>OX451741.1:1514583273-1520236431 GCA_948472305.1 Vicia faba | reverse complement strand
GAATTTGATCTTCCTCAATATTCAATAATTTGAAGATTTAAAGTCTAAATCTTCAGGGAATTTGTTTTTAATCTAGATCTCTAGGGAATTTGATTTATATTTTAATATCATGTGAAAACAATGTAATATTTCAGGTAAACAATGTAAAAATCATTTTAAAAAAAAAATCTTACCCCTCAGTTTTCTAGATAAACTAAAATAAAATATACACTTGTTTTGAAAATAATAAAAGTGATTTTATTGGAGTTCAAACCCATGTGATGTACATATAACTTTACCCCTAGGTTTTTAAATCACCAAGGTGATAAGTGAAAATTTTTCATGACGTCCTTCGTTATCTCGCTTCTTTAGCTGATGTTAAATGCATTTCGTGTCCGAGGTGGCATCTATTTTTTGTAGTAGTGATATTAAATTAAAGGGTTAAATAAGTTTTTGGTTCCTCTAAATATCTCAAATTTCGTTTTCAGTCCCTCAAATATTTTCCTTCAAGGACTCGTCCCTTCAAAATTTTCCGTCTGAATAATTGGTCCCTAACATCAAGTTCCACTAACGGCTTCCTATGTGGTAAGACAGGTGGATTAAATAATTTGTTTTAATTTATGATATGGAATTCATTACATAAGTAAGTGTCGTACCCCAAATTTTCCCTACCTTTATTTTTCAAGATTAAGAACAAAAGACAATTAAATTAGGAATGGTTCAGTAATATCTGATGGCCCGTTCTTAAATTTAAGCCGACTAGGAGATACCTTAAATTCAGGAAAGCGGGGCTTTCTAAATCAGAAAGACTCGTGTGTCCATGAACACACCCGCAAAGCATGTTGGCCAAAGGCCCATGCGATTCGAAAATAAAAAATTATTCGAAAAAATATTAGGTTTTAGTATCAAAGCCCATTTAGGTTGTTGTTAGAGTTGAGATTGCAATATACTAGTCCATTTTAGTTGGCCCATTTCCATTTTTGTTATCCAAATCAACAAAGGGTGGGGTAAGTATAAATTACAAGCCCATTAAAATTCATAAGGCTCATTTCATTTTTTTAATAAGCAAAGATTTGGAGATAGCAGACCCATTAAGGTTTTTTAGCCAGTCCTTTTGACGTTTTTACTGTTATTATTCAAACATTTTTGTTTTATTAAATATTTGTTTTTTAGAATCACTTAGTTAAAACATTTGAAGACCTATTTTATAAAACAAAAGGGCCCAGTATCGGGCCTAGTCTGGTTTAAAAGAAATGCGTTTGGTATAAAAAAAGGGGGTTGTTATTACAAAACGTTTTACAGTAGAAGGCCCAAACTTCTTTACAATTTTGTTTGGAATCAATACAAAGCCCAAATGGAATTAAAAGCGGTTATTGATTCAATCAGTAAAAACATGGCACACTAACGAATACTGTAGAGATTCAACGAAGATTACACACATTTTGGTTCGCTAACAAGTACTGTAGAAATTGAAAAAAACATATCAAATCTGGAAAATCATAATTCAATCCAATCTTTCTATAACCAAATCTAGAACTTATATTACAAACCAAATTAAATCTACACTAAAATCAAATCTGAAAATTACAGTAAATAATTTACAGTCCAAATTTTTATGAAGAACGAAATCTCTACAAATCAGTAAATCTTAATCTCTTAGAATCAATTACAGCAAAATCAAATAAATCACAATCCCTAATTCTGTTCTACAAAACCCTAAATCTAACTAATTTTGTAACGACAATTTTACCCTATAAATACAAGAATACAAAATTAACAAAAAAAAAGGGATTGGAAGAACCAAAGTTGAAGGAGAACCCACTGTCTCGCTGTTGAAGATAGAAGCTGGAAGCGATTAGGGTTTCAATATATGAAACCCTAATTGCGTGACCTCATAGCCGCCATTGAAGCATTACCTCTGGACCACCATTACCACCTTCGAAACCATCACCGGAAACTTGCGAATTAGAAGCAAATCAGCAACGAAGCTCGCAAAACATCGTAGAAAAGGGTAAACAAATTAGATTTTCTCTCTCTGTTATTTATGATTATTGGTATGAAGGGTTGAATAGGTGGTAGAAGAGAAAAGGGTTGGTTGGTAGCGCCGCGATGAAGGGTTGGATTTTAGGGTTACAGGGGGAGAGAGTTGTGTATGTGAGAGAGAGGAGAAAGATTTTGTTTTTACTGTAAACAAACAATTAAATGAACTTGTAAAAAACCATTAAAGAAAAATGTATGTCTATAGACATTCCCTGCGGGTGCGTACACTATAATAACCATGTTCCCTTAAATTCAACCGCGTGATCTTGATTGGACGACCGTAAGGCCAAGTCCCACAATACTTCCATACTCCCTCGCCTCATACGATTCGACTGGCCCTTTCCATTACCATTTGGGCCTGAGCCCGTCCACTTTTTACATCACCCCTTTATGCCCTTTTACTAAACCAGAACAACTTCACAGCCCCTCTGAATTCACACTTGGGCCAACTTAGCCACAACTTTCAGCACCCCCTCTTTTACTTGTCAACTAGAAACAAAACCCCCCTGTTTAATTATTTTTTTCTATATTTTTTTTATAATTCTAATTATTTTATTCTATTTTTCTTTTCTATTATTTAATGATTATTATTATTAATTATTATTATACTTTCTCTTTATATTTTATAATAATTATATTTTATATTTTCTTATTCTTTTATAATAATTATTATTTTGCTTAATTTTTATATTACTTATCATGTATAACAAATTATTTTTATTTAAAAACTCATGAACATTATTTTCTATTATTGCATTAAATATTTTTATATCATGCATTAATCAAGAATTTTCCAATTAACACAGTTAAAAAACACTAACAAAGAACAAACTATTTTTTCCGCAATAAACTAAGCTAATCAATTGCTTTTGCAAAGGGTTTCAAACAGATGTTGACTTACTGCGCATTTAGTCAAAATTTCTGCAATCACCACTCCCGACCAAAATGCGAGGTGATTCAAAGTACATTTGCGACCCCCTAACAAACACCAACCTAATACGAACTACAAATTGGGACTCTGATTCCTCTTAAGAGGATACGTAGGCATACAATCAAAAATTGTAGCGAGTTCTCCTATTAAAAATTTAAACCATTTCCTCCTAATTAAAATTTAAAACCCTGTTTAACCCGAAACCTAAACCTAAAACCTAGTATCCTTGTGAACAAGGTAGATGAAAGGTGCCTAACACCTTCCTTTCGTCTAATGAAGTCTAAAACCTAGAATCTCTGTCTGTGAATTAGGGTTTTCTATTAGATTTCCTTCCCTAGGATAAAAACTAATAGTGGCAACTCTTGATTTAAAAACCAGTCGTAACAGCTGGCGACTATGCTGGGGACTCTCCTTAACCCTAGGTTTTAGGTCTCTTTTGGGTTTTTATTTTTTTATTTATTTGCATTAATTTATTTATTGTATTTTTTTATTTTGTCTATTTTTATTTATTATTATATATTTACTATGTGGCGGGTTTTTATTTCAAAAAAATATTTTCGATAACCCTTATAAAGAAGGTTCGTCTATTAGCTTAGGGGGGTACATCATCCCTGCGAGTTTATGTGACAACTTCGCCTAAAGTCGGTGAACTTCCGAAAAAGGAATACTTATCGAGAGATATCCTCTTGACGAGTAGGACTTTGGAATGTCACCTATGACTCTTTGTAACGGCCTTAACCTAAAATCTCATGACGAGACCTTTCACGACTTTGAGATAAAAGTTCCGGTCCGTAAAGAGGCTCCACCTAAGGGAGACCCCTGTGCCTTTTCCCTCTGGTGTTATTCATGATACCTTTAAGGAAACCACCTTCTGGGAGGGTAGATCCACCGCAGGTCAAAATTAAGGAGCCTATCTTATAAGGGTACCTATCACAAAAACCTGTCACAAAATCCTGTTACGCAACCCAACACCTATGCATTCATGCATTCATATATATATCTCATATCCATCATTTCTTTCTTTTATCTGCCTTATTCACAAGGTACAAAATAAAAGATAACAAAATCAAGATTTTTTGATGACTGTCTTAAAAAATGGATACCAGAGGGAAACAACTTGTCTGCGTCAATACCTTCAAGCCTGGCCTTTCTGAAATCAAAACTATAAAGGGGAAATTATCTGAGAGAGCTATGAAGATGTGCGCTCGCCGCTATGGGGATACCCTTGACTTGACCAGAGTAAAGGTTCAAATGGATGATGTTTCTGCCCTCATTCAGTTTTGCGACCCTCCACTGAGATGTTTCACCTTCCAAGACTTCTAGCTGGCACCGACTCTGGAAGAATTTGACAGAATTCTGAATATTTCCAAAGAAAAGGCCTAGGTAGGTATTGGATAAACTGTTGAAGTAAAAGTTTTGGCAAAAGGCTTAGGGATCCCTTACCCTGAGTTAGTGCAAAATTATTGAAGAGAAGGTCTGATACAAGGAATAAAAAGGATATACTTGGAAGCTAAGGCACTCGAGTTTGCGAATTATAAAGAATGGGAATCTTGCGTTGATTGTTTAGGGCTGCTGGTATTTGGTGTAATTTTATTTCCTCAGACTGTGGACTATATTGACCCAATGGCCATTAGCATATTTTGGGGTGCGAAAGTCTTTAATACGAATCCAACTCCCGCTTTGCTTGCTGACATTTATTACACTTTGCATATGATGTACGAAAAGAGAAAAGGCACACTAAATTGTTGCATCCCACTTCTATATACTTGGTTCATGACTCACCTTTACAAAGAAGACTATATGATTCCAAACTTGACCAGACACGAGTGGCCACAGAAATTAAGGTCTCTCACTGCAAACTCTGTATTATGGTATGCAAGGAAGCTGGATATCGATGATATCACTATTAGCTGTGGAGACTTTCCTAATGTCCCCTTGATTGGATCATGAGGCTGTATTAATTACAACCCTACCTTGGCCCTACGACAGTTATGGTATCCCTTGGAAGACAGACCTTCGGACGAACAACTCTGACCATTGATCATCCACGACATAGGTATAGAAGACCAAGGGTTGCTCAACAAGGTTATTAGAGCTTGGAACAAGGTTAACAATAGGAAATCCGAAAGAAAGAATTCCATAGAAAGAGAACGCTACACCAGATGGATCCGAGATAGGGTGCAAATTTTCAAGTTGCCATTCGAAATAGATCTAGAGTATAAATCAGAGGTCCTGGAGGTAACACCTATATCTTTGGAAGAAGTAGACAATCTGAAAAGCGCCTTAAAGCAAGCTCAAAGGGAAAAAGAAGCATTGGAGCTCAACCTCCTCAATCCGACCAAGGAAAATAAATAGATGCAGCTCATACTTGAGTCAAAGGACGAACATATTGAGAGTGGTCAAAAGGCATTGGAGAAAGAAAGTCTCAAACGGAAGCGTACAACTGAGGGGCTGTTGAGTGCAACATTCAACCTAGATTCCTACAACCAAAAGTTAGAGGAGGCCGCCACTGAAATCGGAAGGTTAACCAGATGGTATTAAAAGGTAACACATGACAAGAAGGTGCTGAAGGAAAATCTAAGAGACCAAATCCAAAGTTTGGCATAAGCTTCCTTAGATCAAGAAGAGCAAGTAAAGTACCTCACCACTGAACTTCAAGATAGCCAAGAATCAGAGGTCAAAGCACGCCTTGAAAGGATAGAGGCAGAGAATCTCCTGACTCAGAGAACTCAAGAATATGAGCATGTGTGCTTAGAGCTGCAGGGTCTCCAAAACTATTTCCTCATCCAACAAAGGCTTTATACAGAAATGAGGGGTGAAAAGATGTATTGGGAAGAGCAGTATACCAAGATCGCCCAAACTAGGAGAGATAACCATAAGATAATCCCACATCTTTATCAGGAGTACAGGTACTACAAAGACAAACATGAAAAGCTTGTCTTCCTAGCTGTTGTACCCCAAAATTTTCCCTCTCATTTCTCAGGAATTTTCTCACAAGATCTTCCATGACTCATGTTTGCAGCACTGATACATCAATTTAGGTTTGGAATTGGCACAAGGGCAAAATGGTCAAAATGCACACTGAAAAATCAAACTTTGACTTTTGGATCAAAATCAAGTTTCAAAAATCATATTCCATCAAGAAATGTTAGAATATGAAGTTTGGTTCATTAAGAAAATCAAAAGTCAAAATTCTAAACACTTGAAAATTTTCTAAGTGTTAAGAAATATGATAAGTTCAGAACTTCTGGCCAGATTTTCATCATGATGCAAGATGATTCAGGAAGAACTTCTGACACAAGAGTTGTAGATCTAAATGGGATCTAAAACATTGCAGAACAGAGCTTCCCCTAGAAATGCTAGGA
This sequence comes from Vicia faba, assembly GCA_948472305.1. NCBI lineage: Eukaryota > Viridiplantae > Streptophyta > Magnoliopsida > Fabales > Fabaceae > Vicia > Vicia faba. The sequence goes on along the minus strand of OX451741.1, from coordinate 1,520,230,116 downwards.
TTTCAAGCTATAAATTTGTGAAGACACATCCATGAAACTAAAACACTTGGTAATTTCTGAGCGTTTCCAAGTCAGAATTTGGTTAGAACTTCTGGGCCAGTTTTCACATAGGTTCAATCAGAGTTTGCTAAGATGATTCAAACAGAGCTATATCTTGATGTTATCTACAACTTTTTATTAGAGGGCTCATATCCAAAAAATGCTTAGATTTTGAGTTATAAGCCCATGAAGTCATGCACTTTTTCTTAAACACTTAGTGAAATTTTGACCTAGTTTAGGAAGATTTTTGACCTATCTTCTTGGTCATTTTTCACCTAGATCCAATTTGATTTAGCAAAAATGGAAAACATGAAAGTTGTAGAGGATGTTTCAAGCTTTACAAAATGTCTAAGAACTTGAAGAGATCATTTTTGAGCTAAGAGAATCGAAGAGGAGAAGATGGGCTTCCAATCTTGCATTATAGTCCATTTTTGTGATGAATCCACAATCAAAACTCAAACCAAAGCTACAAGCTCTCTCTTTTTAGGCTACATTCTCTCCAAATCTACGCATAATCGAGAAATTACACAAACCTTAAGTGTATTACAAAAATATTTGAAGCTTTGTCCAAGTCTTGATACCATTTATGGTTAGAAATGCAAAAGCAACATTTCCATTTGCATAAAGCTTCACTTTTCCAACCACTCTCTTCTTTCAAGCTTGAAATTTGTTCTAAAGAGCACAACAAATCTTTCAACATCATAAGTAATCCACAAAACCTATAAAGCATGACTAAGTTCCTTGATTCACTCCTTTCTTCATCATGAAGCAACTTGTCTTTATGAATTTTAAAAATGCTACCGGCCGAAGATGAACGGTGTTGTTGAAGCCGCGAACAAAAATATCAAAAAGATCATTCAAAAGATGACAATCACCTATAAGGACTGGCATGAGATGCTACCGTTTGCTCTACATGGATATCGTACCACGGCACGTACTTCAACTGGGGCAACTCCCTTTTCATTGTTATATGGCATGAAAGCTGTTTTACCTATGAAAGTTCAGATTCCTTCCTTGAGGATTATGAAGGATGCCGGTTTGAGTGAAGACGATTGGATTCAGACCCGGCTTGATCAACTTAACTTGATCGACGAGAAGCAACTTACTGCTGTTTGTCATGGTCAGACTGTTGTACCCCAAAATTTGCCCTCCCATATTCTCCAAAATTTGCCAAGTCAAGCTTCAAAATCTCCCCAAGGGTTGCACAGTGTCAGGGCCTCCTAAACAGTCAAAATTAGGGTTTTTGTTCTGATCAAGAAAATGAAGTTTCCAAGGGTCCAATCAAGTCCCACATGCCTATAAACATGGTCAAGCATCCTCATACAAAGTTTCAAGACTTTCAGCACAAAATTGCACAGTCAAAACCCTAATTGCACTACAGTCAACTGTAGGGGTAAAATGGTCATTTGACAGTCAAAAGTCCAAATTTTTGGTCAACATCTCATTTTGAAGCCACAAACATCATTTGATCAATGCTTGATCATGATTCTCAAAGCTTGGCTCAAAAATCATCAAGATGCAAAAGTTTCCTTATTTGGACAATTGAAAAAGTCAACTGTAAATTGACCAGGGCATAACTTTCACATGGATTATCAGAAAAATTCCATCCAAAGCTCATTTTGAATAGAAAGACATTTCCTACAACTCCTCTTCACACTTCAAGTCCAAGAAATGCTCTCACAAAAAGTTATCAATTTCAACATTATAGGTCATTTTCAAAAGTCAACAAAAAGGGACTTTAAGTCAAAGGCCATAACTTGAGATTGGTAAATAAAAATGACATGGGACCAAAGGCATTGGTTATAGGACTCAAAGACATTTCCAAAATGTCAAAGAACAATAGAAAAGCTTAAAAATTGAGCAAGTTATGCCTTGTAGAAGTTGGGAAATTTTTGGATATTTTGAAAAGTCAACATTGCTTCAAATGACCTAAAATTGCTAATGGGCCTCTTTTTCTTCCACAATTCATCATCCAAGGCATGTGCACGATCACTTGGCCCAAAGGGAAGTTTTTCTTCATTATTTATTTATTTATTTGGATTTTTATTATTAATAATTCATTTAAATTAAAATAAATGCATGAAAAATACTAAACCTAGGTTTTAAATCTTTTTATGCATATTATATACTCAATATTTCGTGCATAGCTAGATTTGGAAAGAATTGAAGAGAATTGGTCATGATTTGTACAAAATAGCATGAAAAAAGATTGAAAAAGATCTTAGAAAATCAAATCTCACAAACCATGAATGCCAAGGTTTTTGATTGATTTCTTTGACCTAGATCACTCATACATAAGTACAGAATGCAACCCTAGTGCTAACAACCTAAAAGCTGCGCCAGAAATCCTTACACAAACTTGAAAATTTTGCTTGAAAACTCAAATCTGAAAACCTATTTGCAGGTCGATTCAAGCCAAGAAACTCATCCTATTGCCTTCCAAGGACATCAAGCAACGTGCCTGGATCAAGAACACTACCCTTAACGCCTTAAATCATTGTACAGAAATCGAATTTTTCTCATAAAAAGGCATACTCGTGTTTCAATTTTAAGGCATTTTTATGGCATTTTGTTTGTGTATTCATACTATATGATGTGTTCTGAAGCTAACCATCTATTTTAATTGTGTTTTTGTATACCATATGCGATTCTACCATGGATGCAGATTAGGGTTCTTGGAGGTCCAAATTGGGTGTTTCTTGATATGGTAAAATTAAGGCATCTGAATACCACCATTAAAACCAGCATGATTGGACGATCATAAAGCCACCCTCGCGCTCAATTTATGAGCATCCCTGGGCTAGTCGCTATTTTTCAGAAACTGGCCTAAGGGAACACTAACAAAACCGTTGCCAATGTTTGTGTTTCAGAAAAAAATAAGCCAACGAGGAAGACGCTTAGGTGGCCATCCACGATTGGAGCGTTTGAAATTTCGCGCGCAGAAAGCACTAACACGTTATTTTGTTTTATTATATTTATTGATTATATTATTTACAGATAAACAAAATAGCACAGTTGGTGAAGCGCTTGAGTGGTAATGTTCAGGACCTGGGTTCGAGCCCCAGGTCCTCACCCCCTTTCATATTATTTTCCATTTAATGTTCCTATGCAGTTTCAGTGTAAAGACGCACCGTACACCTTCAAAATCAAACCGTCCACGCGTTCAGTTTCATCAATTCAAAGGCACAGATTTGGAGAACGTGGTAAACCCTGGTCAACGCTTATGCATGCTAATGGCAAAAGTCAAAGAGGCCAAAGTTATTGGGCCCAGATTGCTAAAAGAAAACCCTCACAATAAGGGGCAGACCCCCTAGGTTTGCCATTTTTTTTTATTCTTTCTTTTCATTATTTCTATTTTCTTTTAGTTATTGTTTTCTTAATTAATTTATTATTTTCATTAAAACACAAAAACAATAAAAATCAGAAAAGATAAAAAAATAATAAATATTTTATTTTAGTATTTTTGTAAATAAATTGCATAATTAATTTTAGTTATTAAATTAGGTTTAATTGTAATATTTTCATAATAAAAATCTAAAATTGGTAGAATTAGGGTTTAATTAATTTTTTATCCCTTTTTATTTTCTTTCATAATAATTAAATATTTACTATCACATATTTTTTGTAATTAAATTGCATGTAAAGTAATTAGGGTTAATTTTAGGTTAAACTTTAATATGCTTTCATAATAAAAAATAAAAATTGTAGAATTAGGTTTAATTGCATTAAATTCTCCAAATATCTTAAAATACCAAAAAACAATTCCTTTTCTTTTTAATTTTAATTAATTTAATCGTTAAATTTAATTTAGTTAAAAAAGGGTCCAACGCCCTCGTTTCAATCTTAATTCCAATTCGCATATTTATTTTTTATTCTTTATAATATTTATGTATCTCTCCCAAGGCCATGTAACATCTTTTCTTTGTCGTACTTTATTTCTTTATTTTCTGTCAAATCGGGTTCTGGAAATTTTGGCGATGTGGACCCGCGCCTTTTGTAATAGTTTAGAACTTTTACTTCTCGCAATTTTTAACTGTTAATCAAGGCATGCAAGAATGAATGGATAAAAATAAAAACAAGCGTAGATCACCAATGACATGACAAAAGACAAAATATCTGAAAACGACACACAAATCACACAACACCCCTAGGGTACGCCTCACTGTTGCCTTGCCTCGAAAGGTGATCGTCGAGTAGAGGATGTCTTAGTAAGTCCTCATGATCCGGGAACCTGGCATGAGGGTAGCTTCTAAGGTGTCTTCCCATTGCTCTGGTGATCACCATGTCCCGAACCTCGAATTGACCCGAACACCTCCAACGGTGGTGCTACCTACCTCTCAATGGTGGGATGGCACTACTTTAAAGGACATTTACACAGACGAATTCCTTAGGGTAGGTAGGTTCTCATAGATACTTGCTCTAAATTTCAAAACAAATTCAAAAATACTTTTCACACCGACACCCTTTTCAAAAAGCTTTCGAAAGCAACTTTTCAAACACTCTTGAGGACAGATACAAGAGTCGAACTGGAATTTTCAAATAAACTTTTTTAAAACCCACAGTTGAAAAGCAAACAAACCATTTTGAAAACACAAGTGAGCAAGTATCTAAGAGCCCATGGATAACCATGGATAGAAAGGGTGCTAACACCTTCCCTTTCTATAATCTACCTCCCGAACCGAGAGCAATCTCTATAAGGAATTTTTCTGTGCTTTTGTCCTTTCCATTTGGAGAAAATAAAAGACGGTGGCGACTCTTGCTTCCGTGACATTTCGCGAACCAGCGTTAAACAGTCAGTTCCAGATCCACCGATCACAGAACTGGCGACTCTGCTGGGGACTTAACTTAAAGTGAGGTGTACCTTAGGACTAAGATCACTGTGTTTTCAATTGCTTTCCTTGCTTGCTTTATTATTGTGGGTTGCTTGGGAGTTCTATAGATCCTAACCCGGATCTGGGGATACCTTCTTAGAAAGTAGCAACAAGGCTGTGAGGGAACTGTGCGGGGTATACCGACATGGTTGAAACAGTCTGCTACGTTGATGTGGCACTTTGGTGTGTACCGGTAACCCTTGAGTTCAGTCAAGGAGAGTACGGGGCCTCCGCGTGGTGTCGTGAAGCATCAACAGACCTTAGGAACCTTAATTGAACTATCTTGGCCTCTTTAGGGTAGTGAGATAACTGACTTTGGTGCAGTCCGAGGTTGGTTGATACTCGATACTACACTCAATTGAGGGTTGCTTTCCTGGAATATTTCGGTCGCCAGTTCAGTGGCTAAATCGAAACGATGAACAATGAAAGCAATCCCGTGATATTGGGACCCTTAGAACCCGGTTACTTCTAATAGGACAGGTTGAACCCACCAACTTCAAGAGGGTACTACCCAGACCCCATGCTGGCCTTAAACCCTAAGGGCTTGTCTTGTGTGCCTTGTGTGCCTTACATGTTTGTCTTTGTAAATATCTGTGGTGTGTTTAATCATAGCATCATGACATCATCCAGCATCATATGCATTGACTAACCATTTCAGGGGTTCGAATTTTCATCTTTGTTCTTGTTTTGTAGGACATGGAAACTGTTCGTAGAAAGACAATTCAAGTCAGTCTTGTAAGGATCCCTCCTCAGCTTAAGGAACTTATATCCAGGATTCCCGAGAACTCTTCATTCAGTGAAAGACATGGAAGCCTCATCAGCTTAGTCAATACCAACATTGAGGAAGATATGATAAAGGTCCTGTTCCAGTTCTTTGACCCTCTGCATCACTGTTTCACCTTCTTGGATTATCAGCTGGTACCTACATTGGAGGAGTTCTCCCGGCTCCTGAAGATCCCTATCCTTGATCAACTACCCTACAACGGTACAGAAAAGGAACCTAAGCTTGAAGAGATTGCTAAAGCCTTGCACCTACAGTCATCTGACCTCAAGGGACATTGGGAAGTTAGAAGTGGTATCAAAGGGTTCTTAGCCAGGTTTCTGTTTGAAAAGGCCCATGAATGTTGGAACTCCCTTGACTTGCAAGCTTTTGAAGAAGTGGTGGCCCTCCTTGTCTATGGTTTGGTGTTGTTCCCTAATCCAGATCAGCTTATTGATATCAGTGCCGTTCAGATCTTCATGTCCAGGAATCCTATACCTACGTTGCTGGGGGACATCCTTCACTCATGTTACACTCGAACCATGAGAAAAAGAGGTGTCCTTATGTGTTGCACTCCTCTCCTGGGAAGGTGGTTTATTTCGCACCTTCCACAATCAGTTTTGAAGAATGAGCGGGGTTTGAGATGGTCACAACGGTTGATGACTCTTACACATGCAGATATACATTGGTGCCCTAGATCCAGAGAGGATGTCACTATCATTGATCGTTGCGGGGAGTACCCTAATGTTCCTTTACTTGGAATCAGAGGAGGTATTACTTATAACCCATGCCTGGCTTGGAGACAGTTTGGTTATGCTCGGAGGGATGGTCCTCATGACATGCTAATTCCTGACATAGTTTTTGACTTCGACAACGATACTCAAGGACTTCGCCAAAGGTTTATCAGAGCCTGGAGGATGCCAAGTAGGATAGACAGCAAGACACTGGGGCACAGGAACTCCATCCCGTTGGAACCTTATCTCAAGTGGGTACGCGCCCGCTCCCAGAAGTTAGTGATGCCCTATCCTCACATGCTCCCAGTAATCAAAGAACCGGTCTTGGAAGGAGAAGTGTCCTACACTATTCAGCACCCGGATATGCCCACATCCTGGGAAGAGATGCAGAAGAGCTGGATCCAGCTTAAAGAAGAACGGAATTCTCTTGAGACCAGTCTACATGCTAGTGAAAAGAAGGTCTTGGAGCTCACCCGCCTGTTGCATGAGGAGAGGAATCTCAACACTTACATAGCTCCAAAGAGGATGCGCGGTGTATTTTGGGATTGATTTGCTTTTGTATTATTTTGCCCATGAGGCTTTCATGTACTAAACAATTATTTCCTTAATGATAACGTGTGTTCCTTTTTGTCTACAACAAATTTGAACTTTCGAACCCTTGAATGCATTGCATAAACACATCTCATTCATCATGTGCATAGCATGTTTTCTTCTTTTCAGGTTGCTTACCGTTCTTCGCTGTTTATTTCAGCATCATGAATCTTGACTCATCATCAACTGAGACATCCATCAAAGCTCTTCAGGCGCAGAATGCGCAATTTCAGGAATTAATCAAAGGTTTGGCTCAAGGCCAAGAAGAGCTGAAGGCTCTGCTCCTGAAGAAGGAGAAGAAGAAGAAGAGAAGAACTGTTCTGTTTAGCTCGGGCCGAAGGTTTGGCAACACTTTGCAAAATGGAGAGGCTGGTTCTTCTGTTGGCAAGAGTACTCCTCAAGCAGAAAAAGGTCCTAGTCCGGTAGTCTCCGACAACGAGACTGATTTTGACGAAGAGCAATATCCTCTGGCAGAAGACCGTTACAAGCAGTTGGAAGACAGGTTGAATGCTATGGAGATACAACAGGTACCTGGGCTGGATTTTGGAGATTTGGGTTTGTCAACTGGTGTGATCATTCCTCATAAGTTCAAAGCACCATCTTTCACTAAGTACGACGGGGCGTCTTGTCCCAAGCTACATCTCAGGTCCTATGTTCGGAAGATTCAACCGTACTCAGCGGATAAGAATTTGTGGATCCACTTCTTCCAGGAGAGTCTTTCAGGGACTCATCTCGAATGGTTCTATCAGCTGGATGGGACCAAGGTTCGTAATTGGGAGGAGTTGGCTACTGCTTTCTATAAGCAGTATCAGTATAATGCCGACCTTGCCCTTACACGTACCCAACTCCAGGGTATGTCGCTAGGTGCAAGTGAAGGTTTTAAAGAGTACGCTCAGAAGTGGAGGGATCTGGCTGGCAGGGTGCAGCCTCCGTTGACTGATCGGGAGTTGGTAGACATGTTCTTGGGGACCCTATCTGGGCCATTTTTCAACCATCTTATCGGGAACTCGTCTGCAGGGTTCACTGATCTGATTCTGACTGGAGAGAGAATTGAGGCTGGGTTGAAGTCTGGTAAGATTCCAAAGGGTGCATCTACAGGTTCGGAGAAGAAACCCTTCAAAAAAGAGGCCAGTGTGGTGTATGGGCCTAGAAGGCAAGACAAACCAGAGCGCCGCCAATCTGTCAACGCATTGGTGATTGCGAAGCCTGCAGCCGCTCCTCGGCAAGCTAACCAACCCAGGGCTGAGAGACCCAGAAGGGAGTTCACCCGTTTAAGTATGACCTTGTCGCAGATCTTACCACAGTTGCTCTCAACCAACTTAGTGACCGTCAGAGAGGCTCCGAAGTTTGCAAACACTACATCTCCTAAGTACAACCCGAACGCCCGCTGCGCGTACCATTCTGATAGCCCGGGGCATTCCACTGATGACTGTTGGGCACTAAGAAATAAGGTGCAAGACCTTATCGACGCGAAAGAGATACAGTTTGAAGCGCCTGAGAGGCCGAACGTGGTTACTGCTCCTATGCCCCAGCATGGAGTAAATGCTGTTGACGAAGATGTTTACGCTGTTTCTGTGGATGATCTAGCTACTCCTTTGAAGACCGTCAAGAGGAACCTACTGCTGGCCGGTTTATTTCCGGGTTGCAGTGAGGGTTGCCTGTTCTGTGCTGTTTCCCTATCCGGTTGTCCCTTGCTGAAGTTAGGCATCCAAAGCCTAATGGATAGCAAGGAGATTCTGTTTAAGAAGTCTGCTGTTCAGTTGGTTCCGGTAGAAGAAGTTTCTGTGGTTACCATCTTCAATAATCCGATCAAGGCTCTCCCGAAGAAGCCTGTTCAAATCATGACTGTTGCACCTGTGGTTATCACTGTTCCGGGACCTCTTCCCTACGTATCTGATAAAGCTATCCCCTGGCACTACGGGGCAGATGCGTATGTGAATGGGATCAAACAAGAATTCAACACTAGCGCCAGCATCTGTGATATCACTGGCCCAGCCAAGGTTACCCGCAGTGGCAGACTCTTCTCGCCTGACATTGCACCGCCTGCTGCTCGAGGACCACTCCTTATAACTCCTACAAGTGTACCTGTTCCTGTTACTGATCAAGTTGTTTCTCCTGCTGCCGAGTCATCCAATGCTCGGGGCAAAGGAATTGAAGTTGAGCCTGCCATGGAGGCACCTGTACCTATAACTACTGAGGCCTCCCAACAAGAGATGGAGGAAATCTTGAAAATTATAAAGAAGAGTGACTTCAATGTTGTGGAACAGCTGGGGCACACGCCCTCCAAAATCTCCATGCTCTCTTTATTGCTGTTCTCCGAGGCCCATGCTAAGGCCTTAATCTCATTTCTCAAGACGGCCCATGTGCCACAGGAGACATCTGCAGTCCAGTTCACTGATTGCGTAGAAAATCTGACAGCAGACAATGGCTTGGGTTTCTCAGATGCTGACCTGACTGCGAAGGGAAGAGACCACAATGATGCCCTGCATGTCTCTATCGAATGCAGGGGCACTACTCTGGCACATGTATTGGTGGACACTGGTTCTTCCTTGAATGTTCTACCAAAGAAGGCTTTAGACCGTTTAGATTGTGAAGGCCTGGAACTGAAACCCAGCAATATCATCGTCAGGGCCTTTGACGGTTCAAAAAGGATGGTTCATGGAGAAGTTGACATTCCTATTCGTGTGGGCTCTCAGGTGTTTGACTCTACCTTTTATGTGATGGATATCCGTCCATCGTACTCTTGTCTACTGGGTCGACCTTGGATCCATAAAGCTGGGGCAGTGACCTCTACCTTGCACCAGAAGCTGAAATACCCTGTCAGAGGGAAGATCGTCACTGTGCAGGGAGAGGAGGAATATATGGTGAGCCACTTGAATTCCTTCAGATACATTGAGATGGATGGGGAGTTTATTGAAATCCCCTTTCAGCATTTCGAGGAGGTGCTTCCAATTTCAGCGGCAGCAGAAACAGCAGTAGAAGAGAATGTTCCTTTGAAGATGGCTTCCCTAAAGGATGCCCGGGTTGTGGTTCAAAAAGGTGACTGTGCTAACTGGGGCAGGCTTCCAGACTTTACACAGAAAACTGATAAGTTTGGGCTGGGTTTTACTGCATAGGGTCAGAAAGCTATGCGGAAGGCGAAGACCAGAAGACCTCCTGTGGTCATTACAAATCCAGGAGTGAATGCTGTTGGTAAAGACAATGAAGTGGATGAAGCAGAATTCAATAGTTGGATCTACCCGACGACCGAAGGCGGATTGACCAATTGGATTGCTAAGGACCATACTCCTGTTACTTTTGTTACGCAGTAATAAACTTCCTTGTTTTGTTATTTTGTAATAAACAATAATAAACTCTATGGCCCGGTGTCTTACCCGAGGCACCGTGGTTTTATTTGTGAGGGCATATAAATTGTCATTTCATATATCATAAATGAAAATCTTGGACGTTTTCTCACATTTCAAATCTTGTGCTCCTTTTCTGTCTTTCTTTCCTTTACATATTTTTCAAAATAGCTGTATTTACACACACACTCACTCATACAGGTTTCAATCCACTCTGGATCTCATTGATAACGACTCTGCTACCGCCCGTTATGAATTCGAAAATCCGATCAACTTAGCCGAAGACGAAGGCGAAGATGATTGCGAAGTGCCTGGCGAGCTTGCAAGGCTGTTACTTCAGGAAGAGAGGGCAATTCAACCACATGAAGAGCCAGTGGAAACAATAAACTTGGGTACTGAGGCAGACAAGAAAGAGGTAAAGATTGGGGCCAACCTAGAGCTCAGCGTGAAGCAACGGTTGACTCAGATGCTGCACGATTATATGGAGATATTTGCCTGGTCCTACGAAGACATGCCCGGGTTTGACACCGATATTGTGGTCCATCACTTGCCAACTAAGGAAGATTGCCCTCCGGTTAAGCAAAAGGTCCGCCGTATGCGTCCAGAGATGTCTGAGAAGATTAAAGCCGAGGTTATGAAACAGTTTGACGCTGGGTTCCTTGCAGTGACTTCTTACCCTCAGTGGGTTGCTAATGTGGTGCCGGTGCCAAAGAAAGACGGTAAGATCAGAATGTGTGTCGACTACAGGGATCTGAACATGGCCAGCCCCAAGGATGACTTCCCCCTACCTCACATTGATGTCCTTGTTGATAACACAGCTCAGCACAAGGTATTCTCTTTCATGGATGGCTTTTCAGGTTACAATCAAATCAAGATGGCACCTGAAGACATGGAAAAGACTACATTTGTTACTCAGTGGGGAACCTTCTGCTACAAGGTCATGCCATTCGGGTTGAAGAACGCTGGGGCAACCTACCAGCGTGCCATGGTTGCTTTATTTCATGACATGATTCATCATGAGATAGAAGTGTATGTTGACGACATGATCGCAAGGTCCCAGACTGAGGAGGAGCACTTAGATCATCTGCAGAAGTTGTTTGACCGGCTGAAACTGTATAAACTAAGGTTGAACCCGAACAAGTGCACCTTCGGGGTAAGATCGGGAAAGTTGCTAGGCTTCGTGGTAAGTGACAAGGGCATTCAAGTGGACCCTGCCAAGGTTAAAGCTATTCAAGAAATGCCAGTTCCTAAGACAGAGAAGGAAGTCAGAGGCTTTTTAGGACGCCTGAATTACATTGCTCGGTTCATCTCACATCTGACTGCTACCTGTGAGCCAATCTTCAAGCTGCTGAAGAAAGATCAGGTAGTATGTTGGAATGATGAATGTCAGGCTGCTTTTGACAGAATCAAAGAGTATCTCCAAGAACCACCTATCCTTATGCCACCGGTTGAAGGTAGACCTCTGATACTATATCTGACAGTGCTTGACAACTCAATGGGGTGTGTGCTGGGGCAGCATGACGAGTCTGGCCGAAAAGAGCATGCCATTTATTACCTTAGCAAAAAGTTTACCGACTGTGAGATCCGATACTCACTGCTTGAGAAAACTTGCTGCGCTTTGGTATGGGCTGCTCTCCGGCTGAGACAGTATATGCTGACTCACACTACCTTGTTGATCTCAAAGATGGATCCTATAAAGTACATATTTGAAAAGCCTGCTCTGTCTGGGAGAATAGCAAGATGGCAAATGATCTTGACGGAATACGACATTCAGTACACGACCCAGAAAGCCATCAAGGGAAGTGTATTGGCAGACCACTTGGCACATCAGGCAGTCGATGATTATCAGTCAATGAACTTCGAGTTTCCAGATGAAAGCATCATGATAGTAACTGATTGTGAAGTACCTAGACCGAATGAAGGACCTGAGGAAGGATCCCGATGGTCTATGCACTTTGACGGAGCCTCCAATGCTTTGGGTAACGGTATCGGCGCCATAATCATATCACCTCAAGGTACTCATACTCCACTCACTGCCCGGCTGTGTTTCAATTGTACCAACAACATGGCGGAGTATGAGGCGTGCATCATGGGTCTTCAAGCTGCGATCGACCTAAGGATTAAGTTTCTGAGTGTCTTCGGAGATTCCGCTCTTGTGATCAATCAGATCAAAGGAGAGTGGGATACGAAACATCCGAACCTTATTCCTTACAGAGAATGTGTATTGACCTTGATCCCCCACTTCACGAAGATAACCTTTGAACACTTTCCAAGAGAAGAGAATCAGCTGGAGGACGCGTTAGCTATAATGTCTTCTATGTTCAAAGTTAAATGGGATAACGAGGCTCCCCGGATCATCATCTGGAAATTGGACGAACCGGCATACTGTTGTGATCTCGAGACTGAATTGGTGACTGAGAAGCCTTGGTACCATGAGGTGAAGAGATATTTGGAAACTCAGGAATACCCTGAAGGTGCCTCTATCAATGATAAGAAGTTTCTGAGAAGGTTCGCGGCAAAGTTCTTCCTTAGCAACGACATCTTGTACAAGCGAAACCATGATTCAACCTTACTGCGTTGCATGGATAAGACTGATGCGGAAAGGATCATGGAAGAGCTACATGAAGGGACCTTTGGTACACATTCCAGTGGACACACTATGGCGAAGAAGATCCTTCGGGCAGGGTATTACTGGTCCACAATGGAAGCTGACTGCTACCAACATTCCAGGACATGCCATAAGTGCCAGATTTATGCAGACAAGGTGCATGTTCCTCCAGTTCCGCTGAATGTTCTGACTGCGCCTTGGCCGTTTACAATGTGGGGCATAGACATGATCGGTGAGATTAAACCTACGGCATCTAATGGGCATCGCTTCATCCTAGTGGCGATTGATTATTTTACAAAGTGGGTCGAAGCAGCTTCCTACGCTACGGTAACCAAGACTGTTGTGGCACGGTTCATTCGGCATAACCTGATCTGTCGGTACGGCGTCCCAGAGAGAATCATTACAGATAACGGTACCAATCTGAATAACAAGATGATCACTGAGCTCTGCGAGCAGTTCAAAATACAGCACCACAATTCTTCTCCTTACAGACCGAAGATGAATGGGGCTGTAGAAGCAGCAAATAAAAATATCAAGAAAATCGTGCAGAAGATGACAGTGACTTATAAGGATTGGCATGAGATGCTACCGTTCGCTCTACATGGGTACCGTACTTCAGCTAGGACGTCAACCGGGGCAACTCCTTTTTCTTTGGTTTATGGTATGGAGGCAGTCTTACCGATTGAAGTGCAAATACCCTCTCTCCGGATAATGAAGGATGCAAATCTGAACAAGGATGATTGGATCCAGACACGACTTGATCAGCTCAACCTTATTGACGAGAAGAGACTTGCTGCTATCTGTCATGGTCAGACGTATCAGAAACAGATGATCAGGGCATTTAACAAAAAGGTCAGACCACAGGAATATCAAGTTGGGGATCTGGTAATCAAGCGAATCATCCTTCCTCAGAGTGATCCAAGGGGAAAATGGACCCATACGTAAGAAGGGCCATTTATGGTTAAACATGTGTTCTCAGGAGGAGCCATGATTCTAACCAATATGGATGGTGACGACCTTCCTCACCCCGCCAATGCAGACATAGTAAAAAGATACTACGCATGAAAAAAAGACCCGCTAGGCTGACATGCCTAGGCAAAAATTAGGGCTTCCCGGCGAACCAAAAGGGTTCGGGCAAAATGAAGGGATGAAAATGAAAAGATCTGTACACCCGGCAAGTCGAAAACCTGAAAAGGCGGCTTGGGCAAAAATGGGTATCCCGGTGGACTGAAAACCCGAAAGGGCGGTCCAGGCAAAAATTAGGGATAAAGCGTAATACTATGTCATATTGGATCACCTGGCATCCAGAATCCGGTATCTATATCAAGTTCAGACGGCATCGATCAGTCAGCTTCATCTTCAACCAAGGTCATTGTTGTACCCAAAATTTGCCCTCCCATAAATCTTCAAAGTTTTTTTTGACAAGCATCACCTCAAATGGTTCAAAGTCTACTCAAGGGCTACACAGTCAACCATCCTCCTAAGCCAGTCAAACTAGGGTTTTGGTTCTTGCAAGGAAGTTGAAGTTTTCAAGGGCTCAATCAAGTCCCATATGCTCATACACATTGTCAAGCACCTACATGTCAAGTTTCAAGGCTCACCAGGGTCAAGTTGCTCAGTCAAAAAACCCTAATTGCTCCACAGTCAACTGCAGGGGCAAAATGGTCATTTGGCAGTCAAAAGTCAAAAATTTTGGTCAACATCTCATTTTGAAGCCACAATAATCATTTGGTCAAGCCTTGACCATGATTTCACAAGAATGGCTCAAAAGGACTCAAGATGCAAAGGTTTCTATTTTTGGACAGCTGAAAAGTCAACTGTAACTTGACCAGGGCATAACTTCTTCATGGTTCACAATAATCATGTTGTTTGTTTGATTCTGGATCTAATAGCATTATTCAATTCCATTTTTATGCTTTGTATGACCAAATTCGTACCTAGGGTTTGTGTATTTTGTTTTTAGGCGTTTGGTTTTCAGGAGAAATCAAGACGAACCATGAGTAGGGATGTGATCAGGGGACCAAGACGAATGTATCCATGGCTTTAGGTGGCGTTTTCATGGCCTGAGGACTATTTTTGAAGCAGCCTGCGAAACTTCCTGCGGATAGAAATCCGCAGGTAAAAAAACCAGTCCAAGGAAGAAGACGCTGACGCGTCCCCTCCTCATTTGTCCGTTTGAAATAAGCGCGCTTTTCTTTTTTTTTCCAGGGGATTATTTGATTTGCTAATATAATGTTTATGTATTGTTATTGTTTCAACTAGCGCGCACAACTCAGATGGCAATGCATTAGTGGATTTCTCCAAAGGGCACGAGTTTAAGTCCTGGTTCTGGCATTTCTTTCACCTTTTCCATAATTAACATAATTCCTTTGTTTTTTTTTTTTTTTTTTTATGTTTTATCCTAATTTAATTTATATTCAAATAATTTTCTCATGTATTTAAAAATTCACAAAAAATATTTTCTTTTTGCATTTTAATCAGAAAAATGCTTATTTAATTTTTGACATTAAAAATAATATTTTTGCATGCATATTTTAATTAATTGTTAAATAATCATTAATTTGACTTTTATTTTGCTTTTAATTATCAAAATTGACCCAAAAAACCAAAAAATATAATTGACACTTTTATTATTATTTTTATTTTGTAAATAAATCATAATTGAACTAGTTTTTAATTAGGCCATTTAAACATTTTAATAATTAAAATAGATTTAGATTTAGGTTAATCTTTAACTTTGTTTCTTTTTATTTCTATTTTATTTCATAAAAAATATAAAAAAAACAAAAAATATTTTCTTGTAATTAAAATAATTAATTAATTTTTAATTTCATTTAATTACCCAAAAAAGACAAAAAAATTAATTCCCTTTTCTTTATTCGCGCGTATTTAATTTGTTCGATTATTATGTAATTGCTCCGGATATGTAATAGTAAATAGGACCTTTTTACTGTTTTTTACTTTCCGCACTTATTTACTTAAAACGGGTCTTTGTAAAGATTTGGCGATGTATAGACCCGCGCCTTGTAATAGCGTAGGATTTACGTTTTCCGTACTTTAATTTCCGCACCCCTTAACTCCTAAATTTTGCATGAAAGAATGAATGACCCAAATAAAATCAAAGCGTAGATCACCATAATGCATGACGAGATAAAACATTAACTGAATACAACACACAAATGCACACACCACTTCTAGGGTACGCCTCACTGTTGCCTTGCCCCTCGAAACGTGGTCGTCGAGTACAGGACGTTTTAGTAAGTCCTTATGTCCATGAACATGGCATAAGGGTAGCTTCTAAGGTGTCCTATTGTTGCTATGGTGACCACACTGTTGCCTTGCCCCCTCGAAACGTGGTCATCGAGTACAGGATGTTTTAGTAAGTCCTTATGTCCATGATATGATCCAGTTGCCTCGGAAAGGTTGCCTCAGAATCAAAAAGGATCAATGGCATAAGGGTAGCTTCTAAGGTGTCCTACTGTTGCTCTGGTGACCACACTGTCTCTTAACAAATTGACCCGAACACCTCCAACGGTGGTGCTACCTACCTCTCAATGGTGGGATGGCACTACCTTAAGGATATTTACACAGCTTAATTCCTTAGGGTAGGTAGATGACTCGTAGATACTTGCTCTAATTCAAAACAAATCAAAAACTTCTTTTCACACCGACACTTTTCGAAAACCTTTCAAAAACAATTTTTCAAACACTCTTGAGGACTGATACAAGAGTCGATCTGAAACTTTAAACGAAACTTTTTCAAACTCACTCACACTTTGAAAAGCAAACAAACATTTTGAAAACACAAATGAGCAAGTATCTAAGAGCCCATGGATAACCATGGATAGAAAGGGTGCTAACACCTTCCCTTTCTATAAATCTACCTCCCGAACCGAGAAACTATCTCATAAGGAATTTTTCTGTGCTTTTGTCCTTTCCATGTTGGAGAAAATAAAAGACGGTGGCGACTCTTGCTTCCGTGACATTTCGCGAAACCAGCGTTAAACAGTCAGTTCCAGATCCACCGATCACAGTCATCAAGTGATGAGACGCTCAGAGTCATAAAGGCAATAGCAGAGCTGAAACCCAGTGGGATCATTCATTGCACACAGCTGTTTTATTTTCTCTTGTACAAAATTTGTATAAACTCTTTTGCTCGGCGGCGTTCTCTTACTGGGACGTCAGCCTCTTGTACACAAAACGCCTATTTTCAGGCCATTCAAAAATCAATACAAATATATTTTTCAGTTAAAAAGTGCCAATTGTTTTCCTTTTTCTGTTTTGTTTTGCGAAGAACGTCCAAGGTTCAATTTGTGATATATGCATTGACAATAATTTGCTAACTCATAAATATTTGCATACGAAACAAAGGATTAATTACAGGTAACATTAGAAACAGGGGCAATAAAGAGTGGTCTAAGCAATCTAATTGTTCTATCCTCCAAGGTACCAAGGTAGGTTCAGCTAAAGAACATAACCAGCACATCTTAATTCCCCAGAGAGTGAGCCAGCAAGTCAGTGCACTCTTCTCCAAGCAAAGTTATCAAATCTCAAGGAAGTTGGATATCCTCCCGCAGATCTCAACCTTCCCCAGCAGCCTACAGTCTTAACAAGCATCCCCGGCAATCTTGGTCTAACGATTGTTCCCCGGCGGCATACCAAACAGTCTAAGGAATCACTTCCCCCACAGTTCAAAAACTTCCCCAAGAGAGTCCAATCCAGTTCCCCAGGAAAGTGGAATCCATCTCCCCAAGCAGAAAGCTTATCCCCAGTAGATTCTGGAAGCTCATCCCTCGCAGAACACGAACGCGTTCCCCGACTTTATTCAAAGAGTTATTTCCTTACTAGGATATAACTCGGTTATCCTCAGCCAAAAGCCACGGAAAGAGCGCCCTCGACGAAGTCTTCTTACCCCCAGCGAAGTCCATTAACACTTCCAACACAGCAAAGATATCCCCAACAAGTTATTATCAACACTCAACAAAGTATCTTTCTCCTCACAGAGTATTGCCCCCCAGCAAGATCGTTAGAGTACTTTCGCCCCGCAGAGTAATTCATTCGCCAAGTTATTTCCCAACGGAGTTATCTTCTCCTACCGGTGTTCTTGCAATTATCATCCCCCAGCGGAAGCAGAATCTATTCTTCAACATTAGCCCAGGAGTGACTTCCTGGCACCCGTCAAGGATTTACTTTCCTAGACGAAAAAATAAATTCATAAACATCTTCATACATTATAGCATGCATATACGCATCATGAACATACAATCTCACATATTCAGAGAGCATCTCGCATGTCATACATCATGACATTTCATTCAACTAACTTTTTGTCTTTTCAGGACAAAGGTTAATACAAAGATAATTACCATCAACGGTCGCAACTAAAGATCCGATTCCTGTATCTTGCCAGGGTGTATCCGTTGAAGACTAACATTACCATATCCGATTCCTGTACCTTGCCAGGGTGTGTCTGAAGAGTTCGAGGATCCGATACCTGAATCTTGCCAGGGTGTATCCGTTGAAGACTAACATTACCAGATCCGATTCCTGTATCTTGCCAGGGTGTGTCTGAAGAGTTTGAGGATCCGATACCTGAATCTTGCCAGGGTGTGTCCGTTGAAGACTAGCATTACCAGATCCGATTCCTGTACCTTGCCAGGGTGTGTCTGAAGAGTTCAAGGATCCGATACCTGAATCTTGCCAGGGTGTATCCGTTGAAGACTAACATTACCAGATCCGATTCCTGTATCTTGCCAGGGTGTGTCTGAAGAGTTTGAGGATCCGATACCTGAATCTTGCCAGGGTGTGTCCGTTGAAGACTAACATTACCAGATCCGATTCCTGTACCTTGCCAGGGTGTGTCTGAAGAGTTCGAGGATCCGATACCTGAATCTTGCCAGGGTGTATCCGTTGAAGACTAGCATTACCAGATCCGATTCTTGTATCTTGCCAGGGTGTGTCTGAAGAGTTTGAGGATCCGATACCTGAATCTTGCCAGGGTGTATCCGTTGAAGACTAGCATTACCAGATCCGATTCCTGTATCTTGCCAGGGTGTGTCTGAAAAGTTCGAGGATCCGATACCTGAATCTTGCCAGGGTGTATCCGTTGAAGACTAACATTACCAGATCCGATTCCTGTATCTTTCCAGGGTGTGTCTGAAGAGTTCGAGGATCCGATACCTGAATCTTGCCAGGGTGTATCCGTTGAAGACTAACATTACCAGACTCGATTCTTGTATCTCGCCAGGGCACGTCTGAAGAATTTAAAGATTCCGATTCCTGTAACTAGTCAGGACATATCTACACAAAGCATCTGAAGACCAGTCCCTACAACATGTCAGGTACTCATTTTTCTTTTGCAGGTACGCAAGTTCTCGCTAAGGAATCTCTTACGCGATCAACATCCAGATGGCATCTATAAGCCCATCACCCTATTCATCAACCTCTAAATGGCATCTATAAGCCCATTCCATCATCACACTGCTATTATGTGAGCGCAAATTTCTGGGCACTCTAGTGTTCAATCATCTTCCACCCTCGGATTACGAAAGGCACGCCAGCCAATCTGCATCCTCAGGTCTAAGAAGATTGAACAGGGGCAACTGTTGTACCCCAAAATTTGCCCTCCCATATTCTCCAAAATTTTCCAAGTCAAGCTTCAAAATCTCCCCAAGGGTTGCACAGTGTCAGGGCCTCCTAAACAGTCAAAATTAGGGTTTTTGTTCTGATCAAGAAAATGAAGTTTCCAAGGGTCCAATCAAGTCCCACATGCCTATAAACATGGTCAAGCATCCTCATACAAAGTTTCAAGACTTTCAGCACAAAATTGCACAGTCAAAACCCTAATTGCACTACAGTCAACTGTAGGGGTAAAATGGTCATTTGACAGTCAAAAGTCCAAATTTTTGGTCAACATCTCATTTTGAAGCCACAAACATCATTTGATCAATGCTTGATCATGATTCTCAAAGCTTGGCTCAAAAATCATCAAGATGCAAAAGTTTCCTTATTTGGACAGCTGAAAAAGTCAACTGTAAATTGACCAGGGCATAACTTTCACATGGATTATCAGAAAAATTCCATCCAAAGCTCATTTTTAAGAGAAATACATTTACTACAACTCCTCTTCACACTTCAAGTCCAAGAAATGCTCTCACAAAAAGTTATCAATTTCAACATTATAGGTCATTTTCAAAAGTCAACAAAAAGGGACTTTAAGTCAAAGGCCATAACTTGAGATTGGTAAATCAAAATGACATGGGACCAAAGGCATTGGTTATAGGACTCAAAGACCTTTCCAAAATGTCCAAGAACATGAGCAAAGCTTAAAAATTGAGCAAGTTATGCCTTGTAGAAGTTGGGAAATTTTTGGATATTTTGAAAAGTCAACATTGCTTCAAATGACCTAAAATTGCTAATGGGCCTCTTTTTCTTCCACAATTCATCATCCAAGGCATGTGCACGATCACTTGGCCCAAAGGGAAGTTTTTCTTCATTATTTATTTATTTATTTGGATTTTTATTATTAATAATTCATTTAAATTAAAATAAATGCATGAAAAATACTAAACCTAGGTTTTAAATCTTTTTATGCATATTATATACTCAATATTTCGTGCATAGCTAGATTTGGAAAGAATTGAAGAGAATTGGTCATGATTTGTACAAAATAGCATGAAAAAAGATTGAAAAAGATCTTAGAAAATCAAATCTCACAAACCATGAATGCCAAGGTTTTTGATTGATTTCTTTGACCTAGATCACTCATACATAAGTACAGAATGCAACCCTAGTGCTAACAACCTAAAAGCTGCGCCAGAAATCCTTACACAAACTTGAAAATTTTGCTTGAAAACTCAAATCTGAAAACCTATTTGCAGGTCGATTCAAGCCAAGAAACTCATCCTATTGCCTTCCAAGGACATCAAGCAACGTGCCTGGATCAAGAACACTACCCTTAACGCCTTAAATCATTGTACAGAAATCGAATTTTTCTCATAAAAAGGCATACTCGTGTTTCAATTTTAAGGCATTTTCATGGCATTTTGTTTGTGTATTCATACTATATGATGTGTTCTGAAGCTAACCATCTATTTTAATTGCGTTTTTGTATACCATATGCGATTCTACCATGGATGCAGATTAGGGTTCTTGGAGGTCCAAATTGGGTGTTTCTTGATATGGTAAAATTAAGGCATCTGAATACCACCATTAAAACCAGCATGATTGGACGATCATAAAGCCACCCTCGCGCTCAATTTATGAGCATCCCTGGGCTAGTCGCTATTTTTCAGAAACTGGCCTAAGGGAACACTAACAAAACCGTTGCCAATGTTTGTGTTTCAGAAAAAAAATAAGCCAACGAGGAAGACGCTTAGGTGGCCATCCACGATTGGAGCGTTTGAAATTTCGCGCGCAGAAAGCACTAACGCGTTATTTTGTTTTATTATATTTATTGATTATATTATTTACAGATAAACAAAATAGCACAGTTGGTGAAGCGCTTGAGTGGTAATGTTCAGGACCTGGGTTCGAGCCCCAGGTCCTCACCCCCTTTCATATTATTTTCCATTTAATGTTCCTATGCAGTTTCAGTGTAAAGACGCACCGTACACCTTCAAAATCAAACCGTCCACGCGTTCAGTTTCATCAATTCAAAGGCACAGATTTGGAGAACGTGGTAAACCCTGGTCAACGCTTATGCATGCTAATGGCAAAAGTCAAAGAGGCCAAAGTTATTGGGCCCAGATTGCTAAAAGAAAACCCTCACAATTAGGGGCAGACCCCCTAGGTTTGCCATTTTTTTTTATTCTTTCTTTTCATTATTTCTATTTTCTTTTAGTTATTGTTTTCTTAATTAATTTATTATTTTCATTAAAACACAAAAACAATAAAAATCAGAAAAGATAAAAAAATAATAAATATTTTATTTTAGTATTTTTGTAAATAAATTGCATAATTAATTTTAGTTATTAAATTAGGTTTAATTGTAATATTTTCATAATAAAAATCTAAAATTGGTAGAATTAGGGTTTAATTAATTTTTTATCCCTTTTTATTTTCTTTCATAATAATTAAATATTTCCTATCACTTATTTTTTGTAATTAAATTGCATGTAAAGTAATTAGGGTTAATTTTAGGTTAAACTTTAATATGCTTTCATAATAAAAAATAAAAATTGTAGAATTAGGTTTAATTGCATTAAATTCTCCAAAAATCTTAAAATACCAAAAAACAATTCCTTTTCTTTTTAATTTTAATTAATTTAATCGTTAAATTTAATTTAGTTAAAAAAAGGGTCCAACGCCCTCGTTTCAATCTTAATTCCAATTCGCATATTTATTTTTTATTCTTTATAATATTTATGTATCTCTCCCAAGGCCATGTAACATCTTTTCTTTGTCGTACTTTATTTCTTTATTTTCTGTCAAATCGGGTTCTGGAAATTTTGGCGATGTGGACCCGCGCCTTTTGTAATAGTTTAGAACTTTTACTTCTCGCAATTTTTAACTGTTAATCAAGGCATGCAAGAATGAATGGATAAAAATAAAAACAAGCGTAGATCACCAATGACATGACAAAAGACAAAATATCTGAAAATGACACACAAATCACACAACACCCCTAGGGTACGCCTCACTGTTGCCTTGCCTCGAAAGGTGATCGTCGAGTAGAGGATGTCTTAGTAAGTCCTCATGATCCGGGAACCTGGCATGAGGGTAGCTTCTAAGGTGTCTTCCCATTGCTCTGGTGATCACCATGTCCCGAACCTCGAATTAACCCGAACACCTCCAACGGTGGTGCTACCTACCTCTCAATGGTGGGATGGCACTACTTTAAAGGATATTTACACAGACGAATTCCTTAGGGTAGGTAGGTTCTCGTAGATACTTGCTCTAAATTTCAAAACAAATTCAAAAATACTTTTCACACCGACACCCTTTTCAAAAAGCTTTCGAAAGCAACTTTTCAAACACTCTTGAGGACATCCAAGAGTCGAACTGGAATTTTCAAAGAAACTTTTTTAAAACCCACAGTTGAAAAGCAAACAAACCATTTTGAAAACACAAGTGAGCAAGTATCTAAGAGCCCATGGATAACCATGGATAGAAAGGGTGCTAACACCTTCCCTTTCTATAATCTACCTCCCGAACCGAGAGCAATCTCTATAAGGAATTTTTCTGTGCTTTTGTCCTTTCCATTTGGAGAAAATAAAAGACGGTGGCGACTCTTGCTTCCGCGACATTTCGCGAACCAGCGTTAAACAGTCAGTTCCAGATCCACCGATCACACAGACGTATCAAAAACGGATGATCAAGGCCTTCAACAAGAAAGTCAGACGTCAGGTATATCAAGTCGGAGATCTTGTAATCAAGCGGATCATCTTACCGCAAAGTGATCCCAGGGGCAAGTGGACTCCTACTTACGAATGACGATTTGTAATCAAGAGTATCTTTTCTGATGGGGCGATGATTCTGACCACCATGGAGGTGACGACTTGCCGCACCCTGCGAACGCAGACATAGTCAAAAGATACTACGCATAAAACGACCCGACAAGTTGAAAACTCGAAAGGGTGACTTGGGCAAAAATAGGCATCCCGATGAATCGAAAACCCGAAAGGGCGGTTCAGGCAAAAATTAGGGATAAAACAAAAAAATCTGTACACCCGGCAAGTTGAAAACCCGAAAGGGCGACTTGGGCAAAAAAGGGTTTCCCGGTGGATCAAAAACCCGAAAGGGCGGTCCAGGCAAAAGTTAGGGAATTAAAGCGTATGACTATGTCTCGTCGGATCACTTTAAGGACAATCTCTTCACCAACAAAGCTCCAAATTACTGATCAATCCAGTCATCGGCGGACGAAGCAGCGAATGGACAAGACACTCAGAGTTGTGAAGGCTATAGCATAATGGGAACTCCATGAAATTATTACACATAGCCATCTTTCTGTTGTATAAAATTTTTTCTCAATTTTATGACAACATTCTCTTACTAGGATGTCTGTCTCCTTTGTACAAAGATACTTACAAAAGTTAATACAAAGATACTTCAAAGTGCATAAATTTGTTTACCTCTCTTTTCTTTTTACACTTATGTTTTATTTGAAAACGTCTAATGTTTGTTAAATAGGCATATGCATTTGAATATAATCACTGCTTACAAATAAAACGAAATTGAGAAAGGATAATTACTGATAGGATGAAAGTGTAGGAAGATATCTTTGTGCCATTTCAGAAGAAATCCCCTACAACACACCTTTCAGATCCACAACAAAGCTAAAATCTCGGAGTACATGTCCCCAGCGGATTTAAGCTTCAAGATCCCCAGCGGAGCCAGTACATTCTAAACTGGATTCCCCAACTGAGTTAAGTTTCAAAGTTCCCACCAGAGTTCAAACTCCCGATCCCCAGAGGAGCCTAAAAACCATGAAAAACCTATCCCCCAGCGGAGCCAAAGTATTCTAAACCTTCTTCCCCGGCGATGTAAAATTTCCAACTATTCAACTTCCCTCAATTTCCCCAGCAGCTAGAATGATTCCCCAGTAGATTGGCGTACAACCCAAGCTCTTGATTTCACCGTCGAGTATACATTCTCCCCACAGAGTTATCTCCCAGCAGATCAAAGATTCCTGGTCTCATTTCTCCAAGCAGAAGCCTCCTAGGTGTTAACTCCCCAGTAGAGATTTTTAGAGTTTTCCTTATTTCCCAGGGAAGTCATGAAGGATGCTCATTCCTCGTAGAAGTTGTCAGAACCCTTGTAAATCCTCACAAGTCACTAAGGATTTTCAATCCCTAGCACTGGTCCCAGGATTTCTCATTTCTCAAACAATCAAAGATTCTTTAATCCCCAAGCAGTCAGTAAGGATTTCTCATCTTCAGCAATCAAAGATTTTTGAATCCTCAACATTGGTCAAAGATTCACTTTCCCCGACAGTAGTCAAAGATTTCATTATCTCCAGTTATCAAGGATTTATTTTCCTCAGCAAGACAACTACTTAGCTTACATGCATAACCATTACATTCATGTATCATAAACATGGATGACAGTTCATTGCATCATACATATCATGCAATATAACTTTGTGTTTTAGCTAACATTTTACCCTTTTCAGGATAAGATTAAAAGGCTATCGTTAACAATTATTCAGATACAGTACGGATACACCCCAGACACGGCGATCATTCTACTACTCATTCAGACTTCAGTAATCCGATACATACTAGATACGCCCCAGACACGGCGACCATTCTATCTCTCATTCAGATTTAAATAAAAGTTCAGATACGCTCCAAACACGGATGCCATTCTGGCCCTTTACACCAGCAGTTTAATTCTCCCCAGTGCAGTCGCCACAAAAATCATTCTGTCACTTGTTCAGATCCTAGTTGCAGTTCCAGATACACTCCAGACACAGAAGTCATTCTGCTACTCATACAGATCTCAGCTCCAAATACAGTCCAGATACGCTCCAGACACGGTTGCCATTCTGTCACTCATTCAGAATTTATCCCTAGCACACAGTTGCTCCATACACAGATGTTTCTCTGTTACCCATTCATAATACAGATACACTACAGACACGGCAGTCATTCTGATATTCATTCGAAGTCCAAATACAATTACATCTCAGATACACTCCAGACACGGACGATATTATTTTGCTCATACAGACTCAATCTCCAGATACAGTTCAAATGCGTTCCAGACACGAATACCATTTTGACGCTCATTCTTCTGACCTACAACATTGTAATTCAACAAACATTCTTGGATGGCATCTTTAAGCCCATCCCCAGCAAGATTCTACCATCTCCAAATGGCATCTTTAAGCCCATTCCCTCAACAATATTTTGACGAGTGCAAACTTACGGGCACTCTAGTGTCCAATCCTCTTTTACCTTCGAGTCGCGAAAGGCAAACTTGCCAATCTAACTCTTCAGGTTCAAGAAGATTGAACAGGGGCAACTGTTGTACCCCAAAATTTGCCCTCTCATTTCATCAACATTTCTCATCACAAGGCTCTTGGAATTCAAGATCAAGCTAGGGTTTGCTCTGCTAAAGACACCTCTTTGCACTGTTGGCCTAAATTAGGGTTTGAGTTTGCACAAAGATTTTTTGACCTACAATACCAAAAATGACTTTCATACTTCATGTTGGACTCACAAGTTTGTCCATACCAAGTTTCAAGTCTTGATTCAAATTTTTGCCCAGTCAATTGGATAATTGACCTAGAAATCAATTGTATTAGGGAAAAAGTCAACTGTGGCCAATTGACAGTCAAACCTCATGAATTTTAACCCACATCAACATTATGAACTCATATGAACCATTTGATCAAGTTTGGATCATAATTCCACAAGAAATTTGATCAGATCACCAAAAGGGCAAAATGGTCATTTTTAGGGTTTTGACTGTACAAAGGCAATTTTTGACTGTTTGACCTAGCCAATGGAAAAAAAAGCTCAACCATGGACACAAGGACTCAATGACATTGTCTTGACCCATTCAACAAGTTCAAAAGACCTCAAATGCATATGATTGACAAATGAATTTTTCAGTCAACTGATCTAAATTTGACTGTATACTGAAAAGTCAAACTTTGACTTTTTGGACAAAATCAAGTGCCAAGGGTCATTTTTCATCAAGACATGTCAAATTATGAAACTTGTTCATCAAGAAACCCAAAAATGCAAATTAGGGTTTAAAATGGAAAATTTTCATAACTTAGAATTTTTCTAAGTTATGAAAATTTCTTATTTTTTCCTAACTTTACCCCACATTTTCACCAAGATGCAAATGGATTCAAACAAAACTTATAACATGAAAGTTGTAGTCCATCACAAAGTCTACAACTCTGATTCACAAAGTTTTCTCAAAAGAAGCTTGGATCTCAAGTTATGATTTTTGGAACAAGGGTACCTAAAACTTTTAACTTTGAAAATTTTTGCCCTAGTTTAGGCAGGATTTTGACCCATCTTCTTGGCCATTTTTCACATAGTTCCACTTGGAGTTTCAAGTTGCATTTCAAATATGGATTATAGTACATGTTGCAAGCTTTCCAAATTGTCCAAGAACTCCTCAAACACCTTTGTGGTTAGGGAGAATCGAATACTTGAAGTTGGCAAAAACTCACTTTGCAACCATGGCCAATACATGTTCATACCACTTGCCAAGTCTGACCAAGCTAGCTTATTACACAATTACAGGCCTCAAAACCAGTTTGTACTCCATAATTTAATGCAAATCCATTGAGCTAATGCATTGTCTTGGTCATTAGGGTATTGTACACAAGTTTAATCCCTAAATGGTAAAAGGCATATTTCCATTTTTGCAAAAGATTGCTTTATGTCAAACCACTAATCCTTGAGCATAGAGCAAAATATCTTGCAGCAAAACAAATCCACTAATTAGAAGGGCCAAGAGGGTGGTATGCAGGGTGATAAGATGGCATGTACAAGCCTATAACCTCACTTCCACTTTCTTGCTTCAAAGAGAAGAAACTTGTCAAACACAAGGCATCTCACATATCTGATAAAAATAACTTAAGCAAAGTTATCAAACAAGTTTTGCATATCATCACAAGTCAGAAGCACGGGCCTTTCACCCCTAAAGCACCCTCATACTCAAAATCTCCATTTTCTTGCAATACAGGGCCAGTTCTGCATTTTGCAAGCCACCATCAAATTCCCTCGTGCGTTTTGTCCAAAACTACTTTAAACATATTCCAATCAACATACCTGAGCTATCCAGACCATGCACAAGTTTCTGTAACTCCATTAACACACATTGCCATTTTTGTTTGGAAGCTTTGCAGGTTGAGTTCTGCAGCACGATTCAGGCCACTTCAAAACAAACTAAGCATTAGGAAAGGTTCAGTGGACATCAGGCAAGCTTAAAAGAACCTCAGGCGCCATTGGAAGTTGCTGCATTGTCCAGCTCGAACTTAACTGAAACAGGTATTTCATGAACTTCTATCTCTCTATTTAGGAATAGTTAGACTTAGGTTTGTGAATGAAAGATGTTGTATTCATAGCCCTGAAACCATACATGTACTTAGTTTTCATTTATATTAATCGTGTTAAGAGAATTTCATCCATGAACTTTTTGAAAAAACTAGGTTAGAAATTAGGGCCAGAGAAATTCTCTCTGGTCTTTGAGAGTTAGCTTGAGTTTTTTATATGGTTAGATTCGTTGTTTGATTCTCTACAAGTTTCATGTTTTGAGTTTTGTCAAAAAAGCAAGGAATCAGGAGATAGCAGTTTGTACACAGAAGGCGCGTTTTTGGTGTTTGAACAAAGGAAGAAGATGAAGTTATTGGGTTGGGTGTTTCCAGTGATTTCTGGTAAACAACCGCTAGTCTTCCAAACTATCGAATAATATTTCTGACTGTTATTCAATTCCTCTGGTAACTCACTGGATCGACTAGATTGATCCTAGGATTCCTTGGTCATTAGGGTTACTCTCATGATCGAACATATATTCATGGTTAATATTTGAGTGTTGTATAGGTGTTTGGCTTATTTCGATTTCTCTCTTAAAGGTCTAAAGATGTAATCAAAATGTGCGTGTACGAAACTAAGTTGCATGAATAAATGTTAATTATAAAGACATGTAAAATTGCATAAAAGGCAAGTAAATGGTTTCGAATTATAAAAACAGTTAATGTAAAGGATTTCTGGAACGTAAAAGGTTTGAAATATGAAGAAAGCGTTTAATGCAAGAAATCTGTAAATGACTTTAAGTAAAAATGTGCGTTCGAAGGATAAAGTTTGAAGGTAAAGGCATGGAAAGTATGACAGTTTTCTGAAATGTAAAGTGCTTGAAATGTGAAGAAAGCATTGAAATGTAAAACTTTAATGAAGAGATTTTGAAGTGAAAAGACTGTAAATGAGAAAACTTATAAATTTTGTTTGACAGAAAGATAAAGGAAAATGCTGGAAATGGTAAAAGGTTTTCATTAAATCATAAATATATGGTGCTATCATACGTACATTGCTCTTGCATTCGTTTCCCTTGCCATGTGGTAGTTTGAATGTTACTGAGTATTTAGTACAATAGATATGACACACGAAATCCTAATACTAAGACTTCTATTTATACTAATTCGACCATAACGGTCTTGCTATAGGATTATGCCACGTTCAGAACATGCAGAACCATGCCTCCTTCTTCTTTCCACGTGTCTCCAAATGCTCCAGCACATAAATTTCAAACTTCGAATGTCCCGCTTCCATTTCAATTTCAAATGCTTTGGTACTTCTCCGTTTCGAATGCACTTCCCAGACACAACCTTGTTGTTATTTCGAGACTTCTTTAGATATGTTCCCATAATTGCCACTCGAAGCTCCAGCTTTGACATGCTTATTCGAAACACTGCTTCTGCCACTTCGAAACATGACGCTTTACTTCATTTCGATC
This sequence comes from Vicia faba, assembly GCA_948472305.1. Taxonomy (NCBI): domain Eukaryota; kingdom Viridiplantae; phylum Streptophyta; class Magnoliopsida; order Fabales; family Fabaceae; genus Vicia; species Vicia faba. Next base: position 1,520,200,750 of record OX451741.1, on the reverse strand, counting down.
GAAACGTTTAATTCATTTGGCTTCTAATAATATTATCAAAATCTTCAGCCAACAAATTGCCCCTTTAAAATATGTATTTCAATTTCTCTGAGAAATACCTATTTTAAACATCTACACAAGATTTTGATGTTTATTTGACTTTCGAATCATCGCAACATTTAATGCATTTGACTCCAGTCACATCAATCATAGCGCTTTTTGGATTCCTTAACCGCCTAGAGCCACTTCACAGTATGGTGCAGTTACAAATAATGATTATCTTTAAATCACGCCTATTACCCATGTTAACTTTACGCCACCTCTTCATCACACCAACCCATGATTTCCACGTATCACACCCTTATTCAGTGGATGCTTAAACTTCCCCATTATAAAACATCATCAACTTAATCTTTTTCTTTTCTTTTCACACTCTGAATCTTTTACCCTCCTTCTCTCGTCAAAAACCCAAGCTTTCAACATCCTTCAAAAATGTCTTCTTCTACTTCATCCCAACTCAAGAAAGTCTCCAAGAAGAAAGGAAAAACTGCAGGAACTACCATGGAAAGTAAGATTATCACTCACCAAGGTCAATCCGTTCTTGCCCCTCAGATGATTTCAAAGGAAAAAGAAATGTTGTATGCGTCACAGGTACTCATTCCTACCAACGTTGCTGGTAAGAGTTAGCTTTAAATGGCCCTCTTACGGTTTTTGAAATATTAAAAGACACCAGGACGATTTTCCCAGTTTGTTATAGTTCAAAACCCTTATTTAAAAAAATGGATGCCCCTAAGGCAATAGAATCTTCTAGTTCAAATACCATAGAAAACCCAACTGCTCCTCCTAAGGACCCCTTTGTATTGGATTATGTAAAAAGTAATTTTAAGCCATTTCGATCTTGCCCCACCTCTGATACTGCTTATCAAAATTGGTTCAAGAAAGTAGAAGCTAAGAAATCCCAACAATGGGAAGAATTAGGTATCTATAACCTGATTAAGTTATCGAAGCCTGGTTTCACCTACAGCCACCCTCTGCTATTCGCGTCCCTCTATTTCTGGGACAGTACCTATAACACTTTCCATCTCCCAGGTGGAATGATCACCCCGACCTTCTTCAACATAGCGGCCATCACTGGGCTATCGCCAGTAGGAGAAACTTATATCCCCGACAACGAAGAACATTCAAGCATAATTGACTTCGAAGTCAAGCTAGCAAGTTTTTCCAAGTTTATCAATCATTACCATGCTGAGGGGGATAATGTGTCTGACGTAGAACACATTGCTTTCTTAACCCTGTGGCTGTCAAGATACGTTTTCTGCAGTAGATCCCTACAGGTAGCTAGTAGGTTCATTCCTCTAGCTAGGGACTTGCATGAAAATCGAAAAGTGTGCCTAAGTGAACTGCTCTTAGTTGACCTTTATGAAAGCTTGAGGTCAGCTGTTTCGAGCCTCAAATCCCATACCTCCAAGAATATTCTGTTGGCTGGCCCTTTTTGGTTACTTCAACTATGGCTAAACGCCATGTTCGAACCCTCCTTGTCAACTGCCAACACCATTGATGAACAAGATCCTGAGATAAATGATAGGATAGTCGAAGGCACTAGGCTTCGAAGATTAACTCCAAATGACGACAAAGATGACTTCAAAGTCCAATTCTCGAAGTACATCATGATATTCTCCAAAAGGCACAAGTTCGAAGAGAGCATGGCGCCTTTTGCTTCGAGGGCTCATGGACCTTCTTGGTTCACCATGGCTCTCTCAGAAGCTATCAAGAGCAAGGAGATTCAGGATGTATGGAGAGCTTTTTTGCTACCTAGACTCATTTCTTCAAGAATAACTCCAGCCAAGAACCAGATTTTTCTTTTTGCTTACAAACCAAATTTTGTTTCGAGACAGTCTGGCTAATGTCAACTCATTCCTGAACCTTTATTCCATACTGAGAGCGCCATTACTTCTGGGCGAACTTTCAAGGCACGGGAAGCCAAAATACAGCAAGAACAATATCAAGGCTTTGCCCAGTTTGAGCTGATAACCTTCGAACCTACCCATCTCACAGCTAAAGGGTTTCTGGAATGGTGGACCAAGTTTTATCAAACTTATATGTTCGATACACTTACAATTCAACAGAAACTAATTGATGCCTTCGATGTGCAGGTACCAGCAAAGAAAGGTATGTTTACTCATGCCAAAGAGATTAAAGCTTTCCAAAATTATTTTGAAACTACTTATGACCCCACGCGCTTGAACTCCACTGTGCATCAAGCGGCTGAGACCTTGAAGGAAAAATTTAAACAAAAAGTTTCTAAGTTAAAACTTCCTTCAGGGTTGTCACCTGAGGATAGGTATAGGTTGGCATTCGAAATGCATCCACCTAAATTTCCCAGATTACCTACCTCAGAACTGGCTCTGGCTTGGTTTCCCCCATATCCTTGGTGGTTCACTTGCAAAGAGATGTTCAAACATCTTCAAAGGAAACCAAAGACATCTGAGACTGTGACATGGGCTCGACACTGGCTTCATGATTTCCCAAGACACCTTCGATACGACCTTTCTGCCATGTCAATTAAATCTGATCAAGGCACAGGTGCAAATGCTTGGGAAAATCCCAAACGTCTTTTATTTTCCATATCTTTAACCTTTGCTTTAATTGTTTCGATTTTCAGCCATCAAGATAAAGACAGCTGCCTCGAAGTCGAAAGAAGGGAGTGCCTCTCAAGCCTCCATCGAAACTACCGACAAAGTGACTCCACCCGAAACAACCACTATCGCTGCAACCACAATAACACCAACAATACCAACAACAACCAGTGTTCCAACTCCAACGGTAATCACTTAGCCTTGATGTTTCGAATTAACTCATGTTTTATGGTTTGTATGATCGGTGGATCTGGAACTGACTGTTTAACGCTGGTTCGCGAAATGTCGCGGAAGCAAGAGTCGCCACCGTCTTTTATTTTCTCCAAATGGAAAGGACAAAAGCACAGAAAAATTCCTTAAAGAGATTGCTCTCGGTTCGGGAGGTAGGTTATAGAAAGGGAAGGTGTTAGCACCCTTTCTATCCATGGTTATCCATGGGCTCTTAGATACTTGCTCATTGTGTTTTCAAAAATGGTTTGTTTGCTTTTCAATGTGGGTTTTAAAAAGTTTCTTTGAAAATTTCAGTTCGACTCTTGTATCGGTCCTCAAGAGTGTTTGAAAAATTGCTTTCGAAAGCTTTTTTAAAATGTGTTGGTGTGAAAAGTATTTTTAAATTTTTGTTTGAAATTTAGAGCAAGTATCTATGAGAACCTACCTACCCTAAGGAATTCGTCTGTGTAAATGTCCTTTAAAGTAGTGCCATCCCACCATTGAGAGGTAGGTAGCACCACCGTTGGAGGTGTTCGGGTCAATTCGAGGTTCGGGACATGGTGATCACCAGAGCAATAGGAAGACACCTTAGAAGCTACCCTCATGCCAGGTTCCCGGATCATGAGGACTTACTAAGACATCCTCTACTCGACGATCACCTTTCGAAGGGCAAGGCAACAGTGAGGCATACCCTAGGGGTGGTGTGTGAGATTCGTGTGTCGTTTTCATTCACATTTATCTTGTCATGTTATTGGTGTTCTACGCTTGTTTTTATTTTATCCATACATTCTTTCATGTCATTTGATTAATAGTTAAAAGTTGCAAGGAAAGTAAATTCTAAGCTATTACAAACGGCGCGGGTCCACATCGCCAAAATTAACCAGGACCCGATTTGACAGAAAAAATAAATAGACAAAGTAAATAAAGAATTGAAAAGTGCGAGTAATTAAATACATGGCTCCGGGAGAGATACATAATATTATACGAAGGAAATAAATATGCGAATTGAAATTTAAATCGAAACGAGGGCGTTGGACCCTTTTGCAAAATTAAATTACATGGAATTGATTAATTAAAATTAAAAGAAAGAAAGAACTTATTTTTTGGCATTTTTTAGTATTTTAGGATTTAAATGAAAAGAGAGAGTTAATTAAAATTAAAATAATATGCAAACCCTAATCCTAATTATTTTTAATTTATTAAGAAAAATTGAAGTTTTTTGACCTAAATTAACCCTAAGTTATTTTTATGCAAATTTAATTATAAAAATAAATATTTAATTATTTTAATTATTATGAAAGAAAAATAAAAAAAAAAGATGACAAATTATTAATTAAACCTAATTCTACATTTTTTAGATTTTTATTAAAAGTATTAAAATTAAAACCTAATTTACACTAAGTTTAATTATATGCAAATTTATTTAAGAAAATACTAAAATAAAAATTATTTATTGTTTTAACTCTTTTCTGATTTTTTTTTATGATATTTTATATTTTGTGAAAATAATTAATTAAATTAATTAAACAAGCAAAAATAAAAAAATAAAGAAAGTCAAGAATTTGCAAACCAAGGGGGGTGGTAGTCCCCAACATGGAGGTGAATCTCTAGCAATTCAGGCCCATTTAGCATGGCCTTGTTGACTTTTGCTGGACGCGTGTGATGCATGGACTAGGGTTTATGGTGTTCCCCAATCCATGGCCTTTGATCTGATGAACCTGGACAGATGAACGTTGATTTTTGAGCGTGTATGATGTGCTTCAATGCTGAACCTGCACGTGAATTTTTATGGAAAAATATTATGGAAATAACGAAGACCTGGGGTTCGAACCCAGGTGTTGTACCCCAAAATTTGCCCTCCCTTTCTTCAGGAAACCATCTTAGATTTTTCAAAGTCCCCCGAAACAAATCCAAGTCCTGGGTTATCCTTTTGCCCAGGCAAGCCACTTACAAGAGTAAGATGGTCTCACAAACTCCGGAAACAACGCTTTCATCTTGAGGAAAATCAAATTCTAAGTGTTTCTTTAAAGTAAATGTTTTTAGAAAAAATCAGCGCTCCAGAACTTCTGGACCCATTCCAGATGAAGACGGTCAGAAGTTGCAAGCTTGGCTCAGCGTGGTCAGAAGTTGGCTCTTCAGCAGCTACATCAGTTCAATCAGAAGTTGTAAACGTGGTTCAGAGTGTAAGCCTCAAACAGAACATGCCCCTTCAGCAGTTACACAAGCTCAGTCAGAACTTGCTAAAGGAATACAAGAGAAACAGGAAAGTATGAAGGCTCCTTCAGAACAGGTCGAAATCAGAAGATGAAAGGCCAGAAGGATAGGTGTCACTGATACAGAATCTCTAAATCCAAATTGTCCAGAAGTAGATCCAGGGAACGTACCAGAAAACCAGGAGAATTTCCAGAGCATGCTAAGACAACAGGTAGCCAAGGCCAGAGCATGGTTTACGCTGCTGATTCAACGCTGGTTTCCCTTACCAGAATGTTGGTATTGACAGGTCTTGTCACCATTTAATGCCCATTAATGCTTCCAACCACTCCTGAGCATTCACGTGTGGCTTGGAAAATGCTTTTGCACAGATTCTGGCATGGGTCTTCACGCCACCGCCCACTTCAGAGGTCACTTCTCCCCAATCTACGCCTGCTGCTGCTACCTAGGCTGAAAGATAGCTGTTATCACAACTTCCCAGGAATTTCTGTCAAATAACAAATTCAAACTCTGTTGGCGCCTTAAATGTTCAAGGCATCCACAAGAACTTTGCCTATAAATAGAGAGCTTTCATCACTGCAAATGATGTTCAAGAAAAGAAACAGAAAAACTGCTAAGAGAGAAACGAAACTCCTAGCAACATAACATTCTGAAACTCTGCCAAAATCTCCAGCTTTGTTTCATAACTTTAAGTTTCTTACCTTCAACTTCATCAAACATCCAGCTCTTTTCTGTAAACCAAAAACGTTCTTTCCAAACTTCTGACCCTATACACGTATACACCTTCACTTCCCCTTTTCCAAATCTGTCCAGAACACCACCAGAACCAAAAGCTAACTTTCACCCACCATTTTCCAGACAGTCAGGTAAGCACCTGCTGACCCTCACCACACTGTTAAGCATCATCTGCTGTGCATATTCAAGTCACATAATGTAAATATTCATGTTATTGTTGTTTATGTTCTGAGGACTTTCATACCTCAGAACGTTCTGAGCCAGTATAGGACTTGCCTGTGACCTTGGTGATTCTGACCTCTGAAACATTTTTGCTATTTGCTGGATCTGTACCAAATATGTTTCCTGTTTTGTGGAGTAACAACAGGATTGCAGATGTTCTGATTAGTACAGGAAAAAGCCAAGTGCTGACTTTGACGTTAGCACATCTGAAGCCTGTTTTGCTGTCAATGACATCAGAACCTCTGAGAGTTATTGCCTTTTTAGCAGAATCAGAACTTCTGGCTTCTCCACTAACAAACTTCTGTCTTGCAGCGCAGGGAAATCAGAACTTCTGGTTTCCCCACTAACAAGGTTCTGTTTTGCAGGTTCTAGAGTCAGAAGTTCTGACTCATCCAGTTTCACCAACAGGTTGATCATCTGACAGCGGATCTGGGTCAGAACTTCTGATGGCCTCCCAACAGCGCGCGGGCTCCCTCTCTCTCTCTCTATATATCTTGTTTTTTGCTATTTTCTTTTTTGTCTATTTTTCTCGTTGAACCCCCCATGTACAAATATGTATCCCCCTCCCCTAATTATTGTAATAGCGTAGGATTTTACATTTCCGCTTCTTATTGCTAGTAATTAGGACGTGTATGGCAAGATAAAATCAATGAAATAGAAAAACCTAATTCAAAGAAAAAAACTCTTGTATGCAATAAAACACACTTGCACACTAACACCCCTAGGGTATTCCACTTTGTTGCCTTCAAATAATTGGGCCATATTGCATGTTGAATTTCTTTGGGTAAAACAAACAATCAAAATGATCATAGTCCCTCAAAAACGTTGCCTAAATGAATGATCAAGTCCCTTTTAAAAAATCGCCCAAAGACATTTAACGCCGTTGCAATTATGGTCCAAACGATGACCCGCGCCTGTCCCTTTCATCTCCTAAGACAAGATTGTCCACCAAATGCAATGGTGGAACAAATTTGTCAAAAAGGGCTTAAAACATGACAAAAGTCTTTGAGAAAACTTTAGGGTAGATAAACTCTTAAGTACTTGCCAACTTTCCGAGAAAACACTTGCCTAATTTCAAAACCCACTTCACAAACACTTTCAAAATCAACTTTTCAAACCCTTGAAACATCTTTTTTAAAAGATAAAACACCTTTTGTAAAACATTCGAGTAAAGAATTGTTACAAGGTTAGCCTAGCACAAGGCATCTTTTCAAAACGTTTTCAAAGCCACACACAAAGCACCATCTCGAACAATTGAAAACCAAGGCAAGATTGATCTAAGCAAGTACCTAAGAGCCCATGGATAACCATGGATAGAAGGGGTGCTAATACCTTACCCTTCTATAATCTACTCCCCGAACCCAAGAAAAATCTCAAAGGTTTTTACTGTGCTTTTTAAACCTTTCCTTAGGATAAAATAAAAAGTCGGTGGCGACTCTTGCTCAACCGAAACATTTGCGAACACGAACGCAAAACACTAGTCAGTTCTCCCACCGTATCACACCAGGTCATGTGGTTTGTCAACCCTTATGCTTGCCATCTGATCCAACTCACACGCGTTTAACATTAAACAATCAACAAATATTATAAAAGAAACAAAAGCATTAGTGGGTCTTTGCGCGCGAATTTTAAACGGACCAACCAACATATGCCACGATATCGTCTTCCTCGCTGGTTTTATTTTTCCTGAAATATACAAACAAATAGCAACGGTTTTCAAACGTTGCTAAAAGTACCATATGAAAAAATAGCGAATAGGCCATAAGGCCTCATAAATTGATCGCGAGTACTGGCTTCTGTTAGTCCAAACGCGTTGAATCTAATGGTATGGGTCTTGAAGGCCAATTTTTCTTTGTTTCAAAAGCCCTAATTCCAAGGTCCTGTAACCCTAGAAATTGACAATGGCGAAATCGCGTATACAGCTCAAAAACACAATTAAATACGTGGGTTAGCTTCAGAATCAAATGACCAACATGAATCAATAATTAAATTTTACAAAGAATGCATGGAATAGGATGTACGATTATGAAATTTATTTGAAACAGGTGGACTCCATTGTACCAGTTCCTGGCTGTGATCGGTGGATCTGGAACTGACTGTTTAACGCTGGTTCGCGAAATGTCGCGGAAGCAAGAGTTGCCACCGTCTTTTATTTTCTCCAAATGGAAAGGACAAAAGCACAGAAAAATTCCTTAAAGAGATAGTTTCTCGGTTCGGGAGGTAGGTTATAGAAAGGGAAGGTGTTAGCACCCTTTCTATCCATGGTTATCCATGGGCTCTTAGATACTTGCTCATTGTGTTTTCAAAAATGGTTTGTTTGCTTTTCAACTGTGGGTTTTAAAAAAGTTTCTTTGAAAATTTCAGTTCGACTCTTGTATCGGTCCTTAAGAGTGTTTGAAAAGTTGCTTTCGAAAGCTTTTTGAAAAGGTGTCGGTGTGAAAAGTATTTTTGATTTTGTTTTTGAAATTAGAGCAAGTATCTACGAGAACCTACCTACCCTAAGGAATTCGTCTGTGTAAATGTCCTTTAAAGTAGTGCCATCCCACCATTGAGAGGTAGGTAGCACCACCGTTGGAGGTGTTCGGGTCAATTCGAAGGTTCGGGACATGGTGATCACCGGAGCAATGGGAAGACACCTTAGAAGCTACCCTCATGCCAGGTTCCCGGATCATGAGGACTTACTAAGACATCCTCTACTCGACGATCACCTTTCGAGGCAAGGCAACAGTGAGGCGTACCCTAGGGGTGGTGTGTGATTTGTGTGTTGTTTTCAAGTATTTTTGTCTTTTGTCATGTTATTAGTGATCTAGCGTTTTGTTTTTATTTTTGTCATTCATTCTTGCATGCATTTATTTAACAGTTAAAAATTGCGAGAAATATAAAGTTCCTAAACTATTACAAAGGCGCGGGTCCACATCGCCAAATTAAACCAGGACCCGATTTGACATAAAATAAAGAAATAAAATGCGGGAAATATAAAATGTCCGAGTTACATGGCTTGAGCAATTACATAATATTTGAAAGAAAATAAATGTGCGAAAGAAATAGAAATAGAACGTTCGAGGGCGTTGGACCCTTTAAAGAAATTAAATGAAATTAAAAATTAATTAATTATTTAATAAAAGGAAAGAAATGTTTTTTAGTTTTTTGTATTTATGAAATAAAGAAAATTAAAATTAAAAGAAACTCTAATTCTAAGTTTTTTTAATTATTAATGAAAATATTAAAGTTTAACCTAATTTACTAAATATTTAATGTACATGTTTATTTACAAAAATATTTAATAATTAATAACAATAATAATAAGAAAAAATTATTTATTAAAAAGATGATGAAAAGTTAAAAAAACCTAATTTCTACATATTTTAACTTATTAAAAAAAATATTAAAGTTCTGAAACCTAAATTAACTAAGTTAATTATTAAAGTTTATTTACAAAAAATAATGGTGAAATTAATATTAATAACAATAAACATTTTTAGTTTCTGATTTTTTTATTATGAAAATTATTTTATGGAATTAAAAGAAAACAATTAAAAAAACAATTAAAAGAATAAAAAGGAAAATCAAATAAAAAAATAAAAATGATGCAAACCATGGGGGTGTCTGGCCCTTTTTGGAGGTGAATTGGAGTGGTTTGGCCATGTATTGGTGTCATGCATAAGTTTTTCTACTGTGGTCATTTGGCTTTTGGCTTTTGGCCATTTGGCTTTTGGCCTCAACGTTCCTTAATCTTCTCAGGATGTCTGTCTCGCCACGTATTGGGGTCATGTGTAAAATGTTCTGTTTTGGCCATTTGGCTTTTGGCTTTTAGCCATTTGGCTTTTGGCCTCAACGTTCCTTAATGAATCTGCATGAGATCCTGTCTAAATCTGCAGTGTTGAATCTCACGAACACATTAGATAAAATCAAAAAATGCAAATAAAACCAATATATGAAGAAATTTAATGTTTAGGCACAATATGGCATGTATGAATGATTATACCCTTTTTGATCATGGAGATCAAATCAACCTTACCCTTACTGGAAAAGTAGTGACATGAATGCTTTTATGCCCTTGGGATCATGGAGATCAAGCCAGCCTTACCCTTACTGAAGAAGTAATAAGATGTTGGTTTGTAGCTGAGATGGCTTTGTTTGTAGTGAGAGAGGAATTTGTAGTAAGGATTTCAAGGTTTTAGGTTTCTTGAAAGAATTTGATATTCTAACAGTATTGTGGCAAGGTTTTTTTTCTCTCTTCTTTTCTCCTCTCTCTTTTTTTTCTCTCTTTTTCTCCTTCTTTTTTTCTCCTTCTTTTTTTCTCCTCCTTTTTTTCTGTGATAAGAAGGTGATTATATAGTGGAAATTAGGGTAAAGAAAATGGGCTTTGAATGTGCAATTGGGCCTCCAATATTCACTTGAATTCGTCACTTTCCAGGCTAAATCGCAGGGACTTAAGTGCATTTTTTGAAGTTGAAATGTGAAAACAAAATGTAGCCGACATCGAGAACTAACTCCTGTCCGAAAATCGACTCAATCGGATAAACGGTGAATTAGTTATGAATTTTTGAAGTTTCAGCTCAGACAAACTTATTTTGGGCTCCAGTGTCGGCTCTGACACGTTCTTCAATAAAAAACTGGTATTGATCGGTGCATAATTTGGTCTCGACTTTTGAAGCAAAGTTGTAGATCTATGAGTCAGTGACCTTGTGTAAAAATATGAGTCCAATCCGATAAAAATTGACCGAGTTATGAATTTTCGAAGTTTCGGCTCAGATGAAATAATATTCAGCATTCAGGATTTTCAGCGTGTCACGCACTCTGAGCAAAAAACGAAGGCCTTTTGAATACCGTTTGAACTCAATACCTTCTATGAAAATGTAGCCAACTCAATTTGTGAAATTTTGGCACCGGAACCAGCTCGATACGATGAAAATCGACCAAGTTATGATTTTTTGAACATGACGCAAATAAACTTCTGTCACAAATTTCTGCACGAAAATACTTGATAAATCCACATTTTTGAAGACCTTCTGATCGAAATTGGCTTCCAGCCGTGAGAGATGAAAACGTAGATAATGTCAAGACGGAATTTTGGCCACCGGAACGGGTTCAAAACGAGCCACGATCTTCAAGTTATGAATTTTTTAGCACGTAAAAACTGCACTTTCAGCACACTTTTTCACTATATCTCTTCAAGAAAACTCACACATTCGGATACCTTCTTTAAAGAATTGACTCTTGAGCCGAACCTGAATTTGAGAATACGTTATCAGAGATATCTTGGCGAAAGAATACCTGAATATGACGCGCCAGGTTGGACTTGTGAATTTTTCTTGAAACATTTTTTGAGAAATATAGGAGGGCAAATTTTGGGGTACAACAGTTGCCCCTGTTCAATCTTCTTAAACCTGAGGATGCAGATTGGCTGACGTGCCTTTCGTAATCTGAGGGTGGAAGATGATTGAACACTAGAGTGCCCAGAAATTTGCGCTCACATAGTAGCAGTGCGATGATGGAATGGGCTTATAGATGCCATTTAGAGGTTGCTGGATAGGATGATGGGCTTATAAATGCCATCTGGATGTTGATCGCGTAAGAGATTCCTTAGCGAGAACTTGCGTACCTGCAAAACAGAAAATGATTACCTGACATGTTGCAGGAGCTGATTTTCAGATGCTTGGTATAGATGTGTCCTGACTGGTTACAGGAGCTGGATCTGGAGCTTCAAACGGTGATGAATGAACCAGGGATGGTTACTACCTTAGCATGAATGGTAAGAGAACCTTGGGTGACTTTAACTTCAACAACGCTCGTTGAGAAAATCTTGGTGGGGATTACCATCTTCGCAGTATCGGGAAGAGGACCATAGACAATTATAATCTGAAAGGAATTATCACCTCACTCACCGTCGGAGAGGGAACCATGGGAAAAGGAATTATCACCTCACTCACCGTCGGAGAGGGAAACATCTGAAAAGGACTTACCACCTCACTCACCGTCGGAGAGGGAACCATAGGAGACTATCACCTCACTCACCGTTGGAGAGGGAAACATCTGAAAAGGACTTACCACCTCACTCACCGTCGGAGAGGGAACCATATGAGACTATCACCTCACTCACCGTCGGAGAGGGAAACATCTGAAAAGGACTTACCACCTCACTCACCGTTGGAGAGGGAACCATATGAGACTATCACCTCACTCACCGTCGGAGAAGGAAACATCTGAAAAGGACTTACCACCTCACTCACCGTTGGAGAGGGAACCATAGGAGACTATCACCTCACTCACCGTCGGAGAGGGAAACATCTGAAAAGGACTTACCACCTCACTCACCGTCGGAGAGGGAACCATAGGAGACTATCACCTCACTCACCGTCGGAGAGGGAAACATCTGAAAAGGACTTACCACCTCACGCACTGTCGGAGAGGGGACCATAGGAACCTAAATAACTTCTACTGAGTCTTCATCAGAAAAATCTGTTGGGAGTCGATTTAGCTGGACTAGAGAAGGCCTTGGACGGGATAACAACAGAGAATCTTAGGGTCGATTAACTGAACCGGTCTAGCTCTTGAAATGTCTTCAACTGGAATAAGTGTCAGAACGTCGCCATATCTGGTTCATATCTGGACTATATCTGGAAGGAAATCTGGAAGCAGCATCAGAACGTCACCATATCTGGTTTACATCTGAAACTATATCTGGAAGGAAATCTGGAAGCAGTATCAGAACGTCATCATCTCTAGTTTACATCTGAAACTATATCTGGAAGGAAATCTGGAAGCAGTATCAGAACGTCACCATATCTGGTTTACATCTGAAACTATATCTGGAAGGAAATCTGGAAGCAGTATCAGAACGTCACCATATCTGGTTTACATCTGAAACTATATCTAGAAGGAACTCTGGAAGCAGCATCAGAACGTCACCATATCTGGTTTACATCTGAAACTATATCTAGAAGGAACTCTGGAAGCAGCATCAGAACGTCACCATCTCTGGTTTACATCTGAAACTATATCTGGAAGGAAATCTGGAAGCAGTATCAGAACGTCACCATCTCTGGGTCATATCTGAAACTATATCTAGAAGGATATCTGGAAGCAGTATCAGAACGTCGCCATATCTGGGTCATATCTGAAACTATATCTAGAAGGAAATCTGGAAGCAGCATCAGAACGTCACCATATCTGGGTCATATCTGAAACTATATCTAGAAGGAAATCTGGAAGCAGTATCAGAACGTCGCCATATCTGGGTCATATCTGAAACTATATCTAGAAGGAAATCTGGAAGCAGCATCAGAACGTCACCATATCTGGGTCATATCTGAAACTATATCTAGAAGGAAATCTGGAAGCAGTATCAGAACGTCGCCATATCTGGGTCATATCTGAAACTATATCTAGAAGGAAATCTGGAAGCAGTATCAGAACGTCACCATCTCTGGGTCATATCTGAAACTATATCTAGAAGGAAATCTGGAAGCAGCATCAGAACGTCACCATATCTGGGTCATATCTGAAACTATATCTAGAAAGAATTGCGATAGTTGATAGTAATCATTTTTGTATTGATCTTTTTCCTGAAAAGCCAAAACATAATTGTATGCAAAGTCATGATGCATGAACTGTATGTCTTCAAAATTAATGAGATTCGTGTAGTATGATGCATATGCATGCTATAATGTATGAAGATGTGATGTTTATGAATGTATTTTTGTCTAAGAAAATAAATCCTTGACGGGTGCCGGGAAGTCACTCCTGGGCTGATGTTGAAGAATAGGTTTTGCTTCCGCCGGGGATGATAGTTGCAAGAATTCCGATAGGAGAAGATAACTCTATTGGGGAATAAACTTGGCGAATGGGTTACTCTGCGGGGAGACAAATACTCTAGTAATCTTGCTGGGGAGCAATACTCTGTGGGGAGAGAGACACTCTGTTGATTGTTGATAGTAACTTGCTGAGGATATCCTTGTTGTTGGAAGTGTTGATGGACTTCGCCGGGGATATGAAGGCTTCGTTGACGACGCTCTTTCCGTGGCTTTTGGCTGAGGATAACCCAGTTATATCCTGTTAAGGAAATAACTCTTTAAATAAAGCCGGACGACGCGTTCGTGCTCTGCGAGGGGATAAGCTTCCAGAATCTACTGGGGATAAGCTCACTGCTTGGGGATATGTAGATTCCAACCTTCCTGGGGAAACTGGATTGGACTCTTTTTGGGGGAGACTTTGAACTGTAATTTTGTAAGTTGACAGAGGGAACATATGTAGGGTTGCCTGCTGATGAGCTCGTGTAAAACCGCATCTGAAATGGAGAAGGAACCTGTGTAGGGTTACTTTGATGACGAGTTCGTGTTAAACTGTATCTGAAATGGAGAAGGAACCTGTGTAGGGTTACTTTGATGATGAGTTCGTGTAAAACTGCGTTCTTGGAAAGGGAGAACCTGTGTAGGATGTACGGGTGACGAGTCCATGTAAAACTGCATCTTGAAGAGGGGGAACCGGTGTAGGGTTGCTTGGTGAGGTAAGTTCATGTAAAACTTCTTGATGAACCGGGGTGAGGTTATCTTGAACTAAATCCATGTAAGACTTCTGGAGGAACCGGGGTTAGGTTACCTTGGGGTAAATCCACGTGAGATTTCTTGACGAACCGGGGTAAGGTTACTGGAGACGAGTCCATGTGAGACTTCTGGGGGAACCGGGGTTAGGTCATCTGGATAAGTTTGTGTAAAAACTTCTTGATGAACCGGGGTTAGGTCATCTTGGGATAGGTCCATGTGAGACTCTTGGAGGAACCGGGGTTAGGTTACTTGGATAAGTTTGTGTAAAAACTTCTCGATGAACCGGGGTTAGGTCATCTTGAGATAGGTCCATGTAAGACTTCAGGAGGAACCGGGGTTAGGTTACTTGGATAAGTTCGTGTAAAAACTTTTTGATGAACCGGGGTTAGGTCATCTTGTGGAGGAGGAGTCTGTGTATGACTTTGTCTGAAGGTTGAGAAGAAACCGGTGTTGGGTTGCATGATTTTGATTAAGTGGATGATTGTCCTGTTTGGTCTCGGATGTTAACCCACGATCTGGAATTTGTAAAGGTAGATGGTAATCATCCTTATGTTGATCTTTCCTTTGTACTTTGGTTGACAGAGCAATTGGATCGCCTGGATAACTCATTATTGCCCCTGCTTCGGAGGTGAGGGAAGAGGATACCTGTGTGGGTGATTGACAAATCTTCGGGTAGACAAGTGATGAGATGCCGGAACATAGTCGTACGCTTTGATCCCTAACTTTTGCCTGGACCGCCCTTTCGGGTTTTCAGTCCACCGGGATACCCATTTTTGCCCAAGCCGCCCTTTCAGGTTTTCGACTTGCCGGGTGTACATATTTTTTCATTTCATCCCTTCATTTTGCCCGAACCCTTTTGATCCGCCGGGAAGCCCTTATTTTTGCCTAGGTATATCAACCTAGCGGGTCTTTGATTTTGCGTAGTATCTTTTCGACTATGTCCACGCTCTCAGAATGTAGGGAGTTGCCCCTGTTGGAAGTATTTTGCCATGCCCCAGATAATGGGCAATGCTCCTACTGTGCCCCTTGATTGGAGGTACTTTTGTTCACAAGGTGTTCATCGTGCGAATTTCCCTGCTGTTCAAACAAATAGTCATATGCAAACAAGGTTATTTTAAGGATGCAAAAGCCTATGTCTGTCTTGAATTTTGAAAATGCATTTTTTGTAATACAGTGCGGTGTCAACTCAAGATTTTACATCAAACCTTCAGGAGTCAGGATACCTTCGTAACAGTATGCTTTCGAACTAACCCATGCTTCAGCTAGGACTTTTAAGGGTTGTATCGTGGCCTGGTTCACGGTTTAAGAAACAAAGGATAAAGGCTCAAATTATTTGTACCCACCCTCTCTTCATGATGTTCTTCCAACCTAGACACAACTTATCGTGCGTTAGACCTTGTTCGAGTCTTTGCTTTGATTTTCCGGTGACGGTTCAAACATTGATGATTTATTCTGACTAGGCAGTCATTTTTTGTTGAGGGTTTGTGAGACCTCTTTCTTGATTTTTGTTATCCCTTTCTTTTTTTGCCTGAACTGTTTCCTTTTTGGAATTACAGTCAGCGGGATGCCCCAGTTTCATAAGTCCCCTTTATAGGTTTTGACTTAATGGGTTTTTGTTTTGAAAGATAATGACTGCCTTTCTTTATTGATTCTTCAGAACCATCACTATCTTTTGTTTTGTAAGGACCCCTTTGGTGCCATTCGTTATGCACTTGGATCAACTGAGAGAACTACCCTGCCCCAGGTTATGATTAAGGGTTTTAAATTTCGAAAAGAAAAACTCCTACTTCTTTGGCTCAGATGGGTTGACGAGGGATTATCATCCTTATAACTCCAGTGTTTGGGAATTGAAACAATGCATGTACCTCATCAGCGGGGTCTGTTCAAAAGCATACTGTAAAGATAGCGGTATCGTTTTCGTCATCCTCCCTCAAGAGGTTTAGAATTTTCAATTAAGAGTTGACCATCGCAAAAAATATGGAAATAATTTGCATTTAGTGAATACGAATATATTGTTTTAGAACAGACATATGCGATGCATTAATGAGATAACAATGTTTAACATGAGTAAATGTTTGAACAAAAAAAAAACTGCAACTTGAACATTCGAATGAACAAAAGTTTTCTAGTCTCCGGATTTGTCACTTCAAATGGTGAACCTTGGAAGGATGATAGAAAAATTCAGCCTGACCATCTTGTGTGAACTCCAATGCCCCTTCATCAATCAGGTCCTGGATCTTGTTTTTCAAGCTCCAACAATCATCTATAGTATGCCCCGGGCTGTCAGAGTGATAAGCGCAGCGGGCGTTGGGGTTATACTTCGGTGACGTTGTATTTTGGTTCTTCGGAGCTTCTTTTAGAGTTACCAGCTTGGTCTCCAGCAATTGTGGCAATATCTGGGATAGGGTCATGCTGAGCCGAGTGAACTGCCTTCTCTCGCTCTTTTGTTGGTTGCGATGTTGAATTTGTGACACTGGAGCCATTTGAGGAGCTCTCCCCTTACCTCCTTGTCTCAAAGGTGGTTGAACAATGACTGACTTTTTACCCTTAGAATTTTGCCCCAGTTGGTTACCCTGAAGCAGTTGGTTGACGAGAAACCAGAGCTCATCTTGTCTTTGAGCTAACCCTTGAATGGCAGTCACCTGCCCCAGCATCTGGACCCTCAATGCATCCACCTCAGCTTGTAGGTGTTCCAGCTTTTCATCCTCAGCACTGTTCCTGACGAAGGTCTCCATGAGAAGTGTTCTTAGCTCCTCCTGCCCCTTGGATAGATTCAGGAGGATTTCCCCGAACCGAGTCTCTTGAGCAAGAAAGTCCTGATTATCTTGTTGAGCCATTGCTGAAATAAACAGCGGGAAAGGTAAGTGACCTGCAACAAGGATACTCGTTATGCAATGATGAGTATGACATGCATGTAATGTTTTCAAGGACCTCGCGGGGTAAACAAGAAAATTTGTTAGCATTTGGAACCGGTAGCTTGATTGAAGGCACTGCATATTGTTGAGAGTCCTTCTTCAAGGGTCAAAGGCTCACCATATCCAGTGGGTCATAGCCTCTGACAGCCTTGGCTAGAGGAAAATAAATCCCCTTTGCCCCTTGCTAGACATTTTGTTCATCATGACCTGCATCACAAGCCCTTGAGATCCTTGAAATGGGTTAAGATGTATGCAATGGTATGATGTTATGGTATGCATGGGGTAATGTAGGTAAACCATGTTACGAGTCCCAATTAAGGACTGCAAACCAAAACCTGCAAGAAACTCGGTAAAACCTGTCATGAGTCCCAATTAAGGACTAAAACAAACCCTGCAAGAAACTCGGTAAACCTGTCATGAGTCCCAATTAAGGACTAAAACAAACCCTGCAAGAAACTCGGTAAACCTTGTTATGAGTCCTAGTTGAGGACTAAAACAAAAACCTGCAAGAAACTTAGTAAGCCTTGTTATGAGTCCTAGTTAAGGACTATGAACAAAACCTGCAGGAAATTAAGTAAACCCTGTTATGAGTCCTAGTTAAGGACTATAAACAAAACCTGCAAGAAGTTCATGTGTCAGATAAAGCATGCCAGTAGTCAAGTTGGAAGGCACACAAGTCACACAAGAGAAACCCTTAGAGTTCAGGCCAGCATGGGGTCTGGGTATTACCCTCTTGAAGTTGGTGGGTTCAACCTGTCCTATTAGAAGTAACCGGGTTCTAAGGGTCCCAATATCACGGGATTGCTTTCATTGTTCATCGTTTCGATTTAGCCACTGATCTGGCGACCGAAATATTCCAGGAAAGCAACCCTCAATTGAGTGTAGTATCGAGTATCAACCAACCTCGGACTGCACCAAAGTCAGTTATCTCACTACCCTAAAGAGGCCAAGATAGTTCAATTAAGGTTCCTAAGGTCTGTTGATGCTTCACGACACCACGCGGAGGCCCCGTACTCTCCTTGACTGAACTCAAGGGTTACCGGTACACACCAAAGTGCCACATCAACGTAGCAGACTGTTTCAACCATGTCGGTATACCCCGCACAGTTCCCTCACAGCCTTGTTGCTACTTTCTAAGAAGGTATCCCCAGATCCGGGTTAGGATCTATAGAACTCCCAAGACAGTCCCACAATTTAAAGCAAACAAGGAAAGCAATTGAAAACACAGTTATGAACTATCCCTAAGGTACACCTCACTTTATAAAGAATCCCCAGCAGAGTCGCCAGTTCTGTGATCGGTGGATCTGGAACTGACTGTTTAACGCTGGTTCGCGAAATGTCGCGGAAGCAAGAGTCGCCACCGTCTTTTATTTTCTCCAAATGGAAAGGACAAAAGCACAGAAAAATTCCTTAAAGAGATAGTTTCTCGGTTCGGGAGGTAGGTTATAGAAAGGGAAGGTGTTAGCACCCTTTCTATCCATGGTTATCCATGGGCTCTTAGATACTTGCTCATTGTGTTTTCAAAAATGGTTTGTTTGCTTTTCAACTGTGGGTTTTAAAAAAGTTTCTTTGAAAATTTCAGTTCGACTCTTGTATCGGTCCTCAAGAGTGTTTGAAAAGTTGCTTTCGAAAGCTTTTTGAAAAGGTGTCGGTGTGAAAAGTATTTTTGATTTTGTTTTTGAAATTAGAGCAAGTATCTACGAGAACCTACCTACCCTAAGGAATTCGTCTGTGTAAATGTCCTTTAAAGTAGTGCCATCCCACCATTGAGAGGTAGGTAGCACCACCGTTGGAGGTGTTCGGGTCAATTCGAAGGTTCGGGACATGGTGATCACCGGAGCAATGGGAAGACACCTTAGAAGCTACCCTCATGCCAGGTTCCCGGATCATGAGGACTTATTAAGACATCCTCTACTCGACGATCACCTTTCGAGGCAAGGCAACAGTGAGGCGTACCCTAGGGGTGGTGTGTGATTTGTGTGTTGTTTTCAAGTATTTTTGTCTTTTGTCATGTTATTAGTTATCTAGCGTTTTTTTTTAATTTTGTCATTCATTCTTGCATGCATTTATTTAACAGTTAAAAATTGCGAGAAATATAAAGTTCCTAAACTATTACAAAGGCGCGGGTCCACATCGCCAAATTAAACCAGGACCCGATTTGACATAAAATAAAGAAATAAAATGCGGGAAATATAAAATGTCCGAGTTACATGGCTTGAGCAATTACATAATATTTGAAAGAAAATAAATGTGCGAAAGAAATAGAAATAGAACGTTCGAGGGCGTTGGACCCTTTAAAGAAATTAAATGAAATTAAAAATTAATTAATTATTTAATAAAAGGAAAGAAATGTTTTTTAGTTTTTTGTATTTATGAAATAAAGAAAATTAAAATTAAAAGAAACTCTAATTCTAAGTTTTTTTAATTATTAATGAAAATATTAAAGTTTAACCTAATTTACTAAATATTTAATGTACATGTTTATTTACAAAAATATTTAATAATTAATAACAATAATAATAAGAAAAAATTATTTATTAAAAAGATGATGAAAAGTTAAAAAAACCTAATTTCTACATATTTTAACTTATTAAAAAAAATATTAAAGTTCTGAAACCTAAATTAACTAAGTTAATTATTAAAGTTTATTTACAAAAAATAATGGTGAAATTAATATTAATAACAATAAACATTTTTAGTTTCTGATTTTTTTATTATGAAAATTATTTTATGGAATTAAAAAAAAACAATTAAAAAAACAATTAAAAGAATAAAAAGGAAAATCAAATAAAAAAATAAAAATGATGCAAACCATGGGGGTGTCTGGCCCTTTTTGGAGGTGAATTGGAGTGGTTTGGCCATGTATTGGTGTCATGCATAAGTTTTTCTACTGTGGCCATTTGGCTTTTGGCTTTTGGCCATTTGGCTTTTGGCCTCAACGTTCCTTAATCTTCTCAGGATGTCTGTCTCGCCACGTATTGGGGTCATGTGTAAAATGTTTTGTTTTGGCCATTTGGCTTTTGGCTTTTAGCCATTTGGCTTTTGGCCTCAACGTTCCTTAATGAACCTGCATGAGATCCTGTCTAAATCTGCAGTGTTGAATCTCACGAACACATTAGATAAAATCAAAAAATGCAAATAAAATCAATATATGAAGAAATTTAATGTTTAGGCACAATATGGCATGTATGAATGATTATACCCTTTTTGATCATGGAGATCAAATCAACCTTACCCTTACTGGAAAAGTAGTGACATGAATGCTTTTATGCCCTTGGGATCATGGAGATCAAGCCAGCCTTACCCTTACTGAAGAAGTAATAAGATGTTGGTTTGTAGCTGAGATGGCTTTGTTTGTAGTGAGAGAGGAATTTGTAGTAAGGATTTCAAGGTTTTAGGTTTCTTGAAAGAATTTGATATTCTAACAGTATTGTGGCAAGGTTTTTTTTCTCTCTTCTTTTCTCCTCTCTCTTTTTTTTCTCTCTTTTTCTCCTTCTTTTTTTCTCCTTCTTTTTTTCTCCTCCTTTTTTTCTGTGATAAGAAGGTGATTATATAGTGGAAATTAGGGTAAAGAAAATGGGCTTTGAATGTGCAATTGGGCCTCCAATATTCACTTGAATTCGTCACTTTCCAGGCTAAATCGCAGGGACTTAAGTGCATTTTTTGAAGTTGAAATGTGAAAACAAAATGTAGCCGACATCGAGAACTAACTCCTGTCCGAAAATCGACTCAATCGGATAAACGGTGAATTAGTTATGAATTTTTGAAGTTTCAGCTCAGACAAACTTATTTTGGGCTCCAGTGTCGGCTCTGACACGTTCTTCAATAAAAAACTGGTATTGATCGGTGCATAATTTGGTCTCGACTTTTGAAGCAAAGTTGTAGATCTATGAGTCAGTGACCTTGTGTAAAAATATGAGTCCAATCCGATAAAAATTGACCGAGTTATGAATTTTCGAAGTTTCGGCTCAGATGAAATAATATTCAGCATTCAGGATTTTCAGCGTGTCACGCACTCTGAGCAAAAAACGAAGGCCTTTTGAATACCGTTTGAACTCAATACCTTCTATGAAAATGTAGCCAACTCAATTTGTGAAATTTTGGCACCGGAACCAGCTCGATACGATGAAAATCGACCAAGTTATGATTTTTTGAACATGACGCAAATAAACTTCTGTCACAAATTTCTGCACGAAAATACTTGATAAATCCACATTTTTGAAGACCTTCTGATCGAAATTGGCTTCCAGCCGTGAGAGATGAAAACGTAGATAATGTCAAGACGGAATTTTGGCCACCGGAACGGGTTCAAAACGAGCCACGATCTTCAAGTTATGAATTTTTTAGCGCGTAAAAACTGCACTTTCAGCACACTTTTTCACTATATCTCTTCAAGAAAACTCACACATTCGGATACCTTCTTTAAAGAATTGACTCTTGAGCCGAACCTGAATTTGAGAATACGTTATCAGAGATATCTTGGCGAAAGAATACCTGAATATGACGCGCCAGGTTGGACTTGTGAATTTTTCTTGAAACGTTTTTTGAGAAATATAGGAGGGCAAATTTTGGGGTACAACACTGGCGTTTTGATGAGCGTTTGTGATTGGAAAACGTTCAGTGGACCTCCAGGAAGGTGTTTGAACAGCTATTAAGCCTTGAATCAACCTGCAAAAGGGTTTTCAGTTTTTGAGTTTCTTGCCAAAAATTCAAGTTTGTCAATGGTTCTTAGCGCAGCTTCAATGTGTGTGATCATTAGGGTTGTGTTCCTGGCTTATGTATGAATCAATTAGGTTAAGAAAAACAAATCAAATCCCTTGCAATGATGGTTTTGAAGATTTGATTTTCAAGCTTTGTTTTTTCAATCTTTTCCATGCATTTTTGTATCAATTATGATCTAATCAATCCAAATCTTTCCTTATTTGGCTAGGCACGAATTATTGAGTATAAAACATGCACAAAAAGATTTAAAACTTTAGGTTAAGTATTTTCTATGCATTTAATTTGATTTAAATGAATTATTATTAATAAAAATTCAAATAAATAAATAAAAATGAATAAAAACTTCCCTTTGGGCCAAGTAGTCGTGCACATGCCATGGATGATGGTTTGTGGAAGAAAAATGGGCCCATTAGCAATTTTAAGTCATTTGAATCAATGTTGACTTTTCAAAATATCCAAAAATTTCCCAACTTCCACAAGGCATAACTTGCTCAATTTTTAAGCTTTGCTCATGTTCTTGGACATTTTGGAAAGATATTTGAGTCCTCTAACTAATGCCTTTGGTCCCATGTCATTTTGATTTACCAATCTCAAATTATGGCCTTTGACTTAAAGTCCCTTTTTGTTGACTTTTGAAAATGACCTATAATGTTGAAATTGATAACTTTTTGTGAGAGCATTTCTTGGATTTGAAGTATGAAGATGAGTTGTAGGAAATGTCTTTCTCTTCAAAATGAGCTTTGGATGGAATTTTTCTGATAATCCATGTGAAAGTTATGCCCTGGTCAATTTTAGTTGACTTTTTCAACTGTCCAAATAAGGAAACTTTTGTATCTTGATGATTTCTGAGCCAAATTTTGAGAATCATGATCAAGCATTGATCAAATGATGTTTGTGGCTTCAAAATGATATGTTGACCAAAAATTTGAACTTTTGACTGCCAAATGACCATTTTGCCCCTACAGTTGACTGTAGTGCAATTAGGGTTTCTGACTGTGCAATTTTGAGCTGAATGTCTTGAAACTTGATATGAGGATGCTTGACCATATTTGTAGGCATATGAGACTTGATTGGACCTTTGGAAACTTCATTTTCTTGATCAGAACACAAACCCTAATTTTGACTGTATAGGAGATCTTTGCACTGTGTATCCCTTGGGGAGATTTGAAGCTTGACTTGGCAATTTCTTGAAGAATATGGGAGGGAAAATTTTGGGGTACAACAGTTTGCATCTAACTCTTCGTTTAAATCCTTTCAGACCAACAAGCTTCCTCCTCCTACTCCCAAGAAGCGGAAATCAAGCACCACTGGGGAAGATCCCAAGGCTGGAGGAAACTTAACAACTGCTTCGAAGAAGCCAAAGAAAGATATTTCGAAAAGTACCGTTCCAACTAGTGTCTCTGGACTTGATTCCAGGGATGCTGCTCCCTCACCCAAATCCAAAAACCCACCTTCGACCTCCAACACAATGTTGGAACGTATAGCTAGTAACCTCTCCTCCGAGAGTCCATAGGTAAATTGAACCTTTAAATCTTTTTGACAATAATAACTTCTTATTACCTTGGTGAATGTTTTTTAACATTCTTTTGCTCCTTGTAGAACATCTTGAATCCATCTTCCACTACTTTGAACTCACCATCCAAAGCTGCTGCTCCACTCAACTCCTCTCCTCAAGGAGATTCCAGCAACCTCGTTCAGAATAAAGGTTCGTCTAATATGGCGGTTCTGACTGGAACTTCTGAACATCAGGATGATCAAGGTACCTCAATTCCTCTGAAAGAGACAAACGAAACACCACTTCAAACATCTGCAGAGGATTTGCAAAGAGCTTCTCTTCAAAAGTCCCCTCTTGAAACTCTTCAAGAGGACCCAAAGGACACTCAAACTGAAGGAGAGAAAGCTGATTCTGGGCAAAGAGACGAAGAATCTACAGACGAAGAATCTGAGGAGGAGAATGCCCATGACGGTTCGACTGCTGGGACAGAGTCCAACGCAAATAGCAGTGAAAGGGAAGTCATCGAAGTGGTGGACTTGGATGAGGACGAAGAAGACCAAGAGCACGAAACAAATGAAGGGGATGGTAATGCAACCAACGAACCCATGGAGGTTGAAATGGACGTGGCTCCCCTACGTGTGGAACTCCCTCAATCCTCTTTGTCTCGAATGACTGACGAGGAACTGGCACTTCTGAGACGAAATGACCCTATTGGGTACATGAAGGCAAAGTTGGCTCAGAGGGACGTCCCACTTGCTAGGGCTGGCACCAGTTCGACCAACTATCCTCTTCCCACAGATGAAAGAATTGTACTTCTTAATAAAATTAGGAAAACAATTCTCAATGTGGATATATTCGAAGTGCTCAAGCAAGATAGTACTGCTTGCTATACTATGAAGGAGCTGCTTACAAAGGTCAATCTTTATACCTGCTCCTTGCCAGTTAGTACCCTCTTGTTCGATCTTCAGGCTTTGCTGGACAACGTAACTGGTTACCTTCTCCAAGACGAATCTGCTGCCAAGAAGGTTCAAGAGAAACGCATTGCCATGGATGCTGCTTATGAACAAGCTTCGAAACTCTCTCAAGAAGCTGAGGATCAAGCTATGCATCTGAAGCAGGCGAAAACTGATTATGAGGCTCGAGCTGAGTCCATACTTCTTTGGGAAAGGCAGATTCTGGAACTTCAACAGAAGGTTAAGGAGGCTAAAGAACAACAAATAGCCTTCGAAACCAATACTGCTGGTAACCAATTCGAAGAGCTTCTCAACCAGGGGCTTGCAGAAATGGAGACTGCAGAACAACTTAAAGGAGAAGTGGCAACCTTGGAAGGAGCCAGGCGGTTCGCTCAACAGAAACTTGAATCATTTCGAAGCACTTTCAATCGATTGAAAAATAACTCTTATTTCTAGATTTTGATGTTTATTTGACTACACTTTTGGTTTCTTATATGTAATATTCGAACAACGCCATTTTGGCATTTTATCTTGCCATTTTGGCCTTTTATAACACCTTGGTTACGTTGTTATTATTCGAATCTCCTGCAGGCGTGGATTATATTTCTTTAAATATTTCCCATTAACCTTTAGGATACGTTTATCATCCACGAGTTCTTCGATTTCGTATGCATTGTTTGAGAATACTTTTAATATTCGAAAAGGTCCTTCCCAATGAGGTGACCATTTACCTAATGCTTTATTTTTCTTGTCCATAGGCAATATGACTCTCCAAACTAAGTCATTAATAATGAATACTTTTTTCTTCACCCTTTTATTGTATGTTCTGGCCACTCTTTCTTTTTGTCTCATCAAGACTTCCAATGCATGTAATCTAATTTCGTCCAACTCAACTAATTCATTCATCATCATTTCCCAATATAATGCAACTGGGATTTCGTTTTGTTTCTGAATTCGAACTGATTGTAGATGAATTTCTACTGGCAATACTGCATCATGACCAAATGTGAGTTGGAAAGGCGTAGTGTTAGTAGCTTCCTTAGGAGATGTTCTACAAGCCCATAATATTTGGTCCAGAGTTTTGTGTCAGTTTCTTGGCTTTTTGCCAATATGCTTCTTGATTAATCCTATTATTACTTTATTTGCTGCTTCGACTTGACCGTTTGCTTGAGCATAATATGGCATTGATGTTAGCAATCTAAACCCCATTTCTTGGGCAAATCCTTGCATCTTTCTACCAGTAAACACAGAGCCTTGATCTGTGGTTATGCTCTCTGGCAATCCGAACCTAAAGATAATGTGCTTTTGTATGAATTCAATAATAGCCTCTTGATCAGCAACTATCAGTGGTATAGCTTCGATCCATTTGGTAAAATAATCTATTCCCACCAAGATGTATTTCTGTCCTTTGGACGAAGCGGGATTTATTTCTCCTATCAAATCCAATGCCCATCCTCTAAATGACCATGGTTTGATGATCGAATGCAACTCACTCGCAGGGGCATGTTGAATCCCTGCATGTTTCTGACATTCCTCACATCCTTTAGCAAAGTCTATGAAATCTTTGAGCATGCTAGGCCAATACAAGCCGTATCGAAATAACAACCATTTCATTTTATGGCCTGCTTGATGTGCCCCACATGCCCCATTATGGACTTCCGACAATGCTAAATATGCCTCACTTTCTCCTAGGCATTTCAATAATACACCCTCTTGGGTCTTTTTAAACAATTCGTTCCCCATGAGGAGATATGACAATGCTCTGTATTTTGTCTTTCTATCCACGTTTAGAGTTGGGTCTGCTAAATAACTCTTCAGTGGACTTCGCCAATCTGCATCTGACAAAGTATTTATGGCTAATATTTCGAATCCCTGTTTCTCAGCATATCCCAATTTCATACTTTCCAGATCCGATGGTGTGAATCTAGTAGCCATAACTTTACCCCTTAATTCAACCAAATCCTTAAAGTTCTTGGTAGACACTTTATAACCCGAAGCCAACTGCGCTAAGTCATTTGCTTCTTGGTTCTCTATTCTTGGTATGTGTTGAATATCCATGTATTCAAATCTCCTCAATAGCCTATTGACTATGACGAAGTATACCATTAAGTTTTCCTTTATGCACTTATATTCCTTTGTGATTTGTTTGACCACTAATTCAGAGTCTCCTTTAATTTCGACTCTGGTTGCCCCCAATTCCAACAAAGCTTCAAGTCCAACAATGAGCGCTTCATACTCAGCTTCGTTGTTCGAGCAACGAGGACCATCTAATTTATACTTGAATTTTGTTGGAATTCCTTCAGGAGAAATCAGAAGGACTCCAACGCCACTTCCATTCCTGTGGGTTGAACCATCAAAGTACAATTTCCATGGTTGCATTTCGACGTAACTCATGACAGTCTGCTCAACCAAAGAATGGTCCACAATGAAGTCAGAAATCACTTAACCTTTCATAGCTTTTAAAGGCATGAAAGTCAAAGAATATTCTGTTAAGGCTAAAGCCCATTTACCAACTCTGCTATGCATTATTGGTTTTGAAAGCATATGTTTAATAACATCGAAATGGGATGAAACATAAACATCAACAGGTTTTATATAATACTTGAGTTTCATACAAGAGAAATACAAACAGAGACATAGCTTTTCTAAATTGCTATATCTGGTCTCTGCATCGTTTAGCACTCTACTTAAATAATATATGGCTCTTTCGATGCCATTGCTATCTTCTTGTGCTAGCATACTACCTATACTAACTTCAGAGGCAGATATGTACAATCTCATGGGCTTCCCCCATGAAGGTGGAGACAAAATAGGAGGCTGAGAAAGGTATTCTTTTATCCTGTCAAATGCCTCCTGGTGAGCTTCGTTCCATTCGAAGGCTTGGCCTTGCTTTAGACGAAGTAACGGAGAGAAAGCTTGGGTTCTTCCACTCAGGTTCGAAATGAATCTTCTGAGGAAGTTAATTTTCCCTAGCAGAGATTGCAACTCCCTTTTTGATGCAGGTGCTTTCGTCTCCATTATGGCTTTGGTTTTGTTCTGGTTGATTTCAATCCCTTTCTTGTGAACCACAAAACCAAGAAAATCTCCAGTCTGCACAAAAAATGCACATTTAAGGGGATTCATCTTTAAGCCATGTTTTCTCATTCGCTCGAATGATTGGCTCAAATGATGCAAATGTGTTTCTGCAGATATAGATTTGATGATTATATCATCAATATACACCTGCATGAAGGTTTCAATGAAATCATGAAAAATTGAATTCATTGCCCTTTGATAAGTTGCCCCAGCGTTCTTTAAACCAAAAGGCATCACCACCCATTCGTAGGTGCCTAAGGCTCCTGGGCAACGAAATGCTGTCTTTGCAACATCTTCTTCAGCAATGAAAATCTGATTATACCTAGAGTATCCATCTAACATACTCAAGTATTCGAACCCTGCAGCAGAATCTACTAGCATTTCTGCCACAGGCATGGAATATTCATCTTTAGGGGTTGCAGTGTTTAAATCCCTAAAATCTATGCAAATTCTTAAAGAACCATTTTTCTTAATAACAGGTACTATGTTTGCCAACCATTCGACGTACCTTGTTGTTCTGATGAATTTGCAACGCAGCAACCTTTCGATCTCAGTTTTAATTTTTGTGAGAACCGCTGGTGCGAATCTTCTGGGAGTTTGTTTGATGGGCCTCTTGCCATCTTTGATTGGCAGTCTGTGTTCGACCAACTCCCTCTTTAAACCAGGCATCTCGTCATAATCCCATGCGAAGCAATCTTTGTTTTCCTTGAGGATTTCGATTACTTCTTTCTTAAGGCCTGGGCTAAGTTTTGCACTTATGTAGGTTATTCTTTTCGTTTTTTCATCCCCTAAGTTGACTTCTTCGAGTGGGTCTTGTGCCAACATTTTGGCACCTGAGTTTATGGGGTCCCTTTCGAAGCCTAAGGGTTCTTTATCATAGATGGCATCCAACCTTTGATCCATCTCAAACTCTTCGAAGGGTGAGCATTTCGAACCATCCCCACTTACTTCGTTCATCTTTATAGTTGATTTATTTATTTCAGCCTCTAAGGCCGCTTTTGATTCGTTCTCAGCCATATAGGCCGAAATCCTTTCGAAAAAAGTGGACTCAGTCATGGATAAGGTTGTCGAAGTCCCAGCCTGCTGGCCGTTTTTGTATAGTGCTTTCGACTCCCTCTTCTTCACTGATTATTGTTCTATCCCAGTAAAGGCCATCATGGCGAAGGGTCATGTAGTAGTGGGCGTTTCTGGTTTCATTAATCTCATCATTTGGAACACACGGAGCAATCTTTGCCAGATTTTTATCATAATCCCTCTTGTCAACTAAATTGACCGTTGACATAAAGTAACTCTGGTCTGCTTCGATGTTTTCCACGATTCCATCATCTCTCCACAGAACTAGTCGCTGGTGCATTGACGAAGGAACTGCCCCCACGCCATGGATCCACTCCCTTCCCAGTAATAAGTTATAGTTGGCCTTGGCTTCGATCACCATAAACATGGTGGGCCTACAACTTGAGCCTATTGTCAATTCCAACTGGACCACTCCCAGTGTTTTGCCCACTTTTCCCTCATAATTGGACAGAACCATATTATGGGGCTTGATGTCTCCTTCGCGGATCTCTAATCTTTTTAGCATGAAATGGGGTATCAAATTGACTGCAGCACCCCCATCCACTAGAACTTTGTTCACACCATGGACACCAACTTTCGCCCGAATAAAAAGTGGCATGAGATAGTTCTTCATAGCAGGTTCTGGACGTTCGAAGAACGCATTTTGTTCCTCAACAGCCCCATTGTCCATCACATAGTAGCACACAGGCCTATGTTTCATCAAATCTGTGGTGTCTTCCTCCTCATACTCATCGATTTCGGTTTCCTGCCCAAATTCACAGGGAAGCACAGACACCACGTTACAGTTTAGGTTAAATAAAGACTCCCCATCCGATTCGAAGTTATCTGTTATCATATCTTCGTCCTCTTCTGGGCCTGGAGTGTATTCCTTTGGTTCATCGCGTTGTACTTCAGAAAAAAGCCTCCTATTGACTGGAAGTTTATCTTCAGTTTGATTCTTTGGTTTGTTGGTGCTAGATTCACCTTGGTTCTTTGTTGAAGTAACCCCTTTGTTTTCCACAGCTTCCCTCTCAGCCTTTCGAATCCTTTGTTGTCTGCGCCACTGGGATCTTGACATGGGGTTCCTTCCTTTGTAATTTTCTAATCTCACCTCCTCCCTTTTTGCTGTGTTAAATTGCCTCCTGTATGTCACAGCATGGCGTGCATTTCGTTCGGCGTTTCTCCATCTATCTTTGCCTTTGTCATTTCTGACCTGTAACCATCTATCGGTTGGCACTTCAGCAGGGAGTTTGAAAGTCACTCTTCGAGCAGCCTTGGGGTGAGTGCTATCAGGCCTTCGCTGTTTGTGTCTGCTGTCGAAACGTGGGCCCATCTGGACAGTTTCTTGATGGTTCCAGCAAGGGGCGAAGGGAATCGTTTCGAAGGCTCTGGCCATGCTTTGGTCATACACAGCAGAACACCTTGGGCAAATCAAGCACTTGGTTGCCCTTTTGTAGCAGCGAAACACAAATTCCAGCAAACTTTCTCCAGCCTTGGGATAACACCTAAAAAGCTGGTTATCCTGGCGCCAATTGTTGCCAGTTCGAGTCCTCTGTACCCTTTTGAAATTTGCAGTGATTCTTTGATTGTAGAGGATGCTGCACCTAGGGCATAATATCATGCCTGAATCTCCTTTGTGGCATGTCATGAGGTAATCCTTGAGACTAGCATCTCCAGTGTGATTATCCTCCATTCTATCCTTTTCTTTTTCTAAGTATTTTTCTACTTCCTCCATCTCAGAGCGAGGCCTCTCCATATCCACCATATTTATTTCAACATCTTCCCCCTTAGCTTCATCATCGCCCCATCCTGTGGGCTTTATATCCTTAATCTGAACCTTCGAACTCTCTGGGGCAGAATATTTGACCAAATAGTCAAATTTTCCACTGGGTTCCCCTAGAGTGTCCCATGTTTCCTTCTGAGGGGAAACTGGCTTCGTGATTTGGACTTTCTCCAATTCCAGCCTCAAGCCTTCAGTGACTTGTGTTAGTTCTTGGTTTTGATTTCCCTGGCCTTCAGTAGCCTGGGTTTCTCTTACAACAGCTACAGGTACGGCAATCGAAGTCTCTGGCGTATTCTGGATGTCTTCAGTGACCTCTATTGTACCCCAAAATTTGCCCTCCCATATTCTTCAAAGATTTGCCAAGTCATGCTTCAAAATTCCCCAAGGGTTGCACAGTGCAAGGGTCTCCTAAACAGTCAAATTAGGGTTTTGGTTCTGATCAAGAAAATGAAGTTTCCAAAGGTCCAATCAAGTCCCATATGCCTACAAATATGGTCAAGCATCCTCATACAAAGTTTCAAGACATTCAGCACAAAATTGCACAGTCAAAAACCCTAATTGCACTACAGTCAACTGTAGGGGCAAAATGGTCATTTGACAGTCAAAAGTTCAAATTTTTGATCAACATCTCATTTTGAAGCCACAAACATCATTTGATCAATGCTTGATCATGATTCTCAAAGCTTGGCTCAAAAATCATCAAGATGCAAAAGTTTCCTTATTTGGACAGTTGAAAAAGTCAACTGTAAATTGACCAAGGCATAACTTTCACATGGATTATCAGAAAAATTCCATCCAAAGCTCATTTTGAAGAGAAAGACATTTCCTACAACTCATCTTCATATTTCAAGTCCAAGAAATGCTCTCACAAAAAGTTATCAATTTCAACATTATAGGTCATTTTCAAAAGTCAACAAAAAGGGACTTTAAGTAAAAGGCCATAACTTGAGATTGGTAAATCAAAATGACATGGGACCAAAGGCATTGGTTAGAGGACTCAAAGACCTTTCCAAAATGTCCAAGAACATGAGCAAAGCTTAAAAATTGAGCAAGTTATGCCTTGTGGAAGTTGGGAAATTTTTGGATATTTTGAAAAGTCAACATTGATTCAAATGACCTAAAATTGCTAATGGGCCCATTTTTCTTCCACAATTCATCATCCAAAGCATGCACACGACCATTTGGGCCCAAAGGGAAGTTTTTATCCATTTTTATTTATTTATTTGAATTTTTTATTATTAATAATTCATTTAATCAAATAAAATACATGAAAAATATAAAACCAATGAAATAAAATCTTTTTGTGCATGAAATATATTCAATAATTCGTGCATGATCAGATATGGAAGGAATTGGATTGATTGGATATGATTGAGAGAAAAAACACATGAAAAAAGATTGAAAAAAGATCTTTGAAAATCAAATTTCAAAAACCATGAATGCAAGAGATTTTGATCAGAATTCTTGACCTAATTCACTCTTACATAAGCATAGAACACAACCCTAATGAAAAAAACCAGAAAAGCTGCGCAAAACCCCATTATCAAACTTGAATTTTTTGCAAAAAACTCAATTCTGAAAACCACATTCTAGGGCGATTCAAGGCGAAATTTTTATCCCATCACCTTCCTGAAGCTTCAAGGAAGAGTTTCTGATCAAAATCATCCATCATAACTGCAGGAATTGGTACAACGAACAGGACCTGTACACAAAAAATCTCATAGTCGTGCATCTCAATTCATGCATTGTTTGTGAATTTTAACGCTTGATTCATGTTTGTCATTTGATTCTGATGCTAACCCAATGATTTAATTGTATTTTTATGCATTATACGCGATTATGCCATTGTTGTTCATTAGGGTTCAGGAAGCTCCGAATTGGGGGTTTTTGAATGAGGAAAAATTGGAGTGTGAAACCACCACCATTCAAATCAGTGCGTTTAGAAGATCATAAGGCCATGCTCGCGCTCAATTTATGAGCATCACCGGGCTATTCGCTATTTTCCCAAAACCTGCCTAAGGGAACATTTGAAAACCGTTGCTTATGATGTTTATGTTTCAGGAAAAATAAAACAATGGAGAAGATGATCTCGTGGCAAGCGATGGTTGGCTGGTTTGAAAGTTCGCGCGCGGAGGCCCCACTAACGCTTGTTTCTTTTATAATATTTGTTAGTTGTTATATATTAAACGCGCGTGAATTGGTTCAGTGGTAAGCGAGAGTGTTGGCAACGTACATGACCTGGGTTCGAGCCCCAGGTCTTCATTATTTCCATATTATTTTTCAACTAATTATCCTATGCAGTTTCACCACAATAAGCGTACTATGTAGTCCACCGTCAAGCTTGCCACGTCTATCTCAAGATCAATCCAAAGGCGCAAATTAGAGGAACACCATAAGCTTGAGTCAACGCACATACACGTGTCCTGCAAAAGTCCAAAAGGCTTGATATAAGTGGGCCTGAATTACTAGGGCTATACCTCCACATTGGGGACTGATACCCCCCTAGGTTTGCCATTTTAAATATTTTCTTTTGCATTATTTCTATTTTTATTTTAATTATTGTGTTTAATTAATTTAATGTTTTCAAAATATAAAAAACATCAAAAAATCAGAAAAGAGAAAAATAATAACTATTTTTATTTTTAGTGTTTTCCTAAATAAATTGTATATAATTAAACTTAGTTAAATTAGGTTTTAATTTTAATTCTTTTAATAAAAATCTAAAAAACATAGAATTAGGGTTCCTATTAACTTTTTATTCTTTTTCTTTTATTCCATAATAATTAAATATTAGATATATTTTATAATTAAATTTGCATGTAAATTAATTAGGGTTAATATTAGATTTTAATCTTCTTTTCTTAATAAATTAAAAACAAATAGAATTAGGGTTAGCATTTAGTTTCAATCAATTCTTTTTCCATTAAACATAAATACCTAAAAATCCCAAAAAAACAATTTCTTTTTTTAATTAACTAATTCCATCATTAATTTAATTTTGCAAAAAGGGTCCAACGCCCTCGTTTTTAATTCTTATTAATTTGCATATTTATTTTATTTCGTTTAAATATTTATGTATCTCTCCCAAGGCCATGTAACTAATTGCTCGCACTTTATTTTCATTAATTCTTTATTTATTTTCTGTCAAATCGGGTCCTGGAAATTTTGGCGATGTGGACCCGCGCCTTTTGTAATAGCTTAGAACTCTTTACTTTTCTCGCAATTTTTAACTGTTAATCAAGGCATGAAAGAATGTATGACTAAAATACAAAAACAAACGTTAGATCACCAATAACATGACAAGATAAATGCAAATGAACATAACACACAAATCG
Source organism: Vicia faba (assembly GCA_948472305.1). NCBI lineage: Eukaryota > Viridiplantae > Streptophyta > Magnoliopsida > Fabales > Fabaceae > Vicia > Vicia faba. The sequence goes on along the minus strand of OX451741.1, from coordinate 1,520,166,880 downwards.
CACACACCACCCCTAGGGTACGCCTCACTGTTGCCTTGCCTCGAAAGGTGATCGTCGAGTAGAGGATGTCTTAGTAAGTCCTCATGATCCGGGAACCTGGCATGAGGGTAGCTTCTAAGGTGTCTTCCTATTGCTCTGGTGATCACCATGTCCCGAACATCGAATTGACCCGAACACCTCCAACGGTGGTGCTACCTACCTCTCAATGGTGGGATGACACTACTTTAAAGGACATTTACACAGACGAATTCCTTAGGGTAGGTAGACGACTCTAGATACTTGCTCTAAATTTCAAAACAAATCAAAAATACTTTTCACACCGACACCTTTTCAAAAAGCTTTCGAAAGCAATTTTTCAAACACTCTTGAGGACTGATACAAGAGTCGAACTGGAATTTTCAAAGAAACTTTTTTAAAACCCACAATTGAAAAGCAAACAAACATTTTTGAAAACACAATGAGCAAGTATCTAAGAGCCCATAGATAACCATGGATAGAAAGGGTGCTAACACCTTCCCTTTCTATAACCTACCTCCCGAACCGAGAGCAATCTCTTTAAGGAATTTTTCTGTGCTTTTGTCCTTTCCATTTGGAGAAAATAAAAGACGATGGCGACTCTTGCTTCCGCGACATTTCGTGAACCAGCGTTAAACAGTCAGTTCCAGATCCACCGATCACAGAACTGGCGACTCTGCTGGGGACTTCCTATAAAGTGAGGTGTACCTTAGGGCTAGTTCATAACTGTGTTTTCAATTGTTTTCCTTGTGTGCTTTAAATTGTGGGTTGCTTGGGAGTTCTATAGATCCTAACCCGGATCTGGGGAATACCTTTCTTAGAAAGTAGCAACAAGGCTGTGAGGGAACTGTGCGGGGTATACCGACATGGTTGAAGCAGTCTGCTACGTTGATGTGGCACTTTGGTGTGTACCGGTAACCCTTGAGTTCAGTCAAGGAGAGTACGGGGCCTCCGCGTGGTGTCATGAAGCATCAACAGACCTTAGGAACCTTAATTGAACTATCTTGGCCTCTTTAGGGTAGTGAGATAACTGACTTTGGTGCAGTCCGAGGTTGGTTGATACTCGATACTACACTCAATTGAGGGTTGCTTTCCTGGAATATTTCGGTCACCAGTTCAGTGGCTAAATCGAAACGATGAACAATGAAAGCAATCCCGTGATATTGGGACCCTTAGAACTCGGTTACTTTGATAGGACAGGTTGAGCCCACCAACTTCAAGAGGGTAATACCCAGACCCCATGCTGGCCTAAACTCTAAGGGTTTCTCTTGTGTGACTTGTGTGCCTTCGTACTTGACTACTTGCATGTTTTATCTGACACATGAACTACTTGCAGGTTTTGTTTTAGTCCTTAATAGGGACCCGTGACAGAGCTTACTAACCTTCTTGCAGGTTTTGTTTATAGTCCTTAATCAGGACTCATAACATGGTTTACTAAGTTCTTTGCAGGTTTTGGTTCGCAGTCCTTAATTAGGACTCATAACAGAGTTTACCAAATTTCTTGCAGGTTTTGTTTATAGTCCTTAATAAGGACACACAATAGAGTGTACTGAGTTTCTTGCAGGTTTTGGTTTGCAGTCCTTAGTTGGGATTCATAACAGGGTTACTCACATTACCCCATGCACAGCATAGCATCATACCATTGCATACATCCTAACCTATTTCAAGGACCTCAAGGGCTTGTGATGCAGGTCATGGTGAATCAACTATCCCAGCAAGGGGCAAAGAGGATTTATTTTCCTCTAGCCAAAGTTGTCAGGGGCTATGACCCACTTGATATGGTGAGCTCTGACTCTTGAAGAAGGTTCCCTTAACCAAGGTTGTTTGGAAATCAAAATCAGACATGATGGCTAAAGTCAGGGGCTATGACCCACTGGATATGGCGAGCCTTTGACCCTTGGAAGAAAGACTCTCAACAAATATGAAGTTCTTTCAATCAAGCCACCGGATTCAAATGCTAACAATCCTCTTAATCTTCTTGTTTACCCTGCGAGGTCCTTGAAAACATTGCATGTCATACTCATCATTGCATAACAGGTGCCCTTTCTCTGCAGGTCACTTACCTTTCTCGCTGTTTATTTCAGCAATGGCTTACCCACAAGATAACCAGGACTTTCTGGCTCAAGAGACTCGGTTCGGGGAAATCCTCCTGAATCTATCCAAGGGGCAGGAAGAGCTAAGGACACTTCTCACGGAGACCTTTGTCAGGAACAGTGCTGAGGATGAAAAGCTAGAACACCTACAAGCTGGGGTGGATGCATTGAGGGCCCAGATGCTGGGGGCAGGTAACTGCTATTCAAGGGTTAGCTCAAAGACAAGACGAGCTCTGGTTTCTCGTCAACCAACTGCTTCAGGGTAACCAGCTGGGGCAAAAGTCTAAGGGTAAAAAGCCAGTCATCGTCCAACCACCTTTGAGACAAGGAGGCAAGGAGAGAGCTCCCCAAATGGATCCAGTATCACAAATTCAACATCGCAACCAACAAAAGAGCGAGAGAAGGCAGTTCACTCGGCTCAGTATGACCTTATCCCAGATATTGCCACAGTTGCTGGAGACCAAGCTGGTAACTCTAAAAGAAGCTCCGAAGAACCAAAATACAACGTCACCGAAGTATAACCCCAACGCCCGCTGCGCTTATCACTCTGACAGCCCAGGGCATACTACGGATGATTGTTGGAGCTTGAAAAACAAGACCCAGGGCCTGATTGATGAAGGGGCATTGGAGTTCACACAAGATGGTCAGGCTGAATTTTTCTACCATCCCTCCAAGGTTCACCATTTGAAGTGACAAATCCTGAGACTAGAAAACTTTTGTTCATTCGAATGTTCAAGTTGCAGTTTTCTTTTGTTCAAACATTTACTCATGTTAAACATTGTTATCTCATTAATGCATCGCATATGTCTGTTCTAAAACAATATATGCGTATTCACTAAATGCAAATTATTTTCATATTTTTTCTGATGATCAACTCTTAAATAATAATTCTAAGCCTCTTGAGGGAGGATGACGAAAACAGTACCACGATCTTTACAGTATGCTTTTGAACAGACTCCGCTGATGAGGTACAGACATTGTTTCAATTCCTAAACACTGGAGTTATAAGGAAGATAATCCCTCGTCAACCCCTCTGAGCCAAAGAAGTAGGAGTTTTTCTTTTCGAAATTTAAAACCCTTAATCATAACCCGGGGTAGGGTAGTCTCTCAGTTGATCCAAGTGCATAACGAATGGCACCAAAGAGGTCCTTACAAAACGAAAGACATTGATGGTTCCGAACAATCAATAAAGAAAGGCAGTCATTATCTCAAAAATAAAAAACCCATTAAGTCAAAACCTATGAAGGAGACTTACAAAACTGGGGCATCCCGCTGACTGTAATTCCAAAAAAGAAACAGTTCAGGCAAAAAAAGAAAGGGATAACAAAATCAAAAAGAAAGAGGTCTTATAAACCCTCAACAAAAAGGAAATGACTGCCTATTCCAAATAAATCCGAATCATCACCGGAAAATCAGAGCAAAGACTCAAACAAGGCCTAACGTATGATCAACTGAGTTTAGGGTTGGAGAACATCACGAAGAGCGGGTGGGTACAAATAAAATTTGAGCCTTTATCCTTTGTTTCTTAAACCGTGAACCAAGCCACGTTATAACCCTTAAAAGTCCTAACTGAAGCATGGGTTAGTTCGAAAGCATACTGTTACGAAAGGTATCCTGACTCCTTAAGGCCTACGGTAAATACGGAGTTGACATCATGTTTTACAAACATTCACTTGTTTTATAAAAAAGAATGCATTTTCAAAATCTTCAAGACAGACATAGGCTTTGCATTTTTAACATAACTTTGTTTGCATATGACCTTTTGTTTAAACAGCAGGGAAATTCGCACGAGAAATACCTAGTGAACAAAAGCATTTCCACTCAAGGGGCATGGCAGAATTATGGTCCATCATCTGGGGCAATCCAATCAAGATCCGGAGAATCTCTCAAAGGCCAAATAGCCTGGGGACAAATCTCCGCCTGAGTCACTTGGGGCATTCCAACAACGAATCTTGCCTGATCAAACACCTTCTGGTGACATGACAAAACGCTTCTAACAGGGGCAACTCCCTACATTCTGAAAGCACGGACATATTCGGAAAAAAATACGCATAATCAAAGACCCGCTAGGTTGACGTACCTAGGTAAAAATAAGGGCTTCCCGACGAACCAAAAGGGTTCGGGCAAAATGAAGGGATGAAATGAAAAAATCTGTACACCCGGCAAGTCGAAAACCTGAAAAGGCGGCTTGGGCAAAAATGGGTATCCCGGTGGACTGAAAACCCGAAAGGGCGGTCCAGGCAAAAGTTAGGGATCAAAGCGTACGACTATGTCCTACCACCTCATCACCTGCATACCAGAAGTAGGTCTGTCCATCAGCAAGCTATCAGCACCTCCCAGGTCTTCCTCGCCCCCCTCAGAAACAGGGGCAATAAAGAGTTGTCTAAGCAATCTAATTGTCCCATCCTCCAAGGTATCAAAGTGGGTTCAGCTAAAGAACATAACCAGCATATCTCAATTCCCCAGAGAGTAAGTCAGCAGTCAGTGCATTCTTCTCCAAGCAAAGTTATCAAATCTTAAGGAAGTTGAGTACCCTCCAGCAGATATCAGCATTCCCCAGCAGCATATATGTTCTTAACAAGCATCCCCGGCAGTCTTGGTCTAAAGATTGTTCCCCGGTGGTATATAAATATTCAAAGGAATCACTTCCCCAGCATATCAAAACTTCCCCAGGAGAGTCCAATCTAGTTCCCCAAGAAAGTTGGAATTCATCTCCCCAAGCAGTAAGCTTATCCCCAGTAGATTCTAGAAGCTTATCCCCGCAGAGCACGAACGCGTCGTTCGGCTTTATTCAAAAGAGTTATTTCCTTAACAGGATATAACTGGGTTATCCTCAGCCAAAAGCCATGGAAAGAACGTCCCCGACGAAGTCTTCTTACCCCCAGCGAAGTCTATTAACACTTCCGATACAGCAAGGATATCCCCAGCAAATTATTATCAACAATTCAACAAAGTATCTCTCTCCCCACAGAGTATTGCTCCCCAGCAAGATCATTAGAGTACTTTCCTCCCCGCAGAGTTATTCCATTCGCCAAGTTTATTCCCCAACGGAGTTATCTTCTCCTATCGGTATTCTTGCAGCTATCATCCCCAGCAGAAGTAAAAGCTTATTTTTCAACATCAGCCCAGGAGTGACTTCCCAGCACCCGTCAAGGATTTACATTCCTAGACGAAAGCATACATAAACATCACATGCATCATTATAGCATGCGTGTACGCATCATATCATACAAATCTCATTTATGTTGAGAACATCATTGCTTGGTCCATATCATGCATGGCATATGACTGACCTCTACCTTTCAGGAAAGATGCAGTTAAATTCTCAATCATATTTCAAGACCTAGACCGGTTCAGTTAATCGACTCCAAAGATTTCTTATCCAGTCCAAGGCCTTTTCTAGTCCAGCTAAATCGACTCCCAACAGATTTTTCTGATGAAGACTCAGTAGAAGTTATCTCAGGTTTTTCTCAAACGTCCGCTTTTGAGATTATAATTTCCTATGGTTCTCTCTCCGACGGTGCGTGAGATGATAATTCCACTTCAGGTTTTTCTCAAACGTCCTCTTTTGAGATTATAATTGCCTATGGTTCTCTCCCCGACGGTGCGTGAGATGATAATTCCATTCCAGGTTTTTCTCAGACGTTCGCTTTTGAGATTATAATTTCCTATGGTTCTCTCCCCGACGGTGCGTGAGATGATAATTCCAGCCCAGGTTTTTCTCAAACGTCCGCTTTTGAGATTATAATTTCCTATGGTTCTCTCCCCGACGGTGCGTGAGATGATAATTCCATCCCAGGTTTATCTTAGACGTCCGCTTTTGAGATTATAATTTCCTATGGTTCTCTCCCCGACGGTGCGTGAGATGATAATTCCATTCCAGGTTTTTCTCAAACGTCCGCTTTTGAGATTATAATTTCCTATGGTTCTCTCCCCGACGGTGCGTGAGATGATAATTCCAGCCCAGGTTTTTCTCAAACGTCCGCTTTTGAGATTATAATTTCCTATGGTTCTCTCCCCGACGGTGCGTGAGATGATAATTCCATCCTAGGTTTTTCTCAGACGTCCGCTTTTGAGATTATAATTGCCTATTGGTTCTCTTCCCGATACTGCGAAGATGGTAATTCCCACCAAGATTTTCTCAACGAGCGTTGTTGAAGTTAAAGTCACCCAAGGTTATCTCACCGTTCATGCTGAGGTAGTAACCATCCCTGGTTCATTCATCATCTTTTGAAGCTCCAGACTCAGCTCCTGTAACCAGTCAGGACATATCTATACCAAGCATCTGAAAACCAGCTCCTGCAACATGTCAGGTACTCATTTCTTCTGTTTTGCAGGTACGCAAGTTCTCGCTAAGGAATCTCTTATGCGATCAACACCCAGATGGCATCTATAAGCCCATCACCCCATTCATCAATCTCCAAATGGCATCTATAAGCCCATTTCCACCATCACTGCTACTATGTGAGCGCAAATTTCTGGGCACTCTAGTGTTCAATCATCTTCCACCCTCGGATTACGAAAGGCACATCAGCCAATCTGCATCCTCAGGTCTAAGAAGATTGAACAGGGGCAACTGTTGTACCCCAAAATTTGCCCTCCCATATTCTTCAAAGATTTGCCAAGTCATGCTTCAAAATTCCCCAAGGGTTGCACAATGCAAGGGTCTCCTAAACAGTCAAATTAGGGTTTTGGTTCTGATCAAGAAAATGAAGTTTCCAAAGGTCCAATCAAGTCCCATATGCCTACAAATATGGTCAAGCATCCTCATACAAAGTTTCAAGACATTCAGCACAAAATTGCACAGTCAAAAACCCTAATTGCACTACAGTCAACTGTAGGGGCAAAATGGTCATTTGACAGTCAAAAGTTCAAATTTTTGATCAACATCTCATTTTGAAGCCACAAACATCATTTGATCAATGCTTGATCATGATTCTCAAAGCTTGGCTCAAAAATCATCAAGATGCAAAAGTTTCCTTATTTGGACAGCTGAAAAAGTCAACTGTAAATTGACCAAGGCATAACTTTCACATGAATTATCAGAAAAATTCCATCCAAAGCTCATTTTGAAGAGAAAGACATTTCCTACAACTCATCTTCATATTTCAAGTCCAAGAAATGCTCTCACAAAAAGTTATCAATTTCAACATTATAGGTCATTTTCAAAAGTCAACAAAAAGGGACTTTACGTCAAAGGCCATAACTTGAGATTGGTAAATCAAAATGACATGGGACCAAAGGCATTGGTTAGAGGACTCAAAGAACTTTCCAAAATGTCCAAGAACAGGAGCAAAGCTTAAAAATTGAGCAAGTTATGCCTTGTGGAAGTTGGGAAAGTTTTGGATATTTTGAAAAGTCAACATTGATTCAAATGACCTAAAATTGCTAATGGGCCCATTTTTCTTCCACAATTCATCATCCAAAGCATGCACACGACCATTTGGGCCCAAAGGGAAGTTTTTCTCCATTTTTATTTATTTATTTGAATTTTTTATTATTAATAATTCATTTAATCAAATAAAATACATGAAAAATATAAAACCAATGAAATAAAATCTTTTTGTGCATGAAATATATTCAATAATTCGTGCATGATCAGATATGGAAGGAATTGGATTGATTGGATATGATTGAGAGCAAAAACACATGAAAAAAGATTGAAAAAAGATCTTTGAAAATCAAATTTCAAAAACCATGAATGCAAAAGATTTTGATCAGAATTCTTGACCTAATTCACTCTTACATAAGCATAGAACACAACCCTAATGAAAAAAACCAGAAAAGCTGCGCAAAACCCCATTATCAAACTTGAATTTTTTGCAAAAAACTCAATTCTGAAAACCACATTCTAGGGCGATTCAAGGCGAAATTTTTATCCCATCACCTTCCTGAAGCTTCAAGGAAGAGTTTCTGATCAAAATCATCCATCATAACTGCAGGAATTGGTACAACGAACAGGACCTGTACACAAAAAATCTCATAGTCGTGCATCTCAATTCATGCATTTTTTGTGAATTTTAACGCTTGATTCATGTTTGTCATTTGATTTTGATGCTAACCCAATGATTTAATTGTATTTTTATGCATTATACGCGATTATGCCATTGTTGTTCATTAGGGTTCAGGAAGCTCCGAATTGGGGGTTTTTGAATGAGGAAAAATTGGAGTGTGAAACCACCACCATTCAAATCAGTGCGTTTAGACGATCATAAGGCCATGCTCGCGCTCAATTTATGAGCATCACCGGGCTATTCGCTATTTTCCCAAAACCTGCCTAAGGGAACATTTGAAAACCGTTGCTTATGATGTTTATGTTTCAGGAAAAATAAAACAATGGAGAAGATGATCTCGTGGCAAGCGATGGTTGGCTGGTTTGAAAGTTCGCGCGCGGAAGCCCCACTAACGCTTGTTTCTTTTATAATATTTGTTAGTTGTTATATATTAAACGCGCGTGAATTGGTTCAGTGGTAAGCGAGAGTGTTGGCAACGTACATGACCTGGGTTCGAGCCCCAGGTCTTCATTATTTCCGTATTATTTTTCAACTAATTATCCTATGCAGTTTCACCACAATAAGCGTACTATGTAGTCCACCGTCAAGCTTGCCACGTCTATCTCAAGATCAATCCAAAGGCGCAGATTGGAGGAACACCATAAGCTTGAGTCAACGCACATACACGTGTCCTGCAAAAGTCCAAAAGGCTTGATATAAGTGGGCCTGAATTACTAGGGCTATACCTCCACATTGGGGACTGATACCCCCCTAGGTTTGCCATTTTAAATATTTTCTTTTGCATTATTTCTATTTTTATTTTAATTATTGTGTTTAATTAATTTAATGTTTTCAAAATATAAAAAACATCAAAAAATCAGAAAAGAGAAAAATAATAACTATTTTTATTTTTAGTGTTTTCCTAAATAAATTGTATATAATTAAACTTAGTTAAATTAGGTTTTAATTTTAATTCTTTTAATAAAAATCTAAAAAACATAGAATTAGGGTTCCTATTAACTTTTTATTCTTTTTCTTTTATTCCATAATAATTAAATATTAGATATATTTTATAATTAAATTTGCATGTAAATTAATTAGGGTTAATATTAGATTTTAATCTTCTTTTCTTAATAAATTAAAAACAAATAGAATTAGGGTTAGCATTTAGTTTCAATCAATTCTTTTTCCATTAAACATAAATACCTAAAAATCCCAAAAAAACAATTTCTTTTTTTAATTAACTAATTCCATCATTAATTTAATTTTGCAAAAAGGGTCCAACGCCCTCGTTTTTAATTCTTATTAATTTGCATATTTATTTTATTTCGTTTAAATATTTATGTATCTCTCCCAAGGCCATGTAACTAATTGCTCGCACTTTATTTTCATTAATTCTTTATTTATTTTCTGTCAAATCGGGTCCTGGAAATTTTGGCGATGTGGACCCGCGCCTTTTGTAATAGCTTAGAACTCTTTACTTTTCTCGCAATTTTTAACTGTTAATCAAGGCATGAAAGAATGTATGACTAAAATACAAAAACAAACGTTAGATCACCAATAACATGACAAGATAAATGCAAATGAACATAACACACAAATCGCACACACCACCCCTAGGGTACGCCTCACTGTTGCCTTGCCTCGAAAGGTGATCGTCGAGTAGAGGATGTCTTAGTAAGTCCTCATGATCCGGGAACCTGGCATGAGGGTAGCTTCTAAGGTGTCTTCCTATTGCTCTGGTGATCACCATGTCCCGAACATCGAATTGACCGGAACACCTCCAACGGTGGTGCTACCTACCTCTCAATGGTGGGATGACACTACTTTAAAGGACATTTACACAGACGAATTCCTTAGGGTAGGTAGACGACTCCAGATACTTGCTCTAAATTTCAAAACAAATCAAAAATACTTTTCACACCGACACCTTTTCAAAAAGCTTTCGAAAGCAATTTTTCAAACACTCTTGAGGACTGATACAAGAGTCGAACTGGAATTTTCAAAGAAACTTTTTTAAAACCCACAATTGAAAAGCAAACAAACATTTTTGAAAACACAATGAGCAAGTATCTAAGAGCCCATGGATAACCATGGATAGAAAGGGTGCTAACACCTTCCCTTTCTATAACCTACCTCCCGAACCGAGAGCAATCTCTTTAAGGAATTTTTCTGTGCTTTTGTCCTTTCCATTTGGAGAAAATAAAAGACGGTGGCGACTCTTGCTTCCGCGACATTTCGCGAACCAGCGTTAAACAGTCAGTTCCAGATCCACCGATCACAACCTCCTTATTGACTTCGACCATCACCCAGTTTTCTTTTTCAGTACCCTTTTCTCCTGTTAGGGCGTCGCTTTGATCAGTTTCCACCATGTTGATCTCTCCAATGCATGCAGGCTCGGAGTAGTTGGTGTCTGCGACGTCCAAGGGATCTTCGTCCACTTTCATCTTCACCTTATCAGCAAACTTTAGTCTGCCATCTTTGATCGCGTTTTGAATTAGGTCCCTGAAAAGAAAACATTGTGAGGTTTTGTGGCCTAGGAAACTATGATATTTGCAAAATCCTCTCTTCTTTCTCTGATCCAAAGGAGGTATTTTGACATTTGATGGCATAATTAGTTGGCCATCTTTGACAAGTAAGTCAAAAATCTCGTCACATTTAGTGACATCGAAGGTATAAACCTTCTTTGGGAATTTGTCACTTTTCTCATTTTCAACAATGTCTTTCCCTTTTGTGGGAACCAATAATTTGCAGGAATAAGGCGAAGCCTGTTTTAATTCAGCGAGGTCGATTTCGACCTCTTCGAATTCGAATTCAGGATATTCTTCTGCTTCCTCAGTCCCAACATAGGAAATCTTTTCTTTCTTGCTATTCTTAAAGACTCTGGCTTTTTCGGCCTTTAGCCTTTCGACCTGTCGAACCCTATCGGCTAACTGAGCCATATCCCTCAAATATTGAGTGTCTAGTTTCTTTCGAATAGAATAATCCAAGCCACCAGCGGCCATTTCGACTAACTCATGTTCAGGAACTACTGTGTAACATCTAGATTTCAAAAGCCTAAATCTATTCAGATAATCATCTATGGGTTCGGTGAACTTTCTCTTAACACTGGCCAATTCCTTCAAGCTTATTTTCGACTGTCCCATGTAAAATTGTTCATGGAATAATCTCTCCAAGAGAGCCCAAGTATCAATGGACCCAGGAGGCAAAGTGGTAAACCATGTGAAGGCGTTTTTAGTCAAGGAACTTGGGAAGTATTTGATCCTGAGATCTTCATTATTGGCTATATCTCCCGCTTCGGTTAGATATCTCTGTTATACCCCAAAATTTTCCCTCCCATATTCCTCAAGAAATTGCCAAGTCAGCTACAAAATTCCCCAAGGGTTGTGCAGTGCAACAGTCTCCCATACAGTCAAAATTAGGGTTTTGAGTCTGATCAAGAAAAGGAAGTTTTCAAAGGCTCAATCAAGTCTCATATGCTTACAAACATGGTCAAACATCCTCATATCAAGTTTCAAGACATTCAGCACAAAATTGCACAGTCAAAACCCTAAATTGCACTACAGTCAACTGTAGGGGCAAAATGGTCATTTGGCAGTCAAAAGTTCAAATTTTTGGTCAACATATCATTTTGAAGCCACAAACATCATTTGATCAATGCTTGATCATGATTCTCAAAATTTGGCTCAGAAATCATCAAAGATGCAAAAGTTGCTATATTTGGACAGCTGAAAAAGTCAACTGAAATTGACCAGGGCATAACTTTCACATGGATTATCAGAAAAATTCCATCCAAAGCTCATTTTGAAGAGAAAGACATTTCCTACAACTCATCTTCATACTTCAAGTCCAAGAAATGCTCTCACAAAAAGTTATCAATTTCAACATTATAGGTCATTTTCAAAAGTCAACAAAAAGGGACTTTAAGTCAAAGGCCATAACTTGAGATTGGAAAATCAAAATGACATGGGACCAAAGGCATTGGTTAAAGGACTCAAAGATATTTCCAAAATGTCCAAGAACATGAGAAAAGCTTAAAAATTGAGCAAGTTATGCCTTGTAGAAGTTGGGAAATTTTTGTGAAATGGCAAAAGTCAACTATCCTTGAAACTCCAATTTTTGACAAAAGGGCCCACTTTCTTCCACTTGATTCATCCTTGTCATGCCACACACGTGTCCCATGATTAATCTCAAGACCAAATATTGATTTTTTTTATTTTATTTAATTTTTGATAATTTAATTCATTTTAAATCTTTAAAAATTCAAATAAAATTCAAAAACCAATGGAATAATGTCATGTGAATTTGGACAACTTCCATGTATCATGGGCCAACTCAAGAACTCAGGCTAGGGTTAAATTGCACACTAGGTCTAGGTCTTGGCTAAAAAGAAGGAAACTTGGTTAATGGTAAAAACCCTAGGACTAGTTCTTTCCTAAGCATGAATTAAGGTCAGTTAGCAAGCCAATTCTCTTCCATAATAATCACTAAGTCAAACCCTAAGCCTAACACATGATAAGCTGCGCCCAAACAAGCTTTGGTAAAAAATTGAAATTTTTCCTTAAAACTCAAACACTGAAAACTAGTTTGGAGGTCGATTCAAGCTTCAACTTTCATTCCATTAGCATCCTGAAGCACCACTGAGTGTTTCTCAATCATTAACATCAACCAAAACACCCTGAATTGGTACCCCTAAGTCAAACTGCATCTCAAAAATTCTGAAATCATATAGCACGATTCAAGCATATTTTTGCATTTTTGTTTAGGTATTCATATTCATGATGATGTTTCTGAGCTAACCATTGCGTTTGATTTCATTTTTGTGCCATATATATGAACTTGCCATGCGAGAATTCTAGGGTTGCAGGTTTCTGAAATTGGGGATTTTGCATAGAGGAAAAATTAGGGCTCAAGAGTACCATGGTTGGATTCAGTACCTCAAGACGAAGGAAGATTGACCCTCGCGCCTAATTTCTGATCACCATAGCGCTATTCGCTATTTCTTTGAAGGCTGCCTAATGCTACGCTTCAAAAACCGTTGCCAATAGGTTTTGTGTTTCAGGAAAACGAAAGAGACGATGCGTTGTCAGCCATTGGTTCGCTAGTTCAAATTTGCGCGCGTTTTACTTACTATGCATGGGTTTTGTTTTTTATTATTTAATGACCATTATATGTTAATTGAAACACAAGTGGCTCAGTGGACAAGGATGCGTGCATGTGACTCTCATGACCTGGGTTCAAGTCCCAGGTCTGGCAAAATTCCATATTATTTTTCAATATGAAATCCTATGCCTTACTAACTTCCAGGTACACCATGTTCCATCCTCATCCAACCTCCACGCGTCCAGAGGGCATCAGATCCATGGCCAAGATGCAAAGTGCACCATACATCAGGTCAAAACGCTGACACATGATCCACAAAAAGTCAACAAAGTTCAATACAAATGGGCCTGATTTGCTAGGCTTATACCTCCTGAATTGGGGACTACACCCCCCTGGTTTGCCTTATTATTTCTTTTATTTCTTTCTTTAATTTTTCTTTTTATTTCTTTTATTTGCTATGTATTTAGTTAATTATTTTTACAAAAAAATGCAAAAACATCATAAAATTCAGAAAGGCCAAAAAATATAATTTTTATATTTTAATTATTTTCTAAATAAATTGTATGTAAATTATTTAGTTTAATTAGGGTACAATTTTAATCTTTTTTTTTTTAATAAAAATCCAAAAGTAGAATTTAGGTTTAATAACTTTTTATTTTCTTTTTAATTTTCCCCTTTTTTTCAGAATAATATTATTTATTTATTTTCATAAATTAAAAAATGTACATAAATTAATTTAGAATTAAATTAGGTTAAAAGTCAATATTTTCATAATAAACTTAAAAAATAATAATAGAATTAGGTCTAATATTTAATTTAATTTCAATTAACTTCTTTTTCTTTTAAATCTTAAAAAGCACAAAAATACCAAAACATTTAATTTTTAATTTTTATTCTTCATTAATTTTAACTTATTGCAAAAGGGTCCAACGCCCATTGTTTTAATTATTTTATTTCGCGCATTTATTTTATAATCGTTTATATAATTATGTATATGCCCCAAAGCCTTGTAATAATTTTTATTTTATTTCTCGCACTTTTATTTTATTACTCTTTTACTTTCAGTCAAATCGGGTTCGGTTTATTTTGGCGATGTGGACCCGCGCCATTTGTAATAGTGTAGATTTATTTTCTCGCAAATATATAACTGTTAATAAATATGCATGAAAGAATGTATGGACTTAAAAATAAAATCAAGCGTAGAACGCCAATAAACATGACAAGACAAACATCAATGAAAACGACACACAATTCGCACACACCACCCCTAGGGTACGCCTCACTGTTGCCTTTCGAAAGGTGATCGTCGAGTAGAGGATGTCTTAGTAAGTCCTCATGATCCGGGAACCTGGCATGAGGGTAGCTTCTAAGGTGTCTTCCCATTGCTCCGGTGATCACCATGTCCCTAAAACTCGAATTGACCCGAACACCTCCAACGGTGGTGCTACCTACCTCTCAATGGTGGGATGGCACTACTTTAAAGGACATCTACACAGACGAATTCCTTAGGGTAGGTAGGTTCTCAAGGATACTTGCTCTAATTTCAAACAAATCAAAACATCTTTTCACACCAACACACTCTCAAAAACTTTCAAAACAAACTTTTCAAACACTCTGACGTACGAGTCGAACTGAAATTCTTCAAAGAATATTTTTGAAACCCACATTGAAAAGCAAGCAAACATTTTGAAAACACATTGAGCAAGTATCTAAGAGCCCATGGATAACCATGGATAGAAAGGGTGCTAACACCTTCCCTTTCTATAACCTACCTCCCGAACCGAGAGCAATCTCTATAAGGAATTTTTCTGTGCTTTTGTCCTTTCCATTTGGAGAAAATAAAAGACGGTGGCGACTCTTGCTTCCGCGACATTTCGCGAACCAGCTTTAAAACAGTCAGTTCCAGATCCACCGATCACAGAACTGGCGACTCTGCTGGGGATACTTAAAGTGAGGTGTACCTTAGGACTAAGATCACTTGTGTTTTCAATTGCCTGAATTGTTTGCTTTTAAATTGTGGGTACTGTCTTGGGAGTTCTATAGATCCTAACCCGGATCTGGGGGATACCCTTTTAGAAAGTAGCAACAAGGCTGTGAGGGAACTGTGCGGGGTATACCGACATGGTTGAAACAGTCTGCTACGTTGATGTGGCACTTTGGTGTGTACCGGTAACCCTTGAGTTCAGTCAAGGAGAGTACGGGGCCTCCGCGTGGTGTCATGAAGCATCAACAGACCTTAGGAACCTTAATTGAACCATCTTGGCCTCTTTAGGGTAGTGAGATAACTGACTTTGGTGCAGTCCGAGGTTGGTTGATACTCGATACTACACTCAATTGAGGGTTGCTTTCCTGGAATATTTCGGTCGCCAGTTCAGTGGCTAAATCGAAACGATGAACAATGAAAGCAATCCCGTGATATTGGGAACCTTAGAACCCGGTTACTTTGATTAGGACAGGTTGAACCCACCAACTTCAAGAGGGTACTACCCAGACCCCATGCTGGCCTTAAACCTTAAGGGCTTGTCTTGTGTGCCTTGTGTGCCTTACATGTTTGTCTTTGTAAATATCTGTGGTGTGTTTAATCATAACATCATGACATCATCCAATATCATACGCATTAACTAACCATTTCAGGGGTTCGAATTTTCATCTTTGTTCTTGTTTTGTAGGACATGGAAACTGTTCGTAGAAAGACAATTCAAATCAGTCTTGTAAGGGTTCCTCCTCAGCTTAAGGAGCTTATATCCAGGATTCCCGAGAACTCTTCATTCAGTGAAAGGCATGGAAGCCTCATCAGCTTGGTCAACACCAACATTGAGGAAGATATGATAAAGGTCCTGTTCCAATTCTTTGACCCTCTGCATCACTGTTTCACCTTCTTGGACTATCAGTTGGTACCTACATTGGAGGAGTTCTCCCGACTCCTGAAGATCCCCATCCTTAATCAGCTACCCTTCAACGGTACAGAAAAGGAACCTAAGCTTGAAGAGATTGCTAAAGCCTTGCACCTCCAGTCATCTGACCTCAAGGGACATTGGGAAGTTAGAAGTGGTATCAAAGGGTTCTTAGCCAGGTTTCTGTTTGAAAAGGCCTATGAATGTTGGAACTCCCTTGACTTGCAAGCTTTTGAAGAGGTTGTGGCCCTCCTTGTTTATGGTTTGATGTTGTTCCCTAACCCAGATCAGCTCATTGATATCAGTGCTGTCCAGATCTTTATGTCCAGGAATCCTATACCTACTTTGCTGGGGGACATCCTTCACTCATGTTACACTCGAACCATGAGAAAAAGAGGTGTCCTTATGTGTTGCACTCCTCTCTTGGGAAAGTGGTTTATTTCGCACCTTCCACAATCAGTCCTGAAGAACGAGCGGGGTTTGAGATGGTCACAACGGTTGATGACTCTTACACATGCAGATATACATTGGTGCCCTAGGTCCAGGGAAGATGTAACTATCATTGATCATTGCGGGGAGTATCCTAATGTTCCCTTACTTGGAATCAGAGGAGGTATTACTTATAGTCCATGCCTGGCTTGGAGACAATTTGGTTATGCTCGGAGGGATGGTCCTCATGACATGTTGATACTTGACATAGTTTTTGACTTCGACAACGATACTCAAGGACTTCGCCAGAGATTTATCAGAGCTTGGAGGATGCCTAGTAGGATAGACAGCAAGACACTGGGGCACAGGAACTCCATCCCTTTGGAGCCTTACCTCAAGTGGGTACGAGCCCGCTCTCAGAAATTAGTAATGCCTTATCCTCACATGCTTCCAGTAATCAAAGAGCCTGCCTTGGAAGGAGAGGTGTCTCATGTTATTCAGCACCCTGATATGCCCACATCCTGGGAAGAGATGCAGAAGAGCTGGATCCAGCTTAAGGAAGAGCGGAATTCTCTTGAGACTAGTTTGCATGCCAGTGAAAAGAAGGTCTTGGAGCTCACCCGTCTGTTGCACGAGGAAAGGAACCTCAACACTTACATAGCTCCAAAGAAGATGCGCAACATATTTTGGGATTGAGTTGATCTTTTTGTACTTTTGTCCATGAGGCTTTGATGTATTAAACAATGATTTTCTTAATAATAATGTGTGTTCCTTTTGGTCTACAACAAATTTGAATTTTCGAACTCTTGAATGCATTGCATAAACACATATCATTCATCATGTGCATCATAGGTACTCTTCTTTTCAGGTTGTTTACTGTTCTTCGTTGTTTATTTCAGCATCATGAATCCTGAATCCTCAACCGAGGCATCTATCAAGGCTCTTCAAGCGCAGAACGTCCAATTTCAGGCGCAGAACGCCCAATTTCAGGAGCTGATCAAGGGCTTGGCTCAGGGTCAACAAGAGTTGAAGACCATGCTTCTGAAGAAGACTAAGAAGAAGAGGAGGACTGTGCTATTTAACACTGGGCGCAGACTCGGGAACACTTTGGTTGAAGCTGAAAGGACTCCGCCATCTGTGACGGAAGGTAGTCACCAAGAAAGAGAGGTCACTACTCCTGTGGGCTCTGATACTGAAACAGACTTCAACGACGAACAGTACCCTCCTGCTGAAGACCGGTACAAACAGCTGGAAGACAGATTAAAGGCTATGGAAGTTCAGCGGGTGCCTGGATTGGATTTCGGAGACTTGGGGTTATCTACTGGGGTGGTGATCCCCCACAAGTTCAAAACACCTGCCTTCGTGAAGTATGATGGGGCTTCCTGTCCCAAGATGCACCTCCGTTCTTATGTAAGGAAGATCCAGCCTTACACAGCAGACAAGAACCTTTGGATCCACTTCTTCCAGGAGAGTCTTTCAGGGACTCACCTCGACTGGTTCTATCAGCTGGATGGAATCAGCATTCGTAACTGGGAGGATCTGGCCACTGCTTTTTACAAGCAGTATCAGTATAATGCCGACCTCGCTCCTACGCGTACCCAGCTCCAGGGTATGTCGCTAGGGTCGGGTGAAGGTTTTAAGGAGTACGCTCAGAAATGGAGAGACCTGGCTGGCAGGGTGCAGCCACCATTGACGGATCGGGAGCTGGTAGATATGTTCTTGGGGACCCTATCTGGTCCATTTTTCAATCATCTCATTGGTAATTCCTCTGCTGGGTTTACTGATCTGATCCTGACTGGTGAAAGGATCGAGGCCGGTATAAAATCGGGGAAGATACAGAAAGTTGCCTCCTCCAGCACTGAGAAGAAACCCTTCAAAAAGGAGGCTAGTGCTGTATATAGCTCCCGGAGAACAGAGCGACCTGAACACCGCCAATCTGTCAGCGCGGTAATGATTGCCAAACCTGCTGCCGCTCCTCGGCCAACTAATCCTCAAAAGTTTGAAAGACCCCGGAGAGAGTATACCCGGTTAAGCATGACCTTATCACAGATCCTGCCACAGTTGCTATCCACCAATTTAGTGACTGTCAGGGAGGCTCCAAAGTTTCCCAATACTGCATCCCCTAAGTTCAATCCAAATGCTCGCTGCGCTTATCACTCTGATAGCCCGGGGCATAACACAGATGACTGTTGGGCCCTAAAGAATAAGGTTCAAGACCTCATTGATGCAAAGGAGATACAGTTTGAGGCGCCCGAAAGGCCGAATGTTGTAACTGCTCCCATGCCCCAGCATGGAGTGAATGCTGTTGAGGAAGATTTGTATGTAGCTTCGGTGGATGATGTTGCTACTCCGTTGCTGATGGTCAAGAGGAATCTGTTGCTAGCCGGTTTATTTCCGGGATGTAGCAAAAGTTGCCCTCTATGTGTTGCTTCCCCTGCTGGTTGTTCTCTGTTGAAGTCAGGCATCCAAAACCTGATAGATAGTAGAGAGATTTTGTTCAGAAAGACTGTTGTTCCTGCTGCTCCTGTTGAAGAAGTGTCGATCGTTACCATCTTCAACAACCATTCCAAGGCTCCTTCAAAGAAGCCTATACAAATTTTGTCAGTTCACAAGAATGCTCCCATCACCATTACTGTTCCGGGGCCTATACCCTACAAATCTGATAAGGCTGTCCCATGGCACTACGGGGCGGATGTTTATGTTCTGGGTGTGAAACAAGAGTGCAACATTGATACTGGTGTCTCCAACATCACCGGGCCTGCTAAGGTCACTCGTAGTGGAAGACTGTTCTCGCCAGACATTGCTCCTCCGGCAATTCATAGGCCTTTGATCTTCACACCTGCCAGAGAGCCTGTTTCTCCCCCTGACCAAGTATCCACCCCTGCTGCTGAGTCATCTGATACTCGGGGCAAGGGAATTGCTGCTGATATGCCTGCCAGGACGGAGGCACCAAAGACCATTGTTGAGGCTTCCAAGCAGGAAATGGAAGAAATCCTCAAGATAATAAAGAAAAGTGATTTCAACGTTGTAGAACAGCTGGGGCACACCCCCTCTAAAATCTCCATGTTGTCACTGCTGCTGTGTTCAGAGGCCCATGCGAAGGCTCTGATTGCTTTCTTAAAGACAGCCCACGTACCCCAAGAGACGTCTGCTGACCAGTTCACCGACTGTGTGGCCAACCTAACTGCTGATAATGGCCTGGGTTTCTCTGATGCCGATCTGACAGCAAAAGGGAAGAACCATAATGATGCCCTGCATGTCTCCATTGAATGCAGGGGCACTACTCTTGCTCATGTGCTGGTTGACACAGGTTCTTCATTGAACGTGCTGCCCAAGAAGGCTCTGGATAGGCTGGATTGTGAGGGTCTAGAGCTCAAACTAAGTAACATTGTTGTCCGGGCCTTTGACGGGTCCAAAAGAATGGTACATGGTGAAGTGGACATCCCAATCAGGGTTGGGTCACAGGTATTCGATTCAAAATTCTATGTGATGGACATCCATCCGTCCTATTCTTGTTTGCTAGGTCGCCCGTGGATCCACAAGGCTGGAGCTGTGACTTCCACATTGCATCAGAAGCTCAAGTACCCGGTCAGAGGGAAGATCGTAACAGTGCAAGGGGAAGAGGAGTACATGGTCAGCCACCTCAACTCCTTCAGATACGTAGAAATGGATGGGGAGTTCATTGAAACCCCCTTTCAACATTTTGAGGAAGTGCCACAAACCTTGGCAGCAGCAGAAGCAGATGAAGAGGTTTCTCCTATGAAGATGGCCTCCTTAAAGGACGCCCGGGCTGTGATCGAAAAAGGTGAATGTGCAAACTGGGGCAAGCTCCCTGATCTTACTCCTAAGACTAACAAGTTTGGGTTGGGTTTCACCACAGAAGCTCAGAAAGCGGTGCGCAAGGCGAGAATTGGAAGACCTCATGTGCTCATCACCCACTCAGAAGTGAATGCTATTGGAGAGGAAGTCAAAGTGGAAGAGTCAGAGTTCGATAGCTGGATCTACCCGACGGCCGACGGTGGATTGACCAATTGGACTGCCAAAGATTTTACACCCATAACTTTTGTTCCCCAGTAATGAATTTCTTTGTTTTTGATTTGTAATAAACAATAATTTGAGACTATATGGCCCGGTGTCTTACCCGGGGCACCGTGGTTTTATTTATGAGGGCTTTTGTTTGTCACTGTCATATATCATGAATAAAAGCATTGGACGTTTTTCACGTTTCAAATTTTGCGCTCCTTTTCTTTCCTTTCTTTACATATTGCAAAACAGCTGTATTTACACACACTCACTCATACAGGTTTCAATCCACTCTGGATCTCACTGGTAACGACTCTGCTACTGCCAGTTATGACTTCGAAAATCCGATCAACTTAGCCGCAGACGAAGGTGAAGATGATTGCGAAGTGCCTGGTGAACTTGCAAGACTGTTACAACAGGAGGAGAGGGAAATTCAACCCCATGAAGAGCCAGTGGAAATAATAAACTTGGGTACTGAGGAAGACAAGAAAGAGGTGAAGATTGGTGCCAACCTAGAACTCAGCGTGAAGCAACGGTTGACTCAGATGCTGCATGACTATAAAGAAATCTTTGCCTGGTCCTACGAAGATATGCCCAGATTAGATACCGACATTGTGGTCCATCACTTACCAACTAAAGAAGATTGCCCTCCGGTTAAGCAAAAGGTCCGCCGTATGCGTCCAGAGATGTCTGAGAAGATTAAAGCCGAGGTTATGAAGCAATTTGATACCGGGTTTCTTGCAGTGACTTCTTACCCTCAGTGGGTTGCTAATGTGGTGCCGGTACCTAAGAAGGACGGCAAAGTCAGGATGTGTGTCGATTACAGGGATCTGAACAGGGCCAGCCCCAAAGATGACTTCCCTTTACCTCACATTGATGTCCTTGTTGATAATACAGCTCAGCATAAAGTGTTCTCTTTCATGGATGGTTTTTCAGGCTACAATCAGATCAAGATGGCTCCGGAAGACATGGAAAAGACTACATTTGTTACTCAGTGGGGCACCTTCTGCTACAAAGTCATGCCTTTTGGACTAAAGAATGCTGGGGCAACCTACCAACGTGCCATGGTTGCTTTATTTCATGACATGATCCATCATGAGATAGAAGTGTATGTTGACGACATGATTGCTAGGTCCCAGACTGAGGAAGAACACCTTGATCATCTACAGAAGTTGTTTGACCGGTTGAAATTGTACAAGCTGAGATTGAACCCGAACAAGTGCACCTTCGGGGTAAGATCTGGGAAGTTGCTAGGCTTCGTGGTCAGTGATAAAGGAATTCAAGTGGACCCTGCTAAGGTCAAAGCCATTCAAGAGATGCCAGTTCCTAAGACAGAGAAGGAAGTCAGAGGCTTTCTAGGACGTCTGAATTACATTGCTCGGTTCATCTCACACTTAACTGCTACCTGTGAACCAATCTTCAAGCTGCTGAAGAAAGATCAGGTAGTACGTTGGAATGATGAATGTCAGGCTGCTTTTGACAGAATCAAAGAATATCTCCAAGAACCACCCATCCTTATGCCACCAGTTGAAGGGAGACCTTTGATACTTTACCTGACAGTACTTGATAATGCAATGGGGTGTGTGCTGGGGCAGCATGACGAGTCTGGCCGAAAAGAGCATGCCATTTATTACCTTAGCAAAAAGTTTACCGACTGTGAGACCCGATACTCACTGCTTGAGAAAACTTGCTGCGCTTTGGTATGGGCTGCTCGCCGGCTGAGACAGTATATGCTGACTCACACTACCTTGTTGATCTCAAAAATGGATCCTATAAAGTACATATTCGAAAAGCCTGCTCTGTCTGGGAGAATTGCAAGATGGCAGATGATCTTGACGGAATACGACATTCAGTACACGACCCAAAAAGCCATCAAGGGAAGTGTATTGGCAGACCACCTAGCACATCAAGCTGTGGATGACTACCAATCAATGAACTTCGAGTTTCCAGATGAAAGCATTATGATAGTAACTGACTGTGAAATACCTGGGCCGGATGAAGGACCTGAACCAGGATCCCGATGGTCTATGCACTTTGACGGAGCCTCCAATGCTTTGGGAAATGGTATCGGCGCCATAATCGTATCTCCACAAGGTACTCATACTCCACTCACCGCCCGGCTGTGTTTCAACTGTACCAACAACATGGCGGAGTATGAAGCGTGTATTATGGGTCTTCAAGCTGCGATCGACCTGAGGATCAAATTTCTGAGTGTCTTCGGAGATTCCGCTCTTGTGATCAATCAGATCAAAGGAGAGTGGGATACGAAACACCCAAACTTGATTCCTTACAGAGAATGTGTGTTGGCCCTGATCCCCCACTTCACAGAGATAACATTTGAGCACTTTCCAAGAGAAGAGAATCAGCTGGCGGACGCGTTAGCTACAATGTCTTCAATGTTCAAGGTTAAATGGGATAATGAAGCTCCCCGGATCATCATCTGGAAACTGGACGAGCCGGCATACTGTTGTGATCTCGAAACTGAATTGGTGACTGAGAAGCCTTGGTACCACGAAGTGAAGAGATATCTGGAAGTTCAGGAATACCCTGAAGGTGCCTCTGTCAATGATAAGAAATTCCTGAGGAGGTTTGCAGCCAAGTTCTTCCTTAGCAATGGCATCTTGTACAAGCGAAATCATGATTCAACCTTACTGCGTTGTGTGGATAAGACTGAAGCAGAAAGAATCATGGAAGAGCTGCATGAAGGGACCTTTGGTACACACTCCAGTGGACACACTATGGCTAAGAGAATCCTACGGGCAGGATATTATTGGTCTACAATGGAAGCTGACTGTTACCAACATTCCAGGACATGCCACAAATGCCAGATTTATGCAGACAAGGTGCATGTTCCTCCGGTTCCCCTGAATGTTCTGACTGCACCTTGGCCGTTTGCAATGTGGGGCATAGACATGATCGGCGAGATAAAACCTACGGCATCTAATGGACATCGTTTCATCCTAGTGGCGATTGATTATTTTACGAAGTGGGTTGAGGCAGCATCCTATGCTACGGTAACCAAGACTGTGGTGGCACGATTCATTCGGCACAACCTGATCTGTCAGTACGGCGTCCCTGAGCGGATTATTACAGATAACGGTACCAATCTGAACAATAAGATGATCGCTGAGCTCTGCGAACAGTTCAAGATACAGCACCACAATTCTTCTCCTTACAGACCGAAGATGAATGGGGCTGTAGAAGCAGCTAACAAAAACATCAAGAAGATCGTGCAGAAGATGACAGTAACTTACAAAGATTGGCATGAGATGTTGCCGTTCGCTCTACATGGGTATCGTACTTCATCTAGGACGTCAACCGGGGCAACTCCTTTCTCTCTGGTTTATGGCATGGAGGCAGTCTTGCCGATCGAAGTACAAATTCCTTCTCTCTGGATAATGAAGGATGCAAATCTGAACGAAGATGATTGGATCCAGACACGACTTGATCAGCTCAACCTTATTGACGAAAAGAGACTTGCTGCTATCTGTCATGGTCAGACGTATCAGAAACGAATGATCAGGGCATTTAACAAAAAGGTCAGACCACAGGAATATCAAGTCGGGGATCTGGTGATCAAGCGAATCATCCTTCCTCAGAGTGATCCAAGGGGCAAATGGACCCCTACGTACGAAGGGCCATTTGTGGTTAAACATGTGTTCTCAGGAGGAGCAATGATATTAACCAACATGGATGGTGACGACCTTCCTCACCCCGCCAATGCAGACATAGTTAAAAAGTACTACGCATGAAAAAAGACCCGCTAGGCTGACATGTCTAGGCAAAAGTTAGGGCTTCCCGTCGAACCAAAAGGGTTCGGGCAAAATGAAGGGATGAAAATGAAAAATCTGTACACCCGGCAAGTCGAAAACCTGAAAAGGCGGCTTGGGCAAAAATGGGTATCCCGGTGGACTGAAAACCCGAAAGGGCAGTCCAGGCAAAAATTAGGGATAAAAGCGTAATACTATGTCTCATTGGATCACTTTGCATCCAGAATCCGGTATCTACATCAAGTTCAGACGGCATCGATCAGTCAGCTTCACCTTCAACCAAGGTCATCAAGTGATGAGACGCGCAGAGTATAAAGGCAATAGCAGAATTGAAACCCAGGGGATCATTCATCTTTCACACAGCTGTTTTATTTTCTTTTGTACAAAACTTGTAATAAACTCTGTTGCTCGGTGACATTTCTCTTACTGGGATGTCAGCCTCTTGTACACAAAATGCCTATTCACAGGCTATTCAAAATCAATACAAATATACTTTTCAGTTAAACGTGCCAACTATTTTTCTTTTTTGTTTTGTTTTGTGAAGAACGTCCAAGGTTCAATTTGCGATATGTGCATTGACAATAATTTGCTAGCTCATAAATATTTGCCTACGAAACAAAGAATCAATTGCAGGTGACACTAGAAACAGGGGCAATAAAGAGTTGTCTGAGCAGTCTACTTGTTCTATCCTCCAAGGTACCAAGGTAGGTTCAGCTAAAGAACCTAACCAGGCATCTTAAATTCCCCAGAGAGTGAGACAGCAAGTCAGTGCATTCTTCCCCAAACAAAATTAACAAGTCTCAAGGAAATTGGGTATCCTCCAGTAGATCCCAATATTCCCCAGCAGCATATATTCTTAACAAGCATCCCCGGCAGTCTTGGTCTAAAGATTGTTCCCCGGCGGCATACATCAACATTCAAAGGAATCACTTCCCCAGCATATCAAAACTTCCCCAGGAGAGTCCTATCCAAGTTCCCCAGGAAAGTTGGAATTCATCTCCCCAAGCAGTAAGCTTATCCCCAGTAAATTCTGGAAGCTTATCCTTCATAGAACGCGAACGCGTCGTCTGGCTTGATTTAAAGAGTTATTTCCTCAACAGGATATAACTGGGTTATCCTCAGCCAAAAGCCAAGGGAAGATCGTCGTCAACGTAGTTCTTTCCTATCCCCAGCGAAGTCTATTCACGCTTCCAATACAACAACGGTATCCCCAACAGAGTTACTATCAACATTCAGCAAGGCATCACTCTTCCCACAGAGTATTGCTTTCCAGCATGATCGCTAGAGTATTTTTTCTCCCCGCAGAATCTTCCATTCGCCAAGTTTATTCCGCAACGGAGTCATCTTCTCCTACCGGTATCCTTGCAGTTATCATCCCCAGCGGAAGCAAAATCTATTCTTCGACATCAGCCCAGGATACGACTTCCCGGCACCCGTCAAGGATTCACTTTCCTAGACAAAAACCATACATAAAACATCACATACACCATTATAGCATGCATGTACACATCATATCTTACAAATCTCATTTATGTTGAGAACATCATTGCTTGATCCATATCATGCATTGCATATGACTGACTTTTACCTTTCAGGGAAGATCCAGTTAAGTTCTCAAGCTACATTTCAAGACCTAGACCGGTTCAGTTAAATCGTCCCAAGATTTTCCTGATGCTTATCCAGTCAAAGGCCTTCTCTGGTTCAGTCAGATCGACCCTAAGATCTCCCTGATGCTTATCCAGTTGAAGACATTTCAAGACCTAGACCGGTTCGGTTAAATCGTCCCAAGATTTTCCCGATGCTTATCCAGTCAAAGGCCTTCTCTGGTTCAGTAAGATCGACCCTAAGATCTCCTTGATGCTTATCCAGTTGAAGACATTTCAAGACCTAGACCGGTTCAGTTAAATCGTCCCAAGATTTTCCCGATGCTTATCCAGTCAAAGGCCTTCTCTGGTTCAGTTAAATCGTCCCAAGATTTTCCTGATGCTTATCCAGTTGAAGACATTTCAAGACCTAGACCGGTTCAGTTAAGTCGTCCCAAGATTTTCCTGATGCTTATCCAGTCAAAGGCCTTCTCTGGTTCAGTTAAATCATCCCAAGATTTCCCTGATGCTTATCCAGTTGAAGACATTTCAAGACCTTGTCCGGTTCAGTTAAATCGACCCTAAGATTTTCCTGATGCTTATCCAGTCAAAGGCCTTCTCTGGTTCAGTCGGATCGACCCTAAGATCTCCCTGATTCTTATTCCAGCAGAAGACACCCAAGATTTTTCTCAACGAGCGTTGTTGAAGTTAAAGTCGCCCAAGGTTCTCTTACCATTCATGCTAAGGTAGTAACCATCCCTGGTTCTTTCATCGCCGTTTGAAGCTCCAGACTCAGCTCCTGTAACCAGTCAGGACACATCTATACCAGGCATCTAAAAGTCAGCTCCTGCAACGTGTCAGGTACTCATTTTTTTTTGTTTTGCAGGTATGCAGGTTCTCGCTAAGGAATCTCCTACGCGATCAACATCCAGATGGCATCTATAAGCCCATCATCCAATCCAGCAATCTCCAAATGGCATCTATAAGCCCATTCCACCCTCATTGCTAACATGTGAGCGCAAATTTCCGGGCACTCTAGTGTCCAATCATCTTTTACCCTCGGATTACGAAAGGCACGTCAGCCAATATGCATCCTCAGGTCTAAGAAGATTGAACAGGGGCAACTGTTATACCCCAAAATTTGCCCTCCCATATTCCTCAAGAAATTGCCAAGTCAGCTACAAAATTCCCCAAGGGTTGTGCAGTGCAACAGTCTCCCATACAGTCAAAATTAGGGTTTTGAGTCTGATCAAGAAAAGGAAGTTTTCAAAGGCTCAATCAAGTCTCATATGCTTACAAACATGGTCAAACATCCTCATATCAAGTTTCAAGACATTCAGCACAAAATTGCACAGTCAAAACCCTAAATTGCACTACAGTCAACTGTAGGGGCAAAATGGTCATTTGGCAGTCAAAAGTTCAAATTTTTGGTCAACATATCATTTTGAAGCCACAAACATCATTTGATCAATGCTTGATCATGATTCTCAAAATTTGGCTCAGAAATCATCAAAGATGCAAAAGTTGCTATATTTGGACAGCTGAAAAAGTCAACTGAAATTGACCAGGGCATAACTTTCACATGGATTATCAGAAAAATTCCATCCAAAGCTCATTTTGAAGAGAAATACATTTCCTACAACTCATCTTCATACTTCAAGTCCAAGAAATGCTCTCACAAAAAGTTATCAATTTCAACATTATAGGTCATTTTCAAAAGTCAACAAAAAGGGACTTTAAGTCAAAGGCCATAACTTGAGATTGGAAAATCAAAATGACATGGGACCAAAGGCATTGGTTAAAGGACTCAAAGATCTTTCCAAAATGTCTAAGAACATGAGAAAAGCTTAAAAATTGAGCAAGTTATACCTTGTAGAAGTTGGGAAATTTTTGTGAAATGGCAAAAGTCAACTATCCTTGAAACTCCAATTTTTGACAAAAGGGCCCACTTTCTTCCACTTGATTCATCCTTGTCATGCCACACACGTGTCCCATGATTAATCTCAAGACCAAATATTGATTTTTTTTATTTTATTTAATTTTTGATAATTTAATTCATTTTAAATCTTTAAAAATTCAAATAAAATTCAAAAACCAATGGAATAGTGTCATGTGAATTTGGACAACTTCCATGTATCATGGGCCAACTCAAGAACTCAGGCTAGGGTTAAATTGCACACTAGGTCTAGGTCTTGGCTAAAAAGAAGGAAACTTGGTTAATGGTAAAAACCCTAGGACTAGTTCTTTCCTAAGCATGAATTAAGGTCAGTTAGCAAGCCAATTCTCTTCCATAATAATCACTAAGTCAAACCCTAAGCCTAACACATGATAAGCTGCGCCCAAACAAGCTTTGGTAAAAAATTGAAATTTTTCCTTAAAATTCAAACACTGAAAACTAGTTTGGAGGTCGATTCAAGCTTCAACTTTCATTCCATTAGCATCCTGAAGCACCACTGAGTGTTTCTCAATCATTAACATCAACCAAAACACCCTGAATTGGTACCCCTAAGTCAAACTGCATCTCAAAAATTCTGAAATCATATAGCACGATTCAAGCATATTTTTGCATTTTTGTTTAGGTATTCATATTCATGATGATGTTTCTGAGCTAACCATTGCGTTTGATTTCATTTTTGTGCCATATATATGAACTTGCCATGCGAGAATTCTAGGGTTGCAGGTTTCTGAAATTGGGGATTTTGCATAGAGGAAAAATTAGGGCTCAAGAGTACCATGGTTGGATTCAGTACCTCAAGACGAAGGAAGATTGACCCTCGCGCCTAATTTCTGATCACCATAGCGCTATTCGCTATTTCTTTGAAGGCTGCCTAATGCTACGCTTCAAAAACCGTTGCCAATAGGTTTTGTGTTTCAGGAAAACGAAAGAGACGATGCGTTGTCAGCCATTGGTTCGCTAGTTCAAATTTGCGCGCGTTTTACTTACTATGCATGGGTTTTGTTTTTTATTATTTAATGACCATTATATGTTAATTGAAACACAAGTGGCTCAGTGGACAAGGATGCGTGCATGTGACTCTCATGACCTGGGTTCAAGTCCCAGGTCTGGCAAAATTCCATATTATTTTTCAATATGAAATCCTATGCCTTACTAACTTCCAGGTACACCATGTTCCATCCTCATCCAACCTCCACGCGTCCAGAGGGCATCAGATCCATGGCCAAGATGCAAAGTGCACCATACATCAGGTCAAAACGCTGACACATGATCCACAAAAAGTCAACAAAGTTCAATACAAATGGGCCTGATTTGCTAGGCTTATACCTCCTGAATTGGGGACTACACCCCCCTGGTTTGCCTTATTATTTCTTTTATTTCTTTCTTTAATTTTTCTTTTTATTTCTTTTATTTGCTATGTATTTAGTTAATTATTTTTACAAAAAAATGCAAAAACATCATAAAATTCAGAAAGGCCAAAAAATATAATTTTTATATTTTAATTATTTTCTAAATAAATTGTATGTAAATTATTTAGTTTAATTAGGGTACAATTTTAATCTTTTTTTTTTTAAATAAAAATCCAAAAGTAGAATTTAGGTTTAATAACTTTTTATTTTCTTTTTAATTTTCCCCTTTTTTTCAGAATAATATTATTTATTTATTTTCATAAATTAAAAAATGTACATAAATTAATTTAGAATTAAATTAGGTTAAAAGTCAATATTTTCATAATAAACTTAAAAAATAATAATAGAATTAGGTCTAATATTTAATTTAATTTCAATTAACTTCTTTTTCTTTTAAATCTTAAAAAGCACAAAAATACCAAAACATTTAATTTTTAATTTTTATTCTTCATTAATTTTAACTTATTGCAAAAGGGTCCAACGCCCATTGTTTTAATTATTTTATTTCGCGCATTTATTTTATAATCGTTTATATAATTATGTATATGCCCCAAAGCCTTGTAATAATTTTTATTTTATTTCTCGCACTTTTATTTTATTACTCTTTTACTTTCAGTCAAATCGGGTTCGGTTTATTTTGGCGATGTGGACCCGCGCCATTTGTAATAGTGTAGATTTATTTTCTCGCAAATATATAACTGTTAATAAATATGCATGAAAGAATGTATGGACTTAAAAATAAAATCAAGCGTAGAACGCCAATAAACATGACAAGACAAACATCAATGAAAACGACACACAATTCGCACACACCACCCCTAGGGTACGCCTCACTGTTGCCTTTCGAAAGGTGATCGTCGAGTAGAGGATGTCTTAGTAAGTCCTCATGATCCGGGAACCTGGCATGAGGGTAGCTTCTAAGGTGTCTTCCCATTGCTCCGGTGATCACCATGTCCCTAAAACTCGAATTGACCCGAACACCTCCAACGGTGGTGCTACCTACCTCTCAATGGTGGGATGGCACTACTTTAAAGGACATCTACACAGACGAATTCCTTAGGGTAGGTAGGTTCTCAAGGATACTTGCTCTAATTTCAAACAAATCAAAACATCTTTTCACACCAACACACTCTCAAAAACTTTCAAAACAAACTTTTCAAACACTCTGACGTACGAGTCGAACTGAAATTCTTCAAAGAATATTTTTGAAACACATATTGAAAAGCAAGCAAACATTTTGAAAACACATTGAGCAAGTATCTAAGAGCCCATGGATAACCATGGATAGAAAGGGTGCTAACACCTTCCCTTTCTATAACCTACCTCCCGAACCGAGAGCAATCTCTATAAGGAATTTTTCTGTGCTTTTGTCCTTTCCATTTGGAGAAAATAAAAGACGGTGGCGACTCTTGCTTCCGCGACATTTCGTGAACCAGCTTTAAAACAGTCAGTTCCAGATCCACCGATCACAATCTCGCTATGTGTTCGACTGTTGACTCATTGGTATCCCCAGCGAACTTTGTAAATTTAGGGACTTTATATCCCCTTGGTAAATCAGTATGCATTATGCAATCCAATATAGGAGAAGCATAATTTGGCCTTCTCATTCCGGTGTTGAGGCCATTCTGGGCCATGATTCTCTCTATCATGGTGGTTAGATTGTTTTCTGCCAAGATGTTATCGTTTCGAATTCTATGAACGACAGCATCGGCATCTTGATTTCGACCAACCAAGACAACTCCCCTAGGTTGTTCTTCTCGAAACTCTGGGGCTTCTAGCCTTTCGACCCTTGCCCCTGGTTCCATAATTTCTCTTTGTGGGCCTGGGATTATTGGGGCTTCTAACCTTGGTGCCCTGGCCCCTAAGTTAACTTCTTCTCTGGGTGGTCTATAAATTGGGTCGTTAGCAATTTGTTCTATAACAGGCATGTTTGCTCGAAATTCCGCCTGATTCTGCCTACGCCTTTCTGGGGGAGCAAAGAAATCTGCTATTCGACTCATGTTGTCAGCGTTTTCCCTGTTTGTCACAGTCACATTTTGCATTATTGGGGCAAATATCTCCTTTATGGTTTGTGCTAACACCCTTATCATATTATGGTTACTGTCATCCATCAATTGCCTAAAAGCCAACTGGTTTTCTATGGTTAAGATAGGCATTGTGCTATAACCCACTGACCCTTGGTTATTTGTCATAAACTGATTCGCCCCAGACCCAGACCCTAGTTGTGGGGATGAATTCGATGTGGAATTGTGTAAACCTGCCATAAAAGATGTTGGCATTCCATAAGAGGAATTTCTGGTTCTATTTCCATCGAAACCGGGTGGTCTAGTTGATGGAGTGGCGAAATGGGATTGTGTCCCTGATGGTGGAACGAATCCCCCAGGGTAACCAATGGTCCCAACATTTGCTAAGATCAAACTATTAGTTGATATGCCACTTACTCCATTGGTGGCTATATTACTGGTTGAAGATGCAACAGACTGTGCATTCGAAGGGATCACATTAGATGTTCCGATCGAAGTGGACACATTAGTGTCTGTTGTATGTGGGGCATTTTGTTCCCCTTGTTGATTGTCAGAATTAGACATTTTGTCCAAACGTTTTCTTCTGGATAAAGGTTGGTTGTTGTTGGTTATTTTACCACTTCTCAGGTTCATAAAACAGCAAACTTCTTAGGTTCCAACGTTTTTATAAAGGTTATGTCTCAACAATCTTTATTTCTAATATCCAATTATTGGTCCCACCAGGTGTGCCAATTTGTTTCCAGTGATTTCTGGTAAACAACCGCTAGTCTTCCAAACTATCGAATAATCTTTCTGACTGTTATTCAATTCCTCTGGTAACTCACAGGATCGACTAGATTGATCCTAGGATTCCTTGGTCATTAGGGTTACTCTCATGATCGAACAAATATTCATGGTTAATATTTGAGTGTTGTATAGGTGTTTGGCTTATTTCGATTTCTCTCTTAAAGGTCTAAAGATGTAATCAAAATGTGCGTGTACGAAACTAAGTTGCATGAATAAATGTTAATTGTAAAGACATGTAAAATTGCATAAAAGGCAAGTAAATGGTTTCAAATTATAAAAACAGTTAATGTAAAGGATTTCTGGAACGTAAAAGGTTTGAAATATGAAGAAAGCGTTTAATGCAAGAAATCTGTAAATGACTTTAAGTAAAAATGTGCGTTCGAAGGATAAAGTTTGAAGGTAAATGCATGGAAAGTATGACAGTTTTCTGAAATGTAAAGTGCTTGAAATGTGAAGAAAGCATTGAAATGTAAAACTTTAATGAAGAGATTTCGAAGTGAAAAGACTGTAAATGAGAAAACTTATAAATGTTGTTTGACAGAAAGATAAAGGAAAATGCTGGAAATGGTAAAAGGTTTTCATTAAATCATAAATATATGGTGCTATCATACGTACATTGCTCTTGCATTCGTTTCCCTTGCCATGTGGTAGTTTGAATGTTACTGAGTATTTAGTACAATAGATATGACACACGAAATCCTAATACTTCTATTTATACTAATTCGACCATAACGGTCTTGCTATAGGATTATGCCACGTTCAGAAAATGCAGAACCATGCCTCCTTCTTCTTTCCACGTGTCTCCAAATGCTCCAGCACATAAATTTCAAACTTCGAATG
The DNA here is from genome assembly GCA_948472305.1 of Vicia faba. NCBI lineage: Eukaryota > Viridiplantae > Streptophyta > Magnoliopsida > Fabales > Fabaceae > Vicia > Vicia faba. Next base: position 1,520,133,961 of record OX451741.1, on the reverse strand, counting down.
TCCCGATTCCATTTGAATTTCAAATGCTTTGGTACTTCTCCGTTTCGAATGCACTTCCCAGACACAGCCTTGTTGTTATTTCGAGACTTCTTTAGATATGTTCCCATAATTGCCACTCGAAGCTCCAGCTTTGACATGCTTATTCGAAACACTGCTTCTGCCACTTCGAAACATGACGCTTTACTTCATTTCGATCGAAACGTTTAATTCATTTGGCTTCTAATAATATTATCAAAATCTTCAGCCAACACTGGGCTGACTTGTTTTGCTTCTAACACTTGCATTTTCCGTTCATACCCCCTGGCCCATTTCTTTGTATTTTTATTATTTTTGCATTTTTATTTCATTTCTGACTTTGATATTTTATTTTCAAATATAAAAAATACTTAAAAAATATTTTCATAAATTTTTATATTTATTTGATATTTATTTCAATTATTTCTAACATTAATACATTAAATACTTTATATTTATTTTGTTTAAACTTAAAAATAATGTAAAAAATAGGTTTATTCTCATTTATTATTTTTATACATATTTAAAAATATTTTCTTGAAATACATACATTTTTGTAAATAATTTATTTTATTTTTTTACATATTTAACATATTTAATATATACATATATACATATATATTTTTGTTTTATTAAAAACTTAGAAATAAAAGCACAAAAATATTATCCTTTATTTTTTATTGTTTATATTTAAAAAAATACCTTTTTGGATACATTTCGTTTTTATATATGTTAATATATTTTTGTACATAAATAATACATTATATTTATTTTCTTAAGAAATTAGGGTTTTTTTTCCCTAAAAACAAATAAATTAACTTTTTATTTAGTTCTTTACATTTCTTTACATAAAAAATATTTTTGCATACATGAACAAATAAAAACTTCTTTTTTGCATAATACATTTTATTTAATATTTATTTATCGTATTTATTTAAATATTGTACATTTAAATATTATGCCTTGCAAATTCAATTTGGATGTAATAGTAATTAGGGTTTTATATTTCTTGCAAAATAATCCCCTATTCAAATTTGTACCCCCTCCCTATATCATGTTGTAATAGTGTAGAATTTAAATTCTCGCACCTTTAAATGCTTTCAATTATGCTATGATTAGACTTAGGGTTTGTATGCAAAAATCAAAACCAACAAGTAGCTTGACCTAATCAAAGACAAAAATTGCATGAAAAACAAACACAATACACACTTGCATCCCTAGGGTTACAATCCACTTGTTGCCTTCAAAAATGGGTCATGGTATGCATGTCAAGTACTTTGGCAAAACAAAAGCAAAAACAAAAGATCATAGTCCCTCGATGACGCTATCTGAGTTGCCTAAAAAAATGATCAAGTCCCTCAAGAAAATTGCCAAAAATACTTGACATTATTGCTATCATGGTCTATACGACGACCCGCGCTTGTCCCGTTTAACATCCTAACACAAGGTTGTTCACCAAATACATTGGTGAAACAACACTGTTAAAAGGGTTAAAACATAAGAAAGATCTTTGAGTAAAATAAGGTAGACAACTCTTAGTTACTTGATCAAAGCTTGCAAAAACATCCTTGTTATCTTCAAAACACACTTCACAGCACAACTTCAAAAAATAATTTCAAAAGACAAAAACACCTTCGTATACATTCAAACAAGAATAATTACAAAGGTTGTCACAACGATGACCTCTTTTCAAAACATCTTTCAAAATCACACACAAAGCACCATTTCAAACAATTGAAGAGCACCATTTCAAACAATTGAAAAGCAAAGCAAGTGATCTAAGCAAGTAACTAAGAGCCCATGGATAACCATGGATAGAAAGGATGCTAATACCTTCCCTTTCTATAATCTACTCCCCGAACCCAAGAAAACATCTCAAAGGTCTTTCCTGTGCTTTTTGACCTTTCCTTAGGATAAAATAAAAAGTCGGTGGCGACTCTTGCTAAACCGAAACATTTGCGAACACAAACGCAAAATCCCAAGTCAGTTCTCCCACCGTATCACAGGACGTATGACCCAGATTGGGGCCTTACGCTCGCAGCGTGAACTGCCCATCACGAGCTGGGTGTTCTGCCATGTGGGTACTTCAACAGTGGAGCTCGATCGAGGTGTCCCTGCCGGGCACTGTCGTTCGGCTTATTGGGTGAACGACGGCACGCCACTCGGTGGTTGGTAGGTCGGGTCCGTACCTCAACTCGCCTACGTGGTCGAGACTTTCCCTTTGTTGGCTAAGAGTGAATGTTCGACGGCAAAAAGTCCTCAATGGTTGAGGGCTTTAGCTATAGTACTGTTTTAGCTTAGCAGCATTCTAGGGTCGTGGTAACGGTTCTCCGTTTAACTGCTCGAGGTAATATGCTCCGGTGCCTGTAGCGCTTTGAACGCGGTAGGGTCCTTCCCAGTTTGCGGCCAATTTCCCTTCGCGGGAGTCTTTCTGGTTTCTTCGTAAGACTAGGCTGCCGATCTGGAACTCGCGTCTGATGACCTTGTCGTCGTGACGCAGGGCTACTCGTTGTTTCAAAGTTGCCTCGCGTAGGGCTGCCCCTAATCGAATTTACTCGACCAGGTCGAGTTCGTCCCTAAGGGCTTCATCGTTCATTTCTTCGTCGAGAGGCATCTCTGTCCGCCTGGAGGGTTCCCTGATTTCTACGGGGATGACGGCCTCGGTGCCGTATGTTACTCGAAAGGGGGTCTCGCATGTCGTTTAATGGGTTATGGTACGGTAAGCCCATAGGACGCTATGTAGTTCCTCGACCCACCCCCTTTTTGCCTCGCCTAGTTGACGCTTAAGTCCTCGTAGGATGACCCTGTTGGCAGCCTCGGCTTGCCCTTTGGTTTAGGGATGCTCGACTGAGGTGAAATGTTGTTTGGTCCCGAGTTTGGCGACGAAGCTTCGAAAGCCTTGATCGGTGAATTGGGTACCGTTGTTTGTGACCAACGCCTTTGGGATTCCAAATCGGGCAAGGACGTTTCGTTTGTAGAAGCGGAGGATGTTGTGTGAGGTGATTTTTGCAAGGGCCTCGGCCTCTATCCATTTCGTAAAGTAATCCACGACCATAATAAGGAACTTGTTTTGGTACGTCTCTTGTACGAATGGTCCGAGGATATCCATCCCCTACTAGAAAAATGGCCACAGGGATGACAGTATACTCAGCTCGTGAGGGGGAGCGAGATACATGTCGGCGTGCTTCTGGCACTTGTCGCATTTCTTGACGTGGTCTTTGGCGTCCTGTTGCATTGTCGGCCAGTAGTACCCCACTCGTAGAGCCTTCCTTGCTAGGGACTTGCCGGCCATGTGTTGGGCGTTAATCCCTTCGTGTATTTCCCATAATACCTCGGGGACTGTGGATTCGTCGATGCACTTTAAGGGGGGAATGGAGAATCCCCTGCGATATAGTTTATGCTCGAGCACCACGTAGGAGCACGCTCGTCGTTTGGTCGTGGCTGCTTCTGTTCGGTCTGGAGGGAGTTCGCCTTTCGTCAGGAAGTTGAACACCAGTGTCATCCAACACGAACTGTCTCTGATGGCGTTCACCTCGAGTGGAGTCGAGGGTTTCTCGATGCTCGGGTGGGATAGAGACTCCTGTATAACAGATTTGTTTCCGCCCTTCTTCTTCGTGCTTGCAAGCTTCGACAGAATATCGACCCTCGTATTTTGCTTGCGCGGGACGTGTGATATCTCTGCTCGATCGAACTTCTTCATGTACCCTTTGACTAAGTCCAGGTATTCGATAAGGCTGTTATTTTTAGCCTGATAGCTTCCTTGGACTTGAGAGCAGGGCCTCGTACTCCGCTTGGTTGTTTGAAGTCGGGAAGGAGAGGGTGAGCGAATGCTCGATCACCACCCATTCCTCGTTCTCCAAGAGGATCCCTGCGCCGCTTCCAGATTGGCTGGACGCTCCATCGACAAAGATGATCCACTTGTGTTCTTTCCCTGCGGGGGGGGGGGGGGAGGGGGGGTTGTGAGCGGTCATTTCGGCCATGAAGTCGACCAAAGCTTGTGCTTTTAGGGCTTTCCTGCTCTCGTACTGAATGTCGAACTCAGAAAGTTCCAAGGACCACTTCAACATTTGACCTGCCATGTCTGGTCGACCTAAGATCCGTTTTACTGGTTGGTCGATTCGCACTATGATTGTGTGTGCAAGGAAATAATGTCTGAGTCTTCTCGCCGCGTTGACGAGGGCTAGGGCCACTTTCTCTATCTGTTGGTATCTGACCTCGGGACCTTGCAATGCTTTACTCGTAAAGTAGACGGGTTTTTATCCGTCGAGCGTCTCGCGAATGAGAGTCGCGCTGACGGCTTTGACTAAGACGGCCAGGTATATGAATAATGGTTCCCCGGTGGCAGGTCGTGATAGTACGGGCGGTTGGGATAAGCTTTGTTTTAGGTGGCGCAACGCCTGCTCACATTCCTCGATCCATTCGAAGACTGCCTCCTTGTGAAGAAGCTTGAAGAAGGGGAGGGCGTGCTGAGCGGATCTCGCGACGAAGCAGGATAACAAGGTGAGCATGTCGTTCATGACTTGTATGGATTTTTTCGACGTGGGTGTCGGGAGGTCGGAGAAGGCTCGACACTTGTCGGGGTTAGCTTCGATTCCTCGTTCTCTCAGGTAGAAGCCGAGAAATTTTCATGCCTTGACCCTGAATGTGCACTTCTCGGGGTTGAATCTCATCTTACATTGTCTTGCTTGATCAAAGACTTCTTTGAGGTGAGCGGCATGGTCAGTGTCTGCTCGGGATTTGACGATCATGTCGTCCATATACACCTTGAGCATGTCCCCGATTTGGTTGTGGAACACTTTGTTCATCATACGTTGGTATGTTGCCCCTGCGTTTTTTAGACCAAAAAGCATCACGTTGTAGTAATAGTTGCCCGAGCTGGTCATGAACGCAATGCAATGCTTGTCGCTTACAGCCATTGGGATTTGGTTATAGCCTGAATAGGCATCCATAAACGACAATATTTTATAACCGACCGAGTTGTCGACCATCATGTCTATATTGGGCAGAGGAAAAGCATCTTTCGGGCATGCCCGATTGAGATCAGTATAATCAACGCACATTCGCCACTTTCCATTATTCTTTTTTACTAGTTCAACATTTGACAGCCAGGTTGAATACCGGGCTTCGGAAATAAAATTTGCCTCTAGGAGGTCTTTTACAACTTTTTCAGCAGCCTCCGTTTTCTCCGGAGACTGCCTACGCCTACGTTATACTACTGCCCTAGTGGCTGGATCTATGGCGAGGCGGTGACAGGCGACCTCGGGGTCGAGTCCGGGCATCTCTGCGGCACTCCACGCGAATAAGTCCGCATTTTCGCGCAAGCAGGCTTTGATTTGCTTCCTCGCCAAGTCGGGGAGGCCGGTGTCGATCTTTACTCCTTTAGTCGCGTCCTCGCCAAGAGGGATGAGTTCGAAGTCCCCGTCTGGAATTGGTCGAAGGGGGGCTTGCTCGCTGCTGGGAGGCTCATCCTTGTCGAAGCCGGTGTCCAGGGCTATCGAGTTGACCTTTGGGGGAGCTCTCTGCTCTTCTACCTTGACGGGCTCTGTCTCCCGAGGCTCTGGTCGTGCCGTTGCAGCTCTCTTGGCGGGCCTTGTACCGGTGTCGACCGTATCGCGTCCCTTGGAGGCCGCATTGAAACATCTTCGGGCAGTTGTTAGGTCCCCTTGGATGGTGGCGACCCGTGCCCTCTTGGTGTAAAACTTCATCTTCAAGTGGACGGTAGAGGGTACCGCGATCAGTTCTGCCAACGTCGACCTTCCTAGAATGCAGTTGTAGAGGGACGGGCAGTCGATGACGAGGAAGCGCACCTTGACCTGCCTCGTTGTTGTATCCTCGCTAAAGGTAACCATGAACTCGACGTATCCCCAAGGTTTGGAAGTCGAGCCATTAAAGCCCTGCAGGTCTGACCCCACATAAGGCGAGAGGTGTGAGTCGTCGAGCTGCAGGGTTCGGAATAGTTGGCTGTACATTACATCGATGGAACTTCCTTCATCGACGAGGACGCGATGTACGTCAAAGTTAGCCATTCTCGCTCTTATTAGCAGAGGAATGACCGCGTTAGGGGCCCCTCCGGGGAGCTCTTCAAGGTAAAAGGTGATAGACTCTGATCTACCCTTCACCCTTTCAAAGGTCACCGTCTGAGGAGGCGCAGAGTCGACCAATTCATCCAGCTTCGTCTTGGCTGAATTTATGGTCAGGTCGTTGAACCCTTCACCATTGATGACCATGGCGGAGGGAAAGTGCTCCCATCTGCTGTGCGTCGACTGCGGCTCTTGCAAGTGTTCAGGGACGTAAAAGTCCTCGGGTCTGGTGACGAAGAAGGCAATCTGGATGGGGACTGAGTCATCGGATGGTCGGGCATCCTCCTCCGCTTCTCTTGTCTCACGGGCGTCGCGACGAGGAGCGTCTTTTCGCCGGTACTGGGCGAGTCTCCCCCCTTTTATGAGGGTCTCGATGGCATCCTTGAGGTGGACGCAGTCTTCAGTCAGATGGCCATGGCTCCTATGGTACTGACAATATTTGCTCCTGTCCACCCCGGGCTTGGCAGGAGCTGGTCGGGGGCTCTTCACGCCGCCATCTTTGAAATCTGTATTAGCACACTCCGCCAAGACGCGCTCGCGGGAAGCCGTGAGCGGAGTGTACTATGTGAAACGCCCCGAGGGTCCTCTCTGTTCTCGGACGTCCCGGGGTTTGTCGTCTTTCCTTTTCTCCCCAATACGTCGAGGGGGAATAGGTTCTTGGCGCGGGTTGTTGCTGGATCCGCGAGTCCTGGGGTCACGGGCTCGGTTGGCCGCTTCCCTTTCCTCGTAGTCCATGTAGGCCCTGGCCTTATCGAGGAGAGCATCGAACGTTCAGGGTGGTTCGATGCCCACAACTTTCATGAACTTTGTGTCGGGGAGGAGCCCTCTCTCCAGTAGGTATCTTTTCATGTGGTCTGCGCAAGGGACTTGGATGGCTTCACGGTTGAAGCGGTTGATGAATTCTCTCAAGGTTTCATCATGCCTCTGGACGATGGCCTCGAGCGCCGCTTCGGTCTTTGGATGTCGTCGTGACGCGGTGAACGAGCTTATGAATTGGTTTTTCAAATTTCGCCACGAGGTGATTGACCCTGGGGCAAGACCCTTGTACCAATCCATTGCTGCTTTCCTGAGGGTTGTGGGGAACAATCGGCATTTGATGGGTCCCCCAATGTTATGGTAGTGCAGCATAGCTTCGAACCCGTCTATATGATTGACTGGGTCGGTAACTCCATCATATTCTTTCAAATGAGAAGGCTTCTCCATGCCCGGGGGAATGGGTGCCTCCATGATAGCTTGTGATAGGGGACCGCGGGGGTCGTCCTCATCACTTCGCTCTGGGGAGAGGGACGGGGACCTGAGGTATTGTCGGGCACGACGGCCCTGATCGCGCTGGGCGTTCCTCGAGCGGTGCGCTCGTTGATACGTCCCTCCGTGCTCGTGTCCAGGATGTCTTTGTTCTTGCCGTGAAGGGTCGTGGTCGCGCCCACCGGCTTCTATGAATGGCTCTCTCTCCAAGGCGGGTCGTCTCCCCGGTGGTCGGGGTGACGGGCTTCGGGAGGCGTCTCTGTCTTGTCTCCGCGGGGGAGATCGGAGACGTTCCTCTGTTCTTCGAGGAGGTGGGGATTGAGGCCTCCTGTGTCTCCTCGGGGGCCTTCTGTCCTCCTCCAGTGCTCTCAGTCTTTCCCCTTGGGCAAAGATGAGGTAATTAGTCTGGTTGATTGCTGCGAATAGTGCCCTGGTCGTGGCGTCTGCCCCGACAAGAACAATGACTTCATGGAATTGAGCGGTTTGATGGTTCGGGGGAACCAGATTATCTTCTTGGAGTCGAAGGGGGACTGATGAAGATGAGGCAGTGTTCCATCCCGGTAGTTGGAGATTCCGGGGATGTTGCCACCGGGGGCAGTAACGTGCGCGGTGACGCTGGCGTTGTTGTCGACGAGGTTATTGCATGCCTCGACGACACGGGCGTTCTGATGGTCTTGAATATGGTCAGCCATGACGATGGAAGATGGTTTTAGCTTTTGGTCTTTGAAGGTTTGTAAGACGGGGAAGCTTTGTTTCCCATAGACGGTGTCACTGATCTTACTAGATCAGAATTGGACCGTCACAGCTGGCTCGAACTGGATTCGAATGAGATGGGGGGGTACCTGCAAGACACTCTGATGATAAAATGAGAGACAGAATGGGCAGACAAAAAGTATGTAGGTGCGTAATGAATGAATACCTGACCCTCTTGAAGTAGAGGGTATTTATAGCCCCCAGCGCTGGGCCAATGCCCCTTTATTGGGCCGACCAGAATTGGCCCAACAAAGGGACTGCCAGGTTCTACGTGTGTAGTGGGGACCCGCACGCGGTCTTTCTGGAGCTTTAAGGACCCCATAGCGTTCGGAGGGGACAGGGTCTGCCCTACGGGGAAGATGCTCGAGCAAGACTCGAGCTCGAGTGCCCTTTGTCGGGGATGTTGCTCGTTGCGGGTAGCGGCGGGCATAACCGTTGTGGTCTGTGATTGGGCATGCTTGGGGTGGTCTGATTCCGAGAACGCCTCAAGGAACTGCCTGGATCTGGGCCTTTACTTGTACTTTGGGTCAAGGCGGTCCCAGTCCAGAACACTATTTTAGCTACACACTGCTTCGAACAACACCTTATTCCGAACTCTAGAATTAAAGTTATGCCTATTTCAAGATTTCAGCCCAACATTCCGCTTCTACCTGCCATAGCCAAACGACACCAACTATCGCCTGACGACTCTTACCCGAGTCCAACCCCAAATTTGTCTTTCTTCACTTGGCTCCACATTCGCATGGTGAAACATCATCGACCAACGACACAGGACTTGTCGCCCGACGATTCTATGCGATCACGGTTTTCCTTTTTGCGATTCTACACTGTATCAGATCAAACTTCTTGTGATGTAATCATATTATAGGTCCTAAAACTCCATCTAACCATAGGTATTCATCATCTATCAGTGTCATATGATTCTATACTAATTATGCATCAAATTTACACCTATTTTCATCATTGATCCACTAAATCCATCACCAAACCACACAAATAATCACTTGTTAATACCTAAGGTAAATTCTACATCTATATATCACTTAGATTAAACATACTAATCAGATAAACACCCCCCTTACCTTATTGTTTCCAAGCGATCGATTGTCTCTTCGCGTTCTCTTACGGTGATTCTCCAAACTTCTGTGCCCTAACCTCTTCTCTTGCTTTTCTCCCAATAACTCGATCATACAGTATGATCGTATAACTCTCTACTTCTCTGTTATCACAACGGACCCCCAATGTCTTCCTCAATTGCCCTCACTTGTCATTATAACATTTACCATCACACCCTCACTCTTTCTACTAATTACCATCATAACATTCCAATTAAAATAATCCTTTTTTATAGTTATTCTAATTATTCTATAATAATTCAAATAATTACCAAATAATCATTTAATTATTCTAATAGATCTACTCATCATAATTCACAAATACATATAATAATTTATCAAATAAGCAATTCTAAAAGTTGAGCTGTTACATGCCACAAATGCAATAAGCATCTAATGAATAACCTTTATTTGCCGACAAGCCTCTATATCGATACAAACACATTATCTCGTAAACACAGATAAGTTCCGGGAAGGAAAAATGGCCTCAATTTCAACTTATGCAATACAATAAACATGCTTTACTAAATAATAATGACATCAACATGATAGAAAAACAAAGCAATCAACATGATTATGAAAAAGCATCATCTAACAAGAAATATAAATAGAAAATGCAATGCAATCTCATAGGGTTTTCAAAACAATATAGAATTCAAAATGAACCATAAGAGAGCAAATGTAAGATCCAAATCATACAAAACAAAATTGAAGGAACAATCATAGCTTCTATTCAAATGTCTCGAAGCTTCCTAACAAACATAAAATATTTGGTTGAATCCTTTATGGCTATTTTCCAAATCAACTCAACTATGAGAAGTTCCATAAAACTTATGGTCAATATACAATAGGAGAAAAATAGAAAAACAACATACCTTATGTTTGGATGCTTGGAATAAGCACCTTACACATGGAGCACCAACTCCAACAAACCTAAGCATGAACAGAAATAATAATCCAATCATTCACAATAGCCAACATAATAAACTTTCTTTAATGCAATGAAAGTGGCTACAATATGCTTACACAAGATATCATCCAATTTGCAGAAGAACAAAGAAGTCTACGTTAAGGGTGCATTTTTTAACATGAGAGCGTTAATAATATGCAACAACATAAACCACGTCAAATCGTATAATTCAAATATAGCTTAAAATTAGATCTTACAAAAGAACCTCATATCACATTTTTTTAACCCCCTTAGCCAAACAAAGCCTTAAGTCAAGAACACAACAATTTCAAATGCTAAAAGACAAGGAAACAAACCCTTCTAATTTCATATCTTGAATTAGCACACCAGCTATCTGAAAGTTTCCATATGATGAATAAGCGTTGAGCAAAGAATTATAGTGATAAACATTTGGAGAACGACCCTCACTCTTCATTTGGTAAACATTTGGGTCTTAGACTTTGCTTCAGAAAATTGGGTTTCAGCAGCAACATAGATCCAAGTAACCAAACTTACCCGCTCGAATCCCGATTCCATACTTCCTGAAAGAACAACAACAAAAAGTCATATACAAAAGGGCAATACAAAGGCATCTGCTAGGGCTTCGTTAGCATGGTGTTACAAATAGTTGGAAGAACTTTGACGATTTTATTACTGTTTGTAAAGAAAAGGAAGAAAGAAGAAGAAGGAGAAGGAAGCACTGAGAGAGAGAGTGTTTAAAATTCAAATTGAAATTTTGAATTGTAGCCACATTGGAAAAGAGAAAAGAGAAAAATAAATTGCAATTTAATTAAATGACATCATTAATTGAACCAAATCTAGCCGATAAAAACATGATACAATACATATGAAATTGAATTTGAACACAGTCATATCATTAGTTGGACCAAAATTATCCTCATTTTAGTGAATGAAGTGACAAATTTAAAGAAAAGGACATTAGAGAGTTTTCAAGAGCATATTATTTTCCTTCTGTTTCAAAATGACGGTCGTTTTAACAAATAAATTTTATTTTAAAATGACTATCATTTTCACTTTTCAATATAGTAATGGTTTTTATTTTTTCAATTGTGATATTTATTTTTTATTCTCTACAATATTTTTAATACATTAATACGATTAATTTTATAAAAAATAATATCTTATGACAATATCATTATATTTTTTAATTTGTGTATAAAAACCTTAAACGACAATCATTTTAAAAAGTAAATTAAATTATCTTTAATTTTTATTATATGAAAAAATTTATTTTTTAAATTTATTTAATAATTAGTATATATAAACTAAATACATTAATTATTGAATTAACCTAAAAAATAAAGTTTGTGATGAGTAGTATAATTTTATTAAATACATATAATTTTGTAAAATGTTATGTGTGGTGACATTCTAGTGGAGCTAATAATAATAGATGATACCGCATTATGTTGAGGTATTTAAGTAAAATGGGGGAATTGATGAAGGCTGTGAGTTAGTGGTTGCGTTATTTTGACGCTTTTTGTTCTTGTTTCTCCTGTGTGCATTTGGGTGAAAGAAGAATCATGTCTACGGTGATTCTACCACCTGTTCCTCCTTCCCCAAAAGACGATGCGATGCAACTTCACCGTGCTTTCAAAGGTTTAATTCATGAATTCCTTTCTTTTTCTTTTGTAGACAAAATAGGTTTAATTCATGAATTCATTTCTTTTTCTTTTGTAGACAAAATAGGTTTAATTCATGAATTCATTTCTTTTTCTTTTGTAGACAAAATAGGTTTAATTCATGAATTGATTTCTTTTGTAGAGAAAATAGGTTAAATTCATGAATTGATATCTTTTGTAGAGAAAATAGGTAAAATTGATTTGTTTGATAGGTTTTGGGTGTGATACGAACGCTGTTATCAATATACTTGCTCATAGAGATGCTGCACAACGTGCCTATCTACAACAAGAATACCGATCCATGTATTACGAAGATCTTCTGAAACGATTATCTTCCGAGCTATCTGGCAAATTGGAAAACGCTGTTCTCCTTTGGATGCACGACCCTGCCGGACGTGATGCTGTCATCCTTAGGCAGTCTCTCACCGTCACCAAAGTTCTTGAAGCTGCCACCGAAGTTATTTGTTCCAGAACTCCAGCACAGCTTCAATATTTAAGGCAGATTTACCACGCTAAATTCGGCATTTTTCTTGATCATGATATCGAAAGAAATACATCTGGCGATCACAAAAAGGTCTTTCTTCTTTCCTCCCAACCATGCACCATTTCACTTTCTCTTGTTTATTTTTCCTTTTCATTTCCTTCTCCAGCTTTTACTTGCATATCTAAACACACCACGCCATGAAGGCCCCGAGACTAATACAGATATGGCTGACAACGATGCCGTCCTTCTCTACCGAGCAGGTGAGAAGAAACTCGGGACGGATGAGAAAATTTTTGTGCAGATATTTAGTGGACACAGTGCAGCACAGTTGGCTGCCATAAACCAGTGTTACAACGCCAAGTATGGACATCCATTGAAAAAGGTATTCTAAACCCTTTTTTTTATATTTATTATAACGTTAAGCACACCGGCACTTATACAAGCTGAGTTCATACCAGGCAATAAAGAAGGAAACATCAGGGCATTTTGCTCATGCACTTTCCACAATAGTCCAATGTGCCGAGAATCCTGCTAGGTATTTCGCTAAGGTATATTCCCTTTAACATTCATTCCATTTACTTGAATATAGACTAAAACAATCCTGCATTCTCTAACAATTTGCTATTTTCCCTCTGAAACACCTCTATGCTTACTAGGTTGCTTTGAAACTAGTATTCTTAATTTGTTTGTGTTTTTTGCTGTGTCTTACTGGGAAAAAAACCTTTTATTTTCAAATTCTGCTTTAATCTTCCTTAGTTTTATTTGAATGTATTTTGTGTGTACTACCACAACATGCTGAAATATATTAGTGACATTCCTTTTTTTCATTGAAAGATCTGTTAGTAATGTTAGCACTAAATCATGTGGTAATTGGTTATTTAAGCATTGAGAGATTCTTTTAAAATTTCTTAAAGCCAATATAACTAAGAGATAAACACGTCTTAAGTTTTGCCACCATTTATGCAGGTACTACGTAAGGCAATGAAAGGGTTGGGGACCGATGACACAAAACTTATCAGGGTGATTGTAACAAGAAGTGAGATTGATCTACATTATATCAAAGCTGAATATTTAAAGAAATATAAGAAGACACTAAATGATGCAGTTCACTCAGAAACATCCGGCAACTATAGGGTTTTTCTTCTCGCACTTTTAGGTCAAAACCGATAGTACTCTATGAAGCACCGACACTTCAAATTTGACCCTGACACAGTGACATCAGTACTAATTTGAAAAAAATAAATAAATAAAACGAAATCACAATTGTCGGTGCAAGTGTCCGATACAGATACGAATATGGACACAGATTTTTCCAGAGGTGTTGGTGCTACATAGTTATTATTCAATATACATGTTGTGTGTGGAATAATTTCAGCTATGATGTTGAATATAAGAGCACTTCCAATATTTTATTTGTTGATATTGTGAATTAAGCAGTGTTTGGTGATTTTATTTGCTTGTAAGTTACATCATAATGCACATATTAAGGGGCATTTGTATACATATATGTATATGAACCTATGTATATATATGCATCTACGGATGAGCTTGTTTTATGTATGTATGTAAGAGTTGGGATTTTTTTTTGTTTCCCTTGCCAAACTTTTGTAATTTGATTTCTCTTGCATTTTTTTTTTCATTTTCAATTTCTAGTTAAAGATGATTTGGTGATATATATTAAAGAATATATATTGTGACAATGGTAAAAACTAAAAAAGCATGTTAATAATAATTTTTCTAGCTTTATTATTAAACAGGGCACAAAAAAGTCATTTGCTTGAAGTTGTTTAAACTTTTCTCTTTTTTAAATCATATTTGGGGATGAAGTTTTGTCGGTTGTTTTTCTAATTGATTATGTGTCATATTTGGGGATGAAGTTTTGTTGGTTGTTTTTAAAGATGTTGACTTTTAGTAAACAGAGAAAGAGAGAATAATAAATGAAATAAATATTTATATTATTAAATGGTACCAATAATAATATAAATTAAGATTATTTATATACCATTTTAATTGGACTTGAATCTACACAATAAATAATCAATCTAAAATATTCTTAACTCCCATCAAAATTAAAATAGAATGACCCTTTCAAATTCACCCTAAGTGATAACAACAACTTGGCTTTTGCAACTATATACAAAGCCTTTTATGATGTTAAAATCATGTGAAAATTATTGCTGTCTCTGCACATTTTTTTCTTTTTTGCGCATGCTATAGCTAGAGATCGAATATCTTGAAAAGAAAATTGATTAATTAGTTCTTTACTTTACAACTATATGTCTTAACGTTTAAATAGTTTTTCTTGCTCCTGTTGATGAGAAAAGATACATCTTACTAGAAATTGTGTGTGCTTCTTGTGAAGATGGAAGATGTCACATATATGTAGATATATTAATACCTTTTCTTTTTTTCCATATGGGCCTTGAGGTTTCCTCACGTACGAATATTCATAGGGATTTCTATTTTTAGTTTGAGATATAAATAATGAACAACAACTCTTTATGTTTTGTCTTCTCTCTTGGATGAATTCTTCACATTTTGATTTTGGCAGAGTAACCGTTCCTTTAAAATTGAAATGCAATCTTGTATTTTGCAATGAAATAGTTGATCCTTTATATAGGCTTTGAAGAGTAGACCGTGTAGTAGTACACACATCACTTTTAATTGTCAGCCGCCATATTGGTAGAAAACGAATGTGGAAGACAAGGAGTACACAGTACATTCGTTTTAGTGGAGTGTGTAATTGTACCTTGTACTAACCCTTCTTACACACGTTTCTGATGATATTATCTTCTAATGAAAAAACTTTTGATGAGAAGAGTTGATTAGCTTTAGAAAACATCATCCTTTTGATCTTGTCTTATGATGGACTTTATGATGTAAAGAAATGATGAGTCAGAAGATATAACTTTCCTTGATCTTGTCTTTTGATGGAATGTTTCTGATGTGAAGAGATGCGTAGATTCCAAGGAATATCAGAGTCTTCAGAATCATGACTTTGCCTTAAGAATTAGAAGTAACGACTTTTTTGACGAACAAATCTTAACTTCTGATCTGGAAGCAAAAGCTTGTCTTTGGTGCAATCTTGATTTCTGATATTGAAGCAGAATCTCTAACAGAAATCCTTCTTTTAGAAACACTTGTGACAACCAACCAGAACTATTTAACCGCTAAATACTTCATAACGTTCTTCCACAAGAGCATTATCTGGTCCAGCCAAACGAATGAAATTGAGCATATCTTCCTTGTAGAAAAGTTCAGACAGAATCCTGCCAAAAGGTATAAAGGATTTATGTCTACTTCTGGAGACTTCAACAGAATCCTTTAGATGATTGGAAATGGTTTGAGGCAAGTTGACCGGAACATCATTCAGCAGAAAGCATATGAAAAGTTTGTCGTTATGAAACAAAGTGTTTAAATTATCTCCGTTAGTTAGAAGAAGTTTAAACCAAATTTCACGAAAAAGAAGAAGATTTTCTGGATTCGTAGGCTCATAGCTAGGTGCAGACTCGTCGTGGATAGAGATAAGTTTTTCCACAAAGGTATACTTGAGGCTGAAATCTTAAACAGTGATAATTTCAGTTCCAGTATAACCTATAGCCTCAACAATAGAAGCGGGAATGATGACGATAGGATATCCAAATACATTGGAACAAATTGATCTACCAGAAGGTTTTAACCAGATTTGGAGAAATGGGTCCATGCTACATAGCAAAATATCCATATCAACCTTGAGTAAGTATGCTAGGAGACATATTGAAGCCATAATCAAATAGACTTAGGAAATCTGGACAGACTTCATTGATAATGTTGCACCTCAAATTTGTCCTCAATTGCCAAGTTCATAACTCTGAGCGAGAGACGAATCAAAATTTTGTTCTTATATTCATTGAAACCGTCTCGACATTTTCTACGCACGAAATCCAATTCCTGAAGGAAAAGCTCGTGAATTATTGTTTTTAGCATTTCAGTTCTGTTGTCCACTATTCAGTGGGTGATCGAAAATTCACGATAAATTTTCAGAGTAATATTACTAGACCTTTATTATGTCAAAAGAACCGGCTTGTTGTCTTCTTAAATTTTCATGTTCGGCCAGATAGTCAATTCATTGAAGAAGATACAGACGTTGCACATTGAATTTACAGTGGATTTTTAGAGCTGAACCGTCACTTTTCAGGCGCTAAAAAATTCATAACTCGAGTTCGAAAATTGCTATCGACGCTGTTTCGGTGCCCAAAATTCCATTTCAATGCCATCTTTAAGACGTTTATGTTTCCCAGAAGTCAAATCTAATTAGAAGACTTTCAAAAGTGTGATACACTGAAGGGTTTTTGTGATGTGTTCTACTGTCTGCGCAATCTTACAAAAATCATATCTCAGTTGATTTTTATCGTATCAAGCATGTTTTTGAAGCACAACGTCACAAATTATATATTCTTCAGATCCTCAGTTGATCCCGAGTCTAAGCGGTATTCTGAAAACTTTCGTTTTTGGTTTATTTTACAAAACGGAAAAGTTGAACATTGGAAAAAGACTTGATAGCGTTTCACTGGAAAATTCATATCTCGGTCAATTTTTATGAGATGAAACTCATCTTTGGACACAATGTCTCTGACTTAGAGATCTAAATATTCACAATTGAAGTTGGCATGAGATTCGAGTTTAAGACGCATAACCTTATTGCTTGTTCGAGTCGCAGGCGTCTGAAAAGAAGATTTTGTGTACCAAATGAATTTTTGTTTGACGCTTCTTAGCTGACATTCACATTTTCTGATTAATTTTTACCCGATCAAATTAATTCTTCTTGAGACATATCCAAGTCTCATTTTCTGATATTGTCACAAAAAATTTAGATTTTAGATTATTTGTGCGTTGTGGTGTTCTATGGTTCAATGGTTCAATGTTCGATGATGATATTCATTTATATTTATGTAATAATATAAATAAGTTATTATATTTATGTATTAATATAAATAAGTTATTGATGTCTATAAATTAATAATTTTTTAAAATTTTATTATATTATATCATGTTATTAAACAACACAAGATATCATACCTAAATTTTATGATATATTTTATCTATCGCTTTAATCACTTCTTTATTAAATCATATTTATGATTTTTTAAAGGTAAATAATAATTAGTTGGATATCCGTGCGTCTACATAGATATTGATGTAGACTGTAAAAATGTCATTAATTTGGTTTTAAAATTTAAATAAAATAGAAATATTTTAATTTAATTGTAAAATAAGAAGAAAAAAATAGTCAAAGATAATTATATAAGTTAATTAAATCAATCATTGTTAAGAAAAAAATATTAAACATTCACTTAGAAAACCAATTGTGTAAAATAGATAAAAAAGAAATGTATTTTTCTATACTGATTATCTTTGCGTTTACATGATACTGATGTGTTACCTGTGGGTTCACACGGTTATTGGTGTGGTACACACACTTTTGTTTTCAAAATATAGTACTGGTGTTTTACCCGTGCGTTCACACAAATTTTGACCTGGTTACTCATACGTTCACATAGTACTGATGTTTTATCTGTGGGTTCACACATATTTTAACCTAATTACATATACGTTTATACACTACTGATGTGTTACCTGTGTGTTTGTACATATACCAGTGTGTTACACAGACTTTTGTACTATTGTATTAATTGATCATTATAATCCAATTAATTAAAAATAATAATTTAGTGAAGAAAAAACAAATATGTCAAATAGATTTTCAGGGTAACAAATAGCAAACACTCTCCCTTTGTATTACACTCAATCAACATATAAAAATATGTTTGTATTACAATTACAACCTCCATACAGATAGCAAACACTCTCCCTTTGTATACATGTACACAATAATCAAGTCATGCGTATTTAGATACCCAAAAATACAAAAGCTTAAATATAAATAATCAATTTAAATTACAAGCTTTAGTTCATATCCAAGAATAATACTTTCACAAAATATATAAAAAGTAAACTACTGCTCTGGCAATTTGTCCTTTAAATATTGCAGAACAACTTTAATTTCTTTATCCAAGACCGACCTCCGAATGTGTGATGGTTTTATTAACCAAGCTTTCCAGAAGATCTAGCTGATATATATGATTTGTTTATGTTTAATTAGAGAACATTGGAGCTCCATCCACTTCACAATGCTTCAGTTCCAAGAAAGGGGCATAATTGTTAAAAATTTACTTATTAACGATGATATTTATGCTAATCTTTTTCCTCCACTAGGAAATTGTAAGTTTTAATTTTTCTAAAGAGCAATTATATTTGATATGCAACAACTTTTTCACACTTGAGAATCCTAACTATTGTCACAAAAAATTATGCATTATGAGAAAGCTCATAGAAAAGTCGGGCAGGAACATAGTACTCATGTTGGTTACAAGTAAACCAAGTTACCAATAAGGCTAGTGGTTTATATTAACTTTGATGATAACTAAAATATACATAACTTATTGCGTGTTCAGAAAAGCTAATAATAATCCAAATGATCAGAATGCACTACATGGCTATTGGGAAATTATGCAAACACTTTTCAACTCACTCCCCATTCACAATCAATTAAAAACTAAGTATCAGAAATGGATGAAAACGCGACCAAGATTGAAGGCTTCTGATCAGGGTTTTAAAAAACAGTCTGCAACCGCAAATACAGCCGCGACAAAATGGTTTTGACAGATGCCGATACCGATACTGGTATCACCATTTTCTAAATCGAAGAACAAATTGTCGTTAATTTACATTTATACTAACCGAAATCACGAAAACTTTTACGCGATCGTGAGTGTTTTTTAAAACCTTACTCCTGAAATGTATACAACTGGATATGAAACCAAGAAAGGAAGCCCCAATAATATCTCTGTAATAGTAATTCATCGGGACATGAATTAAATTATGTCACTACAATTAGACATGGCTCACCCTTGACAACCAATCAATGATGAAGGCCTAGAAGAGAAGCTCACATGAAAATACAGAAAAGAGTATTTGAGAAAAATTTTTACCAGCCATTAGGAAACTACATATTTATTTATTGTAGTATAAGACAAGGATATTTGAAGAAGTTTTTTATGTGATTTTATTAACTGATATTCTGTCTCTTATACAAGAGTAAATGTGACAGTTATAGAGATTCCTAAAACCTCTCCATAAGGCCACTAACATGATATACAGGCCATGATTTTAGACATGAATAAACTAACAGCATTGACCGAGTTTAGTTGAATAAATAATAACAAATAATTAAATTAAATAACATTAATTTAATTCTCTAACATGCCCCCGCAAGCTGGACGGCCGACAGGAAAGTCCGAGCTTGTTGATGATAAATTCAAACTGGGGACGGTGGAGAGGCTTCGTCAGAACATCGGCGAGCTGGTCGCCAGTGGAAACATGAGTTACCCGGAAAACACCACGTTGCATATTCTCCCGAACAAAGCGATAGGCGATGGCAATGTGTTTCATTCTGGAGTGGAATACAGGATTGTATGAGAGAAAGGTGGCACCCATATTGTCATAATATATGGCAGGTTGATGGATCCTGTGATGGAGCTCTTTGAGGAGAGACGTGAGCCAAAGAACTTCGGATGCAGTGTCTGCGAGGGCTCGGAACTCGGATTTTGTGGAGGAACGAGCCACAACTCTTTGCTTTTTGGAGCCCCAAGAGATAGGGGTGGAACCGAGATAAATTATGAATCCAGTTGTGGAGACGTAAGTGTCCCTGTCACCAGCCCAGTCGGCATCGGAAAAGGCATGCAATGTTGTGGATGGGCTGGGAGAAACAACGATGCCCCTGTCGATAGTTCCGACAAGGTATCGAAGCAAGCGTTTGAGAGCAGCCCAGTGAGATGATGTGGGATGTTGCATAAATTGGGACAGTCTATTGACTGCATATGCAACATCAGGACGGGTTAAGCTTAGGTATTGCAAGCTGCCGACGATACAACGATAATCGGTGGGTGAGGGAAGTGGTTCACCTTCTGTTTTGAGTAGGGGAGTTGATGCAGAGAGTGGTGTTGTGACTGGTTTGGCATCCTCCATGCCAGCTTTGATGAGGACATCACTGATATATTTTCTTTTAGTCAAAAAGAGGCCACCAGAGTGATGTGAGATTACTTCAACACCCAGGAAATATGACAAGGTACCTAAATCCTTGAGAGAGAATTGTGCAGCAAGGCGTTGAACAAGTTGGGTCACGGTTGTGTCGGTGTTTCCGATGACGATAATATCATCCACATATACCAATAATACAAGAAAGATTGACTCACTGGAATGGATGAAAAGTGATGCATTTGTCGCAGAGGTTACAAAACCAATTTTGAGTAAAAAGGAGCGGAGTTCAGTGTACCACGCCCGCGGTGTCTGTCGAAGACCATACAGAGCTTTGTTGAGCCGGCAGACATGGTTGGGATGAGATGGATCTGTGAAGCCTGGCGGTTGGCATATGTACACCTCCTCAGAAAGTGAACCTTGCAAGAACGCATTGTTGATGTCGAGTTGACGCAAGTGCCAACCCTTGGAGACGGCTAACGTAAGAATGACTCTAACAGTAACCGGTTTGACCACGGGGCTGAACGTCTCATGGAAATCCCAGTCGGGCTGTTGATGGAAGCCTTTTGCGACGAGTCTTGCCTTTAGACGATCAATAGAACCATCTGGAAGATATTTGGTTCGAAATACCCATTTGCTACCAACCAAGTTTTGTGTGGGGTGGGGTGGAACTAGAGTCCAGGTATTGTTGGTGCATAAGGAATCATACTCCTTTTGCATTGCTTCCCGCCATGCTCGATCCTTGAGAGCTTGCGTGATTGTTCGTGGTTCAATGGGTGGATGAGGAGTGGCAGAGAGGTTCATCTTGTGGAGGGGTTTGAAGATGTTGTTTTGGGATCAAGTGACGATGCCACGATCCGGGATGATTTGAGTGGGTGGCGGTGTTGATTGTGGTTCTGGGTATGAGGAGTGAGAGGTAGAGGGAGTGGCAGCGAAGGGACTGGATATAGAGGATGATGGAGATATGAGTGGATTTGTTTGAGAGAGGCATGCGGAGCTCGTTGGACTTGGAGAATTAGGGGGGTTGGGAGTGGAGTTTAGTGAGCCTGGTGATGGGGTAGGTGGATAACTAGGATATGATGAGGCTGATTGGGACGGAGATGGAGGTGGCCTGGGACATGGGAGGATGGGTACTGATAAAGTGGTCCAATTTGTATGTTGTTCTGAATTTTGTGTAGTTTTGGGTTGTTGTCGAAACGGGAATTCGGTTTCAACAAATTTGACGTGCCTTGAGGTGTAGACGCGTCGGGTTTTCGGGTCCATGCAATAGTAAGCATGTTGAGTTGTGGAGTAACCTACAAAAACACAAACAACAGATCTAGATTCCAATTTATGAGAAGTATATTGTAACACCCCAATTCTACCCCTCATAATTAATAATAAAATCAGAGTTTCAAAATTTCATTCAAACATAAATTGAGGTATCATATTTTTGTGTTTTTCATCACTTTGCATTATAATGCACATCACAAAATCAAAAGTCAAATATACCGATTCATAACATAAATCATCATATAAACATATGACTAATCACAGCACAACGGATGTGTTCACAAAATGTATGTATCATCATGTTATCATCAATACATAAAGTCATAAGATAGTATATATAAACTATCCTATCAAAATAATAACGTCGCCCAAATCCCGAGTGTTACTACTATCAGAGCAGAGCGATTCAAAATAAAGAGACTCGAGCTAATCCTCATCATCCTCGCGGATCACCTGCACGTTACCAATATAAAGGCAACGGCGAAACAAGTAAAGGGTGAGATACTCCAAAACATATAATTAAAGGCATGATAAAATATATAAATAGTTTTGGAATCATAAATGATATAGGATTAATAAGAATATGTCAACAATTATCAAAATCTCACATACTTTAAAATCATCATTTAGTGTATAAAATCAAAACTTTAATTTCATCACATAATCACCATAATCATATCAAAAATAAACATAAACTTTATCGCCATAACTCATATCGTCGCTTTACCGTCATGTTGTATTCATCGCTTACTCATCATGAGATCATCACATATATTCACTTTATGTTTAACACAAAAATCATCACAAATAAAGTATCATATAACATCGCAATTCGTCATAAGCCATCAAATAAAACTCAACGCCAAAAGACTCAAACATAAACATAACCGACTCCATGAGACACGACTATGTTATGCATGTGGTACCCGTCGCTTTGTCCATAATTAGGGACATTCGGCATAAAAGCCCATCGTCGCTTTGGCATAAAAGCCCTCGTCGCTTGGCATAAAAGCCCTCGTCGCTTGGCATAAAAGCCCTCGTCGTCAATGCAATGTATGTGACTCGACAACACGATATCACAAACACGACACAACAAAACTTCATCATCGCATATCAAAATTGGTATAAAATCCACGTCGCCATATTTATCTACATCAAGATAAACATATCATCGCATCACATATCATCAAGTATTCATTATAAATAAACTGTCGCAAACATCATGTTTAATCACACCACATCATTATCAAATAATTCACTAAATTTCAAACACGGAAAAATAGTAAAACATCAATAATCGTCGCGAAAGTCATTCATAATAATCGGCATCAATTATAATCGTTAACGTCACAATCGGATTGTCCATACGCGACTTAAACCGACTAAAACGCAACTCGTTTCAAATTAATCGTAAATTGACTTATTTCGGGTCGCTCCATTAAAACTCGTAATCTCGAAAAACTAACCTCACCATGACGTTCTACACGTCAAAATTAGCTTACACGTCAATTTTCGTTAAATTCGGAGCAACTTGTTCCGTCACCGAAATTGCCGAAATTGGAAAATTGGAACATAATCGGGTTTCAAATTAAATCGACTAACTTATGCCATATTTGTATTTAATTAATATAAATATTTAATATATTAAATTAAGAAAATAAAAACAAAATATAAATTAATTAATTTATTTTCCTAAACTTATCTTTCATACTGTAAGTTTATTAATTTTCCTAAACTTATGCCATTGCGTTTTGTTCTTCTAAGGTACTGCAAGTATGGCATTTTGTTCTTCTAAGGTACTGCATAGTTCTTATTTTATTTTTTTAATTACTGCATAGTTCTAACTTCATCAAATGAACATACTGCATAATGCAGTCTTTCACCGCTAGTCTACCTTATTATGCTGCTATTACATTTTGAAGTACATACGGCTACTTCTAACTTAATATATACTGCTAGCTTGCTTCAATCATACTGCATTCTAGTTATAAACTTAATTCTTAGTTTTTATTTTATAAACTAAACTCAATTTAATTAATATAAATTAATTTTTCTAATTTAATTTCTATTAAGGTAACAATAATCTCACAACACTAACACCTAAATCAACTCTCCTAATTTATCTCAACAAATCTCAAAAACCCTAACATCAATTTTATCCCAAATCAAAATATACCAAATCAAATCTTAACTATATGCATTGGAAAATCAACCCCTTACCTTAAATATTTGAATGATTCTTGATGATTCAACCAATCCAAAATCCAAGCTTTGTGTTCTTGTTCTTCTCTTCCTCCAAGACTCTCTCTAGTTCTCTCTAAGTGTGTTTTTGTTTTATGACATAAAACAAGTGTTTGGTTTGCTTAGAACAAGACATAAGCTAGCAATATACCCAAAAAGTCTTTGGTCTTACTAGTAATTCTAACACTAATAATACTAAATAATATTATTAACCCAAATAATTAAAATAACTCCAAATAATTAAAATAACTCCGAATAATTAAATATCGTCCCGAATAATATTTTACCGAACCGAACGGAATAAAAACCGGACCGAACAAAATAATTACCGGTCTCTCAAAATAAATACCAGACCGAATAAAATAATTACCGGTCCCTCAAAATAAATATCAGACCGAATAAAATAATTACCGGTCCCTCAAAATAAATACCGGACCGAATAAAATAATTACCGGTCCGAATAAAACGTCGCTGAATATATTAACAGATATACTGGTTAATATAAATATTCTCGTCACAAAAATAAACGTCAAACGGTAGCTCGAAAATATTAATATAATATAATATTAAATAAAACGAGGCGTTACATATATGGTTTTAACCATGGAAAACACAAACAACCAAAACTTTTTAACTTAACATAATCTGCATTTTGTTTAAAAATAATAGAAAAAGGTGATCGATTTTGTAGAGTTGGGGTGGGAAGACGATTGATGAGATATACCGCGGTGAGAAGTGCGTGAGGCCAAAACTCAAATGGCATACCAAAGTGTGTTAGTAGGGCAAGACCAGTTTCGACTATGTGACGGTGTTTACGTTCGGATATACCGTTGTGTTCGGGAGTATGTGGTGGTGAAGTAAAGTGACTTATTCCGTGTTGACTTAGGAAATTTGTAAGAGCAATAAACTCGCCGCCATTATCAGGATAGAATACTTTGATTTTTGTTTTGAATAAACTAACAGCATTGATCGAGTTTAGTTGAATAAATAATAACAAATAATTAAATTAAATAACATTAATTTAATTCTCTAACATGTAGATCATTTTGTATAAGAAAGTCAAATACCAAACCAAAGCATTAAGAATACAAGATGATACTCTAAAAAAATAGAATACAGAAAAAAAAATCTAATGCCACAGCATTTATGCAATTATAGCATCACAAATATATTAAAGAAACATAATGCTAAGAGACCCGAACCAGTGTTGCACTAGCTAAGGCTAACACACCACCAATATCCATAGCCTGCATGTGTGAAAAGAAGAGGAGGCTACATGAGAACTGTTGTTGCTTCCAGTGCAAAATAACATTAGTCAATTGTAAAAATTGTACGTGCCTTTAGCACATAAAGAAGCACCTTCATCTTTTACCGAAACAACTCCACTAACAAATAAGTATACATAGTCATGTAAAGAATTTAATATTATTGAAAGACAATTTAGGAAAGTAAACATTACCTAAACGCAATCAAACCCAGATTCCACCTTCTGTGCATGAGTAAGAGCAATGCAGCATGGAAAAGAGTCATAACCAAGACCCTTTTGGTATCCAAATTGAATTTCTGCAGGTTGAATAAAATGGCACACAAAAATTTACAGAATAAAAACCAACATGAAGCACAAAAACATCTATTATTGAATAAAATGAGTTCCATGAATCATCCCCACGTGTCAGCAAAGATTGAGGCCCAGTTTGGATTGACTTTGAATCATCCCCACGTGTCAACAAAAATGAGATAATGCTTAATGCTTATGCAGAAAACCGGCGACAAAATATGAAGTTTACTTTTAGTGTCTTCTATGAATTAGCTTATTGTGTGTTAAGGAAAGCTAATAATAATCCAAATGATCAGAGAGCATTTGATTGTAAAGCTGATTATTACAGAAGATATAGTCCTAATAATAAACCAACGAGAAAATATGAAGTTTAATTTTAGTGTCTTCTTTGAACTAACCTACCAACAATACTCGAGAATCTTTGAAGTGATCACAGATAAGTCGTCAAAGCTAAATTAACTTCTTTCACTGATAAAAACGCATCCTATGTACAAACCCTTATGTCACACACGGTTATCACTGTCTTGCACCTGTACACTATATATTATTTGTGTCAATGTCATTTCGTTGTTTGATTAGCAATAAATATATGATAAAATAGGTTCATCAACGATAAAATAACCGACAAAAAAGTGGTTCAATCACGATCTTTCATGCACTTGGGTCAAATGTCCATATTGGAGTCCTTAACTCGGCTTTGATACCATGTTAAATATGTTTGAATCTCAATCCGAAAAGCTAGCTCAAAGGGTGAGGTTGCCCTCACATATATATATACACCCAATAACCCGGGAACCTAAAAAATGTGGGACTTCAAACAAACTCCAACAACACAACTATCAACTTCAACAATGCTAACATCAAAACAACATTGCAATCATTAGCAGCTGCAATCATGTTTATTTCATATCTGCCAATGGTGTACCATTATAACTTCGCACCGGAGTTTGTCGATACTACGCTGTCTCTGTCCTAAACAATAAAAAATTGACACCTTGATAAATCAATTAAAAATATCCAGACATCAGTACTAAATTATAGATGATGTAGGTGAAGGTGTGAGAAACACAAAAAATAGGGGTTTGAATTGGGTTTCACCAAATTAAATCTTTTCGTTGACCTATGAACAAGTTAACTAGTGCATAAAAATAAATGAACACAATTATTTTTATCATGGTTCACTGTTAACTAAGTTACTCGAGTCCACCTATAACAACTGGATTTTAAATCAAGAGTCGCCACTATTAATTTTTATCATAGGGAAAGACATCTAATAGGAAACCCTAATTCGCAGACAGAGATTCTAGGTTTCAGACTCAATTAGACGAAAGGAAGGTGTTAGGCACATTTCATCTACCTTGTTCACAAGGATACTAGGCTCTAGGTTTAGGTTTGGGGTAAACAGGATTTTAAGTTTTAATTAGAAAGAAAGGGCTTAAATTTTTTTTATAGTAGAAGCAAGGGGGTGTGGCTAAGAACTGGCTGGGCTAGGCCCGGAATGGTCCAGGCAGGGGGGGTGTAAATTAAGGGTGTTCAAATCCAAATCAATCCAAATAAAAAACTGAAAACCGATCCAAAAAACTGAAAACCATAAAAAACCGAAAGTTATTGGTTGTGTTTGGATGTTATTTTATGAAAACCGATCGGTTCGGATTGGATTTCGGATGAATTTTTCAAAACCGATCCAAACCAAACCGAACCGCATAAATATATTTTGATACTTATTTACTTTTTATTAGTATGACATGTTATGTGAATTTATTATTAGATGATAATAATTTTTTTAATAATATTTATTAGTTTGGTATAATCTATTTATTTTTATTATTTCAAGCATAATCAATCACTCTCATTTTGTAATATTAACTTTTAATATACTATATGTTATATATTATATCAAATCTATGATTTATTAGTAGTTTTATAATATTAATAAAAATATAATGTGTAATTTGGATATCCAAAAACCGATCCAAATTAAACCGCATAAAATTGGATCGGATCAGATTGGATTTTTTTAAATATATCATCCAAAACCGAATCGAACCTTAAATGAATTAATCTTTGGATCAGATGAGTTTTTGCTTTAAAACCGATCCAAACCGAACCGCGAACACCCCTAGTGTAAATTATTTGGCAACTTAGTAAACAGAGGAGCGGGGATGTGCATAGCGTTGGGCTTGGCCCACAAGCGAATTGAAGGAGGGTCAGGGTAATCCTGTGTAGCAAGGCTTATGGCAACTATCATGAAACTTGGCCTAATGGACATTTGATCGAAATCATGCGGATGATAAGTGAAGGACCACGTTTGTTATTGTGGGCGCGCGGGCATAGGATGTAAATGGGTAACATAATTTGTTTTTACTCATTTTCATCCTCATTTCACAACTCGTCTCCTTCTTTCTCTCTCAGTACACCCTTTCATCTTCATCTTTCAAAACCCTAACGCTCCCCCTAACCCCACGGCGGTGTAACAGTACTTCTTCTCCTACCCAAACCCCAAATACAAAAACAAACAATAGATAAAGCTAAGATAATTTTACCCCTTTTACTTATTGGTCTGATTCTTGAGCCTTTTCCCAATTTGGGTACTAATCCGTTCGTCCCTTCTTGTTTGCAGGTAACGATGGGGCTTTGAAGGCGATGGAAAAGGCACGACGGAGCAAGGGAGGCGGCGGCGATGCCTATTTCAACGGCTAGCGATTAGGGTTTTCGATCCAGAAACTCTAATCGCCTCTTCTTTTCGTCTTCAACGGTAAAGAGTTTGTCCTCTGTTCTTCACTTCGTCTCTTTCTCTGTCGCCCCTTCCGCCTTGTTCTTGTTTTGTCAAAAGGAATCGTCGTCCTCCTCCTGTACTTTTCTTCTCTTAGTTTATATAGGTAGTATTTTTAGAGTTTTTTCATTTTTGTCGTTACAGTTAGTACTTTAGCTTCAATTAGGGATTATAAATTTTATTGTTATTGATTTGGTTCCGTAAGCTTAGGTTTTTCCAGATTTTTCTCAGCTTTTAGATTTGATTTTGTAATCTGTAACGAGATTTGCTTTCTGTAGTATTATTTATGATTGTGATTCTGTATGTATTGGGGATTAATTCATTTAGATTGGAACTGGTTCTGTAATCAATTTGCTATAATGAAGATTGAATGTAAATATTTTTGTTTTGTATAATCTTAAGAAATTCTAGGCTTTGATCTTTGGATATTTGTATAATTTTTAATGAAGATTTGATTTGGTTTCGATTTCCACAGTAAGTGTTGTTTGAAAAACAATCTTGGATAAGATTGATACAGTGGTTGTTTTGTATTATTTGGGCCTTGCATTAGCTATTTTCTTCTGTCCAGCAAACAATGAAAAAACTAAATTTGGCTTTTATTGCAATTAAAAAATTGTTTTTGTCCAGCAATGCATTTCTTTTTCTACTATACTTCGGATTGGGCCCAAAAAATTGATTTCGCCAGATCTTTTTTCCAACACAAAAAACTCTTAAATAAATAATAAAACATCTTACCAAGTCTATTAATAATCTGTAAAATAAGTTTCTAAATAATTTATAAATCAGAAATGTATATCTATAAAAACCTGGGTAGTATGCTAAATAATAAGAGTCAAATAGTTTTTTTTTCAAAATGCCAAATGGGCCCACTTAGAGACTATTTTAACGGGCCTGTATTTTTTACTAGATTCAAAGCTTTAAATTTTGTTTACCCTCTTTTAGTAACAAATGAAAAAGATCTCTTTTTAACTAGTTGTGAATAAGAATTTTCTTAGAAAAATAACAGCGAACATTTTATAATAATTTGTTTCTAAAATAAATCAGCAACAAAAAATGACAGATGAACTGATTTTAAAGATCCCAATGGGCCAGCTAAATAAGAAGCCTTAATGGGTCTGTAACTCAGAATTGTACTGATTTTAATTCCAATTAACAACTTAAACGTGCGTTGGTTTTAAGACTTAAGGACATAACAGCTATTTGAATAATTTTTTCCATTTTCGAGTCGCATGGTCCATAGGCCAACATGCCATATGAATAGGTTTACTCGAGTCTTTCTGATTTAGAAAGCCCCGCCTCCCTGAATTTAAGATACACCCCCTAGTCAAATAAAGACGGACCATTAGATATTGTTGTACCGTCTTAAGTTAAGTATTTTCTTTATTTCAATCTCAAAAAATAAAATCGTCGCGGTAGGAAAAATTTGGGGTACGACAGCTTCCCCTATTCAATCATCTTCCAGTCGAATAGCGTGAGAAGACTCGAGTCTTGCGCATTCTGAGTGGAAGTTTATTGAATACTTGAAGTATCCCAAAATTTGTCTGACAAACATAAGGTTACACTTATATAGTATACCCTTAAGAGTCTTAAGGAAGTAGGCAAAGCCGATGATTTATCGCTTACCGGGGTTTGGTCACGAGGCAGATAGTCTCTGAGCGCAATTTTGTATGTCTTGGTTTATTCACCTATTTGGAGTATGAGTATAGCAATGATTGATGATGCATGGCTGCTTGAAGACTGAGGCCATGAATTATGTTTGTGAATCGCTGCGTTCCGTCTGATGCGATAGGTTAACCCTTGTATTTTGGAGCAACGATAATCGGTGTTTACGGAATAAAGAAATGCATTGCTGCATGAAGTCTGAGGCAATGGGTTAAAGTTTTGTTTTCTTTCTAGAGCATCGTTGCATGAAGTTTGAGGCGGTGATCTGTGCAATGGAATAACGAACGTATTGTTGCATGAACTAGGTTAAAGTAGTTTTCTTCTGAGCATCACGGCATGAAGTCTGAGGCGATGATCGGTGTTTATGGAATAAAGGGACGTATTGTTGCATGAAGTCTGATGGAACGGGTTACAGTTTTGCAAATCGCTGCGTGAAGTCTGAGACGATAAGCTATATTTGGTTTTCGAACATCGCTGCATGAAGTCTGAGGCGATGGTTTGTGTTATGGAGTAAAGAGATATACATTGTTTCATGAAGTCTGAGGCAATGAGTTTGGTTCGTGAATCGTTGCGTGAAGTTTGATGCGATAGGATGGATTTTATGGAATAAAGAAATACATCGCTGCATGAAGACTAAGGCAATGGGTTAGGTTCGCAAACCACTGCGTGAAGTCTGATGTGATAAGCTAAATTTGGTTTTTGAACATCGCTGCATGAAGTCTGAGACGATGGTATGGAGTTTGGAACACATTGCTGCATGAAGTTTGAGGCAATGATCTGTTTCGCAGAATAAGGGAACGCACTGCTGCATGAAGACTAAGGAAATGGGTTAGGTTTACAAATCACTGCGTGAAGTCTGATGTGATAAGCTAAATTTGGTTTTCAAACATCGCTGCATGAAGTCTGAGACGATGGTCTGGAGTTTGGAACACATTGCTGCATGAAGTCTGAGGCAATGATCTGAGTCGCAGAATAAGGGAACGCATTGTAGCATGAAGACTGAGGCAATGGGTTAGGTTTGCAAACCACTGCATGAAGTCTGATGTGATAAGCTAAATGTGTTGTTTCGATATCGTTGCATGAAGTCTGAGACGATGGTCTGGAACTTGGCATAACGAAATACATTGTTGCATGAAGTCTGAGGCAATGGATTAGGTTCGCAAATCACTGCGTGAAGTCTGATGTGATAAGCCAAATTTGGTTTCGAGCATTGTTGCATGAAGTCTAAGGCAATAATTTGTGTCGTAGAATAAGAAACACACTGCTTCATGAAGTCTGAGGCAATGGGTTAGGTTTGCGAATCACTGCATGAAGTCTGGTGTGATAAGCTAACTTTGTTGTTTCGAACATCGCTGCATGAAGTCTAAGACGATGGTCTGGAGTTTGGCATAACGAAACACATTGTTGCATGAAGTCTGATGCAATGGGTTAGGTTTGCAAATCGCTGCGTGAAGTCTGAGGCGATAAGCTAGGTTTTATTTTCGAGCATCGCTGCATGAAGTCTGAGGCGGTGATCTAGGTTTTGCAAAAACATTGCGGCTTAGAGGCAATGTAATGAGTTTGGAGAATGCATTGCGGCTTAGAGGCAATGTGTTGGCTTGGATAATACATTACGGCTTAGAGGCAATGTGTCGAGTTTTGAGAATTCATTGTGGCTTAGAGGCAATGTGTTGGCTTGGATAATACATTGCGGCTTAGAGGCAATATGTTGGGTTTTGAGGATACATTGCGGCTTAGAGGAAATGTAATGGGTATTTGAGAATATGTTGCGGCTTAGAGGCAACGTACGGAGTTTTGCGAATGCATTGCGGCTTAGAGGCAATGTGTTGGCTTGAGAATGCATTGCAGCTTAGAGGCAACGTACAAAGTGTTGAGAATTCATTGCGGCTTAGAGGCAATGTAATGGGTTTTGATAATACGTTACGACTTAGAGGCAACATACTGGGCTTGGATAATACATTGTGGCTTAGAGGCAATGTACTGAGTTTTAAGAACACATTGTGGCTTAAAGGCAATGCACTGAGTTTTTAGAATTCACTGCGGCTTAGAGGCAATGTGTTGGCTTGGATAATACATTGAGACTTAGAGTCAATGCATTGAGTTTGTGAAATACATTACGGCTTAGAGGTAATGTGTTGATTTTTGAGGATACATTGCGGCTTAGAGGCAATGTGTTGAGTTTGAGGATACATTGCGGCTTAGAGGAAATGTGTGGAGTTTGAGGATACATTGCGGCTTAGAGGCAATGTGTTGAGTTTGCAAATACATCGCAGCTTAGAGGAAATATTCTGAATTTTGTAAATACATTGCAGATTAGAGGCAATGTTCTGAATTTTGCAAATACATTGCGGCTTAGAGGCAATGTAATGAGTTTTACGGATACATTGCGGCTTAGAGGAAATGCAATGAGTTTCGCTGATACATTGCGACTTAGAGGCAATGTAATGGGTTTGTAAGGAACTCACCACTGCAGGAAGACTTAGGTGATGGGCTGAAAGTGTCACGACATGAAGACTGAGGTGACGGGTTGAATCGTAGAGAAGTATTACGTTTGTCGACCCTTAGATAGTTGAATCGAGGGTGAGATTATTTGTCTGTCTGCTATGTGATACATGTGTATGCATGCGTATTGAATGTTATATGTATGCGAAATGTATGATGCTTGACATCAATATGGACCCCTGAGTGTATTAAATATCGGTATGCATGCTTTAGATATGCAAAATATGTGTATGTATGAAATGTGTGTAAGATGCGCGTATGCCTCGAAATGTTATGAAGACTATTTTCGGCATTCTCTCCTTTAAACCATTGGCTTAGAGTTACCAATTCCTGGCGTTGTATGTGGTGTCGTTGTAGTATTGTTGAACATGAACGCGGTGGGCAATGTTAGCAAAAGTTGAGCGTTGATTTTGTATCGCGGGAGTAGACGTAGACGTAGATGTAGGTAATGGCATATGCATAGATTTGCATGCAGGTGTAGACGTATGCATTGGCATATGTGTGGTCTCTGTATGCGCGGGCGTAAGCATAGACGTATGTAGATTCGTGTTTCATAGGCGCAGGCGTGAGTGTAGACGTACGTAGATTTGTATGTCGTGGGCACGGGCGTAAGCATATGTTGATTCGTATGTCGTAGGCGCAGGCGTAAGTGTAGACGTGTGTTGATTCATATGTTATAGGCGCAAGCGTAAGCGTAGACGTAGGTATAGAATTTGCAGGAGTACATATGTGCGTGAATGCATGTGCGAACGTAGATTTTGTATTGCAAGCATAGGCATAGGTGCTGACACGTATATGGACGTAGACTTCGTGTACGGACGCGTAGATATAGGCGCAAACATGTGTATAGATTTTCAAGATGTAGGAGTAGCCGTGGACGTGTGCATAGTCCTCGTATTGTGAGCGTAGACATGG
The DNA here is from genome assembly GCA_948472305.1 of Vicia faba. Taxonomy (NCBI): domain Eukaryota; kingdom Viridiplantae; phylum Streptophyta; class Magnoliopsida; order Fabales; family Fabaceae; genus Vicia; species Vicia faba. The sequence goes on along the minus strand of OX451741.1, from coordinate 1,520,100,678 downwards.
ACATAGCCATGTGCATGGACGTAGCCGTGGATTTTCTTTCAATATTTTTCTAACCAAAATGTTTTTTCGATGTTTTATCGAATGCTTTTATTTTGTTAATCCCCCGAAATGATTTCAAGACAAAGTAATGATCGTAATATTTTGTAAACAAGTTTGAGAAAAAGAAAAAACGCAATTTAAAAGATGCAAAGAAAGCAAATGTTTTATTGATATGCCTCTGAATAGGCGAGAATACAAGATGCAATTCCTAAAAAGAGGTAATTACAGAAAGTTTTACAACTGTAAATGGCAATAAAAATGATAATTATTACTGTTGTTCCCCAATATCCTTTTAATGATCTTATCTCCTTTGCTTTTGAGTTGTATGATTCAGATCTATCTCTCCCTTTGTGGTTCGTAGTCGCAGTTCTTAGATCACAGTCTTTTTGTTCTTTATTTCTTTGCATGAAATCCCTAACTTTTGCCTCGATTTCCCTTTCGGGTTTTCAATCCACCGGGATAATTTTTTTGTTATATGCCCCTAATTTTTGCCTGGATCGCCCTTTAGGGTTTTCGATCCACCGGAGCGCTCCTTTTTGCCTAATTCGCATGTTTAAGGTTCGAGCTTAGCTAGCTTCTTATACATAATGTTTTTGACTGCGTCTGAATTTGTCGGATGCGGTAGTTCTTCCCCATCCATTATTGTGGAGACAAGATTACCACCGGGGATGCTGTTTTAACTACGTATAGACCTTCGTATTTAGGGGTCCGTTTATCACGTGAGTCGAGACGAGGTAGAAGAATCTGCTTGAGTACTAAACCATATCATGGTTCATCTAGTACAGTATACTGTTACTTTGAAAGAATTCTGCGGATAATCCTCGTAAGGTTTATTTGCCAATGCTAGAGGCATTTTCCGGATGTCGTGAAACCAAGGCTTGTTATATAGCAAGGCAATGTGAAGGCTCTTCGAAGCGTATGTTTGTGATGTGCGGTTCGTGGTTTGACCAAGTTACATATTTCAAAATCCTAATTCACCCACTCTTAAGCACACTCTTAAACTTACATATTTCACTCTCTAAAAATCTGATTTGGAAAGTCCATTCACAAAGAAGGCCTTATGAATACATGCAACTTATTTAAGGTCTAAAATACCCTTCAACTAAACCATATTTACCCACATGCCACCTAATTAGTTTCTAACTATTTTCTTTCCTTTACAACTATTCCAGTAACTCTTTTTAATATTTCTTAGTGTATAAATATACATGTTTAAACAATAAGGAATATTACATTTATTATTATTAGAAAATAATACTCATACACTTATAGTATAAAATATTTTTACACTGTCAGTTAATCATAACTCTTAGATTTTTACAATTTATTGATTTTTATTTTAATTATATATAAAATATTATTTATAAATGATTGTGATGTACCGATAGTGTAAAGTATTTTACACTAATAGTGTATAACAATTAACCTATTATTATTATTATTATTATTATTATTTATATATATATATATATATATATATATATATATATATATATATATATATATATATATATATATATATATATATATATATATATATATATATATATATATATATATATATATATATATATATAACCTATTTTTCCCCTCTTATACGAAGTTCACAAAATGACAAAATTAAAAAACAAAGAGGTTTGGCAGCATCTCTCAACACCAACGGATCTTTCTTTTTGAGTGAATAATGTCAATAGCTTTTCCATCTACTTTTTCATGTTACTAGTTTAAGCTATAAAAATACAATAGCAAGACTGTTCCTTTGCCAGTCACTGAAATTTTGGTTCTTATCCAGCTTGAAATTCTTGGCTTTATTCTCAACCCTCAATCCTTACTTTTAAGCATAAAAAGGAATGAAAATCATAATAGTGAGTGGAGGCTATAAAACTAGAAAAATGTTGAAAACCAAACACCTAAATACACTCTTTCAATGCCATTCACTACCTTTATATGCATCAAATTTTCCTCGCCTTTGATGCAAATCCAACTAAGAATGACAAAAAAAGATTGAAAGATAGAAATATTCACCACTATGAGTTCTCTAAGACTTGCTTGCCATCTTGATTTGTTACTTTTTATTTTTCTAAGATAATTATAAAAAGCTTAATGTTTGTGTGATTCAATTGGTGCATATGCCAAGCAACACTAGTTGGTCTCTTATTCCAAGAATATGTAAAAACCACCCAATGAATCATAAAAATATACGTGACTAAAAATTTGTATGGTATTGAAAACCTGTTATTAAAGATCTTTATTTGTTATTTATCAGTTGAATCAACTCCAAATGAAAGTGTGTGTTAAAGAATTGTAGTGCGAGCCAACCTTACAAATTGGCTATGTATTTTTATTGACCCAATTTTCTATCATGGATGGATGACAATGTTAATGTTAATCTTGTTCACAACTACTATTAGCATGATGTAAATCATTTGATATTTGATATTTTACTAATAACACTTTTGATGCAAATATAATTGGTATTAGTGTTCTCAAAATAATTGTTACACTTATAATTTCACAAAAATTAAGAAAATGTATGAGAAAATGTTATTTTTATCAAACTAACTTTATTTATTATTGGTGTCTTCAGATTATAAACAACGTAGAGTGGGAGAATAATAAATTAAAAATATCAATTAGATGATAGAATTAAAAAATAAAATAAAAAATTGCATTGAAAATTAAAAGAGAAAAACAAATAATTTTATCAAGTAACATTTATTTTAAGACGGACGGACTATTATTTACAATTACGATAGATAAGTTCTTATAAGCTACATTAGGATTGTTAGAATTAATTTAGATTTAATTAGATATTGATTTATATTTAGAAATATCTTTTAGATTGTTTATATCTTTGTTAGAAGATATATATCTTAGATTTTCTTATATCTTTGTAGAAGATATATTTTAGATTTAATTTGTGTGTATAAATAGCCTAGTGGGGTAGGTTATTGTAATTCATTGTAAATCCTTATTTTTGAAGCTATCAGTAAATATTCCTTTTGCCTTTTATCTTCCTTGTGCTCCAACAATTGGTATCTAGAGCTCCTGGTTAGAAACTCTGGAATTTGGGAAACATTTTTTTATTGAGTTTCTGCGTAAATTGCACAAGGTAGAAGATGAACGGAAACGACGATATTTATTCCAAGTTTCCAGTATTTGATGGCAAAAACTAGAATCGTTGGAAGATCCAGATGCGCGTGTTATTTGGCTCTCAAGATGTGTTAGAACTTGTTACTGATGGCTATAATCAGTTAGAAGCAGATGCAACAGAGGACCAGAAGATAGCACAGAAGGCGTTGAGGAAGAAAGATCAGAAAGCATTGTTCTACATCCATCAATGTGTGGATGTGAATGTGTTTGAGAAGATTGCTAATTCTGAAACAACAAAGGTTGCATGGGACACACTGGTCAGATGTTACGGTGGTGACGCATCAGTGAAGAAGGTGAAGCTTCAGTCTCTCAGAAAGCAATATGAGAATCTCAACATGAAGGACAACGAGAAGGTTTCTGAATACATCTCTAGAGTGATTCTGATCACTAATGAGATGAAAGCTTATGGAAAAACTCTGTCTGAACAAGTAATTATTCAGAAGATATTAAGATCATTAACTTCTCAGTTTGATTACATTGTTGTAGCAATTGAACATTCCAAAGATCTGAGCACCGTGAAATTTGAAGAGCTGCAAAGTAGTCTAGAGGCGCATGAGTTGCGTATGACTGCAAGAACTTCTGAGAGGGAAGTAGAGCAGTAGGCTCTGAAAGTAACTTCTGGTAAGAAGCATCAGAAGCATACTTGGTCAGAATCCAGGAAGAGAACTAATGGTGGTCAAAAGTCAGAAGCTTCAAACTCTGATAGGCAGAAGAATGTCCAGAAGGGAAAGGAGAAGTCTGACAAGAAGAATGTTCAGTGTTACTGTTGTAAGAACTTTGGTCACTATGTCAGAGATTGCTGGTCCAACAAAGAAAGGAAGTCAGAAGAAGCAAATATAGCAAGAGGAGACTCTGATGATGAACCTGTGCTATTGTTGGCTTCTGAACCTGATGATCTGAATTCATCAGAATGGTGGTATATGAACACAGGGTGTTCAAACCATCTTACTGGAAACAAGAAGTGGTTGGTTAACTTTGACTCTGGGAAGAGTACAAAGATCAGATGTGCTGATGACAAATACCTCAATGCAGAAGGTATGGGAAATGTTAGAATCATTCTAAACAATGGGAAAGCAACTGTGATCCAGAATGTTTGGTATGTACCTGGCATGAAAAGCAATCTGATGAGTGTGGGACAATTGGTTGAGAAAGGTTTTTCAGTTACCATGAAGGATAATCTTATGAAGCTGTATGACTGTAATCAAAAGCTGATTATGGAGTCAGAACAGGGAAGGAACAGAATATTCAATGTGAATGTTAGAACTGCAGACTCTGAATGTCTTAGTGCAATAAGTGTTGTCAAGGAGAGTGAGATATGGCACAGAAGATTTGGTCATCTGAATTTCAGAAGTTTAGGGCATCTGAAATCAAAGAATCTGGTACATGGAATTCCCACAATCAAGAAGCCTGAAAAGTCATGCAAGGTGTGCATGGAAGGGAAGCAACCAAGATTACCCTTTGCATCAGAAGTAGCTCCAAGAGAAAAACATGCCTTGGGAGTAGTACATTCTGATGTGTGTGATCCGTTTCCAGTAGCATCGACTGGAGCGAATAAATATTTTGTGTCATTTGTTGATGAGTTCACCAGAATGACATGGGTATCTCTCATAAAGTTCAAACACGAGGTGTTTGCAGAATTCAAAAAGTTTAGACTGGAGGCTGAGAATCGGAGTGGCCAGACTCTGAAAATTCTTAGAACTGATGGTGGTGGTGAGTATAACTCCACAGAATTCAGAAGTTTCTGTGAGGAGAATGGAATTGAGCATGAGGTTACTGCTCCATATACTCCTCAACATAATGGTCTTGCTGAAAGAAGAAATCGTATTTTGCTAGATATGGTGAGAAGCATGCTGAAAGAGAAGAAGCTTCCTCATACTTTGTGGGGAGAAGTTGTTGCAACTGCATGTTATGTGCTCAACAGATTTCCAACAAAGAAATTAAAGGAAATAGTTCATATTCAGAAGTGGACTGGAGATAAGCAAAGTATTAGTCATCTAAAGTTATTTGGTTTTTGTATGTTACAAACATGTCCCAGAAGCCAGAAGACAGAAGCCGGATGATAGAAGTAAAGTGATGTTGCTGATGGGGTATCACAGTATAGGTTCGTACAAACTTTATTGTCCAGAAACTAACAAAGTTGAGTTCAGCAGAGACGACATTATAGAGGAATCAGAAGTTTGGAATTGGGAAAAATCTTGTCCTGACTCTGATGACAGAACTTTTGAAGAAAGGTCAAAAATACATATTTCTGAAGCTAGTAAAGACTCTGGCTCTGAATATTCTAATTTTGAAGGAGTGATTTTGTATGAGTCATAATCAGAATATGACTCTGAGTCAGAATTTGAAAATGACGCTGAAGATTTTGAAGATGAGTCAGAATCTGAGATTTTTGAAGACGAGTTAGAAGATGACTCTGAAGCTGAAGACAAGTCAGAATCTGAAGGTGATTATGAGTCTGAAGAAGATTCTGCTTCTAAGGAAGAGTCAGAAGATGATGACTCTGGAAACTCTGAAGGTGAGTCAGATGGTGAATCTGATTCTCATCCAGATTTTGATGATGATCCAAAATTTGGTGGTGATCATGCTTCTAGAAGGGAAAACTCTAAAGACGTAGGTTCTGGAGGACAAGCTTCTAAAGATGATCATGTTTCTGGTAGAAATCATGATTCTGAAAGTGGAACTTCTAAAGGAGGAGCTCATGATTCTGAAAGTGGAACTTCTGAAGGCAGAGGGGATCCAACTTCCGAAGATGATATTTCTGAAGGTATTGGCTCTGACTTCGATGGTGATCCAGACTCTGAAGACAGTCAAGGTTCTGGAGAAAGTCAAAACTCTGAAGTAAGATCTTCTGAAAGGGGAAGTTCTGGTGTCCAAGGTTCTGAAGGTCCAGTTCAGAGGCAACAAAGAATCAGAAGCATCCCAAGAAGATTTGCAAAGTTTGACATGTTGCAAGTAGACTCTGAAGGAGAAGTTATTCGGTGTGCAATGTTAGTAGACTTTGAACTCGTGAGTATGGAAGAGGAAGTTCAGAATGGAATAATAGAGGTTGTGCACTGTAGTACTCAGAAGCATCTGACAGATGTTCTGATAAAGGCTATCAAAACTGATCAATTTCTTGGTTTAAGGGATGAAATTGGTGTTGTCAGTTTTTGATAAATATAAATTAAGGGATGGTGTTAGAATTGATTTAGATTTAATTAGATATTGATTTATATTTAGGAATATCTTTTAGATTGTTTATATCTTTATTAGAAGATATATATCTTAGATCTTCTTATATCTTTGTAGAAGATATATTTTAGATTTAATTTGCGTGTATAAATAGCCTAGTGGAGTAGGTTATTGTAATTCATTGTAAATTCTTATTTTTGAAGCTATCAGTAAATATTTATTTTACTTTTTATCTTCCTTGTGCTCCAACAAGGATTGGACTAGCCCATGAGTGTTTGTTTAGTACTGTGAAGTTGTGAATTTAAATCTCGGTGGCACCATTATACCAAAATAAATAAATTTTCTTTTATTTAGTTAAATTAACTTGGGTTTTCATTTAGGAAATTTTGAATATGATAAGATACTTAATTTTATAATAACAAAATAATATATTTATGTTGTTGTACAGATTTATAAAATAAAATATATATAGTATAACTTATTATATTTTAACCAATTTCATAATCAAATAAAAATTATTTTATATAATATTTTTTTAAATAAAACATTAGAAATATGTTGGTTCTGCATAAATAATAATTTTAATTTTATAAAGATTTTTATGGTATAGCATTTATTGTTAGTTAGTCTTTTTAATTAATCTATATTATATATTAAAAAAAAGAACATTTTCTTAAAAATATTATTTATTGAAATAAATAGCACATATTGAAAAAAAGTACATTTTCTTAAAAATAATATTTATAAATCAAATAGCACATTTTCTGTGTTAACATAATCAAATAGACTCTGGTTCTTCATTCAATTATATTCTAAAAGGTACGTTTGAAAATGTCAGTTTGAATTTTAAAATTGATAATAAAGGGTAAGAGATGCTTAATTATTCTTAAGTATGGGGTTCTTTTGGAGTTTCATGAACTCACTATTGCTAATATTTTTTATTCAATACATATTTTCCTTTTCGACTTGATGTGATGCTTGTTTGTTATGTGATGTGATGTTTGCTGGTTTTGCAATAGTTTTATTTGTATATGTGCAGAAATCGGTATAGCTCATGTCTACTTTTTATTTTAATGCGCCACTTTATAAATGTAATTTTATTGAATTTTATATATTATGTCTTTGATCTCTTTACTAAATGTTTGAAATCCACCAAAATGTTTATGATGAATTTTTATCAATTTTGATGAACAAGATTGATATCACCATACAGTGACAATGAATTATGAGAAAAGAAAAGAAATAAGACAATTATTTTATGCAGAATTTCTTTCTGCCCACAAATTATGGAAAACTTTATTAATAACTTGCAACTGCAAATTCTGTGATTACAATGAATTGACTTGATTACAAAATTAGAGGTTACTCTATCTATTTATAGATTTAGCTTGCTCCATAAGCCCAAAACTATGAAAGCTCAAAATACTTATTTTGGTACTAAATCAAATCTATTTTATTTTAGAATTAAATCAAATCTATCTAAATCTAAAACAAATCTAATTTGTGTGCAGCTTGCTTCAATCCATAAGCTCTTCGATGGGCAATGACTTCCTTCGAGCAAACTGCTTCGATCCACCTCTAAACCCTTCGACACACATAGTTTCGATATTATGAATTACAATTTAACACACCACCTAATTCATTGTATCTAAACTATCTATATTTATCATGGCTCTCAATCTTCAAAATACTTCGACTTGCACACCCTTCGTCATGATGTCTGTAATTTGATTCTTAATTCTATAGTGTTCTAAATTCATCTTCCCATCTGCTACCTGCTCTCGAAGATAGTGGAACCTCATTTCAATGTGCTTACTTCGACCATGTGCTATCGGGTTCTTCGCCAGATTGATAGCTGACATGCTGTCGATCTTCATGGTAATTGCTCCGTGATCTTTTCCTGTCATCTAATCGATCAAGTTCACCATCTAAGTTGCTTGACATGCACAAAGAAAAGCAGCTATGTATTCTGCTTCGCATGATGATAATGTCACTACTGGTTCCTTTCTTGAACTCCAAGCAATTTGTGCACCACCTAACATAAACATATATCCTATTGTTGATTTTCGATCTTTAGCATTACTACACTGTGATCGGTGGATCTGGAACTGACTGTTTAACGCTGGTTCGCGAAATGTCGCGGAAGCAAGAGTCGCCACCGTCTTTTATTTTCTCCAAATGGAAAGGACAAAAGCACAGAAAAATTCCTTATAGAGATTGCTCTCGGTTCGGGAGGTAGATTTATAGAAAGGGAAGGTGTTAGCACCCTTTCTATCCATGGTTATCCATGGGCTCTTAGATACTTGCTCATTGTGTTTTCAAAATGGTTTGTTTGCTTTTCAACTGTGGGTTTAAAAAAAGTTTCTTTGAAAATTCCAGTTCGACTCTTGTATCTGTCCTCAAGAGTGTTTGAAAAATTGCTTTCGAAAGCTTTTTGAAAATGTGTAGGTGTGAAAAGTATTTTTTGATTTGTTTTTGAAATTAGAGCAAGTATCTAGAGTCGTCTACCTACCCTAAGGAATTCGTCTGTGTAAATGTCCTTTAAAGTAGTGCCATCCCACCATTGAGAGGTAGGTAGCACCACCGTTGGAGGTGTTCGGGTCAATTCGAGGTTCGGGACATGGTGATCACCAGACCAATGGGAAGACACCTTAGAAGCTACCCTCATGCCAGGTTCCCGGATCATGAGGACTTACTAAGACATCCTCTACTCGACGATCACCTTTCGAGGCAAGGCAACAGTGAGGCGTACCCTAGGGGTGGTGTGTGATTTGTGTGTCGTTTTCATTTATTTTTGTCTTTTCTCATGTCAAAGTGATCTATGTATTTGTTTTTATTTTTGGCCATTCATTCTTGCATGCATTTATATAACAGTTAAAAAATTGTGGGAAATAAAAGTTTTAAACTATTACAAAGGCGCGGGTCCACATCGCCAAAATTAAACCAGGACCCGATTTGACAGAAAAATAAAGAAATAAAGTAAAGTGCGAGAAATTATGAAATTACACGGCTTTGGGAGAATTACACTAATATTTACAAGAAATAAATAAAATGCGCGAATATGAATTAAAATTAGAAACGAGGGCGTTGGACCCTTTTTAATGCAATTAAATTAAATTATCAAATTGATTAAATAAAGATGAAAAAAGAAATTGTTTTTGGTATTTTTTGGATTTATGAATTTTTATGAGAAAGATTAAATGAAATTAAAATATTAACCCTAATTCTACCATTTTTATTTGTTAAGAAAACATATTAAAATTAAACCTAAAATCAATCTAATTATTTACATGCAATTTGATTTATAAAAATAGATAATATTTAATTATTAATGAAAAGAAAAGAAAAAGGATAAAAATTGATTAAAAACCCTAATTCTACTAATTTTAGATTAATTAAGAAAATGCTTGAATTAAACCTAATTTAATAGCTAAAATCAATGAATAATATTTATTTACAAAAAATAACATTTAAATAAAAATACTTATTTTTTGTCTTTTCTGATTTTTATATTGTTTTTATATTTTTATGAAAAATAAACTAAATTAAAGAAATTAATTAAAAGGAAATAATTGAATCAAATAAAAAAAAATAGAAAATATGAAAGAACTTGCAAACCTAGGGGGGTCTGTCCCCAATTGGAGGTGTAAATAATCAATTCAGGCCCAATAGCCTTTGGCCTGGTTGACCTTTCCAGGAAGCATGTGGCACGTTTGACTAGAGTCCATGGTGTTCTTCCAATCAGCGCCTTTGGATTGATCTTTCTATACGCGTGGCAAGCTTGAGATTATGGATGTATGGTGTTCCCTCATAGTGAATCTGCACAGAAGCGTGAGTGGAAAAATAATATTGGAAAGGGATGGGGACCTGGGGCTCGAACCCAGGTCCTAGAGATTACCAGCAACGTGCCTTGCCAACTGCTCCACTTGACTTCTTTGTATATTAAATAACAAACAATTATTATAAAATAAAACAAAGCGTTAGTGACTTTTTCGCGCGAATTTTTAAATGACCCAATCACTGATGGCCACATAATCATCTTCTTCATCGTTTGTTGATTTCCTGAAAATAAGAGATGGTTAGCGGGGGTTTTGAACCCCCCCAAAATATGCTTGTTTTCAAAATAGCGAATAGGCCATATGGCCTCATAAATTAGGCGCGGGGGTTCCGTTTAGATCGTCCAAGCATACTGAGTTTGGTCATGTTATTGAGGTGTCTCAATTTTACAGTGGTGAGAAACGCCCAAATTAAAAGCTTGGTAACCCTAGCATCCTTTAATGGTGAATCCTTGTATAACGCGTAAAAACTCAATCAACGTACATGGTTAGTCTCAGAATCATCCAATTAGTACAAATCCATGAAAAAAATGCAATGAATGTGCTTGAATATTAAAACACGATTATGAAAAAAATGTGAAAAAGCTTGAATCCCCTATACCGATTCTGGGCGTGTAAGGGTTGGAAAATTATTCAGTTAGCTTCAGTAATGCACGAGGAAGCTTTTGCAATTGATCTCTTGCTCTGAATCGTGCTAGAACCTTGTTTTCAGTTTTCAATTTTTTTGCAAAAAACTCAAGTTTGGTTCTTGGTCTATGGCGCAACTTGGAGATTGTTTGCATTAGGTCTGCACTATGTATTTATGTGTGAATGATTTAGGTCAAAGAAACCAAACAAAAACCTTTGCATTCATGATTTTCAAGATTTGATTCTTAAGGATCTTTTCAAATATTTCTTCATGAAGAACCATCACAATTTGCACCAATTCTTTCCACTTTTGATAGGCACGAAATCTTTAGTGAATCATGAGTCATTGTCTTGCACAAAAAGATTTAAAACATTAGGTTTAATATTTTTCACCTATTTATTTTAATTAAATGAATTATTAATAATTAAAAATCCAAATAAATAAATAAAAATGATAAAAAATTTCCCTTTGGGCCAAATAGTCGTGCACATGCCTTGGATGATGAATTGTGGAAGAAAAAGAGGCCCATTAGCATTTTTAGGTTATTTGAAGCAATGTTGACTTTTCAAAATATCCAAAAATTTCCCAACTTCCACAAGGCATAACTTGCTCAATTTTTAAGCTTTGCTCATGTTCTGTGACATTTTGGAAAGGTCTTTGAGTCCTCTAACCAATGTCTTTGGTCCCATGTCATTTTGATTTACCAATCTCAAGTTATGTCCTTTGACTTAAAGTCCCTTTTTGTTGACTTTTGAAAATGACCTATAATGTTGAAATTGATAACTTTTTGTGAGAGCATTTCTTGGACTTGAAGTGTGAAGAGGAGTTGTAGGAAATGTCTTTCTCTTAAAAATGAGCTTTGTATGGAATTTTTCTGATAAACCATGTGGAAGTTATGCCTTGGTCAAGTTACAGTTGACTTTTTCAACTGTCCAAATATGGAAACTTTTGCATCTTGAGACTTTTTGAGCCAAGCTTTGAGAATCATGATCAAGCATTGATCAAATGATGTTTGTGGCTTCAAAATGATATGTTGACCAAAAATTTGAACTTTTGGTTGTCAAATGACCATTTTGCCCCTGCAGTTGACTGTAGTGCAATTAGGGTTTTTGACTGTGCAATTTTGTGCTGAAAGTCTTGAAACTTGGCATGAGGATGCTTGACCATGTTTATAAGCATGTGGGACTTGATTGGACCCTTGGGAACTTCATTTTCTTTGTCAGAACCAAAACCCTAATTTTGACTGTTAGGAGGCCCTTGAACTGTGCAACCCTTGGGGAGATTTTGAAGCTTTGATTTGGCAAATTTTGATGAATATGGGAGGGCAAATTTTGGGGTACAACAGTTTCCCCTGTTCAATCTTCTTAGACCTGAGGATGTAGATTGGCTGACGTGCCTTTCGTAATCCGAAGGTGGAAGATGATTGAACACTAGAGTGCCCAGAAATTTGCGCTCACATAGTAGTGTGATGATGGGAATGGGCTTATAGATGCCATTTGGAGATTGATGAATAGGATGATGGGCTTATAGATGCCATGCTAAGAGATGATGGAATGTGGATGGGCTTATAGATGCCATCTGGATGTTGATCGCGTAAGAGATTCCTTAGCGAGAACTTGCGTACCTGCAAAAGAGAAAAATGATTACCTGGCCTGTTACAGGAGCCGGTCTTCAAATTCTTTGTATGGATGTGTCCTGACTGGTTACAGGAGCTGAATCTGGAGCTTCAAACGGTGATGAACCAGGGATGGTTACTATCTCAACAGGAACGGTGAGAGAACCTTGGACGATTACTACCTCAACAGGAACGCTGAGAGAACCTTGGACGATTACTACCTCAACAGGAACACTGAGAGAACCTTGGATGATTACTACCTCAACAGGAACACTGAGAGAATCTGGGGACGATTACTACCTCCACAGTAACGGGGAGAGAACCATAGGCGACCTTAACCTCAACAGTAATCATTGAGAGAATCTTGGGCAACTTCAACCTCAACAGTAATCATTGAGAGAATCTTGGGCGACTTCAACCTCAACAGTAATCATTGAGAGAATCTTGGGCGACTTCAACCTCAACAGTAATCATTGAGAGAATCTTGGGGTGAGTATCAGAAGGTAGCCATATCCGGGTCACATCTGAACCATCTCTAGAAAGGTGATCTCTGAATAAACAATAGAACAGCTTCCGTGTCCGGAGCATCTCTAAGTTATCTGAGGGGGGGTCTGGAATAAGTATCAGAATGTCGCCATGCCTGGGTCACATCCGAACCATATCTGGAAGAAGTATCAGAACGTCACCATATCTGGTTCACATCTGAACTATGTCTAGAAGGAAATCTGGAAGAAGTATCAGGATGTCGCCATATCTGGTTCACATCTGAACTATATCTAGAAGAAAATCTGGAAGAAGTATCAGAACGTCGCCATATCTGGTTCACATCTGAACTATATCTAGAAGGAAATCTGGAAGAAGTATCAGAACGTCACCATATCTGGTTCACATCTGAAATATATCTAGAAGGAAATCTGGAAGAAGCATCAGAACGTCGCCATATCTGGTTCACATCTGAACTATATCTAGAAGGAAATCTGGAAGAAGCATCAGAACGTCGCCATATCTGGTTCACATCTGAACTATATCTAGAAGGAAATCTGGAAGAAGTATCAGAACGTCGCCATATCTGGTTCACATATGAACTATATCTAGAAGGAGTCGCGATAGTTGATAGTAATCATCTTTGTATTGACCTTTCCTGAAAGGTAAAGCATCAGTTGTATGCAAGATCATGATGCATGAACTGCATAATTTCAAAATGTCCTCAAAATTAATGAGATTCGTGTAGTATGATTCATATGCATGCCATAATGTATGAAGATGTGATGTTTATGAACATATGTTTTCGTCTTAGGAAAATAAATCCTCGACGAGTGCCGGGAAGTCACTCCTGGGCTGCTGTTGAAGAATAGATTTTTGCCCCCGCTGGGGATGATAGTTGCAAGGATACCGGTAGGAGAAGATAACTCTGTTGGGGGAATGAACTTGGCGAATGGATTACTCTGTGGGGAGAAAAGTACTCTAGTAATCTTGCTGGGGATACCATTGTTGTGTTGGAAGTGTTAATAGACTTCGCTGGGGATAAGAAGACTTCGCCGAGGACGATCTCTCCGTGGCTTTTGGATGAGGATAACCCAGTTATATCCTGGTGAGGAAATAACTCTTTGAATAAAACCGGGAGACGCGTGCGTGCTCTGAGAGGATAAGCTTCCAGAATCTACTGGGGATAAGCTTACTGCTTGGAGAGATGAATTCCAACTTTCTTGGGGAAACTGGATTAGACTCTCTTGGGGAAGTATTGAACTGTATTGGTTATGTTCTTCAGCGGAACCTACCTTGATACCTTGAAGGATAGAACAATTAGATCGTTTGGACAACTCATCATTGCCCCTGTTTCTGAGGTGGGAGATGAAGACCTGTGGAGGTGCTTGATGACCGCCGATTTGACAATTCTTCTTCTGGTAGGCAAGTGACGAGATGTCAGGACATAGTCATACGCTTTGATCCCTAACTTTTTCCTGGACCGCCCTTTCGGGTTTTCAGTCCACCGAGATACCCATTTTTGCCCAAGCCGCCCTTTCAGGTTTTTGACTTGTCGGGTGTACATATTTTTTCATTTCATCCCTTATTTTTGCCCGAACTCTTTTGGTTCGCCAGGAAGCCCTTATTTTTGCCTAGGTACGTCAACCTAGCGGGTCTTTGATCATGCGTATATTTTTTTTCCGACTATGTCCGTGCTTTCAGAACGTAGGGAGTTGCCCCTGTTAGAAGTGTTTTGTCATGCCACCAGAAGGTGTTTGATCAGGCAAGATTCGGTGTTGGAATGCGCCAAGCGACTCAGGCGGAGATTTTCCCCAGGCTATTTGGCCTTTGAGAGATTCTCCGAATCTTGATTGGACTGCCCCAGATAATAGACCATGATCACATCATGCCCCTTGATTGGAAGTGCCTTTGTTCACTAGGCTTTCATCGTGCAAATTTCCTTGCTATTCAAACAAAAAGTCATATGCAAACAATGTTATATCAAAAATGCAAAGCTTATGTCTGTCTTGAAGATTTTGAAAATGCATTTTTTTTTCATAGAACAAGTGAATGTTTGTAAAACATGATGTCAACTCCATATTTACCGTAGGCCTTAAGGAGTCAGGATACCTTTCGTAACAGTATGCTTTCGAACTAACCCATGCTTCAGCTAGGACTTTTAAGGGTTATAACGTAGCCTGGTTCACGGTTTAAGAAACAAAGGATAAAGGCTCAAATTATTTGTACCCACCCGCTCTTCGTGATGTTCTCCAAACCTAAACTCAGTTGATCATACGTTAGATCTTGTTTGAGTCTTTGCTCTGATTTTCTGGTGATGGTTCAGATATTGATGATTTATTTGGAATAGGCAGTCATTCCTTTTGTTGAGGGTTTATAGGACCTCTTTCTTTTTGATTTTATGATCCCTATTTTTCCTGAACTGTTTCTTTTGCGGTTACAGTCAGTGGGATGCCCCAGTTTTGTAAGTCTCCTTCATAGGTTTTGACTTAATGGGTCTTTTATTTTTGAGATAATGACTGCCTTTCTTTATTGATTATTCGGAACCATCACTGTCTTTCTTTGTTTTGTAAGGACCTCTTTGGTGCCATTTGTTATGCACTTGGATCAACTGAGAGAACTACCCTGCCCCAGGTTATGATAAAGGGTTTTAATTTTCGAAAAGAAAAACTCCTACTTCTTTGGCTCAGAGGGGTTGACGAGGGATTATCTTCCTTATAACTCCAGTGTTTAGGGGTTGAAACAATGCCTGTACCTCATCAGCGGGGTCTGTTCAAAAGCATACTGTAGACTATGGTATCGTTTTCGTCATCCTCCCTCAAGAGGCTTAGAATTATTAATCGAGAGTTGATCATCACAGAAAAAATGGAACAATTTTGAATATAATGAAAACAATCGTATTAATTCCCAAAACAGACATATGCGATGCATTAATGAAATAAAAGAGTTTGCTATGACATTAATTGTTTGTATCAGCAAAGAAAAATACAACTCGGAAATTCAAATAAACAAAAGGTCTTCAATGATTGGGCAACAGAGCAGTGATTATGTTCGGAGTCTCAGGCACTTCAAACTGAATCTCTCCGGCGTCGATCATATCTTGAATCTTGTTCTTAAGAGGCCAGCAGTTGTCCGTAGTATGCCCCGGGCTATCAGAATGATATGCGCACCTATCGTTGGGATGATAGTTAGGAGCAGAAATGTTTGGATTCCGGAGAGGAGCCCTTAAGGTGATCAACCCTGCCTTCAACATTTGTTGTAGTGCTTGATCCAGCGACATGTTGATCTTGGTGAACTGTCGTTTGGGTGCGACCTCCTTGCGCTGCCCCTGTCCTTGTTGAGCAGGTCTAGGATTGGAGATCTGGGTTGCCCCTACCTCATGACGGATCTTTTTACCGTGCACAGCATTGGACTCTTTCTTTCCATGATGAGGCTTTTTATCAGAAAGTGCAGCCTCTTAAATCTTCCCAGACCGGATGCCGGCTTCTATTCTCTCCCCAGTCAAAATAAGATATGTGAATCCAGCAGACGAATTCCCAATCAGGTGGTTGTAGAATGGACCAGACAGGGTCCCCAAGAACATGTCCACAAGTTCACGGTCAGTCAGCGGTGGTTGTACCCTACCGGCCAGGTCTCTCCATTTCTGCGCATACTCTTTAAAACCTTCTCCCGATCCTAGCGACATACCCTGGAGTTGGGTACGCGTAGGAGCGAGGTCGGCATTGTACTGATACTGCTTGTAAAAAGCAGTAGCCAACTCCTCCCAGTTACGAACCTTGGTTCCATCCAGCTGATAGAACCATTCGAGATGAGTCCCTGAAAGACTTTCCTGGAAGAAGTGGATCCACAAGTTCTTGTCCACAGTATACGGTTGAATCTTCCGCACATAAGACCTGAGATGCAGCCTGGGACAGGATGCCCCATCGTACTTAGAAAAAGAGGGTGCTCTGAATTTGTGTGGGATTACCACACCAGAAGTTAGACCCAAATCTCCGAAATCCAAACCAGGCACTTGTTGAATTTCCATTGCATTCAGGCGGTCTTCCAACTGTTTGTACTTATCCTCGGCAGGAGGGTATTGTTCGTCGTTGAAATCTGTCTCGTTGTCGGAGACCACTGGGCTGGGAACCCTTTCCTCTTGATGACTGCCTTCCCCAACAGATGGAGTAGTCCTCTCAGTTTCAATCTGCGGTGTATTCCCAGATCTGCGCCTAGGGCTGAACAGCACAGTCCTCTTCTTCTTCTTTTTCAAGAGTAGAGTCTTCAGGTCTTGTTGCCCCTGGGCCAAATTCATGATCATCTCTTGGAACTGGGCATTCTGAGCTTGGAGGGCCTTGATGGACTGCTCAGTTGATGATTCAGGATTCATGACGATCGGCTGAAATAAACAGCGAAGAGGGTAAGCAACCTGTCAAAAGGGCACCTGCAATGCAATGATATGTATGATATGCATGCAATGTTTTCAAGGATCTCGCAGGGTAAACAAGAGAACCGTTAGAATTCGAATTTGGTGGCTTGATTGAAGGAACTGCACATTGTTGAGAGTCCTTCGTCAAGGGTCAAAGGCTCACCCTATCCAGTGGGTCATAGCCCCTGACAACCTTAGCTAGAGGAAAATAAATCCTCTTTGCCCCTTGCTAGATGCTTGATTTATCATGACCTGCACCACAAGCCCTTGAGATCCTTGAAATGGGTTAGGATGTATGCAATGGTATGATGTTATGCTATGCATGGGGTAATGTAAGTAACCCTGCTATGAGTCCTAATTAAGGACTGCAAACCAAAACCTGCAAGAAACTCAAGTAAAACCTGTTATGAGCCCAATTAAAGACTATAAACAAAACCTGCAAGAGACTTAGTAAACCTTGTTATGAGTCCTAATTAAAGACTATAAACAAAACCTACAAGATAGTACACCCTGTTATGAGTCCCAATTAAGGACTATAAACAAAACCTGCAAGTAGTTCAAGGGTCAGATAACAAGCATGCAAATAGTCAAGTACGAAGGCACACAAGTCATACAAGAGAGACCCTTGGAGTTCAGGCCAGCATGGGGTCTGGGTATTACCCTCTTGAAGTTGGTGGGTTCAACCTGTCCTATTAGAAGTAGCCGGGTTCTAAGGGTCCCAATATCACGGGATTGCTTTCATTGTTCATCGTTTCGATTTAGCCACTGAACTGGCGACCGAAATATTCCAGGAAAGCAATCCTCAATTGAGTGTAGTATCGAGTATCAACCAACCTCGGACTGCACCAAAGTCAGTTATCTCACTACCCTAAAGAGGCCAAGATAGTTCAATTAAGGTTCCTAAGGTCAGTTGATGCTTCATGACACCACATGGAAGCCCCGTACTCTCCTTGACTGAACTCAAGGGTTACCGGTACACACCAAAGTGCCACATCAACGTAGCAGACTGCTTCAACCATGTCGGTATACCCCGCACAGTTCCCTCACAGCCTTGTTGCTACTTTCTAAGAAGGTATCCCCCAGATCCGGGTTAGGGTCTATAGAACTCCCAAGACAGTACCCACAATAATAAAGCAAGAAATTCAGACAATTGAAAACACAAGTGATCTTAGTCCTAAGGTACACCTCACTTTTAATCTATCCCCAGCAGAGTCGCCAGTTCTGTGATCGGTGGATCTGGAACTGACTGTTTAACGCTGGTTCGCGAAATGTCGCGGAAGCAAGAGTCGCCACCGTCTTTTATTTTCTCCAAATGGAAGGGACAAAAGCACAGAAAAATTCCTTATAGAGATTGCTCTCGGTTCGGGAGGTAGATTTATAGAAAGGGAAGGTGTTAACACCCTTTCTATCCATGGTTATCCATGGGCTCTTAGATACTTGCTCATTGTGTTTTCAAAATGGTTTGTTTGCTTTTCAACTGTGGGTTTAAAAAAAGTTTCTTTGAAAATTCCAGTTCGACTCTTGTATCTGTCCTCAAGAGTGTTTGAAAAATTGCTTTCGAAAGCTTTTTGAAAATGTGTTGGTGTGAAAAGTATTTTTTGATTTGTTTTTGAAATTAGAGCAAGTATCTAGAGTCGTCTACCTACCCTAAGGAATTCGTCTGTGTAAATATCCTTTAAAGTAGTGCCATCCCACCATTGAGAGGTAGGTAGCACCACCGTTGGAGGTGTTCGGGTCAATTCGAAGTTCGGGACATGGTGATCACCAGAGCAATGGGAAGACACCTTAGAAGCTACACTCATGCCAGGTTCCCGGATCATGAGGACTTACTAAGACATCCTCTACTCGACGACCACCTTTCGAGGCAAGGCAACAGTGAGGCGTACCCTAGGGGTGGTGTGTGATTTGTGTGTCGTTTTCATTTATTTTTGTCTTTTGTCATGTCAAAGTGATCTATGTATTTGTTTTTATTTTTGGCCATTCATTCTTGCATGCATTTATTTAACAGTTAAAAAATTGCGGGAAATAAAAGTTCTAAACTATTACAAAGGCGCGGGTCCACATCGCCAAAATTAAACCAGGACCCGATTTGACAGAAAAATAAAGAAATAAAGTAAAGTGCGAGAAATTATGAAATTACACGGCTTTGGGAGAATTACACTAATATTTACAAGAAATAAATAAAATGCGCGAATATGAATTAAAATTAGAAACGAGGGCGTTGGACCCTTTTTAATGCAATTAAATTAAATTATCAAATTGATTAAATAAAGATGAAAAAAGAAATTGTTTTTGGTATTTTTTGGATTTATGAATTTTTATGAGAAAGATTAAATGAAATTAAAATATTAACCCTAATTCTACCATTTTTATTTGTTAAGAAAACATATTAAAATTAAACCTAAAATCAATCTAATTATTTACATGCAATTTGATTTATAAAAATAGATAATATTTAATTATTAATGAAAAGAAAAGAAAAAGGATAAAAATTGATTAAAAACCCTAATTCTACTAATTTTAGATTAATTAAGAAAATGCTTGAATTAAACCTAATTTAATAGCTAAAATCAATGAATAATATTTATTTACAAAAAATAACATTTAAATAAAAATACTTATTTTTTGTCTTTTCTGATTTTTATATTGTTTTTATATTTTTATGAAAAATAAACTAAATTAAAGAAATTAATTAAAAGGAAATAATTGAATCAAATAAAAAAAAATAGAAAATATGAAAGAACTTGCAAACCTAGGGGGGTCTGTCCCCAATTGGAGGTGTAAATAATCAATTCAGGCCCAATAGCCTTTGGCCTGGTTGACCTTTCCAGGAAGCATGTGGCACGTTTGACTAGAGTCCATGGTGTTCTTCCAATCAGCGCCTTTGGATTGATCTTTCTATACGCGTGGCAAGCTTGAGATTATGGATGTATGGTGTTCCCTCATAGTGAATCTGCACAGAAGCGTGAGTGGAAAAATAATATTGGAAAGGGATGGGGACCTGGGGCTCGAACCCAGGTCCTAGAGATTACCAGCAACGTGCCTTGCCAACTGCTCCACTTGACTTCTTTGTATATTAAATAACAAACAATTATTATAAAATAAAACAAAGCGTTAGTGACTTTTTCGCGCGAATTTTTAAATGACCCAATCACTGATGGCCACATAATCATCTTCTTCATCGTTTGTTGATTTCCTGAAAATAAGAGATGGTTAGCGGGGGTTTTGAACCCCCCCAAAATATGCTTGTTTTCAAAATAGCGAATAGGCCATATGGCCTCATAAATTAGGCGCGGGGGTTCCGTTTAGATCGTCCAAGCATACTGAGTTTGGTCATGTTATTGAGGTGTCTCAATTTTACAGTGGTGAGAAACGCCCAAATTAAAAGCTTGGTAACCCTAGCATCCTTTAATGGTGAATCCTTGTATAACGCGTAAAAACTCAATCAACGTACATGGTTAGTCTCAGAATCATCCAATTAGTACAAATCCATGAAAAAATGCAATGAATGTGCTTGAATATTAAAACACGATTATGAAAAAAATGTGAAAAAGCTTGAATCCCCTATACCGATTCTGGGCGTGTAAGGGTTGGAAAATTATTCAGTTAGCTTCAGTAATGCACGAGGAAGCTTTTGCAATTGGTCTCTTGCTCTGAATCGTGCTAGAACCTTGTTTTCAGTTTTCAATTTTTTTGCAAAAAACTCAAGTTTGGTTCTTGGTCTATGGCGCAGCTTGGAGATTGTTTGCATTAGGTCTGCACTATGTATTTATGTGTGAATGATTTAGGTCAAAGAAACCAAACAAAAACCTTTCCATTCATGATTTTCAAAATTTGATTCTTAAGGATCTTTTCAAATATTTCTTCATGAAGAACCATCACAATTTGCACCAATTCTTTCCACTTTTGATAGGCACGAAATCTTTAGTGAATCATGAGTCATTGTCTTGCACAAAAAGATTTAAAACATTAGGTTTAATATTTTTCACCTATTTATTTTAATTAAATGAATTATTAATAATTAAAAATCCAAATAAATAAATAAAAATGATAAAAAACTTCCCTTTGGGCCAAATAGTCGTGCACATGCCTTGGATGATGAATTGTGGAAGAAAAAGAGGCCCATTAGCATTTTTAGGTTATTTGAAGCAATGTTGACTTTTCAAAATATCCAAAAATTTCCCAACTTCCACAAGGCATAACTTGCTCAATTTTTAAGCTTTGCTCATGTTCTGTGACATTTTGGAAAGGTCTTTGAGTCCTCTAACCAATGTCTTTGGTCCCATGTCATTTTGATTTACCAATCTCAAGTTATGGCCTTTGACTTAAAGTCCCTTTTTGTTGACTTTTGAAAATGACCTATAATGTTGAAATTGATAACTTTTTGTGAGAGCATTTCTTGGACTTGAAGTGTGAAGAGGAGTTGTAGGAAATGTCTTTCTCTTAAAAATGAGCTTTGGATGGAATTTTTCTGATAAACCATGTGGAAGTTATGCCTTGGTCAAGTTACAGTTGACTTTTTCAACTGTCCAAATATGGAAACTTTTGCATCTTGAGAATTTTTGAGCCAAGCTTTGAGAATCATGATAAAGCATTGATCAAATGATGTTTGTGGCTTCAAAATGATATGTTGACCAAAAATTTGAACTTTTGACTGTCAAATGACCATTTTGCCCCTGCAGTTGACTGTAGTGCAATTAGGGTTTTTGACTGTGCAATTTTGTGCTGAAAGTCTTGAAACTTGGCATGAGGATGCTTGACCATGTTTATAAGCATGTTGGACTTGATTGGACCCTTGGGAACTTCATTTTCTTTGTCAGAACCAAAACCCTAATTTTGACTGTTAGGAGGCCCTTGAACTGTGCAACCCTTGGGGAGATTTTGAAGCTTTGATTTGGCAAATTTTGAAGAATATGGGAGGGAAAATTTTGGGGTACAACATACACCAACTCGAATCAGTGTATCCCACTAACTTGCTTTCTTTTCCTTAATCAGCTGCTGAAAACAAAATTCCATAGTCGAGAGTTCTTTTGTGATACCTTAGTATCCTCTTTACCGCTGCTAGATATGATACCTTTGGCTTCTGCATAAATCTACTTACCATACCTACACTATATGCTAAGTTAGGCCTTGTATGACAAAGGCATCTCAATGACCCAATAAGTCTTCTGTATTGGGTTGTGTGATACGGTGGCAAAACCGACTGTTATGCTGGTTTTGCGTTTGTATTTGCAAATGTTGCGGTAAGCAAGACTCGCCGCTGACTTTTCTTTTATCCAACAAAGGAAAGGGTGAAAAGAACAGAAAAGACCTTTCGAGATTATTTCTGAATAAGGGGGTAGAATATGGAAAGGGAAGGTGTTATCACCCTTTCCATCCGTAGTTTTCTACGGGCTCTTAGATGCTTAGCTCATTTGAAAAATACCTTGTGTTTTTGTGTGTTTTCAAAAGTATTTTGAAATGCCGTAGTGCGACGATTTTCTTTATGATAACTCTTGTATCAGTTCTCAAGAGTGTTGATAAAGCATTTGAAAATGTTTTTGAAAGTTGTTTGCGTATGTAAAAATAATTTGTTTTTTGAGAAAGCATCTAGGAACTATCTACTTTTACTCGAAAGGGTCGTTCTTTTCCTCCTTTCCTTTAGTCAGTGCTAGCATACTATTAGTGAGTAGGTAACCCTAGTCGTTTGGATGTTTGAGGGACATTCAAATGGACGTTTTTATAGTCACAAAGGCAACTGGGCGAGAAACCTTAGTAACTACCCTATGGTTTTAAAGTCATTGTTTACCGAGGCAACGTCGAGAGGGTCATCGAGGGACTTATGATCTTTTTAAACCGGAGGGTAGCCACTAAAATCTCCCACGTTTCGAGAGTTGTGACTATTTTCCGAAGGCAACCAAAGTGGGAGTATCCTAGAGGTGTATATGTGCAAGTGTGTTTGTTTTCAGTTATTTTTGTCTTGTGTTAAGTTTGTTAGCATTGGTTTTAATTCTTGCCATACAATCCTATTAGTCTAGCAGTTAATATATGCAATAATTAAAAGTGCAGAAATATAAAACCTAGTTATTACAAGGCTTCGGGGAGAGGGATTATGTACATATCCAAAATTGGGGGGAAAATAAATAAAACAGTAAAGTCCTAATTAATTCTATTACATCCAGTAGACAGATACAATAATATGAATGTAAACGCGCGCGAAATAGAAAAAGAACGTCTAAAAAATCCTAAGGTATAAAATCTTTTTTGTTTGTTTTTATTTTGGGAAAATGATTTAATTAAAATCCCAAGTCTATTTAGTTTTAAATTAAAGAAAAGGTTAAAATAATTAATTAGTTAATTTACATAATTAATTCAATAGAAAAAACTAAGCCTAATATTTTTTATGATTTTTGATTTTTATGTTGATTAAAACTAGAAGAACTAAAATAATGAAAAAAAGACAAGATAAATGGACCAAATAGTAAAAAAAGGGTGCAATTTGCAGGATGCAGGCCCAGATCAAAAAGAGGCCTAAGTTGCCTTTCGATCCAATGAGGAGGGTTATCGAAAGTGCATGATGGATTGCTCGTTGAGGGCACCGGATCTGGATTGGTCAGTAATCTGGAAGTAGGGGAATAATGGTGTGCGACACACTCCTTCGATCTAGGAACACTGGATCTGTAAAGAATTATTAGAGAAAAAACAAAATGCGGATCTGGGTGTCGAACCCAAGTCCTTCGATCCTGTGCGCGTTGGTCTGTTTAGGCTGGATCTGCAGTAGGCGTTAAAGATAAAAAAACAAACACGGACCTGGGTGTTGAACCCAGGTCCTTAATCCTGAATACAAACCGAATGACTATAAGTATTAATATGACATGCAAAAATGTAAAATTTGAATTTTTTTACCAATTCTTACCAACAGTAATGTATGGATCTGTGGCTTTAGGTGTGGATATGCTTGCTTAAGGGTTGTTTCAATTTTGACAACCTTTGGAGATTTTGAGAAGTTTTGTATGGCTTTCTTCAGGCAATGTGTGTGTAGCATTTTTGAGGTCACTTTTTCGTCCTTGTACTTGTGTTGTGCCTTGTATTTATAGAGTTAAGAGAAGAGTAAGTATGGCAAGAGACAAAGGCTTTCAAGGCCATGAGACAAAAATCCAACATATTGAAAGTTTGACATATTTGGATAATTCTTGTCCTTTTGGATTTTGGGATGAACCTGGACATGTTTCACTCCCTGAATCCTTTGAATGCCTCCACACTTGGTTCTTCAATTGTCTCTGAAAATACCCAACTAGCTCAATCGAACACTTCACTCTTGTCAGTCGAAGCTTCTTTTGTCATTTCCTTCGAATGTAATTGTGCAGGAGGCTTGGGCTTGGCAACATGTAGAACTTTGGCCAGCAAGCATCTTGAGCCAAACTCATCAAAAGGAAATACAAACTTGTTTTCAATATTTATGTATCTCCTTCGAATGGACCACATGTATGTCCTTCGAAGGTACCATTTTTGTGTCCTTCAAATGGAACAAATGTATGTCCTTCGAATGCACCATTTGCGTGTCCTTTGAATGGACCAAATGTATATCCTTCGAAGGTACCATTAGTATGTTCTTTGAATAGGCCTTTTAAATGCTTCTTCGAATGGACCATATAAATGCTTATTCAAAGGGACCATCTTTTGTGTCGAAGTGTGGAAAACTGTGTGTTGAAGGATTTAGAGGTGGAGTTAGAGCAGACTTGAAGATAGACATTGCCCAGATGAAGCTTGCATGCAGATAGACATTGCTTTGTGAATCGAAGGACATTTTAAGGGGCCTTGGCCTTGTGTATTGAAGGAAAGTCTGAAGAATCCTTTGCCATTGTGAATCCAAGGCAAGCATGAAGAGGCCTTTTGCCTTGTGGATCAAAGGCAAGTCTGAGGAAGCCTTTGTCTTGTGAATCCAAGGCAAGCATGAAGAGGCCTTTTGCCTTGTGAATCGAAGGCAAGTATGAGGAAGCCTCTTCCTTGTGGATCGAAGGCACGTCTGAAGAAGCCTTTGCCTTATGAATCCAAGGCAAGCATGAAGAGGCCTTTTGCCTTGTGGATCAAAGGCAAGTTGAAAGAGCCTTTTGCTCAGTCGGAGCTTTGTGAATTAGACTTGATCGACGGAGTCCAAATGCTTGATCGAAGCTTGTGAACTAAGCTTGCATTGAAGGAGGCCAAATGCTCAATCAAAGACTTTGAAACAAAGGCTCGCTCGAAGGATTTCAATGCCCAATCGAAGCTTATGGATAAATGCAAATTTGCTCTTCTTCGATTTGATGCCTGAAAGCCAAAAATCCAATTGTACTTGTGTAAACTTACCCTTTTGAAAATCCTTGTGAGAAAATGTCTTGAGAAAAAGGAGGGCAAATTTTGGGGTACAACAGCTTCCTCTGTTCAATCTTCTTAAACCTGAAGATTTAGATTGGCTTGTTGCCTTTCGTGACCTGAAGGTGGAAGATGATTGAACACTAGAGTGCCCAGAAATTTGCACTCACATGATGTGATGGTTGATTATGTAGGGAATGGGCTTAAAGATGCCATTTGGAAAATATGACTGAGAGTTGTCAGAGATGGGCTTAAAGATGCCATCCAAAGTAGGTGCTGACTTCATAAGAGGTCTCTTTGTGGGGGATTCTTGTTCCTGCTATCTGAGGAGGAGTCCGCTGGGGAATCTTGATTTCTGTTGTTCTCCTTCTTGAGGAAAACTCTGTGGGGAACAGAGTCTAGGAACTTCAGTTGTCCAAGGCTCTACTAAAGAGTTATCTCTAGAAAAGTTTGTTGTTTTTTGGTTGAAATCCAGGCTTCACAGTAATTTGCTAGGGAGAATGAAATTAACTGCTATTTGGAAATGTATTAGAAGAAACCCGCGTAAGGCTGTTTCGGGCTGAGTCAGTGTTAGACTGTATTTGAAAACTGCTAGAAGGAATCCGTGTAAGATTGCTTCGGGATGAGTCTGTGTTAGACTGCATCTGGAGATTAGGAGAAGAAACCTGTGTAAGATTTCTTCAGGATGAGTTCGTGTTAGACTGCATCTGGAGATCATGAGAAGAAACCCGTGTAAGAATGCTTCAGGATGAGTCCGTGTTAGACTGCATCTGGAGATCCTGAGAAGAAACCCATGTAAGATTGCTTCAGGATGAGTCCGTGTTAGACTGCATCTGGAGATCATGAGAAGAAACCCATGTAAGATTGCTTCAGGATGAGTCCGTGTTAGACTGCATCTGGAGATCATGAGAAGAAACCTGTGTAAGATTACTTCAGGATGGTCATTAGATAGTCTCCCCGTCTTGTTTCAGGAATTGATCCATAATTAGTTGTTTCACAGATAGTTGTCCTGTCTTGTTTCAAGTATTAATTTGGAACTTGCTTTTGTCGGTTGTTGAGATAGTTGTCATGTATGGTTTCAGGTATTAATCTCTGACCTAAGAGAAAGGAAGATAGTTTTCTTGTCTTGTTTCGAGTGTTAATCTTCAACCTGCTTATGTAGATAGTTTTCCTGTCTGGTTTCAGGTATTAATCTACAATCGATCGTCCATAGATAGTTGTCCTGTCTTGTTTCAGGTATTAATCTGGCATTTGTTTTTGTTGGTCGTTTGAGATATTTGTCCTGTCTGGTTTCAGGTATTAATCACTGACCTAATAGAGAGAAAGATATTTTTCTCGTCTTGTTTCGGGTATTAATCTTCAATCTGCTCATGTAGATAGTTTTCCTATCTGGTTTCAGGTATTAATCTATAATCGGTTGTTCACAAATAGTTGTCCTGTCTTATTTCAGGTATTAATCTGGAACTTGGCAATGTTGGTCACATAGATAGTTTTCCTGTCTGGTTTCAGGCATTAATCTGTGGCCTGCTGTATTTGTTTGTAAACCCGTCTTGCTCCGGGAGTTCATACCACTTGGTCGTGTAGATAGTTTCCCTGTTTGGTTTCGGGAATTAATCTTTGACTTGCTGTGTAAGTTGATAGTTTTTGTCTGTCTGCTAATTTATACTGAAAAGGTAAAACCAATTTCATGCGATGTCATGATGTATGAGTTGTATGATGCTCTCAAAATAAATGAGATTGTGATATATGCATTTGTGCCGCATATGATATGATGTTTACAGAATGATGCATGAATGCAATGTATGAACGTATCAACTGTTCTATTGCAGTGTTGTTAAATTAGGGAAAATAAATCCCTGATTGTTGTTGGGGGTGAAGAACGTAGGTCTTCAAATTTTGTTGAAGTTGGAATGCTGGGAAACAGATTTCCGTTGTTAGAGAAATAAACTCTGTTGGGGAAGGGAAACTCTATGACCTGCTTGGGGATTTTGTTGAAATCCTGCTGAGGAATCCTGAAAAGCTTGTGTACCAGTTTAGGGAATTCTTTAAGATACTGAGGCAGTAATTGGAGATCCTTGTTCCGTTGAGGATATAAGAACACCTGACATCATTATGCTATATGTTGAGGATATGGCAATGACTTTATAGTAGGATGCCCCTGCCTCTGTACCTGCTGGAGAAAGTAGCCGCGAGGATTTTATGGATAGCCTTTAGGCATTATCTCGTTTCTTAAAGTCACTAGTAACTGTCTTTCTGTTTTTTATATGTGTATTTTTAAGCAATATTCACATTCAAATTCATATGTTCAAAAATAATCACTGGATGTTTTCGCAAACAAAACAGCAAAACAAATGGTTTTGCACTTTCAAAGAGACAGTTTTGTATTAATTTGAATAAGCGTTTTTTTTACACAAGGAGACGAACATCGTAGTAAGAGAATGTTGTCGTAAGAATGAAAACTATACAAACATAGTATATAGAGAAAAATAGCTATGTGAAATGATCCCAAGGGGCTCCCATTCTTCTATTGCCCTTATGTCTTTGAGCGTCTCATCTCTTTGCTGCTTATTCAAAGCTGACTGGATTGATTAGTACCACTTAAGCTTGATAGTTATTACCGAAGATTTGTTGTAAGGTGATCCAATGGGACATAGTTATACGCTTTAAATCCCTAACTTTTGCCTGGACCGCCCTTTCGGGTTTTCAGTCCACCGGGATACCCTTTTTTGCCCAAGCCGCCTTTTCAGGTTTTCGAATTGCCGGGTGTACAGATTTTTCCATGTGTATATCCCTAATTTTTTCCTGAACCTTTTTGGTTCCTCGGGATGCCCTTATTTTTTCCTAGGACAGTCAACCTAGCGGGTCCTTGTTCATGCATAGTATCTTTTAACTACGTCTATATTTACAGGGTGCGGAAGGTCGTCCCCGTCCATAGTGGTTAAGATCATGGCTCCACTAGAAAATATATTCTTGATCACAAATGACCCTTCGTATGTGGGAGTCCATTTGCCCCTGGGATCACCTTGTGGCAATATGATGTGCTTGATTACTAGGTGTGATACGGTGGGAGAACTGACTTGAGTTTTGCGTTTGTATTCGCACTTGTTCGGTTTAGCAAGAGTCGCCACCGACTTTTTATTTTATCCTAAAGGAAAGGTTAAAAGCATAGGAAAAACCTTTTTGAGATGTTTCGTGGGTTCGGGGGGTAGATTATGAAAAGGGAAGGTATTAGCACCCTTTTCATCCATGGTTATCCATGGGCTCTTAGTTACTTGGTTTTTAGATCACTTGCTTTGATTTTTGATTGCTTGAAATTGTGGTGTATGTGTGTGTTTTGAAAATGTTTTTGAAATAGACGCCTTTGTCTCGGCAACCAATGCAATTGACTCGTGTTTGAGTGTTTTACAAAAGTGTGTATCTTTTCGAAAAGATGTTTCAAATGTTTTTGAGAGTTTGTTTTGAGAGTGTTTGTGAGGTGTGGTTTTTGAAAAGGAGGCAAGTGTTTTTGCAAGTTGATCTCAAGTAACTAAGAGTTTTGTCTACCCTTATTATACTCAAAGGTTTTCTCTATGTTTTCAACCCCTTTTAACAATTTTGTTCCACCATTGAATTTGGTGGACAATCTTGCGTTTAGGAAGTTCAACGGGACGGGCGCAGGTCATCGTATGGACCATGAATGCAATGGTGCCAAGTGTCTTTGGCAATTTGCTTGAAGGGACTTGATCATTTTGATAGGCGACTTTCGAAAGCGTCATCGAGGGACTTATGATCATTTGAATTTGTTTTGCCAAAGAAACTCGACATGCAAGCATGACCCATTTTGGAAGGCAACATGTGGGATTACCCTAGGGGGTGCAAGTGTGATTGTGTATTGATTTCATGCATTTGTCTTTGTATTAGGTTATCTAGCGTTCGATTTTATGTACATGCAAACCCTAGGTCTAATCATGGTATAATTCGAAAGCGGTAAATTGCGGGAATTTTAAAGTCTATGTTATTACAAATAGTATCCGGGAGTGGGGGTACAAATTCACAAAGGGGGATGAGACTTAAATAATTACAACCAAATCGAATCGTGATCAAATGTAATCAATGTAATGTATAGCAAAGTGTAAGAATAGCAAATGTATAATGCATCAAATGTAAAGTGTATTGTGTAGGTGTAAGTGTAATTTATTTACAAGTCGAGGAATGTGAATTTAATGAGAATATTAAATATCGTTTATTTATCAAGTATTATTATCCGCTTTTGATTTAAATTTGTATTTTTATATTTTTGTTTATTATGTACAAAAAAAGTATTTTAATAAAAAGAAATAAAAATGTTTTAAATTTTAATTATATTATGTATTATTTGTGTTATGTACAAAGATAATATCTTGAAAAAAGAAAAGTATTTATCTTAAAGGAAAAATTATGTAATTATGTATTTTGTGTACAAAATATTTTAAGAAAAAAAAAGAAAGAAATGTTTTAAGTTTCCATTATATTTTTTTATGTACAAATTAAGAAAATTTAATCAAAGAAAGAAAAAATGTTTTTAAATACTATTCTTTTATGCATTAAAAATTAATATATTTATATTTAGTATTTTTGTGCATAAAAATGTTCAAACTTAAGAGAAAAATTAATGTTTTTAAAGAAATTTAATATTCCATGTATTTTAATTAACTAAAAAAAAGCAATTAAACAGTTTTTTCTATGAAATGTAAACAAAACTATGATATACAAAAAACAAAAGGTTAATAAAATTTTTAATGATAAGAAAAGGTATGTTAATTTATTAAAAAAATATGTTTTAAATGAAATAAAAATATTGGAGATTTGAATGGGCTGGGACACGTTGGAAAGGGCAAAGGCCCAAAGGGGTTTCACAACACATTTTGCAAGGGTTTGGCATGTTTTTTCAGAAAGAGATTGGATTAGGGTTTGAGATTGAGGCGCCGTTCGTTCGTCCTCTTCGTCTTTCTCGAGCTGCTGAATAGAGTTTCCTCCTCGCCCAAGGTCACCGCGCCATCTCTGTCTCCTCTTCCCTCCTTGATCCAATGAAGCGAGATTAAGGTTACGTTTTCTCCCTTTTTCTTAACGCATTTAGGATTTCATATGTATTGCATGTTTTTGTTCGTTGATTCTGAGGTTGTAATTGTTATTGGAGGTGCGTGGAAGGATAGAAAAAAAAACGTTACCTTTTGGAGACGGAGGAAGAGATGGGATTAGGAGGCGCGTGGAGGCTTTGACGGCGGAGGAAACGGTGACGCACGCTAGCTTGCTTTGACCCTGGTATTTTGTATTACTTCTGACTTTTTAGTTTCTTGTGTTGCCTTGGATGATGTTGCTCAGTGATGAACCCTAGGTTCTGAGGGCCTGAGTGCTTTTTCCTCTTCTTCTTACTGGCTTCTGGTTGCTCCTTTATCCCCTTCCTCTTGCTGCTTCTGTTTTGTATGCTTCTGTTGCTTCGTATGCTTCAGTTGCTACGCTTGATGCCTTGGTTATTCTGAGTATGCCTGTTATGCTTTGATGATTGAGTTGTTGGCCCAATGATGATGTTTGTATGAGGGCCTGTGTCGATCCTGTATGCTTGGATATTGTATTGATGATGAGATGCTAAGGTGTTTGATTAGTGTGTTTACCCAATGATGACAATGTTCTGAGGGCTTGTGGGGTTTGGAAGCTAGTTTTTTGACAGGTTATCTTGGCTTGATGCTTGAGCAAGCTTTAGGCTTATGAGGTCTTGACAGGGATTCACAGGTTTTAGGCTTAAACGCTGATGCGGGTTTTTTGAGGGTTCAGGTTTGTTAATGGTTTTGACAGGGGTTTAAGGCTCAAGTGTTGATGTAGGTAAGGCTTGACATGGTTTACTGGTTTGATGTGTTTGATGCCTAAGCTTGCAACCTTGGTCTGAATACTTTAACAAGCTTTAGGCTAGGTATGCTTTGGACTTTTGTTTTTGGCTTCAGCAGGTTAATGGTCTTTATTCACAAGTTGGGTCCTTGAACAGTTAAGCTTGAGGCTTTGGCTTAACAGGGTTTACTGGTTGGGCAAGTTTTGTGGCTTGAGGGCCTTAACAGGTTATGGCTATATGTTTTTTTTCTTAAGGCTTGGACAGGCTCTTGCCTTTTATGTTTTTTGAACTTGAAGGGGCTTGCTTGTTTGTGGTTCCAGCAGGTTGTAAGGTTGAAAGGTTTTGGGAACTGGTTTGTGTTTTCATATGTTTCTCAGCTTTGCTTCGCTTATCACTTCTGCCCCCTCTTACTGTTTTATTGACAGATTGTTTTATATATTTTTCTCTTTCTTCCTGCCTAAAGCCGGTAAGCCCTATTCTGTCTCTCTTCTCTCTCTCTAGTACAAATCGAAACATTAAATAATGTTATGTGTACTTTTTCTGAAAAAGCAAATGGCTGGGAAATGATGCTTTGAAACTTTGCTTGCAATAGTTGTTTAACTCTGCATATTTTGTCTTCTTTTTTGCTTCTTGACAGCATTGGTGGTACTTTGATATCTTGAGATATCTTTTGGCAGCTTGTTGACCTTGGACTTAGTTTTGAAATTGTGACTTTGTTTAGAAATTTGAGCTTGGTTTAGGCCATTCAGTCTGTAACTTGGACTTTGTATTTGCACATGCTGTCTTGCTTTGAACTATGCAGTTTTTTGACAAACTTTGAATTGTGCAATTTTTTTAAACTTTGTGCATTCATTTTAATTTGCAAACATTTTCATCCATCTTTGTGAACCGGGAGAAATCCCGTGATTTGCAGAGAGGGTTAACTGATCCCGACCATTTGTTTTTAATGATGACCTTTTATTTGTCTGTCTCTTTAAATATTTACCTGCTTCTGACTTTTCTTCTTTTCTTTCGTAGATAAAAATTAAATGGAGAGGAAAAGCAACAGATGGAGGATGAAGAATTGAAGACTTAGAAAAATATTAGGATAATTTTATTTAAATTTAAATAAATGTAATATTATTATTGTAAATACTTTGTAAACGAATACTTGTATTTAAATAACAATTGTAACAAATATTTAAAGATGAAATAAAAAATTCCTTTTATCCAATTAATTCTTTTCTTCTTTTCAATTGTTTACTTTATTATTTATAATTCTTTAAATTAAAATAATTGAAAATAAATTCCAACTATTTAATCTCAGAATAATAAATAATTAAATAAACATTGTTTCATCATTGACCAATTAATAAGCCTGGCGCTTCACAAATCCAAATTAATGCACAGTCAATCACAACAACTGCCCAAACATATTTTCCTTTTACTGATTTTAAACAAACACTGCAAATTCAATCCAAATGCATCTTTTCACTGATTTAGTCAAACACTGCGAATTCAATCCAAATGTTTCAGTCCACATCTCAGAATAAACTTGAAAAGCACTGTAGAATTAGTCTTTCTAAAAATCTGCGCACAAAAACCTAGTTCTTGATTAAATGCCAAAGAAGCGTTCGCCTGATCGAAGCTGAACCAAAATCAACCAAATCCCTAAGCAAACTGCGTGAACTGTTCTAGAGCCATGAAAACCAATTAAAACCCTAATTTTGTCTGACCGACGAGAAAAGTCTGTTTGACCGATTCTTGAGCCAATTTGAAAAATTAGGAAATGCCTGAAGCTGTGATTTCTTGAGGAAAAATGCGAGGGCAAATTTTGGGGTACAACAGTTGCCCCTGTTCAATCTTCTTGGACCTGAAGAGTTAGATTGGCAAGTTTGCCTTTCGCGACTCGAAGGTAAAAGGAGATTGGACACTAGAGTGCCTGGAAATTTGCACTCGCATGCTGGAGTATCAGCAATGTGATGGCGGGAATGGGCTTAAAGATGCCATTTGGTGATGGGCTTAAAGATGCCATCTAGTGACTGCTGGTAGGAGGATGGGCTTATAGATGCCATCTGGAAATGGGCTTAAAGATGCCATTTAGAAATGTTTGGTGAGGAGAATGGGCTTATAGATGCCATCTAGAAATGATTGTTTAACTGTATGTCATTGGCGAGTGGACGAGTATCAGAAAGGTATCCATGTTTTGGAACATCTCTGAACTGGGGGTCTGAACAAGCAATAGATTGACATCCGTGTTTGGAGAATCCGTAAACTGTTTTCAGGAGTTGAAATTGAATAAGCAATAGAGCAGCATCTGTTGTTGGGAAGCGTCCGTAAACTGCTTTCAAAAGTTGCATCTGAACAAGTGATAGATTAATCATCCGGTGTTGGGAAGAATCCATAAACTATTTTCAGAAGTCTGAAGAAGGAAACGGTGTAGGGTTTCCTGATGATGAGTCCGTGTAAAACTGCATCTGGATGAATCTGGAATAAGTATCAGAATGTCGCCGTGTCTGGGTCACATCTGAACTATTTCTGGATGAATCTCGGAAGATGATGATTTTTGTCTGTCGACTGATCTCACCTGAAAAAGGTAAAGAGTTAATCATATGCAATGTCATGATGCATGATGCAATATATGTTATATCAATGTTCATGATATGAATGCGATGAATGCGCATGTAAGCTAATGAGTTGTCTTGCTGAGGATAGACGCATCCTGGATGGCTGAAGATAAAGGAATCTTGACTGCTGCCGGGGAAAATAAATCCTTGGCTGCTGGGTAGGGCAAGAATCTTTTGATCGTTGAAGATGAGGAGTCCTGGGACCACTGCTGGGGGATCAGGAGCTTGGGTTGTATTCCAAGTTACTGGGGAATTCCTGTCTTGAGAAGATCTTCACCGGAGAATATTCGAATATTTTGCGAGAAGCTGAGAACGAGAGTCTTCACTCTGCTTGGGGATTGATAGTTGTAAGTTTAGCTCCGCTGGGGATATTGAAACTTGATTCTGAGGGGAATTAGATTCCGGAAGGTTCTCAGGCTGGGGATTGCAAGAGTCCTCTGATTGTTGCGGGTGTTGATCTTGGGAATGGGCTTACAGATGCCATTTGGAGGTAGGATGGATAGCTACTAGAGATGTGTCGAATTGTGAGTTTGAAAGAAGGAACCTGTGTAGGGTTTCCTGATGATGAGTCCGTGTAAAACTGCATCTGAGGTTGAAGAGGAACTGGTGTAGGGTTTCCTGACGATGAGTCCGTGTAAAACTGCATCGGGTTTTTGAACACTTTTGAAATTCGAATGCCCCAAGTGGTGATGTAGATAATTTCCTGGCTTGTTACAGGTGTTGACCCACAATCAGTCATCCACAGATGTTTTCCTGGTTTGTTACAGGCGTTGATCTGGAACTTAAGAAAAGTTGGTCAAGGAGATATTGTCCTGGCTTGTTACAGGTGTTGATCTCTAACCTGAGAAAGAAAGATGGTTCCCTGGCTTGTTACAGGTGTTGATCTTCAATCTCTTCATGTAGATGATTTCCTGGCTTGTTACAGGTGTTAATCCACAATCAATCGTCCATAGATATTTTCCTGGCTTGTTACAGGTGTTGATCTCTGACCTGAGAAAGAAAGATGGTTCCCTGGCTTGTTACAGGTGTTGATCTTCAATCTCTTCATGTAGATGATTTCCTGGCTTGTTACAGGTGTTAATGCACAATCAATCGTCCACTGATATTTTCCTGGCTTGTTACAGGTGTTGATCTAGAACTTAAGAAAAGTTGGTCAAGGAGATATTGTCCTGGCTTGTTACAGGTGTTGATCTCTGACCTGAGAAAGAAAGATGGTTCCCTGGCTTGTTACAGGTGTTAATCTTCAATCTCTTCATGTAGATAATTTCCTGGCTTGTTACAGGTGTTAATCCACAATCAATCGTCCACAGATATTTTCCTAGCTTGTTACAGGTGTTGATCTGGAACTTCAAAAGGTTACTTACAGACGTGCCCTGGCTGGATACAGGTATCGAATCTCTAAACTCCTCATGCAGACATGCCCTGGCTGGATACAGGTATCGAATCTACAATCAATCACTCACAGATATGCCCTGGCTAGATACAGGAATCGAATCTAGAATTGTGATAGTTGATCTGTTGATGGTTGTAATTTCCAGCAGGTGGTGAAGGAATGATTGAACACTTTTGACATTCGAATGCCCCAAGTGATGATGAAGGAGTCTTGAATCAGATTACTCTGCGGATTGAGAGATTTCTTGAAATCTTGACTAGACTGCCCCAGGTTAACTGAACTTTGAAAGATCTGTTGAAACCTTGACTGGACTGCCCCAGGTTAACTGAACTTTGAAAGATCTGTTGAAACCTTGACTGGACTTCCCCAGGTTAACTGGATGGTGCAATGTCATGCCCCTTGTTGATAGGAGATTTATCGTTGGAAGTTGTGATACGGTGGGAGAACTGACTAGTGTTTTGCGTTCGTATTCGCACTTGTGCGGTTAGCAAGAGTCGCCACCGACTTTTTATTTTATCCTAAAGGAAAGGTTAAAAAAGCACAGCAAAAACCTTTTGAGATATTTCGTGGGTTCGGGGGGTAGATTATGAAAAGGGAAGGTATTAGCACCCTTTTCATCCATGGTTATCCATGGGCTCTTAGTTACTTGGTTTTTTAGATCACTTGCCTTGTTTTTCGATTGCTTTGAAAATGGTGTGTGTGTGTGGGTGCTTTTTGAAAATGTTTTGGAAAAAGATGCCTTGTCTTAGGCAACTAATGTATTTGACTCGTGTTTGAGTGTTTTACAAAAGTGTGAATCTTTTCGAAAAGATGTTTTCAAATGTTTTTGAGAGTTTGTTTGAAAGTGTTGTGGATTGTGTTTTTTTTGAAAAGAAGGCAAGTGTTTTTGCAAGTTTGATCTCAAGTAACTAAGAGTTTTGTCTACCCTATTGTACTCAAAGGTTTTTGTCATGTTTTAACCTCTTTTAACAATTTTGTTCTACCATTGAGATTGGTAGACAATCTTGCGTTTAGGAAGTTTATTCGGGACGGGCGCGGGTCATCGTATGGACCATGAATGCAATGGTGCCAAGTGTCTTTGGCAATTTGCTTTACGGGACTTGATCATTTGTTTTAGGCAACACTTTGAGGGACTTATGATCATTTGATTGTTTTGCCAAAGATACTCGACGTGCAAGCATGGCCCATTTTGGAAGGCAACATGTGGGATTACCCTAGGGGGTGCAAGTGTGATTGTGTATTGATTACATGTATTTGTCTTGTATTAGGTTATCTAGCGTTTGATTTTATGTACATACAAACCCTAGGTCTAACCATGGTATAATTGGAAAACTGTAAATTGCGGAATGTAAATCTACGCTATTACAAAATAGTGTCCGGGAGTGGGGGTATAAATGTACAAGGGGATGAGACTTATAGTACCCAATAATTTATAACCAAATCGAATGTGCGATCAAAATGAATATCAAATATACAAATATAAGATAAAATGTGTGTAGGGCAATGTGAATGTATTTGTGTAAGAATACAAGTGTATATGTATGTGAATTGTGTAATTATGTACAAGTGCGAAGTGTGAAGTTGAAGCGTATTAGGGTTTTGACCTAGATACATGTTTTAAACGAATCTTTGATTTTTTGTATGTTTAATTATGTACAAAAGAAAAATGAAGCGTTTTGATTAAATGTTCAATTTTTAATTGGAAAGTATTTTAGTCCAAATGTTTATGAGTTTAATATTAGAGAAAAAAAATGTATTGAATTGTTATGTATGAAAAAAAAGAATGTTAATTAAAAAAAGTTTCAATTTTAATTATGTATAAAAATGAGTATTTTGTTATTTTATATACAAATGTGTATTAATTTAAAGAAGATGTTTTCAAATTTAATTATATGATAAAAGTGATGTGTTATTATAAAATTAATGTTTTTTTCAAAATGTATGTATAAATATATTTTAAATGAAGTTTTAATCTTGTGATAAAAAAAGTGTTTTAATTAGGTTAGTATTTTACAAAATAAAAAAAGTGAACATTTTTTATAAGATAAAAGAGGGTTAGTGTTTTAAAAATGGAAGTAAGTATGTTTATAAAATAAAATAAAACAAGAGGTTAGTATTTGATAAAACAAAAGAAGTAAATATGTTCATAAAAGAAAATAAAAGGTTAGTGTTAGAAGTTGTGATCTTAATGGGCTTTTGAGGAGATTAGCAGCGGGTTAAGCCCATGTCAAACAAAGGCGAAATTAGGGTTTGGGCGTTTGGTTCAGTTTGAAACAAAAGTTAGGGTTAGGGACGGCGCCGTGCGTTGGGTTCGTCTTCTCCGATTAGGCTTTCTGAGCGCTTGATTCCGGCCACCAACATCATTCACACACTCTCTTCCCTCCAAGGCAAAAATTCCGCATCCTTTGAAACAAGGTTGGTTTTTGTTGTTATGTTTCTTCTTCTACTGAATTCGCGTGTTTTGGATTCGTTTTAAACTGAGTTGTTTTTTTTTAAATCATTTATGAGGTGAAGGAAAGGAAGAAAAAAAAAGAATACTGCTTACTACCTGATCTTGGAGGAGGAGGAGAGAAGAGGGGCGACGTTGAGGAGGCCGGAGCGGCGTTTCGTTGACGAAGCTGGATGCTATGCTTTGCTTCGGGTATTTTCGTTCCTTTGATACATTAGGTTCTGATGATGATATGTGCTGAGGAATCCTTCTTAAAATTCACTTTTCTTTTATCTTCTTCTTCCACTTATGATGCCTTTGGGAATTTTGTATGTTCTTGGAATTGTTGCCTTGTGATGTTCCACTTTCGTTTTTCTGATTTGCCTATGTGTGCTTGCCTAGAACCGTTGCCTCAAATGTTTCTTGTTGTTGCCTGAGATGATTTGCTCTCTTCTTCTCTTATTGCCCTGTGATGACCTCAGAGGTCTGAGGGTCTCAGTTGCCTTGAATCTTTGCTTCTGAATGATTTTGGAACATTGCTGCCTTGAGTGTTTAGAACATTGCTACCTTGATGTTGCCTTGAATGGCCTTCTGAGATACCTAAAGCTTTTTGCCCAATGATGTTATACTGAGGACCTGGAACTTTTGTGTGCTTTGATTATGCTTGAGATTGGATTGGCTTTGAATTGTTGCCTATGATGAATCCACTTCCGAGGCTTGGTGTTGGTGTGATTCTGGTTATGACATCGGTTAGATAGTGTTTGAAGGTTGAGGCCTGATGCAGGTTTGATGGTCTTTGTGTGATGTTTGGCTTATCAGGTTTTTTGTATGTTTGAAATTTGAGGTTATGTTTGATGGTTATGGTTTGCTTCAGTTTTGATAGGCTCAGTATGTTTGTGTTTGAGAATGTGTGCTTGGAGGTTGAGGCCTTGACAGGTTCTGAGTAATGTTAGCTTGGCTTGGCCCTTTGTATATTATGCAGAGTTGAGTGTTTGATGACAGTAATGGGCTTTAGACTTTTAGAGTTTGTATCTTTTTTCTCTATTCTCACCTTCTTCTGTCTATGCTTGCTGCTGAACTCAGTCTTGGCTAGTGTGTTATGCAGAATTGGCTTTTGTATGTGTTGTACTGCTGAACTGGGTTTTTTGTTGTGTTTTTTGGCTTTAGTTTGATGAGTTTGGTTATGGCATTATCAGGTATGTGCTTGGTTATTGACAGTATGTAGGCAGGTCCTGAGTTCTGAGATGTGTTATGTTGGACTGAGTTGTATATCTCTTTTCTATCCTAAAAACTCTCCCTTTCTCCCTGTCTTGAACTATGTTATATCTTCTATCTTTTCTATCTCCTCACTTCTCTATTCTGACCTGCTATGCTGAACTGAGTTGGCTTTTATGTATTTTTGTTTTTTTCTATCTCTTCTGAACTGTCTTGGCCTGCTATGCTGGACTGCTGCTGAACTGTCTATGTCTGAACCCTTGCCTATGCTTGCTTTATCTCTTTTTTCCTTCTCTCCTAGTACAGTTTAGAATTTTATATGTTATTATTCTGTGCTTGCTCTGAAGGGGTTTGACTATGGAAATGATGTTTAGATCTCTTGCATAACACACTTTGCATCTTTTTCTCCAGCTTTTGCGCTTTGCTCTGACTTTGCATTTTGACCAAACCTTTTCATGACAGTTTGGGTACTTGTGACAGCAAATGCACTTTTGAAATCTTTGATATCTTTGGCATTTTGACAGTTAGTGCCTTTGCTTTTGGATAGAAAGTTTGGATTTGAACTTTTCAGTTTGGATTTGAACTATTGAGATTTTAAATTTCTATGCAGCTTGAAATTTGTAACTTATGCATTTTTGACATTTGCATTCATGAAATAAAATAATCTTCCCTCTCTGTGAACCGGGAGAAATCCCGTGATTTGCAGAGAGGGTCAACTGATCCCAGTCAGTGGCCCCTAATGATGAGCAATTTTATCTGTCTTTTCCAATTTAATGCTTTCTGACTTTTCTTGTTTCTTTTTGCAGATGAAAAATGGAATACCGGAGCGGAATGAAGAACGAAGAATATTAGAAAATAGGATAGTTTTTTCATTCTATGTAATATTTAAATTAAATGTAAATTATTGTCTGTAATAAACAACAATTTGTACAAATGATTCAAATATCAATAAAAGTTTAAATTATCCAATTAATTCTAATTTCTTTATTGTTTATTTATTTATTTAAAATTCTTAGAATTAAAACAATTGAAAAATAAATTCAATCATTTAATTTCAGAATAATAAATAACTTAAATAAAACAACATTGACCAATTAATCCTGTCTTATTCAACACCCAAAGCAAAGCAGCAATTAACCCAAATGGACTGATCAAACACATAAACACTGTGAATCCAATACTGCATCCTGTATATGACTGGCCCAATCAAAACGTACTGAATTCAAAACCACTGTCTCTTTTGCTGATTAAACCAAGATAACGCGAATTTTAATCCGAATCTTGAAATAAACCGCAGAGTGCTGTGGAATTCAAATTCTTCTGAGAATATGCCCATAAAACCCTAATTCCCGATTAAATGCCGAATCACGCTCGCTTGATCAAAATTGAACCAAAAATCAATCAAACCCTAAGCCCACTGTATGAAACAATTCAGAGCTCTGAAAATCAGTAAAAAACCCTAGTTCTGCTTGACTGTCAAGAAAAGTCCGTTTGTCCGATTCTTGAGCCAGTTTGAAAAGTCAGGAAATGTTTGAAGCTGAGATTTCTTGGGGGAAAAATGCGAGGGCAAATTTTGGGGTACAACAGTTGCCCCTGTTCAATCTTCTTGGACCTGAAGAGTTAGATTGGCAAGTTTGCCTTTCGCGACTTGAAGGTAAAAGGAGATTGGACACTAATGTGCCCAGAAAATTTGCGCTCGTCGATGTGACGGTGGAGGTGAATGGGCTTAAAAAATGCCATTTGGTGATGGGCTTAAAGATGCCACCTGGTGCGAGAGAATTTGTCGGGGGATGGGCTTAGAGATGCCATCTGAGAATGGGCTTACAGATGCCATTCGGCGACTGCTGGTAGGAGGATGGGCTTATAGATGCCATATGGTGATGTTGAACTGTACGTCAATGGTGAGTGGACGAGTATCAGAAAAGCATCCATGTTTTGGAATATCTCTGAATTGGGGTCTGAACAAGCAACAGATTGACGTCCATGTCTGGAGAATCTGTAAACTATCTGAGGTTGAATAAGCAATAGAGCAGTATCCGTTGTTGGGACATGTCCGTAAACTACTTTCAAAAATTGTGAAGAGTCTGAATCAGTTGGTAGATTGACATCCGTTGTAGGGAAGAATCCGTAAACTGTTTTCAAAAGTTAAGAAGAGTCTGAATCAGTTGGTAGATTGACATCCGTTGTAGGGAAGAATCCGTAAACTTGTTTCAGAAGTTGAGAAAAGTCTGAACAAATCGGTAGATTGACATCCGTTGTAGGGAAGAATCCGTAAACTTGTTTCAGAAGTTGAGAAGTTGAAGAGGAACCGGTGTAAGGTTTCTGCTGATGCGTCTGAATGAATCTGGAATAAGTATCAAAATGTTGCCGTGTCCGGGTCATATCTGAACTATTTTTGGATGAATCTCAGGAGATGATCTGTGTCTGTCGACTGATTTTACCTGAAAAGGCAAAGGGTTAGTTGTATGTAATGTTATGATGCATGATGCAATGTATGTGACATCAATATTTATGAATGTGATGGATGCACATGTAAGCTGATGAGCTAATCCTGCCGGGGATACATGAATCCGAGATGGCTGGAGATAAAAGCGTCTTGACTGCTGCCGGGGAAAATAAATCCTTGGCTGTCACTGGGGAAGAGAATTCCTGATGACCTCTACTGGGGTGTCCCAAACTAGTAGACTCATGCCGGGGAGACCAGATTGAGAGTTTTTGGCTTGATGGGAGGTAACCCTGGAGACTTCACTGGGGAACTCAAAAATTGCTTCCTTAAAACTCTGTGGGGAGAAGGTTTGAAAATCTGACTCTGCTGGGGATTGAAGGAACTCCGCTGGGGATAGGGAGAATTTTGGCGAGCGCGATCTTCCGTGGTTGTTAGCTTTGAGAAGAAACTGAACAAGCGATAGGTTAACATCCGTTTACTTGGAGAACCCGTGAACTGTTTTCAGAAATCTTGAAGTTGAATCAGCAATAGAACAACATCCGTTGTTGGGAAGCGTCCGTAAACTAAATTCAAAGGTTGCATCTGAACAAGTTGATAGATTAACATCCGTTGTTGGGATGAATCCATGAACTGTTTTCAGAAGTCTTGATAAGAATCTGAACAAGTCGGTAGATTGGCGTCCGTTGTTGGGAAGAATCCGTAAACTTGTTTCAGAAGTCTTGAAGGGGAACCGGTGTAGGGTTTCCTGATGATGAGCTTGTGTAAAACTGCATCGGGTTTGAACACTTTTGACATTCGAATGCCCCAAGTGGTGATGTAGATAAATCCTGGTTTATTACAGGTGTTGGTCTACAATCGGTCGTTCACAGATGTTTCCTGGGTTGTTGCAGGTGTTGATCTGGAATTCTTCAGACATGCCCTGGCTAGATACAGGAGTCGAATCTGGAAATGTGATAGTTGATAGATATGCCCTGGCAGGATACAGGAATCGAATCTTCAAACTCTTCAGACGTGCCCTGGCTAGATACAGGAATCGAGTCTGGAAATGTGGTCAACAGATATGCCCTGGCTGGATACAGGAGTCGAATCTGGAAATAGTCGTCAACAGATATGCCCTGGCTGGATGCAGGAATCGAATCTTCGAACTCTTCAGACGTGCCCTGGCTAGATACAGGAGTCGAGTCTGGAAATGTGGTCAACAGATATGCCCTGGCTGGATACAGGAGTCGAATCTGGAAATGTGATAGTTGATAGATATGCCCTGGCAGGATACAGGAATCGAATCTTCAAACTCTTCAGACGTGCCCTGGCTAGATACAGGAATCGAGTCTGGAAATGTGGTCAACAGATATGCCCTGGCTGGATACAGGAGTCGAATCTGGAAATAGTCGTCAACAGATATGCCCTGGCTGGATGCAGGAATCGAATCTTCGAACTCTTCAGACGTGCCCTGGCTAGATACAGGAGTCGAGTCTGGAAATGTGGTCAATAGATATGCCCTGGCTGGATACAGGAGTCGAATCTTGAAATGTTGTAGTTGATTTATTGAACACTTTTGACATTCGAATGCCCCAAGTGGTGATGAAGGAATCTTGAATCAGATTACTCTGCATATTGAGAGATTTCTTGAAATCTTGACTGGACTGCCCCAGGTTAACTGAACTTTGAAAGATCCGTTGGACCTTGACTGGACTGCCCCAGGTTAATTGGATGGTGACATGTCATCCCCCTTGTTGATAGGAGATTTGTAATGGAAGTGTTATCCTCTTGAAGTGATTTTGACTTACTGAGAGAGTTTTCGTTCCTCCGAACATTCGCTGTATGAATTTCTTCGCTGTCAAACAAAAGGGTCAAATGCAGACAGTGATATTCGAATAATGCAAAGTTTATGTTTGTCTTTGAAATTTTGAAAAATGCGTTTTTAGCAGAAAACTTTTCATAAGACAAGTTAACACAAGATTTGGAGCAAAGCCCTACAGGAGTCAGGATACCTTTTGTGACAGTATGCTTTCGAACTAACCCATGCTTCAATTAGGACTTTTGAAGGGTTGTAACGTGGCCTGGTTCACGGTTTAAGAAACAAAGGATAAAGGCTCAAAGTATATTTTCACCCACCCGCTCTTCGTGATGTCCTTCAACCTAAGCTCAGTTAACTGTGCGTCGCACTCAATTTCGAGTTTGGAACGACTTTTGGGCGATGGTTCACCAGTTGAATTTTGGGGAGACAGTCATCTTCTCCTTTTTATTTTCCAACATTTTTCATGTTGTTGAGGATTTTGTAATGACCTCACTATTTTGATTTTGATTTGTTATCCCTAACTTTTGCCTGACTGTTACCGTTTTCGGGATTACTGTCAGCGGGATGCCCCAGCTTTCCTAAGCCTCCTTCATAGGTTTTGGCTTGGTGGGCTTTTCTCTTTTGAGAGATTGACTGTCTATGTGATAGGGAACCACCCTTGTCTTTTGATTCCAAAGGAATGCTTTCTTTTTCGATGTCGTTCGTTGTGTTATGAACTGAGAGTTTGCGACCTCAATGCGCGTTTTCTTTTGAATTAACTGAGATACTACCTTGCCCCAGGTTTATATCAGAGGTTTTGATTGTTTAGAACAGGAAACTCCTACTTCTTTGGCTCGAAGGGGTTGACTAGGGATTAACTTCCTTATAACTCCAGTGTTTGGGAATTGAAAGAAATGCCTGTACATCATCAGCAAGGTCTGTTCAAAAGCATACTGTATAAGATCATGGTATTGTTTCGTCATCCTCCCTCTAAAGGCTTGCAGCTTTTTATCAAGAGTCAAATATCATAAAGAAAAGCATAAGAGTAGTGAAACGAATGGATGAATTCAAGACAAACATATGCAATGCATTAATGAAAACAGAGTTTAACATCAACAAATAATTGTTTGACAGCAAAAGAAATTACAACTTTGAAAATTCAAAAAAAAGCAAAAGTCTTTCAGTTTCGAGCTTCGTCACTTCAAGCGGAGAACCCTTTAACGGAAGATCTTCATCTCGCCGTCCGGCGTGAACCTCAGCACTCCAATGTCAATCAGATCTTGAATCTTGTTCTTCAAGGCCCAACAGCTATCGGTGTCATGTCCTGGGCTATAGGAGTGGTAAACACAAAATGCATCGGGATGATAGCCAGGAGCAGAGGTATTTGGGTTCCGGATAGGATCCCTCAAAGCAGTCAGATTAACCTCCAACAAGCGCTCCAAAATTAGAGATGACGGT
Source organism: Vicia faba (assembly GCA_948472305.1). Classification (NCBI taxonomy): domain Eukaryota; kingdom Viridiplantae; phylum Streptophyta; class Magnoliopsida; order Fabales; family Fabaceae; genus Vicia; species Vicia faba. The sequence goes on along the minus strand of OX451741.1, from coordinate 1,520,055,849 downwards.
ATGTCAGTCTCCGTGAACTGCCTTCCCGACGTTTCTTGTCTACGCCGATTACCCCGCTGACGCCGGCGAGGTTGTTGATGGGTTTGTGATCCTGAAGCTAACAAAGGAGCTTTCCCCTTGTCTTCTTGAGTTGATGGAGGTTGAGCGGTGACTTGCTCTTCGACCTCAGATGTTTTCCCCAGTTGGTTGTTTGGAAGCAGTTGGCGGACAAGAACTCTGAGCTCTTCTTGTCTTTGAGATAGGTCTTGGATGAGAGCCATCTGGCCCACCAACTGTCCCATCATTTGAGTCCTCAGTGTTGTCAGATCAAACTGCAGCTCCGCAATCTGATCACTCCTGGCATTGTTGGAACTCCCCAAGTCCTTGGTGAGGAGAGCTTTCATCTCTTCTTGCCCCAGAGACAAGTTCAGGAACATCTCCTGCAGCTGAGCAGTCTGGTCTTGGATGTCTTTGACAGACCGTTCTAGAGCCATCTCTTGCTGAAATAAACAGCAGGAGAGTAAGGAAACCTGAAAAAGGAAAGGTCGTCAAAATGCAATGCATGATATGTGGATGCATGTTTTCAAGGATCTCTTGGGGTAAACACAAGAAAATGTTAGAGGTTGAACTCTGCTCTTGGATTGGAGATCTCTGCATCGGTGGACGTCCTTCCACGAGAATCAAGCTCACCATGTCGAGTGGGTCATAGCCACTGATTCAAGTTGTTGTTCTCGATCTTTGTTTGGAGAGCTTTGTGTTGGTGGATGTCCTTCCACGAGAATCAAGCTCACCATGTCGAGTGGGTCATAGCCACTGATTCAAGTTGTTGTTCTCGATCTTTGTTTGGAGAGCTTTGTGTTGGTGGATGTCCTTCCACGAGAATCAAGCTCACCATGTCGAGTGGGTCATAGCCACTGATTCAAGTTGTTGTACTTGATCTTTTGACTGGATTGGTTAGAGGAGAGACCTCTTGCCCCTTGGTAGATGTCTGGTTCAACGTAACCCTGCATCAACAGAACCCTCGAGATCCTTGAAATGGTTGTTGAAAATGCTAAAATGCTATGGTATGATGTTATGATGTTATGTACATGTATGCACAAGCAAGTGAGTGTATATACAGGCAAACAATATTCACACAAAGCACTCAAGGCCTTAGGTTTAGGCTTGCATGAGGTTCAGGTACTACCCTCTTTCAGTTTGTTGGTTAAAACCTGTCCTATCAAAAGTAACCGGGTTCTAGAGGATCTCATATCATTGGCTACCCTCAATCGGTCATAACTCCAGCATCGCAACCTTTTCTCGCGGCCGGAACCATCTCGAGAGTTTAGCCTCAATGAGTGTAGCATACTGCTACTGTTCTAATGGCCAAGTTGGTCAATTTAGGGTTCTAAGGTCGGTTGGTGTTTAATGACCCCTTAGAAGACCTATATTCTCCCCGTTACAACACAAGGGATATAGGTACAGACTAAGACGCCACACCAACGTAGCCACTGCTTCACCCATGTCGGTCTACGCTGGACAGGTCCCTCACAGATTATGCTACCTAGAAAGGTTTCCCCAAATCCGGGTTAGGATCTATGAAACTCCGATGCAAAGCCCACAAATGTAAAGCAAACAAAGCAATCAATTGAAAGTAAAGGTGATCTAAACCCTAAGGTAACCCCACTGAAAAAATATTCCCCAGCAGAGTCGCCAGTTCTGTGATACGGTGGGAGAACTGACTAGTGTTTTGCGTTCGTATTCGCACTTGTGCGGTTAGCAAGAGTCGCCATCGACTTTTTATTTTATCCTAAAGGAAAGGTTAAAAAAGCACAGCAAAAACCTTTTGAGATATTTCGTGGGTTCGGGGGGTAGATTATGAAAAGGGAAGGTATTAGCACCCTTTTCATCCATGGTTATCCATGGGCTCTTAGTTACTTGGTTTTTTAGATCACTTGCCTTGTTTTTCGATTGCTTTGAAAATGGTGTGTGTGTGTGGGTGCTTTTTGAAAATGTTTTGGAAAAAGATGCCTTGTCTTAGGCAACTAATGTATTTGACTCGTGTTTGAGTGTTTTACAAAAGTGTGAATCTTTTCGAAAAGATGTTTTCAAATGTTTTTGAGAGTTTGTTTGAAAGTGTTGTGGATTGTGTTTTTTTTGAAAAGAAGGCAAGTGTTTTTGCAAGTTTGATCTCAAGTAACTAAGAGTTTTGTCTACCCTATTGTACTCAAAGGTTTTTGTCATGTTTTAACCTCTTTTAACAATTTTGTTCTACCATTGAGATTGGTAGACAATCTTGCGTTTAGGAAGTTTATTCGGGACGGGCGCGGGTCATCGTATGGACCATGAATGCAATGGTGCCAAGTGTCTTTGGCAATTTGCTTTACGGGACTTGATCATTTGTTTTAGGCAACACTTTGAGGGACTTATGATCAGTTGATTGTTTTGCCAAAGATACTCGACGTGTAAGCATGGCCCATTTTGGAAGGCAACATGTGGGATTACCCTAGGGGGTGCAAGTGTGATTGTGTATTGATTACATGTATTTGTCTTGTATTAGGTTATCTAGCATTTGATTTTATGTACATACAAACCCTAGGTCTAACCATGGTATAATTGGAAAACTGTAAATTGCGGAATGTAAATCTACGCTATTACAAAATAGTGTCCGGGAGTGGGGGTATAAATGTACAAGGGGATGAGACTTATAGTACCCAATAATTTACAACCAAATCGAATGTGCGATCAAAATGAATATCAAATATACAAATATAAGATAAAATGTGTGTAGGGCAATGTGAATGTATTTGTGTAAGAATACAAGTGTATATGTATGTGAATTGTGTAATTATGTACAAGTGCGAAGTGTGAAGTTGAAGCGTATTAGGGTTTTGACCTAGATACATGTTTTAAACGAATCTTTGATTTTTTGTATGTTTAATTATGTACAAAAGAAAAATGAAGCGTTTTGATTAAATGTTCAATTTTTAATTGGAAAGTATTTTAGTCCAAATGTTTATGAGTTTAATATTAGAGAAAAAAAATGTATTGAATTGTTATGTATGAAAAAAAAGAATGTTAATTAAAAAAAGTTTCAATTTTAATTATGTATAAAAATGAGTATTTTGTTATTTTATATACAAATGTGTATTAATTTAAAGAAGATGTTTTCAAATTTAATTATATGATAAAAGTGATGTGTTATTATAAAATTAATGTTTTTTTCAAAATGTATGTATAAATATATTTTAAATGAAGTTTTAATCTTGTGATAAAAAAAGTGTTTTAATTAGGTTAGTATTTTACAAAATAAAAAAAGTGAACATTTTTTATAAGATAAAAGAGGGTTAGTGTTTTAAAAATGGAAGTAAGTATGTTTATAAAATAAAATAAAACAAGAGGTTAGTATTTGATAAAACAAAAGAAGTAAATATGTTCATAAAAGAAAATAAAAGGTTAGTGTTAGAAGTTGTGATCTTAATGGGCTTTTGAGGAGATTAGCAGCGGGTTAAGCCCATGTCAAACAAAGGCGAAATTAGGGTTTGGGCGTTTGGTTCAGTTTGAAACAAAAGTTAGGGTTAGGGACGGCGCCGTGCGTTGGGTTCGTCTTCTCCGATTAGGCTTTCTGAGCGCTTGATTCCGGCCACCAACATCATTCACACACTCTCTTCCCTCCAAGGCAAAAATTCCGCATCCTTTGAAACAAGGTTGGTTTTTGTTGTTATGTTTCTTCTTCTACTGAATTCGCGTGTTTTGGATTCGTTTTAAACTGAGTTGTTTTTTTTTTAATCATTTATGAGGTGAAGGAAAGGAAGAAAAAAAAAGAATACTGCTTACTACCTGATCTTGGAGGAGGAGGAGAGAAGAGGGGCGACGTTGAGGAGGCCGGAGCGGCGTTTCGTTGACGAAGCTGGATGCTATGCTTTGCTTCGGGTATTTTCGTTCCTTTGATACATTAGGTTCTGATGATGATATGTGCTGAGGAATCCTTCTTAAAATTCACTTTTCTTTTATCTTCTTCTTCCACTTATGACGCCTTTGGGAATTTTGTATGTTCTTGGAATTGTTGCCTTGTGATGTTCCACTTTCGTTTTTCTGATTTGCCTATGTGTGCTTGCCTAGAACCGTTGCCTCAAATGTTTCTTGTTGTTGCCTGAGATGATTTGCTCTCTTCTTCTCTTATTGCCCTGTGATGACCTCAGAGGTCTGAGGGTCTCAGTTGCCTTGAATCTTTGCTTCTGAATGATTTTGGAACATTGCTGCCTTGAGTGTTTAGAACATTGCTACCTTGATGTTGCCTTGAATGGCCTTCTGAGATACCTAAAGCTTTTTGCCCAATGATGTTATACTGAGGGCCTGGAACTTTTGTGTGCTTTGATTATGCTTGAGATTGGATTGGCTTTGAATTGTTGCCTATGATGAATCCACTTCTGAGGCTTGGTGTTGGTGTGATTCTGGTTATGACATCGGTTAGATAGTGTTTGAAGGTTGAGGCCTGATGCAGGTTTGATGGTCTTTGTGTGATGTTTGGCTTATCAGGTTTTTTGTATGTTTGAAATTTGAGGTTATGTTTGATGGTTATGGTTTGCTTCAGTTTTGATAGGCTCAGTATGTTTGTGTTTGAGAATGTGTGCTTGGAGGTTGAGGCCTTGACAGGTTCTGAGTAATGTTAGCTTGGCTTGGCCCTTTGTATATTATGCAGAGTTGAGTGTTTGATGACAGTAATGGGCTTTAGACTTTTAGAGTTTGTATCTTTTTTCTCTATTCTCACCTTCTTCTGTCTATGCTTGCTGCTGAACTCAGTCTTGGCTAGTGTGTTATGCAGAATTGGCTTTTGTATGTGTTGTACTGCTGAACTGGGTTTTTTGTTGTGTTTTTTGGCTTTAGTTTGATGAGTTTGGTTATGGCATTATCAGGTATGTGCTTGGTTATTGACAGTATGTAGGCAGGTCCTGAGTTCTGAGATGTGTTATGTTGGACTGAGTTGTATATCTCTTTTCTATCCTAAAAACTCTCCCTTTCTCCCTGTCTTGAACTATGTTATATCTTCTATCTTTTCTATCTCCTCACTTCTCTATTCTGACCTGCTATGCTGAACTGAGTTGGCTTTTGTGTATTTTTGTTTTTTTCTATCTCTTCTGAACTGTCTTGGCCTGCTATGCTGGACTGCTGCTGAACTGTCTATGTCTGAACCCTTGCCTATGCTTGCTTTATCTCTTTTTTCCTTCTCTCCTAGTACAGTTTAGAATTTTATATGTTATTATTCTGTGCTTGCTCTGAAGGGGTTTGACTAGGGAAATGATGTTTAGATCTCTTGCATAACACACTTTGCATCTTTTTCTCCAGCTTTTGCGCTTTGCTCTGACTTTGCATTTTGACCAAACCTTTTCATGACAGTTTGGGTACTTGTGACAGCAAATGCACTTTTGAAATCTTTGATATCTTTGGCATTTTGACAGTTAGTGCCTTTGCTTTTGGATAGAAAGTTTGGATTTGAACTTTTCAGTTTGGATTTGAACTATTGAGATTTTAAATTTCTATGCAGCTTGAAATTTGTAACTTATGCATTTTTGACATTTGCATTCATGAAATAAAATAATCTTCCCTCTCTGTGAACCGGGAGAAATCCCGTGATTTGCAGAGAGGGTCAACTGATCCCAGTCAGTGGCCCCTAATGATGAGCAATTTTATCTGTCTTTTCCAATTTAATGCTTTCTGACTTTTCTTGTTTCTTTTTGCAGATGAAAAATGGAATACCGGAGCGGAATGAAGAACGAAGAATATTAGAAAATAGGATAGTTTTTTCATTCTATGTAATATTTAAATTAAATGTAAATTATTGTCTGTAATAAACAACAATTTGTACAAATGATTCAAATATCAATAAAAGTTTAAATTATCCAATTAATTCTAATTTCTTTATTGTTTATTTATTTATTTAAAATTCTTAGAATTAAAACAATTGAAAAATAAATTCAATCATTTAATTTCAGAATAATAAATAACTTAAATAAAACAACATTGACCAATTAATCCTGTCTTATTCAACACCCAAAGCAAAGCAGCAATTAACCCAAATGGACTGATCAAACACATAAACACTGAATCCAATACTGCATCCTGTATATGACTGGCCCAATCAAAACGTACTGAATTCAAAACCACTGTCTCTTTTGCTGATTAAACCAAGATAACGCGAATTTTAATCCGAATCTTGAAATAAACCGCAGAGTGCTGTGGAATTCAAATTCTTCTGAGAATATGCCCATAAAACCCTAATTCCCGATTAAATGCCGAATCACGCTCGCTTGATCAAAATTGAACCAAAAATCAATCAAACCCTAAGCCCACTGTATGAAACAATTCAGAGCTCTGAAAATCAGTAAAAAACCCTAGTTCTGCTTGACTGTCAAGAAAAGTCCATTTGTCCGATTCTTGAGCCAGTTTGAAAAGTCAGGAAATGTTTGAAGCTGAGATTTCTTGGGGGAAAAATGCGAGGGCAAATTTTGGGGTACAACAGAAGTGTCATCCTTTTGAAGTGATTTTGTTCACTGAGAGAGTTTTCGTTCTTCCGAACATTCGCTGTATGAATTTCTTTGCTGTTAAACAAAAAGCCAAATGCAGACAGTGATATTCAAGCAATTCAAAGTTTATGTTTGTCTCGAAGTTTTGCAAAATGCGTTTTTTAGCAGAAAACTTTTTATAAGACAAGTCAACACAAGATTTAGAGCAAAGCCTTACAGGAGTCAGGATACCTTTTGAAACAGTATGCTTTCGAACTAACCCACGCTTCAATTAGGACTTTTGAAGGGTGGTAACGTGGCCTGGTTCACAGTTTAAGAAACAAATGATAAAGGCTCAAAGTATATTTGTACCCACCCGCTCTTCGCGATGTTCTCCAATCCTAGGCTCAGTTAATTGTGCGTCGCACTCTGTTTTGAGTTTGGAACGACCTTTAGGTGATGGTTCACCCATTGAATTTGGGAGACAGTCATCATCTCCTTTTTCTTTTGCCACATTTTTTTTTGTTGTCGAGGATTTGTAATGACCTCACTATTTTGATTTTGATTTGTTATCCCTAACTTTTGCCTGACTGTTCCCGTTTTTGAGATCGCAGTCAGCGGGATGCCCTAGCTTCCTTAAGCCTCCTTTACAGGTTCTGGCTTGGTGGGCTTTTCTCCTTTGAGAGATTGACTGCCTAGGTGATAGGGAACCATCACTGTCTTTTGATTCCAAGGGAATGCTTTTTCTTTTTTTGACGTCGTTCGTTGTGTTACGAACTGAGAGTTTGCGACTTCAATGCGCGTTTTCTCTTGAATTAACTGAGATACTACCCTGCCCCAGGTTTATATCAAAGGTTTTGATTGTTCAGAATGGCAAACTCCTACTTCTTTGGATCGAAGGGGTTGACTAGGGATTATCTTCCTTATAACTCCAGTGTTTGGGAATTGAAAGAAATGCCTGTACATCATCAGCAAGGTCTGTTCGACAGCATACTGTATGAGATTACGGTATTGTTTCTTCATCCTCCCTCTAAAGGCTTACAGCTTTTTATCAAGAGTTAAATATCATAAAGGAAGCATAATAGTAGTGAAAACGAATGCATGAATTCAAGACAAATAGATGCAATGCATTAATGAAACAGAGTTTGACATTAGAAGAAAATTGTTTGAATAACAAAAGAAATTACAACTTTGAAAATTCAAAATGAAGCAAAAGTCTTTCAGCCTGAGCTTCGCCACTTCAGGTGGAGAACTCCTTAACGGAAGATTTTCATATCGTCGTCTGGCATGAATTTCAGCACTCCAATGTCAATCAGATCTTGAATCTTGTTCTTCAAGGCCCAACAGTCGTCGGTGTCGTGTCCCGGGCTGTAGGAGTGGTAAACACAAAATGCGTCGGGACGATAGTTAGGAGCGGAGGTATTGAGCTTCCGAGGAGGATCCCTTAAAGTAAGCAGGTTGACCTCCAACAGGCGCTTCAGTATGAAGAATGATGGTATTTCAGTCTCCGTGAACTGTCTTCCCGACGTATCTCGCTTTCGCCGATTACCCCGTTGACGCTGGCGAGGTTGTTGCTGGGCTTGTGACCCTGAAGCAAGCAAAGGAGCCTTCCCTTTGTCTTCTTGAGTGGATGGAGGCTGAGCGGTGACTTGCTCTTCAACCTCAAATGCCTGCCCCAATTGGTTATTTTGAAGCAGTTGGTGGACGAGAACTCTGAGTTCCTCTTGTCTTTGAGACAGATCTTGGATGAGAGCCATCTAGCCCACTAACTGCCCCATCACTTGGATCCTCAATGTTGCCAGATCAAACTGCAGCTCCGCAAGCTGATCACTCCTGGCATTGTTTGAATTCTCCAAGCCCTTTGTGAGGAGAGCTTTCATTTCTTCTTTCCCCAGAGACAAGTTCAAGAACATTTCCTGCAGCTGAGCAGTCTGGCCTTGGATGTCTTTGACAGACCTTTCTAGAGCCATCTCTTACTGAAATAGACAGTATGAGAGTAAGGAAACTTGAAAAAAGGAAAAATTGTCAAAATGCAATGCATGATATGTGGATGCATGCTTTCAAGGATCTCTTGGGGTAAACACAAGAAAATGTTAGAGGTTGAATTTTGCTCTTGAATTAGAGAACTTGGTATCGGTGGATGTCTTCCCACGAGAATCAAGCTCACCATGTCGAGTGGGTCATAGCCACTGATTCAAGTTATTGTATTTGATCTTTGATTGGAGAACTGTGCACCTGTGGATGTCTTTCCACAAGAATCAAGCTCACCATGTCAAGTGGGTCATAGCCACTGATTCAAGTTGTTGCACTTGATCTTTGATTGGAGAACTGTGCACCTGTGCATGTCTTTCCACAAGAATCAAGCTCACCATGTCAAGTGGGTCATAGCCACTGATTCAAATTATTGTATTTGATCTTTGATTGGCATTTGTTTAGAGGAGAAACCTCTTGCCCTTTGGTAGATGTCTGGTTCAACGTAGCCCTGCATCAAAAGAACCCTCGAGATCCTTGAAATGGTTATTGAAAATGCTATGGTATGATGTCATGATGTTATGCACATGCATGCCAAAGCAAGTGAGTGTATATACAAGTAATCATATTCACACAAAGCAAACAAGTCCTTAAGTTCAGGCTTGCATGAGGTTCAGGTATTACCCTCTTTCAGTTTCGTTGGTTAAGACCTATCCTATCAAAAGTAACCGGGTTCTAGAGGATCTCAAATCCTTGACTACCCTCAATCGGTCATAACTCCAGCATCGCAATCTTTTCTTGCGGCCAGAACCATCGCGAGAGTTTAGCCTCAATGAGTGTAGCATACTGCTACTGTTCTATGGCCAAGTTTGGTCAAATTAGGGTTCTAAGGTCGGTTGGTGTTTGATGACTCCTTAGAAGACCCATATTCTCCTCGTTGCAACACAAGGGATATTGGTACAGACTAAGGTTCCACACCAACGTAGCCACTGCTTCACCCATGTTGGTCTACGCCGGACAGGTCCCTCACAGATTATGCTACCTAAAAGGGGATTCCCCAGATCCGGGTTAGGATCTATGAAACTCCGATGCAAAGCCCACAGATATAAAAGCAAACAAAGCAAGCAATTTAGAAAAAGGTGATCTAAACCCTAAGGTAACCCCACTTTTTATTTTGTCCCCAGCAGAGTCGCCAGTTCTGGTGATACGGTAGGAGAACTGACTTAAGTTTTGCGTTTGTATTCGCACTTGTTCGGTTTAGCAAGAGTCGCCACCGACTTTTTATTTTATCCTAAAGGAAAGGTTAAAAGCACAGGAAAAACCTTTTTGAGATGTTTCGTGGGTTCGGGTGGTAGATTATGAAAAGGGAAGGTATTAGTACCCTTTTCATCCATGGTTATCCATGGGCTCTTAGTTACTTGGTTTTTAGATCACTTGCTTTGATTTTCGATTGCTTGAAATTTTGGTGTATGTGTGTGTTTTGAAAATGTTTTTGAAATAGACGCCTTTGTCTCGGCAACCAATGCAATTGACTCGTGTTTGAGTGTTTTACGAAAGTGTGTATCTTTTCGAAAAGATGTTTCAAATGTTTTTGAGAGTTTGTTTTGAGAGTGTTTGTGAGGTGTGGTTTTTGAAAAGGAGGCAAGTGTTTTTGCAAGTTGATCTCAAGTAACTAAGAGTTTTGTCTATCCTTATTATACTCAAAGGTTTTCTCTATGTTTTCAACCCCTTTTAACAATTTTGTTCCACCATTGAATTTGGTGGACAATCTTGCGTTTAGGAAGTTCAACGGGACGGGCGCGGGTCATCGTATGGACCATGAATGAAATGGTGCCAAGTGTCTTTGGCAATTTGCTTGAAGGGACTTGATCATTTTGATAGGCGACTTTCGAAAGCGTCATCGAGGGACTTATGATCATTTGAATTTGTTTTGCCAAAGAAACTCGACGTGCAAGCATGTCCCATTTTGGAAGGCAACATGTGGGATTACCCTAGGGGGTGCAAGTGTGATTGTGTATTGATTTCATGCATTTGTCTTTGTATTAGGTTATCTAGTGTTCGATTTTATGTACATGCAAACCCTAGGTCTAATCATGGTATAATTCGAAAGCGGTAAATTACGGGAATTTTAAAGTCTACGTTATTACAAATAGTATCCGGGAGTGGGGGTACAAATTCACAAAGGGGGATGAGACTTAAATAATTACAACCAAATCGAATCGCGATCAAATGTAATCATTGTAATGTATAGCAAAGTGTAAGAATAGAAAATGTATAATGCATCAAATGTAAAGTGTATTGTGTAGGTGTAAGTGTAATTTATTTACAAGTCGAGGAATGTGAATTTAATGAGAATATTAAATATCGTTTATTTATCAAGTATTATTATCCGCTTTTGATTTAAATTTGTATTTTTATATTTTTGTTTATTATGTACAAAAAAAGTATTTTAATAAAAAGAAAGAAAAATGTTTTAAATTTTAATTATATTTTGTCTTATTTGTGTTATGTACAAAGATAATATCTTGAAAAAAGAAAAGTATTTATCTTAAAGGAAAAATTATGTAATTATGTATTTATGTACAAAATATTTTAAGGAAAAAAAAGAAAGAAATGTTTTAAGTTTCCATTATATTGTTTTATGTACAAATTAAGAAAATTTAATCAAAGAAAGAAAAAATGTTTTTAAATACTATTCTTTTATGAATTAAAAATTAACATATTTATATTTAGTATTTTTGTGCATAAAAATGTTCAAACTTAAGAGAAAAATTAATATTTTTAAAGAAAGTTAATATTCCATGTTTTTAATTAACTAAAAAAAAGCAATTAAACAGTTTTTTCTATGAAATGTAAACAAAACTATGATATACAAAAAACAAAAGGTTAATAAAAATTTTAATGATAAGAAAAGGTATGTTAATTTATTAAAAAAATATGTTTTAAATGAAAGAAAAATATTGGAGATTTGAATGGGATGGGACACGTTGGAAAGGGCAAAGGCCCAAAGGGGTTTCACAGCACATTTTGCAAGGGTTTGGCATGTTTGTTCAGAAAAAGATTGGATTAGGGTTTGAGATTGAGGCGCCGTTCGTTCGTCCTCATCGTCTTTCTCGAGCTGCTGAATAGAGTTTCCTCCTCGCCCAATGTCACCGCGCCATCTCTGTCTCCTCTTCCCTCCTTGATCCAATGAAGCGAGATTAAGGTTAAGTTTTCTCCCTTTTTCTTAAACCATTTAGGATTTCATATGTCTTGCATGTTTTTGTTCGTTGATTCTGAGGTTGTTATTGTTATTGGAGGTGCGTGGAAGGATAGAAAAAAAACGTTACCTTTTGGAGACGGAGGAAGAGATGGGATTAGGAGGCGCGTGGAGGCTTTGACGGCGGAGGAAACGGTGATGCACGCTAGCTTGCTTTGACCCTGGTATTTTGTATTACTTCTGACTTTTTAGTTGCTTGTGTTGCCTTGGATGATGTTGCCCAGTGATGAACCCTAGGTTCTGAGGGCCTGAGTGCTTTTTCCTCTTCTTCTTACTGGCTTCTGTTTGCTCCTTTATCCCCTTCCTCTTGCTGCTTCTGTTTCGTATGCTTCTGTTGCTTCGTATGCTTCTGTTGCTACGCTTGATGCCTTGGTTATTCTGAGTATGCCTGTTATGCTTTGATGATTGAGTTGTTGGCCCAATGATGATGTTTGTATGAGGGCCTGTGTCGATCCTGTATGCTTGGATATTGTATTGATGATGAGATGCTAAGGTGTTTGATTAGTGTGTTTGCCCAATGATGACAATGTTCTGAGGGCTTGAGGGGTTTGGAAGCTAGTTTTTTGACAGGTTATCTTGGCTTGATGCTTGAGCAGGCTTTAGGCTTATGAGGTCTTGACAGGGATTCAGAGGTTTTAGGCTTAAACGCTGATGTAGGTTTTTTGAGGGTTCAGGTTTGTTAATGGTTTTGACAGGGGTTTAAGGCTCAAGTGTTGATGTAGGTAAGGCTTGACATGGTTTACTGGTTTGATGTGTTTGATGCCTAAGCTTGCAACCTTGGTCTGAATACTTTAACAAGCTTTAGGCTAGGTATGCTTTGGACTTTTGTTTTTGGCTTCAGCAGGTTAATGGTCTTTATTCACAGGTTGGGTCCTTGAACGGTTAAGCTTGAGGCTTTGGCTTAACAGGGTTTACTGGTTGGGCAAGTTTTGTGGCTTGAGGGCCTTAACAGGTTATGGCTATATGTTTTTTTTTTCTTAAGGCTTGGACAGGCTCTTGCCTTTTATGTTTTTTGAACTTGAAGGGGCTTGCTTGTTTGTGGTTCCAGCAGGTTATAAGGTTGAAAGGTTTTGGGAACTGGTTTGTGTTTTCATATGTTTCTCAGCTTTGCTTCGCTTATCACTTCTGCCCCCCTCTTACTGTTTTATTGACAGATTGTTTTATATATTTATCTCTTTCTTCCTGCCTAAAGCCTATAAGCCCTATTTCTGTCTCTCTTCTCTCTCTCTAGTACAAATCAAAACATTAAATAATGTTATGTGTACTTTTTCTGAAAAAGCATATGGCTGGGAAATGATGCTTTGAAACTTTGCTTGCAATAGTTGTTTAACTCTGCATATTTTGTCTTCTTTTCTGCTTCTTGACAGCATTGGTGATACTTTGATATCTTGAGATATCTTTTGGCAGCTTGTTGACCTTGGACTTAGTTTTGAAATTGTGACTTTGTTTAGCAATTTGAGCTTGGTTTAGGCCATTCAGTCTGTAACTTGGACTTTGTATTTGCACATGCTGTCTTGCTTTGAACTATGCAGTTTTTTGACAAACTTTGAATTGTGCAATTTTTTTAAACTTTGTGCATTCATTTTAATTTGCAAACATTTTCATCCATCTTTGTGAACCGGGAGAAATCCCGTGATTTGCAGAGAGGGTTAACTGATCCCGGCCATTTGCTTTTAATGATGACCTTTTATCTGTCTGTCTCTTTAAATATTTATCTGCTTCTGACTTTTCTTCTTTTCTTTCGTAGATAAAAATTAAATGGAGAGGAAAAGCAACAGATGGAGGATGAAGAATTGAAGACTTAGAAAAATATTAGGATAATTTTATTTAAATTTAAATAAATGTAATATTATTATTGTAAATACTTTGTAAACGAATACTTGTATTTAAATAACAATTGTAACAAATATTTAAAGATGAAATAAAAAATTCCTTTTATCCAATTAATTCTTTTCTTTTTTCAATTGTTTACTTTATTATTTATAATTCTTTAAATTAAAATAATTGAAAATAAATTCCAACTATTTAATCTCAGAATAATAAATAATTAAATAAACATTGTTTCATCATTGACCAATTAATAAGCCTGGCGCTTCACAAATCCAAATTAATGCACAGTCAATCACAACAACTGCCCAAACATATTTTCCTTTTACTGATTTTAAACAAACACTGCAAATTCAATCCAAATGCATCTTTTCACTGATTTAGTCAAACACTGCGAATTCAATCCAAATGTTTCAGTCCACATCTCAGAATAAACTTGAAAAGCACTGTAGAATTAGTCTTTCTAAAAATCTGCGCACAAAAACCTAGTTCCTGATTAAATGCCAAAGAAGCGTTCGCCTGATCGAAGCTGAACCAAAATCAACCAAATCCCTAAGCAAATTGCGTGAACTGTTCTAGAGCCATGATAACCAATGAAAACCCTAATTTTGTCTGGCCGACGAGAAAAGTCTGTTTGACCGATTCTTGAGCCAATTTGAAAAATCAGGAAATGCCTGAAGCTGTGATTTCTTGAGGAAAAATGTGAGGGAAAATTTTGGGGTACAACACTAGGTCACCAACCTGATATACCTGACGTCTGACCTTCTTGTTAATCAGGTTTAATTGGTCGAGTCGAGTCTGAACCCATTCGTATTCATTCATATCTGCGTCCTTCGAGATTCTCAAGGAAGGGATATGGACTTCAATGGGTAGAACATCTTCCATACCGTATGTTGTACCCCAAAAGTTTCCCTCACATTTCTCAAGGAATCACCCTGGGTTCTCAAGTTTTCTCTTAAACAAATCCAAGCCTTGAATTATCAATTTTTCCAAGGAAATCACTTCCAAGGGCAAAATTGTCATTTGCATGTTGAAAACTCAAACTTTGACTTTTGGATCAAAATCAAGCTTCAAGAATCATATTTCATCAAGACATGTTGGAATATGAAGTTTGTATCATCAAAAAGTTCAAAAGTCAAATTTACTATGGAAAAACCAAATTTCTAAATACTTGGGATTTTTCTAAGTATTTAAGAAAAAATGACACTTCAGAACTTCTTAGCCAGACTCCAGGCAGGAGCAGTCAGAAGTTGTAAGCGTGGTTCAACATATAGTCTTCAGTCAGAACATGGCTCTTCAACATCTATGCAAGTTCACTCAGAGTTTGTTAGGGTAATGCAAAGAAGGTTAAGGAGCATGCTGCAAGCTTTCTAGAAAGTCTGAAAGTTCCTTTAGAACATGATGGAGCAAGAAGATACAAAGATCAGAGGATGGACGCTACGCTGAAGCAGAACTTCTGATCCAGAACTAAGCCTTGGTGTAGAGTATCACGTTGCAAGATTTCTGGTTATGATAAGTCTCATCATCATTTAATGCTCATTTAATGCTCACAACTACCTTCTGAGCCTTTATCCAAAGAGTTTTCACCACGTGTACCTCTACTGACTTGGGATAGCAACTTTGCTTTTGATTTTCCTTAAATTCTACTGACAGCCACCATGCTTGCTTCAAAGACAAGGAAGCACTTCAGCACATGAAGTCTATTTTAAACGCTTTGGTCAGAACTTGACCAAATCCCAAAAAATTGCTTATACAACTTGCTGCAGACCTATGACCAACAGTTGGCTCAGCCTACGCCTGCATCTCATGATTACACCAAACTAGCATACGAAAACTGTGATGAAAAAGCAAAAGAACGGGATTCAAATCCTATTTGTTTTCCCCCCCAAAATCACAACAAATTCATCTATAAATACTTGGCTCTATCACACGTTCAAGGGGCTAGACTTTGAAGGAGGGGCTGGCTTTTAAAAAGAGAGATTGGCCAAAAGAGAGAAAAGGAAGTGGTGAAACCTTCATAAAAATCCAGATTTCTCATACACAAAAACAAAACTTTGTTCTTCTTTTTGAATAAAAGAACACAACCATTGTTCCATCTCTCTTGCTGACTCAGAACATCCAAAAGCATCCACTCAAAGCTCCAAGCACGCTCCAGGTAAGTCTTTCTGACTTTACTTGCTTTTCATTCTGAACATCATTAGCATGTAAATATCATAGTATTAATGTTGTACATATCATTGTATGAATAGAAAAACTATGGATCAGAACTTCTAGAATAATGTTAGGCTCGGACTTAGGATTGGAACTTCTATGATTTGTTATGCAGTGATCATTCTGATTTGCTGAACTGAATAAATTGCTGATGTGCTGATTAAGAGTTGAAACGTAACACATAACTTTTTTTTCACTCACTGTTAACACACACTGAACTTCTGATGCTTACATGCTGTTAACACAACACGGAACTTCTGAGTTCTCCTTACATGTCAAATACACTGAACTTCTGATGTTTCCATCAGCTGTTTTTACACACACTCAGAGTTTCTGATTTTTACATGCTGATAATGCACTGAGTTGTTGACGTTTGCTCACTGTTTTAGTGTAATACAAAACTTCTGACTTTTGGTTTACTGGCTGCATACCACCCAGAACCTTTGTATTTTCCTTCTAACGTGTCTTGCAGGATATTAGAGTATGCCAATCCTGAACTTCTGATGCCCACTGACGTTCCTTTCTGAGTCATCACGCGCCTAGCTTTAGAACTTCTGATCCTAGTTGTTCTTCTTGCAGCAGCACACTGCTTCTGTTTTTGCATTTATTTCCCTTTTCATCATTTTAATATTAACCTTCTTTTGATATCAACATAAAATACATAAAAATATTTTCCTTTTAATTTATTTCCTTAAGACAAAAAATATTTTCTAAACAAGTCCATTTCTTTCTTATATTATACATTTCAATATGGTTGTAATAATAACTTAGGGCTTATTTTTACTTGCAATCCCCATTCGTACATATGTACCCCCCATCCCCTAAATATTATAATAGCGTAGAATTTCATTTTCCGCAATTTACTATTTTCCTTATACTGTATAGTAATTAGGTGTGTATGGCAAGAGATAAAATCAACAAGTAGACCACTAAAAAAGTCAAAGACAAATGCATGCAATCAAACACACTTGCAAACATGCACCCTTAGGGTAATCTCACTTGTTGCCTAAAAATGGTCATGTTATGCATGTGGGGTGTCTTAGCAAAAACAATCGAAATACAAGATCATAGTCCCTCGATGATGCTATCAAAGTTGCCTTTTGAAATGATCTTAGTCCCTAAAGAAAAAGGCTAAGTCATCTCACAACATTTCTATCATGGTCATACGATGACCCAAACGCCCGTCCCTTCACATCCAACAATGGGGTTTCTTACCAAATCAATGGTAAGATAGCCACATCTAAAGGAGAAGGAAAAGCACATTTAAGACCTTTCGAGTAGGTAGATTCGCTCTTAGTTACTCGCTTGCTCACAACAAAAACATTTTTATACACCCACACTCTCATCTTTGAACTATCTTCGAAACAAACACTTTGTATGCGTTCTTATAGAAACTAGAACCATTACGAAGTTACATTTTCAAAATACTTTCAAAAAACACATCTCCCAAACACACCTTTGAACTATTTTCGAAACAACACTTTGTATGCGTCCTTATAGAGACGAGGATCATTACAAAGTTACATTTTCAAAATACTTTCAAAAACCACACCACAAGCACATTTCAAAACAAAAGCAAGTGATCTAGCAAGTAACTAAGAGCCCATGGAAAACCATGGATGAAAAGGGTGCTAATACCTTCCCTTTTCATAATCTACCCCCCCGAACTCAAAAACATCTCTAAAGGTCTTTCCTGTGCTTTTTCACCTTTCCTTATTAGATAAAAGAAAAGTAGGTGGCGACTCTTGCTAACCACAACATTTGCAAACACAAACGCAAACCCTCAAGTCAGTTCTTCCACCGTATCACACTGTATACCAGAGAGAAAGAAGTTGCCCATGTTGATGTACGCATTGTGGTACGGTAACCATGAAGAGAAAATGGTAACATCTCGTGCCAGTCTTTGTATTTCAATGTGTTGTACCCTAAAATTTTCCCTCTCATATTTCTCAACACATGGCAAGTGAGGTCCCCAAATTGCTCAAGGAAGTTCAAAAGTTAACCAAACAAACTCTCTCCTAAGGCAATCTACCTTAAATTAGGGTTTCCATTTTCATCAAGATGTGTGAACCACAAAGGAATAAAATGCTCACCATTGTCCTAATATGTTCACAATATCATCCATGTCAAGTTTCAAGCTTTGTAGAAGAATTTTGCTCAGTCAACTGCTCAAATGCATGAAAATCAACTATACTAGGTCAAAAGTCAATTGTGGCCCATATACCGTCAAACTTCAAGATTTTTGGTCAACATCCTCATTTTGAAGTATTATCCATCATTTGATCAATGGTTGATCATGATTCCTCAAGGATTGCTCACAATTCATCAAAACCCAAAAGTTGCTAAATTAGGGTTTTGTAGGAAAAGTCAACTCAACTTTGACCAAGCATAACTTTCTCATACTTTATCAGAAATGACCCATCCAAAGCTCATTTTTAAGAGGATGAAATTCCCTACAATTCATATTCAGCTCCCAAGTTCAGAATATGCACTCACAAAAATATATGAATTTTGACATTATAGGTCATTTTGAAAAGTCAACAAAAACACCTTTTGGGTCAAAGCATCATACATGAACATGGAAGACTAAATTGAGATGAGACAAAAAGGCTTGCTTAGAGGACACCATAAGATTTCTAAAAAGTCAAAGAACACCTCTCTAGGGTCAAAACTGAGAGAGTTGTGCATTGGCCAAGTTGACCATTTTTGTAAAATTGCCAAAAGTCAAATGTGCTCAAATTTGCATTTTTTGCTAAATGGGCCCAACTTTTTATGCTTGCACTTCAATTACAATGTGGTCCACGACCCAAAAACTTATCCACACATTATTTGCTTCATTTTTCAATTTATTTTGATTTTTCATTAATTAAAAAGTGAATTAAATCAAATAAATGATGAAAATTATCAAAGATATGATTTGATTTGTTTTTTTATAGATGGGCAATCAAAATATGCTGAGCTTGGGTGATCAATTCGAATCAATGGAAATTGGTACAAGAAAGGCATGATTGGCATGAAAATAGAAAATATCATACAAATTGAAAATCAAATCAAATCTCATCAAAGCTTCAAGATTTAATCTGTTTTGCAACCCTAATTCATTGAGGGATATATAATGAACAAGAACAAAGCAAAAAAAAAGGGGTTAGAGGTCGTGCATAGCCAGGAAGAAAACTGAAAAATTCAAGAAAAAACGGGAATCGGTTTTCAATCTACAAGGCGTTTTAGAGCATTTCAAGATCACCAATCCCTTCTTAGACATCCCAGGAAGCTAATCCAATCATTCCCAAGGCCTGAAGCACTCAGAAACTCGTTCTACAACTCACACGGTTTGGTATATTTTTAAATTTTGATTATTACAATTTATGCATCATTGGCACTTTTGATTTATATATTCTTTTTCATCATTGTGTTTTCAAGCTATTGGTACCACTTAATTGCATTTGCACTGCAGGAATCACGATATGCCATTGTTAGGGTTCCTTTGCTCGTTTTAGGGGTTTTCAGTATGGGCAAAATTAGGCCTGGATTCTGGTACCATGATGCTCGTGAGGATGAGACGAGTTGATTGGTACCCTTCCCTTTCATTTATATTGCTTGTATAGGATTTTTGAATGTCACAGGTTTGTAGTTACAGCAAGATGTCCGTAGGTAAAAGTCCTGTTGCCTAAAACGACGGTATGGGAAAGAAGATGAGGCGTGACGATCATTGGTTGGTTGGTTTGAATTTTCGCGCATTTTCTGAAAATAGTGTTTGATTTACTTATATTATTTGGCTTCTATTATATGAACAAACAAACAACGCAGCACAGCTGGCAAGCAGGTACTGGAAGCGAGCATAAGGACCTAGGTTTGATCCCCAGGTCCCAACATTTATTTCATGTTATTTTTCATCATGTGATCAGGTGCGTTGCTGTCCCATATGTCCACCATGCAACTCAATGATCTGACCATCAGACTCATCTCCAGTCAAGATCCAATGTGCCAGCATTGAAGGCCCACCATACACCTCAAAGTCAACGTTACATGGGAAACAATGTAGTCAATACAGGCTTAGATTATTTTGGCCCAAAAATCAGATTGACACCCCCCCTCTCCAGCAATGCTATCAGACCCACTTATTCTTTTTCTTACTACTTTTTATTTTATTTAATTCTTTTAATATCTTTCTTTAATTATTTTAATTCACAAAGTTAATCATTCTTTTTTCATAAAAAAAGTCATAAAATCAAGAAATCATAAAAATTAGAATTAGGTTTTTTTTTATCAAATTTAATTTTCAATTAATTAGTTTAATTTAATTTATGGAAATTTTTACATTATTTTTTTAATTAAAATCAATTAGAAAAAAACTAGGTTAAATTCTTGATTTAATTATTTTCTTTTTCTCAAATAAACCAAAACACAAAAATAGGTTTTTAGAATAAATTAATTTATTTTTCTTAATTTAAAAATTAATTAGAACTTAGGATTTTATTTTTTAATTCAATTATTTCATTATTTTCTTAAATAACAAAAATGACAAAAAAATATATTTTTCTTTAATCAATTACAATTAGGCTTAGTCAAGGGTCAAAACCCTAATCGCTTCGCACTTAATTCTCTGTGCGTATGTAATTTATTTTTGCAAATATTTTTGTAACTGCTCATGGTTTGTAATAGTTAATTTAGGGTTTTTATTTACTGTTTTAATCCCCGAGTTTTTTTGGCTATGTAATTAATCCCCCTCCCCAAAGCCTTGTAATAGCGTAGGTTTATTTTCTCGCATTTTTACTTCCTGCAAATATTTAACTGTTTAGATGTATGTTAATAGGATTGTATGGCAAGAATGCATGACAAAATTAATACGATTAGAAAACCCTAATGTGCAAAGATAAATAATTGAAAACATATCACTCTTAGGGTACACTCTCACTTTGGTTGCCTTCGGTAAACGATCATTAAGCACAAGGTGTCTTAGTGGTTTCCCTCCAGTCTAAAAGATCAAATTGTCCTGTTCAAATGTTGCCTAGGAAATGTTGCCTCGAATATGATCTTAAGACTCTAGGGTTATTACTAGGGTGTCCTAACATTGCTTTAGTGATCGTACGCCCCTTTCGAATTGACCCTTACAATTCCAATGACGATGCTACCTACTCCTTAATAGTAGGATAGTGTTGTCTAAAGGAAACAAGAATAGAAACAATCTTTTTTCCGAGTAAGTAGATGCTAGTAGGTACTTTCTCAAATCAAAACTTTTCACACTTACACTTTTTAAAAAACAAATTTTTAAAACAACTTCGTCACACCCTCGAGGACTGATACAAGGGTTATCACGAAGTAAAAAAGTTTTCAAAACAAAGCACACACAAGCAATTTAAAAATGAGCAAGTACCTAAGAGCCCATGGAAAACCATGGATGGAAAGGGTTCTAACACCTTCCCTTTCTATAATCTACCCCCCGTACTCAAAATCTCGAAAAAGGATTTTTTTTTCTGTACTTTTTTCCTTTCCGGTTGGATGAAATAAAAGTCGGTGGCGACTCTTGCTTACCGCGACATTTTGCGAACACAAAATTCAAAATAAAAACTAGTATTAACAGTCGGTTCTGCCACCGTATCACAGAACCGGTGGCTCTGCTGGGGAGTTATAAGTGGGGTATACCTTAGGATCTAGGTCATTTAAATTGTTTCTCTTGATTACTTTGTTTGCTTTACTTTTGAGGGTTTTGTTTGGGGTTACTATAGATCCTACACCCAAATCTGGGAATACCTTTTAGGTAAGTAGCAATAGACTGTGAGGGAACTGTACGGTGTAGACCGATACGGTTGAAGCAGTAGCTACATTGGTATGGCACTTTGGTTGGTACCAGTATCCCTTGTGGAGAAACAAGGAGAATACAGGGCCGTTGCATGGTGTCGTTAAGCATCAACTGACCTTAGAACCTTTAATTGCCCAACTTGGCCATTAGAAAGTAGTGAGATAGTCGGCCTTGGTGTAGAGCTGAGAACTGGTTGATACTCGATGCTACACTCATTGAGATCATACTCTCAGAATAATTTCGGCCGCAAGAAAAGATTGTGTGAGCTGAAACCATGACCGATGGAGGATGGTCAGTGATATTGAGATCCTCTAGAACCCGGTTACTTTTCAAGGACAGGTTGAACCAACTTAACTTCAAGAGGGTGTCACCTTTGACTTCATGCAAGCCTTAAACCTAAGAGTTTGATGTGATTTGACTATGTTTACAATACTTGTGTTTTCTATACATGTGGTTTATCATGACATCATGCATCATAACATGGCATTCATGCTTCATTACACTAACCATTTCAAAGACCAAGGGAATTTATCTTTGTTCTGTTTTGCAGATCATGGCTCCCGTGCATAGAAATACCATCCGAATCAACTTTGTGCAGATACCTTCCCAACTCAAAGAGCTAGCATCTAGAGTGTCTGAAACTTCTACTTACATCAAGAGACACAGTCAACTTCTCAGCCTGGTTACTTTAAACCTTGATGAATAGATGATGAGCATACTTTTTCAGTTCTTCGATCCCAAGCATCACTGCTTCACCTTTCCAGATTATCAGTTGGTACCCACCTTGGAAGAATTCTCTCAGCTATTGGGAATATCCATTCTTGAACAGGTACCCTTCACAGGTATAGAAGAGGTTCCTAAACCAGAAGTCATTGCCTCAGCTTTGCATTTGAAACGGGTTGATGTGGTATCCAATTGGGAAACTCGAAGCGGAGTCGTGGGTTTTCTAGCCAAATTTCTGATAGACCAGGCTCAACTATTTTGGGATGATTTGGATTTTCAGGCTTTTGAGGATGTCTTGGCTCTTCTTATCTATGGATTAGTTCTCTTCCCTAATCCAGACTCTTTCGTAGATGTGAACGCTATCAAGATTTTGCTTTCTCGCAACCCTGTACCTACCTTGCTTGGAGATATTTTGCATGCTCTCCATACTCGTACCATGAGAAGAAGATGGACTCTTATGTGCTGCATGTCGTTGCTGTCGAGGTGGTTTATTTCTCACCTCTCTAAGTCTGTACTGAAGAACGAAGAAGGTTTGGATTGGTCGCACAGAATAATGTCACTCGCTCATACGAATATTCTTTGGTGTTTCCAGGTTATGGAAGACACTGCTGTTATTGACCGCTGTGGGGGGGTACCCTAATGTCCCATTACTTGGTATTAGATGGGGTATAACTTACAATCCTTGTCTAGCTTTGCGACAATTTGGTCGTGCTCGAAGGGATGGGCCCCATGAGTTACTTCTCGAGGACATCGTGTTCGACTATGAGGATGATGTTAAGGGGCATCGCAGGAGGTTCGTACGAGCTTGGGGCATGGTAAACAGATTTGACCCCAAAGAGTTGGGACCAAAGACTTCCCTTCCTATGCAGCCTTACCTCCAATGGGTCTGAGCTCGTGCCCAGAAGCTTATGATGCCTTATGCGGCTGTATTACCAGTGATTGTGGAGCCCACTATTGAAGAAGGCATTCCTTACACAGTTATCTATCCTTACATGCCCACTGATCTTGGGGAGTTACAGAGGTCTTGGATTCAACTGAAGAATGAGCGGAATACTTACAAGGAACTATTCCATGAGCAAGAGTGGAAGGTTTTAAAGCTCACCAGGCAGCTCGAGGAAGAAAGAGTGATCAATGATTACATCAGCACAAAGAGAAAGGGTCCATGGGACTTTTGATTTTGCTTTTCTAGTTTTAGATTCGTTTTATTTACTTATTTTGTAACGCCTTAAAGGCATGTTGAACCTTTAAATTTAAGCTAATAAAGTTTTTTGTTTATTTTGGTTTGCAAATTTAAATTTCCCAAAGTATTTGAAATCATTACATGTGCATCCCATTATCATACAGATCATTACAGGTACCACTACAGGTTTCTCATCTTCTTCGTTGTTTATTTCAGCAGTGTGATACGGTGGGAAGAACTGACTGTTTTTGGAATGCTGGTTTGTGTTTTGCGTTTGTTTTCGCAAAATGTCACGGTAAGCAAGAGTCGCCACCGACTTTTATTTTATCCAACAAGGAAAGGAAAAAAGCACAGAAAAATTCCTTTTTCGAGATATTTCTCGGGTTCGGGGGGTAGATTATAGAAAGGGAAGGTATTAGCACCCTTTCTATCCGTAGTTATCTACGGGCTCTTAGGTACTTGCTCAATTGTTTTCAAAATTGTTTTCTTTGTGTTTGTGAGTTTTGAAAAAGTTTTTGTTTTAAAACTACGATTTAACTCTTGCTTCTGTCCTCAAGAGTGTAATGAAGTGTTTTGAAAACTTGTTTGTAAAAGTGTAAGCGTGAAAGAGTTTTGTTTTGAAAGAGCAAGTATCTAAGAGCTAATCTACCTACTCGAAAAAGGAATCGTTCTATGCTAATTTCCTTTAGACAATGTTATCCCACTATTAGTGAGTAGGTAGCACCGTCGTTGGAGTTTAAGGGTCAATTCGAATAGGGACATACGGTCACTAAAGCAATGTTAGGACGCCTTAGCGGTAACCCTAATGTCTTATATCATTTGTTTGAGGCAACAATATCCGAGGCAACCGTTTCGAGGCGACTATGATCTTTTATACAAGAGGGCGACCTCTAAAACGACCTATACTCAATGACCGTGTACGAAGGCAACCAAGTGGGAGTGTACCCTAGGAGTGCGCATGTGCGAGTGTGTCGTTTTAGTTATTTTTATCTTTGCACATGTTAAGGGTGATCTAATTTGATTTTAAGATTAAACATCCAGTCTTGTCATGCAAACCCTATTATCAAACATCTAGCAGTTATATAATTTGCGGAATTAAAATGCGGAAATTAAATTACAAGGCGTCGGGTATTTACATCGCCAAAAGCAACCCTTTGAAAATAAAATAAAGCGGTAAAATAAAGAAAAGGTCCTAATTATCTATTACATGCCGAAAGCAGATACATCAATATGGATAAAAATAAATAAAGCGCACGGGAAATTAAATCGAATGCGAACTAGGGTTTTGACCCTTTTAAAAGAAAATGCCTTTTTTTGTTGTTTTTATTTAAGAAAAGAAATTAATACAAGATTAAATATTAAATTAGAAATTAAATTAATTAATTAATGAAAAATAAATTAATGACATATTTTTTGAAGTTTTTTTGTTATTTTAAGAAAGAAAATAAAAATAATTAAATGAATTAAAACCTAATGAACTCTAATTAATTTTATTTATTTACAAAGCAAATTAAATTTTTCCTAATTAATATCCTAATTAATTAGTATTTATTAATAAAAAATAAAATTTCTAAAATTTTATTGGATAAAAAAAAGTATTTTTTTGATTTTGATAAAAAAAGAAAATTTGTTATTGGTTAGAAATTAATAAAAATAAAATAAAACTATTAAATTAAAATAAATGAAATATAAGAGAAGTATATAAATTAGGCCTTTTTTGGAGGGTGTATGAAGCATTTTCGTTGGCCCATTAAGTTGATCCGTTTGGACTTTTGGGATCCAGTGCTTGAGCGTTGACTGAGTCCATCATGTGCCCTCAAGGCTTGGCCACCAGATCTGGCCATCTGGCACGTTGATTGGTGAGCGTCTATGGTAGATCTTAGGCTTCAATGCGCACTGAATTATCTGAAAACAAATAACATTGAGAAAATGGGGGACCTGGGATTCGAACCCAGGTCCTGAAGGAAAATCCACACTATGCTTGCCACTACGCCATGTTGTTTCAATTGTTATAATAATAATAACATAATGTAATATATAAAAACAAAAATCAATTGCCAGAAGAAAAAAACGTGCATTATTTGAATAGTCTAATGGGGACGTGACACGCCTTGTCCCTAACCTCCCAACCGTGGCTAAAAAACAGAGTACCTATACCAACGGACCAAGTTCTGTCACTACAAGTTTGTTCATCTCCAAAATTATGCACAGGCCATGAAAACAAATTTTAAGAGTATGGTTGTGTTCGTCTCAACCTGCTGATCACAACCATAGCCATTATCATGGCCAATTTTTTCTGAAACGAAAAAATCCAAAAACACGAACCAAACCCTAGCAATTGTGGTTCTCCATATAAGTCAGATAAATACAATTGGTTATTATGAAAAGCTTGCAAATGATGTGAGGGTTAAGAATATGCAGATTATTTCATGAAAACAATGCCTAATTTCTAAGATACGAAATCAAGAACAGGGCTACCTCGCGTGAGACTTACAATGCTCTAGGAAACTTGAAAACGCGTAGCTTGGATTGGTTTTGCTTCTGGAGATGGCCAGGAAGAGATTGAGACAAGTCTCAGGTCTTGAAAATGCCCCTAACCTTGATTTCAAAGTCACACTTTTTTCGGTTTTTGCAAGTTTGGTTCTGCCTCCACGATTGATCTCTAACCCTGATTCTTGTGTCTCTCGCTTGCTTATGTATTGCACATTGTATTAGGGTAGCATTTGTTGTTCAAATCTTACTCTATCAATGCTCTTGAATTTGATTTGATTCTTCCATTAAAACTTTCCAAATTGGCTTGATTTCAATCTTTTTTGCACATAATTCATTTGATACGAGTTTGATGATGGCCAGCTGCATAATGGAACCTGAAATCACCACAAAATCTTTGTTATCAATGCCTTTGGATTTTTATTTGATTTATTTTGATTTAAATCAAATTAATTCAAATTAATTCAAATAAAATCAAAATAATTAAAAAAAAATGATATGGACACATGGCCAAGGCTGGAGCATGTGGGCTACAATGAAAACTCAAAACAAGTGAAAAAGAATGGGCCCATTTGGCAAAATTTGAAGTTTTGGGGATAGTTGACTTTTGGCAATTTTGCAAAAAGGTCCAACTTCAACAATGCATAACTTCTTCAATTTTGAACTTTTGGAGGTGTTCTTGGACTTTTTAGAAAGCTTGAGATGTCCTATAATCAACAATGCATAACCCGAATTTTTTTTATTAATAACCAAGTATTAAAATAATATTTCGCAAATAACCGGGTTTTGGAAAAAAATACGCAAATAACCATGTTTCAGATGACTCCCCAAAGGAGGAGCCATCTGAAATGGCGCATGCACCTATATTTTTAAGGGAGGCTCCATCTCACTTGGTGCCTATGTGCTTAGGGCATGCCCTAAGCCAAGTGAGATGGCGCCTTGGTGTATTTTTAGGGCAAAAAAAATTTTTTTTTTCCTTTCCGGTGCATTGCGTGTTGGACAGAGATCAACAAAATGGACTTTTTATTAAAAAAAAATAATTACATCCAACTGTATTACATTAAAATAACAGTAAAAAAACAGATTAAAAAAATGGATACAAAAATACTGGAAAAAAAAAGATACATCAGTGATCCCCCGGAACCCGGTAATGACCCCCGGTTCCGCATCCCCGTCCTCGCCTTTCTCGTGCTGAGTGCCGTCGTGTTTCCTGTTGCAGCAAGGTCGATGGCCCAGCGAAGTCAATGCGGTCCGAATCCATAAAATCGGTCAGATCTCCATATCTAGAAGATCCGCTCTGGTACAGTCGGTTACCCATACCCTCAAAGTTTGGTCGTGTTGGCGGTGGGTGGGGTTCCATGGTTGGTCTGTAGCATTGGTCGTCTGAGTATGAGGGGTAGAAAGGAAATGGATCTTGGGGTGTTTGGTATTGAGGATGTTGGGTGGTTTGGTGATATTGTGGGTGATGGTAGGTTGGGTCGGCTTGGTCGTAATCTTCCGACATTCCCATATCAGGGCTAAGGCTGGATGTTGAGGGCGCCATATTGGGATATGTGGAAGACTGAAATTGTGTGTGGGGTATGTGGGTGTGCTGGTATTGTGGTTGGTATTGTGGTTGGGTTTGAGGCATATCGGGGTATTGGTAGTTTGGTGGTGACTGTGGTTGGTTGTGCGGCATTTGATTGTAGTTGTGTTGTGGTGGGGAATGTGGTTGGGTGTTTGTGGGTCTGTTTCTTCTTGGGGGTTGGTGGGAGGTTGATGGGTTTTGGGTTTGTTGATGGGGAATCGAGGGTTGTGCCCATTGTGTGCGTGGGTCAACCAAGTACCTTGGAAGAGACACGTGCATTTCTGGGTTACTAACCGACCTGTACCACAACAAATATTGATCCATGTGTCGCATATTACCTTGAGTAAGGAAAACCGGGAATTGCAAGACATAGCGGTGACGCCTCTGCCACATCTTACACCATTCCGGAGCGAAGTCTTTCCAGTTGGTAAGACCCCACTGGGCGTCGACCCTTTTAAGATGCCATGGGGACAAATCTGTTGGATCACTTGGTATCTCTTGATGCATTACGAACTGCATCTTCACACGGTCGATGTGGTGCATCTCCACAATGTTGAACCGAATGATTGCAGTCTTCGCAGTCCAAGTTGCTACATCCTCCGGGTTTGGATCATGGCCCAAACCCAAATATGGTCTCCAGACGAACTGCGATAAAATTTAAATCAGGTTAGCGCAAAAGTAATGTATAAATAATTTAAATGAACAAAATTTAAAAGCTACGACGTACGTCATCTGGGCCTAAGTGATCCAACAGATTGCGGTAGAGTGCGACATTGAATCTTGGATTCTTGCCTTAATCCATACCCCTCACGCAGTACCTAAAGGAAATGAGAAACATGTTATTCTTAGCATTTATTTTGGGAAGAGCAGAATAGTTATAAATGCTATAACTTGATGACTTACTTTGTTGCGTACGGGAAACCGAAAGTGTTGTTGTTGACGGGGTTTAAGGACTCCATCCTCCACCAACCCCAGGCTTGTAGTAAAAAAGCGCACCCATAAAATGTACATTTTTCCTTGACTGCGTTTTTGCACAAGGAACTGTATAGGTGGGCTAATACTGCAGAACCCCAACTATATTTTCTTGTTTTTCAAAATTTGTTAGTAAATGTAAGTACATAAAATTTACACTATTTCCCGTACTTTCGGAAAATAAAAATGTACCAAAAAGTATCATAAGATACGTTCTGGCTTTTACTACTCTGTCATTCTCTAAGGAATTTTCATTTAATTCCAAACTTGCATAATGACGTTTCAGCTCAGTGAGTAGTATTCCCTGCCCTCTTGCTCCACCACCTTCTACCATATCCCTGCCCAACAGTTCTTCACACTGAGAGTTGGGTTGTTGAACCGACCCGTTCACGGCCTTACCGTCGACAGGGAGACCTAGTAGCATGTACACATCCTCTAGCGTGATGGTACATTCACCTATTGGTAGGTGAAATGTATGGGTCTCCAGTCTCCACCTTTCCAACATTGCAAGAATGAACTTCGAGTCAATGGTGCAGTTGGAGATCTTTATCACGTGTCCAAAACCTGCGTATTCCAGATAAGGGACGATAAATGGGTCGGGAGCCAGGTAGTTTTGCGAACGAATTCTGAATCTTTTTGTGTCCTGAGTTCATAATTTAACAGGTGTAAGATTAATTAAGATGAACAACACGTTATTTGAAGTATGAAAAATGTATAACCAAAGAAGAAACTTACAAATGCAGCAATGTTTTCCCTTGTGCGTCTGTGAGTATCGCCCATTGTTAGAAGAGCCATTGTTTAAAATGCTTGAGAGTATGAAAGACTTAGGAAGAGATAAAGAGTATGATAGACTTATGAAATATTTCGTAGCAGAGAGTGAGACTTGTGTGGGTGTGAGAGGTGTATGATATGGTGTGTATTTATAGGCAAATAAGTTTGATGTAGTGGTTGCTTGTGCTTGCATGCCTGCGAAGTGTCACATTTGCATGCTTAGGGGGTTACACATATGCATGCATGCATGTACAAAAAATGAAAGGTGTCACTCTTGCAGGCTAGGTGGAAGCCCATGCATGTATCACGATTGGACAGTAAGGGAGGCGCCATTGGACTTGGCGAAAGAGTACAAAAATGAATGGTGTCGCCACCCCAATTGGCGAATAAGAGGTGTCCTTTGTTACAGCATAGGCTCAGGCTACGTGACAGCCTTTGGGATTCCTTTCATTATTGCATGTAAGCCCATTGGAGTTGATGGGAGGAGTCTTACAAAATAAATGTATATGTGTAGAATAGGGCCAGGCTAGGTGGCAGCCTATGGGGTTTCATAAGCCCATGCATGTATCACGATTGGACAGTAAGGGAGGCGCCATTAGACTTGGCGAAAGAGTACAAAAATGAATGGTGTCACCACCCCAATTGGCGAATAAGAGGTGTCCTTTGTTACAGCATAGGCTCAGGCTACGTGACAGCCTTGGGGGATTCCTTTCATTATTGCATGTAAGCCCATTGGAGTTGATGGGAGGAGTCTTACAAAATAAATGTATATGTGTAGAATAGGGCCAGGCTAGGTGGCAGCCTATGGGGTTTCATAAGCCCATGCATGTATCACGATTGGACAGTAAGGGAGGTGCCATTGGACTTGGCGAAAGAGTACAAAAATGAATGGTGTCGCCACCCCAATTGGCAAATAAGAGGTGTCCTTTGTTATAGCATAGGCTCAGGCTACGTGACAGCCTTGGGGATTCCTTTCATTATTGCATGTAAGCCCATTGGAGTTGATGGGAGGAGTCTTACAAAATAAATGTATGTGCAGAATAGGGCCAGGCTAGGTGGCAGCCTATGGGGTTTCATAAGCCCATGCATGTATCACGATTGGACAGTAAGGGAGGCGCCATTGGACTTGGCGAAAGAGTACAAAAATGAATGGTGTCGTCACCCCAATTGGAGAATAAGAGGTGTCCTTTGTTACAGCATAGGCTCAGGCTACGTGACAGCCTTGGGGGATTCCTTTCATTATTGCATGTAAGCCCATTGGAGTTGATGGGATGAGTCTTACAAAATAAATGTATATGTGCAGAATAGGGCCAGGCTAGGTGGCAGCCTATGGGGTTTCATAAGCCCATGCATGTATCATGATTGGACAGTAAGGGAGGCTTCACTGGACTTGGCGAAAGAGTACAAAAATGAATGGTGTCGCCACCCCAATTGGCGAATAAGAGGTGTCCTTTGTTACAACATAGGCTCAGGCTACGTGACAGCCTTGGGGGATTCCTTTCATTATTGCATGTAAGCCCATTGGAGTTGATGGGAGGAGTCTTACAAAATAAATGTATATGTGAAGAATAGGGCCAGGCTAGGTGGCAGCCTATGGGGTTTCATAAGCCCATACATGTATCACGATTGGACAGTAAGGGAGGCGCCATTGGACTTGGCGAAAGAGTACAAAAATGAATGGTGTCGCCACCCCAATTGGCGAATAAGAGGTGTCCTTTGTTACAGCATAGGCTCAGGCTACATGACAGCCTTGGGGGATTCCTTTCATTATTGCATGTAAGCCCATTGGAGTTGATGGGTGGAGTCTTACAAAAAACATGTATATGTGCAGAATAAGGCCATGCTAGGTGGCAACCTATGGGGTTTCATTATTGCATGTAATATTATTGGCAGCCTTGGGGGGTTGCATCCTTACTTAATTGAAATTTTTAGCCTTACGTTTATCATAACATTGATTCACATAATCTATCAAATCTTCCAACCTTCAAACGTTCTTACAATCAAACATTCCAACCTTCGAATCAGTCATCAAATTCATACATTCCAACCTTCAAACATTACAGCATTCATACCTTCATACAATCAATAAACCTTAAACATTCCAACCTTCAAACCTTAAAACAATTCTACGCAATGGCCTCTGTTGTACCCCAAAATTTGCCCTCTCTTTCTTCAGGAAATCATCTTGGATTTTCAAGGTCCCTCTGAAACAAATCCAAGTCCAGAACTGTCATTATTGCCCAAGCAAACCCCTTACAAGAGCAAGATGATCACACAAGCCCTAAAGACAACACTTTTAGCTTGAGAAAAATTAAATTCTAAGTACTTGGAATTTTTCTCTAAAAAATGAGTGTTTAAGAAAAAATCAGCGCTTCAGAACTTCTGGACCAATTCCAGAAAGAAACGGTCAGAAGTTGCAAGCTTGGCTCAGCGCAGTCATAAGTTGGCTCTTCAGCAGCTCCATCAGCTCAATCAGAAGTTGTAAATGTGGTTCAATACGTAAGCCTCAGACAGAACATGACTCTTTCAGCAGTTACGCAAGCTCAGCCAGAATTTGCTAAAGGAATGCAAAAGAAGCAAGGAAGTCTGAAGGCTCTTTCAGAACATGATGAAATCAGAAGATGAAAAGGTCAGAAGAATGAGTGTTACACTGATACAGAATCTCTAAGCCCAGGAGGTCCAGAAGCAAATCCAAGGAACGTGTCAGAAAAATCAGGAGAATCCCCAGAGCTTACTAAGACAACAGGAAGCCAAGGCCAGAGTATGGTTTACGCTGTTCTTGTTGAAACAGAACTGCTGGTTCAAAGTTTGGTTTCCATTACCAGAATATTGATGTTGATAGGTCTTATCACCATTTAATGCTCATTAATGCTTCCAACCACTCCTGAACATTCATCCAAGTGATCCCTTCACGTGTGGCTTGGAAAACGCCTTTATGCAGATTCTGGCATGGGTCTACACGCCACCGCCCACTTAAGAGGTCACTTCTCTCCAATCCACGCCTGCTGCTGCAGCCTAGGCTGAAGGCTATATGTTATCACAACTTCCCAGGAATTTCTGTCAAAGAACAATTCAAACTCTATTGGCGCTTTAATGGCCAAGAAATCCACAAGAACTTTGCCTATAAATAGAGAGTCATTATCCACTGAAAAAGGGCGTTCAAGAAACAGAAAAATTGCTAAGAGAGAAACAGAAATCTTTAGCAAGATAGTGTTGTGAAACTCTGCCAAAATCTCCGGTGGTTTCATAACTTTGAAGTTCTTACCTTCAAACTTTATCCAATACCCAGTTTTCTGTGTCAACCAAAAACACCCTTTTCAAACTTCTGACCCAATATACGCATACACCTTCACCTACCATTTTCAAAAAGAATTTGTCCAGAACACCACCAGAGCCAAAAGCTAGCTTTCATCCACAAACTTTTCCAACAGCCAGGTAAGCACCTGCTGACCTTCATCACGCTACTAAGCATCATCAACTATACATGCTCAAATAAACATAATGTAAATATCATGTTGTTGCTGTTTGTATTCTGAGGATTTTCATACCTCAGAACGTTCTGAGCCAGTGTGGGACCTGCCTGTGACCTTGTTGGTTCTGTCCTCTGAAACACTTTGACATTTGCTGGAGTTGTTCCAAATATGTTTCCTGTTTTGTGGAATAACAACAAAATTGCAGATGTTCTGATTAGTACAGGGAAAAGCCAAGTGCTGACTTTGACGTTAGCGCAGCTGAAGCCTATTTTGCTGTCAATAATATCAGAACTTCTGAGAGTTATTATCTTTCCAGTAGGATCAGAACTTCTGGTTTCTCCACTAACAAACTTTTGTCTTGCAGCGCAGGGGGGGTCAGAACTTCTGATTTCCCCACTAACAGGTTTCTGTTTTGCAGGTGCTAGGGTCAGAAGTTCTGACTCATACAGTTCAACCAAGAGGTTGATCATCTGGCAGCGGATCTGAGTCAGAACTTCTGATGACTTCTCAGCAGCGTGCTGGCTCCCTCTCTCTCTCCCTCTATCTTGTTTTTTTGCTATTTTGTTTTTTGTCTATTTTTCTCGTTGAACCCCCCATGTACAAATGTGTATCCCCACCCCCTAATTGTTGTAATAGCGTAGGATTTTATATTTACGCTTCTTATTGCTAGTAATTAGGATGTGTATGGCAAGATAAAATCAATGAAATAGAAAATCCTAATTCAAAGAAAAAACTCTTGTATGCAATAAAACACACTTGCACACGAACACCCCTAGGGTTACATCCACTTGTTGCCTTTTCAAAAAATGGGCCATGTTACGCATGCAAAGTATCTTGGTAAAACAAACAAAATCAAAAGATCATAGTCCCTCGATGACGCTTTCGAAAGTTGCCTTACAAAAAAAAATGATCTTAGTCCCTCAAAAGAAAAACTAAGATACTTTGCAACATTGTTATCATGGTCTATACGATGACCCGCGCCCGTCCCGTTCATATCCTAACACAAGATTGTCCACCAAATACAATGGTGGAACAAAATTGTTAAAAGGGTTAAAAACATAGAAAAATCTTTGAGTAAATTTAGGGGTAGACCACTCTTAGTTACTTGATCAAAACTTGCAAAAACACTTGCTTACTTTTCAAAACACACTCTCAAAACAACTTTCAAAAAACATTGAAAACTTTTTCAAAAGACATACACCTTTGTATACATCCCAACATGGATCATTACAAAGGTTGCCACCACATTGGCCTCTTTTCAAAACATTTTCAAAACCACACACACAAAGCACCATTTCAAACAATTGAAAATCAAGGCAAGTTGATCTAAGAAAGTAACTAAGAGCCCATGGATAAAATAAAAAGTCGGTGGCGACTCTTGCTCAACCGAAACATTTGCGAAAACAAACGCAAAACCTCAAGTCAGTTCTCCCACCGTATCACAGAACTGGCGACTCTGCTGGGGATTTCTTTTTAAGTGGGGTAACCTTAAGGCTTAGATCACCCTCTTGCATGACTAAATTGTTTGCTTGGACTGCTTTATATCTTGGCTCTCTTGTTTGGATTTGAAATCCTACACCCGGATTTGGGGAAACATTCATAGATAGCAATACGTTGTGGAAACTGTGCAGGGTATACCGACACGGTTGAAGCAATAGCTATATTAGTGCGACATATTTGTGAGTACCGGTAACCCTTGAGTTCAATCAAGGAGAGTACGGGGCCGCTTAGTGATTTCACTAAGCACTAATGACCTAGAACCTTACTTGACCATCTTGGCCTTTCATTAGGAGTAGTGAGATGACCGACTTTGGTGCAGTCCGAAGTTGGTAGATACTCGATACTACACTCATTGAGGGTTGTTTTCTTGGAATATTTTGGTCGCTAGTTAAGTGGCTAAACCAAAACAATGAACATGGAAAACAATCCAATGATATTGAGCTCCTTAGAACCCGGTTACTATTTATAGGACAGGTTTTTAAGCCAACTACACCCAAGAGGGTACTTACCTATGAAACCCCATGCAAGCCCGAAACTAGAGGTTTTGTGTGAATTGCTTGTACATATGTTTGTGCATGCATCATGAACATCATAAAGCATCATATGCATTCACTAACCATTTCAAGGGTTTAGATCTTCATCTTTGTTCTTGTTTTGTAGGTCATGGAAATTCCTCGCAGGAAAACTATCCAAGTCAACCTTGTGAGAATCTCTTCTCAACTCAAGGAGCTCACATCCAGAATTCCAGAAAGCTCTCCCTTCAGTGAAAGACATGGTAGACTGCTCAGCCTAGTCAACACCAGCATTGAAGAGGACATGGTAAAGGTGATGTTCCAGTTCTTTGACCCTCTTCACCACTGTTTCACTTTCCCTGACTACCAGTTGGTACCCACTTTGGAGGAATTTTCTCAACTCCTGAGAATTCCTATCCTTAATCAACTACCCCACAACGGTACGAAAAAGGAACCAAAGCCCGAAGATGTTGCTCGAGCACTACATCTACAGCCATCTGACATCAAAGGGCATTGGGAAACTAGAAGCGGTGTCAAAGGTTTCTTATCCAAATTCTTGTTTGAGAAGGCGCAAGAGTGTTGGAATTCATTGGACCTACAAGCCTTTGAAGAAATTGTGGCACTCCTTACCTATGGGTTGGTCTTGTTCCCAAATCCTGACCAGCTTGTGGATGTCAACGCCGTCAAAATCTTCTTATCCAGAAATCCAATACCAACATTGCTTGGGGACATTCTTCACTCATTTTACACTCGAACAATGAGAAAGATGGGTGTTCTCATGTGTTGTACTCTTCTCCTTGCAAGGTGGTTTATTTCGCACCTTCCACAATCTGTCTTGAAAAATGACCAAGGCTTAAGGTGGTCACAACGGTTGATGACCCTCACTCACTCTGATGTACATTGGTGTTCTCGGTCCAGAGAAAATGTCATCATCATCGATCGTTGTGGAGAGTTCCCTAATGTTCCATTACTTGGCATTAGGGGAGGAATTACCTACAACCCTTGTCTAGCCTTGAGACAATTTGGATATGCACTGAGGGATGGTCCTCACGATATGTTGATTTCGGACCTAGTTTTCGACTTTGACAACGATGCGCAAGGACTTCGCCAAAGATTCATCAGAGCTTGGAGGATGCCTAACAGGGTTGACAGCAAGACACTGGGGCACAAGAACTCCATCCCTCTTGAGCCTTACCTCAAGTGGGTACGAGCCCGAGCCCAGAGTCTAATGATGCCTTATCCTCATGTTCTCCCTGTGATTAAGGAGCCTGTCGAGGAAGGAGAGGTTCCCTACACCATCCTATATCCTGACATGCCTACATCGTGGGAGGAGATGCAGAAGAGCTGGATTCAACTCAAGGAGGAACGGAACACTTTTGAAGCCAGCTTCTACGCCAGTGAGAAGAAGGTTCTAGAGCTTACCCGCCGACTCCATGAGGAAGAGACCCTCAACACCTACATTGCACCAAAGAGGATGCGCAATGTCTTTTTACCTTGAGAAGTTTTGTAATATTTGGCCCATGGGGCATTTATGTAATGACAAATTTCTTCTTACTAATATGACGTGCGTTCTTTTTGTTTGCAACAATTTTGAATGTTCTAAATCCTTGAATGCATTGCATACATAAGCATACCATTCATCATGTGCATAAGCAGGTCTCCACACCAGGTTTCCTTATCTTTCTGCTGTTTATTTCAGTAAGATGGATCTCGAACAGACGGTCAAGGACTTGCAGTCTCAGAATGCACAGTTTCAACAACTCCTGATGACCTTGGCTAAGGGTCAGGAAGATCTGAAAGCCCTGCTGGGGAACAAAGACCAAGTGAAAAAGAAGAATAAGAGAATCGGGGTGGCTACCCTAGGAAGAAGATTCGAGGGTGAAGCCAGAAGATTGCTTGAATTTCCCCCTACATCTGAAGAAGGAACCAGTAAAGGGAATGCGGCTGCGGTACCTTCCGAATCCGAGGTTGAAGAAGAGGAGGCTGAAGAAGACGAAGACTACTCTGATCAACAATACCCGCCCGCTGATGATAAGTACAAAGGCTTGGAAGACAGGTTGGCGGCTATGGAGTTGCAGAGAGTTCCCGACCTAGATTTCGAAGACTTGAGATTAGTTGCTGGAATTGTGATCCCCCCGAAGTTCAAAGTTCCAGCTTTTGCGAGATATGACGGGCTATCCTGTCCGAAAATGCATCTCATATCATATGTAAGGAAGATCCAACCTTACACTGCAGACAAGAACCTTTGGATCCATTTCTTTCAGGATATCCTTTCTGGGGCTCAACTCGAGTGGTTCTATCAGCTGGATGGAGCCAGTATCCGAAATTGGGAAGACTTGGCCACCGCATTTTATAAACAATATCAGTATAATTCTGACCTCGCTCCTACGCGTACCCAACTTCAGGGTATGTCCCTAGGAATGGGCGAAGGATTCAAAGAATATGCGCAAAAGTGGAGAGATCTGGCTGGCAGGGTGCAACCACCTTTGACTGACCGTGAACTTGTTGACATGTTCTTAGGGACCTTGTCTGGTCCGTTCTTTAACCATCTGATTGGTAATTCTTCTGCTGGGTTTACAGATTTGATTTTGACTGGTGAGTACTGAGAAGAAGCCTTTCAAAAAGGAAGCTAGTTCTGTTTATGGTCCTAGGAGACAAGTTAAGCTGGAACGCCGCCAAACTGTTAATGCATTGGTAATTTCAAAGCCTGCTGCTGCTCCTCAGCAGTATAATCAACAAAGGGGTGAGAGGCCCAAAAGGCAGTACACTCGGCTCAGTATGACCCTGTCTCAGATATTGCCGCAACTGCTGTCAACCAACCTGGTAACTGTCAAGGAAGCTCCGAAGGTAGTGAACACAGCTTCTCCTAAGTACAACCCCAATGCCCGTTGCGCTTATCACTCTGATAGCCCCGGGCACACTACGGACGATTGCTGAGCTCTGAGGAATAAGGTTCAAGACCTTATTGATGCTAAGGAAATACAGTTTGAGGCGCCTGAAAGACCCAATGTTGTGACTGCTCCCATGCCCCAGCATGGAGTGAGTGCCGTGGAAGAAGACCGACACGTAGCCTCCGTGGAGGAGATTGTTACTCCGTTATCAACTGTTAAAAGGAATCT
Source organism: Vicia faba (assembly GCA_948472305.1). Lineage (NCBI taxonomy): Eukaryota > Viridiplantae > Streptophyta > Magnoliopsida > Fabales > Fabaceae > Vicia > Vicia faba. Next base: position 1,520,018,013 of record OX451741.1, on the reverse strand, counting down.
GTTGCTAGCTGGTTTATTTCCGGGATGTGGTGAAGATTGCCTTCTTTGTGATGTTTCCCCCTTGGGTTGTCCTTTGCTAAAATCAGGTATCCAAAGCCTGATGGAAAACAAAGAGATCTTATTCGAGAAGATTGTCGTTCCTACTGTCCCTGCCGAAGAAGTTTCTATTGTCACTATTTTCAACAAACCTCCCAAGGCTCCTTCGAAGAAGCCTGTCAAAATTATGTCCACTCAGAAGATTGCTCCTATCATCATCACAGTTCCGGGGCCCCTCCCCTATACATCCGACAAAGCTGTCCCATGGCACTATGGGGTGGATGTTTATGTGCTTGGGGTGAAGAAAAAGTTTGATACAAGTACTGGTGTTAGCAACATCACCGGGCCAGCCAAGGTTACTCGCAGCGGTAGGCTGTTTTCACCAGATATTTCGCCGCCAGTTATTCAGAAACCTCTTATCATCACACCCGCAAGTGTGCATGTTTCCCTTCCAAATCAAGTTCCTGTTTCTACCCCTGTCGCCGAGTCCTCTAATTCTCGGGGCAAAGGGGTTGCTGCTAATTTGCCTGCCCTGACGGAGGCGCCGAAGACAACCGCTGTTGAAGCCTCCTAGCAAGAGTTGGAGGAGATTCTCAAGATTATCAAGAAAAGTGATTTCAATGTTGTTGAGCAGTTGGGGTACACCCCATAAAAAATTTCTATGCTATCACTGCTGTTATGTTCGGAGGCCCATGCAAAGGCCCTGATCTCCTTCCTGAAGACGGCCCATGTGCCGCAAGAAACATCTGCTGATCAATTTACTGATTGTGTGGCCAATTTGACTGCCGATAACGGACTGGGCTTTTCTGACGCCGATCTAACTGTAAAAGGAAAGAACCACAATGACGCCCTGCATGTCTCTATTGAATGCAGGGGCACTACTCTTGCCCATGTGTTGGTAGACACCGGTTCTTCATTGAATGTATTGCCCAAGAAGGCCTTAGACAGGTTAGATTGTGAGGGTTTGGAGCTCAAGCCTAGTAACATTGTTGTCCGAGCCTTTGACGATCCGAAAAGGATGGTACATGGCGAGGTTGACATCCCAATCAGGGTTGGTTCTCAGGTGTTTGATTCTACTTTCTATGTGATGGATATCCGACCGTCCTACTCTTGTTTGCTGGGTCGTCCATGGATTCACAAGGCCGGAGCTGTGACTTCCACACAACATCAAAAGCTTAAGTACCCAGTCAGAGGAAAGATTGTTACAGTTCAAGGGGAAGAGGAGTATATGGTCAGCCACTTAAACTCATTCTGATACATAGAAATGGTTGTGGAATTCATTGAAACCCCCTTTCAACACTTCGAAGAGGTGCCACAGACGCTGGCGTCAGCTGAAACTGTAATTGAAGACCCTCCTTTGAATATGGCTTCCTTAAAGGATGCCCGGGCTGTGATTGGGAAGGGTGAATGTGCAAATTGGGGCCGACTTCCTGACTTTACTCCAAAGACCGACAAGTTTGGTTTGGGCTTCACTACAGAGGCTCAGAGGGCTGTTCGCAAAACAAGGATTGGAAGACCTCCTGTGTTCATCACCAACCCGAGAGTGAATGCTATTGAAGACGGCATGGAAGAATCAGAATTTGACAGCTGGATCTACCCAACAACCAACGGTGGACCAAGCAACTGGACTGCCAAAGACTTCACCCCTATTACTTTTGTCACTCAGTAATAAACTCTTTTGTTGTCAATTTGTAACAAACAATGTGTTGAAACTTTTATGGCTCGGTGTCCTACCCGGGGCACCGTGGCTTCATTTGTGAGGGCTTTTGTGTGACATCTTCATATATCATTAATCAAAACATTGGACGTTTGTTGCATTTCAAATCTTGTGCTCCTTTTCTTTCTTTATCATATATTGCAAAACAGCTATATTTACACACACTCACTTATACAGGTTCCAATCCACTCTGGATCTCACTGGTAACGACTCTGCTACCGCCAGTTATGACTTCAAATATCCGATCAACTTGGCCGAAGACGAAGGTGAAGATGATTGCGAAGTGCCTGGTGAACTTGCAAGACTGCTACTCCAGGAAGAGAGGGCCATTCAACCACATGAAGAGCCAGTGGAAACGGTAAATCTGGGTACTGAGACAGACAGAAAAGAAGTCAAGATTGGGGCTAATGTAGAACTCAGTGTGAAGCAACAGTTGATTCAGATGCTGCGTGACTAAATGGAAATCTTTGCTTGGTCTTACGAAGACATGCCTGGTTTGGATGCCGACATTGTGGTTCATCACCTGCCTACCAAGGAAGATTGCCCTCCGGTTAAACAGAAGGTCTGCCGCATGCGTCCAGAGATGTCCGAGAAAATCAAAGCTGAGGTTATGAAACAATTTGATGCCGGGTTTTTAGCAGTGACTTCTTACCCTCAGTGGGTTGCCAACGTGGTTCCAGTACCGAAGAAAGATGGTAAGGTCCGAATGTGTGTTGATTACAGGGATCTGAACAGGTCCAGCCCCAAGGATGATTTCCCTCTGCCTCATATCGACGTTCTGGTTGATAATACTGCTCAGCATAAAGTTTTCTCCTTCATGGACGGCTTCTCCGGTTATAATCAGATCAAAATGGCTCCTGAAGACAAGGAGAAGACCACTTTTGTTACTCAGTGGGGCACCTTTTGCTACAAGGTCATGCCTTTTGGGTTGAAAAATGCTGGGGCAACTTACCAACGTGCCATGGTTGCTTTATTTCATGATATGATCCATCACGAAATAGAAGTATATGTCGATGATATGATTGCAAGGTCCCAAACTGAGGAGGAACACCTTGACCATCTACGAAAGCTGTTTGACCGTCCGAAGTTGTACAAGCTGAGGTTGAACCCAAACAAGTGCACCTTTGGGGTGAGGTCCGAAAAACTACTAGGTTTCATTGTAAGCGACAAAGGTATCCAAGTGGATCCTGCCAAGGTGAAAGCCATACAAGAAATGCCAACTCCTAAGACAGAGAAGGAAGTCAGAGGTTTTCTAGGACGTTTAAACTACATTGCCCGATTTATCTCACATCTAACTGCTACCTGTGAACCAATCTTCAAGCTACTGAAGAAAGATCAAGTAGTACGTTGGAACGATGAATGTCAAGCCTCTTTCGACAGAATCAAAGAGCATGTCCAAGAACCACCCATTCTTATGCCGCCGGTTGAAGGGAGACCTCTAATACTATACTTGACAGTACTTGACAACTCAATGGGGTGTGTGCTGGGGCCGCATGACGAGTCTGGCCGAAAAAAGCACGCCATTTATTACCTGAGCAAAAAGTTTACCGATTGTGAGATTCGGTACTCACTGCTCGAGAAAACTTGTTGCGCTCTGGTATGGGCTGCTTGCCGGCTGAGACAATATATGTTGACTCACACTACTCTGTTGATTTCAAAAATGGATCCAATCAAGTACATATTCGAAAAGCCTGCTCTGTCCGGAAGAATAGCAAGATGGCAAATGATCTTGACAGAATATGACATTCAGTACACGACTCAAAAAGCAATCAAGGGAAGTGTATTGGCAGACCATTTGGCACACCAACCTGTGGATGATTACCAGTCATTGAACTTTGAATTTCCAGACGAAGATATCATGGTAGTGACTGATTGTGAAGTACCTGGACCAGATGAAGGACCTGAGGAAGGATCCCGATGGTCTATGCACTTTGACGGAGCCTCGAACGCTTTAGGTAATGGTATCGGCGTTGTGATCATATACCCCAAAGGCACTCATACTCCACTCACCGCCCGGTTATGTTTCAACTGCACCAACAACATGGCAGAGTATGAGGCATGTATCATGGGTCTTCAAGCTGCAATTGACTTAAGGATCAAGTTTCTGAGTGTCTTCGGAGATTCCGCTCTCGTGATCAATCAGGTCAAAGGCGAGTGGGATACGAAACACCCAAATCTTATTCCTTACAAGGATTATGTGCTGACATTGCTTCCCCACTTTGAAGAGATAACTTTTGAACACTTCCCGAGGGAAGAGAATCAGTTGGCGGACGCGCTAGCTACAATGTCTTCTATGTTCAAAGTCAAATGGGACAACGAGGCTCCCCGGATCATTATCTGGAAATTGGATGAACCTGCACATTGCTGTGATCTTGAGACCGAAGAAGTAACAGAAAAGCCTTGGTATCATGAGGTGAAGAGGTATCTTGAAGCTCAAGAATACCCCGAGGGCTCTTCTGTTAATGACAAGAAGTTTCTGAGAAGGTTCGCAGCAAAGTTCTTCCTCAGTAATGACATTCTGTACAAACGAAACCATGATTCAACCTTACTGCGTTGTGTAGATAAGAATGAAGCAGAAAGGATCATGGCAGAGCTGCATGAAGGTACCTTCGGAACTCATTCCAGTGGACATACCATGGCAAAGAAAATCCTTCGGGCAGGATATTTCTGGTCCACAATGGAAGCCGACTGTTACCAACACTCGCGAACTTGGCATAAATGCCAGGTCTATGCTGATAAGGTGCACATTCCTCCGGTTCCTCTGAACGTCTTGACAGCACCTTGGCCTTTTGCAATGTGGGGAATTGATATGATCGGCGAGATCCGACCGACGGCATCCAACGGGCATCGCTTCATCTTGGTAGTGATTGATTACTTTACAAAGTGGGTTGAAGCAGCTTCCTACGCCACTGTAACCAAGAGCGTTGTGGCGCGATTCATTCGGCATAACCTGATCTGTCGATACGGCGTACCTGAGAGGATCATTACGGACAATGGTACCAATCTTAACAACAAGATGATCACTGAGCTCTGCGAGCAATTCAAGATACAGCACCACAACTCTTCTCCTTACCGGCCGAAGATGAATGGGGCTGTAGAAGCAGCGAATAAGAACATCAAGAAGATTGTGCAAAAGATGACAGTGACCTACAAAGATTGGCACGAGATGTTACCGTTTGCTCTTCATGGGTACCGTACCTCAGCACGGACGTCGACATGGGCAACTCCCTTCTCTTTGGTCTATGGCATGGAGGCAGTCTTGCCTATTGAAGTCCAGATACCCTCTCTTCGGATAATTAAGGATGCAGACTTGAGCGAAAATGACTGGATCCAGACACGACTTGATCAATTAAACCTAATTGACGAAAAGAGACTCACTGCTATTTGTCATGGTCAAACGTACCAAAAACGGATGATCAGGGCATTTAACAAGAAGGTCAGACGACAAGTGTATCAAGTCGGAGACCTGGTAATCAAGCACATCACTCTTCCTCAAAGTGATCCCAGGGGCAAATGGACCCCTACGTACGAAGGGCCATTTGTGGTTAAACATATCTTCTCAGGAGGAGCTATGATTCTAACCACCATGGACGGTGACGACCTTCCTCACCCTGCCAATGCAGACATAGTAAAAATATACTATGCATAAATTAAAGACCCGCTAGGTTGACACACCTAGGCAAAATAAGGGCTTCCCGGCAAACCAAAAGGGTTCGGGAAAAAATAAGGGATGAAATGAAAAAAATCTATACACCCGGCAAGTCGAAAACCTGAAAAGGCGGCTTGGGCAAAAATGGGTATCCCGGTGGACCGAAAACCCGAAAGGGCGGTCCAGGCAAAAGTTAGGGATAAAGCGTAATACTATGTCTCATTGGATCACCCTGCATCCAGAATTCGGCATCAACTATCGAACTCAGATGACTTCAATCAATCAGCTTCACCTTCAACTAAGCAGCAAAATGATGAGACGCTTGAAGACATAAAGGCGATAGCAGAGTTGGAACCCAATGGGATTATTTTTTCACATACCTGTTTTGTTTTCTTTTCACAAAATTGTATAAACTCTATTTTGCTCGGCGGCGTTCTCTTACTAGGACGTCAGCCTCTTGTACATAAAACGCCTATTTTCAGGCAAATTTCAAAATCAATACAAGTTCAATTTTTTCAGAAAAATTATCCATTGTTTTTCCTTTCTCTACTTTGTTTTGCGAAGAACGTCCAATGTTCATTTTTGATATATGCATTTGACATTAATTGCTAATCACGAGTAGTTGCATGCGAAACAAAAGACTGATTACAGGTGACATCCGAAACAGGGGCAATTTAGAGTTGTCTAAGCGATCTAGTTGCTCTGTCTACCAAGGTACCAAGGTAGGTTCGGCTGAAGAATGTAACCAAGTCACTTCAACTCCCCACAGAATAAGATAAGATTCAGCAATGCTTTCCCCAAGTAGAGTTGGTTTCCTATCAACCCTGAAAAGGCACAATATTCCCCTAGCAAGTCAGCAATACTCTCCTCAAGCAAAGTTAGTCTGCTGCCAGCCTTAAGGAAGTTGGGTATCCCCAGAAGATCTCAATATTCCCCAGCGGAGTACAGACATCCCTCAACATGCATCCCCGGCAGTCTTAATCTAAGATTGTTCCCCGACAGAATGCCAACACCCCAGTATAGTCTGAAAGTTTCCCCAGGAAAATGGAATCTATATCCCCAGCAGGTCTTGAAGCTTATCCCCTGCAGAGTACGGACGTCTCTCCCAGACTCTATTCAAAGTTATTCCTCACAAGAGCTTATAACTGGGTTATCCTCAGCTAATTACCACGGAGAGATCGTCCTCGGCGAAGTTCCTCCTATCCCCAGCGGAGTTCATCAAGGTTCCCCAACATAACTTACCAACGGTCCCCAGTGGAGTTTATCGTTGAAATCCCCAGCAGAGCTCTCATCAAAACCTCAGCGAAGTATTCTCTTCCCGCAGAGTAATTTCCCGCAGAGTAACCTCTCCGACAAATTTGTTCCCCAACGGAGTCATCTTCTCCTGCCAGTTTATTCTTGCAACCATCATCCCCGGGGGAAGTGAAGAACTCTACTCTTCAGCATCAGCCCAAGATTTGATTCCCTGGCCAGTCGTCAAGGATTTATTTTCCTAGACGAAAATACATTCATAAACATTTCACATTCCATACATCCTGCTTGCATACATGATAAAGTGCATACAACACTGTCTCATTTTGACATCATGACATCATGCATCTCATACATCATGACATTTCATACAACTGATGTTTTGCCTTTTCAGGAAAAGTCAATCCAAGGATGATTACTATCAACTATCACAATTCCAGATTCGATTCCTGTATCTAGCCGGGGCATATCAGTGAGTGATTGATTGTAGATTCGATACCTGTATCTAGCCAGGGCATATCGACATAAAGAGTTTGAAGATTAAACACCTGTAACAGGCCAGGAAATTATCTTTCATTCTCAGGTCAGAGGTCTACGCCTGTATCCAGCCAGGAAAGCCATCTCTACCAATCTTTTACATTTTCCAGATTCGATTCCTGTATCCAGCCAGGGCATATCTGTAGACAACATTTTCCAGATTCGATTCCTGTATCCAGCCAGGGCATATCTGTAGACAACATTTTCCAGATTCGATTCCTGTATCCAGCCAGGGCATATCTGTAGACAACATTTTCCAGATTCGATTCCTGTATCCAGCCAGGGCATATCTGTAGACAACATTTTCCAGATTCGATTCCTGTATCCAACCAGGGCATATCTGTAGACAACATTTTCCAGATTCGATTCCTGTATCCAGCCAGGGCATATCTGTAGACAACATTTCCATATCCGATACCTATATCTAGCCAGGGCACATCTGTGAGCAACTAATTGTAGATTCGATACCAGTATCTAGCCAGGGCATATCTGCATGAAGAGACTGAAGATCAACACCTGTAACAAGCCAGGAAACATCTTTCTTTCTCAAAGTACGCAGTTTCTCGCTAAGGAATCTCTTATGCGATCAATACCTCCAAATGGCATCTATAAGCCCATTCCCGACAAGGTTCTGTCACGTCTTCAGATGGCATTCATAAGCCCATCTCCCTGTCCACCATCTCTCCAAATGGCATCTATAAGCCCATTCCCGCCATCACATTGCTGATACTCTACTATGAGAGTGCAAATTTCCGGGCACTCTAGTGTCCAATCTCCTTTTACCTTCGAGTTGCGAAAGACAAACTTGCCAATCTAACTCTTCAGGATCAAGAAGATTGAACAGGGGCAACTGTTGTACCCCAAAATTTGCCCTCTCTTTCCTCAGGAAATCATCTTGGATTTTCAAGGTCCCTCTGAAACAAATCCAAGTCCAGAACTGTCATTTTTGCCCAAGCAAACCCCTTACAAGAGCAAGATGATCACACAAGCCCTAAAGACAACACTTTTAGCTTGAGAAAAATTAAATTCTAAGTACTTGGAATTTTTCTCTAAAAAATGAGTGTTTAAGAAAAAATAAGCGCTTCAGAACTTCTGGACCAATTCCAGAAAGAAACGGTCAGAAGTTGCAAGCTTGGCTCAGCGCAGTCATAAGTTGGCTCTTCAGCAGCTACATCAGCTCAATCAGAAGTTGTAAACGTGGTTCAATACGTAAGCCTCAGACAGAACATGACTCTTTCAGCAGTTACGCAAGCTCAGCCAGAATTTGCTAAAGGAATGCAAAAGAAGCAAGGAAGTCTGAAGGCTCTTTCAGAACATGATGAAATCAGAAGATGAAAAGGTCAGAAGAATGAGTGTTACACTGATACAGAATCTCTAAGCCCAGGAGGTCCAGAAGCAAATCCAAGGAACGTGTCAAAAAAATCAGGAGAATCCCCAGAGCTTACTAAGACAACAGGAAGCCAAGGCCAGAGTATGGTTTACGCTGTTCTTGTTGAAACAGAACTGCTGGTTCAAAGTTTGGTTTCCATTACCAGAATATTGATGTTGATAGGTCTTATCACCATTTAATGCTCATTAATGCTTCCAACCACTCCTGAACATTCATCCAAGTGATCCCTTCACGTGTGGCTTGGAAAACGCCTTTATGCAGATTCTGGCATGGGTCTACACGCCACCGCCCACTTAAGAGGTCACTTCTCTCCAATCCACGCCTGCTGCTGCAGCCTAGGCTGAAGGCTATCTGTTATCACAACTTCCCAGGAATTTCTGTCAAAGAACAATTCAAACTCTGTTGGCGCTTTAATGGCCAAGAAATCCACAAGAACTTTGCCTATAAATAGAGAGTCATTGTTCACTGAAAAAGGGCGTTCAAGAAACAGAAAAATTGCTAAGAGAGAAACAGAAATCTTTAGCAAGATAGTGTTGTGAAACTCTGCCAAAATCTCCGGTGGTTTCATAACTTTGAAGTTCTTACCTTCAAACTTTATCCAATACCCAGTTTTCTGTGTCAACCAAAAACACCCTTTTCAAACTTCTGACCCTATATACGCATACACCTTCACCTACCCTTTTCAAAAAGAATCTGTCCAGAACACCACCAGAGCCAAAAGCTAGCTTTCATCCACAAACTTTTCCAACAGCCAGGTAAGCACCTGCTGACCTTCATCACGCTACTAAGCATCATCAACTGTACATGCTCAAATAAACATAATGTAAATATCATGTTGTTGCTGTTTGTATTTTGAGGATTTTCATACCTTAGAACGTTTTGAGCCAGTGTGGGACCTGCCTGTGACCTTGTTGGTTCTGTCCTCTGAAACACTTTGACATTTGTTGGAGCTGTTCCAAATATGTTTCCTGTTTTGTGGAATAACAACAAAATTGCAGATGTTCTGATTAGTATAAGGAAAAGCCAAGTGCTGACTTTGACGTTAGCACAGCTGAAGCCTGTTTTGCTGTCAATAATATCAGAACTTCTGAGAGTTATTGTCTTTCCAGCAGGATCAGAACTTCTGGTTTCTCCACTAACAAACTTCTGTCTTGCAGCGCAGGGGGGGTCAGAACTTCTGATTTCCCCACTAACAGGTTTCTGTTTTGCAGGTGCTAGGGTCAGAAGTTCTGACTCATACATTTTAACCAAGAGGTTGATCATCTGGAAGCGGATCTGAGTCAGAACTTCTGATGACCTCTCAGCAGCGCGCTGGCTCCCTCTCTCTCTCCCTCTATCTTTTTTTTTTGCTATTTTCTTTTTTGTCTATTTTTCTCGTTGAACCCCCCATGTACAAATGTGTATCCCCACCCCCTAATTGTTGTAATAGCGTAGGATTTTATATTTCCGCTTCTTATTGCTAGTAATTAGGATGTGTATGGCAAGATAAAATCAATGAAATAGAAAATCCTAATTCAAAGAAAAAACTCTTGTATGCAATAAAACACACTTGCACACGAACACCCCTAGGGTTACATCCACTTGTTGCCTTTTCAAAAAATGGGCCATGTTACGCATGCAAAGTATCTTGGTAAAACAAACAAAATCAAAAGATCATAGTCCCTCGATGACGCTTTCGAATTTTGCCTTACAAAAAAAATGATCTTAGTCCCTCAAAAGAAAAACTAAGATACTTTGCAACATTGCTATCATGGTCTATATGATGATCCGCGCCCGTCCCGTTCACATCCTAACACAAGATTGTCCACCAAATACAATGGTGGAACAAAATTGTTAAAAGGGTTAAAAACATAGAAAAATCTTTGAGTAAATTTAGGGGTAGACCACTCTTAGTTACTTGATCAAAACTTGCAAAAACACTTGCCTACTTTTCAAAACACACTCTCAAAACAACTTTCAAAAAACATTGAAAACTTTTTCAAAAGACATACACCTTTGTGTACATCCCAACATGGATCATTACAAAGGTTGCCACCACATTGGCCTCTTTTCAAAACATTTTCAAAACCACACACACAAAGCACCATTTCAAACAATTGAAAATCAAGGCAAGTTGATCTAAGCAAGTAACTAAGAGCCCATGGATAACCATGGATAGAAAGGGTGCTAATACCTTCCCTTTCTATAATCTACTCCCCGAACCCAAGAAAACATCTCAAAGGTTTTTGCTGTGCTTTTTAACCTTTCCTTAGGATAAAATAAAAAGTCGGTGGTGACTCTTGCTCAACCGAAATATTTGCGAAAACAAACGCAAAACCTCAAGTTAGTTCTCCCACCGTATCACAGCCTCTTCACCATAATTTGTCGTCAAAGCACATTTCAACGGTGAGACATACATTTGTCCCACGGCTGGGTTTTTGTTTAGAGACACAGACAACATTCGATTTCTCTTAAACGGGAAAGCCAATTTCTCGTACTTCAAAAAAAGATTGGAGGCCAAACTTGAACGAGGCCCGGTGTCCCAGATATTTTATCAGAATCCAGTTTTCTTTGGAAACAACCAGGTAATTTTTTATAAGGTTGAAGTTCAAGATGACGAGGATCTACATAATATGATTTCCAGCCATGTATATTCTGGATACGACTCTATTGAGTTATACGTTTTGCTTCAAGAGCCTCCGGTGACACAGGAGGTTGAGCCTCCGGTGACACAGGAGGTTGATCCTTTGGAGAATGAACAAGATGAGGTAGATGCAGTTGATGATGAAGAAGAAGATAACGAGTTAGAGTTTGATGAAATGGTGAACGATGATTCTGACGATGATGGCATCCCTAGTATTCCTACAGACAAAATCTACACACCACCTCCGCACATGACAAACTTCAACATGGGCGGAGATAAACCTTCTACTGACTTATTTTTCAAACCGTATATGCAGTCGGATGAAAATTTAAAAGAGAAGGACAAGTTTCGTAACAGAGAGGAATGCATCAGGGCCATTAAAAAATTTCACATGCTCAACTCGGTTGATTTTAAGGTGGATCGTGTCAACCCGGAAAGGTACAAGATCAAGTGTGTCCACCCTGACTGTATGTTCAAGTTGACCGCATCATACAGATTAAGGGGTGACTGCTGGGTCATAGGTTCCATGACTACCCACACTTGTGTAAGTTCCACTCAATCACAGGACCACCGAAAACTCAACTATGATCTAATCTGTCAAGAAATCCTACCCCTGGTCAGCAACGACCCATCTTTGAAGGTGAAAACAATCATCTCCCACATCACCATGGTTTTTAACTACACTCCGTCTTACCGTAAGGCGTGGTTAGCAAATACTAAGGCGATTGAAAAGGTGTACGGAAACTGGGAGGAGTCATATCGAGAACTTCCCCGCTACCTGAATTCACTCAAGACGTATTCTCCAGGTAGTGTTTACGTTCTGGAAACATTGCCAGCGTACGCCCAAGATGGTAGTCTACTGCATGGCAACGGAATATTCAGTCGCGTGTTTTGGGCATTTCAACCATGCATCACAGGGTTTGCATCATGCAAACCAATTTTACAAATTGATGGGACTTGGTTGTATGGGAAGTACAAAGGCACGCTATTGATGGCAGTTGCACAACCAGATCTCTGTTTGATCTCGGACAAACATGCCTCCATTGAAAGTGCCTACAATAATCCAGCAAATGGTTGGCATGACCCTCCTTCTACGCATGTCTATTGCGTTAGGCATATCGTCCAGAATTTCTCGAGGGAGGTCAAGGAAAAAACATTGAGGAAAGAGGTTATGAATGCGGGATATGCATTGACACAACCCACATTCAAATATTACCGCAACGAGATCCGTTTGTCTAATCCGGAAGCCGGTAGGTGGATCGACAATATTCCGGTGGAAAAATGGACTAGGTCATACGACAATGGCCAAAGATGGGGGCATATGACAACGAATCTTATTGAATCAATGAATGGGGTATTCAAGGGCATACGAAACCTCCCAATCACTGCCTTGGTAAAATCTACGTATTTTAGGATGGCTGCGTTATTTTCCAAAAGAGGTGAAATATGGAATGCGGTGTTGCAATCTGGACAACTATGGAGTGAAAGCTGCATGAAATACATTAAGGCTGAAAGTGATAAAGCCAACACTCACATGGTTATACGGTTTGACCGACACAGCCATAACTTCATTGTGAAAGAGACAATCGACCACAATGAAGGCCTGCCAAGACAAGAATACAGGGTCATTTTACCTTCTCAATGGTGCGATTGTGGCAGGTTTCAAGCAGTTCGTATGCCTTGCTCTCATGTCATTGCCGCTTGTGCTCATACCCATCAAGACGCGCTTCAACTGCTGTCAAACGTTTACAAATCTGAAACGTTGCTCACTGTTTACAACAACAACTTTCCTTTGGTGGCAAAACCAGATTATTGGCCTGAATACGGCGATATAGTTTGGCACAATGACCAAATGCGAAGGAACAAGAAGGGTCGTCCCAAAAGTAGGCGCATCACAACAGAAATGGACGATCTTGACAGGTTGGAAAGAAAGTGTGGTTTATGCCGTCAGGTCGGACACAATCACAAAAACAGTCCGAATCGGGCATCTGGCTCGACCACATAAATATTGTAATACATAAAATCTTTTCAATATTTGTGTTGTAAACATTTGGGTTTTCCGTTAACAGATTTTGCTACAGTTAATAAAACGCGTACAACAATAATTAACGATATTCAATCTAGGAAATTACAACTGTTAACACAATTTCATCTGACCCATGCATCATCAGCAATACATCACTATCTGTTTTGACTTCCTCCAACCACACATTAGGTCTTCCTGTCGCATGCGAGGTTGTTGTTCGTTTTCGCTGGATCCTTCGAATTTTCCCCCCTCCGCAATGTCTCCATCTAGCCACCGCATCAACTCCCGCTTCAGACGCTCCATGGAGTGAATGTGCCAGAATTTCATTTTCATCGCAGGTTTCATGGCGGAGAATATAACGTAACCATCTCTGCTAAAAATCATAGGCGACGTCATGACGCAAATAACGGAGTACAAAATAAAAATACAGTGCGAGAAAGTGTGAGAAATTTCGGAGAAACAGACGAATTATTTATAAAACAGCATTTTGCCCTAGTTTTGCCCTAGGAGCCAAGTGAGATGGCGCCTCCTCTCACTTTTAAGGAGCATGCGCCATCTCACTTGGCTAAAATCCAAGGGAGGCGCCAAGTGAGATGGCGCCTAGGGCAAAACCCTAGGTGGGGGCGCCAAGTGAGATGGCTCCTCCTTTGGGGAGTCATCTGAAACATGGTTATTTGCGTAATTTTTTCCGAAACCCGGTTATTTGCGAAATATTATTTTAGTACATGGTTATTAATAAAAAAATTCCCATTTGGCAAAATTTGATGTTTTGGGGATAGTTTACTTTTGGCAATTTTGCAAAAAGGTCCAACTTCAACAATGCATAACTTCTTCAATTTTGAACTTTTGGAGGTGTTCTTGGACTTTTTAGAAAGCTTGATATGTCCTATAATCAACCCTTTTGGTCTCATATCATTTGTATATTCCATACTCAAGTTAGAAGCTTTGACAAAAAAGGTGTTTTTGTTGACTTTCAAAAATGACCTATAATGTCAAAATTCAGAACTTCTTGTGAGTGCATTTTTTGAACTTAGGGTATGAAGATGGATTGTAGGTAATTTCATACTATTCAAAATGAGCTTTAGATGGGTTATTTCTCATAAATTATGAGAAAGTTATGCTTGGTCAAAGTTGAGTTGACTTTTCCTACAAAACCCTAATTTAGCAACTTTTGAATCTTGATGAATTTTGAGCAATCCTTGATGAATCATGATCAAACCTTGACCAAATGATGAAATATCCTTCAAAATGAGAATGTTGACAAAAAATATTGAAGTTTGACTGTTTGTAGGTCACAGTTGACTTTTGCCCTAGCACAGTCGACTTTTGGACCTTTGAGCAATTGACTGAGCAAACTTCCTCTGCAAGGCTTGAAATTTGACATGGATGATCTTGAGAACATATTAGGACCTTGGGGAGAACTTTAGGTCATTTGGACTCAAGGATCTTGATGCAACACAAAACCCTAATTTGGGGTAGACTGCCTTAGGAGAGAGCTTGTCTGACCAAGTCTTGGACTACTTTGAGCAACTTGGAGATTTTTCTTGCAATGTTTTGAGAAATATGGGAGGGAAAATTTTGGGGTACAACAACTTCCCCTATTCAATCTTCTTAAACCTGTGGATGTAGATTGGCTTTCGTGCCTTTTGTGATCCGAAGGTGGAAGATGATTGAACACTAGAGTGCCCAGAAATTTGTACTCGCATGAAGTGGTATCAGCCTTGTGATGTTGGGAATGGGCTTACAGATGCCATTTGGAGATTGCCGACGAGAGTATGGGCTTATAGATGCCATCTGAAGGAGTGTCAATCGCATAAGAGATTCCTTAACGAGAGCTTGTATACCTGTTGTTTGAGGAAGTTTCCGCTGGGGAAGTGTGATCTTTGTTGAGATTTAGGAACTTGTCAGTAATTCAACTGAGGTGTCGAGATTTAGGAACTTGCACATAATTCAATTGAGGGGGAAACATCTTCATCGAGATTTAAGAACTTGCCCGTAATTCAACTTAGAAAACTTCTCTGCTGAGATTTAGGAACCTGTTTGTAATTCAACGGAGGAACTTTGTCAAGATTTAGGACCTTGTCTGTAATTCAACTGAGAAAAACTCTGTTGAGATTTAAGAACTTGTCAGTAATTCGACTGGAGGGAAACATCTTCATCGAGATTTAAGAACTCGCCCGTAATTCAACTGAGAAAACTCCTCTGCTGAGATTTAGGAACCTGTATGTAATTCGACGGAGGAACTTTGTCGAGATTTAGGACCTTGTCTGTAATTCAACTGAGAAAAACTCTGTTGAGATTTAAGAACTTGTCAGTAATTCGACATGGGGAAACATCTTCATCGAGATTTAAGAACTCGCCCGTAATTCAACTGAGAAAACTCTGCTGAGATTTAGGAACTCGTCTGTAATTCGACGGAGGAACTTTGTCGAGATTTATGACCTTGTCTGTAATTCAACTAAGAAAAACTCTGTTGAGATTTAAGAACTTATCAGTAATTCGACTGGAGGGAAACATCTTCATCAAGATATAAGAACTCTCCTGTAATTCAACTGAGAAAACTTCTCTGCTGAGATTTAGGAACTTGTCTGTAATTCAACGGAGGAACTTTGTCGAGATTTAGGACCTTGTCTGTAATTCAACTGAGAAAAACATCTCTGCTGAGATTTAAAAACCTGTCAGTAATTCGACTTGGGGAAACATCTTCATCGAGATTTAAGAACTCGCCCGTTGTGATACGGTGGGAGAGAACTGACTGTTTTTTGGAATGCTGGTTTGCGTTTTGTGTTTGTTTTTGCAAAATGTCACGGTAAGCAAGAGTCGCCACCGACTTTTATTTTATCCAACAAGGAAAGGAAAAAAGCACAGAAAAATTCCTTTTTCGAGATATTTCTCGGGTTCGGGGGGTAGATTATAGAAAGGGAAGGTATTAGCACCCTTTCTATATGTGGTTATCCACGGGCTCTTAGGTACTTGCTCATATTGTTTTTAAAATTGCTTTTCTTTGTGTTTGTGGGTTTGAAAAAAGTTTTTATTTTGAAAGTTCGTTTGAAAAGTGTAAGTGTGAAAAGTTTTTGTTTTTTTGAAAGAGCAAGTACTTAAGAACCATCTACCTACTCAAAAAAGTAATTATTCTATGCTAATGTCCTTTAGACAATGCTATCCCACTATGAATGAGTAGGTAGCACCGTCGTTGGAGTTTTAAGGGTCAATTCGAATTTAGGGACTTACGGTCACCAAAGCAATGTTAGGACGCCTTAGCGGTAACCCTAAAGTCTTAGATCATTTGTTTTGAGGCAACAATATCTGAGGCAACCGTTTCGAGGCGACTATGATCTTTTAGACAAGAGGGCGACCTCTAAAACTTCCTATACTCAATGATCGCGTACCAAGGCAACCAAGTGGGGTGTACCTTAAAAATGCGCATGTGCGAGTGTGTCGTTTTCAGTTAATTTTATCTTTGTACATGTCAATGGTGATCTAAGTTGATTTTAGGTTAAACATTCATTCTTGTCATGCATCCCTATTATCAAACATCTAACGGTTTATAAGTTGCGGAAAATAAATTGCGGAAATTAAATTATAAGGCGTCGGGTATTTACATCGCCAAAAACAACCCTTTGAAATTTAAATGCGGAAAATAAATAAAGCAATAAAAATATTTAAAGTTCTATTAAGCTATTACATTTCGGGAACAAATACAATATTGAATAAAATGGATCGCGTGCGGGAAATTAAATTGGGCGCAAGTTTTAGGGTTTTGACCCCTTAATTATTTAAAGAAAAGATTTTTTTTGTTTGTTTTTTTTGAATTTTTTAAGAAATAAATTATCTAAATTAATTATTAAATTAATAAATAAATTAATTAATAAAAATAAATATTTTTGGGTTTTTGATATTTTAAGAAAGAAAAATAAAATTGATCAATGTTAATAAAAACCTAATTATGTCTAAGTTAATTTTAATTATTGACAAAAATATATTAAAGTTATTGTCTAATTAAAGCCTAAATTAATTAATAATTTTGTTAATAAAAATAAAATTCTGAAATTTAATTTAATAAAGAAAAAATATTTTTTGGTTTTTGATTTTATTAAGAAAAAGATTTGATTGGTTAATGATTAAATAAAAATAATGAATAAATAATCAAAACAAAAATAAAATAGAAATATAGAGAGAGATAGAGGTATATGGGCCTGGTTTTTGGAGGTCTGAATAGCAATTCCAAGGCCCATTAACACGTTGGCCTGGTGGACTCTTTAGATCCCATGTGCGCTGGTTGACTTGGTCCCATGGTGGACCATCATTCTGGATCACCAGATCTGGCCTTGGGCCATCTGGCGCTTGATTGAGTGAGGGAGTATGGTAGGCTATACGCTTGGATCTGCATGTGATAACCTATAGAAAAATAACAAATGCAAATTTGGAGGACCTGGGATTCGAACCCAGGTCATATAGGCGTTTTGATGCACACATTTACCACTCAGCCAATGTGTTTCAATTGTTAATATAATGGAAAATAATAATAATAAGAGATAATGCGCTAATATGCCAGAAAACAATAAAAACGCGCGCGTGTTTTTGAATGGTCCACTGGGGAATTGCCACGTCTCCGTCCCCTACCTCCAGACCCTGTAACTTTACCTGCGGATTTAGATCCGTAGCTAAATGCGCAGGTCGATCCCAAAATTAGTTCCAGGCCATAGAAACGACCCCCAAAGGCATGGTTAGGTTCGTCTCTCTCTCTCTTGAGTGCAACCATGTCCACCACGAGATTCAATTTCACCTGAAATGCAAATCCCTAAAATCTAACACGAAACCCTAACCATGCTATTATGAGATTACAGTCCATATAAATGAAATCAAATATTGCCCAAAGCTTAGAAATCTCATGAGAGTCACAAATATATCAAAGATTTGCCAGAAAGATGCAAGAATAGAGAGTTAAGGTTTTGAAAACAGGGCCAAGAAACAGGACACTTACAGTGTGTTTTGATGTGTATGAGAGCTTGCTTTGGATTGGTTCTGACTCAGTGAACCTCTAGCAATCGATTGGTATTGAGTTTTGCTTCTGAAAACGCCTCTAGACTAGATTTTGGTTTCACACTTTTTTGTGAGTTTTGTAAGTTTTGCTTTACTTCTTTCTGCAGCCTCTAGGTCTCAATTTCGTGTGTCTTGACTTGTATATGTATCATGAGAGGTATTAGGTTAACATTTGTGGATTGAATCCTTGCACATCAATGCCATGCGATTTGATTTGATCCACCATTAAAAGTTTGCCAAATTTGTCAAAAACTCAATCTTTTTGTACATGGAATGCTTTATACGAGTTTGATGCTGATCATGATGATGATTAAGTCCTAAAATGTCCAAAAATATATCAAGCAATCGATATTTGGATTTTATTTGATTTAATTTGATTTAAAATGAAATAATTCAATAAAAAATCAAATAAAATAATAAAATTGATAAATGGACACAAGGATGAAGCTAGTACACGTGTGCAATGTGGCAATTCCAAATCAAGTGGAAAAGAATGGGCCCATTTGACAAAATTAGAAGTTTTGGGGATAGTTGACTTTTGTCAATTTTGCAAAAATGCCCAACTTCAACAATGCATAACTTCTTAAATTTTGATCTTTCGGAAGTGTTCTTGGACTTTTTAGAAATATTTAGATGTCCTATAACCAACCCTTTTGGTCTCATCTAATTTTGATATTCCATCCTCAAGTTATAAGCTTTGGAAAAAAAGGTGTTTTTATTGACTTTCAAAAATGACCTATAATGTCAAAATTTGTAACGTTTTGTGAGTGCATTTTCTGATCTTGGGGTATGAAGATGGATTGTAGGAAATTGCATCCTTTTCAAAATGAGCTTTTGATGGATCATTTCTCATAAAGTATGAGAAAGTTATGCTTGGTCAAAGTTGAGTTGACTTTTCCTACAAAACCCTAATTTAGCAACTTTTGAGTCTTGATGAATTTTGAGCAATCCTTGATGAATCATGATCAACCCTTGATAAAATTATGAAATATCCTTCAAAATGAGAATGTTGACAAATAATCTTGAGGTTTGACTGTATTTGGGTCATAATTGACTTTTGCCCTTGCACAGTCGATTTTTGGGCCCTTTGAGCAATTGACTGAGCAAACTTCCTCTGCAAGGCTTGAAATTTGACATGGATGACCTTGAGAACATATTAGGAAATTAGGGAGAATTTGAGGTCATTTGGACTCAAGGATCTTGATGCAACACAAAACCCTAATTTGGGGTTGACTGCCTTAGGAGATGATTTGTCTGACCCACTCTTGAGCAAACTTGAGCAACTTGGAGATTTTTCTTGCAATGTTTTGAGAAATATGAGAGGGAAAATTTTGGGGTACAACATCTGCCCTTGTTCAATCTTCTTAAACCTGAGGATATAGATTAGCTTTCGTGCCTTTCGTGATATGAAGGTGGAAGATGATTGAACACTAGAGTGCCCAGAAATTTGCACTCGCGTGAAGTGCTACCAGCCTGGTGATGTCGGGAATGGGCTTACAGATGCCATTTGGAGACTGTTGATAGGAGGCCTTCGACTGGAATAAGAATCAGGGAGATCTTAGCATCGATCTGACTGAACCAGAGAAGGTCTTGGATTAACTTTGACTGGATAAGAATCAGAAAAATCTTAGAATCGATTTAACTGAACCAGACGAAAGTCTTGGAATATCTTCAACTGGAATAAGAATCAGGGAGATCTTAGCGTCGATCTGGCTGAACCAGAGAAGGTCTTGGATTAACTTTGACTGGGTAAGAATTAGAAAAATCTTAGAATCGATTTAACTAAACCAGACGAAAGTCTTGGAATATCTTCAACTAGAATAAGAATCAGGGAGATCTTAGCGTCGATCTGACTGAACCAGAGAAGATCTTTGATTAACTTTGACTGGATAAGAATTAGAAAGATCTTAGAATCGATTTAACTGAACCAGATGAAAGTCTTGGATTAACTTTGACTGGATAAGAATCAGAAAAATCTTAGAATCGATTTAACTGAACCAGACGAAAGTCTTGGAATATCTTCAACTGGAATAAGAATCAGGGAGATCTTAGCGACGATCTGGCTGAACCAGATAAGGTCTTGGATTAAATTTGAATGGATAAGAATCAAAAAAATATTAGAATCGATTTAATTGAACCAAATGAAAGTCTTGGAATGTCTTCAACTAGAATAAGAATCAGGGAGATCTTAGCATCGATCTGACTGAACCAGAGAAGGTCTTGGATTAACTTTGACTGGATAAGAATCAGAAACAATCTTAGAATCGATTTAACTGAACCAGACGAAATTCTTGGAATATCTTCAACTGGAATAAGAATCAGGGAGATCTTAGCGTCGATCTGACTGAACCAGAGAGGGTCTTGGATTAACTTTGACTGGATAAGAATCAGAACAATCTTAGAATCGATTTAACTGAACCAGACGAAAGTCTTGGAATATCTTCAACTGGAATAAGAATCAGGGAGATCTTAGCATCGATATGACTGAACTAGAGAAAGTCTTGGATTAACTTTAACTGGATAAGAATCAGAAAAATCTTAGAATTGATTTAACTGAACCAGACGAAAGTCTTGTGAGAGCATCTTTCTGAGGAATCCGCTGAAACAACCCTCAATAGATGTAGTTTTTGAGGGGACTACCAGGTCATATAAGTAGTCAACGGTGTTTATTTATTCGTCTTTCCCTGAAAAGGTAGCGAGTTAGTCATATCCAATGTCATGATGTATGAAATGCATGATATATGTGAAGCAATGATGCTCTCAAAATAAATGAGATTGTGTGGTATGATGCGTATATGCCTGTATCATGATGTATGGAAATGTAATGTTTCTAGGTGGGGAAAATAAATCCCAGATAGTTGCTGAAGAATAAGGCTGAATTCTTCGTTTCCGCTGGGGATGGCGAACGAAGAGAATAAACCTGCAGGAGAGGATGACTCCGTTGGGGGAATAAACTGATGAGGAGATTACTCTATGGGGAAGAGATGTTCTGCTGAAGATTCCACTGATAAATTCCGTCAGGGATGAATTACTGTTGCTGGTGATACTGAAACCTGTTAGGGATTGAATTCCTGTTTGTGAAAGGAAAGAACTCCGTTGGGGATGATCTTTCAGTTGCGGCTTCACTGGGGATAACCTGTTAGACTCTTATGGGGATAATCATTTGAGTTCTGCTGGGAATGACCCTTTGAACTCGGCTGGGGGGATTTATTTTTGTACTCCGTTGGGGATAAACTTCCAGAGTTTACTGGGGACAATTCTCCTAACTCCGCTGGGGAAGCTTTTTCAGACTGCGCTGGGAAAGTTTTAACTCTACTGGGGATATCTTGTACTCTGCCAGGGAGCATTCTTATATTCCGTTGGGGAATATTAAGACTATTGGGGATATCAAGCCTTTTCAATGCTGATGGTAGATAAACTCTGCTTGGGGGGAGAATATTACCGATTCATTCCTTCACAGTTGCAAGTCTCAGTTGGGGAGAGCTATCATTATTGTCTTACTCTGAGGGGAGTGAAAGTATCTTAGCCATATTCTTCAGCTGAATCTACCTTCGTACCTGGTGGGTAGGACAACTGTACAGTTTGGACAATTTTTATTGCCCCTGTTTCTGATATTACCAGTAATCGTCTTTTGTTTCGCATGTAAATATTCATGAGCAGTAATTAATGTCAAATGCATATATCAAAAATGAACATTGGACGTTCTTTGCAAATCAAACAGATAAAGAAAAATCAGTTTGAAATTTCTTTTGAAAATGAATTGTATTGATTTTGAAGTTTGGCCTGTAAATAGGCGTTTGTTGTACCCCAAAATTTGCCCTCCCATATTCTTCAAGACTTGACAAGAATCATCTTCACATGGTTCAAAGTTGCTCAAGGGTTGCACAGTCAAACCATCTTCTAAACCAGTCAAAATTAGGGTTTTGGTTCTTGCAAAGAATTTGAGGTTTTCAATGGCTCAATCAAGTCCCATAGGCCTATATACATTGCCAAGCATCTACATGTCAAGTCTCAAGTCTCACAGCATCAAGTTGCACAGTCAAAAGCTTCATTTGCTTCACAATCAACTACATGGGCATCAAGTCTTGATCATGATTCCTCAAGGATGGCTCAAAAATCATCAAAGATGCAAAAGTTACTATTTTTGGACAGTTGAAAAGTCAACTGTAACTTGACCAGGGCATAACTTTTTCATGGTTCATCAGAAAAATCCCATCCAATGCTCTCATAAAAAGTTATCAATTTCTACATTATAGGTCAATTTCAAAAGTCAACAAAAATGCACTTTAAGTCAAAGACCATAACTTGAGATTGGTAAAGCCAAATGACATGGGACCAAAGGCATTGGTTAGAGGACTTCAAGACCTTTCCAAAATGTCCAAGAACATGTTCATATGATCAAAATTGAGCAAGATATGCATTGGAGAAGTTGGGAATTTTTTTGGGAATTTGCAAAAGTCAACTTTGCCCAAAACACCTTGTTTTTGCTAATGGGCCTCAAATTCCTTCTTGAATCTTTACCCAAAGCATATGCACGACCCATCAAGCCTATCTGAGTTTATTTTCTTATTTTTATTAATTAATTGGATTTTTTATTAATATTAATTCATTTAATTGATTTAAATATAGGAAATTCAAAGATATGGTTTTCAAATCTTTTTGTGAAGAAAACAAACTCAAGGCAAGCTGGCAAATTCGTGTATCAATCAAAGAGACAAAAATCTCCATGTTTGGCAAGTTTTCTCAATCAAAAAGATTGGAAAATATTTGATTTCCAATCAAATATTGAAACCATAATGCAATGGATTTCTTGACCAGAAGTTAACCTAATTCCATTCTATTATAAGTGCATAAGCTAAACCTAAAGCCTTGGACGTGAAAAACTGCTGCAGAAACCATAAGCACATTGAAAAAAAATCAAGAACAAAGTCAAAATTGTTTTCTCACTTCCAGACCAATTCAAGGGCTTTTGTGGATTCAAACACATTGCTGGGACACTCAGAAACCTTTTGCAATCGAAACCAAGCGCCAAAGCTCAAGAAAACGTTCTACACAGACCCACGGTTTGAACAATTTTTCCAAAATCATATACTTTGATTCATGCATATTTGACATCTTTTATTGATTGTTTTGTGTTCATAAGGACTGTACGAAGCTTTTGGTACAAGATAATTGGATTAAGATGCCCTGAAACAGAAAACGCCATTAATGGATTTTAGGGTTTCCAAGCTTCAAAATTAGGGCTTTGCTATATAGGAAAAATCAGGACCCCTAATGCCCATGGTTGAAACCGTCTGAACAAGACGAGCAAGATGGAACCCTCGCGATGAATTTATATTGCGCACAGACCTAATCGCTATTTTTCCTTTTTCAGTTTGTGGGGGTTAAAAACCCCCGCTATCTAACATATATTTTACAGGTTTCAGCGAAGGAGATGAAGATGTGTTGCTCCATGATTGGTCCATTCAAATAAAACGCGCGCTTGTTTCTCTTTCCAGCATATACGTTATGTTATATTTATTGGTTATTATACTAACAGAAGAAAGCGCGTGGTGGAGTGGTTAGTGTTCTGGCTGATCATCATTGGGACCTGGGTTCGATTCCCAGGTCCACCCAAAATCCTCATATTATTTTTCATAATGTATTCTCATGCAGCGCTTTAGGAGGTGTCCATCATACACCTTGCTCATCCAGACGCCAAGTGTCTTCAAGCACAAATCCAGTGGTCAGAATTGGATGATCATGGTATGCTCAGGTCAATGCACGTACAGATAATCCCCAGAAGTCAAACGTGGCCTGATTCTTAATGGGACAGAATTTCTAAACTCACCTCCTAATGGGTCCATCAACCCCCCTGGTTTCTATTTTCTCTTTTATTTTCTTTCTTTTTATTTTCTTTTAATTATAATTATTATCATTATTATTATTAACTAACAAATAATTATTTTTCATAATAAATTCAGACCATTAAAAATGAAAATATTTTTATTAATTATTATTATTATCAATTTCAGCTTAATTATTATTTTCATAAATAAATTCTAACTAATTAATTTAGTTGTTTTAATTAGGTTTAATTTCAATTTTCTTTCACAATAAATAAAATAGATTAGACTTAGGGTTTTACTAACTTTTTTTTTTTATTTCATTAAAATATAAAAACACAAAAACATTTTTTTCTTTTAATTATTTAATTAATTAGGTTTAGGTTTAATATTTAATTAATTGCAAAAAAGGACAAATTACTTTCTTTTCTCAAAAAGGGTCAAAACCCTAAGACGTTCCCGATTTAACTTCTTCCGCGCTTTAATTCCTTTTGATCATTATTTATGTATCTGTTTCCGAGGATGTAATAGTTAATTAGGCTTTTACCGCTTTCTTTACTTTTTCCGCATTTATTTTCCAAACAGGTTTGTTTTTGGCGATGTATATACCCGCGCCTTGTAATAGCGTAGATTTACCTTTCCGCAATTTATTTTCCGCACTCTTAACTGTTAATATGCATGACAAGACTTGTATGAAAAAATAAAATCAACCCGTAGCTCACAAATGCATATTCAAAGATAAACATAAACTGAAAAACAACACACATGCACATGCCACTCCTAGGGTACGCCTCACTTGGTTGCCTCGAGGTGGTCGTCAAGTATAGGATGTTTTAGAGGTCGCCCTCTTGTCTAAAGATCCAGTTGCCTCGAAACGGTTGCCTCGGATAAAAAAGGATCTAAGACATTAAGGTTACCGCTAAGGCGTCCTACTATTGCTTTGGTGACCACACATGTCCCTATAATCGAATTGACCCGAATAACTCCAAACGACGGTGCTACCTACTTCTCAATAGTGGGATAGTACTGTCTAAAGGACTCTTACACAGCCTAATTCCTTAGAGTAGGTAGATTGCTCCTGGGTACTTGCTCTTTTCAAAAACAAAAACATCTTTTCGCACCTACACTTTCAAAAAGTTTTCAAACAAATACTTCATACACTCTTGAGGACTGATACAAGAGTTACCTAGAAGTTTTCAAAACGAAACTTTTTCAAAACCCACAAACACTTGAAAAGCAAACAATTTTTGAAAACATAGTGAGCAAGTACCTAAGAGCCCGTGGATAACCACGGATATAAAGGGTGATAACACCTTCCCTTTCTATAAATCTACCTCCCGAACCGAGAAACATCTCGAAAAGGAATTTTGTTGTGCTTTTGTCCTTTCCTTGTTGGAGAACATAAAAGACGGTGGCGACTCTTGCTTACCGCGACATTTCGCGAACCAGCTTAAAAAACAATCAGTTCTATTTCCACCGATCACAACGTTTTTGTACAAGAGGCTGACGTCCTAGTAAGAGAACGTCGTCGAGCAGATAGAATTTACACAAATTGTGAAAAACAAAACAACCATGTGAACAATCTCACTGGGTTCTAACTCTGCTATTGCCTTTATGTCCTCGAGCATCTCATCACTTTGCTACTCGGTTGAAGGTATATCTGATTGATTAGCGTCGTCCGAGCTTGATAGTCAATACCGAAGTCTGGATGCGAGATGATCCAATGAGACATAGTGTTATGCTTTAATCCATAATTTTTGCTTGGGCCGCCCTTTCGGGTTTTCAGTCCACCGGGATACCCTTTTTTTCCCAAGTCGCCTTTTCAGGTATTCGACTTGTCGGGTGTACAGATTTTTCATTTTCATCCCTTATTTTTGCCCGAACCCTTTTGGTTCACCGGGAAGCCCTTATTTTTGCCTAGGCCAGTCAACCTAGAGGGTCTTTGATCACACGTAGTATCTTTTCACCATGTCTGCATTGACGGGGTGAGGAAGGTCGTCACCATCCATGGTAGTTAGAATCTTAGCTCCTCCTGAGAAAATGTTCTTAACCACAAATGGCCCTTCATAAGTAGGGGTCCATTTGCCCCTGGGATCACCTTGAGGTAGGATAATACGCTTAATAACCAGGTCCCCAACTTAATACTCTTGTCGTCTAACTTTCTTGTTAAATGCCTTGATCATTCGTTTTTGATACGTTTGACCATGACAATTAGCAGTAAGTCTCTTTTCGTCGATTAAGTTCAGCTGATCAAGCCGGGTCTGAATCCAGTCATCTTCGCTCAAACCTGCATCCTTCATGATTCGAAGAGAGGGTATCTGAACCTCAATGGGCAAGACTGCTTCCATGCCATATACCAAGGAATAGGGGGTTTCCCCTGTTGACGTCCGTGCTGAGGTACGGTACCCATGAAGAGCAAATGGTAACATCTCGTGCCAATCTTTGTATGTTACTGTCATCTTCTGCACAATCTTCTTAATATTCTTATTAGCCGCTTCAACAGCCCCATTCATCTTCGATCGGTAAGTAGAAGAGTTATGATGTTGTATCTTGAATTGCTGGCAGAGCTCAGTGATCATTTTATTGTTGAGATTGGTACCATTGTCCGTAATGATCCTCTCTGGTACACCGTATCGACAGATCAGATTATGCCGAATAAACCGTGCCATGGCGTTCTTGGTTACAGTAGCAAAGGAAGCTGCTTCGACCCACTTCGTAAAGTAATCAATTGCTACCAGGATGAAATGATGCCCGTTGGATGCCGTAGGTCTGATCTCGCTGATCAT
The DNA here is from genome assembly GCA_948472305.1 of Vicia faba. Taxonomy (NCBI): domain Eukaryota; kingdom Viridiplantae; phylum Streptophyta; class Magnoliopsida; order Fabales; family Fabaceae; genus Vicia; species Vicia faba. The sequence continues at coordinate 1,519,991,130 of OX451741.1, read as the reverse complement.
ATCAATTCCCCATATTGCAAAAGGCCAAGGTGTCGTAAGGACATTCAGAGGTACTAGAGGTATGTGCACTTTATCAGCATAGACTTGGCACTTGTGACAGGTCCGAGAATGCTGATAATAGTCGGATTCCATAGTGGACCAATAATATCCTGCCCGAAGGATTTTCTTTGCCATGGTGTGTCCACTGGAATGAGTTCCGAAGGTACCTTCGTGTAAATCTGCCATGATCCTTTCTGCCTCATTCTTATCCACACATCACAGTAAGGTTGAATCATGGTTACGCTTGTAAAGAACGCCATTGCTGATGAAGAATTTTGCTGCGAACCTTCTCAGAATCTTCTTGTCATTAACAGATGCACCCTCGGGGTATTCCTGAGCCTCAAGATGCCTTTTAACTTCGTGAAACCAGGGCTTTTCTGTTACCTCTTCAGTCTCAATGTCACAGCAATGTGCAGGTTCGTCTAATATTTCAATGATAATCTGAGGAGCCTCGTTGTCTCAATTTACTTTGAACATAGAAGACATCGTAGCCAGCGCATCCGCTAACTGATTCTCCTCTCTAGGGAAATGTTCAAAGGTTATCTCCTCGAAATAGGGAAGCAATGTCAACACATACTCCTTGTAAGGAATAAGATTTGGGTGTTTTGTATCTCATTCGCCTTTGATCTGACTAATCACGAGAGCGGAATCTCCGAAGACACTCAGAAACTTAATCCTTAGGTCAATTGCTGCTCGAAGACCCATGATACACGCTTCGTACTCCGCCATATTGTTGGTGCAATTGAAACATAGTCGGGCGGTAAACGGAGTATGAGAGCCTTTAGGAGATATGATCATGGTGCCAATGCCATTACCCAACGTGTTTGAAGCTCCATCAATGTACATAGACCATCGGGATCCTTCCTCAGGTCCTTCATCCGGTCCAGGTGTCTCACAGTCAGTTACCAACATGATATTCTCGTCCGGGAATTCAAAGTTCATAGACTGGTAATCATCCACTGCCTGATGTGCCAAATGGTCTGCCAACACACTTCCCTTGATTGCTTTTTGAGTCGTGTACTGGATTTCATACTTAGTCAATATCATCTGCCATCTCGCTATTCTTCCGGACAAAGCAGGATTTTCGAAGATATACTTGATTGGATCCATCTTAGATATCAATAGAGTAGTGTGAGTTAGCATATACTGTCTCAGCCGGCGAGCAGCCCATGCCAAAGCGCAGCAAGTTTTCTCGAGCAGTGAGTATCGGGTCTCACAGTCGGTAAACTTTTTGCTAAGGTAATAAATAGCATTCTCTTTTTGGCCAGACTCGTCATGCTGCCCCTGCACGCACCCCATTGAGTTGTCGAGTACTGTCAAGTATAAGATTAAAGGTCTCCCTTCGACTGGAGGCATCAAAATGGGTGGCTCTTGGAGATACTATTTGATCCTTTCGAAAGCGACCTGACATTCATCATTCCATCTGTGATCGGTGGAAATAGAACTGACTGTTTTTGAAATGCTGGTTCACAAAATGTCGCGGTAAGCAAGAGTCGCCACCGTCTTTTATTTTCTCCAACAAGGAAAGGACAAAAGCACAGCAAAATTCCTTTTCGAGATGTTTCTTGGTTCGGGAGGTAGATTATAGAAAGGGAAGGTGTTAGCACCCTTTCTATCCGTGGTTATCCACGGGCTCTTAGGTACTTGCTCACTATGTTTTCAAAAGAGTTTGCTTTTCTTGTGTTTGTGGGTTTTGAAAAAGTTTGTTTTGAAAACTTCTAGGTAACTCTTGTATCAGTCCTCAAGAGTGTATGAAGTATTTGTTTGAAAACTTTTTGAAAGTGTAGGTGCGAAAAGTTGTTTTTGTTTTTTGAAAGAGTAAGTACCCAGGAGACATCTATCTACTCTAAGGAATTAAGCTGTGTAAATGTCCTTTAGACAGCACTATCCCACTATTGAGAAGTAGGTAGCACCATCGTTGGAGTTATTCGGGTCAATTCGATTATATGGGACATGTGTGGTCACCAAAGCAATAGTAGGACGCCTTAGCGGTAACCCTAATGTCCTAGATCATTTTTTATCGAGGCAACCGTTTAGAGGAAACTTTTTGATCTTTAGACAGGAGGGCGACCTCTAAAACACCCTATACTTAATGACCACGTCGAGGCAACCAAGTGAGGCGTACCCTAGGAGTGGCATGTGCACGTGTGTCCAGTTTCAGTTTATGTTATCTTGTACATGTTATTGGTGAGCTACGAGTTGATTTTATTTTTTCAGACAAGTCTTGCATGCATAATTAACAGTTAATAGTTGTGCGGAAAATAAATTGCGGAAAGTGAATCTACGCTATTACAAGGCGTCGGGTATTTACAACGCCAAAAACATAACCCTTGAAAATAAATGCGAGAAAATAAAAGAAAGCGATAAAAGTCCTAATTATCTATTACATTCTCGGAACAGGTACATAAATATGATAAAAAATTAATCAAGAATAAACATGCGCGAATAGAAATTTAATCGGGAAAAGTCTTAGGGTTTTGACCCTTTTTGAGAAAAGAATGGATTTTAGTCCTTTTTTGCATTTAATTAATATTAAACCTAATTTGCTAATTAATTAAATAATTACAAGAAAAAAGTATTTTTTTTAGTTTTTTAGGTCTTAATGAAAATAAAAGAAATTAAAAGTTGTCAAGAAAACCCTAATTCTAAATTTATTTTATTTATTATGGAAAAGTCAAAATTAAACCTAATTAAACTAAATTAATTTGTTAGAATTTATTTACAAAATAATAATTGAAATTAATAAATAATAATAATAATAATATTTTAGGTTTCTGAATTTATTATGAAAATAGTTAATTAAGTTAATTAAATAATAATAATAATTAATGAAAATAAATTAAAAGAAATTAAAAGAAATTAAAAGAAATTAAAATATAAAAGAAAAAAATAGAATAAGGAAACCAGGGGGTGATAGGCCCATTAGGAGGTTTGTTTGGCAATTCTGGCCCAATAACACTCAAGCCTTTGTTGACTTTCTTGAATTGTCCAGAGCATGGTTGACTAGGGAACATCATAGTCAGCACTTCATGGCCATTGGATTGGTGCATGTAGACACATGGCGATTGGATGAGTGGAGGCCTATGGTGAACCTGCCTTTGGAACCTGCACATGATTAGGTGAAGAAAAATAACAAATAATGGTTTTGGGTGGACCTGGGAATCGAACCCAGATCCCAATGATCAACGTCCAACGCACCAACCACCAGACCACTTGCTTGCTTTTGTTATAATAATAAGAGGTGAATATAATATATCAAAAATAACAATTATGCTGGAAACAACAAAAAACGCGCGTAGTTTTGGACGCTTCAACCACAACTCAACACGTCTTCATCTCCTTCGCTGTATACCTGCAAAAACAAACCAAATAGCGGGGGTTTTTAACCCCCACAATATGGAACGAGGAATAATAGTGATTAGCTCCCTAGGCTATATAAATATTTCGCGAGGGTGCCAACATGTTCGTCTTGTCTCAACGAATTCAACCATGTGCATTAGAGGTTCCAATTTTACTTGGTTACTGAATCCCCAAATTCAAGGTTTATGAACCCTAAATTTCTCCAATGGCAACTTTTGATTCTGCGTGTTATAATGCAATTAACCTATGCCAAAAGCTTTGTATAGATTCAAGCAATGCAAAACAATGATTAAAACATGTTAATTATGCATAAAATATGAGTTTCGATTATGGAAAAGTCAAGCAAACCGTGGGTCTGTTCTTGCGTATTCCTTGAGCTTTAGCGTGTGATTTTGATTGCAAAAGGTCCCTGGGAGTTCCTGCAAGGTATTAGAAACCACAAAATGCTTTGAATCACGTTGGAACCTGGAAAACAGTTTTCAAGTTTTCTTGATTTTTTTCAATATGCTTATGGTTTTTCTGCAGCAAATTTCACGTCCCATGCATTAGGTTTAGGTTGTGTACTTATAGTAGAGCTGAATTAGGTTACAATCTTGCACAAAAGATCCATGGAATTATGATTCAATATTTGATTGAAAATCAAATATTTTTCAATCTTTTTGATTGAAGAAACTTGCCAAACTTGGAGATTCTTGTCCCCTTGATGTGCACACGAGTTTGCCAGCTCTTTTAGGTCATATTTGTTTTATGAAAAGATTGAAAAACCATATCTTGATATTTCCTACAATTTAAATTAATTAAATGAATTAAAATTGATTAAAAATCCAATTAATTAATAAAAAATAAGAAAATAAATCAATTTAAGCTTGATGGGTCGTGCATAGGCCTTGGATAAAGTTTCAAGAAGAAATTTGAGGCCCATTAGCAAAAACAAAAGTGTTTTGAGCAAAGTTGACTTTTGCAAATTCACAAAAATTTCCCAACTTCTCCAATGCATATCTTGCTCAATTTTGATCATATGAACATGTTCTTGGACATTTTGGAAAGGTATTGCAGTCCTCTAACCAATGCCTTTGGTCCCATGTCATTTGGATTTACCAATATCAATTTATGGTCTTTGACTTAAAGTGCATTTTTGTTGACTTTTGAAATTGACCTATAATGTAGAAATTGATAACTTTTTGTGAGAGCATTTCTTGGACTTGGAATGTGAAGATGAGTTGTAGGAAATGTCATCCCCTTCAAAATGAGCATTGGATGGGATTTTTCTGATGAACCATGAAAAATTTATGCTTTGGTCAAGATACAGTTGACTTTTCTACTGTCCAAAAATAGTAACTTTTTGCATCTTGATGATTTTTGAGCCATTCTTGTGGAATCATGATCAAGACTTGATCAAATGATGATTGTGGACTCAAAATAAGATGTTGACCAAAAATTTGACTTTTGACTGCCAAATGACCATTTTACCCCTGCAGTTGACTGTGAAGCAAATGGAGCTTTTGACTGTGCAATTTGGCATTGTGAGTCTTGAGACTTGACATGTAGATGCTTGAGGATGTATAGAGGCTTGTGAGACTTGATTGAGCCATTGAAAACCTCAAATTCCTTGAAAGAACCAAAACCCTAATTTTGACTGGCTTAGGAGGCATTTGGACTGTGCAAGCCTTGAGAAATCTTGAACCATTTGAAGGTGATTCTTGACAAATCTTGAAGAATATGGGAGGGAAAATTTTGGGGTACAACACCATCGTACCACTTGATATTTCTTCAGTAGCTTGAAGATTGGCTCACAAGTAGCAGTCAGGTGCGAGATGAATCGGGAAATATAGTTCAGACGTCCCAGAAAGCCTCTGACTTCTTTCTCTATTTGGGGAGCTGGAATCTCTTGTATGGCCTTCAACTTTGCCGGATCCACTTGAATACCTTTATCGCTTACGACGAAACCCAGCAACTTACCAGATCTCACCCCGAAAGTGCACTTGTTCGGGTTTAACCTCAGCTTGTACAACTTCAACCCGTCAAACAACTTCTGAAGGTGGTCAAGATGTTCTTCCTCCATCTGGGATCTTGCAATCATCTCGTCGACGTATACCTCAATCTCATTATGATCATGTCATGAAACAAAGCAACCATGGCACGATGATACATTGCCCCGGCATTCTTCAATCCAAAAGGCATGAACTTGTAGCAAAAGGTACCCCATTGAGTAACAAAGGTTGTCTCCTCCATGTCTTCGGGAGCCATCTTGATCTGATTATAACCGGAGAAACCATCCATAAAGGAGAATACCTTATGCTGAGCGGTGTTGTCAACTAGAACGTCGATATGAGGTAGAGGAAAATCATCCTTAGGGCTTGCCCTGTTCAAATCCCTGTAGTCAACACACATTCGAACCTTACCATCCTTTTTCGGCACAGGAACCACATTGGCAACCCACTGCGGGTAAGAAGTAACTGCTAGAAAACCAGCGTCAAACTGTTTCATAACTTCAGCTTTGATTTTCTCAGACATATCTGGGCGCATTCGACGGACCTTCTGTTTTACCGGAGGACAGTCTTCCTTGGTAGGCAGGCGGTGAACCACAATATCGATATCCAACCCAGGCATATCTTCATAAGACCAGGCAAAGATCTCAAAGTAGTCACGCAGTATCTGAATCAACCGTTGCTTCACACTAAGCTCCAGATTTGCACCGATCTTGACCTCTTTCTTGTCTATCTCTGTACCGAGATTCACTGATTCCACCGGCTCTTCGTGCGGCTGAATAACCCTCTCTTCCTGAAGTAACAGTCTTGCAAGTTCACCAGGCACTTCGCAATCATCTTCACCTTCATCTTCAGCTAAGTTGATCGGACTTTCGAAGTCATAACTGGCAGTAGCAGAGTCGTTACCAGTGAGATCTAGAGTGGATGTAGATCTGTATATGTGAGTGTGTGTAAAATAGCTGTTTTGCAATGTATAATAAAAGAAAAACAAGGAGCGCAATATTTGAAATGCAAGAAACGTCCAATGCTTTTATTAATGATATATGTAGATGACACACATAAAGCCCTCACCAATGAAGCCACAGTGCCCCGGGTAAGACACCGGGCCATAAAGTTTAAAACATTGTCTGTTACAAATTCAAAACAAAAGTCTCATTATTAGGTAACAAAAGAAATTGGAATGAAGTCCTTTACGGTCCAGTTGCTTAGTCCACCATTGGCAGTCGGGTAGATCCAACTGTCAATATCAAACTCTTCATCATCGTCATCCCCAATAGCATTCACCCCTGCGTCTTGTTTAGGCTTTTATGGTGCTCCGAACTCGATCTCCTTAGCATCAATTAAGTCTTGTATTTTGTTCTTCAAAGCCCAACAATCATCTGTATCATGCCCCGGGCTATCAGAGTGAAAAGCACAGCGGGCATCAGGATTGTACTTAGGCGATGCAGTGTTGGGATTCTGTGGAGCCTCCCTTGGAGTTACTAGATTGGTTTTCAATAACTGCGGCAGAATCTGAGACAAAGTCATGTTGAGATGGGTGAATTGCCTTCGAGGTCTCTCGACCTTTTGTTGATTGTTGCACTGAGGAGCACCAGCAGGTCTTGAGATGACCACCGCATTAACAGCTTGGAAGTGTTTAGGTCTATTCTGGCTTTTCGAACTATAAACAGCACTAGACTCCTTCTTAAAAGGCTTTTTCTCGATGCTCGATGAAGCACCCTTCTGTATTTTCCCAGACTTAATACCAACCTCAATCCTTTCACCGGTCATAATTAGCTCTGTAAACCCAGATGAAGAACTTCCGATCAGATGGTTGAAAAACGGACCAGACAAGGTCCCCAGAAACATATCAACTAGCTCTCTATCAGCCAAGGGTGGTTGCACTCTTCCAGCAAGGTCTCTCCACTTCTGAGCATAATCTTTGAAACCTTCGCCCGCACCCATTGACATACCCTGGAGTTGGGTACGCGTGGGAGCGAGGTCGGCATTGTATTGGTATTGCTTGTAGAAAGCAGCAGCCAAATCTTCCCAACTGCGAATATTGGCTCCTTCTAACTGGTAAAACCATTCAAGCTGAGTCCCTGAGAGACTGTCTTGAAAGAAGTGGATCCATAGGTTCTTATCAGCGGTGTACGGCTGAATCTTCCTTACATACGACCGGAGGTGCAGTTTCGGATAAGAAACTCCGTCGTACTTAGCAAAAGCTGGTGCTTTGAACTTGTGGGGAATCACCACCCCAGACGACAGTCCCAGATCACCAAAGTCCAGACCAGGCACTTTCTGAACTTCCATCGCACTCAAACAGTCTTCTAGTTGCTTGTATCTATCCTTAGCTGGAGGATACTGGTCTTCGTCGAAGTCCGTCTCCTTGTCTAAAACCACAGGGCTAGGAGCCCTCCTTTCTTCCTGACTATCTTTCCCTTCAGACGAGGTGGTCAAATCAACTTCTTCTCGTAGCCTGTTTCTAAACCTGTGACCTGTGTTAAACAGGATAGTCCTCTTCTTCTTCTTCTTCTTCTCTTTCAGAATAAGGGTCTTCAGATCCTGCTGACCCTTAGCTAGATTCATGAACAACTCTTGGAATTGGGCATTTTGAGCCTGCAGAGCCTTGATTGCTTGTTCAGTCGATGGTTCATAAGACATGATGCTGAAATAAACAACAAAGAAGATAAGAGACATGTAAGGGTACCTATTATGAAGTGCATGGGATGAAATGCGTATGATATGATTTCAAAGACATCGAGAGATTCAAATTCGTAAACAAGAAATGAAACACACTTTTATTAGATAAACTTGAAATTCAAATTGTTCAACAAATTGCCCTTAAGGCGTTACAAGAAAGGAAATACTGAAAAGGAAATAAAAACTGGAAAGGAAATAATCAAAGGACAGTCAGTGCTCCCATGGTCGCTTCTTGTCGGTGCGGACATAGTCATTGAGGATCCGCTCGTTCTCCAGCTGTCTTGTCAACTTCTGAATCTTCTGCTCTTGCTCATTAAACTTTTCTCGGTAAGCATCCCGCTCTTCTCTCAGCTGCATCCAAGACCTTTTTAGTTCCCCAATGTCAGTGGGCATATGAGGATGGAGGATGGTCGGAAGAACCCCTTCTTCATTAGCAACTTCAACAATGATAGGCAGGACGGCTTCATACGGCATACCCAGCTTTTGGGCACGGATACGAACCCATATGAGATATGGCTCCATAGGAAGAGAAGTCTTTGGACCCAGTTCATATGGATCAGATCTGTGAACTCTATCCCAAGCCCTTATGAACCTACGGCGTTGCTCGTCACTATCCCCTTGAAAATCAAAGATGATACTAGGCATTAGCAGCTCATGAGGTCCTTCCCTCCTGGCTCGCCCAAACTGACGTAAGGCCAATCATGGATTGTAAGAAATTCCTCCATGGGTTCCTATCAATGGAACATTGGGGTACTCCCCACAATGATCAATAATAGCCACCTCATCCATACACTTGATAGTCCAAATGATATCATTATGAGAGAGAGACATAACCCTATAGGCCCAGCCCATGCCTTCTTTGTTCTTCAGAACTGATTTGAGAAGGTGAGAAATAAACCACCTTGCCAATAATGGAGCACAACACATCAAGGTTCCCCGCTTTCGAGCAGTACGGGCATAAAGCTGATGAAGAATGTCACCCAAGACAGTGGGTACATGATTACGAGAGATGAAGATTTTCACTACATTCACATCAACAAAGGAGTCAGAGTTCGGAAACAATACCAAGCCATATATCAGAAGAGCCAGAATATCTTCGAATGCCTTGAACTCTAGACTATCCCAGAAATAATTAGCCTTACCAACCAAGAACTTAGTCAGAAAGCCCTTTGCTCCACTACTAGTCTCCCAATTAGCCATTACCTCATCCTTTTTCATATGAAGGGCTGAAGCAATCTCTTCTGGTCTAAGGATCTTTTCCCAACCTGTAAACGGGGTCTGTTCCAGAATAGGGATACCCAGCAGATCAGAGAACTCTTCTAAGGTGGGGACCAACTGGTAGTCCTGAAAAGTAAAGCAATGGTACAGTGGATCATAGAACTGGACTAGGACACTCATCATCTGTTCGTCCAATTTGGAGGTGACCAAACTGAGAAGATGCCCATGTCTTTTGATAAAGGAGGTAGTATCTGACATCTTTGCAACCAATTCTTTAAGCATAGTGGGAACCTGGACAAAGTTGATCCGGATGGTGTTCTTACGCATAGGTGCCATGACCTACAAAACAGAACAAAGATGAATCCCTCCTGTCTTTGAAATAGGTTAGTCCAATGCAAGATGTATGCAATGTTATGATGTCATGATGTCATGTTAGAAAGCACACCACAAGTATCCACAAATAGCAAACATGATAAAGGCACACAAGTCACACAGAGAGCCCTTAGATTTCAGGCTGGCAAGGAGTCTAGGTACTACCCTCTTTCAGTTAAGTTGGTTTAAACCTGTCCTAAAAATAGTAACCGGGTTCTAGAGGATCTCAATATCACTAACTACCCTCAATCGATCATAATTCCAGTTTAGCAACCTTTTCTTGCGGCCGGAATCATCGTGAGAGTTTAGTCTCAATGAGTGTAGCATATTACTACTGTTCTATGGCCAAGTTGGTCAATTTAAAGGTTCTAAGGTTAGTTGGTGCTTAATGACCCCTTAGCAGACCCATATTCTCCTCGTTCCAACACAAGAGATATCAGTACATACTAAAGTGACACACCAACGTAGCTACTACTTCAACCGTATTGGTCGATGTTGTACAGTTCCCTCACAGTTTATTGCTACTTACCTAAAGGGTATCCCCCAGATTCGGGTTAGGATCTATAGTAACTCCGATTCAAGCCCACAAATATAAAGCATACAAAACAAACAATTGAAAACACAATGATCTAATCCTAAGGTACACCCCACTTATTAATTTCCCCAGCAGAGTCGCCAGTTCTGTGATACGGTGGGAGAGAACTGACTGTTTTTTGGAATGCTGGTTTGCGTTTTGCGTTTGTTTTTGCAAAATGTCGCGGTAAGCAAGAGTCGCCACCGACTTTTATTTTATCCAACAAGGAAAGGAAAAAAGCACAGAAAAATTCCTTATTCGAGATATCTCTCGGGTTCGGGGGGTAGATTATAGAAAGGGAAGGTATTAGCACCCTTTCTATTCGTGGTTATCCACGGGCTCTTAGGTACTTACTCATATTGTTTTCAAAATTGCTTTTCTTTGTGTTTGTGGGTTTGGAAAAAAAAATTGTTTTGAAAGTTCGTTTGAAAAGTGTAAGTGTTAAAAGTTTTTGTTTTTTTGAAAGAGCAAGTATGTGATCAGTGGATTTAGAACTGACTGTTTAACGCTGGTTCGCGAAATGTCGCGGTAAGCAAGAGTCGCCACCGTCTTTTATTTTCTCCAACATGGACAGGACAAAAGCACAGCAAAATTCCTTATGAGAATAGTTCTCGGTTCGGGAGGTAGATTTATAGAAAGAGAAGGTGTTAGCACCCTTTCTATCCATGGTTATCCATGGGCTCTTAGATACTTGCTCATTGTGTTTTCAAAAGTGTTTGCTTTTCAAAATGTGTGTGGGTTTGAAAAAGTTTCTTTGAAAGATTTCTGAATGACTCTTGTATCAGTCCTCAAGAGTGTTTGGAAAATTGTTTTGAAAACTTTTGAAAATGTCAGTGTGAAAAGATGTTTTTTGTTTGTGAATAGAGCAAGTATCTATGAGTCATCTACCTACCCTAAGGAATTATGCTGTGTAAATGTCCTTAAGGTAGTGCCATCCCACCATTGAGAGGTAGGTAGCACCACCGTTGGAGGTGTTCGGGTCAATTCGAGTTTAGGGACAGTGTGGTCACCGGAGCAACAGTAGGACACCTTAGAAGCTACCCTTATGCCATTGATCCTTTTTAATCCGAGGCCACCGTTTCGAGGCAACTGGATCATGGACATAAGGACTTACTAAAACGTCCTATACTCGACGACCATGTTTCGAAGGCAACAGGTGAGGCGTACCCTAGGGGTGGTGTGTGAATTTGTGTGTTGTTTTCATGTTAAATTTATCTTTGGTCATGGTATTGTGAGCTACGCTTGTTTTTAATTAGCCATACATTCTTTCATGCAAAGTTTAGCAGTTTAAGAGTGCGGAAATTTAAATGCGGAAAGATAAAATCCTACGCTATTACAAGGCGCGGGTCTATACATCGCCAAATTAACAAAGACCCGTTTGATAAAAAAATGCGGAAAGTAAAATAAATTCCTAATTACTATTACAAGGCTTGAGCAATTACATAATATTTGGAAGAAAATAAATAAGAATAAGTGCGCGAAAAGAAATTAGAATTGAATGTTCGAGGGCGTTGGACCCTTTAAAGAAATTAAATGAAATTAAAAATTAATTAATTATTTAATAAAGAAAAGAAGTTATTTTTTTTATGGTTTTTTGGTATTTATGAAATAAAGAAAATTAAAATTAGAAGTTAAATGAAACCCTAGTTCTAAGCATTTTTAATTATAAAAGAAAAGGTTAAAGTTTAAAACCTAATTTACACTAATTATTTTACATATTTATTTACAAAATAAGTTAGTAATTAATAATAATAATAAGAAAAAATTGTTTATTAAGAAAAGGGATGAAAATGCTAAAACCCTAATTTCTACATATTTTAATTTATTTAAGAAAAAACATTAAAATTGAAAACCTAAAACTAACTAAATTTATTATTTAAAGTTTATTTACAAAACATAATGGTGAAATTAATGTTAATAACAATAAAACATTTTTTTGATTTTTCTGTATTTATTATTGTGAAAATTATTTTATGGAATTTAAAGAAACAATTAAAAACAAATAAAAGAATAAAAAGGAAAAATAAATAAAAATTAAAATTGAGCAAACCATGGGGGGTATCAGGCCCTTTTGGAGGTGTATTGGAAGCAGTTTGGCCCACTGAACAAGAAGCCTGTTTGACTTTTCCAGCTTGGGTACGCGTGATTGACTGAGTATGTACCCTGGAATTCATGTTATGGCCTTCAGATTGATCCTCATGGCCATGTGGCAAGCAAACATGTGAGGATGCATAATGGTTTTTGGATGAAGTGCTACGCTGGAATACCTTGCAACAAAAATTATTAAGCGTTTGGGGGGACCTGGGAATCGAACCCAGGTCCCAGTACCTGCATGACAACTCAACTGCCAACTGAACTAGCGCGTTACTTTGTATATCTAATGGATAATGATTATTATAAGAGAAAAAACAAGCGTTAGTGGTGTTTAACGAAAACGCGCGCCAGTATTTGAATTATCCTCTCACGCTATGACACGCCAGCTTCGTCTTCCTTTGTCTGCCTATAACATAAACGAATAGCGGGGGTTTTAAACCCCCCACTAACTGCAATGCATAAAAATAGCGATTAGAGCATGAGCAATTATAAAAAGGGCGCGAGGTGTGGATTGATTTCGTCTGGATGTCCTGATTTCAATGGTACCAGTTTGGTGGTCCAATTTTACCACATGAGGGAAACCCTAATTTAAAACTTCTGAAACCCTAAAACGCGTCCATGGCAGATCTGGCTACAGGCAGTATTAGTTCAATTAATTGCTACCAATGGCTTCAGAACATCATGGTTAGTGTTAATCAACAATCAAAATACATGGATAATGCATGAAAAGTAAAACACGATTATGAAAATTTTTGTGAAAAGTATGACTTTGTTCTACCAATTCTTGAGGTCCGGAGATTAGCTCTTGATTGTAACACGTTCCTGGATGTCTTGGCAAAGTTTTGGAATGCTTTTCAAGCCTTGAATTGTACTCTAGGTATGAAAACAGTTTCAAGGTTTTTTGGCCAAAATTGCAAGTTGGTTCTTAGTTTTCTGCGCAGCTTCTGTGTCTAATGCCTTAGGTTTCAGTTGTGCATAAGTAAGTGAATAGAATTAGGTCCAGAAAACCAGCCCAAAGTCCATCCATTTATGATTTTGATATTTGATTTCCAATCATATAAAATCCAATCTTTTTCAATCTTTTTGCCATGAAACTCTTGCCAAATTGGGATGATTTTGCCTTGTTAATTGATGCACGAAATATTTAGCTCATAATGGAAGATTTTGCTGCACAAAAAGATTTAAAACTATTGTTTAGTATTTTTCTCATAATTAAATTTAATTAAATGAATTAATAAGATTAAAAATTCAATTAATTATTTAAAAATAAGAAAATAACTCCCTTTTAGCTTAATGGGTCGTGCATGGCCTTTGGGTAATGATTCATGGAAGAATTTGTGGCCCATTAGCATTTTTGAAGCCTTTTGTGCAAAGTTGACTTTTCAAAATTCCCAAATATTTCCCAACTTCTATAAGGCATATCTTGCTCAATTTTGAAGCTTTGATCATGTTCTTCGACATTTTGGAAAGGTCTTGAAGTCCTCTAACCAATGCCTTTGGTCCCATGTCATTTTGATTTACCAATCTCAAGTTATGGTCTTTGACTTAAAGTGCCTTTTTGTTGACTTTTGAAAATGACCTATAATGTTGAAATTGATAACTTTTGTGAGAGCATTTCTTGGACTTGAAGTGTGAAGATGAGTTGTAGGAAATGTCATTCTCTTCAAAATGAGATTTGGATGGGATTTTTCTGATAAACCATGAAGAAGTTATGCCCTGGTCAATTTGCAGTTGACTTTTTCAACTGTCCAAAAATAGAAACTTTTGCATCTTGAGACTTTTTGAGCCATGCTTGTGAAATCATGATCAAGAATTGATCAAATGATGTTTGTGGCTTCAAAATAATATGTTTACCAAAATTTTTGACTTTTGACTGTCAAATGACCATTTTGCCCCTGCAGTTGACTGTGGAGCAATTAGGGTTTTTGATTGTGCAATTTGATGCTGTGAGTCTTGAAACTTTGCATATGGATGATTGACAATGTATATAGGCATGTGGGACTTGTTTGGACCCTTGAAAACTTCAATTTCTTTGTCATAACCAAAACCCTAATTTGACTGTGTTAGGAGGCATTTGGACTGTGCAACCCTTGGGAGATTTTGAACCTTGATCTTGGCAACTTTTGAAGAATATGGGAGGGAAAATTTTGGGGTACAACAAAGTACTTAAGAACCATCTACCTACTCAAAAAAGGAATTGTTCTATGCTAATGTCCTTTAGACAATGTTATCCCACTATGAATGAGTAGGTAACACCGTCGTTGGAGTTTTAAGGGTCAATTCGAATTTAGGGACTTAGGGTCACCAAAGCAATGTTAGGACGCCTTAGCGGTAACCCTAAAGTCTTAGATCATTTGTTTTGAGGAAACAATATCTGAGGCAACCGTTTCGAGGCGACTATGATCTTTTAGACAAGAGGGCGACCTCTAAAACTTCCTATACTCAATGACCGCGTAAGAAGGCAACCAAGTGAGGTGTACCTTAAGAGTGCGCATGTGCGAGTGTGTCGTTTTCAGTTAATTTTATCTTTGTACATGTCAATGGTGATCTAAGTTGATTTTAGGTTAAACATTCATTCTTATCATGCATCCCTATTATCAAACATCTAACAGTTTATAAGTTGCGGAAAATAAATTGCGGAAATTAAATTACAAAGTGTTGGGTATTTACATCGCCAAAAACAACCCTTTGAAATTTAAATGCGGAAAATAAATAAAGCAATAAAAATATTTAAAGTTCTATTAAGCTATTACATTCCGGGAACAAATACAATATTGAATAAAATGGATCGCGTGCGGGAAATTAAATCGTGCGCAAGTTTTAGGGTTTTGACCCCTTAATAATTTAAAGAAAAGATTTTTTTTGTTTGTTTTTTTTGAATTTTTTAAGAAATAAATTATCTAAATAAATTATTAAATTAATAAATTAATTAATTAATAAAATAAATATTTTTGGGTTTTTGATATTTTAAGAAAGAAAAATAAAATTGATCAATGTTAATAAAAACCTAATTATGTCTAAGTTAATTTTAATTATTGACAAAAATATATTAAAGTTATTGTCTAATTATAGCCTAAATTAATTAATAATTTTGTTAATAAAAATAAAATTCTGAAATTTAATTTAATAAAGAAAAAATATTTTTTGGTTTTTGATTTTATTAAGAAAAAGATTTGATTGGTTAATGATTAAATAAAAATAATGAATAAATAATCAAAACAAAAATAAAATAGAAATATAGAGAGAGATAGAGGTATATGGGTCTGGTTTTTGGAGGTCTGAATAGCAATTCCAAGGCCCATTAACATGTTGGCCTGGTGGACTTTTTGGATTCCCTGTGCGCTGGTTGACTTGGTCCCATGGTGGACCATCATTCTGGATCACCAGATCTGGCCTTGGGCCATCTGGCGCTTGATTGAGTGAGGGAGTATGGTAGGTTATGCGCTTGGATCTGCATGTGATAACCTGTAGAAAAATAACAAATGCAAATTTGGAGGACCTGGGATTCGAACCCAGGTCCTATAGGCATTTTGATGCACATGTTTACCACTCAGCTAATGCGTTTCAATTGTTAATATAATGGAATATAATAATAATAATAAGAGATAATGCGCTAAGACATCCCACATGCATAACATGGCCATTTTTGTAAGGCAACAAGTGGAATTACCCTAAGGTGTGCATATGTGCAAAGTGTGTTTGATTGCATGCATTTTTGTATTTGATTAGGGTTGTCTATTTTTTGGTTTTATCTTGCCATACACGCCTAATTACTAGTTGTTGTACCCCAAAATATGACCTCCCATATTTCTCAAAACATTTCAAGAATAATCTCCAAGTGGCTCAAGATTGCTCAAGAGTTGGACAGTCAAGCTATCTCTTAAGGCAGTCAATCTCAAATTAGGGTTTTGTGTTTCATCAAGGTCCTTGCATCCAAATGACCTCAAGTGCTCCCCAATGTCCTAATATGCTCTCAAGATCATCCATGCCAAATTTCAAGCCTTGCAGAGGAAGTTTGCTCAGTCAATTGCTCAAAGGGTCCAAAAATCAACTGTGTTAGGGCAAAAGTCAACTGTGACCTACAAATAGTCAAACCTCGAGATTTTTTGTCAACATTCTCATTTTGAAGTTTATTTCATCATTTGATCAAGGGATGATCATGATTCATCAAGGATTTCTCAAAATTCATCAAGACCCAAAAGTTGCTAAATTAGGGTTTTGTAGGAAAGGTCAACTCAACTTTGACCAAGCATAACTTTCTCATACTTTATAAGAAATTACCCATACAAAGCTCATTTTGAAGAGGATGCAATTTCCTACAATCCATATGCATACCCCAAGATCAGAAAATGCACTCTCAAGAAGTTATAAATTTGGACATTATAGGTCATTTTTGAAAGTCAACAAAAACACCTTTTTTTTCCAAAGCTTATAACTTGAGAATGGAATATCAAAATGAGATGAGACCAAAAGGGTTGGTTATAGGACATCTCAATCTTTCTAAAAAGTCCAATAACACTTCCAAAAGTTCAAAATTGAAGAAGTTATGCATTGTTGAAGTTGGATATTTTTGCAAAATTGCCAAAAGTCAACTATCTCCAGAACTTCAATTTTTGTCAAATGGGCCCATTCTTTTCCACTTGATTTAGACTTTCCACATTACACACGTGTCCTAGCTTCAGCCATGAGCCCATATTTCATTTTTATTATTTAATTTTATTTTTAATTGAATTTATTCATTTTAAATCAAATAAAATCATAGAAAATCCAAATAATTAATAACTCTTGATTTTTTTATTGTTTTAGGCTTTGTTTACAGCTAGAACCACCATCAAATTCGTATCAAGACTAATCATGTACAAAAAGATTGAATCAAATCAAATTTGGAAGGTTTAATAATGGAGAATCATCAAATATGGCATTTTTTTCAAATCTTGATCATGGTTTTAAAATACAATATTATGAGGGAGATTCTTTCCATGCTTTCTTGTCTCCTCATTCCACTCTATAAATATAGATCCATACAAGCTTGAAGAAAACGAAAATCCTCTCTAAAAAGCTCTCAAAAAGCTCTTCAAAAAATTCTCTAAAAGCTCTTCAAAAAGCTCTCCAGAAATCAAAGAATTGGTGCAAGTCATATCTCGAGGTTACGGCCTCTCACAATTGACATCAAGCCTCAAACCATCCTCTTGAAGTCCTCATGAGTCTCACAAGGCCCAAACGCAATCCATCACACGCCTAGCACGCCCACCGGTTTGGTAAAGTTTTAAATTTCGAATCTCTAATTTTAATCACATTTTATGGTATGCTAACGTTTGTTTGAGTTTATATAGAACATTTATGGATGCTTGAATCATAGGTTCAACGCAAGAATAAAAAAACACCATAGTTAGAACATGAAGCTTTCGAAGATCCGGGCTCAGAAATGCTCTTTACACCTCCCAAAAGTGTTATTTCAGGCCCATTTCTCACTCTTTATTTTTTTTATATTTTCAATTTATTTATTTCTTATTTATTTTACTAACCAAATAATTAATCTTCTTTTCATCGAAAAAATCACAAAAATATTTTATGTCCAATTAAATTTCAGAATTTTATTTTTTATTAATAACTATTAATTAATTTAATTAGGATATTAATGTTAGATAACTTTAAATGATTTTTACAAATATTTAAAATTAATTAGAAATCAATAGGTTTTTAACACTAATTTAATCATTTTATTTTCTTTCCTAAATTAAAAAAACTCCAAAAATATGTGATTTAATATTTTTCATTAATTAATTTATTTAATAATTAATTTAGCATTTATTTTTTATGACTTAATTTCTTTCTTAAAATAAAAAACCACAAAATATTTTATTTATCAAATTAAATTCTCCCTTTTATTTTTGTTAATAAACACTAATTAAATTAATTTAGTTTTTTTTTTGGAATAACTTTAACTTTTTTTTGTAAACAATTAAAATTAAATTAGAATTAATTTAGGTTTTAATTACTAACATTAATTTTGATTTCTTTCTTAAAATACCAAAAAATCCAAAAAATAACTTTTCTCATTTAATTAATTTATTTATTTATTAATTTAATAATTAATTTAGGATAGTTTTTTTCTTAATTCAAAAATAACAAAAAAAGATACTTTCTTTCAAAAAAGGGTCAAAACCCTAAACTTGCACCCGATTTAATTTCCTCACGCGATTTACTTTCTTTTATCCAATATTGTATTTGTTCCCGGAATGTAATAGATAATTAGGACCATTTAATTATTTTATCGCTTTATTTATTTTCCGCATTTAAATTTCAAAGGGTTGCTTTTGGCGATGTAAATACCCGACATCTTGTAATAGTTAGTTTAATTTCCGCAATTTAATTTCTGTAACTTATAAATTGTTAGATGTTTGATAATAGGGAATGCATGATAAGATCGAATGTTTAACCTAAAATCAACATAGATAACCATTGACATGTACAAAGACAAATTAACTGAAAATGACACACTCGCACATGCGCACTCTTAGGGTACACCTCACTTGGTTGCCTTCGAACTCGGTCATTGAGTATAGGAAGTTTTAGAGGTCGCCCTCTTGTCCAAAGATCACAATCGCCTCGAAACGGTTTCCTCGGAAAAATGATCTAAGACATTAGGGTTACCGCTAAGGCGTCCTAACATTGCTTTAGTGACCGCACGTCCCTTAATCAAATTGACCCTTAAACTCCAACGATGGTGCTACCTACTCATCAATAGTGGGATAGCATTGTCTAAAGGACATTAGCACAGATTGATTCCTTTTTTCTAATAGGTATATGGTTCTTAAGTACTTGCTCCTACAAAAAACAAAAACAAAACTTTTCGCACTTACACTTTTCAAACAAAAAAAACTTCTTTCAAACCCACAAACACAAAGAAAAGCAATTTTTGAAAACACTTTGAGCAAATACCTAAGATCCCGTGGATAACCACGAATAGAAAGGGTGCTAACACCTTCCCTTTCTATAATCTACCCCCCCCCCCCCCCCCCCCGGGACCCGAGAAACATCTCGAAAAAGGAATTTTTCTGTGCTTTTTTCCTTTCCTTGTTGGATAAAATAAAAGACGGTGGCGACTCTTACTTACCGCGACATTTTGCAAAAACAAACGCAAAATGCGAACCAACATTCCAAAAACAGTCAGTTCTTTCCCACCGTACCACAGAACTGGCGACTCTGCTGGGGAGATCTTATAAGTGGGGTGTACCTTAGGAATAGTTCATAATGTTTTCAATTGCTTGATTTGTATGATTTATCTTTGTGGGCTTGAATCGGAGTTACTATAGATCCTAACCCGAATCTGAGGATACCCTTTAGGTAAGTAGCAATAAACTGTGAGGGAATTATACGGCGTAGACTGGTACGGTTGAAGTAGTAGCTACGTTGGTGTGGCACTTTAGTATGTACCGATATCCCTTGTGGCGTAACGAGGAGAATATGGGTCTGCTAAGGGGTCATTAAGCACCAACTGACCTTAGAACCTTTAAATTGACCAACTTGGCCATAGAACAGTAGCAGTATGCTACACTCATTGAGACTAAACTCTCGCGATGATTCCGGCCGCAAGAAAAGGTTTCTAAATTAGAATTATGACCGATCGAGGGTAGTCAGTGATATTGAGATCCTCTAGAACCCGGTTACTATTTCTAGGACATGTTGAACCAACTAAACTGAAAGAGGGTAATACCTAAATTCCATGCCAGCCTAAACTTAAGGCTATTTGTGTGACTTGTGTGCCTTCAAACTTGAACTACTTGCACATTCTTGTTATCTGACAACATGAGTTCTTTGCAGGTTTTGTTTACAGTCCTTATCCAATAATTTGGATTTATTGCAGGGTTTACTTATATCACCTCACACTTTTGCTTAAACGCATAGCATACACATCATAACATCATACCTTAACATTTCCTTAACCATTTCAAGGATCTCAAGGGTTTGTGATGCAGGTTATGGTAAATCAAACGTCCAGCAAGGAGCAAAGGGGATTTATTTTCCTCTAGCCAAGGTTGTCTAGAAATCAAAACACGATAACTTGAGTCAGTGGCTATGACCCAGTCGATATGGTGAGCTTGACTCTTGAAGAAGGACTCTTTACGACATGAAGTTTCTTCAATCAAAGCTGCAAAATTCAAATTCTAACGATTTCTTGTTTACCCCGCGAGATCCTTGAAAACATTGCATACATATCATACATATCATTGCATAGCAGGTCTTCTATTACCGGTCTCTCATGTCCCCACTGTTTATTTCAGCAATGGCTCTCAAACAAGACAACCAAGATCTTCAAACTCCAGAAGCTTAATTCAGGGACGTATTCCTAAACCTATCCAAGGGGCAGGAAGAGTTGAAAACACTCCTCGTCGGGAACTTGGTCAAGAAAAGTCCTGAAGACAATAAGGACGATGGCTGGAACAACTGCAAGCTGAGTTAGGTGCCATGAAAACCCAAATGTTGGGGCAGATGACCCTTATCCAAGGCTTAACTCGGGAACAAGAAGAGCTGAGAACTATTATCAACCAGCTTCATCAAGACAGATACAACAGCATAAAGTAAACAGTCAAGGCCGGGGACCAAGTAATTAATCAACTTTCGAGAAGTTAAAGGTTTGGTTTGATGAAGAATATACCTCTCCAAGTTGCTACTACCTCACGGGTCCAACAACAACCTTGCCATAAACAATGGGTTAATCAGAGGCCGTTTACCAAGCTCAACATGCCGATGTCCCAAGCTTTGCAACACCTGTTGAGATTGAATCTGGTGACGTTGGTAGGACCTCATCCGAATCCTAAGACTTCTTCACCCAACTACAATCCTGATGCAAGGTGTGCATACCATTCTAACAGCCCGGGGCATAACACTGACGACTGTTGGAAGTTGAAGTACAAAATTCAAAACCTGATTGATGAAGGAGCATTGGAATTCACACAAGATGGTCAGGCTGAGTTCTTCTACCATCCCTCCAAGGTTCACCATTTGAAGTGACAAGTACTGAGACGAGAAGACTTTTGTTCATTAGGATTTTCAATTTGTAATTTTCTTTTGATTGTTCAAACATTTATTCATGTCAAACTTTATTACTTTATCAATGCATTGCATATGTCTGTTTTGAATCAATCCATTCGTATTCACTATATTCAAATTTCTTTCATTTTTTGTGATGATCAACTCTCGAAAAAAAATTCTAAGCCTTTAGAGGGAGGATGACGAAAATGAAACCAAAATCTCTACAATATGATTTTAAACAGACCCCGCTGACGATGTACATGCATTGTTTCAAATCCTAAACAGCGGAGTTATAAGGAAGATAATCCCTAGTCAACCCCTTTGAGCCAAAGAAGTTAGAGTTTTTCGTTTCACAAATTAAAACCCGTAATTATAACCTGGGGCAGGGTAGTTTTCTCAGTTAATCCAAGTGCACAATGAATGGCATCAAAGAAGTCCTTTCGAAACAAAAGACAGTGATGGTTCTGTATAATCGTAAGGACAGGCAGTCATTATCTCTCGAAATAAAATCCCATCAAGTCAAAACCTATAAAGGAGACTTACAAAACTGGGGCATCCCGCTGTCTGTAATTACAAAAGAAACAGTTCAGGCAAAAGACAGGGATAATAAAATCAAAAAGAAAGAGGTCCTGCAAACTCTCAACAAAATGACTGCCTGTTCAAAATAAATTGTCAGTATCCTAACCATCACTGGTATGTCAGAGCAAAGACTCAAACAAGATCTAATGCACGATTAGCTGAGTTTAGGATCGAAGAACATCACGAAGAACGGGTGGGTACAAATAAAATTTGAGCCTTTATCCTTTGTTTCTTAAACCGTGAACCAGACCACGATATAACCCTTAAAAGTCCTAGCTGAAGCATGGGTTAGTTCGAAAGCATATTGTTACAAAAGGTATCCTGACTCCTGTAGGGCTTGCTGTAAATTCTGAGTTGACGTCACATTTTACAAATTTTTCCTATCTTAGTGAAAGAATGCATTTTTAAAAACTTCAAGACAGACATAAGCTTTGCATTCTTAAAATAACATTGTTTGCATATGACTATTTGTTCAAACAGCAGAGAAGTTCGCACGAAGAATATCTAGTGAACAAAAACCTTCTCAATAAAAAGGATCACCTAAAGTGGAAAGACACTTCCAATCAAGGAGCACGGAATTATCATTGTCCATCATCTGAGGCAGTCAAGTCAAGATTCAAGGAATCTCTCAAAATTCCAAATAGCCAGGGGAAAATCTCCATCTAAATCAATTGGGGCATTGGACATGAATTCTAGCAACGAATCTTGCATGATCAAACGAAGATCTTCTGGTAGTATGGCAACACAACACTACCGACAGTGACACCTCCCTACATCCTGAGAGCGTGGACATAGTCAAAAAAGTACTACGCATAATCAAAGACCCGCTAGGTTAACTAGCCTAGGTAAAAATAAGGGCTTCCCGGCGAACCAAAAGGGTTCGGGAAAAAATTAGGGATGAGAATGAAAAATTGTACACCCGGCAAGTCGAAAACCTGAAAAGGCGGCTTGGGAAAAAAAGGGTATCCTGGTGGACTGAAAACCCGAAAGGGCGGTCTAGGCAAAAATTAGGGATCAAAGCATATGACTATGTCTCGTCATCTCGTCACTGGCCTACCAGAAGAATACTTGTCATTTTGACCGAAAGATACCAAGCACCTCATAGGGGGGATAATACTCGATCCACAGGGCCTCCGCAAGCACCTTCTCCCGCAGAAGCAGGGGCAATAAGAATTGTCTGAACTGTATAGTTACTTTGTCCACCAGGTACAAGTTAAATTCATTTGAAGAATATGACCAAGGTACTTTCACTTCCCGCAGAGTAAGACAGTAATGACAGCTCTCCCAGCTGAGACTTGCAACTATGAACGAATCAGCAATGCTCTCCCCAAGCAGAGTTGATCTACCATCAACACTATAAAGGCTTGATATCCCCAGCAGTCTTAATATTCCCTAGAAGAGTACAAGAATGTTCCCCGGCAAAATACAAGATACCCCCAGTGGAGTTAAAATTTTCCCAGCACAGTCTGAAAAAGCTTCCCCAACGGAGTTGAAGCATCATCCCCAGTAGACTCTGGAAGTTTATCCCCAGCGGAGTACAAAATAAATCTCCCCAGCCGAGTTCAAAGGATCCTTCCCAGCAAAATTCAAAGGATTATCCCCACAAAAGTCTAACAGGGTTATCCCCAGCAAGTCGCAACTAAAAGATCATCCCCAGCGAAGTTCTTTCCTTTCACAAACGGGAATTCAATCCTCAACAAATGCAATATCACCAGCAACGATAATTCATCCAGGAGGAATTTATCAACGGAATCCTAAGCAGAGCATCTCTTCCCCACAGAGTAATCTCCTCATCAGTTTATTCCCCAACGGAGTTATCCTCTCCTGCAGGTTTATTCTTTTCGTTCATCATCCCCAGCGGAAACGAAGTATTCAACTCTATTCTCCAGCAACTATCTAGGATTTATTTTCCCCAGCTAAAACATTACATTTCCATACATCGTGATACATGCATATACGCATCATATAATGCATTCTCATTTATTTTGAGAACATCATTGTTTGATCCATGTCATGCATTGCATATAACTGACCTTTACCTTTCAGGAAAGATGCAGTTAAATTCTCAGCTATATCAAGACCTCTTCTGGTACAGTCAGATCGACGCGAAGATCTCCCTGATTCGTATTCCAGTTGAAGTCATTCCAAGACCTTGTCTGGTCCAGTTAAATGGATTCCTAAAGATTTTTCTGATGCCGATCCAGTCAAAGTTAATCCAAGACCTCCTTTGGTTCAGTCAGATCGCTGATAAGATCTCCTTGATTCCTATTCCAGTTGAAGTTATTCCAAGACCTTGTCTGGTCCAGTTAAATCGATTCCTAAAGATTTTTCTGATGCCGATCCAGTCAAAGTTAATCCAAGACCTCCTCTGGTTCAGTCAGATCGCTGATAAGATCTCCCTGATTCATATTCCAGTTGAAGTTATTCCAAGACCTTGTATGGTCCAGTTAAATCGATTCCTAAAGATTTTTCTGATGCCGATCCAGTCAAAGTTAATCCAAGACCTCCTCTGGTTCAGTCAGATCACCGATAAGATCTCCCTGATTCGTATTCCAGTTGAAGTTATTCCAAGACCTTGTCTGGTCCAGTTAAATCGATTCCTAAAGATGTTTCTGATGCCGATCAAGTCAAAGTTAATCCAAGACTTTTTGTCTGGTTCAGTTAAATCGATTCCTAAAGATTTTTCTGATGCCGATCCAGTCAAAGTTAATCCAAGACCTCCTCTGGTTCAGTCAGATCGCCGATAAGATCTCCCTGATTCATATTCCAGTTGAAGTTATTCCAAGACCTTTTCGGGTCCAGTTAAATCGATTCCTAAAGATTTTTCTGATGCCGATCCAGTCAAAGTTAATCCAAGACTTTTTGTCTGGTTCAGTTAAATCGATTCCTAAAGATTTTTCTGATGCCGATCCAGTCAAAGTTAATCCAAGAACTCCTCTGGTTCAGTCAGATCGCCGATAAGATCTCCCTGATTCGTATTCCAGTTAAAGCTATTCCAAGACCTTGTCTGGTCCAGTTAAATTGATTCCTAAAGATTTTTCTGATGCCGATCCAGTCAAAGTTAATCCAAGACCTCTTCTGGTTCAGGTGGATCGCCGATAAGATCTCCCTGATTCCTATTCCAGTCAAAGTTCAGACCACCTATCAACAGTCTCTAAATGGCATCTGTAAGCCCATTCCCGACATCACCAGGCTGATACCACTTCATGCGAGTGCAAATTTCAGGGCACTCTAGTGTTCAATCATCTTCCACCTCCGGATCACGAAAGGCCCGAAAGCCAATCTATATCCTCAGGTTTAAGAAAATTGAATAGGGGCAGCTGTTGTACCCCAAAATTTACCCTCCCATATTTCTCAAAACATTTTAAGAATAATCTCCAAGTGGCTCAAGATTGCTCAAGAGTTGGACAGTCAAGCTATCTCCTAAGGCAGTCAATCTCAAATTAGGGTTTTGTGTTGCATCAAGGTCCTTGCATCCAAATGACCTCAAGTTCTCCCCAATGTCCTAATATGCTCTCAATATCATCCATGACAAATTTCAAGCCTTGTAGAGGAAGTTTGCTCAATCAATTGCTCAAAGGGTCCAAAAATCGACTATGTTAGGGCAAAAGTCAATTGTGACCTACAAAAAGTCAAACCTCAAGATTTTTTGTCAACATTCTCATTTTGAAGGGTATTTCATCATTTGATCAAGGGTTGATCATGATTCATCAAGGATTTCTCAAAATTCATCAAGACCCAAAAGTTGCTAAATTAGGGTTTTGTAAGAAAAGTCAACTCAACTTTTACCAAGCATAACTTTCTCATACTTTATGATAAATGACCCATCCAAAGCTCATTTTGAATAGGATGAAATTTCCTACAATCCATCTTCATACCCCAAGATCAGAAAATGCACTCTCAAGAAGTTATAAATTTGGACATTATAGGTCATTTTTGAAAGTCAACAAAAACACCTTTTTGTTTCAAAGCTTATAACTTGAGCATGGAATATCAAAATGAGATGAGACAAAAAGGGTTGGTTATAGGACATCTCAAGCTTTCTAAAAAGTCAAATAACACTTCCAAAAGTTCAAAATTGAAGAAGTTATGCATTGTTGAAGTTGGGAATTTTTGCAAAATTGTCAAAAGTCAACTATCCCCAAAACTTCAAATTTTGTCAAATGGGCCCATTATTTTCCACTTGAT
The DNA here is from genome assembly GCA_948472305.1 of Vicia faba. NCBI lineage: Eukaryota > Viridiplantae > Streptophyta > Magnoliopsida > Fabales > Fabaceae > Vicia > Vicia faba. Next base: position 1,519,965,000 of record OX451741.1, on the reverse strand, counting down.
TTGGACTTACCACATTACACACGTGTCATAGCTTCAGCCATGAGCCCATATTTCATTTTTATTATTTAATTTGATTTTTAATTGAATTTATTCATTTTAAATCAAATAAAAATCATAGAAAATCCAAATAATTAATAACTCTTGATTTTTTGATTGTTTTAGGCTTTGTTTACAGCTAGCACCACCATCAAATTCGTATCAAGACTAATCATGTGCAAAAAGATTAAATCAAATCAAATTTGTAAGGTTTAATAATAGAGAATCATTAAATATGGCATTTTTTTCAAATCTTGATCATGGTCTTAAAACACAACATTATGAGGGAGATTCTTTCCATGCTTTCTTGTCTCCTCATTCTCCTCTATAAATATAGAGCCATACAAGCTTGAAGAAAACGAAAATCCTCTCTAAAAAGCTCTCAAAAAGCTCTTCAAAAAGTTCTCTAAAAGCTCTTCAAAAAGCTCTCCAGAAATCAAAGAATTGGTGCAAGTCATATCTCGAGGTTCCGGCCTCTCGCAATTGACACCAAGCCTCAAACCATCCTCTTGAAGTCCTCATGAGTCTTACAAGGCCCAAGAGCAATCCATCACACGCCTAGCACGCCCACCGGTTTGGTAAAATTTTAAATTTCGAATCTCTAATTTTAATCACATTTTATGGTATGCTAACGTTTGTTTGAGTTTATATAGAACAGTTATGGATGTTTGAATCATAGGTTCCACGCAAGAATAAAAAACACCATAGTTAGAGCATGAAGCTTTCGAAGATCCGGGCTCAGGAATGCTCTTTACACCTCCCAAAAGTGTTGTTTCAGGTCCATTTCTCACTCTTTATTTTATTTTTTTCAATTTATTTATTTCTTATTTATTTTACTAACCAAATAGTTAATCTTCTTTTCATTGAAAAAATCACAAAAATATTTTATGTCCAATTAAATTTCAGAATTTTATTTTTTATTAATAAATATTAATTAATTTAATTAGGATATTAATGTTAGATAACTTTAAATGATTTTTACAAATATTTAAAATTAATTAGAAATCAATAGGTTTTTAACACTAATTTAATCATTTTATTTTCTTTCCTAAATTATCAAAACTCCAAAAATATGTGATTTAATATTTTTCATTAATTAATTTATTTAATAATTAATTTAGCATTTATTATTTAGGACTTAATTTCTTTCTTAAAATAAAAAGCCACAAAATATTTTCTTTATCAAATTAAATTCTAACTTTTATTTTTGTTAATAAACACTAATTAAATTAATTTAGTTTTTTTTTTAGAATAACTTTAACTTTTCTTGTAAACAATTAAAATTAAATTAGAATTAATTTAGGTTTTAATTACTAACATTAATTTTGATTTCTTTCTTTAAATACCAGAAAATCTAAAAAATAACTTTTCTCATTTAATTAATTAATTTATTTATTAATTTAATAATTAATTTAGGATAGTTTCTTTCTTAATTCAAAAATAATAGGGAATGCATGATAAGATCGAATGTTTAACCTAAAATCAACATAGATAACCTTTGACATGTACAAAGATAAATTAACTGAAAATGACACACTCGCACATGCGCACTCTTAGGGTAGACCTCACTTGGTTGCCTTCGAACGCGGTCATTGAGTATAGGAAGTTTTAGAGGTCGCCCTCTTGTCCAAAGATCACAGTCGCCTCGAAACGGTTGCCTCGGAAAAATGATCTAAGACATTAGGGTTACCGCTAAGGCGTCCTAACATTGCTTTAGTAACCGCACGTCCCTTAATCGAATTGACCCTTAAACTCCAACGACGGTGCTACCTACTCATCAATAGTGGGATAGCATTGTCTAAAGGATATTAGCACAGATTGATTCCTTTTTTCTAATAGGTAGATGGTTCTTAAGTACTTGCTCCTACAAAAAACAAAAATAAAACTTTCCGCACTTACACTTTTCAAACAAAAAAAACTTCTTTCAAACCCACAAACACAAAGAAAAGCAATTTTTGAAAACACTTTGAGCAAGTACCTAAGAGCCCGTGGATAACCACGGATAGAAAGGGTGCTAACGCCTTCCCTTTCTATAATCTACCCCCCCCCCCCCCCCCCCGGACCCGAGAAACATCTCGAAAAAGGAATTTTTCTGTGCTTTTTTCCTTTCCTTGTTGGATAAAATAAAATACGGTGGCGACTCTTGCTTACCGCGACATTTTGCAAAAACAAACGCAAAACGCGAACCAGCATTCCAAAAACAGCCAGTTCTTTCCCACCGTACCACACTAGCATTTGTACAAAAGTAATAAAAAGTGCAAAAAATAAATCCTACACTATTACAACCATATTGAAAGGCAAGAAAATGTAAAGGCAAAAACAAAATAAAAGAAAGGAAAATGAGCTCTTCAACCCAGGCAGTAGCACCCTTCGACTTGCATTCTATTGGCCTCCTTCGATTGGGGCTAGCACCAGTAAGGTCCTGTCCTTCGATTGGCCTGGAAGTCAGTGTATGGCGAAGCCTTCTGGTTCTGCCTTGTTGTCTTCTTCGACTGGAGGTTTAAAGTAGTGAGGGAATGCCTTTCGACTGAGGGTTGGCACCAGTGTATGGCGAAGCCCTCTGGTTCTGCCTTGTTGCCTTCTTCGATTGGAGGTTGAAAGCAGTGAGGGAATGCCTTTCGTCTGGGCCTGCAGGTCAGTGTATACGAAGCAAGTGTGTGTGTGTGTGTGTGTGTGCTGAACATGTCTGTATCGAAGCATGCATATTTTGTATTCCAACATTTTTAGGGGACTGTACAGATTAGTTCTTAAAGGAAAACACAAAAGATTAACATCGAAGGCCATGATTATTACATGTTGGTTTAGTATATGAATCAATAAAGATGTTTGAAATGAAAGAGTTAAAGTCAGAAAGACTTATCTCAAAGCTGGTGTGTGGGATTCAAACTTGAACTGCTACCTGGACGTTTCTGGAATTCGAAGAGTAGTCACAAGAGGTTTTCCTTTGGTTCGAAGAGTTGTCACAGAAGGTTATCTTTGGGTTTGAACAAAATTCTATGTATGGGGTGTTTTTCAGAATCGAAAGAGGTGAGTGTTTGGGATTCTGGGTTTTTTTTGTGATTTCTCAAGTGTTGATGAACTTGAGTGTTTTTTGTTGTGTTTGAGAAAATTTGGGGGATTCGTTCCTCTGGTCCAAAGATCCTCCCCTTCTTTGTGCAAATGAACTCTCTATTTATAGAGAAAGGCTTCTGGGAAGCTTGGAGAGCAAAAATAATAAAATAAGGCTCAGCTGGAAAGTAAATGTCCACTTGTGCCATAAAAGCAAAATGAATGGTTCAGATGGTGTTTACAGTTATTTCTGGTAAACAACCGCTAGTCCTCCAAACTATCAAATAATCTTAATGACTGTTATTTAATCTCTCTGGTAACTTGCAGGATCGACTAGATTGATCCTATGGTGTATTGGTCATTTGGATAATTCTCATTATAGAACTGATATTTATGGTTGGTATTTAGAATGTTGTGTAGGTGTTCAACTTACTTCGATTACTCTATTAAAGATCTAATGACATGATCAAGTAAATGCGTGCGAAACTAAATTGCATGAATAAAGGTTCAATTGTAAAAACATATAAAACTGCAAGAGACAAGTGAATAAATTCGAAGTATAAAAGCATGTAATGTAAAAGATTCTCTGGAATGTAAAAGACTCGAAATATAAAGAAAGCGTTTAAATGCAAGAAATCAGTAAAATGGATTTGGATGAAAAGGGTATTCGAAAGATAAAAGCATGAAGATAAAGGCATGAAATATACAAAAGTTTCTGAAAGTAAAGGATTTGAAATGGAAAGAAAACATTTAAATGCAAGACATCAGTAAAAGACTTCGAATGAAAATACTTTAATGTAAAGGCTTTTGAATGATATTGACATGAAGATAGATGAGAGAACTGGAAATGATAAAGAGTTTTATTAAATCATAAACATTTGGTGTTATCATACGTACATTGTTCGAGCATTCGTTTCCCTAGCCATGTGGTATTTTGAATGTTTACTGAATTTTTGTACAATAGATATGACACACGAAATCCTAATGCTAAGACTTCTATTTATACTACTTCGACCATAACGGTCTTGCTATAAGATTCTGCCACGTTCAGAACATGCAAAGCAATGCCCTCCTCTAGCTTCCACGCGTCTTCGAATGTTCCAGCGCATATATTTTAAATTTCGAACATCCCGCTTGCGTTTGAATTTCAAATGTTTTGGCACTCTTCGTTTCGAACTCATTTCTTGGACACAGCCTTGTTACCATTTCGAGACTTCTTTGAATATATCCCCATAACTGTCACTCGAAGCTCAGAGTTTTGACATGCCCATTCGAAGCACTGCTTCTACCATTTCGAAACATGACATCTTGCTTTATTCCAATTGAAACATCCAACTTGCTTCGCTTCGAACAATATCATCAAAATCTTCAGCCAACAAAATGCCCCTTTAAAATATGTATTTCGATTCCTTTGAGAAATACTTATTTTAAACATATACGCAAGATTTTGATGCGACCTTTGAATCATCGTAACATTTATTGCATATGAATCCAGTCACGTCAATCATAACGCTTTTCAGATTCCTTAACTGCCTTGAACCATTTCACAGCATGGTGCAGTTACAAAACAATGATTATTATTTAATCACGTTGTGATCGGTGGAAATAGAACTGACTGTTTTTTAAGCTGGTTTCGCGAAATGTCGCAGTAAGCAAGAGTTGCCACCGTCTTTTATTTTCTCCAACATGGAAAGGACAAAAGCACAACAAAATTCCTTATGAGAATGTTTCTCGGTTCAGGAGGTAGATTTATAGAAAGGAAAGGTGTTAGCACCCTTTCTATCCGTGGTTATCCACGGGCTCTTAGGTACTTGCTCTTATGTTTTCAAAAGATTTGTTTTCTTTTCAAATGTGTGTGGGTTTTGAAAAAGTTTCGTTTGAAAAATTTCTAAGTAACTCTTGTATCTGCCCTCAAGAGTGTTTGAAAAATTTGTTTTGAAAGCTTTTGAAAGTGTAAGGTGTGAAAAGTATTTTGTTTATTTTTGAAAAGAGCAAGTACCCATGAGTCATCTACCTACCCTAAGTAATTAAGCTGTGTAAGTGTCCTTTAGATAGTGCTATCCCACCATTGAGAGGTAGGTAGCACCACCGTTGGAGGTGTTCGGGTCAATTCGATTTTAGGGACAGTGTGGTCACCGAAGCAACAGTTAGGACACCTTAGAAGTAACCCTAATGTCCTAGATCCTTTTTAATCCGAGGCAACCGTTTTGAGGCAACTGTTTCGAGGCGACTAGATCTTTAGACAAAGGGTGACCTCTAAGACGTCATATACTTGATGACCACGTTTCGAGGCAACCAATGAGGCGTACCCTAGAAGTGGTGTGTGCATTGTGTGTTGTATTCAGTTAATGTTTTTGTACATGTTATTGGTGAGCTACGAGTTGTTTTTTTATTTACCATACATTCTTTCATGCATTTAACAGTTTAGGGGGTGCGGAAAGTAAATTACGGAAACATAAATCCTACGCTATTACAAGGCGCGGGTCTATACATCGCCAAAAATACAAAGACCCGTTTTTGGTAAATAAGTACGAGAAATAGTAAATAAAACAGTAAAAATCCTAATTACTATTAGATCCGGAGGCAGTTACAGAAATAATCAAAATAAAGAATTAAAACTAAAATGCGCGCGAAAGAATGAATTGGGAATGTTCTAAGGGTTTTGACCCTTTTAAGAAAATAAATTGATTTTTTTGTCTTTTTGTAATTAAAATGAAATTAAAACTAACTAATGGCTAATTAATTAATTTAATTAAAAGAAAATATTTTGTGTTTTTTTATGTTTTTTATGAAATAAAATAAAAAGAAATAAAATTAAAAGTTAATTTTACCTAATTCTAAATCTATTTTAATTATTAAGGAAAGAAGTTAAAATTGCCTAATTAAACTATTTATTTGTTAATATTTTATTTACAAAAATAATATGAGAATAATAATAATAATAATGTTAATTCTATTTTTTTGATTTTTTATGAAAATATGTTAATTATGTTAATTGTTAATAATAAAAATAAAATAAGGCAAATAAATAATAAAAAAGAAAATGACAAAACAAAATAAAAAAAGAAGAGTAAACCCAAGGGGGGTGTGGGCTGGAATTTGAGGGTGCATTGTTGAGATTTGAGGCCCATTTGAACAAGGCCTGTTGACTTTTTCTGGTGGCCTGCGTCCATGTTGACTCCAGAGTATGGTGTTCTAGCTTTCTGGACCTTTGGATCTACATCTGTGGACACTTGGCTGACTCTTGGATGAGGTGTATGATGGAAGCTGGATGAGACGCTGCACACAAGCATAGAGAGAAAAATAATATGAAATTTGGTGGGGACCTGGGATCGAACCCAGGCCCCAAAGATTGCAAAGTACACAGCCAACCAATGAACCAAGCGCATTAGTTTGTTAGTATAATGGACAAAGAAAATTAACTATGAAAACACGCGCTATTCTGGAAACTAGCAAAAATCCGCGCGTTTATTTGAATGCACCAATCACATGGAGGCACGTCCTTCATCTTCTCCGTTCCTGCACAAACATAAAACACATAGCGGGGGTTTTAAACCCCCACAAAATGCAAGCCTGTAAAAAATAGCGATTAGACGCTCATGAAATATAAATTGGGCGCGAGGTGTCCATCCTGTTCGTCTTGTCACGCTGATTTTGGCCATGTAAGTCTCGAGGTTCAATTTTGCACTATGGGAAAAACCCCAAATTCGGAGCTCTGAAAACCTAGAAATCGCTAATGGTAATTTTCAATCCAGGGCGTTATACTCAAATTGAATTATATGGAAAGCTTCATTTGGACCCTGTGAGTACAATGCAATCAATGAAAAGAGTTAAAAATGCATAAATGTATGACTGTGATTTTGAGAAAGAATGAAAACTGTGTGACTTGTGTAGCGTGATTCCTTGAGTGAGTTGGCTTAATTCTGATTGCAAAAGGTTCCTGGAAGGGTCAGGAGTGTGTTTGGATCAGAGGAGAGGCTTGAAATATGCTGGAAATAGGTTTTCAGTTTCTCACTTTTCTCTTGAAAATTTGAAGTTTTTTTGGCCGTTTCTAAGTGTTCTAGCCCGTGAATTGTGTAAGGAAGGCTTGCATATAAGGTTTTGAATGAGTATAAATCCATATAATGAACATTAAACCAATGCAATTATGTTCTTGATTTTGCCATAAACTCCATTGAAGAAAACTTGCCTCTTTTGTCCAATTTTGAATTTTGTACTTGAAATAAGCCTTACACGAATTTGGCATGTGAATAATGGTGTATCAAAGCTATTCAAGCTCAAAGATATCCCTCCATTAATTTTCTTGATTTTTATTTGAATTTTAAAGATTTAAAATGAATTAAATCAAATAAAATTAAATAAAAATGGAAAAATTAATTTTTAATCTTGAAATAAATTGTGGGACACGTGGGAGGCATGGCCAAGCTGAAACAAGTGGAAAAAGTGGGCCCTTTTGTCAAAAATGAAATTTCAAGGATAGTTGACTTTGGCCATTTCACAAAAATTTCCCAACTTCTCCAATGCATATCTTGCTCAATTTGGAAGCTATGAACATGTTCTTGGACATTTTGGAAAGGTATTGAAGTCCTCTAACCAATTCCTTTGGTCCCATGTCATTTTTATTTACCAATCTCAAGTTATGGTCTTTGAGTTAAAGTGCCTTTTTGTTGACTTTTGAAAATGACCTATAATGTTGAAATTGATAACTTTTTGTGAGAGCATTTCTTGGACTTGGAGTGTGAAGATGAGTTGTAGGAAATGTCCTCCTCTTCAAGATGAGCATTGGATGGGATTTTTCTGATGAACCATGAAAAAGTTATGCCTTAGTCAAGTTACAGTTGACTTTTCAGCTGTCCAAAAATAGAAACTTTTGACACCTTGATGATTTTTGAGCCATTCTTGTGAAATCATGATCAAGACTTGATCAAATGATGATTGTGGCTTCAAAATAAGATGTTGACCAAAAATTTTGATTTTTGACTGCCAAATGACCATTTTACCCCTACAGTTAACTGTTGAGCAATTAGGGTTTTTGACTGTGTAACTTGACCTTGTGAGCCTTGAAACTTGACATGTAGGTGTTTGACAATGTATATGAGCATATGGGACTTGATTGAGCCCTTGAAAACCTCAACTTCCTTGCAAGAACCAAAACCCTAATTTGACTGGCTTATGAGGGTGTTTGAACTGTGCAACCCTTGAGAGATCTTGAAGCATTTGAAGATTGATCTTGACAAAACTTTGAAGATTATGGGAGGGAAAATTTTGGGGTACAACACACGCCTATTACCAATATTAACTTTTATGCCACCTCCTTCTCAATCCAACCCACGATTCCCACGTATTCCAATCTTACTCAGTGGATGTTTAAACTTCCACACTATAAAAACCCATCAACTTAGTCTTTTATTTTTCTTCTCACATTCTGAATCTTTTCTTCCTCTCTTCTCACCGAAACCCTAAAACTTCCAATACTCTTCAAACAATGTCTTCTTCAACATCATCCCAACTGAAAAAAGCTTCCAAAAAGAAAGGAAAGAACACAGGAACCATAATGGAAAGCAAGGTTGGCACCTATCAAGGTTAGTCTGTGCTTATTCCCCAGATGATCTCCAAAGAGAAGGAAATGCTCTACGCATCTCAGGTACTAATTCCCACTAACTCCACTGGAAAGAGGTTAGCTTTAATGGGTCCTCTTACAGTCTTTGAAATCTTAAAAGATACCAGAAAAATTTTCCCTGTTTGTTATAATTTTAAACCTTTGTTTAATAAAATGGATACCCCTAAGACAAGGGAGTCTTCTGATTCGACCACCGTGGAAACTCCAATCGTTCCCCCAAAGGACCCTTTTGTGCTAGATTATGTGAAGAGTAACTTCAAACCATTTCGATCCTGCCCCACCTCTGACACAGCCTACCACAACTGGTTTACTAAAGTAGAAGCCAAGAAATCCCAGCAATGGGAAGAATTAGGCATTTACAACTTGATTAAATTATCGAAACCAGGCTTTACCTATAGCCACCCATTATTATTCACGTCCTTATATTTCTGGGACAGTACTCACAATACCTTCCATCTCCCTGGGGGGATGATTACACCCACCTTTTTTGACATAGCAGCCATTACTGGTTTATCACCAGTAGGAGAAACCTATATTCCTGACAATGAAGAGCATTCGAGCATTATTGACTTCGAAGTCAAATTAGCCAGCTTTTCAAAGTTCATTAGCCACTATCACACTGAAGGAGACAGTGTGTCAGATGTGGAACACATTGCTTTCCTTACCTTATGGTTATCAAGGTATGTATTTTGCAGCAGGTCCTTACAGGTAGCCAGCAGGTTTATTCCTCTAGCTAGAGATTTACATAAGAATCGTAGGGTGTGTTTAAGCGAACTGCTACTTGTTGATCTTTACGAAAGTCTAAGATCAGCTGTTTCAAGTTTGAAATCCCACACCTCCAAAAACATCCTGCTAGCTGGCCCCTTCTGGTTACTCCAGTTATGGCTTAATGCCATGTTTGAACCCTCACTATCAACTGCCAATACTATTGCTGAACAAGATCCGGAAATAGCGGACAGAATCATCGAAGGTACTAGGCTGCGAAGACTTACCCCAAACGATGATAAGGATGACTTCAAAGTTCTCTTCTCAAAATACATAATGATCTTCTCCAAGAGACACAAATTCGAAGAGACCATGGCGCCCTTTGCCTCAAGGACTCATGGACCATCATGGTTCACCATGGCTCTCTCAGAAGCAATCAAAAGCAAAGAAATTCAAGATGTATGGAAAGCCTTTTTGCTTCCCAGATTAATCTCCTCACGAATTACTCCTGCTAAGAATCAAATCTTCCTTTTTGCTTATCAACCCAACTTCGTTTCGAGACAATTTGGCTTGTGCCAACTAATCCCTGAACCCCTGTTCCAAACAGAAAGTGCCATCACCTCTGGGCGAACCTTCAAAACAAGAGAAGCAAAACTACAACAGGAACAATATCAAGGCTTCGCCCACTTTGAACTAATACCTTTCAAACCTACACACCTCACAGCAAAGGGTTTTCTGGAATGGTGGACAAAGTTCTACCAAACTTATATGTTCGATACTCTCTCTATTCAACAGAAACTAACTGATGCGTTCGATGTGCAGGTACAATCCAAGAAAGGTATGTTCACTCATGCCAAAGAGATTAGGGCTTTTCAAAATTATTTCGAAACCACTTATGATCCCACACACTTGGAATCCACTGTGCATCAAGCGGCTGAGACCTTGAAGGAAAAATTTAAAGAAAAAATTTCTAAGTTAAAACTTCCTTCAGGGTTGTCACCTGAGGATAGGTAAAGGTTGGCATTCGAAATGCATCCACCTAAATTTCCTAGATTGCCTACTGAAATTCTGGCTGCAGATACTCAATGTCACGTTCAATGTTATGACACCGTATCTGACTTTCTATAAGACAGTAAATACAAAAACAGTAAAGAACACAGTCAATTGTTTACCCAGTTCAGTGTGCAACAACACCTACTCTGGGGCTACCAAGCCAGGGAGGAAATCCACTATAAGAGATATTAATTCAGGAATAAACCAACCAGTTTATCTCCTTCACTTAAGACCTACCCAATGCAACTTCAATCTAAGTACAACTTAAACCTGAGTTCCTACTCACTCCCCCTCAATCACAGCAGTGATACATAAAACAATTTGACTAATGAATTGTTGAAGACACTCTTCAAAACATACACTTGATTATGCTTCACAGCTTTTTAATCAAGCAACACAAACACTCTTGCTTCACAGCTTTGAGTGATACACAAACCTAACTTGACTTTGCTTCACAGCTTTAGTCAAGAGACATACAAACACTCTTGCTTCAAAGCTTTGAGTGTTACACAACCCTTACAATTAAAACCTATTCCAAGTCACTTATCACAATGATAATTGCTTGGATTACAATAGTTAAAACTATACAGCTTCTAAATGATCTTCTGTCAAAAGGGATACATTCCAAGACAGCAGCTCTGTTGAATATATAGCAGCTGCATCTTCAGTTAGGGTTTCCACAAAAAGCTAGGGTTAAATCCGTTTGACCTTAAGACTAGGTCACAGGACTAGATCAACCAGGTTGGGGTTGAGCTAGGTTAACCCAAAGAAAACACAGGATTCTGTTCTGGAAAGACTGAGTCATTTTCCTGAAAAAACTCAGAATTTACCAAACTGCATACCTGTTAGTTCAGAACAGGATGTCTTAACATTTGTTATGACATCTGAATTCCTGTTTACTGATTTTGGTAAATGTGATCATTTTGCAAAATGCTCAGATACACACTCATAAACATCAGTACCTGTATGACAATATTTTTCTGCAAAGATACCTAATAAATCTGTACCTAATAAACTAGAATGTTATGACATCAGTCATGACATTCATACACCTGGTTTTACCAAAAATGCATGCCAATACATAAACAACTACAAACTCCCCCTTTGGCAGATTTTTGGCTAAAGCCCCTAAGCAATCAGAGATAGATAGCAGCAGAATAAATATGACTGCAGAAAAATGGAATGTCAATTAAAGTATACCAAAATGTATCTCCCCCTCTTTAGCCACAAATGGGCCAAAGATACATGTTCTTAAGGATTATACAGTCATCCAGAAAAAGTAACACAACAAGACCAAAAAAAAACTGAACACACTTTGCAAACTCCAGCAGGGACCAGCAACACCACCAAACAGCAACTCCACCAACCTTTAAGCACTGTCATCAGACTCAGAGGATTCGGGCTTCTTCCTTTTCTTGTGAGCAATGTCAGCATTCTTCTCTTTGTCTGATGTCTCAACATCCTTAGAGACATCTGGATTTGTTTCAGCATTTGAACTTTCTTGATTTAAAGGAACATAAATGCCAGGAACTAAGTGGTTCTCGTTCAGAATTCTTGAAACAATTTTAGCTATTGCTTAACGAACATAGGCTGACCCTTCCCTATTTGCAATTTCAGGGGGAACTGAAGAAGAAGGATGAGATGGATTACCAGAGGCAGAGGCTTGGGACCTTCCTGCATGTCTTGTTCTCAGCTCTTTGACCTTGGTGGGGTTAGTTTCCACTTTTCTAAGAGAAGAGACCTCCAGGACTTCAGAGTCCAGACAAGAAGAGATTGTCCTAGAATCTTGATCAGAGGAAGAGGTTGAAATAGTCGTATTGGATGATGATGGTGTTTGAGACATTTTGACAGTCTTAGAGGACCAACAGCAACTGAAGATAAAATTCTGATTGAGAGACTGGGTTTTGATGAGGAGACGAAAGGGGAAGGAAGAAAAGTAGTGTCTATTCAACTTCTTAAAAGAATTGAAGGAAATGGGAAAATATAATTTTAACCCAATCAGAACAAACATAACTCCTTTAACCCTTGTTTTAAGCAAAATTAATTGCTACAATTCCTCATGTTGGCAAATACCCAACTTACCCCTCAAGTTTTCAAATTGATTTGCATCAAGAGCCTTGGTAAAAATGTCAGCCAGCTGTAGCTCAGTGGCAACATGTTCCAATTTGATTGTCTTCTCTTCTACAAGGTCTCTGATAAAGTGATGTCTTATGTCAATATGTTTGGTCCTACTATGCTGAATGGGATTCTTGGAAATGTTGATTGTACTCAGATTGTCACAGTACAATGTCATAACATCTTGAGTGACATTATACTCAGTAAGCATCTGTTTCATCCAGATCATTTGAGAACAGCTACTACCAGCTGCAATGTATTCAGCTTCAGCAGTAGAGAGAGACACACAATTCTGTTTCTTGCTGAACCAGGAAACCAGATTATTTCCCAAGAAGAAACATCCTCCAGAGGTGCTTTTTCTATCATCAGCACTACCAGCCCAATCAGCATCACAGTAACCAGTCAGATTTGGTTCACAGCCATGAGAATATAGCAACCCATAGTTGTAAGTTCCACTCACATACTTCAAAATTCTCTTCACTTGATTGATATGACTGACTTTGGGATCAGCTTGGTATCTTGCACAAACTCCAACTGCAAAAGCAATATCAGGTCTGCTGGCTGTTAAGTACAACAAGCTTCCTATCATGCTTCTGTACAGACTTTGATCCACCTTAACCCCACTTGAATCTTTGGAAATCTTTAAATGAGTAGGAGCAGGAGTCCTTTTGTGACTGGAATTCTCCATACCAAACTTCTTTACAATGTTCTTAGCATACTTGCTTTGAGATAAGAAGATTGAGTCCTCCATCTGTGAGACTTGTAGTCCAAGAAAATAAGTTAGTTCTCCCATGAGACTCATTTCGAATTCAGCCTGCATCTGTTCAGCAAAATGTTTAACCATAGGTTCTGACATTCCTCCAAACACTATGTCATCAACATATATTTGGGCAACCATCAACTTCCCTCCTTCAGTTTTGACAAAGAGAGTTTTGTCCAAGCCTCCTTTTCTGTATCCTTTGTCTGAGAGAAACTTTGTTAACTTGTCATACCATGCTCTAGGAGCTTGTTTCAGGCCATATAGAGCTTTTCTCAATTTGTAGACATGATTAGGGTGATTTGGATCCACAAAGCCTTTAGGCTGTTCCACATGAGCTTCCTCATTCAAGTACCCATTTAGAAAGGCACTTTTCACATCCATCTGAAACAACTTGAACTTCAGAAGACAAGCAATTGACAATAGGAGTCTAATTGATTCCAGCCTGGCTACAGGTGCAAAGGTTTCATCAAAATCAACCCCTTCAACCTGAGTGTATCCTTGAGCAACCAGTCTTGCCTTATTCCTGGTGACAACTCCTTCAGCATCTGATTTGTTCTTGAAAATCCATTTTGTGCCAATGATGTTAGTTCCTTCAGGTCTAGGAACCAGTTCCCAAACTTCATGTTGCTTGAATTGGTTCAGTTCATCTTGCATTGCACCAATCCAGTATTCATCAGTTAAAGCTTCCTTGACATTTCTTGGTTCCATTTTGGACACAAAACAAGAGTTTGAGATGATTTCTCTAGATCTTGTAATGACTCCACTGTTGGGATCTCCTATGATGAGCTCTTTTGGATGATCCTTCTGAATTCTGATGGAAGGGATCTTGCTAGCTTCCTTTGATTCAGATTCTGTTGTGGTGGTGTTGGGTAGATCATTCTATTGGGTTGAAGTCTCAAAGAATGTCTCAACATTACAAGGGACATCTATTTCTTCATGATAATCATCAATTATAACATTTATTGATTCCATCATGGCTTTGGTCCTGGAATTGAATACTCTATAAGCTCTGCTGTTTAAGGAGTATCCTAGAAATATGCCTTCATCACTTTTAGGGTCCAGTTTTCTTCTTTGTTCACGATCTGCCAGAATATAGCATTTGCTGCCAAACACATGGAAGTACTTCACAGTTGGTTTTCTTCCTTTCCAGAGTTCATATATGGTGGATGAGGTTCCCTTTCTCAAGGTGACCCTATTATGGACATAGCAGGCTGTATTCATAGCTTCAGCCCAAAAATACATAGGAAGTCTTTTGGCATGTATCATTGCTCTGGCAGATTCCTGTATGGTCCTGTTTTTTCTTTCCACAACTCCATTTTGCTGAGGAGTTATAGGAGAAGAAAATTCATGACTAATTCCTTCTGAGGAACAGAAATCATCAAACTTGTTGTTTTCAAATTCCTTGCCATGATCACTTCTGATTCTGACAATACACCCTTCCTTTTCTCTTTGAATTTTTTTGCACAATTCTTTAAAAACTTCAAATACATCAGATTTTTCCCTAATGAAGTTAATCCAGGTGAATCTGGAAAAATCATCCACAACCACATAGGCATATCTTTTTCCACCAAGACTCTCCACTTGCATTGGTCCCATCAGATCCATATGAAGAAGTTCTAGAACCTTAGAGGTGGTCAGATGTCTTGACTTTGGATGTGACATCCTAGTCTGCTTACCAACCTGACATTCACCACAAACTCTTCCTTCATCAATTTGCAGTCTTGGAATCCCTCTGACTGCCTCCATGGAGATAATCCTTTTCATACCTCTTAGATGAAGATGGCCAAGTTTTTGGTGCCACAGTTTCACCTCTTTTTCTTCTTTTGCAATGGAACACACAGAGGAGAAATTAGTGTTCTCAGGCTCCCACAAGTAACAGTTGTCTTTAGATCTGACTCCTTTCATTACAATTTCTTGTTTTTCATTAATTACAAGACATTCAGATTTTGAGAAATTGACCTTGAATCCTAGATCACACAATTGACTGATACTAATGAGATTAGAAGTCATCCCTTTTACCAGCAGTACTTCATTCATACTTGGAACTCCAGGGCAGTCCAAATTACCAACTCCTTTGATTTCACCTTTAGCACCATCTCCAAAGGTCACAAAACTGGTGGTGTGAGGTTTAACATTATTGAGGAGGTTCTTGATTCCAGTCATGTGTCTGGAACACCCACTGTCAAAGTACCAGTCCTCCTTTGCAGAGACCCTCAGGGAAGTGTGGGCTATCAGGGCAATAGCCTTTTTCTTCCATTTAGGAGCATGTGGTACCTTTTTAGACTTAGGTTTGACACCTGAGTTTTGATTGGGGTATCCATGCAATCTGAAGCAGAAGGGCTTTATGTGGCCATATCTCCCACAATGATGACATCTCCATCTTTGGTACCTTTTCTTCATATGTCTCTGTTCCTGATGTTGAGAGTTGTGTTGAGACATCTGTTTTGACATTTGCTTATCAGGCCTGATCTTCTTATCTGTACCAGATTTCTTTGCTTCCATAAATCCTAGTCCAGATTTATTTCCCACATTTTGTCCAACCTGAAGGATCTCTTCCAATTTGTCTGTTCCATTAGTCAGCATCTTGACAGATTTGGTCATTTGATTCAGTTGTGAGTTCAGCAATTGAACTTCCCCTTCTAGATGACTTATAGTTTCAAGGTTTACCCTTTTTTCAGCCTCCAGCTTTATGATGAGTTTTGATTGTTTCTCATTCTGCACACAGACTTCAGTACTTCTGATACACAATTTCTTGTAAGTATCAGCCAGTTCTTCAAAAGTCACTTCTTCATCACTAGTGTCACTTTCAGAGGTACAAACACCAGTTAGAGCAGTAACTAGTTTGGCAGATTCTTCTTCAGAATTACTTTCTGAATCACAGTCAGACCAAGTAACAGTCATTCCTTTCTTTTGTTTCTTAAGAAAGGTAGGACATTCAGCTCGAATATGCCCATATCCTTCACAGCCATGACATTGAATACCTCTGCCTTGATTTCCCTTCTCTTCTGACCTTGGTCTTCTGCTGGGACTGTCAATGACAGAGGGAATGTTATGAACATTAGACCTTGACTTTGGATCTATTCTTTTGATGAGTTTGTTGAACTGTCTTCCAAGCATGGCTATAGCTTCTGAAATATTTTCTTCTTCATCCTTCTTGTTTTCAACATCAGTGTTGGATACAAGTGCTATGCTCTTGTTCTTCTTGTCACCATTTTCAGTGATCCCCATCTCAAAAGTCTGAAGAGACCCAATAAGTTCATCCACTTTCAACTTGCTGATGTCCTGGGCTTCTTCTATGGCAGTTACCTTCATTGCAAATCTTTTAGACAAGGATCTGAGAATCTTTCTCACCAATTTTTCTTCTGACATCTTTTCTCCCAGTGCTCATGAGGTGTTGGAAATCTCCAAGATGTTCATGTGAAACTCATGAATGGTTTCATCTTCCATAATTTTTAGATTCTCAAACTTGGTAGTCAACATATGAAGCCTTGACATTTTCACTTTGGAAGTGCCCTCATGAGTAGTTTTGAGAGTGTCCCAAACTTCCTTGGCCAATTCATATTGATGTACTAGTCTGAAAATGTTTCTCAAAATCCATTGAACAAGGCATTTAAAGCTTTGGAATTTCCCAGGGCTAACTCATCTTCTTCTTTACTCCAATCTTCCTCAGGCTTCAAACTGATTGTCCCATCTTTCTCAGTTATGGTGGGATGGATCCATCCTTTGTCAGCAGCTCTCCAAGCCTTTTTGTCCAGAGATTTTAAGAAGGCAATCATACGAGGTTTCCAGTAGTCATAATTAGTTCCATCCAGAATGGGTGGTCTATTTCCAAAAACTCCTTCTTTGTCCATAGTGCCAGAAAGTGATATCCCTAGATCTCACCCAGTAATACAGGTAGGGTGCCTGCTCGGATGCCAATTGAAATTCTGGCTGCAGATACTCAATGTCACGTTCAATGTTATGACACCGTATCTGACTTTCTATAAGACAATAAATACAAAAACAGTAAAGAACACAGTCAATTGTTTACCCAGTTCAGTGTGCAACAACACCTACTCTGGGGCTACCAAGCCAGGGAGGAAATCCACTATAAGAGATATTAATTCAGGAATAAACCAACCAGTTTATCTCCTTCACTTAAGACCTACCCAATGCAACTTCAATCTAAGTACAACTTAAACCTGAGTTCCTACTCACTCCCCCTCAATCACAGCAGTGATACATAAAACAATTTGACTAATGAATTGTTGAAGACACTCTTCAAAACATACACTTGATTATGCTTCACAGCTTTTTAATCAAGCAACACAAACACTCTTGCTTCACAGCTTTGAGTGATACACAAACCTAACTTGACTTTGCTTCACAGCTTTAGTCAAGAGACATACAAACACTCTTGCTTCAAAGCTTTGAGTGTTACACAACCCTTACAATTAAAACCTATTCCAAGTCACTTATCACAATGATAATTGCTTGGATTACAATAGTTAAAACTATACAGCTTCTAAATGATCTTCTGTCAAAAGGGATACATTCCAAGACAGCAGCTCTGTTGAATATATAGCAGCTGCATCTTCAGTTAGGGTTTCCACAAAAAGCTAGGGTTAAATCCGTTTGACCTTAAGACTAGGTCACAGGACTAGATCAACCAGGTTGGGGTTGAGCTAGGTTAACCCAAAGAAAACGCAGGATTCTGTTCTGGAAAGACTGAGTCATTTTCCTGAAAAAACTCAGAATTTACCAAACTGCATACCTGTTAGTTCAGAACAGGATGTCTTAACATTTGTTATGACATCTGAATTCCTGTTTACTGATTTTGGTAAATGTGATCATTTTGCAAAATGCTCAGATACACACTCATAAACATCAGTACCTGTATGACAATATTTTTCTGCAAAGGTACCTAATAAAT
The DNA here is from genome assembly GCA_948472305.1 of Vicia faba. Taxonomy (NCBI): domain Eukaryota; kingdom Viridiplantae; phylum Streptophyta; class Magnoliopsida; order Fabales; family Fabaceae; genus Vicia; species Vicia faba. The sequence continues at coordinate 1,519,946,751 of OX451741.1, read as the reverse complement.
CTGTACCTAATAAACTAGAATGTTATGACATCAGTCATGACATTCATACACCTGGTTTTACCAAAAATGCATGCCAATACATAAACAACTACACCTTCCTCAGAACTGGCTCTGGCTTGGTTTCCTCCATACCCTTGGTGGTTCACTTGCAAAGAAATGTTCAAATATCTTCAAAAGAAACCAAAGCCATCTGAGACTGTGACATGGGCTCGACATTGGCTCCACGATTTCCCAGGACATCTTCGCTATGACCTTTCTGCCATGTCGATTAAATCTGATCAAGGCACAGGTGCGAATGCTTAGGAAAATCCCAAATGTTTCTCACTTTCTACATTTTTAACTTTTGCCTTAATTGTTTCGAGTTTCAGCCATCAGGATAAAGACTGCTGCTTCAAAGTCAAAAGAGGGAAGCGCCTCCCAAACATCTGTCGAAACCATTGATAATGTGACTCTATCCAAACCAACAACAACTGCTGCAACAACAACAATAACACCAGTAATAAACAGTGCTCCAACTCCACAGGTAATCAATTAGCCTTGATGTTTCGAATACACTAATGTTTCATGATTTGTATCTAACTCATGTTTAAATCTTTTCAGACTAACAAACTCCCGCCAACCACTCCAAAGAAAAGAAAAACAAACACTACTGGGAAGGATCCCAATGCTGGAGGGAATTCACCAACTGCTTCGAAGAAGAAGCAGAAGAAGGAAATTTCCAAAAGTGATGTACCAACTAGTGTCTCTGGACTCGATTCTAGAGATGCTGCTCCCTCAACTAAATCCAAAAATCCACCTTCGACCTCCAACGTAATGTTGGAACGTATAGATAGCAACCTCTCTTCTGAGAGTCCACAGGTAAATCGAACTTTAATTCTTAACAAAATGATTATTCATTACCTTGGTGCATGCCCTTAATACTCTTTGCCTCTGTAGGACATTTTGAAACCAGCTCTTACCACTTCGACTTCTCCATCAAAAACTGCTGCTCCCATCAACTCTTCTCCTCATGGGGATTCCAGCAACCTGGTGCAGAACAAAGGGTCCTCCAACATGGCGGTCCTGACCGGGGCTTCAGAGCAGCAAGATGACCAGAGTACTTCTCCCCCTCTAAAAGAAACAAATGAAGGAACGCTTCATGAATCTGCAGAAAATTTACAAAAGACTTCTCTTCAAAAGTCCCGTCTTGAAACCCTTCAAGAGAATCCAAAGGACGTTCACGCTGAAGGAGAGAAAGCTAATTCTAATCAAGGAAATGAAGAATCTGTAGAGGAAGGGTCTGAGGAAGAAGATGCCCACGATGGTTTGACTGCTGGAACAGAGTCAGATGCAAATAGCAGTGAAAACGATGATATCGAAGTGGTGGATCTGGACGATAATGAAGAAGGCAATGAGCGAGAAACGAGTGAAGGTGACGGTGACGCGACCAATAAACCCATGGAAGTAGAAATGGATGTGACTCCCTTGCGCATGGAACTCCCTCAACCGTCTCTATCTTGAATGACTGAAGAGGAGCTTGCTCTCTTAAGACGAAATGACCCAATTGGGTACATGAAGGTGAAGCTAGCTCAAAGGGATATTCCACCCGCTAGGGCTGGTACAAGTTCGACTAGCAATCCATTGCCCACAGATGATAGAATTGTACTTCTTAACAGGATCAGGAGAACAATTCTTGATGTGGATTTGTTCGAAGTGCTCAAACAGGATAGCACAGCTTGCTACACTATGAAGGAGCTACTTACAAAAGTCAACCTTGCTACCTGCTCTTTGCTAGTTAGCACTATCTTGTTCGATCTTCAATCTCTGCTAGACAACATGACTGGGTGTCTTCTCCAAGATGAATTTGCTACCAGAAAGGTCCAAGAAAAACGAACTGCAATGGACGCTGCTTATGAGCATGCTTCGAAGCTCTCTCAAGAAGCTGAAGATCGGGCTATGCATCTAAAGCAAGCAAAAACCGAATATGAAGCTCGAGCTGAGTCCATTCTTCTCTGGGAAAGGCAAATTCAGGAACTTCAACAGAAGGTTAAGGAGGCTCAAGAACAACAATTAGCCTACGAAACCAATACTGCTGGCAACCAATTCGAAGAGCTCCTCAACAAAGGACTTGCAGAAATGGAAACCGCAGAACAACTCAAGGGAGAAGTGGCTACCTTAGAGGGAGCAAGACGTTTTACTCAACAAAGGCTTGAGTCTTTTCGAAGTACCTTTAACAGATTGAAGAATAATGTCTATTTTTAAAACTTAGTTTTAATTAGTTTTGTAATTCGGTCTTTGTCTGTAACATCTGAACAACGCCATTTTGGCAATCCCATATTACCATTTTGGCATACCTATGATATTTTGATTACGTTGTTATTATTCGAATCTCCTGCAGGCGTGGCTTATATCTCTTTAAATATTTCCCATTAACCTTTAGGATTCGCTTATCATCAGCTAATTCTTCGATTTCGTATGCATTGTTTGAAAATATCTTTATTATTCGAAAATGTCCTTCCCAATGAGGTGACCATTTACCTAACGTTTTATTTTTCTTGTCCATGGGCAATATGACTTTCCAGACTAAGTCATTAATATTGAATGTTTTTCCTTTCACCCTTTTGTTATATGCCCTGGCTACCCTTTCCTTTTATCTCATCAGGATTTCCAATGCATGCAATCTAACTTCATCCAACTCAACTAACTCATTCATCATCATTTCCCAATATAATGCAGCTGGAATTTCGTTTTGTCTTTGAATTCGAATTGATTGTAGATGAATTTCTACTGGCAGAACTGCATCATGACCAAATGTGAGTTGGAAAGGTGTGGTGTTAGTAGCTTCTTTAGGAGATGTTCTACAGGCCCATAGTATTTGGTCCAGAGTTTTGTGCCAGTTCCTTGGCTTTTTCCCAATATGTTTCTTGATTAACCCTATTATTACTTTATTAGCTGCTTCGACCTGACCATTTGCTTGAGCATAATATGGTGTTGATGTTAGTAATTTAAACCCCATTTCTTGAGCAAACTCTTGCATCTTCCTACCAGTAAACACAGAACCTTGGTCTGTGGTTATGCTCTCTGGCAATCCGAACCTATAGATAATTTGTTTCTGTATGAACTCAATAATAGCCTCTTGATCAGCAACTATTAATGGTATTGCTTCGATCCACTTGGTAAAATAATCTATTCCTACCAAGATATATTTCTGTCCTTTAGACGAAGCAGGATTTATTTCTCCTATTAAATCCAATGCCTATCCTCTAAAGGGCCATGGTTTAATGATTAAATGCAACTCACTTTCAGGGGCATGTTGAATCCCTGCATGCTTCTGGAATTCTTCACACCCTTTAGCAAAGTCTATACAATATTTGAGCATACTGGGCCAATACATGCCATATCGAAATAACAACCATTTCATTTCATGACCTGCTTGATGTGCCCCACATGCCCCATTGTGGACTTCTGACAATGCTAAGTATGCCTCACTTTCTCCTAGGCATTTCAGTAATACGCCTTCTTAGGTCTTTTTGAACAATTCGTTCCCCATGAGGACATATGACAATGCTCTATATTTTATCTTCCTATCAACATTCGAAGTTGGATTTGTTAAATAGCTCACAAGTGGACTTCGCCAATCTGCCTCTGATAAGGTGTCTATGGCTAGTATTTCGAATCCCTGTCTCTCAGCATAACCCAATTTTATACTCTCTAGATCTGATGGTATGAATCTAGTAGCCATAACTCTACCTCTTAATTCAACCAAATCCTCAAAGTTTTTGGCAGAAACTTTATAACCTGAAGCCAACTGTGCTAAGTCATTTGCTTCTTGGTTTTCTACTCTTGGTATATGTTGAATATCCATGTATTCAAATTTTCTAAGTAGCCTGTTAACTATGACGGAGTATATCATCAGATTTTCCTTTATGCATTTGTACTCCTTTGTTATTTGCTTGACCACTAACTCTGAGTCTCCTTTAATTTCGACTCTAGTTGCCCCCAATTCCAACAAAGCTTCAAGTCCAACAATAAGCGCTTCGTACTCAGCTTCGTTGTTCGAGAAACGAGGACCATCTAATTTATACTTGAATTTTGTTGGAATTCCTTCAGGAGAAATTATAAGGACCCCAACACCACTACCATTCATGTGGGTCGAACCATCAAAGTATAATTTCCATGGTTGCATTTCAACATAACTCATGACAGTCTGTTCAACCAATGAATGGTCCACAATGAAATCAGAAATCACTTGGCCTTTCACAGCTTTTAAAGGCATGAAAGTCAAAGAATATTCTGTTAAGGCTAAAGCCCATTTACCAACTCTGCTATGCATTATTGGTTTCGAAAGCATGTGTTTGATAACATCGAAATGAGATGAAACATAAACATCAACAAGATTTATATAATACTTGAGTTTCATACAAGAAAAGTACAAACAGAGACATAGCTTTTCTATATTGCTATATCTAGTCTCTGCATCATTCAATACTCTACTTAAATAGTATATGGCTCTTTCGATGCCATTGCTATCTTCTTGTGCTAACATACTACCTATACTAACTTCAGAGGCAGATATGTACAATCTCATGGGCTTTCTCCATGAAGGTGGAGACAAGATGGGAGGCTGAGAGAGATATCCTTTTATCTTGTCAAATGCCTCCTGATGGGCTTCGTTCCACTCGAAGGCTTGGCCTTGCTACAAACGAAGCAACGGAGAGAAAGCTTGGGTTCTTCCACTCAGATTCGAAATGAACCTTCTGAGAAAGTTAATCTTCCCTAGCAAAGATTGCAGCTCCCTTTTTGACGTAGGTGCTTTCGTCGCCATTATGGCTTTGGTTTTATTTTGGTTGATCTCAATTCCTTTTTTATGAACCACAAAGCCAAGGAAATCTCCAGCCTGCACAAAAAATGCACATTTAAGGGGATTCATCTTTAAGCCATATTTTCTCATTCGTTCGAATGATAGGCTCAAATGATGCAAATGGGTTTCTGCAGATATAGATTTGATGACTATATCATCAATATACACCTGCATAAAAGTTTCAATGAAATCATGGAAAATCGAATTCATTGCCCTTTGATAAGTTGCCCCAGCATTTTTTAAACCAAAAGGCATCACCACCCATTCGTAGGTGCCTAAAGCTCCTGGGCAACGAAATGCTGTCTTGGCAACGTCTTCTTCAGCAATAAAAATCTGATTGTAACCAGAGTATCCATCTAGCATACTCAAATATTCGAATCCTGCAGCAGAGTCTACCAACATTTCTGCCACAGGCATGGAGTACTCATCTTTAGGGGTTGCAGTATTTAAATCCCTAAAATCTATGCAGATTCTCAGAGAGCCATTTTTCTTAATAACAGGCACTATATTTGCTAACCATTCGACATACCTTGTGGTTCTGATGAATCTGCAGCGCAGCAACCTTTCGATCTCAGCTTTGATCTTTGTGAGAACCGCTGGTGCGAATCTTCTAGGAGTTTGCTTGATGGGCTTCTTGCCATCCTTGATTGGAAGTCTATGTTCCACTAACTCCCTCTTTAAACCAGGCATTTCGTCATAATCCCACGCTGTTGTACCCCAAAATTTGCCCTCCCATATTCTTCAAAATTTTCCAAGTCAAAGCTTCAAAATTTCCCCAAGGGTTGCACAGTTCAAGGGCCTCCTAACAGTCAAAATTAGGGTTTTGGTTCTGACAAAGAAAATGAAGTTTCCAAGGGTCCAATCAAGTCCCATATGCCTACAAACATGGTCAAGCATCCTCATACCAAGTTTCAAGACTTACAGCATAAAATTGCACAGTCAAAAACCCTAATTGCACTACAGTCAACTGTAGGGGCAAAATAGTCATTTGACAGTCAAAAGTTCAAATTTTTGGTCAACATCTCATTTTGAAGCCACAAACATCATTTGATCAATGCTTGATCATGATTCTCAAAGCTTGGCTCAAAAAGTCTCAAGATGCAAAAGTTTCCATATTTGGACAGTTGAAAAAGTCAACTGTAACTTGACCAAGGCATAACTTCCACATGGATTATCAGAAAAATTCCATCCAAAGCTCATTTTTAAGAGAAAGGCATTTCCTACAACTCCTCTTCACACTTCAAGTCCAAGAAATGCTCTCACAAGAAGTTATCAATTTCAACATTATAGGTCATTTTCAAAAGTCAACAAAAAGGGACTTTAAGTCAAAGGCCATAACTTGAGATTGGTAAATCTAAATGACATGGGACCAAAGGAATTGGTTAGAGGACTCAAAGACCTTTCCAAAATGTCCAAGAACATGAGCAAAGCTTAAAAATTGAGCAAGATATGCCTTGTGGAAGTTGGGAAATTTTTGGATATTTTGAAAAGTCAACATTGCTTCAAATGTCTTAAAAATGCTAATGGCCCTTTTTTTTTCTTCCACAATTCATCATCCAAAGCATGTGCACGACCATTTGGCCCAAAGGGAAGTTTTTCATCATTTTTATTTATTTATTTGGATTTTTAATGACTAATAATTCATTTAATTTAAATAAATATGTGGAAAATACTAAACCTAAGCAATCAAATCTTTTTATGCATGAAATAGTCTTAAGATTTCGTGCATTATCTGATTTAGAAAGAATCAAGTCAATTGGCCATGATTGGAACCAAGTTTGCATGAAAAAGATTGGAAAATATTTGCCATGAAAATCAATATCCATTCCATCAATGCTTTGATTCTTTGGACAAAAAACTCAACCCTAATCATTCCATACATAAGCATGAAGCCAACCCTAGTGCAAGAGAGCTCCCAGCTGCGCAAGAACCTCATCAACACTTTTGCATTTTTTGTGAAAAACTCAAATACTGAAAACTAGGTTACAGTGCGATTCAAACAAAAATAACCATTCCATTACCTTCCTGAGACTTCAAGGAAGGTTTTCAAATCAAAACCATCCATCCTAACTCAGAGAAACGGTAGAACAATCGTGCCCTGTACCAGATTTTTTTCATATGCTTGCATCATGATTCATGCGTTTTTAGTAATTTTTAATGTTTGATTTACGTTCCCTGATTGATTCTGAAGCTAACCCAATAGTTTGATTGTGTTTTTATGCGTTGTATGGAGAATCACCATTAAAGCCAGTTAGGGTTCTTCAAATTTGAAATTGGGCGTTTATGCATTTGGTGAAATTGAGACACCATAATACCATGGTTGAATTCAGCATGCTTGGACGATTCTAAAGCAACCCTCGCGCCTAATTTATGTGATGCCATGGCCTGTTCGCTATTATTAAAAAATGCATATTTTGGGGGGGTTTAAAACCCCCGCTAACCTTTGTTATATTTCAGGAGAAAGCAAAGCGAGGAAGAAGACGCTGATGTGTAAAGCAATGGTTGGGTTGTTTAAATTTTCGCGCTAAATTGTCCACTAACTCTTATTTTCTCTTATATTAATTGTTAGTTATATTATAAACAAAAAGCGCAGTTGGAGCAGTTGGCAAGGCATAGTGTTGGTAATCCCTGGGACCTGGGTTCGATCCCAGGTCCCCATCCTTTTCCATATTATTTTCATAAACATGCTTGTGTGTAGTTCGCTTCCAGGGTTCCACCATACAACCCCTGATCCAACTATGCCACTGGAGACAATCTGAAGGCCCAGATTTGGTGAATACCATAGACCTGAGTCAACGCACTTACACGCATCCTGAAAAGTCAACAAGGCCAAAGGCTTAATGGGCCTGATTGCTGGACAAAACCCTCCAATTGGGGACAGAACCCCCCAAGGTTTGCTATTTCTTATATTTTCCATTTTTTATTTGATTCAATTATTTCTTTTTTTAATTAATTTCTTTAATTTAGTTTATTTTCATAAAAAAATAAAAAAAACAATAGAAAAATCAGAAAAGACAAAAAATTAAATATATTTTATTTAACTAATATTTTTGTAAATAAATCTCATTCATTTAATTTAGCTCTTAAATCTAGGGTTAATCTTAATATTTTTTCTAATAACCTTAAAATTTGTAGAATTAGGTTTTAATTACTTTTATTCTTTTTTTCTCTTTTTCACCATAATTAATTATTGAATATTATTTTTTATAATTAAATTACCATGTAAATAATTAGATTAATCTTAGGTTTAAATTTCAACATGTTTTTCTTAAAAAATAGCTAGAATTAGGTTTAAATTTCATTTAATTCTCATTAAAATCATAAATACCAAAATCTCAAAAATAATTCTTTTTTTTATTTTAACTTAATTAATTTAATCATTTAATCTAATTTCATTAAAAAAGGGTCCAACGCCCTCGCTTTCAATTTGAATTCGATTCGCGCATTTTATTTTATTTCGTATAATTTTTATGTACTTCTCCCAAAGCCATGTAAATATTTATCTTTCGCACTTTACTTTATTTCTTTATTTTCTGTCAAATCGGGTCCTGGACTTTAATTTTGGCGATGTGGACCCGCGGCTTTGTAATAGTTTAGGAATTTTATCTTTCCGCACTTTTCTTTAACTATTAATAAATGCATGCAAGAATGAATGACAAAAATAAAAACAAAAGCGTAGATCACCAATACATGACAAGACAAAATATCTGAAAACGACACACAAATCACACACCACCCCTAGGGTACGCCTCACTGTTGCCTTGCCTCGAAAGGTGATCGTCGGGTAGAGGATGTCTTAGTAAGTCCTCATGATCCGGGAACCTGGCATGAGGGTAGCTTCTAAGGTATCTTCCCATTTCTCTGGTGATCACCATGTCCCGAACCTCGAATTGACCCGAATACCTCCAACGGTGGTGCTACCTACCTCTCAATGGTGGGATGGCACTACTTTGAAGGACATTTACACAGACGAATTCCTTAGGGTAGGTAGACAACTCATAGATACTTGCTCTAAATTTCAAAACAAAATTCAAAAATACTTTTCACACCGACACCTTTTCAAAAAGCTTTCGAAAGCAATTTTTCAAACACTCTTGAGGACCGATACAAGAGTCGAACTGGAATTTTCAAAGAAACTTTTTAAAACCCACAGTTGAAAAGCAAACAAACCATTTTGAAAACACAATGAGCAAGTATCTAAGAGCCCATGGATAACCATGGATAGAAAGGGTGCTAACACCTTCCCTTTCTATAATCTACCTCCCGAACCGAGAGCAATCTCTATAAGGAATTTTTCTGTGCTTTTGTCCTTTCCATTTGGAGAAAATAAAAGACGGTGGAGACTCTTGCTTCCGCGACATTTCGCGAACCAGTGTTAAACAGTCAGTTCTAGATCCATTGATCACAGAACTGGCGACTCTGCTGGGGATATCCTTTTAAAGAGAGGTGTACCTTAGGGTTAGTTCATAACTGTGTTTTCAATTGTATTGATTTGCTTGCTTTAAATTGTGGGACTGTCTTGGAAGTTCTATAGTTCCTAACCCGGATCTGGGGATACCTTCTTAGAAAGTAGCAACAAGGCTGTGAGGGAACTGTGCGGGGTATACCGACATGGTTGAAACAGTCTGCTATGTTGATGTGGCACTTTGGTGTGTATCGGTAACCCTTGAGTTCAGTCAAGGAGAGTACGGGGCCTCCGCGTGGTGTCGTGAAGCATCAACTGACCTTAGGAACCTTAATTGAACTATCTTGGCCTCTTTAGGGTAGTGAGATAACTGACTTTGGTGCAGTCCGAGGTTGGTTGATACTCGATACTACACTCAATTGAGGGTTGCTTTCCTGGAATATTTCGGTCGCCAGTTCAGTGGCTAAATCGGAACGATGAACAATGAAAGCAATCCAGTGATATTGGGACCCTTAGAACCCGGTTACTTCTAATAGGACAGGTTGAGCCCACCAACTTCAAGAGGGTAATACCTAGACCTCATGCTGGCCTAAACTCTAAGGGCTTTCTTTTGTGTGACTTGTGTGCCTTCCAACTTGACTATTTGCATGCTTGTTGTCTGACACTTGAGTTTCCTGCAGGTTCTGTTTATAGTCCTTAATTAGGACTTATAACAGGGTTTATTGAGTTCCTTGCAGGTTTTGTTTTTAGTCCTTAACTAGGACTCATAACAGGGTTTACTGAGTTTGCTTGCAGGTTTTGTTTATAGTCCTTAATAGGGACTTATAACAAGGTTTACCCATATTACCCCATGCATCATGACATCATACCATTGCATGCATCCCACATAAAGGCTAATCCATTTCAAGGACCTCAAGGGCTTGTGATGCAGGTCATGGTGAATCAACTATCCCGGCAAGGGGCAAAGAGGATTTATTTTCCTCTAGACAAAGTTGTCAGGGGCTATGACCCACTTGATATGGTGAGCTCTGACTCTTGAAGAAGGTTCCCCCAACCAAGGTTGTTTGGAAATCAAAACCAGACATGATGACTAAAGTCAGGGGCTATGACCCACTGGATATGGTGAGCCTTTGACCCTTGAAGAAGGATTCTCAGCAACATGGAGTTCCTTCAATCAAGCCACCAGTTTCCAATGCTAACAATTTTCTTGTTTACCCTGCGAGGTCCTTGAAAACATTGCATGCATATCATAACACATCATTGCATTACAGGTATCCCTTTTGCGGGTCACTTATCCTTCTCGCTGTTTATTTCAGCCATGGCTTTCCAACCAGATAACCAGGACCTTCTTGCTCAAGAGACTCGGTTCGGGGAAATCCTCCTGAATCTATCCAAGGGGCAGAAAGAGCTAAGGACACTTCTCATGGAGACTTTAGTCAGGAACAGCGCTGAGGATGAACGGCTGAAACATCTGCAAGCTGAAGTGGATGCATTGAAAGCCCAGATGCTGGGGCAGGGGATTGCCATTCAAGGGTTAGCTCAAAGACAAGAAGAGCTCGAAGTTCTCATCAACCAACTGCTTCAGAATAACCAACTGGGGCAAACGTCTAAGGGTAAAGAGCCAGTCATCGTTCAGCCATCTTTGAAACAAGGAGGTGAGGGGAGAGCTCCTCAAATGGCTCCAGTGTCACAAATTCAGCATCAACTTCACCGGCTTCAGCCAGACAAGTCCAGGAGGCAATTTACCCCTCTCAACATGTCGCTGTTTCAAGCTTTACAACGCCTGTTGAGATTGAATTTGATCACATTAAGGGCTCATCCCCAGAACCCCAACACAACACATCCTACTTATGATCCCAATAAAAGGTGTGCCTACCACTCTGCCAGTCCAGGACATGATACAAATGAGTGTTGGGCCCTGAAGAACAAGATCTAGGACCTGATTGATGAAGGGGCATTGGAGTTCACACAAGATGGTCAGGCTGAATTTTTCTACCATCCCTCCAAGGCTCACCAGTTGAAGTGACAAGCCCTGAGACTAGAAAACTTTTGTTCATTCGAATGTTCAAGTTGTAATTTTCTTTTGTTCAAACATTTTCTCATATTAAACGTTGTTATCTCATTAATGCATCACATATGTCTGTTTTGAAACAATATATTCGTATTCACTAAATGCAAATTATTTTCATATTTTTTCTGATGTCAACTCTCAATTGATAATCCTAAGCCTCTTGAGGGAGGATGACGAAAACGATACCACGATCCTTACAGTATGCTTTTGAACAGACCCTGCTGATGAGGTACAGGCATTGTTTCAATCCCTAAACACTGGAGTTATAAGGAAGATAATCCCTCGTCAACCCCTCTGAGCCAAAGAAGTAGGAGTTTTTCTTTTCGAAATTTAAAACCCTTAATCATAACCCGGGGCAGGGTAGTTCTCTCAGTTGATCCAAGTGCGCAACAAATGGCACCAAAGAGATCCTTACGAAAAAAGAAGATAGTGATGGTTCCGAACAATCGTAAAAGACAGGCAGTCATTATCAAAAAAAATTCATAAATGAAAAGCCCAATAAGTCAAAACCTATGAAGGAGACTTACAAAACTGGGGCATCCCGCTGACTGTAATCACAAAAGAAACAGTTCAGGCAAAATTTAGGGATAGCGAAATTAAAAAGAAAGAGGTCATACAAACCCTCAACAAAAACAAAAAATGACTGCCTATTCAGAATAAATCATCAATATCTAAACCATCATTGGAACATCAGGACAAAGACTCAAACAAGGTCTAACACACGATTAGCTGAGTTTAGGATTGAAGAACATCACGAAGAACGGGTGGGTACAAATAAATTTGAGCCTTTATCCTTTGTTTCTTGAACCGTGAACCAGGCCATGTTATAACCCTTAAAAGTCCTAGCTGAAGCATGGGTTAGTTCGAAAGCATACCGTTACGAAAGGTATCCTGACTCCTTAAGGCCTACGGTAAATACGGAGTTGACATCACGTTTTACAAACATTCACTTGTTTTATGAAAAAGAATGCATTTCCAAAATCTTCAAGACAGACATAAGCTTTGCATTTTTAACATAACTTTGTTTGCATATGACTTTTTGTTTGAATAGCAGGAAAATTCGCACGAGGAATACCTAGTGAACAAAAGCACTTCCAATCAAGGGGCATGATATGAGCATGGTCCATCATCTGGGGCAATCCAATCAAGATTCGGAGAATCTCTCAAAAGGTCAAATAGCCAGGGGAAAATCTCCGCCTGAGTCACTTGGGGCATCCCAACAACGAATCTTTCCTGACCAAACATTTTCTGGTAGCATGACAACACACTTCTAACAGAGGCAACTCCCTACCTTCTGAAAGCACGGACGTAGTCGAAAAAATACTACGCAAGATCAAAGACCCGCTAGGTTGACACACCTAGGCAAAAATAAGGGCTTCCCGGCGAACCAAAAGGGTTTGGGCAAAAATAAGGGAGGAAATGAAAATCTGTACACCCGGCAAGTCGAAAACCTGAAAAAGCGGCTTGGGCAAAAAAGGGTATCCCGATGGACTGAAAACCCGAAAGGGCGGTCCAGGCAAAAGTTAGGGATCAGAGCGTACGACTATGTCCTGTCATCTCGTCACTTGCCTACCAGAAGAAGATTGGTCAAATCGGCAGTCATCAAGCACCTCCACAGGTATCTTCCCCTCCCACATCAGAAACAGGGGCAATAAAGAGTTGTCTAAGCAATCTGATTGTTCGGCCCTCCAAGGTATCAAGGTAGGTTCCGTTAAAGAACATAACCAATACAGTTCAATACTTCCCCAGGAGAGTCCAATCCAGTTTCCCCAAGAAAGTTGGAATCCATCTCCCCAAGCAGTAAGCTTATCCCCAGTAGATTCTGGAAGCTTATCCCCGCGGAGCACGAACGCGTCCCCCGGCCCTTATTCAAAGAGTTATTTCCCTACCAAGATATAACTGGGTTATCCTCAGCCAATAGCCATGAGAAGACCGTTCTCGATGAAATCTTCTTATCCCCAACGAAGTCTATTAACACTTCCAACATAACAATGGTATCCCCAGCGGAGTCATCATCAACCTCAGCGAAGTATTCCTCTCCCCACAGAGTATTCCCCGCAGAGTAATCTATTCGCCAAGTTTGTTCCCCAACGGAGTCATCTTCTCCTGCCGGTATTCTTGCAACTATCATCCCCAGCGGAAACAACAAAGCATTGTTCTCCAACATCAGCCCAGAATAAGCTCCTGGCATTCGTCAAGGATTTACTTTCCCAAAATGGAAATGCATTCATAAACATCACATCTTCATACATTATAGCATGCATATGAATCATACTGCACGAATCTCGTCAATTTTGAGGATATCCTGAAATCATGCAGTTCATGCATCATGATCTTGCATACAACTGATGCTTTACCTTTTCAGGAAAGGTCAATACAAAGATGATTACTATCAACTATCGCGACTCCTTCTAGATATAGTTCAGATGTGACCCAGATATGGCGACGTTCTGATACTTCTTCCAGATTTCCTTCTAGATATAGTTCAGATGTGACCCAGATATGGCGACGTTCTGATACTTCTTCCAGATTTCCTTCTAGATATAGTTCAGATGTGAACCAGATATGGCGACGTTCTGATACTTCTTCCAGATTTCCTTCTAGATATAGTTCAGATGTGAACCAGATATGGCGACGTTCTGATACTTCTTCCAGATTTCCTTCTAGATATAGTTCAGATGTGAACCAGATATGGCGACATTCTAATACTTCTTCCAGATTTCCTTCCAGATATGGTTCGGATGTGACCCAGGCATGGCAACGTTCTGACACTTATTCCAGACCCCCCTCAGATAACTTAGAGATGCTCCGGACATGGAAGCTGTTCTATTGTTTATTCAGAGATCACCTTTCTAGAGATGGTTCAGATGTGACCCAGATATGGCTACCTTCTGATACTTGTCCCAAGATTCTCTCAATGATTACTGTTGAGGTTGAAGTCGCCCAAGATTCTCTTAATGATTACTGTTGAGGTTGAAGTCGCCCAAGATTCTCTCAATGATTACTGTTGAGGTTGAAGTCGCCCAAGATTCTCTCAATGATTACTGTTGAGGTTGAAGTTGCCCAAAATTCTCTCAATGATTATTGTTGAGGTTGAAGTCGCCTATGGTTCTCTCCCCGTTACCGCGGAGGTAGTAATCGTCCCCAGATTCTCTCAGTGTTACTGTTGAGGTTGAAATCACCCAGGATTTTCTCAGCGTTACTGTTGAGGTTGAAATCATCCAAGGTTCTCTCACCGTTCCTGTTGAGGTAGTAACCATCCCTGGTTCATTCATCACCTTTTGAAGATCCAGATCCAGCTCCTGTAACCAGTCAGGACACATCTACACAAAGAGTTTGAAGACCGGCTCCTGTAACAGGTCAGGTACTCATTTTTTTCTTTTGCAGGTACGCAAGTTCTCGCTAAGGAATCTCTTACGCGATCAACACCCAGATGGCATCTATAAGCCCATCCACCTTCTATCACCTCTCAGCATGGCATCTACAAGCCCATCATCCTATTTATCAAATCTCCAAATGGCATCTATAAGCCCATTCCCATCATCACACTACTATGTGAGCGCAAATTTCTGGGCACTCTAGTGTTCAATCATCTTCTACCTTCAGATTACGAAAGGCACGTCAGCCAATCTGCATCCTCAGGTCTAAGAAGATTGAACAGGGGCAACTGTTGTACCCCAAAATTTGCCCTCCCATATTCAAAATTTTCCAAGTCAAAGCTTCAAAATTTTCCCAAGGGTTGCACAGTTCAAGGGCCTCCTAACAGTCAAAATTAGGGTTTTGGTTCTGACAAAGAAAATGAAGTTTCCAAGGGTCCAATCAAGTCCCATATGCCTACAAACATGGTCAAGCATCCTCATACCAAGTTTCAAGACTTACAGCATAAAATTGCACAGTCAAAAACCCTAATTGCACTACAGTCAACTGTAGGGGCAAAATAGTCATTTGACAGTCAAAAGTTCAAATTTTTGGTCAACATCTCATTTTGAAGCCACAAACATCATTTGATCAATGCTTGATCATGATTCTCAAAGCTTGGCTCAAAAAGTCTCAAGATGCAAAAGTTTCCATATTTGGACAGTTGAAAAAGTCAACTGTAACTTGACCAAGGCATAACTTCCACATGGATTATCAGAAAAATTCCATCCAAAGCTCATTTTGAAGAGAAAGGCATTTCCTACAACTCCTCTTCACACTTCAAGTCCAAGAAATGCTCTCACAAGAAGTTATCAATTTCAACATTATAGGTCATTTTCAAAAGTCAACAAAAAGGGACTTTAAGTCAAAGGACATAACTTGAGATTGGTAAATCAAAATGACATGGGACCAAAGGCATTGGTTAGAGGACTCAAAGACCTTTCCAAAATGTCCAAGAACATGAGCAAAGCTTAAAAATTGAGCAAGATATGCCTTGTGGAAGTTGGGAAATTTTTGGATATTTTGAAAAGTCAACATTGCTTCAAATGTCTTAAAAATGCTAATGGCCCTTTTTTTTTCTTCCACAATTCATCATCCAAAGCATGTGCACGACCATTTGGCCCAAAGGGAAGTTTTTCATCATTTTTATTTATTTATTTGGATTTTTAATGACTAATAATTCATTTAATTTAAATAAATATGTGGAAAATACTAAACCTAAGCAATCAAATCTTTTTATGCATGAAATAGTCTTAAGATTTCGTGCATTATCTGATTTAGAAAGAATCAAGTCAATTGGCCATGATTGGAACCAAGTTTGCATGAAAAAGATTGGAAAATATTTGCCATGAAAATCAATATCCATTCCATCAATGCTTTGATTCTTTGGACAAAAAACTCAACCCTAATCATTCCATACATAAGCATGAAGCCAACCCTAGTGCAAGAGAGCTCCCAGCTGCGCAAGAACCTCATCAACACTTTTGCATTTTTTGTGAAAAACTCAAATACTGAAAACTAGGTTACAGTGCGATTCAAACAAAAATAACCATTCCATTACCTTCCTGAGACTTCAAGGAAGGTTTTCAAATCAAAACCATCCATCCTAACTCAGAGAAACGGTAGAACAATCGTGCCCTGTACCAGATTTTTTTCATATGCTAGCATCATGATTCATGCGTTTTTAGTAATTTTTAATGTTTGATTTACGTTCCCTGATTGATTCTGAAGCTAACCCAATAGTTTGATTGTGTTTTTATGCGTTGTATGGAGAATCACCATTAAAGCCAGTTAGGGTTCTTCAAATTTGAAATTGGGCGTTTATGCATTTGGTAAAATTGAGACACCAGAATACCATGGTTGAATTCAGCATGCTTGGACGATTCTAAAGCAACCCTCGCGCCTAATTTATGTGATGCCATGGCCTGTTCGCTATTATTAAAAAATGCATATTTTGGGGGGTTTAAAACCCCCGCTAACCTTTGTTATATTTCAGGAGAAAGCAAAGCGAGGAAGAAGACGCTGATGTGTAAAGCAATGGTTGGGTTGTTTAAATTTTCGCGCTAAATTGTCCACTAACTCTTATTTTCTCTTATATTAATTGTTAGTTATATTATAAACAAAAAGCGCAGTTGGAGCAGTTGGCAAGGCATAGTGTTGGTAATCCCTGGGACCTGGGTTCGATCCCAGGTTCCCATCCCTTTCCATATTATTTTCATAAACATGCTTGTGTGTAGTTCGCTTCCAGGGTTCCACCATACAACCCCTGATCCAACTATGCCACTTGGCCACTGGAGACAATCTGAAGGCCCAGATTTGGTGAATACCATAGACCTGAGTCAACGCACTTACACGCATCCTGAAAAGTCAACAAGGCCAAAGGCTTAATGGGCCTGATTGCTGGACAAAACCCTCCAATTGGGGACAGAACCCCCCAAGGTTTGCTATTTCTTATATTTTCCATTTTTTATTTGATTCAATTATTTCTTTTTTTAATTAATTTCTTTAATTTAGTTTATTTTCATAAAAATATAAAAAACAATAGAAAAATCAGAAAAGACAAAAAATTAAATATATTTTATTTAACTAATATTTTTGTAAATAAATCTCATTCATTTAATTTAGCTCTTAAATCTAGGGTTAATCTTAATATTTTTTCTAATAACCTTAAAATTTGTAGAATTAGGTTTTAATTACTTTTATTCTTTTTTTCTCTTTTTCACCATAATTAATTATTGAATATTATTTTTTATAATTAAATTACCATGTAAATAATTAGATTAATCTTAGGTTTAAATTTCAACATGTTTTTCTTAATAAATAGCTAGAATTAGGTTTAAATTTCATTTAATTCTCATTAAAATCATAAATACCAAAATCTCAAAAATAATTCTTTTTTTTATTTTAACTTAATTAATTTAATCATTTAATCTAATTTCATTAAAAAAGGGTCCAACGCCCTCGCTTTCAATTTGAATTCGATTCGCGCATTTTATTTTATTTCGTATAATTTTTATGTACTTCTCCCAAAGCCATGTAAATATTTATCTTTCGCACTTTACTTTATTTCTTTATTTTCTGTCAAATCGGGTCCTGGACTTTAATTTTGGCGATGTGGACCCGCGGCTTTGTAATAGTTTAGGAATTTTATCTTTCCGCACTTTTCTTTAACTATTAATAAATGCATGCAAGAATGAATGACAAAAATAAAAACAAAAGCGTAGATCACCAATACATGACAAGACAAAATATCTGAAAACGACACACAAATCACACACCACCCCTAGGGTACGCCTCACTGTTGCCTTGCCTCGAAAGGTGATCGTCGGGTAGAGGATGTCTTAGTAAGTCCTCATGATCCGGGAACCTGGCATGAGGGTAGCTTCTAAGGTATCTTCCCATTGCTCTGGTGATCACCATGTCCCGAACCTCGAATTGACCCGAATACCTCCAACGGTGGTGCTACCTACCTCTCAATGGTGGGATGGCACTACTTTGAAGGACATTTACACAGACGAATTCCTTAGGGTAGGTAGACAACTCATAGATACTTGCTCTAAATTTCAAAACAAAATTCAAAAATACTTTTCACACCGACACCTTTTCAAAAAGCTTTCGAAAGCAATTTTTCAAACACTCTTGAGGACCGATACAAGAGTCGAACTGGAATTTTCAAAGAAACTTTTTAAAACCCACAGTTGAAAAGCAAACAAACCATTTTGAAAACACAATGAGCAAGTATCTAAGAGCCCATGGATAACCATGGATAGAAAGGGTGCTAACACCTTCCCTTTCTATAATCTACCTCCCGAACCGAGAGCAATCTCTATAAGGAATTTTTCTGTGCTTTTGTCCTTTCCATTTGGAGAAAATAAAAGACGGTGGAGACTCTTGCTTCCGCGACATTTCGCGAACCAGTGTTAAACAGTCAGTTCTAGATCCATTGATCACAGAACTGGCGACTCTGCTGGGGATATCCTTTTAAAGAGAGGTGTACCTTAGGGTTAGTTCATAACTGTGTTTTCAATTGTATTGATTTGCTTGCTTTAAATTGTGGGACTGTCTTGGAAGTTCTATAGTTCCTAACCCGGATCTGGGGATACCTTCTTAGAAAGTAGCAACAAGGCTGTGAGGGAACTGTGCGGGGTATACCGACATGGTTGAAACAGTCTGCTATGTTGATGTGGCACTTTGGTGTGTACCGGTAACCCTTGAGTTCAGTCAAGGAGAGTACGGGGCCTCCGCGTGGTGTCGTGAAGCATCAACTGACCTTAGGAACCTTAATTGAACTATCTTGGCCTCTTTAGGGTAGTGAGATAACTGACTTTGGTGCAGTCCGAGGTTGGTTGATACTCGATACTACACTCAATTGAGGGTTGCTTTCCTGGAATATTTCGGTCGCCAGTTCAGTGGCTAAATCGGAACGATGAACAATGAAAGCAATCCAGTGATATTGGGACCCTTAGAACCCGGTTACTTCTAATAGGACAGGTTGAGCCCACCAACTTCAAGAGGGTAATACCTAGACCTCATGCTGGCCTAAACTCTAAGGGATTTCTTTTGTGTGACTTGTGTGCCTTCCAACTTGACTATTTGCATGCTTGTTGTCTGACACTTGAGTTTCCTGCAGGTTCTGTTTATAGTCCTTAATTAGGACTTATAACAGGGTTTATTGAGTTCCTTGCAGGTTTTGTTTTTAGTCCTTAACTAGGACTCATAACAGGGTTTACTGAGTTTGCTTGCAGGTTTTGTTTATAGTCCTTAATAGGGACTTATAACAAGGTTTACCCATATTACCCCATGCATCATGACATCATACCATTGCATGCATCCCACATAAAGGCTAATCCATTTCAAGGACCTCAAGGGCTTGTGATGCAGGTCATGGTGAATCAACTATCCCGGCAAGGGGCAAAGAGGATTTATTTTCCTCTAGACAAAGTTGTCAGGGGCTATGACCCACTTGATATGGTGAGCTCTGACTCTTGAAGAAGGTTCCCCCAACCAAGGTTGTTTGGAAATCAAAACCAGACATGATGACTAAAGTCAGGGGCTATGACCCACTGGATATGGTGAGCCTTTGACCCTTGAAGAAGGATTCTCAGCAACATGGAGTTCCTTCAATCAAGCCACCAGTTTCCAATGCTAACAATTTTCTTGTTTACCCTGCGAGGTCCTTGAAAACATTGCATGCATATCATAACACATCATTGCATTACAGGTATCCCTTTTGCGGGTCACTTATCCTTCTCGCTGTTTATTTCAGCCATGGCTTTCCAACCAGATAACCAGGACCTTCTTGCTCAAGAGACTCGGTTCGGGGAAATCCTCCTGAATCTATCCAAGGGGCAGAAAGAGCTAAGGACACTTCTCATGGAGACTTTAGTCAGGAACAACGCTGAGGATGAACGGCTGAAACATCTGCAAGCTGAAGTGGATGCATTGAAAGCCCAGATGCTGGGGCAGGGGATTGCCATTCAAGGGTTAGCTCAAAGACAAGAAGAGCTCGAAGTTCTCATCAACCAACTGCTTCAGAATAACCAACTGGGGCAAACGTCTAAGGGTAAAGAGCCAGTCATCGTTCAGCCATCTTTGAAACAAGGAGGTGAGGGGAGAGCTCCTCAAATGGCTCCAGTGTCACAAATTCAGCATCAACTTCACCGGCTTCATCCAGACAAGTCCAGGAGGCAATTTACCCCTCTCAACATGTCGCTGTTTCAAGCTTTACAACGCCTGTTGAGATTGAATTTGATCACATTAAGGGCTCATCCCCAGAACCCCAACACAGCACATCCTACTTATGATCCCAATAAAAGGTGTGCCTACCACTCTGCCAGTCCAGGACATGATACAAATGAGTGTTGGGCCCTGAAGAACAAGATCTAGGACCTGATTGATGAAGGGGAATTGGAGTTCACACAAGATGGTCAGGCTGAATTTTTCTACCATCCCTCCAAGGCTCACCAGTTGAAGTGACAAGCCCTGAGACTAGAAAACTTTTGTTCATTCGAATGTTCAAGTTGTAATTTTCTTTTGTTCAAACATTTTCTCATATTAAACGTTGTTATCTCATTAATGCATCACATATGTCTGTTTTGAAACAATATATTCGTATTCACTAAATGCAAATTATTTTCATATTTTTTCTGATGTCAACTCTCAATTGATAATCCTAAGCCTCTTGAGGGAGGATGACGAAAACGATACCATGATCCTTACAGTATGCTTTTGAACAGACCCTGCTGATGAGGTACAGGCATTGTTTCAATCCCTAAACACTGGAGTTATAAGGAAGATAATCCCTCGTCAACCCCTCTGAGCCAAAGAAGTAGGAGTTTTTCTTTTCGAAATTTAAAACCCTTAATCATAACCCGGGGCAGGGTAGTTCTCTCAGTTGATCCAAGTGCGCAACAAATGGCACCAAAGAGATCCTTACGAAAAAAGAAGATAGTGATGGTTCCGAACAATCGTAAAAGACAGGCAGTCATTATCAAAAAAAATTCATAAATGAAAAGCCCAATAAGTCAAAACCTATGAAGGAGACTTACAAAACTGGGGCATCCCGCTGACTGTAATCACAAAAGAAACAGTTCAGGCAAAATTTAGGGATAGCGAAATTAAAAAGAAAGAGGTCATACAAACCCTCAACAAAAACAAAAAATGACTTCCTATTCAGAATAAATCATCAATATCTAAACCATCATTGGAACATCAGGACAAAGACTCAAACAAGGTCTAACACACGATTAGCTGAGTTTAGGATTGAAGAACATCACGAAGAACGGGTGGGTACAAATAAATTTGAGCCTTTATCCTTTGTTTCTTGAACCGTGAACCAGGCCACGTTATAACCCTTAAAAGTCCTAGCTGAAGCATGGGTTAGTTCGAAAGCATACCGTTACGAAAGGTATCCTGACTCCTTAAGGCCTACGGTAAATACGGAGTTGACATCACGTTTTACAAACATTCACTTGTTTTATGAAAAAGAATGCATTTCCAAAATCTTCAAGACAGACATAAGCTTTGCATTTTTAACATAACTTTGTTTGCATATGACTTTTTGTTTGAATAGCAGGAAAATTCGCACGAGGAATACCTAGTGAACAAAAGCACTTCCAATCAAGGGGCATGATATGAGCATGGTCCATCATCTGGGGCAATCCAATCAAGATTCGGAGAATCTCTCAAAAGGTCAAATAGCCAGGGGCAAATCTCCGCCTGAGTCACTTGGGGCATCCCAACAACGAATCTTTCCTGACCAAACATTTTCTGGTAGCATGACAACACACTTCTAACAGAGGCAACTCCCTACCTTCTGAAAGCACGGACGTAGTCGAAAAAATACTACGCAAGATCAAAGACCCGCTAGGTTGACACACCTAGGCAAAAATAAGGGCTTCCCGGCGAACCAAAAGGGTTTGGGCAAAAATAAGGGAGGAAATGAAAATCTGTACACCCGGCAAGTCGAAAACCTGAAAAAGCGGCTTGGGCAAAAAAGGGTATCCCGATGGACTGAAAACCCGAAAGGGCGGTCCAGGCAAAAGTTAGGGATCAGAGCGTACGACTATGTCCTGTCATCTCGTCACTTGCCTACCAGAAGAAGATTGGTCAAATCGGCAGTCATCAAGCACCTCCACAGGTATCTTCCCCTCCCACATCAGAAACAGGGGCAATAAAGAGTTGTCTAAGCAATCTGATTGTTCGGCCCTCCAAGGTATCAAGGTAGGTTCCGTTAAAGAACATAACCAATACAGTTCAATACTTCCCCAGGAGAGTCCAATCCAGTTTCCCCAAGAAAGTTGGAATCCATCTCCCCAAGCAGTAAGCTTATCCCCAGTAGATTCTGGAAGCTTATCCCCGCGGAGCACGAACGCGTCCCCCGGCCCTTATTCAAAGAGTTATTTCCCTACCAAGATATAACTGGGTTATCCTCAGCCAATAGCCATGAGAAGACCGTTCTCGACGAAATCTTCTTATCCCCAACGAAGTCTATTAACACTTCCAACATAACAATGGTATCCCCAGCGGAGTCATCATCAACCTCAGCGAAGTATTCCTCTCCCCACAGAGTATTCCCCGCAGAGTAATCTATTCGCCAAGTTTGTTCCCCAACGGAGTCATCTTCTCCTGCCGGTATTCTTGCAACTATCATCCCCAGCGGAAACAACAAAGCATTGTTCTCCAACATCAGCCCAGAATAAGCTCCTGGCATTCGTCAAGGATTTACTTTCCCAAAATGGAAATGCATTCATAAACATCACATCTTCATATATTATAGCATGCATATGAATCATACTGCACGAATCTCGTCAATTTTGAGGATATCCTGAAATCATGCAGTTCATGCATCATGATCTTGCATACAACTGATGCTTTACCTTTTCAGGAAAGGTCAATACAAAGATGATTACTATCAACTATCGTGACTCCTTCTAGATATAGTTCAGACGTGACCCAGATATGGCGACGTTCTGATACTTCTTCCAGATTTCCTTCTAGATATAGTTCAGATGTGACCCAGATATGGCGACGTTCTGATACTTCTTCCAGATTTCCTTCTAGATATAGTTCAGATGTGAACCAGATATGGCGACGTTCTGATACTTCTTCCAGATTTCCTTCTAGATATAGTTCAGATGTGAACCAGATATGGCGACGTTCTGATACTTCTTCCAGATTTCCTTCTAGATATAGTTCAGATGTGAACCAGATATGGCGACGTTCTAATACTTCTTCCAGATTTCCTTCCAGATATGGTTCGGATGTGACCCAGGCATGGCAACGTTCTGACACTTATTCCAGACCCCCCTCAGATAACTTAGAGATGCTCCGGACATGGAAGCTGTTCTATTGTTTATTCAGAGATCACCTTTCTAGAGATGGTTCAGATGTGACCCAGATATGGCTACCTTCTGATACTTGTCCCAAGATTCTCTCAATGATTACTGTTGAGGTTGAAGTCGCCCAAGATTCTCTTAATGATTACTGTTGAGGTTGAAGTCGCCCAAGATTCTCTCAATGATTACTGTTGAGGTTGAAGTCGCCCAAGATTCTCTCAATGATTACTGTTGAGGTTGAAGTTGCCCAAAATTCTCTCAATGATTATTGTTGAGGTTGAAGTCGCCTATGGTTCTCTCCCCGTTACCGCGGAGGTAGTAATCGTCCCCAGATTCTCTCAGTGTTACTGTTGAGGTTGAAATCACCCAGGATTTTCTCAGCGTTACTGTTGAGGTTGAAATCATCCAAGGTTCTCTCACCGTTCCTGTTGAGGTAGTAACCATCCCTGGTTCATTCATCACCTTTTGAAGATCCAGATCCAGCTCCTGTAACCAGTCAGGACACATCTACACAAAGAGTTTGAAGACCGGCTCCTGTAACAGGTCAGGTACTCATTTTTTTCTTTTGCAGGTACGCAAGTTCTCGCTAAGGAATCTCTTACGCGATCAACACCCAGATGGCATCTATAAGCCCATCCACCTTCTATCACCTCTCAGCATGGCATCTACAAGCCCATCATCCTATTTATCAAATCTCCAAATGGCATCTATAAGCCCATTCCCATCATCACACTACTATGTGAGCGCAAATTTCTGGGCACTCTAGTGTTCAATCATCTTCTACCTTCAGATTACGAAAGGCACGTCAGCCAATCTGCATCCTCAGGTCTAAGAAGATTGAACAGGGGCAACTGTTGTACCCCAAAATTTGCCCTCCCATATTCAAAATTTTCCAAGTCAAAGCTTCAAAATTTCCCCAAGGGTTGCACAGTTCAAGGGCCTCCTAACAGTCAAAATTAGGGTTTTGGTTCTGACAAAGAAAATGAAGTTTCCAAGGGTCCAATCAAGTCCCATATGCCTACAAACATGGTCAAGCATCCTCATACCAAGTTTCAAGACTTACATCATAAAATTGCACAGTCAAAAACCCTAATTGCACTACAGTCAACTGTAGGGGCAAAATAGTCATTTGACAGTCAAAAGTTCAAATTTTTGGTCAACATCTCATTTTGAAGCCACAAACATCATTTGATCAATGCTTGATCATGATTCTCAAAGCTTGGCTCAAAAAGTCTCAAGATGCAAAAGTTTCCATATTTGGACAGTTGAAAAAGTCAACTGTAACTTGACCAAGGCATAACTTCCACATGGATTATCAGAAAAATTCCATCCAAAGCTCATTTTGAAGAGAAAGGCATTTCCTACAACTCCTCTTCACACTTCAAGTCCAAGAAATGCTCTCACAAGAAGTTATCAATTTCAACATTATAGGTCATTTTCAAAAGTCAACAAAAAGGGACTTTAAGTCAAAGGACATAACTTGAGATTGGTAAATCAAAATGACATGGGACCAAAGGCATTGGTTAGAGGACTCAAAGACCTTTCCAAAATGTCCAAGAACATGAGCAAAGCTTAAAAATTGAGCAAGATATGCCTTGTGGAAGTTGGGAAATTTTTGGATATTTTGAAAAGTCAACATTGCTTCAAATGTCTTAAAAATGCTAATGGCCCTTTTTTTTTCTTCCACAATTCATCATCCAAAGCATGTGCACGACCATTTGGCCCAAAGGGAAGTTTTTCATCATTTTTATTTATTTATTTGGATTTTTAATGACTAATAATTCATTTAATTTAAATAAATATGTGGAAAATACTAAACCTAAGCAATCAAATCTTTTTATGCATGAAATAGTCTTAAGATTTCGTGCATTATCTGATTTAGAAAGAATCAAGTCAATTGGCCATGATTGGAACCAAGTTTGCATGAAAAAGATTGGAAAATATTTGCCATGAAAATCAATATCCATTCCATCAATGCTTTGATTCTTTGGACAAAAAACTCAACCCTAATCATTCCATACATAAGCATGAAGCCAACCCTAGTGCAAGAGAGCTCCCAGCTGCGCAAGAACCTCATCAACACTTTTGCATTTTTTGTGAAAAACTCAAATACTGAAAACTAGGTTACAGTGCGATTCAAACAAAAATAACCATTCCATTACCTTCCTGAGACTTCAAGGAAGGTTTTCAAATCAAAACCATCCATCCTAACTCAGAGAAACGGTAGAACAATCGTGCCCTGTACCAGATTTTTTTCATATGCTAGCATCATGATTCATGCGTTTTTAGTAATTTTTAATGTTTGATTTACGTTCCCTGATTGATTCTGAAGCTAACCCAATAGTTTGATTGTGTTTTTATGCGTTGTATGGAGAATCACCATTAAAGCCAGTTAGGGTTCTTCAAATTTGAAATTGGGCGTTTATGCATTTGGTAAAATTGAGACACCAGAATACCATGGTTGAATTCAGCATGCTTGGACGATTCTAAAGCAACCCTCGCGCCTAATTTATGTGATGCCATGGCCTGTTCGCTATTATTAAAAAATGCATATTTTGGGGGGTTTAAAACCCCCGCTAACCTTTGTTATATTTCAGGAGAAAGCAAAGCGAGGAAGAAGACGCTGATGTGTAAAGCAATGG
The DNA here is from genome assembly GCA_948472305.1 of Vicia faba. Lineage (NCBI taxonomy): Eukaryota > Viridiplantae > Streptophyta > Magnoliopsida > Fabales > Fabaceae > Vicia > Vicia faba. The sequence continues at coordinate 1,519,920,539 of OX451741.1, read as the reverse complement.
TTGGGTTGTTTAAATTTTCGCGCTAAATTGTCCACTAACTCTTATTTTCTCTTATATTAATTGTTAGTTATATTATAAACAAAAAGCGCAGTTGGAGCAGTTGGCAAGGCATAGTGTTGGTAATCCCTGGGACCTGGGTTCGATCCCAGGTTCCCATCCCTTTCCATATTATTTTCATAAACATGCTTGTGTGTAGTTCGCTTCCAGGGTTCCACCATACAACCCCTGATCCAACTATGCCACTTGGCCACTGGAGACAATCTGAAGGCCCAGATTTGGTGAATACCATAGACCTGAGTCAACGCACTTACACGCATCCTGAAAAGTCAACAAGGCCAAAGGCTTAATGGGCCTGATTGCTGGACAAAACCCTCCAATTGGGGACAGAACCCCCCAAGGTTTGCTATTTCTTATATTTTCCATTTTTTATTTGATTCAATTATTTCTTTTTTTAATTAATTTCTTTAATTTAGTTTATTTTCATAAAAATATAAAAAACAATAGAAAAATCAGAAAAGACAAAAAATTAAATATATTTTATTTAACTAATATTTTTGTAAATAAATCTCATTCATTTAATTTAGCTCTTAAATCTAGGGTTAATCTTAATATTTTTTCTAATAACCTTAAAATTTGTAGAATTAGGTTTTAATTACTTTTATTCTTTTTTTCTCTTTTTCACCATAATTAATTATTGAATATTATTTTTTATAATTAAATTACCATGTAAATAATTAGATTAATCTTAGGTTTAAATTTCAACATGTTTTTCTTAATAAATAGCTAGAATTAGGTTTAAATTTCATTTAATTCTCATTAAAATCATAAATACCAAAATCTCAAAAATAATTCTTTTTTTTATTTTAACTTAATTAATTTAATCATTTAATCTAATTTCATTAAAAAAGGGTCCAACGCCCTCGCTTTCAATTTGAATTCGATTCGCGCATTTTATTTTATTTCGTATAATTTTTATGTACTTCTCCCAAAGCCATGTAAATATTTATCTTTCGCACTTTACTTTATTTCTTTATTTTCTGTCAAATCGGGTCCTGGACTTTAATTTTGGCGATGTGGACCCGCGGCTTTGTAATAGTTTAGGAATTTTATCTTTCCGCACTTTTCTTTAACTATTAATAAATGCATGCAAGAATGAATGACAAAAATAAAAACAAAAGCGTAGATCACCAATACATGACAAGACAAAATATCTGAAAACGACACACAAATCACACACCACCCCTAGGGTACGCCTCACTGTTGCCTTGCCTCGAAAGGTGATCGTCGGGTAGAGGATGTCTTAGTAAGTCCTCATGATCCGGGAACCTGGCATGAGGGTAGCTTCTAAGGTATCTTCCCATTTCTCTGGTGATCACCATGTCCCGAACCTCGAATTGACCCGAATACCTCCAACGGTGGTGCTACCTACCTCTCAATGGTGGGATGGCACTACTTTGAAGGACATTTACACAGACGAATTCCTTAGGGTAGGTAGACAACTCATAGATACTTGCTCTAAATTTCAAAACAAAATTCAAAAATACTTTTCACACCGACACCTTTTCAAAAAGCTTTCGAAAGCAATTTTTCAAACACTCTTGAGGACCGATACAAGAGTCGAACTGGAATTTTCAAAGAAACTTTTAAAACCCACAGTTGAAAAGCAAACAAACCATTTTGAAAACACAATGAGCAAGTATCTAAGAGCCCATGGATAACCATGGATAGAAAGGGTGCTAACACCTTCCCTTTCTATAATCTACCTCCCGAACCGAGAGCAATCTCTATAAGGAATTTTTCTGTGCTTTTGTCCTTTCCATTTGGAGAAAATAAAAGACGGTGGCGACTCTTGCTTCCGCGACATTTCGCGAACCAGCGTTAAACAGTCAGTTCCAGATCCATCGATCACACACGCGAAGCAATCTTTGTTTTTCTTAAGGACTTAGATCACTTCCTGCTTGAGGCCTGGGTTAAGTTTTGCACTTATGTAGGTTATTCTTTTCGTGTTCTCATCCCCTAAATTCACTTCTTCGAGTGGATCCTGCGCCAACATTTTGGAACCTGAGTCTATGGGGTCCCTCTCGAAGCCTAAGGGTTCTTTATCATAGATGGCGTCCAGCCTTTGATCTATTTCCAGTTCTTCAAAGGGTGAGCCTTTCCAGCTACCCCCATTTATTTCGTTCATCTTTACAGCCAGTTTATTTATTTCAGCCTCTAAGGCCGCCTTTGATTCGTTCTCAGCCATGTAGGCCGAAATCCTTTCGAAGAAGGAGGACTCAGTCATGAGCAAGGTTGTCGAATTCCCAGCCTGTTGGCCGTCTTTGCATAGTACCTTCGATTCCTTCATCTTCACTGATTATTCTTCTGTCCCAATATATGCCATCATGGCGAAGGGTCATATAATAGTGGGCGTTTCTGGTTTCGTTGATTTCATCATTTGGGACACAAGGAGCAATCTTTGCCAGATGTTTGTCATAATTCCTCTTGTCAACTAAGTTGACTGCTGACATGAAGTAACTCTGGTTCGCTTCAATGTTTTCCACGATCCCATCTTCTCTCCATAAAACTAATCGCTGGTGCATTGACGAAGGAACTGCTCCTACGCCATGGATCCACTCTCTTCCCAGCAACAAGTTGTAGTTGGCCTTGGCTTCGATCACCATGAACATGGTGGGCCTACAGCTTGAGCCTATCGTCAAGTCCAATTGAACCACCCCCAGTGTTTTGCCTACTTTCCCTTCATAATCGGATAGAACCATGTTGTGTGGTTTGATGTCTCCTTCGCGTATTTCTAACCTTTTCAGCATGAAGTGGGGTATTAAGTTGACTGCAGCGCCCCCATCCACTAAAACTTTATTTACGCCATGGGCACCAACCTTTGCCCGAATGAATAATGGCTTCAGATGATTTTTCATAGCTGGTTCTGGACGCTCGAAGAACGCATTCTGCTCCTCGACAGCTCCGTTATCCATCACGTAGTAGCACACAGGCCTATGCTTCATCAGATCTATGGTATCTTCTTCCTCATACTCGTCAATTTCAGTTTCCTGTCCAAACTCACAAGGAAGCACAGATACCACATTGCAATTGATATTGAGAGAAGACTCCCCCTCTGATTCGAAGTTGTCCGTTAGCATATCTTCGTCTTCTTCTGGACCTGGAGTGTATTCCTTTGATTCATTTGGTTGTACTTCAGAGAAGAGTCTCCTACTAACTGGGGGTTTGTCTTCAGTTTGATTTTTTGGTGTGGGTTTGTTGGTGCTAGATTCACCTTGGTTTTTTATTGAAGTTGCTCCTTTATTTGCCACAGCTTCCCTTTCAGCCTTTCGAATTCTCTGTTGCCTTCGCCACTGAGATCTTGACATGGGGTTTCTACCTTTGTAGTTCTCTAACCTCACTTCTTCCCTTTTCACTATGTTGAACTGCCTTCTATATGTCATAGCGTGGCATGCGCTTTGTTCATTGTTTCTCCATTTGTCTTTGCCTTTGTCAGTTCTGACTTGCAGCCATTTGTTTGTTGGCACTTCAGCAGGAATTTTGAACGTCACTCTTAGAGCGCCCTTGGGATAAGGACTATCAGGCCTTCATTGATTGTATCTGCTATCGAAACATGGGCCCATCTGAACAGTCTCTTGGTGGTTCCAGCACAGGGCGAAAGGGATTGTTTCGAAGGCTCTAGCCATGCTTTGATCATACACAGCAGAACACCTTGGGCATATCAAGCATTTGGTTTCCCCTTTGTAGCAGCGAAGCAAGAATTCCAATAAACTTTCTCCAGCTTTAGGATAACACTTGAACAACTGGTTATCCTGGCGCCAGTTATTGCCAGTTCACGCCCTTTGTACCCTCTCGAAGTTTGCAGCAATTCTCTAGTTGCAGAGGATGTTGCACCTAGGGCATAGTATCATTCCCGTATCTCCTTTGTGGCACATCATGAGGTAATCCTTAAGACTAGCATCTCCATCATGATTATCCTCCATTTTATACTTTTATTTTTCTAAGTATCTCTCCACCTCCTCCATTTCAGAACGAGGTCTCTCCATATCCACCATGTTTACCTCAACATCCTCCCCCTTAGTGTCATCATCTCCCCATCCTGTAGGTTTTATATCTTCAATTTGGATTTTTGAACTCTCTGGGGCAGAATATTTGACCAAGTAGTCAAACTTTCCACTGGGCTCCCCTAAAGTATCCCATATTTCTTTCTGAGGGGAAGTTGGCTTCGTGATATGGACTTTCTCCAATTCTAGCCTCAGGCCTTCAGTAACCTGTGTCAACTCTTGGTTTTGGTTTTCCTGGCCTTCAGTAGCCTGGATTTCTTTTGCAACAGCTAAAGGTGCTGCTTCAATCAAAGTCTCTGGTTGTTTGTGGACGTCTTCAGTAACCCCCTTGTTGACTTCGACTAACACCCAGCTTTCATTTTCAGTACCTTTCTCTCCTACTGGAGCGTCATTTTGATCAGCTTCCACCATGTTAATTTCTCCAATGCATGCAGGCTCGGAGTAATTGGTGTCTGCGACATCCAAAGGATCTTCATCTACTTTCATTTTTGCTTTATCAGCGAACTTCAGTCTGCCATCTTTAATTGCATTCTGAATTAGGTCCCTGAAAAGAAAACACTGTGAGGTTTTGTGGCCTAGGAAACTATGATACTTGCAAAATCCTCTTTTCTTCCTTTGATCTAAAGGAGGTATTTTGACATTTGATGGCACAATGAGTTGGTCATCTTTGACAAGTAAATCGAAAATATCGTCACACTTAGTTACATCGAAGGTATAAACCTTCTTTGGGAATTTGTCACTTTTCTCATTTTCAACAATTTCTTTCCCTTTTGTGGGAACTAATAATTTGCAGGAGTAAGGTGGTGCCTGTTTTAATTCAGCGAGGTCGATTTCGACCTCTTCGAATTCGAATTCAGGATAATCTTTTGTTTCCTCAGTTCCAACATAGGAGACCCTTTCCTTCTTGTTATTTTTAAAAACTCTGGCCTTTTCGGCTTTTAGCCTTTCGACCTGTCGAACCCTATCGGATAATTGAGCCATATCCCTCAAGTATTGAGTGTCTAATTTCTTTCGAATAGAGTAATCCAGGCCGCCAGCAGCCATTTCGACTAACTCATGTTCAGGAACTACTGTAAAACACCTAGATTTCAAGAGCCTGAATCTATTCAGATAATCATCTATGGGTTCAGTAAACTTCCTCTTGACACTGGCTAGTTCCTTCAGACTTATTTTTGATTGCCCCATGTAGAACTGTTCATGGAATAATCTCTCCAAAAGAGCCCAAGTATCTATGGACCCAGGAGGCAAAGTGGTGAACCATGTGAAAGCATTCTTAGTCAGGGAACTTGGGAAATATTTGATCCTAAGGTCTTCATTATTGGCTATATCTCCTGCTTCGGTTAGATACCTGGCTATATGTTCGACTGTTGATTCATTGGTATCCCCAGCAAACTTTGTAAACTTAGGGACTTTATATCCCCTTGGTAAATCAGTGTGCATTATGTAATCTAATATAGGAGAGGCATAATTTGGCCTTCTAATTCCTGTGTTGAGGCCATTCTGGGCCATGATTCTCTCTATCATGGTGGTTAAGTTATTTTCTGCCAAGATGTTATCGTTTCGAATTCTGTGAACGACTGCATCAGCATCTTGATTTCGACCCACCATGACAACTCCTCTAGGTTGTTCTTCTCGAAACTCTGGGACTTCTAGCCTTTCGACCCTTGCCCCTGGTTCCATAATTTCCCTTTGTGGGCCTTGAATCATTGGGGATTCTAACCTTTGTTCCCTTGCCCCCAAATTAACCTCCTCTCTGGATGGTCTATAGGGTGGGTCGTTAGCAACTTGTTCTATGATAGGTACGTTTGCTCGAACTCCCGCCTGATTCTGCCTACGCCTTTCTGGGGGAGCGAAGAAATCTGCTATTCGACTCATGTTATCCGTGTTTTCTCTGTTTGTCACAGTTACATTTTGTACTATTGGAGCAAAGATCTCCTACATAGTTTGTGCTAATACTCCTATCATATTATGGTTACTGTCATCCATTAATTGCCTAAAGGCCAACTGATTTTCTGTGGTTAAGATAGGCATTACGCTATAACCCACTGACCCTTGGTTATTCGTCATGAATTGATTAGCCCCAGATCCAGACCCTAATTGTGGTGATGAATTCAATGTGGAATTGTGTAAGCCTGCCATAAAAGATGTTGGCATTCCATAAGAGGAATTTCTGGTTTTGTTACCATCGAAACCGGGTGGTCTAGTTAGTGGGGTGGTGAAATGGGTTTGTGTCCCTGGTGGTGGGACGAATCCCCCAGGATAACCAATGGTTCCAGTATTTCCTAGGATCGAACTGTTAGTTGACATGCCACTTGTTCCATTAGTGGCTACACTACTGGTAGAGGATGCAACAGACTGTGCGTTCGAAGGGATTGCATTAGATGTTCCCATCGAAGCGGACATATTAGTGCCTGTTGTATATGGGATATTTTGTTCCCCTTGTTGATTGTCTGGATTAGACATCTTGTTTAAACGTTTTCTTCTGGATAAGGGTTGGTTGCTATTGGTTATTCTACAACTTCTAAGGTTCATAAAACAACAAACTTATCACTCAGAGAGTACTTTTACAATGGTTATGTCTCAACAATTTTTTACTTTGTTCTAAATTTCGTAATGACCAATGACGGGTCCCACCGGGTGTGCCAATTTGTTTACAGTTATTTCTGGTAAACAACCGCTAGTCCTCCAAACTATCAAATAATCTTAATGACTCTTATTTAATCTCTCTGGTAACTTGCAGGATCGACTAGATTGATCCTATGGTGTATTAGTCATTTGGATAATTCTCATTATAGAACTGATATTCATGGTTGGTATTTAGAATGTTGTGTAGGTGTTCAACTTACTTCGATTACTCTATTAAAGATCTAATGACATGATCAAGTAAATGCGTGCGAAACTAAATTGCATGAATAAAGGTTCAATTGTAAAAACATATAAAACTGCAAGAGACAAGTGAATAACTTCGAAGTATAAAAGCATGTTGTGATCGGTGGAAATAGAACTGACTGTTTTTAGCTGGTTTCGCGAAATGTCGCGGTAAGCAAGAGTCGCCACCGTCTTTTATTTTCTCTAACATGGACAGGACAAAAGCACAGCAAAATTCCTTATGAGATAGTTTCTCGGTTCGGGAGGTAGATTTATAGAAAAGGAAGGTGTTAGCACCCTTTCTATCCATGGTTATCCACGGGCTCTTAGATACTTGCTCATTGTGTTTTCAAAATGTTTGCTTTTCAAAATGTGAGTGGGTTTGAAAAAGTTCCGTTTAAAGATTTCAGAATGACTCTTGTATCTGTCCTCAAGAGTGTTTGAAAAATTATTTTGAAAGCTTTTTTGAAAGCGTCGGTGTGAAAAGAGTTTTTGATTTGTTTTTGAATAGAGCAAGTATCTATGAGTCATCTACCTACCCTAAGGAATTAGGCTGTGTAAATGTCCTTAAGGTAGTACCATTCCACCATTGAGAGGTAGGTAGCACCACCGTTGGAGGTGTTCGGGTCAATTCGTTTGTAGGGACAGTGTGGTCACCAGAGCAACAGTAGGACACCTTAGAAGCTACCCTTATTCCATTGATCCTTTTTAATTCTGAGGCAACCGTTTCGAGGCAACTGGATCATGTTATGGACATAAGGACTTACTAAAACGTCCTATACTCGACGACCACGTTTCAAAGGCAAGGCAACAGTGAGGCGTACCCTAAGAGTGGTGTGTGAATTTGTGTGTTGTTTTCATGTTATGTTTTATCTTGTACATGTATCATGGTGATCTACGCTTGTTTTTAATTTAGGCCATACATTCTTTCATGCGATTATAATTTAAAAGTGCGGAAATTTAAATGCGGAAATTTAAATGCGGAAAGTAAAATCCTACGCTATTACAAGGCGCGGGTCTATACATCGCCAAATTACAAAGACCCGTTTTAATAAAAATACGGAAGGTAAAATAAATTCCTAATTACTATTACATGGCTTGAACAGTTACACAATATTGAAAAAAAGAAAAATAAGAATAAATGTGCGAAAGAATTAAAGTTGAACGTTCGAGGGCGTTGGACCCTTTTGAAATTAAATTGAATTAAAAGTCTAGTTATTATTTAATTAAAAGAAAAGAAATGTTTTTTAGGTTTTTGTATTTATAAAGAAAATTAAAATTAAAAGGAAACCCTAATTCTAAGTCTATTTTAATTATTAAGAAAAATATTTAAAGTTTAACCTAATTTACTAAATATTTGATGTACATGTTTATTTACAAAATATTTAATAATTAATAATAATAATAATAATAATGATGAGAAAATTATTTATTAAAAAGAAGATGAAAAGGTTAAAAACCCTAATTTCTACCTTTTTTAATTTATTAAGAAAGAGTATTAAAATTGAAACCTAAATTAATCTACATTAATTATTAAAGTTTATTTACAAAACTAATAATGATGAAATTAAATATAATAAAAAAATAAACATTTTTAGCTTCTGATTTTTTATTGTGAAATTTATTTTATGGTAAAAAGAAAACAATTAAAGCAATTAATAGAATTAAGAAAGAAAAACAAATAAAAATTAAAAATTGATGCAAACCATGGGGGGTATCAGGCCCATTTAGGAGGTGAATTGAAGTGATTTGGCCCATCAGAATGAAGCCCTTTTTTGACTTTCCAGGATCACACGCTTGATGGTTGACCGAGGTGTATGGTGGTCTTCACGTTCTGGCCTTTGGATTGATCATTCAGATTATGTGGCAAGCTAGCATGTGAATGCGTATAGTGGACCTTTGGCTGGAAATTGCATGGGAACATATTAAAGCAACAATTATTGAACATGTGAGGGGACCTGGGAATCGAACCCAGGTCCCAGTACCTGCAGGACACCTCAGCCACCAGTTGAGCCAACGCGTTTCTTTGTAATGTTAGTGGAACGTAATTATTATAATAGAAAACAAAGCGTTAATGGTATGAACCAAAATCACGCGCCAATATTTGAATTGTCCAACCATCAGATGACACATATGCGTCTTCTTCGTTTTTATGCCTGCAACATAAACAAATAGTGGGGGTTTTAAACCCCCACTAAATGAAGCCTGAAAAAATAGCGATTAGAGCATAGACAAATATAAAAAGGGCGCGAGGTAGGGGTTTGTCTCGTCTTCATCTCACGAATTCAATGGTACCAGTTTGAAGGTCTAATTTTTCCATATGAAGAAACCCCTAATTCGAAGCTTCTGAAACCCTAGAAAACGTTAATGGCAAATCTCGTTTCAAGCATTGTTAGGACAATTAAATGGTACCATTAGCTTCAGAACATCAATATTAGTGTAAATCAACAAATGAAATACATGAACAATGCATGAAAAGTAGAACACGATTATGGAAAAGTTTGTGAAAAGTGTGATTCGGTTCTACCAATTCTTGGATTCTATGGACCTGTTCTTGATTGCAAATGCTTCCTGGATGTCTTGGCAATGTATTGGAATGCTTTTGAAGCTTTGAATTGTGCTCTAGGTATGAAATCAGTTTCAAGATTTTTGGCCAAAAATTGCAAATTGGTTCTCTCTTTTCTGAGCAGCTTTCGTGTGTATTGGAATAGGGTTATGTTATGCCTTTGTAGGTGAATGGAATTAGGTCAAGAAACAAGCCCATAATCCATTGAATTAATGATTCCAATCTTTAATTTTTCCACATCTTTTTTCAATCTTTTTCCATGCCAATCATGCCAATTATGGAAGATTTGGCCTTGTTGATTGATGCACGAAATATTTAGCTCATAATGGACATATTTGCTGCACAAAAAAGATTTAAAACCATTGTTTAATATTTTTCTCATAATTAAATTTAATTAAATGAATTAATAAGATTAAAAATTCAAATAATTAATCAAAAATAAGAAAATACATCCCTTTGAGGTCAATGGGTCGTGCATAGCCTTTGGGTAATGATTCATGAAATAAATTGAGGCCCATTAGCATTTTTGAAGCCTTTTGTGCAAAGTTGACTTTTCAAAATTCCCAAAATTTTCCCAACTTCTACAAGGCATATCTTGCTCAATTTTGAAGCTATGATCATGTTCTTGGACATTTTGGAAAGTTCTTGAAGTCTTCTAACCAATGCCTTTGGTCCCATGTCATTTTGATTTACCAATCTCAAGTTATGGTCTTTGACTTAAAGTGCCTTTTTGTTGACTTTTGAAAATGACCTATAATGTTGAAATTGATAACTTTTTGTGAGAGCATTTCTTGGACTTGGAGTGTGAAGATGAGTTGTAGGAAATATCATCCTCTTCAAAATGAGCATTGGATGGGATTTTTCTGATAAACCATGAAGAAGTTATGCCTTGGTCAATTTGCAGTTGACTTTTTCAGCTGTCCAAAAATAGAAACTTTTGCATCTTGAGACTTTTTGAGCCATGCCTTGAGAATCATGATCAAGAATTGATCAAATGATGTTTGTGGCTTCAAAATAAGATGTTGACAAAAATTTTTGACTTTTGACTGTCAAATGACCATTTTGCCCATGTAGTTGACTGTGAAGCATTTAGGGTTTTTGACTGTGCAATTTGATGCTGTGAGTCTTGAAACTTGGCATGTGGATGCTTGACAATGTATATAGGCATGTGGGACTTGATTGGACCCTTGGAAACTTCAATTTCTTTGCAAGAACCAAAACCCTAATTTTGACTGTGTTAGGAGGCAATTGGACTGTGCAACCCTTGAGGGATTTTGAACCTTGATTTTGGAAAATCTTGAAGAATATGGGAGGGCAAATTTTGGGGTACAACAGTTGCCCCTGTTCAATCTTCTTAGACCTGAGGATGTAGATTGGCTGGCGTGCCTTTCGTAATCCGAGGGTAGAAGATGATTGAACACTAGAGTGCCCAGAAATTTGCACTCACATAGTAGAGTGTTAGCAGTATGATGTAGGGAATGGGCTTACAGATGCCATGTTGAGAGATGATGGATAGGAGGATGGGCTTATAGATGCCATCTGGAAATGTGACATAACCTTGTCGGGAATGGGCTTATAGATGCCATTTGGAGACTGTCGATATATGGATGGGCTTATAGATGCCATCGGGAGGTTGTCGATCGCGTAAGAGATTCCTTAGCGAGAACTTGCGTACCTGAGAAAGAAAATAATTACCTGGCTTGTTACAGGAGTTGATCTTTAAACTCTTTATGTAGATGTGCCCTGGCTGGATACAGGTATCGAATCTTTTAAATTCTTCAGACGTGCCCTGGCAAGATACAGGAATCGAGTCTGGAATTAGTCGTCAACAGATACACCCTGGCAAGATACAGGAATCAGATCTTCAAACTCTTCAGACGTGCCCTGGCAAGATACAGGAATCGAGTCTGGTAATGTTAGTCGTCAACAGATACACCCTGGCAAGATACAGGAATCGGATCTTCGAACTCTTCAGACGTGCCCTGGCCTGATACAGGAATCGAGTCTGGTAATGTAGTCGTCAACAGATACACCCTGGCAGGATACAGGAATCGGATCTTCGAACTCTTCAGACGTGCCCTGGCGAGATACAGGAATCGAGTCTGGTAATGTTAGTCGTCAACAGATACACCCTGGCAAGATACAGGAATCGTATCTTCGAACTCTTCAGACGTGCCCTGGCGAGATATAGGAATCGAGTCTGGTAATGTTAGTCGTCAACAGATACACCCTGGCAAGATACAGGAATCGGATCCTCAAACTCTTCAGACGTGCCCTGGCAGGATACAGGAATCGAGTCTGGAACATAGTCGTCAACAGATACACCCTGGCAAGATACAGGAATCGGATCTGGAATCACGACTATTGATAGTAATTATCTTTGTATTGACCTTTGTCCTGAAAAGACAAAACGTTAGTTATATGCGATGTCATGATGTATGACATGCGTGATGTTCTCAGAATAAATGAGATTGTAAGTTCATGATGCGTATATGCATGCCATAATGTATGAAAATGCGATATTTATGAATGTATGTTTTTGTCTAGGACAATAAATCCTTGACGGGTGCCGGGAAGTTAACTCTTGGGCTGATGTTGGAGAGTAGAATTCTCTGTTTCCGCTGGGGATGATGATTGCAAGAATACCGGTAGGAGAAGATGACTCCGTTGGGGAATAAACTTGGCGGATAGATTACTCTGCGGGGAGTGAACTCTGTGGGGAGAGAGAGATTCTTTGCTGAGGTTGATGATAACTCCGCTGGGGATACCATTGTTAAGTTTTGTTGGAAATTGATGAACTCCGCTGGGGGTAGGAAGTCTTCGTCGGGGACGATCTTTCCGTGGCAATTGGCTGAGGATAACCCAGTTATATCCTGGTGGGGAAATAACCTTTGAATAAAACCGGGAGACGCGTTCGTGCTCTGCGGGGGTAAGCTTCCAGAATCTACTAGGGATAAGCTTCCCGCTGGGGAGATTGATTCCACTTTCCTGGGGAAACTTTTCAGATTGGACTGGACTCTCCTGGGGAAAATTCTGAGATATACTGGGGAAGTGGCTCCACTGAATGTCTGGTATACCGCCGGGGAACAATCTTAGATCAAGACTTCCGGGGATGCTTGTTAAGAATGTTTGTATATTACGCTGGGGAATGTTGAGATCTGCTGGGGATACCCGACTTCCTTAAGGCTGATAGAGTAGGCTAACTCTGCTTGGGGATAGTATCGTTGACTTGCTGGCTCACTCTCTGGGGAACTAAGCTATCTTGGTTGCATTCTTCGGCCGAACTTACCTTGGTACCTTGGTGGACAGAGCAATTAGATCGCTTAGTCAACTCATTATTACCCCCGTTTCTAATGTTACCTGTAATTAATCCTCTATTTCGTAAGCAAATATTTATGAGTTAACAATTATTATCAAATGCATATATCACAAATTGAACCTTGGACGTTCTTCGCAAAACAAAACAGAAAAAGGAAAAAAAATTGGCAATTGGTCTGAAAAGTGAATTTGTATTGATTTTTGAATTGCCTATAAATAGGCGTTTATGTACAAGAGGCTGACGTCCTAGTAAGAGAACGCCGCCGAACAATAGAGTTTATACAATTTTGTGAAAAAGGGAAAACAAAACAGCTATGTGAAAAGAATGATCCCACTGGGTTCCAACTCTGCTATCGCCTTTATATCTTCGAGCGTCTCATCACTTGGCTGCTCGGTTGAAGATGAAGCTGATTGATCGATGCCGTCTGGACTTGATATTGATACCGGATTCTGGATGCAAAGTGATCCAATGAGACATAGTATTACGCTTTAATCCCTAACTTTTGCCTGGACCGCCCTTTCGGGTTTTCAGTCCACCGGGATACCCATTTTTGCCCAAGCCGCCTTTTCAGGTTTTCGACTTGCCAGGTGTACAGATTTTTTCATTTCATCCCTCATTTTGCCCGAACCCTTTTGGTTCGCCGGGAAGCCCTAATTTTTGCCTAGGTATGTCAACCTAGCGGGTCTTTTGTTATGCGTAGTATCTTTTTACTATGTCTTCATTGGCGGGGTGAGGAAGGTCGTCACCATCCATGGTAGTTAGAATCATGGCTCCTCCTGAGAACACATGTTTAACCATAAATGGCCCTTCGTACGTGGGGGTCCATTTGCCCCTGGGATCACTCTGAGGAAGAATGATGCGCTTGATTACCAGGTCCCCAACTTGATACTCTTTTGGTCTGACTTTCTTGTTAAATGCTCTGATCATCCGTTTTTGGTACGTCTGACCATGATAAATAGCAATGAGTCTCTTTTCGTCAATTAGATTTAATTGATCAAGTCGTGTCTGGATCCAGTCATCTTCGCTCAGATCTGCATCCTTCATTATCCGGAGATAGGGTATCTGCACTTCAATCGGTAAGACTGCCTCCATGCCGTAGACCAAGGAAAAGGGAGTTGCCCCGGTTGACGTCCTTGCTGAGGTACGGTACCCATGAAGAGCAAACGGTAAAATCTCGTGCCAATCTTTATAGGTCACTGTCATCTTCTGCACAATCTTCTTGATATTCTTATTAGCCGCTTCTACAGCCCATTCATCTTCGGCCGGTAAGGAGAAGAGTTGTGGTGTTGTATCTTGAACTGTTCGCGGAGCTCAATGATCATCTTGTTGTTAAGATTGGTACCATTGTCCGTAATGATCCTTTCCGGGATGCCGTATCGACAGATCAGATTATGCCAAATGAACCGTGCCACGACATTCTTGGTTACTGTGGCGTAGGAAGCTACTTCAACCCACTTTGTGAAGTAATCAATCGCTACTAGGATGAAGCGATGCCCGTTGGATGCCGTAGGTTTAATCTCGCCGATCATGTCAATGCCCCACATTGCAAAAGGCCAAGGTGCCGTCAAGACATTCAGAGGAACTGGAGGAACGTGCACCTTATCTGCATATATCTGACACTTATGACATGTCCGAGAATGTTGGTAACAGTCAGCTTCCATTGTGGACCAGAAGTATCCTGCCCGAAGGATCTTCTTTGCCATGGTGTGTCCACTGGAATGCGTTCCGAAGGTACCTTCATGCAGCTCTGCCATAATCCTTTCTGCTTCAGTCTTATCCACACAACGCAATAAGGTTGAATCATGGTTTCGCTTGTATAGAATGCCGTTGCTGAGGAAGAACTTTGCTGCGAACCTTCTCAGAAACTTCTTGTCATTGATGGATGCACCTTCAGGGTATTCTTGAGCTTCCAGATACCTCTTCACCTCATGCTACCAGGGTTTCTCAGTTACTATCTCAGCCTCAAGATCACAGCAATATGCAGGTTCGTCCAACTTCCAGATAATGATCCGGGGAGCCTCATTGTCCCATTTGACTTTGAACATAGAAGACATCGTAGCTAACGCGTCCGCCAACTGATTCTCCTCTCTTGGGAAGTGTTCAAAAGTTATCTCTGTGAAATGGGGGATCAATGTCAACACACATTCTCTGTAAGGAATAAGATTCGGATGTTTCGTATCCCACTCGCCTTTGATCTGATTGATCACGAGAGTGGAATCTCCGAAGACACTCAGAAACTTGATCCTTAAGTCAATCGCAGCTTGAAGACCCATGATACATGCTTCATACTCCGCCATGTTGTTGGTGCAGTTGAAACATAAACGGGCAGTAAGTGGAGTATGAGTGCCTTGAGGGGATATGATCACAGCACCAATACCGTTACCCAAAGCGTTGGAGGCTCCGCCAAAGTGCATAGACCATCGGGATCCTTCCTCAGGTCCTTCATCCGGTCCAGGTACTTCACAATCAGTCACTACCATGATGCTCTCGTCAGGAAATTCGAAGTTCATTGACTGGTAGTCGTCTACTGCCTGGTGTGCCAAGTGGTCTGCCAATACACTTCCCTTGATAGCTTTCTGAGTCGTGTACTGGATGTCGTACTCTGTCAAGATCATCTGCCATCTTGCTATTCTTCCAGACAGAGCAGGCTTTTCGAATATGTACTTTATTGGATCCATCTTTGAAATCAACAGAGTAGTGTGAGTCAGCATATACTGTCTCAGCCGGTGAGTAGCCCATACCAAAGCGCAACAAGTTTTCTCGAGCAGTGAGTATCGGGTCTCACAGTCAGTAAACTTTTTGCTAAGGTAATAAATGGCGTGCTCTTTTCGGCCAAACTCGTCATGCTGCCCCAACACACACCCCATTGAGCTGTCAAGTACTGTCAAGTATAGTATTAGAGGTCTCCCTTCAACCGGTGGCATAAGAATGGGTGGTTCTTGGAGATACTCTTTGATTCTGTCGAAAGCAGCTTGACATTCATCATTCCAACGTACTACCTGATCTTTCTTCAACAGCTTGAAGATTGGTTCACAGGTAGCAGTTAGATGCGAGATGAATCGGGCAATGTAATTCAGACATCCTAGAAAGCCTCTGACTTCCTTCTCTGTCTTAGGAACTGGCATCTCTTGAATGGCTTTAACCTTGGCAGGGTCCACTTGAAAACCCTTTTCGCTTACAACGAAGCCTAGCAACTTTCTGGATCTTACCCCAAAGGTGCACTTGTTTGGGTTCAACCTCAGCTTGTACAACTTCAACCGGTCAAATAGCTTCTGCAGATGGTCAAGGTGTTCCTCCTCAGTTTGTGATCTTGCAATCATATCGTCGACATACACTTTGATCTCGTGATGGATCATGTCATGAAATAAAGCAACCATGGCATGTTGGTAGGTTGCCCTAGCATTTTTCAACCCGAATGGCATGACCTTGTAGCAGAAGGTGCCCCACTGAGTGACAAAGGTAGTCTTTTCCATATCTTCAGGAGCCATCTTGATCTGATTATAACCTGAAAAACCATCCATGAAGGAGAACACCTTGTGTTGAGCAGTATTGTCAACCAGAACATCAATGTGAGGCAAAGGGAAATCATCTTTAGGGCTTGCCCTGTTCAAATCTCTGTAATCGACACACATTCTGACCTTACCATATTTCTTCGGTACCGGAACCACGTTGGCAACCCACTGAGGGTAAGAAGTCACTGCTAGAAACCCGACATCAAATTGCTTCATAACCTCAGCTTTGATCTTCTCGGACATCTCTGGACGAATACGGCGGACCTTTTGCTTGACCGGGGGGCATTCTTCCTTGGTAGGCAAATGATGGACCACAATGTCGGTATCTAACCCAGGCATGTCTTCGTAAGACCAGGCGAAGATCTCTACATAATCATGTAACATCTGAACCAACCGTTGTTTCACGCTGAGTTCTAGATTAGCACCAATCTTAACTTCCTTTCTATCTGCCTCAGTACCCAGATTTATCGTTTCCACTGGCTCTTCATGTGGCTGAATGGCCCTCTCTTCCTGGAGTAACAGTCTTGCAATCTCACCAGGCACTTCGCAATCATCTTCACCTTCGTCTTCGGCTAAGTTGATCGGATTTTCGAAGTCATAACTGGCAGTAGCAGAGTCGTTACCAGTGAGATCCAGAGTGGACTGAAACATGTATAGGTGAGTGTGTGTAAATACAGCTGTTTTGCAATATATAAAGAAAGAAAGAAAGAAAGAAAGAAAGGGAGCACAAGATTTGAAATGCGAAAAAACGTCCAATGTCTTTATTCATGATATATGGAAATGACAAGTAATATGCCCTCACAAATGAAGCCAACGGTGCCCCGGGTAAGACACCGGGCTAAAAAGTTTCAGTTTATTGTTTATTACAAATTAAAAAACAAAGGAATTCATTACTGCGTAACAAAAGTAACAGGTATGTGATCTTTTGCAGTCCAATTGGTCAGTCCACCGTCAGTCGTCGGGCCGATCCAGCTGTTGAACTCAGATTCTTCCACTTCGTTACCATCCTTGATAGCATTCACCCCATGGTCAGGTAGGGGAGCTGTTACCACATTAGGCTTCTCGGGTGCCTCGAACTGAACCTCTTTAGCGTCGATAAGGTCTTGAACCTTATTTCTCAGGGCCCAACAATCATCAGTAGAATGCCCCAGGCTATCGGAGTGATAAGCACAGCGGGCATTGGGATTATACTTCGGAGAGGTAGTGTTTACCACCTTCGGAGCCTCTCTGACGGTCACCAAGTTGGTTGATAGAAATTACGGCAAGATCTGTGACAAGGTCATACTCAGCCGAGTGTATTCTCTTCTGGGTCTCTCACCCCTTGGTTGGTTAGGTTGCCGAGGAGCGGCAGCAGGCTTAGCAATTACCACCACGTTGACAGTTTGGCGGCGTTCCGGTTTATTTTGCCTTCTAGGCCCATACACAACACTGGCTTCCTTTTTGAAAGGCTTCTTCTTAGAACTTGAGGACACACCTTTCTGAATTTTCCCTGATTTCATACTAGCCTCTATCCTTTCCCCAGTCATAATGAGATCTGTAAACCCTGCAGACGAATTGCCAATGAGATGATTGAAGAACGGCCCGGATAGGGTCCCCAAGAACATGTCCACTAACTCACGGTCGGTTAACGGTGGCTGCACCCTGCCAGCCAGGTCCCTCCACTTCTGCGCATACTCTTTAAAACCTTCTCTCGATCCTAGCGACATACCCTGGAGTTGGGTACGTGTAGGAGCGAGGTCGGCATTATATTGATACTGCTTGTAAAAAGCAGTATCCAACTCCTCCCAGTTACGAACCTTGGTCCCATCCAGCTGATAGAACCATTCGAGATGAGTCCCTGAAAGACTCTCCTGGAAGAAGTGGATCCACAAGTTCTTGTCCACAGTATACGGCTGAATCTTCTGCACATAAGATCTGAGATGTAGCTTAGGGCAGGACGCACCGTCATACTTTGCGAAAGATGGTGCTTTGAACTTGTGTGGGATTACCACACCAGAAGATAGACCCAAGTCTCCGAAATCCAAACCAGGCACTTGTTGAATTTCCATGGCATTCAGACGGTCTTCCAACTGCTTGTACCTGTCTTCAGCTGGAGGATACTGCTCCTCATTAAAATCAGTCTCGTTGTCAGAGACCACCGGACTAGGAACCCTTCCCCCCTGGGGACTGCCTTTTCCCACAGAAGAACCAGCTTGATCAACCTCATTCTGCAGTGTGTTACCAAACCTCCGGCCAGTGTTGAACAGTACATGCCTCTTCTTCTTCTTCTTGACCAGCAGAGCCTTCAGTTCCTCCTGACCTTGGGCCAAACTCATAATCAGCTCTTGGAATTGGGAGTTCTGAGCCTGAAGGGCCTTGATGGACTACTCGGTAGATGATTCAGGGTTCATGATGCTGAAATAAACAGCGAAGAACATTAAGCAACCTGAAAAGAAGAGTATCTGTGATGCACATGATGAATGGAATGTGTATGATTTATGTTTTCAAAGACAACCGGGAATCAACTTTGTAAACAAAAAGGAACACACTTCATTAGATTCATTTTGAAATTTAAATTGTTCAACAGGTTGCCCTTAGGCGTTACATAAAATGGAAAATACTGAAAAAGGGAAATAAAACTGTAAAGGAACATCCAAAGCTCATCAGTGATCCCATGGTCTCCTCTTCTCAGTACGGATGTAGTCGTTCAAGGCCCGCTCGTTCTCCAACTGCTTTTTCAGCTTCTGGATCTTCAATTCATGCTCGTTGAACTTTTCCCGATAAGAATCCCGTTCTTCCCGTAGTTGCGCCCAAGACCTCTTTAGTGTCTCAATATCAGTAGGTATCTGAGGAGGGAGAACAGTTGGAGGAGCCCCATCTCTATCAGGATATTCAAGAATGACGGGTTTGACAGCTTCATATGGCATACCTAACTTCTGAGCACGGATGCGGACCCATTTGTAGTAGGCTTCCATAGGTAGAGAAGTCTTTGGTCCCAACTCTTGTGGGTCAGCTTTGTGGATTTTGTCCCAAGCCTTGATGAATCTACGGCGCAGCTCGTCACTATCTACCTGAAACTCAAAACTGATGTGAGGCACCAACATCTCATGAGGCCCTGCTCTTCTGGCCCTTCCAAACTGACGGAGAGCTAGACATGGATTATAAGAGATTCCTCCTTGGGTACCAATCAGAGGAACATTAGGGTATTCTCCGCAACGACCAATAACAGCCACCTCATCCAAACCTCTGAGAGTCCAAATGATGTCATTATCAGTGAGAGACATTAACCTATGAGCCCAACCTCTTCCTTCTTTGTTCTTCAGCACGAACTTAGGGAGGTACGAAATAAACCACCTCACTAACAAAGGAATACAACACCACAGAGTTCCTCGTCTTCGAGTAGTACGAGCACAAAGTTGTTGCAGGATGTCACCCAAGAGAGTGGGCATAGGGTTCCGAGACATGAAGATCCTTATGGCAGTGACGTTAATGAAGTTATCAGGATTTGGAAACAGAACCAGGCCATAGATTAAGAGAGACAGAATGTCTTCATATGCCCTAAGGTCCAGGTCATTCCAGAAACTGTTGGCCTTACCAATCAGAAACATGGCCAAGAAACCCTTAACTTTGCTTCTAGTCACCCAGTTGTTCATTACCTCCTTGTGGGTCAAAGGAAGAGCTGCAGCAATCTCTTCGAGCCTAAGAGTCTTTTCCCAACCAGTGTAGGGAGTCTGATCCAAGATAGGGATGCCAAGCAAATCAGAGAACTCTTCCAGGGTAGGGACCAGCTGGAAGTCTTGAAAGGTGAAGCACTGGTACAGAGGGTCATAAAACTGGGTCAGGACACTCATCAGTTGTTGGTCCCACTTTACCGTGACTAAACTGAGAAGAGAACCATGCCTCTGAATGAAGGAAGTAGTATTTGGAATTCTGCTAACCAACTCTTCAAGCAACTCAAATGGGTGAACAAAATTGAACCGGATAGTGTTCCTTCACATAGGCATCATGATGTCCTACAAAACAGAGCAAAGGTGAAACCCTCTTGTCTTTGAAATGGTCAGTCCTTATGCAGGATGCATGCAATGTTTATGATGGCATGATGTTATGATAAAGCACACCACAAATATTCACAAAGGCAAACATGATAAGGCACACAAGACAAGCCCTTAGAGTTTAGGCCAGCATGGGGTTCAGGTATTACCCTCTTTCAGTTTGTTGGTTAAGACCTGTCCTATCAGAAGTAATCGGGTTCTAGAGGATCCCAATATCACTGACTACCCTCAATCGGTCATAACTCCAGCATCGCAATCTTTTCTTGCGGCCAGAACCATCACGAGAGTTTAGCCTCAATGGGCGTAGCATACTGCTACTGCTCTATTGGCCAAGTTGGGTCATTTAAGGTTCTAAGGTCGGTTGGTGCTTAATGACTCCTCAGAAGACCCATATTCTCCTCGTTGCGACACAAGGGATATCGGTACAGACCAAGGTGTCACACCAACGTAGCCACTGCTTCACCCGTGTCGGTCTACGCCGGACAGGTCCCTCGCAGCTTATGCTACCTAACAGGGTATCCCCAGATCCGGGTTAGGATCTATGTAACTCCGATGCAGCCCACAATATAAAGCAAACAAGCACAACAATTGAAAACATAAGTCTGAGCTATCCTAAGGTACACCTCACTTTAAGTAATTCCCCAGCAGAGTCGCCAGTTCTGTGATCGGTGGAAATAGAACTGACTGTTTTTAGCTGGTTTCGCAAAATGTCGCGGTAAGCAAGAGTCGCCACCGTCTTTTATTTTCTCCAACATGGACAGGACAAAAGCACAGCAAAATTCCTTATGAGATAGTTTCTCGATTCGAGAGGTAGATTTATAGAAAGGGAAGGTGTTAGCACCCTTTCTATCCATGGTTATCCATGGGCTCTTAGATACTTGCTCATTGTGTTTTCAAAGTGTTTGCTTTTCAAAATGTGAGTGGGTTTGAAAAAGTTTCGTTTAAAGATTTCAGAATGACTCTTGTATTTGTCCTCAAGAGTGTTTGAAAAATTGTTTTGAAAGCTTTTTTGAAAGTGTCGGTGTGAAAAGAGTTTTTGATTTGTTTT
Organism: Vicia faba; assembly: GCA_948472305.1. Lineage (NCBI taxonomy): Eukaryota > Viridiplantae > Streptophyta > Magnoliopsida > Fabales > Fabaceae > Vicia > Vicia faba. The sequence goes on along the minus strand of OX451741.1, from coordinate 1,519,899,134 downwards.
TGAATAGAGCAAGTATCTATGAGTCATCTACCTACCCTAAGGAATTAGGCTGTGTAAATGTCCTTAAGGTAGTTCCATCCCACCATTGAGAGGTAGGTAGCACCACCGTTGGAGGTGTTCGGGTCAATTCGTTTGTAGGGACAGTGTGGTCACCAGAGCAACAGTAGGACACCTTAGAAGCTACCCTTATGCCATTGATCCTTTTTAATTCCGAGGCAACCGTTTCGAGGCAACTGGATCATGTTATGGACATAAGGACTTACTAAAACGTCCTATACTCGACGACCATGTTTCGAAGGCAAGGCAACAATGAGGCGTACCCTAAGAGTGGTGTGTGAATTTGTGTGTTATTTTCATGTTATGTTTTATCTTGTACATGTATCATGGTGATCTACGCTTGTTTTTAATTTAGGCCATGCATTCTTTCATGCGATTATAATTTAAAAGTGCGGAAATTTAAATGCGGAAAGTAAAATCCTACGCTATTACAAGGCGCGGGTCTATACATCGCCAAATTACAAAGACCCGTTTTAATAAAAATGCGGAAGGTAAAATAAATTCCTAATTACTATTACATGGCTTGAACAGTTACACAATATTGAAAAAAAATAAAAATAAGAATAAATGTGCGAAAGAATTAAAGTTGAACGTTCGAGGGCGTTGGACCCTTTTGAAATTAAATTGAATTAAAAGTCTAGTTATTATTTAATTAAAAGAAAAGAAATGTTTTTTTAGGTTTTTGTATTTATAAAGAAAATTAAAATTAAAAGGAAACCCTAATTCTAAGTCTATTTTAATTATTAAGAAAAATATTTAAAGTTTAACCTAATTTACTAAATATTTGATGTACATGTTTATTTACAAAATATTTAATAATTAATAATAATAATAATAATGATGAGAAAATTATTTATTAAAAAGAAGATGAAAAGGTTAAAAACCCTAATTTCTACCTTTTTTAATTTATTAAGAAAGAGTATTAAAATTGAAACCTAAATTAATCTACATTAATTATTAAAGTTTATTTACAAAACTAATAATGATGAAATTAAATATAATAAAAAAATAAACATTTTTAGCTTCTGATTATTTATTGTGAAATTTATTTTATGGTAAAAAGAAAACAATTAAAGCAATTAATAGAATTAAGAAAGAAAAACAATTAAAAATTAAAAATTGATGCAAAACATGGGGGATATCAGGCCCATTTAGGAGGTGAATTGAAGTGATTTGGCCCATCAGAATGAAGCCCTTTTTTGACTTTCCAGGATCACACGCTTGATGGTTGACCCAGGTGTATGGTGGTCTTCACGTTCTGGCCTTTGGATTGATCATTCAGATTATGTGGCAAGCTAGCATGTGAATGTGTATAGTGGACCTTTGGCTGGAAATTGCATGGTAACATATTAAAGCAAAAATTATTGAACATGTGAGGGGACCTGGGAATCGAACCCAGGTCCCAGTACCTGCAGGACACCTCAGCCACCAGTTGAGCCAACGCGTTTCTTTGTAATGTTAGTGGAACGTAATTATTATAATAGAAAACAAAGCGTTAATGGTATGAACCAAAATCACGCGCCAGTATTTGAATTGTCCAACCATCAGATGACACATATGCGTCTTCTTCGTTTTTATGCCTGCAACATAAACAAATAGCGGGGGTTTTAAACCCCCACTAAATGAAGCCTGAAAAAATAGCGATTAGAGCATAGACAAATATAAAAAGGGCGCGAGGTAGGGGTTTGTCTCGTCTTCATGTCACGAATTCAATGGTACCAGTTTGAAGGTCTAATTTTTCCATATGAAGAAACCCCTAATTCGAAGCTTCTGAAACCCTAGAAAACGTTAATGGCAAATCTCGTTTCAAGCATTGTTAGGACAATTAAATGGTACCATTAGCTTCAGAACATCAATATTAGTGTAAATCAACAAATGAAATACATGAACAATGCATGAAAAGTAGAACACGATTATGGAAAAGTTTGTGAAAAGTGTGATTCGGTTCTACCAATTCTTGGAGTCTATGGACCTGTTCTTGATTGCAAATGCTTCCTGGATGTCTTGGCAATGTATTGGAATGCTTTTGAAGCTTTGAATTGTGCTCTAGGTATGAAATCAGTTTCAAGATTTTTGGCCAAAAATTGCAAATTGGTTCTCTCTTTTCTGAGCAGCTTTCGTGTGTATTGGAATAGGGTTATGTTATGCCTTTGTAGGTGAATGGAATTAGGTCAAGAAACAAGCCCATAATCCATTGAATTAATGATTCCAATCTTTAATTTTTCTACATCTTTTTTCAATCTTTTTCCATGCCAATCATGCCAATTATGGAAGATTTGGCCTTGTTGATTGATGCACGAAATATTTAGCTCATAATGGACATATTCGCTGCACAAAAAAGATTTAAAACCATTGTTTAATATTTTTCTCATAATTAAATTTAATTAAATGAATTAATAAGATTAAAAATTCAAATAATTAATCAAAAATAAGAAAATACATCCCTTTGAGGTCAATGGGTCGTGCATAGCCTTTGGGTAATGATTCATGAAAGAAATTGAGGCCCATTAGCATTTTTGAAGCCTTTTGTGCAAAGTTGACTTTTCAAAATTCCCAAAAATTTCCCAACTTCTACAAGGCATATCTTGCTCAATTTTGAAGCTATGATCATGTTCTTGGGCATTTTGGAAAGGTCTTGAAGTCTTTTAACCAATTCCTTTGGTCCCATGTCATTTTGATTTACCAATCTCAAGTTATGGTCTTTGACTTAAAGTGCCTTTTTGTTGACTTTTGAAAATGACCTATAATGTTGAAATTGATAACTTTTTGTGAGAGCATTTCTTGGACTTGAAGTGTGAAGATGAGTTGTAGGAAATGTCATCCTCTTCAAAATGAGCATTGGATGGGATTTTTCTGATAAACCATGAATAAGTTATGCCTTGGTCAATTTGCAGTTGACTTTTTCAACTGTCCAAAAATAGAAACTTTTGCATCTTGAGACTTTTTGAGCCATGCCTTGAGAATCATGATCAAGAATTGATCAAATGATGTTTGTGGCTTCAAAATAAGATGTTGACCAAAATTTTTGACTTTTGACTGTCAAATGACCATTTTGCCCCTGCAGTTGACTGTGAAGCATTTAGGGTTTTTGACTGTGCAATTTGATGTTGTGAGTCTTGAAACTTGGCATGTGGATGCTTGACAATGTATATAGGCATGTGGGACTTGATTGGACCCTTGGAAACTTCAATTTCTTTGCAAGAACCAAAACCCTAATTTTGACTGTGTTAGGAGGCAATTGGACTGTGCAACCCTTGAGGGATTTTGAACCTTGATTTTGGCAAATCTTGAAGAATATGGGAGGGCAAATTTTGGGATACAACACATGTAATGTAAAAGATTCTCTGGAATGTAAAAGACTCGAAATATAAAGAAAACGTTTAAATGCAAGAAATCAGTAAAATGACTTTGGATGAAAAGGGTATTCGAAAGATAAAAGCATGAAGATAAAGGCATGAAATATACAAAAGTTTCTGAAAGTAAAGGATTTGAAATGGAAAGAAAACATTTAAATGCAAGACATCAGTAAAAGACTTCGAATGAAAATACTTTAATGTAAAGGCTTTTGAATGATATTGACATGAAGATAGATGAGAGAACTGGAAATGATAAAGAGTTTTATTAAATCATAAACATTTGGTGTTATCATACGTACATTGTTCGAGCATTCGTTTCCCTAGCCATGTGGTATTTTGAATGTTTACTGAATTTTTGTACAATAGATATGACACACGAAATCCTAATGCTAAGACTTCTATTTATACTACTTCGACCATAACGGTCTTGCTATAAGATTCTGCCACGTTCAGAACATGCAAAGCAATGCCCTCCTCTAGCTTCCACGCGTCTTCGAATTCTCCAGCGCATATATTTTAAATTTCGAACATCCCGCTTGTGTTTGAATTTCAAATGTTTTGGAACTCTTCGTTTCGAACTCATTTCTTGGACACAGCCTTGTTACCATTTCGAGACTTCTTTGAATATATCCTCATAACTGTCACTCGAAGCTCAGAGTTTTGACATGCCCATTCGAAGCACTGCTTCTACCATTTCGAAACATGACATCTTGCTTTATTCCAATCGAAACATCCAACTTGCTTCGCTTCGAACAATATCATCAAAATCTTCAGCCAACAGATGGGTTGCTTCTTTCTGAAGGAAAACATGTGCAAGGCTCAAGACAAACTTTTTTAAAAGGTAGTATTATGCTGTTAAGTGCAAGTGGTCTTGGACAACAAATGGGTAAAGGTCTATTTTAGCTTGCATAAACAATTAAGTATAGGATGAGTCATAGGTTTGAGGCCTGAAAAGGGAAAACACGTAGCCTAGCTGTTGTACCCCAAAATTTGCCCTCCCATATTTCTTAAAACATTTCAAGAAAAATTCACAAGTCCAACCCGGCGCGTCATATTCAGGTGTTCTTTCGCCAAGATATCTCTGATAACGTATTCTTAAATTTAAGTTCGGCTCAAGAGTCAATTCGTTAAAGAAGGTATCCGAATGTGTGAGTTTTCTCGAAGAAATATAGTGAAAAAGTGTGCTGAAAGTGCAGTTTTTACGCGCTAAAAAATTCATAACTTGAAGTCGTGGCTCGTTTTGAACCCGTTCCGGTGGCCAAAATTTCGTCTTGACATTATCTACGTTTTCATCTCTCACGGCTGGAAGCCAATTTCGATCAGAAGGTTTTCAAAAATGTGGATTTATCAAGTATTTTCGTACAGAAAATTTGTGACAAAAGTTTATTTGCGTCATGTTCAGAAAATCATAACTTGGTCGATTTTCATCGTATCGAGCTGGTTCCGGCGCCAAAATTTCACAAATTGAGTTGGCTACATTTTCACAGAAGGTATTGAGTTCAAACGGTATTCAAAAGGCCTTCGTTTTTTGCTCAGAGTGTATGACACGCTGAAAATCCTGAATGCTGAATATTATTTCATCTGGGCCGAAACTTCGAAAATTCATAACTCGGTCAATTTTTATTGGATTGGGCTCATATTTTTACACAAGGTCACTGACTCATAGATCTACAACTTTGCTTCAAAAGTCGAGATCGGATTATGCTCCGATCAATACCAGTTTTTTATTGAAGAACGTGTCAGAGTCGACACTGGAGCCCAAAATAAGTTTGTCTGAGCTGAAACTTCAAAAATTCATAACTAATTCACTTTTTATCCGATTGAGCCGATTTTCGGACAGGAGTTAGTTCTCGATATCGGCTACATTTTGTTTTCACATTTCAACTTCAAAAATTGCACTTAAGTCCCTGCGATTTATCCTGGAAAGTGACGAACTCAAGTGAACATTGGAGGCCCAATTGCACATTCAAAGCCCATTTTCTTTACCCTAATTTCCATTATATAATCACCTTCTTTTCACATAAACCAGAAGAGAGGAGAAAAAAAAAACCTTGCCACAACGCTATCAGAATATCAAATTCTTTTAAGAATCCTAAAACCTTGAAATCCTTATTACAAATCCCTCTCTCACTACAAACAAGTCATCTCAGTTACAAACCAACATCTCACTACTTCTTCAGTAAGGGTAAGGCTGACTTGATCTCCATGATTAAAAGGGCATAAAAGCATTCATGTCACTACTTTTCCAGTAAGGATAAGGTTGATTTGATCTCCATGATCAAAAGGGTATAATCATTCATACATGCCATATTGTGCCTAAACATTAAATTTCTTCAGATATTGGCTTTATTTGCATTTTATGATTTTATTTAATGTATTCATGAGATTCAACACTGCAGATTTTAGACAGGATCCCATGCAGGTTCATTAAGGAACGTTGAGGCCAGAACACAAATGGCCAAAAGCCAAATGGCCAAAACAGAACAGCTTACACATGACACCAATACATGGCAAGGCAGACATCTTGAGAAGGTTAAGGAACGTTGAGGCCAGAACACAAATGGTCAAAAGCCAAAACACAAATGGCCAAAACAAAACAGTTTACACTTGATGCCAATAATTGTTTCACCCCTCCAATCAGGCTCGTATACTCCTAAGCTTTCTCTCTATTTGTATTATGTTCCTTTAATTAATTAATCGTTATTCTTTTTATTAATCACTAACCAATTAACATTTTTCCTAATAAAATCAAAAACACAAAAAAATATTTTATTTATTAAAATTAACTTCATCACTTTTATTTTTGTAAATAAATTAATTTAATCAATTTAGCTTTAATTAGATTTAACTTTTAATATTTTTTGAAATATTTAAAATCAATTTAGAATATTAGGTTTTTATTAGCATTAATTCAATTTATTTTATTTCTTTAAAAACTCAAAAATCCAAAAATATTTTAATTAATTAATTAGTTTATTAATTTAATTGTTAACTTAATTTAATTTCTTTTAATCCAAAAATAACCAAAAAATCACTTCCTTTCAAAAAAAGGGTCAAAACCCAAAAAAAATCGCATCCGATTTAATTTCTCGCACGCGATCCATTTTATCATATTATTGTATCTGTTTCCCGGAATGTAATAGCTTTTAATTAGGATTTAATTATTTACCGCTTTTATTTACTTTCCGCATTTTAATTTCAAGGGTTGTTTTTGGCGATGTAAATACCCGACGCCTTGTAATAGCTTAGATTTAATTTTCCGCAATTTACTTTCTGCAAATTATTAACTGTTAAATGTATGCAAGACTTGGATGAAAATTAAAAACAACTCGTAGCTCACAAATAATATATACAAGACAAACATTAACTGAAACAACACACAAACACATGCCACTCCTAGGGTACGCCTCACTGGTTGCCTCGACGTGGTCGTCAAGTATAGGGTGTTTTAGAGGTCGCCCTCCTGTCTAAAGATCCAGTTGCCTCGAAACGGTTGCCTCGGATAAAAAGGATCTAGGACATTAGGGTTATCGCTAAGGTGTCCTACTATTGCTTCGGTGACCACACTGTCCCTATAATCGAATTGACCCGAACACCTCCAACGGTGGTGCTACCTACCTCTCAATGGTGGGATGGCACTATCTTAAGGACTCTTACACAGCCTAATTCCTTAGGGTAGGTAGATGACTCATGGGTACTTGCTCTCTTCAAAAACAAACAAAACATCTTTTCACACTGACACTTTCAAAAGTTTTCAAAACAAATTTTTCATACACTCTTGAGGACAGATACAAGAGTCACTTAGAAATCTTTCAAAACGAAACTTTTTTCAAACCCACTCATATTTAAAAAGCAAACATCTTTTGAAAACATAAGAGCAAGTACCTAAGAGCCTGTGGATAACCACGGATAGAAAGGGTGCTAACACCTTCCCTTTCTATAAATCTACCTCCCGAACCGAGAAACATCTCGAAAAGGAATTTTGCTGTGCTTTTGTCCTTTCCTTGTTGGAGAAAATAAAAGACGATGGTGACTCTTGCTTACCGCGACATTTCGCGAACCAGCTTTGAAACAGTCAGTTCTATTTCCACCGATCACACTAGCCTATGAGTCTAAATGTTCAACTTGATCTTTTGAGTCGAATCCTCCATCTTTCTACATCTTTCGACCAGACTAGAACAACACAACATTCGTTTTCACCAGTTGTGTGTCCTTTGAATGAACCCACTGTGTGTTCTTCGAATGGCCCTTTTCAGAAGGTTATTAACTTCTGAATCAAAGGAAGCTTTCATAAGATTATTGACTTTTTGAATTGAAGAAAACCAAAAGGAGGCCTTTACTTCCTAAGTCGAAGGACATTCCTGAGTCGAAGGACACTGTTTCAAAGGGAAACAAAAACTCAATTGAAGCTTGTATGAAGATCATTTCCTTCTGAATCGAAGGAGACCTATTTTCCTCCAAATTCGTCAAAATGTTATTTTTATCTGTTTTCTCCCTTTTTGACAGCTTCCTCTTAGTTCTGGTGTTGGAAAATCCCAATGTACTTTGTGCAAGCTTTAACCTTGAAAATCCTTGTAAGAAAAGCCTTGAGAATTGAGAGGGAAAATTTTGGGGTACAACAAATGGCATCGGCCCAAAAGTATTTTGGAAGACCATGTTCATTGATCATAGTTCTCCCAAGTTCTTCTAGAACACGATTTTTACGCTCAACAACTCCATTTTGTTGAGGTGTTCTAGGAGCAGAAAAATTATTATCAATGCCATTTCTTTCACAAAATTCATCAAAAAGGTGATTTTCGAATTCACCTCCATGGTCACTTGGATGGTAGCAATTTTTATATTCAACTTGTTTTGAGATAATTTGGCAAATTTTTCAAAAGCATAGAAAGTCTCACTTTTGTTTGCTAAGAATATCGTCCAACAAAATCTAGAGTAGTTATCAACTATAACTAAGCCATAATAATTTCCACCTAGACTTTTAATTCTAGATGGTCCAAATAAGTCCATATGGAGGAGTTCAAGTGGTTTCGTTGTAGAGATGACATTTTTATATTTAAAAGAGACCCGTGTTTGTTTACCCATTTGACAAGCATCACATAGATGATCTTTTGAAATTTTGATTTTGGGTAAGCCAATCACAAGGTCTTTAGATATGATTTTATTTAGCAAATCAAAGTTAACGTGTGCTAATCGCCTATGCCAAAGCCACGGGTCTTCACTCATGGAGACTAAGCATTTAGCACCTGTTAGGGACACATCATTCAAGTCAAGCATATACACATTGTGATCGATGGAAATAGAACTGACTGCTTAAAGCTGGTTCGCGAAATGTCGCGGAAGCAAGAGTCGCCACCGTCTTTTATTTTCTCCAATATGGAAAGGACAAAAGCACAGCAAAATTCCTTATGAGAACGTTTCTCGGTTCGAGAGGTAGATTTATAGAAAGGGAAGGTGTTAGCACCCTTTCTATCAGTGGTTATCCAAGGGGCTCTTAGGTACTTGCTCTTATGTTTTCAAAAGATGTTTGCTTTTCAAATGTGAGTGAGTTTTGAAAAAGTTTCATTGAAAAATTTCTGAGTGACTCTTGTATCTGTCCTCAAGAGTGTTTGAAAAATTTGTTTTGAAATCTTTTGAAAGTGTCAGTGTGAAAATATTTTTGATTTATTTTTGAAGAGAGCAAGTACCCATGAGTCATCTACCTACCCTAAGGAATTAGGTTGTGTAAAAGTCCTTAAGGTAGTGCCATCCCACCATTGAGAGGTAGGTAGCACCACCGTTGGAGGTGTTCGAGTCAATTCGATTGAGGGACAGTGTGGTCACCGAAGAAATAGTAGGACACCTTAGGAGTAACCCTAATGTCCTAGATCCTTTTTTATCCGAGGCAACCGTTTCGAGGCAACTGGATCTTAGACATAAGAGCGACCGCTAAAACATCCTATACTTGACGACCACTTTCGAAGGCAACGAGTGAGGCGTACCCTAGAAGTGGTGTGTGCGTTGTGTGTTGTTTTAATGTTAACATTTATCTTTGATCATGGCATTGTGAGCTACGAGTCGTTTTTAATTACCATACATTCTTTCATGCAATTTTAGCAGTTAGGAGTGCGGAAAATAAAATACGGAAAGGTAAAAGCTACGCTATTACAAGGCGCGGGTCTATACATCGCCAAAAAACAAAGACCCGTTTTTGATAAAAGTGCGGAAAGTAAATAAAGGCGGTAAACATAATTACTATTACATCCGGAAACAGTTACATAATGATCCAATAAAATATAAAAAATAACGCGCGAAAGAATTAAATTGGAACGTCTGAGGGTTTTGGACTCTTTTGAGAAATTACGAGCTTTTTTGTCCTTTGTTTGAAATTAAAATTAAAATCTAATTATTAATTTAATTAATTATTTACAAGAAAGATATTTTTTATGTTTTTTTGTATTTAATGAAAAATAAAGAAATTAAAATCAAAAGAAAACCTTAGTTCTAAGTTTATGTTAATTATTAAGAAAATATTAAAGTTAGTTTAAACTTATTAATTTTTATGTACAAAAATAATAGTAATTAATAATGATGAAAAAATGTCAAAACCTAATTCTAGGCAATTTTTATTTATTAAGAAAAAAGGGTTAAAATTAAAACCTGAATTAAACTAAATTAATTGTTTGTATTTATTAAAAAATAGGTTAATAGTGAAATTAATAAACAATTAAAATAATTTACAATTTTTGATTTTCTGATTTTTATTAGGAAAAAATTAATTTGTTATGAATTAAGAAAAATTATTAAAAACAATTAAAAGAATTGAAAGAAAAGAAAATAAATTTAAAAAAAGGCAAACCAAAGGGGGTGTGATGGCCCATGTGGAGGTTTGTTTTGAGCAATTCTGGCCCATTAAGACAAAGCCTGGTTGACTTTCAGGAATCACGTGCTTGCTGGCTGACTAGGATGTACCATGCTCCACATCTCCTGGCCACTGGATTGACCATCATGGGCGCTTGGCAAGCTTAGGCGTGGGTACGTATGGTGGACCTTTGGATGAATACTGCACTGGAACATGTTAAAACAAAAATCAACAATTATATGGGGGGACCTGGGAATCGAACCCAGGTCCCAGTGCTTTCCAGCCACGTCTACCACCACTCAGCCATTTGCGTTTGTTTGTAACAATAATAACTAATAAACATAATATGTGAAAAGTAACAATTATGCCTGGACACAAAAAAGCGCGCGCTGAGTTTGAATGATCCACTAGCGTTTGGACAGCTCACCCTTCTTCTTCGTTTTTCCTGCAAACATGAACAAGATAGCGGGGGTTTTAAACCCCCACAAAACAAAAGTCCCAATAATAGCGATTAGCAACACAAATCACATAAATTGAGCGCGAGGATTTGGTTGAATTCGTCTGGACTTGACGAATTCAACCATAGTCATGATGTGGTCCAATTTTTCCTTATGCCTAAAGCCCTAATTGAGAGCTTCAAAAAACCTTAGGTTTCGTCCATGGTGATTTTGGATTCATTGCGCGTTAGTTCAATTAAACTGTCTCATTAGCTTCAGAAGGTCCCTAACAACACAAACCAATCAAAAAAATGGATTAAAAGCACATGAAACATGATATGCAGATTTGAAAAATAAGGCAAACCGTGAGACTCGTGTTCTTTGATTCTTCGCGTGTTAGGACTGGTTTTTGATGGCAATGGCTTCCTGGAGACTCAGGAAATATGTTTGAATCACTTTTAGGCTTTGAATTGTACTACAAATAGGATTTCAGTTTCACAATGTTCTTGAGTTTTTTTGCAATTTGGTTATATGGTTTCAGCAGCAATTGTGTGTGTCTAGCTTTAGGGTTTGCTTCAGCATATATATGTGAATGGAATTAGGTTAAAAATAAGCCCAAAAGTCCATGGCATTATGACTTGAATGTGTGATTGCCAATCATATCTTTTTCAATCTTTTCTTTCATGAAACCTTGCCAATCATGGATATTTTGATTCCTTTGAGATGCACACGAGTTGCCAGCTTGCCCTAGCCTTATTTGTCTCACAAAAAGATCTAAAAAAGCATATCTTTGAATTTTCCTATAATTAAAACCAATTAAATGAATTAATATTAATATAAATTCAATTAATTAATTAAAAATAAGAAAATAAATCAACTTAGGTTCAATGGGTCGTGCATAGGCCTTGGGTAATGATTCAAGAAAGAATTTGAGGCCCATTAGCAAAAATGAAGTGTTTTAGGCAAAGTTGACTTTTGAAAGTTCCCAAAAATTTCCCAACTTCTCCAATGCATATCTTGCTCAATTTTGAAGATATGAACATGTTCTTGGACATTTTGGAAAGGTCTTGAAGTCCTCTAACCAATTCCGTTGGTCCCATGTCATTTTGATTCACCAATCTCAAATTATGGTCTTTGACTTAAAGTGACTTTTTGTTGACTTTTGAAAATGACCTATAATGTAGAAATTGATAACTTTTTGTGAGAGAATTTCTTGGACTTGGGATGTGAAGATGATTTGTAGGTAATGTCATCCCCTTCAAAATGAGCATTGGATGGGATTTTTCTGATGAACCATGAAAAAGTTATGCCCTGGTCAAATTGCAGTTGACTTTTCAGCTATCCAAAAATAGAAACTTTTGATTCTTGAGCCTTTTTGAGCCATGCTTGTTGAATCATGATGAAGAATTGATCAAATGATGATTGTGGCTTCAAAATAAGATGTTGACCAAAAATTTTGACTTTTGACTGTCAAATGACCATTTTGCCCCTACAGTTGACTGTGAAGCAATTAGGGCTTTTGACTGTGCAACTTGATGCTGTGAGTCTTGAAACTTGACATATAGATGTTTGTCAGTGTATATAGGCATATGGGACTTGATTGGGCCCTTGAAAACCTCAATTTCTTTGCAAGAACCAAAACCCTAATTTTGACTGTGTTAGGAGGCAATTGGACTGTGCAACCCTTGAGAGATTTTGAACCATCTGGAGATTGATCTTGGAAAATCTTGAAGAATATGGGAGGGAAAATTTTGGGGTACAACAGTTGCCCCTGTTCAATCTTCTTAGACCGGAGGATGTAGATTGGCTTGCGTGCCTTTCGTGATCCGAAGGTGGAAGATGATTGAACACTAGAGTGCCCAGAAATTTGCACTCACATAGTAGAATGTCAGCAGTGTGATGTAGGGAATGGGCTTACAGATGCCATTTGGAAGGATGACGGATAGGGGGATGGGCTTATAGATGCCATCTAGAGCTGTAACAAAATCTTGTCGGGAATGGGCTTATGGATGCCATTTGGAGACTGTCGGTATGTGGATGGGCTTATAGATGCCATCTAGGTGTCGATCGCGTAAGAGATTCCTTAGCGAGAACTTGCGTACCTGAGAAATAAAAATAATTACCTGGCCTGTTACAGGGGTTGATCTTCAAGCTCTTTATGTAGATATGCCCTGGCTGGATACAGGCATCGAATCTCTAAACTCTTCATGTAGATATGCCCTGGCTAGATACAGGTATCGAGTCTACAATTAGTTACTCACAGATGTGCCCTGACTAGATACAAGAATCGAATCTGGAATTAGTCATCAACAGATATGCCCTGGCTGGATACAGGAATCGAATCTTCAAACTCTTTAGACGTGCCCTGGCTGGATACAGGAATCGAGTCCGGAATTAGTCGTCAACAGATATGCCCTGGCTAGATACAGGAATCGAATCTTCAAACTCTTCAGACGTGCCCTGGATGGATACAAGAATCGAGTCCGGAATTAGTCGTCAACAGATATGCCCTGGCTGGATACAGGAATCGAATCTTCAAACTCTTCAGACGTGCCCTGGATGGATACAGGAATCGAGTCCAGAATAGTCGTCAACAGATATGCCCTGGCTGGGTACAGGAATCGAATCTTCAAACTCTTCGGAAGTTCCCTGGCTGGATACAGGAATCGAGTCCGGAATAGTCGTCAACAGATATGCCCTGGCTGGATACAGGAATCGAATCTTCAAACTCTTCAGACGTGCCCTGGCTAGATACAGGAATCAAATCTGGAAATAGTCGTCAACAGATATGCCCTGGCTGGTTACAGGAATCGAATCTTCAAACTCTTCAGACGTGCCCTGGCTGGATACAGGAATCGAGTCCAGAATTTTTTCATGCAGATATGCCCTGGCTAGATACAGGTGTCGAATCCACAAGTAATCGCTCACAGATATGCCCTGGCTAGATACAGGTATCGAATCTGGAATTGCGACAGTTGATAGTAATCATCTTTGGGTTGACCTTTGTCCTGAAAAGACAAAATGTTAGTTGTATGCAATGTCATGATGTATGAAATGCATGGTGTCATGATATTCTCAAAATAAATGAGATTGTGTGATATGATGCGTATGTGCATGCTTATAATGCATGAAGATGTGATGTTTATGAGCGTATTTGTCTAGGAAAATAAATCCTTGACGGGAGCTGGGAAGTCAAATCCTGGGCTGATGTTGAAGAGTAGAGCTTTTTGTTTTCGCTGGGGATGACGGTTGCAAGTATAAACCGGTAGGAGGAGCTGACTCCGTTGGGGAATAGACTTGTTGGAGAGATTACTCTGCGGGGAAATACTCTGCGGGGAGAGATATTTTGCTGAGATTTGAATGAGAACTCTGTTGGGGATTCCATTGATAAATTTTGTTGAGGGATTGATGAACTCCGCTGGGGGGTAGAAAGAACTACGCCGAGGACGATCTTTCCGTGGCAATTGGCTGAGGATAACCCAGTTATATCCTGGTGGGGAGATAACCTTTGAATAAAGCCAGGGAGAGCGTTCGTGCTCTGCAGAGGATAAACTTCCAGAATCTACTGGGGATAAGCTTCCTACTGGGGAGATTGATTCAACTCTCATGGGGAGATCTTTTGAACTGTATTAGGGAATGGCTCTACTGGATGTCCGGTATTCCGCCGGGGAACAATCTTAGATCAAGATTGTCGGGGATGCTTGTTAGGAATGTTTGTATACTCCGTTGGGGAATATGGAGATTTTCTGGGGATAATCCAACTTCCTTAAGGCTGACAGTAGGCTAACTCTGCTTGGGGAGAATGTTGCTGACTTGCTAGGGATACCGTGCCTTGTTAGGGCTGATTGGAGACCAACTCTGCTTGAGAGAGTATTGTTGAATCTTGTCTTACTCGGCGGGGAGTGAAGGTATCTGGGCTACATTCTTCGGCCGAACTTACCTTGGTACCTTGGTGGACAGAGCAATTAGATCACTTAGACAACTCATTATTGCCCCTGTTTCTGATGTCACCTGTAATTAATCCTTTGTTTCGCATGCAAATATTTATGAGTTAGCAATTAGTGTCAAATGCATATATCACAATTGAACATTGGACGTTCTTTACAAAACAAAGCAGAAAAAGGAAAAAACAATTGGAAATTTATCTGAAAAGTGAATTTGTATTGATTTTTTGAATTTTCCTGTAAATAGGCGTTTATGTACAAGAGACTGACGTCCTAGTAAGAGAACGCCGCCGAACAACAGAGTTTATACAATTTTGTGAAAAGGAAAACAAAACAGCTATGTGAAAGGAATAATCCCACTGGGTTCCAACTCTGCTATCGCCTTTATGTCTTCAAACGTCTCATCACTTGGCTGCTTAGTTGAAGATGAAGCTGATTGATCGATGCCGTCTGAGCCTGATAGTTGATATCGGATTCTGGATGCAAAGTGATTCAATGAGACATAGTATTACACTTTAATCCCTAACTTTTGCCTGGACCGCCCTTTCGGGTTTTCAGTCCACCGGGATACCCATTTTTGCCCAAGCCGCCTTTTCAGGTTTTCGACTTGCCGGGTGTACAGATTTTTTTCATTTTTCATCCCTTATTTTTGCCCGAACCCTTTTGGTTCGCCGGGAAGCCCTTATTTTTACCTAGGTGTGTCAACCTAGCGGGTCTTTTGTTCATGCGTAGTATCTTTTTACTATGTCTGCATTGGCGGGGTGAGGAAGGTCGTCACCATCCATAGTGGTTAGAATCATGGCCCCTCCTGAGAAGACATGTTTAACCACAAATGGCCCTTCGTATGTGGGGGTCCATTTGCCCCTGGGATCACTTTGAGGAAGAATGATGCGCTTGATTACCAGGTCCCCAACTTGATACTCTTGTGGTCTGACTTTCTTGTTAAATGCCCTGATCATCCGTTTTTGATACGTTTGACCATGACAAATAGCGGTGAGTCTCTTTTCGTCAATTAGGTTTAATTGATCAAGTCGAGTCTGAATCCAGTCATCTTCGCTCAAACCTGCGTCCTTCATTATCTGGAGAGAGGGTATCTGGACTTTAATCGACAAGACTACCTCCATGCCATAGACTAAGGAAAAGGGAGTCGCCCCGGTTGACGTTCTTGCTGAGGTACGGTACCCATGAAGAGCAAACGGTAACATCTCGTGCCAATCTTTATAGGTCACTGTCATCTTCTGCACAATCTTCTTGATATTTTTATTAGCTGCTTCTACAAACCCATTCATCTTCAGCCGGTAAGGAGAAGAGTTGTGGTGTTGTATCTTGAATTGCTCGCAGAGCTCAGTGATCATCTTGTTATTAAGATTGGTACCATTGTCCGTAATGATCCTTTCCGGGACGCCGTATCGACAGATCAGGTTGTGTTGAATGAACCGTGCCACGACGTTCTTGGTTACGGTAGCGTAGGAAGCTACTTCGACCCACTTTGTAAAGTAATCGATCGCTACCAGGATGAAGCGATGCCCGTTGGATGCCGTAGGTTTGATCTCGCCGGTCATATCAATGCCCCACATTGCAAAAGGCCAAGGTGCAGTCAAGACATTCAGAGGAACTGGAGGAACGTGCACCTTATCTGCATAAATATGGCATTTATGACATGTCCGAGAATGCTGGTAACAATCGGCTTCCATCGTGGACCAGAAATATCCTGCCCGAAGGATTTTCTTTGCCATGGTGTGTCCACTGGAATGTATTCCGAAGGTACCTTCATGCAGTTCTGCCATGATCCTTTCTGCTTCAGTCTTATCCACACAACGCAGTAAAGTCGAATCATGGTTTCGCTTGTAGAGAATGCCGTTGCTGAGGAAGAATTTTGCAGCGAACCTTCTTAGAAACTTCTTGTCATTGGCAGATGCACCCTCGGGGTATTCTTGAGCTTCCAAGTACCTCTTCACCTTATGATACCATGGTTTTTCGGTTACTATCTCAGCCTCAAGATCACAATAATATGTAGGTTCGTCCAATTTCCAGATAATGATTCGGGGAGCCTCGTTGTCCCATTTGACTTTGAACATAGAAGACATCGTAGCCAGCGTGTCCGCCAACTGATTCTCCTCTCTTGGGAAGTGTTCAAAAGTTATCTCTGTAAAATGGGGAATCAATGTCAACACACATTCTTTGTAAGGAATAAGGTTTGGGTGTTTCGTATCTCACTCGCCTTTGATTTGATTGATCACGAGAGCGGAATCTCCGAAGACACTCAGAAACTTGATCCTTAAGTCAATTGCAGCTTGAAGACCCATGATACACGCCTCATACTCCTCCATGTTGTTGGTGCAGTTGAAACATAGCCGAGCAGTAAGTGGAGTATGAGTGCCTTTAGGGGATATGATCACAGCTCCAATACCGTTACCCAATGCGTTGGAGGCTCCGTCAAAGTGCATAGACCATCGGGATCCTTCCTCAGGTCCTTCATCCGGTCCAGGTACTTCACAATCAGTCACCACCATGATGTTCTCGTCTGGGAATTCAAAGTTCATAGATTGATAGTCGTCCACTTCCTGGTGTGCTAAATGGTCTGCCAATACACTTCCCTTGATTGCCTTCTGAGTCGTGTACTGGATGTCGTATTCTGTCAAGATCATCTTCCATCTTGCTATTCTTCCGGACAAGGCAGGCTTTTCGAATATGTACTTGATTGGATCCATTTTTGAAATCAACAGAGTAGTGTGAGTCAACATATACTGTCTCAGTCGGCGAGTAGCCCATACCAAAGCGCAGCAAGTTTTCTCGAGCAGCGAGTATCGGGTCTCACAGTCGGTAAACTTTTTTCTAAGGTAATAAATAGCATGCTCTTTTCGGCCAGACTCGTCATGCTGCCCCAGCACACACCCCATCGAGCTGTCAAGTACTGTCAAGTATAGTATTAGAGGTCTCCCTTCAACCGGTGGCATAAGAATGGGTGGTTCTTGGAGATACTCTTTGATTCTGTCGAAAGCGGCCTGACATTCATCGTTCCAACGTACTACCTGATCTTTCTTCAGCAGCTTGAAGATTGGTTCACAGGTAGCAGTGAGATGTGAGATGAATCGAGCAATGTAATTCAGACGTCCTAGAAAGCCTCTGACTTCTTTCTCTGTCTTGGGAACTGGCATCTCTTGTATGGCTTTAACCTTGGCAGGGTCCACTTGAATACCTCTGTCACTTACGACGAAGCCTAGAAATTTTCCAGATCTTACCCCAAAGGTGCACTTGTTTGGGTTCAACCTTAGCTTGTACAACTTCAGACGGTCAAACAGCTTGTGTAGATGGTCAAGGTGTTCCTCCTCAGTTTGAGACCTTGCAATCATATCATCGACGTATACTTCAATCTCATGGTGGATCATGTCATGAAATAAAGCAACCATGGCACGTTGGTAGGTTGCCCCAGCATTTTTCAACCCAAAAGGCATGACCTTGTAGCAGAAGGTGCCCCACTGAGTAACAAAGGTAGTCTTTTCCATATCTTCAGGAGCCATCTTGATCTGATTATAACCTGAAAACCCATCCATGAAGGAGAACACCTTGTGCTGAGCAGTATTGTCAACCAGAACGTCGATGTGAGGCAGAGGGAAGTCATCCTTGGGGCTCGCCCTGTTCAAATCCCTGTAGTCAACACACATTCGGACCTTACCATCTTTCTTCGGCACCGGAACCACGTTCGCAACCCACTGAGGGTAAGAAGTCACTGCTAGAAAACCGGCGTCAAATTGCTTCATAACCTCAGCTTTGATCTTCTCGGACATCTCTGGACGCATACGGCGGACCTTTTGTTTAACCGGAGGGCAGTCTTCCTTGGTAGGTAGGTGATGAACCACAATGTCAGTATCCAACCCAGGCATGTCTTCGTAGGACCAGGCAAAGATTTCCACATAATCATGCAACATCTGAATCAACCGTTGTTTCACACTGAGCTCTAGATTGGCACCAATCTTGACTTCCTTTTTGTCTGTCCCAGTACCCAGATTTACCGTTTCCACTGGCTCTTCATGTGGCTGAATGGTCCTCTCCTCCTGGAGTAACAGTGTTGCAAGCTCACCAGGCACTTCGCAATCATCTTCACCTTCGTCTTCGGCTAAGTTGATCGGATTTTTGAAGTCATAACTGGCAGTAGCAGAGTCGTTACCAGTGAGATCCAGAGTGGATTGAAACCTGTATAGGTGAGTGTGTGTAAATATAGCTGTTTTGCAATATATAAAGAAAGAAAGAAAGAAAGGGAGCACAAGATTTGAAATGCGAAAAACGTCCAATGTCTTTATTCATGATATATGGAAATGACAAGTAATAAGCCCTCACAAATGAAGCCACGGTGCCCCGGGTAAGACATCGGGCCATAAAGTTTCACATTATTGTTCGTTACAAATTTAAAAACAAAGGAATTCATTACTGAGTAACAAAAGTAACAGGTATGTAGTCTTTTGCAGTCCAGTTATTCAGTCCACCGTCGGTCGTCGGGTAGATCCAGCTATCAAACTCAGATTCCTCTGCATCGCCTTCAATAGAATTCACTCTCGGGTTGGTGATGAATACGGGAGGTCTTCCAATCCTTGCTTTACGTACAGCCCTCTGAGCCTCTGCATTGAAACCCATCCCGAACTTGTCAGTCTTTGGAGTAAAATCAGGGAGCCTGCCCCAATTTACACATTCACCTTTCTCAATCACAGCCCGGGTGTCCTTCAAGGAAGCCATCTTCAAAGGAGAGTCTTCTTCAATCACTGTCTCTGCTGACGCCAATGTTGGAGGCACCTCTTCAAAATGTTGAAAGGGGGTCTCAATGAACTCCCCTTCCATCTCTATATACCGAAACGAGTTAAGATGACTAACCATGTATTCTTCTTCCCCTTGCACTGTGACGATTTTCCCTCTGACCGGGTACTTGAGCTTTTGGTGTAGAGTGGAGGTCACAGCCCCAGCCTTGTGGATCCAAGGACGACCCAGCAAACAAGAATAGGATGGTCGGATATCCATCACATAGAACGTTGAATCAAAGACTTGAGAACCAACCCGAATCGGAATATCTACTTCACCATGTACCATCCTCTTTGACCCGTCAAAGGCTCGGACAACGATGTTACTAGGCTTCAACTCCAAACCCTCACAATCCAACCTGTCTAAGGCCTTCTTGGGCAATACGTTCAGTGAAAAACCGGTGTCTACCAACACGTGTGCAAGAGTAGTGCCCCTGCATTCAATGGAGACATGCAGGGCATCATTATGGTTCTTTCCCTTAGCGGTCAGATCAGCATCAGAGAAACCCAACCCATTATCAGCAGTTAAGTTAGCCATACAATCAGTAAATTGATCAGCAGACGTCTCTTGTGGCACATGGGCCGTCTTCAGGAAAGAAATCAGGGCCTTGGCATGGGCCTCTGAACATAACAACAGTGATAGCATAGAGATTTTAGAGGGGGTGTGCCCCAGCTGCTCAACGACGTTGAAATCACTTTTCTCGATAATATTGAGGATTTCCTCCATATCTTGCTGGGAGGCTTCAACACTAACAGTCTTCGGTGCCTCCATCTGGGCAGGCATATCAGCAATCCCTTTGCCCCGAGTGTCAGATGACTCGGCAGCAGGGGTGGAAACTTGGTCAGGAGGGGAAACAGGCGCACTTGTAGGCGTGATGATAAGAGGTCTTCGGATGACTGGTGGCGTAATGTCAGGCGAGAAGAGCCTGCCACTGCGAGTAACTTTAGTGGGACCGGTGATGTTACTGATTCCGGTACTAGTGTTGAACTCTTGTTTTACCCCGAGCACATACACATCTTCCCCATAGTTCCATGGGACAACCTTGTCAGATTTATAGGGGAGGGGCCCCGGAACAGTAATGATGATGGGTGCAACAGACGTGATTTTGACTGGCTTCCTTGGGGGAGCCTTGGTAGGATTGTTGAAGATGGTGACAACAGATACTTCTTCAGTAGGAACACTAGGAACAGCGGTCTTCTTGAACAAGATCTCTTTGCTATCCATCAGGTTTTGGATGCCTGACTTCAGCAACGGACAACCAGCAGGGGAAACAGCACATAGAAGGCAACCCTTGCTACAACCCAGAAATAAACCGGCTAGCAACAGGTTCCTCTTGACAGACAACAACGGGGTCACAATATCATCCACAGAGGTTACATATGGGTCTTCCTCAATAGCATTTACTCCATGCTGGGGCATAGGAGCAGTCACAACGTTGGGCCTTTCGGGCGCCTCAAATTGTATTTCCTTGGCATCGATAAGGTCCTGGACCTTATTCCTCAGGGCCCAGCAATCATCAGTAGAATGCCCCGGGCTATCAGAGTGATAAGCACAGTGGGCGTTGGGGTTATACTTCGGAGATGTTGTGTTTACCACCTTCGGAGCTTCTCTGACAGTTACTAAGTTGGTGGATAGCAGTTGCAGCAAGATCTGCGACAAGGTCATACTAAGCCGAGTGTATTCTCTTCTGGGTCTCTCACCCCTTGGTTGGTTAGGTTGCCGAGGAGCGGCAGCAGGCTTTGCAATTACCACCGCATTGACATCTTGGCGGCGTTCCGGTTTATTTTTCCTTCTGGGCCCATACACAGCACTGGCTTCCTTCTTGAAAGGCTTCTTCTCAGAACTTGAGGACGCACCTTTCTGTATCTTCCCTGATTTCATCCCAGCTTTTATCCTTTCACCAGTCAGAATGAGGTCTGTGAAACCTGCAGAAGAATTACCGATCAAGTGGTTGAAGAATGGCCCAGATAGGGTCCCCAAGAACATGTCCACGAGTTCACGGTCGGTTAACGGTGGCTGCACCCTGCTAGCCATGTCCCTCCACTTCTGCGCATATTCCTTAAAACCTTCTCCCGATCCTAGCGACATACCCTGGAGTTGGGTACGTGTAGGAGCGAGGTCGGCATTGTACTGATACTGCTTATAAAAAGCAGTATCCAAGTCCTCCCAGTTACGAATCTTGGTTCCATCCAGCTGATAGAACCATTCGAGACGAGTCCCTGAAAGACTCTCCTGGAAGAAATGGATCCATAAGTTCTTGTCCACAGTATATGGTTGGATCTTCCGCACATAAGATCTGAGATGCAGCTTAGGGAAGGAAGCCCCGTCATACTTCATGAAAGATGGTGCCTTGAACTTATGTGGGATTACCACCCGAGAAGATAAACCCAGGTCTCCAAAATCTAACCCAGGCACCTGTTGAATTTCCATGGCATTCAGACGATCCTCTAACTGCTTGTACCTGTCTTCAGCGGGAGGGTATTGCTCTTCATTGAAATCAGTCTCGTTGTCAGAGACCACAGGACTAAGAACCCTTCCCCCTTGGGGACTGCCTTTCCCTACAGAAGAACCGGCTTGGTTAGCCTCATTTTGCAGTGTATTACCAAACCTCCGTCCAGTGTTGAATAGTACAGTTCTCTTCTTCTTCTTCTTGACCAGCAGAGCCTTCAATTCCTCTTGACCTTGGGCTAAACTCATGATCAACTCTTGGAACTGGGCGTTTTGGGCCTGGAGGGCCTTGATGGATTGCTCAGTAGATGATTCAGGATTCATGATGAGACGAGCTGAAATAAACAGCGAAGAAGATTAAGCAACCTGTAAAAAAGAGTACCTGCTATGCACATGATGCATGATATGCTGTTTATGCAATGCATTCAAGGGTTCGAAAGTTCAAATTTGTTGTAGACAAAAGGAACACACATTATCATTAAGAAATAATTGTTCAGTACATCAAGGCCTCATGGGCAAAACATTACAACATAAATTAATCCCAAAAGACACTGCACATCCTCTTTGGAGCTATGTAAGTGTTGAGAGTCTTTTCCTCGTGCAGTAGGCGGGTGAGCTCCAAGACCTTCTTCTCACTAGCATGTAGACTGGCTTCAAGAGAATTCCGTTCTTCCTTAAGCTGGATCCAGCTCTTCTGCATTTCTTCCCAGGATGTGGGCATGTCAGGATGTTGAATGGTGTATGAGACCTCTCCTTCCAACACTGGCTCTTTGATCACAGGGAGAACATGAGGATATGGCATCACCAGCTTCTGGGAGCGGGCTCGTACCCACTTGAGATAAGGCTCCAACGGAATGGAGTTCTTGTGCCCCAATGTCTTGTTGTCTACCTTGTTGGGCATCCTCCAAGCTCTGATAAATCTCTGGCGAAGTCCTTGTGCATCGTTGTCGAAGTCAAAAACTATGTCAGGAAGCAACATGTCATGAGGGCCATCCCTCCGAGCATAACCAAACTGTCTCAACGCCAGACACGGGTTGTAAGTAATACCTCCTCTGATTCTAAGTAAAGGAACATTAGGAAACTCCCCGCAACGGTCAATGATAGTGACGTCTTCTCTGGATCGAGAACACCAATGTATATCAACGTGCGTAAGAGTCATTAATCGTTGTGACCATCTCAAACCCCGCTTGTTCTTCAAAACTGATTGTGGAAGGTGCGAAATAAACCACCTTGCCAGGAGAGGAGTGCAGCACATGAGAACACCTCTTTTTCTCATGGTTCGAGTGTAACATGAGTGAAGGATGTCCCCAAGCAACGTAGGTATAGGATTCCTGGACATGAAGATCTTGACAGCATTGATATCTATAAGCTGATCGGGATTCGGGAACAACACCAACCCATAGACAAGGAGAGCCACAACTTCTTCAAAGGCTTGTAGGTCAAGGGAATTCCAACATTCTTGGGCCTTCTCAAATAGAAACTTTGCCAAGAATCCTTTGATACCGCTTCTAACTTCCCAATGTCCCTTGATGTCAGATGGCTGTAGGCATAATGCTTTAGCAACCTCTTCAAGTTTGGGTTCCCTTTCCGTACCGTTGTAGGGTAGTTGACTAAGGATAGGGATCTTCAGAAGCTGAGAAAACTCTTCCAAAGTAGGCACCAGCTGATAATCCGGGAAAGTAAAACAGTGGTGCAGAGGGTCAAAGAACTGGAACAACACTTTCACCATATCCTCTTCAATGTTGGTATTGATCAAACTGATGAGTCTACCATGCTTCTCACTGAAAGAAGAGCTCTCGGGAATCCTAGATGTAAGCTCCCTAAGCTGAGGAGGGACCTTTACAAGGTTGATCTGAATTGTCTTTCTGCGGATAGTTTCCATGTCCTATAAAACAAGAACAAAGATGAAGATTTGAACCCCTGAAGTGGTTAGTGGATGCATATGATGCTGTATGATGTTATGATATTATGATAAAAACACACCACAAGTATCCACAAAAAGCAAACATGGTAAGGCACACAAGTCACACAAGACAGCCCTTAGAGTTTAGGCCAGCATGGGGTCTAGGTATTACCCTCTTGAAGTTGGTGGGCTCAAAACCTGTCCTATCAAAAGTAACCGGGTTCTAAGGATCTCAATATCATTGGGTTGTTTTCTATGTTCATTGTTTCGATTTAGCCACTGAACTGGCGATCAAAATATTCCAAGAAAACAACCCTCAATGAGTGTAGTATCGAGTATCGACCAACTTCGGACTGCACCAAAGTCAGTCATCTCACTACCCTAAAGAGGCCAGGATGGTCAAGTAAGGTTCCTAAGGTCAGTTGATGCTTCACGACACCACGCGGCGGCCCCATACTCTCCTTGACTTGACTCAAGGGTTACCGGTACTCACCAAAGTTCCACATCAACGTAGCAACTGCTTCAACTGTGTCGGTATACCCCGCACAGTTCCCTCACAGTTTGTTGCTACCTAAAAGGTATCCCCCAGATCCGGGTTAGGATCTATAGAACTCCCAAAACAGGCCCACAATATTAAAGCAATCAAAACAGGCAATTGAAAACATAAGTATAATCTATCCTAAGGTACACCTCACTTTAAGTTCTCCCCAGCAGAGTCGCCAGTTCTGTGATCGGTGGAAATAGAACTGACTGTTTAAAGCTGGTTCGCGAAATGTCGCGGAAGCAAGAGTCGCCACCGTCTTTTATTTTCTCCAATATGGAAAGGACAAAAGCACAGCAAAATTCCTTATGAGAACGTTTCTCGGTTCGGGAGGTAGATTTATAGAAAGGGAAGGTGTTAGCACCCTTTCTATCCGTGGTTATCCACGGGCTCTTAGGTACTTGCTCTTATGTTTTCAAAAGATGTTTGCTTTTCAAATGTGAGTGAGTTTTGAAAAAGTTTCATTGAAAAATTTCTGAGTGACTCTTGTATCTGTCCTCAAGAGTGTTTGAAAAATTTGTTTTGAAATCTTTTGAAAGTGTCAGTGTGAAAAGATTTTTGATTTGTTTTTGAAGAGAGCAAGTACCCATGAGTCATCTACCTACCCTAAGGAATTAGGCTGTGTAAAAGTCCTTAAGATAGTGCCATCCCACCATTGAGAGGTTGGTAGCACCACCGTTGGAGGTGTTCGAGTCAATTCGATTGAGGGACAGTGTGGTAACCGAAGCAATAGTAGGACACCTTAGAAGTAACCCTAATGTCCTAGATCCTTTTTTATCCGAGGCAACTGGATCTTAGACATAAGAGCGACCGGTAAAACATCCTATACTTGACGACCACTTTCAAAGGCAACGAGTGAGGCGTACCCTAGAAGTGGTGTGTGCGTTGTGTGTTGTTTTCATGTTAACATTTATCTTTGATCATGGCATTGTGAGCTACGAGTCGTTTTTAATTACCATACATTCTTTCATGCAATTTTAGCAGTTAGGAGTGCGGAAAATAAAATACGGAAAGGTAAAAGCTACGCTATTACAAGGCGCGGGTCTATACATCGCCAAAAAACAAAGACCCGTTTTTGATAAAAGTGCGGAAAATAAATAAAGGCGGTAAACATAATTACTATTACATCCGGAAACAGTTACATAATGATCCAATAAAATATAAAAAATAACGCGCGAAAGAATTAAATTGGAACGTCCGAGGGTTTTGGACCCTTTTGAGAAATTATGAGCTTTTTTGTCCTTTGATTGAAATTAAAATTAAAATCTAATTATTAATTTAATTAATTATTTACAAGAAAGATATTTTTTATGTTTTTTTGTATTTAATGAAAAATAAAGAAATTAAAATCAAAAGAAAACCCTAGTTCTAAGTTTATGTTAATTATTAAGAAAATATTAAAGTTAGTTTAAACTTATTAATTTTTATGTACAAAAATAATAGTAATTAATAATGATGAAAAAATGTCAAAACCTAATTCTAGGCAATTTTTATTTATTAAGAAAAAAGGGTTAAAATTAAAACCTGAATTAAACTAAATTAATTGTTAGTATTTATTAAAAAATAGATTAATAGTGAAATTAATAAACAATTAAAATAATTTACAATTTTTGATTTTCTGATTTTTATTAGGAAAAAATTAATTTGTTATGAATTAAGAAAAATTATTAAAAACAATTAAAAGAATTGAAAGAAAATAAAATAAATTAAAAAAAGGCAAACCAAAGGGGGTGTGATGGCCCATGTGGAGGTTTGTTTTGAGCAATTCTGGCCCATTAAGACAAAGCCTGGTTGACTTTCAGGAATCACGTGCTTGCTGGCTGACTAGGATGTACCATGCTCCACATCTCCTGGCCACTGGATTGACCATCATGGGCGCTTGGCAAGCTTAGGCATGGGTACGTATGGTGGACCTTTGGATGAATACTGCACTGGAACATGTTAAAACAAAAATCAACAATTATATGGGGGGACCTGGGAATCGAACCCAGGTCCCAGTGCTTTCCAGCCACGTCTACCACCACTCATCCATTTGCGTTTGTTTGTAACAATAATAACTAATAAACATAATATGTGAAAAGTAACAATTATGCCTGGACACAAAAAAGCGCGCGCTGAGTTTGAATGATCCACTAGCGTTTGGACAGATCACCCTTCTTCTTCGTTTTTCCTGCAAACATGAACAAGATAGCGGGGGTTTTAAACCCCCACAAAACAAAAGTCCCAATAATAGCGATTAGCAGCACAGATCACATAAATTGAGCGCGAGGATTTGGTTGAATTCGTCTGGCCTTGACGAATTCAACCATAGTCATGATGTGGTCCAATTTTTCCTTATGCCTAAAGCCCTAGTTGAGAGCTTCAAAAAAACCTAGGTTTCGTCCATGGTGATTTTGGATTCATTGCGCGTTAGTTCAATTAAACTGTCTCATTAGCTTCAGAAGGTCCCTAACAACACAAACCAATCAAAAAAATGGATTAAAAGCACATGAAACATGATATGCAGATTTGAAAAATAAGGCAAACCGTGAGACTCGTGTTCTTTGATTCTTCGCGTGTTAGGACTGGTTTTTGATGGCAATGGCTTCCTGGAGACTCAGGCAATATGTTTGAATCACTTTTAGGCTTTGAATTGTACTGCAAATAGGATTTCAGTTTCACAATGTTCTTGAGTTTTTTTGCAATTTGGTTATATGGTTTCAGCAGCAATTGTGTGTGTCTAGCTTTAGGGTTTGCTTCAGCACATATATGTGAATGGAATTAGGTTAAAAATAAGCCCAAAAGTCCATGGCATTATGACTTGAATGTGTGATTGCTAATCATATCTTTTTCAATCTTTTCTTTCATGAAACCTTGCCAATCATGGATATTTTGATGCCTTTGAGATGCACACGAGTTGCCAGCTTGCCCTAGCCTTATTTGTCTCACAAAAAGATCTAAAAAAGCAAATCTTTGAATTTTCCTATAATTAAAACCAATTAAATGAATTAATATTAATATAAATTCAGTTAATTAATTAAAAATAAGAAAATAAATCAAATTAGGTTCAATGGGTCGTGCATAGGCCTTGGGTAATGATTCAAGAAAGAATTTGAGGCCCATTAGCAAAAATGAAGTGTTTTAGGCAAAGTTGACTTTTGAAAGTTCCCAAAAATTTCCCAACTTCTCCGATGCATATCTTGCTCAATTTTGAAGCTATGAACATGTTCTTGGACATTTTGGAAAGGTCTTGAAGTCCTCTAACCAATGCCTTTGGTCCTATATCATTTTGATTCACCAATCTCAAGTTATGGTCTTTGACTTAAAGTGCCTTTTTGTTGACTTTTGAAAATGACCTATAATGTAGAAATTGATAACTTTTTGTGAGAGTATTTCTTGGACTTGGGATGTGAAGATGAGTTGTAGGGAATGTCATCCCCTTCAAAATGAGCATTGGATGGTATTTTTCTGATGAACCATGAAAAAGTTATGCCCTGGTCAAATTGCAGTTGACTTTTCAACTGTCCAAAAATAGAAACTTTTGATTCTTGAGCCTTTTTGAGCCATGCTTGTGGAATCATGATCAAGAATTGATCAAATGATGATTGTGGCTTCAAAATAAGATGTTGACCAAAAAATTTGACTTTTGACTGTCAAATGACCATTTTGCCCCTGCAGTTGACTGTGAAGCAATTAGGGCTTTTGACTGTGCAACTTGATGCTGTGAGTCTTGAAACTTGACATATAGATGTTTGTCAATGTATATAGGCATATGGGACTTGATTGGGCCCTTGAAAACCTCAATTTCTTTGCAAGAACCAAAACCCTAATTTTGACTGTGTTAGGAGGCAATTGGACTGTACAACCCTTGAGAGATTTTGAACCATCTGGAGATTGATCTTGGCAAATCTTGAAGAATATGGGAGGGAAAATTTTGGGGTACAACACACATTGTTTACCCTCAATCCCTTAAACACATCCTTTTTCTTATCATTATGTTCGATTATGCAGTCATCCTTTAGAAAAGTAATTTTATAACCTTTGTCGCATAATTTAATAATGATAATAAGATTGTGTTTAAGGCCTTCAACTAATAGGACATCTGAGATAGTGGTGGATGTTGGATTACCTACACTACCTTTATCGAGTATTTCTCCTTTGTTGTTATCACCATAAGTAACAAATCCTTTCTTCTTTTCCACAAAGTCAAAGAATATCGAAATGTCACCCTTCATGTGTCTTGAACAACCGATATCGAGAAACCATCTTCTCTCGAGAGGCTCAAGACATTCCACCTGAAATATCAAACATGGTAGATAGGTACCCAACACTCATTGGGTCCTTGAGTGTGAGTTAAACATTTGTTGCCTTTGGGGAACCATTGGTATATGCCTTTAGGAACTAAGAATCTCCTAAACCGACATTTACTAATGGTATGTCCCTTCTTGCAACAATATAGGCAAGACATATTTAAGTGAGATCTACTCTTGCTATCTTGATCCCTTACTTCATAGGTATATTTTTTATAGGGATTAATCATACTTTTTCTGAAGTTTGAGTGATCGATAGCAAACGTAATCTTAGGTTGTAAAGTTTTGTCTAGTTTGGCTTTGAGAGTTCTAACTTCTTTTTGCCAAATATGACAGGTTTCACATCCATGCCATTTAAACCAAGGTCTCTCTTCTTTTTCACATTTTCCTTCAATATTTTCTATCATAGACGCTTTAATAGCTTATAATTCCTTTTCAGAATCGGAAACCTTTTGTTCTAGATATGAAAAGATTTTCTTGTTTAAGGCTAAGCGTTTGAAAGATTCCTTAGCCTCTTGATGTAAAATACTGAAGGAATTTAACAATTCTAAATAAAACATTTCATCAACATGATTATACTTAGCATGACTTACATTCTTTTTCTTATGATGATGAGCCATGAGACAATGGTTGACCGTTTCTTCTTCATCACTTGAGAAACCTTTACTCGAGGAATCACTATCGCTCTCCCAAGCAATGTATGCTCTTCTAGGTTTGGTTGGTTTCTTTTGATTTTTGGCCTTGGCTTTGTCTTTCTTCAAATAGGGGCAATCCGGCTTGTAATGACTGGGTTTTCCATAATGGTAGCATGATCCTTGTGACTTAGGCTTCTTACTTTCATTTTGCTTGCTTGGTTGAGAGTGGCGTCTATAATTGATGAGATTCTTATCTTAATGTTGAATTTTGTTTTTCTGGAGAAATCTATTGTATTTTCTTACGAACAGACCCACATCCTCATCCGGACTCTCATCGTCATCACTTGATTCACTTGCACACGAAATTGAGGTGGATGACTTGGAGCTTGAAGCCTTTAGTGCTATAGACTTCTTTTCCAAGTGCCTTGACTTTTCCTTCTTTTCTTTCTTTTCATGCTTTCCAAGGCTTATGAGCTCTTGCTCATGTTCTTGAAGCTTACCCCATAGTGTTGTGAGATCCAAAGTATTTAGATCATTAGCTTCCTTAATTGTCGTAACTTTAGATTGTCATTCCCTGCTAAGATATCTCAAAATTTTGTTAGTAGCAACATAATTGGAAATTACATGACCAAGTGTATGCAAGCGATTCATTATATGAGAAAATCTCTTTTGCATGTCGGCGATGGTTTCACCTTGCTCCAAGCGAAAGAGATCAAATTCTTGCGTCAAAGTATTGATTCTAGCCAATTTTACATCGTTTGTGCCCTCATGGGTGACTTGCAAAGCGTCCTACATTTCCTTAGTCGTAGCACAATGTGAGACCCGAAAATAGTCATCAACTCCTAGAGCTGCTATGAGCATGTTTCTTGCTTTCCAGTCATAGGCATAATTTTTCTCATCTTTTTCATCCCATTATGCTTCCGGTTTAGGAACGGTTATCCCGGCAGCATTTTACATAGTTATTGCAACTGGCCTATATTGGATAACCTTCCATATTTTCCTATCAACAGACGTGATATGGACACGCATACAATCTTTCCAATAGCTATAATTTTCACCCGTGAAAATGGGTGCTCTAGTGTATTCCCCTTTTAGATCACAGTCCATTTCTAGAAGTTGTATGTGAAGCACTGGACAAACCGGCACTCTGATACCACTTGTTAGACGATGTGACGGATCTAGAAGGAGGGGGTGAATAGATCCCTTTTAAAATTTTGCGCTTTTTGTAAAATTGTTTTTATCAGAGAGCGACAGCCCTGAATCTGATCGTCTAAACTTTACGTATTAGAAAGATCGGATATGTGAACCAATTTGATGAAAATGATGAGAATAGAATCACAACTAAAATTGAATATAATGAATCTCTTTTAGCAAGTTTAACAAGGTGTAAGTTATTACCAATTAGTTGCGGAGAAGATAAATCAAATTTGTGAGTTGTAAATTCACCAAACACTTGGTGTACGTACTACACAAGGTTTGGTTATACTCAAATTGTAGTGATTATAGCGATTCAAATTAATGTTATATGAGTTGTAAATTTTAATTTGTCACTACAATTATTTTCTATGAATGAGAAAAAATGATAACTCACAAATTCAAGCAAATAGAAATAAAATGCAGAAAACTAAAATGGACACAGTATTTGTTAAGGCAGTTCACCTTGTCGTCCTCGCGTGGGCTACTCTGCCCTCAATTCTAGATTCTAGAATTAGGATTATGAAATTAATTTTGCAAAGTTTGTAAGAGAAGATACAATCACCACAATTCAAAGTCACTTGATGAATCTTATATGTTGCACTCCTCTTCCCTTAATTCTAGATGAATCAAGTATGCCAAATCTTGAACAAAATCTCCTTCTACCTTGAATGATTTTGAATCCTAGAAATTGGCCCCAAATCCTTCTTCACAATCCTCCGGTTACCGCTATCCGATTGAACACCCCACGGTCTTCCAATCCCTTAGCTCGACTGAATTCGATGAAGCAAAGATTTGTGATAAAATCCCCCAATTTTGAAGGACAAAACCCCAATGGTTTTATTCAAGAAAAAATCCACAAAGATCTCTACCCAAATCTGAAATTGCACTTTCAATTCAGATGTTATCAACAGAATCCCAACAACTTGATCAACAAAAATGTTTGTGTGTAGTTGTTGATGATTGATGCGAGGCTGAAGATGAAGAGAGCTCTTGTGTCTATCTTTCACTTTTCTTGTTATTTAAAGAAAATAGAGGTCAAACAATATATATAAGTGATTCTCATGATGTAACAACATAGCAGAAAAATTGAGAAAATTTAGTGATGCGTTGGCTAATGCAGGGTGTACAGAAGGCGTGCGTCTTCCCGAGCGAGAGAGGTTGAAATTCCTTTAGTCATGCGCTGACTCATTGTCTGATGCGCTGAATCATGTTTTCCCATAACTATGCGTCGACGCATAGAGAAGGCGTGCGCCTTCCCGGACGTTGCCAAGTCAAAATCTTCTTTTCATGAGCCGACCTAAGTTTCCATGAGTCGGCTCATGCAGTCTGTTTTGAGAAAAATACTTGTTTTTGATGTTTCTCACTTGCACCTGTTTGAAGCATGACATATTTGTACAGATAGGTTTTTGACAAGCATTAAAACTTAGTTCTTTCACCTTTGCCCTCACAATTAATAGCAGTGAGGAATAATTTGTTTAGAAATTAATAGAGCAAATTTGGGGTATGACAATGAGATATAATCATTTGATAATACATGAGTAGTATTGATTCTGTTGCGATATGCATTGATATGAGAAACGTAATGTTCAATATGTGTTATGTAATTATGACTAGGTGTGTTTGTGAATTGAGATGTTTGTTTTGTTGATTTTTGAAAGCTTTTAGTTTTTGAAAACGTCGATGTGACACCCTTTTTGTGTATGTATTTTGTTTACTCTTATTATGCCATGATTATTATTAGAGTTTAGAAAGGGGTGTTACAGAACTCAACGGTTGTTGAGAGGTTCCTTGAGAGGCTCGGTTGAGTCAGGATTTTCAAAAAGGTATTGATTGCGATCAGTGTGGAAATTGCAATAAGGATGAGTTGAACTTGTTGGAGTTGTCAGCAATGTTAATCAGATTTATTGTGAAAATCTGTAATCGATTGATTATAATAGATTAAGACCTTGTTGAAATAAAATCACCTTGCGGAATAGACTGAAGTAACTTAATTTAGAGTGAACCAGGATAAAAAATATAAAAATATATATGTATTTACCTTTTAGTCACATGTATTTTTATGATAATATGATTTTACATGACTGATTGGGTGTTTTTTACATATCCTTGGAATAAGAGACGAACTAATCTTGCTTAGCATCACCAATTGAATCACACAAACATTAAGCTTTGTAATTATCTTTAAAAAAAAAAAGTAACAAATTATAAATTAAAGAGCAATTAAGATGGCAAGCAAGTCTTAGAGAATTCATAATGGTGAATATTTCTATCTTTCAATCTTTTTTGTCATTCTTAGTTGGATTTGCATCAAAGTTGCATCAAAGTCAAAGGCGAGGAAAATTTGATGCATATAAAGGTAGTGAATGGCATTGAAAGAGTGTAATTAGGTGTTTGGTTGAAACCAGACTCTGTGTTTTCAACATTTTTCTAGTTTTTTAGTCTCCACTCACAATTATGATTTTCATTCCCATTAATGCTTAAAAGTTAGGGTTGAGGGTTGAGATTAAAGTCAAGAATTGCAGTGTTCAGTGACACACTGCAATTCTTGACTTTAATCTCAACCCTCATTAACTAACTAGTGAAGTTTCTAAGTAATTAGCTAAGATGACTTGTTCAACAAATTATCTTTCTCATCTTCCTCTATTGTTACCCTCCTCCTACAATGTGACAGTCGATATCAAGATGCTTTGTTCTTTCATGAAAGACAAGATTGACAGTTATATATATATGCACAACATGTTGGCTATCACAATAAAGAACAGATTGTCGAGAACAAGCTTGACCAAGATATTTCAATAGGAAAGCGGGCCACTGCAATTATCTGGTAGCTGTTGCAAGAGCTCTATATTCAACTTCAGCTAAAGAATATGAGACAGTGCTTTGCTTCTTAGATTTTCAGGAAATTTGAGAGTGTCCAAGAAACAAAAGCCTGAGATAGAGATCTGAGTGTCCAAGCAGCCACCCTAGTTAGTATCACTGGATCGCTGCAGTTGCTTAGCAGAATTTCAAGGGAATAAATATACCACAACCAGGTGCATTTTTCAAGTATATCAATACTCCCATGGCATGGCAGCCTTGTGATGATTTTTAGTATGAACATACATATACTGACTGAGTTGTTCAGTAGCATGGGCTATATCGTTATCAGGCCTGGTAGTGGTGAGGTATATCAACTGACCAACAAGCCTTCTATAAGCTGCAACATCAGATAATGGAGGACTAACATCGATGCTAAGTTTGATGGCTGGATCAAGTGGATTAGTTGCAGGCTTACAATTGCTTGCGCCTCAAGTTTCAAGAAATTCTAAGCAATACTTTCGTTGAAATACGGAGACTCCTCTTGAAGACTAGGCAACCTCTAGTCCTAGGGAGAATTTTAATTCTCCCAAATTTTTAATGCATAAGGCCGAGTTCAAAGCTTCTTCAAGAGAATCAAATTCTGTCAAATTTGGGCTAGCTAGTAGTATATCGTCAACATATACTAGTAATTCAAAAAATGTGTCAACAGTGGATTTTATGAATAGAGCGTGATCAGCATGATCTTGAGTAAATCCATGATGCGGAAGGAAAGATGTAAGCTTATCAAACCATTGTTTTTTGGCTTATTTCAAGCCATATAAGGATTTTTGAAGTCTGCAGACTTAGCCAGGTTCATGAGAAGTAACACCTTGAGGAACCTTCATGTACACAGCTTCATGAGAAGTAAGACCTTGAGGAACCTTCATGTACACAGCTTCATTAAGATCACCATGGAGGAGTGAATTATTGACATCAAGTGGATGAATGTGCCATCCCTTGATTGAAGCTAAAGCAAGAAGGACTGTTGTTGTAGACATTTTTGCAACTGGAGAGAAAGTCTCAAAGTAATCCAGCCTTCATTTTTCAATAGATTTCACATTTATAGAAACCAAGATGGATTTACTGTGAAAATCTAATGTAATATAGCCTTTCATACCTTGTTTAAATCCAAGGAAAGCTGACTTGTTTGCTCTAGGATCAAACTTGGTCTTTTGAGGCTGGACATTTGATGAGTAACATAAGCAACCAAATGTATTAATCAGGTTGAGATCGGGCGTTTCACCAGATAATACTTCATATGAAGACCCGTTATTTAGAAGTATGGTAGGGATTTTATTGATAAAAAAACTACATGTTGCACTATGGGAATGTTGGACTGACATCCAGGTTGTGCTGCTGGTTTCTTATTTCAACTCTCCCATTTTGTTAGGGTGTACTTACACAGCTTCTCTGGTGCAGAATTCCATGTTCTTCATTAAAATCTCTTAACGTGAATTTTGGGCCATTCTCACTTTTGATGGTTTTAACAGTTTTTTCAAATTGAGTTTTAACCATGTTAATGAATCCTCTTAAACAGTTAGGAACTTCTCCTTTGGTTTTCAGCAAGATCACCCAAAGATATCTACTATGATCATCAAGTATAGTTAAAAAGTACTTAAATCCAGAATAAATGTTATACAGAACGGGCCCCATATATCAACATGTATCAAATCAAAAAAAAAAAATTGCATTAGAATGACTTAAAGCATAAGTGAACATCTTTTGTTTTGCCATATGACATACATCATACGATGCTTTGGCTAAAACAGGAATGTAAGTGTACCTTTGATTCAAAACTCTAGTTCTATCATGAGATAAATGTGTGATCCTTAAGTGTTATAACCTACTAGGATCAGTATCAATAGCATGAACACTGGGATTCAACTTTACCTGACTGAACTTCAAGTTGGATTACTTTGGATGCTAGTGATTTCATGGATTACTTTTATAGGGGCTTTGAAAAACGAGAGAAAGTAAATAGGAATATTAGTAAGAATAAAGTTTATCAATGTTACCCTCCCCCCATCAAAATAAATTTGCTCTTCCAAGACAAAAGTTTTGACTAGAAATTACATACTCGAGAAAACTCACTTCTCGCAACTAGAATTCACACTTTGAGAGCTTCGCAAATAACTAGTTATCCTTCAGCACTTGCAACACAATTCTCAGATGTCCTGCATGCTCTTCTTTTGACTTGGAATAAATCAGGATATTATCAATAAAGACCGCCACAAGTGGATCCAAGTAACTATGAAAAATGTGATTCATGTATTCCATGAACACGCCTGGTGCATTAGACACTCCAAAAGGCATCACTGCATATTCATAATGTCCATATCGTGACCTGAACGCCGTTTTAGAAATATCATCATCCTTCACTCGAATCTGGTAATAACCCGATCTCAAATCAATTTTACTGAATACTCTAGCCACTTATTCTTAATAGTTACTTTATTCAGTTGATGATAATCAATGCACAGACACATGCTACTGTCCTTCTTCTTCACTAATAACACTGGAGCTCCCCACAGTGACATACTGGGCCTGATAAATTTATTATCCAACAACTCTCCTAACTGAGATTTCAGTTCCTCCAATTCTGACGCTGGCATCTTGTACGACACCATCAATATAGGTCTAATACACGAAATTCGATCTTCCTCTCCGGAGGCAACTGCAAAATGTCGTCCAGAAATACCTCTAAAAATTCACATACTACTGGTAGATCACCAATTGAGTTTTTGCCCTCAACTGATAATGAGGCAAATAGTGCAAACACCTTAGCTTCGTCTTTTAGCAACGCCTTCAACTCTTTGGTAGTTTCACATCTAGCCCACTCCTCTTCTTCTGGAGTAAGGAACAATGACATCTTGTCGAAACAATTAATATACACCCTGTTGAACTCTAACCAGTACATCCCCAGGATAGTATCTAACTCGCCGAATGGTAGACATATCAAATCCACTCTGAAGTCTCTATCAAGAATTGATAGAGGACAATTCAGACACACAAGGGAAGTGGTTACTGAACCCATGGACGGAGTATCAATCACCATTTCCCTGCTTAAGGTAGACGACACAATCCCTAATTTCTTCACACAATCAATAGAGATAAATGAGTGGGTTGCACCCTGTCAATTATAGCAATCAAAGGAGTATCATGGACATAGTCAATACCTTTGATCAAATGATCTGCACTAGTAGAATGAGACTCTGCTAATGCAAACACGTTCCCATCTGCCTACGACTTCTTCGGTTTCTGACAGTTGGTGCTAATGTGACCCTGTTCTCCATAATTGTAGCAAGTAGGTATATTGATCTTACAATCTGCCACCACATGACCTGGTCCTCCACACTTGAAACACTTCTTCACGT
Source organism: Vicia faba (assembly GCA_948472305.1). Taxonomy (NCBI): domain Eukaryota; kingdom Viridiplantae; phylum Streptophyta; class Magnoliopsida; order Fabales; family Fabaceae; genus Vicia; species Vicia faba. The sequence continues at coordinate 1,519,862,486 of OX451741.1, read as the reverse complement.
CAGACTGACACTCATTAGCACGATGGCCAATGCCACCACACCTGTAACACTTAAGCGGGTTGGATACCTCCTCCCCCACTTTGATTCTTGTCATCATAAGCTCGTTGATCCTTATTAGTCAGGGCACTGTAAGGCTTCTCACGATTCAGGTTCGGCTTCGCCCTCCTCTCATTCAGACTTTTGTAGTGAGTCGAATGAGCCCTGCTGTCCTCCTCATAAATCCAAAAATTATTCACCAATTCTGGAAAATTATGAATTTGTTGGTACCCTATATCCCGCTTGATCTATGGTCATAACCCATTCTCAAACTTGATACATTTAGAGAACTCGGCAGTTGCAGCACCGTAGTGCGGATAGAACTTCACAAGCTCCACGAACTTGGCAGCGTATTTCGTAAGCATTGAGTTCCCCTGTTTCAGTTCGAGAAACTAAATCTCCTTCTTACCGCGAACATCTTCCGGAAAGTACTTTCTCAAGAACTCCTACTGAAGACAACCCAAGTTATAACTTCACCCGCAACTTCCAAAATCTACCGAGTGCCAAGCCACGAATCATCAGCTTCAGCAACTAACATGTGAGTCCCATATCTCACCTTTTGTGCCTCAGAGCAATCCATCACTCGAAAAATCCTTTTGATCTTCTTGAGCCAAGCTTGTTCTCCATCAAGATCGTACTTACCCCTGAACATAGGCAAATTCTCTCTCTGAAACGTTCCCAAGGTGCGAGACTTGTCATTCCCACCAACATCAGGCTGATTCTACGCAGCCTGTGTCAAAGCCTGCAATGCAGCAGCCATCGTAGCATCATTCCTTCCATCCATTTCTCCGTTTCACGCTATTACACAAAAAAATGGTTAGAATAAATACATTAACAATATTCAACTGTCACACTAATCTACTGACTCAACAACTTGGTCGGACAGGCCTACCTGCTCTAATACCAACTTGGACGAATAATGATGCCCTAATGATGTATAATTGATGTAGAAATATAGGATTATTATAATTGATGATTACATATGATTAAAGGATGTTTTTAGGGCCTAAGGCATGGAAATCGCGGTGAAACGCAGTGAAATCGCAGAAAATATTCATAACAGAACAGTATGAGTCGACCTCAAACGCCATGTGTCGGCACATGCAGGCTTTTGGACTCAGGATGAGTCGATACATAGAGATATGCATTGATACATGCAGTGCTGCAGACTCAGTATGAGTCGATACAAGAGGATTGTGCGTCGACTCATGTAGGATTTTAACCTAGTACGGGTCGACTCAAAACATTATGTGTCGACTCATGTAGTCTGATTTTTGGCAGATTCGTTCCAAAGACTGTAACTTGAGTTTCCGGACTCCGTTTGAGGTGCCATTTGAAGCGTTGGATAGCTAACGTGATGAACTTAATTCTTAAAGATTAAAATGAAGGATAATAAGAATAATACTATTATCCAAATTAGAATTAGATTTATCTTCCCGCATTAATCGCTATGATGATTTTGTGAAGTATGATGAGGATAAGATGATTATAGATTATTGCTTGGTTTATAACAGTAAGATTAATGATGATAATGATGTAGTATTTCAGAATAATAATATATAGAGGTTTGGTAATTAGAGATAAGACTTAGATGATTAATTAATTATAGGCATTATCATGTTATAGGCCTATGGCCAACGTTGAGGGATTGTTGATCTGTCGTTGTATTGTTGTTATGGCTGAGTTGTTGTGGAATTATGTTGATAAAAATATGTTGATAAAATTGTGTTGATGAAATTATGTTGATGAAATTATGTTGATGAATTATGCGATGAATTGTGTTGATGAATGATGTTGAGATGCCTCTAATAATTGGCAACTATTAAGATGTAGGCTTCTGGCCAACGATGATGTTGTATTGATATGTTGTTAAGTGTGGTTGTTATTACTACATTCATGATTGTGTCGCATATATTGCATATCAAGATGGTTCTGATGCTTGTTAAGATGGCCTGTATTGGCGAATATTAAGATGAAGGCTCATGCCTTGTTGATGCCTCTACTTATTGGTAATTATTTTGAGATAGGAGTTCTGCTCCAATGGTACCACATGCATTTGCATAGTATTGAGTCGCATGATATGATTGCATGAAGAAGTTGTGTATTGATGCGGTAAATGTGTATGTTGTTGGTATTCTGTTGCGATTATTGTTGTTCATAAGATGTGAAGTACTGTTATTATATGAGCTGATCTAACATATTATTTATCATACGCTTTATTATATTGTTAGATATCTCACCCCTTCTGTTTGAATGTTACCCTTACGTTGGTAACGTGCAGGTAATCCAGAGTGAAGGCAGTATACCTTCGGTAGTTCGAGTCGGTGTCATTGCTCTGATACGTAACACTCGGAGGGGTGAACACTTGTTGCTTTTAATTATTGATTATTTCAGTTGTTGAACTTTAATTTGATTGTTGCTAAGTATGTGTTATTTTGAAGTTGTTGTAATTGTGGGACAAAGATGTTATTATAATTTCGTTGCGTAGATGTTCAAGTTATTGAATTAAGAGATTAAATTATTATGCTGATGGTCCATCCGAAGTTTTAAAGTGTTATGTATCCACGTTGAATGCAATGTGTTTTTAAGTTGAATTTGTGGCATCCTGATTCAGTTGTATGAATTTTAAAACTCTGATTTACATTCTTAATTGTTGGGTAGAATTGGGGTGTTACAAAGTTGGTATCAGAGCAAAGGTTGGTCCGTCCGACCAAGTTGTCGAGTCGTAGTTGTCTAACAATTTAGTATTGTTAATTTGAGTTCTAATTGTTGTTTATGTTGTAGTGATAAGTTGAGATGGCTGGAAGGAATGATGTTGCACTTGTTGCTGCTTTAGAAGCAATGGCGCATGCAATGGAGAATCATCCAAATGCTGACGGGAATGCGGGATCTCGTAGTTTGACAACTTTCCAGAGAGAGAATCCGCCTACCTTCAAGGGAAAGTATGATTCTGACGGAGCATTGGATTGGTTGAAAGAGATTGAGAGAATCTTCCAAGTGATGGACTGCACTCCAGTGCTGAAAGTTCGATATGATACTCATATGCTAGCAGTCGAGGCTGATGACTGGTGGCTAGAGACGTGCCAGAGCTTGGAAGCTGCAGGTGAGAATGTCACTTGGAATGTGTTCCGTAGGGAATTTCTGAGGAAGTATTTTCCTGAAGACGTTCGTGGTAAGAAGAAAATCGAGTTCCTTGAGCTGAAGCAGGGGAATATGTCAGTTGTTAAGTATGCTACAAAGTTTGTTGAGTTGGCTAAGTTTTATCCGCGCTACAGTGAGGCAGATGCTGAGTTTTTGAAGTGCATCAAGTTTGAGAACAGGTTGCGCCCAGAGATCAAGAAGGCAGTTGGATACCAGAAGATCTGTATCTTTGTTGATCTGATTGATAGTTGTAGAATTTATGAGGACGATAATAATTCCCATTATAAGATTATCAGTGAGAAGAGGGGTAAGCACCAGCGGAATCGTGGTAAGCCTTATGATACTCCAGCTGGTAAAGGTAAACATAAAGCTGCTCAGGGTCAGAGGACTAGTGGGGGAGATGCTCCTGCTGGTGTGGTTTGATGCAAGAAGAAACACAGATGTTCTCGTTGATGGCGTCGCTATCTGTAGAGACTCAAGCTATAATTAAGGAATTGCAGGTGGTGTGTGAATTTCCTGAAGTTTTCCCTGATGAAATTCCTGATGTACCTCCGAAGAGGGAAGTTGAATTTGCAATTGATCTTGTACCTGGTACCAGACCTGTGTCTATGGCACCATACAGGATGTCTGCATCTGAATTGTCAGAGTTAAAGAAGCAATTGGAAGAGTTACTTGAAAAGAAGTTTGTAAGACCAAGTGTATCGCCGTAGGGAGCTCCAGTGTTGTTAGTAAAGAAGAAAGATGGAAGTATGAGGCTTTGTGTTAATTATAGGCAGTTGAATAAAGTGACAATTAAGAACAAGTATCCGCTTCCAAGAATAGATGACTTGATGGATTAATTGGTGGATGCTCGTGTGTTCAGTAAGATTGATTTGAGGTCGGGTTACCATCAGATTAAGGTGAAGGATGAAGATATCCAGAAGACGACTTTCAGAACGCGTTATGGACATTATGAGTATTTGGTGATGCCTTTCAGTGTTACTAATGCGTCGGGAGTATTCATGGAATACATGAATCGTATCTTTCATACTTATTTGGATCAGTTTGTGGTGGTGTTTATTGATGATATTTTGATATACTCTAAGTCAGAAGAAGAGCATGCAGAACACTTAAGAGTAGTATTGCAAGTTTTGAAAGAAAATAAGTTGTATGCAAAGTTGTCCAACTGTGAGTTCTGGTTAAAGGAGGTTAGTTTTCTTGGTCATGTGATCTCAGGTAGTGGAATTGTTGTAGATCCATCGAAGGTTGATACGGTGTTTCAATGAGAAACTCTGAAGTCAGCTACTGAGATTAGAAGCTTTTTGGGATTAGCTGGTTATTATAGAAGGTTTATCGAAGGTTTTTCTAAGTTGGCACTTCTGTTGACTAAGTTGACTTGTAAAGGTAGAGCTTTTGTATGGGATGTTCAGTGCGAAGAAAGTTTTACAGAATTGAAAAAGAGATTGACATCGGCTTCGATTTTGATGTTACCTAATCCAGGAGAGCCTTTTGTGTTATATTGTGATTTTTCTAAGATGGGTTTAGGAGGTGTGCTTATGCAGAGTGATAAGGTAGTTGCTTATGCGTCAAGGCAGTTGAGGACTCATGAGAAGAACTATCCTACGCATGATTTAGAGCTTGCTGCAGTTGTTTTTGTGTTGAAGATTTGGAGGCATTATCTGTATGGTTCTAGATTTGAAGTGTTTAATGATCATAAGAGCTTAAAGTATTTATTCGATCAGAAGGAGCTGAAAATGAGGCAACGAAGATGGTTGGAATTATTGAAGGATTATGATTTCGGTTTGAATTATCATCCAGGAAAAGTGAATGTGGTAGCTGATGTGTTGAGCCGAAAGACTTTACATATGTCGACAATGATGGTTAAAGAGTTGGAATTAATTGAACAATTTAGAGATATGAGCTTAGTTTGCAAGGTGACGCCGCGAAGTGCTATGTTGGGTATGTTGAAGATTAATAATGAATTTCTAGACAGTATCAGAGAAGCTCAGAAGTTGGATGTGAAACTGGTAGATTTGATAGTTGGGATCGATCAGTCTGAGAATAATGATTTTAAGCTAGATATGCAAGGTATGTTGAGATTTCGTAATCAGATTTGTATTCCTGATGATGCTGAGATGAAGAAAGTGATACTTGAAGAGAGTCATAGAAGTAAGTTGAGTATTCATCCAGGAGCTACAAAGATGTATTAAGATTTGAAAGGTTTGTTTTGGTGGCCTGAATGAAGAGTGATGTGGCTCAGTTTGTGTATGCATGTTTGACTTGTCAGAAGTCGAAAGTTGAACATCAAAAGCCTGCAGGGTTGATGCAACCGTTAGAAGTTCCAGAATGGAAATGGGATAGCATTTCGATAGACTTTGTGACAAGGTTACCTAATACTTTGCGAGGACATGATTCAATTTGGTTGATTATTGATATGCTTACGAAGTTGGCTCATTTTATTCCTATTAACATCAGTTTTCCAGTGTCGAAGTTGGTTGAGATTTACACTAGTGTAATCGTGAAGCTACATGGTGTTCCTTTGTGAATTGTGTCAGATAGAGATCCAAGATTTACTTCTGATTTTTGGAAGAGTTTGCAAGAAGTGTTGGGTTCTAAGTTGAGGTTGAGTTCGGCGTATCATCCTCAGACAGATGGTCAAACTGAACGAACTATCTAATCGTTGGAAGACTTGCTGAGGGCATGTGTTCTTGAACAGGGAGGTTCGTGGGATACTTATCTTCCGTTGATAGAGTTCACTTATAATAACAGTTACCATTCTAGTATTGGGATGGCACATTTTGAAGCGTTGTATGGTTGAACATGTAGAACTCCTTTATGTTGGCATGAATCTGGTGAAAGTGTAGTACTTGGACCTGAACTTATTTGTGATACCACTGAGAAGGTGAAGTTGATTCGAGAAAAGATGAAAGCTTCCCAAATTATACAGAAGAGTTATCATGACAAGCGAAGGAAAGACTTAGAATTTCAAGCGGGTGACCATGTGTTTTTTAGAGTTACACCTGTGACCGGTGTTGGGCGAGCATTAAAGTCTAAGAAGCTCACTTCTTATTTTATTGGTCCATATCAGATTTCAGAGAGAGTTGGGAATGTGGCTTATAGAGTGGCTTTACCGCCTAATATTTCGAATTTGCATGATGTGTTCCATGTGTCGCAACTCCGGAAGTATATTTCAGATCCATCTCATGTGATTCATATGGATGATGTGCAAGTACGGGATAACCTTACTGTGGAGACGATGCCTGTACGAGTCGCAGATCGTGAAATAAAGACTCTGAGGGGCAAAGAGATTGCTTTGGTTAAAGTGGTTTGGCTAGGAGCTTCCGAAGGAAGCATGACTTAGGAGTTAGAGAGCAAGATGCAGGACTCCTATCCTGAGTTGTTTGATTAAGGTCAATTTTCGAGGACAGAAATATTCTAAGTGGGAGAGAGTTGTAACGCCTGTAATTTAATTAATTATTTAATTAAATTATTTTTAGATTATTTGTGAAGTTGTGTTATGATGATAGTTGATGTGTTGTTGTTATTGGATTTATTTATTCTATTAAGTTGTGGAATAATATTAGAATAATAATATTATTTGATGTGGGCTTATTTTAAGGACTAGAAGTAGTAGAAAGGGGGTGTAGGAGTTTTAAGCCCATTAAGACATAATGAGAATTATAGGGTTATTATATTATTTATTTATAATTAGTATGGAAAATAAGTAGCAGTAAGAAGAGAAAGAGAATAAGGGTTGGAAGAGAACGTGAAAGTTGCAGAAAAGAAGGAAAAGATGCAGAACGAAATTCAATCGGAAAAGTAGTAGAGCAACCTTCAATCCAAGGAAAGGGTGGGGTTCTGACTCTATAATAGGGTTTATGATGAGTAGTATGTGGGATTAGATGTGAAAAGTTGTTTCGTTTATGATTGAAATGTATATATTGTTGTTTGATGAGGATCAATGATTTGGAGACGAATAATGATGTCCTAATGTTGTATAATTGATGTAGAAACATAGGATTATTATAATTGATGACTACCTATGATTAGAGGATGTTTTTAGGGCCTAAGGTAGGGAAATCACGGTGAAAATGCAGTGAAATCGCAGAAAATATTCATAACAGAACAATATGAGTCGACCTCAAAGGCCATGCGTCGGCACATGCAGGCTTTTGGACTCAAGATGAGTCGATACATAGAGCTATGCGTCGATACATACAGTGTTGCAGACTCAGTATGAGTCGATACAAGAGGATTGCACGTTGACTCATGCAGGATTTTAACCCAGTACGCGTCGACTCAAAACATTATGCGTCGACTCATGTAGTATGATTTTTGGCAGATTCGTTCCAAAAGTTGTAACTTGAGTTTCCGGATTCCGTTTGAGGTGCCATTTGAAGCGTTGGATAGATAACGCGATGAAATTAATTATTAAGGATTAAAATTAAGGATAAGAAGAATAATCCTAGTACCCAGATTAGGATTAGAGTTAGCTTCAGGCGTTAATCGCTATGATGATTTTGTGAAGTATGATGAGGATAAGATGATTATAGATTATTGCTTGGTTCATAACAGTAAGATTAATGATGATAATGATATAGTATTGCAGAATAATAATATGTAGAGGTTTGGTAATTAGAGATAAGCCTTAGATGATAATTATTTATAGGCATTATCATGTTGTAGGCCTATTACCAACGTTGAGGGATTGTTGATCTGTCGTTGTATTGCTGTTATGGCTGAGTTGCTATGGAATTATGTTGATGAAAATATGTTGATGAAATTGTGTTGATGAAATTATGTTGATGAAATTATGTTGATGAATTATGCGATGAATTATGTTGATGAATGATGTTGAGATGCCTCTAATAATTGGCAACTATTAAGATGTAGGCTTCTGACCAACGATGATGTTGCATTGAGATGTTGTTAAGTGTTGTTGTTATTACTACATTCATGATTGTGTCGTATACATTGCATATCAAGATGGACCTGATGCTCATTAAGATGGCCTGTATTGGCGAATATTAAGATGAAGGCTCGTGCCTTGTTGATGCCTCTATTTATTGGCAATTACTTTGAGATGGAAGTTCCGCTCCAATGGCACCACATGCATTTGCATAGTATTGAGTCGCATGATATGATTGCATGAAGAAGTTGTGTATTGATGCGGTAAATGTGTATGTTGTTGGTATTTCTGTTGCGATTATTGTTGTTTATAAGATGTGAAGTAGTGTTATTATATGAGCCAATCTAACATATTATTTATCATACATTTTATTATATTGTTAGATATCTCACCCCTTATGTTTGAATGTTACCCTTACGTTGGTAACGTGCAGGTAATCCAGAGTGAAGGTAGTATACCTTCGGTAGTTCGAGTCGGTGTCATTGCTCTGATATGTAACACTCGGGGGGATGAACGCTTGTTGCTTTTAATTATTGATTATTTCAGTTGTTGAACTTTAATTTGATTGTTGCTAAGTGTGATACGGTGGGAAGAACTGACTGTTTTTTTGGAATGCTGGTTTGCATTTTGGGTTTGTTTTCGCAAAATGTCGCGGTAAGCAAGAGTCGCCACCGTCTTTTATTTTATCCAACAAGGAAAGGAAAAAAGCACAGAAAAATTCCTTTTTTGAGATATTTCTCGGGTTCGGGGGGTAGATTATAGAAAGGGAAGGTGTTAGCACCCTTTCTATTCGTGGTTATCCACGGGCTCTTAGGTACTTGCTCATATTGTTTTCAAAATTGCTTTTCTTTGTGTTTGTGGGTTTGAAAAAAAGAGTTTTTTGTTTGAAAGGTGTAAGTGTGAAAAGTTTTGTTTTGTTTTGGAAAGAGCAAGTACCTGAGAACCATCTACCTACTCGAAAAAGGAACCGTTCTATGCTATTTTCCTTTAGACAATGCTATCCCACTATTGATGAGTAGGTAGCACCGTCGTTGGAGTTTTAAGGGTCAATTCGATTAAGGGACGTGCGGTCACTAGAGCAATGTTAGGACGCCTTAGCGGTAACCCTAATGTCTTAGATAATTTTTTCCGAGGCAACCGTTTCGAGGCAACTATGATCTTTGGACAAGAGGGCGGCCTCTAAAACTTCCTATACTTAATGATCGCGTACGAAGGCAACCAAGCGAGGTGTACCCTAAGAGTGCGCATGTGCGAGTGTGTTGTTTTCAGTTAATTTTGTCTTTGTACATGTCAATGGTTATCTATGTTGATTTTAGGTTTTAAACGATTAATCTTGTCATGCATTCCCTATTACCAAACATCTAACAGTTTATAAGTTGCGGAAATTAAATTGCGGAAATTAAACTAACTATTTCAAGGCGTCGGGTATTTACATCGCCAAAAGCAACCCTTGAAATTAGAATGCGAAAAATAAATAAAGCGGTAAAAATAGTAAAGTCCTATTAAGCTATTACATTCCGGAAACAGATACAACATTAAATAAAATGGATCGCGTGCGAGAAATTAAATCGGGCATAAGTTCTAGGGTTTTGACCCTTTAATATTCAAGAAAATATTTTTTTGGCTATTTTGAATTTATGGAAGAAATTAAATTGGATTAATTATTAAATTAATAAATAAATTAATTAATAAAAATATTTTTGGGTTTGTTGATATTTAAAGAAATAAAAATAAATTTAATCAATGTTAAGAAAACCTAATTGTCTAAGTTAATTTTAATTATTGCAAAATATATTAAAAGTTATTCCTAATTAGAACTAAATTAATTAAATTAATATTTATTAACAAAATAAAATACTGAAATTTAATTTAATAAACAAAATATATTTTTTTTGGTTTTTAATTTTATGAGGAAAAAAGATTTGATTGGTTGGTTAATAATTAAAAATGATAACAATAAATAATTAAAAGAAATAAATAATAAAAGAAAAGAGAAAGGGTTAGAAGGTTTGGGCCTTCTTGGGGGGGTCTGATTAGCAGTTCAAAGGCCCAATAGGCGCTGGCCTTGGCTGACTTTTTGGATCCAGCGTGTGCATTTGACTAAGGAGTATGGTGGTAGTTCCATCTGGGCCATCAGATTTGGCCTGGGGCCACCTGTCCCTTGATTGAATGAGGGAGTATGATGCATCACGCGCTGGCATCAACACTGGATCACCTGAAGAGAAAAAATACAAAGCATGTGGGGGGACCTGGGATTCGAACCCAGGTCCTGTTGGTGACTGCCAGCTCCTCTTTCCACTAGGCCAACGCGTTTCTATTGTTAGTATATTCAATAATAATGATAATATGAGAAACAACATTAATATGCCAGAACAAAATAAAAATGCGCCAAGTATTTGAATGGGGCAATCAGATGGGGGCACGTGGTCGTCCTTGTCCTCAGGTCTGCAAGGAAATTACCTGCGGATTTAAATCCGCAGCTAAAAGCGTAGGTCGTTTCAAAAACCCATCTCAGGCCATATAAACTCCATCCAAGGCCATGGTTGTGCTTGTCTTTCTCCTCCGGTCATGCCTATGTCCATCAATAGGTCTAATTTTACCTGTAACAAAAACCCCTAAAAAAAACCTAGGAAACCCTACAATGGCGTTTTGCACCACAGAGCAGATAAACACAATCAAATAATATGGAAAGCTTGGAAATTATCTAGTGATTGCAAATATACCATTGGTTTCTTGTAATGATGCATAGATTTTGAAACACGAAATCAAATTCAGAGGGGGGCCGTGTATCACTTACAGTGCGTTTGAGGGCGTGTGAGAGCTTGCTAGCGGTTGGTTCTGACTCAGGGATGGTCCAACAATTGATTAGTGTGGAGTTTTGCTTCTGAATTTGCCTCTAAGGATGATTTCAGTTTTGCACTTTTTTGTCAATTTTTCAAGTTTGGTTCTTGGTGTTCTTGCAGCCTCTAGGTCTGGATTTCGTGCCTTTGCCTTGTATATGTATGATGGAGTGTATTAGGTCAACTTTTGTGGACTGAATCCTTGCACATTGATGCCTTGAGATTGGATTTGATTCACCATTGATAACTTGCCTAATTTTCCAAAAATCCAATCTTTTTGCACATGGAATGCTTGATACGAGTTTGATCATGACATTGATGATGATTAGGTCCTGAAAATAGAAAACAAATCTCATGTAATCAAGTTTTGGGATTTTATTTGATTTAAATTGATTTAAAATGAAATAATTCAATAAAAAATCAAATAAAATAGAAAATTTGATAAATGGACACAAGGCTGAAGCTAGGACACGTGTGCAATGTGGTAAGATCAAATCAAGTGGAAAAGAATGGGCCCCTTTGACAAAATTTGAAGTTTTGGGGATAGTTGACTTTTGGCAAATTTGCAAAAATGCCCCAGTTCAACAATGCATAACTTCTTCAATTTTGCACTTTTGGAGGTGTTCTTGGACTTTTTAGAAAGCTTGAGATGTCCTCTAACCAACCCTTTTGGTATCATCTCATTTTGATATCCCATGCTCAAGTTATAAGCTTTGGAAAAAAGGTGTTTTTGTTGACTTTTAAAAATAACCTATAATGTCCAAATTTATAACTTCTTGTGAGTGCATTTTCTGATCTTGGGGTATGAAGATGGATTGTATGAAATTTCATCCTCTTAAAAATGAGCTTTGTATTGGTCATTTCTCATAAAGTATTAGAAATTTATGCTTGGTCAAAGTTGAGTTGACTTTTCCTACAAAACCCTAATTTAGCAACTTTTGAGTCTTGATGAATTTTGAGCAATCCTTGATTAATCATGATCAACCCTTGATCAAATGATGAAATATCCTTCAAAATGAGAATGTTGACAAAAAAATCTTGAGGTATGACTGTTGTACCCCAAAATTTTCCCTCCCTTTTCTTCAATATTTTCTCACCACAAGACCCTTGGAGTTCAAGATCCAGCTAGGGTTTCCTCTGCTCAAGACTTCTCCTTGCACTGATGACCCAAATTAGGGTTTGTGTTTGCACAAAGATGTTTTGACCTAAAATGACTTTCATGCTTCATGTTGGACTCCCAAGTTTATCCATACCAAGTTTCAAGTCTTGATTCCAAACTTTGCCCAGTCAATTGGACAGTTGACCTAGAAATCAGCTGTATTGGGGAAAAAGTCAATTGTGGTCAATTGACAGTCAAACCTCATGAAATTTGACCCACATCAACATTATGAACTCATACAAACCCTTTGGTCAAGTTTGGATCACAATTCCACAAGAAATTTGATCAGATCACCAAAAGGGCAAAATGGTCATTTTTAGGGTTTTGACTGCACAAAGGCAATTTTTGACTGTTTGACGTAGCCAATGGCAAACCAAGCTCATATATGGACTCAAGGACCCCATGGAATTGTCTTGACATGTTCAACAAATTCAAAAGATCCCAAATGCACAAGATTGACAGATGAATTTTCCAGTCAATTGATCAATTTTTGACTGTATACTGAAAAGTCAAACTTTGACTTTTTGGTCAAAATCAAGTGTCAAGATTCATTTTTCATCAAAATATGCCAAATTATGAAACTTGTTCATCAAGAAATCAATAATTGCAAATTAGGGTTTAAAATGAAGAATTTTCATAACTTAGAATTTTTCTAAGTTATGAAAATCCCTAATTTTTTTCTAACTTTGTCCCTTTTCTTCACCAAGATTCATTTGGATTCAAACAAAAGTCAAAACATGAAAGTTGTATTCCATTGCAAAATCTACAACTTTGATTCACAAAGTTTCCCCAAAAGAAGCTTGTAGCTCAAGTTAAGATTTTTGGAACAAGGGTGCAAAACATTCTTAACTTAGAAAAATTTTGACCTATTTTAGGCAGGATTTTTGCCTAACTTCATGGCTATTTTTCACATACTTCCACTTGGAATTTCAATTTGCATTACAAAGATGGATTGTAGTACATATTCCAAGCTTTCCAAAATGTCCAAGAACTCATCAAACAACCTTGTGGTTTGGGAGAATCGAATTTGGCAATATGGGCAAAACTCACTTTGTTCATGGCCAATTTACATGTCCATAACTTTGCATTTTTTAACTCAGCATGCTCTAAGCTAGATTACAGGTCCTTTATCTCATTCACACTCATAAATTTAATGCCAATCCTTCATTTTTAAGTCTTATCTTGTGTGTTTAAGCATTTCATACAAGATTGAGCCATAATTGGAAAAAGTGATTTATCCATTTTTGTAAAGTAGAACTTTATGTCAAGTTTGAAATCAAGAAGTACAAGGCCATATCTTTGGGCACAAGTTCAGAAGCATATCACACTGATCAAGGGGGATGGTTGCAGCACATTAGAGGGGCCTGCACAAGCTTGTAAAACCAACTTGCCATTTCTTGCTTAAGAGAGAAGTAACTTGGCATAACTTAGACCAACTCTCATTTCAGTCAAAAGAAGCTTAAGCAAAGTTGTTGTACACCTTCCAAACATAAAACCTAAGCTAGGGCACGAGCCAAACACCTTCCAAACATCATCAAACCTCAAAACACCCTCCCACTGCAGAAAACAGAGTAACCTCTGCAGTTGGACTCCCATAAGCCAATCCATTCGTGCATTCTTGCTAAATCCAGTTCATACACATTCCATACCATATATGCAAGCTATCCCAGGCATTGGACACGACCTGTAACACCTCTAACCAACATCACCATTTTCATTTTTTCTGTTTTGCAGGTTGATTGCCATAGCTTGATCCAGTTGGTTTCAAAGCAAGTTAAAGGTTGGAATAGCATCCCTGAACCTCAAGCAAGCTGTACCAATCCTCATTTTGCCTTGAAAGTGCCTCCATTGTCAGACACGATCCAAACTGAATAGGTAAGTTCATGGACTTCTATCTCTCAATATAGGAAGAGTTAGCTCTAAGTTTGTGAATGAAAAATGTTCTACTCATGCCCCTGAAACTATACATATCTTTATTTTCCATTTATGTTGCGTGTGCTGAGAGAATTTGAGACCTGAACATTGACAAAAACTTAGGTTAAGAATTAGGGATGGAGAAATTCTCTCTCATTTCTGAGAGTTAGGTTAAGTTTTTTATATGTATGGAATCGTGGCTTGATGCTTAACATTTTTCATGTTGTGAGTTTGTGCTAAAAGTCCAAGAATCTGGAGATAACAGAAGCGCGTATTTTGTACAAAGATGATGGAGGTTGAAGAAGACAGAGTCTTGGGCTGGGCTTGAGATTTGTTTTTCCTTTTCACACCACTGCATTTCACATGCACCCCCTGGCCCATTTTGAGTTTTACTTGTCATTTTCCATTTTTTCCTTTTGATTTTGTTTCCATATTTTTATTTAAGCATGAAAAAATATTAAATTTATTTTTCCCACATTTTTTGCATTTTATTTGATATTTATTTGGCTTTATTTAGTTTTGTATATAAATAAACATAAATATACTATTATTTAAAATAACTAAAAAATAATACAAACATATTTTATTTCTGATTTTTATTTTATGTTATCTCTTGAAAACATTTTATAATAAAAATATACTTTTTTTAATAATATTAAATATTTTATTTTTGTATATATAATATATATTTAATAAATAATGTAAAATACTTATATATTTATTAGTATATTTAGGGAAAAATACAAAGAATTGATACATTTTATTTTTATTAATATTTTGACCTCAAAAATACTTTTTTTATAATATACCTTCTTTTATTTATTCTTTGTACATAATTAATAAATATTACATATTTTATATAATAAATACCTTTTATTCATAAAATTAGGGTTTCACCCTAAATACATAAAATACCAAAAATTAATTAATTTTATTTTTGTTTATTTGACACATAAAAAATACTTTTTTTTCATACATATAAAAAACCATTTTTTGCATCTTGCACATTTGTTATATTTTTATTTAATTGTTGTATATTAAATAATTTGTATAATTCAATTTGGATGTAATAGTTTAGATTTAATTTCTTGCTAAAATATCCCCATTTGAACATTTGTACCCCCCATCCCATATATTGTGTTGTAATAACTTAGGACCTTTTATTTTTCGCATTTAAAAGTTTTCTAATTATGCCATGTTAGAATTAGGGTTTTGTATGCAAAATTAACCAAAAAATAGTTTGACCTAATTTCAAGATAAACAAGCATGAAAATGGACAACACTAATCACACTTGCACCCCTAGGGTATTCCACTTGTTGCCTTCAAATAATGGGCCATATTGCATGTTAGGTATCTTTGGCAAAAACCAAACAATTCAAATGATCATAAGTCCCTCGATGACGCTTTCGAAAGTTACCTATCAAAATGATCATAGTCCCTTCAAGCAAATTGCCAAAGACACTTGGCACCATTGCATTCATGGTCCATACGATGACCCGCGCCCGTCCCGTTGAACATCCTAAAACGCAAGATTGTCCACCAAATACAATGGTGGAACAAAATTGTTAAAAAAGGGTTAAAACATGAAAAAAAAACCTTTGAGTACATTAGGGGTAGACAAAACTCTTAGTTACTTGATCAACTTGCAAAAACACTTGCCTACTTTTCAAAACCACACTCCACAAACACTTTCAAAACAAACTTTTAAAAACATTTGAAACATCTTTTCGAAAAGATACACACCTTTGTAAAACATTCGAGTAAAGAATTGTTACAACGGTTGCCAAAACGAAGGCGTCTTTTTCAAAACATTTTCAAAAACACACACACATACCACAATTTCAAGCAATCGAAAATCAAGGCAAGTGATCTAAAACCAAGTAACTAAGAGCCCATGGATAACCATGGATGAAAAGGGTGCTAATACCTTCCCTTTTCATAATCTACCCCCCGAACCCACGAAACATCTCAAAAAGTTTTTCCTGTGCTTTTTAACCTTTCCTTTAGGATAAAATAAAAAGTCGGTGGTGACTCTTGCTAAACCGAACAAGTGCGAATACAAACGCAAAACCTCAAGTCAGTTCTCCCACCGTATCACAGAACTGGCGACTCTGCTGGGGAAAATTTTAAAGTGGAGTAACCTTAGGGCTTAGATCACCCTCTTGCATGACTAATTGTTTGCTTTGATTGCTTTACATCTTGGCTCTCTTGTTTGGGTTTACAATCCTACACCTGGATTTGGGGAAACATTCATAGATAGCAATACGTTGTGGAAACTGTGCGGGGTATACCGACACGGTTGAAGCAATAGCTATATTAGTGTGACATATTTGTGAGTACCGGTAACCCTTGAGTTCAATCAAGGAGAGTACGGGGCCGCTGAGTGATGTCACTAAACACTAATGACCTAGAACCTTACTTGACCACCTTGTCCTTTCATTAGGGGTAGTGAGATGACCGGCTTTGGTGCAGTCCGGAGTTGGTAGATACTCGATACTACACTCATTGAGGGTTGTTTTCTTGGAATATTTTGGTCGCTAGTTAAGTGGCTAAACCAAAACAATGATCAATGAAAACAATCCCGTGATATTGAGCTCCTTAGAACCCGGTTACTATTTATAGGACAGGTTTTTAAGCCAACTACACTCAAGAAGGTACTTACCTATGAAACCTCATGCAAGCCTGAAACTAGGGCTTGGTGTGAATTGTTTGTACATATGTTTGTGCATACATCATAAACATCATAAAGCATCATATGCATTCACTAACCATTTCAAGGGTTTAGATCTTCATCTTTGTTCTTGTTTTGTAGGTCATGGAAATTCCTCGCAGGAAAACTATCCAAGTCAACCTTGTGAGAATCCCTCCTCAACTCAAGGAGCTCACATCAAGAATTCCTGAAAGCTCTCCCTTCAGTAAAAGACATGGTAGACTGCTCAGCCTAGTCAGCACCAACATTGAAGAGGACATGGTAAAGGTGTTGTTTCAGTTCTTTGACCCCCTTCACCACTGTTTCACTTTTCTCGACTACCAGTTGGTGCCCACTTTGGAGGAATTTTCTCAACTCCTGAGAATTCCTATCCTTAATCAACTACCTTTCAACGGTACGGAAAAGGAACCAAAGCCTGAAGATGTTGCTCAAGCCCTACACTTGCAACCATCTGACATCAAGGGGCATTGGGAAACTAGAAGCGGTGTTAAAGGCTTCTTAGCAAAATTCTTATTTGAGAAGGCACAAGAGTGTTGGAATTCATTGGACCTACAAGCCTTTGAAGAAATTGTGGCCCTCCTCATTTATGGGTTGGTCTTGTTCCCAAATCCTGACCAGCTTGTAGATGTCAACACCGTCAAAATCTTCTTATCCATAAATCCAATACCAACATTGCTTGGGGACATTCTTCACTCATTTTACACACGAACAATGAGAAAGAGGGGTGTTCTCATGTGATGTACTCCTCTCCTTGCAAGGTGGTTTATTTCGCACCTTCCACAATCTGTCTTGAAGAATGACCAGGGCCTAAGGTGGTCACAACGGTTGATGACCCTTACTCACTCTGATGTACATTGGTGTTCTCGGTCCAGAGAAAATGTCATCATCGTCGATCGTTGTGGAGAGTTCCCTAATGTTCCATTACTTGGCATTAGAGGAGGCATTACCTACAACCCTTGTCTAGCTTTGAGACAATTTAGATATGCACGGAGGGATGGCCCTCATGACATGTTGATTCCTGACCTAGTTTTTGACTTCGACAACGATGCGCAAGGACTTCGCCAAAGATTCATCAGAGCTTGGAGGATGGCTAACAAGGTTGACAGCAAGACACTGGGGCACAAGAACTCCATCCCTCTTGAGCCTTATCTCAAGTGGGTACAAACCCGAGCCCAGAGTCTAATGATGCCTTATCCTCATGTTCTCCCTGTGATTAAAGAGCCCGTTACGGAAGGAGAGGTCCCCTACACCATCCTATATCCTGACATGCCTACATCGTGGGAGGAGATGTAGAAGAGTTGGATCCAACTCAAGGAGGAAAGGAACACTTTTAAGGTTAGCTTCTACGCCAGTGAGAAGAAGATTTTGGAGCTTACCCGCCGACTCCATGAGGAAGAGACCCTCAACACCTACATCGCACCAAAGAGGATGCACAACGTCTTTTTACCTTGAGAAGTTTTTGTAATATTTGGCCCATAGGGCATTTATGTACTGACAAATTTCTTCTTATTAATATGACGTGCGTTCTTTTTGTTTGCAACAATTTTGAACTTTCTAAATCCTTGAATGCATTGCATACATAAGCATACCATTAATCATGTGCATAAGCAGGTCTCCACACCAGGTTTCCTTATCTTTCTGCTGTTTATTTTAGTAAGATGGATCTCGAACAGACGGTCAAGGACTTGCAGTCTCAGAACGCACAGTTTCAGCAACTCTTGATGACCTTGGCTAAAGGTCAGGAGGATCTGAAAGCCCTGCTGGGGAACAAAGACCAAGTGAAAAAGAAAAAGAAGAGAGTCGGGGTGGTTACCTTGGGGAGAAGGTTTGAGGGTGAGGCCAGAAGGGTTCTTGAATTTCCTTCCGCATCCGAAGAAGAAAACAGTAAAGGAAAAGGGGTTGCGGTACCTTCTGAATCCGAAGCTGAAGAAGAAGAGGCTGAAGAAGACGAAGACTACTCAGAACAACAATACCCGCCGGCTGATGACAAGTACAAGAGTTTGGATGACAGGTTGGCAGCTATGGAGCTGCAGAGAGTTCCCGGTTTGGATTTCGAAGATTTGGGATTAATTGCTGGAGTTGTGATCCCCCCGAAGTTCAAAGTGCCTATTTTTGCAAGATATGACGGGTTGTCCTGCCCAAAAATGCACCTAAGGTCATATGTCCGAAGAATCCAACCTCACACATCTGACAGAAACCTTTGGGTACATTTCTTTCAAGATAGCCTGTCTGGCACTCAGCTAGACTGGTTTTACAAGCTGGAAAGGTTGGAGGTACGTAGTTGGGAGGATCTGGCAGCTGCTTTTTATTGCCAATATCAGTATAACTCTGACCTGGCACTAACCCGTACTCAGCTACAGAGTATGGGAATGGCCTCAGGTGAGGGATTTAAGGAATACGCCCAGAAGTGGCGCGATCTGGCTGGAAGGGTGCAGCCGCCTCTTTCTGATAGAGAACTTGTTGATATGTTCCTAAGGACCCTGTCTGGTCCATTCTTTAATCATTTGATCGGTAGCTCTTCCTCGGGGTTTACTGAATTAATTCTGACTGGCGAGCGGGTAGAAGTCGGTATCAAGAATGGGAAGATTCAGAAGGATGCCTCTGCATCTACAACTGCTAAGAAATCATTTCCGGTGAAGAAGGAAACGGCTGTTGTGTATTCTCAAAGAGGAGCAGGAAGAAGTGAGCGCAGGCCGACTGTGGGGGCCATAATGATCCAAAATCCACCAAATGATCAGCCTCGCAATAACCCGTCTAGACCTAAACAGCAATGGGGAGAACAGCCACCACGGCAGTTCACCCGCATTAATATGACGCCCGCGCAAGTTCTTCCACACTTGTTAAAGCTGAATCTCACAAATATCAAAGAAGCGCCGAAAAATGTGAATACGACCTCACCAGCTTACAATGCCAATGCCAAATGCGCCTACCATTCCGATAGCATCGGAAATGACACAAATAATTGTTGGGTGCTGAAAAATAAAATTCAAGACTTGATAGATGCAAAAGAGGTGGAGTTCGATGCTCCAGAGAAACCAAACGTGATATCTGCTCCTATGCCGAAGCACGGTCGAAATTTCCATGCTATTGAGGAGGATTTGTATGTTTCTGATGTCAATGACCTGATGACTCCGTTGTTAACCATCAAGTTAAATCTGTTAAAGGTCGGGATTTTCCCGGGATGCGAAGAAGATTGTTACTATTGTTACTCTCTGCCAATTGACTGTCCGTTACTGAAGAAAGGCATCCAAGGCCTGATGGACAGTCAACAAATTCTGTTTGAAAAAGTTCCTGCTATTCCAACCCCTACTGAAGATGTTTCAATTATCACCATTCACGCCAATCTTTCCAAGGCCGTCAGAAAGCCTGTTAAGATTACATCTGCTACAAAGTCTGTTCCTATGAAGATAACTATGCCAGGGCCTGTCCCCTACAGTTCTGAAAA
The DNA here is from genome assembly GCA_948472305.1 of Vicia faba. Classification (NCBI taxonomy): domain Eukaryota; kingdom Viridiplantae; phylum Streptophyta; class Magnoliopsida; order Fabales; family Fabaceae; genus Vicia; species Vicia faba. The sequence continues at coordinate 1,519,842,352 of OX451741.1, read as the reverse complement.
GTCAATACCATGGAATTACGGTGGAGAAATCTACTACCATGGTATTAAACAAGTTGAAATAACCGAAGGAAGCTCTGATGAAGAAGATGCCAGCATTGGAAACATTTCCGGCACAAGCAAGATCACCCGAAGTGGGAGAATATTTTCTCCAGAGATTGCCCCCCCAAAGGCAATATTTGGACCCTCATCTGCCGCCAAAGTTATTCTTGCACCAATAAAACTTTCCGCTAGAACCCCACTGATTGAAGATGCTGCTGTTCCTATTGTTGTCCCTCCAACTTCTGCTGATAAGGGTAAAGGGATCCAAGATGAGCTCGTCAGGACGAGGGCTCAACCTTTGGTCATCCCGGAAACCTCTAAGAAAGAGCTGGAGGAGATCTTGAAGATAATTAAAAAGAGTGATTATGACGTGGTAGAGCAACTGGGGCAAACCCCCTCGAAAATCTCCATGTTAGCATTGCTACTTTGTTTAGAGGCGCACGCCAAAGCATTGATAAAATTCCTGAAGACAGCCCATGTACCCCAGGAAACCTCTGCCGACCAATTCCAAAACTGTGTAGCCAGTCTTACAGCAGACAACGGGTTAGGTTTCTATGATGCTGACCTAACCTCAAAAGGAAGAAAACACAACGATGCATTACATGTGTCAGTAGAATGCCAAGGGACTACTCTGGCCCATGTTCTAGTCGACACTGGTTCTTCTCTGAACGTGCTGCCTAAGAAGGCCCTCGACCGTTTAGACTGTGAAGGCTTGGAGTTAAGGCCAAGTAATATCATTGTAAGGGCGTTTGACGGGTCAAAGAGAACGGTACATGGGGAGGTAGACATTCCCATTAAGGTTGGCACAGAGGTGTTCCCCTCAACTTTCTATGTGATGGACATCCGTCCGTCATACTCTTGCTTATTAGAGAGACCATGGATACACAATGATGGGGCAGTCACCTCTTCCCTACATCAAATGATGAAGTACCCTATCAAAGGGAAGATCGTAATCATCCACGGTGAAGAGGAGTATATGATCAGCCACCTGAACTCTTTCCGATATGTAGAGGTAGAAGGTGAATTCATTGAGACGCCATTCCAGCACTTCGAGGAAGTCTCTCCTGAGGTGGAAGTAGCAAAAGTGGTAGCTGAGGTACCAAAGCAGATGGCCAGGATGGCATCTCTAAAAGACGCGAAGGCCGCAGTGAATGAAGGGAAGAGCTCAACATGGGGGCAGTTGCTGGACATTCCTCACAAAACAGACAAGTTTGGTTTAGGATTCACTGCTGCGGGGCAGAAAGCTATGCGCCGTTCAAAGGTTGAAAGAGCACCCATCAAGATCTCTCCTTATGGGATTAATGCTTTGGAAGGTGAAGACGAAGAAGTCAACATTGAAGATTGGATCTACCCAACCATCGAAGGGGGACCACGCAACTGGGAGGCAAAGGACTTTGTCCCTATTACTTTTATTAATCAGTAATTATCTGTCAAACATTTCCTTTGGTCTGTAATAATTTCTTTTGAACAATCCGTACACTACTTTTTCACCTCATGCCTTGCCCGGGGTATGTAGGTCCATTTGTAAGGGTTTTGATTATCTTCATATCCATATGCCATGTTTAGTGATTCATTGGACGTTTTTCATCGATAAACTGATGTGTTCATTTTCCTTCCTTTTTGCATTTTGTTTAAAGATGGCTATCCCTTACACACACCCACGCTCACAAATGCAGGTACCCATCCACTCTGGATTCTATGGGGTGACTATTCTGCTATGTCCTTCAATAACTCTGAAGATCTGGTCAATCAGGCTGAGTATGAAGATGACGAAGGTTGTGAAGTACCAAGAGAGCTAGCCAGACTTTTACAGCAAGAGGAAAGGGCCATCTTACCTCACGAAGAGTCGTTGGAAACTGTCAATTTAGGAACGGAGGAAGACAGAAAGGAAGTGCAAGTGGGTGCCAATCTGGAACCAAGTGTCAAGGAGCGCCTGATACAACTGTTAAATGAGTACGTTGAAATCTTCGCCTGGTCTTACGAAGACATGCCGGGTTTAGACACAGACATCGTGGTTCACCGTCTCCCTACAAGAGAGGATTGTCCACCGATAAAGCAAAAGGTCCGCCGAATGAGGCCCGACATGTCTGAGAAGATTAAAGCAGAAGTGATGAAACAATTCAACGCTGGCTTTCTGGCTGTTACATCCTATCCACAATGGGTTGCTAACATCGTGCCAGTTCCTAAAAAAGATGGCAAGGTCAGGATGTGTGTAGACTACCGGGATTTGAATAGGGCTAGCCCCAAAGATGATTTTCCGCTACCGCACATTGACATTCTGATTGACAACACAGCTCAGCACAAAGTGTTTTCCTTCATGGATGGATTCTCGGGCTACAATCAAATTAAAATGGCCCCCGAGGACATGGAGAAAACAACCTTTGTTACACAATGGGGTACTTTCTGTTACAAGGTGATGTCGTTCGGACTGAAGAACGCAGGAGCAACTTATCAACGCGCCATGGTAGCTTTATTTCATGATATGATACATCACGAGATCGAAGTTTACGTAGACGATATGATAGCTCAGTCACAAACAGAGGAGGAACACCTTGAACATCTAGAAAAGCTGTTTGCCCGGTTGAAAGAGTACAAACTCAGGCTGAATCCAAGTAAGTGTACTTTTGGAGTTAGGTCTGGTAAACTTCTAGGGTTTATTGTCAGCAACAAAGGCATTGAGGTCGATCCAGCAAAAGTGAAAGCAATACAAGAGATGCCGGCTCCCCGTACTGAAAAGGAGGTTAGAGGATTCTTGGGGCGCTTAAACTATATTGCCAGATTCATCTCTCATCTGACTTCTACCTATGAGCCAATTTTCAAATTATTAAAGAAGGATCAGGTAGTCGAATGGAACGAAGATTGCCAAGCTGCTTTTGATAAGATCAAGGAGTATTTGCTAGAACCTCATATTTTGATGCCTCCCGTCGAGGGAAGACCATTGATCATGTATCTAATCGTCTTGGATAAATCAATGGGGTGTGTTTTGGGCCAGCATGACGAGTCTGGTCGAAAAGAGCATGCTATTTTTTACCTTAGCAAAAAGTTTACCGACTGTGAGACTCGCTACTCACTGCTCGAGAAAACTTGTTGCGCTTTGGTATGGGCTGCTCGCCGACTAAGGCAGTATATGCTGACTCATACCACCTTGTTGATTTCCAAAATGGACCCTATCAAGTATATCTTCGAGAAGCCTGCTCTATCTGGAAGAATAGCTAGGTGGCAAATGATCCTAACTGAGTATGACATCCAGTACACCACTCAAAAAGCTATAAAAGGGAGTGTACTAGCTGACCATCTAGCTCATCAAGCTATCGAAGATTATCAAACCATGAGATTTGACGTCCCAGACGAGGACATCATGAATTTGGACAACATTGAAGGTAACAGACCGTATGACGGACCTGAAAAGGGATCCCGATGGACCCTATACTTTGATGGTGCTTCAAATGCACTTGGAAACGGTATCGGTGCGGTACTCATTTCCCCGGAAGGTTGTCACACTCCTTTCACGGTTCGACTCTGCTTCAGCTGCACAAACAACATGGCAGAATATGAGGCTTGCATCTTTGGTCTCAAGGCGGCTATAGACTTGGGGATCAAATCTTTGATCGTATTTGGGGACTCGGCTTTGGTTATCAGTCAAATCAAAGGAGAGTGGGATACCAAACATCCTAATCTTATCCCATACAGAGAACATATCCTGACATTGTTGCCTCATTTCGAGCAAATTACCTTCGAGCATTTCCCGCGAGAAGAGAATCAGCTAGCAGATGCTCTGGAAACAATGTCTTCTATGTTTAAACTCAACTGGGATAACGAGGTTCCCCAAATCACCATCGAGCGAATGGATGAACCTGCGCATTGTCATGAGATTAATACTGAAGAAGTAGTGGAACAACCCTTGTTTCACGAAATCAAAAGGTATCTCCAGACTAGAGAATATCCCGAAGGAGCTTCCGTAAATGACAAGAAGTTCCTAAGGAAGTTTGCTGCCAAGTTCTTCCTGAGAAATGGCATCCTCTATAAGCGCAACCATGATTGTGTTTTACTCCGATGTGTTGACAAAGCTGAAGCGGAGTTAATCATGACAGAGATGCACAGCGGTACATTTGGCACCCATTTGAGCGGGCATACTATGGCTAAAAGATCCTAAGGGCAGGCTATTACTGGTCTACCATGGAAGCAGATTGCCATCAGCACTCCCGTACTTGCCATAAGTGTCAAGTCTACGCTGACAAGATTCATATTCCTTCGGTTCCTCTCAACATGCTGACAGCTCCTTGGCCATTCACAATGTGGGGCATTGACATGATTGGAGAGATCAAGCCAACGGCTTCCAACGGACATCGCTTCATCCTGGTTTCCATTGACTACTTCACCAAATGGGTCGAAGCAGCTTCTTTCGCCTCTGTCACTAAAAATGTGGTTGCCCGCTTCATCAAGCAAAACCTCATATGCTGGTATGGTGTTCCAGACAGGATCATCACGGACAACGGTACAAATCTGAATAATACTATGATCACCGCATTGTGCGAACAGTTCAAGATTTATCATCATAATTCATCTCCCTATCGGCCGAAGATGAACGGTGCTATTGAAGCTGCGAACAAAAACATTAAGAAGATCATTCAGAAAATGACAGTCACTTACAAGGACTGGCATGAGATGTTACCGTTTGCTCTGCATGGATACCGTACAACGGCACGTACTTCAACCGGGGCAACCCCATTTTCTTTGGTATATGGCATGGAAGTTGTCCTGCCCATGGAAGTTCAGATTCCTTCTTTAAGGATTATGAAGGACTCTGGTTTGAGTGAAGATGATTGGATTCAGACCCGACTTGATCAACTCAATTTGATCGACGAAAAACGACTCGCCGCTGTGTGCCATGGTCAAACGTATCAAAAGTGGATGATCAAGGCTTTCAACAAGAAAGTCAGACGTCAAGTATATCAAGTCGGAGATCTCGTAATCAAGCGGATTATCCTGCCGCAAAGTGATCCCAGGGGAAAATGGACTCCTACATACGAAGGACCATTTGTGATCAAGAGCATATTTTCTGGTGGTGCAATGATTCTGACCACCATGGACGGCGATGATTTACCGCACCCTGCGAACGCAGACATAGTCAAAAGATACTACGCATAAAATAACTCGACAAGTCGAAAACCCGAAAGGGCGCCTTGGGCAAAAATGGGCATCCCGGTGGACCGAAAACCCGAAAGGGCAGTTCAGGCAAAAGTTAGGGATAAAACAAAAAAATATGTACACCCGGCAAGTTGAAAACCCGAAAGGGCGGCTTGGGAAAAAAGGGGTTTCCCGGTGGATCGAAAACCCGAAAGGGCGATTCAGGCAAAAGTTAGGGAATTAAAGCGTATGACTATGTCTCGTCGGATCACTTTAAGGACAATCTCTTCATCAACCAGCTCCAAGCTTCTAATTAATCCAATCATCGGCAGACGAAGCATTGAATGGACAGATATTCAGAGTTGTGAAAGCTATAGCATAATGGAATCCCATGGAATTGTTTCACATAGCCATCTTTCTTTTTGTATAAATTTTTCAATTTTTACGACGGCATCCTCTTACTAGGATGACTGTCTCCTCTGTACAAATATACTTATAGAAAGTTAATACAAATACTTTTCCAAATACAGAAATTTGCGTTGTCTTCCTTTTCTCTTTTCTTTTGCACTTATGTTTTATCTGAGAAACGTCCAATGTTTTGTTAAATAGGCATATGCATTTGAACATAATCATTTCCTTATGAATCAAGAAAGATGATTACTGATAGGTTAAAGGTACAAATAGATATCTTGATGCCCTTTCAGAAGGAATCCTCAGCAGAGTTAAACTCCAAATTCCCCAGCCAGAGGGCCTTCCAGAACTCGATTCCCCTCAGAGTTAAGTTTCAGAATCCCCAGTGGAGCCTTAAAAATCTGAAAATCCAATCCCCAGCGGAGCTAAGATTTCTTGCCATCAATCCCCAGCCGAAGCAGGCTAGTGAAACTTCTCCCCACAGAGATACCTTCCACCAAACTGAAAATTCTCAGTCATACCTCTCCAGCATGAGTCTATCAGGTTCTGAACTTCCCCAATGGAGATCTTCAAGAATTCTCATTCCCCGCAAGTTACCAAGGAATTCCAGTTCTCCAGCAGTGGCCCTAAGATCCCTCAGCAAGTGAAGATCTTGTATTCCCCGAGCAGGGTGAAGGCTCATTCTCAGTGCCTCACAGGATAATCAGATGTTCTCCAGTGAAGATATCCTTAAGACAAGAATCCCCAGAAGATTGGTATACAACCCAAGCTCCTATTTCTCTAGCAGTAGTCAACAAGGATGTCTCATCCTCAGCAATCAAAATTTTTGTCTTCCCCTGCAGCAGTCAAGGATCCACTTTCCCTGACAGCAGTCAAGATTCCTTATCTCCAAGATTCATCTATCCTCAGCAAGACAGTTCTTCAGCTTACATATGTATTCATTTACTTTCATATCATGAACATTGATATAAAATATTTCGCATCATACATATCATGCAACATAACTTTGTGTTTTAGCTAACATTTCACCCTTTTCAGGATAAAATTAAAAGGCTATCATTAACAATTGTTCAGATACAATATGGATACACCTCAGACACGGCGGTCATTCTATTACTCATTCAGAATCTCAAGTCAGATACAGTATGGATACACCTCAGACACGACGGTTATTCTACTACTCATTCGGACTACAGCGATCAGATACAAACTAGATACGCTCCAGACACGGCAGCCATTCTATCCCTCATTCAGATTCACTTATTCACCTCAAGGTTCAATGCATTCCAAACACGGATACCATTCTGACCCTTACAACAGCAGCTTGATTCTCTCCAGTGCGTTCGCCACGGAAGTTATTCTGTCATTTATCTAAATCCCAGTTACAGTTTCAGATACACTTCAAACACAGAAGTCATTCTATTACTCATACGGATCTCAATCCTAGTTACAGTTTCAGATACACTCTAGACACGGAAGTCATTCTGCTACTCATACAACTTTCAACTTCAGATACAGTCCAGATACGCTCCAAACATGGTTGCCATTTCTGTCACTCATTCAGAAGTTGTCCCCAGCACGCCGTTGCTCCATACAGATGTTTCTTTGTTGCCCAGATACAATACAGATACACTCCAGACACGGCAGTCATTCTGATATTCGTTCTACATTTCAAACACAGTTACAGCTCAGATACGCCCCAGACACAGAGGCCTTTCTTCTGCTCATACAAACTCGGTCCTTAGATACAGTTCAAATACATTCCAGACACGGATACCATTTTGATCCTCATTCTTTTGACCTGTCACACTACAGTTCACCGAACCTTCCAGATGGCATCTTTAAGCCCATCACCGACAAGATTCTGTCACTCTTCAGATGGCATCTTTAAGCCCATCTCCAAACGGCATCTCTAAGCCCATTCCCATATCCATTGTTCTGATAAGTGCAAATTTCAGGGCACTCTAGTGTCCAATCTCCTTTTACCTTTGAGACGCGAAAGGCAAACCTGCCAATCTAACTCTTCAGGTGCAAGAAGATTGAACACGGGAAACTGTTGTACCCCAAAATTTTCCCTCCCTTTTCTTCAATATTTTCTCACCACAAGACCCTTGGAGTTCAAGATCCAGCTAGGGTTTCCTCTGCTCAAGACTTCTCCTTGCACTGATGACCCAAATTAGGGTTTGTGTTTGCACAAAGATGTTTTGACCTAAAATGCCTAAAATGACTTTCATGCTTCATGTTGGACTCCCAAGTTTATCCATACCAAGTTTCAAGTCTTGATTCCAAACTTTGCCCAGTCAATTGGACAGTTGACCTAGAAATCAGCTGTATTGGGGAAAAAGTCAACTGTGGTCAATTGACAGTCAAACCTCATGAAATTTGACCCACATCAACATTATGAACTCATACAAACCCTTTGGTCAAGTTTGGATCACAATTCCACAAGAAATTTGATCAGATCACCAAAAGGGCAAAATGGTCATTTTTAGGGTTTTGACTGCACAAAGGCAATTTTTGACTGTTTAACCTAGCCAATGGCAAACCAAGCTCATATATGGACTCAAGGACCCCATGGAATTGTCTTGACATGTTCAACAAATTCAAAAGATCCCAAATGCACAAGATTGACAGATGAATTTTCCAGTCAATTGATCAATTTTTGACTGTATACTGAAAAGTCAAACTTTGACTTTTTGGTCAAAATCAAGTGTCAAGATTCATTTTTCATCAAAACATGCCAAATTATGAAACTTGTTCATCAAGAAATCAATAATTGCAAATTAGGGTTTAAAATGAAGAATTTTCATAACTTAGAATTTTTCTAAGTTATGAAAATCCCTAATTTTTTTCTAACTTTGTCCCTTTTTTTCACCAAGATGCATTTGGATTCAAACAAAAGTCAAAACATGAAAGTTGTAGTCCATTGTAAAATATACAACTTTGATTCACAAAGTTTCCCCAAAATAAGCTTGTAGCTCAAGTTATGATTTTTGGAACAAGGGTGCAAAACATTCTTAACTTAGAAAAATTTTGACCTATTTTAGGCAGGATTTTTGCCTAACTTCATGGCTATTTTTCACATGCTTCCACTTGGAATTTCAATTTGCATTACGAAGATGGATTGTAGTACACATTCCAAGATTTCCAAAATGTCAAAGAACTCATCAAACAACCTTGTGGTTTGGGAGAATCGAATTTGGCAATATGGGCAAAACTCACTTTGTTCATGGCCAATTTACATGTCCATAACTTTGCATTTTTGAACTCAGCATGCTCTAAGCTAGATTACAGGTCCTTTATCTCATTCACACTCATAAATTTAATGCCAATCCTTCATGTTTAAGTCTTATCTTGTGTGTTTAAGCATTGCATACAAGATTGAGCCATAATTGGAAAAAGTGATTTATCCATTTTTGTAAAGTAGAACTTTATGTCAAGTTTGAAATCAAGAAGTACAAGGCCATATCTTTGGGCACAAGTTCAGAAGCATATCACACTGATCAAGGGGGATGGTTGCAGCATATTAGAGGGGCCTGCACAAGCTTGTAAAACCAACTTGCCATTTCTTGCTTAAGAGAGAAGTAACTTGGCATAACTTAGACCAACTCTCATTTCAGTCAAAAGAAGCTTAAGCAAAGTTGTTGTACACCTTCCAAACATAAAACCTAAGCTAGGGCACGAGCCAAACACCTTCCAAACATCATCAAACCTCAAAACACACTCCCACTGCAGAAAACAGAGTAACCTCTGGAGTTGGACTTCCATAAGCCAATCCATTCGTGCATTCTTGCTAAATCCAGTTCATACACATTCCATACCATATATGCAAGCTATCCCAGGCATTGGACACGACCTGTAACACCTCTAACCAACATCACCATTTTCATTTTTTCTGTTTTGCAGGTTGATTGCCATAGCTTGATCCAGTTGGTTTCAAAGCAAGTTAAAGGTTGGAATAGCATCCCTGAACCTCAAGCAAGTTGTACCAATCCTCATTTTGCCTTGAAAGTGCCTCCATTGTCAGACACGATCCAAACTTAACAGGTAAGTTCATGGACTTCTATCTCTCAATATAGGAAGAGTTAGCTCTAAGTTTGTGAATGAAAAATGTTCTACTCATGCCCCTGAAACTATACATATCTTTATTTTCCATTTATGTTGCATGTGCTGAGAGAATTTGAGACCTGAACATTGACAAAAACTTAGGTTAAGAATTAGGGATGGAGAAATTCTCTCTCATTTCTGAGAGTTAGGTTAAGTTTTTTATATGTATGGAATCGTGGCTTGATGCTTAACATTTTTCATGTTGTGAGTTTGTGCTAAAAGTCCAAGAATCTGGAGATAGCAGAAGCGCGTATTTTGTACAAAGATGCTGGAGGTTGAAGAAGACAGAGTCTTGGGCTGGGCCTGAGATTTGTTTTTCCTTTTCACACCACTGCATTTCACATGCACCCCCTGGCCCATTTTGAGTTTTACTTGTCATTTTCCATTTTTTCCTTTTGATTTTGTTTCCATATTTTTATTTAAGCATGAAAAAATATTAAATTTATTTTTCCCACATTTTTTGCATTTTATTTGATATTTATTTGGCTTTATTTAGTTTTGTATATAAATAAACATAAATATACTATTATTTAAAATAACTAAAAAATAATACAAACATATTTTATTTCTGATTTTTATTTTATGTTATCTCTTGAAAACATTTTATAATAAAAATATACTTTTTTTAATAATATTAAATATTTTATTTTTGTATATATAATATATATTTAATAAATAATGTAAAATACTTATATATTTATTAGTATATTTAGGGAAAAATACAAAGAATTAATACATTTTATTTTTATTAATATTTTGACCTCAAAAATACTTTTTTTACAATATACCTTCTTTTATTTATTCTTTGTACATAATTAATAAATATTACATATTTTATATAATAAATGCCTTTTATTCATAAAATTAGGGTTTCACCCTAAATACATAAAATACCAAAAATTAATTAATTTTATTTTTGTTTATTTGACACATAAAAAATATTTTTTTTTCATACATATAAAAAACCATTTTTTGCATCTTGCACATTTGTTATATTTTTATTTAATTGTTATATATTAAATAATTTTTATAATTCAATTTGGATGTAATAGTTTAGATTTAATTTCTTGCTAAAATATCCCCATTTGAACATTTGTACCCCCCATCTCATATATTATGTTGTAATAACTTAGGACCTTTTATTTTTCGCATTTAAAAGTTTTCTAATTATGCCATGTTAGAATTAGGGTTTTGTATGCAAAATTAACCAAAAAATAGTTTGACCTAATTTCAAGATAAACAAGCATGAAAATGGACAACACTAATCACACTTGCACCCCTAGGGTATTCCACTTGTTGCCTTCAAATAATGGGCCATATTGCATGTTAGGTATCTTTGGCAAAAACCAAACAATTCAAATGATCATAAGTCCCTCGATGACGCTTTCGAAAGTTACCTATCAAAATGATCATAGTCCCTTCAAGCAAATTGCCAAAGACACTTGGCACCATTGCATTCATGGTCCATACGATGACCCGCGCCCGTCCTGTTGAACATCCTAAAACGCAAGATTGTCCACCAAATACAATGGTGGAACAAAATTGTTAAAAAAGGGTTAAAACATGAAAAAAAAACCTTTGAGTACATTAGGGGTAGACAAAACTCTTAGTTACTTGATCAACTTGCAAAAACACTTGCCTACTTTTCAAAACCACACTCCACAAACACTTTCAAAACAAACTTTTAAAAACATTTGAAACATCTTTTCAAAAAGATACTCACCTTTGTAAAACATTCGAGTAAAGAATTGTTACAACAGTTGCCGAAACGAAGGCGTCTTTTTCAAAACATTTTCAAAAACACACACACACATACCACAATTTCAAGCAATCGAAAATCAAGGCAAGTGATCTAAAACCAAGTAACTAAGAGCCCATGGATAACCATGGATGAAAAGGGTGCTAATACCTTCCTTTTTCATAATCTACCCCCCGAACACACGAAACATCTCAAAAGGTTTTTCCTGTGCTTTTTAACCTTTCCTTTAGGATAAAATAAAAAGTCGGTGGCGACTCTTGCTAAACCGAACAAGTGCGAATACAAACGCAAAACCTCAAGTCAGTTCTCCCACCGTATCACAATGACTGTATTTGAGTCACAGTTGACTTTTGCCCTAGCACAGTCGATTTTTGGACCCCTTGAGCAATTGACTGAGCAAACTTCCTCTGCAAGGCTTGAAATTTGGCATGGATGATCTTGAGAACATATTAGGAAATTGGGGAGAACTTGAGGTCATTTGTATGCAAGGACCTTGATGCAACACAAAACCCTAATTTGGGGTTGACTGCCTTAGGAGATAGCTTGATTGTCCAACTTTTGAGCAATCTTGAGCCACTTGGAGATTTTTCTTGCAATGTTTTGAGAAATATGAGAGGGCAAATTTTGGGGTACAACAGCTGCCCCTGTTCAATATTCTTAAACCTGAGGATGTAGATTGGCTTTCGTGCCTTTCGTGATCCGAAGGTGGAAGATGATTGAACACTAGAGTGCCCAGAAATTTGCACTCGCATGAAGTGGTATCAGCCTGGTGATGTCGGGAATGGGCCTACAGATGCCATTTGGGAGACTGTTGATAGGTGGTCTAAACTTCGACTGGAATAGGAATCAGGGAGATCTTAGGGTCGATCTGACTGAACCAGAGAAGGTCTTGGATTAACTTTGACTGGATAAGAATCAAAAAAATCTTCGAATTGATTTAACTAAACTGGACAAAAGTCTTGGAATATCTTCAACTGGAATATGAATCGGGGAGATCTTAGCGTCGATCTGACTGAACCATAGAAGGTCTTGGATTAACTTTAACTGGATAAGAATCATAAAAATCTTAGGGTCGATTTAACTGAACCAGACGAAAGTCTTGGAATATCTTCAATTGGAATACGAATCAGGGAGATCTTAGGGTCGATCTGACTGAACCAGAGAAGGTCTTGGATTAACTTTGACTGGATAAGAATAAAAAAAATCTTCGAATTGATTTAACTAAACTGGACAAAAGTCTTGGAATATCTTCAACTGGAATAAGAATCGGGGAGATCTTAGCGTCGATCTGACTGAACCATAGAAGGTCTTGGATTAACTTTAACTGGATAAGAATCAGAAAAATCTTAGGGTCGATTTAACTGAACCAGACGAAAGTCTTGGAATATCTTCAACTGGAATACGAATCAGGGAGATCTTAGGGTCGATCTGACTGAACCAGAGAAGGTCTTGGATTAACTTTGACTGGATAAGAATCAGAAAAATCTTAGGGTCGATTTAACTGAACCAGACGAAAGTCTTGGAATATCTTCAACTGGAATACGAATCAGGGAGATCTTAGGGTCGATCTGACTGAACCAGAGAAGGTCTTAGATTAACTTTGACTGGATAAGAATCAGAAAAATCTTAGGGTCGATTTAACTGAACGAGACGAAAGTCTTGGAATATCTTCAACTGGAATACGAATCAGGGAGATCTTAGGGTCGATCCGACTGAACCAGAGAAGGTCTTGGATTAACTTTGACTGGATAAGAATCAGAAAAATCTTAGGGTCGATTTAACTAAACTGGACAAAAGTCTTGGAATATCTTCAACTGGAATACGAATCAGGGAGATCTTAGGGTCGATCTGACTGAACCAGAGAAGGTCTTGGATTAACTTTGACTGGATAAGAATCAGAAAAATCTTAGGGTCGATTTAACTGAACCAGACGAAAGTCTTGGAATATCTTCAACTGGAATACGAATCAGGGAGATCTTAGGGTCGATCTGACTTAACCAGAGAAGGTCTTGGATTAACTTTGACTGGATAAGAATTAGAAAAATCTTAGGGTAGATTTAACTGAACCAGAGGAAAGTCTTGGAATATCTTCAACTGGAATACGAATCAAGGAGATCTTAGGGTCAATCTGACTGAACCAGAGAAGGTCTTGGAGTAACTTTGACTGGATAAGAATCAGAAAAATCTTAGGATCGATTTAACTGAACCAGACAAAAGTTTTCCATAGATGTAGTTTTTCTTTTAATGGGACTACCAGGTCATATAAGTAGTCAACGGTGTTTATTGATTCGTCTTTCCCTAAAAAGGTAAAGAGTTAGTCATACGCAATGTCATGATGTATGAAATGCATGATATATATCAAGCAATGATACTCTCAAAATAAATGAGATTGTATGGTATGATGCGTATATGCATGTATCATGATGTATGGAAATGTGATGTTTTAGCTGGGGAAAATAAATCCCGGATAGTTGCTGAAGAATAGAGCTGGATTCTTCGTTTCCACTGGGGATGGTGAACGAAGGTGATTACGAGAATAAACCTGCAGGAGAAGATAACTCCGTAGGGGAATAAAATGATGAGGAGATTACTTTGTGGGGAAGAGATGCTCTACTGAGGATTCCACTGATAAACTCCGTCGGGATGAATTATCGATGCTGGTGATATTGAATCTGTTGAGGACTGAATTCCTGTTTGTGAAAGGGAAGAACTCCGCTGGGGACGATCTCTCAGTGGCGATGTTAATGAGGATAACCTGTTAGACTTTTATGGGGATACTCCTCTGAATTCTGCTGGGAATGATCCTTTGAACTCGGCTGGGGAGATTTATTTTGTACTCCGCTGGGGATAAACTTCCAGAGTCTACTGGGGATGATGCTTCAACTCCATTGGGGAAGCTTTTTCAGACTGTGCTGGGAAGATTTTAACTCCACTGGGGGTATCTTGTATTCTGCCAGGGAACATTCTTATACTCCGCTAGGGAAAATTAAGACTGTCGGGGATATCAAGCCTTTTTAGTGCTGATGGTAGATCAACTCTGCTTGGGGAGAGCATTGTTGATTTGTTCATAGTTGCAACTCCCAGCTGGGGGGAGCTATCATTACTGTCTTACTCTGCAGGGAGTGAATGCATCTCAACCATATCCTTCAGCTGAATTTACCTTGTACCTGATGGACAGAGCAACTGTACAGTTTGGACAATTTTTATTGCCCCTGTTTCTGATATTTACCTTAATCGTCTTTTGTTTCGCATGTAAATATTCATGAGCAGCAATTAATGTCAAATGCATATATCATAAATGAACATTGAATGTTCTTTGCAAAACAAAACAGATAAAGGAAAATAGTTTGAAATTTTTTTTTTGAAAATGAATTGTATTGATTTTGAAGTTTGGCCTGTAAATAGGCGTTTTTGTACAAGAGGCCGACGTCCTAGTAGGAGAACACCGCCGAATAATAGAATTTACACAATTTTGTGAAAAACTAAACAAAACAGCTATGTGAATGATCCCACTGGGTTCCAACTCTACTATTGCCTTTATGTCCTCAAGCATCTCATCACTTGGCTGCTTGGTTGAAGATGAATCAGATTGATTAGTGCCGCCTGAGCTTGATAGTCGATACCGAAGTCTGGATGCAAGATGATCCAATGAGACATAGTGTTACGCTTTGATCCCTAATTTTTGCCTGGACCGCCCTTTCGGGTTTTCAGTCCACCGGGATACCCTTTTTTGCCCAAGCCGCCTTTTCAGGTTTTCGACTTACCGGGTGTACAGATTTTTTCATTTCCATCCCTTATTTTTGCCCGAACCCTTTTGGTTCGCCGAGAAGCCCTTATTTTTTCCTAGGCCAGTCAACCTAGCGGGTCTTTGGTTATGCGTAGTATCTTTTCACTATGTCTGCATTGACGGGGTGAGGAAGGTCGTCACCGTCCATGGTGGTTAGAATCATAGCTCCTCTTGAGAAAATGTTCTTAACCACAAATGGCCCTTCGTAAGTAGGGGTCCATTTGCCCCTAGGGTCACCTTGAGGTAAGATAATGCGTTTGATAACCAGGTCCCCAACTTGATACTCTTGTCGTCTGACTTTCTTGTTAAATGCCTTGATCATTCGCTATTGGTACGTCTGACCATGACAAATAGCAATAAGTCTCTTTTTGTTGATTAGGTTCAGCTGATCAAGCTGGGTCTGAATCCAGTCATCTTCACTCAAACCTCATCCTTCATGATCCGAAGAGAGGGTATCTGAACTTCAATGGGCAAGACTGCCTCCATGCCATATACCAAGGAGTAAGGTGTTGCCCCTGTTGACGTCCGCGCTGAGGTACGGTACCCATGAAGAGCAAATGGTAACATCTTGTGTCAGTCTTTGTATGTCACTGTCATCTTCTACACAATATTCTTAATGTTCTTATTAGTCGCTTTGACAATCCCATTCATCTTCGGCCGGTAGGGAGAAGAGTTGTGATGCTGTATCTTGAACTGCTTGCAGAGCTCAGTGATCATTTTATTGTTAAGATTGGTACCATTGTCCGTAATGATCCTCTCTGGTACACCATATTGACAGATCAGATTATACCGAATAAACCGTGCCACGACGTTCTTGGTTACTGTAGCAAAGGAAGCTGATTCAACCCACTTCGTAAAGTAATCAATAGCTACCAGGATGAAACGGTGCCCGTTGGATGCCGTAGGTCTGATCTCGCCGATCATATCAATGTCGCACATTGCAAAAGGCCACAGAGCTTTCAATATATTCAGAGGTATCAGAGGTATGTGCACTTTATCAGCATAGACTTGGCACTTGTGACATGTCCGAGAATGCTGATAACAGTCGGCTTCCATAGTGGACCAGTAATATCCTGCCCGTAGGATTTTCTTCGCCATGGTGTGTCCGCTGGAATGAGTTCCAAAAGTACCTTCATGTAACTCCGCCATGATCTTTTCTGCCTCGTTCTTATCCACACATCGCAGTAAGGTTGAATCATGGTTACGCTTGTAAAGGATACCATTGTTGATGAAGAACTTTGCCGCGAACCTTCTTAGAAACTTCTTATCGTTAACAGATGCACCCTCGGGGTATTCCTGAGCCTCAAGGTATCTCTTCACCTCATGAAACCAGGGTTTATCTGCTACCTCTTCAGTCTCAATGTCACATAAATGTGCAGGTTCGTCCAATTTTTCAATGATAATCCGGGGAGCTTCGTTGTCCCAATTGACTTTGAACATAGAAGACATTGTAGCCAGCGCGTCTGCCAACTGATTCTCCTCTCTAGGGAAATGTTCAAAGGTTATCTCCTCAAAATGTGGAAGCAACGTCAATACATACTCCTTGTAAGGAATAAGATTTGGATGTTTCGTATGCCATTCGCCTTTGATCTGACTGATCACGAGAGTGGAATCTCCGAAGACACTCAGAAACTTAATCCTTAGGTAAATTGCTGCTCGAAGACCCATGATGCATGCTTCATACTCCGCCATATTGTTGGTGCAGTTGAAACATAGTCGGGAGGTAAACGGAGTATGAGAGCCTTTAGGAGATATGATCACGGCGCCAATGCCATTACCCAAAGAGTTTGAAGCTCCATCAAAGTACATAGACCATCGGGATCCTTCCTCAGGTCCTTCATCAGGTCTAGGTGTCTCACAATCAGTCACTATCATGATATTCTCGTCCGGGAATTCAAATTTCATAGACTGGTAATCATCCACCGCCTGATGTTCCAAATGGTCTGCCAACACACTTCCTTTGATTGCCTTTTGGGTCGTGTACTGGATGTCATACTCAGTCAAGATCATCTGCCATCTCGCTATTCTTCCGGACAAGGCAGGCTTTTCAAAGATATACTTGATTGGATCCATCTTTGATATCAATAGAGTAGTGTGAGTCAGCATATATTGTCTCAGCCGGCGAGCAGCCCATGCCAAAGTGCAGCAAGTTTTCTCGAGCAGTGAGTATCGGGTCTCACAGTCGGTAAAATTTTTGCTAAGGTAATAAATAGCATGCTCTTTTCGGCCAGACTCGTCATGCTGACCCAGCATACACCCCATTGAATTATCGAGTACTGTCAAGTATAAGATCAAGGGTCTCCCTTCAACTGGAGGCATCATAATGGGTGGCTCTGTGAGATACTCTTTGATCCTTTCGAAAGCGGCCTGGCATTCATCGTTCCAACGTACTACTTGATCTTTCTTCAGTAGCTTGAAGATTGGCTCACAAGTAGCAGTGAGGTGCGAGACGAATCGAGCAATGTAGTTCAGTCGTCCCAGGAAGCCTCTGACTTCTTTCTCTGTTCTGGGAGCTGGCATCTTCTGTATAGCCTTCACTTTTGCAGGATCCACTTGAATACCTTTGTCCCTTACGACGAAACCCAACAGTTTACCAGATCTTACCCCGAAGGTGCACTTGTTCGGGTTTAACCTCAGCTTGTACAACTTCAGCCTGTCAAACAGCTTCTGCAGATGGTTAAGGTGTTCCTCCTCAGTTTGGGACCTTGCAATCATGTCGTCGACGTACACCTCGATCTCGTGATGGATCATGTCATGAAACAAAGCAACCATGGCATGATGATACGTTGCCCCAGCATTCTTCAATCCAAAAGGCATGACCTTGTAGCAAAAGGTACCCCACTGAGTAACAAAAGTTGTCTTCTCCATGTCTTCGGGAGCCATTTTAATCTGATTATAACCGGAGAAACCATCCATAAAGGAGAATACCTTGTGCTGAGCGGTGTTGTCAACCAGAACGTTAATATGAGGCAGAGGGAAATCATCCTTGCGGCTTGCCCTGTTCAGATCTCTATAGTCAACACACATTCGAACCTTACCATCCTTCTTCGGCACAGGAACCACATTGGCCACCCACTGCGGGTAGGAAGTAACTGCTAGAAAACCAGCGTCAAACTGTTTCATCACTTCAGCCTTGATTTTTCAGACATCTCTGGGCGCATTCGGCGGACCTTCTGTTTCACGGGAGGACGGTCTTCCTTGGTAGGCAGGCGGTGTACCACAATATCGGTATCCACACCAGGCATATCTTCGTAAGACCAGGAAAAGATCTCAACATAGTCACGCAGCATCTGAATCAACCGTTGCTTCACACTAAGCTCCAGATTTACCCCGATCTTGACCTCTTTCTTGTCTACCTCTGTACCCAGATTCACTGTTTCCACTGGCTCTTCATGTGGCTGTATAGCCCTCTCCTCTTGGAGTAACAATCTTGCAAGTTCACCCGGCACTTCGCAATCATCTTCACCTTCGTCTTCGGCTAAGTTGATCGGACTTTCGAAGTCATAACTAGCAGTAGCAGAGTCGTTACCAGTGAGATCCAGAGTGGATGTATACCTGTATATGTGAGTGTGTGTAAAATAGCTGTTTTGCAATATATAATAAAAGAAAAAACAAGGAGCGCAAAATTTGAAATGCAAGAACGTCCAATGCTTTTATTAATGATATATGTAAATGACACACATAAATCCCTCACAAATGAAGCCACGGTGCCCTGGGTAAGACACCGGGCCGTAGAGTTTAAAACATTGTCTGTTACAAATTCAAAACAAAAAGTTTCATTACTGGTGTGATCGGTGGATCTGGAACTGACTGTTTAACGCTGGTTCGTGAAATGTCGCGGAAGCAAGAGTCGCCACCGTCTTTTATTTTCTCCAACATGGACAGGACAAAAGCACAGCAAAATTCCTTATGAGATAGTTTCTCGGTTCGGGAGGTAGATTTATAGAAAGGGAAGGTGTTAGCACCCTTTCTATCCATGGTTATCCATGGGCTCTTAGATACTTGCTCATTGTGTTTTCAAAAGTGTTTGCTTTTCAATTGTGAGTGGGTTTGAAAAAGTTTCGTTTAAAGATTTCAGATTGACTCTTGTATCAGTCCTCAAGAGTGTTTGAAAAATTGTTTTGAAAGCTTTTTGAAAAGTGTCGGTGTGAAAAGATTTTCGTTTGTTTTTGAAGAGAGCAAGTATCCATGAGTCGTCTACCTACCCTAAGGAATTAGGATGTGTAAATGTCCTTAAGGTAGTGCCATCCCACCATTGAGAGGTAGGTAGCACCACCGTTGGAGGTGTTCGGGTCAATTCGTTTGTAGGGACAGTGTGGTCACCAGAGCAACAGTAGGACACCTTAGAAGCTACCCTTATGCCATTGATCCTTTTTAATTCCGAGGCAACTGTTTCGAGGCAACTGGATCATGTCATGGACATAAGGACTTACTAAAACGTCCTATACTCGACGACCACATTTCGAAGGCAAGGCAACAGTGAGGCGTACCCTAAGAGTGGTGTGTGAATTTGTGTGTTATTTTTAGTTTAGCATTTATCTTGTACATGTATCATGGTGATCTACGCATTGTTTTTAATTAGTCACTCATTCTTTCATGCAAGTTAGCAGTTTAAAAGTGCGGAAATTAAAGTGCGGAAAGTAAAATTCTACGCTATTACAAGGCGCAGGTCTATACATCGCCAAATTAACAAAGACCCGTTTTGAATAAAAAAATGCGGAAAGTAAATAAATTCCTAATTACTATTACAAGGCTTGAGCAATTACATAATATTCACAAAGGAAAATAAAATAACATGCGAAACGAAATAAAAATTGAACGTTCGAGGGCGTTGGACCCTTTTGAAATTAAATTGAATGAAAGGTTAATGAATTATTTAATTAAAAGAAAAGAAATGTTTTTTATGTTTTTGGTATTTATGAAATAAAGAAAAATTAAAATTCAAAGAAAACCCTAATTCTAAATATTTTTTAATTATTAAAGAAAGAGATTAAAGTTTTAACCTAATTTACCCTAGTTAATTAATTACATATTTATTTACAAAATAATTAATAATTAATAATAATAATGAGAAGAAGAAATTATTTATTAAGAAAAAGATAAAAAATGCTAAACCTAATTTCTACCTATTTTAATTATTTAAGAAAACATTAAAATTTTAACCTAAATTAAACTAAATTGATTATTAGAAATTTATTTACAAAAAAATATTTAATGAACAAATTAATTAACATATTTTTTTAGTTTTTGATTTTTCTGGTTTTTGTATTATGAAAATTAATTTTGTGGAATTAAAAGAAAATAATTAAAAAAAACAATGAAAAGAATAAAAAAAGGAAAAAACAAAGAAAAATAAAAATGGGCAAACCATGGGGGTGGCTGACCCAATTGAGAGGTTTGTTGAAGCAAATAGGCCTATTGAATCAGAGGCCTGGTTGACTTTTCCAGCGCGTGTGTGGGATGATTGACTGAGGTCCATGGTGGAATTCACATGATGGCCTTTGGATGAGATCCCCTGGGCGCGTGGCAAGCAAACAGGCGGGGTGCATGATGAACCTTTGAGAGCACACTGCATAGAAGCATATTAAGAAAAATATTATGGAAGAAGTGGGGGACCTGGGAATCGAACCCAGGTCCCAGTACCTGTATGCCAACACAACAGCCAACTGAACCAACGCGCGTCTTTGGTATTATTATGGAACATAAATAATATATGTGAAAAGAACGTGTTATGCTGGATGTTAACAAAATCGCGCCAAATTTGAATCATCCAACCACATCAAGCCACGCCAGCATCTTCTTTATTTTTCCTGAAAATAAGAAATAGATAGCGGGGGTTTTAAACCCCCACTAAATGGCACCTGCAAATAATAGCGAATAGGGCATATGCAAACATAAAAAGGGCGCGAATAGTGGATTAGTTTCGTTTGGATGTCCTGAATCCAATGGTATCACTTTGGTTGTCCAATTTTTCCAGATGAAGGAAACCCCAAATCTGGAGCTCTGAAACCCTAGCGAATGTCAATGGCAACTTTTGATACAGGCAATATTAATTCAATTAAAAGACACCAATAGCTTCAGAAAGTTCATGTCAGTATAAATCAAACATTAAAAGTCACTAATCATGCATGGAATTCAAAATACGATTATGAAAATTTTCATGAACAGGGCGATGGCGTTCTACCACTTCTTTGAGTATGGAGACTTGGCTTTGATTGCAAACGCTTCCTAGGTCGTCCAGCAATGTATTGGAATCGCTTTTTGGCTTTGAAACGACCTATATGTATGAAAACAGTTTTCAATATTTTTGTGAAAAAGTGCAAGTTTGTTCTTGTGTTCTGAGCGCAGCTTTTGTGTCTAGGGCATTAGGGTTATGTTTGCATATGTATGTAGAAGGAATTAGGTTAGAAAAACCAAGCCCAAATTCCTTGAATCAATGCTTTGAATATTTGATTTTGTACATCTTTTTTCAAATCTCTTTGCCATGAAAACTTGCTAATTGTGGAAGATTTTGTCTCTTGAGAAGGCACACGAAATCATGAGCTCATAATGGAAGAATATGCTGCACAAAAAGATTCAAAATCATTATTTAGTATTTTTCTCATATTTAATTTTAATTAAATGAATTAATAGGATTGAAAATTCAATTAATTAATTAAAAATAAGAAAATAACTCCCTTTTAGCTTAATGGGTCGTGCATAGCTTTTGGGTAATGATTCATGGAAGAAATTGAGGCCCATTAGCATTTTTGAGGCATTTGAAGCAAAGTTGACTTTTCAAAATTCCCAAAAATTTCCCAACTTCCACAAGGCATATCTTGCTCAATTTTTAAGCTTTGATCATGTTCTTGGACATTTTGGAAAGGTCTTGAAGTCCTCTAACCAATGCCTTTGGTCCCATGTCATTTTCATTTACCAATCTCAAGTTATGGTCTTTGATTTAAAGTGCCTTTTTGTTGACTTTTGAAAATGACCTATAATGTTGAGATTGATAACTTTTTGTGAGAGCATTTCTTGGACTTGAAGTGTGAAGATGAGTTGTAGGAAATGTCATTCTCTTCAAAATGAGCTTTGGATGGAATTTTTCTGATAAACCATGAGGAAGTTATGCCCTAGTTAATTTGCAGTTGACTTTTTCAACTGTCCAAAAATAGAAACTTTTGCATCTTGAGGCTTTTTGAGCCATGCTTTGAGAATCATGATCAAGAATTGATCAAATGATGTTTGTGGCTTCAAAATAAGATGTGGACCAAAATTTTTTACTTTTGACTGTCAAATGACCATTTTGCCCCTGCAGTTGACTGTGAAGCAAGTAGGATTTTTGACTGTGCAATTTGATGCTGTGAGTCTTGAAACTTGTCATAAGGATGCTTGACAATGTATGTAGGCAAGTGGGACTTGTTTGGACCTTTGGAAACTTAAACTTCTTTGCCATAACCAAAACCCTAACTTTGACTGTGTTATGAGGCAATTGGACTGTGCCACCCTTGAGAGATTTTGAAGCATGATCTTAGCAAATCTTGAAGAATATGGGAGGGGAAGAGTATATGGTGAGCCATTTGAATTCCTTCAGGTATATTGAGATGGACGTGGAGTTTATTGAAACCCCCTTTCAGCATTTTGAAGAGGTACCTCCAACATTGGCAGCGGCAGAAACAGTGGTTGAAGAGGATGTTCCTTTGAAGATGGCTTCCCTGAAGGATGCCCAGGCTGTGATCAAGAAAGGTGAATGTGCTAACTGGGGCAGGCTCCCTGATTTTACACCTAAAACTGATAAGTTTGGACTGGGTTTTACTGCAGAGAGTCAGAAGGCTGTGCGCAAAGCTAGAACCAGAAGACCTCTTGTGCTCATTACCAACCCAGGAGTGAATGCTATTGGGGACGAAGATGAAGTGGAAGAGTCAGAGTTTGAAAGCCGGATCTACCCGACAACTTATGGTGGATTGACTAATTGGATTGCCAAAGATCATACTCCTGTTACTTTTGTTACGCAGTAATAAACTCCTTTGTTTTGTTATTTGTAATAAACAATGAATTAAAACTCTATGGCCCGGTGTCTTACCCGGGGCACCGTGGCTTCATTTGTGAGGGTATATTAATTGTCATTTCATATATCATGAATAAAGATCTTGGACATTTTCTCGCATTTCAAATCTTATGCTCCTTTTCTTTCTTTCCTTTCTTTATATATCGCAAAACAGCTGTATTTACACACACTCACTCATACAGGTTTCAATCCACTCTGGATCTCACTGGTAACGACTCTGCTACTGCCAGTTATGACTTCGAAAATCCGATCAACTTAGCCGAAGACGAAGGTGAAGATTATTGCGAAGTGCCTGGCGAGCTTGCAAGACTGTTACTCTAGGAAGAGAGGGAAATTCAACCACATGAAGAGCCGGTGGAAACGATAAATCTGGGTACTGAGACGGACAGGAAGGAAGTTAAAATTGGTGCCAACCTAGAGCTCAGCGTGAAGCAACGGTTGACTCAGATGTTACATGATTATGTGGAGATCTTTGCCTGGTCCTACGAAGACATGCCCGGGTTGGATACCGACATTGTGGTCCATCATTTGCCTACCAAGGAAGACTGCCCTCCGGTCAAGCAAAAGGTCCGCCGTATGCGTCCAGAGATGTCTGAGAAGATCAAAGCCGAGGTTATGAAACAGTTTGATGCCGGGTTCCTTGCAGTGACTTCTTACCCTCAGTGGGTCGCTAATGTGGTGCCGGTACCAAAGAAGGACGGTAAGGTCAGAATGTGCGTTGACTACAGGGATCTGAACAGGGCCAGCCCCAAAGATGACTTCCCTCTACCTTACATTAATGTCCTTGTTGATAATACTGCTCAGCATAAAGTGTTCTCTTTCATGGATGGCTTTTCAGGGTATAATCAGATCAAGATGGCTCCGGAAGACATGGAAAAGACTACCTTTGTTACTCAGTGGGGCACCTTCTGCTACAAGGTCATGCCATTCGGGTTGAAAAACGCTGGGGCAACCTACCAACGTGCCATGGTTGCTTTATTTCATGACATGATCCATCATGAGATATAAGTGTATGTTGACTACATGATCGCAAGGTCCCAAACTGAGGAAGAACACCTAGATCATCTGCAGAAATTGTTTGACCGACTGAAGTTGTACAAGCTGAGGTTGAACCCGAACAAATGCACCTTCGGGGTAAGATCTGGAAAGTTGCTAGGCTTCGTTGTAAGTGACAAGGGCATTCAAGTGGACCCTGCCAAGGTCAAAGCTATTCAAGAGATGCCCGTTCCTAAGACAGAGAAAGAGGTCAGAGGCTTTTTAGGACGTCTGAATTACATTGCTCGATTCATCTCGCACCTAACTGCTACATGTGAGCCAATCTTCAAGCTGCTGAAGAAAGATTAGGTAGTACGTTGGAATGATGAGTGTCAGGCTGCTTTTGACCGAATCAAAGAGTATCTCCAAGAACCACCCATTCTTATGCCACCGGTTGATGGGAGACCTCTAATATTATATCTGACAGTACTTGACAACTCAATGGGGTGTGTGTTGGGGCAGCATGACGAGTCTGGCCGAAAAGAGCACGCCATTTATTACCTTAGCAAAAAGTTTACCGACTGTGAGACCCGATACTCACTGCTCGAGAAAACTTGCTGCGCTTTGGTATGGGATGCTCGCCGGTTGAGACAGTATATGCTGACTCACACTACCTTGTTGATCTCAAAGATGGATCCTATAAAGTACATATTTGAAAATCCTGCTCTGTCTGGGAGAATAGCAAGATAGCAAATGATCTTGACAGAATACGGCATCCAATACACGACTCAGAAAGCCATCAAAGGAAGTGTATTGGCAGATCACTTGGCACATCAGGCAGTAGACGACTATCAGTCAATGAACTTTGAGTTTCCTGACGAGAGTATCATGATTATGACTGATTGTGAAGTACCTGGACCGGATGAAGGACATGAGGAAGGATCCCGATGGTCTATGCACTTTGATGGAGCCTCCAATGCTTTGGGTAACGGTATCGGCGTTGTGATCATATCCCCTCAAGGCCCTCATACTCCACTTACTGCCCGGCTATGTTTCAACTGCACCAACAACATGGCGGAGTGTGAGGCGTGCATCATGGGTCTTCAAGCTGCGATCGACCTAAGGATCAAGTTTCTGAGTGTCTTCGGAGATTCCGCCCTCGTGATCAATCAGATCAAAGGAGAGTGGGATACGAAACATCCGAATCTTATTCCTTATAGAGAATGTGTATTAACATTGATCCCCCACTTCACAGAGATAACTTTTGAACACTTTTCGAGAGAGGAGAATCAGTTGGCGGACGCGTTAGCTACAATGTCTTCTATGTTCAAGGTCAAATGGGACAATGAGGCTCCCCGGATTATCATCTGGAAACTAGACGAACCGGTATACTGTTGTGATCTCGAGACTGAATTGGTGACTGAGAAGCCTTGGTACCATGAGGTGAAGAGATATTTGGAAGCTCAGGAATATCCTGAAGGTGCATCTGTCAACGATAAGAAGTTTCTGAGAAGGTTCGCAGCGAAGTTCTTCCTTAGCAACGGCATTCTGTACAAGCGAAACCATGATTCGACCTTACTGCGTTGTGTGGATAAAACTGAAGCAGAAAGGATCATGGAAGATCTACATGAAGGGACCTTCGGAACGCATTCCAGTGGACACACTATGGCGAAGAAAATCCTCCGGGAAGGGTATTTCTGGTCCACAATGGAAGCCGACTGTTACCAACATTCTCGGACATGCCATAAGTGCCAGATATATGCAGACAAGGTGCATGTTCCTCCAGTTCCTCTAAATGTCCTGACTGCACCTTGGCCGTTTGCAATGTGGGGCATAGATATGATCGGCGAGATTAAACCTACAGCATCCAACGGGCATCGCTTCATCCTGGTAGCGATTGATTACTTCACGAAGTGGGTTGAAGCAGCTTCCTACGCTACGGTAACCAAGAACGTTGTGGCACGGTTCATTCGGCATAACTTGATCTGTCGCTACGGGGTCCCTGAAAGAATCATTACGGACAACGGTACCAATCTGAATAACAAGATGATCATTGAGCTCTGCGAGCAGTTTAAGATACAGCACCACAACTCTTCTCCTTACAGACCGAAGATGAATGGGGCTGTAGAGGCAGCAAATAAAAATATCAAGAAAATCGTGCAGAAGATGACAGTGACTTATAAAGATTGGCACGAGATGTTACCGTTCGCTCTACATGGGTACCGTACCTCAGCCAGGACGTCAACCGGGGCAACTCCTTTCTCCTTGGTCTACGGTATGGAGGCAGTCTTACCGATCGAAGTACAAATACCCTCTCTCCGGATAATGAAGGATGCAGATCTGAGTGAAGATGATTGGATCCAGACACGACTTGATCAATTAAATCTAATTGACGAAAAGAGACTTGCTGCTATTTGTCATGGTCAGACGTATCAAAAACGGATGATCAGGGCATTTAACAAAAAGGTCAGACCACAAGAGTATCAAGTTGGGGATCTGGTAATCAAACGTATCATCCTACCTCAGAGTGATCCAAGGGGCAAATGGACCCCTACGTACGAAGGGCCATTTGTGGTTAAACATGTGTTCTCAGGAGGAGCCATGATTCTAACCAACATGGATGGTGACGACCTTCCTCACCCTGCCAATGCAGACATAGTAAAAAGATACTACGTATGAAAAAAGACCCGCTAGGTTGACATACCTAGGCAAAAATTAGGGCTTCCCGTCGAACCAAAAGGGTTCGGGCAAAATGGAGGGATGAAATGAAAAATCTGTACACCCGGCAAGTCGAAAACCTGAAAAGGCAGCTTGGGCAAAAATGGGTATCCCGGTGGACTGAAAACCCGAAAGGGCGGTCCAGGCAAAAGTTAGGGATGAAGCGTAATACTATGTCTCATTGGATCACCTTGCATCCAGAATCCGGTATCAGCATCAATTCAAACTGCATCGATCAATCAGCTTCATCCTCGACTAGGTCATCAAGTGATGAGACGCTCGGAGATATAAAGGCAATAGCAGAGTTGGAACCCAGTGGGATTATTCTTTCACACAGCTGTTTTTATTTTCCTTTGTACAAATTTGTATAAACTCTTTTGTTCGGCAGCGTTCTCTTACTAGGACGTCAGCCTCTTGTACATAAACGCCTATTTTACAGGCAAATTCAAAAAATCAATACAAAAATCAGTTTTCAGTTAAAATTGTCAATTGTTTTTCCTTTTCTGTTTTGTTTTGCGAAGAACGTCCAAGGTTCAATTTGTGATATATACATTGACATTAGTTGCTAACTCATAAATATTTGCGTACGAAACAAAGGATTAATTACAGGTAACATTAGAAATAGGGGCAATAAAGAGTTGTCTAAGCGATCTAATTGTTCCACCAAGGTACTAAGGTGAGTTCGGTTGAAGAACATAACCAGTACATCTTAATTCCCCAGAGAGTGAGCCAGCAAGTCAATGCACTCTCCCCAAGCAAAGTTACAGTCAACCTTAAGGAAGTTGAGTATCCCCCGCAGATCTCAACATTCCCCAGCAATATACATATTCTTAACAAGCATCCCCGACAGTCTTGGTCTAAAGATTGTTCCCCGATGGTATATCAAACATTCAATGGAGTCACTTCCCCAATATAGTTCAAATTTCCCCAGGAGAGTCCAATCCAGTTTCCCCAGGAAAGTTAGAATCCATCTCCCCAAGCAGTAAGCTCATCCCCAGTAGATTCTGGAAGCTTATTCCCGCAGAGCACGAACGCGTCCCCCAGCTTTATTCAAAGGTTATTTCCCTACCAGGATATAACTGGGTTATCCTCAGCCAAAAGCCACGAGAAGATCGTCCTTGGTGAAGTCTTCTTATCCCCAGCGAAGTCTATTAACACTTCCAACATGACAATGGTATCCCCAGCGAAGTTACCATCAACATTCCAGCAAAGTACCTCTCTCCCCACAGAGTACTGTTTCCCAGCAAGATCGTTAGAGTACCTCTCTCCCCACAGAGTACTATTTCCCAGCAAGATCGTTAGAGTACTTCTCTCCCCGCAGAATAATCCATTCGCCAAGTTTATTCCCCAACGGAGTTATCTTCTCCTACCGGTATTCTTGCAACTATCATCCTCAACGGAAACAACAAAGCATTGTTCTCCAACATCAGCCCGGGATGTGACTTCCCGGCACCCGTCAAGGATTTATTTTCCTAAGACGAAAAGATACATTCATAAACATCACATTTTCATACATTACAGCATGCATATACGCATCATATCTTACAAATCTCATTTATGTTGAAGATCGACCCTAAGATCTCCCTGATTCTTATCCAGTTGAAGATTTCAAGACCTTGTCCGGTTCAGTTAAATTGACCCTAAGATTTTCCTATTTCTTATCCAGTCAAAGGCCTTCTCTGGTTCAGTCAGATCGACCCTAAGATCTCCCTGATTCTTATCCAGTTGAAGATTTCAAGACCTTGTCCGGTTCAGTTAAATCGACCCTAAGATTTTCCGATTTCTTATCCAGTCAAAGGCCTTCTCTGGTTCAGTCAGATCGACCCTAAGATCTCCCTGTTTCTTATCCAGTTGAAGATTTCAAGACCTTGTCCGGTTCAGTTAAATCGACCCTAAGATTTTCCTGTTTCTTATCCAGTCAAAGGCCTCCTCTGGTTCAGTCAGATCGACCCTAAGATCTCCCTGATTCGTATCCCAGTAGAAGACATCCAAGATTCTCTCAGCGTTACTGTTGAGGTTGAAGTCGCCCAAGATTCTCTCAGCGTTACTGTTGAGGTTGAAGTCGCCTATAATTCTCTCAGCGTTACTGTTGAGGTTGAAGTCGCCTATGATTCTCTCAGCGTTCCTGTTGAGGTGGTAATCACCCCAGATTCTCTCAGCGTTCCTGTTGAGGTAGTAATCACCCCAGATTCTCTCAGCGTTCCTGTTGAGGTAGTAATCGTCCAAGGTTCTCTCATCATCCTGTTGAGGTAGTAACCATCCCTGGTTCATTCATCACCTTTTGAAGTTCCAGATTCAATTCCTGTAACCAATCAGGGTACATCCACAAAGAGTTTGAAGACCAACTCCTGTAACAGGTCAGGTAATCATTTTCTTTTTCAGGTACACAGTTCTCGCTAAGGAATCTCTTACGCGATCGACATCCAGATGGCATCTATAAGCCCATCCACCTATCCATCACCTCTCAGCATGGCATCTGTAAGCCCATCATCCTATCCATCAATCTCCAAATGGCATCTGTAAGCCCATTCCTACCATCACACTACTATGTGAGCGCAAATTTTTGGGCACTCTAGTGTTCAATCATCTTCCACCTTCGGATCACGAAAGGCACGACAGCCGATCTACATCCTCAGGTCTAAGAAGATTGAACAGGGGCAACTGTTGCACCCCAAAATTTTCCCTCCCATATTCTTCCAAGATTTGCAAAGAGTAAGGTTCAAAAGCTTTCAAGGGTTGCACAGTTCAAGGGCCTCCTAACAGTCAAAAACTAGGGTTTTGGTTCTGACAAAGAAATTGAAGTTTCCAAGGGTCCAATCAAGTCCCATATGCCTATAAACATTGTCAAGTATCCTCATGTCAAGTTTCAAGACTTACAGCACAAAATTGCACAGTCAAAAACCCTAATTGCTCAGCAGTCAACTGCAGGGGCAAAATGGTCATTTGACAGTCAAAAGTCCAAATTTTTGGTCAACATCTTATTTTGAAGCCACAAACATCATTGGATCAATTCTTGATCATGATTCTCAAGGCATGGCTCAAAAAGTCTCAAGATGCAAAAGTTTCCATATTTGGACAGTTGAAAAAGTCAACTGTAACTTGACCAAGGCATAACTTCCACATGGTTTATTAGAAAAATTCCATCCAAAGCTCATTTTGAAGAGAAAGACATTTCCTACAACTCCTCTTCACACTTCAAGTCCAATAAATGCTCTCACAAAAAGTTATCAATCTCAACATTATAGGTCATTTTCAAAAGTTAACAAAAAGGCACTTTAAGTCAAAGACCATAAATTGAGATTGGTAAATCAAAATGACATGGGACCAAAGGCATTGGTTAGAGGACTTCAAGACCTTTCCAAAATGTCCAAGAACATGATCAAAGCTTAAAAATTGAGCAAGATATGCCTTGTGGAAGTTAGGAAATTTTTGGGAATTTTGAAAAGTCAACTTTACTTCAAATGCCTCAAAATTGCTAATGGGCCACATTTTCTTCCAAGAATCATCATCCAAAGACTATGCACGACCATTTGGCCCAAAGGGGAATTATTTCATCATTTTTTATTATTTATTTGAATTTTTAATCACTATTAATTCATTTAATGAAATAAAATATGACAAAAATAGAAAACCATGTGTTTTAATCCCTTTTTGCAGCATATTCTCTCCAAAAAAACCTCAAGATTCGTGCACACCCAATTTGGAAAGGTTTGGCCATGATTGGTATCAAAAACACATGGAAAAGATTTGAAAAGATGCCATTAAAAATCAAATATTTGATTCATGATTACAAGGGTTTTTGGACTTGATTTGCAAACCTAAAACACTCACATACATATACAGATCACAACCCTAGTGCAAAGGACCTTGAAGCTGCGCCCAAACCTAAGAAAAAACTTGGCATTTTTTGTGAAAAAATTGAAAACTGAAAACGCACTTAGAGTTGGTTTCAAGGCAAGATAACTATTCCAATAGCTTGCCAAGGTCACCTGGGATCTATTCCAATCAAAACCACAACCTCTAACGCAAAGAATTGGTAACACGAAGCAGTCCTGTTCTCAACATTTTTCATATTCGTGTTTCAATTTATACGCATCCTCGTTGCATTTTTTTTGTTGATTTGTACTAACCCAATCATTCTAAAGCTAACAGCGTTGTTTAATTGAGTTTTCGTGCCCGGTACATGAATCCACCATTGGAGCTCGTTAGGTTTTCAGAGGTAAAAAATTAGGGCTTTCCTCTTCAGGAAAAATTAGACAACAAGACAAAGACCATTGGATTCAGAAGCTTCAGACGAACCTGTTCATCACCTCGCGCCTAATTTATCATGGCCCATGGTGTAATCGCTATTTTTCGCAGGGTATATTTAGTGGGGGTTTAAAACCCCCGCTATCTCTTTTCTGATTACAGGTATAATGGAGAAGAAGCTTGCGTGTCCTCTCATGGTTGGATCGTTTGAATTTTTAGCGCGTTTTTACCATTAGCGTGGCTTATTATTCATTATATTTGTTTTGCGTAATATTTACGAATGCGTTGAATGGCACAGTTGGTGGAGAAGAGAATTTGCAAGCCTTGGGACCTGGGTTCGATCCCCAGGTCCCCCATATTTCTTTCTATTTTTCCTTACAATGTGATTAAGTGCCTAACATGTCTTGAAGTCCACCAAACATCCAGCGCTGGTGCTTGCCACATGGCCACTGAGATCAATCCAAAAGCCAAGATGTGAGTTCCATGGTGCACCTCAGTCCAAGGGCCTACACGTGACCATCAAAAGTCAACCAGGCCTCCTTCAAATGGGCCAGAATTGCTGGAAAATACCTCCAAAATTGGGGTCAACACCCCCCCATTGGTTTGCATTTCATTTTCTTTCTCTTTATTTTTTTTTCCTATTTATTTGTTTTATTTATTTTATTTAATTCATCAAAATTAATTTTCATAAAATATAAAAAAATCAGAAAAGACAAAAATAAAAGTATATTTTATTTAATGTTATTTTGTAAATAAATTTTGTTAACTAATTTAGTTTTAATATTAGGTTTAATTTTAATATTTTCTTAATAAATTAAAAAACATAAAAATTAGGGTTCCTAGCTTTTTATTTCCTTTTTTTTTCAATAAATTAAAATTTCTTCTCATTATTACCAATAATTAATTATTTTTGTAAATAAATTGCCATGTAAATAATTAGGTTTAAATTAGGGTACAAACTTAAACGTTTTTTTAATAAATTAAAAATAATTAGAATTAGGGTTTTAATTTCATTTAATTTTCTTACTAACTCCATAAATACAAAAAACTCCAAAAAATTCTTTCTCTTTTATTTAAACTTAATTAATTTATTAATTTTAATTCAATTTCTTTAAAAGGGTCCAACGCCCTCGCATTCGATTATAATTCCGTTTCGCGCGCTTATTTTATTTCTTTTCTTATAAATTTCATGTAATTGCCCCAAAGCCGTGTAATAGATTGATTAGACATTTATCTTTCCGCATTTTTTATTTTATTTCAAATCGGGTCTTGGATTTATTTGGCGATGTAGACCCGCGCCTTTGTAATAGCGTAGGACTTTTAAATTCCGCATCTTTTAACTGTTAATAACTTGCATGAAAGAATGAATGCCAAAAAATAAAAATAACGCGTAGATCACCAATGCATGACAAGACAAAAATATCTGAAAACGACACACAAATCACACACCACCCCTAGGGTACGCCTCACTGTTGCCTTGCCCCTCGAAAGGTGGTCGTCGAGTAGAGGATGTTTTAGTAAGTCCTCATGTCCATGAACATGGCATGAGGGTAGCTTCTAAGGTGTCTTCTTATTGCTCCGGTGATCACCATGTCCCGAACCCTCGAATTGACCCGAACACCTCCAACGGTGGTGCTACCTACCTCTCAATGGTGGGATGGCACTACTTTAAGGACATTTACACAGACGAATTCCTTAGGGTAGGTAGAGAACTCATAGATACTTGCTCTAACTTCAAAACAAATCAAAACTTCTTTTCACACCGACACCTTTCAAAAAGCTTTCAAAAAAGCAATTTTTCAAACACTCTTGAGGACTGATACAAGAGTCGAACTGAAATTTTCAAAGAAACTTTTTAAACCCACAGTTGAAAAGAAAACAAACAATTTTGAAAACACAAATGAGCAAGTATCTAAGAGCCCATGGATAACCATGGATAGAAAGGGTGCTAATACCTTCCCTTTCTATAAATCTACCTCCCGAACCGAGAGCAATCTCTATAAGGAATTTTTCTGTGCTTTTGTCCTTTCCATTTGGAGAAAATAAAAGACGGTGGCGACTCTTGCTTCCGCGACATTTTGCGAATCAGCGTTAAACAGTCAGTTCCAGATCCACCGATCACACACCCTTTTGTATCTTACCAGCCTTAATACCAGCCTCAATCCTTTCACTGGTCATAATTAGCTCCGTAAACCCAGACGAAGAGCTTCCAATCAGGTGGTTGAAAAACGGACCAGACAAGGTCCCCAGAAACATATCCACAAGCTCCCGATCAGCCAAGAGTGGTTGCACTCTTCCGGCGAGGTCCCTCCACTTTTGAGCATAATATTTGAAACCTTCGCCCGTTCCCATTGACATGCCCTGGAGTTGGGTACGCATGGGAGTGAGGTCGGAATTGTACTGGTACTGCCTGTAGAAAGCAGTAGCCAAATCCTCCCAACTACAGATACTGGCTCCGTCCAACTGGTAAAACCATTCAAGCTGAGTCCTTGAGAGACTGTCTTGAAAGAAGTGGATCCATAGGTTCTTATCAGCGGTGTACGGCTGAATCTTCCTTACATATGACTGGAGGTGCAACTTTGGACAAGAAACTCCGTCATACTTAGCAAAGGCTGGTGCTTTGAATTTATGGGGAATCACCACCCCAGATGATAGACCCCGATCACCAAAGTCTGGACCAGGCACTTTCTGAACTTCCATCGCACTCAACCGATCTTCCAGTTGCTTGTATATATCCTCAACCGAAGGATACTGGTCTTCGTCGAAGTCTATCTCATTGTCTGAGACCACAGGGCTAGGAGCCCTCCTTTCCTCTTGACTATCTTTCCCTCCAGATGAGGTGGTCAAATCAACTTCATCCCATAGCCTGTTGCCAAACCTGTGACCTGTGTTAAACAGGACAATCCTCTTCTTCTTCTTCTTTTTCTCTTTCAGAATCAGGGTCTTCAGATCTTGCTGACCCTTAGCTAGATTCATGAACAGCTCTTGGAATTGGGCATTCTGGGCTTGTAGGGCTTTGATTGCTTTCTCAGTTGATGGTTCAGCAAACATGATGAGTGCTGAAATAAACAACGAAGAAGATAAGAGACCTGTAATGGGTACCTGTTATGAAGTGCATGGGATGAAATGCGTATGATATGATTTCAAAGACAATCGAGAGATTCAAATTTGTAAACAAGAAATGAAACACACTTTTATTAGATAAACTTTGAAATTCAAATTGTTCAACTAGTTGCCCTTAAGGCGTTACAAGAAAGGAAATACTGAAAAGTAAATAAAAACTGGAAAGGAAATAATCAAAGGACAATCAGTGCTCCCATGGTCGCTTCTTGTCGGTGTGGACATAGTCATTGAGAATCTGCTCGCTCTCCAGCTGCCTAGTCAACTTCTGGATCTTTTGCTCTTGCTCGTTAAACTTTTCTCGGTAAGCATCCCGCTCTTCTCTCAGCTGCATCCAAGACCTTTGCAGTGCCCCAATATCAGTGGGCATGTAAGGATGGAGGATGGTAGGAAGAACCCCCTCTTCATTAGCAACTTCAACAATGATAGGCAGGACGGCTTCATACGACATACCCAGCTTTTGGGCACGGATACGAACCCATCTGAGATATGGCTCCATTGGAAGAGAAGTCTTTGGACCTAGCTCATGTGGATCAGATCTGTGAACTCTATCCCAAGCCCTTATGAATCTTCGGCGTTGCTCGTCATTATCCCCTTGAAAATCAAAGATGATACTAGGCATTAGCAGCTCATGAGGTCCTTCTCTTCTGGCTCGCCCAAACTGACGTAAGGCCAAGCATGGGTTGTAAGAAATTCCTCCATGGGTTCCTATCAGTGGAACATTGGGGTACTCCCCACATCAATCAATAATAGCCACCTCGTCCATACCTTTGATAATCCAGATGATGTCATTATGAGAGAGAGACATAACCTTATAAGCCCAGCCCATGCCTTCTTTGTTCTTCAGCACTGATTTAGGGAGGTGCGAAATAAACCACCTCGCCAATAATGGAGCACAGCACATCAAGGTTCCCCGCTTACGAGCAGTACGGGCATAAAGCTGATGAAGAATGTCACCCAAGAGAGTGGGTACAGGATTACGAGAGATGAAGATTTTCACCGCATTCACATCGACAAAGGAGTCAGGATTCGGAAACAATACCAAGCCATATATCAGAAGAGCCAGAATATCTTCGAATGCCTTGAAGTCTAGACTATCCCAGAAATAATTAGCCTTACCAACCAAGAACTTAGTCAGAAAGCCCTTTGCTCCACTTCTAGTCTCCCAATTAGCCATTACCTCATCCTTTGTCAAATGAAGGGCTGAAGCAATCTCTTCTGGCCTAAGGATCTTCTCCCAACCAGTAAATGGGGTCTGCTCCAGAATAGAGATACCGAGCAGATTAGAGAACTCTTCTAAGGTGGGAACCAAATGGTAGTCCTGGAAAGTAAAGCAATGGTACAACGGATCATAGAATTGGACCAAAACACTCATCATCTGCTCGTCCAATTTAGAGGTAACCAAACTGAGAAGATACCCATGTCTTCTGATGAAGGAGGTAGTATCAGGCATCTTTGCAATCAATTCTTTAAGCATGGTGAGAACCTGGACAAAGTTGATCCGGATGGTATTCCTACGCATGGGCATCATGACCGACAAAACAGAACAAAGATGAATCCCTCCTGTCTTTGAAATAGGTTAGTCCAATGCAAGATGTATGCAATGTTATGATGTCATGATGTCATGATAGAAATCACATCACAAGTATCCACAAATAGCAAACATGGTAAAGGCACACAAGTCACACAAAGATCCCTTAGATTTCAGGCTGGCAAGGAGCTTAGGTACTACCCTCTTTCAGTTTAGTTGGTTTAAACCTGTCCTAAAAATAATAACCGGGTTCTAGAGGATCTCAATATCACTGACTACCCTCAATCAGTCATAATTCCAGTTTAGCAACCTTTTTTTGCAGTCGGAATCATCGCAAGAGTTTAGTCTCAATGAGTGTAGCATATTGCTACTGTTCTATGGCCAAGTTGGTCAATTTAAAGGTTTTAAGGTCAGTTGGTGCTTAATGACCCCTTAGATGACCCATATTCTCCTTGTTCCAACACAAGGGATATCGGTACAATCTAAAGTGCCACACCAACGTAGCTACTGCTTCAACCGTATCGGTTTATGCCGTACAGTTCCCTCACAGTTTATTGCTACTTACCTAAAGGGTATCCCCCAGATCCGGGTTAGGATCTATAGTAACTCCGATACAAAGCCCACAAAGATAAATCATACAAGTCAAGCAATTGAAAACATTATGAACTATTCCTAAGGTACACCCCACTTATTAATAGTCCCCAGCAGAGCCGCCAGTTCTGTGATACGGTGGGAAGAACTGACTGTTTTTTTGGAATGCTGGTTTGCGTTTTGCGTTTGTTTTTGCAAAATGTCGCGTTAAGCAAGAGTCTCCACCGTCTTTTATTTTATCCAACAAGGAAAGGAAAAAAGCACAGAAAAATTCCTTTTTTGAGATATTTCTCGGGTTCGGGGGATAGATTATAGAAAGGGAAGGTGTTAGCACCCTTTCTATCTGTGGTTATTCACGGGCTCTTAGGTACTTGCTCATATTGTTTTCAAAATTGCTTTTCTTTGTGTTTGTGGGTTTGAAAAAAAGAGTTTTTTGTTTGAAAGGTGTAAGTGTGAAAAGTTTTGTTTTGTTTTGGAAAGAGCAAGTACCTGAGAACCATCTACCTACTCGAAAAAGGAATCGTTCTATGCTATTTTCCTTTAGACAATGCTATCCCACTATTGATGAGTAGGTAGCACTATCGTTGGAGTTTTAAGGGTCAATTCGATTAAGGGACGTGCGGTCACTAGAGCAATGTTAGGACGCCTTAGCGGTAACCCTAATGTCTTAGATCATTTTTTTCGAGGCAACCGTTTCGAGGAAACTATGATCTTTGGACAAGAGGGCGGCCTCTAAAACTTCCTATACTTAATGATCGCGTACGAAGGCAACCAAGCGAGGTGTACCCTAAGAGTGCGCATGTGCGAGTGTGTTGTTTTCAGTTAATTTTGTCTTTGTACATGTCAATGGTTATCTATGTTGATTTTAGGTTTTAAACGATTAATCTTGTCATGCATTCCCTATTACCAAACATCTAACAGTTTATAAGTTGCGGAAATTAAATTGCGGAAATTAAATTGCGGAAATTAAACTAACTATTACAATGCGTCGGATATTTACATCGCCAAAAGCAACCCTT
This sequence comes from Vicia faba, assembly GCA_948472305.1. Classification (NCBI taxonomy): domain Eukaryota; kingdom Viridiplantae; phylum Streptophyta; class Magnoliopsida; order Fabales; family Fabaceae; genus Vicia; species Vicia faba. The sequence continues at coordinate 1,519,804,873 of OX451741.1, read as the reverse complement.
GAAATTAGAATGCGGAAAATAAATAAAGCGGTAAAAATAGTAAAGTCCTATTAAGCTATTACATTCCGGAAACAGATACAGTATTGAATAAAATGGATCGCGTGCGAGAATTAAATCGGGCGTAAGTTCTAGGGTTTTGACCCTTTAATATTCAAGAAAAGATTTTTTTGGCTATTTTGAATTTATGGAAGAAATTAAATTGGATTAATTATTAAATTAATAAATAAATTAATTAATAAAAATATTTTTGGGTTTTTTGATATTTAAAGAAATAAAAATAAATTTAATCAATGTTAAGAAAACCTAATTGTCTAAGTTAATTTTAATTATTGCAAAATATATTAAAAGTTATTCCTAATTAGAACTAAATTAATTAAATTAATATTTATTAACAAAATAAAATACTGAAATTTAATTTAATAAACAAAATATATTTTTTTTGGTTTTTAATTTTATGAGGAAAAAAGATTTGATTGGTTGGTTAATAATTAAAGATAATAACAATAAATAATTAAAAGAAATAAATAATAAAAGAAAAGAGAAAGGGTTAGAAGGTTTGGGCCTACTTGGGGGGTCTGATTAGCAGTTCAAAGGCCCAATAGGCGCTGGCCTTGCCTGACTTTTTGGATCCAGCGTGTGCATTTGACTAGGGAGTATGGTGGACGTTCCATCTGGGCCATCAGATTTGGCCTGGGGTCACCTGTCCCTTGATTGAATGAGGGAGTATGATGCATCACGCGCTGGCATCAACACTGGATGACCTGAAGAGAAAAAATACAAAGCATGTGGGGGGACCTGGGATTCGAACCCAGGTCCTGTTGGTGACTGCCAGCTCCTCTTTCCACTAGGCCAACGCGTTTCTATTGTTAGTATATTCAATAATAATGATAATATGAGAAACAACATTAATATGCCAGAACAAAATAAAAATGCGCCAAGTATTTGAATGGGGCAATCAGATGGGGGCACGTGGTCGTCCCTGTCCTCAGGTCTGCAAGGAAATTACCTGCAGATTTAAATCCGCAGCTAAAAGCGTAGGTCGTTTCAAAAATCCATCTCAGGCCATATAAACTCCATCCAAGGCCATGGTTGTGCTTGTCTTTCTCCTCCGGTCATGCCTATGTCCATCAATAGGTCTAATTTTACCTGTAACAAAAACCCCTAAAAAAACCTAGGAAACCCTACAATGGTGTTTTGCACCACAGAGCAGATAAACACAATCAAATAATATGCAAAGCTTGGAAATTATCTAGTGATTGCAAATATACCATTGGTTTCTTGTAATGATGCATAGATTTTGAAACACGAAATCAAATTCAGAGGGGGGCCGCGTATCACTTACAGTGCGTTTGAGGGCGTGTGAGAGCTTGCTAGCGGTTGGTTCTGACTCAGGGATGGTCCAACAATTGATTAGTGTGGAGTTTTGCTTCTGAATTTGCCTCCAAGGATGATTTCAGTTTTGCACTTTTTTGTCAATTTTTCAAGTTTGGTTCTTGGTGTTCTTGCAGCCTCTAGGTCTGGATTTCGTGCCTTTGCCTTGTATATGTATGATGGAGTGTATTAGGTCAACTTTTGTGGACTGAATCCTTGCACATTGATGCCTTGAGATTGGATTTGATTCACCATTGGTAACTTGCCTAATTTGCCAAAAATCCAATCTTTTTGCACATGGAATGCTTGATACGAGTTTGAACATGACATTGATGATGATTAGGTCCTGAAAATAGAAAAAAAATCTCATGTAATCAAGTTTTGGGATTTTATTTGATTTAAATTGATTTAAAATAAAATAATTCAATAAAAAAATCAAATAAAATAGAAAAATTGATAAATTGACACAAGGCTGAAGCTAGGACACGTGTGAAATATGGCAAGATCAAATCAAGTGGAAAAGAATGGGCCCCTTTGATAAAATTTGAAGTTTTGGGGATAGTTGACTTTTGGCAAATTTGGAAAAATGCCCCACTTCAACAATGCATAAATTCTTCAATTTTGCACTTTTGAAGGTGTTCTTGGACTTTTTAGAAATCTTGAGATGTCATCTAACCAACCCTTTTGGTCCCATCTCATTTTTATATTCCATGCTCAAGTTATAAGCTTTTGAAAAAAAGGTGTTTTTGTTGACTTTCAAAAATGACCTATAATGTCCAAATTTGTAACTTCTTGTGAGTGAATTTTCTGATCTTGGGGTATGAAGATGGATTGTAGGAAATTGCATTCTCTTCAAAATGAGATTTGGATGGGTAATTTCTCATAACGTATGAGAAAGTTATGCTTGGTCAAAGTTGAGTTGACTTTTCCTACAAAATCCTAATTTAGCAACTTTTGAGTCTTGATGAATTTTGAGCAATCCTTGATGAATCATGATCAACCCTTGATCAAATGATGAAATATACTTAAAAATGAGAATGTTGACAAAAAATCTTGAGGTCTGACTGTATTTGGGTCACTGTTGACTTTTGCCCCAGCATAGTCAATTTTTGGACCCCTTGAGCAATTGACTGAGCAAACTTCCTCTGCAAGGCTTGAAATTTGGCATGGATGATATTGATAACATATTAGGACATTGGGGAGCACTTGAGGTCATTTGAATGCAAGGACCTTGATGCAACACAAAACCCTAATTTGGAGTTGACTGCCTTAGGAGATAGCTTGACTGTCCAACTTTTGAGCAATCTTGAGCCACTTGGAGATTTTTCTTGCAATGTTTTGAGAAATATGAGAGAGCAAATTTTGGGGTACAACACTAAGTATGTGTTATTTTGAAGTTGCTGTAATTATGGGACAAAGATGTTATTATAATTCTGCTGCGTAGATGTTCAAGTTGTTGAATTAAGAGATTAAATTATTATGTTGATGGTTCATCCAAAGTTTTAAAGTGTTATGTATCCACGTTGAATGCAATATGTTTTTAAGCTGAATTTGTGGCATCCTGATTCAGTTTTATGAATTTTAAAACTCTGATTTACATTCTTAATTGTCGGGTACAATTGGGGTGTTACAGTGAGCTTGGGTTTTAAAACCAAATATTCAATTCTTTTGAATATTTCCATAAAAACAGGTCAAAATAAAATCCATGCATTTTGAAAAATATTCCTCCATATTTTTCGTTGCCTGTGAGTTACAAATCTTGAATTATGGGACGCTGGAAAACAGGAAACAGAAAAACAAATATTGATGTTGGCTGAGATCAGTTCAGGAGGCAGATGTCAAGACCTCTGCTTTGATATCATACAACACAGTTTTGCTCCAAATATTAATACATTTAGCAAAACATTATTAAGACATTGTTTTACCAAAATTGTTGCCAACAAACACTTACACGTAGAAAAACTACATAATAAAGGGAATACTTATGTCATGAATAATATTCATCAACAACATCTTTAGGTTTTTGTCTTCTATAATTGTATGCAACAACAATATGCCAACATTAAATAGCAACTAAATCCTAAAAATTAAAGCTACATGATCTTTTGGCAATATCAATAAAATTATTGTGTGTTGAAGAATGTGTAAACTGGATTTCTTTAGCAATAGACCAAGTCGGTGTCCAATGACCACTATTAAATACCTCCCTATCTAATCTCATCTCATACATTGACATAACTCTATGTTGCCACTTCTTAAATTTAGTATTGACAATTCACGAATTACATCTCTAAAATAAACTAGAGAATTAAATTCTATACTCCTCTTAAACTGGTAGTCTTTATTAAATTGCTCTTTCCCGAGCTTTTCAAGCTTAGACCCTTTACCATTATCATCATCATGTTCATCTGGATTTGAGTTGGCCATTTCATCACTAACATATTAATCATCTTCAATTTTCCTTTTGGAACTACAAATTAATCCCACAACTAAGTTATATTCATTTAAGAGTCGGTTAAAATTAAATTCATTTGTGAGAGTTATAGTTCTCTCATCATCACTATTATCAAAGCCTTCAACACCCTTATCATCAACTGCTTTTCATGTCTATCATCTCATTAATGAACTGAGATTCCCTTACTTTCAGTTTTTTATCAGTCACTTCATGTTCTAGATAAATGTAGCCATCAACTTGATTTAAACAAGCATATACATCAATATCACATGCATCATCATTGTTTCTTAACTGATTTTTTCCCATCTATTTCAACAATTTTAGTCCAAGTCCTATAGCTTCCTTCTTTATAACACCATCCCTTCAGCAATTTAAGAACTTCAAATATAGCACATTTCTCAATATTTTGCCCATAAACTAGGGCTTGAACCCCACCTCTGTAGAATAAGTCGTTCTCATTATCCCTTACAAATTCACATCCATAATGAAAAACAACATTAAAGACGTGCATGTTCTGTCAAAGTAATTTGCATATTCAACATTACAACATTACAATCACTACATAAACAAAATTTGAAAAAGCTTACATGGGACATTGGATAAGGACGATTTCAACTGGTGTGCTTCAATAAAAACTTGATAGGACATTGAATAGCGCCTTCCTTCTTGGTGCTTTGTGGACAAACTTTAAATTTTAATATTAAAAAGAATTAGTTTATATTAAAAAAATAGAATAATAGTAGAAATGAAAGGTTTTAGTTTAAGAATGTGGTAGTGTGTTGGTTGTAATTATAAGTAGAAGGGCGCACGTGGGCGTTTAGTGTGTATGCAAGATGTTGAATATTGTTGTTTGGTAATGATTTGAATGGTTGTAATTGTATTTCTCTAAATCGGTACATCTTGGGCTTGGGATTCAGTTTTTATTAATCGTTTGAAAAGAAAAGAAGAATAACAGAAATTAGTTAATAACATACCGCGTTATTGTTATGGTAAAGTAATGATGATTTAATTGAGGAATATGGTTTCGTTGCATTACCCTTTTTCTGATGCTTTTGAATTGAATAACAAAATCAAATGTCTACCCTTGTCGTACCACCTGTTCCTTGTACCCCAAAAGACGATGCCATGCAACTTCACCGTGCTTTCAAAGGTATTCAATACAATACAATTCTATTTCATTCATTCCACCTTTCTTTTCCAATATACAATTCTAAATCATTTCATAGGCTTTAGGTGTGATACTAGTTCTGTCATCAATATACTTGCTCATAGGGATGCTACTCAGCGTGCCTATCTCCAACATGAATACACATCATTGTATTCTCAGGACCTTCTCAAAAGGATTTCTTCCAAGCTTTCTGGCAGGTTGGAGAATGCAATTCTACTTTGGATGCATTGCCCTGCTGGACGTGATGCACTCATTCTTAAACAGACTCTAACCGTCAATAAAAATCTTGAAGCTGCCACTGAAGTTATATGTTCCAGAACTCCATCCCAACTCCAATATTTAAGGCATATTTACTATGCTAAATTTGGCGTTTATCTTGAACAAGACATTGAAAGAAATACCTCTCGCGATCATAAAAAGGTTTAACTTCTTTCCTACCACTTGCATAACTCTTTTGATTTGTCATAGATTAGCTGTTCTTAATAAGCTTATGCAAAAATATTGTCCAGATTCTACTAGCATATGTGAGCACACCACGCCATGAAGGCCCTGAGGTTGATAAAGAAATGGCTGAGAATGATGCGCTGGTTCTGTATAAAGCAGGTGAGAGGAGACTAGGAACGGATGAGAAAACTTTTGTGCGAATAATCAGTGAACGGAGTGCGGCACAGTTGGCTGCCATAAATCAGTTTTATCGTAGCAACTATGGACATTCACTGAAAAAGGTATTCTAACCCCCTATTTTATACCTTAAGCATATCAAGGTATTTTTCCGGTGCTTATCCATGCTGAATTCATAACAGGCAATAAAGAAAGAAACATCAGGTTATTTTGGTCGTGCACTTTTTACAATAGTTCAATGTGCCGATAATAGAGCTAAGTATTTCGCAAAGGTATTCATTCCCTCTAAACAAAAACAATTTGCATAAGATGCATGTGTTAGACTTAATGTTAAAATAGTTTCTTGGAGACAAAATATGTTCACTGAAAGATCTCTTAGTGTCGTTAGCATTAAATTATGTGGTTTTTGTTTCTGTTGAAGCATAGAGGGAACCTTTTAAAATTTCTTTAGTTTTGCTATACTGTGTATGCAGGTCCTACGTAGAGCAATGAAAGGTTTAGGGACCGATGACAAGAAACTTACGAGGGTGATTGTAACAAGGAGTGAGATTGATCTACGTTATATCAAAGAGGAATATTTAAAGAAATACAAGAAGACACTAAATGATGCAGTTCACTCGGAAACATCCGGCCACTACAGGGTGTTTCTGCTCTCACTTTTAGGTCCCAACCAATAGTAGTCAAAATGCATGTTTTGTGTGGATATATAAGCATAAGCACTTCCAATCTTTTCTTTACTGATATTGTAAATTAGGCGGTGTTTGGTGATTTTATTTGCTTGTAACTTGTACCATAATGCCATATCGACGAGCACTTTGTATATAAGTAAGTATCTCTCAGTGTTGTAGATTTTTTGTTTCTAGTTTTTTGGGATTGATGATCAATTACAGCTCCACAATTAGCTAAGCCACCTCAGATTAATATTTAAGGTTGTAGTAACAATACATTTGATGATACGAATATTTATAATAAAATATGTTTTGTTTAAGAGAGGCTCAGAATATTCCTGAGTAGATAGAGTATATTTTATGGTTGTTTGTTCCACATGTAGAGTGTGGCATATTAGTAATTCAATTGCGTATTTGAAATTGTAACTTGATCAGTCAATAATTGTTGTTTAACACAACACAACAGAATACTCTATATCAATCAATTGTGGTCCATGCAGTTGATTTTCGGACAAAATCCCATCACAGTATTTTCAAATTAATTTTTTCTATTTCTCTTCCTGGTTGAATATTGGTTTCTGTCATAAAGGTTATAAAAATATATGATATGAATGCAAAATATTTTAAATTATATTAAATTTTTTTGACAGCTCTGTTAAATTAGTAGTACTAGACACTGTGATGTTGAGTTGTTGAGGAGAATATTGGTAGTGGTGTACATCTGTTATCCTTTCTTACATATATTTGTTATTAAGACAACAAGTTAGGTCACTTGTTTCTCTGTTCTATTTTGAGACAACAAGTTAGGTCACTTGTTTCTCTGTTCTATTTTGAGACAACAAGACATCCATCCATCCTTTTTCTTAGTTTGGGTTCAGCTGAATTCCTATTAAGCTTTAATGTTATTTTTTGGGGTGGAATGAATTCAGCAACAAGCAAATGAAGTTGTGAATTAAGATGGGCAACCTGCAAGAAATAAGAAACAAGTACGTTATCACTTTCTCACATTGCTTCAGTTATATATACTCCTACTATTGTATTGTGTTGCATTACGTAGCTAGCAAGGTATATTATTATATTGTCTTGTTTCTAAACTCAAGTAACAAGTTGCAAGGAAGGTGCCTGGCATGGGACCCACTGACACCCCATTGTTTGTTTGCGTCCACATACCTACAACCTAACTCAATTTACTTGGATCCTACAATACAAATACACTTATATCATGTTATCCAACTCAGCTCTCTCTCTATATATATATATAATTAGTGTTCTGTCTGTTATTAGTACTGCACACAAACACAACATAACATGGGTGGTTTAGGAGGAACAACAAGCCTAAGCCTCTTCTGGCTACGGATTCCTGCATTCATCAGTGTTATTGTTGCTGTAAGTGTAGCATCAGCTGAGCTCCAACACTTTGACCACCCTTCTGTCAAAGCAGATGGATCTCTCAGCTTCCTTGTCATTGGAGACTGGGGAAGGAGAGGAACTTACAATCAGTCTCAAGTTGCTTTTCAGGTATCTTTCTCTTTTGTTTATGTTTTATGCATTCCACTCTTAACCTGTTACTTAAAACTTTTTAGATGGGAAGAGTTGCTGACAAATTAAACATTGACTTTGTGGTATCAACCGGAGATAACTTCTATGACGATGGATTGACTGGTATACATGACCCTGCATTTCAATATTCCTTCTCAGATATCTACACTGCCAACAGCCTTCAAAAGCAATGGTATAATGGTCCGTGAGTAGCTTCTGACTCTGCCAGCAAGAAATACATACATATATTCATTCACTCTTATGTTGAGACATCTAATGGTATCCATCTGTATGATCTGTTTGCTTTAGTCTTGGGCAACCATGACTATAGGGGGGATGTTGAAGCTCAATTAAATCCAATTCTTCAGACTATTGACCATAGATGGTTTTGCCAAAGATCTTTTATCGTTCACAATGGTAGTAATTCATTCATCTAACTTGTCAATTCAATAATATGTTCCTGTCTCTGCATAATCATTAATTAACACTTGTTCAAATCTCAAAACTTGCTAGAAATCGCCGAGTTCTTCTTTGTGGATACAACTCCTTTTGTGGACAAGTACTTTTTGAAGCCAGAGGATCACAAGTATGATTGGAGAGGTGTGCTTCCTAGGAAAAAATATTTATCAAACCTCTTGAAGGTAAGTCTCCTCATCCCAGAAATTGTAAAGATAAAAGGAGATCTATTAATCTGTTTTTTGTGTGTGTTTAATTCTAAACAAAGGATCTGGAAACAGCATTAAGGGATTCGAGTGCCAAGTGGAAGATTGTTGTGGGACATCATCCTGTACGAAGCATAGGGCACCATGGCGACACCAAAGAGCTCTTAACACACCTCCTACCGATCCTTGAGGTTAGTGCTGCTCATTATATATTGCTTAGCTTGCACTCAAACTAAGAAAACACTGTCCTAGTTATTCTAGAGATAAGTTATATCATCCTTAATTGACAGATTAAAATCTCTCATTTTAAAATGATATTTGCAGGCCAACAGTGTTGATATGTACATCAATGGGCACGACCATTGCTTGGAACACATAAGTAGCACCAGCAGGTCTGTGTATTAATTTAATTTAACTTGGGTTTGTTTGTTTATTGAACCACCAAATCACCTTGATGAAATTGAGTGGTTTTGCAGCCAAATAGAGTTCTTAACTAGTGGTGGAGGTTCAAAGGCATGGAAAGGGGACTTTGATAAAAATGGGGGATATGGAGTCAAATTTTACTACGATGGCCAAGGATTTATGTCTGTTGAACTTGACAAAATGAATGCCAAAGTTGTCTATTATGATGTTTTTGGCAAAGTGTTGCATGTGGTGAATCTGTCCAAGGGGTTGCATTATGCAATATAAGTTAGGCTGTCGAAACTGCATCTACATATTCTAAGGAGGGTCCTAATCTAAATAAGTTGGAGATATTTGTGAAATCAGGCCGTTTTAAGAATGATATTAACAAGCTTATTACATGATGCAAATAATTCAGTTTAGTTAGTTTTGGTGATTTGTTACTTAACAGTATATATAGTACTGTCTTGTACATTTCAAAAGCATAATAATTCAATGAGCTTATTCCAAAATTAACATGGTATCTGTTTGAAAATTCCTTTTCGCACCTCCCTTTTCTTTCCTTTCATCTTCTTTGCGCCTTCTCCTTCTTCTTCGCGTCTTCGCCTCTTCCTTTTCCTTTGAATGCTTCAGCATTGACTATGGCGCTTCCTTACTCCGATTTCGCTACAAACCCTTTCAATCCTTATTATATGCATTCTAACCAAAATCCCTCTCTTGTTCTTGTTCAACCAGTTCTTGATACCAAGAACTACCAAATCTGGTCTAGATCGATGAAAGTGGCTCTTATCTCCAAGAACAAGATCAAGTTCGTTGATGGCACTCTTTCTCCTCCGCCTATCTCCGACTCTCTATACGAACCTTGGCTGCGATGCAACAATCTCGTCCTCTCATGGCTTCAACGCTCGATTTCTGAGGAAATTGCAAAATCTCTTCTCTGGTATGATCGTGCTTCTCTTGTATGGAAAAGTTTGGAAAATCGTTTTTCTCAGGGAGACATTTTTCGCATTGCTGACATTCAAGAAACTGTTGCTCGTCTTCAACAAGGAACTCTCGATATCTCTTCGTTCTTCACGAAATTGATGACGCTTTGGGAAGAAATCGAGAACTTCCGGCCAATTCGTGATTGTACTTGCGCTATACCGTGCTCCTGTGGTGCTGCTTCAGACTTACGCAAATTCAAAGAACAAGATAAAGTTATCAAGTTCTTGAAGGGCCTTGGTGACCAATACGCTCATGTTCGCTCGCAGATTATGTTGATGACCCCACTACCAACTCTTGATAATGTGTTTAATCTGGTTCTTCAACAAGAACGTCAATTCGACCTTCTTTCACCTTCTGCTTCTTCAATTGAATCTCAATCATCTGTGAATCACCTTTCTCAAGCACCTTCTCGTTCTTCTCACAACCCTGGTCGTGGTCGTGGCCGTGGTGGCCGTGGAAACCGACTCTGTACTCATTGCAACCGCACCAATCACACCATTGAGACTTGTTTCATGAAACATGGCTATCCCCCTGGATTTCAACAACGCAAGCCTACTACATCTGTGGGGAATTCTGTTGATTCTACAGTGAACTCGATTTAAGATGCTGCTTCTCCTCAACTTGAGGCATTATCTTCCTCTGCTTCCACATCAAACACCAGTCCAAGTGCTTTGTCTACGATTCAAGAGCAACACACTCAGATTCTGCAGCTCCTCCAACAGTCTAATTTGCAATCTCCTTCACCTTCCTCGATTAATTCAGTTTATACTGCTAATTCTCTGTCCCATACCTCTCCTCATACTTCCTCTGGTAAGAATTCCTCAAATCTTCCTTGTCATAACTGGTGGATCATTGACACAGGTGCCACTGATCACATCACCCATATCTTTGCCAGTTTCCTTTCCACATACCACATTGCACCTAAATCTATGACAATGCCTAATGGTGACTCTGTCACTACAACTATTGTTGGTTCAGTTTTACTATGTGATTCACTTGTCCTTCATAATGTTTATTACTTTCCTTCATTTCATGTCAATATTATCTTTGTCACCACTCTTTTTGACTCCACTTTATATGATGTGAAATTTTCCCCTAATTGCTGTCAAATTATGCAGTTGTCCCAATCCAAGATGACTGGATTTACAGCTAGGAGGATTGGCAAATTGTATGTTCTTGATGCCACCCCACCTAAGGCCATCTCTCCCACATCTGGCTCTGTCAACACCTCCTCTTCTCCCCAATTCGAACCTGCTAAACACGATCCTGCTACTATTTGGCATCTTAGGCTTGGACACTTAAGTCCTTACATACACAAATGTATTTCCTCTCAATTTCCTTTTGTCACCTACAATGACAATCATAAACCCTGTAATACTTGCCATTTGGCTAAGCAAAAACATTTGCCATTTGCTCACAGTAATACTAAGTCTGTTGCCATCTTTGATTTACTTCATGTCGATATTTGGGGCCCTCTTTCCACACCTTCCATATGTGGCCACAAGTATTTTTTAACCCTCGTAGACGATTACAGCAGGTTTACTTGGACAATTTTTATGGCCAACAAAAGTGAAACCAGAAACCATTTAATTCACTTCATATCTTTTATCGAAACTCAATTTAATAAGAAACTCAAGTGCATTCGTAGTGATAATGGTCCTGAGTTTCTCATGACCACTTTCTACCTTTCTAAACGAATCATTCAACAAAGGTCTTGTGTGGAAACGCCTCAACAGAACGGTATCGTGGAAAGAAAGCATCAGCACATTTTGAATGTTGCCCGTGCCCTCTCTTTCCACTCTCACCTCCCTCACAACCTTTGGCACCTTTCCATACAACAGGCCATTCATATTATAAACTGTCTTCCCATTCCTCTTTTAAACAACCACTCTCCCTACCAAAAACTCCATTCTACTCCTCCCAGCCTTAACCATATGAGAGTCTTTGGTTGTCTTGCCTATTCTTCGACCTTGCTTAACCATCGCACTAAATTCGAACCAAGAGCAAGGAAATCTATTTTTCTTGGCTACAGGGAAGGCACAAAAGGCTACCTTCTCTATGATCCTATCACACATGAATTTTACATTTCAAGGAATGTATTCTTTTATGAAACTGTGTTCCCTTTTGTATCCATCCCACCTGCACCTAATCCCATAATTCCTACTCCTGACCCTCCTCCCCTTGATTCACCTGATATTTTCACCAACATTCCACCCATCTCACCTCCACCATCAAATGAACCTTCCTCTCCTACCTCTCTCCCCTAGCCAGATTCTCCCACTAACCTCTCTTCTTCCTCAAATGACACTAACAACTCCCCTTGCCCCTCCCCTCCTGTGCCAACCAGAAAATCCAATCGAAATATTAAACCTCCAGCTTATCTATCTGATTATCACTACAATTTGCTATCCCCCATGCTGCCAGCATCTGACTCAGGTTCCTCTAACTACCCTCTCTCTTATGTATTATCTTATAGTCAATGTAGTCCTGATCACAAATTATTTTGTTTGTCCATAAGCTCTTTCACAGAACCCAAAACCTATAGACAAGCCTGCAAGTTCGATTGTTGGAACAATGCTATGAAATCTGAGTTAGATGCTCTTGAATCTACAAATACTTGGTCTGTTGTTGATTTGCCTGCAGGTAAACAATCGATTGGTTGCAAATGGGTCTACAAAATCAAGCATCATGCTGATGGATCCATCGAACGATACAAGGCCCGTTTGGTAGCAAAAGGATATACTCAGCTGGAGGGTGTGGATTATTTCGACACTTTCTCACCTGTTGCGAAACTTACTTCTATTCGAACCCTTCTCTCAGTGGCTGCCATTAAGAATTGGCACTTGGAACAACTCGGCGTCAACAATGCCTTCCTTCATGGTGATCTACATGAGGAAGTATATATGGATCTGCCTCCTGGATTCCTGCCCCCTGCTTCTTCAACCAACAAAGTTTGCAAATTGCATAAGTCATTATATGGCCTAAAGCAGGCTAGCAGACAGTGGTTTTCGAAATTGTCCACTGCCCTTATCTCTCTTGGCTACTCATATTCTTCTGCTGATCATTCTTTTTTCACAAAATCACATGACTCTTCTTTTACTGCCTTATTAGCCTATGTTGATGATATTGTCTTAGCCGGTAATGATTTGCAGGAAATCCAATATGTCAAATGCTTCCTTGATTCCACTTTCAAAATCAAGGACCTTGGTAGGCTAAAATATTTTCTTGGTCTAGAAGTTGCCAGATCAACTCACGGCATTTTTCTCAATCAGAGAAAGTACGCTTTGGAATTGCTCGAAGACAATGGCTTATTGGCTACTAAACCTTGCTCTACTCCCTTCGATTCCTCCTTGAAGCTTCACGATGATAACTCACCACCTTTCGAAGACGTCACAGCTTATCGAAGGCTTGTTGGAAAACTTCTATATCTGACTACCACCAGACCTGACCTTGCATTCATCGTTCAACAGCTCAGCCAATTCATCTCACATCCTATGCAAGTTCATCATTCTGCAACAATTCGAGTCCTCAAGTATCTCAAAGGTGCTCCAGCCAAGGATTTGTTCTATTCATCTTCCTCTCCACTCAAACTCTCTGGCTTCGCAGACTCAGATTGGGCAAGTTGCCCTGCTACCCGCAGATCTGTAACTGGATATTGTGTGTCCCTTGGCAATTCTCTCATATCCTGGAAATCCAAAAAGCAGTCTACAGTATCCAAGTCAAGTTCAGAAGCGGAATACAGGGCCTTGACAAGCTTGACTTGTGAATTGCAATGGCTGCAGTATTTGTTCAAGGATCTCCACATCTCCTTTGATCAACCTAGCTCAATCTATTGTGACAACAAAAGTGCTATCTACCTTGCTCACAACCCCATCTTCCATGAACGGACAAAACATATCGAAATTGACTGCCACGTCATTCGTGAGAAAATCCAAACTGGTCTCATCCACCTTTTACCAGTTTCTTCTGTTGCTCAATTGGCAGATGTTCTCACCAAGCCTTTGGCAGCTCCCTCTTTCGATTCTCTTGTTTCCAAGCTTGGTCTATTAGACATCCATAGTCCAGCTTGTGGGGGGCTATTACATGATGCAAATAATTCAGTTTAGTTAGTTTTGGTGATTTGTTACTTAACAGTATATATAGTACTGTCTTGTACATTCCAAAAGCATAATAATTCAATGAGCTTATTCCAAAATTAACAAAGCTTAGTAATGAATTATATATGCATATGTATATATTGTTTAAAGAAGACATAGAAGCCTCAATTGGCCGCATTGAAAAGTTCCATCCCAAAGATCCAGAGAATGCTTCTGCAATCAGTCTAAGGAGTGTAAGGACGTATGACACAGCTTGTATAGCCATTCCTGTTACTGATGCAGCTGAAGAGTGAACACTCTGGGATATAGTAGGATATTAGGATGTATGTATAGCATTTGTTCATTAGAACTGTGATTTCATCCAAAATTACTGTCAGATTACTTGACATGTTTTTTTGGCAATGCAGTCTTTTATATGAAACTAGCTAATCTAATGGTCCTGGAAGTCGTGTTACAGTATTGGTTGCAGTGTGACTTTTTTTTCTGTATCATCTACTTGTTTAATATCAGTTTAACAAATGTACATATGTATATGTATGTGTAGCATCAAGCCACTGAAAACCTCAGGTCTTTTACCCAAAACTAGCTATTTTTTTGGAAAAAAATTGTTCTCAACCAAATCAACTAGCTTTTATTATCAAATAGTGTAAAATAATTTCATAGCAAAGAAAAACTAAAATAACTAGTTTACAGTACATTTTTTAAGAAACTTCTGCAAGTTTTATAATGTGAAAAAGGGGAAGGTAGAATGAGGGGAAAAGGATATAGGGAATGGTGTTTTGCCTAAAAACAAGTAATGCAAGGGTACGAATATGGTATGATTTGTAGGGATACATTCACCGACCAATAATACTATCGATCTTGTATAAACTACAAACAGTGGCGGAGCCAGCGTCCGGCCAAGTAGGGCAGCTGCCCAGGCTCCGACTATCCATACTTCACCATCCGGCACCACCACCACTTCAAGATTCGACAACCAATCACCCCAAAACCAACTCCCAGAAGCAGAAGAAAGAGGTCAATTCCAAGTTACAGCACCTACGAACACCAGAAGTGAAGCTAGCTTAAATCGAAACCCTAGAAAAGGAGCTTGAGGGTTTGTTTGAGTACTACAAAGGGGTTTTGGGTAAGAAGGTTGTTGTTGACCTTAAGAAATGCGGTGGGTCGAGAAACACGGTTGTTGCAGCGTTGATGGAAGAGAGCGAGCTTCCGTTGTCGAAGCTTGTGGATGAGATTTATGGGAGGGTGAATATTGAGGTGGCAAATTGGAGAGTTATGTTGGCAGAAGGTTTTAACTTTGTGTTGGTGAAGAGTAGTGTGTTGTTTGTAGGTGAAGAGTATTGTGTTGTTTGTTGGGCAGAGGATGATGTATTGGCAATGTATTGTGTTTTGGGTGATGTTGTAGCTGCACGGTACGTGTTTGATGAAATTCCTAGCTTAAGTGCATTTTCTTGGAGTGTGATGATTTCTGGATATGCAAAAGTGGGTGATGTTGATTCAGCTAGGTTGTTCTTTGATGAAGCACCTGAGAAAGATAAAGGTATATGGGGTGCTATGATTTCTGGTTATGTACAAAACAGTTGCTTTAAAGAAAGTCTTTATTTGTTTCGATTGATGCAGCTTACGGATATAGTACCTGATGAATCTATATTTTTGAGCATTCTTTCTGCCTGTGCTCATCTTGGAGCTTCAGATATTGGTGTGTGGATTCATCGACATTTGAAACAATCGAAGCTTGTTCCGTTCAGTGTTCCTTTAATTACTAGTTTATTAGACATGTATGCTAAATGTGGGGATTTGGAAACGGCAAAAAGATTATTCAAATCAATGCAAGAGAGAGACATTGTATGTTGGAATGCTATGATTTCTAGTTTGGCAATGCATGGAGATGGGAAAGGTGCACTCCAACTGTTTTATGATATGGAAAAAGTTGGGATGAAACCTGATGATATAACATTTATTGCTGTTTTTACTGCTTGTAGTTACTCAGGAATGGCACATGGAGGTTTGAAGTTGTTGGATAGAATGCTAAGTGTTCACAACATTGAGCCAAAAAGTGAACATTATGGTTGTTTAGTTGATTTACTTAGTAGAGCAGGGCTTTTTGAAGAAGCAATGGTTATAATAAGAAAAATTACCAAATCTTTGAATGGCTCTGAAGTGACATTGGCTTGGAGAGCATTCCTGAGTGCATGTTGTAACCATGGAGAAACTCAACTAGCTGAACTTGCTGCTGAAATTGCGGTTAAAATTTTTGCCCAAGCTCCCTAAAATTCCTGGCTCCGCCACTGACTACAAATCAACGGATCTGTGCAAATGCACTAGTGATTTACTAGTTTAACCATGACCACCATAAAGATTTGTTACTGGTAAAAAAGGATAAAGAAAATAAGCGACGATTGAAGAAGAAAATAAGTTTCCCTTCATTGGTTAAATTAAATCAAGAGTCACGATCACTATGAGTATATACAGATGTATTAATTAACAACAGTTGGACCTTTAACAGCAAGCTACATTAACTTTTATCCTATTGATGAGTACTGAGTACTGACACACTAAAACACTACTACCTTGGGACATTCGGGAGGAGGCACAACTCAATTAAAGACAAAATGATACCTCGAATCCACGTAGCCCTCAACATCCCAGAGAAAACAACCAAAAGTCACAGCTTCTAAAACAAGTCTCCTTAAACCCCCAAAGCTAATTTTGATGTTTTCATCCTTTGAATAATCAACTGCTCCCTCAGGTGTTATAACCATTTCAGGTCTTCCAAACAATGCCTCTGTGTGCTTCTCAATGATGCTCACAGCCTCCTTAGATCTTATTGTCGCATATCTCTGGAGAGTATCAGCGTCAAAGGACATGACATAATTACGCAACCTGGTGGGCTTTATACCATAGCCAAATCCACCAGGACTGGCATCGCCGACTTGAGTAGCAGGTCTTACATCATCCATGATAGTTTGATGATCAGCACTCTGTTGTGGTACATTTGGAAGAACATTGATGGACTTCTCGAGTTGGAACCTTTCGTCAACTCGCTTAAGAAAGTAACCATACATGACTGATGCTGCATAGACCTGACCCACCCTGAGTTTACTGATTTGAGCAACAGATGATAAATCTCCAGCTCTGTTACCCAAAATTAGAGCCAAGTGGTTTTGGATCATCTCATATGCTTCTTGAGAGTGAAGGTTCTCAAGTTTCCCAACTTCATTTGCCCATGAATCTAGTGTAGCAGATAGATCTTGCGGTATCAAAGAAATATTAGCATCCATGAACTTCTGCACAACCAATGAGTACAAGATCTCTTCCAAAGCTGTCCTCCTTTCATTAGCCTTCACCTCAGCAATTCTCCTAGACAGGTGAATGGTTAGCACCAAATAAAACATGATTAACAATTTAGTAAAAACAGCAGAAAGTTATGAAGGAAAGAAACCTGTACAAAACAAGATCGGTGGAGGTAGTATGAGCAGGATCGGCGTCGCGGTCAGATTGGAGTTGGTTAAGCTGCTGATCGACGGCAGCAGGCATAAGATGGGGGTGATTGATCAAGATCTGAGAAAGAAACTGTCCGATTGGGGACTGGAAGTGAAGAGGTGCAATTTTGTTGTTGTTGTTGTGGTCGGATGTTGTTGCTCTAACTACAAATCCTCTTGTTCTCCTTCTACTAGAAATTCCAAGAGAGAGTCTCCCATGGGTATGAACTTGCTTGGAAGTGCATAATAGCTGGTAATTACAAACATGAATCATCAATGAATAAAGAATCAGTTTTGTTTGTGCATGCATCAATTCAGGTGAATTAATTAACAAAACATTTGATACCTTAGAAGTAGGAAAGTGAAGAAGGCGAGATCCGTTAGTAGGTCTTGGAACAAAGATTGATACTCCGGTGGCTGCCACGTCCATATGTGTGGATTGGATTAGCTTCGTGAACTCAACAGGACTGCCCCCAAACGTCTTATATCTCCTCTCTTCTACTTCTCGGGCCTACTATACTTTTTTATTTTGCTCTTTCCTCCTCTATTTTATTTATTTCATTTTAATCCTCTACTTTCAAATTAGATCCATTAAAAAGGAATTTCTCATTCTACCCTATTATCTTCTTTCAAATTTTTGACGAAAAGTTAAAAGAATGCATCATTTTTTTATTTTACTTAAAGATTAATTCGGAAATAAATATATGAATGAGTTATAAGATATGTTCGCATATATATTTTTGAATTTATTTTTTTTTTAATTTAGGAATTGGTTCGGAGATGCCTCTCTAAACGAGGTAAATGTATTAAAATCTCACACTAGACTCTTCCTCTTTTTATTCTTTATTTTTAGAAATATTTTTTCTTCTCATCCACACTTTGTTCCAATCAACCTTGTTCTAGTCAAGCTTGTTCCTTCTCCAACATCTTGCAGTCTATTTATTCATTCATCAACACTTTTTAGAGTAAGTTACTCATTTAACTAATTTTTTATTTTGATTAATGTATTAAGTCAAACGGGTTAATTTCAATGCATTATATTGTATTAGCATTCGCAATAGATAGTGTCTAAGAGTTGTTTATATGACTTGGGTGATTGTGGTGATTTTTAGGTGGTTAAGACAAGTTCACTAGATGATGCTAAATAAATTGAATACTCAAATCAGACAGATTGAATACTCAAAAAATTGAGAGAGTTAAGGAGTGTACTGATGAGGTCATCAAATGGAATGAAATGGAAGAAGAACTTTTGAGACAAAAATAAAAAATAAGTTGTCTTAGGCTTGGAGATGAGAATAGTGCATATTTTCTCTTCTAGTAGAACATGTGACAAAAGAGAAAATATTGAAAGCTTTGAAGGAGATTAGAGACTTAAAGACCCCTAGGATGGATGAATACAGTGTTAGGTTCTTCAAAGCCACTTGGAGCATAGTGAAACAATACTTTATAGCCACCGTGATGGAATTCTTTGTCAATGAGAAAATGTATAGTGCAATCAATAACACTTTGGTGACTCTAATTCGAAAAAAGCAATGAAGCCAAAACTATAAAGGATTACAAATCCATATCTTGCTGCACAACTATTTATAAAGTAATTTCCAAGGTTCTAACTATAAGGTTAGGCAAGGTGCTCAGAAGTATAGTCCATCAAATCCATACATCCTTTGTGCTAGGACAACACATTCATGATCATATTCTTCTTGTATATGAACTAATGAGAGGATACATCAGGAAAAGAGGTATGTGTAGATATATGCTGCAATTTGATCTTCAAAAAGCCTATGATATTATGGATTGGAAAACTTCAAAAAATATCTTAAAAGAAATTGGCTTCGCGAGTAAATTTATCATATGGATACTTCGGGTTGTTACAACAGTGTCATACATGTTCATCATAAGAGGAGAGTACACAAAGTTTTTGAAGGAAAAAAGAGCATTAAGGAGATCCCATATGTTAGGTCTGTGATTTTATGATTGACAAAAATCTTGGTAAAACATATTTCATTTGGTAAAACATGTATCACAACCAGATGTTGGGCAAGATGTTGTGACATCTTGAACAACTGGTATAGCAGATATTGTTGCCTCTAGATGTTGTTACATCTTTTCCAACTGATATAGCAAAAGATATTGTTATTTTCTTGACTGGTTTGATTTGATTTTGTGAGATTCTCTTTGATATATATCACTTATTTACGCAGGTCAAAAAGATTTTATTTGGAACAATTGATTTCATCTTCAGTTGTACATTAGTTTCTAAAATTGAATGTTGATATAATTTAGAAAACTTGTGATGTTTTGTTCCAAGATTCAAGGAGATTTTTTACAAAATTGGTGTAACCATCAGCTTGTGGATCTACAACAAATTGGGCAGAGAATTTAAGGCCCATGGACAACTGAAGAGTTTATAAAAGAAAAACTTAAACATAATGTTATAAACAACTTAACAAAAATAAGGGGAAGCTTGATATTCAAGAGTCTTAGGGTTTGGGAGTCTTTTTTGAAGATGTGAAAAAACACAATAAGGGGGGGTTGAATTGAAAAAAACTTAAATCAAAAAGGCTTAACAACACAGTATTTTTATCCTGGTTCGTTTGATCTCAAACTACTTCAGTCCACCCGTCAAGGTGATTTCGCCTCTCTCCAACGAGGTCTTAATCCACTATTCTCAAAGGATTACAACAGTTACTTTAACAACTGTTAAAGTCTTCTTGAGTACAACCACAGTCCGGTTAATCTCAAGGAACTTCTTTTACAAATGATTGAATAGGTGTGTGTTGTTGTTTTCTTACAAAACTGTATATCACAACTGTGATAATTATACAAAATAAGCTTGGAATAAAATGAATTTGCTAAAGCTTTGAATATGCGTGGTTTGGATAGCTTGGCAAAATTTGAGTGTGTACGTACGTGCTTCTTTTCACAAGCAGACCTGTTTATATAGGCAAGCATGGATACGTTGTCCATAAAGCAGGTTTTAATGATAATAACACACTTTCCTTTTGTAGAAGATCTTTGTCTGAAGAAAGCCGTTAGTATTTAATTATGTCTTGAATAATCAGTAACGCTTCAGAGTCTTCTTAGCAAAATTGTTGATAACGCTTTCAGAGTGTTGATGACATGGTAAGGATGTCTTTGATCAGAGTCAGAGTGTATTTGTTTAGGCGCAGATTCTGGTCATCAAGCTTCAGCGTATAGTCTGGTAGCTTCAGCGTATAGCACATATTTCTGATCTTCTGATGCTGATTCCATCAGAACTTCTGCATATACAAAACATAATTTCTAAGGAGCATAATTGCTCTTTGTATATATCTTTGAAATAATTTATTCTTTGTATTTTGTTATCATCAAAACTCTAATCAAGGGTTGTAGAATCAAACTATGTTCTAACAATCTCCCCCTTTTTGATGATGACAAAAACCAGATTTTTCAATTAAGAATAAAGAATAAAAAGTATAGAATTAAGAAGAAAAACTCCCCCTGAGTTGATTACTTCCCTTTAATTCCATGAGTCTTTGAGCATCAGAATCTTATTGTATCTTTCATCAGAGTTTTCTACCTGTTCAAGCTTTTCAGAAGAAAGAAATTAAGTAGATCAGAATGTTTGAGACTTATGTCTCAGTAATCCGTTATTGAAAATATCTTATTCTTTCTCCCCCTTTTTGTCAGTTATCAAAAAGAACATATAATCAGAGCCAAAAGGGTTTATATTAAAATCAGAATCAATGATACTAAGTTCAGAACAGCAGCAATGTAGAAAATATTACAGATAAATAGAATTTTAAAACAAAGGAAAATCTAAGAGGGAGAAGGAAGACGCGTGAATAAAGCTTCCAACAAGCCCTTGATCTGGATGTTGGTTTCCTCTTGTTTGGTTAACATGCTCTTGATTTCTGAAATTTTGTCATCCTGTTTATCCATCCTTTCCTGCATAATAATATCAGATCTCTTCAGTTCTTCCAGAGTCTGCCTTTCATAGGAGGAAGCTTGAGAATCTTCAGTAACTGGATGCTTCTCAGAGCATTCTGCAATGTCATCTTTTTGAACCAATTCCTCTGCAGGAATCATCTGCTCTGGAGTATTAGTCAGAATGAGATCTTCTGACTCTGGTTGAATTTTGTCTGTTGGACGATGTTCTGACCAGGGAGCATTGTCCAGAGGGAGAACTTCTTCCTTGAGCAGCTGGCTCAGAACTTGATCTTCAATTACTTTTAGTTGATTGCTGAAGTTCTGTTGAACTTGTCCGTAGCTTTGTTCTTGCATCTTATGAGTTTCAGAACATACCCATTTTCTGAAACTTGTCCAAAGATAATCTGATACAGCAGGATTAATCATCTCAAGACTAGCTTGCTTCAGGGAAGTTATCCACTTCTGCATTTCTGTTTCAAATATCAATAAACTAGTACCAACATCTGGTGTAGGTTCAGATGGTTTTGGTTTTGGAATGGCTATTTTGTGGGTTATGGCAGCAAGGCATTCAAAAACAGTTAAATCAATGACAGTTTTGGCATTATCATTTGGGTTGTTCTTTGGTGAGGGAGTGGGAGACTCTGGTATAATTATTAGACTAGTTGGGGAATTTGGTGGAGTTGATTCTAGTAAGAAGGAATTTGGGGTCTGTCCAGATTGGTGAGGGGTATACGGATGGCCAGAGGTTCAGTGATACCTGGAATGGGAATGGTATCAGAATCTGAAGTGGGTTCTTCAGTTTGGTTGGATTGAGTGTTATTTGGTTCTGGTTCACAGGATTCAGAAGGTTGGACCTCAGAAGTTTGAACTTCTGGTTGTGATAGTTCAGGTTGTGGAGAAGGCGGATGAATTTCTTGTTGAGGAGATGGAGGTAGTGGTATTTCTGGTTGTGGAGAGAGGGGAATATCTGGTTGTGGTGCTTCTGAAATGGTTTCAGAGTTTGGATTTTCTGGTATGGGAGCAGAAATATTCTGGTCAAAGGTTTCAATATCTGACAGAACTTTTGCAAGTTCTGGTTGAGTTGTTTCAATATTTGGATTGATAGGTAGGGAGTGAGTTCCTCTAAGAGTTAAAGTTTATGAGGGGTCAAATTCTATGTCAAAATCATCAAATGTTTGAGGGGTAGGAATTTCTGAATGGGTAGGAATTAGTGCAGATGTTGATACAGATAATGAATCTAAAATAGTTACTGAAGAAGGATTACCTCTCTTTTTAGCTGCTTTGGGAGTCTGATGGGATGATCCTGCTGCTGCTGCTTTTCTTTTCTTGTTCTTCTTCAGCACAACTTCTGGGGCCGCCTGTTGCAAGTCCTTGATGTTTAACCCTGGTGCAGTGCTATCTGCCTTGCATGCATCCAAGTATCTGACGATAATCTCAGGCTTGGAATCAATTTCTGAGAACATGGGAAAGTCATCCAGAGGGATTCTTCTGCTAGTGATTGTTGCAAAAGAAGTAACACTGGGTTCCTTCTTGATGTTCTCAATAATCTTCATCTTCTTCATATTCTTCGCATTCAAAGGCTTTCCAACAGTTGCCTCTAAAGTGCTGATTTTCTGTGCTTCTGTTAGATGATCTATCAGCCTATTCTCTGTCAGAATATCTGATATGAGCCTTCCAAGGGGTATCCAGTCCCTTTTAGTGCGCTCCTCTTCTCTAGTATCCTTAACACTGGTCCTCAGATGATTGAACAGCAAATGAGCCAGATTCACCTTAGTCCTCTGGGAGATGAAGTAGATCAGAACTTGCTGATCAATGTTGATGTAGTCAGGAGAGCTGGTTGGCTTCCTGTGGTTTATGCATCCCCGAATAATCTTAGCCCATATTCTGTGATGGTCCTTCAGATCCCTTATCTTGCTGGAGGGTAGACCCAAAGTGAAAATTTCTATAGCGATTGAAGCGACATCAGCACATCTTTCAGCCATGTCTATACATCTTATGCCACCACCACTGTAACCTATCAATCTTGGAATGAGGTCTTCAGTAATCACAATCTTCTTCCCCATTACATACGAAGTAACTTGATGGTTGGAGGATGAAGCATGAATCCAAAATTCCTTCACAAGGATTGGGAATGTTGGACCTACCAGACGGTCAAAATACCTGTTCCATCCTTGAGCCTTTACTTCTTCAGAAAGATTGAACCCATTTTCTTGAAGACTGTTAAAGTCCACAATCAATTCTGAGAGTACTTCTAGGTTGTCAATGGGCGTGAGAAGAGTTCTGAATGGTTCTTCATATTGTTATGTGGATTCTGTTCTCTGAGTACTGGTATTAGGAATGCTTGAGGAAGCCATGTTCACACAGAAAAATTTGAGACGAAAAAGGAGGGGTTTTGAAATATGCAAACTGAAAATAATTAGATTGTAGAGAAAATGAAAGTAAAAGAGTGTAAATAGTGAGAAATGTGTTTAAATAGATTTTGAAAACGTAAATTGCAAGAGAGAGAAATAAATTGTAATGATTATAAGCATTAATGACAGCTGATTTTGGGGGATTCAGAAAGATATTGGAACGGTTACCCATGACATGTGTCTCAATGCATCCAATCAGCGCTTTTGACCTTTCAGAAAAATGAACGCGTGTTCAGCCTCAGAAGGTAGCTGATGAATGGATGACAACTGTTTGCTTACGTGAACAACACACTTCTATCCTTGAAATGAAACGCTCAGATCTTCATAGATAGATTCTGATACAATCTGGACTTCTAAAATTCTGAAGGCAGGTTGATCAGCAGTTCACAGAAAATAACAAAAATTCTGAGGATTAAGATATGTAAATAAATCAGTTTATTCTGGGCAAAGCTTCATGCTGAGATGTTTCAGAATGAAGTTAAACTTATCTTCAGAAAGAGGTTTTGTAAAGACATCAGCCCATTGATGGTCTATGTCAATGAATTTTAAATTGAGAATCCCTTTCTGAATATAGTCCCTAATAAAATGGTGTTTTATTTCTATATGCTTAGCTCTAGAATGCAAAATAGGATTTTTACTGAGACAAATAGCAAAAGTATTGTCACAGAGGATAGGGATGTTACTCTCAAATATATTGAAGTCCTCAAGTTGACTTTTCATCCAGAGCATTTGCATGCTACATCCAGCTGCTGCTATGTATTCAGCTTCTGCTGTTGATAGAGCTATTGTAGATTGTCTTTTGTTGGACCATGAGATCAGATTTTCTCCCAGAAACTGGAAGCTTCCAGAAGTGCTTTTACGTTCTACTATGTCTCCAGCAAAATCAGCATCACAGTATCCTACTAAGCTGTAATCACTTGATTTTCTATAAAATAGACCCAGATTAGCAGTACCTTTCAGATACTTGAAAATTCGCTTAACTGCTATTAAGTGAGATTCTCTAGGATCTGATTGGAATCTAGCACAAATGAAAATGCTGAATAGAATGTCAGGCCTTGAAGCCGTCAGATAGAGAAGAGAACCAATCATACCTCTGTAGACCTTCTGTTCTACCTTTTTACTTACCTCTTCTTTTTCCGGAATGCACGTGGGATGCATTAGAATCCTTGAGGGCTTACATTCTGAGAGATCAAATTTCTTCAGAAGTTCTCTGGCATATTTGCTCTGATGAATGTAAGTTCCTTATGGAGTTTGATTAATCTGAATGCCCAGAAAGAATTTTAGTTCCCCCATTAAGCTCATCTCAAATTCTGCATGCATATATTTAGCAAACTCTCTTCCCAGAGAGGGTTTAGTGGATCCAAATATAATGTCATCAACATAGATCTGACATACTAAGATGTCATTCTTAACTGTCTTACAGAACAAGGTTGTGTCCACTTTCCCTCTGGTGAATTCCTTTTCTAACAAGAAGTTACTTAGTCTTTCATACCAAGCTCTGGGAGCTTGTTTCAGACCATAGAGTGACTTCTTTAGTTTGAAAACATATTCTGGATTTTTGGAACTTTCAAAACCAGGGGGTTGGTGCACATAAACCTCTTCTTCTATATAGCCATTTAAGAATGCACTCTTGACATCCATCTGATACAGAGTGATGCCTTTATTAACAGCAAATGAAATTAAAAGTCTGATAGATTCTAACCTGGCGACTGGAGCAAAGGTTTCTGTATAGTCTATCCCCTCTTGCTGACTATAACCTTGTGCTACCAGTCGTGCTTTGTTTCTGATGACTTCGCCTTGTTCGTTCAGTTTGTTTCTGAACACCCATTTTGTACCAATGACGTTGAATCCTTTTGGTTTGGGAACCAGATCCCATACGTCATTTCTTGTGAATTGATTTAGCTCCTCTTGCATTTCCAGAATCCAGTCATTGTCCAGAAGTGCTTCATCAATTGTTGTTGGTTCAATCAGAGAAACCAGTCCCATGAGGGATTCTTCAGAGTTTCTGAAGGTAGATCTTGTTCTGATTGGATCTTCCTTCCTTCCTAAGATTGTTTCTTATGGGTGATCAATGTTGCTTCTGGATGGTCTTTTCTGGAGTTAATCAACAGAAGGTGTTGGGTTGCTTGCAATGACTCTTTCTGATGTTGAGGGAGTGTCTCTATTGAGAGCCTTTGAGTTGTCTTCAGTACCTGTGAGTTCAACTTCCATACCTGCAAGGAATTCATTCTACTTTGACTTTTGAGAGTCAAGCTTATCATCAAACCGAACACTGATTGACTCTTCAACAATTTGTGTTTCTGTATTGTATACTTTGTACCCTCTTGAGCGTTTAGAGTATCCTAACATAATACACTTTTGAGCTTTAGAGTCAAACTTGTTCAAATAATTTTTTGTATTCAACATAAAACATGTACATCCAAATGGGTGAAAATAAGAAATGTTGGGCTTTATGTTCTTCCACAATTCATATGGAGTCTTTTCCAGAATAGGTCTTATGGAGATTCTATTTTGAATGTAACACGTTGTGTTTATTGCTTCTGCCCAAAAGATCTTAGAAACGTTAGTCTCGTTGATCATGGTTTTGGCCATTTCTTGCAATGTTCTGTTCTTTCGTTCTACAACTCCATTTTGTTGGGGAGTTCAAGGACAAGAGAAATCATGCAGAATCCCTTTTTCATTAAGGAATAATTCAAAATTTTATTTTCAAATTCTCCACCATGATCACTTTTGACTTTGACGATTCTAAGATCTTTTTCATTCTGAACTTGGTTGCAGAAGGTAACAAACACAGAGTGTGACTCGTCCTTGTGCCTTAAGAACTTTACCCATGTCCATCTACTATAGTCATCTACGATTACTAACCCATACTTCTTGCCACTGACTGAAGTAGTTTTTACTGGTCCAAATAAGTCAATGTGCAGAAGTTCTACTGGCTTAGAGGTGGAAACAACATTTTTGGATTTGAAAGCAGGTTTTGCAAACATGCCTTTCTGACATGCTTCACACTGAGCATCTGAATTGAACTCCAAGTTAGGAAGTCCTCTGACCAGATTGAGTTTGTTAATCTGAGATATTCTTCTCATACTAACATGTCCCAATCTTCTGTGCCAGATCCATTGCTCGTTGTTAACTGACAGAAGACATTCTACATTCTGACTTTTCAGTTCAAAAAGTTTGATTTTATAAATGTTGTTTTTCCTCTTTCCATTAAATAGGATAGTCCCATCTTTCTGACTAACAACTTTGCATGAATTTTGATTGAAGATTATATCATAACTGTTATCACTTAATTGGCTTATGGATAACAGGTTATGCATTAATCCATCCACTAATAAAACATTACTTATAGAGGGAAGATTTCCATTACCTACTGTTCCAGAGCCAATGATCTTTCCCCCCTGATTGCCTCCAAAGCCTACGTGGCCTCCAGGCTTAAGTTCCGGGCTTTGGAACATATGCCTTCTTCCCGTCATGTGTCGTGAGCAGCCAGAGTCCAGGTACCATGACTGGTGTCTTTGCTTTACTGCTAAAGATATCTTCCACATGTATTATTTTATCCTTAGGTACCCATATTTTCTTGGATCCTGATTTGTTAGTTTTACCAAAACTCTGATTGAATTTTGGTTTGACAGAGTAATCACTACTTGTATATTTTATGTCATGTGTGTGCCCATATATAAAGTGTGAATCAAGTGGAGTACGTTTTATGACTAAATCCATGGCATTTTTTGGTGTAGGAACCTTACCTTGATATCCTATCCCTTTTCTGCCATTTCTGCTAACTCCATAGATCATTGAAGCCATTTTGCTTCTGTCTATGTTTTTAGCTAGAAACTTCTGAAAGCTATGATCATACTCTTTGATGATCTCATCAGCATTGCTGGGAGTTTCAGGGATTGTTTCCTTCCGAGAGTTTTGCAATTGGTTTTCTAATTTTGAAATTTTATCTTTTAACTCAGAATTTTCTAATTTGAGACTCTCAGTCTTATCAGAGTCAGAAGCAAGATTCCTTTTCAGATTTTTGAATTTGACTCTAATCTGCTGATACCTTTCCAGAATTTCATTAAGACTTTCAGCTAATTCAGCCTTAGTAAAATTTATAGTAAAGTCAGGGAATACCTCTTTTGTATCTGATTCAGAGTCTGACTCAGAAGCTTCACTGTCTTCAGATACGTTTGCCATGAGAGCTATGTTTGCTCTTTCATCATCTGATTCTGAGTCAGCTTCAGATGTGTCAGAATCATCCCATGTAGCCATGAGACTTTTCTTCTTTTCCTTGCCAAACTTCTTTTTGGGCTTCTCCTTCTGAAGCTTTGGGCAATCACTTTTGTAATGCCCTTGCTCGTTACACTCATAGCAGATGATGTCTTTTTTGTTTGGCTTTCTGTATCCTGAAGAGCCTTCAGATCTTTTGTGTCTAGAGGAGGATTCTGACCTTCTGTATCTGGAGGAAGATTCATTCTGATTTTCTGATTTTCTGATCTTCTGGGATTCCTGAACTTTCTTTGCCTCTGCTTCCACAATTGATTCACCCTTCTGGAGAGAAGAGAAAATTCATCTTCTTCTGATGAGGATCCATCAAAGGTTTCTTCCACAGCCTGCAAAACTTTGGAGTCGGATTTTCTGTTAGATTTTAAAGCTAATGGCTTACCTTGCTTTTGAGGTTCATCTGCTTCTAGCTCTATCTCGTGACTTCTGAGGGAGCTGACAAGTTCCTCCAAAGAGATTTTGTTGAGATCCTTGGCTAGTTTAAGCATTGTGACCATTGGCCTTCACTGTTTTGGCAAGCTTCTGATGAACTTCTTAACGTGATCAGCAGTGGAATATCCTTTGTCAAGAACTTTTAGACCAGCAACAAGAATTTGGAATCTTGAAAACATAGCTTCTATTGATTCACTGTCTTCCATCTTGAATGCCTCATACTTCTGAATGAGCGCAAGGGCTTTTGTTTCTTTGACTTGAATGCTTCCTTCATGCGTCATTCTCAGAGAATAAAACATATTCTTAACAGTTTCTCTGTTTGATGTTTTCTTATATTTTGAATATGAGATGGCGCTGAGAAGAATTGTTCTGGCCTTGTGATGATTTCTGAACTCACGCTTTTGCTGATCAGACATCATTTTCCTGTCAATCTTCTGACCACGTCCATCCACTGGGTGCGTGTATTCATCAGTCACCATGTCCCACATATCAGCATCATGGGCCATAAAGAAACTCTCAATTCTGTCTTTCCATTAGTCAAAGTTTTCTCCATCAAATACTGGAGGTTTGCCACTGAATCTGTCCCTTTCTTCATTGTTGTCATTGCTGATGTTTTGACTTGGTCCTGCCATTGTGTTTTTCTGACGCTGGATCTTGTACTGACACAGTTAAGTGTTGAAGCTCAGAACCAGGCGCTCTGATGCCAATTGAAGATGTGAAAAACACAAGAAGGGGGGTTGAATTGAAGAAAAAAAACTTAATAAAAAAGGCTTAACAACACAGTATTTTTATCCTGGTTCGTTTGATCTCAAACTACTCTAGTCCACCCGTCAAGGTGATTTCGCCTCTCTCCAATGAGGTCTTAATCCACTATTCTCAAAGGATTACAACAGCTACTTTAACAACTGTTAACGTCTTCTTGAGTACAACCACAATCCGGTTAATCTCAAGGAACTTCTTTTACAAATGATTGAACAAGTGTGTGTTGTTGTTTTCTTACAAAATTGTATATCACAACTGTGATAATTACAAAAAATAAGCTTGGAATAAAATGAATTTGCTAAAGCTTTGAATATGCGTGGTTTGGATAGCTTGGAAAATTTTGAGTGCGTACGTACGTGCTTCTTTTCACAAGCAGACCTGTTTATATAGGCAAGCATGGATACATTGTCCATAAAGCAGGTTTTAATGATAATAACACACTTTCCTTTTGTAGAAGATCTTTGTCTGA
This sequence comes from Vicia faba, assembly GCA_948472305.1. Classification (NCBI taxonomy): domain Eukaryota; kingdom Viridiplantae; phylum Streptophyta; class Magnoliopsida; order Fabales; family Fabaceae; genus Vicia; species Vicia faba. The sequence continues at coordinate 1,519,775,169 of OX451741.1, read as the reverse complement.
AGAAAGTCGTTAGCATTTAATTCTGTCTTGAATAATCAGTAACGCTTCAGAGTCTTCTTAGCAAAATTGCTGATAACGCTTTCAGAGTGTTGATGACATGGTAAGGATATCTTTGATCAGAGTCAGAGTGTATTTGTTTAGGCGCAGATTCTGGTCATCAAGCTTCAGCGTATATTCTGGTAGCTTCAGCGTATAACACATATTTCTGATCTTCTGATGCTGATTCCATTCTGATGCTGATTCCATCAGAACTTCTGCATATACAAAACATAATTTCTAAGGAGCATAATTGTTCTTTGTATATATCTTTGAAATAATTTATTCTTTGTATTTTGTTATCATCAAAACTCTAATCAAGGGTTGTAGAATCAAACTATGTTCTAACATTTTTCAGAGTATTGGGTTTTTATGTATGTCAGTCATGTATCATGTTGATACATAGAGTTTGACTACTTGGTCATTGTTCATTGTCAATCACTCATGAGCTTTTAAGCAAAGAGCATAATGTGTTGATTGAACTGGGTTAACAATTGAATGTGTTATTTATTTTTTGCAATTTACTTTTTATATTACCTAGTGTTTTAAGTAAATTGTTATGTCATCACATGATATCTTAACATCTTGACATTGTATTCTAGTGTTGGGACATCAGTCTTAACATCTAATTTAAGAGTGCCAGAATTTCACCATATCTCCCCTGCTGTTTGTGATTGTTATGGAGTATTTGCATAGATCTCTGCAAAATTTGAGGAAAATCCTTAATTTTAACTTCATTTCAATTTGTGAGAAACTCTTTATCATCAATTTAAGCTTTGCATATGGCCTTCTTAGTTTGGCTAGAGGAGATACAAGATTCATTGGATTGGTAATAGAAAAATTCAATGAGTTTTCAAGATCCACAAGCCTCAAGATGAATCCATCCAAGTATAAAGCCTATTATGGTGGGATTGCAAACCATATAAAAGAAAATATACATGCACTAACATCTTTTGTAGAAGGTCCCATTTCTTTTAGGTATTTAAGCTCTCACTAGTAAGAAGTTGTCAATTCCCCATTACATAATATTGATTGATAAAATTGTGATGCAGATCAAACATTGGAGTGCAAAATTGTTAAGTTATGTTGGCATGATCCAACTAATCAGAAGTGTGACTTTTGCAATCACAAATTATTGTATGCAGTGTTCCCCTCTTCCAAATAAGGTAATCCAAAAAATTAGATGCTATATGTAGATCGTTTTTGTAGATTGGTCGGAGTGAAATCACCATAAAATCCTGTGTTGCTTGGAAACAAGTTTGTGCTCCTAAAGCAATATGAATATGATTTCACTTGAAGAGTGGAACAAAGACAAAATGGTGAAGTTGGTATGGAACTTAAGTAACAAGACTGATAGTTTATAGATAAAATGGATACATGGCTACTATATCAAGAATAAGAAATTATGACAATGCAAGTTATAAACAACTGCTCATGGATCCTAAAAGCAATTCCTAATCAAAAGAATGTGGTTTAATATATGTAAGGGTGGAGTAATATGCAGATGAGAGCAAAGTTTACAACAAATAAAATTTACCAATCCCTCAAGGAAATATATCAGAATGTGTAGCAGAGAAAGATCTTTTATAGTAACATGATGCTTCCAAGAGCCGTGTTTGTGCTCTGGTTAGCATGTCACGATCGACTAACAACAAAAGAGAGACTTCACAGGTTTGGTATGATCGACAAATATTATGTTTTGACAAAGAAATAATTTAGGAAACAATGATTTAGTGGTTGAAATGGTTAGTGGTGATGTTGGTGTCCTTGGTTCAAATTTGGTTGGAAGCATTTTATGTTTTATTTGTTTATAAATTGAAATGTAAAAATATTGCAAAAATCTACAACCGATGAGAATCGAACTGGTGTCTGTCAATTGCAGGGACACGGTGATTCAGCAATTGTTGCCACCAGACCATCATAACATTTCGTGAACAAACATATTGTTATTGATAGGTAAACTGTTCATAAATGGCCATATTAAAATCATCTAAGCATTGTTTCTCCCTATAAATTGGTACAAGTTTTTATATAAATAGAGATACTTGTTAGACATAAAAGAGACACAGAAATTACATATTTTAAGAGCCAAAATCATATTTAAGTCATTCTTTTATTTTTCTAGTGCACGAGAATAAATGAATGAACTTTATTTTGTAAAATATCATTGATCAATATGCTTAATGTGAATGTGTGATTCATGTTAAGGTTTTCAAAGTATCCTAAAGAGGACTCGTCGGATAACCTATTTGCATCTAATTTACCTAAATTGGTGGGGGCGAATCGAACCTAAAGCTTAAAGTTTAGCTGCTACTCTTGATTTAGAGGTTGAGAAAATGGATGTGAAAACGAATTTCCTTCGTGGTGATTTGGAGGAAGAGATCTACATGAAACAATATGATGGTTTTCAAGTTAAAGGCAAAGAAGGTTATGTTTGTAGATTGAGAAAGAGTCTTTATGGGTTGAAGCAAGCTCCAAGATAATGGTACAAGAAGTTTGAGTTTGTTATATGTGATCAAGGATACCAGAAGACTACTTCAGATCATTGCGTCTTTGTTAGAAAATTTTCTATCAATGAATTTATTATACGGTTGTTATATGTTGATGATATGCTTATTATAGGGAAAATATTTCTAACATTAACAGGTTAAAGAAGCAGTTGGGAGAGTCATTTGCCATGAAAGACATAGGAGCATCTAAACAGATTCTTGGAATTAGAATCATGTGTGACCAACAAGAGAAGAAATATTAGATGTCACAAGAACATTATATCAAAAGGGTGCTACAAAGATTTTAAATGGAAAGTTCTAAGGCGGTAAACACTCCTCTTGCTACTCATTTCATATTGAGTTCTAAGCAAAGTCCTTCAAGTGAAGATGAAGCGTTTGATATGAAATGTGTTCCTTATGCATATGTCATGGATAGTTTGATGTATGCAATGGTATGTATAAGACCAGATATAACACATGTTGTTGGTACGGTTAGCAGATTTTTGTCAAATCCAGGTAGAGAGCATTGGAATGTTGTATAATGGATTTTAAGGTATCTTCACAGTACTACTTTAATCAAGCTTTTCTTTGGAGGAGATAAGCCTACTCTAGTGGGATACTCTAACTATGATATGGTTGGAGACATTAATTCCAGAAAGTCCACTTCGGGCTACATGATTAAATTTGCATGGGGAGTTGTGACTTGGCAATCCAGATTACAAAAGTGTGTAGCATTGTCTACTACAGAGGCTGAGTTCATTGCCATTATCGAAGCATACAAAGAGCTACTTTGGTTGAAGAAATTTTTGTAGGAGCTTGGTTTTGTTCAAGACAAATATGTCTTATTTGTTGGTTGTCAAAGTGCTATTCATCTTAGGAATAATCCGACTTTTCATAATAGGTTAAAACACATTGATGTGAGATATCATTGGATACGTGATGTTTTGGATGCTAAGTTATTGGAGTTAACTAAAGTTTACACAAATGATATTGGTTATGATATGATGACTAAAGCGTTACCAAGAGGAAAATTTGAAGCTTGTTGTAATATCTCCGGTTTGGCGATTTCTTCCACATTATTGTGAGGGGGAGATATGTTCAGTTTGGGCTCCCTTCCTATGTGGAGAAAGATCCAAATATGAATAGCCCATTTGTCTCACTTATTTAAGTGGGGAATGTCAATTTATGTTTAAGAGAGATAGAGAGAAAATAAGGATTCAAAAAGAGAAAAACTCATTCTCGTTTTTTTAATCAGTCTCACTAAAACAATGATCCATGATTCGTTCACTGTCAGATCGAGATGAAATTTGGTGGGCTTGTTCGCAACATATATATCTAACTTTTGACCATTAAGATATTCAAAACAAGGTATGGGTTGAGAGATATTGGCTTCGGTTTGAAATTGCAGATTTGAGAAAAAAATTCAGCTTTTTTATTCTTATTTGTAAGTTAGTTTGTTTTGTCATTTGTTGTTGTTATCACTATTTTGTGAATCACTTTTAAACTCTCTCTTGTACCCTCAATTGATTATAGTGACGTTTTTTCTTTGGTTTGAACGACTCGTGATTTTTACTCTTATATTGAAGGATTTTCCACGTTAAATATATCAGTATTCTTTTGTGTCTTTATTGTTTGGTTGTCATCTTATATTTGTTGTTGATCTTCAAGATTTCTACAAACTTGAAAAATATTATATGTACTGCATATTATTCTATTATTGTGACTTAATTTTCCATCGATCAAGATATTGACACCCTAACATATATTGATTAGTTTTTTTTATAGTATTTTTAATATTTAATTTAAAATAAAAATCATTCAAAGTAAGAGTTGAGTAACATATTAAATGATGTTTTATTGGTATAAATTTAGGCTTTGAAAGAAACTGCCAAATTACGAACAGAGAAGCATAATTGCAAAAACCCCTTAAAAATAAGTGAGGGATTAATATTGCATAGTTTTAATAGTTAAAGGACAAAAGTGTGATTAGTTGAAAATATTTAGGTTTGGTAGAGAGTTGACGAATGTGTTTGAGAGTCGTGGCTGGCTAGTAGCGATTCTTATTTCCTGAGGCAGAGAGATGTTCTGTTCCTAATTCCCAAATTATGTGGTGCTCGATTGCCCACCAATGCTGCAAGTGGCTTCATCTTTTTAGTGCCTAAGCTGCCTCCACCTTTTGCATTTTAGGATCCACAAAAACTCTTTAATAAGACAAGAAAATTATTTATAATATTTTTATTGAAAAAATATTCTAATTTTTTTAATAGATTACATAAATTCGTAAAGAACATAAATAAGAAGGCTATTGCTTCTACAAATTATAAATATGCTTTACACAATTTTATATTCTGAATATGTATGCTATATGATTTTTATTCATTTTTAATTAAGTTCTAGAGTCTTTATTGCTAGTTTTCTTTAAAAAAATATTTATATATTTCTATCACACTAAAAGATATAAACTTAATTAGAATTTTTTTTGAATAATCAAGTATTAAAAAAAATTTCACAAATAATCGCATTTCGGAAAAAATTACGCAAATAAACATGTTTCAGATGACTCCCCAAAGGAGGAGCCATCTCACTTGGCGCCTACACCCATTATTTAAGGGGAGGTGCCATCTCACTTGGCGCCTATGTGCTTAGGGCATGCCCTAAGCCAAGTGAGATGGCGCCTATGTGTATTTCTAGGGCAAAATTTGCTTTTTTTTTTGGTCTGGTGCGTTGCGTATTGGATACAGGATCAACAAAATTGACTTTTTATTAAAAAAAAATAATTACATCCAAATGTATTACATTAAAAAAACAGATAAAAAAAACTAGATTAAAAAAATAGATAAAAAAAATAGGAAAAAAAAACAGATAAATCAGTGATCCCCCGGAACCCGGTAATGACCCCCAGTTCTGCATCCCCGTCCTCGCCTTTCCCGTGCTGGGTGTCGTCGCGTTTCCTGCTGTGGCAGGATCGATGGCCCAGCGAAGTGAATGCATTTCGGATCCATAAAATCAGTCAGATCTCTATATCTAGAAGATCCGCTTTGGTACAGTCGGTTACCCATACCCTCAAAGTTTGGTCGTGTTGGCGGTGAGTGGGGTTCTATGGTGGGTCTGTAGCATTGATCGTCTGAGTACGGTGGATAGAAAGAAAATGGATCTTGGGGTGTTTGGTATTGAGGATGTTGGGTGGTTTGGTGATATTGTGGTTGATGGTAGGCTGGGTCGGTTTGTTCGTAATCTTCCGACATTCTCAGATCAGGGCTAAGGCTGGATGTTGAGGGGCCCATATTGGGATATACGGAAGACTGAAATTGTGTGTGGGGTATGCGGGTGTGTTGGTATTGTGATTGATATTGTGGTTGGGTGTGAGGCATATGGGGGTATTGGTAGTGAGGTGGTGATTGTGGTTGGTTGTGGGGCATTTGAGTGTAATTATGTTGTGGTGGGGACTGTGGTTGAGTGTTTGTGGTTCTGTTTCTTCTGGGGGGTTGGTGGGAGGTTGATGGCTTTTGGGTTTGTTGTTGGGGAAATGAGGGTTGTGCCCATTGTGTGCGTGGGTTAACCAAGTACCTTGGATGAGACACGTGCATTTCAGGGTTACTAACCGACATGTACCAAGATAAATATTGATTCGTGTGTCGCATATTACCATGATTAAGGAAAACTGGGAATTGCAAGACATATCAGTGACGCCTCTGCCACATCTTACACCATTCCGGAGCGAAGTCTTTCCAGTTGGTAAGACCCCACTGGGCGTCGACCCTTTTGAGATGCCATGGGGACAAACAAGTTGGATCACTTGGTATCTCTTGATGCATTCCGAACTGCATCTTCACACGGTCGCTGTGGTGCATCTCCACAACGTTGAACCGAATGATTGCAATCTTCGCGGTCCAAATTGCTGCATCCTCTGGGTTTGGATCATGGCCCAAACCCAAATATGGTCTCCAGACGAACTGCGATAAAATTTAAATCAGGTTAACGAAAACGTAATATATAAATAATTTAAATGAAGAAAAGTTTAAAGGTACGACGTACATCATCCGGGCCTAAGTGATTCAACAGATTGCGGTATAGTGCGACGTTGAATCTTGGATTCTTGCCGTAATCCATACCCCTCACGCAATACCTAAAGGAAATAAAAAACATTTTATTTTTAGCATATATTTGGTGAAGAGATGAATAGTAATAAATGATATAACTTGATGACTTACTTTGTTGCGTACGGAAAAACAAAAGTGTTGTTGTTGACGGGGTTTAAGGACTCCATCCTCCACCAACCCCATACTTGTAGTAAAAAAGTGCACCCATAAAATGTACATTTTTCCTTGACTGCATTTTTCCACAAGGAACTGTATAGGTGGGCTAAAACTGCAGAACCCCAACTATACTTTCTTGTTTTTTCAAAATCTCCAAGTAAATGTAAATACATAAAATTTACAAAATTTCCCGTACTTTCGGGAAATAAAAAGGTACCAAATAGTATCATAAGATAAATTATGGCTTTTACTACCCTGTCTTGCTCGGAGGAATTTTCATTTAATTCCAAACTTGCATAATGACTTTTAAGCTCAGTGAGTAGTATTCCCTGACCTCTCGCACCACCACCTTCTACCATATCCCTGCCCAACAGTTCTTCACACTGAGAGTTGGGTTGTTGAACCGACCCGTTCACGGCCTTACCATCGACAGGGAGACCTAGTAACATGTACACATCCTCTAGCATGACGGTACATTCACCTATTGGTAGGTGAAATATATGGGTCTCTGGTCTCCACCTTTCCAACATTGCAAGAATGAACTTCGAATCAATTGTGCAGTTGGAGATCTTGATAACATGTCTAAAACCTGCGTATTCCAGATATGATACGATAAATGGGTCGGGAACCAGGTAGTTGTGAGAACGGATTCTGAATCTTTTGGTATCCTGAGTTCATAATGTAAAAGGTGTAAGATTAAGTAAGATGAACAAAGCATTATCTGAAGTATGAAAAATGTATAACCAAAATAGAAACTTACAAATGCGACAATTTTTTCCCTTGTGCCTCTGAGAATCGCCCATTGTTAGAAGAGCCATTGTTTAATATGCTTGAGATTTTGAAATTATGAAAGATTTCGTAGCAGAGAGTGAGACTTGTGTGGGTGTGAGAGATGTATGATATGGTCTGTATTTAGAGGCAAAAAAATTTCATATAGTGAGTGAGGTGGTAGCTGGTGCATGCATGCATGAGAAGTGTCACTCTTGCAGGCTAGGTGGCAGCCTAGGAGGTTACATATCTGCATGCATGTACAAAAATGAAAGGTATCACTCTTGCAGGCTAGGTGACAGCCTAAGGATGTAACATGATTGGACATTAAGGGAGGCACCATTGGACTTGGCGAAAGAGTACAAAAATGAAAGGTGTCGCCATCCCAATTGGCGAATAAGAGGTGTCATTGGTTGCGGGCTAGGCTCAGGCTACGTGACAGCCTTTGGGATGCCATGCCTGAATGCATGTAACCCTATTGGAGGTGATGGGAGGAGACTTACAAGATACAGTGTAGGTGCAGAGTAGGCGCAGGCTAGGTGGCAACCTAGGGGGTTACATATCTGCATGCATGTATCACGATTGGACAGTAAGGGAGGCGCCATTGGACTTGGCAAAAGAGTACAAAAATGAAAGGTGTCGCCATCCCAATTGGCGAATAAGAGGTGTCATTGGTTGCAGGCTAGGCTCAGGCTACGTGACAGCCTTTGGGATGCCATGCATGTAACACTATTGGCAACCTTGGGGGTTACATCCTTACTTAATTGAAATTCAGTATGAGATTTTTAGTCTTACGTTTATCATAATATTGATTCACTTAATCTGTCAAATCTTCCAACCTTCAAACGTTCTTACAATCAAACCTTCAAACCTTCAAACAATCAAACATACAAACCTTCGAATAACTCATAAACTTCAAACATTCCAACCTTCAAACCTTACAACCTTCAAACCTTCATACAATCAATAAACTTCAAACATTCCAACCTTCGAATAACTCATAAACTTCAAACATTCCAACCTTCAAACCTTCAAACAACCCTGCGCAATGGCCTATGCACCACAATATGTCGTCAAAGCACATTTCAACGGTGAGACATACATTTGTCCCACCGCTGGGTTTTTGTTTAGAGACACAGACAACATTCGATTTCTCTTAAACGGGAAAGCCAATTTCTCGTACTTCAAAAAACGATTGGAGGCCAAAATTGGACGAGGCCCGGTGACCCAGATATTTTATCAGAATCCAGTTTTTTTTGGAAACAACCAAATAATTTTTTATAAGGTTGAAGTTCAAGATGACGAGGATCTCCAGAATATGTTTTCCAACCATGTGTATTCTGGGTACGACTCTATTGAGTTGTACATTATGCTGCGAGAGCCTCAGGTGACAGAAGTGGTTGATCCTTTGGAGAATGAACAAGCTGAGGTAGATGCAGTTGATGAAGAAGAAGAAGATGACGAGTTAGAGTTTGATGAAATGGTGAATTATGATTCTGACGATGATGGCATACCTAGTATTCCTGCAAACGAGATCTACACACCACCTCCGCACATGACAAAATTCAACATGGGCGGAGATGAACCGTCTACTGACTTATTTTTCAATCCGTATATGCAGTCGAATGAAAATTTAAAAGAGAAGGACAAGTTTCGTAACAGAGAGGAATGCATCAGAGCCATAAAAAAATTTCACATGCTCAACTCGGTTGATTTTAAGGTGGACCGTGTCAACCCAGAAAGGTACAAGATCAAGTGTGTCCACCCTGACTGTATGTTCAAGCTGACTGCATCATACAAATTAAGAGGTGATTGCTGGGTTATAGGTTCCATGACTACCCACACTTGTGTAAGTTCTACCCAATCACAGGACCACCGAAAACTTAACTACGATCTCATCTGTCAAGAAATTCTACCCCTGGTCAGCAACGACTCGTCTTTGAAGGTGAAAACAATCATCTCCCACATCACCATGGTTTTTAACTACACTCCGTCTTACCGTAAGGCGTGGTTAGCAAAGACTAAGGCAATTGAAAAGGTGTATGGAAACTGGGAGGAGTCATACCAAGAACTTCCTCGCTACCTGTTGGCTCCTAAATTCGACACCTTTGTTTTGATTGATGTCAGCCATTAAAAGCTGAAAGATGCTTTCGACTGGCTAAGTCTGTCGAAGTGCCTGTCGAAAGATGGCAAAATACTTAGAAGATTTCTTCCAAGGAAGAAGGCTGGTTGCCTTCGACGTCGAAGGAGTTTTCGTCGAAGACGTCTCTTGACGAACGTGTTCGATGGTCCAGAGTGGAGCAGTTTGAAATTCAAAGCTTTGGAGGGAAAACGGTTTCCAGCAGTTACTACGTGCAAACGTGCAAGGATCTGGAGCGTCGAGCATGGAGAACGTGCCAAGTGGATTGATCTCGAAGCAGCATAACTGCCCGACAGTTACTTGGGGTGTTTTAGTATAAATAGGAGTAGACATGTAGTTTCTCGCGTGTGTTCACAATTCTATACAAAGTCACTCATTTAGATTCGAGTACCCAGCGTGTGAGAAAGAATTGTTGAGAAATGTATGTGTGAAACACCAATTTTATCAATTAAAGTCATTTACTTTCCCAGAATTTTACTTGCTTTTCTCTTTACATTTCCTGTCGAACCTTTACCTTAAAGCCTTGTTTATTTTACCAAGTCTTTCATTTATGCAATTTACTTGAAACCTTTTATTTAAAGCCTTATCCACCTTAGTCAAACTTCAAAATCAACCTATGTCCATAGGATCAATCTGATCGATCCTGCGAGTAACCAAATAAGTAACCATTTGGAGGATCAGCGGTTGTTTACCAAAACCCAAGGTAAACAAATTGGCACACCCGGTGGGACTGTGTGTTGATTGTTGAAAACAATCTCATCTTTTCGAGTTGTATGTTATTGAGGAGTGGCAGAATATACACTAACGATAACAATACTGCCAGAAGAAGGGAAGAGATGGCGAATCCGCCAAACAATAACGAAATCCCACAAACGAGTGTGGAAGCAACGGTTAGTATGACCGTAAGTGAAGCGACAAACGTTGGTTCGACACCAGCAGTGTCGGTCACAACCACGGGGCCAATAACTTCGTCAACAGGCCCCAGAATACCTTTGGGAACTCCCCCACCAAGGGGAAATATAGGCACAAGGCCTGTGGTTCCCCCAGGATTTATTCCATTCTATGGTATGCCAACTTCTGAAGTGGCAAGCCTAACGAATGTTGCGTCCACTTTTTCAGATCCTTTCGTGAGTGCCTCTTCGCCACTCCAAGGCTCTGGAGTAGGCATGGCGAATAGAAACAGGACCCAACTCTTAGGAGGAACTTCCCAAGTAGCCCATGGCCTTACAAATGCCTCGACAACAGTCTTGAGGCAACAAATGGACGAAAGCAACCATGATATGGTGCAAATGTTGGCACAAACTTTGAGTACAGTGCTAAACCCTCTAATACAAAATACTACTCAATCGAATCAGCAAGTTACAGCGCAAATGACGCGTTTGGCTGATTTCTTTGGAGTACCCCCACCTATTCGACAGCCCCAAAGGGCGCAAATAAGGGGAAATCAGGGGATATTTGTAGAGGAAGAAACCACCATTAACCAGGCTCAACAGCCTGTCGAACAACCTGTCGAAGAACCTAGGGTAATAGCCCCAGAGGTAAGGTTAGTTAACAGAAACCAAAATGCTGACGAAGTGGTTCAGCATATCCAATACCAAAACATGGGTTTGGAAAACAATCTGGCAACCATGATCGAAAGAATCATGACTCAGAATGGGATGAACATGGGCTTTCGAAGGCCCAACTTTACATCCCCTTTGTCAGAATATGTGTTACAAACGAATTTACCTCCTAGATGCAAAGTCCCCAAATTTACTAAGTTCTCTGGGGACACGACAGAATCTACTGTCGAGCATGTGGCGAGATACTTGATCGAAGCAGGAGACATTTCGAATAACGAAAACCTAAGGATCAAGTACTTCCCAAGTTCTTTAACCAAGAACGCTTTTACTTGGTTTACAACTCTCCCCCCCAATTCGATCCATCATTGGACCCAGTTGGAAAGATTGTTCCATGAACAATTCTACATGGGGCAAACCAAGATAAGCCTGAAAGAACTGGCCAGTGTGAAGAGACGTTTCACTGAACCTATAGACGAATATCTGAATAGGTTTAGGTTGCTCAAGGCGAGATGTTTTACACAAGTGCCAGAACATGAGTTGGTCGAAATAGCCGCAGGCGGTTTAGATTATTCCATTAGAAAGAAGCTAGACACCCAGTACCTAAGAGACATGGCCCAACTGGCCGATAGAGTTCGACAGGTCGAACGCCTCAAAGCTGAAAAAGCTAAGGCAACGAAAACTCACAAGAGAGAGAGAATAGCGTACGTTGAGATGGACGACGAAGATCTAGAATCCTTCGACGATACTTTAGCTGTCGAAGAAGGAGAAGTCGATTTAGCAGAACTAAAACAAGGGCCACCTTACTCTTGTAAACAGTTAGTCCCCTCAAATGGGAAAAATCCCATTGGTCCAGACAGGACCAACGATAGGTTCCCAAAAAAGACTTACAGTTTTGACATCACAAAATGTGATGAAATATTCGACTTGCTAGTTAAAGATGGCCAAATGATAGTACCCCCTGGGGTGAAAGTGCCTCCTCTTGATCAAAGAAAGAAGAGAGGTTTTTGCAAATATCATAATTTTTTGGGCCATAAAACTTCTCAATGTTTTCTTTTCAGGAATCTTGTGCAAGACGCTATCGAGGAAGAGAGATTAAAGTTTGCTGACAAATCCCCCATGGCTGTCGACTCCAATCCACTGAAGGCTGAAGCCCACTATGCAGAACCCTCTGAGGTGAACATGATAGAGGCAACCAGGATCCAGTCGAAGAAGCCAGGAATTAACATGGTCGAAGTCTCAAAGGACCACATCAACATGCCAATCTTTGGCAGTTTTTCTGGAAATTTATCCAGGAAGACAATTGAGGCTGTCCAGAAAGCGGTCGAGAACCCGAAGTCGAAAACTGCTGAAGCACAAAAAACTGGATCAAAGCCCAGTTCCCACTTGGCCACTGTTCAAGGCCAGACGGAGAATCTGGAGACACAAATGAAGCAGTTAACTCTTGCTACTAAAGATACAATGAATATCAATATGGTTGAGCTTTCTGACCCTAAAGCATCAGAAGAGGCCATAAGGCAAGAGCAGGCAAATAAAACGGCTTTCCCACGGGAAAACGAAAACTTGGCAGATTTTTTACAAAGATGCCAGAAAAAGAAATCAGAGGTGATGCTGTGTCCAAGATGCAGTTCTATCTTTGATAAAAAAGCTGCTGAGCACATACAAGGCGTGAGAGCAGCGAACAAGAGAAGGGAGAATGTTGACCTTCGACATGATCCCAGAAGGGGTTCTAATCAAGACAAGAGGCCATTGACCTTTAGGCCTCCAACAAATGTACCAGTAGACACTTGGTACAAAACCTCTGGCCGGAAAAGGCCAAGCGAAGAGAAATGGCATTCTTTCGATGTGCCAAGAGGTTCCTCTTTGACTCAAAAGAAAGAGCCTCAAGTTGCTGCACCCAAGGTTGCTCAAGTGTCCAGCAACTACAAGGGTAAAAATCCTATGTCTCGATCCCAATGGAGGAGATATCAAAGGAGGCGAAAAGCTGAAAGGGAGGCTACCAACGAACCTAAGGCAGAAACTAGTTCGAATGTTCCCCAAAGGAAACAAAGGAAGCCTCTAGAGAGAGAACCAGTTACCAACAGGCTAGTTTGGCCTAACCAGAGCGAAGTCGAAGACGAAGACGATGCTGAGTCCGACGATACTTTAGATATAATGGTGAATATTGTTTCAGTGCTGCCCATGGAATTCAATCGACAGGTAGAAGTCGAAGCAAGTGACTGGGAGGTGGAACAAGAAATGGCCAAACATAGGCCAGTGTGCTATTTTGTCATGGACAATGGCACTACAGAAGAACAAAATGGCTTCTTCGAGCCACCTACAGAGGCGATGAAGAATCACCTCAAGCCTTTGTTCATAAGGGCTAAGCTCGAAGAGACTACTGTGAACAAAATATTGGTCGACTGTGGGGCAACTATCAATATTATCCCTCACTCTATGCTAAGGAAGATTGGCAAAAGAGATGAGGAAATTAAACCTCACAATATGGTCCTGTCGAACTATGAGGGCGGCATTGGGACCACCATGGGAGTAATCCAGCTAGATATCAAAGTTGGGTCGATCCTTCGACCAACAATGTTCATGGTCATATCGGCCAAACCTAACTACAACCTTTTGTTAGGCCGTGAGTGGATTCATGGTGTAGGCGTTGTGCCTTCATCGATGCACCAAAGACTGCTGCTATGGCGTCCAGATGGGATGGTCGAAAACATAGAGGCAGATCAAAGCTACTACCTTGGCGAAGTGAATCACTTGGGTGTGGCAGATTTTGACAAAAACTTAGCTCACATAGGGCCATGTCAAACACCTGACTTCGACATGGCACCAGCGCCAAACACCTTTTGTTCCCTATACCTGCATCATGAGCATGGTTTCCAATGGGACAGAGAAGACTTGTCCCACATAGACTTCAGTGGGCTAACTGATATCCAACCAACTGGTTGGGGAAGTGAATTCAGTGATAATGACTGAGTCACAATCTCTGAAGCGAATTTCGGCTTATGTAGCCGAAACCAAGATGATAACGGCTCTCGAAGCCGAAGTAAAGTACATGGCCACACAGGCCACTGATCAACAATTATCTGTTGTTGGCCCAGGAAAGGATTTCGATCCAAAACCTCCTGATATCATGCCAGAAGAAATGCAGGAACAGAGGCTCGACGCCATCTATGACGATGAGCCTTTGGGCTTCGAAAAGGATCCCTTGGCGAACAACATTAAAATGTTAGCACAAGACCCTTTAGAAGAAATCAACTTAGGCGAAGGATCAGAGAAAAGGCCAACTTACATCAGCGCCAAAATTGATCCAGAACTTAGGTTGGAAGTAATCCAATTGCTGAAAGAGTTTAAAGACTGTTTTGCATGGGATTATGACGAAATGCCTGGTCTCGACAGAGGATTGGTAGAACTTCAGTTGCCAATCAAACCTGGGAAGAAGCCTATCAAGCAAAATCCAAGGCGCTTCGCTCCAGAAATATTGTCGAAGATCAAAACGGAGGTCGAAAGACTTTTGAAATGCAAGTTCATCCGTGTTACAAGGTATGTCGAATGGATTGCAAATATTGTGCCAGTAATTAAGAAAAATGGCACATTAAGGGTGTGCATAGATTTCAGAGATTTGAATGCTGCCACCCCCAAAGATGAATATCCTATGCCTGTGGCGGAAATGCTAGTCGATTCTGCCGCTGGTTATGAATACCTGAGTATGCTCGATGGTTATTCAGGATATAATCAAATATTCATTGCTGAAGAGGATGTGTCGAAAACAGCTTTTCGATGCCCTGGGGCCTTAGGCACTTACGAATGGGTAGTGATGCCTTTTGGCCTAAAGAACGCTGGGGCAACGTACCAGCGAGCAATGAATACTATCTTCCATGATTTTATTAACACTTTTATGCAAGTTTATATTGATGATATTGTTATAAAATCTATTTCCAGGAAGAGTCACATTGACCACCTTCGACAATCATTCGAAAGAATGAGAGAACATGGTCTGAAGATGAACCCTTTGAAGTGTGCGTTCTGTGTGAGAGCTGGATATTTCTTGGGCTTCGTTGTCCACAAGAAAGGAATCGAAATCAATCAGAACAAGACGAAGGCAATTCTGGAAGCGAAAGCGCCATCGAATAAGAAGGAATTGCAATCTCTCTTAGGCAAGATAAATTTCTTAAGAAGGTTTATATCTAACCTAAGTGGGAAAGCTCAGGCCTTTTCACCCTTACTTCGACTGAATAAAGAGGGGTTCGAATGGGGGCAAGAGCAACAAGAAGCCTTCGACAAAATCAAAGGGTACCTCACTAAGCCACCTATTTTGGTGCCTCCTTGTAGCAATAGGAGTATGAGATTGTACATAGCTGCATCTGACAAAACTCTGGGAAGTATGTTAGCCCAAGAGGATGAGAATGGAGTCGAAAGACCCATTTATTATCTCAGTCGAGTTTTAAATGATGCAGAAACTAGATATAGCGAAGTTGAAAAATTATGTCTATGTCTGTATTTTTCTTGTACAAAACTCAAGCAATATATAAAACCAGTTGATGTTTATGTTTCGTCTCATTTTGACGTTTTCAAATATATGTTGTCGAAACCTATTTTGCATAGTCGAATTGGCAAATGGGCATTAGCATTAACTGAATACTCCTTGACCTTTATGCCTCTTAAGGCAGTAAAAGGACAAGTGGTTGCAGATTTCATAGTCGACCACTCAATTCAAGTCGAGGATATTAATTATGTGGAGATAGAACCTTGGAAATTCTACTTCGATGGTTCCAGCCATAAAGATGGAACAGGAGTCGGAGTCTTGATTATTTCTCCAGATAAAATTCCAACAACATTCAAGTACAAAATAGAAGGTTCTTGTTCGAACAATGAGGCTGAGTATGAAGCTCTAATTACTGGCCTTGAGATATTGTTGTAATTGGGGGCAACTCGAGTCGAAATAATGGGAGACTCAGAGTTAGTCATCAAGCAAGTCACAAAGGAATATAAATGCATAAGAGAGAATCTCATTATGTACTTTGTGATAGCGAATCGTTTATTGAAACAATTTGAAAGTGTCAATATTCGACACATACCCAGAGTCGAAAATCAAATAGCCAATGACTTGGCACAAATTGCATCAGGGTATAAGATTTCAAAAGCGAGATTACAAAGAGCAATCGAAGTTCGAGAAAAGATAAAAGCAACTTGTCTATCACCATCAGACTTGGAATCGACGAGGCTAGGATATGCTGATCATTCAAACTTCGAGATTTCGTTCATTGATAATTTGTCAGAGCAAGATTGGAGGAAACCCATTGTGGACTATCTTCAAAATCCAGGAGCTTCGACAGAACGGAAAACAAAATACAGGGCGTTGAGTTTTGTACTCATGGGTAATGAGTTATTCAAGAAGACGCCTGAAGGGGTGTTGCTGAAATGTTTAAGTGAAACTGAAGCATACATAGCCCTTTCAACTACGCATGCTGGGGCATGTGGGGCTCACCAAGCAGGCCATAAGATGAAATGGTTGTTGTTTCGACAAGGACTATATTGGCCCACTATGCTGAAAGATTGTGTTGAGTTCGCCAAAGGTTGCCAAGAGTGTCAAGTTCATACAGGCATCCAACATGTACCAGCAAGCGAACTTCACTCGATAGTGAAGCCTTGGCCCTTTAGAGGATGGGCGTTGGATCTTATTGGAGAGATTCGACCAGCATCATCAAAGAGTCAGAAATACATATTGGTAGGCATTGATTATTTTACTAAGTGGATCGAAGCTATCCCTTTAGTCAATGTAGACCAAGAAAATGTCATTGAATTTATTCAAAAGAACATTATATTTAGGTATGGAATCCCTGAGACAATAACAACTGATCAAGGGTCAGTTTTCACTGGTCGAAAGATGCAGGAATTTGCTCAGGAAACAGGTTTCAAACTCCTAACATCCACGCCTTACTATGCACAGGCGAATGGTCAAGTCGAAGCATCTAACAAAGTGGTGATTGGCTTGATAAAGAAACATGTTGGGAAGAAACCAAAGAATTGGCATAAGACGTTAGACCAGATTTTATGGGCTTGTCGAACGTCCCCAAAAGAAGCCACTGGTACAACACCATATAGGCTAACTTTTGGCCATGATGCAGTGTTGCCAGCAGAAATTTGTCTTCAATCTGCAAGGGTTCAGAGGCATTATGATATTCCTTCTGAAGTTTATTGGAATATGATGTTAGATGAACTGGTGGATTTAGACGAAGAGAGATTACACGCTCTCGACTTACTCAGGCTTCAGAAGAAAAGAGTAGAAGACTCTTATAATAGAAAGGTAAAACCTAAGGTATTTTTGCCTGAAGATTTAGTTTGGAAGGTAATTCTTCCCATGGATCGAAGGGATCGAAGCATGGGGAAATGGTCACCCAAGTGGGAAGGACCCTTCAGAGTTATCCAAACTTTTTCTGGTGGAGCCTATGAAGTCGAAGAGTTGAGTGGAGATAAAAGGCTCTTGAGAGTAAATGGTAAATATTTGAAAAAATACAAGCCTATACTTCAAGAGATAAAAATAAAATAATAAAAGAGCAAGTCTAAATTAACCATAAAAAATGCCAAAATGGAAATTTTATTAATTTCAGCCAAGATGGCAATTGTTGTCGAATAACGATTACAGAAGATGGTTACAAAAGAGAATCAATCAAAAAGTAAGAGAATTCTTGAGTTGAAGATACTTGGCGTACTGCAGCTCCAACCTCTTCTTGCACCAGGAGTTTTCTTGCACTAGTTTGGCAATTTGAGCGTCGAGGCTTTGGGCCTTCTCAGCGAATTCCAGGCCTTGTTTGATCTCAGTCTGGCTCTCAGCGTCTGAGATGGTCGAAAGAATTTCCTCCTTGAGTACAGTGTTGGCGTTTATCTTCGCCTCTATTTCTGCGATTTGTGCTCGGAAGGAAACATTCTCTCGTTCAATGGCATCAACTCTTTCCTGTGCAGACGCTTTCTGTTTCGACAACTCAGCAATTCGAGAAGTCGAATCTGAGACAGCAGTCCACGCAGAGGAGCTTCTGCCATACAGCACCTTGAGCTGACTGTTAAAACCTCTTTGGCGCCTGTAATCCGCTGAAACTTGGTCAATCATAGAGTGTAACTCCATGATCAAGTCTGAGATTTCTGGGGCTACAGCTTCGAAGTCGACAGCATTCAAGACCTCTTTTAAGCATGATGGAGCAGTGGGGTCCCCCTCTAGAGTCTTCATCAAGTCCCTTTTGAAGAACTGGGCCTTGACCTTCGCCAATGCATCATCAAGAGAAGAAGTTTCAGTAGATTTCCCCGACAGGGTAGGAATTTCCTGACTAGTGTCAGATGAACTCTTACTCTCGATGATTGCATTGAGGTAGCTGACAGGATCAGTCTGTTTCAAGAGTTCCAAGTCCTCCTTTGACCTGTGCTTCGAGGAGGTAACCCTTGCAATTGTGTTATCTTGGGTTTGAGGTTCTTGAGTGCTAAGTGCCTCGACTGGTTGCTCTTCGACTCTGACGGAGGCAGTACCAGCATCGACTTGTGGTTCTTCATTGGCATCACCCTGGGGTCCTTCGCCAGCGTCATTTTGTGGCTCTTCGCTAGCGTCACCCTGGTGTCCTTCGCCAGTACCACCCGGGTTCTCTTCGTCGGCATCATTTTGATTTTCTTCGACATCATTGCCTTGATCTCTTTCTTCTTGATTCTCTTCTGAAAAGTCCACCACCTGAACTGTTTCTGGCTGTTGTTCCTCCACTGGCTGTGGTTCCTCCACCATGGGTTCCTCTGTTGTTTTCTCCACTGTTTCAGCATTGGCCTCATTCTCAGTATGGGCTTCGTCATTACCCAAGTCTTTTTCCTGAGGCCTGCTAAGTTCAGCAGATTCCAGCGTTTCTGAGGTCCTTGGTTGAGAACTTTCAGTAGTGTCCTGAAAAAGAGAAAGAAGACAAATTTTCAGATGTCGAAAGAGACACAATCGAATACGGGTATCTATGCCTAAGTTATAACAAAGGTCTAAGGGATTACCTGTGGATTAACTTCAGCCCCAGGGCTGGAATTATCACTTTCGACAGGCTTGGTAAGAAGAGCGTTCAGTTCCTCCTCAGTTGGCTCCTCGATGATCACTGGAGGTGGCCTAGGCTTTCTCACAGCGACCTTTATTCTGACGGTTCGACCTTCAGGAGCAGGAGCAGGAACAGAAGCATCCTTCGTTAACTTTCGCCTCTTTAAGGGGGCAGGAGGGGAATCACTTTCCTCATCACTCCCAGATTCGATCACCAGAGTTGATCGTTTCTTGGGCGAAGGTGCCTAGAAAACCAATAGGAATTCGATTGAATAATTGCATCGAAAATAAAAAAATCGAAAGCCAGAAGAAAGTTGGAAAAAGTCTGGTTACCGATATAGGAGGCCTCTTCGAAGAGCCTTCCCCCTATTGGTTGCCTATGGTCTTCGCCGGTGCTACAGTCTTCGCCGGCGGTGGAGGTTTTGTTGAAGGGACTCCTCCCTGTTGACCTTCTGTAGCCTTCTTGGCTACAGGCTTTCGAACAACTGAAAGCAAATGAAAAAGTTAACAGGCTAACAGTCGAAGAGAAAGGCAAAAAGTAATGTGAGAGAATAAACTTACATTTCTTTACTTTGTCCAACACAAGGACAAAAGACTTCTGCAACTCAGCCATGAAGTCCTTCTCGTCGAAGAAGTACTCAGCATAATAGCTTCTCCACCACTCCTCGAAGGATGGTGAGCAAAGGAAATTAAGCTGGTAGTCAAACAGCGAGAGGATTGTTCGACCAGCATATCTTCCGATATGCTTGATGGCAACTTCTTCTGTATAATCGTTGCAGAAGTACAACATTGACTTCTCCCTTTGGAAAATCGGAGAAGGCAGGGTTTGGATAATACCAAACTGGCGAGATACCAGATTTGGTTGATAGGCAAGCATACTCAAATGAGTCTTAGAACTCTTAAATCGAAGAGGCATGATCCTCGGTGTAAGGAACGCCTCCCAAAGTACTGAATGCTCATCGACATTGGGGCCACTCGACTCCTTTGGATGTGGCCTAGTGAACCATGCTGGCCCCACCTTTCGTTGAGCAAATGGAGCCATAGTTGAAACAAATTCCTTCCTTCGAGCGAACATCAGAACGAAGTTAGTGAAGGTTTGTTGAAACTCCAGGCCATCTTCTACAGGTGTCAGCAGAGCCATCCTGATTCCTTCGATGCGTCTATTCGCTATCGCTGGGGCTTGTTCATTTATCTGAATCCTCTTGGGCAAAAAAGATTCGAAAGTGGCATTGAGCCACAGTTGAAGTAGCCAAAAAGGCCCAGCGAGTAGCAAACTGGCCCTATCCTCGATATGTTTCAGAAGAGTGGCCCCATTGCTGATCGAGTCATAAAGACTGGCCAGAATCAGTTCTGCCAAACAAATGTTTTGGCGGTGATGCAGTTGGGTAGCAAGAGTGACCATCTTTTTGGTCACTTGTAGAGACTTCGAGCAAAACACAAAGCGAGTTAGCCATAAGGCTAGAAACGCTATGTGTTCGACATCCGACACTGTATCCGTCGACCTGTCATGAAAATGGTTGATGAAGGTGGTGTATGTGGGCTTGGTCTCAGAGAAGCCAATTTGGTCCTCCGACATCTCCTCCGGATCGAAGTAATCTCCGGTTGGTCGAAGGCCAGTAATAGCGGCCACGTCGAAGAGTGTGGGGGTTAGCATCCCACATGGAAGGTGAAAAGTAAAATGGGAGTAGTCCCAGAACAACAGCGAAGCTATAAGCATCTCTGGGGAGTAGTTTAAGCCTGTCTTCGACAGCATCACTAGGTCGAAGATTCCCATTTCCTTCCAGATTGGAGTTTGATGCTTCTCCAACTTCGTTAGCCAAGCAACATAATCGGAGGTCAGATTAGGGCAAGACCTGAAGACCCTAACCCCTCTGTTGAAGAAGCGGAGGTCGATTTTTTCGCGAGTAGGGTCTTCGTTGTCTTCTGCGTCTTTCTTGGCGCAGGCTACTGGCTTGAGTTTCTCGACGATTGGGAAATAGCTCTTGATCTTCAGAGCTTCAGAGATGCTTGGATTCATGGGGCCAGACATTGCAAAGATTTGGTTGGAGTATCCAACCGGGATCATCAAGTGGCGCGAGTAAGCATCGCGAACGGATATGTCAGAAGGTTCAGGAACCCTTCGTTTGCCTGTAGAGTTCACTACTGGGGCAGTGACGAAAACCTTGGGTTTCACTTGTTCAGTTGGTGTTTTAGCACTAGGGGCAGTGGAACCAGATGCCATGGATGTAGTGTTGAGTTTGAAGCGAGGATGAAGATGAAGTGAAAGAGGAAGAGTTTTCTGCAAAGAGAGCAAGCTTGTACGAAAACAAGGAAGTTTGAAGGCTAGTTGGCGTAAAAAGTCCCACAATGGGATGTTCACTGCTATTTATAGTAGTGGGAAAAATTCCCAATAACGAGGACATTAAATGCCATTTAATGTTGCAGGAATTAGTGGGACGCGTGGCAGCCTCCTGTTGTTTTGGCCGTTTCTGCAGAAACAGAGGGACGCAGCGTGCGTCCTCGTTTTTGGGATTTGTCATAATGACAAATTCTGAAATGACGTTTGGTACTGCACGCCGTACTGAAAGTGACGTCCTAGGATCAAATCAATGATGGTTTCTTGGGATTGCCAATAGTTGGTAAAAAGCAACAAAAAGTGCACAAGTTAACTTGTGACTAAGCGTGGAAAGACAGGTGTCGAATGGCGTTTCAAAGAATGCCTTTTTCTTTCAGAGTCGAAATAAGGCATTCTTGGGGGGCAATTTGTTGGCTCCTAAATTCGACACCTTTGTTTTGATTGATGTCAGCCATTAAAAGCTGAAAGATGCTTTCGACTGGCTAAGTCTGTCGAAGTGCCTGTCGAAAGATGGCAAAATACTTAGAAGATTTCTTCCAAGGAAGAAGGCTGGTTGCCTTCGACGTCGAAGGAGTTTTCGTCGAAGACGTCTCTTGACGAACGTGTTCGATGGTCCAGAGTGGAGCAGTTTGAAATTCAAAGCTTTGGAGGGAAAACGGTTTCCAGCAGTTACTACGTGCAAACGTGCAAGGATCTGGAGCGTCGAGCATGGAGAACGTGCCAAGTGGATTGATCTCGAAGCAGCATAACTGCCCGACAGTTACTTGGGGTGTTTTAGTATAAATAGGAGTAGACATGTAGTTTCTCGTGTGTGTTCACAATTCTATACAAAGTCACTCATTTAGATTCGAGTACCCAGCGTGTGAGAAAGAATTGTTGAGAAATGTATGTGTGAAACACCAATTTTATCAATTAAAGTCATTTACTTTCCCAGAATTTTACTTGCTTTTCTCTTTACATTTCCTGTCGAACCTTTACCTTAAAGCCTTGTTTATTTTACCAAGTCTTTCATTTATGCAATTTACTTGAAACCTTTTATTTAAAGCCTTATCCACCTTAGTCAAACTTCAAAATCAACCTATGTCCATAGGATCAATCTGATCGATCCTGCGAGTAACCAAATAAGTAACCATTTGGAGGATCAGCGGTTGTTTACCAAAACCCAAGGTAAACACTACCTGAATGCACTCAAGACGTATTCTCCGGGTACTGTTTACGTTCTAGAAACAGTGCCAGCATACGCCCAAGATGGTAGTCTACTAAACAGCAACGGAATATTCAGTCGAGTGTTTTGGGCATTTCAACCTTGCATCACAGGGTTTGCATCATGCAAACCAATTATACAAATTGATGGGACTTGGTTGTATGGGAAGTACAAAGGCACACTACTGATGGCAGTTGCACAAGATGGCAACAAACAACATTTTCCCCATTGCCTTTGCCCTTGTCGAGGGGGAGACCGGTGTTGCTTGGAGCTTTTTTCTGAAAAATCTGCGGACACATGTGGCTCCTCAACCAGATCTCTGTTTGATCTCAGACAGACATGCCTCCATTGAAAGTGCCTACAATAATCCTATAAATGGTTGGCATGACCCTCCTTCTATGCATGTCTATTGCGTTAGGCATATCGTCCAGAATTTCACGAGGGAGATCAAGGACAAAACATTAAGGAAAGCGGTTATGAATGCGGGATATGCATTGACACAACCCACATTCAAATATTACCGCAACGAGATCCGTTTGTCAAATCCGGAAGCCGGTAGGTGGATCGACAATATTCCGGTGGAAAAATGGACTAGGTCATACGACAATGGCCAAAGATGGGGGCACATGACAACGAATCTTATTGAATCGATGAATGGGGTATTCAAAGGCATACGAAACCTCCCGATCACTGCTTTGGTAAAATCTACGTATTTTAGGATGACTGCGTTATTTGCCAAAAGAGGTGAAATATGGAATGCGATGTTGCAATCTGGACAACTATGGAGTGAAAGCTGCATGAAATACATTAAGGCAGAAAGTGCCAAAGCCAACACTCATATGGTTATACGGTTTGACCGACACAGCCACAACTTCATTGTGAAAGAGACAACCGACCACAATGAAGGCCTGCCAAGACAAGAATATAGGGTCATGCTACCTTCTTGTTGGTGCGATTGTGGCAGGTTTCAAGCATTTCGTATGCCTTGCTCTCATGTCATTGCCGCTTGTGCTCATACCCATCAAGACGCGCTGCAACTTCTGTCAAACATTTACAAATCTGAAACGTTGCTCAACGTTTACAACAACAACTTTCTTTTGGTAGCAAAACCAGACTATTGGCCTGCATACGACGGCGAAATAGTGTGGCACAATGACCAAATGCGAAGGAACAAGAAGGGTCGTCCCAAAAGTAAGCGCATCACAACAGAAATGGACGATCTTGACAAGTTGGAAAGAAAGTGTGGTTTATGCCGTCAGGTCGGACACAATCGTAAAAATTGTCCGAATCGGGCATCTGCCTCGACCACATAAAAATTGTAATACATAAAATCTTTCCTTAATTATGTTGTAAACATTAGGGTTTTCCGTTAACAGATTTTGCTACAATAAATATTGCGCGTACAAGAAAAATTAACGATATTCTGTCTACGAAATTACAACTGTTAACACAATTTCATCTGACCCATGCATCATCAACATTACATTGCTGTCTGTTTTGACTTCCTCCAACCATACATTAGGTCTTCCTGTCGCATGTGAGGTTGTTGTTCGTTTTCGCTGGATCCTTCGAATTTTCCCCCCTCCGCAATGTCTCCATCTAGCCATCGCATCAACTCCCGCTTCAGACGCTCCATGGAGTGAATGTGCCAGAATTTCATTTTCATCGCAAGTTTCGTGGCGGAGAAGATAACGTAACCATCTCTGCTAAAAATCATGGGCAACGTCATGACGCAAATAACAGAGTAAAAAATAAAAATACAGTGCGAGAAAGTGTGCGAAATTTCGGAGAAACAGACGAATTATTTATAAAATAGTAATTTGCCCTAGTTTTGTCCTAGGAGCCAAGTGAGATGGCGTCTCCTCTCACTTTTAAGGTGCATGCGCCATCTCACTTGGCTAAAAGTGAAGGGAGGCGCCAAGTGAGATGGCGCCTAGGGCAAAACTAGGGGTGGAGGCGCCAAGTGAGATGGCTCCTCCTTTGGGGAGTCATCCGAAACATGATTATTTGCGTAATTTTTTCCGAAACGCGGTTATTTGCGAAATATTATTTTAATATTTGGTTATTGTAAAAAAAAATTCACTTAATTAAATATTTAAATTAAGACTTAATTTTATGTTTGATCCTTAATTTTTTTGGGTCCATGTTTAACATTTAATAGTAAATCAATGAAAGTGACCCTTTCAAAAATTAAGATACTATAAGATAAATTAAGGGATTAGAAAGACAATTTAATTTTGATTTAGTATTATTTGTCTCGTGTAAATTTTTATAATATTGTATTCTTTTTTTAATAAATAAAATAATATTGGCTAACAATAATTTATGCATACAATTGTAAGGTCTCAAGTTTAAATCCGAAATAATATGATAATTTTAATAATGTTGATATTTGTCAATTAAAATGCATCTTATCAAAATAATAGTCAAATGTCTAGAATATAAGAAGCAAAAAGGAATTTCTCGTTAGTGGATTCGATCCTCTTTTCCCTAGCACTAATATTCTAATATTTTTAATAAAAAAGTACACTTAAATAGAAGTTCAAGTAAACAATAAGTTGTATCGATGATCCTAAACTCTATATTTATTTGTAAAAATGTTTATGGTAATAATCTATAAAAAAACTACATGTAGTGAAAACTCTCAATAAGAATTTCTAGGGGAAAAGGAGTAGATTAAGTAGTTGGGTTAAATCTTTATAAAATTTTGGTATAATCTTCTTATCTCTTATCTCTGCTTGTTTTTGTTGTTTGTGTGGTATTTTGAATCGAACTCTAGTCTCGACTGTTGAGAATCAAAT
This sequence comes from Vicia faba, assembly GCA_948472305.1. NCBI lineage: Eukaryota > Viridiplantae > Streptophyta > Magnoliopsida > Fabales > Fabaceae > Vicia > Vicia faba. The sequence continues at coordinate 1,519,749,537 of OX451741.1, read as the reverse complement.
GTAAGGAAGAAGTCTTACATTGATTAGAAAATGGAAGAATGAACACTTTATAAGTGAGAGAATTCACTCACCTATTACCTTAAGGTTTTAGGTGGATATGTGGTGTGTATCTCACAAAAGGTGTGTCCCAAGTAAATATGCTCCCTCAGAATTGCCCATAACAATGGTATCAGAGCCTAGTTTCGAGTGAAGGGGCCAATTTACTTGTATCGAAACACCGATTTACTTGTATCAAAGCATTTCCCACAGGTGGTGGATAAAAGATGTTTCATTGAAGAGTGTCAACGGTAGTACAAGTGTATGTGGAGGAGAGAGCTTCCACATGAGGGGGAGCATTCTAGACCCATACTTGAGGGGAGTGTTGAGAATCAAGTGTGAGGAAGAAGTCCCACATTAATTAGAAAAGGGAAAAGTGAATACTTTATAAGTGAGAGAACTCACTCACCTATTACCTTAAGATTTTAGGTGGATATGTGGTGTGTCCCAACTAAAAATGCTCCCTCGGAGTTGCCCCTAACATCGACAAGGGTAGCTTCATGGTTTGACAGAGGTTAAGCATGAAGTTGAAATCTGTTCACATGTTGATGTCGAAGCTTTGCATAATGTAGTCGAAATACGCTCAAGCATGCAGCAGTCAAAATATGCTATGTTATTAGCATGTCAAATTGGGTCAGTCTGTTAGCCCACATATTTAAGTTAGCTTGTTGGTTAAGTTAGCTTAGTGTGATCGGTGGATCTGGAACTGACTGTTTAACGCTGGTTCGCGAAATGTCGCGGAAAGCAAGAGTCGCCACCGTCTTTTATTTTCTCCAATATGGAAAGGACAAAAGCACAGAAAAATTCCTTATTGAGATTTGTTCTCGGTTCGGGAGGTAGATTTATAGAAAGGGAAGGTGCTAGCACCCTTTCTATCCATGGTTATCCATGGGCTCTTAGATACTTGCTCATTTGTGTTTTCAAAAATGTTTGTTTGCTTTTTAAGGTGAGTGAGTTTGAAAAAAGTTTCTTTGAAAGTTTCAGATCGACTCTTGTATCAGTCCTCAAGAGTGTTTGAAAAGTTGTTTTTGAAAGCTTTTTGCAAAGTGTCGGTGTGAAAAGAAGTTTTTGATTTGTTTTTAATTAGAGCAAGTATCTACGAGTCATCTACCTACCCTAAGGAATTAGTCTGTGTAAATGTCCTTAAGGTAGTGCCATCCCACCATTGAGAGGTAGGTAGCACCACCGTTGGAGGTGTTCGGGTCAATTCGTTAAGGGACAGTGTGGTCACCAGAGCAATAGGAGAACACCTTAGAAGCTACCCCCATGCCATGTTCATGGACATGAGGACTTACTAAAACGTCCTCTACTCGACGACCACGTTTCGAGGGGCAAGACAACAGTGAGGCGTACCCTAGGAGTGGTGTGTGAATTGTGTGTCATTTTCAGTTATATTTGTCTTGTCATGCATTTGGTGGTCTACGCTTTGATTTTATTTGAGCATACATTCTTCCATGTGATTATTAGCAGTTAAGGGTGCGGGAATTAAAATGCGGAAAGATAAAGGTCCTACGCTATTACAAGGCGCGGGTCTACATCGCCAAATTAAACCAAGACCCGATTTGAATAAATAAAAATGCGAAAAATAAATATCCTAATTATCTATTACAAAGCTTCGGGGCAAATACATTATATTTAGAAAGGAAATAAAAATAAACATGCAAAAAGAAATAAAAATCGAGAGTGCAAGGGCGTTGGACCCTTTAAGGAAATTAAATTGGAATTAAAGGTTAATTAATGATTTAATGAGGAAAAGAAGTTATTTTTTGGAGTTTTTGTATTTATGAAAAAAAAAGAAGATTAATTGAAATTAGAAATTTAAATAAAAAACCTAATTCTAACTTGTTTTTAATTATTAAAGAAAATGTTAAGTTTTGACCTAATTTAACCCTAATTAATTAATTATAAGTTATTTACAAAAATAATTAATAATTAATAGTGACAAGAAAAAGATTATTTATTAAGAAAAAGAATTAAAAAAAAAAGCTAAAAGACTTATTTTTATGTTTTTAATTATTTAAGAAAAAAGCATTAAGGTTAAAACCTAAAATTAAAACTAAATTGATTATGAAAGTTTATTTACAAAATAATATTAAATAAAACATATTTTTATTTTTTATGATTTCTGATTTTTTTGTATTTTATGAAAATTAATTTTTATGGATTTAAATAAAATAATTAACATAATTAAACTAAATAAAAGAAAAGAATAAAGAGAGAAAAGAAAAAAAAATGCAAACATGGGGGGTGGTTGACCCAATTTGGAGGTCAATAGAAAGCAGTTTGGCCCATTAGATGGAGGCCTTTTTGACTTTTCATACTTGCGTGTAGAACATTTGACTGGTGTCCATGGTGGACTGCCCATCCTAGCCTTTGGATTGGAGTTGTTGGACGCGTGGCAAGCCAGATGATAAGGCTGTATGGTAAACCCTTGATGAAGCACTGCATAGAAGCGTGTTAAGGCAAAATATATTGAATAAGTGGGGGACCTGGGAATCGAACCCAGGTCCCTGGTTTCTTTTGCTGAATATGCCTGCAAAGCCACATCACTCTTCGATTTGCCTGCAACTCTTTCATTTATTCTTTGTTCATGAGATTCAAGCGTCCCTTGAAGCTCTTCCTTTGTCAATTTCGAAATTTTTTTTCTCTCTTCTATCGCCACCACTATGTGGTCGAACTTAAGAGCTAAAGATCTCAAGATCTTTGAAACAACATCTCTTGTTGTTAATGTTTCTCCACATACCTTGATTTGATTCACTAGTTTTGTAACTCTAGTGAAGAAATCATATATGCTCTCACTATCTTCCATCTGAAGCAATTCATACGTTCTCTTGTGAGTTTGTAACCTCACTTCTTTCACCTTTTCTGCACCACCAAAGGACTTCTCAAGAACATCCCAAGCTTCTTTTACAGATTCTGAATCACTTACTTTTTCAAAATTTCCTGGACTCACACATTGATGAATTATAAATAGTGTTTTATAACTCAGCTTCTCAATTTCCGTGTGTTTCTTCTTTTCTTCTTCTGAAGCGTTTTCGCCAAGCGCTTCAAATCCATCTTTTATAAGATCCCAAAGACCTTGACACCTGAATAAAACTTTCATCTGTTTGCACCAATTCTCATAGTTGTCTACTTTCAGAATTGGTAGAGTTGCTGGATAATTTGCATTCACATAGTTCGCCATCGTGAATTCTTCAATCGTTCTTGATTGATACTTCTCTTGAATCGAAATCGAGCTCTTGATACCAGATGTTGAAAATCCACTAAATATCTATGATAAATTTCTACTCAATGACTGAATTATGAGAAAGAAAAGAAAAGAAAGAAGACAATTATTTTCTGCAGAGTTTCTCTCTGTGCACAAACTGTGAAAAACTTTGTTATTCACTTGCAACTGCAAATTCTGTGAATACAGCTTAATTGACTTAATTTCAAAAATAGGGAAACTTGCATCATAAGCCCAAAACTTTAAAAGCCCAAAATACTTATTTTGATACTAAATCAAATCTATTCTATTTTAGATCTAAATTAAATCTATTTAAATCTAAAATAAATTTAATCTTTTCGATATTATCAATTACAATTTAACAAATTTTTGTACTTTTATGTTAATTGAGCTTAAAAGAAGTCCAAGTTGGAGTAATAGAGATGTTTTGGTTTGATAGATAAGTTAGCGAATGTGCTTCCGTGAGAGTTTGAAACTCGTGACTAATTTGACCCAAAAAACAGACACTTGTGGCTAGTAGTAGTTATGATATTCATTCCTATTTCTACCACCAACTCCCAAATTCTGTGGTCCACCAATGCTTCATGTTTTTATGTAACATGTGTACCTAAACTATGTCCAGCTTTTGCCATTTCATGCCAGAATAATCAATACTATTTCTATTAAAAAATACATCATAAATTTTTATTTATCACACAAATTTTCTGGTTTCTGATTGAATATTTCTTTTCTGTTTCGGTTTAGACATGTCTTTAAAATTGACATTGTACCTTCACACTGAAATCTTGCATAATGTGGAATCTGCAATTAAGTAGAAAATAAAAGACACTTGAATTTATAGATAACAAGTTACTTATGTTGTTTGTATACACCTCTTCATTCTATCTATCTATCTATATCTATATATCAACTTTGATCTCTCCTCCAAACTGAAGAGTTATCACCATACCATATCATATACTACACATCATACCAACTTTGATCTCTCCTCCAAACTGAAGAGTTATCACCATATCATATAGTACACATCATACCAACTTCTACAAGAGCAGCATGAGGAATTTTTAGAGCAACAGGTGGTTCCCTCCCATTTTTTTCAAAGAAACGATAAACCATTATTAAGAATATCTTGAGATAGTTTGATCCACCACGCACCACTAAATGTGACTGTCCTAAGAAATAAGCACTTCCACTCTCCCTTGCATCAATCAGTTCCAGTAGCTCCTTCTTAACAGATTCATCCATTTTAGGAACACTACTAGCAGGTGGCAACATGAACCTAACTTTTTTTCTTTTCTTGCAAGACTTACTACTACTCGCCGAAAGCGTATGATCGTTATCATCCATTGCTATTGGACTTACCTGAGCTTCATTGATAGTACTCACTTGCTTGCTCGATTCATTCATCAGAGGGACTAATGCATTTCCGTCTGATGAATTTCCTACTATAATCATTCTTTCGTCTGGCGAAACCATTGATTCAATGTCAGTAACATGTTCGATGGAAATGAATTCTCCAATAGCGCGAATAATCTTCTCCTCAAAATCATTCGTGTCCCTGATGTTATCACAATATCCATATCTCACAATGCAACGATATATTTTATAATCTCTTGGTCCAATCCTTCCTATGAGATACCTTTCACTTTCGGGAACATGAGGCACTGCCATAGACTTGAAGGACACCATGATCAACACTTGATGAAATGCAGGAAGATTAGTAATAAAATGTGAAAAGAAAGCTGGGATCCCTGTTACTATGTCTGTGTAAATGAAGCCAATTCCAGCTACCCTTGAAATCCCAAGACCCGGACTAACGTCTATCAGCCATTCGGTGGATACCTTGTTTTGTAAATCAAACTCGTACTTCTTCACCGTTCCATAATGCCATGAAAGCATGACTGTCATCGACACTATCAAAAGAACAACTAGATACCAAGCTCCCCTGTGAAATTGCAGCATACATGCTGAAAGATATGCAACCTCGACAACGCCAAAACATAATAGAAAGCATGCAGATATCAACAAATTCTTCTCCCAATACAAAGCAATGACTAGTGACATGAGACTAGTTGTCACCAGCATTCCAGATACTATAGCCAAACCTGCAACAAGTTGAGAGCTTAACCACGAATTATAAAAGTCTTAACAGAAGTGAAAAATAATAAAATTCAAGTCATAAAACTAACGCACTTGTTGCGTTGCCGATTTTCACCATGTCTCTAAAACCAATTGTGACAGTTAGACTGAAAATCATCAATAACCAATTGACATCAGGGATGTAAACCTGGCCGTGTATTGTTTTTGATGTGTGAACCACTTTCACTCTGGGAAAGCAATTTAGAGCCAGACACTGGTTAATAATAGAGAAGCATGCTGTTATAGTTGCTTGGCTTCCGACAGCGGAAGATAGTAGGGATACTACTATGAATAAATGTTTGGAATGACCTGCAGTATGTCACCAGCAATCACTTTAACACAGCGACGGAAAATATATATTATCTTCGAAATAAAGGACTTGATGAACTTACTTGGCACAGATTGACTAAGATGATTAAAATTATCAGTCTTCAAGTTTTTAGAGATAAATGCAGCCTGGCCCGCATAACATATCACAAGAAGCGGATAGATCAAGCAAATAAATGTAATCTGCAAACAACAGACACAAGCATGATGCAAAAGTTGTATGTTACTAATAATTCTCAATTACAATCAGATATACTAGAATTGCAGAACAGGTTATGCATTACAATACCTTGATTGATTTCTTGGAAAAATGGCCTAACCCTGCAAACATTGCCTCTGATCCTGCAACATAGCAGAACAATTCTAACAATCACTAGGTGATCATTTTTTGTTTATAAAAAGTACTAATAGGCAAATTCCCACCTGCTGCACATAAAATGGCGCTCCCTAATAGCCTCCATCTGCTTACATCAAGATTCCTCATGAATTTGATCAGGTATAGTGGTGATATTTTATAGAGAATTTCTACGTCCCAGCGAATAATATTATAAACTCCCACGACACCAACAAAGAAAAGCCAAACAGCAATAATCGGAGCAAACATGAACCCGATTTTTCGAGTACCACAGGGCTGCAGCACGAACAGGCCAATCAATATAACACACGCAGCGGGAACAGGTACATCTAGAAATGAATTAAGCACAAGGTCAACAGGATTACAGCAGGAGATACATAAAATAAGTATTTAGAAATGAATAAAGTAGTTACATTTTTGTAGAGCGTTTGAGACAGAATTCCGCGTATGTTGTGACGAGGTAACTGGTTATAGAAAAACAAGAAAGAAATCAGATATTTGGAAGGATCAAATAAGTGTAGTGTGAGTATAATAAAACACTTACATAGGTGTGATAATTCTGACAAGGATCTCTCAACTCCATATGAAGCTGATAAGACAGATAGTGCTGGAGTGAGGACCGCGGCTCCAATAGTCATACAGGAACCAAAAAGGGCCAAGAACAAAATCAAATAGTGACAGAACTTGTGTTTCTCAATGGCCCTTCTAGCTCTGGAGTCAAAGTTGATCTTAGAAGGAGGAGTTGTCGTGTCCTCCAAAAGCATGACCTGATTGGCAGTTCTATCACAAGGGAGTAGACCAACTTTTGCATTTCTACACAAGAGTGAGTATAAAGCAAAAGTACCACCTGCAAAAATATGGTAAATTAAAAAGGTTGATGCGATCGAAATAGAACGTAAGAGAATGAAATATGTTAGATACCCTCTTGATTATCATCAGCTTTGAGGACTATGAGGGCATACTTGATGAAAGAAATAGTAGTGAGAGTCCAAAAAATGAAAGAGAAGAGTTCATAAACAACTTCCTGAGAATCAAGATCCTCGGAACGCATTGTACTAAAGACATATAAGGGGGCAGTACTGAGTTGACCATAAACAACTCCAACAATTTGAAAAGACAGGAGAATTGTTTGCGTCCATGTTTTATTATTCTGAAAAGAAACACACAATTAAGATTGAAGAAAGCAAAGCAAAGCAAAGCAAAGCAAAGTGGTTAGAGTTATTACCATAGTAGAGTGATGAGGTGGAGAAGCCATGGGAATAGAAGAGGAATGATATATACTATAGTTGAAAAGAAGAGGGAGAGGGAAAAGGAATGATATATAACAATAGTTGAAAAGAGCGACGGAGGCAATGCTGGTAGGGACGGAGCACACTAAGCATTACAAAGAGAATACTAAGTTGTATCAAATTGTAGACAACATTATTATTGAGATAAGATATCTGATTTCAATAAAATTTCATTTACGAAAATAATAAAAGCACACTGTTTAATACGCGCTCAATATTCTCTCATGGTAATGCTGATTCAAATAACTCATCTCGAGGCACATAAATCTTATTCGTAGGGCTGCTTGTGTGTTTAATTGACTAACGTGGACGCCTCATTCATCTTATTCATTCCAATTTTCAACTCAAACACAACACTACTTTTTTATTATAAACAATATTGTCCCTCCACTCAATTAATATTCCCAAACTAGCAAACTCTTTAATAATACACCCATTATTGTTGCTTATAACAACAATAATTATCTACACTAACATTTAATAATATTCGAAGGAAGCACATAGAAAGAAGATATCATCTTCTGAAGGATTAAATCAATAAAGACAAGTTTGAGATAAAATATTGCAAAACGGAAATACAACTGATCAATATATTTTTACTAAATTTCTGAAGAAAGTCAGTTTCGACGAGTTAAAAAAAGACATCAGGATGAGAAGTCTCGAGAGCATGAATTAGGTGGTGTGTTACATGTATAATTCTTGTTCTGTTGAGGTGTATGTCGAATAGTTTTTGTATAAGTTGTAAATTGTATTCGACAGATATAACACACTGTCGAAATCATGTTTTGAACTTTAGTACTTTTTGTGTAATTGGGTCCGGACATTGTTTACCTATATAAAAGGCCGTTGAGTTTTAATAATAGTACATACATTTATAGTGAGAAATGATTTATATAATAAATTCTTAATTCTCTCCTCTTTTTCTCTTCCTTAAATCATCTTTCTTAAAAACCTTTTATTCCAAGAATATTCACTCTAAAGATAAGAAAGATGGATTCAAATAAGAAAGATGGATTCAAATAAGAAATGACAGTATTTTATTGTTAACAAGTAGAAAATTACCAATAAATTAGTACACCATTTATAGAAAAATAAATTAGATTAACATTTTAATATACTTTTTAAAGGACCCAAAATGCAAAGAATAAAGGGATATGTGAATATTGAAAATAATAACATGGATTTCCGTTTAAGTATGTGTGAATGATTGAATATGCGAAAACGAAACGCACATGTACGCATTTGCATCAATTGACTCTTCCCTTAAATATAATGCTTCACTCTCTTTATATTATTATTATCCTCATAATATCTTCTTTTTCTGTTACATTCCATGTTTTATATTACTTCAATTCAATCATTCACAAATCCTATCACATGCTTTTCCATTCTCAACATACTACAAAACTTCGATCTCCCTTTTTTTTTAATAATATAATAAATTTCATCTCATTCAGCTAAGATGACTACATCAATTATACTATGATGGTAATATTTTTCAATATTTTTCTTACCTAGATCTTTTTCTTATAAAATTTAATTAAATCACTTTAAACATAATTTTCATCATTTTTCTAATATCTCTCACACACACACATTTTTAATCATATCTCATATGATTTTATCACACATTTAATGAAACATCTTTATCTCTAAATATTTATTGACGTTGGTTGAAAATATACATGTTAAAAAAGTCTCATATCGCTTAATTTAAGAAGGAAAATAGCGTCCAAGACTATATATATGATTCAAATTCTTCATTCCAAGATACACTGATAAAAAACACTTTAAATTTGTATTTGATTTTTTCTTTTCTCTTATGCTCTTGTATTAGAGTGTTGTAAGATTGTCGCGCCGCGAAAAAACACATAGTCGCCACTGAACTTTATTTATCCCGAAGGAAAGGAAAGTATCGAGAAAACTCCAAAAGGAATGATAAGATGGTCTTGCGACCAAGAGAAATGGTACAAAAGGGGAATGTATTAGCACCCCTCACGTCCGTGGTACTTCACGGAATCCACTCTTGTTGTTCTAATCAAAAGGTGTGTTATGTCTAATGCTTACTTGCTAAGGGAATGCATGAATGTATTGCTTAAGGGAAAAGAAAAGTTTTTTATTATTGCGCTCGCCTAGGTTTTGAAACCCCGTGCCTACATATCCCCGTCGTGCAATAGAGAATCAGAACACTGTAGTTCTTCTAAATAATGTTGGTTTGTTGTGTGTTTTTTTATTAACGATGTTAAGTTCACATCCTATTACCGCTCGACCTTTGGAGACTCACGCATTACATAGAACGAAATTAACACATTCTTTCAGAAAAAGATTAAAGAGAAAAGTCATAAGGTAAAAGAGTTTGATTTATGAAGTATTTTTGTTACTTTGGAAAGGATTTGTGATTTGAATCAATACTAAAGACTATGGATGAAAGAAAGAGTAAGGTTAGAAATTCACCGCCTCACTCTTTTTCCACCACTTAAGGCTCGTGGCACATGATTCACATCTTTATTTGTTAAGTGTTTTTGGTTTTGATTAAGAAATAAATTTTTAGTTTTAGTATGAAATGCAAAAGAAAAAGACTAAGGAGAGTTAATCCTAATATTGTCATGTATAATGGCCCTAAAGTTGGGATATCAGGGAGTATCTACCTAATGTGTTGTCATGTACAATGACTCTAAAGTTGGTTTTGAAAGGGAAATCCTAACTATGTTCTCATGCTTGGATATCAATCATACGGTCTATCTTAATTCAAATCTTAACTAAGATTGAATCAAGAAATCCCATGGAAGCATGACATAAAGCACAAAGCAAGTGTACAAAGAGATCAGTCATGAATTAGGTCAATAATTAAACAATCATCAATCACTTGTATCATCACGACAATTGTACAAGTGCACACACAAATCATTGCCTACTTCGAGGTGAGACTTCAGATATACTCAGACATTGCCTACTTCAAGGTAGGACTTCAAATACTCAAGCATTGCCTACTTCGAGGTAGGACTTCAAAATACTCAAACATTGCCTACTTCAAGGTAGGACTTCAGATGTGCTCAGTATGCTCCTAACCACAATAATAGCCTATGATGATACGTGAAAAAGATATAAAATTGAGATTCAAGTTGTACCTAATGGAGAAAAGTCTGTTGCCTTTTCAACACGCGCAAAAGCTCAAGAATCCGTGTAGAAATTGTTTAGGAGAATGGATCATCACTATGCTTGGTATAATACTCAAGGAAACTTAAAAGAAGAGTTAAGCAACAGAAGTACAATAATTTGTGATTAAAAGGGAATGTCCAAAGAGTGGGATCCAAGGCCACAAAATGCACCTTACAAATAGTAGCTGTTGTACCCCAAAATTTTCCCTCTTTTCATACACGCATATTATTGGTTTTATGGTTATGGAATAAATGTATATTTATCAAGCTTCTTCAGGTTACAAGTGACGTTTATTTCGTCAATGGATATTCTTAGAGTATTTTCCGTGCTGAAGATCGGTTCGCCGTTTTGCAACGATTCGGGGTTCAAAGATTCACAAGTCCAACCCGACGCGTCATATTCAGGTGTTCTTTCACCAATATATCTCTGATAACATATTCTCAAATTCAGGTTCGACTCAAGAGTCAATTTTTTAAAGAAGGTATCCGAATGGGTGAGTTTTCTCGAAGAAATATGGTGAAAAAGTGTGCTGAAAGTGCAGTTTTTACGTGCTAAAAAAAATTTATAACTTGAAGATCGTGGCTTGTTTTGAATCCGTTCCGGTGGCCAAAATTCCGTCTTGACGTCATCTACGTTTTCATCTCTCACGGCTGGAAGCCAATTTCGATTAGAAGGTCTTCAAAAATGCGGATTTATCAAGTATTTTCGTACAGAAAATTTGTGACAGAAGTTTATTTGCGTCATGTTCAGAAAATCATAACTTGGTCGATTTTCATCGTATCGAGCTGGTTCCGGCGCCAAAATTTTAAAAATTAAGTTGGCTACATTTTCAAAGGAGGTATCGAGTTCGAACGGTATTCATAAGGCCTTGGTTTTTTGCTCAGAGTGCGTGTGACGCGCTGAAAATCCTGAATGCTGAATATTATTTCATCTGGGTTGAAACTTCAAAAATTCATAACTAATTCACCGTTTATCTGATTGAGCACATTTTCGGACAGGAGTTAGTTATCGATGTCAGCTACATTTTTTTTTCACATTTCAACTTCAAAAATTGCACTTAAGCCCCTGCGATTTATCCTGGAACGTGACGAACTCAAGTGAACATTTGAGGCTCAATTGCACATTCAAAGCCCATTTTTTTTCTCTAATTTCTATTATATAATCTCATTCTTTTCACACAAATAAAAGAGGACAAAAAAAAGCTTTTGCCACAACGCTGTCAGAATAACAAATTCTTTCAAAAACCCTAAAACCTTGAAATCCTTATTACAAATCCCCATCTCACTACAAACAAGTCATCCCTGTTACAAACCCACATCTCACTACTTCTCCAGTAAGGGTAAGGCTGACTTGATCTCCATGATCAAAAGGGCATAAAAGCATTCATATCACTACTTCTCCAGTAAGGGTAAGGCTGATTTGATCTCCATGATCAAAAAAGTATAATCATTCATACATGCCATATCGGTTTTAACATTAAATTTTTTCATATATTGGCTTTATTTGTATTTTATGATATATAGTAATTTATTTAATGTGTTCATGAGATTTAACACTGCAGATTTAGACAGGATCCCATACAGGTTCATTACAGAACGTTGAGGCCAAAACACAAAAGGCCAAAACAGAACAGCTAACACATGATACCAATACATGGCGAGGCAGACATCCTGAGAAGGTTAAGGGCGTGGGTTCAACAACCACCCCTATTGGTTTTGATTTTTTTCCTTTCTATTTATCCTTTCACCTATTTTTATTCTTTCTGTTTAAAACCTTTTTTTCATAAAACTTAACATTTTTCACAAACCTTTGATTTTTCCTCCTAAACTCGAATAATTAATTTTAGGTGTTAATTTAATTTTAGGTAACTTTAATTGTTTTGTAAATAAATTAAAATTAATTAGAACAATTAGGATTTTGTTTCTAACTTAATTCTATTTTCTTTTTTTCTTAAAATAACAAAACACAAAAATAGGCCATTTAATTATTTTTTAACTAATTTAATTACTAATTAATTTTGTATTTAATTTTAAAAAACCTAATTATTTTTTCTTAGAAATAATTAAAAACAACAAAAAATAATTTTTCTTTCGATTAGGTTAGACGCGGTCAAAACCCTAATTCTCTCTCGTTCTTTATTCGCACGCGCTTTATTTTATTTTACCATATTAATGTAATTGCTCACAAGTTGTAATAGATTAATTATGACCTTTTTACTTTCATTTATCGTATTTTTAAGGGGTTGTTTTTGGCTATGTAAATACCCGAAGCCTTGTAATAGCTTAGCTTACTTTCCGCATTTTATTTTTGCAAACTATAAACTGCTTAGATGTATGTTAATAGGATTGTATGGAAAAGACAAACTGAAAATTAAAATGGTAGATCACCTAATGTGCAAAGATTAAATAACTGAAATCAATCATATGCACATATTCACTCCTAGGGTACTCCTCACTTGGTTGCCTCGGAAAACAATGGTCATGTCCCTCGAACGTAGGGATACCCTTAGCAAAGACCCTCAATCTAAAAGTCATCATAAAGAACATAGTCCCTTATTGTCCCTCGAGTTGCCTACAAAAAATGATCTTGTCCCTCGATGTTGCCTACAAATATATGATGACAGTCCCTTCGTAATGCTAAGGTATCCTTACATGTTGCCTTCAATGACCATTACGTCCCTTTTGAATTGACCCTTACAAATTCCAACGACGGTGCTACCTACTCACTAATAGTGGGATAGCGTTGTCTAAAGGAAACAAGAACAGAAACGATATTTTTTCGAGTAGGTAGATGCTAGTAGGTACTTGCTCAAAACCAAAATTTTCACACTTACACTCTTTTCAAACAAAGTTTTCAAAACGACTTCGTAACACTCTTGAAGACAGAAGCAAGGGTTAAATCGAAGTAAAATTTTTTTTTTTTCAAAACACACAAACACAGAAGCAATTTTTAAAATGATGAGCAAGTACCTAAGAGCCCATGGAAAACCATGAATAGAAATGGTGCTAACACCTTCCCTTTCTATAATCTACCCCCCGTACTCAGAAACATCTCGAAAAAGGATTTTTTTCTGTACTTTTTTCCTTTCCGATTGGATGAAATAAAAGTCGGTGGTGACTCTTGCTTATCGCGACATTTTGAAAACGCAAAATGCAAACCAGTATTAAATAGTCGGTTCTGCCACCGTATCACAGAACTGGCGAATCTGCTGAGGATTAATAAGTGAGGTATACCTTAGGATTAGTTCATCATATTTCTTATATTGTTTGATTTGATTGCTTTATTTTTGTGGGCTTTGTATCAGAGTTACTATAGATCCTAACCCGGATCTGGGGGACACCTTTTAGGTAAGTAGCAATAGACTGTGAGGGAACTGTACGGCGTAGAAAGATACGATAGAAGTAGTAGCTACGTTGATGTGGCACATTAGTTGGTACCGATATCCCTTGTGGAGCAACAAGGAGAGTATGGGGCTGCTATATGGGTCGTTAAGCATCAACTGACCTTAGAACCTATAATTGACCAACTTGGCCATAGGAAGTAGTGAGATGCTACACTCATTGAGACCATACTCTCGAGATGGTTCCGGCTGCAAGAAAAGATTGCGTGAGCTGAAACTATGACCGATGGAGGATGGTCAGTGATATTGAGAACCTCTAGAACCCGATTACTATTATTAGGACAGGTTGAACCAACTGAACTTTAAGAGGGTAGTACCTAGACTTCATGCAAGCCTAAACTTAAGGATTCTTGTGTGACTTGTTTGCCTTTACCATGTATGTTATCTGATATACCTGTTGTGTGTTTTATCATGACATCATAACATAATATGGCATATCATACTAACCATTTCAAGGATCTCAAGGGTATGTGATGTAGGTCATGGCGAACCAGACATCTAGCAAGGGGATTTATTTTCCTCTAGCCAATGTTGTCAAAGGATCTTGAGTCAGTGGCTATGACCCACTCGATATGGTGAGCTTGACTCTTGAAGAAGGACTCTCAACGACACGAAGTTTCTTCAATCAAGCTGCAATCAAATTCTAACAGTTTCTTGTTTACCCCGCGAGATCCTTGAAAACATTGCATACATATATATCATACATATCATTACATAACAGGTCTTCCAGTACATGTCTCTCATGTGCAGCAACAACCTCGCCAAAAACAACGGGTTAATCAGAGTAAGCCGGATATTCCCAAAAGGAAGTTTACCAAACTCAACATGTTGCTGTCTCAAGCTTTGTAACACCTGTTAAGGATGAATCTGATTACGTTGATAGGACCTCATCTAAATCCCAAGACTTTTTCTCCTAACTACAACCCGGATGCAAGGTGTGCTTATCATTCTGGTAGCCCAGGGCACGATACTAATGATTGTTGGACGCTGAAATACAAGATTTAGAATATGATTGATGCCAAGGAGATCGAATTTGACCCTCCTGAGACTCTCAATGTGATCACTGCTCCCTTGCCAAAACATGGCTAGGATTGAAAGCATTTTTGTTCATTTGAATTCTGAAGTTGTATTTTCTTTGCTTATTCAAACAATTATTGTCATGTCAAACTTTCTTATTTCATTAATGCATTACACGTGTCTGTCTTGAATTAATTTTTTCATTATGCTTAAACTGCTTTATATTTCCTTTTCGTGATATTCAACTCTTGACTAAAAAACTGTAAGCCTTTAGAGGGAGGATGACGAAAACGATACCATGATCTCTATAGTATGCTTTTGAACGGAACTCGCTGACGATGTACATGCGTTGTTTCAAATCCTAAACAGTGGAGTTATAAGGAAGATAATCCCTAGTCAACCCCTTTGAGCCAAAGAAGTAGGAGTTTTTTTCTTTTCACACATATTAAAACCCTTAATTATAACCTAGGGCGGGGTAGTTTTCTCAGTTAATTCAGTGGCGCATTCAGTCACGATCTGCCGCTTCGTACACAATGAATGGCATCGAAGACGTCCTTCCAAAACAAAAGACGGTGATGGTTCCGTATAATCATCCAAGCAGGCAGTCATTATCTCTCGAAATAAAAGCCCATTAAGTCAAAACCTATGAAGGAGACTTAAGAAAAAACCGGGGCATCCCGCTGGATGTAATCACAAAAAGAAACAGTTCAGGAAAAAGACAGGGATAATAAAAAAAAGAAGAAAAAGGTCCTACAAACCCTCAACAAAAATGACTGCCTATTCAAAATAAACTGTCAGTATCTGAACCATCACCGGAACATCAAGGACAATATTCCAGAACTTAATTGGGATTCTAAATATGCAATTAACTGAGCATAGGACTGAAGAACATCACGAAGAGCGGGTGGGTACAAGTAAATTTTGAGCCTTTATCCTTTGTTTCTTGAACCGTGAACTAGACCACGTTATAACCCTTAAAAGTCCTAGCTGAAGCATGGGTTAGTTCGAAAGCATACTGTTACAAAAGGTATCCTGACTCTTGTAGGACTTGCTTTAAATCCTGAGTTGACATCACACTTTTACAAAAAAAAAACTTGTTTTACTAAAAAATGAATTTTCAAACTTCAAGACAGACATAAGCTTTGCATTCTTAAAATAACATTGTTTGCATATGACTATTTGTTCAACAGCAGGGAAATTCACATGACGAATATCTTGTGAACAAAAACCTTCTCAATAAAAAGGATCACCTCAAGTGAAAAACACTTCCAACCAAGGGGATCGGCATGATCATTGTCCATCATCTGTGACAGTCAAGTCAAGATTTAAGGAATCTCTCAAAGATGCCAAATAGCCAGGGGCAGATCTCCATCTGAATCACTTGGGGCATTGGACATGAATTCCAGCAACGAATCTTGTATGATCAAATGAACATCTTCTGGTAGTGTGGCAACACAACACTACCGACAGTGACAACTCCCTACACCCTGAGAGCGTGTGCATAGTCAAAAAATACTGCGCATGAACAAAGACCCGCTAGGTTGACACACCTAGGCAAAACAAGGGCGTCCCGGAGAACCAAAAGGTTCGGGCAAAAATTAGGGATAAAAACAAAAAAAGATTTGTACACCCGGCAAGTCGAAAACCTGAGAAGGCGGCTTGGGCAAAAAAGGGTATCCCGGTGGATTAAAAATCTGAAAAGACAGTCCAGGAAAAAGTTAGGGATTAAAGCGTACGACTATGTCCCGTTATCTTGTCACTTTCCTATAAGTAGAAGACTTATCATTCCGATCGGTAGTTACCAAGAACCTCATAAGTTGGGATGACACTCAATCCACAAGGCTTCCGCAGGCACTTTCTCCAGGAGGTACAGGGGCAGAAAAGTCTTGATGCGAAGTCATTGTCATATCCTTAGCACGCGTCCCAGTAACCTCTACACTCCCTACAGAGTAAGAAATACCCAAAAAGCAGTGGTATTAATTCTCCCCAAGCAGAGTTCATCTTTCACCAACAATGGAATACCATCCCTGTGATGCGGTGGGAGAACTGACTTGAGGTTTTGCGTTTGTGTTTGCAAATGTTGCAGTTAGCAAGAGTCGCCACCGACTTTTCTTTTATCCAAAAGGAAAGGTAAAAAAGCACAGGAAAGACCTTTGAGATGTTTTCTTGAGTTCGGGGGGTAGATTATGAAAAGGGAAGGTGCTAGCACCCTTTTCATCCATGGTTTTCCATGGGCTCTTAGTTACTTGTTTAGATCACTTGCTTTGCTTTGAAATTGTTTGAAATGGTGCTTTGTGTGATTTTGAAAGTATTTTGAAAAGAGGCCATTGTTTAGGCAATCTTTGTAATGATTCTCGTTCGTAAGAATGTATACAAAGATGTTTGTCTTTTGAAAAATGTTCCAATATTTTGAAAGTTATTTTGAAATGTGTGTGTGTTTGTTTTTGAAAATAACAAGGATTGTTTTGAAATTGATCAAGTAACTAGAAGCATTCTACCTACTCAAAAGTCTTTCTTATGCATTTTTATTCCTTTGACATTGTTGATTTACCATTGATTTGGTAAATAACCCTATCTTTGGATGCAAACGGGACGGGCGTGGGTCATCGTATGACCATGATAGCAATGTTGCTAAGTATCTTAGCATATTTGAGGGACCAAGATCATTTTATTTTAGGCAACCTTTTGATAGCGTCATCGAGGGACTATGATCTTATTTTTGTTTTGTTTTGCCAAGATACTTCGCGTGCGTAACATGGTCATTTTTATTTAGGCAACCAAGTGGGTGAAACCCTAAGGGTGCTTGTGTGCAATGTGTGTCATTTTACATGCATTTGATTTGTCTTGTATTAGGTCTTTTCTATTTGTTTTGTTTTTGGTCTTGTCATGCAAACCCTAGTTTACTAAACATGGTATAAATGCGATAAATTGCGTAAATATAAACTAAGCTATTACAACAATTATTATGGGAGGGGGGATACAAGTTTTTGAATGGGGATATTACACAAAATAAACCCTAAAAATACTATTACGACCCAATTGAATATTGTGCGCATTAAATAAATATACAAATATTAAAAATGCAATGCAAATGTATTTATGCTAAAAATGTTTTGTATTTATTTTTTGTATGAGAAAATAAATTAATTAACCCTAGAAAATAAGGAAAAATAATATTATTATTTTTGAAAGGGAGAAACCCTAATTTTTTGGTTAAAGAAAATATATGTTCTATATTAATATTTTGTCCATTTTTTGTACAAGAAAATAATAAATAATATTATGTACAAATATTAAAAATTAAATATGTATGAGAGAATGAATATTTTATGTGTAAAATAATAAAATAAAAATGTTAAGTATTATTTATATTGTATTTACAATTTATTCAAGAAAATAGAAACTATTTGTCAAAAATAAACTATTTTTATGTAAGAAAATAAATTTAAAAAAAGTGTGAAAATAAATAAATTATTTTTGGGTCTTTTTTATCATTAGAAAAAATAAATGCAAGCAATGAATATGAAAATATGCAAGAAAATACAAAAATATAAGAAAATAGTCAGGGGGGTGCAAAAGTAATCTAGGGGGTGTGAAAAGCAAAAACAAAAAGGCCAGAAATGCCAAAAAGCCCAGATGCTTCGTCCCTGACCTCCAGCTTCTTCCTTGCGCGCGTTTTCAACTAAAATCTGTAACTTTCACATGCTCGCACAAAAACAAAATCTTATAACACAAAACATGTAGCATTTTATCTCACGATTCCAATGATATAAAATTTGTAACCTAACTCTCAAAGATCAGGGAGAACTTTAATGGCCCTAAATCATGACCTAAATATTTCAGCAACTTCAAGCTTCAAATTCTCTTAGCTCAGTTAATATAAATGACAAGTATGCATATGTACAACTTCACCATGTTAAGGACTACATTTTTGCTTCACAAATCGTGGCTTAAGGATGCCTAAATACATAGATAGAGTTTGAGAAAAATACCTCCTTCAGCTGGATTTGGATATGACAATGTGGGGACTTTGAGTGAGGCTTGAGGATCGTGTGAGCTTCCTTGAACTTCCTTCAAGCTATTCCAATACCTAGCTTGCTTTGTGGATGGCCAAAACTCTCTGTAGAAGTCAAGCTGCAACCTCCAAATTTGAAAATGGAAATGGCTGAAACAGGGCTTACAGATGCAGGGTAAGGGCTTGGATATCTTTGGTAGGATGTGTATGAAGTGTTTCAAATGTCAATCCACAAAACGCACGAGCAAAAATGAAGTTGGCAATGATTTTGCAGAACTGCAATGTTTGGGCAGAAAAATGATGTTTTTGTGTTTGGGAGAGTTTTGGATGCAATGCCTTCGTGTCCTGAGTTGTGACAAGTTTGTGGATATGTATAGAATGGATACAAAGTCCACTCCTCAACAGATGTGCAAGCTTTTTTCCTTTTGGCCACTTTTCTTGTATTTGAAGAAAAGTGAAGTGACCAATGCAACCATGCTTGTACTGGCTAGTTTGAGAGCTGCAGAGAGTTGGTATACATTGCTTGTGATCTGTGGAAATTGTTTGCACCAAAGTAACCGGTCCAAGGCTCAAGATGGACAAAGTTGCAAAAGTTGCACTTTATGAAAATGGCAATGTGAGCTTTATGCCTAAAATGGAATTACAACTTGTACAATGCTTCAAAAGTGAAAATAAAGCCTTTAACATCTGAGTTTGCATTTAATTATGGAGTGTAGAATGAGTTTAGGAGCTGTAATGCAAGGTACAAGCATCAAAGATCTGATTTGCAACTTGATGCATTGTAAAAATGGCATGAACAAAAGTGATAAAATGCCATTTTCTCTTCTTTGATTCTCCCTAACCACAAATGATCTTGGAGAGTTCTTGGACATTTTGGAAATCTTGCAACATGATTTATAATCCATCTTTGAAATGAATTTTGAGATACCTCTTGGAACTAGGTGAAAAATGTCCATGAAGTTGGGTCAAAAAACTGCCTAAATTAAGGCAAATTTTCACTAAGTTATTTAGTTCATGGACCTATGTTCACAAATTCATAACTTGAGATCCAAGCATCTTTTGGGAAAAGTTTGTGAAGAAAAGTTGTATATTTCATGGAGGACTACAACTTTCATGTTGGAAGTTTTCTTTGAATCAAATTTCATCATGGTGAAAAAATGATGGAAAGTTGGGGAAAAATTAGAAAATTTCCATACTTAGAAAAATTCGAAGTTATGAAAATTTTCAAATTCAAAACCCTAATTTTCAAAATTGGTTTTCTTGGTGAACAAGTTTCATATTTTGACATATCTTGATGAATTATGACCCTTGGCACTTGATTTTGACCAAAAAGTCAAAGTTTGACTTTTCAGTGTACAATTGACTTTTGATCAGTTGACTGCAAAATTCATCTGTCAATCCAATGAGCTTGAGATCTTTTGAACCATGTAATTAGGTCAAGATGATGCAATTGGACCCTTGAAATCATGTTTGAACCCAATTGGCCATTGACTTGGTTAAAAATCAGAAATTTCCCTTTCTCAGTCAAAACCCTAATTTTGACCATTTTGCCCTTTTGATGATTTGATCAAATTTCTTGAGGAGTTGTGATCCAAACTTAATCAAATGGTACATAGGAGTCTATAATGTTGATATGGATAAAAAATTTTGAAGTTTGACTGTAAATTGGCCATGGTTTACTTTTTCCCCAATATAGTTGATTTTTAGGTCAACTGTCCAATTGACTGGTAAAAAATATGGTTCAAGGCTTGAAACTTATCATGAGCAATCTTAGGGGTCCAACATGATGTATTAAAGTCACATGAAGCATTGATGATCCAAAAATCCTTGGGTAAACTCAAACCCTAATTTTAGGTTATCAATGCAAGATGAGGTCTTGAGCTGAGCAAACCCTAATCTTATCCTGAGTCCAAGAAGTCTTGTGAGGAAAAATCTTGATAAATGAGAGGGAAAATTTTGTGGTACACCAACTGCCCCTGTTAAATCTTCTTGAACCTGAAGATTTAGATTGGCGAGTTTGCCGTTCGTGACTCGAAGGTAAAAGATGATTGGACACTAGAGTGCCTATAAATTTGCACTCGTCGAGGTGTAGTTGAGGGAATGGGCTTAAAGATGCCATTTGGAGAGGTGATAGAATCTTGTTGGAGATGGGCTTGTAGATTCCATCCAAGAGTGTTTGTTGAATTGTAAGTTGTACATCAGAAAAATGAGTATCAGAATGGTATCCGCGTTTGGAACGTATCTGAACTGTATCTGGAGACTAAAATCTGAATGAGAAACAGAATAGCATCCGTGTATGGAGCGTATCTAAACTGTATAGAGAGCGTGATATCTGAATGATTATCAGAATGGTATCCGTGTCTGGAGCGTATCTGAACTTGAAATCTGAATAAGGGCCAGAATGGCATCCGTGTCTGGAGCGTATCTGAACTATATCTGAATAAGACTCTGAATGAGTGACAAAATGACTTCCGTGTCTAGAGTGTATCTGAACAGTTTCTGAGTGACAAAATGGCAACCGTATCTGGAGCGTATCCGCACTGTTTCTGAATAAGTGTCAGAATGACTTCCGTGTCTGGAGTGTATCTGAACTGTTTCTGATAGTTGAAATCTGGATAAGTGACAGAATGGCAACCGTGTCTGGAGCGTATCTAGACCGTATCTGAATGTTGAAATCTGAATGAGTAGCAGAATGACTTCCGTGTCTGGAATGTATCTGTACTGTATCTGAAATCTTTAAACATTGTCAATGGTAGCTGTTAATCTTATCCTGAAAAGGGTAAAATGTTAGCTAAAACACAAAGTTATGATGCATGAAATGTATGATGCAATATATGTACTTTATCAATGTTTATGATATATGGATGTAATGTATGCGCATGTAAGTTGATGTGCTGTATTGCTGAGGAAAATAAATCCTTGACTGCTGCCGGGGAAAATAAATCCTTGACTACTGAGGATAAGAAATCCTTGGCGACTATTGGGGATTAAAAATCCTTGTTTGCTGAGGATAAGAAATCCTTGGCGACTTCTCTGGGGATGTAAAGATCCTTCATGTCTTGCAATTGGAGTATTGACAAAAATTCTGTTGCGAGCAATGCCAAATACTGCTTGAGTAATCTGCTTGGGGAATCCAGAGAATTTCAATGACTTCTATTGGGGATTACACAAAGGAAATCCTTGTTCTGCTGGAGAAAAAAGAAAATTCTTATGACTTCTGCGGGGAATTAACAAAGAGAATTTACAATCTGTTGGGGAGCAATGAAAACTCTGTGGGGAAGAGGGCTTACTGCTAGGGAGTAAGTTCAGGAGTTTGGGTTGTCTGCCATTCTACTGGGGAGTTATCATAAGTTGTTTTCTAGTTTTAAGGCTTCAAGATAACTTGTTGGGGAATTTGGATAAACTAGATGGTTTCCACTGGGGATTGATAGTTTGAAGCTTTGGCTCCGCTGGGGATTGGGAGTTTGAAGCTTTAACTCTGATGGGGATTAAGGGTTTGAAATTTTATCTCCACTGGGAATCTAGATGACGTATTGTAGGGATTGCTCATGGAATAGCCTAAAAACGTTTTCCTATCCTTTCAACCTGACAGTAATTGATCTTTTCCTTTCTGTTTATTTGTAAACAGTAATTATGTTCAAATGCATATGTTCATCAACGAATCATTGGACGTTTTTGCAAATAAAACACAAGTGTAAAAAGAAAAAGACAAATAGTTTTTGTACTTTGAAAGAGATATCTTTGTATTTACTTTGAATAAGTGTTTTGTACAAAGGAGACAGGTATCCTAGTAAGAGGACGGTGTCATAAAAGTAAGAAAAATTTATACAAAGAAAGATAGCTATGTGTAAAAATCCAATAGGGTTCCCATTCTACTATAGCCTTCGTATCTTCGAATATCTTGTCTGTCCGTTGCCTTGTCCGAAGATGATTGAATTGATCAGAAGCTCAGAGTTTGCCAGTGAAGAGATTTTCCTTAAAGTGGTCCAACGAGCCATAGTCATACGCTTTAATTCCCTAACTTTTGCCTGGACCGCCCTTTCGGGTTTTCAGTCCACCGGGAAACCCTTTTTTGCCCAAGTCTCCCTTTCGGGTTTTCAACTTGCCGGGTGTACATATTTTTTATTTTATCCCTAAATTTTGCCCAAACCTTTTTGGTTCGCCGGGATGCCCTTGTTTTTCCTAGGTTTGTCAACCTAGCGGGTCATTTATGCGTAGTATCTTTTGACTATGTCTGCGTTCGCAGGGTGTGGTAGGTCGTCACTGTCCATGGTGGTTAAGATCATTGCCCCGCCAGAAAAGATGTTCTTGATTATGAATGGTCCTTCATAGGTAGGAGTCCATTTTCCCCTGGGATCACTTTGTGGCAAGATGATACGCTTGATCACTAGATCTCCAACTTGATATACTTGGCGTCTGACTTTCTTGTTGAAAGCCTTGATCATTCGTTTTTGATACGTCTGACCGTGGCAAACAACAGTAAGCCTCTTTTCGTCAATTAAGTTCAGTTGATCAAGCCGGGTCTGGATCCAATCATCTTCACTCAAACCTGCATCCTTCATGATTCTCGAGAAGGGAATCTGAACCTCGATAGGTAAAATAGCCTCCATGCCATAAACCAAAGAATAGGGTGTTGCCCCAGTTGATGTGAGAGCCGTGGTACGGTACCCATGGAGAGAAAACGGTAGCATCTCATGCCAAACCTTGTAGGTGACTGTCATCTTTTGTATGATCTTTTTGATATTTTTGTTAGCAGCTTCGACAACACCATTCATCGTTAGCCGATAGGGGGATGAATTATGGTGTTGAATTTTGAACTACTCGCATAAGGAGGTGATCATAGTATTGTTAAGGTTTGTACCATTATCTGTGATGATCCTTTCGGGGATACCGTACCGGCAAATAAGATTCTGCTTGATGAAGAGGGCAACAACATTCTTAGTAACGGATGCGAAGGAAGCTGCTTCGACCCACTTGGTGAAGTAGTCAATGGCCACTAGAATAAAGCGGTGTCCATTGGAGGCTGTAGGCTTGATCTCTCCAATCATGTCGATTCCCCACATAGCAAAGGGCCAAGGAGCTGTTAGGACATATAGAGGAACCGAAGGCACGTGGACCTTGTCTGCATAGATTTGACACTTATGACAAGTCCGGGAGTGTTGATAACAGTCAGCTTCCATGGTAGACCAGTAATAGCCTGCCCGTAGAATCTTCTTTGCCATCGTATGCCCACTAGAGTGAGTGCCAAAGGTACCCTCATGTAATTCAGCCATGACCTTTTCAGCTTCAATCTTGTCCACACAACGGAGCAGAATAGAATCATGATTGCGCTTGTACAGGATGCCATTACTTAGGAAGAACTTAGCTGAGAATCTCCTTAAGAACTTTTTGTCATTGACTGAAGCTCCTTTTAGATATTCTTGAGCCTTGAGATACCTTTTGACTTCATGAAACCACGACTGGTCCACTACTTCTTCGGTATTAATCTCGTGACAGTGTGCTGGTTCGTCCATTCGTTCAATGGTGATCTGGGGGAGCCTCATTATCCCAATTAAGTTTAAACATGGATGACATTGTAGCTAGAGCATCTGCTAGCTGATTTTCTTCTCGCGGAAAATGCTCGAAGGTAATCTGCTCGAAATGTGGTAACAATGTCAAAACATGTTCTTTGTAAGGGATGAAGTTTGGATGCTTAGTGTCCCACTCTCCTTTGATCTGACTGATGACCAAAGCTGAGTCCCCAAATACATCTAAAGATTTGATTCCCAAGTCTATGGCAGCCTTGAGACCAAAGATGCATGCCTCGTACTTTGCCATGTTGTTTGTGCAGTTGAAATAAAGTCTGGCCGTGAAAGGAGTATGGAAAACTTCCGGAGATATGAGCACAACACCGATACGTTACCAAGTGCATTGGATGCCCCATCAAAGTACAAGGTCCATTGGGATCCTTGTTCAGGTCCGTCATATGGTCTGATCTCTTCGCAATTGTCCAATGTCATGATGTCTTCGTCAGGGAAGTCGAACTTCATGGATTGATAATCTTCTACAGCTTGATGAGCCAGATGGTCAGCTAGCACACTACCCTTTATAGCTTTTTGGGTCGTGTACTGTATGTCGTATTCCATTAGCATCATCTGCCATCTAGCTATCCTCCCAGATAGAGCAGGCTTCTCAAAGATGTACTTTATCAGATCCATCTTAGATATCAGCAAAGTGGTATGAGTCAACATATACTGCCTTAGCCGGTGAGCAGCCCATACCAAAGCGCAGCAAGTTTTCTCGAGTAGTGAATATTTGGTTTCACAGTCGGTAAACTTTTTGCTTAGGTAATAAATGGCGTGCTCTTTTCGGCCAGACTCGTCATGCTGCCCAGTACGCACCCCATTGAATTCTCTAAGATGGTCAGATACATGATTAGCGGTCTTCCCTCGACGGGTAGCATCATGACAGGAGTCTCTAGCAAATACTCCTTGATTTTATTGAAAGCAACTTGACATTCGTCGTTCCATCTGACTACTTGATCTTTCTTCAACAGTTTGAAGATTGGTTCACAAGTAGATGTTAGGTGAGAAATGAACCTAGCAATGTAGTTTAGGCGTCCCATAAAACCTCTGACTTCCTTCTCAGTGCGAGGAGCAGGAATTTCTTGTATAGCTTTGACTTTGGCAGGATCCACCTCAATGCCTTTGTTGCTGACAATGAAACCTAAGAGTTTACCGGACCGAACTCCGAATGTGCACTTGTTTGGGTTCAATCTTAGCTTGTACTCCTTCAACCTGACAAACAGCTTTTGCAAGTGATCAAGGTGTTCTTCTTCTGTTTGTGATCGGGCTATCATGTCATCTACGTAGACCTCTATCTCATGATGTATCATATCATGAAACAAAGCTACCATGGCGCGTTGATAGGTCGCCCCGGCATTCTTCAGTCCGAATGGCATCACTTTGTAGCAGAACGTACCCCACTGTGTGACAAATGTAGTTTTCTCCATGTCCTCAGGTGCCATTTTGATCTGGTTATAGCCTGAGAATCCGTCCATGAAAGAAAATACTTTGTGTTGGGCTGTGTTGTTGACCAGGATGTCGATGTGTGGAAGTGGAAAATCATCTTTAGGGCCGGCCCTATTTAAATCTCTATAATCCACACACATTCTCACTTTGCCGTCCTTTTTAGGCACGGGAACAATGTTGGCCACCCATTGAGGATAGGAAGTAACAGCCAGAAATCCAGCATTGAACTGCTTCATAACTCCTGCTTTGATCTTCTCTGACATGTCAGGTCTCATGCGGAGGACCTTTTATTTCACCGGTGGACAGTCTTCTCTTGTGGGTAGACGATGTACCACAATGTCTGTATCGAGTCCCGACATGTCTTTGTATGACTAGGCAAAGATCTCATCATAATCATGCAATAGCTGAATTAGGCGCTCCTTGACACTCGGCTCTAGATTGGCACCTATTTTGATTTCCTTTTTATCATCCTCAGTTCCCAAGTTGATTGTATCCAACTTTTCCTCATGAGGCTGAATTGCTCTTTCCTCTTGTTGTAATAGTCTGGCCAATTCCCCTGGCACCTCACAATCTTCCTCATCTCCGTATTCGGCTTGGTAGATCATATCTTCAGAGTCACCGAAGGCTATAGAAGTATCGTTACCCATGGGATCTGGAATGGAAGGGTACCAGCATTTGTGAGTGTGGGTGTGTGTAAGGGTATATCCATCTTAAAACAATAAAATGTAAAAGAAAGACAATGAGCATAAAAGGTTTATATGTGAAAAAGCGTCCATGATTCATTGAATGACATATGTAGATGAAATAAAAACTCTTACAAATGGACCATTGTGCCTTGGTTAAGACACAAGGTTTTTAAAGTACGAATTGTTTGTGAATTATTACAGTCCAACAGAAATGTAAAAGATAAATTAATGCGGTATGAAAGTTATCAGGATGAAGTCTTTGGCTTCCCAGTTGCAAAGTCCTCCGCTGACAGTAGGAAATATCCAATCTTCGAAGCTGCCCTCCTCTTCATTGTCTTCTACCTCACTGACGCTTTGGTTGGTAATCTTCACAGGTGGCCCCCCAGCACGGGCATGGCGCACAACCTTCTGACCAGTCGAAGTAAACCCTAAGCCGAACTTGTCTGACTTGTAAGGAATGTCTGGAAGATGACCCCAGATTGTGCACCCCCTTCTTCCACTACTTCTCTTGCATCCTTTAAAGATGACATCCGAGGTGGAGGTCTTGTGATTTTTGGAATCGAGGATACCGCCTTGGTTGCCGCTATTTCTTTAGAGACTTCTTCAAAGTGTTGGAAAGGGGTCTCTATGAACTCGCCATCTAACTCCATATAACGGAAGGAATTCAGATGACTAATCATATACTCCTCCTCCCCATGGAAAATTATGATATTCCCTTGGACGGGGTACTTGAGCATCTGATGCAAAGTGGAGGTTACGGCACCGGCGTTGTAGATCCAGGGGCGTCCCAACAAACAAGAGTAAGAAGGACGGATGTCCATCACGTAGAATGTTGAATTGAAAACCTGAGTTCCCACCTTGATTGGGATGTCCACCTCCCCGTGGACCATCCTCTTCGAACCGTCAAATGCTCTCACCATAATGTTACTGGGTTTTAGAGTCAGCCCCTTGCAATCCAACCTATCAAGGGCTTTCTTTGGCAAGACATTTAAAGATGACCCAGTATCAACCAAGACATGGGCTAGGTTTGTTCCCCTGCACTCCACTGAGACATGTAGTGTGTTGTACCCCAAAATTTGCCCTCCCATATTCTTCAAGATTTGTCAAGATCAATCTCTAAATGGTTCAAAATCTCTCAAGGGTTGCACAGTCCAATTGCCTCCTAACACAGTCAAAATTAGGGTTTTGGTTCTTGCAAGGAAGTTGAGGTTTTCAAGGGCTCAATCAAGTCCCATGTGCCTATATACATTGTCAAGCATCTACATGGCAAGTTTCAAGACTCACAGCAGCAAGTTGCACAGTCAAAAGCCCTAATTGCTTCACAATCAACTGCAGGAGCAAAATGGTCATTTGGCAGTCAAAAGTCAAAATTTTTGGTCAACATCTTATTTTGAAGCCACAATCATCATTTGATCAAGTCTTGATCATGATTCCACAAGCATGGCTAAAAAAAGTCTCAAGATGCAAAAGTTTCTATTTTTGGACAGTTTAAAAGTCAACTGTAACTTGACCAAGGCATAACTTTTTCATGGTTCATCATAAAAATCCCATCCAATGCTCATTTTGAAGGGAATGACATTTCCTACAACTCATCTTCACATTCCAAGTCCAATAAATGCTCTCACAAAAAGTTATCAATTTCTACATTATAGGTCAATTTCAAAAGTTAACAAAAAGGCACTTTAAGTCAAAGACCATAACTTGATATTGGTAAATCAAAATGACATGGGACCAAAGGCATTGATTAGAGGACTTCAAGACCTTTCCAAAATGTCCAAGAACATGTTCATATCTTCAAAATTCAGCAAGATATGCATTGGAGAAGTTGGGAAGTTTTTGGGAACTTTCAAAAGTCAACTTTGCCTAAAACACTTCATTTTTGCTAATGGGCCTCAAATTCCTTCTTGAATCTTTGCCCAAGGCTTATGCACGACCCATTGAACTTAAAATGATTTATTTTCTTATTTTTAATTAATTAATTGAATTTTTATTAATATTAATTCATTTAATTGATTTTAATTGTAGGAAAATTCAAAAGATATGATTTTTGAATCTTTTTGTGATGCAAATACACTTAGGGCAAGCTGGCAATTCGTGTACACATCAAGGATATCAAAATATCCATGATTGGAAAGGTTTTATCAAAGAAAAAGGTTAAAAAGGATTTGATTGGCAATCACATAATGAAACTTGAATACAATGGATTTTTGGGCCTAAAGTTGACCTAATTCTCTTCACATACAAATGTTGAACCTAACCCTAAAGCAAAGAACGGGCAAGAGCTGCTGAAAACAATATAACAAAATTCTAAAAGTTCAAGAAAATTGGCAAACTGAATTCTCACTTGCAGGATAATTCACACCCTTTTCTTGGTTCCATCACGTTACTGACATTGCCAGGAACCTATTGCCATCAAGAACAAGCCCTAGCACTCAAGGAAACGGCCAAACAGAACCACGGTTTGAACAAACTTTTCCATAATCGAAATTCAATTTTTGTGCATCATTGACATGTTTTGATTATTGATTTGCATTGCTAACATCATCCTGAAGCTTTTGGTATGGATTAATTGTGTTGAAACATCTTGAATCGAAAACTACCATGGACGAATGCTAGGGTTTCAGAGCTTTCATATTAGGGCTTTTCTCATACTATAAAATTAGACCTCAAGAAATATATGGTTAAACTCGTCACGACAAGACAAATTCATTGATACCATTGCGCCTTTTTTATGTTATCTGTAACTCTAATCGCTATTCTTGGCAGTTTTGGTTTGTGGGGGTTAAAAACCCCCGCTATCTTGTTTTTGTTTTACAGGAAAAGATGAAGAAGACGAGACGTGGAATCATTCTGTTGGTTGGTTCAAACAATGGCGCGCGTTTTTTAATGTCCAAGCATAATTGAGTTTTTAATACATTATTTTCATTAGCCAGTATAATAACAAAGCGTGCAAAGTAGCTTGGTGGTTGGTGGCGTGGCTTGCAATCGTTGGGACCTGGGTTCGATTCCCAGGTCCACCCAAATCTCAACTATTATTTTTCATAACATCTTCCTGTGCAGGCTTTGCAATGATGTCCATCATATACCCTCAGCGCTCCATATGCCAAGTGGCCATGATCAATAATCTGAAGGCAAAAAAATGATGAACATTGTACTCCCCAGTCAACCAACAAGCGCCTGATTATGAAAGTCAACAAGGCTTAGAGTTTTCTTGGGCCAGAATTTCTCAAACATACCTCCATTCTGGGCCAACATACCCCCCTTGGTTTGCTATTTTTTATTTATTTTTATTCTCTTCTCTTTTAATTCTTTTAATTATTATAATTGTTATTATTAATTCACCAACAAATTAATTTTCATAATAAATTCAGAAATCAAAATTGTAAATATTTTTATTGTTTATTATTTTTTACTATTAACTATTAATTTTGTAAATAAATACTAACCTATAATTTAGTTTAATTTAGGTTTAATTTTAATCTTTTTCTCAATAAATAAAAATTATGTAGAATTAGGTTTTGACAATTTTCATTCATATTTTCTTAATTATCATTATTATTATTTATTAATCATTATTTTTGTACATAAAAATGTAAATTAATTAATTTAGTTAATTAGGTTAACTTTGACCTTTTTTTTATTAATAATTAAAATAAACTTAGAATTAGGGTTTTCTTTTGACTTTTAATTTCTTTTATTTTATTTTTATTAAATATTAAAAAACATAAAAAAACATTTTTCTTTACATAATTAATTAGTATTAGGTTTAATCTTAATTAATTGCAAAAGGACCAAAAACTCATATTTTCTCAAAAGGGTCAAAACCCTAGGATGTCCTGATTTACTTTCCATTCGCGCGTTATTATTTATTTGATTATTATGTAACTGCTTCCAAGAATGTAATAGTAATTAGGTTTACCGCTTTCTTTACTTTCCGCACTTTATCAAAACGGGTTTTTGTCTTTGGCGATGTATAGACCCGCGCCTTGTAATAGCGTAGATTCATATTTCCGTACTTTATTTTCCGCACTCTTAACTGTTAATACGCATGAAAGAATGTATGAAAATTAAAAAACAACTCGTAGCTCACAATTGCATGATCAAAGATAAATGTTAACATGAAAACAACACACAAAGCACATGCCACTTCTAGGGTACGCCTCACTCATTGCCTTCGAACGTGGTCGTCAAGTATAGGGTGTTTTAGAGGTCGTCCTCTTGTCTAAAGATCCAGTTGCCTCGAAACGGTTGTGTTGTACCCCAAAATTTGCCCTCCCTTTCTTCAAGAAACCATCTTGGATTTTCAAGGTCCCTCTGAAACAAATCCAAGTCCTGAGTTATCCCTTTGCCCAAGCAAGCCGCTTACAAGAGCAAGATAATCTCACGAACTCCAGAGGCAACGCTTTTATCTTGAGAAAAATCAAATTCTAAGTACTTAGAATGCTTCTCTAAAATAAGTGTTTTTTTTAGAAAAATCAGCGCTTCAGAACTTCTAAACCCATCCCAGATGGAGACGGTCAGAAGTTGCAAGCTTGGCTCAGCGTGGTCAGAAGTTGGCTCTTCAGCAGTTACACAAGCTCGGTCAGAATTTGCTAAAGGAATGCAAGAGAAGCAGGAAAGTCTGAAGGCTCCTTCAGAACAGGTTGAAATCAGAAGATGAAAGGTCAGAGGAATGAGTGTTATACTGATACAGAATCTCTAAGTCCAGATTGTCCAGAAGTAAATCCAAGGAACGTACCAAGAAACTAGGAGAATCTCCAGAGCTTACTAAGGCAACAGGTAGCCAGGGCCAGAGCATGGTTTATGCTGTTGATTCAATGCTGGTTTTCATTACCAGAATGTTGGTATTGACAGGTCTTGTCACCATTTAATGCCCATTAATGCTTCCAACCACTCCTGAGCATTCACGTGTGGCTTGGAAAATGCTTTTGCACAGATTCTGGCATGGGTCTTCACGCCACCGCCCACTTCAGAGGTCACTTCTCCCCAATCTACGCCTGCTGCTGCAACCTAGGCTGAAAGCTAGCTGTTATCACAATTTCCCAGGAATTTCTGTCAAAGAACAAATTCAAACTCTGTTGGCGCCTTAAATGTTCAAGGCATCCACAAGAATTTTGCCCATAAATAGAGAACTTCCACCACTGCAAAAGGCGTTCAAGAAAAAAACAGAAACAGAAATTGCTAAGAGGGAAACAAAACTCCTAGCAACACAGCATTCTGAAACTCTGCCAAAATCTCCAGCTTTGTTGCATAACGTTAAGTTTCTCACCTTCAACTTCATCAAATATCCAGCTCTTTTTTGTAAACCAAAAACACTCTTTCCAAACTTCTGACTCTATACACGTATACACCTTTACTTCCCCTTTTCAAAATCTGTCCAGAACACCACCAGAATCAAAAGCTAAAACTTTCACTCACCAACTTTCCAAACAGTCAGGTAAGCACCTGCTGACCCTCACCACACTGTTAAGCATCATCAGCTGTGCATATTCAAGTAACATAATGTAAATATTCATGTTATTGCTGTTCTGAGGATTTTCATACCTCAGAACGTTCTGAGCCAGTATAGGACTTGCCTGTGACCTTGGTGATTCTGACCTCTGAAACATTTTTGCTATTTTGCTGGATCTGTTCCAAATATGTTTCCTGTTTTGTGGAGTAACAACAGGATTACAGATGTTCTGATTAGTACAGGAAAAAGCCAAGTGCTGACTTTGACGTTAGCACATCTGAAGCCTGTTCTGCTGTCAATGATATCAGAACCTCTGAGAATTATTGCCTTTTCAGCAGAATCAGAACTTCTGGTCTCTCCACTAACAAACTTCTGTCTTGCAGCGCAGGGGAGTCAGAACTTCTGATTTCCCCACTAACAGGTTTCTGTTTTGCAGGTTCTAGAGTCAGAAGTTCTGACTCATCCAGTTTCACTAACAGGTTGATCATCTGGCAGCGGATCTGGGTCAGAATTTCTGATGACCACCCAGCAGCGCGCGGGCTCCCTCTCTCTCTCTCTATATATATCTTGTTTTCTACTATTTTCTTTTTTGTCTATTTTTCTCGTTGAACCCCCCATGTACAAATGTGTATCCCCCTCCCCTAATTGTTGTAATAGCGTAGGATTTTACATTTCCGCTTCTTATTGCTAGTAATTAGGACATGTATGACAAGATAAAATCAATAAAATAGAAAAACCTAATTCAAAGAAAAACTCTTGTATGCAACAAAACACACTTGCACACTAACACCCCTAGGGTTACATCCACTTGTTGCCTTTCAAAATTAGGCCATATTGCATGTCAGGTCTCTTTGGGCAAAACAAACAAATCAAATGATCATAGTCCCTCGATAACATTTTCAAAATATTGCCAAAAACAAAATGATCAAGTCCCTTAAAAAAATGCCCAAAGATACTTGGCACCATTGCAATTATGGTCCAAACGGTGACTCGCGCTCGTCCCTTTCACACCCTAACACAAGATTGTCCACCAAATACAATGATGGAACAAAATTGTTAAAAGGGTTAAAAACATAACAAAAATCTTTGAGAACTTTAGGGTAGATCGCTCTTAAGTACTTGTCAACTTGCAAAACAAAAACACTTGCCTGTTTTTTAAACCACACCTCACTTTCAAAAACAACTTTCAAAAAACAAATGAAAACCTTTTCAAAAGACATACACCTTTGTATACATCCCAACATGGATCATTACAAAGGTTGCCACCACATTGGCTTCTTTTCAAAACATTTTCAAACCCACACACACACAAGCACCATTTAAAACAATTGAAAACAAAAGGCAAGTGATCTAAGCAAGTAACTAAGAGCCCATGGATAACCATGGATAGAAAGGGTGCTAACACCTTCCCTTTCTATAATCTACTCCCCGAACCCAAGAAAACATCTCAAAAGGTTTTTGCTGCGCTTTTTAACCTTTCCTTAGGATAAAATAAAAAGTCGGTGGCGACTCTTGCTCAACCGAAACATTTGCGAATACAAACGCAAAACCATAGTCAGTTTTCCCACCGTATCACAGAACTGGCGACTCTGCTGGGGATTATTTTAAAAGTGGAGTAACCTTAGGGCTTAGATCACCCTCTTGCATGACTAATTGTTTGAATTGTTTGCTTTATACTTTGGTTCTATTTGTTTGGGTTTGCAATCCTACACCCGGATTTTGGGGAAACATTCATAGATAGCAATACGTTGTGGAAACTGTGTGGGGTATACCGACACGGTTGAAGCAATAGCTATATTAGTGCGACATATTTGTGAGTACCGGTAACCCTTGAGTTCAATCAAGGACAGTACGGGGCCGCTGAGTGATGTCACTAAGCGCTAATGACCTAGAACCTTACTTGACCATCTTGGCCTTTTATTAGGGGTAGTGAGATGACCGACTTTGGTGCAGTCCGAAGTTGGTAGATACTCGATACTACACTCATTGAGGGTTGTTTTCTTGGAATATTTTGGTCGCTAGTTAAGTGGCTAAACCAAAACAATGAACATTGAAAACAATCCAGGGATATTGAGCTCCTTAGAACCCGGTTACTATCTATAGGATAGGTTTTAAGCCAACTACACTCAAGAGGGTACTTGCCTATGAAACCCCATGCCAGCCTGAAACTAGGGTTTGGTGTGATTTGCTTGTACATATGTTTTGTGCATACATCATAAACATCATGAAGCATCATATGCATTCTCTAACCATTTCAAGGGTTTTGGATCTTCATCTTTGTTCTTGTTTTGTAGGACATGGAGATTCCTCGCAGAAATACCATTCAAGTCAACCTTGTGAGAATCTCTCCTCAACTCAAGGAGCTCGCCTCAAGAATTCCGGAAAATTCATCCTTCAGTGAAAGACATGGTAGACTGCTCAACCTAGTCAACACCAACATTGAAGAAGACATGATGAAAGTGCTATTCCAGTTCTTTGACCCTCTTCACCACTGTTTCACTTTCCCTGATTATCAGTTGGTACCCACTTTGGAGGAGTTTTCTCAACTCCTGAGAATTCCTATCCTTAATCAACTACCCTTCAACGGTACCGAAAAGGAACCAAAGCCGGAAGATGTTGCTCGAGCATTACATCTACAACCATCCGATATTAAGGGGCATTGGGAAACCAGAAGCGGCGTCAGAGGATTCTTAGCAAAATTCTTGTTTGAGAAGGCACAAGAATGTTGGAACTCATTGGACCTACAAGCCTTTGAAGAGATTGTGGCACTCCTTATCTATGGGTTGGTCTTGTTCCCAAATCCTGACCAATTGGTAGATGTCAATGCTGTCAAAATCTTCTTGTCCAGAAATCCAATACCAACAATGCTTGGGGACATCCTTCACTCATTTTACACACGAACAATGAGAAAGAGGGGTGTTCTCATGTGTTGTACTCATATCCTTGCGAGGTGGTTTATTTCGCACCTTCCACAGTCTGTCTTGAAGAATGACCAAGGTGCAAGGTGGTCCCAACGATTGATGACTCTTACTCATTCTGATGTGCATTGGTGTTCTCGGTCCAGAGAAAATGTCATCATTGTCGATCGTTGCGGAGAATTTCCTAATGTTCCTTTACTTGGGATTAAAGGGGGTATCACCTACAACCCTTGCCTAGCTTTGAGGCAATTTGGATATGCACGGAGGGATGGCCCTCATGATATGTTGATTCCTAGCCTAGTTTTTGACTTCGACAACGATGCGCAAGGACTTCGCCAAAGATTCATCAGAGCTTGGGGAAAACTCAACAAGGTTGATAGCAAGACTCTGGGACACAAGAACTCCATCCCTCTTGAACCTTATCTCAAGTGGCTACGAGCCCGAGCCCAAAGATTGATGATGCCTTATCCTCATATTCTCCCTGTGATTAAAGAGCCCGTCAATGAAGGAGAGGTTCCCTACACCATCCTACATCCAGACATGCCTACATCGTGGGAGGAAATGCAGAAAAGTTGGATTCAGCTCAAGGAGGAACGTAATACTTTTGAAGCTAGCTTCTACGCCAGTGAGAAGAAGGTTCTAGAGCTTACCCGCCGACTCCATGAGCAAGAGGTCCTCAACACCTATATCGCGCCAAAGAGGATGCGAAATGTCTTTCTGCCTTAAGAAGTTTATTTTGTAATATTTGGCCCATGGGGCATTTATGTACTGACAAATTTCTTCTTATTAATATGACGTGCGCTCTTCTTTGTCTAAAACAATTTTGAATGTCCTAAATCCTTGAATGCATTGCATACATAAGCATACCATTCATCATGTGCATAAGCAGGTCTCATTCCGGGTTTCCTTATCTGTCTGCTGTCTATGTCAGGATGGATCTCGAGCAAACAATCAAAGACCTACAGGCTCAGAATGCACAGTTCCAGCAACTCCTGATGACCTTGGCTAAGGGTCAGGAAGATATCAAGACTCAATTGGGAAACAAAGACCCAGTGAAAAAGAAGAAAAAGAGACTCGGGGTGGCTACTTTGGGGAGAAGATTCGACGGAGAAGCTCGAAGAGTGCTTGAATTTCCTCCTACTTCTGATGAAGGAACCAGTAAAGGAGGTGGACCGGCGATACCTTCCGAGGCTGATGCGGAAGAAGAAGAGGTTGAAGAGGATGAAGATTATACTGATCAACAATACCCTCCAGTTGATGATAAATACAAAGGGTTAGAAGACAGATTAGCTGCCATGGAATTACAAAGAGTACCGGGTTTGGATTTTGAAGACTTGGGTCTGGTTGCCGGGATTATGATTCCCCCAAAATTCAAAGTGCCAGCGTTTGTGAGGTATGATGGGCTGTCCTGTCCCAAAATGCATCTCAGGTCCTACGTGAGAAAAATTCAACCCTATACGGCAGATAAAAACCTTTGGATTCATTTCTTTCAAGACAGTCTTTCTGGAGCTCAGTTGGAGTGGTTTTATCAGCTAGAAGGAACCAGCATTCGAAATTGGGAAGATTTGGCCACCGCTTTCTACAAACAATACCAATACAATTCTGACCTTGCCCCTACTCGTACCCAACTTCAGGGTATGTCGTTAGGAACAGGCGAAGGATTCAAAGAGTACGCACAGAAGTGGAGGGATTTGGTTGGCAGGGTGCAGCCTCCTTTAACCGATCGTGAGCTTGTTGATATGTTTCTAGGTACCCTATCTGGGCCTTTCTTCAATCATCTAATTGGTAACTCTTCCGCGGGGTTTACCGATTTGATCTTAACAGGCGAGAGAATAGAAGCTGGCATCAAGTCAGGAAAGATTCAGAAGGGTGTCGCTACAAGTACTGAGAAGAGGCCTTTTAAGAAAGAAGCAAGTGCCGTCTATGGTCTTAGAAGACAAGTCAAGCCCGAAAGTCGCCAAGCCGTCAATGCTCTGGTCATTTCAAAACCTGTTGCTGCTCCTCAGCAATACAATCAACAAAGAGGTGAAAGGCCCAAGAGGCAGTATACTCGGCTGAGTATGACCTTATCTCAAATTTTACCCCAACTGTTGTCAACCAACTTGGTGACCATCAAAGAGGCTCCTAAGGTCGTCAACACTGCGTCTCCTAAGTATAACCCAAATGCCCGGTGTGCTTATCATTCTGATAGTCCCGGGCACGCTACTGATGATTGCTGGGCCTTGAGAAACAAAGTGCAAGATCTTATCGACGCAAAGGAAATTCAGTTTGAAGCGCCTGAGAGACCAAATGTTGTAACTGCTCCTATGCCCCAGCATAGAGTAAATGCCATTGAAGAAGAGTTGTATGCTGTTTCTGTGAATGACCTAGCTACCCCTCTGAAGACTGTCAAGAAGAACCTACTGCTGGCCGGTTTATTTCCGGGTTGCAGTGAAGGTTGCCTGTTCTGTGTTGTTTCCCTATCTGGTTGTCCCTTGCTGCAGTTAGGCATCCAAAGCCTAATGGATAGCAAGGAGATTCTGTTTAAAAAGTCTGTTGTTCAGTTGGTTCCGGTAGAAGAAGTTTCTGTGGTTACCATCTTCAATAATCCAATCAAGGCTCTCCCGAAGAAGCCTGTTCAAATCATGACTGTTGCACCTGTGGTTATTACTGTTCCGGGGCCCCTCCCCTATGTGTCTGATAAAGCTGTCCCCTGGCATTATGGGGCAGACGTATATGTGAATGGAATCAAACAAGAATTCAACACTGGCGCCAGTATCTGCGATATCACTGGTCCAGCCAAGGTCACCCGCAGTGGCAGGCTCTTCTCGCCTGACATTGCACCGCCCGCTACTCGAAAACCCCTCCTTATAACACCTACAAGTGTACCGGTTCCTGTTGCTGATCAAGTTGTTTCCCCTGCCGCCGAGTCATCTAATGCTCGGGGAAAAGGGATTGAAGAGGAGCCTTCCCGGATGAAGGCACCAATACCTATAAATGTTGAGGCCTCCCAACAAGAAATGGAGGAAATCCTGAAAATAATAAAGAAGAGTGATTTCAACATTGTCGAGCAGCTGGGGCATACGCCCTCCAAGATCTCCATGCTCTCCTTATTGCTATACTCCGAGGCCCATGCTAAGGCCTTGATCTCATTTCTCAAGACGGCCCATGTGCCACAGGAGACATCTGCAGTCCAGTTCACTGATTGCGTAGCAAATCTGACAGCAGACAATGGCTTGGGTTTCTCAGATGCTGACCTGACTGCGAAGGGAAGAGATCACAATGATGCCCTGCATGTCTCTATCGAATGCAGGGGCACTACCCTGGCGCATGTACTGGTGGATACTGGTTCTTCCTTGAATGTTCTACCAAAAAAGGCTTTAGATCGTTTAGATTGTGAAGGCCTGGAACTGAAGCCCAGTAACATCATCGTCAGGGCCTTTGACGGTTCAAGAAGGATGGTTCATGGAGAGGTTGACATTCCTATTCGGGTGGGCTCTCAGGTGTTTGACTCTACTTTTTATGTGATGGATATACGTCCATCGTACTCTTGTCTACTGGGTCGACCTTGGATCCATAAAGCTGGGGCAGTGACCTCTACCTTGCACCAGAAGCTGAAGTACCCTGTCAGAGGGAAGATCGTCACTGTGCAAGGAGAAGAGGAGTATATGGTGAGCCATTTGAATTCCTTCAGATACATTGAGATGGACGGGGAGTTTATTGAAACCCCCTTTCAGCATTTCGAGGAGGTGCATCCAATTTCAGCAACAGCAGAGACAACAGTCGAAGAGAATGTTCCTTTGAAGATGGCTTCCCTAAAGGATGCCCGGGCTATGGTTCAGAGAGGTGAATGTACTAACTGGGGCAGGCTTCCTGACTTCACACAGAAAACTGACAAATTTGGACTGGGCTTTACTGCAGAGGCTCAGAAGGCTGTGCGCAAGGACAAGATCAGAAAGGTTCCAGTGTTTATCTCCAATCCAAGGGTGAACGCTATTGAGGAGGATATAGAGGAAGCAGAGTTTGACAGTTGGATCTACCCGACTACCAGCAACGGACCAAGCAACTGGACGGCAAAGGATTTTACACCTATCACATTTGTCACGCAGTAATTAATTCTTTTGATTTCCAATTTGTAACAAACAATGTGTTAAAACTTTTATTGGCTCGGTGTCCTACCCGGGGCATCGTAGCTCCATTTGTGAGGGCTTTTTGTATGTCATTTCCATATATCATCAATCAAAACATTGGATGTTTGTTGCATTGCAAATCTTGTGCTCTTTTCTTTCTATGTTATATATTGCAAAACAGCTATATTTAGACACACTCACTTATATAGGTTTCAGTCCACTCTGGATCTCGCTGGTAACAGCTCTGCTACCGCCAGTTATGACTTCGAGAATCCGATCAACTTGGCCGAAGACGAAGGTGAAGATGATTGCGAAGTGCCTGGTGAACTCGCAAGGCTGCTACTCCAAGAAGAGAGGGCTATTCAACCACATGAAGAGCCGGTGGAAACAATTAACCTGGGTACTGAGACAGATAAGAAAGAGGTCAAGATTGGGGCTAATCTAAAGCTCAGCGCAAAGCAACGTTTGATCCAGATGCTACAGGATTACATGGAGATATTTGCTTGGTCCTATGAAGATATGCCTGGTTTGGATGCCGACATTGTAGTTCATCATCTGCCAACCAAGGAAGACTGTCCTCCGGTAAAGCAAAAGGTCCGCCGTATGCGCCCAGAGATGTCTGAAAAGATCAAGGCTGAGGTTATGAAGCAGTTCGACGCTGGGTTTCTAGCAGTAACTTCTTACCCTCAGTGGGTTGCCAATGTGGTGCCAGTGCCGAAGAAAGACGGTAAAGTCAGAATGTGTGTCGACTATAGGGACTTGAACAGGGCAAGCCCCAAGGATGACTTCCCCTTACCTCACATCGATGTTCTTGTTGACAATACTGCTCAACACAAGGTTTTCTCCTTCATGGATGGTTTTTCAGGGTATAATCAGATCAAGATGGCTCCGGAAGATATGGAAAAGACCACCTTTGTGACTCAGTGGGGCACCTTCTGTTATAAGGTCATGCCATTCGGGTTGAAAAATGCTGGGGCAACCTATCAACGTGCCATGGTTTCTTTATTTCATGATATGATCCATCATGAGATTGAGGTATACGTTGATGACATGATTGCAAGGTCTCAAACTGAGGAAGAGCACCTTGACCATCTGAGGAAGTTGTTTGACCGACTCAAATTATACAAGCTGAGGTTGAATCCCAACAAATGCACCTTTGGGGTAAGATCCAGAAAATTGCTAGGTTTCATTGTAAGTGATAAAGGTATTCAAGTGGACCCTGCCAAGGTTAAAGCCATTCAAGAGATGCCGACTCCGAAGACAGAGAAAGAAGTCAGAGGCTTCCTGGGACGATTGAATTACATTGCCCGATTCATCTCACATCTGACTGCTACTTGTGAGCCAATTTTCAAATTACTGAAGAAAGATCAAGTAGTACGCTGGAACGATGAATGTCAGGCTGCCTTTGAAAAGATAAAGGAATATCTCCAAGAGCCACCCATTCTTATGCCGCCAGTGGAAGGAAGACCTCTGATACTATACTTGACAGTGCTTGATAATTCAATGGGGTGTGTGCTGGGGCAGCATGACGAGTCTGGCCGAAAAGAGCACGCTATTTATTACTTGAGCAAAAAGTTTACCGACTGTGAGTCTCGTTACTCACTGCTTGAGAAAACTTGCTACGCTCTTGTATGGGCTGCTCGCTGGCTGAGACAGTATATGCTGACTCACACTACCTTGTTGATTTCAAAGATGGATCCCATCAAGTACATATTTGAAAAGCCTGCTCTGTCTGGGAGAATAGCGAGATGGAAAATGATCTTGACAGAGTATGATATCCAGTATACAACTCAGAAAGCTATTAAAGGAGGTGTACTGGCAGATCATTTGGCACACCAACCTGTGGACGATTACCAATCATTGAACTTTGATTTTCCGGACGAAGACATCATGGTGGTAACTGACTGTGAAGTATCTGGACCGGATGAAGGACCTGAGGAAGGATCTCGATGGTCTATGCATTTTGATGGAGCCTCCAATGCTCTGGGTAACGGCGTCGGCGCTGTAATCATATCTCCCAAAGGAACTCATACTCCACTCACCGCCCGATTGTGTTTCAACTGCACCAACAACATGGCAGAATATGAAGCATGTATCATGTGTTTACAAGCTGCAATCGACTTAAGGATTAAATTTATGAGTGTCTTCGGGGATTCCGCTCTCGTGATCAATCAGATCAAAGGCGAGTGGGATACGAAACACCCAAATCTTATTCCTTACAAGGAGTATGTGTCAACTTTGCTTCCCCACTTTGAGGAAATAACTTTTGAGCACTTCCCAAGAGAGGAGAATCAGCTAGCGGACGCACTAGCTACGATGTCTTCAATGTTCAAAGTTAAATGGGACAATGAGGCTCCCCGGATCATTATATGGAAGTTGGATGAACCAGCATACTGCTGCGATCTCGAGGCTGAAAAGGTGACTGAAAAACCCTGGTATCATGAAGTGAAGAGATACTTAGAAGCTCAGGAATACCCTGAAGGTGCATCTGTCAACGACAAAAAGTTCATGAGGAGGTTTACGGCAAAAATTTTCCTCAGCAACGGCATCCTCTACAAACGGAATCATGATTCAACTCTACTACGTTGTGTGGATAAGGCTGAAGCAGAGAAGATCATGTTAGAACTGCATGAAGGTACATTTGGAACACATTCCAGTGGGCACACCATGGCAAAGAAAATCCTTCGGGCAGGGTATTTCTGGTCCACAAAGGAAGCTGATTGTTACCAACACTCTCGAACTTGTCATAAATGCCAAATCTATGCTGACAAGGTACATATTCCTCCAGTTCCTCTAAACGTCCTGACGGCACCTTGGCCTTTTGCAATATGGGGGATTGATATGATCGGCGAGATCCGACCGACGACATCCAATGGGCATCGCTTCATCTTGGTGGCGATCGATTATTTCACAAAGTGGGTTGA
The DNA here is from genome assembly GCA_948472305.1 of Vicia faba. Taxonomy (NCBI): domain Eukaryota; kingdom Viridiplantae; phylum Streptophyta; class Magnoliopsida; order Fabales; family Fabaceae; genus Vicia; species Vicia faba. The sequence continues at coordinate 1,519,707,475 of OX451741.1, read as the reverse complement.
GGCAGCTTCCTACGCCACAGTAACCAAAAGCGTCGTGGCACGTTTCATCCAGCATAATCTGATCTGTCGGTACGGCGTCCCGGAAAGAATCATTACGGACAATGGTACCAATCTCAACAACAAGATGATCACTGAACTCTGTGAACAATTCAAGATACAGCACCACAATTCTTCTCCCTACCGACCGAAGATGAATGGGGCTGTAGAGGCAGCCAATAAGAATATCAAGAAAATTGTGCAGAAGATGACAGTGACTTATAAAGATTGGCATGAGATGTTGCCATTCGCTCTTCATGGGTACTGTACCTCAGCAAGGACGTCAACCGGGGCAACTCCCTTCTCTTTGGTCTATGGCATGGAGGCAGTTTTGCCAATTGAAGTCCAGATACCCTCTCTCCGGATAATGAAAGATGCAGATCTGAGTGAAGATGACTGGATCCATACTCGACTTGATCAATTAAACCTGATTGACGAAAGGAGACTCACCGCTATTTGTCATGGTCAACTGTATCAAAAACGGATGATCAGGGCATTTAACAAGAAAGTCAGACCGCGAGAGTATCAAGTTGGGGACCTGGTAATCAAACGCATCATCCTTCCTCAAAGTGATCCCCGGGGCAAGTGGACCCCTACTTACGAAGGGCCATTTGTGGTTAAACATGTGTTCTCAGGAGGAGCCATGATCCTAACCACCATGGACGGTGACGACCTTCCTCACCCCGCCAATGCAGACATAGTGAAAAAATACTACGCATAAATAAAAGACCCGCTAGGTTGACATACCTAGGCAAAAATTAGGGCTTCCCGGCGAACCAAAAGGGTTCGGGCAAAAATAAGGGATGAAATGAAAAAATCTGTACACCCGGCAAGTCGAAAACCTGAAAAGGCGGCTTGGGCAAAAATGGGTATCCCGGTGGACTGAAAACCCGAAAGGGCGGTCCAGGCAAAAATTAGGGATAAAGCGTAATACTATGTCTCATTGGATCACTTCGCATCCGGAATTCAGCATCAACTATCCGGCTCAGACTTCGGCATCGACCAGTCAGCTTCGTCTTCAACTAGGCAGCAAAGCGATAAGACGCTTGAAGACATAAAGGCGGTAGCAGAGTTGGAACCCAGTAGGATTTCTCACATAGCTGTTTTGTTTTCTTTTCAAAATTTGTAAGTTCTGTGCTATTCGGCGGCATCCTCTTACTAGGATGTCAGCCTCTTGTACAAAAAATGCCTATTCACAGGCAAAAATTCAAATCAAAACGAATTCACTTGTCCATACAAATTGCCATAGTTTTTCCTTTTTTCTGTTTTGTCTCGCGACGAACGTCCAATGTTCATTTTTGATATATGCATTTGACATTAAATTGTTGATTCATAAATATTTGCACCTGAAATGAAAGATTAATTACAGGTGACATCAGAAACAGGGGCAATGTGAAGTTGTCTGATGCAGTCTGATTGCTTTGTCCACCAAGGTACCCAGGTAGATTCGACTGAAGGATGTGACCAAATCATCTCAACGCCCCGCAGAGTAAGGCAGGATTCAGCAATACTTTCCCCAAGCCGAGTTGATTCCCCGTCGATCCTAAAAAGGCACAACTTTCCCCGGCAAGGTCTAAAAGCTTATCCCCAGAAGATTCTGGAAGCTTGTTCCCTGCAGAATACGGACGTCTCTCCCGAGCTTTGTTCAGAGTTATTCCTCACAAGGGCTTATAACTGGGTTACCCTCAGCTAACCGCCACGGAAGGTCGCCCCCAACAAAGTATCTTTCAAACCCCTACGGAGTGTATCTTTCAATCCCCAGCGGAGTTTATTTTTGATATCCCCAGCGGAGTCTATTTTTGGTATTCCCCAGCATAGTTTACCTTTGGTGTTTCCCAGCGGAGTTTTTTATCCCCAGCAGGATCCATCATTAAAGTCCTCAGCAGGCCTCTCATCAACACTTCAGCAAAGTATCTTGGCCACAAGGCAACTCCCCGGCCAATCATCGAAGATCTACTTTCCTAAAGACGAAGTTACATTCATAAACATTTCACACTTTCATACATCTCGCTTACATACATGATAAAGTGCATGCAACGCTGTCTCATGTTAAAACATCACGCGTATCATACATCATAACATTGCATACAACTTATGTTTTGCCTTTTCAGGAAAAAAGACAATCCCAAAGACAACTACCATCAACTATCGACATTTCCAGACTCGATTCCTGTATCTAGCCAGGGCACGTCTGAAGAGTTCGAAGATTCGATTCCTGTATCCAGCCAGGGCACATCTATCAACTACAACATTTCCAGACTCGATTCCTGTATCTAGCCAGGGCACGTCTGAAGAGTTCGAAGATTCGATTCCTGTATCCAGCCAGGGCACATCTATCAACTACAACATTTCCAGACTCGATTCCTGTATCTAGCCAGGGCACGTCTGAAGAGTTCGAAGATTCGATTCCTGTATCCAGCCAGGGCACATCTATCAACTACAACATTTCCAGACTCGATTCCTGTATCTAGCCAGGGCACGTCTGAAGAGTTCGAAGATTCGATACCTGTATCCAGCCAGGGCATATCTGCATAAGGAGATTGAAGATCAAACACCTGTAACAAGCCAGGAAAACATCTGCCTTTCTCAGATACATAAAGTTCTCGCTAAGGAATCTCTTGTGCGATCAAAATTTCCAAATGGCATCTGTAAGCCCATTCCCGACAAAGATCTGTCGCATCTCCAGATGGCATCTATAAGCCCATCTCCCTATCCACCACCTCTCCAAATGGCATCTATAAGCCCATTCCCGCCATCACATTGCTGATACTCTACTATGCGAGTGCAAATTTCCGGGCACTCTAGTGTCCAATCTCCTTTTACCTTCAAGTCGCGAAAGGCAAACTTGCCAATCTAACTCTTCAGGTTCAAGAAGATTGAACAGGGGCAACTGTTGTACCCCAAAATTTGCCCTCCCTTTCTTCAAGAAACCATCTTGGATTTTCAAGGTCCCTCTGAAACAAATCCAAGTCCTGAGTTATCCCTTTGCCCAAGCAAGCCGCTTACAAGAGCAAGATGATCTCACGAACTCCAGAGGCAACGCTTTTATCTTGAGAAAAATCAAATTCTAAGTACTTAGAATGCTTCTCTAAAATAAGTGTTTTTTTTAGAAAAATCAGCGCTTCAGAACTTCTGAACCCATCCCAGATGGAGACGGTCAGAAGTTGCAAGCTTGGCTCAGCGTGGTCAGAAGTTGGCTCTTCAGCAGTTACACAAGCTCAGTCAGAATTTGCTAAAGGAATGCAAGAGAAGCAGGAAAGTCTGAAGGCTCCTTCAGAACAGGTTGAAATCAGAAGATGAAAGGTCAGAGGAATGAGTGTTATACTGATACAGAATCTCTAAGTCCAGATTGTCCAGAAGTAAATCCAGGGAACGTACCAAGAAACTAGGAGAATCTCCAGAGCTTACTAAGGCAACAGGTAGCCAAGGCCAGAGCATGGTTTACGCTGTTGATTCAACGCTGGTTTTCATTACCAGAACGTTGGTATTGACAGGTCTTGTCACCATTTAATGCCCATTAATGCTTCCAACCACTCCTGATCATTCACGTGTGGCTTGGAAAATGCTTTTGCACAGATTCTGGCATGGGTCTTCACGCCACCGCCCACTTCAGAGGTCACTTCTCCCCAATCTACGCCTGCTGCTGCAACCTAGGATGAAAGCTAGCTGTTATCACAACTTCCCAGGAATTTCTGTCAAAGAACAAATTCAAACTCTGTTGGCGCCTTAAATGTTCAAGGCATCCACAAGAATTTTGCCTATAAATAGAGAACTTCCACCACTTCAAAAGGCGTTCAAGAAAAAAACAGAAACATAAATTGCTAAGAGGGAAACAAAACTCCTAGCAACACAGCATTCTGAAACTCTGCCAAAATCTCCAGCTTTGTTGCATAACGTTAAGTTTCTCACCTTCAACTTCATCAAATATCCAGCTCTTTTCTGTAAACCAAAAACACTCTTTCCAAACTTCTGACCCTATACACGTATACACCTTTACTTCCCCTTTTCAAAATATGTCCAGAACACCACCAGAATCAAAAGCTAAAACTTTCACTTACCAACTTTCCAAACAGTCAGGTAAGCACCTGCTGACCCTCACCACACTGTTAAGCATCATCAGCTGTGCATATTCAAGTAACATAATGTAAATATTCATGTTATTGCTGTTCTGAGGATTTTCATACCTCAGAACGTTCTGAGCCAGTATAGGACTTGCCTGTGACCTTGGTGATTCTGACCTCTGAAACATTTTTGCTATTTTGCTGGATCTGTTCCAAATATGTTTCCTGTTTTGTGGAGTAACAACAGGATTACAGATGTTCTGATTAGTACAGGAAAAAGCCAAGTGATGACTTTAACGTTAGCACATCTGAAGCCTGTTCTGCTATCAATGATATCAGAACCTCTGAGAATTATTGCCTTTTCAGCAGAATCAGAACTTCTGGTCTCTCCACTAACAAACTTCTGTCTTGCAGCGCAGGGGAGTCAGAACTTCTGATTTCCCCACTAACAGGTTTCTGTTTTGCAGGTTCTAGAGTCAGAAGTTCTGACTCATCCAGTTTCACTAACAGGTTGATCATCTGGCAGCGGATCTGGGTCAGAACTTCTGATGACCACCCAGCAGCGCGCGGGCTCCCTCTCTCTCTCTCTCTATATATATATATATATCTTGTTTTCTGCTATTTTCTTTTTTGTCTATTTTTCTCGTTGAACCCCCCATGTACAAATGTGTATCCCCCTCCCCTAATTGTTGTAATAGCGTAGGATTTTACATTTCCGCTTCTTATTGCTAGTAATTAGGACATGTATGACAAGATAAAATCAATAAAATAGAAAAACCTAATTCAAAGAAAAACTCTTGTATGCAACAAAACACACTTGCACACTAACACCCCTAGGATTACATCCACTTGTTGCCTTTCAAAATTAGGCCATATTGCATGTCAGGTCTCTTTGGGCAAAACAAACAAATCAAATGATCATAGTCCCTCGATAACATTTTCAAAATATTGCCAAAAACAAAATGATCAAGTCCCTTAAAAAAAATGCCCAAAGATACTTGGCACCATTGCAATTATGGTCCAAACGGTGACCCGCGCTCGTCCCTTTCACATCCTAACACAAGATTGTCCACCAAATACAATGATGGAACAAAATTGTTAAAAGGGTTAAAAACATAACAAAAATCTTTGAGAACTTTAGGGTAGATCGCTCTTAAGTACTTGTCAACTTGCAAAACAAAAACACTTGCCTGTTTTTTAAACCACACCTCACTTTCAAAAACAACTTTCAAAAAACAAATGAAAACCTTTTCAAAAGACATACACCTTTGTATACATCCCAACATGGATCATTACAAAGGTTGCCACCACATTGGCTTCTTTTCAAAACATTTTCAAACCCCCACACACACAAGCACCATTTAAAACAATTGAAAACAAAAGGCAAGTGATCTAAGCAAGTAACTAAGAGCCCATGGATAACCATGGATAGAAAGGGTGCTAACACCTTCCCTTTTTATAATCTACTCCCCGAACCCAAGAAAACATCTCAAAAGGTTTTTGCTGTGCTTTTTAACCTTTCCTTAGGATAAAATAAAAAGTCGGTGGCGACTCTTGCTCAACCGAAACATTTGCGAATACAAACGCAAAACCATAGTCAGTTCTCCCACCGTATCACAGGTTGCCTCGGATAAAAAGGGTCTAGGACATTAGGGTTACCGCTAAGGCGTCCTACTATTGCTTTGGTGACCACATGTCCCTATCATCGAATTGACCCGAATAACTCCAACGATGGTGCTACCTACTTCTCAATAGTGGGATAGTACTATCTAAAGGACTCTTACACAGCCTAATTCCTTAGGGTAGGTAGATGACTCATAGGTACTTGCTCTCTTTCTAAAAACAAAACAATCTTTTCACACTGACACTTTCTAAAAGATTTCAAAACAAATTTTTCATACACTCTTGAGGACAGATACAAGAGTTACTTAGAAATTTTTCAACGAAACTTTTTCAAAACCTACTCACATTTGAAAAGCAAACAAATTTTTGAAAACATAAGAGCAAGTACCTAAGAGCCCGTGGATAACCACGGATAGAAATGGTGCTAACACCTTCCCTTTCTATAAATCTACCTCCCGAACCGAGAGACATCTCAAAGAAGGAATTTTGCTGTGCTTTTGTCCTTTCCATGTTAGAGAACATAAAAGACGGTGGCGACTCTTGCTTACCGCGACATTTCGCAAACCAGCTTAAAAAACAGTCAGTTCTATTTCCACCGATCACAGAACTGGCGACTCTGCTGGGGACTCTTTTAAGTGAGGTGTACCTTAGGATTAGATCATACTTATGTTTTCAATTGCCTGTTTTGATTGCTTTAATATTGTGGGCCTGTTTTGGGAGTTCTATAGATCCTAACCCGGATCTGGGGGAAACCTTTTAGGTAGCAACAAACTGTGAGGGAACTGTGCGGGGTATACCGATACGGTTGAAGCAGTTGCTACGTTGATGTGGCACTTTGGTGAGTACCGGTAACCCTTGAGTCAAGTCAAGGAGAGTACGGGGCCGCCGCGTGGTGTCGTGAAGCATCAACTGACCTTAGGAACCTTACTTGACCATCCTGGCCTTTTTAGGGTAGTGAGATGACCGACTTTGGTGCAGTCCGAAGTTGGTTGATACTCGATACTACACTCATTGAGGGTTGTTTTCTTGGAATATTTTGATCGCCAGTTTAGTGGCTAAATAAAAATGATGAACACAGAAAACAACCCTATGATATTGAGCTCCTTAGAACCCGGTTACTTTTGATAGGACAGGTTTTGAGCCCACCAACTTCAAGAGGGTAGTACCCCAAACTTCATGCTGGCCTAAACTCTAAGGGCTGTCTGGTGTGACTTGTGTGCCTTATCATGTTTGCTTTTATGAATATTTGTGGTGTGTTTTTATCATAGCATCATAACATCATACAGCATCATATGCATCCACTAACCACTTCAGGGGTTTGAATCTTCATCTTTGTTCTTGTTTTGTAGGACATGGAAACTATCCGCAGAAAGACAATTCAGATCAACCTTGTAAGGATCCCTCCTCAGCTTAAGGAGCTTACATCCAGGATTCCCGAGAGCTCTTCTTTCAGTGAGAAACATGGCAGACTCATCAGTTTGGTCAACACCAACATTGAGGAAGATATGATAAAGGTCCTCTTCCAGTTCTTTGACCCTTTGCACCACTGCTTTACTTTCCCGGATTATCAACTGGTGCCTACCTTGGAAGAGTTTTCCCAGCTTCTGAAGATCCCTATCCTCAGTCAACTACCCTACAACGGTACGGAAAGGGAACCAAAACTTGAAGAGGTTGCTAAAGCATTACGCCTACAACCATCTGACATCAAGGGACATTGGGAAGTTAGAAGTGGTATCAAAGGATTCTTGGCAAAGTTCCTGTTTGAGAAGGCCCAAGAATGTTGGAATTCCCTTGACCTACAAGCCTTTGAAGAAGTTGTGGCTCTCCTTGTCTATGGGTTGGTGTTGTTCCCGAATCCCGATCAGCTTATAGATATCAATGCTGTCAAGATCTTCATGTCCAGAAATCCTATACCTACGTTGCTTGGGGACATCCTCCACTCATGTTACACTCGAACCATGAGAAAAAGAGGTGTTCTCATGTGCTGCACTTCTCTCCTGGCAAGGTAGTTTATTTCGCACCTTCCACAATCAGTTTTGAAGAACGAGCGGGGCTTGAGATGGTCACAACGGTTAATGACTCTTACACATGCTGATATACATTGGTGTCCTCGGTCCAGAGAGAATGTCACTATCATTGATCGTTGCGGAGAGTTTCCAAATGTTCCTTTACTTGGAATCAGAGGAGGTATTACTTACAACCCATGTTTGGCTTTGAGACAGTTTGGATATGCTCGGAGGGATGGCCCTCACGACATGTTGCTTCCTGACATAGTTTTTGACTTCGACGACGATGCACAAGGACTTCGCCAGAGATTTATCAGAGCTTGGAGGATGCCCAACAAGGTAGATAGCAAGACACTGGGGCACAAGAGCTCCATCCCCTTGGAGCCTTATCTCAAGTGGGTACGAGCCCGCTCCCAGAAGTTGGTGATGCCATATCCTCATGTTCTCCCTGTGATCAAAGAGCCAGTCTTGGAAGGAGAGGTGCCCTACACCATTCAACATCCTGACATGCCAACATCTTGGGAGGAAATGCAAAAAAGCTGGATCCAACTCAAGGAAGAACGGAATTCTCTTGAATCCAGTCTACATGCCAGTGAGAAGAAGGTCTTGGAGCTCACCCGCCTACTGCACGAGGAAAAGACTCTCAATACTTACATAGCTCCAAAGAGGATGCGCAGTGTCTTTTGGGATTAATTTATTTTGAAATGTTTTGCCCATGATGCCTTGATGTACTGAACAAATTATTTCTTAATAATAACGCGTGTTCCTTTTTGTCTACAACAAATTTGAACTTTCGAACCCTTGAATGCATTGCATAAATAGCATATCATGCATCATGTGCATAACAGGTACTCTTTTCCTACAGGTTGCTTAATCTTCTTCGCTGTTTATTTCAGCAGTATCATCATGAATCCAGAATCATCTACGAAGCAATCCATCAAGGCCCTTCAGGCCCAGAACGCCCAGTTCCAAGAGTTGATCATGAGCTTAGCCCAAGGTCAAGAGGAATTGAAGGCTCTGCTGGTGAAGAAGAAGAAGAAGAAAGGGAGGACGGTGTTGTTCAACATTGGACGGAGGTTTGGTAATACACTGCATAATGAGGCTGATCAAGCTACTTCCTCTATAGGAAAAGCAGTCCCCAAGCGGGAGGGGTTCCTAGTCCCGTGGTCTCTGACAACGAGACAAATTTCAATGATGAGCAGTACCCTCCCGCTGAAGACAGGTACAAGCAGTTAGAGGATCGTCTGAGTGCCATGGAAATCCAACAGGTGCCTGGGTTGGATTTTGGAGATCTGGGTTTATCTTCTGGGGTGGTGATCCAACACAAGTTCAAGGCACCTTCTTTTGTGAAGTATGACGGGGCTTCCTGCCCTAAGTTACATCTCAGATCTTATGTGAGGAAGATCCAGCCTTACACGGCAGACAAGAACTTATGGATCCATTTCTTCCAGGATAGCCTTTCAGGGGCTCAACTCGAGTGGTTCTATCAGCTGGATGGAGCCAGTATTCGAAACTGGGAGGACTTGGCTACTGCTTTTTATAAGAAGTATCAGTATAATGCCGACCTTGCTCCTACACGTACCCAACTCCAGGGTATGTCGCTAGGATCGGGAGAAGGTTTTGAGGAGTACGCGCAAAAGTGGAGAGACCTGGCTGGCAGGGTGCAGCCACCGTTGACTAACCGTGAACTCGTGGACATGTTCTTGGGGACCCTGTTCGGGCCGTTCTTCAACCACCTGATTGGTAATTCTTCTGCAGGGTTTACAGACCTCATTCTGACTGGTGAGAGGATAGAAGCTGGTATGAAGTCGGGAAAGATACAGAAAGGTGCATCCTCAAGTTCTGAAAAGAAGCCTTTCAAGAAGGAAGCTAGTGCTGTGTATGGTCCCAAAAGACAAAATAAACCGGAACGCCGCCAAGCTGTCAACGTGGTGGTGATTTTAAAGCCTGCTGCCGCTCCTCGGCAACCTAACCAACCAAGGGGTGAGAGACCCAGAAGAGAATACACTCGGCTTAGTATGACCTTGTCTCAGATCTTGCCGCAACTGCTGTCAACCAACCTGGTAACTATCAGAGAAGCTCCGAAGGTGGTAAACACAACATCTCTGAAGTATAACCCCAACGCCCGTTGTGCTTATCACTCTAATAGCCCAGGGTATTCTACTGATGATTGTTGGGCTCTAAGGAATAAGGTTCAGGACCTTATTGATGCTAAAGAAATACAGTTTGAGGCGCCCGAAAGGCCCAACGTTGTGACTGCTCCCATGCCCCAGCATGGAGTGAATGCTGTTGAGGAAGACCTGTATGTAGTCTCTGTGGATGAGATTGTTACTCCCTTGTTGACCGTCAAAAGGAACTTGTTGCTAGCCGGTTTATTTCCGGGTTATAGCAAAGGTTGCCTTCTATGTGCTGTTTCACCTGCTGATTGTCCGTTGCTGAAGTCAGGCGTCCAAAACCTGATGGATAGCAAAGAGATCTTGTTCAAGAAGATTGTTGTTCTTGTTATCCCTGCTGAAGAAGTGTCCGTTGTCACCATTTTCAACAATCCTACCAAGGCTCCCCCTAGGAAGCCTATCCAAATTATGCCTGTTCAGAAGATTGCTCCTATCATCATCATTGTTCCGGGGCCCCTCCCCTATAAATCTGACAAAGCTGTCCCGTGGCACTATGGGGCAGATGTTTATATGCTCGGAGTAAAACAAGAGTTCAATACTAGTACCAGCATCAGTAACATCACCGGTCCTGCTAAATTTACTCGCAGTGGCAGGCTCTTCTCGCCTGATATTGCACCTCCAGCCATTCAGAGACCTCTTGTTATCACACCTGCCAGTGTGCCTGTTTCCCCTCCTGATCAAGTTTATACCCCTGCTGCCGAGTCATCTGACACTCGGGGCAAGGGGATGGCTACCGATGTGCCTGCCCAGATGGAGGCACCGAAGACTGTTAATGTTGAAGCCTCCCAGCAAGAGATGGAAGAGATTCTCAAGATTATCAAGAAGAGTGATTTCAATGTCGTTGAACAGTTGGGGCACACCCCCTCTAAGATCTCTATGCTATCCCTGTTGTTGTGTTCAGAGGCCCATGCCAAGGCCCTGATTTTCTTCCTGAAGACGGCCCATGTGCCACAAGAAACGTCTGCTGATCAATTTATTGATTGTGTGGCCAACTTAACCGCTGATAATGGTCTGGGTTTCTCTGACGCTGATCTGACCGCTAAGGGAAAGAACCACAATGATGCCCTGCATGTCTCCATTGAATGCAGGGGAACTACTCTTGCCCATGTGTTGGTAGACACCGGTTCTTCATTGAACGTATTGCCCAAGAAGGCCTTAGACAGGTTGGATTGTGAGGGCTTGGAGTTGAAGCCTAGTAACATTGTTGTTCGAGCCTTTGACGGGTCGAAGAGGATGGTACATGGTGAAGTAGATATTCCGATCCGGGTTGGTTCGCAGGTCTTTGATTCAACATTCTATGTGATGGACATTCGTCCATCCTATTCTTGTTTGCTGGGTCGTCCTTGGATCCACAAAGCTGGAGCTGTGACCTCAACTCTACATCAAAAGCTTAAGTACCCGGTCAGAGGGAAAATTGTTATAGTGCAAGGGGAGAGGAATATATGGTTAGCCACCTTAACTCGTTCCGGTATATAGAGATGGACGGGGAGTTCATTGAGACCCCCTTTCAACACTTTGAAGAGGTACCTCAGACGTTGGCATCAACAGAGACTGTGACTGAAGAAGACTCTCCTTTGAAGATGGCTTCCTTAAAGGATGCTCGGGCTGTGATTGAGAAGGGTGAGTGTGCAAACTGGGGCCGACTTCCTGATTTTACTCCGAAGACTGACAAGTTTGGGCTGGGTTTCACTGCAGAGGCTCAGAGGGCTGTACGTAAAGCAAGGATTGGAAGACCTCCCGTATTCATCACCAACCCGCGAGTGAATGCTATTGAAGACAATGCGGAGGAATCTGAATTCGACAGTTGGATCTACCCAACGACCGACGATGGACTAAACAACTGGACCGCTAAAGACTACATACCTATTACTTTTGTCACTCAGTAATGAACTCTTTTGTTTTAAATTTGTAACGAACAATAATTTGAAACTTTATGGCCCGGTGTCTTACCCGGGGCACCGTGGCTTCATTTGTGAGGGCTTATTATTTGTCATTTTCATATATCATGAATAAAAACATTGGACGTTTTTCGCATTTCAAATCTTGTGCTCCCTTTCTTTCTTTATTTATTGCAAAACAACTATATTTACACACACTCACTCATACAGGTTCCAATCCACTCTGGATCTCACTGGTAACGACTTTGCTACTGCCAGTTATGACTTCGAAAATCCGATCAACTTAGCCGAAGACGAAGGTGAAGATGATTGTGAAGTGCCTGGTGAGCTTGCAAGACTGTTACTCCAGGAAGAGAGGGCCATTCAGCCACATGAAGAGCCAGTGGAAACGGAAAATCTGGGTACTGAGACAGACAGAAAGGAAGTCAAGATTGGTGCCAATCTAGAGCTCAGCGTGAAACAACGGTTGATTCAGATGTTGCATGATTATGTGGAAATCTTTGACTGGTCTTATGAAGACATGCTTGGGTTGGATACCGACATTGTGGTTCATCACCTGCCTACCAAGGAAGACTGCCCTCCGGTTAAACAGAAGGTTCGCCGTATGCGCCCAGAGATGTCCGAGAAAATCAAGGCCGAGGTTATGAAACAATTTGATGCCGGGTTTCTAGCAGTGACTTCTTACCCTCAGTGGGTCGCCAACGTGGTTCCAGTGCCGAAGAAAGATGGTAAGGTCAGAATGTGTGTTGACTACAAGGATTTGAACAAGGCGAGCCCCAAGGATGACTTCCCTCTGCCTCACATCGACGTTCTGGTTGACAATACTGCTCAGCACAAGGTGTTCTCCTTCATGGACGGCTTTTCAGGTTATAATCAGATCAAGATGGCTCCTGAAGATATGGAAAAGACTATCTTTGTTACTCAGTGGGGCACCTTCTGTTACAAGGTCATGCCTTTTGGGTTGAAAAATGCTGGGGCAACCTACCAACATGCCATGGTTGCTTTATTTCATGACATGATCCATCATGAGATCGAAGTGTATGTCGATGATATGATTGCAAGGTCCCAAACTGAGGAGGAACACCTTGACCATCTACAGAAGCTGTTTGACCGTCTGAAGTTGTACAAGTTGAGGTTGAATCCAAACAAATGCACCTTTGGGGTAAGATCTAGAAAATTGATAGGCTTCGTCGTAAGCGACAAAGGTATTCAAGTGGACCCTGCCAAAGTAAAAGCCATACAAGAGATGCCAGTTCCCAAGACAGAGAAAGAAGTCAGAGGCTTTCTAGGACGGCTGAACTATATTGCCCGATTCATCTTACATCTAACTGCTACCTGTGAACCAATCTTCAAGCTGCTAAAGAAAGATCAAGTAGTACATTGGAACGATGAATGTCATGCCGCTTTCGACAGAATCAAAGAGTATATCCAAGAACCACCCATTCTTATGCCACCGGTTGAAGGGAGACCTCTAATCTTATACTTGACAGTACTTGACAACTCAATGGGGTGTGTGCTGGGGCAGCATGACGAGTCTGGCCGAAAAGAGCACGCTATTTATTACCTTAGCAAAAAGTTTACCGAATGTGAGACCCGATACTCACTGCTCGAGAAAACTTGCTGCGCTTTGGTATGGGCTGCTCGCCGGCTGAGACAGTATATGTTGACTCACACTACTCTGTTAATTTCAAAAATGGATCCAATCAAGTACATATTCGAAAATCCTGCCTTGTCCGGAAGAATAGCAAGATGGCAGATGATCTTGACCGAATACGACATCCAGTACACGACTCAGAAAGCAATCAAAGGAAGTGTGTTGGCAGATCATTTGGCACACCAAGCAGTGGACGATTACCAGTCGATGAACTTTGAATTCCCAGACGAGAATATCATGGTGGTGATTGATTGTGAAGTACCTGGACCGGATGAAGGACCTGAGGAAGGATCCCGATGGTCTATGCACTTTGACGGAGCCTCGAACGCTTTGGGTAACGGTATCGGCGCTGTGATCATATCCTCTAAAGGCACTCATACTCCACTGACCGCCCGACTATGTTTCAACTGCACCAACAACATGGCGGAGTATGAGGCATGCATCATGGGTCTTCAGGCTGCAATCGACTTAAGGATCAAGTTTCTGAGTGTCTTCGGAGATTCCGCTCTCGTGATCAATCAGATCAAAGGCGAGTGGGATACGAAACACCCAAATCTCATTCCTTACAAAGAGTGTGTGTTGACATTGATCCCCCACTTCACAGAGATAACTTTCGAACACTTCCCAAGAGAGGAGAATCAGTTGGCGGACGCGCTGGCTACAATGTCTTCCATGTTCAAAGTCAAATGGGATAACGAAGCTCCCCGGATCATTATCTGGAAACTGGATGAACCTGCATATTGCTGTGATCTTGAGGCTGAGGTGGTAACTGAAAAACCTTGGTATCATGAAGTGAAGAGGTACTTGGAAGCTCAAGAATACCCCGAAGGCGCATCTGTCAACGACAAAAAGTTTTTGAGAAGGTTCGCAGCAAAGTTCTTCCTCAGTAATGGTATTCTCTACAAACGAAACCATGATTCAACACTGCTGCGTTGTGTGGACAAGACTGAAGCAGAAAGGATCATGGCAAAGCTGCATGAAGGTACCTTCGGAACGCATTCCAGCGGACACACCATGGCAAAGAAAATCCTTCGGGCAGGATATTTCTGGTCCACAATGGAAGCCGACTGTTACCAACACTCTCGGACATGTCACAAATGCCAGATATATGCAGATAAGGTGCACACTCCTCCAGTACCTCTGAACGTCTTGACAACACCTTGGCCTTTTGCAATGTGGGGCATTGATATGATCGGCGAGATCAGACCTACGGCATCTAGCGGACATCGCTTCATCCTGGTAGCGATTGATTACTTCACAAAGTGGGTTGAAGTAGCTTCCTACGATACCGTAACCAAGAACGTCGTGGCACGGTTCATTCGACATAACCTGATCTGTCGATATGGCGTCCTGGAAAGGATCATTACGAACAATGGTACCAATCTTAATAACAAGATGATCACTGAGCTCTGCGAGCAATTCAAGATACATCACCATAACTCTTCTCCTTACCGGCCAAAGATGAATGGGGCTGTCGAAGCGGAAAATAAGAATATCAAGAAGATTGTGCAGAAGATGATAGTGACCTATAAAGATTGGCACGAGATGTTACCGTTCGCTCTTCACGGGTACCGTACCTCAGCAAGAACGTCAACCGGGGCAACTCCTTTTTCCTTGGTCTATGGCATGGAGGCAGTCTTGCCTATTGAAGTCCAGATACCCTCTCTCTGGATAATGAAGGATGCAGGCTTGAGAGAAGATGACTGGATCCGGACTCGACTTGATCAATTAAACCTAATTGACGAAAAGAGACTCACTGCTATTTGTCATGGTCAAACGTATCAAAAACGGATGATCAGGGCATTTAACAAGAAAGTCAGACCACAAGAGTATCAAGTCAGAGACCTGGTAATCAAGCGCACCATCCTTCCTCAAAGTGATCCCAGGGGCAAATGGACCCCTACGTATGAAGGGCCATTTGTGGTTAAACATATCTTCTCAGGAAGAGCCATGATTCTAACCACCATGGATGGTGACGACCTTCCGCACCCCGCCAATGCAAACATAGTAAAAAGATACTACGCATGAATAAAAGACCCGCTAGGTTGACACACCTAGGCAAAAATAAGGGCTTCCCGGCGAACCAAAAGGGTTCGAGCAAAAATAAGGGATGAAAAATGAAAAAAAATCTGTACACCCGGCAAGTCGAAAACCTGAAAGGGCGACTTGGGCAAAAATGGGTATCCCGGTGGACTGAAAACCCGAAAGGGCGGTCCAGGAAAAAGTTAGGGATAAGCGTAATACTATGTCTCATTGGATCACCTTGCATCCAGAATCCGGTATCAACTATCAGGTTCAGACGACATCGATCAATCAACTGCATCTTCAACTAAGCAGCCAAGTAATGAGACGCTTGAAGACATAAAGGCGATAGCAGAGTTGGAACCCAGTGGGGTATTTTCACATAGTTGTTTTGTTTTCTTTGTACAAATTGTATAAACTCTGTTCGGTGGTGTTCTCTTACTAGGACGTCAGCCTCTTGTACATAAACGCCTATTTACAGGCAAATTCCAAAAATCAATACAAATTCACTTTTCCAGACAAATTGCCAATTATTTTTCCTTTTTCTGTTTTGTCTTGCGAAGAACGTCCAAAGTTCAGTTTTGATATATGCATTTGACACTAATTGCTAACTCATAAATATTTGCATGCGAAACAAAGAACTAATTACAGGTGACATCAGAAACAGGGGCAATAACGAGCTGTCTAAGTGATCTAGTTGCTCTGTCCACCAAGATACCAAGGTAGGTTCAGCTGAAGAACATAACCAGGATACCTTCATTCCCCGCAGAGTGAGACAAGACTCAGCAATACTCTCCCCCCGAGCAGAGTTGGTCTCCCATCAGCCCCAAAAAGGCACAGTATCTCCAGCAAGTCAGCAACACTCTCCCCAAGCAGAGTTAGCCTACTGTCAGCCTTAAGGAAGTTGGATATCCCCAGAAGATCTCAACATTCCCCAGCGGAGTACAATTATTCCTCAACAAGCATCCCCGGCAGTCTTGATATAAGATTGTTCCCCGGCGGAATACCGACATCCAGCGGAGCCATTCCCCAGTACAGTTCACAGTCTCCCCAGGAGAGTTGAATCAATCTCCCCAGTAGAAGCTCATCCCCAGTAGATTCTGGAAGCTTCTCCCCTGCAGAGTACATGTGGATCCCCGGTTTTGTTCCAAGGTTATTCCCCACCAGAGCTTATAACTGGGTTATCCTCAGCTAATTACCACGGAGAGATCGTCCCCAGCGAAGTTCCTCCTACCCCCCAACAGAGTTATCATCAAATTCTCAGCGAAGTATCTCTTCCCACAGAGTGTTCCCCGCAGAGTAATCTCTCCAACAACTTTATTCCTCAACGGAGTCATCTTCTCCTACCGGTTTATCCTTGCAATCATCATCCCCAGCGGAAACGAAGAACTCTACTCTTCAACATCAGCCCAGGATTTGACTTCCCGGCATCCGTCAAGGATTTATTTTCCTAGACAAAAATACATTCATAAACATCACATCTTCATACATTATAGCATGCACATACGCATCATGAACATACAATCTCATTTATTTTGAGAACGTCATGCATTTCATACATCATGACATTGCATACAACTAATGTTTTGCCTTTTCAGGAAAAAGGTCAATACAAAGATAATTACTATCAACTGTCGCAATTCCGGATTCGATACCTGTATCTAGCCAGGGCATATTTGTGAGCGATTACTTGTGGATTCACCACCTGTATCTAGCCAGGGCATATCTGCATGAAGAAATTCCAGATTCGATTCCTGTATCCAGCCAGGGCATATCTGTTGACGACTAATTCCAGATTCGATTCCTGTATCTAGCCAGGGCACGTCCAAAGAGTTTGAAGATTCGATTCCTGTATCCAGCCAGGGCATATCTGTTGACGACTAATTCCAGATTCGATTCCTGTATCCAGCCAGGGCACGTCTGAAGAGTTTGAAGATTCGATTCCTGTATCCAGCCAGGGCATATCTGTTGACGACTAATTCCAGATTCAATTCCTGTATCCAGCCAGGGCACGTCTGAAGAGTTTGAAGATTCGATTCCTGTATCCAGCCAGGGCATATCTGTTGACGACTAATTCCATATTCGATTCCTGTATCCAGCCAGGGCACGTCTGAAGAGTTTGAAGATTCGATTTCTGTATCCAGCCAGGGCATATCTGTTGACGACTAATTCCAGATTCGATTCCTGTATCTAGCCAAGGCACGTCTGAAGAGTTTGAAGATTCGATTCCTGTATCCAGCCAGGGCATATCTGTTGACGACTAATTCCAGATTCGATTCCTGTATCTAGCCAGGGCACATCTGAAGAGTTTGAAGATTTGATTCCTGTATCCAGCCAGGGCATATCTGTTGACGACTAATTCCAGATTCGATTCCTGTATCCAGACAGGGCACGTCTGAAGAGTTTGAAGATTCGATTCCTGTATCTAGCCATGGCATATCTGTTGACGACTAATTCCAGATTCGATTCCTGTATCTAGCCAGGGCACGTTTGAAGAGTTTGAAGATTCAATTCCTGTATCCAGCCAGGGCATATTTGTTGACGACTAATTCCAGATTCGATTCCTGTATCCAGCCAGGGCACGTCTGAAGAGTTTGAAGATTCGATTCCTGTATCCATCCAGGGCATATCTGTTGACGACTAATTCCAGATTTGATTCCTGTATCTAGCCAGGTCACGTCTGAAGAGTTTGAAGATTCGATTCCTGTATCCAGCCAGGGCATATCTGTTGACGACTAATTCCAGATTCGATTCCTGTATCTAGCCAGGGCACGTCTGAAGAGTTTGAAGATTCGATTCCTGTATCCAGCCAGGGCATATCTGTTGATGACTAATTCCAGATTCGATTCCTGTATCTAGCCAGGGCACGTCTGAAGAGTTTGAAGATTCAATTCCTGTATCCAGCCAGGGCATATCTGTTGACGACTAATTCCAGATTCGATTCCTGTATCTAGCCAGGCACGTCTGAAGAGTTTGAAGATTCGATTCCTGTATCCAGCCAGGGCATATTTGTTGACGACTAATTCCAGATCCGATTCCTGTATCTAGCCAGGGCACGTCTGAAGAGTTTGAAGATTCAATTCCTGTATCCAGCCAGGGCATATCTGTTGACGACTAATTCCAGATTCGATTCCTATATCTAGCCAGGGCACGTTTGAAGAGTTTGAAGATTCGATTCATGTATCTAGCCAGGGCATATCTGTTGACGACTAATTCCAGATTCGATACCTGTATCTAGCCAGGGCATATCTACATAAAGAGTTTGAAGATCAACCCCTGTAACAGGCCAGGTAATTATCTTTCTTTCTCAGGTACGCAAGTTCTCGCTAAGGAATCTCTTACACGATCGACACCTCCAGATGGCATCTATAAGCTCATCCCCCTATCCACCATCTTTCCAAATGGCATCTATAAGCCCATTCCCACCATCACACTGCTGACATTCTATTATGTGAGTGCAAATTTCTGGGCACTCTAGTGTTCAATCATCTTCCACCTTCGGATCACGAAAGGCACGCAAGCCAATCTACATCCTCAGGTCTAAGAAGATTGAACAGGGGCAACTGTTGTACCCCAAAATTTTCCCTCCCATATTCTTCAAGATTTGTCAAGATCAATCTCCAAATGGTTCAAAATCTCTCAAGGGTTGCACAGTCCAATTGCCTCCTAACACAGTCAAAATTAGGGTTTTGGTTCTTGCAAGGAAGTTGAGGTTTTCAAGGGCTCAATCAAGTCCCATGTGCCTATATACATTGTCAAGCATCTACATGGCAAGTTTCAAGACTCACAGCAGCAAGTTGCACAGTCAAAAGCCCTAATTGCTTCACAATCAACTGCAGGGGCAAAATGGTCATTTGGCAGTCAAAAGTCAAAAAATTTGGTCAACATCTTATTTTGAAGCCATAATCATCATTTGATCAAGTCTTGATCATGATTCCACAAGCATGGCTAAAAAAAGTCTCAAGATGCAAAAGTTTCTATTTTTGGACAGTTGAAAAGTCAACTGTAACTTGACCAAGGCATAACTTTTTCATGGTTCATCATAAAAATCCCATAAAATGCTCATTTTGAAGGGGATGACATTTCCTACAACTCATCTTCACATTCCAAGTCCAAGAAATGCTCTCACAAAAAGTTATCAATTTCTACATTATAGGTCAATTTCAAAAGTCAACAAAAAGGCACTTTAAGTAAAAGACCATAACTTGAGATTGGTAAATCAAAATGACATGGGACCAAAGGCATGGGTTAGAGGACTTCAAGACCTTTCCAAAATGTCCAAGAACATGTTCATAGCTTCAAAATTAAGCAAGATATGCATTGGAGAAGTTGGGAAATTTTTGGGAACTTTCAAAAGTCAACTTTGCCTAAAACACTTCATTTTTGCTAATGGGCCTCAAATTCCTTCTTGAATCTTTGCCCAAGGCTTATGCACGACCCATTGAACTTAAAATGATTTATTTTATTATTTTTAATTAATTAATTGAATTTTTATTAATATTAATTCATTTAATTGATTTTAATTGTAGGAAAATTCAAAAGATATGATTTTTGAATCTTTTTGTGATGCAAATACACTTAGGGCAAGCTGGCAATTTGTGTACACATCAAGGATATCAAAATCTCCATGATTGGCAAGGTTTTATCAAAGAAAAAGGTTGAAAAATATTTGATTGGCAATCACATAATGAAACTTGAATACAATGGATTTTTGGGCCTAAAGTTGACCTAATTCTCTTCACATACAAATGTTGAACCTAACCCTAAAGCAAAGAACGGGAAAGAGCTGCTGAAAACAATATAACAAAATTCTAAAAGTTCAAGAAAATTGGCAAACTGAATTCTCACTTGCAGGATAATTCACACCCTTTTCTTGGTTCCATCACGTTACTGACATTGCCAGGAACCTATTGCCATCAAGAACAAGCCCTAGCACTCAAGGAAACGGCCAAACAGAACCACGGTTTGAACAAACTTTTCCATAATCGAAATTCAATTTTTGTGCATCATTGACATGTTTTGATTATTGATTTGCATTGCTAACATCATCCTGAAGCTTTTGGTATGGATTAATTGTGTTGAAACATCTTGAATCGAAAACTACCATGGATGAATGCTAGGGTTTCAGAGCTTTCATATTAGGGCTTTTCTCATACTATAAAATTAGACCTCAAGAAATATATGGTTAAACTCGTCAGGACAAGACGAATTCATTGATACCATCGCGCCTTTTTTATGTTATCTGTAACTCTAATCGCTATTCTTGGCAGTTTTGGTTTGTGGGGGTTAAAAACCCCCGCTATCATGTTTTTGTTTTACAGTGTTGTACCCCAAAATTTGTCCTCCCATATTCTTCAAGATTTGCAAAGAGCATGCTTCAAAACCTCCCAAGGGTTGCACAGTCCAATTGCCTCCTAACAGTCAAAGATTAGGGTTTTGGTGCTGGCAAAGGAGTTGAAGTTTCCAAGGGTCCAAACTAGTCCCACATGCCCATAAACATTGTCAAGCATCCTTATGCCAAGTTTCAAGACTTACAGCATAAAATTGCACAGTCAAAAACCCTAATTGCCCTACAGTCAACTGCAGGGGTAAAATGGTCATTTGACAGTCAAAAGTCCAAATTTTTGGTCAACATCTTATTTTGAAGTCACAAACATCATTTGATCAATTCTTGATCATGATTCTCAAGGCATGGCTCAAAAAGTCTCAAGATGCAAAAGTTTCCATATTTGGACAGTTGAAAAAGTCAACTGCAAATTGACCAGGGCATAACTTCCACATGGTTTATCAGAAAAATTCCATCCAAATCTAATTTTGAAGATAATGACATTTCCTACAACTCCTCTTCACACTTCAAGTCCAAGAAATACTCTCACAAAAAGATATCAATCTCAACATTATAGGTCATTTTCAAAAGTCAACAAAAAGGCACTTTAAGTCAAAGACCATAACTTGAGATTGGTAAATCAAAATGACATGGGACCAAAGGCATTGGTTAGAGGACTTCAAGACCTTTCCAAAATGTCCAAGAACATGATCAAAGCTTAAAAATTGAGCAAGATATGCCTTGTGGAAGTTGGGAAATATTGGGATTTTTTAAAAGTCAACTTTGCTTCAAATGCCTCAAAATTGCTAATGGGCCACAATTTCTTCCAAGAATCATCACCCAAAAGCTATGCACGACCCATTGACCCAAAAGGGAGTTATTTTATCATTTTTTATTAATTATTTGAATTATTATTATTATTAGTTCATTTAATTAAAATAAAATATGACAAAAATAGAAAATCATGCTTTTTCAACCCTTTTGTGCAACATATTCTCTCATTAAAGCCTCAATATTTCGTGCATACTGAAAAAGGCAAGAATCTACATTGATTGGCATAAGAATGGTATTAAAAAGATTGAAAAAATCAAGGAAGATCACAAATATTGAAAGGCATTAAATCTTGGATGTTGGGCTTGTTTTGTGAACCAAAATCATTCCATATACATACACAAACCTAAACCTAATCAGAAGAACAAGAAGCTGCGCCTCAAACCAAGAAAGAACTTTGCATTTTTGTCAAAAAATTTGGAGACTGAAAACACACATAGAGCACGTTTCAAAGCCAAATAAGGATTCCATTACACTCCTGACACATCAAGGAAGCGTTTGCAATTGAAACCAAGCTTCCACACGCAGAGAAACGGTAGCACGAAGTCACCCTGTTCATACATTTTTGCATAATCGTATTCATATTTTCATGCCATGTTAATGCATTCTAATGATTGATTTATACTAAGCTGATTGTTCTAAAGCTATTGACATTCTTTGATTGAGTTTTTAAGTCATATACATGAATCCACCATGAAAGCTGCCTAGGGTTTCAGAGGTTTGAAAATGGGGTTTCTTTCCCATGGAAAAATTGGACCATAAGACTTATACCAATGAAATCAGAAGCTCCAGACGAAGCAATTCCCCCCATCGCGCATTTTTTATATTTACATATGGCCTAATCGCTATTTTTGTGTTCTGCACTTAGTGGGGGTTTAAAACCCCCGCTATCCATTGTTTATTTTCAGGCAAAAGCGAAGGCATAGTGGAGAAGACGCTGAGGTGTAAGCACAAGACTGGAGCATTCAAATCTTCGCGCTTAATTTCTTTTTCCACCACTAACTCTTATTTCTCTTTCATAATAATTCCATTCCATTAAATATCAAACAAACGCATTTGGCTGGGAGGAAAGTGAGGTGTCCTTCAAGCATTGGGACCTGGGTTCGATTCCCAGGTCCCCCATATTTTCAATATATTTTGTTATAACACGCTTCTGTGCAGCTTCCACTCTAATGACCACCATGCACTCAATGCCAGAGCTTGCCACATGTCCAGCAATTCCAATCTAATGGCCAGAATGGAGAGACCATCATGCACCTTGGTCAATGGTCCACACGTGACCACTGAAAAGTAAAAAAGGCTTCATTCAAATGGGCCTAATTGCTGCAATATACCTCCAAATGGGTCAGAAAACCCCCCATGTTTGCCTTCTCTTTCTCTATTTTTCTTCTTTTCTCTTATTTATTTTAATTATATTATTTGTTTCATTTAATTCCACAAAATTAGTTTTAATAATATAAAAATACAAAAAAATCAGAAAGTCAAAAAATAAAATATGTTTATTATTTAATTCAATAATATTTATTTTGTAAATAAATTTCATAATCAAGTTAGTTTTAATTTTAGGTTTTTAACTTTAATGCTTTTTCTTAGATAATTAAAAAATATAAAAACAAGTCTTTTAGCATTCTTTTATTCTTTTTCTTAATAAATAAGCTTTTTTTTCTTATCACTATTAATTATTAATTATTTTTGTAAATAACTTATAATTAAATAATTAGTAAATTAGGTCAAACTTGAATTTATTTCTTTAATAATTAAAAATGCTTAGAATTAGGGTTTTAATTCCATCTAATTTTCTTTAATTTCATAAATACAAAAAACATAAAAAATAAGTCCTTTCCTTTATTTAATTTAATTAATTTAATAATTTCAATTTAATTTCCTCAAAGGGTCCAACGCCCTCGCACCTTCGAATATAATTTTCTCTTCGCGCGTTTATTTTATTTTTCTTTGTGAAATTTATGTACTTGCCCCAAAGCTTTGTAATAGATAATTAGGATATTTATTTTCCGCACTTTTCTTTTCAAATCGGGTCTTGATTTAATTTGGTGTTGTAGACCCGCGCTTTGTAATAGCGTAGGACCTTTATTTTGCCGCACTTTTTAATTGCTAATAATCCCATGAAAGAATGTATGCCAAAAATAAAATCAAAGCGTAGATCACCAATGCATGACAAGACAAATAAATAACTGAAAATGACACACAATTCACACACCACTCCTAGGGTACGCCTCACTGTTGCCTTGCCCCTCGAAACGTGGTCGTCGAGTAGAGGATGTTTTAGTAAGTCCTCATGTCCATGAACATGGCATGGGGGTAGCTTCTAAGGTGTCTTCCTATTGCTCTGGTGACCACACTGTCCCTAATCCTCGAATTGACCCGAACACCTCCAACGGTGGTGCTACCTACCTCTCAATGGTGGGATGGCACTACCTTAAGGACATTTACACAGACTAATTCCTTAGGGTAGGTAGATGACTCGTAGATACTTGCTCTAATTCAAAACAAATCAAAAACTTCTTTTCACACCGACACTTTGCAAAAAGCTTTCAAAAACAACTTTTCAAACACTCTTGAGGACCGATACAAGAGTCGAACTGAAATTTTAAACGAAACTTTTTCAAACTCACTCACCTTGAAAAGCAAACAAACATTTTGAAAACACAAATGAGCAAGTATCTAAGAGCCCATGGATAACCATGGATAGAAAGGGTGCTAACACCTTCCCTTTCTATAAATCTACCTCCCGAACCGAGAACTAATCTCAATAAGGAATTTTTCTGTGCTTTTGTCCTTTCCATTTGGAGAAAATAAAAGACGGTGGCGACTCTTGCTTACCGCGACATTTCGCGAAACCAGCGTTAAACAGTCAGTTCCAGATCCACCGATCACAGAACTGACGACTCTGCTGGGGAATATTTTAAAGTGAGGGGTATCTTAGGATAGTTCATAACTGTGTTTTCAATTGCTTTGACTTGTTTGCTTTAAATTGTGGGGCTGTCTTGGGAGTTCTATAGATCCTAACCCGGATCTGGGGATACCTTCTTAGAAAGTAGCAACAAGGCTGTGAGGGAACTGTGCGGGGTATACCGACATGGTTGAAACAGTCTGCTACGTTGATGTGGCACTTTGGTGTGTACCGGTAACCCTTGAGTTCAGTCAAGGAGAGTACGGGGCCTCCATGTGGTGTCGTGAAGCATCAACTTACCTTAGGAACCTTAATTGAATTATCTTGGCCTCTTTAGGGTAGTGAGATAACTGACTTTGGTGCAGTCCGAGGTTGGTTGATACTCGATACTACACTCAATTGAGGGTTGCTTTCCTGGAATATTTCGGTCGCCAGTTCAGTGGCTAAATCGAAACGATGAACAATGAAAGCAATCCAGTGATATTGGGACCCTTAGAACCCGGTTACTTCTAATAGGACAGGTTGAGCCCACCAACTTCAAGAGGGTAATACCCAGACCCCATGCAGGCCTAAACTCTAAGGGCTTGTCTTGTGTGACTTGTGTGCCTTATCATGTTTGCCTTTGTAAATATTTGTGGTGTGTTTAATCATAGCATCATGACATCATACAACATCACATGTATTGACTAACCGTTTCAGGGGTTCGAATCTTCATCTTTGTTCTTGTTTTGTAGGACATGGAAACTGTTCGCAGAAAGACAATTCAGATTAGCCTTGTAAGGATCCCCCCTCAGCTTAAGGAGCTTATATCCAGGATTCCCGAGAGCTCTTCATTCAGTGAAAGACATGGAAGACTCATCAGCTTGGTCAACACCAACATTGAGGAAGATATGATAAAGGTCCTGTTCCAGTTCTTTGACCCTCTGCATCACTGTTTCACTTTCCTGGATTATCAACTGGTACCTACATTGGAAGAGTTCTCCCGGCTTCTGAAGATCCCTATCCTTGATCAACTACCCTACAACGGTACGGAAAAGGAACCCAAGCTTGAAGAGATTGCTAAAGCCTTACACCTGCAACCATCTGACCTCAAGGGACATTGGGAAGTTAGAAGTGGCATCAAAGGGTTCTTAGCCAGGTTTCTGTTTGAAAAGGCCCAAGAATGTTGGAACTCCCTTGACCTACAAGCTTTTGAAGAAGTTGTGGCCCTCCTTGTCTATGGTTTGGTGTTGTTCCCTAACCCAGATCAGCTTATAGATATCAGTGCTTTCCAGATCTTCATGTCCAGAAATCCTATACCTACGTTGCTTGGGGACATCCTTCACTCATGTTACACTCGAACCATGAGGAAAAGAGGTGTCCTTATGTGCTGTACTCTTCTCCTGGGAAGGTGGTTTATTTCGTACCTTCCACAATCAGTTTTGAAGAATGAGCGGGGTTTGAGATGGTCACAACGGTTGATGACTCTTACACATGCAGATATACATTGGTGTTCTCGGTCCAGAGAGGATGTCACTATCATTGATCGTTGCGGGGAGTACCCTAATGTTCCTTTACTTGGAATCAGAGGAGGTATTACTTACAACCCGTGCCTGGCTTGGAGACAGTTTGGTTATGCTCGGAGGGATGGCCCTCATGACATGTTAATTCTTGACATAGTTTTTGATTTCGACAACGATGCACAAGGACTTCGCCAGAGATTTATCAGAGCTTGGAGGATGCCAAGTAGGATAGACAGCAAGACACTGGGGCACAAGAATTCCATCCCGTTGGAACCTTATCTCAAGTGGGTACGGGCCCGCTCCCAGAAGTTAATAATGCCTTATCCTCATGTGCTCCCTATGATCAAAGAGCCAGTCTTGGAGGGAGAAGTGTCCTACACCATTCAACATCCTGACATGCCCACGTCTTGGGAAGAGATGCAGAAGAGCTGGATCCAGCTTAAGGAAGAACGAAATTCTCTTGAGACCAGTCTACATGCTAGTGAAAAGAAGGTCTTGGAGCTCACCCGCCTATTGCACGAGGAGAGGAATCTCAACACCTACATAGCTCCAAAGAGGATGCGTAGTGTCTTTTGGGATTGATTTGCTTTTGTAATATGTGCCCATGAGGCTCTGATGTACCAAACAATTATTTCCTTAATGATAACGTGTGTTCCTTTTTTTCTACAATAAATTTGAATTTTCGAACCCTTGAATGCATTGCATAAACACATATCATTCATCATGTGCATAGCAGGTACTCTTCTTTTCAGGTTGCTTACTGTTCTTCGCTATTTATTTCAGCATCATGAACCCCGAATCATCAACCGAGATGTCTATCAAGGCCCTTCAGGCGCAGAACGCACAATTTCAGGAGCTGATCATGTGTTTGGCTCAAGGCCAAGAAGAGCTGAAGGCTTTGCTCCTGAAGAAGGAGAAAAAGAAGAAGAGAACTGTCCTTTTCAACTCAGGCCGGAGGTTTGGCAATACTCTGTAGAATGAGGAAGCTGGTTCTTCTGTAGGCAAAGACAGTCCCCAGGGGGGAAAGGCTCCAAGTCCAGTAGTCTCTGACAACGAGACTGACTTTAATGAGGAACAGTATCCTCCTGCTGAAGACCGGTACAAGCAGTTGGAAGACAGACTGAATGCAATGGAGATCCAACAAGTGCCTGGGCTGGATTTCAGAGACTTGGGCTTATCTACTGGTGTGATCATTCCTCACAAGTTCAAAGCACCATCTTTCACCAAGTATGACTGGGCGTCTTGCCCTAAGCTACACCTCAGATCTTATGTGCGGAAGATTCAACCGTACACAGTGGACAAGAACTTGTGGATCCACTTCTTCCAGGAGAGTCTTTCAGGGACTCATCTCGAATGGTTCTATCAGCTGGATGGGACCAAAGTTCGTAACTGGGAGGAGTTGGCTACTGCTTTTTACAAGCAGTATCAATATAATGCCGACCTTGCTCCTACACGTACCCAACTCCAGGGTATGTCGCTAGGATCAAGCGAAGGTTTTAAAGAGTATGCACAGAAGTGGAGGGATCTGGCTGGCAGGGTGCAGCCTCCGTTAACTGACCGTGAGCTGGTGGATATGTTCTTGGGGACCCTCTCTGGGCCGTTCTTCAATCATCTTATCGGTAATTCGTCTGCAGGGTTCACTGACCTTATTCTGACTGGGGAGAGGATAGAGGCTGGAATGAAATCCGGAAAGATTCAGAAAGGTGTATCTTCAAGTTCTGAGAAGAAACCCTTTAAGAAGGAGGCCAGTGTTGTATATGGGCCTAGAAGACATGATAAACCAGAACGCCGCCAATCTGTCAACGCGGTGGTGATTGCTAAACCTGCTGCCGCTCCTCGGCAGACCAATCCACAAAGGGCTGAAAGACCCAGAAGAGAGTTTACCCGTCTGAGTATGACCCTATCGCAAATCTTTCTGCAGTTGTTATCCACCAACTTAGTGACTGTCAGGGAGGCCCCGAAGGTTGTGAATACTGCCTCTCCCAAGTATAATCCAAATGCCCGCTGTGCTTATCACTCCGATAGCCCGAGGCATTCTACTGATGACTGTTGGGCCCTGAGGAATAAGGTGCAAGACCTTATTGATGCAAAGGAGATACAATTTGAGGCACCTGAGAGGCCAAATGTGGTGACTGCTCCTATGCCCCAGCATGGAGTGAATGCCGTTGATGAAGATGCGTATGCCGTTTCTGTGAATGATGTAGCCACTCCACTGATGACTGTTAAGAGG
Organism: Vicia faba; assembly: GCA_948472305.1. NCBI lineage: Eukaryota > Viridiplantae > Streptophyta > Magnoliopsida > Fabales > Fabaceae > Vicia > Vicia faba. Next base: position 1,519,679,201 of record OX451741.1, on the reverse strand, counting down.
AACCTACTGCTGGTCGGTTTATTTCCGGGTTGCGGCAAGGGTTGCCTTTTGTGTGCTGTTACCCCTACTGGTTGTCCGTTGCTGAAGTTAGGCATCCAAAGCCTGATGGATAGCAAGGAGATTCTCTTCAAGAAGACCGCTGTTCCATTTTTTCCTGTAGAAGAAGTATCTGTCGTTACAATTTTCAACAATCCAATCAAGGCTCCCCCGAGGAAGCCAGTTAAAATCATGACTGTCGCACCCATTGTTATTACTGTTCCGGGGCCTCTCCCCTATGAATCTGATAAGGCTGTCCCATGGAACTATGGGGTAGATGTATATGTACATGGTATAAAGCAAGAGTTCAACACTGGCACCAGCATCAGCAATATCACTGGTCCAACCAAAGTTACCCGCAGTGGCAGGCTCTTCTCGCCTGACATTGCACCACCAGCTATTCGAAGACCTCTCGTTATAACACCTGCAAGTGCACCTGTTCCCATTTCTGATCAAGTTGCTTCCCCTGCTGCCGAGTCATCTAATGCTCGGGGCAAAGGGATTGAAGATGAGCCTGCCCGGATGGAGGCGCCAAAGTCTGTGAATGTTGAAGCCTCCCAGCAAGAGATGGAGGAAATTCTTAAAATAATCAAGAAGAGTGACTTTAATGTTGTTGAACAGCTGGGGCATACCCCCTCCAAGATCTCTATGCTCTCCTTGCTGCTGTGCTCAGAGGCCCATGCTAAGGCCCTGATTTCATTTCTCAAGACGGCTCATGTGGCACAGGAGACATCTGCAGACCAATTTACTGATTGTGTAGCCAATTTGACAGCTGACAATGGTTTGGGTTTCTCGGATGCTGACCTTACTGCTAAGGGAAAGAACCACAACGATGCCCTGCATGTCTCTATAGAATGCAGGGGCACTACTCTTGTGCATGTGCTGGTGGACACCGGTTCTTCCCTGAATGTGCTACCCAAAAAGGCCTTAGACCGGTTGGATTGTGAGGGCCTGGAGCTGAAACCTAGCAACATCATTGTCAGAGCCTTTGACGGTTCTAAAAGGATGGTTCATTGAGAGGTAGACATTCCTATTCGTGTAGGTTCTCAAGTATTCGATTCAACTTTCTATGTGATGGATATCCGTCCATCTTATTCCTGTTTACTGGGTCGACCTTGGATTCACAAAGCTGGGGCAGTGACCTCTACCCTACACCAGAAGCTCAAGTACCCCGTCAAAGGGAAGATTGTCACTGTGCAGGGAGAGGAGGAGTACATGGTTAGTCACTTGAATTCCTTCCGATATATTGAGATGGACGGGGAGTTTATTGAAACCCCCTTTCAGCATTTTGAAGAGGTACCTCCAATATTGGCAGCAGCAGAAGCGGTAACTGAAGACTTTCCTTTGAAGATGGCCTCTTTGAAGGACGCCCGGGCTGTAATCAAGAAAGGTGAATGTGCTAACTGGGGCAAGCTCCCTGATTTTACACCTAAAACTGACAAGTTTGGACTGGGTTTTACTGCAGAGGCTCAGAAGTCTGTGCGCAAAGCTAGAACCGGAAGACCTCATGTGCTCATCACTAATCCAGGAGTGAATGCTGTTGGGGATGAAGATGAAGTGGAAGAGTCAGAGTTTGATAGCTGGATCTACCCGACGACTGATGGTGGATTGACCAATTGGACTGCTAAAGATCATACTCCTGTTACTTTTGTTACGCAGTAATAAACTCCTTTGTTTTTGTTATTTGTAATAAACAATGAATTGAAACTCTATGGCCCGGTGTCTTACCCGGGGCACCGTGGCTTCATTTGTGAGGGCATATTAATTGTCATTTCATATATCATGAATAAAGACCTTGGACGTTTTCTCGCATTTCAAATCTTATGCTCCTTTTCTTTCTTTCCTTTCTTTATATATTGCAAAACAGCTGTATTTACACACACACTCACTCATACAGGTTTCAATCCACTATGGATCTCACTGGTAACGACTCTGCTACTGCCAGTTATGACTTCGAAAATCTGATCAACTTAGCCGAAGACGAAGGTGAAGATGATTGCGAAGTGCCTGGCGAGCTTGCAAGACTGTTACTCCAAGAAGAGAGGGAAATTCAACCACACGAAGAGCCGGTGGAAACAATAAATCTGGGTACTGAGACGGACAGAAAGGAGGTTAAGATTAGGTGCCAACCTAGAGCTCAGCGTGAAGCAACGGTTGACACAGATGTTACATGACTATATGGAGATCTTTGCCTGGTCCTACGAAGACATGCCTGGGTTGGATACCGACATTGTGGTCCATCATTTGCCTACTAAGGAAGACTGCCCTCCGGTTAAGCAAAAGGTCCGCCGTATGCGTCTAGAGATGTCTGAAAAGATTAAAGCTGAGGTTATGAAACAGTTTGATGCCGGGTTCCTTGCAGTGACTTCTTACCCTCAGTGGGTTGCTAATGTGGTGCCGGTACCAAAGAAGGATGGTAAGGTCAGAATGTGTGTCGATTACAGGGATCTGAACAGGGCCAGCCCCAAGGATGACTTCCCTCTACCTCACATTGATGTCCTTGTTGACAATACTGCTCAGCATAAGGTGTTTTCCTTCATGGATGGTTTTTCAGGGTATAATCAGATCAAGATGGCTCCTGAAGACATGGAAAAGACTACCTTTGTTACTCAGTGGGGCACCTTCTGCTACAAGGTCATGCCATTCGGGTTGAAGAATGCTGGGGCAACCTACCAACGTGCCATGGTTGCTTTATTTCATGACATGATCCATCATGAGATAGAAATGTATGTCGACGACATGATTGCAAGGTCCCAAACTGAGGAGGAACACCTTGATCATCTGCAGAAATTGTTTGACCGTCTGAAGTTGTACAAGTTGAGGTTGAACCCGAACAAGTGCACCTTCGGGGTAAGATCCGGAAAGTTGCTAGGCTTCGTTGTAAGTGACAAGGGTATTCAAGTGGACCCTGCCAAGGTTAAAGCCATTCAAGAGATGCCAGTTCCTAAGACAGAGAAAGAGGTCAGAGGCTTTTTAGGACGCTTGAATTACATTGCTCGATTCATCTCGCACCTAACTGCTACCTGTGAGCCAATCTTCAAGCTGTTGAAGAAAGATCAGGTAGTATGTTGGAATGATGAATGTCAGGCCGCCTTTGACAGAATCAAAGAGTATCTCCAAGAACCACCCATTCTTATGCCACCGGTTGAAGGGAGACTTCTGATACTATACCTGACAGTACTTGACAACTCAATGAGGTGTGTGCTGGGGCAGCATGACGAGTCTGGCCGAAAAGAGCATGCCATTTATTACCTTAGCAAAAAGTTTACCGACTGTGAGACCCGATACTCACTGCTCGAGAAAACTTGCTGCGCTTTGGTATGGGCTGCTCGCCGGCTGAGACAGTATATGCTGACTCACACTACCTTGTTGATTTCAAAGATGGATCCTATAAAGTACATATTCGAAAAGCATGCTCTGTCTGGGAGAATAGCAAGATGGCAAATGATCTTGACAGAATACGACATCCAGTATATGACCCAGAAAGCTATCAAGGGGAGTGTATTGGCAGACCACTTGGCACATCAAGCAGTGGACGACTATCAGTCAATGAACTTCGAGTTTCCAGACGAGAGTATCATGATAGTGACTGATTGCGAAGTACCTGGACCGGATGAAGGACCTGAGGAAGGATCCCAATGGTCTATGCACTTTGACAGAGCCTCTAACGCTTTGGGTAATGGCATTGGCACTGTGATCATATCCCCCCAAGGCACTCATACTCCACTCACTGCCCGGCTATGTTTCAACTGCACCAACAACATGGCGGAGTATGAGGCATGCATCATGGGTCTCCAAGCTGCGATTGACTTAAGGATCAAGTTTCTGAGTGTCTTCGGAGATTCCGCTCTCGTGATCAATCAGATCAAAGGAGAGTGGGATATGAAACATCTGAACCTTATTCCTTACAAAGAATGTGTGTTGACTTTGATCCCCCATTTCACAGAGATAACTTTTGAGCATTTACCAAGAGAGGAGAATCAGTTGGTGGACGCGTTAGCTACGATGTCTTCCATGTTCAAAGTCAAATGGGATAATGAGGCTCCCCGGATCATTATCTGGAAACTGGACGAACCGGCATACTGTTGTGATCTTGAGACTGAGTTGGTGACTGAGAAGCCTTGGTACCATGAGGTCAAGAGATACTTGGAAGCTCAGGAGTATCCTGAAGGTGCATCTGTCAATGATAAGAAGTTTCTGAGAAGGTTCGCAGCAAAGTTCTTTCTTAGCAACGGCGTCCTGTACAAGCGAAACCATGATTCGACCTTACTGCGTTGTGTGGATAAGATTGAGGCAGAAAGGATCATGGCAGAGCTACATGAAGGTACATTTGGAACACACTCCAGTGGACACACCATGGCAAAGAAAATCCTTCGGGCAGGGTATTTCTGGTCCACAATGGAAGCTGATTGCTACCAACACTCTCGGACATGCCATAAATGCCAGATTTATGCAGACAAGGTGCACGTTCCTCCAGTTCCTCTGAATGTCCTGACTGCACCTTGGCCTTTTGCAATGTGGGGCATAGATATGATCGGAGAGATTAAACCTACGGCATCCAATGGGCATCGCTTCATCCTGGTAGCGATTGATTACTTCACGAAGTGGGTTGAAGCAGCTTCTTATGCTACAGTAACCAAGAATGTTGTGGCACGGTTCATTCGGCATAATCTGATCTGTCGGTACGGCATCCCTGAAAGGATCATTACAGACAACGGTACCAATCTCAATAACAAGATGATCGCTGAGCTCTGCGAGCAATTCAAGATACAGCACCACAACTCTTCTCCTTACCGGCCGAAGATGAATGGGGCTGTAGAAGCAGCAAATAAAAATATCAAGAAAATTGTGCAGAAAATGACAGTGACTTATAAAGATTGGCACGAGATGTTACCGTTCGCTCTACACGGGTACCGTACCTCAGCCAGGACGTCAACCGGGGAAACTCCTTTCTCCTTGGTCTACGGTATGGAGGCAGTCTTACCGATCGAAGTGCAGATACCCTCTCTCCGGATAATGAAGGATGCAGACCTGAGTGAAGATGATTGGATCCAGACACGACTTGATCAGCTAAACTTAATCGACAAAAAGAGACTCACTGCTATTTGTCACGGTCAAACGTATCAAAAACGGATGATCATGGCATTTAACAAGAAAGTCAGACCATAAGAGTATCAAGTTGGGGACCTGGTAATCAAACGCATCATCCTTCCACAAAGTGATCCCAGGGGAAAATGGACCCCTACATACGAAGGGCCATTTGTGGTTAAACATGTCTTCTCAGGAGGAGCCATGATTCTAACCAACATGGATGGTGACGACCTTCCTCACCCCGCCAATGCAGACATAGTAAAAGATACTACGCATAATAAAGACCCACTAGGTTGACATACCTAGGCAAAATTTAGGGCTTCCCGGTGAACCAAAAGGGTTCGGGCAAAATGAAGGGATGAAATGAAAAAAATCTGTACACCCGGCAAGTCGAAAACCTGAAAAGGCGGCTTGGGCAAAAATGGGTATCCCGGTGGACTGAAAACCCGAAAGGGCGGTCCAGGCAAAAGTTAGGGATAAAGCGTAATACTATGTCTCATTGGATCACTTTGCATCCAGAATCCGGTATCAACACCAAGTTCAGACGACTTCGATCAATCAGCTTCATCTTCAGCTAGGTCATCAAGTGATGAGACGCTCGAGGATATAAAGGCGATAGCAGAGTTGGAACCCAGTGGGATCATCCTTTTCACATAGCTGTTTTGTTTTCCCTTTGTACAAATTTATATAAACTCTTTCATTCGGCGGCGTTCTCTTACTAGGACGTCAGCCTCTTGTACATAAAACGCCTATTTACAGGCAAATTCAAAATCAATACAAAAGTCACTTTTCAGTTAAAATTGCCAATTGTTTTCCTTTTCTGTTTTGTTTTGCGAAGAACGTCCAAGGTTCAATTTGTGATATATGCATTTGACGCTAATTGACAATTCATAAATATTTGCATACGAAACAAATGATTAATTACAGGTAACATTAGAAACAGGGGCAATAAAGAGTTATCTAAGCGATCTAATTGCTCTGTCCACCAAGGTACCAAGGTAAGTTCAGCTGAAGAACGCGACCAGTATACCTTAATTCCCCAGAGAGTGAGTCAGCAAGTCAATGCACTCTCCCCAAGCAAAGCTATACTATCAGCCCTAAGGAAGTTGGGTATCCTCCAGCAGATCTCAACATTCCCCAGCACATCATACCAGATATTCTTAACAAGCATCCCCGATAGTCTTGGTCTAAGATTGTTCCCCGGCGGTATACTAGACATCCAGCGGAGCCACTTCCCCAATGTATCTCAGAAATTTCCCCAGGAAAGTTTGAATCCATCTTCCCAGCAGGAAGCTTATCCCCAGTAGATTCTGGAAGCTTCCCCCTACAGAGCACGAACGCGTCTCCCAGCTTTATTCAAAGGTTATTTCCCTACCAAGATATAACTGGGTTATCCTCAGCCAAAAGCCACGGAAAGATCGTCCCTGACGAAGTCTTCCTATCCCCAGCGAAGTCTATTAACACTTCCAACACGACAACGGTATCCCCAGCAAGGTTACCATCAACATCCCAGCAGAATAAAGTACCTCTCTCCCCACAGAGTACTGTTCCCCAGCAAGATCGCTAGAATAAATTTTCTCCCCCGCAGAGTAATCCATTCGCCAAGTTTATTCCCCAATGGAGTTATCTTCTCCTACCGGTATTCTTGCAATCATCATCCCCAGCGGAAACAACAAAACACTATTCTCCAACATCAGCCCAGGATGTGACTTCCCGGCACCCGTCAAGGATTTACTTTCCTAGACAAAAACATGCATTCATAAACATCGCATTTCGATACATTATAGCATGCATATATGCATCATGAATATACAATCTCATTTACGTTAAGAACATCATTGCTTGATCCATATCATGCATTATATATGACTGACCTTTTCCTTTCAGGAAAGATCCAGTTAAGTTCTCAGCTATATCCAAGACTTTCTCTGGTTCAGTTAAATCGATTCCTAAAGATTTTTCTGATTCTTATCCAGTCAAAGGCCTTCTCTGGTTTAGTCAGATCGACCCTAAGATCTCCCTGATTCTTATCCAGTTGAAGATTCCAAGACCTTGTCCGGTTCAGTTAAATCGACCCTAAGATTTTTCTGATTCTTATCCAGTCAAAGGCCTTCTCTGGTTCAGTCAGATCGACCCTAAGATCTCCCTGATTCTTATCCAGTTGAAGATTCCAAGACCTTGTCCGGTTCAGTTAAATCGATTCCTAAAGATTTTCCTGATTCTTATCCAGTCAAAGGCCTTCTCTGGTTCAGTCAGATCGACCCTAAGATCTCCCTGATTCTTATCCAGTTGAAGATTCCAAGACCTTGTCCGGTTCAGTTAAATCGACCCTAAGATTTTTCTGATTCTTATCCAGTCAAAGGCCTTCTCTGGTTCAGTCAAATCGATCCTAAGATCTCCCTGATTCTTATCCAGTTGAAGATTCCAAGACCTTGTCCGGTTCAGTTAAATCGACCCTAAGATTTTTCTGATTCTTATCCAGTCAAAGGCCTTCTCTGGTTCAGTCAGATCGACCCTAAGATCTCCCTGATTCTTATCTAGTTAAAGATTCCAAGACCTTGTCCGGTTCAGTTAAATCGATTCTTAAAGATTTTTCTGATTCTTATCCAGTCAAAGGCCTTCTCTGGTTCAGTCAGATCGACCCTAAGATCTCCTTGATTCTTATCCAGTTGAAGATTCCAAGACCTTGTCCGGTTCAGTTAAATCGATTCCTAAAGATTTTTCTGATTCTTATCCAGCCAAAGGCCTTCTCTAGTCCAGTTAAATCGATTCCTAAAGATTTTCTTAATGGAGACTCAGTAGAAGACATCCAAGATTCTCTCATCGTTACTATTGAGGTAGTAATCGCCCCAGATTCTCTCATCGTTACTGTTGAGATAGTAATCGCCCCAGATTCTCTCATCGTTACTGTTGAGGTAGTAATCGCCCCAGATTCTCTCATCGTTACTGTTGAGGTAGTAATCGCTCCAGATTCTCTCATCGTTACTGTTGAGGTAGTAATCGCCCCAGATTCTCTCATCGTTACTGTTGAGGTAGTAATCGCCCAAGGTTCTCTCATCGTCCCGTTGAGGTAGTAACCATCCCTGATTCATTCATCACCGTTTGAAGCTCCAGACCTGATTCCTGTAACCAACCAGGGTGCGTCCATATAAAGAGTATGAAGAGCAGCTCCTGTAACAGGCCAGGTAATCATTTTCTTTTTCAGGTACGCAAGTTCTCGCTAAGGAATCTCTTATGCGATCGACACCCAGATGGCATCAATAAGCCCATCCACCTACCCATCACCTCTCAACATGGCATCTATAAGCCCATCTTCCTATCCATCATTCTCCAAATGGCATCTGTAAGCCCATTCCCCACATCACACTGCTAACATGTGAGCGCAAATTTCTTGGCACTCTAGTGTTTAATCATCTTCCACCTTCAGATTACGAAAGGCACGCCAACCAATCTACATCCTCAGGTCTAAGAAGATTGAACAGGGGCAACTATTGTACCCCAAAATTTTCCCTCCCATATTCTTCAAGATTTGCAAAGAGCATGCTTCAAAACCTCCCAAGGGTTGCACAGTCCAATTGCCTCCTAACAGTCAAAGATTAGGGTTTTGGTGCTGGCAAAGGAGTTGAAGTTTCCAAGGGTCCAAACTAGTCCCACATGCCCATAAACATTGTCAAGCATCCTTATGCCAAGTTTCAAGACTTACAGCACAAAATTGCACAGTCAAAAACCCTAATTGCCCTACAGTCAACTGCAGGGGTAAAATGGTCATTTGATAGTCAAAAGTCCAAATTTTTGGTCAACATCTTATTTTGAAGTCACAAACATCATTTGATCAATTCTTGATCATGATTCTCAAGGCATGGCTCAAAAAGTCTCAAGATGCAAAAGTTTCCATATTTGGATAGTTGAAAAAGTCAACTGCAAATTGACCAGGGCATAACTTCCACATGGTTTATCAGAAAAATTCCATCCAAAGCTCATTTTGAATATAATGACATTTCCTACAACTCCTATTCACACTTCAAGTCCAAGAAATACTCTCACAAAAAGATATCAATCTCAACATTATAGGTCATTTTCAAAAGTCAATAAAAAGGCACTTTAAGTCAAAGACCATAACTTGAGATTGGTAAATAAAAATGACATGGGACCAAAGGCATTGGTTAGAGGACTTCAATACCTTTCCAAAATGTCCAAGAACATGATCAAATCTTAAAAGTAGAGCAAGATATGCCTTGTAGAAGTTGGGAAATTTTGGGATTTTTGAAAAGTCATCTTTGCTTCAAATGCCTCAAAATTGCTAATGGGCCACAATTTCTTCCAAGAATCATCACCCAAAAGCTATGCACGACCCATTGACCCAAAAGGGAGTTATTTTATCATTTTTTATTAATTATTTGAATTATTATTATTATTAGTTCATTTAATTAAAATAAAATATGACAAAAATAGAAAATCATGCTTTTTCAACCCTTTTGTGCAACATATTCTCTCATTAAAGCCTCAATATTTCGTGCATACTGAAAAAGGCAAGAATCTCCATTGATTGGCATAAGAATGGTATGAAAAAGATTGAAAAAATCAAGGAAGATCACAAATATTGAAAGGCATTAAATCTTGGATGTTGGGTTTGTTTTGTGAACCAAAATCATTCCATATACATACACAAACCTAAACCTAATCAGAAGAACAAGAAGCTGCGCCTCAAACCAAGAAAGAACTTTGCATTTTTGTCAAAAAATTTGGAGACTGAAAACACACATAGAGCACGTTTCAAAGCCAAATAAGGATTCCATTACACTCCTGACACATCAAGGAAGCGTTTGCAATTGAAACCAAGCTTCCACATGCAGAGAAACGGTAGCACGAAGTCACCCTGTTCATACATTTTTGCATAATCGTATTCATATTTTCATGCCATGTTAATGCATTCTAATGATTGATTTTTACTAAGATGATTGTTCTAAAGCTATTGACATTCTTTGATTGAGTTTTTAAGCCATATACATGAATCCACCATGAAAGCTGCCTAGGGTTTCAGAGGTTTGAAATTGGGGTTTCTTTCCCATGGAAAAATTGGACCATAAGACTTATACCAATGAAATCAGAAGCTCCAGACGAAGCAATTCCCCCCATCGCGCCTTTTTTATATTTACATATGGCCTAATCGCTATTTTTGTGTTCTGCACTTAGTGGGGGTTTAAAACCCCCGCTATCCATTGTTTATTTTCAGGCAAAAATCGAAGGCATAGTGGAGAAGACGCTGAGGTGTAAGCACAAGACTGAAGCATTCAAATCTTCGCGCTTAATTTCTTTTTCCACCACTAACTCTTATTTCTCTTTCATAATAATTCCATTCCATTAAATATCAAACAAACGCATTTGGCTGGGAGGAAAGTGAGGTGTCCTTCAAGCATTGGGACCTGGGTTCGATTCCCAGGTCCCCCATATTTTCAATATATTTTGTTATAACACGCTTCTGTGCAGCTTCCACTCTAATGACCACCATGCACTCAATGCCAGAGCTTGCCACATGTCCAGCAATTCCAATCTAATGGCCAGAATGGAGAGACCATCATGCACCTTGGTCAATGGTCCACACGTGACCACTGAAAAGTCAAAAAGGCCTCATTCAAATGGGCCTAATTGCTGCAATATACCTCCAAATGGGTCAGAAAACCCCCCATGTTTGCCTTCTCTTTCTCTATTTTTCTTCTTTTCTTTTATTTATTTTAATTATATTATTTGTTTCATTTAATTCCACAAAATTAGTTTTAATAATATAAAAATACAAAAAAATCAGAAAGTCAAAAAATAAAATATGTTTATTATTTAATTCAATAATATTTATTTTGTAAATAAATTTCATAATCAATTTAGTTTTAATTTTAGGTTTTTAACTTTAATGCTTTTTCTTAGATAATTAAAAAATATAAAAACAAGTCTTTTAGCATTCTTTTATTCTTTTTCTTAATAAATAAGCTTTTTTTTCTTATCACTATTAATTATTAATTATTTTTGTAAATAACTTATAATTAAATAATTAGTAAATTAGGTCAAACTTGAATTTATTTCTTTAATAATTAAAAATGCTTAGAATTAGGGTTTTAATTCCATCTAATTTTCTTTAATTTCATAAATACAAAAAACATAAAAAATAAGTCCTTTCCTTTATTTAATTTAATTAATTTAATAGTTTCAATTTAATTTCCTCAAAGGGTCCAACGCCCTCGCACCTTCGAATATAATTTTCTCTTCGCGCGTTTATTTTATTTTTCTTTGTGAAATTTATGTACTTGCCCCAAAGCTTTCTAATAGATAATTAGGATATTTATTTTCCGCACTTTTCTTTTCAAATCGGGTCTTGGTTTAATTTGGCGTTGTAGTTCCGCGCTTTGTAATAGCGTAGGACCTTTATTTTGCCACACTTTTTAATTGCTAATAATCCCATGAAAGAATGTATGCCAAAAATAAAATCAAAGCGTAGATCACCAATGCATGACAAGACAAATAAATAACTGAAAATGACACATAATTCACACACCACTCCTAGGGTACGCCTCACTGTTGCCTTGCCCCTCGAAACGTGGTCGTCGAGTAGAGGATGTTTTAGTAAGTCCTCATGTCCATGAACATGGCATGGGGGTAGCTTCTAAGGTGTCTTCCTATTGCTCTGGTGACCACATTGTCCCTAATCCTCGAATTGACCCGAACACCTCCAACGGTGGTGCTACCTACCTCTCAATGGTGGGATGGCACTACCTTAAGGACATTTACACAGACTAATTCCTTAGGGTAGGTAGATGACTCGTAGATACTTGCTCTAATTCAAAACAAATCAAAAACTTCTTTTCACACCGACACTTTGCAAAAAGCTTTCAAAAACAACTTTTCAAACACTCTTGAGGACCGATACAAGAGTCGAATTGAAATTTTAAACGAAACTTTTTCAAACTCACTCACCTTGAAAAGCAAACAAACATTTTGAAAACACAAATGAGCAAGTATCTAAGAGCCCATGGATAACCATGGATAGAAAGGGTGCTAACACCTTCCCTTTCTATAAATCTACCTCCCGAACCGAGAACTAATCTCAATAAGGAATTTTTCTGTGCTTTTGTCCTTTCCATTTGGAGAAAATAAAAGACGGTGGCGACTCTTGCTTACCGCGACATTTCGTGAAACCAGCGTTAAACAGTCAGTTCCAGATCCACCGATCACATACAGGAAAAGATGAAGAAGACGAGACGTGGAATCATTTTGTTGGTTGGTTCAAACAATGGCGCGCGTTTTTTAATGTCCAAGCATAATTGAGTTTTTAATACATTATTTTCATTAGCCAGTATAATAACAAAGCGTGCAAAGTAGCTTGGTGGTTGGTGGCGTGGCTTGCAATCGTTGGGACCTGGGTTCGATTCCCAGGTCCACCCAAATCTCAACTATTATTTTTCATAACATCTTCCTGTGCAGGCTTTGCAATGATGTCCATCATATACCCTCAGCGCTCCATATGCCAAGTGGCCATGATCAATAATCTGAAGGCAAAAAAATGATGAACATTGTACTCCCCAGTCAACCAGCAAGCGCCTGATTATGAAAGTCAACAAGGCTTAGAGTTTTCTTGGGCCAGAATTTCTCAAACATACCTCCATTCTGGGCCAACATACCCCCCTTGGTTTGCTATTTTTTATTTATTTTTATTCTCTTCTCTTTTAATTCTTTTAATTATTATAATTGTTATTATTAATTCACCAACAAATTAATTTTCATAATAAATTCAGAAATCAAAATTGTAAATATTTTTATTGTTTATTATTTTTTACTATTAACTATTAATTTTGTAAATAAATACTAACCTTTAATTTAGTTTAATTTAGGTTTAATTTTAATCTTTTTCTCAATAAATAAAAATTATGTAGAATTAGGTTTTGACAATTTTCATTCATATTTTCTTAATTATCATTATTATTATTTATTAATCATTATTTTTGTACATAAAAATGTAAATTAATTAATTTAGTTAATTAGGTTAACTTTGACCTTTTTTTTATTAATAATTAAAATAAACTTAGAATTAGGGTTTTCTTTTGACTTTTAATTTCTTTTATTTTATTTTTATTAAATATTAAAAAACATAAAAAACATTTTTCTTTACATAATTAATTAGTATTAGGTTTAATCTTAATTAATTGCAAAAGGACCAAAAACTCATATTTTCTCAAAAGGGTCAAAACCCTAGGATGTCCTGATTTACTTTCCATTCACGCGTTATTATTTATTTGATTATTATGTAACTGCTTCCAAGAATGTAATAGTAATTAGGTTTACCGCTTTCTTTACTTTCCGCACTTTATCAAAACGGGTTTTTGTCTTTGGCGATGTATAGACCCGCGCCTTGTAATAGCGTAGATTCATATTTCCGTACTTTATTTTCCGCACTCTTAACTGTTAATACGCATGAAAGAATGTATGAAAATTAAAAAATAACTCGTAGCTCACAATTGCATGATCAAAGATAAATGTTAACATGAAAACAACATACAAAGCACATGCCACTTCTAGGGTACGCCTCACTCATTACCTTCGAACGTGGTCGTCAAGTATAGGGTGTTTTAGAGGTCGTCCTCTTGTCTAAAGATCCAGTTGCCTCAAAACGGTTGCCTCGGATAAAAAGGATCTAGGACATTAGGGTTACCGCTAAGGCGTCCTACTATTGCTTTGGTGACCACATGTCCCTATCATCGAATTGACCCAAATAACTCCAACGACGGTGCTACCTACTTCTCAATAGTGGGATAGTACTATCTAAAGGACTCTTACACAGCCTAATTCCTTAGGGTAGGTAGATGACTCATAGGTACTTGCTCTCTTTCTAAAAACAAAACAATCTTTTCACACTGACACTTTCTAAAAGATTTCAAAACAAATTTTTCATACACTCTTGAGGACAGATACAAGAGTTACTTAGAAATTTTTCAACGAAACTTTTTCAAAACCCACTCACATTTGAAAAGCAAACAAATTTTTGAAAACATAATAGCAAGTACCTAAGAGCCCGTGGATAACCACGGATAGAAAGGGTGCTAACACCTTCCCTTTCTATAAATCTACCTCCCGAACCGAGAGACATCTCAAAGAAGGAATTTTGTTGTGCTTTTGTCCTTTCCATGTTGGAGAATATAAAAGATGGTGGCGACTCTTGCTTACCGTGAAATTTCGCGAACCAGCTTAAAAAACAGTCAGTTCTATTTCCACCGATCACATAGTGCATCGTTGTGTTTCCTCCCTCGGGGTGTTAAGTCAGCATCGGAGAAGCCCAGACAATTATCAGCTGTCAAACTGGCCACACAGTCCTGGAACTGGTCAGCAGACGTCTCTTGCGGCACATGAGTTGTCTTCAGAAATTTTACCAGTGCTTTGGCATGTGCTTCAGAGCACAACAGCAGGGCTAGCATAGATATCTTGGAAGGGGTCTGCCCCAATTGTTCAACCACATCATAATCACTCTTCTTAATGATCCTCAAGATTTCTTCCATCTCCTTCTTGGATGTTTTAGGAATATCTAGTGATTGAGCCTTCGTCTGGACAAGCTCCTCTTGAACATTCTTTCCCTTATTCTCAGCAGTGGAAGCAGGGATAGGAATTGTATTGTCTTTATCGGTAGGTACACTTGCGGGTACAATCATTGGTACATATGTAATCTTCGGAACGACCACGGGTCCAAAGACTGATGTTGGAGGAGCAATCTCTGGAGAGAAGATCCTACCACTGCGGGTGATCTTGCTAGTTCCAACAATATTGCTAATGTCGGGACTTTCCTCTTTGGAGCTTTCTTCTTTGGCAATCAGTTCAATTTGTTTAATACCATGGTAGTAGATTTCTCCACCATAATTCCATGGTACTGATTTATCTGATTTGTATGGGGCAGGCCCGGGCATTGTAATCTTAAGCGGAGCAGTCTTTGGAGCAGGTGTAATCCTAACGGGTCTTTTAGGGGCCCTGGAAGGATTGGCGTAGATGGTTATTATTGAAACTTCTTTCACTGGAATGGGTGAAGTAGGAGCATTCTCAAACAAGATTTATTGGTTATCCATCAGTCGTTGGATACCTTTCTTCAACACAGGACAGTCAAATGAGGAGGACAGGCAAACATGGCAGTCTTGGTCACAACCTGGGAAGATGCCAATTTTTAACAAATTCAACTTGATGGCCAGGAGCGGAGTTAACAATTCATCCACGGTAGCAACAAACAGATCTTCTTCAATAGTGTTGGCATTGTGACCATGCCTCGGCATTAGGGCGGAAATAACATTCAGTTTCTCAGGAGCTTCAAACTCAACTTCCTTCGCATCTATTAGATCTTGAATCTTATTATTCAGAGCCCAACAGTTGTTGGTGTCGTACCCTGGACTTTCAGAATGGTACGCGCATCTGGCGTTGGGATGGTAATATGGAGAAGTAGTATTAGGATTTTTTGGGGCCTCTTTCAAAGTGTCCAGATTCAACTTCAAGAGATGTGGTAGTACTTGGTCTGGAGTCATGTTAATCTTGGTAAATTGCCAAACTGGCCTTTCTACCCTTTGCTAATTGTTTCTCGGCTGGTCTGATGCAGGCTTCGGAATCATAACGGCCCCCAACGTTGGTCGGCACTCGGTTCTTCCCTGATTTCTCTGTGAATAGACAACAAATACTTCCTTTCTTCCAGTGAAGGGCTTTTTTATAGCAGCTGAGGCAGACGCGTCCTTCTGAATTTTCCCATTTCTTATACCAGCCTCCACTCTTTCGCCAGTTAGAATCAATTCGGTAAACCCTGCAAAAGAACTCCCAATCAGATGATTGAAGAAAGGGCCTTAAAGAGTTCCCAAGAACATGTCCACTAACTCTCTTTCAGATAAAGGGGGTTGCACCCTTCCGGCTAGATCCCTCCACTTTTGGGCGTAATCTTTAAAGCCTTCATTGGAAACCATAGACATACTTTGTAGCTGAGTACGGGTTGGCGCCAAGTCGGCGTTGTATTAATATTGTTTATAGAAGGCTGCTGCCAAGTCTTCCCAATTATGGACATCTGCCTTCTCCAACTGGTAGAACCAATCAAGCTGCGTTCCTGATAAACTGTCCTGGAAAAAGTGGACCCACAGGTCTTTGTCAGCAGAATGTGGTTGAATCTTCCTGACATAGGATCTGAGGTGCATTTTGGGACAAGACACCCCATCATACTTGGAAAACAGTGGCACTTTAAATTTTGGAGGGATTACAATTCCAGATACCAACCCTAATTCTTCAAAATCCAGCCCCGATACTCTCTGTATCTCCATAGCAGTTAGACGCTCTTCCAGGTGTTTATATTTGTCATCGGCCAGAGGGTATTGTTGTTCAGAGTAGTCCTCTTCTTCCTCCTCTTCTTCTTCAGAATCTGATGGTACTGCCGCTCCTTTTCCTTTTCCTTCCCCTTCTTCAGATGTTGTTGGGAATTCTAAGGTCCATATGGCTTGTCCCTAAAATCTTCTGCCCATGAGAACCACACCAGCTGGCTTCTTCTTCTTTTTATCTTTTTCTTTTTCCAGTAAAGTCTTCATCTCCTCCTGCCCCTTGGCTAAGGTCATGAGCAACTGTTGAAATTGTGAATTCTGAGCTTGCAAACCTTTGACCGTTTGTTCGATATCCATCTTGCTGAAATAAACAACAGAGAGATGAGGAAACTTGGTGTGAAGACCTGTTTATGCTTATGATGAATGATATGTATTCATGCAATGCTTTCAAGGATTCAGAAATTCAAATTTGTTTTAAACAAAAAAGAAACACACGTCATATTAATTAAAATAGAATTGTGAGTACATCAATGCCCCTTGGGCAAAATAATACAAAACTCTAAGGTAAAAAGACGTTGCGCGTCCTCTTTGGTGCAATGTAGGTGTTGAGAGTCTGTTCTTCATGAAGTATCTGAGTGAGTTCCAAAACCTTCTTCTCACTTGCATAGAATTGGGCTTCGAAAGTATCGCACTCTCCCTTGACCTGTATCCAACTCCTTTGCAGGTCTTCGAGTGATGTTGGCATGTCAGGATGTAGGATGGTGTATGGAACCTCTCCTTCCTTAACAGGCTCTATAATCACTGGGAGAATGGAGGGATAAGGCATCATAAGACTTTGAGCGCGGGTTCGTACCCACTTGAGGTAAGGCTCAAGAGGGATGGAATTCTTGTATCCCAAGGTCTTGCTATCCACCTTGTTGGGCATTCTCCAAGCTCAGATGAATATCTGACGGAGTCCTTGATCTTCGTTGTCGTAGTTGAAAACCAAACCTTGAATCAGCATATCACATGGGCCATCCCTTCGGGCATAACCAAACTGTCTCAGAGCTAAACAAGGGTTGTAGGTGATGCCTCCCCTAATGCCAAGTAGAGGGACATTAGGGAATTCCCCACAACTGTCAAAAATAATAACATTCTCTTTGGATCGAGAACACCAATGTATATCTGAATGGTTAAGTGTCATTAACCGTTGTGACCACCTCAAACCTTACTCATTCTTCAAGACTGATTGGGGAAGATGAGAAATAAACCATCTTGCCAGGAGAGGAGTGCAACACATGAGAACACCTATTTTCCTCATAGTACGAGTGTGAAAAAAGTGGAGGATATCCCCAAGCAATGTAGGTACCAGGTTGCGAGACATGAAGATTTTGACAGCGCTCACATCTATGTATTGGTCAGGATTAGGGAACAAGACCATCTCATAGATGAGAAGAGCTACAATCTCCTCAAAAGCTTGTAAGTCTAGGGAGTTCCAACAACTTTGGGCCTTCTCAAACAAAAACTTTGACAAGAAGCCTTTGACACCACTTCTAGTTTCCCAATGAGTTGTGACATTAGATGAGTGCAAGTGCAAGGCTTGAGCAATCTCTTCTGGATTTGGATCTCTTTCTGTACCGTTGAAGGGCAGTTAATTGAGAATAGGAATCCTCAGGAGTTGAGAAAATTCTTCAAAAGTGGGCACAAACTGGTAGTCAGGAAATGTGAAGCAATGATGGAAAGGGTCAAAGAACTGGAAGAGAACCTTCATCATATCCTCCTCTGTGTTGGAAGTGACCAAGTTGAGTAGACGACCATGTCTCTCGGTGAATGGAGAATTCTCAGGAATCCTTGAAGCTAGCTCCTTGAGTTGTGGAGGAATTCTTACAAGGTTGATTTGGATAGTTTTCCTACGAAGTGAATCCATAACCTACAAAGCAAGAACAAAGATGAATCTCCAAAATCCTTGAAATGGTTAGTGGGTGCATATGATGTTCATGATGTCCATGATGTTATGCGCAAGTATATATATACAAGCAAATCACACAAGTTCCTAGTTTAGGCTTGCATGGGGTTTCATAGGTAAGTACCCTCTTGAATTTTAGTTGGCTCAACCTGTCCTAGTAAAAGTAACTGGGTTCTATGGAGCTCAATGTCACTGGATTGTTTCCTTGTTCATTGTTTCAATTCAAGCCTCTTTACTGGCGACCGAAATATTCCAAGGAACCAACCCTCAATGAGTGTAGTATCGAGTATCTACCAACTTCGGACTGCACCAAAGCTGATCATCTCACTAAATCCTAAAAGGCCAAGTTGGTCAAGTAAAGATTCTAGAAGTTCATTAGTGCTTCATGACATCACTCAGCGGCCCCGTATTCTCTTTGATTGACTCAAAGGCTACCGGTACCCACAAATATGTCACACTAATATAGCTATTGCTTATGCCATATCGGTATACCCCACATAGTTTCCACAATGTATTACTATTTACCTATAATGTTTCCCAAATCCGGGTGGAGGATTCAAACCCAAACAATAGAACTAAAATGTAAAGCAAACAAGTCAAACAATTGTAAGCAAATAAAGGTGATCTAAACCCTAAGGTAACCCCACTTTTAGAATTCTCCCCAACAGAGTCACCGGTTCTATGATGCGGTGAGAGAACTGACTTGAGGTTTTGCGTTTGCGTTTGCAAATGTTGGGGTTAGCAAGAGTCGCCACTGACTTTTCTTTTATCCAAAAGGAAAGGTAAAAAATCACAGGAAAGACCTTTGAAATGTTTTCTTGAGTTCGGGGGGTAGATTATAAAAAGGGAAGGTGCTAGCACCCTTTTCATCCATGGTTTTCCATGGGCTCATAGTTACTTGTTTAGATCACTTGCTTTGCTTTGAAATTGTTTGAAATGGTGCTTTGTGTGATTTTGAAAGTATTTTGAAAAGAGGCCATTGTTTAGGCAATCTTTGTAATGATCCTCGTTCGTAAGAATGTATACAAAGATGTTTGTCTTTTGAAAAATGTTCCAATGTTTTGAAAGTTGTTTTGAAATGTGTGTGTGTTTGTTTTTGAAAATAGCAAGGATTGTTTTGAAATTAATCAAGTAACTAGAAGCATTCTACCTACTCAAAAGTCTTTCTTATGCATTTTTATTCCTTTGACATTATTGATTTACCATTGATTTGGTAAACAACCCTATCTTTGGATGCAAACGAGACGGGTGTGGGTCATCGTATGACCATGATAGAAATGTTGCCAAGTATCTTAGCATATTTGAGGGACCAAGATCATTTTATTTTAGGCAACCTTTTGATAGCGTCATCGAGGGACTATGATCTTATTTTTGTTTTGTTTTGCCAAGATACTTCGCGTGCGTAACATTGTCATTTTTATTTAGGCAACTGTGATCGGTGGATCTGGAACTGACTGTTTTAAAGCTGATTCGCGAAATGTCGCGGAAGCAAGAGTCTCCACCGTCTTTTATTTTCTCCAATATGGAAAGGACAAAAGCACAGAAAAATTCCTTATTGAGATTAGTTCTCGGTTCGGGAGGTAGATTTATAGAAAGGGAAGGTGTTAACACCCTTTATATCCATGGTTATCCATGGGCTCTTAGATACTTGCTCATTTGTGTTTTCAAAAGTGTTTGCTTGCTTTTCAAGGTGAGTGGGTTTGAAAAAGTTTCTTTGAAAGTTTCAGATCGACTCTTGTATCAGTCGTCAAGAGTGTTTGAAAAGTTGTTTTGAAAGCTTTTTGCAAAGTGTCGGTGTGAAAAGAAGTTTTGATTTGTTTTTTGAATTTAGAGCAAGTATCTACGAGTCATCTACCTACCCTAAGGAATTAGTCTGTGTAAATGTCCTTAAGATAGTGCCATCCCACCATTGAGAGGTAGGTAGCACCACCGTTGGAGGTGTTCGGGTCAATTCGAGGATTAGGGATAGTGTGGTCACCAGAGCAATAGGAGGATACCTTAGAAGCTACCCCCATGCCATGTTCATGGACATGAGGACTTACTAAAACGTCCTCTACTCGACGACCACGTTTCGAGGGGCAAGGTAACAGTGAGGCGTACCCTAGAAGTGGTGTGTGAATTGTGTGTCATTTTTAGTTACATTTGTCTTGATCATGCATTGAGTGTTCTACGCATTGTTTTTATTTGGGCATACATTCTTTCATGTGATAGTTAGCAATTTAAAGGTGCGGAAATAAAAATGCAGAAAGATAAAGGTCCTACGTTATTACAAGGCGCGGGTCTACAACGCCAAATTAAACCAAGACCCGATTTGAAACAAAATGCGGAAAGTAAATACCCTAATTATCTATTACAAGGCTTTGGGGCAAATACATTACATTCATAAAAGAAATAAAAATAAATGCGTGAAAAGAATTTAGAATCGAGTGCGAGGGCGTTGGACCCTTTAAGGAAATTGAATTGAAGTTACAAAATTAATTAAATTAAGTAAAGGAAAGAACTTATTTTTGGAGTTTTTGTATTTATGAAATTTAATGAGAAAATTAATTATTATAGGAAACCCTAATTCTAATTTGTTTTTAATTAATTAAAGAAAAATGTTTAAGTTTGACCTAATTTAACCTAATTATTTAAATGTCATATTTATTCACAAATTAATTAAGAATTAATAATAATGATGATGAGGAAATTTAATTATTGGAAAAAAAGGTAAAATGCTACAAAACCTAATTTTTATGTGTTTTAATTTATTTAAGAAAAATGTTAAAGTTAAAACTAAAATTAAAACTAATTGATTATTAGAATTTTATTTACAAAAACATTAATGCATTAAATAAATAAATATATTTTATTTTGGAATTTTCTGATTTTTTTGGTTTTTATATGAAAATTAATTATCTGAAGTAAATTAAATAAAATAAAAAAAAATGATCAAAAGAATTAAAAAAAGGAAAAGAAAAGAAAAGAGATTAAAAGATATACAAACTTTGGGGGGTGTCTGCCCAATTTGGAGGCTTTTTGCAAGCAATTTTGGCCCAATAAGGGTGAGGCCCTTTTGACTTTTCAGGCTTGTGTGTGGAGGCGTTGACTGCTGCGTATGATGAGCCCCTTTGGTGGCCTTCAGATTGGAATCTCCAGGCGCGTGGCAAGCCAGATGATGTGGTTGTATGATGGTCCCTCATGAACATACTGCACAGAAGCGGGTTAAAGAAAAAAAAATATAGAAGAAGTGGAGGGACCTGGGAATCGAACCCAGGTCCCAACGTTTACCAAGTACATCCTTTGCCAAGTGAGCTGTGGAGCGCGTTTGTTATGTAAATGGAACGCGAATAACATAAGGCAAAGCAACGCTGAGTGGTATCCAACGCGCCAAATTTCAAATGTGCCAATTATCAGGGGACACGTCCTCCTTCTTCTTCATGTTTCCTGCAAATAAAAGACAGATAGCGGGGGTTTTAAACCCCCACTAACCCTAACATACAAAAATAGCGATTAGGTTATAACGAAAAAGAAAAAGGGCGCGATGGTATGGTCTTGTTCGTTTGGAGCTTCTGATTTCAATGGTGCTATTTTGGTTGGCCAATTTTTCCTCAAGCGTAAAACCCCAAATCTGGAGCTTTGAAACCCTAAAAAGCTTCCATGGCAACTTCTCATACAGGCAACGTTAGTTCAAATAGAAGATACCAATAGCTTCAGCATACTCATATTAACATAAATCAATCATTAAAACTCAGTAATTATGCATGAAAAACCAAATACGAATATGCAAATTTTTGGGAACAGGGCAACGTGGTTCTACCAGTTCTTTGTGTATGGAGAGTGGAAAAGTATTGGGTTATGTTCAGGAAAGTCCCAGCAAGCTTTTGAGATACTTTTTACGCCTTGAAACGCCTTCTAGATGCCAAAACAGTTTTGAGGTTTTTAAGAAAAAGTGCAAGTTTTGTTTTCAGGTTCTAGCGCAGCATGCTTGTTCTTGTGATTAGGGTTGTCTTTGCATATGTACATGGAATGATTTAGGTCAACAATCCAAGCCCAAAGCCTTGTCTTTAATGATTTTCAAGTTTGTGATTTTCCATGATTTTTTCAATCTTTTCACCATGAAGAACATGCCAATTATTGGAGATCCTTTCCTTATGGAGTGTGCACGAAATCTTGAGGCTTTAATGAGAGAATATGCTGCACAAAAGGATTGGAAAAACATGATTTGCTATTTTTGTCATATTTTATTTTAATTAAATGAACTAATAATAATAATAATTCAAATAATTAATAAAAAATGATAAAATAACTACCTTTAAAGTCAATGGGTCGTGCATAGCCTTTGGGTGATGATTCTTGGAAGAAAGTGTGGCCCATTAGCAATTTTGAGGCATTTGAAGCAAAGTTGACTTTTCAAAATTCCCAAAAATTTCCCAACTTCCACAAGGCATATCTTGCTCCATTTTTAAGCTTTGATCATGTTCTTGGACATTTTGGAAAGGTCTTGAAGTCCTCTAACCAATGCCTTTGGTCCCATGTCATTTTGATTTACCAATCTCAAGTTATGGTCTTTGACTTAAAGTGCCTTTTTGTTGACTTTTGAAAATGACCTATAATGTTGAGATTGATAACTTTTTGTGAGAGCATTTCTTGGACTTGAAGTGTGAAGAGGAGTTGTAGGAAATGTCATTCTCTTCAAAATGAGCTTTGGATGGAATTTTTCTGATAAACCATGTGGAAGTTATGCCCTGGTCAAGTTACAGTTGACTTTTTCAGCTGTCCAAATATGGAAACTTTTGCATCTTGAGACTTTTTGAGCCATGCCTTGAGAATCATGATCAAGAATTGATCAAATTATGTTTGTGGCTTCAAAATAAGATGTTGACCAAAAATTTGGACTTTTGACTGTCAAATGACCATTTTGCCCCTACAGTTGACTGTTGAGCAATTAGGGTTTTTGACTGTGCAATTTTGTGCTGTGAGTCTTGAAACTTGACATGAGGATGCTTGACAATGTTTATAGGCATGTGGGACTTGATTGGACCCTTGGAAACTTCAATTTCTTTGCCAGAACCAAAACCCTAATTTTTGACTGTTAGGAGGCCATTGGACTGTGCAACTCTTGGGAGATTTTGAAGTATGCTCTTTGCAAATCTTGAAGAATATGGGAGGGCAAATTTTGGGGTACAACAGTTGCCCCTGTTCAATATTCTTAGACCTGAGGATGTAGATTGGCTGACGTGCCTTTCGTAATCCGAGGGTGGAAGATGATTGAACACTAGAGTGCCCAGAAATTTGCGCTCACATGTTGGCAGTGTGATGGTGGGAATGGGCTTATAGATGCCATTTGGAGATTGGTGGATAGGAGGATGGGCTTATAGATGCCATGTTGAGAGGTGATGGATAGGTGGATGGGCTTATAGATTCCATCTGGGTGTTGATCGCGTAAGAGATTCCTTAGCGAGAACTTGCATACCTGAAAAAGAAAGATGATTACTTGGCCTGTTACAGGAGCTGGTCTTCAAACTCTTTGTGTAGACGCACCCTGGTTGGTTACGGGAATCGGGTCTGGAGCTTCAAACGGTGAAGAATGAATCAGGGATGGTTACTATCTCAACGGGACGATGAGAGAACCTTGGGCGATTACTACCTCCACAGTAACGATGAGAGAATCTGGGGCGATTACTACCTCAACAGTAACGGTGAGAGAATCTGGGGCGATTACTACCTCAACAGTAACGATGAGAGAATCTGGGGCGATTACTACCTCAACAGTAACGATGAGAGAATCTGGGGCGATTACTACCTCAACAGTAACGGTGAGAGAATCTGGGGCGATTACTACCTCAACAGTAACGATGAGAGAATCTGGGGCGATTACTACCTCAACAGTAACGGTGAGAGAATCTGGGGCGATTACTACCTCAACAGTAACGATGAGAGAATCTGGGGCGATTACTACCTCAACAGTAACGGTGAGAGAATCTGGGGCGATTACTACCTCAACAGTAACGGTGAGAGAATCTTGGATGTCTTCTACTCAGTCTTCATCAGGAAAATCTTTAGGAATCGATTTAACTGGACTTGAGAAGGCCTTTGACTGGATAAGAATCAGAAAAATCTTTAGGAGTCGATTTAACTGAACCGAGCAAGGTCTTGGAATCTTCAACCGGATAAGAATCAGGGAGATCTTAGGGTCGATCTGACTGAACCAGAGAAGGCCTTTGACTGGATAAGAATCAGGAAAATCTTTAGGAATCGACTTAACTGAACCGGACAAGGTCTTTGGAATAACTTCAACTGGATAAGAATCAGAAAAATCTTTAGGAATCGATTTAGCTGAACTAGAGGAGGTCTTGAACATAGCTGAGAATTTAACTGGATCTTCCCTGAAAGGTAAAGGTCAGTCATATGCAATGCATGATATGGATCAAGCCATGATGTTCTCAACATAAATGAGATTGTATGTTCATGATGCATATGTGCATGCTATAATGTATAGAAATGCGATGTTTATGAATGTATGTTTTCGTCTAGGAAAGTAAATCCTTGACGGGTGCCGGGAAGTCACATCCTGGGCTGATGTTAGAGAATAGTGCTTTGTTATTTCCGCTGGGGATGATAGTTGCAAGAATACCGGTAGGAGCAGATAACCTCATTGGGGAATAAACTTGGCGAATGGATTACTCTGCGGGGAGAAAATTATTCTAGCGATCTTGCTGGGGAACAATACTCTGTGGGGAGAAAGGTACTTTGCTGGGATGTTGATGGTAGCTTCGCTGAGGATACCGTTGTTATGTTGGAAGTGTTAATAGACTTCGCTGGGGAGTAAGAAGACTTTGTCGAGGATGATCTTTCCGTGGCTTTTGGCTGAGGATAACCCAGTTATATCCTGGTAGGGAAATAACCTTTGAATAAAGCCGGGGGACGCGTTCGTGCTCTGCGGGAGAAGCTTCCATAATCTACTGGGGATAAGCTTCCTGCTGGGGAGATGATTCAACCTTTCCTGGGGAAATCTTGATTGGACTCTCCTGGGGAAATCTTGAGATATATTGGGAACATGACATCGCTGAATGTCTGGTATACCGCCGGGGAACAATCTTAGATCAAGACTGTCGGGGATGCTTGTTAAGGATGTTTGTATAATGTGCTAGGGAATGTTGAGATCTGCTGGAGGATACCCAACTTCCTTAAGGCTGATTGTATAGCTTTGCTTGGGGAGAGTGTATTGACTTGCTGACTCACTCTCTGGGGAATTAAGATATACTGGTTATGTTCTTCGGCTGAACTTACCTTGGTACCTTGGTGGATAGAGCAATTAGATCGCTTAGACCACTCATTATTGCCCCTGTTTCTAATGTTACTTGTAATTAATCCTTTGTTTCGTATGCAAATATTTATGAGTTAGCAATTAGTGTCAAGTGCATATATCACAAATTGAACCTTGGACGTTCTTCGCAAAACAAAATAGAAAAGGAAAAACAGTTGGCAATTTTAACTGAAAAGTGAATTTATATTGATTTTTGAATTGCCTGTAAATAGGCGTTTTATGTACAAGAGGCTGACGTCCTAGTAAGAGAACGCCGCCGAATAAGAGTTTATACAAATTTGTACAAAGGAAAATAAAACAGCTGTGTGAAAAGAATAATCCCACTGGGTTCCAACTCTGCTATCTCCTTTATATCTTCGAGCGTCTCATCACTTGATGACCTAGTCGAGGATGAAGCTGATTGATTGATGCCGTTTGAACTTGATATTGATACCGGATTCTGGATGCAAGGTGATCCAATGAGACATAGTATTACGCTTTATCCCTAACTTTTGCCTGGACCGCCCTTTCGGGTTTTCAGTCCACCGGGATACCCATTTTTCCCCAAGCCGCCTTTTCAGGTTTTCGACTTACCGGGTGTACAGATTTTTTTCATTTCATCCCTTATTTTGCCCGAACCCTTTTGGTTCGCCGGGAAGCCCTAACTTTTTCCTAGGTATGTCAACCTAGCGGGTCTTTATTATGCGTAGTATCTTTTTACTATGTCTGCATTGGCGGGGTGAGGAAGGTCGTCACCATCCATGGTAGTTAGAATCATGGCTCCTCCTGAGAACACATGTTTAACCACAAATGGCCCTTCGTACGTAGGGGTCCATTTGCCCCTTGGATCACTCTGAGGAAGGATGATGCGTTTGATTACCAGATCCCCAACTTGATATTCTTGTGGTCTGACCTTTTTGTTAAATGCCCTGATCATCCGCTTTTGATACGTCTGACCATGACAAATAGTAGCAAGTCTCTTTTCGTCAATTAAATTTAGCTGATCAAGTCGCGTCTGGATCCAATCATCTTCGCTCAGATCTGCGTCCTTCATTATCCGGAGAGAGGGTATTTGTACTTCGATCGGTAAGACTGCCTCCATACCGTAGACCAAGGAGAAAGATGTTGCCCCGGTTGACGTCCTTGCTGAGGTACGGTACCCATGTAGAGCGAACAATAACATCTCGTGCCAGTCTTTATAAGTCACTGTCATCTTCTGCACAATTTTCTTAATGTTCTTATTCGCTGCTTCTACAGCCCCATTCATCTTCGGTCGGTAAGGAGAAGAGTTGTGGTGCTGTATCTTAAATTGTTCGCAGAGCTCAGTGATCATCTTGTTATTGAGATTGGTACCGTTGTCTGTAATGATCCTTTCAGGGACTCTGTATCGACAGATCAGATTGTGCCGAATGAACCGTGCCACAATGTTCTTGGTTACCGTGGCGTAGGAAGCTGCTTCAACCCACTTCGTGAAGTAATCAATCACTACCAGGATGAAGCGATGCCCATTGGATGCCGTAGGTTTAATCTCACCGATCATATCTATGCCCCACATTGCAAAAGGCCAAGGTGCCGTCAGAACATTTAGAGGAACTGGAGGAACATGCACCTTGTCTGCATATATCTGGCATTTATGACATGTTCGAGAATGTTGGTAGCAATCAGCTTCCATGGTGGACCAGAAATACCCTGCCCGAAGGATTTTCTTTGCCATGGTGTGTCCACTGGAATGCGTTCCGAAGGTACCTTCATGTAGCTCTGCCATGATCCTTTCTGCTTCGGTCTTATCCACACAATGCAGTAAGGTCGAATCATGGTTTCGCTTGTACAGTATGCCGTTGCTAAGGAAGAACTTCGCTGCGAACCTTCTCAGAAACTTTTTATCATTGACAGATGCACCTTCAGGGTATTCCTGAGCTTCCAAGTATCTCTTCACCTCATGGTACCAAGGCTTCTCAGTCACCAATTCAGTCTCAAGATCACAACAGTATGCCGGTTCGTCCAGTTTCCAGATGATGACCCGGGGAGCCTCATTGTCCCATTTGACTTTGAACATGGAAGACATCGTAGCTAACGCGTCCGCCAACTGATTCTCCTCTCGTGGGAAATGTTCAAAGGTTATCTCTGTGAAGTGGGGGATCAAGGTCAATACACATTCTCTGTAAGGAATAAGATTCGGATGTTTCGTATCCCACTCCCCTTTGATCTGATTGATCACGAGAGCAGAATCTCCGAAGACACTCAGAAACTTGATCCTTAGGTCGATCGCAGCTTGAAGACCCATGATGCATGCCTCATACTCCGCCATGTTGTTGGTGCAGTTGAAACATAGTCGGGCAGTGAATGGAGTATGAGTTCCTTGCGGGGATATTATCACAGCGCCGATACCGTTACCCAAAGCATTGGAGGCTCCGTCAAAGTGCATAGACCATCGGGATCCTTCCTCAGGTCCTTCATCCAGTCCAGGTACTTCGCAATCAGTCACTATCATGATACTCTCGTCTGGAAACTCGAAGTTCATTGACTGATAGTCGTCTACTGCCTGATGTGCCAAGTGGTCTGCCAATACACTTCCTTTGATAGCTTTCTGAGTCGTGTACTGGATGTCGTATTCTGTCAAGATCATTTGCCATCTTGCTATTCTCCCAGACAGAGCAGGCTTTTCAAATATGTACTTTATAGGATCCATCTTTGAGATTAACAAGGTAGTGTGAGTCAGCATATACTGTCTCAGTCGGCGAGCAGCCCATACCAAAGCGCAGCAAGTTTTCTCGAGCAGTGAGTATCGGGTCTCACAGTCGGTAAACTTTTTGCTAAGGTAATAAATGGCATGCTCTTTTCGGCCAGACTCGTCATGCTGCCCCAGCACACACCCCATTAAGTTGTCAAGTACTGTCAGGTATAATATCAGAGGTCTCCCTTCAACCGGTGGCATAAGGATGGGTGGTTCTTGGAGATACTCCTTGATTCTGTCAAAAGCGGCCTGACATTCATCATTCCAACGTACTACCTGATCTTTCTTCAGCAACTTGAAGATTGGTTCACAAGTAGCAGTTAGATGCGAGATGAATCGGGCAATGTAATTCAGGCGTCCTAAAAAGCCTCTGAC
Source organism: Vicia faba (assembly GCA_948472305.1). NCBI lineage: Eukaryota > Viridiplantae > Streptophyta > Magnoliopsida > Fabales > Fabaceae > Vicia > Vicia faba. Next base: position 1,519,650,423 of record OX451741.1, on the reverse strand, counting down.
CTCTTTCTCTGTCTTAGGAACTGGCATCTCTTGAATGGCTTTGACCTTGGTAGGGTCCACTTGAATACCCTTATCACTTACAACGAAGCCTAGCAATTTCCCAGATCTTACCCCGAAGGTGCACTTGTTTGGGTTCAACCTCAGCTTGTACAGTTTCAGACGGTCAAACAATTTCTGCAGATGATCAAGGTGTTCCTCCTCAGTTTGGGACCTTACAATCACGTCGTCAACATACACTTCAATCTCATGATGGATCATGTCATGAAATAAAGCAACCATGGCACGTTGGTAGGTTGCCCCAGCATTTTTCAACCCGAATGGCATGACCTTGTAGCAGAAGGTGCCCCACTGAGTAACAAAGGTAGTCTTTTCCATGTCTTCAGGAGCCATCTTGATCTGATTATACCCTGAAAAACCATCCATGAAAGAGAACACCTTGTGCTGAGCCGTATTGTCAACCAGGACATCAATGTGAGGTAGGGGGAAATCATCCTTGGGGCTGGCCCTATTCAGATCCCTGTAATCGACACACATTCTGACCTTACCATCCTTCTTTGGTACCGGCACCACATTAGCAACCCACTGAGGGTAAGAAGTCACTGCAAGAAACCCGGCATCAAACTGTTTCATAACCTCGGCTTTGATCTTCTCAGACATCTCTGGACGCATACGGCGGACCTTCTGCTTAACCGGAGGGCAGTCTTCCTTGGTAGGCAAATGATGGACCAAATGTCGGTATCCAACCCAGGCATGTCTTCATAGGACCAGGCGAAGATCTCCACATAATCATGTAACATTTGAGTCAACCGTTGCTTCACGCTGAGCTCTAGGTTGGCACCAATCTTAACCTCCTTTCTGTCCGTCTCAGTACCCAGATTTATTGTTTCCACTGGCTCTTCGTCTGGTTGAATTGCCCTCTCTTCCTGGAGTAACAGCCTTGCAAGCTCGCCAGGCACTTCGTAATCATCTTCACCTTCGTCTTCGGCTAAGTTGATCGGATTTTCGAAGTCATAACTGGCAGTAGCAGAGTCGTTACCAGTGAAATCCAGAGTGGATTGAAACCTGTATGAGTGAGTGTGTGTAAATACAGCTGTTTTGCAATATATAAAGAAAGGAAAGAAGGAAAAGGAGCATAAGATTTGAAGTGCGAGAAAACGTCCAAGGTCTTTATTCATGATATATGAAATGACAATTAATATGCCCTCACAAATGAAGCCACGGTGCCCCGGGTAAGACACCGGGCCATAGAGTTTTAATTCATTGTTTATTACAAATAACAAAAACAAAGGAATTCATTACTCCGTAACAAAAGTAACAGGTAGGTTGTCTTTTGCAATCCAATTGCTAGGTCCACTGTCGGCCGTCGGATAAATCCAGCTGTTGAACTCAGATTCTTCAACCTCGTCTTCATCCCCAATAGCATTCACTCCATGAGCAGGCAGGGGAGCTGTCACCATATTGGGCTTATCAGGTGCCTCAAATTGTACCTCCTTCGCATCAATAAGATCTTGCACCTTATTCCTCAGGGCCCAACAATCATTAGTAGAATGTCCCGGGCTATCGGAGTGATAAGCACAGCGGGCATTTGGATTGTACTTGGGAGAGGCAGTATTCACAACCTTCGGGGCCTCCCTGACGGTCACCAAGTTGGTGGATAGCAACTGCGGCAAGATTTGTGATAAGGTCATACTCAGCCGGGTAAACTCTCTTCTGGGTCTTTCAGCCCTTTGTGGATTGGTTTGCCGAGGAGCGGCAGCAGGCTTAGCAATCATCACCGCGTTGACAGATTGGCGGCGCTCTGGTTTATCTTGTCTTCTAGGCCCATATACAGCAGTGGCCTCCTTCTTAAAGGGTTTCTTCTCAGAACTTGAAGATGCACCCTTCTGAATTTTACCGGACTTCATTCCAGCCTCTATCCTCTCCCCAGTAAGAATAAGATCAGTGAACCCTGCAGACGAGTTATCGATAAGATGATTGAAGAATGGCCCGGAGAGGGTCCCCAGGAACATATCTACCAACTCACGGTCTGTTAACGGAGGTTGCACCCTGCCAGCCAGATCCCTCCACTTCTGTGCATACTCTTTAAAACCTTCGCTTGATCCTAGCGACATACCCTGGAGTTGGGTACGTGTAGGAGCAAAGTCGGCATTATATTGATACTGCTTGTAAAAAGCAGTAGCCAACTCCTCACAGTTACGAACTTTGGTTCCATCCAGCTGATAGAACCATTCGAGATGAGTCCCTGAAAGACTCTCCTGGAAGAAGTGGATCCACAAGTTCTTGTCCACTGTGTACGGTTGAATCTTCCGCACATAAGATCTGAGGTGTAGCTTGGGGCAAGACGCCCCGTCATACTTGGTGAAAGATGGTGCCTTAAACTTGTGAGGAATGATCACACCAGTAGATAAGCCCAAGTCTCTGAAATCCAGCCCAGGCACTTGTTGGATCTCCATGGCATTCAGTCTATCTTCCAACTGCTTGTACCGGTCTTCAGCAGGAGGATACTGTTCCTCATTAAAATCAGTCTCGTTGTCAGAGACTACCGGACTTGGAGCCTTGTCTTTGCCTACAGAAGAACCAGCTTCCTCATTCTGCAGAGTATTACCAAACCTCCGGCCCGAGTTGAAAAGAACAGTTCTCTTCTTCTTCTTCTCCTTCTTCAGGAGCAAAGCCTTCAGCTCTTCTTGGCCTTGAGCCAAACCCATGATCAGCTCCTGAAATTGTGCGTTATGCGCCTGAAGGGCCTTGATAGACATCTCGGTTGATGATTCAGGGTTCATGATGCTGAAATAAATAGCGAAGAACAGTAAGCAACCTGAAAAGAAGAGTACCTGCTATGCACATGATGAATGGAATGCGTATGATTAATGTTTTCAAAGACAATCGGGAATCAACTTTGTAAACAAAAAGGAACACACTTCATTAGATTCAACTTTGAATTTTAAATTGTTCAACAGGTTGCCCTTAGGCGTTACATAAAAATGGAAATACTGAAAAAGGGAAATAAAACTGTAAAAGAACATCCAAAGCTCATCATTGATCCCATGGTCTCCTCTTCTCAGTACGGATGTAGTCATTCAGAGCTCGCTCATTCTCCAACTGCTTTGTCAGCTTCTGGATCTTCAATTCCTGCTCGTTGAACTTTTCCCGATAAGAATCCCGTTCTTCTCGCAGTTGCGACCAAGACCTCTTTAATGTCTCATAATCAGTAGGTATCTGAGGAGGGAGGACAGTTGGAGGAACCCCATCTTTGTCAAGATACTCAAGAATGATGGGTCTGATAGCTTCGTATGGCATACCTAACTTCTGAGCACGGATGCGAACCCATTTGTAGTAGGCTTCCATAGGTAGAGAAGTCTTTGGCCCCAACTCTTGTGGGCCAGCTTTATGAACTCTGTCCCAAGCCTTGATGAACCTACGACGCGGCTCGTCACTATCCACCTGAAACTCAAAACTGATGTGAGGAACCAACATCTCATGAGGCCCTGCTCTTCTGGCTCTTCCAAAATGACGGAGCGCTAGACATGGATTGTAAGAGATTCCTCCTTGAGCACCAATCAAAGGAACATTAGGGTATTCTCCGCAACGATCAATGACAGTTACCTCATCCAAACCTCTGCAAGTCCAAATGATGTCCTTATCAGTGAGAGACATTAACCTATGAGCCCAACCTCTTCCTTCTTGGTTCTTCAGCACGAACTTAGGGAGGTGCGAAATAAACCACCTCACCAACAAAGGGATACAACACCACAGAGTTCCTCGTCTTCGGACAGTACGAGCATAAAGTTGTTGCAGGATATCACCCAAGAGAGTGGGCACAGGATTCTGAGACATGAAGATCCTTATGGCAGTGACATTGATGAAGTTGTCAGGATTAGGAAACAGGACTAACCCATAAATTAAGAGAGCCAAGATGTCTTCATATGCCCTAAAGTCCAAGTCATTCCAGAAACTGTTAGCTTTACCAATCAGAAACTTGGCCAAGAAACCCTTAACTCCGCTTCTAGTCACCCAGTTGTCCATTACTTCTTGATGGGTCAAGGGAAGAGCTGCAGCAACCTCCTCAAGCCTAAGAGTCTTTTCCCAACCAGTGTAGGGAGTCTGATCCAAGATAGGGATACCAAGCAAATCAGAGAACTCTTCCAGGGTAGGGACCAACTGGAAGTCTTGAAAGGTGAAGCACTGGTACAGAGGGTCATAGAACTGGGTCAGGACACTCATCAACTGTTGATCCCGCTTTGCAGTGACTAAACTGAGAAGAGAACCATGCCTCTGGATGAAGGAAGTGGTGTTTGGAATTCTGCTAACCAATTCTTCAAGTAACTCAGGTGGGTGAACAAAGTTGAACCGGATAGTATTCCTTCGCATAGGCATCATGATGTCCTACAAAACAGAGCAAAGGTGAAACCCTCTTGTCTTTGAAATAGTCAGTCCTTATGCAGGATGCATGCAATTCTCATGATGTTATGATGTTATGATAAAGCACACCACAAATATTTGCAAAGGCAAACATGATAAGGCACACAAGTCACACAAGACAAACCCTTAAAGTTTAGGCCAACATGAGGTCTAGGTATTACCCTCTTTCAGTCTGTTGGTTCATACCTGTCCTATCAGAAGTAACCGGGTTCTTAGAGGATCCCAATATCACTGACTACCCTCAATCGGTCATAACTCCAGCATCGCAATCTTTTCTTGCGGCCAGAACCATCACGAGAGTTTAGCCTCAATGGGCGTAGCATACTGCTACTGTTCTATTGGCCAAGTTGTTTCATTTAAGGTTCTAAGGTCTGTTGGTGCTTAATGACTCCTCAGAAGACCCATATTCTCCTCGTTGCGACACAAGGGATATCGGTACAGACCAAGGCGCCACACCAACGTAGCCACTGCTTCACCCATGTCGGTCTACGCCGGACAGGTCCCTCACAGCTTATGCTACCTAAACAGGGTATCCCCAGATCCGGGTTAGGATCTATGTAACTCCGATGCAACCCACAATTTAAAGCAAACAAGTCAAAACAATTGAAAACACAGTTATGAACTATCCTAAGGTACACCTCACTTTAAGTCTTCTCCCCAGCAGAGTCGCCAGTTCTGTGATCGGTGGATCTGGAACTGACTGTTTTAAAGCTGGTTCGCGAAATGTCGCGGAAGCAAGAGTCGCCACCGTCTTTTATTTTCTCCAATATGGAAAGGACAAAAGCACAGAAAAATTCCTTATTGAGATTAGTTCTCGGTTCGGGAGGTAGATTTATAGAAAGGGAAGGTGTTAGCACCCTTTCTATCCATGGTTATCCATGGGCTCTTAGATACTTGCTCATTTGTGTTTTCAAAAGTGTTTGCTTTCTTTTCAAGGTGAGTGGGTTTGAAAAAGTTTCTTTGAAAGTTTCAGATCGACTCTTGTATCAGTCGTCAAGAGTGTTTGAAAAGTTGTTTTGAAAGCTTTTTGCAAAGTGTCGGTGTGAAAAGAAGTTTTGATTTGTTTTTTGAATTTAGAGCAAGTATCTATGAGTCATCTACCTACCCTAAGGAATTAGTCTGTGTAAATGTCCTTAAGATAGTGCCATCCCACCATTGAGAGGTAGGTAGCACCACCGTTGGAGGTGTTCGGGTCAATTCGAGGATTAGGGACAGTGTGGTCACCAGAGCAATAGGAGGATACCTTAGAAGCTACCCCCATGCCATGTTCATGGACATGAGGACTTACTAAAACTTCCTCTACTCGACGACCACGTTTCGAGGGGCAAGGCAACAGTGAGGCGTACCCTAGTTGTGGTGTGTGAATTGTGTGTCATTTTCAGTTACATTTGTCTTGATCATGCATTGAGTGTTCTACGCATTGTTTTTATTTGGGCATACATTCTTTCATGTGATAGTTAGCAATTTAAAGGTGCGGAAATAAAAATGTGGAAAGATAAAGGTCCTACGCTATTACAAGGCGCGGGTCTACAACGCCAAATTAAACCAAGACCCAATTTGAAACAAAATGCGGAAAGTAAATACCCTAATTATCTATTACAAGGCTTTGGGGCAAATACATTACATTCATAAAAGAAATAAAAATAAATGCGTGAAAAGAATTTAGAATCGAGTGCGAGGGCGTTGGACCCTTTAAGGAAATTGAATTGAAGTTACAAAATTAATTAAATTAAGTAAAGGAAAGAACTTATTTTTGGAGTTTTTGTATTTATGAAATTTAATGAGAAAATTAATTATTATAGGAAACCCTAATTCTAATTTGTTTTTAATTAATTAAAGAAAAATGTTTAAGTTTGACCTAATTTAACCTAATTATTTAAATGTCATATTTATTCACAAATTAATTAAGAATTAATAATAATGATGATGAGGAAATTTAATTATTGGAAAAAAAGGTAAAATGCTACAAAACCTAATTTTTATGTGTTTTAATTTATTTAAGAAAAATGTTAAAGTTAAAACTAAAATTAAAACTAATTGATTATTAGAATTTTATTTACAAAAACATTAATGCATTAAATAAATAAATATATTTTATTTTGGAATTTTCTGATTTTTTTGGTTTTTATATGAAAATTAATTATCTGAAGTAAATTAAATAAAATAAAATAAATGATCAAAAGAATTAAAAAAAGGAAAAGAAAAGAAAAGAGATTAAAAGATATACAAACTTTGGGGGGTGTCTGCCCAATTTGGAGGCTTTTTGCAAGCAATTTTGGCCCAATAAGGGTGAGGCCTGTTGTATCCCAAAATTTGCTCTCCCATATTCTTCAAGAATTGCAAAGAGCATGCTTCAAAATCTCCCTAAGGGTTGCACAGTTCAAAGGCCTCCTAACAGTCAAAAATTAGGGTTTTGGTTCTGAAAAAGAAAAGGAAGTTTCCAAGGGTCCAATCAAGTCCCACATGCTTACAAACATTGTCAAGAATCCTCATGTCAAATTTCAAGACTTATAGCACAAAATTGCACAGTCAAAAACCCTAATTGCACTACAGTCAACTGTAGGGGCAAAATGGTCATTTGACAGTCAAAAGTTCAAATTTTTGGTCAACATCTCATTTTGAAGCCATAAACATCATTTGATCAATTCTTGATCATGATTTGCAAGGCATGGCTCAAAAAGTCTCAAAATGCAAAAGTTCCATATTTGGACAGTTGGAAAAGTCAACTATAACTTGACCAAGGCATAACTTCCACATGGATTATCAGAAAAATTCCATCCAAAGCTCATTTTGAAGAGAAAGACATTTCCTACAACTCCTCTTCACACTTCAAGTCCAAGAAATGCTCTCACAAAAAGTTATCAATTTCAACATTATAGGTCATTTTCAAAAGTCAACAAAAAGGGACTTTAAGTAAAAGGCCATAACTTGATATTGGTAAATCAAAATGACATGGGACCAAAGGCATTGGTTAGAGGATTTCAAGACCTTTCCAAAATGTCCAAGAACATGATCAAAGCTTAAATATTGAGCAAGATATGCCTTGTGGAAGTTGGGAAATTTTTGGGTATTTTGAAAAGTCAACTTTGCTTCAAATGTCTTAAAATTGCTAATGGGCCACATTTTCTTCCAAGATTCATCATCCAAAGCATATGCACGACCATTTGGCCCAAAGGGGATTTATTCATCATTTTTATTTATTTATTTGAATTTTTAATTACAATTAATTCATTTAAATTAAATAAAATATGGAAAAATACTAAACCAAAGTTTTTAAATCTTTTTGTGCAAGATAAACTCTTCTTAAAGGCTCAAGATTCGTGCATAATCAAAATTGGAATGTTTTTCCATGATTGGAATCAAAAACATGTGAAAAAAGATTTGGAAGATATGCCATGAAAATCAAATATTGTTTTCATCAATGCAAGGATTTGTGGACTCAGAATTTAACCCTAATACATTCCATACATAAGCAAGATGCAAACCTAATGCCAAGGGACCTCTAAGCTGCGCCTCTTCTCAAGAACAAAGTTTGTGTTTTTTGTGAAAAATTCCAAAACTGAAAACGTGATTCCAAAGCATTTCAAGGCAAGAAAGCTATCCCATTGCATTCCTGAGGCTTCAAGGAACGTGTCTGAATCAAAATCATCAACCCTAACATCAAGAAACGGTAGAACTAAGTGGTATTGTTTCAAATTTTATGCATATTCGTGTTTCAGTTTTTAAGCATTCTCATTGCATTCTCTTTGTGGATTTATACTAATTGGTTCATTCTAAAGCTAACCATATACTTTAATTGAGTTTTCGTGCAAAATTGGAGGATCCACCATTGAAGCTTTCTAGGTTTTCAGAAACCTTGAATTGGGGATTCTGGCATAGGGTAAAATCAGAACACGAGACTTAGACCATCAAAACCAGGAGCTTCAGACGAATTCAAGGCATAGCTCGCGATCAATTTATGATCAGAGGATTTCTATTCGCTATTTTTTCATAGATCATGTAGTGGGGTTTAAAACCCCCGCAATCTTGTTTGTTTTTGTTTCAGGTAAAACGCACAAATGGAGAAGATGGTGATGTGTAGGCCAATGATTGGCGTGTTTGAATTTTGCACGGAAAAATATCATTAACTCTCGTTTTGACTGATATTATTTATTGGTTATATTATATACAAAGCGTTTAGGTGGTTCAAGTGGCAAGGCGTTGGGTTGGTAATCTCTGGGACCTGGGTTCGAATCCCAGGTCCCCCTTTCTTATTCCATATTATTTTTCTAATCATGCTTCTGTGCAGCTTCAATCCAAGCGTCCACCATACGCTCACAATCCAGGCACGCCACTTGTCCTATAGTCCTAATCCAAAGGCCAATGTTGGAAGAGTACCATGGGCATGAGTCAGAGGTGCCACATACACGCTGAAAAGTCAACAAAAGGCCTCCAAAGATGGGCCAGAATTGCTACAATTTGACCTTCAGTTTGGGGACAGAAACCCCCCATTGGTTTGCCTTTTCATTCTTTTTTATTTATATTTTTCTATTTTATTTGTTTTAACTAGTTTTAATTTAATTCTTTAAATCAATATTTTCATAACAAAAAAATAATAATAAAAATCAAAAAGTCATAAAAATTAAAATATATTTCATTTAATGTTATTTTTGTAAAAAAGGTCTTATTAATTAATTAGTTTTTTTTATTCTAGGGTTAACTTTAACATTTTCTTAATAAATTTAAAATTTGTAGAATTAGGTTTTAATTACTTTTATCTTTTTCTTTTCTTTTATCATTATTAATTATTAATTATTTTCTTGTAAATAAAATTGCATTAATTAATTAGGTTAATTTTAGATTCAATTTTAACATGTTTTTTTAATAAATTAAAAAATAGCTAGAACTAGGTTTTAAATTCCATTTAATTCTCATAAAAATCCATAAATACAAAAACTCAAAAAATCCTTTTCTTTTTATTTTAATTTAATTAATTTGTTAATCATAATTTAATTTCGTTAAAAAGGGTCCAACGCCCTCGCATTCGATCATAATTCCAATTCGCACGTTTATCTTATTTCCCCCTTTTATGTAATTCTCCCAAAGCCATGTAAATTCGACATTTATATTTCTCGCACTTTACTTTATTTTATGTCAAATTGGGTCCTGGATTTAATTTGGCGATGTGGACCCGCGCCTTTGTAATAGTTTAGGAACTTTAATTCTCGCCTCTTTTAAACTGTTAATAATTGCATGCAAGAATGAATGTTAAAATAAAAACAAAAGCGTAGATCACCCATGACATGACAAGACAAAATATCTGAAAACGACACACAAATCACACACCACCCCTAGGGTACGCCTCACTGTTGCCTTGCCCCTCGAAAGGTGATCGTCGAGTAGAGGATGTCTTAGTAAGTCCTCATGATCCGGGAACCTGGCATGAGGGTAGCTTCTAAGGTATCTTCCTATTGCTCCGGTGATCACCATGTCCCGAACTTCGAATTGACCCGAACACCTCCAACGGTGGTGCTACCTACCTCTCAATGGTAGGATGGCACTACTTTAAGGACATTTACACAGACGAATTCCTTAGGGTAGGTAGACGACTCTAGATACTTGCTCTAATTTCAAAACAAATCAAAAATACTTTTCACACCGACACCTTTTCAAAAAGCTTTCGAAAGCAATTTTTTCAAACACTCTTGAGGACCGATACAAGAGTCGAACTGAAATTTTCAAAGAAACTTTTTAAAACCCACAGTTGAAAAGCAAACAAACCATTTTTGAAAACACAAGTGAGCAAGTATCTAAGAGCCCATGGATAACCATGGATAGAAAGGGTGCTAACACCTTCCCTTTCTATAACCTACCTCCCGAACCGAGAGCAATCTCTTTAAGGAATTTTTCTGTGCTTTTGTCCTTTCCATTTGGAGAAAATAAAAGACGGTGGCGACTCTTGCTTCCGCGACATTTCGCGAACCAGCGTTAAACAGTCAGTTCTATTTCCACCGATCACAGAACTGGCGACTCTGCTGGGGAATCTTATAAAGTGAGGTGTACCTTAGGGATAGTTCATAATTGTGTTTTCAATTGCTTTCTTTGCTTGCTTTAAATTGTGGGACTGCCTTGGGAGTTCTATAGATCCTAACCCGGATCTGGGGGATACCTTCTTAGAAAGTAGCAACAAGGCTGTGAGGGAACTGTGCGGGGTATACCGACATGGTTGAAACAGTCTGCTACGTTGATGTGGCACTTTGGTGTGTACCGGTAACCCTTGAGTTCAGTCAAGGAGAGTACGGGGCCTCCGCGTGGTGTCATGAAGCATCAACAGACCTTAGGAACCTTAATTGAACCATCTTGGCCTCTTTAGGGTAGTGAGATAACTGACTTTGGTGCAGTCCGAGGTTGGTTGATACTCGATACTACACTCAATTGAGGGTTGCTTTCCTGGAATATTTCGGTCGCCAGTTCAGTGGTTAAATCGAAACGATGAACAATGAAAGCAATCCCGTGATATTGGGACCCTTAGAACCCGGTTACTTCTAATAGGACAGGTTGAGCCCACCAACTTCAAGAGGGTAATACCCCGACCCCATGCCGGCCTTAAACTCTAAGGGCTTTCTCTTGTGTGACTTGTGTGCCTTCGTACTTGACTACTTGCATGCTTTATCTGACACATGAACTATTTGCAGGTTTTGTTTTAGTCCTTAATTGGGACCCATGGCAGGGCTTACTAAGTTTCTTACAGGTTTTGTTTATAGTCCTTAATTGGGACTCATAACAGAGTGTACTGAGTTTCTTGCAGGTTTTATTTATAGTCCTTAATGGGGACTCATAACAGGGTTACTCACATTACCCCATGCATACCATAACATCATACCATTGCATACATCCTAACCCATTTCAAGGATCTCAAGGGCTTGTGATACAGGTCATGGTGAATCAACTATCCCAGCAAGGGGCAAAGAGGATTTATTTTCCTCTAGCCAAGGTTGTCAGGGGCTATAACCCACTTGATATGGTGAGCTCTGACTCCTGGAGAAGGTTCCCCGCTATGACCCACTTGATATGGTGAGCTCTGACTCCTGGAGAAGGTTCCCCTAACCAAGGTTGTTTGGAAACCAAAACTAGACATGATGACTAAAGTCAGGGGCTATGACCCACTGGATATGGTGAGCCTTTGACTCTTGAAGAAGGACTCTCAACAATATGCAGTTCCTTCAATCAAGTTACCGGATTCGAATTCTAACAAAGTTTCTTTGTCTACCCTGTGAGGTCCTTGAAAACATTGCATGCATACATACACATCATAACAGGTATCCTTGTTGCAGGTCACTTACCTTTCTCGCTGTTTATTTCAGCAATGGCTTCCCAACAAGATAACCAGGACCTTCTTGCTCAAGAGACTCGGTTCGGGGAAATCCTCCTGAATCTATCCAAGGGGCAGGAGGAGCTAAGGACACTTCTCATGGAGACTTTGGTCAGGAACAGCGCTGAGGACGAATGGCTGAAACATCTGCAAGCTGAAGTAGATGCAATGAGAGCCCAAATGTTGGGGCAGGTGACTATCATCCAAGACTTAGCTCAAAGACAAGATGAGCCCGGGGTTCTCGTCAACTAACTGCTTCGGGGTAACCAGCTGGGGCAAACATCTAAGGTTGAAGGGCCAGTCATCATTCAACCACCTTTGAGACAAGGGGATAAGGGGAGAGCTCCTCAAATGGCTCCAGTGTCACAAATTCAGCATCAACCTCACCAGCTTCAGCCGGACAAGCCCAGGAGGCAATTCACCCAGCTCAACATGTCGCTGTTTCAAGCTCTACAACGCCTGTAGAGGTTGAATCTGATCACATTAAGGGCTCATCTCCGGAACCCCAACACAACATCTCCTATCTATGATCCCAATAAATGGTGTGCCTACCACTCTGCCAGTCCAGGACATGATACAAATGAGTGTTGGGCTCTGAAGAACAAAATCCAGGACCTGATTGATGAAGGAGCATTGGAGTTCACACAAGATGGTCAGGCTGAGTTTTTCTATCATCCCTCCAAGGCTCACCACTTGAAGTAACAAGCCCTGAGATGAAAAAGACTTTTTGTTCATTAGGATTTTCAAGTTGTAAATTTCTTTTGTTCAAACATTTACGCATGTTAAATGTTGTTATTTCATTAATGCATCGCATATGTCTGTTTTAAAGCAATATATTCGTATTCACTATATGCAAATTATTTTCATATTTTTTCTGATGATTAACGCTCAATTAATAATCCTAAGCCTCTTGAGGGAGGATGACGAAAACGATACCACAATCTACAGTATGCTTTTGAACAGACCCCGCTGATGAGGTACAGGCATTGTTTCAATTCCTAAACACTGGAGTTATAAGGATGATAATCCCTCGTCAACCCCTCCGAGCCAAAGAAGTAGGAGTTTTTTCTTTTCGAAATTTAAAACCCTTAATCATAACCTGGGGCAGGGTAGTTCTCTCAGTCGATCCAAGTGCATAACGAATGGCACCAAAGAGGTCCTTACAAAACAAAAGAAAGTGATGGTTCCGAACAATCATAAGGATAGGCAGTCATTATATCTCAAAAATAAAAACCCAATAAGTCAAAACCTATAAAGGGGACTTACGAAACTGGGGCATCCCGCTGACTGTAATTCCAAAAAGAAATAGTTCAGGCAAAATTTAGGGATAGAAAAATCAAAAGAAAGAGGTCACATAAACCCTCAACAATAACAAAAAGGAATGACTGCCTATTCAGAATAAATCATCAATATCTGAACCATCACTGGAAAATCAGAGCAAAGACTCAAACAAGGTCTAACGTATGATCAACTGAGTTTAGGTTTGGAGAACATCACGAAGAGCGGGTGGGTACAAATAAAATTTGAGCCTTTATCCTTTGTTTCTTAAACCGTGAACCAAGCCACGTTATAACCCTCAAAAGTCCTAGCTGAAGCATGGGTTAGTTCGAAAGCATACTGTTACGAAAGGTATCCTGACTCCTTAAGGCTTATGGTAAATACGGAGTTTGACATCACGTTTTACAAACATTCACTTGTTTTATGAAAAAGAATGCATTTTCAAAATCTTCAAGACAGACATAAGCTTTGCATTTTGATATAACATTGTTTGCATATGACTATTTGTTTGAACAACAGGGAAATTTGCACGACGAATGCCTAATGAACGTAAGCACTTCCAATCAAGGGGCGTGGCATGACTATTGTCCATCATCAGGGGCAGTTAAGTCAAGATTCGTAGAATCTCTCAAAGGCCAAATAGCCTGGGGCAAATCTCCGCCTGAGTCACTTAGGGCATTCCAACAACAAATCTTGCCTGATCAAACACCTTCTGGTGGCATGGCAAAACACTTCTAACAGGGGCAACTCCCTACATTTTGAGAGCGTGGACATAGTCGAAAAAATACTACGCACAATCAAAGACCCGCTAGGTTGACACACCTAGGCAAAAATAAGGGCTTCCCGGCGAACCAAAAGGGTTCGGGCAAAAATAAGGGATGAAATGAAAAAATCTGTACACCCGGCGAGTCAAAAACCTGAAAAGGCGGCTTGGGCAAAAATGGGTATCCCGGTGGACTGAAAACCCGAAAGGGCGGTCCAGGCAAAAATTAGGGATCAAAGCGTACGACTATGTCCCGGTATCTCGTCACTTGCCTACCAGAAGAAGATTTGTCAATTGGCAGTCATCAAACACCTTCACAGGTACCTTCTTCTCCAACAGAAACTGGGGCAATAATGAGTTGTCTAAGCAATCTAGTTTCTCTGTCCATCAAGGTACCGAGGTAGGTTCAGCTGAAGAACACAACCAGATATCTTAATTCCCCAGAGAGTGAGCCAGCAAGTCAATACACTCTCCCCGAGCAAAGTTACAGTCAAACTTAAGGACGTTGGGTATCCTCCAGCAGATCTTAACATTCCCCAGCACATCATACAGAAATTCTTAACAAGCATCCCCGGCAGTCTTGGTCTAAAGATTGTTCCCCGGCGGTGTATCAAACATTCAATGGAGTCACTTCCCCAATATAGTCCAAAAATTTCCCCAGCAATGTACATGCATTCCTAAACGAGCATCCCCGACAGTCTTGGTCTAAAGATTGTTCCCCGGTGGTATATCAAATGTTCAGTAGAGCTACTTCCCCGATACGGTTCAAAACATCCCCAGGAGAATCCAATCCAGTTTCCCCAGAAAAGTTAGGATCCATCTCCCCAAGCAGTAAGCTTATCCCCAGTAGATTCTGGAAGCTTATCCCTCGCAGAGCATGAACACGTCCCCCGACTTTATTCAAAGAGTTGTTTCCTTACCAGGATATAACTGGGTTATCCTCAGCCAAAAGCCACAGAAAGATCGTTCTCGGCGAAGTCTTCTTACCCCCAGCGAAGTCTATTAACACTTCCAACACAACAATGGTATCCCCAGCGAAGTTACCATCAACATTCCAGCAAAGTATCTCTCTCCCCACAGAGTATTGTTCCCCAGCAAGATCGCTAGAATACTTTTTTTCCCCGCAGAGTAATCCATTCGCCAAGTTTATTCCCCAACGGAGTTATCTTCTCCTACCGGTATGCTTGCAACTATCATCCCCAGTGGAAGCAAAGATCTATTCTTCAACATCAGCCCAGGATATGACTTCCCGACACCCGTCAAGGATTTATTTTCCTAAGACGAAAACATACATTCATAAATATCACATTTTCATACATTACAGCATGTATATACGCATCATATCTCACAAATCTCATTTATGTTGAGAACATCATCGCTTGATTCATATCATGCCTTGCATATGACTGACCTTTACCTTTCAGGAAGAATTCAGTTAAGTTCTCAGCTATATTCAAGACCTAGACCGGTTCAGTTAAATCGACCCTAAGATTTCTCTATTTCTTATCCAGTCAAAGGCCTTCTCTGGTTCAGTCAGATCGACCCTAAGATCTCCCTGTTTCTTATCCAGTTGAAGACATTTCAAGACCTAGACCGGTTCAGTTAAATCGACCCTAAGATTTCTCTGTTTCTTATCCAGTCAAAGGCCTTCTCTGGTTCAGTCAGGTCGACCCTAAGATCTCCCTGTTTCTTATCCAGTTGAAGACATTTCAAGACCTAGACCGGTTCAGTTAAATCGACCCTAAGATTTCTCTGTTTCTTATCCAGTCAAAGGCCTTCTCTGGTTCAGTCAGATCGACCCTAAGATCTCCCTGTTTCTTATCCAGTTAAAGACATTTCAAGACCTAGACCGGTTCAGTTAAATCGACCTTAAGATTTCTCTGTTTCTTATCCAGTCAAAGGCCTTCTCTGGTTCAGTCAGATCGACCCTAAGATCTCCCTGTTTCTTATCCAGTTGAAGACATTTCAAGACCTTGACCGGTTCAGTTAAATCGACCCTAAGATTTCTCTGTTTCTTATCCAGTCAAAGGCCTTCTCTGGTTCAGTCAGATCGACCCTAAGATCTCCC
Organism: Vicia faba; assembly: GCA_948472305.1. Taxonomy (NCBI): domain Eukaryota; kingdom Viridiplantae; phylum Streptophyta; class Magnoliopsida; order Fabales; family Fabaceae; genus Vicia; species Vicia faba. The sequence continues at coordinate 1,519,634,544 of OX451741.1, read as the reverse complement.
TGTTTCTTATCCAGTTGAAGACATTTCAAGACCTTGACCGGTTCAGTTAAATCGACCCTAAGATTTCTCTGTTTCTTATCCAGTCAAAGGCCTTCTCTGGTTCAGTCAGATCGACCCTAAGATCTCCCTGTTTCTTATCCAGTTGAAGACATTTGAAGACCTTGACCGGTTCAGTTAAATCGACCCTAAGATTTCTCTGTTTCTTATCCAGTCAAAGGCCTTCTCTGGTTCAGTCAGATCAACCCTAAGATCTCCCTGTTTCTTATCCAGTTGAAGTTTTCAAGACCTAGACCGGTTCAGTTAAATCGACCCTAAGATTTTCCTGTTTCTTATCCAGTCAAAGGCCTTCTCTAGTCCAGCTAAATCGACCCCTAACAGATTTTCCTGATAAAGACTCAGTAGAATATATCCAAGATTCTCTCAGCATTACTGTTGAGGTAGTAATCGCCCCAAGATTCTCTCAGCGTTCCTGTTGAGGTAGTAATCGTCCAAGGTTCTCTCGGCGTTCCTGTTGAGGTAGTAACCATCCCTGGTTCATTCATCACCTTTTGAAGCTCCAGATTCAGCTCCTGTAACCAGTCAGGACGCCTCTATACAAAGAGTTTGAAGACCAGCTCCTGAAACAGGTCAGGTAATCATTTTCTTTTGCAGGTACGCAAGTTCTCGCTAAGGAATCTCTTACGCGATCAACATCCAGATGGCATCTATAAGCCCATCCACCATCCATCATCTCTCAGCATGGCATCTATAAGCTCATCATCCTATCCATCAATCTCCAAATGGCATCTATAAGCCCATTCCCATCATCACACTACTATGTGAGCGCAAATTTCTGGGCACTCTAGTGTTCAATCATCTTCCACCTTCGGATTACGAAAGGCACGTCAGCCAATCTGCATCCTCAGGTTTAAGAAGATTGAACAGGGGCAACTGTTGTATCCCAAAATTTGCCCTCCCATATTCTTCAAGAATTGCAAAGAGCATGCTTCAAAATCTCCCCAAGGGTTGCACAGTTCAAAGGCCTCCTAACAGTCAAAAACTAGGGTTTTGGTTCTGACAAAGAAAAGGAAGTTTCCAAGGGTCCAATCAAGTCCCACATGCTTACAAACATTGTCAAGAATCCTCATGTCAAATTTCAAGACTTACAGCACAAAATTGCACAGTCAAAAACCCTAATTGCACTACAGTCAACTGTAGGGGCAAAATGGTCATTTGACAGTCAAAAGTTCAAATTTTTGGTCAACATCTCATTTTGAAGCCATAAACATCATTTGATCAATTCTTGATCATGATTTGCAAGGCATGGCTCAAAAAGTCTCAAAATGCAAAAGTTTCCATATTTGGACAGTTGGAAAAGTCAACTGTAACTTGACCAAGGCATAACTTCCACATGGATTATCAGAAAAATTCCATCCAAAGCTCATTTTGAAGAGAAAGACATTTTCTACAACTCCTCTTCACACTTCAAGTCCAAGAAATGCTCTCACAAAAAGTTATCAATTTCAACATTATAGGTCATTTTCAAAAGTCAACAAAAAGGGACTTTAAGTCAAAGGCCATAACTTGAGATTGGTAAATCAAAATGACATGGGACCAAAGGCATTGGTTAGAGGACTTCAAGAGCTTTCCAAAATGTCCAAGAACATGATCAAAGCTTAATAATTGAGCAAGATATGCCTTGTGGAAGTTGGGAAATTTTTGGGTATTTTGAAAAGTCAACTTTGCTTCAAATGTCTTAAAATTGCTAATGGGCCACATTTTCTTCCAAGATTCATCATCCAAAGCATATGCACGACCATTTGGCCCAAAGGGGATTTATTCATCATTTTTATTTATTTATTTGAATTTTTAATTACAATTAATTCATTTAAATTAAATAAAATATGGAAAAAATACTAAACCAAAGTTTTTAAATCTTTTTGTGCAAGATAAACTCTTCTTAAAGGCTCAAGATTCGTGCATAATCAAAATTGGAAGGTTTTGCCATGATTGGAATCAAAAACATGTGAAAAAAGATTTGGAAGATATGCCATGAAAATCAAATATTGTTTTCATCAATGCAAGGATTTGTGGACTCAGAATTTAACCCTAATACATTCCATACATAAGCAAGATGCAAACCTAATGCCAAGGGACCTCTAAGTTGCGCCTCTTCTCAAGAACAAAGTTTGTGTTTTTTGTGAAAAATTCCAAAACTGAAAACGTGATTCCAAAGCATTTCAAAGCAAGAAAGCTATCCCATTGCATTCCTGAGGCTTCAAGGAACGTGTCTGAATCAAAATCATCAACCCTAACATCAAGAAACGGTAGAACTAAGTGGTCTTGTTTCAAATTTTATGCATATTCGTGTTTCAGTTTTTAAGCATTCTCATTGCATTCTCTTTGTGGATTTATACTAATTGGTTCATTCTAAAGCTAACCATATACTTTAATTGAGTTTTCGTGCAAAATTGGAGGATCCACCATTGAAGCTTTCTAGGTTTTCAGAAACCTTGAATTGGGGATTCTGGCATAGGGTAAAATCAGAACACGAGACTTAGACCATCAAAACCAGGAGCTTCAGACGAATTCAAGGCATAGCTCACGATCAATTTATGATCAGAGGATTTCTATTCGCTATTTTTTCATAGATCATGTAGTGGGGTTTAAAACCCCCGCAATCTTGTTTGTTTTTGTTTCAGGTAAAACGCACAAATGGAGAAGATGGTGATGTGTAGGCCAATGATTGGCGTGTTTGAATTTTGCACGGAAAAATATCATTAACTCTCGTTTTGACTGATATTATTTATTGGTTATATTATATACAAAGCGTTTAGGTGGTTCAAGTGGCAAGGCGTTGGGTTGGTAATCTCTGGGACCTGGGTTCGAATCCCAGGTCCCCCTTTCTTATTCCATATTATTTTTCTAATCATGCTTCTGTGCAACTTCAATCCAAGCGTCCACCATACGCTCACAATCCAGGCACGCCACTTGTCCTATAGTCCTAATCCAAAGGCCAATGTTGGAAGAGTACCATGGGCATGAGTCAGAGGTGCCACATACACGCTGAAAAGTCAACAAAAGGCCTCCAAAGATGGGCCAGAATTGCTACAATTTGACCTTCAGTTTGGGGACAGAAACCCCCCATTGGTTTGCCTTTTCATTCTTTTTTTTTTTATATTTTTCTATTTTATTTGTTTTAACTAGTTTTAATTTAATTCTTTAAATCAATATTTTCATAACAAAAAAATAATAATAAAAATCAAAAAGTCATAAAAATTAAAATATATTTCATTTAATGTTATTTTTGTAAAAAAGGTCTTATTAATTAATTAGTTTTTTTTATTCTAGGGTTAACTTTAACATTTTCTTAATAAATTTAAAATTTGTAGAATTAGGTTTTAATTACTTTTATCTTTTTCTTTTCTTTTATCATTATTAATTATTAATTATTTTCTTGTAAATAAAATTGCATTAATTAATTAGGTTAATTTTAGATTCAATTTTAACATGTTTTTTTAATAAATTAAAAAATAGCTAGAACTAGGTTTTAAATTCCATTTAATTCTCATAAAAATCCATAAATACAAAAACTCAAAAAATCCTTTTCTTTTTATTTTAATTTAATTAATTTGTTAATCATAATTTAATTTCGTTAAAAAGGGTCCAACGCCCTCGCATTCGATCATAATTCCAATTCGCGCGTTTATCTTGTTTCCCCCTTTTATGTAATTCTCCCAAAGCCATGTAAATTCGACATTTATATTTCTCGCACTCTACTTTATTTTATGTCAAATCGGGTCCTGGATTTAATTTGGCGATGTGGACCCGCGCCTTTGTAATAGTTTAGGAACTTTAATTCTCGCCTCTTTTAAACTGTTAATAATTGCATGCAAGAATGAATGTTAAAATAAAAACAAAAGCGTAGATCACCCATGACATGACAAGACAAAATATCTGAAAACGACACACAAATCACACACCACCCCTAGGGTACGCCTCACTGTTGCCTTTCCCCTCGAAAGGTGATCGTCGAGTAGAGGATGTCTTAGTAAGTCCTCATGATCCGGGAACCTGGCATGAGGGTAGCTTCTAAGGTATCTTCCTATTGCTCCGGTGATCACCATGTCCCGAACTTCGAATTGACCCGAACACCTCCAACGGTGGTGCTACCTACCTCTCAATGGTAGGATGGCACTACTTTAAGGACATTTACACAGACGAATTCTTTAGGGTAGGTAGACGACTCTAGATACTTGCTCTAATTTCAAAACAAATCAAAAATACTTTTCACACCGACACCTTTTCAAAAAGCTTTCGAAAGCAATTTTTTCAAACACTCTTGAGGACCGATACAAGAGTCGAACTGAAATTTTCAAAGAAACTTTTTAAAACCCACAGTTGAAAAGCAAACAAACCATTTTTGAAAACACAAGTGAGCAAGTATCTAAGAGCCCATGGATAACCATGGATAGAAAGGGTGCTAACACCTTCCCTTTCTATAACCTACCTCCCGAACCGAGAGCAATCTCTTTAAGGAATTTTTCTGTGCTTTTGTCCTTTCCATTTGGAGAAAATAAAAGACGGTGGCGACTCTTGCTTCCGCGACATTTCGCGAACCAGCGTTAAACAGTCAGTTCCAGATCCACTAATTACAAGGCCCTTTTGACTTTTCAGGCTTGTGTGTGGAGGCGTTGACTGGTGTGTATGATGAGCCCCTTTGGTGGCCTTCAGATTGGAATCTCCAGGCGCGTGGCAAGCCAGATGATGTGGTTGTATGATGGTCCCTCATGAACATACTGCACAGAAGCGGGTTAAAGAAAAAAATATAGAGGAAGTGGGGGGACCTGGGAATCGAACCCAGGTCCCAACGTTTACCAAGTACATCCTTTGCCAAGTGAGCTGTGGAGCGCGTTTGTTATGTAAATGGAACGCGAATAACATAAGGCAAAGCAACGCTGAGTGGTATCTAACGCGCCAAATTTCAAATGTGCCAATTATCAGGGGACACGTCCTCCTTCTTCTTCATGATTCCTGCAAATAAAAGACAGATAGAGGGGGTTTTAAACCCCCACTAACCCTAACATACAAAAATAGCGATTAGGTTATAACGAAAAAGAAAAAGGGCGCGATGGTATGGTCTTGTTCGTTTGGAGCTTCTGATTTCAATGGTGCTATTTTGGTTGGCCAATTTTTCCTCAAGCGTAAAACCCCAAATCTGGAGCTTTGAAACCCTAAAAAGCTTCCATGGAAACTTCTCATACAGGCAACGTTAGTTCAAATAGAAGATACCAATAGCTTCAGCATACTCATATTAACATAAATCAATCATTAAAACTCAGTAATTATGCATGAAAAACCAAATACGAATATGCAAATTTTTGGGAACAGGGCAACATGGTTCTACCAGTTCTTTGTGTATGGAGAGTGGAAAAGTATTGGGTTATGTTCAGGAAAGTCCCAGCAAGCTTTTGAGATACTTTTTATGCCTTGAAACGCCTTCTAGATGCCAAAACAGTTTTGAGGTTTTTAAGAAAAAGTGCAAGTTTTGTTTTCAGGTTCTAGTGCAGCATGCCTGTTCTTGTGATTAGGGTTGTCTTTGCATATGTACATGGAATGATTTAGGTCAACAATCCAAGCCCAAAGCCTTGTCTTTAATGATTTTCAAGTTTGTGATTTTCCATGATTTTTTCAATCTTTTCACCATGAAGAACATGCCAATTATTGGAGATCCTTTCCTTATGGAGTGTGCACAAAATCTTGAGGCTTTAATGAGAGAATATGCTGCACAAAAGGATTGGAAAAACATGATTTGCTATTTTTGTCATATTTTATTTTAATTAAATGAACTAATAATAATAATAATTCAAATAATTAATAAAAAATGATAAAATAACTCCCTTTAAAGTCAATGGGTCGTGCATATCCTTTGGGTGATGATTCTTGGAAGAAAATGTGGCCCATTAGCAATTTTGAGGCATTTGAAGCAAAGTTGACTTTTCAAAATTCCCAAAAATTTCCCAACTTCCACAAGGCATATCTTGCTCAATTTTTAAGCTTTGATCATGTTCTTGGACATTTTGGAAAGGTCTTGAAGTCCTATAACCAATGCCTTTGGTCCCATGTCATTTTTATTTACCAATCTCAAGTTATGGTCTTTGACTTAAAGTGCCTTTTTGTTGACTTTTGAAAATGACCTATAATGTTGAGATTGATAACTTTTTGTGAGAGAATTTCTTGGACTTGAAGTGTGAAGAGGAGTTGTAGGAAATGTCATTCTCTTCAAAATGAGCTTTGGATGGAATTTTTCTAATAAACCATGTGGAAGTTATGCCCTGGTCAAGTTACAGTTGCCTTTTTCAGCTGTCAAAATATGGAAACTTTTGCATCTTGAGACTTTTTGAGCCATGCCTTGAGAATCATGATCAAGAATTGATCAAATGATGTTTGTGGCTTCAAAATAAGATGTTGACCAAAAATTTGGACTTTTGACTATCAAATGACCATTTTGCCCCTGCAGTTGACTGTTGAGCAATTAGGGTTTTTGACTGTGCAATGTTGTGCTGTGAGTCTTGAAACTTGACATGAGGATGCTTGACAATGTTTATAGGCATGTGGGACTTGATTGGACCCTTGGAAACTTCAATTTCTTTTCCAAAACCAAAACCCTAATTTTTGACTGTTAGGAGGCCATTGGACTGTGCAACTCTTGGGAGATCTTGAAGTATGCTCTTTGCAAATCTTGAAGAATATGGGAGGGCAAATTTTGGGGTACAACAGCAACCAAGTGGGTGAAACCCTAAGGGTGCTTGTGTGCAATGTGTGTCATTTTACATGCATTTGATTTTTCTAATATTAGGTCTTTTCTATTTGTTTTGTTTTTGGTCTTGTCATGCAAACCCTAGTTTACTAAACATGGTATAAATGCGATAAATTGCGTAAATGTAAACTAAGCTATTACAACAATTATTATGGGAGGGGAGATACAAGTTTTTGAATGGGGATATTGCACAAAATAAACCCTAAAAATACTATTACAACCCAATTGAATATTGTGCGCATTAAATAAATATACAAATATTAAAAATGCAATGCAAATGTATTTATGCTAAAAATGTTTTGTATTTATTTTTTGTATGAGAAAATAAATTAATTAATCCTATAAAATAAGGAAAAATAATATTATTATTTTTGAAAGGGAGAAACCCTAATTTTTTGGTTAAAGAAAATATATGTTCTATATTAATATTTTGTCCATTTTTTGTACAAGAAAATAATAAATAATATTATGTACAAATATTAAAAATTAAATATGTATGAGAGAATGAATATTTTATGTGTAAAATAATAAAATAAAAATGTTAAGTATTATTTATATTGTATTTACAATTTATTCAAGAAAATAGAAACTATTTGTCAAAAATAAACTATTTTTATGTAAGAAAATAAATTTAAAAAAAAAAGTGTGAAAATAAATAAATTATTTTTGGGTCTTTTTTATCATTAGAAAAAATAAATGCAAGCAATGAATATGAAAATATGCAAGAAAATACAAAAATATAAGAAAATAGTCAGGGGGGTGCAAAAGTAATCTAGGGGGTGTGAAAAGCAAAAACAAAAAGGCCAGAAATGCCAAAAAGCCCAGATGCTTCGTCCCTGACCTCCAGCTTCTTCCTTGCGCGCGTTTTCAACTAAAATCTATAACTTTCACATGCTTGCACAAAAACAAAATCTTATAACACAAAACATGTAGCATTTTATCTCACGATTCCAATGATATAAAATTTGTAACCTAACTCTCAAAGATCAGGGAGAATTTTAATGGCCCTAAATCTTGACCTAAATATTTCAGCAACTTCAAGCTTCAATTTCTCTTAGCTCAGTTAATATAAATGACAAATATGCATATGTACAGCTTCACCATGTTAAGGACTACATTTTTGCTTCACAAATCGTGGCTTGAGGATGCCTAAATACATAGATAGAGTTTGAGAAAAATACCTCCTTCAACTGGATTTGGATATGACAATGTGGGGACTTTGAGTGAGGCCTGAGGATTGTGTGAGCTTCCTTGAACTTCCTTCAAGCTATTCCAATACCTAGCTTGCTTTGTGGATGGCCAAAACTCTCTGTAGAAGTCAAGCTGCAACCTCCAAATTTGAAAATGGCAATGGCTGGAACATGGCTTACAGATGCAGGGCAAGAGCTTGGATATCTTTGGTAGGATGTGTATGAAGTGTTTCAAATGTCAATCCACAAAACGCACGAGCAAAAATGAAGTTGGCAATGATTTTGCAGAACTGCAATGTTTGGGCAGAAAAATGATGTTTTTGTGTTTGGGAGAGTTTTGGATGAAATGCCCTCGTGTCCTGAGTTGTGACAAGTTTGTGGATATGTATAGAATGGATACAAAGTCCACTCCTCAACAGATGTGCAAGCTTTTTCCTTTTGGCCACTTTTCTTGTATTTGAAGAAAAGTGAAGTGACCAATGCAACCATGCTTGTACTGACTAGTTTGAGAGCTGCAGAGAGTTTGTATACATTGCTTGTGATATGTGGAAATTTTTTTCACCAAAGGAATAGGTCCAAGGCTCAAGATGGAAAAAGTTGCAAAAGTTGCACTTTATGAAAATGGCAATGTGAGCTTTATGCCTAAAATGGAATTACAACTTGTACAATGCTTCAAAAGTGAAAATAAAGCCTTTAACCTCTGATTTTTCATTTAATTATAGAGTGTAGAATGAGTTTAGGACCTGTAATGCAAGGTACAAGCATCAAAGATCTGATTTGCAACTTGATGCATTGTAAAAATGGCATGAACAAAAGTGATAAAATGTCATTTTCTCTTCTTCGATTCTCCCTAACCACAAATGATCTTGGAGAGTTATTGGACATTTTGGAAAGCTTGAAACATGTTATTCAATCCATATTTGAAATGCATTTTGAGATACCTCTTGGAACTAGGTGAAAAATGTCCATGAAGTTGGGTCAAAAAACTGCCTAAATTAGGGCAAATTTTCACTAAGTCATTTAGTTCATGGACCTATGTTCACAAATTCATAACTTGAGATCCAAGCATCTTTTTGGAAAAGTTTGTGAAGCAAAGTTATAGATTTCATGGAGGACTACAACTTTCATGTTGTAAGTTTTCTTTGAATCAAATTGCATCATGGTGAAAAAATGATGGAAAGTTGGAAAAAAATAAGAAAATTTCCATACTTAGAAAAATTCTGTTATGAAAATTTTCAAATTCAAAACTCTAATTTTCAAATTTGGTTTTCTTTGTGAACAAGTTTCATATTTTGACATATCTTGATGAATTATGACCCTTGGCACTTGATTTTGACCAAAAAGTCAAAGTTTGACTTTTCAGTATACAGTTGACTTTTGATCAGTTGCCTGCAAAATTCATCTGTCAATCTAATGAACTTGAGATCTTTTGAACCATGTAATTAGGTCAAGATGATGCCATTGGACCCTTGAAATCATGTTTGAACCCAATTGGCCATTGACTTGGTTAAAAATCAGAAATTGCCCTTTCTCAGTCAAAACCCTAATTTTGACCATTTTGCCCTTTTGATGATTTGATCAAATTTCTTGAGGAGTTGTGATCCAAACTTGATTAAATGGTACATAGGAGTCTATAATGTTGATGTAGATAAAAAACTATGAAGTTTGACTGTAAATTGGCCATGATTGACTTTTTCCCCAATACAGCTGATTTTTAGGTCAACTGTCCAATTGACTGGTAAAAATGTGGTTCAAGGCTTGAAACTTATCATGAGCAATCTTAGGGGTCCAACATGATGTATGAAAGTCACATGAAGCATTGATGGTCCAAAAATCCTTGTGTAAACTCAAACCCTAATTTTAGGTTATCAATGCAAGATGAGGTCTTGAGCTGAGCAAACCCTAATCTTGTCCTGAGTCCAAGAAGTCTTGTGAGGAAAAATCTTGATAAATGAGATGGAAAATTTTGGGGTACAACAATCCCCAATGGAGTTTATTTCTTGCACAGACAAAAATTTTATCCCCGACAGAGTTCATCATCGCCAGCAATGGTAATTCATCCCCAACTGAGGTTATTGCTCCAAATCAGCGGATCTTCTGACAGAGTATCTCTTCCCCACATAGTCATTTTTTTCCGCCAGTTTATTCTCCAGCAGAATTATTCTCCTGCCAAGTTATTCTCAAATCATCTTCGGTTGTTATCCCCAGCGAGCGAAACTCTTTATTCTCCAACAACAGTCAGGGATTTATTTTCCCAAACTCGGACGTGCCACAATAACATTTCATGTTCATATATCATGACGTGCGCATACATATTGCATACAACATAATCTCATTTATTTTGAGAACATCATCATACAATGCATGTCATGCATCATATAAGATTAATCATGTACCTTTTCAGGAAAGATGGTTATCATCAACAACTTCCAGCAAGTTCAAGATTAACTCCGGAAACTAAACAGAGTAATTATTTTCACGATCAAATGCAGCTTCACACGGGTTTATTCTAAAAAATCTTACACGGGTCCTTTCTCATATATTTCTGAATGAATTTTACACGAACTCATCCCAAAGTAACCTTACTCAGGTTCCTCTTGAAGTTTTACACGAACTTATCACAAGGTGACCTTACCCAGGTTCCTCCTGAAGTTTTACACGAACTTATCACAAGGTAACCTTACCCAGGTTCCTCCTGAAGTTTTACACAAACTTATCTCAAAGTAACCTTACCCCGATTCATTCTGAAGTTTTACATGAACTTATCACAAAGTAACCTTACCCAGGTTCCTCCTGAAGTTTTACACAGACTTAGCCCAAAGTAACCTTACCCAGGTTCCTCCTGAAGTTTCACACGAACTTATCCCGAAGTAACCTTACCCAGGTTCCTCTTGAAGTTTTACACGAACTTATCACAAGGTGACCATACCCAGGTTCCTCTTGAAATTTTACACAAACTTATCCTGAAGTAACCTTACCCAGGTTCCTCCTTACAATTTCCCGATGTAGTTTCACCCAGACTCATCCTGAAGCAACCTTACCCAGGTTCCTCCTTACAATTTCCCGATGTAGTTTTACCCAGACTCATCCTGAAGCAACCTTACCCAGGTCCCTTCTCGGTTCAGATGCAGTTTTATCCAAACCCCTCACAAAGCAACCTTACCCAGGTTCCTTCTCGGTTCAGATGCAGTTTTACCCAAACTCCTTGCAAAGCAACCTTACCCAGGTTCCTTCTCGGTTCAGATGCAGTTTTACCCAAACTCCTCGCAAAGTAACCTTACTCAGGTTCCTTCTCGGTTAAGATGCAGTTTTACCCAAACTTCTCGCAAAGCAACCTTACCCAGGTTCCTTCTCGGTTTAGATGCAGTTTTACCCAAACTCCTCGCAAAGCAACCTTACCCAGATTCCTTCTCGGTTCAGATGCAGTTTTACCCAAACTCCTCACAAAGCAACCTTACCCAGGTTCCTTCTCGGTTCAGATGCAGTTTTACCCAAACTCCTCACAAAGCAACCTTACCCAGGTTCCTTCTCAATTCAGATGCAGTTTTATCCAAACTCCTCACGAAGTAACCTTACCCAGGTTCCTTCCTATAAGCCCTACTATCCAGGTTCCTTCTCATAACCTTACCATCCAGGTTTCTTTTCTCTTATCTCCATACAGAAGTCCACAACACTGTAAGACCCTGACCTATCAAACACGATCGGTTTCACCTTTCCCTAGTAGGTCGCGATGCAGCCTATACACGACTAGATACGCAGTTCACTTCCGCTTCCTCAAGCCGGAGTTAATTCCCTAGTAGATTAACGGACAACTAAAGCTCCTAAAATTCTATTTCTCCCAAGACAGAAACCAACATTCCTCAGCAGATTCCTCCTCAATGATAGGAACAGGAATTCTCATCAAAGGAATATCTCGGGAAATCAACATCCTCTAGATGGCATCTTTAAGCCCATCTCCGGTGACCTCCCGTCATCTCCTCCAAATGGCATATGTAAGCCCATTCCCGATACTACCTACATAGTCAAGCACCATTACAGACGAGTGCAAATTTTTGGGCACTCTAGTGTTCAATCATCTTCCACCTTCAGATCACGAAAGGAAGATGAGCCAATCTAAATCTTCAGGTTTAAGAAGATTGAACAGGTGCAGCTGTTGTACCCCAAAATTTTCCCTCTTTTCATACACGCATATTATTGGTTTTATGGTTATGGAATAAAGGTATATTTATCAAGCTTCTTCAGGTTACAAGTGAAGTTTATTTCGTCAATGGATATTCTCAGAGTATTTTCTGTGCTGAAGATCGGTTCGCCGTTTTGCAACGATTCGGGGTTCAAAGATTCACAAGTCCAACCTGGCACGTCATATTCAGGTGTTCTTTCGCCAAGATATCTCTGATAACATATTCCCAAATTCAGGTTCGGCTTAAGAGTCAATTTTTTAAAGAAGGTATCCGAATAGGTGAGTTTTCTCGAAGAAATATGGTGAAAAAGTGTGCTGAAAGTGCAGTTTTTAGGCACTAAAAAAATTCATAACTTGAAGATCGTGGCTCGTTTTGAACCCGTTTCGGTGGCCAAAATTCCTTCTTGACGTTACCTACGTTTTTATCTCTCACGGATGGAAGCCAATTTCTATCAGAAGGTCTTCAAAAATGCGGATTTATCAAGTATTTTCGTACAGAAAATTTGTGACAAGTTTATTTGCGTCATGTTCAGAAAATCATAACTTGGTCGATTTTCATCGTATCGAGCTGGTTCCAGCACCAAAATTTCAAAAATTGAGTTAGATACGTTTTCACAGGAGGTATCAAGTTCGAACGGTATTCAAAAGGTCTTCGTTTTTTGCTCAGAGTGCGTGTGACGCACCGAAAATCCTGAATGCTGAATATTATTTCATCTGGGTTGAAACTTAAAAAATTTATAACTAATTCACCATTTATCCGATTGAGCCCATTTTCGGACAGGAGTTAGTTCTCGATGTCGACTATATTTTGTTTTCACATTTCAACTTCAAAAATTGCACTTAAGCCCCTGTGATTTAGCCTGAAACGTGACGAACTCAAGTAAACATTGGAGGCCCAATGCACATTTAAAGCCCATTTTTTCTCTCTAATTTCTATTATATAATCTCATTCTTTTCACACAAACAAAAGAGGACAAAAAAAAAGCTTTTGCCACAACGCTGTCAGAATATCAAATTCTTTCAAGAACCCTAAAACCTTGAAATCCTTCTTACAAATATCCATCTCACTACAAACAAGTCATCCCTGTTACAAACCCACATCTCACTACTTCTCCAGTAAGGATAAGGCTGGCTTGATCTCCATGATCAAAAGGGCATAAAAGCATTCATATCACTACTTCTGCAGTAAGGGTAAGGCTGATTTGATCTCCATGATCAAAAGGGTATAATCATTCATACATGCCATATCGGTTTTAACATTAAATTTTTTCATATATTGGCTTTATTTGTATTTTATGATATATAGTAATTTATTTAATGTGTTCATGAGATTCAACACTGCAAATTTAGACAGGATCCCAGGCAGGTTCATTACAGAACGTTGAGGCCAAAACACAAAAGGCCAAAACAGAACAGCTAACACATGATACCAATACATGGCGAGGTAGACATCCTGAGAAGGTTAAGGGCGTGAGTTCAACAACCACCCCTATTGGTTTTGATTTTCTTCCTTTCTATTTATCCTTTTACCTATTTTTATTCTTTCTGTTTAAAACCTTTTTTTTCTCATAAAATTTAACATTTTTCACAAACCTTTGATTTTTCCTCCTAAACTCGAATAATTAATTTTAGGTGTTAATTTAATTTCATGTAACTTTAATTGTTTTGTAAATAAATTAAAATTAATTAGAACAATTAGGATTTTGTTTCTAACTTAATTCTATTTTCTTTTTTTCTTAAAATAACAAAACACAAAAATAGGTCATTTAATTATTTTTTAAAACTAATTTAATTACTAATTAATTTTGTATTTAATTTTAAAAAACCTAATTCTTTTTTCTTAGAAATAATTAAAAACAACAAAAAATAATTTTTCTTTCGATTAGGTTAGACGGGGTCAAAACCCTAATTCTCTCTCGTTCTTTATTGGCACACACTTTATTTTATTTAACCATATTAATGTAATTGCTCACAAGTTGTAATAGATTAATTAGGACCTTTTTACTTTCATTTATCGTTTTTTTAAGGGTTTGTTTTTGGCTATGTAAATACCCTAAGCCTTGTAATAGCTTAGCTTACTTTCCGCATTTTATTTTCGCAAACTATAAACTGCTTAGATGTATGTTAATAGGATTGTATGGAAAGACAAACTGAAAATTAAAATGGTAGATCACCTAATGTGCAAAGATTAAATAACTGAAATCAATCATATGCACATATTCACTCCTAGGGTACTCCTCACTTGGTTGCCTCAGAAAAAAATGGTCATGTCCCTCGAACATAGGGATACCCTTAGCAAAGACCCTCAATCTAAAAGTCATCATAAAGATCATAGTCCCTTACTGTCTCTCGAGTTGCCTACGAAAAATGATCTTGTCCCTCGATGTTGCCTACGAATATATGATGACAGTCCCTTCGTAATGTTAAGGTATCCTTACATGTTGCCTTCAATGACCATTACGTCCCTTTTGAATTGACCCTTACAAATTCCAACGACGGTGCTACCTACTCATTAATAGTGGGATAGAGTTGTCTAAAGGAAATAAGAACATAAACGATCTTTTTTCGAGTAGGTAGATGCTAGTAGGTACTTGCTCAAAACCAAAATTTTCACACTTACACTCTTTTCAAACGAAGTTTTCAAAACGGCTTCGTAACACTCTTGAAGACAGAAGCAAGGGTTAAATCGAAGTAAAATAAAAACTTTTCAAAACACACAAACACATAAGCAATTTTTAAAATGATGAGAAAGTACCTAAGAGGCCATGGAAAACCATGGATAGAAAGGGTGCTAACACCTTCCCTTTCTAAAATCTACCCCCCGTACTCAGAAACATCTCGAAAAAGGATTTTTTCTGTACTTTTTTCCTTTCCGATTGGATGAAATAAAAGTCGGTGGCGACTCTTGCTTACCCCGACATTTTGCAAACACAAAATACAAACCAGTATTAAACAGTCGGTTCTGCCACCGTATCACAGTAGCAAACAATTATTAACAAGGCATAGAATGAGGTAGAATTATGAACAAAATTCATCAAGACAATTGCTTAAGCAACCCTAAAAATCACTCACAATTCAAAAGGGTATTTTTATCAATTTAATGAACAAAATATGAACACAATTAAGAGCTAAGACATTTTTCTTCAAGATCAAAACCTAAGCATGTTAATCACCCCAAATTATTGGCAAAAGATCCATCATGAATTAATCAAACAAACTTGTGAATCACATGAAGGTTCAAATGAGATTAGGACTTGATTTTATCATTTTCCAAGAGATCATGAGCATAAATCAAGCATACATTTAATCAAGCTTCTAAGGACCAAGAGTCATCATTAGATCATCATCATACCAAGAATCGGATCAAAACAAAGAAAAATGGAAAGAACATGCTAGGAAAACCCTAATGTCACCTAATTCAACATTAACTCAAATTAACTCCAAAACTAATGAAAAAATCGGGAAAAAATGTCATTGAATCAGGTACTGATATATCATCGTCCATACAAACATCATTACAAAATCGTGAAAGAATCATCACAAATTAATTGCTAAAAATCAAGAACACAAAGGAAAATTAGAACTAGCTATGAGGTATGTGGACTCAAACAGGGAGTGTGAAAAATGAGCCCAATGCTCCAAGACCCAAGCGCTACAATGTTCAGCCTATCTCCACTCCATTTTCCATTATTTTGTTTAGTATTTTGATTAACTAAACAAATCAGAAACGATGTCATTCTGTCATGGTTATAGCGACCTTTCAATTCTCTTCAATTCGTTCCTCTTCTCGTTCTCTTTCTCTCAAAAAATGACATGTGATTTTCAATGAGAGCTTCACCGACCAGAAATCACCTTTGGCGGAAGAGCGAGCCTAAACTACACTATACCACCATATATTGTAACCTTTCATCCTTCTCTTTCACATCTTAGTCTCAGATTTCATTGATTTTTCATAAGCACAACTAAATCTAACACTGAGTGCACAAAACCTAACAGCCCAATCTTCAAAATAAACGGTGAATGAAGATCGATTTCAAGCAATACAAACGGGATTACAGCTCAGCACATCGAAAGAAAGTGAAATAACATAAGAGAGGAAGAGACCTACCGGCGAAAGTGACGACAAAGAAGTTGAATCTTCTGGCAAGATTGAATTCGATTGTCAGGTATCCCTGCTTTTCTTTCTTGCTTCCTCCTCCTCCTCTTCTTCTTCTTCTTTTGTTATCCATTTATTTTCTTTGTCTACTTCTCGCTTCTGTATGTGTTGTTGTTGCGTGTATGACAATGGTTGTTGTGAGGTGATCCTCTGAGAGAGAAAGTTTGATGCAGAGAGGTGAGGTTTCAAAGAGGTTTCTTTGGAGTATGAGGGAAGGGAGAAGATGGAAGTTTCAGAGGGAGAGAGGTTAGGTTGAAGATGAAGTTCTGTGAGAAGAGTGATTATGTGAAGGTTATGGAGAATTTTAGAGAGTGAAAGGGATGAAGAATGGTGCGTGTCCTCAGAGTTTTTCTTTGCAGATTTTTTTTATCGTGAATTTTTATGAATGATGGTGGTTGAAGAAGTTAGTTGCAATGGAGGTATTAAAGGCCCTTAGATTGGTAGCAATTGGTTTTCAAATGGAGGGTGGATTGAGATGAAGTTATGAAGGTTTGGAATTCTGTTAGCATGGGTTGTTATTCAATTAGGAGGTCAGTTAGATGTTAGGGATCTAATGGCGGAGATTAATTATGTTATTGGTCTGTTAGTGAGCTGGAAGTCGTGAGTAACAGTTAGTTTGAATGCTCTATTTTTTATCTATGTTATGAGTTTCTCATCTCTGATTTTATGCATTAGTCATTTTCTTTGCTTTTTCTGCTGTCAAGACATTTATCAGGGGTTATTTATTCATGGTTGCGGGTATGCTTGTGTTTAATTTCAATTGGCTTATGTTTTCTTTGATATGTAGGGCTTCCATGGTTAATTGGTTGAAGCATGTGGAGTCAAGGCATGATACAAATGACTTTGAAGGCAAGGAAGCATGAAGTTGGATGAAGACGAAGTAGCATTTCAAGTTAAGTTGAAAGTTCGGTTAAGGCATGAATATTGTTTATTGGAGTTTAGCTTAGGCTTAGGATAAGTGTAGGTTTTGATGTAAATGTCCATGTAATGTAATTGAGCTCTCTTTGTGACAATTGCAAAATTGTAATGGTAGTACACTTGGATTTTGTAATGGCCACCATGACTTTTAATGTAATGATAACTTTTTAATTCCAATGACAAATTCCAAATATTACAAGTACTCCCTTTCAAATTGCATCTCTAATAGCTTTTGTAATGCCTTTTATGTTTTGACTTTTGAAAGAATGGAATAGTAATTACTTCCACATGTCTTTAAGGGATTTGAACTTGCATCATAGAAACACCATTGGTCTTGAATCGTCCTTGTTCTTTGATTAAAAAAACTCAACGTACCATAAGGAACCTTAGGTTTTGATATTGAGGTAATCGAATTAAGTCTAAAAAATAATACAACTTGCATTACAAATGAGCAGTGTAGCCGGATGAAATATCTTTCCTCAAGTGTCCTCACAATCCATAAAGAAAGTCCAAATGCACATCCTTGAGAAAACCACTTGATTATATCATGTAATTGGAAGGAAATCTCAGGTGGAAACCACACTCGAAACATTGAAGGAGAGAGACTAAAGATAGACATGGAGCCAACCTTACTTCAAGAGGTCCTCGATTGAAATCTTGATGAAGCACTAAGTACCATAAATGAAAACCCTAATAAACTTTGCTCTGGATGAAGAAAGAAGTCCATAATAACCTTGAACCAAAACCCTGATTTCACAGTCCAATAATCAGAGAAAGAACGAGATGAAGTCAATATTATTTGATATATACACATCAAACCATTGTGGATTCTCAGCTTGCAACGTCTTTGATCCCAATGCCAATTTTATTGGTGATGCATGATTTATTGTATGACCTAATGAAAAATGCATATGAAAAAGTATAAGATGCATAAGCCAGATGTTGTACCCCAAAATTTTCCCTCTCATTTCATCAACATTTTTTCATCACAAGACTCTTGGAACTCAAGATCAAGCTAGGGTTTGCTCTGCTCAAGACACCTCCTTGCACTGTTGACCTAAATTAGGGTTTGAGTTTGCACAGGGATGTTTTGACCTACAATTCCCAAAATTACTTTCATACTTCATGTTGGACTCACAAGTTTGTCCATACCAAGTTTCAAGCCTTGATTCAAATTTTTGCCCAGTCAATTGGACAGTTGACCTAGAAATCAACTGTATTGGGGAAAAAGTCAATTGTAGCCAATTGACAGTCAAACTTCATGAATTTTGACCCACATAAACATTATGAACTCATATGAACCATTTGATCAAGTTTGGATCACAATTCCACAAGAAATTTGATCAGATCACCAAAAGGGCAAAATGGTCATTTTTAGGGTTTTGACTGCACAAAGGTAATTTTTGACTGTTTGACCTAGCCAATGGCAAATCAAGCTCAACCATGGACTCAAGGACTCAATGACATTGTCTTGACACATTCAACAAGTTCAAAAGATCTCAAATGCATAAGATTGACAGATGAATTTTTCAGTCAACTGATCAAAATTTGACTGTACACTAAAAAGTCAAACTTTGACTTTTTGGTCAAAATCAAGTGCCAAGAGTCATTTTCCATCAAGACATGTCAAATTATGAAACTTGTTCATCAAGAAACCCAAAATTGCAAATTAGGGTTTAAAATGGAAAAATTTCATAACTTAGAAATTTTCTTATTTTTTCCTAACTTTACCCCACATTTTCACCAAGATGCAAATGAATTCAAACAAAACTTGCAACATGAAAGTTGTAGTCCATCAAAAAGTATACAACTTTGATTCACAAAGTTTTCTAAAAAGAAGCTTGGATATCAAGTTATGAGTTTTGGAACAAGGGTACCTAAAACTTTTAACTTAGAGAAATTTTGCCCTAGTTTAGGCAGGATTTTGACCCATCTTCTTGGCCATTTTTCACATAGTTCCACTTGGAGTTTCAAGTTTCATTTCAAATATGGATTATAGTACATGTTTCAAGATTTACAAATTGTTCAAGAACTCCTCAAACACCTTTGTGGTTAGGGAGAATCGAATACTTGAAGTTGGCAAAAACTCACTTTGATCCATGGCCAATACATGTTCATACAAGTTTCATTTTCAAACCAGCATGCTTTGTACTTGTTTGCAGGCCTCTAAACCATTTTACCCTCCTTAATTGAATGAAAATCCACTGAGATAATGCATTATCTTGGCCATTTGGACATTGCACACAAAACTAATCCTTAAGTAGAAAAAAGGTACATTGGCATTTTTGAAAAGTTATGCTTTATGTCAAACCATGATCTTTGAAACATAGGGCCATATCTCTGAAGCCAAATCAAATCCACAAATTCCAGTAACTAAGGGCAAAGTATGCAGCATACAAGATAGAGGGTACAAGCCTGTAATCAGAAGTTACACATCTTTACTTCAAAAACAAGAAATTGTCAAAAACACTTGCCAACTTGAAAACTAGTCCCGGATAGCTTAAACAAACATTGCAAACAAATTTCACACAACCCTTTGAGCCATAAACACGAGCTCTTCACCACTCAAACCTCCTTGTACACAAAATCTCCATTTTTCTACAAAACAGGGCAAGCCCTGCAGAATCACCTCCATCTCCACTTTGCCTCGCGCGTTTTGCCTCAAACTTGTTCCAATACCTTCCATTCAACTCACCTAAACTATTCCAGACCTCCATTGCCAACTGTAACTCCATTAACACACATTGCCATTTTTGTTTGGAAGCTTTGCAGGTTGAGTTCTGTAGCACGATTAAGGCTACTTCAAAACAAACTAAGCATTGGGAGAGCTTCAGTGGACATCAGGCAAGCTCAAAAGAACCTCAAGCACCATTGAAAGTTGCTACATTGTCCAGCTCGAACTCCACTGAAACAGGTATTTCATGAACTTCTATCTCTCTATTTAGGAATAGTTAGACTTAGGTTTGTGAATGAAAGATGTTGTATTCATAGCCCTGAAACCATACACGTGCTTAGTTTTCATTTATATTAATCGTGCTAGGAGAATTTCATCCATGAACTTTCTGAAACAACTAGGTTAAGAATTAGGGCCAGAGAAATTCTCTCTGGTCTTTGAGAGTTAGCTTAAGTTTTTTATATGGTTAGATTCGTTGTTTGATGCTCTACAAGTTTCATGTTATGAGTTTTATAAAAAAAGCACAGAATCAGGAGATATCATTTTGTACACATAACGCGCACGTTTCTGTCTAGAGGAAGAAGATGAAGTTGGTTTTGGGCCGGGCCTGGACAAGCTTGCTTTTGGCACCTCCCAATTCTCTTTCAGCACCCCCTGGCCCATTGCTTTGTATTTTTATTATTTTTGCATTTTTATTTCATTTCTGATTTTTGATATTTTATTTTCTAATATAAAAAATACTTAAAAAATATTTTCATAAATTTTTGTATTTATTTGGTATTTATTTTAATTATTTCTAGCATTAATATATTAAATACTTTATATTTATTTTGTTTAAACTTAAAAACAATGTAAAAAACACTGTTATTTTTATTTATTATTGTTATTCACATTTGAAAATATTTTCTTGAAATATATATATTTTTGTAAATAATTTATTTTATTTTTATACACACTTAATATATTTAATACATATATATACATATATACTATATTTTATTAAATAATTAGAACAAAAAACACAAAAATAATACATTTTTATTTTTTATTAAAATTTTATACTAAAAATACCTTTTTTTCAATATACTTTTATTTTTTGTACAAATTGATGCATTATTGTATATAAATAATAAATAATACTATTTATTTGAGAAATTAGGGTTTTTGCCCTAAAAACAAAAATAATTAAAATTGACTTTTTATTTATTTACATTTCACATTAAAAATACTTTTTACATACATAAAAGATTTTTTTCATAATACATTTTATTTAATATATATTTATTATATTTATTTAAATATTATATATTTAATTGTTATGCCTTACACATTCAATTTTGTTGTAATAATTAGGAACTTAATTTCTTGTCTAAATAATCCCCTATTCAAAATTGTACCCCCTACCTATATCATGTTGTAATAGTGTAGAATTTAAATTCTCGCACCTTTAAGTTTTCAATTATGCCATGATTAGACTTAGGGTTTGTATGCAAAAATCAAATTAACAAATAGTTTGACCTAATCCAAGATAAAAATGCATGAAAAAACAAACACAATGCACACTTGCATCCCTAGGGTTTCAATCCACTTGTTGCCTTCAAAAATGGGCCATGATATGCATGTCAAGTACTTTGGCAAAAAAACAAAAACAAAAGATCATAGTCCCTCGATGACGCTATCTGAGTTGCCTAAACAAAATGATCAAGTCCCTCAAGAAAATTGCCAAAGAAACTTGACACTATTGCTATCATGGTCTATACGATGACCCGCACCTGTCCTGTTTAACATCCTAACACAAGGTTGTTCATCAAACACAACGACGAAACAACACTGTTAAAAGGGTTAAAATATAAGAAAGATCTTTGAGTAAAATAGGGTAGATAACTCTTAGTTACTTGATCAAAGCTTGCAAAACATCCTTGCTATCTTCAAAACACACTTCACAACACAATTTTAAAACCCTACTTTCAAACATTGAAAACTTTCAAAAGACAAAAAACACCTTTGTATACATTCAAACAAGAATCATTACAAAGGTTGCCACAACGATGGCCTCTTTTCAAAACATCTTTCAAAACCACACACAAAGTACCATTTCAAACAATTGAAGAGCACCATTTCAAACAATTGAAAAGCAAAGCAAGTGATCTAAGCAAGTAACAAGAGCCCATGGATAACCATGGATAGAAAGGGTGCTAATACCTTCCCTTTCTATAATCTACTCCCCGAACCCAAGAAAACATCTCAAAGGTCTTTCCCGTGCTTTTTGACCTTTCCTTAGGATAAAATAAAAAGTTGGTGGCGACTCTTGCAAAACCGAAACATTTGCGAACACAAACGCAAAATCCCAAGTCAGTTCTCCCACCGTATCACACCAGATGATTGATATAGGTAGGGAAAATTTGGGGTATGACAGAGATGTAGTTTGTTATACCCCAAAATTTTCCCTATTTTCTTCTCAATATATTTCCTACAAAGATCTTCAATGACTCAAGTTTGCGCAATCATCGACTAAGCCAAATAATCTCCTCATCACTGATGCCTCAAATTAGGGTTTGAGTTTGTACAAAGGCGGTTGGATTTCTAATGTTTCAAATGAATTTCATGGATCATTATGGACCCTCAGGATTATTTGTTAAGTTTCAAGCCTTGGATCACGATTTTGTGAGAAAGTTATTCTAATCATCAGAAGGGCGAAATGGGCAAAATTAGGGTTTTAACTAGAAATGACCGAACTTTAATTTTTGACCTAATACATGACTTATTGGTTGGAAGCATGATCTCAAGGATCCGAGCGCGTCATTTTGACCTAATCACATATTTCAATTTGTCTCCTGAGATCAGTGGGTTGATAAACAATATTCGGTCAACTATTGGAAAAAAGTCAACTGTATACTAAAAAGTCAAACTTTGACTTTTTGACCAAAATTGAGTCCCAAAAATCACATTTTCATCAAGACATCCAAAATATGAAATTTGATCATCAAAAATCAAGAAAGTCAAAAATCCAACTTTGCAAGACTTGGAATTTTTTTCTAAGTATTTTCTATACTTGTTAATTTCATTGCTTCGTGACATTTTTTCACTACAATTCAAAATAATTTAAGATGTCGCAAATAATTCAAGTTATTATAAAGTGGAATTTTTGCAAGATTACAAATCCTAAGTTTGGTCTTGTTTGAACTCTTTCCCTTTGACTCAAACCTTGCCACTATTCTACCTACAAACATGCTTTGTCTTTGTTATAATCTGCATAAATTGGTCCACAAACCAGATTTTATATCATGCTACAAACAATGTAGTCTAAGCCTGCTGTATTGCCCACATAACAACTCAAAATCATGTTTAGAAGACAGTATGTTGTCCTGAGCAAAACAGCCCTGCTATGCTATCTCTAAACACTGCCACGACACTCCAAAACTGCTGTAAAACTGCTGTAAAACAGCCCTGCTTTGCTGCTCCAAACCCAGTCCAAGTCTGCATTATCTCAGCCCCATATTTGCACCAAATTAGCACATAAGAGTTGCATCAAAAAAAGCTATGAAGACAACATACCCAAAAAATTCAAATGGTTATTTGTTTCCCTCCTAAAATCCCAACAAACTTCATCTCTAAAACAAACTGCTCTAAAGAGGTTGGCTTTTGGAGAGAGAATAGAGAGTTTTGAGAAAAGAAACAAAATTCCTTGTAACATTTGCTCATTCAAAAAACCATCTCTACTTTCATTCAAAACAGAACCTCAATCCATTTTTCCATCTTACAAACTCTCCCATAAACCAAACACCATATCACATAGAGATTGTTCAAACACTAGAACAATTTCTGTTGGTGCCATTATCTTCACCCTCCAAACATAAAAACAGTACTGTACAACTTGACTGAGTTTCAACAGTTTAGAACAAGCTTCTTGGAGATTCATTAGAGCCATCACAACATCTTGGAAAGTATTCAGACTTAAAATATCAAGTGCAGTCTCTAGGTAAGTCTTCTTGACTTGGCAGTTTTTTTCATACATCATTAACGATTTATTTTTGAAGATAAAATGTAGTAATCATTACCCCTTTTGAGCTAACCATTTGCTTGTTGTTTATGTTTATCAATCATATGCTGTAAACTGACATGTACAGACAATAAAACAATGTTTAAGGCAAAAAAATGCAGCATGAGTCGACATATATCCACTTGGGTCGACTCATTCTAGTGAAAAAACAGGATATGAGTCGACACATAGCCTTATGCATCGACTCATACTGTTATCTAAGGCCCAAAACAGAAGGATGAAAGGTGCATGAGTCGACACAAAACGAGTATGTGTCGACACAAATAGGAAATGAGTCGACACATTCCATTATGCATCAACTCATACTGAGTTGTTTTGGTTTTACAAGAGCAAGGAAAGTTATGTGTCAATGCATAACAACATGTGTCGACACATAACCGTTCAAAATGCAATTTATCCTTTATTTTACACTGTTTTTACATTGTCTTCATTTTTATTCGATATGGTTGTAATATTTAAGTTTCTACTTCATCCCCATTTGTAAATTGTACCCCCACTCCCCTAATGATGTAATGGCTTAGGATTTTAATTTATGCAATTTACCGCTTTAATATAAATTGTTAGTAATTATAGTGTGTATGGCAAGATAAAATCAATCGTTAGAAAACCCTAATTTCAAAGACAAAAATGCATGCAATCAAACACACTATTCACACGTGCACCTCTAGGGTAACCTCGCTTGTTGCCTCGGAAAATAGTCATGTCCCTCGAATATGGGCGTTTTAGCAAAGACCCTCAATAAAAAAAGATCGTAGTCCCTCGATGTTGCCTTCGGTAAATGATCTAGTCCCTTACGAAAATTGCTAAAACGTCTCATAAGCTGCCTTCTATGACTACACGTTTGACCCACACCCGTACCTTCACATCCAATGATGGAGCTCATTACTAATCAATGGTAAGTTTGCAACATATAAAGGAGGAGGAAAAGAACAAAGACCTTTTTGAGTAGGTAGGACGCTCGTAGTTGCTTGATCACAAATCAAAACCATTTTTCACACTTACACTTTGAAAACATCTTCAAAAAACAAACATCTCTTTGAGATATTTTTAAAACCAACACTTTGTACGCATTCTTATAGAGACGAGAATCATTACAAAGTTTTCCGCACCCAAGGCGTTTTCAAAATACTTTTAAAAAACCCACCACAAACACATTTCGAACAAAGCATTTTTCAAAGTGATCTAGCAAGCAACTAAGAGCCCATAAATAACTACAGATGAAAAGGGTGCTAATACCTTCCCTTTTCATAACCTACCCCCCAAACTCAAGAAAATATCTCGAAAGGTCTTTCCTGTTTTTTTCACCCTTTCCTTTATTGGATAAAAGAAAATTCGGTGGCGACTCTTGTTATCCGCAACATTTGCGATAAAATGCAAAAACACCGAGTCAGTTTTCCTGCCGTATGACAGAACTGGAGACTCTACTGGGGAATATTTAAAAGTGGGGTTACCTTACAGTTAGAACACATCTAATTTCTTTCATTGTTTTATTTGTTTGCTTTACACTTACGGGTCCTTGTTTGGTTTTGTATTGATCCTCTACCCGGATCTGGGAACATCATTAGGAAAGTAGAAATAGATTGTGGAAACTGTAGGGTGTAGACCAATATGGTTGAAGCAATGGCTACGTTAGTGTAACAAATTTGTTGGTACCGGTATCCCTTGTGTTGAATCGAGGAGAATACGGGGCCACTGAGCAGTGTCATGAAGCACTAACTGACTGTAAAACCTTTAATTGAATAACTTGGCCATTAGGAAGTAGTGAGATAACTGAATTTTGTGTAAAGCCGAAGATTGGTTGATACTCGATACTACACTCATTAAGATCAGACTATTGGTATATCTTGGTCGCAAGAAAAGATTGATTGTGCTGAGACAATGCCCAATGAAGAAAGATCAATGATATTGAGATCCCCTAGAACCCAGTTACTTTCTAGGACAGGTTGAACCAACTAAACTTCAAGAGAGTACTTATCTATAGACCCCATACAAGCATAAACCTAAGGATTTGTTTGCTTTGTGTGTATATGATAACTTGTACATAAACATCATACCATAGCATTTTCAATAACCATTTCAAGGGTCTCAACGGTTTGTGATGCAGGGTTATGTTGAACCAGACGTCTATCAAGGGGAAAGAGGATTTATTTTCCTATAACCAAATTGTTGTACCCCAAAATTTGCCCTCTCATTTATCAAGATTTTCTCACAAGATCTCTTTGACTCAAGACTGGATTAGGGTTTGACCAGCTCAAGACATCTCATCATGCCCTGATGATCCAAAATTAGGGTTTGGGATTGCACAAGGATTTTTGGAATATAAATGTTTCATATGACTTTCAAGTATCATTATGGACCCCTAAGATTACACATGTCAAGTTTCAAGCCTTGAATCACATTTTTAATCAGTCAATTGGACAATTGACCTAAAAATCAACTGTATTGGGGAAAACGTCAACCATGGCCAATTTACAGTCAAACTTCATAAGTTTTGATCCACATCAACATTTTAGACTCATATGTATCATTTGATCAAATTTAGACCACAATTCCTCAAGAAATTTGATCAAATCATCAAAAGGGCAAAATGGTTAAAATTAGGGTTTTGATTGAGAAAGAGCAATTTCTGATTTTTGACCTAGAAAATGACCAATTGATTTGAAGCATGATTTCAAGGGTTCAATTGCATCATCATGACCTAATGACATGGTTCAAAACATTGCAAATCCATTGGATTGACAGATGAAATTTGCAGTCAACTGATCAAAAGTCAACTGTATACTAAAAAGTCAAACTTTGACTTTTTGGTCAAAATCAAGTGCCAAGGATCATAATTCATCAAAACATGTCAAAATGTGAAACTTGTTCATCAAGAAATCAAAGATTGAAGATTTTGTTTTGAAATTTGAAAATTTTCTTAACTTAGAAATTTTTTAAGTATAGAAAATTTCGTATTTTTTCTCAACTTTAAGCCAAATTCTCACCATGATACAAGATGATTTAAAGAAAGTTCCCAACATGAAAGTTGTAGATCTCCATGAAATCGACAACTTTGCTTCACACATTTTTCCCTAAAGATGCTTGTATCTCAAGATATAATTTTGTGAATACATGCCCATGAACTAAAATAACTTAGTGAAATTTTGCCCTAATTTAGGCAGGTTTTTGACCTAACTTCATGGAAATTTTTCACCTAGTTCCAAGAGTAATATTTAAATTAATTTCAAATATGAGTTATATAGCACATTTCAAGCTTTCCAAAATGTCCAATAACTCCTTGATATCATTTTTGAGTAGAGAGAATCGAAGAGTAGAAGTTGGCAATTTCTCACTTTGATTTCAAGCCTTTTCATGAAGAACAAAATTCAAATTTGAACCTATGCTGCCTAATCCTTGTTTACAGGTCTCAAACTTGTTTCTCACTTCATAATTTAATGCTTACATAGTTGATAAAGCCTTAATCCAAGCATAAGAGTCTTTGTCCAAGTTTTAATTCCATAAATGGCACAAAGTTGCCATTACCATTTTAGAAAAGCATAACTTTTGCAACTTTTCATTCCTTGAGCATTGGACCTCTTTTCTCTGCACACACAAGTCCCATAAACCAAAGGCAAGTTGTCTAGGAATTGTACCAACTTCAAGCAGGCATGTACAAGCATGTAGAGAGTTGTCTCCTCACTTTTCTTAAAAGACAAGCAATAGAGCAAAAAAGACTACAATTGAGAAATCTGTTGTGGAGCTGACTTGAAACATTCTCTATACTTATACACAAACACATTGAAACCTAACAGACGATTGCTCAAGGCCAGAAACTCTCTAAAAATCCCTATCACCAAAAACATGTCATAACTTGCAGTTTGATACCAAGCATAGCAATCCAAAAATCCACTCGTGCGTATCAAGTTCTGATCACTCAAACACTTAACCTACCTCATATCTAAGTGTTCCAGACCATCACCCCTTCACTGTAACTCCTCCTTCTCCATCTGCCATTTTTGTTTTTCAAGCTTGCAGGTTGACTTGGATAGGGATATTCAGACACTTTCAAGACAAGGTAAAGATTGGAACATACTCAGGGAGGTCTAGGCAAGCTAAAGGGATCTTCAGGCCTTCATAAAACTCACTCAAACTCCATTCACGATCTCAGCTGAAAGAGGTAAGAACTCCAACTTCTATCTCTTCATACAGGCATCTATTGGTCACGATTTGTGAAGATAAAATGTAGATATCCTTGTGCTAAAACCAACCATGTTCATAGATTTCATTTATATTAATTGTGTATAGAGAATTTTAGATTTCAAATTCCTGTAAAAATTAGGTTTAAAATTAGGGCCTTTGAAATTAGTTTTGACCATTGACTGTTAGTTTACATGAGTTACATGGTTGAAATCGTGGGAAGGAGTACTATCATTTTCATGTTGGAAGTTTCCATTTTCATGGAGAAATGAGAAAGATACAGAGGTTCTGGCCAGCTTGAGGAAGAAGATGAAGTACAGGGCAAGGAGGCGTTATGTGTTATGTTTTTCTTGTTTCATTTGAACTAACGGATGTACAGTCACCCCAGTGGCAAGGCAGCACGCTGGAAATGTCAAGGTCATGGGTTCGAGCCTTGGTGCATGCCTTTTGCACTTTTCTCATTTTTCAGCTTCATTTTTGACATTTTTGGCAGCGTGGGCTCAGCTTATGGGCCTCTCATTTTTTTTTCTAACACTTACCTTCCTTTCTCTTAAAGCACCCCTGGCCCAATTTACTTTCATTCATTCATTTTATTTTTGTTTACCTCATTAAATATTTTTCTTAAATATTATAAAAATCATAAAAAATATCAAAATGTTAAATATTTATTTTTGCTCACTTTATTTTATTTTTTCATGAAAAAATATTTTTATTAAATTATATATTAACTATCCTTTCTTAAATAAACTTGTAAAAATAAAATAGATTTAGGTTAATTTTTATTTCTTTTCCTTCATACTTGTAAATATTTATTTTGACATATAAAAAGACTAAATATTTTCATAAATATTATTTATTATTTAAGTCTAAAAATACACAAAAAATAATACTTAAAGAAATTTATTTTCTTTTAAATTAGAAATTAGGGTTAATCACTTTTCAAGAAATAATTTCCTTTTCTTAAATTATTAGGATTAGGTCAAAACTCTTTTGCATATGAAAAACAAAGCAAATTTCTTTTTCTTGCATATACATAAACATTGCATATTTAATTTATATTGTATATTATTCAAATACTTGTACAAATTCGATTTGGTTGTAATAGCTTAATTAGATTTACATTATTGCAAATCCCCCATTTATAATTTGTATACCCCCTCCCATAAAATGTTGTAATAGCGTAGTAATCTTTAAAATTACGCAATTTACCGCTTTTATATACCATGCTAGTAATTAGGGTTTGTATGGCAAGATCAAAACAAATCAAATAGAAAACCCTAAATCCAAGACAAAATCAAGCATGAAAATAACACACTTGCACACAAGCATCCTTAGGGTTACTCCACTTGGTTGCCTTACACAAAAATGACCATATTACGCATGCGAAGTATCTTGGAAAAAACAAACAAATATAAGATCATAAGTCCCTCGATGACGCTATTCAAAGTTGCCTTATAAAATGATCTTGGTCCCTCAAAAATGTTAAGATACTTTGCAATATTGCTAAACATGGTTATACGATGACCCACGCCCGTCCCGTTTACATCCAAAGATAGGGTTGCTTACCAAATCAATGGTAAGACAACAATGTCAAAGGAAAAGAAAATGAACAAGAAAGACATTTGAGTAGGTAGAATACTTCTAGTTATTTGCTCAACTTCAAAATAACTATCCTTGCTATTTTCAAAACAAACACACACATTTCCAAACATCTTACAAATATTGAAAACATTTTCAAAAAGACAAACATCTTTGTATACATTCTTACGAACGAGAATCATTACAAAGATTGCCTAAACAATGGCCTCTTTTACAAAATACTTTCAAAATCACACAAAGCACAATTTCAAAACAAAAGCAAGTGATCTAGCAAGTAACAAAGAGCCCATGGAAAACCATGGATGAAAAGGGTGCTAATACCTTCCCTTTTCATAATCTAGCCCCTGAACTCAAGAAACAATCTCAAAGGTCTTTCATGTGATTTTTCACCTTTCTTTTTGGATAAAAGAAAAGTCGATGGCGACTCTTGCTAACCGCAACATTTGCGATAAAATGAAAAACCCTCAAGTCAGTTATCCCACCGTATCATAGAACTGGCGACTCTGCTGGGGACTTTTTAAAAGTGGGGTTACCTTAGGGCTAGATCACATTTATTTGCTTACATTGTTTGACTTGTATGCTTTACATTATGGTTTTTTATTTGGGTTTGAAATCCTCTACCCAGATTTGGGATACATTATAGATAAATAGCAATACATTGTGGAAACTGTGTGGGGTATATCGACATGGTCTAAGCAATAGCTATGTTAGTGCGACATATTTGTGGGTACCGGTAGCCTTTGAGTCAATCAAAGAGAATACGGGGCCGCTAAGTGATGTCATGAAGCACTAATGAACTTCTAGAACCATTACTTGACCAACTTGGCCTTTAGGATGTAGTGAGATGACCGGCTTTGGTGCAGTCCGAAGTTGGTAGATACTCGATACTACACTCATTGAGGTTTGGTTTCTTGGGATATTTTTGTCTCCATTAAAGAGGCTTGAGCTGAAACAATGACCAAGGAAACAATCTGGTGATATTGAGCTCCTTAGAACCCGGTTACTATTATTAGGACAGGTTTAAGCCAACTAAACTTCAAGAGGGTACTTACCTATAAAACCCCATGCAAGCCTAAACTAAGAACTTGTTTTCTTTGCTCGTATATGCATACTTGTACATAACATCATGGACATCATGAACACCATATACATCTACTAACCATTTCAAGGATTTTGGAGATTCATCTTTGTTCTTGCTTTGTAGGATATGGATTCACTTCGCAAGAAAACTATCCAAGTCAACCTTGTAAGAATTCCTCCACAACTTAAGGAGCTAGCTTCAAGGATCCCTGAGAACTCTCCATTCACCAAGAGGCATGGTTGTCTACTCAACTTGGTCACCTCTAACACAGATGAGGATATGATGAAGGTTCTCTTCCAGTTCTTTGATCCTTTGCACCATTGCTTCACATTTCCCGACTATCAGCTTGTGCCTACTTTGGAAGAATTCTCTCAACTCTTGAGGATTCCCATTCTCAATCAACTACCTTTCAACAGTACGGAAAGACCCAAATCCAGAAGAGATTTCTCAAGCTCTGCACTTGCATTCATCTGATGTCACAACTCATTGGGAAACTAGAAGTGGTGTCAACGGCTTCTTAGCAAAGTTCCTATTTGAGAAAGCCCAAAGTTGTTGGAATTCCTTAGACTTTCAAGCCTTTAAGGAAATTGTTTCTATTCTTATATATGGGATGGTCTTATTTCCCAATCCTGACCAACTCATAAATGTGAGCGCCGTCAAGATCTTCATGTCACGCAACCCGGTGCCTACATTTCTAGGGGATATCCTACACTCTTTTCACACTCGCACAATGAGAAAAAGAGGTGTCCTTATGTGTCACACTCCTCTCCTGGCAAGATGGTTTATTTATCATCTTCCCTAATCAGTCTTAAAGAATGAGCAAGGTTCAAGATGGTCACAAAGGTTAATGACGCTCAAACATTCAGATATTCATTGGTGCTCCCGATCCAAAGAGAATGTTATCATTGTTGACCATTATGGGGAATTCCCTAATGTCCCTCTACTTGGAATTATGGGAGGTATCACTTATAACCTATGTTTAGCTCTAAGACAGTTTGGTTACGCCCGAAGGGATAGCCTGCACGAGATGCTGATTCAAGGTTTGGTATTTGACTATGAAAACGATGATCAAGGTCTTCACCAGAGATTCATCCGAGCTTGGAGGATGCTAAACAAGGTGGATAGCAAGAATTTGGGACACAAGAATTCCATCCCCCTTGAGCCTTACCTCAAATGGATACGAACCCGCGCTCAAAGTCTTATGATGCCTTACCCTTCCATTCGTCCGGTAATTATTGAGCCTGTTAAGGAGGGAGATGTTCCATACACTATCCTACATCCTGACATGCCCACATCTCTTGAAGACCTACAAAGGGATTGGATACATCTCAAAGGAGAGAGAGATACTTTCGTAGCCCAATTCTACACAAGCGAGAAGAAGGTTTTGGAACTCACTAGGCTACTTCATGAGGAGCAGACTCTAAATTCCTACATAGCACCAAAGAGGATGCGTACTACTTTTTTATCTTAGAGTTTTGTATTATTTTTCCCAAGGGGCATTGATGTACTCAAACTTTATCTTATTAATATAATATGTGTTTCTTTTTGTCTAAAATGAACTTGAATCTTTGAAATCCTTGAAAACATTGCATATGCACATATCATTCATCATAACATAAACAGGTCTTTTGCAACAAGTTTCCTCATCTCTCTACTGTTTATTTCAGTAAGATGGATCTCGAACAAACAGTCAAAGATCTCCAAGCTCAGAACACGCAGTTTCAACAGTTGCTCATGACCCTAGCCAAGGGGCAAGAAGAGTTGAAGACTCTGCTGGCTGAGGAAAGGAATTAGAAAAGAAAGAAAGTCACCGGGGTCCTAAACATGGGGAGAAGATTTCAGGGGCATACTAGAAGAACCTTAATTTTGCAACAACATCTGGTGAAGGAGAGGGGAAATGAAAAGAAAAAGCGGTTTCGTCAGAATCTGAAGAGGAGGAAGAAGAGGAAGACTACTCTGAGGAACAATATCCTCCAGCTGATGATAAATACAGACATCTCGAAGAGCGTTTGAGCGCTATGGAAATACAAAAGGTGCCAGGTTTAGACTTTGAAGAATTGGGACTAGTGTCGGGGATTGTGATTCCTCCGAAATTCAAAGTGCCTTTGTTCGCAAAATATGATGGGGTGTCATGTCCTAAGATGCATCTCTGGTCATATGTGAGAAAGATCCAACCACACTCCGCTGATAAAGACTTGTGGGTGCATTTTTTCTAAGATAGTCTATCTAAAACACAACTCGACTGGTTTTACCAACTAGAAAGGGCCAACATCCACAATCAGGAAGATCTTGTCGCAACTTTCTACAAGCAATATCAATATAATGCTGATTTGGCGCCTACCCATACTCAACTTCAGAGTATGGTTATGACTTCCAATGAGGGTTTCAAGGATTACACGCAGAAATAGAGAGATCTGGATGGGAGAGTGCAACCCCCTCTGTCTGAAAGGGAATTGGTGGACATGTTCTTAGGCACTTTGTCCGGCCCTTTCTTCAACCATTTGATTGGGAGCTCATCTGCAGGATTTACTGAGCTAATACTGACCAGAGAGAGGGTGGAAGCTGGCATAAAAAGTGGAAAGATTCAGAAGGATTCATCTTCTTCTACAACTGTGAGGAAGCCTTTTATTGGGAAGAAAGAAGTAGTTGCTGTATATCCACAAAGGAACCAAGGGAGAGTCGAACGCCGACCAATAGTAGGGGCTATTATGATCCCAAAGCCTATATTTGATCAACCATGAAGTAATCAACCAAGGGTGGAAAGGCCAGTCTGGAAATTCACCAGAATCAATATGACTCTGTCCCAAGTATTACCGCATCTTCTGAAACCCAATTTGGCAACTTTGAAAGAAGCTCCAAAAAACCCCAACACAACGTCCCCTCATTATCACCCCAATTCCCGTTGCGCATATCACTCCGAAAGTCCGGGTTACGATACTAACAACTGTTGGGCTTTGAAAAACAAAATTCAAGACCTTATTGAAGCGAAAGAAATTGAGTTTGACGCGCCCGAGAAGCCAAACGTCATTTCTGCTCCTATGCCTAGACATGGTCACAACACCAATGCTATTGAAGAAGATTTGTTTGTTACCACAGTTGATGAACTCGTGACTCCACTCCCAATCATTAAGATAAACTTGTTGAAAGCCGGTGTATTCCCGGGTTGTAATGAAGACTGCCACCTCTGCTTATCGTCACCAACTGTTTGCCCTTTGTTGAAAATAGGCATTCAACACTTGATAGACAACAAGGAGATCTTGTTTGAAAGTACTCCTGTTTCACCTGTTCCTGTTGAAGACGTTTCAATCATTACCATCTCCACCAATTCTTCCAGGGTCCCCAAAAGACCTGTTAGAATTACATCGGTTCCAAAAACTACTCCTCTTATAATCACAATGCCTGGGTCAGTCCCATATGAATCAGACAAAACTGTGTCGTGGAATTACGGTGGGGACATTTATTACCATGGCATCAAACAAGCTGGGCTGGCCACCGAAGAGATAAACTCCAAAGAAGAAGATTCCGACATTAGAAATATTGCCGGAACTAGCAAGATTACCCGAAGCTGTAGAATTTTTTCTCCAAAAATTGCCCCCCCAGAGGCAGTTTTTGGACCCGTGGCTGCTCCAAAGGTTACTTCCCTACCAATAATCATCTCTGCAAGTGCTCCTATTGACAAAGCCGATACAACCCCTGTTATCATTTCTACCAACACTCCTGCTGCTGAAACTCGAGGAAAAAATATTCAAATAGAGCCTGTCCAGATGAAGGCTCAATCACTGACTATCCCCGAGACCTCTAAGAAAGAAATGGAGGAGATTCTAAAAATAATAAAGAGGAGCGACTACGATGTAGTTGAACAGTTGGGGCAAACTCCCTCCAAAATCTCCATGCTGGCATTGCTACTGTGTTTCGAGGCACATGCGAAAGCCCTGATGAAGTTCCTAAAGACAGACCATATGCCTCAAGAGACGTCTGCTAATCAATTTCAAGATTGTGTGGCCAACTTGACAGCGGATAACGGCCTAGGCTTCTCAGATGCTGATCTGACACCAAGGGGAAGAAAGCACAACGAGGCATTACATGTCTCTGTGGAATGTAGAGACACAACTCTGGCCCATGTCTTGGTGGACACTGGCTCATCTTTGAATGTTTTACCGAAGAAAGCTCTCGACAGACTGGACTGCGAAGGAATGACGTTAAAGCCAAGTAACATAGTCGTAAGGGCATTTGATGGCTCAAAGAGAATGGTACACGGGGAGGTGGATATCCCCATAAAGGTTGGGACTCAGACTTTCAATTCAACCTTTTATGTAATGGACATCCGCCCCTCTTACTCCTGTCTGCTAGGACGGCCATGGATCCATAATGTTGGCGCTGTCACCTCTACACTGCACCAGATGCTGAAATATCCGGTCCAAGGAAAGATTATCACTGTCCACGGAGAGGAAGAATATATGATTAGACACCTCAATTCCTTCAGGTATGTGGAATTGGACGGCGAGTTCATTGAAACTCCTTTTCAACATTTCGAAGAGGTCCCCCAAGAGGTAGCATTGACCAAGACTGTGTCCCAGATTCCCAAGATTACAAGACCTCCACTCCGGATGTCATCTCTGAAGAACGCCAAGGCAGTAGTAGAGGAGGGTGGATGCACCATCTGGGGGCAACTTCCGGATATTCCGTATAAATCTGACAAATTTGGCTTAGGTTTCACTTCAAGTGCTCAGAAGGCTGTACGTCGTGCCCGTGCTAGAGGGCCACCCTTGAAGATTAACAATCGGGAGGTCAATGCGGTAGAAGATGGTGAAGAGGAATGCAGCTTGGAGGATTGGATCTTTCTTACTGTCAACGGAGGACTCAACAATTGGGAGGCCAAAGACTTTATCCCAATAACTTTCATCCCTCAGTAATTTATCTCTACATTTTGATTGGACTTGTAATATTCAAAAACAATTCACACTCTTAAAACCTCGTGTCTTGCCCGAGGCACAATGGTCCATTTGTAAGGGTTATTATTTCATCTTCATATGACATTCAATGAATCATGGACGTTTTTCGCATACAAACTTTTGTGCTTATTGTTTTTTCTTTTAAATTTTATTTTTAAGGATGGCTATACCCTTACACACACCCACGCTCACAAATGTAGGTACCCTTCCATTCTGGATCCCATGGGTAACAATACTGCTATGGCCTTTGGTGACTCTGAGGATCTAATCTACCAAGCCGAAGACGAAGGTGAGGAAGATTGTGAAGTACCAGGGGAACTTGCAAGACTACTACAACAAGAGGAAAGAACCATTCATCCTCACGAGGAACCTGTGGATACAATCAACCTGGGTACCGAGGAGGATAAAAAAGAGGTCAAGGTGGGTGCCAATCTGGAACCCAGTGTCAAGGAGCATCTGATTCAGCTATTGCATGATTATGTTGAGATCTTTGCTTGGTCATATGAAGATATGTCGGGACTTGATACGGACATCGTGGTGCATCGTCTGCCTACAAGAGAAGATTGTCCGCCAGTAAAACAAAAGGTTCGCCGTATGAGACCTGATATATCAGAAAAGATCAAAGCAGAGGTCATGAAGCAATTCAATGCTGGATTCTTGGTTGTCACTTCCTACCCTCAATGGGTTGCCAACATTGTTCCCGTACCTAAAAAAGACGGCAAAGTACGAATGTGCGTGGACTATAGAGAATTGAATAGGGCCAACCCTAAAGATGATTTTCCACTCCCCCACATCGATATCCTGGTTGACAATACGGCACAACACAAAGTGTTTTCCTTCATGGACGGATTCTCAGGTTATAACCAAATCAAAATGGCACCTGAGGACATGGAGAAAACTACATTTGTCACACAGTGGGGCACATTCTGCTACAAGGTGATGCCATTCGGATTGAAGAACGTTGGGGCAACCTATCAACGCGCCATGGTAGCTTTATTTCATGACATGATACATCATGAAATAGAGGTCTACATAGACGATATGATAGCCAGATCTCAAACAGAAGAAGAGAACCTTGATCACTTACAAAAGTTGTTTGAGAGACTGAAGAAGTACAAGCTGAGGTTAAATCCAAACAAGTGCACGTTTGGAGTATGGTCCGATAAACTCCTAGGCTTTATCGTTAGTAACAAGGGTATCGAAGTCGATCCTGCCAAAGTTAAAGCAATACAAGAGATGCCTGCTCCTCGTACTGAGAAGGAAGTCAAAGGATTCTTGGGATGCTTGAGCTATATTTCCAGATTCATCTCTTACCTAACAGCTACTTGTGAGCCAATCCTCAAACTATTGAAGAAAGATCAAGTAGTCAGATGGAATAATGAATGCCAGGTTGCTTTTGACAAAATCAACGAGTACTTACAAGAGCCTCCTGTGTTGATGCCACCAGTCGAGGGAAGACCATTGATCATGTATCTGACTGTTTTAGAAAATTCAATGGGGTGTGTATTGGGGCAGCATGACGAGTCTGGCCGAAAAGAGCACGCTATTTATTACCTGAGCAAAAAGTTTACCGACTGTGAAACCAGATATTCACTGCTCGAGAAAACTTGCTGTGCTCTGGCATGGGATGCTCGCCGGCTAAGACAGTATATGTTGACTCATACTACCTTATTGATATCTAAGATGGATCCGATAAAGTACATCTTCGAAAAGCTTGCTCTTTCTGGAAGAATAGCGAGATGGAAGATGATCCTAACGGAGTACGACATACAGTATACTACCCAAAAAGCTATAAAGGGCAGTGTATTGGCTGATCACCTTGCTCACCAAGCTGTAGAAGACTATCAGTCCATAAAGTTTGAATTCCCGGATGAAGACATCATGACATTAGACAACTGTGAAGAAATCAGACCATATGACGGACCTGAACAAGGATCCTGATGGACCCTGTTCTTTGATGGAGCATCCAATGCACTTGGTAACGGCATCGGCGTTGTACTCATATCTCCAGAAGGGTGTCATACTCCCTTTACTTCCAAACTTTGCTTTAACTGTACAAACAACATGGCAGAGTATGAAGCATGCATCTTTGGTCTTAGAGCCTCCATAGACTTGGGAATCAAATCCTTAGATGTGTTTGGAGATTCATCTTTGGTCATCAGTTAGATCAAAGGGGAATGAGACACTAAGCACCCAAACCTTATCCCTTACAAAGAACATGGTTTGACATTAATACCACATTTTGAGAAGATTACCTTCGAGCATTTCCCTCGAGAAGAAAATCAGCTAGCATACTCTCTAGCCACAATGTCATCTATGTTTAAACTTAATTGGCATAACGAGGCTCCCCAAATCACCATCGAACGAATGGATGAACCAGGACACTACCATGAGATTAATACTGAAGAGATAATGGACCAGCCTTGGTTTCATGAAGTCAAGAGGTATCTCGAGGCTCAAGAATATCCAGAAGGAGCTTCAATCAATGATAAGAAGTTCTTAAGGAGATTCTCTGATAAATTTTTCCTTAGTAATGGCATCCTGTACAAGCGCAATCATGACTCCATTTTGCTTCGGTGCGTGGATAAGGTTGAAGCTGAAAAGATCATGGCTGAATTACATGAAGGTACTTTTGGCACCCACTCCAGTGGGCATACGATGGCGAAGAAAATACTACGAGCAGGCTATTACTAGTCTACCAAGGAAGCAGATTGCTATCAACACTCTCGAACCTGCCATAAGTGTCAAATTTATGCTGACAAGGTGCACGTACCTCCGGTTCCTCTGAATGTCTTGACGGCTCCTTGGCCCTTTTCTATGTGGGGAATTGATATGATTGGAGAGATCAAGCCTACAACCTCCAATGGACACCGCTTCATCCTAGTGGCCATTGACTATTTTACAAAGTGGGTCGAAGCAGCTTCCTTCGCTTTCGTTACTAAGAATGTTGTTGCCCGCTTCATCAAGAAAAATCTCATTTTCCGGTACGGTGTCCCAGAAAGGATCATTACTGACAACGGTACAAATCT
Organism: Vicia faba; assembly: GCA_948472305.1. Taxonomy (NCBI): domain Eukaryota; kingdom Viridiplantae; phylum Streptophyta; class Magnoliopsida; order Fabales; family Fabaceae; genus Vicia; species Vicia faba. The sequence goes on along the minus strand of OX451741.1, from coordinate 1,519,595,730 downwards.
CAACAACACTATGATCACCGCCTTGTGCGAGCAATTCAAGATTCAGCATCACAATTCCTTTCCCTATCGGCCAAAGATGAATGGTGTTGTTGAAGCTATAAATAAAAACATTAAGAAGATCATACAGAAAATGACAGTCACATACAAAGACTGGCATGAGATGCTACCATTCGCTCTCCACAGATATCGTACTACGACTCACACATCAACTGGGGCAACACCCTATTATTTGGTATACGGCAGGAGGTTGTCCTACCTGTTGAGGTTCAGATCCCTTCTCTAAGAATTATGAAGGATGCAGGGTTGAATGAAGACGATTGGATCCAAACTCGACTTGATCAATTAAACTTAATTGATGAAAAGAGGCTTACTGCTGTTTGCCATGGTCAAATGTATCAAAAACGGATGATCAAGGCTTTCAACAAGAAAGACAGATGCCAAGTATATCAAGTTGGGGACCTAGTGATCAAACGTATCATCTTACCACAAAGTGATCCCAGGGGAAAATGGACTCCTACCTATGAAGGACCATTTATAATCAAAAACATATTCTCCGGTGGGGCGATGGTCTTGACTACCATGGATGGCGACGACCTGCCACACCCTGCGAACGCGGACATAGTCAAAAAATACTACGCATAAGAGACCTGCTAGGTTGACACACCTAGGCAAAACAAAGGGGATCCCGGCGAACCAAAAGGTTCAGGTAAAAATTAGGGATAGAATAAAAAAAATTTGTACACCCGGGAAGTTGAAAACCCGGAAGGGCGACTTGGGAAAAAAAGTGTTTCCCGGTGGACTGAAAACCCGAAAGGGCGGTCCAGGCAAAATTTAGGGAATTAAAGCATATGACTATGTCCCGTCGGATCACTTGACGGACAACCTTCGGCTTCCACTGACAAACTCAGAGTTTCTGATCAATTCAATCATCTTCAGACAAGGCAAATAGACAAGATACTCAGAGAATGCAAAGGCTATAGCAGAACGAGAACCCCATGGGATTATTACACGTAGCTATCCTTCTCTGTATAAATTTTTCTTGTTTTACGACAACATTCTCTTACTAGAATGTTTGTCTCATTTGTACAAAATATTTATCCAAAGTCAATACAAATATAACCCTTTGAAAGTGCAAAAAACTATGTGTCTTTTTCTTTACGCTTGTTGTTTTGTTTACAAAAAACTTCCAATGATTCATTGATGAACATATGCATTTGAACATAATTACTGTGTACAAATAAATTAAAATGAGGAAGATAATTACTAATGGGTTGAAAGAATAGAAAAATGTCTCTAGGCTATTCCATAAGTGATCCCCTATAGTACGTCATTTAAATCCCGAACAGAGCAAAGTTTCAAATTATTAATCCCCAATAGAAGTCGTCAAATTTCTCAGGATTTCCCAAGCAGATCTTACAAGCAGTACATGGCATTTCCCTTACAATAGAGTTTATTTCTCTAAATGGAAACTCATCAACACTTAAACTTCACAACATGAAGACTTATACTTACATATCCTCAGCAACATTCAGGGATTTATTTTCCTCAATCAAGCAACAATATAACAAATCAGCTCACATGCGCATACATTGCATCCATATATCATAAACATTGATAAAACAAATACATTGCATCATACATTTCATGTAACATAACTTTGTGTGTTAGCTAACATTTTACCCTTTTCAGGATAAGATTAACAATTACCATTAACAATATGCAACCTTGATACAGTACGGGTATGCTCTAGACACGGATGCCATTCTGATACTCATTCAGATTCAACTTTCAGATACAATTCAGATACGCTCCAGACACGGACACCTTTCTGATACTTATTCTTTCAGTTTACAACTTACAATTAAACAATCATTATTGGATGGCATCTACAAGCCCATCTCCAACAAAAATCTATCACCTCTCCAAATGGCATCTTTTAAGCTCATTCCCTCAACCACATATCACCAAGTGCAAATTTCGGGGCACTCTAGTGTACAATCATCTTTCACCTTCGAGTCACGAATGGCAAAACTCGCCAATCTAACTCTTCAGGTTTAAGAAGATTGAACAGGGGCAGCTGTTGTACCCCAAAATTTTCCCTCTCATTTATCAAGATTTTCTCACAAGATCTCTTTGACTCAAGACTGGATTAGGGTTTGACCAGCTCAAGACATCTCATCATGCCCTGATGACCCAAAATTAGGGTTTGGGATTACACAAGGATTTTTGGAATATCAATGTTTTATATGGCTTTCAAGTATCATTATGGACCCCTAAGATTACACATGTCAAGTTTCAAGCCTTGAATCACATTTTTGATCAGTCAATTGGACAATTGACCTAAAAATTAGCTGTATTGGGGAAAAAGTCAACCATGGACAATTTACAGCCAAACTTCATAAGTTTTGATCCACATCAACATTTTAGACTCATATGTATCATTTGATCAAATTTTGACCATAATTCCTCAAGAAATTTGATTAAATCATCAAAAGGGCAAAATGGTCAAAATTAGGGTTTTGACTGAGAAAGGGAAATTTCTGATTTTTGACCTAGCAAATGACCAATTTATTTGAAGCATGATTTCAAGGGTTCAATTGCATCATCATGACCTAATGACATGGTTCAAAACATTGCAAATCCATTGGATTGACAGATGAAATTTGCAGTCAACTGATCAAAAGTCAACTGTATACTGAAAAGTCAAACTTTGACTTTTTGGTCAAAATCAAGTGCCAAGGATCACAATTCATCAAAACATGTCAAAATGTGAAACTTTTTCATCAAGAAATCAAAGATTGAAGATTTTGTTTTGAAATTTGAAATTTTCTTAACTTAGAAATTTTTCTAAGTTTAGAAAATTTCTTATTTTTTCTCAACTTTAAGCCAAATTCTCACCATGACACAAGATGATTCAAAGAAAGTTCTCAACATGAAAGTTGTAGATCTCTATGAAATCTGCAACTTTTCTTCACACATTTTTCCATAAAGATGCTTTGATCTCAAGATATAATTTTTTGAATACATGCCCATGAACTAAAATAACTTAGTGAAATTTTGCCCTAATTTAGGCAGGTTTTTGCCCTAACTTCATGGTAATTTTTCACCTAGTTCCAAGAGGAATATTGAAATTTATTTCAAATATGAGTTATAGAGAACATTGCAAGATTTCTATAATGTCCAAGAACTCCTTGAGATCATTTTTTAGTAGAGAGAATCAAAGTGAAGAAGTTGGCAATTTCTCACTTTGATTTCAAGCCTTTTCATGAAGAACAAAATTCAAATCTGAACCTATGCTGCCTAATCCTTGCTTTACAGGTCTAAAACTTGTTTCTCACTTTATAATTTAATGCTTACACAGTTGATAAAGCCTTAATCCAAGCATAAGAGTCTTTGTCCAAGTTTTAATTCCATAAATGGCACAAAGTTGCCATTTCCATTTTAGAAAAGCATAACTTTTGCAACTTTTCATTCCTTGAGCATTGGACCTGTTCTCGCTGCACACACAAGTCCTATAAACCAAAGGCAAGTTGTCTAGGACTTGTACCAACTCCAAGCAGGCCTGTACAAGCATGTAGAGAGTTGTCTCCTCACTTTTCTTAAAAGACAACCAATAGAGCAAAAAAGCCTACAATTGAGAAATCTGTTGTGGAGCTGACTTGAAACCTTCTCTATACTTATACACAAACACATTGCAACCTAACAGAAGATTGCTCAAGGCCAGAATCTCTCTAAAACTCCCTATCACCAAAAACCTGTCATAACTTGCAGTTTGATACCAAGCATAGCAATCCAAAAATCCACTCGTGCGTTTCAAGTTCTGATCACTCAAACACTTAACCTACCTCATATCTAAGTGTTCCAGACCATCACCCCTTCACTGTAACTCCTCCTTCTCCATCTGCCATTTTTGTTTTTCAAGCTTGCAGGTTGACTTGGATAGGGAGATTCAGGCACTTTCAAGACAAGGTAAAGATCGGAACATACTCAGGGAGGTCCAGGCAAGCAAAAGGGATCTCCAGGCCTTCATAAAAGTCACTCAAACTCCATTCGCGATCTCAGTTGAAAGAGGTAAGAACTCCAACTTCTAGCTCTTCATACAGGCATCTATTGGTCACGATTTGTGAAGATAAAATGTAGATATCCTTGGGCTAAAACCAACCATGTTCATAGATTTCATTTATATTCATTGTGTATAGAGAATTTTAGAGTTCAAATTTCTGTAAAAATTAGGTTTAAAATTAGGGCATTTGAAATTAGTTTTGATCATTGACTGTTAGTTTACATGAGTTACATGGTTGAAATCGTGGGAAGGAGTACTATCATTTTCATGTTGGAAGTTTCCATTTTCATGGAGAAATGAGAAAGATACAGAGGTTCTGGCCAGCTTAAGGAAGAAGATGAAGTACAGGGCAAGGAGGCGTTATGTGTTATGTTTTTCTTGTTTCATTTGAACTAACAGATGTACAACCACCCCAGTGGCAAGACAACATGCTGGAAATGTCAAGGTCATGGGTTCGAGCCTTGGTGCCTGCCTTTTGCACTTTTCTCATTTTTCAGCTTCATTTTTGACATTTTTGGCAGCGTGGACTCAGCTTATGGGCCTCTCATTTTTTTTTCTAACACTTACCTTCCTTTCTCTTACAGCACCCCTGGCCCAATTTACTTTCATTCATTTATTTTATTTTTGTTTACCTCATTAAATATTTTTCTTAAATATTATAAAAATCATAAAAAATATCAAAATGTTAAATATTTATTTTTGTTCACTTTATTTTATTTTTTAATAAAAAAATATTTTTATTAAATTATATATTAACTATCCTTTCTTAAATAAACTTGTAAAAATAAAATAGATTTAGGTTAATTTTTATTTCTTTTCCTTCATACTTGTAAATATTTATTTTCACATATAAAAAGACTAAATATTTTCATAAATATTATTTTTTATTTAAGACTAAAAATACACAAAAAATAATAATTAAAGAACTTTATTTTCTTTTAAATTAGAAATTAGGGTTAATCACTTTTCAAGAAATAATTTCCTTTTCTTAAATTATTAGGATTAGGTCAAAACTCTTTTGCATATGAAAAACAAAGCAAATTTCTTTTTCTTGCATATACATAAATATTGCATATTTAATTTATACTGTATATTATTCAAATACTTGTACAAATTTGATTTGGTTGTAATAACTTAATTAGATTTACATTATTGCAAATCCCCCATTTCTAATTTGTATACCCCTCCCATAAAATGTTGTAATAGCGTAGTAATCTTTAAAATAATGCAATTTACCGCTTTTATATACCATGCTAGTAATTAGAGTTTGTATGGCAAGATCAAAACAAATCAAATAGAAAACCCTAAATCCAAGACAAAATCAAGCATGAAAATAACACACTTGCACACAAGCATCCTTAGGGTTACTCCACTTGGTTGCCTTACACAAAAAATGGCCATATTACGCATGCGAAGTATCTTGGCAAAAACAAAAAAATATAAGATCATAAGTCCCTCGATGACGCTATTCAAAGTTGCCTTACAAAATGATCTTGGTCCCTCAAAAATGCTAAGATACTTTACAATATTGTTAAACATGGTTATACAATGACCCACGCCCGTCCCGTTTACATCCAAAGATAGGTTTGATTACCAAATCAATGGTAAGACAACAATGTTAAAGGAAAAGAAAATGAACAAGAAAGACATTTGAGTAGGTAGATTACTTCTAGTTACTTTCTCCACTTCAAAACAACTATCCTTACTATTTTCAAAACAAACACACACATTTTTAAACATCTTACAAATATTGAAAACATTTTCAAAAAGACAAACATCTTTGTATACATTCTTACGAACAAGAATCATTACAAAGATTACCTAAACAATGGCCTATTTTACAAAATACTTTCAAAATCACATAAAGCACAATTTCAAAACAAAAGCAAGTGATCTAGCAAGTAACTAAGATCCCATGGAAAACCATGGATGAAAAGGATGCTAATACCTTCCCTTTTCATAATCTACCCCCCAAACTCAAGAAACAATCTCAAAGGTCTTTCCTGTGCTTTTTCACCTTTCCTTTTGGATAAAATAAAAGTCGGTGGCGACTCTTGCTAACCGCAACATTTGCGATAAAACGCAAAACCCTCAAGTCAGTTCTCCCATCGTATCACACAAATTCTCTCAAAAACCAAAGCACGATAACTTGAGTCAAGAGCTATGACCCACTCGACACAGTGAGCTCGATTCTTGTAGAAGGACATTTCAACAATATGAAGTTCTTCAATCAAATCTGTAGTCAAAGTTCAACTTCTGACATTTTCTTGAGTATACCCTGCGAGATCCTTGAAAACATCGCATCCACATATCATGCATGTCATCATAATAGGTTTTTCCCATACAAGTTTCTCATCTGCTTACTATTTATTTCAGTAGAGACGGATCTCAAACATAATATTAAGGATCTTCAAGCACATAATGCTCAATTCCAACAGATGTTCCTGGCTCTGGCTAAGGGACAAGAGGACCTGAAGGCTCTCATTTTCAAAGAGAATAAGAAAAAGACAAAGAAACCAGTGGGTGTTCTGAATATGGGAAGGAGACTCAGAGGACCAGCAAAGCGTGCTCTAGAATTCGTAACTCCGTCAAATGAGGGAGACAATCAGGAAGAGAAGACACAAGAAGAAGACCACAGTCCAGGGTCTGTTAAAGAAGAGGTTGACTATGATGAAGAATAATATCCTCCTATTGACGACAAATATAAGTAGTTGGAGGATCCTCTCAACGCCATGGAAATTTAGAGAGTACCTGGTCTGGATTTCGAAGAATTAGGGTTGGTTTCTAGAGTGGTCATTCCACCGAAGTTCAAGGTTCCCTCATTTTCTAAATATGATGGAGTTTCATGTCCTAAGCGGAATATGAGGTATTATGTCAAGAAGATCCAACCTCATACCATTGATAAGAATTTGTGGATGCATTCCTTCCAGGAAAGTTTACTGGGGACTCAATTTGAATGGTTCTATCAGCTGGAGGGAACCAACATCCACAACTGGGAGGATCTGACTGATTCTTTCTACAGGCAGTGCCAATACAATGATGACCTCGCTCCAACCCGTACACAACTTCAAAGCATGTCTATGGGTTCCAGTGAGGGCTTCAAAGATTATGCCCAGAAGTGGAGAGATCTTGCAGGAAGAGTCCAACCTCCTCTGTCTAATAGAGAGCTGGTAGATATGTTCTTGGGTACTTTGTTAGGCCCATTTTTCAACCACCTGGTCGAAAGCTCTTCATTTTGGTTCACTGAGCTGATATTAACAGGTGAAAGAGTAGAAGCTGGTATCAAGAGCGATAAAATTCAAAGGGGTGCATCTTCAAGTGCAGGGAAGCATCCTTTCAATAGGAATAAAGATTCCAATGTTGTGCACAACCAGAAGGGTCATAACAAGAGTAACCACGACCAATCGATGGGGCAGTCCTGATCTCTAGTCCTTCATCAGTGCAACTACAACAACGAGGAAATCAATGAAGGAAAGACGAGCCCAAGAGACAGTTTACCAAAATTAACATGCCACTGTCTCAAGCATTGCAACATATGTTGAGGATGAATCTGATTACGTTGATAGCACTTCATCCAAACCCCAAAACTTCTTCTCCTAACTACAATCCCGATGCAATATGTGCCTATCATTATGGAAGTCCTGGGCATGATACTAACGATTGTTTGGCGCTGAAGTACAAGATTCAAAATATGATTGACGCCAAGGATATTGAATTCAGTCCTCCCGAGACTTCCAATGTGATCATTACTCCCATGCCAAATCAATGAGAGCGTCCAGTTCATTTTGAATTTTCAATTGTAATTTCTTTTGTTTGTTTGAACACTTATCTATTATGTCAAACTTTGTTTTCATTAATGCATTGCATATGCTTGTCTTGAATTAATTCATTTATTGTCACTATATTTAAATTGTGCTTTCTCCTCCTTTTTGTGATATTCAACTCTCAACTACAAGTTTTAAGCCTTTAGAGGGAGGATGGCGAAAATAATGCCATAATCTCATACAATATGCTTTTGGACAGACCTTACTGACGATGTATATGCGTTCTTTCAATTACTAAATAGTGGAGTTATAAGGAAGATAATCCATAGTTGTGATCGGTGGAAATAGAACTGACTGTTTTGAAATGCTGGTTCACGAAATGTCGCGGTAAGCAAGAGTCGCCACCGTCTTTTATGTTCTCCAACAAGGAAAGGACAAAAGCACATCAAAATTCCTTTTCAAGATGTTTCTCGGTTCGGGAGGTAGATTATAGAAAGGGAAGGTGTTAGCACCCTTTCTATCCGTGGTTATCCACGGGCTCTTAGGTACTTGCTCACTATGTTTTCAAAAGATTGTTTGCTTTTCAGGTGTTTGTGGGTTTTGAAAAAGTTTAGTTTGAAAAACTTCTAGGTAACTCTTGTATCAGTCCTCAAGAGTGTGTGAAGTGTTTGTTTGAAAACTTTTTGAAAGTGTAGGTGCGAAAAGTTGTTTTTTGTTATTTTGAAAGAGCAAGTACCCAGGAGAAATCTACCTACTCTAAGGAATTAGGCTGTGTAAGAGTCCCTTAGACAGTACTATCCCACTATTGAGAAGTAGGTAGTACCGTCGTTGGAGTTATTCGGGTCAATTCGATTATATGGGACATGTGGTCACCCAAGCAATAGTAGGACGCCTTAGCGGTAACCCTAATGTCCTAGATCCTTTTTATCCGAGGCAACTGGATCTTTAGACAGGAGGGCGACCTCTAAAACACCTTATACTTGATGACCACGTCGAGGCAACCAAGTGAGGCGTACCCTAGGAGTGGCATGTGCATGTGTGTCAGGTTTCAGTTTAAGATTATCTTTGAACATGCATCATTGTGAGCTACGGGTTGATTTTATTTTCCATACAAGTCTTGCATGCATAATTAACAGTTAATAATTTGCGGGAAAGTAAATTGCGGAAAGATAAATCTACGTTATTACAAGGCGTCGGGTTTTACATCGCCAAAAACATAACCCTTTTGGAAAATAAATGCGAGAAAATAAGAAAGCAATAAAGATCCTAATTAACTATTACATACTCGGAAACAGTTACATCAATATAATCAAAATAATGAATTAACAATAAATATGCGCGCAAAAGAATTGAATCGGGACGTCCTTAGGGTTTTGACCCTTTTTTGAGAAAAGAAAGAAATTGGTCCTTTTTGCAATTAAATTAAATATTAAAACTAATTCTAATTAATTATTTAATTAAAAGAGGAAAAAAAATGTTTTTGTGTTTTTTATGTTTTTAATGAAAATAAAAATAAAAGAAATTAAAAGTCAAATGAAAAACCCTAATTCTAAGTTTGTTTTATTTATTGCAAAAAGATTAAAATTAAACCTAATTAACAAAAAGACTAAATTAATTAATTTGCATTTATTTACAAAATAATAACTAATTAAATTTAATCAATAAAAATATTATTATTTTTTTGTTTTCTGGATTTATTATGGAAAAATAATTATCTAGTTAATAATTAATTAAGAGTTAAATTTAAATAAGTAAAATAAAAATATAAAAGAAAAATAAAGAGGCAAACTCATGGGGGGTGTTGGGCCCATTAGGAGGTTAATTCTGGAAATCTGGCCCATTAATCAGCAAGCTTGGTTTGACTTTGGGAATTGGCTATGCAAGCGTGGACTGAGGATCATGATGGTCACTCATCTTTTGGCCTTTGGATTTATGATTGTGGCCACATGGCAGGCTGATGCATGAGGTGTATGATAGACTATTCCTTGAAGCCTGCATGAGATTACATAAGAAAAAGTAGAAACAATTATTTGGGGGACCTGGGATTCGAACCCATGTCCCAACGTTTAATGCCTGCTCGCCTTAGCCACTGAGCCAACTGCTTCAATTGACATAATAATAATAAGTGGTTAATATATTGATGAATCAACACATATGCCTAAAAAATAAAAAATAAAAGCGCGCGATTGTTTTAAAAGGGCGAATGGGAGAACGACGTGTGGTCGTCTTCTCCAAATCCCTGGTTCAGTTACCTGCGGATTTTTATCCGCAGGAAGTTCCTTAGGCTCTTTCTAAAACCATCCCTAGGCTTCAAAAACTCCATCCAAGCCCATGGTTATGATCGTCCATGTCCCCTGATCACATTTATGCCCTTGACTGGCTTTGATTTTCCCAGAAACAAAAATACCTAAAACGCAAGAACATGAACCCTAGAATCGGGCATCACGATTCAGGGCCTAAAAATAAAATTGGCTATTGCAGTTACGTCAGAAATCAAGCAATGAGTATGAATATGCTAAAGCCTTGAAGAAAAAATGCAAGAATTGAGAATTTAGATTTCGTGTTCAGAGGCGAGTTTGTGAGAACTTACAGTGTTGTATAAGGGGTCTTAGGACGTGGTGTTGATTGCATTAGCTTCAATGGACGGCAAGGAAGAAGGCTACGTGCTTCTTTGGGTCTGAAAACGCCTGCAATGCTGTTCTTGATCTCTCACTTTTCCAACAAATTTTCAGTTTTGCTTTGGCCATTTTAGCAATGTCTAGGTCGTGAATTAGGTTTTGGTTACTTGTATATGTATAAGGCAAGCAGTCTAGGTCAAAAATATGGGCTTGTATCTTTGTGTATTGAAGTTTTGAGATTTTGTTGACCACCATTGAAAACCTTTCCATATTTCAAGCAAATCTAAGATTTTATGCACAAAAAAGGCTTAGCACGAATTTGTTAGCTGGCATATGACATATAAAAGCTATTCAAATCAAAAAGATACTATTCCATTGATTTTTAGATTTTATTTGAATTATTATGGATTTAAAATGAATTAAATCAATAAAAATTAAATAAAATAGAAAAATAAATGTTTGATCTTGAAATTAAGCATGGGACACGTGTGTGGCATGACAAGGCTGAATCAAGTGGAAGAAAGTGGGCCCTTTTGTCAAAAATTGAAGTTTCAAGGATAGTTGACTTTTGCACATTCACAAAAATTTCCCAACTTCTCCAATATATATCTTGCTCAATTTTGATCATATGAACATGTTCTTGGACATTTTGGAAAGGTCTTGAAGTCCTCTAACCAATGCCTTTGGTCCCATGTCATTTGGATTTACCAATCTCAAGTTATGGTCTTTGACTTAAAGTGCATTTTTGTTGACTTTTGAAATTGACCTATAATGTAGAAATTGATAACTTTTTGTGAGAGCATTTATTGGACTTGGAATGTGAAGATGAGTTGTAGGAAATGTCATCCCCTTCAAAATGAGCATTGGATGGGATTTTTCTGATGAACCATGAAAAAGTTATGCCCTGGTCAATCTACAGTTGACTTTTCTACTATCCCAAAATAGAAACTTTTGGCATCTTGATGATTTTTGAGTTATTCTTGGGGAATCATGATCAAGACTTGATCAAATGATGATTGTGTGCTCAAAATAAGATGTTGACCAAAATTTTTGACTTTTGACTACAAAATGACCATTTTACCCCTGTAGTTGATTGTGAACCAAATAGGGCTTTTGACTGTGCAATTTAATGTTGTGAGACTTGAGACTTGACATGTAGATGCTTGAAAATGTATATGGGCACATGAGACTTGATTGAGCCATTGAAAACCTCAAATTCTTTGCAAGAACCAAAACCCTAATTTTGACTGGCTTAGAAGATGGTTTGACTGTGCAACCCTTGAGCAATTTTGAACCATGTGAAGATGATTCTTGTCAAGCTTTGAAGAATATGGGAGGGAAAATTTTGGGGTACAACAGTTGCCCCTGTTCAATATTCTTAGACCTGAGGATGTAGATTGGCTTGCGTGCCTTTCGTGATCCGAAGGTGGAAGATGATTGAACACTAGAGTGCCCAGAAATTTGCACTCGCATAGTGTAGTATCAGCAATGTGATGTCAGGAATGGGCTTATAGATGCCATTTGGAGAGATGATGGATTGGAGAATGGGCTTATATATGCCATCTGGGGATGTAACAGAATCTTGTCGGGAATGGGCTTATAGATGCCATTTGGAAATGTGTGTCGATCGCGTAAGAGATTCCTTAGCGAGAACTTGCGTACCTGAGAAAGAAAATTTCCCGGCCTGTTACAGGGGTTGATATTCAAACTCTTCATGCAGATATGCCCTGGCTAGATATAAGTATCGAATCTACAATTAGTCGCCCACAGATATGCCCTGACTAGATACAGGTATCGAATCTGGAACTTCAAAAGGTTGGTCGAGATAGCTTTCCTGGCTGGATACAGGTGTAGACCTCTGACCTGAGAATGAAAGATAATTTCCTGGCCTGTTACAGGGGTTGATCTTCAATCTCTTCATGTAGATATGCCCTGGCTAGATACAGGTATTGAATCTACAATCAATCGCTCACAGATATGCCCTGGCTAGATGCAGGTATCGAATATGGAATTAGTCGTCCACAGATATGCCCTAGCTGGATACAGGTATCGAATCTCTAAACTCTTCATGCAGATATGCACTGGCTAGATACAGGTATCGAATCCATAATCAATCGCTCACAGATATGCCCTGGCTAGATACAGGTATCGAATCTGGAGTTAGTCGTCCACAGATATGCCCTGGCTGGATACAGGTATCGAATCCGGAACTGGTCGTCTACAGATATGCCCTGGCTGGATACAGGTATCGAATCTCTAAACTCTTCATGCAGATATGCCCTGGCTAGATACAGGTATCTAATCTACAATCAATCACTCACAGATATGCCCTGGATGGATACAGGTATCGAATCCGGAACTGGTCGTCTACAGATATGCCCTGGCTGGATACAGGTATCGAATCTGGAATTCTTCATGCAGATATGCCCTGGCTAGATACAGGTATCAAATCTACAATCAATCGCTCATAGATATGCCCTGGCTAGATACAGGTATCGAATCCGGAACTGGTCGTCTACAGATATGCCCTGGCTGGATACAGGTATCGAATCTCTAAACTCTTCATGCAGATATGCCCTGGCTGGATACAGGTATCGAATCTACAATCAATCACTCACAGATATGCCCTGGCTGGATACAGGTATCGAATCTCTAAACTCTTCATGTAGATATGCCCTGGCTAGATACAGGTATCGAATCTACAATCAATCACTCACAGATATGCCCTGGCTAGATACAGGTATCGAATCTGGAACTGGTCGTCTACAGATATGCCCTAGCTGGATACAGGTATCGAATCTCTAAACTCTTCATGTAGATATGCCCTGGCTAGATACAGGTATCGAATCTACAATCAATCACTCACAGATATGCCCTGGCTGGATACAGGTATCGAATCTCTAAACTCTTCATGTAGATATGCCCTAGCTAGATACAGGTATCGAATCTACAATCAATCACTCACAGATATGCCTTGGCTAGATACAGGTATCGAATCCGGAACTGGTCGTCTACAGATATGCCCTGGCTGGATACAGGTATCGAATCTCTAAACTCTTCATGCAGATGTGCCCTGGCTAGATACAGGTGTCGAATCCAAAATTAATCGCTCACATATATGCCCTGGCTAGATACAGGTATCGAATCTGGAACTGCGACAGTTGATAGTAATCATCTTTGGATTGACCTTTTTCCTGAAAAGGCAAAACATCAGTTGTACACAATGTCATGATGTATGAAATGCATGATGTCATGATGTTCTCAAGAATAAATGAGATTGTGTCGTATGCACTTTATCATGTATGTAAGCAGGATGTATGAAATGTGAAATGTCTATGAAGTATTTTCGTCTAGGAAAATAAATCCTTGACGAATGCCGGGAAGTTCGTTGAATCCTGGGCTGATGTTTGAAGAGTAGAGTTCTTCGTTTCCGCTGGGGATGATGATTGCAAGATGTTTGCCAGAATAAACCTGTAGGAGAAGATGACTCCGTTGGGGAATAAACTTGACGAAAAGATTACTCTGCGGGGAATTACTCTGTGGGGAAGAGATACTTCATTGAGATTTTGATGATAGCTCCGCTGGGGATTCTGTTGATAAGTTTTGTTGGGGAATTTGATGGTGAACTCCGCTGGGGATAGGAAGAACTTCGCTAAGGACGATCTTTCCATTGTAATTAGCTGAGGATAACCCAGTTATAGGCTCTGGTGGGGAATAAACTTCTGAATAAAGTCGGGGACGCATTCGTACTCTGCGGGGGATAAGCTTCCAGAATCTACTGGGGATAAGCTTCCAGAATCTACTGGGGAGGATGATTCAACTCTCCTGGGGAAACTTTTGGACTGTACTGGGGAGATTGATTCCACTGGGGTGTCTGGTATTCCGCCGGGGAACAATCTTATATTTCCGTCGAGGAATATTAAGACTGTCGGGGATGCTTGTTGAGGAATATATGTATACTCTGCTGGAGAATATTGAGATCTTCTGGGGATATCCAACTTCCTTAAGGGCTGACAGTAGCCTAACTCTGCTCGGGGGAGAGTATTGTTGACTTTCTGGGGATATTGTGACTTTTTGGGGCTGATAGGAGACCAACTCTGCTTGGGGAGAGTATTGTTGATTTGTCTTACTCCCGGGGAGTGGAGGTATCTTGGTCATATTCTTCACCTGAATTTACCTTGTACCTGGGTGAGCAGAGCGGCTGTATGGTTCGGACGATTCTTATTGCCCCAGTTTCTGCGGGAGAAGAAAGCCTATGAGGGTGCCTGATAACTGCCGATTGACAAATCTTCTTCTGGTAGGCAAGTGACGAGATGCCGGGACATAGTCATACGCTTTAATCCCTAATTTTTGCCTGGACCGCCCTTTCGGGTTTTCAGTCCACCGGGATACCCTTTTTTGCCCAAGCCGCCTTTTCAGGTTTTCGACTTTCCGGGTGTACAAATTTTTTATTTTCATCCCTTGTTTTTGCCCGAACCCTTTTGGTTCGCCGGGAAGCCCTTATTTTTGCCTAGGCCAGTCGACCTAGCGGGTCTTTGATTATGCGTAACATTTTTTACTATGTCTGCATTGGCGAAATGCAGGGAATTGTCACTATCAATAGTGTTGTGTTGCCGTACTACCAGAAGATGTCTGATCGTGCAAGATTCGTTGCTGGAATTCATGCCCCATGCCCTAGTTGATTCAGATGGAGATCTGCCCCTGGCTCTTTGGCATTTTGAGAGATTCTCTAAATCTTGACTTAACTGCCCCAGATGATGGACAATGATCATGTTGTGCCCCTTGATTGGAAGTGCTTTTGTTCATTAGATATTCTTCGTGCGAACTTCTATGTTGTTTGAACAAATAGTCATATGCAAACAATGTTATTTTAAGAATGCAAAGCTTATGTCTGTCTTGAAGTTTTTTGAAAATGCAGTTTTAAATAAAACAAATGAATTTTTGTAAAATGTGATGTCAACTCGGGATTTTACAGCAAGCCCTACAGGAGTCAGGATACCTTTTGTAACAGTATGCTTTCGGACTAACCCATGCTTCAGCTAGGACTTTTAAGGGTTATAACGTGGTCTGGTTCACGGTTTAAGAAACAAAGGATAAAGGCTCAAATTTTATTTGTACCCACCCGTTCTTCGTGATGTTCTTCGATCCTAAACTCAGCTAATCGTGCATTAGATCCCATTTGAGTCTTTGCTCTGATATTCCAGTGATGGTTCGGATACTGACAATTTATTTTGAATAGGAAGTCATTTTTGTTAAGAGTTTTTAGGACCTCTTTTTGATTTTATTATCCCTGTCTTTTGCCTGAACTATTTCTTTTGTGATTACAGTCAGCGGGATGCCCCAGTTTTATAAGTCTCCTTCATAGGTTTTGACTTGATGGGCTTTTATTTTTGAGCGATAATGACTGCCTGTCTTGACGATTATTCGGAACCATAACTGTCTCTTGTTTTGGAAGGACTTCTTTGATGCCATTCATTGTGCACATGGATCAACTGAGAAAACTACCCTGCCCCAGGTTATGATTAAGGGTTTTAATTTTTTTGAAAAGAAAAACTCCAACTTCTTTGGCTCGAAGGGGTTGACGAGAGATTATCTTCCTTATAACTCCACTATTTAGGATTTGAAACAATGACTGTACTTCATCAGCGGGGTCTGTTCAAAAGCATACTGTAAAGATCGTGGTATCGTTTTCGCCATCCTCCCTCAAAAGGCTTAGAATTTTTAACCGAGAATTGAACATCACAAAAAAAATGAAAGCAATTTGAATATAGTGAATACGAATGGACTGATTCAAAACAGACATATGCGATGCATTAATGAAATAAGAAAGTTTGCCATGACAATAATTGTTTGTATAAGCAAAGAAAAATACAACTCGAACATTCAAATGAACAAAAGTTTCTTAATTTGAACTAGTCATCTCAGATGGAGAATTCTCAGCGGAAGATTTTCATCTCACCATCCGGCATGAACTCCAGCACCCTTCTGTCGATCAGGTCTTGGATCTTGTTCTTCAGAGACCAACAGTCGTCGGTGTCATGTCCTGGACTGCCAGAGTGGTACGCACACCTTTCATCAAGGTTATACTTTGTGGAGGCTGTGTTGGGATTCCCAGGAGGGTCCTTTAAAACTACCAGATTGACCTCTAACAAGCGTTTCAGTATGAACGATGATGGTATATCAGTCTCAGAGAAATGTCTTCCAGACGTATTTCGCTTACGCCGATTACCCTGCTGATGCTGGCGAGGTTGATGCTGAATTTGTGACCCTAAAGCAAGTTGAGGAGCTTTTCCCTTGTCTTTTTGCCCCACAGGTGGTTGAATGATGGCTGGATCTTCAACCCTAGTTGTCTGCCTCACTTGGTTATTTTGAAGCAGCTTGCTGACGAGGACCCTGAGCTCTTCTTGTCTTTGAGCTAAGTCTTGGATGAGAGTCATCTGCCCCAGCATCCGGGTTCTCATTGTATCTACCTCAGCCTGCAGATGTTTCAGCCGTTCGTCCTTATCGTCCTCAGGACTGTTCCTGACCAAATTCCCCATGAGGAGTGTTCTCAACTCTTCCTGCCCCTTGGATAGGCTTAGGAAGATTTCCCTGAACTGAGTCTCTTGAGTATGAAGACCCTGGTTGTCTTGTTGGGAAGCCATTGCTGAAATAAACAGCGAAGAAGGTAAGTGACCTGTAACAAGGGTACCTATAATGCAATGATATGTATGATATATGTATGCAATGTTTTCAAGGACCTCGCGGGGTAAACAGAGAAACTTGTTAGAAGTTGAATACGGTAGCTTGATTGAAGGAACTTCATGTTGCTGAGAGTCCTTCTTCAAGGGTCAAAGCTCACCATATCGAGTGGGTCATAGCCCCTGACTCAAGTTATCAACCTTGGCTAGAGGAAAATAAATCCCCTTTGCCCCTTGCTAGACAGTTGGTTCATCATAACCTGCATCACAGACCCTTGAGATCCTTGAAATGGGTTAGTCCTTATGCAAGATGTATGCAGGTTAGTCCTTATGCAGGATGCATGCAATGTTATGATGGTATGATGCGTATGATGTTATGTACGTGGATGCAAAGGTGTGAGGTGTAAGTAAGCCCTGTAATGAGTCCAGATTAAGGACTGTAAACAAAACCTGCGAGGAACTCATGTGTCAGATAACAAGAATGTGCAAGTAGTTCAAGTTTGAAGGCACACAAGTCACACCAGATAGCCCTTAGAGTTTAGGCCAGCATGAAGTTTAGGTACTACCCTCTTGAAATTGGTTGGCTCAAAACATGTCCTATCAAAAGTAACCGGGTTCTAAGGAGCTCAATATCATTGGATTGTTTTCTATGTTCATTGTTTTGATTTAGCCACTGAACTGGCGATCAAAATATTCCAAGAAAACAACCCTCAATGAGTGTAGTATCGAGTATCTACCAACTTCGGACTGCACCAAAGTCGGTCATCTCACTACCCCTAAAGAGGCCAGGATGGTCAAGTAAGGTTCCTAAGGTCAGTTGATGCTTCACGACACCACGCGGCGGCCCCGTACTCTCCTTGACTTGACTCAAGGGTTACCGGTACTCACCAAAGTGCCACATCAACGTAGCAACTGCTTCAACCGTGTTGGTATACCCCACACAGTTCCCTCACAGTTTGTTGCTACTTCTAAAAGGTATCCCCCAGATCCGGGTTAGGATCTATGAAACTCCAAGACAAGCCCAAAATATTAAAGCAAACAAAGCAAGCAATTGAAAACAAGAGTGGTCTAATCCTAAGGTACACCTCACTTTTATAAGTTTCCCCAGTAGAGTCGCCAGTTCTGTGATCGGTGGAAATAGAACTGACTGTTTTGAAATGCTGGTTCGCGAAATGTCGCGGTAAGCAAGAGTCGCCACCGTCTTTTATGTTCTCCAACAAGGAAAGGATAAAAGCACAGCAAAATTCCTTTTCGAGATGTTTCTCGGTTCGGGAGGTAGATTATAGAAAGGGAAGGTGTTAGCACCCTTTCTATCTGTGGTTATCCACGGGCTCTTAGGTACTTGCTCACTATGTTTTCAAAAGATTGTTTGCTTTTCAGGTGTTTGTGGGTTTTGAAAAAGTTTAGTTTGAAAAACTTCTAGGTAACTCTTGTATCAGTCCTCAAGAGTGTATGAAGTGTTTGTTTAAAAACTTTTTGAAAGTGTAGGTGCGAAAAGTTGTTTTTGTTATTTTGAAAGAGCATGTACCCAGGAGAAATCTACCTACTCTAAGGAATTAGGCTGTGTAAGAGTCCCTTAGACAGTACTATCCCACTATTGAGAAGTAGGTAGTACCGTCGTTGGAGTTATTCGGGTCAATTCGATTATATGGGACATGTGGTCACCCAAACAATAGTAGGACGCCTTAGCGGTAACCCTAATGTCCTAGATCCTTTTTATCCGAGGCAACCGTTTCGAGGCAACTGGATCTTTAGACAGGAGGGCGACCTCTAAAACACCCTATACTTGATGACCACGTCGAGGCAACCAAGTGAGCCGTACCCTAGGAGTGGCATGTGCATGTGTGTCAGGTTTCAGTTTAAGATTATCTTTGAACATGCATCATTGTGAGCTACAGGTTGATTTTATTTTCCATACAAGTCTTGCATGCATAATTAACAGTTAATAATTTGCGGGAAAGTAAATTGCGGAAAGATAAATCTACGCTATTACAAGGCGTCGGGTTTTACATCGCCAAAAACATAACCCTTTTGGAAAATAAATGCGAGAAAATAAGAAAGCGATAAAGATCCTAATTAACTATTACATACTCGGAAACAATTACATCAATATAATCAAAATAATGAATTAACAATAAATATGTGCGCAAAAGAATTGAATCGGGACGTCCTTAGGGTTTTGACCCTTTTTTGAGAAAAGAAAGAAATTGGTCCTTTTTGCAATTAAATTAAATATTAAACCTAATTCTAATTAATTATTTAATTAAAAGAAAAAAAAATGTTTTTGTTTTTTTTTTATGTTTTTAATGAAAATAAAAATAAAAGAAATTAAAAGTCAAATGAAAAACCCTAATTATAAGTTTGTTTTATTTATTGCAAAAAGATTAAAATTAAACCTAATTAACAAAAAGACTAAATTAATTAATTTACATTTATTTACAAAATAATAACTAATTAAATTTAATCAATAAAAATATTATTATTTTTTTGTTTTCTGGATTTATTATGGAAAAATAATTATCTAGTTAATAATTAATTAAGAGTTAAATTTAAATAAGTAAAATAAAAATATAAAAGAAAAATAAAGAGGCAAACTCATGGGGGGTGTTGGGCCCATTAGGAGGTTAATTCTGGAAATCTGGCCCATTAATCAGCAAGCCTGGTTTGACTTTGGGAATTGGCTATGCAAGCGTGGACTGAGGATCATGATGGTCACTCATCTTTTGGCCTTTGGATTTATGATTGTGGCCACATGGCAGGCTGATGCATGAGGTGTATGATAGACTATTCTTTGAAGCCTGCATGAGATTACATAAGAAAAAGTAGAAACAATTATTTGGGGGACCTGGGATTCGAACCCAGGTCCCAACGTTCAATGCCTTCTCGCCTTAGCCACTGAGCCAACTGCTTCAATTGACATAATAATAATAAGTGGTTAATATATTGATGAATCAACACATATGCCTAAAAAATAAAAATAAAAGCGCGCGATTGTTTTAAAAGGGCGTATGGGAGAACGACGTGTGGTCGTCTTCTCCAAATCCCTGGTTCAGTTACCTGCGGATTTTTATCCGCAGGAAGTTCCGTAGGCTCTTTCCTAAAACCATCCCTAGGCTTCAAAAACTCCATCCAAGCCCATGGTTATGATCGTCCATGTCCCCTGATCACATTTATGCCCTTGACTGACTTTGATTTTCCCTGAAACAAAAATACCTAAAACACAAGAACATGAACCCTAGAATCGGGCATCACGATTCAGGGCCTAAAAATAAAATTGGCTATTGCAGTTACGTCAGAAATCAAGCAATGAGTATGAATATGCTAACGCCTTGAAGAAAAAAAATGCAAGAATTGAGAATTTAGATTTCATGTTCAGAGGCGAGTTTGTGAGAACTTACAGTGCTGTATATGGGGTCTTAGGACGTGGTGTTGATTGCGTTAGCTTCAGTGGACGGCAAGGAAGAAGGCTACGTGCTCTTTGGGTCTGAAAACGCCTGCAATGCTGTTCTTGATCTCTCACTTTTCCAACAAATTTTCAGTTTTGCTTTGGCCGTTTTAGCAATGTCTAGGTCGTGAATTAGGTTTTGGTTACTTGTATATGTATAAGGCAAGCAGTCTAGGTCAAAATATGGGCTTGTATATTTGTGTATTGAAGTTTTGAGATTTTGTTGACCACCATTGAAAACCTTTCCATATTTGAAGCAAATCGAAGATTTTATGCACAAAAAAGGCTTAGCACGAATTTGTTAGCTGGCATATGACATATAAAAGCTATTCAAATCAAAAAGATACTATTCCATTGATTTTTAGATTTTATTTGAATTATTATGGATTTAAAATGAATTAAATCAATAAAAATTAAATAAAATAGAAAAATAAATGTTTGATCTTGAAATTAAGCATGGGACACGTGTGTGGCATGACAAGGCTGAATCAAGTGGAATAAAGTGGTCCCTTTTGTCAAAAATTGAAGTTTCAAGGATAGTTGACTTTTGCACATTCACAAAAATTTCCCAACTTCTCCAATGCATATCTTGCTCAATTTTGATCATATGAACATGTTCTTGGACATTTTGGAAAGGTCTTGAAGTCCTCTAACCAATGCCTTTGGTCCCATGTCATTTGGATTTACCAATCTCAAGTTATGGTCTTTGACTTAAAGTGCATTTTTGTTGACTTTTGAAATTGACCTATAATGTAGAAATTGATAACTTTTTGTGAGAGCATTTCTTGGACTTGGAATGTGAAGATGAGTTTTAGGAAATGTCATCCCCTTAAAAATGAGCATTGGATGGGATTTTTCTGATGAACCATCAAAAAGTTATGCCCTGGTCAATCTACAGTTGACTTTTCTGCTGTCCCAAAATAGAAACTTTTGGCATCTTGATGATTTTTGAGCTATTCTTGGGGAATCATGATCAAGACTTGATCAAATTATGATTGTGTGCTCAAAATAAGATGTTGACCAAATTTTTTGACTTTTGACTGCAAAATGACCATTTTACCCCTGCAGTTGATTGTGAACCAAATAGGGCTTTTGACTGTGCAATTTGATGCTGTGAGACTTGAGACTTGACATGTAGATGCTTGACAATGTATATGGGTACATGAGACTTGATTGAGCCATTGAAAACCTCAAATTCTTTGCAAGAACCAAAACCCTAATTTTGACTGGCTTAGAAGATGGTTTGACTGTGCAACCCTTGAGCAATTTTGAACCATGTGAAGATGATTCTTGTCAAGCTTTGAAGAATATGGGAGGGAAAATTTTGGGGTACAACAATAGTCAACCCCTTTAAGCCAAAGAAATATGAGTTTTTCTTTTTCACACAAATTGAAACCTTTAATCAGAATCTGGGGCAAGGTAGCTTCTTAGTTAATCCAAATGTGCATTCAGTCGCAAGCTTTCACTTCATACACAATGAATGACATCAAAAACATCCTTTTGAATCAAAAGCCGGCGATGGTTCCCTTAAAATAGGCAGTCATTATCTCTCAAAAGAAAAGCCCACTGAGTTAAAACCTACGAAGGAGACTTAAGGAAAACTAGGGCATCCCGCTAACTGTAGTCTCAAAACAAAAACAGTTAGGAAAAAAATTAAGGATAATAAAAAAAAGAGGTCGCTAAAAATCCTCAACAACAGAAAAATGTTGCAAAAATGATTGCCTTCTCAAATAATCTTCCAAGTATCCGAACCATCACCAAAATATCATTCCAGATTCAATAGGAGTTCAAACGCATAATTAACTGAGTTTAGGACTGGAAAATATCATGAAGAACAGCTGGGTACAAATAAACTTTGAGCCTTATCTTTTGTTTCTTAAACCGTGAACCAGACCATGTTACAACCCTTTAAAAGTCCTAATTGATGCATGGGTTAGTTCAAAAGCATATTGTTACAAAAGGTATCCTGACTCCTGTAAGGCTCACTGTAAATCCCGAGTCGAATTCATATTCTTACAAATTTATTTTATATGCTAAAAAATGCATTTTCAAAACTTCAAGACAAACACAAACTTTGCATTATTTGAATATCACTGTTTGCATATGTCTAATTGTTTGACAGCGAAGAAATTCGCACGGAGAATATCCAATGAACGAAAATTATCAATGAACAGAACCACTTCAAATGGAAAGACACTTCCAATGACAAACCTTCCATAATCAAGGGGCATAACATGATTATTGTCCAACACATATGGGGCATTCAAGTCAAGATTCCAAGAAATCTCTCATAAAGTCCTGAATAGCCAGGGGCAGGTCTCCATTCGAATCACTTGCGGCATCGAGCATGAATTCCAGCAGAGGGGCACATATAATCAAGCAAAAAATTTCCTACAGTGCTACAACACTTACTATTATGAATAGTGACAAATCCTCACAAAGTCCCTTTCATAAAGTGGTCCCCGGTAAAGTCTCCAGAGCCACCTCTATAAGGTTATCTCCACAGAATAATCTTCACGGATAAGGGTCCAAACCCCATAAGGCCAAATTCATGGGTATCCCCAAAGAATTATCCATACAAAGTTGGATTCATGCGATCCCCAGCCAGAGTCTCAATCTTCGGAAGATCCTCTCCCCAACTGATTTGGTCTTAAAAGGAAGCCTTATGGAATTCTTCCTAAAAAATATCCTCCTCAACAGTTCGGCAAATATCCTCTTCAACAGGGTTTATTTCCCCAACAAACTACAGATTCCCCAACTTGAGTTTTCCCCTCAGGCTATTACAAATCAAGGGACCGCAACCCCTAATCCCTAGTTGAAGTCGCCAACAAAGTCGTTATTATCCCCGAAAGTGACTGAAGTCTGGAACCTGACCAGATAACAGTTGACTCTATTCCTCTAAAGCAAGTTACTGCAAAGCCTGAACTCGACCAGATAGTAACTTAACTTCTCCATCTACCGCAAAATCTAGACCCGACTATATAACCGTTCGAGTTACTATGAAACCTGGACCCGACCAGATAATAGTTTAACTTCTTCAAATCACTATCAAAACTTCTCTTCCCCAATAAAGTTTGCCACTATCCCCAGTGAGTTTGTTGCAAAGCTTGTAAGCCGAACAATAATAGTTAACTTCTTTACCCCCAACAAGTTGTTAACTTCCATTATCTCCAATCAAGAGTATAACTCCCTAGTAGAGTTTATTTCTCTAGCCACAAAAATATATCTCCCAGCAATTCAACTTCAACAAATAATGAAGAATCACATTCTTCATCCCCAACAGTAGTCAGGGATTTATTTTCCCTCAAGTCAACGACGCTACAACAAACAACTGATTAGTTGATATACCACATTCATACGTTACTTTACAAACATCATAGCATATGCATAAAAAAATACATATAGCACAATCTCATTTATTTTGAGAACATCATTACATAATGTGTGTCATGCATCATGATATTGCACACAACTAATTCTTTACCTTTTCAGGAAAGATCAACAAACAAATATCATCATTGATTTTCAACAG
Organism: Vicia faba; assembly: GCA_948472305.1. NCBI lineage: Eukaryota > Viridiplantae > Streptophyta > Magnoliopsida > Fabales > Fabaceae > Vicia > Vicia faba. Next base: position 1,519,571,628 of record OX451741.1, on the reverse strand, counting down.
GTTCTGGATTAATACCTGAAATAAGACAGGACAACTATCCGTGAAAAATTGATTGTAGATTAATACCTGAAACAAGACAGAACAACTATCTACACGACCATACGAAGCAATCTTACATGGGTTCCTTCTAATTTCCAGATGCAGTTTCACACAGACTCATCCCAAAGCAGCCCTACCCAGGCTCCTTCTCATATATTTCCAGATGAAGTTTCACACGGACTCATCCTGAAGCAGCCCTACCCAGGTTCCTTCTCATATATTTCCAGATGAAGTTTCACACGGACTCATCCCGAAGCAGCCCTACCCAGGCTCCTTCTCATATATTTCCAGATGAAGTTTCACATGGACTCATCTTGATACAGCCCTACCCAGGCTCCTTGCTCAATTGGCTTTTTGATCTAGAACCACAACCAACTTCACCTCCCATTTCTCTCGAAACACCTCAAATTTACGACCACAATGATGCTTTCCTTTCTGATACCAAGACCGATCCTGAAACACCACCTTTCTATCACCAATTTCCACCCATTGAGCAACCTGCCCATTTGTGTGCTTCCTTTGATCCAGTTGCCTCGACACCTCCCTTTGTTGATCGTTATACCACCTTGCTTGCTGTGGAAACAGAGTTAAACTGCTTAAGGGAAGAATTCACCAAACTGCACGTCGAGTTACATGGCTTTATGGACTTAGTAATTGAGAAAGTGGACCATATTTTCCAGCATATCTATTCCTCAGCGCTCAATACTAACAGTAGTGGCTGACGTAGTTTGACATTCTGCAAATTTCTAGATTTAACTGTTTTCCTGTCTTACATTATGTTTACCTTCTGTTTCTGTCTTTCATTTCTTAGACTACTGTTTGGAAGAATTTAAAGTTTATGGATTATCTTAAAACGTTTGGCATGAGATATTTAAATTTCTGATATGCTTTAATGTTATACTATTAATTTGCTTCTTACTGATATAAATTATTCCTGTATGTCTAAATGTATGAATCTGTAAGGTGGAAATTATAATTTTTATGTTGTGCCGTCCGTCACACATTCTGTGACGACCGCCAGACATTTGCGAAGTGTGTCGCTCAGCATACATTTTGTTCCCCTCGGGACATACTTAAATACAGCGCCATATATTTGTTTCAAATATATACCAAATTCATTCCTTTCTTTTCATCTTCTTCCAAACGTAAAACCCCATTAAACATTTTTCTCCATATTCCTCACCCTACCGTTCCACATCCTCTATTTCCATAATTACCATTAAATACCATTAAATTTCCAATTCCTACATTCGTCACTGCTTTATTATTTAAGTAATTGAGTAACAATTATCAAAACCCACAACTTTCTGTCATCTTCCCAAAACCGAACCATTCCACTTTTCTTGCATCTAATAATGTCTAAGAGCCCGACCTTTCTGGAATCGTGTTCTGAAACGACGAAGCTGGGGTACATCAAAAAGCTCAGTACCTAAAGTTTTATCAACGTTCGATTATCGCCACAAGGTATGTTGACATTAACTTCCTACGTGAGTTGGGATTGTTAGAGAGTGTGCAATGGATGCTTCATAATTCTGATCTATCTTATGTCTACACCCTGAACCATCCAACTTACGAATCTTTGACATTGGAGTTTTTGAGCTCTTTCTCATACAACACCCTGGCAGACGACAACATGTACCTCATGGGCACTGCCAACTTTTGATTGTTTAACGATGAATACTCGTTGAATCAAGAGGCTTTGAGTGATTTATTACATTTTCAAAATGGAGGAGAAGCGCACTACCCAATCCCTCCGGAAGCCGATCGGGCATCGACAACATTTGGTTTATGGAAAGTTCTAACCGGTGAGCGACCTTCAAGTTGAGAGGGTCTTTTTTCTTCATCTATCCATAATCCTTCCATCCGTTACTTTCATCACATCCTTTCCAACACCATTTTCGAGAGGGAAAACAATAACAAAGTTAATTCTAAAGAATTGTTCTTCCTGCGCTGCACCTTCACGCCTGGTTGGAAGATAATTGCCAGTGTGTTACTCTTGGCACACATCCAATCTCTTTGTGCACAAGGTACTTCCCCTTTCTATACTGGAGGTTTAGTTACTTCTATAGAACTTGCTCTGAACTTGGGGGACAAACTAGCGAATCTACCATCACTACCAACTTTATTTATTGATATTGACAACTGCCGTGCTGGACACCTTATTAAAGCTAGAGAGGATGGGAGATACAATCTTATGGTGCAGAACAAGGTAGTTCCTAGTATTATTTTGCCAAATCCCCAGCTTACCAATGTTACATATATGGATAAGTGGTGTTATGATCTTAATGCTCCTCCTCCTGGTGAGAATGTTCAAAATGATCAAGTTGGTCCAAGCAATACTCAGCCAGATGAAATAGAGCAAGTGCTAGAGAAAAACGCTCCCCATCCTGACACCAACCATCCTGCTGCACAAACTCCTACTAAAAATCTTGCGGGTTCATCATTCGGGCACCAGCCCCAAAGAAGAAGAAATCAAAGCCAACCAGCTACTCTTGACGATATTTATGCTGAGATGTTACGCCATAACGAGGCTGAAGATCAACACTATCGGAGGATGGAAGAAAAACAAAACGAGATGATGTAAGAAGTCTGACAAATTCAGAGAGATCGACACGACTACGCATACTGGCATGACCATAGTATGCCAGAGCTTACCAAAGAGATGCAAGCATTGACATATCAAGTTGACGAATTGCATGATTTTGTTACTCATGTTGGACTACAGGGATATGGTGTAGAGCCTTTTCAAGGCAGAGATGATGCACGTGGACGAGCACGAGCACGGGCATGTCACGAAGTGCGTGGCCGAGGCGAAGAGTAGTCATTCATATTATTCTCCTTCTTCCTTTATCACCTTACTTCATTGCATTGGGGACAATGCTCAGTTTAAGTTTGAGGGAGGAAGCTTTACCGTTTTCTAAGTAGATTTTCATTACCGCAAATTTCCCTTCAATAAAAAAATTTATGTAATACCAAGTCGTTATATGCAAATTTTTAATTTATTATTTGACTCTTTCTTGAGCCATAACAAAAACTCTTACTTGACACATTCGAAGAGTATATAGGTTGTTCACTCTTAAAGTTATGTTAGCATTTTTTAGTGAGATTTGAATAAAATCGATACCGCCTTAACACTCTAAAACCCCCACTTACACGAGACTGATTTAAGTACCTATTATACTAAAACCTCAAACTTTAAAGTAATCCCGAGTAGTTTATATAAGCAGTCAACACCGTGTTAAAAACAAACTATGCAGAGGGCCGATGAATATAAGTGAATGGTCTTAAATCATTTTACTAAACATCTTATATGCGCTAACTAAGTTAGGTGACCCTCACCTGGTTACTTAATCCAACAGTTCTAAACCTACATATTATGTTATAAATACCCGATGTAAGTTGGTTCATAGGTTTTTGGTGCTGAACTTGGTAGGACGAACTACGGTTTGATCTCCCGTATCTTGCAATCAGATTGATTAAGGGGTTACCAAATTTACGAACCAGAACCCCGTGCTTAATATGACCATTACTAACCAACTACTCTACTATGTGCGTGAAATAAGATAAAGGGCTTAATGTGATTGTGCTCGAACAAAACGGGTGAAACAAAGCAAAAATGATTAGGTTGAGCTATAATAGCATGACTTGAACTAGTCTGCATAAGGAGGGGTTGTCTAGTGTTATTACTGTATCTTTGTTGTTGATATCGAGCTTACATTATTCTAACAGAAACATCGTGCAACCACGTACAAATTAATTCGTGTCATGTGAATGCATTTAACCCGTGCTTAAAAGATTACCTTACTGATTATTTACTTGAGGATAAACAAAGGTTCAAGTATAATGGAGTTTGATAAAGCGAAAATACATAGCTTATTCGACTTGACTTGCATAAATAAAGTTACCATTTTATCTCAATTATGTTGAATTATATTGGTTTTTCAAGTGTGTTTCAGGTAATTATTCCTTCCAAGGACTACATGAGAAGAGGAGAAGAAATGGAATCGAAACGAGCTCAAAATTAGAAAAACAACAGAAAAACAGAAGATTTCTTATCAGAAGATTGTGCCCATCGACACGCCTGCTGTTCCGTCTGGCACAAGTGTAATGTGTGTGCCCCTCGGCACGCTAACCATTATGATCGATATAGAATAAACATGTGTGCCCCATGGCACATATCACATTCCACTCGGCACAACCACAACTTGTATTCTGTTTTGTTTGACGCGGACATTTCTCCATGATTCCACACCAATGAACTGCATGATTGGAAGCTGAATTTCCTCCTGGTATTTCTCCACGAGCGAAGCTTTTGGAAACACGAAGTCACGTCCCTATATTTTCTCAAAGCAGTTTTGTTACGAGGTAGAGAGATATAAAAAAATAAGAACAATTACAAACTCAAGCTCTCTCTCCGTTCTATGCAATTTTTCTCTCGTCTCTGTTATTTTTTACTTTTGTTACATTATTTTGCAATTACGTTTTTTTTCCTTCCACACGATTATTCAGTTTAACATTCAGAGCTTTGTTTAGAACTTAGGCAAATAAAACCTTCACCTAAACAATAATAGTTTTCTATAATGGGAAACTATTGCAACATTAGAGTTTCTTCATAGCCTCTTTAACTTGTTTTAGTTTAATATTTTGTTCTGCATTCAAGTTAATTTTCTACAAGAAAATCCTGCTGGAATATTGTGGAGGATTCCTACAAGTATTTGAAGAATCGCATAATTCTATTATTATTATTATTTAATTCCAGGTTTCTTTTAGTTTAATTATTGTTATTTATTTATTTATCATTCATGTGTGAGTTATTATACATTTGTTATTATTGTGTTCTCAACAAATAATATGTCTGACTAATTTCTCTGATATCGGTATGTAAGGTCACCAACCAAAGAAATTCGGTAATAAATTGGCATAAACGTTTTATAAAAAAATACTTTTCTGGTTTGATTTCCAAATTTCAATATAAAACTGTTTTGTTACGAGAGTAAGAAACAAACAAAAGGCTAAAATCAATAATCATGAGAATGTGAGTTTTTATCCTAATAGTGGCCATCAAATATAGGTCTTAAATACAACAAGAACGGTTTACGATTAATTAGACTCCATTTGTTTTCAAAAATTATCTTTGGATTTTAAATGAAACAACGAGAGTGATCATAAGTTTAATTATATAATCCGAATCAACAATCACGAGAGTGTGAGATAAAGGTTTTTAAACTAATAGTTTCTACTTAACAGTGTTTTGAATACTCACAACTATGCCAATGATTTAATGAATTCCTGAAGTCAGACTATTACGTACTGGTATCCCGTTATTAAATATTTCAATTAAGTCTAACGTTATTTTACGTCTATCCCAAAACCTAAGATTTATTAGCCTTAGCTTTACACAGTAGCTTTAGATAGCAGTAATTCGATTACCAGTCTCTGAGTTCGATATCTTTTAAAATTACGCGATCACACTGTACACTTGCAGTTAATACACTCGATAGACTCTTACAGTCACGCAATCATCTTTGAATTGTAATGGTGCATCGAGCTTGAACTGTGGACTGCATTGTCCCCTTTCTGCATTTGATGGCATTGACTTGTATGCATTAGATTGAAGTGGTTACATATTGTTTGAGTGAACATATAGAAGACTCCACACTGTTTTGGTTTTGCATTATTTGAATTGGCCATTTTCTTTGAACTTGCACCAAAATTATGCTTGACCATGTTGCATGATGCCTTAGCTTAATAAACCTCTTTAATTGGTTGCAATATAAGCTTGTTTTGGTCTGTTTTGCTGCCATAGGATTAGTGTTGTGCATTTGGATTTGGACCTAAATTGAATTAGATTTGTTTTTCTTGAATTGAATAAATGCATTTGGCTTTGACTTGAATGATTTTGGTTGAACGTGCCATAATTTGCATCTATTGTTTGCGTGAGTATTTGAGTGTGGATCCTACCCATCTTGTAAGGTTTGTTGCATCAAATCATGCTTTATTTCTCTCGACTTAAACATGGGTACAGTGCATCAAATTCTGCAATAGTTTGGACTAATATGAGAAATGCTTTAGTATTATGTAGGTTTGGTGGAATGGAGTCTAGGAAAAATGATCTCTTGAGGCCCAAGATATGAAAAATGATGATTTGAAGCATAAGATAAAAGGAAGAAGTCAAGGAGTCAAGGTCTTGGTTAAGTGGTCAATGGTCAACATAGTTGACCAAAAGTCAACTATATTTTTTTGTAGTTTTCTTTTGTAATAGCTTTTTGTAACTCGTAATTTAACCAATCTTGTGATAAAAAACTTCTTGTAATCCTTTTTATTAATGAAACTTTCATTATATGTTTCAATACCTTATTTTTCTCATATCTTCAAATAGTAGCTTGTAATGCCAACTTGAGTTTGAAAACTTGTTCAATAAAACCTTGTATGATACCCTCAATGAAACCCTTCTTGATCAATGCTTCCTTATTTCATAAATAATTCATGATAAGCTTCAAAGAACTAAGAGGCTCATCATTGGATGAGAAAGATCAAACCTTAATCCAATGATCCAAGATCACTAGAGCACATCAGCCTTAAAGATCTCAATCTATACCTCATAACCTTTGATCCAAAATGATAAAAAATTCATATGAAGTGAATTGATTCTAGTTGAATTGAGTTTGGTAGAATTGATTTTATCAGAATTGAGTTTATCAGAATTGATTTATGTTTGGGTATATTTATGTAAAAGTGAATTGAACAATAAATTTAAGTGTAAAAATCATCCAGAATCAATTCTGGAGGCAGACACTACAAATTCTAGCTTCAAGTAGAATCAATACTTGATACATAATCAATTCTACTTTTGCCTAACCAAACATCTCAAAATCACCAGAATCAATTCTACACCTCTATAATTGCTTTTGGCCCTTCTAAAAGTCAGATCAAACATGCACTTAATATGAATAATGAACACAAGATCCATGTATGCACAAATGAATAGAGATATAAGCCAGATAAATTGATTAGGTTTAAGCGAAGTTTTGGGGTATGACACAAACTAATAAGGTTTTATTGACTTTTTTCCTAGGCATTTCGAGGTGAAGGATTTGTGCACGAAGGCGATTCTTCTGCGAGGACTTAACAAAGACAATATGTACATGCTTAAACCAATTGCACCTATCTCTCAAACCTCTTTTGCTATCTCCAACACCTTACTCAAACTGGCACCATAGACTTGGTCATCCTGCACCACCAACTCTTCTTCAACACTAAATTCAAACAAGATTTACTATTTTAGTTCTCTTAATAACTATTCAGATTGCCTTTTTAATAAGAGCCATAATATACCATTCTTAGTGGCCTCAATTTCTAATTCTTTCTATAAGAAATTTTGTACTTTTATTAATGGGTTCCGATTCTGGTTAACTCCATTGATGTTTTTAACTATTATGTATGTAATTTTCATTTACCACTTTTACAAGTATATGTTTGGTTTTATCTTCTAAAGCTCTAATCTGATGTTGCCATTTTATTTCCAATTTTTAAGAACTTGGTAGAAAACCAATTCAATTCCAAAACTTAAACACTTTACTTTGATAATGATGGAAAATATATCAAACTTCGACCATTCTTACAAACTAATGGTATCTTTAACCTAAAAACATTTGGACGTCTTGTTTCTCTTGGCATAAACCATATACAAACAACAAAATTCAACCAATGTTAAACCAAGCATATTTCTTGGATATAGCCTGTCACCGTGTACCTTCATTTGTTTCAACTTTAAAAATAATAAACTCTATCACTCCAGGCATATTCAGTATTTAGAAGAAAATTTTCCTCATTACACAAATTCTTCCAAGTTGTCTCCAATCTCTTATTCCCCTCTATCTTTTCAACATTTCTCCCATTCCTCATCATTCATTACCTTTAACCTTAGAGATGTCCATTCCAACTCTAATTGTCGTTGAGTTTCCTCAAAGGCAACACACAACCTGAAAGAAAGTTGTGATCTAAAATGCAGCGGAAATTAAAATTTTTCTTTTAGTGATCCTTACGAATGGATAATGTGCTTATAAACGAAAACTTTAAATGAAAGAGTGAGAGAAAATACGGCTAAGATTTCAAGACCTAATTTTCATCAAGTGAAAATGCTTCAGCACAAGGGTTCTATTTATAGAACCACTTGTGTGGACTGTAAGCTAAAAGCCCAATTAAGGATGCAAGCTAAAAGCCCAATTATACCGTATATCACTTAAGTGTGTGGTACCATATTACATTCTATATTCCACTTAAGCGTATCGTACCTTACGATGTTCTACGATTCTCATAAGTACACTATACCTTATGGTGTTCCTTATTTACTTTATCTCTCATCAACCTGTCCTTATGTGTGTGACCTTGTAGGTTTTCGCGACGTTGAAAATTATATTAAATCACATGTTTAACGTAATAAACAGTGAGCAGTATCTAGCAACACATCACTGCTACCCAAGTCACGAAAATGTCATGTGATCTGACAAAACCTTTTCGTGATAATATTTGTGTGTACAATTACCCGTCTGCCCTTATGTCTATATTAAACACAAAGGCATAGACCGTGTTACCCTTGTCCAGTTTAATATTGGACCCTTAGACATTTATCCTATTATACAGGATGGGAAAATTCCATCTAGGTCACTCATGTCCCTCATCATGTTTTGTGAAGTACCCATCAACTGTCTTTATGGTCATCCAATTATGGATAATGTTTGATCAGTAATAAAGTACTTAAATCTACATCTAGGATCCATAGTGGTTTCAAGTTGAAAGGTGGTATACATCATTGTCACCATGAGAATAACTTATGACACCTTATATAAAATTCTATGTAGTATTCTCATAACGGGTCAATCCAGTATAAATATTACTCCTAATATTCATATTTATGTCAAGACTTGATAACTTCTTATCCATGATCCATGAGATGTGATCATCAGTCTATCTACATAATAATCCCAATGCTTTAATGTTATTCCACTTCACAATAAAGTTTGCTTACAGATACTTTAAGAATACTGTCCTTATATTTAATGAGATCTCATAATTAAGTCAGACTTAACATTTCATTAAACAAACGAACTATTCTAGAGACTTTATTATTTTAGAAAAGCAAACATAATAAAGAAATGTCTTTTATTATTAATAAATAATTCAATACAAATACCAAAAGTCTTGGCCTCTAGGATTTACACCAACACAACCACCACACAACCAACTGATTCTCAATCAAATTCCTTAATCCAAAATAATACACCATCGTCCACTGAACCAATGAGTTCCTCTTGCACAAACCCAACCACACTATCATCCCCACCTCAATCAAATGCACATGTTTCATCTTCATTTGAGTCACTTGCAGCGGATGATCACATGATCATACGTGAGAAAGATGGAATATTCAAACCAAAAAAGCTTTTTTGTGTCTAATGGCACATGGTCTCTAGTTCCTAATCAACCACACTTCAATGTCATTGGTAATAAATGGGTGTTTCCGGCTCCATCCCTTTATTTCAGCATCGATTATTGGCTAAAATATTATAATAACCGTTGGCCAATATATTGTGCCGACATGTCTCTTTTTACTAGTCTATTTTAATTACTAATAACTAACTATACATTTGTTATAAACTTGTACAATATATAACTTGAATATATACATCTTTGTTACTTTTTACCCCAATCCATATCATGAAGAAGAATTAGGAATGGTTTGAATTGGTTGCGTCCCTATTCTACGCATATAAACATAAGTTGCATTCAACCTAAACATTTAGGCAAGCTTTGTTTCGGTAAATTGTTAGGGGTTGTTTCTTGAATATGTGTAACTAGTTTGGTGTATTCCCACAGCATGCCTTATGTTTGGTGGTTGATATTATTAATACATTATCTTTTGGCTTTTCAAAAAAATACTAACATGTAAACACCATATAACTGAAACAGGAAGTGACTGGTGTTGAAACAATGTTGACCTGAGCATATATCCTAAAATAAGTCTCAGACTAAGAATCACAGGCCCATCTGATTCTCTTGTTTGGCACACATCATGTCAAAGCATTGCACATAAATTGCAAAATAAACCTCTGTTCCACATAGCATAAGGAGGAACAACACCACATCAGATATCCAAACCAATCGGTAAACTCACTAAAAAGCCAAAACTTACACCATGTCCCATCTAAAGAGAAGAAACTGAATGTACATTCTGTACTTTACTTACAAGATACATAAACTAAGAAACATTCATGTCCCATCTCTGGATATGATATGTTGCTTACAATAGAGAAACATTTTTTTATGATGAACCCCACACAAAATATTATTCACACATCCAAACAACTTCGAATCAGATTTTCTATCTAAACTTCTCCATCTCTATTTCTCTCTCACAATGGGTTGGACACTGAGATATTCAATGAATATTTATTTACTATTGAAAAACATGAGATTACAATGCTATAGAATTAGCCATTTCATACTGGCAAAGGTACTAAAGAAAAAGAGCATCAGAGCAACGTCTTCAATTGCCTGATACATGTTATTCCTATTGACCCAAGAAAAAGTCCTTTATAAAAAATAATACAAAATGAAGTGTTTACTTCTTGTGCATTTCTCCTCATTCACAAGCCTTCTCCCAATCATCTACTACATCATTAACTTCTGAACTGTCTAAGGCTTTTCCATGCTGGTGTTCTAGATTTGAACCACCATCAACAGATTCAAACTTTGCCATAGCACTATTCTCCGTTTGTTTCATGCAAGTGTCAGCTTTAACGGAAGCAGCAGCAGATGAACTTGAAGACCACTTTTTATCTAAGACACTCCAAGGATTTGCTGAAGTAGATATGGGTGCTTCTTTCTTCCAAATAGATGACTGGATATTCGCAGAACCAGTAGCCCCCTCCTCATCATCCCAAGAATCTTCCCTCCAACTTGGTTCTATAACAATAGCCTTTGTCAAGAGATTCCCTTTCCATGCTGCCAGGGTCCCTCCTTTCACTGTCCCAGCTCCTCCCCAGGCATTTGTAACGGTAGATACTACAGATGCCCCTACCTTTGGAACAACCACAATAGCTCCCTGATAAACACTTCCATGATCTAACCTTCGCATTGCAGCTGCAGCTCGCGCAGGATCATTAAAAACAGCCAATGCATTTTTGTCATCTAACCAAACAAGTTCGCACTCACCACCAAATCTCAACACCAACGCACTGATATCTGCTTGTCTTGGTAATTCAGGAAAAGAGACGACAAATCGAGGATCCATGTCTACCAAAGGATCAAATGCAGGAGGAGGATGTGTGGTTGTAGTACCCTTAATCCCTAGCACGCGTGATGGAGCTCTTGATTTTTTGACAACGTGAACAACTATAAATTGCTTTGGCTCTCGACCAGCTGCATTTATTGCAAGCTTCCATCTCTCAGCAATCATCCTCACTGCATCTCTCTTATCTTTTAGCATGGGACAGAAAACATGGGCTTTTAGACCATGTGTAGTTCCTCTGCTCTTGCCAAGTACTAAATACTTGCATCTCTCCTCAATGGATAAAACCCATTTACTATCACGCCTCAATAGATCACCAAGTAATTCAGACTGAGCAACAGAAATCTCCCCTAAATGGAAAGAATCTAAGTTTGGAGCGGTAATCTCAAAAGCATTTGCAAGTACCTTTTTACGCTCCAACTTAGCACACTCATCATTACACATCAGTTTCCGTTGTCCCAGGGAAACTCTTTTGCCATTTTCATCCAATGGTTGAAGTGGCATAGGCAACTTTTGAACAATGGAAGTTTCATGTATAACATCAGCACCACTACCACCAGCATCACAAGGGACGTTAGTTGTTATTCGGCCACAAGTACAACTGATTGTGACAGTGAATTCACATCTTCTATCTGGACATGAAGATGAAGGGTGACAAGGAGCAGTACATGTATGCCGGCAGTCTCTCCTTGGAGCACCACATGTCTGCCCACAAGAAGTTCGATTACCTTGCACAGCAGGCTGAATATCACAAGGCGCGGAGTGACATGTTCTCCCACAAGCATGTAAACCACACTGTCTAGTCTTCCCGCAGAGCTTATTACATCGAATATCCTTTGAGGAACAAGGTATGTTCCTAAGAACTACGTGTCCGCCAGTACATTCTCTTGCAACAGGCACCGAACAAGGAGGGCAATCTCCATAATGACAGCTATGGGAGGCTGTGTGGCCACAAGGCTGAGGAACTGAACATGGAAGCGGACATGAGGGCAGTGGAGTACCACATGGTAATGGAGGAGGGATTGAAGTCTTGCCACAAGCACATGCCAAATCAGTGAATATAGTTTGAAGACAAGGTGGACAATGACCACTGTGACACAGGGAATCACACGCATGCTGCCCACAGCGTAATTTCTTTCCACATGAAATGGAACAGAGGTGTAGATCCCAATCTGCATTTACAATATTATTTGGATCAGAAAATGGACAACACCGTTCACTACACCGATGCCTTCCACAGTTCTTTTTCTTGTCACAAGGCTTTTCACATGTAAACTTCTCATCCTCCGTTGTTGTCTTATAGCACTCCACCATTCTGGAAGTTGAGCCACACCGACACTTCTGGGAGACTAAAACCAAACAAGGAGAGCAATCCCCATCATGACATGTCTCGTTACAACTATGCATCCCACAGGCAAGGGACTTGCCACATAGTTTTGAACAGGTAGGAATTGGGTCTAAACAAGACTGACGTTCCTCTTTCAATCTAGTTTTCCCGCAGCAACACATCTTAACACGGGCTGGCAACAACTCACACTCCGCACAGCTGCCTGGATGACAGGTCTCCATACAGACATGATTGCCACAGCTTAGTTTCTTTCCACAAGTGGAAGCACAAGAAAAAACTCCACCTTCTGCTTTGATTTCACCCTTCACAGCCATGTCCCCACAAAGAATAGCCTCAGACGTTTTACTGCAAAAGCAAGAGGCATCCATTGGAACACGGCAAGGATCACATGGACCAATATGACAAATTTGTTCACAGCGATGGCGCCCACATTGAAGAAGCTTTTGACATTGTTGGCCGCATGTAAGAAGAGATTGGGGTTCAGAACAGCGAGTTGTAATAGTAATCTTGCCACAAGGGCACAGACGGGGAGGAGCAAATGCTTTGCAAGGAGGACATGGACCAGGATGGCATTGCAAGACACAAACATGAGGGCAAAGATCCCCGGTCTTCTGAAGAGGCTTCCCGCACAGTTCTCCGCATGAATGCGGGGTGAGATAGAAATCGGATGGAGGGTCGAACCTCTTCCCACAGAAGCACAAGTACCTAATGGAATTGGATGAGGTTTGCTGCACAGCTTGACAACCGGGGCATCGCCAATGATTAGTGTTGTCAGCAGATGCAGATGATGTTGGTGCACGAACCCACTTGTTAGTACAACTGAGGTGAAAGATAGAGTAGCAACTGGAGCATGACCAGATAGGCGCAGACCTCCAGACAGTGTCATAGCAAATCATGCATTCGACAGTGCCTTTGGTGAGCTTGTCCTGAATCTCTTGCAGCAGTTGAGGTAAATTTAAATCAGAATCCTCCCGACGGGTACTCCTTGTTGAATTGGAAGGACCATTGTGATGGTGGGTGTTGGAGGATGATCTAGGCCTCCGTTGCAAGCTCATAAGTGGGAGTGATTCTTGTGCAACTGAAACAGATTAAATTAAGATATCAGTAAGAATTAAGAATTGTAATGGTAGAAATAAGATTTTAAAAAAAGTAAAACATGTTTGATTGTAGAAAAGAAGAACCCTAATGAAATAATATCAATGAATTTATGCTAAGAGGTATGAATGAATAATGTAATATTAAAGAAGAGGTAACCTGATTGGGAAGGAGGAAGAATATTGGTAGTTGAGTCGTGGGTGTGAGAGAAAAGAAGAGAAGCACCTTCCACTTGTCTGCTAGTAGTTGATTGAGTTGAGAATGAAGTGAAGATGTTAGTAGTTGAGATTGGGTATGAAGTGAAGATGAAATGAAAGATGAGAGAACGGTATGAAATGTATATATAGTATTGCATTTGCATTTGCATTCTACACACACAGCCGGTATAGTTGACTTGACTATCCTTGGCGCTCAAGCAAAACAACTTGCCTGCCTGGCCCCACTTTCCTTGCTCCTTACGAATATACTATATACATATTAGTACTATTCCTAGTCCATGGATATTTTAATAGATACAAAGTTACTATGCATTCTTTCATTATGTCAAAAAGGTCTTTCCAAATTAATCCACCTTCCTAAATGCTCATCTTTTAAACTATAATCTAAACATCAACACATATAATCAACATAAAATTAAACATTCTTTTAAATTATATCATATTCAACATTATAATACATCAATAACAATTAAACACCAATAAGGTTACCGAAAAGATGAACTAGTTACTTCATATTATTCAATCAAGCATGTTTTGATTTCATAAAACTTTTTTTTAAAAAAATTACAAATAAATTTGATAAAGTGACATCTAATTTGATTGATTCTTTAACACAATATTGAGAACATGACTCTGATTGTAACTCGATTGGTCCTTTAGTACAATATAGAGAACATGATTTTCACATCGTCGTTTTAAAGATATATGTCGATGAAGCAAACACATTTATCGTCATTGATTGAGGGATGACAATACTTAATATTGACCATTCTTCTCGTGTCGCAGTGGTTAAGACGACAATTAGGTTGGTCTTTCATATAATACAATGTAACATCGACATTGATTTAAAAAAAAAAAGAATTCGCTTATCGTAGTAAACTATATCTAGTTTAGTGTTCATTTTGACTAATTTTGTGTTATTAAGTGCATATAAACAAAACACACCATTTTATATCCACCTCTTATGCATTATGTAGTATTTGGATCGAACTTCAGTCTAGCCAATGATAGCTTCATGGTTCGACTGAGTTGTGCATACTGCACTCGAAGTTTGTTCAAGTATACAGTAGTCGTAGATGCGCTTGTTGAAGTTGGAGTTTGTTCTAACATACAATTGTTTAAGTTAGTTTGTGTATTTTATTATGCAGTAGTTATGTATGTTATGTATGTCATAAATTCCGGCTTAATGCCTTTGTCATTGTATTTGATACTATATATAACAGTGTCGGTAATTACAGGTAATTATAATTCATAATGATTAATTACAACTCATAATAACTAATTTTCTATTCTATGAATGTAACTTATTCACAACAAATGTGTTTGATTATTTCCTGGTTAACACCCCCCTTAAATTGATGCGGCTGGTCAAGGGGCATCAATTTACTAACAAGAAACTGATGTCGTGGGCGTGGAACATCCTTGGTAAGAATATCTGAAACCTGCAACTGAGTACTGACGCGAGGAAGTGATATTATTCGATCATCGTAGGCCTCACGTATTGAATGACAATAAACTTTGATATGTTTGGTGCGTTCGTGAAAAACGGGATTTGCAACAATGTGAATGACACTTGTATTATCAGCATAAAGGGAAGTTGACTCTATTTGGGAAAATCCAAGTTCAGCCAACAGGCCACGAAGCCAAAGTATTTCTGAACAAGCAGCAGACATGGCACGATACTCTGATTCAGTAGAAGATTTAGAAACTCTTGCTTGCTTCTTACTTTTCCAAGTGATCAATGAAGAACCAAGAAACATGCACCAACGGGTAACATATCGATGAGTATCAAGACACCCTGCCCAAACAGCATCACTATAAGCACTCAACTGAAGAGAAATTCCAACGAAAAAGAATAATCTACGGTGAGAGGTTCCCTTTAAGTAGAGAATTATACGACGAATCACAGCCAAGTGAAGATGGAGAGGAGAATGCATGAATTAACTTATTTGTTGAACAACAAAAGATATGTCAGAGCGAGTAATAGTCAAGTAGTTGAGGCTACACGCAAGTTGTCGATACAATAAGGGATCAGGCAAAAGATCACCACCATCATCACGGTGATATTAACATTAACCTCAAGAGGAGTATCTACCAGATTAGCCGATTCGAGACCGGCCATAGAAATAAAATATGTAGCATACTTGTGTTGATTGAGAAAGATTCTCTTGGATATAGAATGAACCTCAAGACCAAGAAAATAATGTAGATTATCCATATATTTCATATGAAATAAGGCTTGTAATTGTTGCTTAAGTCGTTGAATGGAAGTAGGATCCAAACCAGTAATAACTATATCATCAACATACAAAAGAAGCAGAACAATACATGCAGATGTGCTATGAATAAATAAAGATAAATCATAATGACTCTAAGTAAAAGATAATCCAAGTAGAGTGGAGTAAACTTTCTCGTACCATGCTCTAGGTGCCTGTTTCAAACCATATAAGGAGCGTTTGAGCTTACACACGCCGTTAGATGAAGAGAATAAGCCTTGAGATGGAGTCATATAAATATTTTCTGTCAGGTCACCATGAAGAAAAGCATTCTTCACATCTATTTGATGTAGAGTCCACCCGTTAGAAGCAGCTATAAAGATGATCGTGCGGACAATTGTCATTTTGACAACCGATGCAAATGTCTCATCATAATCAATTCCATATTCCTGCTTGTTTCCTAATGAAACCAAACGAGCCTTGTAACGATTGAGAGACCCATAAGAGTTCAATTTCACAGAATACACCTATTTGCAACCTATAGGTTTTACATCAGGAGGGCAAGAGACAATATCCCACGTGAAATTCTCTTAAAGAGCTTGAAGCTCTTCATTCATTACTTTTATCCATCACACATCCTTAACAACCTGTGAGTAACAAGTAGGAGTATATATATACTAGAGAGTGTGGGAGTCACAGAAGTATGTGAGGAATCACACCTGTCTGGTGAATATCTATCTGGTGCGTGACATATTCGACCAGAACACCGTGGGTTAGCCGGTACAGTATTAGGTGACGGTTCAGTATCGGGAAGGGGTGCGGAAACATGCTGCCTGTGTTTTCTAACATATACATGACTTGGTTTATAACGTTCTATAGATTGAGGTATAATAGAAAACTTAGGAAGAGTAACAATATCATTAATGGTAGGAGAAACACAGGGAAACATAAACTGATTATCAAAAAATGTCACATTTCTAGAAATGCGAAAATGATGGTTAGTGACATCATAACACATAAATCCCTTATGAGAGTGACTATATCCCATAAATGTGTATTGAACAGATTATGCTCCAAGCTTATGCCTTTCAAAAAGAGGCAAGTGAATAAAACACACACACCCAAAAGTATGTAAAGCACTATAATCAGGATGAACTTTAAAAAGACGAAAGAAAGGAGAATCAAGTTTAATAACCGTAGAAGGAAGACAATTGATCAAGAAGACAGTTGTGGAAAGAGCCTCTACCCAAAATCGGGATGGTACAGAAGCTTGGAGAAGCAATGTGCATGTTACATCAAGTAAATGACGATTCTTACGTTCTGCCATACCATTTTGTTAAGGGGTATTGGGACAAGATCGTTGCAACAAGATGCCTTTTTGTTGAAGGTATTCCTGAAACGTGTGAGACATGTACTCACCGCCAGAGTCAGAGCGGAAAATTTTCACACTTGCTTGAAATTGAGTTTCAACATATGTCAAAAATTTCTTAAACATAGAAAATACTTCAGATTTAGACCGAAGGAAATATATCCAAACAAAGTGACTATAATCACCAATAAATGTGACAAAATATTTATAGTGACAATGAGAAACTACAGGAGACATTACCCCATACATCACTATGAATCATTTCAAAACAAGTGGAAGCACGATAAGCACCAGACAGAAAAGGAAGTGTTTTACTCTTAGCCAATTTGCAAACAGGACATGGAATAGAGGCATTAGAAACATTTTTATTTCCCAACAAACCATTTATAAATAAATGGGACAAAACAACAGAGTTTGGATGACCTAATTTTTTATGCCAATCCTCATAAGAGTTTAAAACATTATTACAAGCAAGAGATATATGATTAGAAATAAACTGGAGTGGAAACAATCTTCCCACTTTAGGCCCCTTCGCGATCACCTTCCCCGATACCTGCTCCTACACAAGACAACTATCACGAGAAAAGTTAACATCATAATTTTTATCTACCAATTGACCAAGAGATAATAAATTAGACGCAAGTCCAGGCGATCCAAGCACGTCCTGAAAATCAGAATTTATGTCGCCAATATCAGTAATAGATAAAGTATTACCATCAGCTATTTGAATTTTCTGATTACCATGATAAGAGTGTAAATTGTGCAAATACTCTGAAGAACCTATCATGTGATTGGATGCACCTGAATCAAGAAACCATGGGCGAGAAACATTAGAAGACTTACCCTGAATTCCCAAGGCCGAAAGAGTAGAAAGTACCATTTGTTGAATCAATTCAGGTTGTATACCACTATTGTTTGATACGCCATTAGTGGAAGGATCGACCACATGATTTGTAGTTGCATGGAATGCCTGTGCTGAACATTGTATTGGTCGTGGAGGATGTGCAGGACACTCAGAGATAATATGACCCTGTTGCTTGCAGTAATTATAAAACTTCTTATTGCAGCTACGAGTAATGTGACCAATTTTTTTTGCAAGAAAAGCACTGAACCTGTCTCATATCACGACTTTTACCTTTACCTTGAGCAGCATATGCAACCGTCACGGACTTGGAAATGGTAGCATCATGAGACATGGCTCCTTGAGTAATAAGACGTTTTTCCTCCCTTAGAAGTTCTCCAACACATGTATCTAAAGAAGGAACAAGATTCCTATTCAGCAAGGCACCTCTGACAACTTCAAATTCTGGACGTAATTTCATGAGAAATTGACCTCGTCCACTTGTGTTGTAAACCTCTTGAATAACTGTGAGAGAGGTCTTGGGAACATTAGCATGTATAATAGCAGAGTGTTCTTCCCAAGGATTTAAAAAACCAGAATAGTATTCTCGAATAGGCAAATCACCTTGTTTGTAGTTGGCTATTTCTAACTCCAATTGAAAACGTTTTACTGAATTTTCCTGGTTGTAAATGCGCTTCAAATAATTCCACATTTCTTGAGAAGTTGAAAAAGAGCATAAATTATTGATCATCTGAGGATCAATACTGTTGAGAATCCAAGTGATAATTTGAGCATCTTTAGTTTTTGACGCATCTAAAGCAGTTTTCTCCGTCAGTGCCTTAGAAACATCATCTAGATGATTCCATAATCCCTTTCCTTTAACATACATCTTGAACTGAAATTCCCATGCAGAATAATTTTTGCCGGTAAAACGGATACAAAAATTCTTTTCATTTTCCATAACCGTGATATTATAACCCCAGGAAACCCCACTTAGTAGCCAATGAACGGTGAAGAAACATGCACGATCGAGAAATATCAACAATGAAAAAAATCATGAAACGACAATTGAAATATTTCAATTGAGAAATGCGATTTCGAGAAATACAAACAAGAAACACGATTTCAAGAGTGACACAGTGGGGTGTCACTATTCATCCAAGAGAACAAGGATTTACAGGTTAGATTGAACCTTCAGATACCATGTCACAAATTTTGGCTTGATGCCTTTCTCATTACATTTGATACTATATATAATAGTGTCGGTAATTACAGGTAATTATAATTCATAATGACTAATACAACTCATAATAACTAATTTCCTATTCTATGAATGTAAATTATTCACAATAAATGCGTTTGATTATTTCCTGAGTAATAATGTATGTCTGTGTGTCATTTTAATACGGTGGGAGAACTGACATTTGGTTTTGCATTTTATCGCAAATGTTGCGGATAGCAAGAATCACCCTCGACTTTTCTTTTATCCAATAAAGGAAAGAGTGAAAAGAATAAGAAAGAACTTTTGAGATTTTTCTGAGTATGGGGGGTAGGTTATGAAAATGGAAGGTGTTAGCACCCTTTCATCTATAGATATCTACAGACTCTTAATCGCTAGCTCACTTTGAAAATGCTTTGTGTTTGTGTTTTTTAAAAATATTTTGAAAAATTCCTAAGTGCGGAAAACTTTGTAATGATTCTCGTATCGTTGAGAACACATACAAAGTGTTTATTTTTGAAAATATTTTAGAAAAGAGTGTATATGTGAGAAATGTTTTTTTGTTTGTGAGCAAGCGACTACAAGCTATCTACCTACTCAAAAGTCTTTGTTATTTTCCTCCTTTCCCTTAGATAGTGATATCCTACCATTAGTTAGTAGGAAGCCCTATCATTGGATGTTCGAGGGACATGCGCGGGTCGTCGTATAGTCACAAAGACAACTCTTAGGACATTTTAGCAATTGTCGTAAGGGACTAATATCGTTTACCGAGGCAACATCGAAGGGTCATCGAGGGACTACGATCTTTTAACCGAAGGGTCTTTGCTAAAGCATTCCAAGTTCGAGGGACATGACTGTTTATATTCGAGGCAACAAGTGAGGGTTACCCTAGAGGTTCGCGTGTGCGAAGTGTGTTGTGTTTCAGTTATTTAGTCTTGGATTTATGGTTATCTAGCGTTTGCTTTTAGTCTTTGCCATACAATCCTATTACTAGAAGTTAAATATATAAATACATTCATACATAAGTGCAGAAAGTAAAAATGCGGGAAATAAAGTCTACGCTATTACAATGCTTCGGGGATGGGGAATACAAACCATAAAATGGGAAAAGGTAAAGAAACCCTAATAAAGCTATTACAGACCATTAGCAGTTGCAATATTGGAAAATAATAGTGCAAAAAATAAATAAACGTGCGGAGATTAAAAAAGGAAAAATATTTAAAAAAACCTTAAAAAAATATCTAAGCATTAGAAAAATATTTTTGGTGTTTTGTTTAGAAAAATATTTTATAATGTAAAAGAATAAATAACCCTAATTCTAATTAGTTTACTAATTAAATAATAAATAAAATCAAAGTGTGATTAAATTAAATCAATTTTTATTTATAAGAATTAAATTAATTAATCAAAAACCTAAATATGAATTTAGTGATTTTTTTATTAAAAAAAAAATTATTAAAGAGAAAAATAATTAATTAAAACAAAGAAAAAGAATGGGCCTGCTAAAACAAGTAAAATGGGGGTGCAGAATCAGAAATCCCTAGGCCCAACAATGAGCCCAAATTTGTGCGTTGGATCTGGTGAGGATGATCCTTGAAGGTTCATGGTGAGGGGCATGCATCTGAGGCGTTAGATCTGGAATCTTGAGATCTGATGGTCAGGATATAAGGTACATCGTGCACACGTTAGACATGCTTGCATTGGATCTGAAATAGAAAATATTGAAAAATAATATTCCAGGGGCAGGGATCGAACATATGCCATGGCACACCAACACCTTAACACACACACACTTACCGCTGGAGCGATTATTACATCTGGTAAGTAAATACAAACGAATAAATATATAGTAAAACAAATTAAATTTTAAATTTTAAAAACGCAATCAAAACAGGTGGGCCCCTGTTGTTTGGATAAGCCATTCAAGAGGCCTCGTTGCGCCATGCTAGGCCTACTGAAATTAAACAAAACTCAAGGACGCCGGAGTCAACCTCTAGTCGTCTTCTCTGGCCGTCCCAAAACACCAAACCTGCAAACACGTCAAATTTGAAAGGCCAAAAGTATTCTATCCTACTAAATCAGGTACTGCAAATCCATTGGTGGAGTTCTCTTGATCTGAAAATGTCTATATGCAGAGATTTGAAGGTTTCAGTTTGCGTTGCCCTAGAAATGGAACAAACTTATTCCTACGCTACAACTCACATGTTATGCGTTAGATATGTTCTAATGATGCATACAAACATATATGAACACATGAAATTAGTTAATAAGGCGTAAATTGAAAGATTCGATCTTGAGAATTTTACCAAGACCAGTGAGATCGAGTAGCTCGTTCTGGTTGTGCTTTGGCTTGATCTCTGACTCTGGAGAACTCTTGGGGACCTCGGGAATGGATTGCTGGATTTTGTTTAGATGGAAAATGGCTGAGAGCGTGAGATCCAATTGACATTTCTCTTTTGAATTTTTGTGAATAACCCTTTGGTTTGGAGGCAGCAGCTGCCTATGTGTTTGAGATCTGAAGCTTGTGTATATATGAGGCCTCATATTAGGTTAACATTTGTGGCATGAATCCAATGGCGGCATTATGGAGTTTTAATTTTGCTCCAAAACTTTCCAAAAGAAGAGATTTGTTTCTTTCTCATGGCCTTGCACGGTTTTGGCATGTTTTGTAATAGTCTAGCATGTGTTGTTTGGGCCTCCAAGAGATTAGGCCATAAGCCTTACATGCCTTTTCCATTAAGCTTGCATTTTATTTGATTTAATTTTAATTTTAAATAAATAAAATGAAAATAAATAAAATAAAAACTAAAGTAATGAATGAATGTACTTAATAGCCTTTAAATATGTCATGAAAACATTTGAATTCAAAAACTTAGGCCCAATAGCCCACAAAAATCACAAACTTGCTCAATTGAGATTTCATGTATTTCCTCAAAATTTTCCAACTTGTGCAACTCATAACTTGCTCAATTTTCATCTTTTGAAGGTGATATTGGACTTTTTAGAAAGCTCAAGATGTCCTATACAATTTCTATTTTGGTAATTTTTTCATTTGGAGACTTTATCTTGATGTAAGTTGCCTTGACAAAAAGTGTCTTTTGGTTGACTTTTGAAATGACCTATAATGTATTAGCTCATATCTTTCAAATGAAGCACTTTTTGGACTTGAGTATAAATATAAAGTTATAGAGAATTGAATTTCCTTCAAAATGGGATTTAGTTGGGGGAAATTTTATGAAGCATGTGAAAGTTATGCTTGGTCAAAGTTCAGTTGACTTCTCCTTAGGAAACCCTAGTTTGACAACTTTTGACTTTTGATGATTTGAGGGATTTCCTTGAGGAATCATGATCGAACCTTGACCAAATGATGAATATCACTTCAAAATGTTGATGTTGACAAAAAATCTTGAAGTTTGACTGTATGTTGATCATAGTTGACTTTTTACCCAATACAATTGATTTTCAATCATCTGAGTCATTGACTGAGCAAACTTGTGATGCAAGACATGAAACCTGACATGAGCACTATTGAAGACCTATGGAGAAACATGGAAATCATTTTAGACTCTTTCAACCCAATCTTATTTAAGAAGCACAAAACCCTAGTTGTAGACCCATTGCTTAGAGGAGCCTCTTGACTGGTCAACCCTTGAGATTCTTGAGCATTTTGAAAACCCTTAAAAGAATGCCTTGAAGAAAATGGGGGGGGGGGGGAGCAAATTTTAGGGTAAAACAGTTATCATCATACATAACATACATATCTAGTTAATAGATTTGATCTAAGATGGAATGTCATGATTTTCATTGAGTCTTCCTATGCTATATATATATATATATATATATATATATATATATATATATATATATATATATATATATATATATATATATATATATATATATATATATATATATATATATATATATATATATATATATATATATATATATATATATATATATATATATATATATATATATATATATATATATATATATATATATATATATATATATATATATATATAAAATATTGAATAGCATAGCTAATCATTCCAAAAATAGTTTCATAATATTAAAGACATTTATTCTTACATTTATGCAACAGGTGCTAAATTGGACATATGTACAATTGGTACATAATGTGATGTTATGACAATATAAGGTATTGTTATGATAATATATTCATGATATTATTGGCAATTAACAGCAAGATATCAATCACCTAAGACCCCCCTCATGTTGGAGCATGCATATTGTGAATGCCCAACTTGTTTAGAAAATAATCAAACTGTTGTTTTCCCAATGATTTAGTAAATGTATCAGCTAGTTGAATATTAGTTACACATGGTGAGTTGAAATGTTGCCTTTGATAAGCTCACCACGTAAGAAGTGACAATCAACTTCGATGTGTTTTGTGTGCTCATGGAAAACTGGATTAGCATCTATATGCAATGTTGATTGGCTATCACAGTATATCTTCACGAGGAGAAATTAGGGGACGCCGAGAGAGAGGAAAAGTGCTTTCAACCATTTTAGCTCACATGTGGTAGTAGCCATAGAACGATATTCCACCTCAGTTAAGGAACGCGAGACAACGTGTTTCTTTTTGGTTTTCCAAGAGATAGAAGAGTTCCCAAGGAAAACAATCCATCCAGTGAGAGAGCGCCTAGGCAAAGGACATCCTGCCCAATCCGAGTCACCCCAAGCATAAATTTGAAGATCACCATAATCTTGGAGAAGAATACCTTGACCAGGCGTTCCCTTGATATAACGAACTACACTGAGATTTGCATTCCAGTTCTCTTCTAAATGTTTTTGCATTAATTAAGCCAACATATGAATAGAGAAAGAAAGTTCTTGTCTAGTGACAGTTAAGTAGACCAGACGACCTACTAGTCTTTGACACCAATATGGATTAAAAATAGGAGTTCCAGTGGCCAAGGGAAGATGATGATTCTAATATAAGGGAAAACCAACAGGTTTATCTCCCAAAAACCCAACTTTGACACAAGAATATCCCATTGGAATTGCAAGCCACATCAAGGCCAAGAAAATATTTTAAAGGGACAAGATATTTCATATGAAAGCATGTGTTCAAGTAGGATTTGAAGGACTCAATTGATTTTTTGTTGTTTCCGAAAATGATAAGATCATTCACATAGACTAACACATGTAACTCTACATAGTCACAGTGTAGATTAAAGAGAGAATAGTCAGAGTAGGAATGCGTAGCGCTTTTGAGTTTGGAAAACCAACATCGAGGTGCCGGTTTAAATCCATATAGATATTTACGCAAATGAAAAACCTGGTTTGGTGTAGAGGTCTTGATATCAGGAGGTAATTACATATATACTTCTTCATCAAGCTCACCGTGTAAAAATTCGTTGCGAACGTCCAACGCTTGGAAGTCGCAATAGAAAGAAATGTTCTTACAGTTACCATTTTCACCATTAGTGCAAAGGTTTCATGATAATCCAGACCATCAACTTGGTTGTTCCCCATAATAACGAGTATTGCCTTATAACATTCAATAGTTCCATCTGAATGATATTTAATCTGATACACCCATTTTCTGCCAATAGCCTTTTTGTTTGGAGGAAGCGTTTCTACCGTCCAAGTTCCATTATTTTCAAGAGCCTCAATTTCCAGCTTCATGGAATTTCGCCATTGAATATTTTTAACAGCTTCAACAAAGGTTTGAGGTTGTGTAGCTGCAGAAACAATGTCTAAAAAATTCATGTGTCGTGGTGAAAAGTTAGCATAATTCCCATACTTGGCTAAGGGATAAGGTGTACCTGAAGAACATGACAAGGAAGTAGAACAATTTGAGGGGAATATCTAAGAGATGGTATCAGTCACAAAGTATTGAAACTTGGTAGAAGGAAATTTGATATGATGACTGTTGTACCCCAAAATTTGCCCTCCCATTTCCTCAACATTTTCTCATCACAAGACCTTTGAAGATCAAGATCCAATTAAGGTTTCCTCTGCTCAAGACTTCTCCTTGCACTGTGGACTCAAATTAGGGTTTGTGTTTGCCTAAAGATGTTTTGACCTAAAATGCCTAAGATGACTTTCATGCTTCATATTGGACTCCCAAGTTTACCCATACCAAGTTTCAAGTCTTGATTCCAAGTTTTTCCCAGTCAATTGGACAGTTGACCTAGAAATCAGCTGTATTGGGGAAAAAGTCAACTGTGGCCAATTGACAGTCAAACCTCATGAAATTTGATCCACATCAACATTATGAACTCACATGGACCATTTGATCAAGTTTGAATCACAATTCCCCAAGAAATTTGATCAGATCACCAAAAGGGCAAAATGGTCATTTTTAGGGTTTTGACTGCACAAAGGCAATTTTTGACTGTTTGACCTAGCCAATGGCAAACCAAGCTCACATATGGACTCAAGAACCCCATGGAATTATCTTGACATGTACATCAAGCTCAAAAGATCCCAAGTACACAAGATTGACAGTTGAATTTCCCAGTCAATTGATCAATTTTGACTGTATACTGAAAAGTCAAACTTTGACTTTTTGGTCAAAATCAAGAGTCAAGATTCATTTTTCATCAAAACATTACAAATCATGAAACTTGTTCACCAAGAAATCACAAAATGCAAATTAGGGTTTGAAAATGGAATTTTTCATAACTTAGAATTTTTCTAAGTTATGAAAAACCCTAATTTTTTCCCAACTTTGCCCCATCTTTTCACCATGATCCATTTGGATTCAAACAAAAGTCAAAACATGAAAGTTGTAGCTTGTTGCAAAATCTACAACTTTGATTCACAAAGTTTTCTCATTTGAAGCTTGTATCTCAAGTTATGATTTTTTGAATAAGGGCACTAAACCATCTTTTAACTTAGTGAAATTTGACCTATTTTGACAAGGTTTTCTACCCTACTTCAAGGCCACTTTTCATACCCTTCCACTTGGAATTTCAAATTGCATTTCAAAGATGGATTGTAGTACACATTCCAAGCTTTCCAAAATGTCCAAGAACTCATCAAACAACCTCATAACTTGGGAGATTCGAATTTCACAAGTTGGCAAAAATTCACTTTTGTTCTTCATCAAGACATGTTCATAACCTTGCCAATTTGAATTCAGTTTGCTTTATGCTTAATTACAGGTCCTTGAACCAATCCATACTCAATAATTTAATGCATATTCAATGTGTTAAGGTCATGTTCTTTGTGTTCTAACATTGCATAATGGTTTAATCCTAAACTAGATAAAGTGGAATTTCCATTTTTGAAAAGTTTAGCTTTATGTCAAGTTTGTAATCCAACAAGTACAAAGAAGATCTGGTTAACACAAGATTATGGGCATAACACACTGATCAAGAGGAGTTGATGCAGCACATTAGGGGGTCCTATACTGACCTAGAACACCAATTTGCTTTTGATAGCTTAAGTGTGAAGGAAGGTCCATAACATATGCTATCTCTCATATCAGTCAAGACACACAGCACAAAAGATATCAAACACATTCCATAGACCACATTGAAGCTTTTGCTCGAGTCATTTGCCTTTCAAACACCCTCCATCTCAGAATCATCCTCAAACTGCACAAACAGGGGTGCCCCTGCAGTTTGAGTGCAATCTCTCATTCCCTTCAAGCATTTTGATCAAAACCTGTTCCTCTACCTTCCTTACCACATATGCAAGTTATCCATAAGCTAAGACACGATCTGTAGTTGCTCTAACCACTTCCACCATTTTCACATCTTTAACTTGCAGGTGAAGTTCTATAGCTTGATACAAGAAGCTTCAAGACAAAGTGAGCATTGAAAAAGCATCCCTGGACTTCAAGGAAGCTTTTCCAATCATTACATTGCACTGAAAGTCTCTCATTCTCCACATAGAAGTTCAACTGCACAGGTAAAAGTTTGAATTCGTATCTCTCTTATTAGGCATCTTTAGTCTTAAGTTTGTGAAGAAACAAAGTCCTACTCATAGCCCTGAACATGTACATAGCTTTACTTTTCATTTCTTTTGTCTGAGTGAAGAGAATTTTAGCTCTGAAAATGGTAGAAAAACTAGGTCAGAAAAGAGGGGGAGAGAAATTCTCTCTCATCTTGGAGAGATAGGTCATGTTCTTTATATGGTTGAAACCGTCTCTTAATGCTCTACACTTTTCATGTTATGAGTTTTGCTTGAAAGTCCAGGAATCCAGAGTTAGAAAACGCGTGTTCTGTGAGAAGAAAGATGTACAGAGGTTGAAGAAGAAGTAATCTGGGCTGGGCCTGGATTTGTTTCCTTTTCACACCCCATTTTTTGGTTTACACCCCCCTGAGCCCATTTGTTTATTTTTCAACATTTTTGACTTTTTCTTTTTGGGTTGACTTTGTTTATTTTTTCTCATGCCATTAAAATTTTTAAAATATTTTTTCCATCATTTTTGTATTTATGGCATATTTGTTTGTTTATTTCTTCTATTTATATACAAATATATATATATACTATTATTAAAATAAATAGAAAATAATGTAGATACATTTTTATTTTTATTTTTACTCTCTGAAAATATTTCACACAAAAAATATTTTTATTTATTTTATTAAAATATTAAATAAATATTTATTTTGTATAATACTCATTTAGGGTTTAATATATGTATATATACATGTTTATTAATATATTTAAGATAAAAAATATAAAATACTTGATTTTCTTCATTTTTATTAATATTTGATACAAAAATACTTTTTTCACAAAATACTTCATTTTATTTTATTTTTGTACATAATAAACAAATAGTAGAATTTAATTAGATAATAATACTTTTTATATAAAAATTAGGGTTTCTTACCCTAAGTTTCAAAATACTAAAAAATAGATACATTTTTATTTTCTTTTTCCTTTTACATAAATATTTTCTCATACACATAAAAAAACTTTCTTTTTTTTTACATTTTCACATATTTATTTTGTTTACATTTAAATTATG
The DNA here is from genome assembly GCA_948472305.1 of Vicia faba. Lineage (NCBI taxonomy): Eukaryota > Viridiplantae > Streptophyta > Magnoliopsida > Fabales > Fabaceae > Vicia > Vicia faba. The sequence goes on along the minus strand of OX451741.1, from coordinate 1,519,543,031 downwards.
CAATTTATTTACCATACAAATATCCAATTGTTGTAATAATTTAGATTTAAATTCTTGTCAATATCCCCATTTGAACATTTGTACCCCCCTTCCCATATTTGGTTGTGTAATAGTTTAGTAATTTTAATTTCGCATTTTATTGCTTTCTAAATAATGACATGCTAGAATTAGGGTTTGAATGCGAAAAAACGATAAAAAATAGTTTGACCTAATACAAGATAAACAAGCATGAATATGGACACACAAATCACACTTGCACCCCCTAGGGTATTCCACTTGTTGCCTTCAAATAAATGGGCCATATTGTATGTTGAACATCTTTGGGCAAAGCAAACAGTTTGAATGATCATAGTCCCTCGATAAAACTTTTCAAAACAAACAAAACAAATGATCAAGTCCCTTAGAGAAATTGCCCAAAGACATTTAACGTCGTTACAATTATGGTCTAAACGATGACCCGCGCCTGTCCCTTTTCACATCCTAACACAAGGTTGCCCACCAAATACAATGGTGGTGCAAACTTGTTAAAAGGGTTAAAGAATAGCAATAATCTTTTGAGAAATTTAGGAGTAGATAACCTCTTAGTTACTTGAACCAACTTGCAAAACAAAACACTTGCCTATTTTTTCAAACCACACTTCACTACACTTTCCAAACAACTTTCAAAACAAATGAAAACCTTTTCAAAAGACATACATCTTTGTATACATCCCCACATGGATCATTGCAAAGGTTGCCACCACATTGGCCTCTTTTCAAAACATTTTCAAAACCCACACACTCAAGCACCATTTAAAACAATTGAAAACAAAAGGCAAGTGATCTAAGCAAGTAACTAAGAGCCCATGGATAACCATGGATAGAAAGGGTGCTAATACCTTCCCTTTCTATAATCTACTCCCCAAACCCAAGAAAACATCTCAAAAGGTTTTTGCTGTGCTTTTTAACCTTTCCTTAGGATAAAATAAAAAGTCGGTGGCGACTCTTGCTAACCGCAACATTTGCGAATACAAACGCAAACCTCAAGTCAGTTCTCCCACCGTATCACAGAACTGGCGACTCTGCTGGGGAGTTACTTTTAAAAGTGGAGTAACCTTAGGGATTAGATCACTTTTGTTTTCAATTGCTTGCTTTGTTTGCTTTTATATTTGTGGGCTTTGCATCGGAGTTCATAGATCCTAACCCGGATCTGGGAAATACCCTTTTTAGGTAGCATAATCTGTGAGGGACCTGTCCGGCGTAGACCGACATGGGTGAAGCAGTGGCTACGTTGGTGTGGCATCTTAGTCTGTACCTATATCCCTTGTGTCGTAACGGGGAGAATATAGGTCTTCTAAGGAGTCATTAAACACCAACCAACCTTAGAACCCTAAATTGACCAACTTGGCTATTAGGACAGTAGCAGTATGCTACACTCATTGAGGCTAAACTCTCGAGATGGTTCTGGCCGCGAGAAAAGATTGCGATGCCGGAGTTATGACCGATTGAGGGTAGCCAATGATTTGAGATCCGCTAGAACCCGGTTACTTTTGATAGGACAGGTTTTAACCAACAAAACCAAAAGAGGGTAATACCTGAAACTCATGCTGGCCTGAAACCTAAGGGTGTCTTGTGTGACTTGTGTGCTTTATTTGCCTATGTGAATACTTGTGATGTGCTTCATCATAGCATCATGCCATCATACCATTGCATGCATAAAAGGCTAACCCATTTCAAAGACAAAAAGGTTTCATCTTTGCTCTGTTTTGTAGGACATCATGATGCCCATGCGTAGAAATACTGTCCGGCTCAACTTTGTTCAACCACCAGTTTTACTCAAAGATCTGGTTGAAAGAATTCCAAACACTACCTCCTTCATCAACAGACATGGTTCTCTCCTTGGCTTGATCACTGCAAAATGGGACCAACAACTGATAAGTGTTCTGACCCAGTTTTATGACCCTCTGCATCATTGTTTCACCTTTCAAGACTTCCAGCTGGTTCCTACCCTGGAAGAGTTCTCTTATCTGCTTGGGATCCCTGTCCTGGAACAAACTCCATTCACTGGTTTGGAAAAGACTCCTAGGCCTGAAGAGATTGCTGCAATTCTCCCCTTGACCAAAGAAGAGGTATTGTCCAACTGGGAAACTAGAAATGGGATCAAGGGCTTTTTGGTCAAATTTCTGGTTGGCAAGGCTAATGATTTCTGGAATGACTTGGACTTCAAAGCATATGAGGATATTCTGGCTCTTTTGATCTATGGTCTGGTATTGTTTCCCAACCCTGACACCTTCATCAGTATCCATGTCATAAGAATCTTCATGTCTCGGAATCCGGTACCCACTCTCTTGGGAGACATTCTACAACAACTCTATGCTCGTACTGCTCGAAAACGGGGAACTCCGTGGTGTTGTGCTCCTTTGCTGGTAAGGTGGTTTATTTCGCACCTTCCTAAATCCGTGCTGAAGAATGAAGAAGGAAAAGGTTGGGCTCGGAGGTTAATGTCTCTCACAGATAAGGATATCACTTGGACTCTCAGAGGCTTGGATGAGGTAGCTGTTATCGACCGTTGCGGAGAATACCCTAATGTCCCGTTGATTGGTATCCAAGGAGGAATCTCTTACAATCCATGTTTAGCTCTCCGTCAGTTCGGAAGAGCCAGGGGAGATGGGCCCCATGAAATGCTGGTTCCTCACTTCCATTTTGAGTTTCAGGCAGGCAGTGACAAACTACGCCAGGGATTCATTAGAGCTTGGGACAGAATCCACAAAGCTGACCCACACGAGTTAGGACCAAAGACTTCTTTACCATTGGAGCCCTATTACAAATGGGTCCGCATCCGTGCTCAGAAGTTAGGTATGCCGTACGAAGCTGTCAGACCAATCATCCTTGAATCTCCCGATGAAGATGGGGTTCCTCCAACTGTCCTCCCTCCTCAGATACCTACTGATTTTGACACCATGAAGAGATCTTGGGCACAGCTAAAGGAAGAACGGGATTTCTACCGGGAGAAGTTCAACGAGCAGGAAAGAAAGGTCCAAAGGCTGACTAAGCAATTGGAGGAAGAACGTGTCCTGAACAACTACATCAGCACTGAGAGGAGGAGGCCATGGGAGCATTGATGAGCTTTGATTATTCCCTTTTGTAGTTTTATTTCCTTTCCCGTATTTTTCATTCCTGTAATGCCTAAAGGGCAAATTGTTGAACAATTGAAAAATTTTAAATCTAATGAAGTGTGTTTCCCTTTTTGTCTACAAAGTTGAATCTTATTTGTCTTTGAAAACATAAAACATACGCATTCCATTACACCATATGCATAGCAGGTACCCTATTTCACAGGTTGCTTAATTTTCTTCGCTGTTTATGTGCACAGTCATCATGAATTCGGAGTCATCCAGTGAACAAGCAATCAAGGCCCTTCAAGCCCAAAGTGCACAGTTTCAAGAGATGGTCCTAAGCCTAGCCCAGGGTCAGCAAGAGTTGAAGACTCTACTCCTGAAGAAGAAGAAGAAAAAGAGGACGGCAATGTTCAACACCGGACGCAGATTTGGGAACACACTCCACAATGAAGCTGATCCAACCACTTCTTCTGCTGAAAAAAACAGTCCCCAAGGGGGAGAAGCTCCTAGTCCCGCAGTCTCCGACAACGAGACGGACTATAACGAGGAACAATACCCACCTGCTGCTGACAGATATAAACAATTGGAGGACCGCTTGAGCGCTATGGAAATTCAGAACGTGCCAGGACTGGATTTCGGAGATTTGGGATTATCGTCCGGAGTAGTAATTCCACACAAGTTTAAGGCGCCTGCCTTTGCCAAGTATGATGGGGTCTCCTGCCCAAAGCTACATCTGAGGTCGTATGTAAGGAAAATCCAACCTTACACGGCAGATAAGAACCTCTGGATTCACTTCTTCCAGGACAGCCTCTCGGGGTCTCAGCTTGAATGGTTCTACCAATTAGACGGAGCTAGCATCCGGCACTGGGAGGATTTGGCGACTGCTTTCTACAGACAATACCAATATAATTCTGATCTCGCTCCTACGCGTACCCAACTTCAGGGTATGTCTCTAGGGACGGGTGAAGGATTCAAAGAGTACGCTCAAAAATGGAGAGATTTGGCTGGCAGGGTGCAGCCTCCATTAACTGATCGAGAGCTGGTTGATATGTTTCTGGGAACGTTGTCTGGTCCGTTTTTCAATCATTTGGTTGGAAACTCCTCCGCTGGGTTCACAGATCTGATATTAACAGGAGAAAGAATTGAGGCTGGTATCAGGTCAGGCAAGATACAGAAAGCTGCCTCTACAAGTGCTGAGAAGAGGCCGTTTAAGAAAGAAGCAAGCGCCGTCTATGGCCCTAGAAGACAAGTCAAGCCCGAAGGTCGCCAAGCCGTTAATGCTTTGGTCATCTCTAAACCTGTTGCTGCTCCTCAGCAGTACAATCAGCAAAGAAGTGAAAGGCCCAAGAGGCAGTATACCCGTTTGAGTATGACACTATCTCAAATTTTACCCCAACTGTTATCCACCAACCTGGTGACCCTCAAAGAAGCTCCTAAGGTCGTCAACACTGCGTCCCCTAAATACAACCCGAATGCCCGGTGTGCTTATCATTCTGATAGTCCCGGGCACACTACTGATGATTGTTGGGCCTTGAGAAACAAAGTGCAAGATCTAATTGACGCAAAAGAAATTCAGTTTGAAGCGCCGGAAAGACCGAATGTTGTAACGGCTCCTATGCCCCAGCATAGGGTGAATGCCATTGAGGAAGAGGTGTATGCTGTTTCGATAGATGAAGTTGTTACCCCTTTGAAGACTGTTAAGAAGAACCTACTGCGGGCCGGTTTATTTCCGGGTTGCGGCGAAGGTTGCCCATTCTGTGCTATTTCCCTATCCGATTGTCCCTTGCTAAGGTTAGGCATCCAAGGCCTGATGGATAGCAAGGAGATTTTATTCAAAAAGACTGCTGTTCATTTGGTTCCAATGAAAGAAGTTTCCGTGATTACCATCTTCAAAAATCCAATCAAGGCTCCCCCAAAGAAGCCTATTCAAATCTCGACAGTTGCGCCTGTGATCATTACTGTTCCAGGACCCCTCTCCTACGTGTCTGCTAAAGCTGTCCCCTGGCATTATGGGGCAGACGTATATGTAAATGGAATCAAGCAAGAATTTGATGCTAGTGCCAGTATCTGCGATATCACCGGTCCAGCTAAAGTCACCCGCAGTGGCAGGCTCTTCTCGCCTGACATTGCGCCCCCCGCTATTCGAAAACCCCTCCTCATAAAACCTGCAAGTTTACCAAGTACTGTTGCTGATCAAATTGTGTCCCCTGCTGTCGAGTCATCAAATGCTCGGGGCAAAGGGATTGAAGAAGAGCCTGCCCGGATGGAGGCACCAATACCCGTGAATGCTGAGGCCTCCCGACAAGAAATGGAGGAGATTCTGAAAATCATAAAGAAAAGTGATTTTAATGTTGTTGAGCAGTTAGGGCATACACCCTCCAAGATCTCCCTGCTCTCCCTATTGCTATGTTCCGAGGCTCACGCTAAGGCATTAATCTCATTTCTCAAGACGGCCCATGTGCCGCAGGAGACGTCTGCAGTTCAGTTCACTGACTGCATAGCAAATCTGACGGCGGACAACGGCTTGGGCTTTTCAGATGCCGACCTGACCGCAAAAGGAAGAAACCACAATGACGCCCTGCATGTCTCTATTGAATGCAGGGGCACTACTCTGGCACATGTATTGGTGGACACTGGTTCTTCCTTGAATGTTCTTCCGAAAAAGGCTTTGGATCGTCTGGATTATGAGGGCTTGGAGTTGAAACCCAGCAATATCATCGTCAGAGCCTTTGACGGCTCCAAGAGGATGGTTCATGGAGAGGTTAACATCCCTATTCGTGTGGGCTCTCAAGTGTTTGACTCTACCTTTTACGTGATGGATATACGTCCATCGTACTCCTGTCTGTTGGGTAGACCTTGGATCCACAAAGCTGGGGCAGTGACCTCCACCTTACACCAAAAGCTGAAGTATCCCGTCAGGGGGAAAATTGTCACTGTGCAAGGAGAAGAGGAGTATATGGTGAGCCATTTGAATTCCTTCAGGTACATCGAAATGGACGGAGAATTTATTGAAACTCCCTTCCAACATTTCGAAGAGGTACATCCAATTTCAGCAGCTGCGGAGACAATGGCCGAAGAGAATGATTCCTTGAAGATGGTTTCCCTAAGGGATGCCCGGGCTGTGGTCCAGAAAGGCAATGGTGCACACTGGGGTCAGCTTCCTGACTTCACTCAGAAGAACGACAAGTTTGGGCTAGGCTTTACTGCAGAGGCTCAGAAGGCGGTGCGCAAAGAGAAGATTGGAAAGGCTCCGGTGTTTATTTCCAGCTCAAGGGTGAATGCTATCGAGGAGGATGTGGAGGAAGCTGAGTTTGATAATTGGATCTACCCGACTGCTAGCGACGGACCAAGCAACTGGACAGCAAAGGATTTTACCCCTATCACATTTGTCACGCAGTAATTGATTTCTTTTGATTTCCAAATTTGTAACAAACAATATGTTAAAACTCTGTTGGCTCGGTGTCCTGCCCGGGGCATCGTAGCTCCATTTGTGAGGGCTTTTTGTATGACATTTTCATATATCATCAATCAAAACATTGGACGTTTGTTGCATTTCAAATCTTGTGCTCCTTTTCTTTCTGTGTTATACATATTGCAAAACAGCTATATTTACACACACTCACTTATACAGGTTTCAATCCACTCTGGATCTCACTGGCAACAGCTCTGCTACCGCCAGTTATGACTTCGAAAATCCGATCAACTTGGCCGAAGACGAAGGTGAAGATGATTGCGAAGTGCCTGGTGAACTCGCAAGACTGCTACTACAGGAAGAGAGGGCTATTCAACCACATGAAGAGCCTGTGGAGACAATTAACCTGGGTACTGAGACGGATAGGAAAGAGGTCAAAATTGGTGCCAATCTAGAGCTCAGCGTGAAGCAACGATTGATCCAGATGCTACAAGACTACATGGAGATCTTTGCCTGGTCTTATGAAGATATGCCTGGTTTGGATGCCGACATTGTAGTTCACCATTTGCCAACCAAGGAAGATTGCCCTCCAGTAAAGCAAAAAGTTCGACGAATGCGTCCAGAGATGTCTGAGAAGATTAAAGCTGAGGTGATGAAACAGTTTGATGCAGGTTTCCTTGCAGTAACTTCTTACCCTCAGTGGGTTGCCAATGTTGTGCCAGTGCCGAAGAAGGACGGTAAGGTCAGAATGTGTGTCGACTACAGGGATCTGAACAGGGCCAGCCCCAAGGATGACTTCCCCCTACCTCACATTGATGTCCTTGTTGACAATACAGCTCAACACAAGGTGTTCTCCTTCATGGATGGTTTTTCAGGGTACAATCAGATCAAGATGGCTCCAGAAGATATGGAGAAGACTACCTTTGTGACCCAGTGGGGCACCTTCTGTTATAAGGTCATGCCATTCGGATTGAAAAATGCTGGGGCAACCTATCAGCGTGCCATGGTTGCTTTATTTCATGATATGATCCATCATGAGATTGAAGTATACGTTGATGACATGATTGCAAGGTCTCAAACTGAGGAGGAGCACCTTGATCATCTGAGGAAGTTGTTTGACCGACTCAAGTTGTACAAGCTGAGATTGAATCCCAACAAATGCACCTTCGGGGTGAGGTCCAGAAAATTGCTAGGTTTCATTGTAAGTGATAAAGGTATCCAGGTGGACCCTGCCAAGGTTAAAGCTATTCAAGAGATGCCGACCCCAAAAACAGAGAAAGAAGTCAGAGGTTTCCTAGGACGACTGAATTACATTGCCCGATTCATATCACATCTGACTGCTACTTGTGAGCCAATCTTCAAATTACTGAAGAAAGATCAAGTGGTACGCTGGAATGATGAATGTCAGGCCGCCTTTGAAAGAATAAAGGAATACCTCCAAGAGCCACCCATTCTTATGCCACCAGTGGAAGGAAGACCTCTGATACTATACTTGACAGTGCTTGATAATTCAATGGGGTGTGTGCTGGGGCAGCATGACGAGTCTGGCCGAAAAGAGCACGCTATTTATTACTTGAGCAAAAAGTTTACCGACTGTGAGTCTCGTTACTCACTGCTTGAGAAAACTTGCTGCGCTCTTGTATGGGCTGCTCGCCGGCTGAGACAGTATATGCTGACTCACACTACTTTATTGATTTCAAAGATGGACCCCATCAAGTACATATTTGAAAAGCCCGCTCTGTCTGGGAGGATAGCGAGATGGCAAATGATCTTAACAGAATATGACATCCAGTATACAACTCAGAAAGCAATTAAGGGAAGTGTACTGGCTGATCATTTGGCACACCAACCTGTGGACGATTATCAATCATTGAACTTTGATTTTCCGGACGAAGACATCATGGTGGTAACTGACTGTGAAGTACCTGGACCGGATGAAGGACCTGAGGAAGGCTCCCGATGGTCTATGCATTTTGACGGAGCCTCCAATGCTTTGGGTAACGGCGTCGGTGCTGTAATCATATCTCCCAAGGGGACTCATACTCCACTCACCGCCCGATTATGTTTCAGCTGCACCAACAACATGGCAGAATATGAGGCATGTATCATGGGTTTACAAGCTACGATCGATTTGAGGATCAAGTTTCTAAGTGTCTTCGGAGATTCCGCTCTCGTGATCAATCAGATCAAAGGCGAGTGGGATACGAAACACCCGAATCTCATTCCTTACAAGGAGTATGTGTCGACCTTGCTCCCTCACTTTGAAGAGATAACTTTTGAGCACTTCCCTAGAGAGGAGAATCAGCTAGCGGACGCACTAGCCACGATGTCTTCGATGTTCAAAGTTAAATGGGATAATGAGGCTCCTCAAATCACAATCTGGAAGTTGGATGAACCGGCTTACTGCTGCGAGCTCGAAGCTGAGAAGGTGACTGAAAAACCCTGGTATCACGAGGTGAAGAGGTACTTGGAAGCCCAGGAATACCCGGAAGGTGCATCTGTCAATGATAAGAAGTTCATGAGGAGATTTGCTGCAAAATTCTTCCTCAGCAACGGCATTCTCTACAAACGGAATCATGATTCAACTCTGTTACGTTGTGTGGATAAGGCTGAAGCAGAGAAAATTATGATGGAACTACATGAAGGTACATTTGGGACCCATTCCAGTGGACACACCATGGCTAAGAAAATCCTTCGGGCAGGATATTTCTGGTCCACGATGGAAGCCGATTGTTATCAACACTCCCGGACTTGTCATAAGTGCCAGATCTATGCTGACAAAGTGCATATCCCTCCGGTTCCTTTGAATGTCCTAACGGCACCTTGGCCTTTCGCAATGTGGGGCATCGATATGATCGGTGAGATCCGACCGACGGCATCCAATGGGCACCGCTTCATCTTGGTGGCAATCGATTACTTCACGAAATGGGTCGAGGCAGCTTCCTATGCCACGGTAACCAAGAGCGTCGTGGCACGATTCATCCGGCATAATCTGATTTGTCGGTACGGAGTCCCAGAAAGAATCATTACGGACAATGGTACCAATCTCAATAACAAAATGATCACTGAACTCTGTGAACAATTCAAGATACAGCACCACAATTCTTCCCCCTATCGGCCGAAGATGAATGGGGCTGTAGAGGCAGCCAATAAAAATATCAAGAAAATTGTGCAGAAGATGACAGTGACCTATAAAGATTGGCACGAGATGTTACCGTTCGCTCTTCATGGGTACCGCACCTCAGCAAGGACGTCAACCGGGGCAACTCCCTTCTCCCTAGTCTATGGCATGGAGGCAGTCTTGCCGATCGAAATCCAGATACCCTCTCTCCGGATAATGAAGGATGCAGACTTGAATGAAGATGATTGGATCCAGACTCGACTTGATCAACTAAATCTGATTGACGAAAAGAGGCTCACTGCTATCTGTCATGGTCAAACGTATCAAAAACGGATGATCAGGGCATTTAACAAGAAAGTCAGACCGCAAGAGTATCAAGTTGGGGACCTGGTAATCAAACGCATCATCCTTCCTCAAAGTGATCCCCGGGGCAAATGGACCCCTACTTATGAAGGGCCATTTGTGGTTAAACGTGTGTTCTCTGGAGGAGCCATGATCCTGACCACCATGGACGGTGACGACCTTCCTCACCCCGCCAATGCAGACATAGTGAAAAAATACTACGCATAAATAAAAGACCCGCTAGGTTGACATACCTAGGCAAAAATGAGGGCTTCCCGGCGAACCAAAAGGGTTCGGGCAAAAATAAGGGATGAAATGAAAAATCTGTACACCCGGCAAGTCGAAAACCTGAAAGGGCGGCTTGGGCAAAAAAGGGTATCCCGTTGGACTGAAAACCCGAAAGGGCGGTCCAGGCAAAAGTTAGGGATAAGAGCGTAACACTATGTCTCATTGGATCACTTCGCACCCAGAATTCGGCATCAACTATCTGGCTCAGATTACGGCATCGACCAATCAGCTTCATCTTCGACCAGGCAGCAAAGCGAATGAGGCGTTCGAAGACATAAAGGCGATAGCAGAGTTGGAACCCAGTGGGATTGTTCACATAGCTGTTTTGTTTTTTCAAATTGTAAATTCTATACTTTCTTGGCGGCGTCCTCTTACTAGGATGTCAGCCTCTTGTACAAAAAACGCCTATTCACAGGCAAAGTTTAAATCAATACAAATTCACTTGTCCATATAAATTGCCGTTGTTTTTCTTTTTCTGTTTTGTCTTGCGAAAAACGTCCAATGTTCATTTTTGATATATGCATTTGACATTAAATTGCTGATTCATAAATGTTTGCATATGAAAAAAGAGATTAATTACAAGTGATATCAAAGACAGGGGCAATGTGGAGTTGTCTAATGCGGTCTAGTTGTTTTGTCCACCAAAGCACCAAGGCAGGTTCAACTGAAGAATGTGGCCAAACTATCTTAACTCCCCGCAGAGTAAAGCAAAATTCAGCAGCACTTTCCCCAAGCAGGAGTCGATTCCCCGTCGATCCTGAAAAAGGCACAACATCCCCCGGCAGGTCTTAAAAGCTCATCCCCAGTAGATTCTGCGAGCTTATCCCCGGCGAAGTACGAACGTCACGCCAAGTTTTATTTAGAGTTATTTCCTCACAAGGACTTATAACTGGGTTATCCTCAGCTAAAAGCCACGGAAGACCGTTCTCGGCGAAAGTTCCTTCAATCCCCAGTGAAGTTTATCTTTGGTTTTCCCCAGCGGAGTTTATCATCATTATCCTCAGCGGAATCCATTGTTAAAGTCCTCAGCAGGCCTCTCATCAGAGCTTCGGTCAAGCATCTCTTCCGCAGAACAGCTTCCCGGTCATTCGTCAAGGATTTATTTTCCTAAGATGAAATTACACTCATAAACATTTCACATTTTCATACATCTTGCTTAACTACATGATGAAACACATGCAACATCAAATGTCGAACATCATGACATCATGCATATCATACATCATGACATTGCATACAGCTTACGTCTTTGCCTTTTCAGGAAAAAGACAATCTCAAAAACGACTACTTTCAACTGTCACAATTCCAGATTCGATACCTGTATCTAGCCAGGGCACATCTGAGAGTGATCGGTTTTCAGACTCGATTCCTGTATCCAGCCAGGGCACGTCTGCAGAGTTCAAAGATTCGACTCCTGTATCCAGCCAGGGCACATCTATCAACTACAATATTTCCAGATTCGATTCCTGTATCCAGCCAGGGCATATCTGTTGACCACATTTCCAGACTCGACTCCTGTATCTAGCCAGGGCACGTCTGAAGAGTTCGAAGATTCGACTCCTGTATCCAGCCAGGGCACATCTATCAGCTACAACATTTCCGGATTCGATTCCTGTATCCAGCCAGGGCATATCTGTTAACCACGTTTCCAGACTCGATTCCTGTATCTAGCCAGGGCACGTCTGCAGAATTCAAAGATTCGACTCCTGTATCCAGCCAGGGCATATCTATTGACGACTATTTCCAGATTCGACTCCTGTATCCAGCCAGGGCACATCTGTGAGCAACCGATTGTAGATTCAATACCTGTATCCAGCCAGGGCATATCTGCATAAGGAGACTGAAGATCAAACACCTGTAACAAGCCAGGAAAACATCTGTCTTTCTTAAACACACAAGTTCTCGCTAAGGAATCTCTTATGCGATCAACACTTCCAAGTGGCATCTATAAGCCCATTCCCGACAAAGTTCTGTCACTTTTCCAGATGGCATCTACAAAGCCCATCTCCCTATCCACCATCTCTCCAAATGGCATCTATAAGCCCATACCCGACACCACATTGTTGAGACTCCAGCATGCGAGTACAAATTTCCGGGCACTCTAGTGTCCAATCTCCTTTTACCCTCGAGTCACGAAAGGCAAACTTGCCAATCTAACTCTTCAGGTCCAAGAAGATTGAACAGGGGCAACTGTTGTACCCCAAAATTTTCCCTCCCATTTCCTCAACATTTTCTCATCACAAGACCTTTGAAGATCAAGATCCAATTAAGGTTTCCTCTGCTCAAGACTTCTCCTTGCACTGTGGACTCAAATTAGGGTTTGTGTTTGCCTAAAGATGTTTTGACCTAAAATGCCTAAGATGACTTTCATGCTTCATATTGGACTCCCAAGTTTACCCATACCAAGTTTCAAGTCTTGATTCCAAGTTTTTCCCAGTCAATTGGACAGTTGACCTAGAAATCAGCTGTATTGGGGAAAAAGTCAACTGTGGCCAATTGACAGTCAAACCTCATGAAATTTGATCCACATCAACATTATGAACTCACATGGACCATTTGATCAAGTTTGAATCACAATTCCCCAAGAAATTTGATCAGATCACCAAAAGGGCAAAATGGTCATTTTTAGGGTTTTGACTGCACAAAGGCAATTTTTGACTGTTTGACCTAGCCAATGGCAAACCAAGCTCACATATGGACTCAAGAACCCCATGGAATTATCTTGACATGTACATCAAGCTCAAAAGATCCCAAGTACACAAGATTGACAGTTGAATTTCCCAGTCAATTGATCAATTTTGACTGTATACTGAAAAGTCAAACTTTGACTTTTTGGTCAAAATCAAGAGTCAAGATTCATTTTTCATCAAAACATTACAAATCATGAAACTTGTTCACCAAGAAATCACAAAATGCAAATTAGGGTTTGAAAATGGAATTTTTCATAACTTAGAATTTTTCTAAGTTATGAAAAACCCTAATTTTTTCCCAACTTTGCCCCATCTTTTCACCATGATCCATTTGGATTCAAACAAAAGTCAAAACATGAAAGTTGTAGCTTGTTGCAAAATCTACAACTTTGATTCACAAAGTTTTCTCATTTGAAGCTTGTATCTCAAGTTATGATTTTTTGAATAAGGGCACTAAACCATCTTTTAACTTAGTGAAATTTGACCTATTTTGACAAGGTTTTCTACCCTACTTCAAGGCCACTTTTCATACCCTTCCACTTGGAATTTCAAATTGCATTTCAAAGATGGATTGTAGTACACATTCCAAGCTTTCCAAAATGTCCAAGAACTCATCAAACAACCTCATAACTTGGGAGATTCGAATTTCACAAGTTGGCAAAAATTCACTTTTGTTCTTCATCAAGACATGTTCATAACCTTGCCAATTTGAATTCAGTTTGCTTTATGCTTAATTACAGGTCCTTGAACCAATCCATACTCAATAATTTAATGCATATTCAATGTGTTAAGGTCATGTTCTTTGTGTTCTAACATTGCATAATGGTTTAATCCTAAACTAGATAAAGTGGAATTTCCATTTTTGAAAAGTTTAGCTTTATGTCAAGTTTGTAATCCAACAAGTACAAAGAAGATCTGGTTAACACAAGATTATGGGCATAACACACTGATCAAGAGGAGTTGATGCAGCACATTAGGGGGTCCTATACTGACCTAGAACACCAATTTGCTTTTGATAGCTTAAGTGTGAAGGAAGGTCCATAACATATGCTATCTCTCATATCAGTCAAGACACACAGCACAAAAGATATCAAACACATTCCATAGACCACATTGAAGCTTTTGCTCGAGTCATTTGCCTTTCAAACACCCTCCATCTCAGAATCATCCTCAAACTGCACAAACAGGGGTGCCCCTGCAGTTTGAGTGCAATCTCTCATTCCCTTCAAGCATTTTGATCAAAACCTGTTCCTCTACCTTCCTTACCACATATGCAAGTTATCCATAAGCTAAGACACGATCTGTAGTTGCTCTAACCACTTCCACCATTTTCACATCTTTAACTTGCAGGTGAAGTTCTATAGCTTGATACAAGAAGCTTCAAGACAAAGTGAGCATTGAAAAAGCATCCCTGGACTTCAAGGAAGCTTTTCCAATCATTACATTGCACTGAAAGTCTCTCATTCTCCACATAGAAGTTCAACTGCACAGGTAAAAGTTTGAATTCGTATCTCTCTTATTAGGCATCTTTAGTCTTAAGTTTGTGAAGAAACAAAGTCCTACTCATAGCCCTGAACATGTACATAGCTTTACTTTTCATTTCTTTTGTCTGAGTGAAGAGAATTTTAGCTCTGAAAATGGTAGAAAAACTAGGTCAGAAAAGAGGGGGAGAGAAATTCTCTCTCATCTTGGAGAGATAGGTCATGTTCTTTATATGGTTGAAACCGTCTCTTAATGCTCTACACTTTTCATGTTATGAGTTTTGCTTGAAAGTCCAGGAATCCAGAGTTAGAAAACGCGTGTTCTGTGAGAAGAAAGATGTACAGAGGTTGAAGAAGAAGTAATCTGGGCTGGGCCTGGATTTGTTTCCTTTTCACACCCCATTTTTTGGTTTACACCCCCCTGAGCCCATTTGTTTATTTTTCAACATTTTTGACTTTTTCTTTTTGGGTTGACTTTGTTTATTTTTTCTCATGCCATTAAAATTTTTAAAATATTTTTTTCATCATTTTTGTATTTATGGCATATTTGTTTGTTTATTTCTTCTATTTATATACAAATATATATATATACTATTATTAAAATAAATAGAAAATAATGTAGATACATTTTTATTTTTATTTTTACTCTCTGAAAATATTTCACACAAAAAATATTTTTATTTATTTTATTAAAATATTAAATAAATATTTATTTTGTATAATACTCATTTAGGGTTTAATATATGTATATATACATGTTTATTAATATATTTAAGATAAAAAATATAAAATACTTGATTTTCTTCATTTTTATTAATATTTGATACAAAAATACTTTTTTCACAAAATACTTCATTTTATTTTATTTTTGTACATAATAAACAAATAGTAGAATTTAATTAGATAATAATACTTTTTATATAAAAATTAGGGTTTCTTACCCTAAGTTTCAAAATACTAAAAAATAGATACATTTTTATTTTCTTTTTCCTTTTACATAAATATTTTCTCATACACATAAAAAAACTTTCTTTTTTTTTACATTTTCACATATTTATTTTGTTTACATTTAAATTATGCAATTTATTTACCATACAAATATCCAATTGTTGTAATAATTTAGATTTAAATTCTTGTCAATATCCCCATTTGAACATTTGTACCCCCCTTCCCATATTTGGTTGTGTAATAGTTTAGTAATTTTAATTTCGCATTTTATTGCTTTCTAAATAATGACATGCTAGAATTAGGGTTTGAATGCGAAAAAACGATAAAAAATAGTTTGACCTAATACAAGATAAACAAGCATGAATATGGACACACAAATCACACTTGCACCCCCTAGGGTATTCCACTTGTTGCCTTCAAATAAATGGGCCATATTGTATGTTGAACATCTTTGGGCAAAGCAAACAGTTTGAATGATCATAGTCCCTCGATAAAACTTTTCAAAACAAACAAAACAAATGATCAAGTCCCTTAGAGAAATTGCCCAAAGACATTTAACGTCGTTACAATTATGGTCTAAACGATGACCCGCGCCTGTCCCTTTTCACATCCTAACACAAGGTTGCCCACCAAATACAATGGTGGTGCAAACTTGTTAAAAGGGTTAAAGAATAGCAATAATCTTTTGAGAAATTTAGGAGTAGATAACCTCTTAGTTACTTGAACCAACTTGCAAAACAAAACACTTGCCTATTTTTTCAAACCACACTTCACTACACTTTCCAAACAACTTTCAAAACAAATGAAAACCTTTTCAAAAGACATACATCTTTGTATACATCCCCACATGGATCATTGCAAAGGTTGCCACCACATTGGCCTCTTTTCAAAACATTTTCAAAACCCACACACTCAAGCACCATTTAAAACAATTGAAAACAAAAGGCAAGTGATCTAAGCAAGTAACTAAGAGCCCATGGATAACCATGGATAGAAAGGGTGCTAATACCTTCCCTTTCTATAATCTACTCCCCGAACCCAAGAAAACATCTCAAAAGGTTTTTGCTGTGCTTTTTAACCTTTCCTTAGGATAAAATAAAAAGTCGGTGGCGACTCTTGCTAACCGCAACATTTGCGAATACAAACGCAAACCTCAAGTCAGTTCTCCCACCGTATCACAATGACCATGCCCCAAATTTTCGATAATATCTGTTGCATGTGGTTCCTCGTTGGTTTCAACAACTGATGACATATCATGGGAGTCAAATGAAGAAGATCTAGCAGGAGATACAATCAAAATAGGTGGCATGACACTTGACTCATCTTTAAAAGTAATGTTGCATTTTCAATTGCTGGAGTTGAAGGGAATGCAAGTATAGTAGGAACATGCTGGAAAGAATCATCTTCAACAACATTACTGAAAGATGCACCAGGAAAGATGTGATCATTTTTAGAAAAAAATTTGGCAGCAAAAGGAAATTCATTTTTCACAAAAAATAACATCTCTAGAGTTAAATAAAACACCAAGCTCCAAATCATACATACGTCGTCCCTTGCTGCCATATGGATAGCCCACAAGTACATATTTTTGACTTCGAGCAGCAAATTTGTCACCCTTATGATGTTGATTATGCGTATAACCTAGGAAACCAATGACACAAAGGCGCTCAAGAGAAGGACGTTTATCATACAAGAGTTCAAATGGAGTCTTACCATCCATGTTCCTTGTAGGAGTGTGATTGATCAAATAACACGCAATAAGAGCATATTCACCCAAAAATTGAATTGGAAATTGAGCTTGAAAGAGCAAAGCACGAGCAACATTGAGAATGTGTCTATGATTTCACTCCACTCTTCCATTTTGTTGTTGTGTTCTAAAACATGAAGTTTCGTGAATTATACTATTGCACGAAAATAAGTTTTCATGCAATTAAATTTGGTCCCATTGTCACTACGAATAATCTTTACTTATTTATTGAATTGTCGCGCAATCATTGCAAAGAATTGACAAAGATATCTAGAGACTTCTGTTTTCTCAATAATAAGATAAATCCACGCTGCTCTCGAGTAGTCATAAACAATAGTTAAAAAATATCTAGCACCAAAAAACGTTAGGTTGTGATAAGGCCCCCATAAATCACAATGGATTAAATTAAATGCAGAAGTTGCTTTATTTTCACTAACTGGAAAAGTATATCGAGACTATTTTTCTCTAAGACATATTTCACATGATTGGGTACATAGATAATTATTTCTACTAGAACTAACATTCAAAAATATTTGCAGAGCCTTCAAAGATGCATGTCCTAGTCTGCGATGTAACAAGTCCAAAGAAATTTCCTTATTTATTTTCATTATAGTTGTTATGACCATCTCTTTAAGATAATATAGTCTGTCACTTTGTTCACCCGCTCTAATCGGCATCCTCAAAATGGGGTCATATATAAGACAAAACTTGTCAGTAAATTTAACTGTGTAATTAGAATCTTTTAGTTGTTGCGACACTGAGATAAGATTGCAGTGTAGACTAGGCATATATAAGACATTAGTTAATCTTAATCTTTAATTGAGAATCACAATTCCTTCCTTTGTCTCCATCGTCTCTTCACCATTTGGTAGTGCAACAGAGCACTCAAAAATATTATGCACATTGGTTAAGCATTCAAGTTAACCGGATTTGATTCACATGTATCAATAATCCATGGCAAAAAGGAACACTTACCACTTAGCTTCTTGATTGCATCTAGATTTACATTTTTCAAAAGGATGACCAATGCTTGCCATTGATCACTAGTAATATTGTCGGGGTTACAAACATCAGAACTTGATGTTTCAGAAGTAACTTCTTCTTTAGATGACTTTGTTTTTTGTTAGAAACAACATTATATTGTTTTGGTTTCTGTTGTACCCCAAAATTTGCCCTCGCATTTTACCGCAAGAAATCACAGCTTCAGGCTTTTCCTAATTTTTCAAACTGGCTCAAGAATCGATCAAACAGACTTTTCTCGTCAGTCAGACACAATTAGGGTTTTATTGATTTTCAGGGCTCTGGAATGTTTCACACAGTTGGCTTAGGGTTTTGGTTGACTTTGGCTCAGTTTCGATCAGGCGAACGCTCTTTGGCATTTAATCAGGAATTAGGGTTTTTGTGGGCACGTTCTCAGAAGGATTTAAATTCTACGATGCTTTGCAAGTTATTCCGAGATTTGGGTTTGAATTCGCGTTGTTTGACTTAATCAGTAAAAGAATGCATTTGGATTGAATTCACGTTTGTTTGATTGAACCAGTCAAAAGATACATTCAGTTTGGATTTACAGTGTTTGGTAAGAAATCAGTAAAAAGGGAATGCGTCTGATCAGTTATTGTGTTTGACTGTGCTTCGCTTTGGATGATGGAAGCGCCGAGTTTATTATTTGATCAACGTTGAATCAATGTTTAGTTAATTATTTATTATTCTAAAGATTAAATAGCTGGAATTTAATTTTCAGTTATTTTAATTTAAAGAACTATAAATAATAAATAAATAATTGAAAAGGGATAAAAAGAATTAACTGGATTAATAGAATTTTTATTTCATATTTAAATATTTGTTACAATTATTATTTAGATACAAGTATTCGTTTACGAGGTATTTATAATAATAATAGTTACAATGATTAAATTGAAAATAAAACTATCCTATTTTTCTAAATATTCCTAAGTCTCCAATTCTTCATTCTTCATTTGATACCCCTCCCCACTCAATTTTTTTATCTGCAAAAGAAAGGAAGAAAAGTCAAAAAGCAGATAAATAAATAAAGAGGCAGATAAAATTACAGTTCATCATTAAGGGCAACTGATTGGGATCAGTTAACCCTCTCTGCAAATCACGGGATTTCTCCCGGTTCACAAAGAGGGATGAATGTTTATTTGCTAAAAATGAATGCACAAAAGTCAAAATTGCACAAGTCAAATTGTCCAAACTGCATAAGTTCAAATCTCAAACAGCACTGCACAGTCCAAATCAAACTCCAAAGTCCAAACCAAACTAAAAAGTCCAAATTCAACTTTCTGTCAAAAAATGTCAAACTGTACAAGGCTGCCAAAACTGTCAAAAAGGAAGATTTGGAAGGATATCAAAAGATACAAAGTACAAGAAGCTGTCAAGAAAAGATAAAATATGCAGAGAAAGCAAGACATGCAAGCAACATACTCATTTTTCATCATTTCCCAAGTGGCCCTTTCAGAAAGTACAGAGCATAAACATATTTAAAATATATTGGCTGTACTGAAGAGAGAGAGAAGAGAAAAAAGCAGGTGTAGGCTTTAGGCAGGAAGAAGGATATATAAAACAAAAACTGAACACAGTACAAGAGGGGAGAGCAAATCCAAGAAAGCCTAAAACCACTGTCAAGTATCAAAACCTGCTAAACCTCAAGCCTGAAACCTTCAAACACATAAACATAACTAACATATGCCCAAGACCTCAAACCTGCCTGAAGCAAGTAAAAAGCCTTGTTTCAAAGAACCTGCTAAAGCCTCTTATCCCCTGCATAAACATACAAACCTGAACCCTGTCAAAACCAACAATATGAAAGCCTAAAAATCCTACATATGCCTTAAAGCCTAACCAGTGAAGCCAGCATAAACCGGTCTCAGGGCCCAAAACCTGTAACCAGAAACAAAAGATCAAACAGCATACCTGCCTGAGACCTCACAAGCCTAAACCTGTGAAACCTCATAAACCTGAACCTGTCAGGTTCATTAACCTGTAAACCCTTCAAAACCCTTACCATTCAATTAAAACACAAGAGGAAGCATAAACCAGATAAAACTCACCACAAGCCTTAACCAACTCAAGCAACGATCAAGCCTGAAACAATCAGTTCAAACCTTACCTGCCTGAACTGTAGAAGCCTAAAGAGCCAAAAACCCTGTCCTGCCTTAACCATCAACCTACAAACCTTGGTCAAAGACCGTACTAAGCCTGAACCTGCTAAGCATATGCCAAAACCTGCTTGAAGCCTTCAAGCCTCACACAAAAAAAGGTAAAGCCTTACTACTCAAAAAGCATCCAAAATCAAACCCTCAAGGCCCTCAGAGTATTCATCATAGGGCATTTTCAACCAGCACAAAGGCATCAATCTCAGCAAGCCAAAGAAGAGAAGAAGAAAACATTCCAAAAGGCAACAAGGAGATAAAGAAGCGTTTCGAGGCATCAAGGTAATCACACAAAAGAAGCATACCTAATAGGCAACTCAGTGGCAAGCACAGGCCCTCAGAATACATCATCACAGGGCAATCAAAAGGCAAGCATACAAAGGTATCTCAAGGCAACCAAATAGAAGCATTCAAGGCGACAAGAGAAAGAAGAGAAAAAGGGGCTTTCAGATATATTGTCAACATCATAAAGCCTAAAGAAAAGTACAGAGTACCAGGCAGCTGAAGCAAGCACCACGCCTTTCCCTCCGCCCTTGGCCTCCGTAGCACCCACAACTTCCCTCCTCCGTCTCCAGGTAACATGTCCCATTCTATTTCTTTCAAAACCTCAAACAAACATTAAAAACTTGAAGTTAGAATCAATGGATTGGACAATCAACGCATGCAGTAATGAAACCAACGAAATAAAAGATTGAAACCGTACCGTGAACCCATCGCCGTAGCCTTCGCTGGAGGGAAGAGGAAAGTGGAGAGTACCGGTGGCCTTTGGGACGAAGGAGAGCTCAGGCAGGTTCAGAAGCGAACGAGGAGGATATCACGCGGAGAAGACGAAGGCCAAGAGAGAATGAGCGCCGCTCTGCCAAAACCTTAACCCTAATTCAACTAAACAAATCACGTTTAACCCTAACAAAATTATGTTGGGCCTCACCCCATTTCCTGCATAAGCCCAAGCGAACTCCTAATTCCCCCCCCCCCCCCCCCCCCCCCCCCCCCCCCCCCGTTTCTCTTGTTTGGGCCATAACTGTCAAAAGGCCCATTCAAAACTTTAACCCTTTTTTTTTTATAAAACAAAGTTTATTAATAAATTAACACAAACCTTTTTTATATAACATATTTTTAAACAATATATTTTTTCTCTAACTTAATATATTTTTTTACAATAATACATTAATACTCTAATACATAAAAATACATTTTTTTTTATTATTACACAATATAATTAAAATTGAAAACACCTTTTTCTTTTAATTAAAATATTCTTTTTGTATATAAATAAATACATTTTCCTTTCTTAGAAATGTTTATACATAATCAAGACAAAATACCTTTTTATATACATAATTTAATACACTTTTTTTCATTTAATTAAAACATTTCTTTTTGTACATATTAACAATATACAAGATTCCAAAAGACTAAGTAAATAGACATTTAATTCTTTTCTTTAGGTTAAACAATACTTAATAATACGCATTAATTCACATTGTCGCACCTGTAAATAATTACATACACATATACATATGCACGTACACTTACACAATACATCTCACATTACACGCTTGATACAAATACATTTACATTGCTCCAATATACATTTGCTTATCTTATACATTGCTATTCGTGACATTTACATTTGATCGCAAATTCGATTTGGTTGTAACTTATTGGACACTACATTCCTAAAGTCTCATCCCCATTTGTGAATTTGTACCCCCACTCCCGGATACTATTTGTAATAGCGTAGATTTTAATTCTCGCAATTTATCGCTTTCCAATTATACCATGGTTAGACCTAGGGTTTGCATGTACATCAAACGCTATATAACCTAATACAAGACAAATACATGAAATCAATACACAATCACACTTGCACCCTCTAGGGTAATCCCACATGTTGCCTTCCAAATGGGCCATGCTTGCACGTCGAGTTTCTTTGGCAAAACAAATACAAATGATCATAAGTCCCTCGATGACGCTTTCGAAAGTTGCCTAAATGGAATGATCATATTCCCTTAAAAGAAAATTGCCAAAGACACTTGGCATCATTGCATTCATGGTCCATACGATGACCCGCGCCCGTCCCGTTAAGCTTCCTAAACGCAAGATTGTCCACCAAATTCAATGGTGGAACAAAATTGTTAAAAAGGGTTGAAAACATAGAGAAAACCTTTTGAGTACAATAGGGTAGACAAAACTCTTAGTTACTTGAGATCAACTTGCAAAAACACTTTCCTTCTTTTCAAACCACACTCCACAAACACTTTCAAAACAAACTCTCAAAAACATTTTGAAACATCTTTTCGAAAAGACCCACACTTTTGTAAAACACTCAAACACGAGTCAAATACATTGGTAGCCTAAGACAAGGCATCTTCTTCAAAAACATTTTTCAAAACACACACACACACCATTTTCAAGCAATCGAAAATCAAGGCAAGTGATCTAAAAAACCAAGTAACTAAGAGCCCATGGATAACCATGGATGAAAAGGGTGCTAATACCTTCCCTTTTCATAATCTACCCCCCGAACCCACGAAATATCTCAAAAGGTTTTTGCTGTGATTTTTAAACCTTTCCTTTAGGATAAAATAAAAAGTCGGTGGCGACTCTTTCTCAACCGAACAAGTGCGAATACAAACGCAAAACTCATAGTCAGTTCTCCCACCGTATCATAGTTTCCCATGCCCGGTTCCCTTGAATTGTCTGTGTTGTCAATCTCCCCACCAATAAGGATATCCTATTACCTAAAAACAATCATCTGAATCATGGCCATTTGATTGCAGTGACTGCACGTCATTCTTTTTTCTTTAAGCTTGAAGTTAGACTACACTACAAACACCATGACCTCACCATGATCTTTTGTCGTACGAGTCACTATGTGCAGCCGTACCTCCTGAAAGTGTTGCATAAGCTTTGTTTAATGTAGGCAGAGGATCTTAAGCAAGAAAATCAGATTGTACTATTCCATGTATACTATCATCTAATCCCATTAGGAACTGGTGGATTTTATCTTCTTCGCGTTTCTTTTACAACACATAACAGAGATTGCACTTGCAAAGCCCACACCTGCATGTAAGGATCTAATCATGTGAGTGCAACTTCCTTTGCGATGTGTTTTGCATGATGTCGAAACTATAAGAATATAATATTTTTGTATATTGTGTGGTATCTCTGAGTTTGGGTGGAACCCTACAGATTTAGAGGTCTTAGGAATCATTGGAAACATATTCAAAACTGACCCAGTCTCAAAAAATTATTTTCTGCACTAAAAAAGCATTTTCAGGCCGACTCATAAGTCATTATAGGCCGACTCATGTACCGCTCAAAATAAGCAGTTTTACCTCTTCCTTGGCCAGGTCGTCTCATAATCTATTTCAGGTCGACTCAAGTACTGTCCTAGATAAGCAATTATGTTTTGTCTTGATCAGGCTGTCTCATAGGTCATTTCAGGCTGGCTCATGTTATTAAAATTAACACCATGAGCCTGCTCATCCAAGATACAGGTCTGCTCATACTGTTTCAAGAGACAAATTTTCTATTTTCTTTTAATTCTGAATTTTCCTCTTTTTCTCTTGTAATACGGTGGGAGAATTGACTGTTATACTGGTTTTGCGTTTGTATTCGCAAATGTTGCGGTAAGCAAGAGTCGCCACCGACTTTTCTTTTATCCAACAAAGGAAAGGGTGAAAAGAATAGAAAAATACCTTTCGAGGTTATTTCTGAGTAAGGGGGTAGATTATGGAAAGGGAAGGTGTTAACACCCTTTCCATCCGTAGTTATCTACGGGCTCTTAGATGCTTAGCTCATTTTAAAATACCTTGTGCTTTATGTGTTTTTGAAAAGTATTTTGAAAGCGCCTTAGTGCGATGAACTTTGTAATGTTTCTCGAAATGGTAGAGAACGTATACAAAGTGTTTGAAAATGTTTTTGAAAGAAATTTTGTGTAAGTGTAAAAATTGTTTGAGCAAGCATCTAACAGATATCTACTTTACTTGAAAGGTTATTCTTTTCCTCTTTTCTTTTAGACGATGCTATCCTACTATTAGTGAGTAGGTAGCCCTAGTTGTTGGATGTTTAAGGTACATTCGAAGGGATGTTTATACAATCATAAAGGCAACTGGGTAAGAAACTTTAGTAACTACCCTAGGGTTTTTAAGATCATACCGAGGCAACATCGAGAGGGTCATTTTTGATCTTTTAAAACAAAGGGTAGCCACTAAAGTCTCTCACGTTTCGAGAGTTGTAACTGTTTTCTTAAGGAAACCAAAGTAGGGATACCCTAGAGGTGTATATGTGAGAGTGTGTTTGTTGTTAGGAAAATCACCATTCTTGCAAGCATGAGGTTGAAGATGATGGTGATGGCACGTTGTGTTTAAATTCTGGACATGCTCTATTACTTATTTAATTGATTGAGTTTTAATAAACAAATGTATTTGTTAACTAGGAATTTAGATTATACAAGTTTTGAATAATTAAGGCTTTTTGATAGAAGAAAGAGTTGTTCGAGGGAAAGTATAAGAAGGTTTTTATGGAGTCTTCGATTGATGAAGAGCTAGTAAAGAGTTTTACTATATTGAACCATTATCGAAGGGTTTGTCTTTGAACTGTGGAAATATAAGTTATTCGAAGCATTACAAAGAAAGATATTCCGACCATCGTGTTGTTTGAATTGGCGCTTCGAAAAGAAGAAGATTTCGAATTCAAAAGGTTTGATCTTATCCAAAGAGACACGTGGAAGTATAATAGTTCGAAAGACATGTAAATCTTCGAACGTGGCGTGTTTTCGTAGAAGGACCGTTAGGGTCAAATCAGTATAAATAGAAGTCTTAGTTGTTAGAAAAAATGTGTTTGAATTGTATACAAAATCATATTATACCCAAAGTACTGGAGCAAGAGAAACGAGTTTGTTGATAATGTATGTGTAAGAACACCACCAGTTTTATTCAGAATTAATTTCTCAGTACAAAGTCTTTAATCACTTTTATTCCTTTTTCGTTTCCAGTCTAGTCTTTTAACAATTTTATTAACCTTTTCTTATTGAGCATTGTCTTTATATTTGCACAAATTCCCAGATTATTCCCTTTAAAGTCATATTTAAGATTCATAGTCAAACTTTAAACATCTTGAGATAATTGTAACCATAGAAAAACCTTATTATTATCCGTACAATGTTTTCTTTCAGATCAAACTATAAAAACATTAAGACTATGTACTAGGATCAATCTAGTCGATCCTGTAAGTTACCAAAGCATAAGATTTGGAAGACTAGCGGTTGTTTGTCAGAAATCACTGGTAAATAAATTGGCACATCCGGTGGGACAATGTCGAAGTGTTTTAGTCACATTGTTTATATTCTTTCAATTTGGGTCTTTATAGCAGTTTCTGTTATAAACTTATTCTTGCCCAGTATATGAACCTTAGGAGTGGTAAGATAACCAATAACAAACAACCAATACCCAAAAGAAAACAAACCAGAAAGATGGTTAATACTGCCAATGATGGAGAGCGAAATCCTCTGCAAGGATCAGGCACCAGCATTGCAAGTTTCAACTGTGATTCCTAGTTCAAAAGCCATGTCCATATCCCCAGGGTCCATGGTTACAAATAGTTTGATACCTGGGTCCACAGGGGCCATACCCACGAACAATTCGACAATCATGCCTATCTCTGCAAATACGACATAGATCCCTTCGAACACTCAAACTGGCCATGTGTTGACATATGTAGGAAACCAGACTCAACTTGCAACCCCTAGACCACCAGGATTTGAAAATTTTAGGACTTGGAGGGAGCAACCCCAATACGGGATGCCAACTTCCCTTATGTCAGGATTACACAATAATATAACCACACATATACAGCCTACCATGATAACCCTTTCGCCAGTGTAAAATTCTGGTTCTGGCGTGAACCATGTGGGTCAAAATACGCAGAACCAAGGATTGTCAAACCAATTGCCTATACTCACAAAGGATACGTAGGCAGCGTTTAGGCAACAAATGGACGCTAGTAACCATGACATGGTAGGAGTGCTTGCACGTGAAGTGAATACCATTTTCTCTCCTTTGATCCAGAATATTAATAGGAGAAACTAAGAAAATACCCAATCCTATCAGTAAATGTCAGCGCAGATGGCGCGTATAGCAGACTTTTTGGAGCCTCACAAGCACCTGTTCGACATAGGCAAAATCATGTGGAAATTCAAGAGGAAGAACCCAATATCAATCAGGTTCAACCACCCAGACAAGAGCCTGGCGAAAGGGAAGTGGGGGCAAGGGTAGAACGACGAGAAATTCGAAATGAGATCCCTAAGGAGCAACCTAGAAGAATAGTAATGATTAACAGGGATCAAAATGCAGAATAAGTGATCCGTAGAGTTAGGCAGGATAACATACTGGCTGAAAATAATTTAACCACCATGATCGAAAGAATCATGGCTCAAAATAGCCTGAATACAGGTTTTCGACGGCCAAATTACACATCTCCATTAACATATTTTATTTTGCAGGCAGAATTACCAAGGGGTTGTAAAGTCCCCAAGTTCACAAAGTTCTCAGGAGATACTAACGAATCAACTATCGAACATGTGGCTAGGTATCTGATAGAAGCAGGGGACTTGGCAAATAACGAAAACTTAAGGATACAATATTTTCCTAGTTCATTAACAAAAAATTATTTTACATGGTTCACTGCATTGCCACCAAATTCTAAAGATACATGGCCTCATTTAGAAAGATTATTCCATGAACAATTCTACATGGGGCAAACTAAAATAAGTCTGAAGGAATTAGCCATCATTAAAAGAAAGTTTACTGAACCTTTAGATGACTATTTAAATAGGTTTCGTTTGTTGAAATCTAGATGTTTCACAATAGTGTCTGAACATGAATTGGTCGAAATGGCTGCTGGTGGATTGTATTACTCCATTCGAAAGAAACTAGATACTAGGTATCTAAGAGACATGGCCCAATTAGCAGACAGAGTTTGACAAATCGAACGTTTGAAAGAAGAAAAGGCCAAGGCAAGTAAGAATTATAAGAAATAGAGGGTAACTTATTTAGAAATCAAAGAAGAGGAAACAAAAGCCTTCAATGACATATATGATCTTGAGGAATTCGAAGTAGATTTGGCTGAATTAAAAGAAGCACCCCCGTACTCTTGTAAAATGCTTACACCAGCAAACAGCAGAAATCCCGTCGAAGTAGAAAAGAATGAGAAATTCCCCAAGAAAGCTTATACGTTTGACGTTACTAAATGTGATGAGATTTTAGATTTGCTTGTAAAAGATGGTCAAATGATAGTGCCTTATAATGCCAAAATTCCTCCGTTAGAACAACGGAAGAAAAGAGGTTTTTGCAAATATCATAACTTTCTGGGCCATAAAACTTCATAATGCTTTCTTTTCAGGGATCTTATTCAAAATGCTATCAAAGAAGGACGCTTGAAGTTTGCTGACAAAGTTAAGAACCACATGAAGGTTGATGCTGACCCCCTCCATAGTGCACACACCAATTATGTTGAACCTGTGGAAATCAACATGGTGGACATGGTGGAATATGAAGGAGAAGAGGCCAAGAGAGTCGGAGTCTCAAACACGAATGGCAAACAGGCTACTGGAGGCCTAACTAACATAATCCCTTGTGACACTCCTGGAGAAAATATTTCTATAGGTGATGCTGAATCAGAGGCCACTAAGGGCCCTGAGGGAGGAATAACTGAGGCTACTGAAGGCCTTAGAGTCAAATTTAATAAGATAAGGGTTGCTGAAGGTCCTAGTCTAAGAGTTAATATGGTGGATTTAAACCGACCTCCACCAGAAATGGAAGAAGTCGAAAGATGCCTCAAGCTGTAAAGGGAACAAATGAGTTTTTGCTACCCTAAAACCAATGAGACACTGCGAGAATACCCCTGGAGGTGTCATCAAAGAAATTCAGAGATGCTGATGTGTCCAAGGTGCAACATTACTCTGAATTGAAGGGTTGCAAAGGCTTATGAAAGAGCACAACATGCTAGAACCCAGGGCAATTGGAGGCACGAAAGCCAGTTGATGAAAGTGTACCCAAAGTCAGGGGAAAGTCTGCTTGGTTTTTTGGTACGTTGTTATAAATCTGAAACAGAATGTTTGTTATAAGCCAGGTGTGGGGCAGTGTATGATAAAGAGATGGCTGAAATGTTCGAAAGAGTTCCATTTAACCATGGATGGGACAAACAAGGTAGCAACCCCAAGATATACATCTTCGACAAGAGGGGAGCCCCCAAAAGGCAAGATAGTCCTCACCCCAAAGCCAGGAGAGTCACGTTCAAAATTCCAGTAGAAGTACCAACGGACAGATGGACGCAAGCAGGGGTAGGAAGAGGAAAGTGGAGAAGTTTCGACCAAGGGGGAAGAACTTCGATGGCCTACAGAAAGCAGTTTCAAACATCAAAGAGAGAGGCGTACAAGTTAGAGAACTACAAAGGAAAAAACCCAATGTCCAGATCCCAGTGGAGGAGGCACCAGAGGATCAAAAAGGCTGAGAAAGAGTTAGCATCCAAGGACATAGGGGAGAGCAGTAGTAACAAGTTCCTTTCAAGCACTATGAACTCAAATAAGCCACCTGTGAGTCGAAAGTTATTTTCATCAGAACAGAAGGTCACAAGTGAGAAAGTTCAGAAGAACCTAACAAAAAAAGATGAAATGTCAACAGACGATTTCGAATCTGATGCAGTTTCGTCCTTTAATGTTAATTGTAATGTAGTATCAGTTTTAACTCAAGAATATAACCAGGAAATTGAAATAGAGGACCAGGAAGAAGTTGATGAGGAGGAAATGGTGAAACATAAACCAGTTTGCTACTATGTGCTCAACAAAGGAGCTATCGAAGAACAAAATGCTTTCTTCGAAAGGCCTGACCAGGGCATGAAAGGGAATTTGAAGCCTTTATACATTAGGGTCAGGGTTGAACAAGTAGGCATAAACAGGGTTTTGGTGGATGGAGGAACAACTGTCAATTTAATGCCATAATTCATGTTGAAAAAGATTGGAATGTTCGATACGGAATGTTGTACCCCAAAATTTTCCCTCTCATTTATCAAGACTTTTCTCACAAGACTTCTTGGACTCAAGACAAGATTAGGGTTTGGTCAGCTCACCTCACCTTGCACTGATAACCTAAAATTAGGGTTTAAGTTTGCACAAGGATTTTTGGACCATCAATGCTTCATGTGACTTTCATACACCATCTGCTCATGTTAAGTTTCAAGCCTTGAATCACATTTTTGATCAGTCAATTGGACAATTGACTTAAAAATAAGTTATATTGGGGAAAAAGTCAACCATGGCCAATTTACAATCAAACTTCATGATTTTTGATCCACAACAACATTCTAGACTCCTATGTACCATTTTATTAAGATTGGATCACAATTCCTCAAGAAATTTGATCAAATCATCAAAAGGGCAAAATGGTCAAAATTAGGGTTTTGACTGAGAAAGGGCAATTTCTGATTTTTAACTTAGCCAATGATCAATTGAGTTCAAATATGATTTCAAATACTCAATGGCATCATCTTGACCTAATTACATGGTTTAAAAGATCTCAAGTTCATTGGATTGATAGATGAATTTTGCAGTCAACTGATCAAAAGTCAATTGTATACTAAAAAATCAAACTTTGACTTTTTGGTCAAAATCAAGTGTCAAGGGTCATAATTCATCAAGATATGTCAAAATGTGAAACTTTTTTACCAAGAAAACCAATTTTTAAAATTAGGGTTTTGAATTTGAAAATTTTCATAACTTAGAATTTTTCTAAGTATGGAAATTTTCTTATTTTTCCCCAACTTTCCACCACTTTTTCACCATGATGCAATTTGATTCAAAGAAAACTTCCAACATGAAAGTTGTAGTCCTCCATGAAATCTACAACTTTGATTCACAAATTTTTTCCAAATGATGCTTGGATATCAAGTTATGAATTTGTGAATAAGGATTTCAAAGTGAATTTCAAAGATGGATTATAGAGCACATTGCAAGCTTTCTAAAATGTCCAAGAACTCTCCAAGATCATTTGTGGTTAGGGAGAATCGAAGAATGGAAATTGGCATTTTATCACTTTTGTTCATGCCATTTTCACAAAGTATCAAGTTGTAAATCTGATCTTGGATGCTTGTACCTTGCATTACAGGTCCTAAACTCATTATACACTCCATAATTAAATGCAAACTCAGAGGATAAGGGCTTTATCTTTGCTTTTGGAGCATTGTACAAGAGATTTTTCCATTTTAGGCATAAAGGTTACAATGACATTTTCATAAAGTGCAACTTTTGCAAATTTGTCCATCTTGAGCCTTGGACCTGTCCCTTTGGTACAAGCATTTACACAGGTATTAAGCAAAGTATACCAACTCTTATCAGCCCTTGAGGTAGCCAGTACAAGCATGTTGCATTTGTCTTGTCACTTTACTTCAAATGCAAGAAAAGTTGCAAAAGAAGTCAGAACTTGTACAGCAAGGGAAGAGTAGACTTTGTATCATTCTATACAAGTATACAAAGTTGTTACAACTAAGGACAGGGACGAAGGCTTAACAACTAAAACACTCTCAAACACAAAAACATCACTTTTCTGCCCAAACATTGCAGTTCTGAAAAATCATTGCCAACTTCATTTTTGCTCGTGCGTTTTGTGGATTGACATTTGAAACACTTCATACACATCCTACCAAAGCTATCCAAGCCCTTGCCCTGCATCTGTAAGCCTTGTTTCAGCCATTGCCATTTTCAAATTTGGAGGCTGCAGCTTGACTTCTACAGAGAGTTTTGGCCATCCACAAAGCAAGCTAGGTATTGGAATAGTTTGAAGGAAGTTCAGGGAAGCTCACACGATCCTCAGGCCTCACTCAAAGTCCCCACATTATCATATCCAAATCCAGCTGAAGGAGGTATTTTTCAAATCTCTATCTCTCTATTTAGGCATCCTCAAGCCACGATTTGTGAAGAAAAAATGTAGCCCTTATCTTGGTAAAGCTGTACATATGCATATTTGTCATTTATATTAACTGTGCCATGAGAATTTGAAGCTTGAAGTTCCTGGATTTTTTAGGTCACGATTTAGGGCTGATAAAATTCTCCCCGATCTTTTAGAGTTAGGTTACAAATCTTATATGGTTGGAATCGTGAGATTGAATGCTACAAGTTTCATGTTATAAGTTTTTGTTTTTGTGCAAGCATTTGAGAGATACAGATTTGAACCATAAGCGTGCGAAGGAGAAGGAACCAAGGACAGGGACGAAGCTGTTGGTCTGGGCTTTTTTGTTGTTTCTGGCCTTTTTGGTTTTGCTATTCACACCCCCTAACTTACTTTGGCACCCCCTTACTATTTTCTTATATTTTTATATTTATTGCTTGCATATATTTTTTCTAATGATAAAAAATGCCCAAGAATAATTTATTTATTTTCACACTTTTATTTTATTTTATTTATTTATTTTCTCACATAAAAATAGTTTATTAGGTTTATAGACTTTATTTTCTTATAAAATTTGTAAATACATTTTAAAAATACTATACATTTTTATTATATTATCCTTACACATAAAATATTTATTTTCATACATATTTTAATTTTTAATATTTGTACATAATATTATTTGTTATTTTCTTGTACAGAAATGGACAAAATAATAATATAGAACATATATTTTATTTTAATTGAAAATTAGGGTTGCCCCCTTTCAAAAATAATAATATTATTTTTCCTTATTTTCTAGGACTAATTAATTTTATTTTCTCATACCTTAAACAAATACAAAACATTTTTTCCATAAATACATTGCATTGCATATTTAAATATTTGTTTATTTATTTAATGCGCACAATATTCAATTGGGTTGTAATAGTATTTTTAGGGTTTATTTTGTGCAATATCCCCATTCAAAAACTTGTATCCCCCTCCCAAGAGGTATCTCAAAATGCATTTCAAAGATGGATTATGGAGCACATTGCAAGCTTTCTAAAGTGTCCAAGAACTCTCCAAGATCATTTGTGGTTAGGGAGAATCGAAGAAGGGAAATTGGCATTTTATCACTTTTGTTCATGCCATTTTCACAAAGTATCAAGTTGTAAATCTGATCTTTGATGCTTGTACCTTGCATTACAAGTCCTAAACTCATTATACACTCCATAATTAAATTCAAACTAAGAGGATAAGGGCTTTATCTTTGCTTTTGGGGCATTGTACAAGAGATTTTTCCATTTTAGGCATAAAGGTTACAATGCCATTTTCATAAAGTGCAACTTTTGCAACTTTGTCCATCTTGAGCCTTGGACCTGTCCCTTTGGTACAAGCATTTACACAGGTATTAAGCAAAGTATACCAACTCTTATCAGCCCTTGAGGTAGCCAGTACAAGCATGTTGCATTTGTCTTGTCACTTTTCTTCAAATGCAAGAAAAGTTGCAAAAGAAGTCAGAACTTGTACAGCAAGGGAAGAGTAGACTTTATATCATTCTATACAAGTATACAAAGTTGTTACAACTAAGGACAGGGATGAAGGCTTAACAACTAAAACACTCTCAAACACAAAAACATCATTTTTCTGCCCAAACATTGCAGTTCTGCAAAATCATTGCCAACTTCATTTTTGCTCGTGCGTTTTGTGGATTGACATTTGAAACACTTCATACACATCCTACCAAAGTTATCCAAGCCCTTGCCCTGCATCTGTAAGCCCTGTTTCAGCCATTGCCATTTTCAAATTTGGAGGTTGCAGCTTGACTTCTACAGAGAGTTTTGGCCATCCACAAAGCAAGCTGGGTATTGGAATAGTTTGAAGGAAGTTCAGGGAAGCTCACACGATCCTCAGGCCTCACTCAAAGTCCCCACATTATCATATCCAAATCCAGCTGAAGGAGGTATTTTTCAAATCTCTATCTCTCTATTTAGGCATCCTCAAGCAACTATTTGTGAAGAAAAAATGTAGCCCTTATCTTGGTAAAGATGTACATATGCATATTTGTCATTTATATTAACTGTGCCATGAGAATTTGAAGCTTGAAGTTCCTGGATTTTTTAGGTCACGATTTAGGGCTAATAAAATTCTCCCTGATCTTTTAGAGTTAGGTTACTAATCTTATATGGTTGGAATCGTGAGATTGAATGCTACAAGTTTCATGTTATAAGTTTTTGTATTTGTGCAAGCATTTGAGAGTTACAGATTTGAACCATAAGCGCGCGAAGGAGAAGGAACCAAGGACAGGGACGAAGCTGTTGTTCTGGGCTTTTTTGTTGTTTCTGGCCTTTTTGGTTTTGCTATTCACACCCCCTAACTTACTTTGGCACCCCCTTACTATTTTCTTATATTTTTATATTTATTGCTTGCATATATTTTTTCTAATGATAAAAAATGCCCAAGAATAATTTATTTATTTTCACACTTTTATTTTATTTTATTTATTTATTTTCTCACATAAAAATAGTTTATTAGGTTTATAGACTTTATTTTCTTATAAAATTTGTAAATACATTTTAAAAATACTATACATTTTTATTATATTATCCTTACACATAAAATATTTATTTTCATACATATTTTAATTTTTAATATTTGTACATAATATTATTTGTTATTTTCTTGTACAGAAATGGACAAAATAATAATATAGAACATATATTTTATTTTAATTGAAAATTAGGGTTGCCCCCTTTCAAAAATAATAATATTATTTTTCCTTATTTTCTAGGGTTAATTAATTTTATTTTCTCATACCTTAAACAAATACAAAACATTTTTTCCATAAATACATTGCATTGCATATTTAAATATTTTTTTATTTATTTAATGCGCACAATATTCAATTGGGTTGTAATAGTAATTTTAGGGTTTATTTTGTGCAATATCCCCATTCAAAAACTTGTATCCCCTCTCCCAAGAGGTATCTCAAAATGCATTTCAAAGATGGATTATAGAGCACATTGCAAGCTTTCTAAAGTGTCCAAGAACTCTCCAAGATCATTTGTGGTTAGGGAGAATCGAAGAAGGGAAATTGGCATTTTATCACTTTTGTTCATGCCATTTTCACAAAGTATCAAGTTGTAAATCTGATCTTTGATGCTTGTACCTTGCATTACAGGTCCTAAACTCATTATACACTCCATAATTAAATTCAAACTTAGAGGATAAGGGCTTTATCTTTGCTTTTGGAGCATTGTAGAAGAGATTTTTCCATTTAAGGCATAAAGGTTACAATGCCATTTTCATAAAGTGCAACTTTTGCAACTTTGCCCATCTTGAGCCTTGGACCTGTCCCTTTGGTACAAGCATTTACACAGGTATTAAGAAAAGTATACCAACTCTTATCAGCCCTTGAGGTAGCCAGTACAAGCATGTTGCATTTGTCTTGTCACTTTTCTTCAAATGCAAGAAAAGTTGCAAAAGAAGTCAGAACTTGTACAGCAAGGGAAGAGTAGACTTTGTATCATTCTATACAAGTATACAAAGTTGTTACAACTAAGGACAGGGACGAAGTCTTAACAACTAAAACACTCTCAAACACAAAAACATCATTTTTCTGCCCAAACATTGCAGTTCTGCAAAATCATTGCCAACTTCATTTTTGCTCGTGCGTTTTTTGGATTGACATTTGAAACACTTCATACACATCCTACCAAATCTATCCAAGCCCTTGCCCTGCATCTGTAAGCCCTGTTTCAGCCATTGCCATTTTCAAATTTGGAGGTTGCAGCTTGACTTCTACAAAGAGTTTTGGCCATCCACAAAGCAAGCTTGGTATTGGAATAGTTTGAAGGAAGTTCAGGGAAGCTCACACGATCCTCAGGCCTCACTCAAAGTCCCCACATTATCATATCCAAATCCAGCTGAAGGAGGTATTTTTTCAAATCTCTATCTCTCTATTTAGGCATCCTCAAGCCACGATTTGTGAAGAAAAAATGTAGCCCTTATCTTGGTAAAGCTGTACATATGCATATTTGTCATTTATATTAACTGTGCCATGAGAATTTGAAGCTTGAAGTTCTTGGATTTTTTAGGTCACGATTTAGGGCTGATAAAACTCTCCCCGATCTTTTAGAGTTAGGTTACAAATCTTATATGGTTGGAATCGTGAGATTGAATGCTATAAGTTTCATGTTATAAGTTTTTGTTTTTGTGCAAGCATTTGAGAGTTACAGATTTGAACCATAAGCGCGCGAAGGAGAAGGAACCAAGGACAGGGACGAAGCTGTTGTTCTGGGCTTTTTTGTTGTTTCTGGCCTTTTTGGTTTTGCTATTCACACCCCCTAACTTACTTTGGCACCCCCTTACTATTTTCTTATATTTTTACATTTTCTTGCATATTTTTATATTTATTGCTTGCATATATTTTTTCTAATGATAAAAAATTCCCAAAAATAATTTATTTATTTTCACACTTTTATTTTATTTTTTTCCTCATAAAAATAGTTTATTAGGTTTATACACTTTATTTTCTTATAAAATTTGTAAATACATTTTAAAAATACTATACATTTTTATTATATTATCCTTACACATAAAATATTTATTTTCATACATATTTTAATTTTTAATATTTGTACATAATATTATTTGTTATTTTCTTGTACAAAAATGGACAAAATAATAATATAGAACATATATTTTATTTTAATTGAAAATTAGGGTTTCCCCCTTTCAAAAATAATAATATTATTTTTCCTTATTTTCTAGGGTTAATTAATTTTATTTTCTCATACCTTAAACAAATACAAAACATTTTTTCCAAAAAACATTGCATTGCATATTTAAATATTTGTTTATTTATTTAATGCGCACAATATTCAATTGGGTTGTAATAGTATTTTTAGGGTTTATTTTATGCAATATCCCCATTCAAAAACTTGTATCCCCCCTCCCATAATAATTGTTGTAATAGCTTAGTTTACATTTACGCAATTTATCGCATTTATACCATGTTTAGTAAACTAGGGTTTGCATGACAAGACCAAAAACAAATAAGTGGAAAAGACCTAATACAAGACAAGACAAATGCATGTAAAATGACACACATTGCACACAAGCACCCTTAGGGTTTCACCCATTTGGTTGCCTAAAACAAAATGGCCATGTTACGCACGCGAAGTATCTTGGCAAAACAAAACACAATAAGATCATAGTCCCTCGATGACGCTATACAAAGGTTGCCTAAACAAATGATCTTGGTCCCTCCAAACATGCTAAGATACTTGGAAACATTGCTATCATGGTCATACGATGACCCACGCCCGTCCCGTTTAACATCCAAAGATAGGGTTGTTTACAAAATCAATGGTAAATCAACAATGTCAAAGGAATAAAAATGCTTAGGAAAGACATTTGAGTAGGTAGATAGCTTCTAAGTTACTTGCTCCATTTCAAAACAATCCTTGCTATTTTCAAAAACAAGCACACACACATTTCAAAAACATTTCCAAACATCTTACAAAACATTGAAACATTTTTCAAAAGACAAACGTCTTTGTATACATTCTTACGAACGGGAATCATTACAAAGATTGCCTAAACGAATGACCTCTTTTCAAAATACTTTCAAAACCACACAAAGCACCATTTCAATCAATTTCAAAAGAAAAGCAAGTGATCTAAGCAAGTAACTAAGAGCCCATGGAAAACTATGGATGAAAAGGGTGCTAGCACCTTCCCTTTTCATAATCTACCCCCCGAACTCAAGAAAACATCTCAAAGGTCTTTCCTGTGCTTTTTTACCTTTCCTTTTGGATAAAATAAAAGTCGGTGGCGACTCTTGCTAAACCGCGACATTTGCGACGAAACACAAACCTCAAGTCAGTTCTCCCACCGTATCACAGAACTGGAGACTCTGCTGGGGACTATTATAAAAGTGGGGTTACCTTAGGGTTTAGATCACCTTTATTTGCTTACCTTGTTTGACTTGTTTTCTTTACACTTTGGTTCTATTGTTTGGGTTTGAATCCTCTACCCGGATTTGTGAAGTATTATAGGTAAATAGCAATACATTGTGGAAACTGTGTGGGGTATACCGACACGGTCTAAGCAATAGCTATGTTAGTGTGACATATTTGTGGGTACCGGTAGCCTTTGAGTCAATCAAAGAGAATACGGGGCCACTGAGTGATGTCATGAAGTACTAACGAACTTCTAGAACCTTTACTTGACCAACTTGGCCTTTTAGGATGTAGTGAGATAACCGGCTTTGGTGCAGTCCGAAGTTGGTAGATACTCGATACTACACTCATTAAGGGTTGGTTCCTTGGAATATTTCGGTCTCCAGTCAAGAGGCTTGAATTGAAACAATGAACAAGGAAACAATCCAGTGATATTGAGCTCCTTAGAACCCGGTTACTATTTACTAGGACAGGTTGAGCCAACTAAACTTCAAGAGGGTACTTACCTATGAAACCCCATGCAAGCCTAAACTAGGAACTTATGTGATTTGCTTGTACATATATACTTGTGCATAACATCATGGACATCATGAACATCATGTGCATCCACTAACCATTTCAAGGATTTTGGAAATTCATCTTTGTTCCTGTTTTGTAGGTTATGGATTCACTTCGCAGGAAAACTATCCAAGTCAACCTTGTAAGAATTCCTCCACAACTCAAGGAGCTAGCTTTAAGGATTACTGAGAACTCTCCATTCACCGAGAGGCATGGTCGTCTACTCAACTTAGTCACTTCCAACATAGAGGAAGACATGTTGAAGGTTCTCTTCTAATTCTTTGACCCTTTGCATCACTGCTTCACATTTCCTGACTACCAGCTTGTGCCTACTTTGGAAGAATTCTCTCACCTTCTGAGGATTCCTATTCTCAATCAACTACCTTTCAACGGTACGGAAAGAGATCCAAAGCCAGAAGAGATTGCTTAAGCCCTGCACTTGCACTCATCTGATGTCACAACATATTGGGAAACCTGAAGTGGTGTCAAAGGATTCTTGGCAAAGTTCTTGTTTGAGAAGGCCCAAAGCTGTTGGAACTCCTTGGACTTGCAAGCTTTTGAGGAGATTGTAGCTCTTCTCATCTATGGGATGGTCTTGTTCCCTAACCCTGACCAACTCATAGAGGTGAGTGCTGTCAAAATCTTCATGTCACGTAATCCGGTGCCTACATTTCTTGGGGATATCTTACACTCTTTTCACACTCGTACAATGAGGAAAAGAGGTGTTCTCATGTGTTGCACTTCTCTCCTGGAAAGATGGTTTATTTCTCATCTTCCCCAATCAGTCTTGAAGAATGAGAAAGGTTTGAGGTGGTCACAAAGGTTGATGACTTACACATTCAGATATTCATTGGTGTTCTCGATCCAAAGAGAATGTTATCATCATCGACCATTGTAGGGAATTCCCTAATGTCCCTCTACTTGGAATTAGGGGAGGCATCACCTACAACCCTTGCTTGGCTCTGAGACTATTTGGTTATTCCCGAAGGGATGGCCCACATGGTATGCTGATTCAAGGCTTGGTTTTCGACTTTGACAACGACAATCAAGAACTTCGTCAAAGGTTTATCCGAGCTTGGAGGATGCCAAACAAGGTAGACAGTAAGACTTTGGGACACAAGAATTCCATCCCTCTTGAGCCTTACCTCAAGTGGGTACGAACCCGCGCCCAAAGTCTCATGATGCCTTACCCCCTCCATTCTCCAAGTGATTATAGAGCCTGTTAAGGAAGGAGAGGTTCCATACACCCTTCTACATCCTGACATGCCAACATCACTCGAAGACCTGCAAAGGAGTTGGATATAGCTCAAGGGAGAACGCGATACTTTCGAAGCCCAATTCTACGCCAGTGATAAGAAGGTTTGGGAACTCACTCGGTTACTTCATGAAGAGCAGACTCTCAGCACCTACATTGCACCAAAGAGGATGCACAACGTCTTTTTATCTTAGAATTTTGTACTATTTTTCCCTAGGGGCATTGATGTATTCAGATTCTATTTTATTAATATAACGTGTGTTTCTTTTTTGTTTGAAACAAATTTGAATTTCTGAATCCTTGAAAGCATTGCATGAATACATATCATTCATCATAAGCATAAATAGATCTTCACACCAAGTTTCCTCATCTCTCTGCTGTTTATTTCAGCAAGATGGATCTTGAACAAACGGTCAAAGATTTGCAAGCTCAGAATTCACAATTTCAACAGTTGCTCATGACCTTATCCAATGGGCAGGAGGAGTTGAAGACTTTGCTAGAAAAAGAAAAATATAAAAAGAAGAAGCCAAATGGTGTGGTTATCATGGGCAGAAGGTTTCAGGGACATGCCAGAAGGACCTTAGATTTTCCAACCACATCTGATGAAGGGGAGAGAAAAGGAAAAGAAACGACAGTGCCATCAGATTTTGAAGTAGAAGAGGAGGAAGAAGAGGACTACTCTGAACAACAATACCCTCCGGTCGATGACAAATAGAAACACTTGGAAGAGCGTCTAACTGCTATGGAGATACAGAGAGTACCTGGGCTAGATTTTGAGGAATTAGGGTTGGTGTCAGGAATTGTAATCCCTCCTAAGTTTAAAGTGCCTTTATTTGACAAGTATGATGAGGTGTCTTGTCCCAAAATGCACCTCAGATCTTATGTCAGGAAGATTCAGCCACATTCTGCGATCAACACCTAGATGGCATCTATAAGCCCATCCTCCTATCCACCACCTCTCCAAATGGCATCTGTAAGCCCACTCCCGCTATCACACTGCTGATACTCTACTATGTGAGTGCAAATTTCTGGGCACTCTAGTGTTCAATCATCTTCTACCTTCGGATCATGAAAGGCACGCAAGCCAATCTACATCCTCAGGTATAAGAAGATTGAACAGGGGCAACTGTTGTACCCCAAAATTTGCCCTCCCATATTCTTCAAAGTTTTGACAAGCATCATCGCAATTTGCTCAAGTCTACTCAAGGGCTACACAGTCAAACCATCCTCCTAAGCCAGTCAAAATTAGGGTTTTGGTTCTTGCAAGGAAGTTGAGGTTTTCAAGGGCTCAATCAAGTCCCATATGCTCATACACATTGTCAAGCATCTACATGTCAAGTTTCAAGGCTCACAAGGTCAAGTTGCACAGTCAAAAACCCTAATTGCTTCACAGTCAACTGCAGGGGCAAAATGGTCATTTGGCAATCAAAAGTCAAAATTTTTGGTCAACATCTTATTTTGAAGCCACAATCATCATTTGGTCAAGTATTGACCATGATTTCACAAGAATGGCTCAAAAATCATCAAGATGCAAAAGTTTCTATTTTTGGACAATTGAAAAGTCAACTGCAAATTGACCAGGGCATAACGTCTTCATGGTTTATCAGAAAAATCCCATCCAAAGCTCATTTTGAAGAGAATGACATTTCCTACAACTCATCTTCACACTTCAAGTCCAAGAAATGCTCTCACAAAAAGTTATCAATTTCAACATTATAGGTCATTTTCAAAAGTCAACAAAAAGGCACTTTAAGTCAAAGACCATAACTTGAAATTGGTAACTCAAAATTTCATGGGACCAAAGGAATTGGTTAGAGGACTTCAATACCTTTCCAAAATGTCCAAGAACATGATCAAAGCTTAAAAATTGAGCAAGATATGCCTTGTAGAAGTTGGGAAATTTTTGGGAATTTTGAAAAGTCAACTTTTTACAAAAGGGTTCAAAAATGCTAATGGGCCACAATTTCTTTCATGAATCATTGCCCAAAGGCTATGCACGACCCATTGACCTCAAAGGGAGTTATTTTTTTATTTTTGATTAATTATTTGAATTTTTATTATCATTAATTCATTTAATTAAATTTAAATATAAGAAAAATACTAAACCATGTTTTTTTAAATCTTTTTATGTAGCAAATATCCTCCTCACATGTAAGAGATCTCGTGCATCATTCAAAAAGGAAAGATTCTACATGATTGGCAATGATTGGCATGGATAAGATTGAAAAAAAGATGTGAACAAAATCAAATATTGAATCATTAAATTAATGGATCTTTGGGCTTGGTTTTGACCTAATTGCATTCAGATACTTATACACAAGTTAACCTAATGCATACACACACAAAAGCTGCGCAGAAAACCAAGAGCAAGATTGCAAAGTTTCATCAAAAAATTGGAAACTAAAATCCCAGTTACTGCACGTTTCAAAGCCTGAAATCGATTCCAACACATTGCTGGACCATCAAGGAAGCGTTTGCAATTGAGAACAAGCCAAAACGTGCAAGGAATTGAGAGATACAGATCATACGGTTTGCAATAATTTCTTGAATCCCACATCATAATTCATGCACTTTTAATCATTTTTCTTGGTTGATTTAGACTGATATTAACCTTCTGAAGCTAATGATATAATCCAATTGCATTGTAAGGCCCTGTATCGTGATTCACCATTGACGTATTTTAGGGTTTCAGAGTTCCAAAATTGGGGCTTTGCATAGGGTGTAAAATTAGACCTTCAAACCGGTGCAGACAAAATCGTGACATGAAGACGAATCCATTGGTGACCTCGCGCTCAATTTATGTTAAAGCATGAGCTATTCGCTATTTTTGCAGGTGGTGTTTAGTGGGGGTTTAAAACCCCCGCTGTTTGATTATGTTACAGGCACAAAAACGAAGAAGACGCATATGTGTCATCTGATGGTTGGACGATTCAAATACTGGCGCGCTTTTCTTTGTTCAGACCACTAACCATTGTTTTCATATATTATATTTTCCATTCACTATATTAACAAATACGCTCAATAGCTCAGTTGGTGGTTGAGGTGGCTTGCAGGTATTGGGACCTGGGTTCGATTCCCAGGTCCCCCACTTATTCCATAATTTTTTCCTTAATATGTTTCTATGCAGCATGCCATCAACGTCCTACCATACAACTCCACATGTTGGCTTGCCACATATGCATGATGATCCATCTGAAGGCTATGAATGGAAGTCCATGGTACACGCTGGTCAACCACTCCACATGCAAGCATAGAAAGTCAACGCAGGCCTTGCATTCTTGGGCCAAAATACTCCAATAAACCTCCAAATTGAGTCAGACACCCCCATGGTTTGTATTCCTTTTTTTTTTAATTTCCTTTTCTTTTCTTTTAATTATTTTAATTGTTTTCTTTAAAATTCCAATAATTTATTTTCATAATAAAAAATCAAAAACTAAAAATATGTTTAATTATTATTATTATTATTAATTATTAAATATTTTTGTAAATAAACTTTAAATAATAAATTTAGTAAAATTAGGTTTTCAATTTTAATTTTTTCTTAACAAATTAAAATATGTAGAAATTAGGGTTTCTTAACTTTTCATCATTTTTTTAATAAATAATTTTTTTCTTATTATCATTATTATTAATTACTAATTTATTTTGTAAATACCCATGTAATTAATTAATTAGTGTAAATTAGGTTAAACTTGAATATTTTTCATAAATAATTAAAAACAATTTAGAACTAGGGTTTCATTTAACTTCTAATTTTAATTAATTTTATTTATTTTCATTAAATACCAAAACTAAAAAAACATTTCCTTCCTTTAAATTAAATAATAATTAGTTTTTAATTTCAATTTAATTTCAAAAGGGTCCAACGCCCTCGAACATTCGATTCTAACTTCTTTTCGCGCATTTATTCTTATTTATTTTCTTGTTAATATTATATAATTGCTCAAGCCATGTAATAGTAATTAGGAATTTATTTATTTTCCGCATTTTTATTAAAACGGGTCTTTGTTAATTTGGCGATGTATAGACCCGCGCCTTGTAATAGCGTAGGACTTTCTTTTTCGCATTTAAATTTCCGCACTCTTAACTGCTAAACTTTGCATGAAAGAATGTATGGCCTAAAATAAAAACAAGCGTAGATCACCATGATACATGTACAAGATAAATGCTAAACTGAAAACAATACACAAATTCACACACCGCTCTTAGGGTACGCCTCACTGTTGCCTTGCCTTCGAAACGTGGTCGTCGAGTATAGGACGTTTTAGTAAGTCCTTATGTCCATGATCTATGGAATAGGGGTAGCTTCTAAGGTGTCCTACTGTTGCTCTGGTGACCATACTGTCCCTAACAATCGAATTGACCCGAACACCTCCAACGGTGGTGCTACCTACCTCTCAATGGTGGGATGGCACTACCTTAA
Source organism: Vicia faba (assembly GCA_948472305.1). Classification (NCBI taxonomy): domain Eukaryota; kingdom Viridiplantae; phylum Streptophyta; class Magnoliopsida; order Fabales; family Fabaceae; genus Vicia; species Vicia faba. Next base: position 1,519,499,601 of record OX451741.1, on the reverse strand, counting down.
GGACATTTACACAGCCTAATTCCTTAGGATAGGTAGATGACTCGTAGATACTTGCTCTCTCAAAAACAAATCAAAAACTCTTTTCACACTGACACTTTTCAAAAAGCTTTCAAAACCATTTTTCAAACACTCTTGAGGACTAATACAAGAGTCATTCTGAAATCTTCAAACGAAACTTTTTCAAACCCACTCACACTTTGAAAAGCAAACCATTTTGAAAACACAATGAGCAAGTATCTAAGATCCCATGGATAACCATGGATAGAAAGGATGATAACACCTTCCCTTTCTATAAATCTACCTCCCGAACCGAGAGATAATCTCATAAGGAATTTTGCTGTGCTTTTGTCCTGTCCATATTGGAGAAAATAAAAGACGGTGGCGACTCTTGCTTCCGCGACATTTCGCGAACCAGCGTTAAACAATCAGTTCCAGATCCACCGATCACAGAACTGGCGACTCTGCTGGGGACAATTTTAAAGTGAGGTATACCTTAGGATTAGATCATACTTATGTTTTCAATTGAATGTTTTGTTTGCTTTATATTTGTGGGCATTGCATCGGAGTTTCATAGATCCTAACCCGGATCTGGGGATACCCTTTTAGGTAGCATAAGCTGTGAGGGACCTGTCCGGCGTAGACCGACACGGGTGAAGCAGTGGCTACGTTGGTGTGGCACCTTGGTCTGTACCGATATCCCTTGTGTTGCAACGAGGAGAATATGGGTCTTCTGAGGAGTCATTAAGCACCAACCGACCTTAGAACCCTAATGTGACCCAACTTGGCCATAGAACAGTAGCAGTATGCTACACCCATTGAGGCTAAACTCTCGTGATGGTTCTGGCCGCAAGAAAAGATTGCGACGCTGGAGTTATGACCGATTGAGGGTAGTCAGTGATATTGGGATCCTCTAGAACCCGATTACTTTTGATAGGACAGGTCTTAACCAACGAAACTTCAAGAGGGTAGTACCCCAAACTTCATGCTGGCCTAAACTTTAAGGGCTGTCTTGTGTGACTTGTGTGCTTTCAAACTTGACTACTTGCATGCTTGCTATCTAACAACACGAGTTCCTTGCAGGTTTTGTTTACAGTCCTTAATTGGGACTCATTACAGGGCCTACTTACATCACTCCATGCATAGCATAACATCATACCATTGCATACATCCTACATAAGGACTAATCCATTTCAAGGATCTTAAGGGTTTGTGATGCAGGTCATGATGAATCCACTGTCTAGCAAGGGGCAAAGGGGATTTATTTTCCTCTAGCCAAGGTTGTTCAGAGATCAAAACATGGTGACTTGAGTCAGGGGCTATGACCCACTAGATATGGTGAGCCTTGACTCTTGAAGAAGGACTCTCAACAAAATGAAGTTCCTTCAATCAAGCTACAAAATTCAAGTTCTAACAACTTTTCTTGTTTACCCCACGAGATCCTTGAAAACATTGCATGCATACATACACATCATTGCATAACAGGTACCCTTGTTACAGGTCACTTACCATCTCCGCTGCATATTTCAGCAATGGCTTCCCAACAAGACAACCAGGATCTTCACGCTCAAGAGACTCGGTTCGGGGAGATCCTCCTAAATATATCCAAGGGGCAGGAAGAGCTGAGAACACTCCTCATGGGGACTTTGGTCAGGAACAGTCCTGAAGACGATAAGGACGAACGGCTGAAACGTCTACAAGCTGAGGTGGATACAATGAGAACCCAGATGCTGGGGAAAATGGCTCTTATCCAAGACTTATCTCAAAGACAAGGAGAGCTCAGGGTTCTCATCAACCAACTGCTTCGGGATAACCAACTGGGGCAAACATCTAAGGTCGAAGAGCAAGCCATCATTTAACCACATGTGGTGCAAGAAGACAAAGGAAAAGCTCCTCAGTTTGCTTCAGGGTCACCAGTCCAGCATCAACTTCACCAGCGTCAACAGGGTAATCAGCGTAAGCGAAATACGCCTGGAAGACACTTCTTGGAGACTGGTATGCCATCATCACTAATACTGAAATGCTTGTTGGAAGTCAAGTTGATTGCTTTAAAGGATCCTCCTAAGAATATCAACGTAACCTCCTTAAAGTACAATCCTGATGAAAGGTGTGCCTACCATTCTGACAGTCCTGGGCATGACACTGACGACTGTTGGAGCCTGAGGAACAAGATTCAAGACTTGATCGACGGAAGGGTGCTGGAGTTCATGCCGGGTGGCAAAATGAAAATCTTCCGCTGAGAATCTTCCATCTGAGATGACTGGTGCAAACTAAGAAGCTTTTGTTCATTCGAATGTTCAAGTTGTATTTTTCTTTGATTGTTCAAACATTTGTTCATGTCAAACTCTTTTACTTTATCAATGCATCACATATGTCTGTTTTGAATCAATATATTCACATTCACTATATTCAAACTGCTTTCATTTTTTGATGTCAACTCTCAATTAATAATTCTAAGCCTCTTGAGGGAGGATGACGAAAACGATGCCACGATCCTTACAGTATGCTTTTGAACAGACCCCGCTGATGAGGTACAGGTATTGTTTCAATTCCTAAACATTGGAGTTATAAGGAAGATAATCCCTCGTCGACCCCTTCGAGCCAAAGAAGTAGGAGTTTTTCTTTTCGAAAATTAAAACCCTTAATCATAACCTGGGGCAGGGTAGTCTTCTCAGTTGATCCAGGTGCACAATGAACGGCACCAAAGAAGTCCTTACAAAACAAAAGACAGTGATGGTTCCGAATAATCATAAAGACAGGCAGTCATTACCAAAGAAAAAACCAAAGCCCAACAAGTCAAAACCTATGAAGGAGACTTACAAAACTGGGGCATCCCGCTGACTGTAATCACAAAAGAAACAGTTCAGGCAAAAACAGATAACAAAATCAAAAAAGAAAGAGGTCCAACAAACCCTCGACAAAAGGAAATGACTGCCTATTCAAAATAAACTGTCAATGTCCAAACCATCACTGGAACATCAGAGCAAAGACTCAAACAAGGTCTAATGCACGATCAGCTGAGTTTAGGTTTGAAGAACATCACGAAGAGCGGGTGGGTACAATTACATTTTGAGCCTTATCCTTTGTTTCTTAAATCGTGAACCAAGCCACGTTATAACCCGTAAAAGTCCTAGCTGAGGCATGGGTTAGTTCAAAAGCATACTGTTACAAAGGTATCCTGACTCCTTAAGGCTTGCGGTAAAATAACGAGTTGACATCACATTTTACAAAAAAAATTCACTTGTTTTTATGAAAAAATGCATTTTCAGAAACTTCAACACAGACATAAGCTTTGCATTTTTAATATAACATTGCTTGCATATGACTATTTGTTTGAACAACTTAGAAGTTCGCATAACGAATGTCTAATGAACAAAAGCACCTCCAAGCAAGGGGCATGGCATGATCATTATCCATTATCTGGGGCAGTTAAGTCAAGATTCGGAGAATCTCTCAATAGGCCAACCAGCTTGGGGCAAATCTCCATCTGGTTCACTTGGGGCATTGGACGATCAAACGAAGATCTTCTGGTGGTATGGTAACACTGCACTACTAACAGTGACAACTTCATGTATCCTAAGAGCGTGGACGTAGTCGGAAAAATACTATGCATAATCAAAGACCCGCTAGGTTGACACACCTAGGCAAAAATAAGGGCTTCCCGGCGAACCAAAAGGGTTCGGGAAAAAATAAGGGACGAAAATGAAAAATCTATACACCCGGCAAGTTGAAAACCTGAAAAGGCGGCTTGGGCAAAAATGGGTATCCCGGTGGACTGAAAACCCGAAAGGGCGGTCCAGGCAAAAATTAGGGATCACAGCGTACGACTATGTCCCGGCATCTCGTCACTTGCCTACCAGAAGAAGATTTGTCAAATCGGCAGTCCTCAAGCACCTCTATAGGTACCTTCTCCCACAAAAGCTGGGGCAATAAGAGTTTCCCAAACTGTACAGCTGCTTTCCTCCAGGTACAAGGTAGATTCAGCTGAAGAATGTAACCAAGATACCTTAATTCCCCAGAGAGTGAGCCAGCAAGTCAACAATACTCTCCCCAAGCAGAGTTAGCCTACTCTATCAGCCTTAAGGAAGTTGGGTATCCCCAGCAGATCTCAACATTCCCCAGCGCAATATACAAACATTCTTAATAAGCATCCCCGGTAGTCTTGATCTAAGATTGTTCCCCGGCGGTATACAGGCATCCAGTGGAGCCACTTCCCCAGTATATCTCAAAAATTTCCCCAGGAGAGTCCAGTCCAGTCTGAAAGTTTCCCCAGGAAAGTGGAATCCATCTCCTCAGCAGGAAGCTTATCCCCAGTAGATTCTGGAAGCTTATCCTCTGCAGAGCACGAACGCGTCTCCCGGACTTCTATTTAAAGGTTATTTCCCCACCTGGATATAACTGGGTTATCCTCAGCCAATAGCCACGGAAAGATCGTCCTCGGCGAAGTCTTCCCATCCCCAGCGGAGTTCATCCAATCTTCCAACAGAGCTTAACAATGGTATCCCCAGCGGAGTTATCATCAAACTCAGCAAAGTACCTCTCTTTCCCCACAGAGTATTCCACGCAGAGTAATCTATTCGCCAAGTTTATTCCCCAACGGAGTCATCTTCTCCTACCGGTATTCTTGCAATCATCATCCCCAGCGGAAACGAAGAACTCTACTCTTCGACATCAGCCCAGGATTTGACTTCCCGGCATTCGTCAAGGATTTATTTTCCTAGACAAAAACACCTTTCATAAACATCACATCTTCATACATTATAGCATGCACATACACATCATGAACATACAATCTCATTTATTCTGAAAACATCATGCATGTCATACATCATGACATCGCATACAACTAACGTTTTGTCTTTTCAGGACAAAGGTTAATACAAAGATGATTACTATCAAAGGTCACAACTAAAGATCTGATTCCCGTATCTTGCCAGGGTGTATCTGTTGACGACTAATTCCAGACTCGATTCCTGTATCCTGCCAGGGCACGTCTGAAGAGTTTGAAGATCCGATTCCTGTATCTTGCCAGGGTGTATCTGTTAACGACTAAGTACCAGACTCGATTCCTGTATCTTGCCAGGGCACGTCTGAAGAGTTCGAAGATCCGATTCCTGTATCTTGCCAGGGTGTATCTGTTGACGACTACATTACCAGACTCGATTCCTGTATCTTGCCAGGGCACGTCTGAAGAGTTCGAAGATCCGATTCTTGTATCTTGCCAGGGTGTATCTGTTGACGACTACATTACCAGACTCGATTCCTGTATCTTGCTAGGGCACGTCTGAAGAGTTCGAAGATCCGATTCCTATATCTTGCCAGGGTGTATCTGTGGACGACTAACATTACCAGACTCGATTCCTGTATCCTACCAGGGCACGTCTGAAGAGTTCGAAGATCCGATTCTTGTATCTTGCCAGAGTGTTCTGTTGACGACTACATTACCAGACTCGATTCCTGTATCTTGCCAGGGCACGTATGAAGAGTTCGAAGATCTGATTCCTGTATCTTGCCAGGGTGTATCTGTGGACGACTAACATTACCAGACTCGGTTCCTGTATCCTGCCAGGGCACGTCTGAAGAGTTCGAAGATCCGATTCCTGTATCTTGCCAGGGTGTATTTGTTGACGACTACATTACCAGACTCGATTCCTGTATCCTGCCAGGGCACGTCTGAAGAGTTCGAAGATCCGATTCCTGTATCTTGCTAGGGTGTATCTGTTGACGACTACATTACCAAACTCGATTCCTGTATCCTGCCAGGGCACGTCTAAAGAGTTCGAAGATCTGATTCCTGTATCTTGCCAGGGTGTATCTGTTGACGACTATCCTCCGGACTCGATTCCTGTATCTTGCCAGGGCACGTCTGAAGAGTTTAAAGATTCGATACCTGTATCCAGCCAGGGCATATCTACATAAAGAGTTTGAAGATCAACTCCTATAACAGGCCAGGTAATTATCTTTCTTTTTCAGGTACGCAAATTCTCGCTAAGGAATCTCTTATGCGATCAACACCTAGATGGCATCTATAAGCCCATCCTCCTATCCACCACCTCTCCAAATGGCATCTGTAAGCCTACTCCCGCTATCACACTGCTGATACTCTACTATGTGAGTGCAAATTTCTGGGCACTCTAGTGTTCAATCATCTTCTACCTTCGGATCACGAAAGGCACGCAAGCCAATCTACATCCTCGGGTATAAGAAGATTGAACAGGGGCAACTGTTGTACCCCAAAATTTTCCCTCCCATATTCTTCAAAGTTTTGACAAGCATCATCTCAATTTGCTCAAGTATACTCAAGGGCTACACAGTCAAACCATCCTACTAAGCCAGTCAAAATTAGGGTTTTGGTTCTTGCAAGGAAGTTGAGGTTTTCAAGGGCTCAATCAAGTCCCATATGCTCATACACATTGTCAAGCATCTACATGTCAAGTTTCAAGGCTCACAAGGTCAAGTTGCACAGTCAAAAACCCTAATTGCTTCACAGTCAACTACAGGGGCAAAATGGTCATTTGGCAGTCAAAAGTCAAAATTTTTGGTCAACATCTTATTTTGAAGCCACAATCATCATTTGGTCAAGTCTTGACCATGATTTCATAAGAATGGCTCAAAAATCATCAAGATGCAAAAGTTTCTATTTTTGGACAGCTGAAAAGTCAACTGCAAATTGACCAGGGCATAACTTCTTCATGGTTTATCAGAAAAATCCCATCCAAATCTCATTTTGAAGATAATGACATTTCCTACAACTCATCTTCACACTTCAAGTCCAAGAAATGCTCTCACAAAAAGTTATCAATTTCAACATTATAGGTCATTTTCAAAAGTCAACAAAAAGGCACTTTAAGTCAAAGACCATAACTTGAAATTGGTAAATCAAAATGACATGGGACCAAAGGCATTGGTTAGAGGACTTCAATACATTTCCAAAATGTCCAAGAACATGATCAAAGCTTAAAAATTGAGCAAGATATGCCTTGTAGAAGTTGGGAAATGTTTGGGAATTTTGAAAAGTCAACTTTGCACAAAAGGGTTCAAAAATGCTAATGGGCCACAATTTCTTTCATGAATCATTACCCAAAGGCTATGCACGACCCATTGACCTCAAAGGGAGTTATTTTCTTATTTTTGATTAATTATTTGAATTTTTATTATCATTAATTCATTTAATTAAATTTAAATATAAGAAAAATAATAAACCATGTTTTTTTAAATCTTTTTATGTAGCAAATATCCTCCTCACATGTAAGAGATCTCGTGCATCATTCAAAAAGGAAAGATTCTACATGATTGGCAATGATTGGCATGGAAAAGATTGAAAAAAAGATGTGAACAAAATCAAATATTGAATCATTAAATCAATGGATCTTTGGGCTTGGTTTTGACCTAATTGCATTCAGATACTTATACACAAGTTAACCTAATGCATACACACACAAAAGCTGCACAGAAAACCAAGAGCAAGATTGCAAAGTTTCATCAAAAAATTGGAAACTGAAATCCCAGTTACTGCACGTTTCAAAGCCTGAAATCGATTCCAACACATTGCTGGACCATCAAGGAAGCGTTTGCAATTGAGAACAAGCCAAAACGTGCAAGGAATTGAGAGATACAGATCATACGGTTTGCAATAATTTCTTGAATCCCACATCATAATTCATGCACTTTTAATCATTTTTCTTGGTTGATTTAGACTGATATTAACCTTCTGAAGCTAATGATATAATCCAATTGCATTGTAAGGCCCTGTATCGTGATTCACCATTGACGTATTTTAGGGTTTCAGAGTTCCAAAATTGGGGCTTTGCATAGGGTGTAAAATTAGACCTTCAAACCGGTGCAGACAAAATCGTGACATGAAGACGAATCCATTGCTGACCTCGCGCTCAATTTATGTTAAAGCATGAGCTATTCGCTATTTTTGTAGGTGGTGTTTAGTGGGGGTTTAAAACCCCCGCTATTTGATTATGTTACAGGCACAAAAACGAAGAAGACGTATATGTGTCATCTGATGGTTGGACGATTCAAATACTGGCGCGTTTTTCTTTGTTCAGACCACTAACCATTGTTTTCATATATTATATTTTCCATTCACTATATTAACAAATACGCTCAATAGCTCAGTTGGTGGTTGAGGTGGCTTGCAGGTATTGGGACCTGGGTTCGATTCCCAGGTCCCCCACTTATTCCATAATTTTTTCCTTAATATGTTTCTATGCAGCATGCCATCAACGTCCTACCATACAACTCCACATGCTGGCTTGCCACATATGCATGATGATCCATCTGAAGGCTATGAATGGAAGTCCATGGTACACGCTGGTCAACCACTCCACATGCAAGCATAGAAAGTCAACGCAGGCCTTGCATTCTTGGGCCAAAATACTCCAATAAACCTCCAAATTGGGTCAGACACCCCCATTGTTTGTATTCCTTTTTTTTTTAATTTCCTTTTCTTTTCTTTTAATTATTTTAATTGTTTTCTTTAAAATTCCAATAATTTATTTTCATAATAAAAAATCAAAAACTAAAAATATGTTTAATTATTATTATTATTATTAATTATTAAATATTTTGTAAATAAACTTTAAATAATAAATTTAGTAAAATTAGGTTTTCAATTTTAATTTTTTCTTAACAAATTAAAATATGTAGAAATTAGGGTTTCTTAACTTTTCATCATTTTTTTAATAAATAATTTTTTCTTATTATCATTATTATTAATTACTAATTTATTTTGTAAATACCCATGTAATTAATTAATTAGTGTAAATTAGGTTAAACTTGAATATTTTTCATAAATAATTAAAAACAATTTAGAACTAGGGTTTCATTTAACTTCTAATTTTAATTAATTTTATTTATTTTCATTAAATACCAAAACTAAAAAAACATTTCCTTCCTTTAAATTAAATAATAATTAGTTTTTAATTTCAATTTAATTTCAAAAGGGTCCAACGCCCTCGAACATTCGATTCTAACTTCTTTTCGCGCATTTATTCTTATTTATTTTCTTGTTAATATTATGTAATTGCTCAAGCCATGTAATAGTAATTAGGAATTTATTTATTTTCCGCATTTTTATTAAAACGGGTCTTTGTTAATTTGGCGATGTATAGACCCGCGCCTTGTAATAGCGTAGGACTTTCTTTTCCGCATTTAAATTTCCACACTCTTAACTGCTAAACTTTGCATGAAAGAATGTATGGCCTAAAATAAAAACAAGCGTAGATCACCATGATACATGTACAAGATAAATGCTAAACTGAAAACAATACACAAATTCATACACCGCTCTTAGGGTACGCCTCACTGTTGCCTTGCCTTCGAAACGTGGTCGTCGAGTATAGGACGTTTTAGTAAGTCCTTATGTCCATGATCTATGGCATAGGGGTAGCTTCTAAGGTGTCCTACTGTTGCTCTGGTGACCACACTGTCCCTAACAATCGAATTGACCCGAACACCTCCAACGGTGGTGCTACCTACCTCTCAATGGTGGGATGGCACTACCTTAAGGACATTTACACAGCCTAATTCCTTAGGGTAGGTAGATGACTCGTAGATACTTGCTCTCTCAAAAACAAATCAAAAACTCTTTTCACACTGACACTTTTCAAAAAGCTTTCAAAACCATTTTTCAAACACTCTTGAGGACTGATACAAGAGTCATTCTGAAATCTTCAAACGAAACTTTTTCAAACCCACTCACACTTTGAAAAGCAAACCATTTTGAAAACACAATGAGCAAGTATCTAAGAGCCCATGGATAACCATGGATAGAAAGGATGCTAACACCTTCCCTTTCTATAAATCTACCTCCCGAACCGAGAGATAATCTCATAAGGAATTTTGCTGTGCTTTTGTCCTGTCCATATTGGAGAAAATAAAAGACGGTGGCGACTCTTGCTTCCGCGACATTTCGCAAACCAGCGTTAAACAGTCAGTTCCAGATCCACCGATCACAAGGTGCAACCCCCTTTATCTGAAAGGGAGCTAGTGGACATGTTCTTGGGAACTTTATCAGGCCCCTTCTTTAATCATCTGATTAGGAGTTCCTCTGTAGGATTTACCGAATTAATTTTAACTGGCGAGAGGGTGGAAGCCGGTATAAGAAGCGGGAAAATTCAGAAAGATACGTCTACCTCTACAACTGTAAAAAAGCCTTTCACGAGAAACAAGGAAGTGTCAGTTGTCTATGCACAGAGGAATCAGGAAAGAACCGAGCGCCAATCAACAGTGGGGGCCGTTATGATTCAAAAGTCTACATCAGACCAACTAAGAAATAACCAGCCGAGAAACAATCAGCCAAGGGTGGAAAGGCCTATACGGCAATTCACCAAGATTAACATGACTCCAGCTCAAGTCCTACCACATCTTCTGAAGTTGAATATGGCCATGCTAAAAGAGGCCCTTAAACATCCCAATACTACATCTCCCCACTACCATCTGAATGCCAGGTGCGCTTACCATTCTGAAAGTCCAGGGCACGACACCAACAACTGTTGGACTCTGAAGAACAAGATCTAAGACCTGATCGATGCAAAGGAAGTTGAGTTTGAAGCACCGGAAAAACCGAATGTTATCTCCGCTCCAATGCCTAGGAATGGACACAATGCCAGTGTTGTTGAGGAAGACTTATTTGTTGACACCATGGATGAATTGTTGACTCTGCTCTCGACCATCAAGTTGAATTTGTTAAAGGCTGGGGTGTTCCCAGGTTGTGACAAAGATTGCCATGTCTGCCTATCTTCATCATTTGACTGCCCTCTGTTGAAAAAAGGTATATAACAACTGATTGATAATCAAGAAATTTTGTTTGAGAAATCTCCCGTTTCACCCGTTCTAGTTAAAGAAGTTTCAATAATAACCATCTACGCCAATCCTTCCAGGGTCCCTAAAAGACCCGTTAGGATTACATCTGCTCCTATGACTACTTCACTTAAGATAACAATGCCCGGGCCAACCCCATACAAATCAGATAAAACGGTACCATGGAACTATGATGGAGAAATCTACTACCATGGTGTCAAACAGATTGAACATACTACCGAAGAAGAGAGCTCCAAAGAGGACAATTCTGACATCAGTAACATTGTCAGAACAAGCAAGGTTACCCGTAGTGGAAGGATCTTCTCTCCAGAGATTTCCCCTCCAACGGCAGTCTTTGGACCCGTGGCCATTCCGAAGATTACATTTGTACTAGTGATTGTACCTGCAAGTGTGCCTACCAACAAAGAAGACAATGTAATTCCTATCCCTACTTCCGCTGCTGAGAATAAAGGAAAGAACATTCAAGAGGAGCCTGTCCTGATGAAAGCTCAATCACTAGTTATTCCTGAAACATCCAAGAAGGAGATGGAAGAAATCTTGAGGATCATAAAGAAGAGTGATTATGATGTGGTCGAACAACTGGGGCAGACCCCCTCCAAAATCTCTATGTTAGCATTGCTGTTGTGCTCTGAGGCACATGCTAAAGCTTTGGTAAAATTTCTGAAGACAGCTCATGTGCCGCAAGAGACGTTTGTGGATCAATTCCAAGAGTGTGTGGCCAGTTTGACAGATGACAATGGCATGGGTTTCTCCGATGCTGACTTGATATCCAAAGGGAGAAAACACAACGACGCACTACATGTGTCGGTGGAGTGTAGAGGAACCACCCTAGCCCATGTCTTGGTTGATACTAGGTCATCTCTGAACGTCTTGCCAAAGAAAGCCTTGGATAGATTGGATTGTAAGGGGCTGACATTAAAACCCAGTAATATAATTGTGAGAGCATTTGACGGCTCTAAGAGGATGGTCCATGGGGAGGTGGACATCCCGACCAAGGTGGGAACCCAGACGTTCAATTCAACATTCTACGTGATGGACATCCGTCCTTCTTACTCTTGTCTGTTGGGACGTCCCTGGATTCACAATGCCGGTGCGATCACCTCCACTTTGCATCAGATGTTGAAGTACCCTGTCCAAGGGAAGATCATAACTGCCCATGGGGAAGAGGAATACATGATTAGTCATCTGAATTCTTTTCGATATGTAGAATTGGATGGCGAGTCCATCGAAACCCCTTTCCAACATTTTGAAGAAGTCTCTCAGGAAATAGCAGCGACCAAGGCGTTATCCTCAACTCCTATGATCACAAGACCTCCACCTCGGATGTCTTCTCTAAAAGATGCAAAGGCAGTAGTGGAAGAAGAGGGGTGCACCATCTGGGGGCAGATACCAGACATTCCTTACAAATCAGACAAGTTCGGCTTGGGGTTTACTTCGACTGCTCAGAAGGTTGTGCGCTGCGCCCGTGCCGGAGGGCCACCTGTGAAGATCAGCCACCAAGGGGTTAATGTACTAGAGGATAGTGAAGAGGAGGGCAGCCTGGAAGATTGGATATTTCCTACTGTCGGCGGAGGACTATGCAACTGAGAAGCCAAAGACTTCATCCCAATTACTTTCATACCGCAGTAATTTATCTTTTACATTTCTGTTGGACTTGTAATAATTCACAAATAATTTGTACTTTTTCAACCTTGTGCCTTACCCGAGGCACAATGGTCCATTTGTAAGGGTTTTTATTTCATTTTCATATGTCATTTAATGAATCATGGACGCTTTTTCATATATAAACCTTTTGTGCTCATTGTCCTTATTTTTACATTTTATTATTTTAAGATGGCTATACCCTTACACATACCTACACTCACAAATGCAGGTACCCTTCCATTCCGGATCCCATGGGTAACGATACTGCTATAGCCTTCAGTGACTCTGAAGATTTGATCTACCAAGCCGAATACGAAGGTGAGGAACATTGTGAGGTGCCAGGGGAATTGGCCAGACTATTACAACAAGAGGAAAGAGCTATCCAGCCTCATGAGGAGTTGTTGGATACAATCAACTTGGGTACCGAGGATGATAAAAAGGAAATCAGAGTGGGTGCCAATCTAGAGCCGAGTGTCAAAGCGCGCCTAATTCAGCTGTTGCACGATTACGTTGAGATCTTTGCCTGGTCATACAAAGACATGCCAAGACTTGATACAGACATTGTGGTACACCGTCTACCCACAAGAGAAGACTGTCCACCAGTGAAGCAAAAAGTATGCCGCATGAGACCTGACATGTCAGAGAAGATCAAAGCAGAAGTTATAAAGTAGTTCAATGCTGGATTTCTGGATGTTACTTCCTATCCACAATGGGTTGCTAACATTGTTCCCGTGCTTAAAAAGGACGGCAAAGTGAGGATGTGCGTGGACTATAGAGATTTAAACAGGGCCAGCCCTAAATATGATTTTCCACTTCCGCACATCGACATCCTGGTTGACAATACAACTCAACACAAAGTATTTTCTTTCATGGACAAATTCTCAGGCTATAACCAGATCAAAATGGCCCCCGAGGACATGGAGAAAACTACATTTGTCACACAGTGGGGTACGTTCTGCTACAAAGTGATGCCATTCGGACTGAAGAATGCCGAGGCAACCTATCAACGCGCCATGGTAGCTTTGTTTCATGATATGATACATCATGAGATAGAGGTCTAGGTAGATGACATGATAGCCCAATCACAAACTGAAGAAGAACACCTTGATCACTTGCAAAAGTTGTTTGTCAGGTTTAAGGAGTACAAATTAAGATTGAATCCAAACAAGTGCACATTCGGAGTCCGGTCCGGTAAACTCTTAGGTTTCATTGCCAGCAACCAAGGCATCGAGGTTGATCCTGCCAAAGTCAAAGCTATACAAGAAATGTCTGCTCCTCGCACTGAGAAGGAGTTCAGAGGTTTTTTGGGACGCCTAAACTACATTGCTAGGTTCATTTCCCACCTGACATCTACTTATGAACCAATCTTCAAGGTGTTGAAGAAAGATCAGGTAGTTAGATGGAATGATGAATGTCAAATTGCTTTCGATAAAATCAAGGAATATTTACTAGAGCCTCATATCTTGATGCCACCCGTCGAGGGAAGACCGCTAATCATGTATCTGACCATCTTAGAGAATTCAATGGGGTGCGTACTGGGGCAGCATGACGAGTCTGGCCGAAAAGAGCATGCCATTTATTACCTTAGCAAAAAGTTTACCGACTGTGAAACCAGATATTCACTGCTCGAGAAAACTTGCTGCGCTTTGGTATGGGTTGCTCGTCGGCTAAGGCAGTATATGTTGACTGATACCACTTTGCTGATATCTAAGATAGATCCAATAAAGTACATCCTTGAGAAGCCTGCTTTGTCTGGAAGGATAGCTAGATGGCAGATGATCCTAACAGAATATGACATACAGTACACAACCTAAAAAGCTATCAAGGGCAGTGTGCTAGCTGATCATCTGGCCCACCAAGCAGTAGAAAATTATCAATCCATGAAGTTCGACTTCCCTGACAAAGACATCATGACATTGGACAACATTGAAGACTTCAGACCATATGACGGACCTGAACAAGGATCCTGATGGACCCTATACTTTGATGGGGCCTCAAATGCACTTGGTAACGGTATCGGTGCTGTGCTTATATCTCCAGAAGGATGCCATACTCCTTTCACCGTCAGACTTTGCTTCAACTGTACGAACAACATGGCAGAGTACGAGGCTTGCATATTTGGACTCAAGGCTGCCATAGACTTGGGAATCAAATCTTTGATGGTGTTTGGGGACTCAACTTTGGTCATCAGTTAGATCAAAGGAGAGTGGGACACTAAGCATCCAAACCTCATCCCTTACAAAGAACATGTTCTGACATTGCTACCACATTTCGAGCGGATTACCTTCGAGCACTTCCCGCAAGAAGAAAATTAGCTAGCAGATGCTCTAGCTACAATATAATCCATGTTTAAACTTAATTGGGATAACGAGGCTCCCCAGATCACCATTGAACGAATGGACGAACCCGTACACTGTCACAAGATTAATACCGAAGAAGTAGTGGACCAACCTTGGTTTCATGAAGTCAAAAGGTATCTCGAGGCTCAAGAATATCCTGAAGGAGCTTCATTCAACGACAAAAAGTTCTTAAGGAGATTCTCAGCTAAGTTCTTCCTAAGTAATGGCATCCTGTACAAGCGTAATCATGATTCTATTATGCTCCATTGTGTGGAAAAGATTGAAGCTGAAAAGATCATGGCTGAATTGCATGAAGGTACCTTTGGCACTCACTCTAGCGGGCATACGATGGCAAAGAAGATTCTACGGGAAGGTTGTTACTGGTCTACCATGGAAGCAAACTGCTATCAACACTTCCGGACCTACCACAAATGTCAAATCTATGCAGACAAGGTCCACGTACCTCCGGTTCCTCTAAATATCTTAACAGCTCCTTGGCCCTTCGCTATGTGGGGAATCGATATGATTGAGGAGATCAAGCCTACAACATCCAATGGACACCGTTTCATTCTGGTGGCCATTGACTACTTCACAAAATGGGTCGAAGCAGCTTCCTTCGCATCCATTACTAAGAATGTTGTTGTCCGCTTCATCAAGCAGAATCTTATTTGCCGGTACGGTATCCCAGAAAGGATCATCACTGATAACGGTACAAACCTTAACAATACTATAATCACCTCCCTGTGCGAGCAGTTCAAGATTCAACATCATAATTCATCCCCCTATCAGCCAAAGATGAATGGTGTTGTCGAAGCTGCGAACAAAAACATCAAAAAGATCATACAAAAGATGACAGTCACCTACAAAGACTGGCATGAGATGCTACCGTTTGCTCTCCATGGGTACCGTACCACGGCCCGCACATCAACTGGGGCAACACCCTATTCTTTATTTTATGGCATGGAGGCTGTTTTACCTATTGAGGTTCATATCCCCTCTTTGAGAATCATGAAGGATGCAGGTTTGAGTGAAGACGATTGGATCCAAACCCGACTTGATCAGTTGAATTTAATTGACGAGAAGAGACTTACTGTTGTTTGCCACGGTCAGACGTATCAAAAACGGATGATCAAAGCTTTTAACAAGAAAGTCAGACGCCATACATATTAAGTCGAGGATCTAGTGATCAAGCGCATCATCTTGCCACAAAGTGATCCCAGGGGCAAATGGACTCCTACCTATGAAGGACCATTTGTAATCAAGAACATATTTTCTGGTGGGGCAATGATCCTAACCACCATGGACGGTGACGACCTGCCACACCCTGCGAACGCAGACATAGTCAAAAGATACTACACATAAGAGACCCGCTAGGTTGACACACCTAGGCAAAACAAGGGCATCCCGGCGAACCAAAAGGTTCGGGCAAAAATTAGGGATAAAATAAAAAAATCTGTACACCCGGCAAGTTGAAAACCCGAAAGGGCGACTTGGGCAAAAAAGGGTTTCCCGGTGAATCGAAAACCCGAAAGGGCGGTTCAGGCAAAAGTTAGGGAATTAAAGCGTATGACTATGTCTCGTCGAATCACTTTAAGGAAAATCTCTTCACTGACAAACCTGGAGCTTCTGATCAATCCAATCATCTTCAGACCAAGCAACGAATGGACAAGATATTCGGAGATACGAAGGCTATAGCAGAATGGGAACTCCATGGGATTTTTTACACATAGCCATCTTTCTTTGTATAAATTTTTCTCATTTTTATGACACCATTCTCTTACTAGGATGTCTGTCTCCTTTGTACAAAATACTTATTCAAAGTAAATACAAAGATATCTCTTTAAAGTGCAGAAAACCATTTTGTCCTTTTCTTTTTACACTTGTGTTTTATTTGCAAAAGCGTCCAATGATTCATTAATGAACATATGCATTTGAACATAATTACTGTTTACAAATAAACAAAAATGGAAAAGAACAGTTACTGACAAGTTGAAAGATTAGGAAAGCGTCTTTAGGCTATTCCATGAATAATCCCTATAGTACGTCATTGAGATCCACAGCGGAGCCAAAACCTTGAACTAAAGATCCCCAGTGGAGCTGAAACTACCAAATCCCCAGCGGAGCAAAAACTTCAAATTGTTAATCCCCAGCGGAAATCATTCAGTTGCTCCAAATTCCCTAGCAAGTTATCTTGAAGCCTGAAAACTAACCAGACAACAACTTCTGATAACTCCCCAGTAGATTGGCAGACAACCCAAACTCCTGAACTTTGTTCCAAACAGGAATAAACCTTTTTCCCAGAGTCTTCACTACTCCCCAGCAGGATAGCTTTTTCCCACAGAGTCTTCATTACTCCCCAACAGTATAGCCTTTTTCCCACAGAGTCTTCACTACTCCCCAGCAGGATAGCTTTTTCCCACAGAGTCTTCATTAATCCCCAACAGTATAGATTTCTTCCCCACAGAGTTTTCATTACTCCCCAAGAGAATGAAGATTCTCATTCTTATTTCCTAGCAGAACAAGGATTCCCTTTGTGTAATCCCCAGTAGATTTCCCAAGCAGATTTCTCAAACAGTATATGGCATTGCTCACAATAGAATTTTTTTGTCAATACTCCAACTTCAAGACATGAAGAGTCCCTATTATCCCCAGAGAAGTCATCAAGGATTTTTAATCCCCAACAGTCGTCAAGGATTCCTTATCCTCAGCAGTCAAGGATTTATTTCCCCCGACAGCGGTCAAGGATTTATTTTCCTCAACAATACAACAAATCAGCTTACATGCGCATACATTACATCCATATATCATAAACATTGATAAAGCACATTTATTGCATCATACATTTCATGCAACATAACTTTGTGTTTCAGCTAACATTTTTACCCTTTTCAGGATAAGATTAACAATTGTCATTAACAATATTCAAAGATTTCAGATACAGTACGGATACGCTCCAGACAGGGATGTCATTCTAACACTTATTCAGATTTCAACATCAAGATACAGTCCAGATACACTCCAGACACGGAAGTCATTATGTCACTTATTCAGACTCAAGTTCAGATACACTCTAGACACGGAAGTCATTCTGTTACTTATTCAGATTCAGCTTTCAGATACAGTGCAAATACACTCCAGACACGGAAGTCATTTTGTTACTTATTTAGATTTAGCTTTCAGATACACTCCAGACACGAAAGTCATTCTGTTACTCATTCAGACTCAACTTTCAGATCCAAATCCAGATACACTCCAGACACGGAAGTCATTCTGTCACTTATTCAGATTTCAATACAGATACACTCCAGACACGGAAGTCATTCTGTTACTTATTCAGATTCAAGCTCGGATACGCTCCAGACACAGACGCCATTCTATTTCTCATACAGATTCAGTCTCCAGATTCAGTTCAGATACGTTCCAGATACGGACACCATTCTGATACTCATTCTTTTGACTTACAATTTACAATTCAGCAAACACTATTGGATGGTATCTACAAGCCCACCTCCAACAATATTCTATCACCTCTCTAAATGGCATCTTTAAGCCCATTCCCTCAGCAACACTTTAACAAGTGCAAATTTACGGGCACTCTAGTGTCCAATCTCCTTTTACCTTTGAGTCACGAACGATAAAACTCGCCAGTCTAACTCTTCAGGTTCAAGAAGATTGAACAGGGGCAGCTGTTGTACCCCAAAATTTTCCCTCTCATTTATCAAGACTTTTCTCACAAGACTTCTTGGACTCAAGACAAGATTAGGGTTTGGTCAGCTCACCTCACCTTGCACTGATAACCTAAAATTAGGGTTTGAGTTTTCACAAGGATTTTTGGACCATCAATGCTTCATGTGACTTTCATACACCATCTTGGACCCCTAAGATTTCTCATGTTAAGTTTCAAGCCTTGAATCACATTTTTGATCAGTCAATTGGACAGTTGACTTAAAAATCAACTATATTAGGGAAAAAGTCAACCATGGCCAATTTACAGTCAAACTTCATAATTTTTGATCCACAACAACATTATAGACTCCTATGTACCATTTGATCAAGATTCGATCATAATTCCTCAAGAAATTTGATCAAATCATCAAAAGGTCAAAATGGTCAAAATTAGGGTTTTGACTGAGAAAGGGAAATTTCTGATTTTTAACTTAGCCAATGATAAATTTAGTTCAAATATGATTTCAAAGACTCAATGGCATCATCTTGACCTAATTACATGGTTCAAAAGATCTCAAGTTCATTGGATTGACAGATGAATTTTGTAGTCAACTGATCAAAAGTCAATTGTACACTGAAAAGTCAAACTTTGACTTTTTGGTCAAAATCAAGCGCCAAGGGTCATAATTCATCAAGATATGTCAAAATGTGAAACTTGTTGACCAAGAAAACCAATTTTGAAAATTAGGGTTTTGAATTTGAAAATTTTCATAACTTAGAATTTTTCTAAGTATGGAAATTTTCTTATTTTTTTTCAACTTTCCACCACTTTTTCACCATGATGCAATTTGATTCAAAGAAAAATTCCAACATGAAAGTTGTAGTCCTCCATGAAATACACAACTTTTCTTCAGAAAGTTTTCCCAAAAGTAGCTTGGATCTCAAGTTATGAATTTGTGAATAGGGGTCCATGAACTTCTTAACTTAGTGAAATTTTGCCCTAATTTAGGCAGGTTTTTTACCCAACTTCATGGATATTTTTCACCTAGTTCCAATAGGTATCTAAAAATGAATTTCAAAGATGTATTATAGATCACATTGCAAGCTTTCTAAAATATCCAATAACTCTCCAAGATCATTTGTGGTTAGGGAGAATCGAAGAAGGGAAATTGGCATTTTATCACTTTTGTTCATGCCATTTTCACAAAGTATCAAGTTGCAAATCTGATCTTGGATGCTTGTAACTTGCATTACAGGTCCTAAACTCATTATACACTCCATAATTAAATTCTAACTCAGAGGATAAGGGCTTTATATTTGCTTTTGGAGCATTGTACAAGAGATTTTTCCATTTTAGGCATAAAGGTTACAATGTCATTTTCATAAAGTGCAACTTTTGCAACTTTGTCCATCTTGAGCCTTGGACCTGTCCCTTTGGTACAAGCATTTCCATAGGTATTAATCAAAGTATACCAACTCTTATCAGCCCTTGAGGTAGCCAGTACAAGCATGTTGCATTTGTCTTGTCACTTTTCTTCAAATGCAAGAAAAGTTGCAAAAGAAGTCAGAACTTGTACAGAAAGGGAAGAGTAGACTTTGTATCATTCTATACAAGTATACAAAGTTGTTACAAATAAGGACATGGACGAAGGCTTAACAACTAAAACACTCTCAAACACAAAAACATCATTTTTCTGCCCAAACATTGCAGTTCTGCAAAATCATTGCCAACTTCATTTTTGCTCGTGCGTTTTGTGGATTGACATTTGAAACACTTCATACACATCCTACCAAAGCTATCTAAGACCTTGCCCTGCATCAGTAAGCCCTGTTTCAACCATTGTCATTTTCAAATTTGGAGGTTGCAGCTTGACTTCTACAGAGAGTTTTGGCCATCCACAAAGCAAGCTAGGTATTGGAATAGTTTGAAGGAAGTTCAGGGAAGCTCACACGATCCTCAGACCTCACTCAAAGTCCCCACATTGTCATATACAAATCCAGCCGAAGGAGGTATTTTTCAAATCTCTATCTCTCTATTTAGACATCCTCAAGCCACGATTTGTGAAGAAAAAATGTAGCCCTTATCTTGGTAAAGTTGTACATAGGCATATTTGTCATTTATATTAACTGTGCCATGAGAATTTGAAGCTTGAAGTTCCTGGATTTTTTAGGTCACGATTTAGGGCTGATAAAATTCTCCCTGATCTTTTAGAGTTAGGTTACAAATCTTATATGGTTGGAATCGTGAGATTGAATGCTACAAGTTTCATGTTATAAGTTTTTGTTTTTGAGCAAGCATTTGAGAGTTACAGGTTTGAACCATAAGCGCGTGAAGGAGAAGGAACCAAGGACAGGGACGGAGCTGTTGTTCTGGGCTTTTTTGTTGTTCCTGGCCTTTTTGGTTTTGCTATTCACACCCCTAACTTACTTTGGCACCCCCCTGACTATTTTTTTTTTATATTTTTACATTTTCTTCCATATTTTTATATTTATTGCTTGCATATATTTTTTTTAATGATAAAAAATGCCCAAAAATAATTTATTTATTTTCACATTTTTATTTTATTTTTTTATTTATTTTCTCACATGAAAATAGTTTATTAGGTTTATAGACTTTATTTTCTTATAAAACTTGTAAATACATTTTAAAAATACTATACATTTTTATTATATTATCCTTACACATAAAATATTTATTTTCATACATATTTTAATTTTTAATATTTTTACATAATATTATTTGTTATTTTCTTGTACAAAAATGGAAAAAATAATAATACAGAACATATATTTTATTTTAATTGAAAATTAGGGTTTCCCCCTTTCAAAAATAATAATATTATTTTTCCTTATTTT
Organism: Vicia faba; assembly: GCA_948472305.1. Lineage (NCBI taxonomy): Eukaryota > Viridiplantae > Streptophyta > Magnoliopsida > Fabales > Fabaceae > Vicia > Vicia faba. The sequence continues at coordinate 1,519,478,266 of OX451741.1, read as the reverse complement.
CTAGGGTTAATTAATTTTATTTTCTCATATCTTAAACAAATACAAAACATTTTTTCCAAAAAACATTGCATTGCATATTTAAATATTTGTTTATTTATTTAATGCGCACAATATTCAATTGGGTTGTAATAGTATTTTTAGGGTTTATTTTGTGCAATATCCCCATTCAAAAACTTGTATCCCCCCTCCCATAATAATTGTTGTAATAGCTTAGTTTACATTTACGCAATTTATCGCATTTATACCATGTTTAGTAAACTAGGGTTTGCATGAGAAGACCAAAAACAAATAAGTGGAAAAGACCTAATACAAGACAAGACAAATGCAGGTAAAATGACACACATTGCACACAAGCACCCTTAGGGTTTCACCCATTTGGTTGCCTAAAACAATATGGCCATGTTACGCACGCGAAGTATCTTGGCAAAACAAAACAAAATAAGATCATAGTCCCTCGATGACTGTGATACGGTGGGAGAACTGACTTGAGTTTTGCGTTTGTATTCGCACTTGTTCGGTTGAGCAAGAGTCGCCACCGACTTTTTATTTTATCCTAAAGGAAAGGTTAAAAAGCACAGCAAAAACCTTTTGAGATATTTCGTGGGTTCGGGGGGTAGATTATGAAAAGGGACGGTATTAGCACCCTTTTCATCCATGGTTATCCATGGGCTCTTAGTTACTTGGTTTTTTAGATCACTTGCCTTGATTTTCGATTGCTTGAAATTGTGGTGCATGTGGGTGTGTTTTGAAAATGTTTTTGAAATAGACGCCTTTGTTTCGGCAACCGTTGTAATTGACTCGTGTTTGAGTGTTTTACAAAAGTGTGTATCTTTTCGAAAAGATGTTTCAAATGTTTTTTTAGAGTTTGTTTTGAAAGTGTGTATGAAGTGTGGTTTTTGAAAAGAAGGCAAGTGTTTTTGCAAGTTGATCTCAAGTAACTAAGAGTTTTGTCTACCCCTATTGTACTCAAAAGGTTTTCTCTATGTTTTCAACCCCTTTTAACAATTTTGTTCCACCATTGAATTTGGTGGACAATCTTGCGTTTAGGAAGTTTAACGGGACGGGCACGGGTCATCGTATGGACCATGAATGCAATGGTGCCAAGTGTCTTTGGCAATTTGATTGAAGGGACTTGATCATTTTGATAGGCGACTTTCGAAAGCGTCATCGAGGGACTTATGATCATTTGAATTTGTTTTGCCAAAGAAACTCGACGTGCAAGCGTGGCCCATTTTGGAAGGCAACATGTGGGATTACCCTAGGGGGTGCAAGTGTGATTGTGTATTGATTTCATGCATTTGTCTTTATATTAGGTTATCTAGCGTTCGATTTTATGTACATGCAAACCCTAAGTCTAATCATGGTATAAATGGAAAGCGGTAAATTACAAGAATTTTAAAGTCTACGCTATTACAAATAGTATCCGGGAGTGGGGGTACAAATTCACAAATGGGGATGAGACTTAGGTAATTACAACCAAATCGAATTGTGATCAAATATAATCAAGGTATAGCGAAGTATAGCAAATGTATAATGCATTAAATGTAAAATGTATTGTGTAAGTGTACATGTATGAGCATTGTTTACAAGTTGCGAAATGTGAATTTAATAAGAAAATTAAATATCGTTTATTTATCAAGTATTGTTGTCCGCTTTTGATTTAAATTTGTATCTTTATATTTTTTGTTTAATATGTACAAAAAAGTATTTTACTTAAAAGAAATAAAAATGTTTTAAATTTAAATTATATTATGTATATTAAAAAATGTATTTTAATTGATTATGTACAAATCATTTCTAAGAAATTGTATTAACTTAAAGGGAATTTATGTATAAATCAAAATAAGTTTTAATAAAATAAAAAAAAAGTGTTTTAAATAATGCATTTTTATGTATTTTATGTATTAATGTATTAATGTACAAATAAAAATATTTTAAGTTTTATTTCTTATATATTAGTAATTAGTATTAATATATATATTTATACAAGAATTATAATTGAAAGAAAATGTTTTAAAATTGAGAAAATATATATTGTGTTCAAATTAGAATTATGTTTAAAAAAAGTCATGTTAATTTGTTAACAAAAGAAAGTAAAGTATGTTTTACATTCTAAAAAAAAAGTGTAAGTTGTATACAGAAAGAGATGGGCTAAAGGGATTTTTTGGGTTTGTGAAACGGGTTAAGCCCAAGTATTCTCACAGCATTTCGTTTAGGGTTAAGAGTGTTTGTTTCATTTGGGACATAAGGGTTTACAGCGCCGTTGTCGTCTTCTTCGTTCGTCTCTCGTTCCTTCTCCGGCCAAGCGTCCAGAACAATGCCCCTTGCCCAGCCAACCACGCCATCGCCACTTCCTCCTTCTTCCATGGGTCGTTCAACGGCGGTTCAAGCGAGGTAAAAGTTCCGTCTCGATCTCGTTAGGGTTTTATGTTCTGCATGTCTAGGATTTCGCCCATTTGATTCTGATTTTAGTTTTATTGTTGTTTCCTGTTGAGGTGTGAAGAGAAAGAAGAAATTGGATTACCTTCGTTGGAGGAGGACGGTGGCTCTGGAGGCGTCTCCGGCGGCTTGACGGCGAGGGGTATGCGTGAGGTTGAGTTTGCTTGCTTCGCTTGATGCCTTGGTACTCTGGTATTTGTGTCTTACTTCTTTTTGTTTGGTGATGAAATTCTGAGAACAAATCTTTATCCTCTTCCTCTTGCTGCTTCTTTGCTTCGTATGCTTATGTTGCTTTTGAGTTGCCTTGAGATACCTGATTTTTCTCTTTGTCTTTGTCGCCTTGAGTTGCCTGTTTGATTTGCCTATGAAGAAATTTTTCTGAGGCTTTGTGTTACCTCTGAATGCTTAGGTTTGACAGATTTGTGTTGTCTTGGAATGGTTTGTGGCTTTGTAAGGCTTAGCAGGTTCAGAATTTTTGCTTGGATTATGCTTTGGCTTGATAGGTTTAAGCTTGCAGGTTTTGGGCATATGAGGTCTTGACAGGGTTTACTGGTTTATGGCCTTACTGGTTGTTGCTTTAAGGTTATGCTAGGTTGATGGTTTGTTGGTGATGGCTGTACTGGTTCATATTTGATGAAGCTATGCTTCAGGCTTATGCAGTTTGATGCTTGGCTTTGATGTTTTGGATATACTGGTTTTTTTTGTTCTTTGGTATGCTTGGCTTATGCAGGTTTTAGGGACTTGGCTGGTTTATGCAGGTTCTTAAGCTTTTGACAGGGTTGGTGTTTTTTGAAGCTATGCTTCAGGCTTCAGGCTTATGTTGGTTTTTTGAATGAACTGGTTTTTAGGCTTGGGAGCTTATGTTCTCAGTTTTGTTTGGTTTGTGATATCTATATTTTTTTCTTGGACTGTGTTGCTTTTCATATATGTTTAGGCTCTTTTGTTTTGGCGCCTATGATTTTTGAATGCTTCCAGATTTGATATATTTTCTTTGGTCAAGCTAATGGGCAGGTTTGCAAGGTCTTAATGTGGAAAGATAATTCTGTTACCCTTTATTTGACAGTTTTGTTTGCATTCCAATTTCTTCATACTTCTGCCTTCTGCTTCACTGTTTTATTGCAGTTTCTGTGTTTATATTTTTTTATGCCTAAAGCCAAAAACCAGTAAGCCTACACTTCTCCTCTCTTTTTCTCTCTCTCCAATACTTAAGCATATTATATTGCTTAACATGTATTAATTCTGAAAAAGCAAATTGGCCTGGAAATGATGAAACTGAATTTGCTTGCAATAGTAGTCTAACTCTGCATATTTTGTCTTCTTCTTTCCATACTTTGTGCTTCTTGACAGCATTGATGATACTTTTGAATTTTGACATCCTTTGGACAGCTTTGACATTGGAACTGAGTTTTGAAATTTAAACATGCTTTAGGCCATTCAGTTTGTAGCTTGGACTTTGTTATTTGCATATGCTATCCTTGAACTATGCTGTTTTGACAACTTTGAAATGTGCAATTTTTGACTTTGTGCATTCATTTTTGACTTGCAAACATTTTCACCCTTCTTTGTGAACCGGGAGAAATCCCGTGATTTGCAGAGAGGGTTAACTGATCCCGACCATTTGCTTTTAATGATGAACCCAAACTTTAATTGTCTGCTTCTTTTTTTAATATTTATCTGCTTCTTATTTCTTTTTCTTTCCTTTGCAGATAAAAATTAAGTGGAGAGAAATAGCAAAAGATGGAGGATGAAGAATTTGAAGACTTAGAAGAATATTAGGATAGTTTTTTTTAATTTAAATTTGAATAAATGTAATATCATTATTATAAATACTTTGTAAATGAATACTCGTATTTAAATAACAATTGTAACAAATATTTAAAAATGAAATAAAAATTTCTTTCATCCAATTAATTCTTTTCTCTTTTTTTTTAATTGTTTACTTTATTATTTATAACTCTTTAAGTTATAATAATTGAAAATAAATTTCAATCATTTAAACTTAGAATAATAAATAATTAAATAAACACTGTGATTTTATGACAAACATGGCGCTCCAATTATCCAAAGCAACGCATAATTTCAAACCAAGCGACAGTTAATTAAACAAAACGTCCATCTGCCCCTTTTCACTGATTAAATCCAGCAAACGCAAATTCAATCCCAGTGTCTCTTTTCATTGATTTAGTCAAACCCTGCGAGTTTAAACCAAATGTTTCAATCCACATTTCAGAATAGCTTGACAAACACCGTAGAATTAAATCTTTCTGAAGAACCGCGCATAAAAACCCTAATTCCTGGTTAAATGCCAAAGAAACATTCGCCTGATCAAAGTTGAGCCAAAATCAACCAAAACCCTAAGCAACTGTAAGAACTGTTCTAAAGCCATGAAAATCAATGAACACCCTAATTTTTGTCTGACTGACGAGAAAAGTCTGTTTGACCGATTCTTGAGCCAGTTTGAAAAATCGGGAAACGCCTGAAGCTGTGATTTCTTGATGAAAAATGCGAGGGAAAATTTTGGGGTACAACAGTTGCCCCTGTTCAATCTTCTTGGACCTGAAGAGTTAGAATGGCAAGTTTGCCTTTCGCGACTCGAGGGTAAAAGGAGATTGGACACTAGAGTGCCCGGAAATTTGCACTCGCACGCTGGAGTATTAGCAATGTGATGGCGTGAATGGGCTTATAGATGCCATTTGGAGATAGGATGGATAGGAGGATGGGCTTATAGATGCCATCTGGAAGCGTGACAGAACCTTGTCGGGAATGGGCTTATAGATGCCATTTGGAAGTGTTGATCGCGTAAGAGATTCCTTAGCGAGAACTTGCGTACTTTGAGAGAGGAAGATTTTTCCTGGCTTGTTACAGGTGTTGATCTTTAGTCCCTTCTTACAGATATGCCCTGGCTGGATACAGGAATCGAATCTGGAAAATGTTACTCACAGATGTGCCCTGGCTGGATACAGGAATCGAATCTGGAATTGTCTTCAGATGTGCCCTGGCTGGATACAGGAATCGAATCTGGAAAATGTCTTCAGATGTGCCCTGGCTGGATACAGGAATCGAATCTGGAATTGTTGTCTTCAGATGTGCCCTGGCTGGATACATGAATCGAATCTGGAATTGTTGAAGGTTGGTGGAGATGGCTTTCCTGGCTGGATACAGGGGTAAACCTCTGTCCTGAGAATGAAAGATACTTTCCTGGCTTGTTACAGGGGTTGACCTTCATACTCTTTATGCATATATGCCCTGGCTAGATACAGGTATCGAATCTACAATCAATCACTCACAGATGTTCCCTGGCTAGATACAGGAATCGAATCTGGATTCGTGATATTTGATAGTAATCATCTTTTGGATTGATCTTTTTCCTGAAAAGGCAAAACATCAGTTGTATGCAATGTCATGATGTATGAAATGCATGATGTCATGATGTTCTCAAGAATAAATGAGATTGTGTGTTTATGATGCGTATATGCATGCGTCATGGTGTATGATAATGTGATGCTTATGAATGTATTTTCGTCTAGGAAAATAAATCCTTGACGTGTGCCGGGAGCTTGTTAAATCCTGGGCTGCTGTTTGAAGAGTAGAGTTCTTCATTTCCGCTGGGGATGATGGTTGCAAGATAAACCGATAGGAGAAGATGACTCTGTTGGGGCATACACTTGTTAGGGAAATCACTCTGAGGGGAAGTACTCCGTGGGAAGAGATAGTTCGCTGAGGCTTTGATGAGAGCTCCGCTGGGGATTCTGTTGATAAATCATGTCGGAGAATTTGATGAACTCCGCTGGAGATTGTTGAGGTAGCTTGGTCATATTCTTCAGTTGAACCTACCTTGGTACCTTGGCGGACAAAGCAACTAGACCGCTTGGTCACTTCAAAATTGCCCCATGTTTCTGATGTCACCTGTCATTAATCCTTTGTTTCGTATGTAAACATTTATGATCTAGCAATTTAACGTCAAATGCATATATCAAAAATGAACATTGGACGTTCTTTGCAAAACAAAACAAAAAAGGAAAAGCAATGGATAATTTGTCTGAAAAAATCGAACTCGTATTGATTTTGAAATTTGCCTGTAAATAGGCGTTTATGTACAGGAGGCTGACGTCCTAGTAAGAGAACGCCGCCGAACAACATAGAGTTTATACAATTTTGAAAAGGAAACAAAACAGCTATGTGAAAAACTAATCCCACTGGGTAACAATTCTACTATCGCCTTTATGTCTTCAAGCGTCTCATCATTTTGCCGCTTAGTTGAAGGTGAAGCTGATTGATCGATGCCGAAGTCTGAGCCCTGATAGTTGATGCCGAATTCTGGATGCAAGGTGATCTAATGAGACATAGTATTACGCTTCATCCCTAACTTTTGCCTGGCCTGCCCTTTCGGGTTTTCAGTCCACCGGGATACCCATTTTTGCCCAAGCCTCCTTTTCAGGTTTTCGACTTGCCGGGTGTACAGATTTTTTTATATTTTATTTCATCCCTTATTTTTGCCCGAACCCTTTTGGTTCGCCGGGAAGCCCTTATTTTTGCCTAGGTGTGTCAACCTAGCGGGTCCTTAGTTCACGCGTAGTATCTTTTTACTATGTCTGCATTAGCGGGGTGAGGAAGGTCGTCACCATCCATGGTGGTTAGAATCATGGCTCCTCCTGAGAACACATGTTTAACCACAAATGGCCCTTCGTATGTAGGGGTCCATTTGCCCCTGGGATCACTTTGAGGAAGAATGATACGCTTGATTACCAGGTCCCCAACTTGATACTCTCGTGGCCTGACTTTCTTGTTAAATGCCCTGATCATCCGTTTCTGATACGTTTGACCATGACAGATGGCAGTGAGTCTCTTTTCGTCAATCAGGTTTAATTGATCAAGTCGAGTCTGGATCCAGTCATCTTCGCTCAAGCCTGCATCCTTCATTATCCAGAGAGAAGGTATCTGGACTTCAATCGGCAAGACTGCCTCCATGCCATAGACCAAGGAGAAGGGAGTTGCCCCGGTTGACGTTCTTGCTGAGGTACGGTACCCATGAAGAGCAAACGGTAACATCTCGTGCCAATCTTTATAGGTCACTGTCATCTTCTGCACAATCTTTTTAATATTCTTATTTGCTGCTTCTACAACCCCATTCATCTTCGGTCGGTAAGGTGAAGAGTTGTGGTGTTGTATTTTGAATTGCTCGCAGAGCTCAGTGATCATTTTGTTGTTAAGATTGGTACCATTATCCATAATGATCCTTTCAGGTACACCGTATCGACAGATCAGGTTGTGTCGAATGAATCGTGCCACAACGCTCTTGGTTACGGTGGCGTAGGAAGCTGCTTCAACCCACTTTGTGAAGTAATCAATCGCTACCAAGATGAAGCGGTGCCCATTAGATGCCATAGGTCGGATCTCGCCGATCATATCGATGCCCCACATTGCAAAAGGCCAAGGTGCTGTCAAGACGTTCAGAGGTACCGGAGGAATGTGCACCTTATCCGCATAGATCTGGCACTTATGACAAGTTCGCGAATGCTGATAACAGTCGGCTTCCATTGTGGACCAGAAATACCCCGCCCGAAGGATTTTCTTCGCCATGGTATGTCCACTGGAATGTGTTCCGAATGTACCTTCATGTAATTCTTCCATAATCTTTTCTGCTTCAGTCTTATCCACACAACGTAGTAAAGTTGAATCATGGTTTCGCTTGTATAGAATGCCATTGCTGAGGAAGAACTTTGCCGCGAACCTTCTCAGAAACTTTTTGTCGTTAACAGATGCACCCTCGGGGTATTCTTGAGCTTCCAAGTACCTCTTTACTTCATGATACCAGGATTTCTCCGTTACCTCTTCGGCCTCAAGATCACAACAATATGCAGGTTCGTCCAATTTCCAGATAATGATCCGGGGCGCTTCGTTGTCCCACTTGACCTTGAACATAGAAGACATTGTAGCCAGCGCGTCTGCCAACTGATTCTCTTCTCTTGGGAAGTGTACAAAAGTTATCTCTTCGAAGTGGGGAAGCAATGTCAGCACATACTCCTTGTAAGGAATAATATTTGGGTGTTTCGTATCCCACTCGCCTTTGACCTGATTGATCACGAGAGAGGAATCTCCGAATACACTCAGAAACTTGATCCTTAAGTCGATTGCAGCTTGAAGACCCATGATACATGCCTCATACTCCGCCATGTTGTTGGTGCAGTTAAAACATAATCGGGCAGTGAGTGGAGTATGAGTGCCTTTAGGGGATATGATCACAGCGCCGATACCATTACCCAAAGCGTTTGAGGCTCCGTCAAAGTGCATAGACCATCGGGATCCTTCCTCAGGTCCTTCATCCGGTCCAAGTACTTCACAATCAGTCACTACCATGATATCTTCGTCCGGAAATTTAAAGTTCAATGACTGGTAATCGTCCACAGGTTGGTGTGCCAAATGGTCTGCCAATACACTTCCTTTGATTGCTTTTTGAGTTGTGTACTGGATGTCATATTCCGTCAAGATCATTTGCCATCTTGCTATTATTCCGGACAGAGCAGGCTTTTCGAATATGTACTTGATTGGATCCATTTTTGAAATCAACAGAGTGGTGTGAGTCAACATATACTGTCTCAGCCGGCGAGCAGCCCATACCAGAGCGTAGCAAGTTTTCTCGAGCAGTGAGTACCGAGTCTCACAGTCGGTAAAATTTTTGCTCAGGTAATAAATGGCGTGCTCTTTTTGGCCAGACTCGTCATGCTGTCCCAGCACACACCCCATTGAGTTGTCAAGCACTGTCAAGTATAGTATTAGAGGTCTCCCTTCCACTGGTGGCATGAGGATGGGCGGTTCTTGGAGATTCTCTTTTATCTTTTCAAAAGCGGCCTGACATTCATCGTTCCAACGTACTACCTGATCTTTCTTCAGCAGCTTGAAGATTGGTTCACAAGTAGCAGTTAGGTGCGAGATGAATCGGGCGATGTAGTTCAGTCGTCCTAGAAAGCCTCTGACTTCTTTCTTTGTCTTAGGAACTGGCATCTCTTGAATGGCTTTAACCTTGGTAGGGTCCACTTGAATACCCTTGTCACTTACAATGAAGCCTGGCAATTTTCCAGACCTCACCCCAAAGGTGCACTTATTTGGGTTCAACCTCAGCTTGTACAACTTCAGACGGTCAAACAGTTTCTGTAGATGGTCAAGGTGTTCCTCCTCAGTTTGAGACCTTGCAATCATGTCGTCGACGTACACTTCTATCTCGTGATGGATCATATCATGAAATAAAGCAACCATGGCACGTTGGTAGGTTGCCCCAGCATTTTTCAACCCAAAAGGCATGACCTTGTAACAGAAGGTGCCCCACTGAGTAACAAAAGTAGTCTTTTCCATATCTTCAGGGGCCATCTTGATCTGATTATAACCCGAAAAACCATCCATGAAAGAGAACACCTTGTGCTGAGCAGTATTGTCAACAAGAACATCAATGTGAGGTAGGGGGAAGTCATCCTTGGGGCTGGCCCTGTTCAGATCCTTGTAATCGACACACATTCTGACCTTACCATCCTTCTTCGGTACCGGTACCACATTGGCAACCCACTGAGGGTAAGAAGTCACTGCAAGAAAACCGGCGTCAAATTGTTTCATAACCTCAGCTTTGATTTTCTCGGACATCTCCGGACGCATGCGGCAGACCTTCTGTTTTACCGGAGGGCAATCTTCCTTGGTAGGCAGGTGGTGAACCACGATGTCGGCATCCAAACCAGGCATGTCTTCGTAAGACCAAGCAAAGATTTCCATGTAGTCATGCAACATCTGAATCAGTCGTTGTTTCACACTGAGCTCCAGATTGGCACCAATCTTGACTTCCTTTCTATCTGTCTCAGTACCCAGATTTACTGTTTCCACCGGCTCTTCATGCGGCTGAATGGCCCTCTCTTCCTGGAGTAACAGTCTTGCAAGTTCACCAGGCACTTCGCAATCATCTTCACCTTCGTCTTCGGCTAAGTTGATCGGATTTTCGAAGTCATAACTGGCAGTAGCAGAGTCGTTACCAGTGAGATCCAGAGTGGATTGAAACCTGTATAAGTGAGTGTGTGTAAATATAGCTGTTTCGCAATATATGATAAAGAAAGAAAAAGAGCACAAGATTTGAAATGCAACAAACGTCCAATGTTTTGATTAATGATATATGAAATGTCATACAAAAAGCCCTCACAAATGGAGCCACGGTGCCCCGGGTAGGACACCGCGCTATAAAAGTTTCAACATATTGTTTGTTACAAATTGAAAACAAAAGAGTTCATTACTGAGTGAGAAAAGTAATAGGTGTAAAATCTTTTGCTGTCCAGTTTCTTGGTCCATTGTCGGTTTTCGGGTAGATCCAGCTGTCAAATTCCGCTTCCTCTACGTCGTCCTCAATAGCATTCACTCCTGGGTTGGTGATGAATACCTGAGGTTTTCCGATCCTTGCTTTGCGAACAGTCCTCTGAGCCTCTGCAGTGAAGCCTAGCCCAAACTTGTCGATCTTTGGAGTGAAGTCAGGAAGCCGACCCCAGTTTGCGCGCTCGCCTTTCTCAATTACAGCCCGGGCATCCTTCAAGGAAGCTATCTTCAAAGGAAAGTCTTCTTCAATCACTGCCTCAGCTGACGCCAATGTTGGAGGTACCTCTTCAAAATGTTGAAAGGGAGTTTCAATAAACTCCCCGTCCATATCAATATACCGGAATGAATTCAGATGACTAACCATGTATTCTTCCTCCCCCTGCACAGTAACAATCTTCCCTCTGACAGGGTATTTGAGCTTCTGGTGTAGAGTGGAGGTCACAGCCCCCGCTTTGTGAATCCAAGGTCGTCCCAGCAAACAGGAATAAGATGGACGAATATCCATCACATAGAACGTCGAATCAAAGACTTGGGAACCCACACGAATAGGAATGTCTACCTCACCATGCACCATCCTCTTAGAACCGTCGAAGGCTCTAAAAATGATGTTACTAGGCTTCAATTCCAGGCCCTCACAATCCAACCGGTCTAAGGCCTTCTTGGGCAATACATTCAGGGAAGAACCGGTGTCCACCAATACGTGTGCGAGAGTAGTGCCCCTGCATTCTATGGAGACATGCAGGGCATCATTGTGGTTCTTTCCCTTGGCGGTAAGATCAGCATCCGAGAAGCCCAAACCATTGTCAGCTGTCAAATTAGCCACACATTCAGTGAATTGGTCTGCAGATGTCTCTTGTGGCACATGGGCCGTCTTCAGAAATGAAATCAGGGCCTTGGCATGGGCCTCTGAGCATAGCAGCAATGATAGCATAGAGATCTTGGAGGGGGTATGCCCCAGCTGCTCAACGACGTTGAAGTCGCTCTTCTTGATTATTTTAAGAATTTCCTCCATCTCTTGCTGGGAGGCTTCAGCAGCGGTCGTCTTTGGTGCCTCCGTCTGGGCAGGCAAATCGGTAGCAACTCCTTTGCCCCGAGCATCAGAGGACTCGGCGGCAGGGGTAGACACAGAAACTTGATTTGGAAGGGAAACATGCACACTTGCGGGTGTGATGATAAGAGGTTTTCGGATAAATGGTGGCGCAATGTCAGGCGAGAAGAGCCTGCCACTGCGAGTAACTTTGGCGGGACCAGTGATGTTACTGATACTGGTACCAGTGTTGAACTCTTGCTTCACTCCAAGCACATACACATCTGCCCCGTAGTGCCATGGGACAGCCTTATCAGACTTGTAGGGGATTGGCCCCGGAACATTAATGGTTATAGGTGCAACAGACATAATTTTGACTGGCTTCCTCGGGGGAGCCTTGGTAGGATTGTTGAAAATTGTGACGACAGATACTTCTTCAGCGGGAACAAAAGGAACAGCGGTCTTCTTGAACAAAATTTCTTTGCTATCCATCAGGCTTTGGATACCTGACTTCAGTAGCGGACAACCGGTAGGGGTAACAGCACACAGGAGGCAACCATTGCTACAACCCGGAAATAAACCGGCTAGCAACAGGTTCCTCTTAACAGTCAATAGAGGGGTAGCAACATCATCCACCGAAACAGCATACAAATCTTCCTCAACAGCATTTACTCCATGCTGGGGCATAGGAGCAGTCACAACATTTGGCCTCTCGGGCGCCTCGAATTGTATTTCCTTGGCATCGATAAGGTCTTGAACCTTATTTCTTATGGCCCAACAGTCATCTGTAGTATGCCCGGGGCTATCAGAGTGATAAGCGCAACGGGCATTGGGGTTGTATTTTGGAGAAGCTGTATTCACCACCTTCGGAGCTTCTTTGATGGTTACCAGGTTGGTTGACAATAATTGCGGCAAAATCTGAGACAGGGTCATGTTAAGCCGAGTGTACTTCCTTTTGGGCCTCTCACCCCTTTGTTGATTATACTGCGGAGGAGCAGCAACAGGCTTTGAAATGACCAATGCATTGACAGCTTGGCGGCGTTCCGGCTTAACTTGTCTTCTAGGACTATAAACTGCACTAGCTTCCTTCTTGAAAGGCTTCTTCTCAGTACTCGCGGAGGCACCTTTATGTATCTTCCCTAACTTGATGCCAGCTTCTATCCTTTCACCGGTCAAGATCAAATCTGTAAACCCAGCGGAGGAATTACCAATCAGATGATTGAAGAATGGACCAGACAGGGTCCCTAGAAACATGTCAACAAGTTCACGGTCAGTCAAAGGAGGCTGCACCCTGCCAGCCAAGTCTCTCCACTTTTGCGCATATTCTTTGAATCCTTCGTTCGTTCCCAGCGACATACCCTGAAGTTGGGTACGTGTGGGAGCGAGGTCAGAATTGTATTGATACTGTCTATAAAACGCAGCAGCCAAGTCCTCCCAGTTTCGGATACTGGCTCCGTCTAACTGATAGAACCATTCGAGCTGAGACCCCGAAAGGCTATCTTGAAAGAAATGGATCCAAAGGTTTTTGTCTGCAGTGTAAGGTTGGATCTTCCTTACATATGACCGGAGATGCAGCTTGGGACAGGAAGCCCCGTCGTACTTTGCAAAGGCAGGCGCCTTGAACTTGTGTGGGATCACCACCCCAGAAGATAACCCTAAATCTCTGAAATCCAACCCCGGCACCTTTTGAATCTCCATGGCACTTAAACGGTCCTCTAGTTCTTTGTATCTGTCAGCAGCAGGAGGGTACTGTTCGTCGTTGTAATCTGTCTCGTTGTCGGAGACTGCAGGATTAGAATCCCTTCCCCCTTGGGGACTGTCCTTCTCTGCAGAGGAAGTAGTTGGATCAGCCTCGTTATGGAGTGTGTTCCCAAACCTGCGTCCAGTGTTGAACAACGCAGTCCTCTTCTTCTTCTTCTTCAGGAGAAAAGCCTTCAACTCTTGTTGACCTTGGGCTAAGCTCATGACCATCTCTTGAAACTGGGCACTCTGGGCCTGGAGGGCCTTGATACCTTGCTCGGTAGTAGGCTCGGAAGACATGATGATTGAGTGCTGAAATAAACAGCGAATAAGATTAAGTAACCTGTAGAAGAAGGGTACCTGTTATGCACATGATGCAATGAAATGCGTATGATTTATGTTTTCAAAGATAATCGGGATTCAACTTTGTAGACAAAAAGGAAACGCACTTCATTAAATTCAAACTTTGAATTGTTCAACAATTGGCCCTTAGGCATTACAAGAATGAAAATATTGAAAAGGAAATAAAAGCTGTAAAAAGAAACATCCAAAGCCCATCAGTGCTCCCATGGCCTCCTCTTCTCAGTGCGGATATAGTCATTCAAGGTCCGCTCTTCCTCCAATTGCTTAGTCAGCTTCTGGATCTTCCGTTCCTGTTCGTTGAACTTTTCCCGATAAAAATCCCGTTCTTCCTTTAGCTGCGCCCAAGATCTCTTCAGTGTATCATCATCAGTGGGCATTTGAGGAGGGAGGACAGTTGGAGGAACCCCATCTTCATCAGGAGATTCAAGAATGACAGGTCTGACAGCTTCATACGGCATACCTAACTTCTGAGCGCGGATGCGGACCCATCTGCAATAGGGTTCCATTGGTAGAGAAGTCTTTGGTCCCAACTCATGTGGGTCAGCTTTGTGAATTCTGCCCCAAGACTTAATGAATCCATGGCGTAGTTCGTCATTGTCTACCTGAAATTCAAAATGGAAGTGAGGAACCAACATCTCATGAGGCCCCGCTCTTCTAGCTCTTCCAAACTGACGGAGAGCTAAACATGGATTATAAGAAATTCCTCCCTGAGTGCCGATCAAGGGAACATTAGGGTATTCTCCGCAACGATCAATAACAGCTACCTCATCCAAACCTTTGAGAGTCCAAGTGATGTCGTTATCAGTGAGAGACATTAACCTATGAGCCCGAACCTTTCCTTCTTCATTCTTCAGCACGAACTTAGGAAGGTGCGAAATAAACCACCTCACTAGCAAAGGAGCACAACACCACGGAGTTCCCCATTTTCGGGCAGTACGAGCATAGAGTTGTTGTAGGATATCACCCAAAAGAGTGGGTACAGGATTCCGAGACATGAAGATCCTTATGGCATAGATACTGATAAAGGTGTCAGGATTTGGAAACAACACTAGACCATCGATCAAAAGAGCCAGAATGTCTTCGTACGCCTTGAAGTCTAAGTCATTCCAGAAATCATTAGCTTTGCCAACCAGAAACTTAACCAAAAAGCCCTTAACTCCACTTCTAGTTTCCCAGTTGGCCATTACCTCTTCTTTGGTCAAGGGCAGGACTGCAGCAATCTCTTCAGGCCTAAGAGTCTTCTCTCAACCAGTGAATGGAGTTTGCTCCAAAACAGGGATACCAAGCAAGTCAGAGAATTCTTCCAGGGTAGGGACCAGCTGGAAGTCTTGAAAGGTGAAGCAATGATACAGGGGATCATAAAACTGGGTCAGGACACTTATCAATTGTTGGTCCCACTTTGAAGTGATCAAACCGAGGAGAGAATCATGCCTCTTGATGAAGGAAGTAGTGTTTGGAATCCTACCCACCAATTCCTTGAGCAAAGTTGGTGGTTGAACAAAGTTGAGCCGAATAGTATTCCTACGCACGGGCATCATGATGTCCTACAAAACAGAGCAAAGATGAAACCCTCTTGTCTTTGAAATGGGTCAGTCCTTATACAGGATGCATGCAATGGTATGATGGTATGCTGCTATGATGAAACACACCACAAATATTCACAATGATAAGGCACACAAGTCACACAAGACAACCCTTAGGTTTTAGGCCAGCATGTAGTTTAGGCATTACCCTCTTTTAGTTTCGTTGGTTAAAACCTGTCCTATCAAAAGTAACCGGGTTCTAGAGGATCTTAAATCCTTGACTACCCTCAATCGGTCATGACTCCAGCATCGCAATCTTTTCTTGCGGCCAGAACCATCGCGAGAGTTTAGCCTCAATGAGTGTAGCATACTGCTACTGTTATATGGCCAAGTTTAGTCAATTTAGGGTTCTAAGGTCGGTTGGTGTTTGATGACTCCTTAGAAGACCCATATTCTCCTCGTTGCAACACAAGGGATATTGGTACAGACTAAGGTGCCACACCAACGTAGCCACTGCTTCACCCATGTCGGTCTACGCCGGACAGGTCCCTCACAGATTATGCTACCTAAAAAGGTTTCCCCCCAGATCCGGGTTAGGATCTATGAAACTCCGATGCAAAGCCCACAAATGTAAAAGCAAACAAAGCAACCAATTGAAAACAAAGGTGATCTAAACCCTAAGGTAACCCCACTTTTGAAAAGACTCCCCAGCAGAGTCGCCAGTTCTGTGATACGTGGGAGAACTGACTTGAGTTTTGCGTTTGTATTCGCACTTGTTCGGTTGAGCAAGAGTCGCCACCGACTTTTTATTTTATCCTAAAGGAAAGGTTAAAAAGCACAACAAAAACCTTTTGAGATATTTCGTGGGTTCGGGGGGTAGATTATGAAAAGGGAAGGTATTAGCACCCTTTTCATCCATGGTTATCCATGGGCTCTTAGTTACTTGGTTTTTTAGATCACTTGCCTTGATTATCGATTGCTTGAAATTGTGGTGCATGTGGGTGTGTTTTGAAAATGTTTTTGAAATAGACGCCTTTGTTTCGGCAACCGTTGTAATTGACTCGTGTTTGAGTGTTTTACAAAAGTGTGTATCTTTTCGAAAAGATGTTTCAAATGTTTTTTGAGAGTTTGTTTTGAAAGTGTGTATGAAGTGTGGTTTTTGAAAAGAAGGCAAGTGTTTTTGCAAGTTGATCTCAAGTAACTAAGAGTTTTGTCTACCCCTATTGTACTCAAAAGGTTTTCTCTATGTTTTCAACCCCTTTTAACAATTTTGTTCCACCATTGAATTTGGTGGACAATCTTGCGTTTAGGAAGTTTAACGGGACGGGCACGGGTCATCGTATGGACCATGAATGCAATGGTGCCAAGTGTCTTTGGCAATTTGCTTGAAGGGACTTGATCATTTTGATAGGCGACTTTCGAAAGCGTCATCGAGGGACTTATGATCATTTGAATTTGTTTTGCCAAAGAAACTCGACGTGCAAGCGTGGCCCATTTTGGAAGGCAACATGTGGGATTACCCTAGGGGGTGCAAGTGTGATTGTGTATTGATTTCATGCATTTGTCTTTATATTAGGTTATCTAGCGTTCGATTTTATGTACATGCAAACCCTAAGTCTAATCATGGTATAAATGGAAAGCGGTAAATTACAAGAATTTTAAAGTCTACGCTATTACAAATAGTATCCGGGAGTGGGGGTACAAATTCACAAATGGGGATGAGACTTAGGTAATTACAACCAAATCGAATTGCGATCAAATATAATCAAGGTATAGCGAAGTATAGCAAATGTATAATGCATCAAATGTAAAATGTATTGTGTAAGTGTACATGTATGAGCATTGTTTACAAGTTGTGAAATGTGAATTTAATAAGAAAATTAAATATCGTTTATTTATCAAGTATTGTTGTCCGCTTTTGATTTAAATTTGTATCTTTATATTTTTTGTTTAATATGTACAAAAAAGTATTTTACTTAAAAGAAATAAAAATGTTTTAAATTTAAATTATATTATGTATATTAAAAAATGTATTTTAATTGATTATGTACAAATCATTTCTAAGAAATTGTATTAACTTAAAGGGAATTTATGTATAAATCAAAATAAGTTTTAATAAAATAAAAAAAAAGTGTTTTAAATAATGCATTTTTATGTATTTTATGTATTAATGTATTAATGTACAAATAAAAATATTTTAAGTTTTATTTCTTATATATTAGTAATTAGTATTAATATATATATTTATACAAGAATTATAATTGAAAGAAAATGTTTTAAAATTGAGAAAATATATATTGTGTTCAAAATTAGAATTATGTTTAAAAAAAAGTCATGTTAATTTGTTAACAAAAGAAAGTAAAGTATGTTTTACATTCTAAAAAAAAAGTTTAAGTTGTATACAGAAAGAGATGGGCTAAAGGGATTTTTTGGGTTTGTGAAACGGGTTAAGCCCAAGTATTCTCACAGCATTTCGTTTAGGGTTAAGAGTGTTTGTTTCATTTGGGACATAAGGGTTTACAGCGCCGTTGTCGTCTTCTTCGTTCGTCTCTCGTTCCTTCTCCAGCCAAGCGTCCAGAACAATGCCCCTTGCCCAGCCAACCACGCCATCGCCACTTCCTCCTTCTTCCATGGGTCGTTCAACGGCGGTTCAAGCGAGGTAAAAGTTCCGTCTCGATCTCGTTAGGGTTTTATGTTCTGCATGTCTAGGATTTCGCCCATTTGATTCTGATTTTAGTTTTATTGTTGTTTCCTGTTGAGGTGTGAAGAGAAAGAAGAAATTGGATTACCTTCGTTGGAGGAGGACTGTGGCTCTGGAGGCGTCTCCGGCGGCTTGACGGCGAGGGGTATGCGTGAGGTTGAGTTTGCTTGCTTCGCTTGATGCCTTGGTACTCTGGTATTTGTGTCTTACTTCTTTTTGTTTGGTGATGAAATTCTGAGAACAAATCTTTATCCTCTTCCTCTTGCTGCTTCTTTGCTTCGTATGCTTATGTTGCCTTTGAGTTGCCTTGAGATACCTGATTTTTCTCTTTGTCTTTGTCGCCTTGAGTTGCCTGTTTGATTTGCCTATGAAGAAATTTTTCTGAGGCTTTGTGTTACCTCTGAATGCTTAGGTTTGACAGATTTGTGTTGTCTTGGAATGGTTTGTGGCTTTGTAAGGCTTAGCAGGTTCAGAATTTTTGCTTGGATTATGCTTTGGCTTGATAGGTTTAAGCTTGCAGGTTTTGGGTATATGAGGTCTTGACAGGGTTTACTGGTTTATGGCCTTACTGGTTGTTGCTTTAAGGTTATGCTAGGTTGATGGTTTGTTGGTGATGGCTGTACTGGTTCATATTTGATGAAGCTATGCTTCAGGCTTATGCAGTTTGATGCTTGGCTTTGATGTTTTGGATATACTGGTTTTTTTTGTTCTTTGGTATGCTTGGCTTATGCAGGTTTTAGGGACTTGGCTGGTTTATGCAGGTTCTTAAGCTTTTGACAGGGTTGGTGTTTTTTGAAGCTATGCTTCAGGCTTCAGGCTTATGCTGGTTTTTTGAATGAACTGGTTTTTAGGCTTGGGAGCTTATGTTCTCAGTTTTGTTTGGTTTGTGATATCTATATTTTTTTCTTGGACTGTGTTGCTTTTCATATATGTTTAGGCTCTTTTGTTTTGGCGCCTATGATTTTTGAATGCTTCCAGATTTGATATATTTTCTTTGGTCAAGCTAATGGGCAGGTTTGCAAGGTCTTAATGTGGAAAGATAATTCTGTTACCCTTTATTTGACAGTTTTGTTTGCATTCCAATTTCTTCATACTTCTGCCTTCTGCTTCACTGTTTTATTGCAGTTTCTGTGTTTATATTTTTTTATGCCTAAAGCCAAAAACCAGTAAGCCTACACTTCTCCTCTCTTTTTCTCTCTCTCCAATACTTAAGCATATTATATTGCTTAACATGTATTAATTCTGAAAAAGCAAATTGGCCTGGAAATGATGAAACTGAATTTGCTTGCAATAGTAGTCTAACTCTGCATATTTTGTCTTCTTCTTTCCATACTTTGTGCTTCTTGACAGCATTGATGATACTTTTGAATTTTGACATCCTTTGGACAGCTTTGACATTGGAACTGAGTTTTGAAATTTAAACATGCTTTAGGCCATTCAGTTTGTAGCTTGGACTTTGTTATTTGCATATGCTATCCTTGAACTATGTTGTTTTGACAACTTTGAAATGTGCAATTTTTGACTTGCAAACATTTTCACCCTTCTTTGTGAACCGGGAGAAATCCCATGATTTGCAGAGAGGGTTAACTGATCCCGACCATTTGCTTTTAATGATGAACCCAAACTTTAATTGTCTGCTTCTTTTTTTAATATTTATCTGCTTCTTATTTCTTTTTCTTTCCTTTGCAGATAAAAATTAAGTGGAGAGAAATAGCAAAAGATGGAGGATGAAGAATTTGAAGACTTAGAAGAATATTAGGATAGTTTTTTTTTATTTAAATTTGAATAAATGTAATATCATTATTATAAATACTTTGTAAATGAATACTCGTATTTAAATAACAATTGTAACAAATATTTAAAAATGAAATAAAAATTTCTTTCATCCAATTAATTCTTTTCTCTTTTTTTTAATTGTTTACTTTATTATTTATAACTCTTTAAGTTATAATAATTGAAAATAAATTTCAATCATTTAAACTTAGAATAATAAATAATTAAATAAACACTGTGATTTTATGACAAACCTGGCGCTCCAATTATCCAAAGCAACACATAATTTCAAACCAAGCGACAGTTAATTAAACAAAACGTCCATCTGCCCCTTTTCACTGATTAAATCCAGCAAACGCAAATTCAATCCCAGTGTCTCTTTTCATTGATTTAGTCAAACCCTGCGAGTTTAAACCAAATGTTTCAATCCACATTTCAGAATATCTTGACAAACACCGTAGAATTAAATCTTTCTGAAGAACCGCACATAAAAACCCTAATTCCTGGTTAAATGCCAAAGAAACATTCGCCTGATCAAAGTTGAGCCAAAATCAACCAAAACCCTAAGCAACTGTAAGAACTGTTCTAAAGCCATGAAAATCAATGAACACCCTAATTTTTGTCTGACTGACAAGAAAAGTCTGTTTGACCGATTCTTGAGCCAGTTTGAAAAATCGGGAAACGCCTGAAGCTGTGATTTCTTGATGAAAAATGCGAGGGCAAATTTTGGGGTACAACAATGACGCTATACAAAGGTTGCCTAAACAAATGATCTTGGTCCCTCCAAACATGCTAAGATACTTGGAAACATTGCTATCATGGTCATACGATGACCCACGCCCGTCCCATTTAACATCCAAAGATAGGGTTGTTTACCAAATCAATGGTAAATCAACAATGTCAAAGGAATAAAAATGCTTAGGAAAGACATTTGAGTAGGTAGATAGCTTCTAAGTTACTTGCTCCATTTCAAAACAATCCTTTCTATTTTCAAAAACAAGCACACACACATTTCAAAAACATTTCCTAACATCTTACAAAACATTGAAACATTTTTCAAAAGACAAACGTCTTTGTATACATTCTTACGAACGAGAATCATTACAAAGATTGCCTAAACGAATGGCCTCTTTTCAAAATACTTTCAAAACCACACAAAGCACCATTTCAAACAATTTCAAAAGCAAAGCAAGTGATCTAAGCAAGTAACTATGAGCCCATGGAAAACCATGGATGAAAAGGGTGCTAGCACCTTCCCTTTTCATAATCTACCCCCCAAACTCAAGAAAACATCTCAAAGGTCTTTCCTGTGCTTTTTTACCTTTCCTTTTGGATAAAATAAAAGTCGGTGGCGACTCTTGCTAAACCGCGACATTTACGATGAAACACAAACTTCAAGTCAATTCTCCCACCGTATCACACGGACGTAAAGCCACATAACATGGTCCTTTCAAATTATGAATGGAAGATTGGACATACATTGGGATTGATACAGGTAGAATTGACAATTGGCTCAATTACAAGGCCAACTATGTTCATGGTAATTCCAGCGAAGGCAAATTACAACTTGCTGCTTGGTAGAAAATGGATACATGGAATATGAGTGGTTCCTTCGACAATGCACCAAAGACTATCCATCTGGAGAGAAGATGGCGTAGTGAAGAATATAGAAGCGGACCAAAGTTACTATATGAATGAAGTGAATCAGGTAGACAAGAGGAACTTCGATAAAAATCTAGCCAACATAGGGCCATGTTACCCAGCAGGAGAAAAATACTCACCAAATAAGAGTGCCCTCTATTTCTTAACTCTCCACCCAAATGGTTTTCAATGGGACAGAGAAATCATGGGATAAACCGAAGGCGTTGGAGGAATGTCTAATGTATGGCCAACTGGCTGGGATGAAGACAATGATTATGTTTGAATCATTGTTCTTAGAAAATATTTTGGCTTACTTGGCTGGAAACAAAAGAAAAGTGGCTCTCGAAGCTGAAATAACCAATATGGCTATCAAAGCCACAGATAATACGCTGCACACAGCAGGACATGGGGAGCATTTTATTCCAAAACCTCCTGACGAACAGATACCAGGTGAACAGTTAGAACAAAGACTGGACGCTATATATGATGAGGATCCCTTGGGTTTCGAGTAAAATCCGTTAGAGTCAAGCACAAAGATGTTATCTCAAGACCCCCTTGAAGAAATAGATCTTGGGGATGGAAGCATGAGAAGAGTCACGTACATCAGTGCCAAATTGGATCCTAAATTGAAAACGAAGTTGATTGAATTGCTGAAAGAAAACAAAGATTGCTTCGCTTGGGATTATGGCGAAATTCCTGGTTTAAAAAGAGATATGGTCGAATTAAGGTTGCCAATCAAAGAAGGCAAGAAGCCAATCAAGCAGACGCCCAAAAGGTTCGCCCCAAATGTTCTTTCAAAGATTAAAAAAGAGGTCGAAAGACTTCTTCATTGCAATTTCATCAGGACTACAAGGTATGTCGAATGGACTGCCAATATAGTTCCTGTTATTAATAAAAACGGTTCATTAAGAGTATGCATAGATTTTTGTGACTTAAATGCAGCAACTCCTAAAGATGAGTATCTAATGCCTGTGGCTGAAATGCTAATAGATTCAGCCACAGGATTTGAGTACCTTAGTATGCTTGATGGATACTCTGGATACAACCAAATTTTCATTGCTGAGGAAGATGTGTCCAAAATAGCTTTTCGTTGCCTTGGGCAATAGGTACCTATGAGTGGGTAGTTATGCCTTTTGGCCTAAAAAATGTTGGGGCAACTTATCAAAGGGAAATGAATTCAATATTTCATGATTATATAGAAAATTTTATACAGGTTTATATAGATGACATTGTGATAAAGTCTGTATCATACGAAAGTCATCTGAATCATGTTCTCCAATCATTCAAAAGGATGAGAAAACATGGCTTGAAGATGAATCCCCTTAAGTGTGCCTTCTTTATGTAGGCTGGAGACTTCTTGGGCTTTGTGGTTCACAAGAAGGGAATAGAAGTCAATCAGAACAAGACGAAGGCTATCATGGAAGCGAAAGCGCCATCAACTAAAAAGGAGTTACAATCACTTTTAGGAAAGATAAATTTCCTGAGAAGGTTCATTTCAAACCTAAGTGGTCGAACTCAAGCCTTTTCTCCCCTCCTTAGTTTGAAACAAGAAAAGTTTGAATGGAACAAAGAACAACAAGAAGCTTTCAATAAAATCAAGCAATATCTGATGAATCCTCCCATCTTGTCACCACCTTTTAGAAGGAAACCAATGAGATTATACATATCTTCTTCCGATGTTACTATTGGTAGTATGCTAGCACAAGAGGACGAAAATGGCATCGAAAGAGCCATTTACTATCTAAGTAGAGTTTTGAATGATGCAGAGACAAGATACGCTGCTATAGAAAAGCTTTGTCTTTGTTTATACTTCTCCTGTACAAAACTAAAATATTATATAAAGCCTTTTGATGTATATGTGTCTTCATATTTCGACGTTATCAAACATATGTTGTCAAAGCCAATACTACACAATCGAATTGGTAAATGGGCCTTGGACCTTACTGAATATTATTTAGCCTTCATGCCTTTAAAAGAAATGAAGGGTCAAGTAGTATCAGATTTCATTGTGGACCACACAGTGGTCGAAAACCCTCAACATTATGTTGAGTTAAAGCCTTGGAGATTGTTCTTCAATGGCTCTACCCACCAAAAAGGAAGTGGAGTTGGAATTCTAATAATTTCAAACAACGAAGTACAGGATCGAAGGACCCCTTTGTTCAAACAATAAAGCAGAGTATGAGGCTTTGATTTCAGGACTTGAAGCCTTGTTGGATTTGGGGGAAACAAAAGTCGAAATTAAAGGAGATTTTGAGCTAGTAATAAAGAAATTAACAAAGGAGTACACGTGCATAAAAGAAAATTTGATTATGTATTTTGTTATGGCAAACAGATTGCTCAAAAGATTTGAATATGCAGATATAAAGCATGTCCCTAGAATAAAAAATCAAGAGGAAAACGACTTAGCACAAATAGCATCAGGGTATAAAGTGACTAAAGAGAAACTAAAAAAATTGGTCAAAGTTAGAGGAAAAGCAATGACTACAAGATTGTCTCCAACAGATCTGGAAAATACCCAGTTACTTTACGGTAATGAAGACACATTCAAAGTATTGGTCACAAACACATTAGAAGATACAAATTAGAGAAATCTAAGAGATCCTTTGATAGATACAGAAAGAAAGGTTAAATACAGAGCTTTGTCTTATATCTTAATGGGGAATGAGTTGTTCAAGAAAACCCCTGAAGGAGTTTTTCTAAAATGCTTAGGAGAAAGTGAGGCATATTTGGAACTATCTAGTGTTCATAGTGGAGCATGTTGAGCCCATAAAGTAGGCCATAAAATGAAGTGGTTTCTATTTCTATATGGAATGTATTGGCGTACTATGCTCAAAGACTGTATAGAATTTTCTAAGGGATGTCAAGAATGCCAAAAGCATGTTGGTATTCAACATGCGCCAGCAAGTGAACTTCATGAAATTATTAAACCTTGGCCTTTCAAAGGTTGGGCGCTAGATCTAATTGGAGAAATTCGACCTGCTTCATCTAAAAACCACAGGTACATTTTGGTAGGTATAAATTACTTTATAAAATGGGTTGAGAAATTGTTATCGAATTTATTCAGAAACATATAGTCTTTTGGCATCCCAGAGAGTATCACAACAGACCAAGGATCAATTTTCTCTTATCGAAAGATGCAGGAGTTTGCCAAGGAAATAAGTTTCAAACTATTGACATCCACACCTTATTATGCTCAAGAGAGTGGACAAGTCGAAGCATCCAACAAAGTGATAATTGGGTTAGTAAAGAAGCATGTAGGAAAGAAGCCAAAAAATTGGCACAAAACTTTGGACCAAGTGTGATACGGTGGCAGAACCGACTGTTTTGGAAATGATGGTTTGCATTTTGCGTTTATGTTTGCAAAATGTCGCGGTAAGCAAGAGTCGTCACCGACTTTTATTTTATCCAAATGGAAAGGGAAAAAGCACAGAAAAATTCCTTTTTCGAGATTTTGAGTACGGGGGGTAGATTATAGAAAGGGAAGGTGTTAACACCCTTTCTATCCATGGTTTTCCATGGGCTCTTAGGTACTTGCTCATCTTTTAAAATTGCTTGTGTGTGTGTTTATTTTGAAAAGTTTGTTGTTTTACTTCGTTTTAACCCTTGCTCCTGTCTTCAAGAGTGTTACGAAGTGTTTTTTTTGAAAACTTTGTTTGAAAAGAGTGTAAGTGTGAAAAATTTATTTTGAGCAAGTACCTATTAGCATCTACCTACTCGAAAAAGATTGTTTCTGTTCTTGTTTCCTTTAGACAACGCTACCCTTCTATTGAGAAATAGGAAGCACCGTCGTTGGAATTGTAAGGGTCAATTCGAAAGAGACGTACAATCACTAAAGCAATGTTAGGACGTCTTAGTAATAACCCTAATGTCTTAAGATCATATTCAAGGCAACATTTCTGAGGCAACCTTTCTGAGGCAACATTTCTGAACGGGACGTTTGTTTTTTGTTTAGACAGAAAGGGCGACCACTAAAACACCATATACTTAATGATCGTTTACCGAAGGCAATCGAAGTGAGAGTATACCCTAAGAGTGCGCATGTGCGAGTGATTTGATTTTAGTTATTATCTTTGCACATTAGGGTTTTCTAGCCATTTTAAAATTATCATGCAATCTTTTCATACAATCCTATTAACATACACCTAACATTTAATATTTGCGAGAATTAAAATGCGAGAAATAAAACCTACGTTATTACAAGGCTTTGGGGTAGGGATTAATTACATAGCCAAAAAACCCGTAAAAGACGATAAATAAAGAAAATCATAATTTAAACTATTACATACCATGAGCAGTTACATTAATATTGTAAAAATAATAAGCGCGCGCGATGAAACAAAAACGACAGATTTAGGGTTTTTACCCCAACTAAGCCTAATTGCAATTTAAAAGAAAAAAAGTCATTTTTTGTGTTGTTTTTTTGATTATTTGAGAAAATAAAGTTTAATTGAATAAATAAAAACCTAATTACTAATTAATTTAAATTATGGAAAATAATTAAATTAACCTATTTTTGTATTTTTTATTTTATTTTGAGAAAGAGAATAAAAATTGAAACAAGAGTTAACCCTAATTTTTCTAATTGATTTTAATTATAAAAAAGGTTAGAATTGACCTAAATTAAATTTAAACTAATATTAAATTAAATTTGATAAAATAAAATAAATAAATAAATAAATAAACCTAATTCTAAATTTGTGAGACTTGATTTTATGATTTTTTGTGAAAAAAGAAATTAATTTTGTTAGAAAATAATTTAAACAAATTAAATAAATAAAAGGAAATAGAACAAAGAATAAGAATGGGCCTGGTTGTTGTTAGCAAGAAGGAGGGTGTGGATCTGACTTCTAGGCCCAACAATTCCTTGGCCCCTTTGACTTTTCCAGATTCTGTGTGTACATTTGACTCCAGCGCATGGTGGACCCTCATGGGAAGGCCTTGGATCTGGAAGCCTTGATGATTTGATGGTTGGATGTTGATGATGCATGGTGAGTCCTTTGCCATGTGGTACATTGAATCATCCTGAAAATATTGAGAAAATAAAATGCACACGCCTGTGATCGAACCCAGGACGTGTGCATCAAAGACCAATGGCCTTACCACCTGCGCTGGCTTGTTTAGTTGTAACAATACTTAACAACAAATATAGCATTCTAAAACAAATGGCTAAACTCAAAAATGCGCGAAATTCAAAACTGGCCATTCACCACCTGCCACGCCATCATCTTCCTTGTTGCCTCTGTCGTTTTAGACAAAAACCTTTACCTACGGACACTAGGCACAGGTACAACCCAGTGTTTCTCCAAAATTTCATACATGCATGATAAATGACAACCAATGGTACCAATCAACTCGTTGCAACCTCACGAGCATCATGGTACCATTATTAATGGTCAATTGTTCCTGTATGCAAAACCCCTAAAAACAAAGCATGAACCCTAGCCATGGCACTTTCATATTCAGTCAGTAAAAACGCAATTAAATGTAACCATTAGCTTGCAAACAACTCAAGGATTAAGAATATGCTAATAAATCATGTTAAAGATGCCAGAATGATTGTATTCGATTTCAAGAAAATATGGAAACTGTGTGAAACTTACAGCGCGATTATGAGTGTGAGGAAGCTTGTTAATGGTTGCAATACGATCCAGGGATATCCAGCAAACAATTGGGATGGTTAGAATGGCTTGAGAAGGCCTAAAACCTGGAAATTAATTTGCAACTTTTTCTTCAATTTTTGAAACTTGTTCTTTCTCTTTTCACGCCTCCAACCTCTTGTTCTTGGTCTGCACTTCTTCCTTATGTATAGTAGAGTGAATTATGGTTGCCATTTGTTTCAATTCTTCTCCAATTATGAATATTGATTCATGATTTGATCCTTGTACAAAATATTTCCAAATCAAGCAAAATGAAATCTTTTTGTATCCATATGAGCCTTGCACGATTTGTTCTTGCTTCCAGCTGTGTAATGATCCTAAACATGCACAAAATCTCAAGTTTTGATTAGCTTTTGATAATTTTACTATTTTATTTTGATTTTATTTGATTTAAATGAAATAAAATCAAAATAAATGACAAAAATAAAAGAATGACAAGTGGAAGAGCTCATGGGTCGTGGGTCACATTACAAACTCAGTGCAAGCATAAAAAGTTGGGCCTATTTAGCAAAAAATGCAATTTTGGACACATTTGACTTTTGGCAATTATGCAAAAAGGGTCAACTTTACCAATGCATAACTCCCTCAATTTTGACCCTAGAGATGTGTTCTTGGACTTTTTTAGAAAGCTTAAGATGTCCTCTAAGCAACCCTTTTGGTCTCATCTCAATTGAGTCTTCCATGTTCATGTATGAAGCTTTGACCTAAAAGGTGTTTTTGTTGACTTTTCAAAATGACCTATAATGTCCAAATTCATATCTTCTTGTGAGTGAATATTTTGAAATTGGGAGCTGAAGATGAATTGTAGGGAATTACATCTTCTTCAAAATTATCTTTGGATGGGTCATTTTTGATAAAGTATGAGAAAGTTATGCTTGGTCAAAGTTGAATTGACTTTTCCTACAAAATCCTAATTTAGAAACTTTTGGGTTTTGATGAATTGTGAGAAATCCTTGATGAATCATGATCAACCCTTGATCAAATGATGAATTATACTTCAAAATGAGAATGTTAACCAAAAATCTTGAAGTTTGATTGTATGTGGGCCACAATTGACCTTTGCCCTAGCACAGTCGATTTTCAGACCTTTGAGCAATTGACTGAGCAAACTTCCTCTGCAAGGCTTAAAACTTGACATGAATGATATTGTGAACATATTAGGGAAATTGTGAGCATTTGGGATCCTTTGGACTCAAACATCCTTATGCAAACTGAAACCCTAATTTGAGGTAGACTGCCTTAGGAGAGAGTTTTTCTGGTCAACCCTTGGACTTCTTTGAGCAATTTTAGGACCTCAGTTGAAATGTATTGAGAAATATGGGAGGGCAAATTTTAGGGTACAACAGCTGCCCCTGTTCAATCTTCTTAAACTTGAGGATGTAGATTGGCTTGTCTGCCTATCGTGATCCGAAGGTGGAAAATGATTGAACACTAGAGTGCCCAGAAATTTGCACTCGCATGAAGTGGTACTGGTCTGGCAATATCGGTAATGGGCTTATAGATGCAATTTGGAGGTTGATGTCGGAAGATGGGCTTAAATATGCCATCAGAGGAAGTGTCGGTCACATAAGAGATTCCTTTGCGAGAGCCCGTATACCTGTCGTTGAGGAGGACTTCGCTGGGGAATGTTGGTCTCTGTCTTGAGAGAAGTAGAGCTTTAGGAACTTTAGTTGTCCGTTACTCTACTGAGGAATCGTCTCTTAGTCGAGGAGGTGAAAATGTACTGCTATCTGGTCGTGATCTAGGCTTTACAGTGATTTGCATAGGAAAATAATACCGACTGCTATCTGGTCATGCTCTAGGTTTTACAGCGACTTACTGGGGAGATGAGATTAGGCTTGCTATCTGGTCGTTCTCCAGGCTTTTCAATTTCTCAATTCTTATCTGGTCGTGCTCCAGGTTTCAGAAGGAATCAAGTGGTTATCCGGTTGCATCCGGGCTTCAACTTGAATTTAAGGCATACTAATATCCGATCGATCTTCGGGCTTCATAGTGATTGGCCGAGTAAACAGCTATTTGGTAGAATTCCAAGCTTCGTAGTACCTTATACTGTTATTTGGTCGTGTCCCAGGTTTCAGTGTCCTTTACCTCTATCTGGTAGTGTGCCAGGTTTCACAGTGTCTTATACCTATTATCTGGTCGATTCCAGGCTTCAAGGTATCTTGTATTGCTATCTGGTCGATTTCCAGGCTTCACAATAACTTGCTGAGGGTTAAGCTGTTTTCCGGGCTTCATAGCTTGTATTTAAGATATACCACTATCTGGTCGGTTCCAGGCTTCGTAGTATTCTGGAGTTATCAAGATATTATCCGGTCGATTTCCGGGCTTCATAGCTTGAATAGAAATCTTAGTATCGATTTGACTGAACCAGAGAAAACTTGCGAGAAATTGATTGTATCTTTCCCTGAAAGGTAAAGAGTTAGTCGTATGTAATGTCATGATGTATGAAATGTATTGAGTAATTATGTTCTCAAAATAAATGAGATTGTACTGTATGATGCATATGCGTATGCCATGATGTATGGATATGCAATGTTCTTGTGATGTTCTCCGGCTGGGGAGAATAAATCCTAGACTGCTGTTGGAAAGTATAAGGAGGTGAATTCTTCATTCTCGCTGGGGATATTGACCTAAGATGATTAGCTAGAGACTCGCGTCCGTTCTGCTCGAGAACATTCCTCCGAGAGAGACTCTGTTTGAGAATAATCCTGTAGGAGAATGGCTTTGTGGGGAAGAGATACTCTATTGGATGATCTGCTGATTTGGAGAAACCACTCCGCGGGTGATGAATTACCGTTGCTGGTGATAATGAACTCTTCCAGGGATTGAATTTCTTCCTGTGGGAGAAATAAACTCAGCAGATGGTAATCTTCTATTGCTGGTGATAGATACACTCTGCTTCGGGAGAATTATGCCGATTTATTCGCGATTATGAACCTCGACTGGGGAGAGTTGTCACCAATGTCTTTGGGTACTTCCTACTTTGTGGGGAGTGTATGTACCTTTAGTCATATTCTCAAACTGGCTCTATCCCTGTACCTGGTGGGTAGAGCAACTGTAAGGTTTGGACACTTCGTGTTTGCCCCTATTCTTGGAACTATGAGTAATTGTCTTTTGTTTCTTATGTAAGTATTTATGAGCAGCAATTATTTTCAAATGCATATATAAAAAATGAATCATTGGACGTTCTTGCAAAACAAACAGAAAAAAGAAAAACAAGTTGAAATTTCTTGTAAAATGAATTGTATTGATTTTGAAGTTAGCCTGTAATAGGCGTTTTGTACAAGAGGCTGACGTCCTAGTAAGAGAACGCCGCTGAAGGATAGCAATTGTGTAATTTGTGATAAAGAAAGAAAAATAGATATATGAAACAATCCCACTAGGTTCCAACTCTGCTATTGCCTTTATATCTTCGAGTGTCTCATCGCTTTGCTACTTGGTCGAAGGTAGATTAGATTGATTGGCGTCGTCCGAGTTTGATAGTCGATACCGAAGTCTTGTTGCAAGGTGATCCAATGAGACATAGTGTTATGCTTTGATCCCTAATTTTTTGCCTGGACCGCCCTTTCAGGTTTTCGGTCCACCGGGATACCCTTTTTTGCCCAAGCCGCCTTTTCAGGTTTTCGACTTTCCGAGTGTACAATTTTTTTCGTTTTCATCCCTTACTTTTGCCTGAACCCTTTTGGTTCGCCGGGAAGCCCTTATTTTTGCCTAGGTCAGTCAACCTAGCGGGTCTTTGATTATGCATAGTATCTTTTCACTATGTCTGTATTGGCGGGGTGAGGAAGGTCGTCACCATCCATGGTGGTTAGAATCATAGCTCCTCCCGAGAAAATGTTCTTAACCACAAATGGCCCTTCGTACGTAGGGGTCCATTTTCCCCTGGGATCATCTTGCGGCAGTATGATGCGTTTGATCACCAGATCCCCGACTTGATACTCTTGTCGTCTGACTTTCTTGTTAAAAGCCTTGATTATTCGCTTTTGATACGCCTGACCATGACAAATAGCAGTAAGTCTCTTTTCATCGATTAAATTCAGCTGATCAAGCCGGGTTTGGATCCAGACGTCTTTGTTCAAACCTGCATCCTTCATAATCTTGAGAGAGGGTATCTGGAATTTGATGAGTAGGACCGCCTCCATGCCATACACCAGAGAGTATGGTGTTGCCCCTGTCGATGTCTGTGCTGAGGTACGGTACCCATGAAGAGCGAATAGTAACATCTCGTGCCAGTCTTTGTATGTTACTGTCATCTTCTGCACAATCTTCTTGATGTTCTTGTTAGCCGCTTCAACAACCCCATTCATCTTTGGCCGGTAGGGAGAAGAGTTGTGATGTTGTATCTTGAACTGTTTGCAGAACTCGGTGATCATTGTATTGTTGAGATTTGTACCATTGTCTGTAATGATCCTCTCTGGTACACCATATCGACATATCAAATTGTGTAGGATAAACCGCGCCACGATGTTCTTGGTTACTGTAGCAAAGGAAGCTGCCTCGACCCACTTCATAAAGTAATCAATATCCACCAGAATGAAACGATGTCTGTTTGACGCAGTATGTCTGATCTCGCCAATCATGTCGATTCCCCACATTGCGAAAGGCCTAGGAGCTGTCAAAACATTCAGAGGAACTGGAGGTACATGCACCTTATTAGCATAAACTTGACACTTATGATAGGTCCGAGAGTGCTGATAACAATCAGCTTCCATAGTGGACCAATAATATCCTGCCCGTAGGATTTTCTTTGCCATGGTATGTCCACTGGAATGAGTTCCGAAGGTACCTTCATGTAACTCTGCCGTGATCTTTTCTGCCTCGCTTTTGTCCACACATCGCAGTAAGGTCGAATCATGGTTACGCTTATAAAGGACACCATTACTGATGAAGAACTTTGCAGCGAACCTTCTCAGAAACTTCTTATCATTAACAGATGCACCCTCGGGGTACTCTTGAGACTCAAGATACCTCTTTACCTTGTGGAACCAGGGTTTATCTGCTACCTCTTCAGTCTTGATGTCCCAGCAATGTGCGGGTTCGTCCAACCTCTCGATGGTAATCTGGGGAGCTTCATTGTCCCACCTGACTTTGAACATAAAGGACATGGTAGCTAGCGCGTCCGCTAACTGATTCTCTTCTCGTGGGAAATGTTCAAAGGTTATCTCCTCAAAGTGTGGGAGCAATGTCAGTACATACTCTTTGTAAGGAATAATATTTGGGTGCTTCGTATCCCACTCGCCTTTGATCTGACTAATCACCAGAGCGGAATCTTCGAATACACTCAAGAACTTAATCCTCAGATCAATAGCAGCTCGAAAACCCAGGATAAATGCTTCATACTCCACCATATTGTTGGTGCAATTAAAACATAATCGGGCGGTGAACAGAGTATAACACCCTTCAGGAGATATGATCACAGAGCCAATGCCATTACCCAACGCGTTTGATGCTCCATCAAAATACATAGACCATCGGGATCCTTCCTCAGGTCTTTCATCTGGTCCAGGTTCTTCACAGTCGGTCACCAACATGATGTTCTCATCCAGGAACTCGAAATTCATGGATTGGTAGTCATCCACGGCCTGATGTGCCAAATGATCCGCCAACACACTCCCTTTGATTGCTTTTTGGGTTATGTATTGGATGTCGTACTCGGTTAAGATAATCTGCCATCTTGTTATTCTTTCGGACAAGGCAGGCTTTTCGAAGATATACTTGATTGGATCCATCTTTGATATCAATAAGGTGGTGTGAGTCAGCATATACTGTCTCAGCCGGAGAGCAGCCCATGCCAAAGCGCAACAATTTTTCTCGAGCAATGAGTATCGGGTCTCACAGTCGGTAAACTTTTTGCTAAGGTAGTAAATAACGTGCTCTTTTCGGCCAGACTCGTCATGCTGCCCCAACACGCACCCCATTGAATTGTCCAGTACTGTCAAGTATAAAATTAAAGGTCTTCCTTCAACTGGAGGTATCATAATTGGCGGTTCTTAAAGATATTATTTTATTCTTTTGAAAGCGGTCTGGCATTCGTCATTCCACTTTACCACTTGATCTTTTTTAAGAAGCTTGAAGATTGGCTCACAAGTAGCGTTCAAATGTGAAATAAACCGGGCGATGTAATTCAGACGTCCTAAAAAGCCTCTAACTTCCTTTTCTATATGGGGAGCCGACATCTCCTGTATGGCTTTCACCTTGGTAGGGTCCACCTGAATACCCTTATTATTGACGACGAAACCCAGCAGTTTACCAGACCTTACCCCGAAGGTGCACTTGTTTGGGTTCCGCCTTAGCTTGTACATCTTCAACCTGTCGAACAGTTTCTGGAGATGGTCAAGGTGCTCTTCCTCAGTCTGGGACCTTGCTATCATGTCATCAACGTAAACCTTAATCTCATGGTGAATCATGTCGTGGAATAAAGCGACCATGACGCGCTGATAAGTTGCCCCAACATTCTTCAACCCGAAAGGCATTACCTTGTAGCAGAAGGTTCCCCACTGCGTAACGAAGGTTGTCTTCTCCATGTCCTCAGGAGCCATCTTGAACTGATTGTAACCAGAAAAACCATCCAAGAAGGAGAAGATCTTATGTTGTGCGGTGTTTTCGACCAGAACATCGATGTGAGGAAGCGGGAAATCATCCTTGGGGCTTGCCCTGTTTAGATCTCTATAGTCCACACATATCCGTACCTTACCATCCTTCTTAGGCACTGGAACAACGTTGGCAACCCAATGCGGATAAGAAGTGACAGCTAAAAATCCCGCATCTAACTGTTTCATGACCTCAGCTTTGATTTTCTCAGATATCTCAGGGCACATACAATGAACGTTCTGCTTTACCGGAGGACAATCTTCTTTGGTTGGCAGGCGGTGTACCACAATATCAGTGTCTAAACCTGGCATGTCTTCATAGGACCAGGCGAAGATCTCAACATGGTCACGTAACATCTGTATCAATTGTTGCTTGACATTAGGCTCCAGATTCGCACCTATCTTGACCTCTTTCCTGTCTTCCTTTGTACCCAAATTCACTGATTCAACTGGCTCTTCATGAGGCTGTATGGCCCTTTCTTCCTGTAATAACAGTCTAGCAAGCTCTCCAGGAACCTTACAATCATCCTCACCTTCGTCCTCGTCTTGGTTGATCGGATTTTTGAAGTCATAACTGGTAGTAGTAGAGTCGTTATCAATGGGATCCATAGTAGATATGGATCTGCATTATGATACGTGAGTGTGTGTAAGAGAATAGTTGTTTTGATAAAGCGAGAGATAGAAAAAGAAAAACAAGGAGCGCAAAATTTGTAATGCAAGAAACGTTCAATGCTTTATTAATGATATATGAAAATGATAAATAATAAGCCCTCACAAGCAAAGCCAAAGTGCCTCGGGAAAGGCACCCGGCCGTAAAGTTTCAAACTTTTTATTACAAGTCTCAAAACAAAAGTCAATTACTGTGGAATAAAAGAAACAGGTATGAAGTCTTTTGCCGTCCAGTTGTCCAGTCCGCCATTAGTTGTAGGGTAGATCCAACTGTCGATATCTGAATCTTTTTCACCATCTTCAACCGCATTAACTCCCTGATTACTGATGTGCAGAGGAGGTCTTCCAATCCGTATCGGTCTACGTCGTACAGTTCCCTCATAGTTTATTGCTACTTACCTAAAAGGTGTCCCCAGATCCGGGCTAGGATCTATAGTAACTCCCAAACAAAACCCTTAAAAGTAAAGCAACCAAAACAAACAAGAGAAGCAATTTATGATGAACTAGATCCTAAGGTATACCCCACTTATTATTTCCCCAGCAGAGTCGCCACTTCTGTGATACGGTGGCAGAACCGACTATTTTGGAAATGCTGGTTTGCATTTTGCATTTGTGTTCACAAAATGTCGCGGTAAGCAAGAGTCGCCATCGACTTTTATTTTATCCAACTGGAAAGGAAAAAAGCACAGAAAAATTCCTTTTTCGAGATTTTGAGTATGGGGGGTAGATTATAGAAAGGGAAGGTGTTAGCACCCTTTCTATCCATGGTTTTCCATGGGCTCTTAGGTACTTGCTCATCTTTTAAAATTGCTTGTGTGTGTGTTTGTTGAAAAGTTTGTTGTTTTACTTCTTTTTAACCCTTGCTTCTGTCTTCAAGAGTGTTACGAAGAGTTTTTTTTGAAAACTTTGTTTGAAAAGAGTGTAAGTGTGAAAAAGTTTATTTTGAGCAAGTACCTATTAGCATCTACCTACTCGAAAAATATTGTTTCTGTTGTTGTTTCCTTTAGACAGCATTACTCTACTATTGAGAAACAAGAAGCACCGTCGTTGGAATTGTAAGGGTCAATTCGAAAGGGACGTACGATCACTAAAGCAATGTTAGGACGTCTTAGTAATAACCCTAATGTCTTAAGATCATATTCGAGGCAACATTTCTGAGGCAACATTTCCGAACGGGGCGTTTGATCTTTGTTTAGACAAAAAGGGCGACCACTAAAACACCCTATACTTAATGATCGTTTACTGAAGGCAACCGAAGTGAGAGTATACCCTAAGAGTGCACATGTGCGAGTGATTTAATTTTAGTTATTATCTTTGCACATTAGGGTTTTCTAGCCATTTTAAAATTATCATGCAATCTTGTCATACAATCCTATTAAAATACACCTAACAGTTGATATTTGCGAGAATTAAAATGCGAGAAATAAAACCTACGCTATTACAAGGCTTCGGGGTAGGGATTAATTACATAGCCAAAAAAACCCGTAAAAGACGACAAATAAAGAAAATCCTAATTTAAACTATTACATACCATGAGCAGTTACATTAATATTGTAAAAATAATAAGCGCGCGCGATGAAACGAAAACGAGAGATTTAGGGTTTTGACCCCAACTAAGCCTAATTGCAATTTAAAAGAAAAAAAGTCATTTTTTGTGTTGTTTTTTTGATTATTTGAGAAAATAAAGTTTAATTGAATAAATAAAAACCTAATTACTAATTAACTTAAATTAAGGAAAATAATTAAATTAACCTATTTTTGTATATTTTTTTATTTTGAGAAAGAAAATAAAAATTGAAACAAGAGTTAACCCTAATTTTTCTAATTGATTTTAATTATAAAAAAGGTTAGAATTGACCTAAATTAAATTTAAACTAATATTAAATTAAATTTGATAAAATAAAATAAATAAATAAAAAAACCTAATTCTAAATTTGTGAGACTTGATTTTATGATTTTTTGTGAAAAAAGAAATTAATTTTGTTAGAAAATAATTTAAACAAATTAAATAAATAAAAGGAAATAGAACAAAGAATAAGAATGGGCTTGGTTGTTATTAGCAAGAAGGGGGGTGTGGATCTGACCTCTAGGCCCAACAATTCCTTGCCCCCTTTAATTTTCCAGATTCTGTGTGTACATTTGACTCCAGCGCATGGTGGACCCTCATGGGAAGGCCTTGGATTTGGCATCCTTGATGATTTGATGGTTGGATGCTGATGATGCATGGTGAGTCCTTTGCCATGTGGTATATTGAATCATCCTGAAAATATTGAGAAAATAAAATACACATGCCTGGGATCGAACCCAGGACGTGTGCATCAAAGACCAATGGCCTTACCACCTGCGCTGGCTTGTTTAGTTGTAACAACAATTAACAACAAATATAGTATGCTAAAACAAATGGCTAAACTCAAAAATGCGCGAAATTCAAAACTGGTCATTCACCTCCTGCCACGCCATCATCTTCCTTGTTGCCTTTGTCGTTTTAGACAAAAACCTTTACCTACGGACACCAGGCGTAGGTACAACCATGTGCTTCTCCAAAATTTCATACAGGCATGATAAATGACAACCAATGGTACCAATCAACTCGTTGCAACCTCACGAGCATCATGGTACCATTATTAATGGCCAATTGTTCCTGTATGCAAAACCCCTAAAAACAAAGCATGAACCCTAGCCATGGCACTTTCATATTCAGTCAGTAAAAACGCAATTAAATGTAACCATTAGCTTGCAAACAACTCAAGGATTAAGAATATGCTAATAAATCATGTTAAAGATGCCAGAATGATTGTATTCGATTTCAAGAAAATATGGAAACCGTGTGAAACTTACAGCGCGATTCTGAGTGTGAGGAAGCTTGTTAATGGTTGCAATACGATCCAGGGATATCTAGAAAATGATTGGGATAGTTAGAATGGCTTGAGAAGGCCTGAAACTTGGAAATTGATTTGCAACTTTTTCTTCAATTTTTGAAACTGGTTATTTCTCTTTTCACGCCTCCAACCTCTTGTTCTTGGTCTGCACTTGTTCCTTTTGTATAGTAGAGTGAATTAGGGTTTCCATTTGTTTCAAATCTTCTCCAATTATGAATATTGATTCATGATTTGATCCTTGTACAAAATCTTTCCAAATCAAGCAAAATGCAATCTTTTTGTATCCATATGAGCCTTGCACGATTTGATCTTGCTTCCAACTGTGTAATGATCCTAAACATGCACAAAATCTCAAGATTTGATTAGCTTTTGATATTTTTACTATTTTATTTTGATTTTATTTGATTTAAATGAAATAAAATCAAAATAAATAACAAAAATAAAATAGTGACAAGTGGAAGAGCTCATGGGTCGTGGGTCACATTACAAACTCAGTGCAAGCATAAAAAGTTGGACCCATTTAGCAAAAAATGCAATTTTGGACACATTTGACTTTTGGCAATTTTGCAAAAAGGGTCAACTTTACCAATGCATAACTCCCTCAATTTTAACCCTAGAGATGTGTTCTTGGACTTTTTTAGAGAGCTTAAGATGTCCTCTAAGCAACCCTTTTGGTATCATCTCAATTGAGTCTTCCATGTTCATGTATGAAGCTTTGACCCAAAAGGCGTTTTTGTTGACTTTTCAAAATGACCTATAATGTCCAAATTCACATCTTCTTGTGAGTGCATATTTTGAACTTGGGAGATGAATATTAATTGTAGGAAATTACATCCTCTTCAAAATGAGCTTTGGATGGGTCATTTTTGATAAAGTATGAGAAAGTTATGCTTGGTCAAAGTTGAGTTGACTTTTCCTGCAAAACCCTAATTTAGCAACTTTTGGGTTTTGATGAATTGTGCGCAATCCTTGATGAATCATGATCAACCCTTTATCAAATGATGAATTATACTTCAAAATGAAAATGTTGACCAAATTTTTTGAAGTTTGACTATATGTGGGCCATAGTTGACCTTTGCCTTATCACAGTCGATTTTCAGGCCTTTGAGCAATTGATTGAGCAAACTTCCTCTGCAAGGCTTGAAACTTGACATGAATGATCTTGTAAACATATTAGGGCAATGGTGAGCATTTGGGATCCTTTGGACTCAAACATATTGATGCAAACTGAAACCCTAATTTGAGGTAGACTGCCTTAGGAGAGAGTTTGTCTGGTCAATCCTTGAACTTCCTTGAGCAATTTTAGGACCTCACTTAAAATGTATTGAGAAATATGGGAGGGAAAATTTTGGGGTACAACACCAAGCATTATGGGCTTGTCTAACTTCCCCTAAAAAAGCAACTAATACCATACATTTCCAAATCACGTTTGGGTTTGATGCAGTATTACCAATTGAAATCTACTTACAATCAATTAGAATTGAAAGACAAGAGGAAATTACTTCTGATCTTTATTGGGAAATGATGATGAATGAATTAGTAGATTTAGATGAAAAAAGTTTACATGCTTTAGAAAGATTGGGAAGACAAAAGGAAAGAGTGGCAAGAGCATACAATAAGAGGGTCAAAGGCAATGCATTTATTCTAAATGATTTAGTATGGAAAGTCATTTTACCTATGGATCGAAAGAATAAATTGTTAGAAAAGTGGTCCCCGCATTGGGAATGACCTTTTTGAATCTTAAAGGCATTCTCAAATAACGCTTATGAAGTAGAGGAGTTAGCTGAGGATCGAAGAATCCTGAAATTAAATGGGAAATACTTAAAGAAGTATAAACCATTTTTGTAGGAAGTAAAAATTATGGCAAGGGAATAAACAAAAAAAGTATGTATAGCCAAAATGGTGATCCAATTAATTTCCAAAATGGCTTTGTCTGAAATATTTACCTTCAGAGTCAACTCTTAATTTTGACTCATCTTCAGAAACTTCATATTCATCTTCTGATTCTGACTCATTTTCAAACATTCTAAAGTAAAAAAGTTTCTGAAGTTGTCATTAGGAGTTATTATTAGCCATAAGTGGTTATTATGAATATATCAAAATTTAAAGTTGTTATTTAAAAATGACTATTTCTCTATGTAACGAAATACACATTTTTTAGGGGGAAATTTGTTAACTGGGAAGTTCGATTATACAAGTTTTGAATAATTAAGGCTTTTTGATCGAAGAAAGAGTTGTTCGAGGGAAAGTATAAGAAGGTTTTTATGGAGTCTTCGATTGATGAAGAGCTAGTAAAGAGTTTTACTATATTGGACCATTATCGAAGGGTTCGTCTTTGAACTGTGGAAATATAAGTTATTCGAAGCATTACAAATAAAGATATTTTGATCGTCGTGTTGTTTGAATTGGCACTTCGAAAAGAAGAAGATTTCGAATTCAAAAGCTTCGATCTTATCCAAAGAGACATGTGGAAGTCTAATAGTTCGAAAGAAATGCAAATATTCGAACGTGGCGTATTTTCGTAGAAGGACCGTTAGGGTCAAATCAGTATAAATAGAAGTCTTAGTTGTTAGAAAAAATGTGTTCGAATTGTATACAAAATCATATTATACTCAAAGTACCAGAGCGAGAGAAACGAGTTTGTTGATAATGTATGTGTAAGAACACCACCAGTTTTATTCAGAATTAATTTCTCAGTACAAAGTCTTTAACCACTTTTATTCCTTTTTCGTTTTCAGTCTAGTCTTTTAACAATTTTATTAACCTTTTCTTATTGAGCATTGTCTTTATATTTTCACAAATTCCCAGATTATTCCCTTTAAAGTCATATTTAAGATTCATAGTCAAACTTTAAACATCTTGAGATAATTGTACCCATAGAAAAACCTTATTATTATCCGTATAATGTTTTCTTTCAGATTAGATTATAAAAACACTAAGACTATGTCCTAGGATCAATCTAGTTGATCATGTAAGTTACCAAAGCATAAGATTTGAAAGATTAGCGGTTGTTTGTCAGAAATCACTGGTAAACAGTATTACCACCCCAGTGGTTAAAGCGCGCGTGTTAAGTCTTTGTCTACCATAGGGTATGGGGTTCAAATCCCCATCGCCCCAGACTTTTTGTGTTATTTTTTTCTGAAATGCATTCATTGATTTTTTTTCTTCATATTTTATTAACTAGATGCATGTTATTGCTAACCAAAGCACATGACCCAGTGGTATAAATTTTGAATTGTGAACAAGAGGGCCTGAGTTCAAGCCTTGATAGCCAAAAACCCTTTCTTTTTACCACTTGTTTTTGTTCTATTTTTTCTTCCATTTTACAGTTGATTTTCTATGGGAAAACCAACTTATTAAGCTTAATTTTTACACACTCCTTACTTATCCACTCTATTTGGTGAATATATAAAAAATTACTAAAAATATTATTTATTTTACCTATTTTCATTTAGTTTAAGACTAGTCCTTTTTATATGTTTTTAAATACTTTTGTGATGTTCTTTTGATTGATTCTTTTACTTACTTGATCACTTGTACTTATGTGACTATAGATTGCTTTAATTGAGATTCATTTGATGCCGATGGCATGATTAATTTGATTTCCATCTTGGATTAATGCACTTTAATGAATAAATTTTGTGTTTTATACCTAAAAAACCCTAATATGCTCTATGACCCTTTCCTTTGATTTTGGTGTATGTAACATGTTTGGTGTTTGTTTCTTGCTTGATCAATGAGCACTTGATGCATATTTTCTTTGAGTTTGACCATGTCTCGATCATACATACATGTATGTTCCTAACTTTTGATAACACGATTTAAACTTCTTATGCTTACCATGTTTTATTTTCTCCTTGATATTTGTCCATATTTTATAAGTTTGCTTACCTTTGAGAATGTATTTCCTTCGTAAACTCCTATCAACCATAAACCATAACATGTTTGATTGATCTTTTCATCAAAGTGTGTTTTTATCTTCCATCCTTTTGTCATAACTTTTACTTGATAAGCATGTTGATTTTCTTTGTTTGAATTTATTCAATTGTTTGTTCGTTTCTCGTGTGACTCACATGCTCCCTTAGGCTCACTTGATTCATCTTAATCCTTGATTAAGATTTGAATCAAGATAGACATTAGAATTTTAATCCAAGCATGACAACATTAGGATAAAAGTTTCTCATTGAATCAAAACTCCAAGTCCATCATGGCATGACAACATTAGGTTAGATTTCCCTTCAATCTTAATCTTAGGGCCACTTTGTATGATAACATTAGGATTTCAAGTCTCCCTTTAGACTTTTCTTTTGCATCCTTTAAAACTAAAAGTTTTTTTCAATCAAAAATCCAAAAACACATTACAATTAATGTTCAAAACCCTTTTCAAAACTAAAGGCGTGAAGGTGGTGAATGTCTCCTTGGATGAGGGTCCACTTATTATCTCTCTCCTAACAAAAATACAAACTAAATCCAAATCATTTTGCCACTTGACTTTTCTCCTTATAATATTTTCAAAAAGGACATGTTAATTCCATTCTATCCAAGGAGACAGGGTCATTGTGATCGGTGGATCTGGAACTGACTGTTTAACGCTGGTTCGCGAAATGTCGCGGAAGCAAGAGTCGCCACCGTCTTTTATTTTCTCCAAATGGAAAGGACAAAAGCACAGAAAAATTCCTTAAAGAGATTGCTCTCGGTTCGGGAGGTAGATTATAGAAAGGGAAGGTATTAGCACCCTTTCTATCCATGGTTATCCATGGGCTCTTAGATACTTGCTCATTGTGTTTTCAAAAGTGTTTTGTTTGCTTTTCAATTGTGGGTTTTAAAAAAGTTTCTTTGAAAATTCCAGTTCGACTCTTGTATCTGTCCTCAAGAGTGTTTGAAAAAT
Source organism: Vicia faba (assembly GCA_948472305.1). Taxonomy (NCBI): domain Eukaryota; kingdom Viridiplantae; phylum Streptophyta; class Magnoliopsida; order Fabales; family Fabaceae; genus Vicia; species Vicia faba. The sequence continues at coordinate 1,519,436,033 of OX451741.1, read as the reverse complement.
TTCTTTCGAAAGCTTTTGAAAATGTGTTGGTGTGAAAAGTATTTTTGATTTGTTTTGAAATTAGAGCAAGTATCTACGAGAACCTACCTACCCTAAGGAATTCGTCTGTGTAAATGTCCTTTAAAGTAGTGCCATCCCACCATTGAGAGGTAGGTAGCACCACCGTTGGAGGTGTTCGGGTCAATTCGAGGTTCGGGACATGGTGATCACCGGAGCAATGGGAAGACACCTTAGAAGCTACCCTCATGCCAGGTTCCCGGATCATGAGGACTTACTAAGACATCCTCTACTCGACGATCACCTTTCGAGGCAAGGCAACAGTGAGGCGTACCCTAGGGGTGGTGTGTGCGATTTGTGTGTCGTTTTCATTTGCATTTATCTTGTCATGTTATTGGTTTTCTACGCTTGATTTTATTTAGGTCCATTCATTCTTGCATGCTTTGTCTTAACAGTTAAAAGTTGCAAGGAAAAATAAATCTAAGCTATTACAAAGGCGCGGGTCCACATCGCCAAAATTAACCAGGACCCGATTTGACAGAAAAGTAAAAAAATTAAAAGAATTAAAAGATGCGAGAAGTAATTACAAGGCTTTGGGAGAGGTACATAATTATTTGAGCAATAAAATAAATACACGAACGAATAAGATATTACGAACGAGGGCGTCGGACCCTTTTGCAAAATTAAAATTACGTGAATTAATTAGTTAAGAAAAGAAATTGTTTTTGTTTTTTTTGGTATTTTTAGGATTTAATGAAAAAAAGGAGTTAATTAAAATTAAAATTAAAATTGAATGCAAACCCTAATTAATTTACAATTTTAATTATGAAAATAAAATAAATAATATTATTGTGACAAAAGAAAAATTAGAAGGAATAACAATTATTAAACCTATTTCTACATTTTTTAGATTTTTTATGAAAAGAATTAATATTGCAAACCCTAATTTAAACTAAATAATTACATGTGAATTTATTTATAAAAATATTAAAACAAGAATATTTATAGTATTTTTTATCTTTTTCTGATTTTTTATGCATTTTTTATATTTATGAAAAATAATTAATTAACTGAATAAATAATAATTAAGAGAAATAAAAAAATGATTGAAAATAAAACACAAGAAAAATATAAAGAATTGCAAACCAGGGGGGGTGGTAGTCCCCAAAGTGGAGGTCTTGATCCAAGAATTCTGGCCCAACAACCTGGGTCCATTGACTTTTTTGAGTAGCGTGTTATGCGTTGACTAGGGCTTAGCGTATTCATCAATCTTGAGCCTTTGATCTGAAGCAGCTGGACGCGTGGAAGGAGAGATTCTTGGAGGTATATGGTGCGCCTTGATGCTGGCACTGCATGGGAAGATTTATGGAAAAATAATATGGACAATATTGAAGACCTGGGGTTCGAACTCAGGTCACTAGCATCACCAATCAACACTTGTGCCACTGAGCCACCACGCATGTATTTAATATATAATAGTTAATAAATATTATAAAAAGAAAGAAAAGTCTATGGTTGGAAAACGCGCGAAATTTAAACGTGCCAATCAGCGTGTGACACGGCTTCATCGTCTTCACCATCCCTGAAACACAAAAAACAAAAGCAACGGTTTTCTATGTGTTTCGTTAGGTGGCTTTTGGAAAAATAGCGAATAGGTCTCAGGCATTCATAAATTGGGCGCGATAGGTGATTCTTCTTCGTCTCCATGCGCTGAATTGAATGGTCTTGGTCTGGAGGACCAATTTTTCTTTAACAAGAAACCCCCAACTTAGAACTCTGTAAACCCTAAAAGTTAAACATGGCATATTCGTGTATAGCGCACAAAAATACAATTGAATGCAGTGGTTAGCTTCAAAACATCATAATGAACATGAATCTATGAATAAAAATTACAAAAGATGCTTAAATCATGATGCACGATTGTCAATTTTTCTCTGTACAGGGGAGGTTCTCGTTACCAATTCCTTGAGCTTTGGTGAATGTTTTTGATTGGAATGTGATCAATGGTCTCCAAGGAAGCTATTGGAATGAAAATTAGGTCTTGAATCGCTCTCTAACCTTGTTTTCAGAATTGACTTTTTGAGAGAAATTTCCAAGTTTGTTCTTAGCTCTTCTGCGCAGCTTTGTGTCAAGCATGATTAGGTTTATGATCAGGCATATGTAGTGAACAAATTAGGTCAACAAAACTCAATCAAATCCATGGCATTGATGGTTTTTGGAAATTTGATTTTAAGGATCTTTTTCATATCTTTTCCATATGTTCTTTGTGTCAATTATGATCAATTTGCTCCAAATCTTTCCTTATTGACTTAGGCACGAAATCTTGAGGCTGAAATATGTACAAAAAGATTTGAAAACTTAGGTTAGTATTTTTCCTATATTTAATTTGATTTAAGTGAATTAATATAAATAAAAATTCAAATAAATAAATAAAAAATGAGAAAATACTTCCCTTTGGGCCAAGTGGTCGTGCATATGCTTGGAATGATGAATCATGGAAGAAAAATGGGCCCATTAGCAATTTTAGGTCATTTGAAGTAATGTTGACTTTTCAAAATATCCAAAAATTTCCCAACTTCCACAAGGCATAACTTGCTCAATTTTTAAGCTTTTCTCATGTTCTTGGACATTTTGGAAAGGTCTTTGAGTCCTCTAACCAATGCCTTTGGTCCCATGTCATTTTGATTTACCAATCTCAAGTTATAGCCTTTGACTTAAAGTCCCTTTTTGTTGACTTTTGAAAATGACCTATAATGTTGAAATTGATAACTTTTTGTGAGAGCATTTTTTGGACTTGAAGTATGAAGATGAGTTGTAGGAAATGTCTTTCTCTTCAAAATGAGCTTTGGATGGAATTTTTCTGATAATCCATGTGAAAGTTATGCCCTGGTCAATTTCAGTTGACTTTTTCAGCTGTCCAAATAAGGAAACTTTTGCATCTTGATGATTTCTGAGCCAAATTTTGAGAATCATGATCAAGCATTGATCAAATGATGTTTGTGGCTTCAAAATGATATGTTGACCAAAAATTTGAACTTTTGACTGTCAAATGACCATTTTGCCCCTACAGTTGACTGTAGTGCAATTTAGGGTTTTGACTGTGCAATTTTGAGCTGAATGCCTTGAAACTTGATATGAGGATACTTGACCATATTTGTAAGCATATGAGACTTGATTGGGCCTTTGATAGCTTCCTTTTCCTGATCAGACTCAAAACCCTAATCTTGACTGTATAGGAGGCCTTTGCCCTGTGCCACCCTTGGGGAATTTTGTGACTTGGCTTGGCAATTTCTTGAAGAATATGGGAGGGCAAATTTTGGGGTACAACAGTTGCCCCTGTTCAATCTTCTTAGACCTGAGGATGCAGATTGGCTGACGTGCCTTTCGTAATCCGAAGGTGGAAGATGATTGGACACTAGAGTGCCCAGAAATTTGCGCTCACATGTTAGCAGTGTGATGGGGGAATGGGCTTATAGATGCCATTTGGAGATTGCTGGATAGGATGATTGGCTTATAGATTCCATCTGGATGTTGATCGCGTAGGAGATTCCTTAGCGAGAACCTGTATACCTGCAAAATAGAAAATGATTACCTGACACGTTGCATGAGCTGATTTTTAGATGCTTGATATAGATATGTCCTGACTGGTTACAGGAGCTGAGTCTGGAGCTTCAAACGGCGATAAATGAACCAAGGATGGTTACTGCCTTAGCATGAATGGTAAGAGAACCTTGGGCGACTTTAACTTCAACAACGCTCGTTGAGAAAAATCTTGGGTGTCTTCTACTGGGATAGGAATCAGGGAGATCTTAGGGTCGATCTGACTGAACCAGAGGAGGCCTTTGACTGGATAAGCATCAGGAAAATCTTAGGGTCGATTTAACTGAACCGGACAAGGTCTTGGGATATCTTCAACTGGATAAGCATCAGGGAGATCTTAGGGTCGATCTGACTGAACCAGAGAAGGCCTTTGACTGGATAAGCATCAGGAAAATCTTAGGGTCGATTTAACTGAACCGGACAAGGTCTTGGAATATCTTCAACTGGATAGGCATCAGGGAGATCTTAGGGTCGATCTGACTGAACCAGAGAAGGCCTTTGACTGGATAAGCATCAGGAAAATCTTAGGGTCGATTTAACTGAACCGGACAAGGTCTTGGAATATCTTCAACTGGATAGGCATCAGGGAGATCTTAGGGTCGATCTGACTGAACCAGAGAAGGCCTTTGACTGGATAAGCATCAGGAAAATCTTAGGGTCGATTTAACTGAACCGGACAAGGTCTTGGAATATCTTCAACTGGATAATCATCAGGGAGATCTTAGGGTCGATCTGACTGAACCAGAGAAGGCCTTTGACTGGATAAGCATCAGGAAAATCTTAGGGTCGATTTAACTGAACCGGACAAGGTCTTGAAATCTTCAACTGGATAAGCATCAGGGAGATCTTAGGGTCGATCTGACTGAACCAGAGAAGGCCTTTGACTGGATAAGCATCAGGAAAATCTTAGGGTCGATTTAACTGAACCGGACAAGGTCTTGAAATGTCTTCAACTGGATAAGCATCAGGGAGATCTTAGGGTCGATCTGACTGAACCAGAGAAGGCCTTTGACTGGATAAGCATCAGGAAAATCTTGGGGTCGATTTAACTGAACCGGTCTAGGTCTTGAAATGTAGCTTGAGAACTTAACTGGATCTTTCCTGAAAGGTAAAGGTCAGTTATATGCAATGCATGATATGGATCAAGCAATGATGTTCTCAACATAAATGAGATTTGTATGATATGATGTGTCTATGCATGTTATAATGATGTATGTGATGTTTTATGTATGTTTTTGTCTAGGAAAGTGAATCCTTGACGGGTGCCGGGAAGTCGTATCCTGGGCTGATGTTGAAGAATAAATTTCGCTTCCGCTGGGGATAATAATTGCAAGAATACCGGTAGGAGAAGACGACTCCGTTGCGGAATAAACTTGGCAAATGGGAGATTCTGCGGGGAGAAAAGATACTCTAACGACCATGCTGGGAAGCAATACTCTGTGGGGAGATGCTTTGTTGAATGTTGATAGTTACTTGCTGGGGATAGGAAGACTTTGTCGACGACGCTCTTTCCGTGGCTTTTGGCTGAGGATAACCCAGTTATATCCTAGTACGGAAATAACTCTTTGAATAAAGCCGGACGACGCGTTCGTGCTCTGCGGGGATAAGCTTACTGCTTGGGGAGATGAATTCCAGCTTTCCTAGGAAACTGGATTGGACTCTCCTGGGGAAGTTTTGAACTGCGGGGGAAGTGATTCCTTTGAATATTTGATATGCCGCCGGGGAACAATCTTTAGATCGAAACTGCCGGGGATGCTTGTTAAGAATGCCTGTATGCTGCTGGGGGATGTTGAGATCTGCTGGAGGATACCCAACTTCCTTAAGTTTGATAATAGCTTTGCTTGAGGAGAGTGTACGGACTTGCTAGCTCACTCTCTGGGGAGTTGAGATATCTGGTTATCTTCTTCAGCTGAACCTACCTTGATACTCTGATGGACAGCACAATTGGATCGCTTAGACCACTTATTATTGCCCCTGTTTCTATGGGAGAAGGCATCTGTGGGGTGCTGATAGTGGTTGATGGACAAACCTTCTTCTGGTAGGCAGGTGATAAGATGACAGGACATAGTCGTATGCTTTGATCCCTAACTTTTGCCTGGACCGCCCTTTCGGGTTTTCAGTCCACCGGGATACCCATTTTTTGCCCAAGCCGCCTTTTCAGGTTTTCGACTTGCCGGGTGTACAGATTTTTTTCATCCCTTCATTTTGCCCGAACCCTTTTGGTTCGCCAGGAAGCCCTAATTTTTGCCTAGGTATGTCAACCTAGCGGGTCTTTGATTGTGCGTAGTATTTTTCCGACTATGTCCGTTCTCAGAATGTAGGGAGTTGCCCCTGTTAGAAGTGTTTTGTCGTGCCACCAGAAGGTATTTGATCAGGCAAGATTCGTTGTTGGAATGCCCCAAGTGACTCAGGCGGAGATTTGCCCCAGGCTATTTGGCCTCTGAAAGATTCTCCGAATCTTGATTGGACTGCCCCAGATGATGGACAATGATTAGGCCATGCCCCTTGATTGGAGGTGCTTTGTTCACTAAGCTTTCATCGTGCGAATTTCCCTGCTGTTCAAACAAAAAGCCATATGCAAACAAAGTTATGTTAAAAATGCAAAGCTCGTGTCTGTCTTGAAGATTTTGAAAATGCATTCTTTTTTCATAAAACAAATGAATGTTTGTAAAACTTGATGTCAACTCCTTATTTACCGTAGGCCTTAAGGAGTCAGGATACCTTTCGTAATAGTATGCTTTCGAACTAACCCATGCTTCAGCTAGGACTTTTAAGGGTTATAACGTGGCCTGGTTCACGGTTTAAGAAACAAAGGATAAAGGCTCAAATTTTATTTGTACCCACCCATTCTTCGTGATGTTCTTCAAACCTAAACTCAGTTGATCATACGTTAGACCTTGTTTGAGTCTTTGCTTTGATATACTTGTGATGGTTCGGATGTTGATAACTTATTTTGAATAGGCAGTCATTCCTTTTTGTTGAGGGTTTGCAAGACCTCTTTCTTTTTGATTTGATTATCCCTATATGTTTTTTTTTTGCCTGAACTGTTTCCTTTTTGGAATTACAGTCAGCGGGATGCCCCAGTTTTGTAAGTCTCCTTCATAGGTTTTGACTTAATGGGTTTTTTATTTTTGAGGTAATGACTGCCTTTCTTTATTGATTGTTCGGAACCATCACTGTCTTTCGTTTTGTAAGGACCTTTTTGGTGCCATTCGTTATGCACTTGGATCAACTGAGAGACTACCCTGCCCCAGGTTATGATTAAGGGTTTTAAATTTTGAAAAGAAAAACTCCTACTTCTTTGGCTCAGAGGGGTTGACGAGGGATTATCATCCTTATAACTCCAGTGTTTAGGGATTGAAACAATGCCTGTACCTCATCAGCGGGGTCTGTTCAAAAGCATACTGTAATGATCGCGGTATCGTTTTCGTCATCCTCCCTCAAGAGGCTTAGAATTATTGAGAGTTGACCGTCACAAAAATATGAAAACAGTTTGCATATAGTGAATGCGAATATATTGCTTCAAAACAGACATATGCGATGCATTAATGAACTAACAATGTTTAATCATGAATAAATGTTTGAACAGTCAAAAGAAAGTTACAACTTGAAAATTCTAATAAACACAAGTCTTCTAGTCTCAAGGCTTGTTACTTCGACTGGTGCATCTTGTAGGGATGGCAGGAGCATTCAGCTTGGCCTATCTGGGTGAAATCCACATCTCTTTCATTAATCAGATCTTGAATCTTATTCTTCAAAGCCCAGCAGTCATCGGTGTCATGTCCTGGACTGTCAGAGTGGTATGCACATCTTTCCTCAGGATTGTACTTTAGGGAGGTTGTGTTGAGATGCTTAGGAGGGTCCCTTAACGTCACCAGATTCAACCTCAACAATTGTTGTAAAGCTTGAGACGGTGACACGTTGAGTTTGGTGAACTACCTTTTAGGCTTGTCTGGCTTGCTCTGATCATCCCGTTGTTCTTGGCGAGGTCGTGGTTGGACCTGTGAAGTGATAGCAGCTCGGAGAGGCCCAAACCTTTGACCTCTTGGAAGTTGGTTAATGACTTGGTCTCTGACTTGGGCTGGTTGCTTCATGTCTTGATGAAGCTGACTGATCATGGCCCTCAGCTCTCCTTGCTCCTGAGCTAAACCTTGAATGAGTGCCCTTTACCCCAGCATCTGGGTTTTCAGTATGTCTACCTCAGCTTGTAGACGTTTCAGCTGTTCGTCCTTGTCATCTTCAGGACTCTTTTTGATTAGATTCCCCATGAGGAGTGTCCTCAACTCTTCCTGCCCCTTGGATAGGCTTAGGAAGATCTCTTTGAACTGAGTCTCTTGAGTGTGAAGGTCCTGGTTATCTTATTGGGAAGCCATGACTGAAATAAACAGCGAGAAAGGTAAGTGACCTGCAACAAGGATACCTATTATGCAATGATGTGTATGACATGCATGCAATGTTTTCAAGGACCTCGCGGGGTAAACAAGAAAATTGTTAGAGTTTGCATTTTGTAGCTTGACTGAAGGAACTTCCTGTTGTAGAGAGTCCTCCTTCAAGGGTCAAAGGCTCACCATATCCAGTGGGTCATAGCCCCTGACTTCTTTGGCTAGGGAAATCTTCTTCCAGTGTCAAAGCTCGCCATATCAAGTGGGTCATAGCCCCTGACAACCTTGGCTAGAGGAAAATAAATCCTCTTTGCCCCTTGCTAGATGTTTAATTCATCCTGACCTGCATCACGAGCCCTTGAGATCCTTGAAATGGGTTAGGATGTATGTAATGGTATGATGTTATGCTATGCATGGGGTAATGTAAGCAACCCTGTTATGAGTCCCAATTAAGGACTATAAACAAAACCTGCAAGAACTTAGGTAAACCTGTCATGAGTCCCAGTTAAGGATTTAAAACATAACCTGCAAGAAACTTAGTACCCTGTTATGAGTCCCAATTAAGGACTATAAACAAAACCTGCAAGTAACTTAGTACCCTGTTATGAGTCCCAATTAAGGACTATAAACAAAACCTGCAAGAAACAAGTGTCAGGTAACAAGCATGCAGATAGTCAAGTACGAAGGCACACAAGTCACACAAGAGAAGCCCTTAGAGTTTAGGCCAGCATGAGGTCTAGGTATTACCCTCTTTCAGTTGGTTGGTTCATACCTGTCCTATCAAAGTAACCAGGTTCTTAGAGGATCCCAATATCATTGACTACCCTCAATCGGTCATAACTCCAGCATCGCAATCTTTTCTTGCGGCCAGAACCATCACGAGAGTTTAGCCTCAATGGGCGTAGCATACTGCTACTGTTCTAATGGCCAAGTTGTGTCATTTAAGGTTCTAAGGTCTGTTGGTGCTTAATGACTCCTTGGAAGACCCATATTCTCCCCGTTTCAACACGAGGGATATCGGTACAGACCAAGGCGCCACACCAACGTAGCCACTGCTTCACCCATGTCGGTATACGCCGGACAGGTCCCTCACAGCTTATGCTACCTAAACAGGGTATCCCCAGATCCGGGTTAGGATCTATGTAACTCCCATGCAACCCACAAATTTAAAGCAGACAAATCAATACAATTGAAAACACAGTTATGAACTAGCCCTAAGGTACACCTCACTTTAAGTTTGGTCCCCAGCAGAGTCGCCAGTTCTGTGATCGGTGGATCTGGAACTGACTGTTTAACGCTGGTTCGCGAAATGTCGCGGAAGCAAGAGTCGCCACTGTCTTTTATTTTCTCCAAATGGAAAGGACAAAAGCACAGAAAAATTCCTTAAAGAGATTGCTCTCGGTTCGGGAGGTAGATTATAGAAAGGGAAGGTATTAGCACCCTTTCTATCCATGGTTATCCATGGGCTCTTAGATACTTGCTCATTGTGTTTTCAAAAGTGTTTTGTTTGCTTTTCAATTGTGGGTTTTAAAAAAGTTTCTTTGAAAATTCCAGTTCGACTCTTGTATCTGTCCTCAAGAGTGTTTGAAAAATTGCTTTCGAAAGCTTTTGAAAATGTGTTGGTGTGAAAAGTATTTTTGATTTGTTTTGAAATTAGAGCAAGTATCTACGAGAACCTACCTACCCTAAGGAATTCGTCTGTGTAAATGTCCTTTAAAGTAGTGCCATCCCACCATTGAGAGGTAGGTAGCACCACCGTTGGAGGTGTTCGGGTCAATTCGAGGTTCGGGACATGGTGATCACCGGAGCAATGGGAAGACACCTTAGAAGCTACCCTCATGCCAGGTTCCCGGATCATGAGGACTTACTAAGACACCCTCTACTCGACGATCACCTTTCGAGGCAAGGCAACAGTGAGGCGTACCCTAGGGGTGGTGTGTGCGATTTGTGTGTCGTTTTCATTTGCATTTATCTTGTCATGTTATTGGTTTTCTACGCTTGATTTTATTTAGGTCCATTCATTCTTGCATGCTTTGTCTTAACAGTTAAAAGTTGCGAGGAAAAATAAATCTAAGCTATTACAAAGGCGCGGGTCCACATCGCCAAAATTAACCAGGACCCGATTTGACAGAAAAGTAAAGAAATTAAAAGAATTAAAAGATGCGAGAAGTAATTACAAGGCTTTGGGAGAGGTACATAATTATTTGAGCAATAAAATAAATACGCGAACGAATAAGATATTACGAACGAGGGCGTCGGACCCTTTTGCAAAATTAAAATTACGTGAATTAATTAGTTAAGAAAAGAAATTGTTTTTGTTTTTTTTGGTATTTTTAGGATTTAATGAAAAAAAGGAGTTAATTAAAATTAAAATTAAAATTGAATGCAAACCCTAATTAATTTACAATTTTAATTATGAAAATAAAATAAATAATATTATTGTGACAAAAGAAAAATTAGAAGGAATAACAATTATTAAACCTATTTCTACATTTTTTAGATTTTTTATGAAAAGAATTAATATTGCAAACCCTAATTTAAACTAAATAATTACATGTGAATTTATTTATAAAAATATTAAAACAAGAATATTTATAGTATTTTTTATCTTTTTCTGATTTTTTATGCATTTTTTATATTTATGAAAAATAATTAATTAACTGAATAAATAATAATTAAGAGAAATAAAAAAATGATTGAAAATAAAACACAAGAAAAATATAAAGAATTGCAAACCAGGGGGGGTGGTAGTCCCCAAAGTGGAGGTCTTGATCCAAGAATTCTGGCCCAACAACCTGGGTCCATTGACTTTTTTGAGTAGCGTGTTATGCGTTGACTAGGGCTTAGCGTATTCATCAATCTTGAGCCTTTGATCTGAAGCAGCTGGACGCGTGGAAGGAGAGATTCTTGGAGGTATATGGTGCGCCTTGATGCTGGCACTGCATGGGAAGATTTATGGAAAAATAATATGGACAATATTGAAGACCTGGGGTTCGAACCCAAGTCACTAGCATCACCAATCAACACTTGTGCCACTGAGCCACCACGCATGTATTTAATATATAATAGTTAACAAATATTATAAAAAGAAAGAAAAGTCTATGGTTGGAAAACGCGCGAAATTTAAACGTGCCAATCAGCGTGTGACACGGCTTCATCGTCTTCACCATCCCTGAAACACAAAAAACAAAAGCAACGGTTTTCTATGTGTTTCGTTAGGTGGCTTTTGGAAAAATAGCGAATAGGTCTCAGGCATTCATAAATTGGGCGCGATAGGTGATTCTTCTTCGTCTCCATGCGATGAATTGAATGGTCTTGGTCTGGAGGACCAATTTTTCTTTAACAAGAAACCCCCAACTTAGAACTCTGTAAACCCTAAAAGTTAAACATGGCATATTCGTGTATAGCGCACAAAAATACAATTGAATGCAGTGGTTAGCTTCAAAACATCATAATGAACATGAATCTATGAATAAAAATTACAAAAGATGCTTAAATCATGATGCACGATTGTCAATTTTTCTCTGTACAGGGGAGGTTCTCGTTACCAATTCCTTGAGCTTTGGTGAATGTTTTTGATTGGAATGTGATCAATGGTCTCCAAGGAAGCTATTGGAATGAAAATTAGGTCTTGAATCGCTCTCTAACCTTGTTTTCAGAATTGACTTTTTGAGAGAAATTTCCAAGTTTGTTCTTAGCTCTTCTGCGCAGCTTTGTGTCAAGCATGATTAGGTTTATGATCAGGCATATGTAGTGAACAAATTAGGTCAACAAAACTCAATCAAATCCATGGCATTGATGGTTTTTGGAAATTTGATTTTAAGGATCTTTTTCATATCTTTTCCATATGTTCTTTGTGTCAATTATGATCAATTTGCTCCAAATCTTTCCTTATTGACTTAGGCACGAAATCTTGAGGCTGAAATATGTACAAAAAGATTTGAAAACTTAGGTTAGTATTTTTCCTATATTTAATTTGATTTAAGTGAATTAATATAAATAAAAATTCAAATAAATAAATAAAAAATGAGAAAATACTTCCCTTTGGGCCAAGTGGTCGTGCATATGCTTGGAATGATGAATCATGGAAGAAAAATGGGCCCATTAGCAATTTTAGGTCATTTGAAGTAATGTTGACTTTTCAAAATATCCAAAAATTTCCCAACTTCCACAAGGCATAACTTGCTCAATTTTTAAGCTTTTCTCATGTTCTTGGACATTTTGGAAAGGTCTTTGAGTCCTCTAACCAATGCCTTTGGTCCCATGTCATTTTGATTTACCAATCTCAAGTTATAGCCTTTGACTTAAAGTCCCTTTTTGTTGACTTTTGAAAATGACCTATAATGTTGAAATTGATAACTTTTTGTGAGAGCATTTTTTGGACTTGAAGTATGAAGATGAGTTGTAGGAAATGTCTTTCTCTTCAAAATGAGCTTTGGATGGAATTTTTCTGATAATCCATGTGAAAGTTATGCCCTGGTCAATTTCAGTTGACTTTTTCAGCTGTCCAAATAAGGAAACTTTTGCATCTTGATGATTTCTGAGCCAAATTTTGAGAATCATGATCAAGCATTGATCAAATGATGTTTGTGGCTTCAAAATGATATGTTGACCAAAAATTTGAACTTTTGACTGTCAAATGACCATTTTGCCCCTACAGTTGACTGTAGTGCAATTTAGGGTTTTGACTGTGCAATTTTGAGCTGAATGCCTTGAAACTTGATATGAGGATACTTGACCATATTTGTAAGCATATGAGACTTGATTGGGCCTTTGATAGCTTCCTTTTCCTGATCAGACTCAAAACCCTAATCTTGACTGTATAGGAGGCCTTTGCCCTGTGCCACCCTTGGGGAATTTTGTGACTTGGCTTGGCAATTTCTTGAAGAATATGGGAGGGCAAATTTTGGGGTACAACAGTCATGTTAAGCCGAGTGTACTTCCTTTTGGGCCTCTCACCCCTTTGTTGATTATACTGCGGAGGAGCAGCAACAGACTTTGAAATGACCAATGCATTGACAGCTTGGCGGCGTTCTGGCTTAACTTGTCTTCTAGGACTATAAACTGCACTAGCTTCCTTCTTGAAAGGCTTCTTCTCAGTACTCGCGGAGGCACCTTTATGTATCTTCCCTGACTTGATGCCAGCTTCTATCCTTTCACCAGTCAAGATCAAATCTGTAAACCCAGCGGAGGAATTACCAATCAGATGATTGAAGAATGGACCAGACAGGGTCCCTAGAAACATGTCAACAAGTTAACGGTCAGTCAAAGGAGGTTGCACCCTGCCAGCCAAGTCTCTCCACTTTTGCGCATATTCTTTGAATCCTTCGTCCGTTCCCAGCGACATACCCTGAAGTTGGGTACGTGTGGGAGCGAGGTCAGAATTGTATTGATACTGTCTATAAAACGCAGCAGCCAAGTCCTCCCAGTTTCGGATACTGGCTCCGTCTAACTGATAGAACCATTCGAGCTGAGACCCCGAAAGGCTATCTTGAAAGAAATGGATCCAAAGGTTTTTATCTGCAGTGTAAGGTTGGATCTTCCTTACATATGACCGGAGATGCAGCTTGGGACAGGAAGCCCCGTCGTACTTTGCAAAGGCAGGCGCCTTGAACTTGTGTAGGATCACCACCCCAAAAGATAACCCTAAATCTCCGAAATCCAACCCTGGCACCTTTTGAATCTCCATGGCACTTAAACGATCCTCTAGTTCTTTGTATCTGTCAGCAGCAGGAGGGTACTGTTCGTCGTTGTAATCTGTCTCGTTGTCGGAGACTGCAGGACTAGGAGCCCTTCCCCCTTGGGGACTGTCCTTCTCTACAGAGGAAGTAGTTGGATCAGCCTCGTTATGGAGTGTGTTCCCAAACCTGCGTCCAGTGTTGAACAACGCAGTCCTCTTCTTCTTCTTCTTCTTCAGGAGAAAAGCCTTCAACTCTTGTTGACCTTGGGCTAAGCTCATGACCATCTCTTGAAACTGGGCATTCTGGGCCTGGAGGGCCTTGATACCTTGCTCGGTAGTAGGCTCGGAAGACATGATGATTGAGTGCTGAAATAAACAGCGAAGAAGATTAAGTAACCTGTAGAAGAAGGGTACCTGTTATGCACATGATGCAATGAAATGCGTATGATTTATGTTTTCAAAGATAATCGGGATTCAACTTTGTAGACAAAAAGGAAACGCACTTCATTAGATTCAAACTTTGAATTGTTCAACAATTGGCCCTTAGGCATTACAAGAATGAAAATACTGAAAAGGAAATAAAAGCTGTAAAAAGAAACATCCAAAGCCCATCAGTGCTCCCATGGCCTCCTCTTCTCAGTGCGGATATAGTCATTCAAGGTCCGCTCTTCCTCCAATTGCTTAGTCAGCTTCTGGATCTTCCGTTCCTGTTCGTTGAACTTTTCCCGATAAAAATCCCGTTCTTCCTTTAGCTGCGCCCAAGATCTCTTCAGTGTATCATCATCAGTGGGAATTTGAGGAGGGAGGACAGTTGGAGGAACCCCATCTTCATCAGGAGATTCAAGAATGACAGGTCTGACAGCTTCATACGGCATACCTAACTTCTGAGCGCGGATGCGGACCCATCTGCAATAGGGTTCCATTGGTAGAGAAGTCTTTGGTCCCAACTCATGTGGGTCAGCTTTGTGAATTCTGCCCCAAGACTTAATGAATCCATGGCGTAGTTCGTCATTGTCTACCTGAAATTCAAAATGGAAGTGAGGAACCAACATCTCATGAGGCCCCGCTCTTCTAGCTCTTCCAAACTGACGGAGAGCTAAACATGGATTATAAGAAATTCCTCCCTGAGTGCCGATCAAGGGAACATTAGGGTATTCTCCGCAACGATCAATAATAGCTACCTCATCCAAACCTTTGAGAGTCCAAGTGATGTCGTTATCAGTGAGAGACATTAACCTATGAGCCCAACCCTTTCCTTCTTCGTTCTTCAGCACGAACTTAGGAAGGTGCGAAATAAACCACCTCACTAGCAAAGGAGCACAACACCACGGAGTTCCCCGTTTTCGGGCAGTACGAGCATAGAGTTGTTGTAGGATATCACCCAAAAGAGTGGGTACAGGATTCCGAGACATGAAGATCCTTATGGCATAGATACTGATAAAGGTGTCAGGATTTGGAAACAACACTAGACCATAGATCAAAAGAGCCAGAATGTCTTCGTACGCCTTGAAGTCTAAGTCATTCCAGAAATCATTAGCTTTGCCAACCAGAAACTTAACCAAAAAGCCCTTAACTCCACTTCTAGTTTCCCAGTTGGCCATTACCTCTTCTTTGGTCAAGGGCAGGACTGCAGCAATCTCTTCAGACCTAAGAGTCTTCTCCCAACCAGTGAATGGAGTTTGCTCCAAAACAGGGATACCAAGCAAGTCAGAGAATTCTTCCAGGGTAGGGACCAGCTGGAAGTCTTGAAAGGTGAAGCAATGATACAGGGGATCATAAAACTGGGTCAGGACACTTATCAATTATTGGTCCCACTTTGAAGTGATCAAACCGAGGAGAGAACCATGCCTCTTGATGAAGGAAGTAGTGTTTGGAATCCTACCCACCAATTCCTTGAGCAAAGTTGGTGGTTGAACAAAGTTGAGCCGGATAGTATTCCTACGCACGGGCATCATGATGTCCTACAAAACAGAGCAAAGATGAAACCCTCTTGTCTTTGAAATGGGTCAGTCCTTATACAGGATGCATGCAATGGTATGATGGTATGATGCTATGATGAAACACACCACAAATATTCACAATGATAAGGCACACAAGTCACACAAGACAACCCTTAGGTTTTAGGCCAGCATGTAGTTTAGGCATTACCCTCTTTTAGTTTCGTTGGTTAAAACCGGTCCTATCAAAAGTAACCGGGTTCTAGAGGATCTTAAATCCTTGACTACCCTCAATCGGTCATGACTCCAGCATTGTAATCTTTTCTTGCGGCCAGAACCATCGCGAGAGTTTAGCCTCAATGAGTGTAGCATACTGCTACTGTTCTATGGCCAAGTTTAGTCAATTTAGGGTTCTAAGGTCGGTTGGTGTTTGATGACTCTTTAGAAGACCCATATTCTCCTCGTTGCAACACAAGGGATATTGGTACAGACTAAGGTGCCACACCAATGTAGCCACTGCTTCACCCATGTCGGTCTACGCCGGACAGGTCCCTCACAGATTATGCTACCTAAAAAGGTTTCCCCCCAGATCCGGGTTAGGATCTATGAAACTCCGATGCAAAGCCCACAAATGTAAAAGCAAACAAAGCAACCAATTGAAAACAAAGGTGATCTAAACCCTAAGGTAACCCCACTTTTGAAAAGACTCCCCAGCAGAGTCGCCAGTTCTGTGATACGTGGGAGAACTGACTTGAGTTTTGCGTTTGTATTCGCACTTGTTCGGTTGAGCAAGAGTCGCCACCGACTTTTTATTTTATCCTAAAGGAAAGGTTAAAAAGCACAACAAAAACCTTTTGAGATATTTCGTGGGTTCGGGGGGTAGATTATGAAAAGGGAAGGTATTAGCACCCTTTTCATCCATGGTTATCCATGGGCTCTTAGTTACTTGGTTTTTTAGATCACTTGCCTTGATTTTCGATTGCTTGAAATTGTGGTGCATGTGGGTGTGTTTTGAAAATGTTTTTGAAATAGACGCCTTTGTTTCGGCAACCGTTGTAATTGACTCGTGTTTGAGTGTTTTACAAAAGTGTGTATCTTTTCGAAAAGATGTTTCAAATGTTTTTTGAGAGTTTGTTTTGAAAGTGTGTATGAAGTGTGGTTTTTGAAAAGAAGGCAAGTGTTTTTGCAAGTTGATCTCAAGTAACTAAGAGTTTTGTCTACCCCTATTGTACTCAAAAGGTTTTCTCTATGTTTTCAACCCCTTTTAACAATTTTGTTCCACCATTGAATTTGGTGGACAATCTTGCGTTTAGGAAGTTTAACGGGACGGGCACGGGTCATCGTATGGACCATGAATTCAATGGTGCCAAGTGTCTTTGGCAATTTGCTTGAAGGGACTTGATCATTTTGATAGGCGACTTTCGAAAGCGTCATCGAGGGACTTATGATCATTTGAATTTGTTTTGCCAAAGAAACTCGACGTGCAAGCGTGGCCCATTTTGGAAGGCAACATGTGGGATTACCCTAGGGGGTGCAAGTGTGATTGTGTATTGATTTCATGCATTTGTCTTTATATTAGGTTATCTAGCGTTCGATTTTATGTACATGCAAACCCTAAGTCTAATCATGGTATAAATGGAAAGCGGTAAATTACAAGAATTTTAAAGTCTACGCTATTACAAATAGTATCCGGGAGTGGGGGTACAAATTCACAAATGGGGATAAGACTTAGGTAATTACAACCAAATCGAATTGCGATCAAATATAATCAAGGTATAGAGAAGTATAGCAAATGTATAATGCATCAAATGTAAAATGTATTGTGTAAGTGTACATGTATGAGCATTGTTTACAAGTTGCGAAATGTGAATTTAATAAGAAAATTAAATATCGTTTATTTATCAAGTATTGTTGTCCGCTTTTGATTTAAATTTGTATCTTTATATTTTTTGTTTAATATGTACAAAAAAGTATTTTACTTAAAAGAAATAAAAATGTTTTAAATTTAAATTATATTATGTATATTAAAAAATGTATTTTAATTGATTATGTACAAATCATTTCTAAGAAATTGTATTAACTTAAAGGGAATTTATGTATAAATCAAAATAAGTTTTAATAAAATAAAAAAAAAGTGTTTTAAATAATGCATTTTTATGTATTTTATGTATTAATGTATTAATGTACAAATAAAAATATTTTAAGTTTTATTTCTTATATATTAGTAATTAGTATTAATATATATATTTATACAAGAATTATAATTGAAAGAAAATGTTTTAAAATTGAGAAAATATATATTGTGTTCAAAATTAGAATTATGTTTAAAAAAAAGTCATGTTAATTTGTTAACAAAAGAAAGTAAAGTATGTTTTACATTCTAAAAAAAAAGTTTAAGTTGTATACAGAAAGAGATGGGCTAAAGGGATTTTTTGGGTTTGTGAAACGGGTTAAGCCCAAGTATTCTCACAGCATTTCATTTAGGGTTAAGAGTGTTTGTTTCATTTGGGACATAAGGGTTTACAGCGCCGTTGTCGTCTTCTTCGTTCGTCTCTCGTTCCTTCTCCGGCCAAGCGTCCAGAACAATGCCCCTTGCCCAGCCAACCACGCCATCGCCATTTCCTCCTTCTTCCATGGGTCGTTCAACGGCGGTTCAAGCGAGGTAAAAGTTCAGTCTCGATCTCGTTAGGGTTTTATGTTCTGCATGTCTAGAATTTCGCCCATTTGATTCTGATTTTAGTTTTATTGTTGTTTCCTGTTGAGGTGTGAAGAGAAAGAAGAAATTGGATTACCTTCGTTGGAGGAGGACGGTGGCTCTGGAGGCGTCTCCGGCGGCTTGACAGCGAGGGGTATGCGTGAGGTTGAGTTTGCTTGCTTCGCTTGATGCCTTGGTACTCTGGTATTTGTGTCTTACTTCTTTTTGTTTGGTGATGAAATTCTGAGAACAAATCTTTATCCTCTTCCTCTTGCTGCTTCTTTGCTTCGTATGCTTATGTTGCCTTTGAGTTGCCTTGAGATACCTGATTTTTCTCTTTGTCTTTGTCGCCTTGAGTTGCCTGTTTGATTTGCCTATGAAGAAATTTTTCTGAGGCTTTGTGTTACCTCTGAATGCTTAGGTTTGACAGATTTGTGTTGTCTTGGAATGGTTTGTGGCTTTGTAAGGCTTAGCAGGTTCAGAATTTTTGCTTGGATTATGCTTTGGCTTGATAGGTTTAAGCTTGCAGGTTTTGGGCATATGAGGTCTTGACAGGGTTTACTGGTTTATGGCCTTACTGGTTGTTGCTTTAAGGTTATGCTAGGTTGATGGTTTGTTGGTGATGGCTGTACTGGTTCATATTTGATGAAGCTATGCTTCAGGCTTATGCAGTTTGATGCTTGGCTTTGATGTTTTGGATATACTGGTTTTTTTTGTTCTTTGGTATGCTTGGCTTATGCAGGTTTTAGGGACTTGGCTGGTTTATGCAGGTTCTTAAGCTTTTGACAGGGTTGGTGTTTTTTGAAGCTATGCTTCAGGCTTCAGGCTTATGCTGGTTTTTTGAATGAACTGGTTTTTAGGCTTGGGAGCTTATGTTCTCAGTTTTGTTTGGTTTGTGATATCTATATTTTTTTCTTGGACTGTGTTGCTTTTCATATATGTTTAGGCTCTTTTGTTTTGGCGCCTATGATTTTTGAATGCTTCCAGATTTGATATCTTTTCTTTGGTCAAGCTAATGGGCAGGTTTGCAAGGTCTTAATGTGGAAAGATAATTCTGTTACCCTTTATTTGACAGTTTTGTTTGCATTCCAATTTCTTCATACTTCTGCCTTCTGCTTCACTGTTTTATTGCAGTTTCTGTGTTTATATTTTTTTATGCCTAAAGCCAAAAACCAGTAAGCCTACACTTCTCCTCTCTTTTTCTCTCTCTCTCCAATACTTAAGCATATTATATTGCTTAACATGTATTAATTCTGAAAAAGCAAATTGGCCTGGAAATGATGAAACTGAATTTGCTTGCAATAGTAGTCTAACTCTGCATATTTTGTCTTCTTCTTTCTATACTTTGTGCTTCTTGACAGCATTGATGATACTTTTGTATTTTGACATCCTTTGGACAGCTTTGACATTGGAACTGAGTTTTGAAATTTAAACATGCTTTAGGCCATTCAGTTTGTAGCTTGGACTTTGTTATTTGCATATGCTATCCTTGAACTATGCTGTTTTGACAACTTTGAAATGTGCAATTTTTGACTTTGTGCATTCATTTTTGACTTGCAAACATTTTCACCCTTCTTTGTGAACCGGGAGAAATCCCGTGATTTGCAGAGAGGGTTAACTGATCTCGACCATTTGCTTTTAATGATGAACTCAAACTTTAATTGTCTGCTTCTTTTTTTAATATTTATCTGCTTCTTATTTCTTTTTCTTTCCTTTGCAGATAAAAATTAAGTGGAGAGAAATAGCAAAAGATGGAGGATGAAGAATTTGAAGACTTAGAAGAATATTAGGATAGTTTTTTTTATTTAAATTTGAATAAATGTAATATCATTATTATAAATACTTTGTAAATGAATACTCGTATTTAAATAACAATTGTAACAAATATTTAAAAATGAAATAAAAATTTCTTTCATCCAATTAATTCTTTTCTCTTTTTTTTTTAATTGTTTACTTTATTATTTATAACTCTTTAAGTTATAATAATTGAAAATAAATTTCAATCATTTAAACTTAGAATAATAAATAATTAAATAAACACTGTGATTTTATGACAAACCTGGCGCTCCAATTATCCAAAGCAACGCATAATTTCAAACCAAGCGACAGTTAATTAAACAAAACGTCCATCTGCCCCTTTTCACTGATTAAATCCAGCAAACGCAAATTCAATCCCAGTGTCTCTTTTCATTGATTTAGTCAAACCCTGCGAGTTTAAACCAAATGTTTCAATCCACATTTCAGAATAGCTTGACAAACACCGTAGAATTAAATCTTTCTGAAGAACCGCGCATAAAAACCCTAATTCCTGGTTAAATGCCAAAGAAACGTTCGCCTGATCAAAGTTGAGCCAAAATCAACCAAAACCCTAAGCAACTGTAAGAACTGTTCTAAAGCCATGAAAATCAATGAACACCCTAATTTTTGTCTGACTGACGAGAAAAGTCTGTTTGACCGATTCTTGAGCCAGTTTGAAAAATCGGGAAACGCCTGAAGCTGTGATTTCTTGATGAAAAATGCGAGGGCAAATTTTGGGGTACAACAATGACGCTATACAAAGGTTGCCTAAACAAATGATCTTGGTCCCTCCAAACATGCTAAGATACTTGGAAACATTGCTATCATGGTCATACGATGACCCACGCCCGTCCCGTTTAACATCCAAAGATAGGTTTGTTTACCAAATCAATGGTAAATTAACAATGTCAAAGGAATAAAAATGCTTAGGAAAGACATTTGAGTAGGTAGATAGCTTCTAAGTTACTTGCTCCATTTCAAAACAATCCTTGCTATTTTCAAAAACAAGCGCACACACATTTCAAAAACATTTCCAAACATCTTACAAAACATTGAAACATTTTTCAAAAGACAAACGTCTTTGTATACATTCTTACGAACGAGAATCATTACAAAGATTGCCTAAACGAATGGCCTCTTTTCAAAATACTTTCAAAACCATACAAAGCACCATTTCAAACAATTTCAAAAGAAAAGCAAGTGATCTAAGCAAGTAACTAAGAGCCCATGGAAAACCATGGATGAAAATGGTGCTAGCACCTTCCCTTTTCATAATCTACCCCCCAAACTCAAGAAAACATCTCAAAGGTCTTTCCTGTGCTTTTTTACCTTTCCTTTTGGATAAAATAAAAGTCGATGGCGACTCTTGCTAAACCGCGACATTTACGATGAAACACAAACTTCAAGTCAATTCTCCCACCGTATCACACGGACGTAAAGCCACATAACATGGTCCTTTCAAATTATGAATGGAAGATTGGACATACATTGGGAGTGATACAGGTAGAATTGACAATTGGCTCAATTACAAGGCCAACTATGTTCATGGTAATTCCAGCGAAGGAAAATTACAACTTGCTGCTTGGTAGAAAATGGATACATGGAATATGAGTGGTTCCTTCGACAATGCACCAAAGACTATCCATCTGGAGAGAAGATGGCGTAGTGAAGAATATAGAAGCGGACCAAAGTTACTATATGAATGAAGTGAATCAGGTAGACAAGAGGAACTTCGATAAAAATCTAGCCAACATAGGGCCATGTTACCCAGCAGGAGAAAAATACTCACCAAATAAGAGTGCCCTCTATTTCTTAACTCTCCACCCAAATGGTTTTCAATGGGACAGAGAAATCATGGGATAAACCGAAGGCGTTGGAGGAATGTCTAATGTATGGCCAACTGGCTGGGATGAAGACAGTGATTATGTTTGAATCATTGTTCTTCGAAAATATTTTGGCTTACTTGGCTGGAAACAAAAGAAAAGTGGCTCTCGAAGCTGAAATAACCAATATGGCTATCAAAGCCACAGATAATACGCTGCACACAGCAGGACATGGGGAGCATTTTATTCCAAAACCTCCTGACGAACAGATACCAGGCGAACAGTTAGAACAAAGACTGGACGCTATATATGATGAGGATCCCTTGGGTTTCGAGTAAAATTCGTTAGAGTCAAGCACGAAGATGTTATCTCAAGACCCCCTTGAAGAAATAGATCTTGGGGATGGAAGCATGAGAAGAGTCACGTACATCAGTGCCAAATTGGATCCTAAATTGAAAACGAAGTTGATTGAATTGCTGAAAGAAAACAAAGATTGCTTCGCTTGGGATTATGGCGAAATTCCTGGTTTAAAAAGAGATATGGTCGAATTAAGGTTGCCAATCAAAGAAGGCAAGAAGCCAATCAAGCAGACGCCCAGAAGGTTCGCCCCAAATGTTCTTTCAAAGATTAAAAAAGAGGTCGAAAGACTTCTTCATTGCAATTTCATCAGGACTACAAGGTATGTCGAATGGACTGCCAATATAGTTCCTGTTATTAATAAAAACGGTTCATTAAGAGTATGCATAGATTTTTGTGACTTAAATGCAGCAACTCCTAAAGATGAGTATCTAATGCCTGTGGCTGAAATGCTAATAGATTCAGCCACAGGATTTGAGTACCTTAGTATGCTTGATGGATACTCTGGATACAACCAAATTTTCATTGCTGAGGAAGATGTGTCCAAAATAGCTTTTCGTTGCCTTGGGCAATAGGTACCTATGAGTGGGTAGTTATGCCTTTTGGCCTAAAAAATGTTGGGGCAACTTATCAAAGGGAAATGAATTCAATATTTCATGATTATATAGAAAATTTTATACAGGTTTATATAGATGACATTGTGATAAAGTCTGTATCATACGAAAGTCATCTGAATCATGTTCTCCAATCATTCAAAAGGATGAGAAAACATGGCTTGAAGATGAATCCCCTTAAGTGTGCCTTCTTTATGTAGGCTGGAGACTTCTTGGGCTTTGTGGTTCACAAGAAGGGAATAGAAGTCAATCAGAACAAGACGAAGGCTATCATGGAAGCGAAAGCGCCATCAACTAAAAAGGAGTTACAATCACTTTTAGGAAAGATAAATTTCCTGAGAAGGTTCATTTCAAACCTAAGTGGTCGAACTCAAGCCTTTTCTCCCCTCCTTAGTTTGAAACAAGAAAAGTTTGAATGGAACAAAGAACAACAAGAAGCTTTCAATAAAATCAAGCAATATCTGATGAATCCTCCCATCTTGTCACCACCTTTTAGAAGGAAACCAATGAGATTATACATATCTTCTTCCGATGTTACTATTGGTAGTATGCTAGCACAAGAGGACGAAAATGGCATCGAAAGAGCCATTTACTATCTAATTAGAGTTTTGAATGATGCAGAGACAAGATACGCTGCTATAGAAAAGCTTTGTCTTTGTTTATACTTCTCCTGTACAAAACTAAAATATTATATAAAGCCTTTTGATGTATATGTGTCTTCATATTTCAACGTTATCAAACATATGTTGTCAAAGCCAATACTACACAATCGAATTGGTAAATGGGCCTTGGACCTTACTGAATATTCTTTAGCCTTCATGCCTTTAAAAGAAATGAAGGGTCAAGTAGTATCAGATTTCATTGTGGACCACACAGTGGTCGAAAACCCTCAACATTATGTTGAGTTAAAGCCTTGGAGATTGTTCTTCAATGGCTCTACCCACCAAAAAGGAAGTGGAGTTGGAATTCTAATAATTTCAAACAACGAAGTACAGGATCGAAGGACCCCTTTGTTCAAACAATAAAGCAGAGTATGAGGCTTTGATTTCAGGACTTGAAGCCTTGTTGGATTTGGGGGAAACAAAAGTCGAAATCAAAGGAGATTTTGAGCTAGTAATAAAGAAATTAACAAAGGAGTACACGTGCATAAAAGAAAATTTGATTATGTATTTTGTTATGGCAAACAGATTGCTCAAAAGATTTGAATATGCAGATATAAAGCATGTCCCTAGAATAAAAAATCAAGAGGAAAACGACTTAGCACAAATAGCATCAGGGTATAAAGTGACTAAAGAGAAACTAAAAAAATTGGTCAAAGTTAGAGGAAAACAATGACTACAAGATTGTCTCCAACAGATCTGGAAAATACCCAGTTACTTTACGGTAATGAAGACACATTCAAAGTATTGGTCACAAACACATTAGAAGATACAAATTAGAGAAATCTAAGAGATCCTTTGATAGATACAGAAAGAAAGGTTAAATACAGAGCTTTGTCTTATATCTTAATGGGGAATGAGTTGTTCAAGAAAACCCCTGAAGGAGTTTTTCTAAAATGCTTAGGAGAAAGTGAGGCATATTTGGAACTATCTAGTGTTCATAGTGGAGCATGTTGAGCCCATAAAGTAGGCCATAAAATGAAGTGGTTTCTATTTCTATATGGAATGTATTGGCGTACTATGCTCAAAGACTGTATAGAATTTTCTAAGGGATGTCAAGAATGCCAAAAGCATGTTGGTATTCAACATGCGCCAGCAAGTGAACTTCATGAAATTATTAAACCTTGGCCTTTCAAAGGTTGGGCGCTAGATCTAATTGGAGAAATTCGACCTGCTTCATCTAAAAACCACAGGTACATTTTGGTAGGTATAAATTACTTTATAAAATGGGTTGAGAAATTGTTATCGAATTTATTCAGAAACATATAGTCTTTTGGCATCCCAGAGAGTATCACAACAGACCAAGGATCAATTTTCTCTTATCGAAAGATGCAGGAGTTTGCCAAGGAAATAAGTTTCAAACTATTGACATCCACACCTTATTATGCTCAAGAGAGTGGACAAGTCGAAGCATCCAACAAAGTGATAATTGGGTTAGTAAAGAAGCATGTAGGAAAGAAGCCAAAAAATTGGCACAAAACTTTGGACCAAGTGTGATACGGTGGCAGAACCGACTGTTTTGGAAATGATGGTTTGCGTTTTGCGTTTATGTTTACAAAATGTCGCGGTAAGCAAGAGTCGTCACCGACTTTTATTTTATCCAAATGGAAAGGGAAAAAGCACAGAAAAATTCCTTTTTCGAGATTTTGAGTACGGGGGGTAGATTATAGAAAGGGAAGGTGTTAACACCCTTTCTATCCATGGTTTTCCATGGGCTCTTAGGTACTTGCTCATCTTTTAAAATTGCTTGTGTGTGTGTTTGTTTTGAAAAGTTTGTTGTTTTACTTCGTTTTAACCCTTGCTCCTGTCTTCAAGAGTGTTACGAAGTGTTTTTTTTGAAAACTTTGTTTGAAAAGAGTGTAAGTGTGAAAAATTTATTTTGAGCAAGTACCTATTAGCATCTACCTACTCGAAAAAGATTGTTTCTGTTCTTGTTTCCTTTAGACAACGCTACCCTTCTATTGAGAAATAGGAAGCACCGTCGTTGGAATTGTAAGGGTCAATTCGAAAGAGACGTACAATCACTAAAGCAATGTTAGGACGTCTTAGTAATAACCCTAATGTCTTAAGATCATATTCAAGGCAACATTTCTGAGGCAACCTTTCTGAGGCAACATTTCTGAACGGGACGTTTGTTTTTTGTTTAGACAGAAAGGGCGACCACTAAAACACCATATACTTAATGATCGTTTACCGAAGGCAATCGAAGTGAGAGTATACCCTAAGAGTGCGCATGTGCGAGTGATTTGATTTTAGTTATTATCTTTGCACATTAGGGTTTTCTAGCCATTTTAAAATTATCATGCAATCTTTTCATACAATCCTATTAACATACACCTAACATTTAATATTTGCGAGAATTAAAATGCGAGAAATAAAACCTACGTTATTACAAGGCTTTGGGGTATGGATTAATTACATAGCCAAAAAACCCGTAAAAGACGATAAATAAAGAAAATCATAATTTAAACTATTACATACCATGAGCAGTTACATTAATATTGTAAAAATAATAAGCGCGCGCGATGAAACAAAAACGACAGATTTAGGGTTTTTACCCCAACTAAGCCTAATTGCAATTTAAAAGAAAAAAAGTCATTTTTTGTGTTGTTTTTTTGATTATTTGAGAAAATAAAGTTTAATTGAATAAATAAAAACCTAATTACTAATTAATTTAAATTATGGAAAATAATTAAATTAACCTATTTTTGTATTTTTTATTTTATTTTGAGAAAGAGAATAAAAATTGAAACAAGAGTTAACCCTAATTTTTCTAATTGATTTTAATTATAAAAAAGGTTAGAATTGACCTAAATTAAATTTAAACTAATATTAAATTAAATTTGATAAAATAAAATAAATAAATAAAAAAACCTAATTCTAAATTTGTGAGACTTGATTTTATGATTTTTTGTGAAAAAAGAAATTAATTTTGTTAGAAAATAATTTAAACAAATTAAATAAATAAAAGGAAATAGAACAAAGAATAAGAATGGGCCTGGTTGTTGTTAGCAAGAAGGAGGGTGTGGATCTGACTTCTAGGCCCAACAATTCCTTGGCCCCTTTGACTTTTCCAGATTCTGTGTGTACATTTGACTCCAGCGCATGGTGGACCCTCATGGGAAGGCCTTGGATCTGGAAGCCTTGATGATTTGATGGTTGGATGTTGATGATGCATGGTGAGTCCTTTGCCATGTGGTACATTGAATCATCCTGAAAATATTGAGAAAATAAAATGCACACGCCTGGGATCGAACCCAGGACGTGTGCATCAAAGACCAATGGCCTTACCACCTGCGCTGGCTTGTTTAGTTGTAACAATACTTAACAACAAATATAGTATTCTAAAACAAATGGCTAAACTCAAAAATGCGCGAAATTCAAAACTGGCCATTCACCACCTGCCACGCCATCATCTTCCTTGTTGCCTCTGTCGTTTTAGACAAAAACCTTTACCTACGGACACTAGGCACAGGTACAACCCAGTGTTTCTCCAAAATTTCATACATGCATGATAAATGACAACCAATGGTACCAATCAACTCGTTGCAACCTCACGAGCATCATGGTACCATTATTAATGGTCAATTGTTCCTGTATGCAAAACCCCTAAAAACAAAGCATGAACCCTAGCCATGGCACTTTCATATTCAGTCAGTAAAAACGCAATTAAATGTAACCATTAGCTTGCAAACAACTCAAGGATTAAGAATATGCTAATAAATCATGTTAAAGATGCCAGAATGATTGTATTCGATTTCAAGAAAATATGGAAACTGTGTGAAACTTACAGCGCGATTATGAGTGTGAGGAAGCTTGTTAATGGTTGCAATACGATCCAGGGATATCCAGCAAACAATTGGGATGGTTAGAATGGCTTGAGAAGGCCTAAAACCTGGAAATTAATTTGCAACTTTTTCTTCAATTTTTGAAACTTGTTCTTTCTCTTTTCACGCCTCCAACCTCTTGTTCTTGGTCTGCACTTCTTCCTTATGTATAGTAGAGTGAATTAGGGTTGCCATTTGTTTCAATTCTTCTCCAATTATGAATATTGATTCATGATTTGATCCTTGTACAAAATATTTCCAAATCAAGCAAAATGAAATCTTTTTGTATCCATATGAGCCTTGCACGATTTGTTCTTGCTTCCAGCTGTGTAATGATCCTAAACATGCACAAAATCTCAAGTTTTGATTAGCTTTTGATAATTTTACTATTTTATTTTGATTTTATTTGATTTAAATGAAATAAAATCAAAATAAATGACAAAAATAAAAGAATGACAAGTGGAAGAGCTCATGGGTCGTGGGTCACATTACAAACTCAATGCAAGCATAAAAAGTTGGGCCTATTTAGCAAAAAATGCAATTTTGGACACATTTGACTTTTGGCAATTATGCAAAAAGGGTCAACTTTACCAATGCATAACTCCCTCAATTTTGACCCTAGAGATGTGTTCTTGGACTTTTTTAGAAAGCTTAAGATGTCCTCTAAGCAACCCTTTTGGTCTCATCTCAATTGAGTCTTCCATGTTCATGTATGAAGCTTTGACCTAAAAGGTGTTTTTGTTGACTTTTCAAAATGACCTATAATGTCCAAATTCATATCTTCTTGTGAGTGAATATTTTGAAATTGGGAGCTGAAGATGAATTGTAGGGAATTACATCTTCTTCAAAATTATCTTTGGATGGGTCATTTTTGATAAAGTATGAGAAAGTTATGGTTGGTCAAAGTTGAGTTGACTTTTCCTACAAA
Organism: Vicia faba; assembly: GCA_948472305.1. Classification (NCBI taxonomy): domain Eukaryota; kingdom Viridiplantae; phylum Streptophyta; class Magnoliopsida; order Fabales; family Fabaceae; genus Vicia; species Vicia faba. Next base: position 1,519,407,737 of record OX451741.1, on the reverse strand, counting down.
ATCCTAATTTAGAAACTTTTGGGTTTTGATGAATTGTGAGAAATCCTTGATGAATCATGATCAACCCTTGATCAAATGATGAATGATACTTCAAAATGAGAATGTTAACCAAAAATCTTGAAGTTTGACTGTATGTGGGCCACAATTGACCTTTGCCCTAGCATAGTCGATTTTCAGACCTTTGAGCAATTGACTGAGCAAACTTCCTCTGCAAGGCTTAAAACTTGACATGAATGATATTGTGAACATATTAGGGAAATTGTGAGCATTTGGGATCCTTTGGACTCAAACATCCTTATGCAAACTGAAACCCTAATTTGAGGTAGACTGCCTTAGGAGAGAGTTTTTCTGGTCAACCCTTGGACTTCTTTGAGCAATTTTAGGACCTCAGTTGAAATGTATTGAGAAATATGGGAGGGCAAATTTTGGGGTACAACAGCTGCCCCTGTTCAATCTTCTTAAACTTGAGGATGTAGATTGGCTTGTCTGCCTATCGTGATCCGAAGGTGGAAGATGATTGAACACTAGAGTGCCCAGAAATTTGCACTCGCATGAAGTGGTACTGGTCTGGCAATATCGGTAATGGGCTTATAGATGCCATTTGGAGGTTGATGTCGGAAGATGGGCTTAAATATGCCTTCAGAGGAAGTGTCGGTCGCATAAGAGATTCCTTTGCGAGAGCCCGTATACCTGTCGTTGAGGAGGACTTCGCTGGGGAATGTTGGTCTCTGTCTTGAGAGAAGTAGAGCTTTAGGAACTTCAGTTGTCCGTTACTCTACTGAGGAATCGTCTCTTAGTCGAGGAGGTGAAAATGTACTGCTATCTGGTCGTGATCCAGGCTTTACAGTGATTTGCTGAGGAAAATAAGACCGACTGCTATCTGGTCATGCTCTAGGTTTTACAGCGACTTACTGGGGAGATGAGATTAGGCTTGCTATCTGGTCGTTCTCCAAGCTTTTCAATTTCTCAATTCTTATCTGGTCGTGCTCCAGGTTTCAGAAGGAATCAAGTGGTTATCCGGTTGCATCTGGGCTTCAACTTGAATTTAAGGCATACTAATATCCGATCGATCTTCGGGCTTCATAGTGATTGGCCGAGTAAACTGCTATTTGGTCGAATTCCAAGCTTTGTAGTACCTTATACTGTTATTTGGTCGTGTCCCAGGTTTCAGTGTCCTTTACCTCTATCTGGTAGTGTGCCAGGTTTCACGGTGTCTTATACCTATTATCTGGTCGATTCCAGGCTTCAAGGTATCTTGTATTGCTATCTGGTCGATTTCCAGGCTTCACAATAACTTGCTGAGGGTTAAGCTGTTTTCCGGGCTTCATAGCTTGTATTTAAGATATACCACTATCTGGTCGGTTCCAGGCTTCGTAGTATTCTGGAGATATCAAGATATTATCCGGTCGATTTCCGGGCTTCATAGCTTGAATAGAAATCTTAGTATCGATTTGACTGAACCAGAGAAAACTTGCGAGAAATTGATTGTATCTTTCCCTGAAAGGTAAAGAGTTAGTCGTATGTAATGTCATGATGTATGAAATGTATTGAGTAATGATGTTCTCAAAATAAATGAGATTGTACTGTATGATGCATATGCGTATGCCATGATGTATGGATATGCAATGTTCTTGTGATGTTCTCCGGCTGGGGAGAATAAATCCTAGACTGCTGTTGGAAAGTATAAGGAGGTGAATTCTTCATTCTCGCTGGGGATATTGACCTAAGATGATTAGCTAGAGACTCGCGTCCGTTCTGCTCGAGAACATTCCTCCGGGAGAGACTCTGTTTGAGAATAATCCTGTAGGAGAATGGCTTTGTGGGGAAGAGATACTCTATTAGATGATCTGCTGATTTGGAGAAACCACTCCACGGGTGATGAATTACCGTTGCTGGTGATAATGAACTCTTCCAGGGATTGAATTTCTTCCTGTGGGAGAAATAAACTCAGCAGATGGTAATCTTCTATTGCTGGTGATAGATACACTCTACTTTGGGAGAATTATGCCGATTTATTCGCGATTATGAACCTCGACTGGGGAGAGTTGTCACCACTGTCTTTGGGTACTTCCTACTCTGTGGGGAGTGTATGTACCTTTAGTCATATTCTCAAACTGGCTCTATCCCTGTACCTGGTGGGTAGAGCAACTGTAAGGTTTGGACACTTCGTGTTTGCCCCTATTCTTGGAACTATGAGTAATTGTCTTTTGTTTCTTATGTAAGTATTTATGAGCAGCAATTATTTTCAAATGCATATATAAAAAATGAATCATTGGACGTTCTTGCAAAACAAACAGAAAAAAGAAAAACAAGTTGAAATTTCTTGTAAAATGAATTGTATTGATTTTGAAGTTAGCCTGTAATAGGCGTTTTGTACAAGAGGCTGACGTCCTAGTAAGAGAACGCCGCTGAAGGATAGCAATTGTATAATTTGTGATAAAGAAAGAAAAATAGCTATATGAAACAATCCCACTAGGTTCCAACTCTGTTATTGCCTTTATATCTTCGAGCGTCTCATCGCTTTGCTACTTGGTCGAAGGTAGATTAGATTGATTGGCGTCGTCCGAGTTTGATAGTCGATACCGAAGTCTTGTTGCAAGGTGATCCAATGAGACATAGTGTTATGCTTTGATCCCTAATTTTTTGCCTGGACCGCCCTTTCAGGTTTTCGGTCCACCGGGATACCCTTTTTTGCCCAAGCCGCCTTTTCAGGTTTTCGACTTTCCGAGTGTACAATTTTTTTTCGTTTTCATCCCTTACTTTTGCCTAAACCCTTTTGGTTCGCCGGGAAGCCCTTATTTTTGCCTAGGTCAGTCAACCTAGCGGGTCTTTGATTATGCATAGTATCTTTTCACTATGTCTGTATTGGCGGGGTGAGGAAGGTCGTCACCATCCATGGTGGTTAGAATCATAGCTCCTCCCGAGAAAATGTTCTTAACCACAAATGGCCCTTCGTACGTAGGGGTCCATTTTCCCCTGGGATCATCTTGCGGCAGTATGATGCGTTTGATCACCAGATCCCCGACTTGATACTCTTGTCGTCTGACTTTCTTGTTAAAAGCCTTGATTATTCGCTTTTGATACGTCTGACCATGACAAATAGCAGTAAGTCTCTTTTCATCGATTAAATTCAGCTGATCAAGTCGGGTTTGGATCCAGTCGTCTTTGTTCAAACCTGCATCCTTCATAATCTTGAGAGAGGGTATCCGGACTTTGATGAGTAGGACCGCCTCCATGCCATACACCAGAGAGTATGGTGTTGCCCCTGTCGATGTCCGTGCTGAGGTACGGTACCCATGAAGAGAGAATGGTAACATCTCGTGCCAGTCTTTGTATGTTACCGTCATCTTCTGCACAATCTTCTTGATGTTATTGTTAGCCGCTTCAACAACCCCATTCATCTTTGGCCGGTAGGGAGAAGAGTTGTGATGCTGTATCTTGAACTGTTTGCAGAACTCAGTGATCATTGTATTGTTGAGATTTGTACCATTGTCTGTAATGATCCTCTCTGGTACACCATATCGACAGATCAAATTGTGTAGGATAAATCGCGTCACGACGTTCTTGGTTACTGTAGCAAAGGAAGCTGCCTCGACCCACTTCATAAAGTAATCAATATCCACCAGAATGAAACGATGTCTGTTTGACGCAGTAGGTCTGATCTCGCCAATCATGTCGATGCCCCACATTGCGAAAGGCCTAGGAGCTGTCAAAACATTCAGAGGAACTGGAGGTACATGCACCTTATTAGCATAAACTTGACACTTATGATAGGTCCGAGAGTGCTGATAACAATCGGCTTCCATAGTGGACCAATAATATCCTGCCCGTAGGATTTTCTTTGCCATGGTATGTCCACTGGAATGAGTTCCGAAGGTACCTTCATGTAACTCTGCCGTGATCTTTTCTGCCTCGCTTTTGTCCACACATCGCAGTAAGGTCGAATCATGGTTACGCTTATAAAGGACACCATTACTGATGAAGAACTTTGCAGCGAACCTTCTCAGAAACTTCTTATCATTAACAGATGCACCCTCGGGGTACTCTTGAGACTCAAGATACCTCTTTACCTTGTGGAACCAGGGTTTATCTGCTACCTCTTCAGTCTTGATGTCCCAGCAATGTGCGGGTTCATCCAACCTCTCGATGGTAATCTGGGGAGCTTCATTGTCCCACCTGACTTTGAACATAAAGGACATGGTAGCTAGCGCGTCCGCTAACTGATTCTCTTCTCGTGGGAAATGTTCAAAGGTTATCTCCTCAAAGTGTGGGAGCAATGTCAGTACATACTCTTTGTAAGGAATAAGATTTGGGTGCTTCGTATCCCACTCGCCTTTGATCTGACTAATCACCAGAGCGGAATCTTCGAATACACTCAAGAACTTAATCCTCAGATCAATAGCAACTCGAAGACCCAGGATAAATGCTTCATACTCCACCATATTGTTGGTGCAATTAAAACATAATCGGGCGGTGAACAGAGTATGACAACCTTCAGGAGATATGATCACAGGGCCAATGCCATTACCCAACGCGTTTGACGCTCCATCAAAATACATAGACCATCGGGATCCTTCCTCAGGTCTTTCATCTGGTCCAGGTTCTTCACAGTCGGTCACCAACATGATGTTCTCATCCAGGAACTCGAAATTCATGGATTGGTAGTCATCCACGGCCTGATGTGCCAAATGATCCGCCAACACACTCCCTTTGATTGCTTTTTGGGTTATGTATTGGATGTCGTACTCGGTTAAGATAATCTGCCATCTTGTTATTCTTTCGGACAAGGCAGGCTTTTCGAAGATATACTTGATTGGATCCATCTTTGATATCAATAAGGTGGTGTGAGTCAGCATATACTGTCTCAGCCGGAGAGCAGCCCATGCCAAAGCGCAACAATTTTTCTCGAGCAATGAGTATCGGGTCTCACAGTCGGTAAACTTTTTGCTAAGGTAGTAAATAACGTGCTCTTTTCGGCCAGACTCGTCATGTTGCCCCAACACGCACCCCATTGAATTGTCCAGTACTGTCAAGTATAAAATTAAAGGTCTTCCTTCAACTGGAGGTATCATAATTGGCGGTTCTTGAAGATATTATTTTATTCTTTTGAAAGCGGTCTGGCATTCGTCATTCCACTTTACCACTTGATCTTTTTTAAGAAGCTTGAAGATTGGCTCACAAGTAGCGTTCAAATGTGAAATAAACCGGGCGATGTAATTCAGACGTCCTAAAAAGCCTCTAACTTCCTTTTCTATGCGGGGAGCCGACATCTCCTGTATGGCTTTCACCTTGGTAGGGTCCACCTGAATACCCTTATTACTGACGACGAAACCCAACAGTTTACCAGACCTCACCCCGAAGGTGCACTTGTTTGGGTTCTGCCTTAGCTTGTACATCTTCAACCTGTCGAACAGTTTCTGGAGATGGTCAAGGTGCTCTTCCTCAGTCTGGGACCTTGCTATCATGTCATCAACGTAAACCTTAATCTCATGGTGAATCATGTCGTGGAATAAAGCGACCATGACGCGCTGATAAGTTGCCCCAACATTCTTCAACCCGAAAGGCATTACCTTGTAGCAGAAGGTTCCCCACTGCGTAACGAAGGTTGTCTTCTCCATGTCCTCAGGAGCCATCTTGATCTGATTGTAACCAGAAAAACCATCCAAGAAGGAGAAGATCTTATGTTGCGCGGTGTTTTCGACCAGAACATCGATGTGAGGAAGCGGGAAATCATCCTTGGGGCTTGCCCTGTTTAGATCTCTATAGTCCACACATATCCGTACCTTACCATCCTTCTTAGGCACTGGAACAACGTTGGCAACCCAATGCGAATAAGAAGTGACAGCTAAAAATCCCGCATCTAACTGTTTCATGACCTCAGCTTTGATTTTCTCAGATATCTCAGGGCACATACAACGAACTTTCTGCTTTACCGGAGGACAATCTTCTTTGGTTGGCAGGCGGTGTACCACAATATCAGTGTCTAAACCTGGCATGTCTTCATAGGACCAGGCGAAGATCTCAACATGGTCACGTAACATCTGTATCAACTGTTGCTTGACATTAGGCTCCAGATTCGCACCTATCTTGACCTCTTTCCCGTCTTCCTTTGTACCCAAATTCACTGATTCAACTGGCTCTTCATGAGGCTGTATGGCCCTTTCTTCCTGTAATAACAGTCTAGCAAGCTCTCCAGGAACCTTACAATCATCCTCACCTTCGTCCTCGGCTTGGTTGATCGGATTTTCGAAGTCATAACTGGTAGTAGTAGAGTCGTTATCAATGGGATCCATAGTAGATATGGATCTGCATTATGATACGTGAGTGTGTGTAAGAGAATAGTTGTTTTGATAAAGCGAGAGATAGAAAAAGAAAAACAAGGAGCGCAAAATTTGTAATGCAAGAAACGTTCAATGCTTTATTAATGATATATGAAAATGATGAATAATAAGCCCTCACAAGCAAAGCCAAAGTGCCTCGGGAAAGGCACCCGGCCGTAAAGTTTCAAACTTTTTATTACAAGTCTCAAAACAAAAGTCAATTACTGTGGAATAAAAGAAACAGGTATGAAGTCTTTCGCCGTCCAGTTGTCCAGTCCGCCATTAGTTGTAGGGTAGATCCAACTGTCGATATCTGAATCTTTTTCACCATCTTCAACCGCATTAACTCCCTGATTACTGATGTGCAGAGGAGGTCTTCCAATCCGTATCGGTCTACGTCGTACAGTTCCCTCACAGTTTATTGCTACTTACCTAAAAGGTGTCCCCAGATCCGGGCTAGGATCTATAGTAACTCCCAAACAAAACCCTTAAAAGTAAAGCAACCAAAACAAACAAGAGAAGCAATTTATGATGAACTAGATCCTAAGGTATACCCCACTTATTATTTCCCCAGCAGAGTCGCCACTTCTGTGATACGGTGGCAGAACCGACTATTTTGGAAATGCTGGTTTGCATTTTGCATTTGTATTCACAAAATGTCGCGGTAAGCAAGAGTCGCCATCGACTTTTATTTTATCCAACTGGAAAGGAAAAAAGCACAGAAAAATTCCTTTTTCGAGATTTTGAGTATGGGGGGGTAGATTATAGAAAGGGAAGGTGTTAGCACCCTTTCTATCCATGATTTTCCTTAGGCTCACTTGATTCATCTTAATCCTTGATTAAGATTTGAATCAAGATAGACATTAGAATTTTAATCCAAGCATGACAACATTAGGATAAAAGTTTCTCATTGAATCAAAACTCCAAGTCCATCATGGCATGACAACATTAGGTTAGATTTCCCTTCAATCTTAATCTTAGGGCCACTTTGTATGATAACATTAGGATTTCAAGTCTCCCTTTAGACTTTTCTTTTGCATCCTTTAAAACTAAAAGTTTTTTTCAATCAAAAATCCAAAAACACATTACAATTAATGTTCAAAACCCTTTTCAAAACTAAAGGCGTGAAGGTGGTGAATGTCTCCTTGGATGAGGGTCCACTTATTATCTCTCTCCTAACAAAAATACAAACTAAATCCAAATCATTTTGCCACTTGACTTTTCTCCTTATAATATTTTCAAAAAGGACATGTTAATTCCATTCTATCCAATACAACAATACAAACAACAAATGTTAATTGTTAGAATGCAAACTTAGCATCATCCATAAAAAACACTCAACAAACAAATATTTTTTAGAAGAACTACGGTGTTCTGATTCCCTTGTGGATATACGTAGGCATGAGGTTACAAAGCTCAGGCGAACACACTAATAAAATTCATTTCCCTCAATGAATTTATGCATGCATTCCCTTTAGCAAGTAAGAATTAGATATACACACACATTAATTAGAACAACAAGAGTAGATCTCGCGTGGAGTACCACGGACGTGAGGGGTACTAATATCTTCCCCTTACATAGTCAACTCTCTTATCCGAGATTAGATTGCAAGACAATTTTCTTTTCCATTTTAAAATTTTCTCTATATTTTCCTTTCCCTATTTCGAGATAAATAAAATTAAGTGACGACTCTATTTATTTTAAGAAATTTTGTGCATTTTTTTGCATAGCTTCAACTAGTTCCTAGGCATGAGCCAACCTTGTAGTTGCATGAACTCACCCTCTTCCATAACTGAGAGTTTCGGCCAATATGTCTCCAGATTTGCCTGAACATGCTCATGTCATTTTGAGTATTCTTCAAAGATTTATTGTGTTTTATCTCTAAATAGTATAGGTCATCTGATGCCAATTAGACTTGGTCCATTACAAATATATATGTCCAATCAGTATCAATTAAAATAAAGACTTTTTTTAATATTTGTGAATTAGTTAAAGATGTGTTTTTTGAAAAGTGTAAAATAAGATTTATATTAAGAGATAAAAGTAATGATAAAATAGTGATATTTATAATAATGTGATATATTGATAATTAAATACTGAATAAAATGGTAAAAAGTAGAATTAAATAAAAACATTTAATTAGTATGTTTGATAAAATGGTGATTTATGAGATTAGTAATTTGGGTTATTAGTGTTCTAAATAGAGGTATTTATCTAAATATGTCGTAATGAGATATCATTAATCAAATCGTGTTCTCTTTCTTCATCCATCCTCGAGGCAAAGAGAAGCACCGGTGTGGTGTTTTCTTTTGCTTATTTTCATCCATCCATTCATCTTCATGGGTGTTTTATTTTCTAGAAATCTTCCTTTTAAATATTTCTTGCCATTCCTTTTCTCCAGCAGAGTTTCTGGGAACTTATTTCCCAAGGAACTCCAGGATATGATGTGTATGGTATCTCGCACTGGAAGAGATTTGCAACGTTATGATGATGATGGTTGTCGCCAAATCGTCGGGTACGTACGCGTAATGATTATTTTCACGTTCTCAGCTTTTATTATCAATTTGGTTTCTAAGGTTTTATTCAGATTAATAATTAGGTTTTCAAAACTAATGTTGTGTATAATACTGGAAATGAATAGATGCATTCCATATAGATATAGGAGAAAAGGAGAGCATAAGAAAGAATTGGAGGTTCTTGTGATTAGTGCTCAGAACGGAAATGGAATGCAGTTTCCAAAGGTATTCATTATTATTGCAATTTATTTTGTTTAAACCTCTTGAATACTTCCTAAGTGGTTGGGGTTGCGCAGGGAGGTTGGGAGACTAATGAATCCATGGAGCAAGCTGCTTTAAGGGAGACCATAGAGGAAGCTGGAGTTATGGGAAATATTGAAGTTAGTAATTAACCTTTTTAACTTTTAACTTATAAGCTGCTTTTATCAATAAAAATAACTTGTGTTCATTTATCTTTCAGACTAAATTGGGTAAATGGTCTTATAAGAGCAAACGCCAAGATGTTGTACACGAGGGTTACATGTTTTCTTTACTTGTCAAGAAGCAGTTAGAGAATTGGCCTGAGAAGAACTTCCGGAAAAGAAGTTGGGTAAGTGTATTCTAATAATTCTTTCTTTTATTTAAATACAGGTGTTTTTTGTTTAAATTATTATCATATCTAAATTTCCATTCATTTGTGTTACATAGATGAGTGTTAGTGAAGCCAAAGAAGTTTGTCCACATACTTGGATGAAGGAGGCTTTGGATGTATTGGTCAGCACACAACCTCAACATTAATCCCATCAAAACACCATCAACATGTAACTAACTAGTTTCAAAAGTGGAAATTAACTTTCTGATCTTCTCAAAATTTTGGTATTTGCAAGGTCATATACACGAGGAACGTTCAAGATTTTAGGACGGATAATTCAGAATCATTCAACAAAAATCAAGTAATTCTTACACTCATAACAACATGTAATTCAGCGGCCTTCAAATTTTTATGCTGGCATGCTCATAGTCATTGTTATAAAGGCCAAAACATCCTGTTTCTAGAATGTAGCGGTTCAGGGGTGATCTTGCAAACATAACTCAATCGTAGATTGATGTACAAAATTAATACATTATTTCGTTTCTTTTTTATCAAGCATTAATTTGACTCTTATGCAATGTGATTTTTACCATACTGCTTCATTCTGATAATAATAAAACTAGGCAACAAAACTGATTGCATAAGCCATATCAAATCTGACAAAAGGTAAACAATACATTGTGCTTCACATGAAGAGTTGGAAAAGGCTCTTTATTCAAATTTTGTTGAGGATTTTAAGACTACTTCTTATTTATTATTCTTCTAACTGATGAAAGATGAACTCAAATAGAAAGAGATTCCATTAGTTGATCTTCTGGTTCCACTGCAAGCACCCCAATCAGAACCAGTAAAGCATGTTATGGTTATGTTTGAGTCTTTTTTAAAGAGAATAAAAAATGAGAACTCTCATGTAGACAACAATATATATTGCTAGAATTAATAAATAAAAAAACTATTCTAGACTACCATATACAATTTATTTATGCAAAAATTAATAAGAAATCTAACTACCAAAATGTAAACTATTGTAAATTAATAAGAGCTGTATATGATGTGTAGATTATGTTTGAATGATTTATAATGGGAACACACGAGGAGATTAGGTGTTTGAAGTTTTTGTCCAGAAGTTGCAACAATGGAGGTTTTGTATATAATTCTGAGTTTCAGGAAGTTTGAGAGTGTTTCAAGGCTTGTCAATTCGTGCTAAGGCTTGTAAACAACCTCTTTATTTATAGATAAAAGGTTTTAGAGGCTCAAGTAATCAGAAATCAAAGATCACATGTTATGGTTATGTGACTTGATTTTGAAGCAAACTTGAAATACCTTGTTCCAATGCATAATACAAGGACTTGTAGGGTGGTTGACAGGCTTGTAGACGGTTGCTTCTTTCTTTGAAATGTTTTGAAATCAAAAGCAACAATGTATGGGCTCAAGTAGAGTTGACATTGTGTATAAAGCAACTTTTCCAAAATGGAAGTCTTGGTTTTCTTCCCTAAATGGAAAATCAACTTGGACAAAAGTTGAATCACTTGGACAATGGATCAATCAGTTGTGTAAACATTTAAATTATTGATTGATTTTCAAGTTAGAAGGTCTGCAAAGCAAGATTATGCATCATGCTTGAAGATTGGATCATAAGGTTCATCACAAAATGACCTAAAATTCAAGTTTATGATGTCATATTCATCTCTTCGAAACTTCTAGTCATGATCTCTTCAAGTTCTTGGACATTTTAGAAATCTTGAAACATTTTCTACAACCTTGATGTTGACCACTTTGGCTAAATCAACTTGGAACTTGGTGAAAAATAGCCAAGAAATTGGGACAAAAATCTGGCCAAACTTGTTAAAAATTTCACTAAGTGTTTTGTTAAAAATGTCTTGACTTCATAGGCCTATATCTCCAAATCTAAGCATTTTTTGGACATCAACCCTTCGAGACAAAGTTGTAGAATTCATCATGCTCTACAACTTTCATGTTGAAAGTTTTCTTTGAATCATCTTGCATCTTAGTGAAAAATTGTCATGAAGTAGTGAAATTATCAAGGTTAAAAACACTCAGAATTTTTCTAAGTCTTGGAAATCTTGACTTTTTGTTGACTTTGTTGATTCTTGATGATGAAGTTTGATATTTTTGAATGTATTAATGAATCTTGATCTTTGAAATTCAATATTGACCAAAAAGTCAAAGTTTGACTTTTTGTGTATCAGTTGACTTTTTATTAGTTGACCTAAATTTCAACTATCAATCACTTGACCTTTGAGAATGTTTTGAACCATGAAATTAGGTCAAGACATTGTGTTTGAGTCCTTAAGATCATGCTTCAAGTCATTAGCCTATGTATTAGGTCAAAAGTCAATGATCAGTTATTCTCAATTAAGACCTTAATTTTGATAATTTTTCCCCTTTGATGATTTGAATGCTTTTCTTGAGGAATTATGATCACCCCTTGATCAAATGATGAATATGACTTCAAAATGTTGATGTTGACCAAAAATCTTGAAGTTTGACTGTATATTGATCACAGTTGACTTTTTACCCAATATAGTTGATTTTCAGTCATCTGAGCAATTGACTGAGCAAATTTGTAGTGCAAGACTTGAAACTTGGTATGAGTATTCTTGGAGACCCATAATGAATCATGAAAGTCACTTGAGGCATTAGAAGTCCAATCTTCCTTGAGAAAACCAAAAGCCTAATTTGTGGACTCAGTGCTTAGGATGTGAGCTTGTCTGATCAACTCTTGAGAACCCTTGAGTATTTGAGATCTTTTTGTGAGAAATGTCTTTAGAAAAGGGAGGGAAAATTTTGGGGTACAACAATTTGGTTTCGTGGTCTTCTGGTTGAACTTGGATTCCCTCAAATAGAGTAAACTTCACTTTATGCTGACAATACAAGTGTCATCCAGATTGTTGTGAATCATATTTTTCACAAACGCTCATACGTATCGAAGTTGATTGTCATTCAATTTGTGACACGTATGATGATCGACTAATATCACTTCCTCATGTCAGTACCCAGTTGCAAGTTGCAGATATTCTTATCAAAGTTGTTCCGCGTCCATGTCATCAGTTTCTTGTTAGCAAATTGATGCTCATTGATCAGCCGCATCAATTTGAGGGGGTGTGAATAAGTAGTTAGAATAAGGGTTTATTCATAGAATAAGGAAAACAAAATAGAAATTGATTTGTTTTCATTAAATGTAATTAATTAGTGTAATTACCTGTATAGTCTTGTAATCTCTATATATACAAGAAATAACAATGAGAAAGATATCAAGTCAATTTTTCTGAAAACTACAAAGTTGTTTAAATACACAACAAAATTAAATGCCACATAGGCAAAGCTAAAGCCAACAATAAAACTAAGTTGACACGTGAGCAAACAACTACTAAATCCAAAAACTTAGACACAATTTCTAGACCAACAAAACAACCTCAGAAGTAGAGTCAAAACACTTTATGATCATTTACTTCTAAACCAGAATTACTTCAAACAAAAATGAATCACTTATCATCCTTAGCAATTTATGTTGTTCTTGTCTTTGATTCTTATGTTAGTTGTGTTTTATGTTTGTACAGTTTTCTAAGTAAGCATGGATTAATGATGTTTATCTACTTTTAGTTCGTTTCTTTTATTGATTTTAGTTATAGTTCATGTTCAGGTTGTTTAGATTATTGTCGTGTAATGGGTTAATGACTCTATGTATCAAACTATCCACCCTGTTTATGTTCCCGGTGTATCAAACTAATTAAGATTAATGTTCCCCTTTTGTGTTGATCCAATTTCTAGTGTACTAACTATTTCTTGTGAAGTGCTTTGAAACAACCGTGGCTTGAAAGCAAGTAATTAGCAATGACAACCTTAGAGTGTAAGTTGGAGCTAAAATCAATTGCGCTGTTAGTTCATAATGTTGAGTACAATCTCAGATACATTGTTTTCTTAATTGATTTTAACCTACAAATTGCAAATAGTTGAATGAGAATTTTACCAGTTTATGTCATTCTAATATTTTATGGTGTCACTTGAGTTCCTTTTCAGTCTGTATACTTTTTTCCAACCATTTTCTTTCTTTCGGAATTATTTAAACATAAAAATAAAGTTATAAACTCAATAGTATTTCTTCCTTAAAAAATAAATCATGAGTTCTACTTAAAATGGTCTATGATTTTTTCCTTTTTCTTTTTCTTAAAAGATGAACTTATTTGTAAATTGTAAACAGGCTCTTATCCTTTTGTAGAAGTCAGAAAGAAGTTTGTGTCTCGTGTAATTTATCTCTAGTGGAATATCAACCACCTATTAAGGAGAGAGAAAGAGCAAATAATATTAAAAAACAAGAAAGTAATAGATTATACTTTTGAAAATTCTACATTCAGCATTTTAGAAGTGCTTATTTTTTAAGCAATTTTCTCTAATTTGTTCCCTGAAACGTATACAATGCATTTGAATTACTATGTGCATCCAATACACCACCTTAATTCAAATGCTCCAAATTCTACATGTCTAAGTTCTTCTTCAACTTCTTGAACACATCATTTGTGACTCATTTCGTCAACGAATTTGTAACTTGTTCTTCGCTTCGACAGTATCCCAACCTCAGCTTGCCTTCACACACCAGATTTCTCAAGCAATGAAACCTCATCTCAATATGCTTGCTCCTCTCATGTGCAATTGGATTCTTAGCAAGGTTAATGGTTGAAACATTATCAATCAAGAGTGTGACAATTTCTCCAATATTGCTGCCCAACTCTCCCAACAGACTCATAAGCCATACAACTTGGCACGCACACAACAATTTAATGATATACTCGGCCTCACAAGAATAGATTGCTGCCACAGATTCCTTTTTAGAACACCAAGAGATTGGTGCTCCTCCAAACATAAAGATATAATCAGTCGTAGACTTTCTATCATCTTTATCTCTGCACCAATTAGAATTCGTGTAACCGAGCAAATCCCATTTTCTGCCTGTATCAGCTGCAGGAAAGAGAATTCCGCATCCAAGAGCTCCTTTGACGTATCTTAGGATCCTCTTAATTGTTGCCAAGTGTGACATCTTCGGCCTCTCCATGAATCTACTCGCAATACTAATACTAAACGTCAAATCTGGTCGCGTATTGCAGAAGTAACGTAACGATCCAATCAATCTCCTATATTACGTTAGATCTGCATTCTGCTCTTCATCTCTTTTGGAGATTTGCAACATTGCTTCAGGGGGTTATTGACACTATTACAATGCTCCATATCACACCTTTTCAAAATCTCAAGAGCATACTTTCTTTGATGCATGAGCAGTCCCAATTTTGACTTGTGAAACTCTACCCCAAGAAAGTAAGTCATAGTGCCAAGGTCATTCATTTCAAACTCTTCCATAAGTTTACTCTTTAACTTAGAAATACTCAATTCATTGTTTCCCGTGATCAACAAGTTATCAACAAATAAGAAAAGTATGATCACATCTTTGCTTGCATCCGTCTTCACATAAACACCATATTCGTACACACATTTCTTGAAGCCAACATTAACTAGGAAACCATCAATGCATTTGTTCCAAGCTCTAGGAGCTTACTTTAAACTATAAAATGCTTTCTTCAATTTGTAGACCCTTCCCTCTTGATTTGTCACAATAAAACCAGGAAGTTGTTCTACATAAACTTCCTCCTCGAGTGGATCATTCAAAAATGCAAATTTCACATCCATTTGATAAATTGACTAATTGTTGTTATTCATAATACCAACAACCAGCATATGTTTTCTATCCTAGAAACAGGTGCAAATACCTCATCAAAGTATATACCTTCTCTTTGCAAAAAAAACTTTCGCAACTAGTCGAGCCTTATGCTTGACTATTTCACCTTTGGGATTTGCCTTCACTACTCATCTCACAATGATTGGATTCTTTCATTCCGGTAGATCAACCAACTCCTAATTACTATTTTTCTCAATCGATTCCAGCTCCTCTTTCATTGCACACATCCACTTTGGAGCGCTTAATTCCTCTTCCATGCTAACAGGCTCGGATTCGACCATAAGTGCAAAGTGAACGAGATCACCATCATTATTGATTTCTTCATCCCGGAATACATCACAATCTTGGAGCCTCTGAGGCAATACCATTTTCCTAGTTGGTTGCCTATTGTTTTCTCTTTTTTTGGCTAAAATAGGTTGTTGTCCAAAACCATCTGCAACAACCTGATTTTCTGCATTCTCATTCAGAAAGTCTTTTCCGTTCATCATGATACAAACCATGTTCACTGTCGAATGATTTTTCCTCTCGAAAACACCATTGTATTATGGCATATAGGGTGGCACAACTTCACGCACTATCCCTTCTTCATCACAATACTTCCCAAAATCATTCGAGGTATATTCACCTCCACCATTCATTTTGAGAATTTTGAGTTTGTGACCACTTTTCCGCTCAACCATGTACTTAAATATTTTGAATACATCAAATACCTCATCCTTTATCTTGATTAGATATAATCCATTGTTTCATACTAAAATCATCGATGAAAGTGACAAAGTACATATTTCCACCATACGAGTCGACTTCCATTGGACCACACACATCGGAGTACACCATATAAGGTGATGTTTAGTCCTATGACCTACATCCTTGTTGAAACTACTCTTGTGTTACTTCCCTTGAACACACTCTTCACATTTCTTAGATAGACCATTGATTTTTGGAAACCCGGTTATCATACCATTCCTATGTAACACGTCGAGGTCTCAAAAATTGGGATGTCCAAGATGGTAGTGCCACTACCATTCATCACGACTTGCCGTTGTAGCAAGACACCTATGCTACATCACTTTCAACTCTATCTTGAAAGTCCAATCGGCTTCCATGGGTGCTTTAAGGACTAAAACCCCGTTTAGGTCCAAAACACGCAAAATCTTGTTTTCCATGTGAATCATGTAATTCTTCTTAAACAATTGGCCAATGCTTAAGAGATTAAATTTGAATCTGGGAATGTATAGCACATATTTGATCAAGGAATGACCCATCATCCCTTCTCATAATTAAAACATCACTGAACCCGTCGGCCACTAAAGTGGTATCGTTCGTGAATTTCACCTTATTCTTCGTGGCTTGATTGATTTTACTAAACCAATCCTTTCTACCCGTTATATGTTTTGAACAACCAGAATCTAAGTACCACTTATCACTTCCTTGAACTCCATCTCGAATCATCACCATTATGATTTGCTCCGAACGCATTTCTGCAACATTTTTAAAAGTGTTGCAGTTGCTGTCCAGCAATTTGCAGATGCTACTGCTGCTATCCAGCAACTTATTATTGCCATAATTCTCCTATGTGATCATGACCAGAAGCATGTTATCATCATCCACCTCCTAGAGATAAACCTTAGCCTCATCGCTTTGATTTTCCCTTGATTTTGTATTGCAATCTCTTGCAAAATGACCAAGTCTATGGCAATTGTAACATTTCACATTACTCTTATCAATCTTCTTGGTGTAGTTTCTTTGACCAATACCTTTGGAGTTTCTATCACCTCTTTTCCCCCATTGAAACCTTAGAATTTTGTGAATCTTTTCCACCAAAATTCTGAAAATTTTCCTTTCCTTTCAAAGGCCATTTTCCTTTCAATCTTCTACTATTCTCATTAAGCCGTGCTTGTAAAGCAATCACTGTTTTAGCCTTATCATTTCCCCTTTCTTCCATACTTTGTTCATGAGCCTCAAGAGAGATTTGAAGCTCCTCTTTTCTCAACGTCGGAAGGTCCTTCGATTCTTCGATTACCACTACAATATTGTTTAATCTTGACGTTAAAGAACGTAAGATTTTTGATACAGCATTCTGCTCCGAAACAGTTTCTCCACAAGATTTCAATTGATTCACCAAACGCGTAATGCGCGTTGCGTAGCTGTAGATTATCTCATTCTCTTCCATTTGAACCAATTCAAACTATCGCTTATGAGTTTGTAACCTTATCGCCTTTGCTTTATCAGTCCCTTTATAAGCTTTCTTCAAGATCTCCCATGCTTGCTTCGTTGAATCGCAATCACCAACTTTTTCAAATATGTCATTGTCGACACAAGAATGAATCAAGAAGAGTATCTTGTAGTTTTTCTTCTTTTCTTCTTTGTGTGCAGCCTTCTGAGCATTTGTAGCTGTTGTCCCACTTCAAGAACCAAAATAAACTTTCATTTGTTTGCACCATTTATCGTAGTTCTTTGATCAAGGGTTGGAATATTAGTGGGGACTCGATCTTTGGAGACAGTAGTTATCGTTGCAGCATATTAATGAATTATAACCAAGGATCTTGATGTCAAATGTTGGAACATGTACAAACTAAGTTGATGAATCAATGGAAGGAAAATGATAATTGGAGAAGATGAAATGAGAAAATAAGATAGAGTGATTGAGGTTGAGAAAAAATATAACAAATGGCATTAACTGGACACATTATAATTGAGGATCTTTATATGTAAGGCAATACAACTTAATTGGGAAACAAAATAACTCAAAAAAAGCCAAAAAGCCCAAAACACGGGCTCGTAATCGATTATGAAAAATACTGTAATCGATTAAGACTTCGATAACTGGAAAACCAAAACAGAAACAGGCCTTCATAATCGATTATGCTATTTTTCATAATTGATTACGCCTTCGAAAATTCTAGATTCTACATTCCAAAAGTGCTTTTTTTTTTAAAGTTGTTTCCTCCAATTTGCTCTCAAAAGCTTATATGAATTGTTATATACATCAAATAGATTTTAGCGATATTTCATATGAGCTTAAATTATTTATAGCCGTGTAGAAATTATTTAATCAAAAAATAAAAATTATATATCTATAGATGCAAGAAGATAAACTTATGGTAACAAATTTTGATTTTTTTTAGGTTATTAAGAATTTTGATTTGTATTTTTAGATTTAGAGTGCATTTATGTTTTATCTATGACTTATTTTTAATTAGAATAATATATATATATATATATATATATATATATATATATATATATATATATATATATATATATATATATATATATATATATATATATATATATATATATATATATATATATATATATTTGATTGGCTTTACAAAATAAATTTAATGAATATTTTTTAAAATATTTTGATAGATTTATATTTTGCGATTCTTAAAAATTATAAAAATACACTTATATTTGTAAAAAAATCATTATAATTGACTGAGGTGAAAAAATCTACACAGACAATTTGGATGTAACAGATAATTTCTCTTGAAGTAAAGGGAAATCAAATTTCTTTTCAACAACATTAACCATATCAAGAAACATTACAACGTTTATGATCAAGTTTCTCTAAGACTCACTCGTGCAAGCTCTTCTCTTCAACAACTCTTTTATGTCTCTCTATATAAGGAGCTGACGACTTGAAGAATAAAAACAAATCTTTGACAATCAAAAGAGTTATTACTTTTTCAAATCAAAAGCATAAGTTTAACTTATAATTTCTTATCATTTGTATATCTAGGAAATTCATAAGTCTTAAGAGTCTTTTGAGTTGTATTATGTTTATATATTTGATTGTATATTAAGTGTAATATTTAAACAATCTTTTATTTGATTAAGTTAGATTGTTAGAAGTCTCTTGTTTGTGTGCTTGAGCATATAAGGTATCTTGCTTGTATGCTTGAGCATCTGAAGTCTCTTGCTAGTATGTTTGAGTATCTGAATTCTCTTGCTTATGTGTTTGAGCATATGAAGTGTCTTGCTTGTGTGCTTGAGTATTAGAAGTCTCTTATTGTATATTTGAGCATTGAAAATCTCTTGCTTGTGTACTTGAGTATTTGTAATTAGTTGTGATTATATTGAAATCCATTGAAAGTGCAAGGGTACTTGACTAATCTCGTTTTGTGGGAGGAACCAATATAAAATTGCTTGTGCCTCTCTTTGTATCACTCTTTATCTCTGGACCTGTTTTTATCCACTGCAAACACTTGTCTCTGTATCAGATTCTAGACTTTGAGTTCAGAATATGATAAGAGATTTTTACAAAAGAAAGAAAAAGATAACATAATTCAACCCACTTCTTGTGTTTTTCTCACCTTCAGTTGTCATCATAGCATGGTCAATGATCTAAACACTTAATAGTGGTTGTTGTACCCCAAAATTTTTCCCTTCATTTCTCAAGACATTTCCTCACAAGGATTTTCAAAAGTTCAAATTTACACAAGTATAATTGGGCTTTCAAGCATCAAATTGAAGAAGAGCATGCGTGCTTCGATTTCACATCCTTCAATTGGGCTTTTGGCCTCTTTCGATGCAAGCTCGATTCACCAGCTTTCAATTGGGCATCTGGCCTCCTTCAAACTTGCTTCAAATTCCCAAGCTTCAATTGAGGAAATGGCCTCTTGCATTCTTGCTTCATACAAGTTTCGATTGAACAAATGGTTATCTTCATGCTAGCTTCGACTGGGCATTGTTTCCCTTTGAAACAGCCTCCTTCAATTCAGAAGATAAGGGCCTCCTGTTGGTGTCCTTCGATTCATAAGTTAGTGGCTTCCTACTGGCCTCTTTCAATTAAGAAGCTAATGACCTTCTGAAAACTTTCTTTGATTCTGAAGGCAATGTCCTTCTGAAGGATTTCCTTTGATTCAAAGCAGGGACCTCCTGCATGCAAGCTTCGATTGCACCATTGGCTTTACATGTTTGCTTTGATTCACAAAGCAGTAACCTCCTGCATGCAAGCTTTGATTGCACCATTGAACTTACATGTTTTGCTTTGATTCACAAAGCAGTAGCCTCCTGCACACAAGCTTCGGTTCACAAGCATTAGCAGTAATTCCTTCATGCCATCAAGGCAAGTACATCCTGCATGCCAGCATGCACAAGGCAAGTGCCTCCTTTGTGTTTGTTTTCGACTCACAAGGAGATGGCTTCCTCTGTGCACAAGGCAATGGCTTCCCTTCATGCTAGCTCCCACAAAGCGTTGGCTATTTTCACGCTAGTTTCAACTGGGAAATATTTCCCTTGGAAACAGTTTGTTTCGATCACACATAGTTTCTACACTATGGCACACAATGGGTGTCCCAGTTGAAAGACATGTCTTGGTGACTCATTAGAAGAATTGAAAGTGGTGCACACAAGTGATACATGTGGTCCCTTTGAAAGACACACATACGGTCCAATCGAAGGATACATATTTGGCCCCTTCAAAAGATACACATATGATCCATTCGAAGGACACACTTTGGGTGGAAGCAAATATTGTTGTCTGAAGAGATGTTCTGGTTGAAGGTTGGATATATGAGGTCAAAACGAAAGGGTGAAATATTCAAAGATGCTTGCTGACCAGAGTCCTATGTGCTGCCAAGTCCAAGCCTGTTGCACTGGACAAAACGCCCAAAACTGCTGCAAAGCAGTCCTACTACGTTGCTCCCATACTTGCACCAAATTGGCATACAAAAACTACACCTCAAAGGCTATAAAAACAGCATACCTAATTTTTTCAAATCTCATTTATTTTCCCTCCCAAACCTCAGTCAATTTCATCTATAAATAGGAGGTTCCACCACACGTCATAGGGTGGCTTTTTGGTAGCTGAAAAAACTCTTGTTGTGGGAAAATCATCAAACACTTAACACACTCTTAAACCCATAATCAAAAGACCACACTTTGTTCTTTCTTTTGAATCCAGTAAAAGAAACACCATACTTGTTTCTTTCCTTAGAATCCAGAACCCAGGGAAACACCAACCCAACACTTTGCTCTTTCTTTTGAATCCGGCACTAGAAACATAACACATGTTTCTTCCCTTCGAATCCAAGAGCATCCAGCGCAGCAACTCAAGGTCCAACACATATATTCCAGCTTCAAGCAAGGTAAGTCCTCTTAATCTTCAGCTTTTCGTTTCAAACATAACATGAAAATAATCATTTCCTTTTGTTTCAAACATCATTATTATCCTTTGGTTTGTTTTTGTTTCCACCTTTTTTGTTTGTTTTCGTTTCTAATCTTTTGGTTTGTTTTCTTTGTTTGTCAAACATGTTTTAAGAACTAACCTGACCATGAAACAATATTAGCATGGCTTCAATCCATGTTGCTATTTAAATCTCAAACAAAAGAAAAGCAGAAGAAGGTTTTGTGAATCGAAGCCTTAGGCTTCGTCTCATGCTACTATTTGACTCCAAACGAAAGGAAGCAACAAGAAGGGTGAATCGAAGGGTGCATGCTCACACTTATTTCCATCCCCAATTAAAAGAAGGAAAAATGTGGCTGTGATACGGTGGAAGAATCGACTGTTAATACTGGTTTGCATTTTGCATTTTTTTTGTTTGCAAAATGTCGCGGTAAGCAAGAGTCGCCACCAACTTTTATTTCATCCAATCATGGAAAAGGAAAAAGAATAGAAAAAACCTTTTTTTGAGATATTCTGAGTACGGGGGGTAGATTATATAAAGGGAAGGTGTTAGCACCCTTTCTATCCATGGTTTTCTTGGGCTCTTAGGTACTTTCTCATTTTTCAAATTTCTTGTGTGTGCTTGTTTTTTGAAAATGTTTTACTTCGTCATAACCCTTGTATCAGTCCTCAAGGGTGTGACGAATTTTGTTTTGAAAATTGGTTTTGAAAGGTGTTTGTGTGAAAAGTTTTGTTGAGCAAGTACTTAAGATTTTATCTACTTGAAAAAAGATTGTTCATTCTCGTTTCCTTTAGACAGCGCTATCCTACTACTTAAGGAGTAGGTAGCCCTGTCGTTGGAGTTTGTAAGGGACGTTCGAAAGGGACAAGTACAGTCACCAAAGCAACAGTTAGAAAACTTTAGTAGTAACCCAAGAGTCTTAAGATCTTTCCGAGGCAACATTTCTGAGGCAACATTTTCGAAGCAACATTTCCGAGGCAACATCTGAATGGGTCATTTTTATCTTTTAGACTGGAGGGCAACCACTAAAATCTCCTATGCATAATGACTGTTTACCGAAGGCAACCGAAGTGAGGCAAACCCTAGGAGTGACTATGTGCATGTGAATTTTTTTAGTTATTTAGTCTTTGCATATTTAGGTGATCTACTGTTTTAACTTTCAGATATTATTGCCATACAATCCTATTAGCCATGCATCTAACAGTTAAATATTTGCAGGAATTTAAAATGCGAGAAAATAAACCTAGCTATTACAAGGCTTTGGCAGTTACATAATTATCTTGACTAAAATAATAAAAAATGCGGAAGTTTAAAAACCCTAATTACTATTACAATCCCGGAGCAGTTACAAGAATAATAAAAAGAATTAAAATGCGCGCGGCAAATTAAATGCGAGAAAAAATTGAAAAAAAAAACCTAAAAATCTAATTGAAAAAATATTTATGTTATTTTTGAGAAAAGACTTAATTAGGTTAGGTACAATTAAAACCCTAATTCTAATCATTTTTAATTATGAAAAGAAATTGAAATTAACCTAATTTAAACTAAATTAAATAATTCAAGAAAAAAATATTTTTTATGAAAAAAGATTTTTTTTGTGTTTTTTGTGATTTTGTGATTTGTTGATTTTATGGTCAATAAAAAAAAGTAATTAAATTTTTCGTGGAATAAAATAATTAAATGAATAAACTAAATATAAGAAATAAATAAAAGAAAAAAGAATTGGGCCTGATGTATAGTAAATCTGGGGGGTGCAATCCTGAATCTGACCTTGGGCCCAAGGTTGGTGGCCTAAGTCAAACGCTGGATCCAGTGGTACTGGCGCTTGATGGTGTACCATGATTCTTCATGGCTGGAGGCGCTGGATTGGATTGATGATGAATCCACTGGATGGATGCTGGAGGTGTATGGAAGGCGTTTGAAAGATTGATGCACCTGATCCTGTATAGGAAAATTAAAACAAAGGAAATTGTTGGGACCTGGGATCGAACCTAGGTCCTCACTCTCACCACTAACGCGCCCAACCACTAGGCTATCATGTTCAGTTGTTATTATAATGAAAACAAAATATAATATATGAAACAAAATGGTTAATGAAAAAAAAAACAAAAACGCGCGCGCTGGTTTGAATGACCCAGTGGTTGGCTGCCACATTATTCTTCTTCTTCCTGGAATCGTCGTTTTAGGTGTGCGCCCTATACCCACAAACAACGTTTGTAGCCATAGCCCTGTAAAACTCAAAAACTCACAAAATGCAAGATAAATGAAATTGAAGACCAGGGTTCAATTGGTCTTGATGTCACGATCATCATGGTACCTTATTCGTGGTCTAATTTTACTTGTGGACAAAAACCCTAAAACGAGCATGAAAACCCTAGCAATGGCAAATGCACATACCTTCACTCAAACTTCAATCAAAGCATGCTAATACATTGTAAACATGATAACAAACAGAAATACATGATCATAATGTATTTATAATGCATAAATCATGGTAATCGAATTTTAAAAACATAGCAAACTGTGATATTCATAGTGTGTTTCCGAGCGAGAAGAGGCTTGCAAGTGATTGGAACACGTTCCTGAGACGTCAGGAGTCTATTGGTAGACTTAGAATGGCCTGAATCAACCTCTAAGCCCAAGAATGACCTCTCACTTTCTTGCCAATTTTTGAGTTTTTGTTCTCTATTTTCCACGAATCCCATCCTTGTCTCATGCCTTGTACATGTTCCACATATATGTTAGAATGAATTAGGGTTATAAAATTGGCTTGAATCTTTGCAATTATGAGGGATTTGATTTGATTCTTTGCTTGTATGATTTGTTTCCAAAATAGACCGAATTAAGATCTTTTCCAATCAATTAGCTCTTGCACGAATTTTTTGATTTTCTAGCTGTTCATGGACTCATAATATGCTCATAAAATCAAATCTTTGATTTTATTTGATTATTCTACTATTTAAATTGATTTATTTTGATTTAAATGGATAAAAAATCAAAATAAATAATAAAAATAATAAAATAATAGGTGGATAATCTCATGGGTCGTGGGCCATCTTAGGAACAAGTTTCAAATAAGAAAACATGGGCCCATTTGGAAAAAAAGTCATTTTGATCAATGTTGACTTCATGCACATTTCCAAAAATTGGTCAATTTTGACAATACATATCTCCCTCAAATTTAACTCTAAGAGGGTGTTATTGGACTTTTTAGAAATCTTAGTATGTCCCCTAAACAACCCTTTTGGTTTCATCTCAATTGGGTCTTCCATGTTCATGTAAGAAGCTTTGACCCAAAAAGTGTTTTTGTTGACTTTTCAAAAGGACCTATAATGTAGAAATTCATATCTTTTGATGAGTGCATATTTTGAACTTGTGGGATGAATATGAGTTGTGGGGAATTTCATCCTCTTAAAAATTATCCTTAGATGGAAAATTTTTGATAAAGCATGTGGAAGTTATGCTTGGTCAAAGTTTGGTTGACTTTTCCTAAGAAACCCTAATTTAGCAACTTTTGGGTTCTGATGAATTTGGAGCATTCTTTGAAGAATCATGATCAACCCTTGATCAAATGATGGATATCAATTCAAAATGTTTATGTTTACCCAAAATCTTGAAGTTTGATTGTATGTGGGTGACAGTTGACTTTTGACCTAATATAGTCGATTCTCAAGCATTTGAGCAGTTGACTGAGCAAACTTCTTGTGGAAGGCATGAAACTTGACATGGAGGTTCTTGAGAACATATTACGACCATGGAGAGCATATGAGGTTGTTTTACCCCAAAATTTTCCCTCCCATATTTCTCAAAGTATGTCAAGAAAGATCCTTAAGTTGCTCAAAGTAGCCCAAGAGTTGGTCAGACAAGCTCTCTCCTAAGTAAGTCTACCCCAAATTAGGGTTTCATGTTGCATCAAGATACTTAAGTCCAAGTTATACCAAGTGCTCACCAATGTCCTAATAAGTTCTCAAGATCATCCATGTCAAGTTTCAAGCCTTGCAGAGGAAGTTTGCTCAGTCAATTGCTCAAAGGTCCAAGAATCGACTGTGCTAGGGCAAAAGTCAACTGTGACCCACATACAGTCAAACTTCAAGATTTTTTGTAAACATTCTCATTTTGAAGTACATTTCATCATTTAATCAAGGGTTGATCATGATTCATCAAGGATTGCTCATAATTCATCAAGACTAAAAAGTTGCTAAATTAGGGTTTTGTAGGAAAACTCAACTCAACTTTTACCAAGCATAACTTTCTCATACTTTATGATAAATGACCCATCCAAATCTTATTTTTAATAGGATGCAATTTAATACAATCCATATTCATCTCCCAAGATCAAAATATTCACCCACAAGAAATTATGAATTTGGACATTATAGGTCATTTTGAAAAGTCAACAAAAACACCTTTTTTGTCAAAACTTCATACTTGAGCATGGAATATCAAATTGATATGAGACCAAAAGGGTTACTTATAGAACATATAAAGCTTTCTAAAAAGTCCAAGAACACCTCCAAAGAGTCAAAATTGAGGAAGTTGTGCATTGTTGAAGTTGGACTTTTTGCAAAATGGACAAAAGTCAACTATCCCCAAAACTTCAAATTTTGCCAAATGGGGCCGTTCTTTTTCACTTGTTTTGAGTTGGCATCATAGCCCACGTTCTCTAGCCTTTTCCACTTGTCCATATCATATTTTTATTAATTATTTTGATTTTTATTTGAATTAATTTGATTTAAATCAAAATAAATCAAATAAAAATCCAATACACTAATAACCAAGGATTTTGTGTTGTTTCAGGCTTCATTATACAACTATCATCCTTCCAATTCGTGCCAAGCCCTAGAGTGCACAAAAAGATTGAAAATAAGCCATATTTGGAAAGATCTTCAAAGGGTATCAAATCAAATCCAAAGTCATTAGAAGAAGAAGATTTGGACTGAATAAACAACCCTAATACATTGCTGGATACTTAAGGAGGCGAGGAAGATCAAAACAAGGGTTAGAGATAAGCGTGAGAGCAAGAACAAAAATCTGAAAATACAAAGAAAAGTGTGAGTTAGAAATCATCATTAGAGGAAATCTCAAAGCTTGCTATTGATTCCAATCGCTTCCTGGCACTCTCTAGAAGCTAAAGCAATCCAGAACCGGTCCATTCCAGTCCTTAATCGCGCTGTAAGTCATTCATAATCCCGCTCTGTTCTTGAATTCATATCTTCGAATTTATGCATTATTAACCTGAATCAATTGTATATTCTTAAACTATGAATCATTTGCAAGCTTTTGACATTACCCAATTGCATTTTAATGGTCTATAACGAAATCCACCATTGTTAGGGTTTCGTATTTGGTTTTAGGGATTTTTGTTTCAGGAATAATTAGCCTTCATAATGGGCATGGTTGCAATCAGGAGGATGAGACGACCCTAACCATGGTCTTAGATATCATTTCCATGGCCTGTAGGAGATTTTGGATGAACCCCTATTTGTACCGACGGACATTTGTCCGTAGGTATAAGTGGCTCAACTTTTAGCCACGGTTCAAGAACAGGGATGAAGGCGTGCCACCCCACCATTGGCTTGTTTAAACGAGCGCGCGTTTTTTATTTGTTTTTTCCAATTTTCTTTTGTTTTATATATTATTAATAGTTTGTAATATGTTAACAAATAGAACAATATAGCCTAGTGGTTGCCACGCAGGATTTCAAGGCATTGGAGGCTGGAGGTCAGGGGTTCGATCCCTGCCTCCAACATTTGTTATTTTTCCTTGTTATTTCAGGGAATCCAGTACACGCTCAAGCCAAACGTCCACCATGCTCCTTCTTCATCAACACGCCAGATGGCCAGTTCTGGTGGTCATCATTAAAGGTGCACCAAAGGGTCAGTCAATGCACACGCACTGGATTGCAAAAAAGTCAAATGGACCTCCTCAAATGGGCCAGAAAACTGCTATTCACACACCCTAAATCAGGCCCATTCTCTACCTTTTTTATATTTTGTTTATTTTCATTTAATTATTTATTTATTTAATTACTAACCAAAATTAATTTTTCTTTTTATCAAGAATCACAAAAAATATTTTATGCCCAATTAAATTTCAGAATTTTATTTTTCATTAATAAATGTTAATTAAATTAATTAGGTTATTAATTTTAGATAACTTTCATTTATTTTGTAAATATTTAAAATTAATTAAAATCAATAGGTTTTAACCCTAATTTAATTATTTAATTTCTTTCCTAAATTAACAAAACTCCAAAAATATGTCATTTAATTGTTTTTTTCATTAATTAATTTAATAATTAATTTAGAATTTAAATTTAGGATTTAATTTCTTTTATTAAAAAATAAAAATAAAAACAACAAAAATATTTTCTTTTAATTAGGAGGGTAAAAACCCTAGTTTCGCATTCGATCCAATTGACTCGCGCCATTTATTTTTCTTTAACCAAATTATTGTATCTGCTCCCGGTTTGTAATAATTAATTAGGACATTTATTTATTTTACCGCTTTTAAATTTCAAAGGGTTTGTCTTTGGCGATGTAAATACCCGACGCCTTGTAATAGTTTAGTTTAATTTCCGCACCTTTAATTTCTGCAAATATTCAACTGTTAGATGTTTGATAATAGGGTTTGCATGACAAGAATGAATGCATAATCTTAAAACAGTTAGATCACCCTTGATTGTGCAAAGATAAAAATAACTGAAATTCATACACTCGCACATGTGCACTCCTAGGGTACACCCCACTTGGTTGCCTTCGTAAACGGTCATTAAGTATAGGTTGTTTTAGAGGTCGCCCTCTTGTCTAAAAGATCATAGTTGCCTCGAAATGGTTGCCTCAAATATTGTTGCCTCGAATAAAATAATCTAAGACATTAGAGTTACCGCTAAGACGTCCTAACATTGCTTTAGTGACCGTATGTCCCTCTTTCGAATTGACCCTCAAACTCCAACGACGGTGCTACCTACTCACTAATAGTGGGATAGCATTGTCTAAAGGAAATTAGCATAGAACGATTCCTTTTTCGAGTAGGTAGATTAGTTCTTAGATACTTGCTCATCCAAAACAAAACTTTTTTCACACTTACACTCCTTTTTCAAACAAAGTTTTCAAAAACACTTCATTACACTCTTGAAGACAGACGCAAGAGTTAAATCGAAGTTAAAACAAAAACTTTTCAAAACCCACAAGCACAAAGAAAACAATTGTGAAAATGATGAGCAAGTACCTAAGAGCCCGTAGATAACTACGGATAGAAAGGGTGCTAATACCTTCCCTTTCTATAATCTACCCCCCGTACTCAGAAATATCTCGAAAAAGGAATTTTTCTGTGCTTTTTCCTTTCCTTGTTGGATAAAATAAAAGTCGGTGGCGACTCTTGTTTACCGCGAAATTTTGCAAATACTAACGCAAAATGCGAACCAACATTCCAAAAAACAGTTAGTTCTCCCACTGTATCCCAGAACTAGCGACTCTGCTGGGGATAAAATAAGTGGGGTGTACCTTAGGACTAGTTCATCATAATGTTTTCAATTGCTTGATTTGTATGCTTTATATTTGTGGGTTTGAATCGGAGTTACTATAGATCCTAACTCGGATCTAGGGATACCTTTTAGGTAAGTAGCAATAGACTGTGAGGGAACTGTATAGCGTAGACCGATACGGTTGAAGCAGTAGCTACGTTGGTGTGGCACTTTAGTTTGTACCAATATCCCTTGTGGAGGAACAAGGAGAATATGGGGCAGCTAAGGGGTCATTAAGCACCAACTGACCTTAGAACCTATAATTGACCAACTTGGCCATAGAAAAGTAGCAGTATGTTACACTCATTGAGACCAAATTCTCGCGATGATTCTGGCCGCAAGAAAAGGTTGCTAAACTGGAATTATGACCGATCGAGGGTGGTCAGTGATATTGAGATCCTCTAGAACCCGGTTACTATTACTAGGACAGGTTGAACCAACTAAACTGAAAGAGGGTAATACCTAAACTTCATGCCAGCCTGAAATTTAAGGGCTACTGTGTGACTTGTTTACCCTTACCATGTTTGCCATCTGTGAATACTTGTGGTGTGTTTCTATCATAACATCATGCATCATGACATTGCATGCATATTTCATCAGACTAACCCATTTCAAAGACTGAGGGGATTCATCTTTGTTCTGTTTTGCAGATCATGGCATCTATGCGCAGAAATATTATTCGCATCAGCTTTCTACAAATCCCTGCTCAACTTAGAGAGTTGGTTGCTAAATTTCCAGATACTTCTTCCTTTATCAGAAGACACGGTCACCTCCTTGGTTTGGTAACTTCCAAGATGGATGAGCAAATGATGAGTGTCTTGTTCCAGTTCTTTGACCCATTGCACCACTGCTTCACCTTCCAGGACTATCAGTTGGTCCCTACTTTGGAAGAGTTCTCTGATTTACTTGGTATTTATATTCTAGAGCAGATGCCATTTACAGGTTGGGAGATAGCTCTTAGGCCAGAGGATGTTGCTACAGCCCTCCATCTAACAAAGGTTGATGTAATGTCTAACTGGGAGACTCGGAGTGGGGTGAAAGGCTTCCTGGCTAAGTTCTTGTTTGATCAGGCTCAATAGTTTTGGGACAGTTTGGACTTTCAAGCATTCGAAGATATCCTGGAACTTCTCATATATGGCTTGGTTCTGTTCCCTAATTCAGATTCTTTTGTCAACGTGAACACAGTGAAGATCTTCATGTCCCGTAATCCAGTTCCCACTCTCTTAGGTGACATTTTGCATGCTCTTTATGCCCGTACTGCTCGGAAACGGGGAACCCTTATGTGTTGTGCACCATTGTTGGCGAGGTGGTTTATTTCTCACCTCCCCAAATCTGTTTTGAAAAACAAGGAAGGCATGAGTTGGGCCTACAGAATTATGTCCCTTGCTCACACGGACATCATTTGGACTACTAAATACATGGAAGAAGTGGCTGTCATTGATTGCTGTGGGGAATACCCCAATGTTCCATTGTTGGGAATTAGAGGAGGAATCACCTATAATCCTTATATGGCCTTGTGACAGTTTGGGCGATCCCGAAAGGACGGTCCTCATGAGTTGCTGATTTTGAGCATTGTCTTTGACTTCCAAGGGGATAGTGAGGGTCATCGCTGCAGGTTCATACGAGCTTGGAATAGGGTTAACAGGTCTGATCCACATGAGCTGGGTTTGAAGACTTCTCTTCCGATGGAACCGTATCTCTGGTGGGTTCGAGCCTGTGCCTAAAAGCTAGGGATGCCGTACGAAGCTGTCTTACCGGTAATTGTTGAAAGTTTTGATAAAGAAGGGGTTCCTCATACTGTCCTCCATCCATACATGTCTACTGACATTGGGGCATTAAAGAGGTCTTGGATCCAGTTGAGAGAAGAATGGGATACTTACAGAGAAAAGTATCATGAGCAGGAGCGGAAGATCCTAAAGCTTACAAGGCAGCTAGAGAATGAGAAGGTCCTTAACGACTATGTCAGCACGGGAGGAAAACGACCATGGGAGCGCTGATGTCTTTTGTTATTTCTAGTTTTGATTTACTTTTAGGGTTTTCTCTTTGTAACGCCTTAAAGGCACTTGTCAAACATTGTTTCAAGTTTTTAATCTAATAAAAGTGTGTTTCATTTTGGTTTACGAATTTGAATCTCCCAAAGTCTATGAAATCATATCATATGCATTCCATTCCCATGCACCTCATTACAGGTACCCTTACAGGTCTCTCATCTTCTTCGCTGTTTATTTCAGCACTCATCATGTCTGCTGAAACATCCACTGATCAAGCTATTAAGGCTCTTCAAGCTCAGAATGCTCAGTTCCAAGAAATGTTCATGAACCTGGCCAAGGGGCAGAAAGATCTGAAGACTCTTATCTTGAAGGATAAGAAGAAGAAGAAGAAGACAGTCCTTCTGAACATGGGTCACAGGTTTGGAAACAGGTTGCGAGACGAAGTTGATTTGTCCCACTCATCTGGAGGGGGGGGGGGGGGGGGAGAAACAAGAAGAAAGGAGGGCTCCTAGCCCTGTGGTTTCTGACAATGACACTGACTTTGATGAAGACCAGTATCCTCCCCCCGAGGACAGGTATAAGCAACTCGAAGACCGATTAAGTGCGATGGAAATCCAGAAGATACCTGGATTGGACTTTGGTGATTTGGGTCTGGCATCTAGGGTGGTGATTCCCCACAAGTTCAAAGAGTTTGTCTTTGCTAAGTAAGACGGGGTCTCCTGCCCAAAGCTACACCTCCGTTCGTATGTTAGAAAGATTCAACCATATACTACTGACAGGAACCTCTGGGTTCACTTCTTTCAAGATAGTCTTTCAGGGACTCAACTTGAATGGTTTTATCAGCTAGAAGGAGCTAACGTTCGTAATTGGGAGGACCTTGCTTCTTCTTTATACAAGCAGTACCAATATAATACCGACCTTTCTCCCACGCGTACCTAACTTCAGGGTATGTCTATGGGTGCGAGCGAAGGTTTTAAAGATTACACTCAAAAGTGGAGAGATCTCGCTGGTAGAGTCCAACCCCCTCTGGCTGACAGGGAGTTGGTGGATATGTTTCTGGGGACTTTGTCTGGTCCGTATTTCAACCATTTGATCGGAAGTTCATCGTCTGGTTTCACTGAGTTAATTATGACTGGGGAGAGAGTTGAAGACAGTATCAAGAGCGGCAAAATACAGAAGGGTGCTTCGTCAAGCACAGAGAAGAAGCCCTTCAAGAAGGAGTCTAGTGCATTTTACAGCTCGAGGAGCCAAAACCAACTTGAGCGCCGCCAAGCAGTTAATGTGGTAGTTATTTCCAGACCAACTGTTGCCCCACAATGCAACACCCAAAAAAGAGCAGAGAGGCCTCAAAGACAGTTTACTCAGCTCATCATGGTTTTATCTCAAATTCTGCCACAATTGTTGAAGACTAACTTGGTGATTCCGAGGGAAGCTCTGAAGAATCCCAACACCACCTAACTGCTGTACAATCCAAACGCCCGCTGTGCTTATCAATCTGATAGCCCGGGGAATGATACCAATAATTGCTGGGCTTTGAAGAATAAGGTACAAGATCTAACTGACGCTAAGGAGACTGAGTTCGAAGCGCCGGAAAAGTCTAATGTCATGACTGCTCATATGCCCAAGCATGGAGTGAATGTTGTAGATGATGATTCGTTTGTGAATTTTGTAGAAGACATTGCTACTCCATTAATGACCGTGAAGAAGAACCTTCTGTTAGCCGGTTTATTTCCGGGCTGTGGCGAAGGTTGCCATCTATGTTTCGTCCTACCTACTAGTTGCCATCTTTTGAAGTCAGGTGTCCAACGCCTGATGGATAATAAGGAAATCTTGTTCGAGAAAACTTTTGTTCCTTTGGTTCCTATTGAATAAGTTTCCATAATCACCATTTTCTCCAATTCTTCCAAGGCTTCCTCGAGAAAGCCTGTTAGAATTACATCTGTTCCGAGAATTGCTCCTTTGATCATTACTGTTCCTGGACCTATCCCTTACACGTCAGATAAGGCTGTCCCGTGGCACTACGGGGCTGGTGTGTATTATCACGGGGTTAAACAAGACTTGAAGGGTGAAGAGGATGATACTGATGTCAGCAATATTGTTGGATCTAGTAAAGTCACCCGAAGCGGAAGACTTTTCTCCCCTGAGATCTCTCCACCAATTATTCAAAAGCCTGTTGTTATTACACCTGCTAGTACATCTGCTACTGTCCCTGTTCATGTTCCAATCCTTACCCCTGTCGTCGAGTCATCTGACACTCGGGGCAAAGGGATCACCGGTGAGCCTGCCCAGACGGAGGCACCGAGGAAGATTACTGTTGATGCCTCTAGACAGGAGATAGAGGAAATTTTAAAGATCATCAAGAAGAGCGACTAGAATGTAGTCGAACAACTGGGGAAAACCCCGTCAAAGATCTCTATGTTGTCTTTATTGTTGTGTTCAGAGGCCCATGATAAGGCTCTGATTGCTTTCCTGAAGACTGCGCACGTGCCGCGGGAAACATCTGCTGACCAGTTCAAAGATTGTGTGGCTAGTCTGACAGCAGATAATGGGTTGGGTTTCTCCGACGCAGACTTGACTGCTAAGGGGAAAAAATCACAATGACGCTCTTCTTGTTTCAATTGAGTCCAGGGGAACTACTCTAGCTCATGTGCTGGTGGATACTGGGTCCTCGTTGAACGTTCTACCCAAGAAAGCATTAGACCCGTTAGACTGTGAAGGGTTGGTGCTGAAACCGAGTAACATTGTTGTTAGGGCCTTTGACGGGTCCAAGAGGATGGTACATGGAGAGGTGGATATTCCATTTAAGGTTGGTTCTCAGATTTTCGCGTCTACATTCTATGTGATGGACATTCGCCCATCTTATTCTTGTTTGCTAGGTCGCCCGTGGATCCATAAAGCTGGGGCAGTAACTTCTACGCTCCACCAGATGCTGAAATACCCAGTGAAGGAGAAAATTGTTACGGTACAAGGAGAAGAGGAGTACATGGTGAGCCACCTCAACTTGTTTCGGTATGTGGAAATGGACGGGGAGTTCATTGAGACCCCGTGTCAACATTTTGAAGAAGTCCCCCAGACGCTGGCATCAACTGAAACTGTTACTGAAGATCCTCCAATGATGATGGCTTCCCTCAAGGATGCTCGGGTTTTTATTAAGAAAGGTGGGTGTGCGAATTGGGGCCAACTCCCTGACTTTGCACATAAGACTGACAAGTTCGGTTTGGGTTTCACTGCAGAATCTCAATGGGCTGTTCGGAGGGCGCGGATTGGAAGACCTCCCCTGCGTATTACTAATCCTGAAGTGAATATGATTGAAGATGATGATGAAGAGTCTGAGTTTGATAGCTGGATTTACCCGACTACCGACGGCGGACTAAGCAACTGGACGGCAAAGGACTTAGTGCCAATTTCTTTTATCACACAGTAATAGACTTTTGTTTCTAATTTGAAATAGACAATTTTTAAACTTTATGGCCCGGTGCCCTACCCGAGACACCGTGGCTTTGTTTGTGAGGGCTTTATGTGTGTCATTTCCATATATCATTAATAAAAGCATTGGACGTTTTCTTGCATTTCAAATTTTGTGCTCCTTGTTTTTCTTTTTTATCTTGCAAAACAACTATTTCACACACACTCACATATACAGGTCTACATACACTCTGGATCCCACTGATAACGACTCTGCTACTGCCAGTTATGACTTCGAAAGTCCGATCAACCAAGCCGAGGACGAAGGTGAGGATGATTGCGAAGTGCCTGGTGAACTTGCTAGATTGTTACTTCAGGAGGAGAGGGCCATACAGCCACATGAAGAGCCAGTGGAAACAGTAAATCTGGGTATGGAGGTAGACAAGAAAGAGGTCAAGATTGGTGCGAATCTGGAACCTAATGTTAAGCAACGGTTGATTCAGATGCTGCGTGACTATGTTTAGATCTTTGCCTGGTCTTATGAAGATATGCCTGGGTTGGATACTGATATCGTGGTTCATCGCTTGCCTACTAAGGAAGATTGTCCTCCAGTGAAACAGAAAGTCTGCTGAATGCGCCCAGAGATGTCTGAGAAAATCAAGGCTGAGGTTATGAAACAGTTTGATGATGGTTTTCTAGCAGTTACTTCTTACCCGCAGTGGGTGGCCAACGTGGTTCCAGTGCCGAAGAAGGATGGTAAGGTTCGGATGTATGTTGACTATAGGGATCTAAACAAGGCAAGCCCCAAGGATGATTTCCCTCTGCCTCATATCAACGTTCTGGTTGACAACACCGCATAGTATAAAGTCTTCTCCTTTATGGATGGTTTCTCCGGTTACAATCAGATTAAAATGGCCCCCGAAAATATGGAAAAGACAACCTTTGTTACTCAATGGGGTACCTTTTACTACAAGGTCATGCCTTTCGGATTGAAGAATGCTGGGGTAACGTATCAGCGCATCATGGTTGCTTTGTTCCACGACATGATTCATCATGAGGTTGAGGTATACGTTGACGACATGATTGCAAGATCCCAGACTGAAGGAGAACACCTGGACCATCTTTAGAAGCTATTTGACAGGTTGAAGTTGTACAGACTGAGGTTAAACCCGAACAAGTGCACCTTCGGGATGAGATCTGGTAAGCTGCTGGGTTTCGTCGTAAGTGATAAAGGTATTCAAGTGGATCCTGCAAAGGTGAAGGCTATACAGGAAATGCCAGCTCCCCGAACAGAAAAAGAAGTCAAGGCTTTTTGGGACGTTTGAACTATATTGCCCGATTCATCTCGCACCTGACTGCTACTTCTGAGCCAATCTTCAAGTTACTGAAGAAAGATCAAGTGGTAAGATGGAACGATGAATGCCAGGCCGCTTTCGAAAGGATCAAAGAATATCTCCAAGAGCCACCTATTCTGATGCCTCCAGTTGAAGGGAGACCTTTAATCTTATACTTGACAGTACTCGACAATTCGATGGGGTGTGTGCTAGGGCAGCATGACGAGTCTGGCTGAAAAGAGCATGCTATTTAATACCTTAGCAAAAAGTTTACCAACTGCAAGACCCGATACTCGTTGCTCGAGAAAACTTGCTGCGCTTTGGCATGGGCTGCTCGCCGGCTGAGAAAGTATATGCTGACTCACACTACTCTATTGATATCAAAGATGGATCCAATCAAGTATATCTTCGAGAAGCCTGCCTTGTCCGGAAGAATAGCAAGATGGCAGATGATCTTGACTGAGTATGACATCCAATATATGACCCAAAAGGCAATCAAGGGAAGTGTGTTGTCACATCAGGCAGTGGACGATTACCATTCTATGAACTTTGAATTCCCGGATGAGAACATCATGTTGGTGACTGACTGTGAAACACCTGGACCGAATGAAGGACCTGAGGAAGGATCCCGATGGTCTATGTACTTTGATAGAGCTTTAAACTCTTTGGATAATGGCATTGGCGCCATGATCATATCTCCTGAGGGCTCTCATACTCCGTTCACCGCCCGACTATGTTTCAACTGCACCAACAACATGGCGGAGTATGAGGCATGCATCATGGGTCTTCAAGCAGCTATCGACCTAAGGATTAAGTTCTTAAGTGTATTTGGAGATTCCGCTCTTGTGATTAGTCAGATCAAAGGCGAGTGGGATACGAAACACCCTAATCTTATTCCTTACAAGGAGTATGTATTGACTTTGCTTCCGCGCTTCAAGGGGATAACCTTTGAACATTTCCCTAGAGAGGAGAATCAGTTGGCGGACGCGCTAGCTACGATGTCTTCTATGTTCAAGGTTGTTGTACCCCAAAATTTGCCCTCCCATTTCTCATTAATTTCTCATCACTAAGTCCTTGGAGCTCAAGATCCAGTTAGGGTTTCATCTGCTCAAGACTTCTCCTTGCACTGTTGACCCAAATTAGGGTTTGTGTTTGCACAAAGATGTTTTGACCTAAAATGCCTAAGATGACTTTCATGCTTCATGTTGGACTCCCAAGTTTATCCATACCAAGTTCCAAGTCTTGATTCCAAATTTTGCCCAGTCAATTGGACAGTTGACCTAGAAATCAACTGTATTGGGGAAAAAGTCAACTGTGGACAATTGACAGTCAAATCTCATGAAAATTGACCCACATCAACATTATGAACTCACATGGACCATTTGATCAAGTTTGGATCACAATTCCACAAGAAATTTGATCAGATCACCAAAAGGGCAAAATGGTCATTTTTAGGGTTTTGACTGCACAAAGGAAATTTTTGACTGTTTGACCTAGCCAATGGCAAACCAAGCTCACATATGGACTCAAGGACCCCATGGAATTGTCTTGACATACTCAACAAGTTCAAAAGATCCCAAATACACAAGATTGACAGTTGAATTTCCCAGTCAATTGATCAATTTTGACTGTATACTGAAAAGTCAAACTTTGACTTTTTGGTCAAAATCAAGTGTCAAGATTCATTTTTCATCAAAACATGCCAAATCATGAAACTTGTTCATCAAGAAATCAAGAATTGCAAATTAGGGTTTGAAATGAGAATTTTTCATAACTTAGAATTTTTCTAAGTTATGAAAAACCCTAATTTTTTCCTAACTTTGCCCCACTTTCTCACCAAGATTCATTTGGATTCAAACAAAAGTCAAAACATGAAAGTTGTAGCCTATTGCATAATCTACAACTTTGATTCACAAAGTTTTCCAAAAAGAAGCTTGTATCTCAAGTTACAATTTTTGGAACAAGGGTACTAAACCATTCTTAACTTAGTGAAAATTTGACGTATTTTAGGCAAGGTTTTTACCTAACTTCAAGACCATTTTCCACATACTTCCCCTTGGAATTTCAATTTTCATTTCATATATGGATTGTAGTACACATTCCAAGCTTTCCAAAATGTCCAAGAACTCATCAAACAACCTCATGGTTAGGGAGAATCGAATTTGGCAAGTTGGGAAAAAGTCACTTTGATTCATGGCCATGTACATGTTCATAACTTGTGCAATTTTTCAAATCAGCATGCTTCCCTTGATTACAGGCCTCTAAACCATCCAACACTCATAAATTTAATGCAAACTCTTTGTGCCAAGACCATGTTCTATGTGTTCAAGCATTGCATGATGGATTAATCCCAAAATAGATAAAGCACTTTAACCATTTTTGCAAAAAGTGAGCTTTATGTCAAGTTGCAAATCAACAAGTACAGATCAAATCTCTTTGGCACAAGATTATGAACAAAACACACTGATCAAGGGGAAGGTTAGCAGCACATTAGGGGGGCCTCTAGCTGTCTAAAACTCAAGTGGACATTTGCTTGCTTAAGTGTTAAGAAACCTAGCATTTTGGACAAGAACTTTCATCTCAGCACAACCAAGCTTAAGAAAACTTGTAAAACATTTTCTAAACATCAAACCCAAGGTAGAACACGAGCAAACCAAGTCCCAAACACTCCCATTCCCAGAATCACTCTCAAACTGCAAAAACAGGGCATGGTCTGCAGATTGAATGCCACAACTCATTTCCATCGTGCATTCTTGCCCAAACCAGTTCAAACACCTTCCCTACCATCAATCCAAACTATCCAAAGCATTAGAAGTGGACTGTAACTCCTCTATTCAGTTTGGCCATTTTCATTTTTCTGATTTGTAGGTGGAGTTCTACAACTCGATTCAGCTAGTTTCAAAGCAAAGTAAAACTTGGAATAGCATCCCTGGACATCAAGGAAGTTGTACCAATCATCACCTTGCTCTAAAAGTACCTCCATCATCAGATACAACTTCAACTGAACAGGTATCTTCTTGAACTTCTATCTTCCAATGTAGGCATCATTAGCTCTAAGTTTGTGAATAAGAAGTATTCTACTCATGCCCCTGAAACTGTACATGCTTTTACTTTCCATTTATTTTGCCTGAGCCGTGAGAATTTAAGGTCTGAACATTGGTAAAAAGTTAGGTTAAGATTTGGGAATGATGAAATTCTCTCTCATTTCTGAGAGTTAGGATGAGTTCTTTACATATTTAGAATCGTGGCTTGATGATTAACATTTCTTATGTTGTAAGTTTGTGCTAAAACTCAAGGAATCAGGATGTTTGAATTCATGAACAAGGCGCGCGTTTTTTGAACAAGAACTGTCCAGAGGTTGAAGAAGAGCCACGTGGGCTGGGCCTGTTTTGATATTTCTTTTCACACCATGTTTTTGGTTTTACACCCCCCAGGCCCATTATGTTTATTTTCATGATTTTTTGACTTTTCTTTTTTCATTCTGACTTATTTATTTTTCCTCATGATATTAAAAATATAAAAATATTTTTTTACACCATTTTTGAATTTATAGGCATTTATTTGTTTAGATTAGTTATTTGTACATAAATAAATATATAAACTTACTTTTATTTAAAAATACCAAAAATAATGTAAACACATTCATTTTTTCATTTTTTATTTTCTTTTATCTTCTGAAAATATTTTATATAAAATATACCTTTTTTATAAATATTAAATATTATTATTTTTGTATATATAATATATATTTAGAAAATAATAAAGATATTCATATATGTATTAGTATATTTAGGTTAAAATACAAAAATACATGCATTTTTCTTTTATTTATATTTGATCTCAAAAAAATACCTTTTTTATAAACATACTTCATTTTTATTTTATTCTGTATATAATAAATAAATATTTGTACACATTAAATAAATAATACCTTTTATTTAAGAAATTAGGGTTTTCCCCTTAAAACATAAAAAAGCTCCAAAAATAATACTTTTTTTATTTTGATTATTTGACATATAAAAAAATACTTTTTTTCATACATATAAAAAAAACCTTTTGCATCTTGCATATTTATTTTATTTCCATTTAATTTATGCAATCAATTATCTTGTAAATAATTCCAAATTGATGTAATAGCTAGGTTTAATTTCCTTGTCAAAATACCCCCCATTTGAACATTTGTACCCCCCTTCCCATATTGTGTTGTAATAGTTTAGGAAATTTAAATTTCGCACTTTATTGCTTTCTAAATATACCATGTTAGAATTAGGGTTTGTATGCAAATAAAAACGACAAAAATAGTTTGACCTAATTTCAAGATAATCAAGCATGAAAATGGACAACACATATCACACTTTCACCCCTAGGATATTCCACTTGTTGCCTTCAATAAATGGGCCATATTGCATGTTAGGTCTCTTTGGGCAAAACCAACACCATTCAAATGATCATAGCCCCTCGATGACGCTTTCGAAAAGTTGCCTAAAATGATCAAGTCCCTTTCAAGGAAAAATTGCCCAAAGATACTTAGCACCATTGCAATTATGGTCTAAACGATGACCCGCGCCCGTCCCTTTCACATCCTAACACAAGATTGT
The DNA here is from genome assembly GCA_948472305.1 of Vicia faba. Lineage (NCBI taxonomy): Eukaryota > Viridiplantae > Streptophyta > Magnoliopsida > Fabales > Fabaceae > Vicia > Vicia faba. Next base: position 1,519,367,590 of record OX451741.1, on the reverse strand, counting down.
CCACCAAATGCAATGGTGGAACAAAATTGTTAAAAGGGTTAAAACATAACAAAAATCTTTGAGAACTTTAGGGTAGATAGCTCTTAAGTACTTGTCAACTTGCAAAAGAAAACACTTGCCTATTTTCAAACCACACTTCACAAACATTTTCAAAACAAACTTTCAAAAAAACCTTGAAACATCTTTTCAAAAAGACAAACACCTTTTGTAAAACATTCGAGTAAAGAATTGTTACAAGGGTAGCCTAGACAAGGCATCTTTTTCAAAACATTTTCAAAGCCATACACAAAGCACCATTTCAAACAATTGAAAACCAAGGCAAGTTGATCTAAGCAAGTACCTAAGAGCCCATGGATAACCATGGATAGAAAGGGTGATAATACCTTCCCTTTCTATAATCTACTCCCCGAACCCAAGAAAAAATCTCAAAGGTTTTTGCTGTGATTTTTAAACCTTTCCTTAGGATAAAATAAAAAGTCGGTGGTGACTCTTGCTCAACCGAAACATTTGCGAAAACAAACGCAAAACCATAGTCAGTTCTCCCACCGTATCACAGAACTGGCGACTCTGCTGGGGAGAAATTTAAAAGTGGAGTAACCTTAGGGCTTAGATCACCTTCTTGCATGACTAATTGTTTGATTTGATTGCTTTATATCTTGGCTCTCTTGTTTGGGTTTGCAATCCTACACCCAGATTTTGGGAAACATTTCATAGATAGCAATACGTTGTGGAAACTGTGCGGGGTATACCGACACGGTTGAAGCAATAGCTATATTAGTGCGACATATTTGTGAGTACCGGTAACCCTTGAGTTCAATCAAGGAGAGTACGGGGCCGCTGAGTGATGTCACTAAGCACTGATGACCTAGAACCTTACTTGACCATCTTGGCCTTTTATTAGGGGTAGTGAGATGACCGGCTTTGGTGCAGTCCGAAGTTGGTAGATACTCGATACTACACTCATTGAGGGTTGTTTTCTTGGAATATTTTGGTCGCTAGTTAAGTGGCTAAACCAAAACAATGAACGATGAAAACAATCCAATGATATTGAGCTCCTTAGAACCCGGTTACTATTTATAGGACAGGTTTTTAAGCCAACTACACTCAAGAGGGTACTTACCTATGAAACCTCATGCAAGCCTGAAACTAGGGTTTGGTGTGATTTGCTTGTACATATGTTTTATGCATACATCATAAACATCATAAAGCATCATATGCATTCACTAACCATTTCAAGGGTTTGGACCTTCATCTTTGTTCTTGTTTTGTAGGTCATGGAAATTCCTCGCAGAAAAACCATCCAAGTCAACCTTGTGAGAATCTCTCCTCAACTCAAGGAGCTCACCTCAAGAATTCCGGAAAGCTCATCCTTCAGTGAAAGACATGGTAGACTGCTCAGCTTAGTCAACACCAACCTTGAAGAAGACATGATGAAAGTGCTATTCCAGTTCTTTGACCCTCTTCACCACTGTTTCACTTTCCCTGACTACCAGTTGGTGCCCACTTTGGAGGAGTTTTCTCAACTCCTAAGAATCCCTATCCTTAATCAACTACCCTTCAACGGTACGGAAAAGGAACCAAAGCCGGAAGATGTTGCTCGAGCATTAAATCTACAACCATCCGACATCAAGGAGCATTGGGAAACCAGAAGCGGCGTTAAAGGATTCTTAGCAAAATTCTTGTTTGAGAAGGCACAAGAATGTTGGAATTCATTGGACCTACAAGCCTTTGAAGAGATTGTGGCACTCCTTATCTATGGGTTGGTCTTGTTCCCAAATTCTGACCAATTGGTAGATGTCAACGCCGTCAAAATTTTTTTGTCCAGAAATCCAATACCAACATTGCTTGGGGATATCCTTCACTCATTTTACACACGAACAATGAGAAAGAGGGGTGTTCTCATGTGCTGTACTCCTCTCCTTGCAAGGTGGTTTATTTCGCACCTTCCACAATCTGTCTTGAAGAATGACCAAGGCTCAAGGTGGTCCCAACGGTTGATGACTCTTACTCACTCTGATGTACATTGGTGTTCTCGGTCCAGAGAAAATGTCATCATCGTCGATCGTTGCGGAGAGTTTCCTAATGTTCCTTTACTTGGAATCAGAGGAGGTATCACCTACAACCCTTGCCTAGCTTTGAGGCAATTTGGATATGCACCGAGGGATGGCCCTCACGACATGTTGATTCCTGACCTAGTTTTTGACTTCGACAACGATGCGCAAGGACTTCGCCAAAGATTCATCAGAGCTTGGGGGAGGCCCAACAAGGTTGATAGCAAGACACTGGGACACAAGAACTCCATCCCTCTTGAGCCTTACCTCAAGTGGGTACGAGCCCGAGCCCAGAGTCTAATGATGCCTTATCTTCATGTTCTCCCTGTGATTAAAGAGCCCATCAAGGAAGGAGAGGTTCCCTACACCATCCTACATCCTGACATGCCTACATCGTGGGAGGAAATGCAGAAAAGTTGGATTCAACTCAAGGAGGAACGGAACACTTTTGAAGCCAGCTTCTACGCCAGTGAGAAGAAGGTTTTAGAGCTTACCCGCCGACTCCATGAGCAAGAGGCCCTCAACACCTACATTGCGCCAAAGAGGATGCGCAACGTCTTTTTACCGTGAGAAGTGTTTTTGTAATATTTGGCCCATGGGGCATTTATGTACTAACAAATTTCTTCTTAATATGACGTGCGTTCTTTTTTGTTTGCAACAATTTTGAATATTCTAAATCCTTGAATGCATTTGCATACACAAGCATATCATTCATCATGTGCATAAGCAGGTCTCACGCCAGGTTTCCTTATCTGTCTGCTGTTTATTTCAGTAGGATGGATCTCGAGCAAACAGTCAAAGACCTGCAAGCTCAAAATGCACAGTTCCAGCAACTCCTGACAACCTTGGCTAAAGGACAGGAGGATCTCAAGACCTTGCTGGGGAACAAAGATCCAGTGAAAAAGAAGAAAAAGAGACTCGGGGTGGCTACTTTAGGGAGAAGATTTGACGGAGAGTCCAGGAGAGTGCTTGAATTTCCTCCTACTTCTGATGAAGGGACCAGTAAAGGAGGTGGGGCTGCAGTACCTTCCGAGTCCGATGTGGAAGAAGAAGAGGTCGAAGAGGATGAAGATTACTCTGATCAACAATACCCTCCAGCTGATGATAAATACAAAGGTTTAGAAGACAGGTTGGCCGCCATGGAGCTACAGAGAGTACCGGGTTTGGATTTTGAAGACTTGGGTTTGGTTGCCGGGATTGTGATTCCCCCAAAATTCAAAGTGCCAGTTTTTGTGAGGTATGATGGGTTGTCCTGTCCAAAAATGCATCTCAGGTCCTACGTGAGAAAGATCCAACCCTATACGGCAGATAAAAACCTTTGGATCCATTTCTTTCAAGACAGCCTTTCTGGGGCTCAATTGGAGTGGTTTTATCAGCTAGAGGGAACCAGCGTCCGAAATTGGGAAGACTTGGCCACCACTTTTTACAAACAATATCAGTATAATTCTGACCTTGCTCCTACTCGTACCCAACTTCAGGGTATGTCATTGGGAACAGGCGAAGGATTCAAAGAATATGCACAAAAATGGAGGGATTTGGCTGGCAGGGTGCAGCCTCCTTTAACCGACCGTGAACTTTTTGATATGTTTCTAGGGACCCTATCTGGGCCATTTTTCAATCATCTGATTGGTAACTCTTCCGCGGGGTTTACCAATTTGATCTTAACAGGCGAAAGAATAGAAGCTGGCATCAAGTCAGGAAAAATTCAGAAGGGTGTTGCTGCAAGTGTTGAGAAGAAACCTTTCAAGAAGGAAACGACTGTGGTATATTCTCAGAGAAGAGCAGGGAAGACTGAGCGCCGGCCGACCGTGGGGGCCGTAATGATTCAAAACTCTTCAAGTGAGCAGCCTCGCTATAACCAGTCCAGACCAAATCAGCAACGGGTGGAACGGCCACAACGGCAGTTCACCCGCATTAATATGACTCCAGCGCAAGTGCTTCCCCATCTGTTGAAGTTGAATCTCGCCACTATCAAAGAGGCACCAAAGAATGTGAATACGTCCTCTCCGCATTATCATCCTAATGCTAAATGCGCCTACCATTCTGACAGTGTTGGGCACGACACCAATGATTGTTGGGCACTCAAGCATAAAATCCAAGACCTGATAGAGGAGAAGGAGGTGGAGTTTGACGCTCCGGAGAAGCCTAATGTAATATCTGCTCCCATGCCGAAGCACGACCGAAATGTCAATGCCATTGAAGAAGATTTGTATGTTGCTGATGTCAATGATCTGATAACTCCATTGTTAACCATCAAGTTGAATCTGTTAAGGGCCGGGATCTTTCCGGGATGTAAAGAAGACTGCTATTGTTGTTACTCTCTACCGTTTGATTGTCCGTTACTGAGGAAAGGCATCCAAGGCCTAATAGATAGTCGACAAATTTTGTTTGAAAAAGTTTCTGCTGTTCCAACCCATACTGAAGATGTCTCAATCATAACCATTCACGCCAATCTTTCCAAGGCCGTCAAAAAGCCTGTTAAGATTACACCAGTTACGAAATCTGTTCCTTTGAAGATAACAATGCCAGGGCCTGTCCCCTATATTTCTGAGAAGTCGATACCATGGAACTATGGCGGTGACGTCTACTACCATGGTATTAAACAAATCGAAATAACTGAAGAAAGTTCGGATGATGAAGAAGCCAGCATTGGTAACATTGCAGGCACGAGCAAAATCACCCGGAGCGGGAGAATATTTTCTCCAGAGATTGCCCCTCCAAGAGCAATCTTTGGACCCTCATCTGCCGACAAGGTCATCCCTGCACCAATAAAACTCTCCGCTAGAACCCCATTGATTGAAGATGTTGTTGTTCCTAGTACTGTCCTTCCTACCGCTGCTGACAAAGGTAAGGGAATCCAAGATGAGCTCGTCAGGACGAGGGCTCAACCCTTGGTCATCCCGGAAACCTCCAAGAAGTAAATGGATGAAATCTTGAAGATAATCAAAAGGAGTGATTACGATGTGGTAGAACAACTGGGGCAAACCCCCACAAAGATCTCCATGCTGGCACTACTAATTTGCTCGGAAGCGCACGCTAAAGCTCTGATAAGGTTCCTGAAGGCAGCCCATGTGCCCCAGGAAACCTCTACAGATCAATTTCAAAATTGCGTGGCCAGCCTTACTGCGGACAATGGATTAGGTTTCTCTGATGCCGACCTAACTCCTAAATGTAGAAACCACAATGATGCTTTGCACATTTCAGTCGAGTGCCGAGGAACTACTCTCGCACATGTCTTGGTCGACACTGGTTCGTCGCTGAATGTACTGCCTAAGAAGGCCTTGGACCGACTAGATTGTGAAGGGTTGAGTTGAAACCGAGTGATATTGTTGTCAGAGCTTTCGATGGTTCGAAGAGAATGGTCCATGGGGAGGTTGAAATTCCCATCAAGGTAGGCACTGAGGTATTTAAATCTACTTTCTATGTGATGGACATCCGTCCGTCATACTCTTGCTTGTTGGGTAGGCCTTGGATACACCATGCTGGGGCAGTCACCTCCTCCTTACATCAGATGTTGAAGTATCCTGTCAAGGGAAAGATCATTACTGTCCATGGTGAAGAGGAGTACATGATTAGCCACTTGAATTCTTTCCGGTATGTGGAGGTAGAAGGGGAGTTCATTGAGACGCCTTTCCAGCATTTCGAAGAAGTCCTTCCTGAAATAACAGTAGCAAAGTTGGCAGCTGAGACACCGAGGCAGATGGCCAGGATGGCATCTCTGGAGGACGCAAGGGCGCAATAAAGGAAGGGAAGAATTCAGCATGGGGGCAGTTGCCTGATATTCCACATAAGACAGACAAATTTGGATTAGGGTTCACTACCGCAGGCCAGAAAGCTATGCGCCATTCGAAGATTGAAAGAGCGCCAGTCAAAATTTCTCCCTATGGAATCAACGCTTTGGAGGACGAAGACAAAGAGAGCAACATCGAAGAGTGGATTTACCCAACTGTCAAAGGAGGATTGTGCAACTGGGAGGCAAAAGACTTTGTCCCCATCACTTTTATTCATCAGTAATTTATCTGTCAAACATTTCCTATTTGGTCTGTAATATTTATTTTCGAACAATCCGTACACTATCTTTCACCTCATGCCTTGCCCGGGGCATGTAGGTCCATTTGTAAGGGTTTTGATTATTTTTCATATCCATATGCCATGTTTAATGATCCATTGGACGTTTTTCATTTGATAAACTGCTTGTGTTCATTTTCTTTCCTTTTGCATTTTTTGTTTAAGGATGGCTATCCCTTACACACACCCACACTCACAAATGCAGGTACCCATCCACTCCGGATCCCACGGGTGACAATTCTGCTATATCCTTCAATAACTCTGAAGATCTGGTCAATCAAGCCGAGTATGAAGATGACGAAGGTTGTGAAGTACCAGGGGAACTAGCCAGACTTCTACAGCAAGAGGAAAGAGCCATCTTACCGCACGAAGAGTCATTGGAAACTGTCAACTTAGGGATCGAAGAAGACCGGAAGGAGGTGCAAGTGGGTGCCAATCTGGAACCAAGTGTCAAGGAACGCCTGATACAGTTGTTGAATGAGTATGTTGAAATCTTCGCTTGGTCTTATGAAGACATGTCAGGTTTAGACACAGACATTGTGGTTCACCGTCTCCCCACAAGAGAGGATTATCCACCGATCAAGCAAAAAGTCCGCCGAATGAGGCCTGACATGTCTGAAAAGATCAAAGCAGAAGTGATGAAGCAATTCGACGCTGGCTTTCTGGCTGTTACGTCCTATCCTCAATGGGTCGCTAACATCGTGCCAGTACCTAAGAAAGATGGCAAAGTCAGGATGTGTGTGGACTACCGGGATTTGAATAGGGCCAGTCCCAAAGATGATTTTCCACTTCCACACATTGACATTTTAATCGATAATACAGCTCATCACAAAGTGTTTTCCTTCATGGATGGATTCTCGGGCTACAATCAAATTAAAATGGCCCCCGAGGATATGGAGAAAACAACTTTTGTCACACAATGGGGCACTTTCTGTTACAAGGTGATGCCGTTCGGACTGAAGAATGCTGGGGCAACTTATCAACGCGCCATGGTAGCTTTATTTCATGATATGATACATCATGAGATTGAGGTTTACGTAGACGATATGATAGCTCGGTCACAAACAGAGGAAGAGCACCTTGAACATCTAGAAAAGCTGTTTGCCAGATTGAAAGAATACAAACTCAGGCTGAATCCAAGTAAATGCACTTTTGGAGTTAGGTCTGGTAAGCTTCTAGGATTCATCGTAAGCAACAAAGGCATTGAAGTCGATCCAGAAAAAGTGAAAGCAATACAAGAGATGCCTGCTCCCCGTATTGAAAAGAAGGTTAGAGGGTTCTTGGGGCGCTTGAACTATATTGCCAGATTCATCTCTCATGTGACTTCTACCTGTGAGCCAATTTTCAAACTCTTGAAGAAAGATCAGGTAGTCGAATGGAACGACGATTACCAAGCTGCTTTTGATAAAATCAAGGAGTATTTGCTAGAACCTCCTATTCTGATGCCCCCCGTCGAAGGAAGACCATTGATCATGTATCTAACCGTCTTGGATAACTCAATGGGGTGTGTTTTGGGCCAACATGACGAGTCTGGTCGAAAAGAGCATGCTATTTATTACCTTAGCAAAAAGTTTACCGACTGTGAGACTCACTACTCACTGCTCGAGAAAACTTGCTGCGCTTTGGTATGGGCTGCTCGCCGACTAAGACAGTATATGTTGACCCATACTACCTTGTTGATTTCCAAAATGGATCCTATCAAGTATATCTTCGAAAAGCCCGCTTTATCTGGAAGAATAGCTAGATGGCAAATGATCCTAACAGAGTATGACATCCAGTACACCACCCAAAAAGCTATAAAAGGGAGTGTGCTAGCTGACCATCTGGCTCATCAAGCTATTGAAGATTACCAACCCATGAGATTTGACTTCCCAGACGAGGACATCATGAATTTGGACAACATTGAAGGTAACGGACCGTATGACGGACCCGAAAAGGGATCCCGATGGACCCTGTACTTTGATGGTGCTTCAAATGCACTTGGAAATGGTATCGGCGTAGTACTCATTTCTCTGGAAGGTTGTCACACACCTTTCACGACCTGACTTTGCTTCAGCTGCACAAACAACATGGCTGAGTATGAAGCTTGCATCTTTGGTCTCAAGGCTGCCATAGACTTGGGGATCAAATATTTGATCGTATTTGGGGACTCGGATTTAGTTATCAGTCAAATCAAAGGAGAGTGGGATACCAAGCACCCTAACCTTATCCCATACAAAGAACATGTCTTGACATTGTTGCCTCATTTCGAGCAAATTACCTTCGAGCATTTCCCGCGAGAAGAGAATCAGCTAGCAGATGCTCTAGCTACAATGTCCTCCATGTTTAAACTCAACTGGGATAACGAGGCTCCCCAAATCACCATCGAGCGAATGGATGAACCTGCGCATTGTCACGAGATTAATACCGAAGAAGTAGTGGAACAACCTTGGTTCCATGAAATCAAAAGGTATCTCGAGACTAGAGATTATCCCGAAGGAGCTTCCGTAAATGACAAGAAGTTCTTAAGGAAATTCGCTGCTAAGTTCTTCCTGAGCAACGACATCCTTTACAAACGAAGCCATGATTGTGTATTACTCCGATGCGTAGACAAAGCTGAAGCAGAGTTGATCATGACTGAGATACACAGCGGCACATTTGGCACTCACTTGAGCGGGCATACAATGGCTAAGAAGATCCTAAGGGCAGGCTATTACTGGTCTACCATGGAAGCTGACTGCCATCAACATTCCCGTACTTGCCACAAATGTCAAGTCTACACTGACAAGGTTCATATCCCTCCGGTTCCTCTCAACGTTCTGACTGCTCCTTGGCCATTTGCAATGTGGGGCATTGACATGATTGGAGAGATCAAGCCCACGGCTTCCAACGGACATCGCTTCATCCGAGTTGCCATTGACTATTTCACCAAGTGGGTCGAAGCAGCTTCCTTCGCCTCTGTTACTAAAAATGTGGTTGCCCGCTTCATCAAGCAAAATCTCATATGCCGGTATGGTGTTCCAGACAGGATCATCACAGACAACGGTACAAATCTGAATAACACGATGATCACCGCATTGTGCGAACAGTTCAAGATTTATCATCACAATTCATCTCCCTATCGGCCGAAGATGAACGGTGCTGTTGAAGCTGCGAACAAAAACATTAAGAAGATCATTCAGAAAATGACAGTCACTTACAAAGACTGGCATGAGATGTTACTGTTTGCTCTACATGGATACCGTACGACGGCACGTACGTCAACCGGGGCAACCCCATTTTCGTTGGTATATGGCATGGAAGCTGTCCTGCCTATGGAAGTTCAGATTCCTTCTCTAAGGATTATGAAGGACGCATGTTTGAATGAAGATGATTGGATGCAGACCCGACTTGATCAACTCAATCTGATCGACGAGAAGCGACTCGCTTCTATATGCCATGGTCAGACGTATCAAAAACGGATGATCAAGGCCTTCAATAAGAAAGTCAGACGTCAAGTGTATCAAGTCGGAGATCTCGTAATCAAGCGGATTATCTTGCCGCAAAGTGATCCCAGGGGCAAATGGACTCCTACATATGAAGGACCATTTGTGATCAAGAGCATATTTTCTGAAGGTGCGATGATTCTAACCACCATGGACGGCGACGATTTGCCGCACCCTGCGAACGCATACATAGTCAAAAGATACTACGCATAAAATAACCCGACAAGTCGAAAACCCGAAAGGGCGGCTTGGGCAAAAATGGGCATCCCGGTGAACCGAAAACCCGAAAGGGCGGTTCAGGCAAAAATTAGGGATAAAAATGAAAAAAAATCGGTACACCCGGCAAGTTGAAAACCCGAAAGGGCGGCTTGGGCAAAAAGGGGTTTCCCGGTGGATCGAAAACCCGAAAGGGCGATTCAGGCAAAAGTTATGGAATTAAAGCATATGACTATGTCTCGTCGGATCACTTCAAAGACAATCTCTTCATCAACCAGTTCCAGGTTTCTGATCAATCCAGTCATCGGCAAACGGAGCATTGAATGGACAGATATTCAGAGTTGTGAAGGCTATAGCGGAATGGAATCCCATGGAATTATTTCACATAGCCATCTTTATTTTGTATAAATCTTTCAATATTTACGACGAAATCCTCTTACTAGGATGTTTGTCTCCTTTGTATAAATATACTCATAGAAAGTCAATACAAATACTTTTCCCAGAAATTTGTGTCGTTTCCTTTTTTCTTTTTCTCTTGCACTAATTGTTTTATTTTGAGAAACGTCCAATGTTTTGTTAAATAGGCATATGCATTTGAACATAATCATTTCCTTATGAATCAAGAAAGAGGATTACTGATAGGTTGAAGGTGCAGTTGGATATCTTGATACCCTTTCAAAGGAAACCCCCCAGGAGATTTGGAATCCATATCCCCAACAAGTCTTGAAGCTTATCCCCAGTAGATTCTAGAAGCTTATCCCCTGCAGAGTACAGACGTCTCTCCCAAGCTTTATTCAAAGTTATTCCTCACAAGGGCTTATAACTGGGTTATCCTCAGCATATTGCCACAGAAGATCGCACTCGCCAAAATTCTTCCTATCCTCAGCGGAGTTCATCAGAGTTCCCCAACATAACTTATCAATACAATCCCCAGAGGAGTTTATCTTTGTCATCCCCAGCCAGAGAATCCTCCAGAACTCAATTCCCCTCAGAACTAAGTTTCAGTATCCCCAGCAGAACCAGACTAGTGAACCTTCTCCCCACTGAGATGCTTCCCACCAAGCTGAAGATTCTCAGATCATACTTCCCCAGCATGAGTCTATTAGATGGGAACTCCTCAGTAGAAGTCATCAGGAATTCTCTTCCCCAACAACAGCCAAGGAATTATTCATCCCGGCAGCAGTCAAGATGCTTTTATCTTCAGTCATCTCGGATTCATCTATCCTCAGCAAGACAGCTCTCCAACTTACATGCACATTCATTTACATTCATATCATATAATATACATTGCATCATGCATCATGACATTGCATATAACTAACTCTTTACCTTTTCAGGTAAGATCAGTCGACACACAAAATCATTATCTTCCGAGATTCTTTCCAGGAATAGTTCAGATGTGACCCAGACACGGCAATATTCTGATGCTTATTCCAAATTCATTCAGATGCGGTGTTACACGGACGCATCATTAGGAAACCCTACACCGGTTCCTCTTTAAATTCAAGATTTCTGAAAATAGTTCACGGGTTCTCCAAGTAACGGATGTTAACCTATCGCTTGTTCAGTTTCTTCTCAAGACTTCTGAAAACAGTTTATGGATTCTTCCCAACAACGGATGTTAATTTATCGCTTGTTCAGATGCAACTTTTGAAAACAGTTTACGGACGCTTCTCAACAACGGATGCTGCTCTATTGCTTATTCAACTTCAAGATTTCTGAAAACAGTTTACGGATTCTTCCCAACAACGGATGTTAATCTATCGCTTGTTCAGACTCTTCTCAACTTCTGAAAACAGTTCACGGGTTCTCCAAGTAACGGATGTTAACCTATCGCTTGTTCAGTTTCTTCTCAAGACTTCTGAAAACAGTTTATGGATTCTTCCCAACAACGGATGTTAATCTATCGCTTGTTCAGATGCAACTTTTGAAAACAGTTTACGGATGCCTCCAGATACGGATGTCAATCTATTGCTTATTCAGACCCCCAATTCAGATGTGGTCCAAAGCATGGACACCTTTCTGATACTCATTCCAGATGGCATCTTTAAGCCCATCCCCGACAAGATTGTTGTCACTCCTCCCGATGGCATCATTAAGCCCATCTCCAAATGGCGTCTCTAAGCCTATTCCCGCATCCTTTGCTTTGACGAGTGCAAATTTAAGGGCACTCTAGTGTCCAATCTCCTTTTACCCTCGAGTCGCGAAAGGCAAACTTGCCAATCTAACTCTTCGGATTCAAGAAGTTTGAATAGGGGCAACTGTTGTACCCCAAAATTTACCCTCCCATTTCTCATTAATTTCTCATCACTAAGTCCTTGGAGCTCAAGATCCAGTTAGGGTTTCATCTGCTCAAGACTTCTCCTTGCACTGTTGACCCAAATTAGGGTTTGTGTTTGCACAAAGATGTTTTGACCTAAAATGCCTAAGATGACTTTCATGCTTCATGTTGGACTCCCAAGTTTATCCATACCAAGTTCCAAGTCTTGATTCCAAATTTTGCCCAGTCAATTGGACAGTTGACCTAGAAATCAATTGTATTGGGGAAAAAGTCAACTGTGGCCAATTGACAGTCAAATCTCATGAAAATTGACCCACATCAACATTATGAACTCACATGGACCATTTGATCAAGTTTGGATCACAATTCCACAAGAAATTTGATCAGATCACCAAAAGGGCAAAATGGTCATTTTTAGGGTTTTGACTGCACAAAGGCAATTTTTGACTGTTTGACCTAGCCAATGGCAAACCAAGCTCACATATGGACTCAAGGACCCCATGGAATTGTCTTGACATACTCAACAAGTTCAAAAGATCCCAAATACACAAGATTGACAATTGAATTTCCCAGTCAATTGATCAATTTTGACTGTATACTGAAAAGTCAAACTTTGACTTTTTGGTCAAAATCAAGTGTCAAGATTCATTTTTCATCAAAACATGCCAAATCATGAAACTTGTTCATCAAGAAATCAAGAATTGCAAATTAGGGTTTGAAATGAGAATTTTTCATAACTTAGAATTTTTCTAAGTTATGAAAAACCCTAATTTTTTCCTAACTTTGCCCCACTTTCTCACCAAGATTCATTTGGATTCAAACAAAAGTCAAAGCATGAAAGTTGTAGCCTATTGCATAATCTACAACTTTTATTCATAAAGTTTTCCCAAAATAAGCTTGTATCTCAAGTTACAATTTTTGGAACAAGGGTACTAAACCATTCTTAACTTAGTGAAAATTTGACCTATTTTAGGCAAGGTTTTTACCTAACTTCAAGACCATTTTCCATATACTTCCCCTTGGAATTTCAATTTGCATTTCAAATATGGATTGTAGTACACATTCCAAGCTTTCCAAAATGTCCAAGAACTCATCAAACAACCTCATGGTTAGGGAGAATCGAATTTGGCAAGTTGGGAAAAAGTCACTTTGATTCATGGCCATGTACATGTTCATAACTTGTGCAATTTTTCAAATCAGCATGCTTCCCTTGATTACAGGCCTCTAAACCATCCAACACTCATAAATTTAATGCAAACTCTTTGTGCCAAGACCATGTTCTATGTGTTCAAGCATTGCATGATGGATTAATCCCAAAATAGATAAAGCACTTTAACCATTTTTGCAAAAAGTGAGCTTTATGTCAAGTTGCAAATCAACAAGTACAGATCAAATCTCTTTGGCACAAGATTATGAACAAAACACACTTATCAAGGGGAAGGTTAGCAGCACATTAGGGGGGCCTCTAGCTGTCTAAAACTCAAGTGGACATTTGCTTGCTTAAGTGTTAAGAAACCTAGCATTTTGGACAAGAACTTTCATCTCAGCACAACCAAGCTTAAGAAAACTTGTAAAACATTTTCTAAACATCAAACCTAAGGTAGAACACGAGCAAACCAAGTCCCAAACACTCCCATTCCCAGAATCACTCTCAAACTGCAAAAACAGGGCATGGTCTGCAGATTGAATCCCACAACTCATTTCCATCGTGCATTCTTGCCCAAACCAGTTCAAACACCTTCCCTACCATCAATCCAAACTATCCAAAGCATTAGAAGTGGACTGTAACTCCTCTATTCAGTTTGGCCATTTTCATTTTTCTGATTTGCAGGTGGAGTTCTACAACTCGATTCAGCTAGTTTCAAAGCAAAGTAAAACTTGGAATAACATCCCTGGACATCAAGGAAGCTGTACCAATCATCACCTTGCTCTAAAAGTACCTCCATCATCAGATACAACTTCAACTGAATAGGTATCTTCTTGAACTTCTATCTTCCAATGTAGGCATCATTAGCTCTAAGTTTGTGAATAAGAAGTATTCTACTCATGCCCCTGAAACTGTACATGCTTTTACTTTCCATTTATTTTGCCTGAGCTGTGAGAATTTAAGGTCTGAACATTGGTAAAAAGTTAGGTTAAGATTTGGGAATGATGAAATTCTCTCTCATTTCTGAGAGTTAGGATGAGTTCTTTACATATTTAGAATCATGGCTTGATGATTAACATTTCTTATGTTGTAAGTTTGTGCTAAAACTCAAGGAATCAGGATGTTTGAATTCATGAACAAGGCGCGCGTTTTTTGAACAAGAACTGTCCAGAGGTTGAAGAAGAGCCATGTGGGCTGGGCCTGTTTTGATATTTCTTTTCACACCATGTTTTTGGTTTTACACCCCCTAGGCCCATTATGTTTATTTTCATGATTTTTTGACTTTTCTTTTTTCATTTTGACTTATTTATTTTTCCTCATGATATTAAAAATATAAAAATATTTTTTTACACCATTTTTGAATTTATAGGCATTTATTTGTTTAGATTAGTTATTTGTACATAAATAAATATATAAACTTACTTTTATTTAAAAATACCAAAAATAATGTAAACACATTCATTTTTTCATTTTTTATTTTCTTTTATCTTCTGAAAATATTTTATATAAAATATACCTTTTTTATAAATATTAAATATTATTATTTTTGTATATATAATATATATTTAGAAAATAATAAAGATATTCATATATGTATTAGTATATTTAGGTTAAAATACAAAAATACATGCATTTTTCTTTTATTTATATTTGATCTCAAAAAAATACCTTTTTTATAAACATACTTCATTTTTATTTAATTCTGTATATAATAAATAAATATTTGTACACATTAAATAAATAATACCTTTTATTTAAGAAATTAGGGTTTTCCCCTTAAAACATAAAAAAGCTCCAAAAATAATACTTTTTTTATTTTGATTATTTGACATATAAAAAAATACTTTTTTTCATACATATAAAAAAAAAACCTTTTGCATCTTGCATATTTATTTTATTTCCATTTAATTTATGCAATCAATTATCTTGTAAATAATTCCAAATTGATGTAATAGCTAGGTTTAATTTCCTTGTCAAAATACCCCCCATTTGAACATTTGTACCCCCCTTCCCATATTGTGTTGTAATAGTTTAGGAAATTTAAATTTCGCACTTTATTGATTTCTAAATATACCATGTTAGAATTAGGGTTTGTATGCAAATAAAAACGACAAAAATAGTTTGACCTAATTTCAAGATAATCAAGCATGAAAATGGACAACACATATCACACTTGCACCCCTAGGATATTCCACTTGTTGCCTTCAATAAATGGGCCATATTGCATGTTAGGTCTCTTTGGGCAAAACCAACACCATTCAAATGATCATAGCCCCTCGATGACGCTTTCGAAAAGTTGCCTAAAATGATCAAGTCCCTTTCAAGGAAAAATTGCCCAAAGATACTTAGCACCATTGCAATTATGGTCTAAACGATGACCCGCGCCCGTCCCTTTCACATCCTAACACAAGATTGTCCACCAAATGCAATGGTGGAACAAAATTGTTAAAAGGGTTAAAACATAACAAAAATCTGTGAGAACTTTAGGGTAGATAGCTCTTAAGTACTTGTCAACTTGCAAAAGAAAACACTTGCCTATTTTCAAACCATACTTCACAAACACTTTCAAAACAAACTTTCGAAAAAACCTTGAAACATCTTTTCAAAAAGACAAACACCTTTTGTAAAACATTCGAGTAAAGAATTGTTACAAGGGTAGCCTAGACAAGGCATCTTTTTCAAAACATTTTCAAAGCCATACACAAAGCACCATTTCAAACAATTGAAAACCAAGGCAAGTTGATCTAAGCAAGTACCTAAGAGCCCATGGATAACCATGGATAGAAAGGGTGCTAATACCTTCCCTTTCTATAATCTACTCCCCGAACCCAAGAAAAAATCTCAAAGGTTTTTGCTGTGCTTTTTAAACCTTTCCTTAGGATAAAATAAAAAGTCAGTGGCGACTCTTGCTCAACCGAAACATTTGCAAAAACAAACGCAAAACCATAGTCAGTTCTCCCACCGTATCACAAAGGTCATATGGGACAATGGGGCTCCCCAGATTACCATTGAGAGGTTGGACGCACCTGCACATTGCTGTGACATTGAGACTGAAGAGGTAGCAGATAAACCCTGGTTTCATGAGGTAAAGAGGTATCTTGAGGCCCAGGAGTACCCTGAGGGTGCATCTGTTAATGATAAAAAGTTTATGAGGAGGTTCGCGGCGAAGTTCTTCATCAGCAATGACATTCTTTACAAGCGTAACCATGACTCAACCTTGCTACATTGTGTGGATAAGAACGAAGCAGAAAGGATTATGGTAGAGTTACATGAAGGTACTTTCGGAACTCATTCAAGTGGACACACCATGGCAAAGAAGATCCTACGGGCAGGATATTATTGGTCCACCATGGAAGCCGACTGCTATCATCATTCTCGAACTTGTCATAAGTGTCAAGTCTATGCTGATAAGGTGCATATACCTCCAGTTCCTCTGAATGTTTTGACATCACCTTGGCCTTTTGCAATGTGGATCTTCGACATGATCGGCGAGATCAGACCTACTACATCCAACGGGAATCGTTTCATCCTGGTAGTTATTGATTACTTTACAAAGTGGGTTGAAGCAGCTTCCTTTTCTACTGTAACCAAGAACGTCGTGGCACGGTTCATTCGGCATAATCTGATCTGTCGATACGGTGTACCAGAGAGGATCATTACAGATAATGGTACAAATCTCAACAATAAGATGATCACCGAGCTCTACAAGCAGTTCAAGATACATCATCACAACTCTTCTCCTTACCGGCCGAAGATGAATGGGGCTGTAGAAGCGGCTAATAAAAATATTAAGAAGATTGTGCAGAAGATGACGGTGACGTACAAAGATTGGCACGAGATGTTACCATTTGCTCTTCATGGGTACCGTACCTCAGCGCAGAGGTCAACAGGGGCAACACCCTATTCCTTGGTTTATGGCATGGAGGCCGTCTTGCCCATTGAAGTTCAGATACCCTCTCTTCGGATTATGAAGGATGCAGGTTTGAGCAGAGATGATTGGATTCGGACCCGGCTTGATCAACTGAACTTAATTGACGAAAAAAGACTTACTGCTATTTATCATGGTCAAACGTACCAAAAACGGATGATCAAGGCATTTAACAAGACGACAAGAGTATCAAGTTGGGGACCTGGTTATCAAGCGCATAATACTGCCTCAAGGTGATCCCAGGGGCAAATGGACCCCTACTTACGAAGGGCCATTTGTGGTTAAGAACATTTTCTCAGGAGGAGCTATGATTCTAACCACCATGGATGGTGACGACCTTCCTCACCCTGTCAATGCAGACATAGTGAAAAAATACTACGCATAATCAAAGACCCACTAGGTCGAGTGGCCTAGACAAAAATAAGGGCTTCCCGACGAACCAAAAGGGTTCGGGCAAAAATAAGGGACGAAAATGAAAAAAAAATCTGTACACCCGACAAGTCGAAAACCTGAAAAGGCGGCTTGGGCAAAAAAGGGTATCCCGGTGGACTGAAAACCCGAAAGGGCGGTCAAGGCAAAAATTAGGGATCAAAGCGTAACACTATGTCTCATTGGATCACCTTGCAACCAGACTTCGGTATCGACTACCAAGTTCGGACGGCACCAAACAATTTGATCTACCTTCAACCAAGTAGCAAAGTGATGAGATGCTTGAGGACATAAAGGCAATATCAGAGTTGGAACCCAGTGGGATTGTTCACATAGCTGTTTTTCTTTGTTTTTCACAAATTGTATAAATTCTATTTGTTCGGCGGCGTTCTCTTACTAGGACACCAGCCTCTTGTACAAAAACACCTATTTACAGGCTAAACTTCAAAATCAATACAAGTCATTTTCACAAATAAATTTCAAACTGTTTTCCTTTTTCTGTTTTGTTTTGCAAAGAACGTCCAATGTTTATTTTTGATATATGCATTTGTCATTGATTGCTGCTCATAAAAATTTACATGCGAAACAAAAGACGATTACTTGTAATATCATAAACAGGGGCAAACGAGAAATGTCCAAACCGTATAGTTGCTTTATCCACCAGGTATAGGGATAAACCTAGCTGGAGGAAACGATTGAAAGTACACTCATTCCCCGCAGAGTAAAATAAAGACAATGGTTTTAGCTCTCCCCGGCTGAGACTCGCAACTGTGAATGAATCAGTAATATTCTCCTCAAGCAGAGTTTATCTACCATCAGCACTAAAAAGTCTTATCATCCCCACCGGAGTATAAAAGTATCCCCAGTGGAGTTTAAAGAATGATCCCCAATAGACTTTGGAAGATTATCCCCAGTAAAGTCTAAAAGGGCTATCCCCAGTAAGGTCGCTATTGGAAAGTCATCCCCAGCGGAGTTCTTTCATTTCACAAAACAGGAATTTAATCCCCAACAGGTTTCATTTTCATCTGCAGCGGTAATTCATCCCCAGCTGAATTTATCAACAGAATCCTCCGGCAGAGCATCCCTTCCCCACAGAGTCATTCTCTCATCAGTTTATTCCCCAGAGAAGTTATCCTCCCCTACAGGTTTATTCTCATAATCATCTTCATCCACTATCTCCAGCGGAAACGAAGAATTCATTTCTTTTCTCCAACAGCAATCAGGGATTTATTTTCCCCAGCTAAAAACATCACATTTTCATACATCATGACATGCATACGCATCATATAACACAATCTCATTTATTTTGAGAACATCATTGCTTAATGCATATCATGCATTACATACAGCTAACCTTTACCTTTCAGGAAAGATTCTCACAAAATTCAAGCTATGGAGCTTTTACCTCAGTCGAATTACGGACAAGTTCCTAAATCTCGACAAAGACGTTTCTCAAGTTGAATTACGGACAGGCTCCTAAATCTCAACAAAGTTGTTTCTCAAAGCTGAATTACGGACAAGTTCCTAAATCTCAGCAAAGTAGTTGAATTACGGACGAGCTCCTAAATATCAGTGAAGTTATTTCCCCAGTTGAATTACAGACAAGTTCCTAAATCTCGGCAAAGTTGTTGAATTACAGACGAGTTCCTAAATCTCGACAGATATGTTCCTCAGTTGAATTACGGACGAGTTCCTAAATCTCAGCAGAGATGTTTCCTCAGTTGAATTACGGATGAGTTCCTAAATCTCAACAAAGTTGTTTCTCAAGTTGAATTACGGACGAGCTCCTAAATCTCAGCAAAGTAGTTGAATTACGGACGAGTTCCTAAATCTCAGCAGAGATGTCTCCTCAGTTGAATTACGGACGGGCTCCTAAATCTCGATAGATATTTCCTCAGTTGAATTATGGACGATGTTCCTAAATCTCAGCAGAGATGTTTCCTTAGTTGAATTACGGACAAGCTCCTAAATCTCAGCATAAATATTTCCTCAGTTGAATTACGGACGAGCTCCTAAATCTCAACAGAGATGTTTCCTCGGTTGAATTACGGACAAGTTCCTAAATCTCGACAGATATGTTCCTCAGTTGAATTACAGATGAGTTCCTAAATCTCAACAGAGATGTTTCCTCGGTTGAATTACGGACGAGTTCTTAAATCTCAGCAGAGATGGTTTCTCAGTTGAATTACGGACGAGTTCCTAAATCTCAACAGAGTTGATTCCCCAGTTGAGTACGGACGATTGAAGTTCCTAAATATCAACAGAGACGACTCACTAGCAGGATGACAGACGACCAAAGCTCCTAAAATTCTACTTCTCTCAACTAAGATCAGACTTCCCCAGCGGAATCTTCCTCAACAACAGGTATACAAGTTCTCGTTAAGGAATCTCTCATGCGATCGACACTCCTTCAGATGGAATATTGAAGCCCATCCCCTCGCCAACAATTTCCAAATGGCATCTGTAAGCCCATTCCCGACATCACAAGACAATTATCACTTCATGCGAGTGCAAATTTTTGGGCACTCTAGTGTTCAATCCTCTTCCACCTTCGGATCACGAAAGGCACGAAAGCCAATCTACATCCTCAGGTTTAAGAAAATTGAACAGGGGAAGTTGTTGTACCCCAAAATTTTTCCTCCCATATTTCTCAAAGTATGTCAAGAAAGATCCTCAAGTTGCTCAAAGTAGCCCAAGAGTTGGTCAGACAAGCTTTCTCCTAAGGAAGTCTACCCCAAATTAGGGTTTCATGTTGCATCAAGGTACTTAAGTCCAAGTGATCCCAAGTGCTCACCAATGTCCTAATATATTCTCAAGATCATCCATGTGAAGTTTCAAGCCTTGCAGAGGAAGTTTGCTCAGTCAATTGCTCAAAGGTCCAAGAATCGACTATGCTAGGGCAAAAGTCATGGGTTGATCATTTTGAAGTATATTTCATCATTTGATCAAGGGTTGAACATGATTCATCAAGGATTACTCATAATTTATCAAGACTCAAAAGTTGCTAAATTAGGGTTTTGTAGGAAAAGTCAACTCAACTTTGACCAAGCATAACTTTCTCATACTTTATGAGAAATGACCCATACAAAGCTAATTTTGAAGAGGATGCAATTTCCTACAATCCATATTCAGCTCCAAAGATTAAAATATGCACCCACAAGAAATTATGAATTTGGACATTATAGGTCATTTTGAAAAGTCAACAAAAACACCTTTTTTGTCAAAACTTCATACTTGAGCATGGAATATCAAATTGAGATGAGACCAATAGGATTGCTTAGAGGACATCTCAAGATTTCTAAAAAGTCAAAGAACACCTCCAAATAGTCAAAATTGAGGAAGTTGTGCATTGTTGAAGTTGGCCTTTTTTGCAAAATGGCCAAAAGTCAAATATCCCCAAAACATCAAATTTTGCCAAATGGGCCCATTCTTTTTCACTTGTTTTGAGTTGGCATCATAGCCCACGTGCTCTAGCCTTTGCCACTTGTCCATATCATATTTTTATTAATTATTTTGATTTTTATTTAAATTAATTTGATTTATATCAAAATAAATCAAATAAAAAACCAAAACATTAATAACCAATGATTTTGTGTTGTTTCAAGCTTCATTATACAACTATCATCCTTCCAATTCGTGCCAAGCCCTAGAGTGCACAAAAAGATTAAAAATAAGCCATATTTGGAAAAATCTTCAAAGGGTATCAAATCAAATCTAAAGTCATTGAAAGAAGAAGATTTGGACTGAATAAACAACCCTAATACATTGCTGGATACATAAGGAGGCGAGGCAAATCAAAACAAGGGTTAGAGATAAGCGTGAGAGCAAGAACAAAAATCTGAAAATACAAAGAAAAGTGTGAGTTCGAAATCATCATTAGAGGCAATCTCAAAGCTTGCTATTGATTCCAATCGCTACCTGGCACTCTCTAGAAGCTAAAGCAATCCAAAACCGGTCCATTCAAGTCCTTAATCGCGCTGTAAGTCATTCATAATCCCGCTCTGTTCTTGAATTTGTATCTTGGAATTTACGCATTGTTAACCTGAATCAATTGCATATTCTTAACCTATGAATCATTTGCAAGCTTTTGACATTACCCAATTGCATTTTAATGGTCTGTAACGAAATCCACCATTGTTAGGGTTTCGTATTTGGTTTTAGGGCTTTTTGTTTCAGGAATAATTAGCCTTCATAATGGGCATGGTTGCAATCAGGAGGATGAGACGACCTCAACCATGGTATTAGATATCATTTCCATGGCCTGTAAGAGATTTTGGATGAACCCTTGTTTGTAGCGACGGACATTTGTCCGTATGTATAAATGGCTCAACTTTTAGCCACGATTCAAGAACAGGGATGAAGGCGTGTCACCCCACCATTGGCTTGTTTAAACGAGCGCGCGTTTTTTATTTGTTTTTTTCCAATTTTCTTTTGTTTTATATATTATTAATAGTTTGTAATATGTTAACAAATAGAACAACACAGCCTAGTGGTTACCACGCAGGATTTCAAGGCATTGGAGGCTGGAGGTCAGGGGTTCGATCCCTGCCTCCAGCATTTGTTAATATCCCTTGTTATTTCATAGAATCCAGTACACGCTCAAGCCAAACGTCCACCATGCTCCTTCCTCATCAACACGCCAGATGGCCAAATGGCCAGATCTGGTGGTCATCATTGAAGGTGCACCAAAGGGTCAGTCAATGCACACGCACTGGATTGCAAAAAAGTCAAATGGACCTCCTCAAATGGGCTAGAAAACTGCTATTCACACACCCTAAAGCAGGCTCGATCTCTACCTTTTTTATATTTTGTTTATTTTCATTTAATTATTTATTTATTTAATTACTAACCAAAATTAATTTTTCTTTTTATCAAGAATCATAAAAAATATTTTATGCCCAATTAAATTTCAGA
This sequence comes from Vicia faba, assembly GCA_948472305.1. Lineage (NCBI taxonomy): Eukaryota > Viridiplantae > Streptophyta > Magnoliopsida > Fabales > Fabaceae > Vicia > Vicia faba. The sequence continues at coordinate 1,519,345,092 of OX451741.1, read as the reverse complement.
ATTTTATTTTTCATTAATACATATTAATTAAATTAATTAGGTTATTAATTTTAGATAACTTTCATTTATTTTGTAAATATTTAAAATTAATTAGAATCAATAGGTTTTAACCCTAATTTAATTATTTAATTTCTTTCCTAAATTAACAAAACTCCAAAAATATGTCATTTAATTGTTTTTTTCATTAATTAATTTAATAATTAATTTAGCATTTAAATTTAGGATTTAATTTCTTTTCTTAAAAAATAAAAAAACAACAAAAATATTTTCTTTTAATTAGGAGGGTCAAAACCCTAGTTTCACATTCGATCCAATTGACTCGCGCGATTTATTTTTCTCTAACCAAATTATTGTATCTGCTCCCGGTTTGTAAGAATTAATTAGGACATTTTTTTTTATTTTACCGCTTTTAAATTTCAAAGGGTTTGTCTTTGGCGATGTAAATACCCGACGCTTTGTAATAGTTTAGTTTAATTTCCGCACCTTTAATTTATGCAAATATTCAACTGTTAGATGTTTGATAATAGGGTTTGCATGACAAGAATGAATGCCTAATCTTAAAACAGTTAGATCACCCTTAATTGTGCAAAGATAAAAATAACTTAAATTCATACACTCGCACATGCGCACTCCTAGGGTACACCCCACTCCTTTTTCAAACAAAGTTTTCAAAAACACTTCATTACACTCTTGAAAACAGACGCAAGAGTTAAATTGAAGTTAAAAAAAAAACTTTTCAAAACCCACAAGCACAAAGAAAACAATTTTGAAAATGATGAGCAAGTACCTAAGAGCCCGTAGATAACTATGGATAGAAAGGGTGCTAATACCTTCCCTTTCTATAATCTACCCCCCGTACTCAGAAATATCTCGAAAAAGGAATTTTTCTGTGCTTTTTTCCTTTCCTTGTTGGATAAAATAAAAGTCGATGGTGACTCTTACTTACCGCGACATTTTGCGAATACAAACGCAAAACGTGAACCAGCATTTCAAAAAACAGTCAGTTCTCCCACCATATCCCAGAGAGGTCTTTTGGGTCCACCTATCTTGATAAAAATGGAAACCCTAATTTGAGACATACTGCCTTAGGAGAAAGTTTGTCTGGTTAACTCTTGGGAAAACTTGAGCAAATTGAGGATCTCTAGGAGTATGTATTGAGTAAAGTCAGAGGGAAAATTTTGGGGTACAACAGCTGCCCCTGTTCAATCTTCTTAAACATGAGGATGTAGATTGACTCGTCTTCCTTTCGTGGTCTGAAGTTGGAAGATGATTGAACATTAGAGTGCCCAGAAATTTGCATTCGCATGAAGTGATACTTGATTTGTGATATCGGGAATGGGCTTATAGATGCCATTTGGAAGTTGCTGGAGAATTAGCAGAGATGGGCTTAAAGATGCCATCCAAGATGTGACGGGGTACCGTTGGAGATGGGCTTAAAGATGCCATCTAGAGGATGTTGATTTCCTGAGATATTCCTTTGATGAGAGTCCCTGCTCATGTCGTTGAGGAGGAATCTGCTGAGGAATGTTGGTATCTGTCTTGGGAGAAATAGAATTTTAGGAGCTTCATTTGTATGTTACTCTACTGGAGAATTAACTCCTGCTTGAGGAAGAGGAGGTGAATTGCATATCTGGTCAGGGTACAAGTTGCACCGCGGCTTATGGGGAAATGCGAAACTAATCGTGTTTGATCAGGTCCAGGTCTTACAGTGTTGTGGACTGCTGTCTGGAGGTAAGAGAAAAGAAACCTGGATGGTAAGGTTATGAGAAGGAACCTGGGTAGTAGGGTTACTTCGAAATGAAAACCTGGATAGTAGGGCTGTGAGAAGGAACCTGGATGGTAGGGTTACTTTGATATGAAAGCCTGGATAGTAGGGCTATGAGAAGGAACCTGGATAGTAGGGTTACTTCGATATGAAAGCCTGGATAGTAGGGTTGTGATAAGGAACCTGGGTCGTAGGGTTACTTCGATATGAAAGCCTAGATAGTAGGGTTGTTAGAAGGAACCTGGATAGTAGGGTTACTTCGATATGAAAGCCTGGATAGTAGGGTTGTAAGAAGGAACCTGGATAGTAGGGTTACTTAGATATGAAAGCCTAGATAGTAGGGCTGTGAGAAGGAACCTGGGTCGTAGGGTTACTTCGATATGAAATCCTGGATAGTAGGGCTGTGAGAAGGAACCTGGATAGTAGGGTTACTTCGATATGAAAGTCTGGATAGTAGGGTTGTGAGAAGGAACCTGGATAGTAGGGTTACTTCGATATGAAAGCCTGGATAGTAGGGTTGTGATAAGGAACCTGGATAGTAGGGTTACTTCGATATGAAAGCCTGGATAGTAGGGCTGTGAGAAGGAACTTGGGTTGTAGGGTTACTTCGATATGAAAGCCTAGATAGTAGGGCTGTGAGAAAGAACCTGGATAGTAGGGTTACTTCGATATGAAAGCCTGGATAGTAGGGTTGTGAGAAGGAACCTAGATAGTAGGGTTACTTCGATATGAAAGCCTGGATAGTAGGGCTGTAAGAAGGAACCTGGATAGTAGGGTTACTTCGATATGAAAGCCTGGATAGTAGGGATGTGAGAAGGAACCTGGGTCGTAGGGTTACTTCGATATGAAAGCCTGGATAGTATGGTTGTGGCAAGGAACCTGGATAGTAGGGTTACTTTGATATGAAAGCCTGGATAGTAGGGTTGTGAGAAGGAACCTGGATAGTAGGGTTACTTCGAAGCGATAGTGTAGATTAGTTGACCCGTTTGGTTTCGAGAACTGAGTTTCCATTAGTCGTCTGTAGATGTGACTTGCATAACTGCTGAATTTGTTGAAGCTAATCCTCTTTTCCTGGAAAGATATCAGGGTTAGTTATATGCGATGCATGAAATGCAGGGTGAGATGATTTTGTCAAAATAAATTAGATTATGTTGTATATGACATGTATGCGTATGTCATGATGTATGTTCATGAAATGCTATCGGGGTATGCTCGCGTCTGGGAAAATAAATCCCTGACAGTTGCTGGAGATTGGTAAATATTATGTCAGGAGGAGATGCTGCTTAAGGATAAACTCTGCAGGGAATAAACCTAGAAAGTGTATTCTTATAGCTGAAATGATGAACTCTAGCGGGGATTGAGCCTTTGTATCTGGAGAAATAAACTCTGCTTGGGGGATGAAATTTACTAACTCGCCCGTGACTATGAACCTCAGTTGGGGTGGTTACATCTTGTTTCGGGAAAGCTGACATCAATGCCTTCGAATACTTTTACTTTGTGGGGAATGTATGTACCAATAATTATGTTCCCAGGCTGGCTCTATCCCGGTACCTGTTGGGAAGAGTAATTGTAGGGTTTAGCACTTCTTGTTTTTGCCCCTGTTTCTGGAATTACGAGTAATTGTATTTTGTTTCTTATGTAAATATTTATGAGCAAAAATCATTTTCTAATGCATATGTCAAAAATAAATCATTGGACGTTTTTGCAAAACAAAACAGAAAACAAAAACAAACTCGAAGTGAAAATAATTTTGTATTTATTTTTGAAGTCGGCCTGTAATAGGCGTTTTTGTACAAAGATGCTGACGTCCTAGTAAGAGAACGCCGCCGAAAAATAGAAATTATACAATTTGTGTAAAAGAAAAACAAAAAAGCTATGTGAAACAACCCCATTGGGTTCCAACTCTGCTATTGCCTTTATATCTTCAAGCGTCTCATCACTTTGCTTCTTGGTCGAAAGTTGATTAGATTGATTGGCACCGTCCGAGCTTGGTAGTCGATACCGAAGTCTGGTCGCAAGATGATCCAATGAGACACAGTGATACACTTCAATCCCTAACTTTTGCCTGGACCGCCCTTCCGGGTTTTCAGTCCACTGGAATACCCCTTTTTTCCTAAGCCGCCCTTTTGGGTTTTCGACTTGCCGGGTGTATAGATTTTTTTTCATTTTCATCCCTTACTTTTGCCCGAACCCTTTTGGTTCGCCGGGAAGCCCTTATTTTTGCCTAGGCCAGTCAACCTAGCGGGTCTTTTAGTTAGGCATAGTATCTTTTCACTATGTCTGCATTGACAGGGTGAGGAAGGTCGTCACCATCCATGGTGGTTATAATCATAGCTCCTCCCGAGAAAATGTTCTTAACCACAAATGGCCCTTCGTACGTGGGGGTCCATTTGCCCCTGGGATTACTTTGCGGAAGTATGATGCGTTTGATCATTAGATCCCCGACTTGATATTCTTGACGTCTGACTTTCTTGTTAAAAGCCTTGATCATTCTCTTTTGATACGTCTGACCATGACAGATAGCAGTAAGTCTCTTCTCATCGATTAGATTTAACTGATCAAGTCGGGTTTGGATCCAGTCGTCTTCGTTCAAACCCGCATCCTTCATAATCTTGAGAGAATGTATCTAGACTCCGATGGGTAGGATTGCCTCCATGCCATATACCAGAGAATAAGGGGTTTCCCCCGTCGACGTCCGTGCTGAGGTACGGTACCCATGAAGAGCAAATGGTAACATCTCATGCCAGTCTTTATATGTCACCATCATCTTCTGTATAATCTTCTTGATATTTTTGTTAGCTTCTTCAACAGCGCCATTCATCTTCGGCCGGTAGGGAGAAGAATTATGATGTTGTATCTTGAACTGTTTACAGAGCTCGGTGATCATTGTGTTGTTGAGATTCGTACCATTGTCAGTAATAATTCTCTCTAGCACACCATATCGACAAATCAGATTATGTCGGATAAACCGTGCCACGACGTTCTTAGTTACTGTAGCAAAAAAGGCTTCCTCAACCCATTTTGTGAAATAATCAATGGCTATTAGGATGAAGCGATGCCTGTTAGAAGCGGTGGGCCTGATTTCTCCAATCATATTGATGCCCTACATTGCAAAGGTCCACGGAGCTGTCAAGACGTTTAAGGGGGCCGGAGGCACATGCACCTTATCAGCATAGATTTGGCACTTATGACAAGTTCGAGAGTGCTGATAACAATCGGCTTCCATAGTGGACCAGTAATATCCTGCCTGTAGGATCTTCTTAGCCATGGTGTGTCCACTGGAATGGGTTCCAAAGGTGCCTTCATGTAGATCTGTCATGATCCTCTCTGCTTCACTTTTGTCTACACATCGTAGTAGTATAGAGTCATGGTTGCATTTATAGAGGATTCCATTACTGAGGAAGAACTTTGCAGCGAACCTTCTCAGAAAATTCTTATCATTGACAGATGCCCCTTCGGGATACTCTTGAGCCTCGAGATACCTTTTGACTTCGTGAAACCAGGGTTTATCTTCCACTTCTTCGGTATCGATCTCACAGCAGTGTGTTAGCTCATCCAACCTCTCAATGGTAATTTAGGGAGCTTCATTGTCCCACCTAACCTTGAACATAGAGGACATAGTAGCTAGCGCTTCCGCTAAATGGTTCTCCTCTCGTGGGAAATGTTTGAAGGTTACCTCCTCAAAGTGTGGGAGCAACGTCAACACGTACTCTTTGTAAGGAATAATGTTTGGGTGCTTCGTACCCTACTCTCCTTTGATCTGACTTATCACCAGAGTGGAATCCCCGAATACACTTAAGAACTTGATCCTTAAGTCGATAGTAGCTCGAAGACCCATAATACATGCTTCATACTCCGCCATGTTGTTGGTGCAGTTGAAACATAATCGGGTAGCGAACAGAGTATGATAGCCCTCGGGAGATATGATTACAACGCCAATGCCGTTACCCAGTGTGTTTGAGGTTCCATCAAAATACATAGACCATCGGGATCCCTCCTTGGGTCCTTCCTCCGGTCCAGGTTCTTCGTAGCTAGTCACCAACATGATATTCTCATCCAGGAACTCGAAATTCATGGATTGGTAATCATCCACGGCCTGATGAGCCAAATGATCAGCCAATACACTCCCCTTTTATTGCTTTTTGGGTCGTATATTGTATGTCGTACTCAGTTAAGATCATTTGCCACCTTGTTATCCTTCCGGAGAGAGCGAGCTTCTCGAAAATGTACTTGATCGAATCCATCTTCAATATTAATAAGGTAGTGTGACTCAGCATATACTGTCTCAGTCGGCGAGCAGCCCATGCCAAAGCGCAACAAGTTTTCTCGAGCAATGAGTATCGTGTCTCACAGTCAGTAAACTTTTTGCTAAGGTAGTATATTGCATGCTCTTTTCGACCAGACTCGTCATGCTACCCCAGCACACACCCCATTGAATTGTCTAGTATTTTTAAGTATAATATCAAAGATCTTCCTTCAACTGGAGGCATCATAATTGGTGGTTCTTGAAGTTATTCCTTGATTCTTTCGAAAGCGGTCTAGCATTCATCATTCCACTTTACCACTTGATATTTCTTCAGAAGCTTGAAGATTGGCTCACAAGTAGCAGTTAGACGTGAAATGAACCTGGCGATATAATTCAGGCGTCCCAAGAAACCCCTAACTTCCTTCTCTGTACGGGGAGCTGGCATTTCTTGTATGGCCTTTACCTTCATAGGGTCTACCTGAATACCCTTGTCACTGACGATAAAACCCAGAAGCTTACCAGATCTTACCCCGAAGGTACACTTGTTCGTATTCAACCTCAACTTGTATGTCTTCAACCTATCGAACAACTTTTGGAGATGATCAAGGTGCTCTTCCTCAGTCTGAGACCTGGCTATCATATCATCAACGTAGACTTCAATCTCATGGTGAATCATATCATGGAACAAAGTGACCATGGCGCGCTGATAAGTTGCCCCAGCATTCTTCAACCCAAAAGTCATCACCTTGTAGCAGAAGGTGCCCCACTGTGTAACGAAGGTTGTTTTCTCCATGTCTTCAGGAGCCATCTTAATCTGGTTGTAGCCAGAGAAGCTGTCCATGAAGGAGAATATTTTGTGATGCGGGGTGTTGTCGACCAGAACGTCAATGTAAGGAAGTGGGAAGTCATCCTTGGGGCTTTCCCTGTTCAGATCTCTGTAATCCACACACATCCGTACCTTACCGTCCTTCTTAGGTACCGGGACGACATTAGAAACCCACTGTGGATACGAAGTGATAACTAATAATCCTACGTCGAACTGTTTCATGACCTCCGCCTTGATCTTCTTAGACATTTCAGGGCACATACGATGGACCTTCTATTTAACCGGCAGACAATCTTCTTTAGTCGGCAGGCGATGTACCACAATATCAGTGTCCAAACCGGGCATGTCTTCATAGGACCAAGCAAAGATCTCAACATAGTCGCGCAACATATGTATCAACCTCTGTTTGACGCTAAGCTCCAGATTTACACCTATTTTAACCTCTTTTCTGTCTTTCTTAGTACCCAAGTTTACTGTCTCAACCGGCTCTTCATGAGGCTGTATGGCTCTTTCTTCCTGCTGTAATAGTCTAGCAAATTCTCCAGGCACCTCACAATAATCCTCACCTTTGTCCTCGGCTTGGTTGATTAGATTTTTGAAGTCATAACTGGAAATAGCAGAGCTGTTATCAATGGGATCCTGAGTGGATATGGATCTGCATTATGATACGTGAGTGTGTGTAAGAGAATAGTTGTTTTGATAATAGTGAAAAACAGAAAAGAAAAACAGAGAGCGCAAAAATTATATGCAAGAAAACGTCCAATGCTTTATTAATGATATATGAAATGACAAATAATAGCCCTCACAAGCAAAGCCAATGTGCCTCGGGCAAGGAACCAGGCCATAGAGTTTTAAATTGTTTATTACAAATCTCAAAACAAGTAAGACAGTTACTGCGGAATAAAAGAAACTGGTATAAAGTCCCTAGCCGTCCAGTTACTCGGTCCACCGTTGCTAGTTGGGTAGATCCAGCTGTCGATGTCTGAGTCCTCCTCGCTGTCTTTAATGGCATTAATTCCCCGATTACTGATGTGTAGGGGAGGTCTTCCAGCCCGAGCACGTCGCACATCCCTTTGAGCCCCTGTAGTAAAGCCCAAACCAAATTTCTCAGTTTTGTGAGTGAAATCAGGGAGATGACCCCAATTGGCACACCCACCTTCTTCAACCACGGACCTGGTGTCCTTGAGAGAAGCCATCTTCAGAGGAGGTTTGCTGCTGGTAGTAGTTTCAGTAGATGCTAGGATCTGAGGGACCTCTTCGAAGTTTTGACAATGAGTTTCTATGAATTTCCCGTCCATCTCTACGTAGCGGAGGGAATTGAGGTGGCTCACCATATACTCCTCTTCACCCCGCACTATGACAATCTTCCTTTTTACCGGATACTTCAGCATTTGGTGGAGTGTGGAAGTAATTGCCCCAGCCTCGTGGATCTAAGGACGACCTAGCAAACAAGAATATGACGACCTAATATCCATCACATAGAAGGTTGACCCAAAAGTCTGAGAACCTACTTTGACAGGGATGTCCACCTCCCTGTGCACCATTCTCTTCGATCCGTCAAAAGCACTTACCATAATGTTACTAGGCTTTAACGTCAACCCTCGCAATCCAACCGGTCCAACACCTTCTTCTGCAGAACATTCAGCAAAGAGCCAGTATCTACCAGCACATGACCCATAGTGGTGCCCCGCATTCAATCAAGACATGCAGAGCATCATTATGCTTCCTTCCCCTTGGTGTCAAATCTGCATTTGAAAAGCCCAACCCATTATCTGCAGTCAGTCTGGCCACATAATCTTTGAATTGGTCAGCTGAAGTTTCCTGTAGCACATGTGCAGTCTTGAGGAATGCAATCAAAGCCTTCGCGTGGGCTTCAGAGCACAACAACAAAGACAACATGGATATCTTATATGGGGTCTTCCCCAGCTGCTCGATCACATTGTAGTCGCTCTTCTTAATTATCTTCAGTATTTCCTCTATCTCTTGCTTAGAGGCTTCCACAACAATTTTTCTAGGCGCCCCCATTCGGGCAGGCCCACCTATAATTTCTTTGCCGTGGGTATCAGATGATTCACTAACAGGGGTAATAACTGGAGTAAGAACATGAATAGTGGTTGATGTATTAGCAGGAACAAGCAGATGGAATGACAATAGGTTTGTTGACAGTCTTAGGGGAAATCTTGGGGGAGAAGACCCTTCCACTTCGGGTAACTTTGCTGGTTTCGATAATGTTACCAATATCAGGATCAACCTCTTCATCTTTCAAATCTTGTTTGATGCCATGATAGTACACATCGGCACCATAATGCCAGGGGACAGCTTTATCCGAGACATATGGGACAGGACCAGGAATAATGATTATCAGCGGAGCAATTCTTGGAGCAGATGTAATCCTAACAGGTCTTCTCAAGGAGACCTTGAAAGGATTGGCGAAAATGGTTATAATGGAAATGTCTTCAGATGGAACAATGGGAACCAAAGTTTTCTCAAACAAAATTTCTTTGCTGTCTATCAGGCGTTGAACACCTAATTTCAACAAACGGCAACCAGAAGGTAGAAACGAACACATGTGGCAACCTTCACCACAACCCGGAAATAAACCGGCCAACAGCAAATTCTTCTTCACAGTCATGAGAGGAGTAGAAACTCCATCAACAGAGGTAACGAACAAATCAGTATCAACAACATTAATTCTACGACCGTGTTTAGGCATGGGAGCAGTTATGACATTTGGCTTCTCCGGAGCATCAAAATTTATTTCCTTGGCTTCGATCAAGTCTTGTACTTTGTTCCTCAGATCCCAACAGACATTTGTATCGTGGCCAGTACTCTTAGAATGTTAGGCACACCGAGCATTTGGATTATATCGGGGAGATGTAGTATTTGGATTCTTGGGAGCCTCTTTCAAGGTTTCCAAGTTGGATCTCAACAGGTGAGGTAGCACTTCAGCCAATGTCATGTTGATTCGGGTAAACTTCCGTTGTGGTCTTTCCACTCTTTGTTGATTGTTGCATTGTGGAGAAACTGCAGGCCTAAGTATCATTACAACACTTATTGTCTAACGATGTTCAACCCTGTTTTGGCCCCTCGGGCTATAGATGGCATTGGCTTCCTTCTTACCAGTAAAAGCCTTATTTACCGAACTCGAAGAGGCATCCTTCTGTATCTTGTTGCTCTGAATCCCAGCTTACACTCTTTCTCCAGTTAGAATCAGCTCGGTGAAACCAGCTGATGAGCTACCGATCAAATGATTGAAAAATGGACCACATAGCGTCCCCAGAAACATATCAACCAACTCCCTATCAGACAACGGGGGTTGAACTCTTCCAGCCTGGTCTCTCCATTTTTGTGCATAGTCTTTAAAGCCTTCACTTGCACCCATAGACATACTCTAGAGTTAAGTACGAGTAGGAGCAAGGTCGGCATTGTACTGATACTGCTTGTAGAAAGCAGCAGCCAGATCTTCCCAATTTCGGACATTGGCTCCTTCCAGTTGGTAGAACCATTCAAGCTGAGTCCCTGATAGACTATCTTGAAAGAAATGAACCCACAGATTTCTATCAGCGGTGTGGGGCTGGATCTTTCTGACATAAGAACGGAGATGGAGTTTTGGGCAGGACACCTCATCATACTTAGCAAAAAATGGAGCTTTGAACTTCTGCGGGATGACTACTCCCGACACCAATCCCAATTCTTCAAAATCCAGTCCAGGTATCCTCTGAACTTCCATGGCACTCAGACGATCTTCCAACTGCTTGTATCTATCCTCAGTAGGAGGATATTGCTCATCATGGTAATCGGTATCATTATCAGAAACTGTAGGACTGAGATCTTTCTCTTCTTCTTGATTCTCCCATTCCTTAGATGAAGAGGTCAGATCGACTTGTCGCTTCAACCGCTCTCCAAACCTTCTGCCCATATTCAGAATACCGGCAGCCTTCTTCATTTTCTTTTTCTCTTTCAGGATGAGGGCTTTCAGATCCTCTTGCCCTTTTGCCAGACTTATGAACATTTGTTGGAACTGGGCGCTCTGTGCCTGAAGGTCCTTGATGCTTTTTTCGAAAGACATTTCTGCTGAAATAAATAGCGAAGAAGATGAGAAACCATTAATGGCACCTGTACGTGCAATGTTATGAATGGGATGCTCATGCAATGATTTCAAAGACTTTGGGAAATTTAAATTTGCAAACCAAAATAAACAAAGATTTTATTAGCTGAATTCAAAGTTCGAATGCCTTTTAGGAGTTACAATTAAAACAAATCTTAAATTATAAAAGACATCAAAATTACCATGGATGCTTCCTCTTTGTGCCGAGATAATCATTGAGTCCTTTTTCTTCCTGGAGCTTCTTTATGAGCTCTAAAACTTTCCTCTCCTGAGCATGGAACTGATCCCTATAAGTATCCCGCTCCTTCATCAACTGAATCCAAGACCTCTGTAATTCCCCAAGATCAGTGGGCATATAAGGATAGAGAACCGTATAAGGAATACCCCCTTCAGTAGTGGGTTCCACAATCACCGGTAAAACTGCCACATAGGGCATTATAAGCTTCTGGGCGCAAGCTCGTACCCATTGGAGGTAAGGTTCCATAGGAATGGAAGCCTTTGGCCCTAAAGCCTTGATTCCAGATCGGTTTACCATGCCCTAAGCTCGTATGAACCTCTGGCGATACTCGTGAACATCATCCTCATAGTTGAATACAATACCCTCAATAAGTAACTCGTGGGGACCATCTCTTCGAGCTTAACCAAATTGTCATAGAGCTAAACAAGGATTGTAGGTTATACCCCCTCTGATGCCAAGTAATGGGACATTAGGGTACTCCCCGCAGCGGTCAATAATAACAGTGTTTTCCATAGCTCGGGAACACTAGAGAATATCCATGTGAGCGAGTGACATTATCCTTTGTGACCACCCAGACCTTCTTCATTCTTTAGTACAAACTTAGGGAGGTGAGAAATAAATCACCTCGACAGCAATGGCATGCAACACATAAGAACCCCTCTTCTCTTCATGGTACGAGTATGGAGAGTGCGTAAAATATCTCCGAGCAAGGTGGGCACAGGGTTGTGGGAGAGGAAGATCTTGATAGCATTCACATCTATGAATGAGTCCGGATTAGGGAATAGAACTAACCCATAGATTAGAAGAGCCAAAACCTCCTCAAAAGCCTGAAAATCCATATCATCCCAAAACAGTTGGGCCTTGTCTATCAGAAACTTGGCTAGAAAACCCTTGACTCCGATTCTTGTTTCCCAATTGGATACTATGATGCGGTGGGAGAACTGACTAGATGTTTTGTGTTTCGTTCGCACTTGTGCGGTTAGCAAGAGTCACCACCGACTTTTCTTTTATCCAAAAGGAAAGGTAAAAAAGCACAGGAAAGACCTTTCAAGAATTTTCTCGGATTCGGGGGGTAGATTATGAAAAGGGAAGGTATTAGCACCCTTTTCATCCATGGTTTTCCATGGGATCTTAGTTACTCGTTAAGATCACTTGCTTTTGTTTGATTGTGTGCTTGTGGTGTGGGCTTTGAAAGTATTTTGAAAAATCTTTTTGTAATGGTTCTCGTCTCTATAAGAACGTATACAAAGTTTTTTTTCGAAAAATGGTTCAAAGAGATGTTTGTGAATCGTGTTTTGAAAGTGTTATGAAAAGAGGTTTTGCAATGGTTCTCGTCTCTATAAGAACGTATACAAAACGTTTTGTCTTTTTGAAATTGTTTTGAAATGGAAGTATAGGTGTAAAAGTTTTTGTCGTGAGCAAGCGAGTAACTAAGAGCGAATCTATCTACTCGAAAGGTCTTAAGTTGTTCTTTTCTTCTTCCTTTTAATGGTGATATCTTACCATTGATTTGGTAAGAAGCCCAACCATTGGATGTGAAGGGACAGGCGTGGGTCAATTTTACAATCATTGAAGGCAACTTGTGAGACGCTTTAGCAATTTTGTAAGGGACGAGATCGTTTTAAGGCAACATCGAGGATCATCGAGGGACTACGATCTTTGTTTATTGAAGGGTCATTTGCTAAAGCATCCCATATTCGAGGGACGTGATTGTATTTCTGAGGCAACGAGCGAGGTTACCCTAGAGGTTCGCGTGTGAAAAAAAGTGTGTTGGTTACAAATTATTTATTCTGATTATGTCATAGCGATTGATTTTTGAATCTTTCCATACATGCCTAGTTACTATACAGTATATGGAAAACAGTAAATTGCGGGAATTGAAATTCTACGCTATTACAAAAGTATTCGGGAATGGGGGTACAATTGTTACAAATGGGGATGAAGCAAATGAAAATAGCAATGTCCAAATATCAAACAATACAACCAAATCGAATTGTTGTGCGATTTAATATAAAGCTATGACAATTTATGAAATAAAGTCAACAAAATATGAAATGAAATGTATTTACTTGAAAAGAGAAAAATAGAATCTTTTCTAAAAAGAAATTGATTTAAATTAAAAATCTTTATTATTTTTTTGTATTTTTATTAATTATGTAAATAAATTTAAATAAAGGAAACAAATTAAATTAATTCTTTTTTGATGTTTTATTAAATGTAAAAATTAATAAAGATAAGTTATAAAAAAAAGGATGATAAAAAATTAATTTCAAGACTTAAATTAAATGTATATAAATTAAAGTATTCTAAGTTTTAATTAGTAATTTTATTATCAAAAAAAGAAACAAATTAACTAAACAAGTGACAAATGGGCTTAAGGGATTTAAAGGATGCTAGGGCCAAAAAAGTATTGTTTTTTTTTGCTGTAACTAAAACAGACATAAAGGGGCGGGGGGGGGGGGGGGGGGGGGGGTGAACTAGCAATTGTGTGGGCTTTAGGAGTTTTAACAAAAAAAAACAAGCCCAAAGTTCTAATTCAGTTTAGGCGTTTGATCAGGGGTGGAAACACAATTAGGGTTCTTGGAACCCCTTTGTGTTTCACAGTGGCGCTGCTCTCATCGTCTCTTTCGCTTCTCTCTTGTTCATCCTTCTCACTAAACGTCCCTATTCTTCTTCCTAATTCCGTGAACAAAACATCTCTTGGCCTCTCCGACTCAAACTGATTCACTTTTTTTTGTGGAGACCCTAAGTTCTGATTTATTTAATGGGTTCAAAATTGTTTATCCGATCCTCCCTCCCCAACTTTCTGTCACCGGAGCTCTCTATCTCTCTCATCTCCTAACCAAGCGCTAATGGTTTTGTTTCTTGAAAGGTGAAGTTCTGTAAGCTTTCTCAATTTTGCGAATTTCGTTTTAATTGTTCTTTGAATATTCTATTAATAGTTGAAGTTCTTCCTTTTAAATGCATGGAAAGCATGATTACAGAAGATTTGGAATGAGAGAAAAAAAAACCCTACCTGTTGAAGTACTTTCTGCGAAATTGAAAGGGGACGGCGAGATGATGATGATGCTCCTTGGTGGCGAGAGCTTGCGAGGGAGGAGATGAAGATTGAAGATGCTCTTTTCTGGTAACCTTCTCCTATTTTCCTTGTTGAACGATAATGATGTTGTGCTTCTAGATTTTGTGATTTTTGTTATTGTTTACTGTGTTTTCTTTTGTTGTGATGAGGATTGTTGGTTGTCTTCTGGGTTGTTTGAGGCTTGTTGTTGTTTTATTAGTTTGAACGGTTTACTGGTTTTTTTGATGATGGTTGAGATGGTTGGTGATTTGGTTGATTTGAGACTGGTTTTTGATGATGGTTATTATGGTTTTCTGTTGATGGTTTTGATAGTTTGGTTTGAGGTTTTTTGAAGGTTGTTGTTACAGTTTGGTTTGAGGTTTTTCTGAGTTTGTTGTTACAGTTTGCAGTTTTGGGGTTTTTCTGAGTTTGTTGTTACAGTTTGCAGGTTTGGGGTTTTTCTGAGTTTGTTGTTACAGTTTGCAGGTTTGGGGTTTTTTTGAGTTTATTGTTACAGTTTGGATTTGAATGTTTGACAGTATTTTTGAAGGTTTTTTGGGTTATACAGGTTTTGAAGGTTTGTTTGAGCCCTTTTGGTTTTGAACTGTTTGCTACAGGTTTTATTTGATGTTTTAGTTGGTTTTAGATTTGAGGATGGTTTTACAGTTTGGATGCCTTGACATTTTTTGGACTTTTTGAGTTTGAAAATGGTTTGATGGATGATGGTTTGAAGGTTGGTAATTTTGTTTCTGCTTGGCTTGAGATCAGGTTTTTGGTTGATGGCAGTTTGAAGTTTGGTTTGACAATTTGGAGGTTTTTTTTGGACTTGTGTTTGATATTTGGCTTATGAGTTTTTTCTAAGTTTGATAATTTTCTCCCCTATCTTCTGCTTGAGAATTGTGTACTGTTATATTAGTTGCTTTGGTTTGACAGCTTATTCAAAAAAAGGGGGGAAAACAAAGAAATTGAATATTTGTTATGTTGTTCCTTTGTCTTTTTGATGGCAGTTTTGTTTTCTAGCAGCTTCTATGCAATTGTGACAGCAGGGTAGCAGGGCTGTGCATCCCTAGGTGACTTCTTTCCTCTCTTCTGTCTCAATGACCCTAAGAGTCAATTGCTCTTTTGCCTTTTTCTGAAAAGTTTGCAAGTAAATGGGAAATGATGAAATGGCTTATTGAACAAGCCTCTTGCTTGTTTGACTTAGTTTGTCATATTATTGTACTTTCTTTGTGTTGCCTGCTGTGATACGGTGGGAGAACTGACTAGGGTTTTGCGTTTATTTTGGCAAATGTTTCGGTTGAGCAAGAGTCGCCACCGACTTTTTATTTTATCCTAAGGAAAGGTTAAAAAGCACAACAAAAACCTTTGAGATGTTGTCTTGGGTTCGGGGAGTAGATTATAGAAAGGGAAGGTATTAGCACCCTTTCTATCCATGGTTATCCATGGGCTCTTAGTTACTTGCTTAGATCAACTTGCCTTGGTTTTCAATTGTTTGAAATGGTGCTTTGTGCGTGGTTTTGAAAATGTTTTGAAAAAGATGCCTTGTCTAGGCAACCCTTGTAACAATTCTTTACTCGAATGTTTTACAAAAGGTGTTTGTCTTTTTGAAAAGATGTTTCAAGGTTTTTGAAAGTTGTTTTGAAAGTGTAGTGATGTGTGGTATAAAAAATAGGCAAGTGTTTTTGTTTTGCAAGTTGACAAGTATTCAAGAGCTATCTACCCTAAAGTTCTCAAAGATCTTTGCTATGTTTTAACCCTTTTAACAATTTTGTTCCACCATTGCATTTGGTGGACAATCTTGTGTTAGGATGTTAATGGGACGGGCGCGGGTCATCGTTTAGACCATGATTGCAATGGTGCCAAGTATCTTTGGGCAATTTTTCCTTTAAGGGACTTGATCATTTTTAGGCAACTTTCGAAAGCGTCATCGAGGGACTATGATCATTTGAATTGTTTTGCTTTGCCCAAAGAGACCTAACATGCAATATGGCCCATTATTGAAGGCAACAAGTGGAATACCCTAGGGGTGCAAGTGTGATTAGTGTTGTCCATTTTCATGCTTGTTTATCTTGAATTTAGGTCAAACTATTTTTTGGTTAATTGATTTGCATACAAACCCTAATTCTAGCATGGTATAATTAGAAAGCTTTAAAGTGAAAAAATAAAGTTCCTAAGTTATTACAACATAATATATGGGATGGGGGGTACAAATGTTCAAATGGGGGTACTTTGACAAGAATTAAATCCTAGACTATTACATCAAATCTTGGAATTTTACAAGGTATTTAATTGCACAAGTATTAAACCAAATAAAAATAAATATGCAAAATGCCAAAATGGTTTTCATATGTATGTAAAAAAAATATTTATCATGTACCAAATAAACAAAAAATAAAATTAATTAATTTTTTGGTATTTTTATGCATTTAGGGCAAAAACCCTAATTTTACAAATAAAAGTATTTATTGTATAATATATGCAATATTTATTAATTATATACACAAAATAAATAAAAGAAGGTATTTTATATAAAAAGTATTTTTGAGGTCAAAATATCAATAAAAACAAAAATGTATTAATTCTTTGTATTTTTCTAAATATATTAATAAACATATATACATTTACATTATTTATTGAATATTTATTATATGTACAAGAATAAAAATATTTAATATTAAAAAAAAAGTATATATTTTTTATACAATGTTTCAAGAGATAACATAAAATAAAAATCAGAAATAAAATATGTTTGTATTATTTTTTTTTGTATTTTAAAATAAATGAGTATTTATGTATTATTTATATGTACAAACATTAATTTAAACAAATAAATGCCTAATAAATACAAAAATGGTTTGAAAAATATTTTTTATATTTTTAATATTATGAGAAAAAATAAAGAAGTCAGAAACAACAAGAAAAGTCAAGAAAATGTTTCAAATAAGCATAATGGGCCAAGGGGGTTCAAAAATGAAAATGTGGTGCAAATAAGAAAAATAAAACAAGCCCAGCCCAAAGGACCTTCTTCAACCTCTGGCCAGAAACTTGTCAAAAAAAACGCGCGCCTCCTTCACTAATTCAAACATATTGATTCCTGAACTTTTAGCACAAATTCATAACATGAAAAATGTTAAGCATCAAACCACGATTCTGGACATATAAAGAACTCATCCTAACTCTCAGAAATGAGAGAGAATTTCTTCTCCACCAATTCCTGACCTAGTTTTTATTTAATGTTCAGACTTAAAATTCTCATAGCACATGCAAAATAAATGGAAAGTAAAGATATGAGCATGTTCAGGGCTATGAATGTGACATAATTTCTTCACAAATCTAAACCTAACTATGCCTGGATAGAGAGATAAGAGTTCATGAACTTACCTGTTCAGCTTGAATCGTATCTGGTAATGGAGGTGCTTACAGGGCAAGGTAATGATTTGTATAGCTTCCTTGATGTCCAGGGATGCTATTCCAATGCTTGGTGTGTTTGGAAACCAAGTGAATCGTGTTATGGCACTCCAACTGCAAAACAGAAAATATGAAAATGGTGATGCAGGTTAGGGGCGTTACAGGTCGTGTTTAGGACTTGGAACAGTTTGTATGGATGGTAGAGAAAGTGTTTGAACTAGTTTGGATGAAAGTGCACGATGGAAATGAGCTGTGGGATTCAAACTGCAACCTATGCCCTGTTTTTGCAGTTTAATGGTGATTCTGAGTTTGAGGATGTTTGGAACTTGGTTGGCTTGTGTTTCAGCTTAGGTTTAGTGTTTAGAATGAGTATAATAACTTTGCTTAAGGTTGTCTTTCCTGAGATGAGGGTTGGTGGTTGTTATGCAAGTTTTCTTCACCTTTAAGCAACAAAATGCTAAGTTATCTTCTAGACTGATGGAGGCCCCTCTAATGTGATGCTAAGCATGCCCTTGATTAGTGGGATTAGCTCAATAACTTGTGCCAAAGAGATTTGCTGTGTACCTCTTGATTTGCAAATTGACATAAAGTTCTACTTTTTCAAAAATGGATATAATGCTTTTTCTATTTTAGGACTAAACCTTCATGTAATGCTTAAACACATAATGCAAGGCTTGAACACAAAGGGTTTGCATTTAATTTATGAGTGCAAATTGGATATAGGACCTGTAATCAAGTTGTGCAAGCTGATTTGAAAAATTGCACAAGTTATGAACATGTACATGGCCATGAATCAAAGTGACTTTTTCCCAACTTGCCAAATTCGATTCTCTCTAACCATGGGGTTGTTTGATGAGTTCTTGGACATTTTGGAAATCTTGGAATGTGTACTACAATCCATCTTTGTAATGCAAATTTAAATTCCAAGTGGAAGTATGTGTAAAGTGGTCTTGAAGTTAGGCAAAAACCTTGCCTAAAATAGGTCAAAATTTCTCTAAGTTAAGAATGGTTTGGTACCCTTGTTCCAAAAATTGTAACTTGAGCTACAAGCTTCTTTTGAGGAAACTTTGTGAACCAAAGTTGTAGATTTTGCAATGGACTACAACTTTCATGTTTTGACTTTTCCTTGAATCCAAATGCATCTTGATGAGAAAGTGGGACAAAGTTAGGAAAAAATTAGGGTTTTTCATAACTTAGAAAAATTCCAAGTTATGAAAAATCATCATTTCAAACCCTAATTTGTGATTTTGGATTTCTTGATGAACAAGTTTCATGATTTGGCATGTTTTGATGAAAAATGAATCTTGACACTTGATTTTGACCAAAAAGTCAAATTTGACTTTTCAGTATACAGTCAAAATTGATCAATTGACTGGAAAATTCAACTGTCAATCTTGTGCATTTGGGATCTTTTGAACTTGTTGAGTATGTCAAGACAATTCCATTGGGTCCTTAAGTCCATATGTGAGCTTGGTTTGCCATTGGCTAGGTCAAACAGTAAAAAAATTTGCCTTTGTGCAGTCAAAACCCTAAAAATGACCATTTTGCCCTTTTGGTGATCTGATCAAATTTCTTGTGGAATTGTGATCCAAACTTGATCAAATGGTCCATATGAGTTCATAATGTTGATGTGGGTCAAAAATCATGAGGTTTGACTGTCAATTGGCCATAGTTGACTTTTCCCCCAATACAGTTGATTTCTAGGTCAACTGTCCAATTGACTGGGCAAAGGTTGGAATCAAGGTTTGAAACTTGGTATGGGTAAACTTGGGAGTCCAACATGAAGCATGAAAGTCATCTTAGGCATTTTAGGTCAAAACATCTTTGTGCAAACACAAACCCTAATTTGGGTCAACAATGCCAGGAGAAGTCTTGAGCAGAGGAAACCCTAACTGGATCTTGAGCTCCAAGGGCCTTGTGATGAGAAAATACTGAGGAAATGGGAGGGAAAATTTTGGGGTACAACACCTGCTGTCTAGTTTATGTTGTTTGTTGCAAATTTTGTTTGGCTCAGTTTGCGCCTTTGTTTGGCTCAGTTTGCGCCTTTGTTTGGGTGATGCGCTGCTGTTTGCACATTTTACTTGTTTGGAGAGCTTTGTTGTTTGTTTCCTAGCTTGTGCAGCTTGCTTGCATTCAGTTTGTATTATTTTGTTTGTTTGGATAAGTTTGCTGCATTTGTTATTTCTTCTTTTTGTGAACCAAGAGGAATAATTCTCTTGTGATTTGCAAATAGAGAAAATAAAAATGTGATGAATTAAAAATAGCCTTCTGATTCCAAATTGCAAACTTTAATGATGAATAGCATTCTTTCTTTTGAAAATCCTTCCTCATTCCCAAATAATTGTACTAACTATTTTTGTCTTTTGTTTTCATGTGAGCACAACTGGATGGTGGCAAAGCAGGGGAAGCAAGAGACTATGTGGCAAGCATGGAAGCAAAGGAAGCTCAATCCACCTTAGGCATAGATTCATTTTCTTTGTAATTTAGAGAGAAACATTCAACAATTGTACTAATTTATTTTTTTAAATACCATAAGTTGTAAAACATAAAGTATTTAAATAATAAATTGTTTTGTAACAACTTTTAAAATAAATGGAGAAAGTCTTATGAGATATTCTTGTGTTACTTGAAATCTTTCACTGTCAATAACTTGTAATTTTCTCTTCGCATCTTAACTGATTCTTAAAGATTCCCAATCAAGATAATTGAAACAAAATGCTCCAACCTGATAATTAAAATTCCAATAATTCTGTAATCTTGCAACTGCATTCCAAACAAACACGCACTGTCTATTCACATTCCTAAACAAGCAAATGTTTTAGAAGACGCAAATTATCTGGTTAACCTGGATCATACAATCATGAGTATCTTACATGACAGTCTTAAATTCCATCTCTTGTCCCAAACAACCATGCCTTGAGAACAAACACTGTCTTTTCAGTAAACTTGAGAAAGCATGAAAATCTGTGAAAGCCAATTGGATCTTTGAGAATTCATTTCTTTTGAGAATTGCAAGAAAAACCCTAATTGCTAGTTTACTGTCACAGAAGAAAATATGTCTGGTCGATTCCTGAGCCAATCTTGAATATCTGAGAAACCATAGGGTTGTGTCTTCTATGAAAAATGGGAGGGCAAAGTTTGGGGTGTAACAACTGCCCCTGTTCAATCTTCTTGAACCTGAAGAGTTAGATTGGCGAGTTTTTTCGTTCGTGACTCGAAGGTAAAAGATGATTTGACACTAGAGTGCCCATAAATTTGTGCTCGGCAAAGGTGTAACTGAGGGAATGGGCTTAAATATGCCATTTGGAGAGTATGTTAGAATCTTGTTGGAGATGGGCTTGTAGATGCCATCCTAGAATGTTTGGTTGTAAATCGACAGAATAAACATCAGAATGGTGTCTGTATTTGGAACGTATCTGAACTGTATTTGTCCTTGAATCTGAAGAAGTGACAGAATGACTTCCGTGTCTGGAGTGTATCTGTACTGTATCTGTAGGATGAAACTGAATAAGCGACAGAATGGCTTCTGTGTCTGGAGCGTATCTGGACTGTATCTTGAAATTAAGTCTGAATGAGTAACATAATGACTTCCGTGTCTGGAGTGTATATGTACTGTATCGGTACTCGAAATTTAAATGAGTAACAGAATAACTTCCGTGTCTGGAGTGTATCTGTACTGTATCTGAATATTGAAAGTTGAATGAATAACAGAATGACTTCCGTGTCTGGAGTGTATCCGTATTGTATTGGTACTTAGAACTTGAATGAGTAACAGAATAACTTCCGTGTCTGGAGTGTATCTGTACTGTATCTGAAATCTTTGAATATTTGTTAAAGATAGCTGTTAATCTTATCCTGAAAAGGGTAAAATGTTAGCTGAAACACAAAGTTATGTTGTATGAAATGTATGATGCAATAAATGTGTTTTATCCATGTTTATGATGTAATGTATGCGCATGTAAGCTGATTTGCTGTATTGCTGAGGAAAATAAATCCTTGACTGCTGCCGGGGAAAATAAATCCTGGACTGCTGAGGATTCCATTGTGAGAGTAATGCCATATACTTCTTAAGGAATCTACTTGGGGAATCCAGAGAATTGTAATGACTTCTACTGGGGATTGTTGACGGGAGTCTTCGTTCTGTCGAGAAGCAATAAAAACTCTGTGGGAAAAAAGTTTATCCTGTAATGAAAACCCTATGGGGAAAAGCTTAATTCCTCTAGGGAGTTCAGGAGTTTGGGTTGTATGCCAATCTACTGGAGAGTTACCCTAGGTTGGGGAGAAACAGAAGTTAACCATTATTTGATTGATTTTCAGGCTTCAAGACAACTTGCTGGGGAAACCTGGAGAAACTGGATGATTTCTGCTGTAGGTTGATAGTTTGAAGTTTCGGCTCCACTGGAGATCTGTAGTTCAAAGTTTTGGCTCCACTGGGGTTTTGTATGAGGTGCCGTAGAGATTGCTTATGGAATAGCCTAAAGACGTTTTCCTAATCTTTCTACCTGTCAGTAATTGTTCTTTTTCATCATGTTTATTTGTAAACAGTAATTATGTTCAAATGCATATGTTCATTAATGAATCATTGAACAATTTTGCAAATAAAACACAAGTGTAAAGAAAAAGGCAAATAGTTTTTTATATTTTGAAAGAGATATCTTTGTATTTACTTTGAATAAGTGTTTTGTACAAAGGAGACAGACATCCTAATAAGAGGATGGTGTCATAAAAAATGAGAAAATTTTATACAAAGAAAGATAGCTATGTGTGTAAAAATCCCATGGGGTTCCCATTCTGCTACAGCCTTCGTAACTCTGAATATCTTGTCCATTCGTTGCTTTGTCCGAAGATAGTTGGATTGATCAGAAGCTCCAGGTTTGTCTGTCAAGAGATTATCCTTAAAGCGATTCGACGAGATATAGTCATACCTTTAATTCCCTAATTTTTGCCTGGACCGCCCTTTCGAGTTTTTAGTCCACCGGGAAACCCCTTTTTGCCCAAGTTGCCCTTTCAGGTTTTCAACTTGCCGGGTGTACAGATTTTTGTTTTATCCCTAATTTTTGCCTGAACCTCCCTTTCGGGTTTTTGATTCACCGGGATGCCCTTGTTTTGCCTAGGTGTGTCAACCTAGCGGGTCTCTTATGCGTAGTATCTTTTGACTATGTCTGTGTTCGCAGGGTGCGGCAGATCATCGCTGTCCATGGTGGTTAAGATCATTGCCCCACCAGAAAAGATGTTCTCGATTACAAATGGTCCTTCATAGGTAGGAGTCCATTTTCCCCTGGGATCACTTTGTGGCAAGATGATGCGCTTGATCACAAGATCTCCAACTTGATACACTTGGCGTCTGACTTTCTTGTTGAAAGCCTTGATCATCCGCTTTTGATACGTCTGACCATGGAAAATAGTAGTAAGTCTCTTCTCGTCAATTAAGTTCAATTGATCAAGTCGGGTTTGGATCCAATCGTCTTCACTCAAACCAACATTTTTCATGATTTTCAAGTAGGGAATCTGAACCTCGATAGGTAAAACAACTTCCATGCCATATACCAAGGAATAGGGTGTTGCCTCAGTTGAAGTGCGAGCCGTGGTATGGTACCCGTGGAGAGAAAACGGTAGCATCTCGTGTCAGCCCTTGTAGGTGACTGTCATCTTTTGTATGATTTTTTTGATATTTTTGTTCGCAGCTTCGACTGCACCATTCATCTTTAGCCGATAGGGGGATGAATTGTGATGTTGAATCTTGAACTGCTCGCACAAGGCGGTGATCATAGTATTGTTAAGGTTTGTATTGTTATCAGTGATGATCCTTTCGGGGACACCGTACTGACAGATAAGGTTCTGCTTGATGAAGCAGGCGACAATATTCTTAGTAATGGATGCGAAGGAAGCTGCTTCGACCCACTTTGTGAAGTAATCGATGGCCACTAGAATGAAGCGGTGCCCATTGGAGGCTGTAGGCTTGATCTCTCCAATCATATCGATTCCCCACATAGCGAAGGGCCAAGGAGCTGTTAAGACATTTAGAGGAACCGGAGGCACGTGCACCTTGTCTGCATAGATTTGACATTTATGGCAGGTTCAGGAATGTTGATAGCAGTCAGCTTCCATGGTAGACCAGTAATAGCCCTCCCGTAGAATCTTCTTAGCCATCGTATGCCCGCTAGAGTGAGTGCCAAAGGTGCCTTCATGCAATTTAGCCATAATCCTTTCAGCTTCAATCTTGTCCACACAACGAAGCATAATAGAATCATGATTGCGCTTGTACAGGATGCCATTACTTAGGAAGAACTTAGCTGAGAATCTCCTTAAGAACTTTTTGTCATTGATTGAAGCTCCTTCGGGATATTCTTGAGCCTCAAGATACCTTTTGACTTCATGAAACCATGGCTGGTCACTACTTCTTCGGTATTAATCTCGTGACAGTGTTCGGGTTCGTCCATCCGTTCAATGGTGATCTGGGGAGCCTCGTTATCCCAATTAAGTTTAAACATGGATGACATTGTAGCTAGAGCATCTGCTAACTAATTTTCTTCTCGCGGGAAGTGCTCGAAGGTAATCTTCTCGAAATGTGGTAACAATGTCAAGACATTTTCTTTGTAAGGGATGAGGTTTGGATGCTTGGTGTCCCACTCTCCTTTGATTTGACTGATAACTAAAGCTGAGTCCCCAAACATAACTAAAGATTTGATTCCCAAGTCTATGGCAGCCTTGAGTCCAAAGATGCATGCTTCATACTCTGCCATGTTGTTCGTACAGTTGAAGCGAAGTCTGGCGGTGAAAGGAGTATGGCATCCTTCTGGGGATATGAGCACAGCACCAATACCGTTACCAAGTGCATTGGATGCCCCATCAAAGTACAAAGTCAATCAGGATCCTTGTTCAGGTCCGTCATATGGTCTGAAATCTTCAACATTGTCCAATGTCATGATGTCTTTGTCAGGGAAGTCAAACTTCATGGATTGGTAATCTTCAACAGCTTGATGAGCCAGATGATCAGCTAGCACACTCCCCTTTATAGCTTTTTGGGTCGTGTACTGTATATCGTATTCCATTAGGATCATCTGCCATCTAGCTATTCTTCCAGATAGAGCAGGCTTCTCAAAGATGCATTTGATCGGATCCATCTTAGATATCAGCAAAGTGGTATGAGTCAACATGTACTGCCTTAGCCAGCGAGCAGCCCATACCAAAGTGCAGCAAGTTTTCTCGAGCAGTGAATATCTTATTTCGCAGTCGGTAAACTTTTTGCTAAGGTAATAAATGGCATGCTCTTTTCGGCCAGACTCGTCATGCTTCCCCAGTACGCACCCCATTGAATTCTCTAGGACGGTCAGATACATGATTAGCGGTCTTCCTTCGATGGGTGGCATCAAGATAGGAGGTTCTAGCAAATACTCCTTAATTTTATCGAAAGAAACTTGACAATCATCATTCCATCTAACTACCTGATCTTTCTTCAACAGTTTGAAGATTGGTTCACAAGTAGATGTTAGGTGAGAAATGAACCTAGCAATGTAGTTTAGGCGTCCCAAGAAACCTCTGACCTCCTTCTCAGTGCGAGGAGCAGGCATTTCTTGTATAGCTTTGACTTTGGCAGGATCAACCTTGATGCCTTTGTTGCTGACGATGAAACCCAAGAGTTTACCGGACCGGACTCCGAATGTGCACTTGTTTGGATTCAATCTTAGCTTGTACTCCTTCAACCTGTCAAACAACTTTTGCAAGTGATCAAGGTGTTCTTCTTCAGTTTTTGATCGGGCTATCATGTCATCTACGTAGACCTCTATCTCATGATGTATCATATCATGAAACAAAGCTACCATGGCGCGTTGATAGGTTGCCCTGGCATTCTTCAGTCCAAATGGCATCACTTTGTAGCAGAACATACCCCATTGTGTGAAAAAAGTAGTTTTCTCCATGTCCCCAGGTCCCATTTTGATCTGGTTATAGCCTGAGAATCCGTCCATGAAAGAAAATACTTTGTGTTGAGCTGTGTTATCAACCAGGATGTCGATGTGTGGTAGTGGAAAATCATCTTTAGGGCTGGCCCTGTTTAAGTCTCTATAATCCATGCACATTCTCACTTTGCCGTCTTTCTTAGGCACAGGCACAATGTTAGTAACCCATTGAGGATAGGAAGTAACAGCCAGAAATCCATCATTGAACTGCTTCATAACTTCTGCTTTGATCTTCTCTGACATGTCAGGTCTCATGCGGCGGACCTTTTGCTTCACTGGTGGACAGTCTTCTCTTGTGGTTAGATGGTGTACCACAATGTCTGTATCAAGTCCCCACATGTCTTCGTATGACCAGGCGAAGATCTCAACATACTCATGCAATAGCTGAATTAGACGCTCCTTGACACTCGGCTCTAGATTGGCGCCCACTCTGATTTCCTTTCTGTCATCCTCAGTTCCCAAGTTGATTGTATCCAACTGCTCTTCATGAGGCAGAATAGCCCTTTCCTCTTGTTGTAGAAGTCTAGCCAATTCCCCTGACACCTCACAATCTTCCTCACCTTCGTATTCGGCTTGGTAGATCAGATCTTCAGAGTCACTGAAGGCTATAGCAGTATCGTTACCCATGGGATCTGGAGTGGAAAGGTACCTTAATTTGTGAGTGTGGGTGTGTGTAAGGGTATAGCCACCTTTTTAAACAAATAAAATGTAAAAAGAAAGACAATGAGCACAAAAGTTTATATGAAAAACGTCCATGATTCATTAAATGGCATATGAAGATGAAAAATAAGAACCCTTACAAATGAACCTTTGTGCCTCGGGTAAGACACAAGGTTAAAAAAGTCTGAATTGTTTGAGAATTATTACAGATCCAACAGAAATGGAAAAGATAAATTACTGCGGTATGAAAGTAATCGGAAGAAAGTTTTTTACTTCCCAGTTGCACAGTCCTCCGTCAACAGTTGGAAATATCCAGTCTTCCAAACTGCATTCCTCTTCACTATCTTCTAGAGCATTGACTCCATGATGACTGATCTTCACAGGTGGCCCTCAGGCACGGGCGCGGTGCACAGCCTTCTGAGCAGTTGAGGTGAATCCCAAGCCGGACTTGTCTGATTTGAAAGGAAAGTCTGGAAGCTGCCCCCAGATTGTGCTTCCTCCCTCTTCAACCACTGCTTTTGCATCCTTGAGAGATGACATCTGAGGCGGAGGTCTGGTAATCATGGGTATAGAGGACACTGTCTTGGTCGCTGCTATCTCCTCAAAATGCTGGAAAGGAGTTTCGATGAATTCGCCATCTAATTCTTCATAACAAAAAGAATTCAGATGACTGATCATGTATTCCTCTTCGCCATGAACAGTTATAATTTTCCCCTGGACAGGGTACTTGATCATTTTTATGCAGAGTAGAAGTGACAGCTCCAACATGGTGGATCCAAGGTCTTCCCAACAGGCAAGAATAAGAAGGACGGATGTCCATCACATAGAATGTGGAGTTGAAGGTTTTAGTTCCCACCTTAATCGGGATGTCCACCTCCCCGTGGACCATCCTTTTAGAACCATCAAAGGCTCTGACAATGATATTGCTGGGTTTCAGAGTTAGGCCTTCACATTCCAGTCTATCCAAGGCTTTCTTTGGAAATACGTTTAAAGATGAACCAGTGTCTACCAGTACGTGTGCCAGGGTTGTCCCGCTGCATTCCACCGAGACATGCAAAGCATCATTATGTTTTCTCCCTTTCGAAGTTAAATCTACATCGGAGAATCCTAAACCATTGTCAGCCGTTAAACTAGCCACACATTCCTGGAACTTATCAGCGGAGGTTTCTTGTGGCACGTGGGTCGTCTTCAAAAATCTTATCAGAGCCTTAGCATGAGCTTCTGAACAAAGCAAAAGGGCCAACACAGAGATCTTTGAGGGGGTTTTCCCCAGCTGTTCCACCATATCATAATCGCTTTTCTTGATTATTTTCAAAATTTCCTCCATTTCTTTTTGAGAGGTTTCAGGGATGATCAACGTCTGAGCCCTTGTCCTGACGGGCTCTTCTTGGATCTGTTTCCCTCGAACATCAGCAGCAGAAGAGGGGATAACCACATGGGTTGTGACTTCTTCTATGATTGGCGTACTTGCAGATATGTTTACCGGTGTAGAGATAACTTTAGGAGCAGTTGAGGGTCCAAGAATTTCCTTTGGAGGGGAAATCTTTGGAGAAAAGATGTTTCCACTACGGGTAACTTTGCTTGTTCTGGAAATTTTACCGATTTCGGAATTGTCTTCTTCAGAACTCTCTTCCTCGGCGGCCTGTTCAATCTGTTTAACACCATGGTAGTAGATTTCTCCACCATAGTTCCATGGTATTGATTTGTCGGACTTGTACGGGACTGGCCCGGGCATGGTTATCTTCAAAGGTGTAGCCTTCAGAGCGGGTGTAATCCTAACAGGTCTTTTAGGGACCTTGGAAGGATTGGAGGATATGGTTATTATCGAAACATCGTTAACAGGAGTTGGTAAAACAGGAGTCTTCTCAAATAGGATTTCTTGGTTATCAATTAGGAGTTGGATGCCTATCTTCAGCAACGGACAGTGGGTTAATGAGGATGAACAAAGGTGACAATCTTCTTCACAACCTGGGAAAACCCCAGCCTTCAACAAATTTGACTTGATTATAGGGAGCGAAGTTATCAAATCATCTACAGTAGCGACAAACAGATCCTCCTCAACAGCATGGGCGTTGTGGCCGTGCCTTGGCATTGGAGCAGAGATAACATTAGGTTTTTCAGGTGTGTCGAATTCAACTTCTTTAGCATCTATCAAATCCTGAATTTTATTCTTCAGGGCCCAACAATTGTCAGTGTCGTGCCCCGGGCTCTCCGAATGGTAAGCGCACCTGGCGTTCGGATGATAATATGGATAAGCAGTGTTAGGATTTTTAGGGGCCTCTTTCAGCATGGCCAAATTCTACTTCAGAAGATGTGGTAGGACTTGAGCAGGAGTCATGTTTATCTTGGTGAATTGTCGTACAGGCCTTTCCACCCTTTACTGTGATCATTCCTCGGCTGATCGTTTCTGGACTGATCAGATGCAGACTTCTGAATCATAACGGCCCCCACCGCTGGCCGGCGCTCAACTCTTCCTTGACCCCTCTGAGAGTAGACAGCTGACACTTCCTTCTTTCCCGTGAAAGGTTTTCTGATGGCAGCAGAAGTAGATGCATCTTTTTGAATTTTCCCGCTTTTAATACCGGCCTCCAATCTTTCTCCGGTTAGAATCAAATCAGTGAACCCAACGGACGAACTTCTA
Organism: Vicia faba; assembly: GCA_948472305.1. NCBI lineage: Eukaryota > Viridiplantae > Streptophyta > Magnoliopsida > Fabales > Fabaceae > Vicia > Vicia faba. The sequence continues at coordinate 1,519,316,184 of OX451741.1, read as the reverse complement.
ATCAGGTGATTGAAGAAAGGATATGACAGAGTACCCATGAACATGTCAACTAGATCTCTCTCAGATAAAGGTGGTTGCACCCTTCCAGCCAAATCCCTCCACTTCTGGGCATAGTCTTTGAAGCCCTCGTTGGTAGCCATAGCCAAACTCTGTAGCTGAGTACGGGTTGGCGCCAAGTAGGTGTTGTATTGATATTGTTTATAGAATGCGGCTGCCAAATCCTCCCAATTATGCACATCATACCTCTCCAACTGGTAGAACCAATCCAACTGTGTCCCCGATAAACTATCCTGGAAAAAGTGGACCCACAGGTCTTTGTCAGAAGAATGTAGTTGAATTTTCCTGACATAAGATCGTAGGTGCATCTTAGGGAAAGACACCCCATCGTACTTAGAAAATAGTGGCACTTTAAACTTAGGAGGGATTACAATTCCAGAAACCAACTCTAACTCCTCAAAATCCAGCCCCGATACTCTTTGCACTTCCATAGCAGCCAGACGTTCTTCCAAGTTCTTGTATTTGTCATCGGCTGGAGGGTACTGTTGTTCGGAGTAGTCCTCATCTTCCTATTCTTCTGCTTCATAATCAGATGGCACTGCCGTTCCCTTACCTTTTCCTTCCCCCTCTTCAGATGTTGATGGAAAATCCAAGACCCTTATGGCTTGTCCTTCAAATCTTCTGCCCATGATAACCACGATGGCTCGCTTCTTCTTCTTTTTCTCTTTTCCTTTATCTAGTAGAGTCTTGAGCTCCTCCTTCCCCTTGCCCAAGGTCAAGAGTAGCTGTTGAAATTGTGAATTATGAGCTTGTAAGTCTTTGACCGTTTGTTCTAGATCCATCTTGCTGAAATAAACAACAGAGAGATGAGGAAACTTGGTGTGAATACCTGCTTATGCATATGATGAATGAAGATGCGATATGCAAATGATTTCAAGGGAATTTAGAAGATTTAAATTTGTTCAAACCAAAAAGAACACACGTCATATTAAAAAAAACCAAGTTTGAATACATCATGCCTCCTCGGGCTTACAAAGAAAGAAACTAAAATACAGCAAAATTCTCAAGACAAAAAGACCGAACGCATCCTTTTTGGAGCAATGTAAGTATTCAGATTCTTCTCTTCATGAAGCAGTTTGGTGAGCTCTAGAACTTTCTTCTCAATGGCGTAGTACTGGGTTTCAAAGGTGTCTCGCTCTTCCTTCAACTGAATCCAGGCTTTCTGCAGGTCTTCGAGAGAGGTAGGAATGTCAGGATGAAGAACGGTGTATGGGATGTCTCCTTCAATAACAGGCTCAATGATGACAGGAAGGATAGAAGGGTAAGGCATTAAGAGATTCTGGGCACGAGCCCGTACCCACTTAAGGTAAGGCTCGAGAGGGATAGAGTTTTTATGTCCCAAAGTTCTACTGTCCACTTTGTTCACCATTCCCCAAGCACGTGTAAACCTCTGGCGGTAACCTTGGTCTCCTTTGTCCTAGTCAAACACCAGACCTCAGACGAGCATCTCATGAGGGCCGTCTCTTCGAGCATACCCAAATTGCCGAAGAGATAAACACGGGCTGTAGGTGATACCTCCCCTAATACCTAGCAGAGGTACATTAGGGAACTCACCACAGCGGTCGATGATAGAGCTATCTTCCAAGGATCTTGAGCACCAACGGATATCAGAGTGGGTGAGAGACATCATCCTTTGAAACCAAGTCAATCTTTGCTCGTTCTTCAATGTTGACTGAGGTAGGTGTAAAGTGAACCACTTAGCGAGTAGAGGTATACAACACAAAAGGGTACCTCTTTTCTTCATGGTACGGGTATGAAGACAATGCAAGATATCTCCTAGAAAGGTGGGTATAGGATTGCGAGAGAGAAAGACTTTGATGGCATTAACGTCTATGGATTGGTCTGAGTTAGGAAACAGAACCAAACCATAAATGAGGAGAGCTAGCACTTCTTCGAAAGCTTGGAAATCCATGTCATCCCAAAATGAACGAGCTTTTTCCAACAGAAACTTAGCTAAAAATCCCTTAACCCCACTTCTTGTCTCCCAATTGGCTGTGACATCGGCCCTCTTCATATGTAAAGCTTCGGAGATGACTTCAGGTTTTGGAATCCCTTCTAGACCGGTGAACGGTATCTGATTAAGCACGGGCACCCCTAAGGGCATAGAGAACTCTTTCAATGTTGGTACCAACTGATAGTCCGGAAAAGTGAAACAATGATGTACGGGGTCAAAGAATTGGAATAGTACACACATCATCTCTTCTTGGAAGTTGGATGTAGCCAAACTTAGAAGTCGACCATACTTCTTGGTAAAAGGGGAATCCCCGGGCACTCTTGAGGCTAGCTCTTGTAGTTGAGGATGTGCTTTTACATAGCTGATTCAGATGGTGTTTCTTCTGAGAGGATTCATTTCCTACAAAACAAAAACAAAGATAAATTTCTAAATCCTTGAAATGGTTAGTGAGCATGCATATGATGTTGATGATGTTTATGATGTTTATGTACAAGCAAACACATATACACACAACAAACAGATCCCTATGTTTCAGGCTTGCATGAGTTTGTAGGTAAGTACCCTCTTGAAGTTTTAGTTGGCTCAACCTGTCCTAGAAATAATGATCAGGTTCTAAAGGATCTCAATATCACCGACCTTTCTTTTAGGCATTGTCTAAGCTCAATCAATATTTTCTTGCGGCCGAGATATCCCAAAAGTCTAGCCTCAATGAGTGTAGTATCGAGTGTCAACCAATTTTCAGCTTTACACCGAAACTGGTTACCTCACTACGTCCTAATGGCCAAGTTGGTTCAATTAGGGTTCTAAGGTTAATTAGTGCTTCACAATGCCACTCAGCGGCCCCGTATTCTCCTCGATTCACCACGAGGGATACCGGTACCCTAAAATGCGTCACACTAACATAGCCATTGTTTCAACCATATCGGTCTATGTCGTACAGTCTCTACAATCTATTGCTATTTACCTAAAAAGGTGCCCCAAATCCGGGTAGAGGATTCAAACCCAAACAATAGAACCTAAATATAAAGCATACAAGTCAAACAAGATAAGCATGTAAAGGTGATCTAAAACCCTAAGGTAACCCCACTTTTTATTATTATCCCCAGCAGAGTCGCCAGTTCTGTGATGCGGTGGGAGAACTGACTAGATGTTCTGAGGCAACGAGCGAGGTTACCCTAGAGGTGCGCGTGTGAAAAAAAGTGTGTTGGTTTCAAATTATTTATTCTTTGATTAGGTCATCTAGCGATTGATTTTTGAATCTTGCCATACATGCCTAGTTACTATACAGTATATGGAAAACAGTAAATTGCGGGAATTGAAATTCTACGCTATTACAAAAGTATTCGGGAATGGGGGTACAATTGTTACAAATGGGGATGAATCAAATGAAAATAGCAATGTCCAAATATAAAACAATACAACCAAATCGAATTGTTGTGCGATTTAATATAAAGTTATGACAATTTATGAAATAAAGTCAACAAAATATGAAATGAAATGTATTTACTTGAAAAGAGAAAAATAGAATCTTTTCTAAAAAGAAATTGATTTAAATTAAAAATCTTTATTATTTTTTTGTATTTTTATTAATTATGTAAATAAATTTAAAGAAAGGAAACAAATTAAATTAATTCTTTTTTGATGTTTTATTAAATGTAAAAATTAATAAAGATAAGTTATAAAAAAAAGGATGATAAAAAATTAATTTCAAGACTTAAATTAAATGTATATAAAAAAAAGTATTCTAAGTTTTAATTAGTAATTTTATTATCAAAAAAAAGAAACAAATTAACTAAACAAGTTACAAATGGGCTTAAGGGATTTAAAGGATGCTAGGCCCAAAGAAGTATTGTTTTTTTTTTTGCTGTAACTAAAACAGTCATAAAGGGGGGGGGGGGGGGGTGAACTAGCAATCGTGTGGGCTTTAGGAGTTTTAACAACAACAAAAAACAGGCCCAAAGTTCTAATTCAGTTTAGGGTTTGATCAGGGGTGGAAACACAATTAGGGTTCTTGGAACCCCTTTGTGTTTCACAGTGGCGCTGCTCTTATCGTCTCTTTCGCTTCTCTCTTGTTCATCCTTCTCACTAAACGTCCCTATTCTTCTTCCTAATTCCGTGAACAAAACATCTCTTGGCCTCTTCGACTCAAACTGATTCACGTTTTTTATTTATGGAAACCCTAAGTTCTGATTTATTTAATGGGTTCAAAATTGTTTATCCGATCCTCCCTCCCCAGCTTTCTGTCGCCGGAGCTCTCTCTCTCTCTCTCTCATCTCCTAACCAAGCGCTAATGGTTTTGTTTCTTGAAAGGTGAAGTTCTGTAAGCTTTCTCAATTTTGAGAATTTCATTTTAATTTTTCTTTGGATATTCTGTTAATAATTGAAGTTCTTCCTTTTAAATGCATGGAAATCATGATTACATAAGATTTGGAATGAGAGAAAAAAACCCTACCTGTTGAAGTACTTTATGCAAAATTGAAAGGGGACGGCGAGATGATGATGATGCTCCTTGGTGGCGAGAGCTTGCGAGGGAGGAGATGAAGATTGAAGATGCTCTTGTCTGGTAACCTTATCCTATTTTCCTTGTTGAACGATGATGATGCTGTGCTTCTAGATTTTGTGATTTTTGTTATTGTTTACTGTGTTTTCTTTTGTTGTGATGAGGATTGGTGGTTGTCTTCTGGGTTGTTTGAGGCTTGTTGTTATTTTATCAGTTTGAACGGTTTACTGGTTTTTTTGATGATGGTTGAGATGGTTGGTGATTTGGTTGATTTGAGACTGGTTTTTGATGATGGTTTTTGTGGTTTTCTGTTGTTAGTTTTGACAGATTGGTTTGAGGTTTTTTGAAGGTTGTTGTTACAGTTTGGTTTGAGGTTTTTCTGAGTTTGTTGTTACAGTTTGCAGGTTTGGGGTTTTTCTAAGTTTGTTGTTACAGTTTGGATTTGAATGTTTGACAGTATTTTTAAAGGTTTTTTGGGTTATACAGGTTTTGAAGGTTTGTTTGAGCCCTTTTGGTTTTGAACTGTTTGCTACAGGTTTTGTTTGATGTTTTAGTAGGTTTTAGATTTGAGGATGGTTTTACAGTTTGGATGCCTTGACATTTTTTGGACTTTTTGAGTTTGAAAATGGTTTGATGGATGATGGTTTGAAGGTTGGTGATTTTGTTTCTACTTGGCATGAGATCAGGTTTTTTGTTGATGGCAGTTTGAAGTTTGGTCTGACAGTTTGGAGGTTTTTTTTAGACTTGTGTTTGATATTTGGCTTATGAGTTTTTTCTGAGTTTGATAATTTTCTCCCCTATCTTCTGCTTGAGAATTGTGTACTGTTATATTAGTTTCTTTGGTTTGACAACTTATTCAAAAAAATGGGGAAAAACAAAGAAATTGAATATTTGTTATGTTGTTCCTTTGGCTTTTTTTATGGCAGTTTTATTTTCTAGTAGCTTCTATGCAATTGTGACAGTAGGGAAGCAGGGCTGTGCATCCCTATGTGACTTCTTTCCTCTCTTCTCTCTCAATGACCCTAAGAGACAATTGCTCTTTTGCCTTTTTCTGAAAAGTTTGCAAATAAATGGGAAATGATGAAATGGCTTATTGAACAAGCCTTTTGCTTGTTTGACTTAGTTTGTCATATTGTTGTACTTTCTTTGTGTTGTTTGCTGTCTAGTTTATGCTGTTTGTTGCAAATTTTGTTTGGCTCAGTTTGCGCCTTTGTTTGGCTCAGTTTGCACCTTTGTTTGGGTGATGCACTGTTGTTTGCACATTTTACTTGTTTAGACAGCTTTGTTGTTTGTTGCCTAGCTTGTGCAACTTGCTTGCATTCAGTTTGTATTATTCTGTTTGTTTGGATAAGTTTGTTGCATTTGTTATTTCTTATTTTTGTGAACCAAGAGGAACAATTCTCTTGTGATTTGCAAATAGAGAAAATAAAAATGTGATGAATTAAAAATAGCCTTCTGATTCCAAATTGCAAACTTTAATGATGAATAACATTCTTTCTTTTGAAAATCCTTGCTCATGCCCAAATAATTGTACTAACTATTTTTGTCTTTTGTTTTCATGTGAGCACAACTGGATGGTGGCAAAGCAAGGGAAGCAAGAGACTCTGTGGCAAGCATGGAAGCAAAGGAAGCTCAGTCCACCTTAGGCATAGATTCATTTTCTTTGTAATTTAGAGAGAAACATTCAACAATTGTACTAATTTATTTTTTTTAAATACCATAAGTTGTAAAACATAAAGTATTTAAATAATAAATTATTTTGTAACAACTTTTGAAATAAATGGAGAAAGTCTTATGAGATATTCTGGTGTTACTTGAAATCTTTCACTGTCAATAACTTGTAATTTTCTCTTCGCATCTTAACTGATTCTTAAAGATTCCCAATCAAGATAATTGAAACAAAGTGCTCCAACCTGATAATTAAAATTCCAATAATTTTGTAATCTTGCAACTGCATTCCAAACAAACACGCATTGTCTATTCCCTTTCCTAAACAAGCAAATGTTTTAGAAGACGCAAATTATCTGGTTAACCTGGATCAAACAATCATGATTATCTTACATGACAGTCTTAAATTCCATCTCTTGTCCTAAACAACCATGCCTTGAGAACAAACACTGTCTTTTCAGTAAACTTGAGAAAGCATGAAAATCTATGAAAGCCAATTGGATCTTTGAGAATTCATTTCTTTTGAGAATTGCAAGAAAAACCCTAATTGCTGTTTTACTGCCACAGAAGAAAATCTGTCTGATCGATTCCTGAGCCAATCTTGAATATCTGAGAAACACTAGGGTTGTGTCTTCTATGAAAAATGGGAGGGAAAATTTTGGGGTACGACAGATACCACGTCGACTCGTTTCAGATGTAAAGCTAAGGCAATGACTTCTGGCTTAGGAACTTCCTCTAGACCTGTGAAGGGCAACTGTTCAAGAATGGATATATCCAGCGGCTGGGAGCATTCTTCCAAGGTAGGCACCAACTAATAGTCTGGAAAGGTGAAGCACTGGTGCTTGGGATCAAAGAACTGAAAGAGTATACTCATCATCTTTTCATCAAAGTTTGAAATAACTAGGTTGAGAAGTTGGCCATGTCTCTTGGTGAACGTAGAAGTTTCAGAAACCCTTGATACTAGCTCTTTGAGTTGGGAAGGTACCTTCACAAAGCTGATTCAGATAGTGTTTCTACGAACGGAAGCCATGATCTACAAAACAGAACAAAGATAACTTCCCTTGGTCTTTGAAATGGTTAGTGCAATAAGAATGGATGCTATTGATGCATGATGTCATGATAAACCACAGGTATAGCAAACACAGTAAAATCACACAAAGTCCTTAGGTTTAAGGCCTGCATGAGGTTAAAGGTGATACCCTCTTGAAGTTTAGTTGGTTTCAAACCTGTCTTAAAAAGTAACCGGGTTCTAAGGGATCTCATTATCATTGACCATCCTTTATCGGACATTGTCTCAGCTCAAGCAATCTTTTCTTGCAGCCAAAATATCCCGAAAGTTTGATCTCAATGAGTGTAGCATCGAGTATCAACCAATCCTAAGCTCTACACCGAGGCCGGCTATCTCACTACTTTCTAATGGCCAAGTTTGTTCAACTAAGGTTCTAAGGTCCGTTAGTGCTTTAAGACACCACGCGGCGGCCCCGTATTCTCCTCGTTTCCCCACGAAGGATACTGGTACCAACCAAAGTGCCACACCAACACAACCATCGCTTAAACCATATCGGTCTATGCCGTACAGTCTCCACGAACTATTGTTGTTTACCTAATGAGTGTCCCCAGATTCGGGTGTAGGATCTATAGTAACCCAAGCAATAACCCTTTCAGGCTGGCATGGAGTTTAGGTACTACCCTCTTGCAGTTTAGTTGGTTCAATCTGTCCTAATAATAGTAACCGGGTTCTAGAGGTTCTGAATATCATTGAACATCCTCCATCGGTCATAGTTTCAGCTCACGCAATCTTTTCTTGTAGCCGGAACCATCGCGAGAGTATGGTCTCAATGAGTGTAGCATCTTGCTACTTTCTATGGCCAAGTTGGTCAATTATAGGTTCTAAGGTCAGTTGATGCTTAATGACCCATATAGCAGCCCCAGACTCTCCTTGTTCCTCCACAAGGGATATCGGTACCAACTAATGAGCCACATCAACGTAGCTACTGCTTCAACTATATCGGTCTACGCTGTACAGTTCCCTCATAGTCTATCGCTACTTACCTAAAAGGTGTCCCCAGATCCGGGTTAGGATCTATAGTAACTCCGATACAAAGCCCACAAAGATAAAGCAAAAAATCAAACAATTGAAAACAATATGATGAACTAATCCTAAGGTACACCCCACTTATAAATTCCTTAGCAGAGTTGCCAGTTCTGTGATACGGTGGCCAGAACCGGGAATGTTTTTTAGGTATGCTGGTTTGCGTCTTGCGTTTGTGTTTGCAAAATGTCGCGGTAAGCAAGAGTCGCCATCGAATTTTATTTTATCCAACAAGGAAAGGAAAAAAAGCACTGAAAAATTCATTTTTCGAGATATTTCTGAGTACGGGGGTAGATTATAGAAAGGGAAGGTATTAGCACCCTTTCTATCCGTAGTTATCTACGGGCTCTTAGGTACTTGCTCATCATTTTCAAAATTGCTTCTTTGTGTGCTTGTGTGTTTTGGAAAGTTTTTGTTTTGACTTCAATTTAACTCTTGCTTCTGTCTTCAAGAGTGTAATGAAGTGTTTTTGAAAACTTTGTTTGTAAAGGAGTGTAAGTGTGAAAAAGTTTGTTTGGATTGAGCAAGTACTTAAGAACTAATCTACCTACTCGAAAAAAGAACCGTTCTATGTTTTTTTCCTTTAGACAGTGCTATCCCACTATTAGTGAGTAGGTAGCACCGTCGTTGGAGTTTGAGGGTTAATTCGAAAGGGACGTACGGTCAATAAAGCAATGTTAGGACGTCTTAGTAATATCCCTAATGTCTTAGATCAATTATCCGAGGCAACAATATCCGAGGCAACCTTTCCGAGGCAAATTTGATCTTTGGACAAAAGGACGGCCACTAAAGCATCCTATACTCAATGATCGTTTACCGAAGGCAACCAAGTGGGAGTGTACCCTAGGAGTGTGCATGTGTGAGTGATTCAATTTCAGATTATTCATCTTGTAGCGATAAAAAATGTAGCGGAGTAAATCGGAGATCGAATTATTGATTAATTCATCTCACCAAAGGAAAAGGGAAAAGAGCGAAATAAAACCCTAAATATGCAATGTAAATAATACTTTTTAAAAGTAATGAAAATACAAGGTGTTTTGGAAAAGAGATCTTATGGTTCGGGGGTTGGTTATACAATGGGAAGGTATTAGCATCCAATGCATCTATAGTACTCTATAGGAACCTTTTGAAATATCTGTTTATTTAAAAATTGATTGCTTGATTGAAAAATGAATTGTTTTGGCCGAAAAGGGGTACGAACGGTTTTTTGAAGATGCGACGACCTAATGTCGAAGTTTTTGCTTAAAAGGTATAAGTTTCGAAAAGATTGAATATTTGAGGAAAAATTATCCTAAGTTTTAATGAAATGCGAAAGTTCGCGCAATTAGACTTGAGGACATGAAGTCAGCAAATTTATTGTTTTCCCCTTGGATTTAAACGTAAACAGAATAAACAAATAAATAATAAATGAACAGAAAAATTATGCGGATAATGATTAAATAACAATAATTAAATGATAGACTAAATGATGTGAATAATGCATTTTTTATGATTTTTGTTTAATATTAATGAAAAGAAAGTATTTTTAATAGTTTTCAATTTTTACGCATTTTTAATATGGATAAAAAGCATGAGGATTAATTAAAGAAAAGATAAAATGTTTTCTTTTTTTAAAAGTTTTAATTTCTAGTTTTTATTCTTTTTATGTGTTTTTTTATATTAATAAAAGTATTACCTTTTAAGAATTAAATTAAGTTAAAACTTAATGCTACTAACTTAAATCTAATTTAAAAGATATTAAATCCCAAGGGTTTAAATTAATAAAATCGGTCGATTCTTAAAATGTCTTAATTAAATACAAACTCTCATTTTGATTGCATTTTAATTATCTAAACTAATAAAAATTCTAAAAGGAAAAAAAATATAGAAAAAGGGGTATATATAAAAAATGGAGTAGATGATAATCAATTGATATGGGCTAAAAGGTTTAGGGAGCCCAAACAGAAACGAGTAACATGGGGGTGCCTAAGGGAATCGCGTGGGCTTAAGTGGAAGCAGGGTCCATTCTCATAATTGTTTTTTTAGGGTAAATGCATTTGTTAATTGGGATTAGGGTTCTCAAGGTTTGGCAGAGCGGCGCTTCTTGTTCGTTCGCGTCATCTTCCTCGCGTTCTTCTGCCTCCTGCCTCTGAACTTGCCTAAGCTTCCTTGCCCAAAGGCCACCAACATTCCAAACTCCTCTTCCCTCCAACGCGAGCTAAGGCAAACGATGGATTCACGGTACAAAATGCTTTCTGATTCGTTAAAGTTTGTTACATTTTTGCATGCGTTGATTTTGATTACATTCTGATTCTTACTTCGAACTTTTAATGCTATTTGAGGTTTGAAATAAAGGGAAAGGAAAGGGTTACCTTCGGAGACGGAGGAGGAGGTTGGATGAGCGTAGGAGGCCGAGGCGAGGAAAGGAGGCGCGTCGCGAGCTTGCTTCGGTGGCCGGTATTTTGTATTTGGCTTCCTTCTTCTTTCTGACTTTGGTACTGCTATTGTTGAAAAAAATACTTTTTTTTACTAGCTTTTTCTTCTTCTCACTGCGATCCTGTTGCCTCTTTGCGTTTGTGATTTTGTTGCCTGAATTTAGGTTGCCTATGAGGATATAATCTGAGGCTTTATGTGTGTTTGGACATGATTTCAATGGTTTATGCTTTGCTGGTTTGAAATGGTAATGGTGTTTGTTGGTTTATGATTCTACTGGTTTAGGCCATGTTGAAGGATTTTGGGTATACTGGTTTCTTGGTTGGGTAATGGCTTGACAGGTTTAGGCCATAAGGTTATGTTGGTTTTACGGAGGTTGATGGAAACAGGGGAATAGGTTTTTTGTTGTTAGGCCATAAGGTTTGTATGGTTTGGATAATGGGAATGGTTATGCAGGTTCTTACTGGTTTGTATATTTTTCTTGTTGACAGCAATTTTTCTAAGTTTCTGAAGGCTTGGAGATTGATTGATTTTTTGTTTTGAAGTGATTCTGTTGTGTTATAACCACTGCCTCCTTTGTTTATGTTACAGGCTGGAGATTTGAATATTTTTACAATCTTCTTGGCCTTCTGCATCATACTGTTACATCTAGTTTGTCTCTATTCCTATTTTATGTTTTTACTTCCTACTGGCTGTGTTACTGCAGTTTGTCTTGTATCCCTTCCTGCCTAAACCAAACCTGCAAAACCAAAATTTCTCCCTCTCTTCTCTCTCATGGGTACATTTGATACATAGAAATGATGTATTGTACTGCTGTTCTGAAAGAGCAAAAGGCTGGAATATGATGAAAAAGGAAATACTTGCTTGCATATTGTTTTGAAAATGCATATTCTCTTTTTGTCTTGCATGGGAGCCTATGTTTACTTTCTTATATGGCTGCATAGTTACGTTGGCTTTTGTTGTGTACCTTGCATATGTTGTTGAAATTATGCATGGACTTTGTATGCTGTGCATATTTTGAAATATGCATTGGATTTTGAAAAATGCAATTTTTGACAAAAATGAATTTGTGCATCCATTTATAAAAATTCCTCTCTTTTTTGTGAACCGGGAGAAATCCCGTGATTTGCAAAAAAGGGTACACTGATTCCAGCCATTGCTTTTAATGATGAACATTAAATAATTTTACTTTTAATTATTTGTTCAAATTCTAATTAATTTTGCAGGTAACATCAAGTGAGCAGACAAAAGGCATTGGATTAGAAGATTTAGAATTAGGAACATTAGATTAATTTTTATTTCATTTTAACTTTGTAAAATTATTATTGTAATTTTGTTGTAATAAATACAATATTTACACAATAATTGTACAATTAGAAAAAATGAATAAAATTCCAATATTTGCCAATTAATTTCTTCCTTCTCTAATTATTTACTTTATTGTTTACAATTCTTTAAATTGTATAATAATTGAAAATAAATCTCAATTACCTAAATTCAGAATAGTAAACAAATAACTAAATAATATCATTGATCAATTAATAGTTTCAATTATTTAATTCATTATTCATAACTTTCCAAATTATAATAATTAAAAATAGAATTTCAATTATTTTAACTTAGAATGATAAATAATTAAATAATTATTGTTGACCAATTAATGAACTTTTTCGAATATTTATTATATTATTCATAAATCTTTAAACTATGTAATAACTGAAAATAAATTCCAGTTATTTAAATTTAAGATAGTGCATAATAAATAAATATTGTCTGCACGATTAATACGCCTCTTTTCTAATATTTATTTTATTATCTATACATCTTTAAATTACATAATAATCGAAAACAAATTCCAATTATTTAAATTTAAGATAATAAATAATTAATAAACATTATTTTAGCACGAATCGATTAAATAACTTAGTGTTCAAAATAAATAGCTCTCGGCCTGAAAAAAGTTATGAATTTTAAAATCAATGGATCAAAACACTTGTAATGTAATGATGCAGATGGGAGATGATATCTTAGGTCAAAATTTGAGGTACAACAGCTGCCCCTATTTAAGTTTCTTCTATCCGGAGGTATGAAGATTAAGAATCTTCGTTTCGACGAGATTGAAGGTACTTAAATACATAATTACGCAAATTTTGTCCTAAGATGCCGCCCTTATGTTTGACATGAATGCAGTGATTGGATTCACAGTGAAAGATATTGTATGAAACAAGACAATGTTGGAGGAATCGAACACCAACAAAACACAGAGACATGGATTATATACTACTGGGGAAACAAGCCATCGACTTCGAACGACAGACTCTTGACAGCGAATAAAATCGAGGGAGTACGACCTCTGACCCTAACCAGGAGAGCATCTTGCATAGGCCAAAAACAGATTATTGACCCAAAAATAACAGTGAGTTCACAACTCATGGTCAAAGATAGACAGAGAGTATCAAATTGCTGATAACAGATTACCGATTTCTGAAGGTAATGATTCCTGACAAACTTCTCTGTGAGATTTTCGGAGATATACTCATTAATGCTGATATAATAATATTGTAGATACGCAAGTTGTTCAAATAAAGAACTGCCGCTTGTCGTCGTCCAAAGAAAATACCAATAACATACAAGTTGCTCAAATAAAGAAGCTGCCACTTGCTGTTGTCCAAAGAAAATACCAATAACATACAAGTTGCTCAAATAAAGAAGCTGTCACTTGCTGTTGTCCAAAGAAAATACCAATAACATACAAGTTGCTCAAATAAAGAAGCTGCCGCTTGCTGTATTCCAGAAAAGTAATAAAGTACAAGTTACTCGTGAAGAGCTGCTGCTTGCCGTTGTCCAAAGAAAATACCAATAACATACAAGCTGCTCAAATAAAGAAGCTGCCGCTTGCTGTATTCTAGAAAAGTAATAAAGTACAAGTTGCTCGTGAAGAGCTGCCGCTTGCCGTTTTCCAAAGATGATAACGCACTAGTAGCTCGTGAAGAGCTGCTGCTTGTCGTTTTCCAAAAGATGATAACGCACTAGTAGCTCGTGAAGAGCTGCTGCTTGTCGTTTTCCAAAAGATAACAATACGTACAAGTTGCTCATGAAGAGATGCCGCTTGTCGTTTTCCAAGATCATAATAACGCGCAAGTTGCTCGTGAAGAGCTGCCGCTTGCCGTCTTTCACAAAATAAAAATGTACAAGTTGCTCATGAAGAGCTGCCGCTTGACGTCTTCCCAAAATCATAATGAAGGAAATTGCGATGACAATGGCAGAGAATAACATCTTCGTCAGAAAGAAACATGAATTAATCTTTCCCGAGGAGATCACATACTCAAATGTGCAAAATAAATGCACCATCTATCTAGGTCGCAACTTCACTGGGGAAAATCAATGAGATAGCCTATGCAAGAGGCGACAACTTTCCAGGAATAACCAGAGGGAACAACAGTCAAACGAGACTCTACTCAATGAGATTCGATTGGGGATTCATCCAATCCAGAAATGGACAAGGTAAGCTGAATCAAAAATCATCCACGAGGATTAGCTCAGTTGGGGAATTTAGAAAGGAAGCACATTTTCTGCCTAAGCTAACCTTCTACTTGGAAAGAAAAAATGTACGTTGTTCGAATAAACAAAGTAAGACCCAAAATCAACGGCAAACGTGGGTATGCATGCTGATATGAGTGTAAATGAGTAAATGAATGTTATGCTGACAAAAACAGACAAATGGAATATCTTGGAGATAATAAGACGTCACAGCAAAATAGATACTCGGTCAATCTTGAAAAGACGGAAGATACCCGGAACTGGAAACACAAAGCAACGTCGGAGCGTAACGCTACAAGGCTCAAGTTTCCTGAGGAGAAAAGCATCCAAATCCAAACTTACAATACCAATAAACCACTGGCACGAGACGAAGTGTACCGCACTTCAAAATCTCCCAAACAAAGGTAGCCAAAACAACGCTTAACTGGAACACCCGGGGAGTCACCAACTTAGCACCACTATAACCAAGCGCGCACACAGCCAACACTTCATGACGATTCGAAAGAAAACAGGTTCATCATGCAAGTATAAATTACTGCACTGTTTTGCATTTCATGGCTTGACCATCTTCGGAACGACTGTTAATATTCCTTTCGTTATTCACGACACCTTTTTAGAAAATAAGGATATTTTAAATACTTTGTTTCAAATATTGCCGTAAAAATTAAAATTTTGCCCACAAAAGGTAATGCTCAAATTTCATTAATAAGCTGGTGGTTCGCTAACAGTGCGCCTCCAACAGTTTACAAAAGTTTGGGAAATAGTACATGAAATAAAGGGTTACACAAAACAATGATCACTATTCTCCCTAACAACTTTGAATTCCAAAATGTACTCAGATGCCACGGCCGGGATGACCAAAAACTTGCCTAAGCGAAATACTTCTTGATCGCATCGGCGTTCAAGGGACGCGGGAGATCTTCACCGTCCATATTGGTGAGAATCAAGGCACCTCTAGAGAAAACTTTCTTAACGACATACGGTCCTTCATAATTCGGAGCCCACTTGCCCCTAGAATCAGGTTGGAAAGATAAAATTTTCCTGAGCACAAGGTCACCTTCTCTGAACTCGCGTGGTCGAACCTTCTTATCAAAAGCCTTCTTCATTCTCTGCTGATACAATTGACCGTGACACAACGCTGTCAATCTCTTCTCTTCGATTAAATTCAACTGATCATACCTACTTTGACACCATTCGGCCTCAGAAAGTTTAGCTTCCATCAACACTCTTAGAGACGGAATCTCAACCTCCACGGGGAGTACTGCTTCCATACCATAAACCAGGGAAAATGGAGTCGCGCCTGTTGAGGTTCGAACTGAAGTACGGTACCCGTGCAGGGCAAACGGAAGCATTTCATGCCAATCCTTGTATGTTACCACCATCTTCTGGACAATCCTCTTGATGTTCTTGTTAGCGGCTTCAACAGCCCCATTCATCTTCGGTCTGTAAGGAGAAGAATTATGATGTGCGATCTTGAACTCTTCACAAAGCTCTTTCATCATCTTGTTATTCAAATTTGAACCATTATCGGTGATGATCTTGCTCGGGATACCGCATCGACAAATGATCTGATTCTTGATAAATCTGACTACCACCTGTCGGGTTACATTAGCATAAGATGCTGCTTCCACCCACTTAGTAAAATAATCGATCGCTACCAAGATGAAACGATGACCATTTGAAGCTTTGGGTTCAATCATTCCAATCATATCAATGCCCCACATAGAGAAAGGCCAAGGTGAAGAGATAACATTGAGGAGAGTCGGCGGCACGTGCATCTTGTCCGCATAAATCTGGCATTTATGACACTTCTTCACATATTTGCGGCAATCAGATTCCATGGTCATCCAATAGTAACCAGCTCTCAACATCTTTCTAGCCATTGCATGTCCATTGGCATGAGTGCCAAAGGATCCTTCATGCACTTCTTGCATCAGCATGTCTGCTTCACGTCTGTCTACACATCTGAGCAAGACCATGTCATAATTCCTCTTATACAAAACCTCTTCGTTGAGAAAGAAACTGCTTGCTAATCTTCTCAACGTCTTCCTATCTTTACTGGATGCCCCAGGCGGGTACTCTTGAGTTTGAAGAACACGTTTAATGTCATAGAACCACGGTTTGTCGTCGGTAACCTCTTCTACTGAGAACACATGAGCAGGTCTGTCAAGGCGCATAACTCGGATTGTAGGCACGTCGTTCCAATCATTCACTTGAAACATTAAAGACAAAGTAGCTAAGGCATCAGCCATTTGGTTCTCATCTCTAGGGATATGATGTAATTCCACTTTGTTGAAGAAAGTTAACAATCTCCTAACATATTCTCTATAAGGGATCAAACCAGGATGACGAGTCTCCCATTCTCCTTTGATTTGATTAATCACCAATGCTGAACCTCCGTAAATATCAAGAATCTTAATCCTTAGATCCATTGCTTCTTCGAGACCCATAATACATGCCTCATACTCCGCCATGTTGTTCGTGCAGTCAAACTTCAATCTCGCCGTGAACGGGATATGAGTACCTCGGGGAGTGACGATGATTGCCCCAATTCCATTTCCATAAGAATTCACAGTGTTGTACCCCAAAATTTTCCCTCCCATATTCTTCAAGAAATTGCCAAGTCAAGCTTCAAAATTCCCCAAGGGTTGCACAGTGTAAGAGCCTCCTAAGCAGTCAAAATTAGGGTTTTGGTTCTGATCAAGAAAATGAAGTTTCCAAGGGTCCAGTCAAGTCCCATATGCTTATAAACATGGTCAAGCATCCTCATATCAAGTTTCAAGACTTCCAGCACAAAATTGCACAGTCAAAAACCCTAATTGCACTACAGTCAACTGTAGGGGCAAAATGGTCATTTGACAGTCAAAAGTTCAAATTTTGGTCAACATCTCATTTTGAAGCCACAAACATCATTTTATCAATGCTTGATCATGATTCTCAAAGCTTGGCTCAAAAATCATCAAGATGCAAAAGTTTCCTTATTTGGACAGTTGAAAAAGTCAACTGTAAATTGACCAGGGCATAACTTTCACATGGATTATCAGAAAAATTCCATCCAAAGCTCATTTTGAAGAGAAAGACATTTCCTACAACTCCTCTTCATACTTCCAGTCCAAGAAATGCTCTCACAAAAAGTTATCAATTTCAACATTATAGGTCATTTTCAAAAGTCAACAAAAAGGGACTTTAAGTCAAAGGCCATAACTTGAGATTGGTAAACCAAAATGACATGGGACCAAAGGCATTGGTTATAGGACTCAAAGACCTTTCCAAAATGTCCAAGAACATGAGCAAAGCTTAAAAATTGAGCAAGTTATGCCTTGTGGAAGTTGGGAAATTTTTGGATATTTTGAAAAGTCAACATTGATTCAAATGACCTAAAATTGCTAATGGGCCTCTTTTTCTTCCACAATTCATTATCCAAGGCATGTGCACGACCATTTGGCCCAAAGGGAAGTTTTTCTTCATTTTTTATTTATTTATTTGGATTTTTATTATTAATAATTCATTTAAATTAATTTAAATACATGAAAAATGTTAAACCTAATGTTTCAAATCTTTTTATGCATATAATATCTCCAATATTTCGTGCAAATCAGATTAGGGAAGAGTTGAAGTTGATTGGATATGATTGAGAGCTAAAAAGCATGAAAAAAGATTGAAAAATTATGGTTTGCAAATCAAATATTTTTCACATCAATGCATGGATTTTGATCAAGTTTCTTAACCTAAAACACTCACACATAAGTACAGAACGAAACCCTAATGATCATTACCAAAAAGCTGCGCAGAAAAAGCATATGAAAACTTGAATTTTTTCAAGAAAACTCCAAATCTGAAAACCAAGTTCTAGGACGATTCAAGGCCAAATAGTTGTCCCATTAGCTTCCTGAGGCTTCAAGGAACACATACAGATCAAAATCATCGCCCCTAACACAAGGAATAGGTAGCACGACCATGGCCGGTTCAAGCTTTTTTCAGTTTTCTTGAAACATCATTCATGCATTATTTGTGAATTCTAATGTTGGATTTGTGCTTATTATGTCATTCTGATGCTAACTGTGTAACTTAATTGTGTTTTTATCACCTCTATGCGATTTCACCATTATTGAATATTAGGGTTCTTCAGCTTTCGAATTAGGGGTTTTTGGATATGGAAAAATTGGAACAGGAAACCTAGGCCACTCAATTCAGCATACTCAGACGGTCTCAAAACGCACCTCGCGCTCAATTTATGAGCCTCCACGAGCTATTCGCTATTTTTCAGAAAGGGGCATAAGGGAACGTTTACAAAACCGTGGCCTATGTTCTTTGTGTTTCAGAAAAAAAATAAACAATGGGGAAGACGATGAAGTGGCAAGCGTTAGTTGGTCCGTTCAAAATTTCGCGCTAATTCTCCACTAATGCGTTGTTTTATTTTATAAATCTTGTTTGTTATTCAATGTACAGAAAACGTGAATAGCTCCATTGGCAGGCTTAAGCATTGGTAAACCATAGGACCTGGGTTCGAGCCCCAGGTCCCTTACCCTTTCCATGTTATTTTTTCACTAATATTCCTATGCAGTATTTCTCTTGAAGACCACCATGCATCCACGCTACCAAACGTCCACGCGTCCCACTGGACTCATTCAAAGGCCAGGATCTGAAGACTATGGTGGACCTGAGTCAACACCCCACACGCTGGCCAATGAAAGTCAATCAGGCCATGAATAATTGGGCCCTAAATTGCTGGGCTTCACCTCACAACTGGGGACAACACCCCCCTTTGGTTTGCAATACTATTTTTTTTATTCTTTTTTTATTTCAATTATTATTCTTTTTATTAATTCTTGTAATTTAATTATTTTTTTCATAAAAACACAAAAAACAATAAAAATCAGAAAAGAGACAAAAATTAATATTTTTATTTAATGTTATGTTTTTTGTAAATAAAGCCTTATTAATTAATTAGTTTTAATTTAGGAATAAAACCTTAATATTTTCTTAAATAATTTAAAATTGGTAGAATTAGTTTTAATTAATTTTTATCCTTCTTTTTTTCTTTTCTTTTCACTAGTAATTAAATATTTATTTTTATGAATTAAATCGCATTAATTAATTAGGGTTAATTTTAGGTTAAACTTTAATATGTTTTCATAATAAAATAAAAATTGTAGAATTAGGTTTAATTGCATTAAATTCTCCTAAATAACAAAAATACCAAAACAATTTCTTTTCATTTTAATTTCATTAATTTAATAATTTAATTTAGTTTAATTTAAAAGGGTCCAACGCCCTAGTTTTCAACTCTTGTTAATTCGCGTGTTTATTTCTTTTTCGTATAATTTTTATGTACCTCTCCCAAGGCCTTGTAAACTCGGACAATTTAATTTCTCGCATTTTATCTCTATTTACTTTCTGTCAAATCGGGTTCTGGCAATTTTGGCGATGTGGACCCGCGCCTTTTGTAATAGTTTAGAATTTTATCTTTCTCGCAATTTTTAACTGTTAACAAATGCATGCAAGAATGAATGTTAAAATAAAAACAAAGCGTAGATCACCCATGACATGAACAAGACAAAATATCTGAAAACGACACACAAGTCACACACCACCCCTAGGGTACGCTTCATTGTTGCCTTGCCTCTCGAAAGGTGATCGTCGAGTAGAGGATGTTTTAGTAAGTCCTCATGATCCGGGAACCTGGCATGAGGGTAGCTTCTAAGGTATCTTCCTATTGCTCTGGTGATCACCATGTCCCGAACCTTCGAATTGACCCGAATACCTCCAACGGTGGTGCTACCTACCTCTCAATGGTGGGATGGCACTACTTTAAAGGACATTTACACAAACGAATTCCTTAGGGTAGGTAGGTTCTCGTAGATACTTGCTCTAATTTCAAAACAAAAATCAAAAATACTTTTCACACCAACACATTTTCAAAAAGCTTTCGAAAGCAATTTTTCAAACACTCTTGAGGACCGATACAAGAGTCGAACTGGAATTTTCAAAGAAACTTTTTAAAACTCACAGTTGAAAAGCAAACAAACCATTTTTGAAAACACAAATGAGCAAGTATCTAAGAGCCCATGGATAACCATGGATAGAAAGGGTGCTAACACCTTCCCTTTCTATAAATCTACCTCCCGAACCGAGAGCAATCTCTATAAGGAATTTTTCTGTGCTTTTGTCCTTTTCCATGTTGGAGAAAATAAAAGACGGTGGCGACTCTTGCTTCCGCGACATTCGCGAACCAGCGTTAAACGGTCAGTTCCAGATCCACCGATCATAGAATTGGCGACTCTGCTGGGGATATAACTTAAAGTGAGGTGTACCTTAGGGCTAGTTCATAACTGTGTTTTCAATTGTATTGATTTGCTTGCTTTACTATTGTGGGTTGCATCGGAGTTACATAGATCCTAACCCGGATCTGGGGATACCCTGTTTAGGTAGCATAAGCTGTGAGGGACCTGTCCGGCGTAGACCGACACGGGTGAAACAGTGGCTACGTTGGTGTGGCATCTTGGTCTGTACCGATATCCCTTGTGTTGCAACGAGGAGAATATGGGTCTTCTAAGGAGTCATTAAGCACCAACAACCTTAGAACCTTAATTGACACAACTTGGCCATTAGAACAGTAGCAGTATGCTACGCCCATTGAGGCTAAACTCTCGTGATGGTTCTGGCCGCAAGAAAAGATTGCGATGCTGGAGTTATGACCGATTGAGGGTAGTCAATGATATTGGGATCCTCTAAGAACCCGGTTACTTTGATAGGACAGGTATGAACCAACAAACTGAAAGAGGGTAGTACCTAGACCTCATGCTGGCCTAAACTTTAGGGGCTTGCCTTGTGTGACTTGTGTGCCTTATCATGTTTGCCTTTGTATCTGTTTGTGGTGTGCTTTATCATAACATCATAACATCATGAGCATTGCATGCATCCTGCATAAGGACTGACCATTTCAAAGACAAGAGGGTTTCACCTTTGCTCTGTTTTGTAGGACATCATGATGCCTGTGCGAAGGAATACTATCCGGTTCAACTTTGTTCATTCACCTGAGTTGCTTGAGGAGTTGGTTAGCAGAATTCCAAATACCACTTCCTTCATTCAGAGACATGGTTCTCTTCTCAGTTTAGTCACTGCAAAGCGGGATCAACAGTTGATGAGCGTTCTGACCCAGTTCTATGACCCTCTGTACCAGTGCTTCACCTTTCAAGACTTCCAGCTGGTCCCTACCCTAGAAGAGTTCTCTGATTTGCTTGGTATCCCTATCTTGGATCATACTCCCTTTACTGGTTGGGAAAAGACCCTCAGGCTTGAGGATGTTGCTGCAGCTCTTCCCTTGACACATCCAGAAGTAATGGACAACTGGGTGACTAGAAGCGGAGTTAAGGGTTTCTTGGCCAAGTTTCTGATCGGTAAAGCTAACAGTTTCTGGAATGACCTGGACTTTAGGGCATATGAAGACATCTTGGCTCTCCTAATCTATGGGTTAGTCTTGTTTCCTAATCCTGACAACTTCATCAATGTCACTACCATAAGGATCTTTATGTCTCAGAATCCTGTGCCCACTCTCTTGGGTGACATCTTGCAACAACTTCATGCTCGTACTACCCGAAGACGAGGAACCCTATGGTGTTGTATCCCTTTGTTGGTGAGGTGGTTTATTTCGCACCTCCCCAAGTTCGTACTGAAGAATCAAGAAGGAAGAGGTTGGGCTCATAGGTTAATGTCTCTCACCGACAAAGACATCATTTGGACTTGCAGAGGTTTGGATGAGATAGCTGTCATTGATCGATGCGGGGAATACCCTAATGTTCCTCTGATTGGTACCCAAGGAGGGATCTCTTACAATCCATGTCTAGCGCTCCGTCAGTTTGGAAGAGCCAGAAGAGCAGGCCCCCATGAGATGTTGGTGCCTCACATCAGTTTTGAGTTTCAGGTGGATAGTGACGAGCTGCGTCGTAGGTTCATCAAGGCTTGGGACAAAGTTCATAAAGCTGACCCACAAGAGTTGGGGCCAAAGACTTATTTACCTATGGAAGCCTACTACAAATGGGTTCGCATCCGTGCTCAGAAGTTAGGTATGCCGTATGAAGCTGTCAGACCCGTCATTCTTGAGTGTCCTGACAAAGATGGTGTTCCTCCAACTGTCCTTCCTCCTCAGATACCTACTGATTATGAGACATTGAAGAGATCTTGGTCGCAACTGCGAGAAGAGCGGGATTCTTACCGGGAAAAGTTCAACGAGCAGGAATTAAAGATACAGAAGCTGACAAAGCAGTTGGAAAATGAGCGAGCTCTGAATGCCTACATCCGTACTGAGAAGAGGAGACCATGGGATCAATAAGGAGCTCCGGATGTTCTTTTACAGTTTTATTTCCCTTTTCAGTATTTCCTTTCATGTAACGCCTAAGGGAAACCTGTTGAATAATTTCAGTTCAAAGTTGAATCTAATGAAGTGTGTTCCTTTTTGTTTACAAAGTTGATTCCCGATTGTCTTTGAAAACATAAATCATACGCATTCCATTCATCATGTGCATAGCAGGTTCTCTTCTTTTCAGGTTGCTTACCGTTCTTCGCTGTTTATTTCAGCATCATGAATCCTGACTCGTCATCAACTGAGATGTCCATCAAGGCCCTTCAGGCGCAGAATGCGCAATTTCAAGAATTAATCATGGGTCTGGCTCAAGGCCAAGAAGAGCTGAAGGCTCTGCTCCTGAAGAAGGAAAAGAAGAAGAAGAGAAGGACTGTTCTGTTCAGCTCAGGCCGAAGGTTTGGCAATACTCTGCAAAATGAAGAGGCTGGTTCTTCCATTGGCAAGAGTACTCCTCAAGCAGAAAAAGGTCATAGTCCAGTAGTCTCCGACAACGAGACTGATTTTGATGAAGAGCAGTATCCTCCGGCAGAAGACCATTACAAGCAGTTGGAAGACAGGTTGAATGCTATGGAGATACAACAAGTACCTGGGCTGGATTTCGGAGACTTGGGTTTGTCTACTGGTGTGATTATTCCTCGGAAGTTCAAAGCACCATCTTTCACTAAGTACGACGGGGCGTCTTGTCCCAAGCTACATCTCAGGTCCTATGTTCGGAAGATTCAACCGTACTCAGCGGATAAGAATTTGTGGATCCACTTCTTCCAGGAGAGTCTTTCAGGGACTCATCTCGAATGGTTCTATCAGCTGGATGGGACCAAGGTTCGTAACTGGGAGGAGTTGGCTACTGCTTTCTATAAGCAGTATCAATATAATGCCGACCTTGCCCCTACACGTACCCAACTCCAGGGTATGTCGTTAGGTTCAAGTGAAGGTTTTAAAGAGTACGCTCAGAAGTGGAGGGACCTGACTGGCAGGGTGCAGCCTCCGTTGACTGATCGGGAGTTGGTAGACATGTTCTTGAGGACCCTATCTGGGCCATTTTTCAACCATCTTATCGGGAATTCGTCTGCAGGGTTCACTGATCTGATTCTGACTGGAGAGAGAATTGAGGCTGGGTTAAAGTCTGGAAAGATTCCGAAGGGTGCATCGTCTAGTTCTGAGAAGAAACCCTTCAAGAAGGAGGCTAGTGCTGTATATGGCTCCCGGAGACCAGAGAGATCTGAGCGCCGCCAATCTGTCAGTGCGGTAATGATTGCTAAGCCTGCCGCCGCTCCTCGACCAACCAATCCTCAAAGGGCTGAAAGACCCCGGAGAGAGTTTACCCGTTTGAGCATGACCCTATCCCAAATCTTGCCGCAGTTGCTATCCACCAACCTAGTGACTGTTAGAGAGGCAACCAAAGGTGTAAACACTGCCTCCCCCAAGTACAACCCGAATGCCCGCTGTGCGTACCATTCTGATAGCCCGGGGCATTCCACTGATGACTGTTGGGCATTAAGGAATAAGGTGCAAGACCTTATCGACGCGAAGGAGATACAGTTCGAAGCGCCCGAGAGGCCGAATGTGGTTACTGCTCCTATGCCTCAGCATGGGGTAAATGCTGTTGATGAAGATGTTTACGTTGTTTCTGTGGATGATCTAGCCACTCCCTTAATGACTGTCAAGAAGAACCTACTGCTGGCCGGTTTATTTCCGGGTTGTAGTGAGGGTTGCCTGTTCTGTGCTGTTTCCCTATCTGGTTGTCCCTTGCTGAAGTTAGGCATCCAAAGCCTAATGGATAGCAAGGAGATTTTGTTTAAGAAGTCTGTTGTTCAGTTGGTTCCGGTAGAAGAAGTTTTTGTGGTTACCATCTTCAATAATCCAATCAAGGCTCTCCCGAAGAAGCCTGTCCCAATCATGATTGTTGCACCTGTGGTTATCACTGTTCCGGGGCCTCTTCCCTACGTATCTGATAAAGCTGTCCCCTGGCATTATGGGGCAGACGTATATGTGAGCGGAATCAAACAAGAATTCAACACTGGCGCCAGTATCTGTGACATCACTGGCCCAGCCAAGGTTACCCGCAGTGGCAGGCTCTTCTCGCCTGACATTGCACCGCCCGCTACTCGAAGACCCCTCCTTATAACACCTACAAGTGTACCTGTTCCTGTTGTTGATCAAGTCGTTCCCCCTGCTGCCGAGTCGTCTAATGCTCGGGGCAAGGGAGTTGAAGATGAGCCTGCCCGGATGGAGGCACCGATACCTATAAATGTTGAGGCCTCCCAACAAGAGATGGAGGAAATCCTAAAAATTATAAAGAAGAGTGACTTCAATGTTGTGGAACAGTTGGGGCACACGCCCTCCAAAATCTCCATGCTCTCCTTATTGCTGTGTTCAGAGGCCCATGCTAAGGCCTTAATCTCATTTCTCAAGACGGCCCATGTGCCACAGGAGACATCTGCAGTCCAGTTCACTGATTGCGTAGCAAATCTGACAGCGGACAATGGCTTAGGTTTCTCAGATGCTGACCTGACTGCAAAAGGAAGAGACCACAATGATGCCCTGCATGTCTCTATCGAATGCAGGGGCACTACTCTGGCACATGTATTGGTGGATACTGGTTCATCCTTGAATGTGCTACCCAAGAAGGCTTTAGACCGTTTAGATTGTGAAGGCCTAGAACTGAAACCCAACAATATCATCGTCAAGGCCTTTGACGGTTCAAAAAGGATGGTTCATGGAGAGGTTGACATTCCTATTTGCGTGGGCTCTCAGGTGTTTGACTCTACTTTTTATGTGATGGATATCCGTCCATCTTACTCTTGCCTACTGGGTCGACCTTGGATCCATAAAGCTGGGGCAGTGACCTCTACCTTGCACCAGAAGCTGAAGTACCCCGTCAGAGGGAAGATTGTCACCGTACAGGGGGAGGAGGAGTATATGGTAAGCCATCTGAATTCCTTCAGGTACATTGAGATGGACGGGGAGTTTATTGGAACCCCCTTTCAGCATTTCGAGGAGGTGCTTCCAATTTCAGCGGCAGCAGAAACAACAGTAGAAGAGAATGTTCCTTTGAAGATGGCTTCCCTGAAGGATGCCCGGGCCGTGGTTCAAAAAGGTGAATGTGCTAACTGGGGAAGGCTTCCCGACTTTACACAGAAAACTGACAAATTTGGACTGGGTTTTACTGCAGAGGGTCAGAAAGCTATGCGGAAGGCGAAGACCAGAAGACCTCCTGTGTTCATTACAAATCCAGGAGTGAATGCTGTTGGTGAAGACAATGAAGTGGATGAAGCAGAATTCAATAGCTGGATCTACCCGACAACTGATGGTGGATTGACCAATTGGATTGCCAAAGACCATACTCCTGTTACTTTTGTTACGCAGTAATAAACTTCTTTGTTTTGTTATTTGTAATAAACAATAAATTGAACTCTATGGCCCGGTGTCTTACCCGAGGCACCGTGGTTTTATTTGTGAGGGCATATAAATTGTCATTTCATATATCATAAATTAAAATCTTGGACGTTTTCTCGCATTTCAAATCTTATGCTCCTTTTCTGTCTTTCTTTCCTTTACATATTTTTCAAAACAGCTGTATTTACACACACTCACTCATACAGGTTCCAATCCACTCTGGATCTCACTGGTAACGACTCTGCTACTGCCAGTTATGACTTCGAAAATCCGATCAACTTAGCCGAAGACGAAGGTGAAGATGATTGCGAAGTGCCTGGCGAGCTTGCAAGACTGTTACTTCAGGAAGAGAGGGCAATTCAACCACATGAAGAGCCAGTGGAAACAATAAACTTGGGTACTGAGGCAGAGAGGAAAGAGGTAAAGATTGGTGCCAACCTAGAGCTCAGCGTGAAGCAACGGTTGACTAAGATGCTACATGATTATGTGGAGATATTTTCCTGGTCCTACGAAGACATGCCCGGGTTGGACACTGATATCGTGGTCCATCACTTGCCTACTAAGGAAGACTGCCCTCCAGTTAAGCAAAAGGTTCGTCGTATGCGTCCAGAGATGTCTGAGAAGATCAAGGCCGAAGTTATGAAACAGTTTGATGCTGGGTTCCTTGTAGTGACTTCTTACCCTCAGTGGGTTGCTAATGTGGTGCCGGTACCAAAGAAAGACGGTAAGGTCAAAATGTGTGTTGATTACAGGGATCTGAACAGGGCCATCCCCAAAGATGACTTCCCCCTACCTCACATTGACGTCCTTGTTGACAATACAGCTCAGCACAAGGTATTCTCTTTCATGGATGGTTTTTCAAGTTACAATCAGATCAAGATGGCACCTGAAGACATGGAAAAGACTACATTTGTTACTCAGTGGGGCACCTTCTGCTACAAGGTCATGCCTTTTGGACTGAAGAACGTTGGGGCAACCTACCAGCGTGCCATGGTTGCTTTATTTCATGACATGATCCATCATGAGATAGAAGTATATGTAGACGACATGATCGCAAGGTCCGAAACTGAGGAAGAGCACCTAGATCATCTGCAGAAATTGTTTGACCGGTTGAAACTGTACAAGCTAAGGTTGAACCCGAACAAGTGCACCTTCGGGGTAAGATCTGGAAAGTTGCTAGGCTTCGTGGTCAGTGATAAAGGTATTCAAGTGGACCCTACTAAGGTTAAATCTATTCAAGAGATGCCATTTCCCAAGACAGAGAAGGAAGTCAGAGGCTTTTTAGGACGCCTGAATTACATTGCTCGCTTCATCTCACACCTAACTGCTACTTGTGAACCAATCTTCAAGCTGCTGAAGAAAGATCAGGTAGTACGTTGGAACGATGAATGTCAGGCTGCTTTTGACAGAATCAAGGAGTATCTCCAAGAACCACCCATCCTTATGCCACCGGTTGAAGGGAGACCTCTGATACTATATCTGACAGTGCTTGACAATTCAATGGGGTGCGTGCTGGGGCAGCATGACGAGTCTGGCCGAAAAGAGCATGCCATTTATTACCTTAGCAAAAAGTTTACCGACTGTGAGACCCGATACTCACTGCTTGAGAAAACTTGCTGCGCTTTGGTATGGGCTGCTCGCCGGCTGAGACAGTATATGCTGACTCACACTACCTTGTTGATCTCAAAGATGGATCCTATAAAGTACATATTCGAAAAGCCTGCTCTGTCTGGGAGAATAGCAAGATGGCAAATGATCTTGACGGAATACGACATTCAGTACACAACCCAGAAAGCCATCAAGGGAAGTGTATTGGCAGACCACTTAGCACATCAGGCAGTAGACGACTATCAGTCAATGAACTTCGAGTTTCCGGATGAAAGCATCATGATAGTAACTGATTGTGAAGTACCTGGACCAGATGAAGGACTTGAGGAAGGATCCCGATGGTCTATGCACTTTGACGGAGCCTCCAACGCTTTGGGAAACGGTATCGGCGCTGTAATCATATCACCTCAAGGCACTCATACTCCACTCACTGCCCGGCTATGTTTCAACTGTACCAACAACATGGCAGAGTATGAGGCGTGCATCATGGGTCTTCAAGCTGCGATCGATCTAAGGATCAAGTTTCTGAGTGTCTTCGGAGATTCCGCTCTTGTGATCAATCAGATCAAAGGAGAGTGGGATACGAAACATCCAAACCTGATTCCTTACAGAGAATGTGTGTTGACCTTGATCCCCCACTTCACGAAGATAACCTTTGAACACTTTCCAAGAGAAGAGAATCAGTTGGCGGACGCGTTGGCTACAATGTCTTCTATGTTCAAGGTCAAATGGGATAATGAGGCTCCCCGGATCATCATCTGGAAACTGGACGAACCGGTATACTGTTGTGATCTCGAGACTGAATTGGTGACTGAGAAGCCTTGGTACCATGAGGTGAAGAGATATTTGGAAGCCCAGGAATACCCTGAAGGTGCCTCAGTCAATGATAAGAAGTTCCTGAGAAGGTTCGCGACAAAGTTCTTCCTTAGCAACGGCATCTTGTACAAGCGAAACCATGATTCAACCTTACTGCGTTGTGTGGATAAGACTGAAGCAGAAAGGATCATGGAAGAGCTACATGAAGGGACCTTTGGTACACATTCCAGTGGACATACAATGGCAAAGAAGATCCTTCGGGCAGGGTATTACTGGTCTACAATGGAAGCTGACTGCTATCAACATTCTAGGACATGCCATAAGTTCCAGATTTATGCAGACAAGGTGCATGTTCCTCCAGTTCCTTTGAATGTTCTGACTGCGCCTTGGCCGTTTGCAATGTGGGGCATAGACATGATTGGTGAGATTAAACCTACGGTATCTAATGGGCATCGCTTCATCCTGGTAGCGATTGATTATTTTACAAAGTGGGTCGAAGCAGCATCCTATGCTACGGTAACCAAGACTGTTGTGGCACGGTTCATTCGGCATAACCTGATCTGTCGATACGGCGTCCCTGAGAGAATTATTACAGACAACGGTACCAATCTGAATAACAAGATGATCACTGAGCTCTGCGAGCTGTTCAAGATACAGCACCACAATTCTTCTCCTTACAGACCGAAGATGAATGGGGCTGTAGAAGCAGCAAATAAAAATATCAAGAAAATCGTGCAGAAGATGACAATGACTTATAAAGATTGGCACGAGATGTTACCGTTCGCTCTACATGGGTACCGTACCTCATCCAGGACGTCAACCGGGGCAACTCCTTTCTCTTTGGTTTATGGTATGGAGGCAGTCTTACCGATCGAAGTGCAGATACCCTCTCTCCGGATAATGAAAGATGCAAATCTGAACGAAGATGATTGGATCCAGACACGACTTGATCAATTAAACCTTATTGATGAAAAGAGACTTGCTGCTATCTGCCACGGTCAGACGTATCAGAAACGGATGATCAGGGCATTTAACAAAAAGGTCAGACCACAGGAATATCAAGTTGGGGATCTGGTAATCAAACGAATCATCCTTCCTCAGAATGATCCAAGGGGCAAATGGACCCCTACGTACGAAGGGCCATTTGTGGTTAAACATGTGTTCTCTGGAGGAGCCATGATTCTAACCAATATGGATGGTGACGACCTTCCTCACCCCGCCAATGCAGACATAGTAAAAAGATACCACGCATGAAAAAAGACCCGCTAGGCTGACATGCCTAGGCAAAAATTAGGGCTTCCCGGCGAACCAAAAGGGTTCGGGAAAAATGAAGGTATGAAATGAAAAAATCTGTACACCCGGCAAGTCGAAAACCTGAAAAGGCGGCTTGGGCAAAAATGGGTATCCCGGTGGACTGAAAACCCGAAAGGGCGGTCCAGGCAAAAATTAGGGATAAAAGCGTAATACTATGTCTCATTGGATCACTTTGCATCCAGAATCCGGTATCTACATCAAGTTCAGACGACATCGATCAGTCAGCTTCATCTTCGTTTAGGTCATCAAGTGATGAGACGCTCGGGGATATAAAGGCGATAGCGGAGTTGAAACCCAGTGGGATCATTCATTTCACACAGCTATTTTATTTTCTCTTGTACAAAATTTGTATAAACTCTTTTTCGGCGGCGTTCTCTTACTAGGACGTCAGCCTCTTGTACATAAACGCCTATTTACAGGCCATTCAAAAATCAATACAAAATATATTTTTCAGTTAAAAGTGCCAATTGTTTTTCTTTTTCTGTTTTGTCTTGCGAAGAACGTCCAAGGTACAATTTGTGATATATGCATTGACAATAATTTGCTAACTCATAAATATTTGCATACGAAACAAAGAATTAACTACAGATAACATTAGAAACATGGGCAATAAAAGAGTTATCTAAGCAATCTAATTGTTCTGTCCTCCAAGGTACCAAGGTAGGTTCAGCCGAAGAACATAACCAGACACCTTAATTCCCCAGAGAGTAAGTCAGCAGTCAGTGCACTCTTCCTCAAGCTATATTATCAAACCTTAAGGAAGTTGAGTATCCTCCAGCAGATCTCAACATTCCCCAGCAGCAATATACATATTCTTAACAAGCATCCCCGGCAGTCTCGGTCTAAAGATGGTTCCCCGGTGGTATATCAAACCTTCAATGGAGTCATCTTCCCAGTACAGTTCAAACTTCCCCAGGAGAGTCCAATCCAGTTTCCTCAGGAAAGTTGGAATCCATCTCCCCAAGCAGTAAGCTTATCCCCAGTAGATTCTGGAAGCTTATCCGCGCAGAGCACGAACGCGTCGCCCGGCTTTATTCAAAGAG
This sequence comes from Vicia faba, assembly GCA_948472305.1. Classification (NCBI taxonomy): domain Eukaryota; kingdom Viridiplantae; phylum Streptophyta; class Magnoliopsida; order Fabales; family Fabaceae; genus Vicia; species Vicia faba. The sequence continues at coordinate 1,519,285,422 of OX451741.1, read as the reverse complement.
TTATTTCCCTACCGGGATATAACTGGGTTATCCTCATCCAAAAGCCACGGAAAGAGTGTCCTCAATGAAGCCTTCTTATCCCCAGCGAAGTCTATCAACACTTCCAGCACAACAAGGGTATCCCCAGCGAAGTCTATCAACACTTCTAGCACAACAAGGGTATCCCCAGCAAGTTATTATCAACAACTCAGCGAAGTATCTCTCTCCCCAGAGTATGGCTTCCCAGCAAGATCGTTAGAGTACTTTCTTCCCCGCAGAGTTATTCCATTCGCCAAGTTTATTCCCCAACGAAGTCATCTTCTCCTACCAGTATTCTTGCGATTATCATCTCCAGCGGAAGCAGAATCTATTCTCCAACATCAGCCCAGGAGTGACTTCCCGGCACCCGTCAAGGATTTACTTTCCTAGACAAATACATTCATAAACATCGCACTTCCATACATCATTATAGCATGCATAGACGCATCATATCTTACAAATCTCATTTATGTTGAGAACATCATTGCTTGATCCATATCATGCATCGCATATGACTGACCTTTACCTTTCAAGAAAGATTCAGTTAAATTCTCAAGCATATTTCAAGACCCAGACCGGTTCAGTTAATCGACTCCAAAGATTTCTTATCCAGTCAAAGGCCTTCTCTGGTCCAGTTAAATCGACCCCAAACAGATTTTTCTGATAAAGACCCAGTTGAAGACATTCCAAGACCTAGACCGGTTCAGTTAATCGACTCCAAAGATTTCTTATCCAGTCAAAGGCCTTCTCTGGTCCAGTTAAATCGACCCCAAACAGATTTTTCTGATAAAGACCCAGTTGAAGACATTCCAAGACCTAGACCGGTTCAGTTAATCGACTCCAAAGATTTCTTATCCAGTCCAAGGCCTTCTCTAGTCCAGCTAAATCGACCCCAAACAGATTTTTCTGATGAAGACTCAGTAGAAGTTATCCAAGGTTTTCTCAATGATTGCTATTGAGATTGTAATCGCCTATGGTTCTCTCCCCGATCCTGCGGAGACGATAATTCCATCCAAGGTTTTCTCAATGATTGCTATTGAGTTGTAATCGCCTATGGTGCTCTCCCTGATACTGCGGAGATGGTAATTCCCACCAAGATTCTCTCAATGTTTGCTATTGAGATTGTAATCGCCTATGGTTCTCTCCCCAATGCTGCGGAGATAATAATTCCATCCCAAGTTTTCTCAATAATTGCTATTGAGATTGTAATTGCCTATGGTTCTCTCCCCGATACTGCGGAGATGGTAATTCCCACCAAGATTCTCTCAATGTTTGTTGTTGAGGTTGTAGTCGCCTATGGTTCTCTCCCCGATCCTGCGGAGGTGGTAATCCCAAGATTTTCTCAATGATTGCTGTTGAAGTTAAAGTCACCTAAGGTTCTCTCACCGTTCCTGTTGAGGTAGTAACCATCCCTGGTTCATTCATCACCATTTGAAGCTCCAGATTCAGCTCCTGTAACCAGTCAGGACACATCTATACAAAGCATCTAAAGACCAGCTCCTGCAACATGTCAGGTACTCATTTTTCTTTGGCAGGTATGCAAGTCCTCGCTAAGGAAGCTCTTACGCGATTGACACCCAGATGGCATCTATAAGCCCATCCACCTTCCATCATCTCTTAGCATGGCATCTATAAGCCCATCATCCTATCCAGCAATCTCTAAATGGCATCTATAAGCCCATTCCACCATCACACTGTTACTATGTGAGCGCAAATTTCTGGGCACTCTAATGTTCAATCATCTTCCACCCTCGGATTACGAAAGGCACGTCAGCCAATCTGCATCCTCAGGTCTAAGAAGATTGAACAGGGGCAACTGTTGTACCCCAAAATTTTCCCTCCCATATTCTTCAAGAAATTGCCAAGTCAAGCTTCAAAATTCCCCAAGGGTTGCACAGTGTATGAGCCTCCTAAGCAGTCAAAATTAGGGTTTTGGTTCTGATCAAGAAAATGAAGTTTCCAAGGGTCCAGTCAAGTCCCATATGCTTATAAACATGGTCAAGCATCCTCATATCAAGTTTCAAGACTTCCAGCACAAAATTGCACAGTCAAAAACCCTAATTGCACTACAGTCAACTGTAGGGGCAAAATGGTCATTTGACAGTCAAAAGTTCAAATTTTGGTCAACATCTCATTTTGAAGCCACAAACATCATTTTATCAATGCTTGATCATGATTCTCAAAGCTTGGCTCAAAAATCATCAAGATGCAAAAGTTTCCTTATTTGGACAGTTGAAAAAGTCAACTGTAAATTGACCAGGGCATAACTTTCACATGGATTATCAGAAAAATTCCATCCAAAGCTCATTTTGAAGAGAAAGACAGTTCCTACAACTCCTCTTCATACTTCCAGTCCAAGAAATGCTCTCACAAAAAGTTATCAATTTTAACATTATAGGTCATTTTCAAAAGTCAACAAAAAGGGACTTTAAGTCAAAGGCCATAACTTGAGATTGGTAAACCAAAATGACATGGGACCAAAGGCATTGGTTAGAGGACTCAAAGACCTTTCCAAAATGTCCAAGAACATGAGCAAAGCTTAAAAATTGAGCAAGTTATGCCTTGTGGAAGTTGGGAAATTTTTGGATATTTTGAAAAGTCAACATTGATTCAAATGACCTAAAATTGCTAATGGGCCTCTTTTTCTTCCACAATTCATTATCCAAGGCATGTGCACGACCATTTGGCCCAAAGGGAAGTTTTTCTTCATTTTTTATTTATTTATTTGGATTTTTATTATTAATAATTCATTTAAATTAATTTAAATACATGAAAAATGTTAAACCTAATGTTTCAAATCTTTTTATGCATATAATATCTCCAATATTTCGTGCAAATCAGATTAGGGAAGAATTGAAGTTGATTGGATATGATTGAGAGCTAAAAAGCATGAAAAAAGATTGAAAAATTATGGTTAGCAAATCAAATATTTTTCACATCAATGCATGGATTTTGATCAAGTTTCTTAACCTAAAACACTCACACATAAGTACAGAACGAAACCCTAATGATCATTACCAAAAAGCTGCACAGAAAAAGCATATGAAAACTTGAATTTTTTCAAGAAAACTCCAAATCTGAAAACCAAGTTCTAGGACGATTCAAGGCCAAATAGTTGTCCCATTAGCTTCCTGAGGCTTCAAGGAACACATACAGATCAAAATCATCGCCCCTAACACAAGGAATAGGTAGCACGACCATGGCCGGTTCAAGCTTTTTTCAGTTTTCTTGAAACATCATTCATGCATTATTTGTGAATTCTAATGTTGGATTTGTGCTTATTATGTCATTCTGATGCTAACTGTGTAACTTAATTGTGTTTTTATCACCTCTATGCGATTTCACCATTATTGAATATTAGGGTTCTTCAGCTTTCGAATTAGGGGTTTTTAGATATGGAAAAATTGGAACAGGAAACCTAGGCCACTCAATTCAGCATACTCGGACGGTCTCAAAACGCACCTCGCGCTCAATTTATGAGCCTCCACGAGCTATTCGCTATTTTTCAGAAAGGGGCATAAGGGAACGTTTACAAAACCGTGGCCTATGTTCTTTATGTTTCAGAAAAAAAATAAACAATGGGGAAGACGATGAAGTGGCAAGCGTTAGTTGGTCCATTCAAAATTTCGCGCTAATTCTCCACTAATGCGTTGTTTTATTTTATAAATCTTGTTTGTTATTCAATGTACAGAAAACGTGAATAGCTCCATTGGCAGGCTTAAGCATTGGTAAACCATAGGACCTGGGTTCGAGCCCCAGGTCCCTTACCCTTTCCATGTTATTTTTTCACTAATATTCCTATGCAGTATTTCTCTTGAAGACCACCATGCATCCACGTTACCAAACGTCCACGCGTCCCACTGGACTCATTCAAAGGCCAGGATCTGAAGACTATGGTGGACCTGAGTCAACACCCCACACGCTGGCCAATGAAAGTCAATCAGGCCATGAATAATTGGGCCCTAAATTGCTGGGCTTCACCTCACAACTGGGGACAACACCCCCCTTTGGTTTGCAATACTATTTTTTTTATTCTTTTTTTATTTCAATTATTATTCTTTTTATTAATTCTTGTAATTTAATTATTTTTTTCATAAAAACACAAAAAACAATAAAAATCAGAAAAGAGACAAAAATTAATATTTTTATTTAATGTTATGTTTTTTGTAAATAAAGCCTTATTAATTAATTAGTTTTAATTTAGGAATAAAACCTTAATATTTTCTTAAATAATTTAAAATTGGTAGAATTAGTTTTAATTAATTTTTATCCTTCTTTTTTTCTTTTCTTTTCACTAGTAATTAAATATTTATTTTTATGAATTAAATCACATTAATTAATTAGGGTTAATTTTAGGTTAAACTTTAATATGTTTTCATAATAAAATAAAAATTGTAGAATTAGGTTTAATTGCATTAAATTCTCCTAAATACCAAAAATACCAAAACAATTTCTTTTCATTTTAATTTCATTAATTTAATAATTTAATTTAGTTTAATTTAAAAGGGTCCAACGCCCTAGTTTTCAACTCTTGTTAATTCGCGTGTTTATTTCTTTTTCGTATAATTTTTATGTACCTCTCCCAAGGCCTTGTAAACTCGGACAATTTAATTTCTCGCATTTTATCTCTATTTACTTTCTGTCAAATCGGGTTCTGGCAATTTTGGCGATGTGGACCCGCGCCTTTTGTAATAGTTTAGAATTTTATCTTTCTCGCAATTTTTAACTGTTAACAAATGCATGCAAGAATGAATGTTAAAATAAAAACAAAGCGTAGATCACCCATGACATGAACAAGACAAAATATCTGAAAACGACACACAAGTCACACACCACCCCTAGGGTACGCTTCACTGTTGCCTTGCCTCTCGAAAGGTGATCGTCGAGTAGAGGATGTTTTAGTAAGTCCTCATGATCCGGGAACCTGGCATGAGGGTAGCTTCTAAGGTATCTTCCTATTGCTCTGGTGATCACCATGTCCTGAACCTTCGAATTGACCCGAATACCTCCAACGGTGGTGCTACCTACCTCTCAATGGTGGGATGGAACTACTTTAAAGGACATTTACACAAACGAATTCCTTAGGGTAGGTAGGTTCTCGTAGATACTTGCTCTAATTTCAAAACAAAAATCAAAAATACTTTTCACACCAACACATTTTCAAAAAGCTTTCGAAAGCAATTTTTCAAACACTCTTGAGGACCGATACAAGAGTCGAACTGGAATTTTCAAAGAAACTTTTTAAAACTCACAGTTGAAAAGCAAACAAACCATTTTTGAAAACACAAATGAGCAAGTATCTAAGAGCCCATGGATAACCATGGATAGAAAGGGTGATAACACCTTCCCTTTCTATAAATTTACCTCCCGAACCGAGAGCAATCTCTATAAGGAATTTTTATGTGCTTTTGTCCTTTTCCATGTTGGAGAAAATAAAAGACGGTGGCGACTCTTGCTTCCGCGACATTTTGCGAACCAGCGTTAAACGGTCAGTTCCAGATCCACCGATCACACACAGCTCCGTCAAAAATCAAACCCCAACGGGATTCAGGATCAGGTCCTTCTTCAGGTACCGGCTCTTCACAATCTTTAGCTTTCAAGTACATAACATCTTCATCTGGGAAATCAAACTTGATGGATTGATAATCGTCAATTGGTTGGTGAGCCAAATGATCGGCTAAAATACTTCCTTTGATCGCTTTCTGAGTGTGATACTCAATGTCATATTCAGATAACAACATCTGCCAACGGGCTATTCTTCCAGATAAGGCGGGCTTCTCAAAGATATACTTGATCGGATCCATTTTGGAGATCAACCAAGTGGTGTGATTAATCATATACTGGCGCAGACGGCGAGCAGCCCAAGCTAAAGCACAACAGGTTTTCTCAAGCAATGAGTATCGAGACTCACAGTCTGTGAATTTCTTACTCAGATAATATACAGCATGTTCCTTCCTCCCAGTCTCATCTTGCTGACCAAGCACACATCCCATGGAGTCTTCCAGTATAGTCAGGTACATAATCAAAGGTCTTCCTTCCATCGGTGGAATCAAAATGGGAGGTTCAAGCAAATATTCTTTGATGCTATCAAAAGCTCTCTGACAATCTTTTGTCCACACACATCCTTGGTTCTTTCGGAGAAGCTTGAAAATTGGCCCACAAGTAGCAGTCATATGAGATATAAACCTAGAAATGTAGTTCAGTCTCCCAAGGAATCCTCTTACTTGTTTTTTCGTCTTGGGTGCGGGCATTTCCCGAATAGCTCTGACTTTATCAGGATCTACCTCGATACCTTTCTGGCTGACAATGAAACCCAGAAGTCTTCCGGAACGAACACCAAAAGTGCACTTGTTGGGATTCAGACGGAGTTTGTACTTTCTCAAACGCTGGAATAACTTCAACAAATGTTCCAAGCGATCCTCCTCAGTCTGCGATTTGGCAATCATGTCATCTACATACACTTCAATCTCCTTATGCATCATGTCATGGAACAAAGCAGTCATTGCCCTTTGGTATGTTGCGTCGGCATTCCTCAAACCAAACGGCATAACCCGATAACAGAAAGTTCCCTAAGGTGTAATGAAAGCGGTCTTCTCCATATCTTCCGGTGCCATCTTGATTTGATTGTAACCAGAGAAACCATCCATGAAAGAAAAGACTTTGAACTTGGCGGTACTGTCGACCAATACGTCAATATGAGGTAATGGGAAGTCATCTTTCGGACTAGCTCTATTCAGATCTCTGTAGTCTACACACATCCGAACTTTGCCATCTTTCTTTGCAACAGGCACTATGTTGGCTAACCACTGAGGATAAACCGACGTAACAAGGAAACCTGCGTTGATCTGTTTCTGAACCTCCTCTTTGATCTTGTCAGCCATGTCGGGACGAGTTCTTCTCAACTTCTGCTTGATCGGCGGACATTCAGGTCTCAACGGTAAACGATGCTCCACAATGTCATTGTCCAAACCTGGCATATCTTGGTAGGACCAAGCAAACACATCAACATACTCCTTGAGAAGCTCCAACATCTTCTCCTTAACTTCTGGGATAAGCAATGCTCCGACCTTGACTTCCTTTTTATCTTCTTCATCACCAAAATTGACCAACTCCACAGGTTCTTCAAATGGTTGAATGATCTTCTCATCATGCTCGAGCAAACAGGAAATCTCAACAGGGATCTCTTTATCATCCTCTTCTTCGGCTCTGAACACAGGGAATTCAAAGTTGGGAGAGGGCATAGGATCATTGTTTTCGATGGTTAAGTCATGGATTAATCTGCACATATGATTATGCTTTATTTCAGAAATCGATTTGTGCAAATAAAACAAAAGGTTATTAGTTAATTTCATTACTATTTCCCAAAAAGTGAAAAATAAAACAGTAGTGGACAAAATAACATTTTTATTCATTAAAGGGAAATACTTGAAACAAAGAGCCCAGCCATTTCTCTTTTGCCTTGGGCAGAGCAAAAGGAATTATTTTTCATAGCCCGACACAAAATACGTTTCGCCTTGGGCAGAGCGAGTTTTTTTTCAAAGGAAAACAAAATAAAACATTACTCGGAAATGTGCATAACCACAGGAACATCAACAGCTATCCAGTTTTGGCAAGCCAATCCAGGCGTCACAAAAACGGGCAAATCTTCCTCGGAATCATCATCTGTGATAGCATCAACCTCAGGATGTACAAACCCTGCACTTCGGAAAACCTCTTGAATCGGACGAACAACCACCTCTTTCTTGACCCTTGCAGATACTGGATGAAAACCCAGACCTTCCCCAGACTTGTTCTCAGGTAACGTCAACACCTGGCCCCATCCTTCGGCCGGACCACTTTCCACCACTCGCCGCGCATCCTCAAAAGAAGAGATGGATGCCCCTTGCTTCTTTACTGTACTCTTAGCAACAGAAAGACCTTGGAACTGGGTTCCAACATCCTCGTCCGCATCAATAAAAGAGAATGATGATAAATGGCTTACCACCATAGCTTGCTCTCCCCCAATCATCACTAGCTTCCCATGCCTTACAAACTTTAGTCTCTGATGGAGCGTAGAGGTGACTGCCCCGACATCATGAATCCAGGGACGACCCAATAAACAACTGTAGGCAGCACGAATATCCATCACTTGGAAAGTGATTTGAAAAGTATGGGGACCAATCACTATAGGAAGATCCACTTCACCAATAACTGTCTTCCTAGAGCCATCAAACGCTTTAACAATTACTCCACTAGGCCTCATAGGAGCACCTGGATATGAAAGCCGAGATAACGTAGTCTTGGGCATCACATTCAACGACGAACCTGTATCCACCAACACACCTGATAAGGTATCATTTCCACAAGTTACTGAGATATGTAAGGCCATATTATGGTTTCTCCCCTCCTCTGGGAGCTCCTCATCACTGAAACCAAAATTGTTACATGAAGTGATATTTCCCACAATCCCGTCAAACTGGTCAACCGTCACATCATGGTCCACGAACGCCTGGTCCAAGACCTTCATCAAGGCTTCTCTATGCGCGCCAGAATCTCTCAATAAGGCAAGCAAGGAAATCTTGGAAGGTGTTTGCAAAAGCTGGTCCACGATCTTATATTCACTTCTCTTGATAAGCTTCAGGATCTCATCATCCTCAGGGTGAGGGATAGGTTCACTAGATCGGCCTATCTCAACCCTTGGTTCAACATTTCTTACTGGAATCTCCGCCGGTATGGGCCTTCTAACTTGAACTTCTGGTCTCTTCAAAGGTACTGCTGCAAAAACACGTCCACTTCTCGTAACTCTACTCACATCAGCAATGTTAACAAAAGACGGTCTCGTTGGTATAGGGACTTCTACCCCATTCTCAATCATTGTGGCATTATACTTATACGGTACAGCTTGGTCCGAGTTGTAAGGCACAGGGCCAGGTGGGTAAATAATCAAAGGATCAACAGGCGCAGTCTGACTGTTGTAAGCAATCTCTACTGATTCAGGCAAATTGAATTGTGGTATGATAACATTCACTTCATCCTCCGGATTTCGGTCATAGGTAATAGTGATAACTCTCTGATCTAGCAACTTCTGAATATCCTCCTTCACAATAGGACAAACATCCTCTCTGGAACAAAATTCACAAACGTTATAATTATGCTGGTGCCTAACAAAGGCAAGTCTTCTCAAACTCTGATGTAACCTGATCAACGACTCTCTTATGTGTTCAACTTGAAAAACTCGAAACTTCCCCGGACAACCTTCCACCATATTCACTGAAGTTGTCCCATGTCGGGGCAAAGGATTATCTCTAACATTTGGATTAACATCCTTGAAAGACAAGATACCATTCTTAATTAATCTCTGTACGTCCGCCTTCAGAGCAGAGCAATTCTCAAGGTTGTGCCCCGGCGACCCTTGATGATATTCACAAAACTGATCCGCCTTGTACCACGGAGAAGTACTGTTCGGTGCGACAGGAGGAGGCTTTGTCGTGATGAGATTATTTCTGATAAGAGCAGGGAACAATTTAGTATAAGTCATAGGAATGGCATCGAACTGCGGTTTTCTGGGTGAACGGTTCTGATTGTTGAATGGATAAGCCTGTTGTCGAGGCTGCTGCTGAAAAGGCCGTTGTTGAGTTGGTGGAGTTTGATGAGCTGGGGTCATCAAAGTTGGGCGGACAGCCGGAGTGACTGCCGCAACGTGAGAGTAACCTCTCCTAGGTCTACCTGGAAACAAAGCGCTAACATCCTGCTCTTTTCTTTTCGGGAAAACACTTCCAAACTTCTTCGTACTGCTAGACGGACTCCCTTCTTTAACCAAACGCCCTTCGCGAATCCCTTCCTCTAATCGCATACCCATGCTTACCATTTCGGTGAAGTCACTGGGTGAGTTGGCTATCATTCTTTCATAGTAAAAGGAACCTAAAGTCTTCAAGAATATCTTAGTCATCTCCTTCTCCTCAAGAGGTGGATAGATTTGAGCAGCGATTTCACGCCACCTCTGGGCGTACTCCTTAAAAGATTCCCGGTCTCTCTACGACATCGCCCGGAGTTGATCCCGGTCCGGCGCCATGTCAACATTGTACTTGTATTGATGGACAAAGGCTTCACTAAGATCGTTAAAGTTACGGATCCGAATACTGTCTAAACCCATATACCACTTTAGAGCAGCACCCGTCAAACTATCTTGAAAATAATGAATCAACAAGTCATGATCATCGGAGTACGTAGACATCTTCCTCACGTACATTGTCAAATGACTTCTAGGACACGAATCACCCTTATATCTCTCAAAGTCTGGCACTTTGAATTTTGCTGGAATCTTGACATTTGGAACTAAACAAAGGTCATGCGTATTCTTCCCAAACAAATCCTTCCCTTTCAATGCTCTAAGCTCCTTCTGCATTTCCTGGAACTGATCCTGAAATTCCTCCATTCTATCAAAGAGACCCAAACTTTCAGCAGGCTCGGCAGGATAAGTAGGTTCATTCAAGTAAGGCACGGAGTGGACCACAGGAGCATTGGTTGTCATAATCGGTTGCGGAAAAGGTGTTACAGACGGAACTACTGGCGGCATAGCAGTTGTCTCTGGTTGAGGAGGAGACAAAACAGGTTGAAATAAAGGTTGTACGACAGGCTGATACCCCTCTGGCACAAAGTTGTAAGGCATTCCCCACGGAAAACCTTTCGGCATCTGATGCTGAAGCGGAGAGTTGATTTGAGTCACGGAGGCAGGGGCTGTGACAATCTCGGACCACTGGAGTTGAAGTCTGAATCTCGGCAGCTGTAGTCGATGGCTGATTCTGAACAGCCACCAAACTTTCTACTAATGCAGTTAACTTTTCCATCTCGACACGAAGTGTAGCAACTTCACCACGAAGCTCATGATTTTCCTGTTCCAAATCTTCCATTTTCCTTTGACGATTGGCCCGAGTGTCGTATCGGTGAGACAGCTTGACAACCTTCGGGAGTGGAAAAAGAATAAGGGTAAGACTCTGGAAAACATGTGAAGTGGAATGTGGAATGATGCATGATGGCGATGCAAATGATGACTCATTTTAAAAGTTTTTCAAGGAACTTTGATAATTTTGCATACATCAATGGTAAAGGAATTTGGAACAACAAAAACTCAATCCATTAATCGAAAGCGATAAATTACAACTTACAATTTGGAATATCAAAATAGTAAATTACAACTTTGGGATAACAAATCCAATAATGAAAGCAATAAATTACAACTTCGAAACATGGAATCCATAATGAAGTGATAAATTACAATTTTACAACATGAAATCTAAAATAAAGCAATAAATTACAACTTTGGAGCATGAAGCCCATAATAAAACAATAAATTACAACTTCGGAGCATGAAGCCCTTTTACATAGTTTTACAAAATGACATCAATAAAACAAACTAAAAGCTAAAGGTCACTCGGAATCCTCAGATGAAGGACCAAACACCAGCTGTAACCGGAGCTTCTTGATCTTTTCTTCATAAAAGTCTTCCATCTCTTTCTTCTCAGCTATCAGTCGATCGATGATTTCTTCCTGCGGATTAGGAACGAGAGCCACGCTTACCGAGCCTTCCCTTTTTCTCTTCCTTTCACTCGCATACCTCTTCAGCAAGGCATCCTTCTGACGAAGCTTCTCATCGTGATCAATGAACCGGCCGCCTTGAATAAACAACAACTCCTCCTTCTCTTTTAACTGTCGAGTCAGGACTCGATTCTCATATTCATACATATGGTACTTTTCCTTCCAAGCATCCCTCTCGGACTTCATCCTAGCCATATTTCCTTGGTACTCTCCTATATCCGCGATAGGGATAATAACAGATGATGGTGCAATGGCAGGGAATAAAGGTTTCTCCAGTTTATAAGGCATCTTGTGAGCACAAGCCCTAGCACGGACCCACTGCAGGTAAGGCTCCAAAGAAACTGCACCTCTATGTCCCAGCATATCTCTCCCTTTCCTGTGGATATGGCGCCAAGCTCCTTCGATCTCCCTCTTAGCAGCCTAATGATCTTGTCCTTCCTGAAGAAAGAAACCACTCACATGGATGTTGTTTGGTTTATCTCTCATCGGGTACCCGAACTGACGGCGCGCTAGAACAGGGTTGTAGTTGATTCCACCCCTCGTACCGAGAAGAGGTACGTTAGGAAAATCACCACAGCTATCAATGATCTCCACGTCGTGGTAAACTCGATTATACCAGTCAATGTCGAAATGAGTGAGAGCCATAATCTTTGGCGCCCAACGCGGTTCCTTCTCGAGATCCCAGAAAGCATCAGACCCAGGTAGATGCGAGACGTACCACTGATACAGCAACGGTACACAACAAATAATCATCCCTCCTTGATAAGAGTTTCGCAGGTGGATGGAGTAGTATGTATCCCCTAGCAGCGTAGGGACCGGATTTCCAATCAGGAAAATTCTGATGGCGTTGATATCCACAAACTTATCAATGTTAGGGAATAAGAAAAGACCATATGCGAGTAAAGCAAATACGTCTTCGAAGGCAACAGTATCCTTTGTCTCAGCAAAGTGGCGAGCTTTCTTTAACAAAAACTGCGCCGGCAAACCCCGGATTCCCCCTTTCGTAGTCATGTTCTCCTCTACCTCTGACTTCTTTAAGTGGGTGATAGCTGCTATCTCGTGAGATTTGGGCTCTTCTTCTAATCCAGAGAAGGGAACATGGTCGGCGATCGGCAAACCAAGAATATAAGAGTACTCCTCTAAAGTGGGCATCAACTGGTAATCCGGAAAGGTGAAACATCGATACAAGGGATCATAGAACTGAACCAACATGTTGAGGATGCCTTTCTTCATCTTGCGCTTCATGAACGGTACGATGGACCCATACTTCTTCTGAAAATCTGTCGGACTCTCTATCTTCGGAATCAAACTCTTCAGTTCTTCAATCTCGGGCTCCTTGAAACTAAAGCTTCGAGTATTTCTCCTTCCAAGTTCCATAATAACCTGAGATGTCTGCAAAAATCATTCCGAAGTTCCTTGAAAAACAAATTTTTTACAAAGATGTTGGTGAATGCATGAATGAATGATAATGCAACAGTCACACACAAGCTTGCAAACATGGGGTTCAAGGGTTCAACGTTCAGCATGGAGTCGAGGGTAAAGCCCACCCAAAGGTATGTACTAACGGTTCGATCACACCTGTAAGACATGGTTCTAAGAGTTCCCAGAGTCTACATTCCTCCTTCGGATATTACCAACGTCTTGATTACTCAATAATTAGCAATATTCTCAAGAGAAACTCGTCCGAGCGTAGCACCGCGTAACAACTACTTCCGAATTACTCCGTTATAGTCTCCGCGCTACACCTAAAAGGCCAAGAGGGGTTAGGGTTCTACGGTCCTCAACTTCTCGGGCTCCTAGGTCGAAAATAATAATGTCTTCCCGATTACTCGGTAAACAAATATTAAGTTCAAGAGGGCCTTCCATTGAGTGGGGGATCTCATGCCTCCTTCTTCGGGATTACTCCCTCAAAGTTGACATGACTATACCGCCCGTCCTATTCCTTAAGCGTTACTTAATCCGGGTATAGGATTCGTCCTTTGCAAAAAAAACTCAAACACCCCAATTTAAACACATAATCAAGCAAATCAAATAATAGTAAAACAGATAAGACAAATTAGGCTTAACCCACTTAGGGATGGACCAGCAAGAGGTCAATCTGTCCCCAGCAGAGTCGCCAATTCTGTAGCGATAAAAAATGTAGCGGGGTAAATCGGAGATCGAATTATTGATTAATTCATCTCACAAAAGCAAGAGTCGCCACCGCGCTTTATTGTTTCCAAAGGAAAAGGGAAAAGAGCGAAATAAAACCCTAAATATGCAATGTAAATAATACTTTTTAAAAGTAATGAAAATACAAGGCGTTTTGGAAAAGAGATCTTATGGTTCGGGGGTTGGTTATACAATGGGAAGGTATTAGCACCCAATGCATCTATAGTACTCTATAGGAACCTTTTGAAATATCTGTTTATTTAAAAATTGATTGCTTGATTGAAAAATGAATTGTTTTGGCCGAAAAACGGGTACGGACGGTTTTTTGAAGATGCGATGACCTAATGTCGAAGTTTTTGCTTAAAAGGTATAAGTTTCGAAAAGATTGAATATTTGAGGAAAAATTATCCTAAGTTTTAATGAAATGCGAAAGTTCGCGCAATTAGACTTGAGGACATGAAGTCAGCAAATTTATTGTTTTCCCCTTAGATTTAAACGTAAACAGAATAAACAAATAAATAATAAATGAACAGAAAAATTATGCGGATAATGATTAAATAACAATAATTAAATGATAGACTAAATGATGTGAATAATGCATTTTTTATGATTTTTGTTTAATATTAATGAAAAGAAAGTATTTTTAATAGTTTTCAATTTTTACGCATTTTTAATATGGATAAAAAGCATGAGGATTAATTAAAGAAAAGATAAAATGTTTTCTTTTTTTAAAAGTTTTAATTTCTAGTTTTTATTCTTTTTATGTGTTTTTTTATATTAATAAAAGTATTACCTTTTAAGAATTAAATTAAGTTAAAACTTAATGCTACTATCTTAAATCTAATTTAAAAGATATTAAATCCCAAGGGTTTAAATTAATAAAATCGGTCGATTCTTAAAATGTCTTAATTAAATACAAACTCTCATTTTGATTGCATTTTAATTATCTAAACTAATAAAAATTCTAAAAGGAAAAAAAATATAGAAAAAGGGGTATATATAAAAAATAGAGTAGATGATAATCAATTGATATGGGCTAAAAAGTTTAGGGAGCCCAAACAGAAATGAGTAACATGGGGGGTGCCTAAGGGAATCGCGTGGGCTTAAGTGGAAGCAGGGTCCATTCTCATAATTGTTTTTTTAGGGTAAATGCATTTGTTAATTGGGATTAGGGTTCTCAAGGTTTGGCAGAGCGACGCTTCTTGTTCGTTCGCGTCATCTTCCTCGCGTTCTTTTGCCTCCTGCCTCTGAACTTGCCTAAGCTTCCTTGCCCAAAGGCCACCAACATTCCAAACTCCTCTTCCCTCCAACGCGAGCTAAGGCAAACGATGGATTCACGGTACAAAATGCTTTCTGATTCGTTAAAGTTTGTTACATTTTTGCATGCGTTGATTTTGATTACATTCTGATTCTTACTTCGAACTTTTAATGCTATTTGAGGTTTGAAAGAAAGGGAAAGGAAAGGGTTACCTTCGGAGACGGAGGAGGAGGTTGGATGAGCGTAGGAGGCCGAGGCGAGGAAAGGAGGCGCGTCGCGAGCTTGCTTCGGTGGCCGGTATTTTGTATTTGGCTTCCTTCTTCTTGCTGACTTTGGTACTGCTATTGTTGAAAAAAATACTTTTTTTTACTAGCTTTTTCTTCTTCTCACTGCGATCCTGTTGCCTCTTTGCGTTTGTGATTTTGTTGCCTGAATTTAGGTTGCCTATGAGGATATAATCTGAGGCTTTATGTGTGTTTGGACATGGTTTCAATGGTTTATGCTTTGCTGGTTTGAAATGGTAATGGTGTTTGTTGGTTTATGATTCTACTGGTTTAGGCCACGTTGAAGGATTTTGGGTATACTGGTTTCTTGGTTGGGTAATGGCTTGACAGGTTTAGGCCATAAGGTTATGTTGGTTTTACGCAGGTTGATGGAAACAGGGGAATAGGTTTTTTGTCGTTAGGCCATAAGGTTTGTATGGTTTGGATAATGGGAATAGTTATGCAGGTTCTTACTGGTTTGTATATTTTTCTTGTTGACAGCAATTTTTCTAAGTTTCTGAAGGCTTGGAGATTGATTGATTTTTTGTTTTGAAGTGATTATGTTGTGTTATAACCACTGCCTCCTTTGTTTACGTTACAGGCTGGAGATTTGAATATTTTTACAATCTTCTTGGCCTTCTGCATCATACTGTTACATCTAGTTTGTCTCTATTCCTATTTTATGTTTTTACTTCCTACTGGCTGTGTTACTGCAGTTTGTCTTGTACCCCTTCCTGCCTAAACCAAACCTGCAAAACCAAAATTTCTCCCTCTCTTCTCTCTCATGGGTACATTTGATACATAGAAATGATGTATTGTACTGCTGTTCTGAAAGAGCAAAAGGCTGGAATATGATGAAAAAGAAAATACTTGCTTGCATATTGTTTTGAAAATGCATATTCTCTTTTTGTCTTGCATGGGAGCCTATGTTTACTTTCTTATATGGCTGCATAGTTACGTTGGCTTTTGTTGTGTACCTTGCATATGTTGTTGAAATTATGCATGGACTTTGTATGTTGTGCATATTTTGAAATATGCATTGGATTTTGAAAAATGCAATTAATTTGAAAAATGCAATTTTTGACAAAAATGAATTTGTGCATCCATTTATAAAAATTCCTCTCTTTTTTGTGAACCGGGAGAAATCCCGTGATTTGCAAAAAAGGGTAAACTGATTCCAGCCATTGCTTTTAATGATGAACATTAAATAATTTTGCTTTTAATTATTTGTTCAAATTCTAATTAATTTTGCAGGTAACATCAAGTGAGCAGACAAAAGGCATTGGATTAGAAGATTTAGAATTAGGAACATTAGATTAATTTTTATTTCATTTTAACTTTGTAAAATTATTATTGTAATTTTGTTGTAATAAATATAATATTTACACAATAATTGTACAATTAGAAAAAATGAATAAAATTCCAATATTTGCCAATTAATTTCTTCCTTCTCTAATTATTTACTTTATTGTTTACAATTCTTTAAATTGTATAATAATTGAAAATAAATCTCAATTACCTAAATTCAGAATAGTAAACAAATAACTAAATAATATCATTGATCAATTAATAGTTTCAATTATTTAATTCATTATTCATAACTTTCCAAATTATAATAATTAAAAATAGAATTTCAATTATTTTAACTTAGAATGATAAATAATTAAATAATTATTGTTGACCAATTAATGAACTTTTTCGAATATTTATTATATTATTCATAAATCTTTAAATTATGTAATAACTGAAAATAAATTCCAGTTATTTAAATTTAAGATAGTGCATAATAAATAAATACTGTCTGCACAATTAATACGCCTTTTTTCTAATATTTATTTTATTATCTATACATCTTTAAATTACATAATAATCGAAAACAAATTCCAATTATTTAAATTTAAGATAATAAATAATTAATAAACATTATTTTAGCACGAATCGATTAAATAACTTAGTGTTCAAAATAAATAGCTCTCGGCCTGAAAAAAGTTATGAATTTTAAAATCAATGGATCAAAACACTTGTAATATAATGATGCAGATGGGAGATGATATCTTAGGTCAAAATTTGGGGTACAACACATCTTTGCACATTTTAGGGTTATGTAACCGTTTTAAATTTTTACATACATTCTTGTCATGCATCCCTATATCATACATCTAACAGTTAAATATTTGTGGAATTTAAAGTGCGGAAATTAAACTAAGCTATTACAAGGCTTCGGGTATTTACATAGCCAAAAACAAACCCTTAAATAATAAAGCGATAAATGAAAATAAAATACCTAATTAAACTATTACAAACTTGTGGGCAATTACATCAATATGGTAAATAATAAAACAATAAAGCGCGCGCGATGAAATTAAAATCGAGAGAGAAATAGGGTTTTGACCCTTCTAACCTAATCAAAAGAAAAATGTTTTTGTTGTTTTTAATCATTTTTTAAGAAAAGAAATAGGTTTTTAAATTAAATGTACAATTAATTAGTTAATTAAATTTAGTAATAAAAATAATTACATGGTCTATTTTTGGTTTTGATCATTTTTAAGAAAATAAAATTAAATTAAATTAGAAACAAAACCCTAATTATTCTAATTGATTTTAAATTATTTGCAAAAAGAAATTAAAGTGTACCTAAAATTAAAATCTAATTTAATTAATTAATTTTTGATAAAAAATTAAAATCTAAACCTAATTTGTGAAAAGTATTATTTTTTTGTGATTTTTTTGATAAAAAGAATTATTTAATTTGTTAGTAAAATAAAATAAATAAATTAAATAAAACAAATATGAAAAAGAATAGAGAAAGAATTATTGGGCCTGAGAGGGATTTTTGGGGGTGCAAACAACAATCTGGGCCCAAGACAAAGAGGTCTATGTTTGACTCTTTGCAATCTCATGCCATGCGTTTGACCATGCCTTTGGTGTTCCTTCAGTGATGGCCCTTGGATCTGGCCATCTGGCCACTTGGCAGGCTGGATGATGAGGGTGTATGATAGGCCTTGGACTTGTAAGCACGCTGGATTATCTGCAAGAAAATAACATGAAGAAAGTGGGGGACCTGGGATTCGAACCCAGATCCTGAAGCGTTTTGCACATACCCTGTAACCAAATGCGCCACTTGTTTTTGTTGTATGTAATATAAACGAGAATTAATATAAAATAAACAAGCGAAATAACAAAATATTAGCGCGAATTTTCAAACGATCCAATGGAAGGGTGCCACGCAGTCATCTTCAACCTTGTTCCGTTGGTAAAAGTCCCAGACTTTTACCTACAGACGTTTGTCCGTCACTATATCCCTGCCATTTCTCAAAATCAAGCATGAGTAAGATAAATCAAAACTAAAGCCATGAATGGCTTCATCTGGACCTGCTGAGTTCAATGATGGCCTTTTCATGGCTCAATTTTTCCTGTAAACGGAAATCCTAAATTGAACCATAAAACCCTAACTATAGTGAAATCCAATGTAAGCCATGAAAATGCAATCAAATGTTACAGAAAGCTTGCAAACATGATGGTGATCAAGAATATATCATTAATTCATGCTATCAATGTCTAAATCATGCAAACTGAATTCAATAAATAAGCAATGTTGTGATGGACTTACAACGAGATATAGGGCTTGGGAACGCTTGTTCTTGATTGCTTTTGCTTGCTAGGGATCCCAGGAAGCGATTGGAATGGTCCAAGGGTCTTGAATTATCCTCTAAGTAGGAAATCGTGTTTGCACTTTTTCTTGTTTTTTCAAGTTTTGTTTCTGGTTCATACGCCTCCTTCTAACTTAGTTTTAGGTCTGCATTCCTTCTATATGTATTGAGGAATGAACTAGGGTTGAAAAATTGATCTCAATCTTCATCCATCAATGAATTTGATTTTGATTTGATTCTCTTGAATATCATTCCAAAAATAGCCTAAAACCAATCTTTTTGTCCACACCAATGCCTTGCACAATTTCAAATACTTACCAACTGGATTTGAGACCTGAAACAAGTATAAAATCTTGAGTTTTCAATGCTTTAGATTTTCTCATGATTTATTTTGATTAAAATTGATTTAATTCAAAAAAAAATAAAAATAAATAATAAAAACATGATAATGACAAGTGGCAAGGGATAGGGCTCGTGGACCATGTTGCCAACTCAAAACAAGTGAAAAAGATTGGGCCCATTTGGCAAAAATTGAAGTTTTAGGCATAGTTGACTTTTAGCAATTTTGCAAAAAAATGTCAACTTCAACAATGCATAACTTCCTCAATTTTGAATATTTGAAGGTGTTCTTGGACTTTTTAGAAAGCTTGAGATGTCCTCTAAGTAACCCTGTAGGTATCATATCAATTTGATATTCCATGCTCATGTATGAAGCTTTGATAAAAAAAGGTGTTTTTATTGACTTTTCAAAATGACCTATAATATCCAAATTCATAACTTCTTGTGAGTGCATATTTTGAACTTAGGATCTGAAGATGGATTGTAGATCATGGAATCCTCTTCAAAAGGAGCTTTGGATGGGTCATTTATCATAAAGTACGAGAAAGTTATGCTTGGTCAAAGTTGGGTTGACTTTTCCTACAAAAACCCTAATTTAGCAACTTTTGGTTCTTGAGGAATTATGAGCAATCCTTGATGAATCATGATCAACCCTTGATAAAATGATGAAATATACTTTAAAATGAGGATGTTGACCAAAAATATTGAAGTTTGACTATATGTGGGCCATAGTTAACTTTTGCCCTAGCATAGTCGATTTTCAGGCCTTTGAGCAATTGACTGAGCAAACTTCCTCTGCAAGGTTTGAAACTTGACATGAATGATATTGAGAAAATATTATGACAATGGTGAGAATTTGGGATCCCTTCGACTCAAGTATCTTGATGCAACATGAAACCCTAATTTGAGGTAGACTGCCTTAGGAGGGAGCTTGTCTGGTCAACCCTTGAGCTTTCTTGAGCAACTTGATATCTTTCTTGCAATGTTTTGAGAAATATGGGAGGGAAAATTTTGGGGTACAACAGCTGCCCCTGTTCAATCTTCTTAAACTTGAGGATGTAGATTAGTTGTCTACCTTTCGTAATCTGAAGGTGGAAGATGATTGAACAGTAGAGTGCTCATAAATTTGTGCTCGCATGGAGTGGTGTCCGTCTTACGATATTGGGAAAGGGATTATAGATTCCATTTGGAAATTGTTGATGGGGGATGGGATTAAAGATGCCATTTGAAGGAGTGTCGATCGTATAAGAGATTCCTTAGCGAGATCTTGTATACCTGTTGTTGAGGAAGATTCCACTGGGGAATGTTGATCTTTGTCTTGAGAAAAATAGAATTTTAGGAGCTTCGGTCGTCCGTTATTCTACTGGGGAATACTCTATTGAATTCTAGGAACTTCGGTCATACGTTATTCTACTGAGGAACCATCTCTTAGCCGAGGCGGTGAAAATGAACTATTATCTGGTCGTGGTCTAGGCTTCATAGTGATAGGGCCGACTGCTATTTGTAATCCAGCTTTACAGTGACTTACTGGGGAGATGAGATTAAACTTGCCATCTGGTCGTAATCCAGGCTTCGCAATTTCTAGGTTCTTATTTGGTCGTAATCTAGGCTTCAGAATGAATTAAGTTGTTATCCAGTCGCATCCGGGCTTCAACTTGAATTCAGCGCACACTAATATCCGGTCGACTCCGGGATTCTTAGTAATTGTCCATGTAAATTGCTATTTGGTCGAAATCCAAGCTTCACAGTGTCTGGTACCGCTATCTGGTTGTAATCCAGGCTTCACGATGTGTTATACCATTATCTGGTCGAATCCACGCTTCATGGTGTTCGTTACTGCTATCTGGTCGAATCCAGGCTTCATAATACCTTACTTCTTATCTGGTCGAAATCCAGGCTTCAGAAGAAATCAAGTGGTTATCCAGTCGCATCCGGGCTTCCTTTTGGCTGTTGGGCCTACTAATATCCTGTCGAATTCGGGCCTCATAGTAATTGGCTGGGTAAACTGCTATTTGGTCGAAATCCAAGCTTCACAGTGTCCCTTACTACTATCTGGTCGTAACCCAGGCTTCAGTGTTCTTTTACCACTATCTGGTCGTAATCCAGGCTTCACGATGTCTCATACCATTATCTGGTCGAAATTCAGGCTTCATGGTGTTCAGAGGAAATCAAGATAGTATCCGGTCGAACCCGGGATTCATAACTTGTAGTAAAGATATACCACTATCTGGTCGTAATCCAGGCTTCACGGTGTCTTTGGCTGCTATCTGGTCGTAATCCAGGCTTCACAGGAACTTGTATTGCTATCTGGTCGTAACCCAGGCTTCATAATAGCTTGTTGAGCTATTATATGGTCGTAATCAGGGCTTCACAGCTTGTGTTTATGATATACCACTATCTGGTCGTAATCCAGGCTTCATGGTAACTTGCTGAGCTGTTATCCGGTCGTAATCCAGGCTTCACGGCTCGCTGGGGATTAAACTATTATCCGGTCGAATACGGGCTTCATAGCTTGCTTTTAAGAGATACCACTATCTGGTCGTAATCCAGGCTTTGCGATATTCTGATACTGTTATTCGATCGTAATTTGGGCTTCACAATATGATGGAGTAATCAAGATACTATCCGGTCGTACCCGGGCTTCATAGCTTGAGTTTTTGTGAGAATTTTATTGTATCTTTCCTGAAAGGTAAAGGTTAGCTGTATGTAATGCATAATATGTATCAGACAATGATGCTCTCAAAATAAATGAGATTGTTTTGTATGATGCGTATGTACATGTCAGGATGTATGAACATGCAATGTTTTTATGACATTCTCTAACTGGGGAAAATAAATCTCGGACTACTGCTGGAGAGAAGATTTGAATTTTTCGTCTCCGCTGGGGATAGTGAATGAAGATGATTGGGAGAATAATTCTGTAGGAGAGAATAACTCCGATGGGGAATAATATGACGAGGAAATGACTCTGTGGGGAAGAGATACTCTGCTAGAGGATCTGTTGATTTGGAGAAATAAACTCGGTTGTGGATGAATTACCGTTGCTGGTGACGATAAATTCTGTTGGGGATGAATTTCCTGTTTGTGAAAGAAATGAACTCCGCTAGAGATAATCTTTTAGTGGCGACTTCACTAGGGATAATCTTCTAAACTCTACTGGGGACAATCCTTCAGACTCTACTGGGGATAATCTTCCAGTTCTGATGATGGATAAACTCTGCTTGGGGAGAATATTGCCGATTCATTTGCGGTTGCGAGCCTCAGCTGGGGAGAGTTGATAATACTGTCTTTCTCTTTACTTTGCATGGAGTGAACGTATCTTAGTCATATTCTTCAGCTAGGTTTATTCCTGTACCTGGTGAATAGAGCAGTTGTAAGGTTCGGACATTTCTTGTTTGCCCCTGTTTCTGATATTACGAGTAATCGTCTTTTGTTTCATATGTAAATATTTATGAGCAGCAATTATTGTCAAATGCATATATCAAAAATGAACATTGGACGTTCTTGCGAAACAAAACAGAAAAAAGGAAAAACAATTTGAAATTTCTTTGCGAAAATGAATTGTATTGACTTTGAAGTTTGGCCTGTAAATAGGCGTTTTGTACAAAAGGCTGACGTCCTAGTAAGAGAATGCCGCTGAATGATAGAATTTACACAATTTGTGGAAAACAAAGAAAAACAGCTATGTGAACAATCCCACTGAGTTCCAACTCTGCTATTGCCTTTATGTCCTCGAGCGTATCATCACTTTGCTGCTTGGTTGAAGGTAGATCAGACTGATTGGCGTCGTCCGAGCTTGATAGTCGATACTGAAGTATGGTTGCAAGGTGATCCAATGAGACATAGTGTTACGCTTTGATCACTAATTTTTGCCTGGACCGCCCTTTCGGGTTTTCAGTCCATCGGGATACCCTTTTTTGCCCAAGCCGCCTTTTCAGGTTTTCGACCTGCCGGGTGTACAGATTTTTTCATTTTCATCCCTTATTTTTGCCCGAACCCTTTTGGTTCGCCGGGAAGCCCTTATTTTTGCCTAGGCCAGTCGACCTAGCAGGTCTTTTGATTATGCATAGTACTTTTTCACTATGTCTACATTGACGGGGTGAGGAAGGTCGTCACCATCCATGGTGGTTAGAATCATATCTCCTCCTGAGAAAATATTCTTAACCATAAATGACCCTTCGTAAGTAGGGGTCCATTTTCCCCTGGGATCACCTTGTGGCAGTATGATGCGCTTGATAACCAGATCCCCGACTTGATACTCTTGTCGTCTAACTTTCTTGTTAAATGCCTTGATCATCCGCTTTTGATATGTCTGACCATGACAAATAGTAGTAAGTCTCTTTTCATCGATTAAGTTCAGCTGATCAAGCCGGGTCTGAATTCAATCGTCCTTACTCAAACCTGCATCGTTCTTAATCCGAAGAGAGGGTATATGGACTTTAATGGGTAAGACTGCCTCCATACCATACACCAAAGAGTAGGGTGTTGCCCCTGTTGACGTCCGCGCTGAGGTACGGTACCCATGAAGAGCGAATGGTAGCATCTCGTGCCAGTCTTTGTATGTCACCGTCATCTTCTGCACAATCTTCTTGATATTCTTATTAGCCGCTTCAGCATCCCCATTCATCTTCGGCCGGTAAGGAGAAGAGTTATGATGTTATTTGCAGAGCTCGGTGATCATTATATTGTTGAGATTTGTACCATTATCCGTAATGATCCTCTCTGGTACACCGTATCGACAGATCAGATTGTGTCGAATAAACCGTGCCACGACTTCTTGGTTATAGTAGCAAAGTGTTGTACCCCAAAATTTGCCCTCTCATTTATCAAGACTTTTCTCATAAGACTTCTTGGACTCAAGACAAGATTAGGGTTTGATCAGCTCAAGACACCTCATCTTGCACTGTTAACCCAAAATTAGGGTTTGAGTTTGCACAAGGATTTTTGGACCACCAATTCTTCATGTGACTTTCATACACCATCTTGGACCCCTAAGATTGCTCATGTTAAGTTTCAAGCCTTGAACCATATTTTTGATCAGTCAATTGGACACTTGACCTAAAAATCAGCTGTATTGGAGAAAAAGTCAACCATGGCCAATTTACATTCAAACTTCATGATTTTTGATCCACACCAACATTCTAGACTCATATGTACCATTTGTTCAAGTTTGGATCACAATTCCTCAAGAAATTTGATCAAATCATCAAAAGAGCAAAATGGTCAAAATTAGGGTTTTGACTGAGAAAGGGAAATTTATGATTTTTAACCTAGCCAATGATCAATTGGGTTCAAGCATAATTTCAAGGATTAAATGGCATCATCTTGACCTAATTACATGGTTCAAAAGATCTCAAGTTCATTGGATTGACAGATGAATTTTGCAGTCAACTGATCAAAAGTCAACTGTACACTAAAAAGTCAAACTTTGACTTTTTTGGTCAAAATCAAGTGCCAAGGGTCATAATTCATCAAGATATGCCAAAATATGAAACTTGTTCACCAAGAAAACCAATTTTGAAAATTAGGGTTTTGAATTTGAAAATTTTCATAACTTAGAATTTTTCTAAGTATGGAAATTTTCTTATTTTTTCCTAACTTTTCACCACTTTTTCACCATGATGCATTTTGATTAAAAGAAAACTTCCAACATGAAAGTTGTAGTCCTCCATGAAATCTACAACTTTTATTCACAAACTTTTCCCAAAATATGCTTGGATCTCAAGTTATGAATTTGTGAATATAGGTCCATGAACTAAATAACTTAGTGAAATTTTGCCCTAATTTAGGCAGGTTTTAGACCCAACTTCATGGACATTCTCACCTAGTTCCAAGAGGTATCTCAAAATTAATTTCAAATATGGATTATATATCACATTGCAAGCTTTCCAAAATGTCCAAGAACTCTCCAAGATCATTTTTGGTTAGGGAGAATCGAAGAGGAGAAGTTGGCATTTTATAACTTTTGTTCATGCCATTTTCACAAAGTATCAAGTTGCAAATCAGATCCATGATGGTTGTATCTTGGTTTACAGGTCCTAAACTTACTTTACACTCCATAATTATATGCAAACTCATAAGCTAAAGGCATTATTTTTGCTTTTGGAGCTTTGTACAAGAGATAATTCCATTTTTGGCCAAAAGTTCACAATGCCATTTTCATAAAGTGCAACTTTTGCAACTTTGTCAATCTTGAGCCTTGGACCTGTCCCTTTGATGCAAGCAATTCACACAGGTATTAAGCAATTTGTACAAGCTCTTTGCAGCCCTCAAGCTAGCCAGTACAAGCATGTAGCATTGGTCACTTCACTTTGCTTAAAATACAAGAAAGGTTGCCAAAAGGTCAGAACTTGTGCTGCTAGTAAGGAGTGGATTTTGTATCATTTCTATACAAATACACAAACATTTGGAAAGGCTTAGCATGATTGCATTGAAGCTAAAACTCTCAAAAACTCAAAAACGCCATTTTTCTGTCCAAACATCCAGAATCTGCAAAACCAAAGCCAACTAATTTGTGGCTCGTGCGTTTTGCATTTTAACACTTGAAACACTTCATACATATCATACCAAAGCAATCCCAACCATCACCCAGGTTCTGTAACCCCTGTTTCAGCCTTTGCCATTTTCAATCTTGAAGCTTGCAGCTTGACTTGTGCAGAGAGATCCATCCATCCTCAAGGCAAAGTAAGCATTGGATTAGCTTCAGGGAAGTTCAAGGAAGCTCAAACAATCCTCAGGCCTCCATTAAAGTCACTACATTGCTATATCCAAATCCAGCTGAAGGAGGTATATTTCTTAAATTCTATCTCTGTATTTAGGCAACTTCAAGCCACGATTTGTGAAGAAACAATGTAGTCCTTATCCCAACAAAGTTGTACATATGCATACTTTTCATTTATATTAACTGAGCTGAGAGAATTTGAAGTTTGAAAATGCTGAAAAAGTTAGGTCACAAATTAGGGCCATCAAAATTCTCCTTGATCTTTTAGAGTTAGGTCACATAATTTATATGGTTGGAATCGTGAGCTCAAATGCCACAAGTTTCATGTTATAAGTTTTTGTTTTTGTGCAAGCATTTGAGAGTTACAGGTGGAGCTGAAACGCGCGCGTAAGGAAGCTGGCTGGAGGACAGGGATGAAGTCTGGGCTTTTTGGCGCTTTTGGGCTTTTTGTTTTCACTATTTGCACCCCCTGACTTATTATTTGCACCCCCTTGACTAACTTTGTTATATTTTTGTATTTATTTTATATTTTCATATTTTTATACTTCCATTTATTTTTCTGAATAATAAAAATCATAAAAAATAATTTCTCTATTTTTTGCAATTTTATTTTTTATTTTTATTATTTTTTTTGCATAAAAATAGTTTATTTTAATAAAGAGAACTTATTTTCTTAAATAACTTGTAAATATATTTAAAAATACTTATTTATTTTTATTATATTATTTATACTCATAAATACTTATTTTTATACATATTTAATTTTTAATATTTACATATAATATTATTTATTATTTTCTTGTACAAAAAATGGACAAAATAATAATAGGAAACTTTATTTTCTTTTAATTGAAAATTAGGGTTTCACCCCTCCAAAAATAATATTTATTTTTCCTTTTTTCTAGGGTTTAAATAAATTATTTTCTCATACAAAAAACAAAGATACAAAACATTCTTTTACATACATGTGCATTGCATTTTAAATATTTGTACTTTATTTATTTAATTCGCACAATATTCGATTGGGTTGTAATAATATATTTAGGTTTATATTTATGCAAAATCCCCATTCAAAACTTGTATCCCCCCTCCCATAATAATTGTTGTAATAGCTTAGTTTATTTTACCCAATTTATCGCTTTTATACCATGTTTAGTAAATTAGGGTTTGCATGACAAGAACAAAAACAAAGCAAATAGAAAAAACCTAATACAAGACAAAAGCATGAAAATGACACACTTTGCACACAAGCACCCTTAGGGTTTCTCCCATTTGGCTGCCTAAATTAAAATGGCCATGTTACGCATGCGAAGTATCTTGGCAAAACAAAACAAAAATAAGATCATAGTCCCTCGATGAAGCTATTTAAAGGTTACCTAAACAAAATGATCTTGGTCCCTAAAAAGTGCTAAGATACTTGGCAATATTGCTATCATGGTTATACGATGACCCACGCCCGTCCCGTTAACATCCAAAG
The DNA here is from genome assembly GCA_948472305.1 of Vicia faba. Classification (NCBI taxonomy): domain Eukaryota; kingdom Viridiplantae; phylum Streptophyta; class Magnoliopsida; order Fabales; family Fabaceae; genus Vicia; species Vicia faba. The sequence goes on along the minus strand of OX451741.1, from coordinate 1,519,257,971 downwards.
ATAGGGTTGCTTACCAAATCAATGGTAAGTCAACAATGTCAAAGGAATAAAAATGCACAAGAAAGACATTTGAGTAGGTAGATAGCTTTTAAGTTACTTGCTCCATTTCAAAACAATCCTTGCTATTTTCAAAAACAAACACACACACATTTCAAAACATCTTACAAAATATTGAAACATTTTTCAAAAGACAAACATCTTTGTATACATTCTTACAAACGAGAATCATTACAAAGATTGCCTAAACGAATGGCCTCTTTTCAAAATACTTTAAAAACCACACCAAACACCATTTCAAACAAAGCAAAGCAAGTGATTTAAGCAAGTAACTAAGAGCCCATGGAAAACCATGGATGAAAATGGTGCTAGCACCATCCCTTTTCATATTCTACCCCCCAAACTCAAGAAAACATCTCAAAGGTCTTTCCTATGCTTTTTTACCTTTCCTTTTGGATAAAAGAAAAGTCGGTGGCGACTCTTGCTAACCACGACATTTGCGACGAAACGCAAAACCTCAAGTCAGTTCTCCCACCGTACAGAACTGGCGACTCTGCTGGGGAGAAGATTCTAAAAGTGGGGTTACCTTAGGGTTTAGATCATATTTTATTTGCTTACATTGTTTGACTTGTTTGCTTTACACTTTGGTTCTATTGTTTGGGTTTGAATCCTCCACCCGGATTTGGGAAACATTATAGGTAAATAGAAATACGTTGTGGAAACTGTGCGGGGTATACCGACACGGTCTAAGCAATAGCTATGTTAGTGTGACATATTTGTGGGTACCGGTAGCCTTTGAGTCAATCAAAGAGAATACGGGGCCGCTGAGTGATGTCATGAAGCACTAATGAACTTCTAGAACCTTTACTTGACCAACTTGGCCTTTTAGGATGTAGTGAGATGACCGGCTTTGGTGCAGTCCGAAGTTGGTAGATACTCGATACTACACTCATTGAGGGTTGGTTCCTTAGAATATTTCGGTCGCCAGTAAAGAGGCTTGAATTGAAACAATGAACAAGGAAACAATCCAGTCATATTGAGCTCCTTAGAACCTGATTACTATTACTAGGACAGGTTGAGCCAACTAAACTTCAAGAGGGTACTTACCTATGAAACCCCATGCAAGCCTAAACTAGGAACTTGTGTGATTTGCTTGTACATATATACTTGTGCATAACATCATGGATATCATGAGCATCATTTGCATCCACTAACCATTTCAAGGATTTTGGAATTTCATCTTTGTTCTTGTTTTGTAGGATATGGATTCACTTCGCAGGAAAACTATCCAAGTTAACCTTGTAAGAATTCCTCCACAACTCAAGGAGATAGCTTCAAGGATCCGTGAGAAATCTCCATTCATCGGGAGACATGGTCGTCTACTCAACTCGGTCACTTCCAACACAGAGGAAGACATGATGAAGCTTCTCTTCCAGTTCTTTGACCCTTTCCATCACTACTTCAATTTCCTGACTACCAGCTTGTGCCTACTTTGGAAGAATTTTCTCAACTCTTGAGAATTCCTATTCTCAATCAACTACCCTTCAACGGTACGAAAAGAGATCCAAAGCCAGAAGAGATTTCTCAAGCCCTGCACTTGCACTCATCTGATGTCACAACCCATTGGGAAACTAGAAGTGGTGTCAAAGGCTTCTTGGCAAAGTTTCTGTTTGAGAAGGCCCAAAGCTGTTGGAATTCCCTAGACTTGCAAGATTTTGAGGAGATTTTAGATCTTCTCATCTATGGGATGGTCTTGTTCCCTAATCCTGACCAACTCATAGATGTGAGTGCTGTCAAAATCTTCATGTCACGCAACCCGATGCCTACATTGCTTGGGGATATCCTACACTCTTTTCACACTCGTATAATGAGGAAAAGAGGTGTTCTTATGTGTTGCACTCCTCTCCTGGAAAGATGGTTTATTTCTCATCTTCCCCAATTAGTCTTGAAGAATGAGCAAGGTTTGAGGTGGTCACAAAGGTTGATGACACTTAAACATTCAGATATTTATTGGTGTTCTCGATCCAAAGAGAATGTTACAATTGTCGACCATTGTGGGGAATTCCATAATGTCCCCCTACTTGGCATTAGAGGAGGCATCACCTACAACCTATGCTTGGCTCTAAGACAATTTGGTTATGCCCGAAGGGATGGCCCACATGATATGATGATTCAAGGCTTGGTTTTCGACTTCGACAACGACGATCAAAGTCTTCGCCAAAGATTCATCTGAGCTTGGAGGATGCCAAATAAGGTAGATAGTAAGACTCTGGGACACAAGAATTCCATCCCTCTTGAGCCTTACCTCAAGTGGGTACGAACCCGCGCCCAAAGTCTTATGATGCCTTATCCCTCCATTCTCCCAGTGATTATAGATCCTGTTAAGGAAGGAGAGGTTCCATACACCATCCTACATCCTGACATGCCGACATCACTCGAAGACCTACAAAGGAGTTGGATACAGCTCAAAGAAGAACGCGATACTTTTGAAGCCCAATTCTACGCAAGCGAGAAGAAGGTTTTGGAACTCACTCGGTTACTTCATGAAGAGCAGACTCTCAACACCTACATTGCACCAAAGAGGATGCGCAACGTCTTTTTATCTTAGAATTTTGTATTATTTTTCCCTAGGGGCATTGATGTACTCAAATTCTATTTTATTAATATAACGTGTGTTTCCTTTTTTTTGTTTGAAACAAATTTGAATTTTCAAATCCTTGAAAACATTGCATGAATACATATCATTCATCATGAGCATAAACAGGTCTTTGCAACAAGTTTCCTCATTCTTCTACTGTTTATTTCAGCAAGATGGATCTTGAACAAACAGCTAAAGATTTGCAAGCTCAGAATACACAATTTCAACATTTACTCTTGACCTTAGCCAAGGGGAAGGAGGAGCTAAAGACTCTGCTAGAAAAAGAGAAAGAGAAAAAGAAGAAGAAGCCAGCTGGTGTGGTTATCATGGGCAGAAGGTTTCAGGGACAAGCCAGAAGGACCTTGGACTTTCCAACAACCTCTGGTGAAGGGGAAAGAAAAGGAAAAGAAACAGCAGTACCATCAGATTCTGAAGCAGAAGAAGAGGAAGAAGAGGACTACTCTGAACAACAATACCCTCCGGCCGATGACAAATACAAACACCTGGAAGAGCATCTAATTGTTATGGAGATACAGAGAGTGTCGGGGCTAGATTTCGAGGGATTGGGGCTGGTATCAGGAATCATAATTCCTCTAAAGTTTAAAGTACCTTTATTTGCCAAGTATGATGGGGTGTCTTGTCCCAAAATGCACCTACGATCTTATGTCAGGAAAATGCAGCTGCATTCTGCTGACAAATACTTGTGGGTCCACTTTTTCCAGGACAGTTTATCAAGAACGCAGCTTGATTGGTTCTACCAGTTGGAGAGGGCCGATATCCATAATTGGGAAGACTTGGCAACAGCCTTCTATAAACAGTATCAGTACAACACTGATTTGGCACCAACTCGTACTCAACTCCAGAGTATGGCTATGGTATCAAATGAAGGCTTCAAAGACTACGCCCAAAAGTGGAGGGATCTAGCCGGAAGGGTGCAACCCCCTTTATCTGAAAGGGAGTTAGTGGACATGTTCTTGGGAACTCTATCAGGCCCCTTCTTTAATCATCTGATTGGAAGCTCCTCTGCAGGGTTTACCAAATTGATTTTAACTAGCGAGAGGGTGGAAGCCGGTATAAGAAGTGGGAAAATTCAGAAAGACGCATCTGCCTCTACAGCAGTAAAAAAGCCCTTCACTGGAAAGAAGGAAGTGTTTGCTGTCTATTCACAGAGGAATCATGGAAGAACTGAGCGCCGACCAACGGTGAGAGCCGTTATGATTCAAAAGCCTGCATCAGACCAGCCAAGAAACAGTCAGCCGAGAAATAATCAGCAAAGGGTAGAAAGGCCAGTTCGGCAATTCACCAAGATTAACATGACTCCAGCTCAGGTCCTACCACATCTTCTGAAGTTGAATCTGACCATGTTAAAAGAGGCCCCTAAAAATCCCAATACTACGTCTCCACATTACCATCCGAATTTCAGGTGCGCATACCATTCTAAAAGTCCAGGGCACGACACCAACAACTGTTGGGCTCTGAAGAACAAAATTCAAGACCTGATAGACGCGAAGGAAGTTGAGTTTGAAGCGCCTGAGAAACCGAATGTCATCTCCGCTCCAATGCCTAGGCATGGTCACAATGCCAATGCTGTTGAGGAAGATCTGTTTGTTGCCACTGTGGATGAACTGATAATTCCGCTCCCGATCATCAAGCTGAATTTGTTGAAGGCTGGTATATTCCCAGGATGTGAAAAAACTGCCATATCTGTCTATCCTCATCATTTGACTGTCCTCTGTTGAAAAAAGGTATCCAACAACTGATTAATAACCAAGAAATTTTGTTTGAGAAAGCTCATGTTTCACCCGTTCCAGTTAAAGAAGTTTCAATAATAACCATCTACGCCAATCCTTCCAGGGTCCCTAAAAGATCCGTTAGGATTACATCTGCTCCGATGACTACTCCACTTAAGATAACAATGCCCGGGCCGGCCCCTTACAAATCAGACAATGCAGTACCATGGAATTATGCTGGAGAAATCTACTACCATGGTATCAAACAAATTGAATTGACTGCCGAAGAAGAGAGCTCCAAAGAGGACAATTCCGACGTCAGTAACATTGCCGAACAAGCAAGGTTATGCGTAGTGGAAGAATCTTCTCTCAAGAGATTGCCCCTCCAAAGGTAGTCTTTGGACCCGTGGTCGTTCCGAAGATTACCTCTGCACCAGTGATTGTACCTGCAAGCGTACCTACCAATGAAGAAAATACAATTCCTATCCCTACTTCCACTGTTGAGAATAAAGGAAAGAATGTTCAAGAGGAGCTTGTCCCGACGAAGGCTCAATCACTAGCTATTCCTGAAACATCCAAGAAGGAGATGGAAGAAATCCTGAGGATAATTAAGAAGAGTGATTATGATGTGGTTGAACAATTGGGGCAGACCCCCTCCAAAATCTCTATGTTGGCTTTGTTGCTGTGTTCAGAAGCACATGCAAAAGCTCTGGTAAAGTTTTTGAAGACGACCCATGTGCCACAAGAAACCTCCATTGATCAGTTCCAAGATTGTGTGGCTAGTTTAACAGCTGATAATGGTCTAGGATTCTCCGACGCAAATCTAACATTAAAAGGGAGAAAACACAACAAGGCATTACATGTCTCAGTGGAGTGTAGAGGAACGACCCTAGCCCATGTATTGGTTGATACTGGATCATCTTTAAACGTCTTGCCGAAGAAAGCCCTTGGTAGATTGGATTGTGAGGGGATGGCATTAAAACCCAGTAATATAATTGTGAGAGCATTTGACGACTCTAAGAGGATGGTCCATGGGGAGGTGGACATCCCGATAAATGTGGGAACCCAGACGTTCAATTCAACCTTCTACGTGATGGACATCCATCCTTCTTACTCTTGTCTGTTGGGACGCCCCTGGATTCACAATGTCGGTGCTGTCACCTCCACTTTGCATCAGATGTTGAAGTACCCTGTCCAAGGGAAGATCATAACTGTCCACGGGGAAGAGGAGTACAAGATTAGTCATCTGAATTCTTTCCGATATGTAGAGTTGGATGGCGAATTCATTGAAACCCCTTTCCAACATTTTGAAGAAGTCTCTCCAGAAGTAGAGGTGACCAAGGCGGTATCTTCAATTCCTTTGATCACAAGACCTCCACCTCGAATGTCATCTCTAAAGGATGCAAAGGCAGTAGTGGAAGAAGGGGGATGCACCATCTGGGGGAAGCTTCCAGACATCCCGTACAAATCAGACAAGTTTGGCTTGGGTTTTACTTCGACTGCTCAGAAGGTTGTGCGTCGCGCCCGTTCCGGAGGGCCACCTGTGAAGATTACCAACCAAGGGGTCAATGTGCTAGAAGATAGTGAAGAAGATGGAAGCTTGGAAGATTGGATATTTCCTACTATCAACAGAGGACTACGCAACTGGGAAGCCAAAGACTTTGTGCCGATAACTTTCATACCTTAGTAATTTGTCTTTTACATTTCTATTGGACTTGTAATAATTCACAAACAATTCGTACATTTTCAACCTTGTGTCTTACCCGAGGCACAATGGTCCATTTGTAAGGGTTTTTATTTCATTTTCATATGTCATTCAATGAATCATGGACGCTTTTTCATATATAAACCTTTTGTGCTCATTGTATTTCTTTTACATTTTATTGTTTTAAGATGGCTATACCCTTACACACACCCACACTCACAAATGCATGTACCCTTCCATTCTGGATCCCATGGGTAACGATACTGCTATAGCCTTCAGTGACTCTGAAGATCTGATCTACCAAGCTGAATACGAAGGTGAGGAAGATTGTGAGGTGCCAGGGGAATTGGCTAGACTATTACAATAAGAGGAAAGGGCTATTCAACCTCATGAGGAGCTGTTGGATACAATCAACTTGGGTACCGAGGAAGATAAAAAGGAAATCAGAGTGGGTGCCAATCTAGAGTCGAGTGTCAAGGAGCGCCTAATTCAGCTGTTGCATGATTATGTTAAGATCTTTGCCAGGTCATACGAAGACATGTCGGGACTCGATACAGACATTGTGGTATACCGTCTACCCACAAGAGAAGACTGTCCACCAATGACGCAAAAAGTCTGCCGCATAAGACCTGACATGTCAGAGAAGATCAAAGTAGAAGTTATGAAACAGTTCAATGCTGGATTTCTGGCTGTTACTTCCTATCCTCAATGGGTTGCCAACATTGTTCACGTGCCTAAAAAGGACAGCAAAGTGAGAATGTGCATGGATTATAGAGATTTAAACAGGGCCAACCTTAAAGATGATTTTCCACTTCCACACATCGACATCCTGGTTGACAATACAGCCCAGCACAAAGTATTTTCTTTCATGGACGGATTCTCAGGCTATAACCAGATCAAAATGGCACCTGAGGATATGGAGAAAACTACATTTGTCACATAGTGGGGTACGTTCTGCTACAAAGTGATGCCATTCGGACTGAAGAATGTCGGGGCAACCTATCAACGTGCCATGGTAGCTTTGTTTCATGATATGATACATCATGAGACAGAGGTCTACGTAGATGACATGATATCCCTATCACAAACTGAAGAAGAACACCTTGATCACTTGCAAAAGCTGTTTGTCAGGTTGAAGGAGTACAAACTAAGGTTAAACCCGAACAAGTGCACATTTGGAGTCCGGTCCGATAAGCTCTTAGGTTTCATTGTCAGCAACAAAGGCATCGAGGTAGATCCTGCCAAAGTCAAAGCGATACAAGAAATGCCTGCTCCTCACACTGAGAAGGAAATCAGAGGGTTCTTGGGAAGCCTAAACTACATTGCTAGGTTCATCTCTCACCTAACATCTACTTGTGAACCAATCTTCAAACTGCTTAAGAAATATCAGGTAGTTAGATGGAATGATGACTGTCAGGTTGCTTTCGATAAAATCAAGGAGTATTTACAAGAGCCTCTTGTCTTGATGCCACAAGTCGAGGGGAGACCGCTAATCATGTATTTGACTGTCTTAGAGAACTCAATGGGGTGCATATTGGGGCAGCATGACGAGTCTAGCCGAAAAGAGCACGCCATTTATTACCTGAGCAAAAAGTTTACCGACTGTGAAACCAGATATTCACTGCTCGAGAAAACTTGCTGCACTCTGGTATGGACTGCTCGTCGGCTAAGATAGTATATGTTGACTCATACCACTTTGCTGATATCTAAGATGGATCTGATAAAGTACATCTTCGAGAAACCTGCTTTGTTTAGAAGGATAGCTAGATGGCAGATGATCTTAACAGAATATGACATTCAGTACACGACCCAAAAAGCTATAAAGGGCAGTGTGCTAGATGATCATCTGGCCCATCAAGCTGTAGAAGATTATCAATCCATGAAGTTTGACTTCCATGACGAAGACATCATGACATTGGACAATGTTGAAGATTTCAGGCCATATGACGGACCTGAACAAGGATCCCGATGGACCCTGTACTTTGATGGCACATCCAACACACTTGGTAACGGTATCGGTGTTGTACTTATATCTCCGGAAGGATGCCATACTCCTTTCACTGCCAGACTTTGCTTCAACTGTACGAACAACATGGCAGAATATGAAGCATGCATCTTTGGTCTCAAGGCTGCCATAGACTTGGGAATCAAATCTTTATTTGTGTTTGGAGATTCAGTTTGGTCATCAGTCAGATCAAAGGAGAATGGGATACTAAGCATCCAAACCTTATCCCTTACAAAGAACATGTTCTGACATTGCTACCACATTTTAAGCAGATTAACTTCTAGCACTTCCCGCGAGAAGAAAATCAGCTAGCAGATGCTCTAGCTACAATGTCATACATGTTTAAACTTAAATGGGATAACGAGGCTCCCCAGATCACCATTAAACGGATGGACGAACCAGCACACTGTCACGAGATTAATACCGAAGAAGTAGTGGACCAGCCTTGGTTTCATGAAGTCAAAAAGTATCTCGAGGCTCAAGAATACCCTGAAGGAGCTTCAGTCAATGACAAAAAGTTCTTAAGGAGATTCTCGGCTAAGTTCTTCCTAAGTAATGGAATTTTGTACAAACGCAACCATGATTCTATTCTGCTCCGTTGTGTGGACAAGATTGAAGCTGAAAAGATCATGGCTGAATTGCATGAAGGTACCTTTGGCACTCACTCTAGCGGGCATACGATGGCGAAGAAGATTTTACGGGCAGCTTATTACTAGTCTACCATGGAAGCAAACTGCTATCAACATTCCTGGACCTTCCATAAATGTCAAATCTATGCAGACAAGGTGCACGTGCCTCCGGTTCCTCTAAATGTCTTAACAGCTCCTTGGCCCTTCGTTATGTGGGGAATTGATATGATTGGGGAGATCAAGCCTACAGCCTCCAATGGACACCACTTCATTCTAGTGGCCATTGATTATTTCACAAAATGGGTCGAAGCAGCTTCCTTCGCATTTGTTACTAAGATTGTGGTTTCCCGCTTCATCAAGCAGAATCTTATTTGCCAGTACGGTATCCCAGAAAGGATCATCACTGATAACGGTACGAACCTTAACAATACTATGATCACCGCCCTGTGCGAGCAGTTTAAGATTCAACACCATAATTTATTCCCCTATCGGGCAAAGATGAATGGTGATGTCGAAGCTGCGAACAAAAACATCAAAAAGATCATACAGAAAATGACAGTCACCTACAAGGACTGGCATGAGATGCTACTGTTTGCTCTCCACGGGTACGGTACCATGGCTTGCACATCAACTGGGGAAACACCCTATTCTTTGGTTTATGGCATGGAGGTTGTTCTACCTATTGAGGTTCAGATCCCCTCTTTAAGAATCATGAAGGATGCAGGTTTGAGTGAAGACGATTAGATCCAAACCTGGCTTGATCAATTGAACTTAATTGATGAAAATAGACTTACTGTTGTTTGCCATGGTCAGATGTACCAAAAGCGGATGATCAAGGCTTTCAACAAGAAAGTCAGACGCCAAGTGTATCAAGTTGGAGATCTAGTGATCAAGCGCATTATCTTGCCACAAAGTGATCCCAGGGGCAAATGGAATCCTACATATGAAGGACCATTTGTAATTAAGAACATCTTTTCTGGTGGGGCAATGATCTTAACCACCATGGACGACGACGACCTGCCACACCCTGCGAACACAGACATAGTCAAAAGATACTTCGCATAAAAGACCTGCTAGGTTGACAAACCTAGGCAAAACAAGGGCATCCCGGTGAACCAAAAGGTTTGGGAAAAAATTAGGGATAAAATAAAAAAAAATCTATACACTCGGCAAGTTGAAAACCCGAAAGGGCGACTTGGGCAAAAAAGGGTTTCCCGGTGGACTGAAAACCCAAAATGGTGGTTCAGGCAAAAGTTAGGGAATTAAAGCGTATGACTATGTCTCGTCGAATCACTTTGAGGACAAACTCTTCACGGACAAACTCTGAGCTTCTGATCAATTCAACCACCTTCGGACGAAGCAACAAATGGACAAGATATTCGGAGATATGAAGGCTATAGCAGAATGGAAACCCCATGGGATTTTTTACACATAGCTATCTTTCTTTGTATAAATTTTTCTCATTTTTTATGACACCATCCTATTACTAGGATGTCTGTCTCCTTTATACACAAATACTTATTCAAAGTAAATACAAATATATCTCTTTAAAGTGCAGAAAACCATTTGTCTTTTTCTTTTTACACTTATGTTTTATTTGCAAAAACGTCCAATGATTCATTAATGAACATATGCATTTGAACATAATTATTGTTTATAAATAAACATGATGAAAAAGAACAATTACTGACAGGTTGAAAGATGAGGAAAACGTCTTTAGGCTATTCCATAAGCAATCCCTACAGTACGTCATTAAGATCCCCAGTGGAGTTGAAACTTCCAACTACCAATCCCCAGCGGAGCTAAAATTTCCAACTATCAATCCCCAGCGGAAACCATTCAGTTGCTCCAAATTCCCCAGCAAGTTATCTTGAAGCTCGAAAAGCAACCAGATAACAGTCAACTTCTGATAACTCCCCAGTAGGGTGGCAGACAACCCAAACTCCTGAACTTTTTCCAAACAGGAATAAGCTCTTTCCCATAGAGTTTTCATTACTCCCCAACAGATTGAAGAATCTCATTCTTAAATCCCAGCAGAAGTCATCAAAGTTCTATGGATTCCCCAAGCAGATTACTCAAGCAGTATATGGCATTGCTCACAACGCAATTTTTGTCAATACTCCAACTTCAAGACATGAAGAATCCCTATATCCCCAGTGAAGTCGCCAAGAATTTCTTACCCTCAACAATCAAGGATTTATTTTCCTCAGCAAAACAACAAATCAGCTTACATGCGCATATGTTACATCCAAATATCATAAACATTGATAAGACACATATATTGCATCATACATTTCATGCAACATAACTTTGTGTTTCGGCTAACATTTTTACCCTTTTCAGGATAAGATTAACAGCTATCATAAATAATATTCAAAGATTTCAGATACAGTACAGATACGCTCCAGACAAGGATGCTATTCTGATACTCATTCAGATTTCAACTATCAGATTATAGTACAAATAAACTCCAGACACGGAAGTCATTCTGTCACTCGTTCAGATACAGTTTAGATACGCTCCAGACACGGATGCCATTTTGTTACTCATTCAGATTCAAAGTCCAGATACGCTCCAGACACGGTTGCCATTCTATCGCTCATTCAGATCTCAACTTCAGATACAGTACGGATGCACTCCAGACACGAAAGTCATTCTGTTACTCATTCAGACACCAACTTCAAGATACAGTCCAGATACGCTCCAGATACGGTGGCCATTCTATTACTCATTCACTTTCAACCTTTTGATACGGCTCAGATACACTCCAGACACAGAAGTCGTTCTGTTACTCATTCAAATTTCAAGTTCAGATATGCACCAGACGAGGATGCCATTCTGATACTCATTCAGACCCCAATTTCAAGATACAGTCCAGATACGCTCCAAACACGGATGTCATTTTGTCGCTTATTCAGATTTCAGATTCTAGATACAGTACAGATACACTCCAGACACGGAAGTCATTCTGTTACTCATTCAGATTCAAATACAGACACAACTCAGATATGCTCCAGACACGGACGTTATTCTATTGCTCATACAGATTCAGTCTCCAAATACAGTTCAGATACGTTCCAGATACGGACACCATTCTGATACTTATTCTTTTGAATTACAACTTACAATTCAACAAACATTCTTTGATGGCATCTACAAGCCCATCTCCAACAAGATTCTATCACATCTCCAAATGGCATATTTAAGCCCATTCCCTCATATACACTTTGTCGAGTGCAAATTTATGGACACTCTAGTGTCCAATCATCTTTTACCTTCGAGTCACGAACGACAAAACTCGCCAATCTAAATCTTCAGGTTCAAAAATATTGAACAGGGGAAGCTGTTGTACCCCAAAAGTTGACCTCTCATTTATCAAGACTTTTCTCACAAGACTTCTTGGACTCAAGACAAGATTAGGGTTTGATCAGCTCAAGACACCTCATCTTGCACTGTTAACCCAAAATTAGGGTTTGAGTTTGCACAAGGGTTTTTGGACCACCAATGCTTAATGTGACTTTCATACACCATCTTGGACCCCTAAGATTTCTCATGTTAAGTTTCAAGCCTTGAACCACATTTTTTATCAGTCAATTGGACAGTTGACCTAAAAATCAGCTGTATTGGGGAAAAAGTCAACCATGGCCAATTTACAGTCAAAATTCATAATTTTTTATCCATATCAGCATTCTAGACTCATATGTACCATTTTATCAAGTTTGGATCATAATTCCTCAAGAAATTTGATCGAATCATCAAAAGGGCAAAATGGTCAAAATTAGGGTTTTGACTGAGAAAGGGAAATTTATGATTTTTAACCTAGCCAATGACCAATTGGGTTCAAGCATGATTTCAAGGATTAAATGGCATCATATTGACCTAATTACATGGTTCAAAAGATCTCAAGTTCATTGGAATGACAGATGAATTTTGCTGTTAACTAATCAAAAGTCAAATGTACACTGAAAAGTCAAACTTTAACTTTTTTTGGTCAAAATCAAGTTCCAAGGGTCATAATTCGTCAAGATATGCCAAAATATGAAATTTGTTCACCAAGAAAACCAATTTTGAAAATTAGGGTTTTGAATTTGAAAATTTTCATAACTTAGAATTTTTCTAAGTATGGAAATTTTCTTATTTTTTCCTAACTTTTCACCACTTTTTCACCATGATGCATTTTGATTCAAAGAAAACTTCCAACATGAAAGTTGTAGTCCTCCATTAAATATACAAATTTTCTTCACAAACTTTTTCCAAAAGATGCTTGGATCTCAAGTTATGAATTTGTGAATATAGGTCCATGAACTAAATAACTTAGTGAAATTTTGCCCTAATTTAGGCAGGTTTTAGACCCAACTTAGTGGACATTTTACACCTAGTTCCAAGAGGTATCTCAAAATGAATTTCAAATATGTATTATATATAATATTGCAAGCTTTCCAAAATGTCCAAGAACTCTCCAAGATCATTTTTGGTTAGGGAGAATAGAAGAGGAGAAGTTGGCATTTTATCACTTTTGTTCATGCCATTTTCACAAAGTATCAAGCTGCAAATCAGATCCATGATGGTTGTATCTTGCTTTACAGGTCCTAAAATCACTTTAAACTCCATAATTAAATGCAAACTCAGAAGCTAAAGGCATTATTTTTGCTTTTGGAGCTTTATACAAGAGATAATTCCATTTTTGGCCAAAAGTTCACAATGCCATTTTCATAAAGTGCAACTTTTGCAACTTTGTCAATCTTGAGCCTTTGACCTGTCCCTTTGGTGCAAGCAATTCACCCAGGTCTTAATCAATTTGTACAAGCTCTTTGCAGCCCTCAAGCTAGCCAGTACAAGCATGTAGCATTGGTCACTTCACTTTGCTTAAAATACAAGAAAGGTTGCCAAAAGGTCAGAACTTGTGCAGCTAGTAAGGAGTGGATTTTGTATCATTTCTATACAAATACATAAACATTTGGCAAGGCTTAGCACGATTGCATTGAAGCTAAAACTCTCCAAAACTCAAAAACACCATTTTTTTTGTCCAAACATCCAGAATCTGCAAAACCAAAGCCAACTAATTTTTGGCTCGTGCGTTTTGCATTTTATCACTTGAAACACTTCATACATATCATACCAAAGCAATCCCAGCCATCACCCAGGTTCTGTAACCCCTGTTTCAGCCTTTTCCATTTTCAATCTTGAAGCTTGCAGCTTGACTTGGGCAGAGAGATCCATACCAAAGATTGCCTAAACGAATGGCCTCTTTTCAAAATACTTTCAAAACCATACCAAACACCATTTCAAACAAAGCAAAGCAAGTGATCTAAGCAAGTAACTAAGAGCCCATGGAAAACCATGGATGAAAAGGGTGCTAGCACCTTCCCTTTTCATAATCTACCCCCCGAACTCAAGAAAAATCTCAAAGGTCTTTCCTGTGCTTTTTTACCTTTCCTTTTGGATAAAAGAAAAGTCAGTGGCGACTCTTGCTAACCGCGACATTTGCGACGAAACGCAAAACCTCAAGTCAGTTCTCCCACCGTATCACACGAAGGAAGCTGCCTCAACCCACTTCGTAAAATAGTCGATCGCTACCAGGATGAAACGATGCCCGTTGGACGCAGTAGGTCTTATCTCACCAATCATATTGATGCCCCACATTGCAAAAGGCCAAGGTGCCGTCAAAACATTCAGAGGAACTAGAGGTATGTGCACCTTATCAGCATAAACTTGACACTTATGACAGGTCCGAGAATGCTGATAACAATCGGCTTCCACGGTAGAACAATAATATCCTGCTCAAAGGATCTTCTTTGCCATGGTGTGTCCATTGGAATGAGTTCCGAAAGTACCTTCATGCAACTCCTCCATAATCCTTTCTACCTCGTTCTTATCCACACATCACAGTAAGGTTGAGTCATGATTACGCTTGTAAAGGATACCATTATTGATGAAGAACTTCGCGGCGAACCTCCTCAGAAACTTCTTGTCATTAACAGACGCACCCTCGGGGTATTCTCGAGCCTCAAGATACCTCTTTACCTCATGAAACCAGGGTTTATCTTCTACCTCTTCAGTCTCAATATCACAGCAATGTGTGGGTTCGTCCAACCTTTCGATGGTAATCTAGGGAGCCTCGTTGTCCCACCTGACCTTGAACATAGAAGACATACTAGCTAGCGCGTCCGCCAACTGGTTCTCCTCTCTTGGGAAGTGTTCAAAGGTTATCTCCTCGAAATGTGGAAGCAATGTTAATACATACTCCTTGTAAGGAATAAGATTTGGGTGTTTCGTATCCCACTCGCCTTTGATCTGACTGATAATGAGAGCGGAATCTCCGAACACACTCAAGAACTTAATCCTTAGGTCAATAGCTACTCGAAGGCCCATGATGCATGCTTCATACTCCGCCATGTTGTTGGTGCAGTTAAAACATAGTCGGGAGGTGAATGGAGTATGACAGCCTTCAGGAGATATGATCACGACACCAATGCCATTACCCAAAGCGTTTGAAGCTCCATCAAAGTACATAGACCATCGGGATCCTTCCTCAGGTCCTTCATTCGGTCCAGGTTTCTCACAGTCGGTCACCAACATGATGTTCTCATCTGGGAATTCGAAGTTGATAGACTTGTAGTCGTCCACTGCCTGATGTGCCAAATGATCTGCCAACACACTCCCCTTGATTGCCTTTTGGGTTGTGTACTGGATGTCTTACTTAGTCAAGATCATCTTCCATCTTGTTATTCTTCTGGACAAGGCAGGCTTTTCGAAGATATACTTGATCGGATCCATCTTGGATATCAATAAGGTGGTGTGAGTCAGCATATACTGTCTCAGTCGGCGAGCAGCCCATGCCAAAGCGCAGCAAGTTTTCTCAAGCAGTGAGTATCGGGTCTCACAGTCGGTAAACTTTTTGCTAAGGTAATAAATAGCATGCTCTTTTCGGCCATACTCGTCATGTTGTCCCAGCACACACCCCATTGAATTATCGAGTACTGTCAAGTATAAGATCAAAAGTCTCCCTTCAACCGGAGGCATTATAATAGGAGGTTCTTAGAGATATTATTTTATCCTTTCGAAAGCGGCTTGACACTCATCATTCCATCTTACCACTTGATCTTTCTTCAGTAACTTGAAGATTGGCTCACAAGTAGCAGTCAGGTGCGAAATAAATCGGGCAATATAGTTCAGACGTCCCAAAAAGCCTCTGACTTCCTTTTCTGTTCGGGGAACCAGCATTTCCTGTATAGCCTTCACCTTTGCAGGATCCACTTGTATACCCTTATCACTAACGAAGAAACCCAGCAACTTACCAGACCTCACCCCGAAGGTGCACTTGTTCGGGTTTAACCTTAACTTGTACAACTTCAACCTGTCAAATAGCTTCTGAAGATGGTCAAGATGTTCTTCTTCAGTCTGGGACCTTGCAATCATTTCATCAACGTATACCTCAATCTCATGATGAATCATGTTATGGAACAGAGCGACCATGGCGCGCTGATACGTTGCCCCAGCATTCTTCAATCCGAAAGGCATGACTTTGTAGAAAAAGGTACCCCATTGCATAACGAAAGTTGTCTTCTCCATATCCTCGGGAGCCATCTTAATCAGATTGTAACCATAAAAACCATCCATAAAGGAGAAGACCTTATGATGTGCGGTGTTGTCAACCAGAACGTCGATATGAGGCAGAGGGAAATCATCCTTGGGACTCGCCCTGTTCAAATCTCTATAGTCCACACACATACGGACTTTACCATCTTTCTACGGCACCGGAACCTCGTTGGCCACCTACTGCGGGTAAGAAGTAATTGCTATAAAACTGGCACCAAACTGTTTCATAACCTCAGCCTTGATTTTCTCAGACATCTCTGGGCGCATTCAGCGAACTTTCTGCTTCACTGGAGGGCAGTCTTCCTTAGTTGGCAAGCGGTGAACCACAATATCGGTATCCAACCCAGGCATATCTTCATAAGACCAGGAAAAGATCTCAACATAGTCGCGCAACATCTGTATCAACCGTTGCTTGACACTAGACTCCATATTTGCACTGATCTTAACCTCTTTCTTGTCTTCTTCTGTACCCAGATTTACTGATTCCACTGGCTCTTCATGGGGCTGTATGGTCCTCTATTCCTGTAGTAACAATCTAGCAAGTTCCCCAGGCACCTCACAATCATCCTCACCTTCGTCTTCGGCTAAGTTGATCGGACTTTCGAAGTCATAACTGGCAGTAGCATAGTCGTTATCAGTGGGATCCAGAGTGGGTGTGGACCTGTATTATGATATGTGAGTGTGTGTAAGATAAATAGTTGTTTTGATAAAGTGCAAGATAGAAAAGAAGAATAAGGAGCACAAAATTTGTAATGCAAGAAAATGTCCAATGCTTTTATTGATGATATATGGAAATGACACATAATACGCCCTCACAAACAAGGCCACGGTGTCTCGGGTAAGGCACCAGGCCGTAAAAGTTTCGAATTGTCTGTTACAAAAACAAAAGTCTATTACTGTGTAATAAAAGAAATAGACACGAAGTCCTTCGTCATCCAATTACTCAAGCCACCGTCGGTAGTCGGGTAAATCCAGCTGTCGAACTCAGACTCTTCATCATCATCTTCAATTGCATTCACTTATGGATTACTGATACGCAGGGGAGGTCTTCCAATCCGCGCACGCCGAACAACCCTTTAAGCTTCTGCAGTAAAACCCAAACCAAACTTGTCAGTTTTGTGTGCGAAGTCGGGGAGTTGGCCCCAATTTGCACACCCATCTTTTTCAATAACAGCCCAGGCATCCTTGAGGGAAGCCATCTTCATTGGAGATTCGTCAGCAGTAATAGTTTCAGTCGACGCCAGGGTCTGGGGGACTTCTTCAAAGTTCTGGCATGGGGTCTAAATGAACTCCCCATACATCTCCACATACCGAAAAGAGTTAAGGTAGCTCACCATGTACTCCCCTTCTCCTCGTACAGTAACAATCTTCCCTTTTACGGGATATTTCAACATCTGATGGAGCGTAGAAGTTACTGCCCCAGCCTTATGAATCCACGGGCGACCCAACAAACAAGAATAAGATGGTCGAATGCCCATTACATAGAACATATACGCAAAAGTCTAGGAACCAACCTTAACAGGGACATCCACCTCTCCATGTACCATCCTTTTGGACCCATCCAAGGCCCTAACCACAATATTACTTGGCTTCAGAACCAACCCTTCACAATCCAGACGATCTAATGCTTTCTTGGGTAAAACATTTAACGAGGACCCAATATACACCAGCATGTGATCCAGAGTAGTGCCCCTGCACTCGATTAAAACATGCAGAGCGTCATTGTGATTCTTTCCTTTAGCATTCAGATCTGCATCGGAGAAACCCAACCCGTTGTCAGCGGTCAAACTAGCCACACAGTCTTTGAATAGATCAGCAGATTTTTCCTGCGGCACATGTGCAGTTTTAAGGAAAGCAATTAAAGCCTTGGCGTGGGCTTCTGAGCACAATAATAAAGACAACATAGAGATCTTCGACGGGGTTTTCCCCAGCTGTTCGACTATGTCTTAGTCGCTTTTCTTGATAATCTTCAAAATTTCCTCTATCTCCTACCTAGAGGTTTCAACAATAATCTTCTTCGGTGCCTCCATCCGAGCAGGCTCACCGGTGATCTCTTTGCCCCGAGCGTCAGATGACTCAGTGACATGGGTAATGACTGGAACATGAACAGGGACAGTAGCAAATGTACTGGCGATGAAATGACAACAGGCTTTTGAACAGTTGGAGGAGAAATCTCAGGAGAGAAGAGTCTCCCGCTTAGGGTGACCTTGCTAGACCCGGCAATATTGTTGACATCAGTATCAGCCTCTTCAACCTTCAAGTCTTGTTTGATCCCATGATAATACACATCGGCCCCATAGTGCCACGGGACAGCCTTATCCGAAGTGTACGGGATAGGACCAGGGATAGTAATGATTAATGGAGCAACTCTCGGAATAAAGGTAATCCTAACAGGCTTTCTCGAGGAAGCCTTGGAAGAATTGGCGGAAATGGTTATTATGGAAACATCTTCAACAGGAATCAATGAAATCAAAGTTTTCTCGAACAAGATATCTTTTTTATCCATCAGGCGTTGACCTGACTTCAATAAATGGCAACCAGTAGGTAGGATTGAACATAGGTGACAACCTTCACCACAGCCCGGAAATAAACCGGCTAACAGAAGGTTCTTCTTTACAGTCAACAACGGAGTATAAATGTCTTCCACGGAGGTCACAAATGAATCATCGTCCATAGCATTTACTCCATGCTTGGGCATAGGAGCAGTCATGACATTAGGCTTTTCTGGTGCGTCAAACTCAATTTCTTTAGCTTCAATCAGATCTTGCACCTTATTCCTCAAGGCCCAGCAGTTGTTTGTATCATGCCCTGGGCTATAGGAGTGATAAGCACAGCGGGCATTCAGATTATATAGCGGAGATGTAGTACTGGGATTCTTCTGAGCTTCCCTTAGAGTTACCAGGTTGGTCTTCAATAACTGTGGTAAAATTTGAGACAAGGTCATACTGAGCCGGATATACTGTCTTTGCGGTCTCTCTACTCTTTATTGATTTTTGCGTTGTGGGGCAACAGTTGGTCTTGATATTACCACCGCATTGACTGATTGGCGTCGCTCAGGTCGGTTTTGGCTCCTTGAGGTGTAAACTGCACTAGACTCCTTCTTGAAAGGCTTCTTTTCTGAACTGGATGAAGCACCTTTCTGTATTTTGCCACTTCTGATACCAGCCTCTACTCTCTCCTCGGTCATAATCAATTATGTGAACCCAGACGATGAACTATCGATCAAATGATTAAAATATGGACCAGACAAGGTCCCAAGAAACATATCCACCAACTCCCTATCAGATAGAGAGGGTTGTACTCTTCCGGCCAGATCTCTCCGCTTCTGAGCATAGTCCTTAAAACCTTCGCTCGCACCCATAGACATACCCTGAAGTTGGGTATTGTTGTACCCCAAAATTTTCCTTCCCATATTTCTTAAAACATTTCAAGAAAAATCCCCAAGTTGCTCAAGGTAGTCCAAGGGTTGGCCAGACAAGCTCTCTCCTAAGGCAGTCTACCTCAAATTAGGGTTTCATGTTGCATCAAGATATTTGAGTCCAAGTGATCCCCAAATGCTCACCAATGTCCTAATATGTTCTCAAGATCATCCATGTCAAGTTTCAAGCCTTGTAGAGGAAGTTTGCTCAATCAATTGCTCAAAGGCCTGAAAATCGATTGTGCTAGGGCAAAAGTCGACTGTGGCCTACATACAGTCAAACTTCAAGATTTTTAGTCAACATTCTTATTTTGAAGGATATTTCATCATTTGATCAATGGTTTATCATGATTCATCAAGGATTGCTCATAATTCATCAAGACTCAAAAGTTGCTAAATTAGGGTTTTGTAGGAAAAGTCAACTCAACTTTGACCAAGCATAACTTTATCATACTTTATGATAAATGACTCATCCAAATCTCATTTTGAAGAGGATGCAATTCCCTACAATCCATATTCGGATCCCAAGTTCAAAATATGCACTCAAAAGAAGTTATGAATTTGGACATTATAGGTCATTTTGAAAAGTCAACAAAAACACATTTTTTTAAAAGCTTCATACATGAGCATGGAATATAAAATTGAGATGATTCCAAAAGGGTTGCTTAGGGGACATCTCAAGATTTCTAAAAAGTCCAAGAACACTTCCAAAGAGTCAAAATTGAGGAAGTTATGCATTGGTGAAGTTGACCTTTTTTGCAAAGTTGCCAAAAGTCAACTATGCCTAAAACTTCAAATTTTGCCAAATGGGCCCAATCTTTTTCACTTGTTTTGAGTTGGCAACATAGTCCATGAGTTCTAGCCCTTGCCACTTGTCCATATCTTATTTTTATTGTTTATTTTGATTTTTATTTGAATTAATTCAATTTAAATCAAAACAAATCATATAAAATCCAAAATATTGAAAGAAAGAGATTTTGTGCTTGTTTCAGGTTTCAATTATAGCTAGAAAGTATTCAAACTTGTGCAAGGCATTAGAGTGGACAAAAAAGATTCAAAAAATCTATTTTTGGAATGATATTGAAAGTGAATCAAATCAAATCAAAACTCATTGATGGAGGAATATTGGATGCATTCTTTCAACCCTAATGCATTCCTTGGTACATATAGAGGCGAGGCAGACCTAAAACTAGGTTAGAAACAGGCGCATGAGCAAGAACAAAATCTGGAAAAAAAATCAAGAAAAAGTGTGAGATCGAATTCAGTATTCCAGGCATCCTCAAGGCCTTCTAGCAATCCCAATCAATTCCTGGGAGTATCAGCAAGCTAAAGCAATCGAAAGCAAGCATTTTCAAGCCCTACAAGGCACTGTAAGTCCGTCACGGTATTGATATATTCTTGAATTCGAATAGCATTATTCTTGCACTTATAGCATAAAATAATTGTACATTCTTGATCACCATCATGTTTGCAAGCTTTCTATAATACCCAATTGCATTTTCATGGACTGAATTGTAAACTGCCATTGTTAGGGTTTTGGAGTCTGTTTTAGGGTTTTTGTTTACAGGAAAAATTAGTCTTCGTAAATGGTACCATCATGTTTAGAATGATGAGACAAATCCAGCCATGGCGTTAGGTTTCATTTATATGGCCCATGGAAGATTTTGAAGCAAGCTCTGCTTATAGCTACGGACAAGCGTCCGTAGGTAAAAGTCTGGGACTTTTACCCACGGAGAGAGGAAGGAGACGACTGCATGTCACACCCCTATTGGAACATTCAAATCTGGCCCACATTTTCTTATTGTTTTCCACTAATGCTTTTTTTTATATATATTATTATTGTTATGTGTTTTATGTACAAACATAAGCGAATGGTGTAGTGGTGAGCGTAGCATTGTCAATTGTTCCAGGACCTGGGTTCGAATCCCAGGTCCCCCCAACTTCTCCATATCATTTTTCTTTTCAGGATCTCATGCATGTACAAGCCCAGGGTCCACCATACACCCTTCCAATCTAGCCAGCCAAGTGTCCTGCCAAGTGTCCTGAGGCCAAATCTGATGGCCATCAAGGAAGGTGCACCAAAGCCAAGTCAAACACGTATGCACTGGAATCAAAAAGTCAAGCGGATCTCACTCAAATGGGCCTAGAATTTGATTCTTGCACCCCTTAATTTCAGGCCCAACATCTCTATCTTCTTTTATATTTTATTTTATTTCATTTAATTATTTTATTTATTTATTTACTAACCAATCAAATTATTTTCTTTTTATCAAAAAAATCACAAAAATATCACTTTTCATAAATTAGGTCTAGATTTTATTTTTATTAAAAAAATTAATTTATTTATTTAGGTTAATTAATTTAGGTAACTTTAATTTATTTTTTTGTAAATAATTAAAATTAATTAGAATAAATAGGTTTTATTACTAACTTAATTATATTTTATTTTCCTAAAATAACCAACAACCAAAAATAAGTCATGTAATTATTTTTATTAAATAATTTAGTCACTAATTAATTTAGCATTTAATTTTAAAACCTAATCTTTTTTTCTTTAAAAAAAAATATTAAAAACATTTTCTCTTTTCATTAGGATAGAAGGGTCAAAACCCTAGTTCGCATTCGATCTAATTTGTCATCGCGCGCTTTATTTTATTTTTTATCCCAATTATTGTATCTGCTCACAGTTTGTAATAGTTTTAATTAGGACTTTTACATTTACCGCTTTATTTTCAAAGGGTTTGTTTTTGGCTATGTAAATATCTGAAGCCTTGTAATAGCGTAGTTTAATTTCCGCACTTTAAATTCCGCAAATTATTAACTGTTAGATGTATGATAATAGGATGCATGACAAGAATGTATGTCTAATTTTAAAACAGTTAGATAACCCTAAAATGTGCAAAGATAAATAATCTGAAATTGAATCACTCGCACATGCGCACTCCTAGAGTACACTCCCACTTGGTTGCCTTCAGTAAATGGTCATTGAGTATAGGATGCTTTGGTGGACGTCCTTTTGTCCAAAGATCAAAGTTGCCTCGGAAACGTTGCCTCGGATATTGTTGCCTCGGATAATTGATCTAAGACATTAGGGTTACTACTAAGACGTCCTAACATTATTTTAGTGATCGTACGTCCCTTTTCGAACTGACCCTTAAAACCCAACGACGGTGCTACCTACTCACTAATAATAGGATAGCACTGTCTAAAGGAAACAAATACAAAACAATTCTTTTTCGAGTAGGTAGATTAGTTCTTAAGTACTTGCTCAATCAAAACAAACTTTTTCACACTTACACTCCTTTACAAACAAGTTTTCAAAAACACTTCATTACACTCTTGAAGACAGAAGCAAGAGTTAAATTGAAGTTAGAACAAAAACTTTTCAAATCCCACAAACACAAAGAAAACAATTTTAAAAATGATGAGTAAGTACCTAAGAGCCCGTAGATAACTACGGATAGAACGGGTGCTAATACCTTCCCTTTCTATAATCTACCCCCCGTACTCAGAAATATCTCAAAAAAGGAATTTTTCTGTGCTTTTTTCCTTTCCTTGTTAGATAAAATAAAAGACGGTGGCGACTCTTGCTTACCGTGACATTTTGCAAAAACAAACGCAAACCAGCAAATTCCTTAAAAAATAAGGAAACACATCCCGGTTCTGGCCACCATATCACATGTACGCGTGGGAGCAAGGTCGGCATTATACTGGTATTGCTTGTAAAAAGCAGCAGCAAGGTCCTCCCAGTTGCGGGCGTTAGCTCCTTCCAGTTGATAGAACCATTCAAGTTGATTCCCTGACAGACTATCTTGAAAGAAATGAACCCAGAGGTTCCTATCAGCAGTATATGGTTGAATCTTTCTGACGTATGAGTGGAGGTGTAGCTTTGGGCAAGATACCCTGTCATACTTAGCAAAGACAGGTGCTTTAAACTTGTGAGGAATCACCACTCCCGATGCCAGCCCCAAATCTCCAAAATCCAAACCAGGAACCTTCTGAATCTCCATGGCACTCAGACGGTCTTCAAGTTGCTTGTACCTATCCTCAGCAAGAGGATACTGGTCTTCATCAAAATCAGTGTCATTATCAGAAACCACGAGGCTAGGACCCTTCCTTTCCTCTTAATTCTCTCCTCCTCCAGATGAATGAGACAGATCAGCTTCCTGTGGCAAATTGTTCCCGAATCGATGACACATATTCAGCAGAACCACCCTCTTCTTCTTCTTCTTCTTCTTCTTCTTCTTGTCCTTCAAGATGAGAGTCTTTAAATCTTGCTGACTCTTGACCAAGTTCAAGAACATCTCCTGGAACTGAGCATTCTGAGCTTGAAGAGCCTTGATAGCTTGATCAGTAGGTGTTTCAGAAGACATGTTGTGCTAAAATAAATAGCGCAAAAGATGAGAGACTTGTAATGGTACCTGTGATGAGGTGCATGGTAATGGAATGCGTATGAAATGATTTCAAAGACTTTGGGAGATTCAAATTTGTAAACCAAAATAAAACACATTTTATTAGATTGAAACTTGTAACAATGTTTAACAAATGCCTTTAAGGCCTTACAAAAGAAATAAACTGAAAAGAAAATTTAAACTAGAAACAATAAAAGTCATCAGAAATCCCATGGTCGTTTTCCCTTCGTGCTGACATAATCGTTGATTGTCCTCTCATTCTCAAGCTGCCTTGTAAGCTTCAGGATCTTCCTTTCCTGCTCATGATACTTCTCTCTGTAAGTATCCCTTTCTTCCTTTAACTGGATCCAAGATCTCTTTAATGCCCCCAGATCAGTAGGCATATAGGGATGGAGGACTGTATAAGGAACCCCTTCTTCATCAGTATGCTCTACAATCACCGGCAAAACAGCTTCACATGGCATCCCCAGCTTTTAAGCACGGGCTCAAACTCACTGGAGATAAGGTTGCATCGGGAGAGAAGTCTTCAATCCTAGCTCATGTGGGTCAGACCTGTTCACCCTGTCCCTTAGCATCCCCCTTGTAGTCAAAGACAATGCCTGTAAGCAGCAGCTCATGGGGACCATCTCTCCGAGCTCGTCCAAATTGTCGTAAAGCCAAACAAGGATAATAGGTTATTCCCCCTCGAATTCCAAGCAATCGAACATTAGGGTATTCCCTGCATCGATCAATGACAGCTACTTTTTCCATATCTTTAGTACTCCAAAGGATGTCCGTATGAGCAAGAGACATGATTTTGTAGGCCCAACCTACACCTTCCTCATTCTTCAATACAGACTTGGGGAGGTGCAAAATAAACTACCTCGCCAGCAGTGGTGTACAACACATGAGAGTTCCCCTTCTCCATACAGTACGGGTATAAAGAGCATGCAGAATATCACCCAAGAGAGTAGGCACTGGGTTACGAGATATGAAGATCTTAATTGCATTCACGTCTATGAAGGCATCCGGATTTGGGAAAAGAACCAAGCTGTAGATGAGGAGAGCCAGGATGTATTTGAAAGCTTGAAAGTCCAAACTATCCCAGAACTGTTGAGCTTGATCAATCAAAAACTTAGCCAAGAAACCTTTAACCCCGCTCTGAATCTCCCAGTTAGATACCACATCAGCCATTTTTAGATGTAGGGCTGAAGCAATATCCTCTGGCCTAGGAGCTATCTCCAAACCTGTAAAGGGTGTCTGCTCTAGAATAGATATGCCCAGTAAGTCAGAAAAATCCTCTAAAGTAGGAACTAACTGATAGTCCGGGAAGGTGAAACAGTGATGCAACGGGTCAAAGAACTGGAACAACATGCTCATCATTTTCTCATCTAAATTTGAAGTGACCAGGGTAAGGAGATGACCATGTCTTCTAACAAAGGAGGAAGTATCAGGAACTTTTGAAACCAACTCTCTGAGCTGAGCAGGTATCTACACGAAGTTGACTTGAATGGTATTTCTGCGCATAGAGGCCATGATCTGCAAAATAGAACAAAGATGAATCCCCTCGGTATTTGAAATGGTTAGTATAATGAAATATGCATGTGATGTCATGATGCATGATGTCATAATAAAAACACACCACAGGTATCACAGATAGCAAACATGGTAAGGGCAAACAAGTCACACAATAGCCCTTAAATTTCAGGTTGGCATGGAGTTTAGGTACTACCCTCTTGCAGTTTAGTTGGTTCAACCTGTCCTAATAATAGTAACCGGGTTCTAGAGGTTCTCAATATACCTGACCATCCTCCATCGGTCATGGTTTCAGCTCACGCAATCTTTTCTTGCAGTCGGAACCATCGCGAGAGTATGGTCTCAATGAGTGTAGCATCTTGCTACTTTCTATGGCCAAGTTGGTCAATTATAGGTTCTAAGGTCAGTTGATGCTTAATTACCCATATAGCAGCCCCATACTTTCCTTGTTCCTCCATAAGGGATATCGGTACCAACTAATGAGCCACATCAACGTAGCTACTGCTTCAACCGTATCGGTCTATGCCATACAACTCCCTCATAGTCTATTGCTACTTACCTAAAAGGTGTCCCCAGATCCAGGTTAGGATCTATAGTAATTCCGATACAAATCCCACAAAGATAAAGCAAAAAAATCAAACAATTGAAAACAATATGATGAACTAATCCTAAGGTACACCCCACTTATAAATTCCCTAGCAGAGTCGCCAGTTCTGTGATACGGTGGCCAGAACCGGGACTATTTTTTAGGTATGCTGGTTTGCGTCTTGCGTTTGTGTTTGCAAAATGTCGCGGTAAGCAAGAGTCGCCACTGACTTTTATTTTATCCAACAAGGAAAGGAAAAAAAGCACAGAAAAATTCCTTTTTCAAGATATTTCTGAGTACGGGGGGTAGATTATAGAAAGGGAAGGTATTAGCACCCTTTCTATCTCTAGTTATCTACGGGCTCTTAGGTACTTGCTCATCATTTTCAAAATTACTTCTTTGTGTGCTTGTGTGTTTTGAAAAGTTTTTGTTTTGACTTCAATTTAACTCTTGCTTCTGTCTTCAAGAGTGTAATGAAGTGTTTTTGAAAACTTTGTTTGTAAAGGAGTGTAAGTGTGAAAAAGTTTGTTTGGATTGAGCAAGTACTTAAGAACTAATCTACCTACTCAAAAAAAGAATCGTTCTATGTTCGTTTCCTTTAGACAGCGCTATCCCACTATTAGTGAGTAGGTAGCACCGTTGTTGGAGTTTGAGGGTCAATTCGAAATGGACGTACGGTCACTAAAGCAATGTTAGGACGTCTTAGTAATATCCCTAATGTCTTAGATCAATTATCCGAGGCAACAATATCTGAGGCAACCTTTCTGAGGCAACTTTGATCTTTGGACAAAAGGACGACCACTAAAGCATCCTATACTCAATGATCGTTTACCGAAGGCAAGCAAGTGGGAGTGTACCCTAGGAGTGCGCATGTGCGAGTGATTCAATTTCAGATTATTTATCTTTGCACATTTTAGGATTATCTAACCGTTTTAAATTTTTACATACATTCTTGTCATGCATCCCTATATCATACATCTAACAGTTAAATATTTGCGGAATTTAAAGTGCGGAAATTAAACTAAGCTATTACAAGGCTTCGGGTATTTACATAGCCAAAAACAAACCCTTAAATAATAAAGCGATAAATGAAAATAAAATTCCTAATTAAACTATTACAAACTTGTGGGCAATTACATCAATATGGTAAATAATAAAACAATAAAGCGCGCGCGATGAAATTAAAATCGAGAGAGAAATAGGGTTTTGACCCTTCTAATCTAATCAAAAGAAAAATGTTTTTGTTGCTTTTAATCATTTTTTAAGAAAATAAATAGGTTTTTTAAATTAAATGTACAATTAATTAGTTAATTAAATTTATTAATAAAAATAATTACATGGCCTATTTTTGGTTTTGATCATTTTTAAGAAAAGAAAATTAAATTAAATTAGAAACAAAACCCTAATTATTCTAATTGATTTTAAATTATTTGCAAAAAGAAATTAAAGTGTACCTAAAATTAAAATCTAATTAAATTAATTATTTTTTGATAAAAAATAAAATCTAAACCTAATTTGTGAAAAGTATTATTTTTTTGTGATTTTTTTGATAAAAAGAATTATTTAATTTGTTAGTAAAATAAAATAAATAAATTAAATAAAACAAATATGAAAAAGAATAGAGAAAGAATTATTGGGCCTGAGAGGGATTTTTGGGGGTGCAAACAGCAATCTAGGCCCAAGACAAAGAGGTCTATGTTTGACTCTTTGCAATCTCATGCCATGCGTTTGACCATGCCTTTGGTGTTCCTTCAGTGATGGCCCTTGGATCTGGCCATCTGGCCAATTGGCAGGTTGGATGATGAGGATGAATGATATGCCTTAGACTTGTAAGCTCGCTGGATTATCTGTAAGAAAATAACATGAAGAAAGTGGGGGACCTGGGATTCGAACCCAGGTCCTGAAGCGTTTTGCACATACCCTGTAACCAACTGCGCCACTTGTTTTTGTTGTATGTAATATAAACGAGAATTAATATAAAATAAACAAGCGAAATAACAAAACATTAGCGCGAATTTTCAAACGATCCAATGGAAGGGTGCCACGCAGTCATCTTCAACCTTGTTCCATTGGTAAAAGTCCCAGACTTTTACCTACGGACGTTTGTCCGTCACTATATCCCTGCCATTTCTCAAAATCAAGCATGAGTAAGATAAATTAAAACTAAAGCCATGAATGGCTTCGTCTGGACCTGTTGAGTTCAATGATGGCCCTTTCATGGCCCAATTTTGCCTGTAAACAGAAATCCTAAATTGAACCATAAAACCCTAGCTATGGTGAAATCCAATGCAAGCCATGAAAATGCAATCAAATGTTACAGGAAGCTTGCAAACATGATGGTGATCAAGAATATATCATTAATTCATGCTATCAATGTCTAAATCATGCAAACCGAATTCAAGAAATAAGCAATGTCGTATTGGACTTACAGCGAGATATAGGGCTTGGGAACGCTTGTTCTTGATTGCTTTTGCTTGCTAGGGATCCCAGGAAGCGATTGGAATGGTCCAAGGGTCTTGAACTGGCCTCTAAGTAGGAAATTGTGTTTGCACTTTTTCTTGTTTTTTCAAGTTTTGTTTCTGGTTCATACGCCTCCTTCTAACTTAGTTTTAGGTCTGCATTCCTTCTATATGTATTGAGGAATGAACTAGGGTTGGAAAATTGATCTCAATCTTCATCCATCAATGAATTTGATTTTGATTTGATTCTCTTGAATATAATTCCAAAAATAGCCTAAAACCAATATTTTTGTCCACACCAATGCCTTGCACGATTTCAAATACTTGCCAACTGGATTTGAGACCTGAAACAAGTATAAAATCTTGAGTTTTCAATGCTTTAGATTTTCTCATGATTTATTTTGATTAAAATTGATTTAATTCAAACAAAAATCAAAATAAATAACAAAAACATGATAATGAAAAGTGGCAAGGTCTAGGGCTCGTGGACCATGTTGACAACTCAAAACAAGTGAAAAAGATTGGGCCCGTTTGGCAAAAATTGAAGTTTTAGTCATAGTTGACTTTTGGCAATTTTGCAAAAAAGGTCAACTTCAAGAATGCATAACTTCCTCAATTTTGACTCTTTGAAGGTGTTCTTGGACTTTTTAGAAATCTTGAGATGTCCTCTAAGTAAGCCTTTTGGTATCATCTCAATTTGATATACCATGCTCATCTATGAATCTTTGACAAAAAAGGTGTTTTTGTTGACTTTTCCAAATGACCTATAATGTCCAAATTCATAACTTCTTGTGAGTGCATATTTTGAACTTGGGAGATGAAGATGGATTGTAGAGAATGGCATCCTCTTCAAAAAGAACTTTGTATGGGTCATTTCTCATAAAGTATGAGAATGTTATGCTTGGTCAAAGTTGGGTTGACTTTTCCTACAAAAACCCTAATTTAGCAACTTTTGGTTCTTGAGGAATTATGAGCAATCCTTGATGAATCATGATCAACCCTTGATCAAATGATGAAATTTACTTCAAAATGAGGATGCTGACCAAAAATCTTGAAGTTTGACTATATGTGGGCCACGGTTGACTTTTGCCCTAACACAATCGATTTTCAGGCCTTTGAGCAATTGACTGAGCAAACTTCCTCTGCAAGGTTTGAAACTTGACATGAATGATCTTGAGAACATATTAGGACGGTGAGCATTTGGGATCCCTTGGACTCAAGTATCTTGATGCAATATGAAACCCTAATTTGAGGTAGACTGCCTTATGAGGGACTTGTCTGGTCAACCCTTGAGCTTTCTTGAGCAACTTGAATATCTTTCTTGCAATGTTTTGAGAAATATGGGAGGGAAATTTTTTGGGTACAATAGCTGCCCCTGTTCAATCTTCTTAAACCTGAGGATGTAGATTGGTTGTCTGCCTTTCGTAATCTGAAGGTGGAAGATGATTAAACACTAGATTGCCCAAAAATTTGCGCTCACATGAAGTGGTGTCCGTCTTACGATATCGAGAATGGGCTTATAGATGCCATTTGGAAATTGCTGACGGGGG
Source organism: Vicia faba (assembly GCA_948472305.1). Taxonomy (NCBI): domain Eukaryota; kingdom Viridiplantae; phylum Streptophyta; class Magnoliopsida; order Fabales; family Fabaceae; genus Vicia; species Vicia faba. The sequence goes on along the minus strand of OX451741.1, from coordinate 1,519,227,728 downwards.
ATCGACTTAAAGATGCCATCCGAAGGAGTGTCGATCGCATAAGAGATTCATTAGCGAGAGCTTGTATACTTGTTGTTGAGGAAGATTCCGCTGGGGAATGCTGATCTCTGTCTTGAGAGAAATAGAATTTTAGGAGCTTCGGTCGTCCGTTATTCTACTGGGGAATCCTCTGTTGAATTTTAGGAACTTCGGTCGTCCGTTATTCTACTGAGGAACCATCTCTTAGTCGAGGCGGTGAAAATGAACTATTATCTGGTCGTGGTCCAGGCTTCATAGTGATAGGGCCGACTGCTATCTGTAATCCAGGATTTACAGTGACTTACTAGGGAGATGAGATTGAACTTGCCATCCGGTCGTAATCCAGGCTTCGCAATTTCTCGATTCTTATCTAGTCATAATTCAGGCTTCAGAATGAATTAAGTTGTTATCCATTCGCATCCGGGCTTCAACTTGAATTCAGGGCACACTAATATCCGGTCGACTCCGGGCTTCTTAGTAACTGTCCATGTAAACTGCTATTTGGTCGAAATCCAAGCTTCACAGTGTCTTGTAACGCTATCTAGTCGTAATCCAGGCTTCACGATGTTTTATACCATTATCTGGTCGAATCCAGGCTTCATGGTGTTCGTTACTGCTATCTGGTCGAATCCAGGCTTCACAATACCTTACTTCTTATCTGGTCGAAATCCAGGCTTCAAAAGAAATCAAGTGGTTATCCAGTCGCATCCGGGCTTCCTTTTGGTTGTTGGGCCTACTAATATCCGGTCGAATCCGGGCCTCATAGTAATTGGCCGGGTAAACTGCTATTTGGTTGAAATCCAAGCTTCACAGTGTCCTTTACTGCTATCTGGTCGTAACCTAGGCTTCAGTGTTCTGTTACCGCTATCAGGTCGTAATCCAGGCTTCATGATGTCTCATACCATTATCTGGTCGAAATCCAGGCTTCATGGTGTTCAGAGGAAATCAAGATAGTATCCGGTCGAACCTGGGCTTCATAACTTGTATTAAAGATATACCACTATCTGGTCGTAATCCAGGCTTCACAAGAACTTGTATTGCTATCTGGTCGTAACCCAAGCTTCACAATATCTTGTTGAGTTGTTATCCGGTCATAATCAAGGCTTCACGGCTTGTGTTTATGATATACCACTATTTGGTCGTAATCCAGGCTTCATGGTAACTTGCTGAGCTGTTATCCGGTTGTAGTCTGGGCTTCACGACTCGCTGGGGATTAAACTATTTTCCGGTCGAATCTGGGCTTCATAGCTTGCTTATAAGAGATACCACTATCTGGTCGTAATCCAGGCTTCGCGATATTCTGATAATGTTATCCTGTCGTAATCCAGGCTTCACAATATGATGGAGTAATCAAGATACAATCTGGTCGTACCCGGGCTTCATAGCTTGAGTTTTTGTGAGAATTTGATTGTATCTTTCCTGAAAGGTAAAGCTTAGCTGTATGTAATGCATGATATGTATCAAGCAATGATGCTCTCAAAATAAATGAGATTGTTTTGTATGATGCATATGTACATGTCAGGATGTATGGACATGCAATGTTTTTATGATATTCTCTAACTGGGGAAAATAAAACCCGGACTACTGCTGGAGAGAAGAGTTGAATTTTTCGTCTCCGCTGGGGATAGTGAATGAAGATGATTGGGAGAAAAATTCTGTAGGAGAGAATAACTCTGCTGGGGAATAATCTGACGAGGAAATGACTCTGCGGGGAAGAGATACTCTGCTAGAGGATCTGTTGATTTGGAGAAATAAACTCGGCTGTGGATGAATTACCATTACTGGCGACGATAAATTATGTTGGGGATGAATTTCCTATTTGTGAAAGAAATGAACTCCGCTAGCGATAATCTTTTAGTGGCGACTTCACTGGGGATAATCTTCTAAACTCTACTGGAGACAATCCTCCAGACGCTACTGGGGATAATCTTCCAGTTCTGATGATGGATAAACTCTGCTTGGGGAGAATATTACTGATTCATTCGCGCTTGCGAGCCTCAGCTGGGGAGAGTTGATAATATTGTCTTTCTCTTTACTTTGCGGGGAGTGAATGTATCTTAGTCATATTCTTCAGCTAGGTTTATTCCTGTACCTGGTGAATAGAGCAACTGTAAGGTTCGTACATTTCTTGTTTTCCCCTGTTTCTGATATTACGAGTAATCGTATTTTGTTTCATATGTAAATATTTATGAGCAGCAATTATTGTCAAATGCATATATCAAAAATGAACATTGGACGTTCTTGCGAAACAAAATAGAAAAAAGGAAAAACAATTTGAAATTTCTTTGCGAAAATGAATTGTATTGACTTTGAAGTTTGGCCTGTAAATAGGCGTTTTTGTATAAAAGGCTGATGTCCTAGTAAGAGAACGCCGTCGAATGATAGAATTTACACGATTTGTGGAAAACAAAGAAAAACAGCTATGTGAACAATCCCACTGAGTTCCAACTCTGCTATTGTTGATTTTATGATTAATAAAAAAAAGTAATTAAATTTTTTATGGAATAAAATAATTAAATGAATAAACTAAATATAAGAAATAAATAAAAGAAAAAATAATTGGGCCTGATGTATAGTGAAATTCTGGCAATAAATATTTAATGTCACAGTGAATGTTATGACACCGTATCTGACAAACTTGTACACACTTCAAGACAGTAATTTAAATAAACAGTAAAGAACACAATCAATTGTTAACCCAGTTCAGTGTGTAACAACACCTACTCTGGGGGCTACCAAGCCAGGGAGGAAATTCACTATAAGAGGTATTAATTTAGGAATAAATCAACCAGTTTATCTCCTTCACTTAAGACCTACCCAATGCAACTTCAATCTAAGTTCTACTTAAACCTGAGTTCCTACTCACTCCCCCTCAATCACAGTAGTGATCCTAGTCTATTGATTAATGAGATTATGAAGACATTCTTCAATACACACACTTGATTTTGCTTCAAAGCTTTAATCAAGAGACACAACACTCGTGCTTCAAAGCTTTGAGTGATAAACAACCCTTACAATCAAATCCTACTCCAAGTCACTTATCAAAACGATAATTGCTTGGCTCACAGTAGTTACAACTATACAATACCTTATTGATCTTCTGTCAAAAAGTATGCCTAACCATTAATCTTCATGAGAAATATATAAGCAGACTATTCTTCAGTTAAGGCTTCCATGAAAATAGCTAGGGTTAACTAAAGTTAACCTAAAGACTTGGTCTTGGGCTTTCATCATACCAGATTAGGGTTAAGCAAGGTTAACCTAATGTCCACGTGAGCATCTGATCTGGACAGTATACTTTAACTCAGAGTAGCACACCAGATTCCTGAAAATTCTCAGGAATAATAAATCTGCACAAATTCTAGATCAGTACAGGATGTCTTAACATTGGTTATGACATCATGTATCCTACTCACTGATTTTGGTAGAATTCAGTACATATGATCATAGCTTAATGATCATGATATTTACTCATACTGAGTACTTCCTATAGAACATTCCTTCTGCAGAATGTACCTTTATTCCAGAATGTTATGACATCACTCATGACATTCGCAAATCTAGTTTTACCAAAAAAATAATGCCAACAAACAAACACTTACAAACTCCCCCTTTGACAAATTTTTGGCTAAAACCCTTAAACAATCAGAGATTAGAATGCAGTAGACTTTTTTAATAACAGCTACCAATATCTAATTCTACCAAAATTACCACAATTTATTCTCCCCCTTTTTAGCCATAAAGAGGCCAAAGGTACAAGTACTTTAAGTTATACAGTCATCCAAAAGAGAAAAAAACACAGAACCAAGGAGAAGATATCAAATAGCAGCAACAGATTCCAACATCAATCTTTTCAACTCAACAAACACAGACCTTCAGGTACTGTCATCTCCTGAGGAAGCACTACTTTCAGCAGCATTTTTTGGTTGGGTTCTTGCAGAATCATCATGTTGTTCTTCATCAGCATCCTCTTCCCTCATTTGTTCTTCATTCTCCTCATGTTCCAGACCAGCAATCAGCTCTTCAAGAGTCCTTTTTCTTGCATCAAGTTCTCTGCAGGTTTCTTTTAGAACAGCTATAAGATCAGCTTTCTTGGAATGGGCTTTGACATTTGATGTCTCAGCAGATGTCATAACAATGTCAGGGACATGAGTTCCCTGAAACAGCTTATAGTGAAAACCAAGTGCATGAGCTCTTTTGCATACAGAGTCCTTTTCAACCAGAATATCAGGATATTGGTCAATCATTATGCCACACAGGAGAGAGGGAAAATCAATGGGGCCTTTAATAGCACAACTCTCAGCATGTCTCATTGTTTGATCAAAAATGTAGTTGCCATAATCAAAGTTTGTTCTGGTTCCAACAGCATAGATAAATCTTCCCAAACCAGTGGAGATGGTGGATTTGTGGTTGGTGGGAACCTAGTTAGCTGCACCAATTTTGTGCAGTATGGCTTACTTCATACTCAGCTTGCTTGAAGTTAGCTTCCCTTTCAAGGGCCAGTGCTTGACTTGTTTGGAAGTGATGGTTTGACAAACCTGGTTGTCGATAACTTCAAGCTCAGGTTGAGCATCATCAGGCCTCCCTAGGTATTTGTTTATCACAGTAGGAGAGAAATTCACCTTCCTTCCTCTCACATACACACTCTTAAAATCAGCTGACTTTCCATCAGCACACCCACTAGACAAATTTACCATGAATTCTTTGACAAGAATCTCATAGCAGTTGGAAAACTTGATCACTGTTTTCATCAGGCCAGCAGCCTTGATGAGATCCATGACTTCCTTACATTCAATAGCATTTATGTTCAGCTCCCTCTCTAAGGCAATCCTTTTCAGAAACACATACTTCCACCTGCTTGCATTTTCTGGATGGTGAAAGGAGATGTTGTCAATGGCAACTTCAGGAACCTGAGGTAGTTTGCTAGAAGAGGGTTTCTTCTTGAGACGAATGTCTGGAACATTGCTCTCTACATCAAAATCAAAGTTTGATTCCTCATCAGATTCAGAGGGTTCAGGAGCCTTTCTTTTCTTGGCTATAGGTTGTCTCAAGGGTTTTGAGAGAGTACCCACAGGTACTCTAGCTTTTACCTTCCCCTTCCCTTTCGAAGTTCCATCTTTTTGATCCTTCTCAGCTTCTTCTCTAGCCTTGTTCTCAGGCCTAGTTTTCTTATGAACAACTTCAGTAGCCTTCTCTTTGGAGGGGCTTTGGGCAGCATTCTGCTTTTCTTTTCTACTCATCATCCTTTTAGATATGCTAGGGTTGATATTATCAATTAAATCATTGTCAGAAAATTCTTCATCAACGTCAATGACAGGAGGTTCAACAGCCTTGTTAGTAGGGTTCTGGTGATCATCAGGTTTCTCTGGAGATTTCTCAATGTTGACATCAGGTGTCTCAACATCCTGAGTGACATTGGGATCACTTTCTACATTAGGGCTAGCAGTTTCTTGGTTCAACGGTACAGATATACCAGGAACAGAGTGATTCTCATTAAGAATCCTAGTGACTAGTCTGGCAATAGCTTGATGCACATAAGCAGAACCTTCCTTATTAGCTATCTATGGAGGAACAGAAGATGATGGTTGAGAAGATTTACCAGATGGAGAAGCTTGTGATCTTCTTGCATGTCTGGTTCGAAGCTTCTTGACCTTAGTAGGATCAGCTGCCATTTCAAAAAGTGGAGTTATCTCAAGAACATCAGCATCCATGCAGTTTACGATTGCCCTAGTTCGGTGTCGGAGGGTGAGGAAGATGCAGTTGCCTTTGATGAAGATGATGACATAGATTGTTGAGACATCTCGAGAGATTTAGAAAATAAGTGACAGCGAGTGTGAAATCTTTGTCTGAGGGAATGGAGAGTGGTGCAGCAGAATGAGAAGAGAGAGATAAAAATATGTCTATTCCTCTTCTTAAACTTTTGGAAAGAAGGAGGGAAACAAATGATTAGCCCAGTCAAAATAGACTTGATTAACATAACTCTTTCAACCCTTGTTTTAAGCAAAATTAATTGCTACATCTCTTCATATTGGCAAATACCCAGCTTTCCCCTTAAATTTTCAAACTGACTGGCATCAAGTGCCTTGGTAAAAATGTCAGCCAGTTGTAGTTCAGTGGCAACATGTTCCAGCTTAATCACCTTTTCCTCCACAAGATCTCTGATGAAGTGATGTCTAATGTCAATATGCTTAGTCCTGCTGTGCTGTATAGGATTCTTGGATATGTTGATAGTACTCAAATTGTCACAGTATAATGTCATGACATCTTGTGTGACATTATACTCAGTCAGCATCTGTTTCATCCAGATCATTTGAGAACAGCTGCTATATATTCAGCTTCAGCAGTAGATAGAGACACATAGTTTTGTTTCTTGTTGAACCAAGAGACAAGATTATTTCCCAAAAAGAAGCATCCTCCAGAGGTGCTTTTTCTATCATCGGCACTACCAGCCCAATCATCATCACAGTAACCAGACAAAATTGGTTCACATCCATGAGAGTACAGCATGCCATAATTGCAAGTTCCACTCACATACTTCAGAATTCTTTTCACCTGGTTGATTTGACTTACTTTGGGTTCAGCCTGGTATCTTGCACATACTCCAACTGCAAAGGCAATGTTAGTTCTGCTGGCTGTTAAGTATAGCAGACTTCTTATCATGCTTCTGTACAAGCTTTGATCCACATTTGCCCCACTTGTGTCTTTGGACAACTTTAAATGAGTAGGTGCAGGAGTCCTTTTATGACTGGCATTCTCCATTCCAAACTTCTTGACAATATTCTTTGCATACTTGCTTTGAGACAGAAAAATTGAGTCTTCCATCTGTGTGACTTGCAGTCCAAGAAAGTAGGTCAATTCTCCATGAGGCTCATTTCAAATTCAGCTTGCATCTGGTTAGCAAAATGTTTAACCATTTTATCTGACATTCCTCCAAACACTATGTCATCAACATAAATTTGAGCTACCATTATCTTTCCTCCTTCATTCTTGATAAAAAGAGTTTTATCCAGACCTCCTTTCTTGTATCCTTTGTTAGTGAGGAACTTTGTCAACCTGTCATACCAAGCTCTAGGAGCTTGTTTCAGACCATATAAAGCTTTCCTTAATTTGTAGACATGATCAGGACAGTTTGGACCCACAAATCCTTTAGGTTGTTCCACATATACTTCCTCATTTAAGTACCCATTTAGGAAGGCACTCTTCACATCCATCTGAAATAGCTTGAACTTAAGGAGACAAGCAACTCCCAATAGAAGTCTGATTGATTCCAGTCTGGCTACAGGAGCAAAAGTCTCATCAAAATCAACCCCTTCAACTTGAGTGTATCCTTGAGCAACAAGCCCTGCCTTATTTCTGGTGACAACTCCTTCAGCATCTGATTTGTTCTTGTAGATCCACTTTGTGCCAATGATGTTTGTTCCTTCTGGTCTAGGAACTAACTCCCATAGTTCATGTTGCTTGAATTGGTTCAATTCATCTTGCATTGCTCCAATCCAGTATTCATCAGTCAAAGCCTCTTTAACATTTTTTGGTTCAATCTTAGACACAAAGCAAGAGTTTGTGATGATTTCACTAGATCTTGTAATGACTCCATTTTTAGGATCTCCTATGATGAGTTCCTTAGGATGATCTTTCTGAATTCTGATGGAAGGATCTTTGTTAGCTTCCTTTGATCCAGACTCTGATGGAGTAGGGTTAGGCACATCATCCTTTTTAGACACTTGTGTTGAAGTCTCAAAGAATGTCTCAACATCATATGGGACATTTGTTTCCTCATGGTGATCATCAACTATGACATTTATAGACTCCATCATAACTTTGGTCCTGGAATTGAATACCCTATATGCTCTGCTATTGGTAGAGTATCCTAGGAATATTCCTTCATCACTTTTGGGGTCCATCTTTCTCCTTTGTTCACGATCTGTCAGAATATAGCATTTGCTCCCAAAGACATGGAAGTACTTCACTGTAGGCTTTCTTCCTTTCCATAGTTCATAAATGGTGGATGATGTTCCCTTTATCAAGGTGACCTTGTTATGGACATAACAGGCTGTATTCATAGCTTCAGCCCAAAAATGAATAGGAAGCCTTTTGGCATGTATCATTGCTCTGGCAGATTTCTGTATAGTCCTGTTTTTCCTTTCCACAACTCCATTTTGTTGAGGAGTTATAGGTGAAGAGAACTCATGAGTGATTCCTTATGAGGAACATAACTCATCAAACTTACTATTTTCAAATTCCTTACCATGATCACTTCTGATTCTGATAATACATCCTTCTTTTTCTCTTTGAATTCTTTTGCACAATTCCTTAAATACATCAAATACATCAGACTTTTCTCTAATGAAGTTTATCCAGGTGAATCTGGAAAAATCATCCATAACAACGTAGGCATATCTCTTTCCACCAAGACTTTCCACCTGCATTGGACCCATCAGATCCATATGTAGAAGTTCTAGCACCTTAGAGGTGGTCAGATGTCTTGTCTTTGGATGTGACATTCTAGTTTGCTTTCCAACCTGACATTCACCACAGACTCTCCCTTCATCAATCTGAAGCCTTGGAATCCCTCTGACTACCTCCATTGATATGATCTTTTTCATCCCTCTTAGATGTAAATGACCAAGTTTTTGGTGCCACAGTTTCACTTCCTTTTCTTCTCTGGCTATAGAGCATACAAAAGAGTAGTTAGTGTTCTCAGACTCCCATAAGTAACAGTTGTCTTTTGATCTGACTCCTCTCATTACAACTTCTTGTTTTTCATTAGTTACAAGACATTCAGACTTGGTGAAGTTGACCTTGAATCCTAGATCACATAATTGACTAATACTTATGAGATTAGCGGCCAAACCATTTACCAGTAACACTTCATTTAGGTTTGGAACTCCAGGGCAGTCCAAGTTTCCAACTCCTTTGATTTCTCCTCTAGCACCATCTCCAAAAGTGACATAACTAGTAGTATGAGGTTTGACATCATTCAGCAGATTCTTGATTCCAGTCATGTATTTAGAGCATCCACTATCAAAGTACCAGTCTTCTTTGGCAGAAACTCTAACGGAGGTGTGAGCTATCAGGGCTGCAGTCTTTTTCCTCCACTGTTGAGTATATGGTGTCTTGTTAGTCTTAGGCTTGACATATGGGGTCTGATTAGGATATCCATATAATCTGAAGCTGAATGGCTTTATGTGACCAAACCTTCCACAATGATGACTTCTCCATCTTTGATACTTTTTCTTCATATTTCTCTGTTCTTGATGTTGAGTGCTATGTTGTGACATCTGCTTTGACATTTGTTTATCAGGCCTGGTATCCTTCTTGTCAATAGCAGATTTCTTTGCAGCCACAAATCCTAGACCAGACATGTTTCCTGCATTTTGTCCAGCCTGAAGGATTTCTTCCAACTTGTCAGTTCCATTTGTCAGCATCTCGACAGACTTAGACATTTGATTAAGTTTGGAGTTTAGCATTTGAATTTCACCTTCGAGATGGCTTATAGTAGCAGTGTCTGCCTTCTTCTCAGCCTCCAACTTCATTATGAGTTTTTTCTGTTTCCAATTTTGCTGACAGACTTCAGCACTTCTGATACATAGCTTCTTGTAAGAATCAGCAAGTTCTTCAAATGCCACTTCCTCATCACTAGAGTCACTATCAGAGTTACAAATACCAGATAGTGCAGTAACTAGTTTACCAGATTATTCTTCAGAGTTACTTTCTTAGTCACAATCAGACCAAGTAACAGACATTCCTTTCTTTTGTTTCTTAAGAAAGGTAGGACATTCAGCTCGAATGTGCCCATATCCTTCACATCCATGGCATTGGATTCTTCTGCTTTGATTTCCCTTTTCTTCAGACTTAGTTCTTCTGCTGGAGTCATAGGATCTGCTAATGTCAGAGGAAATGTTCTTGACATTTGACCTTGACTTTGGGTCCATTCTCTTGATGAGTTTGTTGAACTGTCTTCCAAGCATAGCTATAGCTTCTGAAATATTCTCTTCATCACTCTCCTTGCTTTCATCTTCAGTATTGGATACAAGGGCTATGCTCTTGTTTTTCTTGTCAACATTGTCACTGATCCCCATCTCAAAAGTCTGAAGTGACCCAATGAGTTCATCAACCTTCAAGTTGCAGATATCCTGAGCTTCCTCTATAGCGGTCACTTTCATGGCAAACCTTTTAGGCAAGGATCTGAGAATCTTTCTCACCAGCTTTTCTTCTGACATCTTTTCTCCCAATGCTCCTGAGGTGTTGGCAATTTCCAAGATATTCATGTGAAACTCATGAATGGTCTCATCTTCCATCATCCTTAGGTTCTCAAATTTGGTAGTGAGCATCTGAAGTCTTGACATTTTTACTTTGGATGTACCCTCATGGGTGGTTTTGAGAGTGTCCCAAACATCCTTGGCCAGTTCACATTGATGTACTAGTCTAAATATGTTTCTATCAATTCCATTGAACAAGGCATTTAATGCTTTAGAGTTACCCCGGGCTAACTCATCTTCTTCTTTGCTCCATTCTTCCTCAGGTTTCAGACTAGTCGTCCCATCTTTCCCAGTTATGGTGGGATGGTTCCATCCTTTGTCAGCAGCTCTCCAAGCCTTTTTGTCCAGTGACTTCAAGAAGGCAATCATACGAGGTTTCCAGTAGTCATAATTTGATCCATCCAGAATAGGTGGTCTGTTCTCAAATCCTCCTTCCTTGTCCATAGCGCCAGAAAATAATATCCCTAGATCTCACCCAGAATGACAGGCAGGGTGCCTGCTCTGATGCCAATTGAAATTCTGGCAACAGATACTTAATTTCACAGTGAATGTTATGACACCGTATCTGACAAACTTGTACACACTTCAAGACAGTAATTTAAATAAACAGTAAAGAACACAATCAATTGTTAACCCAGTTCAGTGTGTAACAACACCTACTTTGGGGGCTACCAAGCCAGGGAGGAAATTCACTATAAGAGGTATTAATTTAGGAATAAACCAACCAGTTTATCTCCTTCACTTAAGACCTACCCAATGCAACTTCAATCTAAGTTCTACTTAAACCTGAGTTCCTACTCACTCCCCCTCAATCACAACAGTGGTTCTAGTCTATTGATTAATGAGATTATGAAGACATTCTTCAATACACACACTTGATTTTGCTTCAAAGCTTTAATCAAGAGACACAACACTCGTGCTTCAAAGCTTTGAGTGATAAACAACCCTTACAATCAAATCCTACTCCAAGTCACTTATCAAAACGATAATTGCTTGGCTCACAGTAGTTACAACTATACAATACCTTATTGATCTTCTGTCAAAAAGTATGCCTAACCATTAATCTTCGTGAGAAATATATAAGCAGACTATTCTTCAGTTAGGGCTTCCATGAAAATAGCTAGGGTTAACTAAAGTTAACCTAAAGACTTGGTCTTGGGCTTTCATCATACCAGATTAGGGTTAAGCAAGTTTAACCTAATGTCCACGTGAGCATCTGATCTGGACAGTATACTTCAACTCAGAGTAGCACATCAGATTCCTGAAAATTCTCAGGAATAATAAATCTACACAAATGCTAGATCAGTACAGGATGTATTAACATTGGTTATGACATCATGTATCCTGCTCACTGATTTTGATAGAATTCAGTACATATGATCATAGCTTAATGATCATGATATTTACTCATACTAAGTACTTCCTGTAGAACATTCCTTCTGCAGAATGTACCTTTATTCCAGAATGTTATGACATCAGTCATGACATTCACAAATCTGGTTTTACCAAAAAAATAATGCCAACAAACAAACACTTACATATAGTAAATTTGGGGGGTGCAACCCTGAATCTGACCTTGGGCCCAAGGTTGGTGGCCCAAGTCAAACGATGTATCCAGTGGTACTGGCGCTTGATGGTGTACCATGATCCTTCATGGCTGGAGGCGCTGAATTGGATTAATGATGAATCCACTGAATGGATGTTGGAGGTGTATGAAAGGCGTTTGAAAAATTGATGCACCTGATCTTGTATAGAAAAATTAAAACAAAGGAAATTGTTAGGACATGGGGTCGAACCCAGGTCCTCACTCTCACCACTAACGCGCCCAACCACTAGGCTATCATGTTCAGTTGTTATTATAATGAAAACAAAATATAATATATGAAACAAAATGGTTAGTGGGAAAAAAATAAAAACGCGCGTGCTGGTTTGAATGGGCCAGTGGTTGGCTGCCACATTATTCTTCTTCTTCCTAGAATCATCGTTTTAGGTGTGCACCCTATACCCACGGACAACGTTTGTAGCCATAGCCCAGTAAAGCTCAAAAACTCACAAAATGCAAGATAAATGAAATTGAAGACCAGGGTTCAATTGGTTTTGATGTCATAATCATCATGGTACCTTATTCGTGGTCTAATTTTACCTGTGGACAAAAACCCTAAAACGAGCATGAAAACCCTAGCAATGGCAAATGCACATATCTGCACTCAAACTTCAATTAAAGTATGCTAATACATTGTAAACATGATAACAAACAGAAATAAATGATCAAAATGTATTTATAATGCATAAATCATGGTAATCGAATTTTAAAAACATAGCAAACTGTGATATTCATACAGTGTGTTTCCGGGCGTGAAGAGGCTTGCAAGTGATTGGAACATGTTCCTGAGACGTCCAGGAGTCTATTGGTAGTCTTAGAATGGCCTGAATCAACCTCTAAGCCCAAGAATGACCTCTCACTTTCTTGCCAATTTTTGAGTTTTTGTTCACTATTTTCCACGACTGCCAGCTTGTCTCATGCCTTGTACATGTTCCATATATATGTTAGAATGAATTAGGGTTATAAAATTGGCTTGAATCTTTGCAATTATGGAGGATTTGATTTGATTATTTGCCTTGTATGATTTGTTTCCAAAATAGACCAAATTAAGATCTTTTCCAATCAATTAGCTCTTGCACGAATTTTTTGATTTGCTAGTTGTTCATGGACTCATATATGCTCATAAAATCGAATATTGGATTTTATTTGATTATTCTACTATTTAAATTGATTTATTTTGATTTAAATGGATAAAAAATAAAAATAAATAATAAAAATAATAAAATAATAGGTGGATAAGCTCAGAGATCGTGGTCCATCTTAGGAACAAGTTTCAAACAAGAAAACATGGGCCCATTTGGAAAAAAAAAGTCATTTTGATTAATGTTGACTTCATGCACATTTCCAAAAATTGGTTAATTTTGACAATATATATCTCCCTCAACTTTAACCCTAAGAGGATGTTATTGAACTTTTTAGAAAGCTTAGGATGTTCCCTAAACAACCCTTTTGGTTTCATCTCGATTGGGTCTTCCATGTTCATGTAAGAAGCTTTGACCCAAAAAGTGTTTTTGTTGACTTTTCAAAAGGACCTATAATGTAGAAATTCATATCTTTTGATGAGTGCATATTTTGAACTTGTTGGATGAAGATGAGTTGTAGGGAATTGCATCCTCTTCAAAATGAGACTTAGATGGAAATTTTTTGATAAAGCATGTGAAAGTTATGCGTGGTCAAAGTTTAGTTGACTTTTCCTGAGAAACCCTAATTTAGCAACTTTTAAGTTTTGAAGAATTTGGAGCATTCTTTGAAGAATCATGATCAACCCTTGATCAAATGATGGATATCACTTCAAAATGTTGATGTTGACCCAAAATATTGAAGTTTGACTGTATGTGGGCCACAGTTGACTTTTGACCTAATACAGTCGATTCTCAAGTATCTGAGCAGTTGACTGAGCAAACTTCTTGTGCAAGGCATGAAACTTGACATGGAGGGTCTTGAGAACATATTAGGACCATGGAGAGCATATGAGGTCTTTGGGGTCCACCTATCTTGATAAAAATGGAAACCCTAATTTGAGACATACTGCCTTAGGAGAAAGTTTGTCTGATCAACTCTTGGGCAAACTTGAGCAAATTGAGGATCTCTAGGAGTATGTATTGACTAAAATGAGAGGGCAAATTTTGGGGTACAACAGTGGCAATCGAAGGGCACATCCTTCGATCCAGGATGCTTTTCTTACTCTTTTTTTACAGTATTTTGTCTTATATTTTCTATATATATTTATTTTCTTGCTATTCGATATAGTTGTAATAATTAGGACTTTTATTTTTTGCAACCCCCACTTGTACATTTACCCCATCCACTAAAAAACATGTAATAGCGTAGGATATTTATTTTCCGCATGCTTATTACTTTCATAAATATTAGTAATTAAGGTGTATGTTAAGATAAAACCAACAAGTAGATAACCCAAGTTCAAGACTAAATGCATGCAATCAAACACACTATTCACACACATGCACCTCTAGGGTAATCTCACTTTTTGCCTAGGAAAATAGTCATGTCCCTTGAATATGGGCGTTTTAGCAAAGACCCTCGATAAAAGATCGTAGTCCCTCGATGTTGCCTTCGGTAAACGATCTAGTTCCTAAACGAAAATTGCTAAAACTTCTCATAGGTTGCTTTCTATGACTATACAAATACCCACGCACGTCCCTTCACATCCAACGATGGGGCTTCTTAATAAATAAATGGTAAGATAGCAACATCTAAAGGAATAGGAAAAGAACAAAGACCTTTTGAGTAGGTAGGACGCTCATAGTTGCTTGCTTGCTCACAACTAAAAAAATTTTTCACACAAACACTTTCAATTGAAATATTTTCAAAAGTCAAAACACTTTGTACGCATTCTTATAGAAACGATAATCATTACAAAGGCACTTTTCAAAATCACTTTCAAAAACATCTTCCACAACAAACATCTCTTTGAACTATTTTCAAAACTAACACTTTGTACGCATTCTTATAGAGACGAGAATCATTACAAAGACGTTTTCAAAATATTTTCCAAACTCGCACCACAAAGCACACTTTCAAATAAAAGCAAGTGATATATCAAGAAGCTAAGAGCCCGTAGATAACTACGGATGAAAAGGGTTCTAATACCTTCCCTTTTCATAACCTACCCCCCCGAACTCAAGAAAACATCTCTAAATTTTTTTCTTGTTCTTCTCACCCTTTCCTTAATGGATAAAAGAAAAGTCGGTGGCGACTCTTGCTAACCGCAACAATTGCGGTCAAACGCAAAACAGCCAAGTCAATTCTCTCACCGTGTTATAGTGGTATAAAAAAGATCTTGAGAGAAAAACATGTTTTTGGTAACTCTAGTGGTAATGGTGGTAACAATGATGTGAACTATGATTATAGTGCTTTTGATAAGAACAACTATACTGCTAAACCTCCAACCTTTAGTGGAGATTTTTCAGAGTTTAAGTGGTGGAAAATTAAGATATACACTCATATCATAAGCATTGATGATGAGTTGTTGGAGATTATTCAAGATGACATTGATATATTATTTGATGGAGTAGGAATGGTCATTGATAGACAAAGTCTCACACCTGCTCAAAAGAATATCTATAGAAAACATAACAGAGTGTATGACATTTTCGTAGATGTTCTACCTCTCTCTGACTACTTCAAAATAATTGACAACTATATTGAAAAAACCATTTTTAAATCATTGTGTGCTACCTATGAAGGCAATCAGCAAGTGAAAGAGGAAAATGCTAACCTTTTGGTCCAACAGTATGAAATGTTCAAATTGAAGGAATATGAAGATATTGGAACCATGTTCTCAAGGTTTCAAGTTTTGGTATCTGGACTTCAAGTTCTGGAAAAAAAAGTTATACAACTTCTGATCATGTCAAGAAGATTCTTAGGAGTCTTCTTGACAAATATAGACCAAAGGTGACAACCATCCAAGAAGCTAAGGATTTGAACAAAATAAGTCTTGGAAGTTTGATAAGCAATCTCCGGGGTAATGAGATGGATCTCATAGGAGATGAACCTGCAAAGAAATCCAAGTTATTGCCTTGAAATTTGCTGGCCAATCTTCTAAGTCTCCTCAAGTCTGGAAACCTGAAGAAGTTACTCCTGCAAGAGGTTCTAAAGAAGGATCATATGATGAAGAGATAGAATTTATAACCAAGAGGTTTTAGTATCTAGATAAGAAGAACAAAAGGTTATCAAGAAGAAGCAATGGCTTCAGGGGATTAAGTTCCAAATACAAGAAAGATGGCTAGAAGGGATGCTTAAACTTAAGAAAACTGGTCACTTAATTGCTTACTATCAAGAGTTACAGAAGGACAAGCCAAAGAAAGGAATTTATCAAATAGACATCTTCATAAAAAAAGTCAAGAAAAGTCTCATGGCAATATGAATAAGAATCTGATAAAGATGAGGAAGAAACTAATTTACCTCTGATGGCTCTAACATCTTCAGATATATAATTTCACTCAGACTTAGGTTCAGATTCTGAAGAAGAATATGAGGTATTGTCTAAACAATCTCATTTAAATTAAATTACTCTTATTCAATACTGTGATCGGTGGATCTGGAACTGACTGTTTAACGCTGGTTCGCGAAATGTCGCGGAAGCAAGAGTCGCCACCATCTTTTATTTTCTCCAAATGGAAAGGACAAAAGCACAGAAAAATTCCTTATAGAGATTGCTCTCGGTTCGGGAGGTAGATTATAGAAAGGGAAGGTATTATCACCCTTTCTATCCATGGTTATCCATGGGCTCTTAGATACTTGCTCATTTGTGTTTTCAAAATGTTTTGTTTGCTTTTCAACTGTGGGTTTAAAAAGTTTCTTTGAAAATTTCAGTTCGACTCTTGTATCAGTCCTCAAGAGTGTTTGAAAAGTTGATTTCGAAAGCTTTTTGAAAAGGTGTCGGTGTGAAAAGAATTTTTGATTTGTTTTTGAAATTAGAGCAAGTATCTAGAGTTCTCTACCTACCCTAAGGAATTCGTCTGTGTAAATGTCCTTAAAGTAGTGTCATCCCACCATTGAGAGGTAGGTAGCACCACCGTTGGAGGTGTTCGGGTCAATTCGAGGGTTCGGGACATGGTGATCACCGGAGCAATGGAAGACACCTTAGAAGCTACCCTCATGCCATGTTCATGGACATGAGGACTTACTAAAACGTCCTCTACTCGACGACCACCTTTCGAGGGGCAAGGCAACAGTGAGACGTACCCTAGGGGTGGTGTGTGATTTGTGTGTCGTTTTCAGATATTTTTGTCTTGTCATGCATTGGTGATCTACGCGTTGCTTTTATTTTTGACATTCATTCTTTCATGCAATAGTTAACAGTTAAAAGTTGCGGGGATATAAAAGTCCTACGCTATTACAAAGGCGTGGGTCCACATCGCCAAATTAATCCGAGACCCGATTTGAAATAAAACAAAATGCGGAGAAGATAAATGTCTAATTAAGCTATTACATGGCTTTGGGAGAATTACATGAATATTCACAAAAAAGAAATAAAAATGCGAAGAGATATAAAGTCGGGAATGCGAGGGTGTTGGACCCTTTTAAAGAAATTGAATTAAAGTTGCGAAATTAATTAAATTAAATGAGAAAGGAAATTATTTTGAGTTTTTTGTATTTATGGATTTAATGAAAATTGATGGAATTAAAACCTAATTCTAAACTATTTTTAATTTATTAGGGAAATGTTAGTTTGACCTAATTTTAACCTAATTATTTACATGGAAATTTATTTACAAAATAATTAATTATTGATAATAGTAGAGAAAGAGAAAAAAAGATAAAAGTGTTTAAAACCCTAATTCTACATTTTTTAATTTATTTAAAAAAAATATTGAAATTAAACCTAGAATTAAAAACTAAATGAATAAAATTTATTTAAAAAAGGTATTAAATAAAATATTTTTGTTTTTTTAGTCTTTCTGATTTTTTTATTATTTTTTATGTGTATTATAAATATTATTTTTAAGGAGTTAAATAAAATATAGAATATAATTGAAATAGATGATAAAAAAAATATAGAAAAAGAAAGCAAACATGGGGGGGTATTCAGGCCCCTTTGGAGGTTGATTTGAAGGACTTTGGCCCATGGAATGCAGGCCTGTTTGACTTTCAACGCTTATGTGTGCAAGGTTGACTGAGGGTGTTCTCTGGACCTTGGATCCTGGCCACTGGATGGATGTGGTGGGACATGTGGCAATCCATTGATGAGAATGCATGGTGAACTCCTGGGGTTGAAACTGCATGGAATCATATTGAAACAAAATATATTAAGAAAGTGAGGGGACCTGGGAATCGAACCCAGGTCCCAGTACCTATTGGACAACGCATCAACCAACTGTGCCAGGCGCTTTCTTTGTTAATTATATGGAACGCAATTATTATAAGAAAGAACAAAAGTTAGTGGTCTGAATCAATAAAGCGCGCGCCAACTTTGAATAGCCCAATGAACGCTAGCCACGCATGCTTCTTCTCCACTCGTTCTGCATTTTGCCTGAAAAAACAAACTAAATAGCGGGGGTTTTGAACCCCCACTAAATGATGCATATAAAAATAGCGAATAGAATTCTGTTAATCATAAATTTATCGCGAGGTATGGAATCAATTAGTCATAAGCTTCTGATTTTAATGGCGTGGGTCTTGTGTCTCAATTTTTCCTGAAGAGGAAAGCCCTAATTTTACAGCCATGGAACCCTAGCAAGCTTCAATGGTAGATTCACGTACAAAGCACGAAAACTCAATTAAATGGCATGGTTAGTTTCAGCATGATTAGATTAGTGTAAAACAACAATCAAACTGTATGGAAAATGCCCAGAAATTGAAACACGATCATGCATAAAGTATGAGAAATTTTGAGTTCTATATACCAATTCTTGATGCTATGGGCGTGGAAAAGGATTCAGTCAGGTTCAGTGATGCCTCAGAAAGCTTTTTCAATTGGTTAGGAGTCTTGAATCGTCCTCTACTGTAGTTTTCAGTTTTGACTTTTTTCACAAAAATTGCAAAATGTGTTTTGGTTCTTAGGCCCAGCTTTCTGGTCCTGGGCATTAGGTTTATGATCAGTATATGTATGCCAATGGATTAGGGTTGCAATTTGAGTCCAAAAACCCTTGTAATCATGAACCAAATATTTGATTTTAATGGCATATTTCTTCAAATCTTTTCCATGTGTTTTGATGCCAATCATGACCAATCTCCTTGATTCTTTCTATATTGGGTAGTGCACGAAATCTTGAAGGTATTCTATGCACAAAAAGATTTGAAAAGCATGGATGAGTATTTTTTTTCATATTTTATTTAATTAAATGAATTAATGGTGATTAAAAATTCAAATAAATAATAAAAAATGATGAAATAACTCCCCTTGGGCCAAATGGTCGTGCATAGCCTTTGGATGATGAATCTTGGAAGAAAATGTGGCCCATTAGCAATTTTGAGGCATTTGAAGTAAAGTTGACTTTTCAAAATTCCCAAAAATTTCCCAACTTCCACAAGGCATATCTTGCTCAATTTTTAAGCTTTGATCATGTTCTTGGACATTTTGGAAAGGTATTGAAGTCCTCTAACCAATGCCTTTGGTCCCATGTAATTTTGATTTACCAATCTCAAGTTATGGCCTTTGACTTAAAGTCCCTTTTTGTTGACTTTTGAAAATGACCTATAATGTTGAAATTGATAAATTTTTGTGAAAGAATTTATTGGACTTGAAGTGTGAAGAGGATTTGTAGGAAATGTCTTTCTCTTCAAAATGAGCTTTGGATGGAATTTTTCTGATAAACCATGTGGAAGTTATGCCTTGGTCAAGTTACAGTTGACTTTTTCAACTGTCCAAATATGGAAACTTTTGCATCTTGAGACTTTTTGAGCCAAGCTTTGAGAATCATGATCAAGAATTGATCAAATGATGTTTGTGGCTTCAAAATAAGATGTTGACCAAAAACTTGAACTTTTGACTGTCAAATGACCATTTTGCCCCTGCAGTTGACTGTAGGGCAATTAGGATTTTTGACTGTGCAATTTTGTGCTGTAAGTCTTGAAACTTGGCATGAGGATGCTTGAGCATGTTTATAAGCATGTGGGACTTGATTGGACCCTTGTAAACTTCAATTTCTTTGCCAGAACCAAAACCCTAGTTTTTGACTGTTAGGAGGCCCTTGAACTGTGCAACCCTTGGGGAGATTTTGAAGCATGCTCTTTGCAAATCTTGAAGAATATGGGAGGGCAAATTTTGGGGTACAACAAATACCTTATGGGTCGTTGTCAAGATAAAGCTAAAGACATCAAAATTTTGAAAAAGAAATATGAGATAGTGACAAATGAATTAAAATCTTTTCAAAATAGAAATTAAGTTTTAGAAAAAGTCATATTGCTCAAGAGAAAAAGACGTCTGATAAACCTCAAAATTATCATGAAGTTTCTCTTTTGGAATTTGTCATAAATGGCTTTAATAGGATAAAACTTGCATCTGTGATATATAGTGTAAGCAGGAGCAAAGGATGTGGCATTGGTTTCACAAAACTCTTTCAATCAAAGGGTATAAACTTTGGTTAAACTAATGAAACATTATTGTTAAAGCTCTACTCAGAAAGGGTTATATTACTACTCTCTACCAGCTGCTGACAAAGCAAAGGTTTCTAAAATATCCAAAACCAAAGACTATAGAGTGGAAGGTTCTGAACTAGTCATAACCAAAGACTGTAAAGTGAAAGGTTCTGAAGAAACCAAAACCAAAGACTTCAAAGTCAAAGGCTCTGAAGAAACCAGGATCAAAGACTCCAAAGTCAAAAGTTATAAACAGACCAGAACTTAATAAACCATAGCCTAAGGTTCTAAAAGGTTCACAGCCAAAGGCTAAGATTGATTCAAGACACAAAAATTTTAAACCAATAGTCTTGAATGATCCCAAGTCCTACTTCATGAAAGCTAAGGTACAAAGTAAGAAAAAGCCTTTCAGAACTAACCCAAAAGCACCCATAAGATTATGGGTACCTAAATATAAAATTATATTTGCATCAGATATGTTTCAAAGGAGAAACAAAGTAGAAGTCAGGGTACCTGGACAGTGGCTACTCGCGACATATGATAGGAGAAAGGCACGTGTTCCAAACCCCAACTCTAAAATAGGGCAGAACTATGAGGTTTGGAGGAAACCTGAAAGGAAGGATCATTGATACATGTACTATTGGTAATTATTCTATTTCAATTAATAATGTTTGGTTAGTTGATGGATTGAAACATAGCCTATTGAAAATTAGTCAATTTTGTGATTATGGTTATAAAGTAATGTTTAATAAGAACAACTGTATAGTCATGAATGAGTATGATAAGTCCATAGTGTTTAATGGTAAGAGAAAAGGCAATGTCTAGAAAATTAATGTATCTAAATAGGCTAATTAGAAGGTACTTTGTCTTTTATCATTGAGTGATGAAAATTGGATATGACTCAAAAGGTTAGGACATGCCAACTAGAGATTAATATCTAAACTTAGAAAGTTAAAACATGTCAAAGGTTTTCCAGAAGTTAACTATCACTCAGATGCTCTTTGTGGAGCATGTCAAGTATGGAAAATTAATAAAACCTATTTTAAAACAAAAACATTGTCTCTACCTCCATACTTTTGAAACTACTTCACATTGATTTATTTAGTCTAGTTGGTACTGCATCAATCAATGGGAAGAAATATGGATTAGTCATAGTTGATGACTATAGCAGATGGACTTGGGTCAAATTACTTAGAACTAAAGATGATTTATATGATGTGTTTAACATCTTCTGTATACACGTACAAAATGAAAACGAATCAAAGATTTTAAAAGTCAGAAGTGATCATGAAGGAGAATTTTAAAATGAGCTATTTGAAATCTTTTGTGAAAAACATGGAATTCTCCATGAGTTATGTTCTCCTAGAACTCCATAATAAAATGGAGTTATAGAGAGAAAGAATAGATATTTACAAGAAATGGCTAGAACCATGATTCATGAAAATAATTTACCTAAGTACTTTTGGGTAGAAGCTGTAAACACCACATGTTATATTCTGAACAGAATCTATATTAGACCTATTCTGAACAAAACTTCATATGAGCTTTTCAAAGGAAGAAATCTAAGTATTTCTTATTTTCATAAATTTAGATGTACATGTTACATCTTAAACAATAAAGTCTATCTAATGAAATTTGATGCCAAAACTCAAAAGGGTATATTCTTAGGATACTTTGAATGCTCAAAGGCATATAGAGTGTATAACTTTGAAACCAAAATGGTTGAAGAGTTAATACACATCAAATTTGTTGACAAAGAGCCTGGAAATAAAATTCTAGAGCTAGTTGAAAGTTTATCAAACATTTATGTATCTGAAGACACTTCAGAAGCGGGTGGTTCATAAGCAACAAAATCTTTAGAAGCTGGTGGTCCAGAAGCTAATCCAACTTCTGAAGCTCATCCAGATGAAGAAGTTTATGAAGAAGTTCATGATGGCTCACAAGAAGCAACACAGTCCAAGAATACCTTCTAGTACAAGTCTTCTCATCCAGAAGAGCTAATCATTGGAAATAAAGTTAATCCTATAAAGATAAGATCTGCAATCAGAGAAGAACACTCAATTCTATGACTTATCTCTACGATTTAACCTACTTTTGTTGATGAAGCATTATTTGATGATGGCTAGATTGTGGCTATGAAACAAGAGTTGAATCAATTTTAAAGGAATGGTGTTTGGGACCTGGTACCCAAACCTCATCAAAAGAAAAATTATTGGAACATAATGGGTCTTTAAAAACAAGCTAAGTGAGCAAGATGTAATGGTAAAAAAAATTTTAAACTTGTATCTCAAGGATATAGTCGGCAAGAAGGCATTGATTTCGCTGAAACCTTTGCACCTGTTGCAAGGTTAGAGGCAATAAGATTACTCTTATCTTATGTTATTAATCACAATATCACTCTATATCAAATGGATGTTAAGAGTGCATTTATTTAAATGATGTAATTTTTGAAGAAGTGTATGTAAATTAACCACCTGGATATGAGGATACAATCCACCCAGAACATGTCTTTAAACTTAAGAAATCTCTCTATGGTCTCAAACAAGCTCCCAGGGCTTGGCATGAGAGACTAAGTAATTTCTTATTAGAAAATGGTTATTAAAAGGAAAAATTGACACTACATTGTTTAGAAAGACACTAAAAAATGACATCTTAATTTTTCAAGTATATGTTGATGATATTATTTTGGTTATACTAAAGATAGTCTTTGCAAAGAGTTTTTTGAGTTAATGCATGCTAAATTTGAAATGAGTATGATGGGAGAGCTAAAGTTCTTCCTTTAAATTAAAATCAACCAATGCAAGGATGAAGTCTATGTTCACCCAACAAAGTACACAAAGGAGCTTCTAAAAAAATCCAAGCAAGATGATAGCATGATCATGACTACTCCTATGCATCCTACCTGCAATTTGAGTAAAGAGGAGAGTAGCACTAAATTATGTCAGAAGCAATACAGAGGTATGATAGGTTCTTTACTTTACCTAATAGCTTCTTGACCAGATACTTTGTCCAGTGTCTGTCTGTGTGCAAGATTCCAGTCAGATCCTAGAGAGACTCAATTAACTGTTATTAAGAGAATCTTTAGGTATCTAAAAGGAACAACTAATCTAGGTCCGATTTATAAAAAATACCTAGATTACAAGCTAGTTAGATTTCGTGATGCTGATTATGATAGGGATAAAATTGAAAGGAAATCAATAAGTGGAAACATTCAATTCATAGGTGAAAACCTTATACCCTTGGGATAGTAAAAGACAAACAACAATTGATTTATCTACAGCTGAAGTATAATACACCTCAATTGTCATTTGTTGCACATAACTACTTTGGATGAATATCAGTTAGAAGACTATCAAATATGTGAAAGAAGTATTCTAATCTTTTGTGACAATACTATTGTTATCTGTTTGACAAAGAATCCAATTCAACATTCAAGAACCAAGCACATTGAAATAAAACATCATTTTATTAGAAACTATGTTTAGAAAGGTGTGATAGATATACAATTCATTGATACTGATTATCAATGGGCTGATATATTTACCAAGCCTCTTGCTATAGAAAGATTGGATTTTATTAAGAAGAAACTGAACATGCATTTTATAAAAGAATAATGCCTGTTTCTGAATGGTGGATCAAAGTTTGATGATGATCAGAGGCTATGAGTTAGCTTACGATGAATAGTAGCTTCTGAAGCATCTCAACCTCTGATGCTTATAATCTGATAAATTTTCTATGAGAATCTTTCAAATACCTTTTGACAAATGTTCAACTTATATATCACATATATGAAAGGCTTTCTAACATGGGTATTATCAGATGAGAAATAATTGTTAACTAATGATGAATTGCTTTGAATGATGTGTCTCACGCCCCCATTGTCATTAATTTTTGTTTTCATCAAAAGTGAAAATCTTTTATCACTCATTGCACTCAAAATTTAGATTTCACACATTTTTTTCTCTCACTTCACACTTCACATTAAGCCATGAACTATGAAGATCAGAGAAAAACTCAAATTGATTTTGGAGTAAATTGTGGACTTCGAGTCCTTCATGGTAAATGGATACCCTCTGAAAGAGTATTTTGAAATTCAAGGATGGATGTCTTAATTTGAAATGATCAATGGACATACCTAACCATATCTATTAAAGGATTTTGATTTTGAGTATAATCAAATGAAAGTATTTGTGTTTATTGTATCCACGGGGATTGAGGTGATATCAAAATCGTTAAACAATTTCTATTATTCTAAGCAGAAGTTTCAACAATGGTTTATTTATAGGTTACGAAAATTTAATGCAAATGATAATGAAAGATAAGTTTCAGAGGAATCGATGTGTTGGCAATTGGTGTTCATTCACCGATTCAATATGCACATCACGAATCAGTTATACACAATTTAAGCATGTTTCAATATCATCACGTGTCGCTCACAAACAAAGTTCATGTCTAAACTTTGATGAGATTTCTACCTTATGGTTTACTCGATGATTTCTCAGCCTATTAAAACACACGGTAGCATTAAGATTCGATACTTTGAGTGAATATTAAACCTAAATCTATGTCTAGCAATTAGATTTTAATATTTGTTATCTTAGATCGTGATTAAAACCATATTTGTCAATATCAATTCAATCCATGAAATTAAACAGTAACATGAAGAAAACAGCGATAATGATTCATAAATAAATTGCGTATAATGCCATGATTAATGAGAATACACATTGTTTCGATGAACTACGATCAATCCTAACAAGGGAGGAATTTAGCTACTCATGGTAGCTTTAAGCACAATGGAAAATTGAGTTGAACAAGCATCACCGACGATTTCCCGACTCTTGATGTGTATCCAGCTCCTTCTCCTTACAACCTATTTTATTTCTATTCTACTGATATTACAGATGATAATATATGATACTATAATGATAAAAATTGGAATATTTTGACTGAACTCAGTTTTGTCCATTTTATAGCAGTTATGGTCGCCTGAGTTTGCTAAGCAAATTATAATTCGCAAAACAAACTGTTTTTTGCTTCTTCACTAAGTTTTCAAATCAACCCGTCTTCAGGAAACTGCTAAAGTTTGCTAAGTAAAGTGTGGCTCGCTTAGTGAAGTTCCTTTCTTCAGTCTTAAGTATTTTCAAAATATCTTTTGAGACCGCCAAAGTTTGCTAAGCAAACTGCTTCGCTGCTCCTCGCTACTGGAGAAACTGGTTGATTTGATTTTGTCTCCATTTTGTTGGATGTTCTCTAAGAAAACTTTTCGCTGTAACTTTCGGTTAGCAAAGTGTCTGATTCTTGGTTTTTGTAAAAAGGCCTTAACCTGCACAAATAACAAAGAAACCAAGTAAACTTGCACAATACCATTTTTATTCATTAGTTGAGGTTTTCATGTTAGAATCTTTTCAATTAAGTAAGATAAATGCTATGTTATAAAGTGATATTTTACATGAATCAAGCACTTATCAAACTCTCCCCAACTTGAATCTTTTTTTTTCCCTCAATCAAAATAAAAAAGCAAGAGTTTTTTACCATTTTCACAGGATCAACCAAATTTTTCAAAGAAGTAATCAAGGAATATGGTTTAGTGTTGAATATCACAACCAAGTGTGTCATGCTTTATTACTTTCCTAGAATTTAGACATAATTATGATAAAAGTCTTCTACATAAACGTCATGTCAAGCAATCCAAAGCAATAAACATGTCTATCATGAATCACGCCTATCATATTTTTTGTACAAGTGAAAATGATATGGTATTTGATCTCTCACATGACAAATGTGCTAACATCTAGATTAATTCATGCATTCATCTAATAAAAGTATGTTGATATGCAAAAACAAAGACCACTAAGGTATTTTTATGGTTGTAATGTGGCCAAGGTACCAAGGAAGTGTCATTTATAAGGATAATGAGGCCACATTTGGTTTACTAGTTAATGCATTTGTTCAGTTCATACATGATGAATTCGTATCATATGGATCAAAAGGATTTGCAATTGATCACTCACTTAAAAGGGTAATGTGGATACATTTAGTTTACTAGTTATACTCAAATTCAACGAAATGCCTTGATCCTTTCTCTTTTTCCACAATTAACAACATAAATGCAAGATTAAGCATGAATCAAAGGAGTTAAAACAAAAATTTATCAGTCTCCTAAGAATATGGTAAACAATTGAAGGCTATCTCACTTTTATGGTTTAGAACTAAGTGATTCACAATGAAAACATGTTATTGCATATGATTAATGAGCTGATTTTATGCAGATTACTCATGCCATACTCATGCTAAATTCTATGAAAGCAATAAACAAGTACCTTATTTTGTGCAAATTCCTTCAAGGTTGTATCATTACCATTGTACCTTTGTTGTTTCAGGTGAATTTGATCTTCCACTCATTGCCTTTCCATATCATTTTAGAGGACAAGTATTTTACCCCAAAATTTTCCCTCTCATTTCTCAAGTAATCTCTCACAAGATCTCCTTTGGTTCAAGACTGCACAAGGGTTGATCAGCTCAAGACACCTCCTCAAGCACTGATGCTAAAAATTAGGGTTTGAGATTGCACAATGAAAAATGGACTTTTAATGCACCATATGAATTTCATGGATCATTTTGTACCCTCAAGATTTCTCATGTCAAGTTTCAAGCTTTAGATCACATTTTTGCCCAGTCAATTGATCAATTGACCTAAAAATTAGCTGTATTAGGGAAAAAGTCAACTATGGTCGATTTACAGTCAAACTTCATAATTTTTTATCCATATCAACATTATAAACTCATATATGTCATTTATCTATTTTGGATCACAATTCCTCAAGAAATTTGATCAGATCATCAAAAGGGCAAAATGGTTAAAATTTTAACTAAGGAAGTGCAATTTCTGATTTTTGACCTAACCAATGATTGATTGGTTTAAGTTATGCTCTCAGGGTTTAAAATACTTCATTTTAACCTAATGGCATGGCTCAAAAACATTCCTCAAGTTCAATTGGTTGACAGTTGAATTTCAGTCAACTGATGAAAAGTCAATTGTACAACTGAAAAGTCAAACTTTGACTTTTTGGTCAAAATCAAGTATCAAAAATCACAATTCATCAAAACATGTCAAAATATGAAACTTGTTCATCAAGAAATCAAAAGGTCAAGATTTCATTTTGAAAAGTCAAAATTTCTAAACTTGGAAATTTTTCTAAGTGTTGGAAAATTCATATTTTTTCATAACTTTGAGCAAAATTTTCACCGTGACGTAAGATGATTCAAAGGAAACTTCAAACATGAAAGTTTTATATCTCAATGATATCTAAAACATTGTAGAACATAACTTCTTATAGAAATGCATGTATTTCAATTTTTTATTTTAAGAATACATGTTCATGAAACATGGAAACTTAGTGAAATTTTGTCCTAGTTTAGACAGAATTTTGACCTAACTCCATGGCAATTTTTCACATAGTTCCAAGATGAATCTTAAAAAATGTCCAACATAGAGGTTGTAGATGATTTTACAAGCTTTCCAAAATGCCCAAGAACTCATTGAGACCATGTTTGAGCAAGGATAATCGAAGGCAAGAAGTTAGGGTTTCATTCTTGAATTATAAGTCATTTCTTGATGAACACATAATTGAATTTCAATGTTAGGCTGCATAATCTTGCTTTGAAGGCCTTCTAAATTATGTATTTATCCATCATTAATAGATTACATAAACGTTTGAGCTATAATCCAAGTGGTTTAAGCTTTATCCAATTCACATTGCCATTTTAGGAAGAAAGTGAAGAATGTCATTCTTGAAAAGCAAGCTTTATGCACAAAGTCAATTCTTGAGCCTCTAACTTGTTCGCTCTGATCACACTCCATCTACAAAGTCAGAAGTAAGTGTGTTTAAAGCATAACATCTTTATCTTAGCAAGTACACAAGACTTTGAAACTTGGATTTCTCAAAAATCACATGTTATGCTTAAACTTATGATTTTGAATTCTGATCAACAACAAGCTTCCAAACTTGTTGCTTATAAATAGAGGCACTATTTGTAAGCTAGAACACGAGCATTGACACCCTGAAATACTCCCAAACTCCCTCAAATTAGAAATTGCCTAAAAAACTCCATTGTTGCACAGTTTCTGACCTTGAACTCCAAACTCATACTTCCCTCGTGTGTTCTTTGGCCTTTTAGTTACTAAAGCTTCCTTACATCAAATATAAATCATCTCACACCCTCTTCGGAATCCCAACACCTCTGCTCCTAGCTATCACCCTGACGCCTTTTGTGTATACCACTCATATAGTCCTAGACATGACACCGACGACTGTTGGGCTTTGAAAAACAAGATCCAAGATTTGATTGACAATGGAGTGCTGAAATTCATGCCGGATGGCGAGATGAAAATTTTCCGCTGAGGGTTCTCCACCTGAAATGACAAAGTTCGAACTAAGAGACTTTTGTTTCATTTGAATTTTTAAGTTGTAATTTCTTTTGTTATTCAAACAATTATCTGTTGATGCCAAACTCTATTTCATTAATGCATTGCTTATGTTTGTCTTGAATTCATCCATTCGTTTTCACTATTATTGAACTATGCTTTCTACTTTCTTTATGACAGTTAACTCTTGCAAAAGCTACAAGGTTTTAGAGGGAGGATGACGAAACAATACCATAATCTCATACAGTATGCTTTTGAACAGACCTTGCTGACGATGTACAGGCGTTTCTTTCAAACCCTAAACACTGGAGTTATAAGGAAGATAATCCCTAGTCAACCCCTTCGAGCCAAAGAAGTAGAAGTTTTCTGTTTTAAACACAAATTGAAACCTTTGATTAAACCTGGGGCAGGGTAGTCTCTCAGTTAATTCAAAAGATGCGCATTGAAGTCGCAAACTCTCAGTTCGTAATACAACGAATGACATCAAAAATATTCATTTGGAACCAAAAGACAGTGATGGTTCCTTATGTCATAGGCAGTCATTATCTCTCAAAAGAGAAAATCCCACTAAGCCAAAACCTACAGAGAAGGCTTAAGAAAGTTGGGGCATCACACTGACTGTAATCTCGAAAACAAGAACAGTCAGGCAAAAGTTAGGGATAATAAACCAAAAGAAAGAGGTCGTTGTAAATCCTCAACAACATGAAAAATGTTGCAAAAAAAATGACTGCCTTCCAACAAATTCAACTTGTGTAAACCATCACCAAAATGTCGTTCCAAACTCGAATAGAGTTCGACGCACAATTAACTGAGTTTAGGATTGAAGAACATCATGAAGAGCGGGTGGGTACAAATATACTTTAAGCCTTTATCCTTTGTTTCTTAAAACGTGAACTAAGCCACGTTACAACCCTTCAAAAGTCCTAATTGAAGCATGGGTTAGTTTGAAAGCATACTGTTACAAAAGGTATCCTGACTCCTGTAAGGCTTTGCTCTAAATCTTGTGTTGAATTTGTCTTATAAAAAGTTTTCTGCTAAAAAACGCATTTTTCAAAACTTCGAGACAAGCATGAGCTTTGCATTATTTGAATATCGTTGTTTGCACATGTTTATTTGTTTGACAGTGAAGAAATTCATACAGTGAATGTTCGGATGAATGAAAGCTCTCTCAATGAACAAAATCACTTCGAGAGAGATAACACTCCCGTTGCAAAAATCTCCCATCAACAAAATGGGACCTGACATGGAAAACCTGGGACAGTCCAGTCAATATTTCAACAAATCTTTCAAAGTCCATTAAACCTGGGGCAGTCCAGTCAAGATTTCAAGAAATCTCTCAATTGCAGACTAACCTGGGGCAAGTCTCCATCACCATCACTTGGGGCATTAAAACGTCAATCTCATCAAAAGATTACGTACAGTCCAAGTTTCCTGGCAGTGTGACAAACATCTGATACTAGGGGCAATGACGAATCTCTCCAAAGTCCTTCTGAAAAGGAATTCAAGCATCCTCGAGAAGTTTATCACCTCTCTAGCAGACCACCAGTCATGGGTTTATTTCCCCAGCACTTGCCAAGGATTTATTCTCAAAAACAAAATTACATTTCAACAACATTCGTAACATACTCAGATTGATCGGCAGGTAAAGATTCCTTCATCACCTGTTGGAAGTTACGGTCGTCAAAGATTCCTTCATCACCTGTTGGAAGTTACGATCGTCAAAGATTCCTTCATCACCTGTTTGAGTTACAACCGTCAAAGATTCCTCCATCATCTGTTTGAATCAAAGTTAATCCAAGACCCTCTTTGGTTCAGTCAGATCGACACTAAGATCTCCCTGATTCTTATGCCAGTGGAAGACCTTCCGGGTTTTTGATATTTCAGATAAATCTCTCAGTGATTTATTCTGATCTCTTCACTATCAGAGATGAAGAATCCAACTCCTTTCTCTTTCACCAGCTCAGGATTTATTTTCCCCAACGAAAGGTCATCTTGAAAAACATTACATCTCCGTGCATCAGGACATCATGCAACGTAATCTCATTTATTTTGAGAACATCCTTGTTTGATTCATGTCACTAATCTTAACCTTTCAAGAAAGGTACAATCAAATTCGAGCGACAAAGCTTTTACTTCAGTTGAATTACGGACGAGTTCCTAAAATCTCAGCAAAAATAACCCACGAGCAGAATAATGGACAATTGAAGCTCCTAAAATTCTGTTTCTCTCAAGAATGAAGATTCTCATCCTTGAAACCTTAGAAGATTGGTATACTCCCAAGCTCCTGATACCCTCAATAGAATGAAGATTCTCATCCTTGAAACCTCAGAAGATTGGTATACTCCCAAGCTCCTGATACCCTCAACAGAATGAAGATTCTCATCCTTGAAACCTCAGAAGATTGGTATACTCCCAAGCTCCTGATATCCTCAACAGAATGAAGATTCTCATCCTTGAAACCTCAGAAGTTTAGTATACACCTAACCTCCTGACCCAAACGCCTGAATGGAGATTCTCATTTTTGCTTCCCCGGTAGATTGGCATACACCCAACCTTCTGACCCAAACTCCTGAATGAAGATTCTCATTCCTCGCTTCCCCAGTAGATTGGTATATTCCCAACCTTCTGACCCAAACGCCTGAATAAAGATTCTCATTATTGCTTCCCCAGTAGATTGGCATACACCCAACCTTCTGACCCAAACGCCTGAATGAAGATTCTCATTTTTGCTTCCCCGGTAGATTGGCATACTCCCAACCTCCTGATATTCCCGACAGAATGAAGATTCTCAATCTCAAAGTGGTATATAACCTGAATTCCTGATATTCCCGACAAAATGAAGATTCTCATTCTCAAAGTGGCATATTACCCGAGTTCCTAATATTCCCGACAGAGTGAAGATTCTCATTCTCAAAGTGGTATATAACCTGACCTCCTGATATTCTCGACAGAATGAAGATTCTCATTCTCAAAGTGGTATATACACCCATATAACCGGATATTCCTGACAGAATGAAGATTTTCATTCTCAAAGTGGTATATAACCTGAATTTCTAAAATTCCTGACAGAATGAAGATTCTCATTCTCAAAGTGGCGTACAACCTAAACCTGAACTTATTCCAAACGGGAATAAGCTTTTTCCAGAATCCTTAGTTTTACTCTCCAACAGGATAGCCACTTCGCAACAGTATGGCTATTCCCCACAGAGTTCTTACTCCCCAACAAAATCAAGACTTTCATCCTTGATTCTCCAGAGCTTTCATTACTCTCAGCATGAATTTGTCAGAATTTCAAATCTCCTGCAAATCGAAGATTCTCGTTCTTGGCTCCTCAACGCCAATTCCCCAAGCAGAATGAAGACTCTCATTCTCAATTCCTCACAGAGTTTTCAGATATTCCCCAGCGAAGATCTCCTCAAAACAAGAATCCCCAGTAGATTGGCATACAACCCAAACTCCTGACTTTCCCCAGCAATATAACTTCTCCCCACAGAGGTTGTCAAAAAGCTTGAAGATACACATACTCTTCAACAGTGGTCCCAGGACTTCTCATTTTCAACGATCAAAGGATTTTCAATCCCCATCAGCAGTCAAGGATTTATTTTCCCCGACAGCGGTCAAAGATTTTATTATCTCCAGCTATCCAGGATTTATCTTCCTTAGCAAGACGGTTAATCAAGCTCACATGCGCATTCATTACATTCATATATCATGAGCATTGATATAACACATACATTGCATCATACAGCATAACTTTGTGTTTCAGCTAATATTTTACCCTTCGCAGTATAAGTTTAGCAAGTTTCAAACTTCAAGGATTTCTGAAAACAGTTTACGGATGCCTCCCGACACGGATGCTAATCTGTTGCTTATTCAGACCCCCAGCTCAGAGATGTTCCAAACATGGATACCTTTCTGATACTCACCCATTCACCCACAACATACAGTTCAACAAACATTCTTAGATGGCATCTTTAAGCCCATCTCTGACAATATTCTGTCACATCTCCAAATGGCATCTTTAAGCCCATTCCCTTAACTATGCTTTGACGAGTGCAAATTTATAGGCACTCTAGTGTCCAATCATCTTTTACCTTCGAGTCGCGAAAGGCAAAATTGCCAATCTAACTCTTCAGGTTCAAGAAGATTGAACAGGGGCAACTGTTGTACCCCAAAATTTGCCCTCCCTTTTTCACAAGAAATCACAACCCCAGGGTTTTCTCTGATTTTTCAGATTGGCTCAAGAATCGGTCAAACAGACTTTTCTTTATCAGTTAATCCAGAATTAGGGTTTTCACTGATTTTGTTGAGATTGGCTCAGGAATTGTTCAAGAAGATTTTTCTTTGGAAACAAATCTAGAATTAGGGTTTTCGCTCGCATTTCTCAGAAGAAATTGAATCCACAGTAATTCAGTTCATTGTTACATTGTTTTCGCACTTTGTCAAAGTTTGCTGAAAGATTTACTGATTGTTCTCAAAAGCCTGATTATCTAAAACAAGAGATGAGATTGTTATTTGGAATATCAAGACATCTGCTTGATTAGTGGAGTGAAAGGTTTACCGTTTAATGGAATGCTTGTTTGTTTAAATTGTACAATGCGTGTGTTAATTGGAATACCATGTGTACTGCGAGTAGTGCAAGGTTACGAGACTGCAAAGTTTGTTGATTATTTATTTTATCTGGATTAAAATTATTGGGATACAGTTCTAATTATTTTGATTTTGAGAGTCTTAAATAATTAAATAAACAATGCAAGGAAAGATTGGAAGATATTTGACAAAGACCTTTTTTTTTTATTCGTTTCAAATATTGTTACAAAATTTATCTGAATATTGTAAATTTACAACTTACAGTATTTACAATAATATTTGTTTACAATAAATGGAAAAAATAAATCTAAGCCTAATCTCCTAAAATCTTTGGTTTCTACTGCTTCCTCTATCATCCAACTGGTACTTACCTGGAAAAGACGGAAGAAAAAGAAATCAGCACAATTAACTGAAAAGAATTTTCAAGCAGATAAAAAGAAAATCATCATTAAAGTTTGCCGGCCGGAATCAGAAATGCTATGTTCATCATATTTTATTTTCCTCTCTGCAAATCACAAGAAGATCGCTCTTCTCGGTTCACAGAGAGAAAAATAAAAGATATAAATGGCAAGCATACAATTAACTCAAAATGCAAAAACATAGGCAAGTTGCAAGGCAAAGCAAAGGGTACTGCAAACTGAGTTTCAAAATGCATTAGTCAACCAAGTCAGCAAGGCAAGCATGGCAAGCTAACTACAAATGCATTAACCAAACTGAATGTCAAACTGAGTACAAAATTGTCAAAGCAACAAAGTACATAATGCAGAAAATATGCAGCAAGTACGTAATGCAGAGAGATAAACCAAGTTACAAGCTAAAGAGGCTTGTCCTAGCCATCATCATTTTCTGGCCAGCAAACTTTTCAGAAAGTTATATTAAAATAAGCAAAAGTGCTTAGAGAGAGAGAGAAAGAGAAGACCTAGTGAATAGGTTTTGCAGTTTTAGCTAAAGGCATGCTGTAAAAGGCAGTAAGAGAAACAAAAAAAAAAGATATAACAGTCCAACAACCAACACAGTGGGAGGGGGAGAAAACATAGAAAAAACCTGCTTGCACAAAAACTCAACCAGCATAACCTGGTAGCAAACCTTCTAGCCAAAGCATTACAAACTGTAAAACTGTAAGCTGCAAAGCTACATACCTGCTTGCAACCACAAAAGCTCAGCCTGCATAGCAAACCTACTAGCCAAAACAACTTCAAACCTATAAGACCAGGCTTGCAAAATTGCAAACTACAACTGCAAGTCAAAACCTGTAAGACCAAGCTTGCAAAACTGCAAACTACAGCTACAAATCAAACTCCAAGCCTACAAGTCTGCTTCCAAAACACAAAACTAACAACAAGTATGCCTCCAAAACTCCAAGCCTACAAGCCTGTAAAGCAAAACCCACATAACCTGCTAGCAAATCTGCTAGCCAAAGCAACTGACCAAAACTGCAAGTTACAAACCTGTTAGCCCAAACCAGTCAAAAGTAACAACAAAAAACCTGCAGTTTTCAAAACTGCAAAACAACAAGCTCAAACAAGCTCAATAAGGCCAAACACTCAGGCCAAGCCCAAAGCTGCCAGCAAAACCGCAACAAGCCTGCGTTTCAAACTGCAAGTTGTAGCAAAACATGCTCACAGGCCAAACACGATAACCTGCAAACATTTCTAACTGCAAAGCTGCAAACTCAATTCACATCATCCTCAACCATAAACCATGAGTATTCATAAAGAGGAAGACAATAACACCAAAATATAGTAGTTTCAGAAAATTCTTTCATCATTAACATACAAAGAGAAAGGAAGAGTTTTCAGAAGAAAAATACTTAGTTTCAGAAATTCTTTCATCATTAACAAACACTCAGAGGAAGGAAGAGAATCAACAAAATCAAATCAACAAGCAAGTTTCAGAAACGTGTTCATCAACAACAAACTCAAAGCAGAACAAATAGTTTCAAAATATTCATCACTAACAAATATAAACAAATCTCAGAGCATCATCATCGACATCAAAAAACCCAGAAGAAAGAGGAAGAGAAAATCAGAAGCTATTCAAAGGGTTTTCAGAAGCAACATAAGCAGTTTTCAGAAAAGCTCATCATCAAACATTCAAAAGAAATACAGAGATACCAGTAAAGCAAACAAGCAACCATTATCTCCGTCCTCCGTTCCGGCCACCAGAAGCGCCACCAATCCCTCTCATTTCCTCCCTTTTTCCTCTCAATCTACCCCAAGGTAAGTTGTTCTCAACCTTTTTTACCGCACATCAAGCATCAAAATCCATAAATTAAAACATGCATGCAAGTAATACTCAAACTAATGAACATAACTGTGAAGCCCTAAAAAACAAAGGATAAAACTCGTACCATTCAAACCACGACTGTGGGCCGCCGTGAGAGGAGAGAAAGTGAGAGGGGGTGGCGCTCTGGCAACTTGGAGCTTGGAGGAAGGATCAACGCTTCGCCTGAGAGATATGAGAGAAACGGAGAAGAGATGAGAGAAGCAGCGCCGCTGAGGCCAAAATTGCAAACCCTAAAGCTGAATGAAACCCTAAAAAATTTGTTCAAGTTTACAATTGGGCCTTCTCCCCAAACAAAACACTTAAGCCCACTGAACACGCACACCCCCCCCCCCCCATTTCATCCATTTATGCTTTTTATTTCTTTTTTCCACTTGGGCCCATGAACCCCCAATTAAATCCTAAGCCCATTTTCCTTTTTAAAACTAATACTTTTTAACTAATGTCATTTAAACTAATTTATTTTCTTTCTTTTAGTTAATAAAAACACTAAGTAATTTTGTTTTATTAAGTTAGTCTTATTATTAATCTTGTTTAAGTATAATAAAAATACAAAAAAGAATATTTAGTTTAAATAATTTTTGATTTTCTTTAAACCTAGTTATTGATTAACAAAAATACATAAATAATAGGGATCTAGTTCAAAATAAATTTTCTTTCTTTTAAAACCTTTTTATTTACACAATTAATAAACCCCATGCAAATAATAATAATATAATTTTTCATCTTTCTTTTTAGAATAGATTTTTTTATTTGTTTATTTGTAAATAAATACATGCATCTCATATTTCTTTGATTTTCTTTATCTTATAATTTGTTATAATTTAATTGCGACAGTTTGATTTGGTTGTAACACATATTTTGACATTATTATTCTTATGAGACTCATCCCCATTTGTAAATAATTTGTACCCCCATCCCCGGATACTTATTTGTAATAACTTAGACTTTAAATTCCCGCAATTTATCGCTTTCAATATACTGTATAGTAATTAGGGTTTGTATGAGAAGATTCAAAATCAATCGTTAGATGACCTAATCCAAGAATAAATTCATGAAAATGACAAACACAATGCACACTTCCACCTCTAGGGTAACCCTGCTTGTTGCCTCGGAAAATGCAATCATGTCCCTCGAGTATGAGACACTCTAGAAAATGCCCCTTCGATAAACAAAGATCGTAGTCCCTCGATGTTGCCTTTGATAAAACGATCTCGTCCCTTACAAAATTGCTAGAGCGTCTCACAAGTTGCTTTCAATGATTGTATACGATGACCCGCGCCTGTCCCGGTTAACATCCTAACACAAGGTTGTTCATCAAATACAATGGTGAAACAACACTGTTAAAAGGGTTAAAAACATAAGAAAGATCTTTGAGTAAAATAGGGTAAATAACTCTTAGTTACTTGATCAAAAGCTTGCAAAACATCCTTGCCATTTTCAAACACACTTCACAACACAACTTCAAAACAATTTCAAAAAACAACTTTCAAAACATTGAAATATCTTTTCAAAAAGACACACACCTTTGTATATATTCAAACAAGAATCATTACAAAGGTTGCCTAGACAAGGCCTATTTTTCAAAGCATTTTCAAAACCACACACACACAAAGCACCATTTCAAACAGTTGAAAAGCAAAGGCAAGTGATCTAAAAACAAGTAACTAAGAGCCCATGGAAAACCATGGATGAAAAGGGTGCTAGCACCTTCCCTTTTCATAATCTACCCCCCCCCCCCCCGAACCCAAGAAAACATCTCAAAGGTCTTTCCTGTGTTTTTTTACCTTTCCTTTGGATAAAATAAAAATTCGGTGGCGACTCTTGCTAAACCAAAAAAGTGCGAAAACAAACGCAAAATCTCAAGTCAGTTCTCCCACTGTATCACAAGTAGGTACATTGTTCCTAGTTGCTTGCTCATTTTTAAATCAAACACTCCTTGATTATTTTCAAAACAAACACCAACACTTTCAAAACACTTTCAAAACATTTTTCAAACATGAAATATTTTCAAAAGCTCAACACTTTGTATATGTTCTTACGAACGAGAACTATTACAAAGTTTGCCTAAACGAAGGCACCTTTTCAAAATACTTTCAAAAACCACACAAAGCACATTTTCAAACAAAATCAAGTGATCTAGCAAGAAACTAAGAGCCCATATATAACTATGGATGAAAAGGATGCTAATACCTCCCATTTTCATAACCTACTCCTCGAACTCAAGAAATAATCTCAAAGGTATTTTCTGTTCTTTTCAGCCTTTCCTTTTGGATAAAAGAAAAGTCGGTGGTGACTCTTGCTAACCGCAATATTTACGATAAAACACAAAACATCCAAGCCAGTTCTCCCACCGTATCACAACAAGTATTCAGGCATAAACATTATGTCTTGGTCATATGACACTGTCATATCCCAAATTTGTCTGTCTTTAGTGCTACCGTCAAATTTATTTTCGAACTTGGATTTTAAAATTCCTTTGGTTTAATTACATTAATATTTTGGGGTTTTATAAATATTCGTTCTCAAGTCCAGTTAAAAATATAATAATTTATTTCAAATTATTTTTATTTTTAAATAACAAATACTTGCTCGTCTTCATGTATTTTCAATTGGCTCTTTATTTTGAATAAGCAATATAACACAGTTGGTAAAGAATGAAGCTTACAAATATGAGGTTAAGGGTTCGAATCTCTTATAGTTCACTTTTTAATATTTTTTATTTCTTTTTGTTACGAATTTTCTTTTATTTTTTGGAAATCGGGCTTGGGATTTTCATACATTTTGAATAACTTAGTCTCTAAAAAGTTGTGGAATTTATTTATTTTCACAAATTCAATATCTGAATTTGAGACCTTACTTCCTAGAACCCCCCCCCCCCCCCCCCCCCCCCCCCCCCCCGGGAATTATTAAGCCTAAATAGTAACCCCCCTTGTATATTCAATTAATTTTTTTATTGGTTCGATTATTTATTTATTATCAATTTATCATTTTTTGCATTAAAATTTTTTTATTTATTTATAATTTTTTTAATAAATGATAATTAAAATAGTTATTTATTAATCGAAATTAATTCAAACATTCTATAAATAATAGGATGTCCATCTTCGAGTAATTAAATCGGTCAACACACCGTCTACCGGTTTATTATTCAAAATCAAACAATTAAAATCCACGTAACTCACAAATTACTACATTTGCGAGCAACACGTGATGAGGAGACTATATTAGACTCCTCCGCTATACGTCCTACCATACTCTTTAATCAAATCAAATAATAAAACAGCTAACCAACCATCAAATCAATTTTCTACTAACATAATCAAATTCAAGAATATTTTCGAAAAAGGATTAAGGAGAATTGTTATCGAAATTAACTGCGAATTGCGTCTACAATCACTCACTTTTCAAAACCCAGACAAGGTTCAAGAATAAATTCGAAAGCAATTCTAAATAATCCCATAAAAAACACCAACCAATTGCGAACTATGAATTGGGACTCTGATTCCTCATAAGAGGATACGTAGGCATACGACTAAAATCGTAGCGAGTTCCCCTAATAAAAAACTAAAACTCTATTTCTTAAAGATTGCGCTTCTAACCCTAGTATCCTTGTGAACAAGGTAGATGAGGTGTGCCTAACACCTTCCCTTCGTCTAGAACCGAGTCCAAAAAAACCTAGAATCTCTAACTTTTTAGGGTTATCCTTTATATCCCTTTCTTAGGATAAAAATTGAAGGTGGCAACTCTTATTTTAAAACCAGTTACAACTGACACCCACAGCTACAAACTATTTAAAGATACACAAAATACCAAAAGTGGAAAAAATGGCATGAATGGCATTTTTGTTGATTCTTCTATTTTCTCTTAGCGAAAACAACGCTCGCTTAGAGAATTAAGACAAAAATGAGCTTTGCTTAGCGAAACAGGGTTCGCTTAGCAAACTCTACAAAATTCAGTTTTATGCAGGATTTTCTTTTGGCTCATTCATTCTATTGTTCTTCCTACCAATTGAACTACTCATGCAAGGAAAGAAAATAAAGATGTAAAAGGTTGGGTTACCTCCCAACAAGTGCTTTTTTAACGTTATTAGCTCGACGCCTGTTTCGAAACAAGGTGGTGTTTACCTGGGTATTTGGTAAACAACCGCTGATCCTCCAAATGGTTACTTATTTGGTTACTCGCAGGATCGATCAGATTGATCCTAGGACATAGGTTGATTTTGAAGTTTGATTAAATTGGATATTGGTTAAATGACAATAAAATAAAGAGGCTTTAAGTAAATTGCATGAAGAAAGGACTTGGTAAAATAAATAAGACTTTAAATGAAAGGGTTCGACAGGAAAGTAAAGAAGAAAGCGAATAAATTTCTGGGAAAGTAAATGACTTTGATTAATAAAGTTGGTGTTTCACACATACATTTCTCAACAATCCTTTCTCACACGCTGGGTACTCGAATCTATATGAGTGACTTTGTATAGAATTGTGAACACACGCGAGAAACTACATGACTACTACTATTTATACTAAAACATCCCAAGTAACCGTCGGGCAGTTACACTGCTTCGAGATGACTCCACTTGGCACGTTCTCAACGTTCGACGCTCCAGATCTTCGCACGTTTGCACTTGGTAACCGCTGGAAACCGTTTTCCCTCCAAACGCTTGAATTTCAAACTGCTCCACTCTTAACCATCGAACACCTTCGTCGAGAAACATCTTCGACGAGAAACTCCTTCGACGTCGAAGGCAACCAACTCCTCCCTTGGAAGAAATCTTTTAAGTACCTTGCCATCTTTCGATGGGCATTTCGACGGACCTAGCTAGTCGAAAACATCCTTCAGCTTTAATGGCTGACATTAATAAAACAAGGGTGTCGAATTTAGGAGCCAACAAATTGCCCCCCAAGAATGCCTTATTTCGACTCTGAAAGAAAAAGGCATTCTTTGAAACGCCATTCGACACCTGTCTTTTCACGCTTAGTCACAAATTAAATTGTGCACTTTTTGTTGTCTTCTACCAACCACTGGCAATCCCAAGAAAACCATCATTTATCCGTACCTAAGACGTCACTTCAGTACGGCGTGCAGTACCAAACGTCATTTCAGAATTTGTCATTATGACAATTCCCAAAAACGAGGACGCACGCTGCGTCCCTCTATTTCTGCAGAACGGCTAAAACAACAGGGGGATGCCACGTGTCCCACTATCTCCTGCAACATTAAATGGCATTTAATGTCCTCGGTTTTGGGGATTTTCCCCCCACTACTATAAATAGCAGTAAGTACCCCATTGTGGGACTTTTTACGCCTTCTAGCTTTCAGACTTCTCTATTTTCATACAAACTTGTCATCTTTGCAAAAACCTTTCCTCCTTCACTTCGTCTTCAACCTCATCATTAACAATGGCATCTGGTTCTAATGCTCCTAGCGCTACCGTACCATCTGGAAACGTCAAACCTAAGCTTTTCGTCACCGCTCCAGTAGTAACTTCTACGGGCCAACGAAGGGTCCCTGAACCCTTGGACATCGTCGTACGTGATGCTTACTCACACCACCTTATGATCCCGGTTGGATATTCCAACCAGATCTTTGCTATGTCTGGCCCCTTGTATCCAAGTATTGCTGAGGCCATGAAGATCAAGAGTTATTTTCCGGTAGTTGAGAAACTCAAACCCGTTGCATGCGCCAAGAAAGATGCAGAGGATACTGAAGAGCCTGCTAAAGAGAAAATCGACCTTCGTTTCTTCAACAAAGGTGTTAGGGCTTTCAGGTCTGGCCCTAGCCTTACTCCTGATTACGTTGCTTGGCTGGAAAAGATGGAGAAACGCCAAGCTTCGATCTGGAAAGATATGGGGATTTTCGACCTGGTGATGCTGTCGAAGACAGGTTTGAACTATTCTCCGGAGATGTTGATAGCTTCTCTACTTTTCTGGGACTACTCCCACTTTACTTTCCATCTTCCCTGTGGGATGCTGACTCCTACACTCTTCGATGTGGCCGCTATCACTGGCCTTCGACCCACCGGGGACTACTTCGATCCGGAGGAGATGTCGGAGGATCAAATTGGATTCTCTGCCACCAAACCAACCTATACCACCTTCATCAATCACTACCACGACAGGTCGACAGATGCTGTGTCGGATGTCGAACACATAGCGTTTCTAGCCTTATGGCTGACTCGCTTTGTATTTTGCTCGAAGTCCTTACAGGTGACCAAGAAGATGGTCACTCTCGCCACTCAACTCCATCATGGCCAAAATATCTGTTTGGCAGAATTGATTTTGGCTAGCCTCTATGATTCGATTAGTAATGGGGCAGCTCTTCTAAAAATTATCGAGAACAGGGCCAGTTTGCTACTTGCTGGGCCTTTTTGGCTGCTCCAACTGTGGCTCAATGCCACCTTCAAATCTTTCTTGCCTAAGAAGGTTCAAATAAATGAGCAGGCTCCAGAGATAGCGAACAGACGCGTCGAAGGAACCAGACTGGCTCTGTTGACGCCTATGGAAGATGGACTGGAGTTTCAGCAAACTTTCACCAACTTCGTTCTGATGTTTGCTCGAAGGAAAGAGTTTGTTTCGACTATGGCTCCGTTTGCTCGACGGAAGGTAGGGCCAGCATGGTTCACAAGGCCACATTCGAGGACGTCGAGTGGTCCTCAAGTTGACGAACATACAATAATGTGGGAGGCGTTCCTCACACCAAGGATCATGCCTCTTCGATTCAGGAGCTCTAAGACTCACTTGAGTCTGATTGCATACCAACCAAACCTGGTATCTCGCCAGTTTGGTATTATTCAAACCCTACCTTCTCCAATTTTTCCAAGAGAGAAGTCTATGTTGTACTTCTGCAATGATTACACCGAAGAAGCTGCCACTAAACATATCGGAAGATATGCTGGTCGAACAGTTCTCTCGTTGTTTGACTACCAGCTCAACTTTCTTTGCTCACCATCCTTCGAGGAGTGGTGGAAAAGTTATTACGCTGAGGAGTTTTTTGACGAGAAGGACTTTGTGGATGAGCTTCAGAAATCTTTTGTCCTTGTGTTGGACAAAATAAAGAAATGTAAGTTCATCCTTTCACATTACTTTGTCTTTCTCTTTCGACTGCTAGCCTGTTAACTATTTATTTGATTTCAGTTGTTCGAAGGCCTGTAGCCAAGAAGGCTGCAGAAAGCCAACAGGGAAGAGGCCCCTCAACAAGACCTCCACCGCCGGCGAAGACTACAGCGCCGGCGAAGACCACAACCAACCAATAGGGGGAAGGCCCTTCGAAGA
The DNA here is from genome assembly GCA_948472305.1 of Vicia faba. Classification (NCBI taxonomy): domain Eukaryota; kingdom Viridiplantae; phylum Streptophyta; class Magnoliopsida; order Fabales; family Fabaceae; genus Vicia; species Vicia faba. Next base: position 1,519,184,728 of record OX451741.1, on the reverse strand, counting down.
AGCCTTCTGTATCGGTAACCAGACTTTCATTATTTTCTTCTGGCTTTCAATTTTTGACTTTCGATGCAATTGCTAAATCGAATTCCCGTTGGTTTTTTAGGCACCTTCGCCCAAGAAACGGCCAGCACTGGTGGTCGAATCTGGGAGCGATGAAGAGGGTGATTCTCCCCCTGCTCCTCTAAAAAGGCGAAAGCTGACGAAGGACGCTCCTGCTCCTGCTCCTGAGGGTCGAACAATTAGAATAAAGGTTGCTGGGAGAAAGCCCAGGCCACCTCCAGTGATCATTGAGGAGCCAACGGAGGAGGAACTAAACGTTCTTCTCAACAAGCCTGTCGAAAGCGACAATTCCAGCCCTGGGGCTGAAGCTAATTTACAGGTAATCTCTTAGACCTTTTTGTAACTTAGGTGTAGATACCTACATTCGATTATGTCTCTTTCGCTTTCTGAAGATTCTTCCTCTTTCCTTTCTCAGGACACCACTGAAAGCTCACCGCCAAGGACCTCTGAAACACTGGAGTCTGCTGAACTCAGCAGGCCACAAGAAAAAGGCTTGGAAAATGACGAAGCCCATACTGAAATAAATGAGGCCAATGCTGAGACGGTAGAAAAACCAGCAGAAGAACCTCAAACGGAAGAACAACAGCCAGAAGAGGTTCAGGTGGTGGATCTGTCGGAAGAGAATCGTGACGAAGGGGACCATGGCAATGCTGGCGAAGAAAACCAAGGTGCCGCTGGCGAAGAGAACCAAGGTGACGCTGGTACTGCCCCAGTCCGAGTCGAAGGGAAACAAGTCGAGACACCTAACACTCAACAGCCTCAAACCCAAGACAATGCTGTTGCAAGGGCTGTTACCTCAACGAAGCACAGGTCGAAAGAGGACTTAGAACTCTTGAAACAAACTGACCCTGTTAGCTATCTCAACGCAATCATCGAGAGCAAGAGTTCGTCCGATGCTAGTCAGGAGGTTCCTATCCTGTCGGGGAAGTCCACTGAAACCTCTCCTCTTGATGAAGCTTTAGCGAAGGTTAAGGCCCAGTTTTTCAAGAAGGACTTGATGAAGGCTTTAGAGGGGGACCCCACTGCTCCATCATACTTGAGGGATGTTTTGAATGCTTTCGACTTGTTAGCTGTAGCTCCAGAAGTTTCAGGCTTGATCATGGAGTTACACTCCATGATTGATCAAGTCTCAGCAGATTATAGGCGCCAAAGGGGCTTTAATAGTCAGCTTGAGGTGTTATATGGCAAAAGGTCTTCTGCATGGACTGCTGTTTCGGAGACGACTTCTCGAATTGCGGAGTTGTCGAAGCAAAAAGCATCTACACAGGAAGAAGTCGATGCCATCGATCGAGAGAATGTTTCCTTCAGGGCACAGATCGAAGAAATAGAGGCTAAGATAAATGCCAACACTAAACGCAAGGAGGAACTTCTTTCGACCGTCCCAGACACCGAGAGTCAAACTGAAATCAAACAAGGCTTGGAATTTGCTGAGAAGGCCCAAGGCTTCGACGCTCAGATTGCCAAGCTTGTGCAGGAGAATGCCTGGTGCAAGAAAAGATTGGAGCTGCAACAAGTCAAATACCTTCGACTCAAGGACTCTGTTCCCTTCTGATTGATTCAGCTTTTGTAACCATATTTTGTAATCTATATTCGACAACATTGCCATCTTGGCTAAAATTTATAAAAATTTCCATTTTGGCTTTTTATGGTTAATTTAGTCTTGTTATTTTATTATTTTATTTTTATCTCTTGGAGTGTAGGTTTGTATTTTTTCAAATATCTACCATTTACTCTCAAGAGCCTTTTATCTTCACCTAACTCTTCGACTTCATAGGCTCCACCAGAAAAAGTTTGGATAACTCTGAATGGTCCCTCCCATTTGGGTGACCATTTCCCCATGCTTCGATCCCTTCGATCCATGGGAAGAATTACCTTCCAAACTAGTTCTTCAGGCAAAAATACCTTATGTTTTACCTTTTTATTATAAGAGTCTTCTACTCTTTTCTTCTGAAGCCTGAGTAAGTCAAGAGCGCGCAATCTCTCTTCGTCTAAATCCACCAGTTCGTCTAACATCATGTTCCAATAAATTTCAGAGGGAATATCATAATGCCTCTGAACCCTTGCAGATTGAAGACAAATTTCTGCTGGCAACACTGCATCATGGCCAAAAGTTAGCCTATATGGTGTTGTACCTGTGGCTTCTTTTGGGGACGTTCGACAAGCCCACAGAATCTGGTCTAACGTCTTGTGCCAATTCTTTGGTTTCTTCCCAACATGCTTTTTTATCAAGCCAATCACTACTTTGTTTGCTGCTTCGACTTGACCATTTGCCTGTGCATAATAAGGCGTTGATGTTAGGAGTTTGAAACCTGTTTCCTGAGCAAATTCCTGCATCTTTCGACCAGTGAAAACTGATCCTTGATCAGTTGTTATCGTCTCAGGGATTCCATACCTAAAGATAATGTTCTTTTGAATAAATTCAATGACATTTTCTTGGTCCACATTGACTAAAGGGATAGCTTCGATCCACTTAGTAAAGTAATCAATGCCTACCAGTATGTATTTCTGACTCTTTGATGATGCTGGTCGAATCTCTCCAATGAGGTCCAACGCCCATCCTCTAAAGGGCCAAGGCTTCACTATCGAGTGAAGTTCACTTGCTGGTACATGTTGGATGCCTGTATGGACTTGACACTCTTGACAACCTTTGGCGAACTCAACACAATCTTTTAGCATAGTGGGCCAATATAGTCCTTGTCGAAACAACAACCATTTCATCTTATGGCCTGCTTGGTGAGCCCCACATGCTCCAGCGTGCGTAGTCGAAAGGGCTATGCATGCCTCAGTTTCACTTAAACATTTTAGCAATACCCCTTCAGGCGTTTTCTTGAATAACTCATTACCCATGAGTACATAACTCAACGCCCTGTACTTTGTTTTTCGTTCTGTCAAAGCTCCTGGATTTTGAAGATAGTCCACAATGGGTTTCCTCCAATCTTGCTCTGATAAATTATCTATGAACGAAATTTCGAAGTTACTTTGATCAGCATATCCTAGTCTCGTCGATTCCAAGTCTGTTGGTGATAGACAAGTTGCTTTTATCTTTTCTCGAACTTCGATTGCTCTTTGAAATCTCGTTTTTGAAATCTTATACCCATATGCAATATGTGCCAAGTCGTTGGCTATTTGATTTTCGACTCTGGGTATGTGTCGAATATTGATCGTTTCAAATTTTTTCAATAAACGATTTGCTATCACAAAGTACATAATGAGATTCTCTCTTATGCATTTATATTCCTTTGTGACTTGCTTAATGACTAACTCTGAGTCTCCCATTATTTCGACTCGAGTTGCCCCCAATTCCAACAATATCTCAAGGCCAGTAATTAGAGCTTCATACTCAGCCTCATTGTTCGAACAAGAACCTGATATTTTGTACTTGAATGTTGTTGGAATTTTATCTGGAGAAATAATCAAGACTCCTACCCCTGTTCCATCTTTATGGCTGGAACCATCGAAGTAGAATTTACAAGGCTCTATCTCCACATAATTAATATCCTCAACTTGAATTGAGTGGTCGACTATGAAGTCTGCAACCACTTGTCCTTTTACTGCCTTAAGAGGCATAAAGGTCAAGGAGTATTCAGTTAATGCTAATGCCCACTTGCCAATTCGACTGTGCAAGATAGGTTTCGACAACATATACTTGAAAACATCAAAATGAGACGAAACATACACATCAACTGGTTTTATATATTGCTTGAGTTTTGTACAAGAGAAATACAGACATAGACACAATTTTTCAACTTCACTATATCTAGTTTCTGCATCGTTCAAAACTCTACTGAGATAGTAAATGGGTCTTTCGAGTCCATTCTCATCCTCTTGGGCTAACATGCTTCCCAAAGTTTTGTCGGATGCAGCTATGTACAATCTCATACTCCTATTGCTACAAGGAGGCACCAAAATAGGTGGCTTAGTGAGGTACCCTTTGATTTTGTCGAAGGCTTCTTGTTGCTCTTGCCCCCATTCGAACCCTTCTTTATTCAGTCGAAGTAAGGGTGAAAAGGCCTGAGCTTTCCCACTTAGATTAGATATGAATCTCCTTAATAAATTTATCTTGCCTAACAGAGATTGCAGTTCCTTCTTATTCGATGGCGCTTTCGCTTCCAGAATTGCCTTCATCTTGTTCTGGTTGATTTCGATTCCTTTCTTGTGGACAACGAAGCCCAAGAAATCTCCAGCTTTCACACAGAATGCACACTTCAAAGGGTTCATCTTCAGACCATGTTCTCTCATTCTTTCGAATGATTGTCGAAGGTGGTCAATATGATTCTTCCTGGAAACAGACTTTATAACAATGTCATCAGAATATACTTGCATAAAAGTGTTAATAAAATCATGGAAGATAGTATTCATTGCTCGCTGGTACGTTGCCCCAGCGTTCTTTAGGCCAAAAGGCATCACTACCCATTCGTAAGTGCCTAAGGCCCCAGGGCATCGAAAAGCTGTTTTCGACACATCCTCTTCAGCAATGAATATTTGATTATAGCCTGAATAACCATCGAGCATACTCAGGTATTCATAGCCAGCGGCAGAATCGACTAGCATTTCGGCCACAGGCATAGGATATTCATCTTTGGGTGTAGCAGCATTCAAATCTCTGAAATCTATGCACACCCTTAACGTACCATTTTTCTTAATTACTGGCACAATGTTTGCAATCCATTCGACATACCTTGTAACACGTATGAATTTGCATTTCAGCAGTCTTTCGACTTCCGTCTTGATCTTCGACAGTATTTCTGGAGCGAAGCGCCTTGGATTTTGCTTGATTGGCTTCTTCCCAGGTTTGATTGGCAACTGAAGTTCTACCAATCCTCTGTCGAGACCAGGCATTTCGTCATAATCCCATGCAAAACAGTCTTTGAACTCTTTCAGCAATTGGATTACTTCCAACCTAAGTTCTGGATCAATTTTGGCGCTGATGTAAGTTGGCCTTTTCTCTGACCCTTCGCCTAAGTTGATTTCTTCTAAAGGATCTTGCGCTAACATTTTAATGTTGTTCGCCAAGGGGTCCTTTTCGAAGCCCAAAGGCTCATCGTCATAGATGGCGTCGAGCCTCTGTTCCTGCATTTCTTCTGGCATGATATCAGGGGGTCTTGGATCGAAATCCTCCTGGACCTGCAGCAGATAACTGTTGATCATTGGCATGTGTGGCCATGTACTTCACTTCGGCTTCGAGAGCCGTTATCATCTTAGTTTCGGCTACATAAGCCGAAATTCGCTTCAAAGATTGTGACTCAGTCATTATCACTGAATTCACTTCCCCAACCAGTTGGTTGGATATCAGTTAACCCACTGAAGTCTATGTGGGACAAGTCTTCTCTGTCCCATTGGAAACCATGCTCAGGATGCAGGTATAGGGAACAAAAAGTGTTTGGCGCTGGCGCCATGTCGAAGTCAGGTGTTGGACATGGCCCTATGTGAGCCAAGTTCTTGTCGAAATCTGCCAAACCCAGATGATTCACTTCACCCAGGTAGTAGCTTTGATCTGCCTCTATGTTTTCGACCATCCCATCTGGACGCCATAGGAGCAGCCTCTGGTGCATTGATGATGGCACAGCTCCAACACCATGAATCCATTCACGGCCCAACAAAAGATTGTAGTTAGGTTTGGCCGATATGACCATAAACATCGTTGGTCGAAGGATAGATCCTACTTTGATATCCAGCTGGATCACTCCCATAGTGGTCCCTATTCCGCCCTCATAGTTCGACAGGACCATGTTATGAGGCTTAATGTCCTCATCCCTTTTGCCAATTTTCCTTAGCATAGAGTGAGGAATAATGTTGATGGTCGCCCCGCAATCCACCAAAATTTTATTCACAGTAGTTTCTTCGAGTTTAGCCCTTATAAATAAAGGCTTGAGGTGATTCTTCATCGCCTCTGTAGGTGGCTCGAAGAACCCATTTTGTTCCTCAGTGGTGCCATTGTCCATGACGAAATAGCACACTGGCCTGTGTTTGGCCATTTCTTGTTCCACTTCCCAGTCACTTACTTCGACCTCCACCTGTCGGTTGAATTCTCTGGGAAGCACTGAGACTATATTCACCATTATGTCTAAAGTATCATCAGACTCAGAATCGTCTTCGTCTTCGACTTCACTTTGGTTAGGCCAAACTAGCCTGTTGGTTACTGGCTCTCTTTCTAGAGGTTTCCTTTGCTTCCTTTGAGGAACATTCGAACTGGTTTCTGCCTTTGGTTCGTTGGCAGCCTCCCTTTCAGCTTTTCGTCTCCTTTGGTATCTCCTCCATTGAGATCGAGACATGGGATTTTTACCTTTGTAGTTGCTTGACACTTGTGCAACTTTAGGTGCAGCAACCTGAGGCTCTTTCTTTTGAGTCAAAGAGGAACCCCTTGGCACGTCGAAAGAGTGCCATCTCTCCTCACTTGGCCTTTTTCGACCAGAGGTTTTGTACCAAGTATCTACTGGCACATTTGTAGGAGGCCTAAAAGTCAATGGCCTCTTTTCTTGGTTTGAACCTCTTTGGGAGGCTCTTCTGGGATCATGTCGAAGATCAACATTTTCCCTTCTCTTATTCGCTGCTCTTACGCCTTGAATGTGCTCAGCAGCTTTTTTGTCAAAGATCGAACTGCATCTTGGACACAGCATCACCTCTGATTTCTTTTTCTGGCATCTTTGTAAAAAATCTGCCAAATTTTCATTTTCCCGAGGGAAAGCAGTCTTATTAGCTTGTTCTTGCCTCATGGCCTCTTCTGATGCTTTTGGGTCAGAAAGTTCGACCATGTTGATATTCATTGTATCTTTGTTAGCAAGAGTTAACTGCTTCATTTGTATCTCCAGATTCTCCGTCTGGCCTTGAACTGTGGCCAAGTGGGAACTGGGTTTTGGTCCAATTTTTTGTGCTTCAGCGGTCTCCAACTTCGGGCTCTCGACCGCTTTCTGAACAGCTTCAATTGTCTTCCTGGATAAATTTCCAGAAAAACTGCCAAAGATTGGCATGTTGATGTGGTCCTTTGAGACTTCGACCATTGTGATTCCTGGCTTCTTCGACTGGCTCCTGGTTGCCTCTATCACGTTCACCTCAGAGGGCTCAGCATAGTGGGCTTCAGCCTGCAATGGATTTGAGTCGACAGCCATGGGGGTTTTGTCAGCAAACTTCAACCTCCCTTCTTCGATAGCGTCTTGCACAAGATTCCTGAAAAGAAAACATTGAGAAGTTTTATGGCCCAAAAAATTATGATATTTGCAAAAACCTCTCTTCTTTCTTTGATCAAGAGGAGGCACTTTTACCCCTGGGGGTACTATCATTTGGCCATCTTTAACAAGCAAGTCGAATATTTCATCACATTTTGTGATGTCAAAACTATAAGTCTTTTTGGGGAACCTATCGTTGGTCCTTTCTGGACCAATGGGATTTTTCCCACTTTAGGGGACTAACAGTTTACAAGAGTATGGTGGCCCTTGTTTCAGTTCTGCTAAATCGACTTCTCCTTCTTCGACAGCTAAAGTATCATCGAAGGATTCCGGATCTTCGTCATCCATCTCAACGTACGCTATCCTCTCTCTCTCTTGTGAGTTGTCGTTGCCTTTGCTTTTTCAGCTTTGAGGCGTTCTACCTGTCGAACTCTATCGGCCAGTTGGGCCATGTCTCTCAGGTATTGGGTGTCTAGCTTCTTCCTAATGGAATAATCTAAACCGCCTGCGGCTATTTCGACTAACTCATGTTCTGGAACTTGTGTAAAGCATCTCGCCTTGAGCAACCTAAACCTATTTAGATATTCGTCTATAGGTTCAGCGAAACGTCTCTTCACACTGGCCAATTCTTTCAGGCTTATCTTGGTTTGCCCCATGTAGAATTGTTCATGGAACAATCTTTCCAACTGGGTCCAATGATGGATCGAATTGGGGGGAAGAGTTGTAAACCAAGTAAAAGCGTTCTTTGTTAAAGAACTCGGGAAGTACTTGATCCTCAGGTTTTCGTTATTCGAAATGTCTCCTGCTTCGATCAAGTATCTCGCCACATGCTCGACAGTAGATTCTGTCGTGTCCCCAGAGAACTTAGTAAATTTGGGGACTTTGCATCTAGGAGGTAAGTCTGTCTGTAACACGTACTCTGACAATGGAGATGTAAAGTTGGGCCTTCGAAAGCCCATGTTCATCCCATTTTGAGTCATGATCCTTTCGATCATGGTTGCCAGATTATTTTCCAAACCCGTATTCTGGTATTGGATATGCTGGACTACTTCGTCAGCATTTTGGTTTCTGTTAATTAACCTTACCTCTGGGGTTATTACCCTAGGTTCCTCGACGGGTTGCTCCAATCGTGCCCTAAGGTTTTCTTCGACAGGCTGTTGAGCCTGGTTGATGGTGGTTTCTTCCTCTAAGAATATCCCCTGGTTTCCCCTTATTTGCGCCCTTTGGGGCTGTCGAATAGGTTGGGGCACTCCAAAGAAATCAGCCAAACGCGTCATTTGCGCTGTCACTTGCTGATTCGATTGAGTAGTGTTTTGTATTAGAGGGTTTAGCACTGTACTCAAAGTTTGTGCCAACATTTGCACCATATCATGGTTGCTTTCGTCCATTTGTTGCCTCAAGACTGCTGTCGAGGCATTTGTAAGGCCATGGGCTACTTGGGACGTTCCTCCTAAGAGTTGGGTCCTATTTCTATTCGCCATGCCTACTCCAGAACCTTGGAGTGGCGAAGAGGCACTCACTAAAGGGTCTGAAAAAGTGGACGCAGCATTCGTCAGGCTAGCCAATTCGGAAGTTGGCATACCATAGAGTGGCATAAATCCTGGTGGCGCAAAAGGCCTTGTGCCTAAATTTCCCCTTGGTGGGGGAGTTCCCAAAGGCATCCTGGGGCCCGTGAACGAAAGTAATGGCCCCGTTGCTGTGACCGTTACTGCTGGTGTCGAACCAACAGTTGTCGCTTCACTTACGGTCGTACTAACCGTTGCTCCCACATTCGTTTGTGGGATTTCGTTATTGTTTGGCGGATTCGCCATCTCTTCCCTTCTTCTGGCAGTATTGTTACCGTTAGTGTATATTCTACCACTTCTCAATAACATACAACACTCCTCGAAAAGATGAGATTATTTTCAACAATCAACACACAGTCCCACTGGGCGTGCCAATTTGTTTACCTGGGTATTTGGTAAACAACCGCTGATCCTCCAAATGGTTACTTATTTGGTTACTCGCAGGATCGATCAGATTGATCCTAGGACATAGGTTGATTTTGAAGTTTGATTAAATTGGATATTGGTTAAATGACAATAAAATAAAGAGGCTTTAAGTAAATTGCATGAAGAAAGGACTTGGTAAAATAAATAAGGCTTTAAATGAAAGGGTTCGACAGGAAAGTAAAGAAGAAAGCGAATAAATTTCTGGGAAAGTAAATGACTTTGATTAATAAAGTTGGTGTTTCACACATACATTTCTCAACAATCCTTTCTCACACGCTGGGTACTCGAATCTATATGAGTGACTTTGTATAGAATTGTGAACACACGCGAGAAACTACATGACTACTACTATTTATACTAAAACATCCCAAGTAATCGTCGGGCAGTTACACTGCTTCGAGATGACTCCACTTGGCACGTTCTCAACGTTCGACGCTCCAGATCTTCGCACGTTTGCACTTGGTAACCGCTGGAAACCGTTTTCCCTCCAAACGCTTGAATTTCAAACTGCTCCACTCTGAACCATCGAACACCTTCGTCGAGAAACATCTTCGACGAGAAACTCCTTCGACGTCGAAGGCAACCAACTCCTCCCTTGGAAGAAATCTTTTAAGTACCTTGCCATCTTTCGATGGGCATTTCGACGGACCTAGCTAGTCGAAAACATCCTTCAGCTTTAATGGCTGACATTAATAAAACAAGGGTGTCGAATTTAGGAGCCAACAGGTGGTTTGTATGAATTCTTCAAAGTGTCTTTCCCACCATCTTTTGGCTTTTCTTTATCATTCATTCTCTTGAATTCCAAGCCTATGCTATCAGGAGCTTTAGTATACTATTCCTTGTTTTGCAACTGTTGTATTGATTGGAACAGTGTGAAATTGACTTCTTCAATTTTGTACCTCACTTTCATCCTCCCTGCTTCCATGTCAACCATTATTCGAGAAACTTTTATGAAGGGACGGCCTAAAATCAGAGGTATGTCTTTGTCTTTATCAATGTTTATCACCACAATATCATTTGGGAATTGAAAACTCTCAAGTCTAACCGTTACATCCTTCACTACGACAACTGGTGTTATGATTGATTTGTCAGCAAGTTACAACTTCATTGTTGTAGGTTTCAAATAAAGATTTTCAATCTTTCTCATAGTGGATAATAGAAGAAGATTGATGCTTGATCCAAGATCAATCAATGCGTTATCAAAGTAGATATTGCCAATGGTAAATGGTAAAGTAACTTTTTCAAGATCCACATTGTTTTCATCCTCCTTTTTCTCTCTTTTCTTTTTCTTGATTTCTCTCCACAACTTTAATTTCAACATTTTCACTACTTTTTGTTGTGATTGAATTACACGTTTCTTTAGGATTTTTTTGAGTGGTGGCGGTGAACATACCTCTTTGTTTCTCATTCAACTGCTTTGCGATTTTCCCTACTTGCATTTCCAGATTCCTGATTAAAGCATCTGTATTTTTCTGATTCGTCGTGGCCAACTGCATGAACTGATTAAAGATATCTTTTATATTTGAAAGCTTATATGACTAAGTGTAACTTTGATATTGATTTTGTTTGTTTTGAACTTATCCATAACTTGTATTGTTGTTGTATGGATAACCTTGATTACTTTGATATATTAGTAAAAAAAAATTAAATCTAATCCTGTTATATATAGATACTACTATTAACAATGAAAATAGTTTTTCAGTTTCACTCTTACTCTTTATTAAATTAATATATTAAAATATATTAAGTCTAAAAAGTAACGATTCTTATTAAAAGTTTATTAGAAACTATTTAATTTTCACACTTCAAACTTAATACTCTAATAATATATTTTATATTTTATTTAATTTACATTATTTTTATTGTATTGCTCTTTTTTTCTTCAAATTATATTAGTTACTATTAAAAATATTTTATTATATTAATATACTAAAAATATATTTGGTAATATATAAAGAATTAAATAGTGTAATGACATTGAAAATATAAGATAAAATTGAAATAAAAATTCTTTAAACTTAATCCTGCTATATATAAATACTATTATTAACAATGAAAATAGTTTTTCAAATTCACCCTTACTTTTTATTAAATTAATATATTAAAATATATTAAGTATAAAAAGTAACGGTTCTTACTTTTTATGTACAGAATTAAATTAATTTTTATTATGTAAAAAGTAACGATTCTTTAACTAAAATTTTATTAAAATCTTTTTAAATTTCGTATATTATTATCATTGATTGTATCTATTTCATTTTTTAATTTTTGAGAACTGCTCTCAATCTTTATAATCACGACTTAAATTTATTTTTTATTGGAACTCCCTCAAAAGTGGGTACATTGCACTTCACTCAAAGAGTTATGTAATGATAAGAATTTTTTTTTGGAATAATTAGGTATTAAAAAATTTTTCGCAAATAATCATGTTTCGGAGAAAATTATATAAATAATCATGTTTCAGAAAACCCCACAAGGGAGGAGTCAACCCAGTTGGCGCATCCACTGTGCATTTTGCCCTAGGCACCATCCCACTTAGCGCATCCTCTCTCTTTTAGCCAAGTGAGATGGCGCATGCACTTTAAAAGTGAGAGGAGGCGCCATCTCACTTGGCTCCTAGGGCAAAATACAATTTTTATAAATAATTCGTCTGTTTCTCCGTCATTTCTCACACTTTCTCGCACTGTTCTCTTATTTTTTTCTCTGTTATTTGCGTCATGACATCGCCCATGATTTTTACCAGAGATGGTTACGTTATTTTCTCCGCCACAAAACCTCCGATGAAAATGAAATTCTGGCACATTCACTCCATGGAGCGTCTGAAGAGGGAGTTGATGTGATGGCTAGAGGGAGACATCGAGGAGGGGGAACAAATTAGAAGGATTTAGCGAAGACGAACAACAACCTCACTTGCGACAGGAAGACCTAATTTTTGGTTGGAGGAAGTCAAAACAGACAGCGACGTAATGTTGATGAAGCATGGGTCAGATGAAATTGTTTTAACGGTTGTAATTTCGTAGACGGTTTATCGTATTTTATTTCTTGTTCGCGCAAGGTTTATTGTAACAAATGTTGTTAATGAAAAACCCTAATGTTTACAACTTAAAAAAGGAAAGATGTTTTGTAATACAATTTTTATGTGGTTGAGTCAATATCCCGATTCAGACAATTTTTGCGATTGTGTCTGACCTGACGACATAAACCACACTTTCTTTCCAGCTTGTCAAGGGAGTCTATTTCAGTTGTGATGCACTTACTTTTGGGACGACCCTTTTTATTCCTTCGCATTTGGTCATTGTGTCATACTATTTCATTGTCGTATGCAGGCCAATAATCAGGTTTTGCTACCAAAGGGAAGCTGTTGTTGTATACGCTGAGCAAGGTTTCGGATTTGTAAATGGGAGACAAAAGTTGTAGCGCGTCTTGATGAGTATAGGCACACGCAGTAATGACATGGGATCAAGGCATACGAAAGGCTTGAAACTTGTAACAATCGCACCAACGAGAAGGTAGTATAACCCTATACTCTTGTCTTGGTAGCCCCTCGTTGTGGTCGATTGTCTTTGACAATGAAGTTGTGGTTGTGTCGGTAGAACCGTATAACCAGATGGGTGTTGGCTATGGCACTTTCTGGCTTAATATACTTCATGCAGCTTTCACTCCATATTTGTCCTGATTGCAATACAACATTCCACATTTCACCTCTTTTGACAAACAACAAAGCCATCCTAAAATATGTTGATTTAACCAAAGCAGTTACTGGGAGGTTTTGTATGCCTTTGAATACCCCGTTCATGGATTCAATTAGATTTGTTGTCATGTGGCCCCATCTTTGTCCATTGTCGTATGACCTAGTCCATTTTTTACCGGAATATTATCGATCCACCTACCGGCATCCAGATTTGACAAACGGATCTCGTTGTGATAATATTTGAACGTAGGTTGTGTCAATGCATATCCCGCATTCATAACCGCTTTCCTAAGAGCTTTGTCTTTGATCTCCCTCGTGAAATTTTGGACGATATGTCTAATGCAATAGACATGCGTAGAAGGAGGGTCATGCCAACCGTTTGCAGGATTGTTGTATGCACTTTCAATAGATGCATGTCTATCAGAGATCAAACAGAGATCTGGTTGAGGAGCCACGTGTGTTCGGAGATTCTTGAGAAAGAAGCCCCAAGCACAACCAGTCTCTCTCTCGACTAGGGCAAAGGCAATTGGGAAAATGTTGTTGTAGGGATGTCAATGGGGCGGGGCGGGGCCGGGGGACACTTCCCCATCTTTTTCCCCGCCATCAAATTCATTCCCCGTCCCCGTCCCCAATCTCCGTCACGGGGGAATTTCTATCCCCATCCCCGTTCCCCGCGGGGATCCCCATAGATCCTACATTTATTCATTAATATTTTATTTTTTTAAAATTTTTATATTTTCTATAAAAATAAAAAGCACAAAGAATTCACATATTTATTATGTTATTAAAAAATACTAGTATTTGACATTTATTATTTTTTATTAAAAATACTAATGGAACACAAAATAATAATATTTTTTTTATAAATTTCTATAAAATGCTATAAAATTCAACAAAATGAACTATAATACTTTTTAAAGTAACAATATGCCTAAACAACTAAAAAAATCCAACAACATAATTATGCTTAAAAAACTATACTTCATCAAAATTAATAAGGGATAATTATAAAATTTAGCATCATGAGTATGCTTGAAAAGCTAAAAAATACTTCATAATAAGTCAACTAAAAGCAAAAGTCAACATATCTCTATTTGCTCAATTGATAACACACGTAAAGTAGAAATATCAAAATACTTAAAACAAAGTTACATATAAATAAACTAAAATATTAAGCAAAATATCCAAACAAGTAATGATCAATCATGTCTCTCTTTCCAACTTCTCCTTGCAAGGTCTTCTTCCTCATTCCACAATTAGATATGACTTTCTTTTTCCTACGAAAAGTAAACAATCAATAATTATATTTACTTAAAAAAATACTTTAAAAACTAAAAGGTAATCAACACTAATATGTAAATTACCTTATTATCATCATCATCATCATCATCCATATCTTCATCCACACATTCGAATTGAGTCAACGTTTTTGAATAACCTAAGAAACAAATAGCTAAATTAAAATTTAAAAATCCTTTTCAATTAATCTTGTAAAAGATAAAAATATATTACCTTTTATATCTTTTCGGATCCAATCTTGAGTGCACATCAAAGCCTCTAAAGTGTCTTCCTTCAACCTACTACGTTGTTGACTTAAAACACGACCACTAATACTAAAGACGGACTCTGAAGCAACGGTAGAGATAGGAATTGCTAAAAAGTCCCTTGCAATCTTTTGCAAAGTTGGAAATTTCAAACCATTTTGTTTCCACCATCCTAAGATGTCAAAATTTTCCTTTTTTTGTTTATCAAGCAAGACACCATCTTCCAAGTAGGAAGTAAATTCTGACTTGACATTTGTAGTTGAAGTATTTTCCATCACATATTCCGAATAAGCCTTCTCCCAATCTTGACTTGTGACATCAATGTCATCTACCAATGTTGATGCACCAACTTCACTACTTGTAGGAACCATATCATTATTTGGTTGATATTCTTCAACTAAATCTTCACACATTTGTATTACCTTTTCCAATTCTTTGGGAGCATTATTCCCATACATAAGTGGGAAGAAGTAATTCAACAAAGTTATTTTATATCTAGGATCCAAAACAGCCCCTATTGCCATCACCCCATTAATCAAACTCCAATATTTGTCAAACTTCACTATCATACTTCTTGCCATACTTTGTATAGTATCACTAGAAGAATCTTACCACTTTCTTAAAGCTAATCTTATTTGACAAACTTTGGGAAAATAAATGTTTGATGTTGGATACTTAGTACCCGAGAACAACTCAGTGACACTAAAAAATAATTTCAACTTGTCACAAATTTCTCTTGCCATTTTCCAATCTTCTTCACTTGGTGCACACTTATATTGGGAATCACGGCGTTGTTTTAAACGTTTAAAAACTTGTTCGTAAGGCAATGCAGAAGCAAGCATTAAATAAGTAGAGTTCCATCTTGTTCTACAATCTTGTGCAAGCTTCTTTTCATAAGTCATGTTCAATTGATTACAAGTTTCTTTAAATTTCTCCTCCCTCTTTGGTGTTGCTACCCAAAAACGTGTGAGACTCTAAATGTCTGGCAGAAGAAAATGAAACGCTTCAACTTTTTTAGGGTCTAATATTTACATTTCTCTCTCTTAATAAATACATGAATATTTATTTATTTATTTTTATAAATAAACATAAAGGAAATGACTAAAAAACCTAATCTAAAATATATATATTAAATTAACTGTATTAAAATAATAGGCGGGGCGGGGTCCCCGCGGGGCGGGGGGTGTATTCCCCGTCCCCGAAATGCTCTCGGGGGAATTTTTCTCCCCATCCCCGCCCCCACGGGGGAAAATTCCCCATCTTTGGGGCCCCGAACGGGGCGTTCCCCGCGGGGATCCCCATTAACAGGTCCAAACTGACATCCCTATGTTGTTGTTGCCATCTTGTACAACTGTCATCAGTAGCGTGCCTTTGTATTTCCCATACAACAAAGTCCCATCAATTTGTATAATTGGTTTGCATGACGCAAACCCTGTGATGCAAGGTTGAAAAGCCTAAAACACTCGACTGAATATTCCATTTCTGTTGAGTTGACTACCATCTGGGGCGTACGCTGGAAGTGTTTCCAGAATGTAAATAGTACCCGGAGAATAAGTCTGAAGTGCATTCAGGTAGCGAGGAAGTTCTTGGTATGACTCCTCCCAGTTTCCATATACCTTTTCAATCGCCTTAGTTTGTGCTAACCACGTTTTTCGGTAAGACGGGGTATAGTTAAATACTGTAGTGATGTGGGATATTATGGTTTTCACCTTCAATGATGGATCTTTGCTGACGAGGGGTAGGATTTCTTGACATATTAGATCATAATTTAGTTTCCGATGATCCTATGATTTAGTAGAACTGACACACATGTGGGTGGACATAGAACCTATGACCCAACAATCACCTCTTAATCTGTATGATGTAGTGAGCTTGAACATACAATCTGGATGGATACACTTGATCTTGTACATTTCTGGATTTACACGGTCCACCTTAAAATCGACCGAGTTGAGTATGTAAAATGTTGTTATGGCTCAGATACATTCTTCTCTATTACGAAATTTGTCCTTCTCTTTTAAGTTTTCATCCGACTACATATACGGAATGAAAAATAAATCAGATGACGGTTTATCTCCGCCCATGTTGAAGTTTGTCATGTACGGAGGTGGTGTGTAGATTTGGTTTGAAGGAATACCAGGTATCCCATCGCCTTCGGAATCATCATTGACCATGTCGTCAAACTCCAACTCTGCATCTTCTTATTCTTCATCAACGACATCTATTTCTGCTTGTTCGATCTCCAGAGGATCAACCACTTCTGACAGCTGAGGCTCTCGTAGCATAATGTACAACTCAATAGAGTCGTACCCAGAATACTCATGACTGGAAAACATATTTTGAAGGTCCTCGTCATCTTGAACCTTAACCTTATAAAATATTATTTGGTTGTTACCAAAAAAAACTAGATTCTGATAAAAGATTTGTGTCACGGGACCTCGTCCAAGTTTGGCCTCCAATCGTTTTTTGAAATACAATAAATTGGCTTTCTTGTTTAAACAAAATCAGTTGTTCTTAGTGTCTCTAAACAAAAACTCAGAGGTGGGACAAATGTATGTCTCACCGTTGAAATGTGCACTGATCATATATCGGGGTTCATAGGCCATTGTGTATGACTGTTTAAAGATTTGAAGGTTTGAAGTATTTGAGTTAATTGCTTGAATTTTTTAATGTTCTAGTGTTTAAGTGATTAAGTGGAGGAGTGTTTTGATAAATGTAAGATTAAATAGGTTGTACTGAATTTGAATAAACCAACAGTAAGTAACCTCTAATTTGCCTCCCATCATGTTCAATTGTGTTACATGCATGCAGAGATGCCTTCTCCAAGGTTGTCACCTAGCCTGCACCTACACTGCAACCCATGCCACCTCTTATTCGCCAACAGGGATGGCGACACCTTTCATTTTTGTACTCTTTCGCCAAGTCCAATGGTGCCTCCCTTCACGTCCAATCGTGTTACATGCATGCAGAGATGCCTTCTCCAAGGCTGTCACCTAGCCTACACCTACACTACAACCCATGACACCTCTTATTCGCCAATAGGGATGGCGACACCTTTCATTTTTGTACTCTTTCGCCAAGTCCAATGGCGCCTCCCTTCATGTTAAATCGTGTTACATGCATGCAGAGATGCCTTCTCCAAGGCTGTCACCTAGCCCGCACCTACACTGCAACCCATGCCACCTCTTATTCACCAACAGGGATGGCGACACCTTTCATTTTTGTACTCTTTCACCAAGTCTAATGGCGCCTCCCTTCACGTCCAATCGTGTTACATGCATGCAGAGATGCCTTCCCCAACGCTGCCACGTAGCCTGCACCTACATTGCAAGAGTGACACTTATCATGCATGCATGCACCCACCTACCAACTCACTTACTCTATGATAAAATTTTGCCTATAAATACATAGCCTCACATACTTCTATTGCATCCACAATCGTCTCACTCTCTGCTACAAACGCTTTCATAATCTCATACAATTTCAAACTCTTTCATAATCTCAGACAATTTCAACAATGGCTCTTCTCACAATGGGCGATTCTCACAGAGGCACAAGGGACAACATTGCAGTGTTTGTAAGTTTCTTGTATACTTATACATTTTTCATGCTTCTATTAATGATTTATTCATCTTACCTACTCTTACACTTTTTACATTCTTAACTTAGGATACTAAAAGATTCAGAATCCGGTCACACAACAACCTTGCTCCCGACCCGTTGATCATACCCTATCTCGAATATGCAGGTTTCGTAAATGTTATAAAGATCTCCAACTACACGATTGATTCAAAGTTCATACTTGCAATGTTGGAAAGGTGGAGACCAGAGACCCATACATTTCATCTACCAATAGGTGAATGTACCGTCACACTAGAGGACGTGTACATGTTATTGGATCTCCCTATCGATGGTAAGGCGGTTAACGGGTCGGTTCAACAACCCAATTCTCTGTGTGAAGAATTATTGGGCAGGGATATGGTTGAAGGTGGTGGTGCGAGAGGTCAGGGTATACTTCTTATTGAGCTAAAAAATCATTATGCGACTCTGGAATTGAACGAAAATTCCTCCGAGCTAGCTAAGGTGATAAAGCTAGAAATTATATAATGATACTATTTAGAACATTTTTATTTCCTGAAAGTACGGGAAATAGTGTAAATTTTATGTATTTAAATTTACTTAGAGACTTCGAAAAAACTAGAAAGTATAGTTGGGATTCTGCTGTTTTAGCCCATCTATACAGTTCCTTGTGTAAAAATACAATCAAGGAAAAATGTACATTTTATGGCTGCGCATTTTTACTTCAAGCCTGGGGTTGGTGGAGAATGGAGTCCCTAAACCCCGTCAACAACAACACATTCGTTTTCTCATATGCAACAATGTAAGTCATCAACTTATATCATTTATTAATATTTTTCTCTTCACCATATATATGATAAAAATAAAATATTTTTCAATTCCTTTAGGTACTGCGTGAGGGGTATGGATTACGGCAAGAATCCAAGATTCAATGTCGCTCTATACCGCAATCTATTGGATCACTTTGGCCCGGATGATGTACGTCATACCTTTCAACTTTTCTACTTTTAAATTACTTATTTATTACTGTGATACAGTGGGAGAACTGACTTGAGGTTTTGCGTTTGTGTTTGCAAATGTTACGGTTTAGCAAGAGTCACCATCGACTTTTCTTTTATCCAAAAAGGAAAGGTGAAAAAGCACAGGAAAGACCTTTAGAGATGTTTTTGAGTTCGGGGGGTAGATTATGAAAAGGGAAGGTGCTAGCACCCTTTTCATCCATGGTTTTCCATGGGCTCTTAGTTACTTGCTAGATCACTTGCTTTTATTTGAATGTGTGCTTGTGGTGTGTGTTTTGAAAGTATTTTTGAAAATGGAACTTCGTAATGGTTCTCGTTTCTATAAGAATGCCTACAAAGTATTTGTTTCGAAAATAGTTCAAAGGTGTGTTTATGAGATGTGTTTTTGAAAGTATTTTGAAAATGGAACTTCGTAATGGTTCTTGTTTCTATAAGAACGCCTACAAAGTGTTTGTTTCGAAAATAGTTAAAAGATGAGAGTATGGGTAAAAATGTTTTTGTTGTGAGCAAGCGAGTAACTAAGAGCGAATCTACCTACTCGAAAGGTCTTAAATGTTATTTTCCTCCTCCTTTAGATGTTGCTATCTTACCATTGATTTGGTAAGAAGCCCCATCGTTGGATGTGAAGGGACAGGCGTTGGGACGTTTGTATAGTCATAGAAGGCAACATATGAGACGTTTTAGCAATATCGTTTAGGGACTAGATCGTTTACCGAAGGCAACATCAAGGGTCATCGAGGGACTACGATCTTTTATCGAAGGGTCTTTGCTAAAACGCCCATGCTCGAGGGACATGACTATTTTCTGATAGGCAATAAGTGGAATTACCCTAAGGGTGCATGTGTGAATAGTGTGTTAGTTTGCATGCATTTTGTCTTGTTTAGGGTTGTCTATGTTGTTGTTTTTATCTTGCCATACACACTTATTTACTTAACAATATATGAAAGCAAGTAAACATGCGGAAAATAAATCCTAAGCTATTACATCACTTTAGGGGGATGGGGGTACAAATTTACAATGGGGATGAAGTGGAGACTGAAATATTACAACCATATCGAATGATGATGAAAACAATGTAAAAATAATGTAAAATAAAAGGAAAACTGCATTTTGAACTGCTATGTGTCGACCCATGCTGCTATAGCTTTTCCTTGCTCCTGTAAAACAAAATCTGCTCAGTATGAGTCGATACATAATGGGATGTGGCGACTCATGCACCTTCTTGCATCGATGCGAAATGCGTATGTGTCGACCCATAGTCTTTTCCCACTTCTGTTTTGTAACCTGAAATCAGTATGAGTCGATGCATGGGGGTTATGTGTCGACTCACACCCTGTTTTTTTCACTAGGATGAGTCGACACATGAGGATATGTGTCGATACATGCTGCATTTTCCTGCCTTAAATATTATTTTACTGAATGTACAAGTTAGTTTATGGCATATGATGGATAAACATGAATAATAAATGATTGAATAAACCTAAACCTTAAGCAAATGCCTAGTTCAACAGGATAATAAAATACTACATCTTGTCTTTAAAGAACAACAACTTGTTAATGATGTTATGACAAGATATCGAGTCAAGAGGACTTACCTTTGGGTTGCACTAGTTGTTTTAGATCTGAACGCTTTTCCAAATGATGTGATAACCTTGTGAGTCTTCAGGAAGCTGCTCTGGACTGCTAGAACTGAGTTGGACTGTACTGTAATGTTTTTGGTGTTTTGAAGATGGAGATGAATAGCAACACAGGAGCTGTTTTTGTGATGTTTTGGACCACCTTTGTATGTGATGAGTTGTTTGGTTTAAAGGAAAGTTTGTATGGTGGAGCAATGGGTTGGATTCCTGTTTTGAACAAGAGCAGTTTTTTTGTTTTGAAAATGAGTCAAGGTTGCACAAAATATTGTTTTTCTGCTCAACAAAACTCTCTATTTTTTTCTCTCTTTCAAAAATCCAACCTCTTTGTCTTATGAGACAGTCCTCTTTTGTAGACCCCTTAACTGTGGTTTAGGGGGAAAACAAATAAGTTGTTTGAATTGTTTTTTCCTACTGCTTTGACACTTTTTTTACACAAATTTCCTTTGCCATTTTGGTACAATCTTGGGGCTGTTGTGATGCAGACTTGGGCAGACTGCATAGAGCAGTTTTGGACTGTATTGGCAGCATGTATCCTTGGGGTGCAGCATAGCACAAGGTTTCTTGCAAGGCAGTATGGGGTGTTGTGGCATATCACATTTTATTCAACTTTGGACAGCATAGTTTGTAGCATGTCATAAATTTGATCTTGTGCACATTATGTCAAAGGCAAAAATATTGTGACAAGGTTTTAATCAAGACATGGTTTTAGAATTTGTAATTTTGCAAAATGTCACTTTGTAATAACTTGAATTACTTGCATCATCTTGAATTATTTGGAGTTGTAGTAAAATGCCATGAAGCAAATGAAATTAACCAAGTATAGAGAATACTTAGAAAAATCTCAAAGTCTTGCAAAGTTGGATTTTTTATTCTCTTGACTTCTTAATGATCAAGCTTGATATTTTTTAATGTCTTGATGAAATTTGATTTTTGGGTTGTAATGTTGACCAAAAAGTCAAAGTTTGACTTTCCAGTATGCAATTGACCATTTTGCCCTTGTGCCAATTTCAATCCTAAATTAATGTATCAGTGCTGCAAACTTGACGTCTTAGAATATCTTGTTAGCAAATACTTGAAAAATGAGAGGGAAAATTTTGGGGTACAACAGCTATCCCTGTTCAATCTTCTTAAACCTGAAGAGTTAGATTGGTGAGTTTTGCCATTCGTGACTCGAAGGTGGATGATGATTGGACACTAGAGTGCCCAGAAATTTGCACTCGGTGATGTGATGATAGGAGGAATGGGTTTAAAGATGCCATTTGGAGAGATGATAGAAAGTTGTTAGAGATGGGCTTGTAGATGCCATCCAAGAATGCTTGTTGAGTTGTAATTTGTAAGTTGAGTATCAGAATTGCGTCCATGTCTGGAGTGTATCTGAGCTGTATCTGAATGCTGGGTCTGGATGATTGTCAGAATGGCGTTCGTGTCTAGAGCATATCTGGAACTGTTGTACCCCAAAATTTGCCCTCTCATGTTTTCCAAAGGTCATCCCTGCATGGTTGACCAGAAACCCTTGCCTAAGGAAAAAGAAATTTTTTGAGTGGTGCTTTAAGTACCTTTCGATTGGCATTCTGAAAGACCCTTCGATTGGTATTCTGAAGGAGCCTTTCGATCACACATGGATAATTCCCTTCGATTGGCACTATGGCCAATCCTTTCGATTGACATCTGGGAAAAGCCTTCGATTGGGTATCCAAAATCCTTCGATACAGGCTTGACTCACCAGTCTTCGATTGGGCATTTGGCACTCTTCGATCAGGCTTTGATTAGTAAGCTTCGATTGAGCGCTGGAACCCTTCGATCAAGCTTTGGTCTGCAAGTCTTCGATTGAGTGTTGGGCCCCCCTTCGATCAAGTCAATTTCACAATGCTTCGACTAGTACTTTAAAGGGTCCTTCAACTGGAACTTCATACTTTACCTCAATCAGAAACATCAGAATGAAAAGACTTTCGAATGGCATTTCAGTGCAGAGTTTCTCTTAATCTAAGATGCTCTGATGAAGGAAGTTCTGGACACTTCGAATCAGAACTTAGACTCATCACAAGGCCAAGGTCTGGTCGAAGTTGTCTAATAGGGAATGTTCTAAATATATTCGAATTGGACTTTGAAGATAGCAAAGAAGGAAGATTCGAAGGAATGAAGTAGGCTGGCATGACTAAGCAAAAAACACATATCCTAACCTGTCCAGGTTCACCCAAAGTTCACAATGGCATGTGTCCCTTGAAAATATAGAAATAATTAAATGCTGATTATGGACTCAATTATTTGAATTAAAGGCCAGATTCTTGCCTTATTTGCTCCCAACCCTACAAGAGTTGATTCGACCAGGGTGATCCTTTTCGAATCAAGCAATCGAAGCAGAGGCTATGCAATTGAAGCTGGAGTAATTCGAAGTGGAGATTAGAGTTATCGAAGAGAGCAAATTAGAAGGGAAGTGGATCTGAAGGGGCAAGTCAGCTTTCGATTTTCATCATGTTGGAGGCCCAAACAGCTCATAACAGGCTGACAGTAACGCATGAAAATAGATTGGCACATGATTGAATCAAGTATAGAAAGTCTTTATGAAGAAATCAAATCAAATCTCTTCATCATAATGGACCAAGATTTGATACACAAATGTTGACCTAAATTCCTTTGTCTATATAAACCTCATGCTCACAAACAAAAAAGGCACGGGAAGAACACAAACAAAACTCTACATAACAAAAAACGCACAAAACTCTGCAGAAACGGCCACCAACTTTGAGAAAAAAGCTTGAGAACCTTGGATATGAAATTGCACTCAGAGACCTTTTCAGGATCAAACAAAGGTTCCAATCGCCTCCTTGGACCTCACTGAAGCAGTACCAATCATTCTCGTGTGCTCTCTTGCCCCAAAAAGCCTTGTAAGTATCGCTCTGAACCGCCGTACTTATGGAATCGTAAAGCTTCAATCTTGCATCCTTTCATTGAAATAATTGCATATTCATACTCTGTGCTGTATTCTGAGACTTTTGGAATCATTGAATTTTATTTTCATAGTCTGTAACGCCATGCCCAGTTCTAGGGTTCGTGTATCTCGTTTTTGGGGTTTTTAATTGCAGGCAAAATCAATGCAAATAAGGGCCATGGATGAGTTCAGGGGAGAGAGACGAGTGCAATGGCGCTCTTAGCTTGCGTTTATATGGCCAAGGGAGGATTTTGGAGAGATCCTAGGAACCTTCCCACGGATAAAAATCCGCAGGTAAACGAACCAGGTCTTGTGAAGAAGACGATTACGTGGTGGAGCGTGATTGGTTCATTTGAATCAATTGCGCGTTTTTATTTTTGGCCAGGCATAATTGAATTGTTTCTATATAATATTTAGCTTCTATTCCACTAACAGGTTAACATCATGGCTCAGTTGGTAGCACGTTGGTTGAATTGTCTCTTGGGACCTGGGTTCGAATCCCAGGTCCCCCAAACTTTGTTATCATTTTGTTTCAGGCGTTCACATGCAGCGCTTCAGGCAGGGAGCACCATATACCTCCAGATCTCAAAGGCCAGGTGGTTCCAGATTCGGATCCAATAGTCCAGGATGGATGTTCACCATGAACCCTGGTCAACAAGCGCACATGCAATTTGAAAGTCAAAGCAGGCTGGAATATGTTTGGGCCAAGAAAATGCTGACCAAACCTCCTGATTTGGGGCCCAACCCCCCCTTTGGTTTACTTCTTTTCTATTTTCTTTCTTTATTTAATTTGTTTTTATTATTTTTATTGTTAATTAATCAACCCTTAATTTTTCTCATAAAAATCAGAAAACACAAAAAATAATATTTATTAACTTCACTATCTTATTTTTGTAAATAAACCATTAACCAATTAATTTAGTTTTTTTAAATTAGGTTTAATACCAACATATTTTGCAATAAATTAAAATTGACATAGAATTAAGTTTTTTTTAATATTTCTGATTTTATTTCCTCAATTAAAATAAAACACAAAAATATTTTCTTTAATTCCATTATCAATTTAGACTTAATTCTTAAATCAAAAAATGACAAAAAATATGTTTTATTTAATGAAAAAAAGGGTCAAAACCCTAAAGGACATTCCGATTCAATTTTCTCGCGCGCATTATTTTTTATCCATATATTGTAATTGCTCTGAGGATGTAATAGTTTTAACTTAGGACCTTTATTTACTGCTTTTATTTACTTTTTCGCATTTAATTTTAAGGGTTTGTTTTTGGCGATGTAAATACCCGACGCCTTGTAATAGCTTAGTTTTATTTTTCGCAATTTATTTTCCGCAACCATTAACTGCTAGATGTATGAATAATAGGCTATGCATGACAAGATTAACCTTTAACTTAAAATCAACAGTAGCTCACCATGACATGTAAAGATAATGTAAACTGAAAATTGACACACTTGCACATGCCACTCCTAGGGTACGCCTCACTTGGTTGCCTCGAACGTGGTCATTAAGTATAGGATGTTTTAGAGGTTGTCCTCTTGTCCAAAGATCATAAGTTTCCTCGAAACGGTTGCCTCGGATAAAATGATCTAAGACATTAGGGTTACCGCTAAGGCGTCCTACCGTTGCTTTAGTGACCACACATCCCTAAAATCGAATTGACCCGAAAACTCCAACGGCGATGCTACCTACTCCTCAATAGTGGGATAGCACTGTCTAAAAGACATTTGCACAGTTTAATTCCTTTTTGAGTAGGTAGATGTGTAATTGCAAGCTTCTCAAGTTATATTTAAAGCATTGGTTTTTGATGAAGACAACATGGACATCAACATTCAAAGGATGTGCAAAAAGCTTATCAACATCATATACAAGTCTTGAAGATTAGAAGAAGAATTATTGAAGAATCATCAAATGTCAAATGGTATAAATAATTCTTAATCTTGAATATAGATGTTCACAAAATATGCATTCATCAACATATACATATCCCACATGTTTACATTTAAGATAAACTATGTTTAAAATCTTTCTCAAAAAGAATTTTTGGAAATTAACTTTCAGGAACCGGTTCTTCCCTAAAAGGGAACCGGGTTCCAAACTTGTTCAAAAAACATGTCCCTGGAATTTGTACCAGGAACCGGGTTGTACCAATAGGGGAACCGGTTCCTGCGTGATATTTTTGAAATCTAAATTATAACATTCACTAAGAACCGGGTTCTTCCTGTGTCAGAAGCGGTTCCTAGCAAACCAGTGCAGCTTTTCTTTTGGTTTTTGAACATTTTTCAAGTAGTACTCTTTCATGAATGCATTGCATCTTTTCATATCAAATGGCATGAATGAAGAGGTTCTTGTGACTTTATAAAATGTGCAGATTTTCAGATTTAAATATACAAGAACAATAAAACAATAAACCTTCTTCATATTAACAATTTTCATCATTCAAATTTGCACTTAAACTTTCATGTGTTCGTAATTTTGTGAAACTTGCCATATACATTTTCATTAAGAAATAATTACAAGTTTCATACATACATTGTGAACATTTATAATCATTGTTTGAGAATTGTTTCTATCTTGAAGAAGAAGATCAATTGAAGATTGATAGTGCTATTCATCTACTTCAAATTAATCATTGTATTAATTAAAGAAATTATTCCCTTACTATCCAGGATTGTTGGAAGTAAGTGTTGTGATTTGAAGAGGATTGTTCTTCATTCACATTAGTGTTTGTTTGATCTTAAAGGTGTTAAGAACCTTTGGTCACCCTATAGGTTAGATAGTAAGCACAGGCTGTACAATCATTCTAACTATAGTGAAATCTCTTTCGTGTTAGAAAGGGGACTGGAGTACTCTCGGATTGTGAGGGGAACCAGGATATATCACCGTGTTCTTTACTTTTCTGCTTTTATCGCTTTCATCACGATAATCAAGAAAAGATAAGATATAATCAAAACCTTCAAACACTTAACCAAAAATTACTACAAGTATTCTCATAAAACCGAATAAATTTTTATATACCTAATTCACCCTCCCCCCCCCCCCCCCCCTCTTAGGCACTCTTAGACTTACAATTGGCATCAGAGCAAGTTATAGGTAACTTGTTCCTAAAAGATCCAGAATGGCTTCCGCAAATCAAAATCCAGTTTTCAAAGATGGTGGTAGTAACAACAAGCCTCCATTGTTTTGTGGTGAATACTTTGACTTTTGGAAAATTCGCATGAAGGCTCATCTTGAAGCGCAAGGAGAAGAAATATGGAATGTTGTTGAGAATGGTCCATTTACTCCGGTGTGTGTTGTCAATGGTGTTGGGTCATCAAAGCCTAAAGCATCATGGGATGACGATGACAAGAAAAAAGTTCTCTTTGACAAAAAGGAAATCAATATTCTCCAAAGTGCTCTTAGTATGGATGAATTTTTCCGAGTATCGGCATGTACAACGGAAAACGAAATTTGGGATACTCTTGTAGAAACTCATGAAGGAACCGTCGAAGTCAAAAGGTCTAGATTGAACACTTTGAGTCAAGAATATGAATTATTCAGAATGTTGCCCGGAGAATCCATCCTTGACTTGCAAAAGAGATTCGTTCACTTGACAAACCATTTGAAGGCACTCGGTAAGACTTTAACTAACGATGAATTAAATCTTAAAGTGCTTAGGTCTTTAACGAGGGAATGACAACCAAAAGTGACGGTAATATCCGAAAAGAAAAGCCTAGCAACTATGACTTCCGCAACACTTTTCAGAAAGCTTCAAGAATATGAGACGGAACTTGGAAGACTTGAAAAACATGAGAATCATGAGAAGAAATCCAAAGGCATTGCTTTGAAAGTTGATTCAAAAGAAAGTCAAGATAAAGATGCATCGGAAGAAGATGAAAATCTCTTGCTTCTTGTAAAAAGGCTAGGAAAATATTTTGGTCATAAAAATAATCTTCATAATGTTAACTTTGTCAAAAGAAAGAAATTCTATAAGCATAAAGATAAAGAAGCCTCCACATCAACACAAGATGTCACATGCTATGAATGTGGAAAGCAAGGTCACATAAAGACGGATTATCCAAAACTCTCCAAGAAAAATGGATTCAAAGGCAAAAAGGAGTTCAAGAACAAAATGGCTTATGTTGCATGGGAAGATAATGAGATAAGTTCTTCATCCGATTCGGAAAGCGACGAATGTGCAAATCTAGCATTGATGGCCTCACATCACTCCGACGATGAAGAAGAGGTTAGTAATGAATTTAATCTTTTTGATGATGATGTTCAAGGTGCTATTTATGAACTCTTGGAAGAATGCAAAAGTTTATACAAAAAGGTGTCAAATCAAGAAAAAGAACTTCTAATTTGTCTAGAAAAAATTGACACCATGACTAAAGATTTTGATCTTCAAAAACAGAATTTTATTAAAGAAAAGGAAAACTTTGCATGCTCCAAGTGTGAATCAAATGTCTTTCAAATTGTTCAATTGAAAAAAGTCATTGAACGATATGAAAAGGGACAAATAGGATTGGAAGGATTACTAAGCCAACAACCTTATCCAAATGAT
Source organism: Vicia faba (assembly GCA_948472305.1). NCBI lineage: Eukaryota > Viridiplantae > Streptophyta > Magnoliopsida > Fabales > Fabaceae > Vicia > Vicia faba. The sequence goes on along the minus strand of OX451741.1, from coordinate 1,519,156,565 downwards.
AAAAGAGGTCTTGGTTATGTGAATACTAAGAAACCAAGTAACAATCCCACTGTTTTTGTAAAGGCTAGTAATAGTTCCAATCCCAAGAAAGTAGAAAAGAAGCAAGTTGTTCATAATCATCAAAAGAAAAAGGCTAATAAATCCAAAAAGAAAACTTTTCCTAAGAAGAAATCTTATCCTTCTAGATATAGAAGTAACTTTGAACCTACTTGTTTTTATTGTGGTATTAAAGGCCAAACACCTAATGCTTGCTATGTTAGAAACTTTAGTATGGCAAGTGGGCATTATGTGTGGGTGAAAAAGGGAAATAACTATGAAGGACCCAAGGTAACTTGGGTACCTAACAAGAAATAATTTGTTTTTGTAGGTATGCTTGAAATCCACATCAAATGTTTGGTATCTTGATAGTGGATGTTCAAAGCATATGACAGGAGATGTACACCAATTTTCATATCTAGTACATAAAGCCAAAGGGTATGTCACCTATGGAGACAACACCAAAGGAAAGATTCTTGGCGTTGGAATAGTTGGCACACCTCCATCCATTCAAATTGAGGATGTTCTCAATGTTGAAGGATTAAAGCACAACCTTCTTAGCATAAGTCAACTTTTTGATAGAGGGTTCAAGATCAAATTCAACAAAGAAGAATGCCTTATTATGGATGAGGCAACCAATGAGGTAAAACTCAAAGGTATAAGATCTAACAATATTTTTATGATTACTTTAGATGATTTGTCTATGAAGGTACAATGTCTTATGGTAAACAATAATAACGCTTGGTTATGGCACAAGAGGATTGCTCACATTCACATGGAGCACTTGAACAAATTGGTTAAGCATGACTTAGTTATTGGTCTACCAAAGATGAAGTTCATCAAAGACAAATTATGTAGCGCTTGCCAAAAGGGAAAACAGACCAAATCAACTTTCAAATTTAAGAATGTGGTGTCTACTACAAGGCCACTACAATTGTTACACATGGATCTCTTTGGTCCATCAAGAACAAAAAGCTTCGGAGGTGATATATACGCTTTGGTTAATATTGATGATTTTTCTAGATATTCTTGGACTTTGTTTCTTGTGCAGAAAAGTGACGCTTTTAAAGCTTTTAAGAAGTATGCTAAGCAAATCCAAAATGAAAAATCACTAAAAATTGTATCCATAAGAAGTGATCATGGTGGAGAATTCCAAAATGCACAATTTGAAGAATTTTGTGAAGAACATGGTATCTCTCATAATTTTTCAGCACCTAGAACTCCACAACAAAATGGAGTAGTTGAAAGAAAGAATAGGTTTCTAGTGGAACTTGCAAGAACAATGCTTAGTGATGCAAATCTTCCTAAATATTTTTGGGCGAATGCGGTTAGTACGACATGTTATGTTGGAAATCGAGTTATCATTAGACCTGTAATAAAGAAGACTCCATATGAACTCTTCAAAGGAAGAAAGCCTAATATTGCTCACTTTCACATTTTTGGATGCAAGTGTTTTGTTCTTAACAATGACAAAGACAATCTCGGTAAGTTTGATGAGAAATCTGAAGAAGGTTGTAAAACTGATCGTAAAAGCACAAGTGGTACTTGTCACATTATTGGAAATGCATTAGTATCATGGGCTTGTAAAAAGCAAGCATGTGTTGCTCTTAGCACGGACGAAGCAGAATACATAGCAGCGGGTAGTTGTTGTGCACAAATTCTTTGGCTCAAGCAACAACTCCGTGATTACGGACTTGATCTCGGATGCATTCCTCTTCGATGCGACAATACAAGTGCTATCAATATCATAAAGAATCCGGTCATGCATTCAAGAACCAAACATATAGATATTCGACATCATTTTCTCCGTGATCATGTACTTAAAGGAGATGTCGAAGTCACTTTTGTGGATACTCATAACCAACTCGCAGATATCTTCACAAAACCGCTTGCTCGAGAACCATTCTTCAAAATCCGAAGAGAACTTGGTATTTTGGATGAAGGTGATCTCTAAATGTTTCTCATAAGGTGCACGTCTTAATTTTTCTTCAGTACACTCTGCTTCTACTCCTTCTTTTATATGTTTTTATTTGATAAAATATATGTTTGTTCGTCTTAAATTTTAAATGTATTTGTTTCACTCTTTTTCCCCATCCTTTTTGATGTTAACAAAGGGGGAGAAGAATATGCATATGTGTTGTTTTGTTTCAAAGAAATTGCAAGCCCAAATATCTATCATACTCACTCCAAAATTCAAGGAATCATGGACTTAGGGGGAGCATACAATTTAGGGGGAGCCTTGCATTTGCTTAACATGTTTGCTACACAAAACAACATGAACACTTCAAGAATTGTTTTCAAGACTTGGTTGTCATCATCAAAAAGGGGGAGAATGTAATTTCAAGCTTCTCAAGTCATATTTAAAGCATTGGTTTTTGATGAAGACAACATGGACATCAACATTCAAAGGATGTTCAAAAAGCTTATCAACATCATATACAAGTCTTGAAGATTAGAAGAAGAATTATTGAAGAATCATCAAATGTCAAATGGTATAAATAATTCTTAATCTTGAATATAGATGTTCAAAAAATAAGCATTCATCAACATATACATATCCCACATGTTTACATTTAAGATAAACTATGTTTAAAATCTTTCTCAAAAAGAATTTTTGGAAATTAACTTTCAGGAACCGGTTCCTCCCTAACAGGGAACCGGGTTCCAAACTTGTTCAAAAAACATGTCCCTGGAATTTGTACCAGGAACCGGGTTGTACCAATAAGGGAACCGGTTCCTGCATGATATTTTTGAAATCTAAATTATAATGTTCACTAAGAACCGGGTTCTTCCTGTGTCGGAACCGGTTCCTAGCGAACCAGTGCAGCTTTTCTTTTGGTTTTTGAACATTTTTCAAGTAGTACTCTTTCATGAATGCATTGCATCTTTTCATATCAAATGGCATGAATGAAGAGGTTCTTGTGACTTTATAAAATGTGCAGATTTTCAGATTTAAATATACAAGAACAATAAAACAATAAACCTTCTTCATATTAACAATTTTCATCATTCAAATTTGCACTTAAACTTTCATGTGTTCATAATTTTGTGAAACTTGCCATATACATTTTCATTAAGAAATAATTACAAGTTTCATACATACATTGTGAACATTTATAATCATTGTTTGAGAATTGTTTCTATCTTGAAGAAGAAGATCAATTGAAGATTGATAGTACTATTCATCTACTTCAAATTAATTATTGTATTACTTAAAGAAATTATTCCCTTACTATCCAGGATTGTTGGAAGTAAGTGTTGTGATTTGAAGAGGATTGTTCTTCATTCACATTAGTGTTTGTTTGATCTTAAAGGTGTTAAGAACCTTTGGTCACCCTATAGGTTAGATAGTAAGCATAGGTTGTACAATCATTCTAACTATAGTGAAATCTCTTTCGTGTTGGAAAGGGGACTGGAGTACTCTCGGATTTTGAGGGGAACCAGGATATATCACCGTGTTCTTTACTTTTCCGCTTTTATCGCTTTCATCATCATAATCAAGAAAAGATAAGATATAATCAAAACATTCAAACACTTAACCAAAAATTACTACAAGTATTCTCATAAAACCGAATAAATTTTTATATACCTAATTCACCCCCCCCCCCCCCCCTTAGGCACTCTTATACTTACAAGATGTTCTTAAGTACTTGCTCCTTTTAAAAAAAACAAAACTTTTCGCACTTACACTCTCTTCAAAAACAAAACTCTTTTCAAAACTCACAAACACAAAGAAAAGCAAACTTTTGAAAACATAGTGAGCAAGTACCTAAGAGCCCGTGGATAACCACGGATAGAAAGGGTTCTAACACCTTCTGTTGTACCCCAAAATTTTCCCTCCCATATTCTTCAAGGTTTGCTAAGATCATGCTTCAAAATCTCCCAAGGGTTGCACAGTCCAATTGCCTCCTAACAGTCAAAAATTAGGGTTTTGGTTATGGCAAAGAAGTTGAAGTTTCCAAGGGCCCAAACAAGTCCCACATGCCTATAAACATTGTCAAGCATCCATTTGCCAAGTTTCAAGACTCACAGCACAAAATTGCACAGTCAAAAACCTAATTGCTCCACAGTTAACTGTAGGGGCAAAATGGTCATTTGACAGCCAAAAGTCAAAAATTTTGGTCAACATCTTATTTTGAAGCCACAAACATCATTTGATCAATTCTTGATCATGATTCTCAAGGCATGGCTCAAAAAGTCTCAAGATGCAAAAGTTTCTATTTTTGGAAAGTTGAAAAAGTCAACTGCAAATTGACCAAGGCATAACTTCCACATGGTTTATCATAAAAATTCCATCCAAAGATCATTTTGAATAGAATGACATTTCCTACAACTCATTTTCACACTTTAAGTCCAAGAAATGCTCTCACAAAAAGTTATCAATCTCAACATTATAGGTCATTTTCAAAAGTCAACAAAAAGGCACTTTAAGTCAAAGACCATAACTTGAGATTGGTAAATCAAAATTACATGGGACCAAGGGCATTGGTTAGAGGACTTCAAGACCTTTCCAAAATGTCCAAGAACATGATCAAAGCTTAAAAATTGAGCAAGATATGCCTTGTGGAAGTTGGGGAATTTTTGGGAATTTTGAAAAGTCAACTTTGCTTCAAATGCCTCAAAAATGCTAATGGGCCTCAATTTCTTCCATGAATCATTATCCAAAAGCTATGCACGACCCATTAAGCTAAAAGGGAGTTATTTTCTTATTTTTAATTAATTAATTGAATTTTTAATCCTATTAATTCATTTAATTAAAATTAAATATGAGAAAAATACTAAATCATGTGTTTCAAATCTTTTTGTGCAGCCAATTCATTCTTTATGGATCAAATATTCGTGTACCATTCAAAAAGGAAAGAATCTTCCATGATTTGGCATAATTGGCATGAAAAAGATTGAAAAAAAGATCATGGAAAATCAAATCTCAAAATCATGAATGGATGGATTTTTGGGCTGGCTTTTTGACCTAATTCATTCACATACATAAGCATAAGTGAAACCTAATGCCCTAAAGACAGAAGCTGCGCAGAAACCTAAAGAACAAAACTTGCATTTTTTGACAAAAAGTGAGAAACTGTTTTCATACATAGAGCTGGTTTCAAGACCTCAAAAGCATTCCAAAAGCTTGCTAACATTACCAGGAAGCTGTTCCAATCAAAACCACGCCTCCATACTCAAGGAATTGGTATAATGAAGCCTCCCTGTTCATAAATATTTTCATATTCGTGTTTTAATTTGCATACATTTTTCATACGTTTTAAGCATTGATTTATACTAACATGAGTGTTCTGAAGCTATTGGCATTCTTTGATTGAGTTATTAAGCCCTGTACAAGAATCCACCATGAAAGCTGTTTAGGGTTTCAGAGCTACAAATTTAGGGCTTTACGCATCTGGAAAAATTGGACAATAAAACCAGTACCATTGAAATCAGGATATCCAAACGAATTGATCTCACCCCTCGCGCCATTTTTATAATTGCTTATGAGCTAATCGCTATTATTCCATGGATATTTTAGTGGGGGTTTAAAACCCCTGCTATCTATTCTTATTTTCAGGCAAAACGAAGAAACAATGGAGAAGACGCTGAGTTGTAGGCACATGGTTGGTCAGGTTTGAATCTTAGCGCGTTTTATTTTGGTTCAATATAATATTGCTTTTTTCACATATGTTATTTACATCCCACTAATATGACAAAGAGACTCAATGGCACGGTTGGCAGATGCGTTGGCTTGCAGGTATTGGGACCTGGGTTCGATTGCCAGGTCCCCCATATAATTTGTTCCAATTTTTCATAAAGCGTTCCAGTGTATAACACGCCTAGAAGTCCATCATATACTCTCATACGTGGCTTGCCAAGTGGCCATGAGTGTCCATCCAGTGGCCAGGAACCAAAGTCCATGGTGTACCCCAGTCAACGCGCGTGCATATAATCTGAAAAGTCAGCATGGATCAAACTTCTATTGGGCCAAATTCCTCAAATCACACCTCCAAATTGGGCAGAAACCCCCCATTGTTTGTATTTCCTTTTTCTAAATTCCCTTTTCTTTTCTTCTTGTTATTTTAATTGTTTTTTTTATCTAATTCATAAAAATAATTTTCAGTATAAAAATCAGAAATCAAAAAAATAAAATATGTTTTATTTAATATTTAGTTCATTAATATTTTGTAAATAAATCTTTTAATAAATCAATTTAGTAAAATTAGGTTTTATTTTAATATTTTTCTTAAATAACTAAAAAATGTAGAAATTAGGTTTGTTAGCATTTTTTATTCTTTTGCTTAATAAATAATTTTCTTATTACCATTATTATTATTTATTAATAATCTTGTAAATAAACATGTCATTAATTAATTAGGGTAAATTAGTTTAAAACTTAAATATTTTTCTTAAAAAATTAAAAACAACTTAGAACTAGGTTTTTATTTAAACTTCTAATTTTAATTCTTTTTTTCTTTATTTCATTAAATACAAAAAAACATAAAAAATAACTTCTTTCCTCATTAAATAATTAATTAACTTTCAATTTTAATTTAATTTCTTTAAAGGGTCCAACGCCCTCGAACACTCGATTCCAATTTCTTTTCGCACGCGTATTCTTATGTTTCTTTTAAATATTATGTAATTGCCCCAAAGCCTTGTAATAGTAATTAGGAAACTTATTTACTTTCTGCATTTTATTAAAAAACGGGTCTTTGTTAATTTGGCGATGTATAGACCCGCGCCTTGTAATAGCGTAGGACCTTTATTTTCCGCTATTTAATTTCCGCACCTTTAAACTGCTAATCACATGAAAGAATGAATGGCCCAAGTAAAATCAAAGCGTAGCTCACCCAATGCATGATCAAGATAAAACATAACTGAAAATGATACACAAATTCACACACCACTCTTAGGGTACGCCTCACTGTTGCCTTGCCCCTCGAAACGAGGTCGTCGAGTATAGGACGTTTTAGTAAGTCCTCATGTCCATGAACATGGCATGGGGGTAGCTTCCAAGGTGTCCTACTGTTGCTCTGGTGACCACACTGTCCCTAAAAACGAATTGACCTAAACACCTCCAACGGTGGTGCTACCTACCTCTCAATGGTGGGATGGCACTACCTTAAGGACATTTACACAGCCTAATTCCTTAGGGTAGGTGGATGACTCGTAGATACTTGCTCTAATTCAAAACAAATCAAAACTTCTTTTCACACCGACACTTTTCAAAAAGCTTTCAAAAAACAATTTTTCAAACACTCTTGAGGACTCATACAAGAGTCGATCTGAAACTTTAAACGAAACTTTTTCAAACCCACTCACACTTGAAAAGCAAACAAACAATTTGAAAACACAAATGAGCAAGTATCTAAGAGCCCATGGATAACCATGGATAGAAAGGGTGCTAACACCTTCCCTTTCTATAAATCTACCTCTCGAACCGAGAAACAATCTCATAAGAAATTTTTCTGTGCTTTTGTCCTTTCCATGTTGGAGAAAATAAAAGACGGTGGCGACTCTTGCTTCCGCGACATTTCACGAACCAGCGTTAAACAGTCAGTTCCAGATCCACCGATCACACCTTCCCTTTCTATAATCTACCTCTCGAACCCGAGAAACATCTCAAAAAGGAATTTTTATGTGCTTTTGTCCTTTCCTTGTTGGATAAAATAAAAGACGGTGGTGACTCTTGCTTACTGCGACATTTTGCAAAAACAAACGTAAACGCGAACCAGCATTCCAAAACAGTCAGTTCTATTCCCACCGATCACAGAACTGGAGACTCTGATGGGGATATCTATAAGTGAGGTGTACCTTAGGATTAGATCACTGTTTTTTCAATTGTTTGCTTTGTATGATTTATCTTTGTGGGCTTGTATCGGAGTTTCTATAGATCCTAACCCAGATCTGGTGGATACCCTTTAGGTAAGTAGCAATAAACTGTGAGGGAACTGTCCGGCATAGACCGACACGGTTGAAGCAGTAGCTACGTTGGTGTGGCACTTTAGTCTGTACTGATATCCCTTGTGTTGGAACGAGGAGAATATGGGTCTTCTAAGGGGTCATTAAGCACCAACTGACCTTAGAACCTTTAAATTGACCAACTTGGCCATAGAACAGTAGCAGTATGCTACACTCATTGAGACTAAACTCTCGTGATGATTCCGGCCGCAAGAAAAGGTTGCTAAACTGGAATTATGACCGATTGAGGATAGTCAGTGATATTGAGATCCCCTAGAACCCGGTTACTATTTTTTGGACAGGTTTAAACCAACTGAACTGAAAGAGGGTAGTACCTAAACTCCATGCCAGCCTAAACTTAAGGTTGTTTGTTTGACTAGTGTGCCTTCAAACTTGAACTACTTGCACATTCTTGTTGTCTGACAACATGAGTTCCTTGCAGGTTTTGTTTACAGTCCTTATCCAATAATTTGGATTTATTGCAGGGTTTACTTACATCACTTCACACTTTTGCTTAAACGCATAGCATACACATCATAACATCATGCCTTAACATTTCCTTAACCCTTTCAAGGATCTCAAGGGTTTGTGATACAGGTTATGGTAAATCAAATGTCTAGCAAGGGGCAAAGGGGATTTATTTTCCTCTAGCCAAGGTTGTCTAGAAATCAAAACACGATAACTTGAGTCAGGGGCTATGACCCACTCGATATGGTGAGCTTGACTCTTGAAGAAGGACTCTTAACAACATGAAGTTTCTTCAATCAAAGCTGCAAAATTCAAATTCTAACAAGTTTCTTTTTTACCCCGCGGGATCCTTGAAAACATTGCATACATACATATCATTGCATAACAGATCTCCCAGTACGGGTCTCTCATGTTCTCGCTATTCATTTCAACAATGGCTTTCCAACCAGACAACCAAGATCTTCAAACTCGAGAAGCTCAGTTCAGGGATGTATTTCTAAACCTATCCAAGGGGCGGGAAGTGTTGAAAACACTCCTCGTTGGGAACTTGGTCAAGAAAAGTCCTGAAGACAATAAGGACAAACGGTTGGAACAACTGCAAGCTGAGTTCAGTGCCATGAAAACCCAGATGCTGGGGCAGATGGCTCTTATCCAAGGCTTAGCTCGGGAACAAGAAGAGTTGAGAACCATTACCAACCAGCTTCATCAAGACAGATACAACAACATGAAGCAAACAGTCAAGGTCGGGGACCAAGTCATTAATCAACATCCGAGAAGTCAAAGGTTTGGTTTGATGAAGAATAGACCTCTCCAAGTTGCTACTACCTCACGGGTCCAACAACGACCTCGCCAAGAACAACGGGTTGATCAGAGTAAGCCAAACATGCCCAGAAGGCAATTTACCAAGCTCAACATGCCGTTGTCTCAAGCTTTACAACACCTGTTGAGATTGAATCTGGTGACGTTAAGGGACCCTCCTAAGAATCCCAACACAGCCTCCCCAAAGTACAATCCTAATGCAAGGTGTGCATATCACTCCAACAGCCCGGGGCATGATACTAACATTTGTTGGGCGTTGAGCAACAAAATTCAAGACCTGATTGATGAAGGAGCATTGGAATTCACACAAGATGGTCAGGCTGAGTTCTTCTACCATCCCTCCAAGGCTCACCATTTGAAGTGACAAGTTCTGACAAGAGAGGGCTTTTTGTTCATTATAATTTTCAAGTTGTAATTTTCTTTTGATTGTTCGAACATTTATTCATGTCAAACTTTATTACTTTATAAATGCATTGCATATGTCTGTTTTGAATCAGTCCATTTGTATTCACTATATTCAAATTGCTTTCATTTTTTATGATGTTCAACTCTCGATTAAAAAATTCTAAGCCTTTTGAGGGAGGATGACGAAAATGATATCAAAATCTCTACAGTATGCTTTTGAACAGACCCCGCTGACGAGGTACAGGCATTGTTTCAAATCCTAAACAATGGAGTTATAAGGAAGATAATCCCTAGTCAACCCCTTTGAGCCAAAGAAGTTGGATTTTTTCTTTTCACAAATTAAAACCCTTAATTATAAGTTGGGGCAGGGTAGTTTTCTCAGTTGATCCAGGTGCACAATGAATGGCATCAAAGAATTCCTTCCGAAACAAAAGACGGTGTTGGTTCCGTATAATCGTAAGGACAGACAGTCATTATCTCTCAAAATAAAAGCCCAATAAGTCAAAACCTGTGAAGGAGACTTAAGAAAAACTGGGGCATCCCGCTGACTATAATCACAAAAAAGAAATAGTTCATGCAAAAAACAGGAATATAAAAACCAAAAGGAAAGAGATCCTGCAAACTCTCAACCAAATGACTGCCTGTCCAAAATAAATTGTTAGTATTCGAACCATCACTGGTATATCAGAGCAAAGACTCAAACAAGATCTAATGCACGATTAGCTGAGTTTAGGATCGAAGAACATCACGAAGAACGGGTGGTGTTGTACCCCAAAATTTTCCCTCCCATATTCTCCAAGAAATTGCCAAGTCAAGCTGCAAAATTCCCCAAGGGTTGCACAGTGCAAAGGTCTCCTATACAGTCAAAACTAGGGTTTGTGTTCTGATCAAGGAAAGGAAATTTTCAAGGGCCCAATCAAGTCTCATATGCCTACAAATATGGTCAAGTATCCTCATATCAAGTTTCAAGTCATTCAGCTCAAAATTGCACAGTCAAAACCCTAAATTGCACTACAGTCAACTGTAGGGGCAAAATGGTCATTTGACAGTCAAAAGTTCAAATTTTTGGTCAACATATCATTTTGAAGCCACAAACATCATTTGATCAATTCTTGATCATGATTCTCAAAGTTTGGCTCAGAAATCATCAAAGATGCAAAAGTTTCCTTATTTGGACAGCTGAAAAAGTCAACTGAAATTGACCAGGGCATAACTTTCACATGGATTATCAGAAAAATTCCATCCAAAGCTCATTTTTAAGAGAAAGACATTTCCTACAACTCATCTTCATACTTCAAGTCCAAGAAATTCTCTCACAAAAAGTTATCAATTTCAACATTATAGGTCATTTTCAAAAGTCAACAAAAAGGGACTTTAAGTCAAAGGCCATAACTTGAGATTGGTAAATCAAAATGACATGGGACCAAAGGCATTGGTTAGAGGACTCAAAGACCTTTCCAAAATGTCCAAGAACATGAGAAAAGCGTACAAATTGAGCAAGTTATGCCTTGTGGAAGTTGGGAAATTTTTGGATATTTTGAAAAGTCAACATTACTTCAAATGACCTAAAATTGCTAATGGGCCCATTTTTCTTCCATGATTCATCATTCTAAGCATATGCACGACCACTTGGCCCAAAGGGAAGTATTTTCTCATTTTTTATTTATTTATTTGAATTTCTATTTATATTAATTCATTTAAATTAAAATAAATACATGAAAAATGCTAACCTAAGTTTTTTCAATCTTTTTATGCACATTATATCATCAAGATTTCGTGCATATGCTAATTAGGAAAGAATTGGATTGGTTGGCATGATTGAGAGCAAAGAACACATGAAAAAGATTTAAAAAGATCTTAACAAATCAAATTTTCAAAAACCATTAATTCATTGGATTTGTTCTACTTTTGTTAACCTAATGCCTTCACTACATATGCCTGATCATAAACCTAATCACGATAGACACAAAGCTGCGCTAAAGAGCCATTGAAAAACTTGAATTTTTCTCTAAAAACTCAAAACTGAAAAACACTTTTCAGGTGGATTCAAAGCACAAAAACTATTCCATTAGCTTCCTTGAAGGTTCCTGAACGTGTTCCAATCCATATCATCCATTCAAACTCCAAGAACTGGTATATTGAACCGAAACTGCATCAAGAAAATTCCACAATCGTGCATCATGATTTAAGCATTTTTACAGCATTTTATTCATAGATTCATGTTCCTTGTGAAGTTTTGAAGCTAACCATATGCCTTAATTGGATTATTATGTTGTATATGCGTTTTTGCCATGTTTATTTTCTAGGGTTTGCAGGATGTAAATTTGGGGATTTTCAAACGAGAAAAAATTGAGACTCCAAGCTACCATCATTGGATTTAGCACGTCTGGACGAAGAAGATAGGACCATCGCGCTGAATTTATGTGCCAAAGAGAGCTAATCGCTATTTTCCCGTAGCTGACCTAAGGGAACAAATTTAAAACCGTTGCTTAATGTTCTTGTTTCAGAAAAATAAAAAACACACGAAGAAGATGGAGTCGTGGCAAGGAGTGGTTGGTCTGTTTGAAAATTGGCGCGCGGACCCACTAACGTTTTGCTTTTCTTTTATATTATTTATTTGTTATTTATATATCAAACGCGTTGACATGGCTCAGTGGCACAGGTGTTGGTTGGTGATGCTAGTGACCTGGGTTCGAACCCCAGGTCTTGACATTCTTCATATTATTTTGCGTTCAATAATTCTGTGCAGGCTCAACATTGAAAACCATCATGTTCCCTCTTAATCAAGCCAGCCACGTGTTTAGCTTCAATAATCCAAGGGTGCAAAATTGATAAACACCATAAACTCAAGTCAACGCTTCAGCACGCTAATTGGAAAAGTCAATAGACCTGCAGCTTGTTGGGCCAGAATTCCTGGATCCATACCTTCTAAATTGGGACTTCCACCCCCCCTGGTTTGTCATTTTCTATTTTTCTTATATTTTATTTTCAATTGTTATTTTATGTTCTTTATTTGTTTGATTTAATTAATAATTTTTCATAAAAATACAAAAATACCTAAAAAATCAGAAAAGATGAAAAACATAATAAATATTTTTATTCTAATATTTTCATAAATCAATGCATGTAAATAAATTTAGTTTAAATTAGGGTTTGCAATATTAATTCTTTTCATAAAAAATCTAAAAAATGTAGAAATAGGTTTAATTAATATTTTATTCTTATTTTAATTTTGTCTCTTTTTCACAATAATATTATCTCTTTTATTTATTTTTATAATTAAATTTGTAAATTAATTAGGGTTTCATTTAGGTTAAAAAACTCCAATATTTTTCTTAATAACTTAAAAAATAATTAGAATTAGGGTTTGCCTTTTATTTTAATTTTAATTAATTCTTTTTTCATTAAATCTTAAAAACATAAAAAATACCAAAAAAAAACAAAAACAAGTTCTTTTCTTAAATTAATTAATTCATGTAATTTAATTTTTGCAAAAGGGTCCAACGCCCTCCTTTCGACTTAATTGTTTAATTTCGCGCATTTATTTTATGTCATTTAAATAATTATGTACCTCTCCCGAAGCCTTGTAAAGTTGTAATAACTTCTCGCACTTTTATTTCTTTTGCTTTATTTACTTTTCTGTCAAATCGGGTCCGGTTTAATTTTGGCGATGTGGACCCGCGCCATTTGTAATAGCTTTAGATTTACTTTCCCGCAAACTTTTAATCGTTAAACAAAGCATGCAAGAATGAATGGCCATAATAAAATCAAGCGTAGAACACCAATAATATGACAAGACAAATATAAATGAAAACGACACACGAATCGCACACACCACCCCTAGGGTACGCCTCACTGTTGCCTTGCCTCGAAAGGTGATCGTCGAGTAGAGGATGTCTTAGTAAGTCCTCATGATCCGGGAACCTGGCATGAGGGTAGCTTCTAAGGTATCTTCCCATTGCTCTGGTGATCACCATGTCCCTACAAACTCGAATTGACCCGAACACCTCCAACGGTGGTGCTACCTATCTCTCAATGGTGGGATGGCACTACTTTAAAGGACATTTACACAGACGAATTCCTTAGGGTAGGTAGGTTCTCATAGATACTTGCTCTAATCTCAAAACAAATTCAAAAAGACTTTTCACACCGACACATTTTCAAAAGCTTTCAAAGCAATTTTTCAAACACTCTGATACAAGAGTCGAACTGAAATTTTCAAAGAAACTTTTTTAAAACCCACAATTGAAAAGCAAACAAACATTTTTGAAAACACAAATGAGCAAGTATCTAAGAGCCCATGGATAACCATGGATAGAAAGGGTGCTAACACCTTCCCTTTCTATAACCTACCTCCCGAACCGAGAGCAATCTCTTTAAGGAATTTTTCTGTGCTTTTGTCCTTTCCATTTGGAGAAAATAAAAGACGGTGGCGACTCTTGCTTCCGCGACATTTCGCGAACCAGCGTTAAACAGTCAGTTCCAGATCCACCGATCACAGAACTGGCGACTCTGCTGGGGACACTACTTAAAGTGAGGTGTACCTTAGGACTAAGATCACTGTGTTTTCAATTGCCTTCCTTGCTTGCTTTATTATTGTGGGTTGCTTGGGAGTTCTATAGATCCTAACCCGGATCTGTGGGGATACCTTCTTAGAAAGTAGCAACAAGACTGTGAGGGAACTGTGCGGGGTATACCGACATGGTTGAAACAGTCTGCTACGTTGATGTGGCACTTTGGTGTGTACCGGTAACCCTTGAGTTCAGTCAAGGAGAGTACGGGGCCTCCGCGTGGTGTCGTGAAGCATCAACAGACCTTAGGAACCTTAATTGAACTATCTTGGCCTCTTTAGGGTAGTGAGATAACTGACTTTGGTGCAGTCCGAGGTTGGTTGATACTCGATACTACACTCAATTGAGGGTTGCTTTCCTGGAATATTTCGGTCGCCAGTTCAGTGGCTAAATCGAAACGATGAACAATGAAAGCAATCCCGTGATATTGGGAACCTTAGAACCCGGTTACTTTGATTAGGACAGGTTGAACCCACCAACTTCAAGAGGGTACTACCCAGCCCCCATGCTGGCCTTAAACCCTAAGGGCTTGTCTTGTGTGCCTTGTATGCCTTACATGTTTGTCTTTGTAAATATCTGTGGTGTGTTTAATCATAGCATCATGACATCATCCAGCATCATATGCATTGACTAACCATTTCAGGGGTTCGAATTTTCATCTTTGTTCTTGTTTTGTAGGACATGGAAACTGTTCGCAGAAAGACAATTCAAATCAGTCTTGTAAGGATCCCTCCTCAGCTTAAGGAGCTTATATCCAGGATTCCCGAGAACTCGTCCTTCAGTGAAAGGCATGGAAGCCTCATCAGCTTGGTCAACACCAACATTGAGGAAGATATGATAAAGGTCTTGTTCCAGTTCTTTGATCCTCTGCATCACTGTTTTACCTTCTTGGATTATCAGTTGGTACCTACATTGGAGGAGTTCTCCCGGATCCTGAAGATCCCTATCCTTGATCAGCTACCCTTCAACGGTACAGAAAAGGAACCTAAGCTTGAAGAGATTGCTAAGGCCTTGCACCTACAGTCATCTGACCTCAAAGGACATTGGGAGGTTAGAAGTGGTATCAGAGGGTTCTTAGCCAGGTTTCTGTTTGAAAAGGCCCATGAATGTTGGAACTCCCTTGACTTGCAAGCTTTTGAAGAGGTTGTGGCCCTCCTTGTCTATGGTTTGGTGTTGTTTCCTAACCCAGATCAGCTTATTGATATCAATGCTGTCCAGATTTTTATGTCCAGGAATCCCATACCTACATTGCTGGGGGACATCCTTCACTCATGTTACACTCGAACCATGAGAAAAAGAGGTGTCCTTATGTGTTGCACTCCTCTCCTGGGAAGGTGGTTTATTTCGCACCTTCCACAATCAGTCCTGAAGAATGAGCGGGGTTTGAGATGGTCACAACGGTTGATGACACTTACACATGCAGATATACATTGGTGCCCTAGGTCCAGAGAAGATGTCATTATCATCGATCGTTGCGGGGAGTACCCTAATGTTCCTTTACTTGGAATCAGAGGAGGTATTACTTATAGCTCATGCCTGGCTTGGAGACAGTTTGGTTATGCTCGGAGGGATGGTCCTCATGACATGTTAATTCCTGACATAGTTTTTGACTTCGACAACGATACTCAAGGACTTCGCCAGAGATTTATCAGAGCTTGGAGGATGCCCAGTAGGATAGACAGCAAGACACTGGGGCACGGGAATTCCGTCCCGTTGGAACCTTATCTCAAGTGGGTACGCGCCCGCTCCCAGAAGTTAGTGATGCCTTATCCTCATATGCTCCCAGTAATCAAAGAACCAGTCTTGGAAGGAGAAGTGTCCTATATTATTCAGCACCCTGATATGCCCACATCCTGGGAAGAGATGCAAAAGAGCTGGATCCAGCTTAAGGAGGAAAGGAATTCTCTTGAGACTAGTCTGCATGCCAGTGAAAAGAAGGTCTTGGAGCTCACCCGCCTGTTGCATGAGGAGAGGAATCTCAACACCTACATAGCTCCGAAGAGGATGCGCAGTGTATTTTGGGATTGATTTGATTTTTGTACTTTTGCCCATGAGGCCTTGATGTATTAAACAATGATTTCCTTAATGATAACATGTGTTCCTTTTTGTCTACAACAAATTTGAACTTTCGAACCCTTGAATGCATTGCATACGCATTTCATATATCATGTGCATAGCAGGTTTTTCCTCTTTTCAGGTTGCTTACAGTTCTTCGTTGTTTATTTCAGCATCATGAATACCGACTCTGCATCAACTGAGACATCAATCAAGGCTCTTCAGGCGCAGAATGCGCAGTTTCAAGAACTAATCAAGGGTCTGGCTCAAGGCCAAGAAGAACTGAAGGCTATGCTCCTGAAAAAGGAGAAGAAGAAGAAGAGAAGAACTGTTCTGTTCAACTCGGGCCGAAGGTTTAACAATACTCTGCAACAGGAAGAGGCTGGTTCTTCTGTTGACAAGAATTCTCCTCAGGCAGAAGCAAGGGTTCCTAGTCCGGTAGTCTCCGATAACGAGACAGATTTTGATGAAGAGCAGTACCCTCCTGCTGATGACAGATATAAGCAATTGGAAGACAGGTTGAAGGCTATGGAGGTTCAACAGGTACCTGGGCTGGACTTCGGAGATCTGGGTTTGTCGACTGGTGTGATCATCCCTCACAAGTTCAAAGCACCATCCTTCTCTAAATATGACGGGGCGTCTTGTCCCAAGCTGCATCTGAGGTCCTATGTTCGGAAAATTCAGCCGTACTCTGCGGACAAGAATTTATGGATCCACTTCTTCCAGGAGAGTCTTTCAGGGACTCATCTCGAATGGTTCTATCAGCTGGATGGGACCAAGGTTCGTAACTGGGAGGAGTTGGCTACTGCTTTCTATAAGCAGTATCAATATAATGCCGACCTTGCCCCCACATGTACCCAACTCCAGGGTATGTAGTTAGGTGCAAGCGAAGGTTTTAAGGAGTACGCTCAGAAGTGGAGAGACCTGGCTGGTAGGGTACAGCCACCATTGACTGATCGGGAGTTGGTAGACATGTTCTTGGGGACCTTATCAGGGCCGTTTTTCAACCATCTCATTGGGAATTCTTCTGCTGGGTTCACTGATTTGATCTTGACTGGAGAGAGGATTGAAGCTGGGTTAAAGTATGGAAAAATTCCGAAGGGTGCATCATCTAGTTCTGAGAAGAAACCCTTCAAGAAGGAGTCTAGTGTCGTATATGGTTCCAGGAAATCAGAGAGACATGAGCACCGCCAATCTGTCAGTGCGGTAATGATTGCTAAGCCTGCTGCCTCTCCCCGGCCAAACAATCCTCAGAAGGTTGAAAGACCCCGGAGAGAATTCACCCGCTTAAACATGACTTTGTCGCAAATCCTGCCACAGTTGCTCTCAACCAATTTAGTGACTGTCAGGGAGGCGCCGAAGTTCCCAAATACTGCATCTCCCAGGTACAACCCGAATGCTCGTTGTGCTTACCATTCAGATAGCCCGGGGCACTCTACTGATGACTGTTGGGCGTTAAAGAACAAGCTGCAGGACCTTATTGACGCCAAAGAGGTGCAGTTTGAGGCATCTGACAAGCCTAATGTGGTGACGGCTCCCCTACCCGCTCATGGAGTGAATGCTATTGGAGACGAGGATGAAGTTGATGAAGCTGAGTTTGATAGCTGGATCTACCCAGCAACCGACAGTGGACTCAACAATTGGAGTGCAAAGGACAACTTATCTGTTTCTCTTGTTACTGAGTAATGAATTCCTATGTTTTGTTATTTTGTAATAAACGATGATAAACTCTATGGCCCGGTGTCTTACCCGAGGCACCGTGGTATCATTTGTGAGGGCATACAAACTGTCATTTCATATATCATGAATGAAAATCTTGGACGTATTTTTCGCATTGCAAATATTGTGCTCCTTTTCTGTCTTTCTTTTCCTTTACATAATTTTCAAAACAGCTGTATTTACACACACACTCACTCATACAGGTTTCAATCCACTCTGGATCTCACTGATAACAACTCTGCTACTGCCCATTATGACTTCGAAAATCCGATCAACTTAGCCGAAGACGAAGGTGAAGATGATTGCGAAGTGCCTGGCGAGCTTGCAAGACTGTTACTCCAGGAAGAGAGGGCAATTCAACCACATGAAGAGCCAGTGGAAACAATCAACCTGGGTACTGAGGCAGACAGGAAAGAGGTAAAGATTGGTGCCAACCTAGAGCTCAGCGTGAAGCAACGGTTAACCAAGATGTTACATGATTATATGGAGATCTTTGCCTGGTCCTACGAAGACATGCCCGGGTTGGATACTGATATTGTGGTCCATCACTTGCCAACTAGGGAAGACTGGCCTCCAGTTAAACAAAAGGTCCGTCGGATGCGTCCAGAGATGTCCGAGAAGATTAAGGCCGAGGTTATGAAACAGTTTGATGTTGGGTTCCTTGCAGTGACTTCTTACCCTCAGTGGGTCGCTAATGTGGTGCCGGTACCTAAGAAGGATAGAAAGGTCAGAATGTGTGTCGACTATAGGGATCTGAACAGGGCCAGCCCCAAGGATGACTTTCCCTTACCTCACATTGATGTCCTTGTTGATAACACAGCTCAGCACAAGGTATTCTCTTTCATGGATGGCTTTTCAGGTTACAATCAGATCAAGATGGCACCTGAAGACATGGAGAAGACTACATTTGTTACTCAGTGGGGCACCTTCTGTTACAAGGTCATGCCATTTGGATTAAAGAACGCTGGGGCAACCTACCAACGTGCCATGGTTGCTTTATTTCATGACATGATCCATCATGAGATAGAAGTGTATGTGGACGACATGATCGCTAGGTCCCAAACTGAGGAAGAGCACCTAGATCATCTGCAGAAGTTGTTTGACCGGTTGAAACTATACAAGCTGAGATTGAACCCGAACAAGTGCACCTTCGGGGTAAGATCTGGGAAGTTGCTAGGCTTCGTGGTCAGTGACAAGGGCATTCAAGTGGACCCTGCTAAGGTCAAAGCTATTCAAGAGATGCCAGTTCCTAAGACAGAGAAGGAAGTCAGAGGCTTTTTAGGACGCCTGAATTATATTGCTCGCTTCATCTCACATCTGACTGCTACTTGTGAGCCAATCTTCAAGCTGCTGAAGAAAGATCAGGTAGTACGTTGGAACGATGAATGTCAGGCTGCTTTTGACAAAATCAAAGAGTATCTCCAAGAACCACCTATCCTTATGCCACCGGTTGAAGGGAGACCTCTGATATTATACCTGACAGTGCTGGACAACTCAATGGGGTGTGTGCTGGGGCAGCATGACGAGTCTGGCCGAAAAGAGCATGCCATTTATTACCTTAGCAAAAAGTTTACCGACTGTGAGACCCGATACTCACTGCTTGAGAAAACTTGTTGCGCTTTCGTATGGGCTGCTCGCCGGCTGAGACACTATATGCTGACTCACACTACCTTGTTGATATCAAAGATGGATCCGATAAAATACATATTCGAAAAGCCTGCTCTGTCTGGGAGAATTGCAAGATGGCAAATGATCTTGACGGAATACGACATTCAGTACACAACCCAGAAAGCCATCAAGGGAAGTGTATTGGCAGACCACCTGGCACATCAAGCTGTAGATGATTATCAATCAATGAACTTCGAGTTTCCGGATGAAAGCATCATGATAGTGACTGATTGTGAAGTACCTGGACCGGATGAAGGACCTGAACCAGGATCCCGATGGTCTATGCACTTTGACGGAGCCTCCAATGCTTTGGGAAATGGTATCGGCGCCATAATCATATCTCCACAAGGTACTCATACTCCACTCACTGCCCGGCTGTGTTTCAACTGTACCAACAACATGGCAGAGTATGAGGCGTGCATCATGGGTCTTCAAGCTGCGATCGACCTAAGGATCAAATTTCTAAGTGTCTTCGGAGATTCCGCTCTTGTGATCAATCAGATCAAAGGAGAGTGGGATACGAAACATCCAAACTTGATTCCTTACAGAGAATGTGTGTTGACCCTGATTCCCCACTTCACAGAGATAACCTTTGAGCACTTTCCAAGAGAAGAGAATCAGTTAGCGGACGCGTTAGCTACAATGTCTTCAATGTTCAAGGTCAAATGGGATAATGAGGCTCCCCGGATCATCATCTGGAAACTGGATGAACCGGCATACTGTTGTGATCTCGAAACTGAATTGGTGACTGAGAAGCCTTGGTACCACGAAGTGAAGAGATATCTGGAAGCTCAGGAATACCCTGAAGGTGCCTCTGTCAATGATAAGAAATTCCTGAGGAGGTTTGCAGCCAAGTTCTTCCTTAGCAACGGCATCTTGTATAAGCGAAACCATGATTCAACCCTACTGCGTTGTGTGGATAAAATTGAAGCAGCAAGGATCATGGAAGAGCTACATGAAGGGACCTTTGGTACACATTCCAGTGGGCATACTATGGCTAAGAAAATCCTACGGGCAGGATATTACTGGTCCACAATGGAAGCTGACTGCTACCAACACTCCAGGACATGCCACAAGTGCCAGATCTATGCAGATAAGGTGCATGTTCCTCCGGTTCCCCTGAATGTTCTGACTGCGCCTTGGCCGTTTGCAATGTGGGGCATAGACATGATCGGCGAGATTAAACCTACGGCATCTAATGGACATCGCTTCATCCTAGTGGCGATTGATTACTTCACAAAGTGGGTTGAGGCAGCATCCTATGCTACGGTAACCAAGACTGTTGTGGCACGGTTCATTCGGCACAACCTGATCTGTCGGTACGGCGTCCCAGAACGAATTATTACAGACAACGGTACCAATCTGAACAATAATATGATTGATGAGCTCTGCGAACAGTTCAAGATACAGCACCATAATTCTTCTCCTTACAGACCGAAGATGAATGGGGCTGTAGAGGCAGCAAATAAGAACATCAAGAAAATCGTGCAGAAAATGACAGTGACTTACAAAGATTGGCACGAGATGTTACCGTTCGCTCTACATGGGTACCGTACCTCAGCTAGGACGTCAACCGGGGCAACTCCTTTCTCTCTGGTTTATGGCATGGAGGCAGTCTTACCAATCGAAGTACAAATTCCCTCTCTCCGGATAATGAAGGATGCAAATCTGAACGAAGATGATTGGATCCAGACACGACTTGATCAACTCAACCTCATTGACGAAAAGAGACTTGCTGCTATCTGTCATGGTCAGACGTATCAGAAACGGATGATCAGGGCATTTAACAAAAAAGTCAGACCATAGGAATATCAAGTTGGGGATCTGGTAATCAAGAGAATCATCCTTCCTCAGAGTGATCCAAGGGGCAAATGGACCCCTACGTACGAAGGGCCATTTGTGGTTAAGCATGTGTTCTCAGGAGGAGCCATGATATTGACCAACAGGGATGGTGACGACCTTCCTCACCCCGCCAATGTAGACATAGTAAAAAGATACTACGCATGAAAAAAAAGACCCGCTAGGCTGACATGCCTAGGCAAAAATTAGGGCTTCCCGTCGAACCAAAAGGGTTCGGGCAAAATGAAGGGATGAAAGTGGAAAAAAATTTGTACACCCGGCAAGTCGAAAACCTGAAAAGGCGGCTTGGGCAAAAATGGGTATCCCGGTGGACTGAAAACCCGAAAGGGCAGTCCAGGCAAAAATTAGGGATAAAAGCGTAATACTATGTCTCATTGGATCACTTTGCATCCAGAATCCGGTATCTACATCAAGTTCAGACGGCGTCGATCAGTCAGCTTCACCTTCAACCAAGGTCATCAAGTGATGAGACGCTCGGAATTATAAAGGCAATAGCAGAGTTGAAACCCAGTGGGATCATTCACTTCACACAGCTGTTTTATTTTGTACAAAATTTGTATAAACTCTCTTGTTCGGCGACGTTCCTCTTACTAGGACGTCTGCCTCTTGTATACAAAACGCCTATTTTCAGGCCATTCAAAAATCAATACAAATATATCTTCAGTTAAACGTGCCAAGTGTTTTTTCTTTTTCTGTTTTGTTTTGCGAAGAACGTCCAAGGTTCAATTTGTGATATATGCATTGACAATAATTTGCTAACTCATAAATATTTGCATACGAAACAAAGGAATTAATTGCAGGTGACACTAGAAACAGGGGCAATAAAGAGTTGTCTGAGCAGTCTAATTGTTCTATCCTCCAAGGTACCAAGATAGGTTCAGCTAAAGAACACGACCAAGTACATATTAAATCCCCAGAGAGTGGTTCAGCAAAACAGTACATTCCTCTCCAAGCTATTATCAAACCTCAAGGAAATTGAGTATCCTCCCGTAGATTTCAATACTTCCCCAGCAGCATATATTCAATACAAGCATCCCCGGCAGTCTTGGTCTAAAGATTGTTCCCCGGCGGCGTATCAACATTCAAAGGAATCCCGTCCTCAGCATATCAAAACTCCCCAGAAGAGTCCAATCTAGTTCCCCAGGAAAGTTGGAATCCATCTCCCCAAGCAGTAAGCTTATCCCCAGTAGATTCTGGAAGCTTATCCCCTCTCAGAGCATGAACGCGTCGTCTGGCTTGATTTAAAGAGTTATTTCCTCAACAGGATATAACTGGGTTATCCTCAGCCAAAAAGCCGCGGAAAGAGCGTCGTCGACAAAGTCTTCCTATCCCCAGCAAGCTATTACCAACACTCGGCAAGGCATCCCTCTTCCCACAGAGTATTGCTTCCCAGCATGGTCGCTAGAGTATCTTTTCTCCCCGCAGAATCCTCCATTTGCCAAGTTTATTCCGCAACGGAGTCATCCTCTCCTACCGGTATTCTTATCATCCCCAGCGGAAGCAAAATCTATTCTTCAACATCAGCCCAGGATACGACTTCCCGGCACCCGTCAAGGATCCACTTTCCTAGACAAAAACATACATAAAACATACATAAAACATCATATACATCATTATAGCATGCATAGACGCATCATATCATACGAGTCTCATTTATGTTGAGAACATCATTGCTTGATCCATATCATGCATTGCATATGACTGACCTTTACCTTTCAGGAAAGATCCAATTGAGTTCTCAGACATTTCAAGACCTAGACCGGTTCAGTTAAATCGACCCTAAGATTTTCCTGATGCTTATCCAGTCAAAGGCCTTCTCTGGTTCAGTCAGATCGACCCTAAGATCTCCCTGATGCTTATCCAGTTGAAGATATTTCAAGACCTAGACCGGTTCAGTTAAATCGACCCTAAGATTTTCCTGATGCTTATCCAGTCAAAGGCCTTCTCTGGTTCAGTCAGATCGACCCTAAGATCTCCCTGATGCTTATCCAGTTGAAGATATTTCAAGACCTTGTCCGGTTCAGTTAAATCGACCCTAAGATTTTCCTGATGCTTATCCAGTCAAAGGCCTTCTCTGGTTCAGTCAGATCGACCCTAAGATCTCCCTGATGCTTATCCAGTTGAAGATATTCCAAGACCTTGTCCGGTTCAGTTAAATCGACCCCAAGATTTTCCTGATGCTTATCCAGTCAAAGGCCTTCTCTGGTTCAGTCAGATCGACCCTAAGATCTCCCTGATGCTTATCCAGTTGAAGATATCCCAAGACCTTGTCCGGTTCAGCTAAATCGACCCCAAGATTTTCCTGATGCTTATCCAGTCAAAGGCCTCCTCTGGTTCAGTCAGATCGACCCTAAGATCTCCCTGATTCTTATCCCAGTAGAAGACACCCAAGATTTTTCTCAACGAGCGTTGTTAAAGTTAAAGTCGCCCAAGGTTCTCTTACCATTCATGCTAAGGTAGTAACCATCCCTGGTTCGTTCATCGCCGTTTGAAGCTCCAGACTCAGCTCCTGTAACCAGTCAGGACACATCTATACCAAGCATCTGAAAACCAGCCCCTGCAACGTGTCAGGTACTCATTTGTTCTTTTGCAGGTATGCAGGTTCTCGTTAAGGAATCTCCTGCGCGATCAACATCCAGATGGCATCTATAAGCCCATCATCCTATTCATCAATCTCCAAATGGCATCCATAAGCCCATTCCCACCATCATACTGCTACTATGTGAGCGCAAATTTCTGGGCACTCTAGTGTTCAATCATCTTCCACCCTCGGATTACGAAAGGCACGTCAGCCAATCTGCATCCTCAGGTCTAAGAAGATTGAACAGGGGCAACTGTTGTACCCCAAAATTTGCCCTCCCATATTCTCCAAGAAATTGCCAAGTCAAGCTGCAAAATTCCCCAAGGGTTGCACAGTGCAAAGGTCTCCTATACAGTCAAAACTAGGGTTTGTGTTCTGATCAAGGAAAGGAAATTTTCAAGGGCCCAATCAAGTCTCATATGCCTACAAATATGGTCAAGTATCCTCATATCAAGTTTCAAGGCATTCAGCTCAAAATTGTACAGTCAAAACCCTAAATTGCACTACAGTCAACTGTAGGGGCAAAATGGTCATTTGACAGTCAAAAGTTCAAATTTTTGGTCAACATATCATTTTGAAGCCACAAACATCATTTGATCAATGCTTGATCATGATTCTCAAAGTTTGGCTCAGAAATCATCAAAGATGCAAAAGTTTCCTTATTTGGACAGTTGAAAAAGTCAACTGAAATTGACCAGGGCATAACTTTCACATGGATTATCAGAAAAATTCCATCCAAAGCTAATTTTGAAGAGAAAGACATTTCCTACAACTCATCTTCATACTTCAAGTCCAAGAAATGCTCTCACAAAAAGTTATCAATTTCAACATTATAGGTCATTTTCAAAAGTCAACAAAAAGGGACTTTAAGTCAAAGGCCATAACTTGATATTGGTAAATCAAAATGACATGGGACCAAAGGCATTGGTTAGAGGACTCAAATACCTTTCCAAAATGTCCAAGAACATGAGAAAAGCTTAAAAATTGAGCAAGTTATGCCTTGTGGAAGTTGGGAAATTTTTGGATATTTTGAAAAGTCAACATTACTTCAAATGACCTAAAATTGCTAATGGGCCCATTTTTCTTCCATGATTCATCATTCTAAGCATATGCACGACCACTTGGCCCAAAGGGAAGTATTTTCTCATTTTTTATTTATTTATTTGAATTTCTATTTATATTAATTCATTTAAATTAAAATAAATACATGAAAAATGCTAACCTAAGTTTTTTCAATCTTTTTATGCACATTATATCATCAAGATTTCGTGCATATGCTAATTAGGAAAGAATTGGATTGGTTGGCATGATTGAGAGCAAAGAACACATGAAAAAGATTTAAAAAGATCTTAACAAATCAAATTTTCAAAAACCATTAATTCATTGGATTTGTTCTACTTTTGTTAACCTAATGCCTTCACTACATATGCCTGATCATAAACCTAATCACGATAGACACAAAGCTGCGCTAAAGAGCCATTGAAAAACTTGAATTTTTCTCTAAAAACTCAAAACTGAAAAACACTTTTCAGGTGGATTCAAAGCACAAAAACTATTCCATTAGCTTCCTTGAAGGTTCCTGAACGTGTTCCAATCCATATCATCCATTCAAACTCTAAGAACTGGTATATTGAACCGAAACTGCATCAAGAAAATTCCACAATCGTGCATCATGATTTAAGCATTTTTACAGCATTTTATTCATAGATTCATGTTCCTTGTGAAGTTTTGAAGCTAACCATATGCCTTAATTGGATTATTATGCTGTATATGCGTTTTTGCCATGTTTATTTTCTAGGGTTTGCAGGATGTAAATTTGGGGATTTTCAAACGAGAAAAAATTGAGACTCCAAGCTACCATCATTGGATTTAGCACGTCTGGACGAAGAAGATAGGACCATCGCGCTGAATTTATGTGCCAAAGAGAGCTAATCGCTATTTTCCCGTAGCTGACCTAAGGGAACAAATTTAAAACCGTTGCTTAATGTTCTTGTTTCAGAAAAATAAAAAACACACGAAGAAGATGGAGTCGTGGCAAGGAGTGGTTGGTCTGTTTGAAAATTGGCGCGCGGACCCACTAACGTTTTACTTTTCTTTTATATTATTTATTTGTTATTTATATATCAAACGCGTTGACATGGCTCAGTGGCACAGGTGTTGGTTGGTGATGCTAGTGACCTGGGTTCGAACCCCAGGTCTTGACATTCTTCATATTATTTTGCGTTCAATAATTCTGTGCAGGCTCAACATTGAAAACCATCATGTTCCCTCTTAATCAAGCCAGCCACGTGTTTAGCTTCAATAATCCAAGGGTGCAAAATTGATAAACACCATAAACTCAAGTCAACTCTTCAGCACGCTAATTGGAAAAGTCAATAGACCTGCAGCTTGTTGGGCCAGAATTCCTGGATCCATACCTCCTAAATTGGGACTTCCACCCCCCCTGGTTTGTCATTTTCTATTTTTCTTATATTTTATTTTCAATTGTTATTTTATGTTCTTTATTTGTTTGATTTAATTAATAATTTTTCATAAAAATACAAAAATGCCTAAAAAATCAGAAAAGATGAAAAACATAATAAATATTTTTATTCTAATATTTTCATAAATCAATGCATGTAAATAAATTTAGTTTAAATTAGGGTTTGCAATATTAATTCTTTTCATAAAAAATCTAAAAAATGTAGAAATAGGTTTAATTAATATTTTATTCTTATTTTAATTTTGTCTCTTTTTCACAATAATATTATCTCTTTTATTTATTTTTATAATTAAATTTGTAAATTAATTAGGGTTTCATTTAGGTTAAAAAACTCCAATATTTTTCTTAATAACTTAAAAAATAATTAGAATTAGGGTTTGCCTTTTATTTTAATTTTAATTAATTCTTTTTTCATTAAATCTTAAAAACATAAAAAATACCAAAAAAAACAAAAACAAGTTCTTTTCTTAAATTAATTAATTCATGTAATTTAATTTTTGCAAAAGGGTCCAACGCCCTCCTTTCGACTTAATTGTTTAATTTCGCGCATTTATTTTATGTCATTTAAATAATTATGTACCTCTCCCGAAGCCTTGTAAAGTTGTAATAACTTCTCGCACTTTTATTTCTTTTGCTTTATTTACTTTTCTGTCAAATCGGGTCCGGTTTAATTTTGGCGATGTGGACCCGCGCCATTTGTAATAGCTTTAGATTTACTTTCCCGCAAACTTTTAATCGTTAAACAAAGCATGCAAGAATGAATGGCCATAATAAAATCAAGCGTAGAACACCAATAATATGACAAGACAAATATAAATGAAAACGACACACGAATCGCACACACCACCCCTAGGGTACGCCTCACTGTTGCCTTGCCTCGAAAGGTGATCGTCGAGTAGAGGATGTCTTAGTAAGTCCTCATGATCCGGGAACCTGGCATGAGGGTAGCTTCTAAGGTATCTTCCCATTGCTCTGGTGATCACCATGTCCCTACAAACTCGAATTGACCCGAACACCTCCAACGGTGGTGCTACCTATCTCTCAATGGTGGGATGGCACTACTTTAAAGGACATTTACACAGACGAATTCCTTAGGGTAGGTAGGTTCTCATAGATACTTGCTCTAATCTCAAAACAAATTCAAAAAGACTTTTCACACCGACACATTTTCAAAAGCTTTCAAAGCAATTTTTCAAACACTCTGATACAAGAGTCGAACTGAAATTTTCAAAGAAACTTTTTTAAAACCCACAATTGAAAAGCAAACAAACATTTTTGAAAACACAAATGAGCAAGTATCTAAGAGCCCATGGATAACCATGGATAGAAAGGGTGCTAACACCTTCCCTTTCTATAACCTACCTCCCGAACCGAGAGCAATCTCTTTAAGGAATTTTTCTGTGCTTTTGTCCTTTCCATTTGGAGAAAATAAAAGACGGTGGCAACTCTTGCTTCCGCGACATTTCGCGAACCAGCGTTAAACAGTCAGTTCCAGATCCACCGATCACAGGTGGGTACAAATAAAAGTTGAGCCTTTATCATTTGTTTCTTAAACTGTGAACCAGGCCACGTTATAACCCTTAAAAGTCCTAGCTGAAGCATGGGTTAGTTTGAAAGCATACTGTTACAAAAGGTATCTTGACTCATGTAGGGTTCGCTGTAAATCCTGAGTTGACGTCACATTTTACAAAATTTTCCTATCTTACTGAAAAAATGCATTTTCAAAAACTTCAAGACAGACATAAGCTTTGCATTATTAAAATAACATTGTTTGCATATGACTATTTGTTCAAACAACAGAGAAATTCGCACGACGAATATCTAGTGAACAAAAAAAACCTTCTCAATAAAAAAGGATCGCCTCAAGTGGAAAAACACTTCCAACCAAGGGGCAAGGCATAATCATTGTCCATCATCTGGGGCAGTCAAGTCAAGATTCAAGGAGTCTCTCAAAGATGCCAAATAGCCAGGGGCAGATCTCCGTCTGAATCACTTGGGGCATTGGACATGAATTCCAGCAATGAATCTTGCATGATCAAACATCTTCTGGTAGTATGGCGACACAACACTACTGACGGTAACAACTCCCTACACTCTGAGAGCGTGGACATAGTCAAAAAAGTACTACGCATAATCAAAGACTCGCTAGGTTGACTGGCCTAGGCAAAAATAAGGGCTTCCCGGCGAACCAAAAGGGTTCGGGCAAAAATAAGGGATGAAAATGAAAAATTTGTACACCCGGCAAGTCGAAAACCTGAAAAGGCGGCTTGGGCAAAAAAGGGTATCCCGGTGGACTGAAAACCCGAAAGGGCGGTCCAGGCAAAAAATTAGGGATCAAAGCGTACGACCATGTCTCGTCATCTCGTCACTGGCCTACCAGAAGAAGGCTTGTCGTTTTAACCGAAAGATACCAAGCACCTTATAGGTGGGGATAATACTCGATCCATAGGGCCTCCGCAGGCACCTTCTCCCGCAAAAAGCAGGGGCAAATAAGAATTGTCCAAATTGTACAAATTGCTCTATCCACCAGGTACTAAGGTATATATTCAGCTGAAGAATATGGCTAAGATACTTTCACTCCCCGCAGAGTAAGACAGTAAGATAGCTCTCTCAGCTGAGACTTGCAACTATGAACGAATCAGTAATACTCTCCCCAAGCAGAGTTAGTCTACCGTCAGCCCCGAAAAGGCTTGGTGTCCCCAAAAGGTCTTAATATTCCCCAGCGGAGTATAAAGATATTCTCCAGCAAGCATAAGAGTATCCCTGGCAATCTTAATATTCCCCAACGGAATATAAGAATGTTCCCCAGCAGAATGCAAGATACCCCCAGTGGAGCCATTTCCCCAGCGCAGTCTAAAAAAAAGCTTCCCCAATGGAGTTGAATCATCTTCCCCAGTAGACTCTGGAAGCTTATCCCCTGCGAAGCACAAATAAGTCTCCTCAGCCAAATTAAGAGGTTATCCCCACAAGAGTCTAACTGGGTTATCCTCAGCAAGTTGCAACTGAAAGATCATCCCCAACGAAGTTCTTTCTATCCCCAGCGGAGTTCATCATCAAAATCCCCAACAGAGCTTATCAACGGAATCCCCAACGGAGTTTATCATTAAAATCTCAGCGAAGTATCTCTTCCCCAGAGAGTAATTCCCCGCAGAGTAATCTCTTCATCAAGTTTATTCCCCAACGGAGTCATCCTCTCCTGCAGGTTTATTCTTGCAATCATCTTCGTTCATCATCCCCAGCGGAAATGAAGAACTCAACTCTATTCTCCAGCAGTTCGGGATTTATTTTCCCCAATTAAAACATCACATTTCCATACATCATGATACATGCATATACGCATCATACCATACAATCTCATTTATGGTGAGAACATCATTGCTTGATCCATATCATGCATTGCATATGACTGACCTTTACCTTTCAGGAAAGATGCAGTTAAATTCTCAATTATGTCAATGGAGACAAAATCAGTTAAATCGATTCCTAAAGATTTTTCTGAGGCGAAGCCAGTCAATGGAGACAAAATCAGTTAAATCGATTCCTAAAGATTTTTCTAAGGCGAAGCCAGTCAATGGAGACAAAATCAGTTAAATCGATTCCTAAAGATTTTTCTGAGGCAAAACCAGTCAATGGAGACAAAATCAGTTAAATCGATTCCTAAAGATTTTTCTGAGGCAAAGCCAGTCAATGGAGACAAAATCAGTTAAATGGATTCCTAAAGATTTTTCTGAGGCAAAGCCAGTCAATGGAGACAAAATCAGTTAAATCGATTCCTAAAGATTTTTCTGAGGCGAAGCCAGTCAATGGAGACAAAATCAGTTAAATTGATTCCTAAATATTTTTCTGAGGCGAAGCCAGTCAATGGAGACAAAATCAGTTAAATCGATTCCTAAAGATTTTTCTGAGGCGAAGCCAGTCAATGGAGACAAAATCAGTTAAATCGATTCCTAAAGATTTTTATGAGGCAAAGCCAGTCAATGGAGACAAAATCAGTTAAATCGATTCCTAAAGATTTTTCTGAGGCAAAGCCAGTCAATGGAGACAAAATCAGTTAAATCGATTCCTAAAGATTTTTCTGAGGTAAAGCCAGTCAATGGAGACAAAATCAGTTAAATCGATTCCTAAAGATTTTTCTGAGGTGAAGCCAGTCAATGGAGACAAAATCAGTTAAATCGACTCCTAAAGATTTTTCTGAGGTAAAGCCAGTCAATGGAGACAAAATCAGTTAAATCGATTCCTAAAGATTTTTATGAGGCAAAGCCAGTCAATGGAGACAAAATCAGTTAAATCGATTCCTAAAGATTTTTCTGAGGAAAAGCCAGTCAATGGAGACAAAATCAGTTATCGATTCCTAAAGATTTTTCTGAGGCGAAGCCAGTCAATGGAGACAAAATCAGTTAAATCGATTCCTAAAGAATTTTCTAAGGTGAAGCCAGTCAATGGAGACAAAATCAGTTAAATCGACTCCTAAAGATTTTTCTGAGGTAAAGCCAGTCAATGGAGACAAAATCAGTTAAATCGATTCCTAAAGATTTTTCTGAGGTAAAGCCAGTCAATGGAGACAAAATCAGTTAAATCGATTCCTAAAGATTTTTCTGGGGTAAAGCCAGTAAATGGAGACAAAATCAGTTAAATCAATTCCTAAAGATTTTTCTGAGGCGAAACCAGTCAATGGAGACAAAACCAGTTAAATCGATTCCTAAAGATTTTTCTGAGGTGAAGCCAGTCAATGGAGACAAAATCAGTTAAATCGATTCCTAAAGATTTTTCTGAGGCGAAGCCAGTCAATGGAGACAAAATCAGTTAAAATCGATTCCTAAAGATTTTTCTGAGGCAAGGCCAGTCAATGGAGACAAAATCAGTTAAATCGATTCCTAAAGATTTTTCTGAAGCAAGGCCAGTCAATGGAGACAAAATCAGTTAAATTGATTCCTAAAGATTTTTCTGTGGCCCAACCTGTCAATAGAGATAACCTGTCAATGAAGACAACATGTCAATAGAGATAACCTGTTAATGGAGACAACTCGTCAAAGGAGACACCCCGTCAGAAGAGACAACCCGTCAACGAAGATAAAACCACCTACCAACAATCTCCAAATGGCATCTGTAAGCCCATTCCCGACATCACAATGTTGATACTACACCATGCGAGTGAAAATTTCTGGGCACTCTAGTGTTCAATCATCTTCCACCTTCGGATCACGAAAGGCACGCAAGCCAATCTACATCCTCAAGTTTAAGAAGATTGAACAGGGGCAACTGTTGTATCCCAAAATTTTCCCTCTCATGTTTTCCAAAGGTCATCCCTGCATGGTTGACCAGAAACCCTTGCCTAAGGAAAAAGAAAATTTTTGAGTGGTGCTTTAAGTACCTTTCGATTGGCATTCTGAAAGACCCTTCGATTGGTATTCTGAAGGAGCCTTTCGATCACACATGGATAATTCCCTTCGATTAGAACTATGGCCAATCCTTTCGATTGACATTCTAAAAATACTTCGATTGACATCTGGGAAAAGCCTTCGATTGGGTATCCAAAATCCTTCGATACAGGCTTGACTCACCAGTCTTCGATTGGGCATTTGGCACTCTTCGATCAGGCTTTGATTAGTAAGCTTTGATTGAGCGCTGGAACCCTTCGATCAAGCTTTGGTATACAAGTCTTCGATTGAGCGTTGGGCCCCCCTTCGATCAAGTCAATTTCACAATGCTTTGACTAGTACTTCAGAGGGTCCTTCGACTGGAACTTCATACTTTACCTCAATCAGAAACATCAGAACGAAATGACCTTCGAATGGCATTTCAGTGCAGAGTTTCTCTTAATCTAAGATGCTCTGATAAAGGAAGTTCTGGACACTTCGAATCAGAACTTAGACTCATCACAAGGCCAAGGGCTAGTCGAAGTTGTCTAATAGGGAATGTTCTAAATATATTCGAATTGGACTTTGAAGATAGCAAAGAAGGCAGATTCGAAGGAATGAAGTAGGCTGGCGTGACTAAGCAAAAACCACATATCCTAACCTGTCCAGGTTCACCCAAAGTTCACAATGGCATGTGTCCCTTGCAAATATAGAAATAATTAAATGCTGATTGTGGATTCAATTATTTGAATTAAAGGCCAGATTTTTGCCTTATTTGCTCCCAACCCTACAAGAGCTGATTCGACCAGGGTGATCCTTTTCGAATCAAGCAATCGAAGCAGAGGCTATGCAATTGAAGCTGGAGTAATTCGAAGTGGAGCTTAGAGCTATCAAAGAGAGCAAATTCGAAGGGAAGTGGATCTGAAGTGGCAAGTCAGCTTTCGATGTTCATCATGTTGGAGGCCCAAACAACTCATAACAGGCTGGCAGTAACGCATGAAAATAGATTGGCACATGATTGAATCAAATATAGCAAGTCTTTATGAAGAAATCAAATCAAATCTCTTCATCATAATGGACCAAGATTTGATACACAAATGTTGACCTGAATTCCTTTGTCTATATAAACCTCATGCTCACAAACAAAAAAGGCACGGGAAGAACACAGACAAAACTCTACATAACAAAAAACGCACAAAACTCTGCAGAAACGGCCACCAACTTTGAGAAAAAAGCTTGAGAACCTTGGATATGAAATTGCACTCAGAGACCTTTTCAGGATCAAACAAAGGTTCCAATCGCCTCCTTGGACCTCACTGAAGCAGTACCAATCATTCTCGTGTGCTCTCTTGCCCCAAAAAGCCTTGTAAGTATCACTCTGAACCGCCGTACTTATGGAATCGTAAAGCTTCAATCTTGCATCCTTTCATTGAAATAATTGCATATTCATACTCTGTGCTGTATTCTGAGACTTTTGGCATCATTGAATTTTATTTTCATAGCCTGTAACGCCATGCCCAGTTCTAGGGTTCGTGTATCTCGTTTTTGGGGTTTTTAATTGCAGGCAAAATCAATGCAAATAAGGGCCATGGATGAGTTCAGGGGAGAGAGACGAGTGCATTGGCGCTCTTAGCTTGCGTTTATATGGCCAAGGGAGGATTTTGGAGAGATCCTAGGAACCTTCCTGCGGATAAAAATCCGTAGGTAAACGAACCAGGTCTTGTGAAGAAGACGATTACGTGGTGGAGCGTGATTGGTTCATTTGAATCAATTGCACGTTTTTATTTTTGGCCAGGCATAATTGAATTGTTTCTATATAATATTTAGCTTCTATTCCACTAACAGGCTAACATCATGGCTCAGTTGGTAGCACGTTGGTTGAATTGTCTCTTGGGACCTGGGTTCGAATCCCAGGTCCCCCAAACTTTGTTATCATTTTGTTTCAGGCGTTCACATGCAGCGCTTCAGGCAGGGAGCA
Source organism: Vicia faba (assembly GCA_948472305.1). Taxonomy (NCBI): domain Eukaryota; kingdom Viridiplantae; phylum Streptophyta; class Magnoliopsida; order Fabales; family Fabaceae; genus Vicia; species Vicia faba. The sequence goes on along the minus strand of OX451741.1, from coordinate 1,519,122,619 downwards.
CCATATACCTCCAGATCTCAAAGGCCAGGTGGTTCCAGATTCGGATCCAATAGTCCAGGATGGATGTTCACCATGAACCCTGGTCAACAAGCGCACATGCAATCTGAAAGTCAAAGCAGGCTGGAATATGTTTGGGCCAAGAAAATGCTGACCAAACCTCCTGATTTGGGGCCCAACCCCCCCTTTGGTTTACTTCTTTTCTATTTTCTTTCTTTATTTAATTTTTTTAATTTTTTTAATTGTTAATTAATCAACCCTTAATTTTTCTCATAAAAATCAGAAAACACAAAAAATAATATTTATTAACTTCACTATTTTATTTTTGTAAATAAATCATTAACCAATTAATTTAGTTTTTTTTAATTAGGTTTAATACCAACATATTTTGCAATAAATTAAAATTGACTTAGAATTAGGTTTTTTTTAATATTTCTGATTTTATTTCCTCAATTAAAATAAAACTCAAAAATATTTTCTTTAATTCCATTATCAATTTAGACTTAATTCTTAAATCAAAAAATGACAAAAAATATGTTTTATTTAATGAAAAAAAGGGTCAAAACCCTAAAGGACATTCCGATTCAATTTTCTCGCGCGCATTATTTTTTATCCATATATTGTAATTGCTCTGAGGATGTAATAGTTTTAACTTAGGACCTTTATTTACCGCTTTTATTTAATTTTTCGCATTTAATTTTAAGGGTTTGTTTTTGGCGATGTAAATACTCGACACCTTGTAATAGCTTAGTTTTATTTTCCGCAATTTATTTTCCGCAACCATTAACTGCTAGATGTATGAATAATAGGCTATGCATGACAAGATTAACCTTTAACTTAAAATCAACAGTAGCACACCATGACATGTAAAGATAATGTAAACTGAAAATTGACACACTTGCACATGCCACTCCTAGGGTACGCCTCACTTGGTTGCCTCGAACGTGGTCATTAAATATAGGATGTTTTAGAGGTCGTCCTCTTGTCCAAAGATCATAAGTTGCCTCGAAACGGTTGCCTCGGATAAAATGATCTAAGACATTAGGGTTACCGCTAAGGCGTCCTAACGTTGCTTTACTGACCACACATCCCTAAAATCGAATTGACCCGAAAACTCCAACGACGATGCTACCTACTCCTCAATAGTGGGATAGCACTGTCTAAAAGACATTTGCACAGTTTAATTCCTTTTTGAGTAGGTAGATGTTCTTAAGTACTTGCTCCTTTTAAAAAAAACAAAACTTTTCGCACTTACACTCTCTTCAAAAACAAAACTCTTTTCAAAACCCACAAACACAAAGAAAAGCAAACTTTTGAAAACATAGTGAGAAAGTACCTAAGAGCCCGTGGATAACCACGGATAGAAAGGGTGCTAACACCTTCCCTTTCTATAATCTACCTCCCAAACCCGAGAAACATCTCAAAAAGGAATTTTCCTGTGCTTTTGTCCTTTCCTTGTTGGATAAAATAAAAGACGGTGGCGACTCTTGCTTACCGCGACATTTTGCAAAAACAAACGCAAACGCGAACCAGCATTCCAAAACAGACAGTTCTATTCCCACTGATCACAGGAACGTATTTCAATGAGTGACAGAATAACATCCGAATCTGGATCGTATCTCGACTGTATTTTGAATGAGTGACAGAATGATATCTGAATCTGGATCGTATCCTGGCCGTATTTTGAATGAGTGACAAAATGACATCCGAATCTGGATCGTATCTGGACTATATTTTGAATGAATATGCAATAAGTATCAGAATGTCAGCCATATCTGGATCGCATCTGAACTGTCTCTAGAAGGGATCTGGAATAAGTATCAGAATGTCAGCCATATCTGGATCGCATCTGAACTGTCTCTAGAAGGGATCTGGAATAAGTATCAGAATGTCAGCCATATCTAGATCGCATCTGAATTGTCTCTAGAAGGAATCTGGAATAAGTATCAGAATGTCAGCCATATTTGGATCACATCTGAACTGTCTCTAGAAGGAATCTGGAATAAGTATCAGAATGTCAGCCATATCTGGATCTCATCTGAACTATCTCTAGAAGGAATCTGGAATAAGTATCAGAATGTCAGCCATATCTGGATCGCATCTGAACTGTCTCTAGAAGGAATCTAGAATAAGTATCAGAATGTCAGCCATATCTGGATCGCATCTGAACTGTCTCTAGAAGGAATCTCGAATAAGTATCAGAATGTCAGCCATATCTGGATCGCATCTGAACTGTCTCTAGAAGGAATCTGGAATAAGTATCAGAATGTCAGCCATATCTGGATCGCATCTGAACTGTCTCTAGAAGGGATCTGGAATAAGTATCAGAATGTTAGCCATATCTGGATCACATCTGAACTGTCTCTAGAAGGAATCTGGAATAAGTATCAGAATGCCATCCATATCTGGATCGCATCTGAACTGTCTCTAGAAGGAATATGGAATAAGTATCAGAATGTCAGCCATAACTGGATTGCATCTGAACTGTCTCTAGAAGGGATCTGGAATAAGTATCAGAATGTTAGCCATATCTGGATCGCATCTGAACTGTCTCTAGAAGGAATATGGAATAAGTATCAGAATGTCAGCCATATCTGGATCGCATCTGAACTGTCTCTAGAAGGGATCTGGAATAAGTATCAAAATGTCAGCCATATCTGGATCGCATCTGAACTGTCTCTAGAAGGGACCTGGAATAAGTATCAGAATGCCAGCCATATTTGGATCGCATCTGAACTGTCTCTAGAAGGAATCTGGAATAAGTATCAGAATGTCAGCCATATCTGGATCGCATCTGAACTGTCTCTAGAAGGAATCTGGAATAAGTATCAGAATGTCAGCCATATCTGGATCGCATCTGAATTGTCTCTAGAAGGGATCTGGAATAAGTATCAGAATGTCAGCCATATCTGGATCGCATCTAAACTGTCTCTAGAAGGAATCTGGAATAAGTATCAGAATGTCAGCCATATCTGGATCGCATCTGAACTGTCTCTAGAAGGGATCTCAGAAGATGATGATCTTTGTTTGTTGATTGATCTTTCCTGAAAAGGTAAAGAGTTAGTTGTATGTAATGTCATGATGTATGCATTGTGTAATGATGTTCTCAAAATAAATGAGATTTGTGTCATATGTATTTTGTATGTATATGTTATGAATGTTGTTTGAAGTGTAATTTTGTCTTGGACTTTGCTCCAAATGTTTCCACCGGTGATCCCTGTTTTGTTGTTTGAGGAGAACTCCGCTGGGGGATATTGAAAACTCTGTGGGGAGAATGTTTATTCGTGCTTGGGAAAAAAGTTCAGGAGTCTCGGTTGTCTGTTGCTCTACTGTGGAGTCGAAGTTGAACTGGTATCTGGTCGGGTCCAGGTTTCACAATAACTTGCTGGGGATTGTAGAGTAGTCTACTGGGGAAGAGGAGTTGTGGTCCTTTGATTTGTAGTAGTTGGAGAGGCAAACTCAAGTTGGGGAATCCTACTGTTTGTTGGGGAAATAAACCCTGTTGTCGGTCTGCTTGAGAGGTGACGACTTCGTTGGGGAAAGTCCTCGAGGATTCTTGAGGTTGTCTCAGCTGGGGAAAGGTTTTCAGAGATTAAACTCTGGCCTGGGAATCATCCTATGAGAAGGACTTTGGGGAGACTTGGCATTTCCCCTGGCAGCTAATGTTTGTGGTATTGCCAAAAATGTTTGGTTGTACGTAACTCTTTGCTGAGATTGACGTTCAATGCCCCAAGTGAGGGGAATGGAGACTTACCCCTGGTTACTCTGCAATTCTTGGGAGATTTCTGGGAATCTTGACTGGACTGCCCCAGGTGTGCTGGATAGTGACATGTCATGTCCCCCTGTTGATAGGAGTTTTTTCAATGAAAGTGTCATCCTTCTTGGATTGATTTTGTTCATTGAGAGAGCTTTCGTTCATCGGATATTCGTTGTGTGAATTTCTCCGCTGTCAAACAAATAGCCATATGCAAACAGTGATATTCAAGTAATACAAAGTTTATGCTTGTCTTGAAGTTTTGAAAAATTCGTTTTTAGTAAGTAAAGAAGTTAGTAATTCAACTTTGGATTTTGAGTAAAGCCTTACAGGAGTCAGGATACCTTTTGTAACAGTATGATTTCGAACTAACCCATGCTTCAATTAGGACTTTTGAAGGGTTGTAACGTGCCTTGGTTCACGATTTAAGAAACAAAGGATAAAGGCTCAAATGTATTTGTACCCACCCGTTCTTCATGATGTTCTTCAATCCTAAGCTCAGTTAATTGTACGTTTGAACTCCAATTGAGTCTTGAATTACATTTTGATGATGGTTCAAACAAGTTAAGTTTGTTGGAAGGCAGTCATTTTTGCAACATTTTTTTTATGTTGTCGAGGATTTTTAGTGACCTCTTTCTTTTGATTTGTTATCCCTAATTTTTGCCTGACTGTTCTTGTTTTGAGATTACAGTCAGCGAGATGCCCCATTTTTCTTAAGTCTCCTTTGTAGGTTTTGACTTAGTGGGCCTTTCTCTTTCTTTTTTTTGAGAGATGTGACTGCTTATGTGATAAGGAACCATCATAGTCTTTTGACTCCAAAGGAATGTTTTTGATGTCATTAGTTGTATTACGAGATGAGAGTTTGCGGTTAAACGCGCGTTTGAATTAACTGAGAGACTACCCTGCCCCAAGGTTTTGATTAAAGGTTTCAATTTGTGAAAAAGAAAAACTTCTACTTCTTTGGCTCGAATGGGTTGACTAGGGATTATCTACCTTATAACTCCAGTGTTTAGGATTTGAAAGAATGCATGTACATCGTCAGCAAGGTCTGTTCAAAAGCATATTGTATGAGATTATGGCACTGTTTTCGTCATCCTCCCTCTAAAGGCTTGTAACTTTTAGCAAGAGTTGAATATCATAAAGACAGTAAAAAGCATAGTTTAAATGAAATTAAAACGAATGAAATAATTCAAGACAAACATATGCAATGCATTAATGAAACAAAGTTTGACATTAATAGGTAATTGTTTGAATAACAAAAGAAATTACAACTTGAAAATTCAAATGAAACAAAAGCCTTCAATGATTTGGCATAGGAGCACTGATCATGTTTGGAGTCTCTAGAGGGTCAAACTCGATTTCCTTGGCATCAATCATGTCTTGGACCTTGTTCTTCAGAGCCCAACAGGTGTTTGTGTCATATCCCGGACTGTCAGAGTGGTATGCACACCTTTCATTGGGATAATAGGTAGGAGCGGAAGTATTTGGGTTCCGGAGAGGAGCCTTTAACGTAATCAGCTCTGCCTTCAACATGTGTTGTAGCGCTTAAGCCAGTGACATGTTGATCTTAGTGAATTGTCTTTTAGGCACGACCTCCTTACACTGATGCCCCTGTCTTTGTTGAGCAGGCGTAGGATTAGAGATCAAGATTGCTCCTACGTGTTGGTCATGACGACTCTTTTGACCATACACAGCATTGGACTCTTTCTTCCTATTGTAGGGCTTTTTCTGAGCATCATAAGGTGTAGCTTCTTGAATATTCCCACTTTTGATGCCAGCTTCGACCCTTTCGCCGGTCAGTATTAGCTCGGTGAACCCGGCTGAAGAGCTTCCGATCAAGTGTTTGAAGAAAGGCCCTATCAAAGTTCCCATGAAGATATCAATCAGCTCCCTGTCAGTTAAAGGGGGTTGCACTCTACCAGCTAGATCTCTCCACTTTTGGGCATACCCTTTGAAGCTCTCATTGAAACCCATGGTCATGCTCTGCAATTGCACACGAGTTGGTGCAAGATCAGCATTGTACTGATACTGTTTGTAAAAAGCAGCAGCTAAATCCTTCCAAGTGTGGATGCGAGAACTCTCTAATTGATAGAACCACTCGAGTTGAGTCCCTACCAGGCTTTCTTGGAATAAATGGATCCAAAGCTTCGGGTCAGTTGTGTATGGTTGAATCTTGCGGACATAAGACTTTAAATGCATCTTAGGGCAAGAGACTCCATCGTACAGGGAAAAGGTAGGGATTTTGAACTTTGGCGGGATGACCACTCCAGAAACCAAACCCATGTCTCCTAAATCCAAGCCAGGTGTTTGTTGAATCTCCATAGCACTAAGGCGATCCTCCAACTATTTGTACTTGTCATTAGCGGGAGGATATTGTTCCTCGGAGTAGTCGGCTTCAACTTCATCAATCTCCAAATTGTGGTCTTCTTCAAGACTATCCCCCGTGTTGGATGGAGTTGAAAGATCTAGAGCTTTCTTGACTGGTTCTCCAGGTCTTCTTCTCAAGTTCAGGATGTCTACTGACTTCTTGGACTTCTTCCCCTTGTCTTTGAGAAGGAGAGTTTTCAGGTCTTCTTACCCCTTAGCCATAGCCAGGAACATTTGTTGGAATTGAGCATTTTGAGCTTGGAGATCTTTCACTGTTTGTTTCATATCCATCTTACTGAAATAAATAGTAGGAAGATAAAGAGACCTGTATGGGAGAAACCTGTCATGATATGATGCATGATATGTGGATGCATGTTTTCAAGTATCTCGCGGGATAAACATAAGAAAAAGTTAGAAGTTGAACTTTGATCAACAGATTTGATTGGAGAACTTTGTATTGGTGGATGTCCTTCCACGAGAATCAAGCTCACCATGTCAAGTGGGTCATAACCCTTGACTCAAGTTGTTGTACTTGATCTTTGACGGCATTTGTTTAGAGGAAAATAAATCCTCTTGCCCCTTGGTAGACGTCTGGTTCAACATGACCCTGCATTAAAGACCCTCGAGATCCTTGAAATGGTTATTTGAAAATGCTCTGATATGATGTTATGATGTTATGTACAGATATGCGAGGTAAGCAAGTTTATATACAAATAATCATATTTACACAAAGCAGACAAGTCCTTAGGTTTAGGCTTGCATGGAGTTTGTAGGTAAGTACCCTCTTGAAGTCTAGTTGGCTCAACCTGTCCTAGAAATAATGATCGGGTTCTAAAGGATCTCAAAATCACCGACCTTTCTCTTAGGCATTGTCTCAGCACAACAATCTTTTCTTGCGGCCGATATATCCCAAAAGTCTAGCCTCAGTGAGTGTAATATCAAGTGTCAACCAATTTTCAGCTTTACACCGAAATCGGCTACCTCACTACGTCCTAATGGATAAGTTGGTCAAGTAAGGTTCTAAGGTCAATTGATGCTTCACGGCACCACGCGGCGGCCCCGTACTCTCCTTGATTCGACTCAAGGGTTACCGGTACCAACTAAAGTGCCACATCAACGTAGCTACTGCTTCAACCATGTCGGTATATGATGCACAGTTCCCTCACAGTTTATTGCTACTTACCTAAAAGGTGCCCCCAAATCCGGGTGTAGGATTTAAAAACAAACCCAAACAAGGAACAAAAATGTAAAGCAAACAAATCAAACAATGTAAGCAAGTAAAGGTGATCTAACCCTAAGGTAACCCCACTTTTAGAATCCCCAGCAGAGTCGTCAGTTCTGTGATACGGCGGGAGAACTTACTTGAGGTTTTGCATTTGTGTTTGCAAATGTTGCGGTTTAACAAGAGTCGCCACTGACTTTTCTTTTATCCAAAAAGGAAAGGTGAAAAAGCACAGGAAAGACCTTTAGAGATGTTTTTGAGTTCGGGGGGTAGATTATGAAAAGGGAAGGTGCTAGCACCCTTTTCATCCATGGTTTTCCATGGGCTCTTAGTTACTTGCTAGATCACTTGATTTTGTTTGAATGTGTGCTTGTGGTGTGTGTTTTGAAAGTATTTTTGAAAATGGAACTTTGTAATGGTTCTCGTTTCTATAAGAACGCCTACAAAGTGTTTGTTTCGAAAATAGTTTAAATGTGTATTTGTGAGATGTGTTTTTGAAAGTATTTTGAAAATGGAACTTCGTAATGGTTCTCGTTTCTATAAGAACGCCTACAAAGTGTTTGTTTCGAAAATAGTTCAAAGATGAGAGTGTGGGTAAAAATGTTTTTGTTGTGAGCAAGCGAGTAACTAAGAGCGAATCTACCTACTCGAAAGGTCTTAAATGTTATTTTCCTCCTCCTTTAGATGTTGTTATCTTACCATTGATTTGGTAAGAAGCCCCATTGTTGGATGTGAAGGGACAGGCACTGGGACATTTGTATAGTCATATAAGGCAACATATGAGACATTTTAGCAATATCGTTTAGGGACTAGATCGTTTACCGAAGGCAACATTGAGGATCATCGAGGGACTACGATCTTTTATCGAAGGGTCTTTGCTAAAACTCCCATGCTCGAGGGACATGACTATTTTCCGATAGGCAACAAGTGGAATTACCCTAAGGGTGCATGTGTGAATAGTGTGTTAGTTTGCATGCATTTTGTCTTGTTTAGGGTTGTCTATTTTGTTGTTTTTATCTTGCCATACACACTTATTTACTTAGCAATATATGAAATCAAGTAAACATGCGGAAAATAAATCCTAAGCTATTACATTACTTTAGGGGGATGGGGGTACAAATTTACAATGGGGATGAAGTGGAGACTGAAATATTACAACCATATCGGATGATGATGAAAACAATGTAAAAACAATGTAAAATAAAAGGAAAACTGCATTTTGAACTGCTATGTGTTGACCCATGCTGCTATGTATCGACACATAGCTTTTCCTTGCTCTTGTAAAACAAAATCTGCTCAGTATGAGTCGACACATAATGGGATGTGTCGACTCATGCACCTTCTTGCATCGACGCGAAACGCGTATGTGTCGACCCATAGTCTTTTCCCACTTCTGTTTTGTAACCTGAAATCAGTATGAGTCGATGCATGGGGGTTATGTGTCGACTCATACCCTATTTTTTTCACTAGAATGAGTCGGCACATGAGGACATGTGTCGATACATGCTGCATTTTCCTGCCTTAAACATTATTTTACTGAATGTACAGGTTAGTTTATGGCATATGATGGATAAACATGAATAATAAATGATTGAATAAACCTAAACCTTAAGCAAATGACTAGTTCAACAGGATAATAAAATACTACATCTTGTCTTTAAAGAACAACAGCTTGTTAATGATGTAATGACAAGATATCGAGTCAAGAGGACTTACCTTTAGGCTGCACTGGTTGTTTTAGATATGAATTCTTTTACAAATGATGTGATAACCTTGTGAGTCTTCAGGAAGCTGCTCTGGACTTCTAGAACTGAGTTAGACTGTACTGTAATGTTTTTGGTGTTTTAAAGATGGAGATGAATAGCAACACAGGAGCTGTTTTTGTGATATTTTGGACCATCTTTGTATGTGATGAGTTGTTTGGTTTAAAGGAAAGTTTGTATGGTGGAGCAATGGGTTGGATTTCTGTTTTGAACAAGGGCAATTTTTTTGTTTTGAAAATGAGTCAAGGTTGCACAGAATATTGTTTTTCTGCTTAACAAAACTCTCTATTTTTTTTCTCTCTTTCAAAAATCCAACCTCTTTGTCTTATGAGACAGTCCTCTTTTGTAGACCCCTTGACTGTGGTTTAGTGGGGAAAATAAATAAGTTGTTTGAATTGTTTTTGCCTACTGCTTTGACACTTTTTTTACACAAATTTCCTTTGCCATTTTGGTGTAATCTTGGGGCTGTTGTGATGCAGGCTTGGGCAGATTGCATAGAGCAGTTTTTGACTGTATTGGCAGCATGTATCCTTGGGGTGCAGCATAGCACAAGGTTTCTTGCAAGGCAGTATGGGGTGTTGTGGCATATCACATTTTATTCAACTTTGGACAGCATAGTTTGTAGCATGTCACAAATTTGGTCTTGTGCACATTATGTCAAAGGCAAAAATATTGTGACAAGGTTTTAATCAAGATATAGTTTTAGAATTTGTAATTTTGCAAAATGTCACTTTGTAATAACTTGAATTACTTGCATCATCTTGAATTATTTGGAGTTGTAGTAAAATACCATGAAGCAAATGAAATTAACCAAGTATAGAGAATACTTAGAAAAATCTCAAAGTCTTGCAAAGTTGGATTTTTGATTCTCTTGACTTCTTAATGATCAAGCTTGATATTTTTGAATGTCTTGATAAAATTTGATTTTTGGGTTGTAATGTTGACCAAAATGACTTTCCATTATGCAATTGACCATTTTGCCCTTGTGCCAATTTCAAGCCTAAATTGATGTATCAATGCTGCAAACTTGACGTCTTAGAATATCTTGTGAGCAAATACTTGAAAAATGAGAGGAAAAATTTTGGGGTACAATAATTGCGTTTTTATTAAGCTGATTTAATTTTATCCACAGTTTGTCTGGAGACCATATTTGAGTTTGGACCATGAATCAAACCTCGGGGATGCAGCAATTTGGAGCGCAAAGACTGCAATCATACGGTTCAATATTGTGGAGATGCACCACAACGACCGTGTCAAGATGCAGTTTGGAATGCATCAAGAGATACCCTATGATACGACTTGTTTGTCCCCGTGACATCTCAAAAGGGTCGACGCCCAATGGGGTCTTACCAACTGGAAAGATTTTGCTCCAGAATGGTGTAAGATGTGGCAGAGGCGTCACCGACATGTCTTGCAATTCCCAGTTTTCCTCAACCATGGTAATATGCGACACACAGATCAGTATTTAGCTTGGTACAAATCGGTTAGAACCCCAGAAATGCACGCGTCTCATACAAGGTATTTGGTTGACCCACGAACACAATGGGCACAACCCTCATTTTCCCAACAACAAACCCAACACACATCAACCTCCCACCAACCCCCCCGACGAAACAGAACCACAAACACCCAACCACAGTCACCACCACAATACAATTACACCCACATGCCCCACAACCAACCACCTCAGTACCAATACCCCCATATGCCTCACACTCAACCATAATTTCAATCACAATACCAATACACCCGCATACCCCACACACAATTCCAGTCTTCTATATATCACAATATGGGCCCCTCAACATCCAACCTTAGCCCTGATCTGGGATTTTCCGAAGATTATGAACCAACCGACCCAACTTACCATCAACCACAACATCACCAAAGCATCCAACATTCCCAATACCAAACACCCCAAGATCCATTTCCTTTCTACCCCCAGTACTCAGACAACCAGTGCTACAGACCAACCATAGAACCCCACCCACCACCAATACGACCAAACTTTGAGGGTATGGGTAACCGACTGTACCAAAGCGGATCTTCTAGATATGGAGATCTGACTGATTTCATGGATCCGGAACACATTGACTTCGTTGGGCCATCGACCCTGCCACAACAGGAAACGTGATGAAACCCAGTACGGGAAAGGCGAAGACGGGGATGCGGAACCGAGGGTCATTACCGGGTTTCGGAGGACCACTGATTAATCTGTATTTTTTTATGTAATCGTTATGTGTGTAATCATATTGTGTAAATAAAAAGTCAATATTCTTGATCCTATATCGTTTACGTAACGTACTGCATTTAAAATAAAAAACGCGAAAAATTATCTGCCTTTTGCACTAAGGCGCCATCTCACTTGGCTTAGGGAAAGCCTTTTACACATAGGCGCCAAGTGAGATGACGTCTCCCCTTTAAAATAAGGTGCATGCGCCAACTGGGTTGGCTCCTCCCTTGTGGAATTTTCTGAAACATGGTTATTTGCGTAATTTTCTCTGAAACATGGTTATTTGCACACACAAAAATTAATACCTAATTATTCCAAAAAAAAAATCTAATGATAGAGTGTTTGATTTATTATAATATTTAAATAATGTATATTATGAATAATTGATTTATTTATTTAAATGGATGAGAAATATGAGGACTAATCTAAAAAAAATATGGTAAAAATATATTTAAGAATCTAAATATCACTAATTAATAAAAAAAAATTAAGATAGCTTAGCTAAAAATTTAATAACTTAAATTAATAAATTTTAGAATCATCTTATGCCTATAAAATTAAAAGAAAAAACTCTTTAAAGTTTCATTTTAATTTTCAAAATCATTTTTATTTAAATTAATCATTGGTGTGAAAATAACTAATTTATTAAGACGGTTTATAAAGTTTTTCTATTCATTAATAATAAATATTAACCCCATAATAAATAATAGTTTTCTATATCCTATGAAATAAATAATCTATTAACCAAGTCACAATATATCTCTTCCACAACAAAAAAAAATCATGAAAATATAAATAGAGTAAAAACAAATATTTAAAGAATATATGATTTAAAAAAAATTTGGACTCGACATTGAATAAAAAAATTTCTTAGATTTGTAAATTATAGACTAAATACTATATGAAGAATTGAAATTTAGATTGATATACGCTTATATATATTATGATTTTAATGATTAATCACAAATAATATATATAAATAATTTAATATAATTTTTTATAATATTGCTTTATTCACGTAAATAGAACATATCTTTTTAATTTTAAAAATATAATTAAAATTTTTATATATATAAATTATTAAGGATTCATATACTGTTAAATTTTTGTTTATATTTAATATAATTTTAAAATATATTAATTATATAATTATAATTCCCTATACTTAATCAAATATATTTTTTCATTTAGAAAAATTAAGGTAAAATATATAGTCAAACTCGTGCGACGCACATGCCATATATCTAGTATATACAATCAATATCATCTACTATAAATAGGCAAATTAAAAATTTGATCAATGAGTTCATTTATTCTATGAAAAAATGGGTGATGCGCTGACAATGTAAAGTAATTTTACACTGTCAAATAATCACAACCATGTATCTATCATATCATCCTTTTATTATAGGCAGACTACTTATTTTCTATTGGATGACAATGTAAAACTATTTTACATTGTCAGTGTATTTGTGGAACATGGTGTTGAAAACATGGATCTTAGGGATAGTGAGCCTAAGTGTGTTAATGAGGTGAAGGAATTGGATGGGTTAGAAGATGAGGTGGTTGAAGGGTTAGATGATAGTGAATATGATATAGTTATTTCTCTTGTTGATGGCTTTGAAGGAATTGATGTAACATTTCCTATAAATAAAGATGCAAGTTATAATATGGTAGGAGAACTGACTTGGGTATTTTGCGTTTTATCGCAATTATTGCGGATAGTAAGAGTCGTCATCGACTTTTCTTTTATCCAATAAAGGAAAGGGTGAAAAGAACAGGAAAGACCTTTTGAGAATTTTCTTGAGTTCGGGGGGTAGGTTATGAAAAGGAAAGGTGTTAGCACCCTTTTCATCTGTAGTTATCTACGGGCTCTTAGTTGTTAACTCACTTTGAAATGCTTTGTTTGAAATGTGTTTGTGATAGTTTTAAAAGTATTTTTGAAAAGCTACTTTGTTTAGGAGAACTTTGTAATGATTCTCATCTCTATAAGAATGTATACAAAGTGTTGACTTTTTGAAAATATTTCGTGAAAAGTGTTGGTGTGTTTGAAAGATGTTTTGAAATGTTTGTGAGCAAGCAACTACGAATTTTCTACCTACTCAAAAAGTTTTTGTTCTATTCCTCCTACTTTATATAGTGTTATCTTACCATTAGTTAGTAAGCAACCTTATCATTGGATGTGAAAGGACGGGCGTGGGTCATCGTACAATCATAAAAGGAAATATTGTAGGGTGCTTTAGCAATTGTCATAGGGACTAAGATCATTACCGAAGGTGTCATCGAAGGGTCATCGAGGGACTACGATCTTGTAATCGAGGGTCTTTTCTAAAGTATCCCACGTTCGAGGGACATGACTATTTAATTCTAAGGCAACAAGTGTGGGTTAACCCTAGAGGTGCAAGTGCAAAGTTTTTTTTATTTTCATGCATTTGTCTTGAATTTAAGGTTGTCTACTTGTTGATTTTAAGTCTTGCCATACAAACCTTGATTACTAGCAATAATATATAAAGCGGTAAATTGCGGAAATTAAATGTCCTACGCTATTACAATACTTGAGGGGATGGGGGATACAAATTTACGAATGGAGATGACAAGTAAAGTAAACCCTAATTACTATTACAAGGCTTTGACAAATGTGCAAGAAAATGTAAAGTGAAAGAAATTATTTTTTAGAGTTTTTTGATAAAAAATGTTTCGTAGTTCATTAATTGAAGAAAAACCTCGATCTAAGTTAACTTAAAAAGAACACTAATTGTTTAGAAAAATATTTTTGATGTTTTCTTTTGGAAAAAGGTTTTATGGTGTTAGGTCATCTCCAAGCAATACAATATGACTAGTGCCCCTTTAATGATCCAAAACTATAGAAAAGAACGTAAAAACAACAAGGTTTCTCATGCTTAGGCTGACACCAGCCGTGTCACCAGACATGGGCACCCGTGTCAGGATCTGCCCACGCCTCTGCACAATGTTTTTATTCCATCCAAATTAACACAGGCCATGTCGTGTGACACGGGCACCCATGTCAGCCCATGTCCTCCTGCTTTTGCACGTCTCCAGTTCTAGTTAATTTGACACGGGCCGTGTCGTGTGACACAGGCACCCGTGTCAGCCTCTGGCCTGGCTTTTTGCTGAGTTTTCTTCTTTGATCTGTCTTTTTATATTTTTTGAAATCAAAAGCAAATGATGCATGGATAAAGATGTTATAGTTTGAGAAAATTTACCCCTTGAAGTTAAAACTTTAGAACACATACGGATGTTGCCGGATGCAAAGTGGTGACTGATCGAGCTCCTTTGATCCTTCTTGAAGTTGCTCTAAACCTCCTTCTGTGCTGAAAATGGTTGAACCACTCCAACAAAGTCAAGTTGCAAGGTACTATTTTTTAGTTTGGAAGATGGTGATAGTGATATTACAGAAGTTGTTCTTGTGTTTGAACAACTTCTATAAGATTTATATGAAGTATTTGGGTGGTTTGTTTGGGGAAAACTTGCAAGGTTTTTGAGATTCAAAGATTTGGACTTCAAAGCTCAAATATGGAGGCTTTATGAACAGTTCTGGTTTTTTTTAGAGTGAAGGGGTTTTGAGGATTTTTCAACACACGAGAATCTGGCCTCTTTAGCTTGCAAATGGCTCTCTATTTATAGAGAAAAGGTTTTGGAAGTTGAAGTAATCAGATTTGCAAGATAACAAATTATGGTTTGGTTGGAATGTAAATATCAAGTTATGTCAAGTCTTCCATGGTCCCAAGATAAAGTACTAAAGTTGCTGGTATGGAGGGGATACTTTACATTATTTATGGTGGAGTATAATCATAAGTAAGCAAGGTATGGGCTCAAGACAAATTTATACCAAAAAGCTTGCTTTTCAAGAATAGCAATGGTGCCTTTATGCCATAAATGAAAAGATGTTTTGGACAATGGCTCAAACACTTGGGTAATAGCTCAAGAGTGGGTGTAAGTATTAAATTATGGTGAGATTTGCAAGTTAGAAGGTCTGCAACACAAGATTATGCAGCATAGCGTATAGATTAGATTATGTTTTCTTCACCAAAAAGACCTGTAATTCAAGAATGGATGCCCAACTTCATGCCTTTGAATCTCATAGCTCAAGTATGATAAATTCGTACTCTTGGATGTTTTGGAAAGCTTGAAAAATTGTCTACAACTTTCATGTTGACCATTTTGGATAAATCAAATTGGAACTTAATGAAAATTGGCCAAGAAGTTGGGACCAAAACCTATTGAAAATTTCTCTAAGTGTTAGATGAAAATATCATGACTTCAAGGGCCTGTATCTTCAAATCTAAGCATTTTTTGGACATCAACTCTCTAAAACAAATTTATAGAATTCATCAAGATCTACAACTTTCATTTTGAACGTTTTATTTGAATCATCTTGCATCTTGGTGAAAAAATGTCATGAAGTAATGAGTTTATCATGTACAAAACACTTAGAAAAATTTCTAAGTCTTGAAAAGTTTGACTTTTTTCATTGACTTTTGACTTTATTGATTTCTTGATGATCAAGCTTCATATTTTTGAATGTCTAGATGAATTTTGATTTTTGAAATTCAATTTTGACTAAAAAGTCAAAGTTTGACTTTTTGTGTATCGGTTGACTTTTTGTCAGTTGATCAAAAATTCAACTATCGACCTTTTGGTCTGGAGAAATGACTTGAGTCATGAAATTAGGTCAATATGTCGTGTTTGAGTCCTTGAGATTATGATTCAATCCATTAGGTCATGTATTAGGTTAAAAGTGAATGATCAGTCAACTTCAGTCGAAACCCTAATTTGTGACCTAGTCAACACTTGTGCAAGCTTGAGTCATTGAAGATTTTTGGTGATAAATGTCTTGAGAAAAGAGAGAGAAAATTTTGGGGAACACAAGTATTGGTGGGATTTTTGTAGGCCCAATAAGAAAATGGATGAAGATGATTACTATAGTGATGAATTGAGAAGTTATGACCTAAATGATTCATGTGATGATAAAAGGCCCAAGTATGAGAGATTTAGGAAAGAGAACCTCAACAAGGACTATAAATTTAAGTGGGCATGAAATTTAATTCACTTATTGACTTTAGGGAGGCTATTCGTAAGTGGTCAGTGCTAAATGGGGGGGGGGGGGGGGGGGGGGAATTACATTTGTGAAAAATGAGAGTTATAGGGTAAGGGTAGAGTGCAAGGCTAAATGTGAGTTTTTAATGGTATGCTCTAAAGTGGGCCACAAGCACACCTTTGTTATAAAAAAACTTGTAGATACCCACATATGTACTAGGTATTTGAATAACAAGTCTGGAAGCTCAAAGTGGATGGCCAAGCATATGGTAAAGAGGCTGCAAACATCTGAAACAGTCAGAATAAGAGATATCATGCAAGACATTAGGAAAAAAATTGTGGGTATTAGTGTTGCAAGAGCATGAAGAGCTAAGTTGATAGCAAAGAAGACAAATGAAGGTGATGTTGATAATCAGTATGCAGCTGAATTAAGAAGAGTAAATCCTGGCTACTCTGTGAAGATTAATGTTGAAAGACCATGTTCATCTATACAACCAAGATTTGGCTCCTTTTACTTTTGTTTTGATGGTTGTAAGAAATTCTTTATAAATGAACATAGATCTTTTGTGGGGGTTGATGGATGTCACTTGAAGACCAAATATGATGGACAACTACAAATTTTTGTGGGTAGGGATCTGAATAATCAATACTTCCCTTTGGCATTTGGTGTTGTTGAAACTGAAACAAAGGAGAGTTAGAGATGGTTCATACAACTATTGATGGAAGATAATGGACAAGAGATAAGATATGTATTTATCTCAGATCAACAGAAGGTATTGCATTAACACCATGTATGTAGTTCATTGTACTTTTGTATGTTGATTCTATAATTAATGTTGAAAGTTATACTGGTTTGTTTCAGGGACTTGCGGTTGTATTTGAGGAAATGTTTGTCAGGATTAAGCATAGATTGTGTCTCAGACACGTGTATGCTAATTTTAAGAAAATGTTTGGTGGTGGATCCCTGATTAAGGATTTGGTGATGGGAGCTACTAAGGCCACATACTATCAAGCATGGGTCCAAAAGATTAATTAATTAAATAAGGTAGATCCTAATGCTTGGACTTGGTTAATGGTAGCACGTACCAAATGTTGGTGTAAGCATGCCTTCACTTTTTACCCTAAATGCAAATCCTATTGATGATGCAAATCATATTGATTCTATAAATCCTACTGATGTCTAGATTGATACTATAATACCTACCGATGACCAGACTGAGACTGCAATACATACTGATGTAGAGGCCATGAACCAAACCCAAGTACCAATTGTGCAGAGTCAAACTGGATCTTGTGTTGTAGACTCAATTCAATCCAAATAACAAAAAAAGGAAAGAAAGAAGCTAATCATTAAAAGAAGGCAAAGTGAAAGGATAAAATTTAATTGGTTTAAAAACCAATTATAGGCCAAGGATCTTCTAGTGACCAACCAATTACTTTAACAAAAACTAAAGACAAATCATGTGCAAATAAATCTAAGCTTGGAGTGTCAACTAGGTTTATAAAGATATGGAAGATCAAGAAAATGAGAGATTAAGTTTTTTTTCTTGCATTCTGTTTTATTTATGTAATGTTGTAATAGACCTATGCACTATATGTGTCTTTTGTGTCATTTTGTGGTTGTGTCATTTTGTGCTTGTTTCATATTGTAAGATTATAACAAACCTATACACCAGTTGTGCTTGTAACAGACATATGAACAAAATATGATTATAACGTACCTATGTACCAATGTTTCATTATGTTTATCTAATATGCATTAAATTTACTGTCATTGAGTTATGATATGTTGATGCATCGGTCCATTATGTACAATTCATTTCCAACATATATGTAGAACATAACAACAACTTATTTGAAATGGAAAACATAACATTGTTTATTGATATAAAATCATTGATATATAAGGGGTTTGTATATTACATGAGATTTGTATATTTAACACAATATAAAATATGTAATTCAATTTTAATAATATAAGTAACATCTTTACAATTACTCTTAATTCTACTTAGTATTTGTGATAGTAGTTTTATTTATCTCATTAAACTTTTAGCTATTTAAATTTTTTCACAATTTTACCTGTACGACAATTTTTAAGAATTTGAACGATAAACTGAAACTCAAAAAGATTTAATTTAAATTTTAAACCTCATTAAATTTATTTGTGGAAATTTATACATTTTACTTTTATCATTAGTATAGATTTTGAAAAAGTTATTATGTATAGAGTTGTGTTGGTGAGATTTCCAAAATATTTAATTAATAAATAATATTGATTAAATTGATTTTATTCATCTTTTCAATCATGAATGGCTATGTGGTGTAGTGGTTGGGGTGTATATTATGAGTTCAAATCTTGGTTTTGACACCTTTTAGAAATTATTTGTTACATTAACAAAATAAAATTCAAAACTTGCACCCATTGAAATCGAACAGGCAATATGCACCTTGTTAGGTGCGCTACACCAAAGAGTATGCCACTAAACTATTGCATCTTTCAATTATATGCATGAACATGAAAAAGTATAATTTTTACAAATAACCAGTAATTTAAATGTTGTATCCATTCACCAAATGACACTAATTTCTCTATAAATAGAGATATTATGAAAACTAAAAGACATGTGAAAATTATCATATTTCAACTTGGAAAAATAGTATCTAAGTCATCTCTTTATTTTTCTAGTGCACGAGAATTAATGATTAAACTTTATTCGGTAAAATATCGTTGATCGATATGCTTAATATGAATATGCAAATCATGTTAAGGTTTCTAAAGTATCCTAAAGGGGATTCTTCGATTAACTCATTTGCATCTAATTTTCCTAAATTGATGCAGATGAATCAAACCTAAAGCTTAGTATAAACACACACTTTGGAATTTATTTTGTACAACTTTCATCGTACCGTTTTCATCTTCTTCTCGTTCATATTTTGCAGCAGAACCTCAACACAATATCTAACCATCTTTAGGTTCGATTTAGATTTTGATCTATATTTTATTTATAATTAATATTAAAGTGTGCAACTTTAAAGAAGATGATAACAACTTTCGATAAATGTGAAAGATACACAATTAATTTATATATTTTTTAAAATTATGGAATTTTGATTTACGATTTTTTATGATTACTTTGTGGTTGGAACTTTGATGGAGAGATAAACATATATGTTTGATTATTACTAACCGTAGTGAAAGGTATATAATTATTTTAAGTAAATATTAGTTATACGATGTTTTAAATCTATGTAAAATATGTTGAAAACAATTATTTTTCTTAAATTAAACATATGTGAAAATAAATTTATATATGCATGATTTATAAACCATTCAAGTGTTTGAGTTTGAATAATCATGAACATATTTAGTTTATGGTATAAACTTGAATATAAATTGCATGTTGAATATTATTTTTGGTTCTAGTAGTTTACTTTAATTAATAGTGCATTATTTCTGAATGAAATAATTTGGTATAAAATCATGAATTTGAATTTATGGTAAATGTGTTGATAACATAAAATGATGTAAATGAAATGTTAAGGATATTTATGACATGTTTCAATTGTATATTTTATTAGGTAAGAAAATAGTTTATTTTGAAAGAATGAAACTAATTTCTATGGTGTTGTATTTATGTGGAGTTTATATATTACATGTTTGAACTCATTTCACGAAATAAACGTTACTCATGACAATTTTGTATGATCATGGTTGTTGATTGCTATGCATTAAGTATATTTTGGATATATTTAAGTGAATTAAAACTTTAAACTAAAAAGGTTAGTAAGTGGAGAAATGACATAAAATCCGTGTATATGACAAAATATAATTAAGTGACAAAAGTGTCATGATGATAGTTTGTTGAAACTATCAAGAATATAGAATATATTTTGTATATGATAAATGTGTTAATATGACAAATGTGTCATGGTTTGATGATAATTGATGAATACTTTCAAGAGTACATAAGATAATCATATACATGACCGTTTGAAAGATTGAATATTCAAAGTTTATTAAAGTTTGAACAATCTTGCAATTCTTTGGCGAAAGGATTGACAAGGATATGATGTCTTTGAATATAACTGAATACAAGGAAAAACATCGTTAAGGGATGTGAAACAAACTCATATCTAATTAATCATCAATGGTGGAAACTCAACTCTCACTTGATTAATGTTAAGTCTTGAGTTCAATGATGAAAGTACACTATTATAGTGATTGAAGTACTTGACAATAAATGCATCTCAAGGATAAAAGTACTTGGACCATAAGAATAAATATGGTGGGATGATGTTTCCTCTTAATAGACATATAACATATATTTGCTAGAATACATAATTATGGATGCATTTCTGATATAGTCTACCTATATGGGAATGAAGTGATGCCGCTTCAAAGAGTTCAAGGACTTGACTCTTAAATTCTCATGAAAAGGATATGAGACACAAGGCCATATTAAATGTGTCATATTAATAATTCGATCAATAACACCGAGATTTCATGTGTGAGTTATGTATGCTTGTTCTAATGAATAAATAGTTCAAAGCTTGTCTATCAATCTATTCGGAGATGAGTGAAAAAATAACTTACTAAGTATTGATTTAAATCGTAAGATACCTTTATCTGAAACCATGAAATTTCCTGAATAATGGATTTAGATATATTTTAAAAATGGCAGGGTATACCACTAGATCATTGCATCTTTTAGTTATATGCCTGAACGCGAAAATGTATAATTATTATAAATAACCAGTAATTTAAAGGTCACATCCATTCACCAAATGACACCAATTTCTCTATAAATATAGATATTATGAAAACTAAAAAGCACATGAAAATTATCTTATTTTCAAGTGGGAAAAACAATATCTAAGTCATTTCTTTATTTTGTTAGTGCACGAGAATTAATGAAAAAACTTTATTCGGTAAAATGTCATTGATCGATATGTTTAATATGAATATGCAGTTTGTGTTAAGGTTTCTAAAGTATCTTGAAGGGGATTCGTCGGTTAACTCATTTGCATCCAATTTATCTAAATTGGTGGAAGCGAATTAAACCTAAAGCTTAGTGTAAACACACACTTTAAAATTTATTTTGTACAATTTTCATCATATCATTTTCATTTTCTTCCCATTCATAATTTGCAACAGACCCTCAACACAATATCTAACGAAATTGCTATCTTACCTTTTAAAGAAGTGAAAGTATTAATAAAGAAAGGTTTAAGATAAAATATAATTATATGAAACTCTTGTAAAGATTATGAAATATGGTGTTTAAACTAAAAAGCAATAAAATAAAGATGAAATATATATCTTAAAATAAAATTTATACAACCTAATAACTTCATTAATATATATATATATATATATATATATATATATATATATATATATATATATATATATATATATATATATATATATATATATATATATATATATATATATATATATATATATATATATATATATATATATATATATATATATATATATATATATATATATATATATATATATATATATATATATATATATATATATATATATATATATATATATATATAATGTAATTAATTACATATAAATATCAATTTATATTTAATGAATTTAATAATTAATAAATTATAAATTTCGTCTTATAAGTATAATAAGATATACTCATTTATATAAAGAATATTTATTTTCCAAAAGAAAATAGAATTTTGAGAAGTAGAAATGAATTATAGGAATGTGAAGGAACAAAAACTAATTTTTATACTATAAATAAATAACAAATAAAATCTTTCACTATCTAATTAAAGATGACATGATTAGGAATGTGAAAGCGATAATCTACTCATTTTATTAATTTATATTTCTAAAATTTTGAGAGACCATTATAACGCTAATTAATACCGGAACCTATTAGCAAATAAACCCTTATTAATACGTAAGCCTATTACCAAAAAAAAAATTGTTAGTAGGTAACAAAATCTGAGTTAAAAGATTAGGTGTGAAGACTATAAAATCCATAAAAGATTAATTATGGACACTATAAAACTCATTATAAAAATATTACTAACAGTAGTAAAGTTTTTGAAGCACAATAACTTCAATTGTATTACATATAATTGGAGTAAATAATTTTTAAAAATTAAACATAAATATAAAAAACATAATTGCTAACGGAGAATTTTGTTGAAGGAACTACCAAAAAAAAACCTTAAAACAATATATCTACATTTGATGGAATAAGAGTCATACTTTTCTATAGAAATTTTTTCATAAATAATAAATTATTTATGTAATTTTGATTCACCAACAACAATAAATCCAATCCCATGCCAAAATACATTCTCATAACAGTAACAAAATGAAATATAAGTCATAAAGTAATGAAATTATTCTCGTAAAGCCATAAAGTCAAAAAGTTATAAATTTATTCTCATAACGCTGTAAAATCATAAAACCATCCTTATAGAATTATTATTTTCATGAAATAATAAAGTTATAAAATACATTCATTTTTTTTATAATAGAATAAAAAATATTCATATAACAACAATATAAATTCAAATTTAAAGCAATTTAAATATCCTATAACATTTATTTAAAGCAAATAAAACAAATGGATTCTTATAACAATAACATCAATTCCATCTACAAAGCGTTCCATTCATAAAACTTACAAATCAACTCTAATTTCCCTGTAACAACAAAATCAAATTGTTAAACTAGCATTTCATAAAACTATAAATCAACTTCAATTTCCCTGTAACAATAAAATCAAATTGTTAAACTTATATGAGTTCACTAAAATCAAAATGTTAAATTTCTGACTTTGTTTGTTAAGATCAAATCATAATAAGAAGCAAAACATTTTAAAAACTTCAAAACATAAAATATAGAAATTGTTACACAAAAAATAAAAACCTTAAAAAGATAAAATACATATAGGAGAAGAATACAACTATAAACAGAGAAGATTTGAAGAGTTCCGGCAACAAATGTGGTGGCGACGACAACTATGAGAAATTTTTTATAAAATTTGGTGAGGAAGAAATCTTTGGAATTTCTGAATGGAGAAGAAAATACAAAAACTTAAATCAAGAATGAAATTTAAAGATTTGATATGAAACAAATCGCAAGAAATCCAAAATTTTGCAAAAATAGGATATACTTAAAATACTTAAATGTATGGAAAAGAAATCAGTGATAGTATGAGTTGGGTAGTTATTATTTGCATTGATAAAAGTTGAAGCCTTTATTTTTCAACCGCAATATTTATTATACAGATTATGTTAGAAAACGTATAATTATCCTATCTTCCCAAATTATACAATAGCATGTGTATAACACATCTAAAAGAAATAAAAAAATCTAATATTAATTAGAATATTAATTACACGGCTAAAAATCATCATTACTAATACAAAATAGTATTAATAAATTAAAATTTTAAATTAATTAATACTTATATATCTATTATCTATCTATAAAAATCAATGTCCCTGGATTTTACCAAAACACCAAAGCTGATAAAATGCTTTTTTGGTCTATTGTATTGGGGTAAATTAGGAAACTCAAAAATATCTTGCACCACATTCATTTGAATCTGATGTGGCACTCCCACAATTTTTCACCACATTTTCAAATTTTTTTTTCCAAATAAATCCATGCCATTATGCCTCTCTTTCTCTTCCCCATGCCAAACCATAATTCGTTGCAATTCAATATGTCTCTCTTCCTCTTCCCCATGCCAAACCATTATGCCTCTCTTAATCAGTTTTCAAATTCAAATGGAACCTCAACAGTTTTTCAGTCTTTCTTCATTGCTGCAGACGTGAGGAGTCGTTTTCCATTGCTTAACACCTTGTTGTCTCTGCGCTATTACGAATTCCTGCGTGAGGATGGCGCGCCCAATCGAGTATATCAGTAGCATTGACGATTCGAAGGATTTGTGGAAGGTTGCTGTTAGATGTAAGCATATGTGGTTTGTTACCAGTTCTCAGAATAGAGAGCACTTAGAGCTTATTCTGTTTGATTCAAAGGTATAATACAATCTAAACTTTTCTGCTTTGGCATTCTGATTTTGTTGTAACTGTACTGTTATATGATACTGATTTCAAGATGTTTGTATTTTCACAGTTGGATTTGATTCAAGCCATTGTGCCATCTTATTTGGTATCAAAATTCAAAACACAGGTTGAAGTTGGTTGTTCCTACATAATGCAGGTTTGTATTTTCACAGTTGGATTTTTTTCCAGCCATTGTGCCATCTTATTTGGTATCAAAATTCAAAACACAGCTTGAAGTTGGTTGTTCCTACGTAATGCAGAATTTCAAAGTTTCCAGCAATGATTTCTCCTTCAAATCCACTGATCATAAGTTCAAATTGATTTTCTGTGGTTCAACTTCCGTCAAGAAGGTCCAACTTTCTGAGATACCTCTGAACCATCTCAAGTTAATTGGAATAAATGCTATTATTGAGGGTAAATACAGAACGAATTTGTTATATGGTGAGTTACCTTTTTACTGTTATAATAGAACGCATTGTATTGT
Organism: Vicia faba; assembly: GCA_948472305.1. Classification (NCBI taxonomy): domain Eukaryota; kingdom Viridiplantae; phylum Streptophyta; class Magnoliopsida; order Fabales; family Fabaceae; genus Vicia; species Vicia faba. The sequence goes on along the minus strand of OX451741.1, from coordinate 1,519,097,671 downwards.
TACTTTTCTGTTATCCATAACTGTCTGTGGTGAACTTTTGTGCAAATATAATTGGTGGGGTTACTGAAATATCCCAAGCCCAGATAATTCCTGATAACAACAAAAGCAAGGTTGTGTTTTCATTAACTGATCTGAGGTAGGTGTTTCATTTTGTTTGTTAACATTGATGCTGACAAATATAAAAGTTTAACATGTTCATGTTGTTTGTTTTGAAATTCCTGTGAATCAGCAAACATCATGTGCAATGTACTCTTTGGGGTAAATTAGCTGTGCAACTGAATGAGTATTATACGACTCATAAGGCTGATGGTAGTATTATTCTCCTACTTATGAATGCAAGGATCAAGGAACCTCAAGGTTTGCTATGTGACTATTTCTTATTACATCCAATTATTATATCCAACTTTAAGTGTTGTCATTTATAAATATCTCAATTTTCAGGAAATTATCCTTTAAATGTATCAAATGCTTGGAACGGCACAAAACTGCTCATCAATGATTTGTCTATTGAGGAGGTTAAAAACCTTAAAGAGAAGTAAGTGATTTTATTCTGAAGTTATGAATTAGCAACCTATGATTTCTAACAGCCTGTTTTCATTCTGATCTATGATCATCAGACTTAAAGATGATCTGCCGACGCTCTCATCCTCACGCATGAAAATGGAAACCACAAATACCTCTGTTTTTTCTGATTTGGACAAATTTGTATGGAAAGCTGAAGTGTTGAGTCTGTCTGATATTGCATATCTGCAGACAGTACGTTGCTCTTTAATACAAGACTGTCTTAGATTGAGGAATTACACAGATTGGGTTCTAATCCATTTTTTGAGACATAATCCCATCTTTCTGTTTCAGGAAACTACATGTGTGACTGTTGCAACTCTGGAGAAGTTTGAATATGGGCAGTCAGGATGGTATTATGATGGATGTAGTGAATGTACCAAAAGTGTGACTTTGAAGGATGGAAAATTCATGTGTTATTCCAAACACATCAGTTCTGAGCCAGTCCCAAGGTAACTTCTAAGTATTGCATATCAATGATTATCATCATATAACCAAGCGCTTCATTACTGACAATTTCTTATTTTTACCTTTCATGGTACAGGTTTAAGCTTGAAGTGCTTGCCTCCGATGGAAAGTTAAAATACAAGTTCGTATTTTGGGATGTAGATTGTGTAAAGTTGATTGGGAAGTCCGCCCTTCAGATGAAATTGGATTTGATGGAGGTATTTTCCATTTGTCTAATATGTAAGATAGATAATTTCCACGTAACTAACATATATTGTTTTAATCATTTAGACTGGAGATTTTGATCCCCTTGAATTCCCTTATGAACTTGATGTGATGCTGAAGAAGGAGTTGACTATAAGAGCAGTGTTTCAACCAAACAAGGCCAGTCTTTCTGTAATCGGATTTAAGGCAGATGAAGTGCTACGTACCAAAATAAAGGAGATGTTTAAATGTGAAGAGGTAGAGGTACTGCTGTACTAATGTTTTACTGTTGTTAAAAACAGTATCATGTGCATTAAGGTAACCTCCACTGGTGGAAGTTAAGTGTAAAAACTGATAAAACCAGGTTTTAGCAGATTTTTAAGGTAACCTCCACTGGTGGAAGTTAAGTGTAAAACGTGTCAAAAACCAGAAAACCAATTTTTCAATACAACTTCCACTGGTGGAAGTATAGTGTAATCTAGGTGTAAGACAAATTTAAAGGTAACTTCCACTGGTGGAAGATCAGTGCAAAAACTGACAAAAAATATATTTAGCTGATTTTTAAGGTAACCTCCACTGGTGGAAGTTAAGTGTAAAACGTGTCAAAAACCAAAAAACCAATTTTTCAATACAACTTCCACTGGTGGAAGTATAGTGTAATCTAGGTGTAAGACAAATTTAAAGGTAACTTCCACTGGTGGAAGATCAGTGCAAAAACTGACAAAAAATATTTTTAGCAGATTTATAAGGTAACCTCCACTGGTGGAAGTTAAGTGTAAAACGTGTCAAAAACCAGTATCATGTGCATTGGATTTTTTTTAATAATTGTTTAAAACTTGCAGCACACTTCTAAGATTGTCGTCTCAACGGATGACACTCGGGATGATATGCATACAACATCGGTATGTTTTAAATAGGAATGACCTATTACTCTTGCCATCACATTTGGAACAATTGTCTAACGTTTATTTCTTGCGTTTTTTAACTTGCAGTGTACTCCGACCATCAGCACCTCGGAAAAACAGTCTCATGCTGATCCACAAACAGTTTCAGTGCGTCTTTTTTTAGCTTTCAACATTAACAAATTAGCCTATTAAACAATGTCTTACTTCCATTTTTATGCTACTGATTTTGTAATAACTCTTTAATGGCAGGATCATATATCAATCACTGCAGATTATGACCCTTCAGTTGCCAACTCTGCACTTACACCGTCAAAAAGATCTATTCCTGAGACAGTTGAAGAACTCGACAGTGCCCAACTATCGTCCACCAAGATAATAAGGGACATCAAGCTGGAGAAATGATGCAGTCAATTATCGTCGACGATTTATTATTACTTTATGCTGTTTTGGACAACATTGCACACCTAATTTTGATTGATGTAATGAAATATTTCTGGTTTACATTTTGTTTATTCTGGTTTATGAGGATTTGATTTGTCATTCTTGCTTTTTGTTTGATCCTTTTGACATTGTATATGAAATACTGATATGATTTTAGTCATTTAAGCTGCAAAAAACTATGCATAATTTACAGTACAAAAAGCAATATGATGTTGGTAATTCCTTATTTTGTTTAATATTCTGGTTTATGAGGATTTGATTTGTCATTCTTGCTTTTTGTTTGATCCTTTTGACATTGTATATGAAAGACTGATATGATTTTGGTCATTTAAGCTGCAAAAAACTATGCATAATTTACAGTACAAAAAGCAATATGATGTTCCAAGAATGAATATGTCCCCTTCCCAATCTCCTTGGCCTACAACAAACATCATTTACAAGGAGGTTTTCCAAAATATTTGACTGTGGCGTCTTCTTAACAACATGTAACCAATAGTTTTTGAACCTGTATATGCATACACAGATTTTGAATATAACAGCATCAGTTAATGTTAATGGCATATGTGGGTTATGTTTCACTATTTTTCTGTTATCCCTACTAAAACACTCTTTACCTGCTTATGCGTTTATAGCACAAGACTTTACTACTCAAGCTGCGTTATATACTCATCATCAATACATTGCAGGATTTATTATGACAGTGGCTTTTGCTCATGGAGCTATCTTTTTTATTAGAGATTACAATCCCGAACAGAATGAGGATAATGTATTGGCAAGAATGTTAGAGCACAAAGAAGCTATCATATCCCATTTCTCTTTGTTGCTACCACCAAATCATAACTAATACTACATAATTTTGACAGTGATTATTAATGACATTATATAATTAACAATGTTAAAGTATGAAAACATTATCTTCTCACTACAATGCATTACTGACCATGGTAGATCTCCTTCTGTCGAAAGGTTGTATTTTCATCTGGAAGGCGAAAATCCAGTATACTACACTGACTATGATTTCATAGACAATGTTCTTGAAAAACCAACTGTAAAGGAATCAATGTTTACAGCTTGGATGGAGTCAAACAAAAAATACGAAGATGCAAAGACTTTAACATACACTGCCTTTCTTTCCAAGTTCGTTTACGATAAAAGGTACCGTTTATGGAGACCTCGAAAAAGAGGTCGTACGATTGGCCGGTTAATTTGGGTTCCTCCAAGCACTGGTGAGCTCTATTATCTTAGAATGATGTTGACGGTTGTCAAGGGACCTACTTGCTATGACGATATAAAAAAGGTTGGTGGAGTCGTCCGCGACAGTTTTAGAGATGCATGCTTTGAGATGGGATTTCTTAACGACGACAAAGAATATGTTGCAGCCATAAATGAGGCCAAAGATTGGGGTTCCGGTAATTTTTTGAGGAAACTATTTGTCACGATGCTGTTGTCTGGTACTGTTAATCGGCCGCGACATGTTTGGCAACAGACTTGGAAGTTGCTATCTGACGGTATTCTTCATCAACAGAGAATTGTCACTGGAATAAGAGGTACACTTAACAAATACCTAAATACTTCTGTTAAATTTCATACAATTACAAACCGTACGAAACTATTATAATGAGTTTTTCTTCTTATAATACCTTTTAGACTACTTTGGATGCAATAATTTCAATCCCTTTATACTTCCATATATATGTTACATTTCATACAGCACCTTTCAACAACCCCTTTCAATGCTGCCCTTTCAAAGAATCATAAGTTCCAGTAAGCAAGTCCTTTCAATGCTGCCATTTCATCAGTAATAAAAATATCTAATGCAATCTGTTATTACTCCCCATCAACACAGAACAGAATAATTCTGTGATTTATCTTTTACCTTCAACCACCTTTTGTCACAGCTACTGATCAAAAACATAACATTTTTAATGAACCCGAATGTCTGATGCTCTTGCATTATACTGAACTTTTCCATGATACTGCCATTGTAAGGTTAACGATCCTTTTGCATGTCTATCTTCATCAACACTGTGATTTCTATTGTACAAAATAGTTATATTTTCTTTTGGTTTGTATTTGTGTTGGAAGACATGCAATTGTCAACGGCAGAACTGACAAACCTCACATTAATTGAGATTGAGAATATGATGCAATCAAATAGAAGAAGCTTACGTGAATTCAAAGATATGCCGTTTCCAGATTTGTATATAACGCGACATGTCGGCAATAGACTGATTTTTGATGAACGTGATTACGATGCTGATTCAGAGCGACAAAACTTCCAGAATCTATTTTCATCTTTAACAGGTATTTCCTCATTATTCAAATATCGATGTTTTCATTAAACTACTGTTGTATTGATTCTTTTCATTTGAACGTCAAGATGAGCAACGTGCAATCTTTGAAACCATAACAGACGCCGTCAAGAAACAAAACGGAGGCGTGTTTTTTTACATGGATACGGCGGAACCGGTAAAACGTTTATGTGGAGGACATTATCAAGTGCACTTCGTTCAGATAAAAAAATTGTTTTGGCTGTTGCTTCAAGTGGCATAGCTTCCTTATTATTGCCAGGTGGTAGAACAGCCCATTCGAAGTTCAAAATTCCCATTCCAACGCTTGACAACTCTACTTGCAATGTTGACAAAGACTCTGAGCATTCACAGTTATTCGAAGCTACTGATGTCATAATATGGGACGAAGCACCCATGGCTCATAAGAATTGTTTTGAGGCCTTGGATAAGACCCTTAAGGATGTCATGAGCGATAAGGGTTTTGCAAATACAATTTTTGGTGGCAAGGTAGTTATATTTGGAGGAGATTTTCGACAGATACTTCCAGTTGTTCCAAGAGCAGGCTGTTCTGATATTGTTCATGCTTCCATTTGTTCTTCTTATGTGTGGGACTATTGCCAAGTCTTAACACTAACCAAAAACATGAGACTACAGAATGGGAGGGACGTTACAACTTCTGATGAACTTGCATAATTCTCTAAATGGATATTAAATGTTGGCGACGGTAAAATATGTGAACCTAACGATGGATTAGCTGATATAGAAATTCCTCCTGATTTGTTAATTTCCAATTTTGAGGATCCAATAAGAGCTATAGTTGAAAGCACATACCCAAATTTGCTTGCCTACTTTCAAAATGTAAAATTTCTACAAGGAAAAGCAATACTTGCTTCAACCATTGAAGTTGTTGATAAAATTAATCATTACGTGTTAGACATGATACCGGGTAAACTCTTTTTTCTTTTGATGTTTCTTTTCGTGTAGATGTTTCGTTATTAAATAAATCTTGAAAAAACATTATGGATTGATTCACATTTTCCCATTTCTTAGGTGAGGACAAAGAGTATTTGAGTTTTGATTCGATTGATAGAACTGATTCAAGTTACACCGAAGCCTATGAATGTCTTACTCCAGAATTTCTTAGCAAGCTTAGGACTTCAGGTGTCCCAAATCACAAACTCAGATTAAAGGTTGGTACACCAATAATGCTTATGAGGAATTTGGACCAAAACGATGGTTTGTGTAACGGAACAAGACTAATTGTTACAAGGTTGACAAATCACGTTATTGAGGCAAAGATCATGTCTGGTAAGAATGTTGGTAACATCTTTTTCATCCCTCGAATGTCTATGTCACCTTCCGAGTCACCGTGGCCATTTAAGTTGATTAGGAGACAGTTCCCAATTATTGTGTCGTACGCAATGACAATTAATAAGTCTCAAGGCCAATCACTTGATACAGTTGGATTGTATTTTCCTACTCCTGTATTCAGTCATGGCCAGTTGTATGTAGCCATTTCAAGAGTTACAAGCAAAAGTGGTCTAAAGATCTTAATACATGATAGTATGTATCAACATCTATCACTACAAATGTTGTATACAAAGAAGTTTTCCAATCTCTTTGTTGATCGGTAAGTACATAATAACAAATAATTTCTTTAATATAAATTGTTTTCGTAAATGCTGTCTAATTTTTGCATCATATATTGTGCAGCTGATAAAGTTGAAAACATCGTTTCCAAGCTGGTTGCGTTGTATCTGAAGACTCATGATAGTTTCTTATTTTGAAGAGTCATCACAGTTTCTTATATTGTTACACAATCATGATTTCAGTTTACATTTTTTAATGTTGTCAAATAAGTTTGATACACTAAATTTGGCCGAATTAGATGAACTTTTATTGAATTTCATAAAAACGATTTTACTGTTACATGACAACATTAGTTCCACGTTTTATGAATTCTCGACCGGCCCCGTGCGACAGCACGGGTTATCGACTAGTTATAATTATATTTAGGGATATGAAAAATATTCTATAAACTATTATATTTTGACTAATGAAATAATTTTAATAGTATACTACATTATTATATTAAAAATAGATTTGTAGGTTATGATAGTGCAATTATTTCAGAAAGATATGAGCGACACATCATAGTGACAATTTCATTTAATTATGAAAAGTTTCACGCAACAAGAAGCATGTCATAAATAAATTTGTTTCAATTAAAGTTTGTGATTCAACACATACAAGAGACATGAATTTTTCTCTAGATACGTTTTTTTTAAACACTCTATAAAACTAATATCTCATGTGTTGTAGATCTTTTTAGAAATCAATTGTGAATCAAATTTTTTTAACAATAGATTGATATTTCTCAACTACCTAGGCTGTTAGGCAGTTATGCTGGCTGTTAGACAGTTATGCAGTTAGTTGTTATACAGTTAGGTAGTTAGTGGTTATTAGAAGTTAGTTACATGAATAGCTTGTAACAGAATGCTAGTATATATAGCTGTGTAATGCATAAGCTTGTATATGTGTAATAAAGAGCTTCTTTTCTTTCTCTTCTTTAATCTCTCTCTTTTCTCTCTTTTCTCTATTGATTTGAGCATGAGTTCTCAATCATAATATGGTATCATTCGCTTCAAGATCCACACCTGTGATCTTTCTTCTTTTCCCATAAACCAGTCCTTCTTCTTCTTAATCCAGCCCTTCTTTTTCATCTATGGCGCGCGGTTCCAATTCCACCACCTCAACTCAACGTGTCACCAATGGTGACATAGATTCAGTCTACTATGTACATCCTAGTGAAGGCCCTAATTCTGTGATCATCACACCTCAATTGACTGGTGTCAATTATATTTCTTGGTCTAGATCAATGAAACGAGCGCTTGGTGCTAAGAACAAGCTTGCTTTCATTGATGGCACTATTCCTATTCCTGACATTGATGATCTCAACCGCTGTGCATGGGAACGATGCAATTGCTTAGTCCATTCATGGATTCTCAACTCTGTTACATCACCCATTGCTCAAACTATCGTTTTCTTGGAGAATGCTCTTGAAGTCTGGAATGATCTCCAGGAACGGTTTTCGAAGATTGATCGAATTCGTGTCTCAACTCTGCGCATGGAGATTAACAATCTCAAGCAAGGGTCGAAATCAGTTCTTGATTACTTCACTGAACTGCGTGGCTTATGGGAGGAATTAAACTCTTATCGTCCTCTACCATCGTGCACTTGTGCTCAACAATGTCGCTGCCAAGCCTTGAGAGCTGCTCGAGAATTTCGCATTGAAGATCAGGTAATACAATTTCTAACTGGTTTGAATGACAAATTTTCTGTCATCAAAACTCAAGTTCTTTTGATGGATCCTTTACCATCCATCAACAAAATCTATTCTATGGTGATTCAAGAAGAGAGCCATAACGTCTCTTTACTTTCGAAACCTGAATCCTTTGCTCCTATGGAAGAAGTTAATTCTTTGGTAAATGCTTATGACTCAAGAAGACAAGGTGATCGTGGCAAGCAAGCCAATTACTCTGGTCATGGTAACAATAGTTCCCAAAACTCGCGCAGAGACAATAGGTTGTGTACTTATTGCAATAGAGCAGGTCACACAGTTGAAGTTTGCTATAGGAAGCATGGTTTTCCTCCAAACTATGGTAAAAAGCAAACTGTTGCTAATGCCACAAATTCCTCTACTGGTGACAACCAACAAACTGCTTCCACTGGTGAAGAAGATTCCTCTAGGAGTCAATGTGCTAGCATATCTCAAGAGCAATACTCTCAGTTAATTAACTTGTTGCAGCAAACAAATTTACTGTCTCAGTTGCCAAATTCTGCTACCAATGTTAATTCAACCACCAATCACATTTACAGGTAATTCTCAAGTGCTCATAGCATCTTGTTCCACTAGTAGAAAACCTGATTTTTGGATCATTGACTCAGGTGCCAATGATCATGTATGCTCCTCTCTTCATTGGTTTAGTTCTTTACATAAAATTAAACCTGTTAATGTGTGTCTACCTAATGGTGCTATTGTCATTGCTAAACAAGCTGGCACTGTTAACTTTTCACCACATTTTTTTTTGCAAAATGTTTTGTACACTCCTGACTTCTCTCTTAATCTCATGTCAGTTTCAAAAATGTGTCAATATCTTAACTGCAAACTTTCTTTTCATGCTGATAAATGTTATATACAGGATGTGAAATCACAGAGGATGATTGGTTTGGCTAGTCAAGTAGAAGGATTGTACAAACTAGTGCTCGATGATGGTTGGTCTGCTGATAAAAGAAAACACACTTCCAACTCAGATTGTTCCAATGACCTCACTATGCCTAAAACTTCTGCCAACACATGTAAAGTGATTCCACCACAAGCCTTGTGGCATTTTAGATTAGGTCACTTATCTCATGACAGAATTTCTAAAATGCATCAATTGTATCCACAACTTGTTAATGATAATAAGGCTGTCTGTGATATTTGCCATTTTGCTAGACATAAGAAAATTTCATTTCCTATCAGCACTTCTAGAGCAAATGCTAAATTTGAACTCATTCATTTTGACATTTGGGGTCCTATTTCCATTACTTCTATTAAAGGTCACAAGTATTTTCTTACTGTTCTTGATGATTTTAGTAGATTTGTTTGGGTAATCTTGTTAAAATCCAAGGCAGAGGTGTCTGACCATGTTAAAAATTTTATTACTCTTATTGAGAATCAGTTTCATACCTGTCCCAAGTACATCAGGTCTGATAATGGACCTGAATTCTCTCTCCCTCAATTTTATGCATCCAAGGGCATTATTCACCATAAGTCATGTGTAGAGACACCTCAACAAAATGGTAGGGTAGAAAGAAAACATCAGCATCTCTTGAATGTAGGTAGAGCCCTACTATATCAATCAAACTTACCAAAATCCTTCTGGTCATATGCAGTCCCTTATGCTGCTTTTATCATTAACAGAGTCACATCCAATTTACTTCAACAAAAATCACCATATCAGCTATTGCATGACAATGTACCTGACATTAGTCATATTAAAGTGTTTGGTTCTCTTTGCTATGCCTCTACTCTTACTTCTCATAGAACCAAATTAGAAACCAGAGCTAGAAAGGCAGTCTTTTTAGGCTACCCTGTTGGATATAAAGGCTGTTTACTTCTAGATCTCAATAATAGTGACATTTTCATATCTAGGAACATTACACATCATGAGCATATTCTGCCTTACAATACTTCTTCTGAATCTCTTAGTAATTCATGGGAGTATTTCAGTACACAGTCCTTACAATCATCATCACCAGTTACTAGCTCTACTCATCCTAATGTATTTGATATTGCTGACATTTCTGATAATGTGCTTAATACATCAGCTGACCCTGCACACAATGACACGAGTATTGACAATAATGATCTTGTGCAACCTGAATTGTCTAATCCTGCACATGTTGATACTCTAGTTCCAGCACAAACCAATCCTCACGATATACCTACACAAAACACATCAGTACCTACTTCTCTCTCCACTCAACCCACCAATCAAATTCTCCCCACAAGGGTTTCTTCCAGAACAAGGCACCAACCATCTCACCTCAAAGACTATGTTTGTGCTTCCTTCAACAACAATGACTACCCAATCACTTCATCCTCAGGTATGGCTTATCCCATTTCTAATTTTGTTTCTTATTCTCATTTGTCTCCTTCCCATTCTCGATTCACATTATCTATCACCACTCAAACTGAACCTAAAACATATGCTGAGGCTTGTAAATCTGCAAGTTGGATTCAAGCTATGAAATCTGAGATTACTGCTCTTGAAGATACTGGCACATGGCAAATAGTGGATCTTCCACCAAATGTTAAGCCTATAGGTTGCAGATGGGTCTACAAAATAAAGTATAAGTCTGATGGTAGCATAGAGAGATTCAAAGCTCGACTTATAGCTAAAGGCTACAACCAGATTGAAGGCTTGGACTATTCTGATACATTCTCACCAGTTGCTAAACTCACAACAATTCGCCTTGTTTTGGCTTTAGCTTCTATTCATAACTGGCACTTACATCAGTTAGATGTGAACAATGCCTTTTTACATGGCACACTTCATGAAGATGTATATATGGTAATACCACCTGGTGTGCACACCACCAAATCCAACCAAGTCTGCAAATTGGTCAAGTCTCTCTATGGCCTGAAACAAGCAAGTAGGCAATGGTATGAGAGACTAACCTCATTGCTTATTCAACATGGCTACAAACAGGCAACATCAGATCACTCACTATTTGTTAAAAGTACTTCTTCTTCATTTACAATTTTACTTGTATATGTTGATGATGTGCTTCTAGCAGGTGATTCCTTGGCAGAATTCCAACATATGAAGACTGTGCTTAATGTGGCTTTCAAAATCAAGGATTTAGGAAGACTCAAATACTTCCTTGGTTTGGAAATTGCTCACTCTTCCAAGGGCATCTCTATCTGTCAGAGAAAATACTGTCTTGATCTTCTTTCTGATACAGGTTTTCTTGGTTCCAAACCAAGTAACACTCCATCAGATCCTGCCATCAAATTGCATAATGATGTTGGACCAGTCTTTGATGACGTCCCAGCTTATCGGAGGTTAATTGGGAGACTCATCTATCTCAACACAACCAGACCTGACATCACATTCATCACTCAGCAACTGAGCCAGTTTTTGTCCAAGCCTTCCATGATTCATTACAATGCTGCTTGCAGAGTCTTGCGCTACCTCAAGAAGTCACCAGGACAAGGACTTTTCTTCCCAAGGGATTCACACATTCATCTCATCGGTTTTTCTGATGCAGATTGGGCAGGTTGTATTGATACACGAAAGTCAGTGTCAGGATCCTGTTTTTATATTGGCAAGTCACTCATTTCATGGCGGACCAAGAAGCAAAACACAGTTTCACGATCTTCATCTGAAGCTGAATACCGTGCTCTTGCTTCAGCTACGTGTGAGCTTCAGTGGCTGCTGTATCTTCTTAAAGACCTCTCTATCACTTGTACCAAACTTCCAGTTTTATTCTGTGATAGCCAGAGTGCTCTTCATATTGCAGCTAATCCGGTTTTCCACGAGAGAACAAAACACCTCGAGATCGACTGTCACATTGTTCGTGAAAGGTTCTTGGCAGGCACTATGAAGCTTATTCTTGTCTCCTCAAGCAATCAACATGCTGATTTCTTCACCAAATCACTACTTCCTAAACCTTTTTATGAGCTCATGTCCAAGTTGAACTTGTTAGATATCTACCACAGTTCAACTTGTGGGAGGATCTCAACTACCTAGGCTGTTAGGCAGTTATGCTGGCTGTTAGACAGTTATGCAGTTAGTTGTTATACAGTTAGGTAGTTAGTGGTTATTAGAAGTTAGTTACATGAATAGCTTGTAACAGAATGCTAGTATATATAGCTGTGTAATGCATAAGCTTGTATATGTGTAATAAAGAGCTTCTTTTCTTTCTCTTCTTTAATCTCTCTCTTTTCTCTCTTTTCTCTATTGATTTGAGCATGAGTTCTCAATCATAATAATATTCGATGTCTTATAAATTATTGTCTCTACAATATATATATATATATATATATATATATATATATATATATATATATATATATATATATATATATATATATATATATATATATATATATATATATATATATATATATATATATATATATATATATATATATATATATATATATATATATATATATATATATATATATATATATATATATATATATATATATATATATATATATATATATATATATATATATATATATATATATATATATATATATATATATATATATATATATTCTATTAATATATATTTTATTTTGGCTTTTTCAAAAAAAATTATCATATTGAAGTTTTTTTGATAAATTATTTAATGAAACATTTTCATTACAAAGTGTGTTGTACTCTTTTTTTAAAAGTAAAATATTCTCTACTAAGTTATTTTTTATAAACGTTTATTGGAACATTAATAATTCAAAAAAATTATAAAATAATTTTTTATATTAATGACAATAAGAAATATAAGAATATGAGTATATAATTTTAGAAGGACAACCAATTCAAAGGAAAGCAATCCTTTACACATCGTGAGTTTCCTTTTTATGTTATTAGGGAAAGTCGGTGACTTAAAAATATCAATTTTTGTTTAGCTTTATAATGTGAGGACAATTGTTTTAAAAAAGAAAGAAAGGAATCAAGCTAGAAGAACGTATTATTTGTTAAATGCGGCTGGTAAATAATAAATCAAATGTGAATGATAAATAGATAGACGCATATTCATCAAAAAGTACAAAATATGAATAGTATCGTAGTTATTTGCAAGAGAGTAGTATTATATTAATATATGTGGACAGAGAGAATTTCTTTTACTACTTAGTGTTTTATTTATATGTCAGGCTAAAAACTCAAAATATCTTCAGATTTCGGATATGTATATCCGAACGCACTGTATTTGATAATAACAGATGTGTTCGTATATGTATATTTAAAATATATTTTTTTGTCAAAAAAAGAGAGATTTCGCATCACTACAAAAAAATGTTTATCCAGCCACGTGAAGTAGCCACGTGATTTTCATGTGGCTAAATAAAATCAGTTGCGACGTGAAAATCACGTGGCAACGTGTTTTAATAATATAATACTGAAGTATTAAGTATGTCAGTTATTCTTTTGTGTAAAAAAAAGTTGCGACGTGGGATTCACGTCGCTAATTAAAATGTAACAAAAATTAATTAAATCACAACTTCCAACACTGGCGTGTTCAGGTTTTGAAGGAAAAGAAAGTTTGTTGCGACGTGAAAATCACGTGGCAACGTTGCGGCGTGATTTTCACGTCGCTACTTGGTTTACGTAATTTCTCAAAACGTTCCACAACGTTTCTGTTTCTCATTTCTTCTTCTTCAACCTTCTCTACTCCTCTCCATACCCATTTTCTTCACAAAAAAAATTCTTCTCCACACTTAAATTCCTACCATCTTCATACATTTTGTAAGGTAATTTCAATTTCATGTTTTATATATTTTGTTAATAGCTTTTGATGTGTTATTTGAGTATAATTTTTTTTCAATTTTTCTTTGAATAGAGAAGGAGAATATAGAAGTATAGATTGCAAAAAGGGACAAGAAGATTGAAGGAGTTACAAGATAAAAGGTATGTCTTGAATATTTTTTTTGAAATTAGTACATTTTCTGAATTTGATTAATTTGCATTGGGTTAAAATTGTTGAATTTGATTAAAATTGTTGAATTTGAGTTATATATATATTTTCTGTATTTGAGTTAAATGTTAGGTTTAATTATTTAGTTTATAATAATTATTAATTATTAATTTGTGATGAATGAGTTTAATTATTTTAGGAGTTTAAGTTTTTTTATTTTTAGGAGTTTATAAAATTTAGGTGTTTAAATTAAATTTTAAGTGTTTAAAAATAAATAAATATTTTTAGGAATTTATAAATTTTAAGTGTTTAAATTAAATTTTTAGGAGTTTAATAAGTTTTTAAATTTTTAGGAGTTTATAAAATTTAGGTGTTTAAATTAAATTTTAAGTGTTTAAAAATATTTTTAGGAGTTTATAAATATTGTTGAAAGCATATATTTATCTTTAATTGTATATGTTTAGGATTATTATTAAGTTGATTAATTAATATTTCTAATTAAATAGGTTTTGATTATATAAATTTGCAGTAAATGGAATATTATATGTATTATCGTAGTTGGATGTACGATAGACTATATCCAGGAAGACGCGCACTTAAACCCAATTTTATAGACGGAGTTAATGGTTTTATCGCGTGGACGTTTGCCCAGGAACATTGTCGAAGTGAAGGAGGAGTTAGGTGTCCTTGTCTTAAATGTGGATGTAGATATATAATTAGTGACCTAGAGGAAATAACACGTCATTTGCGTAGGAAAGGTTTCATTGAAAATTATTGGGTTTGGACGCATCATGGTGAAACACTGCCGAGTAATGTACCAGAGACTAGCAACACAGATGCTCCAAGTAGTCAACCGGTTATGCAACCACCTATGGAATTTGAAGAAAACTTTAATCTGATAGGTGACATGGTTGGTGATGCTTTTGGTGTTAACGTGACCTATGATCAACCTGAAGACTTTGACGGGGAAGAGTTGTCGAATGAGGAAGCGCAGAGATTTTATCAGTTGTTGAATGGGATGAATACGCCGTTGTTTGAGGGGTCGTCAGACTCAAAGCTATCAATGTGTGTTAGATTATTGGCAGCCAAGTCAAATTGGAATGTTCCTGATCAGTGTTTGGAGCACTTCGCAAAAATGATGTTGGACTCAACTGCAACGAAAGACAACTTACCTGCGAGTTTCTATGATGCAAAGAAGTTGGTGTCGAAGTTGGGTTTAAGAGTAAGAAAGATTGATTGTTGCATTAATGGTTGTATGTTGTTTTATGACAACGAGTTTGGTACTCAAGATGGATCGTCAGAGGAATGTAAGTTTTGTCATAGTCCAAGATATAAAGTTCGCAATAGAGCCATTAACAGTAACCAAAAACAGGTAGCAGTAAAGTCCATGTTTTATCTTCCGATAATACCAAGGTTAAAAAGAATGTTTTCTTCAATGCACAGTGCAAGTCAAATGACATGGCATCATACAAACAAAACAAGCCCAGGCAATATGCGACACCCATCTGACGGCCATGCATGGAAGCACTTTGATGAGGTACATCCTGATTTTGCCGCTGAACCTAGAAATGTCAGGCTTGGATTATGCTCTGATGGTTTTGCTCCATATGTCCAAGCGTCCGGAAGTGCGTATTCTTGTTGGCCAGTTATTGTAACCCCTTACAATCTCCCTCCTGAGATGTGCATGACAAAACCATACATGTTTTTTGTAACACCCCTTCTACATAACCCGCGAATATATTAATCAAATCAGAGTAACATGGAAAACAGGGATGTCACAACTCAAGATAAATATAAAAACCTCAAATCTACAGTCGTCATGCTTTACTTAAGGAATTATTAAAATAAATATTCAAATCCACATCATGTTCTACACAGCGGAAATATCTCAAAACCGGAATAACTTCACTTCATAAGTATTCCCAACATAATTTAAACAATAGAGTATAACATAAAAATCATAATTCAAATGTTTCCCCCAGTGTTACAACCTATCAGAGCACGACACTGACACGCAGACTTAAAGTAACATAGCTCTAGAGCCATCCTCACCAACTCCTGAGCTGCTAACTTTAATCTGAAATCATTAAAGTAAGGATGAGATTTCTCATAATTAACATGTATTATAAGTTTCTCAATCAACATTATATCACAAGCATATTATTTCACCCATTTTAGCATAAATCCATATTCAACACACAGTTTCAATCATACAAGTCATTATGCACAAATCAATAGTCAACCAAAGAATTGTAACACTGGAAGACATCCTAACATGTTACAATTCCATGAAAACACAAATGCAGACACTATGCATGTGGTACCAACACGTGACCAAGTCACCCAACACTGATCCATCATCAACCGGATACAGTAACCATCGATTCTTCCATAACACTCGGACATGAATCCAGCCGAAGCAATCATCGATTCGTCCATAACACTTGGACACGAATCCAGCCGAAGCAATCATCGATTCGTCCATAACACTCGGACACAAATCCAGCCGAAGCAATCATCGATTCGTCCATAACACTCAGACACGAATCCAGCCTAACCACACATCATCTGCCAGGCATCGGTTAACGACAATACAAGTCAAATTCCACACAATGGGAATTAACTTCACCAAAATAATGCATATGCATGCACATCACCAGCATGCAACATCAAATCAACGGAATATGATCACAACATAATTCCAAATAATGCCAAAACCAATATATCACATGATCACATCTCAATCATAATGGATAGCAGGCACAACACATAAGTATCAGTTCTCATTCACCAAATCAGAACAATTTACAAACAATTCTACATCATTCTCAAAATACCAAAGTTTACAAAAATCGGGAATTCGACTCTTTTTAAAATAATTTTCATAAAATAATATTTTTCTTATTTTATAAGATAGCATTTTAAATTTAAGAAATATTGCCGAAAACGGCACTCAAATCGGACTTACGGTTTAAAAGTTATGAATTTTCAAAGTTTAATATTTTTCAAAAAGTTACGTTTCTGGAAAATGTACTGGAACCCGGTTCCTACCTATACAGGAACCGGTTCCTGAGACCAATTTTGCTAGTTTTCATAACTTAACACAGTGGAACCCGGTTCCTCCCCACTGGGAACCGGTTCCTGCGACCTGCAGAGCCAAAAACTGCTATTTTGACAGCATTATGTATCTCAATCCCATCCAATTCATACCCATACGAATTATAACATTAGGCACACCAAAATGCAACCAATACACATCAATACAACATCATAAATCATGTTTCCATCATTCCTATTAATTATTCATCACATTAATGGTTCCAATTCCTATACTCTGACACAATTAGGGATAATCCTACAAACCTAGAATTCCAAAATCGAGATTCCTAACATGCTTAATCAATTCTATTGATCTCAAAATCTATAAGGCATATTAAATAATTGAAATCACCCCTTACCTCGCGATGATCCTTCGAATTCACGGCGTTTGGCTTTTTCCTCTCTTCTCCAATTTCACGTACAATGAGTTTTTTCCCAAAACCTTCTTTTCCTTTTTCCTTTTTATCCTTCTTTTTATTTTCCTTTTATTATTTGCCAAATAATAAAAATAAATTAGTAATTATTTTAGTAGAGCTTTTTACTTCACACACCTCTAATTCAATCTTGCACCCCTCGGTCTTCCTTTTTAATTCCATAATTAATTCATCCATTTAATCCAAAATATTATTAATTAAGCCTTTAATTAATTTAATAATTAAATTCCTAATTATTTAACACATGAATTAATTTGGGGTGTCACAACTCTCCCCTACTAAAAGAGTTTTCGTCCCCGAAAACATACCTTAGACGAACAGTTCGGGATACGAGTCCTTCATCTGGCTCTCCAGCTCCCAAGTGACATTTCCATCTGCTGGTCCTCCCCAAGCCACTCTTACCAACGTGATCTCCTTGCCTCGCAACTGTTTCAACTTTCGATCCTCAATTCTCGCAGGTACCGCTTCCACAATCAAATTCTCTCGTACCTGTATATCGTCTACACGAATCTCATGAGACGGATCAGCAATGTACTTCCTTAGCTGAGATACATGAAAAACATCATGCAAATTTGCAAGTGACGGCGGAAAAGCAATCTGATAAGCAACTTTCCCAACTCTCTTGGTAATCTGAAATGGACCAATAAAACGTGGAGTCAACTTCTTTGACTTCAAAGCTCGACCAATACCAGTCATCGGAGTAACTCGCATAAAAACATGTTCTCCTTTGCTAAACTCAAGATCTTTCCTCCTCTTATCGTGATAACTTTTCTGACGACTCTGAGAAGTCCTCATCTTCTCCTGAATCATCTTAATATTTTCCGAAGTTTGTTGGACAGTTTCCGGTCCAATCACAGCACTCTCTCCAGATTCATACCAACACAACGGTGTCCGACACCTCCTACCATACAATGCGTCAAACGGAGCCATACCAATGCTCGAATGAAAACTATTGTTGTAGGTAAACTCAATCAATGGTAGATAACTATCCCAAGCTCCACCTTTCTCCAACACACAAGCTCTTAACAAATCTTCCAACGACTGAATCGTTCTCTCCGTCTGACCATATGTCTGTGGATGATAAGCGGAACTCAAACGCAACTTAGTACCCAAAGCTTCTTGCAATCCCGTCCAGAATTTAGATGTAAACCTCGGATCTTGATCCGACACAATACTAGAAGGAATACCGTGCAAACTCACAATCTTCTCAACATACAATTCTGCCAACCTTTCCATCAGATAATCCATTCTTATCGGAATAAAGTGAGCAGATTTCGTCAACCGATCAATAATAACCCAGATAGAATCACAATTCTTCGATGTCCTTGGCAAACCAGACACAAAATCCATAGAGATTCCATCCCATTTCCATTCCGGAACAAACAACGGTTCCATCAATCCTGACGGTTTCTGATGCTCAATCTTCGACTTCTGACAAACCAAACAAGCATACACAAACTCAGCAATTTCCTTTTTCATTCCCGGCCACCAAAACAACTTCTTCAAATCATGGTACATTTTAGTAGCACCAGGATGAATACTCAATCCACTACGATGTCCTTCTTCCAAAATACTCTTCCTAATCTCTGCAACATCCGGAACACACACCCTATTACCAAATCTCATAACACCATTCTCATCAATCCGAAACGCGCCTCCTTGACCTTGGTTGATCAATGTCAATTTATCAACTAACCCAACATCGGACTTCTGTCCATTCCGAATTTCTCCCAGAATACCACTAGTCAGTTTCAACATACCCAATTTTACACTATTTGGAGTAGTTTCACATACCAAACTTAAATCTATGAACTGCTCAACCAAATCTAACTCATGGACCATTAACATCGACATATGCAAGGACTTCCTACTCAAGGCATCCGCAACACGTTTGCCTTACTAGGATGGTAATTCAAACCGAAATCATAATCCTTTAGAAATTCTAACCATCTCCTCTGTCTCATATTCAACTCTTTCTGATCAAAGAGATACCTCAGACTTTTGTGATCACTGAACACTTCAAACCGAGAACCATATAAATAATGCCTCCACAACTTCAAAACAAACACAACAGCTGCCAACTCCAAATCATGAGTCGGATAATTCCTTTCATGTACTTTCAATTGTCTCGAAGCATAAGCCACCACCTGCTTATCTTGCATTAACACACCACCTAATCTCATTAATGATGCGTCACAATACACAACAAAAGACTTAGTCGGTTTTGGCAAAATCAAGATCGGAGCACTTGTCAACCTCCTCTTCAGCTCTTGAAATCCTTTCTCACATTCAACATCCCAAGCAAACATCTGACCCTTCCTGGTCAACTTAGTCAACGGTAACGCTAATTTGGAAAATCCTTCTATAAACTTCCTGTAATAACCTGCAAGACCCAGAAAACTACGGATCTCAGAAGCATTCTTTGGCGCTTCCCACTGAGATACTGCTTCTACCTTCGTAGGATCCACAACAATTCCATTCTTGTAAATTACATGGCCAAGAAAACGTACTTCACTTAACCAGAATTCACACCTGGACAACTTCGCATAAAGCTTCTTCTCTTTCAACAATTCCAACATAACTCTGAGATGTTCTGCATGCTCTTCATCGCTCTTCAAATAAATTAGAATATCATCAATGAACACCACCACAAACTTTTCAAGATACGGATGAAATATCCTGTTCATATACTCCATGAAAACACCAGGTGCATTAGTAACTCCAAACGGCATAACAGAATACTCGTAATGTCCATACCTCGTTCTAAATGCAGTTTTCTGAATATCTTCCGACCTCACACGAATCTGATGATATCCAGATCTCAGATCAATCTTACTAAATACACAAGATCCAACTAGTTGATCCATCAAATCATCGATCCTCGGCAAAGGATATCGATTCTTGATTGTAACTTTATTCAGCTGTCTGTAATCAACACATAATCTCATTGAACCTTCTTTCTTCTTAACCAACAACACCGGAGCACCCCACGGAGAAACACTCGGACGAATAAACTTCTTCTCAAACAAATTCTCGAGTTGACTCTTCAACTTTCTCAATCTAGAAGCAGACCTCTTATAGGCATCCTCGAATTCGAACTAGTTCTAGTAACAAAACTCATTAAGACTTCACCTTGCACTCTCACACCGTTCCACTTACTTCATCACGGAACACTTCATAAAAAAAATTACATCCAATAGGTCACATGCCTTTTTCTTGCTCTCGCCGAGATCTAAATCTCTCGTTACGCAAACCATAACGCTTCTCTTCTTGCTGACTCAACTAATTTCACACACTGTAAAGCTGGAACAATAAGTACATCCCATCCAACGCGATCCCGACTACTATCAACAAGAGATTAAGGGTGATCAGTTCCTAAATTTGTCAATAGATAGTCAACAATCATGAGGTGGCATCAACCATCGTTACCAAACCACAACAACATCTTCAATCTTACCCTTCAAGCTACTTAAACATAACCATGCTTGAAGCATCAACTGCTCGACAATACTTACATCTTACAATCGGCGGTATACTGAACCAACCTCTTGCACAAAACTTCAGAGAAGAAACTTCTCCCCCACTTATTTCACACGTACCTCTGCAGACAACGAAAAGGAAACAATCAAGTACCGACAGTGTTTCACACACATGTCGCATACCAAAAGGGAGTAAACACATAAACAACCTGGCCGATAGACCGACCTGCTCTGATACCACTATTGTAACACCCCTTCTACATAACCCGCGAATATATTAATCAAATCAGAGTAACATGGAAAACAGGGATGTCACAACTCAAGATAAATATAAAAACCTCAAATCTACAGTCGTCATGCTTTACTGAAGGAATTATTAAAATAAATATTCGAATCAACATCATGTTCTACACAGCGGAAATGTCTCAAAACCGGAATAACTTCACTTCATAAGTATTCCCAACATAATTTAAACAATAGAGTATAACATAAAACTCATCATTCAAACGTTTCCCCCAGTGTTACAACCTATCAGAGCACGACACTGACACGCGGACTTAAAGTAACATAGCTCTAGAGCCATCCTCACCAACTCCTGAGCTGCTAACTTTAATCTGAAATCATTAAAGTAAGGGTGAGATTTCTCATAATTAACATGCATTATAAGTTTCTCAATCAACATTATATCACAAGCATATTATTTCACCCATTTTAGCATAAATCCAGATTCAACACACAGTTTCAATCATACAAGTCATTATGCACAAATCAATAGTCAACCAAAGAATTGTAACACTGGAAGACATCCTAACATGTTACAATTCCGTGCAAACACAAATGCAGACACTATGCATGTGGTACCAACACGTGACCAAGTCACCCAACACTGATCCATCATCAACCGGATACAGTAACCATCGATTCGTCCATAACACTCGGACACGAATCCATCCGAAGCAATCATTGATTCGTCCATAACACTCGGACACGAATCCAGCCGAAGCAATCATCGATTCGTCCATAACACTCGGACACGAATCCAGCCTGAAATTCTGGCTGCAGATACTCAATGTCACGTTCAATGTTATGACACCGTATCTGACTTACTATATGACAGTAAATACAAAAAACAGTAAAGAACACAGTCAATTGTTTACCCAGTTCAGTGTGCAACAACACCTACTCTGGGGGCTACCAAGCCAGGGAGGAAATCCACTATAAGAGATGTTAATTCAGGAATAAACCAACCAGTTTATCTCCTTCACTTAAGACCTACCCAATGCAATTTCAATCTAAGTACAACTTAAACCTGAGTTCCTACTCACTCCCCCTCAATCACAGCAGTGATACATAAAACAATTTGACTAATGATTTGATGAAGACACTCTTCAAAAAACATACACTTGATTAAGCTTCACAGCTTTTTAATCAAGTAACACAACCACTCTTGCTTCACAGCTTTGAGTGATACACAACTAACTTGACTCTGCTTCACAGCTTTAGTCAAGGAACATTCAAACACTCTTGCTTCAAAGCTTTGAGTGCTACACAACCCTTACAATTAAAAACCTATTCCAAGTCACTTATCACAATGATAATTGCTTGGAGTATAATAATTAAACCTATACAGATTACAAATGATCTTCTGATCAAAAAGGGATTACTTGCAAAACAGCAGCTCTGTTGAATATATAGCAGCTGCAACTTCAGTTAGGGTTTCCACAAAAACCTAGGGTTAATTCCGTTTGACCTTAAGACTAGGTCACAGGACTTTATTGACCAGGTTAGGGTTGAGCTCGGTTACCCCTCAGAAAACGCAGGATTCTGTTCTGGAAAGACTGAGTTATTTTCTTGAAAAAACTCAGAATTAACCAACCTGCAAACCTGTTAGTTCAGAACAGGATGTCTTAACATCTGTTATGACATCTGAGAAAACCTGTCTACTGATTTAGCAAAATGTGATCATTTTGCAAAATGCTCAGATACACACTTATAAACATCAGTTCCTGAATGACAATATTTTTCTGCAAAGGTACCTAATGAATCAGTACAAACTAAACTAGAATGTTATGACATCAGTCATGACATTCACACATACACTTGGGTTTTACCAAAAATGCAAGCCAATACCTAAACAACTACAAACTCCCCCTTTGGCAGATTTTTGGCTAAAGACCCTAAGCAATCAGAGATAGATAGCAGCAGAAATAAGTGACTGCAGAAAAATAGAATGTCTAATTGAGCAAGTACTAATTAAGTAAGTGCCAAAATATTCTCCCCCTCTTTAGCCACAAATGGGCCAAAGATACATGTTCATAAAGATTATACAGTTATCCAAAAAGATAATAAGAGCAACAAAACAAATTCTGAACACACTTCCAAACTCCACCAGATATCAGCACCAACCAGCAACACCACCAAACAGCAATCAACCTTCAAGCACTGTCATCAGACTCAGAGGAGCTAGTTTCTTCAATGTTGAGATGACCTTTAGCTTCTACACCTTCTTCCCTTCTGTTTCCTTCAGCTTCCTCCTTTTCTAACCTGGCAATTAGGATTTCTAGGGTCTTTTTCCTAGCATCCAGCTCTTTGCAAGTCTCTTTTAAAACAGCTATGACATCAGATGTCTTGGACTGGGTCTTCACAGACGATGTCTCAGCTGATGTTATGACAATATCTGGAGCATGAGATCCCTGAAACAGTTTGTAGTGTAAGCCAAGGGCAGGAGCTCTTTTGTAGGCTGTATCTCTTGCCACAAGGATATCAGGGTATTGTGCAAGGATAATTCCACAAAGGAGGGAGGGAAAGGCTATTGGTCCTTTGACAGCATAACTACCAGCATGCTTTAAAGTTTGTTCAAAGATGTACCTGCCATAGTCAAAGGCAGTCTTGGTTCCCACAGCATAAATAAATCTCCCCAATCCTGTGGAGATAGTTGATTTATGATTTGTAGGCACCCAGTTGGCTGCACCTATTTTATGCAGGATGGCAAATTTCATGCTGAGTTTGCTGGCATTCAGCTTGCCTTTTAAGGGCCAGCACTTCACTTGCCTGGCTGTGATGGTTTGACAAACTTCATTGTCAGTGGCCTCCAGATCAGGGCAATCCTCATTTGTTCTTCCAAGAAACTTGTTAATTTCTGATGGAGAGAACTTGACCCTTCTTCCTCTAACAAAAACACTTTCAAAGTCAGCTGACCTTCCATCAGCACAATCATTAGACAAGTTCACTACAAACTCCTTGACAAGATTTTCATAACACTTGTTAAATTTTGTCACTGTCTTCATCAGTCCAGCATTCTTGATCAGGTCCATGATGTCTTTGCACTCCAAGGCATCATTGTTGAGTTCTCTTTCTAAGGCTATTCTTTTTAAGCAAACATACTTCCATCTGTTTGCATTGTCAGGATGATGAAAAGAGATGTTGTCTGTTGGGACTTCAGGTACTCTAGCAATTTTGCTGGAGGGGAGCTTCCTTCTGATAGGAGTTTCTTCAATATCAATCTCAAATTCTGATTCCTCATCAGAATCAGAAGATTCAGGTTCTTTTCTCTTCTTAGAGATTGGTTGTCTAGCAGTATGCACTTGGGCCTTCTTCCCTTTTGTCTGAATACTTTTCTCAGCCATGCCTTCAGCCTTGGATTTCTTAGCAGCAGGTTTATCTTTGGACACACATTTTGCATCATTCTGATTACTCTTTCTTTTCATCAATCTCCTAGCTATGCTAGGGTTCACATTAGCAATCAGATCATTATCTGAGTAATCCTCATCCACATCAATGATAGGTGGATCAACAACCTTTTCTGAAGGGTTCTGAATGTTGTCTTTTTGTGTCACAACATTCTCAGTGACATCTACATTCTCAGAGACTTCCACATTTGGGCTTTCTGATTGATTTAAAGGGACAGAAATCCCCGGTACAGGTTGGTTTCCGCTCAGTATACTAGTAACAAGCCTAGCAATGGCTTGATGAACTTGAACTGATCCTTCTCTATTTGGTACAGAAGAAGAAGGATGAGAAGAATTACCAGAGGCTGTAGCTTGAGCTCTTCCTGCATGTCTAGTTCTTAGTTTTTTGACTTTGGCTGGGTCAGTTGCCATCTCTCTGAGAGGAGTGACCTCAAGAACTTCAGATTCTATGCATGTGGTGATTGCTCTAGAGTCTTGGTCAGATGATGAAGATGATGAGGATGATGAAGTCGCCT
Source organism: Vicia faba (assembly GCA_948472305.1). NCBI lineage: Eukaryota > Viridiplantae > Streptophyta > Magnoliopsida > Fabales > Fabaceae > Vicia > Vicia faba. The sequence continues at coordinate 1,519,072,411 of OX451741.1, read as the reverse complement.
TGGTTGAAGACGATGTCTGAGACATTTTGATTGACTTTGAGTAACGGTAGCAATTTGAGAAAAATCTTTGATTGAGAGGAGGAAACAGGTTGCAAGGACGAGAGAGGTAGGAGGCAAAAGGGAGTCTTTTCAACTTCTTAAGGATTTTGAGAGAATTGGGAAAGCATATGATTAACCCACTAAAGATAGACTTAACTCCTTCAACCTTTGTTTTAAGCAAAATTAATTGCTATAATTTCTCATGTTGGTAAATACCCAACCTGCCCCTCAAATTTTCAAGTTTATTTCCAACAAGAGCCTTGGTAGAAGAATCAGTCAGCTGAAGCTTAAAGAAACTATGTTCCAGTTTAAATGACTTCTTCTCTATAGAGTCAATGTGCTTGTTCCTGTTATGCTGAATAGGGTTCAAGGAAATATTGATTGTATTCAGATTGTCACAACACAATGTCACAACATCTTGTGAGACATTATACTCAGTGAGCATCTGTTTTGACCAGATATTTTGAGAACAGTTTTTCCTAGCAGCAACTATTTCCGCACAGAGTTGGGAAGGCATTCTTTTGATATGAATCATAGTTCTGGTTGATTCTTGACTAATTTTCTTTTTGTCCAGTCCATTTTGATGGAGAGTTATAGGAGAGGAGACTTCAAGCCTCATTTCTTCAGGGAAACAGAATTTATTAGACTTGTTATTTCCAACATCCTTGTCAAGATAACTTATGGTTCTGACAACACATCCTTCTTCAAGTTTATTTGCCACATCACAGACATTATCAACCTGTAGTCTTGGAGTTCTTCTGTCTGCTTCCATAGAAATAGCTCTTTTCATTCTTCTTAGATAAAGAGGACCAAGCTTATGCTGCCACAGTTTCATCTCTTTTTCTTCTTTGGTAATTGGACACATAGTGGAGATATTAGTGTTCTCAGGCTGCCACAAGTAGCAGTTATCTTTGGATCTGATTCCTCTCATTACAACTTCTAGTTTTTCATTAATTACTAGACATTCAGATTTTGAGAAGTTGACCTTGAATCATAGATCACATAATTGACTGATGCTAATGAGATTAGCAGTCAACCCTTCTACCAGCAGTACTTTATTCAGACTTGGAACTCCAGTGCAGTCCAAATTACCAACTCCTTTGACTTCACCTTTAGCACCATCTCCAAAGGTCACAAAACTGGTGGTGTGAGGCTTAACATTAGCTAGGAGATTTTTGATTCCAGTCATATGTCTGGAACATCCACTGTCAAAGTACCAACCTTCCTTTGCAGACACTCTCAGGGAAGTATGGGCTATCAGGGCAGTAGCCTTTTTCTTCCAATGAGGAGTATGTGGTACCCTTTTTGGCTTAGGTTTAGCACCTGAGTTTTGATTAGGGTATCCATGCAAATTGAAGCAGAAGGGCTTTATGTGTCCATACCTCCCACAATGATGACATCTCCATCTTTGGTATTTTTTCTTCATGTATTTCTGATGTTGAGAGTTGTGTTGAGACATCTGCTTTGACAATTGTTTAACATGCCTGATCTTCTTGTCTGCACCAGATTTCTTAGCTTCCACAAATCCTAGACCAGATTTGTTTCCCACATTTTTTCCAACTTGAAGGATCTCTTCCAATTTATCTGATCCATTGGTCAACATCTTGACAGATTTTGTCATTTGGTTCAGTTGTGAGTTCAGTAATTGAACTTCCCCTTCTAGGTGACTTATAGTTTCAAGATCTGCCCTTTTTTCAGCCTCCAGCTTTATAATGAGTTTTGATTGTTTCTCATTCTGCACACAGACTTCAGCACTTCTGATACACAATTTCTTGTAGGTATCAGCCAGTTCTTCAAATGTCACTTCTTCATCACTAGTGTCACTTTCAGAAGTACAAACACTAGTTAGAGCAGTAACTAGTTTGGCAGATTCTTCTTCAGAATTACTTTCTGAATCATAGTCAGACCAAGTAACAGTCATTCCTTTCTTTTGTTTCTTAAGAAAGGTAGGACATTCAGCTCGAATATGTCCATATCCTTCACATCCATGGCATTGAATACCTCTGCCTTGGTTTCCCTTTTCTTCTGACCTTGGTCTTCTGCTGGAACTGTCAATGTCAGAGGGAATGTTATGAACATTAGACCTTGACTTTGGATCCATTCTTTTGATGAGCTTGTTGAACTGTCTTCCAAGTATGGCAATAGCTTCTGAAATATTTTCTTCTTCATCCTCTTTGTTTTCAACATCAGTGTTGGATACAAGTGCTATGCTTTTGTTCTTCTTGTCACCATTATCAGTGATCCCCATCTCAAAAGTCTGAAGAGACCCAATAAGTTCATCCACTTTCAACTTGCTAATGTCCTGGGCTTCCTCTATGGCAGTTACCTTCATTGCAAATCTTTTAGGCAAGGATCTGAGAATCTTCCTCACCAGTTTTTCTTCTGACATCTTTTCTCCCAGAGCTCCTGACGTATTGGAAATCTCCAAGATGTTCATGTGAAACTCATGGATGGTTTCATCTTCCATCATTTTCAGATTCTCAAACTTGGTAGTCAACATCTGAAGCCTTGACATTTTTACTTTGGAAGTGCCCTCATGAGTAGTTTTGAGAGTGTCCCAAACTTCCTTGGCCAGTTCATATTGATGTACTAGTCTGAAAATGTTTCTATCAATTCCATTGAACAAGGCATTTAAAGCTTTGGAATTTCCCAGGGCTAACTCATCTTCTTCTTTACTCCAATCTTCCTCAGGCTTCAGACTGATTGTCCCATCTTTCTCAGTTATGGTGGGATGGATCCATCCTTTGTCAGCAGCTCTCCAAGCCTTTTTGTCCAGAGATTTTAGGAAGGCAATCATACGAGGTTTCCAGTAGTCATAATTAGTTCCATCCAGAATGGGTGGTCTATTTCCAAAAACTCCTTCTTTGTCCATAGTGCCAGAAAGTGATATCCCTAGATCTCACCCAGTAATACAGGCAGGGTGCCTGCTCTGATGCCAATTGAAATTCTGGCTGCAGATACTCAATGTCACGTTCAATGTTATGACACCGTATCTGACTTACTATATGACAGTAAATACAAAAAACAGTAAAGAACACAGTCAATTGTTTACCCAGTTCAGTGTGCAACAACACCTACTCTGGGGGCTACCAAGCCAGGGAGGAAATCCACTATAAGAGATGTTAATTCAGGAATAAACCAACCAGTTTATCTCCTTCACTTAAGACCTACCCAATGCAATTTCAATCTAAGTACAACTTAAACCTGAGTTCCTACTCACTCCCCCTCAATCACAGCAGTGATACATAAAACAATTTGACTAATGATTTGATGAAGACACTCTTCAAAAAACATACACTTAATTAAGCTTCACAGCTTTTTAATCAAGTAACACAACCACTCTTGCTTCACAGCTTTGAGTGATACACAACTAACTTGACTCTGCTTCACAGCTTTAGTCAAGGAACATTCAAACACTCTTGCTTCAAAGCTTTGAGTGCTACACAACCCTTACAATTAAAAACCTATTCCAAGTCACTTATCACAATGATAATTGCTTGGAGTACAATAATTAAACCTATACAGATTACAAATGATCTTCTGATCAAAAAGGGATTACTTGCAAAACAGCAGCTCTGTTGAATATATAGCAGCTGCAACTTCAGTTAGGGTTTCCACAAAAACCTAGGGTTAATTCCGTTTGACCTTAAGACTAGGTCACAGGACTTTATTAACCAGGTTAGGGTTGAGCTCGGTTACCCCTCAGAAAACGCAGGATTCTGTTCTGGAAAGACTGAGTTATTTTCCTGAAAAAAACTCAGAATTAACCAACCTGCAAACCTGTTAGTTCAGAACAGGATGTCTTAACATCTGTTATGACATCTGAGAAAACCTGTCTACTGATTTAGCAAAATGTGATCATTTTGCAAAATGCTCAGATACACACTTATAAACATCAGTTCCTGAATGACAATATTTTTCTGCAAAGGTACCTAATGAATCATTACAAACTAAACTAGAATGTTATGACATCAGTCATGACATTCACACATACACTTGGGTTTTACCAAAAATGCAAGCCAATACCTAAACAACTACACAGCCGAAGCAATCATCGATTCGTCCATAACACTCGGACACGAATCCAGCCTAACCACCCATCATCTCCCGGGTATCGGTTAACGGCAATACAAGTCAAATTCCACACAATGGGAATTAACTTCACCAAAATAATGCATATGCATGCACATCACCAGCATGCAACATCAAATCAACGGAATATGATCACAACATAATTCCAAATAATTCCAAAACCAATATATCACATGATCACATCTCAATCATAATGGATAGAAGGCACAACACATAATTATCAGTTCTCATTCACCAAATCAGAACAATGTACAAACAATTCTACATCATTCTCAAAATACCAAAGTTTACAAAAATCGGGAATTCGACTCTTTTTAAAATAATTTTCATAAAATAATATTTTTCTTATTTTATAAGATAGCATTTTAAATTTAAGAAATACTGCCGAAAACGGCACTCAAATCGGACTTACGGTTTAAAAGTTATGAATTTTCAAAGTTTAATATTTTTCAAAAAGTTACGTTTCTGGAAAATGTACTGGAACCCGGTTCCTACCTATACAGGAACCGGTTCCTGAGACCAATTTTTCTAGTTTTCATAACTTAACACAGTAGAACCCGGTTCCTCCCCACTGGGAACCGGTTCCTGCGACCTGCAGAGTCAAAAACTGCTATTTTGACAGCATTATGTATCTCAATCCCATCCAATTCATACCCATACGAATTATAACATTAGGCACAACAAAATGCAACCAATACACATCAATACAACATCATAAATCATGTTTCCATCATTCCTATTAATTATTCATCACATTAATGGTTCCAATTCCTATACTCTGACACAATTAGGGATAATCCTACAAACCTAGAATTCCAAAATCGAGATTCCTAACATGCTTAATCAATTCTATTGATCTCAAAATCTATAAGGCATGTTAAATAATTGAAATCACCCCTTACCTCGCGATGATCCTTCGAATTCACGGCGTTTGGCTTTTTCCTCTCTTCTCTTATCTTCTCCAATTTCACGTACAATGAGTTTTTTCCCCAAAACCTTCTTTTCCTTTTTCCTTTTTATCCTTCTTTTTCTTTTCCTTTTATTATTTGCCAAATAATAAAAATAAATTAGTAATTATTTTAGTAGAGCTTTTTACTTCACACACCTCTAATTCAACCTTGCACCCCCGGTCTTCCTTTTTAATTCCATAATTAATTCATCCATTTAATTCAAAATATTATTAATTAAGCCTTTAATTAATTTAATAATTAAATTCCTAATTATTTAACACATGAATTAATTTGGGGTGTCACATTTTTGACGTGCGTCATTCCAGGACCGTCGAGTCCAAAAACCGGAATTGATGTGTACTTACAACCTTTAATTGATGATTTGAAGAGGTTGTGGAATAATGGAGAATGAACTTATGATATATCCCGTAAACAAAACTTTTCTATGCGAGCTGCCTTGATGTGGACCATTAACGACTTTCCAGCATATGGCATGTTGTCTGGTTGGGGTACGCATGGTAGAATGGGTTGTCCGCATTGCATGGAATGCACTAAGGCGTTTACATTGGAAAATGGGGGGAAAAGCTCGTGGTTTGACTGTCACCGCAGATTCCTACCATCAAATCATCCCTTTAGAAAAAACAAGACAAATTTCAAAAAGGACGAACGGGTAACAGATCTGCCTCCACCTCGAATGGCACCAGTTGCTATATGGAACCAAGTTTGTGAACTTCCAACGTTTACAGATACTGGCAAAGCATGTAGAATTGAAGGATATGGGGTCACACATAATTGGACAAAAAGAAGTATATTTTGGGACCTCCCGTATTGGAAAGATAATTTGTTGCGCCATAATCTTGATGTTATGCATATTGAGAAGAATTTTTTTGATAACGTATTGAACACAGTGATGGATGTTAAAGACAGAACAAAAGATAATGTGAAGGCTAGACAAGACATGGAAACGACGGTGTTGTGTTGTAATAAAAACAAAACCATTGGGTCATATTGAAACTGACGATCTAGTGGAGGATGTTGCTTACCAAGTTGATGAAGTTGGAGTTAATGATGTGATTCCAGATGAACACACTACAAGTTTGTCTGATACAATGGTTGAGGGGAATCAAGTTGATGAGGATGAAGATCATGAAGATTCTGGATCTGAGGATAGTATCACATCAGATGACGATGATGAAATGGATGACGAGCATGACGATTCAGAATAGTGAACCTATATTCATGAGAATTGTGTCTTGTAATTTTACTTAACGAACCATTTATTGAATGATTTAATGAATATGTATTCATGAGAATTGTGTCTTGTAATTTTACTCAAAGAACCATTTATTGAATGATTTAATGAATATGTATTCATGAGAATATGTATATGTTAACTTGTATTTTCTTTCATTAGGTAAAAATGCCACCGAAAGATAATAAGGGTAAAGGTCCTAGTGATAGTGGTAGGAAGCCCATGCGTCCAAGGGTAGTAGTATGCCAGTCACCTCACTCAGCCACATGTCCTCCCCCGCAGAGTCAGGTTCATCATATGTCCATGGACAATACTATGCCATTTACTCCATTACTATCATCTCAGAGTCCTCTTCAGTTCCCATATGGGAGTACATGTTTTATTAGTCCATCTGGGGCCCCACCTGGTTTACCATTCCAGCAGACACAGGTGCCCTCATCCTTCCAGCAGACACAGGTGCCCTCATCCTTCCAGCAGACACAGGTGCCATCCTTCCAGTAGACACAGGTGCCCTCATACTTCCAACACAGTTTTCCATTTCCCACATAGATGCCCTCATTCGTGCAGCAGCCTGGAGGATCCAGCACCCCACTTCCTACACAAATGCCCCCATCCGGCCAGCAGCCTGGAGGATCCACCTCTTCACGACCCACACAGACTGGTCGCACCCCCACATCCCACACAGAGTCGGATGATGATGATCTTGGTGTGGATGATGATCAGATATATGGGAGAGATCTTCGAGGGGATGATGATCTGAGTGAGATTCATACCATTGATGGGAGATTTTGGATATGGCCTGAAGGGAACTCGTAAGTTTCTTATTTATTGATTTTTATTTATAAGTACACATTTCCATTTTTAATATAACTTTATATAATTAATTATGCTAATTAAATTATTGTTGTTTTAGTTTCGGGCCGAGTCGGACTGCTGCTAAGGTTATCAATTATATAATTCAGCAGAATTATACAAAAATTTTGAAGAGTTTTAGAGAAGTTTCTGATAAAGAAGAATGGTTCAAGCAATTTCAGGTATAATTAATTTATTTCTCAAGTTATTTTTATTTAAATGACCTTTTCATTATTGTTAGAATTTATCTAACTATTTATTTTAATGTCATACAACATTGCAGGCGAAATGTGTTTGGGATCCCCTGAACCATAACAAAGTAAAAAAAAAATATTTCGGGAGGAGTTCAAGACGACTTTCTGACATGCTACGACGTGTTAGAGAGAATTGGCACCTTTTGGCCATTCGTCCCAAATGGATAGGCAAAGAAGTTTTTGAACAACTTCTTAAGTATTGGGAATCAGATGAATTTAAGGCTAAATCTGAAACTGCAAAGAAGATGAGGGCATCGGAAAAAGGGGGTTGCATTAATGCTGTTGGAAGCATTAGTACTGCTGAGCATGCTCGACGCATGGTAATTATTACCACTTTTTAAGGTCATATTTGGATTTATAACATATTATTAATTTAAGTTAATTTTTATATTTAGGCTAAGCGTTTGGGGAGACAACCATTGATGACTGAGCTGGTTAAGGAGACTCGGACAAAGAAATCGGGAGGATTTATTGACGAGCGCACAAAAAAAGCCCTGGTAATTAAGTAAATTTATGTTTATATTTTTTTAAAGCAATTTTGTGACGTGATTTTCATGTAGCAAGTGACATGTTGTGGCGTGAAAATTGAGTGGCAACTGATAAGTTGTGCGTTACAATCACGTGGCTATTTATTTTTTATTATTATTTTTTATTTCATTTAATTTCATTAATGTTACTTATACATTTAACTTGATTTTTTTATTGTATGTGTAGGAGGATTATCAAGCGTTGCTTGTAGAATTTCTGACCCATAATCCTCAGTATACGCCTCCTCCAGAAAAACCGGTTCATCCAGATGTGGATTTCTATATTTGGAGTCAAGTTGTTGGGGGAAAGGGGCCTAACGAGTGTTTTTTTGGTGGTGGAAATTTGGCGGGCACCTTGAGGAGTGTGGATAGAAATCTGTATCAGAGAGCTGCAGACAGTGAAGGAGGGTCACGTCAAACAAATTTGACACCAGATCAGTTAGAACTGGTAAGACAATTGGCTAGACGCGAGTCCGAAGATCGTGAGGCGGCATTGAAGGCCCAAATGGATGCCCGAATGGAGGCAATGAGGGGTGAACATAATAGACAAATTGAGGCAATGGCAAAGAGGCAAGTTGATATGGAGGAGCAAATGCGACAATTTATGCAAGCATTTGGTAGAAATCCCAACAGTGGTGGCCAAAATAATAACCACCAAAATAATAATGACTTTCTTCCCGACATTTCCGACGACTCTAATGATTCTGCTTAGTTTTATTTTTATTTTGTATTTAGTTTTTTATTTGTGTAATATAAATTTATAATCATATGGTATATTTAAAAATATTATATATAAATTTAAATTTGAGTTTATTAAATTTATAATATTAAGTATATTTATTTATACATTTAGATATATTTAGTTTTGTTTTTGATAATTTGATTTACAATATTGTATTTAATAAATAAATTATAATATTTAATTTATAAATTTAATAAAACAAAAAATAATATTAATTATTAAAACAAAATTAATCTATTTAAAACAAAAAATATTTTTTTTATAAATAAAACAGGTTGCGGCGTGATTTTCACGTCGCTAATTAGTGACGTGAAAAACACGTCGCTACATGTAACGTAAATATAAATGTAAACCTGCTCTGACCCTCTGCTCTGCTCTGCCCTGAATTGCTTTGACCCTATACAGTATGTTGCGGCATGAATTTCACGTGGCAACTTGGTGACATGCTTTTCACGCCGCAACAAGATTGCCACGCGCTATATAGCGACGTGTTTCTTAAGGTGGCAAAATTTGAGTAGTGACGTGATTTGGGTGTTAGCGACGTGACTTTCACGTGGCAAAACACAAGTTATTTTGTAGTGCATGTGTATCTTCGAATTTACCTTATAATTTATGATTTCAGAGATGCACATGCAAAGTCATTGAGTTGTTTTCAAAACAACGAACAGAACATACTCATTTCTATTCAAACATAAAAATTTCACATTTCTACTCCAAACTCTTAATTTCTACTACCCATACTTGAAGAACTCAGTCATTTTTACTCATCTACTCATTAGAACTCTTTTCAAAGCATTTCAACTCATCTCCAAAGCTTCAAGTTTGTATAAGTTTTCTCCATTTCCATTTGATTCACTATGCAATGTTATAATAGTTTATTAGGTTAGTTAGAATCAATTACATTATGTAGGTTGTTGTTAGAATAGTTAAATAGTTGGTGTTTAGGTGACAAAAAAAGGCATCTGGTTGATTTAGGGCAAGAAGAAGCTGCTTCTTTAAAATGGTTGTTCGCAGATGGTTTCGGATGTGCCTTGTGACACCCCAAATTAATTCATGTGTTAAATAATTAGGAATTTAATTATTAAATTAATTAAAGGCTTAATTAATAATATTTTGGATTAAATGGATGAATTAATTATGAAATTAAAAAGGAAGACCGGGGGGTGTAAGGTTGAATTAGAGGTGTGTGAGGTAAAAAGCTCTACTAAATAATGACTAATTTATTTCTATTATTTGGCAAATAATAAAAAGGAAAAGAAAGAAAATGAGGTTATTTGGAAAACCATTGTACGTGAAATTGGAGAAGAGAAGAGAAGAGAGAAAAAAGCCAAATGCCGTGAATTCGAAAGATCATCGCGAGGTAAGGGGTGATTTCGATTATTTAATATGCCTTATAGATTTTGGGATCAATAGAATTGATTAAGCATGTTAGGAATCCCAATTTAGGATTTATGAAATTCAAACCTCAATCCCATGAATTTTATGTTTTGATTCAATTTGATGTTATGAGGAAATTGTATGATGTTATGGTGTGTTATAATCTCATTGGAATCATGCACTATAACTTGTTTTGACATTGCTGTGAGTTGGATTCGTATGGGTATGAATTGGATGGAATTTGAATGAATAAATGCTGTCAAAATAGCAGTTTTTGACTTTTCAGGTCGCAGGAACCGGTTCCCAGTGGGGAGGAACCGGGTTCCACTGTGTTAAGTTATGAAAACTAGCAAAATTGGTCGCAGGAACCGGTTCATGTATAGGTAGGAACCGGGTTCCAGTATATTTTCCAGAAACGTAACTTTTTGAAAAATATTAAACTTTGAAAATTCATAACTTTCAAACCGTAAGTCCGATTTGAGTGCCGTTTTCGGAGTTATTTCTTAAATTTAAAATTCTATCTTATAAAATAAGAAAAATATTATTTTATGAAAATTATTTTAAAAAGAGTCGAATTCCCGATTTTTGTAAACTTTGGTATTTTGAGAATGATGTAGAATTGTTTGTAAATTGTTCTGATTTGGTGAATGAGAACTGATACTTATGTGTTGTTCCTGCTATCCATTATGATTGAGATGTGATCATGTGATATATTGGTTTTTGCATTATTTGGAATTATGTTGTGATCATATTCTGTTGATGTGATGTTGACTTTCCGATTATGCGGTTCGTTATTATGTGCATATTTGGTGTATATGCAATGGTGTATCCATGATAATTGATTGTATCAGGTCCTTGTGGATGAAGTGCATGTTTATGCTGTTTGATGTGTGTATGATAGATAATTATATCATGTTTCCTTTGGTTTTGGTTCAGTTATGATAAATTGATGTATTTCATAGACTGATTTGATATTACATGTTGGTGATGTGCATGCATATGCATTGTTTTGGTGAAGTTAATTCCCATTGTGTGGAATTTGACTTGTATTGCCGTTAACCGATACCCGGGTGATGATGGGTGGTTAGGCTGGATTCGTGTCCGAGTGTTATGGACGAATCGATGATTGCTTCGGCTGGATTCGTGTCCGAGTGTTATGGACGAATCGATGATTGCTTCCGCTGGATTTGTGTCCGAGTGTTATGGACGATTCGATGATTGCTTCGGCTGGATTTATGTCCGAGTGTTATGGACGAATCGATGATTGCTTCGGATGGATTTGTGTCAGAGTGTTATGGATGAATCGATGATTTCTTCGGCTGGATTCGTGTCCGAGTGTTATGGACGAATCGATGGTTACTGTATCCGGTTGATGATGGATCAGTGTTGGGTGACTTGGTCACGTGTTGGTACCACATGTATAGTGTCTGCATTTGTGTTTTCATGGAATTGTAACATGTTAGGATGTCTTCCAGTGTTACAATTCTTTGGTTGACTATTGATTTGTGCATAATGACTTGTATGATTGAAACTGTGTGTTGAATCTGGATTTATGCTAAAATGGGTGAAATAATATGCTTGTGATATAATGTTGATTGAGAAACTTATAATGCATGTTAATTATGAGAAATCTCACCCTTACTTTAATGATTTCATATTAAAGTTAGCAGCTCAGGAGTTGGTGAGGATGGCTCTAGAGCTATGTTACTTTAAGTCCGCGTGTCAGTGTCGTGCTCTGATAGGTTGTAACACTGGGGGAAACGTTTGAATGATGAGTTTTATGTTATACTCTATTGTTTAATTTATGTTGGGAATACTTATGAAGTGAAGTTATTCCGGTTTTGAGACATTTCCGCTGTGTAGAACATGATGTTGATTCGAATATTTATTTTAATAATTCCTTCAGTAAAGCATGACGACTGTAGATTTGAGGTTTTTATATTTATCTTGAGTTGTGACATCCCTGTTTTCCATGTTACCCTGATTTGATTAATATATTCGCGGGTTATGTAGAAGGGGTGTTACAATAGTGGTATCAGAGCAGGTCGGTCTATCAGCCAGGTTGTTTATGTTTTTACTCCCTTTTTGGTATGCGACATGTGTGTGAAACACTGTCGGTACTTGATTGTTTCCTTTTCGTTGTCTGCAGAGGTACGTGTGAAATAAGTGGGGGAGAAGTTTCTTCTCTGAAGTTTTGTGAAAGAGGTTGGTTCAGTATACCGCCGATTGTAAGAAGTAAGTATTGTCGAGCAGTTGATGCTTCAAGCATGGTTATGTTTAAGTAGATTGAAGGGTAAGATTGAAGATGTTGTTGTGGTTTGGTAACGATGGTTGATGCCACCTCATGATTGTTGACTATCTATTGACAAATTGAGGAACTGATCACCCTTAATCTCTTGTTGATAGTAGTCGGGATCGCGTTGGATGGGATGTACTTATTGTGCCAGCTTTACAGTGTGTGAAATTAGTTGAGTCGGCAAGAAGAGAAGCGTTATGGTTTGCGTAACGAGAGATTTAGATCTCGGCGAGAGCAAGAAAAAGGCATGTGACTTATTGGATGTAATTTTTTTTATGAAGTGTTCCGTGATGAAGTAAGTGGAACGGTGTGAGAGTGCAAGGTGAAGTCTTAATGGTTTTGTTTCTAGAACTAGTTCGAATTCGAGGATGCCTATAAGAGGCATGCTTCTAGATTGAGAAAGTTGAAGAGTCAACTTGAGGATTTGCTTGAGAAGAAGTTTATTCGTCCGAGTGTTTCGCCGTGGGGTGCTCCGGTGTTGTTGGTTAAGAAGAAAGAAGGTTCAATGAGATTATGTGTTGATTACTGACAGCTGAATAAACTAGTTAGAGCTTGTGTATTTAGTAAGATTGATCTGAGATCTAGATTGAGAAAGTTGAAGAGTCAACTTGAGGATTTGCTTGAGAAGAAGTTTATTCGTCCGAGTGTTTCGCCGTGGGGTGCTCCGATGTTGTTGGTTAAGAAGAAAGAAGGTTCAATGAGATTATGTGTTGATTACTGACAGCTGAATAAACTAGTTGGAGCTTGTGTATTTAGTAAGATTGATCTGAGATCTGGATATCATCAGATTCGTGTGAAGTCGGAAGATATTCAGAAAACTGAATTTAGAACGAGGTATGGACATTACGAGTATTCTGTTATGCCGTTTGGAGTTACTAATGCACCTGGTGTTTTCATGGAATACATGAACAGGATATTTCATCCGTATCTTGATAAGTTTGTGGTGGTGTTCATTGATGATATTCTAACTTATTTGAAGAGCGATGAAGAGCATGCAGAACATCTCAGAGTTGTGTTGGAATTGTTGAAAGAGAAGAAGCTTTATGCGAAGTTGTCCAAGTGTGAATTTTGGTTAAGTGAAGTAAGTTTTCTTGGCCATGTAATTTCCAAGAATGGAATTGCTGTGGATCCTACGAAGGTAGAAGCAGTATCTCAGTGGGAAGCGCCGAAGAATGCTTTTGAGATCCGTAGTTTTCTGGGTCTTGCAGGTTATTACAGGAAGTTTATAGAAGGATTTTCCAAATTAGCGTTACCGTTGACTAAGTTGACCAGGAAGGGTCATATGTTTGTTTGGGATGTTGAATGTGAGAAAGGATTTCAAGAGCTGAAGAGGAGGTTGACAAGTGCTCCGATCTTGATTTTTCCAAAACTGACTAAGTCTTTTGTTGTGTATTGTGACGCATCATTAATGGAATTAGGTGGTGTGTTGATGCAAGATAAGAAGGTGGTGGCTTATTGTTGTACCCCAAAATTTTCCCTCCCATATTCTTCAGAGTTTTGACAAGCATCACTTCAATTTGCTCAAGGGTTGCACAGTTCAAACACCCTCCTAAGCCAGTCAAATTAGGGTTTTGGTTCTTGCAAGAAAGTTTAGGTTTTCAAGGGCTCAATCAAGTCACATAGGCCTATATACATTGTCAAGCATCCACATGTCAAGTTGCAAGGCTCACAAGGTCAAGTTGCACAGTCAAAAACCCTAATTGCTTCACAATCAACAGTAGGGGCAAAATGGTCATTTGGCAGTCAAAAGTCAAAATTTTTGGTCAACATCTTATTTTGAAGCCACAATCATCATTTGGTCAAGTCTTGACCATGATTTCACAAGAATGGCTCAAAAATCATCAAGGTGTCAAAAGTTTCTATTTTTGGACAGTTGAAAAGTCAACTATAACTTGACCAAGGCATAACTTTTTCATGGTTCATCAGAAAAATCCCATCCAATGCGCATCTTGAATGGGAAGACATTTCCTACAACTCATCTTCACATTCCAAGTCCAATAAATGCTCTCACAAAAAGTTATCAATTTCAACATTATAGGTCATTTTCAAAAGTCAACAAAAGGGCACTTTAAGTCAAAGACCATAACTTGAGATTGTTAAATCAAAATGACATGGGACCAAAGACATTGGTTAGAGGACTTCAAGACCTTTCCAAAATGTCCAAGAACATGTTCATAGCTTCAAAATTGAGCAAGATATGCATTGGAGAAGTTGGGAAATTTTTGTGAAATGGCCAAAGTCAACTATCCTTGAAACTTCATTTTTGACAAAAGGGGCCCACTTTTTCCACTTGATTCAGCTTTGCCATACCTCCCACGTATCCCATGTTTTATTTCAAGAATAAAAATTAATTTTTCTATTTTTGTTTAATTTTATTTGATTTAATTCATTTTAAATCTTTAAAATTCAAATAAAAATCAAGAGAATTAATTAGGGGATATTTTGTGGTTTGAATAGCTTTGATACACCATAAAATATATACCAAATTCGTTCAAGACCTATTTCAAGCATAAAAATTCAAATTTGGAGCAAATATGGCAAGTTGTTTCAATGGTGATTATGGAGAAAATCAAAACTTCATTGCAAGGCTTAAAAGCTCCTTAATGTGACTGATTCTCATCCAAGCCTATATATACAAGCCTTGTAAGCCTCATTCACAACCTAGAAAAAGTGCACAAACGGCCAGAGAAAAGTTCAAAATTTGTCAAAAAAAGTGTGAGATCAAAAGGAGTTTTTGCAAGCATTTTCAGGCCAAGAGGAGAACGTGACTCTCTTCTTTGCCATACCCTGAAGCTAAAGCAACCCTTGCCACGTCCTAAGGTCCATTATCAAGCACTGTAAGTATTCCCAGGTCCCCCATAATTCCAATGCTATTTTTTCCAATATGTTCTTGTGCAGATTCCCAAGCGCTGGACACCATAAGCCTTACACATCCAACGTGCCATGTGTCATCAGTGCAGATCCAAAGGACAAAAAGTGAGGAATACCATACTCAGGAGTCAACAGCGCTCCACTCAGTCCAAAAAGTCAAACGAGCTGAAGTTTCGAATGGGCCAAGATTCAACAATGCACCCTCCTTCCTGGCCCAATACCCCATTCCATTGGTTTATCCTTTTCTTTTCATTTTTTTATTTTCCAATTTAATTTCTAACCCTTTTTTTTCTTATTAACATAATTAACCAACTAATATTTTCATAAAAAATCAAAAAGAATTAACATCATCATTATTATTATTATTTTATTTTGTAAATAAACATTAACTAAAATAGTTTAATTAGGCCATTTTAATTCCTTTTCTTAAATAATTAAAATAGATCTAGAATTAGGTAAAGTTCATTTTTTTAATTTTATTTCATTTCCTTTATTTCATAAAAACATAAAAACACAAAATATTTTCTTTTAATTAAATTAATTAATTAGTCATTGATTAGCTTTAATTTCACTTTAATCATAAAAAAGCCAAAAAAAAATCATTTTCTTTTCTAAAAAAAGGGTCAACACCCTTAGACATTCCCGATTGTTTTATTCGCGCGCGTTTACTTTATTTGATTATTATGTAATTGCCTTCAAGAATGTAATAGTTAAATAGGTTTATCGCTTTATTTAATTTCCGTACTTATTTACTAAAAAATAGGTCTTTGTAATTTTTGGCGATGTATAGACCCGCGCCTTGTAATAGCGTAGGATTTATGTTTCGGCAATTTACTTTCCGCACCCTTTAACTGCTAAACTTGCATGAAACAATGTATGTAAATAAAAACAACTCGTAGCTCACTAATTAACAAGATAAACATTAACTGAATACAACACACAAATACGCACACCACTTCTAGGGTACGCCTCACTTGTTGCCTTCGAAACGTGGTCGTCAAGTATAGGACGTCTTAGTGGTCCTTATGTCCATGATCCAGTTGCCTCGAAACAGTTGCCTCGAAACAGTTGCCTCGAAACGGTTGCCTCGGATTAAAAAAGGATCAAGGACATAAGGGTAGCTTCTAAGGTGTCCTACTGTTGCTTCGATGACCACACTGTCCCTAAAATCGAATTGACCCGAACACCTCCATCGATGGTGCTACCTACCTCTCAATGGTGGGATAGCACTATCTAAAGGACACTTACACAACTTAATTCCTTAGGGTAGGTAGATGACTCATGGATACTTGCTCTTTTCAAAAACAAAACAAAATACTTTTCACACCTTACACTTTCAAAAGCTTTCAAAACAAATTTTTCAAACACTCTTGAGGACAGATACAAGAGTTATTCAGAAATCTTTCAAAGAAACTTTTTCAAACCCACTCACATTTTGAAAAGCAAACATTTTGAAAACATAAGAGCAAGTATCTAAGAGCCCATGGATAACCATGGATAGAAAGGGTGCTAACACCTTCCCTTTCTATAAATCTACCTCCCGAACCGAGAAAACAATTTCATAAGGAATCTTGCTGTGCTTTTGTCCTTTCCATGTTGGAGAAAATAAAAGACGGTGGCGACTCTTGCTTCCGTGACATTTCGCGAACCAGCTTAAAAAAACAGTCAGTTCTATTTCCATCGATCACACTTATGCTTCAAGACAATTGAAAGTACATGAAAGGAATTATCCGACTCATGATTTGGAGTTGGCAGCTGTTGTGTTTGTTTTGAAGTTGTGGAGGCATTATTTATATGGTTCTCGGTTTGAGGTGTTCAGTGATCAAAAAAGTCTGAGGTATCTCTTTGATCAGAAAGAGTTGAATATGAGGTAGAGGAGATGGTTAGAATTTCTAAAGGATTATGATTTCGGTTTGAATTACCATCCTGGTAAGGCAAACGTTGTTGCGGATGCCTTGAGTAGGAAGTCCTTGCATATGTCGATGTTAATGGTCCGTGAGTTAGATTTGGTTGAGCAGTTCAGAGATTTAAGTTTGGTATGTGAAACTACTCCGAATAGTGTGAAATTGGGTATGTTGAAACTGACTAGTGGTATTCTGGGAGAAATTCGGAATGGACAGAAGTCCGATGTTGGGTTAGTTGATAAATTGACATTGATCAACCAAGGTCAAGGAGGCGAGTTCCGGATTGATGAGAATGGTGTTATGAGATTTGGTAATAGGGTGTGTGTTCCGGATGTTGCAGAGATTAGGAAGAGTATTTTGGAAGAAGGACATCGTAGTGGATTGAGTATTCATCCTGGTGCTACTAAAATGTACCATGATTTGAAGAAGTTGTTTTGGTGGCCGGGAATGAAAAAGGAAATTGCTGAGTTTGTGTATGCTTGTTTGGTTTGTCAGAAGTCGAAGATTGAGCATCAGAAACCGTCAGGATTGATGGAACCGTTGTTTGTTCCGGAATGGAAATGGGATGGAATCTCTATGGATTTTGTGTCTGGTTTGCCAAGGACATCGAAGAATTGTGATTCTATCTGGGTTATTATTGATCGGTTGACGAAATCTGCTCACTTTATTCCGATAAGAATGGATTATCTGATGGAAAGGTTGGCAGAATTGTATGTTGAGAAGATTGTGAGTTTGCACGGTATTCCTTCTAGTATTGTGTCGGATCAAGATCCGAGGTTTACATCTAAATTCTGGACGGGATTGCAAGAAGCTTTGGGTACTAAGTTGCGTTTGAGTTCCGCTTATCATCCACAGACAGATGGTCAGACGGAGAGAACGATTCAGTCGTTGGAAGATTTGTTAAGAGCTTGTGTGTTGGAGAAAGGTGGAGCTTGGGATAGTTATCTACCATTGATTGAGTTTACCTACAACAATAGTTTTCATTCGAGCATTGGTATGGCTCCGTTTGACGCATTGTATGGTAGGAGGTGTCGGACACCGTTGTGTTGGTATGAATCTGGAGAGAGTGCTGTGATTGGACCGGAAACTGTCCAACAGACTTCGGAAAATATTAAGATGATTCAGGAGAAGATGAGGACTTCTCAGAGTCGTCAAAAAAGTTATCACGATAAGAGGAGGAAAGATCTTGAGTTTAGCGAAGGAGAATATGTTTTTATGCGAGTTACTTCGATGACTGGTATTGGTCGAGCTTTGAAGTGAAAGAAGTTGACTCCATGTTTTATTGGTCCGTTTCAGATTACCAAGAGAGTTGGGAAAGTTGCTTATCAGATTGCGTTGCCGTCGTCACTTGCAAATTTGCATGATGTTTTTCATGTATCTCAGTTGAGGAAGTACATTGCTGATCCGTCTCATGAGATTCGGGTAGACGATATACAGGTACGAGAGAATTTGACTGTGGAAGCGGTACCTGCAAGAATTGAGGATCGGAAGTTGAAACAGTTGCGAGGCAAGGAGATCGCGTTGGTAAGAGTGGCTTGGGGAGGACCAGCAGATGGAAATGTCACTTGGGAGCTGGAGAGTCAGATGAAAGACTCGTATCCCGAACTGTTCGTCTAAGGTATGTTTTCGAGGATGAAAACTCTTTTAGTTGGGGAGAGTTGTGACACCCCAAATTAATTCATGTGTTAAATAATTAAGAATTTAATTATTAAATTAATTAAATGCTTAATTAATAATATTTTGGATTAAATGGATGAATTAATTATGAAATTAAAAAGGAAGACCGGGGGGGGTGTAAGGTTGAATTAGAGGTGTGTGAGGTAAAAAGCTCTACTAAATAATGACTAATTTATTTCTATTATTTGGCAAATAATAAAAAGGAAAAGAAAGAAAAGGAGGTTATTTGGAAAACCATTGTACGTGAAATTGGAGAAGAGAAGAGAAGAGAGGAAAAAGCCAAACGCCGTGAATTCGAAGGATCATTGCGAGGTAAGGGGTGATTTCGATTATTTAATATGCCTTATAGATTTTGGGATCAATAGAATTGATTAAGCATGTTAGGAATCCCAATTTAGGATTTATGAAATTCAAACCCCAATCCCATGAATTTTATGTTTTGATTCAATTTGATATTATGAGGAAATTGTATGATGTTATGGTGTGTTATAATCTCATTGGATCATGCACTATAACTTGTTTTGACATTGCTGTGAGTTGGATTCGTATGGGTATGAATTGGATGGGATTGGAATGAATAAATGCTGTCAAAATAGCAGTTTTTGACTTTTCAGGTCGCAGGAACCGGTTCCCAGTGGGGAGGAACCGGGTTCCACTATGTTAAGTTATGAAAACTAGCAAAATTGGTCGCAGGAACCGGTTCCTGTATAGGTAGGAACCGGGTTCCAGTACATTTTCCAGAAACGTAACTTTTTGAAAAATATTAAACTTTGAAAATTCATAACTTTCAAATCGTAAGTCCGATTTGAGTGCCGTTTTCGGCGGTATTTCTTAAATTTAAAATTCTACCTTATAAAATAATAAAAATATTATTTTATGAAAATTATTTTAAAAAGAGTCGAATTCCCGATTTTTGTAAACTTTGGTATTTTGAGAATGATGTAGAATTGTTTGTAAATTATTCTGATTTGGTGAATGAGAAATGATACTTATGTGTTGTGCCTGCTATCCATTATGATTGAGATGTGATCATGTGATATATTGGTTTTGGCATTATTTGGAATTATGTTGTGATCATATTCCGTTGATTTGATGTTGACTTTCTGATTATGCGGTTCGTTATTATGTGCATATTTGGTGTATATGCAATGGTGTATCCATGATAATTGATTGTATCAGGTCCTTGTGGATGAAGTGCATGTTTATGTTGTTTGATGTGTGTATGATAGATAATGATATCATGTTTCCTTTGGTTTTGGTTCAGTTATGATAAATTGATGTATTTCATAGACTGATTTGATATTGCATGCTGGTGATGTGCATGCATATGCATTGTTTTGGTGAAGTTAATTACCATTGTGTGGAATTTGACTTGTATTGCCATTAACCGATACCCGGGTGATGATGGGTGGTTAGGCTGGATTCGTGTCCGAGTGTTATGGACGAATCGATGATTGCTTCGGCTGGATTCGTGTCCGAGTATTATGGACGAATCGATGATTGCTTCGGCTGGATTCGTGTCCGAGTGTTATGGACGAATCGATGATTACTTCGGCTGGATTCGTATCCGAGTGTTATGGACGAATTGATGATTGCTTCGGCTGGATTCGTGTCCGAGTGTTATGGACGAATTGATGATTGCTTCGGCTGGATTCGTGTCCGAGTGTTATGGACGAATCAATGGTTACTGTATCCGGTTGATGATGGATCAGTGTTGGGTGACTTGGTCACGTGTTGGTACCACATGCATAGTGTATGCATTTTTGTTTGCATGGAATTGTAACATGTTAGGATGTCTTCCAGTGTTACAATTCTTTGGTTGACTATTGATTTGTGCATAATGACTTGTATGATTGAAACTGTGTGTTGAATCTGGATTTATGCTAAAATGGGTGAAATAATATGCTTGTGATATAATGTTGATTGAGAAACTTATAATGCATGTTAATTATGAGAAATCTCACCCTTACTTTAATGATTTCAGATTAAAGTTAGCAGCTCAGGAGTTGGTGAGGATGGCTCTAGAGCTATGTTACTTTAAGTCCGCGTGTCGGTGTCGTGCTCTAATAGGTTGTAACACTGGGGGAAACATTTGAATGATGAGTTTTATGTTATACTCTATTGTTTAATTTATGTTGGGAATACTTATGAAGTGAAGTTATTCCGGTTTTGAGACATTTCCGCTGTGTAGAACATGATGTTGATTCGAATATTTATTTTAATAATTCCTTCAGTAAAGCATGACGATTGTAGATTTGAGGTTTTTATATTTATCTTGAGTTGTGACATCCCTGTTTTCCATGTTACTCTGATTTGATTAATATATTCGCGGGTTATGTAGAAGGGGTGTTACATGCCCATCCGAAATCTCCCTTGGACCAGTTTCAGATGTGCACATGCAAATTTTAGCCTGAGTTGATTTTTTTTAAAACCGTCATATTAACAATTATAATTAATTTTTCAGAAAGATGACTGACAACCAGGACCCGAACAATTGTTTGAGAGAATGCAGGCCCTGCCAGACTGCCTCTACTTGGTGAGAGAGAGAGTTGAGCAGCAGGTTAACAGGCCTCGAGGACGGGGCCGGGTACGACAAGAAGAATTGCCTGGAGGTTCTTCTTCTGCACCGAGGAGTCGTCTGTCTCAGGTGTCTAACTCTTGTGCGCATGATGAAATATCGATGATGGGGAGGTTCCAGAGGAGTTGTGGTACCTGAGAAGAATGAGGTACCTGATCATGTTGACGTACCCGATCATGTTGAGGTACCCGCAGAGAACATCGGCTATCCAGGAGGGCCTTATGACACCTCCCTATTGATCTATTATAATGATCATGTCGCTCGGTATATTTAGGATGGAGAGGTATATTTTTGGTTGCATTTTTTCATTTTAAATGTTTACTCAAAAATATATGTTTAATGGTTATTATTTTTGTTTGTTTCAGGAACGGTTGCCCATTAAGTTCGTGAATCACTCGCGGAAAATATTTGAATTGTTTATACCCGAGGTTTCTTGGTTCTATGAGGCCGTTGTTGGATCCGGACTTGTTGGACTATGTTGTACTAGTTACAATACTATAAGCCACGACTTGCAGGGTGCATTTGCTGAGAGGTGGCACAAGGAGACATCGTATTTCCACTTTCCTGTTGGGGAGATGACAATCACACTTAATGACGTTGCTTGCTTGCTCCACCTACCTATCGGAGGGAGGTTACTTAACCATCACAAGGTACCAAGAGTTGAGGTGGTTGAATGGATGATTGAGTATTTGGGTGTTGATCCATATAGGGCAGTTGAAGAATGCAGAATAACTAATGGGTCGCATGTAAAGTTCTTCTACCTGGAGGAACTATATGAAGAGCATCGGGTTACAACAACAGGGGTCAGGGATGAGGGTGACAAGGTTTTTTTCCAGTACCACTGAGATTGTGCTATATGGTGATACCTCATGTTTTTGGTTGGCATGTCCCTCTTTGTGGACAAAAATTCCTACTTCGTAGATGTGACATACCTCCGTTATTTTATAGATCTGAGTACAGTTCGTAAGTGAAACTAGGTGCCCGCCGTTTTGGAATACATGTACCAGAAGTTGAATGAAGCTTCAAACTGGAGGACGAGACAGCTCACTGGTTCTTGCACACTCCTCACGATACCTTTCATTTGAATAGTTACATTTAATTTGTACTTACATATTTTATGATTTCTGTTTTAGAGCTGGATCATCTCTCACTTCCATCGGATTCATGGTCTCGAACCAGATTCGTTTTATACTGTCGACATGTCAAGGGCTGCAAAGTATCTCCTCCACAGAGAAAATCATAAAGTGTCTCCTTACTGGGTGTATCTTGATCGTACTAATCATGATGACATCAAATGGACGCCATTTGAGGATTACAGAGGGATGTTATCCCATTCGATCCTATCTCATTATACTCTGGGTGGTTAATATGTGGGTCAAATCTTATGGTCATATATCTTTAGGAGCGGTGTATCCGGCAGTTTGGCTATGTGCAGAAGATGTCGAGATCTCCTTTTCAGGTTGTTCCTGACATCATTTTCTGGCAGGATTTCAATGGCATATTCCAGGATTGGTAGAATCATTTGGTGCCACATGAGTATCGAATGATACCGGCATCCCTGAGTTGGCATTGTGTAGAGGGTTATGTGACATGATTCTTTAATGTGTCACGCCCTACCATGACACCGGATGGTCCTGGACGTCCATCTAGGCCAACTCATGAGGAGCTCTTGGAGAACCAGCAGGTCGAGGATGACCATGCCACTGATCTCTTGCTGGTATGTCAAAGCATCCACCTCCTTGGGCAGGAGGCATTGGATTCTGGGATCATCGAGATGAGCGGTCCTAAGGCGGTTGCCATTGTTGAAAGGATGGTTATAGAGACATCCAGTGTGGTGCAATATACGAGGCATAGGAGGTTGTAATACCCTGATTTTATTTTCTATTATTTAATTATTTTATTAATTATTATATTATATAGTAATTAATTAAATTGTGTGATTTGGTGAATATTTGAATTATTTGAATATATGTGTTATTTGAATAATTGAGTTTATATGTGAGAATAGTAAATAATTATATGTGAGCTTTATGACAATTAGAATGGGTAAGAGGAATTAGATCAGTTTGTGAAATAGATAGTGAGAAGAGGAAAATAGAGATTAGAAGTTATAATTGAAAGAAGAAAAGAAGAGAAAATAAAAATAGGAGAGAAGAGGAAAAGCAAAGAAGAAGCTCAACCTAGGTCCTATACTTAAGGTAAGGGTGGGAATCCTTGTTATTATGGGATTATATAATATGGGTAATTGGTAGTAACATGAATTAGGGATTTCAATTTCAATTTCTAGGTTTTGATATATTTAGGTTTTGATGAATAAATCCTTGAATATGATTATTTATTGTGTAGTGGTGTTTCTATTTGAATATACATGTTAGATAGGGGTTATAATACCTTAAATTGTAGCAATTTTGGTGTTAAAATATGTTTTTGGATGGAAGATTTGCACATGGAGAATTCTGTCAGCGCATAATTTTCTGCAGATCGCAGAGTTCACTTAGTGAAATATCCTAGGAGCAAAATTTCTATAAAACTTCAAAAATTCATATCTTTTGAACAGTAACTCTGTTTTAAGCACGGTTCAAAGCGTTAGGAAGCTAGTGAGATATTATTTTTTATAAAAATAGTTTTATTGGTAGTAGATGATTTAATCATGGTTTGGTTATGTGAAATGACATGTATATGTGTTATGTATATTGATGATTGATGTTGGATTGTAATACATTGTGATATTACTTGCTATGTGCTATTGGGAGGTATTGAATTGATGAATATTATGAAAGTGAATTGTATGTGAATAGTTAATGAGTATGTGTATGTATTTGCAGATGTGTGGTATTTCACGTGTGATGAATTATTGAAGATATGCATTGGTAAGTTTTAGATGACTTCTTAGTATGAACATGATACTTGAGTTACGTGTAGGTGTATGTTGTGAATTTAAATTGGATGAGAATAACATTGTTAGGCATTATTTTCTATGTGTTATTTTGATGTGTTGAATAAAGAATGCTATTAACATGATACTTGAATTTTGTGTATATGTATGTTGTGAATTGATGATGAATGAGAATAATATGTTTTGACATTGTTTTCTATGTTTTATAATGATGTATTGAGATGATTTATACTATCAGAATATGTTGTATGTGATTTTTTGACATGATTGATGTATGTTGTGCAAAGTTGTGAAGATAATTCAAAATATTTTGAATTATGTGATGAGTTGTTGTGATGTTTTCACATGTACATGCATCATTTATGTCAAGAGGCAATGTTTGGTAATTAAGTGGAGATTATTGACTTGTCCTAAACCTAACGCTGAATGGGATTTAAAAGCTTAATGGTGAATGAGGCTTTTATTTGTGGTTATCTGTCATTGGAGATGTTGACCCGGCGTGACCGATAAGGATAACATTGGTACCACATGCATAATGCATTTGAGTTGCATTTGAGTCACATGTGTCGATGTGAATTGTTGATGTATTTCTCATTATGAAATGTTGACGTGAATGTTATGTTTTTGATGTGCAAGATGTTATAATTAGTTTAATTATTACATTATATGTAGTTGTGATTGATTTGTGAATTGATGAGCTATTTTGCATATGTGAATTTGTATATTTGATTATATTATGCCGATTACATGATTATGTGAAGTGAAGATGATTTTGTTTGGGTGTATGTGTGTTATACATTATTTATGATTAAATATTTTCATAATGATGTGAATTCCCACCCTTCTGTTGGAATGATGTTCTTATACGACATCTCTCTGGTACCGGAGATAGCGGTGCTACTAGCCAGGACTTAAGGAGGAGTTAGATCCTTGTTTATCTGCTTATCCTTAGGTAATTAGTCATTGCTCTGGTCTATGAACACGCGGTAGTTGAACTCATATTTGGATATTACTTGTTGAGAGATATTTGTTATTACTCTCTTTTATTTTGATGATGTATGAGATGTTTTGTTTGTTTGGCCTTGGTGCCTATTACATTATGGTATGATTGTCAGTATAGGATTTCAATTATTTGTACCTTTATATTGAGATAATTATTTCGCTACGAGATGCATATTTTTGTATTGATGTAATAAACATGAGATTGGCACATGTTATGATTATGACCATGTGCATGTTGTTATTGTTTGTGGTGGTTTTTGTAAACAAAATGTGACACCCTTTTGTGTTATGCATGATATTTTACTCTGGCTGTGTTATAAACTATTTGGGGTTAGAAATGGGTGTTACAATAGTGATATCAGAGCAATGGTCGGTCAGATTGGCCAAGTTATTAATGTTGTTATTCCTTGTTGTATTCGATATGTGTGTGAAACACTATCGGTACTTGTTTGTTTTTCAAACTGCTTATTTACAGGAGTGAGTTTGAAACTAGTAGGAGAAGCTTTCGCTTCTCTAAGTTATTTTATTTGTGGAGCGTTGGTTCAGTGTTATGTTGATTGCAAGAGTGCAGATTTGAGCATAAATGAAGGATGCTATTGCAGTTGGGTAACAATGGTTTGTGCCGCCATTATGGTTGTCGGCTACCTATTGACAAATTGAGGAACTAATTACCCTTAATCTCTTGTCGATAGTATACGTGATCATATTGGAAGGGGTGGGCTTGTCTTACCTTCTTGATAGTATGTAAAGTGAGTGAGTTCTTGTAAGATGGTGTTTTGTTATTGGTTTTGATGGCAAAATTGAATGTTGATGGGAAAGGAACAATCAGTGAGATTCCAATAGTTCGTTATTTTCCTGAAGGGTTCCCTGATGATATAAGTGATTTTCCGCCAGAGCGTGAAGTAAGTTTATGATCGACTTGGTTCCTGGAACTAGTATGGTATAGTTGGCTATGTATCAGATGTCCGCATCTGAGATGAAAGAGTTGAAGAGTCAACTTGAGGATTTGCTTGAGAAGAGGTTTACTCGTCTGAGTGTGTCACTGTGGGGTGCACCTGTTTTGCTGGTTAAGAAGAAATAAGGTTATATGAGGTTATGTGTTGATGATAGACAACTGAACAAGGTGACTATTAAGAATAAGTATCCACTTCCAAGGATTGATGATTTAATGGATCAGTTGGTTAGTGCAAGTGTGTTTAGTAAGATTTATTTGAGGTCTGGGTATCATCAGATTCGTGTGAAAGTTGAAGATATTCAGAAGACTGATTTTAGAACAAGGTATGGTCACTTTGAGTATTATGTGATGTCGTTCAGTGTGACTAATGCACCTGGTGTGCTTATGGAATACACGAATATGATTTTTCATCAGTATCTAGATCAGTTTGTTGTTGTGTTCATTAATGATATTTTGATCTATACAAATAGTAAAGAGGGTCGTGTTGAACATCTGAGGATTATGTTATCTATGTTTAAAGATAAGCAATTGTATGTGAAACTTTATAAGTGTGAGTTTTGATTGAATGAAGTGAGTTTCCTTGGTCATGTGATATTGAGTGGTGGTATTATTGTTGATCCATTGAAGATTGAGGTTGTGTCTCAATGGGAAGCTCTGAAATCTGTTTCTGAGATTATAAGCTTTCTTGGTTTAGCAGGTTATTATCGGAAGTTTATTGAAGGTTTTTCCAAGTTAGCATTACCATTGACACAATTGACTAGGAAGGGTCAAGCTTTTATTTGGATTGCACAGTGTGAAGCTAGTTTTCAAGAGCTTAAGAGAAGGTTGACAACCACTCCTATTTTGATTTTACCAAATCCGACATAACCTTTTGTGGTTTATTGTGATGCTTCTTTGATGGGTTTAGGGGGCGTGTTGATGAAAAATCAGAAAGTTGTAGCTTATTCTTCAAGGCAACTTAAAGTGCATGAAAGCAAATATCCGACTCATGATTTGGAGTTAGTTGTTGTTGTATTTGTATTGAAACTTTGGAGACATTATTTGTTTGGATCGAGATTTGAAGTGTTTAGTGATCATAAGAGCTTGAAATATTTGTTTGATTAGAAAGAGTTGAATATGAGGTAGAAAAGATGGTTAGAATTCTTTAAGGACTATGATTTTGGTTTGAATTACCATATGCGTAAGGAGAATGTGGTAGTCGATGCTTTGAGCAAGAAGTCTTTGCATATTTTGATGTTGATGGTTCGAGAATTGGATTTACTTTAACAATTCCGAGACTTGAATTTGGTTTGTGAAGAGACTTATTTTGGATGTAAGCTTGGTATGTTGAAGCTTACTAGTGGCATTCTTGATGATATTAGAAGAGGTCATAAATCTGATTTGGTTTTGGTGGATAAGTTGACGTTGATCAATCAAGATTGAGGTGGTGATTTTCGAACTGATGAGAATGATATTTTGAGATGTCGTGATAGAGTTTGTGTTTCAGATGTATCTGATTTAAAGAAAAGGATTCTTGAGGAAGGACACTGTAGTGGTTTCAGTATTCATCCTGGAGCTACTAAGATGTATCAAGATTTGAGGAACTTGTTTTGGTGGCCAGGCATGAAAAAGGATATTGCAGAATTTGTATATTCTTGTTTGATTTATCAGAAGTCAAATATTGAGCATTAGAAACCGTCTGGTTTGTTGCAACCGTTATTTATTCCTGAATGGAAATGGGATAGTATTTCTATGGATTTTGTTTCTGGTTTACCTAGAACACCGAGTAATTGTGAAGTTGCTTGGGTTATTGTGGACGGGTTGACGAAATCTGCACATTTGATTCTGATGAGAATGGATTATCTGATGGAGAGGCTTGCAAAGTTGTACATTGAGAGGATTGTAAGTTTGCATGGTATTCCGTCGAGTATTATGTTCAATAGGGATATAAGGTTTACTTTGATATTTTAGGAAGGTTTGTATAATGCTTTGGGTACGCAATTGCATTTGAGTTCTTCTTATCATCCGCAGACAAACAGTCATACGAACAGGACTATTCAAAAGCTTGATGATCTTTTGAGAGTCTGTGTGTTGGAACAAGGAGGTGCTTGGGATATTTGTTTGTTGATTGAGTTTACTTATAACAACAGTTTACATTCAAGTATTGGAATGACACATTTTGAGGCTTTGTATGGTAGAAGGTGTAGGACGCCTTTGTGTTAGTATGAATCTGGTGAGAGTGTTGTGGTTGGACCTGAGATAGTTCAACATACTACGGATAAGGTTAAGATGATTCAAGAGAAGATGAAGGCTTCTCAGAGTCGTCGGAAGAGTTATCATGATAAAAGAAGGAAAGCACTTGATTTTGAAAAAGGTGATCATGTTTTTTTAAGGGTTAATATGGTAACAAGTGTTGGTAGAGCTTTGAAGTCGCGTAAGTTAATGTTGCATTTTATTGGACCTTATGAGATTCTGGAGAAAGTAGGTACAATGGCTTATCAGATTGCTTTTCTATCGTCGCTTTCTAATCTTCATGATGTATTCCATGTGTCTCAATTGAGGAGGTACATTGCGGATCCGTCTCATGTTGTTCAGTTAGATGATGTTCAAGTGAGAGATAATTTGACTGTTGTGACATCACCTACGCGGATAAAGGATCGAGAAGTGAAACAACTTGGTGGTAAATATATTTCTTTGGTGAAGGTTGCTAGGGGAGGGCCAGCAGGTGGAAATGTGACTTGGGAATTAGAGAGTCAGATGAGGGATTTCTATCCTGAGTTGTTCGTTTGTAACTTTTGAGGGCGAAAATCTTTTAAGTGGGGGAGAGTTGTAACACCATGATTATATTTTCTATTATTTATTTATTTTATTAATTACTATATTATATAGTAACTAATTAAATTGTGTGATTTGGTGAATATTTGAATTATTTAAATATATGTGTTATTTGGATAATTGGGTTTATATGTGAGAATAGTAAACAATTAGATGTGGGCTTTATGTCTATTAGAATGGATAAGAGGAATTAGGCACATTTGTGAAAGAGATAGTAAGAAGAGGAAAATATAAATTAGAAGTTATAATTGAAAGAAGAGAAAAGAAGAGAAGAAGAGAAAAGAAGAAAAGAAGAAAAGAGGAGAGAAGAGGAAAAGTGAAGGAGAAGCTCAACCTAGGTTCTACACTTAAGGTAAGGGTGTTAATCCTTGTTATTATGGGATTATATGATATGGGTAATGGGTAGTAACATGAATTAGGGATTTCAATTTCTAGGTTTTTATATATTTAGGTTTTGATGAATAAATCCTTGAATATGATGATTTATTGTGTTGTGATATTTCTATTTGAATATACATATTAGATCGGGTTATAATACCTAAAATTGTAGCAATTTTTGTGTTAAAATGTGTTTTTGGATGGAAGAATCGCACATGGAGAGTTCTGTTCGCACAAAATTTTCTGCAGATCGCAGAGTTCGCTTATTGAAATATCCTGGGAGCAGAATTTCTGTAAAACTTCAAAAATTCATATCTTTTGAATCGTAACTCCATTTTGAGCACCATTTAAAGTGTTAGAAAGCTAGAAATATATCCTTTTCAATAAAAATAATTTTGTTGGTAGTAGGTGATTTAATCATTGTTTGGTTGTAGGAAATGACATGTATATGTGTTATGCGTATTGATGATTGGTGTTGGATTATAATACATTGTGATATTACTTGCTATATGCTATTGGGAGGTATTTAATTGATGAATATTGTAAAAGTTAATTTTATGTGAATAGTTTATGTATATGTGTATGTATTTGCAAATGTGTGGTATTTCACGTGTGATGAATTATTGAAGATATGCATTGATAAGTTTTGGATGACTTCTTAGTATGAACATGATACTTGAATTACATATAGGTGTATGTTATGAATTAAAATTGGATGAGAATAACATTGTTGGGAATTATTTTCTATGTGTTATTTTGATGTGTTGAATAGAGAATGCTATTAACATGATACTTGAATTTTGTGTATATGTATGTTGTGAATTGATGATGAATGAGAATAATATGTTTGGGCATTATTTGTTATGTGTTATAATGATGTGCTGAGATGATTTATACTATGAGAATGTATTGTATGTGACTTTTTGGCATGATTAATGCATGTTCTAAGTTGTGAAGATAATTCAAAATATGTTGAATTATGTGATGAGTTGTTGTGATGTTTGCATATACACATACATCATTTGTGTCAAGAGGCAATGTTTGGTAATTCTGTGGGGATTATTATATTATTCCAAACCTAACGTTGAATGGGGTTTGAAAGCTTAACGTTAAATGAGGCTTTTTATTGGTGGTTATCTGTCATTGGAGATGTTGACCTGACGTGACCGGTAAGGATAATATTGGTACCACATGCATAATGCATTTGAGTTGCATTTGAGTCACATGTGTCGATGTGAATTGTTAATGTATTTCTCATAATGAAATATTGACGTGAATGTTGTGTTTTTGATATGCAAGATGTGATAATTGGTTTAATTATTACATTGATGGTAATTGTGATTGATTTGTGAATTGATGAGCTATGTTGCATATGTGAATTTGTATATCGGATTATATTATGCTGATTACATGACTATGTGAGTGATGATGATTTCATTGGGTGTATGTGTGCTATACATTGTTTATGATTATATGTTTTCATAATGATGTGAATTCTCACCCTTATGTTGGAATGATGTTCTTATGCGACATCACTCATGTACCGGAGATAGCGGTGCTACTAGCCAGAACTAGAGGAGGAGTTAGATCCTTGTTTATCTGCTTATCCTTAGGCAGTGAGTCATTGCTCTGGTCTATATAATACGGGGTAGTTGAACTCATATTTGAAAATTACTTGTTGAGAGATATTTGTTATTACTCTCTTTTATTTTGATGATGTATGAGATGTTTTAGTTGTTTGGCCTTGGTGCCTATTACATTATGGTATGATTGTTAGTATGGGATTTTAATCATTTATACCTTTATCTTGAGATAATTATTTTGCTGCGAGATGCATATTTTTGTATTGATGTAATAAACATGAGATTGACACATGTTATGATTATGACCAGGTGCATGTTGTTATTGTTTGTGGTGGTTTTTGTAAACAAAATGTGACACCCTTTTGCATTATGCATGTTGTTTTACTCGGGTTGTGTTATAAATTATTTGGGGTTAGAAAGGGGTGTTACAGAGGTCACAGTGGGTTAGGATTAGGTATACACAATAGCAGTAGCCTATGTTATGTTATGTTTTTTGTTACCAATGTAATATTTTGATATTACGTACTTTCCAAACAAATTATGTACTAAATTATGTTTGCCTATGTCTGAACATCTAATCTAATTGTTGTGTCCATATTTTTTTTGTTCATTTCATATTTTGGAAAAATGCTAAAAAAAATTTTCCGTTTATACGGTAGGGGTAATGATGTTGTTTTAAACACAAATGACACAAACAGAGGAAGTTTCGGAAATGCATATCCGAAACCACCTGTACAGATGTTTCAGATATGCATTTCTGAAATAACCACTAAAATTTTACATCTAACCTTTAAATATTAAAACATGTTAGAAAAGGGTGTCTTCAGATACGCACATCTGAAACACGCTGATAGGTGTGTTCGGATGTGCATATCAGAAGGGTGTTTTCGGGTTTTCAGTGGTGAAAATCACCACTACTAGGTGTAAAGAGAAATTCTCGTGGAGAAATGCCAAAATATGAAGGGAAATTTTTTTCCCACCTTTACACCTTCTTAGTCACCTTTGGTGAAATTTCATTTTTACCCTAGAATTCGAAGATGTATCTCCGAATGCACCATATTTTATTTTTTCTGAGATGTATTTCCGAAACACTTTTTTTTCAAAATCAAAAGTGTTTCGAAGATACATCTCCGAATTAGGACATTATAGTAACAAATACGAACAACCACCCCTCATTCTCATTTCTAACTTTCAAACACCCTAAAAACCTCCAAAATCTCTACTTTCAAAACTCATTCAAGTTTTATACTCACTTGCACTTGTTACAACTCATTCTAACTCTCAATTTTAACATATTTCAACAACTCTAAAAGCTTTAAATTTGAGTAAGTTCTCCAATTCCTTTTAATATTTTCATTTATATTTTAAGTTGTTTAGATTATGTATAACCTATAAAATGCTTGTTTTTATGTGTACAAATTGGATTTTGTGTAAAAATGGTGTTGTTAGGTTGAAGATTTCGATATGGAAGTCGCAGGTTTTTTTGGAGATACATCTCCGAAAACCCCTCTGAGGAGTTTCAGAGATGCATCTTCGAAAATAGGCATGAGTTGATTTTTTTTAAATTTTAAAACATGTTCTTATTTGTTCGCTTCCATTTGATTAATGATTATTTGTTTTTGGCAAAATACTCATTTTGGTCCCTTAACTATACCCTTGGGTTCATATTGGTCTCTTAACTTTTTTTTGTGTCATTTTGGTCCCTTAACTTTCAAAAAGTTTCATTTTAGTCCTTTTTGTCTAAATTCGTAGCTAATTAGACGGAAAAACTTTGAAATCAGCCGCTAAATTCGTAGCTAATTAGACAAAAAGGACTAAAATGAAACATTTTGAAAGTTAAGGGACCAAAATGACACGAAAAAAATTTAAGGGACCAATGTGAACCCAACGGTATAGTTAAGGGACCAAAATGAGTATTTTGCCTTTGTTTTTCCAGAAAAATGGCAGAGAACCCCAACAGATTGAGACTTGGTAGGCCTAGCCAAACTATATTCACTCGATGAGAGAGAGTTGAGAAGACTACGAGTCGTCGAGGATGTGGTCGGATACCGCGAGAGGAAGTGGAGAGAACATTTACTTCTACTTTGAGGAGTCTCCTTTCACGTGCATCCTCGTTTGGGGATTACAAGGAGGAACTTGAGCGGGTTCAGGTTCCAAAACCCGAAATCGTTGATGATCTGGAAGCCAAGGAGGGGGATAACCTGGGTTTTGCATAAGGGTCATCTGACACCTCCCTCTTGATCTATTATTCATATCATGTTGCTCGATATGTTTCAAAGGGACATGTATATTATTTTTTGTTACACTTTTCATTTTAATGATTTACGCACTAATATGTTAAAATTGATATTAATTATTTATCTTTACAGGAACGGAGACCACTAAAGTCTGTGAACCACGCGCGAAAGATGTATGAGCTGTATCACCTTGACGAGGATTGGTTCAGAGATGTTATTTTTGCCTCCGGACTTATCGGCCTTTGTTGTTCCTGTTACAACACCATCAGCCACGACATACGGGTGGCATTTTTTGAGAGGTGGCACAAGGAGATGTCATCTTTCCACTTTTCTTTTAGGGAGATGACGATCACACTTGATGGCACCGCCTACCTACTACATATTCCTATTAGAGGGAAGTTATTTAACTATTCCCAGATCGATCGTATTGATGCCATTGAATGGATGTTCGACTATCTGGGAGCTTAACTAGAAAAGGTATTTGAGCAGTGTTGCCCAACCAACGGGGCTCATGCGAAGTTCTCATTCCTTGAGGAGTTGTATCATCAACACCTCTTTACAGAAGATGATTCTGAGTCCGAGGGAGATGACTTCTTTATTCTTTATCACCGTCAGTGTGTTTTGAGGTGTTACTTCATGTTCTTGGTTGGCACGTCCATTTTTGCAGACAAAAGTGCCAACTACGTGGATGTAACATACCTCCGATACTTTATAGATTTCGATACAGTGACAGAGTGGAAATGGAACTACAACAAATAATTCTACAGGAGCCCTGACAAGGATGACTCTGTCACCTGACACGAGCCATGTTAGGGGGAGGACTTGGCAAAAGTTGAAATTGGAAGCAAGGCCGAAGGCGACACGGGCGCCCATGTCACACGACACGACCCATGTCAAGTCAACTGAAGCATGCACTTTTGGAGGAAGGATCACAGGCGCTGACACGGGTGCCAGTGTCCACTGACATGGGCCGTGTCAATTCAGCTAGAACAAAAAAGTGTGAAAAGAGCAGGTCATAAATGCTGACACGGGTTCCCGTGTCCGGTGACACAGCCTGTGTCAACCTAGGCGCTTGAAATTCTAATTTTGAGATTTTGTTGTATTCTTGGATCATTAAGGTTACTTTGGACATTTTGTATCTCTGAAGGATGACCTAACGCTATAAAAATATGTTTGTGAGAAGAAAGGGACTTTTTGGACGGGAGACTAATTTCACGATAGAAGATTGAAGTCTATGCAAATTTTGGGAGAACTAAGACCTTTCATGAGCGAAAGCAATTGAAGATCAGAGTTCACCTTCAATTTGTGTAATGTCTATCTTTATTTTTACTAAAATCTCTTTGAATATTATGTGCGGCTAAACCCCCCAATGCTAGGGGGTGTCCCAGATTTGCAAATGTATTGACTATGAATTATTAAGTTTTAATACAATAGTTTCCTTTCAATTTAATCATTCAAGAATTCTAATGTTTTCCTGATCAGACCAATTAGGATTGATTTACAGTTAACAACCAGTTGGACCGTAGTTATTAAGGTTTTTGTATGATTAGGCTATAGTAGATATAACCTAGGACTAGGGATACTCTATAGTAATCGGATTTAACCCTTGATAAGATAAAGGCTTGACTCCATCAGATATTTCTAAGGACTTAAGATTTAGGATGGATGGTTAAACATTTTCTCACTAAGGAATTAGGGGGAAATAATCTAAAGGGCCCGTAGTTGAAGGTAATGAACTTGTAGAAGAGATCAATAGTGAAGGTCATTATAGAGCAAACCACGCACTCACCCCTAGCATAGTATTCATTTTAGTAAAAAAGTCATAATGTACCTTCCTCCTATTTTTAATTATTGTTAAGTACAATTACCAAACAAAAACCCAAAATTAAGTTTTGTTTAATTGAACCTCACATTAAACTCGGTAATTTTGTGCAGTCCTTGAGATCGACATTCGGGGAATTTTCCCTGTTATTACAAGAGGAAAAATAGTAGACTTGCTATTTTTCCCATCAAGTTTTTGGCGCCGTTGCTGGGGACTGCCTAATCATTGAGTTTAATTTGAGTTCAAATAAATTTTTGTTGCTTTGCAACTCAAATTTCTTTTCTATAATTTCCATATTTTTGTTATTACTGATTTTTCCTAACCTTTGCACGCGAGGAAAGTCCTCAATTAAATTTCCTTTTATTGCAGAAATAGAAAGAACTTTTCACACAAGGTGCAGACAATCTCGGTTAGTTAGACAGGAGTCAGAAGGTTCATTGGATCATTCAGGTCCAGAGTCTAAAGAGGAAAAACCAATGGCTTAAGATCCACTACCACCTAAGAGACTTCTTGGGGATTACAGAGGGGCAAATTCTCCAGTAGGTCGATTGACTATTGTGAATCAACCGGTCAATGTTGCATATTTTCAAATGCATCCTTCAACCATCCGCCAACTCGAAAATAGATCTTTCACCGGAAAGATCAATGAAGATTCCAATAAGCATTTGTAGATAAATCTCATCGTGAGCACTACTTTGAAGATTGAGGGGCACTATGAAGAAGCCAAGAAATTAAGGATGTTCTCGTTCGCGCTGTCTGAAGATGCTGGATAATGGTTTTACTCATTGCCTGTTGGAAGTATGACCACTTGGGAACAGATGGATAAGACTTTTCTTGATGAATACTTCCATGTTGTTGTTTACATTCGCAAAAGATATGAAATTTTGAGTTTTAAGCAGAAAGAATGAGAGTCACTAGGTGATGTTTACAAGAGGTTACTCGTAGCCTTTCCTATGCACAACATGAGTCAAACTGAGCAAATGCAGATGTTTGTAAACGGCTTCCGGATGAAGACAAAGCAACTTATTGATACAACAATTGGTGGCTCAGTAACTTTGCAACATCCACTTGTGTGAAGAATATTATTGAAGCAATTGCTGCAAATGAGCATTTGGAGCTATATGACAGAGTTGTAAACAAACCAGAGGGAGTGATTGATTTGAAGTTGGAAATTAATAAGAAACTTAAAATTGAAGAAGCCATTTTTGCAGAAGTAGAGAAAAAGCTGAAAGCAATGAACATGGGCACTCAACAGGTAGCTCAGGTTCAACAGGCACAAAAGGTAGCGTGTGAAATTTGTAGTGGACCGCACAATACTGTGCAATGTCTTGCAACGCCATAACAAATTGAGGGGATAAAATTCTTGAGGCAAAACAACCCATATTCTAACACCTATATTCCTGGGTGGAAGAATCATCCTAGCGTCTCCTAGAAAGATCAACAGCAACAAGCTCCTAAGAAGGCAGAGTGGGAGGTGTCTATTAAAAAGATGGCTGCATATACCTCTCAGTTTTAAGAAGAGACATTGAGTAATCATAGAAATACCACAGCTACAATAAAAAATTTGGAAGTTCAAATGGGGAAGATTGCACAATAGGTAGCGCTGTGAGCACAAGAAAATCAGAAAAGTCATGAGAATATGAATGTTATCAAAACAAGGAGTGAGAAAGTTGCTAGAGAAAAAGAAGATAAGGTGAGGTTTGATGATAATATCATAGAATTATAGCTGGAAGTGAGAGAGAATAAAAAAAACAGGAATAAGTGGCATCACCTGTAAAGCCAGTCGAAGAGAAGACCAAACCAGAAATTAAGTTGCCATATCCATCTCGAGTTGCAAAGAAGGACACAAAAGAAAAAGATTTTGAGAAATTTGTCAAAATTTTCAAAACGCTAGAGATCCACAGACCGTTCTTTGAAGCACTCGAGAAAATATCATTGTACCAGAAATTCATGAAAGAAGTACTTTCAAAAAAGAGAACAACTAAAGATGGACAGGTACCTGTTAATGAGAAATTGTGTAAAATTGCACCCGAGAGAAAAATACATGTCAAGCATAATGATCTGGGGTCAGTTGCAATACCATGCCCCATAAAAGACAGAACTTTCAAGAGGGTTTTGGTTGATTCCGACTCTAGTGTGAGTTTAATTCCATTATCGATTTTCAAGAAGCTCGATATTGAGAAGATAAGCGGGAGTGGGTCAAAATTGAAATTTGTTGATCACACCATCAAGCAGTCATATAGGATAGATGAAGAAGTATTAGTGGAAATTGACAATTTTATTTTCCCAGTTGATTTTTAGATTATGGACATACCTGAAGATGAAGAGACTCATATCATTCTTGGTCGACCATTTATGCTGACTAGTCGATGCAATTTTGATATCGAGATAGGTAATGTTACACTGAAATCATTTGATGATGAGATAATCTTGAAGGTGTTAGAAATCAGGAAGCAAGGTGCAGATGGATAGGAAAAATCTTCGGTCGGAATGATCAAAATAGAAGGAGAAGGCAACAGTTCATAATCACAACCACAAGAAGTCTCAGGAAAAAATCTCTCAGGTGGAATCAATAAAAATTCATAAATGCAGTCAACAAAGAAAGAAGAGAAAGAAGAAGGAACACCAAGCTGAAAAGATGGAAGTCGGAAGTGGCTGGGAGCACAAATGGGTTGATACTTTTGATCTGAATAAGTTTGGGATTGCAGATGAAACAAGCAACAAGGTGTGGAAGATGAAGTACCCCCCATAAGGGGATGACCCGTCGAGCCATACAATGTTAAAACGAAGCGCTTTGTGGGAGGCAACCCACGCTTCTTATAACTTGAAATTCTGGTGTATGCCAGAATTCAGATGTCATACTCAATGTCTAGACATCTGATATGACATAATAAATACACTGCAAGGTAGATACCCAATTTTTGTGATTCAGTACTGAAGAGAAACAGAAGCACAGTTTATCCAAGCTGTGCCAGACATACGTTGAAGGTGCAGAGGATAGAACAACGATGTACCTAGTTCTGTTCATCTGTTGCACATGATCAGCAGAGAGCGAACATCCTTCACAGTTCTGTTTCTTCTGCACAGATATCAGCATGATGTCTTAACATGTTCTGAGACATCATCTGTTACAACATTACAGTTTTACCTTGATGTAAAACAGACAGAATTATAAAGTGTTGAAGGTAAAAACACAAATCAGTTGTTGACCCAGTTCGGTGAAACACACCTACTCTGGGGGCATACCAAGCCAGGAAGAAGATCCACTATCAGCAATATTAATTCAGGACTAAACTTCACAAGTTCCCATCCTTCACTTAATCATCTACCCAGTGCAACCTATACCTAGGAACTCCTAGATAGAAACCTACCAGTTTCCATTCCTATTGCCGCAGCAACAGAAGTCTTACTCCTACTCAAGAAGTAGAGCCTTCCCACTTGATTTCCTACATTACAATGTATATGAAGTAATGCAGAAACACTTAGACTTGCTTCATAGCTTCGTCCAAGAACACTCAAACCCTTACCTACAGGTATCGAGTTACACACATGGTAACCTTGCCACAGACCGACAGGTTTACCTAACAAAACACCCCTAATGTTACATTATTTTTTAGTTACAAACCCTAGGTTACAATCTGCTATTTATAACCTATTACCCAACTGGATTTGGGCCTTCAAAAATCTCAGCAAGCTTTTCTCCTTGCTGTTACAACTCAACAGCAAACTTCTCCTATAATCAAGGTCTTCAATCTTCTAGTTCCTAAAATATCTCCATATTTAGAAACAATATTTTCTTCAAATATTCTGATTGATTCTTGATTGATCTTCAGATTCTCCATAAGAAACGCCACATATATTCTCATAGTATTTAAGTACCAGAACTGTAACTGAATTATCAATTCTGTTGACGTGATGTCAAGTCAGATGTCATGACATTACATCTAACATGTTTTCCTAGATGTTGAACTTCTTCAACACAACAAATAACCTCTTTCATAATTTAGATCACTTAGAATAGTTAGGTTACAAGTCACAGCTGTTACAAACATTCAACATATAACATAGTTACTTAATCAGTACTTAATTTCAGGCGCGATGTCATATGCTGATGTTGTGACATCTTACATAACATGTTGGTCCAGATGTTGAACTTCTTCAACCCCACATATTAAAACAACAGAGGGAATATGGGTAAACTTGCTTTCTTATTTGTTTTACAAATGAAGCCAACTCTCCAGCCAGGGCACTTACAATCTCCCCCTTTGGCAAATTTTGGCTAAAACAAATAAGTGCAAGTTGTATTTTGGGACCAGGCCACAACACAGTTGAGATGTTACAACATCTTGTCCAACATCTTCTTTGTAGAGGCTGATTTCCTTTGAGCAAACAACAAACCTCTATCCTTCAACTGTGAGCAACTCCAAACCATCGATGCCCCAAGAGGATTTCTTTTCTCAAGATTATTGTTGATAATCTTGATACTTATTACTTGTGATCATGTAACTCAGATCACAAGTCACAACTATCCTCTTAACTCAGAACACAAGACACAAACAAAGTCACTTACTTAGGGATCATGTTGCTTTCACCTGAGTCTCGCTGGACATTGCCGTGTGTTGCTTTCACCTGAGTCTCGCCTGAGACTGGGTCCCTATCTTTCTCCCCCTTTTTGGCCAGAATTTGACAAAGACTGCCCATACAGATCCATACCCATGCACAATTTTCCCAGATGCTAACAAACTTCATATTGCTGAAACCCTCTGATGAAGAGAAAGAATAGAGAAAGTCTTCATAAATAATGCAATTTTGGCATAGATAGTAACGATCTTGGTACTTTACTCTGTCAGTTTCAGTACCCTAGGACTGGTTTTAATGCAGGTACCTACCCTTGGGTTTGACCCTTTGACCATTGTCAGACATTTGTCTTTTAGAACCGACTACTCCTTTTAAGTATTTGTCCCCTATCCAAGAACCATCGTTGTCTCTGCCTCAGTTATATAATACCTTTATTAGATGACAAGTTATCATCTAAACATTCCAGCTCACTAAACAGCTCCATAATGAGACACAACCGCCCTGTTTTCTTAGCAGATGAAAATACGCTCAAATCCTATGTTTGAAACCATTCCATTTTTCACAAAGAGGATGGTTACTCCCTCTGAGTCATACAGTTGTACACACATGGGTTTATTAATAACAATCCACACTTCATCCAACTTTCCTCCTGTCTGTAGTTTTAGGGGGAATTAGGAACAATGTCATTACCAATGTGATGACATTCGGTCAGACATAGTGCTCTTCAGTCTCGAACACATCATCCCAATAGTTAATAAGGTGCCATACTTTATATCCTACGAGTTTGATGAAGACCTTTCG
The DNA here is from genome assembly GCA_948472305.1 of Vicia faba. NCBI lineage: Eukaryota > Viridiplantae > Streptophyta > Magnoliopsida > Fabales > Fabaceae > Vicia > Vicia faba. The sequence continues at coordinate 1,519,031,934 of OX451741.1, read as the reverse complement.
TACAAACCAATACTCCCCCTGTTAGGGACAATCACTTCTCTTCATGGAAACAAGTAGGTCACATTCAATACTCAGTTGGATCTTCAAGACACCTAAAGTAACTAAGACCCCTTGATGAATGAAAAAAATAAGACGCATCTTCATGTCTTCAAGAGCGCACCCTCTGTTCAACAATATTGGTTGAACGCATTCATACTCTGAATCAAACTTTCTTGATAATACTCAGCTACCACATGTTGATTGTCTTGATTCTCTGAATTCACTGCTAAGATAGACCAAATGCCACTGTTTGATTATCTCCTTCATGAATCCTCATATATAAAAAAACAAATGCTACCTTTTGACTTCTCCATGTTTATCAGACTTCTTTCAATTGAAATTTGGACTTCAAACTACAAGTTATCACAAAAGGCTTAGATACACATGTAACATCCTCTCCACCCAACAACTCCAAAGAGCTGCAAAGAGATGATCTTTTTGAAGTATCCAATCTTCAACTTCGTAGATCATCATATCTTAAGTTGATGTGCCACTCCACCAACCAAGAATCTGATGTTGAACCAAATGTCACAACATTATGTTATAACATCTAGTTGTTGAATTCAGCTCCTTCTCTAATTTACTTCCTTACCTAGATCAGAACCAGACTGATCCAAGTAACCATCATCAAGATTATGATGTCTTCTTCTTCTTGTAGCTTCAAGTCTGAACACGTTTCCAGGAAACTTTTTCAAGGATCAAATGATTTTGCTGTTACCGAAGAGATAGCTCTAAAGCATCACTCTTCCTGTGATTCTTCACAGGGTCTAGAAGAAGGAATGTTCTCACATCTTTAAGAACATCAGTTATCTTGAACTCCAAGGATAATCAATTAAACACTTGTACTTGTCACAAATAGCAATTGATCATAAATCCTTCCCATTATCCTGTAAGATACTTTCACCATTTGAATACTTTGACATACTCTTCGTGTGTTAATATCTTCTTCTTGCAAGCACTTTCTTTGAGAGACCGAAGAGTTGAGATATCTAGGTTGCCACCCTTGACTCAAGTAAATAGAATTTTCTCTGAACAAACTCTCCTCACCTCAACAGATTTGAAACTCCTACCAGATCGGATTCATCCTTAGGAATGAGAGAGATGAATCCTTCCTTGCAAATATGTCACCCAACACCCAGAACCCATGTGCCATAGGTCAACAGCCAGCTAAACACCAGGCTGAACTAATGTGAGGAGGTTAACCAAATCTCCCCCTCAAACTACCAATCATGGAAGCTCCACACAAAATATCCATGCATTGTACACAAATGTCTCGACATGACATATGACATCCCTACCAGATTCAAGTAACTCCAAGAGTTATACCTGTTTATACTCCAATCACACCAATCAGACTTCAGCTGATATGTATTGCCAGAACATACTACCTTAACCAAACTCTGAGTCTTCATATTTTCACGTCTTGAAAGATCTTCCACTTCTAATCATGATGTTTAAATGACAAGATTCATGATCCCAATCTACTTCTATGAATGACCAATAATGCTGCACCATCATTGACCAATGGGCTTCTCTTTCTTCACACCATAGTACTTCAGGGAACAACTGCTCAGCCCTTATCAATCACCAATAGGGATTGCACAATGTCACATATCAACCAGCTCCACTTCTAGAGTTCTGACTTCTAAACGTAACCTTCGGGAGCACACAGACATAGTTGACTCTACTATTGTCAACTTTGCACACACAGATGCCTCCTCTTCCAGGTCAGGAGTAGGTTCCAAACAAAAGTATCCCTTTGTTTGACACCCAAAACATATGCTCTTCAACTAGTAGCATCGAAGAACGTCTTCATGAGTGGACTTGAGAGAACTCAAGTATCTGTGACATCTTCAATAGCTTATGTTGAAATCTTGAATAGGTAGCCTTCAATCCACCAGAGGGGAAACACATCAGAGCTTGAGTTTTGCCAAGTATTATGCAGCGGAAGAACATAATACAACTCAATCTTTGCACACACACTCCATCAAACTAGCCTTCGAAAATGGACCAAGTTTGACTATGCTTCAAACCTAGCATGACTACTACACACAACTTCAGGCGTACACTCATCCTAGGTTTGAAAATAAATCAAACCTAGAGCAGCTACCACACAACCAGGCCAGATGCCAATCACCCAAGACAGGTACACACAGTTCCTGTCATGAATAGTCCATCCTCCCACTTCAAGGGACCATTCAGGGAAATAACAAACCATTCCAGGTTACAATCTTCAGTACTAAAATTGACCTTGCAGATACCAGAAAGTATCACCCATGGATCTCATCCAGAAACAGAACAGGATGCCTGCTCTGATACCAATTGAAATTCTGGTGTATGCCAGAATTCAGATGTCATACTCAATGTCTAGACATCTGATATGACATAATAAATACACTGCAAGGTAGATACCCAATTTTTGTGATTCAGTACTGAAGAGAAACAGAAGCACAGTTTATCCAAGCTGTGCCAGACATACGTTGAAGGTGCAGAGGATAGAACAACGATGTACCTAGTTCTGTTCATCTGTTGCACATGATCAGCAGAGAGCGAACATCCTTCACAGTTCTGTTTCTTCTGCACAGATATCAGCATGATGTCTTAACATGTTCTGAGACATCATCTGTTACAACATTACAGTTTTACCTTGATGTAAAACAGACAGAATTATAAAGTGTTGAAGGTAAAAACACAAATCAGTTGTTGACCCAGTTCGGTGAAACACACCTACTCTGGGGGCATACCAAGCCAGGAAGAAGATCCACTATCAGCAATATTAATTCAGGAATAAACTTCACAAGTTCCCATCCTTCACTTAATCATCTACCCAGTGCAACCTATACCTAGGAACTCCTAGATAGAAACCTACCAGTTTCCATTCCTATTGCCGCAGCAACAGAAGTCTTACTCCTACTCAAGAAGTAGAGCCTTCCCACTTTATTTCCTACATTACAATGTATATGAAGTAATGCAGAAACACTTAGACTTGCTTCATAGCTTCGTCCAAGAACACTCAAACCCTTACCTACAGGTATCGAGTTACACACATGGTAACCTTGCCACAGACCGACAGGTTTACCTAACAAAACACCCCTAATGTTACATTATTTTTTAGTTACAAACCCTAGGTTACAATCTGCTATTTATAACCTATTACCCAACTGGACTTGGGCCTTCAAAAATCTCAGCAAGCTTTTCTCCTTGCTGTTACAACTCAGCAGCAAACTTCTCCTATAATCAAGGTCTTCAATCTTCTAGTTCCTAAAATATCTCCATATTTAGAAACAGTATTTTCTTCAAATATTCTGATTGATTCTTGATTGATCTTCAGATTCTCCATAAGAAACGCCACATATATTCTCAGAGTATTTAAGTACTAGAACTGTAACTGAATTATCAATTTTGTTGACGTGATGTCAAGTCAGATGTCATGACATTACATCTAACATGTTTTCCTAGATGTTGAACTTCTTTAACACAACAAATAACCTCTTTCATAATTTAGATCACTTAGAATAGTTAGGTTACAAGTCACAGCTGTTACAAACATTCAACATATAACATAGTTACTTAATCAGTACTTAGTTTCAGGCGCGATGTCATATGCTGATGTTGTGACATCTTACATAACATGTTGGTCCAGATGTTGAACTTCTTCAACCCCACATATTAAAACAACAGAGGGAATATGGGTAAACTTGCACTACAAGAAAATTAGTGTTTAACGACACAAAAATTGCGACAGTTATGTGATAACTGTCGTAATTGACATATAGAGACAGTGTTTACGACAGTTGACACCAACCGTCCCTAATATTTATTTTGCGACGGTATATTTAACCATCATAATATTATTATTACGACGGTAAAACAACCGTCGGCCCCCATTTAACACTTTTAACATTGATTTTTCACCAACAACTAGTCACGACGGTAAAATTAACCGTCCTAAAAGGCATATCACGACGGTAAAGCACCCGTCGCACCCTTAAACCTTTCACGACGGTAAAATTATCCGTCCTAAAATTCATTTCACGACGGTAAAACAACCGTCGCACCCAAAACCTTTAAAAAAGTTTAAAATTAAAATATAATTTATTCTGATACAAAATTGTGATTGATCGATAGTATAAAATTAATTTACACAATCAGGGCAACACTATTTTTTCTGATTTTATAAAATATTTTAAAATCTTAAAAAAAAAACTTATAAATATAATCTCAATCCAACAATCCCATATTTGGCTTAAACATCGTAACCATACCAAATTTAAGTCCCGTACACATAATCGGTCCCAGACGACACGTCCTTTTGGCTCCACCGCTTTTTTCTCTTCAGTCAGTTTCTGGGGTGAGAGTGTTTAGCTATGGTAGCTTTCGTTCAACATCAGATTCCGTTGCAGAAGTCACTATCTCCTATAACCTGACACGCTTACAATTCTCACATGGTTCGTTCATTCTCTCTTCTTAATTGGGGTCCCAATTTTGCTTGACTTTTTAAAACCCTCAATTTTAACCATAAATAACTTCCTTACTTGCGCCGAAGGGTTTGCTATTTAATTTTCAGGTTTTTTGTTTGAAATCGGTGTCCGAGATCTGTTTTTATCGTGTGGTTTTTATTAATTAATGTTTTTTTTTGTCGGTAGAATTGACAAATCTAGTTTGCCATATTTTATATTTTGATTCAATAAAGTGAGTCTCAAATTCACTTGGTTGTGTTATGTATGAATAGTATGAATATAGTGTATGTATTCACTTTGATTTGATGTTATAGTTATGATTGTTATAGGATTCTTATAAAAGAAAAAAAAATGTATGTTTTAGCTGGTTGCAGAAATTGAGGACTACATCATATAATAGACAACAAGATTTTAATACAATGGGGGAGAACCCCGGAAGTGGGAGCCAGTATGTCGCAGTAGGTGAATCGGCTTCCCCGAAGGCAACAAATCATATGAGGAAAGTTTCAGTTTTACCTCTTGTGTTTCTCATCTTCTATGAGGTATCAGGAGGGCCTTTTGGTGTTGAGGATACTGTGAAAGCAGCTGGTCCTTTGTTAGCTTTACTTGGATTTTTGGTTTTTCCGTTTATATGGAGTGTTCCGGAAGCTTTGATAACGGCTGAAATGGGTACCATGTTCCCTGAAAATAGTGGTTATGTTGTTTGGGTTTCGACTGCTTTGGGTCCATTTTGGGGGTTTCAGCAGGGTTGGATGAAGTGGCTTAGTGGCGTGATTGACAATGCTTTGTATCCTGTTTTGTTTCTTGATTATCTTAAGGATTTGCTGATAAGAGTAGAAGGAATACTAACCTCTGCAATTTAGGTGAACAAATTTTGATCATATGTTTTTTTTAGAGAATCTTATTTACATTATTACATAATCTGCTTTTGACAGTCAATGTACAGTCGCTATCTGGATCTCCTTCCAATTTCCAAGTTTACAGTGCTTTATTGAAACCTCATGAGAGAATTATGGCACTCGATCTTCCCCATGGTGGGCATCTTTCACATGGATATCAGGTAAGTTCTGCTTTTAATTACCATTTGTGTTCAGGTAAGCAATTAAACTCAATTTTCTTACCTAGAATTGTAAACTCAATTATAAGTCTGGGTTTCCAGTTTTATATTTTATTTAACTTAATAAAACAGTAAAAGAAATTGTCCCGAAACTTGAAGAAATTAACATGTAAATGAGAGAGTTAGGGATAAGAGATTATACTAGTATGCTGGAACTTTTTAGGACTTGCTTCACTCCCTTTCATTACTAACATCTGCATCTGCCAACAACTCATCAGACTCGTAGTCGTGATTAGTACTAGGAGCAGTAGAAGATGCCACATGAACCGACTACCACATATCAAACATTTGTGTCTTAAATACTTAAAATTTCTTTGCCAATTATGTCGTCTTCGCCTTAGCTTCGTTTGCACGCGTATTAGCTAATGCAGCCTGTCTTAGCTTCATCGGCACGCGCATTAGCTAATGCTGCCCCGGCTCTAGCAGCCTCAATAGCTTGGCTCTCTACTTCTGATCTGCTAGGATTTGTAACTATCATTTGTATCAAGAACGACACTTTATAAGTTACGTTGACCACCATTTTTGCAATTCCGTAACACCTGCCCCGCGACTTACCTCTGACGGCTTCTTTCCAGAGTTGTAACTTTCCCGACCCACCCATATTATTATTGGTTTGTGTGGCTTATGTCAAGAGATTCATGTAATCTTCCTGTAAAACACAATAATCGTTGAATAAGTAGGCAGAAAATCAGAAACATAGCAGAAACTCAGAAACATAGAAGAAAATCATATGCAGAAAATCTTAGAGTCTTTAATCGTGAAACATAGCAGAAAAGGCATTTATTTAACAATTAGATGCAGAAATTGTCTCTGGAAAGTTATTGTCCCCATAAGCAATAAAAGTTTATCAGATTAGAAGGAATTTGAATGCAACTTTTGCTGCACAACCTACTCCTTTAAGGAAATTCATGATAAGTAATCCCCTCTCATCAAATGTATGATAACCAATCTTATATTCCTTGCATGATAGATTAACCATGAAGTTTAGAAATACACTAGAGTTGGTAGTAGATGCATTACTAAAACAGAAAGAGTGAAACACTTACTTGATTTGGTTCCAATTTCATTAGAATATAAATTAATAAACAAAATAGCTTTAATGATAAATAGTAGATTACGCAACATGGCGTGAGTAAAGATGAATAATTCTTCAATTTATGATCATGGATAGTAAGTTTCTCAAACTTCCTTTGAGTATGAATTAAAAGTGCAGCAGGATCAGTAAGCACTGCATCCATTTATATAATCTAGACCTGGCCATAAGAAGCCTAACCAGGCTCATAAAACACATCAACCTACTCAGCCTACTTGTGTTATTGATTCTATAGATAGAAGATGGGATATACAGCAGGTGAACTTGAGGAAGGAGAAAGGAAAGGCTCTATATATTGCAGCAGTAATATCCTGAATGTAATACACAAGAGCTCGTGTCGAGATTAGATCTTACATGTGTCTTCTCGGCACAACGGTCAACCCACTTCCCATCCTTCTTTTTGTGTGTGACCATGAAGAGCTCACCGGGATTGGGTGGTCGATTTAACTTCTTCTCATATAAATAAAGACAACATATATGGTTACATTAATGAATATATGATCAGTTATAAATATATTGATGCATTATAATTAAAATTAGAATACACACCATATCAAGAGAAACATCATGATGAGCTCTATGTCTTGAGGTATGGACCGCCCCACTTTTGGTTGATGCTTGATTCTTCTTATTTTGTTCGGAGACTTGTTTGAATTCGTCTAGTTGCCACTCCTCAAGAAGATACTTCCATACATATTCACCCATCCAATACGAATTTTTCATCAATTTCCTCATCTTATAAAATATATATTTTATTCTTATGCCACATTGCTTCTGGTTCTATGCAATGTCAATCAATGTTATTAAGATTGATTATAATGTGGGCACCATGATTTTCTTAGTTTAGTGCCTTCATTGAAATAACTAACACAAAACCACATTTGAGCATACTCATTGTTACTTACATATACAATACTTCCTATATACGACACATTTATATGGGTGTCTTTTCATTCATTATTACTAGTACCATGTATTATAATGGAAGCACTATTTATGTTGGTTAAATTAAGTCTGCTGATCAAAACTCAAAATCATGTTTGTCACTTTCAACTGCTAGATGATAATTTCTACATGACATGTTAATAAATTTGGCCGATGGATAATTGATGTACTGTTGCTGCTTTTGGCAGGGATGCTGCAGAATCCTGAGTACCGTCAACGACTTGAAGAAATGCTGTAAGTTCTTTATATTGTACTAGTATCTTCCAAGCCTTTTTTTGTCCACCGATATTTTCTTGCTCCATGTATCTAGGTGATTTTATTTGTAAACATAAAGGCTTGTTTGCTTTTAAGGAACATTTTCTGTATTCACTCTTAATTACAAAAATGTTGTCTTGTCTTACCTCTGTTTTCTATTTTCAAAGTTTCTTATAGGAAGCAATGAAAACAATAGAATTTTCACTGTTTCATATGCAAACCTTTGAAAACACAAAATTAAGTGAAAAGGTGGTGCTTTGGTTTGGTAAATGAAATAAAATAAAAAGGCCCTAAGCTTTTGGTGAAGTGCTTACTTACATTGCTTTGTCTGACGATTATACAAAAGGCCCATGGCGCTGCTATTTGTTAACACTGAATCTGACTCCCTATTCTTTACCTAACAGAACCTAACATTTGGAATTAGGATAAATGCCAGTCCTGGAGGAAATTAAATGACCATTCTTCTGCTTTTGTACAATAACCTTTTGTTTGAGTTTACTTATGACTGGATTCATGGTCACTACGTTGATTTTAGACCTAAAGTTGAACAGAAATGTAAATCTTATTTGTTATTTCTCACTAAAGTGTCATTCTATGTGTTGCAGTTATATAAATCAATGTATTTTCTAGTAATATATTGGTAAACTGTACTCTCTGGCCACTAGGGATTCACACATCCTTTCTTTTTCTCCTATATATTTGGTTTCAGAAACAACATGGGTGGAGGCACTGAATGGGACAGTCGAATGATGGACACCTTAAAGAATTTCGACCTTAATAGTCCTGCTGTTAAACAACAATTTGGTATGTCTCACATTTTACAAGAGATGTCTTTTTTGAGAGATGGATCAATTCTTTAATTCTTTCTACATTCTCCTTTCCTGTTTTCTAACATTTTATATTATCACTTTCATCAGATCAAATTGGGCTTTCTCCCGAAGAAGTCATTTCAAAGATTATGGCCAATCCTGATTTTGCCATGGCATTTCAAAATCCTAGAGTTCAAGAAGCTATCATGGGTGTAAGTTCTACTTTAAGTACCACTTCATTAATATTTCATATCAAATCTCTGAGTGCTTCTTGTTTTGGTTGCAGTGTTCACAGAATCCAATGAGTATTGCTAAATATCAAAATGATAAGGAGGTATTATGATACCTTCAATTTGTCTTTCTTGGAAGCATTTTTAGCCTCTTGTACATTGAATTTTACATTTCCGTCTTTCTCTTTACGTTTCAGGTCATGGATGTCTTCTATAAAATATCTGAACTCTTCCCTGGAGTTTCAGGCCCCCCTTGATTTCAATTTGTTTGTTGGTCAAGATAAAATATTTTCCAAGTTATTCACGCCTTTCCGGATGACTGATGAGGATTTGTATTAGCTAGCTGTGTCTCACCATAAGGAGTTTGTGCTCATGATGGAAACATACTGCTTTGAATTATAACAAATTGTGAAGTGTGTCCATATAAATTTGCTGGAATTAAAATTTTCCTGATAAATATTTATTTATTGCAGCTTTTGTAGATGTGTCTCCAGAAGAAACTGTGCAGAAGAATGCTTTTGAAAGATTTAAAGATGTTGATGAATCAAGTTCATTCAAGGAAGCCCGTGCTCTAGCTGAAGTGAGTTTACAATTCTAGTTTTTTCTAAATATGTTTAGTGATTTGTCTTACCCTTAACATGTAATAACAATGGATATTATTGAAGGCTTCTCAAAATGGAATTCAAAAATTGATGAATTAACACAGGCAATCATATTCTTAACGCAAAGGGACAAGGCGAGGACAAAGAAAATTGAACTCTTAATGCAAATGCAGAATTTTAGTGGAAGACAGGTATATTATTTTGACGCATTTAAAGTTAAATTTTATGAGTATTATTTTAAAGATTATTATTTTAATATATATTTTTAGGGATTGGAATCACCCGCTGATGGTAGACGTTCATCTGAGTCTAGCTACCGTATTGGAGATAATGGAACTTCAGGGGGGACAAATTAGACTTTGCTATGATCGAGATAATTAGATTGTGAACTTTCTCATGTATTTTTGGCATAATGATACTTATTATTATAAGATTAGGAATTGATATATTTTGAGTTTTTTGTACTACTTGACATAATTATGGAACTCGCATTTTACATGATTATGGAACACACATTTTTTTGGATATTATAATGCTTATTTGATGTTAAATATTTTTTATTGAAATTACTTTTACTATATTACAAAGTGATAGAAAATAAAACAAAAAATAATACTATAAATAAATATATTAAAGAAGAAATAATTTAAAGAAAAAAATAACACAAAAAAAAACTATATTTAAAATTTTTTACATAGATAATAATTTAAATAAAAAATATATATAATAGAAAAATAAAAAAAAATCAAGACAAACAAAAGTCATGGCGACAGTACCGAACCGTCGTAATCAACAATTAAAAATAATCAACAAAAGTCATGACGGTATCAAACCGTCGCCATAAACAATTTAATCAATTTCAAAAGATATTCACGACAGTGTCGAACCGTCGCCATCAATAATTAAAAGAAACTCAAAAGATAGTCACGACGGTATCAACCCGTCGTAAACTTGAACGACAGTTTTTGTAACCATCGCGAAATAGGTTGGGGACACACACTTCTGCGACGGTAAAGCAACTGTCGTGGAAAGCAAATTGCGACGGTTTTAACCGTCGTAATCTACAAAAATACCTGTCGCAATCTGCCAATTTTCTTGTAGTGTTGCTTTCTTATTTGTTTTACAAATGAAGCCAACTCTCCAGCCAGGGCACTTACATAACTTAGTTTATTTTTGTTTTGTTTCCAGGTAATAAAAAGGGAGCCTTACTCGTGAAAGCTAGGAGGTTGCAAATGTGTTGCATTACCCTCAGTGAGTCACCTTCTCGAGTTTATTTCGAAACATTGGGGTCAATGTTTAGTTCAAGTTTGGGGGGTTGTATTTGTAATTTCAAGCTTCTCAAGTCATATTTAAAGCATGTGTTTTGATGAAGACAACATGGACATCAACATTCAAAGGATGTGCAAAAAGCTTATCAACATCAAATAAAAGTCTTGAAGATTATTGAAGAATTATTGAAGAATCATCAAATGTCAAATATGGTATAAATAATTCTTAAAATCTTGAATATAGATGTTCACAATATGCATTCATCAACATATACATATTCCATAACTTTAACATCAAGGAAAAATTTGTTTGAAATATCTTTCAAAAAGTATTTTTGAAAATAACCCTTTAGGAACCGATTCCTCCCTAACAGGGAACCGGGTTCCAGAATTTCTCAAAAAACATGTCCCTGGTTTTTGTACCAGGAACCGGGTTGTACCAATAGGGGAACCGGTTCCTGCGTGATAATTTTTGAATTCCAACTTATAACGTTCACTAAGAACCGGGTTCTGTCAGTGTCGGAACCGGTTCCTAGCGAACCAGTGCAGCTTTTACTTTGTTTTTTGAACATTTTTCAAGTGGTGTCTTTTCATGAATGCATTGCAACTTTTCATATGAATTGGCATGAATGAAGAGGTTCTTGTAACTTTATAAAATGCAGATTTTCTCATTTTTTCAAAAAAAAAAAACAATGCTTCAATTTTCAAATTAACAAATATACTTCTTCAATAAACAATTTTCTCATTCATTCACATTTGAATTCATACTTTCATGTGTTCATAATTTTGTGAAACTTGCCATATACACTTTCATTATCATTTCAAGTTTCATTCATACATTGTGAACATTTATATACATTGTTGAGAATTGTTTTTATCTTGAAGAAGAAGATCAAATTGAAGATTGATAAAGCTCTCCATATACTTCAAACTAAATCATTGTATTACTTAAAGAAATTATTCCCTTACTATCTAGGATTGTTGGAAGTAAGTGTTGTAATTTGAAGAGGATTGTTCTTCATTCACATTAGTGTTTGTTTGGTCTTAAAGGTGTTAAGAACCTTTGATCACCCTATAGGTTAGATAGTAAGCATAGGCTGTACAATCATTCTAACTATAGTGAAATCTCTTTCATGTTGGAAAGGGGACTGGAGTACTCTCGGATTGTGAGGGGAACCAGGATATATCACCGTGTTCTTTACTTTTCCGCATTTATCGCTTTCATCACCATAATCAGGAAAAGATAAAGATATAATCAAAACCTTCAAACACTTAACCAAAAATTACCACCAAGCATTCTCATAAAACCGAATAAATTTTTATAAGACCTAATTCACCCCCCCTCCCCCCTCTTAGGCACTCTGAGACTTACAATTGGCATCAGAGCAAGTTATAGGTAACTTGTTCCTAAAGATCCAGAATGGCTTCCGCAAATCATCAACCAGTTTTCAGAGATGGTGGTAGTAACAACAAGCCTCCTCTATTCTGTGGTGAATATTTTGACTTCTGGAAAATACGCATGAAGGCGCATTTAGAAGCACAAGGAGAGGAAGTATGGGATGCTGTTGAAAATGGTCCATTTATCCCAATATCAGTAATCAATGGCATTGGTTCTGTAAAACCCAAAACTGCATGGGACGACGATGATAAAAAGAAAGTTCTCTATGACAAAAAGGCAATAAACCTTCTTCAAGGTGCACTCAGTATGGACGAATTTTTCCGTGTCTCGAACTGCAAGACAGCAAAAGAAATATGGGATACTGTGATACGGTGGGAGAACTGACTAGTGTTTTGCGTTCGTATTCGCACTTGTGCGGTTGAGCAAGAGTCGCCACCGACTTTTTATTTTATCCTAAAGGAAAGGTTAAAAAAGCACAGCAAAAACCTTTTGAGATATTTCGTGGGTTCGGGGGGTAGATTATGAAAAGGGAAGGTATTAGCACCCTCTTCATCCATGGTTATCCATGGGCTCTTAGTTACTTGGTTTTTTAGATCACTTGCCTTGTTTTTCGATTGCTTGAAAATGGTGTGTGTGTGGGTGCTTTTGAAAATGTTTTGGAAGAAGATGCCTTGTCTTAGGCAACTAATGTATTTGACTCGTGATTGAGTGTTTTACAAAAGTGTGGATCTTTTCGAAAAGATGTTTCAAATGTTTTTGAGAGTTTGTTTGAAAGTGTTGTGGATTGTGGTTTTTGAAAAGAAGGCAAGTGTTTTTGCAATTTGATCTCAAGTAACTAAGAGTTTTGTCTACCCTATTGTACTCAAAGGTTTTTTGTTATGTTTTAACCCCTTTTAACAATTTTGTTCCACCATTGAAATTGGTGGACAATCTTGTGTTTAGGAAGTTTATTCGGGACGGGCGCGGGTCATCGTATGGACCATGAATGCAATGATGCCAAGTGTCTTTGGAAATTTGCTTTGAAGGGACTATGATCATTCCGTTTAGGCAACACTTTGAGACTTATGATCATTTGATTTTGTTTTGCCAAAGAAACTCGGCGTGCAAGCATGACCCATTTTGGAAGGCAACATGTGGGATTACCCTAGAGGGTGCAAGTGTGATTGTGTATTGATTTCATGTATTTGTCTTGTATTAGGTTATCTAGCGTCTGATTTTATGTACACGCAAACCCTAGGTCTAACCATGATATAATTGGAAAACTGTAAATTGCGGAAATGTAAAATCTACGCTATTACAAAATAGTATCCGGGAGTGGGGGTACATGTGTATGAATGGGGATGAGACTTATAGTATCCAATAAGTTACAACCAAATCAAATTTGCGATCAAATGTAAATATCGAATATACAAATATAAGATGAACAAATGTGTATAGGACAATGTGAACGTATTTGTGTAAGTGTACAAGTATATGCGTATATGATTATTTACAGGTGCGATAATGTGAAATTGAAGTGTATTAGGGTATTTGACCTAGATATGTGTTTTAAGGAATCTTTGATTTGTATATTCGAAATATGTACAAAAAGAAAATTGTTTTAATCGTATGTTCAAGTTCTAATTAAAATATGTAAAAATGATGTTTTAAGAAAAGAAAATATTTCTAAGCTTTGATTATGTATATAAGAGTATATTTCATTTGCTATGTACAAAAATGTTTTAAGAATTTAAATTACGCAAAAATGTATATTTACTTATTATGTACAAAATATATTTTAATTAAAAGAATGGAAATGTATTTTCAATTTTAAATATATGATGTAAAAAAAATGTATTTTTATGTGTTTAATATTTCAATATGTATTAAAATGTTTTCAAATTAATTGAATTAGGTATATAAAAAAAAGTGTTTTAATTATATGCTTAAAGAAAAGATATATTTTCAATTAAATGATATATATTAATCAAGAGTGTATTTTTATTAAAAAATATATTAAGTTAGAAAATAAATATATTGTTTTAAGATATTATGTAAAAAGAGAGAAGTTAGTACAATAAATTTGCTTATATATAAAAAGGTTAATAAAATGTTTTGTTAAAAAGAATTAGAATAATGGGCTTTAGAGAGGTCAAAACGGGTCAGACCCATGGTCTTGAAACAACGTTTTAGGGTTAGGGATTCGGTTTGTTCAGTTTGGGAACATGCTTAGGGTTTGTGAGCGCGCCGTTCGTACTTTTCTTCTTCGTCTTCTCCGTTCGCTCTTCTCTTGCCATGGATATCTGTTCTTCCCTTTTGCCCAGCCATCAGCATCCCTCTTCTCCTTCGCTGAGTTTCAAGGAAATGGCGTAGAGGTACGGGTCCGTTTCTTGTGGTATATTAGTTTCTTTTTACGATTTTTGTTGCATGTTGTGATTTGGGTATGATTCTGACTTCGTTTTTTGTATGATTATTGCTGAGAAAAAAGGGAAAGAATGAGGAGTAACGAAAACTACCTTTCGTGGAGGGGGAACGAAGGATGTTATGGAGGCTTGCTGGCGAAGGGGAGGAAGCGATTGTGAAGACGCTAGCTTGCTTTGAGACCCTGGTATCTTTGTATCTCTTTACCTACTTTGCCTGCTTATTGGGTTTCATGATGATTTAACCTGAAAAGCCCTCTTGAAAAGATTCACTTCTTTATCTCTTCTTTCCTACTGTGTGCACGTTGCCTTTGATACTTTTGTTGTCTGTGTTGACTTGAGTGATTTGCCTATGATGAAGAGCTTCTTCTGAGGCCTAGGGTTTAGTTGCCCTTGAGTATTCGTATGCTTTAGAACATTTGCTGCCTTGACGCTTTGCCTTGAATGGCCTTCTGAGATGCCTCTTCTGTATGCTTATGTTGCCTTAAACGCTTTGTTGAAATGCTTGCTTGTATCGCCTTGTTCTGCTTGCCCAATGATGAGCACTTCCTCTGAGGGCCTTGGATGTCTCACCTGCTTATGTTGCCTTCCTGTACGCTTGTGTTGCCTCTTGGAATGTTTATGTTGCTTTTTACCTGTGTTGCCCAATGATGTTTTACTGAGGGCTTTATGTCGCCTTCGTTGCCTTGAACTTTTGAATGCTTGTTATGTTTAGGCCATATGATGCTGAGGTGAGCTTGAGCTTCAGGCTGGAATTTGGTAGCAGGCCATTGGTTGATAACTGGTTTTTGGTGTCTTGGTATTTTGAATGTGATGATAGGCAGGTTATGCTTGTAGTGAACTGGTTTTCTGGCTTATAGTTTTAGGTTTATTGGACTGTAGGTTGTTTAGTTATTGACAGGCATAGTGAGGCTTGGCCTGAACTGGTGTCTACTGATGCAGGTTATGGGTTTAGACAGGTTATGGGTCTGGACAGGTTTGGCTTCAGCAGGGTCTTTTATGGTGGTTGATGTTTTTGATTTAGGACATTGTCTTTGAGGCTTGGACTCATGCAGGTTTATGCTTGCAGTAGGTTATGTGTTTGGTTTGGGCAGGCCAATGCAGGTTTCAGCTTGCAGGTTATGTGTTTGGTTTGGGCCTGTGGGTTTGTATGTTGAGGTAGAGTATATTTCCTTAGCAGGTTTTTGAGTTTTTTATATTTTCTGTCCTCTCCTTTTTTTTGCTTGCTGAACTGTGTTCTCTTTTGTATATCTTTTCTTGTATCTTCTGCCTAAGCCTGAAAACCTGCATCTGCTTACTTTATCTCTCTCTCTCCTCTTTCTCAGTACAGTTAGATATTATAGTATGATTCTTTTCTGTACTATTTTTCTGAAAGGGCTATTGATGGGAAATGATGATAAAGAGTTAGCTTGCATAAAAGATTTTTCTGCATATATATCTCTTCTTGACAGCTTGTGTGCTTTTTGATATCTTCCATATCTTTGCCAAATCT
This sequence comes from Vicia faba, assembly GCA_948472305.1. Taxonomy (NCBI): domain Eukaryota; kingdom Viridiplantae; phylum Streptophyta; class Magnoliopsida; order Fabales; family Fabaceae; genus Vicia; species Vicia faba. The sequence goes on along the minus strand of OX451741.1, from coordinate 1,519,015,826 downwards.
TCTTTTGACAGCTTGTGTAGATTTTGTACTTTGACAGTAAATTGCACTTTTTGATCTTTGATAGAAAGTTGGAATTGGATTTTCAGTTGGGTTTGAACTTACTTCTGAACCATGCAGTTTGATATTTTAAAAATATGCATTTTGTCATTTTGCATTTATGATAAAATTCTTCCCTCTTTGTGAACCGGGAGAAATCCCGTGATTTGCAGAGAGGGTCAACTGATCCCAGTCAGTGACCCTTAATGATGACTGCAAATTTTATCTGTCTTTAATTAATTCAACTGCTTTTGACTTTTCCTTTTCTTTTTGCAGATGAATAATGGAGCACCGGAGCGAAGTGAAGAATGAAGAATTAGAAATAGGATAGTTTTCTTTTTATTTAAATTTAAATCAATGTAAGACTAATGTTTGTAATTTAAATTCCAAACATCAATTGTACATTTAATTTAAAGATAAATAAAAGTTTCCATTATCCAATTTAATTCTATTTTCTCTTTATTGCTTATTTATTTATTTATTTAAAACTCTTGGAATTAAAACAATTGAAAAATAAATTTCAATCACTCAATTTAGAATAATAAATAACTTAAATAAAACAATGTCTTAGTAATATTGATCAATTAAACCTGTCTTTTCCAATATCCAAAACAAAGCAGCAGTTAACCAAAATAAACTGATCAAGCGCATTCCCTTTTCACTGATTCTTCGCCAAGCATTGTAATTCCAAACTGCATATTTCTTTTGACCGACTCAAACAAACCAACGTGAATCCAAACCAACTGCCTCTTTTACTGATTAAGTCAAAACAATGCGAATCCAACCCGAATCTTGGAAAATCTTGCAAAGTGCTGTGGAATTTTAATTTTGCTGAGAATATGCCCATAAAACCTTAATTCTTGATTAAATGCCAAATAACGCTCGCCTGATCAAAATTGAACCAAAAATCATCCAAAACCCTAAGCCAACTGTGAAACAATCCAGAGTCCTGAAAATCAGTAAAAAACCCTAATTTCACTTGACTGACAAGAAAAGTTCGTTTGTCCGATTCTTGAGTCAGTTTGAAAAATCAGGAAAGGCTTGAAGCTGAGATTTCTTGTGGAAAAATGCGAGGGCAAATTTTTGGGTACAACAGTTGCCCCTGTTCAATCTTCTTGGACCTGAAGAGTTAGATTGGCAAGTTTGCCTTTCGCGACCTGAAGGTAAAAGAAGATTGGACACTAAAGTGCCCAGAAAATTTGCACTCGGCGATATGATGGTGGAGGTGAATGGGCTTAAAGATGCCATTTGGTGATGGGCTTAAAGATGCCATCTGGTGCGATAGAATTTTGTCGGGTGGAATGGGCTTAGAGATGCCATTTGGTGATGGGCTTAAAGATGTCATTTGGTGACTGCTGGTAGGAGGATGGGCTTATAGATGCCATCTGGACATGTCGAACTGTATGTCAATGGTGAGTGGACAAGTGTCAGAAGGGCCTCCATGTTTCGGAACATCTCTGAATTAGGGGTCTGAATAAGCAACAGATTGACGTCCATGTCTGGAGAATCCGTAAATTATTTTCAGGAGCTGAGAAGAGTCTGAACAGATTGACATCCGTTGTAGGGAAGAATCTGTAAACTATTTTGAGAAGAGTTTGAACAAGTTGGTAGATTGACATCCGTTGTAGGGAAGAATCCGTAAACTGTTTTCAGAAGTTAAGAAGTTGAAGAGGAACCGGTGTAGGGTTTCCTGATGATGCGTCTGAATGAATCTGGAATAAGTATCAGAATGTCGCCGTGTCCGGGTCACATCTGAACTATTTCTGGATGAATCTTGGGAGATGATCTGTGTCTGTCGACTGATCTTACCTGAAAAGGTAAAGGTTTAGTTGTATGCGATGTTATGATGCATGATGCAATGTACGTGACATCAATATTTATGAATGTGATGAATGCGCGTGTAAGCTGATGAGCTATTTTGCTGAGGATACATGAATCCGAGATGGCTGAAGATAAAAGCATCTTGATTGCTGCCGGGGAAAATAAATCCTTGGCTGCTGCTGGGGAAGAGAATTCCTGATGACCTCTACTGGGGGGTTCCAATCTAATAGACTCATGTTGGGGAGGTAAGATTGAGAATCCTCAGCTCGGTAGGAAATAACTCAGACGACTTCACTGGGGAACTCAAGATTTGCCCTCTCCAAAGCTCTGTGGGGAGAAGGTTCAATGGTCTGGCTCCGCTGGGGATTGATAATTTGAAGTTTTAGCTTCACTGGGGATAATGAAACTTGACTCTGAGTGGAGCTAGCTTGAGAAGAATCTGAACAAGCGATAGGTTAACATCCGTTACTTTGAGAACCCGTGAACTGTTTTCAGAAATCTCGAGATTGAATCAGCAATAGAGCCGCATCCGTTGTTAGGAGGCGTCCGTAAACTAATTTCAAAGGTTGCATCTGAACAAGCTGATAGATTAACATCCGTTGTTGGGAAGAATCCATAAACTGTTTTCAGAAGTCTTGAAGAAGAATCTGAATAAGTGATAGGTTAACATCCGTTTACTTGGAGAACCCGTGAACTATTTTCAGAAATCTTGAAGTTGAATCAGCAATAGAGCCGCATCCGTTGTTGGGAAGCGTCCGTAAACTAATTTCAAAGGTTGAGAAGAGTCTGAACAAGTTGGTAGATTAACATCCGTTGTTGGGAAGAATCCGTAAACTGTTTTCAAAAGTCTTGAGGAGGAACCGGTGTAGGGCTTCCTGAAGATGAGCTTGTGTAAAACTGCATCGGGTTTTGAACACTTTTGACATTCGAATGCCCCAAGTGGTGATGTAGATAAATTCCTGGCTTATTACAGGCGTTGGTCTACAATCGGTCGTTCACAGATGTTTTCCTGGGTTGTTACAAGTGTTGATCTGGAATTCTTCAGACATGCCCTGGCCGGATACAGGAATCGAATCTGGAAATGTGGTCAACAGATATGCCCTGGCTGGATACAGGAATCGAATCTTCAAACTCTTCAGACGTGCCCTGGCTAGATACAGGAATCGATTCTGGAAATAGTCGTCAACAGATATGCCCTGGCTGGATACAGGAATCGAGTCTGGAAATAGTCGTCAAGAGATATGCCCTGGCTGGATACAGGAATCGAATCTTCAAACTCTTCAGACGTGCCCTGGCTAGATACAGGAATCGAGTCTGGAAATATGGTCAACAGATATGCCCTGGCTGGATACAGGAATCGAATCTGGAATCGTGGTCAACAGATATGCCCTGGCTGGATACAGGAATCGAGTCTGGAATTGTGGTCAACAGATATACCCTGGCTGGATACAGGAATCGAATCTGGAAATGTGATAGTTGATAGATATGCCCTGGCTGGATATAGGAATCGAATCTTCAAACTCTTCAGACGCGCCCTGGCTAGATACAGGAATCGAGTCTGGAAATGTGGTCAACAGATATGCCCTGGCTAGATACAGGAATCGAGTCTGGAAATGTGGTCAACAGATATGCCCTGGCTTATTACAAGAGTCGAATCTGGAATTGTAATAGTTGATTTGTTGAACACTTTTGACATTCGAATGCCCCAAGTGGTGGTGAAGGAGTCTTGAATCAGATTACTCTGCATATTGAGAGATTTCTTGAAATCTTGACTGGACTGCCCCAGGTTAACTGAACTTTGAAAGATCTGTTGGACCTTGACTGGATTGCCCCAGGTTAACTGAACTTTGAAAGATCTGTTGGACCTTGACTGGATTGCCCCAGGTTAATTGAATTGTGAAAGATCTGTTGGACCTTGACTGGATTGCCCCAGGTTAATTGAATTGTGACATGTCATGCCCCTTGTTGATAGGAGATTTGATGGAAGTGTCATCCTCTTGAAGTGATTTTGCTCACTGAGAGAGTTTTCGTTCCTCCGAATATTCGCTGTATGAATTTCTTCGCTGTCGAACAAAAGGGTCAAATGCAGACAGTGATATTCGAATAATGCAAAGTTTATGTTTGTCTCAAAATTTTGAAAAATGCGTTTTTTAGCAGAAAACTTTTCATAAGATAAGTTAACACAAGATTTAGAGCAAAACCCTACAGGAGTCAGGATACCTTTTGTAACAGTATGCTTTCGAACTAACCCATGCTTCAATTAGGACTTTTGAAGGGTTGTAACGTGGCCTGGTTCACGGTTTAAGAAACAAAGGATAAAGGCTCAAAGTATATTTGTACCCACCCGCTCTTCGTGATGTCCTTCAACCTAAGCTCAGTTAATTGCGTCATACTCTGTTTTGAGTTTGGAACGACTTTGGGGCAATGGTTCACCGGTTGAATTTGGGGAGACAGTCATCATCTCCTTTTTCTTTTTCAACATTTTTTCATGTTGTTGAGGATTTTGTAATGACCTCACTATTTTGATTTTGATTTGTTATCCCTAACTTTTGCCTGACTGTTACCGTTTTCCGGGATTACTGTCAGCGGGATGCCCCAGCTTTCTTAAGCCTCCTTTACAGGTTTTGGCTCGGTGGGCTTTTTCTCTTCTTTTTTTTTTGAGAGATTGACTGTCTATATGATAGGGATCCACCCTTGTCTTTTGATTCCAAAGGAATACTTTCTTTTTCGATGTCGTTCGTTGTGTTACGAACTGAGAGTTTGCGACTTCAATGCGCATTTTCTCTTGAATTAACTGAGATACTACCCTGCCCCAGGTTTATATCAAAGGTTTTGATTGTTTTAGAACAGAAAACTCCAACTTCTTTGGCTCGAAGGGGTTGACTAGGGATTAACTTCCTTATAACTCCAGTGTTTGGGAATTGAAAGAAATGCCTGTACATCATCAGCAAGGTCTGTTCAAAAGCATACTGTATAAGATCATGGTATTGTTTCGTCATCCTCCCTCTAAAGGCTCACAGCTTTTTATCAAGAGTCAAATATCATAAAGAAAAGCATAAGAGTAGTGAAACGAATGGATGAATTCAAGACAAACATATGCAATGCATTAATGAAAACAGAGTTTAACATCAACAGATAATTGTTTGACAGCAAAAGAAATTACAACTTTGAAAATTCAAAAAGAAGTAAAAGTCTTTCAGTTTGAGCTTCATCACTTCAAGCGGAGAACCCTTTAACGGAAGATTTTCATCTCGCCGTCTGGCATGAATTCCAACACTCCAATGTCGATCAGATCTTGAATCTTGTTCTTCAAGGTCCAACAGTCGTTGGTGTCGTGTCCCGGGCTGTAGGAGTGGTAAACACAGAATGCGTCGGGATTATAGTGAGGAGAGGATATATTGAGCTTCTGAGGAGGGTCCTTTACAGTAAGCAAATTGACCTCCAACAGGCGCTTCAGTATGAAGAATGATGGTATTTCAGTCTCCGTAAACTGTCTTCCCGACGTTTCTTGTTTACGCCGATTGCCCCGTTGACGCTGGCGAGGTTGTTGATGGGTTTGTGACCCTGAAGCAAGCAAAGGAGCTTTCCCTTTGTCTTCTGGAATGGATGGAGGCTGAGCGGTGACTTGCTCTTCGACCTCAGATGTTTGCCCCAGTTGGTTGTTTGGAAGCAGTTGGCGGATAAGAACTCTGAGTTCCTCTTGTCTTTGAGATAGGTCTTGGATGAGAGCCATCTGGCCCACCAACTGTCCCATCACTTGGGTCCTCAAGGTTGTCAGATCAAACTGCAGTTCCGCCAGCTGGTCACTCCTGGCATTGTTGGAATTCCCCAAGCCCTTGGTGAGGAGAGCTTTCATCTCATCTTGCCCCAGAGACAAGTTCAGGAACATCTCCTGCAGCTGAGCAGTCTGGTCTTGGATGTCTTTGACAGACCTTTCTAGAGCCATCTCTTGCTGAAATAAACAGCAGGAGAGTAAGGAAACCTGAAAAAGGAAAGATTGTCAAAATGCAATGCATGATATGTGGATGCATGCTTTCAAGGATCTCTTGGGGTAAACACAAGAAAATGTTAGAGGTTGAACTTTGCTCTTGGATTGGATATCTCTGCACCGGTGGACGTCTTTCCACGAGAATCAAGCTCACCATGTCGAGTGGGTCATAGCCACTGATTCAAGTTGTTGTTCTTGATCTTTGATTAGAGAGCTTTGTATCGGTGGATGTCCTCCCACGAGAATCAAGCTCACCATGTCGAGTGGGTCATAGCCACTGATTCAAGTTGTTGTACTTGAACTTTGATTGGGGAACTTTGTATCGGTGGATGTCTTTCCACGAGAATCAAGCTCACCATGTCGAGTGGGTCATAGCCACTGATTCAAGTTGTTGTACTTGAACTTTGATGGTATTGGTTAGGGGAGAAACCCCTTTCCCCTTGATAGACGTCTGGTTCAACGTAACCCTGCATCAAAAGAACCCTCGAGATCCTTGAAATGGTTATTGAAAATGCTATGGTATGATATCATGATGTTATGTACATGTATGCATAAGCAAGTGAGTGTATATACAGGCAAACATATTCACACAAAGCACACAAGACCTTAGGTTTAGGCTTGTATGAGGTTCAGGTACTACCCTCTTTCAGTTCGTTGGTTAAAACCTGTCCTATCAAAAGTAACCGGGTTCTAGAGAATCTCATATCATTGGCTACCCTCAATCGGTCATAACTCCAGCATCGCAACCTTTTCTCGCGGCCGGAACCATCTCGAGAGTTTAGCCTCAATGAGTGTAGCATACTGCTACTGTTCTAATGGCCAAGTTGGGTCAATTTAAGGTTCTAAGGTCGGTTGGTGCTTAATGACTCCTTAGAAGACCCATATTCTCCCTGTTTCAACACGAGGGATATCGGTACAGACCAAGACGCCACACCAACGTAGCCACTGCTTCACCCATGTCGGTATACCCCGGACAGGTCCCTCGCAGATTATGCTACCTAAAAAGGTTTCCCCCAGATTCGGGTTAGGATCTATGAAACTCCGATACAAAGCCCACAAATGTAAAGAAAACAAAGCAATCAATTGAAAGTAAAAGTGATCTAAACCCTAAGGTAACCCCACTAATTTGGAAATCCCCAGCAGAGTCGCCAGTTCTGTGATACGGTGGGAGAACTGACTAGTGTTTTGCGTTCGTATTCGCACTTGTGCGGTTGAGCAAGAGTCGCCACCGACTTTTTATTTTATCCTAAAGGAAAGGTTAAAAAAGCACAGCAAAAACCTTTTGAGATATTTCGTGGGTTCGGGGGGTAGATTATGAAAAGGGAAGGTATTAGCACCCTCTTCATCCATGGTTATCCATGGGCTCTTAGTTACTTGGTTTTTTAGATCACTTGCCTTGTTTTTCGATTGCTTGAAAATGGTGTGTGTGTGGGTGCTTTTGAAAATGTTTTGGAAGAAGATGCCTTGTCTTAGGCAACTAATGTATTTGACTCGTGATTGAGTGTTTTACAAAAGTGTGGATCTTTTCGAAAAGATGTTTCAAATGTTTTTGAGAGTTTGTTTGAAAGTGTTGTGGATTGTGGTTTTTGAAAAGAAGGCAAGTGTTTTTGCAATTTGATCTCAAGTAACTAAGAGTTTTGTCTACCCTATTGTACTCAAAGGTTTTTTGTTATGTTTTAACCCCTTTTAACAATTTTGTTCCACCATTGAAATTGGTGGACAATCTTGTGTTTAGGAAGTTTATTCGGGACGGGCGCGGGTCATCGTATGGACCATGAATGCAATGATGCCAAGTGTCTTTGGAAATTTGCTTTGAAGGGACTATGATCATTCCGTTTAGGCAACACTTTGAGACTTATGATCATTTGATTTTGTTTTGCCAAAGAAACTCGGCGTGCAAGCATGACCCATTTTGGAAGGCAACATGTGGGATTACCCTAGAGGGTGCAAGTGTGATTGTGTATTGATTTCATGTATTTGTCTTGTATTAGGTTATCTAGCGTCTGATTTTATGTACACGCAAACCCTAGGTCTAACCATGATATAATTGGAAAACTGTAAATTGCGGAAATGTAAAATCTACGCTATTACAAAATAGTATCCGGGAGTGGGGGTACATGTGTATGAATGGGGATGAGACTTATAGTATCCAATAAGTTACAACCAAATCAAATTTGCGATCAAATGTAAATATCGAATATACAAATATAAGATGAACAAATGTGTATAGGACAATGTGAACGTATTTGTGTAAGTGTACAAGTATATGCGTATATGATTATTTACAGGTGCGATAATGTGAAATTGAAGTGTATTAGGGTATTTGACCTAGATATGTGTTTTAAGGAATCTTTGATTTGTATATTCGAAATATGTACAAAAAGAAAATTGTTTTAATCGTATGTTCAAGTTCTAATTAAAATATGTAAAAATGATGTTTTAAGAAAAGAAAATATTTCTAAGCTTTGATTATGTATATAAGAGTATATTTCATTTGCTATGTACAAAAATGTTTTAAGAATTTAAATTACGCAAAAATGTATATTTACTTATTATGTACAAAATATATTTTAATTAAAAGAATGGAAATGTATTTTCAATTTTAAATATATGATGTAAAAAAAATGTATTTTTATGTGTTTAATATTTCAATATGTATTAAAATGTTTTCAAATTAATTGAATTAGGTATATAAAAAAAAGTGTTTTAATTATATGCTTAAAGAAAAGATATATTTTCAATTAAATGATATATATTAATCAAGAGTGTATTTTTATTAAAAAATATATTAAGTTAGAAAATAAATATATTGTTTTAAGATATTATGTAAAAAGAGAGAAGTTAGTACAATAAATTTGCTTATATATAAAAAGGTTAATAAAATGTTTTGTTAAAAAGAATTAGAATAATGGGCTTTAGAGAGGTCAAAACGGGTCAGACCCATGGTCTTGAAACAACGTTTTAGGGTTAGGGATTCGGTTTGTTCAGTTTGGGAACATGCTTAGGGTTTGTGAGCGCGTCGTTCGTACTTTTCTTCTTCGTCTTCTCCGTTCGCTCTTCTCTTGCCATGGATATCTGTTCTTCCCTTTTGCCCAGCCATCAGCATCCCTCTTCTCCTTCGCTGAGTTTCAAGGAAATGGCGTAGAGGTACGGGTCCGTTTCTTGTGGTATATTAGTTTCTTTTTACGATTTTTGTTGCATGTTGTGATTTGGGTATGATTCTGACTTCGTTTTTTGTATGATTATTGCTGAGAAAAAAGGGAAAGAATGAGGAGTAACGAAAACTACCTTTTGTGGAGGGGGAACGAAGGATGTTATGGAGGCTTGCTGGCGAAGGGGAGGAAGCGATTGTGAAGACGCTAGCTTGCTTTGAGACCCTGGTATCTTTGTATCTCTTTACCTACTTTGCCTGCTTATTGGGTTTCATGATGATTTAACCTGAAAAGCCCTCTTGAAAAGATTCACTTCTTTATCTCTTCTTTCCTACTGTGTGCACGTTGCCTTTGATACTTTTGTTGTCTGTGTTGACTTGAGTGATTTGCCTATGATGAAGAGCTTCTTCTGAGGCCTAGGGTTTAGTTGCCCTTGAGTATTCGTATGCTTTAGAACATTTGCTGCCTTGACGCTTTGCCTTGAATGGCCTTCTGAGATGCCTCTTCTGTATGCTTATGTTGCCTTAAACGCTTTGTTGAAATGCTTGCTTGTATCGCCTTGTTCTGCTTGCCCAATGATGAGCACTTCCTCTGAGGGCCTTGGATGTCTCACCTGCTTATGTTGCCTTCCTGTACGCTTGTGTTGCCTCTTGGAATGTTTATGTTGCTTTTTACCTGTGTTGCCCAATGATGTTTTACTGAGGGCTTTATGTCGCCTTCGTTGCCTTGAACTTTTGAATGCTTGTTATGTTTAGGCCATATGATGCTGAGGTGAGCTTAAGCTTCAGGCTGGAATTTGGTAGCAGGCCATTGGTTGATAACTGGTTTTTGGTGTCTTGGTGTTTTGAATGTGATGATAGGCAGGTTATGCTTGTAGTGAACTGGTTTTCTGGCTTATGGTTTTAGGTTTATTGGACTGCAGGTTGTTTAGTTATTGACAGGCATAGTGAGGCTTGGCCTGAACTGGTGTCTACTGATGCAGGTTATGGGTTTAGACAGGTTATGGGTCTGGACAGGTTTGGCTTCAGCAGGGTCTTTTATGGTGGTTGATGTTTTTGATTCAGGACATTGTCTTTGAGGCTTGGACTCATGCAGGTTTATGCTTGCAGTAGGTTATGTGTTTGGTTTGGGCAGGCCAATGCAGGTTTCAGCTTGCAGGTTATGTGTTTGGTTTGGGCCTGTGGGTTTGTATGTTGAGGTAGAGTATATTTCCTTAGCAGGTTTTTGAGTTTTTTATATTTTCTGTCCTCTCCATTTTTTTGCTTGCTGAACTGTGTTCTCTTTTGTATATCTTTTCTTGTATCTTCTGCCTAAGCCTGAAAACCTGCATCTGCTTACTTTATCTCTCTCTCTCCTCTTTCTCAGTACAGTTAGATATTATAGTATGATTCTTTTCTGTACTATTTTTCTGAAAGGGCTATTGATGGGAAATGATGATAAAGAGTTAGCTTGCATAAAAGATTTTTCTGCATATATATCTCTTCTTGACAGCTTGTGTGCTTTTTGATATCTTCCATATCTTTGCCAAATCTTCTTTTGACAGCTTGTGTAGATTTTGTACTTTGACAGTAAATTGCACTTTTTGATCTTTGATAGAAAGTTGGAATTGGATTTTCAGTTGGGTTTGAACTTACTTCTGAACCATGCAGTTTGATATTTTAAAAATATGCATTTTGTCATTTTGCATTTATGATAAAATTCTTCCCTCTTTGTGAACCGGGAGAAATCCCGTGATTTGCATAGAGGGTCAACTGATCCCAGTCAGTGGCCCTTAATGATGACTGCAAATTTTATCTGTCTTTAATTAATTCAACTGCTTTTGACTTTTCCTTTTCTTTTTGCAGATGAATAATGGAGCACCGGAGCGAAGTGAAGAATGAAGAATTAGAAATAGGATAGTTTTCTTTTTATTTAAATTTAAATCAATGTAAGACTAATGTTTGTAATTTAAATTCCAAACATCAATTGTACATTTAATTTAAAGATAAATAAAAGTTTCCATTATCCAATTTAATTCTATTTTCTCTTTATTGCTTATTTATTTATTTAAAACTCTTGGAATTAAAACAATTGAAAAATAAATTTCAATCACTCAATTTAGAATAATAAATAACTTAAATAAAACAATGTCTTAGTAATATTGATCAATTAAACCTGTCTTTTCCAATATCCAAAACAAAGCAGCAGTTAACCAAAATAAACTGATCAAGCGCATTCCCTTTTCACTGATTCTTCGCCAAGCATTGTAATTCCAAACTGCATATTTCTTTTGACCGACTCAAACAAACCAACGTGAATCCAAACCAACTGCCTCTTTTACTGATTAAGTCAAAACAATGCGAATCCAACCCGAATCTTGGAAAATCTTGCAAAGTGCTGTGGAATTTTAATTTTGCTGAGAATATGCCCATAAAACCTTAATTCTTGATTAAATGCCAAATAACGCTCGCCTGATCAAAATTGAACCAAAAATCATCCAAAACCCTAAGCCAACTGTGAAACAATCCAGAGTCCTGAAAATCAGTAAAAAACCCTAATTTCGCTTGACTGACAAGAAAAGTCCGTTTGTCCGATTCTTGAGTCAGTTTGAAAAATCAGGAAAGGCTTGAAGCTGAGATTTCTTGTGGAAAAATGCGAGGGCAAATTTTGGGGTACAACAGATACCCTGGTTCAAACTCATGAAGGAACGGCTGAAGTAAAAAGATCAAGGCTAAATACCTTGAGTCAAGAATATGAACTATTTCGAATGCAGACCGGAGAATCCATTCTTGACTTACAAAAGAGATTTGTGCATTTAACAAATCACTTAAATGCTCTTGGTAAAACCTTGACAAATGATGAACTCAACTTGAAAATCCTTAAATCATTGACTAGGGAATGGCAACCAAAGGTAACGGCAATCTCGGAAAAGAAGAGTCTCTCCGCAATGACTTCCGCTACATTATTTGGCAAACTTCAAGAATATGAAACGGAACTCGGTAGACTTGAAAAACATGAAAATTTAGAGAAGAAATCCAAAGGCATTGCCTTGAAAGTTGATTCAAAGGAAAGTCAAGATAAAGATGCATCGGAGGAAGATGAAAACTTCTTGCTTCTTGTAAAAAGGTTAGGAAAATATTTTGGTCATAAAAATAATCTTCATAATGCTAACTTTGTCAAAAGGAAGAAATTTTATAATCATAAAGATAAATAAGCCTCCACATCAACATAAGATGTCACATGTTATGAATGTGGAAAGCAAGGTCACATAAAGCCGGATTGTCCAAAAATCTCCAAGAAAAATGGATTCAAAGGCAAAAAGGAGTTCAAGAACAAAAAGGCTTATGTTGCATGGGAAGATAATGAGATAAGTTCTTCATCCGATTCGGAAAGCGAGGAATGTGCAAATCTAGCATTAATGGCTTCACATCACTCTGACGATGAAGAAGAGGTTAGTAATGAATTTAATCTTTTTGATGATGATGTTCAAGATGCTATTGATGAACTCTTGAAAGAATGCAAAAGTTTATACAAAAAGGTGTCAAATCAAGAAAAAGAACTTCTAAGTTGTTTAGAAAAAATTGACACCATGACTAAAGATTTTGAACTTCAAAAACAGAATTTTATTAAAGAAAAAGAAAACTTTGCATGCTCCAAGTGTGAATCAAATGTCTTTCAAATTGTTCAATTAAAAAGAGTCATTGAACGATATGAAAAAGGACAAATAGGATTGGAAGGATTACTAAGCCAACAATGTTATCCTAATGATAAAAGGGGTCTTGGTTATGTGAATTCTAAGAAACCAAGTAACAATCCCACTGTTTTTGTAAAGGCTAGTAATAGTTCCAAACCCAAGAAAGTAGAAAAGAAGCAAGTTGTTCATAATCATCAAAAGAAAAAGGCTAATGTATCGAAAAAGAAAACATTTCCTAAGAAGAAATCTTATCCTTCTAGATATAGAAGTAACTTTGATTCTACTTGTTTTTATTATGGTATTAAAGGCCATACACCTAATGCTTGCTATGTTAGAAACTTTAGTATAGCAAGTGGGCATTATGTGTGGGTGAAAAAGGGAACTAACTATGAAGGACCCAAGGCAACTTGGGTACCTAACAAAGAATAATTTGTTTGTGTAGGTATGCTTGAAATCCACATCAAATGTTTGGTATCTTGATAGTGGATGTTCAAAGCATATGACAGGAGATGTACACCAATTTTCATATCTAGTACATAAAGCCAAAGGGTATGTCACCTATGGAGACAACACCAAAGGAAATATTCTTGGCGTTGGAATAGTTGGCACACCTCCATCCATTCAAATTGAGGATGTTCTCTATGTTGAAGGATTAAAGCACAATCTTCTTAGCATAAGTCAACTTTGCGATAGAGGGTTCAAGATCAAATTCAACAAAGATGAATGTCTCATTATGGATGAGGCAACCAATGAGGTAAAACTCAAAGGTATAAGAACTAACAATATTTTTATGATTACTTTAGATGATTTGTCTCTGAAGGTACAATGTCTTATGGTAAACAACAATGACGCTTGGTTATGGCACAAGAGGATCACTCACATTCACATGGAGCACTTGAACAAATTGGTTAAGCATGACTTAGTTATTGGTCTACCAAAGATGAAGTTCATCAAAGACAAATTATGTAATGCATGCCAAAAGGGCAAACAGACCAAAATAACTTTCAAATCTAAGAATGTGGTGTCTACTACAAGACCACTACAATTGTTACACATGGATCTCTTTGGTCCATCAAGAACAAAAAGCTTCAGAGGTAATGTATACGCTTTAGTCATTATTGATGATTTTTCTAGATATTCTTGGACTTTGTTTCTTGTGCAGAAAAGTGATGCTTTTAAAGCTTTTAAGAAGTATGCTAAGCAAATCCAAAACGAAAAATCACTAAAAATTGTATCCATAAGAAGTGATCATGGTGGAGAATTCCAAAATGCTCAATTTGAAGAATTTTGTGAAGAACATGGTATCTCTCATAATTTTTCAGCACCAAGAACTCCACAACAAAATGGAGTAGTTGAAAGAAAGAATAGGTTTCTAGTGGAACTTGCAAGAACAATGCTTAGTGATGCAAATCTTCCTAAATATTTTTGGGCGGATGCGGTTAGTACGGCATGTTATGTTGGAAATCGAGTTATCATTAGACCTATAATAAAGAAGACTCCATATGAACTCTTCAAAGGAAGAAAGCCAAATATTGCTCACTTTCACATTTTTGGATGCAAGTGCTTTGTTCTTAATAATGACAAAGATAATCTTGGTAAGTTTGACGAGAAATCCGACGAAGGTATATTTCTTGGTTATTCTCTTTCTAGTAAAGCATATAGAATTTATAATAAAAGAACTTTAACTATTGAAGAATCTATGCATGTATCTTTTGATGAAACTAACCCCTCTAAGGAGGAAGTAGTTGTTTGTGATGATGATGATCCTATAGATTTACCCCCGGAAGATCTTTCAATTGATCAAATTAAGAAATCACCGGAAAATCAAGAAAACACTGTACAACAAGATTCAAACACCAATGATCTACCAAAAGAATGGAGAACTCATAGAGACCATCCTATTGACAAAATTATTGGTGACATTAGCCAAGGAGTATCAACAAGATTGAATCTAAAAGATGCTTGCTTAAACATGGCGTTTGTTTCTCAAATTGAACCTACCAAAGTTGATGAAGCCTTAGGAGATGATCAATGGATTATTGCTATGCAAGAAGAATTAAATTAATTCGAGAGAAATCAAGTTTGGGAACTTGTTCCTAGACCAAGTGGTAAACACATCATAGGTACCCGATGGGTGTTTAAGAACAAACTTGATGAGAATGGTCTAATTGTTCGAAACAAAGCAAGGTTGGTTGCCCAAGGTTACAATCAAGAGGAAGGAATCGACTTTGAAGAAACATTTGCTCCGGTTGCAAGGTTAGAAGCTATACGTCTTTTACTTGCTTATACTTGTTCATTAAATTTTCAGCTTTTTCAAATGGACATCAAAAGCGCATTCTTGATTGGATACATCAATGAAGAAGTCTATGTCAAACAACCCCCGGGATTTGAAGACTTCAAACATCCTACACATGTCTTTAAGTTGAGAAAGGCTCGTTATGGCTTAAAGCAAGCAACAAGAGCATGGTATGATAGACTTAGCAATTTTTTGTGTGAAAAAGGTTTCGAAAAGGGTAAGGTTGATAAAACCTTGTTCATTAAGAAAATCCAAAGTAACACTTTATTGGTTCAAGTCTATGTTGATGATATCATTTTTTGATCGACTAACAAAGAAATGTGTGAGGAATTCTCATTGATGATGCAAGGAGAATTCGAGATGTCTATGATGGGAAAGATGAACTACTTTCTTGGACTACAAATCAAGCAACTAGAAGATGGAATCTTCATCAACCAATCTAAGTACTGCAAAGAATTATTGAAAAAGTTTGATATGGACAATTGTAAAGCCATGAATACTCCAATGGGCTCCGGTACATATGTTGATCAAGATGAATCCGGTACTTCAATTGATATTACAAAGTACAGAGGTATGATTGGTTATTTATTATACTTGATGGCAATCCGTCCTGACATCATGTTTAGTGTTTGTCTTTGCGCTCGCTTTCAAGCAAATCCAAAGGAATCACACCTCATGGCAGTTAAAAGGATCATGAAGTATCTTAAAGGAACAATCAATGTCGGCCTATGGTATCCAAAAGGTAGTACTTGCACTTTAATTGGTTATTCTGACGCGGATTATGCAGGTTGTAAAACTGATCGTAAAAGCAAAAGTGGTACTTGTCACATTATTGGAAATGCATTAGTATCATGGGCTTGTAAAAAGCAAGCATGTGTTGCTCTTAGCACGGCCGAAGCAGAATACATAGCAGCGGGTAGTTGTTGTGCACAAATTCTTTGGCTCAAGCAACAACTTCGTGATTACGGACTTGATCTCGGATGCATTCCTCTTCGATGCGACAATACAAGTGCTATCAATATTACAAAGAATCTGGTCATGCATTCAAGAACCAAACATATAGATATTCGACATCATTTTCTCCGTGATCATGTACTTAAAGGAGATGTCGAAGTCACTTTTGTGGATACTCATAACCAACTCGCAGATATCTTCACTAAACCGCTTGCTCGAGAACCTTTCTTCAAAATCCGAAGAGAACTTGGTATTTTGGATGAAGGTGATATCTAATGTTTTCTCTTAAGATGCACGTCTTAATTTTTATATGTATCTATTTCACTCTTTTTCCCCATCCTTTTTGATGTTAACAAAGGGGGAGAAGAATATGCATATGTGTTGTTTTGTTTCAAAGAAATTGCAGGCCCAAATAAAATATCAAACTCACTCCAAAATTCAAAGAATCATGGACTTAGGGGGAGCATACAATTTAGGGGGAGCCTTGCATTTGCTCAACATGTTTACTACACAAAACAACATAAACAATTCAAGAAATCGTTTTCAAGACTTGGTTGTCATCATCAAAAAGGGGGAGAATGTAATTGCAAGCTTCTCAAGTCATATTTAAAGCATGTGTTTTGATGAAGACAACATGGACATCAACATTCAAAGGATGTGCAAAAAGCTTATCAACATCAAATAAAAGTCTTGAAGATTATTGAAGAATTATTGAAGAATCATCAAATGTCAAATATGGTATAAATAATTATTAAAATCTTGAATATAGATGTTCACAATATGCATTCATCAACATATACATATTCCATAACTTTAACATCAAGGAAAAATTTGTTTGAAATATCTTTCAAAAAGTATTTTTGAAAATAACCCTTTAGGAACCGGTTCCTCCCTAACAGGGAACCGGGTTCCAGAATTTCTCAAAAAACATGTCCCTGGTTTTTGTACCAGGAACCGGGTTGTACCAATAGGGGAACCGGTTCCTGCGTGATAATTTTTGAATTCCAACTTATAACGTTCACTAAGAACCGGGTTCTGTCAGTGTCGGAACCGGTTCCTAGCGAACCAGTGCAGCTTTTACTTTGTTTTTTGAACATTTTTCAAGTGGTATCTTTTCATGAATGCATTGCAACTTTTCATATGAATTGGCATGAATGAAGAGGTTCTTGTAACTTTATAAAATGCAGATTTTCTCATTTTTTCAACAAAAAAAAAACAATGCTTCAATTTTCAAATTAACAAATATACTTCTTCAATAAACAATTTTCTCATTCATTCACATTTGAATTCATACTTTCATGTGTTCATAATTTTGTGAAACTTGCCATATACACTTTCATTATCATTTCAAGTTTCATTTATACATTGTGAACATTTATATACATTGTTGAGAATTGTTTTTATCTTGAAGAAGAAGATCAAATTGAAGATTGATAAAGCTCTCCATATACTTCAAACTAAATCATTGTATTACTTAAAGAAATTATTCCCTTACTATCCAGGATTGTTGGAAGTAAGTGTTGTGATTTGAAGAGGATTGTTCTTCATTCACATTAGTGTTTGTTTGGTCTTAAAGGTGTTAAGAACCTTTGATCACCCTATAGGTTAGATAGTAAGCATAGGCTGTACAATCATTCTAACTATAGTGAAATCTCTTTCGTGTTGGAAAGGGGACTGGAGTACTCTCGGATTGTGAGGGGAACCAGGATATATCACCGTGTTCTTTACTTTTCCGCATTTATCGCTTTCATCACCATAATCAGGAAAAGATAAAGATATAATCAAAACCTTCAAACACTTAACCAAAAATTACCACCAAGCATTCTCATAAAACCGAATAAATTTTTATAAGACCTAATTCACCCCCCCTCCCCCCCTCTTAGGCACTCTGAGACTTACAATATTGCTTTTCTTCTTTTTGCATTATTTGTTAGTTCTATGTGAATTGCTATGTAAATCCATGAGTTGAAGTCCTCCAAAGTTGGCCGAAATTTTTTGTTTTGATCAAGAACTTAAGTCTCATAAAGTTAGATAATAGTATATAGAGATAAAGGGATGGTTATTTGAGGCTAGGAAGTTCATAATAACGTGACAAGGATACGAGTCTAACGTGTAGATTTGTACCATAGTGCTTGAATCCTGAGAAGTACTTCTGAAGTAATTTATCCCCACAATATAGCATAACATATATTCACATGCATGCATGGTTGAAGAAGAAAGAAGTAAATTTGAAACCAAATGATGAAAAGGCGGTAAAAGGAAACTGGCTCACTAAGTTGGGTAGCCCTCACCAGGTTATTCATCCCAAAGGGGGTTGATCCCCAAACGTCGTCCATAAAGGACAATAGATAAACTAAAAAGTTTTGAAAATTTCATCTGAATTTAAAAAGGAGCAAAAGCTCTTGGTTGGTGCCTGAGAAAAAACGTTCTTGATCGGTCTTGTGCGTGTGATGATCATCATAATCTTCATTGCCTTAATTTGATTGTCTGAATGAAAAGGAGAAAAATTGGAAAGAGACTTAAGTACAAACCATAGTTAGAGAGGTATTTGAAGAGGAAACTCTAGATTTAAAGATTCTTAAACAAAATATTTGTGTCATGTGAACATCGGATGGACTGCTTCTTGATCAATTTGAACAGATGTCTCACGTATGAGTAACGGGTTGCTATGATTTTATTGAAGTTCTTGTAATGGTCGCTTGAGGTCAAGCAACAATTTAAGTTTGGGGGAGTTTGATCAGTGGTTTTTACACATGAATTTATCATTTATTTTAGTTATAATTTCTTTTAATTGATGGGTGTTTTATTTCAGTTTACTGCATTTTATGCTTTGGTGTTATGTTTTAGTGATTTCAGGTTCAAAAGAATAAAACAGGACAAATCGGGGCAGAAAAGTGCAGTATTTAGAGTTCTAGAAAAAATGCTCCAGGAGCCCTGACACGGGTGGCTGTGTCACCTGACACAGGCCGTGTCAGGGGGAAGACTTAGAAAAAGTTGAAGTTGGAAGCAAGGCAGAAGGCGACACGGGCGCCAATGTCACACAACACGGCCCGTGTCAAGTCAGTTGAAGCATGCACTTTTGGAGGAAGGATCACAGGTGCTAACATGGGTGCTCGTGTCCACTGACACATCCCATGTTAATTCAGCTGGAACCAAAAAGTGTGAAAAGAGAAGATCACAAATGCTGACATGGGTGCCCGTGTCTGATGACACAACCTGTGTCATCCTAGGCGCTTAAAATTCCAATTTTGAGATTTTGCTGTATTCTTGGATCATTAAGGGTACTTTGGACATTTTGTATCACTGAAGGATGACCTAACGCTATAAAAACCTGTTTGTGAGAAGAAGAAAATGACTTTTTAGACGAGAGACTAATTTCACGATAGAAGATTGAAGTCTATGCAAGTTTTGGGAGAACTAAGACCTTTCATGAGCGGAAGCAATTGAAGATCAGAGTTCACCTTCAATTATTGTATTGTCTATCTTTATTTTTACTGAAATCTCTTTGAATATTATGTGCGGATAAACCCCTCAGTGCTAGGGGTGTCCCTGATTTGCAAATGTATTGACTATGAATTATTGAGTTTTAATACAATAGTTTCCTTTTAATTTAATCATTCAAAATTTCTAATGCTTTCCTGGTCAGACCAATTAGGATTAATTTATGGTTATCAACCAGCTGGACCGCGGTTGTTGAGATTTTTGTACGATTAGTCTATAGTAGATATCACCCAGGACTAGGGATACGCTATAGTAACCAAATTTAACCCTTGATAAGATAAATGCTTGACTCCATCAGATATTTCTAAGGACTTAGGAGTTAGGATGGATGGTTAAAGGTTTTCTCACTAAGGAATTAGGGGAAAATAATCTAAAGAGATGGTAGTTAAAGGTAATGAACTTGTAGTAGAGATCAATAATGAATGTCATTACAGGGAAAACCACACACACTCACCCCTAGCATAGTAGTCATACTAGTAAAAAAGCCATAATTTACCTTCCTCGTATTTTTAATTATTGTTAAGTACAATTACCAAACCAAAACCCAAAATTGAGTTTTGTTTAATTGAATCTCACATTAAACTCGGTAATTCTGTGCAGTCCTTGAGATTGACATTCGGGGAATTTTCCCTGTTATTACAAGAGGCAAAATATTACACTTGCTATTTTTCCCATCAACAAGCTTCGAACCCCAGCTACGACACTTTATGTTTCTATTCGTAAAAAAGTGTAAAATAAATTATCTAACCCTTTGATTTATTTTATTAACCGAGAGATAAATAATCCGATTTGACTATAAAAACACTCGTTATGCATATTTAACCCTAATGTTATCTTATTTGTAACAGCTCCACCATTTTTTCGGATTGATTGCAAAATTGAAAAAATGTTCTTCTACCTTGAGCAAAACATTTTCCAATTTTTGAAAAACTATGATATATTCGTCGTTAGCGATGGATTGTAAGCGTAAAAAAACATTTTTCCAATTTTTGCAACAGACATCTTATTAGAAGTTGAAAGCATTCAAAGTCACTGTTTGCGCTAGTGAAGACTGTGATAATGATAGCGCAACAATCAATCTGAGATGCAATGATAATGATATGACATTGTTGTACCCCAAAATTTGCCCTCCCATTTCCTCAACATTTTCTCATCCCAAAGCCCTTGGAGATCAAGATCCAGTTAGGGTTTCCTCTGCTTGCACTGTTGACCCAAATTAGGGTCTGTGATCGCACAAGGATATTTTGACCTAAAATGCCTAAGATGACTTTCATGCTTCATGTTGGACTCCCAAGTTTATCCACACCAAGTTTCAAGTCTTGATTCTAAATTTTGCCCAGTCAATTGGACAGTTGACCTAGAAATCAACTGTATTGGGGAAAAAGTCAACTGTGGCCAATTGACAGTCAAATCTCATGAAAATTGACCCACATCAACATTATGAACTCACATAGACCATTTGATCAAGTTTGGATCACAATTCCACAAGAAATTTGATCAGATCATCAAAGGGCAAAATGGTCGTTTTTAGGGTTTTGACTGCACAAAGGCAATTTTTGACTGTTTGACCTAGCCAATGGCAAACCAAGCTCACATATGGACTCAAAGACCCCATGGAATTATCTTGACATGCTCAACAAGTTCAAAGGATCCCAAATACACAAGATTGATAGTTGAATTTCCCAGTCAATTGATCAATTTTGACTGTATACTGAAAAGTCAAACTTTGACTTTTTGGTCAAAATCAAGGGTCAAGGTTCATTTTTCATCAAAACACGCCAAATCATGAAACTTGTTCACCAAGAAATCAAGAAATGCAAATTAGGGTTTGAAATGGAAATTTTTCATAACTTAAATTTTTTCTAAGTTATGGAAAACCCTAATTTTTTTCCAACTTTGCCCCACTTTCTCACCAAGATTCATTTGGATTCAAGCAAAAGTCAAAACATGAAAGTTGTAGCTTGTTGTAAAATCTACAACTTTGATTCACAAAGTTTTCCCAAAAGAAGCTTTTATCTCAAGTTACAATTTTTGGAACAAGGGTACCAAACCATTCTTAACTTAGTGAAAATTTGACCTATTTTGGACAAGTTTTTTACCTAACTTCAAGACCATTTTTCATACACTTCCACTTGGAATTTCAATTTTCATTTCAAAGATGGATTGTAGTACACATTCCAAGATTTCCAAAATGTCCAAGAACTTCTCAAACAACCTCATGGTTAGGGAGAATCGAATTTTGCAAAATGGGAAAAAGTCACTTTTGTTCTTGGCCAAGACATGTTCATACATTGGTGCCATTTTGAATTCAGCATGCTTAAGCTACATTGCAGGCCTCTAATCCCATTCTCACTCAATAATTCAATGCAAAACCATTGTTCCAAGATGTTGTTCTATGCATTTGGACATTACATGGAGAATTAACCCTTAATTAGAAAAAGCATTATTTCCATTTTGAAAAAGTAGAACTTTATGTCCATTTTGCAAATCCAAGTGGTACAGTCCAAATCTTCTTGGCACAAGTTTAGGAGAAAATTGAACTGATCAAGGCCAATTTATGCAACATTGATCCTAAGCTGAAGCACGAGCCTTTCACCTCCAATACCTTCACAAACTCAGAACCACCATCAAACTGCCAAAACAAAGTGACCTCTGCAGATTGAGTTCCAACTCTCATCCCTGTCATGATTTCTTGCTAAAAGCTCTTCACACACCTTCCCTACCATCAATGCAAGCTAACCAAAACCTAAAACACGACCTGTAATTCCTCTAACCAGTTCCACCATTTTCATCTTCTTGTTTTGCAGTTGAAGTTCTCTAGCACGATTCAAGAAGTTTCAAGACAAAGTAAAGCTTGGAATAGCATCCCTGGACCTCAAGGAATCTATACCAATCATCACCTTGCACTGAAAGCTTCTCCATTGCCAGATACAACTTCAACTGAACAGGTAAGTTCATGAACTCGTATCTCTCTTATTAGGCATTGTTAGCTTTAGGTTTGTGAAGAAAACATGTCACAATCATAGCCCTGAACATGCCCATATGATTAGATTTCATTTATATTATGTGTGCTGCAAGAATTTTGAGTCTGAACATTGATGGAAAACTAGGTCAGGAATTGGGGGAGAAGAAATTCTCCCTCATCTTAGGGAGTTAAGTCAAGTTTTTTATATCCCTGGATTCGTCTTCTCATGCTCTACACTTTTCTTGTTGAAAGTTTTGCTTAAAAATCCAGGAATTGGGAGATAGAAAATGCGTGTTTGGCTTGAACAAAGGTGTTCTGAGGTTGAAGATGACTTGGTTCTGGGCTGGGCCTGTTTGACATTTCTTTTGGCACCATATTTTTACTTCTGCACCCCCTGAGCCCATTTTGCTTATTTCTTTGACTTTTTGACTTTTTCTTTTTTGGATTGACTTATTTATTTTTTTCTCATGATATTAAAAATATAAAAAATATTTTTCTCACCATTTTTGAATTTATTAGGCATTTATTTGGTTTTCTTTTAGTTTGTACATAAATAAATAAATACATATACTTTTATACTAAAATAATGCAAAATACATACACTTTTTATTTTTATTAATATTTAAATATAAAAATATCTTTTGACAAATATACTTCATTTTTTTTTGTATACAATAAATAAATACTTGTACATAATAAATAAATAATGCATTTTATTTAATGGAATTAGGGTTTAACCCTAAACATGAAAAAACTCCCAAAAATAATACTTTTCTTTTTGTTTATTTTGACACATAAAAATACCTTTTTATACATGCAAAAACCATTTTCTGCATTTTTACATATTTATTCTTATTTCATTTAATTTGTACAAATAAATATCTTGTAAATAATTCAAATATTGATGTAATAGTTAGGTTTAAATTCCTTGTCAAAAATCCCCATTTGAACATTTGTATCCCCCTTCCCTTATATGGTTTTGTAATAGCTTAGTAAATTTATTTCCGCACTTTATTGCTTTCTAATTATACCATGTTAGAATTAGGGTTTGTGTGCGAAAAAACAACGAAAATAGTTTTTGACCTAATTTCAAGATAAACAAGCATGAAAATGGACACACAAATCACACTTGCACCCCCTAGGGTATTCCACTTGTTGCCTTTCAAAATTGGGCCATATTGCATGTTAGGTCTCTTTGGGCAAAACAAACACAAATCAAATGATCATAGTCCCTTGATGACGCTTTCAAAAAGTTGCCTAAACAAATGATCAAGTCCCTTAAAGAAAATTGCCCAAAGATACTTGGCACCATTGCAATTATGGTCTAAACGATGACCCGCGCCCGTCCCTTTCACATCCTAACATGAGATTGTCCACCAAATACAATGGTGGAACAAACTTGTTAAAAGGGTTAAAACATAGCAATAAACTTTGAGAAATTTAGGAATAGATAACCTCTTAGTTACTTGAATCAAACTTGAAAAAACAAAACACTTGCCTATTTTCTAAAACACACCTCACAACACTTTCAAAACAACTTTCAAAAACAAAATGAAAACCTTTTCAAAAGACATACATCTTTGTATACATCCCAACATGGATCATTACAAAGGTTGCCACCGAATTGGCTTCTTTTCAAAACATTCTCAAACCCACACACACAGGCACCATTTCAAACAATTGAAAATCAAAGGCAAGTGATCTAAGCAAGTAACTAAGAGCCCATGGATAACCATGGATAGAAAGGGTGCTAATACCTTCCCTTTCTATAATCTACTCCCCGAACCCAAGAAAACATCTCAAAAGGTTTTTGCTGTGCTTTTTAACCTTTCCTTAGGATAAAATAAAAAGTCGGTGGCGACTCTTGCTTAACCGAAACATTTGCGAAAACAAACGCAAAACCTCAAGTCAGTTCTCCCACCGTATCACAGAATTGGCGACTCTGCTGGGGAATAACTTAAAAGTGGAGTAACCTTAGGGCTTAGATCACCTTTGTTTTCAATTGTTTGCTTTGTTTGCTTTTATATTTGTGGGCTTTGCATCGGAGTTTCATAGATCCTAACCCGGATCTGGGAAATACCCTTTTTAGGTAGCATAATCTGTGAGGGACCTGTCCGGCGTAGACCGACATGGGTGAAGCAGTGGCTACATTGGTGCGACACCTTGGTCTGTACCTATATCCCTTGTGTTGCAATGAGGAGAATATAGGTTTTCTAAGGAGTCATTAAACACCAACCAACCTTAGAACCCTAAATTGACCAAACTTGACCATTAGGACAGTAGCAGTATGCTACACTCATTGAGGCTAAACTCTCGCGATGGTTCTGGCCGCAAGAAAAGATTGCGATGCTGGAGTTATGACCGATTGAGGGTAGCCAATGATTTGAGATTCTCTAGAACCCGGTTACTTTTGATAGGACAGGTTTTAACCAACGAAACCAAAAGAGGGTAATACCTAAACTTCATGCTGGCCTGAAACCTAAGGGTTGTCTTGTGTAACTTGTGTGCCTTATCATGTTTGCCTGTGTGAATACTTGTGGTATGCTTCATCATAGCATCATGCCATCATACCATTGCATGCATCCTGTATAAAGGACTAACCCATTTCAAAGACAAAAAAGTTTCATCTTTGCTCTGTTTTGTAGGACATCATGATGCCCGTGCGTAGGAATACTATCCGGCTCAACATTTTATTTCAACCACCAACTTTGCTCAAGGATTTGGTTGGTAGGATTCCAAACACTTCTTCCTTCATCAACAGGCATGGTTCTCTCCTTGGCTTGATCACTGCAAAATGGGACCAACAACTGATCAGTGTTCTGACCCAGTTTTATGACCCTCTGTATCATTGCTTCACCTTTCAAGACTTCCAGCTGGTTCCTACCCTGGAAGAATTCTCCTATTTGCTTGGGATCCCTGTCTTGGAGCAAACTCCTTTCACTGGTTTGGAAAAGACTCTTAGGCCTGAAGAGGTTGCTGCAGTTCTCCCCTTGACCAAAGAGGAGGTATTGGCTAACTGGGAAACTAGAAGTGGAGTTAAGGGATTTTTGGTCAAATTTCTGGTTGGCAAAGCTAATGATTTCTGGAATGACTTGGACTTCAAGGCGTACGAAGATATTCTGGCTCTTTTGATCTATAGTCTGGTATTGTTTCCCAATCCTGACACCTTTATCAGTATCCATGTCATAAAGATCTTCATGTCTCGGAATCCTGTACCCACTCTTTTGGGTGATATCCTGCAACAACTCTATGCTCGTACTGCCCGAAAACGGGGAACTCCGTGGTGTTGTGCTCCTTTGCTAGTGAGGTGGTTTATTTCGCACCTTCCTAAGTTCGTGCTGAAGAATGAAGAAGGAAAGGGTTGGGCTCGTAGGTTAATGTCTCTCACTGATAATGACATCACTTGGGCTCTCAGAGGTTTGGATGAAGTAGCTGTCATTGATCGTTGCGGAGAATACCTTAATGTCCCGTTGATTGGTATCCAAGGAGGAATCTCTTATAATCCATGCTTAGCTCTCCGTCAGTTTGGAAGAGCCAGAAGAGTTGGGCCTCATGAAATGTTGGTTCCTCACTTCCATTTTGAGTTTCAGGCAGACAGTGACAAACTACGCCATGGATTCATTAAAGCTTGGGACAGAATTCACAAAGCTGACCCACATGAGTTGGGACCAAAGACTTCTCTACCAATGGAACCCTATTGCAAATGGGTCCGCATCCGTGCTCAGAAGTTAGGTATGCCGTAAGAAGCTGTCAGACCTATCATTCTTGAATCTCCTGATGAAGATGGGGTTCCTCCAACTATCCTCCCTCCTCAGATACCCACTGATTTTGACACAATGAAGAGATCTTGGGCGCAGCTAAAGGAAGAACGGGATTTCTATCGGGAAAAGTTCAACGAGCAGGAGCGGAAGATCCAGAGGCTGACTAAGCAATTGGAGGAAGAGCGGGTTCTGAATAACTACATCAACACTGAGAAGAGGAGGCCATGGGAGCACTGATGAGCTTTGGATATTTCCTTTTATAGCTTTTATTTCCTTTCCAGTATTTTTCATTCCTGTAATGCCTAAGGGCAAAGTTGTTGAACAATTAAAATTTTAATCTAATGAAGTGTGTTTCCCTTTTGTCTACAAAGTTGAATCTTGTTTGTCTTTGAAAACATAAAACATACGCATCTCATTGCACCATATGCATAGCAGGTACCCTTTTTCACAGGTTGCTTAATCTTCTTCGCTGTTTATTTGAACAGTCATCATGAATCCAGACTCATCCAATGAGCAAGCAATCAAGGCCCTTCAGGCCCAAAGTGCCCAGTTTCAAGAGTTGGTCCTGAGCCTGGCCCAAGGTCAGCAAGAGTTGAAGACCCTACTCCTGAAGAAGAAGAAGAAAAAGAGGATTGCGTTGTTCAACACCGGACGTAGGTTTGGGAACACACTCCATAATGAAGCTGAACCAACTACTTCTTCTGCTGAGAAAAACAGTCCCCAAGGGGGAGGAGCTCCTAGTCCTGCAGTCTCTGACAACGAGACGGACTACAATGACGAACAATACCCACCTGCTGCTGACAGATACAAGCAATTGGAGGACCGCTTGAGCGCCATGGAGATTCAGAATGTGTCGGGGCTGGATTTCAGAGATTTGGGGTTATCTTCTGGGGTAGTAATCCCACACAAGTTTAAGGCGTCTGCCTTTGCCAAATATGATGGGGCCTCCTGTCCAAAGCTACATCTAAGGTCGTACATAAGGAAGATCCAACCTTACACGGCAGATAAAAACCTTTGGATTCACTTCTTCCAAGATAGCCTTTCGGGGTCACAGCTTGAATGGTTCTACCAACTAGATGGAACTAGCATCTGACACTGGGAAGATTTGGCAACCGCATTCTACAGATAATATCAATACAATTCTGATCTCGCTCCTACGCGTACACAACTTCAGGGTATGTCTCTAGGAACGGGCGAAGGGTTCAAAGAATATGCACAAAAATGGAGAGATTTGGATGGCAGGGTGCAGCCTCCATTGACTGATCGTGAGCTGGTTGATATGTTTCTAGGGACTTTGTCTGGTCCATTTTTCAATCATTTGGTTGGTAACTCCTCCGCTGGGTTTACGGATTTGATTCTGACGGGAGAAAGAATTGAAGCTGGCATCAGGTCAGGAAAGATACAAAAGGCTGCCTCCTCAAGTACTAAGAAGAGGCCTTTCAAGAAAGAAGCGAGTGCCGTCTATGGTCCTAGAAGACAAGTCAAGCCAGAAAGTCGCCAAGCCGTCAATGCCTTGGTCATTTCAAAGCCCGTTGCTGCTCCTCAGTAGTACAATCAACAAAGAGGTGAAAGGCCCAAGAGGCAGTATACTCGGCTGAGTATGACCTTGTCACAAATCTTACCGCAACTGTTATCAACCAACTTGGTGACCATCAAAGAAGCGCCTAAGGTCGTGAATACTGCATCTCCTAAGTATAACCCAAATGCCCGTTGTGCTTATCATTCCGATAGCCCCGGGCATACTACTGATGATTGCTGGGCCTTGAGAAATAAATTGCAAGATCTTATCGACGCGAAGGAAATTCAGTTTGAGGCGCCTGAGAGGCCAAATGTTGTAACTGCTCCTATGCCCCAGCATAGAGTAAATGCCATAGAGGAAGATTTGTATGCTGTTTCGGTGAATGATGTTGCTACCCCTCTTTTGACTGTTAAGAGGAACTTACTACTAGCCGGTTTATTTCCGGGTTGTAGCAAGGGTTGCCTCCTGTGTGCTATTATCCCTACCGGTTGTCCACTGCTGAAATCAGGCATCCAAAGCCTGATGGATAGCAAAGAAATTCTGTTCAAAAAAACTGTTGTTCCGTTTGTCTCCGTTGAAGAAATATCTGTTGTCACAATTTACAATCCTGCCAAAGCTCCCATGAAGAAACCAGTCCAAATTATGTCTGTTGCACCCATTACTATTACTGTTCCGGGGCCTCTCCCCTATGAGTCTGATAAAGCGGTCCCATGGCATTATGGGGCCGACGTGTATGTGCTTGGGGTGAAGCAGGAGTTCAACACCAATACCAGTATCAGTAACATCACTGGTCCCGCCAAGATTACCCGCAATGGCAGGCTCTTCTCGCGTGACATTGCACCACCAGTTATCTGAAAACCTCTCACCATCACACCCGCAAGTGTGCATGTTCCGAATCAAGTTCCTGTGTCTACTACTGCCGCCGAGTCCTCTGATACTCGGGGCAAAGAAGTTGCTACCGATTTGCCTGCCAGGACGGAGGCACCAAAAAAAGACTGCTGTGGAAGCCTCCCAACAAGAAATGGAGGAAATCCTTAAAATCATTAAAAAGAGTGACTTCAATGTTGTTGAACAGTTGGGGCATACCCCCTCCAAAATCTCTATGCTATCATTGCTGCTATGCTCAGAGGCCCATGCAAAAGCCCTGATTTCATTTCTGAAAACGGCCCATGTGCCGCAAGAGACCTCTGCAGATCAATTCACTGACTGTGTGGCCAATTTGACAGCTGACAATGGCTTGGGGTTCTCGGATGCTGACCTTACCGCCAAAGGGAAAAATCACAATGATGCCCTGCACGTCTCTATAGAGTGCAGGGGCACTACTCTCGCACACGTGTTGGTGGATACCGGTTCTTCCCTGAATGTTTTGCCCAAGAAGGCATTGGACCGCTTGGATTGTGAGGGTCTGGAGCTGAAACCTAGTAACATCATTGTTAGAGCCTTCGACGGTTCTAAGAGGATGGTGCATGGTGAAGTAGACATTCCTATTCGTGTGGGTTCCCAAGTTTTCAACTCAACGTTCTATGTAATGGATATTCGTCCATCTTACTCCTGCTTGTTGGGTCGACCCTGGATTCACAAGGCTGGGGCAGTAACCTCCACTCTACACCAAAAGCTCAAATACCCTGTCAAAGGGAAGATTGTTACTGTGCAGGGTGAGGAGGAATACATGGTTAGTCATTTGAATTTATTCTGGTATATCGAGATGGACGGGGAGTTTATTGAAACCCCCTTTCAGCATTTTGAGGAGGTACCTCCAATTTTGGCATCGGCTGAAGCAGGGGTTGAAGAAGATTTTCCGTTGAAAATGGCATCCTTGAAGGATGCCCGGGCTGTAATCGAGAAAGGCAATTGTGCAAACTGGGATCATCTTCCTGACTTCACTCAAAAGAATGACAAGTTTGGGCTGGGCTTTACTGCAGAGGCTCAGAGGGTTATGCGCAAGGAAAGGATCAGAAAGGCTCCGGTGTTTATCTCCCACCCAAGGGTGAATGCTATTGAGGAGGATGTAGAGGAAGCAGAGTTTGACAGTTGGATCTATCCAACCACCAGCAACAGACCAAGCAACTGGACGGCAAAGGATTTTACACCTATCACATTTGTCACGCGGTAATTAATTCTTTTGATTTTCAATTTGTAACAAACAAAATGTTAAAACTTTGTTGGCTCGGTGTCCTACCCGGGGCATTGTAGCTCCATTTGTGAGGGCTTTTTGTATGACATTTCCATATATCATCAATCAAAACATTGGACGTTTGTTGCATTTCAAATCTTGTGCTATTTTTCTTTCTGTGTTATATATTGCAAAACAGCTATATTTACACACACTCACTTATACAGGTTTCAATCCACTCTGGATCTCACTGGTAACAGCTCTGCTACCACCAGTTATGACTTCGAGAATCCGATCAACTTGGCCGAAGACGAAGGTGAAGATGATTGCGAAGTTCCTGGTGAACTCGCAAGACTGCTACTCCAGGAAGAGAGGGATATTCAGCCGCATGAAGATTCGGTGGAAACAATTAACCTGGGTACTGAGACAGATAGGAAAGAGGTCAAGATTGGTGCCAATCTAGAGCTCAGCGTGAAGCAACGATTGATCCAGATGCTACATGATTACATGGAGATATTTGCCTGGTCCTATGAAGACATGCCTGGTTTGGATGCGACATTGTAGTTCATCACCTGCCAACCAAGGAAGACTGCCCTCCGGTAAAGCAAAAGGTCCGCCGTATGCGCCCAGAGATGTCCGAAAAGATCAAGGCTGAGGTTATGAAGCAATTCGATGCCGGGTTTCTAGCGGTAACTTCTTATCCTCAATGGGTTGCCAACGTGGTGCCAGTGCCGAAGAAGGATGGTAAAGTCAGAATGTGTGTCGACTACATGGATTTGAATAAGGCAAGCCCCAAGGATGACTTCCCCTTACCTCACATCGACGTTCTTGTTGACAATACTGCTCAACACAAGGTGTTCTCCTTCATGGATGGTTTTTTAGGGTATAATCAGATCAAGATGGCTCCGAAAGATATGGAAAAGACTACCTTTGTGACTCAGTGGGGCACCTTCTGCTACAAGGTCATGCCATTCGGGTTGAAAAATGCTGGGGCAACCTACCAACGTGCCATGGTTGCTTTATTTCATGATATGATCCATCATGAGATTGAGGTATATGTTGATGACATGATTGCAAGGTCCCAAACTGAGGAGGAGCACCTTGACCATCTGAGGAAGCTGTTTGACCGACTAAAGTTATATAAGCTGAGGTTGAATCCCAACAAATGCACCTTTGGGGTGAGGTCCGGAAAATTGCTAGGTTTCATTGTAAGTGATAAAGGTATTCAGGTGGACCCTGCCAAGGTAAAATCCATACAAGAGATGCCAACTCCAAAGACAGAGAAAGAAGTCAGAGGCTTCCTGGGACGACTGAATTACATTGCCCGATTTATCTCACATCTAACTGCTACTTGTGAGCCAATCTTCAAATTACTAAAGAAAGATCAAGTAGTACGCTGGAACGAGGAATGTCAGGCTGCCTTTGAAAAGATAAAGGAATGTCTCCAAGATCCACCCATTCTTATGCCACCAGTGGAAGGAAGACCTCTGATACTATACTTAACAGTACTTGACAATTCAATGGGGTGTGTGCTGGGACAGCATGACGAGTCTGGCCGAAAAGAGCACGCTATTTATTACTTGAGCAAAAAGTTTACCGACTGTGAGTCTCGTTACTCACTGCTTGAGAAAACTTGCTGCGCTCTAGTATGGGCTGCTCGCCGGCTGAGACAGTATATGCTGACTCACACTACTTTTTTGATTTCAAAGATGGATCCCATCAAGTACATATTCGAAAAGCCTGCTCTGTCGGGAAGAATAGCAAGATGGCAAATGATCTTGACAGAATATTATATCCAGTATACAACTCAGAAGGCAATCAAAGGAAGTGTATTGGCAGATCATTTGGCACACCAACCTGTGGACGATTACCAATCATTAAACTTCGATTTTCCGGACGAAGATATCATGGTGGTAACTGACTGTGAAGTACCTGGACCGGATGAAGGACCTGAGGACGGATCCCGATGGTCTATGCATTTTGACGGAGCCTCCAATGCTTTGGGTAACGGCGTCGGCGCTGTAATCATATCTCCCAAAGGAACTCATACTCCACTCACCGCCCGATTGTGTTTCAACTGCACCAACAACATGGCAGAATATGAGGCATGTATCATGGGTCTACAAGCTGCAATCGATTTAAGGATCAAATTTCTGAGTGTCTTCGGAGATTCCGCTCTCGTGATCAATCAGATCAAAGGCGAGTGAGATACGAAACACCCAAATCTTATTCCTTATAAGGAGTATGTGCTGACTTTGCTTCCCCACTTTGAAGAGATAACTTTTGAACACTTCCCAAGAGAGGAGAATCAGCTAGCGGACGCACTAGCTACGATGTCTTCAATGTTCAAAGTTAAATGGGACAATGAGGCTCCCCGGATCATTATCTGGAAGTTGGACGAACCGGCATACTGCTGCGATCTTGAGGCCGAAAAGGTGACTGAAAAACCCTGGTATCATGAGGTGAAGAGGTACTTGGAAGCTCAGGAATACCCTGAAGGTGCATCTGTCAATGACAAGAAGTTCATGAGGAGGTTTGCGGCAAAATTCTTCCTCAGCAACGGCATTCTCTACAAACGGAATCATGATTCAACTCTACTGCGTTGTGTGGATAAGGCTGAAGCAGAGAAGATCATGATAGAACTGCATGAAGGTACATTTGGGACACATTCCAGTGGACACACCATGGCAAAGAAAATCCTTAGGGCAGGATATTTCTGGTCCACAATGGAAGCCGATTGTTACCAACACTCTCGAACTTGTCATAAATGCCAGATCTATGCTGACAAGGTGCACATCCCTCCAGTTCCTCTGAACGTCCTAACGGCACCTTGGCCTTTTGCAATGTGGGGCATTGATATGATCGGTGAGATCCGACCGACAACATCCAACAGGCATCGCTTCATCTTGGTAGCGATCGATTACTTCACGAAGTGGGTTGAGGCAGCTTCCTACGCCACGGTAACCAAGAGCGTCGTGGCACGTTTCATCCGGCATAATCTGATCTATCGATACGGCGTCCCGGAAAGAATCATTACGGACAATGGTACCAATCTCAATAATAAAATGATCACTGAACTCTGCGAACAATTCAAGATACAACACCACAACTCTTCTCCCTACCGGCCGAAGATGAATGGGGTTGTAGAGGCAGCTAATAAGAATATCAAGAAAATTGTGCAGAAGATGACAGTGACCTATAAAGATTGGCATGAGATGTTACTGTTCGCTCTTCACGGGTACCGTACCTCAGCAAGGACGTCAACCGGGGCAACTCCTTTCTCCTTGGTCTATGGCATGGAGGCAGTCTTGCCAATTGAAGTCCAGATACCCTCTCTCCGAATAATGAGGGATGCAGACTTGAATGAAGATGACTGGATCCAGACTCGACTTGATCAATTAAACCTGATTGACGAAAAGAGGCTCACCGCTATCTGTCATGGTCAGACGTACCAAAAACGGATGATCAGGGCATTTAACAAGAAAGTCAAACCACAAGAGTATCAAGTTGGGGACCTGGTAATCAAACGCATCATCCTTCCTCAAAGTGATCCCCAGGGCAAATGGACCCCTACATACAAAGGGCCATTTGTGGTTAAGCATGTGTTCTCAGGAGGAGCCATGATCCTAACCACCATGGATGGTGACAACCTTCCTCACCCCGCCAATGCAGACATAGTGAAAAGATACTACGCGTGAATAAAAGACCCGCTAGGTTGACATACCGAGGCAAAAATAAGGGCTTCCCGACGAACCAAAAGGGTTCGGGCAAAAATAAGGGATGAAATGAAAAAATCTGTACACCCGGCAAGTCGAAAACCTGAAAAGGCGGCTTGGGCAAAAATGGGTATCCCGGTGGACTGAAAACCCGAAAGGGCGGTCCAGGCAAAAGTTATGGATAAAGCGTAACACTATGTCCCATTGGATCACTTCGCATCCGGAATTCGGCATCAACTATCTGGCTCAGACTTCGGCATCGACCAATCAGCTTCATCTTCAACTAGGCAGCAACGTGATGAGATGCTTGAAGACATAAAGGCGATAGCTGAGTTGGAACCCAATGGGTTTGTTCACATAGCTGTTTTGTTTCCTTTTCAAAATTGTAAATTCTATGTTATCCGGCGGCATACTCTTACTAGGATGTCAGCCTCTTATACAAAAACGCCTATTCACAGGCAAAATTCAAATCAATACAAATTCACTTGTCCATACAAATTGCCATTGTTTTTTCCTTTTTCTGTTTTGTCTTGCGAAGAACGTCCAATGTTCATTTTTGATACATGCATTTGACATTAAATTGATGATTCATAAATATTTGCATATGAAACAAAAGATTAATTACAGGTGACATCAGAAACAGGGGCAATGTGAAGTTGTCTGATGCAGTCTGGTTGCTTTGTCCGCCAAGGTACCAAGGTAGATTCGACTGAAGAATGTGACCAAATCATCTCAACGCCCCGCAGAGTAAGACAAGATTCAGCAATACTTTCCCCAGCAGGTCTTAAAGCTTATCCCCAGTAGATTCTGGAAGCTTGTTCCCTGCAGAATACGGACGTCTCTCCCGAGTTTTATTCAAAGTTATTCCTCACAAGGGCTTATAACTGGGTTATCCTCAGCTATCTGCCACGGAAGATCGCCATCGGCAAAGTTCTTCCTTTTCCCCAGCGGAGTTTATCTTTGGTGTTCCCCAGCGAAGTTTATCATCATTATCCCCAGCGGAGTCCATCATTGAGGTCCTCAGCAGACCTCTCATCAAAACTTCAGCAAAGTATCTCTTCCACAGAACAATTCCCCGGCCGGTCGTCAAGGATTTATTTTCCTAAGACGAAAATACATTCATAAACATTTCACATTTTCATACATTTTGCTTACATACATGATAAAGTGCGTATAACACTATCTCATGTTGAACATCATGACATCATGCATATCATACATCATGACATTGCATACAACTTATGTTTTTGCCTTTTCAGGGAAAATACAATCCCAAAGACAACTACCTTCAACTATCACATTTCCAGACTCGATTCCTGTATCTAGCCAGGGCACGTCTGAAGAGTTCAAAGATTCGATTCCTGTATCCAGCCAGGGCATATCTATCAACTATCACAATTCCAGATTCGACTCCTGTATCCAGCCAGGGCATATCTGTTGACCACATTTCCAGACTCGATTCCTGTATCTAGCCAGGGCACGTCTGAAGAGTTCGAAGATTCGATTCCTGTATCTAGCCAGGGCATATCTGTTGACGACTATTTCCGGATTCGATTCCTGTATCCAGCCAGGGCACATCTGTGAGCAACCAATTGTAGATTCGACACCTGTATCTAGCCAGGGTATATCTGCATGAGGAGATTAAAGATCAAACACCTGTAACAATCCAGGAAAACATCTGTCTCAAATACACAAGTTCTCGCTAAGGAATCTCTTATGCGATCAACACTTCCAGATGGCATCTATAAGCCCATCTCCCTATCCACCATCTCTCCAAATGGCATCTGTAAGCCCATTACCGACATCACATTGCTGATACTCCAACATGCGAGTGCAAATTTCTGGGCACTCTAGTGTCCAATCTCCTTTTACCCTCGAGTCACGAAAGGCAAAACTTGCCAATCTAACTCTTCAGGTTCAAGAAGATTGAACAGGGGCAACTGTTGTACCCCAAAATTTGCCCTCCCATTTCCTCAAAATTTTCTCATCACAAAGCCCTTGGAGATCAAGATCTAGTTAGGGTTTCCTCTGCTCAAGACTTCTCCTTGCACTGTTGACCCAAATTAGGGTTTGTGATTGCACAAGGATATTTTGACCTAAAATTCCTAAGATGACTTTCATGCTTCATGTTGGACTCCCAAGTTTATCCACACCAAGTTTCAAGTCTTGATTCC
This sequence comes from Vicia faba, assembly GCA_948472305.1. NCBI lineage: Eukaryota > Viridiplantae > Streptophyta > Magnoliopsida > Fabales > Fabaceae > Vicia > Vicia faba. Next base: position 1,518,980,157 of record OX451741.1, on the reverse strand, counting down.
AAATTTTGCCCAGTCAATTGGACAGTTGACCTAGAAATCAACTGTATTGGGGAAAAAGTCAACTGTGGCCAATTGACAGTCAAATCTCATGAAAATTGACCCACATCAACATTATGAACTCACATGGACCATTTGATCAAGTTTGGATCACAATTCCACAAGAAATTTGATCAGATCATCAAAAGGGCAAAATGGTCATTTTTAGGGTTTTGACTGCACAAAGGCAATTTTTGACTGTTTGACCTAGCCAATGGCAAACCAAGCTCACATATGGACTCAAGGACCCCATGGAATTATCTTGACATGCTCAACAAGTTCAAAGGATCCCAAATACACAAGATTGATAGTTGAATTTCCTAGTCAATTGATCAATTTTGACTGTATACTGAAAAGTCAAACTTTGACTTTTTGGTCAAAATCAAGGGTCAAGGTTCATTTTTCATCAAAACATGCCAAATCATGAAACTTGTTCACCAAGAAATCAAGAAATGCAAATTAGGGTTTGAAATGGAAATTTTTCATAACTTAGAATTTTTCTAAGTTATGGAAAACCCTAATTTTTTTCCAACTTTGCCCCACTTTCTCACCAAGATTCATTTGGATTCAAGCAAAAGTCAAAACATGAAAGTTGTAGCTTGTTGCAAAATATACAACTTTGATTCACAAAGTTTTCCAAAAAGAAGCTTGTATCTCAAGTTACAATTTTTGAAACAAGGGTACCAAACCATTCTTAACTTAGTGAAAATTTGACCTATTTTGGACAAGTTTTTTATCTAACTTCAAGACCATTTTTCATACACTTTCACTTGGAATTTCAATTTTCATTTCAAATATGGATTGTAGTACACATTCCAAGCTTTCCAAAATATCCAAGAACTTCTCAAACAACCTCATGGTTAGGGAGAATCGAATTTTGCAAAATGGGAAAAAGTCACTTTTGTTCTTGGCCAAGACATGTTCATACATTGGTGCCATTTTGAATTCAGCATGCTTAAGCTACATTGCAGGCCTCTAATCCCATTCTCACTCAATAATTCAATGCAAAACCATTGTGCCAAGATGTTGTTCTATGCATTTGGACATTACATGGAGAATTAACCCTTAATTAGAAAAAGCATTATTTCCATTTTGAAAAAGAAGAACTTTATGTCCATTTTGCAAATCCAAGTGGTACAGTCCAAATCTTCTTGGCACAAGTTTAGGAGCAAATTGCACTGATCAAGGCCAATGTATGCAGCATAGTGTGAGGGCCTGTACAGGCTAGAAACATCAAGTGGCCGTTGTTTGCTTAAAGTTCAAGAAACATTGCATATGACATACCAACTTCCATATCAGTCAACCAAGCCTTAGAGAAAGATATCAAACACATTCCAAACATTGATCCTAAGCTGAAGCACGAGCCTTTCACCTCCAATACCTTCACAAACTCAGAACCACCATCAAACTGCCAAAAAAGAGTGACCTCTGCAGATTGAGTTCCAACTCTCATCCCTGTCATGCTTTCTTGCTAAAAGCTCTTCACACACCTTCCCTACCATCAATGCAAGCTAACCAAAACCTAAAACACAACCTGTAATTCCTCTAACCAGTTCCACCATTTTCATCTTCTTGTTTTGCAGTTGAAGTTCTCTAGCACGATTCAAGAAGTTTCAAGACAAAGTAAAGCTTGGAATAGCATCCATGGACCTCAAGGAAGCTATACCAATCATCACCTTGCACTGAAAGCTTCTCCATTGCCAGATACAACTTCAACTGAACAGGTAAGTTCATGAACTCGTATCTCTCTTATTAGGCATTGTTAGCTTTAGGTTTGTGAAGAAAACATGTCACAATCATAGCCCTGAACATGCCCATATGATTAGATTTCAATTATATTATGTGTGCTGCAAGAATTTTGAGTCTGAACATTGATGGAAAACTAGGTCAGGAATTGGGGGAGAAGAAATTCTCCCTCATCTTTGAGAGTTAAGTCAAGTTTTTTATATCCCTGGATTCGTCTTCTCATGCTCTACACTTTTCATGTTGAAAGTTTTGCTTAAAAGTCCAGGAATTGGGAGATAGAAAACGCGTGTTTGGCTTGAACAAAGGTGTTCTGAGGTTGAAGATGACTTGGTTCTGGGCTGGGCCTGTTTGACATTTCTTTTGGCACCATATTTTTACTTCTGCACCCCCTGAGCCCATTTTGCTTATTTCTTTGACTTTTTGACTTTTTCTTTTTTGGATTGACTTATTTATTTTTTTCTCATGATATTAAAAATATAAAAAATATTTTTCTCACCATTTTTGAATTTATTAGGCATTTATTTGGTTTTCTTTTAGTTTGTACATAAATAAATAAATACATATACTTTTATACTAAAATAATGCAAAATACATACACTTTTTATTTTTATTAATATTTAAATATAAAAATATCTTTTGACAAATATACTTCATTTTTTTTTGTATACAATAAATAAATACTTGTACATAATAAATAAATAATGCATTTTATTTAATGGAATTAGGGTTTAACCCTAAACATGAAAAAACTCCCAAAAATAATACTTTTCTTTTTGTTTATTTTGACACATAAAAATACCTTTTTATACATGCAAAAACCATTTTCTGCATTTTTACATATTTATTCTTATTTCATTTAATTTGTACAAATAAATATCTTGTAAATAATTCAAATATTGATGTAATAGTTAGGTTTAAATTCCTTGTCAAAAATCCCCATTTGAACATTTGTATCCCCCTTCCCATATATGGTTTTGTAATAGCTTAGTAAATTTATTTCCGCACTTTATTGCTTTCTAATTATACCATGTTAGAATTAGGGTTTGTATGCGAAAAAACAACGAAAATAGTTTTTGACCTAATTTCAAGATAAACAAGCATGAAAATGGACACACAAATCACACTTGCACCCCCTAGGGTATTCCACTTGTTGCCTTTCAAAATTGGGCCATATTGCATGTTAGGTCTCTTTGGGCAAAACAAACACAAATCAAATGATCATAGTCCCTCGATGACGCTTTCAAAAAGTTGCCTAAACAAATGATCAAGTCCCTTAAAGAAAATTGCCCAAAGATACTTGGCACCATTGCAATTATGGTCTAAACGATGACCCGCGCCCGTCCCTTTCACATCCTAACATGAGATTGTCCACCAAATACAATGGTGGAACAAACTTGTTAAAAGGGTTAAAACATAGCAATAAACTTTGAGAAATTTAGGAATAGATAACCTCTTAGTTACTTGAATCAAACTTGCAAAAAGAAAACACTTGCCTATTTTCTAAAACACACCTCACAACACTTTCAAAACAACTTTCAAAAACAAAATGAAAACCTTTTCAAAAGACATACATCTTTGTATACATCCCAACATGGATCATTACAAAGGTTGTCACCGCATTGGCTTCTTTTCAAAACATTCTCAAACCCACACACACAGGCACCATTTCAAACAATTGAAAATCAAAGGCAAGTGATCTAAGCAAGTAACTAAGAGCCCATGGATAACCATGGATAGAAAGGGTGCTAATACCTTCCCTTTCTATAATCTACTCCCCGAACCCAAGAAAACATCTCAAAAGGTTTTTGCTGTGCTTTTTAACCTTTCCTTAGGATAAAATAAAAAGTCGGTGGCGACTCTTGCTCAACCGAAACATTTGCGAAAACAAACGCAAAACCTCAAGTCAGTTCTCCCACCGTATCACAGACATCAACCAATCTTGGATCGCTAGCATCTTGTATGTGACCTGGACATTCTGTATTTTTAATATTCTGAGTAAACAATGTAACCATTAAAAAATAATAATTTAACCCCTCAATTTATTTAAAAAGCCGAGAGGTTAGTTCAACTAACCCCTCGGTTTTATTACAAAATCGATGGGATATTTAATTCTATTTATTTAATACACAGATTTGTTTGCTTCTACAGTTTTCACATAACGTTAACAATGCAATTCAAACCCTACTCCATCTATTACATTTGATGACAAAGTAAACATTAAACATAAAGGAGATAATAAAACATAACATCTTCAAATTTCCATAAAAATGTTCTGATTTCAATTTGTTCTTTAGTGTCTTATTCTTTTTCTTTGAATTTTCATACATAACCTTCAAATAACCCATAGCTTCCACCTCTGATTTCATCATGCTGCCATCTTCATTTCCATCTTTTTCCACCATGTCTTCATCCCATATGAATAAATTACATGTCTCTTCACTCCTCCAAAATGGACATCTCCAAAAAATTCTTCCTTGATTTTGTCCCTTCTTGCATTGGTATGAAACCATACGACCATCACACCCACAAAATGTTCCAGATTGTGATTTTACAAAAGTAGAAGACATAGAAACACCTTTGGATGAGTTTGTCTTCAAAGACAACATTGTTTTAGTTTAGTTAGGAAATACACTATTCCAAAACCTAGATGATAGTTAAGTCTTATTTTTCATTGTTTTCAACGACCTTAAACAAATCTATGTCGTCCATTTAAAGGTTATCAGCGCTCAAGAATCCTCCTTTAGTGATCCGCGAAACCTAAGGACATCCACTATATAAGTTGTCTTATGATAGTAAATCTAACAAAAATGAAACATATGAAGCACTTGAAACCTAAGAATGCTTGGAAAAGTTCTCTACGATGGATTGCAAGCGCATAAAATCCTGGGTTCAAGGTTTGTTTTCTTAAATATTTTTTCATTATTTGATTTTTAGATTATTATTTTCTTAAATATTAATTACCTTACCTTTTTTTTCATTAGAAACCATTGAATGTAAGATCTAACAAGAGATAATACCCAAGATTCTATTATACGAAGATCTAAATCTAGATCTTGAGGGGAAACAAGATACGCTAAGGAGTTTGATTTTTATCTTTATTTTCTGGGTAAATAATGTTCTGCGTAAAAAATGTAATATTATGAATAAAGAATGTAAATATAACAATTTAAAAAAAATCTTATATACCCCTCGGTTTTTGGAGAAATTGAGATAAAAGATACGCTAGTTTGAAATATTAAAAAAGTGCGGCACCTGGGGTTCGAACTCATGTACTAAATGGTTTTGAAATAACTATTCATGCCGGGTTTAGAAACACCGGCGTGTTAAATGGAGACTTTTTATGACGATCTTATTTATCTCGCTTTTGTTGCTGATGTACAACGCTTTTCACATCCGACATTAGAAGCATTATTTATAGTAGTGTTGGGGCCGACTGTTTGGTATACCTGTACCAAAAGCTGAATGAAGCCTCTAACTAGAGGACACGACAATTGACAAGCTCTGCTACACTATTCAAGGTAATTTTCCATTCCAACTATTAAATTTAATTTACCATTAATAACTATAAGGGTTAATGAACTTTTTGGTCCTTCTAAATATCTCAAATTTAGTCCCTCTAAAACTTTCCTACAAAGAATGATCCTCTTAAAAATTTAAATTTTAACTTTTGGCCCCTTCTGCAATTTAGTGACGTTTTTTTACAATTTAACGACAGTTTTAACGACGGTTTTTAGTGATGGTTTTTTAATTTAGCAACGAAATTAGAGACCATTTTAACTATGATTTTGTCATGAGGGACCAAAAGTTAAATTTTAATTTTTTAGGAGGACCATTCTTTGAAGAATTTTTTTGAAAAGAACTAAAAATGAAGTTTGAGATATTTAGAGGGACCAAAAAATTCATTAACCCTGACTATAATTTATTCTTACATGAATCTTATTCGTTTTTCAGAGCTGGATCATTTCTCACTTCCACCGCATCCATGGTTTTGAGCTGGATATGCAGTATAGTGAGCAAATACCTAGGGCTGCTATGTATGTCCTCCACAGAGGTAACCAGATTGTGCTGCCGTTTTGGGTGTATCTAGATTAGACTGTCCATAATGACATTCTATGGACGTCGTTCGAGGATCGCCGAGAGATTATCCTGTTCGACTCTATCTCACTGTACTCTGGGTGGCTGGCATGTGGGAGCACCACTATGGTTAGGTATCTGTCGGAGCGATGCATACGATAGTTGGCTATATGCAGACCATACCCAGATCTCATTTTTAGGCTGCTCCTGACACCATTGTCCGCCAGGAGCTCGATGACATCTTCCAGAATTGGGAGAATCATATGGTTCCAAAGGAGGCTCAGATGATGCAGGCATCCATCAGTTGGCATTGTGAAGAGGGAAACATCACATGGTTCTACATAGTGTCACACCCTATTATGACACTGAATGCTCCTGGATGTCCACCTAGGCCAGCTCACGAGGAGATCTTAGAGAACCAGCAAGTCGAGGATGACCATGCATTTGATCTCTTGTTGATTTGTCAGCAAATATAGATGATTGGGTGAGAAGCTTTGGAGATAAGTATCATTGACCGTGGGGGTTCTGAGGCGGTGACTATTATAGAAAAGGATGGTTGAGGCAGAGAGTATGGTGGGATACAGGAGACAGAGGAGGGGCCAAGGAGTGAGGATCAGGCATACGCAGTAGGCTATGTCTTTTTTTATTTTTATTTCAGAATAATTTATGAACAATTATTGTATTAGTTTTTTTTTTCAATTTTAAACAATTTATTGTGTCTGTTATCGTTTTTATTTCTTATCATTTTTTACTTGCATTTTTATTATCATTTTCATCTAATTATTAGGGATGTAAATGGATATCCATGGGGGACAAATAGTATGATATCCGTGTCCGTCCTGTTAGATAAATATGATATCCATATCCACCCCATATCCGTGTAAATATCTGTTAAACGGGTAATCCACAGGTTTTAATGTATCCACATACATTTACAAATATCCATGGATAACACTATTTTTCTAAAATTATATTTTGAAAAAAATATTTTCAACTTCTTTTAAAGACACAAGACATTATTATCACAATAACAATCAAATTTGTACGAAATATAAAGGTTTTCTTCAAAGAAAACTTCAAAAAAAATATGAGAAGACTATTTTTTTTTGTTTTTTTAGAAGATGAAAAGGTAGAGTATAATAAACTAATAATATTTAAGTAATTTTTATAATTTATTAACGGATACGGATATCCGCGGTCATGTGTATCACTAAACACATATTCATGTCCATTAATAAACAAATATTTAAATATCTATTTATTTTATCCGCGAATATCTATTAAACTATCTGACCCGTATTCGTGACGGATTTTATCCGCAGATATCCACGAGTACGAATATTTTTGCCATCCCTACTAATTATTTATCTACACATTGATGATTTAAAAAAATATTATTGTCCAGGTTTTTGGAGATGTATCTCCGAATGCACCCCAAATCAAGGTGTTTCAGAGATGCATCTCCGAAAGTATCATTGCATATCAAACACATTATTTTCGGAGATGCATCTTCGAAACACCTTGATTTGGGGTGCATTTGGAGATACACCTCTGAAGGATATTTTCGGGTTTTCAGGGTTTCCCCCCCCCCCACCCATAAGAGGTGTACAAAGAAATTCTCAAATATGAATAGCCCATTTGCCTCACTTATTTAAGCAGAGAGTGTCAATTTAAGATTGAGAGAAATAGAGAGAAAATAAGGATTCAAAAGAGAGAAAAGATGAGAGAAACTCATTCTTTTTTTTTGCACCAGTCTCACTAAATCGACGATCCCCGATTCGTTAGCCATTAGATTGAGCTCAAATTTTAAGGGCAAGTTCACAACACCTATATTTAACTTTTGAACGCTGGGATCTTCAAAAAGAAGTATGAGCTGAGAGATAATTGCTTCGCATTGAAGCTGCAGACTTGGGTAATTTTTCAGCTTTTGATTCTTATTTGTATGATGGTTTTCTTTGTGACTTATGGTTGTTATCACTATTTTGTGAATCACTTTAAGACTCTCTTGTATCCTCAATTTATTATAGTGGAGATATTTTTTTGGTATGGACGACTCGTGGTTTTTACTCATATTGGGGGGTTTTCCACGTTAAAAATATTGGTGTTCTTTTGTGTCTTTATTTATTTAGTTTGTTGTCTTATATTCGTTGTTGATCCTTAAGATTTCTACAAAGTGTTTTGTTATTTCGTCTTAATTTTCCATCATAGTTGACTCCAAGCTCTTAGTTAAGGGCTATTTTACTTGTTTGAATAATTGAGTCAAACACAAAGATGAATATGGTATTGTTGAATAGTTCTAATTACCATTTATAGAAGGGAAAGATGAGAGACTTACTATTTATGAAGAAATTGCATTCACCGGTTTTTAGTTCCACAAAGCCGGATTATGTGTCTGATGAAGAATGGGAGTTTGAACATCAACATGTATGTGGTTTTATTCAAAAATATGTAGAAGATAGTGTTTATAATCATATTGTTAATAAGTCACATGCAAAAACTTTGTGGGAAGAGATAAAGTCCATATATGCCTCTAAATTAGGGAATAATAAATTGTTTTTGTTGAATAGCTTCATAAGTTTGAAGTATAAAGAGGGGACTTCTATTTCATATCACTTTAGTGAATTTTAAGGGCTCCTTGATTAGATGTCAGGAATGAGTATTAAATTTGATGATGAACCTTTGAGACTATTTCTATTGCTATCTTTACCAGAGTCTTGGGAGACGTTTCAAGTTTCTATCACAAGTTCTGCTCCTAGAGGTGCTGTTTCTTTGGAAATGGCTAAGGGTGGTATTCTTAATGAGGAGATGAGAAGGAAGACACAAGGTTCTTCGTCTCAATATGAGGTACTTGTCACTGAAAATAGGGGGAGAAGTCAGAAAAAGGAACCGAAGGATGGTAGAGAGAATAGTATAAGCAAGTCCAAGTCACGGTACAAGAATCTGGAGTGTCATTAGTGTCACAAAATAGGACACATACAAAAGTATTATTATCAGTGGAAAAGGGATAAGAAAGACAAGAAAGGTAAATCTAAACAAAAAGATCATGAAGATCACAATGATGATCATGTTACTACTACTACTACTACTACTACTTGTAATGATCTTGTTATTCTACGTGATCATGAATCTGTTAATCTTGTATCAGACGAGAGCATGTGGATAATTGACAGTGGTGTTACATTGCATGTTACACCAAGGAAGGATTTTTTTCACATCTTATACTTCTGGAGACTTTGGAGTGTTAAAGATGAGTAATGATGGTGTATCTAAGGTAATTGATGTTGGTGATGTTTGCTTGCAAATCAACATGGGAATGCAATTGTTGCTTAAAGGTGTCAAACATGCTCTGAATGTCTGCTGTAATTTGATATATGCGCACATGCTTGATGATTGTGGTTATGACAATCACTTAGGTTCTGGAAAGTGGAAACTCTACAAATGTAACTTGGTTGTGGCTAGAGGGGAAAAGTTTTCTAAATTGTATTGGACAAAATCTTTGGTTGCTAGGGACAGTGTGAATTCTATCGACATGGAAGCATCTTTGTAGCACCGAAGACTTAGTCATATTAGTGAAAAGGGGATGAATGTTTTGGCCAAAAAGCATGTTCTTCCAGGATTAAATAATGTAAATTTGGAGAAGTGTTCTCATTGCATGGCTGGTAAACAGACTAGAGTATCTTTCAAGAGACATCCTCCCTCAAGGAAGTCAAAGTTGCTTCAATTGGTACATTGTGATGTTTGTGGTCCATTAAAGGTGAAATATTTTAGTTGTGCACTTTATTTTATTACTTTTATTGAAGATTCTTCTAGGAAACTATGAGTTTATGCCTTGAAGATAAAAGACTAAGTGTTGGAGAAGTCCAAACAATTCTATGCTTTGGTAGATAGGCAGACAGTGAAAAGATGAAATTTGTTCATTCTGATAATGGTGGTGAGTATTTTGGACCATTTGATACCTATTGCAAGTATCACGATATTGCACATGAAAAGACTCCTCCTAAAACTCCTCAATTGAATGGTTTAGCAGAGAGGATGAGTTGAACCCTAATTGAGAGAGTAAGGTGTATGCTCTTTGAAGCTAAGTTGACAAATAGTTATTGGGGTGAGACACTTTACAAAGTGATGCATGTTCTTAATCTCACTCCTACTATTGCTTTGAACAATGAAGTTCTAGACAAGATTTGGTTTGGATAATTTGAGAGTCTTTGGTTGGAAGGATTTTGTGCATATTTAAAAGGATAAAAGATCCAAGTCGGATGCAAAGTCAAAACAATGTATATTCATAGGCTATGGGAAATATGAGTTTGGTTACAGGTTGCATGATCGTGTAGGGAAGAAGCTTATCTGAAGTCGCGGTGTAGTATTCATGAAAGACCAAAATATTGAAGACATTAATAAGGTAAAAAAGAATACACCCAAGAAAGATACTTGTTTGTCTAATGTTGATCTAGTTCGTTTACCTAATCATAATCTAGATGCCATTGGTGGTGATGATCAAAATGTTGAGCCATGTGATTATGTTAATGACCAATAACTTGGAAATTGGGTAAATATTCCAACTAATGATGATGAAAGGGAAAGTGATATGTCATAATATGAGAATCTTGGTGAAGCTCCAGAATCATCTCAAGTTCAACTTAGGAGGTCTATCAAGTAGAGAAAACCTTCTACAAGATATAATTCTGATGAGTATGTGACCTTGACCGATGAGGGTGAACCTGAGTATTTTCAAGAGGACATGGAAAGGGATGAAAAATAAAAAGTTGTTAGATGTAATGCATTATGAGACGAAATCATTACATGATAATCACACTTATGATTTAGTGAAGTTGCCTAAAGGCAAAAGGGCTTTGGAAAATATGTGGATTTATAGAGTTAAACAAGAGAGCGACTCTAAGTCTCCAAAATATAAAACCAGATTAGTGATGAAAGGTTTTCATTAAAGAAAGGATCTTGATTTTAATGAGATTTTCTCACCCGTTGTAAAGATGTCATCAATCAGAACCGTGTCAAATTTAGCTGCTACTCTTGATTTAGAGGTTGATAAAATGAATATGAAAAAGACTTCCCTTCATGGTGATTTGGAGGAAGAGATCTACATGAAACAACTCGATGGTTTTCAATTTAAAGGCAAAGAAAATCATGTATGTAGATTGATAAAGAGTCTATATGGATTGAAGCAAGCTCCAAGTCAATGGTACAAGAAGTTTGATATTATTATGTTTGATCAAGGATACCAGAAGACTATTTTAGATCATTGCGCCTTTGTTATAAAATTTTCTAATGATGACTTTATTGTCTTGTTGTTATATGTTGATGATATGCTTATTGTATGAAAATATATTTCTAACATTAACAGGTTAAAGAAGCAGTTGGGAGAGTCATTTTTCATGAAAGACACGGGAGCAGCTAAACAATTTCTTGGCATTAGAGTCATGTGTGACAGAAAGGAGAAGAAACTATAGATGTCACAAGAAAATTTATCGAAAGAGTGTTGCAAAGATTCAAAATGAAAAACTCTAATACGGTGCACTCCTCTTTCTACTGATTTCAAATTGAGTTCTAGTCAAAGTCCTTCAAGTGAAGGTGAAGTGTTTGATACGAAGCGTGTTTCTTATGTGTCTGTTGTGGGTAGTTTGATGTATGTAATGATGTGTACAAGACCAAATATAGCATATTTTATTGGTAAAGTCGATAGATTTTTGTCAAATCTAAGTAGAGAGCATTGGAATGCTGTAAAATGGATTTTAAGGTATCTTCGTGGTACTACTTGTATGAGGATTTGCTTTGAAGGATATAAGCCTACTCTACTAAGATACTCTGACTTTGATATGACTGGAGACATTGATTTCAGAAAGTCCATTTCAGGCTACATGATTAAATTTGCAAGGGGAGCTTTGGCTTGGTAGTCCGATTGCAAAAGTGTGTAGCATTGTCTACTATAGAGGCTGAGTTCATTGCCATTACAGAATCATACAAAGAGTTACTTTGGTTGAAGAAATTTTTGCAGGAGCTTGGTTTTGTTCAAGATAAATATGTGTTATTTGTTGATAGTCAAAGCGTTATTTATATTGATAAGAATCAGAATTTTCATAATAGGTCCAAACATATTGATGTGAGATATCATTAGATACATGTTGTTTTGGATGCTAAGTTATTGGAGTTAGCTAAAGTTCATATAGATGATAATGGTTATGATATGATGACTAAAGCGTTACCAAGAGGAAAGTTTTAAGCTTATTATGATATTGGCGGTTTGGCGATTTCCTCCATATAATTGTGAGGGGAGATTTGTTGGGTTTGGGCTCCCTTCATATGTGGAGAAAGACCAAAATATGAATAGCCCATTTGTCTCACTTATTTAAGTGGAGAGTGTCAATTTAGGGTTGGAAGAAATAGAGAAAAAATAAGGATTTAAAAGAGAGAAAAAAAGAGAAACTCATTCTAGTTTTTTCTGCACTAGTCTCACTAAATCGACGATCCCCGATTCGATAGCCATCAGACCGAGCTCATATTTGAAGGGCAGGTTTGCAACACCTATATCTAACTTTTGACCGTCGTGATCTTCAAAAAGAAGTAATGAGCTGAGAGATAATTGCTTCGCATTGAAACGAAAAATTGGATAATTTTCCAGCTTTTGATTCTTATTTATAAGCTAGTTTGCTTTGTGATTTGCAGTTATTATCATTATTTTGTGAATAACTTTAAGACTCTTTTGTACTCTTAATTGATTATAGTTGAGCTATTTTCTTTGGTTTAGACGACTTGTGTTTTTTACTCTCGTATTGAGGGGTTTTCCACGTTAAAAATATCAGTGTTTTTTGGTGGTTTTATTGGTTCGGTTTGCCGTCTTATATTTATTGTTGATTTTTAAGGTTTTTACAAGTGTGGGAAATTCTATATCTGTTGCGCATTGTTATGCTAATTTATCTTAATTTTCCATCAGAATATTAAGGTGTGTTTGTTTAAAGGATTAAAATTACAATATGAGGTATGTCATTCCTATGAATGCTATTGTCAAAAACTTTATTCACATCCATTTGTTTGGTAAGTTATTAAGATTTCTTGAAATATTTTTTAATTTTATTTTATTTATAATTTTAAAATTTTAAAAATATAAAAATTATGTTAAAATACTATAAAAGCAGGTAATTATAGTTGATTGTTTTTTATTTTTATTCTCATAGGAATATAAAATTCTTACTCTTTGACATGAGAATAAATATTTAAAATTTCATAAATAAATGATATTCTTTGAAATAAAAAGTTTGTATTATCTGTGAATACTTGAAACAAACATCAGAATGTAGGATTCCAAATCTCACATTCCAAGAATACAATTTGAATCCATCAAACAAACACCCCTTTAATAAAAAGATACTATAGTAAATAAAAAAAATGATATTTTTATACCATTTCTTTACACCTACACCGTATTTCATTATTCATATATACGGTAAACTGTAAAATATTATAATAATAAAAATTTATTATTTTAAAATGAAAAAAATATTTACTTTTTTTAAGATTGATGGAGTACGAAAATGATGTGATTAACCAATTTCATAATTTAATTAAATAATTTTTTATATTTCATTAATCAACTTCATAATTATTAAAAATCTGTACATTTCATAACTTCATTAATCAACTTTTTACATTTTATTAACCAACTTTATTTTATTACTAAAAATTATTTTTAATATTAGAATATTCATTAACCAATTTCATCATTTTATTAATCAATTTTATTTATTATTAAAGTCATTGTTCATATATTATTCACGATATACTATGTAGGTATTGGTGTAAAAGATTGGTGCAAGAATATAAAAATTGTAAATAAAATGAAAAGACATAGGCGAGTAAAATAGTAAAATGAAATAAATGATGCATAAAAATGAAAAGAAAAAAAAGAAGAGTTGACTAGTTGCTAGACTGTAGAGAGTATAGACACATTGATTGATGCATTATGTTATGTTATGTTATGTTGTCTTGATTATCTCACAGCCTGGATCTCCAACTCATACTTGATTTTTTATATTCTTTCTTTATCCTCTAAACCCAACAACAACCATCAAACGAACCTTCTCTCTGTATTTCTTCTTTTCATACAACTAACACATTCACTCCATGTATATCTGACAGAGTCATGGAAATAGTTAAACACAGATCCATGGATCCGTTCTTCATCCTCTTACTAATTCTACTCACTGCTCCATCACTACCTCTAGCGGATCTCGATTCCGAACGAGCTGCATTACTAGCTCTCCGCTCCTCCGTCGCCGGCCGAACCCTTTTCTGGAACGCAACCAACCAGACTCCCTGCAACTGGGCCGGCGTCCAATGCCAAGACCACCATGTTGTCGAGCTTCATCTCCCCGGCGTCGCTCTCTCCGGTCAAATACCTACCGGCATATTCTCCAATCTAACTCACCTCCGTACTCTCAGTCTTCGTTTCAATGCTCTCACTGGTTCACTCCCTTCAGATCTCGCTTCCTGTGTCAACCTTCGCAACCTTTATCTTCAACGAAACCTTCTCTCCGGCCAAATCCCTCTCTTTCTCTTCAACTTGCCCGATTTGGTTCGACTCAACATGGGCTTTAACAACTTCTCAGGTCCCATTTCAACTTCCTTCAACAACTTCACCAGACTCAAAACCCTCTACCTTGAAAACAACCGTCTTTCTGGTTCTATACCGGAACTCACTCGTTTGACCCTCGACCAGTTCAATGTCTCTAACAATGTTTTAAACGGTTCTGTTCCTGTTAAGCTTCAGACTTTCCCTCAAGATTCCTTTTTGGGAAATTCTCTATGCGGTCCACCACTTTCTCTTTGCCCTGGAACCGACACAAACGATTCATCTCCTTTCACTACCGACGGAGGTAACACTAGTAAGAAAAAGAATAACTTGTCTGGAGGAGCCATTGCTGGAATTGTCATTGGATCTGTCGTGTTTCTTCTTTTGCTCGTTTTCCTTTTCATCTTCTTGTGTAGGAAAAAGAGTAGCAAGACAACCAGTGCTGTTGATGTTGCTGCGGTGAAGCATTCTGAATCTGATGTTCCTCGTGACAAGTCTATTCCGGACATGGAGAACGGCAATGGATATGCCTCATCTACTGCTGCGGCTGCCGCGGCAGTGGTTGCAGTCAACAAGGTTGAAGCAAACGGAAATGGAAACACTGCTGGTGGAGCTAAGAAGTTGATATTTTTTGGGAATGCGCCCAGGGCTTTTGATCTAGAGGATCTGTTGAGGGCATCGGCCGAGGTGTTGGGTAAAGGGACATTCGGGACAGCGTATAAGGCGGTATTGGAGTCAGGGCCGGTGGTGGCGGTGAAAAGGTTGAAGGATGTGACAATAAATGAGAAGGAGTTCAGAGAGAAAATTGAAGCTGTTGGAGCAGTAGATCATCAGAGTTTGGTACCTTTAAGAGCTTACTATTTTAGCAGAGATGAGAAACTTCTTGTTTATGATTACATGTCAATGGGAAGCCTCTCTGCACTTTTACATGGTCAGTTAGTTTCTTCCACAATCATTACTACAATTTACCTTTTTTGTGTTTATTTTTGCCTGTTCAGAATGCATGATACTGGGATGAATGCCATTAGATTACAATGTAGAATAATTTAGGAATTAGAGTCTGATATTATGATGTTTACCTCTTAAATCCCCCGTTAAGGGGTTCGATTAATGGTTAATTGACTCAATTTTATTAGTTTTCTTCTATTAGATTGATAATCTAAATCAAATACTACTATCAACTTAAATGGCTAATTCGAATGTCTGAGCTGTATACAAAAATATTCCTTGTTTGAATTGTGGGACATATGAAATGATCAAAAGCTTGGTATTGGTATAATGAAATTTGTTACTATATTTGTTGTTGCAGGAAACAAAGGAGCAGGTAGGACACCATTGAATTGGGAAATGAGATCAAGCATTGCACTTGGAGCAGCCCAAGGCATTGAGTTCCTTCATTCACAAGGGCCTAATGTTTCCCATGGAAACATAAAGTCGTCTAATATCCTCTTAACCAAATCATATGAAGCAAAAGTGTCTGATTTTGGGCTTGCACAGCTTGTTGGCCCATCCTCTACCCCAAACCGTGTTGCTGGGTACCGTGCACCAGAAGTAACCGATCCTCGCAAAGTATCTCAAAAGGCAGATGTCTACAGTTTTGGCGTATTGCTCTTAGAACTTCTAACCGGGAAGGCACCTACACACGCTCTCCTAAATGAAGAAGGGGTAGACCTCCCAAGATGGGTTCAATCTGTGGTTAGAGAAGAGTGGACTTCTGAGGTGTTTGATCTTGAGCTCCTAAGGTATCAGAATGTTGAAGAGGAGATGGTCCAGTTGCTTCAACTTGCTGTTGATTGTGCAGCACAATACCCTGATAAGCGACCTTCGATGTCTGATGTCGTACGAAGCATAGAAGAATTACGTCGATCTAGCTTGAAAGATGAGCAAGACCAAATCCAACATGACAACAATGATATAGAATTGTAGTAAGTAAGATAGTGGTACATCACTATCTTCTCATTCAGCTTGTCTCCTCCACCTACATGGTGGACTTTGCTGCATCAAGAGTCACACATCACATTCCAATTTTTTTTAAATTTTTAAAAATTTAAATCTTGTGCTTATGTTTGTATTTTATATCTTGAGCCTCATATTTGTTTTCTCTTTGAATTTCCTTTTCATTTTTCTTCTCAAATATCCTTTTTCTGCCATCTCCCTCTTTTTCCTTTTTCTTTTTTCAATGGATACTTTGGGGGAAGTGGATGGATAGCTGTTCCATTCCATTATTAGTTATTGTTTTGTTGTTGGACTATGGTTGATGTAATTATTACTTTTGCTTTAACATGGCTTTTGCTTTTTGTTGAAAACCTGTATACCAATTCAGATGCTATTAAAGTTGCTGTCATTGGTTGGTTGCTATGTCTTTCTTTAATTGTTGCCAAAAAAGTTGGTTAGTCACCGCTTTGATGTAGTTGGATGAATGATTTCTACCTTGGAACCAACCTTGATTGATCGTGGCAGTTGGCTTCAAATTTATTTATATAGTAGGGTAGGGTACTCACATCACAAAGGAAAAAGAATAATGCTGTGCCTTTACATAAAATAATAAGTAGGTACACTATGGATATTTGTCAATATGATATCGTGAAAAAATCTAGAGGATAGAATATCATGACAACTTGCATATGATGTTACTCATGGGAGGAAATCTTCAATGACAACGGAATAATACGCGAGACAAACTCTTAAATATCAAAGCTAATTTAGAGACAATCAATAAAAAAACACGACAAACAACACAACATAATTTTATCGTGAAAAAAATCTTTATTAATTAGGAATAAAAAATTATAGGATCCGCAGGCCACTTAAATCTTCAACTATTATCAAACAATGAGTACAGGCAAGATTCTCTCTGACACTAATCCCACACATACATAAACATCATTAAGATCTACAATCAATTTTGGAATACAACAAGGATCAAGAGAGACAAAACAACTCAAAAAACACCAAAAAATTATGACCTCAAAGATGGACTCAACATATCAACTTACAGAGTTAAGAATCCAATCTCCACCTTTCAGAATGTGCTCCTATGGGTCATGAACATTGTGTCAATTTCAGGACGATCCGACCGTTGGATTTTGCGCAAACTCTGATTTCGTGGGACTGAACTGAGCTGAAATTGGGGCTGCTGATTTTTCTCTCTTCTCTCTTCTTTTCTCTTGTTGTTTTTCACACTTAAACCTTATTCATCTTTATTGGATAATAACAAAGGCTTACACACATATGTGTCACTAACCCATATCATTTGGACCTCTCCAAATAGGAGAGATAGCCCAACAAACTCCCCCGATCTAGTTGGAGGGCAACACCAATCCGACTTTCATACGATAAAACTCAAACTTTCTCCTAGGCAACACCTTCGTCAACATATCTGAATCATTGTCATCAGTGTGAATCTTCTCAAGCCCCATCAACTTGGAATCTAATGTATCACAAATTTAATGATAACAGACATCAATGTGCTTCGGCCTCGAGTGAAAGGAGGAATTCTTCGATAAGTGAATGTATCTTTGATTATCACAAAACATGACATATTTTCTTGTTTCGCACCAAGTTTCATTACAAATTTCCTCAACCATGACAACTCTTTTGAATATTCCACAACGACTATAAACTCGGCTTCAGTAGTAAAGACTGCAACACACTTTTGCAACTTCGATTTCCAAGCTACGACTCCCCCAACAAAAGTCACCATAAACCCCGAAGTGGATTTTCGATCATCTAAGCTTTCGGATAAATCTGAATCTGTATATCCAACCAACATAAGCTTGCATCCCAAAGTTAGTCTCAAATTCAGAGTGCCACACAAATATCTCATCACCCATTTCACGGCCTCCCAATGATCTTTTTCCGGATTTGAGAGATAACGACTCACCATTCCCACGACATGAGCAATATTGGGTCTTGTACAAACCATAACATACATCAAACTACCAACGATCAACGAGTACAAAATGTTCTTCATACTCAACTTTTCTTCATCCGTAGATGGACATAATTTATGACTAAGCTTGAAATGAGAAGCAAGTGGAATGCTCACCGCTTTAGCCTTATCCATACTAAAATGCCGAAGGACTTTCTCCACATACATTTCTTGTGACAAATACAATTTCTTCTCATTTCGATATCAACAAATTTCGATACCAAGAATTTTTCGAGCCTCTTCTAAATCCTTCAGAACAAAAGATTCACTCAAAGTGTTCTTCAACTCTTTAATTCTTGAAATATTCTTTCTGAAAATTAGCATATCATCCACATAAAGTAAGAGAATAATGAAATCACCTTCGGAGAAATTCTGGAAAAACACAAAAAGATCGGCCTTGGTAATCTTGTACCTATGTCCAATCACCGTCGAGTTGAACTTTTGATACCATTCGCAAGGTGCTTGTTTCAAACCATAACGACTTTTTACCAATTTGCAGACATAGTCTTCTTTTCCCTTCTCTCAGAATCCATCCGGTTGCTCCATGTAATTTTTTCATGTAGATCACAGTGGCGGGAAGCTGTATTCACGTCCATTTGTACTACTTCTAAATCAAGAATAGTGGCTAGTCCAAAAACCACTCGAATAGATTGTATCTTAACAACCACAGCGAAAATATCGCTAAAGTCAACACCTTTCCGTTGTTTAAAACATTTTACCATCAAGCGAGCCTTGTATCTTCTTTGAGAAGTAAACTCGTCTTGCTTAATCCGATAAACCCATATATTTTTCATGCTCTCTTACCCTTTGGCAACTTCACTAACTCAAAGGTATTATTTTCACGAAGTGATTGCATTTCATCCTCCAAGACATCCATAGACTCATTTTTTTTCTCATCCTTCAAAACTTCTTTAAAGTTTTTGGGTTCTCCACCATGGTAAGAAAAACATACTTGTTTGAGGGGTATCGAATGAAAGGCCTTTTATCACGATTAGATTGTCTCAACTCATTAGAAGCAATCGGTTTCTCAACACTTTCAAACTATTGATTAACCTTATTTTCAACTTCTTCCGGTGCACCAACATCAACAATATCATTAGGACTTAAAACATTATCAACATTCAAATCCATACCTTGATTTTCAATTGGAACATCTTTGAAAGTGATAGGGGTATGAGCAATAGCAGTTGAGTCCTATCAACCATTTCTTCATCTTTAAAAATCAGATATTTATTCTCAACTTTGTCGATGTCCTCAATGGTATAATCCTCCATGAATACGACATCACGACTACGAATAAGCTTCCGTTGAACCGGATCAAAGAATCAATATCCAAACTCAACAAGTCCATACCCAACAAACACACATTTCTTCGACTTCTCATCCAATTTCAATATCTCATCCTTCGGAACATGCACATAATCCATGCACTCAAACACCCGAAGATGGTCGCAGGAAACATCTTTACCACTCCAAACATGATTTGGAACATCAAACTTTAACGGAACACATGGAGTGAGGTTTAAAAGTTGTACAATCGTACTTAATGCTTCTCTCCAAAAGTATTTCGACAACTTTGATTGAGAAAGTAAACATCTCACTCTTTCCACCAATGTTCTATTCATTCTTTCGGCTAACCCATTTAATTGTGGTGTCTTTGGAGGAGACTTTTGATGACATATACCTTGATATTGACAATACTTGTCGAAAGGTACAACATACTCTCCCTCGTTATTGGTTAAGATACACTTGAACTTTTCCCCTATTTCTCTTTCAACCGATGCTTGAAATGAATTGAAGGTATCTAACACTTGATCATTTGTCTTCAAGGTATAAGCTCATGTCTTCCGAGAACAATCTTCAATGAAAGTCACAAAGTAATATGCACCACCAAGTGACTGTGTCTTCATCGGACCATGTAACACCCTAACTTTTAAAATTGCTTATTTAGTGAATTATT
Source organism: Vicia faba (assembly GCA_948472305.1). Classification (NCBI taxonomy): domain Eukaryota; kingdom Viridiplantae; phylum Streptophyta; class Magnoliopsida; order Fabales; family Fabaceae; genus Vicia; species Vicia faba. Next base: position 1,518,959,829 of record OX451741.1, on the reverse strand, counting down.
AGATGTATTTGTGAATTATGGATGAATAATGATATTTTGTATGATGTGGGACTACAGGATGTGAATTATGGTGAATAGGAGTATTAGAATAATTAAATAATTATTTAGTAATTATTTGGATTATTATTAAGAATATAATAATAGGAATAGTTATTTAAATGGTTATTTTAATTAGGATGTTAAGATGGTGATTAGTAGGAAGAGTGAGGACATGGTGGTAAATGGTATAATGCTATATGAGGGAAATTGAGGAAGAAATTAAGGGTCCTTTGTGATAACCGATAAATAGAAAGAGTTATACGATCATTCTGTATGATCAAGATATTATAAGAAGAGAAAGAGAAGAGGCTAGGGCACAGAGGTTAGAGAATCACCGTAAGAGGCATGAAGAGAAGAATCAATCACTCGAAACAATAAGGTAAGAGGATTTTATCTGATTATTATTTTTGATCAAAGTGATAGATAGTGTAGGGTTTACCTTAGGTATTGACAATGGTGATTTGATGTTGTTAGGTTAAGGATTGATGGAATTGTGATGCATAATGACCCGTAAATGTTGTATAATTGATGTAGTATACCAAGTTGCTATTAGATGATGATTCCCTATGATTAGATAGTATTTTAGGACCTGCCACATGATGAAATTGCATGGAAAATTGGTCTGATGCAGTGCAAAATCACAAATAGGAAAACCCTGTTCGCAGAGGATCGTCAAGCGACGGGTCCTATATCGCCGGGCGATGGTGCTTCGCCAGGCGAAGGTGGGGCGAGCCAAGGAAGGAATAATGGGAGTTATCTTCAGGTATGCATCATCGAGCGATGGTTGGTTTTGCTGGGCGATGGTTGGCAGAAGTGGAAGGTTGGACTGAAATCTTGAAATAGGCATAACTTTAGTTGTAGAGCTCGGATTGAGGTGTCTTCGAAGCAGTGCGTAGCTAACATAGTAAAACATAATTAGACGGAATAAAATGAAGACTTAGGAGTATTTTTATAAGACCTAAGTTAGAGTAGGAATAGGTTCCCCGTGTTGAATCGTAAAAATGACTTGTTTATTTATGATGATATGTTGTTACTATGATGGTATGATGATGTGACAATGATGTTTTGATTACATGAGTACATATGATGACGTTTTATGTGATGATGTTGATTAATACATGAATGATGATCGTATTACTAGTTGTGGTCATGTATATTTGTTGTTGTGCATCATGCATTCATTGGACAACTTTGGTCCGTTTTAATGATTTAGGATTCCAGTTCAGTGATTTGGTCTCAATCACATTGTATGGATTTGGGATGTCTATGATGTGTTCCGGTTCCAAGTGGGAATAGATCCGATGATTGGGATCTTTGGAGGGTGATGGCGCAGTGTACATCAAATGAATTGGTACCACATGCATGAGTCCATGTCCTGGCACTACATCTTATGTGGCATTGCATAGTTGTTGATTTGATGATGTTGTATTTATGTTACTGTACTTAGAAGATGATATTGCTGGACTGATGTTGTGATACTTTTGGTTTATTCTACTATGTCTATTACTTATGTCTTATATAATGATTGTGATAAACTCACCCTTTCTGCTTGAATGTTGTCTCTACATGGGTAACGTGCAGGTGATCAGGAGTAGTTCCTAAAGGCTTGGGAGAATAGCATTTGAAGTTTTATTTATTTCTATTGAGTATAGAAGGTCTTGCTTTGATTATGTAACATCGGGGTCGGGAACGCTTTGTTTTAAAAACTATTTTGTTTTTGTTCTGTTACGACATTTTAAATTGTCTTTCGTTGGAGTTTAAGTTGTGTTGAATTGTGAACCATGAATCATGGAGTACTATGGAGGGTTTTTAATAAAGCTTGTTTTGAACTACGATTTCACTGCATTTTTATGAAGTGTTAACCGTTGCATATGTCATAAATGATTTTGAAAAACTATGTTACAGAGTAAGACTTACTTGTATGTTGTTTTATGAAGAAAATATGATGCCCTTTTGTTGAGCACTCTGATTTTATTTATTAAATATTATGAATATTCTTTGGGGTTTAAAAGGGTGTTACATTAGTAGTATCAGAGCAGGTCGATTTATTCGGCCAGGTTTTATGTGATGTTTATCCCTTGTTAATTGATTAGTATTGGAATATTGTCGATGTGTTGACATTTCTAATGTTGGTTGTCTATGCACATAGTTATGGCTGAAGGAAGAAATGATAACGCTATTACTATTGCTTTGGAAGCCATGGCTCAGGAAATACATAACCAACATGGTCAACAGAACCAGAATAGAGGGAATGATGATGAGGCTCGTGCATAGGGAAGATTCCAGAAGAACAACCCGCGAATCCTACAAGGGCAGGCACGATACTGATGGTGCACAAGCATGGCTTATGGGGATTGAGAAGATTTTTCCGAGTAGTGATCTATACGGAAGATCAGAAGGTGTAGTTCAGTACTCACATGTTGGAAGAAGAAGTTGAGGACTGGTGGAACAATACGCGCTAGAGGATGGATATTGTGGGTACAAAGATTACTTGGGCTATGTTCAGAGCTACTTTTCTGGATAAGTACTTTCCGGAAAATGTGTGTGGTAATAAGGAGATCGAATTCCTTGAGCTGAGGCAAGGAAATTCGACAGTTGCTGAGTATGTGGCTAGATTTGAGGAACTAATGAAATTTTATCCACACTATAACGTTCCAACAACTGAGGTGTCGAAGTGCATTAAGTTTGAGAATACACCGCGTCCAGAGATCAAGCAAGTTATTAGGTATCTGCAGATTCTTCAGTTTCCTGTGCTGGTGAACAAGTGTAGAATCTTTAATCAAGATAGCAGAGACAAAGCTTCTTATTATAAGAATTATAGTGAGAAGAAAGAGAAGAATCAAGATCGTGGTAAGTCATATGTTTCTCCAGCTAATAAATGGAAGCAAAAAGCTTATGATGAGAAGAATCCAAGTGAGGGAGGAGCTCCCGTTTCTGTGAAGTGGTACCGGTGTGGCGAAGTAGGCCACCGTGCTAATGCTTGTACTAATAAAGTGATGAGATGTTACAAGTGTGGCAAGGTTGGTCATTGCAATACTGAGTGCAAGAATGAAGGTCTGACTTGTTTCAATTATGGTGAGTAGGGTCACATCAGTACCCAGTGTTAGAAATCAAAGAAAGATGTCGTTGCTCAGACTAGTGGCAGAGTGTTTGCTTTGAATGGTGCTGAAGTTGACAAGAAAGATAACTTAATCAGAGGTACTTATTTTATTAACAATACCGAGTTAATTGTTATTATAGATACTGGTGCTACTCATTCACTTATTTTGCTTGACTGTGCTACTATGTTGCGATTAAATTTTTCTGATATAAATGGGGGAATGGTAGTGGAGCTTCCGGCTAAAGGTTTCGTTATTACCAATCTTGTTTGTTTGAAGTGTCCTTTATCTATCTACGGCAATAATTTGTGATGGATTTGGTGTGTCTACCCTTACACCAAATTGATGTTATTCTTGGCACGAACTGGTTGGAATTCAACTATGTTCATATCAACTGTTATAATAAGACGGCGAGGTTCCCTAAGTTTGGTGATAGTGGAGAGCTGATTTTTTGTCTGCTAAGAAAGTGGATGAACTTTTGGCAGACGAAGCTTTGATGTTTGCGATGTTCGCATCGTTACAAGTTGATCGTGAAGCTACAAGTGTAGAGTTGCCTGTTGTCTGTGAATTTCCTGAGGTGTTTCCAAATGACATTGGTGAATTTCCTCCAGAAGGAGAAGTTGAATTTGTTGTAGACTTGATACCAGATACAAGTCCATTGTCGATGGATCCTTATAGGATGTCAACATCAGAGTTGAATGAATTGAAGAAGCAATTAGAAGAATTGTTAGAGAAGAAGTTTGTTCATCTGAGTGTCTCTCCATGGGGTGCTCCGTTGTTGTTGGTTAAGAAGAAAGATGGTAGTATGAGGTTGTGCATGGATTAAATATTGTTGAATAAAGTAACTATTAAGAACAAGTATCCACTTCCAAGGATCGACGATTTGATGGATCATTTGGTCGGAGCTAGTGTCTTTAGCAAAATTGTTTTGAGGTCGGGTTATCATCAGATTCGAGTTAAGCCAAATTATATTCCAAAGACAACTTTCAGGATAAGATATGGTCTGTTGTACCCCAAAATTTGCCCTCTCATTTCTTCAACATTTTCTCATCACTAGACTCTTGGAGCTCAAGATCAAGTTAGAGTTTGCTCTGCTCAAGACTCCTCCTTGCACTGTTGACCCAAATTAGGGTTTGAGTTTGCACAAAGATGTTTTGACCTAAAATGCCCAAAGTGACTTTCATGCTTCATGTTGGACTCACAAGTTTATCCATACCAAGTTTCAAGCCTTGATTCCAATCTTTGCCCAGTCAATTGGACAGTTGACCTATAAATCAGCTGTATTGGGGAAAAAGTCAACTGTGGCCAATTGACAGTCAAACCTCATGATTTTTGACCCACATCAACATTATGAACTCATATGAACCATTTGGTCAAGTTTGGATCACAATTCCACAAGAAATTTGATCAGATCACCAAAAGGGCAAAATGGTCATTTTTAGGGTTTTGACTGCACAAAGGCAATTTTTGACTGTTTGACCTAGCCAATGGCAAACCAAGCTCACATATGGACTCAAGGACTCAATGGCATGATCTTGACACATTCAACAAGTTTAAAAGGTCCAAAATGCACAGGATTGACAGATGAATTTTCCAGTCAACTGATCAAAATTTGACTGTATACTGAAAAGTCAAACTTTGACTTTTTGGTCAAAATCAAGTGCCAAGATTCATTTTTCATCAAGACATATCAAATTATGAAACTTGTTCATCAAGAAATCCAAATTTTCAAATTAGGGTTTAAAATGAGAAAATTTCATAACTTAGAATTTTTCTAAGTTATGAAACTTCCTTATTTTTTCCTAACTTTGTCCCCATTTTTCATCAAGATACATTTGGATTCAAACAAAACTCAAAACATGAAAGTTGTAGTCCATTGAAAAATCTACAACTTTTATTCACAAAGTTTTCTCAAAGGAAGCTTGTAGCTCAAGTTATGATTTTTGGAATAAGGGTGCAAAACATTCTTAACTTCGAAAATTTTTGACCTATTCTAGGCAGGATTTTTGCCCAACTTCATGGCCACTTTTCACATGGTTCCACTTGGAATTTCAATTTGCATTACAAAGATGGATTGTAGTACACATTCCAAGCTTTCCAAATTGTCCAAGAACTTCTCAAACACCCTTGTGGTTAGGGAGAATCGAATTTGCAAAGATGGGCAAAAGTCACTTTGTTCATAGCCAAATACATGTTCATAACATTGCCATTTTCAAGTCAGCATGGTTCAAGCTAGATTACAGGCCTCTAATCCTTTTCACACTCAATAATTAAATGCCAAACCATTGTGCCAAGATGTTATTTTGTTCATTTGGTCATTACATGCAAGATTAATCCATATTTAGAAAAAGCAATTTTGCCATTCTTGTAAAGACACACTTTATGTCAAATAACAAATCCAAGAGGCATGGGCCAGATCTTTGAAGCTAGAATTTGTACACAAATCACTCTGATCAAGAACAAAGTATGCAGCATGCTTGAGGGACCTGTGCTGGCCTATAACTCAACTTGACTATCCTTGCTTACATTAGAAGAAAGCTTGCCAAAACTCAAAATCTCTTATACCTGTAAACACCAACCTAAGAAAACTTTGCAAACATCTTTCACACTCCCTAACTGACCTAAAGCACGACCAAACCACCCTTCATCCCTCCTCATACAGAAGATCACACTTTTTCTGCAAAACATGGCACCTGTTGCAGTTTGACTTCCCCAATCCATTTCACTCGTGCGTTTTGGCCAAAGAGAGTTCAAACATGTTCCATATCATCCATTGAAGCTATCCCAAGCATTGAACACAAACTGTAACATCCATATCCAAGTTTTCCATTTCCACTTTTCAGTTTTGTAGGTTGACTTCCATAGCTCGATACAATTAGATTCAAAGCAAGCTAAGTGTTGGAGAAGGTTCCTTGGACCTCAGGCAAGCTGTACAAGTCCTCAAACACCATTGAAGTTGGCCATATTACTCTGTTCAAGTCAAGCTGAAACAGGTAAAATGTGAACTTCTATCTCTCTATCCAAGCATATTTAGGCTTAAGTTTGTGAAGAAAGTTTGTTCTACTCATAGCCCTGAAGCCATCCATGTAGTTACTTTTCATTTATATTGTGTGTGCTATGAGAATTTTGGACTTGAACATGGAAGAAAACTTAGGTCAGAAATTGGGGATGGAGAAATTCTCCCTCGTTTCTGAGAGATAGGTTAAGTTTTTTATGTGTATGAATTCGTCTTTCCATGCTCTATAATGTTTGTGTTATGAGTTTTTGTTGAAAATCAAAGAATCAGGAGTTTGGATGAAGCATGGAACACGCGCGTTTTTCTGTTTGAACGTGGCTGAAGGTTGAAGACAAAGTTGACTTGGGCTGGGCCTGAGTCAACTTGCTTTTTGCACCACTTTTCTCATTTTGCACCCCCCTGGCCCATTGTGTGAAAAATCCATTATTTTTGACTTTTTATTTTTTCTTCTGACTTATTATTTTTTGTCAAAACACAAAAAACATAAAAAATATTTTTTCACCCATTTTTATATTTATTTGGCATTTGTTTTATATATATATATATATATATATATATATATATATATATATATATATATATATATATATATATATATATATATATATATATATATATATATATATATATATATATATATATATATATATATATATATATATATATATATATATATATATATATATATATATATATATATATATATATATATATATATATATATATATATATATATATATATATATATATATATATATATATATATAAACAAATATATTTCTTTTTATTTAAAACACAAAAAATAATACAAAAAATATATTTTTTAGTTATTATTTTTTATTTACATTTTGGAAACTTTTTCTAAAAATATATTTTTTTTTGTAAATAATTAATATTTCATTTTTATATATATTTAGTACATTTAATATATAATATAAATACTTATACATATTTTATTAAATATTTAGGATAAAATATAAAAATAAAACCTTTTTATTTTTATTATTAATATTTGACATCAAAAATACTTTTTACAATATACTTCTCTTTTATTTATTTTTTGTATAAAAAATATATATATATAAATATTGTATATAATTAATAAATAATTGCCATTTATTCAAAATTAGGGTTTTTGCCCTAAAACCATGAAAATAACAAAAATTAACCCTTTTTATTTTGTTTATATTTTACATTAAAAAAATACTTTTACATACATAAAAAAACATTTTTGTGCATAATACATTTTGCATATTTATTGTATTTATTTAATTATTGTACAATTAAATAACTTGTATATTCAATATGGATGTGATAGTTTAGATTTAAATTTCTTGCTAAATATCCCTTACTCAAACATTTGTACCCCCATCCCCATAATTATGTTGTAATAATTTAGGACTTTAAATTTCCGCATTTAAAAACTTTCAAATTATGCCATGATAGACCTAGGGTTTGTATGCAAAAACCAAATAACAAATAGCTTGACTAATGCAAAGACAAAAAAGCATGAAAATGGACAACACCAATCACACTTGCACCCCTAGGGTTACTCCACTTGTTGCCTTCAAAAATGGGCCATGTTGCATGTTGAGTATCTTTGGCAAAACAAAACAAATCAAAATGATCATAGTCCCTCGATGACGCTTTCGAAGTTGCCTAAAAATGATCAAGTCCCTTGAAGGAAAAATTGCCAAAGACACTTGGCACTATTGCATTCATGGTCTAAACGATGACTCGCGCCCGTCCCGTTAACATCCTAACACAAGATTGTCCACCAAATACAATGGTGGAACAATACTGTTAAAAGGGTTAAAACATGAGAAAAATCTTTGAGTAAATTTAGGGGTAGACAACTCTTAGTTACTTGATCAAACTTGCAAAACACACTTGCCTAATTTTCAAAACACACTCCACAACACAATTTCAAAACAACTTTCAAAAACATTGAAACATCTTTTCGAAAAGACACACACCTTTGTAAAATATTCGAGTAAAGAATTGTTACAACGGTTGCCTAGACAAGGCATCTTTTTCAAAACATTTTCAAACACACACACACACACACCACCATTTCAAGCAATTGAAAATCCAAGGCAAGTGATCTAAAACAAGTAAACTAAGAGCCCGTGGATAACCATGGATGAAAAGGGTGCTAATACCTTCCCTTTTCATAATCTACCCCCCGAACCCACTATGATCGGTGGAAATAGAACTGACTGTTTTTAAGCTGGTTCGCGAAATGTCGCGGTAAGCAAGAGTCGCCACCGTCTTTTATGTTCTCCAACATGGAAAGGACAAAAGCACAACAAAATTCCTTCTTTGAGAATGTTTCTCGGTTCGGGAGGTAGATTTATAGAAAGGGAAGGTGTTAGCACCCTTTCTATCCGTGGTTATCCACGGGCTCTTAGGTACTTACTCTTATGTTTTCAAAATTTGTTTGCTTTTCAAGTGTGTGTGGGTTTTGAAAAAGTTTCGTTTAAAAAATTTTCTGAGTAACTCTTGTATCTGTCCTCAAGAGTGTATGAAAAATTTGTTTGAAAACTTTTTGAAAGTGTCAGTGTGAAAAGAGGTTTTGTTTGTTTTGAGAGAGCAAGTACCCAGGAGAAATCTACCTACTCTAAGGAATTAGGCTGTGTAAGAGTCCTTTAGACAGTACTATCCCACTATTGAGAAGTAGGTAGCACCACCGTTGGAGGTGTTCGGGTCAATTCGATTGTAAGGACAGTGTGGTCACCGAAGCAATAGTAGGACACCTTAGAAGTAACCCTAATGTCCTAGATCCCTTTTTTTATCCGAGGCAACCGTTTCGAGGCAACTGGATCTTAGACATAAGGGCGACCGCTAAAACACCCTATACTTGACGACCATTTTCGAGGCAACGAGTGAGGCGTACCCTAGAAGTGGCATGTGCATTGTGTGTTGTTTTCATGTTAATATTTATCTTGGATCATGCAATTGTGAGATACGAGTTGTTTTTAGTTATCATACATTCTTTCATGCAATTTAGCAGTTAGGAGTGCGGAAAATTAAATACAGAAAGGTAAAAGCTACGCTATTACAAGGCGCGGGTCTATACATCGCCAAAAAACAAAGACCCGTTTTTGATAAAGATGCGAAAAGTAAAAAAAAGCAATAAACCTAATTACTATTACATCCGGAAACAGGTACATAATAATCCAATAAGAAAATAAGTGCGAAAGAATTAAATTGGAACGTCCGAGGGTTTTGGACCCTTTTGAGAAATCATGAGTTTTTTTGTCCTTTGCTTAAAATTAAATTAAAATTAAACCTAATACTAATTTAATTAATTATTTACAAGAAAGATATTTTTTATGTTTTTGTATTTAATGAAAATAAAATAAATTAAAATCAAAAGAAAACCCTAATTCTAAGTTTATTTTAATTATTAAGAAAATGTTAAAGTTAACCTAATTTAAGCTAATTAATTAATTTTCATGTTATTTACAAAAATAATAATTAATAAATAGTAATAATGATGATTAATAAAATATGATTAAAAAATGTCAAAACCTAATTCTATGCAATTTTTATTTATTTAAGAAAAAGGATTAAAATTTAAACCTAAATTAAACTAAGTTAATTGTTTATATTTATTTATAAAAATAGGTTAATGGTGAAATTAATAAATAATTAAAAATATATTTACAATTTTGATTTTCTGATTTTTATTGGGAAAAAATTAATTTGTTGTGAAATAATAATAATAATTAAAACAATTAAAAGAGTTTAAAAGAAAAGAAAATAAATTAAACAAAAAGAAAACCAAAGGGGGTGTGATGGCCCAAAGTGGAGGTAAAACTGAAGCAATTCTGGCCCAAGAAGACCAAGTCACGTTTGACTTTTCCTGATCACGTGCATGCTGTTTGACTGGGCACATGATACTCCTTCTCTTGCAGCCCTTGGATTGATAGTCACAGCCACTTGGCACATGGGGCACTGAAGGTTCATGATAGATCCTTGACAAAGCGCTGCACCGGAACGTATTGGAAAAAAGATTAGCAATTATATGGGGGACCTGGGAATCGAATCCAGGTCCCAATGTTTGCCAGCTACGTCCACAACCACTCAGCCATCTGCGTTTGTTTGTAATAATAATGGTAAACAAATATTATATTAAGGAACCAACTAATTATGCCACAAAGCAAAAACGCGCGCCACTCCTTTGAATTACCCAATCACATGTTGCCACCTATTGTCTTCTTTGTTTTACCTGTAAATATAAACAAGATAGCGGGGGTTTTAAACCCCCACAAAACAAAAGTGCCAAGAATAGCGATTAGGCACACAAGCAATATAAAAAGGGCGCAATAGTGTCAATGATTTCGTCTTGTTGCAACGAATCCAGTCATATGCATCACTAGTCCTAATTGTTATGGGTTTAGAAAGCCCCAAATTTGAAACTGAAGAACCCTAGAATTTGTTCATGGTGATTTTGGATTCAGCGTGTTTCAGTTCGATTAAACTGTTTTACTAGCTTCAGAAGGTTCCTAGCAACACAAACCAATCAAAAAAATGGATTAAAAGCACGTGAATTATGATATGCAGGTTTGGAAATATATGCAAACCGTGTGACTTATTGTCTTTGATTCTGATGGTGTTAGGGCTCGTTCTTGATGGCAATAGACTCCTGGAGACTTAGGCAAGGTGTTTGAATCCTTTTCAGGCTTTGAATCGTGCTGCAATATTGATTTCAGTTTCACAATATTTCTTGAATTTTTGCAATTTGGTTATGGAGTTTTAGCAGTAATTTCGTGTGTTAGCACTAGGGTTAGCTTCAACCTTTGTATTGGAACAAAATTAGGTTAAAATTAAGCCCAACAATCCATTGCATTCATGTTTGAATATATGATTGGCAATCAAATCTTTTTTCAATCTTTTCTTTATCAAAACCTTGCCAATCATGGATGTTTTGAGGTCCTTGAGGTGCACACGAATTGCCAGCTTGCCCTAGCCTTATTTTCTTCACAAAAAGATTTAAAAAGCATATCTTTTGAATTTTCCTACAATTAAAACCAATTAAATGAATTAATATTAATATAAATTCAATTAATTAATTAAAAATAAGAAAATAAATCAAATTAAGTTCAATAGGTCGTGCATAGGCTTTGGGTAAAGATTCAAGAAGGAATTTGAGGCCCATTAGCAAAAATAAAATGTTTTAGGCAAAGTTGACTTTTGAAAGTTCCCAAAAATTTCCCAACTTCTCCAATGCATATCTTGCTCAATTATGAAGCTATGAACATGTTCTTGGACATTTTGGAAAGGTCTTGAAGTCCTCTAACCAATTTCTTTGGTCCCATGTCATTTTGATTTAACAATCTCAAGTTATGTTCTTTGACTTAAAGTGCCTTTTTGTTGACTTTTGAAAATGACCTATAATGTTGAAATTGATAACTTTTTGTGAGAGCATTTCTTGGACTTGGAATGTGAAGATGAGTTGTAGGCAATGGCATCCCCTTCAAAATGAGCATTGGATGGGATTTTTATGATAAACCATGAAAAAGTTATGCCTTGGTCAATTTGCAGTTGACTTTTCCAGCTGTCCAAAAATAGAAACTTTTGCATCTTGAGACTTTTTGAGCCATGCTTGTGGAATCATGATCAAGAATTGATCAAATGATGATTGTGGCTTCAAGATAAGATGTTGACCAATTTTTTTTGACTTTTGACTGCCAAATGTCCATTTTACCCCTGCAGTTGACTGTGAAGCAATTAGGGCTTTTGACTGTGCAACTTGATGCTGTGAGTCTTGAAACTTGACATATGGATGCTTGACAATGTATATAGGCATATGGGACTTGATTGGACCCTTGAGAACCTCAATTTCTTTGCAAGAACCAAAACCCTAATTTTGACTGTGTTAGGAGGCAATTGGACTGTGCAACCCTTGAGAGATTTTGAATTATTTGGAGATTGGTCTTGACAAATCTTGAAGAATATGGGAGGGCAAATTTTGGGGTACAACAGTTGCCCCTGTTCAATCTTCTTAAACCTGAGGATGTAGATTGGCTGGCGTGCCTTTCGTAATCCGATGGTGGAAGATGATTGAACACTAAAGTGCCCAGAAATTTGCACTCGCATGGTGTAGTATAAGCAATGCGATGGCGGGAATGGGCTTACAGATGCCATTTGGAGAGATGATGGATAGGAGGATGGGCTTATAGATGCCATCTGGAGATGTGACAGAACCTTGTCGGGAATGGGCTTATAGACGCCATTTGGAGACTGTTGGTATGTGGATGGGCTTATAGATTCCATCTAGGTGTCGATCGCGTAAGAGATTCCTTAGCGAGAACTTGCATACCTGAGAAAGAAAGATAATTACCTGGCCTGTTACAAGGGTTGCTCTTCAAACTCTTTATGTAGATATGCCCTGGCTGGATACAGGTATCGAATCTCTAAACTCTTCATGTAGATATGCCCTGGCTGGATACAGGTATCGAGTCTACAATCAGTTACTCACAGATGTGCCCTGGCTAGATACAGGAATCGAATCTGGAATTAGTCGTCAACAGATATGCCCTGGCTGGATACAAGAATCGAATCTTCAAACTCTTCAGACGTGCCCTGGCTGGATATAGGAATCGAGTCCGGAATAGTCATCAACAGATATGCCCTAGCTGGATACAAGAATCAAATCTTCAAACTCTTCAGACGTGCCCTGGCTAGATACAGGAATCGAGTCCAGAATTAGTCGTCAACAGATATGCCCTGGCTAGATACAGGAATCGAATCTTCAAACTCTTCAGACGTGCCCTGGCTGGATACAAGAATCGAGTCCGGAATTAGTCATCAACAAATATGCCCTGGTTGGATACAGGAATCGAATCTTCAAACTCTTCAGACGTGCCCTGGCTGGATACAGGAATCGAGTCCGGAATAGTCGTCAACAGATATGCCCTGGCTGGACACAGGAATCGAATCTTCAAACTCTTCAGACGTGCCCTGGCTGGATATAGGAATCGAGTCCGGAATAGTCGTCAACAGATATGCCCTGGCTGGATACAGGAATCGAATCTTCAAACTCTTCAGACGTGCCCTGGCTGGATACAGGAATCGAGTCCGGAATAGTCGTCAACAGATATGCCCTGGATGGATACAGGAATCGAATCTTCAAACTCTTCAGACGTGCCCTGGCTGGATACAGGAATCGAGTCCGGAATTTCTTTATGCAGATATGCCCTGGCTAGATACAGGAATCGAATCCACAAGTAATCGCTCACAGATATGCCCCGACTAGATACAGGTATCGAATCTGGAATTGCGATAGTTGATAGTAATCATCTTTGTATTGACCTTTTTCCTGAAAAGGCGAAACATTAGTTGTATGCAATGTCATGATGTATGAAATGCGTGATGTTCTCAAAATAAATGAGGTTGTATGTTCATGATGTGTATATGCATGCTATAATGTATGAAAATGTGATGTTTATGAATGTATTTTTGTCTAGGAAAATAAATCCTTGACGAATGCCAGGAGTTTATTGAATCCTGGGCTGATGTTGAAGAGTAGAACTCTTTGTTTCCACTGGGGATGACGGTTGCGAGAGTAGACCTGTAGGAGAAGATGACTCCGTTGAGGAATAAACTTTGTTGAAGAGATTATTCTGCGGGGAAATACTCTGTGGGAAGATACTCTGTGGGAAGAGAGGTACTTTGCTGAGATTTTGATGATAAGTCCGTTGGGGATACTGTTGATGCGTTGTGTTGGGGATTTTGATGAACTCCGCTGGGGGATAGGAAGAACTACGCCGAGGAAGATCTTTCCGTGGCAATTAGCTGAGGATAACCCAGTTATATCCTGGTGGGGAAATAACCTTTGAATAAAGCCGGGGAGACGCGCTCGTGCTCTGTAGAGGATAAGCTTCCAGAATCTACTGGGGATAAGCTTCCTACTGGGGAGATTGATTCAACTCTCCTGGGGGGATCTTTTAAACTGTATTAGGGAATGGCTCCACTGGATGTCCGATATTCCGCCGGGGAACAATCTTAGATTGAGACTGCCGGGGATGCTTGTTAGGAATGTCTGTATACTCCGTTGGGGAATATTGAGATTTTCTGGAGGATAATCCAACTTCCTTGAGGCTGACAGTAGACTAACTCTGCTTGGGGAGAGTGTTGCTGACTTGCTGGAGATACTGTGCCTTTTCAGGGCTGATTGGAGACCAACTCTGCTCGGGGGAGAGTATTGCTGATTCTTGTCTTACTCGGCAGGGAGTGAAGGTATCTGGGTTACATTCTTCAGCCGAACTTACCTTGGTACCTTGGTGGATAGAGCAACTAGATCGCTTAGACAACTCATTATTGCCCCTGTTTCTGATGTTACCTATAATTAGTCCTTTGTTTCACATGCAAGTATTTATGAGTTAGCAATTAGTGTCAAATGCATATATCAGAAATGAACATTTGACGTTCTTTGCAAAACAAAACAGAAAAAGGAAAATAATTGGCAATTTATCTGAAACGTGAATTTGTATTGATTTTTGAATTTGCCTGTAAATAGGCGTTTATGTACAAGAGGCTGACGTCCTAGTAAGAGAACGCCGCCGAACCAACAGAGTTTATACAATTTTGTGAAAAAGGAAAACAAAACAGCTATGTGAAAAGAATAATCCCACTGGGTTCCAACTCTGTTATCGCCTTTATATCTTCGAGCGTCTCATCACTTGGCTGCTCAGTTGAAGATGAAGCTGACTGATCGATGCCGTCTGAACCTGATGGTTGATATCGGATTCTGGATGCAAGGTGATTCAATGAGACATAGTATTACGCTTTAATCCCTAACTTTTGCCTGGACTGCCCTTTCGGGTTTTCAGTCCACCGGGATACCCATTTTTGCCCAAGCCGCCTTTTCAGGTTTTCGACTTGCCGGGTGTACATATTTTTTTATTTTTCATCCCTTATTTTTGCCCGAACCCTTTTGGTTCGCCGGGAAGCCCTTACTTTTGCCTAGGTGTGTTAACCTAGCGGGTCTTTTATTCATGCATAGTATCTTTTTACTATGTCTGCATTGGCGGGGTGAGGAAGGTCGTCACCATCCATGGTGGTTAGAATCATGGCTCCTCCTGAGAAGACATGTTTAACCACAAATGGCCCTTCGTATGTAGGGGTCTATTTGCCCCTGGGATCACTTTGAGGAAGAATGATGTGTTTGATTACCAGGTCCCCAACTTGATACTCTTGTGGTCTGACTTTCTTGTTAAATGCCCTAATCATCCGTTTTTGATACGTTTGACCATGACAAATAGCAGTGAGTCTCTTTTCGTTAATTTGGTTTAACTGATCAAGTCGAGTCTGAATCCAGTCATCTTCGCTCAAGCCTACATCCTTCATTATCCGAAGAGAGGCTATCTGAACTTCAATTGGTAAGACTGCCTCCATGCCATAGACCAAGGAAAAGGGAGTTGCCCCGGTTGACGTTCTTGTTGAGGTACGGTACCCATGAAGAGCAAACGGTAACATCTCGTGCCAATCTTTGTAGGTCACTGTCATCTTCTGCACAATCTTTTTGATATTCTTATTAGCTGCTTCGACAGCTCCATTCATCTTCGGCCGGTAGGGAGAAGAGTTATGGTGTTGTATCTTGAATTGCTCGCAGAGCTCAGTGATCATCTTGTTATTGAGATTGGTACCATTGTCCGTAATGATCCTCTCAGGGACACCGTAGCGACAGATCAGGTTGTGTCGAATGAACCGTGCCACGACGTTCTTGGTTACTGTAGCGTAGGAAGCTGCTTCAACCTACTTTGTGAAGTAATCAATCGCTACTAGGATGAAGCGATGCCCGTTGGATGCCGTAGGTTTGATCTCGCCGATCATATCAATGCCCCACATTGCAAAAGGCCAAGGTGCAGTCAAGACATTCAGAGGGACTAGAGGAACGTGCACCTTATCCGCATAGATCTGGCACTTATGACATGTCCGAGAATGTTGGTACCAGTCGGCTTCCATTGTGGACCAGAAATATCCTGCCCGAAGGATTTTCTTTGCCATGGTATGTCCACTGGAATGCGTTCCGAAGGTACCTTCATGTAGCTCTGCCATAATCTTTTCTGCTTCCGTCTTATCCATACAACGCAGTAAGGTTGAATCATGGTTTCGCTTGTAGAGAATGCCATTGCTGAGGAAGAACTTTGCTGCGAACCTTCTCAGGAATTTCTTGTCATTGATGGATGCACCTTCAGGGTATTCTTGAGCTTCCAAGTATCTCTTCACTTCATAATACCAAGGTTTTTCAACTACCTCTTCCGTCTCAAGATCACAACAATATGCAGGTTCGTCCAATTTCCAGATGATGATCCGGGGAGCCTCGTTGTCCCATTTGACTTTGAACATAGAAGACATCGTAGCCAGCGCGTCCGCCAACTGATTCTCCTTTCTTGGGAAGTGTTCAAAAGTTATCTCCGTGAAATGGGGGATCAATGTCAACACACATTCTTTGTAAGGAATAAGGTTTGGGTGTTTCGTATCCCACTCGCCTTTGATCTAATTGATCACGAGAGCAGAATCTCCGAAGACACTCAGAAACTTGATCCTTAGGTCAATTGCAGCTTGAAGACCCATGATACACGCCTCATACTCCGCCATGTTGTTGGTGCAGTTGAAACATAGCCGGGCAGTAAGTGAAGTATGAGTGCCTTTTGGGGATATGATCGCAGCGCCGATACTGTTACCCAAAGCGTTGGAGGCTCCGTCAAAGTGCATAGACCATCGGGATCCTTCCCCAGGTCCTTCATCCGGTCCAGGTACTTCACAATCAGTCACCACCATGATGTTCTTGTCAGGAAATTCAAAGTTCATTGACTGGTAGTCGTCCACTGCCTGGTGTGCCAAATGGTCTGCCAATACACTTCCCTTGATTGCTTTCTGAGTCGTGTACTGGATGTCGTATTCTGTCAAGATCATTTGCCATCTTGCTATTCTTCCGGACAAAGCGGGATTTTCGAAAATGTACTTGATCTGATCCATTTTTGAAATCAACAGAGTAGTGTGAGTCAACATGTACTGTCTCAGCCGGCGAGCAGCCCATACCAAAGCGCAGCAAGTTTTCTCGAGCAGTGAGTATCGGGTCTCACAGTCGGTAAACTTTTTGCTAAGGTAATAAATGACGTGCTCTTTTTGGCCAGACTCGTCATGCTGCCCCAGCACACACCCCATCGAGCTGTCAAGTACTGTCAAGTATAGTATTAGAGGTCTCCCTTCAACCAGTGGCATAAGAATGGGTGGTTCTTGGAGATACTATTTGATTCTGTCGAAAGCGGCCTGACATTCATCGTTCCAACGTACTACCTGATCTTTCTTCAGCAGCTTGAAGATTGGTTCACAGGTAGCAGTTAAATGTGAGATGAATCGAGCAATGTAATTCAGACGTCCCAGAAAGCCTCTGACTTCTTTCTCTGTCTTGGGAACTGGCATCTCTTGTATGGCTTTAACCTTGGCAGGGTCCACTTGAATACCTTTATCGCTCACGACGAAGCCTAGCAACTTCCCAGATCTTACCCCGAAGGTGCACTTGTTCGGGTTCAACCTCAGCTTGTACAACTTCAGACGGTCAAACAGCTTCTGTAGATGGTCAAGGTGTTCCTCCTCAGTTTGAGACCTTGCAATCATATCATCGACGTATACTTCAATCTCATGGTGGATCATGTCATGAAATAAAGCAACCATGGCACGTTGGTAGGTTGCCCCAACATTTTTCAACCCAAAAGGCATGACCTTGTAACAGAAGGTGCCCCACTGAGTAACAAAGGTAGTCTTTTCCATATCTTCAGGAGCCATCTTGATCTGATTATAACCTGAAAAACCATCCATGAAGGAGAACACCTTGTGTTGAGCAGTATTATCAACCAGAACGTCGATGTGAGGCAGAGGGAAGTCATCCTTGGGGATCGCCCTGTTCAGATCCCTGTAGTCAACACACATACGGACCTTACCATCTTTCTTCGGCACTGGAACCACGTTGGCAACCCACTGAGGGTAAGAAGTCACTGCTAGAAAACCGGCGTCAAATTGCTTCATAACCTCAGCTTTGATTTTCTCGGACATCTCTGGACGCATACGGCGGACCTTCTGTTTTACTGGCGGGCAATCTTCCTTGGTAGGCAAGTGATGAACCACAATGTCGGTATCCAACCCAGGCATGTCTTCGTAAGACCAGGAGAAGATTTCCACATAATCATGCAACATCTGAATCAACCGTTGTTTCACACTGAGCTCTAGATTGGCACCAATCTTGACTTCCTTTCTGTCTGTCTCAGTACCCAGATTTACCGTTTCCACTGGCTCTTCATGTGGCTGAATGGCCCTCTCTTCCGTAGCAGTCTTGCAAGCTCACCAGGCACTTTGCAATCATCTTCACCTTCGTCTTCGGCTAAGTTGATCGGATTTTCGAAGTCATAACTGACAGTAGCAGAGTCGTTACCAGTGAGATCCAGAGTGGATTGAAACCTGTATAGGTGAGTGTGTGTAAATATAGCTGTTTTGCAATAAAGAAAGAAAGGGAGCACAATATTTGAAATGCGAAAAACGTCCAATGTGTTTATTCATGATATATGGAAATGACAAGTAATAAGCCCTCACAAATGAAGCCACGGTGCCCCGGGTAAGACACCGGGCCATAAAGTTTCAAATTATTGTTCGTTACAAATTTAAAAACAAAGGAGTTCATTACTGAGTAACAAAAGTAACAGGTATGAAATCTTTAATAGTCCAATTGTTCAGTCCACCGTCGGTCGTCGCGTAAATCCAGCTATCAAACTTAGATTCCTCCGCATCGCCTTCAATAGCATTCACTCCCGGGTTGGTGATGAACACGGGAGGTCTTCCAATCCTTGCTTTACGTACCACCTTCTGAGCCTCTGCAGTGAAACCCAGCCCAAACTTGTCAGTATTTGGAGTAAAATCAGGGAGCCTGCCCCAGTTTGCACATTCACCTTTCTCAATCACAGCCCGGGCGTCCTTTAAGGAAGCCATCTTCAAAGGAGAGTCTTCTTCAATCACTGTCTCAGCTGACGCCAATGTTGGAGGCACCTCTTCAAAATGTTGAAAGGGGGTTTCAATGAACTCCCCGTCCATCTCTATATACCGGAACGAGTTAAGATAACTAACTATGTATTCTTCCCCCCTTGCACTGTAACAATCTTCCCTCTGACAGGGTATTTAAGCTTTTGGTATAGAGTGGAGGTCACAGCTCCAGCCTTGTGAATCCAAGGACGACCCAGTAAACAAGAATAGGATGGTCGGATGTCCATCACATAGAACGTTGAATCAAAGACTTGAGAACCAACCCGGATCGGAATATCTACTTCACCATGTACCATCCTCTTCGACCCGTCAAAGGCTCGGACAACGATGTTACTAGGCTTCAACTCCAAACCCTCACAATCCAACCTGTCTAAGGCTTTCTTGGGCAGTACATTTAGTGAAGAACCGGTGTCTACCAACACGTGTGCAAGAGTAGTGCCCCTGCATTCAATGGAGACATGCAGGGCATCATTATGGTTCTTTCCCTTAGCGGTCAGATCAGCATCAGAGAAACCCAACCCATTGTCAGCAGTCAAGTTGGCCACACAATCAGTAAATTGATCAGCCGACGTTTCTTGTGGCACATGAGCCGTCTTCAGGAATGAAATTAGGGCCTTGGCATGGGCCTCTGAGCACAACAACAGTGATAGCATAGATATTTTAGAGGGGGTGTGCCCCAGCTGCTCAACGACGTTGAAATCACTTTTCTTGATAATCTTGAGAATTTCCTCTATCTCTTGTTGGGAGGCTTCAACACTAACAGTCTTCGGTGCCTCCATCTAGGCAGGCATATCAACAATCCCTTTGCCCCGAGTGTCAGATGACTCGGCAGCAGGGGTAGAAACTTGATCAGGAGGGGAAACAGGCGCACTTGTAGGCGTGATGATAAGAGGTCTTCGGATGACTGGTGGCGCAATGTCAGGCGAGAAGAGCCTGCCACTGCAAGTAACTTTAGCGGGACCGATGATGTTACTGATGCCGGTACTAGTATTGAACTCCTGCTTCACTCCGAGCACATAAATGTCTGCCCCATAATTCCATGGGACAGCCTTGTCAGATTTATAGGGGAGGGGCCCCGAAATGGTAATGATGATAGGTGCAACAGACATGATTTTGACTGGCTTCCTCGGGGGAGCCTTGGTAGGATTGTTGAAAATGGTGACAACGAATACTTCTTCAGTAGGAACAATAGGGACAACAGTCTTTTTGAATAAGATCTCTTTGCTATCCATCAGGTTTTGGACGCCTGACTTCAGCAACGGACAACCAGTAGGTGAAACAGCACATAGAAGGCAACCCTTGCTACAACCCGGAAATAAACCGGCTAGCAATAGGTTCCTTTTTACGGACAACAACGGAGTCACAATATCATCCACAGAGGTTACATACGGGTCTTCCTCAACAGCATTCACTCCATGCTGGGGCATGGGAGCAGTCATAACATTGGGCCTTTCGGGTGCCTCAAACTGTATTTCCTTAGCATCAATAAGGTCTTGAACCTTATTCCTCAGGGCCCATCAATCATCAGTAGAATTCCCCGGGCTATCAGAGTGATAAGCACAGCGGGCGTTGGGATTGTACTTCGGAGATGTTGTGTTTACCACCTTCGGAGCTTCTCTGACAGTTACCAAGTTGGTTGATAACAGTTGCGACAAGATCTGAGACAAGGTCATACTAAGCCGAGTATATTCTCTTCTGGGTCTCTCACCCCTTGGTTGGTTAGGTTGCCGAGGAGCGGCAGCAGGCTTTGAAATTACTACCGCGTTGACAGCTTGGCGGCGTTCCGGTTTATTTTGTCTCCTGGGACCATACACAGCACTGGCTTCCTTTTTAAAAGGCTTCTTTTCAGAACTTGAGGATGCACCCTTCTGTATCTTCCCTGATTTCATACCAGCTTCTATCCTTTCACCCGTCAGAATGAGATCTGTAAACCCTGCAGAAGAATTACCAATCAGGTGGTTAAAGAACGGCCCAGATAGGGTCCCCAAGAACATGTCCACGAGTTCACGGTCGGTTAACGGTGGCTGCACCCTGCCAGCCAGGTCCCTCCACTTCTGCGCGTACTCTTTAAAACCATCTCCCGATCCTAGCGACATACCCTGGAGTTGGGTACGTATAGGAGCGAGGTCGGCATTGTACTGATACTGCTTATAAAAAGCAGTATCCAAGTCCTCCTAGTTACGAATCTTGGTTCCATCCAGCTGATAGAACCATTCGAGATGAGTCCCTGAAAGACTCTCCTGGAAGAAATGGATCCATAAGTTCTTGTCCACAGTATATGGTTGGATCTTCCGCACATAAGATCTGAGATATAGCTTAGGGCAGGAAGCCCCATCATACTTCGCAAAAGATGGTGCCTTGAACTTGTGTGGGATCACCACACCAGAAGATAGACCCAGATCTCCAAAATCCAACCCAGGCACTTGTTGAATTTCCATGGCACTCAGACGATCCTCTAACTGCTTGTACCTGTCTTCAGCGGGAGGGTACTGCTCATCATTGAAATCTGTCTCGTTGTCAGAGACCACAAGACTAGGAACCCTTCCCCCTTGGGGACTGTCTTTGCCTACAGAGGAAGCAGCTTGATCAGCCTCATTACGCAGTGTATTACCACACCTCCGTCCAGTGTTGAATAGTACAGTTCTCTTCTTCTTCTTCTTTACCAACAGAGCCTTCAATTCCTCTTGACCTTGGGCTAAACTCATGATCAACTCTTGGAATTGGGCGTTTTGGGCCTGGAGGGCCTTGATGGATTGCTCGGTAGATGATTCAGGATTCATGATGAGATTGCTGAAATAAACAGCGAAGAAGATTAAGCAACCTGTAAAAAAGAGTACCTGCTATGCACATGATGCATGATATGCTGTTTATGCAATGCATTCAAGGGTTCGAAAGTTCAAATTTGTTGTAGACAAAAAGGAACACACGTTATCATTAAGAAATAATCTGTTCAGTACATCAAGGCCTCATGGGCAAACATTACAAAATAATTTAATCCCAAAAGACACTGCGCATCCTCTTTGGAGCTATGTAAGTATTGAGAGTCTTTTCCTCGTGCAGTAGGCGGGTGAGCTCCAAGACCTTCTTCTCGCTGGCATGTAGGCTGGATTCAAGAGAATTCCGTTCTTCCTTTAGCTGGATCCAGCTCTTCTGCATTTCTTCCCAGGATGTAGGCATGTCAGGATGTTGAATGGTGTACGGGACCTCTCCTTCCAACACTGGCTCTTTGATCACAGGGAGAACATGAGGATATGGCATCACCAACTTCTGGGAGCGGGCTCGTACCCACTTGAGATAAGGCTCCAAAGGGATGGAGTTCTTGTGCCCCAGTGTCTTGCTATCTACCCTGTTGGGCATCCTCCAAGCTCTAATAAATCTCTGGCGAAGTCCTTGTGCATCGTTGTCGAAGTCAAAAACTATGTCAGGAATCAACATGTTGTGAGGGCCATCCCTCCGAGCATAACCAAACTGTCTCAAAGCCAGACACGGGTTGTAAGTAATACCTCCTCTGATTCCAAGTAAAGGAACATTAGGAAACTCCCCGCAACGATCAATGATAGTGACACTCTCTCTGGACCGAGGACACTGTGATCGGTGGATCTGGAACTGACTGTTTAACGCTGGTTCGCGAAATGTCGCGGAAGCAAGAGTCGCCACCGTCTTTTATTTTCTCCAAATGGAAAGGACAAAAGCACAGAAAAATTCCTTATAGAGATTGCTCTCGGTTCGGGAGGTAGATTATAGAAAGGGAAGGTGTTAGCACCCTTTCTATCCATGGTTATCCATGGGCTCTTAGATACTTGCTCAACGTGTTTTCAAAAATGTTTGTTTGCTTTTCAATGTGGGTTTAAAAAAGTTTCTTTGAAAAAATTTCAGTTCGACTCGTACGTCAGAGTGTTTGAAAAATTTGCTTTGAAAGCTTTTGAAAAGTGTTGGTGTGAAAAGAATTTTTGTTTGAAATTAGAGCAAGTATCCTTGAGAACCTACCTACCCTAAGGAATTCGTCTGTGTAAATGTCCTTTAAAGTAATGCCATCCCACCATTGAGAGGTAGGTAGCACCACCGTTGGAGGTGTTCGGGTCAATTCGAGTTTGTAGGGACATGGTGATCACCAGAGCAATGGGAAGACACCTTAGAAGCTACCCTCATGCCAGGTTCCCGGATCATGAGGACTTACTAAGACATCCTCTACTCGACGATCACCTTTCGAGGCGTACCCTAGGGGTGGTGTGTGCGATTCGTGTGTCATTTTCATTGATTTTTGTCTTGTCATGTTAGGGTGATCTACGCTTGATTTTATTATGTACATCCATTCTTGCATGCTTATTTAACAGTTAATATTTGCGGGAAAAGTAAATTCTAAGGCTATTACAAATGGCGCGGGCCCACATCGCCAAAATTAAACCGGACCCGATTTGACAGAAGATAAATAAAGTAAAAGAAAGTGCGAAAAGTTTAAGTTACATGGCTTCGGGACAGATACATAACTATTTAAGCGAAAGAAAATAAATACGCGAATTAAATAAATTACGAACGCGGGCGTTGGACCCTTTTGCAAAAAAATTAAAGTTAATGAATTTAATTAATTAGATGAGGAATAAAAAATTAAAAATTAAAAAGGAATGTTTTTTGGTGTTTTTATATTTTTAAGATTTAAAAGAGAAAAGAAGATTAATTAAAATTAAAATAAAATGTCAAACCCTAATTCTAATTATTTTTTAGTTATTAAGAAAATATTGAAATTTGACCTAATTTAAACCTAATTATTTTTATGTACAATTTAATTATGAAAATAATAAATAAATAAGTATTATGATAAAAAAAGAGAAAACTAAAAAGGAATAAAAAGTTATTAAACCTAATTCTATATTTTGGATTTTTAGTTATAAAAAAGAATTAAAATTAAAACCTATTTAATACTAAATATTTACATGCAATTTATTTATGAAAATAATAAAATAAATATTATATTTTTCTCTTTTTTCTGATTTTTGTGCATTTTTATATTTTGTAAAGAAATAATTAATTAATTTAACAAATAAAGAAAATAAAATCATTATTGAAAATAAAAAAATGTATAGAGAAGCAAACCAGGGGGGTTTTCTGTCCCAACATGGAGGTATGGATCCAATAATTTAGGCCCAATAAGTTGGAAATTCGCTGACTTTCCCAGGTTCCATATGGTGCGTTGACTAAGGCATAATGTGTTCTTTGAATCCCTGCCCTTGATTCGAAGCAGCTAGACGCGTGGCTCTTTGGATGATGATGGAGCATGGTGTACATCAATACTGACGCTGCATAGGAGTTAGTATAGAAAAACAATTATTGAAATTGTTCAGACCTGGGACTTGAACCCAGGTCATGGGAGTCACCAACATCACACTTGGCCAGCTGAGCTACAACGCACGCTTTGTATATATAACAACAAATAAATAAAAAAAATCAAAATTGGTTAGTGGCCACTAAAAAGCACAAAAACACGCGCTGATTTGAATTAGCGTATCATGCACTGCCACGACTTCGTCTTCCACACTATCCCTGTAAAACAAAAACAAAAGCAACGGTTTTATGCGCGTGGCCTTAGGGATGTTTTCAGAAAATAGCGAATAGCTCGATTCTAAATATAAATTAGGCGCGAGGGTTGGGATTTCTTCGTCTGGATGTGCTCATGCCAATGGTCATGGTCTGGAGCTTTGATTTTTCCTCTTTGCAAAAGCCCTAAAATTACAACCTGTAAACCCTAAAATTTAAGCATGGTAGAATCTCGTACACAGCGTTATAATCAAATCAAAAGCATTGGTTAGCTTCGAAACATCACACTGAACAAGAATCCATAAATAAAAATGCAAAAAGATGCGTGAATTATGATATACGATTTTGAAAACTTCGTGACACAGTCTGAGTTTAATCTACCAATTCTTGGAGCTTTGGTTGTTGTTTGTGATTGGAATGCGTTCAGGAATTGCCAAGGAAGCTTTTGGAATAGGTTTTGCGCTTTGAATCAACCTTTAGAGTGGTTTTCAGTTTTGAACTTTTTTGATGAAAATTCCAAGTTTGATATGTCTCTTTCTGCGCAGCTTAGAGTCTTTTTCAATTAGGTTTATGTTCCTGATTATGTAGTGACGCTTTTAGGTCAACAAAACTCAATAAAATCCAATGCCATAATGGTTTTGCATATTTGATTTTCTAAGGATCTTCCATATCTTTTTTTCATGTGCATTTTTGTTCAATCATGCTCAAATCAACCAAATCTTGCCATATTGGGATGTGCACGAGATCTTGACCTTAAAACATGTATAAAAAGATTTTTTAGGTCAAGCGTTATATTTTCCACATATTTATATAATTTAAATGAATTAATATGAATAATAATTCAAATAAATAAATAAAAAATGAGAAAATACTTCCCTTTGGGCCAAGTGGTCGTGCACATGCTTGGAATGATGAATCATGGAAGAAAAATGGGCCCATTAGCAATTTTAGGTCATTTGAAGCATTGTTGACTTTTCAAAATATCCAAAAATTTCCCAACTTCCACAAGGCATAACTTGCTCAATTTTTAAGTTGTTCTCATGTTCTTGGACATTTTGGAAAGGTCTTTGAGTCCTCTAACCAATGCCTTTGGTCCCATGTCATTTTGATTTACCAATCTCAAGTTATGGTCTTTTACTTAAAGTCCCTTTTTGTTGACTTTTGAAAATGACCTATAATGTTGAAATTGATAACTTTTTGTGAGAGCATTTCTTGGACTTGGAATATGAAGATGAATTGTAGGAAATGTCTTTCTCTTCAAAATGAGCTTTGGATGGAATTTTTCTGATAATCCATGTGAAAGTTATGCCCTGGTCAATTTCAGTTGACTTTTTCAGCTGTCCAAATATAGTAACTTTTGCATCCTTGATGATTTCTGAGCCAAATTTTGAGAATCATGATCAAGCATTGATCAAATGATGTTTGTGGCTTCAAAATGATATGTTGATCAAAAATTTGAACTTTTGACTGTCAAATGACCATTTTGCCCCTACAGTTGACTGTAGTGCAATTTAGGGTTTTGGCTGTGCAATTTTGAGCTGAATGCCTTGAAACTTGATATGAGGATACTTGACCATATTTGTAGGCATATGAGACTTGATTGGGCCTTTGAAAACTTCAATTTCTTGATCAGCACCCAAACCCTAGTTTTGACTGTATAGGAGACAGTTGGACTGCACAACCCTTGGGGAATTTTGTGACTTAGCTTGGCAATTTCTTGAAGAATATGGGAGGGCAAATTTTGGGGTGCAACAGTTGCCCCTGTTCAATCTTCTTAAACCTGAGGATGCAGATTGGCTGACGTGCCTTTCGTAATCCGAGGGTGGAAGATGATTGAACACTAGAGTGCCCAGAAATTTGCGCTCACATAGTAGCAGTGTGATGGAAATGGGCTTATAGATGCCATTTAGAAGTCGCTTGGATAGGATGATGGGCTTATAGATGCCATCTGGATGTTGATCGCGTAGGAGATTCCTTGGCGAGAACCTGCATACCTGCAAAAGAAAAATGAGTACCTGACACGCTGCAGGAGCTGATTTTAGATGCTTGGCATAAATATGTCCTGACTGGTTACAGGAGCTGGATCTGGAGCTTCAAAAGATGATGAATGGACCAGGTATGGTTACTGCCTTAGCATGAATGGTAAGAGAACTTTGGGTGATTTTAACTTCAACAACGCTCGTTGAGAAAAATCTTAGCGGGAATTGCCATCTTTGCAGTATCAGGAAGAGAACCAATAAACCATTATAACCTGAAAAGGAATTACCTCACTCGCCGTCGGAGAGGGAATCATAGGAAAAGGAATTGTCACCTCACGCACCGTCGGAGAGGGAACCATAAGAGACTATCACCTCACACTCATCGTCGGAGAGGGAAACATCTGAAAAAGGACTTACCACCTCACACACCGTCGGAGAGGGAACCATAGGAGACTATCACCTCACACTCATCGTCGGAGAGGGAAACATCTGAAGAAGGAATTACCACCTCACGCACTTGCCGGAGAGGGGACCATAGGAGACTATCACCTCACACTCATCGTCGGAGAGGGAAACATCTGAAGAAGGAATTACCACCTCACGCACTTGCCGGAGAGGGGACCATAGTAGACTATCACCTCACACTCATCGTCGGAGAGGGAAACATCTGAAGAAGGAATTACCACCTCACGCACTTGCCGGAGAGGGGACCATAGGAGACTATCACCTCACACTCATCGTCGGAGAGGGAAACATCTGAAGAAGGAATTACCACCTCACGCACTTGCTGGAGAGGGGACCATAACTTCTGCTGAGTCTTTATCAGAAAAATCTGTTGGGAGTCGATTTAGCTGGACTAGAGAAGGCTTTGAAATATGTTTAAGCATTTTAACTGCGTCTTTCCTGAAAGGTACAGGTCAGTCATATGCAATGCATGAGATGGATCAAGCAATGATGTTCTCAACATAAATGAGATTTGTATGATATGATGCGTCTATGCATGCTATAATGATGTATGTATGTGACGTTTTATGAATGTTTTCGTCTAGGAAAGTAAATCCTTGACGGGTGCCGGGAAGTCATATCCTGGGCTGATGTTGGAGAATAAGCTTTTACTTCCGCTGGGGATGATAGTTGCAAGTATACCGGTAGGAGAAGATGACTCCGTTGCGGAATAAACTTGGCGAATGAAGGATTCTGCAGGGAGAAAAGATACTCTGACAACCATGCTGGGAAGCAATACTCTGTGGGGAGAGAGATGCTTTGCTGAATGTTGATAGTTTGCTGAGGATACCCTTGTTGTCGGAAGTGTGAATAGACTTCGCTGGGGATAGAAAAAGACTTTGTCGACGACGCTCTTTCCGTGGCTTTTGGCTGAGGATAACCCAGTTATATCCTGTTAAGGAAATAACTCTTTAAATCAAGCCGGACGACACGTTCGTGCTCTGCGAGGGGATAAGCTTCCAGAATCTACTGGGGATAAGCTTACTGCTTGGGGAGATGGATTCCAACTTTCATGGGGGAACTGGATTGGACTGGACTCTTTTGGGGAAGTTTGATATACTGGGGAAGTGATCCCTTTGACTGTTGATACGCCGCCGGGGAACAATCTTTAGACCAAGACTGCCGGGGATGCTTGTTAAGAATATATGCCGCTGCTGGGGAATGTTGAGATCTACAGGAGGATACCCAACTTCCTTGAGATTTGTAATTTTGCTTGGAGAAGAATGCATTGTTTGCTGATTCTCTGGGGAATTGAGGTGTACTGGTTATGTTCTTTAGTTGAACCTACCTTGGTACCTTGGAGGATAGAACAATTAGACTGCTCAGACAATTCTTTTATTGCCCCTGTTTCTAGTGTCACCTGTAATTAATTCCTTTGTTTCGTATGCAAATATTTATGAGTTAGCAAATTATTGTCAATGCATATATCACAAATTGAACCTTGGACGTTCTTCGCAAAACAAAACAGAAAAAGAAGAGCACTTGGCACGTTTAATTGAAAATATATTTGTATTGATTTTGAATGGCCTGTGAATAGGCATTTTGTATACAAGAGGCTGACGTCCTAGTAAGAGAACACCGCCGAACAAGAGAGTTTATACAAGTTTTGTACAAAAGAAAGTAAAACAGCTGTGTGAAATATGAATGATCCACTGGGTTTCAACTCTGCTATTGCCTTTATAATTCCGAGCGTCTCATCACTTGATGACCTTGGTTGAAGGTGAAGCTGACTGATCGATACCGTCTGAACTTGATGTAGATACCGGATTCTGGATGCAAAGTGATCAATGGGACATAGTATTACGCTTTTATCCCTAATTTTTGCCTGGACCGCCCTTTCGGGTTTTCAGTCCACCGGGATACCCATTTTTGCCCAAGCCGCCTTTTCAGGTTTTCGACTTGCCGGGTGTACAGATTTTTTTATTTCATCCCTTCATTTTGCCCGAACCCTTTTGGTTCGACGGGAAGCCCTAACTTTTGCCTAGGCATGTCAGCCTAGCGGGTCTTTTTTTCATGCGTAGTATCTTTTAACTATGTCTGCATTGGCGGGGTGAGGAAGGTCGTCACCATCCATGTTGGTTAAGATCATTGCTCCTCCTGAGAACACATGCTTAACCACAAATGGTCCTTCATACGTAGGGGTCCATTTGCCCCTTGGATCACTCTGAGGAAGGATGATTCTCTTGATTACCAGATCCCCAACTTGATATTCCTGTGGTCTGACCTTTTTGTTAAATGCCCTGATCATTCGTTTCTGATACGTCTGACCATGACAGATAGCAGCAAGTCTCTTTTCGTCAATGAGATTGAGTTGGTCAAGTCGTGTCTGGATCCAATCATCTTCGTTCAGATTTGCATCCTTCATTATCCGGAGAGAGGGAATTTGCACTTCGATCGGCAAGACTGCCTCCATGCCATAAACCAGAGAAAACGGAGTTGCCCCGGTTGACGTCCTAGCTGAGGTACGGTACCCATGCAGAGCGAACGGTAACATCTCGTGCCAATCTTTATACGTCACTGTCATCTTTTGCACGATTTTCTTGATGTTTCTTATTTGCTGCTTCTACAGCCCCATTCATCTTCGGTCTGTAAGGAGAAGAATTGTGGTGCTGTATCTTGAACTGTTCGCAGAGCTCAGCAATCATCCTATTGTTCAGGTTGGTACCGTTGTCTGTAATAATCCGCTCAGGGACGCCGTATCGACAGATCAGGTTATGCCGAATGAACCGTGCCACAACAGTCTTGGTTACTGTAGCATAGGAGGCTGCCTCGACCCACTTCGTAAAATAATCAATCGCCACTAGGATGAAGCGATGTCCATTGGATGCCGTAGGTTTTATCTCGCCGATCATGTCTATGCCCCACATTGCAAACGGCCAAGGCGCAGTCAGAACATTCAGGGGAACCGGAGGAACATGCACCTTGTCTGCATAAATCTGACACTTGTGGCATGTCCTAGAATGTTGGTAGCAATCAGCTTCCATGGTGGACCAGTAATATCCTGCCCGTAGGATTTTCTTAGCCATAGTATGTCCACTGGAGTGTGTACCAAAGGTCCCTTCATGCAGCTCTTCCATGATTCTTTCTGCTTCAGTCTTATCCACACAACGCAGCAAGGTTGAATCATGGTTTCTCTTGTACAAGATGCCGTTGCTTAGGAAGAACTTGGCTGCAAACCTCCTCAGGAATTTCTTATCATTGACAGAGGCACCTTCAGGGTTTTCCAGATATCTCTTCACTTCGTGGTACCAAGGCTTCTCAGTCACCAATTCAGTTTCGAGGTCGCAACAGTATGCCGGTTCGTCCAGTTTCCAGATGATGATCCGGGGAGCCTCATTATCCCATTTGACCTTGAACATTGAAGACATTGTAGCTAACGCGTCCGCTAACTGATTCTCTTCTCTTGGAAAGTGCTCAAAGGTTATCTCCGTGAAGCGGGGAATCAGGGTCAACACACATTCTCTATAAGGAATCAAGTTTGGATGTTTCGTATCCCACTCTCCTTTGATCTGATTGATCACAAGAGCGGAATCTCCGAAGACACTTAGAAATTTGATCCTTAGGTCGATCGCAGCTTGAAGACCCATGATACACGCCTCATACTCCGCCATGTTGTTGGTACAGTTGAAACATAGCCGGGCAGTGAGTGGAGTATGAGTACCTTGAGGAGATATGATTATGGCGCCGATACCATTTCCCAAAGCATTGGAGGCCCCGTCAAAGTGCATAGACCATCGGGATCCTGGTTCAGGTCCTTCATCCGGTCCAGGTACTTCACAATCAGTCACAATCATGATGCTTTCATCCGGAAACTCGAAGTTCATGGACTGATAATCATCTACAGCTTGATGTGCTAGGTGGTCTGCCAATACACTTCCCTTGATGGCTTTCTGGGTTGTATACTGAATGTCGTATTCCGTTAAGATCATTTGCCATCTTGCAATTCTCCCAGACAGAGCAGGCTTTTCGAATATGTACTTTATAGGATCCATCTTTGAGATTAATAAAGTAGTGTGAGTCAGCATATACTGTCTCAGCCGACGAGCAGCCCATACCAAAGCGCAGCAAGTTTTCTCAAGCAGTGAGTATCGGGTCTCACAGTCGGTAAACTTTTTGCTAAGGTAATAAATGGCATGCTCTTTTCGGCCAGACTCGTCATGCTGCCCCAGCACACACCCCATTGAGTTGTCGAGCACTGTCAGATATAGGATCAGAGGTCTCCCTTCAACCGGTGGCATAAGGATAGGTGGTTCTTGGAGATACTCTTTGATTTTGTCAAAAGCAGCCTGACATTCATCGTTCCAACGTACTACCTGATCTTTCTTCAGCAGCTTGAAGATTGGCTCACAAGTAGCAGTCAGATGAGAGATGAATCGAGCGATGTAATTCAGGCGTCCTAAAAAGCCTCTGACCTCCTTTTCTGTCCTAGGAACTGGCATCTCTTGAATAGCTTTGACCTTAGCAGGGTCCACTTGAATACCTTTATCACTGACCACGAAGCCTAGCAACTTCCCAGATCTTACCCCGAAGGTGCACTTGTTCGGGTTCAATCTCAGCTTGTACAGTTTCAACCGGTCAAACAACTTTTGCAGATGATCTAGATGCTCTTCCTCAGTCTGGGACCTAGCGATCATGTCGTCCACATACACCTCTATCTCATGATGGATCATGTCATGAAATAAGGCCACCATAGCACGTTGGTAGGTTGCCCCAGCGTTCTTCAACCCGAACGGCATGACCTTGTAACAGAAGGTACCCCACTGAGTAACAAATGTAGTCTTTTCCATGTCTTCAGGTGCCATCTTGATCTGATTGTAACCTGAAAAGCCATCCATGAAAGAGAACACTTTGTGCTGAGCTGTATTATCAACAAGGACATCAATGTGAGGTAAGGGGAAGTCATCCTTGGGGCTGGCCCTGTTCAGATCCCTGTAATCGACACACATTCTGACCTTTCCATCCTTTTTAGGTACCGGCACCACATTAGCAACCCACTGAGGGTAAGAAGTCACTGCAAGAAACCCGGCATCAAACTGTTTCATGACCTCAGCTTTAATCTTCTCAGACATCTCTGGACGCATCCGACGGACCTTTTGCTTAACTGGAGGGCAGTCTTCCTTAGTTGGCAAGTGATGGACCACAATATCGGTATCCAAACCTGGCATGTCTTCGTAGGACCAGGCAAAGATCTCTATGTAATCATGCAGCATCTTGGTTAACCGTTGCTTCACGCTGAGCTCTAGGTTGGCACCAATCTTTACCTCTTTCCTGTCTGTCTCTGTACCCAGGTTTATGGTTTCCACTGGCTCTTCATGGGGTTGAATTGCCCTCTCTTCCTGAAGCAACAGTCTTGCAAGCTCGCCAGGCACTTCGCAATCATCTTCACCTTCGTCTTCGGCTAAGTTGATCGGATTTTCGAAGTCATAATTGGCAGTAGCAGAGTTGTTATCAGTGAGATCCAGAGTGGATTGAAACCTGTATGAGTGAGTGTGTGTGTAAATACAGCTGTTTTGAAAATTATGTAAAGGAAAAGAAAGACAGAAAAGGAACACAATATTTGCAATGCGAAAAATACGTCCAAGATTTTCATTCATGATATATGAAATGACAGTTTGTATGCCCTCACAAATAGAACCACGGTGTCTCGGGTAAGACACCGGGCCATAGAGTTTATCATTGTTTATTACAAAATAACGAAACAAAGAAATTTATTACTTAGTAACAAAAGAAACAGGGAGATTGTCTTTTGCGCTCCAATTGTTGAGCCCGCCGTTGGTTGCCGGGTAGATCCAGCTATCAAACTCAGCTTCATCAACTTCCTCTTCATCCCCAATAGCATTAATTCCATGAGCAGGCAGGGGAGCTGTCACTACATTAGGCTTGTCAGATGCCTCAAACTGTACCTCCTTGGTGTCAATGAGGTCCTGTAGCTTGTTCTTTAGTGCCCAACAGTCATCGGTAGAGTGCCCCGGGCTTTCTGAATGGTAAGCACAACGAGCATTCGGGTTGTACTTGGGAGATGTTGTATTGGGGAACTTCGGGGCTTCCCTGACAGTCACTAAGTTAGTGCCTAGCAACTGTGGCAGAATCTGTGATAGGGTCATGCTTAACCGGGTAAACTCTCGCCGGGGTCTTTCAGCCCTTTGAGGATTATTCGATCGAGGAGCGGCAGCAGGCTTAGTAATCATCACCGCGCTGACAGATTGGCGGTGCTCAGGTCTCTCTGATTTCCGGGAACCATATACGGCACTAGACTCCTTTTTGAACGGTTTCTTTTCCGAACTAGATGATGCACCCTTCGCAATCTTCCCAGATTTCAGCCCAGCTTCAATTCTCTCTCCAGTCAGAATCAAATCAGTGAACCCGGCAGAAGAATTCCCGATGAGATGGTTGAAAAATGGCCCAGATAGGGTCCCCAAGAACATGTCTACCAACTCTCGATCAGTCAATGGTGGCTGCACCCTGCCAGCCAGGTCTCTCCACTTCTGAGCGTACTCCTTAAAACCTTCGCTTGCGCCTAACGCCATACCCTGGAGTTGGGTACGTGTGGGGGCAAGGTCGGCATTATATTGATACTGCTTATAGAAAGCAGTAGCCAACTCCTCCCAGTTACGAACTTTGGTCCCATCCAGCTGATAGAACCATTCGAGATGAGTCCCTGAAAGACTCTCCTGGAAGAAGTGGATCCATAGATTCTTATCCGCAGAGTACGGCTGAATTTTCCGAACATAGGACCTTAAATGCAGCTTGGGACAAGATGCCCCGTCATATTTGGAGAAGGATGGTGCTTTGAACTTATGCGGGATAATCACACCAGTCGACAAACCCAGATCTCCGAAATCCAGCCCAGGTGCCTGTTGAACCTCCATAGCCTTCAACCTGTCCTCCAGTTGCTTATATCTGTCATCTGCCGGAGGGTACTGCTCTTCATCAAAATCTGTCTCGTTGTCGGAGACCACTGGAGTAGGAACTTTTACTTCTGCCTGAGAAGGACTCTTGCCAACAGAAGAACCAGCCTCTTCATGCTGCAGAGTATTGCCAAACCTTCGGCCTGAGTTGAACAGAACAATTCTTCTCTTCTTCTTCTTCTCCTTCTTCAGGAGCATAGCCTTCAGTTCTTCTTGGCCTTTAGCCAGACCCTTGATTAGTTCCTGGAATTGTGCATTCTGCACCTGAAGAGCCTTGATTGATGTCTCGGTTGATGCAGATTCGGGATTCATGATGCTGAAATAAACAGCGAAGAACTGTAAGCAACCTGAAAAGAGGAAAAACCTGCTATGCACATGATGTATGAAATGCGTATGAATTATGTTTTCAAAGACAATCGGGAATCAACTTTGTAAACAAAAAAGGAACACGCTTTATTAGATTCAACTTTGCAACTGAAATTATTCAACAAGTTGCCCTTAGGCGTTTACATGAAATGAAATAACTGGAAAGGAAATAAAAACTGTAAAGGCACATTCAGAGTTCCTCATTGATCCCATGGTCTCCTCTTCTCAGTACGGATGTAGGCATTCAGAGCTCTCTCATTTTCCAACTGCTTGGTCAGCTTCTGGATCTTTGATTCCTGCTCGTTGAACTTTTCCCGGTAGGAATCCCGTTCTTCTCGCAGTTGCGACCAAGATCTCTTTAATGTCTCATAATCAGTAGGTATCTGAGGAGGAAGGACAGTCGGAGGAACACCATCTTTATCAGGACACTCGAGAATGACGGGTCTGACAGCTTCATACGGCATACCTAACTTCTGAGCACGGATGCGAACCCATTTGTAGTAGGCTTCCATAGGTAAAGAAGTCTTTGGCCCTAGCTCTTGTGGGTCAGCTTTATGAACCTTGTCCCAAGCCTTGATGAACCTACGACGTAGCTCGTCACTATCCACCTGAAACTCGAAACTGATGTGAGGCACCAACATCTCATGGGGGCCTGCTCTTCTTGCTCTTCCAAACTGACGGAGTGCTAGACATGGATTGTAAGAGATCCCTCCTTGAGTACCAATCAGAGGAACATTAGGGTATTCCCCGCATCGATCAATAATAGCTATCTCATCCAACCCTCTGCAAGTCCAAATGATGTCTTTATCGGTGAGAGACATTAACCTATGAGCCCAACCTCTTCCTTCTTGGTTCTTCAGTATGAACTTAGGGAGGTGCGAAATAAACCACCTCACCAACAAAGGGATACAACACCATAGGGTTCCTCGTCTTCGGGTAGTACGGGCATGAAGTTGTTGCAAGATGTCACCCAAGAGTGTGGGCACAGGATTCTGAGACATAAAGATCCTTATGGCAGTGACATTGATGAAGTTGTCGGGATTAGGAAACAGGACTAACCCATAGATTAGGAGAGCCAAGATGTCTTCATATGCCCTAAAGTCTAGGTCATTCCAGAAATTGTTAGCCTTACCAATCAGAAACTTGGCCAGGAAACCCTTAACTCCGCTTCTAGTTACCCAGTTGTCTGTTACCTCTTGATGGGTCAAAGGAAGAGCTGCAGCAACGTCCTCAAGCCTGAGGGTCTTCTCCCAACCAGTAAAGGGAGTCTGATCCAAGATAGGGATACCAAGTAAATCAGAGAACTCTTCCAGGGTAGGGACCAGCTGGAAGTCTTGAAAGGTGAAGCACTGGTACAGAGGGTCATAGAACTGGGTCAGAACACTCATCAACTGTTGATCCCGCTTTGCAGTGACTAAACTGAGAAGAGAGCCATGCCTCTGAATGAAGGAAGTGGTATTTGGAATTCTGCTAACCAGCTCATCAAGCAACTCAGGTGAACGAACAAAGTTGAACCGGATAGTATTCCTTCGCACCGGCATCATAATGTCCTACAAAACAGAGCAAAGGTGAAACCTTCTTGTCTTTGAAATGGTCAGTCCTTATGCAGGATGCATGCAATGCTCATGATGCTATGATGTTATGATAAAGTACACCACATACAGATACAAAGGCAAACATGGTAAGGCACACAAGTCACACAAGGCAAGCCCCTAAAGTTTAGGCCAGCATGAGGTCTAGGTACTACCCTCTTTCAGTTTGTTGGTTCATACCTGTCCTAATCAAAAGTAACCGGGTTCTTAGAGGATCCCAATATCATTGACTACCCTCAATCGGTCATAACTCCAGCATCGCAATCTTTTCTTGCGGCCAGAAACATCACGAGAGTTTAGCCTCAATGGGCATAGCATACTGCTACAATTCTAAAGGCCAAGTTGTGTCAATTAAGGTTCTAAGGTTGTTGGTGCTTAATGACTCCTTAGAAGACCCATATTCTCCTCGTTGCGACACAAGGGATATCGGTACAGACCAAGGTGCCACACCAACGTAGCCACTGCTTCACCTGTGTCGGTCTACGCCGGACAGGTCCCTCACAGCTTATGCTACCTAAACAGGGTATCCCCAGATCTGGGTTAGGATCTATGTATCTCCGATGCAACCCACAATAGTAAAGCAAGCAAAACAATACAAGTGAAAACACAGTTATGACCTAGCCCTAAGGTACACCCCACTTTATAAGATTTCCCCAGCAGAGTCGCCAGTTCTGTGATCGGTGGATCTGGAACTGACTGTTTAACGCTGGTTCGCGAAATGTCGCGGAAGCAAGAGTCGCCACCGTCTTTTATTTTCTCCAAATGGAAAGGACAAAAGCACAGAAAAATTCCTTATAGAGATTGCTCTCGGTTC
Source organism: Vicia faba (assembly GCA_948472305.1). Classification (NCBI taxonomy): domain Eukaryota; kingdom Viridiplantae; phylum Streptophyta; class Magnoliopsida; order Fabales; family Fabaceae; genus Vicia; species Vicia faba. The sequence continues at coordinate 1,518,922,934 of OX451741.1, read as the reverse complement.
GGGAGGTAGATTATAGAAAAGGAAGGTGTTAGCACCCTTTCTATCCATGGTTATCCATGGGCTCTTAGATACTTGCTCAACGTGTTTTCAAAAATGTTTGTTTGCTTTTCAATGTGGGTTTAAAAAAGTTTCTTTGAAAAAATTTCAGTTCGACTCGTACGTCAGAGTGTTTGAAAAATTTGCTTTGAAAGCTTTTGAAAAGTGTTGGTGTGAAAAGAATTTTTGTTTGAAATTAGAGCAAGTATCCTTGAGAACCTACCTACCCTAAGGAATTCGTCTGTGTAAATGTCCTTTAAAGTAATGCCATCCCACCATTGAGAGGTAGGTAGCACCACCGTTGGAGGTGTTCGGGTCAATTCGAGTTTGTAGGGACATGGTGATCACCAGAGCAATGGGAAGACACCTTAGAAGCTACCCTCATGCCAGGTTCCCGGATCATGAGGACTTACTAAGACATCCTCTACTCGACGATCACCTTTTGAGGCAAGGCAACAGTGAGGCGTACCCTAGGGGTGGTGTGTGCGATTCGTGTGTCATTTTCATTGATTTTTGTCTTGTCATGTTAGGGTGATCTACGCTTGATTTTATTATGTACATCCATTCTTGCATGCTTATTTAACAGTTAATATTTGCGGGAAAAGTAAATTCTAAGGCTATTACAAATGGCGCGGGCCCACATCGCCAAAATTAAACCGGACCCGATTTGACAGAAGATAAATAAAGTAAAAGAAAGTGCGAAAAGTTTAAGTTACATGGCTTCGGGACAGATACATAACTATTTAAGCGAAAGAAAATAAATACGCGAATTAAATAAGTTACGAACGCGGGCGTTGGACCCTTTTGCAAAAAAATTAAAGTTAATGAATTTAATTAATTAGATGAGGAATAAAAAATTAAAAATTAAAAAGGAATGTTTTTTGGTGTTTTTATATTTTTAAGATTTAAAAGAGAAAAGAAGATTAATTAAAATTAAAATAAAATGCCAAACCCTAATTCTAATTATTTTTTAGTTATTAAGAAAATATTGAAATTTGACCTAATTTAAACCTAATTATTTTTATGTACAATTTAATTATGAAAATAATAAATAAATAAGTATTATGATAAAAAAAGAGAAAACTAAAAAGGAATAAAAAGTTATTAAACCTAATTCTATATTTTGGATTTTTAGTTATAAAAAAGAATTAAAATTAAAACCTATTTAATACTAAATATTTACATGCAATTTATTTATGAAAATAATAAAATAAATATTATATTTTTCTCTTTTTTCTGATTTTTGTGCATTTTTATATTTTGTAAAGAAATAATTAATTAATTTAACAAATAAAGAAAATAAAATCATTATTGAAAATAAAAAAATGTATAGAGAAGCAAACCAGGGGGGTTTTCTGTCCCAACATGGAGGTATGGATCCAATAATTTAGGCCCAATAAGTTGGAAATTCGCTGACTTTCCCAGGTTCCATATGGTGCGTTGACTAAGGCATAATGTGTTCTTTGAATCCCTGCCCTTGATTCGAAGCAGCTAGACGCGTGGCTCTTTGGATGATGATGGATCATGGTGTACATCAATACTGACGCTGCATAGGAGTTAGTATAGAAAAACAATATTGAAATTGTTCAGACCTGGGACTTGAACCCAGGTCATGGGAGTCACCAACATCACACTTGGCCAGCTGAGCTACAACGCACGCTTTGTATATATAACAACAAATAAATAACAAAAATCAAAATTGGTTAGTGGCCACTAAAAAGCACAAAAACGCGCGCTGATTTGAATTAGCGTATCATGCACTGCCACGACTTCGTCTTCCACACTATCCCTGTAAAACAAAAACAAAAGCAACGGTTTTATGCGCGTGGCCTTAGGGATGTTTTCAGAAAATAGCGAATAGCTCGATTCTAAATATAAATTAGGCGCGAGGGTTGGGATTTCTTCGTCTGGATGTGCTCATGCCAATGGTCATGGTCTGGAGCTTTGATTTTTCCTCTTTGCAAAAGCCCTAAAATTACAACCTGTAAACCCTAAAATTTAAGCATGGTAGAATCTCGTACACAGCGTTATAATCAAATCAAAAGCATTGGTTAGCTTCGAAACATCACACTGAACAAGAATCCATAAATAAAAATGCAAAAAGATGCGTGAATTATGATATACGATTTTGAAAACTTCGTGACACAGTCTGAGTTTAATCTACCAATTCTTGGAGCTTTGGTTGTTGTTTGTGATTGGAATGCGTTCAGGAATTGCCAAGGAAGCTTTTGGAATAGGTTTTGCGCTTTGAATCAACCTTTAGAGTGGTTTTCAGTTTTGAACTTTTTTGATGAAAATTCCAAGTTTGATATGTCTCTTTCTGCGCAGCTTAGAGTCTTTTTCAATTAGGTTTATGTTCCTGATTATGTAGTGAAGCTTTTAGGTCAACAAAACTCAATAAAATCCAATGCCATAATGGTTTTGCATATTTGATTTTCTAAGGATCTTCCATATCTTTTTTTCATGTGCATTTTTGTTCAATCATGCTCAAATCAACCAAATCTTGCCATATTGGGATGTGCACGAGATCTTGACCTTAAAACATGTATAAAAAGATTTTTTAGGTCAAGCTTTATATTTTCCACATATTTATATAATTTAAATGAATTAATATGAATAATAATTCAAATAAATAAATAAAAAATGAGAAAATACTTCCCTTTGGGCCAAGTGGTCGTGCACATGCTTGGAATGATGAATCATGGAAGAAAAATGGGCCCATTAGCAATTTTAGGTCATTTGAAGCATTGTTGACTTTTCAAAATATCCAAAAATTTCCCAACTTCCACAAGGCATAACTTGCTCAATTTTTAAGTTTTTCTCATGTTCTTGGACATTTTGGAAAGGTCTTTGAGTCCTCTAACCAATGCCTTTGGTCCCATGTCATTTTGATTTACCAATCTCAAGTTATGGTCTTTGACTTAAAGTCCCTTTTTGTTGACTTTTGAAAATGACCTATAATGTTGAAATTGATAACTTTTTGTGAGAGAATTTCTTGGACTTGGAATATGAAGATGAATTGTAGGAAATGTCTTTCTCTTCAAAATGAGCTTTGGATGGAATTTTTCTGATAATCCATGTGAAAGTTATGCCCTGGTCAATTTCAGTTGACTTTTTCAGCTGTCCAAATATAGTAACTTTTGCATCCTTGATGATTTCTGAGCCAAATTTTGAGAATCATGATCAAGCATTGATCAAATGATGTTTGTGGCTTCAAAATGATATGTTGATAAAAAATTTGAACTTTTGACTGTCAAATGACCATTTTGCCCCTACAGTTGACTGTAGTGCAATTTAGGGTTTTGGCTGTGCAATTTTGAGCTGAATGCCTTGAAACTTGATATGAGGATACTTGACCATATTTGTAGGCATATGAGACTTGATTGGGCCTTTGAAAACTTCAATTTCTTGATCAGCACCCAAACCCTAGTTTTGACTGTATAGGAGACAGTTGGACTGCACAACCCTTGGGGAATTTTGTGACTTAGCTTGGCAATTTCTTGAAGAATATGGGAGGGCAAATTTTGGGGTGCAACAGACACCAATGTATATCAGCATGCGTAAGAGTCATTAATCGTTGTGACCATCTCAAACCCCGCTCGTTCTTCAAAACTGATTGTGGAAGGTGCGAAATAAACCACCTTCCCAGGAGAGGAGTGCAACACATAAGAACACCTCTTTTTCTCATGGTTCGAGTGTAACATGAGTGAAGGATGTCCCCAAGCAACGTAGGTATAGGATTCCTGGACATGAAGATCTTGACAGCATTGATATCTATAAGCTGATCTGGATTAGGGAACAACACCAACCCATAGACAAGGAGGGCTACAACTTCTTCAAAGGCTTGTAGGTCAAGGGAATTCCAGCATTCTTGGGCCTTCTCAAACAGGAACTTGGCCAAGAACCCTTTGATACCACTTCTAACTTCCCAATGTCCCTTGATGTCAGATGGTTGTAGGCATAATGCTTTAGCAACCTCTTCAAGTCTTGGCTCCTTTTCTGTACCGTTGTAGGGTAGTTGACTAAGGATAGGAATCTTCAGAAGCTGAGAAAACTCTTCCAAAGTAGGCACCAACTGATAATCCGGGAAAGTAAAACAGTGGTGCAGAGGGTCAAAGAACTGGAACAACACTTTCACCATATCCTCTTCAATGTTGGTATTGACCAAGCTGATGAGTCTACCATGCCTTTCACTGAATGAAAAGTTCTCGGGAATCCTGGATGTAAGTTCCTTAAGCTGATGAGGGATCCTCACAAGGTTAACCTGAATTGTCTTTCTGCGGATAGTTTCCATGTCCTACAAAACAAGAACAAAGATGAAGATTCGAACCCCTGAAGTGGTTAGTGGATGCATATGATGCTGTATGATGTTATGATGCTATGATAAAAGCACACCACAAGTATTCACAAAAAGCAAACATGATAAGGCACACAAGTCACACCACAACCCTTAGAGTTTAGGCCATCATGAAGTTTGGGGTACTACCCTCTTGAAGTTGGTGGGCTCAAACCTGTCCTATCAAAAGTAACCGGGTTCTAAGGAGCTCAATATCATAAGGTTGTTTTCTACGTTCATTGTTTTGATTTAGCCACTGAAGTGGCGATCAAAATATCCCAAGAAAACAACCCTCAATGAGTGTAGTATCGAGTATCAACCAACTTCGGACTGTACCAAAGTCAGTTATCTCACTACCCCTAAAGAGGCCAGGATGGTTCAATTAAGGTTCCTAAGGTCAGTTGATGCTTCACGACACCACGCGGCGGCCCCGTACTCTCCTTGACTTGACTCAAGGGTTACCGGTACTCACCAAAGTGCCACATCAACGTAGCAAACTGTTTCAACCGTGTCGGTATACCCGACACAGTTCCCTTACAGTCTTGTTGCTACTTTCTAAGAGGTATCCCCCAGATCCGGGTTAGGATCTATAGAACTCCCAAAACAAGACCACAATATTAAAGCAATCAAAACAGGCAATTGAAAACATAAGTATGATCTATCCTAAGGTACACCTCACTTTAAATCTCCCCAGCAGAGTCGCCAGTTCTGTGATCGGTGGAAATAGAACTGACTATTTTTAAGCTGGTTCGCGAAATGTCGCGGTAAGCAAGAGTCGCCACCGTCTTTTATGTTCTCCAACATGGAAAGGACAAAAGCACAACAAAATTCCTTCTTTGAGAATGTTTCTCGGTTCGGGAGGTAGATTTATAGAAAGGGAAGGTGTTAGCACCCTTTCTATCCGTGGTTATCCACGGGCTCTTAGGTACTTGCTCTTATGTTTTCAAAATTTGTTTGCTTTTCAAGTGTGTGTGGGTTTTGAAAAAGTTTCGTTTAAAAAATTTTCTGAGTAACTCTTGTATCTGTCCTCAAGAGTGTATGAAAAATTTGTTTGAAAACTTTTTGAAAGTGTCAGTGTGAAAAGAGGTTTTGTTTGTTTTGAGAGAGCAAGTACCCAGGAGAAATCTACCTACTCTAAGGAATTAGGCTGTGTAAGAGTCCTTTAGACAGTACTATCCCACTATTGAGAAGTAGGTAGCACCACCATTGGAGGTGTTCGGGTCAATTCAATTGTAGGGACAGTGTGGTCACCGAAGCAATAGTAGGACACCTTAGAAGTAACCCTAATGTCCTAGATCCCTTTTTTTTATCCGAGGCAACCGTTTCGAGGCAACTGGATCTTAGACATAAGGGCGACCGCTAAAACACCCTATACTTGACGACCACTTTCGAGGCAACGAGTGAGGCGTACCCTATAAGTGGCATGTGCATTGTGTGTTGTTTTCATGTTAATATTTATCTTGGATCATGCAATTGTGAGCTACGAGTTGTTTTTAGTTATCATACATTCTTTCATGCAATTTAGCAGTTAGGAGTGCGGAAAATTAAACACAGAAAGGTAAAAGCTACGCTATTACAAGGCGCGGGTCTATACATCGCCAAAAAACAAAGACCCGTTTTTGATAAAGATGCGGAAAGTAAAAAAAAAGCAATAAACCTAATTACTATTACATCCGGAAACAGTTACATAATAATCCAATAAGAAAATAAGTGCGAAAGAATTAAATTGGAACGTCCGAGGGTTTTGGACCCTTTTGAGAAATCATGAGTTTTTTTGTCCTTTGCTTGAAATTAAATTAAAATTAAACCTAATACTAATTTAATTAATTATTTACAAGAAAGATATTTTTTATGTTTTTGTATTTAATGAAAATAAAAGAAATTAAAATCAAAAGAAAACCCTAATTCTAAGTTTATTTTAATTATTAAGAAAATGTTAAAGTTAACCTAATTTAAGCTAATTAATTAATTTTCATGTTATTTACAAAAATAATAATTAATAAATAGTAATAATGATGATTAATAAAATATGATTAAAAAATGTCAAAACCTAATTCTATGCAATTTTTATTTATTTAAGAAAAAGGATTAAAATTTAAACCTAAATTAAACTAAGTTAATTGTTTATATTTATTTATAAAAATAGGTTAATGGTGAAATTAATAAATAATTAAAAATATATTTACAATTTTGATTTTCTGATTTTTATTGGGAAAAAATTAATTTGTTGTGAAATAATAATAACAATTAAAACAATTAAAAGAGTTTAAAAGAAAAGAAAATAAATTAAACAAAAAGCAAACCAAAGGGGGTGTGATGGCCAAAGTGGAGGTAAAACTGAAGCAATTATGGCCCAAGAAGACCAAGTCACGTTTGACTTTTCCTGATCACGTGCATGCTGTTTGACTGGGCACATGATACTCCTTCTCTTGCAGCCCTTGGATTGATAGTCACAGCCACTTGGCACATGGGGCACTGAAGGTTCATGATAGATCCTTGACAAAGCGCTGCACCGGAACGTATTGGAAAAAAGATTAACAATTATATGGGGGACCTGGGAATCGAACCCAGGTCCCAGTGTTTGCCAGCTACGTCCACAACCACTCAGCCATCTGCGTTTGTTTGTAATAATAATGGTAAACAAATATTATATTAAGGAACCAACTAATTATGCCACAAAGCAAAAACGCGCGCCACTCCTTTGAATTACCCAATCACATGTTGCCACCTATTGTCTTCTTCGTTTTACCTGTAAATATAAACAAGATAGCGGGGGTTTTAAACCCCCACAAAACAAAAGTGCCAAGAATAGCGATTAGGCACACAAGCAATATAAAAAGGGCGCAATAGTGTCAATGATTGCGTCTTGTTGCAACGAATCCAATCATATGCACCACTAGTCCTAATTGTTCTGGGTTTAGAAAGCCCCAAATTTGAAACTGAAGAACCCTAGAATTTGTTCATGGTGATTTTGGATTCAGCGTGTTTCAGTTCGATTAAACTGTTTTACTAGCTTCAGAAGGTTCCTAGCAACACAAACCAATCAAAAAAATGGATTAAAAGCACGTGAATTATGATATGCAGGTTTGGAAATATATGCAAACCGTGTGACTTATTGTCTTTGATTCTGATGGTGTTAGGGCTCGTTCTTGATGGCAATAGACTCCTGGAGACTTAGGCAAGGTGTTTGAATCCTTTTCAGGCTTTGAATCGTGCTGCAATATTGATTTCAGTTTCACAATATTTCTTGAATTTTTGCAATTTGGTTATGGAGTTTTAGCAGCAATTTCGTGTGTTAGCACTAGGGTTAGCTTCAGCCTTTGTATTGGAACAGAATTAGGTTAAAATTAAGCCCAACAATCCACTGCATTCATGTTTGAATATATGATTGGCAATCAAATATTTTTTCAATCTTTTCTTTATCAAAACCTTGCCAATCATGGATGTTTTGAGGTCCTTGAGGTGCACACGAATTTCCAGCTTGCCCTAGCCTTATTTTCTTCACAAAAAGATTTAAAAAGCATATCTTTTGAATTTTCCTACAATTAAAACCAATTAAATGAATTAATATTAATATAAATTCAATTAATTAATTAAAAATAAGAAAATAAATCAAATTAAGTTCAATAGGTCGTGCATAGGCTTTGGGTAAAGATTCAAGAAGGAATTTGAGGCCCATTAGCAAAAATAAAATGTTTTAGGCAAAGTTGACTTTTGAAAGTTCCCAAAAATTTCCCAACTTCTCCAATGCATATCTTGCTCAATTATGAAGCTATGAACATGTTCTTGGACATTTTGGAAAGGTCTTGAAGTTCTCTAACCAATGTCTTTGGTCCCATTTCATTTTGATTTACCAATCTCAAGTTATGATCTTTGACTTAAAGTGCCTTTTTGTTGACTTTTGAAAATGACCTATAATGTTGAAATTGATAACTTTTTGTGAAAGCATTTCTTGGACTTGGAATGTGAAGATGAGTTGTAGGAAATGTCATCCCCTTCAAAATGAGCATTGTATGGGATTTTTATGATAAACCATGAAAAAGTTATGCCTTGGTCAATTTGCAGTTGACTTTTCCAACTGTCCAAAAATAGAAACTTTTGCATCTTGAGACTTTTTGAGCCATGCTTGTGGAATCATGATAAAGAATTGATCAAATGATGATTGTGGCTTCAAAATAAGATGTTGACCAAATTTTTTTGACTTTTGACTGCCAAATGACCATTTTACCCCTATAGTTGACTGTGAAGCAATTAGGGCTTTTGACTGTGCAACTTGATGCTGTGAGTCTTGAAACTTGACATATGGATGCTTGACAATGTATATAGGCATATGGGACTTGATTGGACCCTTGAAAACCTCAATTTCTTTGCAAGAACCAAAACCCTAATTTTGACTGTGTTAGGAGGTAATTGGACTGTGCAACCCTTGAGAGATTTTGAATTATTTGGAGATTGGTCTTGACAAATCTTGAAGAATATGGGAGGGCAAATTTTGGGGTACAACACCCACGAAACATCTCAAAAGGTTTTTCCTGTGCTTTTTAACCTTTCCTTTAGGATAAAATAAAAAGTCGGTGGCGACTCTTGCTAAACCGAACAAGTGCGAATACAAACGCAAAAACTCAAGTCAGTTCTCCCACCGCATCACAGAACTGGCGACTCTGCTGGGGATTTATTTAAAAGTGGGGTTACCTTAGGGTTTAGATCACCTTTACATACTTGCTGTGATTGCGTTGATTGCTTTACTTTTGGGGTCCTTGTTTGGGTTTGTTGTAAATCCTACACCCGTATTTGGGGGCACCTTTTTAGGTAAATAGCAATAAAACTGTGAGGGAACTGTACGGGGTATACCGACATGGTTGAAGCAGTAAGCTATGTTAGTGCGACATATTTGTGAGTACCGGTAACCCTTGAGTTCAATCAAGGAGAGTACGGGGCCGCTGAGCGATGTCATGAAGCACTAACGAACTCTTAGAACCTTAATTGACCATCTTAGCCTTTTTAGGGGTAGTGAGATGACCGACTTTGGTGCAGTCCGAAGTTGGTAGATACTCGATACTACACTCATTGAGGGTTGTTTTCTTGGAATATTTTGGTCGCCAGTTAAGTGGCTAAACCAAAACAATGAACACATAAAATAATCCAATGATATTGAGCTCCTTAGAACCCGGTTCCTATTTTAGGACAGGATGAGCCAACTAACTTCAAGAGGGTACTTACCTACAAACCCCATGCAAGCCTAAACCTAAGGACTTGTTTGCTCTGTGTGAATATGATTACCTGTATATACACTCACTTGCTTTTGCATACATGTACATGACATCATAACATCATACCATAGCATTTTCACTAACCATTTCAAGGATCTCGAGGGTCTTTTGATGCAGGGTCACGTTGAACCAGACATTTACCCAAAGGGCAAGAGGTTTCTCCTCTAAACAAATGCCATCAAAGATCAAGTGCAACAACTTGAATCAGGGGCTATGACCCACTTGACATGGTGAGCTTGATTCTCGTGGAAAGGCATCCACCACTACAGGGTTCTCCAATTAAGGATCGAAGTTCAACCTCTAACATTATCTTGTGTTTACCCCAAGAGATCCTTGAAAGCATGCATCCACATATCATGCATTGCATCATGACAGTTTTTCCTTTTCAGGTTTCCTTATTATCCTACTGTTTATTTCAGTAAGAGATGGCTCTAGAGAGGACTGTCAAGGACATCCAGGACCAAAATGCTCAACTTCAAGAAATGTTCTTGAACCTGTCCCAGGGGCAAGAAGAAGTGAAGGCTCTCCTCACAAGGGGCTTGGTCCAGGGGAATTCAAACAATTCCAGGAGAGATCAGTTGGGGGAACTGCAGTTTGATTTGGCAACATTGAGGATCCAGATGATGGGACAACTGGTGGGCCATATGGCTCTCATCCAAGACTTGTCTCAAAGACAAGAGGAACTCAGAGTTCTCGTCAAACAACTGCTTCGGGACAACCAAGTGGGGCAAACGTCTGAGGTTGAAGAGCAAGTCACCACTCAACCCCCCTCAAGACAAGAAGACAAGGGAAAGGCTCCTCTACTTGCTTCAGGGTCACAAGCCCATCAACAACCTCGTCAGCGTCAACGGGGTAATCGGCGTAAGCAAAATACGCCAGGAAGACAGTTCACTGAGACTGACATACCGTCATCTCTAATACTGGAGTGCTTGTTGGAGGTCAATCTGACTGCTTTAAGGGATCCTATCCGGAAGCCCAATACCTCCTCTCCTAACTATCATCCCGACGCATTTTGTGTATACCACTCCTATAGCCCGGGACATGACACCAACGACTGTTGGGCCTTGAAGAACAAGATTCAAGATCTGATTGACATTAGAGTGCTGAGGTTCATGCCAGACGGCGAGATGAAAATCTTCCGTTAAGGGTTTCTCCACCTGAAGTGACAAAGCTCGAACTGAGAGACCTTTGTTCCATTTGAATTTTCAAAGTTGTAATCTTCTGTTATTCAAACAATTATCTATTAATGTCAAACTTTGTTTCATTAATGCATTGCATATGTTTGTCTTGAATTCATCCATTCGTTTTCACTACTCTTATGCTTTCTTTATGATATTTAACTCTTGATAAAAAGCTGCAAGCCTTTAGAGGGAGGATGACGAAATAATACCATAATCTCATACAGTATGCTTTTGAACAGACCTTGCTGATGATGTACATGCATTTCTTTCAATTCCCAAACACTGGAGTTATAAGGAAGATAATCCCTAGTCAACCCCTTTGAGCCAAAGAAGTAGGAGTTTTCTGTTCTAAAAAAATTGAAACCTTTGATTTAAACCTGGGGCAGGGTAGTCTCTCAGTTAATTCAAAAGAAAATGCGCATTGAAGTCGCAAACTCTCAGTTCGTAATACAACGAATGACATCAAAAACATTCCTTTAGAATCAAAAGACAATGATGGTTCCTTATCACATAGGCAGTCATTATCTCTCAAAAAAGAAAAGCCCACTAAGTCAAAACCTATAAAGGAGGCTTAAGAAACCTGGGGCATCCCGCTGACTGTAATCTCAAAAACAGGAACAGTCAGGCAAAAGTTAGGGATAACAAATCAAAAGAAAGAGGTCATTACAAATCCTCAACAACATGAAAAAATGTTGCAAAAGAAAAAAGGAGAGGCTGTCTGCCCTCCAAAATTCTATTGGGGAACCATCACCCAAAAGTCGTTCCAAATCCGAAAAGAGTTCGACACACGATTAACTGAGTCTAGGGTTGAAGAACATCACGAAGTGCAGGTGGGTACAAATATACTTTGAGCCTTTATCCTTTGTTTCTTAAACCGTGAACCAAGCCACGTTACAACCCTTCAAAAGTCCTAATTGAAGCATGGGTTAGTTCGAAAGCATACTGTTTCAAAAGGTATCCTGACTCCTGTAAGGCTTTGCTCTAAATCTTGTGTTGAATTTGTCTTATAAAAAGTTTTCTGCTAAGAAACGCATTTTCCAAAACTTCGAGACAAACATAAACTTTGCATTGCTTGAATATCATTGTTTGCATGTGGCTATTTGTTTGACAGCGGAGAAATTCACACAATGAATATCCAATGAACGAAAGCCCTCTCAGTGAACAAAATCACTTCAAAAAGGATGACACTTCCGCTGCAAATCTCCTATCAACAAGGGGCATGGCATGTCACTATCCAGCACACCTGGGGCAGTCCAGTCAAGGTTTCAACAGATCTTTCAAAGTACAGTTAACCTGGGGCAGTCCAGTCAAGATTTCTACAAATCTCTCAAAAGTTCAGTGAACTTGGGGCAAGTCTCTTTCATCATCACTTGGGGCATTCGAACGTCAAAAGTGTTCAACAATTCCTTCACCACCTGTTGGAAGATACAGTTTCAGATACGCTCCAGACACGGTAGCCATTCTGTCACTCATTCAGATCCTAGTTACAGTTTCAGATACACTCCAAACAAGGAAGTCATTCTGCTACTCATACAGATCTCACCTCCAAGATACAGTTTCAGATACGCTCCAGACACGGTAGCCATTCTGTCACTCATTCAGATCCTAGTTACAGTTTCAGATACACTCCAGACAAGGAAGTCATTCTGCTACTCATACAGATCTCACCTCCAAGATACAGTTTCAGATACGCTCCAGACACGGTAGCCATTCTGTCACTCATTCAGATCCTAGTTACAGTTTCAGATACACTCCAAACAAGGAAGTCATTCTGCTACTCATACAGATCTCACCTCTAAGATACAGTTTCAAATACGCTCCAGACACGGTAGCCATTCTGTCACTCATTCAGATCCTAGTTACAGTTTCAGATACACTCCAAACAAGGAAGTCATTCTGCTACTCATACAGATCTCACCTCCAAGATACAGTTTCAGATACGCTCCAGACACGGTAGCCATTCTGTCACTCATTCAGATCCTAGTTACAGTTTTAGATACACTCCAGACAAGGAAGTCATTCTACTACTCATACAGATCTCACCTCCAAGATACAATTTCAGATACGCTCCAGACATGGTAGCCATTCTGTCACTCATTCATATCCTAGTTACAGTTTCAGATACACTCCAAATAAGGAAGTCATTATGCTACTCATACAGATCTCACCTCTAAGATACAGTTTCAGATATGCTCCAGACACGGTATCCATTCTGTCACTCATTCACAATATCAGACCACCGCGAATCCTGGATTACGACCAGATAGTGGTGTCTCCTAAAAAGCAAGCTATGAAGCCCGAGTTCGACTGGATAATAGTTTAATCCCCAACTAGCTATTGTGAAGCCTGGACTACGACCAGATAGCAATACAAGTTTCTATGAAAGCCTGGATTACAACCAGATAGCAGTTAACGGTTAACAGAATGAAGATTCTCATCCTTAAAACCTCAGAAGATTGGTATACTCCCAGTTTCTGACCGTTAACAGCATGAAGGTTCTCATCACCTCAGAAGATTGGTACACTCCCAATTTCTGACCCCCAACAGAATAAATATTCTCATTCTCAAAGTGGCATATAACCTGAGTTCTCAATTCCCCAAACAAAGTTCAACTTCAGGATCCTCAGCAGAACAAGAGCTTTCTCAAAGCTGATTTCCCCAGTCAAAGATCCTTACAGAATCTAATTCCCCTCAGAGTCAAGTTTCAAGATCCCCAGTGGAGCTAAAACTTCCAACTATCAATCCCCAAGCAGAATGAAGACTATCATTCTCAGTTCCTCACAGAGTATTCAAATATTCTCCAGTGAAGATCTCCTCAAGACAGGAATCCCCAGTAGATTGGCATACAACCCAAACTCCTGAATCCCCAACAGTGGTCCCAGGACTTCTCATCTTCAACGATCAAAAGATTCTTGCCCTCCCCTGCAGCAGTCAAGGATTACTTTCCCCGACAGCAGTCAAGATGCTTTTATCTCCAGCCATCCAGGATTCATTTATCCTCAGCAAGACAACTCATCAGCTTACATGCGCATTCATTCATATCATAAACATTGATATAACATACATTGCATCATGCATCATGACATTGCATACAACTAACTCTTTACCTTTTCAGGAAGGATCTGTCGACAGACAAAGATCATCATCTTCCGAGATTCTTTCTAGAAATAGTTCAGATGTGACCCAGACATGGCAACATTCTGATACTTATTCCAGATTCACCCAGAGATAGTTCAGATGTGACCCAGACATGGCAACATTCTGATACTTATTCAGATTCATCCGGATGCAGTTTTACACGGACTCATCATCAGGAAACCCTACACCGGTTCCTTCTCCACTTCTCAACTTTTGAAAACAGTTTACGGACGCTTCCCAACAACGGATGCTGCTCTATTGCTTATTCAACTTCAAGACTTCTGAAAACAGTTCACGGGTTCTCCAGTAACGGATGTTAACCTATCGCTTGTTCAGATTCTTCTCAACTTTTGAAAACAGTTTACGGACGCTTCCCAACAACGGATGCTGCTCTATTGCTTATTCAACTTCAAGACTTCTAAAAAAAGTTCACGGGTTCTCCAGTAATGGATGTTAACCTATCGCTTGTTCAGATTCTTCTCAACTTTTGAAAACAGTTTACGGACGCTTCCCAACAACGGATGCTGCTCTATTGCTTATTCAACTTCAAGACTTCTGAAAACAGTTCACGGGTTCTCCAGTAACGGATGTTAACCTATCGCTTGTTCAGATTCTTCTCAACTTTTGAAAACAGTTTACAGACGCTTCCCAACAACGGATGCTGCTCTATTGCTTATTCAACTTCAAGACTTCTGAAAACAGTTCACGGGTTCTCCAGTAACGGATGTTAACCTATCGCTTGTTCAGATTCTTCTCAACTTTTGAAAACAGTTTACAGACGCTTCCCAACAACGGATGCTGCTCTATTGCTTATTCAACTTCAAGAGTTCTGAAAACAGTTCACGGGTTCTCCAGTAACGGATGTTAACCTATCGCTTGTTCAGATTCTTCTCAACTTTTGAAAACAGTTTACGGACGCTTCCCAACAACGGATGCTGCTCTATTACTTATTCAACTTCAAGACTTCTGAAAACAGTTCACGGGTTCTCCAGTAACGGATGTTAACCTATCGCTTGTTCAGATTCTTCTCAACTTTTAAAAATAGTTTACGGACGCTTCCCAACAACGGATGCTGCTCTATTGCTTATTCAACTTCAAGACTTCTGAAAATAGTTCACGAATTCTCCAGTAACGGATGTTAACCTATCGCTTGTTCAGATTCTTCTCAACTTTTGAAAATAGTTTACGGACGCTTCCCAACAATGGACGCTGCTCTATTGCTTATTCAACTTCAAGACTTCTGAAAACAGTTCACGGGTTCTCCATTAATGGATGTTAACCTATCGCTTGTTCAGATTCTTCTCAACTTTTGGAAACAGTTTACAGACGCTTTCCAACAACGGATGCTGCTCTATTGCTTATTCAACTTCAAGACTTCTGAAAACAGTTCACGGGTTCTCCAGTAACGGATTTTAACCTATCGCTTGTTCAGATTCTTCTCAACTTTTGAAAACAGTTTACGAACGCTTCCCAACAACGGATGCTGCTCTATTGCTTATTCAACTTCAACTCCTAAAAACAGTTTACGGATTCTCCAAATATGGATGTCAATCTGTTGATTGTTCAGACCCTCAGTTCAGAGATGTTCCAAAACATGGATACCTTTCTGATACTCGTCCACTCACCAACGACATACAGTTCAACAAACATTTCCAGATGGCATCTTTAAGCCCATCCTCCTACCAGCAACTTCCAGATGGCATCTTTAAGCCCATCCCCGACAAGATTTTGTCACCCCTCTAGATGGCATCTTTAATCCCATATCCAAATGGCATCTCTAAGCCCATTCCCGCATCCATTGTTCTGACGAGTGCAAATTTAAGGGCACTCTAGTGTCCAATCTCCTTTTACCTTCGAGACGTGAAAGGCAAACCTGCCAATCTAACTCTTCAGGTGCAAGAAGATTGAACAGGGGCAACTGTTGTACCCCAAAATTTTCCCTCTCATTTCTTCAACATTTTCTCATCACTAGACTCTTGGAGCTCAAGATCAAGTTAGAGTTTGCTCTGCTCAAGACTCCTCCTTGCACTGTTGACCCAAATTAGGGTTTGAGTTTGCACAAAGATGTTTTGACCTAAAATGCCCAAAGTGACTTTCATGCTTCATGTTGGACTCACAAGTTTATCCATACCAAGTTTCAAGCCTTGATTCCAATCTTTGCCTAGTCAATTGGACAGTTGACCTAGAAATCAGCTGTATTGGGGAAAAAGTCAACTGTGGCCAATTGACAGTCAAACCTCATGATTTTTGACCCACATCAACATTATGAACTCATATGAACCATTTGGTCAAGTTTGGATCACAATTCCACAAGAAATTTGATCAGATCACCAAAAGGGCAAAATGGTTATTTTTAGGGTTTTGACTGCACAAAGGCAATTTTTGACTGTTTGACCTAGCCAATGGCAAACCAAGCTCACATATGGACTCAAGGACTCAATGGCATGGTCTTTACACATTAAACAAGTTCAAAAGGTCCCAAATGCACATGATTGACACATGAATTTTCCAGTCAACTGATCAAAATTTGACTGTATACTGAAAAGTCAAACTTTGACTTTTTGGTCAAAATCAAGTGCCAAGATTCATTTTTCATCAAGACATGTCAAATTATGAAACTTGTTCATCAAGAAATCCAAATTTTCAAATTAGGGTTTAAAATGAGAAAATTTCATAACTTATAATTTTTCTAAGTTATGAAACTTCCTTATTTTTTCCTAACTTTGTCCCCATTTTTCATCAAGATACATTTGGATTCAAACAAAACTCAAAACATGAAAGTTGTAGTACATTGCAAAATCTATAACTTTGATTCACAAAGTTTTCTCAAAGGAAGCTTGTATCTCAAGTTATGAATTTTGGAATAAGGGTGCAAAACATTCTTAACTTAGAAAAATTTTGACCTATTCTAGGCAGGATTTTTGCCCAACTTCATGGCCACTTTTCACATGGTTCCACTTGGAATTTCAATTTGCATTACAAATATGGATTGTAGTACACATTACAAGCTTTCCAAATTGTCCTAGAACTTCTCAAACAACCTTGTGGTTAGGGAGAATCGAATTTGCAAAGATGGGCAAAAGTCACTTTGTTCATAGCCAAATACATGTTCATAACATTGCCATTTTCAAGTCAGCATGGTTCAAGCTAGATTACAGGCCTCTAATCCTTTTCACACTCAATAATTAAATGCCAAACCATTGTGCCAAGATGTTATTTTGTTCATTTGGTCATTACATGCAAGATTAATCCATATTTAGAAAAAGCAATTTTGCCATTCTTGTAAATGTAGTTGTTTAGGTATTGGCTTGCATTTTTGGTAAAACCCAAGTGTATGTGTGAATGTCATGACTGATGTCATAACATTCTAGTTTAGTTTGTACTGATTCATTAGGTACCTTTGCAGAAAAATATTGTCATTCAGGTACTGATGTTTATAAGTGTGTATCTGAGCATTTTGCAAAATGATCACATTTTCCTAAATCAGTAGACAGGTTCCTCAGATGTCATAACAGATGTTAAGACATCCTGTTATGAACTAACAGGTTTGCAGGTTGGTTAATTCTGAGTTTTTTCAGGAAAATAACTCAGTCTTTCCAGAACAGAATCCTGCGTTTTCTGAGGGTTAACCTAGCTCAACCCTAACCTGGTTAATAAAGTCCTGTGACCTAGTCTTAAGGTCAAATGGAATTAACCCTAGGTTTTTGTGGAAACCCTAACTGAAGTTGCAGCTGCTATATATTCAACAGAGCTGCTGTTTTGCAAGGAATCCCTTCTTGGTCAGAAGATCATTTGTAAACTGTATAGGTTTAATTATTGTACTCCAAGCAATTATCATTGTGATAAGTGACTTGGAATAGGTTTTTAATTGTAAGGGTTGTGTAGCACTCAAAGCTTTGAAGTAAGAGTGTTTGAATGTTTCTTGACTAAAGCTGTGAAGCAGAGTCAAGTTAAGTTGTGTATCACTCAAAGCTGTGAAGCAAGAGTGGTTGTGTTGCTTGATTAAAAAGCTGTGAAGCTTAATCAAGTGTATGTTTTTGAAG
The DNA here is from genome assembly GCA_948472305.1 of Vicia faba. NCBI lineage: Eukaryota > Viridiplantae > Streptophyta > Magnoliopsida > Fabales > Fabaceae > Vicia > Vicia faba. Next base: position 1,518,904,930 of record OX451741.1, on the reverse strand, counting down.
AGTGTCTTCATCAATTCATTAGTCAAATTGGTTTATGTATCACTGCTGTGATTGAGGGGGAGTGAGTAGGCACTCAGGTTTAAGTTGTACTTAGATTGAAATTGCATTGGGTAGGTCTTAAGTGAAGGAGATAAACTGGTTGGTTTATTCCTGAATTAACATCTCTTATAGTGGATTTCCTCCCTGGCTTGGTAGCCCCCAGAGTAGGTGTTGTTGCACACTGAACTGGGTAAACAATTGACTGTGTTCTTTATTGTTTTTGTATTTACTGTCATATAGTAAGTCAGATACGGTGTCATAACATTGAACGTGACATTGAGTATCTGCAGCCAGAATTTCAATTGGCATCAGAGCAGGCACCCTGCCTGTATTACTGGGTGAGATCTAGGGATATCACTTTCTGGCACTATGGACAAAGAAGGAGTTTTTGGAAATAGACCACCCATTCTGGATGGAACTAATTATGACTACTGGAAACCTCGTATGATTGCCTTCCTAAAATCTCTGGACAAAAAGGCTTGGAGAGCTGCTGACAAAGGATGGATCCATCCCACCATAACTGAGAAAGATGGGACAATCAGTCTGAAGCCTGAGGAAGATTGGAGTAAAGAAGAAGATGAGTTAGCCCTGGGAAATTCCAAAGCTTTAAATGCCTTGTTCAATGGAATTGATAGAAACATTTTCAGACTAGTACATCAATATGAACTGGCCAAGGAAGTTTGGGACACTCTCAAAACTACTCATGAGGGCACTTCCAAAGTAAAAATGTCAAGGCTTCAAATGTTGACTACCAAGTTTGAGAATCTAAAAATGTTGGAAGATGAAACCATTCATGAGTTTCACATGAATATCTTGGAGATTGCCAACACCTCAGGAGCACTGGGAGAAAAGATGTCAGAAGAAAAACTGGTGAGGAAGATTCTCAAATCCTTGCCTAAAAGATTTGCAATGAAGGTAACTGCCATAGAGGAAGCCCAGGACATCAGCAAGTTGAAAGTGGATGAACTTATTGGGTCTCTTCAGACTTTTGAGATGAGGATCACTGATAATGGTGACAAGAAGAACAAGAGCATAGCACTTGTGTCCAACACTGATGTTGAAGAAAATATTTCAGAAGCTATAGCCATGCTTGGAAGACAGTTCAACAAACTCATCAAAAGAATAGATCCAAAGTCAAGGTCTAATGTTCATAACATTCCCTCTGACATTGACAGTTCAAGCAGAAGACCAAGGTCAGAAGAGAAGGGAAATGAAGGCAGAGGAATTCAATGCCATGGTTGTGAAGGATATGGTCATATTCGAGCTGAATGTCCTACCTTTCTTAAGAAACAAAAGAAAGGAATGACAGTTACTTGGTCTGACTGTGATTCAGAAAGTAACTCTGAAGAAGAATCTGCCAAACTAGTTACTGCTTTAACTGGTATTTGTACCTCTAAAAGTAACATCAGTAATGAAGAGGTGACTTTTGAAGAACTGGCTGATACTTACAAGAAATTGTGTATCAGAAGTACTGAAGTCTGTGTGCGGAATCAGAAACAATCAAAACTCATCATAAAGCTGGAGGCTGAAAAAAGGGCAAACCTTGAAACTATAAGTCATCTAGAAGGAGAAGTTCAATTGCTGAACTCACAACTGAATCAAATGACTAAATCTGTCAAGATGCTGACAAATGGAACAGACAAATTGGAAGAGATCCTCCAGGTTAACAAAATGTGGGAAATAAATCTGGACTAGGATTTATGGAAGCAAAGAAATCTGGTACTGATAAGCAAATGTCAAAACAGATGTCTCAACACAACTCTCAACATCAGGAACAGAGACATATGAAGAAAAGGTACCAAAGATGGAGATGTCATCATTGTGGGAGATATGGCCACATAAAGCCCTTCTGCTTCAGATTGTATGGATACCCTAATCAGAACTCAGGTGTCAAACCTAAAAAGGTACCACATGCTCCTAAATGGAAGAAAAAGGCTACTGCCCTGATAGCCCACACTTCCCTGAGGGTCTCTGCAAAGGAAGACTGGTACTTTGACAGTGGATGTTCCAGACACATGACTGGAATCAAGAACCTCCTCAATAATGTTAAGCCTCACACCACCAGCTTTGTGACCTTTGGAGATGGTGCTAAAGGTGAAATCAAAGGAGTTGGTGATTTGGACTGCCCTGGAGTTCCAAGTCTGAATGAAGTACTGCTGGTAAAAGGGCTGACTGCTAATCTCATTAGTATCAGTCAATTGTGTGATCTAGGATTCAAGGTCAATTTCTCAAAATCTGAATGTCTTGTAATCAATGACAAACAAGAGATAGTAATGAAAGGAGTCAGATCCAAAGACAACTGTTACTTGTGGGAGCCTGAGAACACTAATTTCTCATTTGTGTGTTCCATTGCAAAAGAAGAAAAAGAGGTGAAACTATGGCACCAAAAACTTGGCCATCTTCATCTAAGAGGTATGAAGAGGATTATCTCCTTGGAGGCAGTCAGAGGGATTCCAAGACTGCAAATTGATGAAGAAAGAGTTTGTGGTGAATGTCAGGTTGGTAAGCAGACTAGGATGTCACATCCAAAGTCAAGACATCTGACCACCTCTAAGGTTCTAGAACTTCTTAATATGGATCTGATGGGACCAATGCAAGTAGAGAGTCTTGGTGGAAAAAGATATGCCTATGTGGTTGTGGATGATTTTTCCAGATTCACCTGGATTAATTTCATTAGGGAAAAATTTGATGTATTTGAAGTTTTTAAAGAATTGTGCAAAAGAATTCAAAGAGAAAAGGAAGGGTGTATTGTCAGAATTAGAAGTGATCATGGCAAGGAATTTGAAAACAGCAAGTTTGATGATTTCTGTTCTTCAGAGGGAATTAGTCATGAGTTTTCTTCTCCTATAACACCTCAGCAAAATGGAGTTGTGGAAAGAAAAAACAGGACCATACAGGAATCTGCCAGAGCAATGTTACATGCCAAAAGACTTCCTATGTATTTTTGGGCTGAAGCTATGAATACAGCCTGCTATGTTCATAACAGGGTCACCTTGAGGAAGGGAACCTCATCCACCATATATGAACTCTGGAAAGGAAGAAAACCAACTGTGAAGTACTTCCATGTGTTTGGCAGCAAATGCTATATTCTGGCTGATCGTGAACAAAGAAGAAAACTGGACCCTAAAAGTGATGAAGGCATATTTCTAGGATACTCCTCAAACAGCAGAGCTTATAGAGTATTCAACTCCAGAACCAAAACCATGATGGAATCAATAAATGTTATAATTGATGATTATCATGAAGAAATAGATGTTCCTTGTACTGTTGAGACATTCTTTGAGACTTCAACCCAACAGAATGACCTACCCAACTCCACCACAACAGAATCTGAATCAAAGGAAGCTAGCAAGATCCCTTCCATCAGAATTCAGAAGGATCATCCAAAAGAGCTCATCATAGGAGATCCCAATAGTGGAGTCATCACAAGATCTAGAGAAATCATCTCAAACTCTTGTTTTGTGTCCAAAATGGAACCAAGAAATGTCAAGGAAGCTTTAACTGATGAATACTGGATTGGTGCAATGCAAGATGAACTGAACCAATTCAAGCAACATGAAGTTTGGGAACTGGTTCCTAGACCTGAAGGAACTAACATCATTGGGACAAAATGGATATTCAAGAACAAGTCAGATGCTGAAGGAGTTGTCACCAGAAATAAGGCAAGACTTGTTGATCAAGGATACACCCAGGTTGAAGGGATTGATTTTGATGAAACCTTTGCACCTGTGGCCAGGCTGGAATCAATCAGACTCCTATTGTCAATTGCTTGTCTTCTGAAGTTCAAATTATTTCAGATGGATGTGAAAAGTGCCTTTCTAAATGGGTACTTAAATGAGGAAGCTTATGTGGAACAACCTAAAGGCTTTGTGGATCCAACCCACCCTGATCATGTCTACAAATTGAGAAAAGCTCTATATGGCCTGAAACAAGCTCCTAGAGCATGGTATGACAGGTTAACAAAGTTTCTCTCAGACAAAGGCTACAGAAAAGGAGGCTTGGACAAAACTCTCTTTGTCAAAACTGAAGGAGGGAAGTTGATGGTTGCCCAAATATATGTTGATGACATAGTGTTTGGAGGAATGTCAGAACATATGGTTAAACACTTTGCTAACCAGATGCAGGCTGAATTCGAAATGAGTCTCATGGGAGAACTAACTTATTTTCTTGGACTGCAAGTCTCACAGATGGAGGACTCAATCTTCTTATCTCAAAGCAAGTATGCTAAGAACATTGTAAAGAAGTTTGGTATGGAGAATGCAAGTCACAAAAGGAATCCTGCTCCTACTCATCTAAAGCTTTCCAAAGATTCAAGTGGGGTTAAGGTGGATCAAAGTCTGTACAAAAGCATGATAGGAAGCTTGTTGTACTTAACTGCCAGCAGACCTGATATTGCCTTTGCAGTTGGAGTTTGTGCAAGATACCAAGCTGATCCCAAAGTCAGTCATATCAACCAAGTGAAGAGAATTTTGAAGTATGTGAGTGGAACTTACAACTATGGGTTGATGTATTCTCATGGATGTGAACCAGCTCTGACTGGCTACTGTGATGCTGATTGGGCTAGTAGTGCTGATGATAGAAAAAGCACCTCTGGAGGATGTTTCTTCTTGGGAAATAATTTGGTTTCCTGGTTCAGCAAGAAACAGAACTGTGTGTCTCTTTCTACTGCTGAAGCTGAATACATTGCAGCTGGTAGTAGCTGCTCTCAAATGATCTGGATGAAACAGATGCTCACTAAGTATAATGTCACACAAGATGTTATGACATTGTACTGTGACAATCTGAGTACAATCAACATTTCCAAGAATCCCATTCAGCATAGTAGGACCAAACATATTGACATACGACATCACTTTATCAGAGACCTTGTAGAAGAGAAGACAATCAAATTGGAACATGTTGCCACTGAGATACAGCTGGCTGACATTTTTACCAAGGCACTGGATGCAAATCAATTTGAAAACTTGAGGGGTAAGTTGGGTATTTGCCAACATGAGGAATTGTAGCAATTAATTTTGCTTAAAACAAGGATTAAAGGAGTTATGCTTTCTCTGATTGGGTTAAAATTATATTTTCCCATTTCCTTCAATTCTTTTAAGAAGTTGAATAGACACTCCTTTTCTTCCTTCCCCTCTCGTCTCCTCATCAAAACCCAGTCTCTCAATCAGAATTTTCTCTTCAGTTGCTGTTGGTCCTCTAAAACTGTCAAAATGTCTCAAACACCATCATCATCCAATACGACTATTTCAACCTCTTCCTCTGATCAAGATTCTAGGACAATCTCTTCCTGTCTGGACTCTGAAGTCCTGGAGATCTCTTCTCGTAGAAAAGTGGGAACTAACCCCACCAAGGTCAAAGAGTTGAGAACAAGACATGCAGGAAAGTCCCAAGCTTCTGCCTCTGGTAATCCATCTCATCCTTCTTCTTCAGTTCCCCCTGAAATTGTAAATAGGGAAGGGTCAGCCTATGTTAATCAAGCAATAGCAAAAATTGTTTCAAGAATTCTGAACGAGAACCACTCAGTTCCTGGCATTTCTGTTCCTCTGAACCAAGAAAGTTCAAATGTTGAAACAAATCCAGATGTCTCTAAGGATGTTGAGACATCAAACAAAGAGAAGAATGCTGATATTGCTCACAAGAAATGGAAGAAGCCCGAATCCTCTGAGTCTGATGACAGTGCTTAAAGGATGGTTGCTGTTTGGTGGTGTTGCTGGTTGGTGCTGATATCTGGTGGAGTTTGGAAGTGTGTTCAGTTTTTTTTCTGCTGCTGCTCTTATTATTTGTTTTGGATAACTGTATAATCTTTATGAACATGTATCTTTGGCCCATTTGTGGCTAAAGAGGGGGAGAATATTTTGGTACTTACTTAATTAGTACTTGCTCAATTAGACATTCTATTTTTCTGCAGTCATTTCTTTCTGCTGCTATCTATCTCTGATTGCTTAGGGTCTTTAGCCAAAAATCTGCCAAAGGGGGAGTTTGTAGTTGTTTAGGTATTGGCTTGCATTTTTGGTAAAACCCAAGTGTATGTGTGAATGTCATGACTGATGTCATAACATTCTAGTTTAGTTTGTACTGATTCATTAGGTACCTTTGCAGAAAAATATTGTCATTCAGGTACTGATGTTTATAAGTGTGTATCTGAGCATTTTGCAAAATGATCACATTTTCCTAAATCAGTAGACAGGTTCCTCAGATGTCATAACAGATGTTAAGACATCCTGTTCTGAACTAACAGGTTTGCAGGTTGGTTAATTCTGAGTTTTTTCAGGAAAATAACTCAGTCTTTCTAGAACAGAATCCTGCGTTTTCTGAGGGTTAACCTAGCTCAACCCTAACCTGGTTAATAAAGTCCTGTGACCTAGTCTTAAGGTCAAACGGAATTAACCCTAGGTTTTTGTGGAAACCCTAACTGAAGTTGCAGCTGCTATATATTCAACAGAGCTGCTGTTTTGCAAGGAATCCCTTCTTGGTCAGAAGATCATTTGTAAACTGTATAGGTTTAATTATTGTACTCCAAGCAATTATCATTGTGATAAGTGACTTGGAATAGGTTTTTAATTGTAAGGGTTGTGTAACACTCAAAGCTTTGAAACAAGAGTGTTTGAATGTTTCTTGACTAAAGCTGTGAAGCAGAGTCAAGTTAAGTTGTGTATCACTCAAAGCTGTGAAGCAAGAGTGGTTGTGTTGCTTGATTAAAAAGCTGTGAAGCTTAATCAAGTGTATGTTTTTGAAGAGTGTCTTCATCAATTCATTAGTCAAATTGGTTTATGTATCACTGCTGTGATTGAGGGGGAGTGAGTAGGCACTCAGGTTTAAGTTGTACTTAGATTGAAATTGCATTGGGTAGGTCTTAAGTGAAGGAGATAAACTGGTTGGTTTATTCCTGAATTAACATCTCTTATAGTGGATTTCCTCCCTGGCTTGGTAGCCCCCAGAGTAGGTGTTGTTGCACACTGAACTGGGTAAACAATTGACTGTGTTCTTTATTGTTTTTGTATTTACTGTCATATAGTAAGTCAGATACGGTGTCATAACATTGAACGTGACATTGAGTATCTGCAGCCAGAATTTCAGTAAAGATACACTTTATGTCAAATAACAAATCCAAGAGGCATGGGCCAGATCTTTGAAGCTAGCATTTGTACACAACTCACTCTGATCAAGAACAATATATGCAGCATGCTTGAGGGACCTGTGCTGGCCTATAACTCAACTTAACTATCCTTGCTTACATTAGAAGAAAGCTTGCCAAAACTCAAAATCTCTGATACCTGTAAACACCAACCTAAGCAAACTTTGCAAACATCTTTCACACTCCCTAACTGACCTAAAGCATGACCAAACCACCCTTCATCCCTCCTCATACAGAAGGTCACACTTTTTCTGCAAAACAGGGCACCTGTTGCAGTTTGACTTCCCCAATCCATTTCACTCGTGCGTTTTGGCCAAAGAGAGTTCAAACATGTTCCATATCATCCATTGAAGCTATCCCAAGCATTAAACACAAACTGTAACATCCATATCCAAGCTTGCCATTTCCACTTTTCAGTTTTGCAGGTAGACTTCCATAGCTCGATACAGTTAGATTCAAAGCAAGCTAAGTGTTGGAGAAGGTTCCTTGGACCTCAGGCAAGCTGTACAAGTCCTCAAACACCATTGAAGTTGGCCATATTACTCTGTTCAAGTCAAGCTGAAATAGGTAAAATGTGAACTTCTATCTCTCTCTATCCAAGCATATTTAGGCTTAAGTTTGTGAAGAAAGTATGTTCTACTCATAGCCCTGAAGCCATCCATGTAGTTACTTTTCATTTATATTGTGTGTGCTATGAGAATTTTGGACTTGAACATGGAAGAAAACTTAGGTCAGAAATTGGGGATGGAGAAATTCTCCCTCGTTTCTGAGAGATAGGTTAAGTTTTTTATATGTATGAATTCGTCTTTCCATGCTCTATAATGTTTGTGTTATGAGTTTTTGTTGAAAGTCAAAGAATCAGGAGTTTGGATGAAGCATGGAACACGCGCGTTTTTCTGTTTGAACGTGGCTGAAGGTTGAAGACAGAGTTGACTTGGCCTGGGCCTGAGTCAACTTGCTTTTTGCACCACTTTTCTCATTTTGCACCCCCCTGGCCCATTGTGTGAAAAATCCATTATTTTTGACTTTTTATTTTTTCTTCTGACTTATTATTTTTTGTCAAAACACAAAAAACATAAAAAATATTTTTTCACCCATTTTTATATTTATTTGGCATTTGTTTATTTTATTTAAGCATATATATATAAACAAATATATTTCTTTTTATTTAAAACACAAAAAATAATACAAAAAATATATTTTTTAGTTATTATTTTTTATTTAAATTTTGGAAACTTTTTCTAAAAATATATTTTTTTTGTAAATAATTAATATTTCATTTTTATATATATTTAGTACATTTAATATATAATATAAATACTTATACATATTTTATTAAATATTTAGGATAAAATATAAAAATAATACCTTTTTATTTTTATTATTAATATTTGACATCAAAAATACTTTTTACAATATACTTCTCTTTTATTTATTTTTTGTATAAAAAAAAATATAAATATTGTATATAATTAATAAATAATTGCCATTTATTCAAAATTAGGGTTTTTGCCCTAAAACCATGAAAATAACAAAAATTAACCCTTTTTATTTTGTTTATATTTTACATAAAAAAATACTTTTACATACATAAAAAAACATTTTTGTGCATAATACATTTTGCATATTTATTGTATTTATTTAATTATTGTACAATTAAATAACTTGTATATTCAATATGGATGTGATAGTTTAGATTTAAATTTCTTGCTAAATATCCCCTACTCAAACATTCGTACCCCCATCCCCATAATTATGTTGTAATAATTTAGGACTTTAAATTTCCGCATTTAAAAGCTTTCAAATTATGCCATGATAGACCTAGGGTTTGTATGCAAAAATCAAATAACAAATAGCTTGACTAATGCAAAGACAAAAATGCATGAAAATGGACAACACCAATCACACTTGCACCCCTAGGGTTACTCCACTTGTTGCCTTCAAAAATGGGCCATGTTGCATGTTGAGTATCTTTGGCAAAACAAAACAAATCAAAATGATCATAGTCCCTCGATGACGCTTTCGAAGTTGCCTAAAAATGATCAAGTCCCTTGAAGGAAAAATTGCCAAAGACACTTGGCACTATTGCATTCATGGTCTAAACGATGACCCGCGCCCGTCCCGTTAACATCCTAACACAAGATTGTCCACCAAATACAATGGTGGAACAATACTGTTAAAAGGGTTAAAACATGAGAAAAATCTTTGAGTAAATTTAGGGGTAGACAACTCTTAGTTACTTGATCAAACTTGCAAAACACACTTGCCTACTTTTCAAAACACACTCCACAACACAATTTCAAAACAACTTTCAAAAACATTGAAACATCTTTTCGAAAAGACACACACCTTTGTAAAATATTCGAGTAAAGAATTGTTACAACGGTTGCCTAGACAAGGCATCTTTTTCAAAACATTTTCAAACACACACACACACCACCATTTCAAGCAATTGAAAATCCAAGGCAAGTGATCTAAAACAAGTAAACTAAGAGCCCATGGATAACCATGGATGAAAAGGGTGCTAATACCTTCCCTTTTCATAATCTACCCCCCGAACCCACGAAACATCTCAAAAGGTTTTTCCTGTGCTTTTTAACCTTTCCTTTAGGATAAAATAAAAAGTCGGTGGCGACTCTTGCTAAACCAAACAAGTGCGAATACAAACGCAAAAACTCAAGTCAGTTCTCCCACCGTATCACATGGTCACTATGAATATACTTTGATTCCGTTTGGTGTGTCAAATACGTCAGGCATTTTCATGAAATACATGAACTGTATTTTTCAGGAGTACTTGGACAAGTTTGTGCTGGTTTTCATTGATGAAACTTTGATTTATTCAAAATTAGAAGAAGAACATGCAGAGCATTTACGATTTGTGTTGCAAATATTGAAAGAGAATGAGTTGTATACGAAACTGTCGAAGTGTGATTTTGGTTGAAATAAGTGAGTTTCCTTGGCCATGTGATTTCTAGTGGTGAAATTACGGTAGATCCTTCTAAAGTTAAAGCAGTGTTACATTGGGAGACACCGAAGTCTGCAATTGAGATTCGAATTTTTCTTGGTTTAGTAGGTTACTACCGAAGATTCATTGAAGGATTTTCTAAATTGGAATTACCATTGACTCAATTGACTTGAAAGGGTCAGGCTTATATGTGGGATGTTACATTTGTTGAAAATTTGGAGACATTACCTTTTTGGATCTAAATTTAAAGTGTTCAGTGATCATAAGAGTTTAAAATACTTATTTGACCAGAAGGAGTTAAATATGAGGCAGAGAAGGTGGCTTGAATTGTTGAAAGATTTTGATTTTGATTTGAGTTACCACCCTGGTAAAGCAAATGTAGTAGCAGATGCCTTAAGTAGGAAGTCTTTGCATATGTCGATGCTTATGGTTCGAGAGTTGGAAATGATCGAAAAATTTAGAGATATGAGCTTGGTATATGAAGAAACTTCTAACATTGTGAAGATGGGAATGTTGAAACTGACTAGTGGGATTTTTGAAGAGATCCGAGAAGGTTAGAAGTTTGATTTGAGTTTGGTGGATCGACTGACGTTGATTAACCAAGGTAAAGGAGATAAGTTCATAATTAATGAGAATAGTGTGATAAGGCTTGATGATAGGGTATGTGTTCTTGATATTCCAGAACTTAAGAAGAGCATTCTTGAGGAAGGACATCGAAGCGATTTAAGTATTCACCCATGTGCTACGAAAATGTATCAGGATTTGAAGAAAATGTTTTGGTGTCCGGGTATGAAAAAGGAAATTGCCAAGTTTGTATATGCTTGTTTAACTTGTCAGAAGTCGAAGATCAAATATCAGAAGCCTACAGGTCTAATGCAACCCTGGAGTATTCCATAATGGAAGTGGGACAATGTTTCTATGGATTTTGTGTCAGGTTTACCAAAGACTGATAAAGGTAATGGTTCAATTTGTATGATAGTGGATAGGCTAATTAAGTCGAATCATTTCTTACTGATGAAGATCAATCATCCTGTAGAAAAGCTAGTCGAGATGTATGTTGAAGAGATTGTAAAGTTGCATGAGATACCTTCTAGTATTGTATCAGATAGAGATCCAAGGTTTACATCGAAATTCTGGACAGGTTTGCAGAATTCTTTCGGTACCAAGTTAAATTCGAGTTCCGCATATCATTCGTAAATGGGTGGTCAAACAGAGAGGGCTAACCAGTCTTTGGAGGATTTACTGAGGGATTGTGTGCTAGAACAAGGAGTATCTTGGGATAGTCACTTGCTAATGATTGAATTTACATACAATAATAGTTTCCATTCTAGTATTTGGATGGAAGCGTACGAAGCATTGTATGGTAGAAGGTGTAGAACTCCATTGCATTGGTATGAATCGGGTGAGAGTGTTGTACTCTGACTTGAGATTGTGCGAGATAAAACTAAGAAGATTAAGATGATCCAAGAAAGGATGAAAGCTTCTAAGAGTCGTCAGAAAAACTATCATGATAAGAGAAGAAAGGTATTGGAATTTTAGAAAGATGATCATGTATTCTTGAGAGTCACCTCAGTGAGTGGTGTTGGTAGAGCTCTGAAGTCGAGAAATCTTACGCCATATTTTATTGGTCCATATCAGATATCTGAGAAGATAAGTGAGGTGTCCTATCAAATTACTTTACCACTGTCACTTGCGAATCTTCATAATGTGTTTCATGTATCTCAATTGAGGATGTACATTCCAGATCCTTCATATGTGATTCAGATGGATGAGGTACATGTGAGAGATAACCTAACTGCTGAAGCATTACCATTGAGAATAGAAGGTCATGAAGTGAAGCAATTGCGAGGTAAGGACATTACCTTAGTGAAGGTGTTATGTGAAGGTGTGAAAAACTCAAGAAAGGGGGGGGGGGGGGGGTGGGTTGAATTTGGTTTTTAAAACAAAAATACTCTTTTAAAAATATTCCCCTTTAAGTTAAAAAGATTTTTCCTTCACTCTTGATAATAAAAATAAGTAAGAACAGGAAGTAAAGAACAATGTATGTTTATACTAGTTCACTTGAAAATTATCATGCTAGTCTAATTCACCCGCCAAGGTGATTTCGCCTCACTCAATTGAGGACTTAATCCACTATAACCAGATTGATTACAATTTGCACAAGCTACACGCAAGTGACTAACAACCTCTAGACTCGCAAGACCTAGAATTCTTAAGGAATCATACCTACCCGGTCCCTTAAGGAAAATTAACTAATAATCAATCTGATTATTACAATGCACAAGCTACCCGCAAGTGAATAAAAACTTATAAAACTCGCAAGCTCTAGACTTCTTAAGGATTCAGACCAACCCAGTCCCTTAAGGAATATCAAACAACAATTTGAATACAAGTTTTGTTTACAAGAGTATTGCTTCTAAAAAGCTGAGTATGTAAACTATTTTATGAACAATAACTTAGAATGTGAAAACAATAAGCAGCGTTTGTATGTGAATATTCAGTAGTTAGCCTTCCTTTCTTTATTAGTCTTCAAGCCTTTATGTAGCCATTAACATAATGTATCCATTGAGGGATACTCTTGGAATTTCCAGAAACATTGGCAGCTTGAACAGTAATGTGGGGGACAAGATTGTGTGTGTAGCGGTAGAAATATTCAAGACTAAGCCATTGGATTGACTAAACTTTATACAAATCAAAATAAAAATCTCCACCACACTTTATTGTTTCCAAAGGAATGGGAAAAGAGCGAATAACCCAAAAAGAGGGGGAAAGATTCAAGGTAAGGGGGTTGGTTATGCAAAGGGAAGGTATTAGCACCCTAAACATCTACGGTACTCCGCATGAGCCTCTTTGTAAAATCTGTATATTTTGGCTATAAAAAATGTTGTATATAAAAAAAATGGATGGTGAAGGTGAGGAAAGAAATATATTTTATTTTTATAATTTTTGCACTTGTCGCGGTTGCGAACCTTTAGTGCCTACGTACCACCTTTTCGTGTAATAGGGGATCAGGGTACACGTAGTTCCTCTTTTAAAAATTTAAAATACAAATGCATTGGTTAATTTTCTGAGATAAAACATCATCGTCATTGTCCGTGTGGAAAACATACCTACTACCCACAATCATGAGAAAGGAGAATTTGCATCATCTCAAAGTGGAGGATATGGCTTGGATTTCAAAATCAACAAGGCCTCTCTCAACACCCAAGTGGAAAATATCTCTCTTCACTACATATTGTAGAAGTATAGTTATTTGCATCACTACAAGGATTGACAAGAGTTCATCCTTTTGAGAAAAATTTAAAGATAAAAAAGCCAAAGTGGCAAAATGGTTTGAAATAAGATTGATTGACTTTTAGTCTTCTCACAAAAAATGTCAAGGTATTATTAAGTTGATTGGAGTTTATTTATGAAATTTTTTTGAAAATGCATGGACATAAGTCCAAGTTTATTATGAAAATGGTTTAAGTTCAAAAACAAGAAGAATTTTCAAAAAGGGGGAAGAAGATTTTTGAAATTAAAGAAGATGGGAAGAGAAGAAGAGACTATCCTAAAGCATAAGATAAAAGCTAGGGATAAGAATCATCTAACCAACAAGAAGCCAATACTTGACATTATGAGCCAAGATAGAATTCCCATTCCTTGGATTGAAACCAATCAAGCAAGAAAATACTAGATCTCTTGAGATAAACAAACTTCAATTGTATTAAGTCTTCACAAAAAATTGGACAGAGTAACGACTGTATACGGGTGAATTCCAGATTACAAACAAAGGGTATAATCACAAAAACCTGCACACAAAAACAAACAAGCAACCCAATGTCTTGAGGTAAAACTCAAGAACTCCAGACAAAATAATCAGATAAGATCACAAGGTCTCCAAGATAGGTCAAGGTTTCTAATCCTAAGTCCAAGAAAAATCCCATGCTCCATAATGCCAAGGATAGTAACCAAATAGTCCAAGTACCATTAAAGATTTTTTAGGGTTTGTGTTGATTATTAAGTATCTTAAGAAAGGAAAATAAAAGCTCAAGTGAGCAAAGTAAAAATGGCAAGAAAGTAAATGCTCAAATGAGCAAAGATGAAAATGGCATGAAATGTAAATGCTAAAAGTAAATAGTGCATAAAGCATAAAAGAAAGAATAAAAGTATAAAGTAAACAAGTCAATAATTAGTGGTTAGTTGGATGACCATCTTGAAGCATGCATTTGGAACTCATTAGAGGATTGGTAGAACCAAAGTCTCCATACAACAAGTTGCATTTGCTTTTTGTCAAGTATATCAACCATTTGGAATTCTCATAAGTACCATTTAATGATCAACGATGTATAAGTGATCTGCATTGACCAAAGATGTTGTAGATCCATTAGAGGATTGGTAGAACCAAAGCCTCCACACAATGAATCTCAAGGTTATTGGATCAAAGAGATCAAATTAACATACTTGGTCTTGCAATCATAAGTTTGGACCACGAATGATCATTTATTCGAATCAGGACAAAATTTAGCGCTATGTTAAGCAATCGTAAGTGAACTTATATAGAAGTCGCACCTATTTTGAGGCCGGTCAATAGCAATCTATGCACCATTTGCTTTGAGACATGATATAGAGATCATGCTCCAACAACATTTAGTGCAATAAGAAACGGATGAGGTGAAGAGGGATGGGGAAAAGATATACAAACCACATTTGAATTAAATTTTAATCAAACTATTATTAAAATCATTCATCCATTTTTGTGGAGTCAAACTCAACACCATGAATCCAATGATGTTAATAAAGTTCATGGTCCAAAACCTAACCCAAGATCAGCCAAAAAATAGTCACAAAATAATATCACATTTAATATACACTAAAAAGGGTTTTAAAATTGTTTTAAAAAATAGAAAATAATGAGAAAAATATCAACTATGTTCAAATTAATCAAGAAATGAAAATTAAAACCATAGAAAAATCAGAAAAAGGCCCAAATAATTTTACAATTTTTTGGTAATTTTTTAAAGTCAAACTATTTTTAAAATTAAAATAAATGGATAAAATAAACAAAAAATGGTAAAAAATAGTAAAGTCAGAAACAAAAATAAAATAAGGTCACCAATATTTGTCACAATATCATTGGATCATTCCATAATTTTTTTAGAATTTAAAAATATATAGAAGTATTTTTAAACATTTAAAACAAATCAAATAAGTGTAAAATTCATAAAAAATACCAAAACACAAACTTAAATTGTGAAAAAATAAAAATCAGAAAGAGAATAATCAAAAATATTTTTCATAATTTTTTTAGATTTTTTGGACTAAAAATGAATTTTCTATGATTTTTTGAAATTTAAAATAATTAAAATATAAAAATCAGAAAAAGAAAATAAAAGTAAAATATGTGGACCATTGGATGAGAGTTAAAACGCGTTAGTAATCAAATCCAAAGGATCTGGCGCGCTGTGCATATCATGGCCATTGGTGAATATTGTACATAATCATTAATTAAATCAGAATTTGAAAAATACAGATGACGTGCCTTCATTGGTTGGTCATCTTCAACCTCCAGCCATTATGAATTGCAGGTCTCTCAAACTGTAAAATCAGAAGCTCAGACCTATGCCATTCGCTTCTTCTCTTCAAGACGAAGACAACCACACCCTCACGCCAAATTTATATAAACTGTAGCTCAAGCAATTTGGAAGGAAAGTTTTGAAAAGGGATTTGAAATTTCATGGTCAAAACATATTTCCAGTAAAAGGTAAGTGTTGCGACTAGAACCAGGGAAATGAGAGCAACACAATGATATCAAAGTTTTGAAGAATTGATGGAGGAATCTACCTATTGAAGTTGAGTTGCAGAGCTCTGAAACTGGACTTCTATGGAGCAGTATAGGGCACGATTCTTGAATGTAATTATATGGTTAGCTTAAGGGAAGATCAAGGAAGGTGAATTGATGGAAAATTGGATTGAAAAAGGGTCGAGAATGGATTTTGAAGTTGCTGAATTCTGAATTGTGAAACAGGTTTGGCAGGGTGATTCTTGCTATCCAAGCTTGGGAAATTGAATGGGATAGTTCATGTATTTATAGGAGAAGCAAATGGAATCAAAAGGAAGAGTGAATGATGCGTTTTGGAGGGAATTCGTGCAAACCTGATGCACGAGTGAAGTGTGATGCAAACTTCATCAAAACTCATCCAATTCTTGCGTTTTGATGCGCTAAACAAATCTGGAACTTCACTAAACATGTTTAGAGGCAAAAACGCATGGAGAACTTGTGATTAGAGGCCACATTATGGATTTCAAAATTCTGACTTGGTGAGAAATTTAATTTCAAAGTGCCAACTTCTGACCAATGGCATTTTCAACTCAAGGGATCTTAGGGCATGATTCTTGATGCTTTAGAAAGATGAGGTCACAAGATTTGCAATGGAAAAAGATTGGATTTAAATGGATGCTTGAGATGAAAGTTGCACTGAGTCAAAGTTGAAGAAAAAGGGTTGACTTTCCATACTTAGAAATATTTCAAATTCTTCTTCAAAAATGACCTATAATGTCTTGCATCCAAACATGGCCTTCCACTTGAAATTTTCTCTTGACCAAAAAAGATGGCATGAAGTAGACCTCTTGAATGACACTTTGAAACATGAATCATTCAAAATCTCCAAAATTTGAGCAAGTTGTGACTTGTTGAAATTGGAAAAAAAATCATGAAATGACCTATAATCCTTTGCATCTTTAAGGCAACTTCCATCCATTTTTCCACTTTGCACATGAAATAAGGCATAAAGTTCACATCCTCAAGATCATTTTGGAAAAATAATTGACTCAAGGTGATAAAAATTGACCAAGTTATGACCATTTGAAGTCACTCATGTAAAATTGTGGATTCATCTGGATGACTTGTAATCTTTCTTCTTCACCAAGTTTCTTCCACATGAAAACTCCTTGGAACTTTTGAAGTGATTTGTTGATAACCTTTTGAAGAGAATGATGTATTTGGAATCACTAAAAAATACCAAAAGGTGAGCAAGATGTACTCCTTTGAAGTTCAAAACCCTAGCTCCTAGATCAAGAAAATGCTTTGAGGAACTTTGACAAGTTTGAACAAACTTCTTGTACCAATATTCTTGATTTGTGAATATAAGTTGTTGAGGATGATAATGAGGACTCATAGCCACCAAAACCACTTCCAAAATCTTGAAATTTGATAGAAATATGCTCTTGTGACCAATAGGAATAAGACCTTGTCCAAACATGACAACTTCTCCAATCAACCCCTTGTACTTTTGAGTCAAATCTAATAACCTGGAAATGTGATGAACCAAAGCAACCTTTCCATGAAAATTCTTCCAAAACCAATCCAATGGTGAGGTTTGAAATTCTCAAGCTATATTGACTAGGGCATAGAAATAAACTCATGAACCCATGGGGTAGCTTGTTAAATCTCATTGCCTTCACCTACATGAATAACAAGCAAGACAAAACAACATTGCATTTTATTAGTTAAATGAAGAAAACAAAACAATATTCATGATCACAAAATGAACATAAGTCAAGGTGCTTGGTAATCCCTCAAAAAGGGCAAAACTAAACGTAGGGAGGGGAACCAAGAATCCTAGCGTGATCTTGTTGTGAGTGAATCAACATGGTATGATGAAGGGATCTTAGGGTCAAAAATTTGGGTACAACAACTGCCCTTATTTAAGTTTCTTCTATCCAGAGATACGAAGGTTAAAAACCTTCATGTCGACGCGATCGAAGATACTTAATAAAACAAACCATATTTTTGGCCCTAAGATACCATGAGAATGCTTATGATCATGAATGCATATGAACAGGACCAAAGAGACGCAAAACAACACTGGGGATGTAACAATAATAAAGAAACAAAGGAGAACCCCCACCAGGAAAATAAATCACTGGTGGACCCAAAGAACTGAATCAGAGAGGATGGTAGAATGGTTAAAGGACACACCAACTTCTACTGAAGGCGAAGCTACCGACGTTTACTGAAGGCAGAGAGAAAGGTAATAAACATCGACGTTCACTGCCAATGTCCTACCAACTTTCACTGAAGGTAGAAATAGAAAATATCATATCATCGTCGTTCACTGACGATGAACTACCAACGTTCACTGAGGGTAGCAAAAAGATAACAAACACTGACGTTCATTGCTGATGGTCTACCAACTTTCACTAAAGGTAGAAAGTTAATATATCATATCACCTCCGTTAACTGACGATGAACTACCAACGTTCACCGAGGGTAGCAAAAAGATAACAAACACTGACGTTCACTGCCGATGGTCTACCAACTTTCACTGAAGGTAGAAAGAGAATATATCATAGCATCTTCGTTCACTGACGATGAACTACCAACATTCACTGAGGGTAGAAAAAAGATAACAAACATCGACGTTCACTGCCGATGGTCTACCAACTTTCACTGAAGGTAGAAAGAGAATATATCATATCATCGCCGTTCACTGACGATGAACTACCCATGTTCACTGAGGGTAGCAAAAAGATAACAAACACCAAAGTTTACTGCCGATGGTCTACCAACTTTCACTAAAGGTAGAAAGAGAATATATCATATCACCGCTGTTCACTAACGATGAACTACCAACGTTCACTGAGGGTAGCAAAAAGATAACAAACACCGACGCTCACTATCGATGGTCTACCAACTTTCACTAAAGGTAGAAAGAGAATATATCATATCACCGTTGTTCACTGATAATGAACTACCAACATTCACTGAAGGTAGAAATAGAATATATCATATCACCGCCGTTCACTGACGATGAACTACCCACGTTCACTGAGGGTAGCAAAAAGATAACAAACACCGACGTTCATTGCTGATGGTCTACCAACTTTCACTGAAGGTAGAAAGAGAATATATCATAGCATCGCCGTTGTTGTACCCCAAAATTTTCCCTCTCATTTTACTCAAAACATACTCCTAGATATCCTCAATTTGCTCAAGGTTGCCCAAGAGTTGACCAGACAAACTATCTCCTAAGGCAATGTATCTTAAACTAGGGTTTCCATTTTTATCAATATGGGTGAACTCCAAAGATATCATATGCTCTCCATGGTCCTAATATGTTCTCAAGACCCTCCATGTCAAATTTCAAGCCTTGCATAAGAAGTTTGCTCAGTCAACTGCTCAAATGCTTGAGAATCGACTATATTAGGTCAAAAGTCAATTGTGGCCCACATATAGTCAAACTTAAATATTTTTGGTCAACATCAACATTTTGAAGTTATATCCATCATTTTATTAAGGTTTGATCATGATTCCTCAAGGAATTCCCCAAATTCATCAAAACCCAAAAGTTGCTAAATTAGGGTTTCTCAAGAAAAGTCAACCAAACTTTGACCAAGCATAACTTTTTCATACTTTATCAGAAATTTTCCATCCAAGTCTCATATTGAAGAGAATGAAATTACCTAAAATTCATATTCAACCCTCAAGTTAAAAATATGCACTCGCTAAAAGATATGAATTTCCACATTGTAGGTCCTTTTGAAAAGTCAACAAAAACACTTTTTGGGTCAAAGCTTCTTACATGAACATGGAAGACTCAATTGAGATGAGACCAAAAGGGTTGCTTAGGGTACATCCTAAGATTTCTAAAAAGCCAAAGAACACCTCTCTAGGGTTAAAATTTGAAGAGATATGCCTTGTCAAAGTTGACCTTTTTTGCAAAATTGCCAAAAGTCAAATGTGCTCAAAAATGCATTTATTTGCCAAATGGGCCTAATTTTTATGCTTGCACCTCACTCATGACATGGTCCACGACCCAAATCTTCTCTCACATGTTATTTGCTTCATTATTTATTTTATTTTTATTTTTTATTTATTAAAAATTGAATTAAATCAAATCATTGGTAAATAATAGCAAATATTTGTTTTGATTGGATTTTTGGACAGAATCACAAGCTCATTATGTTGGCATATCAGAATCAAATCATATCAAAGCTAATTGGCACAATAATGGCATGATTAGGCCAAATTTGGAAGGATATCACACCACATGAAAACCAAATCAAATCTTCAAAATTTGCAAAGATACTAGTGGTTTTTACAACCCTAATTCGTTCAGGTACATATACATAACATATCCAAGGCAAAAGGAAGAGGTTGCAGTCGTGAGAAAGGAAGAACAAAACTCTAAAAATTGGCAAGAAAGTGAGAGATCATTCTTGGACTTAGAGGTTGATACAGGCCATTCTAAGACTACCAATAGACTCCTGGACGTCTCCAAAACGTGGCTCAATCAATTACAAGCCTTTCCATGCATGGATTCGTAAGCCACAGACCCACAGTTTGCATATCAAAACTTGAGTTTGATTTCTTAATTCACGCATGATTAAGCATTTTTAAACATTGCCTTGTGTTCATATTGTCATTTGCAACATTTTGGTTTACTTGATTTTGTGTTTTGCTGCTTAAATCCCGAGTTACCATTACTAGGGTTTTCGTGTTGGTTTTAGGGTTTTCACATACAAGTAAAATTAGACCAAGAACAAGGTACTGGGATGATCGTGGCATCAAGACCAATTTAATCCTTGTCTTTGAATTCATTTATCATGTGTATTACTTAATGTTTGAAGAACGCAGGTTGTAGCCACGAACATTTGTCCGTAGGTAAAAGTTGCAGGCCTAACACGACGGAGGAGGAAGAAGATGATGATGTGTTCAACCATCATTGGGCCATTCAAATAAAATGCGCTTTTTTGTTTTAATTCGGTAATCCACGTTGCTTTCATATATTACATATCATTGTTATTATACTAACAAATAGAACATGGTAGCCCAGTGGTGAAGCGCGCATGGTATGAGTGGGAGGACCTAGGTTTGATCCCAGGTCCCAACGTTTTGCCATTTTCTTAACATTTAATTGCAGGTTCTGTACGCTGCCTTGCCAGGAGTCTATCATGCATCCTTTGATCCAACCATTGGATTCATCATTGATCCAAATCGAGCGCTTCATCTAGGAGGGACCATGGTGTACCATCAGGAAGACTCCCTACTGGATCACGCGCTGACTAGGCCTCAATCATAATGGGCTTGGATTAATTCAACATCACCCCCCCAATTGCTTAAGCAGGCCCATCTCTAATCTTTTTTATTTTATTTTATTTCTTATTCTTTTATTATTTACTCAATTCTTTTTTTTTTACAAAATAACAAAATCATTTTTTTATCAAATAAAAAATCACAACAAAAAAAAAACATAAAAATTTTTTTTTCATAAATTTTTTTATTTTCTTGAATTAATTAGTCTAATTCTAATTAGGTTAATTTAATTCCTTTTTATAATTAAAACTAATTAAAAATTAGGATTTTGTAAATAATTAATTAATTTTCGTTCAAAAATAACTTAAATATTTTTTTTCCGCAAATTAGATTTTTTTAGTTTTTTCCAATAGTCTCCACATTTAATCCGTCGCACGCGTTTTAATTACCATTTTGATTATTATTTATGTAACTGTTTCGAGGTTGTAATAGGTTTTAATTAGGGTTTTAATTTCCGCATTTTATTTTCAGTTAAATAATTATGTATCTGCGAAAGCCATGTAATAGTTAGGATTTCTATTTCCGCACTTTAAATCTCCGCAATTATTAACTGTTAGATGTATGCCAATAAGATTCTATGGCAAGAATATTTGAAAATTAAAACGGTAGTGTGATACGGTGGCAGAACCGACTGTTTGAAATGCTGGTTTGCATTTTGCGTTTTATGTTTGCAAAATGTCGCGGTAAGCAAGAGTCGCCACCGACTTTTATTTCATCCAATCGGAAAGGAAAAAAGTACAGAAAAAACCCTTTTTCGAGATATTCTGAGTACGGGGGGTAGATTATAGAAAGGGAAGGTGTTAGCACCCTTTCTATCCATGGTTTTCCATGGGCTCTTAGGTGCTTGCTCATCTTTTTTTAAAATTTCTTATGTATGTGCTTTGGTTTGAAAAGTTTGACTTCGTGATAACCCTTGTATTAGTCCTCAAAGGTGTGACAAAGTTATTTTGAAAATTGTTTTGAAATGTGTAAGTGTGAAAAGTTTTGATTTGAGGAAGTACCTACTAGCATCTACCTACTCGAAAAAAGATCATTTCTATTCTCGTTCCTTTAGACAACGCTATCCTACTATTGAGAAATAGGTAGCACCGTCGTTGGAGTTGTAAGGGTCAATTCGAAAAGGACGTTCAATCACTAAAGCAATGTTAGGACACCTTAGTAATAACCCTAGAGTCTTAAGATCATATTCGAGGCAACATTTCCGAGGCAACATTCGAATGGGACATTTGATCTTTGCTAGACAGGAGGGCAACCACTAAGACACTCTATACTTAACGATTGTTTACCGAAGGCAACCGAAGTGAGAGTATACCCTAAGAGTGATATGTGCGAGTGATCTGTTTTCAATTATTTAGTCTTTGCACATTAGGGTTTTCTAAGTGGATTAATTTGTAATGCATTCTTGTCATACAATCCTATTAGCATACATCTAAACAGTTAAATATTTGCGGGAATTAAAATGAGAGAAAGTAAATCTACGCTATTACAAGGCTTCGGGGAGGGGGATTAGTTACATAGCCAAAAACCCGGGAAAAAGCGATAAATAAAAAGCCCTAGATTAAACTATTACAAACCATGAACAATTACAACAACATTGGCAAAAATAAATAACACGCGTGCGATGAATCGAATACGAGACAACTAGGGTTTTGGCCCTTGCCTAAACCTAATTGCGATTAATTAAAAAAAGCTTTTGTTTGGTTTTGTTATTTTAAGAAAAATAAAGAAATTATTACATTAAAAAGAAAATCCTAATCCTAATTAATTTTAAATTAAGAAAAATAAATTAATTTTTCCTAAAACCTATTTTTTGTATTTTAATTCATTTGAGAAAGAAAAGAAAAATAAAATTAAGTCAAAAGTTTAACCTAATTTCTATTTGATTTTATTTTTGAAAACAAACTACAATTTCCCTAATTTAAACTAAATTAAATTAATTTTGATAAAATAAAAACTAATCCTAATTTTTGATGAATTATTGATTTTATAGTTTTTTGTGAAAAAATAATTAATTTGCCAATTAAATAAATAAAGGAAATTAAAGAATAATAAAAAAAAGAAAATAAACAAAAAAAGGTTAGTAAATGGGCCTGTGGTTTTTGCTGAAAAGGGGGGGGGGGAGTGCTATCTGAATTGCTGGGCTCAAATGGCTAAGGCCTGCTTGACTTCATTCAATCCAGTATGCACGTTGATTGGGGGCGCATGGTAGTCCTCCAAAGGAAAGGCATTGGATCTGGAGCGTTGATGAGTTGGATGGCCAGATCCTAATGGTACAGGATGAGCTCCTTGGTTTGCAACGCGCTGGATTATCTATTGAAGAAAAATATGAATAAAGGTTGGGACCTGGGGATCGAACCCAAGTCCTTAGGCACTCTTCTCCTGCACGCTTGCCAACTGAGCTATCTGATTTATTTGTATATACAATAAAAAACAATTATTATATAATGAAAACAAAACACTGAAACTCAAAACGCGCGAAATTCAAATCACCCAACCAGAGGGTGCCACACATCCATCTTCTTCCTCCCAACCGTCGTTTTAGGTAACAACACTTTTACCTACAGTTGCCTTGCTGTAGCTACAAGCCTGTTCATCACAAAAATTCTCTACAAGCAATATAAATGGAATTCAAAGGTGCCAATCGACTCGTCTCATCCTCACGGGTGTCATGGCACCAAAATCCAAACCCAATTTTGCCTATACTGCAAAGCCCTAAACAAGAACGTAAAACCCTAGCTATGGCAATATCCTGTACAAGCGTTGGAAATGCAATTAAATGGTACCAATAGTTTGCAAACTCAATGATGAACACAAATATATGATCAAAACATGCATAAGATGAGTAAATCTACGAAATCAAATTTGAGTTTGGAAGAAAATCGTGATACCTGTAACTTACAATTCCAGGCGTGAAAAGACTTGTAATTGATTGGGAAATGTTCCTGGGATGTCCAGCAATCTGTTGGCAATGTGAGAATGGCACGATTTGGTCTCTAGTATGGAAATTGGATCACCACTTTTTCTTGAATTTTTTGAGTTTTGTTCTAGCTCTGCATGACTGCTCCAACCTCTCTCATGCCTTGGATTGCTTCTGTATATGTACTACAACATGTTAGGTCAACAAAAACGAAATCAATCTTGCCCATTATGAAGATTTGATTTGGTCTTTCATGGCATATGATATCTTTCCAAATTTGCTCAAATTCAATCTTTTTCCAACCAAATTAGCCTTGCACGAGTTGATTCTCAATTGACAGCATATAAGATCTTCCTTCAATGCAAAAATCATCCCTAAAACACAATATATGATTTATTTAGATTTATTTGATTTTATTTGAATTTTAAGTGAATAAAAATCAAAACAAATTGAATAAATAAATAAATAAATCATGGAGGGTCCCATAGGTCGTGTACTATGTTATCATTGAAGTGCAAGCACAAAAAGTTGGACCCATTTAGCAAAAAATGCAAATTTGAGCACATTTGGCTTTTGGCAATTTTGCAAAGAGGGTCAACTTGGCCAATAAATAAATCTCTCAATTTTGACCCTAGAGAGGTGTTCTTGGACTTTTTAGAAATCTTAGGATGTCCCCTAAGCAAACCTTTTTGTCTCATCTCAATTGATTCATCCATGTTCATGTATGAAGCTTTGACCCAAAAGGTGTTTTTGTTGACTTTTCAAAATGACCTATAATATCAAAGTTCATATATTTTTGTGAGTGCATATTTTGAACTTGGAAGCTGAATATGAATTGTAGGGAATTAAACCCTCTTCAAAATGAGCTTTGGATGGGTCATTTCTGATAAAGTATGAGAAAGTTATACTTGGTCAAAGTTGAGTTGACTTTTCCTACAAAACCCTAATTTAGCAACTTTTGGGTTTTGATGAATTGTGAGCAATCCATGAGGAATCATGATCAACCCTTGATCAAATGATGAATGATACTTCAAAATGAGGATGTTGACCAAAAATATTGAGGTTTGACTGTTTGTGAGCCACAGTTGATTTTCAGGCTTTTGAGCAATTGACTGAGCAAACTTCTTCTGCAAGGCTTGAAACTTGACATGGATGATCTTGAGAATATATTAGGACAATGGTGAGAATTTGGGATCTTTTGGGCTCAAGCATCTTGATGCAAAATGAAACCCTAATTTGAGGTAGACTTCCTTAGGAGAGAGTTCGTCTGGTCAACCCTTGGACTTCCTTGAGCAATTTGAGGACCTCACTTGACATGTATTGAGAAATATGGGAGGGAAAATTTTGGGGTACAACATGTAGATAACCTAAATGTGTAAAGACAAATTAACTGAAAAAAGCTCACTCGCACATGCTCACTCCTAGGGTTTACTCCACTTCGGTTGCCTTCTGTTGTACCCCAAAATTTGCCCTCCCATTTTTCACAAAAATCATAACCCTAGGGTTTCTCAGATATTCAAGATTGGCTCAGGAATCGATCAGACATATTTTCTCCTTTGGTGGTAAACCAACACTTAGGGTTTTTCTTGCAATTCTCACAAGAAATGAATTCTCAAAGATCCAATTGGCTTTCACATATTTTCATGCTTTTTCAAGTTTACTGAAAGATTACTGTTTGTTCTCAAGACATGTTCATTTGGGACAAGAGACAGGATCTAAGACTGTCATTTGGAACATTCATGTTTTGTTTGATCCAGGTTAACCAGATAATTTGCGTCTGTTAAGACATTTGCATGTTAATGGAATAAGTATTTGTTTGTTTATGGAATAAACATTTGTTTGAGGAATACACAGTGCGTGTTTATTTGGAATGCTGTGGCAAGATTACTTGATCGTTGGAATTTAAGTTATTTTGGTTGGAATTATTGGAATACAGTTTCAATTATCTTAATCAGGAATCTTAAAGAATTAGTGAAGATGCGAAGAGAAAATTGCAAGTTATTGACAGTAAAAGATTCTAATGGATATCAGAATACCTCATAAGACCTTTTTTTGTTTACTTCAAAAATTGTTACAATACAATTTATTATTTAAATGCTTTAAGTTTTACAACTTATTGTATTTGAAAAATAAATTAGTACAATTATTTGAGTATTTCTATCTAAATTACAAAGGAAAAATATAAGCCTAAGGATGACTAAGCTTCCATTGCTTCCATGCTTGCCAAAGAATCTTATGTTTCCTCTGCTTTGCCACTATCTAGTTTGCGCTCACATGAAAAACAAAATACAGAAAAAATGATCAGTACAGTTAATTGGACATGGTTAAGAATTTTCAAAAGAGAAAAATGTGTTCATCATTAAAGTTTGCAATTTGGAATCAGAAGACTATTTTTAATTCATCACATTTTTATTTTTTCTATTTGCAAATCACAATAATATTACTCTTCTTGGTTCACAAAAATAAAAATAAAAATGCAAGCAAAGCTGTCCAAATAAAAAAAAATGCGAGCAATTTATCCAAATACAACTAGGCTGCCCAAACAAGTGAAAGTATGCAAGCAACATGGCAAAACAACAGCAAGGCTGTCCAAACTAGACAGCAGCGTACCAAAAGGCAAACAGCAACATAACAGCAAGAACAAGACAACAACATAACAACAAGAACAAGACAGCAGCATATCAGCGTACCAAAATGCAAACAAAATACAAACAGCAAGAATGAGGCAACATAGGCAGTAGCGGATAAAAGAGCATCAACAAGAAGAAAATATAAAACTAAGTCAATAAGCAAGAGGAGGCTTGTTCAATAAGCCATTTTTCATCATTTTCCAATTAAAATTGCAAACTTTTCAGAAAAAAATATTTGGCTTAGGGTCATTAAGAGAGGAAGAGGAAAGAAGTCACCTAGGGATGCTGCCCTGCTGTCACAATTGCACCAGAAATGCTAGAAAACAAAACTGCAAGGAAAAGAGCATAAGGAGAACATGCCCAAAGTATTCAAAATTTGGTGGTTTCCCACCATTTTGAATAAGCTGTAAAACAAAAGAAGCCACATGAATATAACAGTAGAAAAAGGCTCAAGAAAAACAAGAGAAACATTTTTATCAAAACTCTCTCAAAAACTGTCAAAAAACTTTCAAGCTGCCCAACCATTTCAAACTGTCAACAAATCCCAAAACCATCCACCAAACCTGTAAAACAATACCAAACTGTAAACCAGAAAATCGCAAACAAACCATCCCAGCCTCAAACCTGCCAAACTGTCAAAGAAAAAAAATTGCATAACTAGTTCTCAAATCAAAGAACTGTAAAAGGCATCATGGGTGCAAAACCATTTTCAACAAACACAACTCAGAAAACCTCCCAACAACCAAAAACTAAAAACCTGTAATACAATACCAACCATTTTCAAACAAACCTTCAAACAAACCTCTCAACTGTAACATTCCAACCACAAAATCATACCATAACCAAATCCAACAAGCAAAAACTCAGAAACATGGCCAAACCAAACATGACCAAAGCCTGCAAACTGTGACAACAAACCATAAAATCATCCCAGTATCAAACCAATTTTCAAACCAACAAGTAGAAACAGAAAAACATACTCAAAATGTCCAACATCCTCAAACAGTTCCAAACCTGTAAACCAACAACAAACAGCCAAAACCTGCAGTACCAAAACTGTCCAACAATCTTCAACAGTCCAAAAACCAGTAAACCATCAAAGACATTCAAATCATCAAACTATCATACAGTCTAAACAAAACTGTCAAAAATCAGTATCCAAACCAACAAAGGCACAATACCATCATCATTCAAAGTTCAAGGGACAGAAGGAGACTCAGAAGCATCATCATCATCATTCAACGTAGAGGACAGAAAAAGAAAAGGTTACCAGAAAGAGCTCACACACACCATCATTTCTCCCGTCATTACAAAGAAACTTTCCAAAATACTTTCAAAACCCACACCACAAGCACACAGTCAAAAAAAAGCAAGTGATCTAAACGAATAACTAAGAGCCCATGGAAAACCATGGATGAAAAGGGTGCTAGCACCTTCCCTTTTCATAATCTACCCCCCGAACCCGAGAAAATTCTCAAAAGGTCTTTTATGTGCTTTTTTACCTTTCCTTTTGGATAAAAGAAAAGTCGGTGGCGACTCTTGCTAACCGCACAAGTGCGAACGAAACGAAAAACATCTAGTCAGTTCTCCCACCGTATCACACCTTTGGTTAAGCGGTCATAAAGTATAGGGTTTGTTAGTGGTCGTCCTCTAGCCCCGAAAGATCTCAAATGACCCATTCGTATGTTGCCTCGGAAACATATCTTTAAGGCTTTAGTATGATTACTAACACCTCCTAACATTGCTTTTGTGACCGTATTTGTCCTTTCGAACGTCCCTTAAAACTCCAACGATGGTGCTACCTATTCCTTAATAATGGGATAACACCGTCTAAAGAAAAATAAACAGTCTTTTTCGAGTAGGTAGATTAACTTTTAAGTACTTGCTCAAACCAACTTTTCACACAAACACCTTTCAAAACCACTTCGTCACATCCTTGAGGACTCAAAGAAGGGTTATCACGAAGTAAACTTTTTTTTCAAAACAAGCACACACACGCAATTTTAAAAATGAGCAAGTACCGAAGAGCCCATGGAAAGCCATGGATAGAAAGAGTGCTAACACCTTCCCTTTTTATAATCCACCCCCCGTACTCAGAAACATCTCGAAAAAGGTTTTTTCTATTCTTTTTCCTTTTACCTTGTTGGATGAAATAAAATTAGGTGGAGACTCTTGCTTACTGCGACATTTTGTGAACAAAAATGCAAAACGCAAACCAGTAAAAACAGTCGGTTCTGCCACTGTTGCACCCCAAAATTTGTCCTCTCATTTCTCAAGGAATCACCCTGGATCCTCAAATTTTCTCTCATCCAATTCCAAGCCTTGAGTTATCAATTTTTCCAAGCAAACCATTCACAAGGGAAAAATGGTCATTTGCATACTGAGAAGTCTAACTTTGACTTTTGGATCAAAATCAAATCTCAAAAATCATATTTCATCAAGACATGTTGGAATATGAAGTTTATTTCATCAAGAGTTTCAAAAGTCAAATTTTACTTTGGAAGATTCAAATTCTAAAAACTTAGAATTTTTTCTAAGTATTTAAGAAATATGACAATTTCAGAACTTCTGGGCCAGTGTTCACACTCAGCAAATTCTGGATATTCTTAAGACAGAGTTTGATCAGAATTCGGGACTAGTTTTCATAAAGGTTCGGTCAGAATTTGAAAAGGTTAAATCAAAGAAGGTAACAAAGCATGATGTAAGTATACTGGAAGTTCTGAAGGATCCTTCAGAATACGCTGAAATCAAAAGATACAAAGATCAAAAGATGAGATGCTACGCTGAAGCAGAACTTCTAATCCAGAGTCAAGCAAGGATGCAGAGTTTCACATGGGAACCCATTTAATGTTCACAACCACTTGTGAAGTCTCTATCCAAGGGATTTTCCCCATGTGTACCCCTACTGTATTGGGAAGACAAACTTCTGTGTAAAAGTATGCTAGACCCACGCGCTGCTTCTACTTTTCCTTAATTCACGCTGCCAAATCCAACTAAGGCACTGTTAACCATCCAACTTGAATGCATTGAACCCCCACTTGTTTAATCTTACTTCAAGATTAAGTCAGCATCTAGCACATGATGTTTCCACCACTTGACATCTCCAAACTACAAAAACTTTGCCTATAAATAGTACACCAATGGCCACTGAGAAAGGAGCCAGAAACAATTGGTGAAAGAAGCGAGAAAATTGAGAAAGAAAGCTTTGAACCACTGCAAAAATTCCAAGAACCCAGGAAACTGTAAACACAAAATACCAAAATCTTAGCATTGATTCCTTACATTCAAACTTCATTGTTTTCCTCAAGTGTTCTTGACTAAAGCCATCCATGCAGTTGCTGATTCACACATTAGAAGCTACTTTAACTTCTGTATTCCTATTTCCATACACTCTCCATTCACTTCCACCTCAAAGGAGTCAGAATATCACCTCTTGGCTGTTCTAGAAGTTGAAAACTTCCATCCTGCTGAGTACGTGAAGAAGTTGCTCAGAACATCACCAGAATTCAAGACCAACTTCCAGTTCACAGAATCCTTTCCAGCTGCAAGGTAAGTTTTCTGCTGACTCTCATCATAATTGATTAAGCATTGTCAGATTTTGCATATTTAGCACAATGTAGATATTATGATCCTGATGATGTACATATTCTGAAAATTCATGCATATGCTTACCTAAATAGAAGAAATCCCTATCCAGAGCTTCATAAGGAAATTAGGACTCAGAACAAGAATTAGCAAATACATGTTACTTCTGATTTGTGCTTCTGATCTTTTATGAAATTTGTCATAATTATTATATATGCAACTTCTATTCAGTTAAGAAATAACTAAGTTGCAGATGTTCTGACTGGCATGGAGAGAGGCAAAGTTCTGACAGTTGCGTCAGAACTTCTGAAAACTTCTGAGTTCTCAGAAGATCTAAAACTTCTGAACTTCCATATTTTTGCTAACATGTTTCTCTTTGTGTAGTAAGTCAGAGTCAGAACTTCCGACCTCTTCTATTTTCAGCATTTGCGCTGATTTTATTTTCTTTCTCTTTTATTATTTTGCCATCATATTGTTTTTTATTGTTAATAAAAAAAACACCAAAAATATTTTATATTTTGCATATTATATTTTCTTTTAACATAAAAAGACAAAAATATTTTCTTAAACAAAACTTACTTCTTTTCTTAAATAAATAAGCATTTTACGTTTCATGTACATTCTTATCTATTTCAATATGGTTGTAATAGTAACCTAGAATTTTAACTTGCAACCCCCATTCATAAATATGTACCCCCATCCCCTTAAATATTGTAATAGCGTAGGACTTTACATTTCCGCACTGTTATTGCTTTCAATATATGCTAGTAATTAGGGCGTGTATGACAAGATATGAAAATTGACAAATAGATCACCCTAATCAAGACAAATTATGCATGCAATCAAATACACTCGCACACTTACACCCTTAGGGTAATTCCACTTGTTGCCTTATAAAAATGGCCATGTTATGCATGTGGGATATCTTAGCACAAACAAATCGAAAAATACAATATCATAGTCCCTCAATGACGCTATCAAAAGTTGCCTTTCAAAATGATCTTAGTCCCTAAAGAAAAAGTACTAAGTCATCTCACAACGTTGCTATCATGGTCATACAATGACCCAACGCTCGTCCCTTCACATCCAAAGATGGGGCTTCTTGCCAAATCAATGGTAAGATAGAAACATCTAAAGGAGGAGGAAAAACATATTTAAGACCTTTTGAGTAGGTAGATTACTTTTAGTTACTTGCTCAATTTCAAAGTAAACATCCTTGCTATTTTCAAAAACAATCACATACACTTTCAAAACAGCTTCAAAACACTTTCCAAACATTGAAATATTTTCAAAAGCTCAACACTTTGTATACATTCTTACGAACGGGAATCATTACAAAGTTTGCCTAAACGATGTCACCTTTTCAAAATACTTTCAAAAACCACACAAAGCACAAATTCAAACAAAAACAAGTGATCTAGCAAGTAACTAAGAGCCCATGGAAAACCATGGATGAAAAGGGTGCTAATACCTTCCTTTTTCATAATCTACCCCCCAAACTCAAGAAAACATCTCTAAAGGTATTTCTTATGATTTTTCACCTTTCCTTATTAGATAAAAGAAAATTAGATGGCGACTCTTGCTAAACCGCAAGATTTGCAAACACAAACGCAAAAACATCAAGTCAGTTCTCCCATCGTATCACAGAACTGGCGACTCTGCTGGGGAAAAGACTCTGTTAAGTGGGGTTACCTTAGGGATAGATCATATTTACTTGCTTACATTGTTTGATTTTTTTTCTTTACATTTTGGTTCCTTGTTTGGGTTTGTTTTAAATCCTACACCCGGATTTAGGGATACCTTTTAGGTAAGTAGCAATAAACTGTGAGGGAACTGTGTGGGGTATACCGACACGGTTGAAGCAGTAACTACGTTGATGTGGCACTTTGGTTGGTAACGGTAACCCTTGAGTCAGTCAAGGAGAGTATGGGGCTGCCGCGTGGTGTCGTAAAGCATCAACTGACCTTAGAACCTTAGTTGACCAACTTGGCCATTAGGACGTAGTGAGATGACCGGCTTTGGTGCAGTCCGAAGTTGGTAGATACTCGATACTACACTCATTGAGGTTTGACTCTTGTGTTTTGTTTGGTTGCAAGTCAATCACTTATTGAACGAAACTTGGGGGAAAGATCAGTGATATTGAGATCCCTTAGAACCCGGTTACTATTAACTAGGACAGGTTGAGCCAACTAAACTTCAAGAGGGTACTTACCTGAAACCACATGCAAGCATAAACCCAAGGACTTGTTTTCTTTGTATATACACTTGTACATAACATCATAAGCATCATAAACATCATATCATAAGCATTCTCACACAATTTCAAGGATTTTTGGATGTATCTTTATTCTGTTTTGTAGGACATGGCTTCCACTCGTAGGAGCACTATCCAAGTCAGTCTAGTAAGGATACCTCCACAACTCAAGGATTTAGTATCAAGGGTCCCTGAAGATTCTCCATTCACCAAAAGACATGGTCGACTCCTTAGTCTGGTTACCTCAAGTATTGAAGAAGATATGGTAAAGGTGCTTGTCCAATTATTCGACCCTTTGCATCATTGCTTCACTTTTCCCAATTACTAACTTGTGCCCACTTTGGAAGAATTTTCTCAACTCATGGGGATCCCTATTCTTAATCAGTTACCTTTCAACGGTATTGAAAGAGACCCTAAACCTGAGGAAATTGCTCGAGCTCTACATTTGCAACCATCTGACATAGTAGCAAATTGGGTAACAAGGAGTGGTGTCAAAGGGTTCCTGACAAAGTTTTTCTTGGAGAAGGCTCAAGAGTGTTGGAATACTTTGGATCTACAAGCCTTCGAGGAAATTTTGGCTCTTCTCATCTATGGGTTGGTACTATTTCCCAATCCTGACCAATTTATAGATGTAAATACGATCAAGGTTTTCATATCTCATAATCCAGTGCCTACATTGCTTGGAGACATCTTGCATTCTCTTCACTCTCGCACTTTGAAGAAAAGAGGGTGTGATACGGTGGGAGAAATGACTTGAGGTTTTGCGTTTGTGTTCGCAAATGTTTCGGTTTAGCAAGAGTCGCCACCGACTTTTTATTTTATCCAAAGGAAAGGTCAAAAAGCACAGGAAAGACCTTTGAGATGTTTTCTTGGGTTCGGGGGGTAGATTATGAAAAGGGAAGGTGCAAGCACCCTTTTCATCCATGGTTATACATGGGCTCTTAGTTACTTGTTTAAATCACTTGATTTTGCTTTTCAATTGTTTGAAATGGTGCTTTGTGTGTGGTTTTTGAAAATGCTTCGAAAAGAGGCCATCGTTGTGGCAATCTTTATAATAATTCTTATTTGAATATATACAAAGGTGTTTGTATTTTGAAAAGATATTTCAATGTTTGAAAGTTTGTTTTTGGGAAATGTTTTGAAATTGTGTTGTGAAGTGTGTTTGAAAATAGCAAGGATGTTTTTTGCAAGTTTTGATCAAGTAATTAAGAGTTGTCTACCCTATTTTACTCAAAGATCTTTCCTACACATTTTTAAACCTTTTGACAGTGTTGTTTTCCCATTGCATTTGGTAAACAACCTTGTATTTGGATGTTAAACGGGACAGGCGCGGGTCATTGTATGGACCATGATAGCAATTATGCTAAGTATCTTTAGCAAATTTTT
This sequence comes from Vicia faba, assembly GCA_948472305.1. Lineage (NCBI taxonomy): Eukaryota > Viridiplantae > Streptophyta > Magnoliopsida > Fabales > Fabaceae > Vicia > Vicia faba. The sequence continues at coordinate 1,518,870,942 of OX451741.1, read as the reverse complement.
GAGGGACTAGATCATTTTGTATAGGCAACCAAGATAGCGTCATCGAGGGACTATGATCTTTTGTTTTGTTTTTGTTTTGCCAAGATACTCAACATGCATAACATGGCCATTTTCAAGGCAACAAGTGGATGAAACCCTAGGGGTGCATGTGTGTATTGTGTTATCAATTTTCATGTTTTTTTTTGTCTTTGTATTAGTCAAGCTATTTGTTTGATTTTGGATTTTTGCATACAAACCCTAATCTCTAACATGGCATATTTGAAAGCATAAAGTGCGTAAAATAAACCTAAGCTATTACAATATTGATATGGGGAGGGGGATACAATTTTTGAATGGGGGAGTATTTGCAAGAAAATAAAACCCTAATATTTGCTATTACATCCAAATTGAATAAATGGTACAAATAAATAAATAGGCAAGTATTTAAATGGTCAATTAAATAAATATGCAAAATATTATGAATATGCAAAAAATGTTTTTGTTTATTTTTATGTATGTAAAAATAAAATATTTAATGTATAAAAAAAATAGAAATAAAAGATTTTTTTTTTATTAAGGGTAAAAACCCTAATTTTCTTTAAGAAAGCATATATATATATTAATTATATTATTTGTGTATAATAAAATAATAAAATAATGAAATATGTACAAATATAAAAAAAATGAAAATATATTAGAAAAATATTATTTAAGTATGTAAATAATAATAATAAAAACATAATATTTTTTATGTATTATTTTCAAGTTTTTTATTAAAGAAAATAAAAGTATATACTAATTAATAATTATTTTTATGTCTAAAAAATAATAAAAATAAAATAAAATAAAATGTGAAAATTTATAAACATGTTTTTGATATTTTTTATGTTTAGAAAATAAAAATAAAATCAGAAATGAAAAATAATTGAAAAATACAAAAATATAAAGAAATGGGCTAGGGGGTGCAATCAGTAAAGAGGGGGTGTCAAAAACAAAACCAGAACCAAGCCCAGCCCACTGAACTTCATCTTCAACCTTTGTCAAACAAAAACACACGCGCCTGATTCAAATATGGAAAACCTGCATACGTGCTCTAATGCAAAAACTCATAACACCAAAGTTATAACATTTTTCAAGACGATTTCAACCATATAAAGAACTTAATCTAACCCTCAAAGACCAGAGAGAATTTCTCTGGCCCTAATTTCTAACCTAACTTTTTCAGGAAGTTCATGAATCAAATTCTCTTAACACAATTAACTTAAATGAAATCTAAGCATATGTACAGCTTCATGGCTATGAGTACTACATTTTTTATTCACAAACCTAAGCCTAATGATTCCTAAATAGAGAGATAGGAAGTTGAGAAAAACCTGTTTCAGTTAAACTCGTGTATGGCAATGTGGAGCTTTTCAGTGAGACCTGAGGTGCTTGGGAGCTTGCCTGAACTTCCTCTGACCTTCCCCAATGCCTAGTTTGCTTTGGACTTGCTTGAGAAAGCTTGTAGAACTCAACCTGCACAATCTAAAAACAGAAATGGTGAAGCTTGCAAATGGGGTTACAATCACTGTTCAATGGTTGGTATAGCTTGGATAAGTTATATGGGATGTGTTTGAACAAGTTTGGGGCAAAACGCACGAGTGGTTTTTGCTATGGAAGTGAAACTGCAGGGAGTGCCCTGTTTTGCAAAAGGAAGGTTATTTTGTGTTTTGGAAGGCTTGAGGATTCAACAACTCGTGTTTCTGGCTCAAGGTAATGCACACAACTTGTCTCAAAAGCTTGCAAGAGTTGGTTCTATCAGATATGCAAGTTATGGCTCTTTGGTAAGTTTACTTGTATTTTAAGCAAAAGTAAGAAATGATGCAAGACAAGCCTGTACAAGCTATCTACCAGCTTTCACTTTATGATCTTGGCCCCCTCAGTTTGTGGATATTGTTTGTTATACAAGATTTTGTTCAAGGCTCAAGAATGCAATTTGACATAAAGCAAATTTGACAAAAATGGCAATGTTACTTTTTTGCTATTTTTGGATTAATCTCTTGTGTAATCCTCCCATGATCAGAACAAAGCCTTAAACCAATGTATTTACATTTAATTATTGAGTATGAAAGGGTTTAGGGACCTGTAATCAAGTACAAATGAAGCTGGACAAAAATTGCAACTTGTATCAACATGAAAATGCCATGGATCAAAAGTGAGTTTTTGCCAAATTCAAACCTTCGATTCTCCCTAATGATAAATAATTTTGGAGAGTTCTTGTACATTTTGGTAAGCTTGTAACATGCTATACAATCCATATTTGAAATTCATTTTGAGATTCCAAGTGGAAATAGGTGAAAAAATTCCATGAAGATAGGTCAAAATCCTACCTAAACTAGGGCAAAATTTCACTAAGTTAAAAGTTTCATGGACCCTTGTTCCAAAAATCATAACTTGAGATCCAAGCTTATTTTGAGAAAACTTTGTGAATAAAAGTTGTAGAATTTGTGGAGGACTATAACTTTCATGTTGGAAGTTTTGTTTTAATCCAATTTCATCATGGTGAAAATGTTGGGCAAAGTTAGGAAAAATTAAGAAAATTTCATAACTTAGAAATATTCTAAGTTATGAAATTTTTCAATCTTAAACCCTAATTTGCAAAATTGGGTTTCTTGATGAAAAAGTTTCATGTTTTGACACATCTTGATGAAAAATGACCCTTGGCACTTGATTTTGACCAAAAAGTAAAAGTTTGACTTTTCAGTGTACAATTGACTTTTGATCAGTTGACTGGAAAATTCATATGTCAATCCAATGCAATTGAGATCTTTTGAACCTTGTGAATAGGTCAAGATGATGCAATTGAGTCCTTGAATCCATGATTGAACCCAATTTTCCATTGGCTAGGTGAAAAGTCAGAAATTGCCCTTCTGCAGCCAAAACCCTAAAAATGACCATTTTGCCCTTTTGATGATCTGATCAAATTTCTTGAGGAGTTGTAGTAAAAACTTGATCAAATGGTTCATATGAGTTTATAATATTGATATGGATCAAAATTTATGAGGTCTGACTGTAAATTGGCCACAGTTGACTTGTTCCCAATACAATTGATTTTTAGGTCAACTGTCCAGTTGACTGGGCAAAAATTTGATTCAAGGCTTGAAACTTGGTATGAGTAAACTTATAAGTCCAACACGAAGCATGAAAGTAATATTGAGCATTAGAAGTCCAAAATTCCTTGTGCAAACTCAAACCCTAATTTGGGTCAAAAGTGCAAGGAGATGTCTTGAGCAGAGCAAACCCTAGCTTGGCCTTGAGTGCAAAGAGTCTTGTGATGAGAAATCTTGATAAAATGAGAGGGAAAATTTTGGGGTACAACAGCTTCCCCTGTTCAATCTTCTTGAACCTGAAGAGTTAGATTGGCGAGTTTGCCTTTCGTGACTCGAAGGTAAAAGAGGATTGGACACTAGAGTGCCCGTAAATTTGCACTCGTCAGAGTAGTTGAGGGAATGGGCTTATGGATGCCATTTGGAGATGTGACAAAATCTTGCCGGAGATGGGCTTAAAGATGCCATCTGTTGTACCCCAAAATTTGCCCTCCCTTTTTCACAAGAAATCACAACCCCAGGGTTTTCTCTGATTTTTAAGAATTGGCTCAAGAATCGATCAAACAGACTTTTCTTTAGTAGTTAATCCAGGATTAGGGTTTTCTCTCACATCTCTCAGAAGAAATTGAGTCCTTAGAAATTGCTTGTTCAAATTTACTGATTATTCTCAAAGCCTGATTATCTGGGATAATAGCTGAGACTTTTTGTTTGGGACATTAAGGCATCTGCTTGTTAGTGGAGTGAAAGGTTTGCCGTTTAATGGAATGCTTGTTTGTTTAACTGTACAATGCGCATGTTAATTGGAATGCTGTTGCAAGGTTACGAGACTGCAAAGTTTTTTGATTATTTATTTTATCTGGGTTAGAATTGCTGAGATACAGTTTCAATTATTTTCGATTTGAGAGTCTTAAATAATTAAATGAACATGCAAGGAAGAAGGGCAAGATATTTGACATTAGAAATAAATTCTTTTGGATAAAGACTTTTTATTCATTTCAATTGTTGTTACAAAATTATTTGAATATTGTAAGTTTACAACTTATAGTATTTAAAATAATAAATGTTTACAATAAAAGGAAAATAAATCTAAGTCTAAATCCTAAACTCGATTGTTCCCGTGCCCGAGGTCTTTTGCTTCCTCTGCTTCCTCTATCGTCCAAGTTGCATTCACCTGAAAAAGAAGAAAGAAAAGAAATTAGTGCAGTTAATTTTTCAAGCAGAAAAGGAAAGAAAAGGGCATCATTAAAGTTTGTCGGTCGGAATCAGAATGCTATTTGTTCATCATGTTTTTATTTTTTTCCTTGCAAATCACAAGAAGATTGCTCTTCTTGGTTCACAAAGAGAAAAGTAAAAAAATAAAATGCAAGCATACAATTAGTTCAAATGCAAAAACATGGTTCAAATACAAAGTAAGGTATAAGGCTGCATACAAAGCAAACTTGCAGTAAAACTATGCCAAACTGAATATCAAACTGCAGTAACCAAGCATGGCAAGCTAACTAAACATGGAAAACCCAAACTGAATGCAAAATTGTCAAGTAAGCCAACTAGCAAAAGTACACAATGCAGCAGGTAATACAATGCAGAGGAAAACCAAATTATAAGCCAAAGAGGCTTGTCATAGCTGTCATCATTTTCTAGCCAGCAAACTTTTCAGAAAATATAATATAATAAGCAAAAGTGCTTATTTGAGAGAGAGAGAGAGAAAGAGAGGACCTTTAGTGAAAAGTTTTGTAGTTTGGCTAAAGCAGGCTGTCTCTAGTCATCAAGAAAAAAAAAGAGCAAAAGGATATAAAACTATCTAACTGCATAAACAGAGGGGGAGAAGAAAATACTTGGCCACAAAAAAACCTAAAAACTTGGCTCAGCACATAACATTCAGTCAGAGCATGGCTCTTTCAGCAGTTACACCAACTCAGTCAGAGATTGTAAACATGTTTCAGCACGTGATCTTTAAACAGAACATGACTTTTTCAGCAGCTATGCAAAAGTTCGGTCAGAGTTTGCTAGAGAAAGCAACAAAGCCTGAAACTTCTTCAGAACGTACTGGGGTCAGAAGGTAATGGGATCAGCAGATTGCATAAAGTACTGAAGCAAGATCACTAAGTCCAGAGTCTTTAAAGACAAATCAAAGGAGCATACTGGAAAACTCTCAGAGCTTGCTGAGGCAGCAAGAGGCCAAGGTCAGAGCTTTATTTACGTTGTTTTTGGTAAATCATAACTGTTGGCTAAGGTTTTAGGTAATGATGCAAAATCTCCTATTACAAGACTTTTGATGTTGATAAATCTAATCACCATTTAATGCTCATTAATGCTCACAACCACTCCTGAATATTCATCCAAGGGGTCTCTCCACGTGTGGCTTGTTAAACACCTTTGTGCAGGTTTAGGCATGGGTCTATGCGCCACTTTTCGCCTATAGGGGTCACTTCTCCTCAATCCTTGCCTACTGTTCCAGCCTAGGCTGAAAAGCTGTCCATCATCACAACTTTTCATGAAATTCCTTCAAAAATAAGTTAACCTCTACTGCATAAGATGGGCGCCCTTTAACGTTCAAAATCCATAAAGCCTTGCCTATAAATAGGACACCATTGTCCATCACAAAGAGGACATGAAAAAACATCCAGAAAAAATTGCTAGAGGAGAAACAGAAAACTCTAGTAAAAAAAACAACCTTGTGAATCTCTGTCCAAAAATCCCTGGTATTTTCACAAATTTGAACTTCCTACCTCCAAACTTCATTAATACCCAGTTTTCTTTGTGACCAAAGAACACCCACACAACTTCTGACCATACATACACATACTTTTTCCATCCACCCATCCTAAAAAAGAACTTGTCCAGAACACTATCAGAGCTAAAGCTAGCTCCCACTCACAGACTTTCTTCAACTAGCCAGGTAAGCACCTGCTGACTTTCATCACGCTGCTAAGCATCATCAGCTTTGCAGGCTCAATAAAACATAATTCAAATATCATGCTGCTGCTGTATGCGTTCTGAGGATTTTCATACCTCTGAATGCTTAAGTAGGAAGTGAATCAGTGTAGAACCTGCCTGTGACCTTGTTGGTTTTGTCTCCTGAAACACTTTGACATTTGCTGAGGTTGTCCCAAGCATGTTTTCTGTTTTGTGGAAAAATAATAAAACTGCAGATGTTCTGGCTAGCACATGGAGAAGCCAAGTTCTGACTTTGACGTCAGCACATCTGGAGCCTGTTTTGCTGTCAATAATATCAGAACTTCTGAAAATTATTGTATTTCCAACAGGGTCAGAACTTCTGACTTCCCCACTAACAAACTTTTTCCTTGCAGCGCATGGGGGTCAGAACTTCTGACCTTCCCACTAACAGGTTTCTGTTTTGCAGGTGCCAGAGTCATAAGTTCTGACTCATAGATTTTCACTAACAGGTTGATAATCTTATAGCAGGCCTGGGTCATAACTTATGACTTCCTATCAGCAGCGCGCTAGACCTCTCTCTCTTTCTCTTTTTCTTCCCCTTTTTATTTTCTTTTCTTATCTATTTTTCTCGTTGAACCACCCCCCATGTACAAATGTGTATCCCCATCCTCTGATGTTGTAATAGCGTAAGATTTTACATTTCCGCTTTTATTGCTTTCAAATGTAAATGCTAGTAATTAGGATGTGTATGGAAAGATAAAATCAATGAAATAGATAATCCTAATTCAAGATAAACTCTTGCATACAATAAAATACACTTGCACATAAACACCCCTAAGGTACCTCCACTTGGTTGCCCTAAACAAATGGCCATGATATGCATGTTGAGTATTTATTGGCAAAAAAAAACAAAACAAAAGATCATAGTCCCTCAATGACGCTATCTTGGTTGCCTAAACAAAAATGATCAAGTCCCTCAAAAATTTTCCAAAAATACTTAACACAATTGCTATCATGGTCTATACGATGACTCGCGCCTGTCCCGTTTAACATCCTAACACAAGGTTGTTCACCAAATGAAATGGTGAAACAACACTGTCAAAAGGGTTAAAAACATTAGGAAGGATCTTTGAGTAAAATAGGGTAGACAACTCTTAGTTACTTGATCAAAGCTTGCAAAAATATCCTTGCTATTTTTCAAATACACTTCACAACATAATTTCAAAACATTTCCCAAATCAAACTTCCAAAACATTGAAATATCTTTACAAAAAGACACACACCTTTGTATATATTCAAACAAGAATCATTACAAAGGTTGCCTAGACAAGGCCTCTTTTTCAAAGCATTTTCAAAACCACACACACAAAGCACCATTTCAAACAATTGAAAAGCAAAGGCAAGTGATATAAAACAAATAACTAAGAGCCCATGGATAACCATGGATGAAAAGGGTGCATGCACCTTCCCTTTTCATAATATGCTCCCCGAACCCAAGAAACCATCTCAAAGGTCTTTCCTGTGCTTTTTGAACATTCCTTTAGGTAAAACAAAAAGTCGGTGGCGACTCTTGCTAAACCGCACAATTGCAAACACAAACGCAAAACCTCAAGTCAGTTCTCCCACCGTATCACAGAACTGGCGACTCTGCTGGGGAAGAATTCTAAATATGGGGTTACCTTAGGGTTTTAGATCACCTTTGCATGCTTATCTTGATTGCCTTGATTGTTTTACATGTTGGGTTCCTTGTTTGGGTTTGTTTTAAATACTACACCCGGATTTGGGGACACCTTTTAGGTAAGTAGCAATAAACTGCGAGGGAACTGTGTGGGGTATACCGACATGGTTGAAGCAGTGGCTACGTTAGTGCGACATATTTGTGGGTACCGGTAGCCTTTGAGTCAATCAAAGAGAATACGGGGCCGATGAGTGATGTCATAAAGCACTAACAAACTCTTAGAACCTTACTTGACCATCTTGGCCTTATTAGGGATAGTGAGATGACCGGCTTTGGTACAGTCCGAAGTTGGTAGATACTCGATACTAAACTCATCGAGGATTGTTTTCTTGGAATATTTCGGTCGCCAGTAAAGTGGCTAAACTGAAACCATGAACACAGAAAATAATCCAGTGATATTGAGCTCTTTAGAACCCGATTACTATTTTTAGGACAGGTTGAGCCAACTAACTTCAAGAGGGTACTTACCTATGAACTCCATGCAAGCCTAAACCTAAGGACTTGTCTGCTCTGTGTGAATATGATTACTTGTATATACACTTGCTTACTTTTGCATACTTGTACATAACATCATAACATCATACCATAACATTTTCAATAACCATTTCAAGGATCTCGAGGGTCTTTGATGCAGGGTCACGTTGAACCAGACGTCTACCAAAGGGCAAGAGCATTCATTTTCCTCTAAACAAACACCGTCAAAGATCAAGTACAACAACTTGAATCAAGGGCTATGACCCACTTGACATGGTGAGCTTGATTCTCATAGAAAGACATCCACCAATACAAAGTTCTCCAATCAAAGATGTTGATCAAAGTTCAACCTCTAATATTCTCTTGTGTTTACCCCGCAAGATCCTTGAAAACATGCATCCACATATCATGCATTGTATCATAACAGGTTTTCTCTTTCAGGTTTCCTTATTCTCCTATTGTTTATTTCAGTAGAGATGGATCTAGAGAGGACTGTCAAAGATATACAGGATCAAAACGCTCAACTTCAAGAAATGTTCTTGAACCTGTCCCAGGGACAAGAAGAAGTGAAAGCTATCCTCACAAGGGGCATGGTCCAAGGAAATCCAGGGGGCATAATGAATGATCAATTGGAAGGGCTACAGATTGAATTGGCAACAATGAAAATCCAGATGATGGGACAACTGGTGGGCCAGATGGCTCTCATTCAAAACCTGGCTCAAAGACAAGAGGAGCTCAGGGTCCTCATCAACAAACTGCTTCAAGATAACCAAGTGGGGCAAACAACTAGGGTTGAAGATCAAGTCACCATTCAGCCTCCTTTGAGACAAGAAGACAGGGGAAAGGCTCCCCAACTTGCTTCAGGGTCACAAGCCCAACAACAACCTCGCCAGCGTCAACGGGGTAATCGGCGTAAGCAAAATACATCTGGAAGACATTTCACTGAGTGTGACATACCATTATCTCTAGTACTGAACGCTTGTTGGAGGTCAATCTGGCTGTTTTGAAGGATCCTCCTCGGAATCCCAATACCTCTGCTCCTGGCTATAACCCCAACGCATTTTGTGTATACCACTCCTATAGTCCTGGACATGACACCGACGACTGTTGGGCTTTGAAAAACAAGACCCAAGATTTGATTGACAGAGGAGTTCTGAAATTCACAGAGGATGGCAAGATGAAAATCTTCCACTGAGGGTTCTCCACCTGAAATGACAAATTTCGAACTAAGAGACTTTTGTTTCATTTGAATTTTCAAGTTGTAATTTCTTTTGTTATTCAAACAATTATCTGTTGATGTCAAACTCTGTTTCATTAATGCATTGCATATGTTTGTCTTGAATTCATCCATTCGTTTTCACTATTCTTGAATTATGCTTCCTACTTTCTTTATGATATTTAACTCTTGCTAAAATTTACAAGCCTTTAGAGGGAGGATGACGAAAACAATGCCATAATCTCATACACTATGCTTTTGGACAGACCTTGCTGACGATGTACAGGCGTTTCTTTCAAATCCTAAACACTGGAGTTATAAGGAAGATAATCCCTAGTCAACCCCTTCGAGCCAAAGAAGTAGAAGTTTTCTGTTTTAACACAAATTGAAACTTTTAATCAAACCTGGGGTAGGGTAGTCTCTCAGTTAATTCAAATGCGCGTTGAAGTCGCAAACTCTCAGTTCATAATACAATGAATGACATCAAAAACATTCCTTTGGAACCAAAAGACAGTGATGGTCCCTTATCTCATAAGCAGTCATTATCTATATAAAAAAAAGCCCACTGAGTCAAAACCTACAAAGGAGACTTAAGAAAGCTGGGGCATCCCGCTGACTGTAAATCTTAAAAATAAGGTCAGGCAAAAATTAGGGATAATGAATTAAAAGGACGAGGCCACTACAAATCCTCAACAACATGAAAAGTGTTGCAAAAAAATGATGATGACTGTCTTCCAACAAATTCAACTTGTGTGAACCATCACCAAAACGTCGTTCCAGACCCATTTGGAGTTCAAACGTACGATTAACTGAGTTTAGAATTGAAGAACATCACGAAGAGTGGGTGGGTACAAATATACTTTGAGCCTTTATCCTTTGTTTCTTAAACCATGAACCAAACCACGTTACAACCCTTCAAAAGTCCTAATTGAAGCATGGGTTAGTTCGAAAGCATACTGTTACAAAAGGTATCCTGACTCCTGTAAGGCTTTGCTCTAAACCTTGAGATGAATTTTTCTTATAAAAAGTTTTCTGCTAAAAAACTCATTTTTCAAAATTTCAAGACAAGCATGAACTTTGCATTATTTGAATATCGTTGTTTGCACATGGTTATTTGTTTGACAGCGAAGAAATTCACACAGTGAATGTTCGGATGAGTGAAAGCTCTCTCAATGAACAAAATCACTTCAAGTGGGATGACACTCCCGTTACAAAAATCTCCTATCAATAAAGGGGGACTTGGTATTGTCTAGTAAACCTGGGGCAGTCCAGTCAAGATTTCAACAAATCTTTCAAATTCCAGTAAACCTGGGGCAGTCCAGTCAAGATTTCAAGAAATCTCTCAATTGCAGATTAACCAAGGGAAAGTCTCCATCACTGTCACTTGGGGCATTGAATGTCTATCTCATCAAAGGTTTACATACAGTCCAAATTTCCTGGCAGTGTCGCAAACATCTGATACTAGGGGCAATGACGAATCTCTCCAAAATCCTTCGGAAAAGAAATTCAAGAATCCTCGAGAAGTTCACCACCTCTCTAGAAGACCAGCAGTCATGGGTTTATTTTACCAACACTCGTCAAGGATTTATTCTCCAAAACGAAGTTACATTTCAACAACATTCATGACATATGCAGATTGATCAGCAGGTAAAAATTCCTTCACCACCTGTTGGGGTAGCAGTCGTCAAAGGTTCCTTCATCACCCGGTTGAGTCAAAGTTAATCCAAGATCCTCTCTGTTTTGGTCAGATCAACACTAAGATCTCCCTGATTTTTATTCCAGTGGAAGATATTCCAGGTTTTTTCTATTTCAGATAAATCTCTCAGCGATTTATTCCGATTTACTTCACTATCAGAGATGAAGAATCCGACTCTTTCCTCCTTCTTCAGCTCGGGATTTATTTTCCCCAGCGAAAGGTCGTCTTGAAAAACATTACACCTCCATCCATCAGGACATCATACAACGCAATCTCATTTATTTTGAGAACATCGTTGTTTGATATATGCCACTAACCTTTACCTTTCAGGAAAGGTACAATCAAATTCAAGTGACAAAGCTTTTCTTCAGTCGAATTACGGACAAGTTCCTAAATCTCGACAAAGTTTTTACTTCAGTTGAATTACGAACAAGTTCCTAAATCTCAGCAGAAACAACCTACCAGCAGAATGACAGACAAATGAAGCTCCTGAAATTCTTTTTCTCTCAAGAATGAAGATTCTCATCCTTGAAACCTCAGAAGATTGGTATACTCCCAAGCTCCTGATACCGTTAACAGAATGAAGATTCTCATCCTTGAAACCTCAGAAGATTGGCATACACCCAACCTTCTGACCCAAATGCCTGAATGAAGATTCTCATTCTTGCTTCCCCAGTAGATTGGCATACACCCAACTTTCTGACCCAAACGCCTGAATGAAGATTCTCATTCTTGCTTCCCCAGTAGGTTGGCATACACCCAACCTCCTGATACTTCCGACAGAATGAAGATTCTCATTCTCAAAGTGGCATATTACTTGAACTCCTGATATTTTCGACAGAATGAAGATTCTCATTCTCAAAGTGGCATATTACCTGAATTAGTGATACTCCCGACAGAATGAAGATTCTCATTCTCAAAGTGGAACATTACTTGAATTCTTGATATTCCCGACAGAATGAAGATTCTCATTCTCAAAGTGGCTTACGACTTAACTCCTGAACTTATTCCAAAAAGGAATAAGCTTTTCCCAGAATTCCGAGCAGAATAACTACTCTCTAGCAGTACAGCTACTCCCCACAGAGTTCTTACTCCCCAACAAAATCAAGATTCTCATCCTTGATTCTCCAGAGCTTTCTTTACTCTCAGCATTGAATTTGTCAGAGTTTTTAATCCCCTACAGATCGAAGATTCTCGTTCTTGGCTCCTCAACAAAAACCCCCCTAGCAGAATGAAGATTCTAATTCTCAATTCTCCACAGAGTGTTCAGATATTCCCCAGCGAAGTTCTCCTCAAAACAGGAATCCCTAGTAGATTGGCATATAACCCAAACTCCTGACTTTCCCCAGCAATATAACTTCTCCCCGCAGAGGTTGTCAAAAAGCTTGAAGACACACATACTCTTCAACAGTGGTCCCAGGACTTCTCATTCTCAACGATCAAAGGATTTTCAATCCCCAGCAGCAGTTAAGGATTTATTTTCCCTGACAGCGGTCAAAGATTTTATTATCTCCAGCTATCCAGGATTTATCTTCCTCAGCAATATAGCTCATCAGCTCACATGCGCATACATTGCATTCATATATCATAAACATTGATAAACACATATTGCATCATACATTTCATACAACATAACTTTGTGTTTCAGCTAATATTTTACCCTTTTCAGGATAAGATTAGCAAGCTTCAGATTCAACTTCTAAAAACAGTTTACGGACGCTTCCAAACATGGATGTCAATCTATCGCTTGTTCAGATTCAACTTCTAAAAACATTTTACGGATTCTCCAAACACGGATGCTAATCTATTGCTTACTTAGACCCCCAGCTTAGAGACGTTCCAAACATGGATACCTTTCTGATACTCATTCTTTCACCTACAACATACAGTTCAACAAACATTCTTGGGTGGCATCTTTAAGCCCATCTCCGACAAGGTTTTGTCACATCTCCAAATGGAATCTTTAAGCCCATTCCCTCAACTATGCTTTGACGAGTGCAAATTTATGGGCACACTAGTGTCCAATCATCTTTTACCTTCGAGTCGCAAACGGCAAAATTGCCAATCTAACTCTTCAGGTTCAAGAAGATTGAACAGGGGCAACTGTTGTACCCCAAAATTTTCCCTCCCTTTTTCATAAGAAATTACAACCCCAGGGTTTTCTCTGATTTTTAAGAATTGGCTCAAGAATCGATCAAACAGACTTTTCTTTAGCAGTTGATCCAGGATTAGGGTTTTCTCTCACATCTCTCAGAAGAAATTGAATCCTCAGAAATTGCTTGTTCAAATTTACTGATTGTTCTCAAAGCCTGATTATCTGGGATAAGAGCTGAGACTTTTTGTTTGGGACATTAAGGCATATGCTTGTTAGTGGAGTGAAAGGTTTGTCGTTTAATGGAATGCTTGTTTGTTTAACTGTACAACGCGTATGTTAATTAGAATGTTGTTGCAAGGTTACGAGACTGCAAAGTTTTTTGATTATTTATTTTATCTGGGTTAGAATTGCTGAGATACAACAATTATTTTCGATTTGAGAGTCTTAAATAATTAAGTGAACATGCAAGGAAGAAGGGCAAGATATTTGACAGTAGAAATAAATTCTTTTGGATAAAGACTTTTTATTCATTTCAATTGTTGTTACAAAATTATTTGAATATTGTAAGTTTACAACTTATAGTATTTAAAATAATAAATGTTTACAATAAAAGGAAAATAAATCTAAGTCTAAATCCTAAACTCCATTGTTCCCGTGCCCGAGGTCTTTTGCTTCCTCTGCTTCCTCTATCGTCCAAGGTGCATTCACCTGAAAAATAAGAAAGAAAAGAAATTAGTGCAGTTAATTTTTCAAGCAGAAAAGGAAAGAAAAGGTCATCATTAAAGTTTGCCAGCCGGAATCAGAATGCTATTTGTTCATCATGTTTTTATTTTTCTCTTTGCAAATCACAAGAAGATTGCTCTTCTTGGTTCACAAAGAGAAAAGTAAAAAAATAAAATGCAAGCATACAATTAGTTCAAATGCAAAAACATGGTTCAAATACAAAGTAAGGTACAAGGCTGCATACAAAGCAAACTTGCAGCAAAACTATGCCAAACTGAATATCAAACTGCAGTAACCAAGCATGGCAAGCTAACTAAACATGGCAAACCCAAACTGAATGCAAAATTGTCAAGTAAGCCAACTAGCAAAAGTACACAATGCAGCGGGTAATACAATGCAGAGGAAAACCAAATTACATGCCAAAGAGGCTTGTCATAGCTGTCATCATTTTCTAGTCAACAAACTTTTCAGAAAATATAATATAATAAGCAAAAGTGCTTATTTGAGAGAGAGAGAGAGAAATAGAGGACCTTTAGTGAAAAGTTTTGCAGTTTGGCTAAAGCAGGCTGTCTCTAGTCATCAAGAAAAAAGAAGAGAAAAAGGATATAAAACTATCTAACTGCATAAACAGAGGGGGAGAAGAAAATACTTGGCCACAAAAAAACCTAAAAACTTGGCTCAGCACATAGCGTTCAGTCAGAGCATGGCTCTTTCAGCAGTTACACCAACTCAGTCAGAGATTGTAAACATGTTTCAGCACGTGATCTTTAAACAGAACATGGCTTTTTCAGCAGCTACGCAAAAGTTCAATCAGAGTTTGCTAGAGAAAGCAACAAAGCCTGAAACTCCTTCAGAACGTACTGGGATCCGAAGGTAATGGGATCAGTAGATTGGGTAAAGTACTGAAGCAAGATCACTAAGTCCAGAGTCTTTAAAGACAGATTAAAGGTGCATACTGGAAAATTATCAGAGCTTGCTGAGGCAACAAGAGGCCAAGGTCAGAGCTTGGTTTACGTTGTTTTTGGTAAAGCAGAATTGCTGGCTCATGTTTAAGGTAAAGATGAAAAATCTCCTATTATAAGACTTTTGATGTTGATAAATATCATCACCATTTAATGCTCATTAATGCTCACAACCACTCCTGAACATTCATCCAAGGGGTCTCTCCACGTGTGGCTTGTTAAACACCTTTGTGCAGGTTTAAGAATGGGTCTATGCACCACTTTTCGCCTATAGGGGTCACTTCTCCTCAATCCTTGCCTACTGTTCTAGCCTAGGCTGAAAAGCTGTCCATCATCACAACTTTTCATGAACTTCCTTCAAAAACAAGTTAACCTCTACTGCATAATATGGGCGCCCTTTAACGTTCAAAATCCGCAAAGCCTTGCCTATAAATAGGACACCATTGTCCATCAGAAAGAGGACGTGAAAAAACAACCAGAAAAAATTGCTAGAGGAGAAACAGAAAACTCTAGTAAAAAAAAAACAACCTTGTGAATCTCTGTCCAAAAATCCCTGGTATTTTCACAAACTTTGAACTTCCTACCTCCAAACTTCATTAATACCCAGTTTGCTTTGTGACCAAAGAACACCCACATAGCTTCTGACCATACATACACATACTTTTTCCATCCACCCATCCTAAAAAAGAACATGTCCAGAACACTATCAGAGCTAAAGCTAGCTCCCACTCACAAACTTTCTTCAACAAGTCAGGTAAGCACCTGCTGACTTTCATCATGCTTCTAAGCATCATCAGCTTTGCAGGCTCAATAAAACATAATGTAAATATCATGCTGCTGCTGTATGCGTTATGAGGATTTTCATACCTCTGAATGCTTAAGTAGGAAGTGAATCAGTGTAGAACTTGCCTTTGACCTTGTTGGTTATGTCTCTTGAAACACTTTGACATTTGCTGAGGTTGTCCCAAGCATGTTTTCTGTTTTGTGGAAAAATAATAAAACTGCAGATGTTCTGGCTAGCACAGGGAGAAGCCAAGTTCTGACTTTGACGTCAGCACATCTGGAGTCTATTTTGCTGTCAATAATATCAGAACTTCTGAAAATTATTGTATTTCCAGCAGGGTCAGAACTTATGACTTCCCCACTAACAAACTTTTTCCTTGCAGTGCATGGGGGTCAGAACTTCTGACCTTCCCACTAACAGGTTTCTGTTTTGCAGGTGCCAGAGTCAGAAGTTCTGACTCATAGATTTTCACCAACAGGTTGATAATCTTGCAGCAGGCCTGGGTCAGAACTTCTGACTTCCTCTCAGCAGCGCGTTATCCCTCTCTATCTTTCTCTTTTTCTTCCCCTTTTTATTTTCTTTTCTTATCTATTTTTCTCGTTGAACCACCCCCCATGTACAAATGTGTATCCCCATCCCCTGATGCTGTAATATCGTAGGATTTTACATTTCTGCTTTTATTGCTTTCAAATGTAAATGCTAGTAATTAGGATGTGTATGGCAAGATAAAATCAATGAAATAGAAAATCCTAATTCAAGATAAACTCTTGCATGCAATAAAACACACTTGCACATAAACACCCCTAAGGTACCTCCACTTGGTTGCCCCAAACAAATGGCCATGATATGCATGTTGAGTATCTATTGGCAAAACAAAAAACAAAACAAAAGATCATAGTCCCTCGATGATGCTATCTTGGTTGCCTAAATAAAAATGATCAAGTCCCTCAAAAATTTGCCAAAAATACTTAACACAATTGCTATCATGGTCTATACGATGACCCGCGCCTGTCCCGTTTAACATCCTAACACAAGGTTGTTCACCAAATGCAATGGTGAAACAACACTGTCAAAAGGGTTAAAAACATTAGGAAGGATCTTTGAGTAAAATAGGGTAGACAACTCTTAGTTACTTGATCAAAGCTTGCAAAAATATCCTTGCTATTTTTCAAATACACTTCACAACACAATTTCAAAAGATTTCCCAAATCAAACTTCCAAAACATTGAAATATCTTTACAAAAAGACACACACCTTTGTATATATTCAAACAAGAATCATTACAAAGGTTGCCTAGACAAGGCCTCTTTTTCAAAGCATTTTCAAAACCACACACACAAAGCACCATTTCAAACAATTGAAAAGCAAAGACAAGTGATCTTAAACAAGTAACTAAGAGCCCATGGATAACCATGTATGAAAAGGGTGCTTGCAACTTCCCTTTTCATAATCTACTCCCTGAACCCAAGAAACCATCTCAAAGGTCTTTCCTGTGCTTTTTGACCTTTCCTTTGGATAAAATAAAAAGTCGGTGGCGACTCTTGCTAAACCGCACAATTGCGAACACAAACGCAAAACCTCAAGTCAGTTCTACCACCGTATCACACCATCCAAGAAAGTTGATCGCATAAGAGATTCCTTTGCGAGAGCCCGTATACCTGTTGTTGAGGAGGACTACGCCGGGGAATGCTGGTCTCGGTTGTGGTAGAAATAGAACTTTAGTTGTCTGTTATCCTACTGGGGAGTCATCTCTTGGTTGAAGAGGTGATAGTGAACTGCTATCTGGTCAATATCCAGGCTTCACAGTCTTGTATTACTATCTGGTCAACGTCCAGGCTTTACGATACTTTACTTCCTATCTGGTCAACGTCCAGTCTTCAGAAGGAAATAAAATGGTCATCCGGTCGCCTCCGGTTTTCCCTTTTAATTTCGGGGCCTACTAATATCCGGTTGAATCCGGGTTTCAAAGTAATTGGCCGAGTAAACTGTTATTTGGTCAACGTCTAAGTTTTACAGTATACCTTACTGTTATCTGGTCAACATCCAGGCTTCACAGTCTTGTATTGCTTATCTGGTCAACATCCATGCTTCACAATACCTTACTTCCTATCTGGTCAACGTCTAGTCTTCAGAAGAAAATCAAATGGTTATCTGGTCGCCTCTGGGTTTCCCTTTTGATTTCGGGGCCTACTAATATCCGGTTGAATCCGGGCTTCAAAGTAATTGGCCAAGTAAACTGTTATTTGGTCAACATCCAAGCTTTACAGTATACCTTATTGTTATCTGGTCAACGTCCAGGCTTCACAGTCTTGTATTGCTATCTGGTCAACATCCAGGCTTCACAAACCCTTGATTCCTATCTGGTCAACGTCCAGGTTTCAGAAGAATTTGCAGGGGATTCAACTATTTTCCGGTCGATCTCCGGGTTTCAGTATAATCAAGATAAAATCTGGTTGGATCCAGGCTTTATAACTGGAATAAGAATATGCCCCTTGATTTGAATAAACAAATAGAAAAGCATCAGTGTCTGGAGCATCTCTAAGCCGTTTTCCGGATTTTGAATATCTGTTTTAGGTAGCTATCAATTTCTCCCTGAGAAGGGTAGAATGTTAGCTGAAACACGAAGTTATGTTGCATGAAATGTATGATACAATAACATGCATTTTATTAATGTTCATGATTTATGAATGTAATGTATGCGCATGTAAGCTAACATGTTGTCTTGCTGAGGAAAATAAATCCTGGATAGTTGGAGATAATAAAATCTTTGACTGCTGTCGGGGAAAATAAATCCATGACTACTGTTGGAGATTCAAGATCTTTGACAACCTCTATGGGGAGAAGCTATACCGTTGGGGAGATCAGGAGTTTGGGTTGTATGCCAATCTATTGGGGACTTCCAGAATGAGAATCTCCGTTCCTTTGATGGTATCAGGGGAAAACTGAATGGTTTCCGCTGGGGTTTGGTAGCCCAAAGTTTCATCTCCGCTGGGGATCTTAATGACGTGCTGATTTGATCATGGCGACTTCACTAGGGAAGAAGGTTTTAAAATAACTCTATGGGGAATTATCTGGTTTTAATGCGACTCTTCAGGGATAATGGAGGAAACTGGGTGGTCTCCACTGGTGTTCAAAGGCTGAAGGTTTGGCTCCGTTTGGGGAAGAAAGTTTCATCCTTGCTGAGGGTTTATAGTTCAAAGTTTTGCTCCACTGGGGATTGGGAGTTTGAAAATTCAACTCTGATGGGGATTCTTGAAACTTAACTCCACTGGGGATATGCATTTCAAGGTTTTAGTTCCGTCAAGGATCCGGATGATGTATTGCAGGGGATTCCTCCTGGAATAGCCTAAAGACATCTTCCTATACTTTCATCCTATCAGTAATTATTCTTTCTCATTCTGTTTTATTTTGTAAGCAGTGATTATATTCAAATGCATATGCTCATTTAATAAATCATTGGACGTTTTCAAATAAAACATAAGCGTAAAAAGAAAGAAAAGGGCAAACAAATTTCTACACTTTGAAGTATCTTTGTATCAACTTTGTGTAAGTATTTTGTACAAAGGAGACAGACATCCTAGTAAGAGAATATTGTCATAAAATTGAGAAAAAATTTATACAAAGAAAGATGGCTATGTGTAATAATTCCATGGGGTTCCCATTCTGCTATAGCCTTCGTAACTCTGAGTATCTTGTCCATTCGTTGCTTCATTCACAGATGATTGGATTGATCAGAAGCCTGGAGCTTGTCCATGAAGAGATTGTCTTTAAAGTGATCTGACGAGACATAGTCATACGCTTTAATTCCCTAACTTTTTTCTGGACCGCCCTTTCGGGTTTTCGATCCACCGGGAAACCCTTTTTTGCCCAAGTTGCCCTTTCGGGTTTTCAACTTGTCGGGTGTACAAATTTTTTTGTTTATCCCTAATTTTTGCCTTAATCGCCCTTTCAATTTTTTGAATTCACCGGGATGCCCATTTTTGCCCAAGTCGCCCTTTCGGGTTTTCAACTTGTCGAGTCGTTTATGCATAGTATCTTTTGACTATGTCTGCGTTCGCAAGGTGCAGCAGATCGTCGCCGTCCATGGTGGTTAGAATCATAGCCGCACCAGAAAAGATGTTTTTGATCACAAATGGTCCTTCGTAAGTAGGAGTCCATTTTCCCCTGGGATCACTTTGCAGCAAGATGATCCGCTTGATTACAAGATCTCCGACTTGATACACCTGACGTCTGACTTTCTTTTTGAAAGCCTTGATCATCCATTTTTGATACGTCTGACCATGACAAACAGTAGTAAGTCGCTTCTCGTCAATCAAGTTAAGTTGATCAAGCTAGGTTTGAATCAAATCGTCTTCACTTAAACCGGCATCCTTCATAATTTTCAAGGAAAGAATCTGAACCTCCATAGGTAAAACAACTTCCATGCCATATACTAAAGAAAAGGGGGTTGCCCCGGTTGAAGTATGCGCCGTGATACAGTATCCGTGCAGAGCAAACAGTAACATCTCATGCCAGTCCTTGTAGGTGATTGTCATCTTTTGAATGATCTTCTTGATATTTTTGTTCGCAGCTTTGACAACACCGGTCATCTTTGGTCGGTAGGAAGATGAATTGTGATGTTGAATCTTGAAATGCTCGCACAGAGTGGTGATCATAGTGTTGTTCAGGTTTGTACCGTTGTCCGTGATGATCCTGTCGGGGATACCATACCGGCATATGAGGTTCTGCTTGATGAAGCGGGCAACCATATTCTTTGTAACGGAGGCGAAGGAAGCTGCTTCGACCCACTTGGTAAAGTAATCAATAGCCACCAGGATGAAGCGATGTCCATTGGATGCCGTAGGCTTGATCTCTCCAATCATGTCGATACCCCACATTGCGAATGACCAAGGAGCTGTTAGGACATTGAGAGGAACTGGAGGAATATGTACCTTGTCAGCATAGATTTGGCATTTGTGACAAGTACGGGAATATTGATGATAGTCGGCTTCCATGGTAGACCAGTAGTAGCATGCCCTTAGAATCTTCTTAGCCATCGTATGTCCGCTCAAGTGAGTGCCAAAAGTACCATTATGCAGTTCAGCCATGATTTGCTCGGCTTCAACCTTGTCCACACAACGAAGAAGAACGCAGTCATGGTTGCGCTTGTATAGGATACCATTGCTCAGGAAGAACTTGGAAGCAAATCTCCTTAAGAACTTTTTGTCGTTGACTAAAGCTCCTTCAGGGCATTCTCGAGTCTCGAGATACCTTTTGACTTCGTGAAACCAGGGTCGGTCCACTACTTCTTCAGTATTAATCTCGTGACAATGTGCAGGTTCGTCCATCCGCTCGATGGTAATTTGGGGAGCCTCATTATCCCAGTTAAGTTTAAACATGGAAGACATTGTAGCTAGAGCATCCGCTGACTGATTTTCTTCTCGCGGAAAGTGCTCGAAGGTAATCTTCTCAAAATGAGGTAATAATGTCAGGACATGTTCTTTGTATGGGATGAGATTAGGATGTTTAGTGTCCCACTCTCTTTTGATTTAACTGATACCCAAAGCCGAGTCCCCAAACACAACCAAAGATTTGATTCCCAAGTCAATAGCAGCCTTGAGACCAAAGATGCAAGCTTTATACTCGGCCATGTTGTTGGTGCAGCTGAAGCAGAGTCTAGCAGTGAAAGGTGTATGGCAACCTTGTGGAGAGGTAAGTACCGCACCGATACTGTTGCCAAGTGCATCTGAAGCACCATCAAAGTACAAGGTCCATCGGGATCCTTGTTCAGGTCCGTCACACGGTCCGTTACCTTCAATGTTGTCCAATGTCATAAGGTCTTCGCCAGGGAAGTCGGACTTCATGGATTGGTAATCTTCAACAGCTTGGTGAGCTAGATGGTCAGCTAGTACACTCCCCTTTATAGCTTTTTGGGTTGTGTACTGGATATCATACTCAGTCAGGATCATTTTCCATCTAGCAATTCTTCCAAATAAAGCAGGCTTTTCGATGTGTACTTGATCAGATCCATTTTAGAAATCAGCAAAGTGGTATGTGTCAACATATACTGCCTTAGCCGGCGAGCAGCCCATACCAAAGCGCATCAAGTTTTCTCGAGCAGTGAGTAGCGAGTCTCACAGTCGGTAAAATTTTTGCTAAGGTAATAAATGGCATGCTCTTTTCGACCAGACTCATCATGTTGGCCCAGTACGCACCCCATTGAATTATCCAAAACAGTCAGATACATGATTAGCGACCTTCCTTCGACGGGTGGCATCAAGATAGGAGGTTCTAGCAAATACTCCTTGATTTTACCGAAAGCAACTTGACAGTCATCGTTCCATTCAACCACCTGATCCTTCTTCAACAACTTGAAGATTGGTTCACAAGTAGAAGTTAGGTGAGAAATGAACCTTGCAATGTAGTTTAGGCATCCTAAAAAACCTCTGACCTCCTTTTCAATACGAGGGGCAGGCATTTCTTGTATGGCTTTGACTTTGGCAAGATCAACCTCGATGCCTTTGTTGCTAACGATGAATCCCAAGAGTTTACCAGACCTGACTCCGAAAGTGCACTTGCTAGGGTTCAGTTTGAGCTTATACTCCTTTAGTCTGACAAACAACTTTTGCAGATGGTCGAGGTGTTCTTCTTCTGTTTGTGAACAGGCTATCATGTCGTCTACGTAGACTTCGATCTCATGATGTATCATGTCATGAAACAAAGCTACCATGGCTCACTGATAGGTTGCCCCGACATTCTTCAGTCCGAATGGCATCACTTTATAGCAGAAGGTACCCCACTGCGTAACAAAAGTAGCCTTCTTCATGTCTTTGGGGGCCATTTTGATCTGGTTGTATCCTGAAAATCCATCCATGAAGGAAAACACCTTATGTTGAGCTATATTGTCAACCAAGATGTCAATGTGTGGTAGTGCAAATTCATCTTTAGGGCTAGCCCTGTTTAAGTCTCTGTAATCCACACACATTCTCACTTTGTCGTCCTTCTTAGGCACGGGCACAATGTTAGCAACCCATTATGGATAGGAAGTAACAGCAAGGAACCCTGCATTGAATTGCTTCATCACTTCGGCTTTGATCTTTTCAGACATATCGGGCCTCATTCGGCAGACTTTCTTTTTGATTGGTGGATAGTCTTCTCTAGTAGGGAGAAGGTGAACCACAATATCTGTATCGAGTCCCGGCATGTCTTCATAGGACCAGGCGAAGATCTCAACATATTCATTCAACAGCTGAACTAAGCGCTCTTTGACATTTGGCTTTAGGTTGGCACCCACTTTAACCTCTTTTCTGTCTTCGGCAGTACCCAAGTTGATAGTCTCTAACAGCTCTTTATGGGGCAGAATAACCCTTTCTTCTTGTTGTAGAAGTCTAGCCAACTCTCCAGGCACTTCACAGTCTTCATCACTTTCATATTCAGCATGATTGACCAGATCTTCAGAGTCACTGAAGGCCATAGCAGAATTGTTACCCATGGAATCCGGAGTGGATGGGTACGTGCATTTTGTGAGTGTGGTGTGTGTAAGAGATAGCCACCTTTAAACAAAATAAAATGTAAAAAGAAAGAAAATGAACACAAAAGTTTATATATGAAAACGTCCATGATTCATTAAAAATGGCATATGAAAATGAAGAAATCAAGCCCTTACAAATGGACCTATATGCCCCGGGTAAGGCATAAGGCAAAAAGAATGTACGAATTGTTCAAAAATTATTATAGACCAACGAAAAATGTTCAAAAGATAAATTACTGATTTATGAAAATAATGGGAATGAAGTCTTTCGCCTCCCAGTTGTTCAGTCCTCCTTCAATAGTCGAGAAAATCCAATCTTCAAAGTTTTTCTCATCTTCACCATCTTCCAAAGCATGAACTCCATGATGAGTGATCTTTAATGGTGGTCCTCCAGCCCGGGAGCGACGCACAACCTTCTGAATAGCAGCAGTGAAATCCAAACCGAACTTATCTATCTTGAAAGGAAAATCTGGTAGCTGACCCCATACTATACTTCCTCCTTCCTCGATCACAGCCTTCGCATCTTTAAGGGATGACATCCGGGACACAGGCTTGGTAATGGTGGGTACATACGTCAATGTTTTGGCTGCCGCAACTTCAGAAGAAACCTCTTCAAAGTGTTGGAAAGGTGTTTCTATGAATTCACCATCTAACTCCACATAGCAGAAAGAGTTAAGGTGGCTTATCATATACTCCTCCTCACCATGAACTGTTATGATTTTACCCTGGACTGGGTATTTGAGCATTTGGTGTAGAGAAGAAGTGACTGCCCCAGCATTGTGGATCCAAGGTCTTCCCAGCAAACAAGAATATGAAGGACGGATGTCCATCACATAAAATGTAGAGTTGAAAATTTCTGTACCCACCTTAATTGGGATGTCCACCTCTCCGTGAACCATCCGCTTAGAACCGTCAAAGGCTCTAACAATGATATTGCTGGGCTTTAGGGTCAAACCTTCACAGTCCAATCTGTCCAATGCTTTCTTTGGTAGGACATTTAAAGACGACCCGGTATCAACCAGAACGTGAGCAAGTGTGGTCCCTCTGCACTCCATCGAGACATGCAGCGCATCATTATGTTCTTCCCTTAGATGTTAGATCGGCGTCAGATAAACCAAGACCATTGTCGGCGGTTAGGCTGGCTACACACTCCTGGAACTGGTCCTCGGAGGTTTCTTGAGGCACGTGCGTCGTCTTCAGGAATTTGATCAAGGCTTTGGCATGAGCCTCGAAACAGAGCAATAGGGCCAGCATGGAGATTTCTGAAGGGGTTTGCCCCAGTTGTTCTACGACATCATAGTCACTTTTCTTAATTATTTTTAAAATCTCCTCCATTTCCTTTTGGGTGGTCTCGGGGATGACCAAAGGCCGAGCCCTCGTCCTGACGGGCGTTTCTTAGATCCCCTTACCTTTATCGGCAGTAACAACATAAGGTACAACTTCGGGAGTAACAATTTCTTCAATCACGGGACTTCGCACAAATATCTTGACTGGCACAGGAGCACTTGAGGGTCCGAAGATTTCCTTTGGAGGAGCAATCTCCGGAGAAAAGATTCTTCCGCTGCGGGTGATCTTACTCGTCCCCGCAATATTTGCTATGTCAAGAGTTTCTTCATCGGAATTATCTTCTACTGATTCAATATGCTTAACACCGTGGTAGAAGATCTCTCCTCCATAATTGCACGGTATTGTCTTATTGGACTTGTATGGGATAGGCCCCAGCATAGTAATCTTCAGAGGTACAAACTTTGGATCGGGTGTAATCTTAACAGATCTTTTAAAGACCTTAGAAAGATTGTCGGAAATGGTAATTATAGCAACATCGTTGATTGGAGTAACAGGAGTAACAGGAGCAACAAGAGTTTTCTCAAAGAGGATCTCTTGATTATCCATTATGCGTTGGACGCCTAGCTTCAATAACGGACAGTCAGATTGTAGGGACGAACAATTATAACAATCTTTTTCACAGCCTGAGAAGATCCCGACTTTCAATAGATTCATCTTGATTATTGGCAATGGGGTCATTAAGTCATTAACAACAGCAACATACAGATCCTCTTCGATAGCATGGACATTGTGACCATGCTTTGGCATTGGGGCTGAAATCACATTCGGCTTTTCGGGCGCGTCGAATTCCACCTCCTTGGCATCTATTAAATCTTGGATCTTGTTTTTGAGGGCCCAACAGTTGTTGGTGTCGTGCCCTATGTTGTCTGAATGATAAGCACATTTAGCATTGGCATGGTAAAAAGGAGAAGTTGTATTCGTATTTTGTGGCGGATCTCTCAAGGTTGTAAGGTTTAGCTTCAAGAGAAGGGGGAGAACCTGGGCAGGCGTCATGTTTATTTTGGTGAACTGCCTAGCAGGCCTTCCCCCTCTTTGTTGGTTGGTTCAAGGTTGATCGTTTCTAGGTTGATCATCTGCAGTCTTTTGGATTATTATAGCCCCCACCGTTGGCCGGCGCTCCACTCTTCCTCGGCCTTTTTGAGAGTAAACAGCTGACACCTCTTTCTTGGCTGGAAAAGGTTTTTTGACAGCAGCAGAAGCAGACATATCTTTTTGAATTTTACCGCTCTTGATGCCAGCTTCAACTCGTTCACCAGTCAGAATTAATTTAGTGAAACCCGCCGATGAACTCCCTATTAGGTGATTAAAGAATGGATCAGACAGCGTCCCCCAAAACATATCAACCAGCTCTCTTTCAGACAATGGTGGCTGCACCCTTCCAACGAAGTACCTCCACTTCTGGGCATACTCCTTAAAGCCTTCATTAGAGACCATACCCATACTCTGTAGTTGAGTATGAGTAGGTGCTAAGTCTTTGTTATATTGGTATTGCCTATAGAAGGCTGCAGCCAAGTCTTCCTAATTATGTACGTCAGCCCGCTCAAGCTGGTAGAACCAGTCCAATTGTGTACCCGAAAGACTATCTTGAAAAAAGTGGACCCACAGATCCTTATCAGAAGAATGAGGTTGGATCTTTCTGACGTAAGACCGTAGATGCCACTTCGGACAAGACAGACCATCATATTTAGCAAACGTAGGCACCTTGAATTTGGGGGGAATCACAACCCCAGCAACCAACCCTAGCTCCTCGAAATCCAGCCCAGGTACTCTTTGTACCTCCATAGCTGCCAACCGCTCTTCCAGATTCTTATACTTGTCGTCTGCATGAGGGTACTACTGCTCAGAGTAATCTTCATCCTCTTCTTCTTCTTCTTCTTCTTCAGCCTCAGACTCGGAGGGCACCGCAACTCCCTTTCCTTTGCCAACCCCTTCATCAGACGTTGAGGGGAAATCTAGGACTCTTCTAGCTTGGTTCTCAAGTCTTCTTCCCATATTGGCCACACCAGCTCTTTTTTTTTCTCCTTTTCTTTTTCCTTTTCCTTCTCCAACAGTGCTTTAAGGTCCTCTTGACCCTTTGCCAAGGTCATGAGGAGTTGTTGGAACTGCGAATTCTGTGCTTGCAGATCTTTGACCGTCTGCTCTATATCCATCTTGCTGAAATAAACAGCAGAGAGATAAGGAAACCTGGTATGAAGACCTGTTTATGCATATGATGAATTATATGTATTCATGTAATGCATTCAAGGACTCAGAAATTCAAAGTTGTTGCAAACAAAAAGAACACACGTCATATTAATAAGAAGAAATTTGTTAGTACATAAATGTCCCATGGGCAAAATATTACAAAATTCTAATGTAAAAAGACGTTGCGCATCCTCTTTGGTGCGACGTAGGTGTTAAGAGTCTGCTATTCGTGGAGTTGACGAGTAGGCTCTAAAACCTTCTTCAAAAGTGTTTCGTTCTTCCTTGAGCTGAATCCAACTCTTTTGTAAATCTTCCAATGATGTTGGCATGTCAGGATGTAGGAGGGTGTATGAAACCTCTCCTTCCATAACAAGCTCTTTGATCATAGGAAGAATGTAGGGGTAAGGCATCATAAGACTTTAGGCGCGGGTTCATACCCACTTGAGGTAAGGCTCAAGGGGGATGGAATTCTTGTGCCCTAGTGTCTTACTGTCCACTTTGTTGGGCATCCTCCAAGCTCGGATAAACCTTTGTCTAAGTCCTTGAGCATCGTTGTCAAAGTCAAAAACCAAGTCTGGAATCAACATGTCATGAGGGCTATCCCTTCAGGCATACCCAAACTGTCTGAGAGCCAAACAGGGGTTGTAGGTAATGCCTCCCCTAATGCCAAGTAGTGGGACATTAGGGAATTCCCCACAACAATCAATGATGATGACATTTTCTCTGGACCGAGAACACCAATGAACATCAGAATGTGTAAGAGTCATCAATCATTGTGACCACCTCAAGCCTTGTTCATTCTTCAAGACTGATTGGGGAAGGTGAGAAATAAACCACCTTGCTAGAAGAGGAGTGCAGCACATGAGAACACCTCTTTTCCTCATTATTCGTGTGTAAAATGAGTGGAGGATGTCCCCAAGCAATGTAGGCACAGGATTCCGAGATATGAAAATCTTGACGACATTCACATCTATAAGCTGATCAGGGTTTGGGAATAAGACCAACCCATATATGAGAAGTGCTACAATCTCCTCGAAAGCTTGCAGATCTAAAGAATTCCAACAGTCTTGTGCCTTATCAAATAGAAACTTTACCAAGAAACCCTTGACACCACTTCTGGTTTCCCAATGACCTTTGATATCAGATGGTTACAAGTGTAAGGCTTGAGCAACATCTTCAGGCTTTGGCTCTCTTTCCGTACCGTTGTAGGGTAGTTGATGGAGAATAGGAATCCTCAGGAGTTGAGAAAATTCCTCCAAAGTAGGTACTAGTTGGTAATCAGGAAATGTAAAGCAATGGTGTAGGGGGTCAAAGAACTGGAAGAGAACTTTCACCATGTCTTCTTCAATGTTGGAGTTGACCAAGTTGAGAAGTCTACCATGTCTTTCACTGAAGGGAGAATTCTCTGGAATCTTGGAAGTAAGCTCCTTGAGTAGAGGAGGGATTCTCACAAGGTTGACCTGAATTGTTTTTCTGCGGAGTGATTCCATTACCTACAAAACAGGAACAAAGATGAAAAATCCAAACCCTTGAAATAGTTAGTGGATGCATATGATGCTTTATGATGTTCATGATGTATGCACAAGTATATGTACAAGCAAATCACACAAGATCCTAGTTTCAGGCTTGCATGGGGTTTCATAGGTAAGTACCCTCTTGAAGTTAGTTGGCTCAACCTGTTCTATAAATAGTAATCGGGTTCTAAGGAGCTCAATATCACTGGATTATTTTCTGTGTTCATTGTTTCAGTTTAGCCACTTTACTGGCGACCTAAATATTCTAAGAAAACAACCCTTAATGAGTGTAGTATCGAGTATCTACCAACTTCGGACTGCACCAAAGCCGGTCATCTCACTACCCCTAATAAGGCCAAGATGGTCAAGTAAAGGTTCTAAAAGTCCATTAGTGCTTCATGACATCACTCAGTGGCCCCGTATTCTCTTTGATTGACTCAAAGGCTACCGGTACCCACAAATATGTCGCACTAATATAGTTATTGCTTCAAACATGTCGGTATACCCCGCACAGTTTCCACAACGTATTGCTATTTACCTATGAATGTTTCCCAAATCTGGGTAGAGGATTTCAAACCCAAACAATAGAACCAATTGTAAAGCAATCAAAGCAAACAAGATAAGAATGTAAAGGTTATCTAAACCCTAAGGTTGCTCCCCTTTTAGATAAATCCCCAGCAGAGTCGCCAGTTCTGTGATACGGTGGGAGAACTGACTTGAGGTTTTACGTTTGTGTTTGCAAATGTTTCGGTTTAGCAAGAGTCGCCACCGACTTTTTATTTTATCCAAAGGAAAGGTCAAAAAGAACAGGAAAGACCTTTGAGATGTTTTCTTGGGTTCGGGGGGTAGATTATGAAAAGGGAAGGTGCAAGAACCCTTTTCAACATGGTTATCCACGGGCTCTTAGTTACTTGTTTAGATCACTTGCTTTAGCTTTTCAATTGTTTGAAATGGTGCTTTGTGTGTGGTTTTTGAAAATGCTTTGAAAAGAGGCCATCGTTGTGGCAACCTTTGTAATGGTTCTTGTTTGAATATATACAAAGGTGTTTGTCTTTTGAAAAGATATTTCAATGTTTGAAAGTTTGTTTTTGGGAGATGTTTTGAAATTGTGTTGTGAAGTATGTTTGAAAATAGCAAGGATGTTTTTTGCAAGTTTTGATCAAGTAATTAAGAGTTGTCTACCCTATTTTACTCAAAGATATTTCCTACACATTTTTAACCCTTTTGACAGTGTTGTTTTACCATTGCATTTGGTAAACAACCTTGTATTTGGATGTTAAACGGGACAGGCGCGGGTCATCGTATGGACCATGATAGCAATTGTGCTAAGTATCTTTAGCAAATTTTTGAGGGACTAGATCATTTTGTATAAGCAACCAAGATAGCATCATCGAGGGACTATGATCTTTTGTTTTGTTTTTGTTTTGCCAAGATACTCAACATGCATAACATGGCCATTTTCAAGGCAACAAGTGGATGAAACCCTAGGGGTGCATGTGTGCATTGTGTTATCAATTTTCATCCTTTTTTTTGTCTTTGTATTAGTCAAGCTATTTGTTTGATTTTGGATTTTTGCATACAAACCCTAACCTCTAACATGGCATATTTGAAAGCATAAAGTGCGCAAAATAAACCTAAGCTATTACAACATTGATATGGGGAGGGGGATACAATTTTTGAATGGGGGAGTATTTGCAAGAAAATAAAACCCTAATATTTACTATTACATCTAAATCGAATAAATGGTATAAATAAATAAATAGACAAGTATTTAAATGGTCAATTAAATAAATATGCAAAATATTATGAATATGCAAAAAATGTTTTTGTTTATTTTTATATATGTAAAAATAAAATATTTAATGTATAAAAAAAATAGAAATAAAAGATTATTTTTTTTATTAAGGGTAAAAACCCTAATTTTCTTTAAGAAAGCATATATATTAATTATATTATTTGTGTATAATAAAATAATAAAATAATGAAATATGTACAAATATCAAAAAAATGAAAATATATTAGAAAAATATTATTTAAGTATGTAAGTAGCAATAATAAAAATATAATATTTTTTATGTATTATTTTCAAGTTTTTTATTAAAGAAAATAAAAGTATATACTAATTAATAATTATTTTTATGTCTAAAAAATAATAAATAAATAAAAAAATGTGAAAATTTATAAAAATGTTTTTGATATTTTTTATGTTTAGAAAATATAAAATAAAATCAGAAATGAAAAATAAATAGAAAAATACAAAAATATAAAGAAATGGGCCAGGGGGTGCAATCAGTAAAGATGGGGTGTCAAAAACAAAGCCAGAACCAAGCCCAGCCCACTGTACTTCATCTTCAAACTTTATCAAACAAAAACACGCGCGCCTGATTCAAATATGGAAAACCTGCATACGTACTCTAATGCAAAAACTCATAACACCAAAGTTATAGCATTTTTCAAGACGATTTCAACCATATAAAGAACTTAATCTAACCCTTAAAGACCAAAGTTATAGCATTTCACAAACCTAAGCCTAATGATTCCTAAATAGAGAGATAGGAAGTTGACAAAAACCTGTTTCAATTGAACTCGTGTATGGCAATGTGGAGCTTTTCAGTGAGACCTGAGGTGCTTAGGAGCTTTCCTGAACTTCCTCTGACCTTCCCCAATGCCTAGTTTGCTTTGGACTTGCTTGAGCAAGCTTGTAGAACTCAACCTGCACAAGCTGAAAACAGAAATGGTGAAGCTTGCAAATGGAGTTACAGTCATTGTTCAATGGTTGGGATAGCTTGGATAGGTTATATGGGATGTGTTTGAACAGGTTTGGGGCAAAACACACGAGTGGTTTTTGCTATGGAAGTGAAACTGCAGGGAGTGCCCTGTTTTGCAAAAGGAAGGTGATTTTGTGTTTTGGAAGGCTTGAGGGTTCAAAAATTCGTGTTTCTGGCTCAAGGAAATGCACAAAACTTGTCTCAAAAGCTTGCAAGAGTTGGTTCTATCTGATATGCAAGTTATGGCTCTTTGGCAAGTTACTTGTATTTTAAGTAAAAGTAAGAAATGATGCATGACAGGCCTGTACAGGCTATCTACCAGCTTGAACTTTATGATCTTGGCCCCCTCAGTTTGTGGATATTGTTTGTTGTACAAGATTTTGTTCAAGGCTCAAGAATGCAATTTGTCATAAAGCAAATTTGACAAAAATGACAATGTTGCCTTTTTGCTATTATTAGATTAATCTCTTGTGTAATACTCCCATGATCATAACAAAGCCTCAAACCAATGGATTTGCATTTAATTATTGAGTATGAAAGGGTTTAGGGACCTGTAATCAAGTACAAATGAAGCTGGACAGAAATTGCAACTTGTATCAACATGAAAATGCCATGGATCAAAAGTGAGTTTTTGCCAAATTCAAACCTTCGATTCTCCCTAACCATAAATGATTTTGGAGAGTTATTTGATATTTTGGAAAGCTTGTAACATTCTATACAATCCATATTTGAAATTCATTTTAAGATTCCAAGTGGAACTAGGTGAAAAATTTCCATGAAGATAGGTCAAAATCCTGCCTAAACTAGGGCAAAATTTCACTAAGTTAAAAGTTTCATGGACCCTTGTTCCAAAAATCATAACTTGAGATCAAAGCTTCTTTTAAGAAAACTTTGTGAATCAAAGTTGTAGACTTTGTGGAGGACTACAACTTTCATGTTGGAAGTTTTGTTTGAATCCAAATGCATCATGGTGAAAATGTTAGGCAAAGTTGGAAAAAATTAAGAAAATTTCATAACTTAGAAAAATTCTAAGTTATGAAAATTTTCAATCTTAAACCCTAATTTGCAAAATTGGATTTCTTGATGAACAAGTTTCATGTTTTGACACATCTTGATGAAAAATGACCCTTGGAACTTGATTTTGACCAAAAAGTCAAAGTTTGACTTTTCAGTGTATAATTGACTTTTGATCGGTTGACTGGAAAATTCATCTATCAATCCAATGCAATTGAGATCTTTTGAACCTTGTGAATAGGTAAAGATGATGCCATTGAGTCCTTGAATCCATGCTTGAACTCAATTTTCCATTTGCTAGGTGAAAAGTCAGAAATTGCGCTTCTGCAGCCAAAACCCTAAAAATGACCATTTTGCCCTTTTGATGATCTGATCAAATTTCTTGAGGAGTTGTAGTCTAAACTTGATAAAATGGTTCATATGAGTTTATAATATTGATATGGATCAAAATTTATGAGGTTTGACTGTAAATTGGCCACAGTTGACTTTTTCCCAATATAGTTGATTTTTAGGTCAACTGTCCAGTTGACTGGGCAAAAATTTGATTCAAGGCTTGAAACTTGGTATGAGCAAACTTATAAGTCCAACATGAAGTATGAAAGTCATATTGAGCATTAGAAGTCCAAAATTCCTTGTGCAAACTCAAACCCTAATTTGGGTCAACAGTGCAAGGAGATGTCTTGAGCAGAGCAAACCCTAGCTTAGCCTTGAGTGCAAAGAGTCTTGTGATGAAAAATCTTGATAAAATGAGAGGGGAAATTTTGGGGTACAACAGAGGGGCTTTGATGTGTTGTACTCCTCTTTTGGCTAGGTGGTTTATTTCGCACCTACCTCGATCCGTGGTGAAGAATGAACAAGGTATGAGATGGTCTAAAAGATTGATGTCACTTTCACATGCTGATATCCATTGTTATTATCGCTCATTGGAAGAAATTACCATCATTGATCGCTGTGGGGAATTCCCCAATGTCCCTCTACTCGGCATTAGGGGAGGCATTACTTACAACCCTTTTTTAGCTTTGCGACAATTTGGATACGCTAGGAGAGATGGCCCTCATGAGGTACTCATCCGAGGAATTGCATTCGACTATGAAAGTGATACTCAAGGTTACCATCAAAGGTTTATACGAGCTTAGGGTATGGTTAACAAGGTTGATAGCAAGACGTTGGGGCGTAAGAATTACATTCCTTTGGAACCTTATCTTAAATGGGTGAGGGCTCGCGCTCAAAGTCTTAAGATGCCTTATGAAGTCGTCTTACATGTTATCATAGAGCCAATAGTTAAGGGAGACGTTCCACATACTATCCTCTATCCTGATATGCCTACTTCTCTTGAAGATTTGCAAAACGCTTGGATTCAGTTAAAAGGAGAGCGAGACACCTTTGAAGTTAAGTTCTATAAGGGCGAGAGGAAGATATTAGAGCTTACAATGAAGCTTCATGAAGAAAGGAGTTTAAACACCTACATTGCACCAAAGAGGATGCACACAACTTTTCTGTCTTAGGAGTTTACTTTATGCTTATTTCTGTTATTGTAAGCCCAAGAGGCATGTTTGTATTCAAATCAGAACTCTTTAAATGCAAGTTAACATTTGTTTACTCTTTGTATATACAAATTTAAATTCTTTAAATCCTTGAAATCATTTGCATATTGCATATTCATGCATCATGACATGACAGGTTTCTGCATAACAGGTTTCCTTATCTCTCCACTGTTTATTTCAGCAAGATGGATCTAGAGAAAACTGTGACGGAACTCCAGGCCCAGAATTCTCAATTTCAGGAAGCTTTACTCGTCCTGGCTAAGGGGAAGCAGGATATGATGGCCTTGTTGGCCGCTAAGAAAAAGCCAAAGAAGAAAGCTCTTCTCAACATGGGTAAACGGTTCAAGGAGACAATCCGTCAAATTCCAATAGAGGGAGATTCATCCGAAGAGAACGAGAACCAAATTGGTGAGGTCAAGAGTACTCAGGCTGACTGTATCAATGACCAAGAATCTGAGGATGATTATTTCAATGAACAATATCCCCCGCAGACATCAAATACAAGCAGCTAGAAGACAGGTTGAAAGCGGTTCAAATCCAAGCTATTCCCGATTTAAATTTTGAAGATTTGGGCTTAATATATGGGGTAGTCATTCCCCACAAGTTCAAAATACTAACATTTGCAAAATACGATGGGGTTTCTTGTCCAAAGCTCCATTTGAACTCCTATG
The DNA here is from genome assembly GCA_948472305.1 of Vicia faba. NCBI lineage: Eukaryota > Viridiplantae > Streptophyta > Magnoliopsida > Fabales > Fabaceae > Vicia > Vicia faba. Next base: position 1,518,836,739 of record OX451741.1, on the reverse strand, counting down.
TGCGCAAGATACAACCGCACACTGCTGATAAAAAACTATGGATTCACTTTTTCCAAGAGAGTCTGGCTGGAACACAACTTGAGTGGTTTTATCATTTGGATGGCTCTCGCATCAATACTTGGGAGGGTCTAGCTACTGCCTTCTACCATCAATATCACTACAACGCCGACTTGTCATCGACAAGGGTTCAATTGCAAGGTATGACCATGGGGAAGAATGAGGGATTTAAGGAATATGCGCAGAAGTGGAGAGACCTTGCTAGTAGGGTCCAACCTCCCATGACTGATAGGGAACACATCAACATGTTCATGAGCATATTATCTGGTCCTTTCTTTAATCTATTGGTTGGCTGCTCTTCTTCTAGTTTCATCGAATTAATCCTAACCGGTGAAAGAGTTGAAAGTGGCATTAAAAGTGGAAAGATCTTTGTGGCATCTACTTCCACTCCCAATCCTGTCAAGAAACCTTTTACCACGAAGAAAGAAGTTAATGTTGTGTATAGAACAAAGGCCCATACCGAAATGAATAATCATCTGTCTGTTAATGTTGTCCGAATCTCCAATCCGACTGCTACTCAAAGACCATCTGTCAATCATCAACGTGTTGAAGCTCCAAGAAGACAGTTTACAAGGTTAGGCATGTCATTATCTCAAGCCATTCAACATCTACTCAGGCCCAATTTAGTGACATTGCGGGATCCTCCCGCCAACTCTGACACCTCGTCACTGAGATATAATCTGAATGCAAAATGTGCTTACCATTCAAACAGCCCCGGGATTTAATTGACAACAAGACTATTGAATTCGATCCTGCTCCGACGCCAAATGTAATTACCGCTCCAATGCCGAAGCACGACAAAGGTGTTAATGCTGTCGAAGACACAATTTTCATTGCCTCCGTTGAATAATTAACTACTCCGGTGAATGTAATTAAGAACAATTTGTTGAAAGCTGGGATTTTCTCTGGCTGTGAAAAAGACTGTCTGTGCTGTATGAGACAACCCAATGGGTGTGAAGAACTGAAGAAAGGTATACAGTGCCTAATGGATAGCTGCGAAAATCTATTCGAAAAGATTCCCGCCATCAAAAATTCAATCGACAAAGCTGAAGATTTAGCCATCATAACAATTTCAAACAAACCTCTTAGGATCTCATCTAAAGGTCCTATCAGGATTTCGAACGAACCAATCATTTCTCCTCTCATAATCACTGCTGTCGGACCTATTCCATACACCTCTGATAAAGCGGTACCATGGAATTATGGTGCCGAGTTTTATTACCATGGGATAAAACAAGATTCTTAGATTGGTGATAATGAAGCTGGTGTTACTAATATTACTGGTTCTAGTAAAGTCACAAGAACATGAAGGGTCTCTTCCCGTGTTATCTCACCACCAACCACTACCACAGTTCCAGTCCACATAACCAATGGCAATTCTGATTCCAATACTAAAGGGAAAAAGAAAGAAAGTGAGCCTGCCAAGGAAGAGGCACCTGCTGAAAAGTTTGTTATGGAAGAACCACCCACTCAAAGATATGGAGGAAATTTTGAAGATCATCAAGAAAAGCGACTTCAAAATAGTAGAGCAGTTGGGGAAAACCCCTTCTAAAATATCAACGTTGTCCTTATTGCTATGTTCCAACACTCATGCACAAGCTTTGATTAAGTTCTTGAAAAAGGCTCATGTGCCTCAAGAAACCACATCCGACCAGTTTGAGAACTGTGTAGCAAGTCTGACAGTTGACAATGGTATGAGGTTCTCCGATGCAGATTTAACTCCCATGGGAAAGAATCATAATAAAGCCTTGCATGTTTCTGTTGAATGTAAGGGGACCACACTGGCACATGTTTTGGTGGACACATGCTCATCTTTAAATGTGTTAACTAAAGGCGCTTTAGATCGGCTAGACTGTGAAGGTTTGATTTTGAAGCTAAGTAATATTGTTGTGAGGGCATTCGATGGATCGAAAAGGATGGTTCATGGAGAGGTGGATCTCCCAATTAAGGTTAGTTCGCAAATTTTCAACTCCACATTCTATATAATGGACATACGGCCTGCGTATTCTTGCTTGCTTAGGCGCCCATGGATCCATGGGGCATGTGCGGTAACTTCTACTCTCCACCAGAAGTTAAAATATCCAGTTCAAGGGAAGATTGTCACTGTTTGCGGTGAAGAAGAATTTATGGTAAGCCATCTTAATTCTTTCAAGTACGTAGAAATGGATGGAGAATTCATAGAAACTCCTTTCCAGACGTTTGAAGTTGTGGCCACCACTAAAATCTCCTCCGATACTCCAAGAGCCGATAAAGTTATCCCCAAGATGGTTTCTCTTAAGGATGCCCGTGTTGTGGTAGAAGAAGGAAACAATGAGATGTGGGGTCAACTCCTCGATATCCCGTTCAAGGAAGACAAATTTGGGTTAGGTTTCACCTCCAAAGCTCAGAAAGAAATTAGAGGTGCTCGTACTGGAAAGCCGCCTCTCCATCTCAAAAATCATGAAGTGAATGTTGTAGAAGACTCCGATGATGAGTGTGCTTTTGAAGACTGGATCTATACAACAACCGAAGGGAAGCCCAACAATTGGCATACAAAGGACTCTGTGCCCATCTCCTTCATTGAGGAGTAATCTACTTGTTTTTGCTTTTAATCAATTCAGGAACTCGTTGACTGTAATATTTTGATAACGACTTTTAAGCCATGTGCCTAGCCTGGGGCACTTTGGTCCTTTTGTCAAGGATTTTATTTATGTTCATCAAATTATATGATCATTCAGCATATTGGATTCTTTTGCATTCAAATATTTGTGTTCATTGTCTTTCTTTTCTTTCAAATGCATTGTCAAAAAATAGCCATGTATCTTACATGCACACGTACACACTCTTGCAGGTCTACATCCACTCTGGATCCTATTGCCAATAACTCTACTATTACCGACTATGACTTTGAATGTCCTATCAACCAAGCCGAAGATGAAAGCGAGGAAGATTGTGACATACTAGGAGAACTAGCCAGACTTCTGTTACAAGAGGAAAAAGTTATTAACCACATGAAGAGTCAATTGAGGTTATCAACTTGGGTACTGAGTCAGATAAGAAGGAAATCAGGATTGGCGCTAATTTGGAAAGCAGTGTTAAAAGCCGTTTGGTTCAGATGTTGCGCGATTATGTGGAAGTATTTGCTTGGTTGTATGAAGATATGCCTGGGTTGGATACCGACATTGTGGTTCATCGTCTGCCAACTAAAGAAGACTGCCCTCCTGTTAAACAAAAATTTCGTCGCATGAGGCCTGACATGTCTGAAAAGATCAAAGACGAAGTAATGAAACAGTTTGATGCAGGATTCCTAGTTGTAACATCCTATCCTCAATGGGTGGCCAATATAGTGTTGGTGCCAAAGAAAGACGAAAAAAGTTTGCATGTGCGTAGACTATAGGGATCTGAATAGGGCAAGCCCCAAGGATGATTTCCCTCTACCACACATTGACGTCTTAGTCGATAATATTTCTCAGCATAAAGTCTTCTCATTCATGGATGGCTTCTCAGGCTATAATCAAATAAAGATGGCTCCCGAAGATATGGAAAAAGCTACTTTCGTTACACAATGGGGCACCTTCTGCTACAAGGTCATGTCGTTCAGGTTAAAGAATGCAGGGGCAACATATCAAAGGGCTATGGTTTCTTTATTTCACGACATGATTCATCATGAGATAGAGGTATATGTGGATCATATGATTGCAAAATCACAAACCGAAGAAGAACATCTTGGTCACCTTCACAAACTATTCGAGAGACTGAAAAAGTACAAGCTGAGGTTAAACCCTAACAAGTGCACGTTTGGAGTATGCTCTGGGAAGCTTCTAGGTTTTGTTGTCAGCAATAAAGGCATTGAAGTTGATCCTTCCAAGATAAAGGCCATCCAAGAAATGCCAGTCCCCTATTCTGAAAAAGAAGTCAGAGGATTCTTGAGTCGTCTCAATTACATTGCCCGTTTCATATCACACTTAACTGCTACTTGTGAGCCATTCTTCAAACTCTTGAAGAAAGATCAGGTAGTCAGGTGGAACGATGAATGCCAAATTTCTTTTGACAAAATCAAAGAATACCTACAAGAACCTCTTATTCTCATGCCTCCGGTTTAAGGGAGACCTTTGATCATGTACTTGACAGTACTAGAGAATTCTATGGGGTGTGTTTTGGGCCAACATGACGAGTCTGGCCGAAAAGAGCATGCAATTTACTACCTAAGCAAAAAATTTACCGATTGTGAAACCAGATATTCACTGCTCGAGAAAACTTGTTGTGCTTTAGCGTGGGCTGCTCGCCGGCTAAGGCAGTACATGTTGACTCATACCACTTTGTTGATTTCTAAGATGGATCAGATTAAGTATATCTTCGAGAAACCTGCCCTTTCTGGACGAATAGCCATATGGCAACTGATCTTAACTGAGTACAACATTCAATACACAAATCAAAAAGCCATCAAAGGAAGTGTACTAGCGGATCATTTGGCCCATCAAGCTGTGGATGATTATTAGTCAATGAACTTCGACTTCCCTGACGAGAATATTATGCTATTAACCGACTGTGCGAAACTTAGACCGTATGACAGACCTGAACAAGGATCCCGATGGACTATGGTATTCGATGGGGCTTCCAACGCCTTAGGAAACGGAATTAGTGTTGTGATCATCTCTCCTGAAGGTTTCCACACTCCTTTCACTGCCAGATTATGTTTCGATTGCACAAATAACATGGCCGAATACGAAGCATGCATCTTAGGTCTAAAAGCTGCTATTGACTTAAGGATCCAGCATTTGAATGTGTTCGGAGACTCTGCCCTAGTGATCAGCCAAGTAAAAGGAGATTGGGATACTAAACACCCTAATCTTATCCCTTACAAGGAACTTGTGCTATCCCTGATTCCTCACTTCGAGGAGATCACGTCCGAGCACTTCCCTAGAGAAGAAAACCAGTTGGCTGACGCTTTGGCAACCATGTCTTCAATGTTCAAGGTCAGATGGGATAACGAAGCCCCTATGATTACAATCGAAAGATTCGATGAACCTGCACATTGCTATGAGCTTGACACCGCTGCGGAAAAGCCATGGTACCATGAGGTGATGAGATACCTTATAGCACAAGAGTATCCAGAAAGGACATCTACCAATGACAAAAAGTTCTTATGAAGATTTGCAGCCAAATTCTTCCTAAGTAACAGAATATTGTACAAGCGCAACCATGATTCAACTCTACTTCGATGTGTGGAAAAGGAGGCAGAGGAGATTATGGAAGACATGCATAATGGCCTCTTTGGGACCAATTCCAGTGGACATACTATGGCTAAGAAAATCCTAAGAGCTGGTTATTATTGGTCTACCTTGGAAACTGATTGCCATCAACACTCTAGGACTTGCCACAAGTGCCAAATCTACACTGACAAAGTCCATGTACCTCCAATCCCTTTGAATGTCATGACTGCTCCATGGCCATTTGCAATGTGGGGTATTAATATGATCGGAGAGATCAAGCCCACGGCTTCCAACGGATATCGCTTCATTCTTGTTGCTATCGACTATTTCACCAAATGGGTCGAAGTCGCCTCATTTTCCTCAGTCACCAAGAATGTGGAAGCCAGATTCATCAGACATAACCTCATCTACCGTTATGGTATCCCCGAAAGGATCATCACCGACAATGGGACTAACCTCAACAACGCCATGATCAGGGAGTTGTGCACTCAATTTAAGATCAAGCATCACAATTCTTCTCCGTATAGACCGAAAATGAATGGCGCAGTCGAAGCGGCCAACAAAAATATCAAGAAGATTGTGCAGAAAATGGTAGTGACCTATAAATATTGGCATGAGATGTTACCATTTTCTCTACATGGCTATCGTACTTCAGCTAGAACATCAACTGGGGCAACTCCCTTCTCTCTATTCTATGGCATGGATGTTGTTTTGCCCGTAGAAGTTCAAATTACCTCGTTGAGGATTATGATCGAGGCAGGCTTAGGCGAAGACGAGTGGATTCAAACGAGATTGGATCAGCTGAACTTGATCGATGAAAAACGATTAGCTGCTATGTGCCATGGTCAGACGTATCAAAAATGGATTATCAAAGCTTTCAACAAAAAGGTCAAGCCTCGAGTATACCAAGTTGGTGACCTGGTGATAAAACGCATCATTTTACCACAAGGTGACCCCAGAGGAAAATGGACCCCCACCTACGAAGGACCCTTTGTTGTCAAGAGAGTTTTCTCTGGCGGTGCCATGATACTGACCACCATGGACGGTGAAGATTTCCCATACCCTATAAACGCTGACATAGTTAAAAAATACTACGCATAAGAGACCCGTTAGGTTAACACACCTAAGCAAAATGAGGGCATCCCGAAAAACCAAAAGGTTTAGGCAAAAATTAGGGATATATGCAAAAGATTGTACACCCGGAAATTTGAAAACCCGAAAGGGCGACTTGGGAAAAAAAGGGTATCCTGGTGGACCAAAAACCCGAAAGGGCGGTTCAGGCAATAATTAAGGATTAAAAGCGTACGACTATGTCCCGTGGAGTCAACGCAGTCAATGCTATCACCATGTCCAAGTTCAAATGGTCCAGGATCAATCCAATCAATTTCTATTAACGGCAAGGGATGCTCGAAGACATATGGGCAATAGTAGAGTTGGAAGGCAATAAGATCATTTCACATGGCTATTTGTTTTCATTCTCAATTTTGTTTTCTTTTCGGAGATTTCCTCTTACTAGGATTTCCGTCTCTATGTACAAAAACGCCTATTCATGGGCAAAATATCAATGCAAATACACTTTGAAATACAAAATTTTCTATCTCTGTTTTGTATGCAAATTTGTCCAAAGACTAAAATTGAATGAACATATGCATATGAACATAATTAAAGCTATTTGACACAAGTGTCCCGCCAAGCAGCAAGATCAACAAAGCATCAGCGCACAGCAGCAGTAAGCATCTCTTTTAATGTATATGAAATAGCCCCACAGAGTTATCTCATCATCATTATCCCCACCAGGGTTGTGACAATAAACCTTTCCCCAACGGAGTTGCCCACAAAATATCCTTACATGAAATAATCTCGGGCCAGAGTCTCAACCTCTTGGCAACTTTCTCCCCAGCTAAAGCCTAGGAGATCTCTTCCTAAATGGAATTCACCTCCTCAACAGGGATTATTTCCCCAACAGAGTTATTTCCCCTAGCCAAGTGCAAATTTCTTAACATACAACAATCAAGACACCACGAATTTCCCAGTTGAGTATATCTTCCCCAGCTGAGTACAAACTCCCCAGTGAGTCCAAATTGCCCAGTTGAGCCCATCTTCCCCAACTGAGTATATCTTCTCTAGCTGAACCCAAATTCTCAAACAGAACCCAAATTCCCCAGATGAGCCCATCAGCCCCAACTGAGTATATTTTATCCAACCAAGGCTTTATCTCCAAACGGAATCCAAATTCCCCAGTGAGTCTAAATTGCCCAGCTGAGCCCGTCTTTCCCAGCTGAGTGCATCTTCTCCGCCCAAGGCTATTTTCTCCAAACAGAATCTATCCTCCCCATATGAGCCCATCATCCCCAGATGAGCCCATCATCCCCAGCTGAGCCAATCATCCCCGGCTGAGCCAGTCATCCCCAGTTGGGTGTAAATTCCCCAAGTTGAGTCTGCCTTACCCGACTGAGTCTATACTCTCCAATTTGAATTTCCCTTTCAAATGACTGCAAATCACAGGGCCACAACCCCTAATCCCCAATAAAGCCTTCAACAAAGCCTTTATTATTACCAAGAAATGCTATGAAGCCTGGATCCGACCAGATATTAGCACAATTTTCAAGTTATTACTGAAGCCTGGACCCGACCATATAACAGTTTGACTTCTTCAATTACTGAAGCCTGGACCCGACCAGATAACAGTTTGACTTCTTGAATTACTGAAACCTGGACCCGACCAGATAACAGTTGATCTCATTTCTCAAAAGGCTATGAAACCTGGACCCGACCAGATAATAGCCTAAATATTCAAATATATAGAAGAACCTGAACTCAATCCAACTAAGGTTTAACTTCTTTTCCCCAGTAGAGTTGCCTCCCTATTCCCAACAAATGGCTGAGAAACCTGGACCCAACCAAGATATCAGTCCTCATTTCCGTCCTTTCAAGAAAAGCCGTTGCGAAGCCTGGATCCGACCAGATAGCAATCACCCTCAGAGATTCGTTGTGAAACCTGGAAACCGACCAGATAACAACTAAATCCCCAAGTAGTCTATTGTGAAGCCTGGACCCGACCAGATAACAATTGACTTCATCAAAGAAATATGCAAAGCCTGGACCCGACCAGATAACAGTTTTTCAACTAGTTTATTGTGAAGCTTGGACCCGACCAGATAACAATTAACTTCATCAAAGAAATCTGCAAAGCCTGGACCCGACCAGATAACAGTTTTCAAGCAGTCTATTATGAAGCCTGGACCCGACCAGATAGCAATTGACCTCATCAACCTCAGAAATCTGCAAAGCCTAGACCCAACCAGATAATAGTTTTCAAACAGTATATTGTGAAACCTGGACCCGACCAGATAACAATTAACCATGATTCCCGGAAAGACACTATGAAGCCTGGATTCAACCAGATAATAGTACAACTTTCCAAAAGACCATAAAGCCTGGACACGACCATATGACTATTCAATTTCAAGGAATTTTCTGCAAAGCCTGGATCCGACCAGATAACAGTTAATTCATCCTTTCCTCCAGTAAGTTACTGTGAAGCCTGGATCCGACCAGATAGCAGTTAACCTTCGCATCCCTAGCAAATTATTATGAAACCTGGACCCGACCAGAAGACTATTCAATTTCAAGGAATTTTCTGTAAAGCCTGGATCCGACCAGATATCAGTTAATTCATCTTTTCTCCTGGTAAATTGCCATGAAACCTGGATCCGACCAGATAGCAACCGACTACTTCATCCTCAGAAACTGTGAAGCCTGGATCCGACCAGATAACAGCTGATATTTGAGTGATATTCCCCAGAAAAAGCATCCCTTCAATAAGATTTAAAGATATGCATATTCTTCATTTCCAACAGGCAATCAGGGATTCAACCCCCAGAATTTTCACAACAGCAGTCAAGGATTTATTTTCCCGGACGAAAACACACATTTCACATTCATACATCATAACATGTACATACCAATGCATTTAGCATGATACCACATCTGGTGGACATCATGCAAGCATATGCATTTTACTAACCCCTTTTCTCACAGGTAAAACATCAAGTTTAGTATGAATCAACAAGAGATTTGTGTTGATACTTCTTCCAGCATTTACCAACATTCCTCCAAATTGCATCTATAAGCCTTTTCACCATCCATCTTCGAGTGCAAATTTCTGGGCACTCTAGTGTTCAATCATCTTTCACCTTCAAGTCACGAATGGCAGATCCGCCAATCTAACTCTTCAGGTTCAAGAAGTTTGAACAGGGGCAGTTGTTTCACCTCAAAATTTGCCCTCTCATTTCTCAAGGAATCACCCTGGATCCTCAAATTTTCTCTCATCCAATTCCAAGCCTTGAGTTATCAATTTTTCCAAGCAAACCATTCACAAGGGGAAATGGTCATTTGCACACTGAGAAGTCTAACTTTGACTTTTGGATTAAAATCAAATATCAAAAATCATATTTCATCAAGACATGTTGGAATATGAAGTTTATTTTATCAAGAGTTTCAAAAGTCAAATTTTACTTTGGAAGAGTCAAATTCTAAAAACTTAGAAATTTTTCTAAGTATTTAAGAAATATGACAATTTTAGAACTTCTGGGCCAGTGTTCACACTCAGCAAATTCTGGATATTCTCAAGACAGAGTTTGATCAAAACTTCTGGACCAGTTTTCACAATGGTTCGGTCATAATTTGCAAAGGTTAAATCAAAGAAGGTAACAAAGCATGTTGTAAGTATACTGGAAGTTCTGAAGGATCCTTCAGAATACGCTGAAATCAGAAGATACAAAGATTAGAAGATGAGATGCTACGCTGAAGCAGAACTTCTAATCCAGAGTCAAGCAAGGATGCAGAGTTTCACATGGGAACCCATTTAATGTTCACAACCACTTGTGAAGTCTCTATCCAAGGGATTTTCCCCATGTGTACCCCTACTGTATTGGGAAGACAAACTTCTGTGCAAAAGTATGCTAGACCCACGCGCTGCTTCTACTTTTCCTTAATTCACGCTGCCAAATCCAGCTGAGGCACTGTTAACCATCCAACTTAAATGCATTGAACCCCCACTTGTTTAAGCTTACTTCAAGAGTAAGTCAGCATATAGCAAATGATGTTGGAACCACTTGACATCTCCAAAATACAAAAAAATTTCCTATAAATAGAATACCATTGGCCACTGAGAAAGGGACCAGAAAAAATTGGTGAAAGAAGCGAGAAAATTGAGAAAGAAAGCTTTGAACCACTGCAAAAATTCCAAGAACCCAGGAAACTATAAACACAAAATACCAAAATCTTAGAATTGATTCCTTACATTAAACCTCCATTGTTTTCCTCAAGTGTTCTTGACTAAAGCCATCCACGCAGTTGCTGATTCACACATTAGAAGCTACCTTAACTTCTGTATTCCTATTGCCATACACTTTCCATTCACTTCCACCTCAAAGGAGTCAGAATATCACCTCTTGGCTGTTCCAGAAGTTGTAAACTTCTATCCTGCTGAGTACGTGAAGAAGTTGCTCAGAACATCACCAGAATTCAAGACCAACCTCCAGTTCACATAATCCTTTCCAGCTGCAAGGTAAGTTTTCTGCTGACTCTCATCATAATTGATTAAGCATTGTCAGATTTTGCATATTTAGCACATTGTAGATATTATGATCCTGATGATGTACATATTCTGAAAATTCATGCATATGCTTGCCTAAATAGAATAAATCCCTATCCAGAGCTTCATAAGGAAATTAGGACTCAACCAGAATTAGCAAATACATGTTACTTCTGATTTGTGCTTCTGATCTTTCATGAAATTTGTCATAATTATTATGTATGCAACTTCTGTTCTGTTAAGAAATAACTAAGTTGCAGATGTTCTGACTGGCATGGAGAGAGGCAAAGTTCTGACAGTTGCGTCAGAACTTCTGAAAACTTCTGAGTTCTCAGAATATCCAGAACTTCTGAACTTCCATATTTTTGCTAACGTGTTTCTCTTTGTGCAGTAAGTCAGAGTCAGAACTTCTGACCTCTTCTATTTTCAGCATTTGCGCTGATTTTGTTTTCTTTCTCTTTTATTAATTTTCCATCATATTATTTTTTATTGTTAATAAAAAAAGACACCAAAAATATTTTATATTTTTCATATTATATTTTCTTTTAACATAAAAAGACAAAAAAAATTTCTTAAACAAAACTTACTTCTTTTATTAAATAAATAAGCATTTTACATTTCCTGTACATTCTTATCTATTTCAATATGGTTGTAATAGTAACCTAGAATTTTAACTTGCAACCCCCATTCATAAATATGTACCCCCATCCCCTTAAATATTGTAATAGCGTAGGACTTTACATTTCTGCACTGTTATTGCTCTCAATATATGCTAGTAATTAGGGCGTGTATGACAAGATATGAAAATTGACAAATAGATCACCCTAATCAAGACAAATTATGCATGTAATCAAATACACTCGCACACTTACACCCTTAGGGTAATTCCACTTGTTGCCTTATAAAAATGGCCATGTTATGCATGTGGGATGTCTTATCACAAATAAATCGAAAAATACAAGATCATAGTCCCTCGATGACGCTATCAAAAGTTGCCTTTCAAAATGATCTTAGTCCCTAAATAAAAAGTGCTAAGTCATCTCATAACGTTGCTATCATGGTCATACGATGACTCAAGGCTCGTCCATTCACATCCAACGATGGGGCTTCTTGCCAAATCAATAGTAAGATAGAAACATCTAAAGGAGGAGGAAAAACATATCTAAGACCTTTTGAGTAGGTAGATTACTTTTAGTTACTTGCTCAATTTCAAAGTAAACATCCTTGCTATTTTCAAAAACAATCACATACACTTTCAAAACAGCTTCAAAACACTTTCCAAACATTGAAATATTTTCAAAAGCTCAACACTTTGTATACATTCTTACGAACGGGAATCATTGCAAAGTTTGCCTAAACGATGGCACCTTTTCAAAATACTTTCAAAAACCACACAAAGCACAAATTCAAACAAAAGAAAGTGATCTAGCAAGTAACTAAGAGCCCATGGAAAACCATGGATGAAAATGGTGTTAATACCTTCCCTTTTCATAATCTACCCCCCGAACTCAAGAAAACATCTCTAAAGGTATTTCCTGTGCTTTTTCACCTTTCCTTATTGGATAAAAGAAAAGTCGGTGGAGACTCTTGCTAAACCGCAACATTTGCGAACACAAACGCAAAAACCTCAAGTCAGTTCTCCCACTGTATCACAACCACCATATCACAGAACTGGCGACTCTGCTGGGGATTTAAATAAAGTGGGGTATACCTTAGGATCTAGGTCATGTTAAAAATTTCTTTCTTGTTTGTTTGCTTTATTCTTAAAAGGGCTTTTGCTTGGGTTACTGTAGATCCTACACCCGGATCTGGGGGCACTTTTTAGGTAAATAACAATAGATATTGGAGACTGTACGGTGTAAACCGATATGGTTTAAGTGATGGCTGTGTTGGTGTGGCACTTTGGTTGGTACCGGTATCCTTCGTGGGGAAACAAGGAGAATACGGGGCCGCCGCGTGGTGTTGTGAAGCACTAACGGACCTTAGGACCTTAATTTAACAAACTTGGCCATTATAAAGTAGTGAGATAGCCGGCCTCGGTGTAGAGCTGAGGATTGGTTGATACTCGATGCTACACTCATTGAGATCAGACTTTCGGGATATTTCGGCCGCAAGAAAAGATTGCTTGAGCTGATATAATGCCTGATCAAGGTTGGTCAGTGATATTGAGATCCCTTAGAACCCGATTACTTTTTAAGACAGGTTTGAAACCAACTAAACTTCAAGAGGGTATGACCTTTAACCTCATGCAGGCCTTAAACCTAAGGACTTGGTGTGATTTGTCTGTGTTTGCTATACTTGTGGTTTATCATGACATCATGCATCATAACATAGCATCCATTCTTATTGCACTAACCATTTCAAAGACCAAGGGAATTTATCTTTGTTCTGATTTGCAGATCATGGCTTCCGTTCGTAGAAACATTATCCGGATCAGTTTTGTGAAGATACCTTCCCAACTCAAAGAGCTAGTATCAAAGGTTTCTGAAACTTCTGCGTTCACTAAGAGACATGGTCGACTACTCAACCTGGTTACTTCAAACTTTGATGAAAAGATGATGAGTTTACTCTTTCAGTTCTTTGATCCCAAGTACCACTACTTCACCTTTCCAGACTATCAGTTGGTGCCTACCTTGGAAGAATTCTCTCAACTATTGGATATACCCATCCTTGAACAGTTTCACTTCGCAGGTCTGGAAGAAGTTCCTAAGCCAGAAGTCATTGCCTCAGCTTTGCATCTGAAAAGAGCCGACGTGGTATCTAATTGGGAAACAAGAAGTGGAGTCAAGGGTTTTCTAGCCAAGTTCCTGATAGACAAGGCCCAACTGTTTTGGGATGATATGGATTTTTAGGCTTTTGAGGAGGTATTGGCTCTTCTAATCCATGGGTTAGTTCTATTCCCTAATCCAGACTCATTCATAGATGTGAATGCTATCAAGATCTTCCTCTCTCGTAACCCTGTGCCTACCTTGCTCGGAGATACTTTGCACACCCTCCATACTCGTACCATGAAGATAAGAGGGGTTCTTATGTGTTGCATGCCATTGCTGTCGAGGTGGTTTATTTATCACCTCCCTAAGTCCATACTGAATAATGAAGAAGGTTTGGGTTGGCCACAAAGGATAATGTCACTCGCTCACATGGATATTCTCTGGTGTTCCTGAGCTATGGAAAACACTGCTATTATTGACCGTTGCGGGGAGTACCCTAATGTCCCGTTACTTGGCATCAGAGGGGGCATAACCTACAACCCTTATTTAGCTCTGTGAAAATTTGGTTACGCTCGAAGAGATGGTCCCCACGAGTTACTTATTAAGGGCATTGTATTCAACTATGAGGATGATGTTCAGCAGTATCGCCGGAGGTTCATACGAGCTTGGGGCATGGTAAACCGATCTGGCGCCAGGGCTTTGGGGCTAAAGGCTTCCATTCCTATGGAACCTTACCTCCAATGGGTACGAGCTCGCGCCCAGAAGCTTATGATGCCCTATGTGGCCGTTTTACCAGTGATTGTGGAACCCACTACTGAAGGGGATATTCCTTACACGGTTCTCTATCCTTATATGACCACTGATCTTGGAGAATTATAGAGGTATTGGATTCAGTTGAAGAAGGAGCGGGATACTTACAGGGATCAGTTTTATGCTCAAGAGAGGAAGGTTTTAGAGCTCACAAAGCAGCTCCATGAGGAAAAAAGGACTCAATGCTTATCTCAGTACGAAGAGGAAGCATCCATGGGAATTTTGACTTTTTTCTAGTTTTAGATTTATTTTTAATTGTAACGCCTAAAAGGCATTTTGAACTTTGAATTCAGCTAATAAAATCTTTGTTTTATTTTGGTTCGCAAATTTAAATTTCCCAAAGTCTTTGAAATCATTGCATATGCATCCCATTTATAGCATTGCATGTACATGTACCATTACAGGTTTCTCATCTTCTTCGCTGTTTATTTTAGCAGAAATGTATTCCGAACAAAGCATCAAGGACCTTCAGGCACAAAACTCCCAGTTCCAACAAATGTTCATATGTCTGGCAAAAGGGCAGGAGGATCTGAAAGCCCTCATCCTGAAAGAGAAAAAGAAAAAGAAGAAGGCTTCCGGTATTCTGAATATGGACCGAAGGTTTGGAGAGAAGTTGAAGCGACAAGTCGATCTGACCTCTTCATCCAAGGAAGGGGAGAATCAAGAAGAAGAAACAAGGGAGAAGGATCTCAGTCTTGAAGTTTCTGATAATGATACCGACTACAATGATGAGCAGTATCCTCCTACTGAGGATAGATACAAGCAGTTGGAAGATTGTTTTAGTGCCATGGAAGTCCAGAGGATATCTGGGTTGGATTTCAAAGAATTGGTATCGGGAGTGGTCATTCCGCAGAAATTCAAAGATCCAATTTTTAAAAAGTACGATGGGGTGTCATGCCCAAAACTTCATCTCCGCTCGTATGTCAGAAAGATCCAACCCCACACCGCCGATAGAAATTTGTGGGTTCATTTCTTTCAAGATAGTCTACCAGGGACTCAGCTTGAATGGTTCTACCAACTGGAGGGAGCCAATATCCGAAATCGGGAAGATCTGGCTGCTGCTTTCTATAAGCAGTATTGTGATACGGTGGGAGAACTGACTGTGGGTTTTGCGTTTGTATTCGCAAATGTTGCGGTTTAGCAAGAGTCGCCACCGACTTTTCTTTTATCCAAAAGGAAAGGTGAAAAAGCACAGGAAAGACCTTTAAAGATTGTTTCTTGAGTTCGGAGGGTAGATTATGAAAAGGGGAGGTATTAGCACCCTTTTTATCCATGGTTTTCCACGGGCTCTTAGTTACTTGCTAGATCACTTGCATTTGTTTGACAATGTGCTTGGTGTGTTTTTTGAAAGTATTTTGTAAAGAGGCAATTGTTTAGGCAATCTTTGTAATGATTCTCGTTCGTAAGAATGTATACAAAGATGTTAATCTTTTGAAAATGTTTTCAAGTTTGAAAGATGTTTGGAAAGTGTTGGTGTTTGTTTTTTTTTAAATAGCAAGGATGATTGTTTTAAAATTGAGCAAGTAATTAAGAGCATTCTACCTACTCAAAAGTCTTTCTTGTTCATTTTTATTTTCCTTTGACATTGTTATCTTACCATTGATTTGGTAAGTAACATTATCTTTGGATGTAAACGGGACGAGCATGGGTCATCATATAACCATGATTAGCAATGTTGCAAGGTATCTTATCATTCTTTTTTAGGGACTAAAATCATTTTGGAAGGCAACTTTTAATAGCGCCATCGAGGGACTATGATCTTGTATTTCGCTTGTTTTTGCTAAGATACCTCACATGCATAATATGGTCATTTTTGTAAGGCAACCAAGTGGATTTAACCTAGGGGTGCTTATGTGCAAGTGCGTTGATTTCATGCTTTGTTTTTGTCTTGATTATGGGTTGTCTATTTGTTGTTTTTATCTTATCATACACACCCTAATTACTAACAATACATGAAAGCAATGAAAATGCGGAGAACTAATGTCCTACGCTATTACAATCATTAGGGGGATGGGGTGTACAAATTTACAAATGGGGATTGCAGATTAAATCCTAAGTTACTATTACAGCCACATTGAATGGATAAGAATGTACAAGAAATGTAAAATGGACTTGTTTCATTTAAGAAAAGAAATAAGTTTGGTTTAAGAAAATATTTTGATCTTTTTGTTTTAAGAAATAAAATAAAGCATAAAAAATGTAAAATGTTTTTGGTGTTTTTGATTAGAGAAAATAGAAGTGATGGCAAAAATGGTAAGGTAAAAGGGAAATAGAATCAGTGCATTGCTGAACTAAAGAGATCAGAAGTTCTGGCTCTGGCGTGCTGCAAAAAACAGAAATCATATTAGCAGAAATAGGTAAAATCAGAAGTTTTGGATCCGTTGGGAACAAAGAAGATTTCAGAAGTTCTGATGTCTAATGGCAGAACTTCATCTCCCTCTCTATGCTAGTTAGAACATCTGCAACTTAGTCATTTCTCAACAAAACAGAAGATACGCATATAACAGTTTATGGCAGGTTCCATAATGTTTCAAAAACAAGAGATATCATAACTATAAATCAGAAACAAGCATGAATTTTCTAAACCTAATTCTGAGTTCTAATTTCTTCAAGAAGTTCTGAACTAGAATTCTCTCTACTTAGGCAGGCAGATGCATGAAATCTCAGAATATGTACATCATCAGAATCAGGATGTCTACATTGTATTTTTAAGCATGCAAATCTGACAATGCCTAAGCAATATGATGAGAGTCAGCAGAAACTTACCTTGCAGCTGGAAAATAATTTGTGAGTTGGGACCTGATTCTGACCGCTTGTGATGTTCTGAACAGCTTCCTCACGTGTTCAACAGGCTTTTTTGGAGGTGGACATTGATGGAGAGCGTGTTACAGTTTGACTACAGAAGTTGAGATGGCTTTTTAATGTATATCATAAACTGTATGGGTGGTTTTGGTCAAGAAACACTTGAGAAAGGATGGAGTTTGAATGCAAGAATCAAAAGCTAACAGGTTTTGTATTTTATGTTTGCAGTTTTTTGGACTCTTGGAATTTTTGTAGGGTTTCAAGGCTTTTCTTTCTCAAATTTTCTTGACCTGTTTACACTTGCCAATGGTTTTCAATTTATAGGCAAGGATCTTGTAGCTTGGAGAGATCAAGGGTACAACTATCATATGCTAGGCGCTGACTTATTCTTGAAGCAAGTTCAAATAGGTGTGGTGGTTGGCAGTTTTTTATCCATGCCTAAGCTGGATTACTAAGCAGGAATTAGGGAAAAGTAACCTCAAAAGAAAAATCAACGCATAGGCCCTAACATATTCTTGTACAAAAGTTGCTTTTCAAGGACAACAAAGGTACTTTTATGCCACACGTGGAGAAATACTTTAGATAAAGACTCAAAAGTGGTTGTGAGCATTAAATGATGATGAGATTTATCAAACCAGAAATCCTGCAATGTGAGATTTTGCATCATTGCTTAATTCTGGATCAGAAGTTCAGCTTCAGCGTAACTTAGAACAAACATCCAACTTCTGATCTTTGTATCTTTATGCTCCAGCATGTTCTGAAGGAGCTTTCGGACTTTCCAGGAGGCTTGCAGCATGCTTTGTAACCTTCTTTGAATTACCTTTGCAAACTCTGACTGAAACTTTGTGAAAACTGGCCCAGAATTTCTGACCAAACTCTGTCTTGAAAGTATCCAGAATTTGCTAAGTGCTTTAGTTTCATGGACGTGTCTTTGAGAAGTTATAACTTGAAATCCCAGCATTTCTAGGAGAAGTTTTGTTCTGCAATATTATAGGTATTATTGAGATCTAAAATTATTGTGTTATAAGTTATTCCATAATCAACTTGCATCATGGTGATAATCTGATCAGAAGTTCTGAACTTATCATATTTCTTAAACACTTAGAAAAAATTCTAAGTATTTAGAATTTTGACTTTTCCAAAGTAACTTTGACTTTTGAATTTCTAGATGAAAAAAACTTCACGTCTTGATGAAATATGATCCTTGAAACTTGATTTTTTATCAAAAGTCACAGTTTGACTTTTCAGTGCATAAATGACCATTTTACCCTTGTAAATGACTTTCTTGGAAAATTTGTAATTCAAGGCTTGGAATTGGATAGAAACAAACCTGAGGGTTTAGGATGATCCTTTGAGAAAGAAGAGGGCAAATTTTGGGGTACAACAGCTGCCCCTGTTCAATCTTCTTACACCTTAAGAGTTAGATTGATAGATTTACCATTTGTGACTCGAAGGTGGAAGATGATTGGACACTAGAGTGCCTAGAAATTTGCACTTGACAATGTGAAGGTTGAGGGAATGGGCTTAAAGATGCCATTTGGATAGGTGATAGAAATTTGTTAGAGATGGGCTTATAGATTCCATCTAAAAGTGATTGTTTGTATTTTAATTTGTAAGCTGAAAGAATGAGTATCAGAATGGCGTCCGTGTTTGGAGCGTATCTGAACTGTATCTGAAAGTTGACCCTGAGTGAGTATCAGAATAAAATCCGTGTTAGGAGCGTATCTGAACTGTAAAAGTTGAATCTGAATGAGTATCAGAATGGCATCCGTGTCTGGAGCGTATCTGGACTGTAAAAGTTGAGTCTGAATGAGTATCGGAATGGCATCCGTGTCTAGAGCGTATCTGTAATATATCTGAAAGTTGAGTCTGAATAAGTATCAGAATGACATCCATGTCTAGAGCATATCTGAACTGTATCAAAAGTTGAGTCTGAACAAGTATCAGAATGGCGTCCGTGTCTGGAGCGTATCTGAACTGCATCTGAAAGTTGATTTTGAATAAGTATCATAATGGCATCCATGTCTGGAGCGTATCTGAACTGTATTAAAAGTTGAATCTGAATGAGTATCAGAATGGAATCCGTGTCTGGAGCGTATCTGAACTGTATCAAAAGTTGAATATGAATGAGTATTAGAATGGCATCTGTGTCTGGAGCGTATCTGAGTTATATCAAAAGTTGAATCTGAATGAGTATTAGAATGGCATCCGTGTTTGGAGCGTATCTGAACTGTATCAAAAGTTGAATCTGAATGAGTATCAGAATTGCATCCGTGTCTGGAGTGTATCTGAACTGTATCAAAAGTTGAATTTGAATGAGTATCAGAATGGCATCCGTGTCTGGAGCGTATCTGAACTGTATCTGAAAGTTGATTTTGAATGAGTATCAGAATGGCACCCGTGTCTGGAGCGTATCTTAACTGTATCAAAAGTTGAATCTGAATGAGTATCAGAATGGCATCCATGTCTAGAGCGTATCTGAACTGTATCAAAAGTTGAATCTGAATGAGTATCAGAATGGCATCCGTGTCTGGAGCGTATCTGAACTGTATCAAAAGTTGGCGAACATTGTTAATGGTAGCTGTTAATCTTATCATGAAAAGGGTAAAATGTTAGCTAAAATGCAAAGTCATGTTGTATGAAATGTATGATATAATGCATCAATGTTTATGATGTATGGACGCGATGTATGCGTATGCGAACTAATCTGCTGCACTGCTGTTGGATTGGGGAAAATAAATCCCTGACTGCTGCTGAGGATATGCAAGTCTTCATGTCTTTAAGTGTCTATGAATTTCCGTTTACAGAAATAAACTCTGCTGCAAGGGAAATGCCATGTATTGCTTAAAAATCTGTTTGGAGAAATTGGATGATTTCCACCAGGGGTTGATAATTGGAAGCTTTGTTCCGCTGGGGATCAAACGACATACTGCGGGGGATTAATTATGTAATAGCCTAGAGGTATTTCCCTATCCATTCCACCTATCAGTAATTGCCTTTTTTTTTCATTTTATTTGTAAACAGTAATTATGTTCAAATGCATATGTTCAACAATGAATTATTGGACATTTTTGTAAACAAAATACAAGCGTAAAGAAAAATAGATAGTTTTTGCACTTTCAAAGAGATATCTTTGTATTGACTTTGAGTAAGTATTTTTGTACAAGGAGACAAACATTCTAGTAAGAGAATGTGGTCGTATCAAATGAAAATTTTGATACAAAGAAAAGACAGCTATGTGTAATAATCCCATGGGTTTCCATTTTGCTATAGCCTTCATATCTCTGAGCATCTTGTCTATTTGTTGCCTTGCCCGAAGATGATTGAATTAATCAGAACCTCTGAGTTTGTCAGTGAAATCCAAAGGTTGTCCACAAAGTGATCCAACGGGACATAGTCATACGCTTTAATTCCCTAACTTTTGCCTAGACCTCCCTTTCGGGTTTTCAGTCCACCGGGAAACCCTTTTTTGCCCAAGTCTCCCTTTCGGGTTTTCAACTTGCCGGGTGTACAAATTTTTTGTTTTATCCCTAATTTTTGTCCAACCTTTTGGTTCGTCGGGATGCCCTTGTTTTGCTTAGGTATTTCAACCTAGCGGGTCTCTTATGTGTAGCATCTTTTGACTATGTCCGCGTTCGCAGGATGCGGCAGGTCATCACCATCCATGGTGGTCAAGATCATTTCCCCACCAGAAAATATGTTTTTGATTACAAATGGTCCTTCATAGGTAGGAGTCCATTTTCCCCTGGGATCACCTTATGGTAATATGATGCGTTTTATCACTAGGTCCCCAACTTGATATACTTGGCGCCTGACTTTTTTGTTGAAAGCCTTGATCATTTGTTTTTGATACATTTGACCATGGCAAACAGCAGTAAGTCTCTTTTCAACAATCAAATTCAGCTGATCAAGTCGAGTCTGGATCCAATCTTCTTCGTTCAACCCTTCATCCTTCATAGTCCTCAAAGAGGGGATCTTAACCTCAATAAGCAAGACGGCTTCCATGCCATATACCAAAGAATAGGGTGTTTCCCCAGTTGATGTACGAGCTGTGGTACAATACCTGTGGAGAGCGAATGGTAGCATCTCATTCCAGTCTTTGTATGTGACTGTCATTTTCTGTATGATTTTTTAATGTTTTTATTTGCAGCTTCGACGACACCATTTATCTTTGGCCGGTAAGTAGAAGAATTGTGATGTTGAATCTTGAATTGCTCGCACAAGGCGGTGATCATAGTGTTGTTGAGATTTGTACCATTGTCAGTGATAATCTTTTCCGGGATACCGTACCAGCAAATGAGATTTTTCTTGATGAAACGGGTAACAACATTCTTGGTAACAGAGGTGAAGGAGGCTGCTTCAACCCACTTTGTAAAATAGTCAATGGCCACTAGGATGAAGCGGTGTCCATTGGAGGTTGTTGGCTTGATTTCCCCAATCATATCAATCCCCTACATAGCAAAGGGCCAAGGTGCCGTCAAGACATTCAGAGGAACCGGAGGTACGTGCACCTTTTCAGCATAAATCTGACACTTATGGAAGGTTCGATAGTGTTGATAACAATCTGCTTCCATGGTAGACCAGTAATAGCCTGCCTGCAGGATTTTCTTTGTCATCGTATGTCCACTGGAATGGGTGCCAAAAGTGCCTTCATGCAATTAGGCCATAATCCTTTCAGCTTCAACCTTATCTACGCACCAAAGTAACATAGAGTCATGATTGCGTTTGTACAGGATGTTGTTACTAAGGAAGAATTTAGCAGAGAATCTCCTTAAAAACTTCTTATCATTGATTGAAGCTCCTTCTAGATATTCTTGAGCCTCGAGATATCTTTTGACTTCATGAAACCAAGGCTGGTCTACTACCTCTTTAGTATTAATCTCGTGACAGTGTGATGGTTCATCAATTTGTTTGATGGTTATCTGGGGAGCCTCGTTATCCCAATTAAGTTTAAACATAGATGACATTGTGGCTAGAGCGTCTGCTAGCTGATTTTCTTCTCGCAGGAAATGCTCGAAGGTAATCTTCTAAAAATATGGTAGCAATGTCAAAACATGTTCTTTATAAGGGATAAGGTTAGGGTGTTTGGTGTCCCATTCCCCTTTGATCTGACTGATGACCAAGGCTGAATCTCCGAACACATCCAACGATTTGATCTCTAAGTTTATGGCAGCTCTGAGACCAAAGATGCATGCTTTGTATTCTGCCATGTTGTTTGTACAATTGAAGCAGAGTCTTGCGGTAAAGGGAGTATGACACCATTCAGGAGATATGAGTCCAACACCGATACCATTGCCAAGTGCGTTGGATGCCCCATCAAAGAACAGGGTCCATCGGGATCCTTGTTCAGGTCCGTCATATGGCCTGAATTCTTTACAGTTGTCTAATGCCATGATGTCTTCATCCGGAAATTCGAATTTCATGGACTGGTAGTCGTCTACAGCTTGGTGAGCAAGATGATCGGCTAATACACTGCCTTTTATTGCTTTCTGGGTAGTATATTGTATGTCATATTGTGTCAGAATCATTTGCCATCTCTCTATTCTCCTAGAAAGAGCAGGCTTCTCGAAGATGTATTTTATCGGATCCATTTTAGATATCAACAAGGTAGTATGGGTCAACATATACTGTCTTAGCCAGTGAGCAGCCCATACCAGAGCACAGCAAGTTTTATCGAGCAGTGAATATCTGGTTTCATAGTCGGTAAACTTTTTGCTCAGGTAATAAATAGCGTTCTCTTTTCGGCCAGACTCATCATGCTGCCCCAATACACACCCCATTGAATTTTCTAAAACCGTTAGATACATGATCAATGGTCTTCCCTCAACTGGTGGCATCAACACAAGAGGCTTTTGTAAGTATTCTTTGATTTTGTCAAAATAAGCTTGGCATTCATCATTCCATTTGACTACTTGATCTTTCTTCAATAGTTTGAAGATTGGCCCACAAGTAGCCGTTAGGTGAGAAATGAATCTGGCAATATAGTTCAAACATTCCAAGAATCCTCTGACTTCCTTCTCAGTACGAGGAGCAGGCATCTCTTATATTGCTTTAACTTTGGCAGGATCGACCTTGATACCTTTGTTGCTGGTGACAAAGCCTAGGAGTTTACTAGACCCTACTCCAAATGTACATTTGTTTGGATTCAACCTCAACTTGTACTTCTTGAATCTCTCAAACAGTTTTCGTAAGTGATCAAGATGCTCTTCTTCTGTTTGCGATCTGACTATCATATCATCCACGTAGACCTCTATTTCATGATGTATCATGTCATGAAATAAAGCTACCATGGCACGCTGATAGGTTACCCCAACATTCTTTAGTCTGAATGGCATCACCTTGTAGTATAATGTGCCCCACTGTGTGACAAATGTTGTTTTCTCCATGTCCTCAGGCGCCATTTTGATTTGGTTGTAACATGAGAATTTGTCCATGAAGGAAAACACTCTGTGTTGTGCCATATTGTCAACTAGAATATCAATGTGGGTGAGTGGAAAATCATCTTTAGGACTCGCCTTATTCAAATCTCTGTAGTCCACACACATTCGCACTTTGCCATCTTTTTTAGGTACGGGAACAATATTGGCAACCCATTGAGGGTAAGAGGTGACAGCCAAGAATCCAACATTGAATTGCTTCATGATTTCTGCTTTAATATTTTCTGATATATCAGGTCTCATGCGGCGAACCTTTTGCTTTACTGGCGGACAATCTTCTCTTGTAGGCAAACGATGTACCATAATGTCTGCATCAAGTCCCGACATGTCCTCATACGACCAGGAAAAGACTTCAACATAATCGTGTAATAACTGAATCAGACGCTCCTTGACACTGGGTTCTAGATTGGCACCTGTTGTACCCTAAAAATTTCCCTCTCACTTATCAAGAATTTTCTCACAAGATCTCTTGGACTCAAGACTGAATTAGGGTTTGATCAGCTCAAGACACCTCCTTAAGCACTGATGACCAAAATTAGGGTTTGAGTTTTGCACAAAGATTTTTGGACTTCCAATGCCCCATATGATTTCCATGGATCATTATGGACCCCCAAGATTACTCATGTCAAGTTTCAAGCTTTGAAACACACTTTTGCTCAGTCAATTGAGCAGTTGACCTAAAAATCAGTTGTATTAGGGGGAAAAGTCAACCATGGCCAATTTACAGTCAAACTTCATAATTTTTTATCCACATAAACATTTCAAACTCATAGGTATCATTTGATCAAGTTTGGACCATAATTCCTCAAGAAATTTGATCAAATCTCCAAAAGGGCAAAATGGTCAAAATTAGGGTTTTGATTGAGAAAGGGCAATTCCTGATTTTTGACCTAACAAATGGTCAATTCGTTTAAGGCATGATCTCAAGAGTCCAATTGCATCATTTTTGACCTAATGACATAGTTTAAAACATTGGAAGTCCATTGGATTGACAGATGAATTTTGCAGTCAACGAATCAAAAGTCAATTGTATACTGAAAAGTCAAACTTTGACTTTTTGGTCAAATTCAAGTGCCAAAGATCATAATTCATCAAAACATGACAAAATATGAAACTTATTAATCAAGAAATCAAAAAGTCAAGATTTCATTTTTGAAAAGTCAAAGTTTTCGAACTTAGAAATTTTTCTAAGTGTTGAAAACTTCATGTTTTTTTCACAACTTTGAGCCAATTTTTCATCATGATGCGAGATGATTCAAAAGAAACTTTCAACATGAAAGTTGTAGATCTCCATGATATCTAACACATTGCTTTACATAACTTCTCATATAAATGCTTGGATCTCAAGTTATTAATCCATGAAGTCTTGGTCTTGAAACTAAAGCACTTAGTGAATTTTCAGCAATTTTTAGTCAGGTTTTTGTCCCAACTTCTTGGACAATTTTCATCAAGTTCCAGCTTGATTTAACAAAAGTGGAAAACATTAAAGTTGTAGGGGAGGTTCCAATATTTCCAAAAGTCCAAGAACTCATTGAGAACATTCTTGAGCTGAGAGGATGAAAGAGATGAAGTTAGGATTTCATTCTTGAATTACAAAGCAGAATTTGTGATGAACACTTGACTAAAATTCCAACCAAAGCTACAAGATATCTCTTTTCAGGCTATGTTCTCTCCAAATCTATGCATAATCAAGCAATTACACAAACCCTAAGTGTATTACACAAGCATTTTAAGCTTTTCCAAGTCTTGATACCATTTATGGTTAGAAATACAAAAGCAACATTTCCATTTGCATAAAGCTTCACTTTTCTAACCACTCGCTTCTTTCAAAGCTTGAAATCTGTTCCAAAGATGACAGAAAAATCTCTCAACATCAGAAGCAATCCACAAGACCTGCAAAGTATGGCAAAATTCCTTAATTCACTCCTTTCTTCATCATGAAGCAACTTATCTTTATGAATTTGAAAAAAAAGGCATAACGTGTGATTTTCAAAAAGTCTGAGTTTTTCAAGTCTCAAACCTTCTCTATAAATAGAAGAAGCATTTGCAAGACAAAGAGGTTATAAAAATAGAGAGAAAATCCAGAAGTTTTATTGGTAAACCCTCAAAATCTCATATTCACAAAAGCCATAACAGTCCACAAAATTTCCACTCTTGAGTTTTAAAGTCCAAACCTTTGAACCTCTCATACCTTGAAAACCCTATCCAACCATCTAAATACTCAACATACATCATATATAAGCTGTTCAAACACAAGGAAAACTTCTGTAACATCACTATCATCACTTCCCAAGCCCAACAACAGCCCATACAGCAGCTCAAACTCAAAGCACAAATTTCAGTTTCAAGGTAAGTTTTCTTGATTTTGAACTATTCATACAAGCATCATTAATGGTTCATTTGTGAAGATAAAATGTAGATATCATTGCTTTAAAGCTAACCATATGCTTGCTTTTCATTTTCATTAACCATGTGTTGAGAATTGACTTTTACATGTAGCAAAACAATGATAAAAACAAAAAACAGCAGTTATGCGTCGACACGAAATGCTATGAGTCGACACATACAGTGTCCAAAACAGGTTATGAGCCGATGCAAACCATTATGCATCGATATGAAATGTTGCATGCGTCGACACGAAATGCGAATGCGTTGACTCATACTAAGTTAAATTTCATTTTTCAGCAGCAAGGTAGTTTTCGTATCAATACGTAATGGCATGCGTCAATACATAAATTGTTTTCGTATCAATACGTAATGGCATGCGTCAATACATAAACTGTTTTCGTATTAATACATAATGGTATGTGTCAATACATACACTATTTTCGTATCAATACATAAGTGTATGTGTCAATACAAAAAAAAATTCAAAACAATTTTTTTTTTTTTTGTACATTATATATTCATTCAATATGGTTGTAATAGTAAATTAGGATTTATTTGTTTTCATCCCCCCATTTATAAATTTGTATCCCCATCCCCTAAATGATGTAATAGCGTTGGATTTTAATTTCCGCAACTTATCGCTTTAATGTAATTGTTAGTAATTAGGGTGTGTATGGCAAGATAAAATCAACAAGTAGAAAACCCTAATACAAGACAAAACAAGCATGAAAATCAATACACTTGCATACAAGCACCCCTAGGGTAAAATCCACTTGGTTTCCTTATAAATGGCCATATTACGCATGTGAGGTATCTTAGCAAAAACCATCAAAATACAAGATCATAGTCCCTCGATGACGCTACGAATGTTGTCTTACAAATGATCTTAGTCCCTCAAGAGAAATGCTAAGATACCTTGCAATATTGCTAATCATGGTTATACGATGACCCACGCCTGTCCCGTTTACATCCAAAGATAGGGTTGCTTACCAAATCAATGGTAAGACAACAATGTCAAAGGAATAAAAAATGCATAAGAAAGACATTTGAGTAGGTAGATTACTTCTAGTTACTTGCTCTATTTTCAAACAACTATCCTTGCTATTTTCAAAACAAACACACACATTTTCAAAACATCATACAAACATTGAAAACATTTTCAAAAAGACAAACATTTTTGTATACATTCTTACGAACGAGAATCATTACAAAGATTGCCTAAACAAACGGCCTCTTTTACAAAATACTTTCAAAACCATACCAAACACAATTTCAAACAACAAAAGCAAGTGATCTAGAAAGTAACTAAGAGCCCATGGAAAACCATGGATGAAAAGTGTGCTAATACCCTCCCTTTTCATAATCTACCCCCCGAACTCAAGAAACAATCTAAAAGGTATTTCATGTGCTTTTTCACCTTTCCTTTTGGATAAAAGAAAAGTCGGTGGCGACTCTTGCTAACCGCAACATTTGAGATAAAACGCAAAACTCTCAAGTCAGTTCTCTCACTGTATCACAGAATTGGCGACTCTGCTTGGGATTTATTCTAAAATTTGGGTTACCTTAGGGATAGATCATATTTACTTGCTTACATTGTTTGATTTGTATGCTTTATATTATGGTTCTTTGTTTGGATTTGAATCCTCTACCCGGATTTGGGATACATTATAGGTAAATAGCAATACGTTGTGGAAAATGTGCGGGGTATACCGACATGGTCTAAGCAATAGCTATGTTAGTGTGACATATTTGTGGGTACCGGTAGCCATTGAGTTAATCAAAGAGAATATGGGGCCGATGAGTGATGTCATGAAGCACTAATTGACTTTTAGAACCTTTACTTGACCAACTTGGCCTTTAGGATGTAGTGAGATGACCGACTTTGGTGCAGTTCGAAGTTGGTAGATACTCGATGCTACACTCATTGAGGGTTGGTTTCTTGGGATATTTCGGTCACCATTAAAGAGGTTTGCGCTGAAATAGTGACCAAGAAAACAATCTGGTTATATTGAGCTTCTTAGAACCCGGTTACTATTACTAGGACAGGTTTAAGCTAACTAAACTTCAAGAGGGTACTTACCTATAAAACCCCATGCAAGCCTAAACTAAGAACTTCTTTGTTTTGCTTGTATATGCATACTTGTACATAAAATCATGGACATCATGAATATCATATGCATTCAATAACCATTTCAAGGATTGTAGAGATTCATCTTTGTTCTTGTTTTGTAGGATATGGATTCACTTCGCCGAAAAACTATCCAAGTCAACCTTGTAAGAATTCCTCCACAACTCAAGGAGCTAGCTTCAAGGATCCCTGAGAACTCTCCCTTCACCGAGAGGCATGGTCGTCTACTCAACTTGGTCACCTCCAACACAGATGAGGATATAATGAAGGTGCTCTTTAAGTTCTTTGATCCTTTGCATCATTGCTTCACATTTCCCGACTGAAATTCTGGCAGCAGATACTCAATGTCACGGTGAATGTTATGACACCGTATCTGACTTTCTATAGGACAGTAAATAAAAACAGTAAAGAACACAATCAATTGTTTACCCAGTTCAGTGTGAAACAACACCTACTCTGAGGGCTACCAAGCCAGGGAGGAAATCCACTATAAGAGATATTAATTCAGGAATAAACCAGCCAGTTTATCTCCTTCACTTAAGACCTACCCAATGCAACTTCAATCTAAGTTCAACTTAAACCTGAGTTCCTACTCACTCCCCCTCAATCACAGCAGTGATACTTAAACAATTGACTAATGAAATAATGAAGACACTCTTCAGAACATACACTTGATTATGCTTCACAGCTTTTAATCAAGTAACACAAACACTCGTGCTTCAAAGCTTTGAGTGATACATAAACCTAACTTGACCTTGCTTCAAAGCTTTAGTCAAGAGACACAAACACTCTTGCTTCAAAGCTTTGAGTGATACACAACCCTTACAATCAAAACCTACTCCAAGTCACTTATCACAATGATACTTGCTTGGATTACAACAGTTAAAACTATACAACCCCTAATTAATCTTCTGTCAAAGAGTTAATTTCCAATCAGCTTTCCTGTTGAATATATATGCAACTGTTTCTTCAGTTAGGGCTTCCACGAAAAGCTAGGGTTAATTAGGGTTAACCTCAAGACTTGGTCACAAGACTTTATCAACCAGATTAGGGTTGAGCTAGGTTAACCTAAAGTCCACGTGAGATTCTGTTCTGGAATGTATGAACCAAATTCCTGAAAAATCTCAGAATTAACCAAACTGTATAACTGTTAGATCAGTACAGGATGTCTTAACATTTGTTATGACACCAGAATTCTTGTTTACTGATTTTGGTAGAAAGTAATAAATGTGATCATTGCAAAATGCTCAGATACACACTCATAAACAACAGCTACTGTATGCCATTCTTTTTCTGCATAAAGTACCTAATAAACCAGAATGTTATGACATCAGTCATGACATTCACACACCTGGTTTTACCAAAAATACATGTCAATAACTAAACACTTACAAACTCCCCCTTTGGCAGATTTTTGGCTAAAACCCCTAAGCAATCAGAGAATAGAGAGCAGCAGAATGAATATGTCTGCAGAAAAAATAATGTCTACCAAGTAATTAACACAAAATATATCCCCCTCTTTAGCCACAAATAGGCAAAAGTTACATGTACTTATATGTTATACAGTCATCCAAAATGAGTAATAAAAACAACAAAAAAATCTGAAATCACTTGCAGCAACAGGTACCAGCAGCAAGCTTGACAACTCCACCACACTTCAAGCACTGTCATCTTCAGAGAAGGCACTTTCTTCAGCATTGAGCTGATCTTCAGTAGCATCCTCTTCCCTTCTTTGTCCTTCAGTCTCCTCCTGTTCTAATCTGGCAATTAGGTTCTCAAGAGTCCTTTTCCTTGTCTCCAGCTCTTTGCAGGTTTCTTTCAGCACAGCTATAACATCAGATGTCTTGGACTGGGTTTTGACAGATGATGTCTCAGCTGATGTCATGACAATGTCAGGAACATGAGTTCCTTGAAATAGCTTATAGTGCAACCCAAGAGCAGGGGCTCTTTTGCATACAGTATCTCTTTCCACTAGGATGTCAGGATACTGAGCAAGGACAATTCCACATAGGAGGGAGGGAAAGGCAATAGGGCCTTTAACAGCATAGCTTCCAGCATGTTTTAAAGTTTGATCAAAGATATACCTGCTGTGATACGGTGGGAGAACTGACTATGAGTTTTGCGTTTGAATTCGCACTTGTGCGGTTGAGCAAGAGTCGCCATCGACTTTTTATTTTATCCTAAAGGAAAGGTTAAAAAAGCACAGCAAAAACCTTTTGAGATATTTCGTGGGTCCGGGGGGTAGATTATGAAAAGGGAAGGTATTAGAACCCTTTTCATCCATGGTTATCCATGGGCTCTTAGTTACTTGGTTTTTTAGATCACTTGCCTTGATTTTCGATTGCTTGAAAATGGTGTATGTGTGTGTGTTTTTGAAAATGTTTTGGAAGAAGATGACTTGGCTTAGGCTAACCTTGTAACAATTCTTTACTCGAATATTTTACAAAGGTGTGTATCTTTTCGAAAAGATGTTTCAAAATGCTTTGAGAGTTTGTTTTGAAAGTGCTTGTGGAATGTGGTTTTTGAAAAGAAGGCAAGTGTTTTTGCAAGTTGATCTCAAGTAAATAAGAGTTTTGTCTACCCTATTGTACTCAAAGGTTTTCTCTATGATTTCAACCCTTTTTAACAATTTTGTTCCACCATTGAATTTGGTGGACAATCTTGCGTTTAGGATGTTTGTTCGGGACGGGCGCGGGTCATCGTACGGACCATGAATGCAATGGTGCCAAGTGTCTTTGGCAATTTGCTTTGAAGGGACTATGATCATTCCATTTTAGGCAACATTCGAAAGCGTCATCGAGGGACTTATGATCATTTGAATTTGTTTTGCCAAAGATACTCGACGTGCAAGCATGGCCCATTTTGGAAGGCAACATGTGGGATTACCCTAGAGGGTGCAAGTGTGATTGTGTATTGATTTCATGTATTTGTCTTGTATTAGGTTATCTAGCGTTTGATTTTATATACATGCAAACCCTAGGTCTAACCATGGTATAATTCGAAAGCGGTAAATTGCGAAAATGTAAAGTCTATGCTATTACAAAATAAGTATCCGGGAGTGGGGGTACAATTTTACGAATGGGGATGAGACTTAGGAGTATAGTGTCCAATAAGTTACAACCAAATCGAATCGATCAAAAGTAAATGTAACGAATATACAAAATAAATAAATGTATAATGTATCAAAATGCAAGTATATTGTGTAAGTGTACGTGCATACGTGTATGTATATTTGTATATGTAATTATTTATAGGTTAGAGATGTGAAATTGAATGTGTATTAAGTATTGTTTTGATTTAAAGAATTAAATATTTATTTAATTAATCCTTGCAATCTTGTATTTTCTTAATATGTACAAAAAAGAAATGTTTTAATTAAATGTTTTAAATTCTAATTAAATTATGTATAAAAAATGTATCTTTATTTATTATATACCAAAAGTATGTTTTAAATAAATATCAAGAATTAAATTAGAAAAAAAAATGTATTTTTATTTGTTATGTATAAATTAGATATTAATCTTAATAAAAGAAAAGTATTATCTTTAAGGAAAACTTAATATTCTATGTATATAAAAAAAATCAAAGAAAATATAAGTTTATTTATAGAACAAAATATATAAAAATATTGTTAGTAAAAAAAAAGGGTTATATTTTGTTAATTTGTTTAACAAAAGAAAATGAAAAGAAGTTTTATACTTAAAAGAGGTCAGGTTTTTGAAATGGGCCTTGGAGAGGTTGTGGCCCAAATAGAAAAGAAATGAGGGGGGTGCTATCTGGGACGCAGTTTGGGCTTGGCATTTGGATGGGTTAGGCCCAGTTGTTGAGACAAAGGTTTTTGTTAGGGTTCACTGAATGTTGTTCATTAGGGAAACACTTTAGGTTACAGCGAACGGCGCCATTCGTGCTTGTCTTCTTCGTCTTCTTCGCTTCCACGTTCGCTTCTGAGCCTTCCTGCCTCGGCCACCGGTTCTCCACCTTCCTCCTCCCTCCACCCGGACGCTAGGGGGCAACGGATATACGGTATAAACGCTTTCTTTTTCGTTAGGCTTTTGTTATAATTGCATGTTCGTGATTTTCCATGTTTATTGATTCTGAGTTGGTTTTATTATGTTATTATTTGAGGAATTTGAGCGAAAAAGAGTGCGAAGTTGCTACCTGGAGAAGGAGGAAGGGGGTGGGGAAAGCTAGGAGGCTCGATGGCGAATGGAATGTGATGCGCGCTTTGCTTCAGGTTCTGTGATGTCAAGCTGAGAACCTTAGTTTGAACATCTTTTCATCTTTTTTCTGTTAGCCTCGAATTTGCCTTTACTGCTTGTTGCTTTGAACGCCTTTGAATGCCTCTGAATGCTTCTGAATGCTTTTGTTATCTCTCTTCTTCGCCTCTGAGTTGCCTTTAACACTTGCTTTTGAATGTTTTGCCTGTGATGAGGATTTATGAGGCTTTTTTGATATTCACTTCCTCTTTGTTGTCTTGATGCCTTCGAGTTGCCTATTTACTTCTTCCTTGCCCCATGATGAGCCTAGGGTTCTGAGGGCCTGTGGTTTAGCTTTGGATGCTTTGATGTTGCCTCTGGTTCTTTAAGCTCCCTTCTATTGCCTTGAATATGCTTCTTTTGTCCCCTCTCTGAGTTGCCTTGAATATGCTTTATTTACTGCCCAATGATGAGTGCTCTGAGGGCTTAGAGTTGGTTAGGCTGGATATTTTAGCTTGATGGTTTATGTTGTACACAGGGTATACAGGTTTGTATGTTTTTATGGTTATGAGGTTTTGATGAACTGGTTATGGTTTTGAGGTTTTTTCAGTTTAGGCAGGTATGATGCTTCAGGTTTGATGTTTACACAGGGCCTTATGGGCTTTGGCTTGACAGGTCTAATGGCTTAGCAGGTTTGATGCTTAGGCCGGTTGAACTGGTTATGAGGCTGGAGGCTTAACAGGTTTACACTTAGGCCTTTGACAGATTCAATGCTTTCTTTGATTTTCTTTTTGGGCAGGTTTTGGCATATGCAGGTATTTGTATTTTCTTTGTTTTTGTAAGGCTCACTTCAGGCAGGTTGGGGACCTAGGCAGATCTTTTTTTTTTTGCTTAAGGTTTGATGCTTAGGCAGGTGGCCTCTTCTTTTTGCCTGGACAGTAGTTACAGGTTATACCTTTTCTTTTCTTGAGGGTTAGCAGGTTGATGCTGGCTTATGGTTTTGGATATCAGGCCATTTTTCTTTTACAGGGTTTTGATGGTTTTTGAATGGTTTTTAGGTTATGGTTATGATTTAGTAGGCCTGCTTTTGTATATCTTTTTTTCTTTCTCTCTCAGTACAGTTGCATTAAGATATTATTATGCTTTGTACTTTTCTTTTCTGAAAGGGCCACCTAGTTGGGAAATGATGAAATATCTTGCTTGTATATCACTTTTTCTCTACATATTTGTCTCTTCTCTTTGACAGCTTGATATCTTTCCAAAATCTTCTTTTGACAGCTTGGGTACCTTTGTGACAGTTGCTTTATATTTTTGGCAGAAAGTTGAGTTTGGACCTTTGGTTTGGACTTGCTGTTTGCTTTGTAACATGCTGTTTGAGATTTGAACTTATGCAATTTTGACAATTTTTGAATTGTGCATTTTTTAAACTTGTGCATTCAATTTTAGCAAATAAACTCGTCCCTCTTTGTGAACCCGGAGAAATCCCGTGATTTGCAGAGAGGGTTAACTGATCCCAATCAGTGGCCCTTAATGATGAATTTCTTTTATTTGTCTCTTTATTTATTTATCAATCATTGACTTTTCTCCTTTTCTTTTGCAGATGAAAAATGGAGCACCGGAGCGAGGGATAGCAGATGAAGAATTGAAGATTAGAAAAATAATTAGGATAGTTTTTATTTATCTTTAAATAAATGTAACATTATTTTTGTAAACATTTTGTAAACAAAAACAATTACACAAATGATTTAAAGATAAATAAAAAGTCCTTTTATTTAATTAATTCTTTTCTTCTCCAATTGTTTATTTATTATTTATAGTTCTTTAAATTAAAATAAATTGAAAATAAATTCCAACTTATTTAATCTTTAGAATAATAAATAATTAACTAAACAATATTTCAGTGTTGATCAATTAATAAACTTGACGCTTCCAATATTCAAAGCAAAACAACAGTTAATCACAACAACTGATCAGACGCATTCCCCTTTCACTGATTTTTTAACAAACACTGTAAATCCAAACTGCATGGATCCTTTTACTGATCCAGTCAAACAAATGTGAATTCAATCCAAATGCAATCTTTTACTGATTAAGTCAAATAATGCGAATTCAACCCAAATCTCAGAATGTCTTGCAAAGCACTGTAGAATTTAGATCTTTCCGAGAACGCGCGCACAAACCCTAATTCCTGATTAAATGCCAAAGAAACGTTCGCCTGATCGAAGTTGAGCCAAAATCAACCAAAACCCTAAACCAACTGTTTGAAGCATTCCACAGCCCTGAAAATCAATAAAACCCTAATTGTGTCCTGACTGACGAGAAAAGTCTGTTTGACTGATTCTTGAGCCAGTTTGAAAGATCATGAAAAGCCTGAAGTTGTTATTTCTTGTGGAACAATGCGAGGGCAAATTTTGGGGTACAAAAGTTACCCCTGTTCAATCTTCTTGAACCTGAAGAGTTAGATTGGCAAGTTTGCCTTTCGCGACTTGAAGGTAAAAGAAGATTGGACACTAAAGTGCCCAGAAAATTTGCACTCGGTGATGCGACGGTAGAGGTGAATGGGCTTAAAGATGCCATTTGGTGATGGGCTTAAAGATGCCATCTGATGCGATAGGATCTTGTCGGGGGATGGGCTTAGAGATGCCATCTGGGAATGGGCTTAAAGATGCCATTCGGCGACTGCTGGTAGAAGGGTGGGCTTATAGACGCCATCTGGACATGTTGAACTGTATGTCATTGGTGAGTGGACGAGTATCAGAAAGGCACCCATGTTTTGGAACATCTCTGAATTAGGGGTCCGAATAAGCAATAGATTGACATCCATGTCTGGAGAATCCGTAAACTATTTTCAGGAGTTGAGATTGAATAAGCAATAGAGCAACATCCGTTGTTGGGAAGCGTCCGTAAACTGTTTTCAAAAGTTGGCATCTGAACAAGTTGGTAGATTGACATTCGTTGTTGGGAAGAATCCGTAAACTGTTTTCAGAAGTCTTGAGAAGAATCTGAATAAGTGATAGGTTAACATCCGTTACTGGAGAACCTGTGAACTGTTTTCAGAAGTTTGAGAAGAGTCTGAACAAGTTGGTAGATTAACATTCGTTGTTGGGAAGAATCCGTAAACTGTTTTCAGAAGTCTTGAAGTTGAAGAGGAACCGGTGTAGGGTTTCCTGATGATGCGTCTGAATGGATCCGGAATAAGTATCAGAATGTCGCCGTGTCCGGGTCATATCTGAACTATTTCTGGATGAATCTCGGGAGGTGATCTTTGTCCGTCGACTGATCTTACCTGAAAAAGTAAAGGGTTAGTCGTATGCAATGTCATGATGCATGATGCAATGTATGTGAAATCAATGTTTATAACATGAATGTGATGAACGCGCATGTAAGCTGATGAGCTATCTTGCTGAGGATAAATGAATCTTAGACGGCTGAAGATAAAAGAATCTTGACCGCCACCAGGAAAATAATTCCTTGGCTGTTGCTGGGGAAGAGAATTCATGATGACCTCTACTGGGGAGTTCCAAACTAGTAGACTCATGCTGGGGAGGTAAGATTGAGAATCTTCAGCTCGGTGGGAAGTAACTCTGGCGACTTCACTGGGGAACTCAAGATTTGTCCTTCCAACACTCTGTGGGGAGAAGGTTCATTAGTCTGGCTCCGCTGGGGATTGATAATTTGAAGTTTTAGCTTTGCTGGGGATAATGAAACTTGACTCTGAGTGGAGTTAGCTTCTGGAAGGTTCTCTGGCTGGGGATTGTGAGAGTCCTCTGATTGCTGCAGGTGAAGGCTCGGAATCTGGACAAGCGATAGATTGACATCCGTTACTGGAGAATCCGTAAACTGTTTTCAGAACGTCTTGAGATTGAATAAGCAATAGAGCAGCATCCATTGTTGGGAAGCGTCCGTAAACTGTTTTCAAAAAGTTGCATCTGAACAAGCTGATAGATTAACATCCGTTGTTGGGAAGAATCCATAAACTGTTTTCAGAAGTCTTGAGAAGAATCTGAACAAGTGATAGGTTAACATCCGTTACTTGGAGAACCCGTGAACTATTTTCAGAAATCTTGAGATTGAATAAGCAATAGAGCAGCATCCGTTGTTGGGAAGCGTCCGTAAACTGTTTTCGAAGGTTGCATCTGAACAAGTGATATATTAACATCCGTTATTGGGAAGAATCCATAAACTGTTTTCAGAAGTCTTGAGAAGAATCTGAACAAGTGATAGGTTAACATCCGTTACTTGGAGAACCCGTGAACTATTTTCAGAAATCTTGGGATTGAATAAGCAATAGAGCAGCATCCGTTGTTGGGAAGCGTCCGTAAACTATTTTCAATGGTTGCATCTGAACAAGCTGATAGATTAACATCCGTTGTTGGGAAGAATCCATAAACTGTTTTCAGAAGTCTTGAGAAGAATCTGAACAAGTGATAGGTTAACATCCGTTACTTGGAGAACCCGTGAACTATTTTCAGAAATCTTGGGATTGAATAAGCAATAGAGCAGCATCCGTTGTTGGGAAGCGTCCGTAAACTGTTTTCAATGGTTGCATCTGAACAAGCTGATAGATTAACATCCGTTGTTGGGAAGAATCCATAAACTGTTTTCAGAAGTCTTGAGAAGAAACTGAACAAGCGATAGGTTAACATCTGTTACTTGGAGAACCTGTGAACTATTTTCAGAAATCTTGAAGAGGAACCGATGTAGGGCTTCCTGATGATGAGTTCGTGTAAAACTGCATCTGGTTTTTGAACACTTTTGACATTCAAATGCCCCAAGTGGTGATGTAGATAATTTCCTGGCTTGTTACAGGTGTTGGTCTACAATCGGTCGTCCACAGATGTTTCCTGGCTTGTTACAGGTGTTGATCTGGAACTCTTCAGACGTGCCCTGGCTGGATACAGGAGTCGAGTCTGGAAAGGTGATAGTTAACAGATATGCCCTGGCTGGATACAGGAATCGAATCTGGAAATAGTCGTCAACAGATATGCCCTGGCTGGATACAGGAATCGAATCTTCAAACTCTTTAGACGTGCCCCGGCTAGATACAGGAATCGAGTCTGGAAATAGTGATAGTTGATTTGTTGGTGGTTGTAAATTCCAGCAGGTGGTGAAGGAATGATTGAACACTTTTGACATTCGAATGCCCCAAGTAATGATGAGTCTTGAATCAGATTATTCTGCGAATTGAGAGATTTCTTGAAATCTTGACTGGACTGCCCCAGGTTAACTGAATCTTGAAAGATCTGTTGAAACCTTGACTGGACTGCCCCAGGTTAATTGGATTGTGCTATATCATGCCCCTTGCTGATAGGAGATTTGTAAAGGAAGTGTCGTCCTTTTGAAGTGATTTTAACTTACTGAGAGAGTTTTCGTTCCTCCGAACATTCGCTGTATGAATTTCTTCGCTGTCAAACAAAAAGCCAAATGCAGACAGTGATATTCAAGCAATGCAAAGTTTATGTTTGTCTCGAAGTTTTGAAAAATGCATTTTTTAGCAGAAAACTTTTCATAAGACAAGTCAACACAAGATTTAGAGTAAAGCCCTACAGGAGTCAGGATACCTTTTGTAACAGTATGCTTTCGAACTAACCCACGCTTCAATTAGGACTTTTGAAGGGTTGTAACGTGGCTTGGTTCACGGTTTAAGAAACAAAGGATATAGGCTCAAAGTATATTTGTACCCACCCGCTCTTCGTGATGTTCTTCAACCTAAGCTCAGTTAATTATGCGTCACACTCTGTTTTGAGTTTGGAACGACTTTTGGGCGATGGTTCACCAGTTGAATTAGGGGAGACAGTCATCATCTCCTTTTTCTCTTTCAACATTTTTCATGTTGTTGAGGATTTTGTAACGACCTCACTATTTTGATTTTGATTTGTTATCCCTAACTTTTGCCTGACTGTTCCTATTTTTCGAGATTACAGTCAGC
Source organism: Vicia faba (assembly GCA_948472305.1). Classification (NCBI taxonomy): domain Eukaryota; kingdom Viridiplantae; phylum Streptophyta; class Magnoliopsida; order Fabales; family Fabaceae; genus Vicia; species Vicia faba. The sequence continues at coordinate 1,518,798,490 of OX451741.1, read as the reverse complement.
GGGATGCCCCAGCTTTCTTAAGCCTCCTTTATAGGTTTTGGCTTGGTGGGCTTTTCTCTTTTGAGAGATTGACTGTCTATGTGATAGGGAACCACCCTTGTCTCTTGATTCTAAAGGAATGCTTTCTTTTTTGACGTCGTTCGTTGTATTACGAACTGAGAGTTTGCGACTTCAATGCGCATTTTCTTTTGAATTAACTGAGATACTACCCTGCCCCAGGTTTATATCAAAGGTTTTGATTGTTTAGAACAGAAAACTCCTACTTCTTTGGCTCGAAGGGGTTGACTAGGGATTAACTTCCTTATAACTCCAGTGTTTGGGATTTGAAAGAAATGCCTGTACATCATCAGCAAGGTCTGTTCAAAAGCATATTGTATAAGATCATGGTATTGTTTCGTCATCCTCCCTCTAAAGGCTTGCAGCTTTTTATCAAGAGTCAAATATCATAAAGAAAAGCATAAGAGTAGTGAAACGAATGGATGAATTCAAGACAAACATATGCAATGCATTAATGAAAACAGAGTTTAACATCAACAAATAATTGTTTGACAACAAAAGAAATTACAACTTTGAAAATTCAAAATGAAGGAAAAGTCTTTCAGCTTGAGCTTCGTCACTTCAAGTGGAGAACTCTTTAACGGAAGATTTTCATCTCACCGTCTGGCATGAATTCCAGCACCCCAACGTCGATCAGATCTTGAATCTTGTTCTTCAAGGCCCAACAGTCGTTGGTGTCGTGTCCCGGGCTGTAGGAGTGGTAAACACAGAATGCGTCGGGATGATAGTGAGGAGAGGAGATATTGGGCTTCTGAGGAGGGTCCTTTAGGGTAAGCAGGTTGACCTCCAACAGACGCTTCAGTATGAAGAATGATGGTATTTCAGTCTCCGTGAACTGTTTTCCCGACGTTTCTTGCTTACGCCGATTACCCCGTTGACGCTGGCGAGGTTGTTGATGGGCTTGTGACCCTGAAGTAGACAAAAGAGCTTTCCCTTTGTCTTCTTGAGTGGATGGAGGCTGAGCGGTGACTTTCTCTTCAACCTCAGATGTTTGCCCCAATTGGTTATTTGGAAGCAGTTGGCGGACAAGAACTCTGAGTTCCTCTTGTCTTTGAGATAGGTCTTGGATGAGAGCCATCTGGCCTACCAACTGTCCCATCACTTGGATCTTAAATGTTGCCAGATCAAACTGCAGTGCTTCCAACTGGTCACTCCTGGCATTGTTGGAATTCTCCAAGCCCTTTGTGAGGAGAGCTTTCATCTCTTCTTGCCCCAGAGACAGGTTCAGGAACATCTCCTGCAGTTGAGCAGTCTGGTCTTGGATGTCTTTGACAGACCTTTCTAGAGCCATCTCTTACTGAAATAAACAGCAGGAGAGTAAGGAAACCTGAAAAAGGAAAGACTGTCAAAATGCGATGCATGATATGTGGATGCATGCTTTCAAGGATCCCTTGGGGTAAACACAAGAAAATGTTAGAGGTTGAACTTTGCTCTTGGATTGGAGAACTTTGCACCGGCGGATGTCTTTCCACTAGAATCAAGCTCACCATGTCGAGTGGGTCATAGCCACTGATTCAAGTTGTTGCACTTGAACTTTGGTTGGCATTGGTTAGAGGAGAAACCTCTTGCCCCTTTGGTAGACGTCTGGTTCAACGTAACCCTGCATCAAAAGAACCTTCGAGATCCTTGAAATGGTTATTGAAAATGCTATGGCATGATGTTATGATGTTATGTACATGTATGCGAAAAGCAAGTGAGTGTATATACAGACAAACATATTCACACAAAGCAAACAAGTCCTTAGGTTTAGGTTTGCATGAGGTTTAGGTAAGTACCCTCTTGAAGTTAGTTGGCTCATCCTGTCCTAAAATAGAAACCGGGTTCTAAGGAGCTCAATATCATTGGATTGTTTTCTGTGTTCATTGTTTCGGTTTAGCCACTTACTGGCGACCAAAATATTCCAAGAAAACAATCCTCAAAAGAGTGTAGTATCGAGGATCTACCAACTTCGGACTGCACCAAAGTCGGTCATCTCACTACCCCTAAAAAGGCTAAGATGGTCAATTAAGGTTCTAAGAGTTCGTTAGTGCTTCATGACATCACTCAGCGGCCCCGTACTCTCCTTGACTACTCAAGGGTTACCGGTACTCACAAATATGTCACACTAACATAGCTTACTGCTTCAACCGTGTCGGTATACCCCGCACAGTTCCCTCACAGTTTTTTTTTGCTATTTACCTAAGAAGGTGCCCCAAATCCGGGTGTAGGATTTACAACAAACCCAAACAAGAACCCAAAAGATAAAGCAATCAAGTCAATCAAAGCAAGAAAGTAAAGGTGATCTAAACCCTAAGATAACCCCCCTTTTAAAATTCTCCCCAGCAGAGTCGCCAGTTCTGTGATACGGTGGGAGAACTGACTATGAGTTTTGCGTTTGAATTCGCACTTGTGCGGTTGAGCAAGAGTCGCCACCGACTTTTTATTTTATCCTAAAGGAAAGGTTAAAAAAGCACAGCAAAAACCTTTTGAGATATTTCGTGGGTCCGGGGGGTAGATTATGAAAAGGGAAGGTATTAGCACCCTTTTCATCCATGGTTATCCATGGGCTCTTAGTTACTTGGTTTTTTAGATCACTTGCCTTGATTTTCGATTGCTTGAAAATGGTGTATGTGTGTGTGTTTTTGAAAATGTTTTGGAAGAAGATGCCTTGGCTTAGGCTAACCTTGTAACAATTCTTTACTCGAATATTTTACAAAGGTGTGTATCTTTTCGAAAAGATGTTTCAAAATGTTTTGAGAGTTTGTTTTGAAAGTGCTTGTGGAATGTGGTTTTTGAAAAGAAGGCAAGTGTTTTTGCAAGTTGATCTCAAGTAAATAAGAGTTTTGTCTACCCTATTGTACTCAAAGGTTTTCTCTATGATTTCAACCCTTTTTAACAATTTTGTTCCACCATTGAATTTGGTGGACAATCTTGCGTTTAGGATGTTTGTTCGGGACGGGCGCGGGTCATCGTACGGACCATGAATGCAATGGTGCCAAGTGTCTTTGGCAATTTGCTTTGAAGGGACTATGATCATTCCGTTTTAGGCAACATTCGAAAGCGTCATCGAGGGACTTATGATCATTTGAATTTGTTTTGCCAAAGATACTCGACGTGCAAGCATGGCCCATTTTGGAAGGCAACATGTGGGATTACCCTAGAGGGTGCAAGTGTGATTGTGTATTGATTTCATGTATTTGTCTTGTATTAGGTTATCTAGTGTTTGATTTTATATACATGCAAACCCTAGGTCTAACCATGGTATAATTCGAAAGCGGTAAATTGCGAAAATGTAAAGTCTATGCTATTACAAAATAAGTATCCGGGAGTGGGGGTACAATTTTACGAATGGGGATGAGACTTAGGAGTATAGTGTCCAATAAGTTACAACCAAATCGAATCGATCAAAAGTAAATGTAACGAATATACAAAATAAACAAATGTATAATGTATCAAAATGCAAGTATATTGTGTAAGTGTACGTGCATACGTGTATGTATATTTGTATATGTAATTATTTACAGGTTAGAGATGTGAAATTGAATGTGTATTAAGTATTGTTTTGATTTAAAGAATTAAATGTTTATTTAATTAATCCTTGCAATCTTGTATTTTCTTAATATGTACAAAAAAGAAATTTTTTAATTAAATGTTTTAAATTCTAATTAAATTATGTATAAGAAATGTATCTTTATTTATTATATACCAAAAGTATGTTTTAAATAAATATCAAGAATTAAATTAGAAAAAAAAATGTATTTTTATTTGTTATGTATAAATTAGATATTAATCTTAATAAAAGAAAAGTATTATCTTTAAGGAAAACTTAATATTCTATGTATATAAAAAAAATCAAAGAAAATATAAGTTTATTTATAGAACAAAATATATAAAAATATTGTTAGTAAAAAAAAAAGGGTTATATTTTGTTAATTTGTTTAACAAAAGAAAATGAAAAGAAGTTTTATACTTAAAAGAGGTCAGGTTTTTGAAATGGGCCTTGGAGAGGTTGTGGCCCAAATAGAAAAGAAATGAGGGGGGTGCTATCTGGGACGCAGTTTGGGCTTGGCATTTGGATGGGTTAGGCCCAGTTGTTGAGACAAAGGTTTTTGTTAGGGTTCACTGAATGTTGTTCATTAGGGAAACACTTTAGGTTACAGCGAACGGCGCCATTCGTGCTTGTCTTCTTCGTCTTCTTCGCTTCCACGTTCGCTTCTGATCCTTCCTGCCTCGGCCACCGGTTCTCCACCTTCCTCCTCCCTCCACCCGGACGCTAGGGGGCAACGAATATACGGTATAAACGCTTTCTTTTTCGTTAGGCTTTTGTTATAATTGCATGTTCGTGATTTTCCATGTTTATTGATTCTGAGTTGGTTTTATTATGTTATTATTTGAGGAATTTGAGCGAAAAAGAGTGCGAAGTTTCTACCTGGAGAAGGAGGAAGGAGGGTGGGGAAAGCTAGGAGGCTCGATGGCGAATGGAACGTGATGCGCGCTTTGCTTCAGGTTCTGTGATGTCAAGCTGAGAATCTTAGTTTGAACATCTTTTCATCTTTTTTCTGTTAGCCTCGAATTTGCCTTTACTGCTTGTTGCTTTGAACGCCTTTGAATGCCTCTGAATGCTTCTGAATGCTTTTGTTATCTATCTTCTTCGCCTCTGAGTTGCCTTTAACACTTGCTTTTGAATGTTTTGCCTGTGATGGGGATTTCTGAGGCTTTTTTGATATTCACTTCCTCTTTGTTGTCTTGATGCCTTCGAGTTGCCTATTTACTTCTTCCTTGCCCCATGATGAGCCTAGGGTTCTGAGGGCCTGTGGTTTGGCTTTGGATGCTTTGATGTTGCCTCTGGTTCTTTAAGCTCCCTTCTATTGCCTTGAATATGCTTCTTTTGTCCCCTCTCTGAGTTGCCTTGAATATGCTTTATTTACTGCCCAATGATGAGTGCTCTGAGGGCTTAGAGTTGGTTAGGCTGGATATTTTAGCTTGATGGTTTATGTTGTACACAGGGTATACAGGTTTGTATGTTTTTATGGTTATGAGGTTTTGATGAACTGGTTATGGTTTTGAGGTTTTTTCAGTTTAGGCAGGTATGATGCTTCAGGTTTGATGTTTACACAGGGCCTTATGGGCTTTGGCTTGACAGGTCTAATGGCTTAGCAGGTTTGATGCTTAGGCCGGTTGGACTGGTTATGAGGCTGGAGGCTTAACAGGTTTACACTTAGGCCTTTGATAGATTCAATGCTTTCTTTGATTTTCTTTTTGGGCAGGTTTTGGCATATGCAGGTATTTGTATTTTCTTTGTTTTTGTAAGGCTCACTTCAGGCAGGTTGGGGACCTAGGCAGATCTTTTTTTTTTTGCTTAAGGTTTGATGCTTAGGCAGGTGGTCTCTTCTTTTTGCCTGGACAGTAGTTACAGGTTATACCTTTTCTTTTCTTGAGGGTTAGCAGGTTGATGCTGGCTTATGGTTTTGGATATCAGGCCCTTTTCTTTTACAGGGTTTTAATGGTTTTTAGGTTATGGTTATGATTTAGTAGGCATGCTTTTGTATATCTTTTTTTCTTTCTCTCTCAGTACAGTTGCATTAAGATATTATTATGCTTTGTACTTTTCTTTTCTGAAAGGGCCACCTAGTTGGGAAATGATGAAATATCTTGCTTGCATATCACTTTTTCTCTGCATATTTGTCTCTTCTCTTTGACAGCTTGATATCTTTCCAAAATCTTATTTTGACAGCTTGGGTACCTTTGTGACAGTTGCTTTATATTTTTGGCAGAAAGTTGAGTTTGGACCTTTGGTTTGGACTTGCTGTTTGCTTTGTAACATGCTGTTTGAGATTTGAACTTATGCAATTTTGACAATTTTTGAATTGTGCATTTTTTAAACTTGTGCATTCAATTTTAGCAAATAAACTCGTCCCTCTTTGTGAACCGGGAGAAATCCCGTGATTTGCAGAGAGGGTTAACTGATCCCAATCAGTGGCCCTTAATGATGAATTTCTTTTATTTGTCTCTTTATTTATTTATCAGTCATTGACTTTTCTCCTTTTCTTTTGCAGATGAAAAATGGAGCACCGGAGCGAGGGATAGCAGATGAAGAATTGAAGATTAGAAAAATAATTAGGATAGTTTTTATTTATCTTTAAATAAATGTAACATTATTTTTGTAAACATTTTGTAAACAAAAACAATTACACAAATGATTTAAAGATAAATAAAAAGTCCTTTTATTTAATTAATTCTTTTCTTCTCCAATTGTTTATTTATTATTTATAGTTCTTTAAATTAAAATAAATTGAAAATAAATTCCAACTTATTTAATCTTTAGAATAATAAATAATTAACTAAACAATATTTCAGTGTTGATCAATTAATAAACTTGACGCTTCCAATATTCAAAGCAAAACAATAGTTAATCACAACAACTGATCAGACGCATTCCCCTTTCACTGATTTTTTAACAAACACTGTAAATCCAAACTGCATGGATCCTTTTAGTGATCCAGTCAAACAAATGTGAATTCAATCCAAATGCATTCTTTTACTGATTAAGTCAAATAATGCGAATTCAACCCAAATCTCGGAATGTCTTGCAAAGCACTGTAGAATTTAGATCTTTCCGAGAATGCGCGCACAAACCCTAATTCCTGATTAAATGCCAAAGAAACGTTCGCCTGATCGAAGTTGAGCCAAAATTAACCAAAACCCTAAACCAACTGTTTGAAGCATTCCAGAGCCCTGAAAATCAATAAAACCCTAATTGTGTCCTGACTGACGAGAAAAGTCTGTTTGACTGATTCTTGAGCCAGTTTGAAAGATCATGAAAAGCCTGAAGTTGTTATTTCTTGTGGAACAATGCGAGGGCAAATTTTGGGGTACAACACCTGCCATAGTCAAATTCTGTCCTGGTTCCAACAGCATAAATGAATCTTCCCAATCCTGTGGAGATGGTTGATTTATGGTTGGTAGGAACCCAGTTGGCTGCACCAATCTTGTGCAGGATGGCAAATTTCATGCTTAGCTTGCTAGCATTCAGCTTGCCTTTTAAGGGCCAGCTCCTTACTTGACTTGCTGTGATGGTTTGGCATACTTGGTTGTCAGTAACCTCTAGTTCAGGGTAAGCCTCATTTGGTCTTCCAAGGAATTTGTTAATTTCAGAGGGAGAGAACTTAACCTTTCTTCCTCTCACATAGACACATTCAAAGTCAGCTGACCTTCCATCAGCACATTCATCAGACAAATTCACTATGAATTCCTTGACAAGATTTTCATAGCATTTGGTAAACTTTACCACAGTTTTCATTAGTCCAGCAGCTTTGATTAGGTCCATGATCTCCTTACAATCCATGGCACCATTGTTCAGTTCTCTTTCCAAGGCTATTCTTTTCAAGCAAACATACTTCCATCTGTTGGCATTTTCAGGGTGGTGAAATGAAATGTTGTCAGTGGGGACTTCAGGAACTTTATCCATTTTGCTGGAAGGGAGTTTCCTTTTGAGAGGAATGTCTTCAGCATCACTTTCAAATTCTGATTCCTCATCAGAATCAGAAGGTTCGGGCTCTTTCCTCTTCTTTGCTATTGGTTGTCTCACAGGCTTTGAGAGACTCCCAGCATGTACTCGGGCTTTCACCTTCCCTTTGGACAGTCCAGTCTTCATAGTTTCTACACCAGTCTTGCCTTCAGACCTGGTTTTCTTGAGAGCAACATTAGCAGTCTTCTCTTTGGTCAGACATTTTGTAGCATCCTGATTACCTTTTCTGTTCATCATTCTCCTAGATATGCTAGGGTTGATATTTGCAATTAGGTCATTGTCTGAGTATTCTTCATCCACATCAATAACTGGTGGTTCAACATTCTTCTCTGAAGGGTTCTGGATATCATCAAGATTTTCAGATGATTTCTGAATGTTGCCATTTGGTGTCTCAACATTCTCAGAGACATCTGGATTTACTTCAACATTTGGGCTTGCTGATTCTTGATTTAATGGAACAGAAATCCCAGGTACATAGTGGTTCTCACTCAGAATTCTTGTAACAAGCCTAGCTATTGCTTGATGAACATAAGCCGAGCCTTCCCTATTTGGAACAGAAGATGAAGGTTGAGAGGGATTACCGGATGAAGTAGCTTGAGACCTTCCTGCATGCCTTGTTCTCAGCTTTTTGACCTTGGATGGGTTAGTCGCCATTTCTCTAAGAGGAGTAATCTCCAGGACTTCAGAATCCATGCATGATGTGATTGCCCGAGAATCTCGATCAGAGGATGAGGATGAAACAGTTGTCTTGGATGAGGATGATGTTTGAGACATTTTGATAGTCTTAGAAAACCAGTAGCAATTAGAGAGAAAACTTTGATTGAGAGAATGCGATTTGTTGCAGAGTCGAGAGAGGAAGGAGGTAAATGAGTGTCTATTCAACTTCTTAATAATTTTGAAAGAAATGGGAAAACATATGATTAACCCAATCAAAATAGACTTAACAAAAACAACTCCTTCAACCCTTGTTTTAAGCAAAATTAATTGCTACAATTCCTCATGTTGGCAAATACCCAACTTGCCCCTCAAATTTTCAAATTGATTTGCATCAAGTGCCTTGGTAAAAATGTCAGCCAGCTGTAGCTCAGTGGCAACATGTTCCAGTTTAATTGTCTTCTCCTCTACAAGGTCTCTGATAAAGTGATGTCTAATGTCAATATGCTTGGTCCTGCTGTGCTGAATAGGATTCTTGGAAATGTTGATTATACTCAGATTGTCACAGTACAATGTCATAACATCTTGTGTGACATTATACTCAGTAAGCATCTGTTTCATCCAGATCATTTGAGAACAGCTACTACCAGCTGCAATGTATTCAGCTTCAGCAGTAGAGAGAGACACACAGTTCTGTTTCTTGCTGAACCAGGAGACCAGATTATTTCCTAAGAAGAAACATCCTTCAGAGGTGCTTTTTCTATCATCAGCACTTCCAGCCCAATCAACATCACAATAACCAGTCAGAGTTGGTTCACAACCATGAGAGTACAACAAGCCATAGTTGTAAGTTCCACTTACATACTTCAAAATTCTCTTCACTTGGTTGATATGACTAACTTTAGGATCAGCTTGGTATCTTGCACAAACTCCAACTGCAAAAGCAATGTCAGGTCTGCTGGCTGTTAAGTACAGCAGACTTCCTATCATGCTTCTGTACAGGCTTTGGTCCACCTTAACCCCACTTGAATCTTTGGATAACTTTAAATGAGTAGGTGCAGGAGTCCTTTTGTGACTGGCATTCTCCATACCAAACTTCTTGACAATGTTCTTTGCATACTTGCTTTGAGATAGAAAAATTGAGTCCTCCATCTGTGAGACTTGCATTCCAAGAAAATAAGTCAGTTCTCCCATGAGACTCATTTCGAATTCAGACTGCATCTGATCAGCAAAATGTTTAACCATTTGTTCTGACATTCCCCCAAACACTATGTCATCAACATATATTTGAGCTACCATTAACTTCCCTCCTTCATTTTTGACAAAGAGGGTTTTATCCAAGCCTCCTTTTCTGTATCCTTTGTCTGGGAGAAATTTTGTTAACCTGTCATACCATGCTCTAGGAGCTTATTTCAGGCCATATAGTGCTTTCCTCAATTTGTAGACATGATCAGGGTGGTTTGGATCCACAAAACCTTTAGGCTGTTCCACATAAACTTCCTCATTTAAGTACCCATTTAGGAAGGCACTTTTTACATCCATCTGAAATAACTTGAACTTCAGGAGACAAGCAATTCCCAATAGGAGTCTGATAGATTCCAGTCTGGCTACAGGGGCAAAGGTCTCATCAAAATCAACCCCTTCAACTTGAGTGTATCCTTGGGCAACAAGTCTTGCCTTATTCCTAGTGACAACTCCTTCAACATCTGATTTTTTCTTGTATATCCATTTTGTGCCAATGATGTTTGTTCCCTCTGGTCTAGGAACTAACTCCCAAACTTCATGTTGCTTAAATTGGTTCAATTCATCTTGCATTGCACCAATCCAGTATTCATCAATTAAAGCCTCCTTAACATTTCTTGGTTCAATTTTAGACACAAAGCAAGAGTTTGAGATGATTTCTCTAGATCTTGTAATGACTCCACTGTTAGGATCCCCTATGATGAGTTCTTTAGGATGATCTTTCTGAATTCTGATGGAAGGGATTTTGCTAGCTTCCTTGGATTCAGAGTCTGCTGTAGTGGTGTTAGGTAGGTCATTCTGTTGAGCTGGAGTCTCAAAGAATGTCTCAACATTACAAGGGACATCTGTTTCTTCATGATAATCATCAACTATGACATTTATTGATTCCATCATGACTTTGGTCCTGGAATTGAATACCCTATAAGCTCTGCTGTTGGAGGAGTATCCTAGAAATATACCTTCATCACTTTTAGGGTCCAGCTTTCTCCTTTGTTCACGATCTGCCAGAATATAGCATTTGCTACCAAATACATGGAAGTACTTCACAGTTGGATTTCTTCCTTTCCAGAGTTCATAAATGGTGGATGAGGTTCCCTTTCTCAAAGTGACTCTGTTATGGACATAACAGGCTGTATTCATAGCTTCAGCCCAAAAATGAATAGGAAGTCTTTTGGCATGTATCATAGCTCTGGAAGATTCCTGTATGGTCCTATTTTTCCTTTCTACAACTCCATTTTATTGAGGAGTTATAGGAGAAGAGAATTCATGACTAATTCCTTCTGAGGAACAAAACTCATTAAACTTACTGTTTTCAAATTCCTTGCCATGATCACTTCTGATTCTGACAATACACCCTTCTTTTTATCTTTGAATTCTTTTGCACAGTTCTTTAAAAACTTCAAATACATCATATTTTTCCCTAATGAAGTTAATCTAGGTGAATCTGGAAAAATCATCCACAACAACATAGGCATATCTTTTTCCACCAAGACTTTCCACCTGCATTGGTCCCATCAGATCCATATGTAGAAGTTCTAGAACCTTAGAGGTGGTCAGATGTCTTGACTTTGGATGTGACATCCTAGTCTGCTTACCAACCTGACATTCACCATAAACTCTCCCTTCATCAATTTTCAGTCTTGGAATCCCTCTGACTGCCTCCATGGATATAATCCTTTTCATTCCTCTTAGATGAAGATGGCCAAGTTTTTGGTGCCACAGTTTCACCTCTTTTTCTTCTTTGGCAATAGAACACACAGTGGAGTAATTAGTGTTCTCAGGCTCCCACAAGTAGCAGTTGTCTTTAGATCTGACTCCTTTCATTACAACTTCTTGTTTTTCATTAGTTACAAGACATTCAGATTTTGAGACGTTGACCTTGAATCCCAGATCACATAATTGACTGATACTAATGAGATTAGCAGTCAGGCCTTTTACCAATAGTACTTCATTTAGATTTGGAACTCCAGGGCTGTCCAAGTTACCAGCTCCTTTGATTTCTCCTCTAGCACCATCTCCAAAGGTCACATAACTAGTGGTGTGAGGTTTGACATTATTGAGAAGGTTCTTGATTCCAGTCATGTGCTTAGAACACCCACTGTCAAAGTACCAGTCTTCCTTTGCAGAGACTCTAAGGTAAGTGTGGGCTATCAGGGCAGTAGCCTTTTTCTTCCACTGTGGAGTATGTGGTACCTTGTTAGACTTAGGTTTGACACATGGGTTCTGATTAGGGTATCCATACAATCTGAAGCAGAATGGCTTTATGTGACCAAACCTCCCACAATGATGACATCTCCATCTTTGGTATTTTTTCTTCATATTTCTCTGTTCCCGATGTTGAGTGCTGTGTTGTGACATCTGCTTTGACATTTGTTTATCAGGCCTGATCTTCTTGTCTGCACCAGATTTCTTTGCTGCCACAAATCCTATACCAGACTTGTTTCCCACATTTTGTCTAACCTGAAGGATTTCTTCCAATTTGTCAGTTCCATTTGTCAGCATCTTGACAGATTTGGTCATCTGGTTCAGTTTTGAGTTCAGCATTTGAACTTCCCCTTCTAGATGACTTATAGTTTCAATGTCTGCCCTTTTTTCAGCCTCCAACTTTATTATGAGTTTTGTTTGTCTCTCATTTTGCAGACAAACTTCAGCACTTCTGATACATAATTTCTTGTAGGTATCAGCCAATTCTTCAAATGTCACTTCCTCATCACTAGTGTCACTTTCAGAGGTACAAACACCAGTTAGTGCAGTAACTAGTTTAGCAGATTCTTCTTCAGAATTACTTTCTGAATCACAGTCAGACCAGGTAACAGACATTCCTTTCTTTTGTTTCTTAAGAAAGGTAGGACATTCAGCTCGAATGTGCCCATATCCTTCACATCCATGGCATTGACTTCCTCTGCTTTGATTTCCCTTCTCTTCAGACCTTGGTCTTCTGCTGGAGTCATAAGATCTGTTAATGTCAGAAGGAATGTTCTTAACATTTGAACTTGACTTTGGATCCATTCTCTTGATGAGTTTGTTGAATTGTCTTCCAAGCATGGCTATAGCTTCTTAAATATTTTCTTCTTCATCCTCCTTGTTTTCATCTTCAGTGTTGGATACAAGTGCTATGCTCTTGTTCTTCTTGTCAACATTTTCACTGATCCCCATCTCAAAAGTCTGAAGAGACCCAATGAGTTCATCCACCTTCAACTTGTTGATATCCTGGGCTTCCTCTATAGCAGTTACCTTCATTGCAAATCTTTTAGGCAAGGATCTGAGAATCTTTCTCACCAGTTTTTCTTCTGACATCTTTTCTCCCAATGCTCCTGAGGTGTTGGCAATCTCCAAGATGTTCATGTGAAACTCATGAATGGTTTCATCTTCCATCATCCTTAGGTTCTCAAACTTGGTAGTCAGCATCTGAAGCCTTGACATTTTTACTTTGGATGTGCCCTCATGAGTAGTTTTAAGAGTGTCCCAAACTTCCTTGGCCAGTTCACATTGATGTACTAGTCTGAATATGTTTCTATCAATTCCATTGAATAAGGAATTTAAAGCTTTGGAATTACCCAGGGCTAACTCATCTTCTTCTTTGCTCCATTCTTCCTCAGGCTTCAGACTGATTGTCCCATCTTTCTCAGATATGGTGGGATGGTTCCATCCTTTGTCAGCAGCTCTCCAAGCCTTTTTGTCCAGTGATTTTAAGAAGGCAATCATACGAGGTTTCCAGTAGTCATAATTTGATCCATCCAGAATGGGTGGTCTGTTTCCAAAAACTCCTTCTTTGTCCATAGTGCCAGAAAGTGATATCCCTATATCTCACCCAGTAAGACAGGCAGGGTGCCCGCTCTGATACCAATTGAAATTCTGGCATCGGATACTCAATGTAACAGTGAATGTTATGACACCGTATCTGACTTTCTATAAGACAGTAAATAAAAACAGTAAAGAACACAGTCAATTGTTTACCCAGTTCAGTGTGAAACAACACCTACTCTGGGGGCTACCAAGCCAGGGAGGAAATCCACTATAAGAGATATTAATTCAGGAATAAACCAACCAATTTATCTCCTTCACTTAAGACCTACCCAATGCAACTTCAATCTAAGTTCAACTTAAACCTGAGTTCCTACTCACTCCCCCTCAATCACAGCAGTGATACTTAAACAATTGACTAATGAAATAATGAAGACACTCTTCAGAACATACACTTGATTATGCTTCACAGCTTTTAATCAAGTAACACAAACACTCGTGCTTCAAAGCTTTGAGTGATACATAAACCTAACTTGACCTTGCTTCAAAGCTTTAGTCAAGAGACACAAACACTCTTGCTTCAAAGCTTTTAGTGATACACAACCCTTACAATCAAAACCTACTCCAAGTCACTTATCACAATGATACTTGCTTGGATTACAGCAGTTAAAACTATACAGCCCCTAATTGATCTTCTGTCAAAGAGTTAATTTCCAATCAGCTTTCCTGTTGAATATATATGCAATTGTTTCTTCAGTTAGGGCTTCCACGAAAAGCTAGGGTTAATTAGGGTTAACCTCAAGACTTGGTCACAAGACTTTATCAACCAGAGTAGGGTTGAGCTAGGTTAACCTAAAGTCCACGTGAGATTCTGTTCTGGAATGTATGAACCAAATTCCTGAAAAATCTCAGAATTAACCAAACTGTATAACTGTTAGATCAGTACAGGATGTCTTAACATTTGTTATGACACCAGAATTCCTGTTTACTGATTTTGGTAGAAAGTAATAAATATGATCATTGCAAAATGCTCAGATACACACTCATAAACAGCAGCTACTGTATGCCATTCTTTTTTGCATAAAGTACCTAATAAACCAGAATGTTATGACATCAGTCATGACATTCACACACCCGGTTTTACCAAAAATACATGCCAATAACTAAACACTTACGCCGACTATCAGCTTGTTCCCACTTTGGAAGAATTCTCTAAACTCTTGAGAATTCCCATTCTCAATCAACTACCTTTCAACGGTACAGAAAGAGACCCAAAGCCAGAAGAGATTGCTCAAGCTTTGCACTTGCACTCCTCTGATGTCACAAACCATTGGGAAACTAGAAGTGGTGTCAAAGGCTTCTTAGCAAAGTTTCTTTTTGAGAAAGCCCAAAGCTGTTGGAATTCCTTAGACTTGCAAGCTTTTGAGGAAATTGTGGCTCTCCTCATCTATGGGATGGTTTTGTTTCCCAATCCTGACCAACTCATAGATGTGAGTGCCGTCAAAATCTTCATGTCACGCAATTCGGTGCCTACATTGCTAGGGAATATCCTACACTCTTTTCACACTCGCACAATGAGGAAAAGAGGTGTCCTTATGTGTTGCACTCCTCTCCTGGCAAGATGGTTTATTTATCATCTTCCCCAATCAGTCTTAAAGAACGAGCAAGGATTAAGGTGGTCACAAAGGTTAATGATGCTCAAACATTCAGATATTCATTGGTTCTCTCGATCCAAAGAAAATGTTATCATCATTGACCGTTGTGGGGAATTACCTAATGTCCCTCTAATTGTCATTAGGGGAGGCATAACCTACAACCCATGCTTAGCTCTAAGACAATTTGGTTATGCCCGAAAGGATGGCCCGCATGAGATGTTGATTCAAGGCTTGGTATTCGACTACGACAACAACGATCAAGGTCTTCTCCAGAGATTCATCTGAGCATGGAGGATGCTAAACAAGGTGGATAGCAAGACATTGGGACACAAGAATTCCATCCCTCTTGAGCCTTACCTCAAGTGGGTACGAACCCACGCTCAAAGTCTTATGATGCCTTATCCTTCCATTCTCCCGGTGATCATTGAGCATGTCAAAGAGGGAGAAGTTCCATACACTATCCTACATCCTGACATGCCCACATCTCTTGAAGACCTACAAAGGGATTGGATACAACTCAAAGGAGAGAGAGATACTTTCGAAGCCCAATTCTACGTAAGCGAGAAGAAGGTTTTGGAACTCACTAGGCTACTTCATAAGGAGCAGACTCTAAATTCCTACATTGCACCAAAGAGGATGCACACTACTTTGTTATCTTAGAGTTTTGTATTATTTTGCCCAAGGGGAATTGATGTACTCAAACTTTATCTTATTAATATAACGTGTGTTTTCTTTTTGTATAAAAAGAACTTGAATCTTTAAAAATCCTTTAAAACATTGCATACGCACATATCATTCATCATAACATAAACAGGTCTTTTGCAATGTGTGTCCTCATCTCTCTACTGTTTATTTCAGTAAGATGGATCTCGAACAGACAGTCAAAGATCTTCAAGTTCAAAACAGGCAGTTTCAACAATTACTCATGACCCTAGCCAAGGGGCAAGAAGAGTTGAAGACTCTGTTAGCTGAAGAAAGAAAGAAGAAAACAAAGAAGGTCACTGGGGTTTTGAACATGGGGAGAAGGTTTAAGGGACATACTAGAAGAACCTTGAATTTTGCAACCACTTCCGGGGAAGGAGAAGGGAAAGGAAAAGAAACAGCGGTTCTATCAGAATCTAAAGAGGAGGAAGAAGAGGAAGACTACTCTGAGGAACAATATCCCCCAGCAGATGATAAGTACAGACATCTGGAAGAGCGTTTGAGCGCTATGGAAATACAAAAAGTGTCAGGTCTAGACTTTGAAGAATTGGGACTAGTGTCGGAAATTGTGATCCCACTGAAGTTCAAAGTGTCGTTGTTTGAAAAATATGATGGGGTGTCATGTCCTAAGATGAACCTCCGATTATATGTGAGAAAGATCCAGCCGCACTCCATCGATAAAGACTTGTGGGTGCATTTTTTCCAAGATAGTCTATCTGGAACACAACTCGATTGGTTTTACCAACTGGAAAGGGCCAACGTCCATAACTGGGAAGACCTTGCCGCAACTTTCTATAAGCAATATCAATATAATGCTGATTTGGCGCCTACCTGTACTCAACTTCAGAGTATGGCTATGTCTTCAAATGAAGGTTTCAAGGATTACGCGCAGAAGTGGAGAGATCTAGCTGGAAGAGTGCAACCCCCTCTGTCTGAAAGGAAATTGGTGGACATGTTCTTAGGCACTCTATCGGGCCCTTTCTTCAACCATTTAATTGGAAGCTCATTTGCCAGATTTACTGAGTTAATATTGACCAGAGAAAGGGTGGAAGCTGGCATAAAAAGTGGAAAGATTCAGAAGGATTCATCTGCCTCTACAGCTGTGAGGAAGCCTTTCATTAGGAAGAAGGAGGTATCTGCTGTTTATCCACAAAGGAACCAAGGGAGAGCTGAACGCCGACCAATGGTAGCGGCTGTTATGATCCCAAAGCCTACATCTGATCAACCAAGAAGTAACCAACCAAGGGTGGAAAGTCCAGTCCGACAATTCACCAGAATTAATATGACTCTAGCCCAGGTTTTACCGCACCTTCTGAAATCTAATTTGGCAACTTTGAAAGAAGCTCCCAAAAACCCCAACACAGCGTCCCCTTATTATCACCCAAATGCCCGTTACGCATATGATTCCGAAAGTCTGGGTCACGACACCAACAACTGTTGGGCCTTGAAAAACAAAATTCAAGATCTTATAGAGGCAAAAGAGATTGAGTTTGATGCGCCCGAGAAGCTGTTGTACCCCAAAATTTGCCCTCTCATTTAATCAACATTTTCTCATCACAAGACCCTTGGAGCTCAAGATCAAGTTAGGGTTTGCTCTGCTCAAGACTCCTCCTTGCACTGCTGACCCAAATTAGGGTTTGAGTTTGCACAAAGATGTTTTGACCTAAAAGGCCCAAAGTGACTTTCATGCTTCATGTTGGACTCACAAGTTTATCCATACCAAGTTTCAAGCTTTGATTCCAATCTTTGCCCAGTCAATTGGCCAGTTGACCTAGAAATCAACTGTATTGGGGAAAAAGTCAACTGTGGTCAATTGACAGTCAAACCTCATGATTTTTGACCCACATCAACATTATGAACTCATATGGACCATTTGATCAAGTTTGGATCACAATTCCACAAGAAATTTGATCAGATCACCAAAAGGGCAAAATGGTCATTTTTAGGGTTTTGACTGCACAAAGGCAATTTTTTACTGTTTAACCTAACCATTGGTAAACCAAGCTCACATATGGAATCAAGGACCCCATGGAATTGTCTTGGCATGTTCAACAAATTCAAAAGATCCCAAATGCACAAGATTGACAGGTGAATTTTCCAGTCAACTGAGCCAAATTTGACTGTATACTGAAAAGTCAAACTTTGACTTTTTGGTCAAAATCAAGTGTCAAGATTCATTTTTCATCAAAACATGCCAAATCATGAAACTTGTTCACCAAGAAATCAAAAATCACAAATTAGGGTTTGAAATGAAGAATTTTCATAACTTAGAATTTTTCTAAGTTATGAAAATCCCTAATTTTTTCCTAACTTTGTCCCGTTTTTTCATCAAGATGCATTTGGATTCAAGGAAAACACAAAACATGAAAGTTATAGTCCATTGCAAAATCTACAACTTTTATTCACAAAGTTTCCTTAAAAGAAGCTTGTAGCTCAAGTTATGATTTTTGGAACAAGGGTGCAAAACATTCTTAACTTAGAAAAATTTTGACCTATTTTAGGCAGGATTTTTGCCTAACTTCATGGCCACTTTTCACATGCTTCCACTTGGAATTTCAATTTGCCTTACAAATATGGATTGTAGTACACATTCCAAGCTTTCCCAAATGTCCAAGAACTCATCAAACAACCTTGTGGTTATGGAGAATCGAATTTGGCAATATAGGCAAAACTCACTTTGTTCATGAGCCTTTTCCATGTTCATAACTTGTGCAATTTTTCAAATCAGCATGAGCAAGCTAGTTACAGGCCTCTAATCCCTTTCTTACTCAAAAATTCAATGCTAAACCATTGTGCCAAGTTGTTATTTCATTCATTTGGTCAATACATGTTAGATTATGCCTTAATTAGAAAAAGCATATTATCCATTTTTGTAAAGTGTTACTTTATGTCAAGTTTTCAAATCAAGAAGTACAAGGCCATATCTTTGGACACAGGATTCATGGATATAACACACTGATCAAGACTAAAAGATGCAGAACATTTGAGGGGCCTAGAGGAGCCTGTAACAGAACTTGCCATTTCTTGCTTAAGTTAGAAGTAACTTGGCATAACTTAACCCATCTCTCATTCCTGCAAGAACTAACCAAGACAAACTTGTTGAACACATTCAAAGCATCATAACTGAGCTGAAACATGAGCCCACCACCTTCAATACCTCTTCAAACACAGAAACACCATTGAACTGCACAAAATAGGGCATATGCTGCAGTTTGAATCCCATAGCACCATTCCATCGTGCGTTCTCATCAAAACCACTTCATACACACTCCATAGCATCCATACAAACTATCCCAAGCCCTAGCTTCAGACTGTAACACCTCTAACCAACTTCACCATTTTCATTTTTTATGTTTTGCAGGTTGACTCCTATAGCTCGATCCACTTAGTTTCAAAGCAAACTAAAGGTTGGAGAAGCATCCCTGAGCTTCAAGCAAGCTGCACAAGTCCTCACGTTGCACTGAAAGTACCTCCATTGTCAGACACGATCCAAGCTGAACAGGTAAGTTCATGGACTTCTATCTCTCAATCTAGGAAGAGTTAGCTTTAGGTTTATGAATGAAAAATGCTCTACTCATGACCCTGAAGCTACACATATAATTACTTTTCATTTATATTGCGTGTGCTGAGAGAATTTGGAACCTGAACATTAAAAAAAACTTAGGTCAAGAATTAGGGATGGAGAAATTCTCTCTCATTTCTGAGAGTTAGATCAAGTTTTTTATATGTATGGATTCGTGGTTTGATGCTTGACATTTTTTATGTTATGAGTTTGTGCTGAAAATCAAGGAATCAGGAGATAGCAGGGACAAGGCAAAACGCGCGTTTTTTGTTGTTTGAACAGTCTGGAGGTTGAAGACAACTCTTTTGGGCTGGGCTTGGTCACTTTTCTGTTTACACCCTCATTTTCCACATGCACCCCCTTGGCCCATTGTGCTTATTTTTATCATTTTTTTGACTTTTTCTTTTTTATTCTGACTTGTTATTTTTTGATAAAACATAAAAAAAATATTAAAAACTTTTTCCAACCATTTTTGCATTTTATTTGAATTTTGTTTGTTTTATTTGAGTTTATACATATAAATAAATAAATACCTCTTTTATTCAAAATACAAAAATAATCCAAATACATTTTTATTTTCTGATTTTTATCTTATTTTACCTTTTGAAAACATTTTATATAAAATATACTTTTTTGTAAATATTAAATATTTTATTTTTGTACATATAATATATATATATATATATATATATATATATATATATATATATATATATATATATATATATATATATATATATATATATATATATATATATATATATATATATATATATATATATATATATATATATATATATATATATATATATATATATATATATATATATATATATATATATATATATATATATATATATATATATATATATATATATATATATATATATATATATATAAAATAAATAATGTAAATACTTATATATTTATTAATATATTTAGGTTAAAAACACAAAAATAACACATTTTTATTTTTATTAATATTTAACTTAAAAAATCACTTTTTTACAATATACTCTCTTTTATTTATTTTTTATACATAATTAATAAACATTTGCATATATTAAATAATTAATACATTTACTTAGCAAAATTAGGGTTTTACCCTAAACCTAAAAAATCCAAAAATTAAACCTTTTTTTTTTTGTTTATTTGACACATAAAAAATACTTTTTTACATACATATAAAAATCATTTTTTGCATCTTGCATATTTATCTCATTTTATTTAATTATTGTATATTAATTAATTTGTATAATTCAATTTGGATGTAATAGTTAGATTTTAATTTCTTGCTAAAATATCCCCATTTGAACATTTGTACCCCCATCCCATAATTTGTGTTGTAATAACTTAGGACCTTTAATTTCCGCACTTTTAAAGCTTTCTAAATATGCCATGGTTAGACCTAGGGTTTGTATGTACATAAAATCAAACGCTAGATAACCTAATACAAGACAAATACATGAAATCAATACACAATCACACTTGCACCCCTAGGGTAATCCCACATGTTGACTTCCAAAATGGGCCATGCTTGTACGCCGAGTTTCTTTGGCAAAACAAAACAAATCAAATGATCATAGTCCCTCGATGACGCTTTCGAAAGTTACCTATCAAAATGATCATAGTCCCTTCAAGAAAATTGTCAAAGACACTTGGCACCATTGCATTCATGGTCCATACGATGACCCACGCCTGTCCCGTTAAACATCCTAACGCAAGATTGTCCACCAAATACAATGGTGGAACAAAATTGTTAAAAGGGTTAAGACATAGGAAAAACCTTTGAGTACAATAGGGGTAGACAACTCTTAGTTACTTGATCAAACTTGCAAAACACACTTGCCTACTTTTCAAAACCACACTCCACAAACACTTCAAAACAAACTTCCAAAAACATTTGAAACATCTTTTCGAAAAGATACACACCTTTGTATATACTCAAACACGAGTCATTACAACGGTTGCCTAGACAAGGCGTCTTCTTCAAAAAAACATTTTCAAAACACACACACACACCATTTCAAGCAATTGAAAATCAAAGGCAAGTGATCTAAAACCAAGTAACTAAGAGCCCATGGATAACCATGGATGAAAAGGGTGCTAATACCTTCCCTTTTCATAATCTACCCCCCGAACCCACGAAACATCTCAAAAGGTTTTTCCTGTGCTTTTTTAACCTTTCCTTAGGATAAAATAAAAAGTCGGTGGCGACTCTTGCTCAACCGAAACATTTGCGAAAACAAACGCAAAACCTCAAGTCAGTTCTCCCACCGTATCACAGAACTGGCGACTCTGCTGGGGAGAAATTCAAAAGTGGGGTTACCTTAGGGTTTAGATCACCTTTACATTCTTGCTTTGATTGCCTTGATTGCTTTACTTTTTGGGTCCTTGTTTGGGTTTGTTGTAAATCCTACACCCGGATTTGGGGGCACCTTTTTAGGTAAATAGCAAAAACAATTGTGAGGGAACTGTGAGGGGTATACCGACATGGTTGAAGCAGTAAGCTATGTTAGTGTGACATATTTGTGAGTACCGGTAACCCTTGAGTTCAGTCAAGGAGAGTACGGGGCCGCTGAGTGATGTCGTGAAGCACTAACGAACTCCTAGAACCTTAATTGACCATCTTAGCCTTTTTAGGGGTAGTGAGATGACCGACTTTGGTGCAGTCCAAAGTTGGTAGATACTCGATACTACACTCATTTGAGGGTTGTTTTCTTGGAATATTTTGGTCGCCAGTAAGTGGCTAAACCGAAACGATGAACACAGAAAACAATCCAATGATATTGAGCTCCTTAGAACCGGTTTCTATCTTAGGACAGGATGAGCCAACTAACTTCAAGAGGGTACTTACCTACAACCCCATGCAAGCCTAAACTCAGGACTTGTTTGCTTTGTATGAATATGATTACCCGTATATACACTCATTTGCTTTTGCATACATGTACATAACATCATAACATCATACCATAGCATTTTCAATAACCATTTCAAGGATCTCGAGGGTTCTTTTGATGCAGGGTTACGTTGAACCAGACGTCTACCAAAGGGCAAGAGGTTTTCTCCTCTAAAAAAATGCAATCAAAGAACAAGTACAACAACTTGAATCAGGGGCTATGACCCACTTGACATGGTGAGCTTGATTCTCGTGGAAAGACATCCACCGGTGCAAAGTTCTCCAATCAAAGATCGAAGTTCAACCTCTAACATTCTCTTGTGTTTACCCCAAGAGATCCTTGAAAACATTGCATATATATCATACATATCATTGCATAACAGGTTTCTCCCATACAGGTTTCCTTATCTTCTTACTGTTTATTTCAGTAAGATGGATATGGAACAAACGGTGAAAGATCTCCAGGCTCAAAATGCTCAATTCCAACAAATGCTTCTGGCTATGGGCAAGGGGCAAGAGGATCTGACAGCTCTCCTTCTCAAAGACAAGAAGAAGAAGTCCAAGAAGGCAGCCCGCATCCTGAACTTGGGAAGAAGACCTAAGACCCAGGACCTTGCAACTCCATCCAACATAGGGGACAGTCTTGAAGAAGACCACAGTGTGGAGATTGTTGAAGAGGAAGCTGACTACTCCGAAGAACAATATCCTCCCACTGATGACAAGTACAAACAGTTGGAGGATTGCCTCAATGCTATGGAGGTTCAACAAGTACCTGGCTTGGACTTAGGAGACTTGGGTTTAGTTCCTGGATTGGTCATTCCGCCAAAGTTCAAAGTCCCTACCTTTGCTCTGTACGATGGAGTCTCTTGCCCTCAGATGCATCTAAGATCTTATGTCCGTAAGATTCAACCATACACAGCTGATCCAAAGCTTTGGATCCATTTCTTCCAAGAAAGCCTGGTAGGGACTCAACTCGAGTGGTTCTATCAATTGGAGAGTTCTCGCATCCACACCTGGGGGGACTTGGCTACTGCCTTTTAAAAACAGTATCAGTACAACGCTGATCTTGCACCAAGTCGTGTGCAATTGCAGAACATGACCATGGGTCCTGACAAGAGCTTCAAAGGATATGCTCAAAAGTGGAGAGATTTGGCTGGTAGGGTGCAACCTCCTTTAACTGATAGGGAGCTGATTGACATCTTCATGGGAACTTTGACCGGGCCTTTCTTCAATCACTTAATTGGAAGCTCCTCAGCCGGGTTCACCGAGCTAATAGTGACCGGCGAGAGGGTCGAAGCTGGCATCAAAAGTGGAAAGATCCAAGGAACTACATCCTCGGATACTCAGATAATTCCCTACAATGGAAAGAAAGAGTTCAATGATGCGAACAGTCAAAAGGGTCGTCATGACCAACACGTAGGAGCAATCTTGATCTCTAGTCCTACGCCTGCTCAACAAAGACAGGGGCACCAGCATAAGGAGGTCGCACCTAAGAGACAGTTCACCAAGATCAACATGTCACTGTCTCAGGCACTGCAACACTTGTTGAAGAGGGATCTGATTACATTGAGGGCTCCTCTCCGGAACCCAAATACTTCTGCTCCTACCTATCATCCCAATGAAAGGTGTGCATACCACTCTGATAGCCCGGGGCATGACACCAACAACTGTTGGCCTTTGAAGAACAAGATCCAAGACATGATTGATGCCAAGGAGATCGAGTTTGACCCTCCAGAGACTCTAGCATGATCACTTCTCCTATGCCAAATCATTGAGATTGTGTTTGTTTCATTTGAATTTTCAAAGTTGTAACTTCTTTTGTTATTCAAACAATTATCTATTAATGTCAAACTTTGTTTCATTAATGCATTGCATATGTTTGTCTTGAATTCATCCATTCGTTTTCGCTACTCTTATGCTTTATTTATGACATTTAACTCTTGATAAAAAGCTACAAGCCTTTAGAGGGAGGATGACGAAACAATACCATAATCTCATACAGTATGCTTTTGAACAGACCTTGTTGATGATGTACAGGCATTTCTTTCAATTCCCAAACACTGGAGTTATAAGGAAGATAATCCCTAGTCAACCCCTTCGAGCCAAAGAAGTAGGAGTTTTCTGTTCTAAACAATCAAAACCTTTGATATAAACCTGGGGCAGGGTAGTATCTCAGTTAATTCAAAAAGGTGCGCATTAAAGTCGCAAACTCTCAATTCGTAATACAACGAATGACATCAAAAAAAAACATTCCTTTGGAATCAAAATACAAGGGTGGTTCCCTATCACATAGGCAATCAATCTCTCAAAAAAGAAAAAGCCCACTGAGCCAAAACCTGTAAAGGAAGCTCAAGAAAGTTGGGGCATCCCGCTGACTGTAATCTCGAAAACGGGAACAGTCAGGCAAAAGTTAGGGATAACAAATCAAAATCAAAATAGAGAGGTCATTACAAATCCTCAACAACATGAAAAATGTTGCAAAAGAAAAAGGAGGTGATGACTGCCTCCTAAATTCAACCGGTGAACCATCACCCAAAAGTCGCTCCAAATTCGAATGGAGTTCGACGCACAAATTAACTGAGCTTAGGGTTGAAGAACATCACGAAGAGCGGGTGGGTACAAATATACTTTTAGCCTTTATCCTTTGTTTCTTAAACCGTGAACCAAGCCACGTTACAACCCTTCAAAAGTCCTAATTGAAGCATGGGTTAGTTCGAAAGCATACTGTTACAAAAGGTATCCTGACTCCTGTAAGGCTTTGCTCTAAAATCTTGTGTTGATTTGTCTTATAAAAAGTTTTCTGCTAAAAAACGCATTTTTCAAAACTTTGAGACAAACATAAACTTTGCATTGCTTGAATATCACTGTTTGCATTTGGCTTTTTGTTTGACAGCGAAGAAATTCATACAGCGAATGTTCGGAGGAACGAAAACTCTCTCAGTGAACAAAAATCACTTCGAAAAGGGTAACACTTCCAACGACAGATCTCCTATCAACAAGGGGCATGACATGTCACCATCCAATTAACCTGGGGCAGTCCAGTCAAGGTTTCAACAGATCTTTCAAAGTTCAGTTAACCTGGGGCAGTCCAGTCAAGATTTCAAGAAATCTCTCAATTCGCAGAGTAATCTGATTCAAGACTCCTTCAATCATCACTTGGGGCATTCGAATGTCAAAAGTGTTCAACAATTCCTTCATCACCTGCTGGAAGGTACAACCACCAACAGAATAAAGGGCAATTAAAACTCCTAATTTCTGACCCTCAACAAAATCAAGATCTAGATATAGTTCAAGATGTGACCCAAGATTTGGCGACATTCTATAACTCATTCAGATTTCCTTCTAGATATAGTTCAAGATGTGACCCAAGATTTGGCGACATTCTATAACTCATTCAGATTTCCTTCCAGATATAGTTCAAGATGTGACCCAAGATTTGGCGACATTCTATAACTCATTCAGATTTCCTTCCAGATATAGTTCAAGATGTGACCCAAGATTTGGCGACATTCTATAACTCATTCAGATTTCCTTCTAGATATAGTTCAAGATGTGACCCAAGATTTGGCGACATTCTATAACTCATTCAGATTTCCTTCTAGATATAGTTCAAGATGTGACCCAAGATTTGGCGACATTCTATAACTCATTCAGATTTGCTTCCAGAAATAGTTTCAGATGTGACCCTGATTTGGCGACATTCCGTAACTTATTCAAGATCCCTTCCAGAAATAGTTCAGATGTGACCCTGATTTGGCGACATTTCGTAACTTACTCTAGATTCCTTCTAGAGATAATTTCAGATGTGACCCAGAGATGGCGACATTCCGTAACTTATTCCAGATCAACACCTGCAGCAATCAAAAGATTCTTGTAATCCCCAGCCAGAGAGCCTTACAGAATCTAACTCCCCTCAGAGTCAAGTTTCAAGATCCCCAACGGAGCTAAAACTTCCAATTATCAATCCCCAAGCAGAGTGAAGACTCTCATTTTCAGTTCCTCACAGAATATTCAAATATTCTCCAGTGAAGATCTCCTCAAGACAGGAATTCCCCAGTAGATTGGCATACAACCCAAGTTCCGGATTCCCCGACAGTGGTCCCAGGATTTCTTATGATCAAAGATTCTTGCCCTCCCCAGCAGCAGTTAAGGAATTATTTTCCCTGGCATCAGTCAAGATTCTTTTGTTTCCAGCTATCCAGGATTCATCTATCCTCAGTAAGAAGACTCATCAGCTTACATGCACATTCATCACATTCATATCATAAACATTGATATAACATACATTTCATCATGCATCATGACATTGCATACAACTAACTCTTTACCTTTTCAGGAAAAGATCAGTCAACAGGCAAAGATCATCATCTTCCGAGATTCTTTCTAGAAATAGTTCAGATGTGACCCAGATACGGCGACATTTTGATACTTATTCCAGATTCATCCAGATGCAGTTTTTCACGGACTCATCATCAGGAAACCCTACACCGGTTCCTCCTCCACTTCAAGACTTCTGAAAACAGTTCACTGGTTCTCCAGTAACGGATGTCAACCTATCGCTTATTCAGACTCTTCTTAACCTTTGAAAACAGTTTACGGACGCTTCCCAACATGGATGCTGCTCTATTGCTTATTCAACTCTCAAGACTTTTGAAAACAGTTCACGGGTTCTCCAGTAACGGATGTCAACCTATCGCTTATTCAAACTCTTCTCAACTTTTGAAAACAGTTTACGGACGCCTCCCAACATGGATGTTGCTCTATTGCTTATTTAACTTCAACTTCTGAAAACAGTTTACGGATTCTCCAAACATGGATGTCGATCTATTGCTTGTTCAGACCCCCAGTTCAGAGATGTTCCAAGACATGGATACCTTTCTGATACTCGTCCACTCGCCAATGACATACAGTTCAACAATCACCTTCAGATGGCATCTATAAGCCCATCCTCCTCCAAACATTTCCAGATGGCATCTCTAAGCCCATCCTCTTACCAGCAACTTCCAAATGGCATCTTTAAGCCCATTTCCAGATGGCATCTCTAAGCCCATCCCCCGACAAGATTCTGTCACATCCCTATATGGCATATTTAAGCCCATCACCAAATGGCATTTGTAAGCCCATTCCCTCCACCATCACATCACCGAGTGCAAATTTTAGGGCACTCTAGTGTCCAATCTCCTTTTACCTTCGAGACGCGAAAGGCAAACCTGCCAATCTAACTCTTCAGGTGCAAGAAGATTGAACAGGGGCAACTGTTGTACCCCAAAATTTGCCCTCTCATTTAATCAACATTTTCTCATCACAAGACCCTTGGAGCTCAAGATCAAGTTAGGGTTTGCTCTGCTCAAGACTCCTCCTTGCACTGCTGACCCAAATTAGGTTTGAGTTTGCACAAAGATGTTTTGACCTAAAAGGACCAAAGTGAATTTCATGCTTCATGTTGGACTCACAAGTTTATCCATACCAAGTTTCAAGCTTTGATTCCTATCTTTGCCCAGTCAATTCGACAGTTGACCTAGAAATCAACTGTATTGGGGAAAAAGTCAACTGTGGTCAATTGACAGTCAAACCTCATTATTTTTGACCCACATCAACATTATGAACTCATATGGACCATTTGATCAAGTTTGGATCACAATTCCACAAGAAATTTGATCAGATCACCAAAAGGGCAAAATGGTCATTTTTAGGGTTTTGACTGCACAAAGGCAATTTTTGACTGTTTAACCTAACCATTGGTAAACCAAGCTCACATATGGACTCAAGGACCCCATGGAATTGTCTTGGCATGTTCAACAAATTCAAAAGATCCCAAATGCACAAGATTGACAGGTGAATTTTCCAATCAACTGAGCCAAATTTGACTGTATACTGAAAAGTCAAACTTTGACTTTTTGGTCAAAATCAAGTGTCAAGATTCATTTTTCATCAAAACATGCCAAATCATGAAACTTGTTCACCAAGAAATCAAAAATCACAAATTAGGGTTTGAAATGAAGAATTTTCATAACTTAGAATTTTTTCTAAGTTATGAAAATCCCTAATTTTTTCCTAACTTTGTCCCATTTTTTCATCAAGATGCATTTGGATTCAAGGAAAACTCAAAACATGAAAGTTATATTCAATTGCAAAATCTACAACTTTTATTCACAAAGTTTCTTCAAAAGAAGCTTGTAGCTCAAGTTATGATTTTTGGAACAAGGGTGCAAAACATTCTTAACTTAGAAAAATTTTGACCTATTTTAGGCAGGATTTTTGCCTAACTTCATGGCCACTTTTCACATGCTTCCACTTGGAATTTAAATTTGCCTTACAAAGATGGATTGTAGTACACATTCCAAGCTTTCCAAAATGTCCAAGAACTCATGAAACAACCTTATGGTTATGGAGAATCGAATTTGGCAATATAGGCAAAACTCACTTTGTTCATGAGCCTTTTCCATGTTCATAACTTGTGCAATTTTTCAAATCAGCATGAGCAAGCTAGTTACAGGCCTCTAATCCCTTTCTTACTCAAAAATTCAATGCTAAACCATTGTGCCAAGTTGTTATTTCATTCATTTGGTCAATACATGTTAGATTATGCCTTAATTAGAAAAAGCATATTATCCATTTTTGTAAAGTGTTACTTTATGTCAAGTTTTCAAATCAAGAAGTACAAGGCCATATCTTTGGACACAGGATTCATGGATATAACACACTGATCAAGACTAAAAGATGCAGCACATTTGAGGGGCCTAGAGGAGCCTGTAACAGAACTTGCCATTTCTTGCTTAAGTTAGAAGTAACTTGGCATAACTTAACCCATCTCTCATTCCTGCAAGAACTAACCAAGACAAACTTGTTGAACACATTCAAAGCATCATAACTGAGCTGAAACACGAGCCCACCACCTTCAATACCTCTTCAAACACAGAAACACCATTGAACTGCACAAAATAGGGCATAGGCTGCAGTTTGAATCCCATAGCACCATTCCATCGTGCGTTCTCATCAAAAACCACTTCATACACACTCCATAGCATCCATACAAACTATCCCAAGCCCTAGCTTCAGACTGTAACACCTTTAACCAACTTCACCATTTTCATTTTTTCTGTTTTGCAGGTTGACTCCTATAGCTCGATCCACTTAGTTTCAAAGCAAACTAAAGGTTGGAGAAGCATCCCTGGGCTTCAAGCAAGCTGCACAAGTCCTCACGTTGCACTTAAAGTACCTCTATTGTCAGACACGATCCAAGCTGAACAGGTAAGTTCATGGACTTCTATCTCTCAATCTAGGAAGAGTTAGCTTTAGGTTTATGAATGAAAAATGCTCTACTCATGGCCCTGAAGCTACGCATATAATTACTTTTCATTTATATTGCGTGTGCTGAGAGAATTTGGAACCTGAACATTAAAAAAAACTTAGGTCAAGAATTAGGGATGGAGAAATTCTCTCTCATTTCTAAGAGTTAGATCAAGTTTTTTATATGTATGGATTCGTGGTTTGATGCTTGACATTTTTTATGTTATGAGTTTGTGCTGAAAATCAAGGAATCAGGAGATAGCAGGGACAAGGCAAAACGCGCGTTTTTTGTTGTTTGAACAGTCTGGAGGTTGAAGACAACTCTTTTGGGCTGGGCTTGGTCACTTTTCTGTTTACACCTTCATTTTCCACATGCACCCCCTTGGCCCATTGTGCTTATTTTTATCATTTTTTTGACTTTTTCTTTTTTATTCTGACTTGTTATTTTTTGATAAAACATAAAAAAAATATTAAAAACTTTTTCCAACCATTTTTGCATTTTATTTGAATTTTGTTTGTTTTATTTGAGTTTATACATATAAATAAATAAATACCTCTTTTATTCAAAATACAAAAATAATCCAAATACATTTTTATTTTCTGATTTTTATCTTATTTTACCTTTTGAAAACATTTTATATAAAATATACTTTTTTGTAAATATTAAATATTTTATTTTTGTACATATAATATATATATATATATATATATATATATATATATATATATATATATATATATATATATATATATATATATATATATATATATATATATATATATATATATATATATATATATATATATATATATATATATATATATATAATAAATAATGTAAATACTTATATATTTATTAATATATTTAGGTTAAAAACACAAAAATAACACATTTTTATTTTTATTAATATTTAACTTAAAAAATCACTTTTTTACAATATACTCTCTTTTATTTATTTTTTATACATAATTAATAAACATTTGCATATATTAAATAATTAATACATTTACTTAGCAAAATTAGGGTTTTACCCTAAACCTAAAAAATCCAAAAATTAAACCTTTTTTTTTGTTTATTTGACACATAAAAAATACTTTTTTACATACATATAAAAATCATTTTTTGCATCTTGCATATTTATCTCATTTTATTTAATTATTGTATATTAATTAATTTGTATAATTCAATTTGGATGTAATAGTTAGATTTTAATTTCTTGCTAAAATATCCCCATTTGAATATTTGTACCCCCATCCCATAATTTGTGTTGTAATAACTTAGGACCTTTAATTTCCGCACTTTTAAAGCTTTCTAAATATGCCATGGTTAGACCTAGGGTTTGTATGTACATAAAATCAAACGCTAGATAACCTAATACAAGACAAATACATGAAATCAATACACAATCACACTTGCACCCCTAGGGTAATCCCACATGTTGACTTCCAAAATGGGCCATGCTTGTACGCCGAGTTTCTTTGGCAAAACAAAACAAATCAAATGATCATAGTCCCTCGATGACGCTTTCGAAAGTTGCCTATCAAAATGATCATAGTCCCTTCAAGAAAATTGTCAAAGACACTTGGCACCATTGCATTCATGGTCCATACGATGACCCACGCCTGTCCCGTTAAACATCCTAACGCAAGATTGTCCACCAAATACAATGGTGGAACAAAATTGTTAAAAGGGTTAAGACATAGGAAAAACCTTTGAGTACAATAGGGGTAGACAACTCTTAGTTACTTGATCAAACTTGCAAAACACACTTGCCTACTTTTCAAAACCACACTCCACAAACACTTCAAAACAAACTTCCAAAAACATTTGAAACATCTTTTCGAAAAGATACACACCTTTGTATATACTCAAACACGAGTCATTACAACGGTTGCCTAGACAAGGCGTCTTCTTCAAAAAAACATTTTCAAAACACACACACACACCATTTCAAGCAATTGAAAATCAAAGGCAAGTGATCTAAAACCAAGTAACTAAGAGCCCATGGATAACCATGGATGAAAAGGGTGCTAATACCTTCCCTTTTCATAATCTACCCCCCGAACCCACGAAACATCTCAAAAGGTTTTTCCTGTGCTTTTTTAACCTTTCCTTAGGATAAAATAAAAAGTCGGTGGCGACTCTTGCTCAACCGAAACATTTGCGAAAACAAACGCAAAACCTCAAGTCAGTTCTCCCACCGTATCACAGAAGCCAAACGTCATTTTTGCTCCTATGCCTAGACAAGGTCATAACACCAATGCTATTGAAGAAGATTTGTTTGTTACCACAATTGATGAACTCTTGACTCCACTCCCAATCATTAAGATGAACTTGTTGAAAGTCGGTATATTCCCAGGTTGTAATGAAGACTGCCATCTTTGCTTATCCTCACCAATTGTTTGCCCTTTGCTAAAAACAGGCGTTCAATGCTTGATGGACAACAAAGAGATTCTGTTTGAAAGTACTCCTGTTTTACCTGTTCCTGTTGAAGACATTTCAATCATAACTATCTCCGCCAATTCTTCCAGGTTTCCCAAAAGACCCGTTAGAATTACATCGGTTCCAAAAACTACTCCTCTTATAATCACAATGTCTGGGCCAGTCCCGTATGAATCAGACAAAACTGTGTCGTGGAATTACGGTGGGGACATCTACTACCATGGCATCAAACAAGATGGGCTGGCCGCCGAAGAAATGAGCTCCGAAGAAGAAGACTCTGACATTAGCAATATTGTCGGAACCAGTAAGATTACCCGAAGCGGTAGAATCTTCTCTCCAGAAATTTCCCCCCTAAAGGCAGTTTTTGGACCCATGGTTGCTCGAAAGGTTACCTCCATACCAATAATCATATATGCAAGTGCTCCTATTGACAAAGACGACACAACCCCTGCTGTTATCCCTACCAATACTCCTGCTGCTGAAACTCGAGGAAAAAGTATTCAAGTAGAGCTTGTCCGGACGAAGGCTCAATCCATGACTATCCCCGAGGCCTCCAAGAAGAAAATGGAGGAGATCCTGAGAATAATAAAGAAGAGCGACTACGACGTAGTTGAACAGTTGGGGAAAACTCCCTCCAATATCTCCATGCTGGCATTGTTACTGTGTTCCAAGGCACATGCTAAAGCCCTGGTAAAGTTCCTAAAGACAACCCATGTGCCTCAAGAGACATCTGCTGACCAATTTCAAGATTGCGTGGCCAGCTTGACGGCGAATAATGGCCTAGGCTTCTCCGATGCTGATCTGACACCAAGGGGAAGAAACCACAACGAGGCATTGCATGTCTCTGTGGAATGTAGAGGAACAACTCTGGCCCATGTCTTGGTGGACACCGGCTCATCCTTGAATTTTTTACCAAAGGAAGCTCTCGATAGACTAGACTGCGAAGGACTAGCGTTGAAACCCAGTAACATAGTCGTAAGAGTATTTGATGGCTCAAAGAGGATGGTCCACAGGGAGGTGGATATCCCCATAAAGAATGGAACTCAAACTTTCAACTCAACCTTTTATGTAATGGACATCCGCCCCTCTTACTCTTGTCTGCTAGGACAGTCGTGGATCCATAATGTCGGTGATGTCACCTCTACACTGCACCAGATGCTGAAATATCTGGTCCAGGGAAAGATTATCACTGTCCACGGAGGGGAAGAGTATATGATTAGCCACCTCAATTCCTTCCGGTATGTGGAATTGGACGGCGAGTTCATTGAAACTCCTTTTCAACATTTCTAAGAAGTCCCCCAAGAGGTAGCAGTAACCAAGATTGTGTCCCAGATTCCCAAGATTACGAGAACTCCGCTCTGGATGTCATCTCTAAAAGACGCCAAGGCAGTAATAGAAGAGGGTGGATGCACCATCTGGGGGCAACTTCCAGATATTCCGTACAAATCTAACAAGTTTGGCTTAGGGTTCACTTCAGGTGCTCAGAAGGCCGTGTGGCGTGCCCATGCTGGAGGACCACCCTTGAAAATTAGCCACCGAGAGGTCAATACGGTGGAAGATGGTGAAGAGGATTGCAGCTTGGAGGATTGGATCTTTCCTACTGTGAATGGAGGACTTCACAATTGGGAGGCCAGAGACTTTGTCCCAATAACTTTCCTCCCTCAGTAATTTACCTTTACATTTCTGTTGGACTTGTAATATTCACAAACAATTCTCACATTTAAAACCCTGTGTCTTGCCCGAGGCACAATGGTCCATTTGTAAGGGTTTTTATTTCATCTTCATATGACATTCAATGAATCATGGACGTTTTTCACATACAAACTTTTGTGCTCATTGTTTTTCTTTTAAATTTTATTTTTAAGGATGGCTATACCCTTACACACACCCACACTCACAAATGCAAGTACCCATCCATTCAGGATCCCATGGGTAACGATACTGCTATGGCCTTTTGTGACTATGAGGATCTAATCTACCAAGCCGAAGACGAAGGTGAGGAAGATTGTGAGGTACCAGGGTAACTGGCCAGACTATTACAACAAGAGGAAAGAGCTATTCAGCCTCATGAGGAACCGATGGATACAATCAACTTGGGTACCGAGGAGGATAAAAAAGAAATCAAGGTGGGTGCCAATCTGGAGCCCAGTGTCAAGGAACGTCTGATTCAGTTGTTGCATGATTATGTTGAGATCTTTGCCTGGTCATATGAAGACATGTCGGGACTCGATACAGACATCGTGGTACACCGTCTCCCTACAAGAGAAGATTGTCCGCCAGTAAAACAAAAATTCCTCCGCATGAGACCTGACATGTCAGAAAAGATCAAAGCGGAAGTCATGAAACAATTCAATGTTGGATTCTTGGCTGTCACTTCCTATCCCCAATGGGTTGCCAACATTGTTCCCATGCCTAAAAAGGACAGCAAAATACGAATGTGCATGGACTATAGAGATTTGAATAGGGCCAGCCCTAAAGATGATTTTCCACTCCCCCACATAGATATCCTGGTTGATAATACGGCACAACACAAAGTGTTTTCCTTCATGGAAGCATTCTCAGGTTACAACCAAATCAAAATGGCACCTGAGGACATGGAGAAAACTACATTTGTCACACAGTGGGGCACATTCTGCTATAAAGTGATGCCATTCGGAGTGAAGAATGTTGGGGCAACCTATCAGCGCACCATGGTAGCTTTGTTCCATGACATATGTGATCGGTGGGAATAGAACTAACTGTTTTGGAATGTTGGTTCGCGTTTCGCAAAATGTCGCAGTAAGCAAGAGTCGCCACCGTCTTTTATTTTATCCAACAAGGAAAGGACAAAAGCACAGAAAAATTCCTTTCGAGATGTTTCTCGGGTTCGGAAAGTAGATTATAGAAAGGGAAGGTGTTAGCACCCTTTCTATCTGTGGTTATCCACGGGCTCTTAGGTACTTGCTCACTATGTTTTCAAAAAATTTCTTTTCTTTGTGTTCGTGGGTTTTGAAAAGAGTTTTGCTTGAAAACTTCGATTTAACTCTTGTTTCTGTCCTCAAGAGTGTATGAAGTGTTGTTTGAAAACTTTGTTTGAAAAGTGTAAGTGCGAAAAATTTGTTTTGTTTTGAAAGAGCAAGTACCTGAGAACCTCTACCTACTCAAAAGGAATTAAGCTGTGTAAATGTCCTTTAGACAGTGCTATCCCACTATTGAGAAGTAGGTAGCACCGTCGTTGGAGTTTTCGGGTCAATTCGATTAAGGGACATGTGGTCACTAGAGCAATGGTAGGACGCCTTAGCGGTAACCCTAATGTCTTAGATCGTTTTATCCGAGGTAACCGTTTCGAGGCAACTTTGATCTTTAGACAGGAGGGCGACCTCTAAAACTTCCTATACTCAATGACCACGTCGCGGCAACCAAGTGAGGCGTACCCTAAGAGTGGCATGTGCGAGTATGTCAAGTTTCAGTTAAGTTATCTTTGTACATGTTATGGTGAGCTAAGATTGATTTTAATTTAAGACGGATCTTGTCATGCATAGCCTATTTAGCATACATCTAGCAGTTAATAGTTTGCGGAAAATAAAACTAAGCTATTACAAGGCGTTGGGCATTTACATCGCCAAAAACAAACCCTTGAAAAAGTAAATTGCGGAAAATAAAATAAAGCGATAAAAAAGTCCTAATTAAAACTATTACATCCTCGGAGCAAATACAATTATATGGAATAAAAAATAATATGCGCGAGAAAAATTGAATCGGAGAGTCCTTTAGGGTTTTGACCCTTTTTAGGAAAGAAAGAGATTTTTTGTTATTTCTTGCATTTAATTAAATTAAACCTAAACTAATTAATTAATAAAATAAAAAGAGAAATATTTTTTGGGTTTTTGAATGTTTTAAGGAAATACAAATAAGGTGATTAAATATATTTAAAAAAAACTAATTCTACATTGATTTTAAATTATTGCAAAAAAGTTAAAATTAACCTAATTAAAACTAAATTAATTAATTATTTATTTATTTACAAAAATAAACTAATTAAATTTAAATAAATAAAAATATTATCTATTTTTGTGTTTTCTGAATTTTATTAAAAAAAATTAATTATTTTAGTTAGTAGTTAATTAAGAATTAATAAAAACAAATTAAATAAAAATATAAAAAGAGAAGAAGAAATAAACTCAGGGGGTGTTGGGCCTGATTTGGAGGTGTAATTTGCAATTCTTGGCCCACTAACATTCCAGCCTGTTTGACTTTTCTAATCACCCACGCGTGTGTTGACCAGGGAGTATGGTAGTCCTTCATCCATGACCTTCAGATTTGGATTTGGAGCCATCTGGCGCACTGAGATTTGAAGCGTATGGTGGACCTCTCTTTGCAAGCTGCACAAGAATACCTGAGGAAGAAAAATAACAAGATTTTGGGGGACCTGGGATTCGAACCCAGGTCCCAATACTCATTGGCCAGCGTCCCAACCACTCAACCACCTGCATCTTTTTATTATTTGGATAATAAGCAATTATTATATATGAAAACAACCAAAATGCTATAAATAAAAAAATAAAACGCGCGCTTTTCAAATAGACCAACCAGATGTCAACACATCATCATCTTCAACCTTGGTTCTGTGTAAACAGAATCAGATAGCGGGGGTTTTTAACCTCCACTACCTCCCTGCACGAAAAATAGCGAATAGAACCACAGCAAACATAAATATTTCGCGAGGTATGTGTTGGAATCGTCTTGGTCTCACGATTTCAACCATGTATCCCATTGGTTCCAATTTTTTCTGGTTTGAAAAGCCCTATTTGAAAGCTTGAAAACCCTAGAAATTCAATCATGGCATCTCTCGATTCAGGGCACTATGGTTCAATTAAATCATTCCATTAGCTTTGTATGATCTCTAGCAATGCAAATCAGTCACAAAAACATGTCAAATGCATATGAATTAAGAGATACAGTTTTGAATTGGAAGTGCAAACCGTGGGACTGTATGTCGTGATTCCTTGAGCTTTGGTGCTTGAATTTGATTGCAAATCGTTCCTGGTACCTCCTGCAATGTATTTGGATGGACAAGGCGCCTTGAATTGGCCTAGAATGCAAGAACAAGTTTTTAGTTTTCTTGAAAATTCTTGAAATCGATATGGCCGTTTCTGCAGCTTTTTCTCGTGTATTAGGTTATGGTTGGCTTGTTTGCATATAAGGGAATCAGTCTAGGTTAAAATTTGGACCCATGCCCATGTGCATTGAAGATTAAATCCTTGATTGATAAATCAAATATTCTTGATTTTCCATGATTGAACAAGTTGCCAAAATTGGATTTTTTGTATCTTTTAGCTTGTGCACGAATTGGTCAGCATATTTGGATCATATTTGCTTCACAAAAATGTTTAAGAATCAAATCTTTTATTTTCTTATAATTTAAATTAATTAAATGAATTAATATGTATTAAAAATCCATTTAATCAATAAATTTAAGAAAATAAGTCCCATTTAACTTGGTGGGTCGTGCATAGGTCATGGGTTAAGTTTCAAAAAGAAATTTGAGGCCCATTAGCAAAAAGAAGGTGTTTTGAGCAAAGTTGACTTTTGCAAATTCATGAAAATTTCCCAACTTCTCCAATGCACAACTTGCTCAATTTTGATCATATGACCATGTTCTTGGACATTTTGGAAAGCCCTTGAAGTCCTCTAACCAATTCTTTTGGTCCCATGTCATTTGGATTTACCAATCTCAAGTTATGGCCTTTGACTCAAAGTGTACTTTTGTTGACTTTTGAAATTGACCTATAATGTAAAAAATTGTAACTTTTTGTGAGAGCATTTCTTGATCTTGGAGTGTGAAGATGGATTGTAGGAAATTTCATCCTCTTCAAAATGATCTTTGGATGGGATTTTTCTGACAAACCATGAGAGAGTTATGCCCTTGTCAAAGTACAGTTGACTTTTCTACTGTCCAAAAATAGTAACTTTTGCACCTTGATGATTTTTGAGCTATTCTTGTGGGATCATGATCAAGACTTGATCAAATGATGATTGTGAACTCAAAATAAGATGTTGACCAAGAATTCTGACTTTTGACTGCAAAATGACCATTTTGTCCTTGCAGTTGATTGTAGATCAAATGGGGCTTTTGACTGTGCAAACTGGCACTGTGAGTCTTGAAACTTGGCATGTAGGTGCTAGAGAATGTATATAGGCCTATGAGACTTGATTGAACCATTGAAAACCCTGAATTCCTTGAAATAAACAAAACCCTAATTTGAATAGACTGCCTTAGGAGGTGATTTGACTGTACAACCCTTGAGCAATCTTGAACCATTTGGAGATGATTCTTGACAAATCTTGAGGAATATGGGAGGACAAATTTTGGGGTACAACAGTTGCCCCTGTTCGATCTTCTTAAACCTGAGGATGTAGATTGGCTTGCGTGACTTTCGTGATCCGAAGGTGGAAGATGATTGAAGACTAAAGTGCCCAGAAATTTGCACTCGCATGATGTAGTATCAGCATTGTGATATCGGGAATGGGCTTACAGATGCCATTTGGAGATTGTTGGTAGAAAGTTATGGGAGATGGGATTAGAGATGCCATCTGTGATACAGTGGGAGAACTGACTTGAGGTTTTGCGTTTGTTTTTGCAAATGTTTCGGTTGAGCAAGAGTCGCCACCGACTTTTTATTTTATCCTAAGGAAAGGTTAAAAAGCACAACAAAAACCTTTGAGTTGTTTTCTTGGGATCGGGGGGTAGATTATAGAAAGGGAAGGTATTAGCACCCTTTCTATCCATGGTTATCCATGGGCTCTTAGTTACTTGTTTAGATCACTTGCCTTGCATTTTCAATTGTTTGAAATGGTGCTTTCGATTGTTTTAAATGGTGCTTTGTGTGTGGGTTTTGAAAATGTTTTGAAAAGAGGCCAATGTGGTGGCAACCTTTGTAATGACCCATGTTTGGATGTATACAAAGGTGTATGTCTTTTGAAAAGTTTTCAATGTTTTTGAAAGTTGTTTTGAAAGTGTGTTGTGATGTGTGGTTTTTGAAAAAAAAATAGGCAAATGTTTTTATTTTGCAAGTTGGCAAGTAACCAAGAGTTATCTACCCTAAATTTCTCAAAGATCTTTCCTATGTTTTAACCCTTTTAACAATTTTGTTCCACCATTGTATTTGGTGGACAATCTTGTGTTAGGATGTGAACGGGACGGGTGCGGGTCATCGTCTAGACCATAATTGCAATAGGGCCAAGTGTCTTTGGCAATTTTCCTTTAAGGGACTTGATCATTTTTTAGGTAACTTTTGAAAGCGTCATCGAGGGACTATGATCATTTGATATTGTTTTTGTTTTGCCAAAGACACCTAACATGCAACATGGCCCATTATTGAAGGCAACAAGTGGGGTAACCCTAGGGGTGCAAGTGTGATTGGTGTTGTCCATTTTCATGCTTTGTTATCTTTGAATTAGGTCAAGCGATTTGTTTGGTTGATTTTTGCATACAAACCCTAAGTCTATCATGGCATATTTAGAAAGCTTTTAAATGCGAAAAATAAAATCCTAAATTATTACAACACAATTATGGGATGGGGGGTACAAATGTTCAAATGGGGATATTTAGCAAGAAAAATTAAATCTAAACTATTACATCCAAATTGAATATACAAATTAATTTAATTGTACAATAATTAAATAAAATAAAATAAATATGCAAGATGCAAAAAATGATTTTTATATGTATGTAAAAGTATTTTTTATGTGTCAAATAAACAAAAAAACTAAAAAAGTTAATTTTTGATATTTTGTGTTTTTAGGGCAAAACCCTAATTTTTATAAATAAAAGGTATTTATTATATA
This sequence comes from Vicia faba, assembly GCA_948472305.1. Taxonomy (NCBI): domain Eukaryota; kingdom Viridiplantae; phylum Streptophyta; class Magnoliopsida; order Fabales; family Fabaceae; genus Vicia; species Vicia faba. The sequence goes on along the minus strand of OX451741.1, from coordinate 1,518,758,908 downwards.
TTATATACAATGTTTATTAATTATATACAAAAAATAAATAAAAAGGAAGTATATTGTAAAAAAGTGATTTTTGAGGTCAAATATTAATAAAAATAAAAATGTGTTATTTTTATGTTTTTTTATCCTAAATATTCTAATAAATATATAAGTATTTATATTATTTACTAAATATATTAAATATATACAAAAATAAAATATTTAATATTTACAAAAAAAGTATATTTTTTATAAAATGTTTTCAAAAGATAAAATAAAATAAAATCAGAAAATAAAATGCATTTTGTATTATTTTTAGTATTTTAACAAAAAGGTATATATGTTATTTATATGTATAAACTCAAATAAAACAAATAAAATTCAAATAAAATGCAAAAATGGTTGAAAAAATGTTTTTAATATTTTTTATATTTTGGCAAAAAAATAACAAGTCTGAAACAAAAAGAAAAAAATCAAAAATGATAAAAATAAAGCACAATGGGCCAAGGGGGTGTATGTGAAATAAAGGGGTGTAAACAGAAAAACAACCAAGCCCAGCCCAAAAGGGTTGTCTTCAACCTCCAGACTGTTTGAACATAGAAAAAACGCGCGTTTTCTTCCTTCTCTGCTAACTTCTGATTCCTTGATTTTCAATAAAAACTTACAACATCAAAGTTATAGAGCATCAAACCACGAATCCATACATATAAAAAACTTGATCTAACTCTCAGAAATGAGAGAGAATTTCTTCTCCCCCAATTTCTGACCTAAGTTTTTTCCAATGTTCAGGTTCAAAATACTCTTAGCACACACAATATAAATGAAAAGTAACTATATGGATGGCTTCAGGGCTATGATTAGAACATGCTTTCTTCACAAACTTAAGCCTAAATATGCTTGGATAGAGAGATAGAAGTTCAAAAACTTACCTGTTCAGCTTGAATCGTGTATGACAATGGAGGTACTTTCAATGCAATGTGAGGACTTGTATAACTTGCTTGAGGTCCAGGGATGCTTCTCCAACCTCTAGCTTGCTTTGGAACTAGCTGAAACGAGCTATGGAAGTTAACCTGCACAACTGAAAAAATGAAAATGGTGAAGTTGGTTAGAGGTATTACAGTCTGTAGCTAGGGCTTGGGATAGCTTCAATGGATGGTAGGGAGTGTGTGTGAACAAGCTTTGGCCAAAACACACGAGCAAACTGAGTTGTGCAACTCAATCTGCAGGGATGCCCTGTTTTGTGCAGCAAAGTGGTGTTTCTGTGTTTGGGGAGGTATTGAAAGTGGTTGGCTCGTGTTTCAGGTCAGGTTTGATGTTTGGAATGTGTTCAACAAGTTTGCTTAGGCTTGTGTTTGCAGGAATGAGAGTTGGTGTTAGTTATGCCAAGTTGCTTCTTTCTTAAGTCAAAAATGCCAAGTTGGTTTACAAGCTTATGCAGACCCCCTAAACATGCTGCAAATGTTAGTGTTGATCAGTGGGATATGTCCATGCCTTTGTGCCTCAGAGATTTTCTTTGTACTTCTTGGATTTGTGTTTGACATAAAGTTGTGCTTTACAAGAATGGATAACTTGCTTTTTCTATTTATGGCTTAATTCTTCATGTAATGACCAAATGCACAAAATAAAATCTTGGCACAATGGATTGGAATTTAATTATTGAGTTTAAATGAGATTAGAGGCCTGTAACTAGCTTGTGCAAGCTGATTTCAAAAATGCCTAAGTGTATGAACATGAAAATGGCTTATGAACAAAGTGACTTTTGCCTATATTGCCAAATTCGATTCTCCCTAACCACAAGGGTGTTTGAGAAGTTCTTGGACAATTTGGAAAGCTTGGAATGTGTACTACAATCCATCTTTGTAATGCAAGTTGAGATTCCAAGTGGAGGCATGTGAAAAATGGCCATGAAGTTAGGCAAAAATCCTGCCTAAAATAGGTCAAAATTTTTCTAAGTTAAGAATGTTTTGCACCCTTGTTCCAAAATTCATAACTTGAGCTACAAGCTTCTTTTAAGGAAACTTTGTGAATCAAAGTTGTAGATTTTGCAATGGACTATAACTTTAATGTTTTGAGTTTTGTTTGAATCCAAATATATCTTGATGAAAAAATGGGACAAAGTTAGGAAAAAATAAGGAAGTTTCATAACTTAGAAAAATTCTAAGATGAAATTTCTTCATTTCAAACCCTAATTTGCAATTCTTGATTTCTTGATGAATAAGTTTCATAATTTGACATGTCTTGATGAAAAATGAATCTTGGCACTTGATTTTGACCAAAAAGTCAAAGTTTGACTTTTCAGTATACAGTCAAATCTTGATCAGTTGACTGGAAAATTCATCTGTCAATCTTGTGCATTTGGGATCTTTTGAACTTGTTGAACATGTCAAGACAATGCCATTGGGTCCTTGAGTCCATATGTGAGCTTGGTTTGCCATTGGCTAGGTCAAACAGTCAAAAATTGCCTTTGTGCAGTCAAAACCCTAAAAATGACCATTTTGCCCTTTTGGTGATCTGATCAAATTTCTTGTGGAATTGTGATCCAAACTTGATCAAATGGTCCATATGAGTTCATAATGTTGATGTGGGTCAAAAATCATGAGGTTTGACTGTCAATTGACCACAGTTGACTTTTTCCCCAATACAGCTGATTTCTAGGTCAACTGTCCAATTGACTGGGCAAAGATTGGAATCAAGGCTTGAAACTTGGTATGGATAAACTTGTGAATCCAACATGAAGCATGAAAGTCATCTTGGGCATTTTAGGTAAAAACATCTTTGTGCAAACTCCAACCCTAATTTGGGTCAACAGTGCAAGGAGGGGTCTTGAGCAGAGCAAACCCTAACTTGATCTTGAGCTCCAAGGGTCTTGTGGTGAGAAAATATTGATGAAATGGGAGGGAAAATTTTGGGGTACAACAGTTGCCCCTGTTCAATCTTCTTGAACCTGAAGAGTTAGATTGGAAAGTTTGCCTTTCGCGACTCGAAGGTAAAAGGAGATTGGACACTAAAGTGCCCAGAAATTTGCACTCGCATAGTGGAGTATCAGCAATGTGATGTCGGGAATGGGCTTATAGATGCCATTTGGAGATAGGATGGATAAGAGGATGGGCTTATAGATGCCATCTGGATACGTGACAGAACCTTGTCAGGAATGGGCTTATAGATGCCATTTGGAAGTGTTGATCGCGTAAGAGATTCCTTAGCGAGAACTTGCGTACTTTGAGAAAGGAAGATGGTTTTCTGGCCTGTTACAGGTGTTGATCTTCAAACTCTTCATGCAGATGTGCCCTGTCTAGATACAGGAATCGAATCTACAATCAAACGCTCACAGATATGCCCTGGCTAGATACAGGAATCGAATCCGGAACTTCAAAAGGTTGCTTACAGACGTGCCCTGGCTGGATACAGGTATCGAATCTCTAAACTCTTCATGCAGATGTGCCCTGGCTAGATACAGGTATCGAATCTACAATCAATCACTCGCAGATGTGCCCTGGCTAGATACAAGTGTCGAATCTAGAAATTTTCGTCTACAGATGTGCCCTGGCTGGATACAGGAATCGGATCTGGAAACTCTTCACGCAGATATATCCTGGCTGGATACAGGTGTCAAATCTACAATCAAACGCTCACAGATATGCCCTGGCTAGATACAGGAATCGAATATGGAATTGTGACAGTTGATAGTAATCATCTTTGGATTGACTTTTCCTGAAAAGGCAAAACATTAGCTGTATGCAATGATGTATGAGATGCATGATGTCATGATGCTCAAAGTGAGATAGTGTTGTATGCATTATATCATGTATGTAAACAGGATGTGTGAAATGTCTATGAATGTATTTTTGTCTAGGAAAATAAATCCTTGACGAGTTCCGGGAGTTTGTGGAATCCTGGGCTGATGTTGAAGGGTGGAGTTCTTCGCTTCCGCTGGGGATTCCACTGATAAGTTATGTTGGGGAATTTGATGAACTCCGCTGGGGATAGGAAGAACTTCGCCGAGGACGATCTTTCCGTGGTAATTAGCTGAGGATAATCCAGTTATAAGCCCTGGTGGGAAATAACCTTTGAATAAAGTCGGGGAGATGCGTTCGTACTCTGCAGGGGATAAGCTTCCAGGACCTACTGGGGATACGGATTCCACCGGGATGTCTGGTATTCCACCGGGGAACAATCTTATATTAAGACTGTCGGGGATGCTTGCTGAGGAATGTCTATACTCCACTGGGGAATGTTGAGATCTTCTGGGAATACCCAACTTCCTTAAGGCTGACAGTAGACTAACTCTGTTTGGGGAGAGTACCGCTGACTTGCTAGGGGAATATTGTGCCTTTTTTAGGGCTGATGGGAGACCAACTCTGCCTGGGGAGAGTATTGCTGAATCTGGTCCTACTCTGTGGGGAGTTTAGGTGACTTGGTTACGTTCTTCAGTCGAACCTACCTTGGTACCTTGGTGGACAAAGCAACTAGATCGCTTAGCCAATTCTAAATTGCCCCTGTTTCTGATGTCACCTGTAATCAGTCCTTTGTTTCGCATGCAACTATTCATGATTAGCAATTAATGTCAAATGCATATACCAAAAATAAACATTGGACGTTCTTCGCAAAACAAAACAGAAAAAGGAAAAACAATGGATAATTTGTCTGAAAAATTGAACTTGTATTGATTTTGAAATTTGCCTGTAAATAGGCGTTTTTGTACAAGAGGCTGACGTCCTAGTAAGAGAACGCCGCCGAGTAAAATAGAGTTTATACAATTTTGTGAAAAGGAAACAAAACAGCTATGTGAAAAATAATCCCACTGGGTTCCAACTCTGCTATCGCCTTTATGCCTTCAAGCGTCTCATCACTCTGCTGCTTAGTTGAAGATGAAGCTGATTGATTGATGCCGAATTCTGGATGCAAGGTGATCCAATGAGACATAGTATTACGCTTTATCCCTAACTTTTTCCTGGGCCGCCCTTTCGGGTTTTCAGTCCACCGGGATACCCATTTTTGCCCAAGCCGCCTTTTCAGGTTTTCGACTTGCCGGGTGTACAGCTTTTTTCATTTCGTCCCTTATTTTTGCCCGAACCCTTTTGGTTCGCCGGGAAGCCCTTATTTTTTCCTAGGTGTGTCAACCTAGCGGGTCCTTAATTCATGCGTAGTATCTTTTTACTATGTCTGCATTGGCGGGGTGAGGAAGGTCGTCACCATCCATGGTGGTTAGAATCATGGCTCCTCCTGAGAAGATATGTTTAACCATAAATGGCCCTTCGTACGTAGGGGTCCATTTTCCTATGGGATCACTTTGAGGAAGAATGATGCGCTTGATTACCAGGTCTCCGACTTGATACTCTTGTCGTCTGACCTTCTTGTTAAATGCTCTGATCATCCGTTTTTGGTACGTCTGACCATGACAAATAGTAGTGAGTCTCTTCTCGTCAATTAGGTTCAACTGATCAAGCCGAGTCTGGATCCAGTCATCTTCGCTCAAACCTGCATCCTTCATTATCCGGAGAGAGGGTATTTGGACTTCAATAGGCAAGACTGCCTCCATTCCATAGACCAAGGAAAAGGGAGTTGCCCCTGTTGACGTCCGTGCTGAGGTACGGTACCCATGAAGAGCAAACGGTAACATTTCGTACCAATCTTTGTAGGTCACTGTCATCTTTTGCACAATCTTCTTGATGTTCTTATTTGCTGCTTCTACAGCCCCATTCATCTTCGGTCGGTAGGGAGAAGAGTTGTGGTGCTGTATCTTGAATTGCTCACAGAGCTCAGTGATCATCTTGTTGTTAATATTGGTACCATTATCCGTAATGATCCTCTCAGGTACACCGTATCGACAGATCAGGTTGTGCCGAATGAACCGTGCCACGACGTTCTTGGTTACCATAGCGTAGGAAGATGCTTCAACCCATTTTGTGAAGTAATCAATCGCTACCAGGATGAAGCGGTGCCCGTTGGATGTCGTAGGTATGATCTCGCCGATCATATCAATGCCCCACATTGCAAAAGGCCAAGGTGTTGTCAAGACGTTCAGAGGAACCGGGGGGATGTGCACCTTATCAGCATAGATCTGGCATTTATGACAGGTTCGCGAATGCTGATAATAGTCGGCTTCCATTATGGACCAGAAATATCCTGCCCGAAGGATTTTCTTTGCCATAGTATGTCCACTGGAATGTGTTCCGAATGTACCTTCATGTAGCTCCGCCATGATCTTTTCTGCTTCAGTCTTATCCACACAACGCAGTAAGGTTGAATCATGGTTTCGTTTGTAGAGAATGCTGTTGATGAGGAAGAACTTTGCCGCAAACCTTCTCAGGAACTTCTTGTCATTAACAGATGCGCCTTCGGGGTATTCTTGAGCTTCCAGGTACCTCTTCACTTCATGATACCAGGGTTTTTCTGTTACCTCTTCGGTCTCGAGATTGCAGCAATGTGCAGGCTCATCCAACTTCCAGATAATGATCCGGGGAGCTTCGTTGTCCCATTTGACTTTGAACATAGAAGACACCGTAGCTAACGCGTCCGCCAACTGATTCTCCTCTCTTGGGAAGTGTTCAAAAGTTATCTCTTCGAAGTGGGGAAGCAATGTCAGCACATACTCCTTGTAAGGAATAAGATTTGGGTGTTTCGTATCCCACTTGCCTTTGATCTGATTGATCACGAGAGCAGAATCTCCGAAGACACTCAAAAACTTGATCCTTAAGTCAATTGCAGCTTGAAGACCCATGATACATGCCTCATACTCTGCCATGTTGTTGGTGCAGTTGAAACATAGTCGGGCGGTGAGCGGAGTATGAGTGCCTTTAGGGGATATGATCACAGCACCGATACCATTACCCAAAGCGTTCGAGGCTCCGTCAAAGTGCATAGACCATCGGGATCCTTCTTCAGGTCCTTCATCCGGTCCAGGTACTTCACAATCAGTCACTACCATGATATCCTCGTCTGGAAATTCAAAGTTCATCGAATGATAATCGTCCACTGCCTGGTGTGCCAAATGGTCTGCCAATACACTTCCCTTGATTGCTTTTTGAGTCGTGTACTGGATGTCATATTCTGTCAAGATCATCTGCCATCTTGCTATTCTTCCGGACAAGGCGGGCTTTTCGAATACGTACTTGATTGGATCCATTTTTGAAATCAACAGAGTAGTGTGAGTCAACATATACTGTCTCAGCCGGCGAGCAGCCCATACCAAAGCGCAGCAAGTTTTCTCGAGCAGTGAGTACCGAGTCTCACAGTCGGTAAACTTTTTGCTAAGGTAATAAATGGCGTGTTCTTTTCGGCCAGACTCGTCATGCTGCCCCAGCACACACCCCATTGAGTTGTCCAGTACTGTCAAATATAAGATTAGAGGTCTCCCTTCAACCGGCGGCATAAGAATGGGTGGTTCTTGGAGATACTCTTTGATCTTTTCGAAAGCGGCCTGACATTCATCGTTCCAACATACTACTTGATCCTTCTTCAGCAGCTTGAAGATTGGTTCACAGGTAGCAGTTAGATGTGAGATGAATCGGGCAATGTAGTTCAAACGTCCTAGAAAGCCTCTGACTTCTTTCTCCGTCTTGGGAGTTGGCATCTCTTGTATGGCTTTCACTTTGGCAGGGTCCACTTGAATGCCTTTGTCGCTTACGACGAAGCCTAGCAGTTTTCCAGATCTCACCCCAAAGGTGCACTTGTTTGGGTTCAACCTCAGCTTGTACAACTTCAGACGGTCAAACAGCTTCAGTAGATGGTCAAGGTGTTCCTCCTTAGTTTGGGACCTTGCAATCATATCGTCGATGTATACTTCTATCTCATGGTGGATCATATCATGAAATAAAGCAACCATGGCACGTTGGTAGGTTGCCCCAGCATTTTTCAACCCAAAAGGCATGACCTTGTAGCAAAAGGTGCCCCACTGAGTGACAAAAGTGGTCTTCTCCATGTCTTCAGGAGCCATCTTGATCTGATTATAACCGGAGAAGCCGTCCATGAAGGAGAATACTTTATGCTGAGCAGTGTTGTCAACCAGAACGTCGATATGAGGCAGAGGGAAGTCATCTTTAGGGCTCGCCCTGTTCAAATCCCTGTAATCAACACACATTCGGACCTTACCATCTTTCTTTAGTACCGGAACCACATTGGCAACCCACTGAGGGTAAGAAGTTACTGCTAGAAAACCGGCGTCGAATTGTTTCATAACCTCAGCTTTGATTTTCTCGGACATCTCTGGACGCATACGGCGGACCTTCTATTTTACCGGAGGGCATTCTTCCTTGGTAGGCAGGTAATGAACCACAATGTCGGTATCCAACCCAGGCATATCTTCGTAAGACCAGGCAAAGATTTCCACATAGTCATGCAGCATCTGAATCAACCGTTGTTTCACACTGAACTCTAAATTGGCACCAATCTTGACTTCCTTTTTGTCTGTCTCAGTACCCAGATTTACCGTTTCCACTGGCTCTTCATGTGGCTGAATGGCCCTCTCTTCCTGGAGTAACAGTCTTGCAAGTTCACCAGGCACTTCGCAATCATCTTCACCTTCGTCTTCGGCTAAGTTGATTGGATTTTCGAAGTCATAACTGGCAGTAGCAGAGTCGTTACCAGTGAGATCCAGAGTGGATTGGAACCTGTATAAGTGAGTGTGTGTAAATATAGCTGTTTTGCAATATAATAAAGAAAGAAAAGGAGCACAAGATTTTGAAATGCAACAAACGTCCAATGTTTTTATTGATGATATATGAAAATGACACACAAAAGCCCTCACAAATGAAGTCACGATGCCCCGGGTAAGACATCGAGCCATAAAAGTTTCAAAATATTGTCTGTTACAAATTCAAAACAAAAGAGTTCATTACTGAGTGACAAAAGTAATAGGTGTGAAGTCTTTGGCAGTCCAGTTGCTTGGTCCACCGTTGGTTGTTGGGTAGATCCAGCTGTCGAATTCAGATTCCTCCACGTCGTCTTCAATAGCATTCACTCCCGGGTTGGTGATGAACACAAGAGGTCTTCCAATCCTTGCCTTACGAACAGCCCTCTGAGTCTCTGCAGTGAAGCCCAAACCAAACTTGTTAGTCTTCGGAGTAAAGTCAGGAAGTCGGCCCCAGTTTGCACACTCACCCTTCTCAATAACAGCTCGGGCATCCTTTAAGGAAGCCATCTTCAAAGGAGGGTCTTCAATCACAGTTTCAGCTGATGCCAGTGTCTGAGGCACCTCTTCAAAGTGTTGAAAGGGGGTTTCAATGAATTCCCCATCCATCTCTATGTACCGGAACGAGTTGAGGTGGCTGACCATATATTCTTCTTCCCCCTGAACTGTCACAATTTTCCCCCTGACCGGGTACTTCAGCTTCTGATGTAGTGTGGAGGTCACTGCTCCAGCCTTGTGGATCCATGGACGACCCAGCAAACAGGAATAGGATGGACGAATGTCCATCACATAGAAAGTATAATCAAACACCTGAGAACCAACCCTGATTGGAATGTCAACTTCGCCATGTACAATCCTCTTCGACCCGTCAAAGGCTCGGACAACAATGTTACTAGGCTTGAGCTCTAAACCCTTACAATCCAGCCTGTCTAGGGCCTTCTTGGGTAATACGTTCAATGAAGAACCGGTGTCTACCAACACATGGGCAAGAGTAGTGCCTCTGCATTCAATGGAGACATGCAGGGCGTCGTTATGGTTCTTTCCTTTGGCAGTCAGATCGGCGTCAGAGAAGCCCAAACCATTATCGGCAGTCAAGTTGGCCACACAATCAGTAAATTGGTCAGCAGACGTTTCTTGTGGCACATGGGCCGTCTTTAGAAAGGAAATCAGGGCCTTGGCATGGGCCTCTGAACACAACAGAGATAGCATAGAAATCTTTGATGGGGTGTGCCCCAACTGCTCAACTACATTGAAATCACTTTTCTTAATGATCTTGAGAATCTCTTCCATCTCTTGCTAGGAAGCTTCAACATTGGTTGTCTTTGGTGCCTCCGTCAGGGCAGGCAAATCAGTAGCAATCCCCTTACCCTGAGCGTCAGATGACTCGGCAGCAGGGGTAGAAACAGGAACTTGATTAGGAAGGGAAGCAGGCACACTTGCAGGTGTGATGATAAGAGGTTTTTGAATAGCTGGTGGCGCAATATCTGGTGAGAACAGCCTACCACTGCGAGTAACTTTGGCAGGCCCGGTGATGTTATTGACGCTGGTACTAGTATCAAACTCTTGCTTTACTCCAAGAACATAAACATCTGCCCTATAATGCCATGGGACAACTTTGTCGGATGTATAAGGGAGAGGCCCCGGAACAGTAATGATGATAGGAGCAATCTTCTGAGTAGACATGATTTTAACAGGCTTCTTTGAAGGAACCTTAAGAGTTTGTTGAAAATAGTGACAATAGAAACTTCTGTAGGTGTTTAGGTATTGGCTTGCATTTTTGGTAAATCCCAAGTGTATGTGTGAATGTCATGACTGATGTCATAACATTCTAGTTCAGTTTGTACTGACTCATTAGGTACCTTTGCAGAAAAATATTGTAATTCAAATACTGATGTTTATAAGTGTGTATCTGAGCATTTTTGCAAAATGATCACATTTTGCTAAATCAGTAGACAGGTTTTCTCAGATGTCATAACAGATGTTATGACATCCTGTTCTGAACTAACAGGATTGCAGGATTGGATAAGTCTGAGTTTTTTCAGGAAATAACTCAGTCCTTTCTGAACAGAATCCTGCGTTTTCTGAGGGGTAACCTAGCTCAACCCTAACCTGGTTAATAAAGTCCTGTGACCTGATCTTTAGGTCAAAACGGAATTAACCCTAGGTTTTTGGAAACCCTAACTGAAGTTGCAGCTGCTATATATTCAACAGAGCTGCTATTTTTCATGGATGGCTTTTATTGATTAGAAGATCATTTGTAATCTGTATAGATTTGTTTATTGTACTCCAAGCAATTATCATTGTGATAAGTGCCTTGGAATAGGTTTCAAATTGTAAGGGTTGTGTAGCACTCTAAGCTTTGAAGCAAGAGTGCTTGAATGTTCCTTGACTAAAGCTGTGAAGCAGAGTCAAGTTAGTTGTGTACATCACTCAAAGCTGTGAAGCAAGAGTGATTGTGTTGCTTGATTAAAAAGCTGTGAAGCTTAATCAAGTGTTTGTCTTTGAAGAGTGTCTTCATCAATTCTTAAGTCAAATTGGTTTATGTATCACTGCTGTGATTGAGGGGGAGTGAGTAGGAACTCAAGTTTAAGTTGTACTTAGATTGGAATTGCATTGGGTAGGTCTTAAGTGAAGGAGATAAACTGGTTGGTTTATTCCTGAATTAAAATCTCTTATAGTGGATTTCCTCCCTGGCTTGGTAGCCCCCAGAGTAGGTGTTGTTGCACACTGAACTGGGTAAACAATTGACTGTGTTCTTTATTGCTTTTGTATTTACTGTCATATAGTAAGTCAGATACAGTGTCATAACATTGACTGTGACATTGAGTATCTGCAGCCAGAATTTCAATTGGTATCAGAGCAGGCACCTGCCTGTATTACTGGGTGAGATCTAGGGATATCACTTTCTGGCACTATGGACAAAGAAGGAGTTTTTGGAAATAGACCACCCATTCTGGACGGAACCAAGTATGACTACTGGAAACCTCGTATGATTGCCTTCCTAAAATCTCTGGACAAAAAGGCTTGGAGAGCTGCTGACAAAGGATGGATTCATCCCACCATAACTGAGATAGATGGGACAATCAGTCTGAAGCCTGAGGAAGATTGGAGTAAAGAAGAAGATGAGTTAGCTCTGGGAAATTCAAAAGCTTTAAATGCCTTGTTCAATGGAATTGATAGAAACATTTTCAGACTAGTACATCAATATGAACTGGCCAAGGAAGTTTGGGACACTCTCAAAACTACTCATGAGGGCACTTCCAAAGTAAAAATGTCAAGGCTTCAGATGTTGACCACTAAGTTTGAGAATCTAAAAATGATGGAAGATGAAACCATTCATGAGTTTCACATGAACATCTTGGAGATTGCCAACACCTCAGGAGCACTGGGAGAAAAAATGTCAGAAGAAAAACTGGTGAGGAAGATTCTCAGATCCTTGCCTAAAAGATTTGCAATGAAGGTAACTGCCATAGAGGAAGCCCAGGACATTAGCAAGTTGAAAGTGGATGAACTTATTGGGTCTCTTCAGACTTTTGAGATGGGAATCACTGATAATGGTGTCAAAAAGAACAAGAGCATAGCTCTTATGTCCAACACTGATGTTGAAGAAAACATTTCAGAAGCTGTAGCCATGCTTGGAAGACAGTTCAACAAACTCATCAAAAGAATAGATCCAAAGTCAAGGTCTAATGTTCATAACATTCCCTCTAACATTGACAGTTCCAGCAGAAGACCAAGGTCAGAAGAGAAAGGAGTTCAAGGCAGAGGAATTCAATGCCATGGTTGTGAAGGATATGGGCATATTCGAGCTGAATGTCCTACCTTTCTTAAGAAACAAAAAGGAATGACAGTTACTTGGTCTGACTGTGATTCAGAAAGTAATTCTGAAGAAGAGACTGCCAAACGAGTTACTGCTTTAACTGGTGTTTGTACCTCTGAAAGTGACATCAGTGATGAAGAGGTGACTTTTGAAGAACTGGCTGATACTTACAAAGAATTGTGTATCAGAAGTACTGAAGTCTGTGTGCAGAATGAGAAACAGTCAAAACTCATCATAAAGATGGAGGCTGAAAAAAGGGCAAACCTTGAAACTATAAGTCATCTAGAAGGAAAAGTTCAATTGCTGAACTCACAACTAAACCAAATGACCAAATCTGTCAAGTTGTTGACAAATGGGACAGACAAATTGGAAGAGATCCTACAGGTTGGACAAAATGTGGGAAATAAATCTGGTCTAGGATTTATGGAAGCAACGAAATCTGGTTCTGGTAAGCAAATGTCAAAACAGATGTCTCAACACAACTCTCGACATCAGGAACAGAAACATATGAGGAAAAGGTACCAAAGATGGAAATGTCATCATTGTGGTAGATATGGCCACATAAAGCCCTTCTGCTTCAGATTACATGGATACCCTAATCAGAACTCAGGTGTCAAACCTAAGTCTAAAAAGGTACCACATGCTCCTCAATGGAAGAAAAAGGCTACTGCACTGATAGCTCACACTTCCCTGAGGGTCTCTGCAAAGGAAGACTGGTACTTTGATAGTGGATGCTCCAGACATATGACTGGAATCAAGAACCTCCTCAATAATGTTAAGCCTCACACCACCAGTTTTGTGACCTTTGGAGATGGGGCTAAAGGTGAAATCAAAGGAGTTGGTGATTTGGACTGCCCTGGAGTTCCAAGTCTAAATGAAGTACTGCTGGTGAAAGGACTGACCGCTAATCTCATTAGTATCAGTCAACTGTGTGATCTAGGATTCAAGGTCAATTTCTCAAAATCTGAATGCCTTGTAATCAATGACAAACAAGAGATAGTAATGAAAGGAGTCAGATCCAAAGACAACTGTTACTTGTGGGAGGCTGAGAACACTAATTTCTCATCTGTGTGTTCCATTGCAAAGGAAGAAAAAGAGGTGAAACTGTGGCACCAAAAACTTGGCCATCTTCATCTAAGGGGTATGAAGAGGATTATCTCCTTGGAGGCAGTCAGAGGGATTCCAAAACTGCAAATTGATGAAGGAAGAGTTTGTGGTGAATGTCAAGTTGGTAAGCAGACGAGGATGTCACACCCAAAGTCAAGACATCTGACCACCTCTAAGGTTCTAGAACTCCTCCATATGGATCTGATGGGACCAATGCAAGTTGAGAGTCTTGGTGGTAAAAGATATGCCTATGTGGTTGTGGATGATTTTTCCAGATTCACCTGGATTAATTTCATTAGGGAAAAATCAGATGCATTTGAAGTTTTTAGAGAACTGTGCAAGAGAATTCAAAGAGAGAAGGAAGGATGTATTGTCAGAATCAGAAGTGATCATGGCAAGGAATTTGAAAACAGCAAGTTTGATGACTTCTGTGCTTCAGAAGGAATCAGTCAAGAGTTTTCTTCTCCCATAACACCTCAGCAAAATGGAGTTGTGGAAAGAAAAAACAGGACCATACAAGAATCTGCCAGAGCAATGTTACATGCCAAAAGACTTCCTATGTATTTTTGGGCTGAAGCTATGAATACAGCTTGCTATGTTCATAACAGGGTCACCTTGAGAAAGGGAACCTCATCCACCATATATGAACTCTGGAAAGGAAGAAAACCAACTGTGAAGTACTTCCATGTGTTTGGTAGCAAATGTTATATTCTGTCTGATCGTGAACAAAGAAGAAAACTGGACCCCAAAAGTGATGAAGGCATATTTCTAGGATACTCCTCAAACAGCAGAGCTTATAGAGTATTCAACTCCAAAACCAAAACCATGATGGAATCAATAAATGTTGTAATTGATGACTATCATGAAGAAATAGATGTTCCTTGTACTGTTGAGACATTCTTTGAGACTTCAACCCAACAGGATGACCTACCCAACTCCACCACAACAGAATCTGAATCAAAGGAAGCTAGCAAGATTCCTTCCATCAGAGTTCAGAAGGATCATCCAAAAGAGCTCATCATAGGAGATCCCAATAGTGGAGTCATCACAAGATCTAGAGAAATCATCTCAAACTCTTGTTTTGTGTCCAAAATAGAACCAAGAAATGTCAAGGAAGCCTTAACTGATGAATATTGGATTGGTGCAATGCAAGATGAACTGAACCAATTCAAGCAACATGAAGTTTGGGAACTGGTTCCTAGACCTGAAGGAACTAACATCATTGGGACAAAATGGATATTCAAGAACAAGTCAGATGCTGAAGGAGTTGTCACCAGAAATAAGGCAAGACTTGTTGCTCAAGGATACACCCAGGTTGAAGGGGTTGATTTTGATGAAACCTTTGCACCTGTAGCCAGATTGGAATCAATCAGACTCTTGTTGTCAATTGCTTGTCTTCTGAAGTTCAAGTTATTTCAGATGGATGTGAAAAGTGCCTTTCTAAATGGGTACTTAAATGAGGAAGCTTATGTGGAACAACCTAAAGGTTTCGTGGATCCAACCCATCCTGATCATGTCTACAAACTGAGAAAAGCTCTATATGGCCTGAAACAAGCTCCTAGAGCATGGTATGACAGGTTAACAAAGTTTCTCTCAGACAAAGGCTACAGAAAAGGAGGCTTGGACAAAACTCTCTTTGTCAAAACTGAAGGAGGGAAGTTGATGGTTGCCCAAATATATGTTGATGACATAGTGTTTGGAGGAATGTCAGAACATATGGTTAAACACTTTGCTGACCAGATGCAGGCTGAATTTGAAATGAGTCTCATGGGAGAACTAACTTATTTTCTTGGACTACAAGTCTCACAGATGGAGGACTCAATCTTCTTATCTCAAAGCAAGTATGCTAAGAATATTGTAAAGAAGTTTGGTATGGAGAATGCAAGTCACAAAAGGACTCCTGCTCCTACTCATCTAAAGCTTTCCAAAGATTCAAGTGGGGTTAAGGTGGATCAAAGTCTATACAGAAGCATGATAGGAAGCTTGTTGTACTTAACTGCCAGCAGACCTGATATTGCCTTTGCAGTTGGAGTTTGTGCTAGATACCAAGCTGATCCCAAAGTCAGTCATATCAATCAAGTGAAGAGAATTTTGAAGTATGTAAGTGGTACTTACAACTATAGATTGATGTATACTCATGGCTGTGAACCAGCTCTGACTGGCTACTGTGATGCTGATTGGGCTGGTAGTGCTGATGATAGAAAAAGCACCTATGGAGGATGTTTCTTTTTGGGAAGTAATTTGGTTTCCTGGTTCAGCAAGAAACAGAATTGTGTGTCTCTTTCAACTGCTGAAGATGAATACATTGCAGCTGGTAGTAGCTGCTCTCAAATGATATGGATGAAACAGATGCTCACTGAGTATAATGTCACACAAGATGTTATGACATTGTACTGTGACAATCTGAGTACAATCAACATATCCAAGAATCCCATTCAGCATAGCAGGACCAAACATATTGACATACGATATCACTTTATCAGAGACCTTGTAGAAGAGAAGACAATCAAATTGGAACATGTTGCCACTGAGCTACAGCTGGCTGACATTTTTACCAAGGCTTTGGATGCAAACCAATTTGAAAACTTAAGGGGTAAGCTGGGTATTTGCCAACATGAGGAATTGTAGCAATTAATTTTACTTAAAACAAGGATCAAAGGACTTATGCCTGTTCTGATTGGTTTAAAATTGTATTTTCTCATTTCCTACAATTTTTTTAAGAAGTTGAATAGACACTCCCTTGCTTCCTTCCTCTCTCGTCTCCTCATCAAAACCCAGTCTCTCAATCAGAAATTTCTCCTCAGTTGCTGTTGGTCCTCTAAAACTGTTAACATGTCTCAAACACCATCATCATCCAATACGACCATTTCAACCTCTTCCTCTGATCAAGATTCTGGGACAATCTCTTCTTGTCTGGACTCTGACGTTCTGGAGATCTCCTCTCATAGAAAAGTGGGAACTAACCCCACCAAGGTCAAAGAGTTGAGAATAAGACATGCAGGAAAACCCCAAGCTTCTGCCTCTGGTAATCCATCTCATCCTTCTTTTCCAGTTCCCCCTGAAATTGCAAATAAGGAAGGGACAACCTATGTTAATCAAGCAATAGCAAAAATTGTTTCAAGAATTCTGAACGAGAACCACTCAGTTCCTGGCATTTCTGTTCCTCTGAACCAAGAAAGCTCAAATGCTGAAACAAATCCAGATGTCTCTAAGAATGTTGAGACATCAAACAAAGAGAAGAATGCTGACATTGCTCACAAGAAAAGAAAGAAGCCTGAATACTCTGGATCTGATGACAGTGCTTGAAGGTTGATTGCTGTTTGGTGGTGTTGCTGGTTGGTTGATGATATCTGGTGGAGTTTGGAAGTGTATAATTTTCTGAACATGTATCTTTGGCCCATTTGTGGCTAAAGAGGGGGAGAATATTTTGGTACTTACTTAATTAGTACTTGACATTCTATTTTTCTGCTGTCACTTATTTCTGCTGCTATCTATCTCTGATTGTTTAGGGTCTTTAGCCAAAAATCTGCCAAAGGGGGAGTTTGTAGGTGTTTAGGTATTGGCTTGCATTTTTGGTAAATCCCAAGTGTATGTGTGAATGTCATGACTGATGTCATAACATTCTAGTTCAGTTTGTACTGACTCATTAGGTACCTTTGCAGAAAAATATTGTAATTCAAATACTGATGTTTATAAGTGTGTATCTGAGCATTTTTGCAAAATGATCACATTTTGCTAAATCAGTAGACAGGTTTTCTCAGATGTCATAACAGATGTTATGACATCCTATTCTGAACTAACAGGATTGCAGGATTGGATAAGTCTGAGTTTTTTCAGGAAATAACTCAGTCCTTTCTGAACAGAATCCTGCGTTTTCTGAGGGGTAACCTAGCTCAACCCTAACCTGGTTAATAAATCCTGTGACCTGATCTTTAGGTCAAAACGGAATTAACCCTAGGTTTTTGGAAACCCTAACTGAAGTTGCAGCTGCTATATATTCAATAGAGCTGCTGTTTTTCATGGATGGCTTTTATTGATTAGAAGATCATTTGTAATCTGTATAGATTTGTTTATTGTACTCCAAGCAATTATCATTGTGATAAGTGCCTTGGAATAGGTTTCAAATTGTAAGGGTTGTGTAGCACTCTAAGCTTTGAAGCAAGAGTGCTTGAATGTTCCTTGACTAAAGCTGTGAAGCAGAGTCAAGTTAGTTGTGTACATCACTCAAAGCTGTGAAGCAAGAGTGATCGTGTTGCTTGATTAAAAAGCTGTGAAGCTTAATCAAGTGTTTGTCTTTGAAGAGTGTCTTCATCAATTCTTAAGTCAAATTGGTTTATGTATCACTGCTGTGATTGAGGGGGAGTGAGTAGGAACTCAGGTTTAAGTTGTACTTAGATTGGAATTGCATTGGGTAGGTCTTAAGTGAAGGAGATAAACTGGTTGGTTTATTCCTGAATTAAAATCTCTTATAGTGGATTTCCTCCCTGGCTTGGTAGCCCCCAGAGTAGGTGTTATTGCACACTGAACTGGGTAAACAATTGACTGTGTTCTTTATTGCTTTTGTATTTACTGTCATATAGTAAGTCAGATACGGTGTCATAACATTGAACATGACATTGAGTATCTGCAGCCAGAATTTCAACTTCTTCGGTGGGGATAGCAGGAACAACAATCTTCTCGAACAATATCTCTTTGCTATCCACCAGGCTTTGGATACCTGATTTCAGCAACGGACAAACAGCAGGTGAAACAGCACATAGAAGGCAACCTTTACTACACCCCGGAAATAAACCGGCTAGCAACAGGTTCCTCTTGACGGTCAAAAAAGGAGTAACAATCTCTTCCACGGAAGCTACATACCGGTCTTCTTCCATAGCATTCACTCCATGCTAGGGCATGGGAGAAGTCATAACATTGGGCCTTTTGGGCGCCTCAAACTGTATTTCTTTAGCATCAATAAGGTCCTGAACCTTGTTCCTCAGAGCCCAGCAATCATCCGTAGTATGCTCCGGACTATCAGAGTGATAAGCGCAACGGGCGTTGGGGTTGTACTTTGGAGAAGCTGTGTTTACTATCTTCGGAGCTTCTTTGACAGTTACCAGATTGGTTGACAGTAGTTGCGGCAAAATCTGAGACAGGGTCATGCTGAGCCGAGTGTACTGCCTTTTGGGTCTCTCACCCCTTGGTTGGTTATATTGCTGAGGAGCAGCAGTAGGCTTTGAAATTACCAACGCGTTGACAGCTTGGCGGCGTTCTGGTTTAACCTGTCTTCTGGGACCATAAACAGCACTGGCTTCCTTCTTGAAGGGCTTCTTCTCAGTACTCGCGGAGGCACCTTTCTGTATCTTCCCCGACTTGATACCAGCTTCTATTCTCTCACTAGTCAAGATCAAATCTGTAAACCCAGCAGAAGAATTACCAATCAGGTGGTTGAAGAATGGACCGGACAGGGTCCCTAAGAACATGTCCACAAGCTCACGGTCAGTCAAAGGTGGCTGCACCCTGCCAGCCAGGTCTCTCCACTTTTGTGCATATTCCTTGAATCCTTCACCCGTCCCCAGTGACATACCCTGGAGTTGGGTACGCGTGGGAGCGAGATCAGAATTATACTGATACTGTTTATAAAATGCGGTAGCCAAGTCCTCCCAATTTCGAATACTGGCTCCATCCAGCTGATAGAACCATTCGAGTTGAGACCCCGAAAGGCTATCTTGAAAGAAATGGATCCATAGGTTCTTGTCTGTAGTGTAAGGTTGGATCTTCCTTACATATGATCTGAGATGCAGCTTAGGACAGGAAGCCCCGTCGTACTTCGCAAAGGCAGGTGCCTTGAACTTGTGTGGGATCACCACCCCAGAAGATAAACCTAGATCTCCGAAATCCAGCCCCGGCACATTTTGAATCTCCATGGCACTTAAACGGTCCTCTAGTTGCTTGTACCTGTCTTCAGCATGAGGGTACTGTTCATCATTGTAATCCGTCTCGTTGTCGGAGACTGCAGGACTAGGAGCCCTTCCCCCTTGGGGACTGTCTTTATCTGCAGAGGAAGTAGCCTGATCAGCCTTATTTTGCAGTGTATTCCCAAACCTCTGTCCAGAGTTAAACAGCGCAGTCCTCTTCTTCTTCTTCTTCTTCAAGAGCAAAGCTTTCAACTCCTGTTGACCTTGGGCTAAGCTCATGACCAGCTCTTGAAATTGGGCGTTCTGGGCCTGGAGGGCCTTGATAGCTTGTTCATTGGATGATTCAGGATTCATGATGACTGTTCAAATAAACAAAGAAGAAGATTAAGCAACCTATAGAAAAGGGTACCTGTTATGCATATGATGCAATGAGATGCGCATGATTGATGTTTTCAAAGACAATCAGGATTCAACTTTGTAGACAAAAAGGAAACACACTTCATTAGATTCAAACTTTAAATTGTTCAACTACTTGCCCTTAGGTATTACAAGAATGAAAATACTGAAAAGGAAATAAAAATTGTAAAAGAAACATCCAAAGCCCATCAGTGCTCCCATGGCCTCCTCTTCTCAGTACGGATATAGTCGTTCAGGATCCGCTCCTCCTCCAATTGCTTAGTCAGCTTCTGGATCTTTTGTTCCTGTTCGTTGAACTTTCCCAATAAAAATCTCGTTCTTCCTGTAGCTGCGCCCAAGATCTCTTTAGTGTATCAACATCAGTGGGTATCTGAGGAGGGAGGACAGTTGGAGAAACCCTGTCTCCATCAGGAAAATCAAGGATGATAGGCCTGACAGCTTCGTATGGCATACCTAACTTCTGAGCACGGATGCGGACCCATCTGCAGTAGGATTCCATTGGTAGAGAAGTCTTTGATCCCAACTCATGTGGGTCAGCTTTGTGAATTCTGTCTCATGCCCGGATGAATCTTCGGCGCAGCTCGTCACTGTCTTCCTGAAACTCAAAACTGATGTGAGGCACCAACATCTCATAAGGCCCTGCTCTTCTGGCTCTTCCAAACTGACGGAGAGCTAAACATGGATTATAAGAGATTCCTCCCTGGGTACCGATCAATGGAACATTAGGATATTCTCCGCAACGATCAATAATGGCTACCTCATCCAAACCTCTGAGAGTCCAAATGATGTCCTTATCAGTGAGAGACATTAACCTATGAGCCCAGCCCTTTCCTTCTTCATTCTTCAACATGAACTTAGGGAGGTGCGAAATAAACCACCTCACTAACAAAGGAGAACAACACCACGGAGTTCCCCGTTTTTGGGTAGTACGAGCATAGAGTTGTTGCAGGATATCACCCAAGAGAGTGGGTACAGGGTTCCGAGACATGAAGATCCTTATGGCATTGATATTGACAAAGTTATCAGGATTTGGAAACAATAATAGACCATAGATTAAGAGAGCCAGAATGTCTTTGTACGCCTTGAAGTCTAATTCATTCCAAAAACTATTAGCTTTGCCAACCAGAAACTTAGCCAAAAAGCCCTTAACTCCACTTCTAGTTTCCCAGTTAGCCATTACCTCTTCTTTGGTCAAGGGAAGGGCTACAGCAATCTCTTCAGGCCTAAGAGTCTTCTCCCAACCAGTGAATGGAGTCTGCTCTAAAACAGGGATACCAAGCAAATCAGAGAATTCTTCCAGGGTAGGGACCAGCTGGAAGTCTTGAAAGGTGAAGCAATGATACAGGGGATCATAAAACTGGGTCAGGACACTCATCAGTTGTTGGTCCCATTTTGAAGTGACTAACCCAAGGAGAGAACCATGCCTCTTGATGAAGGAAGTAGTGTTTGGAACCCTATCAACCAATTCCTTGAGCAAAGTAGGTGGTTGAACAAAGTTGAGCCGGATAGTATTCCTACGTATGGGCATCATGATGTCCTACAAAACAGAGCAAAGATGAAACCCTCCTGTCTTTGAAATGGGTCAGTCCTTATGCAGGATGCATGCAATGGTATGATGGTATGATGTTATGATAAAGCACACCACAAGTATTCACAAAGGCAAACATGATAAGGCACACAAGTCACACAAGACAGCCCTTAGGGTTTAGGCCAGCATGAAGTTTAGGTGTTACCCTCTTTTAGTTTCGTTGGTTAAGACCTGTCCTATCAAAAGTAACTGGGTTCTAGAGGATCTCAATATCATTGACTACCCTCAATCGGTCATAACTCCAACATCGCAATCTTTTCTTGCGGCCAGAACCATCGCGAGAGTTTAGCCTCAATGAGTGTAGCATACTGCTACTGTTCTATGGCCAAGTTGGGTCAATTTAGGGTTCTAAGGTCGGTTGGTGCTTAATGACTCCTTAGAAGACCCATATTCTCCTCGTTGCAACACAAGGGATATAGGTACAGACCAAGGTGTCTCACCAACGTAGCCACTGTTTCACCCATGTCGGTCTACTCCGGACAGGTCCCTCACAGCTTATGCTACCTAAAAGGGTACTCCCCAGATCCGGGTTAGGATCTATGAAACTCCGATGCAAAGCCCACAAATATAAAAGCAAACAAAGCAAGCAATTGAATACAAAGGTGATCTAAACCCTAAGGTAACCCCACTTTTAAGAAATTCCCCAGCAGAGTCGCCAGTTCTGTGATACGGTGGATGAACTGACTTGAGGTTTTGTGTTTGTTTTCGCAAATGTTTCGGTTGAGCAAGAGTCGCCACCGACTTTTTATTTTATCCTAAGGAAAGGTTAAAAAGCACAGCAAAAACCTTTGAGATGTTTTCTTGGGTTCGGGGGGTAGATTATAGAAAGGGAAGGTATTAGCACCCTTTCTATCCATGGTTATCCATGGGCTCTTAGTTACTTGTTTAGATCACTTGCCTTGCATTTTCAATTGTTTGAAATGGTGCTTTCGATTGTTTGAAATGGTGCTTTGTGTGTGGGTTTTGAAAATGTTTTGAAAAGAGGCCAATGTGGTGGCAACCTTTGTAATGACCCATGTTTGGATGTATACAAAGGTGTATGTCTTTTGAAAAGTTTTCAATGTTTTTGAAAGTTGTTTTGAAAGTGTGTCGTGATGTGTGGTTTTTGAAAAAAAATAGGCAAATGTTTTTGTTTTGCAAGTTGGCAAGTAACCAAGAGCTATCTACCCTAAATTTCTCAAAGATCTTTCCTATGTTTTAACCCTTTTAACAATTTTGTTCCACCATTGTATTTGGTGGACAATCTTGTGTTAGGATGTGAACGGGACGGGTGCGGGTCATCGTCTAGACCATAATTGCAATAGGGCCAAGTGTCTTTGGCAATTTTCCTTTAAGGGACTTGATCATTTTTTAGGTAACTTTTGAAAGTGTCATCGAGGGACTATGATCATTTGATATTGTTTTTGTTTTGCCAAAGACACCTAACATGCAACATGGCTCATTATTTAAGGCAACAAGTGGGGTAACCCTAGGGGTGCAAGTGTGATTGGTGTTGTCCATTTTCATGCTTTGTTATCTTTGAATTAGGTCAAGCTATTTATTTGGTTGATTTTTGCATACAAACCCTAAGTCTATCATGGCATATTTAGAAAGCTTTTAAATGCGAAAAATAAAATCCTAAATTATTACAACACAATTATGGGATGGGGGGTACAAATGTTCAATAGGGATATTTAGCAAGAAAAATTAAATCTAAACTATTACATCCAAATTGAATATACAAATTAATTTAATTGTACAATAATTAAATAAAATAAAATAAATATGCAAGATGCAAAAAATGATTTTTATATGTATGTAAAAGTATTTTTTATGTGTCAAATAAACAAAAAAACAAAAAAAGTTAATTTTTGATATTTTGTGTTTTTAGGGCAAAACCCTATTTTTTATAAATAAAAGGTATTTATTATATATTATATACAATGTTTATTAATTATATACAAAAAATAAATAAAAAGGAAGTATATTGTAAAAAAGTGATTTTTGAGGTCAAATATTAATAAAAATAAAAATGTGTTATTTTTATGTTTTTTTATCCTAAATATTCTAATAAATATATAAGTATTTATATTATTTATTAAATATATTAAATATATACAAAAATAAAATATTTAATATTTACAAAAAAAGTATATTTTTTATAAAATGTTTTCAAAAGATAAAATAAAATAAAATCAGAAAACAAAATGCATTTTGTATTATTTTTAGTATTTTAACAAAAAGGTATATATGTTATTTATATGTATAAACTCAAATAAAACAAATAAAATTCAAATAAAATGCAAAAATGGTTGAAAAAATGTTTTTAATATTTTTTATATTTTGGCAAAAAATAACAAGTCAGAAACAAAAAGAAAAAAATAAAAAATGATAAAAATAAAGCACAATGGGCCAAGGGGGTGTATGTGAAATAAAGGGGTGTAAACAGAAAAACAACCAAGCCCAGCCCAAAAGGGTTGTCTTCAACCTCCAGACTGTTTGAACATAGAAAAAACGCGCGTTTTCTTCCTTCCCTGCTAACTTCTGATTCCTTGATTTTCAATAAAAACTTACAACATCAAAGTTATAGAGCATCAAACCACGAATCCATACATATAAAAAACTTGATCTAACTCTCAAATGAGAGAGAATTTCTTCTCCCCCAATTTCTGACCTAAGTTTTTTCCAATGTTCAGGTTCAAAATACTCTTAGCACACACAATATAAATGAAAAGTAACTATATGGATGGCTTCAGGGCTATGATTAGAACATGCTTTCTTCACAAACTTAAGCCTAAATATGCTTGGATAGAGAGATAGAAGTTCAAAAACTTACCTGTTCAGCTTGAATCATGTATGACAATGGAGGTACTTTCAATGCAATGTGAGGACTTGTATAGCTTGCTTGAGGTCCAGGGATGCTTCTCCAACCTCTAGCTTGCTTTGGAACTAGCTGAAACGAGCTATGGAAGTTAACCTGCACAACTGAAAAAATGAAAATGGTGAAGTTGGTTAGAGGTGTTACAGTCTGTAGCTAGGGCTTGGGATAGCTTCAATGGATGGTAGGGAGTATGTGTGAACAAGCTTTGGCCAAAACGCACGAGCAAACTGAGTTGTGCAACTCAATCTGCAGGGATGCCCTGTTTTGTGCAGCAAAGTGGTGTTTCTGTGTTTGGGGAGGTATTGAAAGTGGTTGGCTCGTGTTTCAGGTCAGGTTTGATGTTTGGAATGTGTTCAACAAGTTTGCTTAGGCTTGTGTTTGCAGGAATGAGAGTTGGTGTTAGTTATGCCAAGTTGCTTCTTTCTTAAGTCAAAAATGCCAAGTTGGTTTACAAGCTTATGCAGGCCCCCTAAACATGCTGCAAATGTTAGTCTTGATCAGTGGGATATGTCCATGCCTTTGTGCCTCAGAGATTTTCTTTGTACTTCTTGGATTTGTGTTTGACATAAAGTTGTGCTTTACAAGAATGGATAACTTGCTTTTTCTATTTATGGCTTAATTCTTCATGTAATGATCAAATGCACAAAATAACATCTTGGCACAATGGATTGGAATTTAATTATTGAGTGTAAATGAGATTAGAGGCCTGTAACTAGCTTGTGCGAGCTGATTTCAAAAATGCCTAAGTGTATGAACATGAAAATGGCTCATGAACAAAGTGACTTTTGCCCATATTGCCAAATTCGATTCTCCCTAACCACAAGGGTGTTTGAGAAGTTCTTGGACAATTTGGAAATCTTGGAATGTGTACTAGAATCCATCTTTGTAATGCAAGTTGAGATTCCAAGTGGAGGCATGTGAAAAATGGCCATGAAGTTAGGCAAAAATCCTGCTTAAAATAGGTCAAAATTTTTCTAAGTTAAGAATGTTTTGCACCCTTGTTCCAAAAATCATAACTTGGGCTACAAGCTTCTTTTGAGGAAACTTTGTGAATAAAAGTTGTAGATTTTTCAATGGACTATAACTTTCATGTTTCGAGTTTTGCTTGAATACAAATATATCTTGATGAAATAATGGGACAAAGTTAGGAAAAAATAAGGAAGTTTCATAACTTAGAAAAATTCTAAGTTATGAAATTTCTTCATTTCAAACCCTAATTTGCAATTCTTGATTTCTTGATGAACAAGTTTCATAATTTGACATGTCTTGATGAAAAATGAATCTTGGCACTTGATTTTGACCAAAAAGTCAAAGTTTTACTTTTCAGTATACAGTCAAATCTTGATCAGTTGACTGGAAAATTCATCTGTCAATCTTGTGCATTTGGGATCTTTTGAACTTGTTCAACATGTCAAGACAATGACATTGGGTCCTTGAGTCCATATGTGAGCTTGGTTTGCCATTGGCTAGGTTAAACAGTCAAAAATTGCCTTTGTGCAGTCAAAACCCTAAAAATGACCATTTTGCCCTTTTGGTGATTTGATCAAATTTCTTGTGGAATTGTGATCTAAACTTGATCAAATGGTCCATATGAGTTCATGATGTTGATGTGGGTCAAAAATCATGAGGTTTGACTGTCAATTGACCACAGTTGACTTTTTCCCCAATACAGCTGATTTCTAGGTCAACTGTCCAATTGACTGGGCAATGATTGGAATCAAGGCTTGAAACTTGGTATGGATAAACTTGTGAATCCAACATGAAGCATGAAAGTCATCTTGGGCATTTTAGGTAAAAACATCTTTGTGCAAACTCCAACCCTAATTTGGGTCAACAGTGCAAGGAGGGGTCTTGAGCAGAGCAAACCCTAACTTGATCTTGAGCTCCAAGGGTCTTGTGGTGAGAAAATATTGATGAAATGGGAGGGCAAATTTTGGGGTACAACACCATCCAAGAGTGATTGTTGAATTGTAATTTTGTAAGTTGAAAGAAGGAACTTGTGTAGGGTTGCCTGATGATGAGTCCGTGTAAAACTGCATCTGAAAGAGAGAAGGAACCGGTGTAGGGTTGCCTGATGATGAGTCCGTGTAAAACTTCATCTTGGAGAAGGAACCGGTGTAGGGTTGCTTCATGATGGTCAAGTAGATAGTTGTCCTGTCTGGTTTCAGGTATTAACCTACAATCAGTCGTCCACGGAATTTTCCTGGCTTGTTACAGGTATTAATCTGGAACTTGAAAAGGTTGGCCGATGAGATAGTTGTCCTGGCTGGTTACAGGTGTTGATCTCTGACCTGAGAAAGAAAAGTAGTTTTCCTGGCTTGTTATAGGTATTAACTTTCAATCTCTTCGTGTAGGTGGTTTTCCTGGCTGGTTTCAGGTATTAACCTACAATCAGTCGTCCACAGATATTTTCCTGGCTTGTTACAGGTAATAGTCTGGAACTTAAGAAAGTTGGTCGAGGAGATAGTTGTCCTGGCTGGTTACAGGTATTGATCTCTGACCTGAGAAATAAAAATAGTTTTCCTGGCTTGTTACAGGTATTAATTTTCAATCTCTTCATGTAGATGGTTTTCCTGGCTGGTTTCAGGTATTAACCTACAATCAGTCGTCCACAGATATTTTCCTGGCTTGTTACAGGTATTAATCTGGAACTTAAGAAGGTTGGTGGTAGCCCTCTTTTGTTCGACCTTTTCCTGAAAAAGGTAAAACGTTAACTGTATGCAATGTCATGATGTACGATGTCATGATGTTCTCAAAAATAAATGAGATCGTGTCGTATGCACTTTATCATGTATGTAAATAGGAGGTATGAAGTGTGAAATGTTTATGAATGTATTTTCGTCTGGGAAAATAAATCCCGAAGCTGTTGGAGAATAGAGTTGAGTTCTTCGTTTCCGCTGGGGATGATGAACGAAGATGATTGTGAGAATAAACCTGCGGGAGAAAAGAACTTCGTTGGGGAATAAACTGGTGAAGATATTACTCTGCGGGGAATTACTACGTGGGAAGAGATGCTTTGCTGAGATTTTAACGATAACTTCGCTGGGCATTCCGTTGATAAGCTCTGTTGGGGATTTTGATGATGAACTCCGCTGGGGATAGAAAGAACTTCGTTGGGGATGATCTTTCAGTTGCAACTTGCTGAGGATAACCCAGTTAGACTCTTATGGGGATAATCTCTGAATTTGGCTGAGGAGATGCATTTGTATTTTGCAGGGGACAAGCTTCCAGAATCTACTGGGTAAGATGATTCAACTCTGGCGGGGAAGCTTTTTAGACTACGTCGGGAAATGGCTCCACTGGGGGTATCTTGTATTCCGCCGGGGAACATTCTTATACTTGTTGAGGAATATTAAGACTGTCAGGGATGCTCTTTACGCTTGCTGAGGAATATCTTTATACTCCGCTGGGGAATATTAAGACCTTCTGAGAATAGCGAGCCTTTTTAAGGCTGATGATAGACTAACTCTACTTGGGGGGAGTATTGCTGATTCGTCCATGATTGCAAGTCTCAGTGGGGAGAGCTACCATTATTGTCTTACTCTGCGGGGAGTGAAAGTATCTTAGTCATATTCTTCAGCCGAACCTACATTGGTACCTTGATGGACAAAGCAACTAGACCTCTCAGGCAATTCTTATTGCCCCTACTTCTGATATCACCCGTAATTAGTCCTTTGTTTCGCATGCAAATATTTATGAGCAGCAATTAATGTCAAATGCATATATCAAAAATGAACATTGGACGTTCTTTGCAAAACAAAATAGATAAAGGAAAAACAATTTTCAATTTGTCTGAAAAATGAACTTATATTGATTTTGAAGTTTGCCTGTAAATAGGCGCTTTTGTACAAGAGGCTGACGTCCTAGTAAGAGAACGCCACCGAACAAATAGGATTTATACAATTTGTAGAAAGAAAACAAAACAGCTATGTGAATAATCCCACTGGGTTCCAACTCTGCTATCACCTTTATATCTTCAAGCATCTCATCACTTTGCTGCTTAGTTGGAGATGAATCTGATTGATTGGTGCCGTCTGAGCCTGATAGTCGATACCGAAGTCCGAATGCGAGGTGATCCAATGAGACATAGTGTTACGCTTATCCCTAATTTTTGCCTGGACCACCCTTTCGGGTTTTCAGTCCACCGGGATACCCATTTTTGCCCAAGCTGCCTTTTCAGGTTTTCGACTTGCCGAGTGTACAGATTTTTTATTTTCATCCCTTATTTTCGCCCGAACCCTTTTGGTTCGCCGGGAAGCCCTTATTTTTGCCTAGGCCAGTTAACCTAGAGGGTCTTTAATCATGCGTAGTATCTTTTTACTATGTCTGCATTGACGGGGTGAGGAAGGTCGTCACCATCCATGGTGGTTAGAATCATCGCTCCTCCTGAGAAGATGTTCTTAACCACAAATGGCCCTTCGTACGTAAGGGTCCATTTTACCCTTGGATCACCTTGAGGTAGAATGATGCGCTTGACTACCAGGTCCCCGACTTGATACTCTTGTCATCTGACTTTCTTGTTAAATGCCTTGATCATCCGTTTTTGGTAAGTCTGACCATGACAAATAGCAGTGAGTCTCTTTTCGTCGATTAGGTTTAGTTGATCAAGTCGGGTCTGGATCCAGTCGTCTTCACTTAAACCCGCATCCTTCATGATCCGAAGAGAGGGTATCTGAACTTCAATGGGCAGGACTGCCTCCATGCCATATACCAAGGAATAGGGTGTTGCCCCTGTTGACGTCCGTGCTGAGGTACGGTACCCATGAAGAGCAAATGGTAACATCTCATGCCAATCTTTGTAGGTCACTGTCATCTTCTGCACAATCTTCTTAATGTTCTTATTAGCTGCTTCTACAGCCCCGTTCATCTTCGGCCGGTAGGGAGAAGAGTTGTGGTGCTGTATCTTGAATTGCTCGCAGAGCTCAGTGATCATCTTGTTGTTAAGATTGGTACCATTATCCGTAATGATCCTCTCTGGTACACCGTATTGACAGATCAGGTTGTGCCGAATGAACCGTGCCACGACGTTCTTGGTTACGGTGGCAAAGGAAACTGCTTCAACCCACTTCGTAAAGTAATCAATCGCTACCAGGATGAAATGATGCCCGTTGGATGTCGTAGGTCTGATCTCGCCGATCATATCAATGCCCCACATTGCAAAAGGCCAAGGTGCTGTCAAGACGTTCAGTGGAACTGGAGGAATGTGCACCTTATCAGCATAGACCTGGCACTTGTGACATGTCCGAGAATGCTGATAACAGTCGGCTTCCATTGTTGACCAGTAATATCCTGCCCGGAGGATTTTCTTTGCCATGGTATGTCCACTGGAATGAGTCCCGAAAGTACCTTCATGCAGTTCTGCCATGATCCTTTCTGCTTCAATCTTATCCACACAACGCAGTAAGGTTGAATCATGGTTACGTTTGTAAAGAATGCCATTGCTGATGAAGAACTTTGTCGCGAACCTTCTTAGAAACTTCTTGTCATTAACGGATGCGCCCTCAGGGTATTCTTGAGCTTCAAGGTACCTCTTTACTTCATGATACCAAGGCTTTTCTGTTACCTCTTCGGTCTCAAGGTCACAACAATGTGCAGGTTCATCCAATTTCTAAATAATGATTTGGGGAGCCTCGTTGTCCCATTTGACTTTGAACATAGAAGACATCGTAGCTAACGCGTCCGCCAACTGGTTCTCCTTTCTTGGGAAATGTTCAAAGGTTATCTCCTCGAAATGGGGAAGCAACGTCAACACATACTCCTTATAAGGAATGAGATTTTGGTGTTTCGTATCCCACTCGCCTTTGATCTGACTGATCATGAGAGTGGAATCTCCGAAGACACTCAGAAACTTGATCCTTAGGTTAATTGCAGCTTGAAGACCCATGATGCAGGCTTCATACTCCGCCATATTGTTGGTGCAGTTGAAACATAGTCGGGCGGTAAACGGAGTATGAGAGCCTTTAGGAGATATGATCACAGCGCCAATGCCATTACCCAAAGCGTTTGAGGCTCCATCAAAGTACATAGACCATCGGGATCCTTCCACGGGTCCTTCATCCGGTCCAGGTATCTCGCAATCAGTTACTACCATGATATTCTCGTCTGGAAATTCAAAGTTCATAGACTGGTAATCATCCACTGCCTGATGTGCCAAATGGTCTGCCAACACACTTCCCTTGATTGCTTTTTGAGTCATGTACTGGATGTCATATTCAGTCAAGATCATCTGCCATCTTGCTATTCTTCCGGATAAGGCAGGCTTTTCGAAGATATACTTGATTGGATCCATCTTTGAAATCAACAGAGTAGTGTGAGTCAACATATACTGTCTTAGCCGGCGAGCAGCCCATGCCAAAGCGCAGCAAGTTTTCTCGAGCAGTGAGTATCGGGTCTCATAGTCGGTAAACTTTTTGCTAAGGTAATAAATAGCATGCTCTTTTCGGCCAGACTCGTCATGCTGACCCAACACACACCCCATTCAATTGTCAAGTACTGTCAAGTATAAGATTAGAGGTCTCCCTTCAACCGGTGGCATAAGAATGGGTGGCTCTTAGAGATACTCTTTGATTCTTTCGAAAGCGGCCTGACATTCATCGTTCCAACGTACTACTTGATCTTTCTTCAGTAGCTTGAATATTGGTTCACAAGTAGCAGTTAGGTGCGAGATGAATCGGGCAATGTAGTTCAACCGTCCTAGAAAGCCTCTGACTTCTTTCTCTGTCTTGGGAGCTGGAATCTCTTGTATGGCTTTCACTTTGGCATGGTCCACTTGAATACCTTTGTCACTCACGACGAAACCTAGTAGTTTACCAGACCTCACCCCGAAGGTGCACTTGTTCGGGTTCAACCTCAATTTGTATAACTTCAAACGGTCAAACAGCTTCTGTAGATGGTCAAGGTGTTCCTCCTCAGTTTGGGACCTTGCAATCATATCGTCGACGTACACTTCAATCTCATGATGGATCATATCATGAAACAGAGCAACCATGGCACGCTGATACGTTGCCCCAGCATTTTTCAACCCAAAAGGCATGACCTTGTAGCAAAAGGTACCCCACTGAGTAACAAAAGTGGTCTTCTCCATGTCTTCGGGAGCCATCTTTATCTGATTATAACCGGAGAAACCGTCCATAAAGGAGAATACCTTATGCTGAGCAGTGTTGTCAACCAGAACGTCAATATGAGGTAGAGGGAAGTCATCCTTAGGGCTCGCCCTGTTCAAATCCCTGTAGTCAACACACATTCGGACCTTACCGTCTTTCTTTGGCACTGGAACCACATTGGCAACCCACTGGGGGTAAGAAGTTACTGCTAGAAAACCGGCGTCAAATTGTTTCATAACCTCAGCCTTGATTTTCTCGGACATCTCTGGGCGCATACGGCAAACCTTCTGTTTTACCGGAGGGCAGTCTTCCTTGGTAGGTAGGCGATGAACCACAATGTCAGTATCCAACCCAGGCATATCTTCGTAAGACCAGGCAAAGATTTCCACGTAGTCATGCAGCATCTGAATCAACCGTTGTTTCACACTAAGCTCCATATTTGCACCGATCTTGACTTCCGTTTTGTCCGTCTCAGTACCCAGATTCATTGTTTCCACTAGCTCTTCATGTGGCTGAATGGCCCTCTCTTCCTGAAGTAGCAGTCTTGCAAGCTCACCAGGCACTTCACAATTATCTTCACCTTCGTCTTCGGCTAAGTTGATTGGATTTTCAAAGTCATAACTGGCAGTAGCAGAGTCGTTACCAGTGAGATCCAGAGTGGATTGGGACCTGTATATGTGAGTGTGTGTAAATAGCTGTTTTGCAATATATAATAAAGAAAGACAAGGGGCGCAAGATTTGAAATGCAAAAAACGTCCAATGCTTTCATTAATGATATATGAAAATGGCACACAAAAGCCCTCACAAATGAAGCCACGGTGCCCAGGGTAAGACACCGGGCCATAAAGTTTCACAATATTATCTGTTACAAATTCAAAACAAAAGAGTTCATTACTGAGTAACAAAAGTAATAGGGACGAAGTCCTTTGTCGTCCAGTTGTTTGGTCCACCTTTGGTCGTAGGGTAGATCCAGCTGTCGAATTCAGATTCCTCCATGTCCTCTTCGATGGCATTTACTCTCGAGTTGCTGATGAACACGGGAGGTCTTCCAATCCTTGCACTACGGACAGCCCTTTGAGCTTCTGCAGTGAAACCCAAACCAAACTTGTTAGTCTTCGGAGTGAAATCAGGAAGTCAGCCCCAGTTTGCATACTCACCCTTCTCAATAACAGCCCGGGCATCCTTTAAGGAAGCCATCTTCAAAGGAGAATCTTCAACCACAGTCTCAGCTGATGCCAGTGTCTGAGGAACCTCTTCAAAGTGTTGAAATGGGGTCTCAATGAACTCCCCATCCATCTCTATGTACCGGAACGAGTTGAGGTGGCTGACCATGTACTCTTCCTCCCCCTGTACTGTCACAATCTTCCCTTTGACTGGGTACTTCAGCTTTTGATGGAGTGTGGAGGTCATAGCTCCATCCTTATGGATCCATGGACGACCCAGCAAACAAGAATAGGATAGCCGAATGTCCATCACGTAGAATGTAGAATCGAAGACCTGAGAACCAACTCTAATTGGAATATCGACCTCACCATGCACCATCCTTTTAGACCCATCAAAGGCCCGGACAACAATGTTACTTGGCTTTAGCTCCAACCCTTTGCAATCCAACCTGTCTAGAGCTTTCTTGGGCAAGACGTTCAATGAGGAACCAGTGTCAACCAACACATGTGCAAGAGTAGTGCCCCTACATTCAATGGAGACATGCAGGGCATCATTATGGTTCTTCCCTTTAGCAGTCAGGTCAGCGTCGGAGAAACCCAAACCATTATCAGCAGTTAAATTGGCCACACAATCGGTAAACTGGTCAGCTGATGTCTCTTGTGGCACGTGGGCCGTCTTCAGGAAGGTAATCAGAGCCTTGGCATGGGCCTCTGAACACAACAACAGTGATAACATATAAATCTTGGATGGGGTTTGCCCCAGCTGCTCAACTAAATTATAATCACTCTTCTTAATAATCTTCAGAATCTCTTCCATCTCTTGTTTGGAAGCTTCAACATTGATTGTCTCCAGTGCCTCCGTCTGGGCAGGCATATCAGTGGCGATCCCTTTGCCCCGAGCATCAGATGACTCGGCAGCAGGGGTAGAAATAGGGACCTGATCAAGAAGGGAAGTAGGTACACTTGCAGGTGTGATGACAATAGGTCTTCGGACGGTTGGTGGCGCAATGTCAGGTGAGAAAAGCCTACCACTGCGGGTGACTTTAGCAGGCCCGGTAATATTGCTGACGCCGGTATTAGTATCAAATTCTTGCTTAACTCCAAGAACATAAATGTCTGCCCCATAGTGCCAAGGGACAGCTTTGTCAGATGTGTAGGGAATAGGCCCCGGAATAGTGATGATTATGGGTGCGATCTTCTGAACAGGCGTAATTCTGACAGGCTTCCTCGAGGGAGCCTTGGGAGAATTGTTGAAAATGGTAACAGTGGAAACTTCTTCAGTAGGGGTGGCAGGAACAACAATCTTCTCAAACAGGATTTCCTTATTATCCATCAGGTTTTGTATGCCTGACTTCAAAGATGGGCAACCAGTAGGTGAAACAGAACACAGATGGCAATCTTCACTGCAGCCCGGAAATAAACCGGCTAGAAACAGATTGTTCTTGACGGTCATCAGCGGGGTAACAATATCATCCATAGAGGCTACAAACAAGTCTTCCTCTACAGCATTCACTCCATGTTTGGGCATGGGAGCAGTCACAACATTAGGCCTCTCGGGCGCCTCGAACTCAATCTCCTTTACATCGATTAGGTCCTGAACCTTATTCTTCAAAGCCCAACAATCATTCGTATTATGCCCCGGGCTGTCAGAGTGATAAGCGCAGCGGGCTTTAGGATTGTACTTTGGGGATGTTGTGTTTGAAATCTTCGGAGCTTCTTTTAGAGTCACCAGATTGGTCGTCAATAACTGCGGCAATATCTGGGACAAGGTCATGCTGAGCCGAGTGAACTGCCTTCGAGGTCTCTCACCCCTTTGTTGGTTGTGATGCTGAGGAGCACCAGCAGGTTTCGAAATAACAACCGCGTTGACAGCTTGGCGGTGTTCCGGTCTATTCTGTCTTCTTGAACCGTAGACAGCACTGGATTCTTTCTTGAACGGCTTCTTCTCGGTGCTCGATGAGGCACCCTTTTGTATCTTCTCGGCCTTGATACCAGCTTCAATCCTCTCACCAGTCAAGATAAGGTCTGTAAACCCGGCTGAAGAGTTTCCAATCAAATGGTTAAAGAATGGACCAGACAGGGTCCCCAAGAACATATCAACCAGCTCACGATCAGTTAAAGGTGGTTGCACCCTTCCGGCAAGGTCTCTCCACTTTTGAGCATACTCTTTAAATCCTTCACCCGTCCCTATTGACATACCCTAGAGTTGGGTACGCGTAGGAGCGAGGTCGGAATTATATTGATACTGCTTATAGAATGCAGTAGCCAAATCTTCCCAGTTACGGATACTGGCCCCATCCAGCTGATAGAACCACTCGAGCTGAGTCCCTGAAAGACTGTCCTGAAAGAAATGGATCCACAAATTCTTATCAGCCGTGTAAGGCTGGATATTCCTTACATATGATCGGAGGTGCAGCTTTGGACAGGAAGCTCTGTCATACTTGGCAAAGGCATGCGCCTTAAACTTATGGGGAATCACCACCCTAGAGGATAAACCTAGGTCTCCGAAGTCCAGCCCAGGCACGTTCTGTATCTCCATAGCGCTCAAGCGGTCCTCCAACTGTTTGTACATATCCTCAGCAGGAGGATACTGTTCTTCATCATAATCCGTCTCATTGTCAGAGACCACGGGGCTAGGAACCCTTCTCTCTTGTGGACTGTCTTTCCCTACAGATGAGGTGGTCAGATCAACCTCATTCTGCAGTCCATTTCCAAACCTGCGTCCAGTGTTGAACAAGACGGTCCTCTTCTTCTTCTTCTTCCTCTCCTTCAGAATCAGGGTCTTCAAATCCTGTTGACCTTTGGCTAGGCTCATAACCAACTCTTGGAACTGGGCATTCTGGGCCTGGAGGGCCTTGATAGCTTGCTCAGTAGAAGGTTCAGTAGACATGATGATTGCTGAAATAAACAGCAAAGGAGATGAGTGACCTGTAAAAGAGTACCTGTTTATGCAGTGCATGCGATGAACTGCGTATGATTTATGTTTTCAAAGACAATCGGGATTCAAATTTGTAGACAAGAAAGGAAACATACTTTATTAGATTTAACTTCGGAATTTAAATTGTTCAACAAATTTCCCTTAGGCGTTACAAGAATGGAAATACAGAAAAGTAAATAAAACCGTAAAAGAAATCATCAAAGGTCCATCAATGCTCCCATGGCCTCTTCTTCTCGGTGCGGATATAATCATTCAGGATCCGCTCGTTCTCTAATTGCTTAGTCAACTTCTGGATCTTCTGTTCTTGTTCGTTGAACCTTTCCCGATAAGAATCTCGTTCTTCCTGCAGTTGCGCCCAAGACCTCTTCATTGTGCCAACATCAGTGGGTGTATGAGGATGGAGAATAGTTGGAGGAACCTCGTCTTTATCAGCAACTTCAAGAGTAATAGGCCTGACAGCTTCGTATATCATACCTAACTTCTGGGCACGGATGCGGACCCATCTGAAATATTACTCCATTGGCAGAGACGTCTTTGGCCCCAACTCATGTGGGTCAGACTTGTGAACTCTATCCCAAGCCCTGATGAATCTACGACGCAGCTCGTCGCTATCTACCTGAAAATGAAAGACGATATGAGGTATCAACATCTCATGAGCCCCTTCTCTTCTGGCTCTTCCAAACTGACGGAGAGCTAAACATGGGTTATAAAAGATTCCTCCACGGGTTCCGATCAAGGGAACATTAGGATACTCTCCATAACGATCAATGACGGCCACCTCATCTAAGCCTCTGAGAGTCCAAATAACGTCATTATTAGTAAGAGACATTATCCTATGAGCCCAGCCCCTTCCTTCTCTGTTCTTCAGTACAAACTTAGGGAGGTGCGAAATAAACCACCTCGATAGTAAAGGAGCACAGCACATCAAAGTTCCCCGCTTTTGGGTGGTACGAGCATAGAGCTGATGAAGGATATCACCTAAGAAAGTGGGTACAGGGTTTCGAGAGATGAAGATCCTAATGGCATTAATATCAATAAATGTGTCAGGATTTGGAAACAATACCAGACCATAGATTAGGAGAGCCAGAATGTCCTCGTACGCTTTGAAGTCTAGGTCATTCCATAAAGAATTAGCTTTGCCAACCAGAAACTTATCCAAAAAGCCCTTAACTCCACTTCTAGTCTCCCAGTTAGCCATTACTTCTTCTTTGGTCAAGTGAAGGGCTGCAGCAATCTCTTCAGGCCTGAGAGTCTTTTCCCAACCAGTAAATGGAGTCTGCTCCAAAACAGAGATACCGAGCAACTCAGAGAATTCTTCCAGGGTAGGGACCAGCTGGAAGTCTTGAAAGGTGAAGCAATGGTATAGCGGATCATAAAACTGGACCAGGACACTCATCATTTGTTGGTCCCACTTTGAGGTGACTAAACCGAGAAGAGAACCATGCCTCCTGATGAAGGAAGTAGTGTCTAGAATCCTGTCAACCAATTCTTTGAGCAAAGTAGGTGGTTGAACAAAGTTGAGCCGGATAGTATTCCTACGCATAGGCATCATGATATCCTACAAAACAGAGCAAAGATGAAAACTTCTTGTCTTTGAAATGGGTTAGTCCTCATGCAATGTTATGATGTTATGATGTCTTGGTAAAGGCACACCACAAGTATTCACAAAAGGCAAACATGGTAAAGGCACACACATCACACAGAAGAGCCCTTAGATTTCAGGCTGGCATGAAGTTTAGGTACTACCCTCTTTCAGTTTCAGTTGGTTAAGACATGTCCTAAAAATAGTAACCGGGTTCTAGAGGATCTCAATATCACTGACTACCCTCAATCGGTCATAATTCCAGTTTGGCAACCTTTTCTTGCGGCCGGAACCATCGCGCGAGTTTAGTCTCAATGAGTGTAGCATACTGCTACTGTTCTATGGCCAAGTTGGTCAATTTAAGGTTCTAAGGTCAGTTGGTGCTTAATGACACCTCAGAAGACCCATATTCTCCTTGTTCCAACACAAGGGATATCGGTACAGACCAAGGTGTCACACCAACGTAGCTACTGCTTCATCCGTGTCGGTCTACGCCGGACAGATCCCTCACAGTTTATTGCTACTTACCTAAAAAAGGGTACCCCCAGATCCGGGTTAGGATCTATAAAACTCTGATACAAGCCCACAAAGTTTAAAGCATACAAAGCATACAATTGAAAACACAAGTGATCTAGTCCTAAGGTACACCTCGCTTATTAGAATTCCCCAGCAGAGTCGCCAGTTCTGTGATCGGTGGGAATAGAACTGACTGTTTTGGAATGGTGGTTCGCGTTTGCGTTTCACAAAATGTCGCGGTAAGCAAGAGTCACCACTGTCTTTTATTTTATCCAATAAGGAAAGGACAAAAGCACATAAAAATTCCTTTCGAGATATTTCTCGGGTTCGGGAGGTAGATTATAGAAAGGGAAGGTGTTAGCACCCTTTCTATCCGTGGTTATCCACGGGCTCTTAGGTACTTGCTCACTATGTTTTCAAAAAATTTCTTTTCTTTGTGTTCGTGGGTTTTGAAAAGAGTTTTGCTTGAAAACTTCGATTTAACTCTTGTTTCTGTCCTCAAGAGTGTATGAAGTGTTGTTTGAAAACTTTGTTTGAAAAGTGTAAGTGCGAAAAATTTGTTTTGTTTTGAAAGAGCAAGTACCTGAGAACCTCTACCTACTCAGAAGGAATTAATCTGTGTAAATGTCCTTTAGACAGTGCTATCCCACTATTGAGAAGTAGGTAGCACCGTCGTTGGAGTTTTCGGGTCAATTCGATTAAGGGACATGTGGTCACTAAAGCAATGGTAGGACGCCTTAGCGGTAACCCTAATGTCTTAGATCGTTTTATCTGAGGCAACCGTTTCGAGGCAACTTTGATCTTTAGACAGGAGGGCAACCTCTAAAACTTCCTATACTCAATGACCACGTCGAGGCAACCAAGTGAAGCGTACCCTAAGAGTGGCATGTGCGAATGTGTCAAGTTTCAGTTAAGTTATCTTTGTACATGTTATGGTGAGCTACGATTGACTTTAATTTAAGACGGATCTTGTCATGCATAGCCTAGTTAGCATACATCTAGCAGTTAATAGTTTGCAGAAAATAAAACTAAGCTATTACAAGGCGTCGGGCATTTACATCGCCAAAAACAAACCCTTGAAAAAGTAAATTGCGGAAAATAAAATAAAGCGATAAAAAAGTCCTAATTAAAACTATTACATCCTCGGAGCAAATACAATTATATGGAATAAAAAATAATATGCGCGAGAAAAATTGAATCGGAGAGTCCTTTAGGGTTTTGACCCTTTTTAGGAAAGAAAGAGATTTTTTGTTATTTCTTGCATTTAATTAAATTAAACCTAAACTAATTAATTAATAAAATAAAAAGAGAAATATTTTTTGGGTTTTTGAATGTTTTAAGGAAATAAAAATAAGGTGATTAAATATATTTAAAAAAACTAATTCTACATTGATTTTAAATTATTGTAAAAAAGTTAAAATTAACCTAATTAAAACTAAATTAATTAATTATTTATTTATTTACAAAAATAAACTAATTAAATTTAAATAAATAAAAATATTATCTATTTTTGTGTTTTCTGAATTTTATTAAAAAAATGTTAATTAGTTTAGTTAGTAGTTAATTAAGAATTAATAAAAACAAATTAAATAAAAATATAAAAAGAGAAGAAGAAATAAACCCAGGGGGGTGCTGGGCCTGATTTGGAGGTGTAATTTGCAATTCTTGGCCCACTAACATTCCGGCATGTTTTACTTTTCTAATCACCCACGTGTGTGTTGACCAGGGAGTATGGTGGTCCTTCATCCATGACCTTCAGATTTGGATTTGGAGCCATCTGGCGCACTGAGATTTGAAGCGTATGGTGGACCTCTCTTTGCAAGCTGTACAAGAATACCTGAGGAAGAAAAATAACAAGATTTTGGGGGACCTGGGATTCGAACCCAGGTCCCAATACTCATTGGCCAGCGTCCCAACTACTCAACCACCTGCGACTTTTTATTATTTGGATAATAAGCAATTATTATATATGAAAACAACCAAAATGCTGTAAATAAAAAAATAAAACGCGCGCTTTTCAAATAGACCAACCAGATGTCAACACATCATCATCTTCAACCTTGGTTTTGTGTAAATAGAATCAGATAGCGGGGGTTTTTAACCTCCACTACCTCCCTGCACGAAAAATAGTAAATAGAACCACAGCAAACATAAATATTTCGCGAGGTATGTGTTGGAATCGTCTTGGTCTCACGATTTTAACCATGTATCCCATTGGTTCCAATTTTTCCTGGTTTGAAAAGCCCTATTTGAAAGCTTGAAAACCCTAGAAATTCAATCATGGCATCTCTCGATTCAGGGCACTATGGTTCAATTAAATCATTCCATTAGCTTTGTATGATCTCTAGCAATGCAAATCAGTCACAAAAACATGTCAAATGCATATGAATTAAGAGATACAGTTTTGAATTGGAAGTGCAAACCGTGGGACTGTATGTCGTGATTCCTTGAGCTTTGGTGCTTGAATTTGATTGCAAATCGTTCCTGGTACCTCCTGCAATGTATTTGGATGGACAAGACGCCTTGAATTGGCCTAGAATGCAAGAACAAGTTTTTAGTTTTCTTGAAAATTCTTGAAATCGATATGGC
The DNA here is from genome assembly GCA_948472305.1 of Vicia faba. Lineage (NCBI taxonomy): Eukaryota > Viridiplantae > Streptophyta > Magnoliopsida > Fabales > Fabaceae > Vicia > Vicia faba. Next base: position 1,518,718,720 of record OX451741.1, on the reverse strand, counting down.
CGTTTCTGCAGCTTTTTCTCGTGTATTAGGTTATGGTTGGCTTGCTTGCATATAAGGGAATCAGTCTAGGTTAAAATTTGGACCCATGCCCATGTGCATTGAAGATTAAATCCTTGATTGATAAATCAAATATTCTTGATTTTCCATGATTGAACAAGTTGCCAAATTTGGATTTTTTGTATCTTTTAGCTTGTGCACGAATTGGTCAGCATATTTGGATCATATTTGCTTCACAAAAATGTTTAAGAATCAAATCTTTTATTTTCTTATGATTTAAATTAATTAAATGAATTAATATGTATTAAAAATCCATTTAATCAATAAATTTAAGAAAATAAGTCCCATTTAACTTGGTGGGTCGTGCATAGGTCATGGGTGAAGTTTCAAAAAGAAATTTGAGGCCCATTAGCAAAAAGAAGGTGTTTTGAGCAAAGTTGACTTTTGCAAATTCATGAAAATTTCCCAACTTATCCAATGCACAACTTGCTCAATTTTGATCATATGACCATGTTCTTGGACATTTTGGAAAGCCCTTGAACTCCTCTAACCAATTCTTTTGGTCCCATGTCATTTTGATTTACCAATATCAAGTTATGGCCTTTGACTCAAAGTGTACTTTTGTTGACTTTTGAAATTTACCTATAATGTAAAATTTTGTAACTTTTTGTGAGAGCATTTCTTGATCTTGGAGTGTGAAGATGGATTGTAGGAAATTTCATCCTCTTCAAAATGAGCTTTGGATGGGATTTTTCTGACAAACCATGAGAGAGTTATGCCCTTGTCAAAGTACAGTTGACTTTTCTACTGTCCAAAAATAGTAACTTTTGCACCTTGATGATTTTTGAGCTATTCTTATGGGATCATGATCAAGACCTGATCAAATGATGATTGTGAACTCAAAATAAGATGTTGACCAAGAATTCTGACTTTTGACTGCAAAATGACCATTTTGCCCTTGCAGTTGATTGTAGATCAAATGGGGCTTTTGACTGTGCAAACGGGCACTGTGAGTCTTGAAACTTGGCATGTAGGTGCTAGAGAATGTATATAGGCCTATGAGACTTGATTGAACCATTGAAAACCCTAAATTCCTTGAAAGAAACAAAACCCTAATTTGAATTGACTGCCTTAGGAGGTGATTTGACTGTACAACCCTTAAGCAATCTTGAACCATTTGGAGATGATTCTTGACAAATCTTGAGGAATATGGGAGGGAAAATTTTGGGGTACAACAACATGATACATCATGAAATAGAGGTCTATGTAGACGATATGATAGCCCGGTCGCAAACAGAAGAAGATAAACTTGATCACTTGCAAAAGTTGTTTGAGAGATTGAGGAAGTACAAGCTAAGGTTGAACCCAAACAAGTGCACATTTGGAGTACGGTCCGGTAAACTCTTAGGTTTTGTCGTCAGTAACAAAGGTATTGAGGTCGACCTTACCAAGGTTAAAGCAATACAAGAAATGCCCGCCCCTTTTACTGAGAAGGAAGTCAGAGGATTCTTGGGGAGCCTGAACTATATTGCCAGATTCATTTCTCACCTAACGACTACTTGTGAGCCAATCTTCAAACTATTGAAGAAAGATCAAGTAGTCAGATGGAACAATGAATGCCAGGTTGCTTTTGACAAAATCAAAGAGTACTTACAAGAGCCTCCTGTTTTGATACCACCAGTCGAGGGAAGACCACTGATCATGTATCTGACCGTTTTAGAGAACTCAATGGGGGTGTGTATTGGGGCAGCATGACGAGTCTGGCCGAAAAGAGCACACTATTTACTACCTGAGCAAAAAGTTTACCGACTGTGAAACCATATTTTCACTGCTCGAGAAAACTTGTTGCGCTCTGGCATGGGCTGCTCACCGGCTAAGACAGTATATGTTGACTCATACTACCTTGTTGATATCTAAGATGGATCCGATAAAATACATCTTCGAAAAGCCTGCTCTGTTTGGAAGGATAGCTAGATGGCAGATGATCTTAATAGAATATGACATATAGTATACTACCCAGAAAGCTATAAAGGGCTGTGTATTGGCTGATCACCTTGGTCACCAAGCTGTAGAAGACTATCAGTCCATGAAGTTTGAATTCCCAGATGAAGACATCATGACATTATAAAACTGGGAAGAAATCAGACCATATGACGGACCTGAACAAGGATCCCGATGGATCCTGTTATTTGATGGAGCATCCAATGCACTTGGTAATGGTATCGGCGTTGTACTCATATCTCCGGAAGGGTGTCATACTCCTTTTACTGCTAGACTTTGCTTCAACTGTATGAACAACATGGCGGAATACGAAGCATGCATCTTTGGTCTCAAAGCTGCCATAGACTTGGGAATCAAATCTTTAGATGTGTTTAGAGATTCAGCTTTGGTCATCATTCAGATCAAAGGTGAACGGGACACTAAGCACCCAAATCTTATCCCTTACAAAGAACACGTCTTGACATTGCTACCACATTTTGAGAAGATTACCTTCGAACATTTCCTGCGAGAAGAAAATCAGCTAGCAGACGCTCTGGCCACAATGTCATCTATGTTTAAACTTAATTGGGATAATGAGGCTCCCCAAGTCACCATCAAACGAATGGATAAACCAGCACATTGTCACGAGATTAACACCGAAGAAGTAGTGGACCAGCCTTGGTTTCATGAAGTCAAGAGGTATCTCGAGGCTCAAGAATATCCAGAAGGAGCTTCAATCAATGACAAAAAATTCTTAAGGACATTCTCTGCTAAGTTCTTCCTTAGTAACGACATCCTGTATAAACGCAATCATGACTCTATGTTACTTCGGTGCGTTGAAAAGGTTGAAGCTGAAAGGATCGTGGCTGTATTGCATGAAGGTACTTTTGGCACCCAATCCAGTTGCCATATGATGGCAAATAAAATCCTACGGGCAGGCTATTATTGGTCTACTATAGAAGCAGATTGCTATCAACACTCTCGGACCTGTCATAAGTGTCAAATTTATGCTAACAAGGTGCACATACCTCTGGTTCCTCTAAATGTCTTGACGGCTCCTTGGCCCTTTGCTATGTGGGGAATTGATATGATTGGAGAGATCAAGCCGACAGCCTCCAATGGACACCGCTTCATCCTAGTGGCCATTGATTATTTCACAAAGTGGGTTGAAGCAGCTTCCTTCGCCTCCGTTACCAGGAATATTGTGGCTCGCTTCATCAAGCAAAACCTTATTTTCCGGTACGGTATCCCAAAAAGGATCATCACTGACAATGGTACAAATCTCAACAATACTATGATCACCACTTTATGCGAGCAATTCAAGATCCAGCATCACAATTCTTCTCCCTATCGGCCAAAGATGAATGGTGATGTCGAAGCTGCAAATAAAAACATTAAAAAGATCATACAAAAAATGACGGTCACATACAAAGATTGGCATGAGATGCCACCATTCTCTCTCCACGGGTACCGTACCACGGCTCGCACATCAACTGGGGCAACACCCTATTATTTGGTTTACAGCATGGAGGTTGTTCTACCTATCGAGGTTCATATCCCCTCTATGAGAATTATGAAGGATGCAGGATTGAATGAAAATGATTGGATCCAGACTCGACTTGATCAACTGAACTTAATTGATGAAAAGAAACTTACTGCTATTTGCCATGGTCAGATGTATCAAAAACGGATGATCAAGGCTTTCAACAAGAAAGTCAGGCGCCAAGTATATCAAGTTGGGGATCTAGTGATCAAACGTATCATTTTGCTACAAAGTGATCCCAGGGGCAAATGGACTCCTACCTATGAAGGAACATTTGTAATCAAAAGCATATTCTCCAGTGGGGCAATGATCTTGACCACCATGGACGGCGACGACCTGCCACACCCTGCGAACGCGGACATAGTCAAAAGATACTATGCATAAGAGATCCGCTAGGTTGACACACCTAGGAAAAACAAGGGCATCCCGGCAAGTTGAAAACCCGAAAGGGAGACTTGGGCAAAAAAGGGTTTCCCGGTGGATTGAAAACCAGAAAGGGCAGTCCAGGCAAAAGTTAGGGAATTAAAGCGTATGACTATGCCCCGTCGGATCATTTGACGGACAACCTCTGGCTTCTACTAACAAACTCAGAGTTTCTGATCAATTTAATCATCTTCGGACAAGGCAAATAGACAAGATATTCGGAGATATAAAGGCTATAGCAGAATGGAAACCCCATGGGATTATCACACATAGCTATCTTTCTTTGTATAAATTTTTCTTGTTTTATGACAGCATTCTCTTACTAGAATGTTTGTTCCCTTTGTACAAAAATACTTATCCAAAGTCAATACAAAGATGTCCCTTTGAAAGTGCAAAAAATACCTGTCTTTTTCTTTACTCTTGTGTTTTGTTTGCAAAAACGTCCAATGATTCATTGATGAACATATGCATTTGAACATAATTACTGTTTACAAATAAACCAAATGAGAAATACAATTACTGATAGGTTGAAGAATAGGAAAATGTCTCTATGATATTACCCAAGAAATCTCCACAGTACGTCATTTGAATCCCCGACAAGACTAGGCTTCAAATTATTAATCCCTAGTAGAAATCGTCAAAATTCTCGGGATCCCCCAAGCAGATCTTACAAGCAATACATGGCATTGCCCTCACAACGGAATTTATTTCTCTCAACAAGAGTTCGTCAGTACTTCAGTTTCAAGACATGAAAATTCAACATATCCTCAGCAGCATTCAAGGATTTATTTTCCTTAATCGAACAGCAATACAGCAAATCAGCTTACATGCGCATACATTGCATCCAAATATCATAAACATTGATAAAGCAAATACATTGCATTATAAATTTCACAAAACATAACTTCGTGTTTTAGCTAACATTTTACCCTTTTCAAGATAAGATTAACAGTTACCATTAACAATATGCAATCAGATACAGTTCAGATACTCATTCAGATTCAACTTTCAGATACAGTACGAATAAGCTCCAGACACGGATGCCATTTTGATACTCATTCAGATTCGCCATTCAGATTCAACATTCAGATACAGTACATATACGCTCCAGACACGGATGCCATTCTAATACTCATTCAGATACAACATTCAGATACAACTTTCAGATACAATTCGGATATGCTCCAAACATGGACGCCATTCTGATACTCATTCAGAACTTCTTTCAGATACAATTCAGATATGCTCCAGACACGGACACCATTCTGATACTCATTTAGGCTTAACTTTCAGTTACAGTTCAGATACAGTTCAGATACGCTCCAGACACGGACGCCATTCTGATACTCATTCTTCCAGCTTACAAATTACAATTCAACAATCACTCTTGGATGGCATCTTTAAGCCCATCTCCCACAGATTTCTATCACCTCTCCAAATGGCATCTTTAAAGCCCATTCCTTCTATCATCGCATCATCGAGTGCAAATTTCTTGGCACTCTAGTGTCGAATCATCTTCCACCTTCGAGTCACGAATGGCAAAACTCGCCAGTGTAACTCTTCAGGTTTAAGAATATTGAACAGGGGCAGATATTGTACCCTAAAATTTGCCCTCTCGCTTATCAATAATTTCCTCACAAGATCTCTTGGACTCAAGACTGAATTAGGGTTTGATCAGCTCAAGACACCTCCTTAAGCATTGATGACCAAAATTAGGGTTTGAGTTTTTCACAAGTATTTTTGGACTTCCAATGCCTCATATGATTTCCATGGATCATTATGGACCCCCAATATTACTCATGTCAAGTTTCAAGCTTTGAATCACACTTTTGCTCAGTCAATTGAGTAGTTGACCTAAAAATCAGCTGTATTAGGGGGAAAAGTCAACCATGGCCAATTTACAGTCAAACTTCATAATTTTTTATCCATATAAACATTTCAAACTCATAGGTATCATTTGATCAAGTTTGGACCATAATTCCTCAAGAAATTTGATCAAATCTCCAAAAGGGCAAAATGGTCAAAATTAGGGTTTTGACTGAGAAACGACAATTCCTGATTTTTGACCTAACAAATGGTCAATTGGTTTAAGGCATGACCTCAAGATACCAATTGCATCATTTTTTACCTAATGACATAGTTCAAAACATTGCAAGTCCATTGGATTGACAGATGAATTTTGCAGTCAATGGATCAAAAGTCAACTGTATACTGAAAAGTCAAACTTTGACTTTTTGGTCAAATTCAAGTGCCAAAGATCATAATTCATCAAAACATGTCAAAATATGAAACTTATTCATCAAGAAATCAAAAAGTCAAGATTTCATTTTTGAAAAGTTAAAGTTTTCGAACTTAGAAATTTTTCTAAGTGTTGAAAACTTCATGTTTTTTTCACAACTTTGAGCCAATTTTTCATCATGATGCGAGATGATTCAAAAGAAACTTTCAACATGAAAGTTGTAGATCTCCATGATATATATCACATTTATTTACATAACTTCTCCTATAAATTCTTGGATCTCAATTTATTAATCCATGAAGTCTTGGTCTTGAAACTAAAGCACTTAGTGAATTTTCAGCAATTTTTACTCAGGTTTTTGTCCCAACTTCTTGGCCAATTTTCATTAAGATCCAGCTTGATTTAACAAAAGTGGAAAACATGAAAGTTGTAGGGGAGGTTCCAATATTTACAAAAGGTCCAAGAACTCATTGAGATCATTCTTGAGCTGAGAGGACCGAAGAGATGAAGTTAGGATTTCAATCTTGAATTAGAAAGCAGAATTTGTGATGAACACTTGACTAAAATTCCAACCAAAGCTACAAGATATCTCTTTTCAGGCTATGTTCTCTCCAAATCTATGCATAATCAAGCAATTAGACAAACCCTAAGTGTATTACACAAGCATTTGAAGCTTTGTCCAAGTCTTAATACCATTTATGGTTAGAAATGCAAAAGCAACATTTCCATTTACATAAAGCTTCACTTTTCCAACCACTCTCTTCTTTCAAAGCTTGAAATCTGTTCCAAAGATGACAGAAAAATCTCTCAACATCATAAGCAATCCACAAGACCTACAAAGCATGGCAAAATTCCTTAATTCACTCCTTTCTTCATCATGAAGCAACTTGTCTTTATGAATTTGAAAAAAAAGGCATAACATGTGATTTTCAAAAAGTCTAAGTTTTTCAAGTCTCAAACCTTCTCTATAAATAGAAGAAGCATTTGCAAGACAAAGAGGTTAGAAAAATAGAGAGAAAAGCCAGAAGTTTTATTGGTAAACCCTTAAAATCTCATATTCACAAAAGCCATAACAGTCCATAAAACTTCCACTCTTGAGTTTTAAAATCCAAACCTTTGAACCTCTCATACCTTGAAAACTCTGTCCAACCATCTAAATACTCCACATACATCATATAGAAGTTGTTCAAACACAAGGAAAACTTTTGTAACATCACTATCATCACTTCCCAAGCCCAACAACAACCCATACAGCAGCTCAAACTCAAAGCACAAATTTCAGTTTCAAGGTAAGTTTTCTTGATTTTGAACTCTTCATACAAGCATCATTAATGGTTCATTTGTGAAGATAAAATGTAGATATCATTGCTTTTAAGCTAACCATATGCTTGCTTTTCATTTTCATTAACCATGTGTTGAGAATTGACTTTTACATGTAGCAAAACAGTGATAAAAATAAAAAACAGCAGTTATGCGTCGACACAAGATGCTATGAGTCGACACATACAGTGTCCAAAACAGGTTATGAGCTGATGCAAACCATTATGCATCGATACGAAATGTTGCATACATCGACACGAAATGTGAATGCGTCGACTCATACTGAGTTAAATTTCATTTTTCAGCAGTAAGGAAGTTTTTGTATCAATACGTAATGGCATGCGTCAATACATAAATTGTTTCTGTATTAATACGTAATGGAATGCGTCAATACATAAACTATTTTTGTATCAATACATAATGGCATGCGTCAATACATACACTATTTTCATATCAATACATAAGTGTATGTGTCAATACATAAAAAAAATTTCAAAATAATTTTCTTTTTTTATTTATTTATTTTTTGTACATTATTTATTCATTCAATATGGTTGTAATAGTAAATTAGGATTTATTTGTTTTCATCCCACCATTTGTAAATTTGTATCCCCATCCCCTAAATGATGTAATAGCGTAGGATTTTAATTTCCGCAACTTATCGCTTTAATATAATTGTTAGTAATTAGGGTGTGTATGGCAAGATAAATTCAACAAGTAGAAAACCCTAATACAAGATAAAACAAGCACGAAAATCAATACACTTGCACACAAGCATCCCTAGGGTAAAATCCACTTGGTTGCCTTATAAATGGCCATATTACGCATGTGAGGTATCTTAGCAAAAACCATCAAAATACAAGATCATAGTCCCTCGATGACGCTACGAATGTTGCCTTACAAATGATCTTAGTCCCTCAAGAGAAATGCTAAGATACCTTGTGTTGTACCCCAAAATTTGCCCTCTCTTTTCACAAGAAAATCACAATCTTATGGTTTTCTCAGATTCTCAAGATTGGCTCAGGAATCGATCAAACAGACTTTTCTTTGGCAGCAGATCAAGAATTAGGGTTTCTCTCGCATTTCTCAGGAAAAAAACTGAATTCTCAGAAATTTAGTTAACTGTCACATGTTTTCACACTTTTTAAGCTTACTGAAAGATTGATGTTTGTTCTCAAGGCTTGTTTATCTGGGATAAGAGATAGGAGCTGAGATGGTCATTTGAAATAATCAGGTTTTGTCTGATCCAGGTTAACCAGATGATGTGCGTCTGTTAAGGCGTTTGCTTATTAATGGAATTCATGTTTGCTTGTTTGTTGGAATGCACAATGCATATTTTGATTGGAACGCTGTTGCAAGGTTACGAGATTGCAGAGTTATTGGATTACTTAAGGTTTAAGTTATCTGTATTAAAATTATTGGAATGCAGTTTCAGTTATTTTAAATCAGGAATCTTAAATAATAAATGAAGACTTGAAAGAAGAATTGCAAGATATTTGACAGTAGAAGAGTTTTATTGGATAAAGACTTTTTCATTCATTTCAAATGTTGTTACAAAAATAATTTATTATTTGAATACTGTATGTTTTACAACTTATAGTATTTGAAAAAAATAAATGATTAGAATTAAATGAAAAAATATAAGTCTAAGCCATTGCTCCATTGTCCCCGTGCTCGCCACAAAGTCTCCGGCTTCTTCTGCTTTGTCACCGTCCAGTTTGTGCGCACATGAAAAGACAAAGGAAAAAAAGATCAGTGCAATCAGTTGAATATGAAAAGAATTTTCAAATAGAAAAAAAAGGAAAAAATTCATCATTAAAGTTTGCCGTCCAGAATCAGAGTGCTATTTTTCATCACGTTTTATTTTTCTCTTCGCAAATCACAAGAAGATTTTTATTCTTGGTTCACAAAGAGAAAAATAAAACTGAAAATTGAAGAATGCAAAAGCAATTATTCAAAAACATAGCAAGGCGCCAAAATTGTCAAACATAGGCCAAACTGAAATATTGCAAAGTCAGCAAGCCAAGCAATGCAGTAACTAAATGCAACAAGGCGCCAACTAAACTAAACATTGTACTAAGCATGGAAACTAAGGCAAACAAGGTGCCAACTGTACTGCATAGCAAGCAAAACCAAACTGGGTTACAAAACAAATTGGATGCAAACTGTACAAATGTAGCAATGCAGCATGATAGCAGTAAAATGCAGCAGGATGGCAGTAAAATGCAAGAGGTAATCCAAAATCACAAGTCAAAACTTGTCACAGCTTTCATCATTTTCCAGTCAAAGGGCAAACTTTTCAGAAAATGAAAATGAAAAAGAAAAAAAGCAAATTTGTTTTGTCATTGAGAGAGAAAGAGAGAAAAGGGAGCACCTTTTTGGTATTTGTACAGTTGGCAAAAAAATGGATCAAGAGGTAATACCATAAAAACAGCAAGAAGAAAAGACCCAACGGTTTCAAGCACAAACCATAAGTCCCAGCCTGCTAGCCAAAGTTAGGGAGGGCTGTTATAAGACAAAACTGCAAGCCAAGCCAAAACACAAGTTAAAAGGCCTGTAAAACCTTTGAACAAAAAACCAAGCTGAAAAATATACCAACATCACTACAAAAAAACCAAAGCCAACATCCTGCAGAACACACAACTCTCCAAATAGAACAACAACTCAAACCAAAAACCTGCAACAGTTATCAAACTCAAAGCCATCCAAAACTACAACCAAAAATACTCAAAAAACTGCAACATTTATCAAACTGCACAGCCTGCTAACCACCAAGCCTGTTAGCACAACAACTCAAACCAAAAACCTGTAACAGTTTCTCCTCAAATCACAAACCTGTTAAAAAACAGCCAAGCATGTCAAACAAACCACAAACATGTTAACCAACAGCCAAACATAACAGTTTCTCCACAAACTACAAACTTGTTAACAAACAGCCAAGCATATCAATCAAAACACACAGCATGAACCTGCCAAAACAACCATAGCAAAACTGCCTGGCCAAACTGTACATCAAATCCCAAACTGTTCAAAAAACCTGCAAGTTTCAAACTCAGAACAATAACCACCAAAGCCTACCAAACAGCACAGCCTGCACAAGCTAACCATTACCCAAACAATCAGTTCAGAACTGTTGTCATCATCAACAACAAAAAACATCAACCAACATTCAAGTTCAGCAAAATTTCAAACAAGTTTCATAACAAAAATATTCACCAACAAACCATTATCCAACAACAATAACAGTTTCAGAACAAATCATCATTAACCTTCAAAGCCAAGAGAGAGGAAAAGAGTTTCAGAAGCATACAAACAAAGTTTCAGATTATCAATCATTATTAACATTCAAGAAGAGAGGAAAAAAGTTTCAGAGGAAAAGAGTTTCAGAACAGTATCATCATCAACAATCAACAACAATCAGAGTTTCAGAACAGTATCATCATCAACATTCAAGTCAAAAAGAACAACAAAAAGAGATACCAGAAGCTTGTGCCTCGTGTTCGTCCGTCATCTCTTCCCCTCCGCTTCTAAGCCACCAAAGAGCGTCGCCAGCCCAACCTCTCTCTTTCATCACAGAGGAAATCCCACAGGTATACTTCTCAAACCTTTTGCTGCGTGTTAAGGCATAAACACCAAAGATTAAAAAACGAAACTGTGAAGTCAAGCATGCGAATCAAACAACGAAAACTGTAAAATGCTATTCAAGAAACAAACCATACCTTTTTTGCAACCAGGGCCTTTGTATGTTAGGAAGAGGATAGAGAGTGGGGGTGGCACTCCAACGGTTTAGGTTTAGAGGGAGATCAGAATCACGCTGAGAAAGATGAAGAAGGGAAAAAACGAGAGAGCGGCGCTGCTGTGATTTTCGTTCCACAAACTCTAATGAGCAAACCCTAACAAAAATTGTACAGACTTTGCTTTGGGCCTTCGCCCCACAAACAACATAAGCCCATATGCATCTGCTAGCGCCCCCCCCCCCCCCCCATTTTTCAATCTGACCCCTTTGTTCTTCTTTCATTTTCAATTGGGCCTAGCATCCACACCAAGCACCTAAGCCCATTCTGCTATTTTTTTTATTTCTTTTGATTGACAAATGCTAACTTTTTATTATTATTTCATTTTAAATTAATTTGTTTTATTTTGTTAATAATAACACTAATAATATTTATTTTCTTAAATTAATTTTATTGTCTTCTTTTATTAATTGATTTTGTTTCATTTAATAGAATACCAAGAAAAAAGAAAAAACATTTAAATTGTTTTAATTAATCTTGTTTTCTTTAAACTTTTTTTAATTAATAAAATACAAAAAGAAAAGTAATAATAATATTTAATCTTTCTTTTTTAGAATAGATTTCATTTTCAAGTAAATACATGCATTTCATAATTGATTGATTTTCCTTATTTTATAATTTGTTATGGTTTTATATTGAATTGCGAAAATTCGATTTGGTTGTAACACTTGATATTTGGACATTGTCATCCTTGTGAGACTCATCCCCATTTGTAAATAATTGTACCCCCATCCCCGGATACTTTTGTAATAGCTTAGATTTTTAATTCTCGCACTTTATGCTTTCAAATATGCCATGATTAGAGATTAGGGTTTGTATGCGAAAATCCAAAATTAATTGCTAGATGACCTAATACAAGACCTAAATGCATGAAAATGACAAACACAATGCACATTTGCACCCCTAGGGTAACCTCGCTTGTTGCCTCGGAAATACAATCATGTCCCTCGAATATGAGACACTCTAGCAAATGCTCTTTCGATAAACAAAGATCGTAGTCCCTCGATGACCCTCGATGTTGCCTTCGATAAAACGATCCCGTCCCTTATAAAATTGCTAGAGCGTCTCACAAGTTTCTTTCAATGATTGTATGCGATGACTCGCGCCTGTCCCGTTTAACATCCTAATACAAGGTTGTTTACCAAATGCAATGGTAAAACAACACTGTCAAAAGGGTTAAAAACACATAGAAAAGATCTTTGAGTAAAATAGGGTAGAAGACTCTTAGTTACTTGATCAAAACTTGCAAAACATCCTTGCTATTTTTCAAACACACATCACAACACAATTTCAAAACATTTCCCAAAAACAAACTTTCAAACATTGAAATATCTTTTCAAAAAGACAAACACCTTTGTATATATTCAAACAAGAATCATTACAAAGGTTGCCACAACGATGGTCTCTTTTTCAAAGCATTTTCAAAATCACACACACAAAGTACCATTTCAAACAATTGAAAAGCAAAAGCAAGTGATCTAAACAAGTAACTAAGAGCCCATGGATAACCATGGATGAAAAGGGTGCTTGCACCTTCCCTTTTCAAAATATACCCCCCGAACCCAAGAAAACATCTCAAAGGTCTTTCCTGTGCTTTTTGACCTTTCCTTTGGATAAAATAAAAAGTCGGTGGCGACTCTTGCTAAACCGCACAATTGCAAACACAAACGCAAAACCTCAAGTCAGTTCTCCCACCGTATCACACCTTGTAATATTGCTAATCATGGTTATACGATGACCCACGTATGTCCCGTTTACATCCAAATATAGGGTTGCTTACCAAATCAATGGTAAGACAACAATGTCAAAGGAATAAAAAATGCATAATAAAGACATTTGAGTAGGTAGATTACTTCTAGTTACTTGCTCTATTTTCAAACAACTATCCTTGCTATTTTCAAAACAAACACACACATTTTCAAAACATCTTACAAACATTGAAAACATTTTCAAAAAGACAAACATCTTTGTATACATTCTTACAAACGAGAATCATTACAAAGATTGCCTAAACAAACGACCTCTTTTACAAAATACTTTCAAAACCATACCAAACACAATTTCAAACAACAAAAGAAAGTGATCTAGAAAGTAACTAAGAGCCCATGGAAAACCATGGATGAAAAGGGTGCTAATACCTTCCCTTTTCATCATCTACCCCCCGAACTCAAGAAACAATCTCAAAGGTCTTTCCTGTGCTTTTTCACCTTTGCTTTTGGATAAAAGAAAAGTCGGTGGCGACTCTTGCTAACGGCAACATTTGAGATAAAATGCAAAACCCTCAAGTCAGTTCTCCCACTGTATCACAGCACCCATCTTGACCTCTTTTTTGTCTTCTTCGGTACCTAGGTTGATTGTATCCACGGGTTCCTCATGAGGCTGAATGGTTCTTTCTTCTTGTTGTAGCAGTCTGACAAGTTCCCCTGGTACTTCACAATCTTCCTCACCTTTGTCTTCGGCTTGGTAGATTAGATTCTTAGAGTCAAAAAAGGCCATAGCAGTATCGTTACCCATGGGATCCCAAATGAATGTATACCTACATTGTGAGTGTGGGTGTGTGTAAGAGTATAGCTATCTTTGAAAGAAAATAAAGTGTAGAAGAAAAACAATAAGTATAAAATTTTGTATTCGAAAACGTCCATGATTCATTGATGTCATATGAAAATGAGATAATAACCCTTACAAATGGACCATTGTGCCTCGGGTAAGACACAAGGTTTTAAGAATGCAAATTGTTTCAATATTATAGATCCAACAAAATGCAAAGACAAATTACCGTGGGATAAAAGTGATCGGGACAAAGTCTCTAGCCTCCCAATTATTGAGCCCTCCACTGATAGTTGGGAATATCCAGTCCTCCAGGTTGCAAACCTCTTCCCCATCTTCTACCATGTTGACTTCACGGTTGCTTATCTTCAAGGGTGGTCCTCCCGCACAGGCACGGCGTACAATCTTTTGAGAACTTGAAGTGAAGCCTAGGCCAAACTTGTCAAACTTATATGGGATATCTGAGAGTTGTCCCCAGATAGTGCACCCTCCTTCTTCTACCACTGCTTTGGCGTCCTTCAGCGATGACATCCGGAGTGGAGGCCTTGTCACCTTGGGGACTTGAGACATAGCCTTGGTTACTGCCACATCTTGCTGGACCTCTTCAAAGTGTTGAAATGGAGTTTCAATAAATTCACCATCTAATTCCACATATCTGAAGGAATTGAGATGGCTAATCATGTATTCTTCCTCTCCATGAATGGTGATAATATTCCCTTGAACTGGATACTTTAGCATTTGGTGCAACATAGAAGTAACAGCACCAGCATTATGGATCCATGGTCGACCTAGCAAGCAGGAGTATGAAGGGAGGATGTCCATTACATAAAAAGTTGAATTGAAAGTTTGGGTTCCAACCTTTATGGGGATGTCCACTTCCCCATGCACCATCCTCTTCGAGCCGTCACAAGCCCTTACTACTATGTTGCTTGGCTTTAATGCCAGTCCCTCGCAGTCAAGTCTATCAAGAGCCTTTTTGGGTAATACATTCAGAGATTAGCCAGTGTCCACCAAAACATGAGCCAAGGTTGTGCCCCTACATTCAACTGAGACATGCAATGCCTAATTATGCTTCCTTCCCCTCAGTGTTAGATCAGCATCCAAAAAACCTAGGCCATTATCTGTTGTCAAGCTGGCTACGCAGTCTTAGAATTGATCAGCAGACGTCTCTTGAGGTACATGGGTGGTTTTTAGGAACTTTACCAAGGCCTTTGCATGTGCCTCGGAACATAGCAGTAATGCCAGCATGGAGATTTTAAAGGGAGTTTTCCCCAGTTGTTCAACTACATCGTAATCGCTCCTCTTTATAATTTTTAGGATCTCCTCCATTTCTTTCTTGGAGGTCTCAGGGATAATCAATGACTGGGCCTTCGTCCGGACAGGCTCAACCAGAATACTTTTTCCTCGAGTCTAGGAAGCAGGAGTGTCAGTAGGAGTGATAACAGGGGTTGTAACGGCTTTGTCAATAGGAGTACTTGCAGAGATGATTATGGGAGTAACCTTTGGAGCAGCCACAGGTATGATTATGGGTCCAGAAATAGCCTTTGGGGGAGCAATTTCTGGAGAGAAGATCCTACCACTTCGGGTAATCTTACTAGTCCCTGCAATATTACTGACGTTGGAATCCACTTTCTCAGAATTTAACTCTTCGGTGGCTGGCCAGTCTTACTTGATACCATGGCAGTAGACATCCCCTCCATAATTCCATGGCACGGTTTTGTCTGACACATATGGGACTGGTCCAGGCATTGTGATTATTAAAGGAGTTGCTTTCGGAACTGATGTAATTCTAACGGGTCTTTTGGTGGAGACCCTGGAACAATTGGCGGAAATGGTAATGATAGAAACATCTTCAAAAGGAATAAATGGAACATAAGTCTTTTCGAATAAAATCTCTTTATCATCTGTTAGGCACTGAATGCCTGCTTTTAACAAAGGACAGCTAGTTGGTGAGGATGAACAGAAAGGGAAAACTTCATCAAAGCCCGGGAACACACCGGCATTCAACAAGTTCATTTTAACAGTCAGAAGTGGGGTCATAAGTTCATCAACTGAAGTTACAAACAAACCTTCTTCAATGGCATTGGTATTATGGCCATGTCTGGGCATAGGAGCAGAAATGACATTTGGCTTCTCGGGTGCATCGAACTCAATTTCTTTTGCTTCAATGAGGTCTTGTATTTTGTTCTTCAAGGCCCAACAATTATTAGTATCGTGACCAGGACTTTTAGAGTGATATGCGCAATGGGCATTGGGATGATAATGAGGAGATGTTGTATTGGGGTTTTTCGGAGCTTCTTTCAAGGTCACCAAATTGGATCTTAGTAGATGCGGAAATACTTGAGAGGGGGTCATGTTGATTCTGGTGAACTGCCTGACTGGCCTTTCCATCCTTGGTTGATTATTTCTTTGTTGATCAGACGCAGGCTTAGGAATCATAACAGCCCCCACCATTGGTCGGCGTTCGACTCTATCTCGGTTTCTCTGCGAATATACAGCAGCCACCTCTTTCTTTCCGATGAAAGGCTTCCTTACAGCTGTAGGAGAAGATGTATCTTTCTAAATCTTTCCACTCTTTATACCGGCTTCTACCCTCTCTCCGGTTAATATTAATTCAGTAAAGCCGGCAGACGAACTTCCAATTAAATGATTAAAGAAAGGACCAGACAAGGTGCCTAAGAACATGTCTACCAACTCTCTCTCAGATAGAGGGGGTTGAACTCTTCCAGCCAAGTCTCTCCATTTTTGCACATAGTCCTTGAAACCTTCATTGGAAACCATGGCCATACTCTGGAGTTGAGTACGGGTAGGCGCAAGATCACTATTGTATTGGTATTTCTTGTAGAAAGTTGCGGAAAGATCTTCCCAATTGTGAATGTTGGCTCTTTATAGTTGGTAAAACCAGTCAAGTTGAGTTCCAGACAGACTGTCTTGGAAGAAGTGTACCCATAAGTCTTTGTCAGCGGTATGGGGTTGGATTTTCCTCACATATGACCGAAGATGCATTTTAGGGCATGAAACTCCGTCATATTTGGAGAATATAATATGCTTTGAATTTTCGAGGAATCACAATCCCCGACACTAAACCCAATTCTTCAAAGTCCAAGCCTGGAACTTTTTGGATTTCCATCGTGCTCAACCGCTCTTCGAGATGTTTATACTTGTCATCAGTTGGAGGGTATTGTTCTTCAGAGTAGTCCTCTTATTCCTATCCCTCTTTTGATTCTTACGGGACAATCGTTTCCTTACATTTACCCTCTCGATTGCCTCTTTCACCGGATGTTGTTGCAAAGTTCAAGGTCCTTCTTGTATGCTCATGAAATCTTCTCCCCATATTTAGGACTCCAGTTACCATCTTTGTCTTCTTTTTCCTCTCTTCAGCCAGCAAAGTCTTCGATTCTTGTTGTCCATTGGCTAGGGTCAAGAGCAACTGTTCAAACTGTGTATTCTGAGCTTGGAGATCCTTCATTGTTTGCTCAAGATCCATCTTGCTAAAATAAATAGTAGAGAGATGAGGATACTTGTTGCAAAAGACCTGTTTATGTTATGATGAATGGTATATGCATATGTAATGATTTCAAGGATTTCAGAGATTCAAATTTGTTTTAGAAAAAAAGGAAACACATGTTATATTAATAAGTTAAATTTCGAGTACAATAATTCCTATGAGGCAAAATAATACAAAAACCCTAAGATAAAAAGGTAGTACGCATCCTCTTTGGTGCAATGTAGGTATTCAGAGTCTGCTCCTCATGAAGTAGCCTAGTGAGTTCCAAAACCTTCTTCTCGCTTGCATAGAATTGGGCTTCGAAAGTATCTCGCTCTCCTTTGAGTTGTATCCAATCCCTTTGTAGGTCTTCAAGAGATGTGGGCATGTCAGGATGTAGGATAGTGTATGGAACGTCTCCTTCCTTAACAGGCTCAATAATTACCGGGAGAACAGAGGGGTATAAGGCATCATAAGACTTTGAGCACGAGTTCATGACCATTTGAGGTAAGGCTCAAGATGGATGGAATTCTTGTGCCCCAAAGTCTTGCTATCCACCTTGTTTAACATCCTCCAAGCTCGGATAAATCTCTGGCGAAGACCTTGATTGTTGTTGTCATAGTCAAATACCAAACCTTAAATCAACATCTCGTGCAGACCATCCCTTCGGGCATAACCAAACTGTCTTAAGGCTAAGCATGTGTTGTAGGTGATACCTCCCCTAATGCAAAGTAGGGGGACATTAGGATATCTCCATAACGATCGATAATGATAACATTCTCTTTGGATCAGGAGCACCAATAAATGTCTGAATGTTTGAGCGTCATCAACCTTTGTGACCAACTTGAACCTTGCTCATTCTTTAAGACTGATTAGGGAAGATGAGAAATAAACCATCTTGCCAAGATAGGAGTGCAACACATAAGGACACCTATTTTCCTCATTGTGCGAGTGTGAAAAGAGTGTAGGATATCTCCTAGCAATGTAGGCACCGGGTTGCAGGATATGAAGATTTTGACGGCGTTCACATCTATGAGTTGGTCAGGATTTGGAAACAAAACCATCCCATAGATGAGGAGAGCCACAATTTCCTCAAAGGCTTGAAAGTCCAAGGAATTCCAACAGCTTTGGGATTTCTCAAACAGGAACTTTGCTAGGAAACCTTTGACACCACTCCTTGTTTCCCAATGGGTTGTGACATCAGATGAGTGCAAGTGTAGAGCTTGAGCAATCTCTTCTGGCTTTGGGTCTCTTTCCGTACCATTGAAAGGTAGTTGATTGAGAATGGGAATCCTCAAGAGTTGGGAGAATTATTCCAAAGTAGGTACAAGTTGATAGTTGGGAAGCGTGAAGCAATGGTGTAAAGGGTCAAAGAACTGAAAGAGAAAATTCATCATGTCCTCATCTGTGTTGGAGGTGACCAAGTTGAGTAGACGACCATGTCTCTCGGTGAATGGAGAGTTTTCAGGAATTCTTGAAGCTAACTCCTTAAGTTGTGGAGGGATTCTCATAAGGTTGACTTGAATAGTTTTCCTGCAAAGTGAATCCATATCCTACAAAACAAGAACAAAGATGAATCCCAAAATCCTTGAAATGGTTAGTGGATGTATATGATGTTCATGATGTTATGTACAAGTATGCATATACAAACAAAGCAAACAAGTCCTTAGTTTAGGCTTGCATGGAGTTTTATAGGTAAGTACCCTCTTGAAGTTTAGTTGGCTTAAACATGTCATAGTAATAGTAACCGGGTTCTAAGGAGCTCAATATCATTGGATTGTTTCCTTGGTCATTGTTTCAGCTCAAGCCTCTTTAATGGCGACCGAAATATCCCAAGAATCCAAACCTCAATGAGTGTAGTATCGAGTATTTACCAACTTCAGACTGCACCAAAGTCGGTCACCTCACTACATCCTAAAGGCCAAGTTGGTCAAGTAAAGGTTCTAAAAGTTCATTAGTGCTTCATGACATGACTCAGCGGCCCCGTATTCTCCTTGATTAACTCAAAGGCTACCGGTACCCACAAATATGTCGCACTAACGTAGATATTACTTAGACCATGTCGGTATACCCCGCACAGTTCCACAACGTATTGCTACTTACCTATAATGTATTCCCAAATCCGGGTAGAGGATTCAAACCCAAACAAAAAACCATAATTTGAAGCAACAAATCAAACAAAGAAAGCAAGTAAATGTGATCTAACCCTAAGTTAACCCCACTTTTAAGTAAGTCCCCAGCAGAGTCGCCAATTCTGTGATACGGTGGGAGAACTGACTGTGGGTTTTGCATTTGTATTTGCAAATGTTGCGGTTTAGCAAGAGTCACCACCGACTTTTCTTTTATCCAAAAGGAAATGTGAAAAAGCACAAGAAAGACCTTTAGAGATAGTTTCTTGAGTTCGGGGGGTAGATTATGAAAAGGGAAGGTATCAACACCCTTTTCATCCATGGTTTTCCATGGGCTCTTAGTTACTTGCTAGATCACTTGCTTTTGTTTGAAAATGTGCTTGGTGTGGTTTTTGAAAGTATTTTGTAAAGAGGCTATTGTTTAGGCAATCTTTGTAATGATTCTCGTTCGTAAGAATGTATACAAAGATGTTGATCTTTTGAAAATGTTTTCAAGTTTGAAAGATGTTTGGAAAGTGTTGGTGTTTTTTTAATGAAAATAGCAAGGATAATTGTTTTGAAATTGAGCAAGTAATTAGGAGCATTCTACCTACTCAAAAGTCTTTCTTGTTCATTTTTCTTTTCCTTTGACATTGTTATCTTACCATTGATTTGGTAAGTAACTTTATCTTTGGATGTAAACGGGACGGGCGTGGGTCATTGTATAACCATGATTAGCAATGTTGCAAGGTATCTTAGCATTCTTTTTTAGGGACTAAGATCATTTTGGAAGGAAACTTTTGAATAACGTCATCGAGGGACTATGATCTTGTATTTCATTTGTTTTTGCTAAGATACCTCACATGCATAATATGGTCATTTTTGTAAGGCAACCCAGTGGATTTAACCTAGGGGTGCTTATGTGAAAGTGAGTTGATTTCATGCTTAGTTTTTGTCTTGATTATGGGTTGTCTATTTGTTGTTTTTATCTTATCATACACACCCTAATTACTAACAATACATGAAAGCAATGAAAATGCGGAAAACAAAAGTCCTACGCTATTACAATCATTAGGGTGATGGGGTGTACAAATTTACAAATGGGGATTGCAAATTAAATCCTAAGTTACTATTACAGCCACATTGAATGGATAAGAATGTAAAAGAAATGTAAAATGGACTTGTTTCGTTTAAGAAAAGAAATAAGTTTGGTTTACGAAAATATTTTGATCTTTTTGTTTTAAGAAATAAAATAAAGCATAAAAAATTTAAAATGTTTTTAGTGTTTTTGACTAGCGAAAATAGAAGTGGGGGAAAAATGGTAAGGAAAAAGGGAAATAGAATCAGTGCATTGTTGAACTAAAGAGATCAGAAGTTCTGACTTTGGCGTGCTGCAAAAAATAGAAATCGTATTAGTAGAAATAGGTAAAATCAGAAGTTCTGGATCCGCTGGGAACAAAGAAGATTTCAGAAGTTCTGATGTCTATGGGCAAAACTTCATCTCCCTCTCTATGCTAGTCAGAACATCTGCAACTTAGTCATTTCTCAACAAAACAGAAGATACGCATATAACAGTTTATGGCAGGTTCCATAATGTTTCAGAAACAAGAGATATCAGAACTATAAATCAGAAGCAAGCATGAATTTGCTAAACCTAATTCTGAGTTCTAATTTCTTCAAGAATTTCTGAACTGGAATTCTCTCTACTTAAGCAGGCAGATGCACAAAATCTCAGAATATGTACATCATCAGAATCAGGATGTCTACATTGTATTTTTAAGCATTCAAATCTGAAAATGCCTAAGCAATATGATGAGTCAGCAGAAACTTACCTTGCAGCTAGAAAATAATTTGTGAGCTGGGACCTGATTCTGACTGCTTGTGATATTCTGAACAGCTTCCTCACGTGTTCAGCAGACTTTTTTAGAGGTGGACGTTGATGGAGAGCGTGTTATAGTTTGACTACAGAAGTTGAGATGGCTTTTGAATGAACAGCTTCCATTACATTTCCAGATGGCATATATAAGCCCATCCTCCTATCCGTCATCTCTCCAAATGGCATCCGTAAGCCCATTCCCTACATTATACCGCTGACATTCTACTATGTGAGTGCAAATTTCTGGGCACTCTAGTGTTCAATCATCTTCCACCTTCGGATTACGAAAGGCACGCCAGCCAATCTACATCCTCAGGTCTAAGAAGATTGAACAGGGGCAACTGTTGTACCCCAAAATTTGCCCTCCCATATTCTTCAAAATTTACCAAGGACAATCTCTAAATGGTTCAAAATCCCCCAAGGGTTGCACAGTCCAATTGCCTCCTAACACAGTCAAACCTAGGGTTTTTGGGTCCTGCAAAGAAATTGATGTTTCCAAGGGTCCAATCAAGTCCCACGTGCCTATAAACATTGTCAAGCATCCATATGTCAAGTTTCAAGACTCACAGCATCAAATTGCACAGTCAAAAACCCTAATTGCTCCACAGTCAACTGCGGGGCAAAATGGTCATTTGACAGTCAAACGTCAAAATTTGGCCAACATCTTATTTTGAAGCCACAATCATCATTTGATCAATTCTTGATCATGATTCTCAAAGCATGGCTCAAAAAGTCTCAAGATTCAAAAGTTTCTATTTTTGGACAGTTGAAAAGTCAATTGCAAATTGACCAAGGCATAACTTCTTCATGGTTTATCAGAAAAATTCCATCCAATGTCATTTTGAAGGGGACGACATTTCCTACAACTCATCTTCACACTTCAAGTCCAAGAAATTCTCTCACAAAAAGTTATCAATTTCAACATTATAGGTCATTTTCAAAAGTCAACAAAAAGGCACTTTAAGTCAAAGACCATAACTTGAGATTGGTAAATCAAAATGACATGGGACCAAAGGCATTGGTTAGAGGACTTCAAGAACTTTCCAAAATGTCCAAGAACATGATCATAGCTTCAAAATTGAGCAAGATATGCATTGGAGAAGTTGGGAAAGTTTTGGGAACTTTGAAAAGTCAACTTTGCTTCAAAAGCTTCAAAAATGCTAATGGGCCTCAAATTCGTCCTTGAATCATTACCCAAAGCATATGCACGACCCATTGAGCTAAAAATGATTTATTTTCTTATTTTTAATTAATTAATTGAATTTTTATTATTATTAATTCATTTAATTAGATTTAATTATGAGAAAAATATCAAATAATGGTTTTCAAATCTTTTGTGCAGCAAATATTCTCATTATAGGCTAAAGATTTCGTGCACCAATCAACAAGACAAGATCATCCATATTTGGCAAGATTTGCATGAAAAAAAGATTGAAAAAGATATGAAAAAAATCAAATATTGAAATCATCAATTCATGGATCTTTGGGCTTGTTTTTTGACCTAGAATGCTTCACTTACATATGCACAAGGAAACCTAATGCAGAGATACACGAAAAACTGCTCATAAACTCAGAACAAAGTTGCAACTTTTCATCAAAAACTTGGAATCTGAAATCACATTTGCAGGGCGATTCAAGGCTTCAAAACACTTCCATTGCCTTACTGACATTGCTAGGAAACTATTGGCATCAAGAACAAGTCCCCATACTCCAAGAATTGGTAGAACTGAGTCACGTTTATCACAAACATTTCCATAATCGGTTTTTAATTTTCACGCATCATTCATGTGTTTTAATTGTTGATTTATGCTACTAACATCTTTCTGAAGCGATTGGTAACGTTTAATTGGACTAACACTGCCTGTAGCCAAATCCACCATGGACGAAAATTAGGTTTTCCAAAGCTTCAAAATAGGGCTTTCATGTAGAGGAAAAATTGGACCTTTAGACCCATATCACTGAATTCAGAAGCTCAAGACGAAACGAACCAACACCTCGCGCTCAATTTATTTAATCCATGGGCGTAATCGCTATTTTCATGAGTTTCAATTTGTGGGGGTTTAAAACCCCCGCTACTTGTTTTGTATTTTTCAGGAAGATGAAGAAGAAGGCTAGCGTGTCCAGGCATGGTTGGGTAATTCAAATGTTAGCGCGTTTTTTGTTTGTTTCAGCATGATTATCTTTCTTCATATATTATATTCTTTGTTTATCCATATATAAAATGCGTTGCCTGGCTCAGTTGGTTGATGAGGTGTCTTGCAGGTATAGGGACCTGGGTTCGATTCCCAGGTCCCCCCACTTAATTCATGATTTTTGTTCTAATCCATTCCCACGCAATGCACGCCCCAAGGTCCATCATGCAGCCTCAAGTCCAAGCTTGCCACATGGCCATGAGCTTCCATCCAAGGGCCACTGAATGAATTCCAGAGTGCACCCTAGTCAACCAACGTACACGCAGGCGTGGAAAGTCAACAAGGCTTAGTTCTGATGGGCCAGAATTCTTCAATCTTACCTCCATAATGGGCCTGATACCCCCTATGTTTGTATTCTATTTTTAATTTTCTTTTCTTTTCTTTTTAATTCTTTCTAAATTGTTTTAATTGTTTTTTTCTTAATTCACCATAAAATAATTTTCATAATAAAAAAATCAGAAACCAAAAAAAAAGTTTTATATTTAATTATTATTAATTTCACCATTAAAATATTTTTGTAAATAAATGTTAATAATTAATTTAGTTAATTTAGGTTAAACTTTAATCTTTTTTCTTAATAAATAAAAAATATCTAGAATTAGGTTTTTTTGAAATTTTCATCTTTTTCTTAAATTAAACTTTTTCCTCATTATTTATTATTTATTATTATCATCAATTGTTAATTTTGTAAATAAACATGTAAATTAATTAACTAGTAAATTAGGTTAATTTTAATACATTCTTAATAATTAAAATAATTTAGAATTAGGGTTTCCATTCAATTTTAATTCTTCTTTATTTCATTAAATACCAAAAAAAACATAAAAACAATTTTTTTTCTTTAATTAAATAATAATTAGACTTTAATTTCAATTTAATTTCGAAAGGGTCAAAACCCTCGGACGTCCTAACTTTTATCCTTTCGCACGTTATTCTTTTTTTCTTTTCAAATATTATGTAACTGCTCAAGGATTGTAATAGTAATTAGGTCTTTTTACTTTCCGCATTTTTTACTAAACGGGTCTTTGTATTTTGGCGATGTATAGACCCGCGCCTTGTAATAGCGTAGGATTTATCTTTCCGCATTTAAATTTCCGCACTCTTAAATTCTAAATTGCATGAAAGAATGTATGGTTAATTAAAAACAAGCGTAGCTCACAATGCCCTGATCAAAGATAAATATTGACATGAAAATAACACACAAATACACACACCACTTCTAGGGTACGCCTCACTTGTTGCCTTACCTTCGAAACGTGGTCGTCGAGTATAGGAAGTTTTAGTAAGTCCTTATGTCCATGATCCAGTTGCCTCGAAACGGTTGCCTCGGATTTAAAAAGGATCAAGGGCATAAGGGTAGCTTCTAAGGTATCCTACTGTTGCTCTGGTGACCACACTGTCCCTAAAAACGAATTGACCCGAATACCTCCAACGGTGGTGCTACCTACCTCTCAATGGTGGGATGGCACTACCTTAAGGACATTTACACAGCCTAATTCCTTAGGGTAGGTAGATGACTCATGGATACTTGCTCTCTAAAAATCAAATCAAAACTCTTTTCACACTGACACTTTCAAAAAGCTCTCAAAACAATTTTTCAAATACTCTTGAGGACTGATACAAGAGTTATTCAGAAAACTTTCAAAGAAACTTTTTCAAACCCACTCACATTTTGAAAAGCAAACAAACATTTTGAAAACATAGTGAGCAAGTATCTAAGAGCCCATGGATAACCATGGATAGAAAGGGTGCTAACACCTTCCCTTTCTATAAATCTACCTCCCGAACCGAGAACTATTCTCATAAGGAATTTTGCTGTGCTTTTGTCCTTTCCATGTTGGAGAAAATAAAAGACGGTGGCGACTCTTGCTTCCGCGACATTTCGCGAAACCAGCGTTAAACAGTCAGTTCTAAATCCACCGATCACACCGACGAACCAAAAGGGTTCGGGTAGAATTAAGGGATGAAAATGAAAAAATTTGTACACCCGAAAAGTCAAAAACCTAAAAGGGCGGCTTGGTCAAAAAAGGGTATCCCGGTGGACTGAAAACCCGAAAGGGCGGTCCAGGAAAAAGTTAGGGATATAAAGCGTACTATTATGTCTCATTGGATCATCTTGCGACCAGACTTCGATATCGACTATCAAGCTCAGACGACACCAATCAATTTGATCAACTTTCGGGCAAGAAGCAAAGTGATGAGACGCTTGAAGAGATAAAGGCAATAGCAAAGTTGAAACCCAATGGGGTTGTTTCACATAGCTGTTTTTTATTTCTTTCACACAAACTGTATAGTTTCTATCTTTCGGCGGCACTCTATTACTAGAATGCCAGCCTCTTTGTACAAAAGCGCCTATTACAGACCAACTTCAAAAATCAATATAAATCATTTTCACAAGAAACTTCGAGTTTTTTTTTTCTTTTCCTGTTTTGTTTCGCAAGAACGTCCAATAACTTATTTTTTGATATATGCATTTGAAAATGATTGCTTCTCATAAATATTTACATAAGAAACAAAAGACAATTACTCGTAATTCCAGAAACAGGGGCAAAAACAAGAAGTGACAAACCCAACAGTTACTCTGCCCAGTAGGTGTCGGGATAGACCCAGCTTGGGAACAAGATCATCGGTACATACACTCCCCACAGAGTAAAAGTATTCAAAAGCATTGATGTCAGCTTTCTCGAAACAGGACGTAACCTCCCCAACCAGGGTCATTCTGAAACCTGACAGCTATATCCTCCATCCGAATTCCATAATCACGGGCGGGTCAGTAAATTTCATTCCCCAAGCAGAGTTTATTTCTCTAGATATAGAGGCTCAATCCCCGACAAAGTCCATCACTTCAGCTACAAAAATACATTTTCTAAGTTTGTTCCCCACAGAGTTTGTTCTCAAGCAGAATCTCCTCCTAATAGAATATTCATAAAATCCCCAGCAACCATCAGGGATTTATTTTTCCAAACGCGGGCAGACTCTGATAGAATTTCATGAACATACATCATGACATACGCATACATATCATATACAACGTAATCTCATTTATTTTGAGAACATCATCTCACCCTGCATTTCATGCATCGCATATAACTAACCCTGATATCTTTTCAGGAAAAGATGATTAACTTCAACAAATCCAACAATTATACAGGTTACGTCTGCTGATGACTAATGGAAACTCAGTTTCTGAAACCAAACGGGTCAACTAATCTACACTATCACTTTGAAGTAACCCTACTATCCAGGTTCCTTCTCACAGCCCTACTATCCAGGCTTTCATTTTGAAGTAACCCTATGACCCAGGTTCCTTCTTACAGCCCTACTATCCAGGCTTTCATATCGAAGTAACCCTACAACCCAGGTTCCTTCTCACAACCCTATTATCCAGGCTTTCATTTTGAAGTAACCCTACTATCCAGGTTCCTTCTCATAGCCCTACTATCCAGGCTTTCATTTCGAAGTAACCCTACGACCCAGGTTCCTTCTCACAGCCCCACTATCCAGGCTTTCATTTTGAAGTAACCCTACTATCCAGGTTCCTTCTCATAGCCCTACTATCGAGGCTTTCATTTCGAAGTAACCCTAAGACCCAGGTTCCTTATCACAGCCCTACTATCCAGGCTTTCATTTTGAAGTAACCCTACTATCCAGGTTCCTTCTTATAGCCCTACTATCCAGGATTTCATTTCGAAGTAACCCTACGACCCAGGTTCCTTCTCACATCCCTACTATCTAGGCTTTCATTTTGAAGTAACCCTACTATCCAGGTTCCTTCTCATAGCCCTATTATCTAGGCTTTCATTTCAAAGTAACCCTACGACCCCAGGTTCATTCTCACCGCTCTATTATCCAGGCTTTCATTTTGAAGTAACCCTACTATCCAGGTTCCTTCTCATAGCCCTACTATACAGGCTTTCATTTCGAAGTAACCCTACGACCCAGGTTCCTTATCACAACCCTACTATCCAGGCTTTCATTTTTAAGTAACCCTACTATCCAGGTTCCTTCTCATAGCCCTATTATCCAGGCTTTCATTTCGAAGTAACCCTACGACCCAGGTTCCTTCTCACAGCCCTACTATTCAGGATTTCATTTCGAAGAAACCCTACTATCCAGGTTCCTTCTCACAGCCCTACTATCTAGCTTTCATTTCGAAGAAACCCTACTATCCAGGTTCCTTCTCACAGCCCTACTATCTAGGCTTTCATTTCGAAGTAACCCTACGACCCGGGTTCCTTCTCACAACCCTACTATCCAGGATTTCATATCGAAGTAACCCTACAACCCAGGTTCCTTCTCACAGTCCTACTATCTAGGCTTTTATATCGAAGTAACCCTATTATCCAGGTTCTTTCTTAAAGCCCTACTATCCAGGCTTTTATTTCGAAGTAACCCTACTATCCAGGTTCCTTCTCATAACCTTACCATCCAAGTTTTCTTTTCTCTTATCTCCAGACATCATCCCACAACATTGTAAGACCAGAACCTAATCAAACACAATTGGTTTCGCATTTCCCCAGTAAGTCGCGGTGCAGCCTGTACCCTGACTAGATATGCAGTTCACTTCTGGTTCTGCAAGCAAGAGTTATTCCCCCAATAGAGTAACGGACAACTGAAGCTCCTAAAATTCTATTTCTCCCAAGATAGATACCAATATTCCTCAATAGAATCCTCCTCAACGACAGGAACAGGAATTCACATCAAAGGAATATCTCGGGAAATCAACATCCTGGATGGCATCTTTAAGCCCATCTCCGATGATTCTCCGTCACATCTTGGATGGTATCTTTAAGCCCATCTCTGACAATCCTCTAGCAACTTCCAAATGGCATCTATAAGCCCATTCCCGATATCACAAATCAAGTATCACTTCATGCGAGTGCAAATTTATGGGCACTCTAGTGTTCAATCATCTTCCACCTTCAGATCACGAAAGGAAGATAAGCCAATCTACGTCCTTAGGTTTAAGAAGATTGAACAGGGGAAGCTGTTGTACCCCAAAGTTTTCCCTCTCATTTTACTCAAAACATACTCCTAGAGATCCTCAATTTGCTCAAGGTTGCCCAAGAGTTGACCAGACAAACTCTCTCCTAAGGTAATGTATCTTAAACTAGGGTTTCCATTTTCTTCAAGATGGGTGAACTCCAAAGATCTAATATTCTATCCATGGTCCTAATATGTTCTCAAGACCCTCCATGTCAAATTTCAATCCTTTCATAAGAAGTTTTCTCAGTCAACTGCTCAGATGCTTGAGAATCGACTATATTAGGTCAAAAGTTAATTGTGGCCCACATACAGTCAAACTTCAAGATTTTTGGTCAACATCAACATTTTGAAGTTATATCCATCATTTGATCAAGGTTTGATCATGATTCCTCAAGGAATGCCCCAAATTCATCAAAACCCAAAAGTTGATAAATTCGGGTTTCTAAGGAAAAGTCAACCAAACTTTGACCAAGCATAACTTCTTCATAATTTATCAGAAATTTTCCATCCAAGGCTAATTTTGAAGAGGATGAAATTCCATACAATTCATCTTCATCCCTCAAGTTCAAAATATGCACTCACTAAAAGATATGAATTTCCACATTATAGGTCCTTTTGAAAAGTCAACAAAAACACTTTTTGGGTCAAAGCTTCTTACATGAACATGGAAGACTCAATTGAGATAATACCGAAAGGGTTGCTTAGGGAGCATCCTAAGATTTCTAAAAAGACCAAGAACACCTCTCTAGGGTTAAAATTGGAAGAGATATGCCTTGTAAAATTTGACCTTTTTTGCAAAACTGCCAAAAGTCAAATGTGCTCAAAAATGTATTTTTTGCCAAATGGGCCTAACTTTTTATGCTTGCACCTCACTCATGACATGGTCCACGACCCAAATGTTCTCTCACATTTTATTTGCTTCATTATTTATTTTATTTTGATTTTTGATTTATTAAAAATTGAATTAAATCAAATAATTGGCAAATAATAGCAAAGATTTATTTTGATTGGATTTTTGGACAGAATCACAAGCTCGTTATGCTGGCATATCATAATAAAATCATATCAAAGCTAATTGGCACAAGAATGGCATGATTAGGCCAAATTTGGAAGGATATCATACCACATGAAAACTAAATCAAATCTTCAAAATTTGCAAAGATACTAGTGGTTTTTACAACCCTAATTCGTTCAGGTACATATACGTAACATATCCAAGGCAAAAGGAAGAGGTTGCAGTCGTGAGAAAGGAAGAACAAAACTATAAAAATTGGCAAGAAAGTGAGAGATCATTTTTGGACTTAGAGGTTGATTCAGGCCATTCTAAGACTACCAATAGACTCATAGACGTCTCCAGAACGTGACTCATTCAATTACAAGCCTTTCCACGCCTGGATTTGCAAGCCACAGACCCACGGTTTGCATATCAAAACTTGAGTTTGATTTCTTAATTCGCGCATGATTAAGCATTTTTAAACATTGCCTTGTGTTCATATTGTCATTTGCAATGTTTTGGTTTACTTGATTTTGTCTTTTGCTGCTTAAATCCCGAGTTGCCATTACTAGGGTTTTTGTGTTGGTTTTAGGGTTTTCACATACAAGTAAACCAAGAACAGGGTATTGGGATGATCGTGGCATCAAGACCAATTGAATCCTGGTCTTTGAATTCATTTATCATGTGTATTGCTTAATGTTTGAAGCATGTAGGTTGTAGCCACGAACATTTTTCCGTAGGTAAAAGTTGCAAGCCTAACACGACGGAGGAGGAAGAAGACGATGATGTGTTCAACCATCATTGGGCCATTCAAATAAAACGCGCATTTTTGTTTTAATTCAGTAATCCATGTTGCTTTCATATATTACATATCATTGTTATTATACTAACAAATAGAACATGGTAGCCCAGTGGTGAAGCGCGCATGGTATGAGTGGGAGGACCTGGGTTCGATCCCAGGTCCCAGCGTTTTGCCATTTTCTTAACATTTAATTGCAGGTTCTGTATGCTGCCTTGCCAGGAGTCTACCATGCATCCTTTGATCCAACCATTGGATTCACCATTAATTCAAATCCAGCGCTTCATCTAGGAGGGACCATGGTGTACCATCAGGAAGACTCCCCACTGGATCACGCACTGACTGGGCCTCAATCATAATGGGCTTGGATTAATTCAACAGCACCCCTCCCCAATTGCTTAAGCAGGCCCATCTCTAATATTTTTTATTTTATTTTATTTCTTATTCTTTTATTATTTACTCAATTCTTTCTTTTACAAAATAACAAAATCATTTTTTTATCAAATCAAAAATCACAACAAAAAAAACATAAAAATCTTTTTTTCATAAAATATTTTATTTTCTTGAATTAATTAGTCTAATTCTAATTAGGTTAATTTAATTCCTTTTTATAATTAAAACTAATTAAAAATTAGGATTTTGTAAATAATTAATTAATTTTTCTTCAAAAATAACTTAAATATTTTTTCTCAAATTAGATTTTTTTAGTTTTTTCCAATCGTCTCCACATTTAATCCGTCGCGCGCGTTTTAATTACCGTTTTGATTATTATTTATGTAACTGTTTCGAGGTTGTAATAGATTTTAATTAGGGTTTTAATTTCCACATTTTATTTTTAGTTAAATAATTATGTATATGCGAAAGCCATGTAATAGTTAGGATTTCTATTTCCGCACTTTAAATTTCCGTAATTATTAACTGTTAGATGTATGCTAATAGGATTGTATGGCAAGAATATTTGAAAATTAAAACGGTAGATAACCTAAATGTGAAAAGACAAATTAAGTGAAAAAAAGCTCACTCACACATGCTCACTCCTAGGGTTTATTCCACTTCGGTTGCCTCCGGTTAAGTGGTCATGAAGTATAGGGTTTGTTAGTGGTCGCCCTCTAGCCCCGAAAGATCTCAAATAACCCATTTGGATGTTGCCTCGGAAACAAATCTTTAAGGCTTTAGGATGATTACTAACACCTCCTAACATTGCTTTTGTGACCGTATCTGTCCCTTCAAACGTCCCTTAAAACTCTAACGACGGTGCTACCTATTCCTTAATAATGGGATAGCGCTGTCTAAAGGAAAATGAACATTCTTTTTCGAGTAGGTAGATTAACTTTTAAGTACCTGCTCAAACCAACTTTTCACACAAACACCTTTCAAAATAATTTTCAAAACCACTTCGTCACATCCTTGAGGACTGATACAAGGATTATCATGAAGTAAACTTTTTTTCAAAACAAGCACACACAAGCAATTTTAAAAATGACCAAGTACCTAAGAGCCCATGAAAAACCATGGATAGAAAGGGTGCTAACACCTTCCCTTTCTATAATCTACCCCCTGTACTCATAAACATCTCGAAAAATGTTTTTTCTGTTCTTTTTCCTTTTCCCTTGTTGGATGAAATAAAATTCGGTGGCGACTCTTGCTTACCGTGACATTTTACGAACAAAAACGCAAAACGCAAACCAGTAAAAATAGTCAGTTCTGCCACCGTATCACAGCCGTTCACTGATGATGAACTACCAACGTTCACTGAGGGTAGAAAAAATATAACAAACATCGACATTCACTGTCGATGGTCTACCATCTTTCATTGAAGGTAGAAAGAGAATATATCATATCACCACCATTCACTAACGATGAACTACCAACGTTCACTGAGGGTAGCAAAAAGATAACAAGTTTCCCCAAGATTCTGGTGTTTCACCTAGAACAAGTCTCAACTTCTTCTTTAACCAAGGCACTCCTCCTGGAAAGGATAATATATAAATTGTCTTAAATAAAGAGACTTGCTACTTGTTGTCACGGAGGATTGTAAAAAGAGATTACTTTTTGGGAAGGAGGTATGACTTCCTTGGGAGATGCCATGATACTCTTGCTGAGGGGATAAAGTCTTCTTGTGAAAAATAAATGCACAAACCAAAACTTGGGGTTTTCAGCAATCCAGAGTGAATAACATTGTCGGGGAACCACATATCCAAACCAGAAATAAACTGGAATGAAACAGTCAACCAGAATACATCCTTTAAGAAATAAAATCAAGAGGGAAAACCAAATCCATCCAAACAAGGAGCTGTACCAGAAGGCTAAAGCAAAAATCTTCTATGAGGGACAACTCAATAGGGAAATTGAAAGAATATATGTTTTCTGCTTAAGTACAACACTCTATTGAAAAGAGGGCAACGTAACTCTGCAAAACAGGGTAATATGTCAACAAAAATATTAACAAATGTTAATGAACAATGATTTGCCAATTTTAGCTATGCATGATGTATGCATGAATGTATGAGTGTTATCGCGTGTATGCTGACACAACAGATACACTATTGGGAACAACCAATCAAAACCGCCTCGGACACTAAAAACGCTCGGCTAAACTTCATCCAAGATGATCATTCCAAGAAAGGTAAAGGCCAACTGTGGAAACAAAACCTACTTCCTGCTTTAACTTTACTGAGGAAAACATAATTCGGAGGTAGACAAATCAAAGTGATGAAATAAACGGATACCGGGATGGAACATCCTTCTTCAGGCTTCATCGGGGAAACCAGTGTTTCTCAAAAGTAACATGCCTACTGGAGATTGCAAGATCAGTCTCAAATGAAGCAGACTGACACTAAAACATCCAAACTTTGCTGGGGAATTCAGGCCTACTTCACTGGAGAAAATGCGGATTGAAACATCACATCATGAAAACTCAGAAAAGAGGAGAAATGAATCCAAACTTGACCGAGGATACCGGAATCATAAACCCAATACGGTGAAAAAAACCCGAGTAGACCTTCCCGAGGGGAACAAAAGCTTCTCAAAACAACTGGAGTTTGTCCATTCATGGGATCACCATTTTTGTTGTCATTGTTTCATCACAAATCTCAAAGTAAAAGTAAATTGTAAATTTTTTTTTTGAAAAATAAATTTTGTTATTTAATCTCTTTGCTTTGAAAGTTATTATCAGTAATAAATGGAGTCTTTGCAAGCTAAATAAAATAAGAAATACAAAGAATTGGGTAAAAGCTTGAATTTCGTTAATAGAATGGTAGTCTGCGAATGGCGAGACTCCATAGATGATTACAAAGTTTGAGAAATGGTAATACATCATTGAAAATATACATTGAGATACAATGACCACTATCCCCCCTAAAAACTTTTGAAATCCTGAGCAGCAGCTTTTGTTGAAGTATGGTGAGGATCTGAGAAGATTGTTGCTTCAACGATCAAGTCTTGTCTGACGTAGTTACTTGCCAAGAAAATCCCTAACTTTTGTCTAAGCTGCCCTTGTGGGTTTTCAACTTAGCGGGAAATTTATTCTATTTAGGTCTCTAATTTTTGCCTAGACCTCCCTTTCAAGTTTTCAGCCTATCGAGATGCTCCTTTTTTGCCTATGCCTCCCTTTCGGGTTTTCAACTTAGTGAGTTGGTCTTTTATTTCTTTAGGCGAAGTATTTCTTGACTGCGTCAGCATTCATGGGACGTGGTAATTCCTCGCCATCCATAGTTTCAAGAATTAATGCACTGCCAAAGAAGGCTTTCTTGACAACATATGGGCCTTCAAAATTGGGAGTCCACTTTCCCCTAGAATCAGTGTTGAAAGACATGATCTTCCTGAGCACGAGGTCGCCTTCTCTAAATTCACGAGGTTTGACCTTTCTATCAAAAGTTTTTTCCATTCTTCTTTGATATAACTGTGTTGTACCCCAAAATTTGCCCTCCCATAATCTTCAAAGTTTTTCCAAGCATCACCTCAAATGGTTCAAAGTCTACTCAAGGGCTACACAGTTCAAACCATCCTCCTAAGCTAGTCCAATTAGGGTTTTGGTTCTTGCAAGGAAGTTGAGGTTTTCAAGGGCTCAATCAAGTCACATATGCCTATACACATTGTCAAGCACCTACATGCCAAGTTTCAAGGCTCACAAGGTCAAGTTGCACAGTCAAAAACCCTAATTGCTTCACAGTCAACTATAGGGGTAAAATGGTCATTTGGCAGTCAAAAGTCAAAAAAATTGGTCAACATCTTATTTTGAAGCCACAATCATCATTGGATCAAATCTTGATCATGATTCCACAAGAATGGCTCAAAAATCATCAAGATGTAAAAGTTTCTATTTTTGGACAGTTGAAAAGTCAACTGTAACTTGACCAAAGCATAACTTTTTCATGGTTCATCAGAAAAATCCCATCCAATGCTCATTTTGAAGGGGATGACATTTCCTACAACTCATCTTCACACTCCAAGTCCAAGAAATGCTCTCACAAAAAGTTGTCAATTTCAACATTATAGGTCATTTTCAAAAGTCAACAAAAAGGCACTTTAAGTCAAAGACCATAACTTGAAATTAGTAAATCAAAATGACATGGGACCAAAGACATTGGTTAGAGGACTTCAAGACCTTTCCAAAATGTCCAAGAACATGTTCATAGCTTCAAAATTGAGCAAGATATGCATTGGAGAAGTTGGGAAATTTTTGTGAAATGGCCAAAGTCAATTATCCTTGAAACTTCATTTTTGACAAAAGGGGCCCACTTTTTCCACTTGATTCAGCTTGGCCATGCATCCCACGTGTCCCACAATTTATTTCAAGATTTAAAATTAATTTTTTCATTTTTATTTAATTTTATTTGATTTAATTCATTTTAAATCTTTAAAATTCAAATAAAAATCCAAGAAATTAATGGAGGGATATATTTTGTGTTGATTAGCTTTGATACACCTTAAAACTCATTCCAAATTCGTGCATGGCCTATTATGGGCATAAAAATTTAAATTCTCACAAATATGGCAAATGGTTCAATGTTGGTTATGGAGGAATTCAAGAACTTCAATGCAAGGCTTCAATGACCATTATTTGGATTGATACACATTTCATTACTATATATACAAGCCTTCCCAACCTCATTCAAAAAAATAGTGTGTGCAGAAACGGCCAAGAGAAAAACCAAAAATTATTCAAAAAGTGAGAGTTCTAAAACATAGTTGCGAGCATCTTCAGATCAAAACAAGCACGTGGTTCTATTCCTTGCCACACCCTGAAGCTAAAGCAACCTTTGCCAAGTCCTGAGGCTCATACCGCGCTGTAAGTTCTTCCCAGGTCCCCCATAATTCTCATATCATTTTTGTTAATGCGTTCTTGTGCAGTTTCTCAAGTAGTTTCCACCATAAGCCTCACCCATCCAAAAAGCCAAGTGTCATTGGAGGCAGATCTAAAGGCCCAGAATGCAAGAGTACTATGCTCTGGAGTCAGCGCATGTGTAGGCAACCGAAAAAAGTCAAATAAGGCTTCTTGTTGTTGGGCCAGAATTACTTCAGAAAACCTCCATGAAGGCCATCTCACCCCCCTTGGGTTTATTTACTTTTTTCTTATTTTATTTTGTTTTGTCATTTTCTTTTCTTTTATTTCTAACCCTTTTTTTATTTTATTTATTATTAACAATTAACCAATTAACACATTTTCATAAAAAACCCAAAAATAGAATTAACATTATTATTATTATTATTATTATTTTATTTTGTAAATAAATATTAACCAAAATAGTTTAAATAGGCAATTTTAATTCCTTTTCTTAAATAATTTAAATAAATCTAGAATTAGGTAAAAGTTAACTTTAATTTTATTCCATTTCTTTTATTTCATAAAAACATAAAAACAAAAAAATATTTTCTTTTAATTAAATTAATTAATTAGTCATTAATTAGCTTTAATTTCATTTTAATTACAAAAAAAACCAAAGATCAATTTCTTTTCTTAAAAGGGTCAACACCCTTAGAACGTTCCGATTTAATTTTTTATTCGCGCTTAGTTTATTATTATGTAATTGCTTCCAAGACATGTAATAGTTAATTAGTTTTACTGTTTTTATTTACTTTCCGTATTTATTTACCAAAAAACGGGTCTTTGTAATTTTGGCGATGTATAGACCCGCGCCTTGTAATAGCGTAGGATTTATGTTTCCGCAATTTACTTTCCGCACCCCTTAACTGCTAAACTTGCATGAAAGAATGTATGTAAATAAAAACAACTCGTAGCTCACTAATTACAAAGATAAACATTAACTGAAAACAACATACAAATACACACACCACTTCTAGGGTACGCCTCACTTGTTGCCTTCGAAACGTGGTCGTCAAGTATAGGATGTTTTAGCGGTCCTTATGTCCATGATCCAGTTGCCTCGAAACAGTTGCCTCGAAACAGTTGCCTCGAAACAGTTGCCTCGAAACGGTTGCCTCGGATTAAAAAAAGGATCAAGGACATAAGGGTAGCTTCTAAGGTGTCCTACTGTTGCTTCGGTGACCACACTGTCCCTACAATCGAATTGACCCGAACACCTCCAACGGTAGTGCTACCTACCTCTCAATGGTGGGATGGCACTACCTTAAGGACTTTTACACAGCTTAATTCCTTAGGGTAGGTAGATGACTCATGGGTACTTGCTCTTTTCAAAAACAAACAAAATACTTTTCACACCTTACACTTTCAAAAAAACTTTCAAAACAAATTTTTCAAACACTCTTGAGGACTGATACAAGAGTCATTCAGAAATCTTTCAAAGAAACTTTTTCAAACCCACTCACATTTGAAAAGCAAACATTTTGAAAACATAAGAGCAAGTACCTAAGAGCCCATGGATAACCATGGATAGAAAGGGTGCTAACACCTTCCCTTTTTATAAATCTACCTCCCGAACCGAGAAACATATCTCATAAGGAATTTTGTTGTGCTTTTGTCCTTTCCATGTTGGAGAAAATAAAAGACGGTGGCGACTTTTGCTTCCGCGACATTTCGCGAAACCAGCTTAAAAAACAGTCAGTTCTATTTCCACCGATCACAGAACTGGCGACTCTGCTGGGGAAACTGTAAAGTGAGGTGTACCTTAGGATAGCTCATACTTGTGTTTTCAATTGTCTGAATTATTTGCTTTATTATTGTGGGTACTGTCTTGGGAGTTCTATAGATCCTAACCCGGATCTGGGGGATACCTTCTTAGAAAGTAGCAACAAGGCTGTGAGGGAACTGTGCGGGGTATACTGACACGGTTGAAGCAGTCTGCTACGTTGATGTGGCACTTTGGTGAGTACCGGTAACCCTTGAGTCAAGTCAAGGAGAGTACGGGGCCGCCGCGTGGTGTCGTGAAGCATCAACTGACCTTAGGAACCTTAATTGAACCATCATGTCCTCTTTAGGGTAGTGAGATAACTGACTATGGTGCAGTCCGAAGTTGGTTGATACTCGATGCTACACTCAGTTGAGGGTTGTTTTCTTGGGATATTTTGATCGTCAGTTCAGTGGCTAAATCGAAACAATTAACACAGAAAACAATCCAATGATATTGAGCTCCTTAGAACCCGGTTACTTTGATAGGACAGGTTTGAGCCCACCAACTTCAAGAGGGTAGTACCCCAAACTCCATGCTGGCCTGAACTCTAAGGGCTCTTTGTGTGACTTGTGTGCCTTCAAACTTGACTACTTGCATGCTTGTTATCTGACACATGAGTTCCTTGCAGGTTTTATTTACAGTCCTTAATCTGGACTTATAACAGGGTTTACCTACATCACTCCATGCATAGCATAACATCATACCATTGCATACATCCTGCATAAGGACTAATCCATTTCAAGGATCTCAAGGGTTTGTGATGCAGGTCATGATGAACCAACTGTCCAGCAAGGGGCAAAGGGGATTTATTTTCCTCTAGCCAAGGTTAATGACTTGAGTCGGGGGCTATGACCCACTCGATATGGTGAGCCTTGACTCTTGAAGAAGGACTCTCAACAACAGGAAGTTCCTTCAATCAAGCCACCGGATTCAAACTCTAACAATTTTCTTGTCTACCCCGCGGGGTCCTTGAAAACATTGCATGCATACATACATATCATTGCATTACAGGTACCCTTTTCTACAGGTTGCTTAATCTTCTTCGCTGTTTATTTCAGCCATCATCATGAATCCTGAATCATCCAACGAACAAGCTATCAAGGCCCTCCAGGCCCAGAATGCTAAGTTCCAGGAGTTGGTTAAGAGTCTAGCCCAGGGTCAACAGGATTTGAGGACTCTGCTTCTGAAAGAGAAAAAGAAGAAGAAGAGGACTGTTTTGTTCAACCCTAGACGCAAATCTGGGAATGGATCACAGAATGAGGCTGAGCTGACTACCTCATCTGCAAGCAAGGACAGTCCCCAAGAGAGAAGGGTTCCTAGTCCAGTGGTCTCCGACACCGAGACGGATTACAATGATGAGCAGTACCCTCCAGCTGAAGACAGGTACAAGCAACTAGAGGACCGGTTAAATGCCATGGAGATTCAACAGGTGCCCGGGTTGGACTTCGGAGACCTAGGCTTATCTTCTGGGGTGGTGATCCCTCACAAATTCAAGGCACCTGCCTTTGCAAAGTACGACGGGGCTTCCTGTCCTAAGTTGCACCTCCGTTCATACGCAAGGAAGATCTAGCCCTACACGGCAGACAAGAATCTATGGATCCATTTCTTCCAGGAAAGTCTTTCAGGGACTCAGCTCGAATGGTTCTATCAGCTGGATGGAACCAGTATTCGTAACTGGGAGGACTTGGCAACTGCTTTTTATAAGCAGTATCAGTATAATGCCGACCTCGCTCCTACGCGTACCCAACTCCAGGGTATGTCACTGGGGACGGGTGAAGGTTTTAAGGAGTACGCCAAAAAATGGAGAGACCTTGCTGGAAGGGTGCAACCACCTCTGACTGACCGTGAGCTCGTTGACATGTTCTTGGGGACTTTGTCTGGTCCATTCTACAACCATCTGATTGGGAATTCTTCTGCTGGGTTTACAGATCTTATCTTGACTGGGGAGAGAATTGAAGCCGGTACCAAGTCGGGGAAGATTCAAGAAACCGCACCTGCTGATGCTCAGAAAAAGCCCCACAGTGGGAAGAAAGAGTCCAATGCTATACATGGTAAAAAGGGTCGTCATAATGTAGGGGCAATCCAGATCTCTGATCCCACACCCTTTCAACTAAGAAAGAGCAATAGGCGTAGGATAAAGTATCAAGATAGGAAGTATAATGACATCAACATGTCTTTGTCTCAGGCATTACAATAATTGCTGAAGGCAAAACTGATCACACTAAAGGATCCTCCTCAAAATCCTGATACTTCCTCTTCCAAGTACAACCCGGGTGTGAGATGTGCCTACCATTCTGACAGTCCTGGACATGACACCGACGACTGTTGGACCTTGAAGAACAAGATCCAAGACTTGATTGATGCCAAGGAGGTCAAGTTTGAACACTGATCCTACACCAAATCATCGAGAATGTCTTTTGTTCATTAGAATTTTCAATTTGTAATTTTCTTTTGATTGTTCAAACATTTATTCATGTCAAACTTTATTATTTCATTAATGCATTACACGTGTCTGTTTTGAAGTAATTATTTCGTATTCACTATATTGCAAATTGCTTTCATATTTTTGTGTGATGTTCAACGCTCGGTTAATAATTCTAAGCCTCTTGAGGGAGGATGACGAAAACGATACCACAACATTTACAGTATGCTTTTGAACGAACCCCGCTGATGAGGTACAGGCATTGTTTCAATTCCTAAACACTGGAGTTATAAGGAAGATAATCCCTCGTCAACCCCTCTTAGCCAAAGAAGTAGGAGTTTTTCTTTTCGAAAATTAAAACCCTTAATCATAACCTGGGGCAGGGTAGTTCTCTCAGTTGATCCAAGTGCATAACGAATGGCACCAAAGAGGTCCTTGCAAAACAAAAAGACAGTGATGGTTCCGAATAATCATAAAGACAGGCAGTCGTTATCTCTCAAAATCAAAAGCCCAATAAGTCAAAACCTATGAAGGAGACTTACAAAAACTGGGGCATCCCGCTGACTGTAATCCTAAAAGAAACAGTTCAGGCAATAGCAGGGATAACGAAATCAAAAAGAAAGAGGTCCTACAAACCCTCAACAAAAAGAAATGACTGCCTATTCAAAATAAATTGTCAACATTCGAACCATCACCGAAACATCATAGCAAAGACTCAAACAAGGTCTGATGCACGATCAACTGAGTTTAGGTTTGAAGAACATCACGAAGAGCGGGTGGGTACAAATACTTTGAGCCTTTATCCTTTGTTTCTTAAACCGTGAACCATGCCACGTTATAACCCTCAAAAGTCCTAGCTGAAGCATGGGTTGGTTCGAAAGCATACTGTTACGAAAGGTATCCTGACTCCTTAAGGCTCGCTGTAAAATCCTGAGTTGACATCACATTTTACAAAATTTGCTTGTTTTACTGAAAAAATGCATTTTCAAAAACTTCAAGACAGACATAAGCTTTGCACTTTTAGAATAACATTGTTTGCATATGACTATTTGTTTGAACAGCATAGAAGTTCGCACGACGAATGTCTAAGTGAACAAAAGCACTTCCAATCCAGGGGCAGACATGATCATGGTCTATCATCTGGGGCAGTTAAGTCAAGATTCAGAGAATCTCTCAAAGGCCAAATGGCTTGGGGCAAATCTCCACCTGAATCACTTGGGGCATTGGACATGGATTCCCGCAACGAATCTTGCATGGTCAGACATCTTCTAGTAGTCTGGCAAACACAACAACAGGGGCACCTCCCTACATCCTGAGAGCGTGGACATAGTCGAAAAATGCTACGCATAATCAAAGACCCGCTAGGTTGACACACCTAGGCAAAAATAAGGGCTTCCCGGCGAACCAAAAGGGTTCGGGCAAAAATAAGGGATGAAAATGAAAAAAAATCTGTACACCCGGCAAGTCGAAAACCTGAAAAGGCGGCTTGGGCAAAAAT
This sequence comes from Vicia faba, assembly GCA_948472305.1. Lineage (NCBI taxonomy): Eukaryota > Viridiplantae > Streptophyta > Magnoliopsida > Fabales > Fabaceae > Vicia > Vicia faba. Next base: position 1,518,677,424 of record OX451741.1, on the reverse strand, counting down.
GGGTATCCCGGTGGATTGAAAACCCGAAAGGGCGGTCCAGGCAAAAATTAGGGATCAAAGCGTACGATTATGTCCCGTCATCTCGTCACTTGCCTACCAGAAGAAGATTTGTCAAATCGGCAGTTATCAAGGCCTCCACAGGTACTTTCTCTTGCAGAAACTGGGGCAATACAAATTGTCTAAGCAATCTAATTGCTCTGTCCTCCAGGTATAAGGTAGTTTCAGCTGAAGAATGTAACCCAGATACCTCCACTCCCCGCAGAGTAAGACAAGATTCAGCAATACTCTCCTCAAGCAGAGTTGGTCTCCCGTCAGCCCTGAAGGCACAATATCCCCAGCAAGTTAGCAACACTCTCCCCAAGCAGAGTTAGCCTACTATCAACCTTAAGGAAGTTGGGTTTTCCCCAGAAGATCCAAATATTCCCCGGCGAACGGAGTATACAGATGTTCATAAGCAAGCATCCCCGACAGTCTTGATCATAAGATTGTTCCCCGGCGGAATATAGACGTCCAGTGGGGCCATTCCCCAGTACAGTCCAAAAGTCTCCCCAGGAGAGTTGAATCAATCTCCCCAGCAGGAAGCTTATCCCCAGTAGATTCTAGAAGCTTATCCCCTGCAGAGCACGAACACGTCTCCCTAGACTTTACTCAAAGGTTATTCTCCACCAAAGCTTATAACTGGGTTATCCTCAGCTAATTAACGGAAAGACCGTCCTCGGCAAAGTTCTCCCTATTCCCCAGCGAAGTTCATCAGATCTTCCAACATAACTCATCAATGGTATCCCCAGCGGAGTTATCATCAACCTCAGCAAAGTACCTCTCTTTCCCCACAGAGTTCACTCCCCGCAGAGTAATCTATTCGCCAAGTTTATTCCCCAACGGAGTCATCTTCTCCTACCGGTATTCTTGCAACCATCACCCCCAGCGGAAACAAAAAGCTCTACTCTTCAACATCAGCCCAGGATTTAACTTCCCGGCATTCGTCAAGGATTTATTTTCCTAGACAAAAATACAGTCATAAACATCACATCTTCATACATTATAGCATGCATACGCATCATAAAACACAAATCTCATTTATTTTTGAGAACATCATGACATCATGCATGTCATACATTATGACATTGCATACAACTAACTCGTTACTTTTTCAGGAAAGAACGATCAATAGATAAAAGTCTTTACCTTTTGAGGTAGAAGACGTCCAAGATTCCTTCATCATTCTGCTGAGGTTGCAGTCGCCTAAGATTCTCTCATCATTCAGCTGAGGTTGTAGTCGCCTAAGATTCTCTCATCATTCTGCTGAGGTAGTAATCGTCCAAGGTTCTCTCATCGTTCCGTTGAGGTAGTAATCATCCAAGGTTCTCTCATCGTCCCGTTGAGGTAGTAATCATCCAAGGTTCTCTCATCGTTCCGTTGAGGTAGTAACCGTCCAAGGTTCTCTCATCATTCCGTTGAGGTAGTAATCATCCAAGGTTCTCTCATCGTCCCGTTGAGGTAGTAATCGTCCAAGGTTCTCTCATCGTCCCGTTGAGGTAGTAATCATCTAAGGTTCTCTCATCGTCCCGTTGAGGTAGTAATCATCCAAGGTTCTCTCATCGTCCCGTTGAGGTAGTAATCGTCCAAGGTTCTCTCATCGTTCCGTTGAGGTAGTAATCATCCAAGGTTTTCTCATCATTCCGTTGAGGTAGTAATCGTCCAAGGTTCTCTCATCGTTCCGTTGAGGTAGTAATCGTCCAAGGTTCTCTCATCGTCCCGTTGAGGTAGTAATCGTCCAAGGTTCTCTCATCGTTCTATCGAGGTAGTAATCATCCAAGGTTCTCTCATCGTTCCGTTGAGGTAGTAATCGTCCAAGGTTCTCTCATCGTCCCGTTGAGGTAGTAATCATCCAAGGTTCTCTCATCGTTCTGTTGAGGTAGTAATCGTCCAAGGTTCTCTCATCGTTCCGTTGAGGTAGTAATCGTCCAAGGTTCTCTCATCATTCCGTTGAGGTAGTAATCATCCAAGGTTCTCTCATCGTCCCGTTGAGGTAGTAATCGTACAAGGTTCTCTCATCGTCTCGTTGAGGTAGTAATCGTCCCTGATTCATTCATCACATCAATATCAACAAAAACCTTTTGAAGTTCCAGACTCGATTCCTGTATCGTGCCAGGGCACGTCTAAAGAGTTTGAAGATCTGATTCCTGTATCCTGCCAGGGTGTATCTGTTGACGACTATTTTCCAGACTCGATTCCTATATCCTGCCAGGGCACGTCTGAAGAGTTTGAAGATCTGATTCCTGTATCCTGCCAGGGTGTATCTGTTGACGACTATTTTTCGGACTCGATTCCTGTATCCTGCCAGGGCACGTCTGAAGAGTTTGAAGATCAACCCATGTAACAGGCCAGGTGATTATTTTTCTTTCTCAGGTACGCAAGTTCTCGCTAAGGAATCTCTTACGCGATCGACAACCTAGATGGCATCTATAAGCCCATCCACCTACCAACAGTTCCAAATGGCATCTATAAGCCCATTCCCGACAAGGTTCTGTCACATCTCTAGATGGCATCTATAAGCCCATCCACCTACCAACAGTTCCAAATGGCATCTATAAGCCCATTCCCGACAAGGTTCTGTCACATCTCCAGATGGCATCTATAAGCCCATCCTCCTATCCACCATCTCTCCAAATGGCATCTGTAAGCCCATTCTCGCTATCACACTGCTGATACTCTACTATGTGAGTGCAAATTTCTGGGCACTCTAGTGTTCAATCATCTTCCACCTTTGGATCACGAAAGGCATGCAAGCCAATCTACATCCTCAGGTCTAAGAAGATTGAACAGGGGCAACTATTGTACCCCAAAATTTGCCCTCCCATAATCTTCAAAGTTTTGCCAAGCATCACCTCAAATGGTTCAAGGTCTACTCAAGGGCTACACAGTTCAAACCATCCTCCTAGGCCAGTCCAATTAGGGTTTTGGTTCTTGCAAGGAAGTTGAGGTTTTCAAGGGCTCAATCAAGTCACATATGCCTATACACATTGTCAAGCACCTACATGCCAAGTTTCAAGGCTCACAAGGTCAAGTTGCACAGTCAAAAACCCTAATTGCTTCACAGTCAACTGTAGGGGTAAAATGGTCATTTGGAAGTCAAAAGTCAAAAAATTTGGTCAACATCTTATTTTGAAGCCACAATCATCATTGGATCAAATCTTGATCATGATTCCACAAGAATGGCTCAAAAATCATCAAGATGCAAAAGTTTCTATTTTTTGACAGTTGAAAAGTCAACTGTAACTTGACCAAAGCATAACTTTTTCATGGTTCATCAGAAAAATCCCATCCAATGCTCATTTTTAAGGGGATTACATTTCCTACAACTCATATTCACACTCCAAGTCCAAGAAATGCTCTAACAAAAAGTTATCAATTTCAACATTATAGGTCATTTTCAAAAGTCAATAAAAAGGCACTTTAAGTAAAAGACCATAACTTGAGATTAGTAAATCAAAATGACATGGTACCAAAGACATTGGTTAGAGGACTTCAAGACCTTTCCAAAATGTCCAAGAACATGTTCATAGCTTCAAAATTGAGCAAGATATGCATTGGAGAAGTTGGGAAATTTTTGTGAAATGGCCAAAGTCAATTATCCTTGAAACTTCATTTTTGACAAAAGGGGCCCACTTTTTCCACTTGATTCAGCTTGGCCATGCCTCCCACGTGTCCCACAATTTATTTCAAGATTTAAAATTAATTTTTTAATTTTTATTTAATTTTATTTGATTTAATTTATTTTAAAATCTTTAAAATTCAAATAAAAATCCAAGAAATTAATGGAGGGATATATTTTGTGTTGATTAGCTTTGATACACCTTAAAACTCATTCCAAATTCGTGCATGGCCTATTATGGGCATAAAAATTCAAATTCTCACAAATATGGCAAATGGTTCAATGTTGGTTATGGAGGAAATCAAGAACTTCAATGCAAGGCTTCAATGACCATTATTTGGATTGATACACATTTCATTACTATATATACAAGCCTTCCCAACCTCATTCAAAAAAATAGTGTGTGCAGAAACGGCCAAGAGCAAAACCAAAAATTATTCAAAAAGTGAGAGTTCTAAAACATAGTTGCGAGCATCTTCAGATCAAAACAAGCACGTGGTTCTATTCCTTGCCACACCCTGAAGCTAAAGCAACCTTTGCCAAGTCCTGAGGATCATACCGCGCTGTAAGTTCTTCCCAGGTCCCCCATAATTCTCATATCATTTTTGTTAACGCGTTCTTGTGCAGTTTCTCAAGTAGTTTCCACCATAAGCCTCACCTATCCAACAAGCCAAGTGTCATTGGAGGCAGATCTAAAGGCCCAGAACGCAAGAGTATTATGCTCTGGAGTCAGCGCATGTGTAGGCAACCGAAAAAAGTAAAATAAGGCTTCTTGTTGTTGGGCCATAATTACTTCAGAAAACCTCCATGAAGGCCATCTCACCCCCCTTGGGTTTATTTACTTTTTTCTTATTTTATTTTGTTTTGTCATTTTCTTTTCTTTTATTTCTAACCCTTTTTTTATTTTATTTATTATTAACAATTAACCAATTAACACATTTTCATAAAAAACCCAAAAATAGAATTAACATTATTATTATTATTATTTTATTTTGTAAATAAATATTAACCAAAATAGTTTAAATAGGCAATTTTAATTCCTTTTCTTAAATAATTTAAATAAATCTAGAATTAGGTAAAAGTTAACTTTAATTTTATTCCATTTCTTTTATTTCATAAAAACATAAAAACAAAAAAATATTTTCTTTTAATTAAATTAATTAATTAGTCATTAATTAGCTTTAATTTCATTTTAATTACAAAAAAAACCAAAAATCAATTTCTTTTCTTAAAAGGGTCAACACCCTTAGAACGTTCTGATTTAATTTTTTATTCGCGCTTAGTTTATTATTATGTAATTGCTTCCAAGACATGTAATAGTTAATTAGTTTTACTGTTTTTATTTACTTTCTGTATTTATTTACCAAAAAACGGGTCTTGGTAATTTTGGCGATGTATAGACCCGCGCCTTGTAATAGCGTAGGATTTATGTTTCCGCAATTTACTTTCCGCACCCCTTAACTGCTAAACTTGCATGAAAGAATGTATGTAAATAAAAACAACTTGTAGCTCACTAATTACAAAGATAAACATTAACTGAAAACAACACACAAATACACACACCACTTCTAGGGTACGCCTCACTTGTTGCCTTCGAAACGTGGTCGTCAAGTATAGGATGTTTTAGCGGTCCTTATGTCCATGATCCAGTTGCCTCGAAACAGTTGCCTCGAAACAGTTGCCTCGAAACAGTTGCCTCGGATTAAAAAAAGGATCAAGGACATAAGGGTAGCTTCTAAGGTGTCCTACTGTTGCTTCAGTGACCACACTGTCCCTACAATCGAATTGACCGGAACACCTCCAACGGTAGTGCTACCTACCTCTCAATGGTGGGATGGCACTACCTTAAGGACTTTTACACAGCTTAATTCCTTAGGGTAGGTAGATGACTCATGGGTACTTGCTCTTTTCAAAAACAAACAAAATACTTTTCACACCTTACACTTTCAAAAAAACTTTCAAAACAAATTTTTCAAACACTCTTGAGGACTGATACAAGAGTCATTCAGAAATCTTTCAAAGAAACTTTTTCAAACCCACTCACATTTGAAAAGCAAACATTTTGAAAACATAAGAGCAAGTACCTAAGAGCCCATGGATAACCATGGATAGAAAGGGTGCTAACACCTTCCCTTTTTATAAATCTACCTCCCGAACCGAGAAACATATCTCATAAGGAATTTTGCTGTGCTTTTGTCCTTTCCATGTTGGAGAAAATAAAAGACGGTGGCGACTCTTGCTTCCGCGACATTTCGCGAAACCAGCTTTAAAAAGTCAGTTCTAAATCCACCGATCACAAACTGGCCATGACACAAGGCTGGCATTCTCTTCTCCTCAATCAAATTCAATTGGTCAAACCTGTTCTGGACCCATTCAGCCTCTGTCAACTTGGTTTCCATTATCACACATAACGAGGGAATCTCTACCTCGACTGGGAGTAAAACTTCCATTCCATACACTAAGGAGAACGGGGTTGCTCCTGTTGAAGTGCGGACAGATGTTCGATATCCCTGCAAAGCAAAAGGGAGAATTTCATGCCAATCCTTATAAGTAATAACCATTTTCTGGATAATTCTCTTGATATTCTTATTAGCAGCTTCAACAGCCCCATTCATCTTTGGCTTGTATGGAGATGAATTGTGATGGGCAATCTTGAATTCTTCACATAGTTCTGCCATTATCTTGTTGTTCAAATTCGAGCCATTATCAGTGATGATTCTGCTCGGCACACCATAACGACATATAAGGTTATTCTTAACGAAGCGCACAACCACTTGCTTAGTAACATTGGCATATGAAGCAGCCTCCACCCATTTGGTGAAGTAGTCAATTGCTACCAAGATAAAACGGTTCCCATTCAAAGCTTTGGGTTCTATCATCCCAATCATGTCAATACCCCACATAGATAAAGGCCACGGGGGGAAATCACATTGAGAAGTGTCGGAGGCACATGGACCTTGTCTGCATAAATCTGGAATTTATGGCACTTCTTTGCAAATTTGTAACAGTCAGATTCCATTGTCAGCCAATAATAACCTGCCCTTAGCATCTTTTTAGCCATCTAATGTCCATTGGCATGAGTGCCAAATGAACCTTCGTGAATCTTATACATCAACATGTCTGTTTTGTGTCTATCCACACATATGAGCAAGACCATGTCATAATTTCTCTTGTATAACACATTTTCACCGAGGAAGAAACTTCCTGCCAATATTCTCAATGTTTTTCTATCTTTCTTCGATGCACCAATCGGGTATTCCCGAGTCTGAAGAAAATGCTTGATATCATAATACCAGGGTGTTTTATCTGTTACCTCCTCTGTTGTAAAGTCATGAGCGGGCCTATCCAGCCGTTGAACCGTAATTTGGGGTATATCATTCCAAGTATTCACTTGGTACATAGAAGCCAGAGTTATCAGAGCATCCGCCATTTGATTTTCATCTCTAGGGATATGATGGAATTCAACTTTATTGAAGAATGGTAATAATCTTCTAGCATAATCTTTGTAAGGGATCAATCCAGGGTGACGAGTATCACATTCTCCTTTAATCTGATTTATTACCAAAGCTGAATCACCATACACATCTAGAATTTTGATTCTGAGATCAATAGCTTCCTCGAGACCCATGATGCAAGCCTCATATTCTGCCATATTATTAGTGCAATCAAATGTTAACCTTGCAATAAAAGGAATGTGTGATCCATGAGGAGTGACAATCACAACACCAATTCCTTTACCATAAGCATTCACAGCTCCATCAAATATCATACTCCAACGAGATTCAGGGTCAGGTCCTTCCTTAGGCAATGGTTCATCACAATCTTTCACTTTTAGGAACATCACATCTATTCGATATCATATTCAGATAACAACATCTTCCAGCGGGCAATTCTCCCAGTAAGAGCAGGTTTTTCAAAAATGTACTTGATTGGATCCATTTTGGAGATCAACCAAGTGGTGTGATTCAACATATACTACCGCAAACGCTTTTCTGCCCAGGCCAAAGCACAACATGTTTTTTCCAGCATGGAATACCGCGACTCACAATCAGTGAATTTTTTACTGAGATAATAAATGGAGAACTCCTTCTTCCATGTTTCATCCTGTTGTCCCAGAATACAACCCATGGATCTATCTAACATTATCAGATACATAATCAACGGTCTTCCTTCTACGAGAGGGAGCAAGATAGGAGGTTCAAGCATATATTCTTTAATACTCTCAAATGCCCTTTGGCAGTCATCCGTCCACACACAACCTTGATCTTTCTTTAACAACTTAAAGATTGGTTCACATGTTGCAGTCATGTGGGAAATGAATCTGGAAGTATAATTCAAACGCCTGAGGAAACCTCTGACTTACTTTTCAGTTCTCGGTGTTGGCATTTCTTGAATTGCTTTTACTTTATCAGGGTCAACTTCGATTCCTTTCTAGCTAACAATGAAACCCAACAACTTCCTCGATCGAACACTGAAGGTGTATTTATTTGGATTCAAGCGGAGACGATACTTCCTCAAATGCTGAAACAGCTTCAACAAATCTTCTATATGCCCTTCTTCAGTCTGGGATTTGGCAATCATATCATCAACATATACTTCAATTTCCTTGTGCATCAGGTCATGGAATAGGGTTGTCATAACCCTCTGGTACGTTGCACCAGCGTTCTCCAACCCAAAGGGCATCACTCTGTAACAGAATGTTCCCTAGGGTGTGATAAACGTTGTTTTTTCCATGTCCTATGGAACCATTCTTATTTGATTATACCCGGAAAATCCGTCCATGAACGAGAATACTTTGAATTTTGTTGTGCTATCCACTAACATGTCGATATGTGGCAATGGAAATTCATCTTTTGGACTAGCTTTATTTAGATCTCTATAATCTACGCACATGCGGACTTTTCTGTCTTTTTTCGGTATTAGGACAATATTGGAAATCCATATAGGATACACTTATGTCACGAGAAAACTAGCATTAATCTGCTTTAAAACCTCCTCTTTGATCTTTACTGCCATATCTGGGTGAGTTCTTCTCAACTTTTGTTTAATTGGCAGACACTCTGACTTCAAAGGCAAACGGTGCTCGACAATATATGTGTCTAGACCAGGCATATCTTGGTAAGACCAAGCAGAGATATCCACATACTCCTTCAACAACTCAATCAATCTTCTCTTCAAATCGGGATGCAGCGATGCTCTAATCTTGACTTCCTTCGGATCTTCTTTTGAACCCAAATTGATCACTTCCAAAGGCTCTTTATATGGCTGAATGGTATTTTCCTCGTGCTCAAGCAACCGTGAGACCTCTTCTGGAATCTCATCATAATCTTCTTCTTCAGCCCCAAACACAGGACATTCAAAGTTGGGAGAGGGTGCAGGGTCATTGTATTCAACGGGTTTTTTAGTTAATCTGCACATATGATTTATGATTGCTTTTAGAAATTGACACATACAACAAGTGATCATGTAGATTGAATTTCAGTTATTATTTATTTTGAAAGTTTTTTTTATTACCATTTTCCAAGAAAAAGCAGAAAATAAAGACATAATTCGAGAAGCAAAGACAACTTTTATTAATGATCTTAAAAGTCATAGCAAACTGATAAGCCCTACAACATTAATACTTCCACCTTGGGCAGAGTGAAAGCCTTTTCAAAAAAAGATTAACAAATCAAATTACTTTGAAATATGTATGCAAGAGGGAACATCAACGGTGACCCAGTTCTGAACCCTGACTCCGTGTGTCACATAATTCGGCATTTCCTGCTCTGCTTCATCCTCCTCAACATCATTAACTCCAGAATCAGTTGGATGGAGGTAACCTCTGTTGCGAAAAACATCATGATAGCTGCTTATAGTAGACTTTGACTTCAAACTTTCGCCTTTGCCATTCTTCGAAGAGAACCCCAAGCCAGTTTTGTTCTTGTTCACGGGTGGATCCACAATTCATCCCCAAACTTCATTATGACCCTTACACACAACCTGCTGTGCATCCTTCACCGAGACCATGGAATTCTCATTTCTCCTTATGTTGTCAATGGATAGGGCTTGGAACTGGGTTCCAACAGCAGCTTCATCCGCTTCTACAATGCTGAAGGAGGACAAATGAGATATCAACAATGTCTGCTCCCCATTTATGATCACTACCTTCCCTTCACACATAAACTTTAGCTTCTGATGTAAAGTTGAAGTGACAGCCCCTGCTTCATGTATCCACGGCCGTCCTAGCAAACAACTATAAGTGGGAATGATGTCCATGACCTGGAAGGTTATCTGGAACAAATATGGTCCTATATGGATAGGTAAGTCCACTTCACCCATGACAGATTTCCTTGACCCATCAAACGCTTTCACAATGATGCCACTCAGGCGCATAGGCGTTCCTTGATATTTCAACTTCATGAGAGTACTCCTTGGTATAACATTCAACGTGGATCCATTATCAATTAGCACATTGGATAGTGAATCATTCTTACAGATCATAGAGATGTGGAGGGCCAGGTTGTGATTCCTCCCTTTATCTAGAAATTCATCATCGCAGAAACTCAAGTTATTACATGACATAATGTTTCCTATTACACTGTTGAATTGATCTATTGGCATATCACTCTCCACAAAAGCTTGGTCCAGTACCCTCATCAAGGATTCTCTATGAGAAGAGGAGTTAATCAATAAAGCTAAGATAGATATTTTTGAAGGAGTCTGCAGTAGTTGATCTATAATTTTGTAGTCGCTCATCTTAATTATCTTCAAAATATCATCCACTTCTTTCTCTAGCGTAGTTCCACTAGTCTCTCATGTAGCCTTCTTAGGTTCATCATTCTCAGCAATTTTCTTTCCAGTAGCAACATCTCTTCGAACAACCGACACAAACATACGACCGCTACGGGTCACCCTGCTATTTTCAGCTATATTTCCAATATCAGGCATTGGCTGGATGGGAACTTCCACTCCATCTTCTAAGATTGTAGTGTTGTATTTGTAAGGCATAACCTTATCTAATTTATAGGGGATAGGACCTAGCAAACTAATCACCAATGGGGTAATAGTTAGCTTGCTATGATACTCCACTTCAAAATGGACAGGTGCACCAAAACAAGGCACAATGACGTTTACCCCTTCTTCAACATGATCAGTCATCAATAAGTCATTTTTGGAAAACAAATATTCGTCTGAAGAGAAATACTCATCTGTGGAGGCATACTCTTCCTCTGACTCTTCTTCAGTTAAACAAACCTCAATCATATTAACTTCATGGTGATCATCCCTCTGACCTGTGATCTTGATAGTTCCATGGTCTAACAACAACTGAACACCCTTCTTCACGATTGAACATCCTCATGGATCTCGACAGTAAACTAGGCAAAATCTATATTGGTGTTCCACCTGACCAGCCGTATGACAGAAGGTAGCATGCAACTGCACGAGATCCTCATTCATATACTCCACATCAAAAATTCGGAATTCACCAGGACATCCAAAAACCATGTTCACTTCCTCTTCATACTCCGCCCTAGGCCTGATTATGAGGATGAGGCCCTCATCCATCATCTCCTGTAAACCAGCCTTTATCTTCTTGCAACCCTGTATGTTTGTACTGCAAATAGCACAACTGGAATGGTCATGCGTATAGTAGCTAAATTCACAGAGGTCTGCGTGCATTTTCACCAAATCTCCCCTAACCAAATTAATATCAAAAATCTGGAAGTCGCCTGGACAACCGGCCACCATATTCACAGCATTTACTCCCCCGTGCTTGGGTAGAGGATTATCTTTCACATTAGGTCCCACGTCCTTGAAAGATAGAACACCAGACTTTACCAATTTTTGTACCTCAGTCTTCAAAGGATAATAATTCTCAACATTATGCCCTGGTGCTCCTTGATGAAAAGCACATATTTGGTCAGTGTGATACGGTGGCAGAACCGACTTTGTTTTGAAAATGATGGTTTGCGATTTGCGTTTGTGTTTGCAAAATGTCGCGGTAAGCAAGAGTCGCCACCGACTTTTATTTTATCCAAACTGGAAAGGAAAAAAGCACAGAAAAATTCCTTTTTCGAGATATTCTGAGTACGGGGGTAGATTATAGAAAGGGAAGGTGTTAGCACCTTTTCCATCTGTGGTTTTCCATTATCTCTTAGGTACTTTCTCATCATTTTAAAAAATTGCTTGTGTGTGTTTGTTTTGAAAAGTTTTTTTGTTTTTCTTCGTTTTAACCCTTGCTTCTGTCTTCAAGAGTGTTATGAAGTGTTTTTTGAAAACTTTGTTTTGAAAGTGTGTGTGTAAAAAAGTTTGATTTTGAGCAAGTACCTACTAGCATCTACCTACTCGAAAAAAGAATGTTTATGTTCTTGTTTCCTTTAGACAGTGATATCCCACTATTAAAGAGTAGGTAGCGCCGTTGTTGGAGTTGTAAGGGTCAATTCGAAAGGGACGTACGATCACTAAAGCAATGTTAGGATGTCTTAGTAATAACCCTAATGTCTTAAGATCATATTCGAGGCAACCTTTCCGAGGCAACATTTCCGAACGGGACTTTTGATCTTTGTTAGACAAGAGGGCAACCACTAAAACACCCTATACTTAATGATCGTTTACCGAAGGCAACCGAAGTGAGAGTATACCCTAAGAGTGCGCATGTGCGAGTGATTTGATTTCAAGTTATTATCTTTGCACATTTAGGGTTTGCTAGCCATTTTAAATTGTCATATAATCTTGCCATACAATCCTATTAACATACATCTAACAGTTAATATTTGCAAGAAATAAAATGCGAGAAATAAAAACTACGCTATTACAAGGCTTCGGGGTAGGGGATTAATTACATAGCCAAAAAAAACCATAAAACGATAAATAAAAGAAAATCCTAATTAAAACTATTAAGTACCGTAAGCAGTTACATTAATATTGCAAAAACAATAAAACGCGCGCGGTGAATCGAAAATGAGAGAAATTAGGGTTTTGACCCCGTCTAAACCTAATTGAAAGAAAAATCATTTTTTGTGTTGTTTTTGATTTTTTTAAGAAAATAAGATGTTAATTGAATAAATAAAAGAACCTAATTACTAATTAATTTAAATTAAGAAAAATAATTAAGTTAACCTATTTTTGCATTTTTTAATTTTGAGAAAAGAAATAAAATTGAATTAAGAACAAACCCTTATTTTTTCTAATTGATTTTAGATATAAAAAAAAGTTAGAATTAATCCTAAATTAAATTAAACTAATATTAAATTAAATTTGATAAAATAAAATAAAACCTAAATTATAAATTGGTGAAATTGATTTTATGATTTTTTTGTGAAAAAAAGAAATTATTTTGTTAGAAAATAAATTAAATTAATTAAATAAAATAAAGGAAATTAGAAAAGAAATAGAATGGGCCTGGTGGTATGCAAGCAAACAGGGGGTAAGACTTCAAATTCTGGGCCCAAAAGCGCCTAGCCCTATTGACTTTTCAAGATCCCATGTTGCTAGCTTGACTAGGCGTATGATGGACCTTCAATGGGAAGCTTTGGATCTGGCATGTGGATGACCTAATTGGTTGGATATTGAGGACATATGGTGGACTGGTTGTATACCTGTGTACCTAATTATGCATAGAAAAAATATAGGAAGCAAAGTTGGGGACCTCGGGATCGAACCCAGGTCCTTTGGCATAATCATACTGCGCGCTTACCAGCTGGGTTGGCTTGATTAGTTGTACAAGGAATGACAAACAATCATTATATGGAAAAAACGAAATAATATATTACAAACGCGCGAAATTTTGAATGGGCAAGTCAGGTAGTGACACGTTGCCTTCTTCTTCCTCCCACCGTTGCAAAAAGTTCCCTGACCTTTACCTACAATCGCCTGGGTGTAGGTATAACCCTATGCCTTTCCAAAATCCTATACAGGCGTGATAAATGCAAAACAATGGTACCAATCAACTCGTGGAAACCTCACGAGCATTATGGTACCCTTATCCATGGCCAATTGTTCCTGTAAAGAAAAACCCCAAAAACGAACCAAGAACCCTAACTATGGCATCTTGCTCTACAGTTAATGAAAATGCAATTAAGTACCACCATTAGCTTGCAAATGACTCATGGATTAAGGATATGTCAATAAAACATGCTAACTATGCCAAAATCATGATATATGAATTCAAAAAAACATGGAAGTCGTGGGACTCTTACAGTGCGTTTTTGGATGTTATGAGGCTTGATAGTGATTGGAATAGGATCCTAGAACGTCCAGGAAGCGATTGAGATGACTAGAATGCTTTGAATTGTTCTGCAACTTAGAAATCAGTGTGCCACTTTTTTTCAATTCTTTGAAACTTTCTCTCTTGTTTACACGCCTCCAATCCCCCTGTTTTTGATCTGAACATCTTCCTTATGTACCCAAGAATGAATTAGGGTTGCAATTTGGTTTCAAATCTTCTCCAATTATGATCATTGATTCATGATTTGATTCTTAGTGCAAATCTTTCTAAATTGAAAAAATCCAATCTTTTTGTGTCCATTTGAAGCTTTCACAATTTGATTCCATCTCTAGCTGTATAATAGACCTAAACATGCACAAAATCTCAATCTTTGATTAGTTTTTGATATTTTCATGATTTAATTTTGATTTTATTTGATTTAATTGAAATAAAATCAAAATAAATGACAAAAATAAAAGAATGACAAATGGGAAGGATCATGGGTCGTGGGTCATGTTACAAACTCAGAGCAAGCATAAAAAGTTGGGCCCATTTGACAAAAATTGCAATTTTGGGCACATTTGACTTTTGGCAATTTTGCAAAAAGGGTCAACTTCACCAATGCATAACTCCTTCAATTTTGACCCTAGAGATGTGTTCTTGGTCTTTTAAGAAATCTTAATATGTCCTCTAAGCAACCCTTTTGGTCTCATCTCAATTGAGTCTTCCATGTTCATGTATGAAGCTTTGACAAAAAGGTGTTTTTGTTGACTTTCCAAAATGACATATAATGTCTAAATTTATATCTTCTTGTGAGTGCATATTTTGAACTTTGGAGATGAATATGGATTGTAGGTAAATACATCCTCTTAAAAATGAGCTTTGGATGGGTCATTTTTGATAAAGTATGAGAAAGTTATGCTTGGTCAAAGTTGAGTTGACTTTTCCTACAAAACCCTAATTTAGCAACTTTTGGGTTTTGATGAATTGTGAGTAATCCTTGAGGAATCATGATCAAAACTTGATCAAATGATGAATAATACTTCAAAATGAAGATGTTGACCAAAAAACTTGAAGTTTGACTGTATGTAGGACACAGTTGACTTTTGCCCTAGCACAGTCGATTTTTAGGCTTTTGAGCAATTGACTGAGCAAACTTCCTCTGCAAGGCTTGAAACTTGACATGGATGATCTTGAGAACATATTAGGACAATGGTGGGAATTTTGTATCCTTTGGACTCAAACATCTTGATGCAAACTAAAACCCTAATTTGAGGTAGACTGCCTTAGGAGAGAGTTTGTCTGGTCAACTCTTGGCCTTCCTTGAGCAATTTGAAGATCTCACTTGTCATGTATTGAGAAATATAGGAGGGAAAATTTTAGGGTACAACAGCTGCCCCTGTTCAATCTTCTTAAACCTGAGGATGTAGATTGGCTTGTCTGCCTTTCGTGATCTGAAGGTGGGAGATGATTGGACACTAGAGTGCCCAGAAATTTGCACTCACATGAAGTGATACTGGTCTTGCAATGTCGGGAATGGTCTTATAGATGCAATTTGTAGGTTGATGACGGAATATGGGCTTAAAGATGCCATCAAAAGAAGTTTCGATCGCATAAAAGATTCCTTTACGAGAGCCCGTATACCTGTTGTCGAGGAGGACTACGCTTGGGAGTGCTAGTCTCTGTCTTGGTAAAAGTAGAATTTTAGGAGCTTCAGTCGTCCGTTATTCTACTGGGGAATCATCTCTTAGTCGAAGAGGTGAAAATGAACTGCTATCTGCCGTGTTCCAGGCTTCACAGTGATTTGCTGAGAAAAATAAGATCGATTGTTATCTGGTCGTGCTCCAGGCATCACAGCGACTTACTGGGGGGATGAGATTAAACTTGATATTTGGTCGTTCTCCAGGCTTCGCAATTTCTCACTTCTTATTTGGTCGTGCTCCAGGCTTCCGAAGGAATTAAGTTGTTATCTGGTCGCATTCGGGCTTCAACTTGAATTTAAGGCCTACTAATATCCGTTCGATTCCGGGCTTCTTAGTAATTGGCCGAGTAAACTGCTATTCAGTTGAATTCCGAGCTTCGCACTGCCTTACACTGTTATCTGGTCGTATCCCAGGCTTCAGTATCCTTTGCCGCTATCTGGTTGTAATTCAGGCTTCATGGTGTCTTATACCATTATCTGGTCGAGTCCAGGCTTCATGGTATCTTGTATTGCTATCTGGTTGATTTCCAGGCTTCACAATAACTTGCTAAGGATTAAGTTGTTTTCCGGTCGATTTCCGGGCTTTAAGATTGTACTTAAGACATACCACTATCTGGTCGATTCCAGGCTTCATGGTGTCTTGTACTGCTATCTGGTCGATTTCCAGGCTTCACGGTAACTCGTTGGGGATTCAACTATTTTTCGGTCAATTTCCAGGCTTCATAGCTTCGAATTTGGGATATACCACTATCTGGTCGGTTCCAGGCTTCATAGTATTTTGGAGAAATCAAGATATTATCCGGTCGAATCTGGGCTTCATAACTTGAACTGGAACAAAAATCTTAGCACTGATTTGACTGAACCAGAGAAAACTTATGAGAAATTGATTGTATCTTTCCCTGAGAGGTAAAGAGTTAGTCGTATGTAATGTCATGATGTATGACTTGTATTGAGTAATGATGTTCTCAAAATAAATGAGATTGTGTTGTATGAAGCATATGCACATGCTACGATGTATGGATATGCAATGCTCTTATGATACTCTCTAGCTGGGGAGAATAAATCCTGGACTGCTGTTGGAGAGTACAAGGAATTGAATTCTTCATTCTCGCTGGGGATAATGATCGAAGATGATTAGCTGGAGACTTGCGTCTGTTCTGCTCGAGAACAAACCGCCGGGAGAGACTCTGCTGGAGAATAATTTGGCGAGAGAATAACTTTGTGGGGAGGAGAGATACTCCGTCGGATGATCTGCTGATTTGTAGAAACCACTCCGCTGGGGATGAATTACCATTGTCGGTGATGATGAACCCTGTTGGGGGTTGAGTTTCTGCCTGTGGAAGAAATAAACTCCACTGATGGTGAATTTCTATTGTTGGTGATAAATAAACTCTGCTTGGGGAGAATTAACACCACTATCTTTGGATACTTCCAACTCTGCGGGGAATGTATGAACTTTCAGTTATATTCTCAAGCTGGCTCTATCCTTGTACCTGGTGGGTAGAGAAACTGTAAGGTTTGGACATTTCTGTTTGCCCCTGTTCCTAGAATTACGAGTACTTGTCTTTTGTTTCTCATGTAAATATTTATGAGCAGCAATTATTTTCAAATGCATATATCAAGAATGAATCATTGGACGTTCTTGCAAAACAAAGTAGGAAAAGAAAAAAAGCAAGTTGAAATTTCTTGTGGAAATGAATTATATTGATTTTGAAGTTAGCCTGTAATAGGCGTATTGTACAAGAGGCTGACGTCTTAGTAAGAGAACGCCGTCGAGGGAATTATACATTTTGTGAAAAAGAAATAAAAACAGTTATGTGAAACAATCCCACTGGGTTCCAACTCTGCCATTGCCTTTATATCTTCGAGCATCTCATCACTTTGCTACTTGGTCGAAGATAGATTAGATTGATTGGTGTCGTCCGAGCTTGATAGTCGATACCGAAGTCTGGTCGCAAGATGATCCAATGAGACATAGTGTTACGCTTTGATCCCTAATTTTTTCCTGGACCGCCCTTTTGGGTTTTCAGTCCACCGGGATACCCCTTTTTGCCCAAGCCGCCTTTTCAGGTTTTCGACTTGCCGGGTGTACAGTTTTTTCATTTTCATCCCTTACTTTTTCCCGAACCCTTTTGGCCCGTCGGGAAGCCCTTATTTTTTCCTAGGCCAGTCAACCTAGTGATTCTTTGATTATGCGTAGTATTTTTTCACTATGTCGGCATTGACGGGGTGAGGAAGGTCGTCACCATCCATGGTGGTTAGAATCATAGCTCCTCCTGAGAAAATGTTCTTAACCATAAATGGCCCTTCATAAGTGGGGTCCATTTGCCCCTGGGATCACCTTGCGGCAGTATGATGCGATTGATCACCAGATCCCCGACTTGATATTCCTGACGTCTGACTTTCTTGTTGAAATCCTTGATCATTCGCTTTTGATATGCCTGACCATGATAAATAGCAGTAAGTCTCTTCTCGTCGACTAGGTTCAGCTGATCAAGTCAGGTTTGGATCCAATCGTCCTCGCTCAAACCTGCGTCCCTCATAATCCAGAGAGAAGGTATCTGGACCTCAATGGGTAAGACTGCCTCCATGTCATATACCAAAGAGTAGGGTGTTGCCCCTGTTGATGTCTGTGCTGAGGTGTGATACCCATGAAGAGAGAATGGTAACATCTCGTGCCAGTCTTTGTATGTCACTGTCATCTTCTGCACAATCTTCTTGATGTTCTTATTTGCTGCTTCAACAGCCCCATTCATCTTCGGCCGGTAGGGAGAAGAGATATGATGTTGTATCTTAAACTGTTTGCAGACCTCGGTGATCATTATGTTGTTGAGATTTGTACCATTGTTAGTAATGATACTCTCTGGTACACCGTATCGACAGATCAAATTATGCCGGATAAACCACGCCACGGCTTTCTTGGTTACTGTAGCAAAGGAAGTTGCCTCAACCTACTTCGTAAAATAATCAATAGCTACCAGAATGAAATGATGCCCGTTAGATGTAGTAGGTCTGATCTCGCCAAACATGTCGATGCCCCACATTGCGAAAGGCCAAGGAGCTATCAAAAAATTCAGAGGAACCGGAGGTACATGCACCTTATCAGCATAGACTTGGCACTTATGACAGGTCCGAGAGTGCTGATAACAATCGGCTTCCATAGTAGACCAAAAATATCCAGCCCGTAGGATCTTCTTTGCCATGGTATGTCCACTAGAATGAGTTCCAAAGGTACCTTCATATAACTCTGCCATGATCCTTTCTACCTCGCTCTTGTCCACACATCGTAATAAGGTTGAATCAGGTTACGCTTATAGAGGACACCATTAATGATGAAGAACTTCACAGCGAACCTTCTCAAGAACTTCTTATCATTAACAGATGCACCCTCGGGGTACTCTTGAGCCTCAAGATACCTCTTTACCTCATGAAACCAGGGTTTATCTGCTACCTCTTCAGTCTCAATATTGCAGCAATGTGTGGGTCCATCCAATCTCTCAATGGTAATCTAGGGAGCTTCATTGTCCCACCTGACCTTGAACATATAAGACATGGTAGCTAGCGCATCCGCTAACTGATTCTCTTCTCTGGGGAAATGTTCAAAGGTTATCTCCTCAAAGTGTGGAAGCAATGTCAATACATACTCTTTGTAAGGAATAAGATTTGGGTGCTTCGTATCCCACTCGCCTTTGATCTGGATGATCACTAGAGAAGAATCTCCGAATACACTCAAGAACTTAATCCTTAGGTCAATGGCGGCTCGAAGACCTAGGATGCATGCTTCATACTCCACCATGTTGTTGGTGCAGTTAAAACATAATCGGGCGGTGAATTGAGTATGACAACCCTCAGGAGATATAATCACAGCGCCAATACCATTACCCAACACGTTTGAGGCTCCGTCAAAATACATAGACCATTGGGATCCTTCCTCAGGCCCTTCATCCGGTCCAGGTTCTTCACAGTCGGTCACCAACATGATGTTCTCATCTGGGAACTCGAAATTCATGGATTGGTAGTCATCCACGGCCTGATGCGCCAAATGATCTACCAATACACTCCCCTTGATTGCTTTTTGGGTTATGTATTAGATGTCATACTCAGTTAAGATCATCTACCATCTTGCTATTCTTCCAGACAGGGCAGGCTTTTCAAAGATATACTTGATTGGGTCCATCTTTAATATGAATAAAGTGGTGTGAGTCAGCATATACTGTCTCAGTCGGCGAGCAGCCCATGCCAAAGTGCAGCAAGTTTTCTCGAGCAGTGAGTATCGGGTCTCACAGTCGGTAAACTTTTTGCTAAGGTAGTAAATAGCATGCTCTTTTCAGCCAGACTCGTCATGCTGCCCCAACACGCACCCCATTGAATTACCCAGTACTGTCAAGTATAAGATCAAAGGTCTCCCTTCAACTGGAGGCATCAGAATTGATGGCTCTTGGAGGTATTGTTTGATTCTTTCGAAAGAGGTCTGACATTCATCATTACATTTTACCACTTGATCATTCTTTAGCAGCTTGAAGATCGGCTCACAAGTAGCGGTCAGATGTGAAATGAATCGGGTGATGTAGTTCAGACGTCCCAAAAAGCCTCTAACTTCCTTTTCTATGCGGGGATCCTGGAGGAAAATTGCGATCAAAAATGCAGCGGAATATAAAATTTTCCTTTAGCGATCCTTACGAATGAGCATGGTCAGTGATATAAATATTTACCTCTTGTGGCGATTCAGACCTTTGATGTTGTGATCACGAGCGTTGATGAAGAACAACGCCTCTACTCAGTCCACACGAACAGATCGCTTCCGGTCACAGTGCTAGCTGATCACGAACGGAAACCTTGAGTGAGAGAGAGAACCAAAAACGAAATTGCATCAAGTGAAATTGCTTCATCACAAGGGATCTATTTATAGATTCACTCGTGTGGGCTACAAGCTAAAAGCCCAATTAAGGCTATAAGCTAAAAGCCCAATTAAGCTTATGGACAGAGAGAACCAAAAACGAAATTGCATCAAGTGAAATTGCTTCATCACAAGGGATCTATTTATAGATTCACTCGTGTGGGCTACAAGCTAAAAGCCCAATTAAGGCTATAAGCTAAAAGCCCAATTAAGCTTATGGACATCATACCTTATGATGTACCATACATCACTTATCCATGTGGTACCTTACCACTTTCCGTATTACACTTAAGTGCACCGTACCTTACGGTGTTCCTTATTTATTATATCTCTCATCAACCTGTCCTTATGTGTGTGACCCTGTAGGTTTTCGCGACGTTGGCAATTATATTAAATCACACATTTAATATAATAAACAATGAGCGGTATCTAGCAACACATCATTGTTACCCAAGTCACGAAAATGTCATGTGATCTGACCAAACCTTTTCCGTGATAATATTTGTGTTGTACAATTACCCTTTTGCCCTCATGTCTATATTGAACACAAGGCATACACTGTGTCACCCTTGTCCAGTTCAATATTGGGCCCTTAGACATTTATCATGTTATGCAGGATGAGCAAATTCCATCTAGGTCACTCATGTCCCTTAGCATGCTTTGTGAAGTACCCATCAACCGTCTTTATAGTCATCCAGTTACGGATGACGTTTGATCAGCAATAAAGTACTTGACTCTACATCTAGGGTCCATAGTGGTTTCAGGTCGAAGGGTGGTATACACCATTATCATCATGAGAATAACTTATGACACTTTGCATAACATTCTATGTAGTATTCTCATAACGGGTCAATCTAGTATAAATATTACTCCTAATATTCATACCTATGTCAAGACTTGATAACTCCTTATCTATGATCCATGAGATGTGATCATCAATCTATCTTCATAATAATCTTAATGCTTTGATGTTATCCCACTTCACATTAAAGCTTGACTACGGATACTTTAAGAATAGTTTCTTATGTTTAATGGGATCTCATGATTAAGTCACACTTAACATTTCATTAAACCAATAAACCATTTTAGGGACTTTATTATTTTGGAAAGCAAACATAATAAAGAAATGCCTTTTATTATTAATAAATAATTTGATACAAGTACCAAAAGTATTGGCCTCTAGGGCTTACACCAACAGAGCCGGCATCTCCTGTATGGCTTTTACCTTGGCAGGGTCCACCTGAATACCCTTATCACTGACGATGAAACCCAGCAGCTTACCAGACCTTACCCCGAAGGTGCACTTGTTCAGGTTCAACCTCAGCTTATACATCTTAAACCTGTCGAACAGTTTCTGGAGATGATCTAGGTGTTCTTCCTTATTTTGGGACCTTACGATCATGTCATCAACGTACACCTTAATCTCATGGTGAATCATGTCAAGGAACAAAGCAACCATGGCGCGCTGATAAGTTGCCCCAGCATTCTTCAACCCGAAAGGCATTACCTTGTAGCAAAAGGTGCCCCATTGTGTAACAAAGGTTGTCTTCTCCATGTCTTCAGGAGCCATTTTGATCTGATTGTAACCAGAAAAACCATCCATGAAGGAGAAGACCTTATGTTATGCGGTGTTGTCGACCAGGACATCGATGTGAGGAAGTGGGAAATCATCCTTGGGGCTTGCCCTGTTCAAATCTCTATAGTCCACACACATTCGTACCTTACTGTTGTACCCCAAAATTTGCCCTCCCATATTCTTCAAGATTTGTCAAGGTCAATCTCCAAATGGTTCAAAATCTCTCAAGGGTTGCACAGTCCAATTGCCTCCTAACACAGTCAAAATTAGGGTTTTGGTTCTTGCAAAGAAATTGAGGTTTTCAAGGGTCCAATCAAGTCCCATATGCCTATATACATTTTCAAGCATCTATATGTCAAGTTTCAAGACTCACAGCACCAAGTTGCACAGTCAAAAGCCCTAATTGCTTCACAGTCAACTGCAGGGGTAAAATGGTTATTTGACAGTCAAAAGTAAAAAAAATTGGTCAACATCTTATTTTGAAACCACAATCATCATTTGATCAATTCTTGATCATGATTCTTCAAGAATGGCTCAGAAATCATCAAGATGCAAAAAGTTGCTTTTTTTGGACAGCTGAAAAGTCAACTGTAACTTGACCAAGGCATAACTTTTTCATGGTTCATCAGAAAAATCCCATCCAATGCTCATTTTGAAGGGGATGACATTTCCTACAACTCATCTTCACATTCCAAGTCCAAGAAATGCTCTCACAAAAAGTTATCAATTTCTACATTATAGGTCAATTTCAAAAGTCAACAAAAATGCACTTTAAGTCAAGGACCATAACTTGAGATTGGTAAATCCAAATGACATGGGACCAAAGGCGTTGGTTAGAGGATTTCAAGTCCTTTCCAAAATGTCCAAGAACATGTTCATATGATCAAAATTGAGCAAGATATGCATTGGAGAAGTTGGGAAAATTTTGGGAACTTTCAAAAGTCAACTTTGCCTAAAACACTTCATTTTTGCTAATGGGCCTCAAATTCCTTCTTGAATCTTTGCCCAAAGCCTATGCACGACCCATTGAACTTAAAATGATTTATTTTATTATTTTTAATTAATTAATTGAATTTTTATTAATATTAATTCATTTAATTGAATTTAATTGTAGGAAAATTCAAAAGATATGGTTTTTGGATTTTTTGTGAAGCAAATCTGATCAAGGCAAGCTGGCAATCTCGTTTCTCAATCAAAAAAGGCAAAATCATCCATGTTTGGCAAGTTTTATCAATCAAAAAAGTTGGAAAAGATTTGATTAAAATCAAATATTGAAAACATAATTTCATGGACTTTTGGGCCAAGATTTACCCTAGTTTTGATTCCAATACATATGCTGAAGCCAACCCTAGTGTTAACAACGTGAAAGCTGCCATAGAAAACCATATGCAATATTGAAAAAAGGAAGAAAAAAAAAGTTCAAAACTGTTTTCTAACTTCCAGGCAGATTCAAGAAAGTTTGTTGATTCTAATCCCTTACTGGGAGTTTCCTGAACGTACTGCAAGCAATTTCCAGTCTTAAAGCTCAAAGAACGCGCAAGAACAAGTCACTCGATTTGCATTATTTTCCAAATCTGCATATCATAATTCATGCGTTTTTAATCCATTTTCTTGATTGGTTTGTGTTGTTAGGAACGTTCTGAAGCTAATGGAATAGTTTAATTGTGTTGAAACATCCTGAATCGAAATCTACCATGGACGAAATCTAGGGTTTTTGAAGCTCTCAATTTGGGCTTTGCACGTAAGGAAAAATTGGACCACATCATGACTATGGTTGAATTCGTCAAGGCCAGACGAATTCAACCCAACCCTCGCGCTCTTTTTATATCATCCATAGCTCTAATCGCTATTCTTGGCACTTTTGGTTTGTGGGGGTTTAAAACCCCCGCTATCTTGTTTATGTTTACAGGTGAAACGAAGAAGACAATAGGTGGCAACGTGTGACTGGGTGGTTCAAACTCAGCGCGCGTATTTTTGTTTTGCATCATAATAGTTGTTTGTGTTTTATATAATATTTGTTGTCCATATGTTTAACAAAAGCGCTTCATAGTTCAGTTGGCAAGGGCACTAAGGCAAGGAGTACTGGGACCTGGGTTCGATTCCCAGGTCCCCCATATAATTCTTAATATTTTTTCTAACACAATCCTGTGCAGCAATCATCCAAAATTCCACCGTGCACGCCCAGCAACAGCTTGCCATGTGGCTTCAGGCATTCATCTAGTGGCCAGGAGATGAAGTCCATGATATTCAGGGGTCAATGAGCATGCACACGATCATGAAAGTCAACAAGGCTTAGACTTCTCTTGGGCCAGAATTGCTTCAGTACACCTCCATATGGGCCATCACACCCCCTTTGGTTTGCCTTGTTTTATTTTATTTTCTTTTCTTTTAATACTTTTAATTGTTTTAATTATTATTATTAATTCACCACAAATTAATTTTTCACAAAATAAAATCAGAAATCATAAAATTGTAAATATTTTTTTTATTATTTATTAAATTTACTATTAACTATTAATTTTGTAAATAAATATTAACAATTAACTTAGTTTAATTTAGGTTAAAATTTTAATCTTTTTCTCAATAAATAAAAATTCTATAGAATTAGGTTTTGACATTTTTAATCATTTTCTTATTATCATCATTATTAATTATTATTATTTTCGTACATAAAAATGTAAATTAAGTAATTAGCTTAAATTAGGTTAACTTTAACATTTTCTTAATAATTAAAATAAACTTAGAACTAGGGTTTTCTTTTGATTTTAATTTCTTTATTTTCATTAAATACAAAAAAAAAAACATTAAAAAAAATATCTTTCTTTAATTAATTAAATAATTAGGTTTACTTTTTAATTTAATACAAAAGGACAAAAAAACTCATAATTTCTCAAAAGGGTCCAAAACCCTCGGACGTTCCAATTTAATTCTTTCGCGCGTTATTTTCTTATTGGATTATTATGTAACTGTTTCCGGAATGTAATAGTAATTAGGTTTACCGCTTTCTTTACTTTCCGCACTTTATCAAAAACGGGTCTTTGTTTTTTGGCGATGTATAGACTCGCGCCTTGTAATAGCGTAGCTTTTACCTTTCCGTATTTTATTTTCCGCACTCCTAACTGCTAAATTGCATGAAAGAATGTATGATAATTAAAAAATACTCGCAGCTCACAATTGCATGATCAAAGATAAATGTTAACATGAAAACAACACACAAAGCACATGCCACTTCTAGGGTACGCCTCACTCGTTGCCTCGAAAGTGGTCGTCAAGTATAGGGTGTTTTAGCGGTCGCCCTTATATCTAAGATCCAGTTGCCTCGAAACGGTTGCCTCGGATTAAAAAGGATCTAGGACATTAGGGTTACTTCTAAGGTGTCCTACTATTGCTTCGGTGACCATACTGTCCCTCAATCGGATTGACCCGAACACCTCCAACGGTGGTGCTACCTACCTCTCAATGGTGGGATGGCACTACCTTAAGGACTTTTACACAGCCTAATTCCTTAGGGTAGGTAGATGACTCATGGGTACTTGCTCTCTTCAAAAATAAACTAAACATCTTTTCACACTGACACTTTCAAAAGTTTTCAAAACAAATTTTTCAAACACTCTTGAGGACAGATACAAGAGTCACTCAGAAATCTTTCAAAAACGAAACTTTTTTCAAACCCACTCACATTTGAAAAGCAAACAAATTTTTGAAAACATAAGAGCAAGTACCTAAGAGCCCGTGGATAACCACAGATAGAAAGGGTGTTAACACCTTCCCTTTCTATAAATCTACCTCCCGAACCGAGAAACATTCTCGAATAAGGAATTTTGATGTGCTTTTGTCCTTTCCATGTTGGAGAAAATAAAAGACGGTGGAGACTCTTGCTTACCGCGACATTTCGCGAACCAGCTTTAAACAGTCAGTTATATTTCCACCGATCACAGAACTGGCGACTCTGCTGGGGATACTTAAAGTGAGGTGTACCTTAGGATAGATCATACTTATGTTTTCAATTGAATGTTTTGTTTGCTTTATTATTGTGGGCATTGTCTTGGAGTTTCATAGATCCTAACCCGGATCTGGGGATACCCTTTTAGGTAGCATAAGCTGTGAGGGACCTGTCCGGCGTAGACCGACACGGGTGAAGCAGTGACTACATTGGTGTGGCACCTTGGTCTGTACCGATATCCCTTGTGTTGCAACGAGGAGAATATGGGTCTTCTGAGGAGTCATTAAGCACCAACCGACCTTAGAACCCTAATTTGACCCAACTTGGCCATAGAACAGTAGCAGTATGCTACGCCCATTGAGGCTAAACTCTTGCGATGGTTCTGGCCGCAAGAAAAGATTGCAACGCTGGAGTTATGACCGATTGAGGGTAGTCAGTGATATTGGGGTCCTCTAGAACCCGGTTACTATTTTCTAGGACAGGTCTTAACCAACGAAACTGAAAGAGGGTAGTACCTAAACTTCATGCTGGCCTAAACTCTAAGGGCTTTCTGGTGTGACTTGTGTGCCTTAAAACTTGGACTACTTGCATATTCTTATCTGACACATGAGTTTCTTGCAGGTTTTGTGTACAGTCCTTGATCGGGACTTATAACAGGGCCTACTTACATCACTCCACGCATAGCATAACATCATACCATCATAACATCGCATACATCCTGCATAAGGACTAACCCATTTCAATGATCTCAAGGGTCTGTGATGCAGGTCATGATGAACCAACATGTCTAGCAAGGGGCAAAGGGGATTTATTTTCCTCTAGCCAAAGTTGTCCAGAGATCTAAACACGATGACCTGAGTCAGGGGCTATGACCCACTGGATATGGTGAGCCTTGACTCTTGAAGAAGGACTCTCAACAACCTGAAGTTCCTTCAATCAAGCTACAAATTTAAATTCTAACAATTTCTCTGTTTACCCCGCGAGGTCCTTGAAAACATTGCATGCATATCATACATATCATTGCATTACAGGTACCCTCGTTACAGGTCACTTACCTTCTTCGCTGTTTATTTCAGCAATCGTCATGAATCTTGAATCATCCAACGAACAAACTATCAAGGCCCTCCAGGCCCAGAATGCCCAGTTCCAGGAGTTGGTTAAGAGTCTAGCCCAGGGTCAACAGGATTTGAAGACTCTGCTCTTGAAGAAGAAGAAGAAGAGGACGGTGTTGTTTAACCCTAGACGCAAATCTGGGAATGGATCACGAAACGAGGTTGAGTTGACTACCCCATCTGTTGAAAAAGACAGTCCCCATGAGAGAGAGGTCCCTAGTCCAGTGGTCTCCGACAACGAGATGGATTTTAATGATGAACAGTACCCTCCTGCTGAGGACAGGTACAAACAACTTGAAGACCGGTTAAGTGCTATGGAGATACAAAAAGTGCCCGGCCTGGACTTCGAAGATCTAGGCCTGTCTTCTGGGGTAGTGATCCCACACAAGTTCAAGGCACCTGCTTTTGCAAAATATGACGGGGCTTCCTGTCCTAAGTTGCATCTCAAGTCATACATAAGGAGGATCCATCCCTACACGGCTGACAAGAATTTGTGGATTCACTTCTTTCAGGATAGTCTGTCAGGGACTCAACTCGAGTGGTTCTATCAACTGGATGGAGCCAACATCCGCAGCTGGGAGGACTTGGCCACTGCGTTCTACAAGCAATACCAGTATAATGCCGACCTTGCTCCCACGCGCACTCAACTTCAGGGGATGTTTATGGGTACAGGCGAAGGCTTTAAAGAATATGCTCAAAAATGGAGGGACCTGGCTGGAAGGGTACAACCACCTCTAACTGACTGTGAGCTCGTCGACATGTTCTTGGGGACCCTGTCTGGTCCATTCTTCAACCACCTGATTGGTAGTTCTTCTGCTGGGTTTACAGATCTGATCTTAACTGGGGAAAGAATCGAAGCTGGTATCAAGTCCGGGAAAATACAGAATGGTGACTCCTCGAACACTGAGAAGAAACCATCCAAGAGAGAATCTAGTGTTGTCTATGGTTCAAGAGGGCAGAGCAAATCTGAACACCGCCAAGCTGTCAACGCGGTAGTTATTGCAAAACCGGTCGGTGCTCCTCAGCGTCACAATCAACAAAGGGAAGAGAGACCTAAAAGGCAATTCACTCCCCTCAGCGTGACCTTGTCCCAGATATTGCCGCAGTTGCTGGAGACCAAGTTGGTAACTCTAAGGGACCCTCCAAAGAATCCCAACAGGACACCTTCAAGGTATAACCCCCAACGTTTACTGCGCTTATCATTCTGACAGCCCGGGGCATGCTACAGATGATTGTTGGACTTTGAGAAACAAGGTTCAGGATCTAATCGACGCAAAGGAAGTCCAGTTCGACTCTCCAGAGACTCCCAATGTGATCGCTGCTCCCTTGCCAAAACACGGCTAGGATTGGAATCTTTTTTGTTTTGTTCATTCGAATGTTCAAGTTGTATTTTTTTTTATTGTTCAAACATTCTATTCATGTCAAACGTTGTTATTTCATTAATGCATTACACATGTCTGTTTTGAAGTAATTATTTCGTATTCACTATATGCAAACTGCTTTCATATTTTTGTGATGTTCAAACTCTCGATTAACAAATTCTAAGCCTCTTGAGGGAGGATGACGAAAACGATACCACGATTTACAGTATGCTTTTGAACGGACCCCGCTGATGAGGTACATGCATTGTTTCAATTCCTAAACACTAGAGTCATAAGGAAGATAACCCCTCGTTAACCCCTTTGAGCCAAAGAAGTCGGAGTTTTTCTTTTCGAAAATTAAAACCCTTAATTATAACCTGGGGCAGGGTAGTTCTCTCAGTTGATCCAAGTGCACAACGAATGGCGCCTTACAAAACAAAAGACAGTGATGGTTCCGAATAATCATAACGACAGGCAGTCATCATTTCTCAAAATAAAAGCCCAATAAGTCAAAACCTATGAAGGAGACTTACACAAAAACTGGGGCATCCCGCTGACTGTAAATACAAAAAAAGGTCAGGCAAAAACAGGGATAACGACATCAAAAAGAAAGAGGTCCTACAAACCCTCGATAAAAAAATTGATGACTGCCTATTCAAAATAAACTGTTAATATCCGAACCATTACTGGAATATCTGAGCATAGACTCAAACAAGGTCTGACGCACGATTAACTGAGGTTAGGATTGAAGAACATCATGAAGAGCGGGTGGGTACAAATAAACTTGAGCCTTTATCCATTGTTTCTTAAACCGTGAACCAGGCCACGCTACAACCCTTAAAAGTCCTAGCTGAAGCATGGGTTAGTTTGAAAGCATACTGTTACGAAAGGTATCCTGACTCCTTAAGGCTTGTGGTAAAATAACGAGTTGACATCACATTTTACAAAATTTGCTTGTTTTACTGAAAAATGCATTTTCAAAAACTTCAAGACAGACATAAGCTTTCCATTTTAACATAACTTTGTTTGCATATGACTTTTTGTTTGAACAACAGAGAAATTCGCACGAAGAATATCTAGTGAACAAAAGCATTTCCAACCAAGGGGCAGACATGATCATGGTCCATCATCTAGGGCATTTAAGTCAAGATTCGTAGAATCTCTCAAAAGGCCAACCAGCTTGGGGCAAATCTCCAATTTGGATCACTTGGGGCATTGGACGATCAAACGACGATCTTCTGGTAGTATGGCAACACAAGACTACTAACAGGGGCACCTTCCTACATCCTGAGGGCACGGACATAGTCGAAAAATACTGCGCATAAGCAAAGACCCGCTAGGTTGACACACCTAGGCAAAAATAAGGGCTTCCCGGCGAACCAAAAGGGTTCGGGCAAAATGAGGGATAAAATGATAAAAATCTGTACACCCGGCAAGTCAAAAACCTGAAAAGGCGGCTTGGGCAAAAATGGGTATCCCGGTGGGCTGAAAACCCAAAAGGGCGGTCCAGGCAAAAATTAGGGATCAAAGCGTACGACTATGTCCCGTCATCTCGTCACTTGCCTACCAAAATAAGATTTGTCAATCGGCAGTCATCAAGCACCTCCGCAGGTACCTTCTCCCGCAGAAACTGGGGCAATAAGAATTGTCTAAGCAATCTGGTTGCTCTGTCCACCGAGGTACCAAGGTAAGTTCAGCTGAAGAATACGACCAAGATACCTTCACTCCCTGCAGAGTACGAATACATCTCCCCAGCCGTATTCAGAAGGTTATCCCCACCAGGGTCTAACTGGGTTATCCTCAGCTAATTACCACGGAAAGATCGTCTTCGGCAAAGTTCTTCCTATCCCCCAGCGGAGTTCATCAAATTCCCCAACATAACTTATCAATGGAATCCCCAGCGGAGTTCTCATTAAAATCTCAGCGAAGTATCTCTTCCCACAGAGTAATTCCCCGCGGAGTAATCTCTTCACCAAGTTTATTCCCCAACGGAGTCATCCTCTTCTACCGGTTTATTCTTGCAACTGTCATCCCCAGCGGAAATGAAGAACTCTACTCTTCAACATCAGCCCAGGATTCCACTTCCTGGCATGCGTCAAGGATTTACTTTCCCAGACGAAGATACATTCATAAACATCACATTACAATATGATACATGCATATACGCATCATATCATATAATGTCATGCATGCTGAGAATATCATCGTTTGATCCATACCATGCATTGCACATGACTGACCTTTACCTTTCAGGAAGGATACAGTTAAATGATCAGCTATGTCAAAGTAGACAAATTCAGTCAAAGCAGACAAATTCAGTCAAAAGAAGACAAGTCCAGTCAAAATTAATTCCACTCATCGTTATAGACACTCGTCGTTATAGACACTCGTCGTTATAGACACTCGTCGTTATAGACACTCGTTGTTATAGACACTCGTCGTTATAGACACTCGTCGTTATAGACACTCGTCGTTATAGACACTCGTCGTTATAGACACTCGTCCTTATAGACACTCGTCGTTATAGACACTCGTCGTTATAGACACTCGTCGTTATAGACACTCGTCGTCATAGACACTCGTCGTCATAGACACTCGTCGTTATAGACACTCTTTGTTATAGACACTCGTCGTCATAGACACTCGTTGTTATAGACACTCGTCGTTATAGACACTCGTCGGTATAGACACTCGTCGTTATAGACACTCGTTGTTATAGACACTCGTCGTTATAGACACTCGTCGTTATAGACACTCGTCGTTATAGACACTCGTCGTTATAGACCTCGTCGTTATAGACACTCGTTGTTAAAGACCACCCGTCCATGAAGATAACCCGTCCTTGAAGAGACAACTTGTCAGAGAAGACAATACTCCTTGGTTCGGTTAAATTAATCCCTAAAGGTTTTCTGAGATAACCTGTCAGTAGAGACAGCTCACCAACCTTTCTGAATTCCAGATTCGATTCCTGTATCCAGCCAGGGCACGTCTGAAGAGTTTGAAGATTCGATTCCTGTATCCAGCCAGGGCATATCTGTTGACGACTAATTCCAGATTCGATTCCTGTATCCATCCAGGGCACGTCTGAAGAGTTTGAAGATTCGATTCCTGTATCCAGCCAGGGCATATCTGTTGATGACTAATTCCATATTCGATTCCTGTATCTAGCCAGGGCACATCTGTGAGTAACTGATTGGAGACTCGATATCTGTATCCAGCCAGGGCATATCTACATGAAGAGTTTAGAGATTCGATACCTGTATCCAGCCAGGGCATATCTACATAAAGAGTTTGAAGATCAACCCCTGTAACAGGCCAGGTAATTATTTTCTTTCTCAGGTACGCAAGTTCTCGCTAAGGAATCTCTTACGCGATCGACACCTAGATGGCATCTATAAGCCCATCCATATACCAACAGTCTCCAGACAGCATCTATAATCCCATCCTCCTATCCATCATCTCTCCAAATGGCATCTATAAGCCCATTCCCGCCATCACGCTGCTGATACTCTACTATGTGAGTGCAAATTTCTGGGCACTCTAGTGTTCAATCATCTTCCACCTTCGGATTACGAAAGGCACGCAAGCCAATCTACATCCTCAGGTTTAAGAAGATTGAACAGGGGCAACTGTTGTACCCCAAAATTTGCCCTCCCATATTCTTCAAGATTTGTCAAGGTCAATCTCCAAATGGTTCAAAATCTCTCAAGGGTTGCACAGTCCAATTGCCTCCTAACACAGTCAAAATTAGGGTTTTGGTTCTTGCAAAGAAATTGAGGTTTTCAAGGGTCCAATCAAGTCCCATATGCCTATATACATTGTCAAGCATCTATATGTCAAGTTTCAAGACTCACAGCACCAAGTTGCACAGTCAAAAGCCCTAATTGCTTCACAGTCAACTAGGGGTAAAATGGTCATTTGACAGTCAAAAGTCAAAAAATTTGGTCAACATCTTATTTTGAAGCCATAATCATCATTTGATCAATTCTTGATCATGATTCTTCAAGAATGGCTCAGAAATCATCAAGATGCAAAAAGTTGCTATTTTTGGACAGTTGAAAAGTCAACTGTAACTTGACCAAGGCATAACTTTTTCATGGTTCATCAGAAAAATCCTATCCAATGCTCATTTTGAAGGGGATGACATTTCCTACAACTCATCTTCACATTCCAAGTCCAATAAATTCTCTCACAAAAAGTTATCAATTTCTACATTATAGGTCAATTTCAAAAGTCAACAAAAATGCACTTTAAGTCAAGGACCATAACTTGAGATTGGTAAATCCAAATGACATGGGACCAAAGTCATTGGTTAGAGGATTTCAATACCTTTCCAAAATGTCAAAGAACATGTTCATATGATCAAAATTGAGCAAGATATGCATTGGAGAAGTTGGGAAATTTTTGGGAACTTTCAAAAGTCAACTTTGCCTAAAACACTTCATTTTTGCTAATGGGCCTCAAATTCCTTCTTGAATCTTTGCCCAAAGCCTATGCGCGACCCATTGAACTTAAAATGATTTATTTTCTTATTTTTAATTAATTAATTGAATATTTATTAATATTAATTCATTTAATTGATTTTAATTGTAGGAAAATTCAAAAAATATGGTTTTTAGATTTTGTGTGAAGCAAATCTGATCAAGGCAAGCTGGCAATCTCGTTTCTCAATCAAAAAAGGCAAAATCATCCATGTTTGGCAAGTTTTATCAATCAAAAAAGTTGGAAAAGATTTGATTAAAATCAAATATTGAAAACATAATTTCATGGACTTTTGGGCCAAGATTTACCCTAGTTTTGATTCCAATACATATGCTGAAGCCAACCCTAGTGTTAACAACGTGAAAGCTGCCATAGAAAACCATATGCAATATTGAAAAAAAGGGAAAAAAAGTTCAAAACTGTTTTCTAACTTCCAGGCAGATTCAAGAAAGTTTGTTGATTCTAATCCCTTACTGGGAGTTTCCTGAACGTACTGCAAGCAATTTCCAGTCTTAAAGCTCAAAGAACGCGCAAGAACAAGTCACTCGGTTTGCATTATTTTCCAAATCTGCATATCATAATTCATGCGTTTTTAATCCATTTTCTTGATTGGTTTGTGTTGTTAGGAATGTTCTGCAGCTAATGGAATAGTTTAATTGTGTTGAAACATCCTGAATCAAAATCTACCATGGACGAAATCTAGGGTTTTTGAAGCTCTCAATTGGGGCTTTGCACGTAAGGAAAAATTGGACCACATCATGACTATGGTTGAATTCGTCAAGGCCAGACGAATTCAACCCAACCCTCGCGCTCTTTTTATATCATCCATAGCTCTAATCGCTATTCTTGGCACTTTTGGTTTGTGGGGGTTTAAAACCCCTGCTATCTTGTTTATGTTTACAGGTGAAACGAAGAAGACAATAGGTGGCAACGTGTGACTGGGTGGTTCAAACTCAGCGCGCGTATTTTTGTTTTGCATCATAATAGTTGTTTGTGTTTTATATAATATTTGTTGTCCATATGTTTAACAAAAGCGCTTCATAGTTCAGTTGGCAAGGGCACTAAGGCAAGGAGTACTGGGACCTGGGTTCGATTCCCAGGTCCCCCATATAATTCTTAATATTTTTTCTAACACAATCCTGTGCAGCAATCATCCAAAATTCCACCGTGCACGCCCAGCAACAGCTTGCCATGTGGCTTCAGGCATTCATCCAGTGGCCAGGAGATGAAGTCCATGATATTCAGGGGTCAATGAGCATGCACACGATCATGAAAGTCAACAAGGCTTAGACTTCTCTTGGGCCAGAATTGCTTCAGTACACCTCCATATGGGCCATCACACCCCCTTTCGTTTGCCTTGTTTTATTTTATTTTCTTTTCTTTTAATACTTTTAATTGTTTTAATTATTATTATTAATTCACCACAAATTAATTTTTCACAAAATAAAATCAGAAATCATAAAATTGTAAATATTTTTTTTATTATTTGTTAAATTTACTATTAACTATTAATTTTGTAAATAAATATTAACAATTAACTTAGTTTAATTTAGGTTTAAATTTTAATCTTTTTCTCAATAAATAAAAATTCTATAGAATTAGGTTTTGACATTTTTAATCATTTTCTTATTATCATCATTATTAATTATTATTATTTTCGTACATAAAAATGTAAATTAAGTAATTAGCTTAAATTAGGTTAACTTTAACATTTTCTTAATAATTAAAATAAACTTAGAACTAGGGTTTTCTTTTGATTTTAATTTCTTTATTTTCATTAAATACAAAAAAAACATTAAAAAAAATATCTTTCTTTAATTAATTAAATAATTAGGTTTACTTTTTAATTTAATACAAAAGGACAAAAAAACTCATAATTTCTCAAAAGGGTCCAAAACCCTCGGACGTTCCAATTTAATTCTTTCGCGCGTTATTTTCTTATTAGATTATTATGTAACTGTTTCCGGAATGTAATAGTAATTAGGTTTACCGCTTTCTTTACTTTCCGCACTTTATCAAAAACGGGTCTTTGTTTTTTGGCGATGTATAGACCCGCGCCTTGTAATAGCGTAGCTTTTACCTTTCCGTGTTTTATTTTCCGCACTCCTAACTGCTAAATTGCATGAAAGAATGTATGATAATTAAAAACAACTCGTAGCTCACAATTGCATGATCAAAGATAAATGTTAACATGAAAACAACATACAAAGCACATGCCACTTCTAGGGTACGCCTCACTCATTGCCTCGAAAGTGGTCGTCAAGTATAGGGTGTTTTAGCGGTCGCCCTTATGTCTAAGATCCAGTTGCCTCGAAAAGGTTGCCTCGGATTAAAAAGGATCTAGGACATTAGGCTTACTTCTAAGGTGTCCTACTATTGCTTCGGTGACCACATTGTCCCTCAATCGGATTGACCCGAACACCTCCAACGGTGGTGCTACCTACCTCTCAATGGTGGGATGGCACTATCTTAAGGACTTTTACACAGCCTAATTCCTTAGGGTAGGTAGATGACTCATGGGTACTTGCTCTCTTCAAAAACAAACCAAACATCTTTTCACACTGACACTTTCAAAAGTTTTCAAAACAAATTTTTCAAACACTCTTGAGGACAGATACAAGAGTCACTCAGAAATCTTTCAAAAACGAAACTTTTTTCGAACCCACTCACATTTGAAAAGCAAACAAATTTTTGAAAACATAAGAGCAAGTACCTAAGAGCCCGTGGATAACCACGGATAGAAAGGGTGCTAACACCTTCCCTTTCTATAAATCTACCTCCCGAACCGAGAAACATTCTCGAATAAGGAATTTTGCTGTGCTTTTGTCCTTTCCATGTTGGAGAAAATAAAAGACGGTGGCGACTCTTGCTTACCGCGACATTTCGCAAACCAGCTTTAAACAGTCAGTTCTATTTCCACCGATCACAGAACTGACGACTCTGTTGGAGATACTTAAAGTGAGGTGTACCTTAGGATAGATCATACTTATGTTTTCAATTGAATGTTTTGTTTGCTTTATTATTGTGGGCATTGTCTTGGAGTTTCATAGATCCTAACCCGGATCTGGGGATACCCTTTTAGGTAGCATAAGCTGTGAGGGACCTGTCCGCGTAGACCGACACGGGTGAAGCAGTGGCTACGTTGGTGTGGCACCTTGGTCTGTACCGATATCCCTTGTGTTGCAACGAGGAGAATATGGGTCTTCTAAGGAGTCATTAAGCACCAACCGACCTTAGAACCCTAATTTGACCCAACTTGGCCATAGAACAGTAGCAGTATGCTACGCCCATTGAGGCTAAACTCTCGCGATGGTTCTGGCCGCAAGAAAATATTGCGACGTTGGAGTTATGACCGATTGAGGGTAGTCAGTGATATTGGGATCCTCTAGAACCCGGTTACTATTTTCTAGGACAGGTCTTAACCAACGAAACTGAAAGAGGGTAGTACATAAACTTCATGTTGGCCTAAACTCTAAGGGCTTTCTGGTGTGACTTGTGTGCCTTAAAACTTGGACTACTTGCATATTCTTATCTGACACATGAGTTTCTTGCAGGTTTTGTATACAGTCCTTGATCGGGACTTATAATAGGGCCTACTTACATCACTCCACGCATAGCATAACATCATACCATCATAACATCGCATACATCCTGCATAAGGACTAACCCATTTCAAGGATCTCAAGGGTCTGTGATGCAGGTCATGATGAACCAACATGTCTAGCAAGGGGCAAAGGGGATTTATTTTCCTCTAGCCAAAGTTGTCTAGAGATCTAAACACGATGACCTGAGTCAGGGGCTATGACCCACTGGATATGGTGAGCCTTGACTCTTGAAGAAGGACTCTCAACAACCTGAAGTTCCTTCAATCAAGCTACAAATTCAAATTCTAACAATTTCTCTGTTTACCCCGCGAGGTCCTTTAAAACATTGCATGCATATCATACATATCATTGCATTACAGGTACCCTCGTTACAGGTCACTTACCTTCTTCGCTGTTTATTTCAGCAATCGTCATGAATCCTGAATCATCCAACGAACAAGCTATCAAGGCCCTCCAGGCCCAGAATGCCCAGTTCCAGGAGTTGGTTAAGAGTCTAGACCAGGGTCAATAGGATTCGAAGACTCTGCTCTTGAAGAAGAAGAAGAAGAGGACGGTGCTGTTTAACCCTAGACGCAAATCTGGGAATGGATCACGAAACGAGGTTGAGTTGACTACCCCATCTGTTGAAAAAGACAGTCCCCATGAGAGAGAGGTCCCTAGTCCAGTGGTCTCTGACAACGAGACAGATTTCAATGATGAACAGTACCCTCCTGCTGAGGACAGGTACAAACAACTTGAAGACCGGTTAAGTGCTATGGAGATACAAAAAGTGCCCGGCCTGGACTTCGAAGATCTAGGTCTGTCTTCTGGGGTAGTGATCCCACACAAGTTCAAGGCACCTGCTTTTGCAAAATATGATGGGGCTTCCTGTCCTAAGTTGCATCTCAAGTCATACATAAGGAGGATCCAGCCCTACACGGCTGACAAGAATTTGTGGATTCACTTCTTTTAGGATAGTCTATCAGGGACTCAACTCGAGTGGTTCTATCAACTGGATGGAGCCAACATCCGCAGCTGGGAGGACTTGGCCACTGCGTTCTACAAGCAGTACCAGTATAATGCCGACCTTGCTCCCACGCGCACTCAGCTTCAGGGGATGTCTATGGGTACAGGCGAAGGCTTTAAAGAATATGCTCAAAAATGGAGGGACCTGGCTGGAAGGGTACAGCCACCTCTAACTGACTGTGAGCTCGTCGACATGTTCTTGGGGACCCTGTCTGGTCCATTCTTCAACCACCTGATTGGTAGTTCTTCTGCTGGGTTTACAGATCTGATCTTAACTGGGGAAAGAATCGAAGCTGGTATCAAGTCCGGGAAAATACAGAATGGTGACTCCTCGAACACTGAGAAGAAACCATCCAAGAGAGAATCTAGTGCTGTCTATGGTTCAAGAGGGCAGAGCAAATCTGAACACCGCCAAGCTGTCAACGCGGTAGTTATTGCAAAACCGGTCGGTGCTCCTCAGCGTCACAATCAACAAAGGGAAGAGAGACCTAAAAGGCAATTCACTCCCCTCAGCGTGACCTTGTCCCAGATATTGCCGTAGTTGCTGGAGACCAAGTTGGTAACTCTAAGGGACCCTCCAAAGAATCCCAACAGGACACCTTCAAGGTATAACCCCAACATTCGTTGCGCTTATCATTCTGACAGCCCGGGGTATGCTACAGATGATTGTTGGACTTTGAGAAACAAGGTTAAGGATCTGATCAACGCAAAGGAAGTCCAGTTCGACTCTCCAGAGACTCCCAATGTGATCGCTGCTCCCTTGCCAAAACACGGTTAGGATTGTAATCGTTTTTGTTTTCTTCATTCGAATGTTCAAGTTATATTTTTCTTTGATTGTTCAAACATTCTATTCATGTCAAACGTTGTTATTTCATTATTGCATTACACATGTCTGTTTTGAAGTAATTATTTCGTATTCACTATATACAAACTGCTTTCATATTTTTGTGATGTTCAAACGCTCGATTAACAAATTCTAAGCCTCTTGAGGGAGGATGACGAAAATGATACCACAATTTACAGTATGCTTTTGAGCGGACCCCGCTGATGAGGTACAGGCATTGTTTCAATTCCTAAACACTGGAGTCATAAGGAAGATAACCCCTCGTTAACCCCTTTGAGCCAAAGAAGTCGGGGTTTTTCTTTTCGAAAATTAAAACCCTTAATTATAACCTGGGGCAGGGTAGTTCTCTCAGTTGATCCAAGTGCACAACGAATGGCGCCTTACAAAACAAAAGACAGTGATGGTTCCGAATAATCATAACGACAGGCAGTCATCATTTCTAAAAATAAAAGCCCAATAAGTCAAAACCTATGAAGGAGACTTACACAAAAACTGGGGCATCCCGCTGACTGTAAATACAAAAAAAAAGGTCAGGCAAAAACAGGGATAACGACATCAAAAAGAAAGAGGTCCTACAAACCCTCGACAAAAAAAATGATGACTGCCTATTCAAAATAAACTGTCAATATCCGAACCATTACTGAAATATCCGAGCAAAGACTCAAACAAGGTCTGACGCACGATTAACTGAGGTTAGGATTGAAGAACATCATGAAGAGTGGGTGGGTACAAATAAACTTGAGCCTTTATCCATTGTTTCTTAAACCGTGAACCAGGCCATGCTACAACCCTTAAAAGTCCTAGCTGAAGCATGGGTTAGTTCGAAAGCATACCGTTACGAAAGGTATCCTGACTCCTTAAGGCTTGTGGTAAAATAACAAGTTGACATCACATTTTACAAAATTTGCTTGTTTTACTGAAAAATGCATTTTCAAAAACTTCAAGACAGGCATAAGCTTTGCATTTTAACATAACTTTGTTTGCATATGACTTTTTGTTTGAACAACAGAGAAATTCGCACGAAGAATATCTAGTGAACAAAAGCATTTCCAATCAAGGGGCAGACATGATCATGGTCCATCATCTGGGGCATTTAAGTCAAGATTCGTAGAATCTCTCAAAAGGCCAACCAGGTTGGGGCAAATCTCCAATTTGGATCACTAGGGGCATTGGACGATCAAACGACGATCTTCTGGTAGTATGGCAACACAAGACTACTAACAGGGGCACCTCCCTACATCCTGAGGGCACGGACATAGTCGAAAAATACTGCGCATAAGCAAAGACCCGCTAGGTTGACACACCTAGGCAAAAATAAGGGCTTCCCGGCGAACCAAAAGGGTTCGGGCAAAATGAGGGATGAAATAATAAAAATCTGTACACCCGGCAAGTCGAAAACCTGAAAAGGCGGCTTGGGCAAAAATGGGTATCCCGGTGGGCTGAAAACCCAAAAGGGCGGTCCAGGCAAAAATTAGGGATCAAAGTGTACGACTATGTCCCGTCATCTCGTCACTTGCCTACCAAAAGAAGATTTGTCAATCGGCAGTCATCAAGCACCTCCGCAGGTACCTTCTCCCGCAGAAACTGGGGCAATAAGAATTGTCTAAGCAATCTGGTTGCTCTGTCCACCGAGGTACCAAGGTAAGTTCAGCTGAAGAATACGACCAAGATACCTTCACTCCCTGCAGAGTATGAATACATCTCCCCAGCCGTATTCAGAAGGTTATCCCCACCAGGGTCTAACTGGGTTATCCTCAGCTAATTATCACGGAAAGATCGTCTTCGGCAAAGTTCTTCCTATCCCCCAGCGGAGTTCATCAAATTCCCCAACATAACTTATCAAAGGAATCCCCAGCGGAGTTCTCATTAAAATCTCAGTGAAGTATCTCTTCCCACAGAGTAATTCCCCGCGGAGTAATCTCTTCACCAAGTTTATTCCCCAATGAAGTCATCCTCTCCTACCGGTTTATTCTTGCAACCGTCATCCCCAGCGGAAATGAAGAACTCTACTCTTCAACATCAGCCCAGGATTCCACTTCCTGGCATGCGTCAAGGATTTACTTTCCCAGACGAAGATACATTCATAAACATCACATTACAATATGATACATGCATATACGTATCATATAATATAATCTCATGCATGCTGAGAATATCATCGTTTGATCTATACCATGCATTGCACATGACTGACCTTTACCTTTCAGGAAGAATACAGTTAAATGATCAGCTATGTCAAAGTAGACAAATTCAGTCAAAGCAGACAAATTCAGTCAAAAGAAGACAAGTCCAGTCAAAATTAATTCCACTCGTTGTTATAGACACTCGTCGTTATAGACACTCGTCGTTATAGACACTCGTCGTTATAGACACTCGTCGTTATAGACACTCGTCGTTATAGACACTCGTCGTGATAGACACTCGTCGTTATAGACACTCGTCGTTATAGACACTCGTCGTTATAGACACTCGTCGTTATAGACACTCGTCGTCATAGACACTCGTCGTTATAGACACTCGTCGATATAGACACTCGTCGTTATAGACACTCGTCGTTATAGACACTCGTCGTTATAGACACTCGTCGTTATAGACACTCGTCGTTATAGACACTCGTCGTTATAGACACTCGTCATTATAGACACTCGTCGTTATAGACACTCATCGTTATAGACACTCGTCGTTATAGACCTCGTCGTTATAGACACTCGTCGTTAAAGACCACCCGTCCATGAAGATAACCCGTCCTTGAAGAGACAACTCGTCAGAGAAGACAATACTCCTTGGTTCGGTTAAATCAATCCCTAAAGGTTTTCTGAGATAACCTGTCATTAGAGACAACTCAACAACCTTTCTGAATTCCAGATTCGATTCCTGTATCCAGCTAGGGCACGTCTGAAGAGTTTGAAGATTCAATTCCTGTATCCAGCCAGGGCATATCTGTTGACGACTAATTCCAGATTCGATTCCTGTATCCAGCCAGGGCACGTCTGAAGAGTTTGAAGATTCGATTCCTGTATCCAGCCAGGGCATATCTGTTGACGACTAATTCCAAATTCGATTCCTGTATCTAGCCAGGGCACATCTGTGAGTAACTGATTGGAGACTCGATATCTGTATCCAGCCAGGGCATGTCTATATGAAGAGTTTAGAGATTCGATACCTGTATCCAGCCAGGGCATATCTACATAAAGAGTTTGAAGATCAACCCCTGTAACAGGCCAGGTAATTATTTTCTTTCTCAGGTATGCAAGTTCTCGGTAAGGAATCTCTTACGCGATCGACACCTAGATGGCATCTATAAGCCCATCCATATACCAACAGTCTCCAGACAGCATCTATAAGCCCATCCTCCTATCCATCATCTCTCCAAATGGCATTTGTAAGCCCATTCCCGCCATCACGCTGCTGATACTCTACTATGTGAGTGCAAATTTCTGGGCACTCTAGTGTTCAATCATCTTCCACCTTCGGATTACGAAAGGCACGCAAGCCAATCTACATCCTCAGGTTTAAGAAGATTGAACAGGGGCAACTGTTGTACCCCAAAATTTTCCCTCCCATATTCTTCAAGATTTGTCAAGGTCAATCTCCAAATGGTTCAAAATCTCTCAAGGGTTGCACAGTCCAATTGCCTCCTAACACAGTCAAAATTAGGGTTTTGGTTCTTGCAAAGAAATTGAGGTTTTCAAGGGTCCAATCAAGTCCCATATGCCTATATACATTGTCAGGCATCTATATGTCAAGTTTCAAGACTCACAACACCAAGTTGCACAGTCAAAAGCCCTAATTGCTTCACAGTCAACTGCGGGGGTAAAATGGTCATTTGACAGTCAAAAGTCAAAATTTTTGGTCAACATCTTATTTTGAAGCCACAATCATCATTTGATCAATTCTTGATCATGATTCTTCAAGAATGGCTCAGAAATCATCAAGATGCAAAAAGTTGCTATTTTTGGACAGTTGAAAAGTCAACTGTAACTTGACCAAGGCATAACTTTTTCATGGTTCATCAGAAAAATCCCATCAAATGCTCATTTTGAAGGGGATGACATTTCCTACAACTCATCTTCACATTCCAAGTCCAAGAAATGCTCTCACAAAAAGTTATCAATTTCTACATTATAGGTCAATTTCAAAAGTCAACAAAAATGCACTTTAAGTCAAGGACCATAACTTGAGATTGGTAAATCCAAATGACATGGGACCACAGGCATTGGTTAGAGGATTTCAAGACCTTTCCAAAATGTCCAAGAACATGTTCATATGATCAAAATTGAGCAAGATATGCATTGGAGAAGTTGGGAAATATTTGGGAACTTTCAAAAGTCAATGTTGCCTAAAACACTTCATTTTTGCTAATGGGCCTCAAATTCCTTCTTGAATATTTGCCCAAAGCCTATTCACGACCCATTGAACTTAAAATGATTTATTTTCTTATTTTTAATTAATTAATTAAATATTAATTAATATTAATTCATTTAATTGATTTTAATTGTAGGAAAATTCAAAAGATATGGTTTTTGGATTTTTTGTGAAGCAAATCTGATCAAGGCAAGCTGGCAATCTCGTTTCTCAATCAAAAAAGGCAAAATCATCCATGTTTGGCAAGTTTTATCAATCAAAAAAGTTGGGAAAGATTTGATTAAAATCAAATATTGAAAACATAATTTCATGGACTTTTGGGCCAAGATTTACCCTAGTTTTGATTCCAATACATATGCTGAAGCCAACCCTAGTGTTAACAACGTGAAAGCTGCCATAGAAAACCATATGCAATATTGAAAAAAAGGAATAAAAAGTTCAAAACTGTTTTCTAACTTCCAGGCAGATTCAAGAAAGTTTGTTGATTCTAATCCCTTACTGGGAGTCTCCTGAACGTACTGCAAGCAATTTCCAGTCTTAAAGCTCAAAGAACGCGCAAGAACAAGTCACTCGGTTTGCATTATTTTCCAAATCTGCATATCATAATTCATGCGTTTTTAATCCATTTTCTTGATTGGTTTGTGTTGTTAGGAACGTTCTGAAGCTAATGGAATAGTTTAATTGTGTTGAAACATCCTGAATCGAAATCTACCATGGACGAAATCTAGGGTTTTTGAAGCTCTCAATTGGGGCTTTGCACGTAAGGAAAAATTGGACCACATCATGACTATGGTTGAATTCGTCAAGGCCAGACGAATTCAACCCAACCCTCGCGCTCTTTTTATATCATCCATAGTTCTAATCGCTATTCTTGGCACTTTTGATTTGTGGGGGTTTAAAACCCCCGCTATCTTGTTTATGTTTACAGGTGAAACGGAGAAGACAATAGGTGGCAACGTGTGACTGGGTGGTTCAAACTCAGCGCGCGTATTTTTGTTTTGCATCATAATAGTTGTTTGTGTTTTATATAATATTTGTTGTCCATATGTTTAACAAAAGCGCTTCATAGTTCAGTTGGCAAGGGCACTAAGGCAAGGAGTACGGGGACCTGGGTTCGATTCCCAGGTCCCCCATATAATTCTTAATATTTTTTCTAACACAATCCTGTGCAGCAATCATCCAAAATTCCACCGTGCACGCCCAGCAACAGCTTGCCATGTGGCTTCAGGCATTCATCCAGTGGCCAGGAGATGAAGTCCATGATATTCAGGGGCCAATGAGCATGCACACGATCATGAAAGTCAACAAGGCTTAGACTTCTCTTGGGCCAGAATTGCTTCAGTACACCTACATATGGGCCATCACACCCCCTTTGGTTTGCCTTGTTTTATTTTCTTTTCTTTTCTTTTAATACTTTTAATTGTTTTAATTATTATT
Source organism: Vicia faba (assembly GCA_948472305.1). NCBI lineage: Eukaryota > Viridiplantae > Streptophyta > Magnoliopsida > Fabales > Fabaceae > Vicia > Vicia faba. Next base: position 1,518,633,251 of record OX451741.1, on the reverse strand, counting down.
ATTAATTCACCACAAATTAATTTTTCACAAAATAAAATCAGAAATCATAAAATTGTAAATATTTTTTTTATTATTTATTAAATTTACTATTAACTATTAATTTTGTAAATAAATATTAACAATTAACTTAGTTTAATTTAGGTTTAAATTTTAATCTTTTTCTCAATAAATAAAAATTCTATAGAATTAGGTTTTGACATTTTTAATCATTTTCTTATTATCATCATTATTAATTATTATTATTTTCGTACATAAAAATGTAAATTAAGTAATTAGCTTAAATTAGGTTAACTTTAACATTTTCTTAATAATTAAAATAAACTTAGAACTAGGGTTTTCTTTTGATTTTAATTTCTTTATTTTCATTAAATACAAAAAAAAACATTAAAAAAAATATCTTTCTTTAATTAATTAAATAATTAGGTTTACTTTTTAATTTAACACAAAAGGACAAAAAAACTCATAATTTCTCAAAAGGGTCCAAAACCCTCGGACTTTCCAATTTAATTCTTTCGCGCGTTATTTTCTTATTGGATTATTATGTAACTGTTTCCGGAATGTAATAGTAATTAGATTTACCGCTTTCTTTACTTTCCGCACTTTATCAAAAACGGGTCTTTGTTTTTTAGCGATGTATAGACCCGCGCCTTGTAATAGCGTAGCTTTTACCTTTCCGTATTTTATTTTCCGCACTCCTAACTGCTAAATTGCATGAAAGAATGTATGATAATTAAAAACAACTCGTAGCTCACAATTGCATGATCAAAGATAAATGTTAACATGAAAACAACATACAAAGCACATGCCACTTCTAGGGTACGCCTCACTCGTTGCCTCGAAAGTGGTCGTCAAGTATAGGGTGTTTTAGCGGTCGCCCTTATGTCTAAGATCCAGTTGCCTCGAAACGGTTGCCTCGGATTAAAAAGGATCTAGGACATTAGGGTTACTTCTAAGGTGTCCTACTATTGCTTCGGTGACCACACTGTCCCTCAATCGGATTGACCCGAACACCTCCAACGGTGGTGCTACCTACCTCTCAATGGTGGGATGGCACTACCTTAAGGACTTTTACACAGCCTAATTCCTTAGGGTAGGTAGATGACTCATGGGTACTTGCTCTCTTCAAAAACAAACCAAACATCTTTTCACACTGACACTTTCAAAAGTTTTCAAAACAAATTTTTCAAACACTCTTGAGGACAGATACAAGAGTCACTCAGAAATCTTTCAAAAACGAAACTTTTTTCAAACCCACTCACATTTGAAAAGCAAACAAATTTTTGAAAACATAAGAGCAAGTACCTAAGAGCCCGTGGATAACCACGGATAGAAAGGGTGCTAACACCTTCCCTTTCTATAAATCTACCTCCCGAACCGAGAAACATTCTCGAATAAGGAATTTTGCTGTGCTTTTGTCCTTTCCATGTTGGAGAAAATAAAAGACGGTGGCGACTCTTGCTTACCGCGACATTTCGCGAACCAGCTTTAAACAGTCAGTTCTATTTCCACCGATCACAGAATTGGTGACTCTTCTGGGGATACTTAAAGTGAGGTGTACCTTAGGATAGATCATACTTATGTTTTCAATTGAATGTTTTGTTTGCTTTATTGTTGTGGGCATTGTCTTGGAGTTTCATAGATCCTAACCCGGATCTGGGGATACCCTTTTAGGTAGCATAAGCTGTGAGGGACCTGTCCGGCGTAGACCGACACGGGTGAAGCAGTGGCTACGTTGGTGTGGCACCTTGGTCTGTACCGATATCCCTTGTGTTGCAACGAGGAGAATATGGGTCTTCTGAGGAGTCATTAAGCACTAACCGACCTTTGAACCCTAATTTGACCCAACTTGGCCATAGAACAGTAGCAGTATGCTACGCCCATTGAGGCTAAACTCTCGCGATGGTTCTGGCCGCAAGAAAAGATTGCGACGCTGGAGTTATGACTGATTGAGGGTAGTCAGTGATATTGGGATCCTCTAGAACCCGGTTACTATTTTCTAGGACAGGTCTTAACCAACGAAACTGAAAGAGGGTAGTACCTAAACTTCATGCTGGCCTAAACTCTAAGGGCTTTCTGGTGTGACTTGTGTACCTTAAAACTTGGACTACTTGCATATTCTTATCTGACACATGAGTTTCTTGCAGGTTTTGTGTGCAGTCCTTGATCGGGACTTATAACAGGGCCTACTTACATCACTCCACGCATAGCATAACATCATACCATCATAACATCGCATACATCCTGCATAAGGACTAACCCATTTCAAGGATCTCAAGGGTCTGTGATGCAGGTCATGATGAACCAACATGTCTAGCAAGGGGAAAAGGGGATTTATTTTCCTCTAGCCAAAGTTGTCCAGAGATCTAAACACGATGACCTGAGTCAGGGGCTATGACCCACTGGATATGGTGAGCCTTGACTCTTGAAGAAGGACTCTCAACAACCTGAAGTTCCTTCAATCAAGCTACAAATTCAAATTCTAACAATTTCTCTGTTTACCCCACGAGGTCCTTTAAAACATTGCATGCATATCATACATATCATTGCATTACAGGTACCCTCGTTACAGGTCACTTACCTTCTTCGCTGTTTATTTCAGCAATCGTCATGAATCCTGAATCATCCAACGAACAAGCTATCAAGGCCCTCCAGGCCCAGAATGCCCAGTTCCAGGAGTTGGTTAAGAGTCTAGCCCAGGGTCAACAGGATTCGAAGACTCTGCTCTTGAAGAAGAAGAAGAAGAAGAAGAAGAGGACGGTGCTGTTTAACCCTAGACGCAAATCTGGGAATGGATCACGAAACGAGGTTGAGCTGACTACCCCATCTGTTGAAAAAGACAGTCCCCATGAGAGAGAGGTCCCTAGTCCAGTGGTCTCTGACAACGAGACTAATTTCAATGATGAACAGTACCCTCCTGCTGAGGACAGGTACAAACAGCTTGAAGACCGGTTAAGTGCTATGGAGATACAAAAAGTGCCCGGCCTGGACTTCGAAGATCTAGGTCTGTCTTTTGGGGTAGTGATCCCACACAAGTTCAAGGCACCTGCTTTTGCAAAATATGACGAGGCTTCCTATCCTAAGCTGCATCTCAGGTCATACATAAGGAGGATCCAGCCCTACACGGCTGACAAGAATTTATCGATTCACTTCTTTCAGGATAGTCTGTCAGGGACTCAACTCGAGTGGTTCTATCAACTGGATGGAGCCAACATCCGCAGCTGGGAGGACTTGGCCACTGCGTTCTACAAGCAGTACCAGTATAATGCCGACCTTGCTCCCACGCGCACTCAGCTTCAGGGGATGTTTATGGGTACAGGCGAAGGCTTTAAAGAATATGCTCAAAAATGGAGGGACCTGGCTGGAAGGGTACAGCCACCTCTAACTAACTGTGAGCTCGTCGACATGTTCTTGGGGACCCTGTCTGGTCCATTCTTCAACCACCTGATTGGTAGTTCTTCTGCTGGGTTTACAGATCTGATCTTAACTGGGGAAAGAATCGAAGCTGGTATCAAGTCCGGGAAAATACAGAATGGTGACTCCTCGAACACTGAGAAGAAACCATCCAAGAGAGAATCTAGTGCTGTCTATGGTTCAAGAGGGCAGAGCAAATCTGAACACCGCCAAGCTGTCAACGCGGTAGTTATTGCAAAACTGGTCGGTGCTCCTCAGCGTCACAATCAACAAAGGGAAGAGAGACCTAAAAGGCAATTCACTCCCCTCAGCGTGACCTTGTCCCAGATATTGCCGCAGTTCCTGGAGACCAAGTTGGTAACTCTAAGGGACCCTCCAAAGAATCCCAACAGGACACCTTCAAGGTATAACCCCAACGTTCGCTGCGCTTATCATTCTGACAGCCCGGGGTATGCTACAGATGATTGTTGGACTTTGAGAAACAAGGTTCAGGATCTGATCGACGCAAAGGAAGTCCAGTTCGAATCTCCAGAGACTCCCAATGTGATCGCTGCTCCCTTGCCAAAACACGGCTAGGATTGGAATCTTTTTTGTTTTGTTCATTCGAATGTTCAAGTTGTATTTTTCTTTGATTGTTCAAACATTCTATTCATGTCAAACGTTGTTATTTCATTAATGCATTACACATGTCTGTTTTGAAGTAATTATTTCGTATTCACTATATGCAAACTGCTTTCATATTTTTGTGATGTTCAAACTCTCGATTAACAAATTCTAAGCCTCTTGAGGGAGGATGACGAAAACGATACCACAATTTACAGTATGCTTTTGAACGGACCCCGCTGATGAGGTACAGGCATTGTTTCAATTCCTAAACACTGGAGTCATAAGGAAGATAACCCCTCGTTAACCCCTTTGAGCCAAAGAAGTCGGAGTTTTTCTTTTCGAAAATCAAAACCCTTAATTATAACCTGGGGCAGGGTAGTTCTCTCAGTTGATCCAAGTGCACAACGAATGGCGCCATACAAAACAAAAGACAATGATGGTTCCGAATAATCATAACGACAGGCAGTCATCATTTCTCAAAATAAAAGCCCAATAAGTCAAAACCTATGAAGGAGACTTACAAAAAAACAGGGGCATCCCGCTGACTGTAAATACAAAAAAAAGGTCAGGCAAAAACAGGGATAACGACATCAAAACGAAAGAGGTCCTACAAACCCTCGACAAAAAAAATGATGACTGCCTATTCAAAATAAACTGTCAATATCCGAACCATTACTGGAATATCCGAGCAAAGACTCAAACAAGGTCTGACGCACGATTAACTGAGGTTAGGATTGAAGAACATCATGAAGAGCGGGTGGGTACAAATAAACTTGAGCCTTTATCCATTGTTTCTTAAACCGTGAACCAAGCCACACTACAACCCTTAAAAGTCCTAGCTGAAGCATGGGTTAGTTCGAAAGCATACCGTTACGAAAGGTATCTTGACTCCTTAAGGCTTGTGGTAAAATAACGAGTTGACATCACATTTTACAAAATTTGCTTGTTTTACTGAAAAATGCATTTTCAAAAACTTCAAGACAGGCATAAGCTTTACATTTTAACATAACTTTGTTTGCATATGACTTTTTGTTTGAACAACAGAGAAATTCGCACGAAGAATATCTAGTGAACAAAAGAATTTCCAACCAAGGGGCAGACATGATCATGGTCCATCATCTGGGGCATTTAAGTCAAGATTCGTAGAATCTCTCAAAAGGCCAACCAGGTTGGGGAAAATCTCCAATTTGGATCACTTGGGGCATTGGACGATCAAACGACGATCTTCTGGTAGTATGGCAACACAATACTACTAACAGGGGCACCTCCCTACATCCTGAGGGCACGGACATAGTCGAAAAATACTGCGCATAAGCAAAGATCCGCTAGGTTGACACACCTAGGCAAAAATAAGGGCTTCCCGGCGAACCAAAAGGGTTCGGGCAAAATGAGGGATAAAATAATAAAAATCTGTACACCTGGCAAGTCGAAAACCTGAAAAGGCGGCTTGGGCAAAAATGGGTATCCCGGTGGGCTGAAAACCCAAAAGGGCGGTCCGGGCAAAAATTAGGGATCAAAGCGTACGACTATGTCCCATCATCTCGTCACTTGCCTACCAAAAGAAGATTTGTCAATCGGAAGTCATCAAGCACCTCCCCAGGTACCTTCTCCCGCAGAAACTAGGGCAATAAGAATTGTCTAACCAATCTGGTTGCTCTGTCCTTCTTGAATCTTTTCCCAAAGCCTATGCACGACCCATTGAACTTAAAATTATTTATTTTCTTATTTTTAATTAATTAGTTGAATATTTATTAATATTAATTCATTTAATTGATTTTAATTGTAGGAAAATTCAAAATATATGGTTTTTGGATTTTTTGTGAAGCAAATCTGATCAAGGCAAGCTGGCAATCTCGTTTCTCAATCAAAAAAGGCAAAATCATCCATGTTTGGCAAGTTTTATCAATCAAAAAAGTTGGAAAAGATTTGATTAAAATCAAATATTGAAAACATAATTTCATGGACTTTTGGGCCAAGATTTACCCTAGTTTTGATTCCAATACATATGCTGAAGCCAACCCTAGTGTTAACAACGTGAAAGCTGCCATAGAAAACCATATGCAATATTGAAAAAAAGGAAGAAAAAAAAGTTCAAAACTGTTTTCTAACATCCAGGCAGATTCAAGAAAGTTTGTTGATTCTAATCCCTTACTGGGAGTTTCCTGAACGTACTGCAAGCAATTTCCAGTCTTAAAGCTCAAAGAACGCGCAAGAACAAGTCACTCGATTTGCATTATTTTCCAAATCTGCATATCATAATTCATGCGTTTTTAATCCATTTTCTTGATTGGTTTGTGTTGTTAGGAACGTTCTGAAGCTAATGGAATAGTTTAATTGTGTTGAAACATCCTGAATTGAAATCTACCATGGACGAAATCTAAGGTTTTTGAAGCTCTCAATTGGGGCTTTGCACGTAAGGAAAAATTGGACCACATCATGACTATGGTTGAATTCGTCAAGGCCAGACGAATTCAACCCAACCCTCGCGCTCTTTTTATATCATCCATAGCTCTAATCTCTATTCTTGGCACTTTTGGTTTGTGGGGGTTTAAAACCCCCGCTATCTTGTTTATGTTTACAGGTGAAACGAAGAAGACAATAGGTGGCAACGTGTGACTGGGTGGTTCAAACTCAGCGCACGTATTTTGGTTTTGCATCATAATAGTTGTTTGTGTTTTATATAATATTTGTTGTCCATATGTTTAACAAAAGCGCTTCATAGTTCAGTTGGCAAGGGCACTAAGGCAAGGAGTACTGGGACCTGGGTTCGATTCCCAGGTCCCCCATATAATTCTTAATATTTTTTCTAACACAATCCTGTGCAGCAATCATCCAAAATTCCACTGTGCACGCCCAGCAACAGCTTGCCATGTGGCTTCAGGCATTCATCCAGTGGCCAGGAGATGAAGTCCATGATATTCAGGGGTCAATGAGCATGCACACGATCATGAAAGTCAACAAGGCTTAGACTTCTCTTGGGCCAGAATTGCTTCAGTACACCTCCATATGGGCCATCACACCCCCTTTGGTTTGCCTTGTTTTATTTTATTTTCTTTTCTTTTAATACTTTTAATTGTTTTAATTATTATTATTAATTCACCACAAATTAATTTTTCACAAAATAAAATCAGAAATCATAAAATTGTAAATATTTTTTTTATTATTTATTAAATTTACTATTAACTATTAATTTTGTAAATAAATATTAACAATTAACTTAGTTTAATTTAGGTTTAAATTTTAATCTTTTTCTCAATAAATAAAAATACTATAGAATTAGGTTTTGACATTTTTAATCATTTTCTTATTATCATCATTATTAATTATTATTATTTTCGTACATAAAAATGTAAATTAAGTAATTAGCTTAAATTAGGTTAACTTTAACATTTTCTTAATAATTAAAATAAACTTAGAACTAGGGTTTTCTTTTGATTTTAATTTCTTTATTTTCATTAAATACAAAAAAAACATTAAAAAAAATATCTTTCTTTAATTAATTAAATAATTAGGTTTACTTTTTAATTTAATACAAAAGGACAAAAAAACTCATAATTTCTCAAAAGGGTCCAAAACCCTCGGACGTTCCAATTTAATTCTTTCGCGCGTTATTTTCTTATTAGATTATTATGTAACTGTTTCCGGAATGTAACAGTAATTAGGTTTACCGCTTTCTTTACTTTCCTCACTTTATCAAAAACGGGTCTTTGTTTTTTGGCGATGTATAGACCCGCGCCTTGTAATAGCGTAGCTTTTACCTTTCCGTATTTTATTTTCCGCACTCCTAACTGCTAAATTGCATGAAAGAATGTATGATAATTAAAAACAACTCGTAGCTCACAATTGCATGATCAAAGATAAATGTTAACATGAAAATAACACACAAAGCACATGCCACTTCTAGGGTACGCCTCACTCGTTGCCTTGAAAGTGGTCGTCAAGTATAGGGTGTTTTAGCGGTCGCCCTTATGTCTAAGATCCAGTTGCCTCGAAAGGTTGCCTCGGATTAAAAAGGATCTAGGACATTATGGTTACTTCTAAGGTGTTCTACTATTGCTTCGGTGACCACACTGTCCCTCAATCGGATTGACCCGAACACCTCCAACGGTGGTGCTACCTACCTCTCAATGGTGGGATGACACTACCTTAAGGTCTTTTACACAGCCTAATTCCTTAGGGTAGGTAGATGACTCATGGGTACTTGCTCTCTTCAAAAACAAACCAAACATCTTTTCACACTGACACTTTCAAAAGTTTTCAAAACAAATTTTTCAAACACTCTTGAGGACAGATACAAGAGTCACTCAGAAATCTTTCAAAAACGAAACTTTTTTCAAACCCACTCACATTTGAAAAGCAAAAAAAATTTTGAAAACATAAGAGCAAGTACCTAAGAGCCCGTGGATAACCACGGATAGAAAGGGTGCTAACACCTTCCCTTTCTATAAATCTACCTCCCGAACCGAGAAACATTCTCGAATAAGGAATTTTGTTGTGCTTTTGTCCTTTCCATGTTGGAGAAAATAAAAGGCGGTGACGACTCTTGCTTACCGCGACATTTCGCGAACCAGCTTTAAACAGTCAGTTCTATTTCCATCTATCACACTTACCATCCTTCTTAGGTACTGGAACAATGTTTGCAACCCACTGTGGGTAAGAAGTGACAGCTAGAAATCCGGTGTCAAACTGTTTCATGACCTCAACTTTGATTTTCTCAAACATCTCAGGGCGCATAAGGCGAACCTTCTGCTTTACCAGAGGGCAGTCTTCTTTGGTTGGCAAGCGATGAACCACAATATCAGTGTCCAAACCAGGCATATCTTCATAGGACCAAGCGAAGATCTCAACATAGTCACGTAGCATCTGTATCAACTGCTGCTTAACACTAGGCTCCAGATTCGCACCTATCTTGACCTCTTTCTTGTCTTCCTCTGTTCCTAAGTTTACTTATTCAACTGGCTCTTCATGAGGCTGTATGGCCCTTTCTTCCTGTAGTAACAGTCTAGTAAGTTTCCCGGGCACCTCACAATCCTCCTCACCTTCGTCCTCGGCTCGGTTGATCGGATTTTTGAAGTCATAACTGGCAGTAAAAGAGTTGTTATCAATGGGATCCAGAGTGGATGTGGATCTGCATTATGATACGTGAGTGTGTGTAAGAGCACATCTGTTTTGATAAAGTGAGAGACAGAAAAGAAAAATAAGGAGCGCAAAATTTATAATGCAAGAAACGTCCAATGTTTTATTGATGATATATGAAAATGACAAATAATAAGCCCTCACAAACAAAGCCAAGATGCCTCGGGAAAGGCACAAGGCCATAAAGTTTCAAACTGTTTATTACAAACTTCAAAACAAAAGTCAATTACTGTGAAATAAAGGAAACAGGTATGAAGTCTTTCACCATCCAGTTGTTCAAGCCACCATTGGTTGTAGGGTAGATCCAGCTGTCGATATCTGAATCTTCTTCACCATCCTCAATCGCATTAACTCCCTGATTGCTGATATGCAGAGGAGGTCTTCCAATCCCCGAGCGCCTAACAGCCATTTGAGCACCTGTAGTAAAGCCCAAACCAAACTTGCCAGTTTTGTGTGTGAAATCAGGGAGCAGACCCCAATTTGCACACCCACCTTTTTCAATTACAGCCCTGGCATCCTTGAGGGAAGCCATCTTCATCGGAGGTTTGTCAGCAGCAACTTCAATCGACGCCAAAGTATGGGGGACCTCTTCAAAGTTCTGACAAGAGGTTTCGATGAATTCCCCATCCATCTCCACATAGCGAAAGGAATTGAGATGACTCACCACGTACTTCTCTTCTCCTTGTACCGTAACAATCTTCCCCTTTACTGGATATTTCAACATTTGATGGAGCGTGGAGGTCACTGCCCCAGCCTTATGAATCCAAGGACGACCCAACAAGCAAGAATATGATGGTCGGATATCCATCACGTAGAAAGTAGATGGAAAAGTCTGAGAGCCAACTTTAACAGGGACGTCCACCTCCCCGTGCACCATCCTTTTTTACCCGTCGAAAGCCCTGACCACAATATTGCTCGGCTTCAGAATCAAACCTTCACAGTCCAGACGGTCTAATGCTTTCTTTGGCAAAACATTCAATGAGGACCCGGTATCCACTAGCACATGGGCCATAGTAGTGCCCCTGCACTCGATCGAGACGTGCAGAGCATCATTGTGATTTCTTCCTTTAGCAGTCAGATCTGTGTCTGAGAAACCCAACCCATTGTCGGCAGTCAAGCTAGCTACACAATCTTTGTATTGATCAGCTGAGGTTTCCTGCGGCACATGCGCAGTCTTGAGGAATGCAATTAGAGCCTTTGCATGGGCTTCAGAGCACAATAACAAGGACAGCATGGAGATTTTTGATGGGGTCTGCCCCAGCTGCTCGACTACGTTGTAGTCGCTCTTCTTGATAATCTTCAGAACTTCCTCTATCTCCTGCTTAGAGGTTTCTACAATTCTCTTCTTAGGTGCCTCCGTCTGGGAAGGCTCACCTGTGATTTCTTTGCCCCGAGTGCCAGACGGCTCGGTGACAGAGTTGATAACTGGGATAGGAACTGGGATAGTAGTTGATGTACTAGCAGATGGAATGACAACAGGTTTGTGGACAGTCGAAGGGGAAATCTCGGGAGAAAATAGTCTTCCACTTCTGGTGACCTTGCTGGCCCCGACAATATTGCTGATATCAGCATCAGCTTCTTCACTCTCTAAGTCTTGTTTAACTCTATGGTAATACACATCGGCCCCATAGTGTCAAGGGACAACCTTATCCGAAGTGTATAGGATAGGACCAGGGACAGTAATTATTAACGGAGCAATTCTTGGGACGGATGTAATCCTAACAGATTTTCTCGAGGAAACTTTGGAAGGATTGACGGAAATGGTTATGATGGCAACATCTTGAATTAGAACCAACAGAATCATAGTCTTTTCGAACATGATCTCTTTGTTATCCATCATGTGTTGAACACCTGATTTCAATAAGTGGCAACCAGCAGGCAGAATTGAACACAAGTGACAACCTTTGCCACAACCCAGAAATAAACCGGCCAACAATAAATTCTTCTTAACTATCATCAAAGGAGTAGAAATTTCTTCCACGGAGGTCACAAATAAATCACCGTCCACATCATTCACTCCATGACCATGTTTGGGCATAGGAGCAGTTATGATGTTGGGCTTCTCCGGAGCTTCAAACTCAATCTCTTTAGCTTCAATCAAATCTTGCACCTTATTCTTCAAGGCCCAACAGTTGTTTGTATCATGACTTGGGCCATCGGAGTGATAGGCGCAGCGGGCATTCGGGTTATATAGCGGAGATGTGGTGTTGGGATTCTTCGGGGCTTCCATCAGAGTTACCAGATTGGTCTTCAATAATTGTGGTAGAATTTGAGACAAGGTCATATTTAGCCGAGTGTACTGTCTCTGTGGTCTTTCCACCCTTTGTTGATTGTTTCATTGTGGAGAAACTGTGGGTCTTGATATCACTACCGCATTTACTGCTTGACGGTGTTCTGGTCTGCTTTGGCCCCTCAGACCGTAGACTGCACTAGCTTCCTTCTTACCGGTGAAAGTCTTCTTTACTGCACTTGATGAAGTATCTTTCTGTATCTTACCACTTCGGATACCAGCTTCTACTCTCTCCCCAGTCAAAATTAACTCAGTAAACCCAGATGATGAACTGCTGATCAGATGATTGAAAAATGGACCAGATAACGTCCCAAGAAACATGTCAACCAACTCCCTATCAGACAAAGGGGGTTCGACTCTTCCAGCCAAATCTCTCCACTTTTGAGCGTAATATTTAAAACCTTCACTTGCACCCATAGACATACCCTGAAGCTGAGTACGAGTGGGAGCAAGGTTGGCATTATATTGATACTGCCTTTAAAAAGAAGCAGCAAGGTCTTCCCAGTTTCAGACATTGGCTCCTTCCAACTGATAAAACCATTCAAGCTGAGTCCCTGACAGACTATCTTGAAAGAAATGTACCCACAAATTTCTATCAACAGTGTGGGGTTGAATTTTCTGGACATATGAGCGGAGATGGAGTTTTGGACAGGATACTCCGTCGTATTTAGCAAAAACAGGAGCTTTGAACTTATGATGGATCACTACTCCAGATACCAGTCCCAGCTCTCCAAAATCCAAACCAGGGATCTTTTGAATCTCCATGGCACTCAGGTGGTCTTCTTACTGCTTGTACCTATCCTCGGCAGGAGGATATTTCTCCTCATCATAATCCGTATCATTATCAAAAACTACAAGACTGGGGCCCTTTTCTTCTTCTTGGTTCTCCCCTTCCTTGGATGAAAAGGAAAGATCAGCTTGTTGTTTCAACCTATCCCTAAACCTTTTGCCCATACTCAGAAGAATGACCTTCTTCTTCTTCTTCTTCTTCTCTTTCTCTTTCATAATGAGAGCTTTCAAATCCTCTTGCCCTTTAGCCAAGCTCAAGAACATATCTTGGAATTGGGCATTTTATGCCTGAAGATCTTTGATAACTTGATCGGAAGACATTTCTGCTGAAATAAACAGCGGAGAAGATGAGAAACCTGTAATGGTACATGTAATGGCGTGCATGATAATGGGATGCGTATGTAATGATTTCAAAGACTTTGGGAGATTTAAATTTGCAAACCAGAAAATAAACAAACTTTATTAGATTAACTGGTAAAAAGGTTCAACAATGCCTTTGAGGCGTTACAAAGAAACAAATGGAAAGCAAATCTAAACTAGAAAAAGCAAAATCAGAAATCCCATGGACGCTTCTGCTTGGTGTTGACATAGTCATTGATTGTTCTTTCATTCTCGAGTTTCCTGGTGAGCTTTAAGATCTTCCTTTCTTGCTCATGGTACTTTTCCCGGTAGGTATCCCTCTCCTCTTTCAGCTGAATCCAAGATCTCTTCAATGCCCCAAGATCAGTGGGCATGTAGGGATAAAGGACTGTATAAGGAATGCCCTCTTCATTGGTAGGCTCCACTATCACTGGAAAAACAGCTTCATAGGGCATCCCAAGCTTCTGAGCACGAGCTCGGACCCATTGGAGATAAGGCTGCATAGGGAGGGAAGTCCTTGGTCCTAGCTCTTGAGGGTCAGATCTGTTCACCATGCCCCAAGCTCGTATAAACCTCTGGTGATGCTCGTCAACATCTTCCTTGTAGTCAAATGCAATATCTGTAAGAAGTAGCTCACGAGGACCATCTCTCCGAGCACGACTGAATTTTCGCAATGCTAAACAAGGACTGTAGGTTATACCCCCCTCTGATTCCAAGCAACGGGACATTAGGGTATCCCCCACGTCGATCAATTACAGTTGTGCTTTCCATAGCCTTGGAACTCCAAAGAATGTCTGTATGGGCAAGTGATATTAACCTGTAAGACCATCCCAAACCTTCTTCATTCTTCAACGCAAACTTGGGTAGGTGCGAAGTAAACCACCTTGATAGCAACGACATGCAACACATGAGAGTCCCTCTTCTACGCACAGTACGAGTGTAGAGGGCATGCAAGATATCACCCAGAAGAGTAGGCACAGGATTGCGAGACAGGAAGATCTTAACCGTATTCACATCTATAAAGGAATATGGATTCAGGAAGAGAACCAAATCGTAGACAAGGAGAGCCAAGATATCTTTGAAATCCTGAAAGTCCAAACTGTCCCAGAATAGCTGAGCTTGATCTATCAGAAACTTGGCTAAGAAACCTTCAACCCCTCTTCGTGTCACCCAATTGGATACTACATCAGCCCGTTTCAGATGTAGAGCTGAAGCAATGTCTTCTGGTCTAGGAGTCTCTTCCATACCTGTGAAGGGCATCTGCTCAAGGATGGACATGCCCAATAAGTGAGAAAACTCTTCCAAAGTGGGAACCAACTGATAATTTTGGAAAGTGAAACAATGATGCACAGGATCAAAGAACTGGAAAAGCACACTCATCATCTGCTCATTAAACTTGGAGGTAACTGGGCTAAGAAGCTGACTGTGTCTCTTAATGAATGAAGAAGTCTCAGAAACTTTTGAGGCTAGCTCTTTGAGTTGAGCAGGTATTTGCACAAAGTTAACTCGGATGGTGTTTTTGCGCATGGAAGCCATAATCTGCAAAACAAAACAAAGATAAATCCCCTCGGTCTTTGAAATGGTTAGTATAATGAAGTATGCATGCTATGTAATGATGCATGGTGTCATGATAAAACAAACAACAGGTATAGCAGATAACAGACATGGCAAAGGCAAACAAGTCACACAAAAGCCCTTAAGTTTAAGGCTTGCATGGGGTCAAAGGTATTACCCTCTTGAAGTTCAGTTGGTTTCAACCTGTCCTAGCAAAAGTAATCGGGTTCTAGAGGTTCTCAATATCACTGACCATCCTCCATCGGTCATGGTTTCAGCTTACACAATCTTTTCTTGCAGCCGGAACTATCTCAAGAGTATGGTCTCAATGAGTGTAGCATCGAGTATCAACCAGTTCTCAGCTTTACACCGAGGCCGGCTATCTCACTACTTCCTACTGGCCAAGTTGGTCGATTAAAGGTTCTAAGGTCAGTTGATGCTTAACGACACACATAGCAGCCTCGTATTCTCCTCGTTTCTCCATAAGGGATACCGGTACCAACCAATGTGCCACATCAATGTAGCTACTGCTTCAACCGTATCGGTCTATGCTGTATAGTTCTCTCACAGTTTATTGCTACTTACCTAAAAGGTGTCCTCCAGATCCGGGTTAGGATCTATAGTAACTCCCAATACAAAAACCCTTAAAAGTAAAGCAACCAAAACAAACAAGAGAAGCAAATATGATGAACTAATCCTAAGGTATACCCCACTTATTCATCCCCAACAGAGTCGCCAGTTTTGGAGATACGGTGGCAGAACCGACTGTTTTTTGAAAATGCTGGTTTGCGATTTGCGCTTGTGTTTGCAAAATGTCGTGGTAAGCAAGAGTCGCCACCGACTTTTATTTTATCCAAACTGGAAAGGAAAAAAAGCACATAAAAATTCCTTTTTTGAGATATTCTGAGTACGGGGG
Source organism: Vicia faba (assembly GCA_948472305.1). NCBI lineage: Eukaryota > Viridiplantae > Streptophyta > Magnoliopsida > Fabales > Fabaceae > Vicia > Vicia faba. The sequence continues at coordinate 1,518,618,189 of OX451741.1, read as the reverse complement.
GTAGATTATAGAAAGGGAAGGTGTTAGCACCCTTTCCATCCGTGGTTTTCCATGGGATCTTAGGTACTTGCTCATCATTTTAAAAAATTGCTTGTGTGTGTTTGTTTTGAAAAGTTTTTTTGTTTTGCTTCATTTTAACCCTTGCTTCTGTCTTCAAGAGTGTTATGAAGTGTTTTTTGAAAAGTTTGTTTTGAAAGTGTTTGTTTAAAAAGGTTTGATTTTGAGCAAGTACCTACTAGCATCAACCTACTCGAAAAAAGAATGTTTATGTTCTTGTTTCCTTTAGACAGTGTTATCCCACTATTAAAGAGTAGGTAGCACCGTCGTTGGAGTTGTAAGGGTCAATTCGAAAGGAATGTATGATCACTAAAGCAATGTTAGGACGTCTTAGTAATAACCCTAATGTCTTAAGATCATATTCGAGGCAACATTTCGGAGGCAACCTTTCCGAGGCAACATTTCCGAACGGGACTTTTGATCTTTGTTAGACAAGAGGGCAACCACTAAAACACCCTATACTTAATGATCGTTTACCGAAGGCAACCGAAGTAAGAGTATACCCTAAGAGTGCGCATGTGCGAGTGATTTGATTTCAAGTTATTATCTTTGCACATTTAGGGTTTGCTAGCCATTTTAAATTGTCATATAATCTTGCCATACAATCCTATTAACATACATCTAACAGTTAATATTTGCAGGAAATAAAATGCGAGAAATGAAAACTACGCTATTACAAGACTTCGGGGTAGGGGATTAATTACATAGCCAAAAAAACCCGTAAAACGATAAATAAAAGAAAATCCTAATTAAAACTATTACATACCGTAAGTAGTTACATTAATATTGCAAAAATAATAAAACGCGCGCGGTGAATCGAAAACGAGAGAAATTAGGGTTTTGACACCGTCTAAACCTAATTGAAAGAAAAATCATTTTTTGTGTTGTTTTTGATTGTTTTAAGAAAATAAGATTTTAATTGAATAAATAAAAGAACCTAATTACTAATTAATTTAAATTAAGAAAAATAATTAAGTTAACCTATTTTTGCATTTTTTAATTTTGAGAAAAGAAATAAAATTGAATTAAGAACAAACCCTAATTTTTTCTAATTGATTTTAGATATATAAAAAAGTTAGAATTAATCCTAAATTAAATTAAACTAATATTAAATTAAATTTTATAAAATAAAATAAAACCTAAATTCTAAATTGGTGAAATTGATTTTATGATTTTTTTGTGAAAAAAAGAAATTATTTTGTTAGAAAATAAATTAAACTAATTAAATAAAATAAAGGAAACTAGAAAAAGAAATAGAATGGGCCTGGTGGTATGCAAGCAAACAGGGGGGTAAGACTTGCAATTCTGGGCCCAAAAGCGCCTAGCCCTATTGACTTTTCCAGATCCCATGTTGCTAGCTTGACTGGGCGTATGGTGGACCTTCATTGGGAAGCTTTGGATCTGGCATGTGGATGATCTGATTGGTTGGATATTGAGGACATATGGTGGACTGGTTGTATACCTGTGTACCTAATTATGCATAGAAAAAATATAGAAAGCAAAGTTGGGGACCTGGGGATTGAACCCAGGTCTTTTGGCATAATCACACTGCGCGCTTACCAGCTGGATGGCTTGATTAGTTGTACAAGGAATGACAAACAATCATTATAGGTAAAAAAGAAATAATATATTACAAACGCGCGAAATTTTGAATGGGCAAGTCAGGGAGTGACACGTTGCCTTCTTCTTCCTCCCACCGTTGCTAAAAGTTCCCTGACCTTTACCTACAGTCGCCTGGGTGTAGGTATAACCCTATGCCTTTCCAAAATCCTATACAGGCGTGATAAATGCAAAACAATGGTACCAATCAACTCGTGGCAACCTCACGAGCATCATGATACCCTTATCCATGGCCAATTGTTCCTATAAAGAAAAACCCCAAAAACGAACCAAGAACCCTAACTATGGCATCTGGCTCTATAGTTAATGAAAATGCAATTAAGTATCACCATTAACTTACAAATGACTCATGGATTAAGGATATGTCAATAAAGTATGCTAACAATACCAGAATCATGATATACAAATTCAAAAAAACATGGAAGTCGTGGGACTCTTACAGTGCGTTTTTGGATGTTATGAGGCTTGCTAGTGATTGGAATAGGATCCTAGAACGTCCAGGAAGCGATTGAGATGACTAGAACGCTTTGAATTGGTCTGCAAATTAGAAATCAGTGTGCCACTTTTTTCAATTTTTTGAAACTTGCTCTCTTCTTTACACGCCTCCAATCCCCCTATTTTTGATCTGAACATCTTCCTTATGTACCCAAGAATGAATTAGGGTTGCAATTTGGTTTCAAATCTTCTCCAATAATGATCATTGATTCATGATTTGATTCTTAGTGCAAATCTTTCTAAATTGATAAAATCCAATCTTTTTGTGTCCATTTGAATCTTGCACGATTTTATTCCATCTCCAGGTGTATAATAGACCTAAACATGCACAAAATCTCAAGCTTTGATTAGTTTTTGATATTTTCATGATTTTATTTTGATTTTATTTGATTTAATTGAAATAAAATCAAAATAAATGACAAAAATAAAATAATGACAAATGGGAAGGATCATGGGTCGTGGGTCATGTTACAAACTCAGTGCAAGCATAAAAAGTTGGGCCCATTTGACAAAAATTGTAATTTTTGGCACATTTGACTTTTGGCAATTTTACAAAAAGGGTCAACTTCACCATTGCATAACTCCTTCACTTTTGACCCTAGATATGTGTTCTTGGACTTTTTAGAAAGCTTAATATGTCCTCTAAGCAATCCTTTTGGTCTCATCTCAATTGAGTCTTCCATGTTCATGTATGAAGCTTTGATAAAAAATGTGTTTTGTTGACTTTCCAAAATGACCTATAATGTCCAAATTCATATCTTCTTGTGTGTGCATATTTTGAACTTGGGAGCTGAAGGTGGATTGTAGGGAAATACATCCTCTTCAAAATGAGCTTTGGATGGGTCATTTTTGATAAAGTATGAGAAAGTTATGCTTGGTCAAAGTTGAGTTGACTTTTCTTGCAAAACCCTAATTTAGCAACTTTTGGGTTTTGATGAATTGTGAGTAATCCTTGAGTAATAATTATCAAACCATGATCAAATGATGAATAATACTTCAAAATGAAGATGTTGACCAAAAATCTTGAAGTTTGACATTATGTAGGACACAGTTGACTTTTGCCCTAGCACAGTCGATTTTCAGGCTTTTGAGCAATTGACTGAGCAAACTTCCTATGCAAGGCTTGAAACTTGACATGGATGATCTTGAGAACATATTATGACAATGGTGGGAATTTGGGATCCTTTGGACTCAAACATCTTGATGCAAACTGAAACCCTAATTTGAGGTAAACTGCCTTAGGAGAGAGTTTGTCTGGTCAACCCTTGGCCTTCCTTGAGCAATTTGAAGATCTCACTTGGCATGTATTGAGAAATATGGGAGGGAAAATTTTGGGGTACAACAGTCTGCCTTATAATACCAAGGCAATGGTGATGGTACGGTTGGAAGTGGTCGTGTTTGGACCAACTTTTTCTGAATCAATGCTGGTAATAGCTCTGTATAGCTCATGGGAATAAGATCATATCTCTCCCTTCTTTGATTATACCCTTAATTCCCCTGCTGGGATGGTCTCTGATAAGCAATGGTAGTTGGAGCGACATTCATAACAGGAGTAACTGAGGCGACCTGCTGATGACGCTGATAATTCCCTCTAGGAGCGTTTACCCTCCTCTCTTGTATAGCATAATTTATGTCTCCTTCTTTCTTCTTGGTAAACCGTAAGATGGCTTCTTTACACCTCAGGATCCTTTACTCTTCATCAAATGACCTTCTCTTATAGCCTCTTCTAAGCGGATACCCATTCCTACCATCTCAGTAAAGTCACTTGGCGCACTTGCTACCATCCTCTCGTAGTGGAAAGCACCCAGCATTTTCAAGAAAATCTTAGTCATCTCCTTCTCTTCCATGGGAGGAATCACTTGGGAGGCTACCTCGCGCCATCTCTGGACATACTCTTTGAACGATTCCCTGTATTTCTGAACCATGGCCCTAAGTTGGTCACGGTCAGGCACCATGTCCATGTTGTACTTGTACTGTTTGATGAATGCTTCTCCTAAATCATTAAAAGTATGGATATTGGCACTGTCCAAACTCATATACCACTTCAACGCAGCACCGGTAAAACTATCCTGAAAAAAGTGAACTAGCATACGCTGATCATCAGTATGGGTAGACATCCTCCTTACTTACATTACCAGATGAGCACGAGGGCAAGTGTTGCCCTTATACTTCTCAAATTCCGGGACCTTGAACTTAGCTGGTATCTTAACATTCGGGACCAAACATAGCTCATTCACATTCTTCCTAAATAGCTCTTTTCCCCTAAGGGTCTTCATCTCTCTTTGCATCTTGTCAAACTGCTCTTGAAAATCATCCATTATGTCATAAAGACCCAAGTCTTCACTCGGTGGAGGGAAAGGACGACACACATCATCATTAACAAACGGAATCAAATTCACCGAAGGAGGTGCAGCAGGAACAGCATGCACCACAGGAGGTGCCGGAGTAACAATAGTCTGAACCACTAGAGTATCTTGAGGACCAAGATTGAAACCTTCAGGTGCAAAATTCTCTGGCATTACCCATGGATAACCTTGAGGCATGAAATTCTGAACAACAGCTGGAGTAGCAGATACGGGAACAGTCAGAGCTTCAGTAGTTGCCTTTGTTGGTTGAGGTTGAACACTCGGTGGCTAATTCTGAGCAGCCACCAGAGCTTCCATCAGAGTAGTCAGATTGGCCATGCCGACCTTCAAAGCAGAAACTTCCTAGCGCAGCTCGCGATTCTCTTATTCTAAGTTATCCATATTCTTTTTGAAATTAGCCCGAGTGTTGTAGTGATGAGTCAGCTTGCTGAACGAAGTAAAGAAGCTTAGTAAGACACCTGGATATGCATACCAAATGCAAGAAATATGTGAAATATGATGCATGACATGTAATTCACATGATTATTTTTACTTTGTTATTTAATATTTCAAGGGATTTAAAGTTTATAGACATATGGCAAACATCAAAGTAATAATGCTTTTGAAATACTGGAATTTTTTATTTATTATAATAACTCCAAAATGGATTACAAGTTTCAATAATCCCAAGTAAAAGATGAAAATAAAATCTAAAACCCTGAGAAGAAGAACTGATGGAGATCACTTTATACGCTAGCACTTCCCCGTGAGCCTGGCAATATGAGCCTTCAACCTCTGGTTTTCTTCCACTTGTTTGATGGCAACCTCCTTCCAATCATATGAATCAGGAAGTGAGTGATAGGAACCTGATTGAGGCTTAGGAGAAAATAAATCCCCTTGCCTCTCCATATACTCTACTGCTCGACTCTCAAGGATCTCAATCAAGTCGTCTTTCTCCTTCAGGTATGCTCTGTAGGAACTCTCTAAAGTTTGGAACTTATTCTTCCAAGCATCCCTTTTCTGTTGCATACTAACCAAAGCAAGTTGCAGCTCTTCTAGATCATATAATAAGGGATGAGTGGTCTTCACAAATAGATCAGGAACGGGTGTCTCCCGGGTATATGGTATCTTTAACTGAATGGCTCTCGATCGGATCCATTGAAGATATGGCTCCAAAGAAACAACACCCTTAGGTTTCAAACCCTTCCTACTCTTCTTATGAATGTGACGCCAGGCCTTCGCAATCTGCTCCCTAGCTTCCCTATGGTCTTCTCCTTCCTTCATAAAGAAACTACTTAAATTAATACTATTCAGGTTATCTCTCATCGGATAACCAAGCTATCACCGTGCAAGAACAGGGTTATATTTAATTCCTCCCTTTGTACCAAGAAGAGGTACATTGGGGAAACTACCACAACTATCAATAATCTCTACATCCTGGTAAGCTCGATGATACCAATCAATATTCGAGTGAGTAAGTACCATGATCTTAGAAGCCCAACGGGGTTCTTTCTTGGCATCCCAAAAAGCATCAGAATGAGGCATATGAGAGATAAACCACCAGTACAACAGAGGCGTGCAACAGATAATTATCCCCCTATGATAAGAATTCTGAAGATGAATAGAGTAATAAACATCACCCAACAATATAGGAACTGGGTTTCCAATCATGAAAATCCTGATAGCATTAATGTCAATAAACTTGTCCATATTAGGAAATAAGAACAACCCGTAAGCAAGTAGAGCAAAGATGGCCTCAAAAGCAACTGTACTCTTCATTCTGGAAAAGTAACGAGCTTTCTCCAATACGAACTGAGCTGGTAATCCTCCAATCCCTCCTTTGGTAGTCATATGGGCTTCCACCTCAGACTTCCCCAGGTGAATCAAAGCAGAAATCTCATGTGGTTTTGGCTCACCCTCTAAACCAGTAAAAGGAACATGATCGGCAACAGGTAACTCCAATAGATAAGAATACTCCTCCAGTGTAGGCATCAACTGATAGTCGGGAAAAGTAAAGCAATGATACATCGGATCATAGAACTAGACCATGATCGAGAGAATACCCTCCTTCATCTTCAGCTTCATGAGAGGAATAATGGACTCATACTTCTTCCGAAAGTCTACAGAACACTTGATCTCGGGAATTAGACTGATCAACTCATCTATCTTGGGATCCTTGAAACTGTATTTTTCGGTCTTTCTCTTTCCATAATCCATGGTTAGAAAGTACCTGAGATATTCACAAATAGTCAACCTTTAAATCCCTTGAAATATGGTTTCTTCAAAATATGCTTATGAGTGCATGGAGGCATGATGCAACAATCACACACAAGATCACACATATAGGGTTCATAGGTTCAACGTCACGAGCATGAGGTCGAAGGTACTTCCTATAAGGTGTTGGTCTAAAAGTTATCATGTGCCGAACAAGGTTTTAGAGGTTCCCAGAGTCTACATCCTTCCTTCGCATATTACCAACTTCCCAATTAACTCAGTAATTAGTAATATTCTCAAGAAAGACTCGTCCGAGCGTAGTATCGCGTGACAACTATTTCCGGATTACTCCGTCATAGCTTCTGCACTACACCTAAAAGGCCAAGATGGGTTTGGTATTCTACGGTCCTCAGTTTCAGCAGGCTCCCGGGTCGAAAGCAGTACGTCTTCCCGATTACTCGGTAAACGACACTATAGTCAAAGGGGCCTCCACTGAGTGGGGGATCTCATGCCTCCTTTTTTTGGATTATTCCCTCAAAGTTAACATGACTATACCGCTCGTCCTATCTTAAAGTTTGCCCAAGTCCGGGTATAGGACTTATGAGAAATCACCAAGCACCCTGAAAACCAGGAAAATCCAGACAAACATATATACAACATATAACACAAAAAACAGTAATAACACATATACAAATATAAACAAAGATAGGCTTAACCCACTTAGGGATGGACCAGCAAGAGGTCAATCTTTCCCCAGTGAAGTCGCCATTTTTCTGAAGTGGTAGAAATGTTCAAGACTAAGCCATTGGATTGACTAGACTTTATACAAATCAAAATAAAAATCGCCATCGTGCTTTATTGTTTCCAAAGGAATGGGAAAAGAGCGAATAACCCAAAAAGAGGGGGAAAGATTCAAGGTAAGGGGGTTGGTTATGCAAAGGGAAGATATTAACACCCTAAACATCTACGGTACTCCACAGAAGCCTCTTTGTAAAATCTGTATATTTTGGCTATAAAAAATGTAGTATATAAAAAAATGGATGGTGGAGGTGAGGAAAGAAATATATTTTATTTTTATAATTTTTGCACCCACCGCGGTTGCGAACCTTTAGTGCCTACGTACCACCTTTTCGTGCAATAGGGGTTCAAGGTACATGTAGTTCCTCTTTTAAAAATTTAAAACACAAATGCGTTGGTTAATTTTATGAGATAAAACATCATCGTCATTGCTCGTGTGGAAAACATACCTACTACCCACAATCATGAGAAAAGAGAATTTGCATCATCTCAAAGTGGAGGATATGACTTGGATTTCAAAATCAACAAGGCCTCTCTCAACACCCAAGTGGAAAATATCTCTCTTCACTACACATTCTAGAAGTATAGTTGTTTGCATCACTACAAAGATTGACAAGAGTTCACCCTTTTGAGAAAAATTTAAAGATAAAAAAGCCAAAGTGGCAAAATAGTTTGAAATGAGATTGATTGACTTTTAGTCTTCTCATAAAAAATGTCAAGGTATTATTAAGTTGATTGGAGTTTATTTATGAAAATATTTTGAAAATGCATGGACATAAGTCCAAGTTTATTATGAAAATGGTTTAAGTTCAAAAACAAGAAGAGTTTTCAAAAAGGGGGAAGAAGATTTTTGAAATTAAAAAAGATGGGAAGAGAAGAAGAGACTATTCTAAAGCATAAGATAAAAGCTAGGGATAAGAATCATCTAACCAACAAGAAGCCAATACTTGACATTATGAGCCAAGATAGAATTCTCATTCCTTGGATTGAAACCAATCAAGCAAGAAAATACTAGACCTCTTGAGATAAACAAACTTTAAGTGTATTAAGTCTTCACAAAAAATTGGGCAGAGTAACGACTGTATACGGGTGAATTACATATTACAAACAAAGGGTGTAATCATAAAAACCTGCACACAAAAACAAACAAGCAACCCAATGTCTTGAGGTAAACCTCAAGAACTCCAGACAAAATAATCAGATAAGATCACAAGGTCTCCAAGATAGGTCAAGGTTTCTAATCCTAAGTCCAAAAAAAGTCCCATGCTCCATAATTCCAAGGATAGTAACCAAATAGTCCAAGTACCATTAAAGATTTTTTAGGGTTTGTGTTGATTATTAAGTATCTTAAGAAAGGAAAATAAAAGCTCAAGTGAGCAAAGTAAAAATGGCAAGAAAGTAAATGCTCAAATGAGCAAAGATGAAAATGGCATGAAATGTAAATGCTAAAAGTAAATAGTGCATAAAGCATAAAAGAAAGAATAAAAGTATAAAGTAAACAAGTCAATAATTAGTGGTTAGTTGGATGACCATCTTGAAGCTTGCATTTGGAACTCATTAGAGGATTGGTAGAACCAAAGCCTCCACACAACAAGTTGCATTTGCTTTTTGTCAAGTATATCATCCATTTGGAATTCTTATAAGTACCATTTAATGATCAATGATGGTTAAGTGATCCGCGTTGACCAAAGGTGTTGTAGATCCATTAGAGGATTGGTAGAACCAAAGCCTCCACACAATGAATCTCAAGGTTATTGGATCAAAGATATCAAATTAACATACTTGGGCTTGCAATCATAAGTTTGGGCCATGAATAATCATTTATTTGAATCGGGACAAAATTTAGCGCTATGTTAAGCAATCGTAAGTGGACTTATATAGAAGTCGCACCTATTTTGAGGTCGTTCTATAGCAATCTATGCATTATTTGTTTTGAGACATGATATAGAGATCATGCTCCAACAATATTTTGTGCAATAAGAAAGGGATGAGGTGAAGAGGGATGGGGAAAAAATATACAAACCACATTTGAATTAAATTTTAATCAAACTATTATTAAAATCATTCATCAATTTTTGTGGAGTTAAACTCAATACCATGAATCCAATGATGTTAATAAAGTTCATGATCCAAAATCTAACCCAAGATCAGCCAGAAAATCGTCACAAAATAATATCACATTTAATATACACAAAAAAGGGTTTTAAAATTATTTTAAAAATAGAAAATAATGAGAAAAATATCAACTATGTTCAAATTAATCAAGAAATGAAAAGTAAGACCATAGAAATATCAGAAAAAGGTCCAAATAATTTTACAAAATTTTTGGTAATTTTTTAAAGTCAGAAACTATTTTTAAAATTAAAAATAAATGGGTAAAATAAACAAAAAATGGTAAAAAAAAAAGTAAAGTCAGAAACAAAAATAAAATAAGGTCACCAATATTTGTCACAATATCATTGGATCATTCCATAATTTTTTCAGAATTTAAAAATATATAAAAGTATTTTTAAACATTTAAAACAAATCAAATAAGTGCAAAATTCATAAAAAATACCAAAACACAAAATTAAATTGTGAAAAAATAAAAATCAGAAAGAGAATAATCAAAAATATTTTTCATAATTTTTTTCAGATTTTTTGGACTAAAAATGAATTTTCTATGATTTTTTGAAATTTAAAACAATTAAAATATAAAAATCAGAAAAAGAAAATAAAAGTAAAATATGTGGACCATTGGATGAGAGTCAAAACGCGTTAGTTATCAAATCTAAAAGATCTGGCGCGCTATGCATATTGTGATGCGGTGGGAGAACTGACTCGAAGGTTTTGCGTTTTATCGCAAATGTCGCGGTTTAGCAAGAGTCGCCACCAACTTTTCTTTTATCCAAAAAGGAAAGGTGAAAAAGCACAGGAAAGACCTTTATAGATGTTTTTGATTTTGGGGGGTAGATTATGAAAAGGGAAGGTATTAGCACCCTTTTCATCCACGGTTTTCCATGGGCTCTTAGTTATTCGCTAGATCACTTGCTTTGGTTTGTTTGAAATGGTGCTTGTTTATGGTTTTGAAAGTTTTTTGTAAAAGAGACCATTCGTTTAGGTAATCTTTATAATGATCCTCGTTCATAAGAATGTATACTAAGATGTTTGTCTTTTGAAAATGTTTTCAATGTTTTGTAAGATGTTTTGAAATGTGTGTGTTTGTTTTGAAAATAGCAAGGATTATTATTTGAAATGGAGCAAGTAACTTAGAAGCTATTTACCTACTCAAATGTCTTTCTTGTGCATTTTCTATTCCTTTGACATTGTTGACCTACCATTTATTTGGTAAGCAACCCTATCTTTGGATGTAAACGGGATGGGCGTGGGTCATCATATAACCATGATTAGCAATATTTGCAAAGTATCTTAACATTTTTGAGGGACCGAGATCATTTTGTTTAGGCAAATTTTGAATAGCTGTTGGATGCCAAATTCGACACTTGCTATATTTGGTCTCTTTGACCAAACAACTGGAAATGAACTACACCAGGAGGTGTAATTCGACGCATGAGATAAATTAAGGAAAAGGATCCAAGGTATAATAAGAAAGCTTCGACCAAAGGTTCATTCGACCGAGGCAGATGTAGGTTGTTTCGACTGAAGGGAAGTGTTCGCGCCTTGGCACATGGGACGAAGACCATTTTGAAATTTGAATTATTGGAGGGAAAGGTGGTTTTCATCAGCGTCTAAGGGAAGGAAACGTGGCAAAAGGCTATGGGTCGAGAGGCATGCAGGAGACACTTGTCTTCATCCTAGCGCAGAATGTCCCCTCGACGGTTACCTATTTTTAGTATAAATTAAGAAGTTTGTGTAATTTTTAGTGTGTGCAACTTATAGTACAAAGTCTCTCAAATATTATCCAAGTAACTACTGCGTGAGAAAGGATAAAAAGCAGAGCAATGTACGTTAGAAACACCTTTTTTACTTAATAAAAGTATTTTCACTTTACTTTATCATTATCTTGCAAAGTTATCTGTTACTTCTTTTCACTTCTTTTACTTGCATTTTTATGTTTTCATTTACTGTTTAACAATCTTAAACATCTCTCCCCTGGGTCGAACGTGCGTTCTTCCTTCTCACTCATTTTACATAAAGATTAGCATATGTTCTGGGATTAGTTTGGTCAATCCCGCAAGCAAACCAAAAACTTACCTTTTTTGGAGACCAGCGGTTGTTTACCAAAAACAACGGTAAATAAATTGGCACACCTGGTGGGACGTTGCTAATTGTCTATGTTATTGTGTTTTTTTTTCCTGTACAGTTATAACATTGCATGTTATTACGAAGTGGTAGAATAACCAACAAATATACTGTTAGGAAAGAAAGCGGAGAGAATAGTATGGCTAATGAGCCAAACCATGGAGAGATACTCCACCGATTACAGGAACAACAGTTACTACTGTTGTCGAAGGGACTATCCCAACTTCTGTCGGATCCATGCCAGCGTTAAACATGAATCAGACTGGACCCTTACTTACGTATATGGGTCCAAGAGGTCCTTCAGGAACACCCCCACCAAGGATGAACCTAGGGTCTCGATCAACTGTACCCCCAGGCTTTTCGACAACCTGGATGGGTCGAGAACAGCCATATGCCATGCCAACTACTGAAATGGCTAGCCTTATGAATGCTGCGTCTACTTTCTCAGAACCTTTGGTAAATGCTACATCACCATTACAGGGATCTGGAGCCAGTAGAAACCAATTTTTAGGAGGGCCATCTCATATGATACCAAGTCTCACAAATGCTTCGACAGCAATTTTGAGGCAACAGATGGACGAAAGTAACCATGAAATGGTACAAATATTAGCACAAACTCTAAGTACAGTACTAAATCCCCTCATTCAGACTGCCACGCAGTAGAATCAACAGATGACAGCGCAAATAACGTGCATGGTTGAATTCTTTGGGGTGCCTCAAGTTGCTCAACTACCCCAAGTTGTTCGACAGCCCCAGAGGGTACCAATAAGATTAAATCAAGAGGTAATCATGGAAGAAGATTTGACCATTAATCCAAACCCCCAAGTTCCAAGGATCGAAGTAGAACAACCTAGATTAGAGATACCTCGAAACCATCGAGAAATTGATCAGGGCGTTATTCTGGCAAATAGAAACCAAAATGCTGACGAATTAATACAACAAGTTCGACACCAGAACTATGGGGCGGATAATAATTTAACCGCTATGATCGAGAGAATCATGCTTCAAAACGGGATAAATGTTGGTTTCCATAGACCAAACTTTACATCCTCATTGTCAGAATATATTCTGTAAACAGACTTACCACCTAGGGGAAAAGTCCCAAAATTCACTAAATTTTCGGGGGATACGACAGAGACGACTGTCGAACATGTGGCTAGGTATTTGATAGAGGCGGGAGAAATAGCAAACAATGAAAACCTTAGAATCAAATACTTCCCAAGTTCATTAACTAAAAATGCTTTTACTTGGTTCACTACCCTCCCAGCCAATTCGATCCACAACTGGAACCAATTAGAAAGATTGATCCATGAACAATTTTACATGGGTCAAACCAAGATAAGTCTAAAAGAATTGGCTAGTGTAAAAAGAAGGTTCACTGAGCTAATTGATGAATATCTAAATAGATTTCGACTACTCAAAGCCAGATGCTTTACCCAAGTACCTGAGCATGAATTAGTTGAAATAGCAGCAGGTGGCCTGGATTATTCGATTAGGAAAAAGTTGGATACACAATACCTAAGAGATATGGCCCAACTTGCTGATAGGGTTCGACAAGTAGAACGCCTTAAGGATGAAAAGGCCAAAACTGCTAAAACTCTTCGACGAGAAAGGGTAGCTTATGTCGAAATGGATGATGACGATCCAGAGACATACAGTGATCCTGTAGATATCGAAGAAGGCGAAATTGATCTAGCTGAATTAAAAAATGGACCACCATATGCTTGTAAATTGTTGGTGCCATCAAATGGAAAAAATCCTGTGGAACCTGAGAAAAGCAGTGATAAATTTCCTAAGAAAACTTATAGTTTCGACATATCCAAGTGTGACGAAATATTCGATCTATTAGTTAAAGATGGACAGATGATAGTGCCCCTAGGGGCCAAATTGCCTCCTTTAGAACAGAGAAAAGAAAGAGGTTTTTGTAAATATCATAATTTTTTAGGACATAAGACCTCACAATGTTTCCTTTTCAGGGATCTCATTCATCAGGCACTGAATGAAGGAAGGTTGAAATTTGCTGATAAACCAGCAATGAAAATCGACACCAACCCACTACAAACAGAAGCTCATTATGCCGAACCAATTGGCATTCATATGGTAGAAGTGTCTGAAGATTTCATCATAAAACCCATCTTTGGAAGTTTCACTGGGAACATCTCCAGGAAAACAATCGAAGGGGTGAGAAAGGATACTGAAGGCCTGGATTCGAAAAAAGAAGTTGACCAAGCGTCAAACGAAAAGGCTGCCGTTGGCCTGAAATTGATCAAAGGAGTTACCGAAAGCTCCAGCAAAAGAACCATCACAGGTTCTTATTTGGATGATGCAAAGGGTTCGACAGAAGCCTTGGAGACCAAAATGCAGAAGATGAACCTGACTGCCAAAAGCAACCTGCAGTTTAATGTGGTCGAAGTCTCTGGAGCTAGAGTTTTAGAGGAAACCCTTCGACAAGAGGAGGTAAACAAAACTGCATTCCCAAAGGATGATGAAAATTTGGCAGATTTTTTGCATAGATGTCAAAAGAAGAAATCAGAGGTTATGCTATGCCCTAGGTGTAGCTCTATTTTTGATAAAAGGCCGCTGAACACATACAGGTGATGCGGACTGTAAAAGCAAAACAGGGTACCAATGCCCAACAAAGAATGGGTCCAGAAATTCGATTTGACCCCAGAAGGGGACATCAACAAAGACCCATGACTCAAGAAAGGAGGCCACCAACTTTTAGGCCTCCAACTAATGTGCCTACTGATACCTGGCTGAATACCATGGGAAGAAAATGGCCAAATGAAGAAAAGTGGCAGACATTCGACGTACCTAGAGGTTCCTCTCTAGATTACAAAAAGGAATACCATGCCTCTGCATCGAACAAAATGACCCATGTGTCGAGCAACTATGAAGGAAAGAATCCTATGTCTCATTCATAATGGAGGAGGTTTCAAAGACGGTGAAAAGCTGAGAAAGAGGCAGCTGGGCCTCATCCAGAAGTTAGCACCAATGTGCAGAAAAGACAAAGGAAACCTCTGGAGAGAAATCCTATGCCCTGGGAGGAAGAGTGTGGGTCGAATGATGATGACTCCGACTCTAGTGACAGTTTGGACATCATGGTGAATGTCATATCTGTGCTGCCCAAAGAATATAACCGAGAGATCGAAGTCGAAGAGACTGACCTAATGGTTGAACAGGAACTGGCTAGACATAAGCCAGTATGTTATTATATAATGAACAATGGATGCATGGAAGAACAAATCGCATTCTTTGAACCCCCAACAGAGGCAATGAAGAGCCATCTGAAACCACTGTTCATTAGAGCTAAAGTTGGGGAGGTAACCATAAACAAAATTCTGGTTGATTGTGGGGCAACCATTAATATCATACCATAATTTATGCTGGAAAAGTTAGGCAAAGGAGATGCCAACATAAAGCCACACAACATGGTCTTATCCAACTATGAAGGGGGCATTGGCACCACAATGGGTGTCATTCAACTCGACCTTAAGGTGGGCTCAATACTTTGACCCACCATGTTCATGGTTATTTCAGCAAAGCCTAACTACAATTTACTCCTTGGTCGAGAGTGGATACATGGCATTGGAGCAGTGCCATCTTCGATGCACCAAAGGGTCATAATGTGGCGCCTAGATGGCATTGTGGAGAACATTGAAGCGGACCAGAGTTACTACCTGGGTGAAATAAATAGTGTTGGAAAGAATGATTTCGACAAGAATTTGGCTCACATAGGGCCTTGTAACCCACCAGAGTTTGATTTAACTCTAACTCCAAATGCGTTCTGCTCTCTATACCTGCACTCTGATTATGGTTTCCAGTGGGATAGAGAAGATTTATCCAACATAGACTTTGGAGGAATCAGCGATATACGGCCAACAGGCTGGGGCTGCGAATTTGATGATGATGACTGAGTCATCAACTCTCCAAAAGATTTCGGCCAATGTGGCCGAAAACAGAATGATAGAGGCTTTAGGGGCTGAAGTTAAATATGTGGCTTCCAAGGCCAATGAACAAGTTATGTCGAAGACAGGACCTGGGAAAGACTTCGATCCTGAGCCTCCCGACTTGAGAACAGGAGACTTTGTTGACCAGAGGTTAGACGCCATTTATGACGATGAACCTCTTGGTTTCGAAAAGGACCCGCTGGCGCACAATGTCAGAATGTTGGCCCAAGATCCTCTAGAAGAGGTAAATCTAGGCGAAAGTCCTGTGAACAGGCCCACATACATAAGCGCAAAGATGGATCCAGGACTCAAGGTTGAAATGATTAAATTACTGAAAGAGTTCAAGGATTGCTTCGCGTGGGACTATGATGAAATGCCTGGTCTCGACAGAGGATTGGTTGAGCTGCAGTTACCAATAAAGCCTGGAAAGAAACCCGTCAAGCAGACTCCAAGACGGTTTGCACCATAGATTTTATCAAAAATCAAAATGGAGGTCGAAAGACTGCTGAAGTGCAAGTTCATTAGAACAACCAGGTATGTCGAATGGATTGCAAATATTGTACCTGTTATAAAGAAAAATGGTACCTTGAGGGTGTGCATTGATTTCATAGATCTCAATGCTGCGACCCCCAAAGACGAATATCTAATGCCAGTGGCGGAAATTCTTGTGGATTCTGCCGCTGGTTTCGAATACATGAGTATGCTGGATGGCTACTCTGGCTACAATCAAATCTTCATTGCTGAAGAAGATGTGTCGAAGACGGCCTTTTGTTGCCCTGGGGCTTTAGGCACCTATGAATGGGTAGTGATGCCTTTTGGCCTAAAAAATGCAGGGGCAACGTATCAAAGAGCCATGAATTCAATCTTCCATGACTTTATTGACACTTTCATGCAAATTTATATTGATGATATTGTCAAATCTGTTTCAGGGAAGGTTCATATGGATCATCTTCGACAATCCTTTGAGAGGATGAGACGGTATGGCTTGAAGATGAATCCTCTGAAATGTGCTTTTGGTGTAAGAGCTGGAGATTTCTTAGGTTTTGTGGTCCACAAGAAAGGTATCGAGATAAATCAAAATAAGACCAAAGCTATCTTGCAAGCCAAAGCGCCAACTAACAAAAAGGAATTGCAGTCCCTACTTGGGAAAATAAATTTCCTAAGGAGATTTATATCCAACCTTAGTGGGAAAACGCAAGCCTTTTCGCCATTACTTCGACTCAACAAAGGAGGATTTGAATGGAAGGAAGAACATCAAGAGGCCTTCGACAAAATCAAAGAGTACCTCACTAAACCACCTATTCTGGTGCCTCCTTGTCGAAGTAGAAGTATGAGGCTGTACATAGCTGCGTCAGATAAGACTTTAGGGAGCATGCTTGCTCAGGAGGACGAACATGGTGTCGAAAGGCCCATATACTACCTCAGTAGAGTTTTAAATGATGCAGAAACTAGATATAACGAAGTTGAAAAACTGTGTTTATGTCTATATTTTTCATGTACAAAACTTAAGCAATATATAAATCCATATAATGTTTATGTCTCGTCTCATTTTGACGTTTTCAAGTATATGTTGCCGAAACCCATTCTGCATAGTAGAGTTGGCAAGTGGGCACTTGCATTGACTGAATATTCATTAACTTTCATGCCTCTTAAAGCTATAAAAGGCCAAGTGGTTGCAGACTTTATAGTCGACCACTCTATACAAGAAAGATCACTAAATTATTTGGAGATCGAACCATGGAAACTCTACTTTGATGGATCTCGTTACAAAGATGGAGTCGGAGTCGGAGTCCTTATTATTTCTCCCAATAAAATTCCAACAACATTTAAGTACAAAATAGATGGATATTGTTCGAATAATGAGGCTGAATATGAAGCATTAATTGTAGGCCTTGAAATTTTGTTGGAATTGGGGGCAACTCGAGTGGAAATAATGGGAGATTCGGAGTTAGTCCTAAAACAAATTACGAAAGAATATAAATGCATAAAAGAAAACCTTATTATGTATTTCGTAATAGCCAGACGATTGTTGAAAAATTTTGAGGCAGTTAACATTCGACACATACCCAGATTAGAAAATCAAGCAGCCAACGATTTGGCACAAATTGCTTCTGGGTATAAAGTTTCGAAAGAGAGGCTGAAACAGGCAGTGGAAGTTAGAGGGAGAGTAACTGCCACCAAATTATTTCCATCAGACTTAAAGGCCACAAAGTTGGGGTATACTGATCAGGAGAATTTTGAAATATCGTTCATAGACAATCTAACAGAGCAGGATTGGAGAAAGCCTGTAGTGGATTATTTACAAAATCCAGCAGCTTCGACAGAACGAAAGATAAAGTATAGAGCACTGAGTTATGTGTTGATGGGAAACGAACTATTTAAGAAAACGCCAGAAGGTGTACTCTTGAAATGCTTAAGTGAAACAGAGGCATATGTGGCCCTTTCTACCACACACGCTGGGGCATGTGGAGCACACCAAGTAGGCCAAAAAATGAAATGGTTATTGTTTCGACAAGGCTTATATTGGCCCACTATGCTAAAAGATTATGTTGAGTTTGCCAAAGGATGCCAAGAATGCCAAAAACATACAGGCATTCAACATGTGCCAGCAAATGAGCTTCACTCGATTGTGAAACCTTGGCCTTTTAGAGGATGGGCTTTGGATCTCATTGGAGAAATTCGACCAACATCTTCTAAAGGTCAGAAGTATATATTGGTGGGCATTGATTATTTTACTAAATGGATCGAAGCGATTCCTTTAATCAATGTAGACCAAGAGAATGTCATTGAATTCATTCAAAATCACATCATATACAGGTTTGGGATCCATGAGACAATAACTATAGATCAAGGATCAGTCTTCACTGGTCGAAAAATGCAAGATTTCGCTGCAGAAGTGGGGTTTAAGCTATTGACGTCTACGCCTTATTATGCACAAGCTAATGGTCAGGTCGAAGCAGTAAACAAAGTGGTGACAGTTTAATAAATAAACATGTGGGAAAGAAACCTAGAAACTGGCACAAAACACTAGATCAAGTCCTGTGGGCATGTCGAACGTGTCCCAAAGAAGCTACTGGGACAACACCATTTCTCCTAACCTATGGTCATGATGCGTTGTTACCAGTGGAAATCCACTTGCAAGCGACAAGGATTCAAATACATCACGAGATCCCTTCTGAAATCTATTGGAACATGATGTTGGATGAGCTAGTAGACTTAGACAAAGAAAGGTTGAAAGCTTTAGACCTTTTGAGACTACAAAAGAAGCGAGTCGAGAAATCCTACAATCGAAGGGTAAAATCCAAGACGTTTCAGCCTGAAGATCTAGTTTGGAAAGTAATACTCCCAATGGATCGAAAGGATCGAAGCTTGGGAAAATGGTCCCCTAAGTGGGAAGGACCTTTTAAGATTGTGCAGGCTTTCTCAGGTGGAGCCTATGAGATCGAAGAGTTAAGTGGAGATCGAAGACTCTTGAAGGTAAATGGTAAATACTTAAAAACGTATAGACCTATGCTTCAAGAGATAAAAATAAACAATATATAATCACTAATTATAAAGAATGCCAAAATGGAAACTTAAATGATTTTCATTAAAGAGGCCAAAATGGCTTTGGAATTGTTACAGAAAGTGATTACATAATAAAGAGGAACAAGATTCAAAAGGGAAGATTAGCTTTAATCTGGAGGTACTTGATCCGTTGCAATTTTTCAATCATAGAGAGCTTTTGATTGGTGAAGGGTTTCAAGCTTAGCATCTAGAGATTGAGCTCGATCGACATGTCTTAACCCTTCAGCCAATTCTTCTTGGCTTTCTAACTCAGTGTTCACAGCAAGAAGCTCCTCTTTCTTTTTGTCGTTGGCAGCGAGTTTTGCTTCCAACTCTGCAATCTGTGCTCTCAACTGAACACTGTTTTCATCAATCTCCTCGACTTCCTTTTTCCTAGCCTCCTGGGCCTTCGACAAGTCCTTTACTCTAGAAGTGGATTCAGTGGCAGCATGCCAGGCAGTAGCCACTTGGCCATTGGCTTCCTCAATATCACGATTAATGAGTCTTTGACGATTGAAGTTTGCTGATACTTGCTCGATGATAGAAAGTAAATCCAGGATTACACTGGCTACATCTGTAGGGGCAACAAGAAGATCGACATCTTTCAAGATAGTCTTCAGATAGGAATCCGCTGCTGGTTCCCCCTCTAAAGTTAACATCAAATCTCTTTTAAAGATTTATGCTTTAACCTTTTGAAGAGCTTCGTCGAGAGTGGAAGTCGAGGTACTTCCAGATGCAGTCGAGGCGCTACAATCAGAGGAGCTCTCTCGACCCTCCAAAATTGCAGTCAAATAACCTAACGGATCTTGTTGCTTCAGTAAACCCAAATCCTCTTTGGTTCTGGACCCCGTCGAAGGGATGCTTGCGTTGGCTGCAATAACCACGTTAGGTACTTGAGTAGGAATTGCCTCAGTACCTGGAGGATTTTGGTTTCCTTCAGCAAGAGCTTCTTCACCCTCAGCTTTTGGGATCTCCCCATGTTCCCTCTCTGTCTCAACTTCGACCATAGGAATCCTAACCTCCTCTTGATTTCCTTCAGCTTCTTCTTCATCAGCTTCTTCTATGGTTTCCTGCTGGGGTTCAGAAGTCTGATTCACTTTGTCAGCTGAACTTAGGAAAGAGTCTTTTGCTGAAGAAAGTATATAGGTAGGAATCCCGTCACTATTCAAGCAAGTGGTCAAGTCCTCGACATGAGTAGGATTTTGTGTCGAAGTGCCAGCAGTGTCCTGAAAAATAGAAATAATTTATTGCTTTTAAAAGTGTCACAAATTAAGAGAGAGTGAGAAGTACATAACAAGCAGTCGAAGTGGATACCTGTACTGGAATTTCAGCACCAGGACTAGAATTATCACTTTCACTAGGATTGTTTAATCTGGCGATCATCTCCTGTTCAGTGGGTTCATTGATGATGACAGGAGGTAGCCTCCCCGCCATAGTTTTAATCCTGATTTTTGGACGGGTTTCGACAGCAGGAGCTGGTTTTTTCAATCTTCGTCTCTGCATAGGAACAGGTGGAGACTCCTCTTCCTCATCGCTAGAGATTTGGATCTCTTGAACCTTCCGCTTTTTTGGGGTTGATTTCTAAACATATAGAAAACCAAGTCGAGAAGATCAATAACTATGTCAGATAAAACTAAGGGTAAAAAAGGAAAGGTAAGTACCTTAGGAGAGGGATTGATGGCAGAGTCTCCCCCTTTTGTACTCTCAGCGGTTTTCTTCGAAGAAACCCGCTTGACAGCTAAACGAAAGGCAAAACAGCTATGGTTAGTTAGGAGTTGGTAAAACAAATCTAAAACGAAGGAATGGAAAAAGGAATACCTTTTTTGACTCTGTCGAGAACCAGCTTGAATGCCTCACGCAGATGGTGGGCGAAGTCCTTGTCGTCGAAGAACTCTTCCTCGTAATAATGTCTCCACCACGTCTCAGAAATGGTAGAGTTCAGAAAATGAAGGTTAAAATTGAACAGGGTCAGTGTAGTTCGACCAGAATACCTACCAATATGCTTGGTAGCAACATCCTCTGAGTAATCTGCATTATAAAAGAGTAGCAGTTTCTCTCGAGGGTATATAGGCTAAGGAAGCGATTGAGCAATGCCAAATTGTCGAGAGACAAGATTGGGTTGATAAGCAATCAAGCTCAATTGGTTCTTCGAGCTCTTAAATCTTAAAGGCATGATCCTGGGGCAGAGAAACGCTTCCCACATGCTCATGAACTCATCAACCACTTCATCTTCTTCTGAAGGATATGGTCTAGTAAACCATTTCGGGCCAACTTTTCGACTGGCAAAAAGAGCCATAGTCGAATCAAAGCTTTTTCGCTCCACAAACATCATTACGAAGCTTGTAAAGGCTTTTTGAAACTGTTGGCCTTCATCAGTAGGAGTTAGCAATGCCAACCTGGTGCCTTCGACTCTCCTGTTTAAAATTTCAGGAGCTTCTTCATTAATCTTGTTCTTTTGAGGGAGGAAGGATTCGAAGGTGGCGTTGAGCCACAGTTGCAGAAGCTAGAAGGGACCAGATAGCAGCAAACTTCCTCTGTCTCCTAGAACCTTAAGTTGAGTCACACCATTACTGATGGACTCATATAAGTTGGCCAGAATCAATTCAGCCAAGCAAAGAGGGTATTTGTGATGGAGCTGTGTTGCAAGCGTCAACATCTTTTTCGTCACCTGCAGTGATTTAGTGCAGAAAACGAATCGAGACAACCACATGGCCAAGAAGGCTATGTGCTCCACCTCTGACACAGTATTTGAAGCCTTGTAATGAAAGTGGTTTATGAAGGTGGTATAAGTAGGTTTGGTAGCAGCAAACCCAATGGGATCCTCAGACAGGTCTTCAGGGTCGAAATAGTCACCAGTGGGTCGAAGACCAGTAATGGCAGTTATGTCGAACAAGGTAGGGGTCACCATCCCACAAGGAAGATGAAAGGTGAAATGTGCACTGTCCCAAAAGTACAATGAGGATACCAGCATAAGGGGACAATAAGGTAACCCTGTCTTCGACAGCATCACTAAGTCATAGATGCCCATATCCTTCCAGATAGAAGCTTGCACCCTCTCCATTTTATTCATCCAGTCGGAGTATTCAGAAGAAAGGTTAGGGCTTGATCGAAAGATGCGATTTCCTTTATTCATGAACTGGAGGTTGATATCATCAGCAGTTTGAGGATGTTGTTGGTTAGCCGGTGTAGCATTTTCAGCATCTGCCCTAGGTTTTTTGGCATAACCTATGGGTTTAAGCCTTGGATGTGTAGGGAAAAAGGCACTGTTTTTTAAGGGATTTTCGGCACATGAAGATAATGGGTCAGACATAGCATACATCTTTCCACCATATCTGACGGGAATAAGGAGTTGAGAATCATAGGCTTCTCGCCCTTCTCCCATAGGTTCAACAATGTACCTGTTAGTTGAGGAAGAAGGAGGGTTGATAGAAAAAATCTCTGGTGGTTTCTGAACATCATTGGCATTCTTTGGTTGTGGATTATTTGGGGCATTTGAGAGAAAGGCCATTATTAAAGACTTAAGAGGAAGAGAGAAGGTGACAATACAGTGTTGTGAGAATGCAAGGGGTTTGGAAAAACTGAGAATGATAAAAGTTCTAAATAGAGAAGTTTGGAAGTATTTATAGCCTTCAGAAGTGGGAAATGTCTCGTCAAAAGCATTTAATGTTTTGCAGGTAGTGGGGCACGTGGCGAGGCAGGAAGCGATTACCGTGCAGGCGTTGGGAAACATTGGGGCATGCTTGCCTAGATTATAGGAACGAGGCCATCATGGCGAGCGTGGTAACGACAGTTTTGAAGAGACATTTAAAAAAAAGTAATGATGGTTTTATCAAATATAGTCGTTGTTGGAAGGCGAAAGGTACACGTCAAAGCCTGGTGGACAACTGGTAAGACATGTGTCGAATGGGAAGTTCAAAGAATGGTTATTTCTTTGGGCGTCGAAATAGACATTCTTGGGGGGAAATTTGTTGGCTCCCAAATTCGACACTTTCTATATTTGGTCTCTTTGACCAAACAACTAGAAATGAACTACACCAAGAGGTGTAATTCGACGCATGAGATAAATTAAGGAAAAGGATCCAAGGTATAATAAGAAAGCTTCTACCAAAGGTTCATTCGATCGAGGCAGATGTAGGTTGTTTCGACTGAAGGGAAGTGTTCGCGCCTTGGCACATGGGACGAAGACCATTTTGAAATTTGAATTATTGGAGGGAAAGGTGGTTTTCATCAGCGTCTAAGGGAAGAAAACATGGAAAAAGGCTATGGGTCGAGAGGCATGCAGGAGACACTTGTCTTCATCCTAGCGCAGAATGTCCCCTCGACGGTTACCTATTTTTAGTATAAATTAAGAAGTTTGTGTAATTTTTAGTGTGTGCAACTTATAGTACAAAGTCTCTCAAATATTCTCCAAGTAACTACTGCGTGAGAAAGGATAAAAAGCAGAGCAATGTACGTTAGAAACACCTTTTTTACTTAATAAAAGTCTTTTCACTTTACTTTATCATTATCTTGCAAAGTTATCTGTTACTTCTTTTCACTTCTTTTACTTGCATTTTTATGTTTTCATTTACTGTTCAACAATCTTAAACATCTCTCCCCTTGGTCGAACGTGCGTTCTTCCTTCTCACTCATTTTACATAAAGATTAGAATATGTTCTGGGATTAGTTTGGTTGATCCCACAAGCAAACCAAAAACTTACCTTTTTTGGAGACCAGCGGTTGTTTACCAAAAACAACGGTAAACAATAGCGTCATCGAGGGGCTATGATCTTATATTTGTTTTATTTTGCTTTTGCCAAGATACTTCGCATGCGTAACATGGCCATTTTATTTTAGGCAACCAAGTGGGAGAAACCCTAAGGGTGCTTGTGTGCAAAGTGTATCATTTTTTGTGCTTTTGATTTTGTCTTGTATTTAGGATTTTCTATTTTCTTGTTTTTATCTTACCATACACACTTATTTACTAGCAATATATGAGAAGCAAATAAAAAGCGAAAAGTAAAATCTAAGCTATTACATCACTTTAGGGGGATGAGGGTACAATTTAACAATGGGGTGAAGTAGGAATTAAAATATTACAACCATATCGAATGATAATAAAAAGAATGTGAAAACAGTGCGAAATAAAGGAAAAATGCACTTTTGAACTGCTATGTGTCGACCCATGCTACTATGCATCGACACATAGCTTCTTCGTGCCCCTGTAAAACAAAATTAGTTCAGTATGGGTCGACACATAATGGGATGTGTCGACTCATGCACCTTCTTGTATCAACGTGAAATGCATATGTGTCGACTCATAGTCCTTTCCAGCTTCTGTTTTGTGACCTGAACTCAGTATGGGTCGATGCATGAGGGTCATGTGTCAACTCATACCCTGTATTTTCACTAAGATGGGTCGACACATGTGGATATGTGTCGATATATCCTGCATTTTTCTGCCTTAAACACCATACTTTGCATACATCAGTTAGTTTTTTAACATATGAATGAATAACATGAACAATAAATAAATGATTAACTTCAAAACTAGTGATTGCTACATCCTATAAACAGAAAAGTTGATGTATGGAAAAGGCAAGGTAAAGATGACTTACCTTAAAACTGCACTTTAGGTTTTGAAACCAAATATCCTTCAAGATGTTGTATGAACCTTAAGGAAGCTCCAACCAGCTGCTAGACTTTCCTTTTTGTTGAAAGGTTACTAAACAACCTCTTTATGGTATGAAATGTTTGGATGGTTGGGCAGAACTTGCAAGGTATGAGAGGTTCAAAGGTTTGGACTTTAAAACCCAAGAGTGGAAGTTTTGTAGACTGTTATGGCTTTTGTGAATATGAGATTTTTTTGAGGGTTTACCAATATAACTTCTGGTCTTTCTCCTTGTTCTTTTTCTCTATTTTTTCTAACCTCTTTGTCTTGCAAATGCTTCTTCTATTTATAGGCAAAGGACTTATGAACAAAGGCTAAATATGTTTACAACACAACATGTTATGGTTTGGTTGGGATGCAAGTATCAAACTATGTCAAGTACTCCACGATTCCAAGATGAAGTACCAAAGTTGCTGGTTTAGAGGGGTTTACTTCCATGTTTTATGGTAGAGTAAAGTCAGAAAATAAACAAAGTATGGGCCCAAGACAAACTTTGTACAAAAAGTTTGCTTTTCAAGAATAACAATGATGCTCTTATGCCATACATGGAAAGATCTTTTGACAATGGCTTAAACACTTGGGTAATAGCTCAAAAGTGGGTGTAAGCATTAAATTATGTTGAGATTTGCAAGTCACAAGACCTGCAAAGTGAGATTATGCAGCATATCATGCCAATTGGATTATGTGTTCTTTAACAAGAATGGCTTGTAATTCAAGAATGGATGCTCAACTTCAGATCCTTGTATCTTCTAGCTCAAATGTGATAAATTCATGCTCTTGGATGTTTTGGAAAGCTTGAAACACCCTCTATAACTTTCATGTTGGCCACTTTTTTTAAATCAAACTAGATTTTGATGAAAAATGGGCAAGAAGTTGGGATAAAAACCTGACCAAAATTGCTGAAAATTTCTCTAAGTGCTTAAATGAAAATGTCATGACTTCATGAATTTATAACCTGAAATCCAAGCATATTTAGGAGAATTTGTGTAAAGAAATGTTGTAGATATCATGGAGATCTATAACTTTCATGTTGGAAGCTTCTCTTGAATCATCTTGCATCAAGGTGAAAAGTTGGCATGAAGAAATGAGATTATCATGTATAAAAAACACTTAGAAAAATTTCTAAGTCTTGAAGGATTTGAACTTCCACATTGACTTTTGACTTTCTTGATTCCTTAATGATAAAGTTTCATATTTTTGAATGTCTTGATGAAATTTAATCCTTGGAATGTAAGGTTGACCAAAAAGTCAAAGTTTGACTTTCTAGTATGCAATTGACCATTTTGCCCTTTTGCCAATTCTAAGCCTAAATTGATGTATCAGTGCTGCAAACTTGATGTCATAGAAGATCATGTGAGAAAATCCTTGAGAAATGAGAGGGCAAATTTTGGGGTACAACACATATCATGGTCATTAGTGAATTTTGTACATAATCATTAATTAAATCATAATTTGAAAAATACAGATGGCGTGCCTTCATTGGTTGGAAGATGACACGTTGGTCATCTTCAACCTCCATCCATCACGAATTGCAGGTCTCTCAAACTGTAAAATCAGAAGCTCAGACCTATGTCATTCGCTTCGTCTCTTCAAGACGAAGACAACCACACCCTCGCGCCAAATTCATATAAACTGTAGCTCAAGCAATTTGAAAGGAAATTTTTGAAAAGGGATTTGAAATTTCATGGTCAAAACGTATTCCTAGTAAAAGGTAAGTGTTACGACTAGAACCAGGGAAATGAGAGAAACACAATGATGTCAAAGTTTTAAAGAATTGATGAAGGAATCTACATATTGAAGTTGAGTTGCAGAGCTCTGGAACTGGACTTCTATGGAGCAGTATAGGGCACGATTCTTGAATATAATTATATGGTTAGCTTCAGGGAAGATCAAGGAAGGTGAATTGATGGAAAAATTGGATTGAAAAAGGGTCGAGAATGAATTTTGAAGTTGCTGAATTCTGAATTGTGAAACAAGTTTGGCAGGGTGATTCTGGCTATCTAAGCTTGGGAAATTGAATGGGATAGTTCATGTATTTATAGGAGAAGCGAATGGGATCAAAAGGAAGAGTGAATGATGTGTTTTGGAGGGAATTCGTGCAAACCTGGTGCACAAGTGAAGTGTGATCCAAACTTCATTAAAACTCATCCAATTCTCGCGTTTTGATGCGCTAAACAAATATGGAACTTCACTAATCATGTTTAGAGACAAAAACGCGTGGAAAACTTGTGATTAGAGGCCACATTATGGATTTCAAAATTCCGACTTGGTGAGAAATTCAATTTCAAAGTGCCAACTTCTGACCAATGGCAATTTCAACTTAAGGGGTCTTAGGGCATTATTCTTGATGCTTTAGAAAGATGGGGTTACAAGCTTTGCAATGGAAAAAGAATGGAGTTAAATGGATGCTTGAGATGAAAGTTGCATTGAGTCAAAGTTGAAGAAAAAGGGTTGACTTTCCATATTTAAAAATATTTCAAATTCTTCTTCAAAAATGACCTATAATGTCTTGCATCCAAACATGGCCTTCCACTTGAAATTTGCTCTTGACCAAAAAAGATGGAATGAATTAGACCTCTTGAATGACACTTTGAAACTTGAATCATTAAAAATATCCAAAATTTGAGCAAGTTATGACTTGTTGAAGTTGGCAAAAAATCATGAAATGACCTATAATCTTTTTCATCTTTAAGGCAACTTCCATCCATTTTTCCACTTTGCACATAAAATAAGGCATAAAGTTCACACACTCAATATCATTATGGAAAAATAATGGATTCAAGGTGATAAAAATTGATAAATTTATGACCATTTGAAGTCACTCATGTAAAATTGTGGATTCATCTGGATGACTTGTAATCTTTCTTCTTCACCAAGTTTCTTCCACATGAAAACTCCTTGGAACTTTTGAAGTGATTTGTTGATAACCCTTTTAAGAGAATGATGTATTTGGAATCACTCAAAAATACCAAAAGGTGAGCAAGATGTACTCCTTTGAAGTTCAAAACCCTAGCTCCTAGATCAAGAAAATGCTTTGAGGAACTTTGCCAAGTTTGAACAAACTTCTTGTACCAATATTCTTGCTTTGTGAATAGAAGTTGTTGAGGATGATAATGAGGACTCATATCCACCAAAAACACTTCCAAAATCTTGAAATTTGATAGAAATATGCTCTTGTGACCAATAGGAACAAGGCCTTGTCCAAACATGACAACTTCTACAATCAACCCCTTGTACTTTTGAGTCAAATCTAATAACCTGGAAATATGATGAACCAAAGCAACCTTGCCATGCCAATTCTTCCAAAACCAATCCAATGGTGAGGTTTGAAATTCTCAAGCTATATTGACTAGGGCATGGAAATAAACTCATGAACCCATGGGGTAGCTTGTTAAATCTCATTGCCTTCACCTACATGGATAACAAGTAAGACAAAACAACATTGCATTTTATTAGTTAAATGAAGAAAACAAAACAATATTCATGATCACAAAATGAACATAAGTCAATGTGCTTGGTAATCTCTAAAAAAGGGCAAAACTAAATCTAGGGAGGGGAACCAAGAATCCTAGTGTGATCTTGTTGTGAGTGAATCAACATGGTATGATGAAGGGATCTTAGGGGCAAAAATTGAGGTACAACAGTGTGACGCATCTGTCCTTTCATGGTAGTGGAATGAAACATTGATTGTACCATGTACTATTTGTACCATGTTAACATTATCTTCTTTCCTTATGCACTTCAGAGGCTCCTGTGAGCATGAGTTTAGAAGCGAGAACATAACATTAAGTCATCAGAACATCAAGTCTTCAGAGTCTTCAAAACTGCATCTTTAGAGTCTTAAGCACTTGGTTATGAGAATTTTTTCTTCGAACCTTAAGTCTTAGAACTTCAAGTCTTTAGAATCTTTAGACCTTCTATCTTTTAGAGTCTTCAATACTTGGTCTTCAGAACCCTTATCTTTAGAACTTCATAAATATAAACACAAGCTTTTAGCTTTCAGCTTTCAGCATTCTTGCTTCGTCTATGATGCGTTGGATCGTTCATCTTTATGGACCGTAATTGTTGGGTCTTCTGGTAGGCTCAAAACACATAATTTTTAACATTTAAAAAATAAGGGGATTTCTTATTCTACCCATGTTTTTCTTACGCACCACACAAAATTCCTTAAATGCCCCTCAAAACCGAAAGTATATTTCTGGTGCGCACCAAAATTTGATAAACTATACATGGGAACCATAATTTAATTTCTAGTTTTGACCCGGAGAAGTAATTCCAGTTTTGTGCTACACAGAAACTAAAAAAACATAATTGAATAACACAAATATCACAAACTCAAAATACAATTCATAACATAAACATAGGAAATACATTAAGGATTTTAACATAAGTCAAACATTACAAATCAATGTCCGCGTGGAAGTTGCAATATCATAATAATATCATTGACCGATCTTGAAATAGTCGCATCTAGCTCGATCGAATCTTCCTCCTTAAAACTGGTAAAAGTATTTCACATAGCCCGTATAACAGCTCCGTTCTTCAGCTCACGGTTGATGAACACAAACTTCTCATCTTTGTCAATAGAGGGAGAGTTGTACTCGATCTTCACAACTTTGTGATTGTCGCCCAAAGGTACAAGTTCATGCAATATTTCATGCACATCTTCAATTGGGGTGTACTTAGTGAACTTAAATTCACGTGATGGTGTAGCGCCGGTAAAGTGGACAACTCCAACATACCATTTGATGTTCATTTTTATGTTCATTTCTGGTTTTTAGTATTGTGGTATGAAACAATATGACAAGTGAATTTGTTTATAGTAGTTGGAGGCAAATATGAACCATACAAATCCTATCCCTGTGTCAGTTGAAACCAGAATTCCACCTCTGATTTTATATAATTTGGAACCGAAAATATTTTTCTGATTAGTCCTCTGAGAGTGAAAAACTAGAAACATAACAAAAACAACAACTCATTTAGAACCAGAAATATATTTCTGGTTAGTTCCCTAGGAGTGAAAACCCAGAAACAGAATATAAACAACAACTCATTCAAAAAACATCATGTACTCAAATATTGTATTTTGGTCAAACTACAAATTGACTATATTTCCACAGCATAATATATGAACAAAATAACATTTACAATAAAATGATACCTAACTACTTAAATGAGCCGAAAAAGTTTTCCCCGACCAAATCCATCGGTGGCACCCCTTTTGACTTTTCTCTATTTTTTTCTATTTTAATTTTGTTCAACTTGTTGTATTCTTGCATCCTTTCAATAAATTGGTATGGCCAAGTCTCGGATGAGATTGTGAAATGAATCAACCACTCCAATGATGTAGGTGGTATAAGGCATCTATGTTTCAAATACACTTGAACAAAATGCTGCGAATTTGAAACCCACCTAACACATATAATATGATCATTGAGATATGGTGTTGGAGCAGTGCGCAGAGGGAAAAAAGTCTTCGAAAAACCGTATCTTGTAAGATTAATACAAACCCTCTCATACGCACTTTCTATGAGATGACCTATTTCAAGAAAGCACATATATTTATCCTCCAATGCAAATCCATTAACGCAAGGTACAAGAGCGTTATATATATCTTCAACTTTCTCTTTACTCTCGAACACACTTGTGTATAAATATCTATTGCCCCTCAACTCTATGATAAGAGTATTGCAAATAAGTTGTTGAGCCTCTTCCCCTTTACTGAGCAAACAAGAAATAGATCTAAAACCACAATTACCATCACACCGACATTAATGATCCATTCAATGTACTTATGCATAAAAACTGACATGTGATCAATGAATGGTATTTTGGGCGGAGTCGGTGTAGGAGGTGGTTTGATAATACAAGAACCTTTGAAAGCACTTTTCTGAGATTTCAGAGTAGGTGAATCGGGAAATTTTGTGTCAACGTGTTCAAAATATGAACGACTCCTCGTAGTTGAACCGTCGCCTGGTGTCGGTTTCACCTTCTTAGGTGCCCCTTTAGTTTTTACCGATTGAGATGGGGGTTTCAAGTCCGTGGTCTCCAGGAACGTAATCTTCCTTAATTTCTCTTTGATGTAGAGTTTGGTGGCGTCATCGACTTTCAAAATTCTTTCTTGTATCGCTTCCCATTCAGTCAAGATGGAAATACTTAAGTTATCGTCTTTCACTTTACCATCATCTTCAAAACTGAGTCTCTTCCAATGACTAGATACCCCGTCCATACGTATCAGGCAATCAAATTTTATCTTATTAGATATGACACAAGCACAAGGAAGACCATATGTTTTCACAATTGTACAACCACACTTTGAGCTGTCGGAACCGACATTAGAAGCTCATTTGGCTTCGTGAAAAATATAATTCAGAGCTGCCCGAGACAAATTACCGGCCAACTGAGAATATAGGGTGTTGTCTTTGAACTTGTGTTCCAACACCGTGATACGATGACCAAATGTTGTTTGTATCTCGTTATGCTAGTTTAGTATCATCTGGTTCACAGAATCTCAATCCGTAATCAAATCACCCTTGCTATTTCCCAGTCAAATCTTCAGACAAGCATGAGCAGACTCTACTCGGTTTGTTGTTGTATTTTCGAGATGCATAACCTCATCGGTCCAGGCACAAACAATCTTCTCCTATACCTGATCAAGTATTGTGCTTTCAACATATTTCAATAGATCGGGATATTTCACGCAAACATTCCTAAATTATAAAACAACATTAGTGTATAACTCTTTTATAGATGCATTTATTATAACATTCCATGCATCCATAATTGTCTCCACAATGACGCCCGTCTTGACTAGTTTTCCATCTACACCTGCAATATGTTTTGTCCCCACTGCGGGTTTAACCTGACTTCTCACATTTTTAGTAATATAGTACTTATAAAGTAAGGCGTAAGAAGTAAGAAGTACAGTTGCAACCGAAGTCATTATTGTTGTATCTCGGTCGGTAACAATGACTTTCGGCACATCTTCTTGATCCTTCAACATTAACCTATAAATCTCTAAAGCCCATGCAAAGTTTCCCTCTTTTTCGTGCTCTAGAAATGCAAAACCAACAGAATACGTCTTCTCAATCGACGTAACACCAACAATTTCCAATAATGGAAGCCTGTACTTGTTGGTCTTAAACGTTGAATCAATTATGAGCATAGTGGAAAATGTATTGAACCATTTAATGGAGTCAGGATGAGTCTAATAAACATCTCTTACTGCTACCACATCATCACCTCGTCGGTGCCTACAAACATAATTATTTTCATCTAGAAGTTTCAAGAGGTGTTGCATCTCAGTTCGATCCCCCTAATCGCTAATTTGGATTGATAACGCCTATTGTAAACTTGCTTGATATTTGATGTATTCCCGGATATTTTGCGCTTCAAGGTTGCAAGTATGTTTTTGGGCGGTACTTAGTTCAAAGTCAATTTAGAAACACATTTCTTATCCCCCAGAAGGAGCCGACACGCAATTGGATGACTTGCTAACTTTTAACTTAAATCATGGTTGTGTAAACCACATATCACATTAAATCTCCATTTGTTATTTCTAAAAGATAACCATACAACCTAAATGGACATTCACATTTTCTTGAACCGGTGTCGTCGTGTTTCAATTTTTGGATACGACGGATATATTTCCCACTTCTTTTGCATGTGAAAGTCACAAATGCATTTCTTCTATCGTTCCATTATTAGACCTTCCAATTGCAACACTAAATCCTAGTTTCGTAGCCTCTATACGAATCCACTGTAACATGTCTTCACATAATTCAAACTCTTCTCCATTTTCAAAATGCACACTACCATCTTAGTTACGATAGGAGATACATGAGGTGAAACAATTTGAGACACATTAGGTTTGAGAATGTTATCGGGATGCACCATACCTAATATTATAGAAAACATAAAACTTATTAACACTTACATAGAACATGTCAGAAGTTGCTATCAAATAAACACAGACAAAAACCATAATTGCATTTCCGGTTATGTTTAACTACCAACCGAAAATATACATCCAGTTTTTGCGTAACCTTTTTCTACAAAAATAAACAGATTAATGTAAGGAATGAGGATTGAAATGAATAAACTTTACCTTAAATTCCATTTCCTTGAGCTCCTTTTGATATGATGAACTACAAAAAATGAAGATTTAGAGTGAAAAAATGGATTGAGAATGAAAGTGTTTTTGAGAGGTTTCATGGAAAGAAAAAGAAATGGTTTGATCAAAGTTGACTATGCTAGTTACTGTTTTAAACATTATGAATTTCCCATGATACCAGAAGTATACTTCCGATTATATACGAAATGACAAGGTGGCAGAAAAAATCAATCTTACCGCTCTAAAAACCGGAAACATAATATCGGTACATAACCGAAAGTATATCTCCAATTTTATTTTTATATTTTGAAGGGTGAAATCACATTTGACCTGTTTTTGTAAAATATATGGTGCGAACTAAAAATGTATTTGTGATTTTCAATGGACAATTTCGAAATTACAAATAGTCTTTCTTTTGAGCATGAGGTGAAATAAGAAATTTCAAAAAATAATAGACTAAAAATCAATAAATAAACAAATGATAAAATCGAATATTAAATAAAAGATAAATAGCAATTTTTTAAACCGTTAATTTATAAATATCTATAACTTGCTAAATCAATAAGAAATAAATAAATAAACCTTTTTTTTTTTACAAAAAAAAAGTAAATAAATAAACTTAAGTATCACATATTATTAGAGTTTTTTTTTATATAAAAAATATCAGTAGAATTAGTCATACTTAAAATGTTATTATAATAATTATTTATTAATATATTAATAGAAATAGGATTAACTATATTTTATTAAAAATCCGACAATTAGTTTGAGATGAATGAAACAAGAGTTTTCAGTGGGGCGAATTGATAAAACATGGAATGTTTATAAAAGAATTAAATAAAACACAATGTAAAAAAAAAAAAAAAAAAAGACTAGAACGGCAATGCATTGAATTAAATAATTTGAAATAAATTTGTGGACTTATCCGATTATTGGCAGAGAGAAGAAGACAGTAAACACCGGAAGAAGAGAGTTGCAGAAAGACGAACCCTAAACTCTAGAAACAGAAAAAAAAAAATGGATATTGGAAAAGTAGGCGAGCTGAAAGAATTCATAGAAGCATGCAAGTCAAATCCTTCTCTTCTTCACACTCCTTCCCTTTCTTTTTTCAAATCTTATCTTCTCAGCTTGGGTGCCAACATCCCTCCAAAACCCAAAACGGTACTTGTTCCATTATAATTACCGATTTTCACTTCTTTACTGCACGCAGTTAGTTACACAATACTTGTATTGTATTCAGGAACCTGTTGTTGATGATGATCATGACATTATAGAATCTGATCTAGAGCTGGATAACACTGATGTTGTTAAACCTGATAACGACCCTCCCCAAAAGGTATTTTTTTTCCCTTTCTTTATTTCAAATTCCAAATTACTCAATCATTCTCTCATTTACAGATGGGAAATCCTTCTGCTCAAGTTACTCAAGACCAGAGAGATGCTGCTCAACTAGCAAAATCAAAAGCACTTGATGCTTTGTCACAAGGCAATGCATTTCACTCTTTCTTTTTTTTTTCTTTCAATTTTCTGTCTATTGACTTGATTTTATTTTATTATCTTTATTGCAATTTTCCAGGTTATTTCGATCAAGCCCTAGATTTACTCACCAAAGCCATTTTGTTGAATCCGCATTCAGCCATACTTTATGCCACCAGAGGTACTGTCTTATGCCTTCTCGTATATTCACTTCATCAACCTTTGGAACCTCAATTTCTGTTGGAAATCTTGGAATGATGACAACTTGGATTGGGAATTGGAATGATTCATTGACATTAAATGGGCAATTAATGAGCACATGAATGAACTAGTTTGTGAGTGAATTTGAAAGGACTCATTTAAGTCCCACATTGGAGGGAACACAACTTCTAGTAGTGCATAAATACTCCAACTTGGACACTTGGGTTGGGCCCCAAGGGGCACCCCAATTTTGTTAAGGAGTGAGGACACACCACTAAGTCATCTAGACACACACGCGCGCGCGCCGCCGCCGCCGTCCGTCCGTCCGACCGGCCGGCTCGGCTCGGTTCGGTTCGGTTCGGTCTAGATGAATTAATTTTTTGAACCGGATTTTGGTGAAAATTAATTATTAGTGATTATTAATAATTAATTAATTCGGTGGAATTAATTAGCATTAACTAATTAAAAATAGTGGAAATTAATTAATATTTAATATTAATTAATTACGGAATTAGTGACGTGTCAATTACTTGCCTTCCAAGAGTCAAAACGCATGACTGTCTGACCAAGCAATAACAGTTACTTTTGACTGGGCCAATTCAACCCTCTCCCACGTACTTCCTATTTTTTCGAACTGTTTTGTTGAATTAGTGATTTATTTCATTTGCAAAAGACTCCAGCATTAACAATCTCGTTTTCACTCTTCTCTCTCTCTGTTCTGCTTCATCTCTGTTTTTCTTACTCTGTTTTTTCGACTGCTCTTTGGCAGATACTACGAGTGGTTTCTACACCATCAGAAGGTGTTATTCATAGAACGATTTATCACAGTGCAAGTGATAATCGTATTTTATTCGAACGGGCTGTTTTATCCTGGAGACGTCGCCTATTATCGACTGCCTTGCACTTTGTTGGCATCCGGCGAAACGTCTTAAAGAAAGCGTACCGATCCGCGACTCGACCCGATAAATTTCTCAGTGGCTACTCTTTTTTTAACTAATCCGTGAACAACAATTTTAAGACGTTTGCCTTAACTGCCATGGCTACTGAGGAAATTATCGGTAATAATGCGGTCGCTGCTGTCACTGACAAACCGTTTAAGTTTGAGGGTTCTCATTTCAAACGTTGGCAAGCTAAGATGAGATTTTTCTTGACTATCAAGAAGGTTGCCCACGTTCTGACTGAGGATATCCCTGTTGTTCCTTCTGGATCAGCCGAACAAACTGATGCTGCAACCATTGTAACTTCTGACATAGCTCCCAGCTCTGCTGAAGCACAAGCTGCTGCGAAAGCCAAAGCCGCAGCAGATGATTTACAGCTTCGAAAAGAAATTGCCATATGGCAAGAGAATGACTACCTATGCAAAAATCACATCCTGAACGGTCTTGCTGATGACCTGTACGATTACTACAGTAATTACAACACTGCCAAAGAAGTGTGGGAAGCCTTGCAGAAGAAATATGATACCGAAGAAGCAGGTGCAAAGAAATATGCTGTCAGCCGCTACTTGAATTACAAGATGGTGGATGAAAA
Organism: Vicia faba; assembly: GCA_948472305.1. Classification (NCBI taxonomy): domain Eukaryota; kingdom Viridiplantae; phylum Streptophyta; class Magnoliopsida; order Fabales; family Fabaceae; genus Vicia; species Vicia faba. Next base: position 1,518,581,952 of record OX451741.1, on the reverse strand, counting down.
GTCTGTGGAAACTCAAAGCCACGAAATTCAGAAAATTGCTCATGAAATCATAACTGAAGGTATGCCTCTGAATGAACAATTTCAAATTGCTGTTATTATTGACAAACTGCCCCCTGCTTGGAAAGATTTCAAAAATATGCTTCGCCATAAAACCAAAGAGTTTTCCATCGAAAGTTTGATTACTCGCCTCCGAATTGAAGAGGAAGCTCGAAGACAAGATCAGAAAGATGAAGTCTTAGTTGTTTCGAACAACAAAAAGAAATTCGGTGCGGTTCTGAAGCCTACGGGCAAACCATTAAAGAATCAGAACCGCAATGCTATGAACCGAATTAAGAATGGGAATCCCTCTAGGGCCCCAAATGCTCCAATTGCTAGGCAGCAACCACCACCACAAAGAAATGATGCTCCGGTTTTCACTTGCTACAATTGTGGGAAACCGGGGTCACATGGCAAAAAGGTGTAAGAGCAGGCCTAAACCTGTTGTTGGCTCAAATGCTCAGGTTAACCTGACTGATGAGCAATTCATTGCTATGATCACTGAAGTCAACATGGTTGGTGGAAGTGATGGTTGGTGGATAGACACTGGCGCCTCTCGTCATGTCTGCTACGATCGTGCTATGTTCAAAACATACATGAATGCTGAAGATAAGAAAGTGTTGTTGGGAGATGCTCACACCACTAAGGTTGCTGGAATTGGAGATGTTGAGCTGAAATTCACCTCAGGAAAGACTTTGATCTTGAAGGACGTCATGCACGTTCCTGAAATTAGGAAGAATCTTGTTTCTGGTTTTCTTTTAAATAAGGCAGGGTTTAGTCAAACTTTAGGGGCAGATTTGTACACCATCACTAAGAATGGTATTTTTGTTGGGAAAGGGTACGCCACTGATGGCATGTTTAAGTTGAATGTTGATTTTAATAAGATTTCTCCTTCTGTTTACTCTTTGTGTGATTTTAATATTTGGCATACTAGACTTTGTCACGTTAATAAGCGAATTATGCATAATGCGAGCAACTTGGGCCTAATCCCTAAATTAAGTATTAATGATACAAATAAATGTGAATACTGTAGTCAAGCAAAAATAATCAAGACTTCGCATAAATCAATTAATAAGGAATCTGATCCCCTAGATCTTATACATTCTGATATATGCGAATTAGATGGAAGTTTAACTAGAAACAATAAACGTTATTTTATCACTTTTATTGATGATAATTCAGATTATACTTATGTATACTTAATGAAGAATAAAAGTGAAGCGCTTGAAATGTTTAAGATATATGTAACTGAAATTGAGAATCAACTTAGTAAGAAGATTAAGAGACTTCGTAGTGATAGGGGGACTGAATATGATTCTGGTTTATTTAATGACTTTTATAAAGAACATGGAATTGTACATGAAACGACTGCTCCATATTCTCCTGAAATGAATGGTAAAGCAGAAAGAAAGAATAGGACTCTTACCGAACTTGTTGTTGCAATTATGATAAATTCTGGTGCTGCTCCTCACTGGTGGGGGGAAATTTTATTGACTGTTTGCTACGTCCTGAATAGAATCCCCAAGTCAAAAAGTAAGATCTCACCATATGAGATATTAAAGAAAAGACAACCAAACTTGTCTTATTTGAGAACTTGGGGCTGCCTGGCTTATGTCAGAATTCCGGATCCGAAACGAGTTAAACTCGCTAGTAGAGCATATGAATGTGTATTCATTGGATATGCAGCAAACAGTAAGGCATATAGGTTCTACGACCTAAATGCAAAAGTAATCATAGAATCAAATGATGTTGAATTCTATGAAGACAAATTTCCTTTCAAACTGAGAAATAGTGGGGGCACCCAATCGAGTCACATTCCTGTGATAAGAAGTACAGAAAACAACAACGAAGTAGAAACAAAACTTCGGAGAAGTAAAAGAGTAAGAGTCGCTAAAGACTATGGGCCTGATTATGCGGCTTATAATATAGAAGAAGATCCAATAAATCTTCAAGCAGCATTGTCATCTCTAGATGCAGATTTATGGCAAGAAGCTATAAATGATGAGATAGAATCCCTAGATTCTAACAAGACATGGCACTTAGTAGACTTGCCTCCTGGTTGCAAACCGATCGGTTGTAAATGGGTTCTGAAAAAGAAACTAAAACCTGATGGAACTATTGATAAATACAAGGCTCGCCTTGTAGCCAAGGGTTTTAGACAAAGAGAAAATATAGATTTCTTCGACACTTTCTCTCCAGTCACTAGAATCACATCCATTAGGGTACTTATTTCAATTGCTGCTATTTATAACTTAATAGTACACCAAATGGATGTTAAAACAGCTTTTTTAAATGGTGACTTAGAGGAAGAAATCTATATGGAACAACCAGAAGGGTTTGTGATCCATGGACAAGAAAACAAGGTTTGTAAGTTAGACAAGTCTCTATATGGACTAAAACAAGCCCCTAAGCAATGGCATGAAAAATTTGATAACTTAATGATATCAAATGGATATAAAGTGAATGAAAGTGACAAATGCGTTTATTACAAATCTGAGAATCGCATTTGCACTATCATATGTCTTTATGTAGATGATCTACTTATATTTGGATCAAACATTCAGACTATTAATGATGTGAAATCTTTGTTGTGCAACAACTTTGATATGAAAGACCTGGGAGAAGCAAATTTAATCCTCGGTATCAAGATCACTAGATCCAAACAAGGAATTTCTTTGGATCAATCACACTATGTGGAAAAGATCTTAAAGAAATATAATTACTTTGATTGTGAACCTGCTAGCACTCCATACGATCCAAGCATGAAACTGTTTAAGAACACTGGTGAAAGTGTTAAACAGACAGAATATGCAAGTATCATTGGAAGTCTTAGATATGCTACTGACTGTACTAGACCTGACATTGCATATGTCGTGGGATTGTTGTGCAGGTTTACTAGTAGACCAAGTAATGAACATTGGCAAGCTATTGAGCGAGTCATGAGATATCTCAAAAAGACTGTGAACCTCGGTTTACATTATCAGAGATTTCCTGCTGTACTTGAAGGATACAGTGATGCTGATTGGAATACTTTGTCAGATGATTCCAAAGCTACTAGTGGCTATATATTTAGTATAGCCGGAGGAGCTGTATCTTGGAAATCAAAGAAACAGACCATTCTGGCTCAGTCCACAATGGAGTCTGAAATGATAGCACTAGCCACAGCTAGTGAAGAAGCAACTTGGTTAAGATGCTTGCTAGCTGAGATTCCCGTATGGGAAAAACCTATGCCAGCTGTGTTGATCCACTGCGATAGTACCGCGGCTATTGCAAAAATTGAGAACCGTTATTATAATGGTAAAAGACGTCAAATAAGAAGAAAGCACAGCACCATTAGAGACTGTATCTCTAAAGGAGCTGTAAGAGTGGATCATGTACGCACTGATGAAAACTTAGCAGATCCTTTGACGAAAGGATTAGCTAGAGAGAAAGTCTATAACACATCATATAAGATGGGACTAATGCCTATATGAATATGAGTTGCTCACAATGGTAACCCGACCTAAATGACTGGAGATCCCAAGAAATAGGTTCAATGGGTAATAACTAGTTGTGAGTGATATGAGATGATCATGCAAGAGAAGCATGATTCCTGAAGTAATAAGAGGTTGAGATAATAGAAACTCTTAATGAGATCTATACTCTGTATGAGGGAGTACCTAGACTACAGGAGTACTCTTGATAGACTCACCTTGGTGATTGTGGAACTTGGGTCGGTTCCTATGGAATTGCGAGGCAAAATTCCTAGAGCCTTCACTAAACCGGGATACACGTGCAGGGCCATTAAAGCACGGGCTATTAGAATACACCTTAAAGAAAAGGTTGTGTGCGGGTCTGATGTCTGAGATAGAGTTCAAGACAATTGTGTCACTCTTGTTGAATCAGAATCCTACTTGCTACGCAAAGGTTCAAGTCATAGACACCTTTGCTTATGCACAATCTTAGAAACGTCTGACGTTACCTCTAAAATCACCTTTTAAATTCAAGTGGGGGATTGTTGGAAATCTTGGAATGATGACAACTTGGATTGGGAATTGGAATGATTCATTGACATTAAATGGGCAATTAATGAGCACATGAATGAACTAGTTTGTGAGTGAATTTGAAAGGACTCATTTAAGTCCCACATTGGAGGGAACACAACTTCTAGTAGTGCATAAATACTCCAACTTGGACACTTGGGTTGGGCCCCAAGGGGCACCCCAATTTTGTTAAGGAGTGAGGACACACCACTAAGTCATCTAGACACACACGCGCGCGCGCCGCCGCCGCCGTCCGTCCGTCCGACCGGCCGGCTCGGCTCGGTTCGGTTCGGTTCGGTCTAGATGAATTAATTTTTTGAACCGGATTTTGGTGAAAATTAATTATTAGTGATTATTAATAATTAATTAATTCGGTGGAATTAATTAGCATTAACTAATTAAAAATAGTGGAAATTAATTAATATTTAATATTAATTAATTACGGAATTAGTGACGTGTCAATTACTTGCCTTCCAAGAGTCAAAACGCATGACTGTCTGACCAAGCAATAACAGTTACTTTTGACTGGGCCAATTCAACCCTCTCCCACGTACTTCCTATTTTTTCGAACTGTTTTGTTGAATTAGTGATTTATTTCATTTGCAAAAGACTCCAGCATTAACAATCTCGTTTTCACTCTTCTCTCTCTCTGTTCTGCTTCATCTCTGTTTTTCTTACTCTGTTTTTTCGACTGCTCTTTGGCAGATACTACGAGTGGTTTCTACACCATCAGAAGGTGTTATTCATAGAACGATTTATCACAGTGCAAGTGATAATCGTATTTTATTCGAACGGGCTGTTTTATCCTGGAGACGTCGCCTATTATCGACTGCCTTGCACTTTGTTGGCATCCGGCGAAACGTCTTAAAGAAAGCGTACCGATCCGCGACTCGACCCGATAAATTTCTCAGTGGCTACTCTTTTTTTAACTAATCCGTGAACAACAATTTCTTATTTTCAGCTAGTGTTTTTATCAAGTTGAAGAAACCAAATGCTGCTATCCGTGATGCTGACACTGCCTTGAAGGTTCGTTTGTTCCTACGTTCTTAGACAACATGACTCAGTATTCGAGAAATTTCCTTGTGACATGGATGTGTTTACTTTACTCCCAGATTAATCCTGACTCGGCTAAAGGATATAAAATACGAGGATTGTCAAGGGCTATGTTGGGACTCTGGAAAGAATCACTCACTGATCTTCATGTGGCTTCAGAGATAGACTATGACGAAGAGATTGGGGTGGCGCTTAAAAAGGTTATTTCCCTGCTTTGTTCAGAGGAAGCCTGCTAATTAAAAGAATCCTTGTGTGTTTTTTTGTTTTTGTTTTTAATTGTATTATATTTTTACAACACAGATTGAGCCTAATGTCCACAAAATTGAGGAGCATAGGAAAAAATATGAACGCCTGCGGAAGCAAAAGGGGCAGAAAAGAACTCAACCAAAGAAGCAACCACAGGATGAAGCTCAAGTAAGTATAATACATAGCTCTATCAATTCCAACCAGCAAATCTCCATAATTACAAAGATATTGGAGTCGTACCCCTGCCCCCATTACTTATAGCTATTTTCTGTGCGACATTTTAGGTTTTAGTTGGAGTTTGTCGCTTTTTCTAAATGGAATTTCAAGAGAAGCTGATAACTTCAATTTATTTGGGCATTCTAGTCATGTTCTAGTTTTCTTAAAGTAGATTTCTCTAGACTACTATTTTTAATGCTACTACTGCAATACAACAAAGAAATAAGTCATTATTTCCTACAATTCATCTATTTTAGTTACCCAATTATATTAATCAGATGTCATAAAAGTGATGACAATGGGAAGCCGTTGGCTTCCTCTATATGCACTTAAAAAACAAGGCTATCAATGGTATTTTATTTCTAAAATTCCTCATGCATGACCTTTTTGCAGGATAAAGACGCATTGTCTGCTTTAAAAGATGGTATGTCATTATATTTCCATCTGCCTTATGGAATTGAAATTCCCAAAATCTTCTTGTTGAATTGCCCTCCTCTCGTTACTGTGAAAAATAGAAAAGTACTCCATAGCGTACCTCTGATCCTATTACTGCATCATGCTGTTCATGACACTCAAAAGCTATCATAGAATAGAAGATTTAGTCTTAATATATGTCGTTATAATTCTCACCTGCCTCACAGCCTAAAAAATTCATATGAACAATGACTACATTAACCTTGTTTAGGTCTGTGTTTGCCATTGTTTTTTTGCATTTAGGGGTAACTCAGATTTTCAAGAATAGATAATGACTAGTGTTGGATTTTCTGGTTGGATATTTAGGCATGTATTAACTTAGACCATCAAATGTTCTATAAGTAATTTCTAAAAAAATGACAGCCTCGCTGCACGCATTTAATTCAACATTTATTGGCAATACATTCTCATGATTGAAAGATGTAAGGTCTGATAAGATAGATTAAGGGTTTCTTCCTTTGTTTGCCGCATTATGGTAATGCATACATATTGGCTTGAATTTTGATAAAGTGCAAACCATACTTGGTTTTTGATTTGATGAGTAGATTGCAAATGTGGTGATAGGATATAGGGAGGAAAGACAATATATTATATTGTCTGAAAATGTATTGCCAAATTAGCTGTAAGTTCATGTAACAAATAATCTTCACAAATATCAAAAACTGAACCCTCGAGAGTAATTTTTCAGCATGTTGATTGTGACATTTTACTTATATTCTTCAAAAAAATAAATACTGTCTATTTGTCTTTTGTTTCATTATTTATCTTCCCTTGAACTATTTTTTTGTTGTTGACAAGTTGATCTAATTTAGCTAAAATGTATCTTTGAGATTATATCTCTGTGTGTAGCCATTACTTGGTATTCAAATTGAGACTTGTATAATTTATATCAATTAAATGACCTATTGCTCTGGTGGCATTTAAAAGGGAAAGTGATTGGTATTAACTCTGTTGGTGAATTGGAAACAAAGTTGAACGCTGCATCAAAGACATCTCGCTTGGCAATCCTGTACTTTACAGCAACATGGTGTGGTCCTTGTCGCCACATTTCACCACTTTATACAAGCTTGGCTGAGAAGTATCGGAGAGTGGTTTTTTTAAAAATTGATATAGATGAAGCAGTGGATGTTGCTGCCCGCTGGAAGATTAGCAGCGTTCCAACATTTTTCTTTGTAAAAAATGGCAAAGAGGTTGACAGTGTGGTGGGGGCTGACAAAAATACACTTGAAAGGAAGATTGGTCAACATGCCGGCCCTCTTTAAGTTCTTACATTAGTACAACTCTGATGCTATATCATGTCCATGCCGTTTCTTCTGTTTACATGCCCGTAGCGTCTTACAAAATTGAGAGTTTCGGTATGTTTGATACTATTTCTTTAAGATGCTGGTTTAATAACTGTAATAAAGGAAAAATATATATATATGAAATGGTTACATTGAATTAGAATGTTTAGTTTTATTTGATTTTTTTGTTATTTGGTCTTTTTTTAAGCTGAGTGCCTTGTTCTTATGAAGTTTCATTCTCTCAAGTGACTTGATAATGTGAAATTTGTAATAAAAATGGTGGGTTTATTGTAATAGCTTGTTTCATCTGATCTCTGGGGTTTCAATCCAGCTTTCAGTAACAATTTAACCCAATGTTTTCTTTCTTCTTGTAAGAGAAATTTCCATAAGCGTAAGAACTGCCATTCGCTTTTTAAGGGCAGCAAACTCGTGACCTTCAACCGAATATTATGTGACAGCATGAATATGATTGTAATAATACAAGAAACAAATATGATCACTATGACCTCAGTCTTTTAAGTAATAGGTTATCCAAATAAATTGGGGCGCAAAATGATTCATTTTCTTTCGTTTTTGGAGTAGAATCTCAAAACCAAGTAGAAGAAGAACCTGTATAGAACACCCCAAGCTAGTAGGATTAAGATGTCATACCATAGGTTTTCCATTGTAATATCCATTGTGGACAAGACATCTTCTCCTAATAAGCAGTTAAGGGGAAGACTGGCATTGTGGTGTTTACTGGGCTTCACATCTCCTAAAGGTCCTGGGGATAAATCTCTTTTGTTTCCTGTATAGCAACCACGATCGTTCTTGAATTCATTTATCAGCAATCCCTCAAATGGGTATTTGATTGCAGAAATATAGTGAAGCCACGTCCAGTATCTGGGTATCTGAGTTCTCTTGAGGAAGAAACCACAGGTCAAAAAGAAGAGCGCTGTTGTGGCAATGACTACGGCATAACCTGTGATGTAACTAGGCACAAGAGCGCTAACAAGCATCACATATGCATTGGTAGTAATGAGGGAGGCAAAAAGTATCATCCAGAAATTGAATAGACTGCTTTTCAAGTGGAGCATTAATTTGGTTATGACAGCAAATGTGAGGCCTTGAACAGCAAAAAATGGTAGGTAAACAATGAGGGAAGACATTACATATGAAGAAGCACGGTAAGCATTGTGGGATGTTTCCCTGATGAAGATGAACCTTTCATTGATAAAAGATGGGACTGCATCATTGGAAGAAAAGAAAACAAGGCACACTGCAAAGATGTAGAAATTGAGGAGCCTATTGATGTCTTTGAAAGTAGTATCACCCAGGTTACTGAAAATGGTGGATAAGACAAGTGCCATAACAGTCAGCACAATCTCACGGGAGGCAAAGAGTTCTGGAGTTCGAATTACATTGAGTAGCGTTCTCCATGAGAGCACTGCAACCTCACGAAACCATGGGTTTGCATACTTGGGTCCAAGGTCCGGTTCATCAAGCACTTCCTCAATCTCAAACTCTTCATATGAAGGTGCGTATGATGTTGCAGAGTACTCCATAGACTGGCTAACATCCGTCTGCGCTTTTTGGTGATAATAAGGTTCCTGATAAGATACAGAATGCTGGTTGGAAACAAAACTTCTTGGTCCTGATAAGGGTGTTTTCCCAGGTGTCCATCCCGGAGTTCTTGCCGGAGTCCATGATGGTGGGCGACGCGGGGTTCCTACTACACCGTTGTAAATCCAGACCGAAAAATCTTTGGCTGAGAAATCTTGGTAGAACTGAGAAGCTAAGCGTGGATAAACACCACTGGTTGTTATGTTCCTTGATGTTTTAACACTTCTCCTTTCAAGAGAGTTATCAAAATTCTCGTCATCATCATCGTCCTCATCATCAAGACCAAACTGTGAAGATTCAGGTTGTGGTGTGCCAGCAGTGAATCCTTGGCTGCGCAGGCTAATCATGTGTTTTGATGCTGGGGTGTTCCTTCTGTAATGTGGAGGTTTTGGAACAGGGGTCATGGCTGCTAGGTCAGGCTTATGGCCATCATTTTGGTATTGGACAAGAGGGTCAAGTCCAACAGTTGCTTGATCATATTCAGTTATAACATCTAAAAGATATTCAATACTGTTTTCTCCATCAGGCACAGGCCTTCCAAATCCAGATAGGTGAGTCGGAAGTGCATCTGGCCTTCCCATGTATATCAATCTTCCCCTATAAATAAACGCAGAAGCTAATATGGTCAAATATACATTTTTCATTTTTAAGTAAACTGAGATCCATTCAACTTATAATCTTATCAGCGAGCTAAAAGTCTCAGAGTGATTTTTTTCTATGTTTCTAGCATATATTAGTTTCTAACTCCATCATGTTATAACTGTATTCAATAAATATTTTTTGGGTTCTACAGAAAGTCAAGTAACATTATATCAGACTTTATCAGCTTTAAGAATACAGGTTCTGAAGTTTTTACCTTGCGAGGACAGCGATCTTGTCGAGGAGCATTTGAATTCGAAATGAAGGCTGATGTATGGTCATGAGAACAATGCTACCACCCTGAGCTATGTCTTTAATCTTTTCAACTACACTGTAAGCACTTGTAGAATCCAGACCCGAGGTAGGTTCGTCCAGAAACAGAAGCGACGGCTTATGAATGATCTCTATGCCGATAGATACCCTTCTTCGTTCCCCTCCCGACACTCCTCTCCTTCCTTCGTCGCCAATATAGGTATGTGTAGCACTCTGAAAGGTCATCAAGTCATTAGTCTGTAGGTAGGTAAGTCAGAGAGAATCACAAAGTCTTATTATTATACCTGTAAGCCCAGTTTATCAAGAAGCTCATGCACCCTTTTCTTCTTTTCATCCCTGGAAATAGAAGGAGGAAGCCTAACTTCCGCAGCAAACATAAATGTTTCAAAAACTGTTAACATAGGGAAGAGCTGGTCATCTTGCATCACATACGATGACACCCTTTTCATGTAGCTTGTAGTTACCTGCATAATTAGAGTTTATATCAGAACTGAATGCAGAAAACAACATGAAACAGGAAGAGTTGTTTTTTACCGGATTTCCATCAATTCTAACCGATCCTTCTAGACTCCCCTTAGCGATTCGTCCAGCCAAAGCATCAAGAAAAGTAGATTTTCCAGCACCACTAGGCCCCATGATTGCCAAAATTTCACCTTTAACTGCCTGGCCAGAGATATCATGAAGAAGAAATGTTTCTTTGTTGATCCAAACTCCATCCTTTTTCTGTTTCTTTATGATACTGTACGAGAGGTTAGTGAATTCGAGGCCATAGCCAGGAATGGACTTCTGGGAAGTCAGCTGATTCACATTTGTAGTGGTTCCTGGTTTATGGGAGTCCATTAGACTCTCTAGACTTTTATTTGTGCCATCTCTCTCTAGTCTCGCCATTACAGTAGCAATCACTATTGGCACTTGTTTGAATGCTGATATTAAGGGACTTTAAAGCACTAAAAAAGAGAGATGGGGGTTTAATACAGACAAAAATGTGATGGTTAAAATGAAGATATTTGAATAGCACGAACTCATGGAGTATAATAATAATATGAAAGAGAAAGAAACCTTCAGGCGGCAATCTTGTTGAAATACTTTTTTGTTTCCTTTGGGTTTGTCGTTAAATTTGCTTTGGTACTACCGAAGAATGACGATGGTTTTGTTTCACTTCAACTGTAACATATAGAGCTGGCATGGCAGCTACCAATCATGTTTGTCAGCTTCTGCATGTATTTGTCCCCAAACTCTAAATAAGTTACTTAGAATTTCAAGGCTGCCTTTAAATTTAATTCTACATGGATCTTCTCACTCCTCAAGTTATCTGTTTTTTAGACATGGGAACATACCCCATCACATATAACCAGCTTCAAATTTAACTGAAAAACCCCGTTTTGACCGGATTTAAATTGGAGTTTGGGTTTTATCCGATTGAAAAATATGAAAATAAGTCGGGTAATATGGACACCGACACCCACTCTAAAAGCATCCTTGAACTCGTTTATTTTACCATGTAATTTATTTAATGTTTTAAAATTCAGATCGGTCATCGATCCGATCAAACTATTGTTAGAATAATAATGCAAATGTGACGAAGTGGGTGATATTTTTTTTAGTCTGGTGGTTGGTTTTCTGCTTCTGTTGCAGATTTTGAACAATTGTATTTTGCACTTCTGGTGCTTCAATTATTTATTGGTTGTTTAAAAAAAAAGTGTGAGTAAGTTGAGAAATAATTTCACATTGAATAAGAATGTAGTGACTTGAACTTTTATAAATGGGAGAACCCACTTACCTATCACCTTAAGGTTTTAGGTGAATAAGTGGTGTCTCTCACAATTGTGCCTAGTCCTACACTATACACTCTCTAAACACTATTATAAACAATTTTTACTTTTTAAATACATTTGACTGTCAATGTATAATAGTACTTTTACTTTTTTGATTGTCAATGTATAATAGTGTCTGGAAGATGTATATCAATACTCCCTAGTGAACTTCCCCAACAATTATTATGTCACTCGAGTGGATTACCGGTCAAATCGCATAAATTCTAATAATGTGAAAATATAATTTTATTTTTCTTTTGTAACATGATTTTGTTAAAAAAAATTTTTTTATAAGTTTAAAGTATTATTATATCTTATAATTAATTTTCTAATATTTTAAATTTATTATATTATTATATTGTATGAATAATAATAAATAAATTCAATGAGAATTATAATGTTATAATTATAGAAAATACAACTTTCTTCTCTTTAATCAAATTAAACATCAGAGAGATCCATGAGTGCAGTTGATAAAATTACAATTCTAAGGTTACGAGTCCGATTCTTAAAATTTGACAATAGTCATTTTTATAATTTTAATATTATTAAGTTATTATAAATAATTAACATAATTATAAATATTAATAAAATCGGATTTTAAAACAAAGACACCAAAACTTAAGAAAATAAAAATAGGGGATCAAAATTATAATTAAGCTAAAAAGATTAATCCGTTGGATCAAGAAACTCATCGGTTCACTGGTCTGACTAGTGAACCGGCTGGGTCACATTGGTTTTTACCGAATCAATTACAACAATGATCCGATGACCTTATCAGATCGCTCTATCCTTCAGTTTACGGTCTAACCGATCTGATCGGCCGGAACGATCCAGATTTTAGAACTATAAATTTATTATTCAATTTTGATAGTTTAGAATAATAAATATGTAGTTTGATTTGTATTTATTATTTAAGATATTTAAATGTATGTACGATTTTTTTTGAGATTGTTTTATTTTATTATTTATAATGTAATTTAATTTTGAAAAGAATATATATTCCTATAGAAAAAAATTGATTTCATTAAATAAATGATGATGGAGGCGAGATATCTAAATTCAACCCGAACCCGTTCGAGATAGATTGTTTGGAGATTCAACTTTAAAGAAGTGAAAGACTATTCTCTCGCCCACGTTTCATGCCTACATGTTTTCTTTGAAATATTTGCTTATATCATATTATTTGTTATGTTAAAATAAATATCATAGAAGTTAATATCTTTTTATTTATTTACTGGAAAAATCTTAATTCATTTCACCAGCAATAAAAATATGGATGCATGTTGGTACATCAGTAAAGTTGTGAAAACTAGTAAGAGATGAAACCATCTATGTCAAAGCATGAACAATAAATAAATTAGCTAGTGGAACGCAATAAATCGGTGAGCGGAGCGGCAAGTATGACATAGTGGCAAACGAAACGTCTATAAAATCTAGTGAGACCGAGGAACCCTCGTAGTGCCGTGAGAGAAGGTGGCTTCGGCCAGTCCAAAATTTCCTTGACTTTGTCAGGGTCAGCAGCAACACCCCTCACTGGTATCACATGCCCTAAATAATTCACTTTATCCACTACAAACACACACTTAGAAAGTTTTGCAACAAAAACATTCAATTTTAACAAATTAAAAACAATATCTAAATGAACTAGATGATCACTAAAAGAGGAACGGTAGATCACGATGTCGTCATAAAAGACTAAAACAAACTGTCTAAGATAAGGGCGTAGCAAATTATTCATGGCTGCTTGAGAAGTTGAGGGTGCGTTTGTGAGGCCGAAAGGCATTACAAGAAACTCGTAATGTCCATCGAATGTTCGAAAATCTATTTTATTAGTGTCTTTCGATGTAACCCTAATTTGATGATATCCTAAACATAAATTTATCTTAGTAAATATCTTTGCATATCTCAATTCATCTAAGAGTTCATGTATCGTAGGTATAAGGAAACGGTCTTTGACAGTGATAACATTGAGTTCTCTATAATCAACACAAAAACGCCAAGTGCCATCCTTTTTCTTAACCAATAGGACAGGCGAGGAAAATGGGCTGTTACTTGGGACAATAATTCCTTCCTGTAACATGTCATGGATGAGAGAGGTCATGACTTCCTTTTAAGAATGAGGATAACGATATGGTTTTACATTGATGGGTGAGGTGTTTGGTAAAAGAGGAATACAATGGTCCTTTGGTTTAGATGGCGGGAGGCAGGGTTGGCCTTCAGAAATAGTTGGGTACCTATGAATAAGGTTGGCTATCTCGGGGTCAAGCAAATCCAGGGAGTTTGTTGTGGAAATGGTGGTGGACTGTGTCGCAGATTGGCTATTTGCAATAGGTTGAAATGTCATTAGGTGAAAAGAAGTTAAGGAATTTGTATGAATAAGTTGGCAGAGTTGGGGAAGGGTTGTAAGGGTAGGTAGGTTTTTTGGATCACTAATTAATGTAATTGTGGTGTCTTGGTGGTTAAATGCGACAGAAGGAATAGCAAAATCAGCATGGATTGGTCCAAGTGTGTGTAACCAAGCCATTCCAAGGACTAAATCAGCACATTCTATAGGTAATAGGTAGAATGAGAGGGAGATAGGTTTATTTTTTAGGGTGAGTTTGACGTCATTACAAATTCCTTTACATTATAGATTGGATCCACTCCCAACCATAACAGAAAAATATGGAATGTGGGTTTTGGGTTTTGGGGAGATTAAGATGATGAGCAATACCTGGTTGCAAAATATTATGAGTGCTACCGGTATCCACAAGAACCATCACTGACAATACTCCAATAAAGCCTTGGAACTTTAGAGTTTGGGGAGAAAATGGCTTGTGAGTGCTTGAGGTGAGATTGGAAATATGTGTCATTGGGCTCTTCCTCAAAAACCTCTTCTGTATGGGCTTTATCTGTTTTGGTAGCCACTTGGTTGTCATCTTTAACCAAAAGTAAAAGAAATCTGTTAGTGGCACATTTGTAGCTTGGTATAAACTTTTCATCACAATTAAAATAAAGCCCTTGTGCACGATATTCTTGTAATTGTGTATTTGAGAGACGTCAGAGTGGTAGTTTAGGTGGTTGGGATGTAGATGGGGGTTTAAGGTAGTAGTAATTTGCGCAGTAGGGTTAGAGCGACTAACTAGGGTGGAAAAATGATTTCTGAAATTTGGGTTTTGCATCCTTTAGTTTGGATTCAATGAGTTTAGCAAGTCCAATAGCTTAAGATATGGAAACTGGTTTATGAATATCTAATTCGCTTTGAAAATCGGGTGTCAAACCAAAAATAAAACAATTAAGGATTTCCTCTTGAGGTAAACCAACTACTTGATTTCCTAATTTTTCAAACTTGGCTTGATAATCAACAACATACCCATTTTGTTTCAACTTAAACAACTCGGCTTGATTATTAGCATAAGTGGAAGGGGTCAAAACGTAATTCCAACATTTTTGTGAAAGAGGATCAATATAATAATTGTTGATTGTGATGCATCCATTTAAACCAATATAAAGCATCACCTTTCATGTAGAATGACATCATTGACAATTTATTTTCAGGGGGTAATTGGTAGAAATTGAAAATTTGGTCAGTTTGAAATAATCATTATAGTGAATTGGAACTATCAAACATTGCAAGTTCCAGTTTAGGTGTCTGAAATGGAGGTAATTGGGGGGATTGATGAATTTGTGGAAAGGAAATTTGTGGATAAAAGGGAGGGTTATAATTATGTGGTTGCAAAGGCAGTTGGGGTAGTGAGATATGGTGGGTCCAGAAAAGCATGTGTAGGGAAAAATCAGGTGTAAGGAGCTGCTATATTTCTAATGGCAGCAGTATCAACAAGTGGTGGTGGGTTGTGAGAAAGGATAGTTGAGTATAAAGGGGTGGTACCTGATGAACTTGCAGTTATATGAGCAGGGGGATTTTTGTTGTTCCTTTTGAGCTGCAAGTTTGGTGAGCAGATCCATGATGCTTTCATATCTAGAATCTGAAATATGTTTCTCATCATCCATTCTAGTTTGAATATGTTCTAGAATGTGTTTTATCAAACCTCTCATCTATTTGTTGTTGGATTAGATCCATGATGCTTTCATATCTAGAATCTGAAATATGTTTCTCATCATCCATTCTGGTTTGAATATGTTCCAGAATGTGTTTTATCAAACCTCTCATCTATTTATTGTTGGATTTGATTCATAGCATTATCAAGGTGTACGTGGGCAGTTTGCACAAATTCTTCTATAATTTCTCTATAAGAAGGGTTAGAAGGTTTGGGGGGTCATGAATTCAAAAAATAAAAGCACAAATGATAGATTTATTGTAACTTTTTGGCGCCAAAAATGTAGATTAATTAGGTAATTTCACTTATGTATTTAGTTTACTTTACTTATTATTTGATTTACTTTATTATTATTTTATTTATTATTAACTAAAACCACTCATTTTCATAATTTAAAGATTTATTTATTTCTTAAAATTGTAGATTTAAAAAATCACCATTTCCACGTCCCACCATTTAAGCACTTATTTATTTATTATTTGTAAAAATAAAATTTAGAAAATAAATTCTTAGAGATTTATTTATTTCTTAAAATTGTAAATATTTATTTATTATCTATTATTTATAAAAATAAAATTTAGAAAATAAATTCTTAGATTTGAAAAACTACTACTTGCACAATTTAACAGTTTCACAAATTATTTGATTATTATTTATTATTTCTTTTATTTATTATTTTTTTTATTAATTATTAACTAAAATAACCCATTTCTATAATTTAAATATTTATTTATTTATTTTTTAAAATTGTGTTAGAAAAACCATCATTTCTACATCTTACGATTTAAACATTTGTGTATTTATTTATTATTTATTATTTATAAAATTAAAATTTATAATATAAATTCTTTTTTTCTTAAATTTATTTAATATTTAAGTAAACAATAACTTCTCTTTTATTTTATACTCATTTTGTATTGTGATTCATAATAATAATTTAGAAGTTAACTCTCATTTATCGTTCTCCCTCTCTTTATGATTTTTATACATTTCACACTTCTTTTTTAATCATTTTCATATCAGGAAAAAAAAAATTTGATATCATATATTCATTTTGTATTTTATATATTCTTTATTATAACTTATATTAATAATAACGAAACACATAATTAAGGTATTTTTTAATTATATTAATTTTTGATTATCAGATAATTTTAGGAGAATTCAATAGTGTAAGTGACATTATATCATGTATCGTTTTACTCTAAACAAAATAATATTTTTAATTGTGTTTTTATTTAATTTTAAGATATATAAATTTATTTTTATGATAAAGTTTATTTTCAACTAATTATACTCTAAATTTCGAGCATGTTTTTTAGGTATAGATTTTAAAACATGACAAAATGCATTTTTTATATAAAAATATTGTTAGAAAAATTAAATTATGAGTGGATTAAAAAGCTCTTATTCAAATCCCTAAAATAACAGTTTGAATCCAACTTCTCTTAGAATGATAGTCTTCTAGAAATAAAAATCCCTAAAAATAGAAATTAAAAGATATTTTAGAAACAAAATAAAAATGAAAGATGAGGATGGGAAAGTGTAGGAGTATACGAATGCAAGAACCGTATGGGAAAAAGAACGGTGATTGCAAGCATTGATACTCAAACATTACTTTCGGCAACAAAAATGACCTAATACGCTACAAAGCGCATCAATCATGATAGATTATTGCCTTTTTCTCACGCTTGAATTATAAGATCGTATAGAAACAAAATCACAAAAATCTAAGCAAGTAAAGAAAAGAACAAAAATTCTGTGTGCTACCAGATTTGTGGCGAATAAGCAATTTTGAGTGAGAGTTCTCCGTCAAGGACATTATATATATAGTTGGAGGATGTGGAAACCCTAGGTAGGTAAATTTTGGGCCGTTCTTTCCTTCTTGGGCCTATTGGACGAACACTCGCGTGTGTTTTTTGAGATTTTGTCGTGCCACCCCCAAACTTATATCCAGAATCCCTCAAAAATTTTCGAAACCCTTGGGCTAAAAAAAATAAATATCCCATATCATTTGTTAATTTTCAAATATTTGAGAAAACCTGTGCAATTTACCAAAATTTTCAAGCCTTCAACCGGATTTTTACAAGTAAGTTCCTTTTATATTTTATGTTAATAATTTGAACAATTTCAATTTTTCTGGATATTTAAGATGTATCACTTTTTTTTTTTTACGAAAACCATGTATTTTTATCAATATTTTTAAAATGTACGGTAAAAACCCATAATTTACATACAATTTTATTGAAGCTTTTGAAAATTTTGATTAAACCACGTACATTTTCATCACCATTTTTGTAATGTGCAGTAAAAATACATACGTGCTTATCGAATATTTCAAAAAAATTTATAGAAGAGGTTTTGATAACTAGATTTTTTTAAAAATTCCAGTAATATCATATTCATTTTTGGATTTTTCAAAATCTTGATAAAGCCATGTTTACTTCCGGATTTTTTAAAAATCTGGTAGTTTTTTCTTTGTTTTTTAGTAGGTTAGCTGAGCAGTAATGTAACATCCAAATTTAAATTATTTTATTTATTTAGATTATTTATGAATTTATAGTTAATTAATTATTGAGTTATATTAATTGAATAAATGTAGTTGATGGGGAGGGTGTGTGACCTTATGGTAGGAGTGGAGAGAGAAATTAAAGGAAGATATAATAATTTAAAATTATTTTATTAATTAAAATATTATTTTAATTTTATTATTTAAATAAAATAATAAGATAAAAGGAAGATAGGAGTTTGTAGAGATATTGAGGACAAAGTGAGAATTAGGAAAAAATGTGAGGGTAAGGTAGAAATATCTTAATGAGAAAATTATGTTTTTAATTAAAAAAGAGAGTTAGGAGAAAAGAACTCTTTCAGTATGTAGAAAGAAGAGAGAAAGAGACTAGAGGCAAAAAGGGAGAACTTGAAGCTTTGGAAGAGAATAACTCATTCATTCCAATTCAGAATTCTTACTAGGGATTAAGGTAAGGGGGAATAACCTTCAATAAAGGATTATGCATGAGGGGTATGATAGAGGAGTCCTTAACTCCAATAAGGATGTTGATTGTGGTGAATTTTGTGGTTGTTGCTTAGGAGTTTATATTCTCATGGTTTTTTATTGATATAAAATTTATGTGAATTGGTGACTGGAAATTCTTTATACTGTATATGTGTGTTTCCACCATTGTTGAATGTAGAAGGTTATAGAGATATGAGTATTCAGTGAATTGGTGGTCAATTGGTGTGATGATTAATAAAATTAGGGCTTAATAAGAGTGGGGTTTGATTATGAGAAAAGGGTGTTTGAAATAAGTTATTTCTGTGTTAAGAAGTGTTTGGATAGTTTTATAACAATAAAAGATTTTCCATTTGCGTTAAAAATTGGTTTTTAGGCAAAAACAACAATTGGAGTCGACCCATACGTGTTTGGGGTTGACCCTAAACCAACAAAAAATAAATTTTAAAAACTCTACAGTTGGAGTCGACCCATATGTGTTAGGAGTAGACCCATAGCTATCAGAAGTCGACCCATAGAGGCCGAGAGTCGAACCCAAACTGCCAAAATGTGTCGTGATAACCTGAATAATTAATGTGGATTACATGTGTTGTTGAAGTTATGTTGGAGATGATGAGAATTAATAAGTTTGAAATTAGTTAATCGAGTGTGTCAAATTATGAGAGTTTTTGTGTTGTTATGATGTTTGCTAATATTAATTATAAATTAGTTAATGATGAAAATGTTAAATATTGTTGATGTTGTGTTGAGAATGACATATAAGTTGTGATATATTGAGTATATTTAATTGTGAATGATGTATTGTTGTACGCGTGAGTTAATAGTTCAATTGAGAGGAACTATTTAATGCTTGAGTTGCATTGATATTATATTTGTGATGTGCATATATGTTGTTGTTGTATGGTAACATAGAGAAGGGATTACGAGAGTTGTCACTGCATTATGTTAAGATCAAAGAGGGGTCTTAACGCATTGATATTGATGATATGATCATGCATCATTTGAGTTGTGTCAATAGGCATGTTTGCTAGTTCAGAGAAGGGACTAGTGGCTTGTCCCAAGTTCAGAAGAGGGGGCTTGGAGCTCAGAAGAGGGAGCTCGCATGTTTAGAAGAGGGGACCTGGTTTTAGAGAGAACCAAATATTGAATTGGTACCACATGCATATGCAAAGAGTTGCATTAGTCGACTGCATTACATAAAGAGTTATACGCATATTTGTTGAGTTATGATTGATCTATGAGCTATGGTGTGAGAATGTATTGTGATATACTATGAATGAGAATGTGTAGAATATGTTGTGTTTGATATCCTACCTTGCAGTATATGCATGCTATTATTGTTTGTGCTTTCTCATCCCTTTGTTATTGATGTGGTCTATGCTCCTTTTTAGAGTATAGATAAGTAGGTAACTGAGTAGCTGCTTAGAGTTGGAGGAAGGCATGAGGCTGTTTCTTCATTTTTCTTTCTTTCTGCATTTTAGTTTACGTGCTCTGATATGTAACACTGGGAAACATTTGCGAGTTTTGTCTAATCTTTTGTTAGAGAGTTGATGTATACTATCATGTTTAATATTTTGATATTTTAAGGATATTTCACTTATGATTTTGACTATGCCATAAAGTGAATTTGAAGTTTAAATGATTTAAAATATTTGATTAATGAATGTTTGTTATGAGAAATTCCGATGTGATGATACCCTAAGTGAAGGTGAGCATGCGATGACACCCTAAGTAAAGGTATTGATTGTTGTTTTATCTGATAAAGTGTTACAGGGCATGCATGCTTAACAAAGAGAATATATGACATCCTTTATGTTTCTGTGATTACTCTAATTTATTGTATGATTATGCGTGGGATAATTAGGGTATTACAAGTAACACGCACCATGTACTATCTAGCGTAGAGGATAGAGTTGGATGAAGCATAGATTTTAATGCAGAGTCCGATGCTGATGTTATTGATGATATAGAGATAAAAACCCAAGAGGATACAAAGACTCAGGCTGAGGCTCAAGCCGACACAAATGTGGAAGCTCAAACTAACATAGATCTTGTTGTTGAGGCTGAGTCGGAGGTGACGACTCAGGCTAATACAAAGTAATTTATACATAAAGATGGGGCGTTCATTGAAGGGCCTAACGATTGTAACTTTTTCAATGCATATGTCGATCATGTGGCCTTTAGTCTATGGCAGAGAAAGATATAAATATTTTATTTTAAGTTTTTTTTATTTGTTACTGATTAATTGAAAATAAATAATGGTTTATAATTTAATTGTTACGGGACCGTCCACCATTGAAGGTGTCCCCACCCATAGGGGGAAGTTGTAGAAATTTTCTAATTTTCAAATGCCAATAAGATCAGATAGATTGTTCCTAATGTAGGTCTACTTCCATTGGTGGAATGTTTGTTGACCATGTTCGACGTTCCATTGTTGTCCGCGTTTGTTAAGCGATCGCATAAAGAGACATCCTTATTTCAACTTCCATTTGGTGAGATGACGATTACCATGTATGATGTCTCCTGTCTCTTTAATCTTCCAGTTGCATGTAACTTCTTTACCGCTCCTCTTACAATCCAATAGATTGCATGTATTGTGACTGGGAGGTACTTGGGGTTCAAATATTGTCATTTCACTTATTCATATAAGAAAGAGTGAAAACCTATTATGATATCTCACAAATATGGGTGGTAAAAGGGAAAGATGGTAAAATTAATGAGGATTAGTGAGGGTATGATGGGAAGATCATAAAAAGGGTCAAAGGGGGAAAAATAAGAAGAAAATTAGGGAAGAGTGAGAACACGTTTACATCGATCGCGAAATAGAGAGGAATTGAGAAAAAAGGTGAAAGAAGAGGCTAGGGTTCAAAGAGGAGTTTCCATAGAGCTTGAAGGAGATAATCTTGCTAGGATTTTGAGGTAAAGGGTGTAATCGAGTTTATTATGGTTGATATAGGGTTAAGGTAGATGTAGGTGTTGTCCTGTATGATGATCTTGATGAAAAATATGATAACTACCATGTTATTATGCCATTGACTGATGTTTGAGGTTTGTGACCTTAAGTGTGTTAATGGTGATTTAGAGATGATAAATTGATGTTGTGATGTGTTTATTTCCCTTGATTCATGTACCATATGATATGATATATTTTTGGATTGTTATAGGTCAAAACTAAGGTCTGTTGCAAGGCTGGAAAATAAGAGAGATCGCATAAAATCGCGTGAAAAGTGATTTTCTGGGCCCTATTACATTCAATAATATCCATTACGGGTGGCTGTAACAGCCCTCTGGATTTTGGTACCAGAGGCATGCAAAAAATGAAATTCTGGACTGGGAGCATTATGGGCCGTAATAGCCATTACGGGTGGCCGTAGCAACTCTCTGGATTTTATATTGTGAAATCGTTTTGGCCATAACTTTTAAATCGTACGTCCAAATCGAGTACCGTTTGAATCGTTGAGAAGCTGATGTGCATATGATAGAATAATATGAGATATGTGATGCATTATTCTTGTGCCTATATGTTTATGGAATTGAATTATTATATGTTTCTATTCTATGATGGTCTATTTTAGTGATGAATATGATGTTGCTATGAAGTATTATGACGTTATTATTATGTAATTGATGTGATCGATGATGATGTTTCAGTGATATGCATGTTTAATGTGTTTAAATGCTATGTAAAGATGATTATATGAATGATGATGCATTTTGACTAGCCGTGGTCGAATTATATATGACATTGTTGTGCATCATGCATTCATAGTATTTTTGGACGGTGGTCCGCTTGTGATGAGCCTTAATCCCATTGTGTGGATTGTGTGCATTTTGCGATATGCTCCAGTTCCAAGAGGGGATCGATCCTATGGTGGGGATCTTTGGAGGAAGATGAACCAGGTGTTCATAAATTTTGGTGTCACATGCATTGAGTCAGTTGCGTCACATTAATATCCTATGTGACATTGCATAAATTTTATTGATGAGTTGTGATGTGATGATAATTGTGAACTAAGTGAGTATATGATGATTATAATGATGAAAGATGTACAAGTGATATTATGATGTATTTGTGAGTGTGGAGTATTGATGAATAGTATATGTTGTTATGTGATGATGTTGTTATAACTACTCATCTTTTTCTTATATCTTTTGTAATAATTATGATTATTTTCCCTTTCTGTTTGAATGTTGCCTCCACGCCTGTAACGCGCAGGTGACCAAGAGTAGTTCGTAGAAGCTTTGAGGATAGCTTCAGAGTGTTTTTTTATTCCGTTAATTAGAGGTGTCTTGCTCTGATATGTAACATCGGATTGAGAACACTATGTTTTGCGATTGTTATGTTCTTTTGATGTCGACGGAAATATATGATGGTTTTGATTGTTAAAAATGGTTTTAAATAGATGAAACTAATACTATGAGTTTTGAGATGTTAAATATGATATTATGACGGTGATTCCGTTGCGAAGTTTTAAATGATGTGCTGAATTATTATCATATGCATGTTTTAAATTGATGTAACCCGTGTTACAGATCATGATTGTTATTATGATGTTTTCTATGAAGTGTGACACCCTTGAGTGATGATTTTATTTGATTTAATTCGTAAATTATATGAGAAATAAATGTGGGGTTAAAAGGGTGTTACAGTTACAATATTGGCAACGCCTTACACATGTAGTGCCACAATATATTAGACTATAATTGTAATATGGTTGTTATATTTTGGATTCTATTGGCATATGATTTCATATTAGATTTTGGACTGTAATGACTAAAAGTTATATTTTAAATTCTATTGCAAGTCTTAAAATAATAGTAGATAAATATCAAAATGCGTAAGTCTCAAAATAATACACAAATCTCATAATAATACATAAGTCTCGGAATAACAAAAAGTAAAGAAGATCCTGCGTCAGACTCATAAGGTACTGGTCCGCCCGAAGGTACTAGTCCGCCCTGAGCTACTCGTAGTGGTAGAAAAATCTCAGCGAACTCATCGTCCTTCTCATCTGCCTCGTGACACTGTAAATAACAATGAAGCTCACATGAAATATATGATAACCTCTAATCTGATGGTCCTTCGTCATAGACATGAACTGGAATATCTCGCACCTCATCCCGTGGTGGTGCTATCAAACGAGGATGTGACACCGTATAATACCAATCCAAGTAGTCATCGACTACATCATATGGCCGGGTAGCAAAAACTGCCGGATGAATCACATCCAAAACTCCCTGAATATATACAGCCCAATCAATATCCGCATCAAGTGAGTCAACATCAGGAGGTGGACAGAGTATGTAATGTCTATATCCAAACTAACACAAACATCTGTCAGGTAAATATAGCATAACTGTCCCATACCATTTCAGACCACCCTTATACATACATATATCATCAAATGGACGGGCATGTCTGTGATCCTCAAAAGGCTTCCAAATGACATCACCATGTTTCAATGCATCTAACACACACCTAAACTCATCAACCTTCTGCGTTCCTTACCTGTAACTCCATTTCATCGCCCTTAAAAGTGGACTACCTATACCATAAATCCAAGACACACCTCTCTTCCTAATAGTGGAAAAATACTCGTGAATCCAACACTGTCACACACCATCAATATTATCAATTAAAATAATTATAAATAAAGATTAATCAAATTAAAGTTAAAATAGAATTTTTTTGTAGCTGTAGAAGATAGGCATATCCGCCAAGTTGCTTGCATGTATAGAAGGAAGCAACGCCTAAACATCGATAAAGTGAGTGTCGTTGCTCCCCAGTAATATCTACCACATCCTTCCAAGTTCCTAAAAAGTGGTAAATGCTTTGCTTCTACAACAATAAGATCTTGTCGGCAAGAATCGTGCAATTGATAAATGCCCAAAAATGAATTACATTCACTTATAAAAGATGACATTTATTGAATTAATGGAAACACTTATTCATGAAAAATACAAACTTTGTCAAGAAAATGATACTTCTATTGGTATGTGGTTGATTATTGCAGGAATAGATCAAAGGAAGGGAAAAAGCAAACAAAGCATGTCATGTTTAGCTAAGCGGACTATAGTTCGCTAAGTGTTAGGGACAAAAATGTTGATATATTTGTAGATAATTTTGTGTTCTTGTCACTCTATTTTGATAATTAGTAGTGTTTAAGCTTGTAAAGAGATGTAAATAAGCAATTATATAGTTTTTGAGATACACCACTTTGTTTACTTAGTTTTATGCTCATTTTGTAGGTTTTGATGTTGGAGCATTGGAGCATTGAAACTTTGGGCAAGCTAGAGCCAACAGTGTGGTGCAACAAGTCAAAAATGGAAATTTTGCTCAGGCTAGCGCACTAAGCGCAAGTTGCAGCACACTTTAATGTTTTGCACATTTGGCAGAATGGCATGGTTTTTGGTCCCGCTAAGTGGCCTCGTCCCGCTTAGCGCGGTCCACTGAACCAAAAATAGATATTTGCGTTGAGCCCGTTTAGCGCGCCCTGGCCGCTTAGCGGGATTCACTTTTTGGGCACTTGTATAAATAGCCTCCTTTGTGATATTTTGGCTACCAACTCTTGTACAACACACACAAATCTGATTTTTAGGGCTAAGAAACAATTTTTTATCATTTTGTAACTCAAGATCAAAGATTTCTACCTCAAATCTTTGATATTTTCTAGTTGATGTTCATCAAGCTTCAAACTTTACTTGTTGATCAAAATACCATGGTGATGGGTAGCTAAATCCTTATTTGTGTCAAGATTAGAGGTAGATAATCTTCCTCTTTGTATGTATTTAGCTTGATCGTTTGTATGTGAACATGTTGATGATAAATATATGGTGAAAATTCTTGTTTTATGGTTTATATTTGAGTTGATCATTATTGAGAAGTGTGTTCATCTCTTGACCTAGGTTTTCACTTATTAATGAATAATTTCTAGACATAGTTTTATGAGTTTATATTCACTAATATTGAGCTTTTAAAGTTATCAAATTGATAGTTAGGTACACAAATCATCTAAAGATAAATTTGATAAAACTCACATTTTGTTTTAGAGATGAAACATCTTGTGATGATATGTGATTATATTTATGATTAATGAGTTCACATACTTGATTGAGAAAATACGTCCAAAAGAGATTATCGAGCCCTGATCTTGACACACTTTTACCAAACATTTGAAACCGAAACTTTGTTTTCCCTATACTTGATATTTTGCACGAAATCGACATTTTCCGTTACTAAAACCAAAATCAAACCCTTTTATGAAACTTAAGCTTAAAACGATTATAACTGTAGAACGACAGTAATATCACACCAATCCCTGAGGAAAACAATAATATAAATACTTGTGTTGAAAATACATACAACAAAATGGCGCCATTTCCTGGGATTGGCATTTAATATTGCAAGCATTTCAATAGTTCTATTTTTAAAGTTAAATTATAACATTTTAATATCTCTTGTTTTTTCACTCATTTGGCTAGAGTTTTCAGACTTTTATTTATGCGGGGAAGTGTTTCTGAAGATCAACTCCTTTTTGATCCTGAAATCGAAAGGAATTGCAGAAGACTTAATAGCAAGACACGAAGGTGGAGAAAGCTAGATAAAGAAAGGAAAGAAAGAGAGGAAGCATCTAATTCTTCAACAATCCAAAATCTAGAAGAAGTTATGGAGGATCCACCACTTCCACCTAGAGGTCTACGCACAAATAGTCCTAGACGGAATGCTTAATTTGCTTGCCAAGCCAATGTGAGGAATTTGTAGATGAAAACTTGCATACTACAGCTTTTGTATGCGAATCCTTTCACTGGCCTGGATCATGAAGACTCGTACTACCATCTCATAAAATTCTATGAGATTTCTGGTTCTATGGGAGCTCCAGAAGCTGAAGAAGAGCAAGTCTTCAAGAGACTATTCCATAATTCTTTAGTGGGTAAAGCCAAAGATTGGTATCTTGACCAACCCACTCAAATTATAACGGAATGGAATGTTTTAAAAGAAAAAATTCTAGAAAGATACTTTCCTCAATCTAGGTGTATGGAGGCCAAAACCGCAATCTCTATGTTTTCTCAAGGTAGTAATGAATCTCTCAATGAAGCTTGGGAGAGGTACAAGTCAATGTTGAGAAAGTGTTCTAGCCATGGTTTTGATGAGACTACGAAATTACATATTTTCCACAATGGACTTCAACCTCAACCGAAGCTATTGTTGGATGCTACAGCAGGTGGTTCATTAATGTCAAAAACTTGGGAGGAAGCAATTAAAATCATTGAGAAGATGGCGAGAAATGATCATTAAGTTCAACACGATTGGGGGACCTCACAAAAGAAGCAAAGAGTTATTGAATTAGGAACAAATGATGCTATCCTTGCTCAAAACAAATTACTTTCTCAACAAGTGGAAGAGCTTACAAAGGAAATGTCCAAACTACCTCAACAAATCAAAGAGATGCAGGAAATTCCGAGCAAGCAAATACAAAAAATAGCTTGTTGTGAGTTATGTCAATGTGATCATCAAACTGGATTTTGTCCTCCTGTGGGAGAAGAAGCAAATTACATGGGAAATCAAAACCAAAATCCAGCTTATCAACCAAGACAACAAAATTATCAAAATAACCAAGGTTACCAATAAAGGGGTAATCAAGGTTATCAACAAGGTTGGAGGCAAGATGGTGGAAATGTAAACCAAAAAAATCCATACCAAAATACCACTCAAACTTCACAACCTCAAAATGGTACTTCAAAGATGGAAGAAACTCTCATTCAATTTATGAAAATTTCAATGGCAAACCAAAATATAATGAAGCGACAATCAAAAATATTGAGAATCAAGTTAGGCAACTTGCAAAGCAACTAGCCGAACAACAAACGGGGCCATCTTTTTCCGCAGACACTCAAGCAAATCCGAAGGAGCAATGCAAAGCAATTGTAACAAGGAGTGGAAGAGAAGTTGGTGGAGAAGAAAATGCAAAGAAGGGTGACGAGGTTGT
Source organism: Vicia faba (assembly GCA_948472305.1). Classification (NCBI taxonomy): domain Eukaryota; kingdom Viridiplantae; phylum Streptophyta; class Magnoliopsida; order Fabales; family Fabaceae; genus Vicia; species Vicia faba. The sequence continues at coordinate 1,518,554,257 of OX451741.1, read as the reverse complement.
TAAGGAGGAGATTGTGGTAGAAGAGGAAGTAGAAGATGCGAAAGTGGTAGAAAAAAATGTTGAGGAGGAATTAGTTGAAAATAACCAATTGGAGAAGGAAGATGTAGAAAAGAAAGATATAGAAGAAAAAATGATAAAAAGGAAGGGGAAGGGAAAAATTAATACTATTCCGGTTCAAAATTTTCCGTATCCTCATGCTTCTTCCAAGAAGGATAACGCTAGGCACTATGCTTGATTTATGGATATATTTAAGCAATTGCAAATAAATATTTCATTTTCCGAAGCTATGGAGCAAATGCCTATGCATGCAAAGTTCATGAAAGATATCCTTACAAAAAAAGAAGATCAACGGATCAAGAAGTTATCATGGTTGATGCAAGTTGTAGTGTGTGATATAGTGGCATAACTGATTATTTTAATACTGGTTTTGCATTTTGTGTTCACAAATGTCGCGGTAAGCAAGAGTCGCCACCATCTTTTCTTTTATCCAAATTAAGGAAAGGGTGAAAAAACAGAGAAAAAAGACCTTTTCGATATTTTCTGAGTAAGGGGGTAGATTATGGAAAGGGAAGGTGTTAGCACCCTTTCCATCCGTAGTTATCTACGGGCTCTTAGAGGTTTGCTCATTTTGAAATACCTTTATGCTTTGTGCGTTTGAAGATGTTTTGAAAGTGCCTTAGTATGGAGAACTTTGTAATGTTTCTCGGGATAGTGGAGAAAGTATACAAAGTGTTTTAGAAAATGTTTTTAAAAAGTAGTATTTGTGTAAGTGCAAAATGTTTTGAGCAAAATTCTAATAGCTATCTACTTTTGTATTCGAAAAAGGTCGTTCTTTTTCTCTTTTCCTTTAGATAATACTATCCTACTATTAGTGAGTAGTTAGCCTTGTCGTTGGATGTATAAGGGATATTCGAAGGAACGTTACAGTCACGAAGGCAACTTATGGAGACGCTTTAGCAATTTTGTTTAGGGACTAGATCATTTACCAAGAGGAAACTGTAGGGTCATTGAGGGACTATGATCTTTTGATTTTATGGGTCTTTGCTAAAGCGTCCCCGTTTTGAGGGACATGACTAATTTATTTTCGAAGGCAACCAAAGTGGGGTACCCTAGAGGTGTATATGTGCAAAATGTGTTGTATTCAGTTATTTTGGTCTTTTGTGTTAGGTTTGCTAACGTTTGATTTTTATGCTCTTGCCATACATGCCTAATTACTAGCAGTAAATATGTATAAAATATAAAGTGCAGAAGATAAAAACCTAGACTATTACATGGCTTTGGGGAGGGGAATTTATACTGTACAAAAATCTGGGAGTGCAGAAAAAATAAAGAAAGCAAGTAAAATCCTATTAACTATTACATCCCGTGTACAGATACAATAATATAAAAATATGAAAGAAAATAAATAACACGCGAAAAATAAAAGTACGTCTAAAACCTAGTAAGTAAAAATGAAATAAGAAAATCTTTTTTATTGTTCTTTTTTGATTTAAGAAAATAATTAAAATTAGATTAAAGAAGATAGTCTAAATTCTTTTTGGTTTTTGTATTATGAAAATAATTAAAGTTAAATTAAAACCTAAATTCTAATTTATTTTAAATTAAGAAAACAGTTAAAATTATTTATTAATTTACTTACAAAATTAGTTTAATAAAAAAACTTAAAACTAATATTTTTGTGATTTTGATTATTCGTGTAATTAAATAAATAAAGAAAAAAACAAAATAATAAAAAAAGAAGTTAAAACAATACAAAAAAAGATTAATGGGCCTAAGTGTGTAAAAGAGACAAGAGGGTGCTGATTTGAATTTGCGTTGGGCCCAGATTGTGAAGCCAAGATTTGTGTTTGATTTGGTGAGATAAATCCTTGAGGGCATATGCTGGATCTGCGTGTTGAAGTCCTTTGATCTAGATCACCCATGATTATTGGTTGCAAACTGAAGGTGCATAGTAGGCTCCTGGCCATTGAAGCATGGGATCTGCATGAATATATTAGAAAAAATACAAAACGTTGGACCTGGGACTTGAACCCAGGTCCTCTCCTCATACACACACCTTGCCTGCCATATGAGCTGCCATTTCATTCGTTTATATATATGAAACAATAATATAATATAAGAAAAATAGTCAGATTATCAAATTTCAAACGCGCGCCAGCAAGGAGAACGAAGCTCAATGGCAAAGGATGCCCCTAACAATGGAATTTTATGCCTATTCTAATGAATCCCCTGAACACGAATCAAGCACTGAAAAAGGTTAATTCATCGTAAAATCATAAATTCGAATTCAACAAAAATATACCAATGATGAGTGATCTAGTTTGGTGATTCCAGACGTGGGACGACTTGAACAATGACTTCGGTCAAATTCCTGGAAGTCTCAGGAGGGTGTTTGAACCTTTGGTTTGGACAGATGATGGCTGGACTTGTGTTTTTGAATTTTGACAATCTGCTTTTTTTTTATAGTTTCGTGTGACTCTTTGGGGCTTTGTATGTGTGTAAGCATGTAAGCCTCCATTTGGCTTGCAAGCATGCTGCTTATATAGAGTAGAAATGAGGGGACAAGAAGGCAATGGTTTTAAACAATCTTGATTAGGTGTTTGAAAGCCATGAATGTGAATTTGTAACGTTGGCAAAAAAAACATGGAATCTTGTCCTTTTTGAAATTTGAATGTATGTGGACATTTTGGCTCCTTCGAATGCCTCTAATTCCTTCCCTTCGATTGGACTTCTTGTATATCCTTTAAATGGGTCCTTAGAATGGACCATTTGTGTGCCCTTCGAATGGGCCTTTGGTTGCCTCCTCGAATGGACCATTTGTGTACCTTTCGACTGGCTCATGTTCTCATCACTGGGACTTCTTCGTTTGAACCCCTATTCAGCTAACCCAAATGAAAACTCTTTCTTGACCAATTTAAGCTTCTTTTGGCATGAATGTGCTTGTGCATGTTGGTTTGAAACGGGAAGTATGTTGGCTTTTGGGCCAGCAGGCCTCTTTGAATATTTTTCTTTTGTTTTGGCTAGCAATATCCTTCGTTTTGAACCAATGTGTGTGCTCTCTTGAAGGGAAACCATGCATCATTTGTATACATCACTTGCTATTCCTTCGAATGGGCCAACAAAGTAAATCCTTCAAATGGAACACCCGTGTATGCCCCTTTAAATCCATCAATACATGTCTTTAGAATAGGGAAAATATATGTCCTTCGAATGGACCGTGTGCCTGTCCTTCGAATGCGCCACCACTAGGTGTCAAAATATGGAAAACTGTGTGTTGAATATTTTGGAGGTGGAGTTAAAGCTAGCATGAGGGAAGCCAATTGCTTGATGAATAGAAGCACATATGAAAGAAAACCACTATTTTATGGGCGCTGGTATGAAGGGAAACCATTGCCTTACGTATCGGAGGCAAGCCTAGAGGAAGTCATTTTCTTGTGGGTTGAAGGCAAACATAGAGGCAAGTTGAAGGGGCCTTGGCCTTATGGATCAAAGGAAACTATGAGGCACTTTTGCCTTATGAGTTGAAGGCATGGTGATGGGTATTTGCCTTGTGAAACCAAGGCAAGCCTGAAGAGGCATACGTGCCCTGGTGACAAGCTGAGGGGCCTTGGCCTTGTGGATCGAAGGCAAGTCTGAGGCCTTTTGCCTTGTGAGTCGAAGGGAGATTGCAGGGGGTTCCTGCTTTGTACGCTGAAGGCATGCACTGAGGGAGTTTTTGGCTAGTCGAAGTAGGAATCAAACTGGCTCCAAAGAAACCAAATGCCCAAACGAAGCAGGAATCAAGCTTGCTCCAAAAAGATCAAATGCCCAATCAAAGCAGGAATTAAACTTGCATGCATGGAAATCAAATGCCCAAATGAAGCAGGAATCTAGCTTGCTCCAAAAAAGATTAAATGTCGAATCAAAGTATGAATTAAACTTGCATGCACGGAAATCAAATGCCTAAACGAAGCAGGAATGCGGCTTGCATGCAGGTAGCCATTGCACCATGAATCAATACAACATGCAAAGCCAATGGTGCAATCGAAGGAGCACTACAGGAGGCCCTTCCCTTTTGGATTGAAGGAGGCTGTTTCAAAGGAAACACATGCCTAGTCAAAGTTGGTATACAACAAATAAGCAAAAGACCAAGGCTTCAATCGAAGCTTGGAAATTTGAGGCAAGCTTGGAGGAGGTTAAGCGCTCAATCGAAGCCTGTCAAAATGCCAATCGAAAGACACCTTGTTCATGCCAATCGAAAGACACCTTGTTCATGCCAATCGAAAGACCTTGTTTATCTTCAAAAAAAAATTATTTTTCTTTAATCAAATGTTTGTAATCACCTATGTAATAGAAAAATCTTGGGAAAATATGGGAGGGAAAATTTTGGGGTACAACAGTTGCCCCCGTTCAATCTTCTTAAACCTGAGGATTTAGATTGGCTTGTATGCCTTTCGTGATCTGAAGGTGGAAGATGATTGAACACTAGAGTGCCCAGAAATTTGCACTCGCAAGAAATAACACTGATGATTGATGATGTAGGGAATGGGCTTACATATGCCATTTGAAGGAGATGACAGAGAGTCGTCAGAGATGGGCTTAAATATGCCATCCAAAGTAGATGTTGATTTCACACATGGTCCCTTTGGGGGTTCCTGTTGCTTCCGTCTGAGGAGGAGTCCGTTGGGGAATGTGGGTTTATGTTGTTCTCCTATTTGAGGAAAACTCTGAGGAATAGAGTCTAGGAACTTCAGTTGTCCAAGGCTCTACTGAAGAGTTATCTCTAGAGAGATGACAATTTGTTGTATTCTGGTTGAAGTCTAGGTTTCCAGTGATTTGCTGGGGATAATGGAATTAACCATTATCTGGAAATGTATTAGAAAGAGCCTGTGTAGGGCTGCTTCGAGATGAGCCCATGTTAGACTGTATGAGGAGAAATCTGTGTAAGATTGCTTCGTCTGGTCATGTAGATAGCTTTCCTGTCTGGTTTCAGGTATTAATCTACAATTAGTCGTTCACAAATAGTTGTCCTGTCTGGTTTCAGGTATTAATCTAGAATTTGAAAATCGTCGGTCGTTGAGATAGTTGTCCTGGTTGGTTTCAGGTATTAATCTCTGACCCAAGAAATAAAGATGGTTTTCCCTTCTGGTTTCAGGTGTTAATCTTCACCCTCCTTATGTAGATAGTTTTCCTGGCTTGTTACAGGTATTAATCTGGAACTTGAAAATTATCGATCGTTGAGATAGTTGTCCGGGCTTGTTACATGTATTAATCTCTGGCCTGAGAAAGAAAGATAGTTTTCCTGGCTTGTTATAGGTATTAATTTTCAATCTCTTTATGTAGATAGTTATCCTGACTTGTCACATGTATTAATCTACAGTCGGTCGTCCACAGATGGTTCTCCTGGCTTGTTACAGGTGTTAATCTGGAACTTGAAAATTGTCGGTCGTTGAGATAGTTGTACTGGCTTGTTACAGGTATTAATATCTGACCTGAGAAATAAAAATAGTTTTCCTGTCTTGTTACAAGTATTAATCCGAAATTTGTTTTGCTGGTCACATATATAGTTTCCCCGTCTGGTTTCGGGCATTAATCTTTGACCTGCTGTAAAAGTTGATAGTGTTTGTCTGTCTGCTAATTTAACCTGAAAAGGCAAAATCAGTTTTATGCGATGTCATGATGTATGAATTGCATGATGATCCCAAAATAAATGAGATTATGATATATGTATTTGTATGCACATGCCATGATGTATGAACATGTAATGCTGTTGCGCAATATCTTTGTCTGGGAAAATAAATCCTTGACTACTGTTGGTGAGTGAAGAAAGTGATTCTTCATTTTCCGCTGAGGATAGTGAATGGAGATAGTTTTGTTGGCGATTCCCTTTCTCTTCCGAGGATCTTCGACTTCTGTTTAAGAATGAATTTTCCGTGGGGAAGAGTTTTGTTGGAAGATTTCACCAATTTGGAGAAATAAACTCTGTTGGGGGATGAACTTCCATAGCTAGAGAAATAAACTCTACTGGAGATAAGGTTTTATAAACTACTTGATATTTACAAAACTTTGTTGCAGAAGGTGAACTCCATAAACTGCTTGGGGATTTTGTTGGAATCCTGTTGGGGAATCTTGAGAAGCTTGGTGACTTCACTTGGGAATTTTTCTCATATGTTAAAGCAGTAGTTTTGAGATTGTTGCTCGGCCGGGGATATGAGAACTTGGAACTTTTAGGCTGCATATTGAGAATGTGGCGTAGACCTTGTAGTAGAATTCCCCTGCCTCTATACCGGCTGGAGAAGGTATTTGCTGGGGAATACATCTACGGGGATCCTGTGGATGGCCCTTAGATATTGTCCCATTTCTTAAAGTGATTAGCAATTGTCTTTTGTTTTTATGTTTGTATTTGTAAGCAGTAATCATATTCAAATGCATATGTTCAAAAATAATCACTGGACGTTTTCACACACAAAACAGAAAAATAAAAACAAAAGTTTTTCACTTTCAACGGGATAGTTTTGTATTAACTTGAGTAAGCGTTTTTATACAAGGAGACATACATCCTAGTAAGAGAACACCGTCATAAGAATAAAAATTATACAAAATAGTATACAAAGAAAGACAACTATGTGAAATAATCCCATTGGGTTCCCATTCTTCTATTACCTTTATGTCCTTGAGCATCTCATCACTTTCGTGCTTGTCCGAAGCTGATTGGATTGATTAGTATCGCTTGAGCTTGATAGTTGATACTGAAGATTGGTTGTAAGGTGATCTAACTGGACATAGTTATACGCTTTAAATCCCTAACTTTTTCCTGGACCGCCCTTTCTGATTTTCAGTCCACTGGGATACCCTTTTTTGCCCAAGCTGCCTTTTCAGGTTTTTGACTTGCCGGGTGTACAAATTTCTTTCCATGTATATCCCTAATTTTTGCCTAGGCCAGTCGACCTAGCGAGTCTTTGTTTATGTGTAGTATCTTTTAACTATATCCGTGTTTACCGTGTGCGGAAGGTCATCACCGTCCATAGTGGTTAGGATCATGGCTCCACCAGAGAATATGTTCTTGATTACAAATGGCCCTTCGTATGTGGGGGTCCATTTGCCCCTAGGATCACCTTGCGACAGTATGATGCGTTTGATTACCAAATCACCACCCTGATATACCTGACGTCTGACCTTCTTGTTAAAAGCCTTGATCATACATTTTTGGTACATCTGACCATGACAGACAACCATGAGCCTCTTCTCGTCAATCAGATTTAACTGGTCAAGTCGAGTCTGAACCCATTCGTCTTCATTCAGCCATGCATCCTTCATGATTCTCAAGGAAGGGATATGGACTTCAATGGGCAGGACAACTTCCATACCATATACCAAAGAGAAAGGAGTTGCCCCTGTTGATGTGCGCATTCTGATGTGGTAACCATGAAGAGAAAATGGTAACATCTCATGCCAATCTTTATATGTCACTGTCATCTTCTGTATGATTCTCTTGATGTTTTTGTTAGCAGCTTCAACACCGCCATTCATCTTTGGTCGATAAGGAGAAGAGTTATGATGCTAGATTTAGAATTGCGTGCAAAGCTCGGTGATCATAGTGTTATTGATATTGGTACCATTATTTGTAATGATTCTTTCTATAATACCATATCGACAGATAATGTTATGTCTGATAAATCGGGCCATAACATTCTTAGTAATAGAAGCAAATGAGGCTTCCTCAACCTACATCGTGAAGTAATCAATGGCAACCAAGATGAAGCAGTGCCCATTGGAAGCTGTAGGTCTGATTTCCACAATCATATCGATGCCCCACATTGCGAATGGCCAAGGAGCAGTCAAGACATCCAGAGGAACAGGAGGCACATGTATCTTGTCAGCATAGATCTGGCATTTATGACAAGTCCGCGAATGTTGATAACAATCTGCTTCCATAGTGGACCAGTAGTATCCTGCCCACAGAATCTTTTTAGCCATCGTATGTCCATTGGAATGAGTGCCAAAGGTACCTTCATGTAAATTAGCCATAATCTTTTCTGCCTCACTCTTGTCTACACACCGAAGCAAGGTAGAGTCATGGTTGCGCTTGTAGAGGATCCCGTTACTGAGAAAGAACTTAACAAAGAACCTTCTTAGGAAATTCTTATCATTGACTGAAGCTCCTTCAGGATATTCTTGGCCTTTAAGATATCTTTTGACTTCATAGAACTAAGACTTGTCCACTACTTCTTCAGTACCAATCTCGTGACAGTGTGCTGGCTCGTCCATCCTCTCAATGGTGATCTGAGGCAACTCATTATCCCACCTGACCTTGAACATGGAACATTGTAGCTAGCGCGTCCACTAGTTGATTTTACTCTCGTGGAAAATGCTCAAAGGTAACTTCTTTAAAGTATGGGATTAATGTCAACATATGCTCTTTGTACGGGATGAGGTTAGGGTGCTTCGTGACCCATTCTCCTTTGATATGGATGATTTGTTAGAACAATGTTTGAATCTACTACCCTTAGTTAAAGTTTTGATGATAACAAAATGCAAGATTATATAAATTGTATATTTCATGTAAGACATATGCTACCTAAAAATTATACTTTGTTTTATAGAAACTCTGATGAGTATCAGCATAAGAATACCATCATCAGCATCAGAAGATGATAGATCAACATCAGCATCAGAAGATGTTTATCAGATATCAGAATCAGAAGATCAAAGCATGCCAGAATCAGAAGATCAAAGCATGTGCTTACGCTGAAGCTTGATGAACAGATTTGCGCGTGACATCTAAACTCTGATCAAGACCACAATGCTTCATCAACATCTAGCAGCATCAGAATAAGCCCAAGCCAGAACAAGTTTAATTGGCAACGGTACTGTGCATTCAAGATCATTTATTCTCAACGGTATTATTCAAGACAAAGATCTTCTAAGTATGGAAAGAAAGTTATTGGCATTGAAATGGAATCATTGCTCCAACGTACAAATTCCAATGCTATATAAACAAGCTAATGAGGAATGGATTGGCTAATGCTCTAAAAATTTCTACACGCCTAAAGCAATCATCATCATTCTCATTCTCACAGTTTGCTAAAGCTCTCAAATTACCTATTCTATTGTTTTAGCACTCTAGTTCTAATAAGCTTAATTTATGTAATATCACAGTTGTGATAAACCGTTTTTGTAGAAACATTCATACACACTCTTTGTTCTTTTCTCTGTAAGAAAGATTTCCTTGAGAAACCGGATTGTGGTTTAGACTCAAGAAGGCTTTAGCAGTTGTTAAAGCAGTTGTAATATTCAGTTGAATATAGTGGATTAAGACCTCATTGGAGAGAGGCGAAATCACCTTGACGGGTGGACTGGAGTAGTTTGAGATCAAACGAACCAGGATAAAAATATCGTGTTGTCTGCAATTGTTTTTCAAGTTACACAATTCAACCCCCCTTCTTGTGTTTTTAACTCCTTCAATTGGAATCAGAGCGCCTGGTTCTGAGCTAAAATACTTAACCGTGTCAGTACAAGATCCAGCGTCAGAAAAATACAATGGCAGGAACTTATCAACACAACAGCAATGACAACAACGAAGATAAAGACAGATTCAGCGGCAAACCTCCAGTCTTTGATGGAGAGAATTTTGACTACTGGAAAGACAGAATTGAAAGCTTCTTTCTAGCACATGATGCTGATCTGTGGGACATGGTGACAGAAGGATACACGCACCCAGTGAATGCAAGCGGTCATTAGATTGATAGGAAAGCAATGTCTGATCAACAAAAGCGTGACTTCAAAAATCACCACAAGGCCAGAACCATTCTTCTCAGCGCCATCTCTTACGTTGAATATGAAAAGATATCCAACAGAGACACAACAAAGAACATGTTTGACTCACTCAGAATGACACATGAAGGCAACATCCAGGTCAAAGAAACTAAAGCTCTTGCGCTCATTCAGAAGTATGAGGCATTCAAAATGGAAGAAAGTGAATCCATTGAAACAATGTTCTCAAGATTCCAAATTCTGGTGGCTGGTCTCAAAGTTCTGGACAAAGGATACTCTACTGCTGATCATGTTAAAAAGATCATCAGAAGTCTGCCAAAGCAGTGGAGGCCAATGGTTACAATGTTGAAGCTTGCAAAAGATCTCAACAAAATATCTCTAGAGGAACTTATCAGCTCCCTCAGAAGTCATGAGATAGAGCTAGAAGCTGATGAACCTCAGAAGCAAGGTAAGCCTTTAGCGTTAAAATCTAACAGAAAATCTGAATCTAAAGTTTTGCAGGCTGTTGAAGAAACATCTGATGGGTCCTCATCAGAAGAAGACGAACTTTCCCTCCTCTCCAGAAGAGTGAACCAACTATGGAAGCAGAGGCAAAAGAAGTTCAGGAATCCCAGAAGATCTGATCAGAACGAGTCCTCTTCCAGATACAGAAGATCAGACTCTTCCTTTGGATACAGAAGATCTGAAGGCTCCTCAGGAAGCAGAAATCCAAACACCAAGGACATCACTTGCTATGAATGCAACGAGCAAGGACACTACAAGAGTGACTGTCCAAAGCTTCAGAGGGAAAAGCCCAAAAAGAAGTTTGGAAGAGAAAAGAAGAAAAGTCTCATGGCTACATGGGATGACTCTGACTCGTCTGAAGCTGACTCAGAATCAGATGATGAGAGGGCAAACATAGCTCTCATGGTCAACGTATCAGAAGACAGTGAAGCTTCTGAATCAGACTCTGAATCAGACACCGAAGAGGTATTTCCTGATTTTGCAGTTAATTTTACTAAGGATGAACTTGCTGAAAGCCTTAATGAAATTCTGGAAAGATATCAGCAAATCAGAGTTAAATTCAGAAACATGAAAAGGAATCTTGATTCTGACTCTGATAAAACTGAGAGTCTTAAATTGGAAAATTCTGAGTTGAAAAATAAAGTTTTAGAATTAGAAAATCTTTTACAAAACTCTCAGAAGGAAACAATTTCTGAGACTCCCAGCAGTGCTGATGAGATCATCAAGGAGTATGATTACAGCTTTCAGAAGTTCCTTGCTAAAAGCATAGATAGAAGAAAAATGGCTTCAATGATCTATGGAGTTAGCGGAAACGGCAGAAAGGGAATAGGATACAAGGGTAAGGTTCCTACACCAAAGAATGCCATGGATTTAATTATTAAACGCACTCCTCTGAACTCACATTTTGTGTATGGTCACACACATGATATTAAATACACTAGTAGTAATTATTTTGTGAAACCAAAATTCAACCAGAGTTTTGGTAATGCTAACCAATCAGGACCCAAGAAAATATGGGTACCTAAGGATAAAATAATACATGTTGCAGATATCTTTAGCAGTGAATCAGAAACACCAGTCATGGTACCTGGACTCTGGCTGCTCACGACACATGACGGGAAGAAGGCATATGTTCCAAAGCCTGGAACTTAAGCCCGGAGGCCACATAGGCTTTGGAGGCAATCAGAGGGGAAAGATCATTGGCTCTGGAACAGTAGGTAATGGAAATCTTCCCTCTATAAATAATGTCCTGCTTGTAGATGGATTAATGCATAATCTGTTATCCATAAGTCAATTAAGTGATAACGGTTATGATATAATCTTTAATAAAAAATCATGTAAAGCTGTTAGTCAGAAAGATGGGACTATCCTATTTAATGGTAAGAGGAAAAACAACATTTATAAAATCAAACTTTCTGAACTAAAAAGTCAGAACATAAAGTGTCTTTTGTCTGTTAACAACGAGCAATGGATCTGGCACAGAAGATTGGGGCATGTTAGTATGAGAAGAATATCTCAGATTAACAAACTCAATCTGGTCAGAGGACTTCCAAATTTGAAGTTCAATTCAGATGCTCTGTGTGAAGCATGTCAGAAAGGCAAGTTTGCAAAACCTTCGTTTAAATCCAAAAATGTTGTTTCTACCTCTAAGCCATTAGAACTTCTGTACATTGACTTATTTGGACCAGTTAAAACTGCTTCAGTCAGTGGCAAGAAGTATGGGTTAGTAATCGTAGATGACTATAGCAGATGGACATGGGTAAAGTTCTTAAGACACAAGGACGAGTCACACTCTGTGTTTGTCACCTTCTGTAACCAAGTTCAGAATGAAAAGGATCTTAGAATCGTTAAAGTCAGAAGCGATCATGGTGGAGAATTTGAAAACAAAGAATTTGAGTCATTCTTTAATGACAAAGGCATTCTGCATGATTTCTCTTGTCCTAGAACTCCCCAGCAAAATGGAGTTGTAGAACGAAAGAACAGAACATTGCAAGAAATGGCCAGAACCATGATCAATGAGACAAACGTTGCTAAGATCTTCTGGGCAGAGGCAATAAACACAGCGTGCTACATTCAGAATAGAATCTCTATAAGACCTATTCTTGAAAAGACTCCATATGAATTGTGGAAGAACAGAAAGCCCAACATTTCATATTTTCATCCATTTGGATGTACTTGTTTTATTTTAAATACAAAAAATTATTTGAACAAGTTTGACTCTAAAGCACAAAAGTGTATTATGTTAGGATACTCTGAACGCTCAAGAGGGTACATAGTATACAATACAGAAACACAGATTGTGGAAGAATCAATCAGTGTTCGTTTTTATGACAAGCTTGACTCTGAAAAGTCAAAGCAGAATGAAGTTTTTGCAGGTATGGAAATTGAATTTACAGGTTCTGAAGACAAGTCATCAGAAGGTCTCAACAAAGACACTCCTTCAACATCAAAAAGAGGCACTGCAAGTAATCCAGCAACATCTGCTGACCATCCTCAGAAAAGATTACCCAGAAGCAGTTTGGATCACCCAGAAGAAACAATCTTGGGAAGAAAGGAAGATCCAATCAGAACAAGAGCCAGCTTCAGAAATTCTGAAGAATCCCTCATGGGACTTGTCTCTCTGATTGAACCTTCTTCAATTAATGAAGCGCTTCTGGACAACGATTGGATTCTAGCAATGCAAGAAGAGCTGAATCAATTCACCAGAAATGACGTATGGGATCTGGTTCCCAGACCCAAAGGATTCAACGTCATTGGACAAAATGGGTATTCAGAAACAAACTGAACGAACAAGGTGAAGTCATCAGAAACAAAGCACGACTGGTAGCACAAGGTTATAGTCAGCAAGAGGGGATAGACTATACAGAAACCTTTGCCCCAGTCGCCAGGTTAGAATCTATCAGACTTTTAATTTCATTTGCTGTTAATAAAGGCATCACTCTGTATCAGATGGATGTTAAGAGTGCATTCTTAAATGGATATATAGAAGAAGAGGTTTATGTGCACCAACCCCCTGATTTTGAAAATACAAAAAATCCAGAATATGTTTTTAAACTAAAGAAGTCACTATATGGTCTGAAACAAGCTCCCAGAGCTTGGTATGAAAGACTAAGTAACTTTCTGTTAAAAAAAGAATTTACCAGAGGGAAGGTGGAAACTACTTTATTCTGTAAATCAATTAAGAATGACATCTTAGTCTGTCAGATTTATGTTGATGACATTATTTTTGGATCTACTAATCCTTCTCTTGGAAGAAAATTTGCTAAGTGTATGCAGGCAGAATTTGAGATGAGCCTCATGGGGGAACTGAAATTCTTTCTGGGAATTCAGATCAATCAAACTCCAGAGGGAACTTACATTCATCAGAGCAAATATGTCAGAGAACTTCTGAAGAAATTTGATCTCTCAGAATGTAAGTCATCAAAGATTCCAATGCATCCCACGTGCATTCTGGAAAGAGAAGAGGTAAGCAAAAAGGTAGAACAGAAGGTCTACAGAGGTATGATTGGTTCTCTTCTTTATCTGACGGCTTCAAGGCCTGACATTTTATTCAACGTATGTATTTGTGCAAGATTCCAATCAGATCCTAGAGAATCTCACTTAAAAACTATTAAGCGAATTTTCAAGTATCTGAAAGGTACTACTAATCTGGGTTTATTCTATAGAAAATCTAGTGATTACAGCTTAGTAGGTTACTGCGATGCTGACTTTGCTGGAGACAGAGTAGAGCGTAAAAGTACTTCTGGAAGCTGCCAGTTTCTGGGAGAAAATCTGATCTCTTGGTCCAGCAAAAGGCAATCCACAATTGCGCTATCAACAGCAGAAGCTGAGTACATAGCAGCAGCAGAATGCAGCACACAAATGCTCTGGATGAAAAGTCAGCTTGAAGACTTCCAGATCTTTGAGAGTAACATCCCTATACTCTGTGATAATACTTCTGCCATTTGCTTAAGTAGAAATCCTATTTTGCATTCTAGGGCTAAGCATATAGAAATAAAACATCATTTCATTAGGTACTATATTCAGAAAGGTATTTTGAACTTAAAATTTATTGATACAGACCATCAATGGGCTGATATCTTTACTAAACCACTTTCTGAAGATAGGTTCAATTTCATTCTGAACCATCTCAGCATGAAGCTCTGCCCAGAGTGAAAATGTTTTAAGTTTATATGTTAACCCTCAGAATTTGTTTTATTGTGAACTTCTGATCAATCTTCTTTCAGAATTTGTTTTAGACATGCAGATTGTATCAGATTCTATTCTTAAAGATCTGAGCTCTTCAGTTCAAGGATAGATGTGTTGTTTACGAAATCAAACAGATGTCATCCAGTCATCAGCTTATTCCTGAGGCAGAACACGCGTGCACGCCTCTGAGCAAGCAAAACGCTGATTGGATGCATTGAGACACATGTCTTTGGTAACCGTTCCTAATATCTTTCTCAAATCCCCCAAAATCAGCAAGCATTAAATGCACGTAATCATGAGCTTTTATCTCTCTTAAAACCGTTTACGTTTTCAAAACATTTTTGAAACCTATTTAAACGCTTTAACCTCATTCATTATAATTTTACTGTCTATTGCAATCATCCAAAAAATTCTCTGCATTTTTACTGTGTTCATCTCTTTCACAGAAAACCCTCTTTCACCTTTTCAAAGTACTTCTAAAAAATTTTCAGTGTGAACATGGCGTCCTCTAGTTCTGTTTCTGCAGGTTCCCAGCACATTGCTTCTTCTGAACAGTACTAGGTTCCCTTCAGAACTCTGCTCACTTCGGTGAAGAACTTGGAAGTTCTGTATGAACTTATTATGGATTTCTCCAGTTTGAAGGACAATGGATTCGATTTAACAGAAGAAATTAGGGCACAAGGATGGGAGAGATATTTTGATAGGTTGGTGGGACCAACGTTTCCAGTTTTGGTCAAAGAATTCTGGATTCATGCTACTTCATCAACACATCAGGTCACCTCTTACATAATGGGCAAGAAGATTGTGATTACTGAAGATCACATTTCCAGATTGATTGGATACAGCGGTGGTGGCATTCGCTGCATCTCCATGGCAGAAAACTCTAGAAGCACTGCCATAGTTGCTAGACACATTTTTGAGCACGGGGTTCCGTCCAGCAAGATTAGAGATTTAAAGGACCAGCACATGATCTGGGCAAAGATAATCTTGGGGTGCTTCAACCATAGGAAGACTACAAGCTCTCCAGATTATATCAACATAGATCAGCAGTTTCTGCTGTACTTCATTGCAAAGAAAACCAAGATAAACCTTGCTCAGATCTTGTTCAATCATCTAAAGACCAGCGTCAAGGAGACGAGAGAAGATGAGAAGACAAAAAAGGATTGGATACCCTTTGGCAGATTAATATCAGATATTCTAACTGAGAATAGGCTGATAGAACATCTGACAGAGGCACAGGAGATAAGCACTCTGGAACCAGCAGTTGGCAAGAAGCTGAACGCGAAGAATCTGAAAAAGATGAAACTGATAGAGAATATCAGAAAGGAGCCCAGAGTCACTCCTCTTGCTGACATCACCAACAGAAGAGTCCCTCTGAGTGACTTTCCCTTATTTTCTGAAATAGACTCCAAGCCAGTCACAGTTCTCAGATACTTGGACGCGTGTAAAGCTGATGGGACGGATCCTGGTCTGAACCTTGAAGATATGCGCAAGCCAACACCAGAGATTGTTTTAAAGAAGAAGAAGAAGAGAAAGGCTGCTTCAGAAGGACCATCCCAGCAAACACCAAAGAAGAGAGGTAAACCATCTTCTGTACATGTTTTAAATTCAAATTCATCTACTGAACCAACACTGATTCCAACACCAGCATCATATGAAATCCCTATATCAGCCATTGATGAAACCGAACCAGAGGCTGACCCTTCTGAGTCACTCACTCTCAGAAGATCCCGCACCACACCCCTAAATCCAAAACCCACACCTCTTTTAGAACTTGACAAAATCATTGCTGAAATTGATCAACGTTCTTCTGCTCCCAGCTCTGAAAATCCAAACACTCAACCAGAAAATTCCCAATCTCCACAACCAGAAACACCCCATTCACCTCAACCAGCATATACCTTATCACCCATTCCAGAAGAACCTCAACCAGAACCAGAAACTACTCAACATCCCTCTCCATAACCAGACCTTAATCCACCATCACCTCCACCATCCCCACACTCTGAGCCTCAAAACTCTGAGCCTCATCACTCTGAACCACCATCCCCTACACATCACTCACCTGAAACATCTGAACCTCGACCCCTAGCAGTACAATTTCCCAGTGGCATCAATGTCACTATGCCTCAGCTGCCATCCTCACCAGAAATTACCCCTCCTAATACTCCACACTCTCCCATAATCATCTCTGATTCTCCCACTCCCTCTCCCAAACAAAATAGAGAAGACCACAGCAAAACCTTCATTGACCTCACAGTCCTTGACCGTTTTGCTGCCATCAAAAATAAAATAGCCATTCCCAAACCAAAACTGCCAGATGTTGGTTCCAGCATCTTGAATTTTGAAACAAACATGCAGAATTGGATTGCTTCTCTTAAGCAGGTTTGTCCGGGAATGATAGATCCTGTTGCTTCAGATCATCTCTGGACACAGTTCAGAAAATGGGTTCGCGCTGAATCCTTCAAGCTGCAAGACATCAATTTTGAACAGGCTCAACAGAACTTCAGCAATCTGCTGAAAGAAGTTGAAGGACCTGTCTTTAGTCAGCTGCAGAAGGAGAACGTGCTCCATCTGGACTGTGTGCCATGGTCTGAAAAGCGTCCAGCAGTTCAACCAGAAGAAGAGCAGGAGACATTAGCAGAAGATCTGGGCCAAGCAGAAGATATTCCAGAAAGCTCTCAGAAGCTCCTTAATTCTGACATCTCTCAAGCTGCCTTGGACAGGCAGACTCTTGAAGAGTTGAAGCAGAATGATCTGCGTCTGCAGGCAAGGATGGATGAGAGTGATCAGATGATGAAGGAAAGGATGGCTGTTCAGGATAGCAAAATTGATGTTGTGGCAAGTGTGGTTAATCAGCAGAAGGAAACTACTGACCAGATTAAAACCATGCTAGAAGCTCTGTTTTCACGCCTCCCTCCTAATCCTTAGATTTTATTCTTGCTGTCTTCAGTATTTGTTTTCATATCATATGTACTATTTTCTGTTTCTGAACTTAATGCAAGCGTTTTTCTGCACTGATTCTCTTAAGTTTTTTTTCTCACTTATTCAATTATTTGCACTTTTTGATTGCTGACAAAAAGGGGGAGAAAGACTGATATTTTTCAATAACGGCTTACTGAGATAAAAGTCTCAAACATTCTAACACTCTGATGTATTTGAATGTTTTTGTTCTACATAGCTTACAGGTACAAGAATCTGACGAACTCCAACACTCTGAAGCTCTGAGGTTCTGTCGTTCAAAGAAAGTCAATGAAGATCTGATCTTAAAAAACTCATGGAATTAAAGGGAAGTAATAAATTCAGGGGGAGTCTTCTTTCATATCTTAACTCTGATATCTTTTATCTTCTTATCTGTGATAACTGCATATTTAATTCTAATACAATTTATTTAGTTATCTCTGATACTTTTCGTGTTAATTTTCAATTGAAAAATTCTAGTTTTTCTCATCATCAAAAAGGGGGAGATTGTTAGAACAATGTTTGAATCTACTACCCTTAGTTAAAGTTTTGATGATAACAAAATGCAAGATTATATAAATTGTATATTTCATGTAAGACATATGCTACCTAAAAATTATACTTTGTTTTACAGAAACTCTGATGAGTATCAGCATAAGAATGCCATCATCAGCATCAGAAGATGATAGATCAACATCAACATCAGAAGATGTTTATCAGATATCAGAATCAGAATATCAAAGCATGCCAGAATCAGAAGATCAAAGCATGTGCTTACGCTGAAGCTTGATGAACAGATCTGCGCGTGACATCTAAACTCTGATCAAGACCATAACGCTTCATCAGCATCTAGCAGCATCAGAATAAGCCCAAGCCAGAACAAGTTTAATTGGCAACGGTACTGTGCATTCAAGATCATTTATTCTCAACGGTATTATTCAAGACAAAGATCTTCTAAGTATGGAAAGAAAGTTATTGGCATTGAAATGGAATCATTGCTCCAACGTACAAATTCCAATGCTATATAAACAAGCTAATGAGGAATGGATTGGCTAATGCTCTAAAAATTTCTACACGCCTAAAGCAATCATCATCATTCTCATTCTCACAGTTTGCTAAAGCTCTCAAATTACCTATTCTATTGTTTTAGCACTCTAGTTCTAATAAGCTTAATTTGTGTAATATCACAGTTGTGATAAACCGTTTTTGTAGAAACATTCATACACACTCTTTGTTCTTTTCTCTGTAAGAAAGATTTCCTTGAGAAACCGGATTGTGGTTTAGACTCAAGAAGGCTTTAGCAGTTGTTAAAGCAGTTGTAATATTCAGTTGAATATAGTGGATTAAGACCTCGTTGAAGAGAGGCGAAATCACCTTGACGGGTGGACTGGAGTAGTTTGAGATCAAACGAACCAGGATAAAAATATCGTGTTGTCTGCAATTGTTTTTCAAGTTACACAATTTAACCCCCCTTCTTGTATTTTTCACTCCTTCATGATTAACAAAGTCGAGTCTCCAAACACCCTTAAGAACTTGATCCTTAAATCGATTGTAACTTTGAGACCCATGATACATGCTTCATACTCATCCATATTGTTGGTACAGTTGAAACATAGCCTAGCCATGAAATGAGTATGATAGCCTTCAAGAGATATGATCACAACACCGATGCCATTGCCAAGAGCGTTGGAAGCTCTATCAAAAACCATAGTCCATCGGGATCCTTTTTCAGCTCCTTCATCCGGTCCAGGTTCTTCATAATCAGTTACTAGCATGATGTTCTCGTTCGGGAACTCAAAATTCACGGGTTGGTAGTCATCCACAGCCTGATAAGCCAAATGATCAGCTAATACACTTCCCTTAATTGCTTTCTGGGTTGTGTATTGAATGTCGTATTCGGTCAGAATCATTTGCCATGCTACTCCGGAGAGAGCGGGCTTCTCAAAGATGTACTTGATAGGATCCATCTTAGATATCAACAAGGTAGTGTGGGTCAGCATATACTGTCTTAGTCGGAGAGCAGCCCATGCCAAAGCACATTAAGTTTTCTCGAGCAGTGAGTATCTTGTTTCACAGTCGGAAAACTTTTTGCTAAGGTAGTATATTGCATGATCTTTTCGACCAGAATCGTCATGCTTCCCCAGCACACACCCCATTGAGTTCTCTAATACCGTTAAGTACATGATCAGAGGTCTTCCTTCAACTGGTGGCATCAGAATTGGAGGCTCTTGGAGGTATTCCTTTATTTTGTCAAAAGCATACTGGTTGTCGTCATTCCACTTCACTACTTGATCTTTCTTCAGTAATTTAAAGATTGGTTTATAAGTAGCGATCAAATGTGAAATGAATCTGGCAATGTAGTTTAGGCGTCCCAAGAATCCTCTAACTTCCTTCTCAGTGTGAGGATTGGCATTTCTTGTATAACTTTGACCTTCAATTCCTTTGTTGCTGACAACGAAACCTAAGAGCTTACCTGATCCTACTCCAAAGGTGCACTTATTTGGATTCAGCCTCAGTTTGTATTTCTTTAGCCTGTCAAATAGCTTCTGCAGGTGATCAAGGTGTTACTCTTCAGTCTGAGACCTGAGTATCATATCATCCACGTAGACCTCTATCTCGTGATGGATCATATCATGAAACAAAGCTACCATGACCCGTTGATAGGTTGCCCCATCGTTCTTTAACCCAAATGGCATGACTTTGTAACAGAAAGTGCCCCACCGTGCGACAGAGGTTGTCTTCTCCATGTCCTCAGGTGCCATCTTGATCTGATTATACCCGGAGAAACCATCCATGAAGGAGAATACCTTATGTTATATGGTGTTGTTAACCAGAACATCAATGTGGGGAAGCGGAAATACATCCTTGGGGATTGTCCTGTTCAGATCTCTATAATCCACACACGTATGTACCTTACTGTCCTTCTTAGGTACTAGAACAACATTAGCGACCCATTGCGGATATGATGTGACAGCTAAGAAACCGACATTGAACTGTTTCATGACTTTAGCCTTAATCTTTTCTGACATATCCGGCCGCATACGATGAACCTTCTATTTCACTGGAGGATAATCCTCTTTTGTAGGTAGGCAATGGACCACAATATTGGTGTCAAGTCCCGGCATGTCTTTGTATGACCAGGCAAAAACCTCAACATAATCATGTAGCATCTGTATTAACCACTGTTTGACACTGGGCGGCAAGTTAGCACCTATCTTGACTTCTTTTCTGTCCTCTTCAGTACCCAAGTTCACTGTCTGAACTGGCTCTTCATGAGGTTGTATTTCCCCTTCTTCCTATTGTAGCAGTCTGGCAAGCTCTCCTGGTACCTCACAATCTTCCTCACCTTTGTCCTCGACTTGGTTTATCAGATTTTCAAAGTCATAATGAGCAATAGTGGAACCTTTATCAATGGGATCTAGAGTGGATGTGGATCTGCAATTTGATATATGAGTGTGTGTAAGAGCATAGTTGTATATTTTTGATAAAGTAGGAAGCAAAAAAAAAAACAAAGAGCGTAAAATTTGCATGTGATATGTCCAATGTTTTATTGATGACATATGAAAATGAAGCAATGACCCTCACAAATAGACCATTGTGCCTCGGGTAAGACACAAGGCTTTAATGTTTCAATTGTTCAAATATTACATATCCTCAAAAACAAAAGACAAATTACTCTTGAATAAAAGATATGGGAATAAAGTCTTTGGCCTCCCAATTATTGAGTTCATTACTGATGGTTGGGAAGATCCACTTGTCCAGGTCATAGCTACTGTCAGCATCTTCTGTGCCAGAGACAACATTAATAGCACTATCTCCCGGTCCATGCTTGGGCATAGGTGCAGTTATAACATTAGGGGTTTCAGAAGCGTCTAATTCAATCTCCTTTGCTTCAATCAAACCCTGCACCTTGTTCTTCAAAGCCCAACAGTCGTTGGTATCATGGTCTGGACTTTTAGAATGGTAGGCACACCGAGCATTTGCATTGTAGTGAGGAGATGTAGTGTTGGGATTCTTGGGAGCCTCCTTTAGGGTCACCAAATTGGACTTCAGCAGGTGTGGGAAAACCTAAGATAGGGTCGTGTTGATCCGGGTAAACTGTCTCCTTGGCTTATCTGTTATGGACTGATTGTTCTGTTACCGGTTTGATGCAGGATTAGAAATCATAAAAGCCCCTACTGTCGGACGACACTCAGTTTTGTTAAGATTTCTTTGGCCATAAGCAACACTGACCTCCTTCTTTCACGTGAATGGTTTTTTTTACAGTGCTGGAGGATGCATCCCTCTGTATTTTACCACTTTTAATGTCGACTTCTACTCGTTCACCCGTCAAGATCAATTCCGTAAACCCAGCAGAAGAACTTCCAATCTGGTGGTTAAAGAACGACCCAAATAATGTGCCCAAGAACATGTCCACCAGCTCCCTATCAGACAATGGAGGCTGGACTCTTCCCGCAAGGTCTCTCCATTTTTGGACATAGTCCTTAAAACCCTCGCCGAAACCCATAAACATGCTTTGCAACTGAGTACGAGTCAAGGCGAGGTCAGCATTATATTGGTACTGCTTATAGAAAGCAGCAACCAGATCTTTCCAATTACGCACATTGGTTCTTTCTAGTTGATAGAACCATTCTAGCTGAGTTCCTGTCAAACTTTCCTGGAAGAAGTGTACCCACAAATCCCTATCAGTAGTGTGGGGTTGAATTTTCCTGACATACGACCTTAAATGCAGCTTAGGACAAGAGACACCGTCGTATTTAACAAATGTAGGGACCTTGAACTTTCGAGGGATGACCACCCCTGAGACCAGTCCTAGATCTTCAAAGTTCAACCTGGGCACCCTTTGGATCTCCATGGCATTGAGCCGATCCTCCAACTATTTATATTTATCATCAGCACGAGGATACTGCTCCTCAGAATAGTCAGGATCATCTTCTTCAGACTCCCTTGTGTTGTGGTGTTCTTCTCTTGGCTCTCCTTCCTGATTCTCTCTCTCTCTCTCTCTCTCTCTCTCTCTCTCTCTCTCTCTCTCTCTCTCTCTCTCTCTCTCTCTCTCTCTCTCTCTCTCTCTCTCTCTCTCTCTCTCTCTCTCTCTCTCTCTCTCTCTCTCTCTCGACAGAGTTGCGAGCTCTGAAACTTGCTTCACCGGTCCTTTAAACCTTCTTCCCAAATTCAGAACACCCACTTGCCTCTTTTTCTTCTTCTTGTCCTTGAGAATCAAATCTTTAAAGTCTTATTGTCCCTTGGCCAGATTCAGGAACATTTCTTAGAATTAGGTATTCTGTGCCTGAAGTTCCTTGACTGTTTGTTCAAGAGCCATTGCTGAAATAAACAGCGAAGAAGATAAGAAGCCTGTCCTGAAACCTGTTTATGCAATGATATGTATGATATATGTATGCAATGTTTTCAAGGATTTCTAAGACTTAAATTTTCTTAGCTAAAGGGAAAACAAACGTTAATTTCATTAAGAAGTTTAAGCAGTTACAATGATGCCTCTTGGGCTTACAAAGGAAGTAACATAGCAAAAATGAACTCTCAAAGCAAAAAGGAACTCAAGCTTCCCACGGGCGCATCCTCTTTGGCGCAATGTAGGAATTTATACTCTTCTATTCGTGAAGTAGCCTGTTGAGCTCTAAAACCTTCTTCTCGCTGGCGTAGAATTGAGTTTTAAAGGTATCCCGTTCCTCTTTGAGTTGAATCCAGGATTTTTGTAACTCTTCGAAATTAGTCGGCATGCCAAGATGAAGAACAATGTAAGGAGTGTCTCCCTCAGCAACGGGCTCTATGATGATGGGTATAGTGGCATCATAAGGCATCCTGAGACATTGAGCACGGGCTCATACCCACTTAAGATAAGGCTCCAAAGGAATGAAGTTCTTATACGCCTAGTGTTTTTCTATCAACATTGTTCACCATGCCCCAAGCTCGTATGAACCTCTGGCAATAGCCCTGAACATCATTCTCATAGTCGAATACAATTCCTTGGATAAGTGTATCATGAAGACCATCCCTCCTAGCATAGCCAAACTGTCGCAACGCCAAACAAGGATTATAAGTGATTCCTCCCCTAATGCCTAGGAGAGGGACATTAGGGAATTCTCCACAGTGATCAATGACGGTAACATTCTCCAAGGATCAAGGACACCAATGAATGTCGGAATGCGTGAGAGACATCAACCTATTAGACCACCTAAAGCCCTGCTCATTCTTCAACACAGATCGAGGCAGGTGAAAATTAAACCACCTAACCAACAGAGGAGTGCAACACATAAGGGTCCCTCTTCTCTTTATAGTACGGGTATGCAGAGAGTGTAGGATGTCTCCAAGTAAAGTAGGAACCGGATTATGAGACAGAAAAACTTTGACCGCATTCACATCTATGAGTTGGTCTGGATTAGGAAATAGTACCATCCCATAAATGAGAAGGGCCAACACTTCTTCAAAAGCTTATAAATCTAGGGTATCCCAAAGATGATGAGCCTTCTCAAATAGAAACTTAGCTAGAAACCCTTTGACGCCTCTTATAGTTTCCCAATTTGCCACTACATCAGACCGTTGTAAAGACATAGCATGAGCAATCTCTTCAGGTTTTGGGTCCCTTTCCATACTGTGATATGGTGGGAGAACTGACTTGAGGTTTTGCGTTTGTGTTCGCAAATGTTTTGGTTTAGCAAGAGGCGCCACCGACTTTTTATTTTATCCAAAGGAAAGGTCAAAAAGCACAGGAAAGACCTTTGAGATGTTTTATTGAGTTCAGGGGGTAGATTATGAAAAGGGAAGGTGCTATCACCCTTTTCATCCATGTTTTTCCATGGGCTCTTAGTTACTTGTTTAGATCACTTGCTTTGCTTTTCCAATTGTTTGAAATGGTGCTTTGTGTGGTTTTGAAAGTATTTTGAAAAGAGGCCATCGTTGTGGAAATCTTTGTAATGATTCTTGTTTGTAAGAATATATATAAATATGTTTTGTATTTTGAAAAATGTTTCAATGCTTTGAAAGTTGTTTGAAAATGTTTTGAAATTGTGTGTTTGTTTGAAAATAGCAAGGATGGTTTACAAATTGATCAAGTAACTAGGAGTTGTCTACCCTATCAAAAGTCTTTCTTGTACATTTTTAACCCTTTGACATTGTTGTTTTACCATTGTATTTGGTAAACAACCCTATTTTTGGATGTTAAACGGGACGGGCGTGGGTCATCGTATGACCATGATAGCAATGGTGCCAAGTATCTTAGAAAGTTTTAGGGACTAAGATCATTTTGTTTTTAGGAAACCAAGATAGCGTCATCGAGGGACTATGATCTTTTTGTTTTGTTTTGCCAAGATACCTAACATGCATATCATGGCCATGTTTTAAGGCAACAAAGTGGATGAAACCCTAGGGGTGCTTGTGTGCAAGGTGTTGTTATTTTTCATGTATTTTGTCTTCTATTTAGGTTATGCTATTTGTTTTGATTTTTGGTCTTTGCATACAAAACTCTAGTTTACAATCATGGTATATGAAAGCAATAAAATGCGTAAAGTAAATCTAGACTATTACAACAATGTTATGGGGAGGGGGATACAAGTTTGAATAGGGGGTATTTGCACAAAATAAAACCCTAATTTACTATTACAACCCAATTGAATTTATTGTACAAATAAATAAATAAGCAAATATTTAAATAGGCAATAAAATGTAAATATGCAAGAAATGTTTTTGTAATTATTTTATGTATGTAAAAATGAATTTATTTAATGTCTTAAAAAATAAGAAAAATATAATGATTATTTTTGAAAGGGTGAAAACCCTAATTTTGTTTTAAAGAAATTATGCTTTATATTATTTATTTATTTCATTTTATGTACAAGGAAAAGTAATAATAATATATAAAAAATATTAAAAAATTGAAATATGTATGAAAATATTATTTTAAGTGTATAAATAATAAAAATAAAAATATATAATATTTTTATATTATTTGCAAGTTTATTTAAGAAAATAAATTATATTAACCTAATAAACTATTTTTATGCCAAAAAAAATAATAAATAAAATAAAATAAAATGCAAAAATTAAGAAAATATTTTTTTGGGAATTTTCAATGTTTAGAATAAATAAATAAAGTCAGAAAATATAAATATGCAAGAAATTATAAAAAAATAAAAAGAAATGCAAAAGGGGGTTGCAGAAGTAAAAAGGGTGGTGTGAAAAGCAGAAACAGCAAGCCCAAGCCCAAGTTCACTTCATCCCTGACCTCCAGACCAAAAACGCGCGTGCTGTGTACAAATCCTGTTCTTGCTCATGCTTGCATAAAATTAAAAACTTATAACACGAAAAATGTAGCTCATGATCACACAATTCCAATGATATAAAGAACTTGACCTAACTCTCAAAGATCAGAGAGAATTTTAATGGCCCTAATTTCTGACCTAGTTTTTTCAGCAACTTCAACTATCAAATACTCCTAACTCAGTTAACATAAATGGAATCTATGCATATGTGCAGCTCAAGCAACTTAAGGACTACATTTTTGCTTCACAAACCTAAGCCTAAGGATGTCTAAATAGAGAGATAGAAACTTGACAAATACCTTGTTCAGTTGAGTTTGGATATGGCAATGTAGCAACTTTGAGTGAGGCCTGAAGGTCGTGTAAGCTTGCTTGAAGTTCCCTCAACCTTTCCCAATGCTCAACTTGTCTTGAAGTTGCCTGAATCTTCCTATAGAAGTCAACCTGCAAACTCAGAAAATGGAAATGGTGAAGCTCGAAACAGGGGTTACAGTTACTTGACAAAGGCATGGACAACTTAGGTGTGATGTATGGAATGTGTTTGAAGTGTTTCAAAGTAAAACGCACGAGCCAATATTGTTTTGGAAGTGGTTCTGCAGATGATGCCCTGTTTGGGAAGAAAATGGTGATTTCTGTGTTTAAGGGTGTTTGAGAGGTTGGGCAATCATGTTTAGGCTTTCAACAAAGTTCTGAGGTTGGTTCAAATGATGCTTAGACTTGTTTTTATCAGATGCACAAGTTATATTGACTTTTGCAAGCTTACTTGCTTTTGAAGAAAAAATGAGATGACAATACCCAAGGCCTGTACAGGCTAGCTCCTTAGCTGCACATAGTTGGTGAACTTTGCCTGATATTTGTGGACTTTGTTTGCATCAAGAGGTTAGGTCCATGGCTCAAGATAAACAAAGTTGCTAAAAGCAAGCTTTATCAAAGTAGCAATGTGAACTTTATGCCATTTTTGGAATAATTCTTTGTGTAATTCTCCATAGCTCAGAATAAGACCATTGTCCAATGTATTTGCATTAAATTAAGGAGTGCGGAAAGGATTAGGACCTGTAAAACAAGTACAAGCATGCTTAGGACAGATTTGCAACTTGTAACAGTGTGGAAAATGCCATGGACAAAAGTGAGAAATTGCCATTTTCTTTTCTTCGATTCTCCCTAACCATAAATGATCTTGGAGAGTTCTTGGAAATTTTGGAAATCTTGTAACATGCTCTACAATCCATATTTGAAATTCATTTTGAGATTCCTCTTGGAACTAGGTGAAAAGTTGCCATGAAGTTAGGTAAAAAATCTGCCTAAACTAGGGCAAAATTTTACTAAGTTAAAAGTTTTATGGACCCCTATTCACAAAATCATAACTTGAGATCCAAGCATCTTTTTGGAGAACTTTGTGAATAAAAGTTGTAGATTTCATGGAGGACTACAACTTTCATGTTGGAAGTTTTCTTTGAATCCAATTGCATCATGGTGAAAAAGTTGGGAAAAAATAAGAAATTTTCAACACTTAGAAAATTTCTAAGTTATGAAAATTTTCATTTTAAACCCTAATTTTGAAATTTAAGTTTCTTGGTGAACAAGTTTCATGTTTTGACATGTCTTGATAAATTATGACCCGTGGCACTTGATTTTGACCAAAAAGTCAAAGTTTGACTTTTCAGTGTACAGTTGATTTTTGATCAGTTGACTGGAAAATTCATATGTCAATCCAATGCATTTGAAATCTTTTGAAATTTGTGATTAGGTCAAGATTATGTTATTGAGTCCTTGTAATCATTCTTGAACCCAATTTTCCATTGGCTAGGTGAAAAATCAGAAATTTCCCTTCTACAGTCAAAACCCTAATTTTGACCATTTTGCCCTTTTAATGATCTTATCAAATTTCTTGAGGAGTTGTGGTCCAAACTTGATCAAATGGTTCATATGAGTCTAGAATGTTGATATGGATAAAAAATTATGAGGTTTGACTGTAAATTGGCCATGGTTGACTTTTTCCTCAATACAACTGATTTTTAGGTCAACTGTCCAATTGACTGGGCAAAAAAGTGATTCAAGGCTTAAAACTTGGTATGAGCAATCTTAGAGGTCCAACATGAAGTATGAAAGTCACATGAGGCATTGGAAGTCCCAAAATCCTTGTGCAAACTCAAACCCTAATTTCATGTTATCAGTGCATGGAGATATCTTGAGCTGAGCAAACCCTAATCCTGTCTGGAGTCCAAGAGGTCTTGTGAGGAGAAATCTTGATAAAATGAGAGGGCAAATTTTGGGGTACAACAGCTGCCCTTGTTCAATCTTCTTGAACCTGAAGAGTTAGATTGGAGAGTTTTCCGTTCGTGACTCGAAGGTAAAAGATGATTGGACACTAGAGTGCCCGTAAATTTGCACTCGTCCAAGTGTTGTTGAGGAAATGGGCTTAAAGATGCCATTTGGGGAGGTGATAGAATCTTGTTAGAGATGGGCTTAAAGATGACATCCAAGAATGTTTGTTGAACTGCAAGTTGTAAGTCAAAAGAATGAGTATCAGAATGGTATCCGTGTCTGGAACGTATCTGAACTGTATCTGGAGACTGAGTCTGTATGAGCAATGGAATGGCGTCCGCGTCTGGAGCGTATCCGAGCTGTAACTGTCCTTGAATCTGAATGAATAACAGAATGACTTATGTGTCTAGAATGTATCTGTATTATATCTGAATCTTTGAAATCCGAGTAGGCGACAGAATGACATCCGTGTCTGGAGCGTCTCTAGGCTGGGGAAAAAGTCAGAATAAGTGACATAATGGCTCCCGTGTCTGGAGCGTATCTGGACTGTATCTTGAATAGGTGACAAAATGACTTCTGTGTTTGGAGTGTATCTGAGTTGGGGAAAATCAGAATGAGTGACAGAATGACAACCGTGTTTGGAGCGTATCTGGACTACAATCTGAATGTTAAAGTCTGAATGAGTATCAGAATAGCGTTCGCGTCTGGAGCGTATCTGAACTGTATCTTGACCTTGAATTCGGAATGAGTAATAGAATGACTTCCGTGTCTGGAGTGTATCTTTAATGTATCTGAAGTTGAAATCTGAATGAGTAACAGAATGACTTCCGTGTCTGGAGTGTATCCGTACTGTATCTGAAATCTTTGAATATCCGTTAAAGATATCTGCTAATCTTATCCTGAAAAGGGTAAAATGTTAGCTGAAACACAAAGTTATGTTGCATGAAATGTATGATGCAATAAAACGTGTTTTATCAATGTTTATGATATATGAATGTAATGTATGCGCATGTAAGCTGATTCGCTGTATCGCTGAGGAAAATAAATCCTTGACAGCTGCTGGAGATTCAAAATCTTTGATTGCTGAGGATGAGAAATCCTTGGTGACTGTTGGGGATGGAAAATCCCTGATAACTTCTGTGGGGATGCGAGAATCCTTCACGACTTTCCTGGGGATATAGGGATCCTTCGAATTTTAGAGGATGATAAACATTTTGTTGTGAGAATAATGCCAAGTGTTGCTTGAGAAACCTGCTTGGGGAATCCCGAGAATTTTGATGACTATGGCTGGGGATTATACAATGGAAATCCTTACTCGGCTGGGGAATAGGGAAAATTCTGATGATTTCTGCGGGGAACTAAGAATGAGAATCTTCATTCTGTTGAGGAGTAACGAAAACTTTGGTGACTTCACTGGGGAAATGAGAATGAGAATCTTCAATCTGCTGAGGAGTGAAAACTCTATGGGGAGTAGCTATACTGCTGGGGAGATCAGGAGCTTGGGTTGTATGCTTATCTACTGGGGAATTATCCATAGTTATCATCTGGTTAGCTGTCAGGCTTCAAAGCAACTTGCTGGGAAATTATCAGGTTTTAGGGTAACTTGCAGGGGAATTTTAGGAAACTGGAGGATTTCCACTGGGGTTTAAAGGTTGATGTTTTAGCTCCGCTGGGGAAGAAAGTTTCATCTTTGCTGAGGGTCTGTAGTTCAAAGTTTTGGCTCCGCTGGGGATTGGGAGTTTGAAGTTTTAACTCTGATGGGAATTAAGGATTTGAAATTATAACTCTGCTGGGGATATGTATTTCAAGGTTTTTAGCTCCGCTAGGGATCTAGATGATGTACTATAGGGGATTTCTCTTGGAATAGCCTAAATACGTTTTCCCATACTTTCAACCTGTCAGTAATTAATCTTTCCCATTTCGTTTATTTGTAAACATGTGATTATATTCAAATGCACATGCACATTAATAAATCATTGGACGTTTTCAAATAAAACACGAGTGTAAAAGGAAAAGACAAATAGTTTTCTGCACTTTGAAGTATCTTTGTATTAACTTTGTGTAAGTATTTTGTACAAAGGAGACAGACATCCTAGTAAGAGAACGTTGTCATAAAAATGAGAAAAATTTATACAAAGAAAGATGGTTATGTGTAAAAATTCCATGGGGTTCCGATTCTGCTATAGCCTTCGTAACTCCGAATATCTTGTCCATTTGTTGCTTCGTCCGGAGATGATTGAGTTGATCAGAAGCCCGAAGCTTGTCTGTGAAGAGATTGTCCTTAAAGTGATCCGACGAGACATAGTCATACGCTTTAATTCCCTAACTTTTTCCTGGACCGCCCTTTCGGGTTTTCGATCCACCGGGAAACCCTTTTTTGCCCAAGTCGCCCTTTCGGGTTTTCAACTTGCCGGGTGTACAATTTTTTTTTGTTTTATCCCTAACTTTTGCCTGAACCGCCCTTTCGGGTTTTCAATTCACCGGGATGCCCTTTTTTTTGCTTAGGTGTGTCAACCTAGCGGGTCATTTATGCGTAGTATCTTTTGACTATGTCTGCGTTCGCAGGGTGCGGCAGGTCGTCGCCGTCCATGGTGGTTAAGATCATTTCCCCACCAGAAAAGATGTTCTTGATTACAAATGTTCCTTCGTAAGTAGAAGTCCATTTTCCCCTGGGATCACTTTGCGGAAAGATGACCCGCTTGATTACCAGATCCCCGACTTGATATACCTGGCGCCTGACTTTCTTGTTGAATGCCTTGATCATCCGTTTTTGATACGTCTGACCGTGGCAAACATCGGTAAGTCGCTTTTCGTCAATCAAGTTAAGTTGATCAAGCTGGGTCTGAATCCAATCGTCTTCACTCAAACCAGCATCCTCCATGATTCTCAAGGAGGGAATCTGAACCTCGATAGGTAAAACAACTTCCATGCCGTATACCAAAGAATAGGGTGTTGCCCCAGTTGATGTACGCGTCGTGGTACGGTACCCGTGAAGAGAAAACGGTAGCATTTCATGCCAGTCCTTGTAGGTAACTGTCATCTTTTGTATGATCTTCTTGATATTTTTGTTCACAGCTTCGACAACACCGTTCATCTTTGGCCGATAGGGAGATAAATTGTGATGTTGAATCTGGAACTGCTCGCACAAGGTGGTGATCATAGTGTTGTTAAGGTTTGTACCGTTGTCCGTGATGATCCTTTCAGGGATGTCATACCGGAAAATGAGTTTCTGTTTGATAAAGCGGGAAACAACATTCTTTGTGACGGATGCGAAGGAAGCTGCTTCGACCCATTTGGTAAAGTAATCAATGGCCACCAGAATGAAGTGGTGTCCATTAGATGCCGTAGGCTTGATCTCTCCAATCATGTCGATTCCCCACATAGTGAATGGCCAAGGAGCTGTTAAGACATTGAGAGGAACTGGAGGTATATGTACCTTGTCCGCATAGATTTGACATTTGTGACAAGTCCTGGAATATTGATAGCAGTCAGCTTCCATGGTAGACCAGTAATAGTCTGCCCTTAGAATCTTCTTAGCCATCGTATGCCCGCTAGAGTGAGTGCCAAAGGTACCATTGTGCAGTTCATCCATGATCTGTTCAGCTTCAATCTTGTCCATACAACGGAGCAGAATGCAATCATGATTGCGCTTGTATAGGATACCGTTGCTTAGGAAGAACATAGTTGAGAATCTCCTTAAGAACTTTTTTCGTTGACTGAAGCTCCTTCAGGATATTCTTGAGCCTCGAGATAGCTTTTGACTTCATGAAACCAAGGTCGGTCCACTACTTCTTCGGTATTAATCTCGTGACAATGTGCAGGTTCTTCCATCCGTTCAATAGTGATTTGGGGAGCCTCATTATCCCAGTTAAGTTTAAACATGGATGGAATTGTAGCTAGAGCATCTGCTAGCTGATTTTCTTCTCGCGGGAAGTGCTCGAAGGTAATCTGCTCGAAATGTGGTAACAATGTCAAGACATGTTCTTTGTAAGGGATGAGGTTTGGATTTTTAGTGTCCCACTCTCCTTTGATCTGACTGATGACCAAAACTGAGTCCCCAAACACAATCAAAGATTTGATTCCCAAGTCTATGGCAGCCTTGAGTCCAAAGATGCAAGCTTCATACTCGGCCATGTTGTTGGTGCAGTTGAGGCAAAGTCTGGCTGTGAAAGGTATATGGCAACCTTCTGGAGAAATGAGTACCGCGCCGATACCATTGCCAAGTGCATTGGAGGCACCATCAAAGTACAGGGTCCATCGGGATCCTTGTTCAAGTCCGTCATATGGTCTGAAACCTTCAATGTTGTCCAATGTCATGATGTCCTCGTCAGGGAAGTCAAACCTCATGGATTGGTAATCTTCGACAGCTTGATGAGCCAGATGGTCAGCTAGCACACTCCCTTTTATAGCTTTTTGGGTCGTGTACTGTATATCGTATTCTGTGAGGATC
The DNA here is from genome assembly GCA_948472305.1 of Vicia faba. Lineage (NCBI taxonomy): Eukaryota > Viridiplantae > Streptophyta > Magnoliopsida > Fabales > Fabaceae > Vicia > Vicia faba. The sequence continues at coordinate 1,518,521,866 of OX451741.1, read as the reverse complement.
ATCTTCCATCTAGCTATCCTTCTAGACAAAGCAGGATTTTCAAAGATGTACTTGATCAGATCCATCTTAGATATCAATAGAGTGGTATGAGTCAACATATACTTCCTTAGCCAGCGAGAAGCCCATTGTTGTACCCCAAAATTTTCCCTCGCATTTTTCCTCAAGAAATCACAGCTTCAGGCGTTTCCTGATTCTTCAAACTGGCTCAAGAATCGGTCAGACATACCTTTCTCGTTAGTCAGACGCAATTAGGGTTTTATTGATTTTCAAGGGGCTAGAACAGTTCACACAAGTTGCTTAGGGTTTTGATGGATTTTGGCTCAGCTTTGATCAGGTGAACGTTCTTTGGCATTTAATCAGGAATTAGGGTTTTCGTGCGCGGTTCCTCAGAAAGATTCAATTCTACGATGCTTTGCAAGTTATTCCGAGATTTGGATTGAATTCGTATTGTTTAACTTAATCAGTAAAAGAATGCATTTGGATTGAATTCACGATTGTTTGACTGAATCAGTAAAGGGTTGCATTGGGGTTGAATTTGTGATGTTTGATTAAAGTCATAAGAGGGAAAAGCGTCTGGACAATTGCTGTGATTGACTGTTGTTTTGCTCTGGATGTTTGAAACGCCAGGTTTAACTGATCAAGTGCTGAAGCATTGTTTATTTAATTATTTATTATTCTAAGATTAAATGATTGGAATTTATTTTCAATTATTATAATTAAAGAATTATAAATAATAAATAAACAATTGGAGAAGAAAAGAATTAATTAAATAAAAGGACTTTTTATTTATCTTTAAATTATTTGTATAATTGTTTTTGTTTACAAAATGTTTACAATAATAATATTACATTTATTTAAATTTAAATACAAACTATCCTAAGTATGTTTCTAAATCTTCAATTCTTCAATCCCTTGCTCCAGTGCTCCATGGATTTTTATCTGCAAAAGCAAATGAGAGAAAGAAAAGTCAATTGCAGATAAATAAATAAAAGAGACAGATAAAAAAGGGGTCATCATTAAGGGCAACTGACTGGGATCAGTTAGCCCTCTTTGCAAATCACGGGATTTCTCCCGCTTCACAAAGAGGGATGGATATTTGCAAGTCAAAAATGAATGCACAAAAGTCAAAATTGCACAATTCAAAAATTGTCAAACTGTATAGTTCAAAAGCAAACAGCATGTACAACTAAAAGTCCAAATTCAAACTTTCTGCCAAAAGTACAAGTTACTGTCACAAGGCCACTCAAAGCTATCAAAAAAGAAGATTTGGAAAGATATCAAGAAGCACAAAATCTGGAAGATATGAAAAGATATGCATAGAAACATGTAATGCAAGCAAGCTCTTATATCATCATTTCCCAGTGCTGCCCTTTCAGCTTTAAGTACAAAGCATAAACATTATTTTAATGCTAAAAAACTGTACTGAAGAGAGAGAGAGAAGAGGAAAGAAAAGCAGGTTTTGCAGGCTTAAGGCTTTAGGCATGATAAAAATATAGAAAACTGCAAACAACACAGTGGACAAGAGGCAAAAGAAAATATAAAGCAATTGGTCAATAAAACAGTAGGGATATCACAAACAGAAGAGAACCGAAAACCTGTTAAAACCTGCTGAAGCCCCAAAACTGAGGCCACTCAAACATAAAGCCTGAAACCAACAAGCTCAGAAAACTCACCATAAGCCCTCAACCTGCCTGAAGCTAAACCAGTATAACCAGTAAACCCTAGGCCTCACAAACCTGTCCAGCTTCAAGCCTCACCAAACCAACAATCTGAAAACACTAAAAAGCCTGATATCCAAGCCTAAACCAGAATATCAAACCTACAAACCCTTTTCAGGACAGTGCTAAGCCTAAAACCTGTTAAATGTCAACCTGTTAAAGGCCAAAACCATTCCAACAGCACAAGGCAAAAAACCATTTCAACAGGCACCACAATCATACAGCATTAAGTATGAAAGCAAGGCAAAGTCAGAAACAAGGTATCAACCATCATTAACTCACTAAGCATAGAAGGCAACTCAATAAGGCAATACAAGGTAAGACCACGAGCCCTCAGAATTTCTTCATCACTGGGCTATCAAACACAGCATTCAAGCATTTATCTCAAGCATTCATAAGCCAACATATCAGAAGCATACATAAACATATAGGCCAGGCCCACAGAAGAAGCATACAAAGGCATCAAGCATATTCAAGCAAGTAAACCAAGCATACTCAGTGTCAAACACAAGGCCCTCAGAATACTCATCATTGGGCCATTAAACAAACATACAAGGCAAATCAAATAGGCAACAGAAGCAAAGTATCGAGGCAACAAGAAGAAGAAAAGAAGGGACGTCAAATTAGGTTTTCAGAATGCATCATAAAGCCTAAAGAAAAAAGTACAGAGTACCAAGTTCCAGCAAAAGGAAAGCTAGCTTCAGGCCACCGCCCCTCACCGTCAAAGCCTCCGGAGCGCCACCTACCCCACCTCTCCTCCATATCCAGAAAACGAAGGTAGTATGTCTTTCTCTCTTCCCTTCCACCACCTCAACAGAAAACAAGCTTAATCAAGATCAATAAATCACAAATTCATAACATGCAAAATCATAAAAAACGCGTTAAAGGTCAAAAATCAAACCTTGCTTCGTAAAACCACTGGGCTCGAATTATGGAGGAAGGAGAGGTTAAGTGATGGCGCTGGTGGCTAAGCGGAGTGAGTTGTATTCAGAAGAGAGATCGGAGAAGACAAAGAGTGAACAAAAGGCGCCTCTGTCTCAACAAAACCCTAAGCAATTCCCTAATGAAACAAAAACAATTAACCCTAAACAAGTTATGAGATCAGTGGGCCTTGCCCTTTCTCAGCCTAGGCCCAAACGCGTTGACACCCCCCTTTTTGGCTTCTGTTCAAATTTCATATGGGCCATAAGACTCCCAAAGGTCCTTTCAAAACTCCAAACCTTTTTTTAGAGTATAAATTTTTTTTTCATTTTCTTTTGTTAAATAAATTAACATAACTCTTCTTTTTTACATCCAATTTTCTCATTAACAATACTTTTTCCTATATATATCATAATTAAAATTTTATATAGAAACTAATATTTTTCTTTACAATTAAACTTACATTTTCTTTAAATTTTTATACATAGATTATTAATTTTTCTTTAAGGTTAATACTTTTTTTTTATTAAGATTAATATCTAATTTGTACATAATAAATGAAAATACATTCTTTTTACATGATATAATAAAAATTGAAAACATTTTTCTTTCTTTTAATTAAAATATTCTTTTTGTACATAATCAAGACCAATACATTTTTTCTAATATACATAATATAATTGAAAACATTTTTCTTTCTTTTAATTAAAATACCTCTTTTGTACATATTAAACAAAAATATACAAATTTATATCTAATGTAAATGACAATTTTCAAACTTAGAACATTTTCTTTTATTAAATTTTATTTTTGTACATATTAAAGAAAAAATACGAGGCTACAAAGATTAAATAAATAAACATCTAATTCTTTTAGGTCAAACAATACTTAAATAATACACATTAAATTCACATTTTCTTAACCTGTAAATAAATTACATACACATATACACTTACACAATATACAATACATTTCACATTATACACTTGATACACATACAATTACTATTCTTATACGTTACTATACATTGTTTACATTTTTATCACAATTCGATTTGGTTGTAACTTATTGGACACTACATTCCTAAAGTCTCATCCCCATTTGTGAATTTGTACCCCCACTCCCGGATACTATTTGTAATAGCGTAGACTTTAAATTCTTGCAATTTACCGCTTTCCAATTATACCATGGTTAGACCTAGGGTTTGCATGTACATAAAATCAAACGCTAGATAACCTAATACAAGACAAATACACGAAATCAATACACAATCACACTTGCACCCCCTAGGGTAATCCCACATGTTGCCTTCCACAATGGGCCATGTTTGCACGTTGAGTATCTTTGGCAAGACAAATTCAAATGATCATAAGTCCCTCGATGACGCTTTCGAAAGTTGCCTAAATGGAATGATCATAGTCCCTTTAAAGCAAAATTGCCAAAGACACTTGGCACCATTACATTCATGGTCCGTACGATGACCCGCGCCCGTCCCAATCACATCCTAAACGCAAGATTGCCCACCAAATTCAATGGTGGAACAAAATTGTTAAAAAGGGGTTGAAAACATAGAAAAACCTTTGAGTAAATTTAGGGGTAGACAAAACTCTTAGTTACTTGAGATCAACTTGCAAAAACACTTGCCTTCTTTTCAAAAACCACACTTCATACACACTTTCAAACACTCTTCCAAAAACATTTTGAAACGTCTTTTCGAAAAGATACACACTTTTGTAAAACACTCAAACACGAGTCAATTACATTGGTTGCCGAAACGAAGGCGTCTATTTCAAAAACATTTTCAAAACACACACCTACACCACAAATTCAAAGCAATCGAAAATCAAGGCAAGTGATCTAAAAACCAAGTAGCTAAGAGCCCATGGATAACCATGGATGAAAAGGGTGCTAATACCTTCCCTTTTCATAATCTACCCCCCGAACCCACGAAACATCTCAAAAGGTTTTTCCTGTGCTTTTAACCTTTCCTTTAGGATAAAATAAAAGTCGGTGGCGACTCTTGCTCAACCGAACAAGTGCGAATACAAACGCAAAACCTCAAGTCAGTTCTCCCACCGCATCACACCCATACTGTTGTACCCCAAAATTTGCCCTCCCATATTCTTCAAGATTTGCAAAAGCATGCTTCAAAATCTCCCCAAGGGTTGTACAGTTCAAGGGCCTCCTAACAGTCAAAAACTAGGGTTTTGGTTCTGGCAAAGAAATTGAAGTTTTCAAGGGTCCAATCAAGTCCCACATGCCTACAAACATGGTCAAGCATCCACATGCCAAGTTTCAAGACTTACAACACAAAATTGCACAGTCAAATGCCCTAATTGCTCAGCAATCAACTGTAGGGGTAAAATGGTCATTTGACAGTCAAAAGTTCAAATTTTTGGTCAACATCTTATTTTGAAGCCACAAACATCATTTGATCAATTCTTGATCATGATTTTCAAGGTATGGCTCAAAAAGTCTTAAGATGCAAGAGTTTCCATATTTGGACAGTTGAAAAAGTCAACTGTAACTTGACCAGGGCATAACTTCCACATGGTTTATCAGAAAAATTCCATCCAAAGCTCATTTTGAAGATAAAGACATTTCCTACAACTGATCTTCACACTTCAAGTCCAAGAAATTCTCTCACAAAAAGTTATCAATTTCAACATTATAAGTCATTTTCAAAAGTCAACAAAAAGGGACTTTAAGTAAAAGACCATAACTTGAGATTGGTAAATCAAAATGACATGGGACCAAAGGAATTGGTTAGAGGACTTCAAGACCTTTACAAAATGTCCAATAACATGATCAAAGCTTAAAAATTGAGCAAGATATGCCTTGTGGAAGTTGGGAAATTTTTGGGAATTTTGAAAAGTCAACTTTACTTCAAATGCCTCAAAATTGCTAATGGGCCACATTTTCTTCCAAGAATCATTATCCAAAGGCTATGCACGACCATTTGACCCAAAGGGGATTTATTTCATCATTTTTTATTATTTATTTGAATTTTTATCACTATTAATTCATTTAATGAAATAAAATATGACAAAAATAGAAAACCATGTTTTTTAATCCCTTTTTTGCAGCATATTCTCTCCATAATACCTCAAGATTTCGTGCACACTCAATTTGGAAAGATTTGGCCATGATTGGTATCAAAAGCACATGGAAAAGATTTGAATAGATTTCATTAAAAATCAAATATTTGATCCATCAAAACATTGATTTTTGGCTTGAATTCTTACCCTAATCCATTGGCATACATAAGCAGATGACAACCCTAATGCTAACAACCTTGGAGCTGCGCCTGAAACAAAATACAAACCTTGCAATTTTGGTCAAAAATTCAAAAACTGAAAACACTCATAGAGTGCAATTCAAAACGAGATAACTATTCCAATCGCTTGCCAAGGCCTCAAGGAACCTAACTGAATCCTTTTCCACGCTTCTAACCTCAAGAATTGGTATATAGATGCCACACTTTCTCAATTTTTTTCAATAATCGGATTCTAATATGCATGCATTTTTGATACATTTTGAATATGGATTTACACTAACATGAAGGTTCTGAGACTAATGGTAATCTTTAATTTAGCTAACGATGCCTGTAGAAAAATATGCCATTGAAATGTTTTAGGGTTTCTCAAGCTTCAAATTGGGCGTTTGCGCATATTGTAAAATCATGACGTCCAATTACCATGGTTAGAATCAGGACGTCTGGACGATTCAATCCCACTAGTCGCGCCCTATTTATATGCCCACACGAGCTATTCGCTATTTTCAAAAAGGCTGTGTTTTGGGGGGGTTCAAAACCCCCGCTACCTCTTTTTATTTCAGGGTCGAACGAAGAAGAAGATCATGTGGCAAGACCTGGTTGGATGGTTTGAATTCCAGCGCGCTTTTTTTATTTTTCTATCATTAACGTCAATTTTGTTTTATATCATTTGTTTTCTATTCTAAGTACAACGCGCTCAAACAACTCAGTTGGTGGACAAGAGGCTTGGTAAACGTTAGGACCTGGGTTCGAATCCCAGGTCCCCCTACTTTATTCCATATTTTTCTTCCTAACGTGGTTCTGTGTAGCTTGCTTCCTAAGGCCTACCATACAGCTTCATGTCTTGGTTTGCCACGCGCCCCATAAGATCAATCCAGTGGTCAGAAGCTGCAGACCACCATGGGCATCAGTCAAATGTGCCACACGCATCCTGGAAAAGTCAACCAGGCCTCCAATAAATGGGCCAGACTGCTGGCAATTTACCTCAAAAAGGGCCAACAAACCCCCCATGTTTGCATTTTTCTCTCTTTTTATTTTTTCTCTTATTTATTTTAATTACATTATTTGTTTTATTTTAATTCTTTAAATTAATTTTTCTTTAATATAAAAATACCCAAAAAAAATCAGAAAGACAAAAAATAAAAATATATTTTAATTCAATAATGTTTTTATTTTGTAAATAAATGTAATAATTAATTTAGTTCTAATTCTAGGTTTTAATTTTAATATTTTTGTAATAAACTAAACCATGTAGAATTAGGGTTTTATACTTTCATTCTTTTTTTTCTTTTTCACCATATTTAATTATTAATTATTTTTTTTTTTATTTTGTAAATAAATTGCCATGTAAATAATTAGGTTAAAATTAGGGTACAAACTTAAACATTTTTTTTAATAATAAAAATAGTTTACAATTAGGTTTTTTTAATTCCATTAATTCTCATTAAACTCCATAAATACAAAAAACTCAAAAATAAGTTCTTTTTTCTCATTTAACTTAATTAATTTATTAATTGTAATTTAATTTCTTTAAAAGGGTCCAACGCCCTCGCTTTCGATTATAATTCCGTTTCGCGCGCTTATTTTGTTTCTTTTTTTTGTAAATATAATGTATTTATCCCAAAGCCATGTAATAGATAAATTAGGACATTTATCTTTCCGCATTTTATTTTTCAAATCGGGTCTTGGATTAATTTGGCGATGCAGACCCGCGCCTTTGTAATAGCGTAGGACTTTTACCTTTCCGCATCTTTTAACTGTTAATAACTTGCATGAAAGAATGAATGCCAAAATAAAAGCAACGCGTAGATCACCAATGCATGAACAAGATAAACATAAATGAACATGACACACAAATCACACACCACCCCTAGGGTACGCCTCACTGTTGCCTTGCCCCTCGAAAAGTGGTCGTCGAGTAGAGGATGTTTTAGTAAGTCCTCATGACCATGAACATGGCATGAGGGTAGCTTCTAAGGTGTCTTCCTATTGCTCTGGTGACCACAATGTCCCGAACCCTCGAATTGACCCGAACACCTCCAACGGTGGTGCTACCTACCTCTCAATGGTGGGATGGCACTACTTTAAGGACACTTACACAGACGAATTCCTTAGGGTAGGTAGACGACTCGTAGATACTTTCTCTAACTCAAAACAAATCCAAAACTTCTTTTCACACCGACACCTTTTCAAAAAGCTTTCAAAAGCAATTTTTCAAACACTCTTGAGGACTGATACAAGAGTCGAACTGAAATTTTCAAAGAAACTTTTTTTAAACCCACAGTTGAAAAGCAAACAAACAATTTTGAAAACACAATGAGCAAGTATCTAAGAGCCCATGGATAACCATGGATAGAAAGGGTGCTAACACCTTCCCTTTCTATAAATCTACCTCCCGAACCGAGAGCAATCTCTATAAGGAATTTTTCTGTGCTTTTGTCCTTTCCATTTGGAGAAAATAAAAGACAGTGGCGACTCTTGCTTCCGCGACATTTCGCGAACCAGCGTTAAACAGTCAGTTCCAGATCCATCGATCACAGAACTGGCGACTCTGTTGGGGACTACTTTAAAGTGAGGTGTACCTTAGGATAGTTCATAACCGTGTTTTCAATTGTATTGACTTGCTTGCTTTAAATTGTGGGTTGCATGGGAGTTACATAGATCCTAACTCGGATCTGGGGATACCCTGTTTAGGTAGCATAAGCTGTGAGGGACCTGTCCGGCGTAGACCGACATGGGTGAAGCAGTGGCTACATTGGTGTGGCACCTTGGTCTGTACCGATATCCCTTGTGTTGCAACGAGGAGAATATGGGTCTTCCAAGGAGTCATTAAGCACCAACAGACCTTAGAACCTTAAATGACACAACTTGGCCATTAGAACAGTAGCAATATGCTACGCCCATTGAGGCTAAACTCTCGTGATGGTTCTGGCCGCAAGAAAAGATTGCGATGCTGGAGTTATGACCGATTGAGGGTAGTCAATGATATTGGGATCCTCTAAGAACCCGGTTACTTTGATAGGACAGGTATGAACCAACAAATTGAAAGAGGGTAATACCTAGACCTCATGCTGGCCTAAACTTTAAGGGCTTGCCTTGTGTGACTTGTGTGCCTTACATGTGTGCCTTTGTAAATATTTGTGGTGTGCTTTATCATAACATCATAATATCATACCATTACATGCATCCTGCATGAAGACTAACCCATTTCAAGGATTTCAAGGGCTTGTGATGCAGGTGATGATGAACCAACTGTCCAGCAAGGGGCAAAAGGGGATTTACTTTCCTCTAAACAAGTTCGTCAGGGGCTACGACCCACTGGATATGGTGAGCCTTTGACCCTTGAAGAAGGACTTTCTATAACATGAAGTTCCTTCAATCAAGCTACCAACTTCAAATTCTAACAATCTTCTTGTTTACCCCGCAAGATCCTTGAAAGCATTGCATGCGTACATACATATCATTGCATAACAGGTATCCTTATTGCAGGTCACTTACCTTTCTCGCTGTCTATTTCAGCAATGACTTCCCAACAAAATAACCAGGACCTTCTTTCTCAAAAGACTCGGTTCGGGGAAATCCTCCTGAATCTATCCAAGGGGCAAGAGGAGCTGAGAACACTTCTCATGGGGACTTTGGTCAGGAACAGCGCTGAGGACGAACGGCTGAAACATCTGCAAGCTGAAGTGGATACATTGAAAGCCCAGATGCTGGGGCAGGTGACTGCCATTCAAGGTTTAGCTCAAAGACAAGAAGAGCTCGGAGTTCTCATCAACCAACTGCTTCAGGGTAACCAACTGGGGCAAACGTCTAAGGGTAAAGAGCCAGTCATCATTCAACCATCTTTGAGACAAGGAGATAAGGGGAGAGCTCCTCAAATGGCTCCAGTGTCACAAATTCAGCATCAACCTCACCAGCTTCAGCCAGACAAACCCAGGAGGCAATTCACCCAGCTCAACATGTCGCTGTTTCAAGATTTACAATGCCTGTTGAGATTGAATCTGATCACATTAAGGGCTCATCCCCGGAACCCCAACACAGCAGCTCCTACCTATCACCCCAATAAAAGGTGTGCCTACCACTCTGCCAGTCCAGGACATGATACAAATGAGTGTTGGGCTCTGAAGAACAAGATCCAGGACCTGATTGATGAAGGAGCATTGGAGTTCACATAAGATGGTCAGGCTGAGTTTTTCTACCATCCCTCCAAGGCTCACCATTTGAAGTGACAAGCCCTGAGACTAGAAAACTTTTGTTCATTCAAATGTTCAAGTTGTGTTGTTCTTTGATTGTTTAAACATTTATTCATGTTAAACGTTGTTATTCCATTAATGCATCGCTTATGTCTATTTTGAATCAATATATTCGCATTCGCTATTTTCAAAATTGCTTTCATTTTTTGATGTCAACTCTCAAATAATTCATTCTAAGCCTCTTGAGGGAGGATGACGAAAACAATACCACAATCTATAGTATGCTTTTGAACAGACCCCGCTGATGAGGTACAAGCATTGTTTCAATCCCTAAACACTGGAGTTATAAGGAAGATAATCCCTCGTCAACCCCTTTGAGCCAAAGAAGTAGGAGTTTTTATTTTCGAAAATTAAAACCCTTAATCATAACCTGGGGCAGGGTAGTTCTCTCAGTTGATCCAAGTGCATAACGAATGGCACCAAAGAGGTCCTTACAAAACAAAAGACAGTGATGGTTCCAAATAATCATAAAGACAGGCAGTCATTATCAAAAAATAAATAAATGAAAAACCCATTAAGTCAAAAACCTATGAAGGAGACTTACCAAACTGGGGCATCCCACTGACTGTAATCACAAAAGAAACAGGTCAGGCAAAAAAAATATAGGGATAACAAAATCAAAAAAAAGAAGAAAGAGGTCCTACAAACCCTCAACAAAAACAAAAAAAAAGACTGCCTATTCAGAATAAATCGTCAATATCTGAAACATCATTGGAACGTCAGAACGAATAATCAAACAAGGTCTAACGCACGATCAACTGAGTTTAGGTTTGAAGAACATCACGAAGAGCGGGTGGGTACAAATAAATTTTGAGCCTTTATCCTTTGTTTCTTAAACCATGAACCAGGCCATGTTACAACCCTCAAAAAGTCCTAACTGAAGCATGGGTTAGTTCGAAAGCATACTGTTACGAAAGGTATCCTGACTCCTTAAGGCTTGCTGTAAAATACGGAGCTGACATCACAGTTTACAAAAATTGCTTGTTTTACGAAAAAATGCATTTTCAAAACTTCAAGACAAACATGAGCTTTTGCATTCTTAAAATAACATTGCTTGCATATGACTATTTGTTTGAACAGCAGAGAAATTCGCACGACGAATATCCAGTGAACAAAAGTCTTCTCAACAAAGAGGTCACCTTAAATGGAAAAACACTTCCAATCAAGGGGCATGGCATGATCATTGTCCATCATCTGGGGCAGTTAGGTCAAGATTCGGAGAATCTCTCAAAAGGCCAACCAACTTGGGGCAAATCTCCATCTGGATCACTTGGGGCATTGGACGATCAAACGAAGATCTTCTGGTGGTATCGTAACACTGCACTACTGATAGTGACAATTTCCTGTATCCTAAGAGCACGGACATAGTCGAAAAAATACTACGCATAATTAAAGACCCGCTAGGTTGACGTACCTAGGCAAAAATAAGGGCTTCCCGGCGAACCAAAAGGGTTCGGGCAAAAATAAGGGATGAAATGAAAATAATCTGTACACCCGACAAGTCGAAAACCTGAAAAGGCGGCTTGGGCAAAAATGGGTATCCCGGTGGACTGAAAACCCGAAAGGGCGGTCCAGGCAAAAGTTAGGGATCAAAACGTACGACTATGTCCTGTCATCTTATCACCTGCCTACCAGAAGAAGGTTTGTCCATCAACAACTATCAGCACCTCACAGGTCTTCCTCTCCCACCTCAGAAGCTGGGGCAATAATGAGTGGTCTAAGCGATCTAATTGCTATATCCACCAAGGTACCAAGGTAAGTTCAGTTGAAGAACATAACCAAGATATCTTAAATCCCCAGAGAGTGAGCCAGCAAGTCTATACACTCTCCCCAAGCAAAGCTACTTTCAGCCTTAAGGAAGTTGAGTATCCTCCAGCAGATCCCAACATTCCCCGGCACATCGTACAGACATTCTTAATAAGCATCCCCGGCAGTCTTGATCTAAGATTGTTCCCCGACGGTATACCAGGCATTCAGTGGAGCCACTTCCCCAGTACATCTCAAAAAAAATTTTCCCCAGGAGAGTCCAGTCCAAAAGTTTCCCCAGGAAAGTTGGAATCCATTTCCCCAAACAGTAAGCTTATCCCTAGTAGATTCTGGAAGCTTATCCCCGCAGAGCACGAACGCGACTCCCGGCTTTATTCAAAGGTTATTTCCCTACCGGGATATAACTGGGTTATCCTCAGCCAAAAGCCACGGAAAGATCGTCCTCGGCGAAGTCTTCTTATCCCCAGCGGAGTTCATCATATTCTTCAACAAAACTCAACAATGGTATCCCCAATGGAGTTCTCATTCATCTCAGCAAAGTACCTCTCTTCCCATAGAGTATTGTCTCCCAGCAAGACCACTAGAGTATCTTTCTCCCCGCAGAGTAATCCATTCATCAAGTTTATTCCCCAACGGAGTTATCCTCTCCTGCCGGTATTCTTGCAACTATCATCCCCAGCGGAAACAAATATTCTTTTCTTCAAACATCAGCCCAGGATGTGACTTCCCGGCACCCGTCAAGGATTTACTTTCCTATACAAAAACATACATTCATAAACATCGCATTTCCACACATTATAGCATGCATATACGCATCATATCTTACAATCTCATTTATGTTGAGAACATCATTGCTTGATCCACATCATGCATTGCATATGACTGACCTTTACCTTTCAGGAAAGATTCAGTTAAGTTCTCAGTTATATTTCAAGGCCTTCTCTGGTTTAGTCAGATCGACCCTAAGATCTCCCTGATTCTTATCCAGTTGAAGATTCCAAGACCTTGTCCGGTTCAGTTAAATCGACCCTAAGATTTTCTTGATTCTTATCCAGTCAAAGGCCTTCTCTGGTTCAGTCAGATCGACCCTAAGATCTCCCTGATTCTTATCCAGTTGAAGATTCCAAGACCTTGTCTGGTTCAGTTAAATCGGCTCCAAAGATTTCTCTGATTCTTATCCAGTCAAAGGCCTTCTCTGGTTCAGTCAGATCGACCCTAAGATCTCCCTGATTCTTATCCAGTTGAAGATTCCAAGACCTTGTCCGGTTCAGTTAAATCGACTCCAAAGATTTTCCCGATTCTTATCCAGTCAAAGGCCTTCTCTGGTTCAGTCAGATCGACCCTAAGATCTCCCTGATTCTTACCCAATTGAAGATTTCAAGACCTTGTCCGGTTCAGTTAAATCGACTCCTAAGATTTTCCTGATTCTTATCCAGTCAAAGGCCTTCTCTGGTTCAGTCAGATCGACCCTAAGATCTCCCTGATTCTTATCCAGTTGAAGATATTCCAAGACCTTGTCCGGTTCATTTAAATCGACTCCAAAGATTTCCTGACTCTTATCCAGTCAAAGGCCTTCTCTGGTTCAGTCAGATCGACCCTAAGATCTCCCTGATTCTTATCCAGTTGAAGATTCCAAGGCCTTCTCCGGTTCAGTCAGATCGACCCTAAGATCTCCCTGATTCTTATCCAGTAGAAAACATCCAAGACTCTCTCATCGTTACTGTTGAGGTTGAAGTCGCCCAAGATTCTCTCATCGTTACTGTTGAGGTTGAAGTCGCCCAAGATTCTCTCAGCGTTACTGTTGAGGTTGAAGTCGCCTATGATTCTCTCATCGTTACTGTTGAGGTTGAAGTCGCCTATGATTCTCTCAGTGTTCCTGTTGAGATAGTAATCACCCAAGGTTCTCTCAGCGTTCCTATTGAGTTAGTAATCACCCAAGGCTCCCTCAGCGTTCCTGTTGAGGTAGTAATCGTCCAAGGTTCTCTCACCGTCCCGTCGAGGTAGTAACCATCCCTGGTTCATTCATCACTTCTTGAAGTTCCAGATTCAATTCCTGTAACCAGTCAGGGCACATCTATACAAAGAGTTTGAAGACCAACTCCTGTAACAGGCCAGGTAATCATTTTCTTTTTCAGGTACGCAAGTTCTCGCTAAGGAAACTCTTACGCGATTGACACCCAGATGGCATCTATAAGCCCATCCACTCATCCATCATCTCTTAGCATGACATCTATAAGCCCATCATCCTATCCATCAATCTCCAAATGGCATCTATAAGCCCATTCCCCCCATCACACTGCTAACATGTGAGCGCAAATTTCTGGGCACTCTAGTGTTCAATCATCTTCCACCATCGGATTACGAAAGGCACGCCAGCCAATCTACATCCTCAGGTCTAAGAAGATTGAACAGGGGCAACTGTTGTACCCCAAAATTTTCCCTCCCATATTCTTCAAGATTTGCAAAAGCATGCTTCAAAATCTCCCCAAGGGTTGTACAGTTCAAGGGCCTCCTAACAGTCAAAAACTAGGGTTTTGGTTCTGGCAAAGAAATTGAAGTTTTCAAGGGTCCAATCAAGTCCCACATGCCTACAAACATGGTCAAGCATCCACATGCCAAGTTTCAAGACTTACAGCACAAAATTGCACAGTCAAATGCCCTAATTGCTCAGCAATCAACTGTAGGGGTAAAATGGTCATTTGACAGTCAAAAGTTCAAATTTTTGGTCAACATCTTATTTTGAAGCCACAAACATCATTTGATCAATTCTTGATCATGATTTTCAAGGTATGGCTCAAAAAGTCTTAAGATGCAAGAGTTTCCATATTTGGACAGTTGAAAAAGTCAACTGTAACTTGACCAGGGCATAACTTCCACATGGTTTATCAGAAAAATTCCATCCAAAGCTCATTTTGAAGATAAAGACATTTCCTACAACTGATCTTCACACTTCAAGTCCAAGAAATTCTCTCACAAAAAGTTATCAATTTCAACATTATAAGTCATTTTCAAAAGTCAACAAAAAGGGACTTTAAGTCAAAGACCATAACTTGAGATTGGTAAGTCAAAATGACATGGGACCAAAGGCATTGGTTAGAGTACTTCAAGACCTTTCCAAAATGTCCAAGAACATGATCAAAGCTTAAATATTGAGCAAGATATGCCTTGTGGAAGTTGGGAAATTTTTGGGAATTTTGAAAAGTCAACTTTACTTCAAATGCCTCAAAATTGCTAATGGGCCACATTTTCTTCCAAGAATCATTATCCAAAGGCTATGCACGACCATTTGACCCAAAGGGGATTTATTTCATCATTTTTTATTATTTATTTGAATTTTTATCACTATTAATTCATTTAATGAAATAAAATATGACAAAAATAGAAAACCATGTTTTTTAATCCTTTTTTTGCAGCATATTCTCTCCATAATACCTCAAGATTTCGTGCACACTCAATTTGGAAAGATTTGGCCATGATTGGTATCAAAAGCACATGGAAAAGATTTGAATAGATTTCATTAAAAATCAAATATTTGATCCATCAAAACATTGATTTTTGGCTTGAATTCTTACCCTAATCCATTGGCATACATAAGCAGATGACAACCCTAATGCTAACAACCTTGGAGCTGCGCCTGAAACAAAATACAAACCTTGCAATTTTTGTCAAAAATTCAAAAACTGAAAACACTCATAGAGTGCAATTCAAAACGAGATAACTATTCCAATCGCTTGCCAAGGCCTCAAGGAACCTAACTGAATCCTTTTCCACGCTTCTAACCTCAAGAATTGGTATATAGATGCCACACTTTCTCAATTTTTTTCAATAATCGTATTCTAATATGCATGCATTTTTGATACATTTTGAATATGGATTTACACTAACATGAAGGTTCTGAGACTAATGGTAATCTTTAATTTAGCTAACGATGCCTGTAGCAAAATATGCCATTGAAATGTTTTAGGGTTTCTCAAGCTTCAAATTGGGCGTTTGCGCATATTGTAAAATCAGGACGTCCAATTACCATGGTTAGAATCAGGACGCCTGGACGATTCAATCCCACTAGTCGCGCCCTATTTATATGCCCACACGAGCTATTCGCTATTTTCAAAAAGGCTGTGTTTTGGGGGGGTTCAAAACCCCCGCTACCTCTTTTTATTTCAGGGTCGAACGAAGAAGAAGATCATGTGGCAAGACCTGGTTGGATGGTTTGAATTCCAGCGCGCTTTTTTTTATTTTTCTATCATTAACGTCAATTTTGTTTTATATCATTTGTTTTCTATTCTAAGTACAACGCGCTCAAACAACTCAGTTGGTGGACAAGAGGCTTGGTAAACGTTAGGACCTGGGTTCGAATCCCAGGTCCCCCTACTTTATTCCATATTTTTCTTCCTAACGTGGTTCTGTGTAGCTTGCTTCCTAAGGCCTACCATACAACTTCATGTCTTGGTTTGCCACGCGCCCCATAAGATCAATCCAGTGGTCAGAAGCTGCAGACCACCATGGGCATCAGTCAAATGTTCCACACGCATCCTGGAAAAGTCAACCAGGTCTCCAATAAATGGGCCAGACTGCTGGCAATTTACCTCCAAAAGGGCCAACAAACCCCCCATGTTTGCATTTTTCTCTCTTTTTATTTTTTCTCTTATTTATTTTAATTACATTATTTGTTTTATTTTAATTCTTTAAATTAATTTTTCTTTAATATAAAAATACCCAAAAAAAATCAGAAAGACAAAAAATAAAAATATATTTTAATTCAATAATGTTTTTATTTTGTAAATAAATGTAATAATTAATTTAGTTCTAATTCTAGGTTTTAATTTTAATATTTTTATAATAAGCTAAACCATGTAGAATTAGGGTTTTATACTTTCATTCTTTTTTTTCTTTTTCACCATATTTAATTATTAATTATTTTTTTTATTTATTTTGTAAATAAATTGCCATGTAAATAATTAGGTTAAAATTAGGGTACAAACTTAAACATTTTTTTAATAATAAAAATAGTTTAGAATTAGGTTTTTTTAATTCCATTAATTCTCATTAAACTCCATAAATACAAAAAACTCAAAAATAAGTTCTTTTTTCTCATTTAACTTAATTAATTTATTAATTGTAATTTAATTTCTTTAAAAGGGTCCAACGCCCTCGCTTTCGATTATAATTCCGTTTCGCGCGCTTATTTTGTTTCTTTTTTTTGTAAATATAATGTATTTATCCCAAAGCCATGTAATAGATTAATTAGGACATTTATCTTTCCGCATTTTATTTTTCAAATCGGGTCTTGGATTAATTTGGCGATGCAGACCCGCGCCTTTGTAATAGCGTAGGACTTTTACCTTTCCGCATCTTTTAACTGTTAATAACTTGCATGAAAGAATGAATGCCAAAATAAAAGCAACGCGTAGATCACCAATGCATGAACAAGATAAACATAAATGAACATGACACACAAATCACACACCACCCCTAGGGTACGCCTCACTGTTGCCTTGCCCCTCGAAAAGTGGTCGTCGAGTAGAGGATGTTTTAGTAAGTCCTCATGACCATGAACATGGCATGAGGGTAGCTTCTAAGGTGTCTTCCTATTGCTCTGGTGACCACAATGTCCCGAACCCTCGAATTGACCCGAACACCTCCAACGGTGGTGCTACCTACCTCTCAATGGTGGGATGGCACTACTTTAAGGACACTTACACAGACGAATTCCTTAGGGTAGGTAGACGACTCGTAGATACTTGCTCTAACTCAAAACAAATCCAAAACTTATTTTCACACCGACACCTTTTCAAAAAGCTTTCAAAAGCAATTTTTCAAACACTCTTGAGGACTGATACAAGAGTCGAACTGAAATTTTCAAAGAAACTTTTTTTAAACCCACAGTTGAAAAGCAAACAAACAATTTTGAAAACACAATGAGCAAGTATCTAAGAGCCCATGGATAACCATGGATAGAAAGGGTGCTAACACCTTTCCTTTCTATAAATCTACCTCCCGAACCGAGAGCAATCTCTATAAGGAATTTTTCTGTGCTTTTGTCCTTTCCATTTGGAGAAAATAAAAGATGGTGGCGACTCTTGCTTCCGCGACATTTCGCGAACCAGCATTAAACAATCAGTTCCAGATCCACCGATCACACATACCAAAGCGCAACAAGTTTTCTCGAGCAGTGAGTATCGGGTCTCACAGTCGGTAAACTTTTTGCTAAGGTAATAAATGGCATGCTCTTTTCGGCCAGACTCGTCATGTTGGCCCAGTACGCACCCCGTTGAATTCTCCAAGACACTCAGATACATGATTAGCGGTCTTCCTTCGACGGGAGGCATCAAGATAAGAGGTTCTAGCAAATACTCCTTGATTTTATCGAAAGCAATTTGACAGTCATCATTCCATTTAACTACCTGATCTTTCTTCAACAGCTTGAAGATTGGTTCACAGGTAGATGTTAGGTGAGAAATGAACCTTGCAATGTAGTTTAGGCGTCCCAAGAAACCTCTGACCTCCTTCTCAGTACGAGGAGCATGCATTTCTTGTATAGCTTTAACTTTGGCAGGATCAACCTCGATGCCTTTGTTACTGACAATGAAACCCAAGAGTTTACCGGACCAGACTCCGAAAGTGCACTTGTTAGGGTTCAGTTTGAGCTTGTACTCCTTCAACCTGACAAACAGCTTTTGCAGATGGTCGAGGTGTTCTTCTTCAGTTTGTGATCGGGCTATCATGTCATCTACATAGACCTCTATCTCATGATGTATCATATCATGAAACAAATCTACCATGGTGCATTGATAGGTTGCCCCGACATTCTTCAGTCTGAATGGCATCACTTTGTAGCAGAACGTACCCCACTGTGTAACAAAAGTAGTTTTCTCCATGTCTTCAGGTTCCATTTTGATCTGGTTGTAACCTGAAAATCCATCCATGAAAGAAAATACTTTGTGCTGAGCTGTGTTGTCAACCAAGATGTCAATGTGCGGTAGTGGAAAGTCATCTTTAGGGATGGCCCTGTTTAAGTCTCTATAATCCACGCACATTCTTACTTTGCCGTCCTTCTTAGGCACGGGCACAATGTTAGCAACCCATTATGGATAGGAAGTAACAGCAAGAAAACCAGCATTGAACTGCTTCATAACTTCTGCTTTGATCTTTTTTGACATGTCGGGCCTCATGCGGTAGACCTTTTGTTTGACTGGTGAACAGTCTTATCTTGTGGGTAGACGGTGTACCACAATGTTTGTATCGAGTCCCGACATGTCTTTGTATGACCAGGTAAAGATCTCAACATATTCATTCAACAACTGAATTAGGCGCTCTTTGACACTTGGCTCTAGGTTGGCACCCACTCTGACTTCTTTTCTGTCTTCCTCAGTACCCAAGTTGATTGTCTCTAACAGCTCCTCATGAGGTAGAATAGCCCTTTCTTCCTGTTGTAGCAGTCTAGCCAATTCTCCCGGCACCTCACAATCTTCCTCACCTTCGTACTCGACATGGTAGACCAGATCTTCAGAGTCACTGAAGGCCATAACAGAATTGTTACCAATGGAATCAGGAATGGAAGGGTACCTGCATTTGTGAGTGTGTGTGTGTAAGGGATAACCACCTTTAAACAAATAAAATGTAAAAAGAAAGACAATGAACACAAAAGTTTATATGTGAAAACATCCATGATTCATTAAAATGGCATATGAAGATGAAAAATCAAAACCCTTACAAATGGACTTATGTGCCTCGAGTAAGGCACAAGGTTAAAAGTGTACGAATTGTTTAAGAATTATTACAAACCAACAGAAA
Source organism: Vicia faba (assembly GCA_948472305.1). Classification (NCBI taxonomy): domain Eukaryota; kingdom Viridiplantae; phylum Streptophyta; class Magnoliopsida; order Fabales; family Fabaceae; genus Vicia; species Vicia faba. The sequence goes on along the minus strand of OX451741.1, from coordinate 1,518,502,139 downwards.
TTTTTGAAAGATAAATTACCGCGTGTTGTACCCCAAAATTTTCCCTCCCATATTTCTCAAAACATTTCAAGAAAGATCTCCAAGTTGCTCAAGGTAGTCCAAGGGTTGGCCAGACAAGCTCTCTCCTAAGGCAGTCTACCCCAAATTAGGGTTTCATTTTGCATCAAGGTGCTTGAGTCTAAGGGACCCCAAATGTTCAACATTGTCCTAATATGTTCTCAAGATCATCTATGTCAAGTTTCAAGCCCTACAAAGGAAATTTGCTCAGTTAATTGCTCAGAGGCCTGAAAATCGACTGTGTTAGGGCAAAAGTCAACTGTGGCCCACTTACAGTCAAACTTCAAGATTTTTGGTCAACATCCTCATTTTGAAATACATTTCATCATTTGATAAAGGGTTGATCATGATTCATCAAGGATTGCTCATAATACATGAAGAACTAAAAGTTGCTAAATTAGGGTTTTGCAGGAAAAGTCAACTCAACTTTGACCAAGCATAACTTTCTCATACTTTATGAGAAATGATCCATCCAAAGCTCATTTTTAAGAGAATGCAATTCCCTACAATCCATATTCAGCTCCCAAGTTCAAAATATGTACTCACAAGAAGTTATGAATTTGGACATTATAGGTCATTTTGAAAAGTCAACAAAAACACCATTTTTGTCAAAGCTTCATACATGACCATGGAATATCAAATTGAGATGAGACAAAAAGGGTTGATTAGATGACATCTCAAGCTTTCTAAAAAGTCCAAGAACACCCTCATAAGGTTAAAATTGAGAGAGATATGCATTGTCAAAGTTGGAAATTTTTTGAAAAAGTGCATGAAGAAAATATTGACCACACTTGGATTTTTTCCAAATGGGCCTATCTTTTCAAGTTTGAAACTCATTCCTAACATGGTCCACGACCTCTAAGCCCACCCATACAGTTTTCTACTATTTATGCTATTTATTTTGACATTTTATTCATTAAAATTCAGAATTAAATAAATAAATAATGGAAATAATGTAAATTTTGATGTGAATCCATTTTGGGAAAGTTTTATGCTGGTTTATGTCAATTGATTTTGTGCAATAACTTTTCAAATATGTCCAGGTTCATCCACATGTGAAAATGGCATAAAATCATCAAATATGTCATTTTTTTCAAATCTTGATCATGGTCTTAAAACACAACATTATGAGGGAGATTCTTTCCATGCTTTCTTGTATCCTCATTCTCCTCTATAAATATAGAGCCATAAAATCTTTAAAGGGACGAAAATCCTCTCTAAAAATCTCTCAAAAAGCTCTTCAAAAAGCTCTCTAAAAGCTCTTCAAAAAGCTCTCCAGAAATCAAAGAATTGGTGCAAGTCATATCTCGAGGTTCCGGTCTCTCTCAATTGACATCAAGCCTCAAAACATCCTATTGAAGTCCTCAAGAGTCTTACAAGGCCCAAGAGCAATCCATTTGACAACACCGGTTTGGTAAAATTTTAAATTTCGAATCTCTAATTTTAATCACATTTTATGGTATGCTAACGTTTGCTTGAGTTTATATAGAACAATTATGGATGTTTGAATCATAGGTTCCATGCAAGAATAAAAAAAACACCATAGCTAGAGCATGAAGCTTTTGAAGATTCAGACCTAGAGATTTCTGATGATTGCACCAGCACATTGCAGGCCCAGTTTGCTTTTCTCTAATTCTTTTATATTTATATTATTTCATTTATTTATTTTACTAACCCATCAAAGTATTTTATTTTTTATCAAAAAATACAAAACATTTTTCTATCCAATTAAATTCAAAATATTTATTTTTATTAAAAAAAGTAATTAATTTAATTAGGTTATTAGAGCATACACATCCATCATACCCATTTGGGTTCTTTAAATGAGATCCACATAATTTTTTAATATTATTTCACACTTCTCAATTTTTTAAACAACTCATCTACAATTCTCAAATATCCATGTAACTCATCAAAAAATCTAAAATGGGTCCCACATTTAAAACAAATCAACTACATTCTTGCAATTTTATTTATTAATTTATTATCATGACCCACTTAATTGGAGTGTAGAAGCGTGCTTTAGTATGAGGACGTGCTTTAGTTCAGGAACGTGAAAACAAGTGAAATATCCATTTATTATTGACACAATTTCTTTAATAAATGTGTAGGAACTCTCAAAGAACACCGATAACCACGCTCTTAATTATTAGACAACTTTAATTTCTTTTTACATAATTAAAATTAATTAGAATAAATAGGTTTTATTATTAACTTAATTATTTTATTTCTTTCCTAAAATAACAAAAACCCAAAAATATGTCATTTAATTATTTTTATTAATTAATTTAATAACCAATCAATTTTGCATTTAATTTAAAAATCTAATTTCTTTTCTTAAAAAAATATTAAAAACAACAAAAAAAGATTTTCTTTTTTTAATTAGGATAGAAGGGTCAAAACCCTAATTTCTCGTCGATCTAATTTTTAATCGCGCGCTTTATTATTATTTTGCCCAATTATTGTATCTGCTCACAGTTTGTAATAATTTAATTAGGACGTTTATTTACCTTTACCGCTTTTATTTATTTTTTTACGATATTTAATGTAACTGCTCATGGGATGTAATAGTTTAATTAGGACGTTTATTCTACATTTATCGCTTTAATTTCGAAGGGTTTGTTTTTGGCTATGTAAATACCCGAAGCCTTGTAATAGCTTAGTTTAATTTCCGCATTTTAAATTCCGCAAAATATTAACTGTTAGATGTATGATTTAGGATGTATGACAAGAATGCATGTTTAATTTTAAAATGGTTAGATAACCCTAAAAATGTGCAAAGATTTCTAATCTGAAATTGAATCACTCGCACATGCGCACTCCATTTGACAACACCGGTTTGGTAAAATTTTAAATTTCGAATCTCTAATTTTAATCACATTTTATGGTATGCTAACGTTTGCTTGAGTTTATATAGAACAATTATGGATGTTTGAATCATAGGTTCCATGCAAGAATAAAAAAAACACCATAGCTAGAGCATGAAGCTTTTGAAGATTCGGGCCTAGAGATTTCTAATAATTGCACCCCCACATTGCAGACCCAGTTTGCTTTTCTCTAATTCTTTTATATTTATATTATTTCATTTATTTATTTTACTAACCCATCAAAGTATTTTATTTTTTATCAAAAAATACAAAACATTTTTCTATCCAATTAAATTCAAAATATTTATTTTTATTAAAAAAAGTAATTAATTTAATTAGGTTATTAGAGCATACACATCCATCATACCCATTTGGGTTCTTTAAATGGGATCCACATAATTTTTTAATATTATTTCACACTTCTCAATTTTTTAAACAACCCATCTACAATTCTCAAATATCCATGTAACTCATCAAAAAATCTAAAATGGGTCCCACATTTAAAACAAATCAACTACATTCTTGCAATTTTATTTATTAATTTATTATCATGACCCACTTAATTGGAGTGTAGAAACGTGCTTTAGTATGAGGACGTGCTTTAGTTCAGGAACGTGAAAACAAGTGAAATATCCATTTATTATTGACACAATTTCTTTAATAAATGTGTAGGAAGTCTCAAAGAACACCAATAATCATGCTCTTAATTATTAGACAACTTTAATTTCTTTTTACATAATTAAAATTAATTAGAATAAATAGGTTTTATTATTAACTTAATTATTTTATTTCTTTCCTAAAATAACAAAAATCCAAAAATATGTCATTTAATTATTTTTATTAATTAATTTAATAACCAATCAATTTTGCATTTAATTTAAAAATCTAATTTCTTTTCTTAAAAAAATATTAAAAACAACAAAAAAAAACATTTTCTTTTTTTAATTAGGATAGAAGGGTCAAAACCCTAATTTCTCGTTGATCTAATTTTTAATCGCGCGCTTTATTATTATTTTGCCCAATTATTGTATCTGCTCACAGTTTGTAATAATTTAATTAGGACGTTTATTTACCTTTACCGCTTTTATTTATTTTTTTACGATATTTAATGTAACTGCTCATGGGATGTAATAGTTTAATTAGGACGTTTATTCTACATTTATCGCTTTAATTTCGAAGGGTTTGTACCCGAAGCCTTGTAATAGCTTAGTTTAATTTCCGCATTTTAAATTTCGCAAAATATTAACTGTTAGATGTATGATTTAGGATGCATGACAAGAATGTATGTTTAATTTTAAAATGGTTAGATAACCCTAAAAATGTGCAAAGATAACTAATCTGAAATTGAATCACTCGCACATGCGCACTCCTAGGGTATACTCCCACTTGGTTGCCTTCGGTAAACGGTCATTGAGTATAGGATGCTTTAGTGGTCGTCCTTTTTGTCCAGAGATCATAGTTGCCTTGGAAAGGTTGCCTCGGATATTGTTGCCTCAGATTAATTGATCTAAGACACTAGGGTTACTACTAAGACGTCCTAACATTGCTTTAGTGGCCGTACGTCCCTTTCGAATTGACCCTCAAACTCCAACGACGATGCTACCTACTCACTAATAGTGGGATAGCATTGTCTAAAGGAAACAAACATAGAAACATTCTTTTTTCGAGTATGTAGATTAACTCTTAAGTACTTGCTCAAACAAAACAAAACTTTTTCCACACTTACACTTCTTTACAAAACAAAGTTTTCAAAAAACACTTCATTACACTCTTGAAGACAGAAGCAAGAGTTAAATCGAAGTCAAAACAAAAACTTTTCAAAACCCACAAACACAAAGAAAACAATTTTGAAAACAATGAGCAAGTACCTAAGAGCCCGTAGATAACTACAGATAGAAAGGGTGCTAATACCTTCCCTTTCTATAATCTACCCCCCGTACTCAGGAATATCTCGAAAAAGGAATTTTTCTGTGCTTTTTTCCTTTCCTTGTTGGATAAAATAAAAGTCAGTGGCGACTCTTGCTTACCGCGACATTTTGCGAAAACAAACGCAAAACGCAAACCAACATTCCAAAAACAGTCAGTTCTTCCCACCATATCACAGAACTGGCGATTCTGCTGGGGAACTAATAAGTGGGGTGTACATTAGGAATAGTTCATCATAATGTTTTCAATTGCTTGATTTGTATGCTTTATCTTCGTGGGTTTGAATCGGAGTTACTATAGATCCTAACCCGGATCTGGGGGATACCTTTTAGGTAAGTAGCAATAGACTGTGAGGGAACTGTACGGCGTAGACTGATACGGTTGAAGCAGTAGCTACGTTGGTGTGACACTTTAGTTTGTACCGATATCCCTTGTGGTGGAACAAGGAGAATATGGGTCTTCTAAGGGGTCATTAAGCACCAACTGACCTTAGAACCTATAATTGACCAACTTGGCCATATAAAAGTAGCAGTATGCTACACTCATTGAGACCAAACTCTCGCGATGATTCCGGACGCAAGAAAAGGTTGCTAAACTAGAATTATGACCGATCGAGGGTGGTCAGTGATATTGAGATCCTCTAGAACCCGGTTACTATTTCTAGGGCAGGTTGAACCAACTAAAATGAAAGAGGGTAATACCTAAACTCCATGCCAGCCTGAAATTTTAGGGCTATTGTGTGACTTGTGTGCTTTCAACTTGAACTACTTGCACATGTTTGTTATCTAACAACATGAGTTCTTTGCAGCTTTTGTTTACAGTCCTTATCCAATAACTTGGATTTCTTGCCGGATTTACTTACTTACATCACCTCGCATTTGCTTAAACGCATAGCATACACATCATAACATCATGCCTTAACATTTCCTTAACCATTTCAAGGATCTCAAGGGTTTGTGATGCAGGTTATGGTAAATCAAACATCCATCAAGGGGAAAAGGGGATTTATTTTCCTCTAGCCAAAGTTGTCTAGAGATCAAAACACGATAACTTGAGTCAGTGGCTATGACCCATTCGATATGGTGAGCTTGAATCTTGAAGAAGGACTCTTAATGACACGAAGTTTCTTCAAACAAATTTTAACAGTTTCTTGTTTACCCCGCGAGATCCTTGAAAACATTGCATACATATATCATACATATCATTGCATAACATGTCTCCCAATACAGGTATCTCATGTTCTTGCTGTTTATTTCAGCAATGGCTCTCCAACAAGACAACCAAGATCTTCATACTCAAGAGACTCAGTTCAGGGAAATCTTCCTAAACCTATCCAAGGGGCAGGAAGAGTTGAAAACACTCCTCGTCGGGAACTTGGTCAAGAAAAGTCCTGAAGACAATAAGGACGAACGGCTGGAACAACTGTAAGCTGAGTTAGGTGCCATGAAAACCCAGATGCTGGGGTAGATGGCTCTTATCCAAGGCTTAGCCCGGGAACAAGAAGAGTTGAGAACCATTATCAACCAGCTTCATCAAGACAGATACAATAGTGTGAAGCAAACAGTCGAGGCCAGGAACCAAGTCCTTGATCAGCCTCCAAAAAGACAAGGGTCTGGTATGGTGAATAATGGACCTCTCCAAATTGCTACTACCTCAAGGATCCAACAACAACCTCGCAAAAAACAACGGGTTAATCAGAGTAAACTGGATATCCCCAAGAGGCAGTTTACAAACCTCAACATGCCTCTGTCTCAAGCTTTACAACACCTATTGAGGATGAACCTGGTGACGTTGATAGGAACTCATCCGAATCCCAAAACTTCTTCACCTGACTACAATCCTAATGCAAGGTGTGCATATCACTCCAACAGTCCGGGGCATGATACTGACGACTGTTGGAAGTTGAAGTACAAAATTCAAAACCTGATTGATGAAGGAGCATTAGAATTCACACAAGATGGTCAACTGGAATGTTTCTGTCAATCCTCCAAGGCTCGCCATTTGAAGTGACAAGTTCTGACAAGAGATGATTTTGTTCATTAGAATTTTCAATTTGTAATTTTCTTTTGATTGTTCGAGTATTTGTTCATGTCAAACTCTGTTACTTTATCAATGCATTGCATATGTCTGTTTTGAACCAATCCATTCATATTCACTATATTTAAATTGCTTTCCCTTTTGTGATATTCAACTCTCGATTAAAAAACTCTAAGCCTTTAGAGGGAGGATGACGAAAATGATATAAAAAATCTCTACAATATGCTTTTGAACAGACCCTGCTGACGATGTACAAGCATTGTTTCAAATCCTAAACAGTGGAGTTATAAGGAAGATAATCCCTCGTCAACCCCTTTGAGCCAAAGAAGTAGGAGTTTTTCTTTTCACAAATTAAAACCCTTAATTATAACCTGGGGCAGGGTAGTTTTCTCAGTTAATCCAGGTGCACAATGAATGGCATCAAAGAAGTCCTTCCGAAACAAAAGACGGTGATGGTTCCGTATAATCATAAGGACAGGAAGTCATTATCTCTTAAAAATAAAAGCCCATTAAGTCAAAACCTATGAAGGAGACTTAAGAAAAACTAGGGCATCCCGCTGACTGGAGTCACAAAAAAAAAACAGTTCAGGCAAAAGACAAGGATAATAAAATAAAAAAGAAAGAGGTCCTGCAAACTCTCAACAAAAATGACTGCCTGTTCAAAATAAATTGTCAATATCCGAACCATCACTGGAATATCAGAGCAAAGACTCAAACGGGATCTAATGCATGATTAGCTGAGTTTAGGATCGAAGAACATCACGAAGAACGGGTGGGTACAAATAAATTTTGAGCCTTTATCCTTTGTTTCTTAAACCGTGAACCAGGCCACGTTATAACCCTTAAAAGTCCTAGCTGAAGCATGGGTTAGTTCGAAAGCATATTGTTACGAAAGGTATCCTAACTCTTGTAGGACTTGCTGTACATCATGAGTTGACATCACATTTTACAAAATTTTCCTGTTTTACTAAAAAATGCATTTTCAAAAATTTCAAGACAGACATAAGCTTTGCATTCTTAAAATAACATTGTTTGCATATGACTATTTGTTCAACAACAGAGAAATTCACACAATGAATATCTAGTAAACAAAAACCGTCTCAATAAAAAGGATCACCTCAAGTGGAAAAACACTTCCAACCAAGGGGAACAGCATGATCATTGTCCATCATCTGGGGCAATTAAGTCAAGATTCAAGGAATCTCTCAAAAATGCCAAATAGCCAGGGGCAAATCTCCATCTAAATCGCTTAGGGCATTAGACATGAATTCCAACAACGAATCTTGCACGATCAGACAAACATCTTCTGGTATCATGGCAACACAACACTACCGACAGTGACAACTCCCTACACCATAAGAGCATGGACATAGTCAGAGAATACTGCACATGAACAAAGACCCGCTAGGTTGGCTGGCCTAGGCAAAAATAAGGGCGTCCCAGCGAACCAAAAGGTTCGGGCAAAAATTAGGGATAAAAGACAAAAAGATATGTACACCCGGCAAGTCGAAAACCCAAAAGGGCGGCTTGGGAAAAAAAGGGTATCCTTGTGGACTGAAAATCTGAAAAGACAGTCTAGGCAAAAGTTAGGGATTAAAGCGTACGACTATGTCCCGTCATCTCGTCACTTACCTACCAAAAGAAGGTTTGTCATTTCAATCGGCAATTACCAAGCACCTCATAGGTTGGGATAATACTCGATCCACAAGGCCTCCGCAAGCACCTTCTCCCGCAGATACAGGGGAAGAGAAGTCTCGATGCAAAGCCATCGTCATATCCTCTGTTAGAACAAAGTTTGAATCTACTACCCTATGTTTAAGTTTTGATGATAACAAAGTGAAAAGATATATTATTTATATGATTCATGTATGAACTATCTGCTGCCTAAATTATTACGTTCTGATTTGCAGATACTCTGATTGGTATAAGCAAGATCACACCTAATCAGCATCAGAAATTTGGTTCCTGACATCAGCATCAGAAGTTGCCATATCGAAATGTCAGAATCAGAAGATTAACTCACGTGTATGCTGAAGTCTGATGAACAAGAACTGCGCTCAACACTCTGATAAAGAAACACAACAGTTCATCAGCAGCTAAGCAGAATCAGAATGAGCCAAGCCAGAACTTGCATTAAGTAAGCAACGGTACTGTGCATTGAAAGCAAATCAATACCAACGGCCTCATTTCAGACAAGATCTGCTCGATAAGGAAAGTTTGTTATTAGCATTGATTCAAGAATATTGCTCCAACGTTCAACATCTCAGTGCTATATAAACAAGACTTTGAAGATTGAATTGGCTAATGCTCTCCAAATCTTTACACGCCTAAAAGCTGATCATAATCTTCCTTCTCTCAGTTTGCTAAACACTACACATTCCCTTATTCAATTATTGTTTAGCAATCTTTTTTCTAAGCTTAAAGTTGTGTATACATCACAGTTGTGATACAGTTTTGTAGAAAACATTCACACACTTAGATTTATCTTCTTTGTAAGAAAGTGTTTCCTTGACAAACCGGGTTGTGGTTTGCATCAAGAAGGCTTTAGCAGTTGTTAAAGCAGTCTGTAATATTCAGTTGAATATAGTGGATTAAGACCTCGTTGGAGAGAGGCGAAATCACCTTGACGGGTGGACTGGAGTAGTTTGAGATCAAACGAACCAGGATAAAAATATCTTGTTCATTGCATTGATTTTCAGTTTTACAATTCAACCCCCCCTTCTTGTGTTTTTCACTACTTCAATTGGCATCAGAGCGCCTGGTTCTGAGCTAAAACACTTAACCGTGTCAGTACAAGATCCAGCGTCAGAAAAACACAATGGCAGGAAACTATTCTCACACCAGCAATGACAACAATGAGGACAGAGACAGATTCAGCGGCAAACCTCCAGTCTTTGATGGAGAAAACTTTGATTATTGGAAAGACAGAATTGAAAGCTTCTTTCTGGCACATGATGCTGATCTGTGGGATATGGTGACAGATGGATACACGCACCCTGTGAATGCAAGCGGTCAGAAGATTGATAGAAAAACAATGTCTGACCAACAAAAGCGTGACTTCAAGAATCACCACAAGGCCAGAACCATCCTCCTCAGCGACATCTCCTATACTGAATATGAAAAGATCTCCAACAGAGACACAACAAAGAACATTTTTGATTCACTCAGAATGACGCATGAGGGCAATGTTCAGGTCAAAGAAACTAAAGCTCTGGCGCTCATTCAGAAGTATGAGGCGTTCAAAATGGAAGAATCTGAATCCATTGAAACAATGTTCTCAAGATTCCAGATTCTGGTAGCTGGTCTCAAGGTTCTGGACAAAGGATACTCTACTGCTGACCATGTCAAGAAAATCATCAGAAGTTTACCCAAGCAGTGGAGACCAATGGTTACAGCTCTGAAGCTAGCTAAAGATCTCAACAAAATCACTCTGGAGGAACTTATCAGCTCCCTCAGAAGTCATGAGATAGAGCTAGAAGCTGACGAGCCTCAGAAGCAAGGTAAGCCTTTAGCATTAAAATCTAACAAAAAATCTGAGTCTAAAGTTTTGCAGGCAGTTGAAGAAACATCTGATGGATCCTCATCAGAAGAAGACAAACTCTCCCTCCTCTCCAGAAGAGTAAATCAACTGTGGAAGCAAAGACAAAGGAAGTTCAGGAATCCCAGAAGATCTGATCAGAACGAGTCTTCTTCCAGATACAGAAGGACAGATTCTTCCTCTGGATACAGAAGATCTGAAGGCTCCTCTAGTAGCAAAAAGCCAAACACCAAGGACATCATCTGCTATGAGTGCAATGAGCAAGGACACTATAAGAGTGACTGCCCAAAGCTTCAGAGGGAAAAGCCCAAAAAGAAGTTTGGAAGAGAGAAGAAGAAAAGTCTCATGGCTACATGGGATGACTCTGACTCGTCTGAAGCTGACTCAGAATCAGATGATGAAAGGGCAAACATAGCTCTCATGGCTAACATCTCAGAAGATAGTGAAGCTTCTGAATCAGACTCAGGATCAGATACTGAAGAGGTATTTCCTAACTTTGCTGTTAACTTTACCAAGGCTGAACTTGCTGAAAGCCTTAATGAGATTCTGGAACGGTATCAGCAAATTAGAGTTAAATTCAGAGACCTGAAAAGGAATCTTGAATCTGACTCTAATAAGACTGAGAGTCTCAAATTGGAGAATTCTGAGCTGAGAAATAAGATTTCAAAATTAGAAAACACTTTACAAAACTCTCAGAAGGAACCAATTTCTAAAACTCCCAGCAACGCTGATGAGATCATCAAGGAGTATGATCACAGTTTCCAGAAGTTCCTTGCTAAAAGCATAGATAGAAGCAAAATGGCTTCAATGATCTATGGAGTTAGCAGAAACGACAGGAAAGGAATAGGATACCAAGGTAAGGTTCCTACACCAAAGAATGTCATGGACTTAACCATTAAACACACTCCTCTGAATTCACATTTTGTGTATGGTCACACACATGATATTAAATACACTAGCAGTAAGCACTCTGTGAAACCAAAATTCAACCAGAGTTTTGGTAAAACTAACAAATCAGGACCCAAGAAAATCTGGGTACCTAAGGATAAAATAATACATGTTGCAGATATCTTTAGCAGCAAGTCAGAAACACCAGTCATGGTACCTGGACTCTGGCTGCTCGCGACACATGACGGGAAGAAGGCATATGTTCCAAAGCCTGGAACTTAAGCCTGGAGGCCACGTTGGCTTTGGAGGCAATTAGAGGGGAAAGATAATTGGCTCTGGAACTGTAGGTAATGGAAATCTTCCCTCTATTAATAATGTTCTGCTAGTAGATGGATTGATGCATAATCTGTTATCCATAAGTCAATTAAGTGATAACAGTTATGATATAATCTTTAATCAAAAATCATGTAAAGCTGTTAGTCAGAAAGATGGGACTATCCTGTTTAATGGTAAGAGGAAAAACAACATTTACAAAATCAAACTTTCTGAACTAAAGAGTCAGAATGTAAAATGCCTTCTGTCTGTTAACAACGAGCAGTGGATCTGGCACAAAAGATTGGGGCATGTTAGTATGAGAAGAACATCTCAGATTAACAAACTCAATCTGGTCAGAGGACTTCCTAATTTGAAGTTCAATTCAGATGCTCTGTGTGAAGCATGTCAGAAAGGCAAGTTTGCAAAACCTTCTTTTAAATCCAAAAATGTTGTTTCTACCTCTAAGCCATTAGAACTTCTGCACATTGACTTATTTGGACCAGTTAAAACTGCTTCAGTCAGTGGCAAGAAGTATGGGTTAGTAATCGTAGATGACTATAGCAGATGGACATGGGTAAAGTTCTTAAGACACAAGGACGAGTCACACTCTGTGTTTGTTACCTTCTGTAACCAAGTTCAGAATGAAAAGGATCTTAGAATCGTTAAAGTCAGAAGTGATCATGGTGGAGAATTTGAAAACAAAGATTTTGAGTCATTCTTTAATGACAGAGGCATTCTGCATGATTTATCTTGTCCTAGAACTCCCCAACAAAATGGAGTTGTAGAACGAAAGAACAGAACATTGCAAGAAATGGCCAGAACCATGATCAATGAGACAAACGTTGCTAAGACCTTCTGGGCAGAGGCAATAAACACATCGTGCTACATTCAGAATAGAATCTCAATAAGACCTATTCTGGAAAAGACTCCATATGAATTGTGGAAGAACAGAAAGCCCAACATTTCATATTTTCATCCATTTGGATGTACCTGTTTTATGTTAAATACAAAGAATTATTTGAACAAGTTTGACTCTAAAGCACAGAAGTGTATCATGTTAGGATACTCTGAACGCTCAAGAGGATACAGAGTATACAATACAGAAACACAGATTATGGAAGAATCAATCAGTGTTCGTTTTGATGATAAGCTTGACTCTGAAAAGTCAAAGCAGAATGAAGTTTTTGTAGGTATGGAAATTGAATTTACAGGTTCTGAAGACAAGTCATTAGAAGCTCTCAACACAGACACTCCTTCAACGTCTGAAAGGAGCACTGCTAGCAATCCTACAACAGCTGCTGATCAACCTCAGAAGAGATTACCCAGAAGCAGCTTGGATCACCCAGAAGAGACTATCTTAGGAAGAAAGGAAGATCCAATCAGAACAAGAGCAAGCTTCAGAAACTCTAAAGAAACTCTCATGGGACTTGTGTCTCTGATTGAACCTTCTTCTATTGATGAAGCACTTCTGGATAATGACTGGATTCTGACAATGCAAGAAGAGCTGAATCAATTCACCAGAAACGACGTATGGGATCTCGTTCCCAGACCAAAAGGATTCAACGTCATTGGAACAAGATGGGTGTTCAGAAACAAGCTAAATGAACAAGGTGAAGTCATCAGAAACAAGGCACGACTGGTTGCACAAGGTTATAGTCAGCAAGAGGGGATAGACTATACAGAAACCTTTGCTCCAGTCGCCAGGTTAGAATCTATCAGACTTTTAATTTCATTTGCTGTTAATAGAGGCATCACTCTGTATCAGATGGATGTCAAAAGTGCATTCTTAAATGGTTATATAGAAGAAGAAGTTTATGTACACCAACCCCCTGGTTTTGAAAATACAAAACATCCAGAACATGTTTTCAAACTAAAGAAGTCACTATATGGTCTGAAACAAGCTCCCAGAGCTTGGTATGAAAGGCTAAGTAACTTTCTATTAGAAAATGAATTCACCAGAGGGAAAGTGGACACTACTCTATTCTGCAAATCAGTTAAGAATGACATCTTAGTCTGTCAAATTTATGTTGATGATATTATTTTTGGTTCTACTAATCCTTCTCTTGGAAGAAAATTTGCTAAGTGTATGCAGGCAGAATTTGAGATGAGCCTCATGGGGGAACTGAAATTCTTTCTAGGAATTCAGATCAATCAAACTCCAGAGGGAACTTACATTCATCAGAGCAAATACATCAGAGATCTTCTGAAGAAATTTGACCTCTCAGAATGTAAGCCATCAAAGATTCCAATGCATCCCACATGCATTCTGGAAAGAGAAGAGGTAAGTAAAAATGTAGAACAGAAAGTCTACAGAGGTATGATTGGTTCTCTCCTCTATCTGTCTGCTTCAAGACCTGACATATTATTCAGTGTTTGTATTTGTGCTAGATTCCAATCAGATCCTAGAGAATCTCACTTAACAGCTGTTAAGCGAATTTTCAAGTATCTGAAAGGTACTACTAATCTGGGTTTGTTTTATAGAAAATCTAGTGATTACAACTTAGTAGGCTACTGCGATGCTGATTTTGCTGGAGACAGAGTGGAGCGTAAAAGTACTTCTGGAAGCTGCCAGTTTCTGGGAGAAAATCTGATCTCTTGGTCCAGCAAAAGGCAATCAACAATTGCGCTATCAACAGCAGAAGCTGAGTACATAGCAACAGCAGGATGTAGCACACAAATGCTCTGGATGAAAAGTCAGCTTGAAGACTTCCAGATTTTTGAGAGTAACATTCCTATACTCTGTGATAATACTTCTGCTATTTGCTTGAGTAAGAATCCCATTTTACATTCTAGAGCTAAGCATATAGAAATAAAACATCACTTCATTAGGGACTATATTCAGAAAGGAATTTTGAACTTAAAATTTATAGATACAGACCATCAATGGGCTGATATCTTTACTAAACCCCTTTCAGAAGATAGGTTTAATTTCATTCTGAAACATCTCAGCATGAAAGTCTGCCCAGAGTGAAAATGTTTTAATTCCATATATTTATCTTTAGAATGTATTTGTTTTACTGTGAACTTCTGATCAATCTCCTTTCAGAAAGATAGAACATGCAGATTGTATCAGATGCAAGTCTAAAGATCTGAGAGTCTAAGCTCAAAGACAGACGTGCTGATCACTACATCAAACAAGTGTCATCCAATCATCAACAAATCTCTGAAGCAGAACGCGTGCACGCTTCTGAGAAGGCAAAACGCTGATTGGGTGCATTGAGACACATGTCTGGTAACCATTTTTAAGTATCTTTCTCAAATCCCCCAAAATCAGCAAGCATTCAATAAAAGTAATCATGCTTTTAAAACGCAATCATGATTTTTCTCTTTCTTAAAAATGTTTATTTTTTCAAAATATTCTGAACTCTATTTAAACAGATTAACCTCTCATTCTAATTCTTTACAGTCTCTCACTAATTCTCAAGCATTCTCTGCATTTTTCTGTGTTCATCTCTTGCAAACCCTTTTTCTCAGTTTCTTCTCAAAATCTCTTAGTGTGAACATGGCAACCTCCAGCAGTGCTTCTGCAGGTCCTCAGAAGAAAGCATCATCTGAACAGTATCAAGTGCCATTCAGAACACTCCTCACTCCTGTGAAGAATCTTGAAGTGTTATCTGAATTGATCATTGATTTTGGAAGCTTGAAGGAGAACGGTTTTGACCTAACAGAAGAAGTTAGGGCACAGAAATGGGAAAAGTATTTTGACAGGTTGGTTGGACCAACATTCCCTATGTTAGTCAAGGAGTTCTGGATTCATGCTAAGGCTTCAACGCATCTAGTCACCTCCTTCGTTATGGGGAAGAAGATTATGATCACTGAGGATCACATAGCAAGGTTAATCGGTTACAGTGGCGGTGGCGTCCGCTGTATTGATATGGCTGAGAGATGTGCTGACGTGGGCGTGATAGCTGAAAGGATTTTCACCCATGGGGTGCCCAGCAGCAAGATCAAAGATCTGAAGGATCATCACAGAGTTTGGGCAAAGATAATTCTGGGGTGCTTCAACCATAGGAAGCCAACTAGTTCACCTGATTACATAAATGTGGATCAGCAGTTTCTGATCTACTTTATTGATCAGAAGGTAAAAATCAACTTGGCTCATCTTCTGTTCAACCACCTCAGAACAAGCGTGAAGGAAACCAGGGAAGAAGAAAGAACAAAGAGGGATTGGATACCCTTTGGAAGGTTGATATCAGATATTCTGACAGAGAATAGGCTGATAGAGCATTTGATAGAAGCTCAAGAGTTAAGCACCATTGAACCAACGGTTGGGAAGCCTCTGAACGCGAAGAACCTGAAGAAAATGAAGTTGATAGAGAATATCAAAAAGGAACCCAGAGCTACTCCTATTGCTGATATCACCAGCATAAGAGTTCCACTGAGTGACTTTCCTTTATTTTCTGATATAGAATCCAAACCAGAGGTGATTCTCAGATACCTAGACGCGTGCAAGGCAGATGGTACAGATCCAAATCTGAATATCAAAGATCTGCATCAACCTCAACCAGAAGTGACTCTGAAGAAGACGAAGAAGAGGAAGGCACCTTCAGAAATATCATCCCAGCAGACTCCCAAGAAAAGAGGTAATTTATCTGCTGCTTCTGTTTTAAATTCTTCTACTATTCCAGCATCTATTCCACCTCCAACCTCTCATAGAATCTCAATCCCCATCCCAACAATAGATGAAACTGAACCAGAAGATGACCCTTCTGAGGCATTAAAACTCAGAAGACCCAGAACCAAACATCCCAAACCAACAATCTCAACAACATCAACAATTGACAAAGTGCTGTCTGACATTGATCAACACACTTCTGATCACTCCGCCAATCCAAACTCTGAACCACAAATTGTCCCTCCTCCACAACCAGAACAACAACAATCTGCTGAAGAACCAGAACAACAACAACCTCTCTCATCCATTCCAGAAGAACCCCTTATCCCTGAACAACCAGAAATTCCAACAACTTCTCCTCAACCAGCAATTCCGTCTCCCTCTCCTCAACCAGAAATTCATCCACCATGACCTCAACCTGAGTTTCATCACTCTGAAACTCAAACTCCTCCACCTTCTGAACCTCATTCACCTCAATCATCTGAACCACAACCTCTGGCAATCCAGCTGCCATGTGGAACAACAGTCACCATGGCCCAGCTACCATCCTCGCCAGAATCTACACCACCAAATACTCCCAAAACACCAAACAGTCCAATCATAATTTCTGATTCTCCCACTCCATCTCCAAAACAAATAGCTGCCAAGCAAACCACCGAAAACCCCAGCAGGACCTTCATAGACTTAACCAGCCTTGACCGTCTTGATGATCTGAAACATAAAATAGCCATCCCAAAACCAAAACAACCAGATGTTGGCTCTGGTATTATGAATTTTGAAATAGGTTTGCAGCAATGGATTGCTTCTCTGAAGCAAGTCTGTCCTGGAATGATTGACCCAGCTGCCTCTGACCAGCTCTGGTCACAATTCAGACTTTGGGTACGTGCTGAAGCCCTCAAGTTGCAGGATATCAACTATGAGTAGGCACAACAGAACTTTAGCAAGCTGCTGAAGGAAGTTGAAAGTCAGCTGCCTCAGGAAGCTGTGCTCCCTCTGGATAGTGAACCTTGGTCTGAGAAACAGCTAGCTTCAAAGGTGCAACCAGAAGAAGGCAAGACCATTCAAGCTGAAGCAAGTCAAGCAGAAGATGTTGCAGAAAGATCTTAGAAGCTTCCTGCTTCTGATGTTTCTCAAGCTGCCTTGGACAGGCAGACTCTGGAAGAACTGAAGCTGAATGACATGCGTCTGCAGTAGAGGATGGATGAAAACGACCAGAAGATGAAAGAAAGAATGGATGTGCAGGATAGCAAGATTGACACTGTTGTCAGCATGGTGCACAAGCAGAATGAGACTGCTGATCAGATCAAAGCCATGCTGGAGAACCTGTTCACACGCTTTCCTCCCCAACCTTAGTTTTTTCATTCATGTCTTTTTCATGTTTTCTCTGATTATCTGATGTACTGTTTGAATATGTTTTGTTTGATTCTGAACCTTTTTAATATGACAAGTTTTTCTGATCTTAACTGTTTTAGCACATCACCTACACTTTTTGATTGCTGACAAAAAGGGGGAGAACAAGAATGATATTTTAAACAATAACGGTTTACTAAGACAGAAATTCTCGAACATTCTAACTCTATTATACTTGAAAATGTTTTCTGTTTTGCTTAAAGTCTACAGGCACAAGGAAGCTCCTGGACACTCTGAAGACTAAAAGCTCTGAAGCTTTGATCCACTCTGATACTCTGATCCAAAGCAAAGCTCTGACAAGAAAAGCTCTGATACGCTGATCTGAAGCTCTGCTCTAATATGCTGATCTAAAGCTTCCGATAGTCAAAGACTCTGATACTCTGATGTTCAAAGAAAGGCAAAAAGATCTGATCCTGAAGAACACTTGTAATCAAAAAGGGAAGTAATAAACTCAGGGGGAGTATCTCTCAACTCTGATATCTCTTTATCCCTTATCTTTGATAACCTCTTACTCTGATGCATCTCTCTGATACCTTTTCACGTTATTTTCAATTAAAAAAAATATCTAGTTTTTGTCATCATCAAAAAGGGGGAGATTGTTAGAACAAAGTTTGAATCTACTACCCTATGTTTAAGTTTTGATGATAACAAAGTGAAAAGATATATTATTTATATGATTCATGTATGAACTATCTGCTGCCTAAATTATTACATTCTGATTTGCAGATACTCTGATTGGTATAAGCAAGATCACACCTAATCAGTATCAGAAATTTGGTTCCTGACATCAGCATCAGAAGTTGCCATATGGAAATGTCAGAATCAGAAGATTAACTCACGTGTATGCTGAAGTCTGATGAACAAGAACTGCGCTCAACACTCTGATAAAGAAACACAACAGTTCATCAGCAGCTAAGCAGAATCAGAATGAGCCAAGCCAGAACTTGCATTAAGTAAGCAACGGTACTGTGCATTGAAAGCAAATCAATACCAACGGCCTCATTTTAGACAAGATCTGCTCGATAAGGAAAGTTTGTTATTAGCATTGATTCAAGAATATTGCTCCAACGTTCAACATCTCAGTGCTATATAAATAAGACTTTGAAGATTGAATTGGCTAATGCTCTCCAAATCTTTACACGCCTAAAAGCTGATCATAATCTTCCTTCTCTCAGTTTGCTAAACACTACACATTCCCTTATTCAATTATTGTTTAGCAATCTTGTTTCTAAGCTTAAAGTTGTGTATACATCACAGTTGTGATACAGTTTTGTAGAAAACATTCACACACTTAGATTTATCTTCTTTGTAAGAAAGTGTTTCCTTGACAAACCGGGTTGTGGTTTGCATCAAGAAGGCTTTAGCAGTTGTTAAAGCAGTCTGTAATATTCAGTTGAATATAATGGATTAAGACCTCGTTGGAGAGAGGCGAAATCACCTTGACGGGTGGACTGGAGTAGTTTGAGATCAAACGAACCAGGATAAAAATATCTTGTTCATTGCATTGATTTTCAGTTTTACAATTCAACCCCCCTTCTTGTGTTTTTCACTACTTCATCCTCGGCATGCGTCCCAGTAACATCCACTCCCGCAGAGTAAGAAAAGGACAGTGGTGTTAACTCTCCTCAGCCGAGGCTCACAACCGCGAATGAGTCGGCAATATTCTCCCCAAGCAGAGTTTATCCATCATCAGCACTAGACAATTATCCCCAGCAGAGTCTGGAAAATCTTCCCCAGTGGAGTTTGGAGAATCATCCCTAGTGGAGGCTGGAGGATTGTCCCAAGTAGAGCCTAAAAGGTTATCCCTAGTGAAGTCGCAACTGGAAAATCATCCCCAGCGGAGTTCATTCCTTTCACAAACAGAAACTTAATTCCCAACAGAGTTTCATGATCACCAAGCAACGGTAACTCATCCCCAGCTGAGTTTATTTCTACAAATCAACAGGTCCTCTAGCAGGGTATCTCTTCTCCCCACAGAGTCATTGCCTCATCATTTTATTCCCCAACGGAGTTATCCTCTCCTGCAGGTTTATTCTCACAATCATCTTCATTCACTATCCCCGACGGAAATGACGAATTCAACTCTTTTCTCCAGCAGCAATCCGGGATTTATTTTCCCCAGCTAAAAACATCACATCTTCATACATCATGACATGCATACGCATCATACAACACAAATCTCATTTATTTTGAGAACATCACTGCCTGATGCATATCATGCATTACATACAACTAACCTTTACCTTTCAGGAAAGATACAATCAAATTCTCACAAAATTCAACCTATGAAGCCTTACCTAGGTTTCTTCCCGATTCAGATGCAGTTTTACCTAAACTCCTCATGAAGCAGCCTTACCTAGGTTTCTTCCCGGTTCAGATGTAGTTTTACCTAAACTCCTCATGAAGCAGCCTTACCTAGGTTTCTTCCCGGCTCAGATGCGGTTTTACCTAAACTCCTCATGAAACAACCTTACCTAGGTTTCTTCCCAGTTCAGATGCAGTTTTACCTAAACTCCTCATGAAGCAGCCCTACTTAGGTTTCTTCCCAGTTCAGATGCAGTTTTACCTAAACTCCTCATGAAGCAGCCTTACCTAGGTTTCTTCCCGGTTCAGATACAGTTTTACCTAAAATTCCATATGAAGCAACCTTACCTAGGTTCCTTCTCTTTCCCGATGTAGTTTCACCTAGACTCATCCTGGAGCAAGCTTACCTAGGTTCCTTCTCTTTCCCGATGAAGTTTCACCTAGACTCATCCTGAAGCAGCCTTACCTAGGTTCCTTCTCTTTCCCGATGTAGTTTCACCTAGACTCATCCTGGAGCAACCTTACCTAGGTTCCTTCCATTTCCCGATGTAGTTTCACCTAGACTCATCCTGGAGCAACCTTACCTAGGTTCATTCTCTTTCCCAATGTAGTTTCACCTAAACCCATCATGGAACAACCTTACCTAGGTTCCTTCTCAGTTCAGATGTAGTTTTACCTAAACTCATCCCGAAGCAGCCTTACCTAGGTTCCTTCTCTTTCCCGATGTAGTTTCACCTAGACTCATCATGGAGCAACCTTACCTAGGTTCCTTCTCTTTCCCGATGAAGTTTCACCTAGACTCATCCTGAAGCAGCCTTACCTAGGTTCCTTCTCTTTCCCGATGTAGTTTCACCTAGACTCATCCTGGAGCAACCTTACCTAGGTTCCTTCCCTTTCCTGATGTAGTTTCACCTAGACTCATCCTGGAGCAACCTTACCTAGGTTCCTTCTCTTTCCCGATGTAGTTTCACCTAAACCCATCATGGAATAACCTTACCTAGGTTCCTTCTCAGTTCAGATGTAGTTTCACCTAGACTCATCCCAAAGCAGCCTTACCTAGGTTCCTTCTCTTTCCCGATGTAGTTTCACCTAGACTCATCTTGGAGCAACCTTACCTAGGTTCCTTCCCTTTCTCAATGTAGTTTCACCTAGACTCATCCTGGAGCAACCTTACCTAGGTTCCTTCTCTTTCCCAATGATTCCTCAGTTGAGTACAGACGATTGAAGTTCCTAAATATCAATAGAGATGTTTCCTTGGTTGAATTACGAGCGAGTTCCTAAATCTTGACATAGATGTTTCCTCGGTTGAATTACGGACGAGTTCCTAAATCTTGACAGAGATGTTTCCTTGATTGAATTACAGGCGAGTTCCTAAATCTTGACAGAGATGTGTCCTCAGTTGAATTATGGACGAATTCCTAAATCTCGACAGAGATGTTTCCTCAGTTGAATTACGGACGAGTTCCCAAATATTGACAGAGATGTTTCCTCAGTTGAATTACGAACGAGTTCCTAAATATCAGCAAAAATGTTTACTCAGTTGAGTACGGACGATCGAAGTTCCTAAATATCAGCAGAGATGATTCCTTAGTTGAGTACGGGCGATTGAAGTTCCTAAATATCAATAGAGACGACTCACCAGCAGAATAACGGACAACCAAAGCTCCTAAAGTCCTACTTCTTTCAACAAATATCAGCTTTCCCCAGAGGAATCTTCCTCAACGACAGGTATACAAGCTCTCACTAAGGAATCTCTTACGCGATCGACACTCCTTCAGATGACATCTTTAAGCCCATCCCCTCGTTAACAATTTCCAAATGGCATCTTTAAGCCCATTCCCGACATCGCAAGACGGATACTACTTCATGCGAGTGCAAATTTCTGGGCACTCTAGTGTTCAATCATCTTCCACCTTCGGATCACGAAAGGCACGAAAGCCAATCTACATCCTCAGGTTTAAGAAGATTGAACAGGGGCAGATGTTGTACCCCAAAATTTTCCCTCCAATATTTCTCAAAACATTTCAAGAAAGATCTCCAAGTTGCTCAAGGTAGTCCAAGGGTTGGCCAGACAAGCTCTCACCTAAAGCAGTCTACCCCAAATTAGGGTTTCATGTTGCATCAAGATGCTTGAGTCCAAGGGACCCCAAATGCTCAACATTGTCCTAATATGTTCTCAAGATCATCTATGTCAAGTTTCAATCCCTACAAAGGAAATTTGCTCAGTCAATTGCTCAAAGGCCTGAAAATCGACTGTGCTAGGGCAAAAGTCAACTGTGGCCCACATACAGTCAAACTTCAAGATTTTTGGTCAACATCCTCATTTTGAAATATATTTCATCATTTGATCAAGGGTTGATCATGATTCATCAAGGATTGCTCATAATTCATCAAGAACCAAAAGTTGCTAAATTAGGGTTTTGTAGGAAAAGTCAACTCAACTTTGACCAAGCATAACTTTCTCATACTTTATGAGAAATGACCCATCCAAAGCTCATTTTGAAGAGGATGCAATTCCCTACAATACATCTTCAGCTCCCAAGTTCAAAATATGCACTCACAAGAAGTTATGAATTTGGACATTATAGGTCATTTTGAAAAGTCAACAAAAACACCATTTTTGTCAAAGCTTCATACATGATCACGGAATATCAAATTGAGATGAGACCAAAACGGTTGATTAGAGGACATCTCAAGCTTTCTAAAAAGTCCAAGAACACCCTCATAAGGTTAAAATTGAGAGAGATATGCATTGTCAAAGTTGTAAAATTTTTGAAAAAGTGCATGAAGCAAATATTGACCAAACTTGAATTTTTTCCAAATGGGCCTATCTTTTCAAGTTTGAAACTCATTCCTAACATGGTACACGACCTCTAAGCCCACCCATACATTTTTCTACTATTTATTCTATTTATTTTGATATTTTATTCATTAAAATTCAGAATTAAATAAATAAATAATGGAAATAATGTAAATTTTGATGTGAATCCATTTTGGGAAATTTTTATACTGGTTTATGTCAATTGATTTCGTGAAATAACTTTTCAAATATGTCCAGGTTCATCCACATGTGAAAATGGCATAAAATCATCAAATATGACATTTTTTTTCAAATCTTGATCATGGTCTTAAAACACAACATTATGAGGAAGATTCTTTCCATGCTTTATTGTCTACTCAATCTCCTCTATAAATATAGATCCATATAAGCTTGAAAGGGACAAAAATCATCTCTAAAAAGCTCTCAAAAAGCTCTTCAAAAAGCTCTCTAAAAGCTCTTCAAAAAGCTCTCCAGAAATCAAAGAATTGGTGCAAGTCATATCTCGAGGTTCCGGTCTCTCTCAATTGACATCAAGCCTCAAACCATCCTATTGAAGTCCTCAAGAGTCTTACAAGGCCCAAGAGAAATACATTTGACAACACCGGTTTGGTAAAATTTTAAATTTCGAATCTCTAATTTTAATCACATTTTATGGTATGCTAACGTTTGCTTGAGTTTATATAGAACAATTATGGATGTTTGAATCATAGGTTCCATGCAAGAATAAAAAAAACACCATAGCTAGAGCATGTGTAAGTCTCAGAGTGCCTAATAGGGGGGGGGGGTGGATTAGGTCTATACAAATTTATTTGGTTTTATGAGAATGCTTGGTAGTAATTTTTGGTTAAGTGTTTGAAGGTTTTGATTATATCTTTATCTTTTCCTTGATTATGGTGATGAAAGCGATAAATGCGGAAAAGTAAAGAACACGGTGATATATCCTGGTTCCCCTCACAATCCGAGAGTACTCCAGTCCCCTTTCCTCACCATAATCAAGGAAAAGATAAAGATATAATCAAAACCTTCAAACACTTAACCAAAAATTACTACCAAGAATTCTCATAAAACCAAATAAATTTTTATAGACCTAATTCACCCCCCCTCTTAGGCACTCTGAGACTTACAATTGGTATCAGAGTAAGTTATAGGTAACTTGTTCCTAAAGATCCAGAATGGCTTCCGCAAATCATCAACCAGTTTTCAGAGATGGTGGTAGTAACAACAAGCCTCCTCTATTCTGTGGTGAATATTTTGACTTTTGGAAAATACGCATGAAGGCGCATTTAGAAGCACAAGGAGAGGAAGTATGGGATGCTGTTGAAAATGGTCCATTTATCCCGATATCGGTAATCAATGGCGTTGGGTCTTCAAAGCCCAAAACTGCATGGGACGACGATGATAAAAAGAAAGTTCTCTATGACAAAAAGGCAATAAACCTTCTTCAAGGTGCACTCAGTATGGACGAATTTTTCCGTGTCTCGAACTGCAAAACAGCAAAAGAAATATGGGATACCCTGGTTCAAACTCATGAAGGAACGGCTGAAGTAAAAAGATCAATTATTTATACCATTTGACATTTGATGATTCTTCAATAATTCTTCTATAATCTTCAAGACTTTTATATGATGTTGATAAGCTTTTTGCACATCCTTTGAATGTTGATATCCATGTTGTCTTCATCAAAACACATGCTTTAAATATGACTTGAGAAGCTTGCAATTACAACATGAAGCTTTTGAAGATTCGGGCCTAGAGATTTCTGATGATTGCACCCCCACATTGCAGGCCCAGTTTGCTTTTCTCTAATTCTTTTATATTTATATTATTTCATTTATTTATTTTACTAACCCATCAAAGTATTTTATTTTTTATCAAAAAATACAAAACATTTTTCTATCCAATTAAATTCAAAATATTTATTTTTATTAAAAAAAGTAATTAATTTAATTAGGTTATTAGAGCATACACATCCATCATACCCATTTGGATTCTTTAAATGGGATCCATATAATTTTTTAATATTATTTCACACTTCTCAATTTTTTAAACAACCCATCTACAATTCTCAAATATCCATGTAACTCATCAAAAAATCTAAAATGGGTCCCACATTTAAAATAAATCAACTACATTCTTGCAATTTTATTTATTAATTTATTATCATGATCCACTTAATTGGAGTGTAGAAGCGTGCTTTAGTATGAGGACGTGTTTTAGTTCAGGAACGTGAAAACAAGTGAAATATCCATTTATTATTGACACAATTTCTTTAATAAATGTGTAGGAACTCTCAAAGAACACCGATAATCATGCTCTTAATTATTAGACAACTTTAATTTCTTTTTACATAATTAAAATTAATTAGAATAAATAGGTTTTATTATTAACTTAATTATTTTATTTCTTTCCTAAAATAACAAAAACCCAAAAATATGTCATTTAATTATTTTTATTAATTAATTTAATAACCAATCAATTTTGCATTTAATTTAAAAATCTAATTTCTTTTCTTAAAAAAATATTAAAAACAACAAAAAAACATTTTCTTTTTTTAATTAGGATAGAAGGGTCAAAACCCTAATTTCTCGTCGATCTAATTTTTAATCGCGCGCTTTATTATTATTTTGCCCAATTATTGTATCTGCTCACATTTTGTAATAATTTAATTAGGACGTTTATTTACCTTTACCGCTTTTATTTATTTTTTTACGATATTTAATGTAACTGCTCATGGGATGTAATAGTTTAATTAGGACGTTTATTATACATTTATCGCTTTAATTTCAAAGGGTTTGTTTTTGGCTATGTAAATACCCGAAGCCTTGTAATAGCTTAGTTTAATTTCCGCATTTTAAATTCTGCAAAATATTAACTGTTAGATGTATGATTTAGGATGCATGACAAGAATGTATGTTTAATTTTAAAATGGTTAGATAACCCTAAAAATGTGCAAAGATAACTAATCTGAAATTGAATCACTCGCACATGCGCACTCCTAGGGTATACTCCCACTTGGTTGCCTTCGGTAAACGGTCATTGAGTATAGGATGCTTTAGTGGTCGTCCTTTTTTTCCAGAGATCATAGTTGCCTTGGAAAGGTTACCTTGGATATTGTTGCCTCAGATTAATTGATCTAAGACACTAGGGTTACTACTAAGATGTCCTAACATTGCTTTAGTGACCGTACGTCCCTTTCGAATTGACCCTCAAACTTCAACGATGGTGCTACCTACTCACTAATAGTGGGATAGCATTGTCTAAAGGAAACGAACATAGAAACATAGAACTGACGACTCTGTTGGGGAATGCTTATAAGTGGGGTGTACCTTAGGAATAGTTCATAATGTTTTCAATTGCTTGACTTGTATGCTTTATCTTTGTGGGTTTGAATCGGAGTTACTATAGATCTTAACCCGGATCTGGGGGACACCCTTTAGGTAAGTAGCAATAAACTGTGAGGGAACTGTACGGCGTAGACCGATACGGTTGAAGCAGTAGCTACGTTGGTGTGGCACTTTAGTATGTACCGATATCCCTTGTGGCGCAACGAGGAGAATATGGGTCTGCTAAGGGGTCATTAAGCACCAAATGACCTTAGAACCTATAATTGACCAACTTGGCCATAGAACAGTAGCAGTATGCTACACTCATTGAGACCAAACTCTCGTGATGATTCCGGCCGCAAGAAAAGGTTGCTAAATTGGAATTATGACCGATCGAGGGTGGTCAGTGATATTGAGATCCTCTAGAACCCGATTACTATTTCTAGGACAGGTTTAAACCAACTAAACTGAAAGAGGGTAATACCTAAACTCCTTGCTAACCTAAAATCTAAGGGCTATCTGTGTGACATGTTTGCCCTTACCATGTTTGCTATTTGTGGATACTTGTGGTGTGCTTTCTATCATGACATCATGCATCATGACATTGCATGCATCTTGCATTGGACTAACCCATTTCAAAGAGAAAGGGGATTCATCTTTGTTCTGTTTTGTAGGTCATGACACCCATGCGTAGAAACACTATTTAGATCAACTTTATCCAGATTCCCACTCAGCTTAAGGAATTGGTTGCAAAGGTTCCAGATACTTCCTCCTTTATCAGAAGACATGGGAACCTCCTTGGTTTGGTCACCTCCAAGATGGATGAACATATGATGAGTGTCTTAGTCCAGTTCTTTGATCCACTATACCACTGCTTTACTTTTCCGGACTACCAGTTGGTCCCCACCTTGGAAGAGTTCTCTGATCTACTTGGTATCTCCATTCTAGAGCGGACCCCGTTTACTGGTTGGGAGGAGGTCCTTAGGCCGGAAGAGATTGCTTCAGCCCTCCATCTGACAAAGGCTGAGGTAATGTCTAATTGGGAAACTCGTAGTGGAACAAAATGCTTCTTGACTAAGTTTTTGGTTGGTAAAGCTAATCAGTTCTGGGACAGTTTAGACTTTCAGGCGTTCGAGGACATCCTGGATCTTCTTATTTATGGTCTGGTTCTGTTTCCAAACTCAGATTCTTTCGTCGACGTGAATGCAGTGAAGATTTTCATGTCCGGTAATCCTGTGCCCACTCTCTTGGGTGACACTTTGCACTCTCTTTATGCCCATACTACTTGGAAACGGGGAATGGGTTGGGCCTACAGGATTATTGCTGGCGAGGTGGTTTATTTCTCACCTCCCCAAATCAGTTTTGAAGAACAAGGAAGGCATGGGTTGGGCCTTCAGGATTATGTCCCTAACCCACACTGACATCATCTGGACTATTAAGGGCATGGAAGATGTGGCTATTATTGATCGCTATGGGGAATAACCCAATGTCCCACTTCTAGGAATTAATGGAGGGATCACTTATAATCCGTGTTTGGCCTTACGTCCGTTTGGGCGAGCTAGGAGGGAAGGACCTCATGAGTTGCTGATGCCGAGCATTGTCTTTGACTTCCAAGGGGATAGTGACGAGCAACGCCGCAGGTTCATACGAGCTTGGAATAGAGTACACAGGTCTGATCCGCACGAGCTAGGTGTGAAGACCTCTCTTCCGATGGAGCCATATCTCCGATGGGTGAGAATTCGTGCCCAAAAGCTGGGAATGCCCTACGAAGCTGTCTTGCCTGTAATTGTTGAGGTTGCTGATGAAGAAGGGGTTCCTCCTACCATCCTCCATCCATACATGCCTATTGACATTGGGGAATTAAAGAGATCTTGGATGCAGCTGAGAGAAGAGCGGGATACTTACAGAGAAAAGTATCACGAGCAAGAGTGGAAGATCCAGAAGTTGACAAGGCAGCTGGAGAACGAGCAAATCCTCAACGACTATGTCCGCACCAACGGAAAACGACCATGGGAGTGCTGATGTCTTTTGATTATGTTTAGTTTTGATTTACTTTTCAGTATTTTCTTTTTTGTAACGCCTTAAAGGAATTTGTTGAACAATTGAATTCAAAGTTTTATCTAATAAAAGTGTGTTTCATTTTGGTTTACGAATTTGAATCCCTAAAGTCTTTGAAATCATGTCATACACATATCATTCTCATGCACTTCATCACAAGTACCCTTACAGGTTTCTCATCTTCTTCGCTGTTTATTTCAGCATCATGTCTACTGAAACATCAACTGATCAAGCTATCAAGGCTCTGCAAGCTCAAAACGCCCAATTCCAGGAAATGTTCATGAATTTAGCTAAAGGTCAGCAAGATCTGAAGACCCTTATCTTGAAAGATAAGAAGAAGAAAAAGAAGAAGACGATCCTACTGAATATGGGTCGTAGATTTGGTAACAATTTGCGGGATGATGTTGATTTGACTCACTCACTTGAAGGGGGAGAGAATCAGGAAGAAAGGAGGGCTCCTAGCCCTGTGGTTTCAGACAACGAGACTGACTTTGACGAAGACCCGTATCCTCCGGCTGAGGATAGATATAAGCAACTAGAAGACCAGTTGAGCACGATTGAAGTTCAGAAAGTGCCTGGTCTGGACTTTGGAGACTTGGGTTTGTCATCTGGGGTGGTGATTGCCCACAAGTTAAAGCACCAGTCTTTGCTAAATACGACGGGGTTTCTTGCCCAAAACTGCACCTCCGTTCGTATGTTAGAAAGATTCAGCCATACACCGCTGACAAGAATCTCTGGATCCACTTCTTTCAAGACAGTCTCTCAGGGACTCAGTTTGAATGGTTTTACCAGCTGGAAGGAGCTAGTATCCGCAATTGGGAGGATTTGACTGCTTCTTTCTACAAGCAGTACCAATATAATGCTGACCTCTCTCCCACGCGTACTCAACTCCAGGGTATGTCTGTGGGTGCGGGCGAAGGTTTCAAAGACTACGCTTAGAAGTGGATGGACCTTGCTGGAAGAGTGCAACCACCCTTGGCTGATAGGGATCTTGATGATGTTATTGCGTCCTTGTAATCATGCTTGAACCCAATTTGCCATTGGCTAGGTGAAAAATCAGAAATTGCCCTTCTACAGTCAAAACCCTAATTTTGACCATTTTGCCCTTTTGATGATCTGATCAAATTTCTTGAGGAGTTGTGGTCCAAACTTGATCAAATGGTTCATATGAGTCTAGAATGTTGATGTGGATAAAAAATTATAAGGTTTGACTGTAAATTGGCCATGGTTGACTTTTCCCTTAATACAACTGATTTTTAGGTCAACTGTCCAATTGATTGGGCAAAAAAGTGATTCAAGGCTTGAAACTTGGTATGAGCAATCTTAGAGGTCCAACATGAAGTATGAAAGTCACATGAGGCATTGGAAGTCCAAAAATACTTGTGCAAACTCAAACCCTAATTTCAGGTTATCAGTGCAAGGAGATGTCTTGAGCTGAGCAAACACTAATCCTGTCTGGAGTCCAAGAGGTCTTGTGAGGAGAAATCTTGATAAAATGAGAGGGAAAATTTTGGGGTACAACATATACCATTGAAGGGTAATTGATCAAGAATGGGCACCCCCAATAACTGGGAAAATTCCTCTATGGTAGGCACCAATTGGTAATCAGGAAAGGTGAAACAGTAATGTAAAGGGTTGAAGAACTGAAAGAGCACCTTCAACATTTCTTCATTAGGGCTTAAGGTGACCAGGTTGAGAAGTAGACCATGTCTTTCAATGAATGGAGAACTCTCAGGAACCCTGGATGCTAATTCCTTGAGTTGAGGAGGTACCCTTATGAGGTTGACTTAGATAGTATTTCTGCAAGTGGATGCCTCCTACAAAACAACACAAAGATAAGCCCTAAAAATCCTTGAAATGGTTAGTATGATATCCCATGTTATGATGTTATGATATCATGATTATGCTAAGAAAACACAAATATAGCAAGCACAAGCAAATCACACAAAGACCTTAGGTTTAAGGCTTGCATGGGTTTTCAGGTAAGTACCCTCTTGAAGTTTAGTTGGCTCAACTTATCCTATCAATAGTAACTGGGTTTTATGGGATCTCAATATCACTGATCTTTTCCACAAGTTTCGTTTCGATAGACAACTTATTTGCCACCAAACAAAACTCGGGAGTCAAATCTCAATGAGTGTAGTATCGAGTATCAACCGACTTTAAGCTATACCAAAGACGACTATCTCACTACTTCCTAATGGCCAAGTTGTTCAATTAAAGGTTCTAAGGTCAGTTGATGCTTTATGACACTACGCAGTGGCCCCGTATTCTCCTTGACTACTCAAGGGCTACCAGTACAAACCAAAGTGTCACATGAATATAGCTATCGCTTTGACCGTGTCGGTATACCCCGCACAGTTTCCACGATCTATTGATACTTACCTAAAAGGTGCCTCAGATCCGGGTGTAGGATCTATAGAAACAACCCAAACAATCCCAAAAGGTAAAGCAAACAAAGCATAAAAAAGTAATTAAATAATGAACTAACTCTAAGGTAACCCCACTTTTATTTTTCCCCAGCAGAGTCGCCAATTCTGTGATACGGTGGCAAAACTGACTGTTTAATACTGGTTTTGTATTTTGTGTTCGCAAATGTTGTGGTAAGTAAGAGTCGCCAACGAATTTTATTTTACCCAAATTAAGGAAAGGGTGAAAAGAACAGAAAAAGACCTTTTCGAGATTTTCTGAGTAAGGGGGGTAGATTATGGAAAGGGAAGGTGTTAGCACCCTTTCCATCCGTAGTTATCTACGGGCTCTTAGAGGTTTGCTCAGTTTGAAATACCTTTGTGTTTTGTGTGTTTGAAGATGTTTTGAAAATGCCTTAGTACGGCGAACTTTGTAATGTTTCTCGGGATATTGGAGAAAGTATACAAAGTGTTTTGGAAAATGTTTTTGAAAAGTAGTATTTGTGTAAGTGCAAAATGTTTTGAGCAAACTTCTAACAACTATATACTTTTGTACTCGAAAAAGGTCGTTCTTTTTCTATTTTCCATTAGAAAATACTATCCTGCTATTAGTGAGTAGGTAGCCTTGTCGTTGGATGTATAAGGGACATTCGAAGGAACGCTACAGTCACGAAGGAAACTTATGGAGACGCTTTAGCAATTTTGTTTAGGGACTAGATCATTTACCGAGAGGCAACTGTAGGGTCATCGAGGGACTATGATCTTTTGATTTTATGGGTCTTTGCTAAAGTGTCCCCGTTTCGAGGGACATGATTGCTTTATTTCCGAAGGCAATCAAAGTGGGGTACCCTAGAGGTGTATATGTGCAAAATGTGTTGTATTTAGTTATTTTTGTCTTTTGTGTTAGGTTTGCTAACGTTTGATTTTTATGCTCTTTCCATACATGCCTAATTACTAGCAGTAAATATATACAAAATATAAAGTGCAGAAGGTAAAAACCTAGACTATTACATGGCTTTGGGGAGGGGAATTTACACTGTACAAAAATTTGGGAGTGCAGAAAAATAAAGAAAGCAAGTAAAATCCTATTAACTATTACATCCCGTGTACAAATACAATAATATAAAAATATGAAAGAAAATAAATAACGCGCGAAAACTAAAAGTACGTCTAAAACCTAGTAAGTAAAAATGAAATAAGAAAATCTTTTTATTGTTCTTTTTTTATTTAAGAAAATAATTAAAATTAGATTAAAGAAGATAGTCTAAATTCTTTTTGGTTTTTGTATTATGAAAATAATTAAAGTTAAATTAAAACCTAAATTCTAATTTATTTTAAATTAAGAAAACACTTAAAATTATTTATTAATTTACTTACAAAATTAGTTTAATAAAAAAACCTAAAACTAATATTTTTGTGATTTTGATTATTCGTGTAATTTAATAAATAAAGAAAAAAACAAAATAATAAAAAAAAGAAGTTAAAACAATACAAAAAAGGATTAATGGGCCTAAGTATGTAAAAGAGACAAGGGGGTGCTGATTTGAATTTGCGTTGGGCCCAGATTGTGAAGCCTAAATTTGTGTTTGATCTGGTGAGTTGAATCCTTGAAGGCATATGCTGGATCTGCATGTTGAAGTCCTTTAATCTAGATCACCCATGATTTATTGGTTGCAAACTGAAGGTGCATAGTAGGCTCCTGGCCATTGAAGCATGGGATCTGCATGAATATATTAGAAAAAATACAAAAGATGGACCTGGGACTTGAACCCAGGTCCTCTCCTCATACACACACCTTGCCTGCCATCTGAGCTGCCATTTCATTTGTTTATATATATGATACAATAATATAATATAAGAAAAATAGTCAGATTGTTAAATTTCAAACGCGCGCCAGGAAAGAGAACGAAGCTTAACGGCCAAGGATGCCCATAACAATGGCATTTTATGTTTTACGCGTTAAATCTTGCATACAACATATCAAACCCGTTCTAATGAATCCCCTGAACACGAATCAAGCACCGAAAAAGGTTAATTCATCACAAAATCATGAATTCGAATTCAACAAAAATATACCAATGATGAGTGATCTGGTTTGGTGCTTCCAGGTGTGGGACGGTGTGATACGGTGGGAGAACTGACTTGGTGTTTTGCGTTTTGATTGCATTTATGCAGATAGCAAGAGTCTCCACCGACTTTTCTTTTATCCAAAAGGAAAGGTAAAAAAGCACAGGAAATACCTTTCGAGATTATTTCTCGGGTTCGGGGGGTAGATTATGAAAAGGGAAGGTATTAGCACCCTTTTCATCCATGGTTTTCCATGGGCTCTTAGTTACTCATTTAGATCACTTGCTTTTGTTTGACAGTGTGGGCTTTGAAAGTGTTTTGAAAAATCTCTTTGTAATGGTTCTCGTTTCTATAAGAACGCGTATAAAGTTTTGTTTTGAAAGATGGTTCAAAGATGTGTTTGTGGATTGTGTTTTGGAAAGTGTTTTGAAAAGATGTTTTGCAATGGTTCTCGTCTCTATAAGAACGTATACAAAAGGTTTTGTCTTTTGAAAATGTTTTGAGATGAAAGTGTTGATGTAAAATGTTTTTTTCGTGAGCAAGCGAGCAACTAGGAATGAATCTACCTACTCGAAAGGTCTCAAGGTTCTTTTCTTCCTTTTAATGTTGCTATCTTACCATTGATTTGGTAAGAATCCCCATTGCTGGCTGTGAAGGGACAGGCGTGGGTCAATTTTATAGTCATCGAAAGCAACTTATGAGACGCTTTAGCAATTTTTCGTAAGGGACTAGATCGTTTTATCGAAGGCAGCATCGAGGGTCATCGAGGGACTACGATCTTTTTTTATCGAAGAGTCATTGCTAAAACATCCCATATTCGAGGGACATGACTGTGTTTTTGAGGCAACAAGCGAGGTTACCCTAGAGGTGCATGTGTGAAAGTGTGTTCGATTCAAGTTAATTTTGTCTTTGAAATTAGGTTATCTAGCAATTAATTTTGAATCTTGCCATGCACACCTAATTACTATACAATATAAAGAAAACAGTAAATTGCGGAAATTGAAATTCCTCGCTATTACAGAGTTTTCGGGAATGGGGGTACAAATTCACAAATGGGGATGAGTCGAATGCGATTAAAAGTCCAAATAGGCAATCAATACAACTAAATCGAATTGAATCGAGTAATTATAACAGTCTAGGACAATTAATTAACAAAGTATGGCAATAAAAATTCTAAGTTATTTTGTTTGTAAAGTTTGGAAAGAAAAGAAAATAATTGGTTAAAAGAAATTAAGTCAATTGTATATACCTTTTTGTTTGGTATTTTGTGTTTGTGAGAATATATAAAAAGAAAATAAGATCCTATTCTATATACTTTTTGAATTTTATTATATATAAATTATAATTTTTTTTAAAAAGAAAGTTTATTAGAGAAAAAGAAGTTGATAAAAATTACTTATAAAGTCTAAACTAACTAATTATAAAAATTGTATATTTTAAGTTTAATTGAATTTTAAGAATTAAAACTAAATATAAACTAATAAATTAGGGAAGTAAGATTAAAAGAATTAAAAAAAAAACAAAATAGAAATGCCCAAGGGAGGAGTCGAACTCAGGTCCTTTGGGTTGTCACGAATACGCCTTACTAACCGAACTATGTTACTTATTTTTTATATCTACACTTCAATTAAACTAAAAGGGAAAATGGTAAGGAGGATTGGGCCAGCAGCCCAATGGGCTGACCCGATTAACAAAGGAAATGAAGGGTTCATTTTAAACCTAAACACACCAAAGTGAGCCGCAGGTCTTGTTATTGGGAAAGGGAAGCAAATTAAATATTGTTTTTACTGTTTCGGGAAGAGAAAAAAAATGCAGAATCATCATTGCAAATTCAACATTATCAATATTCTATTCTTATCTTACTGTAAAAATAGAAATCTTTTTCTAAACAAAATCAAACCCCTTCACATTTCCAAACGTCAAAAAGAAAATCATTTTAGAGATCGATCTCTTTTGTTCTTGAGCGGGACTTGAAAACTTCCGACGAAACTGTAAATTATTGAGGGTGGGATTCACGAGTTCTATTCCGATGGCCATGAGAGTGAGAGAGGTTTGATGAAGTAGGAAAGGAATAAGACAACGATGGAAGTTGAAAGAAACTCCTTCTTTTCCTCTTCGGTCGGATCAGTGACTGGATGATGGAAGGTTGTTGTTTGAAAGATGGAGTACGAAAAGTTGTTGGGAGGAAGACAGAAATAGGGAAGCCTTGGTGTGGTCTGAGGCTAGCGGCGATAGAGGGAGAGAGAGGTTGAAGAGGTAAGTTATGTTTTAAGGGTTTACTGTATAACTGCTTCTTTTTTTATTTATTTATTTTTTATGTTCAAATAGTTACGAAAATGACATGAAGCAGTAGCTTAAAGAAAGTTCAAAAATTAATCAAAGCAAAGAAAAGTGGCAATATGCTTATGAGATCAGGAAGCGAGACTTACAGAATTGGAGCTTTATGAACGATCCCTTTGAACTTTTTATGCTGCTGCCTCTGTCCGCTTTTAGTTCCTCAATCGTTCTCGCCGTTGGCTTTCGTTTGACAGGGAAGTCTCCTTTGTAAACTTTCCTTCTTTCTCCTTTTTAGATTCTGAAGGGATATGTGAGGAAAATGATGATGATGAGGATTTTTTTTGGTGATGGTTGCTGTTGAAACAAAGAACTTCTGTGATGATTTTTTTTTTGTGTTTTTAGTGATATTGCTGTTGAAACAAAGAACTCTAATGATTTTGTGTTTTTAGTGATATTGCTATTGAAACAAAGAACTTTGATGATTTTGTGTTTTTAGTGATATTGATGTTGAAACAAAGAACTCTGATGATTTTGTGTTTTTGGTGATATTGTTGTTGTTGTCTCCGCCTTTGTTTTTGATGCTTCTGTCCCTTTTTATCATAGTAGTGTGGTAACATTTTGGGGGGAAATGTTTGGCCAGTTTGAACACTTGGGGCATGCTGCTGTTATATCTTTATTGCTGCAGGTTTTGTTTTTTTGCTGAAATGGTGCAACTTGCTGGCTGCCTTGATGCAGTTTTTTTTATATTGCCTAATTTATGCAATTGTTGGGCTGTTCTGTTAGCAGGTTTGGGCAGCAATGCATGACTTTTCTCTTTGTCTTATTTGCTGTATTTGTGAATCAAAAGACATGTTTCATGATTTGCAATGAGCATATTTATTCAGGCCGATGATATGACAAAATTGAGGCTTTTGTTGGGCTTTAATCTTTGATTTGTGATGCTGCTAACTTGTATTTTCCCATTGTGATTTCATTTAAACCACCTCTTTTATTTTTGTGAACCGATATTTATCTTTGTGATTTGCAAATGGAAAAGAAAGCCCATGATTGAAATTGATTTGTATGAGGCTTTGAGCTTTAACACATGACCTCTTAATTTTCTGATTCCAAGCATAACCCTTATGATGAGAAAAAATTCATTCTAAACAAATAGTTCTTGAATTTTTCACATACTTGCTAATTTTCTTTTTTCCTTGTTTCAGGTGAAACTGAGAACTGGGCAACCAAGGTTGAAATACAATGAGTTTCTTGAAGATGAAGCGAACAAAGAAACATTATTTCTTTCCTTTTCCTTTTATAAACAAGACAAAATGTGATTTGTATCTTAAATTGTAATCCTCTTTGAAGTATATTCTGAAATTGTTTTTTTTTGGTAACATAAATCAATGGAAACTTGAAGTTTATTTGAAAACTTGGATGATGATCGTTGAATTGGAATTGAATTTTTGAGCTTCGGGTAAATCCTTCTGGGTTATTGAATACTTGATACAAACTATTTATTGAAAATAAATTTGAGCTTGAAATGATGCTGATTTGTATGGCTCAACATTGTCCACCTGAATGCAATTTAATTTTGAAAGCGGATATTTCAAACGTGATTAGCCCAAAATTTCAAATGATGGATGCAACTTAATCCTTGAACCATTCTTGAAAGAGCCAACAATTCTTCTAGAACATTAATAAAAAAATCCACTTTAATTCAAACAATCACCAATGCTTCAAACACCCATGACTTGAACTAGTCAACAACCATCCAATAAATCCCGCCCCTAACATTCTATACCATGAACGATCTCATCATAAAAAAAAAGTCTTGAGGAAACGATTAGGACAAGAACTAAACTTAGGAGTTATGAACATTCTAAGTCACAAAATGACCCATAGCGTTTTCACCAATTTTCCATAGCCTTTTAAGCACAATTCGGCCTAGATCCTTGAAGAGAATTTGTTGATGACATCACTTAGGACAATATGCAAAAATAATCATCTCAAGGTCTTGTAATTTGAAGAAATAACGATCAGACGACCGTTACTTGAAATTAGGTCAAAATTCAAGATGCGACTTCTAACGCATTCAAATTTTTGGTGATCTTCTACGCGTAATCAGCTCTTGACTTGTGAAGAGAAATTTGAGGTGGCATCAGGGAGAATCATACGTAAGGAAAAATCACTCAAAAACAATGAAAAATGAAGAAGTTACAATCGTTTGAATTTGTTCTCGCCAAAAGGATTGATTTTGGGGTTGCTGTAGTCATTTTCAGTCATTTGAACCATTGATTGAGCAAACTTGTACTGCGAGTTCTGAAAACTGATTTAAACAACTTTGAGGAGACATGAAGACCTATGAAAATCATTTGAAACCTTGAAGGCTCAATTTTCTTTGAGAAGCGCAAAACCCTAATTGCTGACTTGTTGCCTAGGAAGAGAATCTGCTTGATCAACTTTTGAGCCCTGTGATAGTATCTTGAGTGAAAAATAGGAGGGAAAATTTTGGGGTACAACAACTGCCCCTGTTCAATCTTCTTAAACTTGAAAAGTGAGATCGACGTGTTTGTCGTTCGTGGCTTGAAAGTAGAAGATGATTGAACACTAGAATGCCCAGAAATTTGCACTTGATGATATGCTGGTTGATTGTGTAGGGAATGGGCTTAAAGATGCCATTTGGAGAAATGATGGAGAGTTGTCGGAGATGGGCTTATAGATGCCATCCAAAGGTGATTGTTGACAGAAAGTCTGAACTCGACTTTAACAGAAAAGAAATCAGAATAAACCCTTGGTCGTTTTAAATTGGAGCTAGCAAAAATCTTGAATGTTTGTTGGACAAAATCAAAATATCTTTTGGAGTGATTTTAAACGTTGAGAGGTTTAAACTGAAACAACAGAAGTTCGGAGAAGAATCAGAACAAATTGTTGAAATATTTATCTGAAATGGTAAGAATCTGGAGACGAATCAGAGTAAACCGTTGAGAGATTTATCTGAACCAGTAAAAGTCTGGATAAGAATCAGAATAAACCGTTGAGAGATTTATCTGAACCAGTAAAAGTTTGGATAAGAATCCGAATAAACCGTTGAGAGATTTATCTGAACCATTAAAAATCTGGAAATGAATCAGAATAAACCATTGAGAGATTTATCTGAACCAGTAAAAGTCTGGATAAGAATCAAAATAAACCGTTGAGAGATTTATCTGAAACAGTAAATCTGGACACGAATCAGAATAAACCATTGAGAGATTTATCTGAACCAGTGAATCTGGAAACAAATCAGAATAAACCATTGAGAGATTTATCCGAACCAGTAAGAATTTGGAAACGAATCAGAATAAACCGTTGAGAGATTTATCTGAACCAGTAAGAATCTGGAAACGAATCAGAATAAACCATTGAGAGATTTATCTGAACCAGTGAGAATCTGGAAACAAATCAAAATAAACTGTTGAGAGATTTATCTGAACCAGTGAATCTAGAAATGAATCAAAATAAACCGTTGAGAGATTTATCTGAACCAGTAAGAATCTGGAAACGAATCAGAATAAACCGTTGAGAGACTTATCTGAACCAGTAAGAATCTGGAAGAAATGTTTTGTTATGTAGATGGTCGACCAGTCTTGTTTGAAAATATTCGTCTGTTGGAATTTTGCTGATGATAATTTTATGTCGATTAATTTTTCCTGAAAAGGTGAAGAGTTAGTTGTATGCAATGTCATGATGTATGCAATGCATGGTATAATGTTGTTTCTCAAAATAAATGAGATTGCACTGTATGTACTTGTGTTGTCAATGCTATGACGTATGAATGCAAATGTATGGACCTAAAGATTGTTTGTGCCATAGTGTCGCTGGAAGCGGGGAAAATAAATCCCTTCTGAAGCACTGATGGGTGAATTTCCAATCATTAGAGAAATAAACTCTGTTGTAGAAGGGAAACGTCGGACATTGCTTGTATACTTCGTGAAATCCTGTTGGGGAAGCCTGAGAAGTTGGGCAATTTACCAGGGAACCTCTGGAGTGGTAGTTGGAAGCTTTGCTCTGTCAGGGGGATGGGGGCGCTTGATACCAACACGCTGCATACTAGGGATATGTCAGCGATTCTGTAGTAGGATGTCTTTGCTTCCGCTCTTGCTGGAGAAGGTACCTGCGGGGATCTTATGGAATGACCTATAGATATTATCCTATTTCTTAAAGCCATTAGAAATTGTCTTTCTGTTTTCTATTCATTTGTAACAGTAATCACATTCAAATGCATATGTTCAAAAATAAATCATTGGACGTTTTTGTAAACAAAACACAAAAACAGAGAAAAAAAACAAATGGTTTTTCACTTCCAAAGGGGATATCTTTGTATTAACTTGAATAAGTATTTTTGTACAATAAGACGAACATTCTAGTAAGAGAATGTCGTCGTAAAAAAATGAAAATTGATACAAAGAAAAGATAGCTATGTGCAATAATCCCATGGGGTTCCCATTCTGCTATAGTCTTTGTGTCTCTGAGTGTCTTGTCCACTTGTCGCATCAGAGAAGTTGATTGGATTGATTAGAACCGTTTGAGTTGATTGGTCAATGCTGAAAATTGTCTACGAGATGATCCAATGGGACATAGTCATACGCTTCAATCCCTAACTTTTTCCTGGACCTCCCTCTCGGGTTTTCAGTCCACCGGGATACCCTTTATTGCCCAAGCCGCCCTTTCGGGTTTTCGACTTGCCGAGTGTACAAATTTTTTTAAATTTTCATCCCTTATTTTTTCCTGAACCCTTTTGGTTCGCCGGGAAGCCCTTATTTTTTCCTAGGCCAGTCAACCTAGCGGGTCTTTGATCATGCGTAGTATCTTTTAACTATGTCCGTATTTATAGGGTGCAGGAGGTCGTCGCCATCCATAGTGGTCAAGATCATTGCTCCACCAGAGAATATGCTTTTGATTACAAATGGCCCTTCATATGGAGGAGTCCATTTGCCCCTGGGATCACCTTGTGGCAAAATGATATGCTTGATTACCAAGTCACCGACCCGATATACCTGACGTTTGACCTTTTTATTAAAAGCTTTGATCATGCGCCTTTGGTATATCTGACCATGAAAGATAGCTGCAAGCCTCTTCTCATCAATCAAGTTCAATTAGTCAAGTCGAGTCTGGATCCAATCTTCTTCGTTCAAACCATCATCCTTCATGATCCTCATAGAGGGGATCTGGACCTCAATGGGTAAGACAGCCTCTATGCCGTATACCAGAGAATAGAGTGTTTCCCCAGTTGATGTGCGAGCTGTGGTACGATACCCGTGGAGAGCGAATGGTAGCATATCATGCCAGTCTTTGTATGTGACTGTCATTTTCTGTATGATCTTCTTAATGTTTTTATTTGCAGCTTCGACAACACCATTCATCTTTGGCCGGTAAGGGGAAGAATTATGATGCTGGATCTTGAATTTCTCGCACAAGGCGGTGATCATAGTGTTGTTTATATTCGTACCATTATCAGTGAGGATTCTCTCTGGGATACCGTACCGACATATGAGATTCTGTTTGATGAACCGGGCGACCACATTCTTAGTAACGGAAGCAAAGGAAGTTGCCTCAACCCACTTTGTAAAATAGTCGATGGCCACTAAGATGAAGTAGTGTCCATTGGATGCCGTTGGCTTGATTTCTCCAATCATATCGATTCCCCACATAGAAAAGGGCCAAGGAGCCGTCAAGATGTTTAGAGGAACTGGAGGTACATGCACTTTATCAGCATAAATCTAACACTTATGGCAAGTCCAAGAGTGTTGGTAGCAATATGCCTCCATGGTAGACCAATAATAGCTTTCCTGTAGGATTTTCTTTTCCATTGTATGCCCACTGGAATGGGTACCAAAAGTGCCTTTGTGTAATTCAACCATGATCCTTTCAGCCTCAACCTTGTCTACACACCGAAGTAATACATCGTCATGACTGCGTTTGTACAAAATACCGTTACTAAGGAAGAACTTAGCCGAGAATCTTCTTAGGAACTTCTTGTCATTTACTGAAGCTCCTTCTGGATATTCCTGAGACTCGAGATACCTTTTAACTTCATGGAACCAAGGTTAATCCACTACTTCTTCAGTACCGATCTCGTGACAGTAGGCTTGTTCATCCATCCGCTCAATGGTGATTTGAGGAGCCTCGTTATCCCAATTAAGTTTAAACATAGATGACATTGTAGCTAGTGCATCTGCTAGCTAATTTTCTTCTCGCGGGAAATGCTCGAAGGTAATTGTGATGCGGTGGGAGAACTGACTTGAGGTTTTGCGTTTGTGTTTGCAAATGTTGCGGTTAACAAGAGTCGCCACCGACTTTTCTTTTATCCAAAAGGAAAGGTAAAAAAGCACAGGAAAGACCTTTGAGATTGTTTTTGAGTTCGGGGGGTAGATTATGAAAAGGGAAGGTGCAAGCACCCTTTTCATCCATGGTTTTCCATGGGCTCTTAGTTACTTGTTTAGATCACTTGCTTTGCTTTGAAATTGTTTAAAATGGTGCTTTGTGTGGTTTTGAAAGTATTTTGAAAAGAGGCCATCGTTTAGGCAATCTTTGTAATGATTCTTGTTCGTAAGAATGTATACAAAGATGTTTGTCTTTTGAAAAATGTTTCAATGTTTTGTAAAATGTTTGGAAATGTTTTTGAAATGTGTATGTGTTTGTTTTTGAAAATAGCAAGGATTGTTTTGAAATTGATCTAGTAACTAGAAGCTATCTACCTACTCAAATGTCTTTCTTGTGCATTTTTATTCCTTTGACATTGTTGATTTACCATTGATTTGGTAAACAACCCTATCTTTGGATGTAAACGGGACGGGCGTGGGTCATCGTATGACCATGATAGCAATATTGCCAAGTATCTTAGCATGTTTGAGGGACCAAGATCATTTTGTTTAGGCAACCTTTTGATAGCGTCATGGAGGGACTATGATCTTATTTGTTTTGTTTTGCCAAGATACTTCGCATGCGTAACATGGCCATTTTGTTTTAGGAAACCAAGTGGGTGAAACCCTAAGGGTGCTTGTGTGCAATGTGTGTCATTTTACATGCTTTTGTCTTGCATTAAGTCTTTTCTATTTGTTTGATTTTGGTTCTTGTCATGCAAACCCTAGTTTACTAACATGGTATATGAAAGCAATAAATTGTGTAAATGTAAACTAAGCTATTACAACAATTATTATGGGAAGGGGGGTACAAGTTTTTGAATGGGGATATTGCACAAAATAAACCCTAAAAATACTATTACAACCCAATTGAATAATGTGCGCATTAAGTAAATATACAAATATTTAAATAAGCAATGCAATGTATTTATGGAAAAAATGTTTTGTATTTGTTTAATGTATGAGAAAATAAAATTAATTAACCCTAGAAAATAAGGAAAAATAATATTATTATTTTTGAAAGGGGGAAACCCTAATTTTTTGATTAAAGAAAATATATGTTCTATATTAATTATTTTGTCCATTTTTGTACTAGAAAATAATAAATAATATTATGTACAAATATTAAAAATTAAAATATGTATGAAAAATAAATATTTAATGTGTATAAATATCATAATAAAAATAGTAAGTATTTTTTAATTATTTATAAGTTATTTTAAGAAAATGATTTCTATTATATTAAACAAACTATTTTTATGCAAAAAATAATAAATAAAATAAAATAAAAATGTGAAAATAAATAAATTATTTTTGGGTATTTTTATCATTAGAAAAAATATATGCAAGCAATAAATATAAAAATATGCAAGAAAATGTGAAAATATAACAAAATAAATCAGGGGGTGCAAATATCAAGCCAGCGGGTGTGAAAATCAAAAACAAAAACAGCCCAACGCACCAAAAAGCCCAAGGTCATCGTCCCTGTCCTCCAGCATTTTATCTCACGATTCCAATGATATAAAATTTGTAACCTAACTCTCAAAGACCAGAGAGAATTTAATAATCCCTAATTCGTGACCTAATTATTTCATGAACTTCAAGCTTCAAATTCTCATGGCACAGTTAATATAAATGACAAGTATGCATATGTACAACTTCACCATGTTAAGGACTACATTTTTGCTTCACAAATCGTGGCTTAAGGATGCCTAAATAGAGAGATAGAGTTTTGAAAAATACCTCCTTCAGCTGGATTTGGATATGACAATGTGGGGACTTTGAGTGAGGCCTGAGGATCGTGTGAGCTTCCTTGAAGTTCCTTCAAGCTATTCCAATGCCTAGCTTGCTTTGTGGATGGCCAAAACTCTCTGTAGAAGTCAAGCTACAACCTCCAAACTTGAAAATGGCAATGGCTGAAATAGAGCTTACAGTACCAGGACAAGGGCTTGGATAGCTTTGATATTATGTGGCTAAGATGTTTCAAGTGTTAAAAGGGAAAACGCACGAGCCAAAATGAAGTTGGCAATGATTTTGCAGAAGCTCTGAGTTTGGGAAGAAAAATGCAATTTTGGAGTTTTGGAGGGTTTCAGATGTTAAGCATTCGTGTTTAGCATTGTAATGACTTGGTATATTTGTATAGAATGATACAAAGTCCACCCCTTATCAGTTGTACAAGTTCTGACCCCTTTTTCCACTTTTCTTGCATTTGAAGAAAAGTTGAAGTGACCATGCTAACAGGCCTGTCCTTGCTTGCTTGTGAGCTGCAAAGGGCTTGTACAAGTTGCTCAAGATCTGTGGAAAATTCCTGCACCAAAGGGACAACTCCAAGGCTCAAGAGTGATAAAGTTGTAAAAGCTCACTTTATGAAAATGGCAATGTGCCCTTTATGCCTAAAATGGAAAAATCTCTTGTACAATGCTCCAAAAAAAAGATAAATCCCTTATCCTCTGAGTTTGCATTTAATTATCGAGTGTAGAATGATTTTAGGACCTGTAATGCAAGGTACAAGCATCATGGATCTAATTTGCAACTTGATACACTTGTGAAAATGGCATGAACAAAAGTGATAAAATGCCAATTTCTCTTCTTCGATTCCCCCTAACCACAAATGATCTTGGAGAGTTCTTGGACATTTTGGAAATCTTGCACTGTTATCTATAATCCATCTTTGAAATGAATTTTGAGATACCTCTTGGAACTAGGTGAAAAATGTCCATGAAGTTGGGTCAAAAACCTGTCTAAATTAGGGCAAAATTTCACTAAGTCATTTAGTTCATGGACCTATATTCACAAATTCATAGCTTGAGATCCAAGCATCTTTTGGGAAAACTTTCTAAATCAAAGTTGTATATTTCATGGAGGACTACAACTTTCATGTTGGAAGTTTTCTTTGAATCAAATTGCATCATGGTGAAAAAGTGGTGGAAAGTTGGGAAAAAATAAGAAAATTTCCATACTTAGAAAAATTCTAAGTTATGAAAATTTTCAAATTCAAAACCCTAATTTTCAAAATTGGTTTTCTTGGTGAACAAGTTTCATATTTTGACATATCTTTATGAATTATGACCCTTGGCACTTGATTTTGACCAAAAAGTCAAAGTTTGACTTTTCAGTGTATAGTTGACTTTTGATCAGTTGACTGCAAAATTCATCTATCAATCCTATGAACTTGAGATCTTTTGAACTATGTGATTAGGTCAAGATGATGCCATTGAACCATTGAAATCATGTTTTAACCCAATTGGTCATTGGCTAGGTTAAAAATAAAAAATTGCCATTTCTCAATCAAAAC
This sequence comes from Vicia faba, assembly GCA_948472305.1. NCBI lineage: Eukaryota > Viridiplantae > Streptophyta > Magnoliopsida > Fabales > Fabaceae > Vicia > Vicia faba. The sequence continues at coordinate 1,518,457,550 of OX451741.1, read as the reverse complement.
CCTAATTTTGACCATTTTGCCCTTTTGATGATTAATCAAATTTCTTGAGGAGTTGTGATCCAAACTTGATAAAATGGTACATATGAGTCTAAAATGTTGTTGTGGATCAAAAATTATGAAGTTTGACTGTAAATTGGGCATGGTTGACTTTTTCCCCAATATAGTTGATTTTTAGGTCAACTGTCCAATTGACTGGTCCAAAATGTGGTTCAAGGCTTGAAACTTAACATGAGCAATCTTAGGGGTCCAACATGATGTATGAAAGTCACATGAAGCATTGGTTGTCCAAAAATCCTTGTGCAAACTCAAACCCTAATTTGGGGTCATCAATGCAAGATGAGATGTCCTAAGCTGAGCAAACCCTAATCCCGTCTTGAGTCCAAGAAGTCTTGTAAGAAAAACCTTGATAAATGAGAGGTCAAATTTTGGGGAACAACAGCTGCCCCTGTTCAATCTTCTTGAACCTGAAGAGTTAGATTGGCGAGTTTTGTCATTCGTGACTCGAAGGTAAAAGATGATTGGACACTAGAGTGCCCATAAATTTGCACTCGACGAAGTGTAGTTGAGGGAATGGGCTTAAAGATGCCATTTGGAGAGATGATAGAATCTTGTTGGAGATGGACTTGTAGATTCCATCCAAGAATGTTTGTTGAATTGTGAGTTGTAAGTCGGAAGAATAAGCATCAGAATGGTGTCCGCGTCTGGAACGTATCTGAACTGTATCTGGAGACTTGAAATCTGAATGAGAAACAGAATAGCATCCGTGTCTGGAGCGTATCCGTACTGTATCAAGAGTGTGAAATATGAATAAAGGCCAGAATGGCATCCGTGTATGGAGCGTATTTGAACTGTATCTGAATCTGAATCTGAATAAGTAACAGAATGGCAACCGTGTCTGGAGCGTATCTGAACTGTATCTGATAGTTGTGGTCTGAATGAGTAATAGAATAGCTTCTGTGTCTGAAGCGTATCTAAACTGTATCTGAAAACTGAATCTGAATGAGTAATAGAATAGCATCCGCGTCCGGAGCGTATCTAAACTGTATCTGGGGACTTGAATCTGAATGAGTAATAGAATAGCATCCGTGTATGGAGCGTATCTAAACTGTATCTGAGATCTGAATAAGGGCCAGAATGGCATCCGTGTCTGGAGCGTATCTGAACTTAAAATCTGAATGAGAAACATAATGACTTCCGTGTATGGAGTGTATCTGAACTGTATCATGATTGCATATTGTTAGACAGTAGCTGTTAATCTTATCCTGAAAAGGGTAAAATGTTAGCTGAAACACAAAGTTATGTTGCATGAAATGTATGATGCAATATATGTGTTTTATCAATGTTTATGATATATGGATGTAATGTATGCGCATGTAAGCCGATTTGCTGTATCGCTGAGGAAAATAAATCCTTGACTACTATCGGGGAAAATAAATCCTTGACTGCTAAGGACAAGAAATCCTTGGCGACTGTTGGGGATATAGGGATCCTTCATGTCTTGAAGTTGTAGTATTTGACCAAAAATTCCGTTGTGAGCAATGCCATATACTGCTTGAGTAATCTGCTTGGGGAATCCAGAGAATTTGATGACTTCTACTGGGGATTACACAATGGGAATCCTTGATCTGCTGGAGAATAAGGAAGACTCTGAGGACTTATGTGGGGAATTAAAAATGAGAATCTTCATTCTGTTGGGGAGCAATAAAAACTCTATGGGGAAGAAGGCTTACTGTTGGGAGTAGGTTCAGGAGTTTGGATTATCTGCCATTCTACTGGGGAGTTATCCTAGGTTGGGGAGAGACAAAAGTTAACTGTTATCTGGTTGATCTTCAGACTTCAAGACAACTTGCTGGGGAATTTAGAGAAACTGAATGGTTTCCGCTGGGGATTGATAGTTTGAATGTTTTGGCTCCGCTGGGGATTGATAGTTTGAAGTTTTACCTCTGATGGGGATCAAGGGTTTGAAATTTTAGCTCCACTGGGGATCAAGGGTTTGAAATTTTAGCTCCGCTGGGGATCTAGATGATGTACTGTAGGGATTTCTCCTGGAATAGCCTAAACACGTTTTCCTATCCTTCCAGTCTGTCAGTAATCGTTCTCTTCCATCCTGTTTATTTGTAAACAATAATTATGTTCAAATGCATATGCTCATCAATGAATCATTGGACATTTTTGCAAATAAAAACACAAGTGTAAAGAAAAAGGCAAGTAGTTTTCTGTACTTTGAAGGCGATATCTTTGTATTTACTTTGAATAAGTATTTTGTATGAAGGAAACAAACATCCTAGTAAGAGGATGGTGTCATAAAAGTAAGAAAAATTTATACAAATAAAGATAGCTATGTGTAAAAATCCCATGGGGTTCCCATTCCGCTATAGCCTTCGTATCTTCGAATATCTTGTCTGTCCGTTGCTTCGTCCGAAGATGATTGGATTGATCAGAAGCTCAGAGTTTGTTAGTGAAGAGATTGTCCTTAAAGTGATCCGACGAGACATAGTCATACGCTTTAATTCCCTAACTTTTGCCTGGACCACCCTTTCGGGTTTTCAGTCCACCGGGAAACCCTTTTTTTCCCAAGTCGCCCTTTCGGGTTTTCAACTTGCCGGGTGTACAAATTTTTTCTATTTTATCCCTAATTTTTGCCCAAACCTTTTTGTTTCGCCGGGATGCCCTTGTTTGCCTAGGTGTGTCAACGTAGCGGGTCTCTTATGCGTAGTATCTTTTGACTATGTATGCGTTCGCAGGGTGCGGCAGGTCGCCGTCGTCCATGGTGGTCAAGATCATTGCCCCACCAGAAAAGATGTTCTTGATTACAAATGGTCCTTCATAGGTAGGAGTCCATTTTCCCCTGGGATCACTTTGCGGCAAGACGATGCGCTTGATCACTAGATCTCCAACTTGATATACTTGGCGTCTGACTTTCTTGTTGAAAGCCTTGATCATCCGCTTTTGATACGTCTGACCATGGCAAACAGCAGTAAGTCTCTTTTTGTCAATTAAGTTCAGTTGATCAAGCCGGGTTTGGATCCAATCGTCTTCACTCAAAGCAGCATCTTTCATGATTCTCAAGGAGGGAATCTGAACCTCGATGGGCAAAACAGCCTCCATGCCATAAACCAAGGAATATGGTGTTGCCTCAGTTGATGTGCGAGCCGTGGTACGGTACCCGTGAAGAGAAAACGGTAGCATCTCATGCCAGTCCTTGTAGGTGACTGTCATCTTATGTATGATCTTTTTGATATTTTTGGTAGCAGCTTCAACCACACCATTCATCTTTGGTCGATAGGGGGATGAATTGTGATGTTGAATTTTGAACTGCTCGCACAAAGCGATGATCATAGTATTGTTAAGGTTCATACCATTGTCAGTGATGATCCTTTCGGGGATACCGTATCGGCATATAAGATTCTGCTTGATGAAGCGGGCAACAACATTCTTAGTAACGGATGCGAAGGAAGCTGCTTCGACCCACTTGGTGAAGCAGTCAATGGCCACTAGAATAAAGCGGTGTCCATTGGATGCTGTAGGCTTGATCTCCCCAATCATGTCGATTCCCCACATAGCGAAGGGCCAAGGAGCTGTTAAGACATTTAGAGGAACCGGAGGCACGTGCACCTTGTCTGCATAGATTTGACATTTATGACAACTCCGGGAGTGTTGATAGCAGTCAGCTTCCATGATAGACCAGTAATAGCCTGCCCGTAGAATCTTCTTTGCCATCGTATGCCCGCTAGAGTGAGTGCCAAAGGTACCCTCATGCAATTCAACCATGATCTTTTCAGCTTCAATCTTGTCCACACAACGGAGCAAAATAGAATCATGATTGTGCTTGTACAGGATGCCATTAATTAGGAAGACCTTAGCTGAGAATCTCCTTAAGAACTTTTTGTCATTGACTGAAGCTCCTTCAAGATATTCTTGAGCCTCGAGATACCTTTTGACTTCATGAAATCATGGCTGGTCCACTACTTCTTCGGTATTAATCTCGTGACAATGTGCTGGTTCGTTTATCCGTTCAATGGTGATCTGGGGAGCCTCATTATCCCAATTAAGTTTAAACATAGATGACATTGTAGCTAGAGAATCTGCTAGCTGATTTTCTTCTCGCGGGAAGTGCTCGAAGGTGATCTGCTCGAAATGAGGTAACAATGTCAAAACATGTTCTTTGTAAGGGATGAGGTTTGGATGCTTAGTGTCCCACTCTCTTTTGATCTGACTGATGACCAAAGCTGAGTCCCCAAATACATCTAAGGATTTGATTCCCAAGTCTATGGCAGCCTTGAGACCGAAGATGCATGCTTCATACTCTGCCATGTTGTTCGTACAGTTGAAGCAAAGTCGGGAAGTGAAAGGAGTATGGCATCCTTCTGGAGATATAAGCACAGCTCTGATACCGTTACCAAGTGCATTGGAGGCCCCATCAAAGTACAGGGTCCATCGGGATCCTTGTTCAGGTCCGTCATATGGTCTGATCTCTTCAATGTTGTCCAAAGTCATGATGTCTTCGTCAGGGAAGTCAAACTTCATGGACTGGTAATCTTCTACAGCTTGATGAGCCAGATGGTCAGCTAGCACACTACCCTTTATAGCTTTTTGGGTCGTGTACTGTATGTCGTATTCCGTTAGGATCATCTGCCATCTAGCTATCCTTCCAGAAAGAGTAGGCTTTTCAAAGATGTACTTTATCAGATCCATCTTAGATATCAGCAAAGTGGTATGAGTCAACATATACTGCCTTAGCTGGCGAGCAGCCCATACCAAAGCGCAACAAGTTTTCTCGAGCAGTGAATATCTAGTTTCACAGTCGGTAAACTTTTTGCTAAGGTAATAAATGGCATGCTCTTTTTGGCCAGACTCGTCATGCTGCCCCAGTACGCACCCTATTGAATTCTCTAAGACGGTCAGATACATGTTTAGAGGTCTTCCCTCGACGAGTGGCATCAGGACAGGAGGTTCTAGCAAATACTCCTTAATTTTATCGAAAGCAACTTGACATTCATCATTCCATCTGACTACCTGATCTTTCTTCAACAGCTTGAAGATTGGTTCACAAGTAGACGTTACGTGAGAAATGAACCTAGTAATGTAGTTTAGGCGTCCCAAAAAACCTCTGACTTCCTTCTCAGTGCGAGGAGCATGCATTTCTTGTATATCTTTGACTTTGTTAGGATCAACCTCGATGCCTTTGTTGCTGACAATGAAACCTAAGAGTTTACCGGACCAGACTCTGAATGTACACTTGTTTGGATTCAATCTTAGCTTGTACTCCTTCAACCTGACAAATAGCTTTTGCAAGTGATCGAGGTGTTCTTCTTCAGTTTGTGATCGGGCTATCATTTCATCTACGTAGACCTCTATCTCATGATGTATCATATCATGAAACAAAGCTACCATGGCGCGTTGATAGGTTGCCCCGACATTCTTCAGTCCGAATGGCATCACTTTGTAGCAGAACGTACCCCACTGTGTAACAAAAGTAGTTTTCTCCATGTCCTCAGGTGCCATTTTGATCTGGTTATAGCCTGAGAATCCGTCCATGAAAGAAAATACTTTGTGATGAGCTGTATTGTCGACCAGGATGTCAATGTGCGGAAGTGGAAAATCATCTTTAGGGCTGGCCCTGTTTAAATCTCTATAGTCCACACACATTCTGACTTTGCCGTCCTTTTTAGGTATGGGAACAATGTTATCAACCGATTGTGGATAGGAAGTAACAGCCAGAAATCCAGCATTAAACTGCTTCATAACTTTTGCTTTGATCTTCTCTGACATGTCAGGTCTCATGCGGCGGACTTTTTGTTTAACTGGTGGACAATCTTCTCTTGTGGGGAGACGATGGACCACAATGTTTGTATCGAGTCCCGACATGTCTTCGTATGACAAGGCTAAGATCTCAACATAATCATTCAACAGCTAAATTAGGCGCTCCTTGACACGCGGCTCTAGATTGGCACCTATCTTGATTTCCTTTTTATCTTCCTCGGTTCCCAAGTTGATTGTATCTAACAACTCCTCATGAGGCTGAATCGCTCTTTCTTCTTATTGTAATAATCTGGCCAATTCCCCTGGCACCTCACAATCTTCCTCACCTTAGTATTCGGCTTGGTAGACCAGATCTTCAGAGTCACTGAAGGCTATAGCAGTATCGTTACCCATGGGTTCCGGAATGGAAGAGTACCTGCATTTGTGAGTGTGGGTGTGTGTAAGGGTATAGCCATCTTAAAACAATAAAATGTAAAAGAAAGACAATGAGCATAAAAGGTTTATATATGAAAAAGCGTTCATGATTCATTGGATGACATATGTAGATGAAATAAAAACCCTTACAAATGGACCATTGTGCCTCGGGTAAGACACAAGGTTTTTAAAGTACGAATTGTTTGTGAACTATTACAGTCCAATAGAAATGTAAAAGATAGATTACTGAGATATGAAAGTTATCGGAACAAAGTCTCTGGCTTCCCAGTTGCGCAGTCCTCTGCTGACAGTAGGAAATATCCAATCTTCCAGGCTGCCATCCTCTTCATTATCCTCTAGTGCATTAACCCCTTGGTGGATGATCTTCACAGGTGGCCCCCCAGCACGGGCACGACGCACTGCCTTCTGACCAGTCCAAGTAAACCCCAAGCCGAACTTGTCTGATTTGTAAGGAATGTCTGGAAGCTGACCCCAGATTGTGCATCCCCCTTCTTCCACTATTGCCCTTGCATCCTTGAGAGATGACGTCCGAGGTGGAGGTCTTGTGATCACAGGAGTTGAGGATACCGCTTTGGTTGCCGCTATTTCTTCAGAAACTTCTTCAAAATGTTGGAAAGGGGTCTCTATGAATTCGCCATCTAACTCCACATAACGGAAGGAATTCAGATGACTAATCATATACTCCTCCTCCCCATGGACAATTATGATCTTCCCTTGGATAGGGTACTTGAGCATTTGATGCAAAGTGGAGGTGACGGCACCGGCATTGTGGATCCAGGGGCGTCCCAACAGACAGGAATAAGAAGGACGGATGTCCATCACGTAGAAAGTGGAGTTGAAGACTTGATTTCCCACCTTGATTGGGATGTCCACCTCTCCATGGACCATCCTCTTCGATCCATCAAAAGCTCGCACCACTATGTTACTGGGTCCCCTCACAATCCAATCTATCAAGGGCTTTCTTTGGTAAGACGTTCAGAGATAACCCAGTATCAACCAAGACATGAGCTAGGGTTGTTCCTCTGCACTCTACTAAGAGATGTAATGCATCGTTATATTTTCTCCCTCGGGGTGTCAAGTCAGCATCGGAGAAGCCCAGACCATTATCAGTTGTCAAACTGGCCAGACAGTCCTCGAACTGGTCAGCAGACGTCTCTTGTGACACTTGAACTGTCTTCAGAAATTTTACCAATGCTTTGGCATGTGCTTCAGAGCATAACAGCAGGGCTTGCATCGAGATCTTGGAAGGAGTCTGCCCCAATGGTTCAACCACATTATAATCACTCTTCTTAATGATCCTCGGAATTTCTTCCATCTCCTTCGTGGATGTTTCAGGAATAACTAGTGATTGAGCCTTCATCAGGACAAACTCCTCTTGAACATTCTTTCCTTTATTCTCAGAAGTGGAAGTAGGGATAGGAATTGTATTGTCTTTGTCGATGGGTACGCTTGCAGGTACATTCACTGGTGTAGAGATGATCTTCGGAACGGCTACGGGTCCAAAGACTGCTGTTGGAGGAGAAATCTCTAGAGAGAAGATCCTACCACTGCAGGTGATCTTGCTAGTTCCAACAATATTGCTAATGTCGGGACTGTCCTCTTCGGAGCTTTCTTTTTCGGCAGTCAATTCAATATGTTTAATACCATGGTAGTAGATTTCTCCACCATAATTCCATGGTACTGTTTTATCTGAATTGTATGGGGTCGGCCCGAGCATTGTTATATTAAGTGGAGTAGTCTTTGGAGCAGGTGTAATCCTAACGGGTCTTTTAGGGGCCCTGGAAGGATTGGCGTAGATGGTTATTATTGAAACTTCTTTCACTGGAATGGGTGAAACATGAGCATTCTTAAACAAAATTTCTTGGTTATCCATCAGTCGCTGGATACCTTTCTTCAACAGAGGACAGTCAAATGGGGAGGATAGGCAAGCATGGAAGTCTTTGTCATAACCTGGGAAGATGCCAGCTTTCAACAAATTCAACTTGATAATCGGTAGCGGAGTTAACAGTTTATCCACAGTAGCAACAAACAGATCTTCTTCAATAGCGTTGGCATTGTGACCATGCCTCAGCATTGGGGCGGAAATAACATTTGGTTTCTCAGGCTCTTCAAATTCAACTTCCTTCGCGTCTATCAGATCTTGAATCTTATTCTTCAGAGCCCAACAGTTGTTGGTGTCGTGCCCTGGACTTTCATAATGGTACGCGCATCTGGCGTTGGGATGGTAATGTGGAGAAGTAGTATTAGGATTTTTTGGTGCCTCTTTCAAAGTGGCCAGATTCAACTTCAGGAGATGTGGTAGAACTTGGGCTGGAGTCATGTTAATCTTGGTAAATTGCCGAACTGGCCTTTCTACCCTTTGCTGATTAGTTCTTGGTTGGTCTGATGTAGGCTTCGGAATTATAACGGCCCCAACTGTTGGTCGTCGCTTGGTTCTTCCCTGATTCCTCTGAATAGACAGCAGACACTTCCTTCCTACCAGTGAAGGGCTTTTTTACAGTTGTTGCAGCAGACTCGTCCTTTTGAATTTTCCCACTTCTTATACCAGCCTCCACTCTTTCGCCGGTTAAGATCAATTCGGTAAACCCTGCAGAAGAAATTCCAATCAGGTGATTGAAGAAAGGACCTGAAAGAGTTCCCAAGAACATGTCCACCAACTCCCTCTCAGATAGAGGAGGTTGCACCCTTCCGGCTAGGTCTCTCCACTTTTGTGCATAGTCTTTAAAGCCCTCATTGGAAACCATGGCCATACTCTGTAGCTGAGTACGGGTTAGCGCCAAGTCGGCATTGTATTGATACTGTTTATAGAAGGCTGCTTCCAGGTCTTCCCAATTATGAACATCTGCCCTCTCCAACTGGTAGAACCAATCAAGTTGCGTTCCTGATAAATTGTCCTGGAAAAAGTGGACCCACAGGTCTTTGTCAGTAGAATGTGGTTGCATCTTCCTGACATAGGATCTGAGGTGCATTTTAGGGCAAGACACCCCATCATACTTGGCAAACAGTGGCACCTTAAACTTTGGAGGGATTACAATTCCTGATACCAGCCCCAGCTCTTCAAAATCTAACCCCGGTACTCTCTGGATTTCTATAGCGCTGAGTCGCTCCTCAAGGTGTTTGTATTTGTCATCAGCCGGAGGGTATTATTGTTCAAAGTAGTCCCCTTCTTCCTCTTCTTCTTCTTCTTCAGAATCTGATGGTACTGTTGTTCCTTTTCCTTTTCCTTCTTCAAAGGTTGTTGGGAATTCTAAGGTCCGTCTGGCTTGTCTCTGAAAACTTCGGCCCATGATAACCACACCATTTGGCTTCTTCTTCTTTTTCTCTTTTTCTTTCTCTAGCAAATTCTTTAGTTCCTCCTGCCCCTTGGCTAAGGTCATGAGCAACTGTTGAAATTGTGAATTCTGAGCTTGCAAATCTTTGACCGTTTGTTCCAGATCCATCTTGTTGAAATGAAAAGCAGAGAGATGAGGAAACTTGGTGTGAAGACATATTTATGCATATGATGAATGATATGTATTCATGCAATGCTTTCAAGGATTCAGAAATTCAAATTTGTTTAAAACAAAAAAGAAACACACGTCATATTAATAAGATAGAATTTGTTAGTACATCAATGCCCCTTGGGCAAAATAATACAAAATTCTAAGGTAAAAAGACGTTGTGCATCCTATTTGGTGCAATGTAGGTGTTGAGAGTCTGCTCTTTGTGAAGTAGCCGAGTGAGTTCCAAAACATTCTTCTCTCTTGCGTAGAATTGGGCTTCGAAAGTATCGCGCTCTCCCTTGAGCTGTATCTAACTCCTTTGTAGATCTTCGAGTGATGTCGGCATGTCAGGATGTAGGATGGTGTATGGAACCTCTCCTTCCTTAACAGGCTCTATAATCACTGGGAGAATGGAGGGATAAGGCATCATAAGACTTTGGGCGCGGGTTCGTACCCACTTGAGGTAAGGCTCGAGAGGGATGGAATTCTTGTGTCCCAGAGTCTTACTATCTACCTTGTTGGGCATCCTCCAAGCTCATATGAATCTATGACGGAGTCTTTGGTCGTTGTTGTCGTAGTCGAAAACCAATCCTTGAATCAGCATGTCATGTGGGCCATCCCTTCGGGCATAACCAAACTGTCTCATAGATAAGCAAGGGTTGTAGGTTATGCCTCCCCTAATGCCAAGTAGAGGGGCATTAGGGAATTCCCCACAACGGTCAATAATGATGACATTCTCTTTGGATCGAGAACACCAATGGATATCCGAATGGTTAAGTGTCATTAACCTTTGTGACCACCTTAAACCTTGCTCATTCTTCAAGACTGATTGGGGAAGATGAGAAATAAACCATCTTTCCAGGAGAGGAGTGTAACACATGAGAACACCTCTTTTCCTCATTGTACGAGTGTGAAAAGAGTGGAGGATATCCCCAAGCAATGTAGGCACCGGGTTACGAGTCATGAAGATTTTGACAGTGCTCACTGTTGTACCCCAAAATTTTCCCTCTCTTTTCATCAACATTTTCTCACCACAAGACCCTTGGAGCTCCAGATCTAGTTAGGGTTTCCTCTGCTCAAGACTCCTCCTTGCATTGTTGACCCAAATTAGGGTTTGTGTTTGCACAAAGATTGTTTTTACCTAAAATGCCTAAGATGATTTTCATGCTTCATGTTGGACTCACAAACTTACCCATACCAAGTTTCAAGCCCTGATTCCAATCTTTGCCCAGTCAATTGGACAGTTGACCTAGAAATCAGCTGTATTAGGGAAAAAGTCAACTGTGGTCAATTGACAGTCAAACCTCATGATTTTTGACCCACATCAACATATTGAACTCATATAAACCATTTGGTCAAGTTTGGATCACAATTCCATAAGAAAATTGATCAGATCACCAAAAGGGAAAAATGGTCATTTTTAGGGTTTTGACTGCACAAAGGCAATTTTTGACTGTTGGACCTAGCCAAAGGCAAACCAAACTCACATATGGACTCAAGTATCCCTTGGAATTGGCTTGACATGTTCAACAAGTTCAAAAGATCCCAAATGCACAAGATTGACAGTTGAATTTTCTAGTCAATTGATCAATTTTGGACTGTATACTGAAAAGTCAAACTTTGACTTTTTGGTCAAAATCAAGTGTCAAGATCCATTTTTCATCAAAACATGCCAAATCATGAAACTTGTTCATCAAGAAATCAAAAATCACAAATTAGGGTTTGAAATGAAGATTTTTCATAACTTAGAATTTTTCTAAGTTATGAAAAACCCTAATTTTTTCCTAACTTTGTCCCACTTTCTCATCAAGATGCATTTGGATTCAAGGAAAAGTCAAAACATGAAAGTTGTAGTCCATTGCAAAATCTACAACTTTGAATCACAGAGTTTCCTCAAAAGAAGCTTGTAGCTCAAGTTACAATTTTTGGAACAAGGGTGCAAAACCATTCTTAACTTAGAGAAATTTTGACCTATTTTAGGCAGGATTTTTGCCTAACTTCATGACCACTTTTCACATGCTTCCACTTGGAATTTCAATTTGAATTACAAAGATGGATTGTAGTACACATTCCAAGCTTTCCAAAATATCCAAGAACTCATCAAACAACCTTATGGTTAGGGAGAATCGAATTTGGCAATATGGGAAAAACTCACTTTGTTCATGGCCATGTACATGTTCATAACTTATGCAATTTTTCAAATCAGCTTGCACTCCTAGATTACAGGCCTCAAATCTCATTTACACTCATAAATTCAATGCTAATCCATTGTGCCAAGACATTATTTTGCTCATTTGGTCATTACATGGAAGTTTAATCCTTATTTGAAAAAAGTAACTTATCCATTTTTGTAAAGCATGGCTTTATGTCAAAAGCAAATCAAAGAAGTACCAAAGCATATCTTCTAGGCACAAGTTCAGGGACTAATCACACTGATCAAGAGGGATTGGTGCAGCATGTTTAGGGGGCCTGCATAAGCTTGTAAACCAAGTTGACAACTTTTACTTACATGGGAAGAAACTTGCATTTTAAAACAGAACATCACATTCCTGTAAACAGAAGCTTAAACAAAGTTGTTGTACACATTCCATACTCCCTAACCAACCTAAAACACGAGCCAACCAAGTTCCAAACCTTCTCATTCATCAAAACAGAGTTTTGTGGCAAAACGGGGCATAGGCTGCAGTTTGAGTCCCACAGCTCATTTCCATCGTGCACTTTCATCCAAACCACTTCATACACCTTCCATAACATCCATATAGACTATTCCAAACAATGAACTGAGACTGTAACAGCCATAGCATCATTTGCCATTTTCATTTTTCTCTCTTGCAGGTTGACTTCTGTAGCTCGATTTAGCAAGATTCAAAGCAAACTAAAGGTTGGAGAAGCATCCCTGACCTTCAAGCAAGCTGTACCAATCATCATCTTGCACTGAAAGTAATTCCATTGCTAGATACGATTCAAGCTGAACAGGTAAGTTCATGGACTTCTATCTCTCAACCTAGGAAGAGTTAGCTTTAAGTTTGTGAATGAAAAATGTTCTACTCATGGCCCTGAAACTATACATATCTTCACTTTCCATTTATATTGCATATGCTGAGAGAATTTGGAACCTGAACATTGATAAAAAATTAGGTTAAGAATTAGGGATGGAGAAATTCTCTCTCATTTCTTAGAGTTAAGTTAAGTTTTTTATATGTCTGGATTCATCTCTTGATGCTCTACATTTCTTGTGTTATGAGTTTTGCTTGAAAGTCCAAGAATCAGGAGTTAGGAAACGCGTGTTGTTGTTGTTCAAACCAAGTCTGGAGGTTGAAGACAAAGTCTTCTTGGGCTGGGCCTGAGTCTGACTTTCTATTTGCACCTGGTTTTTACTTTTGAACCCCCTTGGCCCATTGTGCTTATTTTGATCATTTTTTGACTTTTTCTTGTTGTTTCTGACTTATTTATTTTTTCTCATAACATTAAAAATATTAAAAATATTTTTCAAACCATTTTTGTATTTATTAAACATTTATTTGTTTTAACTTGATATTTGTACATAAATAAACACATAAATACCTTTTATTTAAAAATACTAAAAAATAATACAAATACTTTTATTTTCTGACTTTTGTTTTATTTTACCTTTGAAAAACATTTTTATAAAAAATACATTTTTTTTTTGTAAATATCAAATATTAATATTTTTGTATATATTTAGTATTTAGTAAATATTATAAATACTTATATATTTATTAGTATATTTAGGTTAAAAATACAAAAAATAATACATTTTTATTTTTACTAATATTTAACTTAAAAATCACTTTTTTTCACAATATACTTTCTTTTTATTTATTTTTGTACATAATTAATAAATGTTGCATATAATAAATAATTAAATACATTTATTTAGAAAATTAGGGTTTTGCCCTAAACACATAAAAATACTAAAAATTAATTAACTTTATTTTTGTTTATTTGACACATAAAAAATACTTTTTTTCATACATATAAAAAACCATTTTTTGCATCTTGCACATTTATTATATTTTTATTTAATTGTTGTATATTAAATAGTTTGTATAATTCATTTTGATGTAATAGCTTAGGTTTAAATTCTTGCTAAAATATCCCCATTTGAACATTTGTACCCCCCTTCCCATATATTGTGTTGTAATAACTTAGGACCTTTATTTTTCGCACTTTAAAGCTTTCTAATTATGCCATGTTAGAACTAGGGTTTTGTATGCAAAAATCAATCAAAAATTAGTTTGACCTAAATCCAAGATAAACAAGCATGAAAATGGACAACACTAATCACACTTGCACCCTTAGGGTACTCCACTTGTTGCCTTCAATAATGGTCCATATTGCATGTTAGGTATCTTTGGCAAAAACAAAACAATATCAAATGATCATAGTCCCTCGATGACGCTTTCGAAAGTTGCCTAAAAATGATCAAGTCCCTTAAAGGAAAAATTGCCCAAAGACACTTGGCACCATTACAATCATGGTCTAAACGATGACCCGCGCCCGTCCCGTTAACATCCTAACACAAGATTGTCCACCAAATACAATGGTGGAACAAAATTGTTAAAAGGGTTAAAACATAGCAAAGATCTTTGAGAAATTTAGGGTAGATAACTCTTGGTTGCTTGCCCACTCGCAAACAAAAACACTTGCCTATTTTTTCAAAACACACATCACTACACTTTCAAAACAAACTTTCAAAACATTGAAAACTTTTCAAAAGACAAATACATATTTGTATACATTCAAACATGGATCATTACAAAGGTTGCCACCACATTGGCCTCTTTTCAAAAACATTTTCAAAACACACACACAAAGCACCATTTCAAACAATTGAAAATGCAAGGCAAGTGATCTAAGCAAGTAACTAAGAGCCCATGGATAACCATGGATAGAAAGGGTGCTAATACCTTCCCTTTCTATAATCTACTCCTCAAACCCAAGAAAACATCTCAAAGGTTTTTGCTGTGCTTTTTAACCTTTCCTTAGGATAAAATAAAAAGTCGGTGGCGACTCTTGCTCAACCGAAACATTTGCAAAAACAAACGCAAAACCCAAGTCAGTTCTCCCACCGTATCATACTCACATATATAAGTTGGTCAGGGTTAGGGAATAAGACCATCCCATAGATGAGAAGAGCTACAATCTCCTCAAAAGCTTGCAAGTCTAGAGAATTCCAACAACTTTGGGCCTTCTCAAATAGAAACTTTGACAAGAAGCCTTTGACACCACTTCTAGTTTCCCAATATGTTGTGACATCAGATGAGTGCAAGTGTAGGGCTTGAGCAATCTCTTCTGGCTTTGGATCTCTTTCCGTACCGTTGAAGGGTAGTTGATTGAGAATAGGAATCCTCAAGAGTTGAGAGAATTCTTTCAAAGTGGGCACAAGTTGGTAGTAAGGAAATGTGAAGCAATGATGCAAAGGGTCAAAGAACTGGAAGAGAACTTTCGTCATATCCTCCTATATGTTGGAGGTGACCAAGTTGAGTAGACGACCATGTCTCTCGGTAAATGGAGAATTCTCAGGAATCCTTGAAGCTAGCTCCTTGATTTGTGGAGGAATTCTTACAAGGTTGATTTGGGCAGTTTTCCTGCGAAGTGAATCCATAACCTACAAAACAAGAACAAAGATGAATCTCCAAAATCCTTGAAATGGTTAGTGGATGCATATGATGTTCATGATGTCCATGATGTTATGCACAAGTATATATGTGCAAGCAAATCACACAAGTTCCTAGTTTAGGCTTGCATGGGGTTTATAGGTAAGTACCCTCTTTAAGTTTAGTTGGCTCAACCTGTCCTAGAAATAGTAACCGGGTTCTAAGGAGCTTAATATCACTGGATTGTTTCCTTGTTCATTGTTTCAGTTTAGCCTCTTTACTGACGACCGAAATATTCCAAGAAACCAACCCTCAATGAGTGTAGTATCGAGTATCTACCAACTTCGGACTGCACCAAAGCCGGTCATCTCACTACATCCTAAAAGGCCAAGTTGGTCAAGTAAAGGTTCTAGAAGTCCATTAGTGCTTCATGACATCACTCAGCAGCCCCGTATTCTCTTTGATTGACTCAAAGGCTATCGGTATCCACAAATATGTCGCACTAATATAGCTATTGCTTAGACCATGTCGGTATACCCCACACAGTTTCCACAACGTATTGCTATTTACCTATAATGTTTCCCAAATCCGGGTAGAGGATTCAAACCCAAACAAAGAACCATAATTGTAAAGCAAACAAGTCAAACAAATGTAAGCAAATAAAGGTGATCTAAACCATAAGGTAACCCCACTTTTAGAATTTTCCCCAGCAGAGTCGCCAGTTCTGTGATGCGGTGGGAGAACTGACTTGAGGTTTTGCGTTTGTGTTCGCAAATGTTGCGGTTAGCAAGAGTCGCCACCGACTTTTATTTTATCCAAAAGGAAAGGTAAAAAAGCACAGGAAAGACCTTCGAGATTGTTTTTGAGTTTGGGGGGTAGATTATGAAAAGGGAAGGAGCTAGCACCCTTTTCATCCATGGTTTTCCATGGGCTCTTAGTTACTTGTTTAGATCACTTGGTTTGCTTTGAAATTGTTTGAAATGGTGCTTTGTGTGGTTTTGAAAGTATTTTGAAAAGAGGCCATCATTTAGGCAATCTTTGTAATGATTCTTGTTCGTAAGAATGTATACAAAGATGTTTGTCTTTTGAAAAATGTTTCAATGTTTTGTAAAATGTTTGGAAATGTTTTTGAAATGTGTATGTCTTTGTTTTTGAAAATAGCAAGGATTGTTTTGAAATTGATCAAGTAACTAGAAGCTATCTACCTACTCAAATGTCTTTCTTGTGCATTTTTATTCCTTTGACATTGTTGATTTACCATTGATTTGGTAAACAACCCTTATCTTTGGATGTAAACGGGACGGGTGTGGGTCATCGTATGACCATGATAGCAATATTGCCAAGTATCTTAGCATGTTTGAGGGACCAAGATCATTTTGTTTAGGCAACCTTTTGATAGCGTCATCGAGGGACTATGATCTTATTTGTTTTGTTTTGCCAAGATACTTCGCATGCGTAACATGGCCATTTTGTTTTAGGAAACCAAGTGGGTGAAACCCTAAGGGTGCTTGTGTGCAATGTGTGTCATTTTACATGCTTTTGTCTTGCATTAAGTCTTTTCTATTTGTTTGATTTTGGTTCTTGTCATGCAAACCCTAGTTTACTAACATGGTATATGAAAGCAATAAATTGCGTAAATGTAAACTAAGCTATTACAACAATTATTATGGGAAGGGGGGTACAAGTTTTTGAATGGGGATATTGCACAAAATAAACCCTAAAAATACTATTACAACCCAATTGAATAATGTGTGCATTAAATAAATATACAAATATTTAAATATGCAATGCAATGTATTTATGGAAAAAATGTTTTGTATTTGTTTAATGTATGAGAAAATAAAATTAATTAACCCTAGAAAATAAGGAAAAATAATATTATTATTTTTGAAAGGGGGAAACCCTAATTTTTTTATTAAAGAAAATATATGTTCTATATTAATTATTTTGTCCATTTTTGTACTAGAAAATAATAAATAATATTATGTACAAATATTAAAAATTAAAATATGTATGAAAAATAAATATTTAATGTGTATAAATATCATAATAAAAATAGTAAGTATTTTTTTATTATTTACAAGTTATTTTAAGAAAATGATTTCTATTCTATTAAACAAACTATTTTTATGCAAAAAATAATAAATAAAATAAAATAAAAATGTGAAAATAAATAAATTATTTTTGGGTATTTTTATCATTAGAAAAAATATATACAAGCAATAAATATAAAAATATGCAAGAAAATGTGAAAATATAACAAAATAAATCAGGGGGTACAAATATCAAGCCAGAGGGTGTGAAAATCAAAAACAAAAACAGCCCAACGCGCCAAAAAGCCCAAGGTCATCGTCCCTGTCCTCCAGCATCTTCTCCTTCGCGTGTTTTCAACTCAAATCTGTAACTTTCACATGCTTGCACAAAAATAAAAACTTGTAACATGAAACATGTAGCATTTTATCTCACGATTCCAATGATATAAAATTTGTAACCTAACTCTCAAAGACCAGAGAGAATTTAATAATCCCTAATTCGTGACCTAATTATTTCATGAACTTCAAGCTTCAAATTCTCATGGCACAGTTAATATAAATGACAAGTATGCATATGTACAGCTTCACCATGTTAAGGACTACATTTTTGCTTCACAAATCGTGGCTTGAGGATGCCTAAATAGAGAGATAGAGTTTTGAAAAATACCTCCTTCAGCTGGATTTGGATATGACAATGTGGGGACTTTGAGTGAGGCCTGAGGATCGTGTGAGCTTCCTTGAAGTTCCTTCAAGCTATTCCAATGCGTAGCTTGCTTTGTGGATGGTCAAAACTCTATGTAGAAGTCAAGCTGCAACCTCCAAACTTGAAAATGGAAATGGCTGAAATAGAGCTTACAGTACCAGGACAAGGGCTTGGATAGCTTTGATATTATGTGGCTAAGATGTTTCAAGTGTTAAAAGGGAAAACGCACGAGCCAAAATGAAGTTGGCAATGATTTTGCAGAAGCTCTGAGTTTGGGCAGAAAAATGCATTTTGGAGGGTTTCAGATGTTAAGCATTCGTGTTCAGCATTGTAATGACTTGGTATATTTGTATAGAATGATACAAAGTCCACCCCTTATCAATTGTACAAGTTCTGACCCCTTTTTCCACTTTTCTTGCATTTGAAGAAAAGTTGAAGTGACCATGCTAACAGGCATGTCCTTGCTTGCTTGTGAGCTGCAAAGGGATTGTACAAGTTGCTCAAGATTTGTGGAAATTTCCTGCACCAAAGGGACAGCTCTAAGGCTCAAGAATGATAAAGTTGCAAAAGTTCACTTTATGAAAATGGCAATGTGCCCTTTATGCCTAAAATGGAAAAATCTCTTGTACAATGCTCCAAAAGCAAAGATAAATCCCTTATTCTCTGAGTTTGCATTTAATTATGGAGTTTAGAATGAATTTAGGACCTGTAATGCAAGGTACAAGCATCATGGATCTGATTTGCAACTTGATACACTTCTGAAAATGGCATGAACAAAAGTGATAAAATGCCAATTTCTCTTCTTCGATTCTCCCTAACCACAAATAAACTTGGAGAGTTCTTGGACATTTTGGAAAGCTTGCAATGTGATCTATAATCCATCTTTGAAATGAATTTTGGGATACCTCTTGGAACTAGGTGAAAAATGTCCATGAAGTTGGGTCAAAAACCTGCCTAAATTAGGACAAAATTTCACTAAGTCATTTAGTTCATGGACCTATATTCACAAATTCATAGCTTGAGATCCAAGCATCTTTTGGGAAAACTTTGTGAATCAAAGTTGTATATTTCATGGAGGAATACAACTTTCATGTTGGAAGTTTTCTTTGAATCAAATTGCATCATGGTGAAAAAGTGGTGGAAAGTTGGGAAAAAATAAGAAAATTTCCATACTTAGAAAAATTCTAAGTTATGAAATTTTTCAAATTCAAAACCCTAATTTTCAAAATTGGTTTTCTTGGTGAACAAGTTTCATATTTTGACATATCTTGATGAATTATGACCCTTGGCACTTGATTTTGACCAAAAAGTCAAAGTTTGACTTTTCAGTGTACAGTTGACTTTTGATTAGTTGACTGCAAAATTCATCTGTCAATCCTATGAACTTGAGATCTTTTGAACTATGTGATTAGGTAAAGATGATGCCATTGAACCCTTGAAATCATGTTTGAACCCAATTGGTCATTGGCTAGGTTAAAAACCAGAAATTGCCTTTTCTCAGTCAAAACCCGAATTTTGACCATTATGCTCTTTTGATAATTTGATCAAATTTCTTGTGGAGTTATGATCCAAACTTGATAAAATGGTACGTATGAGTCTAAAATGTTGTTGTGGATAAAAAATTATGAAGTTTGACTGTAAATTGACCATGGTTGACTTTTTTCCCATTACAACTGATTTTTAGGTCAACTGTCCAATTGACTGGTCCAAAATGTGGTTCAAGGCTTGAAACTTAACATGAGCAATCTTAGGGGTCCAACATGATGTATGAAAGTCACATGAAGCATTGGTGGTCCAAAAATCCTTGTGAAAACTCAAACCCTAATTTGGGGTCATCAGTGCAAGATGAGATGTCCTGAGTTGAGCAAACCTTAATCCTGTATTGAGTCCAAGAAGTCTTGTAAGAAAAACCTTGATAAATGAGAGGGAAAATTTTAGGGTACAACGGTAATCTCCTCAAAATGCGGAAACAATGTCAACACATGTTCTTTGTAAGGTATAAGGTTGGGGTGTTTGGTGTCCCATTCCCCTTTGACTTGACTGATGACCAAAGTTGAATCTCCAAATGCATCCAAGGATTTGATCCCCAAGCCTATGGCAGCTTTGAGACCGAAGATACATGCTTCATATTCTGCCATGTTGTTTGTACAGTTGAAGCAAAGTTTGACAGTAAAGGGAGTATGACATCCTTCCGGCGATATGAGTACAACGCCGATACCATTGCCAAGTGCCTTAGATGCTCCATCAAAGAACAGAGTCCATCGGGATCCTTGTTCAGGTCCGTCATATGGCCTGATTTCTTCACAGTTGTCTAATGTCATGATGTCTTCATCCGAGAATTCGAACTTCATGGACTGATAGTCTTCCACAGCTTGGTGAGCAAGGTGGTCAGATACTACACTACCTTTTATAGCTTTTTGGGTAGTATATTGTATGTCATATTCTGTCAGGATCATCCGCCATCTCGCTATTCTTCCAGAAAGAGCAGGCTTCTCAAAGATGTATTTTATCGTATCCATTTTAGATATCAACAGAGTAGTATGGGTCAGCATATACTGTCTCAGCCGGCGAGCAGCCCATGCCAGAGCGCAGCAAGTTTTCTCGAGAAGTGAATATCTTGTTTCACAGTCGGTAAACTTTTTGCTCAAGTAATAAATAGCATGCTCTTTTTGGCCAGACTCGTCATGCTTCCCCAACACACACCCCATTGAGTTTTCTAAAACAATCAAATACAAGATTAAAGGTCTTCCCTCGACGGGTGGTAACAACCCAGGAGGATCTTGTAAAAATTCCTTGATTTTGTCAAAAGCAACTTGGCATTCGTCATTCCATTTGACTACTTGATCTTTTTTCAAGAGCTTGAAGATTGGCTCACAAGTAGCTATCAGGTGAGAAATGAACCTGGCGATGTAATTTAAACGTCCCAAGAATCCTATGACTTCTTTCTCAGTACGAGGAGAAGGCATCTCTTGTATCGCTTTAACCTTGGCAATACCAACCTCGATACCTTTGTTGCTGACGACAAAACCTAGGAGTTTACCAGACCGTACTACGAACGTGAACTTGTTTGGATTCAATCTCAACTTGTACTTCTTCAACCTCTCAAACAACTTCTGTAAGTGGTCACGATGCTCTTTTTCCGTTTGCGATCTGGCTATCATATTATCTATGTAGACCTCTATCTCATGATGTATCATGTCATGAAATAAACTACCATGGTGCATTGATAAGTTGCCTCAGCATTCTTCAGTCCGAATGGCATGACCTTATAGCAGAATGTGCCCCACTGTGTAACAAAGGTTGTTTTCTCCATATCCTCAGGCGCCATTTTGATTTGGTTGTAGCCTGAGAACCCGTCCATGAAGGAAAACACTTTGTGTTGTGCTGTATTGTCAACTAGAATGTCAATGTGGGGAAGTGGGAAATCATCCTTGGGGCTTGCCCTATTCAAATCTTTGTAGTCCACACACATTCTCACTTTACCGTCTTTCTTGGGCACAAGAACAACATTGGAAATCCATTTGGGATAAGAGGTGACAGCCAAGAATCCAGCATTGAATTGCTTCATGACTTCTGCTTTGATCTTTTCCGACATATCAGGCCTCATGCGACGAACCTTTTGCTTTACTGGGGGACAATCTTCTCTTGTAGGCAGACGATGTACCACAATGCATGTATCAAGTCCCAACATGTCTTCATACGACCAGGCGAAGACTTTAACATAGTCGTGTAATAACTGAATCAGGCGCTCCTTGACACTGGGTTCCAAATCGGCACCCACCTTGACCTCCTTTTTGTCCTCCTCAGTACCTAAGTTAACTGTTTCAACCGACTCTTCGTGCGGCTAAATGGTCCTTTCTTCCTATTGCAACAACCTGGCTAACTCCCCTGGCACCTCACAATCTTCCTCACTTTCGTCGTCGGCTTGGTAGATCGGATTTTCAAAGTCACAATTAGCCATAGAAGAATTGTTACCCATGGGATCCTGAGTGGATGTAAATCTGCATTTTAATATGTTAGTGTGTGTAAGAGCATAGCTACCTTTGAAAGAAATAAAATATAAGAAAGAAAGACAAAGAACACAAAATTTGATGCAAAAACGTCCACGATTCATTAATGACATATGAGAATGAAGTGACAACCCTCAAAAATGGACCGTTGTGCCTAGGGTAAGACACAAGGTTTCAAAAGTCTGAATTGTTTAAATATTACAAGCCTGAAAATATTAAGAGACAATTACTCTTGAATAAAAGTAATAGGAATGAAATCTTTGGCCTCCCAATTGTTGAGCCCCCCGCCGATGGTTGGAAAAATCCATTCGTCCATATCACAGCTGCCATCACTATCTTCTACTGCATTGACTCCTTGATTGCTGATACACAGAGGTGGTCCCCCAACGCGAGAACGTCGAACATCTCTTTGGGCATCTGAAGTGAACCCCAACCCAAATTTGTCAGACTTGTAAGGAATATCCGGAAGCTGGCCCCAGATGGTACACTCCTTCTTCAACTACTGTTCGAGCATCTTTCAAAGAGGCCATCTTCAGTGGAGGTCTGGTAATCTTCTGGACCTTTGGAGTAGATTTAGTTGCCGTGACCGTTGCTGGAACCTCCTCAAAGTTTTGATAGGGAGTCTCGATGAATTCACCATCCATTTCAACATACCTGAAAGAGTTCAGATGGCTAACCATGTACTCCTCCTCTCCGTGAACTGTGACAATCTTTCCTTTAATCGGTTATTTTAGCATTTGGTGCAAGGTTGAAGTGACGGCACCCGCACCATGGATCCAAGGCCGACCCAATAGACAAGAGTACGAAGGGCGGATGTCCATTACATAGAAAGTTGAGTCAAAAGTTTGAGTCCCAATTTTTATAGGGATACTAACTTCTCTGTGAACTGTCCTCTTTGAACCATCAAAGGCCCTTACTATGATGTTGCTCGGTTTCAAGATAAGCCCCTTGAAATCCAGTCGGTCGAGAGAATTTTTTGGCAAAACATTCAATGACGAGCCGGTATCTACCAGAACATGGGCAAGTGTGGTGCCCCTGCATTCAATGGAAATATGCAAGGCATCGTTGTGCTTCCTTTCCTTAGAGGTTAAATCAGCGTTGGAAAAGCCCAATCCCTTATCGACAGTTAGACTGGCCACACAGTTTTCAAATTGGTCGATGGAGGTCTCTTGGGGCACGTGGGCGGTCTTAAGAAACTTTACCAAGGCTTTGGCGTGGGTCTCAGAACACAAAAGTAAGGACAATAATGATATCTTCGAGGGGGTCTGCCCCAACTGTTCGACAATGTTGTAGTCACTTTTCTTGATTATCTTCAGTATTTCTTCTATCTCTTTTCTAGAAGCTCCAAGGATGATCTCAGGACGTTCTCTTGCTTGGGCAGGCTCAATCAAAACCTCTTTGCCCCTTGTATCGGTAGCAGGGATAACAGTAGGAGTATCACTGGGAGTGTCGGTAGGAGTGGCAGTAGGAATGATCACAGGAATAACAACGGTCTTTGGAGAAATCTCAGGTGAGAAGACTCTTCCACTTCTTGTTATTTTGCTGGTCCTAGTGATATTACCGATATCGGGATCAATATCTCTTGCAACTTCGTCTTTGACAGCCAACTGATCTTGCTTGATGCCATAGTAATAAACTTCAGCCCCATAATTCCAGGGAACAGCTTTATCCGAAGAGTAAGACATTGGTCTTGGTATAATGATGATTAAAGGTGCAGACCTTGGGACAAATGTAATCCTGACGGGACTTTTGGTGGAGACCCTGGGAGGATTGTCGAAAATGGTGATTATCGAAACATCTTGATAAGAACTTCTGGTAGGAGTAACCTTTTCAAATAGGATTTCTTTACTAGTCATCAGGCGCTGGACGCCTATCTTTAGTAACAAATAGCCGTTCGGTAGAGACTTGCATAAGTGACAATTTTCATCGCAGCTCAGGAACATACCGGCTTGCAGTAGATTCTGTTTAATGGTCAACAGAGGAGTAATTAAGTCATTCACGGAGGAAACAAAACGATCATCATCAATGGCGTTGATACCTTGGCCATGTCTGGGCATTGGTGCTGTTATTACATTAGGCATTTCTGGGGGATCAAATTCAATCTCTTTCGCATCAATAAGGTCTTGCACCTTATTCTTTAAAGCCCAACAGTCATTTGTATCGTGCCCCAGGCTTTCAGAATGATAGGCACATCGGGCATTCGGGTTATAGCGAGGAGAAGCAGTATTGGGGTTCTTGGGAGCTTCCTTTAAAGTTGCCATATTGGTCCTTAGAAGGTGTGGCAAAACTTGAGACATGGTCATGTTAATCCGGGTAAATCGTCTCATGGGCACTTCTGGTTTACGCTGATAATTTCGCTGCTGATTTGGCACTAGATTATAAATCATAACAGCCCCTACCGTTGGGCGACGGTCAGTTTTGTTTTGATTCCTATAGTCATATGCAGCACTGACCTCCTTCTTTCTAACAAAGGGCTTCTTCACCAAACTCTAGGATGCATCTCTTTGAATTTTGCCGCTTTTTATACCGGCCTCGACCCGCTCACCAGTCATGATTAATTCAGTAAACCCAGCTGAGGAACTCCCAATCAGGTGATTGAAAAATGGTCCTGACAAGGTGCCTAGGAACATATCCACTAATTCTCTGTCGGATAGAGGGGGATGGACCCTGCCTGCGAGATCCCTCCACTTTTGAGCATAAGTTTTGAAACCTTCACCTGTTCCCATAGACATGATTTGCAACTGCGTCCTAGTCGGAGCCAAATCAGCATTGTACTGATATTGTTTGTAGAAAGCGGTGGCCAAATCTTCCCAATTGCGAACATTGGTCCCTTCCAATTGATAGAACCAATCCAACTGCGTCCCAGATAAGCTCTCTTGGAAGAAATGCACCCACAGATTCTTGTCAGCCGTATGGGGTTGAATCTTTCTGACGTATGACGTTAGATGTAGCTTTGGACAAGAGACACCGTCATATTTGGCGAAAGTGGGAACCTTGAATTTCTGTGGGATGACAACCCCTGAGATAAGTCTTAATTCTTCAAAATCCAAACCGGGTACCCTCTGAATCTCCATAGCATTCAAATGATCCTCTAGCTGTTTGTATTTATCATCAGCGAGAGGATATTGCTCCTCAGAATAATCAGGTTCTTCCTCTTCCGCAGATGCTGGGTCTTTGTTCACTTCCTAGGTCTCGTCTCCTTGATTATCTCCTTCACCCGATGATGTCGCAAAGTCCAAAGTCCGTCTGGCTTGTCCTTTAAACCTTCTTCCCATGATCACAACACCGGTTGACTTCTTCATTTTCTTCTTCTTCTCTTTGGCCAGCAGAGTCTTCAACTCCTCTTATCCTTTTGTCAGAGCCAAGAGCATTTGTTGAAACTGGGCGTTCTGCGCCTGAAGATCTTTCACAGTCTGTTCAACATCCATCTCACTAAAATAAACAGTAGAAGGATAAGGAGATCAGTTATGAGAAACCTGTATGATGTTATGATGAATGAAGATGCAATATGCAAATGATTTCAAGGAAAATTATAGATTTAAATTTTTTCAAACCAAAAAGGAACACACGTCATATTAAAATACAAGTTTGAATACATCATGCCTCCTTGGGCTTACAATGAAAGAAACAAAATACAACCAAACTCCTAAGACAAAAAGACTGAACGCATCCTTTTTGGAGCAATGTAGGCATTCAGGTTTTTCTCTTCATGAAGCAGTTTGGTGAGCTCTAGAACCTTCTTCTCACTGGCGTAATACTGGGCTTCAAAGGTCTCTCTCTCTCTCTTCCTTCAACTGAACCCAAGCTTTCTGCAAATCTTCGAGAGAGGTAGGCATGTCAGGATGAAGAACGGTGTATGGGACGTCTCCTTCGACAACCGGCTCTATGATGACAAGAAGGATGGAAGGGTAAGGAATTAAGAGATTCTGGGCACGAGTCTGTATCCACCTAAGGTAAGGCTCGAGAGGGATAGAGTTTTTATGTCCCAAAGTCCTACTATCCACCTTGTTCACCATTCCCCAAGCTCGTGTAAACCTCTGGCAGTAACCTTGGTCTTCTCTGTCATAGTCGAACACCAGACCTTGGATGAGCATCTCATGAGGGTCGTCTCTTCGGGCATACCCAAAATGTCAAAGAGCTAAGCATGGGTTGTAGGTGATACCTCCCCTAATACCAAGCAGAGGTAAGTTAGGGAACTCTCCACAACGGTCAATGATAGAGACATCTTCCAAGGATCTCGAGCACCAACGGATATCAGAGTGGGTGAGAGACATCATCCTTTAGGACCATGTCAGTTTTTGCTCGTTTTTCAAGGCTGATTGAGGTAGGTGTGAAGTGAACCACTTAGTGAGTAGGGGGATACAACACAAAAGAGTACCTCTTTTTTTCATGGTGCGGGTATGAAGGCAATGCAAGATGTCTCCTAGTAGGGTAGGTATAGGATTGCGAGAGAGAAAGACTTTGATGGTGTTAACATCTATGAATTGGTCCAAATTGGGAAACAGAACCAAACCATAAATGAGAAGAGCTAGGACGTCTTCGAAAGCTTGGAAATCCATGTCATCCCAGAATGAACGAGCTTTTTCCAATAGAAACTTAGCTAGAAAGCCTTTAACCCCGCTTCTTGTTTCCCAATTGGCTATGACGTCGACCCTCTTCACATGTAAAGCTTCGACGATGACTTCAGGTTTTGGAATCCCTTATAGACCAGTGAACGATATTTGATCAAGCGCGGGCACCCCTAAGAGTAGGGAGAACTCTTCCAATGTAGGTACCAACTGATAATCCGGGAAAGTGAAACAATGATGTACGAGATCAAATAATTAGAATAGTACACACATCATTTCTTCTTGGAAGTTGGATGTAGCTAAACTGAGGAGTCGACCATATTTCTTGGTAAAAGGAGAATCCCCGGGCACTCTTGAGGCTAGCTCTTTAAGTTGAGGATGTGCTTTTACAAAGCTGATTCGGATGGTGTTTCTTCGGAGAGAATTCATGTCTTACAAAACAAAAACAAAGATAAATTTCTAAATCCTTGAAATGGTTAGTGAGCATGCATATGATGTTCATGATGTTTATGATGTTTATGTACAAGTAAATATATATACACACAACAAACAAGTCCCTATGTTTTAGGTTTGCATGAGTTTTATAGGTAAGTACCCTCTTGAAGTTTAGTTGGCTCAACCTGTTCTAGTAATAGTGATCGGGTTCTAAAGGATCTCAATATCACTGACCTTTCTCTTAGGCATTGTCTCAGCATAACAATCTTTTCTTGTGGCCGAGATATCCCAAAAGTCTAGCCTCAACGAGTGTAGTATCGAGTATCAACCAATTTTCAGCTCTACACCAAAATCGGATATCTCACTACGTCCTAATAGCCAAGTTTGTTCAATTAGGGTTCTAAAGTCAATTAGTGCTTCATGACGCCACTCAGCAGCCCCGTATTCTCCTCGATTCACCACGAGGGATACCGGTACCCACAAATGCGTCGCACTACAATAGCCATTGTTTCAACCATATCGGTCTACACCGTAAAATCTCCACAATCTATTGCTATTTACCTAAAAAGGTGTCCCAGATCCGGGTGGAGGATCAAAGCAAGCCCAATACAAAGAACTAAAATATAAAGCACACAAATCAAATAATGAAAGCGAGTAAAGGTGATCTAACCCTAAGGTAGCCCCACTTTTTAGACAATTCCCCATCAGAGTCGCCAGTTCTATGATACGACGGGAGAATTGACTTGGTGTTTTGCATTTTGATCGCATTTGTGCGGATAGCAAGAGTCACCACCGACTTTTCTTTTATCCAAAAGGAAAGGTAAAAAAGCACAAGAAAGACCTTTCAAGATTATTTCCCGGGTTCGTGGGGTAGATTATGAAAAGGGAAGGTATTAGCACCCTTTTCATCCATGGTTTTCCATGGGCTCCTAGTTACTCGTTTAGATCACTTGCTTTTGTTTGACAGTGTGCTTGTGGTGTGGGCTTTGAAAGTTTTTTGAAAAATCTCTTTGTAATGGTTCTCGTTTCTATAAGAACGCGTACAAAGTTTTGTTTCGAAAGATGGTTCAAAGATGTATTTGTGGATTGTGTTTTGGAAAGTGTTTTGAAAAGATGTTTTGCAATGGTTCTCGGCTCTATAAGAACGTATACAAAAGGTTTTGTCTTTTGAAAATGTTTTGAGATGAAAGTGTTGATGTAAAATGTTTTTGTCGTGAGCAAGCGAGCAACTAGGAACGAATCTACCTACTCGAAAGGTCTCAAGGTTCTTTTCTTCCTTTTAATGTTGCTATCTTACCATTGATATGATAAGAAGCCCCATCGTTGGATGTAAGGGACAGGCGCGGGTCAATTTTACAGTCATCGAAAGCAACTTATGAGACGCTTTAGCAATTTTTCGTAAGGGACTAGATCGTTTTATCAAAGGCAACGTCGAGGGTCGTCGAGGGACTACGATATTCTTTTATCAAAGGGTCATTGCTAAAACGTCTCATATTCGGGGGACATGACTGTGTTTTTGAGGCAACAAGCGAGGTTACCCTAGAGGTGCATGTGTGAAAGTGTGTTCGATTCAAGTTAATTTTGTCTTTGAAATTAGGTTATCTAGCGATTAATTTTGAATCTTTCCATGCACGCCTAATTACTATACAGTATGAAGAAAACAGTAAATTGCGGAAATTGAAATTCTACGCTATTACAGAGTTTTCGGGAATGGGGGTACAAATTCACAAATGGGGATGAGTCGAATGCGATTAAAAGTCCAAATAGGCAATAAATACAACCAAATCGAATTGAATCGAGTAATTATAACAGTCTAGGACAATTAATTAACAAAGTATGGCAATAAAAATTCTAAGTTATTTTGTTTGGAAAGTTTGGAAAGAAAAGAAAATAATATAATTGATTAAAAGAAATTAAGTCAATTGTATATACCTTTTTGTTTGGTATTTTGTGTTTATGAGAATATATAAAAAGAAAATAAAATCCTATTCTATATACTTTTTGAATTTTATTATATATAAATTTAAAAAAAATTTTAAAAAAAATTTATTAGAGAAAAAGAAATTGATAAAAATTACTTACAAAGTCTAAACTAACTAATTATAAAAATTGTATATTTTAAGTTTAATTGAATTTTAAGAATTAAAACTAAATATAAAATAATAAATTAGGGAAGTAAGATTAAAAGAATAAAAAAAATAAAATAGAAATGCCCAAGGGAGGAGTCAAACTCATGTCCTTTGGGTTGTCACGGATACGCCTTGCCAACCGAACTACGTTACTTATTTGTTATATCTACACTTCAATTAAACTAAAAGGGAAAATGGTAAGGAGGATTGGGCCAGAAGCCCAATGGGATGGCCCGGTTGACAAAGGAAATGAAGGGTTCATTGTAAACCTAAACACACCAAAGTGCGCCGCAGGTCTTGTTATTGGGAAAGGGAAGCGAATTAAATATTGTTTTTACTGTTTCGGGAAGAGAAAAAAAAACGCAGAATCATCATTGCAAATTCAACATTATCAATATTATATTCTTATCTTACTGTAAAAATAAAAATCTTTTTCTAAACAAAATCAAACCCCTTCACTTTTCCAAACGTAAAAAAATCGTTTTAGAGATCGATCTCTTTTGTTCCTGAGCGGGACTTGAAAACTTCCGATGAAACTGTAAGTTATTGAGGGTGGGATTCACAAGTTCTGTTCCGATGGCCATGAGAGTGAGAGAGGTTTGATGAAGTAGGAAAGGAATAAGACAACGATGGAAGTTGAAAGCAACTCCTTCTTTTCCTCTTCAGTCGGATTGGTGACTGGATGATGGCAAGTTGTTGTTTGAAAGATGGAGTACGAAAAGTTGTTGGGAGGAAGACGAAAATAGGGAAGCCTTGGTGTGGTCTGAGGCTAGCGGCGATAGAGGGAGAGAGAGGTTGAAGAGGTAAGTTATGTTTTAAGGGTTTACTGTATAACTGCTTCTTTTTTTATTTATTTATTTTTAATGTTCAAATAGTTACGAAAATGACATGAAGCAGTAGCTTAAAGAAAGTTCAAAAATTAATAAAAGCAAAGAAAAGCGGCAATATGCTAATGAGATCAGGAAGCGAGACTTACAGGATTGGAGCTTTATGAACGATCCCTTTGAACTTTTTATGTTGCTGCCTCTGTCTGCTTTTAGTTCCTCAATCGTTCCCGCCGTTGGCTTTCGTTTGACAGGGAAGTCTCCTTTGTAAACTTTCCTTCTTTCTCCTTTTTAGATTCTGAAGGGATATGTGAGGAAAATGATGATGATGAGGATTTTTTTTGGTGATGGTTGCTGTTGAAACAAAGAACTTATGTGATGATTTTTTGTGTTTTTAGTGATATTGCTGTTGAAACAATGAACTCTGATGATTTTGTGTTTTTAGTGATATTGCTGTTGAAACAAAGAACTCTGATGATTTTGTGTTTTTAGTGATATTGCTGTTGAAACAAAGAACTCTGATGATTTTGTGTTTTTGGTGATATTGCTGTTGTTGTCTCCGCCCTTGTTTTTGATGCTTCTGTCCCTTTTTATCATAGTAGTGTGATAAAATTTTGGGGGGAAATGTTTGGCCAGTTTGAACACTTGGGGCATGCTGCTGTTATATCTTTATTGTTGCAGGTTTTGTTTTTTTGCTGAAATGGTTCAACTTGCTGGCTGCCTTGATGCAGTTTTTTTATGTTGCCTAATTTATGCAATTGTTGGGCTATTCTGTTAGCAGGTTTGGGCAGCAATGCATGACTTTTATCTTTGTCTTATTTGCTGTATTTGTGAATCAAAAGACATGTTTCAGGATTTGAAATGAGCATATTTATCCGGGCCGATGATAGGACAAAATTGAGGCTTTTGTTGGGCTTTAGTCTTTGATTTGTGATGCTGCTAACTTGTATTTGCCCATTGTGATTTCATTTAAACCACCTCTTTTTCTTTTTGTGAACCGAGATTTATCTTTGTGATTTGCAAATGGAAAAGAAAGCCCATGATTGAAATTGATTTGTATGAGGATTTGAGCTTTAACACATGACCTCTTAAATTTCTGATTCCAAGCATAACTCTTATGATGAGAAAAAATTCATTCTAAACAAATAGTTCCTGAATTTTTCACATACTTGCTCATTTTCTTTTTTCCTTGTTTCAGGTGCAACTGAGAACTGGGCGATCAAGGTTGAAAGACAATGAGTTTCTTGAAGATGAAGCGAACGAAGAAACATTATTTCTTTCCTTTTCCTTTTGTAAACAAGACAAAATGTGATTTGTATCTTAAATTGTAATCCTCTTTGAAGTATATTCTGAAATTGTTTTTTTTTTGTGGTAACATAAATCAATGGAAACTTGAAGTTTATTTGAAAACTTGGATGATAATCGTTGAATTGGAATTGAATTTTTTAGTTTCGGGTAAATCCTTCTGGGTTATTGAATACTTGATACAAACTATTTATTGAAAATAAATTTGAGCTTGAAATGATGCTGATTTGTATGGCTCAACATTGTCCACCTGAATGCAATTTAATTTTGAAAGCGGATATTTCAAACGTGATTATCCCGAAATTTCAAATGATGGATGCAACTGAATCCTTGAACCATTCTTTAAAGAGCCAACAATTCTTCGAGAACATTCATAAAAAAAATCCACTTTAATTCAAACAATCACCAATGCTTCAAACACCCATGACTTGAACTAGTCAACAACCATCCAATAAATCCCGCCCCTAACATTCTATACCATGAACGATCTCATCATAAAAACAAAAGTCTTGAGGAAACGATTAGGATAAGAACTAAACTTAGGAGTTATGAACATTCTAAGTCACAAAATGACCCATAGTGTTTTCACCAATTTTCCATAGCCTTTTAAGCACAATTCGGCCTAGATCCTTGAAGAGAATTTGTTGATGACATCACTTAGGACAATATGAAAAAATAATCATCTCAAGGTCTTGTAATTTGAAGAAATAACGATCAGACGGCCGTTACTTGAAATTAGGTCAAAATTCAAGATGCGACTTCTAACGCATTCGAATTTTTGGTGATCTTCTATGCGTAATCAGCTCTTGACTTGTGAAGAGAAATTTGAGGTGGCATCAGGTAGAATCATACGCAAGGAAAAACCGCTCAAAAACAATGAAAAATGAAGAAGTTACAATCATTTGAATTTGTTCTCACCAAAAGGATTGATTTTGGGGTTGCTGTAGTCATTTTTAGTCATTTGAACCATTGATTGAGCAAACTTGTACTGCAAGGTCTAAAAACTGATTTAAACAACTTTGAGGAGACATGAAGACCTATGAAAATAATTTGAAACCTTGAAGGCTCAATTTTCTTTGAGAAGCGCAAAACCCTAATTGCTGACTTGTTGCCTAGGAAGAGAATCTGCTTGATCAACTTTTGAGCCTTGGGATAATATCTTGAGTGAAAAATAGGAGGGAAAAATTTGGGGTACAACAGACGGCTTGAACAATGACTTCGGTCGAATTCCTGGAAGTCTCAGGAGGGTGTTTGAACCTTTGGTTTGGAAAGATGATGGTTGGAATTGTGTTTTTGAATTTTGACAATCTGCTTTTTTTTTTAGTTTCGTGTGTCTCTTTGGGGATATGTATGTGTGTAAGCGTGTAAGCCTCCATTTGGCTTGCAAGCATGCTGCTTATATAGAGTAGAAAGGAGGGAACAAGAAGGCAATAGTTTTAAACAACCTTGATTAGGTGTTTGAAAGCCATGAATGAGAATTTGTAACGTTGGCCAAAAACATGGAATCTTATCCTTTTTGAAATTTGAATGTATGTGGACATTTTGGCTCCTTCGAATGCCTCTAATTCTTGCCCTTCAATTGGACTTCTTGTATAGCCTTTGAATGGTTCCTTCGAATGGACCATTTGTGTGCCCTTTGAATGGGCCTTTGGTTGCCTCCTCGAATGGACCATTTGTGTACCTTTCGACTGGCTCATGTTCTCATCACCGGGGCTTCTTCATTTGAACCCCTATTCAGCTAGCCCAAATGAAAACTCTTTCTTGGCCAATCGAAGCTTCTTTTGGCATGAATGTGCTTGTGCACGTTGGTTTGAAATTGGCAGTATGTTGGCTTTTGGGCAAGCAGGCCTCTTTGAATATTTTTCTTTCATTTTGGCTAGCAATATCCTTCGTTTTGAACCAATATGTGTGCTCTCTTGAAGGGAAACCATGCATCATTTGTATACATCACTTGCCATTCCTTCAAATGGGCCAACAAAGTAAATCCTTCAAATGGAACACCCACATATGCCCCTTTAAATCCATCAATACATGTCTTTGGAATAGGGAAAATATATGTCCTTCGAATGGACCATGTGCCTGTCCTTCGAATGCGCCACCACTAGGTGTCAAAATATGGAAAATTGTGTGTTAAATATTTTGGAGGTGGAGTTAAAGCTAGCATGAGGGATGCCAATTTCTTGATGAATCGAAGCACATATGAAAGAAAATCACTATTTTATGGGCGTTGGCATGAAGGGAAACCATTGCCTCACGCATCGGAGGCAAGCCCAGAGGAAGTCATTTTCTTGTGGATCAAAAGCAAACATAGAGGCAAGTTGAAGGGGCCTTGGCCTTGTGGATTGAAGGCAAGTCTGAGGCACTTTTGCCTTATGAGTTGAAGGCATGCTGATGGGTCTTTGCCTTGTGAAACCAAGGCAAGCATGAAGAGGCATATGTGTGTTGGTGACAAGATGAGGGGCCTTGGCCTTGTGGATCAAAGGCAAGTCCGAGGCCTTTTGCCTTGTGAGTCGAAGGGAGCTTGCAGGGGGTTCTTGCTTTGTGCGCTAAAGGCACGCACAGAGGGAGTATTTGCCTAGTCGAAGCAGGAATCAAACTGGCTCCAAAGAAACCAAATGCCCAAACGAAGCAGGAATCAAGCTTGCTCCAAAAAGATCAAATGCCCAATCGAAGCAGAAATTAAACTTGCATGCATGGAAATCAAATGCAAAACGAAGCAGGAATCTAGCTTGCTCCAAAAAAGATTAAATGCCCAATCGAAGCATGAATTAAACTTTCATGCATGGAAATCAAATGCCTAAACAAAGCAGGAATCCAGCTTGCATGCAGGTAGCTATTGCATTGTGAATCAAGCCAGCGTGCAAAGCCAATGGTGCAATCGAAGGAGCACTACAGGAGGCCCTTCCCTTTTGGATCGAAGGAGGACGTTTCAAAGGAAACACATGCCCAGTCGAAGCTGGTATACAACAAACAAGCAAAAGACCATGGCTTCAATCGAAGCTTGGAAATTTGAGGCAAGCTTGGAGGAGGTTAGGAGATCAATTGAAGCCTGTCAAAATGCCAATTGAAAGACACCTTTCTCATGCCAATCGAAATACCTTATTTATCTTCAAAAAAATTTATTTTTCTTTAATCAAATGTTTGTAATCACCTATGTAAGAGAAAAATCTTGGGGAAAAATGGGAGGGCCAATTTTGGGGTACAACATAATGCTATCATTCAACAAACTCTACCGAAGAAGGAAAGTGATCCAGGAAGGGTTACTTTGCTTGTTACCATTGGTGATGTTTATGTCGGTAAGGGATTGATCGATTTGGGTTCTAGCACTAACTTGATTACTTTGTCTATTGTGAAAAGATTAGGGAGCATCGAGATGAAGTCAACAAAGATGACACTTCAAACAGCCGACTAATCCATCACCCGTCCTTATGGTGTAACTCAAGATGTGCTAGTGAAAGTGGATACATTTTTTCCTAGTTGATTTTGTTGTGATTAATATGGAGGAATACCATGATACACCTTTGATTCTTGGCCTACCATTCATGAAGACCGCAAGAATGATGATTGACATCGACGATGGTTTGATGAAGGTCCGAGTTCAAGTTGAAGAAGTACGTTTTAATCTATTTGAAGCTATGAAACATTCTAATGATAAAGGAGATTGTTTTAGAGTTTATGCTATTGAAGAAGCTATTTGGGATGTTTCTAGTGAAGTTCATATTTCAACACCTCTTGAGAAAAATTTGACTAATATGATTCAAGTTCTTGATGTCCATGAAGAAAAGGAATTGGAAGAATGTGCGAAGGAACTTGAGACTTTAGAAGAAGTTCAACCTTGGCAGGAAGAAGTTGAAATTTTGAAGAAGGAAGCTAAAGAAAAAGAATCCAAACTTGAATTGAAGATGTTGCCGTCTCACTTAAAGTATGTGTTTCTTGATGATGGTGGTAACAAACTGGTAATCATTAGTAATGCTTTATCGGAGAAGGAGGAGAATTGTTTAGTTCAAGTTTTAAAAGAAAATAAAAGAGCAATAGGTTGGGTTTTAGCGAATTTAAAAGGCATAAGCCCGACTTATTGTATGCATAAGATTTTTATGGAAGAGGATTTCAAGCCGATAGCTCAACCTCAACGCTGCTTGAATTTGACAATGAAATAGGTCGTGAGAAAGGAAGTTGTGAAACTATTGGATGTCAGGATAATTTCTCCTATTTCCGATAGTACTTGGGTGAGTCCGATACATATGGTTCCAAAAAAAGGTGGAATGACCGTAATAAGAAATTAAAAGAATGAATTGATTCCAACAAGAACTGTAACAGGATGACAAATGTGTATTAATTACCGGAGGCTTAATCAAGAAACTAGGAAATATAAATTCCATCTTCCTTTTATAGATTAAATTCTAGAAAGGTTATCGGGTCAAGGGTTCTATTGTTTTTTGGATGGGTATTCTGGTTATAACCAAATTTCGGTAAATTCGGAAGACCATGGGAAAACGGATTTCACTTGTCCGTTTGGGGTTTTTGTGTATAAGAGGATTCCATTTGGTTTGTGCAATGTGTTGTACCCCAAAATTTGCCTTCCCATTTTCTTCAAGACATTCTTCTAGGGTTCTCAAATGCTCAAGGATGCTCAAGAGTTGATCAGATAAATTCTCCTCCTAAGCAATGGGTCCTAACTAAGGTTTTGTGTTTCTCAAGGAAGATTGGATTTCAAAGGCCTCAAGTGGTTTTAATGGTTATTCATATGTCCCTAAGAATTCTCATGTCAAGTTTCAAGCCTTGCATCACAAGATTGCTCAGTCAATAGCTCAGATGATTGAAAATCAACTGTATTGGATAAAAAGTCAAGTATACTCAACATACAATCAAACTTCAAGATTTTTGGTTAACATCAACATTTTGAAGTGATATTCATAATTTGATCAAGGTTTGATCATGATTCCTCAAGTAAAGCCCTCAAATCATCAAAAGTCAAAAGTTGCCAAATTAGGGTTTCCTTAGGAGAAGTCAACTGAACTTTGACCAAGCATAACTTTCACATGCTTCATCAACTTTTCCCTAACCAAATCCAATTTTAAAGGAAATTCAACTCTCTAAAATTTTGTATATGTGTGCTCAAGTCCAAAAAGTGCTTCATTTGAGATATATGAGCCCATACATTATAGGTCATTTCAAAAGTCAACAAAAAGACATTTTTTGTCAAGGTAACTTACATCAAGATAAATGTCTCCAAATGTAAAAATGATAAAAAGAGAAATTGAATAAGACATCTTTAGATTTTCAAAAAGTCTAATATCATTTTCAAAATATGAAAATTGAGAGAGTTATGACTAGTGCAAGTTGGGAAATTTTGAGAAAATGCATGAAATGCAAAGTGAGTAGACTTGAAATGTAGAACTAGTGGGCCTAACTTTTAATGTTTAAACATGTTCACAATGTGTTAGAGGACCTCTAAATCCATGCACATATTTTTTATGATTTTTATTTCTTTTATTTGATTTTTTATTCATTTAAATGCAAGTAAATCAAATAAAATATAAAATCATTGGGCCAAGGCGCATGAGCTTTTGATTTCAATCACATGGAGGCCCAAGAACACATGACAAACATGCCAAAACCGTGTGAGACCTATATAGAAGCATATCTTCATTATTTTGGATTTTTTTCAATTGGTCTTTGGAAATAATTCATACCATGATGGTACAATATTCTTGCCATGTTTGTTTGACATATTTCTTCCTCTATATAAGCATAACGAATACCAATGACAAGGACATGAAAAGATTGTCTCCAAACACCTCTAAAAAATTCTCAAAATTCAAAGGATTAGGGAAAATACAAAACCTATTCTCTAGTAGTTCCCAAGCCATTTCAAGCCTCATATCATCTTCCTGAGGTTGCCAGAAGTCAATACCAGACCTTACTCACCGCGAATCAACCCTAGAACCCTTCCTTGCACTAGCTCTATTTGGTAAGTTAGTGAGTTTCATTTTACAAATTTCAGCACGATTTCAATCATTGCAAGCATGTCAGCATGATTCATATACATTTTTTGAGTCATTCTAACGTCTTACATGCGAGATTTCATGTAGAAACAACATCATGCCATTGTTAGGGCACAAATCTTTTGAAGCTTCGGATCTCACGTTACATGCATTGTTAGGCCAAACTTGTAACGCCCGATAATTTAATTAATTATTTAATTAAATTAATTTTAAATTATTTGTTGAAATGTGTGAGATGTTTCTATATGTTGCTAAGTTGTTATTTAGTTGATTATTTTAGTTGATTAATAATATTAGTAATAATATTAGAATTGTAGAATATTAATAATATTAGAATAATATAAGATTAAGTTGTTGGGCTTAGTTATATGGTGGTACGTAGTAAGGTGGGGGTGTGTAAGTTAGGACCAATGTGATTAATGAAATAAGTTTAAGTTAATATAAGAATTAGGTTAATTATAAAGATTAAGAAAGTCTTAGAGCAGTAACGTAGGAAGTGGCAGAGAAGAGGAACAAGGAAAAGAGGCAAAGCTAGGTTCGATCGGAAAATTGTAGAGCGACCTTAAATTCGAGGTAAGAGTGGGGTTCTAACTCTATAACAGGGATTATGATGAATATTATGTAGGAATTGGGTTGGTGTAATGTTGTTGTGCGTATGTTGTTATTACTATTTCTGAAATTGGTTGTTATCATGTTGTTATAATGTTGTGGATATTCCTGAATTGTTCACAAAATTAACTATCTATTGTTGGAAATTATAATATTGTTGATATAGTCGTTATGTTGCTATCTTGATGTAATATTATGTTGTATCATGTTGTTTTGAAAATACTGTTAGTCGAAGGAAGATTTGGAGAATTATGTGTTGGAATCAGTAAGCTTGTAAAGAAACTGCATGAGAAACACTCTTCCGAGGGGTACACGAGCATGCCGACTGGCATGGTTTGGAGAGGAGTGTTCTGAGCGATACAATTCCATGACGAGCGGCACAACCTTTTAGCTTTGTGCTGAGGGGCACAATTGGATGACGAGGGGCACATCTATAAACCTCTATTTTCTTATGTTTGTTTAGTCTGTTTCCTGTGCCTGTTACTTTACTAATTGGTTACTGATTGTTATCACGGAGTCAATGAATTATGGGTAGAAGAATAATTAAATAACTACAGAGTATATATATATATATATATATATATATATATATATATATATATATATATATATATATATATATATATATATATATATATATATATATATATATATATATATATATATATATATATATATATATATATATATATATATATATATATATATATATATATATATATATATATATATATATATATATATATATATATAACATATATTAAATTAGTTACATAATTTTTATGTAGCAGAGTTAGCAAAAATAAATGATAGCAGAGACTATTTGTTAGTTACCGAAGTAAACAAATTGTAGATTAGCATATATAGCAGGTAGGATTAATAAATGACAGAGTCAATATGCTTTAGCAGGGACAATTATTAAGTTGTCATGATGATGTTGTTGTTAATTGTTGAAGTTGCAAGTAGTGATGAATTTTATTGTGTTGCCTGTATTGACTGGATAAAGCCAAGTTATAGGCTATTAACAGTAAAACAATAGCAGAGATAATTCATACTAGTAGGATGTAATTGCCGGAACCTTATTGGAAAACTATTAGCAGTATAAAAGCATAGTACACGTATGAATAAGTTGACAGTAGAAGTTAATTGTGAAATAGTAACAAAAAGCTATTAGCAATAAAACAACCGTAGAGAATTAATTAGTAGCGCTAGTAGTAGTAGAAATTGTTGATAGCAGTACTAGCTTATATAATAATTGCAGCATGTTAATATTGGAGGAACCGTCATAGAACGTCTAATAGCCGAATATAGACGTATAACTGAATAATTATGTAGTGTTATTGCAATGGGTTTTGATTGTATTTGTGAATTTTACTATGTTGTTGTAATGTCAATATTGTTGACGATGCAAAGTTGCAGGATATACCAATGTTGTTGAAATGCCTCTAATTCTTGGCAGATATTATGTTGTAGGCTTACAACCAAAGTTGAATTATGTTGAGTTGATATTGAATTAATATTGATGTTATAGGCTTATGGCTAACGTTGATTTATGTTGAGTTGTTGTTGTTCCTACATTCATGTTGTGTCGCATACACCATATATCAAGTTGGAGCCGATGCTCATCAAGTTAGACTGGATTGGAAAAATATAAAGTTGAAGGCTTATGCCTTCTTGATGCCTCTATTAATTGGAAGATTATTAAGGTAGGAATTTTGCTCCGTTGGTACCACATGCATGTGCATAAAAATCAAGTCGCATTTCATGTTTCATCTTGAGTTCTGGTATGGAAGAATTAGTTATGTTAAATGTTGTTAAAAAGCTGTAAAGTGGTGATTGTTATATAAATTGATTCTAATATATTATTCATCATACATTCTATTATATTATTTGATATCTCACCACTTCTATTTGAATGTTACCCCTATGTTGGTAACGTGTAGGTAATCTAGAGTGAAGGTTGTTTACCTTCATTAACTCGAGTCAGTGTCGTTGCTCTGATACGTAAAACTCAGGGGGATGAACGCTTGTTGCTTTATCATTGTCATTACTTCAGTTGTTAAATTTTAATTTGATTTTGTTAAGTACTTGTTGTTTTCAGTTGGACAAAGATGTTATGTCATTTGTGTTAAAAATTGTGATTTCGCTGCTTAATTATAAAAGTTATTTTGTTTTCAAAGACTAATTTATATTGTTGTTGGTTCATCCAAGTTTTAAGTGTTATGTATCTGTTTTAAATGCGAATAAATAAAGGTGTTTTTAAGTAGTAAGTGTAGCATCCTATCTGTATGTCGAAATTTTGTAACTCTGATTTTAATATTATTCGACAGGTAGAAATGGGGTGTTACATTATTGGTATTAGAGCAGGTCAGTCCGTCCGACCAAGTTGTTGAGTCAGTAGAGTAGTGTGACAGTTGAATATTGTCGATGTGCTGTTTCTTAGTACGTGTGTGCAACACACTGTCGATACTTGTTTTCTTTTCCAATCGATTGTATGCAGGAGTTGGTTTGAAGATAAGTGGGGGATAAGATTTTCTTCTCGGATATGTTTTGGTTGTAAGATGTTGGTCCGGTATGGCGACAATGTAAGTATTTTTGAAGTTTTATTGGTTCCCGAATCCGAAGGTGACATGGATTAAAGATTTTGTTTGTTAATTAAGATGGAGCGTCTTGAGGGAGGATGATTAAACATTGTTGATGTTTACTTCTCGAAGGATGAGGAGCAATGTAACGGTTATTGATATACGAGTAGAGTGTAAATCCCTGATGTTTCTGAAGGTGATTGTTAAGTAACAAGGATAACTTTTAGAAGATAGAATTTAGAAAGTTGTGATGTTTCAGCGCTACTGGTGGACTGTGAAGTTGTCGGTTTGGGTAGCCCTTCCATAAGATGTCAACGCTTGAACGATGATAGAGTGGTAGATTGATGTAGACCTTGTCGTGGGATCCTTTTGAGTGATTGTAAAAGTTGTTGAAGTTGTTGGAATGTTTTGAATCACGAGTCAGATTCAGAAATGCGAGGAGATGAGTACGATTTCAAGAATGGTAAGTGTTGGTACTGGTACAAAGAAATTCTGTTATGATGTTATCGTAAGGTGTGTAATAGTATGCCGCTGCATGACATAGATGTTCGCATTTTCGGATAACTTTAGAATTCATATCTTGTGTTCCGAGTATCGGATTGGTGTTTCGTTTGAACCTATGAGGAGATAGAAATATATTATATCCTATGAAAGTGTTTTCAAATATGGTAGATGCATTCCTATGTGGATGGACTCTGAAGACGGGTGTAGAACTAGAGGCTTTTTTGGCATAAATGGTTATTATCGCAGTTGTTCGAGACAAGGTCAAGCGTAACATATTGTTGGCAAATAAGTTGAGAAATGAGATGTTCAGTATTAAAAAGGATGTGAAAGTATTGGAGAAGCGCATAGAGATGCAACTTATGATGATTAACAATGATTATGATGAAGATGTCCTTTTAAAGGAAGATGCTTTTAAGAGGAATTATAGTCGTGTTTATGATGCCAAGGTAGTGGCAGGTGCAAGAGAAGAATTGGAGAGGTTTTATCACCAAAACAGTGTGGAACGACATTGTTGATATTTTAATTGGGACGAGACGACGTGTAATGTACTGATATAGTAGTAATTCTTGAGTTGGAGAATACTTAAACTTCGTGTGAGATTAAGTGAGTGTAATATGGACCGTGTAATATGTTGAGCATTGGTGTCTCATCGACAAGATCGAATGAGAGGGAAATTGTGAGAGTAATTTGTAAACCTAATTAGAAATTATTGGATTATGGTGCTTTAGGTGACTTGAGTATAAGTTCTAAAGGAACACTATTATGGTTTGGTAATGATGGTTTATACTCCATTATGGTTGTCGGCTATCTATTGACAAATTGAGGAACTGATCACCCTTAATCTCTTGTTGATAATAGACGAGATCATGTTGGATGGTATAGATTTGTCTTACTGTCTTAATGGTGTGTGAAGTGATTGATGTTATATCGTGAGGATAGTCGCTCATCAGTTTGTGTGAATTAATAGAGGATGGCTAGGAAAGAGTTGAGACGTATTGAACAATTCAGAGTAGTAGGTTTACATGCGAGCTAACGTCACAAAGTGAAAGATTTAGCATATCAAGTGAACAAGGATTTTATAATGGATGTTAAAGAAAGTCAGAAACTAGATTGGAACTTGTAAATCATATAGTTGACGGAAATTTTAATGAGTACGGTGACTTAAGATGGATGATCAGAGTTGCACAGTAGAAGCGTGATGTGGCGTAGTTGTATGCATGTATGACTCGTTAGAAGTGAAGGACTAAATATCAGAAGCCTATGAGAATGACATGTCTTGACCTACATGTTTGATTTGGTGGATTGTTGATATAGGGATGATGTGCCAGGGTACTGTGTTTTCTCGTAAATATTTGCTGATTTTATAAGGATATTAATGTGGTTGTTGGTTGATGGTGAGTTATGTGTATATTTGTTGAGTTATACTGTTAAGTTGATGTTATTATGATTTAGTTCCTGTTGCCGTGATATTGTTTTTGGTTACTGTAAATGATGGATAGTACCCCATAATATGACGAAGTTGATTATGTTGGCTATGTTAATGTCACTATAAGGGTGATACGACGATATGAATAGAGTTGTTGATATTTTTTTGATAATATATATATATATATATATATATATATATATATATATATATATATATATATATATATTATATATATATATATATATATATATATTATATATATATATATATATATATATATATATATATATATATATATATATATATATACTATATATATATATATATATATATATGGGAGTGAAATTGTGTATGTGTTTTGGTGTTGAAAATATTGTTAAGATGATAATGTTGATGTTGTATATCCAAGTATAAATGTGTTATGGTTGTTACTACTTTAAATGTTGATATGTCAAAATATTGTTGAAGTGATTGATAAGTTATTAGCGATTATGTCGCGAAGGTGTTGAATGATTAACATGTGTGTATTTGATTTAAATCTTGTTGAGTTATTGTTGTGTCGAGAAAGTAGTGGTCAAAGTGTTGCCAAACACGACTTGGGGATCAGAGAGTGTGATGCGAAATTCGCGTTAAGAGTGGTAGTATCGAGTAGATTTTCGAGGACAGAAATATTCTAAGTGGGGAAGATTTGTAACGCCCGATAATTTAATTAACTATTTAATTAAATTATTTTCCAATTATTTGTTGAAATGTGAGATGTTTCTATATGTTGCTAAGTTTTTATTTAGATGATTATTTTAGTTGATTAATAATATTAGAATTGTAGAATATTAATAATATTAGAATAATATAAAATTAAGTTGTTGGCTTAGTTATATGGTGGTACATAGTAAGGTGGGGGTGTGTAAGTTACCCAACGTGATTAATGAAATAAGGTTAAGTTGATATAAGTATTAGGTTAATTAGAAATATTAAGAAAGTATTGGAGCAGTAACGTAGGAAGTGGCAGAGAAGAGGAATAAGGAAAAGAGGCAAAGTTAGGTTCGATCGGAAACTTATAGAGCGACCTTCAATCTAAGGTAAGGGTGGGGTTTTGACTCTATAACAAGGCTTATGATGAACATTATGTAGGAATTGGGTTGGTGTAATGTTGTTGTGCGTATGTTGTTGTTTCTGTTTCTGAAATTGGTTGTTATCATGTTGTTATCATGTTGTGGGTGTTCTGAATTATTCGTAAAATTAACTATCTATTATTGGAAATTATAATATTGCTGATATAGTCGTTATGTTGATATGTCAATGTAATACTGCGTCGTATCATGTTATTGTGAAAATATTGTTAATCGAAGGAAGATTTGGAGAATCATGTGTTGGAATCAGTAAGCATGTGAAGAAACTGCGTGAGAAACACTCTGTGCTGAGGGGCACACGAGCATGCCGACCGACATGGTTTGGAGAGGAGTGTGCCGAGCGGAACAATTCCATGACAAGCGGCAAGACCTTTTAGCTTTGTGCCGAGGGGCACAGTTGGGTGACGAGGGGCACACCCATAAACCTCTATTTTCTTCTGTTTGTTTTGTCTATTTCCCGTGCTTGTTACTTTATTAATTGGTTACTAATTGTTATCACAGAGTTAATGAATTATGGATAGAAGAATTATTATATAACTATAGAGTA
This sequence comes from Vicia faba, assembly GCA_948472305.1. NCBI lineage: Eukaryota > Viridiplantae > Streptophyta > Magnoliopsida > Fabales > Fabaceae > Vicia > Vicia faba. Next base: position 1,518,413,436 of record OX451741.1, on the reverse strand, counting down.
CAAATTATATATATATATATATATATATATATATATATATATATATATATATATATATATATATATATATATATATATATATATATATATATATTAAATTAGTTACAAAATCCTCTATTTTCTTCTATTTGTTTTGTCTGTTTCCCGTGCCTGTTACTTTATTAGTTGGTTACTAATTGTTATCACATAGTTAATGAATTATGGGTAGAAGAATTATTAAATAACTATAGAGTGTGTGTATATATATATATATATATATATATATATATATATATATATATATATATATATATATATATATATATATATATATATATATATATATATATATATATATATATATATATATATATATATATATACTAAATTAGTTACAAAATTGTTATGTAGCAGAGTTAGCAAAAATAAATGATAGCAAAGACTATTTGTTAGTTACCGAAGTAAACAAATTATAGATTAGCATATATAGCAGGTAGGATTAATAGATGACAGAGTGAATATGCTTTAGCAGGGACAATTATTAAGTTGCTATGATGGTGTTGTTGTTAATTGTTAAAGTTGCAGGTAGTGATGAATTTTGTTGTGTTGCTTGTATTGATTGGCTAAAGGTAAGTTATAGGCTATTAACAGTAAAACAATAGCAGAGATAATTCATAGTAGTAGGATGTAATTGCAGGAACCTTATCGAAAAACTATTAGCATTATAAAAGCATAGTACATGTAGTAGGAATAAGTTGACATTAGAAGTTAATTGTGAAATAGTAATAGAAAGCTATTAGCAATAAAACAACAATAGAGAATTAATTAGTAGCACTAGCTGTAGTAGAAATTGTTGATAGCAGTACTAGCTTATATAATAATTTCAGCAGGTTAATATTAGAGGAACTGTCGCAGAACTTTTAATAGCCAATATTGTACCCTAAAATTTGCCCTCCCATTCTACTCAAGACATGCTCATTGAAGTCCCCAATTGCTCAAGGTTTACCAAGAATTGACCAGACAAATTCTCCTCCTAAGCAATGGATTTCCATTTAGGGTCTCATTTCTCATAAAAAATTTGGTTTGAAAAAGCTTCAAATGATTTCCATGTTACTATATACGCCTCATCATAATGGCCTAACTGAAAGAAAGAAAATAAGTGTATGTCAAAAGCTGAAAATATGCCTAAGATCTTTTTGGTCGAAACAGCTTCGACAGTAGTACGCAGTCTATTCTGATGCCCAACGAAGCGCTAGGATCAATGAAATAATGGTTAGAAAGAAAGTGTGAGGAGGCTTTTATGAATTCTTCGATTGATGAAGAGATATTAAAGAGCTTCACTATGGTTAACCATTACCGAAGGGCTCGTTTTCGAACTAGGGAAATGTAAGCTATTTGAAGCAGTACAAGGAAAAACACTTCGACTAACATGTTGTTTGAATTGGAGCTTCGAAAAGAAGAAGATTTTGAATTCAAAAGATTCGATCTTATCCAAAGAAACACGTGGAAGTATAATGGTTCGAAGGACATGAAACCTTCAAACATGGCATGATCGAAGGAGAGTTAGGGACGAATCAACCAAATATAAGTCATCTAAGAGTTCTTGGATCAATGTGTTTCAGGCATGTATCTGAACAAGTAAGGAAGAAGTTGGATGATCGAAGTGAAGTCTTGGCATTCATAGGTTATCATTTGATTGGTGTATACAAGTTGTATTCACCCAATCGAAGACAAACTAGTGATCAGTAAAGATGGTCTTATAGACGAAATCAAAGGCTGGGATTGGAGTCAAAGTTCAGTTCGAAAAGAAAATGAACAAGTTGATACTTCGACTGGTCGAATCGAAGAGTCACCTATGCAACTGTGTTCGAAGGAGACAAACATAATGAAGCTTCGACACAGTCACAATTGTCACCACTGTGTTCGAAGGAGAAGGAATAGAACGAAGCTTCGACAAGGCAAGATGAAGGGGTGATACTTCGATTGGTCGAGTTGAAGGAAAGGAGATCGAAAGGAACAAGAACTGAGTTCGACTAGGCTGATGGGATATGAGTGTTTTCCAGATCAAGCAACCAATGCAGATGGTGAGTTAATCAAAGAAGCCATGATGATGAAGCCTTGAGCAATTCGAATTGGAGCTCAGAGCCATCGAAAAGAACAATTCTTGGCAGCTGGTCGAAAGAACCAATTGATTTGAAACGGAGATGAAAATTGAAACACCAACCATAACATGTCTAGGTTCATTATGCTTCAAGAATGGCAAGAAAATTATCAAAATGACAAGTTTTCAAATATTTTGATTATGCTTTCAAAGCTATGATTAATGGATGATTCATGCAATATTTTCTCATCACCGCACCCCTATAAGTACAAGACTAAATCAGAAGCAACACACACAGGGAAACCACCTCAAAGAGCCACGCGAAAATCACAAAGAAATACATCAAAATTGTCAAATTTGAATTACACTTTGCAGGATCCTCCCGTCCAAACGAATACCAAATTCGTATTCCTGAGATTCTCATAAGCTCATATCAGCTCTCCTCCAAGCCTGAAGCACGCCCAAAAGTCACGCACCAAGCCCACTGGTCCTTGGTAAAATTCTGGATCATAACCCTTTGAATACATAATTTAAATTGGTTTTATATGCATGTTTATATTATTATTTAAGTCTAATATGCTACATGCGAATATGAGTGTTAGAAGTACAGGGTGCCATTTTTAGAGCTTCGAAGCAGCCAGGCTTTGAACTGGGTGATACAAGGACCTTTTGCCAACTTTAACCCCGAATTTGGATTCAGGGGATGGTCTTACATAGTGTAGGGTCCTTGGATTTGTTTCGATCTAGCATTTGATCAAGTTTGCAGGTGTGCGTGCAGGGGAAGGACCTGGGTTCGATACTCAAGTTGTGCATTTTTGTTTTCTAACTATTTCCTTGCAGATCTGGCGCTTCAAGCCCAAACAGACACACCATGTACCATCACAGCATCATCATCTGATCCATATCCAAACACATCAACATTCAGCATCATGGTAGACCCTCAAGGGCTAGCAATATAGGATCCAGCGCAGCTCATGGGTTCTGTTTTTTTGGGCCTAATTTTTTCCAGATCATACCACCCCTTGTTTACTTTTGCTGCCTGGCCCATTTTATATGTTTATTTTTTGTTCTTTTTAGTTATTTTTTATTTAATTATAAAATCAGATAAAAATCACAAAAAAAATAGGTTTTAGTTTTTTTTATTAAAGTTAATTTTTTAATTAATTATTTAATTACCTTAACACTTTCTTAAAATTAAAATTAAGTAGACTTAGATTTTATTCTCTTTTATTAAACAAAAACCAACAAAAAGATTTCATTTTCTTTAGGATTTAGACGTCCTTTCTAATTCGCGCACAATTTTATTTTAGCATTACTATTTTTCATACTATTGTAACTGCCTACTGAGATGTAATAGAATTAAACTAGGGTTTTACATTTACTGTTTTATTTCCCCATGTTTTGGATATGTAATTAATCCCCCTCCCCGAAGCCTTGTAATAGTTTAGAATTTATCTTCCTGCATTTTAAATTCCTGCAAATTATTAACTGCTTAGATGCATGACTAATAGGATTGTATGGAAAGAGTTTAATAATCAAATACTAGCAAACCTAATGCAAAAGATAAATAATTGAATACAACACAATTGCACATATACACCTCTAGGGTACCCCACTTTGGTTGCCTTCGGAAAAAATAGTCACAACTCTCGAAATGTGAGAGAATTTAGTGACTACCCTCCGATTTAAAGATCATATGTCCCTCGATGACCCTATCGACGTTGCCTCAATAAAAATGATCTTAAAACCCTAGGGTAATTACTAAGGTTTCTTGCCCATTTGCCTTTGTGACTATAAACTTCCCTTCGAATATTCCTCAAACATCCAACAGCTAGGGCTACCTACTTACTAATAGTAGGACAACACTGTCTAAAGGAAAAGAGGAAAAGAATAACCCTTTCAAGTAAAAGTAGATAGTTCCTAGATGCTATACTCAAACAACTTTTACACTTACACAAAACTCCTTTCAAAAACATTTCAAAACACTTTAGCAACACTCTTGAGGACTGATACAAGATTTATCATAAAGCAAACTTCCTTTTTGAAATTTCAAAATACTTTTAGAAAAAACACACAAAGCACAAGGTATTTCAAAATGAGCGAAGCATCTAAGAGCCTGTAGAAAACTACGGATGGAAAGGGTGCTAACACCTTCCCTTTCCATAATCTACCCCCTTACTCAAAAAACTCTCGAAAGGTATTTTTATGTTCTTTTCACACTTTCCTTTGCTGGATAAAAGAAAAGTCGGTGGCGACTCTTGCTTACCGCAACATTTACGAATACAAATACAAAACCAGTATAACAGTCGGTTCTCCCACTGTATTACAGCCAAGTATAGACGTATAACTGAATAATTATGTAGTGTTATTGCAATGAGTTTCGATTGTATTTGAGAATTTTACTATGTTATTGTAATGTCAATATTGTTGACGATACGAAGTTGTAAGGTATACCAATGTTGTTGAAATGCCTCTAATTCTTGGCAGATATTATGCTGTAGGCTTACTCCCAAAGTTGAATTATGTTGAGTTGATATTGAATTGTTGTTGATGTTATAGGCTTATGGACAATGTTGATTTATGTTGAGTTGTTGTCTGTTGTTTTTGTTGCTACATTCATGTTGTGTCGTATACACCGCATATCAAGTTGGAGCTGATGCTCGTCAAGTTGACCTGGATTGGCAAAATATAAAGTTGAAGGCTTATGCCTTGTTGATGCCTCTATTAGTTGGCAGATTATTAAGTTGGGAGTTTTGCTCCGCTGGTACCACATGCATGTGCATAAAAATCAAGTCGAATTTCATGTTGCATCTTGAGTTGTGGTATGGAAGAATTAGTTATGTTGAATGTTGTTAAAAAGTTGTGAAGTGGTGATTGTTATATAAACTGATTCTAATATATTATTCATCACACATTCTATTATATTGTTTGATATTTCACCCCTTCTGTTTGAATGTTACCCCTATGCTGGTAACGTGCATGTAATCCAGAGTGAAGGTTGTTTACTTCATTAATTCGAGTCAGTGTCGTTGCTCTGATACGTAACACTCGGGGGGATGAACACTTGTTGATTTATCGTTGTCATTACTTCAGTTGTTGAATTTTAAGTTGATTTCATTAAGTACTTGTTGTTTTGAAGTTGTTTTCAGTTGGACAAAGATGTTATGTCATTTGGGTTGAAAATTGTGATTCCGCTGCTTAATTATAAAAGTTGTTTTGTTCTCAAAGACTAATTTATGTTGTTGTTGGTTCATCCAAGTTTTAAGTGTTATGTATCTGTTTTACATGCGATTAAATAAAGGTGTTTTTAAGTAGTAAGTGTAGCATCCTATTTGTATGTCAAAATTTTGTAACTCTGATTTTAATATTATTCGCCGGATAGAAATGCGGCGTTACAAAACTAACCACACCATGGAATTCACAGGACCTTAATTAGGCAGTTAGGGTCATTTTCCTTTTTGTTTTATTTTATTTTCGCGGGTTTGGATTTTTACATCATCAGAGATAATGACCGGAACCACCATCCATGGTGGTCTGACCGGTGGGAGAAATCATGTGGCAGAACATGACAACATGATTGGTCCATATAAAAGGATAGGGACCCACTCATACGCGCGTGTTTTAATTGTTTGAATTTTAGCATTTGTTTTTTATTATGTATTTTTTGATTGATACAAACTAACATATGTAAAGACCACCCCAATGGTAGCGTGCTTGCTCTTCAGACTCTCCTATGCCTGTACCTGGGTTCGATCTAGGCGTGGGTCATTTTTTTCATATTTTGTGATTCTTACTGGTCCAGTGCAAGCAGACCTAGCGCGCGTATCATGCGCTCACGTCATCACCATCTGATATTCACCAAGTCAGATCTAACGACCCAGATTCGCAAACGTACCATGGAACCCTTGAAGCCAGCCACACTGGATCTCACGCAATACTGGGCTGGTGTTAATGGGCCTAGTGATTCATGCTTATCACACCTCCAGAATTACTCATTCAAGCCCATCACTTTTTTTATTTTGTTCCAATTTCTTTTTTTTATATAATTAACCTTTTTTTCTAATTAATTTAAAATTAATTTAGATTTAGGTTTTTTTTCTTTGACTAAATAAATTAAATTAACTTAACTTTTTTTATTAAATTAATTGAATTAATTAAATTAGTTTCTTTAGGCTTTTATTATTAAACTTTTTTTATTAAAAATAATTTAGGGTTTTATTTTAGGTTTAAATTAATTCCCTTTTTCCCAATTAAAATCAATTAATCATTAGGATAAATAATCAATTATTTTTTCGTTAAACATCTCCGCTTCTTTCCACAATCTTCACACGTTCCTTTACTTTCGCATTAGTTTTTACAATAATGTATTTGCTAAAGGCTGTAATAATTAATTAGGTTTTTTTTACCGCTTTCTTTCTTTCCCCCAATTTTTGTGGTTTTATACCCCTCTTCCCTGAAGCCCTGTAATAGTTTAGATTTCTTTTCCGCATTTTACCATTTTCTTATAACTGCTAGATGTATTCTAATAGGGTTTGTATGGCAAGATCTAAAACAAAATGCTAGATAACCCTACTATGCAAGATAAATTAACTGAATTAAAACACTATTCACACACGCACCTCTAGGGTAACCTCACTTTTTGTTTTTGGATAAAACAGTCATGTCCCTCGAACATGGGACGCTTTAGCAAAAGACCCTCGGTTAAAAAGATCGTAGTCCCTCGATGACCCTTCGATGCTGCCTCGGTAAACGATCTTAGTCCCTTATGATAAAATTGCTAAAGCGCCCTACAAGTTGTCTTTATGATTGTATGATGACCCGCGCCTGTCCCTCATACATCCAATGATAGGGCTTCCTACTAACCAATGGTAGGATAACACTATCTAAATGAAGAGGAAAAGAACAAAATACTTTTGAGTAGGTAGGTAGTTCTTAATCCCTTGCTCGCGAACATTTCAAAACATTTTTCACACAATGACACTTTTTAAGCAAATATTTTCAAAATAAACATTTTGTATGCATTCTCAACGATACAAGAATCATTACAAAATTTCCACACTTATACGTTTTCAAAATATTTTTAAACACATTCACAAAGCACTTTCAAAGTGAGCTAGCGATTAAGAGCCCGTAGATAACTACATATGAAAAGGGTGCTAACACCTTCCCTTTTCATAACCTACCCCCCGAACTCAGAAAAATTCTTAAAGGTCTTTCCTGATCTTTTCACCCTTTCCTTTATTAGATAAAAGAAAAGTCGGTGGAGACTCTTGCTATCCGCAACATTTGCGATAAAATGCAAAACAAAGTCAGTTCTCTCGTCGTGTTATACAATTGGAGACTCTGTTGGGGAGTATGACTAAAAAGTGGGGTTACCTTAGAGCTATATCACCTTTAATTTGCTTTCCTTGTTTGATTTGCCTAATTTATTTTTAAGGGTTGTTTGGGTATTTATTGTAAAGATCCTATACCCAGACCTGGGGGCATTTTAGGTAAGTAGCAATAGATCGTGAAAACTATACGGAATATACTGATATGGTTGAAGTGATGGCTACATTAGTGTGACACATTGGTTGGTGCCAGTGCCCCTTGAGTCAGTCAAGGAGAATGTTGGGCTTCCGCGTGGTGTCATAAGCACTAACTGACCGTAGAACCTTAGTTGACACAACTTAGCCATTAGAAAGTAGTGAGATGGCCGGCTTTGGTGCAGACTGAAGTTGGTTGATACTCGATACTACACTCATTGAGATTAGACTCCTGGGATATTTCGGTCGCAAATTAGATGCAGTGCTGAAACAATGCCTGAGAGAAAGATTAGTGATATTGAGACTCCTAGAACCCGGTTACTTCTTTTAGGACAGGTTGAGACAACTAAAACTCAATAGGGTACTTACCTATAAACTCCATTCAAGCTTGAACCTAAGGCCTTGTGTGTTTTGTTTGTGTGTAATTAATTGTTCAAACATGACATCATAACATCATGATATCATACCATATCATTTTCACTAACCATTTTAAGGACCAAGGGATTTATCTTTGTTCTTTGTTGTAGGTTATGGCCTCTGCTCCCAGAAACACTATTCGGATTAACTTTGTAAGGGTACCTTCTCAGCTCAAGGAGTTAGCCTCAAGGGTTCCTGAAAGTTCTCAATTCCGCAAAAGGCATGGTCGACTACTCAGTCTAGTTACCTTAAGTTTTGAAGAAGACATGATGAGTTTTCTATTCCAGTTCTTTGACCCTGCACATCACTATTATCACTTTTCCAGATTATCAGCTGGTACCCACAATGGAAGAGTTATCTAAACTACTGGGAGTACCTGTTCTTGATCAGACACCCTCCACCGGTTTAGAGGAAGCTTCAAAACCATAAGATATTACATCTGAAGCGGTTCGACATTGTATCTAATTGGGAAACAAGAAGTGGAGTAAAGGGTTTTCTTGCTAAATTTCTGATAGAAAAGGCTCAATTGTTTCTGGATGCTATGAGTTTTCAGGCTTTCGAGGAGATCTCGGCTCTGTTAATCTATGGATTGGTACTATTCCCTAATCAAGACTAACTCATAGATGTGAATGCCTTCAAAATATTTCTTGCTCGTAATCCTGTGCCTACCTTGCTTAGATATATCTTACATTCTCCTCATACTCATACTATATAGAAGCGAGGAACTCTCATGTGTTGTATAACTTTGCTATCCAAGTGGTTCATTTCTCACCTTCCCCACTCGATAATAAATAATGAACAAGGATTGAGGTGGTCTCAAAGAATAATGACACTCTCTCATACAAACATCTATTGGTACTCCCGATTTCACGAGGATATCACTATCATTGACTGTTGTGGGGAATTCCCTAATGTTCCACTCCTTGTCATCAGGGGGGGTATTACTTACAACCTTTCTCTAGCTCTACATTAATTTGGTTATGATCTAAGAGACGGTCCTTATGACACACTTATGCAGGGTATTATATTCGAATACGAGAGCGATCCTCAAGGTTATCGTCAAAGGTTTATACATGCTTGGGGCATGGTGAACATGATTGATAGCAAGACTTTAGGACAACAAAATTCCATCCCTCTAGAACCCTATCTCAAATGGGTACGAGCTCGTGCTCGAAACCTTATGATTCCATGTTCTGCTGACATACCAGTAATCATGGAGCCTGTTGCTGAAGGAGACATTTATCGCGCCATCCTTCATCCAGACATGCCTAATGACCTTGAAGAGTTGCAGAAGTCTTGGATTCAACTCAAGGAAGAACAGGACGCCTTTGAGACTCAATTACATGCAAGTGAGAAGAAAGTGTTGGAGCTCATGAAGTAACTTCACGAGGAACAAAGTCTTAACGCTTATGTCAAGACGAAGAAGAGGCGTCTATAAGAAACTTAAAACTTTAGGAGTTTTTAATTTATCCCTTTGTAATATTTTGTATTCACATAAACTTATTGATAAAAACTTTATTTTTGTTTCCTTCTGGTTAACAAATTTAAATCTCATAAGGTCCTTGAAAACATTGCATATACATATCATGCATATCACTACATGACAGGTGTTTCAAGACAGGTTTCTTATCTTTTTGTTGTTTATTTCAGTAGAAAGAATGGATCTTGAACAAACAGTTAAGGATCTTCAGGCTCAGAATGCCCAGTTCTAGTAAGTGATCCTGAGTCTAGCCAAGGGGCAGGAAGTGCTGAAAGCCCTAATCACTAAAGAAAGGAAGGAGAAAATCAAGAAACCAGTTGGCATCCTCAACATGGGTAGGAGACTCAAGGGTCCGGTCAAACGAGCTTTGGAGTTTGAAGGAGAAGATGAAGAGGATGATGATAAAAGTATGAAGGCTGACAATCAGGGTTCTGATGAAGAGGAAGTGAACTATTCAGATGAAAAATATCCTCTGGTTGGCGACAAGTACAAGTAGCTGGAAGATTGTCTCAATGCTATGGAGATCCAGAGAGTTCCTGGGTTGGATTTTGAAGAGCTAGGTCTTATCTCAGGGGTTGTTATCCCTCACAAGTTCACGGCCCCCGTCTTTGCCAAATACGACGGTGTATCTTTTCCTAAGCTCCATTTGCGGTCTTATGTCCAAAAAATCTAACCCCATACTGCTGATAGAAAATTATGGGTAAATTTCTTTCAAGAAAGCTTGTCGGGGAAGCAATTAGAATGGTTCTATCAGTTGGAAGGAACCAACATTCACACCTGGGAAGACTTGGCTGCTGCTTTTTACAAGCAGTATCAATATAATGTTGACCTTGCACCGACTCGAGTGCAATTACAAAACATGTCTATAGGCTCAAATGAGGGTTTCAAAGAATATGCCCAAAAGTGGAGAGACTTAGCTGGAAGGGTGCAACCTCCTTTGTCCGATCGAGAGCTAACTGATATGTTCATGGGAACTTTGACAAGTCCATTCTTTAATCTGCTGATTGGGAGTTCGTCATCCGGTTTTACTGAGCTAATCCTGACTGGGGAACGAATTGAAAGCGGTATCAGGAGCAGAAAGATTCTGGTGGCCGCGTCTTCTAGTGTTGAAGAATGCGTTCAATAATAAGAAGGAAACCAATGTTGTTTATGGCCAGAAGGGACATAGTAAGAATGATCACCATCAGTCTGTGAGAGCAGTGTTGATTTCTAATCCTACACTTATTCAACAACAACAACAACAACAACAACTGGGAAATCAACATAGGTCAGACGCTCTAAAGAGGAAGTTCACCAAAATTAATATGCCATTGTCTCAGGCATTTCAACATCTGTTAAAAGAAGAATTGATAACACTACAGGATCCTCCTCAAAATCCCAACACCTCCTCCCTTAAGTACAACCCAAATGCAAAGTGTGCCTATCATTCTAACAGTCCAGAGCACAACACCAACAACTGCTGGTCCCTGAAGAAAAAAATCTAGGATATGATCGACGCGAAAGAGATTGAATTTGATCCTCCCAAGACCCTTAATGTGATCACTGCACCTATTCCCAACCATGGTAAAGGTGTTAATGCTATCGACGATGTTTCTTATGTCTCCACCATAAGTGACTTGACCACTCCCTTGATAATCATTAAGAAGAATCTGTTGTAAGCCAGTTTATTTCCGGGTTGCCTTGAAAGTTGTTACCATTATGCGTCCCAATCTGATGGATGTATGTGGCTGAAGAAGGGTATTCAAAATTCGATTGATAGCCGTAAAAATCTGTTTGAGAAGACTCTGTCCAAGAAGAGTTTGCATAAAAGTTTGTCTCAATAGCTGAGACTTGAAGATGTTTCTATAATCACAATTTCCAATACTCCTGTATGGATCACCTCTAAGGGTCCTATAAAGATTCCTGCCGAGCCTAGGGTGGCTCCCCTAATCATTACTTCACCGGAGCCTGTCCCCTATTCCTCTGACAAGGTTGTTCCCTGGAATTATGGAGCTGAAGTTTATTACCATGGTGTTAAGCAAGAACCATAGATTTCCAAAGATGAAGATACTGAAGTTACCAACCTCAATGTTGAAAATCTTGTTGGAACTACTAAATTTACCAGAACGGGAAAGGTCTTCTCTCTAGAGATCTCTCTTCCAAAGACTATCATAACACCTGTTAGTATCCCTACTATTGGGTCAACTGTAGACACCCGGAGCAAAGAGATGATGATTGAGCCTGCCCAGACGGAGGCACCATTAAAAGATTTACTGTTGAAGATTCATCCAAACAAGAGATGGAGGAAATACTGAAAATCATCCACAAAAGTGACTACAATATCATTGAACAGTTAGGGAAGACGCCCTCCAAGATATCCATGTTATCCTTGTTATTGTGTTCCGAAGCATGCTCAGGCTTTAGTAAATTTTTTGAAGACTGCTCATGTACCTCAAGAGACCTCTGCTGATCATTTTGACAATTGTGTACCAAGCCTAATAGTTGATAACAGATTAGGCTTTTCTGATGCTGATTTAACTCCGGTAGGAAAGAATCATAACAAGGCCCTGCACGTCTCTATTGAGTGTAGAGGGACTACCTTGGCGTATGTGTTGGTGGATACAGGTTCCTCACTAAATGTATTACCAAAAGGTGCTCTAGATAGACTAGACTATGAAGGGGTTGTGCTGAAACCCAGTGACATTGTGGTAAGAGCCTTTGATGGGTCAAGGAGAATGGTACATGGAGAGGTTGATCTTCCGATCAAGGTGGGATCTAAGGTCTTCGACTTCACCTTTTATGTAATGGATATTCGTCCGAGCTATTCCTCTTTGCTTGGACGCCCCTGGATTCATGGGGCAGGCGCTGTTACCTCTACCTTGCATCAAAAACTGAAGTATCCGTTGAAAGGGAAAATCGTCACAGTTTGTGGAGAAGAAGAGTATATGGTGATCCATTTGAATTCTTTCAAATATGTTGAGATGGATGGTGAATTCATTGAAACTCCCTGTCAGACCTTTGAATTAATCCCTCAGACGATTGTCGTTGCTAAAGCTACTCCTGCCACTACTAATATTACCAAGGATCCACCGAGAATGGCTTCTCTGAAAGATGCTAGGGCTGTGGTAGAAGAAGGTGGTTTCACTATTTAGGGGCAGCTTCCTTACATTCTTTACAAGTCCAACAAATTAGGTTTGGGTTTTACCTCAGAGGCTCATAAGGCGGTTCTTCGTGCTTGTGCTGGGAGACCACCTTTTCGCATCAACAATAATGAAGTCAATGCTATAGAAGACACTGATAGTGACTGTGATTTGGACAACTAGATATTCCTTACTACTGGAGGTGGACTCAATAACTAGAAGGATAAAGAATTTATACCAATCTCCTTTATTCATAAGTAATTGCTATTTCCTGTTTTTACCACTTTCAAGTTTTTGGGATATGTAATTTTAAAACAATAACTTTAATCCTCGTGCCTTACCCGGGGCACAACGGTCCACTTGTTAGGGTTGTTATCTTTCATCCACATATGCTTATATAATAAAACATTGGACGTTTTTGCATTCAAATTTTGCGCTCTCTGTCTTTTCATCACTTTATTGCTTTCAAATATAGATATGTGTTTCTTACACACACCCACACACTACATTGCAGATCCAGATCCACTTTGGATCTCATCGATATTGATTCTACTGCTGTCACTCATGACTTTGAAAAGCCGATATACCAAGCCGAGAACGAAGGTGAGGAAGATTGTGGAATACCTGGAGAACTTTCTAGACTCTTAATACAAGAAGAAAAGGCTATCCAACTACATGAAGAGACGGTTGAAGTTGTAAACTTGGGTACCAAGACAGACGAAAAGAAGTCAATGTAGGCGCCAACTTAAAGAGTAGTGTCAAGAACAAGTTAATTCATATGTTGCATGACTATGTTGAGATCTTTTCTTGGTTGTACGAAGACATGCTAGGGCTCGATACTGAGAATCCCCAGTTCCAACAAATGCTCCTAAGTCCAGCCAAGGGGCAGGAAGAGCTGAAGGCCCTCATCACTAAAGAGAGGAATGAGAAAATCAATAAACCAACTAGCATCCTCAACAGGGGTAGGAGACTCAAGGGTTCGGTCAAACGAACTTTAGAGTTTGAAAGAGAAGATAAAGAAGAAGATGATAAAAGTATGAAGGCTGACAATCAGGGTTCTGATGAGGAGGAAGTGAACTATTGAGGAAACACTGAAAATCATCTGCAAAAGTGACTACAATATCGTTGAACAGTTGGGGAAGACGCCCTCCAAGATATCCATGTTATCCTTGTTATTATGTTCCGAAGCCCATGCTCATGCTTTGGTAAAAATTTTGAAGACTGCTCATGTACCTTAAGAAACCTCTCCTAATCAGTTTGAGAATTGTGTAGCAAGCCTAACAACTGATAATGAATTAGGCTTTTCTGATGCTGATTTAACTTCGGAAGGAAAGAATCATAACAAGGCCCTGCACGTCTCTATTGAGTGTAGAGGGACTACCCTTGCGTATGTGTTGGTGGGTACAGGTTCCTCACTAAATGTATTACCAAAAGATGCTCTAGATAGACTGGACTATGAAAGGGTTATGCTGAAACTCAGTGATATTATGGTAAGAGCATTTGATAGGTCAAGGAGAATGGTACACAGAGAGGTTGATCTTCTGATCAAGCTGGGATATCAAGTCTTTGACTCCACCTTTTATGTAATGGATATTCATCCAACCTATTCCTATTTGCTTGGACGCCCCTGGATTCATGGGGCAGGCGTTGTTACCTCTACCTTGCATCAAAAATTGAAGTATCCGGTGAAATGGAAAATTGTCACAGTTTATGGAGAAGAAGAGTATATGGTGAGCCATTTGAATTCTTTCAAATATGTTGAGATGGATGGTGAATTCATTGCAACTCCCTGCCAGACCTTTGAAGTAATCCCTCAGACGATTGTCGTTGCTAAAGCTACTCCTGCCACTCCTAATATTACCAAGGATCCACTGAGAATGGCTTCTCTAAAAGATGTTAGGGCTGTGGTAGAAGAAGGTGGTTGCACTATTTGGGGTCAGTTGTCTGACACTCCTTACAAGTCCAACAAATTTGGTTTGGGTTTCACCTCAGAGGCTCAAAAGGTGGTTTATCGTGCTCGTGCTGGGAGACCATCTTTCTGCATCAACAATAATTAAGTTAATGCTATAGAATACACTGATAGTGACTGTGATTTGGACAATTAGATATTCCCTACTACTGGCGGTGGACTCAACAACTAGAAGGCTAAAGACTTTATACCAAAATCTTTTATTCAGGAGTAATTTCTATTTCCTTTTTTACCACATTCAAGTTTTTGGGATATGTAATTTTAAAACAATAACTTTAAGCCTTGTGCCTTACCCAGGGCACAACAGTCCACTTGTTAGGGTTGTTATCTTTCATCCACATATGTTTATATAATAAAACATTGGAAGTTTTTGCATTCAAATTTTGCGCTCTCTATCTTTTCATCACTTTATTTCTTTCAAATATAGCTACGTGTTTCTTACACACACCTACACACTACATTGTAGATCCACATCCACTTTGGATCTCGTCTACATTGATTATGTTGTTGTCACTCATAAATTTGAAAATCCGATCTACCAAGCCGAGGACGAAGGTGAGGAAGATTGTGAAATACCTGGAGAACTTTCCAGACTCTTAATACAAGAATAAAAGGCTATCTAACCATATGAAGAGATGGTCGAAGTTGTAAACTTGGGTACTGAGACAGACCGGAAAGAAGTCAAGATAGGTGCCATCTTAGAGAGTAGTGTCAAGAACAAGTTAATTCAGATGATGCATGACTATGTTGAGATCTTTTCTTGGTCGTACCAAGCTATATTGAGTTCTTTTCTTGGTCGTAGACGACTACCAATCTATGAACTTCGAATTACCGGACAAGAACATTATGCTAGTTACGTATTGTGAAGAACTTGGACCTTATGAAGAACCTGAGCCAGAATCCCGATGGACTATGGTTTTTGATGGAGCTTCCAATGCACTTGGCAACAAAATTGGTGTTGTAATTATCTCTCCTCAGGGTTGCCATACGCCCTTCATCGCCAGATTATGCTTTGATTGTACCAACAACATTGCTGAATATAAAGCGTGCATTATGGGTATTAAAACTGCTATTGACCTAAGAATCAAGTTCTTGGATGTATATGGGGACTCGGCCCTGGTGATTAGTCAGATCAAGGGAGAATGGTGTTGTACCCCAAAATTTGCCCTCCCATTTCCTCAACATTTTCTCATCACAAGACCTTTGAAGATCAAGATCCAATTAGGGTTTCCTCTGCTCAAGACTTCTCCTTGCACTGTGGACTCAAATTAGGGTTTGTGTTTTCCCAAGGATGTTTTGACCTAAAATGCCTAAGATGACTTTCATGCTTCATATTAGACTCCCAAGTTTACCTATACCAAGTTTCAAGTCTTGATTCCAAGTTTTGCCCAGTCAATTGGACAGTTGACCTAGAAATCAACTGTATTGGGGAAAAAGTCAACTGTGGCCAATTGACAGTCAAACCTCATGAAATTTGATCCACATCAACATTATGAACTCACATGAACCATTTGATCAAGTTTGGATCACAATTCCACAAGAAATTTGATCAGATCACCAAAAGGGCAAAATGGTCATTTTTAGGGTTTTGACTGCACAAAGGCAAT
Source organism: Vicia faba (assembly GCA_948472305.1). Classification (NCBI taxonomy): domain Eukaryota; kingdom Viridiplantae; phylum Streptophyta; class Magnoliopsida; order Fabales; family Fabaceae; genus Vicia; species Vicia faba. Next base: position 1,518,397,239 of record OX451741.1, on the reverse strand, counting down.
TTTTGATTGTTTGACCTAACCAATGGCAAACCAAGCTCACATATGGACTCAAGGACCCCATGAAATTATCTTGACACATTCATCAAGCTCAAAAGATCCCAAGTACACAAGGTTGACAGTTGAATTTCCCAGTCAATTGATCAATTTTGACTGTATACTGAAAAGTCAAACTTTGACTTTTTGGTCAAAATCAAGAGTCAAGATTCATTTTTCATCAAAACATGCCAAATCATGAAACTTGTTCACCAAGAAATCACAAAATGCAAATTAGGGTTTGAAAATGGAATTTTTCATAACTTAGAATTTTTCTAAGTTATGAAAAACCCTAATTTTTTCCCAACTTTGCCCCACCTTTTCACCAAGATCCATTTGGATTCAAACAAAAGTCAAAACATGAAAGTTGTAGCTTGTTGCATAATCTACAACTTTGATTCACAAAGTTTTCTCATTTGAAGCTTGTATCTCAAGTTACAATTTTTTGAATAAGGGCACTAAACCATTTTTAACTTAGTGAAATTTTAACCTATTTTGACAAGGTTTTCTACCCCACTTCAAGGCCACTTTTCATACCCTTCCACTTAGAATTTCAATTTGCACTTCAAAGATGGATTGTAGTACACATTCCAAGCTTTCCAAAATTTCCAAGAACTTCTCAAACAACCTCATGGTTAGAGAGAATCGAATTTCACAATATAGCAAAAAAACCACTTTGTTCATGACCAAGTTCCATATCCATAACTTTGCAAATTTGAACTCAGCATAGTTTGTGCTACTTTACAGGTCCTTAAACCAAATTACACTCCTTAATTTAATGCTTGTTCATTGTGCCAAAGTGTTGTTCCATGAGTTCAAGCATTGCACACAAGATTGATCCATTTTTAGATAAAGTAAACTTTCCATTCTTGAAAAGGTTAGCTTTATGTCAAATTGAAATCCAAGAAGGTACAAGCAAAATACCTTTGGCACAAGATTATGGGAAAATTGCTCTGATCAAGAGAGGCTTATGCAGCAGGATTAGAGGCCCCTACTGACCAAAAACACAAAGTGACCTTTGCTTGCTTCATTTTCAAGTAACATTGCATAACTTGTGCCATATCTCATCTCAGCTTACAAACACAAGGGAGAAGTTATCAAACACATTCCACATAACATATCCAAGCTAACACACGAGCCCTTGCCATCTAAAAACACCCCCATTGCCCTAATCACCTTGAAACTGCACAAACAGGGGAACCCCTGCAGATTGAGTGCTATCTCTCAATCCCTTCGAGCATTCTTGTCCAAACCTGTTCCTCTACCTTCCTTACAACATATGCAAGCTAACCATGTCCTGAAACCTGACCTATAACACCTCCAAGCCACTTCACCATTTTTAATTTTCTGTTTTGCAGTTGGAGTTCACTAGCTCGATTCAGGGAGTTTCAAGACAAAGTAGGACTTGGAAAAGCATCCTTACACTTCAAGGAAGCTATACCAATCATCATTTTACTCTGAAACATCCTCCATTGCAAAGCACGATTCCAACTGAACAGGTACATTCATGGAGTTCTATCTCTCTTGTTAGGCATTGTTAGCTTTAGGTTTGTGAAGAAAATATGTCACAATCATAGCCCTGAACATGCTCATATGTTTAGATTTCATTTATATTTCGTGTGCTTAGAGAATTTTATGTCTGAACATGGTTAAAAAATTAGGTCAGGATTTGGGAGAGAAGAAATTCTCTCTCATTTCTGAGAGTTAGCTTGACTTCTTTATATGTCTAGAACCGTGGTTTCAAGCTCTACAGGTTTCATGTTGGAAGATTTGGCAAAAGATCAAGGAATGAGGAGTTAGAAAACGCGTGTTTTTTGAACAAGGAAGTGTTCTGAGGTTGAAGATGAAGCTACATGGGCTGGGCCTGTGTGGTTTCTTCTTTTTGCACCATATTTCCATTTTCTCACCCCCCTGAGCCCATTTGTTCATTTTTTAACATTTTTGAGACTTTTTCTTTTTTTGTTTGACTTGTTTATTTTTTTCCAGCACATTAAAATTTTGAAAATATTTTTTCCATCATTTTTTGTATTTATTGCATATTTATTTGTTTATTACCTTTGTTTATACATAAACATTATATATATACTATTATTAGAATAAATATATAAATAGTGTAAATGCATTTTTATTATTTTTACCTTCTGAAAATATTTCACATAAAAAATACTTTTTTTTATTTATTTTATTAAAATATTAAATATATATTTATTTTGTGTATAATACATATTTAAGATTTAATATATATATATATATATATATATAATATATATATATATATATATATATATATATATATATATATATATATATATATATATATATATATATATATATATATATATATATATATATATATATATATATATATATATATATATATATATATATATATATATATATATATATATATATATATATATATATATATATATATATATATATATATATATATATATATATATATATATATATATATATATATATATATATATATATATATATATATATATATATATATATATATATATATATATATATGTTTATCAATATATTTAAGTTAAAAATATAAGAAAATACTTGAATTTTATTTTTATTAATATTTGATACAAAAATACTTTTTTCATAATATACTTCATTTTATTTTATTTTTATAAATAATAAATAAATAGTTGTATTAAATTAGATAATAAGGCATTTTCTTTTAAAATTAGGGTTTTTGCCCTAAAATCAAAATACTCCAAAAAATAATATTTTTTATTTTCTTTTCTCCTTTACATAAATAATATTTTTCTCATACATGTACAAAACACTTTCTTTTGCATCTTGCATTGTTATTTAATTTTTGTACATTAATTAATTGCAAATATTCAAAATGATGTAATAATTTAGATTTAAATTCTTGTCAATATCCCCATTTGAACATTTGTACCCCCCTTCCCATATTTGGTTTTGTAATAGCTTAGTAATTTTAATTTCGCACTTTATTGCTTCCTAATGATAATATGTTAGAATTAGGGTTTGTATGCGAAAAAACGATAAAAAAATAGTTTGACCTAATACAAGATAAATGAGCATGAAAATAAACAACACATCTCACACTTGCACCCCTAGGGTATTCCACTTGTTGCCTTCAAATAAATGGGCCATATTGTATGTTGAACTTCTTTGGGCAAAGTAAACAATTTGAATGATCATAGTCCCTCGACAAAACTTTTCAAAACAAACAAAAACAAATGATCAAGTCCCTTAAAGAAAATTGCCCAAAGACATTTAACGTCGTTGCAATTATGGTCTAAACGATGACCCGCGCCTGTCCCTTTCACATCCTAACACAAGATTGTCCACCAAATACAATGGTGGAACAAACTTGTTAAAAGGGTTTAAAACATAGCAATAATCTTTTGAGAAATTTAGGAGTAGATAACCTCTTAGTTACTTGAATCAAACTTGCAAAACAAAACACTTGCCTCATTTCAAAACCACACATCACTACACTTTCAAAACCATTTTCAAAAACAAATGAAAACTTTTTCAAAAGACATACATCTTTGTATACATCCCCCACATGGATCATTACAAAGGTTGCCACCACATTGGCATCTTTTCAAAACATTTCCAAAACCCACACACAAAGCACCATTTCAAACAAATTGAAAGCAAAAGGCAAGTGATCTAAGCAAGTAACTAAGAGCCCATGGATAACCATGGATAGAAAGGGTGCTAATACCTTCCCTTTCTATAATCTACTCCCCGAACCCAAGAAAACATCTCAAAAGGTTTTTGCTGTGCTTTTTAACCTTTCCTTAGGATAAAATAAAAAGTCGGTGGCGACTCTTGCTAACCGCAACATTTGCGAATACAAACGCAAAACCTCAAGTCGGTTCTCCCACCGTATCACAAATGGGATACGAAGCACCCGAATCTCATTCCTTATAAAGAGCATGTGTTAACCTTGATCCCATACTCCGAGGAAATCACTTTTGAGAACATCCCGTGAGAAGAGAATCAGTTAGCAGACGCGTTGGCTATGATGTCATCTATGTTCAAGGCCAGATGAGACAATGGGGCTCCCAGAATTACCATTGAAAGAATGGATAAGCCGACACACTACTATGAAGTTGACACTGGCAGAATAGAAGGAAAAACCTTGGTTTTATAAAGTGAAGAGGCATCTTGAGGCTCAAGAGTACCCTTAAGAGGCATCGATTAATGAAAAGAAATTCCTACGGAGGTTCTCGGCTAAATTCTTCTTGAGCAACGAAAATTTATACAGGCACAATCATGATTCCACTCTACTTAGTTGTATGGACAAGAAAGAAGCAGAGAAGATTATGGAAGATATGCACGAAGGTATCTTTGGAACCCATTCTAGTGGACATACTATGGATAAGAAGATTTTGAGATCAGGTTACTATTGGTCGACTATGGAAACCGATTGTAACCACCATTCGAGAACTTGTCATAAATTCCAGATCTACGCTGATAAAATACACGTGCCTCCAGTACCTCTAAATGTATTGACTGCTCCTTGACCATTTGAGAAATGGGGTATTGATATGATTGGAGAGATTAAGCCTACAAATTCTAACGTACATCGCTTCATCCTCGTCACCATTGATTACTTCACAAATTGGGTTGAAGCAGCCTCGTTCACCTATGTTACCAAGAACGTCGTGGCCCGATTCATTTGGAATAACCTTATCTATTGATATGGAATCCCCAAGAGGATTATCAGAGACAATGGTACTAATATTAACAACATTATGATCACTGAACACTGCATGCAATTCAAGATCAAGCACTACAACTCTTCTCCATATCGACCATAGATGAATGGTAACGTGGAAGCCGCCAACAAGAATATTAAGAAGATTATACAGAAGACGGTTGTGACCTACAAAGACTGGCATGAGATGTTACCATTTTCTCTTCATGGCTATCGCACTTCAGCTAGAATATCAACTGGGGCAACCTCATTCTCTCTGTTTTACAGTATGGAAGTCGTCATACCCGTTGAAGTTCAGATTCCCTCTCTGAGGATTATGAAATATACAGACTTAGACGAAGACGAGTGGATTTAGACTAGGATGTATCAGTTAAATCTAATTGATGAGAAAAGGCTTGTGATTGTCTGTTACGGTCATATGTATCAAAAGCGTATGGTCAAGGCATTCAACAAGAAAATCAAGCATCATATATATTAGGCTGGTGACTTAGTAATAAAGTGCATCATCCTACCACAGGGTGATCCTGAAGATGTGAAAAACACAAGAAGGGGGGTTGAATTGTAAAACTTAAATCAAAAACTTAGACAACACTGTATTTTTATCCTGGTTCGTTTGATCTCAAACTACTCCAGTCCACCCGTCAAGGTGATTTCTCCTCTCTCCAACGAGGTCTTAATCCACTATATTCAATAGGATTACAACAGTCTACTTTAACAACTGTTAAAGCCTTCTTGAGTATAACCACAGACCGGTTTATCTCAAGGAAATCTCTTACAAAGAATTGAACAAGAATGTGTTAATGTTTTCTAATAAAACAATATATCACAACTGTGATAGTTACACAATTTAAGCTTGGAATGAAACTGTATTTGCTAGATCGTTTGAGTAAGCGTGGTGTTGAAAGCTTAGCAAATATGTGAGTGTATGCATTTTTTGTAGACGTGTGTCTTTTCTCACACAAACTTGTATATATAGCCAAGGCAAAGATACGTTGACCATAAATCACTTTCAATGATAGTAACGCACTTTCCTTATTGAGAAGATCTTGTCTTGAAGAGAGCTGTTAGCAATTAATTTTGTCTTGAATGCTTAATAACGCTTCAGAGTCTTCTCTGCTTATGATAGCGCTTCAGAGTATTCTGCCTTAACTTATGATGACGCTTCTGAGTGCTGATGACTTGGTAGAGATCTTTGATCAGAATCAGAGTTTATGCGCAGATTCTGGTCATCAAGCTTCAGCGTATATTCTGGTCACTTCAGCGTGTAGCACATGTTACTTCAGCGTATGATCTTCTAATGCTGACATATTGCTGATCTTCTGATGCTTCTGATACTGATGCTGATTTCATCATAACTTCTGTATATACAAAGCATATTGTTAAGAAGCATATTTGTCTTATATAAAAGTCTTACAATTTATTTATTCTTTGTATTTTGTTATCATCAAAACTCTAATTAAGGGTTGTAGAATCAAACTGTTCTAACAATCTCCCCCTTTTTGATGATGACAAAAACCAGATTTTTTCAATTAAAAATAAAGAATAAAGGTATAGAATTAAGAAGAGAAAACTCCCCCTGAGTTGATTACTTCCCTTTAATTCCATGAGTCTTTGAGCATCAAAACTTTACTGTATCAGAGTTCATCAGATTCATCAGAGTTTTGTACCTGTAAGCTTTTTAGAAGAGAGAAATTTAAATAGATCAGAATGTTTGAGACTTATGTCTCAGTAATCCGTTATTGAAAAATATCATTCTTTCTCCCCCTTTTTTGTCAGTTATCAAAAAGAATAAATAATCATAGCTAAAATGCGTATATATTAAAACCAGAAGTAATGATAAGTTTAGAACAATGTAAAAATATTACAGACAAACATGTTAAAAAAACAAGGAAATTCTAAGAGGGAGGTGGAAGACGTGTGAACAGAGCTTCCAACATGCTCTTGATTTGGGTGCTGGTTTCCTGTTGCTGGGTTAACATGTTTGCGATTGCATCAATTTTGGTGTCCTGCTTATCCATTCTTTCCTTCATCAGCATATCAGATCTTTTCAGATCTTCTAGAGTCTGCCTGTCAAGGGAGGAAGCTTGAGGATCTTCAGAAACAGGATGCTTCTCATAGCTTTCTGCAATATCCTTTTCTTGACCCATGTCTTCAGCTGAAACCATCTACTCTTGAGTGTCAGGTTGATCTTTGGATGCTGGACGATGTTCAGACTACGGAGCGATGTCCAGAGGGAGAACTTCTTCCTTAAGCATCTTGCTCAGAACTGGACCTTCAATTTCTTTCAGCAGATTGCTGAAGTTCTGTTGAGCTTGTCCGTAGCTCTGGTCTTGCAACTTAAAGGTTTCAGAGCATACCCATCTTCTGAACTTTGTCCACAGGTAGTCTGATGCAGTAGGATCAACCAGTTCAAGACTAGCTTGTTTCAGAGAAGTGATCCACTTCTGTACTTCTGTTTTAAATGTCAATGGTACCAACATCTGGTTGTTTTGGTTTAGGGATAGCTGTTTTGTTGGTTATGGCAGCAAGACATTTAAAAACTGTTAAATCAATGACAGTCTTGTTGTGGTCATCTGGACTGTTCTTTGGTGAGGAAGTGGGAGAGTCAGGAATTATTATTGGACTTGATGGGGAGTTAGGTGAAGTTGATTCTGGTGAAGAGGGAAGTTGGGGAAAATTCACAATGGTACCAAAGGGCATATGAATGGCCAGAGGTTGTGTGATTCCAGGAATTTGAGTGGTATCAGAATCAACAGTTTGGTTTGATTGATGAGGTTCTGGTTCAAAGGATTCAGAAGGTAGAGTCACAGAAGTTTGAACTTCTGGGTGAGATTGTTCAGGTTATGGAGAGGGTGGATTAATTTCTGGTTGAGGAGATGGAGGTAGTGGAATTTCTGGTTCTGGAGAGAGGGGAATATCTGGTTGTGGTGAAAGGGGAATTTCTGGTTGTGCTTCGGTGTGGGTTTCAGGGTTTGGATTTTCTGGTATGGGAGCAGAAGTGTGTTGGTCTATATCAGATAGAACTTTTGCAAGTTCTTCTTCTGGTATGGCTTCGGTATTTGGATTTTGAGGTTGGGAGCGAGATCTTCTAAGAGTTAATGATTCAGAGGGGTCAAAGTCAAGGTCAAAATCATCAAAAGTTTGTGGTGTTGGGTTTTCTGATTGAGTGGTGGTTGGGATAGATGTTGATACAGGAATTGAACCTAAAACAGTTATAGAAGAAGGATTACCTTTCTTTTTAGGAGTCCGCTGAGATGATCCTTCTGCTACAACTTTCCTTTTCTTTGTCTTCTTCAGCACAACTTCTGGAGCCTTCTGCTGCAGATCCTGAATATTCAGATTTGGTGCTGTACCATCAGCCTTACAAGCATCCAGATATCTGACTATGATATCTGGTTTAGAATCAATCTCTGAGAAAAGAGGAAAGTCATCCAGAGGGACTCTTCTGCTGGAGATTGCAGCAAAAGGAGTGACGCTGAGCTCCTTCTTGATGTTCTCAATCAACTTCATTTTCTTCAGATTTTTGGTATTCAGCTGTTTGCCAACAGTAGCTTCCAGAGGGCTGATTTCCTGAGCCTCTTTCAGATGATCAATCAGCTTATTCTCTGTTAGAATATCTGATACCAGTCTTCCTAAGGGTATCCAATCCCTTTTTGTACGTTCCTCTTCTCTTGTTTCCTTAACATTGGTCTTCAGATGGTTAAACAGAAGATGAGCCAGATTTACCTTGATCTTCTGAGAGATGAAATAGATCAGAAACTGCTGATCAATATTGATGTAATCATGAGATCTGGTAGGCTTCCTGTGGTTTATGCATCCCAGAATGATCTTGGCCCATATTCTGTGTTGGTCTTTTAAATCCCTTATCTTGCTGGAGGGAAGCCCCAGAGTGAAGATTTCCCTTGTAATTAGGGCAACATCAGCGCATCTTTCAGCCATGTCAATGCAACGAACACCACCACCAATGTACCCTATTAGTCTTGCAATCAGGTCCTCAGTAATAATAATCTTCTTCCCCATTATGTAAGACGTAACTTGATGGTTTGAAGAAGAAGCGTGAATCCAAAATTCCTTTACCAGAATTGGGAATGTTGGACCCACCAGACGGTCAAAATACTTTTCCCAGCCTTGAGCCTTAACCTCTTCAGATAGATTAAAACCATTCTCTTGAAGGCTGTTGAAATCCACGATTAATTCTGACAGAACCTCTAGATTTTTGATTGGTGTGAGAAGCGTTCTGTAGGGTTCTTCGTATTGTTCATTGGAATCTGATTTCTGAGAGCTTGCAGTAGGAATGCTGGAGGAAGCCATGTTCACACGAAGTTTTTTGTGAAGAAATATGAAAGGGTTTTTGAGAAAGTATGTAGACTGAAATCAGTAAGTTTGAGAGAAAATGAAAGTGAAGGTAAAAGAGTGTAAATGGTGTGAAGTGTGTTTAAATAGATTTCTAAAAAGGTTTTGAAAACATAAACATAAGAGAGAGAATTAAATCATAATGATTATTAGCAATTACTGATAGCTGATTTTAGGGGATTCAGAAAGATACTGGAACGGTTACCCATGACATGTGTCTCAATGCATCCAATCAGCGCTTTTGCCTTTTCAGAAACGTGAACGCGTGTTCAGCCTCAGAAAGTAGCTGATGACTGGATGACACTTGTTTGCTTGAGTGAGCTGCACATTTCTATCCTTGAAATGAAGCGCTCAGATCTTCATGGATAGATTCTGATATAATTTGTACTTCTAAAGATCTGAAGAAAGATTGATCAGTAGTTCACGAAAAATAAACAAAGTTCTGAAGGTTTAAGATATGGAATTAAAACAATTTTATTCTGGGCAGAGCTTCATGCTGAGATGTTTCAAAATGAAGTTGAACCTATCTTCAGAAAGTGGTTTTGTAAAAATATCAGCCCATTGATGGTCTGTATTAATAAATTTTAAATTTAGAATCCCTTTCTGAATATAGTCCCTAATAAAATGATGTTTTATTTCTATATGCTTAGCCCTAGAATGCAAAATGGGATTTTTACTTAAGCAAATAGCAGAAGTATTGTCACAGAGGATAGGGATGTTACTCTCAAATATCTGGAAGTCCTCAAGTTGACTTTTCATTCAGAGCATTTGTGTGTTGCATCCAGCTGCTGCTATGTATTCAACTTCAGTTGTTGATAGAGTTATTGTGGATTGTCTTTTGCTGGATCATGAGATCAGATTTTCTCCCAGAAACTGGCAGCTTCCAGAAGTTCTTTTACATTCTACTCTGTCTCCAGCGAAATCAGCATCACAGTATCCTATCAAACTGTAATCACTTGATTTTCTATAAAACAAACCCAGATTAGAAGTACCTTTCATATACTTGAAAATTCGCTTAACTGCTGTTAAGTGAGATTCTCTAGGATCTGATTGGAATCTAGCACAATTGCAAACACTGAATAGAATGTCAGGCCTTGAAGCCGTCAGATATAGAAGAGAACCAATCATACCTCTGTATACCTTTTGTTCTACCTTTTTACTTACCTCTTCTCTTTCTAGAATGCACGTGGGATGCATTGGAATCTTTGATGGCTTACATTCTGAGAGATCAAATTTCTTCAGCAGTTCTCTGACATATTTGCTCTGATGAATGTAAGTTCCTTCTGGGGTTTGATTAATCTGAATGCCCAGAAAGAATTTTAGTTCCCCCATTAGGCTCATCTCAAATTCTGCCTGCATACATTTAGCAAACTTTCTTCCCAGAGAGGGTTTAGTAGATCCAAATATGATGTCATCAACATAAATCTGACATACTAAAATGTCATTCTTAAGTGTCTTACAGAACAAGGTTGTGTCCACTTTCCCTCTGGTGAATTCCTTTTCTAACAGGAAGTTACTTAGTCTTTCATACCAAGCTCTAGGAGCTTATTTCAGACCATAGAGTGACTTCTTTAGTTTGAAAACATATTCTGGATTTTTGGAACTTTCAAAACCAGGGGGTTGGTGCACATATACCTCTTCTTCTATATAGCCATTTAAGAATGCACTCTTAACATCCATCTGATACAGAGTGATGCCTTTATAAACAGCAAATGAGATTAAGAGTCTGATAGATTCTAACCTGGCGACTGGAGCAAAGGTTTCTGTATAGTCTATCCCCTCTTGCTGACTATAACCTTGTGCTACCAGTCGTGCTTTGTTTCTGATGACTTCTCCTTGTTCGTTCAGTTTGTTTCTGAACACCCATTTTTTTCCAATGATGTTGAATCCTTTTGGTTTAGGAACTAGATCCCATACGTCATTTCTTGTGAATTGATTTAGCTCCTCTTGCATTGCTAGAATCCAGTCATTGTCCAGAAGTGCTTCATTAATTGTTGTTGGTTCAATTAGAGAAACTAGTCCCGTGAGGGATTCTTCAGAGTTTCTAAAGCTAGATCTTGTTCTGATTGGATCTTCCTTTCTTCCTAGGATTGTTTCTTCTGGGTGATCCATGCTGCTTCTGGATAGTCTTTTCTGAAGTTGATCAACAGAAGGTGCTGGATTGCTTGCAGTTACTCTTTCTGATGTTGAGGGAGTGTCTCTGTTGAGAGCTTCTGATGATTTGTCTTCAGTACCTATAAGTTCAACTTCCATACCTGCAAGTAATTCATTCTGCTTTGACTTTTGAGAGTCAAGCTTATCATCAAAACGAACACTGATTGATTCCTCCACAATCCGTGTTTCTGTATTGTATACTCTGTACCCTCTTGAGCGTTCAGAGTATCCTAACATAATACACTTTTGTGCTTTGGAGTCAAACTTGTTCAAATAATTTTTTGTATTCAGGATAAAACATGTACATCCAAATGGGTGAAAATAGGAAATGTTGGGCTTTCTGTTCTTCCACAATTCATATGGAGTCTTTTCCATAATAGGTCTTATGGAGATTCTATTCTGAATGTAACACGTTGTGTTTATTGCCTCTGCCCAGAAGATCTTAGCAACGTTAGTCTCGTTGATCATGGTTCTGGCCATTTCTTGCAATGTTCTGTTCTTTCGTTCTACAACTCCATTTTGCTGGGGAGTTCTAGGACAAAAGAAATCATGCAGAATGCCTTTGTTATTAAAGAATAACTCAAAATCTTTGTTTTCAAACTCTCCACCATGATCACTTCTGACTTTGACGATTCTAAGATCCTTTTTATTCTGAACTTGGTTGCAGAAGGTAACAAACACAGAGTGTGACTCGTCCTTGTGCCTTAAGAACTTTATCCATGTCCATATGCTATAGTCATCTACAATTACTAACCCATACTTCTTGCCACTGATTGAAGCAATTTTAACTGGTCCAAATAAGTCAATATGCAGAAGTTCTAATGGCTTGGAGGTGGAAACAACGTTTTTGGATTTGAAAGCTGGTTTTGCAAACTTACCTTTCTGACATGCTTCACACAGAGCATCTGAATTGAACTTCAGGTTAGGAAGTCCTCTGACCAGATTGAGTTTGTTAATCTGAGATATTCTTCTCATACTAACATGTCCCAATCTTCTATGCCAGATCCATTGCTCGTTGTTAACAGACAGAAGACACTTTACGTTCTGACTTTTCAGTTCAGAAAGTTTGATTTTATAAATGTTGTTTTTCCTCTTTCCATTAAATAGGATAGTCCCATCTTTCTGACTAACAGCTTTGCATGAATTTTGATTGAAGATTATATCATAACCGTTATCACTTAATTGACTTATGGATAACAGATTATGCATTAATCCATCAACTAGTAAAACATTACTTATAGAGGGAAGATTTCCATTACCTACTGTTCCAGAGCCAATGATCTTTCCTCTTTGATTGCCTCCAAAACCTACGTGGCCTCCAGGCTTAAGTTCCAGGCTTTGGAACATATGCCTTCTTCCCATCATGTGTCGTGAGTAGCCAGTGTCCAGGTACCATGACTGGTGTTTTTGCTTTGCTGCTAAAGATATCTGCCACATGTATTATTTTATCCTTAGGTACCCACATTTTCTTGGGTCCTGATTTGTTAGTTTTACCAAAACTCTGGTTGAATTTTGGTTTGACAGAGTAATCACTACTTGTATATTTTATGTCATGTGTGTGCCCATATATAAAGTGTGAATCAAGTGGGGTACGTTTTATAACTAAATACATGGCATTTTTTGGTGTAGGTACCTTACCTTGATATCCTATCCCTTTTCTGCCATTTCTGCTAACTCCATAGATCATTGAAGCCATTTTTCTTCTGTCTATGTTTTTAGCTAGAAACTTCTAAAAGTTGTGATCATACTCCTTGATGATCTCATCAGCATTGCTGGGAGCTTCAGGAATTGTTTCCTTCTGAGAGTTTTGCAATTGGTTTTCTAATTTTGAAAATTTATCTTTTAACTCAAAATTCTCCAATTTGAGACTCTCAGTCTTATCAGAGTCAGAAGAAAGATTCCTTTTCAGGTTTCTGAATTTGACTCTGATCTGCTGATATCTTTCCAGAATTTCATTAAGGCTTTCAGCTAGTTCAGCCTTAGTAAAGTTTATAGCAAAGTCAGGGAATACCTCTTCTATATCTGATTCAGATTCTGACTCAGAAGCTTCACTGTCTTCTGTTATGTTTGCCATGAGAGCTATGTTTGCTCTTTCATCATCTGATTCTGAGTCAGCTTCAGATGTATCAGAATCATCCCATGTAGCCATGAGACTTTTCTTCTTTTCCTTGCCAAACTTCCTTTTGGGCTTTTCCTTCTGAAGCTTTGGGCAATCACTTTTGTAGTGCCCTTGCTCGTTACATTCATAGCAGATGATGTCTTTGTTGTTTGGCTTTCTGTTTCCTGAAGAACCTTCAGATCTTGTGTCCAGAGGAGGATTCTGACCTTCTGTATCTGAAGAAAGATTCATTCTGATTTTCTGATCTTCTGGGATTCCTGAACTTTCTTTGCCTCTGCTTCCACAATTGGTTCACCCTTCTGGAGAGGAGAGACAGTTCATCTTCTTCTGATGAGGACCCATCAGAGGTTTCTTCCACAGCTTGCAAAACCTTGGAGTCAGATTTTCTGTTAGATTTTAAAGCTAATGGCTTACCTTGCTTTTGAGGTTCATCTGCTTCTAGCTCTATCTCATGACTTATGAGGGAGCTGACAAGTTCCTCCAGAGAGATTTTGTTGAGATCCTTGGCTAGCTTAAGCGCTGTGACCATTGGCCTCCATTGTTTTGGCAAGCTTCTGATGATCTTCTTAACGTGATCAGCAGTAGAATACCCTTTGTCAAGAACTTTTAGACCAGCAACCAGAATTTGAAATCTTGAAAACATAGTTTCTATTGATTCACTCTCTTCCATCTTGAATGCCTCATACTTCTGAATGAGTGCAAGGGCTTTGGTTTCTTTGACTTGAATGTTGCCTTCATGCGTCATTCTCAGAGAGTCAAACATATTTTTTGCAGTGTCTCTGTTTGATATCTTCTCATATTCTGAATAAGAGATGGCGCTGAGAAGAATTGTTCTGGCCTTGTGATGATTTCTAAACTCACGCTTTTGCTGATCAGACATTGCTTTCTTGTCAATCTTCTGACCACTTCCATCCACTGGGTGCGTGTATCCATGTGTTACCATGTCCCACAGATCAGCATCATGGGCCAGAAAGAAACTCTCAATTCTGTCTTTCCAGTAGTCAAAGTTCTCTCCATTAAAGACTGGAGGTTTGCCACTGAATCTGTCTCTTTCTTCATTGTTGTCATTGCTGATGTTTTGATGTGGTCCTGCCATTGTGTTTTTCTGACGCTGGATCTTGTACTGACACGGTTAAAAGTGTTATAAGCTCAGAACCAGGCGCTCTGATGCCAATTGAAGATGTGAAAAACACAAGAATGGGGATTGAATTGTAAAACTTAAATCAAAAACTTAGACAACACTGTATTTTAATCTTGGTTCGTTTGATCTAAAACTACTCCAGTCCACCCATCAAGGTGATTTCGCCTCTCTCCAACGAGGTCTTAATCCATTATATTCAATAGGATTACAACAGTCTACTTTAACAACTGTTAAATCCTTCTTGAGTATAACCATAGACCGGTTTATCTCAAGGAAATCTCTTACAAAGAATTGAACAAGAATGTGTTAATGTTTTATAATAAAACAATATATCACAACTGTGATAGTTACACAATTTAAGCTTGGAATGAAATTGTATTTGCTAGATCGTTTGAGTAAGCGTGGTGTTGAAAGCTTAGCAAATATGTGAGTGTATCCGTTTTTCGTAGACGTGTGTCTTTTCTCACACAGACTTGTATATATAGCCAAGGCAAAGATACGTTGACCATAAAGCACTTTCAATGATGGTAACGCACTTTCCTTATTTAGAAGATCTTGTCTTTAAGAGAGCCGTTAGCAATTAATCATGTCTTGAATGCTTAATAACGCTTCAGAGTCTTCTCTGCTTATGATAGCGCTTCAGAGTATTCTGCCTTAACTTATGATGACGCTTCTGAGTGCTGATGACTTGGTAGAGATCTTTGATCAGAATCAGAGTTTATGCGCAGATTCTGGTCATCAAGCTTCAGCGTATATTCTGGTCACTTCAGCGTGTAGCACATGTTACTTCAATGTATGATCTTCTAATGCTGACATATTGCTGATCTTCTGATGCTTCTGATACTGATGCTGATTTCATCAGAACTTCTGTATATACAAAGCATATTGTTAAGAAGCATATTTGTCTTATATAAAAGTCTTACAATTTATTTATTCTTTGTATTTTGTTATCATCAAAACTCTAATTAAGGGTTGTAGAATCAAACTATGTTCTAACAGATCCCAGGAGAAAATGAACTCCCACTTACGAAGGGCCATTTGTAGTCAAGAAGATATTTTCAGGCGGTGCCATGATACTAACCACCATGGACGGTGAAGATTTCCCGCATTCTGTGAACATGGACATAGTCAAAAAATACTACACATGAAAAATGACCTGCTACATTTTCTGGTCTAGGAAAAAATAAGGGCATCCCGGCGAACCAAAAGGGTTTAGGAAAAAATCAGGGATATATATTTATATAAAAAGTGTACACCCGGCAAGCCGAAAACTTGAAAAGGAAGCTTGGGAAGAAAAGGGTATCCCGATGGACTGAAAACCCGAAAGGGTGGTCCAGGCAAAAGTTAGGGATTAAAGGGTACGACTATGTCCCGTTGGATCACTTACAACGAGGTTTATTACCAACGTTAAGTTCAAATGGTGCAGATCAGCTCAGTCAACTTCTTCCGACAACAAGGGATGAGATGCTTGAAGACATATGGGGCGATAGCAGAATTGAAACCCGAAGAGATTACTTCCACATAGCTATATGTTTTGTTTTCACCTTGTACTTGTTGTACCCCAATTTTTGCCCCTAAGGTTCCTCTGTCATTTGATACCATCACAATGCAACAAGATCACGCATTATGGTTTGGATACTTCTTCTACAGTGTTTTATCTTTAAGTTTTCTCTTGAGAGATCACAAAGCACCTTGAATCATGTATCTTGTATATATGTGTTTTATATTCTACTAACCTCTAACCAAAATCCAAAAATATGTTTTGTTTATTTTTATAAGACAAGGTTTCTGATCGAGAAAATTAGGTGATGGCTCTCTAATTAGGGTTATGGTTTGTTCAGGCCAAAGATGGTTCCCAAAAGCCTATGTTTCAGAGTGCTCATATATAATCTTAGGTCACACTATTTTGAAGTTTCAGTCAGCTTGGTTAAGGCGAACTTGATTACTTAATTCTCAAGATTCTCTGAGATAGGTTCATGAGTTTATTTCCATGACTTCTTCGACGTCTCAAGTTCATGAGTGATTAAGAATGCTTCGAGTTGTTGAAGAAAGACAAAGTCTGAGTACATTAGGGATCGTTTTATGGACTTTGACTTATTTTCAAGTGACATTCGTCCAACTTCTGAGGATCATAATTCTTCCATCTTTCCTCGTTTTGGGGTGGTTCTTTTTGCATGGTGTCATAAATGGCGTTATCTAGAAGATTGCTTAAATGAGCAAGAACAAGTTGTACTTAGAAGGTCATGAATTTTATGGGAACATTTTAGGTCATTTTTTTACCTATAATATTCTTAGACTCTAAATTCCAATTCATATTACCAATTTTCTAATGCCAGGACTCTGCCTCAAAGCCTTATTTGTGCGTTGAGATTGTTTATCATCAAGTAAAGATCCATGGTACAAGATTGTTGTATTTGAGGAGTTATAGGCCATTATGGCAAATTTTTGGTTAATCCAAGTCCATGGGTTCAAGATATAATTCAAGTTTTATTTTCAAAGACCAAGAGATGGAAAGAAAAGTTTGTGGTCATGTGTAAAAGAAAAAGAAACTACAAGACATTAATTTTGGTGTAAGGCATTATTCAAAACTCTATTCATTCCTATTCAAATGTCATTTGAAATTTTCAAAAAAAAACTCAAGATCATTATTCCAAATTCATAATTCAAGGTATTCTTGTGCAACATCATTTGATTTTTCAAGATTGCTTAAGTTTCGAAGCCTTATTCAAAATTCAACTTCTCAAGGCATTCCTCAAGAAAATTCAAGATCTCTTTGGCCTAATCATTGAAAGAGTCATCATGTTACAAGGGGCCTATTCCGTGATGTTCAAGAGATTCAAGCTTCAAATTCAAAAGGTGGATAGAAATTCTTTTGCTTTCATGAGCTCAGAAGAATCTATAAGTTCCAAAAAGGCCATTGCTAAGGAAGAAAATCTCATTTAACTCAAGGCCTTAGTTCAAACTTGAAAGTTACAAATTCAAACAAAAGAGCCAATTTCCAATGCTTACACCATTCTATTCATCACCTCAAAATTCTATGCAAGTTTCAAAAAAAGAAGTTCAAAAAGTTACCAAGAAAATTCAAATTGCACCATTCATGTCACAAGAAAATTCAAGTTCTATATGGCTTAAAATCTAGTTACAACATCAAAACACAAATATTTCAAGTTTTTTACACTTAAACTTCTATAAATATCACAAGACTTTGAGTTGCTTCAAGATTTTACCCGATTGCTCAAGCAATTCTTCCATGCCTTCAATCTTTGCTACAGTTTGCATTATCCTCAAGTATTCAACTCATACCCTTTGCAACCATGCTAAAACACTTAACACATGAAAAGAAAGAAAAAGATGGTATGTTAGCACATTTGTTCAGTCAGAAAAGCAACAAAATTCGCACAAGCTAGCAAGATTTGAATCGTATGTTTAAGGCCTCATTCGTTTCATAAATCATAATTTTGGTTTAATTATCGACCCATGACCTCTATTACAAATCAAAAACTTTTTTTTGGGTTCACAATAGAGGTTAAAAAACAGTTTGTGAATGGATACGAGTCCAAATAAACCGGCATCACAAACACCACTGTAAACAGGAAAAAACAAGTCGATAATCACAATTTTCCATCCCAACAAACAAAGGCCTCATCTGCTGCATAATAAGAAAACAGATTCAGATTTAATCATTGGCCCACAACCCTTTTTCAAATCACAAACTTTGTTTTGGTTCACAAAGAGAGGCTCAAGAAGAAAATTATTGCAAACTCAGTAAAAATAATCACAATTACATCGTTTAGTAAAAATTTGCAGTAAATCATAAAGGCTAAGACCGCAAGCTCCAGCCCAAGCAACATACATGCTCACATATCCGGAATCAGGAAGATAACACCTCAATGCTAGGCCCAAGAAACGATTTTCACAACCTGTTGTTCAAATCTAAGATCTACAAAAAGTCTCAGCAAGAATATTAGAAAAAATTGAAAAAAAGTTGGACCCTAACATGAAATATTCGGTTGGGCTTTTCTCAAACAGAGTTTTAATGTTCTAATTTCATCCATTTCAACCCAATCTGAGTCATTGGATATAGGCTAAAAGAAAAGAACTATCAGTATAAAGCAGATGTTTGAACACTGAGAAAGGGACACTTGGATACATTCACGGACAAATTGAGGAAGTCAGAGCAAACAAATCAAAAAAAACTTACCTCGCCAGAAAATCCGAAACCGCCCTATAGCTCACCGGAAGCCACTCGCAAGCCGCTGTCAACCACCCTTTATCGTCACCGGAAATTGCACCAGACCACCATTCACCGCCGTTCTTCTTCTTTTTCTCTCTAGAAGGTTGATAATCTTCTTCTGAATACTATTCTACCCTCTAATTTTAGTTTCTGTGTTGACCTGTTCAGGTTTGGGACAAAATAATTTCAAACTTCCTCTCTAGATCTAGGCTTTTTGGTGACTTTTTTTTTTTTTGAAAAGCAGTTTCGGATTTGAAAAGAGGAAGGGAGGACGAACTCAAAAATGTAATTTTTTTTGAAAACATTGCTTTTCGCGGCGGCGCTGCCTTGAGGCTGGCTTGTCACTGCCGCATTCTCTCTCTTTCTTTCCTATGTCTGCTGTTTGTTTTGTTTTTTTAAAGTAAAACAAATAAAAGATGGTGATGATATGAAGAGAAAGAGAAGGTTTGTTGTCTTCTAAAAAATATAAAAAAATGAAAGTTGTTGTTGGTAACACAACAACATTAACTCTTATTGCCATTTTTTTCCGCCTCTTCCTTTCCTTACCTCGTGATGCGCGGCCAGTACAAGGAGAAGAATTTTTTTTATTAATAACCATGTATTAAATTAATATTTCGCAAATAACTGAGTTTCGGAAAAAATTACGCAAATAACCATGTTTCAGATGACTCCACAAAGGAGGAGTCATCTCACTTGGCGCCTCCACCTAGGGTTTTGCCCTAGGCGCCATCTCACTCGGCGCCTCCCTTGTCTTTTAGCCAAGTGAGATGGCGCATGCTCCTTAAAAATGAGAGGAGGCGCCATCTCACTTGGCGCCTAGGGCAAAACTAGTGTTTTTTGCTGTTTTATAAATAATTCGTCTGTTTCTTTGAAATTTCTCACACTTTCTCGCACTGTATTTTTATTTTGTACTCCCTTATTTACGTAATGATGTCGCCTATGATTTTTAGCAGAGATGGTTACGTTATATTCTCCGCCACGAAACATGCGATGAAAATGAAATTCTGGCACATTCACTCCATGGAGCGTCTGAAGCGGGAGTTGATGCGGTGGCTAGATGGAGACATCGCCGAGGGGGAAAAAATTCGAAGGATCCAGCGAAAACGAACAACAACCTCGCATGCGACAGGAAGACCTAATGTGTGGTTGGAGGAAGTCAAAACAGACAGTGATGTAATGCTGATGATGCATGGGTCAGATGAAATTGTGTTAACAGTTGTAATTTCCTAGATTGAATATCGTTAATCATTGTTGTACGCGAAAACCCTAATGTAATTTCCTATATTGAATTTCTTAAATTGTGTGAACAGTTTTATTAACGGAAAACCCATAATGTTTACAACACAAATATTGAAAAGATTTATTGTATTACAAAATTTATGTGGTCGAGCCAGACGCCCGATTCAGACAGTTTTTGCGATTGTGTCCGACCTGACGGCATAAACCACACTTTCTTTCCAACCTGTCAAGATCGTCCATTTCTGTTGTTATGCGCCTGCTTTTGGGACGACCCTTCTTGTTCCTTCGCATTTGGTCATTGTGCCAAACTATATCACCGTTGTATTCAGGCCAATAGTCCGGTTTTGCCACCAAAGGAAAGTTGTTGTTGTAAACAGTGAGCAATGTTTCAGATTTATAAACGTTTGAGAGCAGTTGAAGCGCGTCTTGATGGGTATGAGCACAAGCGGCAATGACATGAGAGCAAGGCATACGAAAAGCTTGAAACCTGCCACAATCGCACCATTGAGAAGGTAAAATGACCCTGTATTCTTGTCTTGTCAGGCCTTCATTGTGGTCAATTGTCTCTTTCACAATGAAGTTGTGGCTATGGCGGTCAAACCGTGTAACCATGTGAGTGTTGGCTTTAGCACTTTCAGCCTTAATGTATTTCATACAGCTTTCACTTCATAGTTGTCCTGATTGCAAGACCGCATACCATATTTCACCTCTTTTGGCAAATAACGCAGCCATCCTAAAATATGTGGATTTCACCAAGGCAGTGATGGGGAGGTTTCGTATGCCCTTGAATACCCCATTCATTGATTCAATAAGATTTGTTGTCATATGCCCCCATCTTTGGCCATTGTCGTATGACCTAGTCCACTTTTCGACCGGTATATTGTCGATCCACGTACCGGCTTCTGAGTTAGACAAACGGATCTCGTTGCAGTAATATTTGAATGTGGGTTGTGTCAGTGCGTATCCCGCATTCATCACCGCTTTCCTCAATGTTTTGTCCTTGACCTCCCTCGAGAAATTCTGGACGATATGCCTGACGCAATAGACATGCGTAGAAGGAGGGTCATGCCAACCATTTGCCGGATTATTATAGGCACTTTCAATGGAGGCATGTCTGTCCGAGATCAAACAGAGATCTGGTTGAGGAGCCACGTGTGTACGAAGATTTTTCAGGAAAAAGCTCCAAGCACCACCGGTCTCCCCCTCGACAAGGGCAAACGCAACGGGGAAAATGTTATTGTTGCCATCTTGTGCAACTGCCATCAAAAGCGTGCCTTTGTACTTCCCATACAACCAAGTCCCGTCTATTTGTAGAATTGGTTTGCATGATGCAAACCCTGTGATGCATGGTTGAAATGCCCAAAAGACGCGACTGAATATTCCGTTGCCATGTAGTAGACTACCATCTTGGGCGTACGCTGGCAATGTTTCCAGAACATAAACACTACCTGGAGAATATGTCTTGAGTGCATTTAGGTAGCGGGGAAGTTCTCGGTATGACTCCTCCCAGTTTCCGTACACCCTTTCAATCGCCTTAGTCTTTGCTAACCACGCCTTACAGTAAGACGGAGTGTAGTTAAAAACCATGGTGATGTGGGAGATGATTGTTTTCACCTTCAAAGAAGGGACGTTGCTGACCAGGGGTAGGATTTCTTGACAGATTAGATCATGGTTGAGTTTTCGGTGGTCTTGTGATTGAGTGGAACTTACACAAGTATGGGTAGTCATGGAACCTATGACCCAGCAGTCACCCCTTAGTCTGTATGAAGCGGTCAGCTTGAACATACAGTCAGGGTGGACACACTTGATCTTGTACCTTTCTGGGTTTACACGATCCACCTTATAATCAACCGAGTTGAGCATGTGAAATTTTTTGATGGCCCTTATGCATTCCTCTCTATTACGAAACTTGTCCTTCTCTTTTAAATTTTCATCCGACTGCATATACGGTTGGAAAAACAAGTCCGTAGAAGGTTCATCTCCGCCCATGTTGAAGTTTGTCATGTGCGTAGGTGGTGTGTAGATTTTGTCGGTAGGAATACTTGGGATGCCATCATCGTCAGAATCGTCGTTCACCATTTCATCAAACTCTAACTCGTTATCTTCTTCTTCATCATCAACTACATCCACCTCATCTTGCTCATTCTCCAAAGGATCAACCTCCTGTGTCACCGAAGGCTCTACCTCCTGTGTCACCGGAGGCTCTTGAAACAAAACGTACAACTCAATAGAGTCGTTTCCAGAATAGACATGGCTGGAAATCATGTTCTGGAAATCCTCGTCATCTTGAATTGCAACCTTATAAAAAATAACTTGGTTGTTTCCAAAAAAGACTGGACTCTGATAAAATATCTGGGATACCGGGCCTCGTTCAAGTTTGGCCTCCAATCTTTTCTTAAAGTATGAGAAATTTGCTTTCTCGTTTAAGAGAAATCGAACATTGTTGGTGTTTCTAAACAAAAACCCAACTGTGGGACACATGTATGTCTCACCGTTGAAATGTGTTTTGACAACAAATTGTGGTGAAGAGGCCATTGTGTAGAATTGTTTTAAGGTATGAAGGTTGGAATGTTTTAGGTTTATTGATTGTATGAAGGTATGAATGTTGGAATGTTTGAAGGTTAGATGACTGATTCGAAGGTTGGAAAATTTTACAGTTTATGTGAATGAATGTTATGTTCAACGTAAGGCAAAAAATTTCAATTAAGTAAGTGATGCAACCCCCCAAGGCTGCCAATAATATTACATGCATGGGCTTATGCAGCCACCTAGCCTGCCACCTAGCCTGGCCCTATTCTGCACACATAAATGTTTTGTGTAAGACTCCACCCATCAACTCCAATGGCCTTGCATGCAACAAAGAAAGGAATCCCAAAGGCTGTCACGTAGCCTGAGCCAATGCTGTAAAAAGTGACACCTCTTATTCGCCAAATGGGATGGCGACACCATTAATTTTTGTACTCTTTCGCCAAGTGAGATGGCGCCTCCCTTACTGTCCAATCGTGATACATGCATGGGCTTATGCAGCCACCTAGCCTGCCACCTAGCCTGGCCCTATTCTGCACACATAAATGTTTTGTGTAAGACTCCACCCATCAACTCCAATGGCCTTGCATGCAACAAAGAAAGGAATCCCAAAGGCTGTCACGTAGCCTGAGCCAATGCTGTAAAAAGTGACACCTCTTATTCTCCAAATGGGGTGGCGACACCATTAATTTTTGTACTCTTTCGCCAAGTGAGATGGCGCCTCCCTTACTGTCCAATCGTGATACATGCATGGGCTTATGCAGCCACCTAGCCTGGCCCTATTCTGCACACATAAATGTTTTGTGTAAGACTCCACCCATCAACTCCAATGGCCTTGCATGCAACAAAGAAAGGAATCCCAAAGGCTGTCACGTAGCCTGAGCCAATGCTGTAAAAAGTGACACCTCTTATTCGCCAAATGGGGTGGCGACACCATTAATTTTTGTACTCTTTCGCCAAGTGAGATGGCGCCTCCCTTACTGTCCAATCGTGATACATGCATGGGCTTATGCAGCCACCTAGCCTGCCACCTAGCCTGGCCCTATTCTGCACACATAAATGTTGTGTAAGACTCCACCCATCAACTCCAATGGCCTTGCATGCAACAAAGAAAGGAATCCCAAAGGCTGTCACGTAGCCTGAGCCAATGCTGTAAAAAGTGACACCTCTTATTCGCCAAATGGGGTGGCGACACCATTCTTTTTTGTACTCTTTCGCCAAGTGAGATGGCGCCTCCCTTACTGTCCAATTGTGATACATGCATGGGCTGCCACCTAGCCTGCAAGAGTGACACCTTACATTTTTTGTAAATGCATGCATGCATATGTGTAACACCCTAAGCATGCAAATGTGACACATCGCAGGCATGCAACCACTACATCAAACTTATTTGCCTATAAATACATACCTTATGAAACATCTCTCACACCCACACAACTCTCACTCTCTGCTACGAAATATTTCTTAAGTCTATCATACTCTTTATTTCTTCCTAAGTCTTTCATTCTCTCAAGCATTCTGAACAATGGCTCTTCTAACAATGGGAGATACTCACAGAGGCACAAGGGAAAACATTGCTGCATTTGTAAGTCTCTTCTTTGGTTATACATTTTTCATACTTCAAATAACGTGTTGTTCATCTTAATTAATCTTACTCTTGTTTAATTATGATCTCAGGATACACAAAGATTCAGAATCCGTTTGCACAAATACCTGGCTCCCGACCCATTTATCGTCCCTTATCTGGAATATGCAGGTTTTGGACACGTGATAAAGATCTCCAATTGCACCATTGACTCAAAATTCATTCTTGCAATGTTGGAGAGGTGGAGACCGGAGACCCATACATTTCACCTACCAATAGGTGAATGTACCATCACTCTCGAAGATGTGTACATGCTACTGGGCCTCTCTATCGACGGTAAGGCGGTGAACGGGTCGGTTCAACAACCCAACTCACAGTGTGAAGAACTGTTGGGTAGGGACATGGTAGAAGGTGGTGGAGCAAGAGGGCAGGGAATACTACTCACTGACCTGAAACGGCATTATGCAAGTATGGAATTAAATGAAAATTCCTCAGAGAATGACCGAGTAGTAAAAGCCAGAACGTATATTATGATACTTTTTGGTACATTTTTATTTCCCGAAAGTACGGGAAATAGTGTAAATTTCATGTACTTACATTTACTAACAAATTTTGATAAAACTAGAAAATATAGGTTCTGCAGTATTAGCCCACCTGTACAGTTCCTTGTGCAAAAACGCAGTCAAGGAAAAATGTACATTTTATGGGTGCGCATTTTTACTACAAGCCTGGGGTTGGTGGAGGATGGAGTCCTTAAACCCCATCAACAACAACACTTTTGGTTTCCCGTACGCAACAAAGTAAGTCATTAAGTTATAGCATTTATAACTATTCTGCTCTTTCCAAAATATATGCTAAAAATGACATGTTTCTCATTTCCTTTAGGTACTGCGTGAGGGGTATGGATTACGGCAAGAATCCCAGATTCAATGTCGCACTCTACCGGAATTTGTTGGATCACTTAGGCCCAGATGACGTACGTCGTAGCTTTTAACTTTTGTTCATTTTAATTATTTATACATTACTTTTGCGCTTACCTGATTTAAATTTTATCGCAGTTCGTCTGGAGACCATATTTGGGTTTGGGCCATTCTCCAAATCCAGAAGATGCAGCAACTTGGACTGCAAAGACTGCACTCATTCGGTTCAACATTGTGGAGATGCACCACAGCGACCGTGTGAAGATGCAGTTCAAAATGATCCAAGAGATACCAAGTGATCCAACAGATTTGTCCCCCTGGCATCTAAAAAGGGTCGACGCCCAGTGGGGTCTTACCAACTGGAAAGACTTTGCTCCAGAATGGTGTAAAATGTGGCAAAGGCGTCACCGCTACATCTTGCAATCCCCGGTTTTCCTTACTCAAGGTAACATGCGACACACTGATCAATATATGTCATGGTACAGGTCGGTTAGTAACCCAGATATGCACGTGTCTCATCCGAGGTACTTGGTTGACCCACGCACACAATGGGCACAACCCTCGATTCCCCATCAACAAACCCAAAATCCATCAACCTCAAACCAACCCCCAAGAAGAAACAGACCAACAAACACACAACCATATTCCCCACCACAACACAACTACAATCAAATGCCGTACTACCAACCACAATCACCGCCAAACTACCAATACCCGGATATGCCTCAAACCCAACCATAATACCAACCCCAATACCAGCAAACCCACATACCCCAAACACAATTTCAGTCTTCCACATATCCCAATATGGCGCCCTCAACATCCAGCCTTAGCCCTGATATGGGAATGTCAGAAGATTATGACCAAGCCGACCAAACCTACCATCAACCACCATATCACCAAACAACCCAACATCCACAATACCAAACACCCCAAGATCCATTTCCTTTCTACCCCCCATACTCAGACGACCAATGCTACCGACCAACCATGGAACCCCACCCACCGCCAACACGACCAAACTTCGAGGGTATGGGTAACCGACTGTACCAGAGCAGATCTTCGAGATATGGAGATCTTACTGATTTTATGGATTCAGATCGCATTGACTTCGCTGGGCCATCGACCTTGCCGCAGCAGGAAACGAGACGACACCCAGCAAGAGAAAGGCGAGGACGGGGATGCGGAACTGGGGGTCATTACCGGGTTCCTGGGGATCACTGATGTATCTTTTTTTTTCCCAGTATTTTTTGTATCCATTTTTTTACTGTTCTTTAAATGTAAAACAGTTGAATGTAATTATTATTTTTTAAATAAAAAATCCATTTTGTTGATCTCTGTCTAATAGGCAACGCGCAGGAAAGAAAATAAAAAAAAAAATTTTGCCCTAATTTTGTACATAGGCACCATCTCACTTGGCTTAGGGCTTGCCCTAAGCACTTAGGCGCCAAGTGAGATGGCGCCTCCCTTAAAAAAAGAGGAGCATGCGCCAATTGAGATGGCTCCTCCTTTGTGGAGCCATCTCAAACATGGTTATTTGCGTAATTTTTTCCGAAACCCGGTTATTTGCGAAATATTATTTTAATACTTGGTTATTAATAAAAAAAATTCCAAGGAGAACAAGTGGTCTCCCCGACACTTGACCTCATCTGAGAAGGAGATGAGTTTTTTTTGTTTTTTTTTATTCTATGTGCAGGGATACACTGTGTCACCATAGGCCTACAGATCTGGACCTCCTGATGTGTTTACTACACTGGAGTTGACCAGATCTAATGGCTACAATTAATCTGTTTTAATTTCTTTTTACTTTTTATTATTAATTCATTTTAAAAATTAAAAGATTTATAATAAATATATTTTTTGTCCAAAAATTCTGAAAAAGTTCATTTATCACATTTCTGACTTAGTGCATTTTTTCTGGATTCTAATTTCGATTTTTTCTATTTTTAATCATTTTTTATTTATTTGAGTGATTTTAATTAATTTAAAAATATTTTTCTATTTAAAAATATTTGAGTGATTTTAATTAATTTAAAAAATTACCAAAAATTTTGTAAAAATATTTGAGATTATTTTTTACTTTTATACGGTCTACTTTAATTTTTTCTTTGATATTTTGAATATAGTTTGTTATTTTGTCTTTTATTTGCATTTAAAAACAATTTAAAAAATCAATTTACTCAATTCTATTTTGATTGATTAATGCAATTTTATTTTTGTATATATTCTGGCTGATCTTGGACTATGTGAAATTTTAATCATGAACTTTATTAACATCATTGTATCTATGGTGTTGAGTTTAACTCCACAAAAAATGGATGAATTATTTTAATAATAGTTTTATTAAATTCTTTGGTTCAAATGTGGAATTTAATTCTTGTTCATCCCCTCCCTCTTCATCTCGTCATCTTCTCACTTGTGCTACATGTTATTGGAGAATAATCTACATATTATTTCTCCAAACATATGGTACATAGATCGCTATTGATCGGCCTCAAAATAGGTGCGACTTCTACATAAGTCCACTTACGATTGCTTAACATAATGCTAAATTTTGTCCCGATTCGAGAAATGATCATTCGTGGACCAAACCTATGTTTGTCAGCCTATGTATGTTTAATTTGAAACCTTTGATCCAACAACCTTGGGATTCATTGTTAGGAGGCTTTGGTCTTATCAATCCTCTAATGAATCATCATAAATGTTGGACTAAGCGAATCATTTAAACATCGTTGATCATTTATTGTCGCCTATAGATTTTGAAATGAATGATATATTTGATAAAAAGCAATTGAAACTTATTGTTGAGAGGCTTTAATTTTATCAATCTTCTAACGAGTTTTCAAATGCAAGTTTCAAGATGGTCATTCAACTAATCTCTAATCTCTAACTCATTAACAGTTGACTTTTGTCTTTATGCTTTTACTTTTACACATCATTTATTTTAGCATTTACATTTCATGCTATTTTCATCTTTGATCATATGAGATTTCTTTTTCTTTTTGAAGATCCCAAATAACCAACTTGAATTATACAAAGTTTTAATGTTACCTGGACTATTTGGTTACTATCCTTTGCATTTTTGGAGATTGTGGACCTTGCGGAACTTAGGAGTACCTTGACCACCTTTGGGACCATGTGACTTCTATTGTTATTTTGTCTGGCATTCTTGGGGTTTACCACAAGACATTGGGTTGTTTATTTTATTTGTGTGCAGGTTATTCTGATTATACGCTTTGTCTGTGATTGGGAATTCATCTGTATACAACCGTTACTCTGCCCATTTTTTGTGAAGACTTAATGCATTTGAAGCTTACTTTTTCTTAAGAGGTTTATTATCTTTGCTTGTTTGTTTCAATCCAAAGGATGGGAATTCTAAATTGACTCATTATGTCAAATGTTTGCTTCTTGTTGGTTAGACGGTTCTTTTTCCCTATCTTTTACCTTATGCTTTAGGATAGTCCCTTCATCTCCTCCCATCTTCTTTAATTTCAAAAATCTTCTCCCTCCTTTTCAAAACTATTATTGTTTTCTAAACTCAAATCGCTTTCACAATAAACTTGGACTTAGGTCCATGTATTTCCAAAATATTTTCTTAATCTAACTTTAACCAACTTAGTAATACTTTGACATTTTTTGTGAGAAGACTAATAGTCAATCAATCTCATTCAAACCATTTTGCCACTTTGGCTTTTTACCTTAAAACTTTTTTCAAAAGATTAGACTATTGTTAATCTTTGTAGTGACGCGAGCTACTATACTTCTACAATATGTAGTGAAGTGAGACATTTTCCACTTGGATGTTGAGTGAGGCTTTGTTGATTTTAAAATCCAAGCTATATCTTCCACTTTGAGATGATGCAAATTCTCCTTTCTCATAATCATGGGTAGTAAATATGTTCTTCCACTCGATTAAGACGATAATGTCTTGTCTCTTAAAATTAACCAACACACTTGTGTTTTACATTTTTAAAGGTGAACAATGAGTACCCTGGTCCCCTATTGCACGGAAGGTGGTACATATGCACTAAAGGTTCACAATTGCGGCGAGTGCAAAAATTATTAAAAAATACTTCTTTTCTCATCTCCACCATCTATTTTTGTATACAACATTTATAGCCAAAATACACGAATTCTCAAAGAGGTTCTGTTTTACCCCAAAATTTTCTCTCCCATTTTTCTTTAAAGCATTCTTTCAAGGCTCTTCAAATGGTCAAAACACTCAAGGATTGGCTAGTCAAGATGCTCCACATAAGCCAAAGGCCCAAAACTAGGATTGGGAATTTCTCAAGGAAACATGGTTTGCAAAGGTCTAAAATGGCTTCCATGGTTCTTCATAGGTCCTCAATAAGGTTCATGTCAAGTTTCAAGCCCTACATCACAAATTTGATCAATCAACGGCTCAAATGTTTGAAAATTAACTATATTGATCAAAAAGTCAACTATGGTCAATATATAGTCAAACTTCAATATGTCAACATAAAAATTTTTAAGTGGTATTCATCATTTGATCATGATTCCTCAAAGAAAGTCCTCAGATCATCAAAAGTCAAGAATTGTCAAATTAGGGTTTCCTTAGAAGAAGTCAATTGAACTTTGACCAGGCATAACTTTCACATGCTTCATCAACTTTTCCCTAACCCAAGCCCATTTTGAAGAAAATTCAATTCTCTGCAACTTTGGTTTGATTCTCAAGTCCAAAAGATGCTTCATTTGGAAGATATGATCTCATACATTATAGGTCATTTTAAAAAAGTCAACAAAAGACACGTTTTGTCAAGGCAACTTACATCAACATAATGTCTCCAAATGCAAAAATAATTAAAAGATAAAGTGTAGAGGACATCCTTGGCTTTCTGAAAAGTCAAATATCATCTTCAAAAAATGAAAATTGAGCAAGTTCTGAGTTGCACAAGTTGGACAATTTTCAAGAAATGCATGAAATCTCAATTGAGCAAATTTGTGATTTTAATTTATTGGGACTAACTTTTTAGAGTTCAAACATAGTCATGACATATCCAAGATCCTCTAAAACTCTCCATGCATAATTTTGATTTTTATTTCTATTTATTTGAATTTTTTCATTTAAGTATAAAAGAAATCAAGTGAAATATCAAACAAATGGATCAAGGCTTAAGTGGGCTTCATTTGGATCATTCAAGAGGCCCAAATTCGTGCAAGGTGCATCACAAATGACCAGGTTCATGCAGAAAACAAAAATGGCAAGGGATCGTGAAGTTTGGAAACTTTTCAAAACTTGATTTTTATTTTAAACCATGGTTTAATGGTGTGATTCTTTGCCATGTTGATGGCTTTAATGGTGTGATTCTTTACCATATTGATTTACCCCCCTAGTCCTCTATAAATACACCACATTGCAGCTTGGCCCAATTTAATTTTTTGTATTTTTATTTTATTATATATTTTCTTTTATTTCAATTAATTTCTTTTCCCTAAAAATCATAAAATCAAAATCACAAAAATAATTAGACTTTTTTAGATTTTCATTAATTAAATTAATTTTAATCAATCATTTGTAATCATTTTTAAAAAAAATTAATTAATCAATTAGAAATAGGTTTTCTTTTTCTTAATTTAATTTAAATATTTTCCTAAAACAAACAAAAACAACAAAAACATTTCTTTTATCACTTAGAAATTTTTCTTAGGTTTTTTCTCCATCCTTTCATTTTTCTTTCTTTCTTCCCCTGCGCGTCTATTTATTTATTCGCATTATTTTTCATAATTATGTAACTGTATAAATGATGTAATAGTTTTAATTAGGACTTTTACACTTTTCTTTCCCCCCGTTTTGGTTTGTAATTCCCCCACCCTAAAGCCTAGTAATAATGTAGATTTAAATTCTCACATCTTTATTTGCGTACTAATATTAACTGTTAGATGAATACTAATTGGCTTGTATGAAAAGACTAAAACAAACACTAGCAAACCTAACATCCAAAGATAAATAACTGAAACACAACACACTTACACGTGCACCTCTAAGGTACCTCCACTTGTTGTCTTCAGAATAAACAGTCATGACTCTCGAACGTACGATATTTTAGTGGTGACCCTTTGGTTTAAAGATTATAAGTCCCTCGATGACCCTTTCGACGTTGCCTCGGTATATGATCTTAAAACCTTAGGGTAATTACTAAAGTATCTTACTAGTTCCTTTCGTGACTTTACGATAACCCTCGCTTGTCCTTCAAAAATCCAACAATAGGGCTACCTACTCACTAATAGTATGATAACACTGTCTAAAAGAAAAGAGGAAAAGAACAAACCTTTCGAGTAGGTAGATATCCCCTAGTTGCTTGCTCATAAAAATAATCAAAAACAATTTTTTCACACATACACAAACTATTTTCTAAATATTTTCAAAGACAAAAAACACGTTGTATACATTCTCACAGAAACGAGAAACATTACAAAGTTCGTCACACTAAGGCGTCTTTTCAAAATATCTTCAAAACACACTTACACAAAAAAGAATTTTCAAAATGAGCTAGCAACTAAGAGCCCGTAGATAACTACGGATGGAAAGAATGCTAACACCTTCCCTTTCTATAACCTACCCCCATTATTTAGAAAATTCTCTCGAAAGGTCTTCCCTGTTCTTTTCACTCTTTCCTTTGTTGGATAAAAGAAAAGTCGGTGGCGACTCTTGCTAACCGCAACATTGCGATAAAATGTAAAACCAGTAAAGTCAGTTCCCCCACTGTATTATAGAACTGGCGACTTTGTTGGGGACAACATCTAAATTAAAAGTGGGGTTACCTTAGAGCTAGATCATATTTAAAATGCTTTTCTTGTTGATTTATGTGCTTTATGTTTCGGGTTTATGTTTGAGTTATTATTAAAGATCGTATACCCGGATCTGGGGCACCTCTTAGGTAAGTAGCAATAAATCATGGAGGTTATATGGTGTAGACAGATATGGATGATATGATAGCTACGTTAGTGGTATACTCTAGCTTGTACTAATGTTCGTTGAGCCAGTCAATGATAACATTAGGCTTCCACATAGTTTCATAAAGCATTAACTGACCTTTAGAACCTTAAATTGACTCATCTTAGCCATTATAAAGTAGTGATATGGCCGACTTTGGTGGAGACTGAAGTTGGTTGATACTCGATACTACACTCATTGAGATTCGACTTTCGGGATATTTCGGCCGCAATTCAGATGCTTGAGCTGAAACAATGCCTGAGAGAAAGATTAATGATTTGAGATCCCTAGAACCCGGTTACTATTTCTATGACCGGTTGATCCAACTAAAACTTCAAGAGGGTACTTACCTATAAACTCCATAGAAGCCTAAACCTAAGGATACTTGTGTGACTCATTTGCTTTCATTATCTAACAACTTGAAATCCTTGCAGGGTTTTGTTTGTATTCATCATCTAACGATGTGAGTTCCTTGCAGGACTTGTTTGTAGTCATTATCAAATAACTTGGATTTCCTACAAGACTTACTTGTCTTCGTCACCTTACACTTTTGTTTGTTGCATAGCATACACATCATAACATCATGCCATAGCATTTCCTTAACCATTTCAAGGATCTCAAGGGTCTGTGATGCATGTTATGATGAACCATACATCTAGCAGTGGGCAAGATCCTCTAGCCAACACCGTCAAATCATGATAACTTGAGTCAGAGGCTATGACCCACTCGATATGGTGAGCTTGATTCTCGTCGAAGGGCATTCAATGATACAAAGTTCTTCAATTGAAGCTGTAGTCATATTCCATTGCTAACATTTTCTTGTGTTTATCCTGCAAGATTCTTGAAAACATTGTATACATGTCATTACATAATAGGTCTTCCAGTACAGGTTTCTCATTTTCTCTCTGTTTATTTCAGCAGAAAATGGCTCTCGAACATAATGGCGGAGGTTTCCAAGCTCAAGATTCTTAGTTCGAGGAAATTTTTCTAAATCCATCCAAGGGGCAAGAAGAATTGAAAACAGTCCTCGTTGGGAACACGACCAAGAAAAATCCTGAAGACAACAAGGATGACCAGTTGGAACAACTGCAAGCTGAGATGGAAAGGATGAGAATCTAGATGAGTAGTCAGATGGCTCTTATCCAAAGTTTAGCTCGAGAACAAGAAGAGTTAAGGATTCTCATCAGAAAGCTTCATCAAGACAGATACGACCCTCTAGGGAAAACTACTAGAGCTTAGGGCCTAATCAATGATCAATCTCTCTTGGAAGACAGGGAATTGGGTGACATGTTCATGCGGGAACATGTTGAAAATAAACTCCGGAGCAGTGAAATTCAGGGGACTGCATCTTCAAGTACTCAAAAGATATCATACAACGGAAAGAAGGAGTCAAATACCATGTACGATCAGAAGGGTCGTAATAAGAGTGATCTCAACCAATCTATGGGGGCAGTGTTGATCTCTAATACAAAACTGGTGCAACAACAATGACAAGGCAATCAGCGTAAGCAGGACGCACCCAAAAGGAAATTCACCAAAATCAACATGTCCTCGGCTCAAGTATTGCAACACATGTTGAAGTTAGAGTTGATAACATTTAAGGATCCTCCTCAGAATCCCAACACCGCCTCTCTTTGGTACAACCCTAATGTGAGATGCTGTTGTATCCCAAAATTTGCCCTCTCAATATTTTCTCACAAAATCTCCTTGGGTTTAAGACTGCACAAGGTTTGATCAGCTCAAGACACCTCCTTAAGCACTGATGACTGAAATTAGGGTTTGAGATTGCACAATGATAATTGAACTTTTAATGCCCCATATGACTTTCATGGATCATTATGGACTCCCAAGATTACTCATGTCAAGTTTCAAGTCTTGGATCACATTTTTTGCTCAGTCAATTGAGTAGTTGACCCAAAAATTGACTTTTGCGAGAGCAAGTTCAAACGATTGTAACTTCTTCATTATTTGATATTTTTGAGAGGTTCTTTTTGCGTACGATTCTCCTTGATGTCATCTCCGTTTCTCTTCACAAATCAAGAGCTGATCACATGTAGAAGATCTCCAAAATTCGAATATGTTAGAAGTCGCATCATGGACTTTGACCTAATTTTAAGTAATTATCGTCTGATTTCTAAGAATTGTGATTTCCTCAAATTATAAGATCTTGAGATGATTATCTCTGCGTATGGTCATCATTAATGTCGCTCACGAGTTTATCTTCAAAGATCGAAAGAAAAATGTGTTTGGAAGACTTTGAAAGTTATCGAATCGTCGCAAGTCATTTGTTTAATTTCGGATGTTCTTAACCACAATTTTTTGAAATTTGTTAAT
Source organism: Vicia faba (assembly GCA_948472305.1). Classification (NCBI taxonomy): domain Eukaryota; kingdom Viridiplantae; phylum Streptophyta; class Magnoliopsida; order Fabales; family Fabaceae; genus Vicia; species Vicia faba. Next base: position 1,518,362,920 of record OX451741.1, on the reverse strand, counting down.
TCTACAAGATTGACGAATGTTCTTAAAGCATGTTTGTTTGGCAATGAAGTCCCATTTTAATCGAGCGTGGCATGCAAGTTCATTTTTAAATGCCAATTTGACTTGGACAAGAGGTGAAGATTAAGACTGTCATTTAGATGACCATGGTTTTAGGTTTAAGTTAACCAAATTGGAATTGAATTCTTAAACATTTATTTTGTTTAAGAATTTTATTGGAGTAAAAGGCGCATTGGTTTATTTGATCACTTTGTGATTGCTTGAAGTTCAAGTTACCAAACCAATATGTTTTATTCAAAGAATTCAATTGAGAATTGCAAAGTTTAAATTAAAACTCGAAATTTTGTACAATAAATTTCATAATTTACAAATTTATTCAAGGCTTTGTGTTTATTACATTACAATTGAAATAAATTACAAATTCTTGTCTTGTTTACAAAGGATTACAAATCTATTGTTTACAAAGAAAGAAATTTTGTTCTATTTTTTCAAGTCTTTGTTGCTCCATCTTCAAGTAATCCATCCAATCCTCGCTTGCCATCCACGCCTCATGTTCATGAAACAAAGAAAAAAATAAAGTTAGCAAGCAATTCAAGCAAAAGTGATGTGTAAAGAAAGGAAAGACTCATCATTAGGATTTTCATTTTAGAATTAGAACTAAAAGGGAAAAAGAAATTTGCATAACATTATAAAAGCAAGTTCAAACTGCAAACAAATAGAACAACAAGAAAGCTGCCCAAATGCAGCAGAACTGCAACTCAAAACAAACCAACAAATAGCAAAAATGCAGGCTAGTGTAGCAACTAAGTTGCAAAACAAAATCAAAAAACAGCAAAACAGCAGGCTAATGCAGCAGCTAGGCTGCCAAACAGCAGCCAACAAAAAGCAAACAAAGCAAGCAGCATGTAGCAACAAAAACAGCAGGCAAGCAGCTGTTGCAAACATTGCAAAGTTACAGCCAAGCTACGAAACACACAAAACAATGAGTAATAGCCAAAAACAAATCAAAACCATCCAATATAAAAACAGCCAATGCTAGCTCATGGTCAAAATGTTATGTCATCATGTTCCTAAATGTTGCAAATCCTTCAGAATCATTAAATAAAAAGCAAAATGCTTTTCATCCTTGAAAGATGTAAGAGGAAAGAGGAAAGATACAGAAGGATATCACCTAGCAAACAACAGCCTTGTTGTTGTCCATAAACCCTGCTATCCTGCTACAAAAATACAGCCCATACAACAGTCCAAAAACCTGTAATGTGTTGCCCCAAAATCTGTCCAAAAACCTGTCCAATAAATTGCACACAAATAGCAAATTTGAAACCTGTGCTCAAAAGCCCCAAGGTCAGCATACCACAGTTGGTTCAAAACCCTCAAATCCCCCCCCCCCCCACTTTTCACCCTTATTCCAATATAATAAGGCCATTATTTCATTGAACAGGGGAGGAGAATATTTGTGATTTCCAGCATAAAAAAACCGGGGAAACAAGTACTGAAGTTCCGAGCTGAGGACAAGTACTGAAGTTCCGAGCTTAGGAAAATTGTGAATAATTTTATTAATTAACATTTTATCATTTAGTTAACATTTTACTAATTTATTTTCTACGTAATAAAAAAATACTAAAAAACTAAAAAAATATGTACAAATGATTTAATTTCTTTAATCAATTATAGAATAGAATTTTGTTTTCTTTCAACAAAATAAAACCCTTTTCAGAAACAAAAATACCAAGAATTTCTATACTTTATCAATTAATTTTATTTCATAGACTGTTATAATTTTAATTAATTGTTTGATTCGATTTGGTTGTATTGTTTTCCTATTTGGACATTTAATTGTACTAATCCATCCCCATTTGTAAATCTGTACCCCCATTCATGAAAGCTCTGTGATAGCGTAGAAATTTAATTTCCGCAATTTAGTGTTTTCCTTATACTGTATAGTAATTAGGTGTGTATGGCAAGATTAAAATCAATCGCTAGATAACCTAATCAAAGAACAACTTAACTTGAATCAAACACATTTTTTCCACACGCGTACCTCTAGGGTAACCTCGCTTGTTGCCTCGGAAAGACAGTCATGTCCCTCGAACATGGGACGCTTTAGCAAAGACCCTTCGATAAAAATATTGTAGTCCATCAATGTCCCTCAATGTTGCCTTCGATAAAACAATCTAGTCCCTTGTGAAAATTTTCTAAAGCGTCTCACAAGTTGCCTTCTATGACTGTACGATTGAGCCACACATGTCCCTTTACATCCAAAGACGGGGCTTCTTGCCAAAATAATGGTAAGGTAGTGTTGTACCCCAAAATTTTCCCTCCCATGTTTCTCAATACATGTCAAGTGAGGTCCTCAAATTGCTCAAGGAAATCCAAGGGTTGATCAGACAAACTCTCTCCTAAGGTAGTCTACCTCAAATTAGGGTTTCATTTTGCATCAAGATGCTTGAGTCCAAAGGATCCCAAATGCTCACCGTTGTCCTAATATGTTCTCAAGATCATCCATGTCAAGTTTTAAGCCTTGCAGAGGAAGTTTGCTCTGTCAATTGCTCAAAGGCCTAAAAATCGACTATGCTAGGTCAAAAGTCAATTGTGGCTCACATACAGTCAAACTTCAAGATTTTTGGTCAACATCCTAATTTTGAAGTATCATTCATCATTTGATAAATGTTTGATCATGATTCATCAAGGATTGCTCACAATTCATCAAAACCCAAAAGTTGCTAAATTAGGGTTTTGTAGGAAAAGTCAACTCATTTTTGACCAAGCATAACTTTCTCATACTTTATCAAAAATGACCTATCAAAATCTCATTTTGAAAAGGATGCAATTCCCTATAATTCATCTTTAGCTCCCAAGTTCAGAATATGCACTCACAAAAAGATATGAATTTTGACATTATAGGTCATTTTGAAAAGTCAACAAAAACACCTTTTGGGTCAAAGATTCATACATGAACATGGAAGACTCAATTGAGATGAGACCAAAAGGGTTTCTTAGAGGACATCCTAAGCTTTCTAAAAAGTACAAGAACACCTCTCTAGGTTCAAAATTGAGAGAGTTATGCATTGGCCAAGTTGACCTTTTTTGCAAAATTGCCAAAAGTCAAATGTGCTCAAATTTGTATTTTTTACTAAATGGGCCCAAGTTTTTATGCTTTCACTTCAATGATAACATAGTCCACGACCTATGGGACCCTCCATACTTTATTTATTCATTTATTTAATTTATTTCAATTTTTATTCATTTAAAATTCAAATAAAATCGAATAAATCCTAATAGATCATATATTGTGTTTTAGGGATGATTTTTGCATTGAAAGAAGATCTTATATGCTGTCAATTGAGAATCAACTCGTGCAAGGCCAATTTGGTTGGAAAAAGATTGGATTTGAGCAAAATTGGAAAGAAATCATATGCCATGAAAGACCAAATCAAATCTCAATGATGAGCAAGATTGAGGTCATTTTTGTTGACCTAATAGGTTATATTACATATACAGAATCAAGCCAGGGCATGAGAGAGGTTAGAGCAGTCGTGCAGAGGTAGAACAAAACTCAAGAAATTCAAGAAAAAGTGGTGATCCAATTTCCATACTAGAGACCAAATCGTTCCATCTTTCCCTTACCAATCGATTGCTGGAGATCTCGGGATCATATTCCAATCATTAGCAAGCCTCTCCAGGTCCTGAAACCCGTTATAGCAGTCACACGGTTAGCAAGAATTTTTGTTTTCATTTTCATCAATTTATACACTATTTGCACGTTTTGATTGCATATTCTTATTCCTTAACATGTTTGCAATCTAATCATTATATTCAATTGCGTTTTTGGTGATTGTATCACAAACTGCCATAGCTAGGGTTTCAAGTTCTTATTTAGGGCTTTGCAGGATAGGTAAAATTGGATATCGATTCTGGTACCATGAGACTCGTGAGGATGAGACGAGTTGATTGGTACCAGCCATGGCCATTTATCTTGAGCCTACACGATTTTGGAGATGGACAGGGATATATCTACAACAAGTGTCTGTAGGTAAAAGTTTGCTACCTAAAATGATGGTTGGGAGGAAGAAGATGGATGCGTGGCACCCCCTAGTTGGGTTATTTAAATTTAGCGTATTTTGAGTTTCAGTGTTTTGTTTTTATTATATTATAATTGATTTGGATTATATATACAAATAACAAGCATAGCTCAGTTGGCAAGCAGGGAGTAAAAGTATGCATAAGGACCTGGGTTCGATCCCCAGGTCCCAACCTTTCTTCACATTTTTCTTCAATAGGTAATCCAGCGCATATCAAGTCAAGAAGTTCACCATATTCCATCAGGATCTGGCCATCCACCTCATCAGCGCTCCAGATCAACGTACCACCATTGGAGGGCCACCATACGCCTCAAGTCAACAGCCACACTGGATTAGGCAAAGTCAAACAGGCCTGGGTCTTTTGGGCTCAAAATCTAAACATCACACCCCCCATAATTGCTAACACAGGCCCATATTTCTTTCTTTTTCTTTTAGTTTTTTTTTCTTTCAATATTTATTTTATTTTCTTTAATTCACAAATTAATTTATTTTTTCACAAAAAAACATAAAATCAGTAATTCACAAAAAAATTAGGGTTAGTTTTTTTTTTATTATTATCAAAATTAATTTAATTTAGGAAATTGTAACTTGCTTTCATAAATAAAATCAAAATAAAAATTATGTTAAACTTTTGATTAAATTTTATTTTGCTCTTTTTCTCAAATAAATAAAAATACAAAAATAGGCTTTTAGAGGAATTAATTTATTTTTTAGTTTAAAATTAATTAGACTTAGGATTTTCCTTTAATTTAGCAATTCCATTATTTTCTCAAAACAAAACAAAAACATTTTCTTTAACTAATCACAATTAGGTTTAGGCAAGGGTCAAAACCCTAGTTGATCCGCATTCGATTCATCGCGCGCGTATTATTATTTTTACCGATATTTTTATAAATGCCCATGGTTTGTAATAGTTTAATCTAGGACTTTTCATTTATCGCTTTTTCCAGGTGGTTGGCTATGTAATTAATCCTCATCCCCGAAGCCTTGTAATAGCGTAGATTTACTTTCTCGCATTTTAAATTCCTACAAATATTAACTATTTAGATGTATGTTAATAGGATTGTATGACAAGAATGCATGACAAATTAATACAGTTAGAAAACCCTAATGTGCAACGATAAATAAGTGAAACTAATCACTTGCACATATCACTCTTAGGGTATACTCTCACTTCGGTTGCCTTCGGTAAATGATCATTAAGTATAGGATGCTTTAGAGGTTGCCCTCCTGTCTAACAAAGATCAAATGTCCCATTCGAATGTTGCCTCGGAAATTTTGCCTCGAAAATGTTGCCTCGGAAATGTTGCCTCGAATATGATCTTAAGACTTTAGGGTTATTACTAATGTATCCTAACATTGCTTTAGTGATTGTACGTCCCTTTCGAATTGACCCTTACAACTCCAACAACTAGGGTTACCTACTCATTAATAGTAGGATAACACGGTCTAAAGGAAACGAGAATAGAAACAATCTTTTTTCGAGTAGGTAGATGCTAGTAGGTACTTGCTCAAGTAAAAATTTTTCACACAAACACCTTTCAAAACAATTTTCAAAAACAAACTTCGTCACACCTTTGAGGACTGATACAAGGGTTATCACGAAGTCAAACTTTTCAAAAACAAAGCACATACACAATCAATTTTAAAAAGATGAGCAAGTACCTAAGATCCCATAGAAAACCATGGATAGAAAGGGTGCTAACATGTTCCCTTTCTATAATCTACCCCCCGTACTCAGAATATCTTGAAAAAGGATTTTTTCTATACTTTTTTCCTTTCCGATTGGATGAAATAAAAGTCGGTGGCAACTCTTTCTTACCGCGACATTTTGCGAAAAAAAACGCAAAACGCAAACCAACATTTCGAACAAGTAGGTTCTGCCACCGTATCACAGAACTGGAGACTCTGTTGGGGATCTCATAAGTGGGGTATACCTTAGGATCTAGTTCATCATAATTTCTTCTCTTGATTTCTTTGTTTTCTTTACTTTTAAGGGTTTTATTTGGGAGTTACTATAGATCCTAACCCGGGTCTGGGGACACCTTTTAGGTAAGTAGCAATAGACTGTGGGGGAACTGTACGACATAGACCAATATGGTTGAAGCAGTATCTACGTTGATGTGGAACATTGGTTGGTAGCAGTATCCCTTATGGAGAAACGAGGAGAATACGGGGCCGCTGCATGGTTTCGTTAAGCATCAACTGACCTTAGAACTTCTAACCGACCAACTTGGCCATTAGAAAGTAGTGAGATAGCCGGCCTCGGTGTAAAGCTGGGAACTGGTTGATACTCGATGCTACACTCATTGAGACCATACTCTCGAGATAGTTCCGGCCGCAAGAAAAGATTGTGTGAGCTGAAACCATGACCGATGGAGGATGGTCAGTGATATTGAGATCCTCTAGAACCCGTTTACTTTTTTTCTAGGACAGGTTGAAAGCAACTTAACTTTAAGAGGGTATTACCTTTGACCTCATGCAAGCCTTAAACCTAAGGGCTTTGTGTGATTTGATTGTGTTTGCAATATCTGTGTTTGCTATACCTGTGGTTTACCATGACATCATGCATCATAACATGGCATTCATACTTCATTACACTAACCATTTCAAAGACCAAGGGAATTTATCTTTGTTCTATTTTGCAGATTATGGCTTCCGTGCATAGAAATACCATCCGAGTCAACTTTGTGCAAATACCTACCCAACTTAAAGAGCTAGCTTCAAGAGTTTCTGAGACTTCTATGTTCATTAAGAGACACGGTCAACTTCTCAGCCTGGTTACTTCAAATCTTGATGAGCAGATAATGAGCGTACTATTTCAGTTCTTTGATCCCGTGCATCATTGCTTCACCTTTCCAAATTACCAGCTGGTTCCCACCTTGGAAGAGTTCTCTCACCTATTGGGCATATCCATACTTGAACAGGTACACTTCACAGGTATGGAAGAAGTTCCTAGACCAGAAGACATTTCCTCAGCTCTGCATTTGAAACGGGCTGATGTAGCATCCAATTGGGAAACACGAAGCATGGTTGAAGGTTTTCTAGCCAAATTTCTGATAGACCGGGCTCAAATATTCTGGGATAATTTGGATTTTCAGGCTTTTGAAGATATCTTGGCTCTCCTTATCTATGGTTTGGTTCTCTTCCCGAATCTGGATTCCTTTGTAGATGTGAATGCTGTCAATATTTTCCTTTCTCGCAACCCCGTGCCTACCTTGCTTGGAGATATCTTGCATTCCCTCTATACTCGTACCGTGAGGAGAAGAGGGACTCTTATGTGTTGCATGTCGTTGCTGTCGAGGTGGTTTATTTCTCACCTCCCTAAGCCTGTGTTGAAGAACGAAGAAGGTTTGGGTTGGTCCTACAGAATAATGTCACTTGCTCATACAGATATTCTTTGGTGTTCCCGGGCTATGGAAGACACTGTTGTTATTGACCGTTATGGGGGATACCCTAATGTCCCATTGCTTGAAATCAGAGGGGGTATAACTTACAATCCTTGTCTAGCTTTGCGATAATTTGGTCGTGCTCAGAGAGATGGTCCCCATGAGTTACTTCTTGAGGACATTGTATTTGACTACAAGGAGGACGTTAAGGAGCACCGCCAGAGGTTTATACGAGCTTGGGGCATGGTGAACAGATCTAACCCCCAAGAGTTGGGACCAAAGACTTCTCTTCCTATACAACCTTATCTCCAATGGGTCCGAGCTCGTGCCCAGAAGCTTGGGATGCCCTATGAGGCCGTATTACCAGTGATTGTGGAGTCCACTTATGAAGAAGGAATTCCTTACATGGTTCTCTATCATTACATGCCCACTAACCCTGGGGAGTTACAGAGGTCCTGGATTCAGCTGAAGAATGAGCGGGACACTTACCGGGAACAGTACCATGAGCAAGAAAGGAAGATTTTGAAGCTCACCAGGCAGCTCGAGGAAGAAAGAGTGATCAATGACTACATTAGCACAAAGAGGAAGCGACCATGGGACTTTTGATTTTGCTTTTTCTAGTTTTAGATTTTGTTTTATTTACTTATTTGTAACGCCTTAAAGGCATTGTTGAACCTTTCAAAGTTTAAGCTAATAAAGTTTGTTTATTTTTAGTTTGCAAATTTAAATCTCCCAAAGTCTTTGAAATCATTACATGCGCATCCCATTATCATGCACATCATTACAGGTACCCTTACAGGTTTCTCATCTTCTTCGCTGTTTATTTCAGCATAAAATGTCTTCTGAGCAAGCCATCAAAGATCTTCAAGCACAGAACACCCAATTCCAACAGATGTTCATAAGTATGGCTAAAGGGCAAGAGGATCTGAAGACCCTTATTCGAAAAGAGAAGAAGAAGAAGAAGAAGAAGGTCGGTGTTCTGAACATGGGTAGAAGATTTGGAGAAAGGTTGAGACAACCAGCTGATCTGACCTCCTCATCCAAGGACGGGGAGAACTAAGAGAGAGCAAAGGACCCTAGTCCTGCAGTTTTTGATAACGATATGGATTACGACGATGAGCAATATCCTCCTGCTGAGGATAGGTACAAGCAGCTAGAAGACCGTCAGAGTGCTATGGAGATTCAGAAAATCTCTGGTTTGGACTTTGGAGAACTGGGACTGGTATCAGGAGTGGTCATCCCTCATAAGTTCAAAGCTCCAGTTTTTGCTAAATATGATGGAGTATCCTGCCCAAAACTCCATCTCCGCTCGTATGTCCGAAAGATCCAACCCCACACTGCTGATAGAAATTTGTGGGTACATTTCTTTCAAGATAGTATGTCAGGGACTCAGCTTGAATGTTTCTATCAGTTGGAGGGGGCCAGTGTCCAAAACTGGGAAGATCTTGCTGATGCTTTCTACAAGCAGTACCAGTACAACGCCGACCTTTCTCCCACTCGTACTCAACTCCAGAGTATGTCCATGATTGCAGGTGAAGGTTTTAAGGACTATGCTCAAAAGTGGAGAGACTTGGCTGGAAGAGTCCAACCCCCTTTGTCTGATAGGGAGTTGGTTGACATGTTTCTAGAGACGCTATCTGGTCCATTTTTCAATCACTTGATCGGAAGCTCGTCATCTTGGTTTACTGAGTTGATTTTGACTAGAGAAAGAGTAGAAGCTGGCATTCGAAGTGGTAAAATATAGAAGGACGCCTCTTCGAGTTCGGTAAAGAAGCCTTTCACTGGTAAGAAGGAAGCTAGTGCAGTCTATGGCTCGAGGGGCCAAAGCAGATCTGAACATTGTCAAACGGTGAATGTTGTAGTGATTCCTAGACCCACAGTTGCTCCACAATGCAACAATCAACAAAGGGTGGAAAGACCGCAATGACAGTTTACCCGCATCAATATGACTTTGGCTGAAGTCCTACCTCATCTGCTGAAATCCAACTTGGCAACCTTGAGAGAGGCTCCCAAGAATCCAAACACTGCTTCTCCCATATACAATCCCAATGCACGGTGCGCCTACCATTCTGAGAGTTCGGGCCATGATACAAACGATTGCTGGGCTTTGAGAAACAAAGTGCAAGATTTGCTGGAAGCTAAAGAGATTGAGTTTGATGCTCCGGAAAAGCTAAACGTTATAACTGCTCCCATGCCCAAACATGGTCGTGGAGTCAATGTTGTGGACACCGATTCGTTTGTGACCTCTGTTGAAGAAGTTTCTACCCCTCTGATGATGGTTAAGAGGAATTTTATGTTAGCCGGTTTATTTCCAGGCTGTGGTGAAGGTTGCCACATGTGTTCAATTATGCCTTTCGGTTGCTGTTTGTTGAAGTCAGGTGTTCAACGCCTGATGGATAATAAAGAGATTTTGTTTGAAAAGACTATGTTTTCGTTTGTTCCAAATGAAGATGTTTCCATTATCACCATTTCCGCCAATCCTTCCAAGGTTTCCTCGAGAAAACCTATCAGGGTTACACATGTTCCAAGAATTGCTCCGTTAATAATCACCGCTCCAGGTCCCATCCCATATACCTCAGATAAGGCTATCCCATGGAATTACGGTGATGATGTATATTACCATGGTGTTAAACAGGATCTGAGGACTGAAGAAGCCGATACAGATATCATTAATATTGTCAGGACCAGTAAGGTTACCCGGAGTGGAAGACTCTTTTCTCCTGAGATTTCCCCTCCAACTATCCACAAACCTGTTGTCATTCTGTCTGCTAGTACATCAACTACTGCTCCAGTTCTCAATCCAGTTATCACCCATGTCATTGAGCCATCTGGGACTCGGGGCAAAGAAATTATAGGTGAGCCTTCCCGGACAGAGGCACCTAAGAAAATCATTGTAGAAACCTCTACACAAGAAATAGAGGAAATATTGAAAATTATCAAGAAAAGTGACTACAATGTGGTCGAACAGCTGGGGCAGACCCTGCCAAAGATCTCCATGTTGTCCTTGTTGTTATGTTCTGAAGCCCATGTGAAGGCTTTGATTGCATTTCTCAAGACTGCGCATGTGCCGCAGGAAACTACTGCAGATCAGTTCAAAGATTGTGTGGCTAGCCTGACTGTTGACAATGGGCTAGGATTTTCAGATGCGGATTTGACACCGAAAGGAAGAAATCACAATGATGCTTTGCATGTCTCGATCAAGTGCAGGGGCACCACTATGGCCCATGTGCTGGTAGATACCGGGTCATCACTGAATGTTCCTCTAAAGAAAGCATTAGACCGTATGAATTGTGAAGGTTTGATTCTAAAGCCGAGTAACATTGTGGTAAGGGCTTTTGATGGATCAAAAAGAATGGTGCACGGGGAGGTGGACATCCCTGTCAAAGTGGGCTCTCAGACTTTTGGGTCCACCTTATACGTAATGGATATCAAGTCGTCGTATTCTTGCTTACTGGGTCGTCCTTGGATTCATAAGGCTGGGGCAGTGACTTCCACACTCCATCAAATGTTGAAATATCCGGTGAAGGGGAAGATTGTCACGGTGCGAGGTGAAGAAGAGTATATGGTGAGCCATCTCAACTCCTTTCGCTACATAGAGATGGATGGGGAATTCATAGAAACGCCTTGTCAAAATTTCGAAGAAGTCCCTCAGACTTTGGTGTCAACCGAAGTTGCTACCAATAAGCCTCCGCTGAAGATGGCTTTTCTCAAAGACGCCAGGACTGTAATTGAAGAAGGTGGGTGTACCAATTGGGGTCAGCTCCCTGATTTCACTCACAAAACTGACAAATTTGGTTTGGGCTTTACTACAGGGGCTCAAAGGGTTGTTAGGCATGCACGGATCGGAAGACCTCCTCTACACATCATCAATCGGGGAGTTAACGCAATTGAGGACATTGAAGAAGATTAAGACATCGACAACTGGATCTACCCAACAACCAATGGTGGACTGAATAACTGGATGATGAAGGATTTCATACCTATTTCTTTTATTCCACAGTAATTGACTTTTTGTTTTAAGATTTGTAATAAACAGTTTAGAACTTTATGGCCCGGTGCCTTGCCCGAGGTGCCTTGGCTTTGCTTGTGAGGGCTTATTATTTTTTATTTCATATATCCTTAATAAAGCATTGGACGTTTCTTGCATTACAAATTTTGCGCTCCTTATTTTTCTTTTCTGTCTCTCACTTTATCAAAACAACTATTCTCTTACACACACTCACGTATCATACTGCAGATCCATATCCACTCTGGATCCCGTTGATAACGACTCTGCTACTGCCAGTTATGACTTCGAAAATCCGATCAACCAAGCCGAGGACGAAGGTGAGGATGATTGTGAGGTACCTGGAGAACTTTCTAGACTATTGCAGCAGGAAGAGAGGGCCATATAGCCTCATGAAGAGCAAGTTGAGTCAGTGAATTTGGGTACAGAGGAAGACAAGAAAGAGGTCAAGATAGGTGAAAATCTGGAGCCTGATGTTAAACAACGGTTAATACAGATTCTACACGACTATGTTGAGATCTTCTCCTGGTCCAATAAAGACATGCCTGGCTTGGACACTGATATTGTGGTACACCGCCTGCCGACTAAAGAAGACTGCCCTCCAGTAAAGCAGAAGGTCTGTCGTATGCGCCCTGAAATGTCAGAGAAAATCAAAGCAGAGGTCATGAAACAGTTCGACGCAGGATTCTTAGTTGTCACTTCCTATCCACAGTGGGTTGCCAACATTGTTCCGGTACCTAAGAAGGACGGTAAGGTACGAATGTGTGTGGACTATAGAGATCTGAACAGGGCAAGTCCCAAGGATGACTTCCCACTTCCTCACATTGATGTTCTAGTCGATAACATCATGCAGCACAAGATCTTCTCCTTTATGGATGGTTTTTCTGGCTACAACCAGATCAAGATGGCTCCTGAAGACATGGAGAAGACAACCTTCGTTACACAGTGAGGCAACTTTTGTTACAAGGTAATGCCTTTTGGGTTGAAGAATGCTGGGGCAACTTATCAGCGCGCCATGGTCGCTTTGTTCCACGACATGATTCACCATGAGATCGAGGTTTATGTTGATGACATGATAGCCATGTCCTAGACTGAGAAAGAGCACCTTGATCATCTCCAGAAACTGTTTGACAGGTTGAAGACGTACATGCTGAGGTTGAATCCGAGCAAATGTACCTTCGAGGTAAGTTATGGTAAGCTTCTGGGTTTTGTTGTCAGTGATAAAGGTATTCAGGTGGACCCTGCAAAGGTAAAAGCCATACAAGAGATGTCGGCTCCCCGCATAGAAAAAGAAGTTAGAGGTTTCTTGGTACGTCTGAACTACATCGCCAGGTTCATTTCACATCTGACTGCTACTTGTGAGTCAATCTTCAAGCTGCTGAAGAAAGATCAAGTGGTAAAGTGGAATGATGAATGCCAAACCGCTTTCGAAAGAATCAAGGAATACCTTCAAGAACCACCAATTCTGATGCCTCCAGTTGAGGGAAGACCTTTGATATTATACTTGACAGTACTGGATAATTCAATGGGGTGTGTGTTGGGGCAACATGACGAGTCTGGCCGAAAAGAGCATGCTATTTACTACCTTAGAAAAAAGTTTACCGACTGTGGGACCCGATACTCATTGCTCGAGAAAACTTGTTGCACTTTGGCATGGGCTGCTCGCCGACTGAGATAGTATATGCTGACTCACACCACCTTGTTGATATCAAAGATGGATCCGATCAAGTATATCTTCGAGAAGCCCGCTCTCTCCGGAAGGATAGCAAGATGGAAGATGATATTGACCGAATATGACATCCAATACACAACCCAAAAAGCAATCAAGGGGAGTGTATTGGTGGATCATTTGGCACATCAGGCCGTGGATGACTACCAGTCCATGAATTTCGAGTTCCCGGATGAGAATATCATGTTGGTAACCGACTGCGAAGAACCTGGACCGGATGAAGGACCCGAGGAGGGATCCCGATGGTCTATGTATTTTGATGGAGCATCAAATGCTTTGGGTAACAGCATTGGCGTTCTAATTATATCTCCTGAGGGCTGTCATACTCTGTTCACCACCCGATTATGTTTTAACTGCCCCAACAACATGGCGGAGTATGAAGCGTGCATCATAGGTCTTCGAGCGGCCATTGACCTGAGGATTAAGTTCTTGAGTGTATTCGGAGATTCTGCTCTGGTGATAAGTCAGATCAAAGGCGAGTGGGATACGAAGCACCCAAATCTTATTCCTTACAAAGAGTATGTACTGACATTGCTCCCATACTTTGAGGAGGTAACCTTTGAACATTTCCTACGAGAAGAGAACAAGTTAGCGGACGCGCTAGCTACCATGTCTTATATGTTCAAGGTTAGGTGGGACAATGAAGCTCCCTAGATTACCATTGAGAGGTTGGACGAACCCGCACATTGCTGTGACATTGATACTGAAGAGGTAGCAGATAAACCCTGGTTCCATGAGGTAAAGAGGTATCTTGAAGCTCAAGAATACCCCAAGGGGGCATCTGTTAATGACAAGAAATTTCTGAGAAGGTTCGCTACGAAGTTCTTCATCAGTAATGGAATCCTCTATAAGTGTAACCATGATTCAACCTTATTACAGTGTGTAGACAAGAGCGAAGCAGAAAGAATCATGACAGAGTTACATGAAGGTACCTTCGGAACTCATTCCAGTGGACATACCATGGCAAAGAAAATCCTACGGGAAGGATATTAATGCTCTACTATGGAAGCCGATTGTTATCAGTACTCTCGAACCTGTCATAAGTGCCAAGTTTATACGGATAAAGTGCATGTACCTCTGGTTCCCCTGAATGTTTTGACAGCTCCTTGGCCCTTTGCAATGTGGGGCATCGACATGATTGGCGAGATCAAACCTACTGCGTCTAACGGGCATCACTTCATTCTGGTAGCAATTGATTATTTCACAAAGTGGGTTGAGACAACTTCCTTTGCTACAGTGACCAAAAACGTCGTGGCGCGGTTTATCCGACACAATCTGATCTGTCGGTATGGTGTACCAGAGAGAATTATCACTAACAATGGTACAAATCTCAACAATACGATGATCACTGAGCTCTACAAACAGTTCAAGATACAGCATCACAACTCTTCTCCTTACCGGCCGAAGATGAATGGGGCTATTGAAGCGGCTAACAAGAACATCAAGAAGATTGTGCAGAAGATGACGGTGACATACAAAGACTGGAACAAGATGTTACCATTCGCTCTTCATGGGTACCGTACCTAGGCACGAACATCGATAGGGGAAACACCCTACTCTTTGGTGTATGGCATAGAGGCAATCCTACCCATCGAAGTCCAGATACCCTCTCTCAGGATTATGAAGGATGCGGGTTTGAACAAAGACGACTGGATCCAGACCCGACTTGATCAGCCGAATCTAATCGATGAAAAGAGACTTACTGCTACTGTCATGGTCAGACGTATCAAAAGCGAATGATCAAGGCCTTTAACAAGAAAGTCAGACGTCAAGAATATCAAGTCGGGGATCTAGTGATCAAACGCATCATACTACCACAAGGTGATCCCAGGGGCAAATGGACTCCTACATACGAAGGACCATTTGTGGTTAAGAACATTTTTTTGGGAGGAGCTGTGATTCTAACCACCATGGATGGTGACGACCTTCCTCACCCCGTCAATGCAGACATAGTGAAAAGATACTACGCATAATCAAAGACCCGCTAGGTTGACTGGCCTAGGAAAAAATAAGGGCTTCCAGGCGAACCAAAAGGGTTTGGGCAAAAGTAAGGGATGAAAATGAAAAAAAAAATTGTACACTCGGAAAGTCAAAAACCTGAAAAGGCGGCTTGGGCAAAAAAGGGTATCCCGATGGACCGAAAACCCGAAAGGGAGGTCCAGGAAAAAATTAGGGATTAAATCGTAACACTATGTCTCATTGGATCATATTGCAACCAGACTTCGGTATCGACTATCAAGCTCAGACGGCGCCAATCAAACTGATCCACCTTCGGCCAAGCAGCAAAGTGATGAGACGCTTGAAGATATAAAGGCAATAGCAGAGTTGGAACCCAATGGGATTGTTTTACATAACTGCTCTCCTTTCTTTTACTCAAATTGTAATTTCTATATTTTGGCGGCGCTCTCTTACTAGGGCGTCGGCATCGTTGTACAAAACGCCTATTACAGGCCAACTTCAAAAATCAATACAATTCATTTTCACAAGAAAATTCCAAATTGTTTTTCTTTTTTGTTTTGTTTTGCAAGAACGTCCAATGATTCATTTTTGATATATGCATTTAGAAATAATTGCTGCTCATAAATATTTATATAAAAAAAACAAAAGACGATTACTCGTAATTCCAAGAACATGGAAAACAAGAAGTGCCCAAACCCTACAGTTACTCTACCCATCAGTTACAGGGATAGATCCAGCTTGAGAATATGAGCATTGGTACCTATACTCCCCACAAAGTAAAAAATATCCAAAGACAGTGATGTTAGCTTTTCCGAATAGGACATAACTCCCCCTACTGAAATTCACAATCATGGGTGAGTCAGTAAATTATTTCCCAAGCAGAGTTTATTTCTCTCACAAGCAGAAATTCAATCTCCCACAAAATTCATTATCACCAGCAGCGAAAATTCATCCCCAACTGAGTTATTTCTCCAAGACATCATATCTATCAACATAGTATCTCCTCTCCAACAGAGTTATTCCCCGCAGAGTTGTCTTTGGACAGAGTCTCATCCGGCAGAATATTTACCAGACAAGGGGCAAATCCCCAGCATAGTCATCTTTGTTCACCATCCCCGACAAAAGTAGAGGAACTATGGTTTTTATAGCAATCAGGGATTTATTTTCCCAGATTTAGATTGTTATGTCAGCATTTCATGTTCATACATCATGACATGTGCATACATCACATATAAGATAGTCTCATTTATTTTGAGAACGTCATTATACAATGCATCTCATGCATCGCATATAACTAACCATATATTTCTTTCAGGAAGGACATTTACTATCAACAATTTCCAGCATGCCCATGATCAACACTCGAAGCTAAACTGAGTAATCATCGGTGCGACAAAAGCAACCTTACCCAGGTTCCCTCTACAGTTTTACCTAAATTCATATCGAAGTAACCCTACTATCCAGGTTCCTTCTCACAACCCTACTATCCAGGCTTTCACATCGAAGCAACCCTACTATCCAGGTTCCTTCTCACAACCCTACTATCCAGGCTTTCATATTGAAGTAACCCTACTATCCAGGTTCCTTCTCACAGCCCTATTATCCAGGCTTTCATATCGAAGTAACCCTACTATCCAGGTTCCTTCTCATAGCCCTATTATCCAGGCTAATCATATCGAAGTAACCCTACTATCCAGGTTCCTTCTCACATCCCTACTATCCAGGCTTTCATACCGAAGTAACCCTACTATCCAGGTTCCTTCTCACAACCCTACTATACAGGCTTTCATACCGAAGTAACCTTATTATCCAGGTTCCTTCTCACAGCCCTACTATCCCGGCTCTCATACCGACATAACCCTACTATCCAGGTCTCTTCTCACAGCCCTACTATCCAGGCTTTCATGTCAAAGTAACCCTGCTACCCAGGTTCCTTCACACATCCCTACTATCCAGGCTTTCATGTCGAAGTAACCCTACTACCCAGGTTCCTTCTCACGGCTCTACTATCCAAGCTTTCATCCTGAAGTAACCCTACTATCTAGGTTCCTTCTCATAACCTTACTATCCGGGTTCTCCCTCTCTTATCCCCAGACAGCAATCCACAACACTGTAAGACCGGGACCCAATCAAACACAATTGATTTCACATTTCCCCAGAAAGTCGCGGTGTATCATATACCCCGACGAAACACACAGTTCACTTCCTCTTCCCAAACCGGAGTTATTCCCCAGTAGAGTGACGGACAACTGAAGCTCCTAAAAACTCTATTTTTTCTCAAGACAGAGACCAACATTCCCCAGTGAAGTCCTCCTCAACAACAGGTATACGGGTTCTCGCAAAGGAATCTCTTATGCGATCGACACTTCTTCGGATGGAATCTTTAAGCCCATCTCTGACAATTCTCTAGCAACTACCAAATGGCATCTATAAGCCCATTCCTGATAGCATAAGTCGAGTATCACTTCATGCGAGTACAAATTTCTGGGCACTCTAGTGTTCAATCATCTTCCACCTTCAGATCATGAAAGGTAAACACGCCAATCTACATCCTCAGGTTTAAGAAGATTGAACAGGGGAAGCTGTTGTACCCCAAATTTTTACCTCCCATGTTTCTCAATACATGTCTAGTGAGGTCCTCAAATTGCTCAAGGAAGTCCAAGGGTTGATCAGACAAACTCTCTCCTAAGGCAGTCTACCTCAAATTAGGGTTTCATTTTTCATCAAGATGCTTGAGTCCAAAGGATCCCAAATGCTCACCATTGTCCTAACATCTTCTCAAGATCATCCATGTCAAGTTTTAAGCCTTGTAGAGGAAGTTTGCTCAGTCAATTGCTCAAAGGCCTAAAAATCGACTATGTTAGGTCAAAAGTCAACTGTGGCTCACATACAGTCAAACTTCAAGATTTTTGGTCAACATCCTAATTTTGAAGTATCATTCATAATTTGATTAAGGGTTGATCATGATTCATCAAGGATTGATCATTATTCATCAAAACCCAAAAGTTGCTAAATTAGGGTTTTGCAGGAAAAGTCAACTCAACTTTGACCAAGCATAACTTTCTCATACTTTATAAAAAATGAGCCATCCAAAGCTCATTTCGAAAAGTATGTAATTCCCTAGAATTCATCTTCATATCCCAAGTTCAAAATATGAACTCACAAAAAGATATGAATTTTGACATTATAGGTCATTTTGAAAAGTCAACAAAAACACCTTTTGGGTCAAAGCTTCATACATGAACATGGAAGACTCAATTAAGATGAGAACAAAAGGGTTGCTTATAGGACATCCTAAGATTTATAATAAGTCCAAGAACCCTCTCTATGGTCAAAATTGAGAGAGTTATGCATTGGCCAACTTGACATTTTTTGCAAAATTGCCAAAAGTCAAATGTGCTCAAATTTGCATTTTTTACTAAATGGGCCCAAGTTTTTATGCTTGCACTTCAATGATAACATAGTCCACGACATATGGGACCCTCCATGCTTTATTTATTCATTTATTTAATTTATTTTAATTTTTATTCATTTAAAATTCAAATAAAATCAAATAAATCCTAATAAATCATATATTGTGTTTTAGGGATGATTTTTGCATTGAAAGAAGATCTTATGTGCTGTCAATTGAGAATCAACTCGTGCAAGGCCAATTTGGTTGGAAAAATATTGGATTTGAGCAAAATTGGAAAGAAGTCATATGCCATGAAAGACCAAATCAAATCTCCATGATGAGCAAGATTGAGGTCGTTTTTGTTGACCTAATAGGCTGTATTACATATACAGAAGCAAGCCAGGGCATGAGAGAGGTTAGAGAAGTCGTTGAAAGGTAGAACAAAACTCAAGAAATTCAAGAAAAAGTGGTGATCCAATTTCCATACTAGAGACCAAATCGTGCCATCTTTCCCTTGCCAATCGATTGCTGGAGGTCTCAGGATCATATTCCAATCATTAGCAAGCCTCTACAGGTCCTGAAACCCGTTATAGCAGTCACACGGTTAACAAGAATTTTCGTTTTCGTTTTCATCAATTTATACACCATTTACACGTTTTGATTGCATATTCTTATTCCTTAACATGTTTGCAAGCTAATCATTATATTCAATTGCGTTTTTTGTGATTGTATGACAAACTGCCATAACCAGGGTTTCAAGTTCTTGTTTAGGGCTTTGTAGGATAGGTAAAATTGGATATCGATTCTGGTACCATGAGACTCGTGAGGATGAGACAAGTTGATTGGTACCAGCCATGGCCATTTATCTTGAGCCTACACAATTTTGGAGATGGACAGGGATATACCTACAACAAGTGTCTGTAGGTAAAAGTTTGCTACCTAAAACGACGGTTGGGAGGAAGAAGATGGATGCGTGGCACCCCCTGGTTGGTTGATTTGAATTTAGCACATTTTGAGTTTCAGTGTTTTCTTTTTATTATATTATAATTGATTTTGATTATATATGCAAATAACAAGCGTAGCTTAGTTGGAAAGCAGGGAGTAGAAGTATGCATAAGGACCTAGGTTCGATCCCCAAGTCCCAACCTTTCTTCACATTTTTCTTCAATAGGTAATCCAACGCATAACAAGTTAAGAAGTTCACCATATACCATCAGGATCTGGCCATCCACCTCATCAGCACTCCAGATCAACGTACCACCATTGGAGGGCCACCGTACGCCTCAAGTCAACAACCACACTGGATTAGGCAAAGTCAAAAGGCCTGGGTCTTTTGGGCTCAAAATCTCAACATCACACCCCCCATAATTGCTAACACATGCCCATATTTCTTTCTTTTTCTTTTAGTTTTTTTATTCTTTTAATATTTATTTTATTTTCTTTAATTCATAAATTAATTTATTTTTTCACAAAAAAACATAAAATCAGTAATTCACAAAAAAATTAGGGTTAGTTTTTTTATTTTATTATTATCAAAATTAATTTAATTTAGTTTAATTTAGGAAATTGTAACTTGCTTTCATAAATAAAATCAAAATAGAAATTAGGTTAAACTTTTGATTAAATTTTATTTTGCTTTTTTTCTCAAATAAATAAAAATACAAAAATAGGCTTTTAGAGGAATTAATTTATTTTTTAGTTTAAAATTAATTAGACTTAGGATTTTCCTTTAATTTAGCAATTCCATTATTTTCTCAAAACAAAACAAAAACATTTTCTTTAACTAATCGCAATTAAGTTTAGACAAGGGTCAAAACCCTAGTTTCTCCGCATTCAATTCATCGCGCGCGTATTATTATTTTTACCGATATCTCTGTAAATGCTCATGGTTTGTAATAGTTTAATCTAGGGCTTTTCATTTATCTCTTTTTCCAGGTTTTTGGCTATGTAATTAATCTCCCTCCCCGAAGCCTTGTAATAGCGTAGATTTACTTTCTTGCATTTTAAATTCCTACAAATATTAACTGTTTAGATGTATGTTAATAGGATTGTATAACAAGAATGCATGACAAATTAATACAGTTAGAAAACCCTAATTCGCAAAGATAAATAACTGAAATTAATCACTCGCACATATCACTCTTAGGGTATACTCTCACTTCGGTTGCCTTCGGTAAACGATCATTAAGTATAGGATAATTTAGGGGTTGCCCTCCTGTATAACAAAGACCAAATGTACCATTCGAATGATGCCTCGGAAATGTTGCCTCGAAAATGTTGCCTCAGAAATGTTGCCTCGAATATGATCTTAAGACTTTAGGGTTATTACTAATGTATCCTAACATTGGTTTAGTGATTGTACGTCCCTTTCAAATTGACCCTTACAACTCCAACGACTAGGGTTTCCTACTCATTAATAGTAGGATAACACGGTCTAAAGGAAACGAGAATAAAAACGATCTTTTTTCGAGTAGGTAGATGCTAGTAGGTACTTGCTCAAGTAAAAACTTTTCACACAAACACCTTTCAAATTAATTTTCAAAAACAAACTTCGTCACACCTTTGAGGACTGATACAAGGGTTATCACGAAGTCAAACTTTAAAAAAAAAAGCACATACACAAGAAATTTTAAAAAGATGAGCAAGTACCTAAGAGCCCATTGAAAACCATGGATAGAAAGGGTGCTAACACCTTCCCTTTCTATAATCTACCCCCGTACTCAGAATATCTCGAAAAAGGATTTTTTTTGTACTTTTTTCCTTTCCGATTGGATGAAATAAAAGTCGGTGGCGACTCTTGCTTACCGCGACATTTTGTGAAAAAAATGCAAAACGCAAACCAGCATTTCAAGTAAGTCGGTTTTGCCACCGTATCACAGGTAGAAACATCTAAAGGAGGAGGAAAATAAGATCTAAGACCTTTTGAGTAGGTAGATTTGCTCCTAGTTGCTCGCTTGCTCACAAAAAAAACATTTTTACACCAACACTCTCATTTTGAAAGCTTTTCAAAAGACAAACACTTTGTACGCGTTCTTATAGAAACGAGAACCATTACAAAGTTACATTTTCAAATCACTTTCAAAAACACGTTCCACAAACACTTCTTTGAACTATTTTCGAAACAACACTTTGTACGCGTTCTTATAGAAACGAGAACCATTACAAAGTTACATTTTCAAAACACTTTCAAAAACACATTCCACAAAAACTTCTTTGAACTATCTTTGAAACAACACTTTGTACGCATTCTTATAGAAACGATAACCATTACAAAGTTACATTTTCAAAATACTTTCAAAACCCACACCACAAGCACACTTTCAAACAAAAGCAAGTGATCCAGCAAGCAACTAAGCACACTTTATCACTAATTGTATAACACCGTCGCTAATTTCTCTT
This sequence comes from Vicia faba, assembly GCA_948472305.1. Taxonomy (NCBI): domain Eukaryota; kingdom Viridiplantae; phylum Streptophyta; class Magnoliopsida; order Fabales; family Fabaceae; genus Vicia; species Vicia faba. Next base: position 1,518,340,965 of record OX451741.1, on the reverse strand, counting down.
AGGAATAAGAATCTAATAGTGATGACCGTAAATTCTTGATTTTATTACATGTTCTTGAAATATGTTTGAATAACTAAGGAATTAGAATTTAAAATTTTATGTCAATGGTTTCCGGCTAAGGAATTAGGGGAAGTAACTCTTGAGAATGAATATTGGATTACATAAGCATAGATAGTATAAATGGAGGTTCAGTTCATTACGGAGCAATTCATACATCTTATCCCTAGCATTCTTCATCATTTTGTGTAATCACTCTTTAATTTTTGTTTTAATATTCAGAGCAAATTTTATTACCTTTCTTCAATCCGCACCAATGCCCTTTTTGTCTAATTGAATCACTTTCAACACTGTTAATTCTAACGCAGTCCTCGAGATCGATACACGGGATAACTTCCTTTTATTACTACATTGGTAAAAATAGTAAACTTGCTATTTTATCGACCAGTCACCTCAAACCCTGATGATGAAATGTTAAAAGTGCTCTTTCAGTTCTTTGACCCTCTACGTCACTGCTTCACTTTTTCGGATTACCAGTTAGTGCCTACTATGGAGGAGTTTTCTCTGCTGTTGGGGGTGCCTATCCTTAATGAGGTACCTTTTAATGGTATGGAAAGAGACCCTAAACCTGAAGATATTGCCAAAGCTCTATCCTTACAACGGTCTGACGTAGTAGCCAATTGGGAAACCAGGAGAGGTGTCAAGGTTTTTTTGGCTAAGTTCCTGTTCGAGAAAGCTCATTATTTTTGGGATACCTTAGACTTACAAGCTTTTGAAGAGGTGTTAGCCCTTCTCATCTATGGGTTAGTACTGGTTCCTAATCTGGACCAGCTCATAGACGTGAATGCGGTTAAAGTTTTCCTGTCACATAATCTGGTACCTACTCTGCTTGAAGACATCCTACATTCATTGCATACTCGTACTATAAAGAGGAGAGGAACCCTTCTGTGTTTCACACCTCTTTTGGCTAGGTGGTTTATTTAGTATCTACTCCGATCCGTCTTGAAGAATTAATAGGGTTTGATATGGTCTCATAGGTTAATGACTCTTACACATTCATGCATTCATTGGTGTCCTCGGTCCTCAGAGAATGTTACCATCATTGATTGATGCGGAGAATTCCATAATGTCCCTCTCTTAGGCATTATGGGGGGAATCACTTACAATCCTTGTTTGGCACTACAACAATTTGGATATGCAAGAAGGGATGGTCCTCATGATGCACTTATTCAAGGAATTGTCTTCGACTACGAGAATGATGCTCAGGATTACCGCAAAAGGTTCATGCGAGCTTGGGGCATGGTACATAGAGTTGATAGCAAGACACTGGGTACGATCTCGTGCTCAAAGTCTTATGATGCCTTATCCCTGTATTCTCCCAGTTATTATAGAGCCTGTTGTGGAAGGAGATGTCTCGTACACTATCCTTCATCCTAACATGCCCACCTCTCTCGAAGACTTACAAATGGATTGGATACAGCTTAAGGGGGAGCAAGACACTTTTGAGGCCCAATTCTACGCCAGCGAGAAGAAGGTTCTGGAACTCACCAAGCAACTTCATGAGGAGCGGAGTCTGAATGCCTACATCGCACCAAAGGATGCGCTCAACTTTTTTGTCTTAGTTGTTTGTATTTTCATTTCTTTCATTGTAAGCCCAAAGAGGCATGTTGTACTCAAACTTTAATTTATTAATATAACATGTGTTCTTTTTTGGTCTAAAGCAAATTTAAATCTCTAATTTCCTTGAAATAATTACATATGCATCTTCATTCATCATAACATAAGCAAGTTTCTTACCACAAGTCTCCTTATCTTTCTACTGTTTATTTCAGTAAGATGGATCTTGAGTAGACAATGAAAGACCTCCAGGCGTAGAATGCTAAGTTTCAACAGATGTTCTTGACTCTAGCCAAAGTACAAGAGGATTTGAAAACTTTGTTGATTGAAGAAAAGAAGAAGAAAGCAAAGAAAGTAACCGGTGTTCTGAATCTAGGAAGAAGGTTCCCAAGGGCATCCAAAAATATCTTAGACTTCGAAACATCATCTGGTGAAGGAGGTGGCCGCCCAACCAAAATCTGAAGAGGAAGAAGAAGAGGATTACTATGAAGAACAGTATCCTCCGGCCGATGACAAATACAAACATTTGGAAAAAAGTCTAAGTGCAATGGAGATTCAGAAAGTGCCCGGGCTGGACTTTGAAGAGCCGGGTTTGGTGTCTGGGATTGTTATTCCACCAAAGTTCAAAGCGCCAGTATTTGCTAAGTACGACGGGGTTTCGTGTCCCAAGGTGCATCTCCGATCTTATGTGAGGAAGATACAACCTCACACTGCTGGCAGAGATTTGTGGGTCCACTTCTTTTAGGATATTTTATCCGGGTCTCAACTTGATTGGTTCTATCAACTAGAGAGGGCTAATATCCATAACTGGGAGGACCTTGCCGCTGCTTTTTATAAACAATATCAATACAATGCAGACCTTGCTCCCACCTGTACTCAAATCCAGAGTATGGCTATGGTTTCAAGTGAAGGTTTCAAAGACTATGCTCAGAAGTGGAGGGACTTAGCAGGAAGATTCCAGCCTCCCCTGTCTGAAAGAGCGCTAGTAGACATGTTTCAGGGTACCATGTCCGGTCCTTTCTTTAATCATCTAATTGGAAGCTCCTCAGCAGGCTTCACTGAATTAATCTTGACTAGAGAGAGAGTGGAAGATGGGATTAAGAGTGGAAAGATCTAAAAGGACGCATCCTCCAATGCTGTGAGAAAACCATTTATTGGGAAGAAAGAAGTTGGTGTTGTGTACCCTCAAAGGAATCAAGAAAGAATTGAAAGCCATCCAACGGTAGGGGTTGTCATGATCCCTAAGCCTGCACATATTCAACAAAGGAGAAACCAACCTAGAACAGAAAGACTAGTAAGACAATTTACCCGGATAAATATGACACTGTCTCAAGTCCTGCCACATTTGTTGAGATCTAATCTGGTAACTTTAAAGGAAGTCCCGAAGAATCCCAACACAACCTCTCCTCATTACCACCCAAATGCTCGCTATGCTTACCATTCAGAAAGTCCAGACCATGATACCAACAACTGCTGGGAATTGTAAAACAAAGTACAAGACCTTCTCAAAGCAAAAGAAATTGAATTTGATGCTCCCGAGATCCCAAATGTTATCACTGCTCCTATGCCCAAGCATGGCCGTGATGTTAACACTGTTGAAGATGATATCTTTGTTACTGCTGTTGATGAACTTGTTACTCCTCACCTGACTGTCAAGAGGAACCTATTGAAAGTCGGTTTATTTCTGGGCTGTGACGAAAGATGCCACCTCTGTTTACCCCTACCAACTGGCTGTCATTTACTGAAAGCAGGTGTCCAATGCCTAATGGATGACAAAGCGATTTTGTTTGAGAAGACTCCCGTTCCAACCATTTCTTACAAAGATGTTTCAATAGTAACCATTTCCGCCAATCCTTCTAGGGTCTCCACCAAAATACCCGTTAGGATTACATCTGTTCCAAAGTAACTCCACTAATAATTACAATTCCAGGGCCAATCCCGTACTCATCAGATAAAAATGTCCCATGGAACTATGGGGGTGACGTCTACTATCACGGCGTCAAACATTATTGGCATGCTGATGAAGATTCAATTTTTGAGAAGGCTGACCCCGACATCAGAAACATTGAGGGAAACATCAAGTTAACCCGAAGTGGAAGAATATTCTCCCCAGAGGTTTCTCCTCTGAAGACTGTTATTGGTCCTGTAATCATCTCTGCTTCTATTCCTGTTGACACTACTACTACAATTCCTATGGTTATCCCTACTGACACCCCTACCACCGAGTCGATCGAGACTCGGGGCAAAGGCATTCTGGTTGAGCCTATCCGGATGAAGGCACAATCAGTATCTATCCCGGAAGCCTCCCAAAAGGAGGTGGAAGAAATTCTGAAAATTATAAAGAGAAGCGACTACAACATGGTCGAACAACTAGGGAAGACTCCGTCAAATATTTCCATGCTGGCTTTATTGTTGTGCTCTGAGGCTCATGCGAAGGCCTTAGTGAAATTTATTAAAACTTCCCACGTACCACAAGAAACCTCTATTGATTAGTTCCAAGACTGTGTGGCCAGTTTGACCGCTGACAATGGTTTAGGCTTTTCTGATGCTGACTTGACACCTAGAGGGAGGAAGCACAACGAGGCATTGCATGTTTCTGTCGAATGTCGGGGCACAACTTTGGCCCATGTCTTGGTTGATATCGGTTCGTCTTTGAATGTGCTGCCTAAGAAGGCTCTTGATAGACTTGACAGTGAAGGTTTGACCTTAAAACCCAGCAACATAGTGGTAAGGGCCTTCGAAGGTTCAAAGAGAATGATGCATGGGGTGGTGGACATCCCCATAAAACTTGGAACTCAAACCTTTGATTTAAATTTCTACATGATGGATATTCACCCTTCCTATTCCTGTTTATTGGGCCGACCACAGATTCACAACGCTGGTGCCGTCACCTCTACATTACACCAGATGCTGAAATACCCAACCAAGGGAAAAATCATTATTGTCCATGGAGAAAAGGAATATATGGTCAGGCACTTGAAATCCTTCAGATACATGGAATTGGATGGTGAATTCATTGAAACTCCATTTCAGCATTTTAAGGAAGTCCCACAAACCCTGGAAGTAACCAAGACTGTTTCACAAGTCTCGAAGATTACAAGACCTCCGCTAAGGATGTCTTCTCTAAAAGATGCCAAGGTAGTAATCGAAGAAGGTGGGTGTAACATTTGGGGCCAACTCCCGGATATACCTTACAAATTTGACAAATTTGGTTTGGTTTTCACTTCAGGAGCCCAGAAAGATGCCCGTCAATGTAGTGGAGGATAGTGACGACAATAGTGACCTGGAAGAATGGATTTTCCCGACTGTCAACGGAGGACTCAGCAACTGGGAAGCTAAAGATTTTGTCCCAATTACTTTTATCCAACAATAATTATCTTTAAATTTTTATCGGACTTGTAATAATTAAACAATTCAGATTTTTAAAACCTTGTGTCTTACCCGAGGCACAACAGTCCATTTGTAAGGGTTTGTTACCTCATTTTCATATGTCATCAATGAATCACAGACGTTTTTGCATACAAACTTTGTGCTCTTTGTCTTTATTTTTCTACATTTTTATTTCTTTCAAAGATAGCTATACTCTTACACACACTCACATTCAAAATGCAGATCTACATCCATTCGGGATCCCATGGGTAACAATTCTGCTATGGCCTTTTGTGACTCTGAAAAACTAATCTACCAAGCCGAAGACAAATGTGAGGAAGGTTGTGAATTTCCAAGGGAACTAGCCAAGTTACTACAATAAGAAGAAAGGACCATACAACCCCACGAAGAACCAGTGGACACAATTAACCTAGGTATCAAAGAGGACAAGAAAGAATTCAAGGTGGGTGCCAATCTGGAACCCAGTGTCAAGAAGCGTCTAACTCAGTTGCTACATGATTATGTTGAGGTCTTTGCCTGGTCATACAAAGACATGCCAGGACTTGATGCTGATATCATGGTCCATCGTCTACCGACAAAAGAAGACTTCCCTCTGGTAAAACAAAAAGTCCGTCGCATGCAGCCAGACATGTCGGAGAAGATCAAGGCCGAAGTCATGAAACAATTCAACACCGGATTCTTAGCCTTTACCTCCTATCCACAGTGGGTCTCCAATGTTGTTCCAGTGCCTAAAAAGGAAGGCAAAGTATGAATGTGTGTGGATTGCCGAGATTTGAATAGGGCAAGCCCTAAGGATGATTTCCCACTTCCCCATATCGATATTTTGGTTGACAACACCGCACAACATAAAGTGTTCTCATTCATGGATGATTTTTCAGGCTACAACCAAATCAAAATGGCACCTGAGGACATGGAAAAAACGACCTTCGTCACACAGTGGGACACATTCTGTTACAAGGTTATGCCATTCGGGTTGAAGAATGCTGCGGAAAATTATCAACGTACCATGGTAGCTCTATTTCATGACATGATCCATCACGAAATAGAGGTCTATGTGGACGACATGATAGCCAGATCTAAAACTGAAGAGGAACATCTTGACCATTTGTAGAAACTATTTGAGAGACTAAAGAAATACAAGCTGAGGTTGAACCCGAATAAATGTACATTTGGGGTGAGGTCCGGTAAACTCCTAGGCTTCATCGTCAGCGGTAAAGGTATCGAGGTGGACCCGACAAAGGTAAAAGAAATACAAGAAATGGCTGCTCCTCACACCGAGAAGGAAGTCAGAGGATTCTTGGGGCGGTTAAACTACATTGCCAGATTCATTTCTCACTTGAACGCTACTTGTGAACCAATATTCAAATTATTGAAGAAAGATCAAGTAGTCAAATGGAATGATGAGTGCCAAGCTTCCTTCGACAAGATCAAAGAGTACCTTCAAGAGCCTCCTGTTTTGATGCCTCCAGTCGAGGGAAGACCTCTGATCATGTATCTAACTGTTTTGGAAAATCCAATGGGGTGTGTGCTGGGGAAGCATGACGAGTCTGGCTGAAAAGAGCATGCTATTTATTACCTGAGCAAAAAGTTTACCGACTGTGAAACAAGATATTCACTGCTCAAGAAAACTTGTTGCGCTCTGGCATGGGCTGCTCGCCAGCTAAGACAGTATATGCTGACCCATACTACCTTATTGATATCCAAGATGGATCCAATAAAATACATATTCGAGAAGCCTGCCCTCTCTGGGAGAATAGCAAGATGGAAGATGATTCTGACTGAATACGACATTCAGTACACTACCCAAAAAGCAATAAAGGGAAGTGTGCTAGCCAATCATCTTTCTCATCAGGCTGTGGATGACTACCAGTCCATGAAATTCGAATTCCCAGATGAAGACATCATGATAGTGAACAACTGTGAAGAACTCAGACCATATGATGGACCTGAACAAGGATCCCGATGGACCTTGGTTTTTTATGGAGCGTCTAATATGCTCGGCAATGGCATAGGTGTTGTAATCATATCCCTGGAAGGATGTCATACTCCCTTCTCCGCAAGACTTTGCTTCAACTGTACAAATAACATGGCATAATACGAAGCGTGTATTTTTGGTCTCAAAGCTGCCATAGATTTGGGAATCAAGTCTTTAAGTGTATTTGGAGATTCATCCTTGATCATCAGTCAGATCAAAGGAGAATGGGACACTAAACACCCTAACCTCATCCCCTACAAAGAACATGTGTTGACATTAATCCCATATTTCGAGGAAATTACCTTTGAGCATTTTCTAGGAGAGGAAAATCAACTAGCGGACGTGCTAGCCACCATGTCATCCATGTTTAAACTCAAGTGGGGTAACGAGGCTCCCCAAATCACCAATGGATGGATCAACCAGCTTACTATCACGAGATCGATACCAAAGAAGTAGTGGACCAGCCTTGGTTCCATGAAGTTAAGAGGTATCTCGAGGCTCAAGAGTATCCAGAAGGAGCTTCAGTCAATGATAAGAAGTTCTTGAGAAGATTCTCTGCTATGTTCTTCATCAGCAATGGCATTCTCTACAAACGCAACCACAACTCTATTTTGCTTCGTTGCATAGACAAGGTTGAGGCCGAAAAGATCATGGATGATCTACATGAGGGCACTTTTGTCACCCATACCAATGGGCACATGATGGCAAAGAAGATACAGTAGGCAGGGTATTACTGGTGTACCATGGAGGAGGATTACTATTAGCATTCGCGAACCTGCCACAAATGTCAGATCTATGCTGACAAAGTGCATGTGCCTATAGTTCCTTTAAACTTCCTGACTTCTCCCTGGCCATTCGTGATGTGGGGCATCGATATGATTGGAGAAGTCAAACCAACAACTTCTAATGGGCATCGCTTCATCTTGGTGGCCATTGACTACTTCACAAAGTGGGTTGAGGTAGCTTCTTTCGCTTCTATTACCAAGAATATTGTCTCCCGGTTCATTAAACATAATCTCATATATCGGTACGGTATCCCAGAGAGGATCATCACAGACAATGGTACAAATCTCAACAACACTATGATCACCACACTATGCGTGCAATTCAAAATCCAGCACCATAATTCACCTCCTTACCGGACGAAGATAATTAGTGTCGTCGAAGCCGCAAATAAGAACATCAAAAGATCATACAAAAAATGACAATAACCTACAAGGACTGGCATGAGATGCTACCATTTACTCTCCACGGTTACCGTACCACGGCGCGCACATCAACAGGGGCAACTCCCTTCTCCTTGGTATACGTCATGGAAGTTGTTCTACCAATCGAAGTACAAATACCTTCTCTAGGAATCATAAAGGATGCAGGGTTGAGTGAAGACGATTGGATCCAAACTCGACTTGACCAGTTAAACCTAATTAATGAGAAAAGGCTTACGGCTGTCTGTCATGGCCAGATGTACCAAAAACGTATGATCAAAGCTTTTAACAAAAAGGTCAGACGCCAAGTATATCAGGTTGGTGACTTGGTAATCAAGCATATCATATTACCACAAGGTGACCCCAGGGGAAAATGGACTCCTACATACAAAGGAAAATTTGTGATCAAAATCATATTCTCTGGTGGAGCAATGATGTTGACCACTATGGATGGCGACGACCTTCCGCACTCTGTGAACGCAGACATAGTCAAAAGATACTACGCATAAGAGACCTGCTAGGCCGACTGGCCTAGGAAAAAATTAGGGCATCCCGGCAAACCAAAAGGGTTCGGGCAAAAATTAGGGATAAAATAAATTAAAAAAAACCGGACACCCGACATGCTGAAAACCTGAAAGGGTGGCTTGGGCAAAAAAGGGTATCCCGGTGGACTGAAAACCCGAAAAGACGGTCCAGGAAAAAGATAGGGAATTAAAGTGTATGACTATGTCTCGTTGGGTCACCTTACAGACAACCTTTAGCATCTACTGACAAACTCGACGGTTCTGATCAATCCAATCAACTTCGGAAGAGGCAACAAGTGGATGAGACGTTGAGAGACACAGAGGCTATAGCAGAATGGGAACCCCATGGGATTATTTCACATAGCTATATTTTCTTTGTATCAAGTTTTCATTTTTACGACGACATTCTCTTACTAGGATGTTCGTCTCATTGTACAAAATACTTATTCAAGTTAGTACAAAGATATTCCTTTGAAAGTGAAAAAATATATGTTTTTCTCTATTTCTGTGTTTTGTTTACAAATGATTTATTTAGTTTCTACGTAATAAAAAAATACTAAAAAACTAAAAAAATATGTACAAATGATTTAATTTCTTTAATCAATTATAGAATAGAATTTTGTTTTCTTTCAAAAAAAAACTTTTCACAAACAATAATACCAAGAATTTCTATACTTTGTCAATTAATTTTATTTCATAGACTATTATAATTTTAATTAATTGTTCGATTCGATTTGGTTGTATTGTTTTCCTAGTTGGACATTTAATTGTACTAATCCATCCCCATTTGTAAATCTGTACCCCTATTCCCGAAAGCTCTGTAATAACGTAGAAATTTAATTTATGCAATTTACTGTTTTCCTTATACTGTATAGTAATTAGGTGTGTATGACAAGATTAAAGTCAATCGCTAGATAACCTAATCAAAGAACAACTTAACTTGAATCAAACACATTTTTTCCACACATGCACCTCTAGGGTAACCTCGCTTGTTGCCTCAGAAAAGCAGTCATGTCCCTCGAACATGGAACGCTTTAGCAAAGACCCTTAGATAAAAAGACCGTAGTCCCTCGATGTCCCTCGATGTTGCCTTCTATAAAACGATCTAGTCCCTTGCGAAAAATTGCTAAAGCGTCTCACAAGTTGCCTTCTATGACTGTACGATTGACCCGCGACTGTCCCTTTACATCCAACAATGGGGCTTCTTGATAAAATAATGGTAAGGTAGCAACATCAAAAGGAAGAGGAAAATAACATCTAAGACCTTTTGAGTAGGTAGATTTTCTCCTAGTTGCTCGCTTGCTCACAGCAAAACATTTTTACACCAATACTCTCATTTTGAAACCTTTTCAAAAGACAAACACTGTGTACGCGTTCTTATAGAAACGAGAACCATTACAAAGTTACATTTTCAAATCACTTTCAAAAACACATTCCACAAACACTTCTTTGAACTATTTTCGAAATAACACTTTATACGCATTCTTATAGAAACGAGAACCATTACAAAGTTACATTTTCAAAACACTTTCAAAAACACATTCCATAAACACTTCTTTGAACTATTTTCGAAACAACACTTTGTACGCGTTCTTATAGAAATAAGAACCATTACAAAGTTACATTTTCAAAATACTTTCAAAACCCACACCACAAGCACACTTTCAAACAAAAGCAAGTGATCTAGCAAGCAAATAAGAGCCCATAGATAACCACGGATGAAAAGGGTGCTAATACATTCCATTTTCATAATATACCCCCCAAACTCAGAAAACATCTCTAAAGGACATTCTAGGAAAAAGTTAGGGATTAAAGCGTACGACTATGTCCCGTCATCTTGTCACTTGTCTATTAGTAGAAGATTTATCACCTTGATCATCATTCACCAAAGGCTTTAGAATTTGAGATATGTTCAAGTCTCCAAGAATCCCCATAGAGCCACTTCCATGAGATTATCCCCACAAGGTAATCTTCACAAGTTCATACATTCCCCACAATTTCTCCGGCAGATCACTCTGGCTTATAAAGGAGTATGATCTTCTCCCCGACAATGTCACTAACATAAAGGATCCAAAACATTACAATCCATGGGAATTCATCTCCCCAACTGAGTTTTCAAAACTGTAAAAGCCCTTGCAAATTACTTCTGTCCAAAGAGCGCATTCTCCTCGATAAAGAGCTTCCCTCAGCAGGATATTCCTCCATCGCCAGGGTTTATTTCTCCAACAAGCTCCAGATTCCCCACCACGAGTCTTTTCTCAGACTATTACAAATCAACAGATGAAACCCCTTGTCCCCAGTGGAGTTGATACTATTCCCAGTAAGTTGTTGCAAAGCCTAGAATTCGACCAGATAACAGTTTAACTTCATCCTCCTCAGAAAGTCGTTGTGAAGCCTAGAATTCGACCAGATAACAGTTAACTTCATCCTCACCAGGAAGTTTCTGCAAGGCCTGGAATCCGACCAAATAATAGTTTAACTTCATCCTCCTAGAAAGCTCATGCGAAGCCTGGAATCCGACCAGATAATAGTTTAACTTCATCCTCAGAAAGTTGCTGTGAAGCTTGGAATCCGACCAGATAACAGTTTAACTTCATCCTCCTAGAAAGTTGATGCAAATCTTGGAATCCGACCAGATAACAGTTTAACTTCAACCTCCTAGAAAGTTGCTGCGAAGCCTGGAATCCTACCAGATAACAGTTTAACTTCATCCTCAGAAAGTTGATGTGAAGCCTGTAATCCAACCAGATAACAATTTAACTTCATCCTCCTAGAAATTTGTTGCGAAGCCTGGAATCCGACTAGATAACAGTTTAACTTCATCCTCCTAGAAAGTTATTGTGAAACCTGGAATCTGACCAGATAACAGTTAACTTCATTCTCCCTAGTAAGTTGTTGCGAAGCCTGGAATCCAACCAGATAACAGTTTAACTTCATCCTCCTTAGAAAGTTGTTGCGAAGCCTAGAATCCGACCAGATAACAATTAACTTCATATTCCCTAGAAAGTTGTTGCGAAGCCTGGAATCCGACCAGATAACAATTTTACTTCATCCTCCTAGAAAGTAGTTGCGAAGCTTGGAATCCGACTAGATAACAGTTTAACTTCATCCTCCTAGAAAGTTACTGTGAAGTCTGGAATCTGACCAGATAATAATCAAGTTCATCCTCCTCGGAAATTTGTTGCGAAGCCTGGAATCTGACCAAATAACAGTTAACCTCATCCTCCCCAGAAAGTTGTTGCGAAGCCTGGAATCTGACCAAATAACAGTTAATTTCATCCTCCTTAGAAAGTTGTTGCAAAGCCTGGTATCCGACCAGATAACAATTTCACTTCATCCTCCCTAGAAAATTGCTGCAAAGCCTGGAACCCGACCAAATAACAGTTAACTTCATCCTCCCTAGAAAGTTGCTGCAAAGCCTGGATTTCGACTAGATACCAGTCAACTATCCTCTCCAAGACAAAAGTTTAACCATCTCTTTTATCGCCAGTCAGGGTAAATAAGAACTAAATTCCCAAGTAAAGCAATGGACAACCAAAGGTTCCTGAACTCTATTCCCCAAGCAGAAATCAACATCCCCTGTAGATTTTCTTCAAAGCAAATAGGAATCCCCAGTGAAAGTATTCAAGACAAAATTGAAGATATACATACTCTTCGTCCACAGCGACAATCAAGGATTTATTTTCTCTAGACTAAGATGTTGCTAAAATTTGTGAATACGCTTCATTAACATTGCACATCCATACATCATTTACCAAATTTCAAAGCATATGCATACAAAATGCATATAACACAATCTCGTTTATTTTGAGAACATCATTACGCAATGCATTTCATCCATCATGACATTGCATACAATTAACTCTTTACCTTTTCAGGAAATATCAGTAAACAAATATCATTAACTATGTATATGACCTGACAGTCTTCTCGAAAGCTGCATCTGACGAAGGGATATTTCAGCATTTTCCTCAAAAGGTCATTCTCAAAATATATCTGTTGGTTCAGCTTAAATCAGACAATGATATATCCTGATTCGTTTTCTGGTAGACTTCTTTCTCTGGTTCAGTTAAATCAACCCTAAGATTTTGCTGATTTGTTTCCAGTTAAAGATAATTCAAGACCTCTGCTGGTTCAGTTTAAATCGATCAACGATTTATCCTGATTTGTTTTCTGGTAGACTTCTTTCTCTGATTCAGCTAGATCGACACCAAGATTTTTCTAATTTGTTTCTAGTTAAATATAATTCAAGACCTCTACTGGTTTAGTTTAAATCGATCAATGATTTTTCCATATTTTTTTCTGGTAGACTTCTTTCTCTGGTTCAGCTAAATCGAATTGAATATTTTATTGATTTTGATTCCAGTTAAAGATGATTCGAGACCCCTGCTGGTTCAGTTTAGACCGATCAACGATTTATCCTGATTTGTTTTCCGGTAGACTTCCTCCGCTGTTTCAGTTTAAATCGACCAATGATTTATTCTGATTCATTTTTGATAGACGCTTCCTCTGGTTCAGTTAAAGTCGCCCGAAGATTTATTCTGATATTTGTTCCAGTCGAAGTCAACAGTTATTTCGGATGGCATCTATAAGCCCATCTCCGACAAATCTCCATCACTTCTCCAAATGGAATCTATAAGCCAATTCCCAGTATACTCAACCAACAGTATAACTTCTTGCACATGCGAGTGCAAATTTATGGGCACTTAAGTGTTCAATCATCTTCTACCTTCAAGTCATGAATGACGAACATGCCAATCTAACTCTTCAGGTTTAAGAAGATTGAACAGGGGCAGCTGTTGTACCCAAAAAATTTCCCTCCCATTTTTCTTTAAAGCATTCTTTCAAGGCTCTTCAGATGGTCAAAAAACTCAAGGATTAGCTAATCAAGATGCTCCTCCTAAGCCAAAGGCCCACAACTAGGGTTTGGAATTTCTCAAGGAAATTTGGTTTACAAAGGTCTCAAATGACTTCCATGGTTCTTCATAGGTCTTCAATAAGGTTCATGTCATGTTTCAAGCCCTACAACACAAATTTTCTCAGTCAATGGCTCAAATGTTTGAAAATTAACTATATTGGTCAAAAAGTCAACTATGGTCAATATACAGTCAAACTTCAAGAGTTTTGGTCACCATCAACATTTTGAAGTGATATTCATCATTTGATCAAGGATTTAACATGATTCCTCAAGGAAAGTCCTCAGATCATCAAAATGCAAGAATTGCCAAATTAGGGTTTCCTTAGAAGAAGTCAACTGAATTTTGACCTAGCATAACTTTCACACGCTTCATCAACTTTTCCCCAACCAAAGCCCATTTTGAATAAAATTCAATTATCTACATTTTTTGCATTTATTCTCAAGTCCAAAAGATGCTTCATTTGGAAGATATGGTCTCATACATTATAGGTTATTTTCAAAAAGTCAACAAAAGACACTTTTTGTCAAGGAAACTTACATCAAGATAATGTCTCCAAATGCAAAAATGATTAAAAGAGAAAGTGTAGAGGACATCATGGGCTTTCCAAAAAACCCAAGATCATCTTCAAAAAACGAAAATTTAGCAAGTTATAAGTTGTAAAAGTTGGGCAATTTTCAAGAAATACATGAAATCTCAATTGAGCAAATTTTTTATTTTAAGTTATTGGGCCTAACTTTTTAGAGTTCAAACATACTCATTACATATCAAAGAGCGTCTAAAACTATCCATGCATTATTTTAATTTTGATTTCTATTTATTTGAATTTTTTTCATTTAAATATAAAAGAAATCAAGTGAAATATCAAACAAATGGATCAAGGCTTAAGTGGGCTTCATTTGGATCATTCAAGAGGCCCAAATTCGTGCAAGGTACATCACAAATTATCAGGTTCGTGCAGCAAACGAAAATGGCAAGGGATCATGATGTTTGAAAACTTTTCAAAACTTTATTTTTGTTTTAAAGCATGGTTTAATGGTGTGATTCCTTGCCATGTTGATGGCTTTAATGGTGTGATTCTTTACCATATTGATCTAGCCTCCTACTCCTCTATAAATACATAACATTACAATCCTAAAGGGGACAAAAAAAACATTGCACAAAAAACTTCATAAAATTCTCAAAGTTATAAAATTCATAACTGCATTCCCAAGCGTGATCAGTCCAAACCAGTGATCAAATCATATCCTTGAGGCTCCCAGGAGTTGAACTAGACTGATAGCCAAGACCATCTACGTTTAAAACGCCCACATCCGGTCGTACCGGTTTGATAAGGTTTTAATTTCTCGAACTCTTTAATCATGTGATTTAAAGTAATTCTATGCATACATCCATGTTGCTATCAATATTTAGAATGGACCTAACATGTCACATGTAAGGTTTGGTGCAGTAACACTAAAATTCCATTGTTAGGACTCAAGAACCATTGAGTTTCGGATCTCACTCTACAGGCCGTTTCAGGCCAAACTAGTGCCATATTTGAACTCGCAACATGCGATTTAGGTCCAAGGATTCGAGCTATTTTTTTGTTTTGCAAGTTTTCAAAAAAAAGACATCATCGAAGAAGATGGTGTTTCTCCCCTATGTCTTGCTACAACGCCTAGGCCAATGTTATTGGGCTTAGGGGATTTCAAATCTCTGCACCCCCCTAATTACTTGTTTTGCAGCTTGGCCCAATTTAATTTTTTGTATTTTTCTTTTATTATTTGTTTTCTTTTATTTCAATTAATTTCTTTTTCCTAAAAAATCATAAAATCAAAATCACAAAAATAATTAGACTTAGATTTTCATTAATTAAATTAATTTTAATCAATCATTTGTAATCAAATTTTTTTAAATTAATTAATCAATTAGAATTAGGTTTTATTTTTCTTAATTTAATTTAAATATTTTCCTAAAACAAACAAAAACAACAAAAACATTTCTTTTATCACTTAGAAATTTTTCTTAGGTTTTTTCTCCATCCTTTCATTTTTCTTTCTTTCTCCCCCGCGTGTCTATTTATTTATTCGCATTATTTTTCATAATTATGTAACTGTATAAAGGATGTAGTAGTTTTAATTAGGACTTTTACACTTTTCTTTCCCCCAGTTTTGGTTTGTAATTCCCCCACCAGAAGCCTTGTAATAGTGTAGATTTAAATTCTCGCATCTTTATTTTCGTACTAATATCAATTGTTAGATGAATACTAATAGGATTATACGAAAAGACTAAAAGAAAACGCTAGCAAACCTAACATCCGAAGATAAATAACTGAAATACGACACACTCAGACACGCGCACCTCTAAGGTACCTCCACTTGTTGCCTTCGGAATAAACAGTCACGACTCTCGAACGTAAGAGATTTTAGTGGTGACCCTTTGGTTTAAAGATTATAAGTCCCTCAATGAACCTCTCGACGTTGCCTCGGTATATGATCTTAAAACCTTAGGATAATTACTAAAGTATCTTACTAGTTGCTTTCGTGACTGTACGAGAACCCTCGCTCGTCCCTCAAAAATCCAACGATAGGGCTACCTACTCACTAATAGTAGGATAGACTGTCTAAAGGAAAAAAGGAAAAGAACAAACCTTTCGAGTAGGTAGATAGCCCCTAGTTGCTTTCTCATAAAAACAATCAAAAACAATTTTTTCACACATACACAAACTCTTTTCTAAATATTTTCAAAGACAAAAAACACTTTGTATACGTTCTCGTCGAAACAAGAAACATTACAAAGTTCTCCGCACTAAGGCGTCTTTTCAAAATATCTTCAAAACACACTTACACAAAAAAGCATTTTCAAAATGAGCTAGCAACTAAGAGCCCGTAGATAACTACGAATGGAAAGCATGCTAACACCTTCCCTTTCCATAACCTACCCCCCTTACTCAGAAAATTCTCTCGAAAGTTCTTTCCTATTCTTTTCGCCATTTCCTTTGTTAGATAAAAGAAATGTCGGTGGAGACTCCTGCTAACCGCAACATTATGCTAAAATGCAAAACTAGTAAAGTCAATTTTCCCACCCTATTACAGGTTCCTACGGAGTACTGTAGATGTTTAGGATGCTAATACCTTCCCTTTGCATAACCAACCCCCGAACCTAGATTCTCTCCCCCTCTTTTTTGGTTATTCGTTCTTTTCCTATTCCTTTGGAAACAATAAAGCGTGACGGCGATTTTTATTTGATCTGTGCGATTTAAGTCAATCCAATGGCTTAATCTAAACATTTCTACCACTACAGTACTCTTTTCATTTCACGACGATTTCCTCTTACTAGGGTTTCTGTCTCTTTGTACAAAATCGCTTGTTTATGGGCAAACTATCAATAGAAATACAAATTTCAAAATTCAAACTATGGATTTACCTTTTTCTGTTTTGTTTACAAAAACCTCCAATGAATGAATTGAATGAACATATGCATATGAATATGATTACTGTTAACAAGTATCTGCATAAAAACAGGAATAAGCATTTTCTCAAGACTCTAGGAGTTGGGATAATGTTCAAGTCGTCAACGTATCCCCACATAAAAATCCTCACAAGATTATCCCCGCAGAACAACTTCCATGGGGTTATCCCCACAGAATAGTCTTAACAAGCTCATCTTCAACAAGATATATCTCACCAGCAGATCCCCCTAGCGGATATGGGAATATGATATCTTCCACGACAATGTCGCCAACCTACGGAGTCCCAATCTCCATCGGAGATTATGGAAATATTACAATTTATGGAAACTCTCTTCCCTAGCTGAGTTTATTTTTCCAACACTGTAAAATCCCCTATAAAATTCCCTTTCTCCAGCAAGGCTGATATTCTCTAGTAGAGCTCATATCCTAGCAAGGTTTTTCCTCAGCAGAGTTTTCCCGCGTCAAAGTTTAAGGTTTATTTTCCCAACAGGGTTTATTTCCCCAAGAAGGGTTTATTTCCCCAGTGGAGTTCAGTCTCTCCAGCTTGAGTCTATCTCTCTAACTACTACAGATCACTGGAAAATTTCTCTTTCCAGTAAGGGGCAGTCCATACCACTAACCCCAGAGAGTTACTATGGAGTCTGAAGAAGACTCGGATATCATTTAACCTTATCCTCTCCAGACGAGTCGACATCCATATCAGAAACTCGGTCAAACAACACTTTGAGAGGTTATCCATATCTTTTATCCCCAGTCAGGGTATATAAGAATTAAATTACCAAGTAGGGAAATGGATGACCAATGCTCTTGAACCCTTCTCCCCAAATAGAAATAAACGTTCCCCAGCGGAATTTCCTCAAACAGAAAGCAAGAATCCCTATCAAGATTGAAGATACACATATTCTTCATCCCCAACAATATCCATGGATTAATTTCCCCAGTCGAAGATGTTGCACGAAGTTACTAATACACTTCAATGACATCTCACATTCATACATCATATACAAACATCGTATTATATGCGTAGAAAACGCATACAACACAATCTCATTTATTTTGAGAATATCATTACACAATACATTTCATACATCATGACATTGCATACATTTAACTCTTTATCTTTTCAGGTAAAAATCTACTAGTAGATTCCTTAGAGGCTATATCTGAAAAAATAGCTACTTGAGCACTCTCCCCAGAAGGTCATGCTGAAAGAGTACCTTTTCTAGTTGAAGTCAGGCGTAGACATCTTCTAGTTCGGATGAAATCAGAAGTAGATTTCTTTCTGATGCTCTTTTTGGGAAAATTCAGACGTAGATTCTTTTCGGTACCTCTCCTAGCTGAAGTCGGGCATAGACATCTTCTAGTTTGGATGAAATCAGGCGCAAAATTCTTTCTGATGCTCATTTTGGGAAAAGACAAATTTAGACTCTTCCCAGTACCTTCTCTAGTTGAAGTCGGGCATAGACATCTTCTAGTTTGGATGAAATTGGGTGTATATTTCTTTCTGATGCTCTTTTTGGAAAAAGTCAGACGTAGACTCTTTCCAGAACCTTTTCTAGTTGAAGTCGGGCGTAGACATCTTCTAGTTCAGATGAAATTAGGCATAAATTTCTTTCTGTTGCTCTTTTTCGAAAAGGTCAGACGTAGAATCTTTCTGGTACCTTTTCTAGTTGAAGTCGAGCGTAGGCATCTTCTAGTTTGGATGAAATCGGGCATAGATTTCTTTCTGATCATCTTTTTGGAAAAAGTCAGGCGTAGACTCATTCCAATACCTTTTCTAGTTAAAGTCAGGCGTAGACATCTTTTAGTTTGGATGAAACCAAGCATAGATTTCTTTCTAATTCTCTTTTTGGAAAAATTCAGATGTATACTCTTTCCGGTACCTTTTCTAGTTGAAGTCATGCATAGACATCTTCTAGTTTGGATGAAATCAGGCGTAGATTTCTTTCTGATGCTATTTTTGGAAAAAGTCAGACGTAGACTCTTTTCGATACTTTTTCTAGTTGAAGTCGGACATAGACATCTTCTAGTTCAGATGAAATCAAGCGTAGATTTCTTTCTGATGCTCTTTTTGGAAAAAGTCATACGTAGACTCTTTCTGATACCTTTTCTAGTTGAATTCGGGCATATACATCTTCTAGTTCAGATGAAATCAGACGTAGATTTCTTTCTGATGCTCTTTTTTGGAAAATTCAGACTGTTGTACCCCAAAATTTTCCCTCTCATATTTCTCAAAACATTGCAAGGAAAATCTCTAAGTTGCTCAAGTTTGCTCAAGAGTGGGTCAGACAAGTCATCTCCTAAGGCAGTCTACCCCAAATTAGGGTTTTGTGTTACATCAAGATCCTTGAATCCAAATGACCTCAAGTTCTCCCCAATATCCTAATATACTCTCAAGATCATCCATGTCAAATTTCAAGCCTTGCAGAGGAAGTTTGGTCAGTCAATTGCTTAAAAGGTCCAAAAGTCGACTATGGTAGGGCAAAAGTCAACTGTGACCTACAAATAGTCAAACCTCAAGATTTTTTGTCAACATTCTAATTTTTAAGGATAACTCATCATTTTATCAAGGGTTGATCATGATTCATCAAGGATTGCTCAAAATTCATCAAGACTCAAAAGTTGCTAAATTAGGGTTTTGCAGGAAAAGTCAACTCAACTTTGACCAAGCATAACTTTCTCATACTTTATGAGAAATGACCCATCCAAAGCTCATTTTGAATAGGATGCAATTTCCTACAATCCATCTTCATACCCCAAGATCAAAAAATGCACTCACAAGAAGTTATATATTTGGACATTATAGGTCATTTTTGAAAGTTAACAAAAACACCTTTTTTTTCCAAATCTTATAACTTGAGAATGGAATATCAAAATGAGATGAGACCAAAAGGGTTGGTTATAGAACAACTCAAGATTTCTAAAAAGTCCAAGAACACTTCCAAAAGTTCAAAATTGAAGAAGTTATGCCATTTTGAAGTTGGACATTTTTTGCAAAATTGCCAAAAGTCAACTATCCCCAAAACTTCATATTTTGTCAAATGGGCCCATTCTTTTCCACTTGATTTGAGCTTGCGTCAGTGTCCACGTGTCCTATCTTCAGCCATGATCCCATATCTTATTTTTATTATTTAATTTGAATTTTAATTGAATTTATTCACTTTAACTCAAATAAAATCATATAAAATCAAAAGTATTTATAACTCATGATTTTTTGGTTGCTTTAGGCTTTGAATACAACTATTATGTGAATCAAATTCACATCAAGTGCATTGGTTACAAGAATATATTATTTAGGCCAAATTTGGAAGGTTGTAATGGTGGAATCAAATCCAATTCATGAGCATTGATATGGAGAGATTTGTAAAAAGTTTCTTACCCTAATGCAATATACATTACATAAGGAAGGAAAAGGCACGAAAATATAGGTTGGAGGCTGCAAGAAGAGGCATAACAAAACTTGCAAAATTCACAAAAAAGTGTGAATTCGAATCCATATCTAGAGACATTTTCAGAAGCCGAGACCGGTCTCAAACGATTCCTGGGTGTTCACTCAGTCTACCTGGATTAAGAACAAGCATTCTCAGACCACCTAGCACGCTGTAAGTGTCACGTTATCTCGCTCTGTATTTGAAATCATAACTCACTATTCTTGCATCATTTGAACAAATCATTGATATATTTATGATCTTCATAATATTTCCAAGCTTTTGGCATTAGTTAATTTTGTTTATCTAACCTGTAAAGCCAAATACCATAGCTAGGTTTTCGTGGTTTTTTTGGGTGTTTCTCTTTCAGGAAAAATTGGCCATCAAGAAGGGTATGGTTGTGACCGGGATGATGAGACGAGCACAACCATGCTCTTAGATTTCATTTTCATGGCTCACAACAGATTTTGGAGTATACATGACTTTTAGTGACATGCTGTGTCAGTGGCTATAGGTTTTACAGGGTTTTAGCCACGGACGTGAGGTAGAAGACGAAGACGTGTCATACTATCAATGGCCAATTCAAAACCACGCGCGCATATTTTGTTCTGACCAATATATCTTTGTTTTATTTTACTATATTTCCTTTGTAGTATATTAACAAATAAAACCAAGTGGCCTAGTAGCGAAGCAAGCGCTCCAAATACCATCAGGACTTGGGTTCGAATCCCAGGTCCCCCACTTTTTTTGTTATTTTCATTCTTCAGGTAATTACATGCATATTCAAGCGCGCAGAACACCATACGCCTTCACATATCCAGCTGCCAGATGGCCCAAGGCCAAATCTGATGGCCAATAATTGATGGTTCACCATAGACAAAGTCTATGCACGCCTACTAGATCTCAAAAGTCAACAAAGGGCCAGCTCGTTTGGGCCACAGATCTGCTGTTCAAACACCCATATTCAGGTACATACCCCCTCTTCTCTTTATTTTATTTTATTTTATTTAGTATTTGTTTTATTATTATTATTATTTAATTCTATTAACCAATCACAAATTTCCTTTTTTTCATAAAATATAATCACAAAATATTTTTCTTTATCAAACCAAACTTTAAATTTTTATTTTTTTATTAATAAATACTAATAAATTAATTTGGGTTTAATTAGAATAAATTTAATATATTTTTGTAAATAATTAAAATTAAATTAGACTTAATTAGGTTTTTACTAACATTAATTAATTTTTATTTCTTTCTTAAAATACCAAAAAAAACGAAAAACAACTTTTTTTATTAATTAATTAAATTATTAATTTAGTAATTAACTTAGGTAATTTTCTTTATTAAAATGAAAACAACAAAAAAATCTTTTCTTTAATCCAAAAGGGTTAAAACCCTAGAACTTTGCGCTCGATTTAATTTCCCACATGCGATTTATTTTCTTTTATCATATAATGTACTTGCTCCTGTATTGTAATAGTTTAATAGGACTTTTATTATTTTTTATCGCTTTATTTATTTTTAAAGGGTTTGTCTTTGGCGATGTAAATACCCGACGCCTTGTAATTTAAATTCCGCACTTTTATTTTCTGCAAATTATAACTGTTAGATGTTTGATAATAGGGATGCATGACAAGACTGAATGTTTTAACCTAAAATCAACTTAGATCACCCTTAACATGTACAAAGATAAAATTAACTGAAAACAACACACTCGCACATGCGCACTCTTAGGGTACACCCCACTTGGTTGCCTTCGTACGCGGTCATTGAGTATAGGTAGTTTTAGAGGTCGCCCTCTTGTCCAAAGATCATAGTCGCCTTGAAACAGTTGCCTCGAATATTGTTGCCTCAAACAAATGATCTAAGACATTAGGGTTACCGCTAAAGCATCCTAACATTGCTTTAGTGACTGTAAGTCCCTCATTCGAATTGACCCTCAAACTCCAACGATTGTGCTACCTACTCATCAATAGCAGAATATCATTGTCTAAAGGAAATTAGCATAAAACGATTCCTTTTTCGAGTAGGTAGATGGTTCTTAAGTACTTGCTCTTTCAAAAAACAAAATCTTTTTCACACTTACACTTTTTCGAACAAAGTTTTCAAAAACACTTCATTACACTCTTGAGGACAGAAGCAAGAGTTAAATCGAAGTTTCAAATAAAAACTCTTTTCAAACCCACAAGCACAAAGAAAACCATTTTGAAAACAATATGAGCAAGTAGCTAAGAGCCCATGGATAACCACAGATAGAAAGGGTGCTAACACCTTCCCTTTCTATAATCTACCCCCGAACCCAAGAAATATCTCAAAAAAGGAATTTTTCTGTGCTTTTTTCCTTTCCTTGTTGGATAAAATAAAATTCGGTGGCGACTCTTGCTTACCGCAACATTTTGTGAAAACAAACGCAAAACGCAAACCAACATTCCAAAAAACAGTCAGTTCTTTCCCACTGTATCACAGAACTGGCGACTCTGCTGGGGACAATTATAAGTAGGGTGTACCTTAGGAATAATTCATATTTTTTTCAATTGCTTGACTTGTATGATTTATCTTTGTGGGCTTGAATCGGAGTTATTATAGATCCTAACCCGGATCTGGGGGATACCATTTAGGTAAGTAGCAATAAACTGTGAGGGAACTGTACGACGTAGACCGATACAGTTGAAGCAGTAGCTACGTTGGTGTGGCACTTTAGTATGTACCGATATCCCTTGTGGCACAACGAGGAGAATATGGGTCTGCTAAGGGGCCATTAAGCACCAAATTACCTTAGAACCTTTAAATTGACCAACTTGGCCATAAAACAGTAGCAGTATGCTACACTCATTGAGACCAAACTCTCGCGATGATTCCGGCCACAAGAAAAGGTTGCTAAACTGGAATTATGACCGATCGAGGGTGGTCAGTGATATAGAGATCCTCTAGAACTCGGTTACTATTTCTAGGACAGGTTGAACCAACTAAACTGAAAGAGGGTAATACCTAAAATCCATGCCAGCCTAAACTTAAGGTTGTTTGTGTGACTTGTGTGCCTTTCAAACTTGAACTACTTGCACATTCTTGTTATCTGATAATATGAGTTCCTTGCAGGTTTTATTTACAGTCCTTATCCAATAATTTGGATTTATTGCAGGGTTTACTTACATCACCTCACACTTTTGCTTAAACGCATAGCATACACATCATAACATCATGCCTTAACATTTCCTTAACCATTTCAAGGATCTCAAGGGTTTGTGATGCAGATTATGGTAAATCAAATGTCTAGCAAGGGGCAAAGGGGATTTATTTTCCTCTAGCCAATGTCGTATAGAGATCAAAACACGATAACTTGAGTCAGTGGCTATGACCCACTCGATATGGTGAGCTTGACTCTTAAAGAAGGACTCTTAACAACATGAAGTTTCTTCAATCAAAGCTGCAAAATTCAAATTCTAACAAGTTTCTTGTTTACCCCGCGGGATCCTTGAAAACATTGCATACATACATATCATTGCATAACAGGTCTCCCAGTACAGGTCTCTCATGTTCTTGCTGTTTATTTCAGCAATGGCTTTCTAACCAGACAACCAAGATCTTCAAACTCGAGAAGCTCAGTTCAGGGACGTATTCCTAAACCTATCCAAGGGGCAGGAAGAGTTGAAAACACTCCTCGTTGGGAACTTGATCAAGAAAAGTCCTGAAGACAATAAGGACGAACGACTGGAACAATTGCAAGCTGAGTTCATTGCCATGAAAACCCAGATGCTGGGGAAGATGGCTCTTATCCAAGGCTTAGCTCGGGAACAAGAAGAGCTGAGAACCATTATCAACCAGCTTCATCAAGACAGATACAACAACATGAAGCAAACAGTCAAGGCCGGGGACCAAGTCATTAATAAAATTCCGAGAAGTCAAAGGTTTGGTTTGATGAAGAATAGACCTCTCCAAGTTGCTACTACCTCAAGGGTCCAACAACAACCTTTCCATAAACAACGGGTTGATCAGAGTAAGCTAAATATGCCTAAGAGGCAATTTACCAAGCTCAACATGTCATTGTCTCAGGCTTTACAACACCTATTGAGATTGAATCTGGTGACGTTAAGGGACCCTCCTAAGAATCCCAACATAGCCTCCCCAAGGTACAATCCTGATGCAAGGTGTGCATATCACTCCAACAGCCCGGGGCATGATACTAACATCTGTTGGGCGTTGAGCAACAAAATTCAAGACCTGATTGATGAAGGAGCATTGGAACTCACACAAGACGGTCAGATTGAATTCTTTTTCCATCCCCCCAAGGTTCACCATTTGAAGTGACAAGTAGTGATACGAGAAGACTTTTTGTTCATTAGAATTTTCAAGTTGTAATTTTATTTTGATTGTTCGAACATTTGTTCATGTTAAACTTTATTACTTTATCAATGCATTGCATATGTCTGTTTTGAATCAATTCATTCGTATTTCACTATATTCAAATTGCTTTCATTTTTTGTGATGATCAACTCTCGATTAAAAAATTCTAAGCCTTTAGAGGGAGGATGACGAAAATGATATCAAAATTTCTACAGTATGCTTTTGAACAGACCTCGCTGACGAGGTACAAGCATTGTTTCAAATCCTAAACAGTGGAGTTATAAGGAAGATAATCCCTAGTCAACCCCTTGAGCCAAAGAAGTTGGAGTTTTTCTTTTCACAAATTAAAACCCTTAATTATAACCTGGGGCATGGTAGTTTTCTCAGTTGATCCAGGTGCACAATGAATGGCATCAAAGAAGTCCTTCCGAAACAAAAGACGGTGTTGGTTCCATATAATTGTAAGGATAGGCAGTCATTATCTCTCAAAATAAAAGCCCAATAAGTCAAAACCTGTGAAGGAGACTTAAGAAAAACTGGGGCATCCCGCTGACTGTAATCACAAAAAGAAACAGTTCATGCAAAAAACAGGGATAATAAAAACCAAAAGGGAAGAGATCCTGCAAACTCTCAACAAAATGACTGCCTGTTCAAAATAAATTATCAGTATCTGAACCATCACTGGTATATCAGAGCAAAGACTCAAACAAGATCTAATGCATGATTAGTTGAGTTTAGGATCGAAGAACATCATGAAGAACGGGTGGGTACAATTAAAATTTGAGCCTTATGTGATCGGTGGAAATAGAACTGACTGTTTTTTAGTGCTGGTTCGCGAAATGTCGCAGTAAGCAAGAGTCGCCACCGTCTTTTATATTCTCCAACATGGAAAGGACAAAAGCACAGCAAAATTCCTTCTTTGAGAATGTTTCTCGGTTCGGGAGGTAGATTTATAGAAAGGGAAGGTGTTAGCACCCTTTCTATCCGTGGTTATCCACAGACTCTTAGGTACTTGCTCTCATGTTTTCAAAAATTTGTTTGCTTTTCAAGTGTGTGTGGGTTTTGAAAAAGTTCGTTTGGAAAACTTCTAAGTAACTCTTGTATCAGTCCTCAAGAGTGTATGAAGTGTTTTATTTGAAAACTTTTTGAAAGTGTGGGGTGCGAAATGATGTTTTTGTTTATTTTGAAAAGAGAAAGTACCCAGGAGAATCTACCTACTCTAAGGAATTAAGCTGTGTAAGAGTCCTTTGGATAGTGCTATCCCACCATTGAGAGGTAGGTAGCACCATCGTTGGAGGTGTTCGTGTCAATTCGATTAAGGGACAATGTGGTCACCAAAGCAATGGTAGGATACCTTAGTGGTAACCCTAATGTCCTAGATCCTTTTTTATCCGAGGCAACCATTTTGAGACAACTGGATCTTTTGGACATAAGGGCGACCTCTAAGACACCCTATACTTGATGACCACGTTCGAGGCAACCAGTGAGGCATACCCTAGGGGTGGCATGTGCATGTGTGTTGTTTTTCAGTTAATGTTTTGTACATGTTATTTGTGAGCTACGGATTGATTTTATTTACATACATTCTTTCATGCATTTTTTAGCAGTTAGGAGTGCGGAAAAATAAATTGCGGGAATGTAAATCTAACTATTACAAGGCGCGGGTCTATACATCGCCAAAAAAACAAAAACCCATTTTGAAAAGATAAAGTGCGAGAATTTAAATAAGGCGATAAACCTAATTAACTATTACATTTCCGGAAGCGATTACATAAATATAATGAATTAAAATAAACTGCGCGCGAAAGAATGAATCGGGACGTCTTAGGGTTTTGACCCTTTTTTTTTAATAAGAATTGAATTTTGTCCTTTTTTGTGATTAAATTAAAATTAAACCTAGTACTAATTAATTAATTAAAAGGAAAAAGAATGTTTTTGTGTTTTTATGTTTTTTTTAATGAAAATAAAACAAAAGGAATTAAAATTAAAAGAAGAAAAAAAAACCTAGTTCTAAATTTATTTTAGTTATTAAGAAAAAGATTAAAGTTGCCTATTTAAACTAATTAATTAATTATAATTTATTTATAAAAAAATAATATGAAATTAATAAATAATAATAATATTAGTTTTTTTTGATTATTTATTGAAAATATTAATTATGTTAATTTTGGTGGTAATAATAATAATTAAAAAAAAAGTTAATAACTAAATTAGAAAATATAAAACAAAAAAGAAAAAGAATGAACCAAGGGGGGTTTGGGCCAGATTTGAGGTGTTAGGCAGCAATTTCAGGCCCACCAAGCTTTCATCCATGTTTGACTTTTGCAATTGCCTGCATGTGCTTTGATTGAAGAACATGGTACTCCTCCTCTCATGGCCTTTGGATGGCTGTTGAAGACACTTGGCACACTGGGAATGTGGGAGTCCATGGTGGAACGTTGTTATGAATCTGCATAGGAACACAACATGAAAAATAACATAGAGTTTTTGGGGGGACCTGGGAATCGAACCCAGGTCCCAATGGTCATTGGACAACGCATGCTCCACTAGGTCAGTTGCCTGTAATTGATACTAAACACAAAACAAACAATACATTTAATAATCCAACGCATATGCTGTAAAAGAAAAATGCGCGCTTCACTTTGAATCCAGCCAATGGCAAGCTGACACGCCCTTCGTCTTCATCCTGTAACCTGCAAAACAAAAGCACTTAGCGGGGGTTTTTAACCCCCACAAACCAAGGTGACAGAAAATAGCGATTAGGCCTGCGTTAATCAGAAATTCATTGCGAGGGTGGTTCTAGATTCGTCTGGTTGTAACGAATCCAACCATATGCATGAGAAGGCCTAATTTTGCTGGATGTGTAAATCCCCAATTTGAAGGTTTATGAACCCTAGAATTTGAACATGGTGGTTCATGATTTAGGCCGTTTCAAAGCAATTAACTTATGCCAAAAGTTCCCTGCAGATTCAAACAACACAATACAACCAAAAAATCATGTTAATGATGCATAAAGGTAGAGCTATGATTCTGAAAAAAAATGACAAACCGAAGGTCCGTGAATGGTGATTCCTTGAGTGTTAGCACGTTGTTTTGATTCCAAATCACCCCTGAAGCTTCCAACAATGTATTTGAATTGCTCTAAGGCCTTGAATTGGTCTGCAATATCAAAAACAGTTTTGGCTTTTTGCTTGGATTTTTGAATTTGGTTATGGCCGTTTGAGAGATGTTCAGGTCGTGAATGAGGCTTGGTACACTTGCATATGTATGTATGAATGATATTAGGTCACATTATGAGCCAATGATCCATTGCAATTAAGTTTGGGATTTTGCCTTAACACCATTAAAGAACATTCCATCTTTGAAGCAAAACTTGAATTTTATGCTCAAAATGGCCCTAGCACGAATTTGGTAGGTGTATTATGACACATGAAAACCATTCAAATCAAAAGATGTTATTGAATTAATTTTTTTGATTTTATTTGAATTTTATGGATTTAAAATGAATTAAATCAAATAAAATTAAATAAAAATAGAAAAATTAATGTTTAATCTTGAAATTGATCATGGGACACGTGGGTGTCATGACAAGGCTGAATCAAGTGGAAAAAAGTGGGCCCTTTTGTCAAAAATTGAAGTTTCAAGGATAGTTGACTTTTGCCATTTCACAAAAATTTCCCAACTTCTCCAATGCATATCTTGCTCAATTTTGATCATATGAACATGTTCGTGGACATTTTGGAAAGGTCTTGAAGTCCTCTAACCAATGCCTTTGGTCCCATGTCATTTGAATTTACCAATCTCAAGTTATGGTCTTTGACTTAAAATGCCTTTTTGTTGACTTTTGAAAATGACCTATAATGTTGAAATTGATAACTTTTTGTGAGAGCATTTCTTGGACTTGGAATGTGACGATGAGTTGTAGCAAATGTCATCCCCTTCAAAATGAGCATTGGATGGGATTTTTCTGATGAACCATGAAAAAGTTATGCCTTGGTCAAGTTACAGTTGACTTTTCAACTGTCCAAAAATGGAAACTTTTGCATCTTGATGATTTTTGAGCCATTCTTGTGGAATCATGATCAAGAATTGATCAAATGATGATTGTGGCTTGAAAATAAGATGTTGACCAAATTTTTTGACTTTTGACTGTAAAATGACCATTTTACCCCTACAGTTGATTGTGAAGCAATTAGGGCTTTTGACTGAGCAACTTGATGCTGCGAGTCTTGAAACTTGCCATGTAGGTGCTTGACAATGTGTATAGGCATATGTGACTTGATTGAGCCCTTGAAAACCTTAACTTCCTTGCAAGAACCAAAACCCTAATTTGACTGGCTTAGGAGGGTGTTTGAACTGTGCAACCCTTGAGTAGATTTGAGCAAATTGAGATGATGCTTGTCAAAACTTTGAAGAATATGGGAGGGAAAATTTTGGGGTACAATAGTTGCCCCTGTTCAATCTTCTTAGACCAGAGGATGTAGATTGGCTTGCGTGCCTTTTGTGATCCGAAGGTGGAAGATGATTGAACACTAAAGCGCCCAGAAATTTGCACTCGCATAATAGAATATCAGCAATGTGATGTCGGGAATGGGCTTACAGATGCCATTTGGAGAGATGGTGGATAAGAGGATGGGATTATAGATGCCATCTGGAGACGTAACAGAACCTTGTCGGGAATGGGCTTATAGATGCCATTTGGAGATATGGTGAATAGGAGGATGGGCTTATAGATGCCATCTGGGGGTGTGATTGAACCTTGTCGGGAATGGGCTTATAGATGCCATTTGGAAGTGATGGATAGGAGGATGGACTTATAGATACCATCTGGAGATGCGACATAATCTTGTCGGGAATGGGCTTATAGATGCCATTTGGAGACTGTTTGTTGAGTTGTAATTTTGTGAGTTGAAAGAGGGAACCTGTGTAGGGTTACCTGATGATGAGCTCGTGTAAAACTGCATCTTGGAAAGAAGGAAACCTGTGTAGGGTTGACTGATGATGAGCCCGTGTGAAGTTGCATCTGAAATGGAGAAGAAACCTGTGTGGGGTTACTTTAATGATGAGCCTGTGTGAAACTGCATCTGGAGCTGAGAAGGAAACCTGTGTAGGGTTTACTGATGACGAGTCCGTGTAAAACTGCGTCTGGAGTTTTGATAAGGAAACCTATGTAGGGTTTCTGGGTGACGAGTCCGTGTAAAACTACGTCTGGAGAGAGAGAACCTGTGTATGGTTTCTTTGGGATAAGTTCGTGTAAAACTTCTTGAGGAACCAGGGTAAGGTCATCTTGGGATAAATCCGTGTAAGACTTTGGGAGCAACCGGTGTAAGGTTACCTTGAGATAAGTCCATGTAAGACTTCTGAAGGAACCGGTGTAAGGTTACCTTGAGATAAGTCCGTGTAAGACTTCTGGAGGAACCGGGGTAAGGTCATCTTGGGATAAATCCGTGTAAGACTTTGGGAGGAACCGGTGTAAGGTTACCTTGAGATAAGTCCATGTAAGACTTTTGGAGGAACCGGTGTAAGGTTACCTTGAGATAAGTCCGTGTAAGACTTCTGGAGGAACCGGGGTAAGGTTACCGCAGGGTAAGTTCGTGTAAAACTTCTTGATGAACCGGGGTAAGGTCATCTTGAGATAAGTCCGTGTAAGACTTCTGGAGGAACCGGGGTAAGGTTACTGCAGGGTAAGTTCGTGTAAAAACTTCTTGATGAACCGGGGTAAGGTCATCTTTAGATAAGTCCGTGTAAGACTTCTGGAGGAACCGGGGTAAGGTTAATTTGAGATAAGTCCGTGTAAGACTTTTTCTGAAAGAAAAGGAACCGGTGTAGGGTTACTTTGATGATAAGTCCGTGTAAGACTACGTCTGAAAATTGAGAAGGAACCGGTGTGGGGTTGCCTTATGATGAGTTCGTGTAAAACTACATCTGAAGTTGAGAAGGAACCGGTGTGGGGTTGCTTTATGATGATCAAGTAGATAATTGTCCTATCTGGTTTCAGATATTAACCCATGATCAGTCGTCCACAGAATTTTCCTGGCTTGTTACCAATGTTGATCTGGAACTGTAGAGGTAGATGGTAATCATCTTTTGATTGACTTTTTCTGGAAAAGGCAAAACGTTAGCTGTATGCAGTGTCATGATGCATGAACTGCATGATATTAAGATTTTCTTAAGAATAAATGAGATTTTTGTGTTGTGATGCGTATATGCATGCGTCATGGTGTATGATAATGTGATGTTTATGAATGTATTTTCGTCTAGGAAAATAAATCCTTGACGAATGCCGGGAGCTTGTTGAATCCTGGGCTGATGTTGAAGAGTAGAGTTCTTCATTTCCGCTGGGGATGATGGTTGCAAGAATAAACCGGTAGGAGAAGATGACTCCGTTGGGGAATAAACTTGTTGGAGAGATTACTCTGCGGGGAATCACTCTGTGGGAAGAGATACTTCGCTGAGGTTTTGATGATAACTCCGCTGGGGATACCGTTGATAAGCTTTGCTGAGGTAATTGATGAACTCCGCTGGGGGGTAGGAAGAACTTCGCCGAGGACGATCTTTCCGTGGTAATTGGCTGAGGATAACCCAGTTATAAGCTTTGGTGGGGAATCACCTTTGAATAAAGCCGGGGAGATGCGTTCATACTCTGCAGGGGATAAGCTTCCAGAATCTGTTGGGGATAAGCTTCCAAAACTCTATTGGGGAGATTGATTCAACTTTCCTGGGGAAACTGTACTGGGGAAGTGGCTCCACTGGGGTGTCTGGTATTCCGCCGGGGAACAATCTTATCTTAAGACTTCCGGGGATGCTTGCTTAGGAACATCTGTATACTCCGCTGGGGAATATTGAGATTTTCTGGGGATACCCAACTTCCTTAAGGCTGACAGTAGACTAACTCTGCTTGGGGAGAGTGTTGCTGACTTGCTGGAGATACAGTGCCTTGTTAGGGCTGACGGGAGACAAACTCTGCTTGGGGAGAGTATTTATGATTCTGGTCTTACTCAACGGGGAGTGAAGGTATCTTGGTCAAATTCTTCAACTGAATCTACCTTGTACCTGGAGAAAAGCAGCTGTACAGTTTGGGCAACTCTTATTGCCCCAGCTTCTGTGGGAGAAGGTACCTGTAGAGGTGCTTGAGGATTGCCGATTTGACAAATCTTCTTCTTGTAGGTAAGTGACAAGATGACGGGACATAGTCGTACGCTTTGATCCCTAACTTTTGCCTGGACCGCCCTTTCGAGTTTTCAATCCAACGGGATACCCATTTTTTGCCCAAGCCGCCTTTTCAGGTTTTCGACTTGCCGGGTGTACAAATTTTTTTATTTTCATCCCTTATTTTGCCCGAACCCTTTTGGTTCGCCGGGAAGCCCTTATTTTTGCCTAGGTGTGTCAACCTAGCGGGTCTTTGATTATGCGTAGTATTTTTTTGACTATGTCCATGCTCAGAATGCAAGGAGTTGTCACCGTCAGTAGTGTTGTGTTGTCGTACTACCAGAAAATGTTGATCGTGCAAGATTCGTCGCTGGAATTCATGTCTGTGGTGCGGTGGGAGAACTGACTTGAGGTTTTGCGTTCGTATTCGCACTTGTGCGGTTTAGCAAGAGTCGCCACCGACTTTTTATTTTATCCTAAAGGAAAGGTTAAAAAAGCACAGCAAAAACCTTTTGAGATATTTCGTGGGTTCGGGGGGTAGATTATGAAAAGGGAAGGTGTTAGCACCCTTTTCATCCATGGTTATCCATGGGCTCTTAGTTACTTGGTTTTTCAGATCACTTGCCTTGTTTTTCGATTGCTTGAAAATGGTGTGTGTGTGGGTGCTTTTTGAAAATGTTTTGGAAAAAGATGCCTTGTCTTAGACAACTAATGTATTTGACTCGTGTTTGAGTGTTTTACAAAAGTGTGAATCTTTTCGAAAAGATGTTTTCAAATGTTTTTGAGAGTTTGTTTGAAAGTGTTGCGGATTGTGGTTTTTGAAAAGAAGGCAAGTGTTTTTGCAAGTTTGATCTCAAGTAACTAAGAGTTTTGTCTACCCTATTGTACTCAAAGGTTTTTGTCATGTTTTAACCCCTTTTAACAATTTTTGTTCTACCATTGAAATTGGTAGACAATCTTGCGTTTAGGAAGTTTATTCGGGACGGGCGCGGGTCATCGTATGGACCATGAATGCAATGATGCCAAGTGTCTTTGGCAATTTGCTTTGAAGGGACTATGATCATTCCGTTTAGGCAACTTTCGAAAGCGTCATCGAGGGACTTATGATCATTTGATTTTGTTTTGCCAAAGATACTCGACGTGCAAGCATGGCCTATTTTGGAAGGCAACATGTGAGATTACCCTAGGGGGTGCAAGTGTGATTGTGTATTGATTACATGCATTTGTCTTGTATTAGGTTATCTAGCGTTTGATTTTATGTACATACAAACCCTAGGTCTAACCATGGTATAATTGGAAAACTGTAAATTGCGGAATGTAAATCTACGCTATTACAAAATAGTGTCCGGGAATGGGGGTATAAATGTACAAAGGGGATGAGACTTATAGTATCCAATAGGTTACAACCAAATCGAATGCGCAATCAAATGTAAATATCGAATATACAAATATAAGATAAAAATGTGTATAGGGTAATGTGAATGTATTTGTGTAAGTGTACAAGTGTATATGTATATGAATTGTGTAATTATTTACAAGTGCGATAATGTGAAGTTGAAGCGTATTAGGGTTTTTGACCTAGAGGAATGTTTTAAATGAATCTTTGATTCATATGTTTAATTATGTATAAAAAATGTTCAAGTTTTAATTAAGAATGTTTCTTTATTTGCAAAAAAAGTATTTTGATTAAATGTTGTGACTTTAATATTAGAAAAATGTATATATTGTTATGTACAAATATGTATTTTAACTAAAAGAGTTTCAATTTTAATTATGTATGAAAAAATGTATAATATGTACAAAATTAATGTTTTAAAATGTATGTACAAAATAAAATGTTTTTAATTTAATCATGTATATAAAAAAATATTTTATTATCTTATATACAAATATATACTTAAGAAAAAGATATTTTAACTATATGATAAAAAACGTATTTTAAGGTGTATTTAGAAATTTAATTATGCAACTGTATACAAAATATATCTTTAGTTAAAAAAAGGGTCATTTTAATTTTAAGTATATGATATAAAAGTGTTTATTATTTATATGATTTTGTGACAAAAAGAGTTTGTATATTATAAAGAACATTGGTTAGTATTAATGAAAATGCTTGGTTAGAAAATGAAATGATTTTTTGTTGGGCTTTAGAGGTGAATCAGAAACGGGTCAAGCCCATGCTAAGCTTGAAACGAAATTAGGGTTAGGGAATTGGTGTGTTCAGTTGAGACAAAGGACTTTAGGGGAAAGCAGCGGCGCCGTTCATAAGTTCGTCTTCTCCGTTCTTCTTCATCTCCCTGAATGCTGAATGTGATGCCTAATGATGCCGAGCCAACCCAACGCCACCTCCGGTTCTGCTCATCTCCGCGGTTGGACTAAACCTAAACGGACAGGGTAACGATCTCACCTTCTCTATGCATTAGGGTTTTCACTCTTCTTTGCATGCTTAGTTTGACTTATAATTTCACACGTTATTATTGTTTGTTTTTTCTTGAGATTGAGAAGAGGAACGAAAAGCTACCTTAACCTTTTTGGGGACGGAGGAAAGGGAACCGGAACTGGAGGCGTTGAGGCGGAGGCCCGGTGGCGAAGCTGGAAGCTAGCTTGGGAAAGTTTGGTACTTTTATATTTGTTACCGTTTTAGGGTTTGATGATGAGTTGTACTGAAAACCTTTAATTCACTTCTTTATCTCTTCTTCTGTGCCACTGATGCTTTGAATTGTTGCTTGCTTCTGAACAAAATTTCTCTCTTCTTCTTGAACGCTGTATTATTTGTTTGTATTGCCCAGTGATGACCTCAGAGGTCTGAGGGCCTAGGTTGCCTTTGATACTTTTGTTTTCCTCTGAGCCTCTGATGCCTTGAGTTGTTGCCTTGATTTGTTTCTGCTTACGTGCTTGACGCTACATGATTTGGTTTGTTCCCCCCCATGATGAACTTACAGTTCTGAGGGGCTCATACTTGTTGCCTATATGCTTGAGATGTGCCTTCCTGAGATGTTTGCTGGCCTTGAACTTCTGTTGAATTGGATGCTATGTATCGCCTATGATGAGGAAAGAAAAACTCTGAGGCTTAGGAGTTAGACAGGTTTCTGAGGTTTTTAGGATGGACTATGTTGGTTTAGTTTGACAGTATGGTTGATGGATCTGGATTTTGTTTATTAGGTTTGAAAGCTAGGCCATGTTTTGATGGTTTGGCTTTTGAGGTGAAGGCAGGGTGTTGGTTGTCCTGTGTATGTGTTTGTATGTTTGGATGATGCAGGCAGGTTCTGATGCTAGCAGGTTTTAACTGGTTTTTATGTTAGCTTGGCTTGATAACTTAGTTTGCAGGTTATGCTTCAGTGTGTTATGTTGTTGGGCTTGGCCAAGTTTGAGGTTGCTCAGGTTTGATAGTTTTTTTTGATTCTGGACAGTAGTGGTGGCTTTAGACTTTTTGAGTTTGTATATTTCTCTTCCCTCTATCCTGCTTGCTGAACTGTGTCCTCTATCTATATCTTTACTTGCTGAATTGTCTTTTGGATTATATCTTTTTTTGTCTTTTGCACCGTCTGAACCTAAAGCCTACAAAACCTGCCTCTATTTCTCTCTTCTTCTCACTCTATGGTACAGTTAAGATTTAATATGATTATTATTCTGTACTTTCTTTTCTGAAGGGGCCCCTCTGGTGGGAAATGATGAAAGATTCAAGTTACTTGCATAACATATCTCTGCATCTTTATCCAGCTTTTGTGCTTTGTGTGCTGACTTTTCCTTGATATCTTTTCCAAAATCTTCTTTGACAGTTTGGATAGATTTTCTGTTTTGACAGTAAATTGCCTTTTGGGTAATCTTTGAGTAAACTTAGGCATTTTGTCAGTAACTTCCCTTTAGCTTTGGATAGAAAGTGGAATTAGATTTTTCAGTTTAGTTGGAAGTTTGCAGTTGAGATTCTATGCAGCTTTGAATTTTGGAACTTATACTTTTGACATTTGCATTTCATGAACAAAAAATCTTCCCTCTCTGTGAACCGGGAGAAATCCCGTGATTTGTAGAGAGGGTCAATTGATCCCAGTCAGTGGCCCCTAATGATGAGCAACTTTAACTGTCTTTAATTAACTGCTTTCTGACTTTTCCTCTTCTTTTCGCAGATAAAAATGGAGCACCGGCGCGGAGTGAAGAATGAAGAATATTAGAACTAGGATAGTTTTTATTTTATGTAATATTTAAATTAATGTAAATTATTGTCTGTAATTTAAATTATAAACAACAATTTGTACAAATAATTCAAATATCAATAAAATCCAAATTATCCAATTGGTTCTAATTTTCTTTATGGTTTATTTATTTATTTAAAATTCTTAGAATTAAAACAATTGAAAAATAAATTCAATCATTCAATTTTTTAGAATAATAAATAACTTAAATAAAAACAACATTGATCAATTAAACCGGTCTCTTCCAAAATCCAAAGCAAAGCAGCAGTCAACCAAATAGACTGATCAAACGCATTCCTTCTTCACTGATTTGCCATAAACACTGTGAACCCAATACTGCATACTGTATCTGACTGGCCCAATCAAAACGTACTGAATTCAAACCACTGTCTCTTTTACTGATTAAATCAAGATAACGCGAATTTTAACCCGAATCTCGGAATAAACTGCGAAGTGCTGTGGAATTTAAATTCTTCTGAGAATATGCCCATAAAACCTTAACTCCTGATTAAATGCCAAATAACGCTCGCCTGATCACAATTGAACCAAAAAATCATCCAAAACCCTAAGCCAACTGTGAAATAATCCAGAGCTCTGAAAATCAGTAAAAACCCTAATTTTGCTTGACTGTCAAGAAAAGTCCATTTGTCCGATTCTTGAGCCAGTTTGAAAAGTCAGGAACTGTCTGAAGCTGAGATTTCTTGTGGAAAAGCGCGAGGGCAAATTTTGGGGTACAACAGTTGCCCCTGTTCAATCTTCTTTGACCTGAAGAGTTAGATTGGCAAGTTTGCCTTTCGCGACTTGAAGGTAAAAGGAGATTGGACACTAATGTGCCCAGAAAATTTGCACTCGTCGATCCGATGGTGAATGGGCTTAAAGATGCCATCTGGTGCGATAGAATTTTGTCGGGGGATGGGCTTAGAGATGCCATCTGAGAATGGGCTTATAGATGCCATTCGGCGACTGCTGGTAGGAGGATGGGCTTACAGATGCCATCTGGACATGTTGAACTGTATGTCAATGGTGAGTGGACAAGTATCAGAAGGGCCTCCATGTTTTGGGACATCTCTGAATTGGGGTCTGACCAAGCAACAGATTGACGTCCATGTCTGGAGAATCTGTAAACTATCTGAGATTGAATAAGTCAATAGAGCAGCATCCGTTGTTGGGACGTGTCCGTAAACTATTTTCAAAAATTGTGAAGAGTCTGAATAAGTCGGTAGATTGACATCCGTTGTAGGGAAGAATCCGTAAACTGTTTCCAAGAGTTGAGAAGAGTCTGAATCAGCTGGTAGATTGGCATCCGTTGTGGGGAAGAATCCGTAAACTGTTTTCAGAAGTCTTGAAGTTGAAGAGGAACCGGTGTAAGGTTTCTGCTGATGTGTCTGAATGAATCTGGAATAAGTATCAGAAGGTCGCCGTGTCTGGGTCACATCTGAACTATTTCTGGATGAATCTCGGGAGATGATCTTTTGTCTGTCGACTGATCTTTCCTGGAAAGGCAGAGGGTTAGTTGTATGCAATGTTATGATGCATGATGCAATGTACGTGGCATCAATATTTATGATATGAATGTAATGAATGCGTATGTAAGCTGATGAGCTAATCTTGCCAAGGATACATGAATCCGAGATGGCTGAAGGTAAAAGCATCTTGACTGCCGCCGGGGACAATAAATCCTGGGCTGTCGCTGGGGAAGAGAATTCCTGATGACCTCTACTGGGGAGTTCCAAACTAGTAGACTCATGCTGGGGAGGCCAGATTGAGAATCTTCGGCTTGATGGGAAGTAACCCTGGCGACCTCACTGGGGAAATCAAGATTTGCCTTCCCAAAACTCTGTGGGGCGAAGGTTCAAAAAGTCTGGCTCCGCTGGGGATACTGAAGCTTACACTCTGAGGGAAATTGAATTCCGGAGGATTCTCCGGCTGGGGATTTTGATGAACTCCGCTGGGGATAGGGAGAATTTTGGCGAGCGCGATCTTCCGTGGTGGTTAGCTTGAGAAGAATCTGAACAAGCGATAGGTTAACATCCATTTACTTGGAGAACCCGTGAACTGTTTTCAGAAATCTTGAAGTTGAATCAGCAATAGAGCCGCATCCGTTGTTGGGAAGCGTCCGTAAACTAATTTCAAAGGTTGCATCTGAACAAGCTGATAGATTAACATCCGTTACTTGGGAAGAATCCATGAACTGTTTTCAGAAGTCTTGAAGAAGAATCTGAACAAGTGATAGGTTAACATCCGTTTACTTAGAGAACCCGTGAACTGTTTTCAGAAATCTTGAAGTTGAATCAGCAATAGAGCCGCATCCGTTGTTGGGAAGCGTCCGTAAACTAATTTCAAAGGTTGCATCTGAACAAGCTGATAGATTAACATCCGTTACTTGGGAAGAATCCATGAACTGTTTTCAGAAGTCTTGAGAAGAATCTGAACAAGTGATAGGTTAACACCCGTTTACTTGGAGAACCCGTGAACTATTTTCATAAATATTGAAGTTGAATCAGCAATAGAGCCGCATCCGTTGTTGGGAAGCGTCCGTAAACTAATTTCAAAGGTTTGCATCTGAACAAGCTGATAGATTAACATCCGTTACTTGGGAAGAATCCATGAACTGTTTTCAGAAGTCTTGAAGTTGAATCAGCAATAGAGCCGCATCCGTTGTTGGGAAGCGTCCGTAAACTAATTCAAAGGTTGCGAAGAGTCTGAACAAGTCGGTAGATTGGCATCCGTTGTTGGGAAGAATCCGTAAACTGTTTCAGAAATCTTGAAGGGGAACCGGTGTAGGGTTTCCTGATGATGAGCTTGTGTAAAACTGCATCGGGTTTTGAACACTTTTGACATTCGAATGCCCCAAGTGGTGATGTAGATAAATTCCTGGCTTATTACAGGTGTTGGTCTACAATCGGTCGTTCACATATGTTTCCTGGGTTGTTGCAGGTGTTGATCTGGAATTCTTCAGACATGCCCTGGCTGGATACATGAATCGAATCTGGAAAGGTGATAGTTGATAGATATGCCCTGGCTGGATACAGGAATCGAATCTTCAGACTCTTCAGACATGCCCTGGCTAGATACAGGAATCGAGTCCGGAAATGGTCGTCAACAGATATGCCCTGGCTGGATACAGGAATCGAATCTGGAAATAGTCGTCAACAGATATGCCCTGGCTGGATACAGGAATCGAATCTGGAAATGTTGTAGTTGATTTGTTGAACACTTTTGACATTCGAATGCCCCAAGTGGTGATGAAGGAGTCTTGAACCGGATTACTCTGCATATTGAGAGATTTCTTGAAATCTTGACTGGACTGCCCCAGGTTAACTGAACTTTGAAAGATCTGTTGGACCTTGACTGGACTGCCCCAGGTTAATTGAATTGTGACATGTCATGCCCCTTGTTGATAGGAGATTTGATGGAAGTGTTATCCTCTTGAAGTGACTTTGACTTACTGAGAGAGTTTTCGTTCCTCCGAACATTCGCTGTATGAATTTTTTCACTGTCAAACAAAAAAGTCAAATGCAGACAGTGATACTCAAGCAATGCAAAGTTTATGTTTGTCTCGAAGTTTTGAAAAATGCGTTTTTAGCAGCAAACTTTTCATAAGACAAGTTAACACAAGATTTAGAGCAAAGCCCTACAGGAGTCAGGATACCTTTTGTAACAGTATGCTTTCGAACTAACCCATGCTTCAATTAGGACTTTTGCAGGGTTGTAACGTGGCCTGATTCATGGTTTAAGAAACAAAGGATAAAGGCTCAAAGTATATTTGTACCCACCCGCTCTTCGTGATGTTCTCCAACCTAAGCTCAGTTAATTGTGCGTCACACCCTGTTTTGAGTTTGGAACGATTTTTGGGCGATGGTTCATCAGTTGAATTTGGGGAGACAGTCATCATCTCCTTTTTTCTTTTTCAACATTTTTTCATGTTGCGGAGGATTTTATAATGACCTCACTATTTTGATTTTGATTTGTTATCCCTAACTTTTGCCTGACTGTTACCGTTTTCGGGATTACTATCAGCGGGATGCCCCAGCTTTCTTAAGCCTCCTTTATAGGTTCTGGCTCAGTGGGCTTTTCTCTTTTGAGATATTGACTGTCTATGTGATAGGGAACCACCCTTGTCTTTTGATTCCAAAGGAATGCTTTCTTCTTTTTTTTTTTGACATCGTTCGTTGTATTACGAACTGAGAGTTTGCGACTTCAATGCGCATTTTTTGAATTAACTGAGATACTACCCTGCCCCAGGTTTATGTCAAAGGTTTCGATTGTTTAGAACAGGAAACTCCTACTTCTTTGGCTCGAAGGGGTTGACTAGGGATTAACTTCCTTATAACTCCAGTGTTTGGGAATTGAAAGAAATGCCTGTACATCATCAGCAAGATCTGTTCAAAAGCATACTGTATAAGATTATGGTATTGTTTCGTCATCCTCCCTCTAAAGGCTTGCAGCTTTTTATCAAGAGTCAAATATCATAAAGAAAAGCATAAGAGTAGTGAAACGAATGGATGAATTCAAGACAAACATATGCAATGCATTAATGAAAACAGAGTTTAACATCAACAGATAATTGTTTGACAGCAAAAAGAATTACAACTTTGAAAAATTCAAAAAGAAGCAAAAGTCTTTCAGCTTCGAGCTTCGACACTTCAAGCGGAGAACCCTTT
This sequence comes from Vicia faba, assembly GCA_948472305.1. Lineage (NCBI taxonomy): Eukaryota > Viridiplantae > Streptophyta > Magnoliopsida > Fabales > Fabaceae > Vicia > Vicia faba. The sequence continues at coordinate 1,518,300,112 of OX451741.1, read as the reverse complement.
AACGGAAGATTTTCATCTCGCCGTCTGGCATGAATTCCAGCACCCCAATGTCGATCAGATCTTGAATCTTGTTCTTCAAGGCCCAACAGTCGTTGGTACTATGTCCCGGGCTGTAGGAGTGGTAAACACAGAATGCGTCGGGATTAAAGTGAGGAGAGGAGATGTTGAGCTTCTGAGGATGGTCCTTTACAGTAAGCAAATTGACCTCCAACAGGCGCTTCAGTATGAAGAATGATGGTATTTCAGTCTCCGTAAACTGTCTTCCCGACTTTTCTTGTTTACGCCGATTGCCCCTTTGACGCTGGCGAGGTTGTTGAGGGGATTGTAACCCTGAAGCTAGCAAAGGAGCTTTCCCCTTGTCTTCTTGAGTGGATGGAGGCTGAGCGGTGACTTGCTCTTCAACCTCAGATGTTCGCCCCAGTTGGTTGTTTGGAAGCAGTTGGCGGACAAGAACTCTGAGTTCCTCTTGTCTTTGGGATAGGTCTTGGATGAGAGCCATCTGGCCCACCAACTGTCCCATCATTTGAGTCCTCAGTGTTGTCAGATCAAACTGCAGCTCCGCAATCTGATCACTCCTGGCATTGTTGGAACTCCCCAAGCCTTTGGTGAGGAGAGCTTTCATCTCTTCTTGCCCCAGAGACAAATTCAGGAACATCTCCTGCAGCTGAGCAGTCTGGTCTTGGATGTCTTTGACAGACCTTTCTAGAGCCATCTCTTACTGAAATAAGGAGAGTAAGGAAACCTGAAAAAGGAAAGACTGTCAAAATGCAATGCATGATATGTGGATGCATGCTTTCAAGGATCTCTTGGGGTAAACACAAGAAAATGTTAGAGGTTGAACTCTGCTCTTGGATTGGAGATCTCTGTGCCGGTGGACGTCCTTCCACGAGAATCAAGCTCACCATGTCGAGTGGGTCATAGCCACCGATTCAAGTTGTTGCACTTGATCTTTGATTGGAGAACTTTGTATCGGCGGATGTCTTTCCACTAGAATCAAGCTCACCATGTCAAGTGGGTCATAGCCACTAATTCAAGTTGTTGCACTTGATCTTTGATTGGAGAACTTTGTATCGGCGGATGTATTTCCACTAGAATCAAGCTCACCATGTCAAGTGGGTCATAGCCACTGATTCAAGTTGTTGCACTTGATCTTTGATTGGAGAACTTTGTATCGGCGGATGTCTTTCCACTAGAATCAAGCTCACCATGTCAAGTGGGTCATAGCCACTGATTCAAGTTGTTGCACTTGAACTTTGACTGGATTGGTTAGAGGAGAAACCTCTTGCCCCTTGATAGACGTCTGGCTCAACGTAATCCTGCATTAACAGAACCCTCGAGATCCTTGAAATGGTTATTGAAAATGCTAGAATGCTATGGTATGATGTCATGATGTTATGTACATGTATGCACAAGCAAGTGAGTGTATATACAGGCAAACATATTCACACAAAGCACACAAGGCCTTAGGTTTAGGCTTGCATGAGGTTCAGGTACTACCCTCTTTCAGTTTGTTGGTTAAAACCTGTCTTATCAAAAGTAACCGGGTTCTAGAGGATCTCATATCATTGGCTACCCTCAATCGGTCATAACTCCAGCATCGCAACCTTTTCTCGCGGCCGGAACCATCTCGAGAGTTTAGCCTCAATGAGTGTAGCATACTGCTACTGTTCTAATGGCCAAGTTGGTCAATTAGGGTTCTAAGGTCGGTTGGTGCTTAATGACTCCTTGGAAGACCCATATTCTCCCCGTCTGAACACGAGGGATATCGGTACAGACCAAGACGCCACACCAACGTAGCCACTGCTTCACCCATGTCGGTATACGCCGGACAGGTCCCTCACAGATTATGCTACCTAAAAGGGTTTCCCCAGATCCGGGTTAGGATCTATAAAACTCCGATACAAAGCCCACAAATGTAAAGCAAACAAAGCAATCAATTGAAAGTAAAGGTGATCTAAACCCTAAGGTAACCCCACTTAAAAAATAGTCCCCAGCAGAGTCGCCAGTTCTGTGGTGCGGTGGGAGAACTGACTTGAGGTTTTGCGTTCGTATTCGCACTTGTGCGGTTTAGCAAGAGTCGCCACCGACTTTTTATTTTATCCTAAAGGAAAGGTTAAAAAAGCACAGCAAAAACCTTTTGAGATATTTCGTGGGTTCGGGGGGTAGATTATGAAAAGGGAAGGTGTTAGCACCCTTTTCATCCATGGTTATCCATGGGCTCTTAGTTACTTGGTTTTTCAGATCACTTGCCTTGTTTTTCGATTGCTTGAAAATGGTGTGTGTGTGGGTGCTTTTTGAAAATGTTTTGGAAAAAGATGCCTTGTCTTAGACAACTAATGTATTTGACTCGTGTTTGAGTGTTTTACAAAAGTGTGAATCTTTTCGAAAAGATGTTTTCAAATGTTTTTGAGAGTTTGTTTGAAAGTGTTGCGGATTGTGGTTTTTGAAAAGAAGGCAAGTGTTTTTGCAAGTTTGATCTCAAGTAACTAAGAGTTTTGTCTACCCTATTGTACTCAAAGGTTTTTGTCATGTTTTAACCCCTTTTAACAATTTTTGTTCTACCATTGAAATTGGTAGACAATCTTGCGTTTAGGAAGTTTATTCGGGACGGGCGCGGGTCATCGTATGGACCATGAATGCAATGATGCCAAGTGTCTTTGGCAATTTGCTTTGAAGGGACTATGATCATTCCGTTTAGGCAACTTTCGAAAGCGTCATCGAGGGACTTATGATCATTTGATTTTGTTTTGCCAAAGATACTCGACGTGCAAGCATGGCCTATTTTGGAAGGCAACATGTGAGATTACCCTAGGGGGTGCAAGTGTGATTGTGTATTGATTACATGCATTTGTCTTGTATTAGGTTATCTAGCGTTTGATTTTATGTACATACAAACCCTAGGTCTAACCATGGTATAATTGGAAAACTGTAAATTGCGGAATGTAAATCTACGCTATTACAAAATAGTGTCCGGGAATGGGGGTATAAATGTACAAAGGGGATGAGACTTATAGTATCCAATAGGTTACAACCAAATCGAATGCGCAATCAAATGTAAATATCGAATATACAAATATAAGATAAAAATGTGTATAGGGTAATGTGAATGTATTTGTGTAAGTGTACAAGTGTATATGTATATGAATTGTGTAATTATTTACAAGTGCGATAATGTGAAGTTGAAGCGTATTAGGGTTTTTGACCTAGAGGAATGTTTTAAATGAATCTTTGATTCATATGTTTAATTATGTATAAAAAATGTTCAAGTTTTAATTAAGAATGTTTCTTTATTTGCAAAAAAAGTATTTTGATTAAATGTTGTGACTTTAATATTAGAAAAATGTATATATTGTTATGTACAAATATGTATTTTAACTAAAAGAGTTTCAATTTTAATTATGTATGAAAAAATGTATAATATGTACAAAATTAATGTTTTAAAATGTATGTACAAAATAAAATGTTTTTAATTTAATCATGTATATAAAAAAATATTTTATTATCTTATATACAAATATATACTTAAGAAAAAGATATTTTAACTATATGATAAAAAACGTATTTTAAGGTGTATTTAGAAATTTAATTATGCAACTGTATACAAAATATATCTTTAGTTAAAAAAAGGGTCATTTTAATTTTAAGTATATGATATAAAAGTGTTTATTATTTATATGATTTTGTGACAAAAAGAGTTTGTATATTATAAAGAACATTGGTTAGTATTAATGAAAATGCTTGGTTAGAAAATGAAATGATTTTTTGTTGGGCTTTAGAGGTGAATCAGAAACGGGTCAAGCCCATGCTAAGCTTGAAACGAAATTAGGGTTAGGGAATTGGTGTGTTCAGTTGAGACAAAGGACTTTAGGGGAAAGCAGCGGCGCCGTTCATAAGTTCGTCTTCTCCGTTCTTCTTCATCTCCCTGAATGCTGAATGTGATGCCTAATGATGCCGAGCCAACCCAACGCCACCTCCGGTTCTGCTCATCTCCGCGGTTGGACTAAACCTAAACGGACAGGGTAACGATCTCACCTTCTCTATGCATTAGGGTTTTCACTCTTCTTTGCATGCTTAGTTTGACTTATAATTTCACACGTTATTATTGTTTGTTTTTTCTTGAGATTGAGAAGAGGAACGAAAAGCTACCTTAACCTTTTTGGGGACGGAGGAAAGGGAACCGGAACTGGAGGCGTTGAGGCGGAGGCCCGGTGGCGAAGCTGGAAGCTAGCTTGGGAAAGTTTGGTACTTTTATATTTGTTACCGTTTTAGGGTTTGATGATGAGTTGTACTGAAAACCTTTAATTCACTTCTTTATCTCTTCTTCTGTGCCACTGATGCTTTGAATTGTTGCTTGCTTCTGAACAAAATTTCTCTCTTCTTCTTGAACGCTGTATTATTTGTTTGTATTGCCCAGTGATGACCTCAGAGGTCTGAGGGCCTAGGTTGCCTTTGATACTTTTGTTTTCCTCTGAGCCTCTGATGCCTTGAGTTGTTGCCTTGATTTGTTTCTGCTTACGTGCTTGACGCTACATGATTTGGTTTGTTCCCCCCCATGATGAACTTACAGTTCTGAGGGGCTCATACTTGTTGCCTATATGCTTGAGATGTGCCTTCCTGAGATGTTTGCTGGCCTTGAACTTCTGTTGAATTGGATGCTATGTATCGCCTATGATGAGGAAAGAAAAACTCTGAGGCTTAGGAGTTAGACAGGTTTCTGAGGTTTTTAGGATGGACTATGTTGGTTTAGTTTGACAGTATGGTTGATGGATCTGGATTTTGTTTATTAGGTTTGAAAGCTAGGCCATGTTTTGATGGTTTGGCTTTTGAGGTGAAGGCAAGGTGTTGGTTGTCCTGTGTATGTGTTTGTATGTTTGGATGATGCAGGCAGGTTCTGATGCTAGCAGGTTTTAACTGGTTTTTATGTTAGCTTGGCTTGATAACTTAGTTTGCAGGTTATGCTTCAGTGTGTTATGTTGTTGGGCTTGGCCAAGTTTGAGGTTGCTCAGGTTTGATAGTTTTTTTTGATTCTGGACAGTAGTGGTGGCTTTAGACTTTTTGAGTTTGTATATTTCTCTTCCCTCTATCCTGCTTGCTGAACTGTGTCCTCTATCTATATCTTTACTTGCTGAATTGTCTTTTGGATTATATCTTTTTTTGTCTTTTGCACCGTCTGAACCTAAAGCCTACAAAACCTGCCTCTATTTCTCTCTTCTTCTCACTCTATGGTACAGTTAAGATTTAATATGATTATTATTCTGTACTTTCTTTTCTGAAGGGGCCCCTCTGGTGGGAAATGATGAAAGATTCAAGTTACTTGCATAACATATCTCTGCATCTTTATCCAGCTTTTGTGCTTTGTGTGCTGACTTTTCCTTGATATCTTTTCCAAAATCTTCTTTGACAGTTTGGATAGATTTTCTGTTTTGACAGTAAATTGCCTTTTGGGTAATCTTTGAGTAAACTTAGGCATTTTGTCAGTAACTTCCCTTTAGCTTTGGATAGAAAGTGGAATTAGATTTTTCAGTTTAGTTGGAAGTTTGCAGTTGAGATTCTATGCAGCTTTGAATTTTGGAACTTATACTTTTGACATTTGCATTTCATGAACAAAAAATCTTCCCTCTCTGTGAACCGGGAGAAATCCCGTGATTTGTAGAGAGGGTCAACTGATCCCAGTCAGTGGCCCCTAATGATGAGCAACTTTAACTGTCTTTAATTAACTGCTTTCTGACTTTTCCTCTTCTTTTCGCAGATAAAAATGGAGCACCGGCGCGGAGTGAAGAATGAAGAATATTAGAACTAGGATAGTTTTTATTTTATGTAATATTTAAATTAATGTAAATTATTGTCTGTAATTTAAATTATAAACAACAATTTGTACAAATAATTCAAATATCAATAAAATCCAAATTATCCAATTGGTTCTAATTTTCTTTATGGTTTATTTATTTATTTAAAATTCTTAGAATTAAAACAATTGAAAAATAAATTCAATCATTCAATTTTTTAGAATAATAAATAACTTAAATAAAAACAACATTGATCAATTAAACCGGTCTCTTCCAAAATCCAAAGCAAAGCAGCAGTCAACCAAATAGACTGATCAAACGCATTCCTTCTTCACTGATTTGCCATAAACACTGTGAACCCAATACTGCATACTGTATCTGACTGGCCCAATCAAAACGTACTGAATTCAAACCACTGTCTCTTTTACTGATTAAATCAAGATAACGCGAATTTTAACCCGAATCTCGGAATAAACTGCGAAGTGCTGTGGAATTTAAATTCTTCTGAGAATATGCCCATAAAACCTTAACTCCTGATTAAATGCCAAATAACGCTCGCCTGATCACAATTGAACCAAAAAATCATCCAAAACCCTAAGCCAACTGTGAAATAATCCAGAGCTCTGAAAATCAGTAAAAACCCTAATTTTGCTTGACTGTCAAGAAAAGTCCATTTGTCCGATTCTTGAGCCAGTTTGAAAAGTCAGGAACTGTCTGAAGCTGAGATTTCTTGTGGAAAAGCGCGAGGGAAAATTTTGGGGTACAACAATGTCCAATGCCCCAAGTGATCCAGATGGAGATTTGCCCCAAGCTGGTTGGCCTTTTGAGAGATTCTCCGAATCTTGACTTAACTGCCCCAAATGATGGACAATGATCATGCCATGCCCCTTGATTGGAGGTGTTTTTGTTCATTTAGACATTCGTCGTGCGGACTTCTACGCTGTTCAAACAAATAGTCATATGCAAGCAATGTTATATTAAAAATGCAAAGCTTATGTCTGTCTTGAAGTTTTTTTTTTGAAACTGTGTTTTTTTTAGTAAAGCCAGTGAATTTTGTAAAACGCGATGTCAACTCGTTATTTTACTGCAAACCTTAAGGAGTCAGGATACCTTTCGTAACAGTATGCTTTCGAACCAACCCATGCTTCAGCTAGAACTTTTAAGGGTTGTAACGTGGCCTGGTTCACAGTTTAAGAAACAAAGGATAAAGCTCAAAATGTAATTGTACCCACCCGCTCTTCATGATGTTCTTCAAACCTAAACTCAGCTGATCATGCGTTAGACCTTGTTTGAGTCTTTGCTCTGATATTCCGGTGATGGTTCGGATATTGACAATTTATTTTGAATAGGCAGTCATTTCCTTTTGTGTTGAGGGTTTGTAGGACCTCTTTCTTTTTTGATTTCGTTATCCCTATTTTTGCCTGAACTGTTTCTTTTAGGATTACAGTCAGCGGGATGCCCCAGTTTTTATAAGTCTCCTTCATAGGTTTTGACTTATTGGGCTTTTGATTTTGAGAGATAACGACTGCCTATCTTTATGATTATAGAGAACCATCACTGTCTTTTGCTTTGGAAGGACTCATTTGATGCTATTTGTTGTGCGCTTGGATCAACTGAGAGAACTACCCTACCCCAGGTTATGATTAAGGGTTTTAATTTTCGAAAAGAAAAACTCCTACTTCTTTGGTTCGAAGGGGTTGACGAGGGATTATCTTCCTTATCACTCCGGTGTTTAGGAATTGAAACAATGCCTGTACCTCATCAGCGGGGTCTGTTCAAAAGCATACTGTAAAGATCGTGGTATCATTTTCGTCATCCTCCCTCAAGAGGCTTAGAATTATTAATTGAGAGTTGACATCAAAAAATGAAAGCAGTTTGAATATAGTGAATGTGAATATATTGATTCAAAACGGACATATGCGATGCATTGATAAAGTAAAAGAGTTTGACATGAACAAATGTTTGAACAATCAAAGAAAAATATGACTTGAACATTCGAATGAACAAAAGCTTCTTAGTTTGCACTAGTCATCTCAGATGGAAGATTCTCAGCAGAAGATTTTCATTTTGCCACCCGGCATGAACTCCAGCACCCTTCCGTCGATCAAGTCTTGGATCTTGTTCCTCAGGCTCCAACAGTCGTCAGTGTCATGTCCAGGACTGTCAGAATGGTAGGCACACCTTTCATCAGGATTGTACTTTAGGGAGGTTATGTTGAGCTTCTTAGGAGGATCCTTTAAAGCAATCAACTTGACCTCCAACAAGCGTCTCAGTATCAGTGATGATGGTATACCAGTCTCCGAGAAATGTCTTCCAGACGTATTTCGCTTACGCCGATTACCCTATTGACGTTGGTGAGGTTGGTGTTGGGCTTGTGACCCTGAAGAAAACTGAGGAGCTTTTCCCTTGTCTTCTTGCACCACAGGTGGTTGAATGATGTCTTGCTTTTCAACCTTAGATGTTTGCCCCAGTTGGTTATCCCGAAGCAGTTGGTTGATGAGAACCCCGAGCTCTCCTTGTCTTTGAGATAAGTCTTGGATAAGAGCCATTTGCTCCAGCATCTGGGTTCTCATTGTATCCACCTCAGCTTGTAGACGTTTTAGTCGTTCGTCCTTATCGTCTTCAGGACTGTTCCTGACCAAAGTCCCCATGCGGAGTGTTCTCAGCTCTTCCTGCCCCTTGGATAGATTTAGGAGGATCTCCCCGAACCGAGTCTCTTGAGCGTGAAGATCCTGGTTGTCTTGTTGGGAAGCCATTGCTGAAATAAGCAGCGGAGATGGTAAGTGACCTGTAACAAGGGTACCTGTTATGCAATGATGTGTATGTATGCATGCAATGTTTTCAAGGATCTCGCGGGGTATACAAGAAAATTGTTAGAATTTAAGTCTGGTAGCTTGATTGAAGGAACCTCATGTTGTTGAGAGTCCTTCTTCAAGAGTCAAGGCTCACCATATCGAGTGGGTCATAGCCCCTGACTCAAGTCATCAACCTGGCTAGAGGAAAATAAATCCCCTTTGCCCCTTGCTAGACAGTTGGTTCACCATGACCTGCATCACAAGCCCCTGAGATCCTTGAAATGGTTAAGGAAATGTTATGGTATGATGTTATGATGTGCATGCTATGCATGAAGTGATGTAGGTAAGCCCTGTAATAAGTCCATTTTAAGGACTATAAACAAAACCTGCAAGTAGATCAATGTTGTCAGATAACAAGTATGGGCAAGTATTTCAAGTTGAAGGCACACAAGTCACACAAGACAGCCCTTAGAGTTTAGGCCAGCATGAAGTTTAGGTACTACCCTCTTGAAGTTGGTGGGCTCAAAACCTGTCCTATCAAAAGTAACTGGGTTCTAAGGAGCTCAATATCATTGGGTTGTTTTCTATGTTCATTGTTTTGATTTAGCCACTGAACCGGCGATCAAAATATTCCAAGAAAACAACCCTCAATGAGTGTAGTATCGAGTATCAACCAACTTCGGGCTGCACCAAAGTCAGTCATCTCACTACCCCTAAAGAGGCCAGGATGGTCAAGTAAGGTTCCTAAGGTCAGTTGATGCTTCACGACACCACGCGGCGGCCCCGTACTCTCCTTGACTTGACTCAAGGGTTACCGGTACTCACCAAAGTGCCACATCAACGTCGCAAACTGCTTCAACCGTGTCGGTATACCCCGCACAGTTCCCTCACAGTTTATTGCTACTTTCTAAAAGGTATCCCCCAAATCCGGGTTAGGATCTATGAAACTCCCAAAACAGGCCCACAATATTAAAGCAAACAGATCAAGCAATTGAAAACATAAGAGTGGTATATTCCTAAGGTACACCTCACTTATCCATTTCCCCAGTAGAGTCGCCAGTTCTGTGATCGGTGGAAATAGAACTGACTGTTTTTTAGTGCTGGTTCGCGAAATGTCGCGGTAAGCAAGAGTCGCCACCGTCTTTTATATTCTCCAACATGGAAAGGACAAAAGCACAGCAAAATTCCTTCTTTGAGAATGTTTCTCGGTTCGGGAGGTAGATTTATAGAAAGGGAAGGTGTTAGCACCCTTTCTATCCGTGGTTATCCACGGACTCTTAGGTACTTGCTCTTATGTTTTCAAAAATTTGTTTGCTTTTCAAGTGTGTGTGGGTTTTGAAAAAGTTCGTTTGGAAAACTTCTAAGTAACTCTTGTATCAGTCCTCAAGAGTGTATGAAGTGTTTTGTTTGAAAACTTTTTGAAAGTGTGGGGTGCGAAACGATGTTTTTATTTGTTTTGAAAAGAGCAAGTACCCAGGAGAATCTACCTACTCTAAGGAATTAAGCTGTGTAAGAGTCCTTTGGATAGTGCTATCCCACCATTGAGAGGTAGGTAGCACCATCGTTGGAGGTGTTCGTGTCAATTCGATTAAGGGACAATGTGGTCACCAAAGCAATGGTAGGATACCTTAGTGGTAACCCTAATGTCCTAGATCCTTTTTTATCCGAGGCAATTGTTTTGAGGCAACTGGATCTTTTGGACAGAAGGGCGACCTCTAAGACACCCTATACTTGATGACCACGTTCGAGGCAACCAGTGAGGCATACCCTAGGGGTGGCATGTGCATGTGTGTTGTTTTTCAGTTAATGTTTTGTACATGTTATTTGTGAGCTACAGATTGATTTTATTTACATACATTCTTTCATGCATTTTTTAGCAGTTAGGAGTGCGGAAAAATAAATTGCGGGAATGTAAATCTAACTATTACAAGGCGCGGGTCTATACATCGCCAAAAAAACAAAAACCCATTTTGAAAAGATAAAGTGCGAGAATTTAAATAAGGCGATAAACCTAATTAACTATTAAATTTCCGGAAGCAATTACATAAATATAATGAATTAAAATAAACTGCACGCGAAAGAATGAATCGGGACGTCTTAGGGTTTTGACCCTTTTTTTTTAATAAGAATTGAATTTTGTCCTTTTTTGTGATTAAATTAAAATTAAACCTAGTACTAATTAATTAATTAAAAGGAAAAAGAATGTTTTTGTGTTTTTATGTTTTTTTTAATGAAAATAAAACAAAAGGAATTAAAATTAAAAGAAGAAAAAAAAAACCTAGTTCCAAATTTATTTTAGTTATTAAGAAAAAGATTAAAGTTGCCTATTTAAACTAATTAATTAATTATAATTTATTTACAAAAAAATAATATGAAATAAATAAATAATAATAATATTAGTTTTTTTTGATTTTTTATTGAAAATATTAATTATGTTAATTTTGGTGGTAATAATAATAATTAAAAAAAAGTTAATAACTAAATTAGAAAATATAAAACAAAAAAGAAAAAGAATGAACCAAGGGGGGTTTGGGCCAGATTTGAGGTGTTAGGCAGCAATTTCAGGCCCACCAAGCTTTCACCCACGTTTGACTTTTGCAATTGCCTGCATGTGCTTTGACTGAAGAACATGGTACTCCTCCTCTCATGGCCTTTGGATGGCTGTTGAAGACACTTGGCACACTGGGAATGTGGGAGGTCATGGTGGAACGTTGTTATGAATCTGCATAGGAACACAACATGAAAAATAACATAGAGTTTTTGGGGGGACCTGGGAATCGAACCCAGGTCCCAATGGTCATTGGACAACGCATGCTCCACTAGGCCAGTTGCCTGTAATTGATACTAAACACAAAACAAACAATACATTTAATAATCCAACGCATATGCTGTAAAAGAAAAATGCGCGCTTCACTTTGAATCCAGCCAATGGCAAGCTGACACGCCCTTCGTCTTCATCCTGTAACCTGCAAAACAAAAGCACTTAGCGGGGGTTTTTAACCCCCACAAACCAAGGTGACAGAAAATAGCGATTAGGCCTGCGTTAATCAGAAATTCATCGCGAGGGTGGTTCTAGATTCGTCTGGTTGCAACGAATCCAACCATATGCATGAGAAGGCCTAATTTTGCTGGATGTGTAAATCCCCAATTCGAAGGTTTATGAACCCTAGAATTTGAACACGGTGGTTCATGATTTAGGCCGTTTCAAAGCAATTAACTTATGCCAAAAGTTCCCTGCAGATTCAAACAACACAATACAACCAAAAAATCATGTTAATGATGCATAAAGGTAGAGCTTTGATTCTGAAAAAAAATGACAAACCGAAGGTCCGTGAATGGTGATTCCTTGAGTGGTAGCACGTTGTTTTGATTCCAAATCACCCCTGAAGCTTCCAGCAATGTATTTGAATTGCTCTAAGGCCTTGAATTCGTCTGCAATATCAATAACAGTTTTGGCTTTTTGCTTGGATTTTTGAATTTGGTTATGGCCGTTTGAGAGATGTTCAGGCCGTGAATGAGGCTTGGTACACTTGCATATGTATGTATGAATGATATTAGGTCACATTATGAGCCAATGATCCATTGCAATTAAGTTTGGGATTTTGCCTTAACACCATTAATGAACATTCCATCTTTGAAGCAAAACTTAAATTTTATGCTCAAAATGGCCCTAGCACGAATTTGGTAGGTGTATTATGACACATGAAAGCCATTCAAATCAAAATATGTTATTGAATTAATTTTTTTTTTATTTTATTTGAATTTTATGGATTTAAAATGAATTAAATCAAATAAAATTAAATAAAAATAGAAAAATTAATGTTTAATCTTGAAATTGATCATGGGACACGTGGGTTTCATGACAAGGCTCAATCAAGTGGAAAAAAGTGGGCCCTTTTGTAAAAAATTGAAGTTTCAAGGATAGTTGACTTTTGCCATTTCACAAAAATTTCCCAACTTCTCCAATTCATATCTTGCTCAATTTTGATCATATGAACATGTTCTTGGACAATTTGGAAAGGTATTGAAGTCCTCTAACCAATGCCTTTGGTCCCATGTCATTTGAATTTACCAATCTCAAGTTATGGTCTTTGACTTAAAATGCCTTTTTGTTGACTTTTGAAAATGACCTATAATGTTGAAATTGATAACTTTTTGTGAGAGCATTTCTTGGACTTGGAATGTGAAGATGAGTTGTAGGAAATGTCATCCCCTTCAAAATGAGCATTGGATGGGATTTTTCTGATGAACCATGAAAAAGTTATGCCTTGGTCAAGTTACAGTTGACTTTTCAACTGTCCAAAAATGGAAACTTTTGCGTCTTGATGATTTTTGAGCCATTCTTGTGGAATCATGATCAAGAATTGATCAAATGATGATTGTGGCTTCAAAATAAGATGTTGACCAAATTTTTTGACTTTTGACTGTAAAATGACCATTTACCCCTACAGTTGATTGTGAAGCAATTAAGGCTTTTGACTGAGCAACTTGATGCTGTGAGTCTTGAAACTTGCCATGTAGGTGCTTGACAATGTGTATAAGCATATGTGACTTTATTGAGCCCTTGAAAACCTCAACTTCCTTGCAAGAACCAAAACCCTAATTTGACTGGCTTAGGAGGGTGTTTGAACTGTGCAACCCTTGAGTAGATTTGAGCAAATTGAGATGATGCTTGTCAAAACTTTGAAGAATATGGGAGGGAAAATTTTGGGGTACAACACCTTATCCTTTGTTTCTTAAACCGTGAACCAGGCCACATTATAATCCTTAAAAAGTCCTAGCTGAAGCATGGGTTAGTCCGAAAGCATACTGTTACAAAAGGTATCCTGACTCCTGTAGGGCTTGCTGTAAATCTTGAGTTGACGTCACATTTTACAAAATTTTCCTATCTTACTGAAAAAATGCATTTTCAAAAACTTCAAGACAGACATAAGCTTTGCATTCTTAAAATAACATTGTTTGCATATGACTATTTGTTCAAACAGCAGAGAAATTCGCACGTCGAATATCTAGTGAACAAAAACCTTTTCAATAAAAAGGGTCACCTCAAGTAGAAAAAACACCTCCAACCAAGGGGCACGGCATGAGCATTGTCCATCATCTGGGACAGTTAAGTCAAGATTCAAGGAATCTCTCAAAATTCCAAATAGCCAGGGGCAAATCTCCATCTGAATCAATTGGGGCATTGGACATGAATTCCAGCAACGAATCTTGCATGATCAAACAAAGATCTTATGGTAGTATGGCAACACAACACTACCGACAATGACACCTCCCTACATCCTGAGAGCGTGGACATAGTCAGAAAATACCGCACATGAATAAAGACCCGCTAGGTTGACTGGCCTAGGAAAAAATAAGGGCTTCCCAGCGAACCAAAAGGGTTCGAGCAAAAACTAGGGATGAGAATGAAAAATTGTACACCCGGCAAGTCGAAAACCTGAAAAGGCGGCTTGGGCAAAAAAGGGTCTCCCGGTGGACTGAAAACCCGAAAGGGAGGTCCAGGAAAAAATTAGGGATCAAAGCGTACGACTATGTCTCGTCATCTCGTCACTGGCCTACCAGAAGAAGACTTGTCATTTTGACCGAAAGATACCAAGCACCTCATAGGTGGGGATAATACTCGATCCACAGGGCCTCCGCAGGCACCTTTTCCCGCAGAAATAGGGGCAAAAAAGTCTCGATGCAAGCCATCATCATATCCTTAGCACACGTCCCAGTAACATTCACTCTCCGCAGAGTAAGACAGTAAAGATAGCTCTCCCCAACTGAGGCTTGCAACTGTGAATGAGTCAGTAATATTCTCCCCCAAGCAGAGTTTATCTACCATCAACACTGAAAAGGCTTAATATCCCCGGTAGTCTTAATATTCCCCAACAAAGTATAAGAATGTTCCCCGGCAGAATACAAGATATCCCTAGTGGAGTTAAAATTTTCCCAGTGCAGTCTAAAAAAGCTTCCCCAGTGGAGTTGAAGAATCATCCCCAGTAGACTCTGGAAGTTCGTCCTTGGCACAGTATAAAAATAAATATCCCCAGCCGAGTTCAAAGGAAGATTGTCCCCAACAAAGCTCAAAAGATTATCCCCATTAGAGCCTAAAAGGTTATCCCCGGTGAAGTCGCAACTGAAAGATCATCCCCAGCGGAGTTCTTTCCTTTCACAAACAGAATTCAAAACCCTAACAGGATTCAATATCACCAGCAACGGTAATTCATCCCCAACGGAATTTATAGGTGGAATCCTCAGCAGAACATCTCTTCCCCACAGAGTAATCTCCTCATCAGCTTATTCCCCAACAGAGTTATCCTCCCCTGCAGGTTTATTCTCACAATCATCTTCATTCGCTTATTCCCCAACGGAAATGAAGAATTCAACTTATTCTCCAGCAGCTATCCGAGATTTATTTTCCCCAGCTAAAACATTACATTTCCATACATCATGATACATGCATATACGCATCATACAACATAATCTCATTTATCTTGAGAACATCATTGCTTGATCTATATCATGCATTGCATATGACTGACCTTTACCTTTCAGGAAGGAGGCAGTTAAGTTCTCAGCTATGTCGAAGACCTGACCGGTTCTTAAATCTCAACTGAATTATCCTCGATTGAATTTCAGATAAGGTTCTCAATCTCGACAATTTTCCTCCGTCGAAGTGTGGACGAGTTCTACAATCTCAACAGAATTATACTCCGTTAAAGACCATACAGTTCCTAGATCTTGATGAAGATGTTTCTCTCAATCAAAGACCTGAACGGTTCTTAAATCTCAACTGAATTATCCTCGGTTGAATTTCAGATAAGGTTCTCAATCTCGACAATTTTCCTCCGTCGAAGTGTGGACGAGTTCTACAATCTCAACATAATTATACTCTGTTGAAGACCAGACAGTTCCTAGATCTTGATGAAGATGTTTCCCTCAGTCGAAGACCTGACCAGTTCTTAAAACTCAACTGAATTATCCTCGGTTGAATTTCAGATAAGGTTCTCAATCTCGACAATTTTCCTCCGTCAAAGTGTGGACGAGTTCTACAATCTCAACAGAATTATACTCCGTTGAAGACCAAACAGTTCCTAGATCTTGATGAAGATGTTTCCCTCAGTCGAAGACCTGACCGGTTCTTAAATCTCAATTGAATTATCCTCGGTTGAATTTCAGATAAGGTTCTCAATCTCGACAATTTTCCTCCGTCGAAGTGTGGACGAGTTCTACAATCTCAACAGAATTATACTCCGTTGAAGACCAGACAGTTCCTAGATCTTGATGAAGATGTTTCCCTCAGTCGAAGACCTGACCGGTTCTAAAATTTCAACTGAATTATCCTCGATTGAATTTCAGATAAGGTTCTCAATCTCGATAATTTTCCTCCGTCGAAGTGTGGACGAGTTCTACAATCTCAACAGAATTATACTCCGTTGAAGACCAGACAGTTCCTAGATCTTGATGAAGATGTTTCCCTCAGTCGAAGACCCGACCAGTTCTTAAATCTCTGAATTATCCTCGGTTGAATTTCAGATAAGGTTCTCAATCTCGACAATTTTCCTCCGTCGAAGTGTGGACGAGTTCTACAATCTCAACAGAATTATACTCCGTTGAAGACCAGACAATTCCTAGATCTTGATGAAGATGTTTCCCTCAGTCGAAGACCTGACTGGTTCTTAAATCTCAACTGAATTATCCTCGGCTGAATTTCAGATAAGGTTCTCAATCTCGACAATTTTCCTCCGTCGAAGTGTGGACGAGTTCTACAATCTCAATAGAATTATACTCCGTTGAAGACCAGACAATCCTAGATCTTGATGAATATGTTTCCCTCAGTCGAAGATCTGATCGATTCTTAAATCTTAATTGAATCACCCCCGGTTGAATTACAGATAAGGTTCTCAATCTCGATAATTTTCCTCCGTCGAAGCGTGGACGAGTTCTATAATCTCAATAGAATTATACTCCGTTGAAGACCAGACAGTTCCTAAATCTTGATGAATATGTTTCCCTTAGTCGAAGACCTGATCGGTTCTTAAATCTCAACTGAATTATTCTCGGTTGAATTACAGATAAGGTTCTAAATCTCGACAATTTTCCTCCGTCGAAGTGTGGATGAGTTCTAAAATCTCAACAGAATTATCCTCCGTTGAAGACCAGACAGTCCTAGATCTTGATGAAGTTGTTTCCCCCAGTTGAATTACGGACAAGTTCTTAAAACTCAGCAAAAGCATTCTCTCAGTTGTAGTACAGGCAAGTTCCTAAATCTTAACAAAAATCAGGCTTCCCCAGCGGAATCTTCCACAACAACAGGTATGCAAGCTCTCGCTAAGAAATCTCTTATGCGATCGACACTCCTTCAAATGGCATATTTAAGCCCATCCTCCCGTCAGCAATCTCCAAATGGCATCTTTAAGCCCATTCCCGACATCACAAGGCTGATACTACTTCATGCGAGTGCAAATTTCTGGGCACTCTAGTGTTCAATAATCTTCCACCTTTGGATCACGAAAGGCACGAAAGCCAATCTACATCCTCAGGTTTAAGAAGATTGAACAGGGGCAGATGTTGTACCCCAAAATTTTCCCTCTCATATTTCCCAAAACATTGCAAGGAAAATCTCCAAGTTGCTCAAGTTTGCTCAAGAGTGGGTCAGACAAGTCATCTCCTAAGGCAGTCAACCCCAAATTAGGGTTTTGTGTTACATCAAGATACTTGAATCTAAATGACCTCAAGTGCTCCCCAATATCCTAATATACTCTCAAGGTCATCCATGTGAAATTTCAAGCCTTGCAGAGGATGTTTTTCTTAGTCAATTGCTCAAAGGGTCCAAAAATCGACTATGTTAGGGCAAAAGTCAATTATGACCTACAAATAGTCAAACTTCAAGATTGTTTTTGTCAAAATTCACATTTTGAAGGATATTTCATCATTTGATCAAGGTTTGATCATGATTCATCAAGGATTGCTCAAAATTCATCAAGACTCAAAAGTTGCTAAATTAGGGTTTTATAGGAAAAGTCAACTCAACTTTGACCAAGCATAACTTTCTCATACTTTATGAGAAATGACCTATCCAAATCTCATTTTGAATAGGATGCAATTTCCTACAATCCATCTTCATACCCCAAGATCAAAAAATGAACTCACAGGAAGTTATAAATTTGGACATCATAGGTCATTTTTGAAAGTCAACAAAAACACCTTTTTTGCCAAAGCTTATAATTTGAGCATGGAATATCAAAATGAGCTGATACCATAAGGGTTGGTTAGGGGACATCTCAAGATTTCTAAAAAGTCTAAGA
The DNA here is from genome assembly GCA_948472305.1 of Vicia faba. Classification (NCBI taxonomy): domain Eukaryota; kingdom Viridiplantae; phylum Streptophyta; class Magnoliopsida; order Fabales; family Fabaceae; genus Vicia; species Vicia faba. Next base: position 1,518,282,235 of record OX451741.1, on the reverse strand, counting down.
ACACTTCTAAAAGTTCAAAATTGAAGAAATTATGCATTGTTGAAGTTGGACATTTTTGTAAAATTGCCAAAATCAACTATCCCCAAAACTTCAAATTTTGTCAAATGGGCCTATTCTTTTCCACTTGATTTGAGCTTGCATCAGTGTCCACGTGTCCTTGCTTCAGACATGAGCCCATATCTTATTTTTATTATTTAATTTGATTTTTAATTGAATTTATTCACTTTAAATCAAATAAAATCATATAAAATCAAAAGTATTTATAACTCATGATTTTTGGTTGCTTTAGGCTTTGAATATAGCTATTATGTGAATCAAATTCGCATCAAGTGCATTGGTTACAAGAAGATATGATTTAGGCCAAATTTGGAAGGTTGTAATGGTGGAATCAAATCCAATTCATGAGCATTGATATGGAGAGATTTGTACCAAGTTTCTTACCCTAATGCAATATACATTACATAAGAAAGGCAAAGGCACGAAAATATAGGTTGGAGGCTGCAAGAAGAGGTAGAACGAAACTTGCAAAATTCACAAAAAAGTGTGAATTCAAATCCAAAGCTAGAGACAATTTCAGAAGCCGAGACCGGTCTCAAACGATTCCTGGGTGTTCACTCAGTCTACCTGGATCAAGAACAAGCATTCTTAGACCACCTAGCACGCTGTAAGTATCACGTTATCTCGCTCTGTATTTGAAATCATAACTCACTATTCTTGCATCATTTGAACAAATCATCGATATATTTGTGATCTTCATAATATTTCCAAGCTTTTGGCATTAGTTAATTTTGTTTATCTAACTTGTAAAGCCAAATACCATAGCTAGGTTTTCATGGTTTTTTTTTTGGTGTTTCTCTTTCAGGAAAAATTGGTCATCAAGAAGGGAATGGTTGTGACGGGGATGATGAGACGAGCACAACCATGCTCTTAGATTTCATTTTCATGGCTCACAGCAGATTTTGGAGTATACATGACTTTTAGTGACAGGATGTGTCCGTGGCTATATGTTTTACAGGGTTTTAGCCACGGACGTGAGGTAGAAGACGAAGACGTGTCATACTATCAATGGCCAATTCAAAACCACGCACGCATATTTTGTTTTGACCAATAAATCTTTGTTTTATTTTATTATATTTCCTTTGTAGTATATTAACAAATAAAACCAAGTGGCCTAGTGGCAAACCTAGCGCTCTAAATACCATCATGACCTGGGTTCGAAACCCAGGTCCCCCACTTTCTTTGTTATTTTCATTCTTTAGGTAATTACATGCATATTCAAGCGCGCATAACACCATACGCCTTCACATATCTAGCTGCCAGATGGCCCAAGGCCAAATCTGATGGCCAATAATTGATGGTTCACGATAGACAAAGTCCATGCACGCCTACTGGATCTCAAAAGCCAACAAAGGGCCAGCTCGTTTGGGCCACAGATCTGCTGTTCAAACACCCATATTCAGGCCCATACCCCCTCTTCTCTTTATTTTATTTTATTTAGTATTTGTTTTATTATTATTATTTAATTCTATTAACCAATCACAAATTTCCTTTTTTTCATAAAATAAAATCACAAAATATTTTTCTTTATCAAACCAAACTTTAAATTTTTATTTTTTATTAATAAATACTAATAAATTAATTTGAGTTTAATTAGAATAACTTTAATATATTTTTGTAAATAATTAAAATTAAATTAGACTTAATTAGGTTTTTACTAACATTAATTAATTTTTATTTCTTTCTTAAAATATCAAAAAAACCAAAAACAACTTTTTTTATTAATTAATTAAATTATTAATTTAGTAATTAACTTAGGTAATTTTCTTTCTTAAAATAAAAACAACAAAAAAATCTGTTCTTTAATCCAAAAGGGTCAAAACCCTAGAACTTTGCGCTCGATTTAATTTCCCGCATGCGATTTATGTTCTTTTATCATATAATGTACTTGTTCCCGAATTGTAATAGTTTAATAGGAATTTTATTATTTTTTATCGCTTTATTTATTTTTAAAGGGTTTGTCTTTGGCGATGTAAATATCCGACGTCTTGTAATTTAAATTCCGCACTTTTATTTTCCGCAAATTATAACTGTTAGATGTTTGATAATATGGATGCATGGCAAGACTGAATGTTTTAACCTAAAATCAACTTAGATCACCCTTAACATGTACAAAGATAAAATTAACTGAAAACAACACACTCGCACATGCGCACTCTTAGGGTACACCTCACTTGGTTGCCTTCATATGCGACCATTGAGTATAGGTAGTTTTAGAGGTCGCCCTCTTGTCCAAAGATCATAGTCGCCTCGAAACGGTTGCCTCAAACAAATGATCTAAGACATTAGGGTTACCGCTAAAGCGTCCTAACATTGCTTTAGTGACCGTAAGTCCCTCATTCGAATTGACCCTCAAACTCCAACGATGGTGCTACCTACTCATCAATAGTAGGATAGCATTGTCTAAAGGAAATTAGCATAGAACGATTCCTTTTTTGAGTAGGTAGATGGTTCTTAAGTACTTGCTCTTTCAAAAAACAAAATCTTTTTCAAACTTACACTTTTTCGAACAAAGTTTTCAAAAACACTTCATTACACTCTTGAGGACAGAAGCAAGAGTTAAATCGAAGTTTCAAATACAAATTTTTTTCAAACCCATAAGCACAAATAAAACCATTTTGAAAACAATATGAGCAACTACCTAAGAGCCCATGGATAACCACAGATAGAAAGGGTGCTAACAAGTTACCTTTCTATAATCTACCCCCCGAACCCAAGAAATATCTCAAAAAAGGAATTTTTCTGTGCTTTTTTCCTTTCCTTGTTGGATAAAATAAAAGTCGGTGGCGACTCTTGCTTACTGCGACATTTTGCAAAAACAAATGCAAAACGCAAACCAGCATTCCAAAAAACAGTCAGTTCTTTCCTACCGTATCACACAGACGTAGACTCTTTTCGGTACCTTTTCTAGTTGAAGTCGAGCGTAGACATCTTCTAGTTCAGATGAAATCAGACGTAGATTTATTTTTGATACTCTTTTTTGGAAAAGTCATACGTAGACTCTTTCTGGTACCTCTCATAGTTGAAGTCGGGCGTAGACATCTTCCGGTTCAGATAAAATCGAGCGTAGATTTATTCTGATTATTCTTTTGGACAAAGTCAGATGTAGACTCATTCGAAACGTATCTTCTAGACAAAGTAGGGCATAGACTCATTATAGTATATCATTCAGATAAAAGCAAGCGTAGATTTATTCTGATATTTCTTTTTGGATAAAGTCGGACGTAGACTCATTCCAAATACATCTTCTAAGACAAAGTCAGGCGTAGACTTGGTCTGATTTTCTTATTAAGAGTTATCTGGGATGGCGTCTATAAGCCTATCTCCGACGACTCTTCGTCACCACTCCAAATGGAATCTTTAAGCCCATTCTCGATATAATCAACCAGCAGTGTTACTTGGTGCACATGCGAGTGCAAATTTCTGGGCACTTAAGTGTTCAATCATCTTCTACCTTCAAGTCACAAATGGAGGACATGCCAATCTAACTCTTCAGGTTTAAGAAGATTGATCAGGGGAATCTATTGTACCCCAAAATTTTCCTTCCCATTTCTTCAATACATTCTTCCAGGGTTCTCAAATGCTCAAGAGTTGATCAGACAAATTCTCCTCCTAAGCAATGGGTCCATAACTAGGGTTTCGTGTTTCTCAAGGAAGATTGGATTTCAAAGGCCTCAAGTGGTTTTCATGGTTCTTCATATGTCTCTAAGAATTCTCATGTCAAGTTTTAAGCATTGCATTATAAGATTGCTCAGTCAATAGCTCAGATGATTGAAAATCAATTGTATTGGGTAAAAAGTCAACTATGGTCAACATACAGTCAAACTTCAAGATTTTTGGTTAACATCAACATTTTGAAGTGATATTTATAATTTGATCAAGGGTTGATCATGATTCCTCATGGAAAGCCCTCAAATCATCAAAAGTCAAAAGTTGCCAAATTAGGGTTTCCTTAGGAGAAGTCAACAAAACATTGACCAAGCATAACTTTCACATGCTTCATCAACTTTTCCCCAACAAAATCCCATTTTGAAGGAAGTTCAATTCTCTATAACTTTGCATCTGTGTGCTCAAGTCCAAAAAGTGCTTCATTTGAGAGATATGAGCCCATACATTATAGGTCATTTCAAAAGTCAACAAAAAGACACTTTTTGTCAAGGCAACTTACAGCGAGATGAAATGTCCAAATGTAAAAATGATATCAAGATAAATTGAAGAATACATCTTGAGCTTTTCAAAAAGTCCAATATCATCTTCAAAAGATGAAAATTGAGAGAGTTATGACTAGTTCAAGTTGGCAAATTTTGAGAAAATGCATGAAGTGCAATGTGAGCAGACTTGAAATGTTGAACTAGTGGGCCTAACTTTTGATGTTCAAACATGTTCACAATGTGTTAGAGGACTAGTAAAGCCATGCACATATTTTTTGTAATTTTTATTTCTTTTATTTGAATTTTTATTCATTTAAATGCAAGTAAGTTAAATAAAATATAAAATCATTGGGCTAAGGCGCATGGGCTTTTGATTTCAATCACATGGAGGCCCAATAACACATGACAAACATGCCAAAACCGTGTGAGACCTATATGGAAGCATATCTTCATTATTTTGGAAAGTTTTCAATTGGTCTTTGGAAATAATTCATGCCATGATGGTACAGGATTCTTGCCATGTTTGTTTGACATATTTCCTCCTCTATATAAGCATAACGAATACCAATGACAAGGACATGAAAAGATTGTCTCCAAACACCTCTAAAAAATTCTCAAAAATCAAAGGATTAGGGAAAATACAAACCCTTTTCTCTAGCAGTTCCCAAGAAGTTTCAAGCCTCATATCATCTTCCTGAGGTTGCCAGGAGTCAATACCAAACCTTACTCATCACGAATCAACCCCAGAACCCTTCCTTGCACTAGCTCCCATTGGTAAGTTCATGAGTTTCATTTTACAAATTTCAGCATAATTTCAATCATTACAATCATGTTAGCATGATTCATATATATTATATGAGTCATTCTAACGTCTTACATGTGAGCTTTCATGCAGAAACAACATCGTCCCATTGTTAGGGCACAAAGCTTTTGAACCTTCGGATCTCACATTACAGGCATTGTTAGGCAAAACTAACCACACCATGGGATTCACATGACCTTAATTAGGCAGTTAGGGTTAATTTCCTTTTTATTTCATTTGATTTTCGCAGGTTTGGATTTTTACATCATTAGAGATGATGACCGGAACTACCATCCAGGATGGTCTGACCGGTGGGAGAAATCGCATGGTAGAATAGGACAACATGATTGGTCCATACAAAAGGATAGGGACCCACTCATACGCGCGTGTTTTAATTGTTTGAATTTTAGCATTTGTTTTACACTATTTATTTTTTTATTGATACAAACTAACAGATGTAAAGACCACCCCAGTGGTAGTGTGCTTTCCCTTAAGACTCTCTTATGCCTGTACCTAGGATCGATCCAGGCGTGGGACATTTTGTTTCATATTTTTTTATTCTTACAGGTCCAATGCAAGCAGGCTTAGCGCGCGCCTGATGCGCCTCATGTCATCACCATCAGATATTCACCAAGTCAGATCTAACGACCCAAATTCGCAGACGTACCATGGAACCCTTAGAGCCAGCCACACTGGATCTCGTGCAATACTGGGCTGGTGTTAATGGGCCTAGTGATTCATGCCTATCACACCCCTAGAATTACTCGTTCAGGCCCATCACTTTTTTTTATAATATTGTTCCAATTTCTTTTTCTTTATATAATTAACCTTTTTTTCTAATTAATTTAAAATCAATATAGATTTAGGTTTTTTTCTTTGATTAAATAAATTAAATCAACTTAAATTTTTTTTATTAAATTAATTGAATTAATTAAATTAGTTTATTTAGGCTTTTATTATTAAACTTTTTTCATGAAAATAATTTAGGGTTTTATTTTATGTTTAAATTAATTCCCTTTTTCTCAATTAAAATCAATTAATCATTAGGATAAATCATCAATTATTTTTTCGTTAAACAATTTCTCCGCTTCTTTCCACAATCTTCGCGCGTTCCTTTACTTTCGCATTAGGTTTTACAATAATGTATCTTCTAAAGGTTGTAAATATTAATTAGGTTATTTTTACCGCTTTCTTTCTTTCCCCCAATTTTTGCGGTTTTGTACCCCTTCCCTAAAGCCCTATAATAGTTTAAATTTCTTTTTCGCATTTTACCGTTTTTCTTATAACTGCTAGATGTATTCTAATAGGGTTTGTATGACGAGATATAAAACAAAATGCTAGATAACCCTAATATGTAAGATAAATGAACTAGATCAAAATACTATTCACACACGCACCTCTAGGATAACCTCACTTGTTGCCTTCAAATAAAACAATCATGTCCCTCGAATGTGGGACACTTTAGCAAAAGACCCCCGGTTAAAAAGATTGTAGTCCCTCGATGACCCTTTGATGTTGTCTCGGAAAACGATCTTAGTCCCTTACGATAAAATTTCTAAAGCGTCCTCCAAGTTGCCTTTATGACTGTATGATGACTCGCGCCTATCCCTCATACATCTAACGATAGGGCTTCCTACTAACCAATGGTAGGATAGTAATATCTAAAGGAAGAGGAAAAGAACAAAAATACTTTTGAGTAGGTACATAGTTCTTAATCGCTTGCTCGCAAACATTTCAAAACATTTTTCACACAATGACATTTTTTCAACAAAATTTTTCAAAATAAACATTTTGTATGCATTCTCAATGATTCTAGAATCATTACAAAATTACCGCACTTAGGCGTTTTCAAAATATTTTCAAACACACATTCATAAAGCATTTTCAAAGTGAGCTAGCGATTAAGAGCTCGTAGATAACTACGGATGAAAAGGGTGTTAACACCTTCCCTTTTCATAACCTACCCCCCAAGCTCAAAAAAATCTCAAAGGTCTTTCTTGTTCTTTTCACCCTTTCCTTTATTAGATAAAAGAAAAGTCGATGGAGACTCTTGCAATCCGCAACATTTGCATAAAATGCAAAACAAAGTAAGTTCTCCCACCGTGTTACACAATGCACCGACAACTTTTCAAAGGTGTATACAAGCCATATTTTCCAATCTTATTGAGAAGACTATGGAATTTTTCATGGACGACTTCTCTATTCTCGGGGAATCTTTTGATCTTTGTTTGAAAAATTTGGATAACATTTTGAAGAGGTGTTTGGACTCCAACTTAGTGCTGAATTGGGAGAAATGTAACTTCATGGTTACCGAGGGCATTGTTCTTGGTCATAAATTTTCATCCAAGGGGCTTGAAGTTGACAAGGCCAAAGTGGATGTTATTGAGAAATTGCCACCACCATTAAACGTGAAAGGAACCCAAAGTTTTTTGGGTCATGCGGGCTTCTATCGAAGATATGTCAAAGAATTTTCCAAAATTGCAAGGCCATTGAGCAACTTGCTCAACAAAGATAAGTATTTTATTTTTAATGATGCTTGTTTGATAGCTTTTAATAATTTGAAACAAAATTTGACAACCGCAGCCATAATCGTAGCACCAAATTGGAAAATGGATTTTTAACTAATGTGTGATGCTAGGTATTATGTTGTTGGTGCAGTTCTTGGTCAAAGAAAAGGAAAAAAATTTCATTCTATACATTATGCTAGCAAAGTTCTTAATGAAGAAAAAGTTAACTATGCAACAACTTAAAATGAATTGTTAGCTATAGTGTATGCATTGGAAAAATTTAGATCCTACCTCATTGGGTCAAAGGTTATAGTTTACACTGACCATACGGCGATACGATATTTTCTTACCAAACCAGATTCTAAGCAAAGACTTATTCGATGGATACTTTTGTTGTAAGAATTTTATCTTGAAATTCATGACAAGAAAGGTTCCGAGAACTTGGTAGCGGATCACTTATCCCGTTTGGTCAATGTAGAGGTTACTAACAAAGAAAGTGAGGTTAGAGAAGAATTTCCAGATGAAAAGATTTATATGGTACAAGTTAGACTGTGGTTTGCCAATTTTGTGAATCACAAGGTATCTGGATTAATACCAGAAGATCTAAATTGGGTCAAAAAGTGGAAATCCTTGGCGGATGCAAAATTTTATGTGTGGGATGAGCCTTGTCTTTTTAGGCTTGGAAGTGATAATTTTTAAGGAGATGTGTGTCATTGGAGGAATCAAAATTATAATTTGACATTGTCATAATTCTTCATATGGAGTTCATTTTAATGGTTTACGTACGACAATGAAAGTCCTTCAATCGGCTTTTATTGGACGTCTTTGTTCAAAGATGCACACTTGCATGCTAAGAATTGTGATAAATGCCAAAGGAGTGAAGGAATTGGAAAAAAAGATGAAATGCCTTTGAATAGTATATTGGAAATAGAGGTTTTTGATTGTTGGGGCATAGATTTTGTAGAAACTTTCACCCATCATTTTCAAATGAATTTATCCTTTTATGGTGGATTACATTTCTAAGTGGGTAGAAGCGATGGCTTGTCCTAGGGCGGATGGCAAAACGGTTATTAAATTTCTAAAGAAAAATATTTTTTCCTATTATGGCACTCCGAGTGTTTTAATTAGTGATGGTGGATCACACTTTTGTAATACACCTCTTGAAAAAGTTTTGGAAAACTATGGTGTAACTCATAAAGTGGCGACTCCGTACAATCCACAAGCTAATGGATAAGCCGAAGTTTCAAATAGAGAAGTTAAGAGGATTTTGGAAAAGACCGTGTCAAGTTTATGGAAGGATTGGTCATGTAAACTTGATGATGCTTTGTGGGCGTATCGCACCACTTACAAAGCTCCTATTGGTTTGACACCATTTCAAATGGTGTATGGCAAAACTTGTCACCTTCCGGTAGAAATTGAGCACAAGGTTCTGTGGGCATTAAAATTCTTAAACTTTGATTCTAACTTGGTCGGAGAAAAAACAAAAATTCAATTGCAGGGTCTTGATGAATTGCGCAATGATGTGTATCACTCCAACAAGTTGTATAAAGAAAAAGTCAAATTTTATCATGACAAGAAAATCCGTTACAAAGACATCAAACTTGGCCAAATGGTGCTTCTTTTCAATTCGCGGTTAAAACTTTTTCCGGGAAATTTTAAGTCCAAATGGCCGGGTCCGTTCATGATCAAAGATGTGAAATATTATGGAGTAATTATATTGGAGGATCCCATCTAAAAGGAAGTTTGGACTATGAATATCCAGCGGTTAAAAGTCTACCTTGGAGGCGAGGTAATTCGAGAAACTAGTTTGGTCCATCTTGGTGATTTGTGAAATCACCATAGACCGTCAAGCTCTAACGGTGTTAAACATAGCGCTCTTTGGGAGGCACCCCAACATTGTAAGTAATATTATCTTTTTTCCATGTTTTTATTGTTAGGATTCAGTGGTTTCGAGAAAAACAAAATAGAACCTGATGTCTGTTATGTTTTTAGTAGAATTTCTGAGCCCTTTAAGGGGCCTGAGGCGCGCTTAGCGCGATCATTTTTGTATAGAAAAAATAGCATGGGCCAGTGGGGCCTGACCCGGTACCAAGGCCTATTTAGTGCCCTCATAGCGCAGCTAGGGCAGAATTTATCATTTTCTTCATATTTTCAAACCCTTGTCATAGGGTTGTCTCTCTCTCTCTCTCTCTCTCTCTCTCAAGTTTTTCCACCATTCTTCAAGATTTCAAGCTGCAATCCCTTTCCTTGTGTACAATCTCTTCTCTTATTTCTTTCTAATCCATCAAGGTAAGTTCTAATCTTAATTAATTACTGTTTTGTCAAGAATTAAGGATTGCATGTGAATATTTCATGTTGTTTAACTTTAGGTAAGAAACCATGAAATTGTACATATTTAGATTAGAATTTTGAGATGTTAGGGTTAGGAAGTTATTGTTCTTGAAAGTTATGAAGTTCATCTTTGATTAATTAGTGACCCAATGTGATAGGGATATTTTTTGGTGTGGGTTTGTGTGTTTGGAAGATCCGTGTCATGACAGAAACAGAAGCAGAACCGCAGATTTTTGCAGGCGCGCTAACCGAACTCAATCCCGCTTAGCGCGGACTGCTGGAAGTTGATTTTTTTCTTTTTAATTTTTTTTGGCTGTGTTTTTATTATATTTTATCTGAGTTTTTGGGAATTTTTGAGAATTTTCCAAGCAATTTTAATGAGTTTTGCACTATTTTTCTTTGTGTTATTTACAAATGAGTTCTAGGGTAAATCAAGGAAAACATTCTTGCTACACTGCTAGATCCTCATCTATTCTCGACAGAGTACTGAAGCTGAACATGTTGAGTTTGACAACACCCGTTTTATAGGACCTCTTCAGCAAGCTCAATTTTATAGCTTGACTGAGCGTCAAATCTGGCCTGAGAATATTTTCACCTTGAATCCACAAGGGGATTATCGGTATTTTATAGACGATATGGAGAAGAGAAAATGGGGTGTCTTGTTAACTCCTTTGACTGAACTCAATTTTTACATTATTTGATGGTTTCATGCTAACTCAATGCCAATCGAACATGTCCATTACTCTTATTGTTCATTTGTGCGGGGGAGAGCTGTATCTTTTGATAGGAATTCTGTTAGTCAGTACTTGAATCATCCTATCACTCTTCAAAGGGGTGAACTTTGCTCTTATTAAAAGAAGGTGTCAAGTAAGAAGTGGAGATTAGATTTAGTTAGTGATACTTTAGCTCTTACTCCTAACCGTGGCCTTTTTCTCAATGCTTCCAACCAGCCTGTACACTTCAAAAGATGTGACATGAACACAAAGCGCAGTTGTATGCGACTCTTTTGCTTTACAACATTAAGCCGATGAGTCACACTTCAACTATTCCTATTGATACAACTTTCCTCTTATATTACATGATTAAAGGGTGGAAAATTAATGTGGCTCAGGTGATATCTAATGAGATTCGAAGAATAGCCATCAGTGGTAATTCTCATGGTAATAAGGCCCCTATGACTCTTGGTTTTCCGACTCTTATTACAAGGCTATGTAGGAATGTAGGTGTTGACATTCCTAATGTGGCTACTGTTGTACCCCAAAATTTGCCCTCCCATATTCTTCAAGAAATTGCCAAGACAAGCTTCAAAATTCCCCAAGGGTTGCACAGTGCAAGGGTCTCCTAAACAGTCAAAATTAAGGTTTTTATTCTGATCAAGAAAATGGAGTTTCCAAGGGCCCAATCAAGTCCCACATGCCTATAAATATGGTCAATCATCCTCATATCAAGTTTCAAGACTTTCAGCACAAAATTGCACAGTCAAAAACCCTAATTGCACTACAGTCAACTGCAGGGGCAAAATGGTCATTTGGCAGTCAAAAGTTCAAATTTTTGGTCAACATCTCATTTTGAAGCCACAAACATCATTTGATCAATGCTTGATCATGATTCTCAAAGCTTGGCTCAAAAATCATCAAGATGCAAAAGTTTCCTTATTTGGACAGCTGAAAAAGTCAACTGTAAATTGACCAGGGCATAACTTTCACATGGATTATCAGAAAAATTCCATCCAAAGCTCATTTTGAAGAGAAAGACATTTCCTACAACTCCTCTTCATACTTCAAGTCCAAGAAATGCTCTCACAAAAAGTTATCAATTTCAACATTATAGGTCATTTTCAAAAGTCAACAAAAAGGGACTTTAAGTCAAAGGCCATAACTTGAGATTGGTAAATCAAAATGACATGGGACCAAAGACATTGGTTAGAGGACTCAAAGACCTTTCCAAAATATCCAAGAACATGAGCAAAGCTTAAAAATTGAGCAAGTTATGCCTTGTGGAAGTTGGGAAATTTTTGGATATTTTGAAAAGTCAACATTGATTCAAATGACCTAAAATTGCTAATGGGCCCATTTTTCTTCCACAATTCATCATCCAAGGCATGTGCACGACCACTTGGCCCAAAGGGAAGTTTTTCTTCATTATTTATTTATTTATTTGGATTTTTATTATTAATAATTCATTTAAATTAATTAAATACATGGAAAATACTAAACCTAAATTATCAAATCTTTTTGTACATGTAATGGTTCAAAAATTCGTGCATGATCAGATATGGAAGGAATTGAAGAGAACTGGTCATGATTGGTACAAAATAGCATGGAAAATATTGAAAAAAGATCTTGAAAAATCAAATCTTCCAAACCATGAATGCCAAGGATTTTGTTTGTTTTCTTTGACCTAATTCACTCATACATATACAAAGAAGCAAAACCTAATGCATTTAACCAAAAAAGCTGCGCAGAAAAGCATACAAAGAACTTGAAATTTTTGCTTGAAAAGTGAATTATGAAAACCTATTTGCAGGACGATTCAAGCCAAGAAACTCATCCTATTGCCTTCCAAAGACATCAAGCAACGTGCCTGGATCAAGAACACAGTCCCTAACCCTTTGAATCATTGTACAGAAGTCCAACTTTTCTCACTTTTTTTCATAATCGTATTTTACAGTTTAAGCATATTCATTGCATTTTGTTCATGAATTCTTATTAATCAATTGATTCTGAGACTAACCATGTGATTGAATTGAGTTTTTGTGCATCGTATGAAGATTTGCCATGGATGAATATTAGGGTTTTGCAAGCTTTAATTTGGGCGTTTCGTGATATGGTAAAATTAGGACACCTGAATACCACCATTGAATCAAGCATACTCAGACGAAAAGAAACCCACCCTCACGCTCAATTTATGAGCCTTCCTGGGCTATTCGCTATTTTCTCTAATGGCGCCTTTTAGAACGTTTGAAAACCGTTGCTAAATTGTTCTTGTTTCAGGAAAAATAAAACAAACGCGAGGAAGATGATGATGTGTAGGACTATGGTTGGCCGGTTTAAACTTTCGCGCGGAAAACAAAGCACTAACGCATGTTTATTTCATTATATTTATTTGTTATTTAATTTACAGATAAACAAAATGGCAGGGTTGGTAAAGCGCTTGATTAGTAAACCATAGGACCTGGGTTCGAGCCCCAGGTCCTCACTCCCTTTCATATTTTTCTTCACATAATGTTCATATGCAGTTACAGTAGTGGTGTCCACCATGCACCTACAAAATCCAGCTATCCACGCGTCCTAAGGCATTCAATCAATGGCCACAATCTGAAGGACATGATGCACTCGGTCAACAAAGATCCACGCTGGCGCCTAAGTCAACCAGGCCTGAAGGTCATTGGGCCCAGATTGCTAAAAGGAAACCTCACAATTTGGGGGCAGACCCCCTAGGTTTTGCCATCTTTTTTACATTCTTTCTTTTTTTATTATTTCTATTTTCTTTTTAATTATTGTTTTGTTTAATTAATTTATTATTTTTCATAAAAAACATAAAACATCAAAAAATCAGAAAAGAGAAAAAATATAATAAATATTTTATTTTAGTATTTTTATAAATAAATTGCATTAATTAAATTTAGTTATTAAATTAGGTTTAATAGTAATGTTTCCTTAATTAATTTAAAATTTGTAGAACTAGGGTTTTTGATAATTTTTTATTCTTGTTTTTTTTCATAATAATCAAATATTTAATATTATTTATTTTTATAAATTGAAATTGCATGTAAAATAATTAGGTTTAATTTTAGGTTAAAGTTTAATGCTTTCTTAACAAATAAAAATCGTAGAATTAGGTTTAATTGCATTTAATTCTTTTTCCCATTAAAATCATAAAATACCAAAAATACCAAAAACAATTTCTTTTTCTTTTTTTTAATTAATTAATTTCATCATTAGTTTAATTTTGCAAAAAGGGTCCAACGCCCTCGTCTTAATTCCTATTTAATTCGCATATTTATTTATTTCTTTTAATATTTATGTATCTCTCCCAAAGCCGTGTAATTAATTTTCTCGCACTTTTAATTCTTTATTTTTCTGTCAAATCGGGTTCGAGAAATTTTGGCGATGTGGACCCGCGCCTTTGTAATAGCTTAGGAACTCTTAATTTTCCGCAATTTTTAACTGCTAAATAAATGCATGCAAGAATGAATGACAAAAATAAAAACAAACGCATAGATCACTTTCACATGAACAAGACAAAATAACTGAACATGACACACAAATCACACACCACCCCTAGGGTACGCCTCACTGTTGCCTTGCCTCGAAAGGTGATCGTCGAGTAGAGGATGTCTTAGTAAGTCCTCATGATCCGGGAACCTGGCATGAGGGTAGCTTCTAAGGTGTCTTCCCATTGCTCTGGTGATCACCATGTCCCGAACCTCGAATTGACCCGAACACCTCCAACGGTGGTGCTACCTACCTCTCAATGGTGGGATGGCACTACTTTAAAGGACATTTACACAGACGAATTCCTTAGGGTAGGTAGACGACTCGTGGATACTTGCTCTAATTCAAAACAAAACAAATCAAAAATACTTTTCACACCAACACATTTTCAAGAAGCTTTCGAAAGCATTTTTCAAACACTCTTGAGGACTGATACAAGAGTCGAACTGAAATTTTCAAAGAAACTTTTTAAAACCCACAGTTGAAAAGAAAACAAACAATTTTGAAAACACAATGAGCAAGTATCTAAGAGCCCATGGATAACCATGGATAGAAAGGGTGCTAACACCTTCCCTTTCTATAATCTACCTCCCGAACCGAGAGCAATCTCTTTAAGGAATTTTTCTGTGCTTTTGTCCTTTCCATTTTGGAGAAAATAAAAGACGGTGGCGACTCTTGCTTCCGCGACATTTCGCGAACCAGCGTTAAACAGTCAGTTCCAGATCCACTGATCACAGAACTGGCGACTCTGCTGGGGAATGAACTTAAAGTGAGGTGTACCTTAGGGCTAGTTCATAACTGTGTTTTCAATTGTTTTCCTTGTGTGCTTTAAATTGTGGGTTGCTTGGGAGTTCTATAGATCCTAACCCGGATCTGGGGGATACCTTCTTAGAAAGTAGCAACAAGGCTGTGAGGGAACTGTGCGGGGTATACCGACATGGTTGAAACAGTCTGCTACATTGATGTGGCACTTTGGTGTGTACCGGTAACCCTTGAGTTCAGTCAAGGAGAGTACGGGGCCTCCGCGTGGTGTCGTGAAGCATCAACAGACCTTAGGAACCTTAATTGAACAATCTTGGCCTCTTTAGGGTAGTGAGATAACTGACTTTGGTGCAGTCCGAGGTTGGTTGATACTCGATACTACACTCAATTGAGGGTTGCTTTCCTGGAATATTTCGGTCGCCAGTTCAGTGGCTAAATCGAAACGATGAAAAATGAAAGAAATCCCGTGATATTGGGACCCTTAGAACCCGGTTACTTCTAATAGGACAGGTTGAACCCACCAACTTCAAGAGGGTACTACCCAGACCCCATGCTGGCCTTAAACCCTAAGGGCTTGTCTTGTGTGCCTTGTGTGCCTTACATGTTTGTCTTTGTAAATATCTGTGGTGTGTTTAATCATAGCATCATGACATCATCCAGCATCATATGCATTGACTAACCATTTCAGGGGTTCGAATTTTCATCTTTGTTCTTGTTTTGTAGGACATGGTAACTGTTCGTAGAAAGACAATTCAAATCAGCCTTGTAAGGGTCCCTCCTCAGCTTAGGGAGCTTATATCCAGGATTCCCGAGAACTCTTCATTCAGTGAAAGACATGGAAGCCTCATCAGCTTGGTCAATACCAACATTGAGGAAGACATGATAAAGGTCCTGTTCCAATTCTTTGACCCTCTACATCACTGTTTCACCTTCTTGGACTATCAGTTGGTACCTACATTGGAGGAGTTCTCCCGGCTCCTGAAGATCCCTATCCTTGATCAACTGCCCTACAACGGTACGGAAAAGGAACCCAAGCTTGAAGAGATTTCTAAAGCCTTACATCTGCAGTCATCTGACCTCAAGGGACATTGGGAAGTTAGAAGTGGTATCAAAGGGTTCTTAGCCAGGTTTCTGTTTGAAAAGGCCCATGAATGTTGGAACTCCCTTGATTTGCAAGCTTTTGAAGAAGTTGTGGCCCTCCTTGTCTATGGTTTGGTGTTGTTCCCTAACCCAGATCAGCTTATTGATATCAGTGCTGTCCAGATCTTTATGTCCAAGAATCCTATACCTACGTTGTTGGGGGACATCCTTCACTCATGTTACACTCGAACCATGAGAAAAAGAGGTGTCCTTATGTGTTGCACTCCTCTCTTGGGAAGGTGGTTTATTTCGCACCTTCCACAATCAGTTTTGAAGAATGAGCGGGGTTTGAGATGGTCACAACGGTTGATGACTCTCACACATGCAGATATACATTGGTGCCCTAGGTCCAGAGAAGATGTCACTATCATTGATCGTTGCGGGGAGTACCCTAATGTTCCCTTACTTGGAATCAGAGGAGGTATTACTTACAGCCCATGCCTGGCTTGGAGACAGTTTGGTTATGCTCGGAGGGATGGTCCTCATGACATGTTAATTCCTGACATAGTTTTTGACTTCGACAACGATACTCAAGGACTTCGCCAGAGATTTATCAGAGCTTGGAGGATGCCCAGTAGGATAGACAGCAAGACACTGGGGCACAGGAATTCCATCCCGTTGGAACCTTATCTCAAGTGGGTACGAGCCCGCTCCCAGAAGTTAGTGATGCCTTATCCCCATATGCTCCCTGTGATCAAAGAGCCAGCCTTGGAAGGAGAAGTGTCCTACACTATTCAGCACCCTGATATGCCCACATCCTGGGAGGAGATGCAGAAGAGCTGGATCCAGCTTAAGGAAGAACGGAATTCTCTCGAGACCAGTTTACATGCCAGCGAAAAGAAGGTCTTGGAGCTCACCCGCCTGTTGCATGAGGAGAGGAATCTCAACACTTACATAGCTCCAAAGAGGATGCGCAGTGTATTTTGGGATTGATTTGCTTTTGTATTATTTTGCCCATGAGGCTTTGATGTATTGAACAATTATTTCCTTAATGATAACGTGTGTTCCTTTTTGTCTACAACAAATTTGAACTTTCGAACCCTTGAATGCATTGCATAAACACATATCATTCATCATGTGCATAGCAGGTTTTTCCTCTTTTCAGGTTGCTTACAGTTCTTCGCTGTTTATTTCAGCATCATGAATCCTGACTCGTCATCAACTGAGACATCCATCAAAGCTCTTCAGGCGCAGAATGCGCAATTTCAGGAATTAATCAAGGGTTTGGCTCAAGGCCAAGAAGAGCTGAAGGCTCTGCTCCTGAAGAAGGAGAAGAAGAAGAAGAGAAGAACTGTTCTGTTCAACTCGGGCCGAAGGTTTGGCAATGCTCTGCAGCATGAAGAGGCTGGTTCTTCTGTTGGCAAGAGTACTCCTCAGACAGAAAAGGGTCCTAGTCCGGTAGTCTCCGACAACGAGACTGATTTTGATGAAGAGCAGTATCCTCCGGCAGAAGACCGTTACAAGCAGCTGGAGGATAGGTTGAATGCTATGGAGATACAACAGGTACCTGGGCTGGATTTTGGAGATCTGGGTTTGTCAACTGGTGTAATCATTCCTCGGAAGTTCAAAGCACCATCTTTCACTAAATATGACGGGGCGTCTTGTCCCAAGCTACATCTCAGGTCCTATGTTCGGAAGATTCAACCATACTCAGCGGATAAGAATTTGTGGATCCACTTCTTCCAGGAGAGTCTTTCAGGGACTCATCTCGAATGGTTCTATCAGCTGGATGGGACCAAGGTTCGTAACTGGGAGGAGTTGGCTACTGCTTTCTACAAGCAGTATCAATATAATGCCGACCTTGCCCCTACACGTACCCAACTCCAGGGTATGTCGTTAGGTTCAAGTGAAGGTTTTAAGGAGTACGCTCAGAAGTGGAGAGACCTGGCTGGCAGGGTGCAGCCTCCGTTGACTGATCGGGAGTTGGTAGACATGTTCTTGGGGACCCTATCTGGGCCATTTTTCAACCATCTTATTGGGAATTCGTCTGCAGGGTTCACTGATCTGATTCTGACTGGAGAGAGAATTGAGGCTGGGTTGAAGTCTGGAAAGATTCCGAAGGGTGCACCGTCTAGTTCTGAGAAGAAACCCTTCAAGAAGGAGGCTAGTGCTGTATACGGTTCCAAGAGACCAGAGAGAACTGAGCGCCGCCAATCTGTCAGTGCGGTAATGATTGCTAAGCCTGCTGCCGCTCCTCGACCAACCAATCCTCAAAGGGCTGAAAGACCCCGAAGAGAGTTCACCCGGTTGAGTATGACCTTGTCGCAGATCTTACCACAGTTGCTCTCAACCAACTTAGTAACCGTCAGAGAGCCTCCGAAGTTTCCAAATACTACATCTCCTAAGTACAACCCAAATGCTCGTTGTGCTTATCATTCTGATAGCCCGGGGAATTCCACGGATGACTGTTGGGCATTAAGGAGCAAGCTGCAGGACCTTATTGACGCCAAGGAGGTACAGTTCGAGGCATCTGAGAAGCCTAATGTAGTGACAGCTCCCCTGCCTGCTCATGGAGTGAATGCTATTGGGGACGAAGATGAAGTGGATGAGGCTGAGTTTGATAGCTGGATTTACCCGGCAACCGACAGTGGACCTAACAATTGGAGTGCAAAGGACAACTTACCTGTTTCTCTTGTTACTAAGTAATGAATTCCTATGTTTTTGGTATTTGTAATAAACAATTAAATAAACTCTGTGGCCCGGTGTCTTACCCGAGGCACTGTGGTTTTATTTGTGAGGGCATATAAATTGTCATTTCATATATCATAAATGGAAATCTTGGACTTTTTCTCGCATTGCAAATCTTATGCTCCTTTTCTGTCTTTCTTTCCTTTACATATATTTCAAAACAGCTGTATTTACACACACACTCACTCATACAAGTTTCAATCCACTCTGGATCTCACTGGTAACGACTCTGCTACTGCCAGTTATGACTTCGAAAATCCGATCAACTTAGCCGAAGACGAAGGCAAAGATGATTGCGAAGTGCCTGGCAAGCTTGCAAGACTGTTGCTTCAGGAAGAGAGGGAAATTCAACCACACGAGGAGCCAGTGGAAATAATAAACTTGGGTACTGAGGCAGACAGGAAAGAGATAAAGATTGGTGCCAACCTAGAGCTCAGTGTAAAGCAACGGTTAACCAAGATGTTACATGATTATATGGAGATCTTTGCCTGGTCCTACGAAGACATGCCCGGGTTGGATACCGATATTGTGGTCCATCACTTGCCTACTAAGGAAGACTGCCCTCCGGTTAAGCAAAAGGTACGCCGTATGCGTCCAGAGATGTCTGAGAAGATTAAAGCCGAGGTTATGAAGCAGTTTGATGCTGGGTTCCTTGCAGTGACTTCTTATCCTCAGTGGGTTGCTAATGTGGTGCCGGTACCAAAGAAGGATGGAAAGGTCAGAATGTGTGTCGACTACAGGGATCTGAACAGGGCCATCCCCAAAGATGACTTCCCTCTACCTCACATTGATGTCCTTGTTGATAATACAACTCAGCACAAGGTATTCTCTTTCATGGATGGCTTTTCAGGTTACAATCAGATCAAGATGGCACCTGAAGACATGGAAAAGACTACATTTGTTACTCAGTGGGGCACGTTCTGTTATAAGGTCATGCCATTCGGGTTGAAGAACGCTGGGGCAACCTACCAGCGTGCCATGGTTGCTTTATTTCATGACATGATCCATCATGAAATAGAAGTGTATGTGGACGACATGATCGCAAGGTCCCAGACTGAGGAAGAGCACCTAGATCATCTGCAGAAGTTGTTTGACCGGTTGAAACTGTACAAGCTGAGGTTGAACCCGAACAAGTGCACCTTCGGGGTAAGATCTGGAAAGTTGCTAGGCTTCGTGGTAAGCGATAAGGGCATTCAAGTGGACCCTGCTAAGGTTAAAGCTATTCAAGAGATGCCAGTTCCTAGGACAGAGAAAGAAGTCAGAGGCTTTTTAGGACGCCTGAATTACATTGCTCGCTTCATCTCACATCTGACTGCTACCTGTGAGCCAATCTTCAAGCTACTGAAGAAAGATTAGGTAGTACGTTGGAACGATGAATGTCAGGCTGCTTTCGACAGAATCAAGGAGTATCTCCAAGAACCACCCATCCTTATGCCACCGGTTGAAGGGAGACCTCTGATACTATATCTAACAGTGCTTGACAACTCAATGGGGTGTGTGCTGGGGCAACATGACGAGTCTGGCCGAAAAGAGCATGCCATTTATTACCTTAGCAAAAAGTTTACCGACTGTGAGACCCGATACTCACTGCTTGAGAAAACTTGCTGCGCTTTGGTATGTGCTGCTCGCCGGCTGAGACAGTATATGCTGACTCACACTACCTTGTTGATCTTAAAGATGGATCCTATAAAGTACATATTTGAAAAGCCCGCTCTGTCTGGGAGAATTGCAAGATGGCAAATGATCTTGACGGAATACGACATTCAGTACACGACCCAGAAAGCCATCAAGGGAAGTGTATTGGCAGACCACTTGGCACATCAGGCCGTAGATGACTATCAGTCAATGAACTTCGAGTTTCCGGATGAAAGCATCATGATAGTAACTGATTGTGAAGTACCTGGACCGGATGAAGGACCTGAGGAAGGATCCCGATGGTCTATGCACTTTGACGGAGCCTCCAACGCTTTGGGAAACGGTATCGGAGCCATAATCATATCTCCTCAAGGCACTCATACTCCGCTCACTGCCCGACTATGTTTCAATTGCACCAACAACATGGAAGAGTATGAGGCGTGCATCATGGGTCTTCAAGCTGTGATCGACCTAAGGATTAAGTTTCTGAGTGTCTTCGGAGATTCCGCTCTTGTGATCAATCAGATCAAAGGAGAGTGGGATACGAAACATCCAAACCTGATTCCTTACAGAGAATGTGTGTTGACCCTGATCCCCCACTTCACGGAGATAACCTTTGAACACTTCCCGAGAGAGGAGAATCAACTGGCGGACGCGTTAGCTACAATGTCTTCTATGTTCAAGGTCAAATGGGAAAATGAGGCTCCCCGGATCATCATCTGGAAACTGGACGAACCGGCATACTGTTGTGATCTCGAGACTGAGTTGGTGACTGAGAAGCCTTGGTACCATGAGGTGAAGAGATATCTGGAAACTCAGGAATACCCTGAAGGTGCCTCTATCAATGATAAGAAGTTCCTGAGAAGGTTCGCACCGAAGTTCTTCCTTAGCAATGGAATCTTGTACAAGCGAAACCATGATTCAACCTTACTGCATTGTATGGATAAGACTGAAGCAGAAAGGATCATGGAAGAGCTACATGAAGGGACCTTTGGTACACATTCCAGCGGACATGCAATGGCAAAGAAGATCCTTCGGGCAGGGTATTATTGGTCCACAATGGAAGCTGATTGCTACCAAAATTCTAGGACATGCCATAAGTGCCAGATTTATGCAGACAAGGTGCATGTTCCTCCAGTTCCCCTGAATGTTCTGACTGCGCCTTGGCCGTTTGCAATGTGGGGCATAGACATGATCGGCGAGATTAAACCTACGGCATCTAATGGGCATCGCTTCATTCTAGTGGCGATTGATTATTTTACGAAGTGGGTCGAAGCGGCGTCCTATGCTACGGTAACCAAGACTGTTGTGGCACGGTTCATTCAGCATAACCTGATCTGTCGGTACGGTGTCCCAGAAAGAATTATTACAGACAACGGTACCAATCTGAATAACAAGATGATCACTGAGCTCTGCGAACAGTTCAAGATACAACACCACAATTCTTCTCCTTACAGACCGAAGATGAATGGGGCTGTAGAAGCAGCAAATAAGAACATCAAGAAAATCGTGCAGAAGATGACAGTGACTTATAAAGATTGGCACGAGATGTTACCGTTCGCTCTACATGGGTACCGTACCTCAGCTAGGACGTCAACTGGGGCAACTCCTTTCTCCTTGGTTTATGGTATGGAGGCAGTCTTACCGATCGAAGTGCAAATACCCTCTCTCCGGATAATGAAGGATGCAAATCTGAACGAAGATGACTGGATCCAGACACGACTTGATCAGCTCAACCTTATTGATGAAAAGAGACTTGCTGCTATCTGTCATGGTCAGACGTATCAGAAACGGATGATCAGGGCATTTAACAAAAAGGTCAGACCACATGAATATCAAGTTGGGGATCTGGTAATCAAACGAATCATCCTTCCTCAGAGTGATCCAAGGGGCAAATGGACCCCTACGTACGAAGGGCCATTTGTGGTTAAACATGTGTTCTCAGGAGGAGCCATGATTCTAACCAATATGGATGGTGACGACCTTCCTCACCCCGCTAATGCAGACATAGTAAAAAGATACTACGCATGAAAAAAGACCCGCTAGGCTGACATGCCTAGGCAAAAATTAGGGCTTCCCGGCGAACCAAAAGGGTTCGGGCAAAATGAAGGGATGAAATAAAAAAAATCTATACACCCGGCAAGTCGAAAACCTGAAAAGGCGGCTTGGGCAAAAATGGGTATCCCGGTGGACTGAAAACCCGAAAGGGCGGTCCAGGCAAAAATTAGGGATAAAGCGTAATACTATGTCTCATTGGATCACTTTGCATCCAGAATCCGGTATCTACATCAAGTTCAGACGACATCGATCAGTCAGCTTCATTCTTCGTTTAGGTCATCAAGTGATGAGACGCTCGGAGATATAATGGCAATAGCAGAGTTGAAACCCAGTGGGATCGTTCACTTCACACAGCTGTTTTAGTTTCTCTTGTACAAACTTGTATAAACTCTTTTGTTCAGCGGCATTCTCTTACTAGGACGTCAGCCTCTTGTACACAAAACGCCTATTTACAGGCCATTCAAAAATCAATACAAATATACTTTTCAGTTAAAAGTGCCAATTGTTTTTCTTTTCCTGTTTTGTTTTGCGAAGAACATCCAAGGTTCAATTTGTGATATATGCATTGACAATAATTTGCTAACTCATAAATATTTGTATACGAAACAAAGGATTAATTACAGGTAACATTAGAAACAGGGGCAATAAAGAGTTGTCTAAGCAATCTAATTGTTCTATCCTCCAAGGTACCAAGGTAGGTTCAGCTAAAGAACATAACCAGATATCCTAAATTCCCCAGAGAGTAAGCAGTCAGTACACTCTCTCCAAGTTAAGTTATCAAATCTTTAAGAAGTTGAGTATCCTCCAGCAGATCTCAACATTCCCCAGCAGCATATACATATATTCTTAACAAGCATCCCCGACAATCTTGGTCTAAAGATTGTTCCCCGGCGGCATATCAAACATTCAAAAGGAATCACTTCCCCCGCAGTTCAAAACTTCCCCAAAAGAATCCAATCTAGTTCCCCAGGAAAGTTGGAATCCATCCCCCCAGCAGTAAGCTTATCACCAGTAGATTCTGGAAGCTTATCCCTCGCAGAGCACGAACGCGTCGTCCGGCTTTATTCAAAGAGTTATGCCCTTACCAGGATATAACTGGGTTATCCTCAGCCAAAAGCCACGGAAAGATCGTCCCCGACGAAGTCCTCTTATCCCCAGCGAAGTCTATCAACACTTCCGACACAACAAGGGTATCCCCAGCAAGTCACCATCAACTCAACAAAGTATCTCTCTCCCCACAGATTATTGCTTCCCAGGAAGATCGTCAGGGTACTTTTCCCCCCCGCAGAGTTATTCCATTCGCCAAGTTTATTTCCCAACGGAGTTATCTTCTCCTGCCGGTATTCTTGCTATTATCATCCCCAGCGGAAGCGAAATCTATTCTTCAAACATCGACCCAGGATATGACTTCCCGGCACTCGTCAAGGATTCACTTTCCTAGATGAAAACATACATTCCTAAACATCACATACATCATTATAGCATGCATAGACGCATCATATCTTACAAATCTCATTTATGTTGAGAACATCATTGCTTGGTCCATATCATGCATTGCATATGACTGACCTTTACCTTTCAGGAAGGATTCAGCTAAATTCTCAATCGTATTTCAAGACCTAGACCGGTTCAGTTAATCGACTCCAAAGATTTCTTATCCAGTCCAAGGCCTTCTCTAGTCCAGCTAAATCGATCCCAAACAGATTTTTCTGATGAAGACTCAGTAGAAGTTATCAAAGGTTTTTCTCAAACGTCCGCTTTTGAGATTATAATTTCCTATGGTTCTCTCCCCGATGTTGCGGAGATGATAATTCCATTTCAGGTTTTTCTCAAACGCCCGCTTTTGAGATTATAATTTCCTATGGTTCTCTCCCCAATGTTGCGGAGATGATAATTCCATCCCAGGTTTTTCTCAAACGTCCGCTTTTGAGATTATAATTTCCTATGGTTCTCTCCCCAATGTTGCGGAGATGATAATTCCATCCCAGGTTTTTCTCAAACGTCCGCTTTTGAGATTATAATTTCCTATGGTTCTCTCCCCGATGCTGCGGAGATGATAATTCCATCCCAGGTTTTTCTCAAATGTTCGCTTTTGAGATTATAATTTCCTATGGTTCTCTCCCCGATGCTGCGGAGATGATAATTCCATCCCAGGTTTTTCTCAAACGTCCGCTTTTGAGATTATAATTTCCTATGGTTCTTTCCCCGATACTGCGGAGATGATAATTCCATTCCAGGTTTTTCTCAAACGTCTGCTTTTGAGATTATAATTTCCTATGGTTCTCTCCCCGATACTGCGGAGATGATAATTCCATTCCAGGTTTTTCTCAAACGTCCGCTTTTGAGATTATAATTTCCTATGGTTCTCTTCCCGATACTGCGGAGATGGTAATTCCCACCAAGATTTTCTCAACGATTGCTGTTGAGGTTAAAGTCATCCAAGGTTCTCTCACTGTTCATGGTGACGTAGCAACCACCCCTGGTTTATTCATCATCTTTTGAAGCTCCAGACTCAGCTCCTGTAACCAGTCAGGACACATCTACACAAAGCATCTGAAAACCAGCTCCTGCAACATGTCAGGTACTCATTTTTTCTTTTGCAGGTATGCAGGTTCTCGCTAAGGAATCTCTTACGCGATCAACATCCAGATGGCATCTATAAGCCCATCATCCTATTCATCAATCTCTAAATGGCATCTGTAAGCCCATTCCCCACCGTCATTGCTACTATGTGAGCGCGAATTTCTGGGCACTCTAGTGTTCAATCATCTTCCACCCTCGGATTACGAAAGGCATGTCAGCCAATCTGCATCCTCAGGTCTAAGAAGATTGAACAGGGGCAACTGTTGTACCCCAAAATTTGCCCTCCCATATTCTTCAAGAAATTGCCAAGACAAGCTTCAAAATTCCCCAAGGGTTGCACAGTGCAAGGGTCTCCTAAACAGTCAAAATTAAGGTTTTTATTCTGATCAAGAAAATGGAGTTTCCAAGGGCCCAATCAAGTCCCACATGCCTATAAATATGGTCAAGCATCCTCATATCAAGTTTCAAGACTTTCAGCACAAAATTGCACAGTCAAAAACCCTAATTGCACTACAGTCAACTGCAGGGGCAAAATGGTCATTTGGTAGTCAAAAGTTCAAATTTTTGGTCAACATCTCATTTTGAAGCCACAAACATCATTTGATCAATGCTTGATCATGATTCTCAAAGCTTGGCTCAAAAATCATCAAGATGCAAAAGTTTCCTTATTTGGACAGCTGAAAAAGTCAACTGTAAATTGACCAGGGCATAACTTTCACATGGATTATCAGAAAAATTCCATCCAAAGCTAATTTTGAAGAGAAAGACATTTCCTACAACTCCTCTTCATACTTCAAGTCCAAGAAATGCTCTCACAAAAAGTTATCAATTTCAACATTATAGGTCATTTTCAAAAGTCAACAAAAAGGGACTTTAAGTCAAAGGCCATAACTTGAGATTGGTAAATCAAAATGACATGGGACCAAAGACATTGGTTAGAGGACTCAAAGACCTTTCCAAAATATCCAAGAACATGAGCAAAGCTTAAAAATTGAGCAAGTTATGCCTTGTGGAAGTTGGGAAATTTTTGGATATTTTGAAAAGTCAACATTGATTCAAATGACCTAAAATTGCTAATGGGCCCATTTTTCTTCCACAATTCATCATCCAAGGCATGTGCACGACCACTTGGCCCAAAGGGAAGTTTTTCTTCATTATTTATTTATTTATTTGGATTTTTATTATTAATAATTCATTTAAATTAATTAAATACATGGAAAATACTAAACCTAAATTATCAAATCTTTTTGTACATGTAATAGGTTCAAAAATTCGTGCATGATCAGATATGGAAGGAATTGAAGAGAACTGGTCATGATTGGTACAAAATAGCATGGAAAATATTGAAAAAAGATCTTGAAAAATCAAATCTTCCAAACCATGAATGCCAAGGATTTTGTTTGTTTTCTTTGACCTAATTCACTCATACATATACAAAGAAGCAAAACCTAATGCATTTAACCAAAAAAGCTGCGCAGAAAAGCATACAAAGAACTTGAAATTTTTGCTTGAAAAGTGAATTCTGAAAACCTATTTGCAGGACGATTCAAGCCAAGAAACTCATCCTATTGCCTTCCAAAGACATCAAGCAACGTGCCTGGATCAAGAACACAGTCCGTAACCCTTTGAATCATTGTACAGAAGTCCAACTTTTCTCACTTTTTTTCATAATCGTATTTTACAGTTTAAGCATATTCATTGCATTTTGTTCATGAATTCTTATTAATCAATTGATTCTGAGACTAACCATGTGATTGAATTGAGTTTTTGTGCATCGTATGAAGATTTTCCATGGATGAATATTAGGGTTTTGCAAGCTTTAATTTGGGCGTTTCGTGATATGGTAAAATCAGGACACCTGAATACCACCATTGAATCAAGCATACTCAGACGAAAAGAAACCCACCCTCGCACTCAATTTATGAGCCTTCCTGGGCTATTCGCTATTTTCTCTAATGGCGCCTTTTAGAACGTTTGAAAACCGTTGCTAAATTGTTCTTGTTTCAGGAAAAATAAAACAAACGCGAGGAAGATGATGATGTGTAGGACTATGGTTGGCCGGTTTAAACTTTCGCACGGAAAACAAAGCACGAACGCATGTTTATTTCATTATATTTATTTGTTATTTAATTTACAGATAAACAAAATGGCAGGGTTGGTAAAGCGCTTGATTAGTAAACCATAGGACCTGGGTTCGAGCCCCAGGTCCTCACTCCCTTTCATATTTTTCTTCACATAATGTTCATATGCAGTTACAGTAGTGGTGTCCACCATGCACCTACAAAATCCAGCTATCCACGCGTCCTAAGGCATTCAATCAATGGCCACAATCTGAAGGACATGATGCACTCGGTCAACAAAGATCCATGCTGGCGCCTAAGTCAACCAGGCCTGAAGGTCATTGGGCCCAGATTGCTAAAAGGAAACCTCACAATTTGGGGGCAGACCCCCTAGGTTTTGCCATCTTTTTTACATTCTTTCTTTTTTTTATTATTTCTATTTTCTTTTTAATTATTGTTTTGTTTAATTAATTTATTATTTTTCATAAAAAACATAAAACACCAAAAAATCAGAAAAGAGAAAAAATATAATAAATATTTTATTTTAGTATTTTTATAAATAAATTGCATTAATTAAATTTAGTTATTAAATTAGGTTTAATAGTAATGTTTCCTTAATTAATTTAAAATTTGTAGAACTAGGGTTTTTGATAATTTTTTATTCTTGTTTTTTTTCATAATAATCAAATATTTAATATTATTTATTTTTATAAATTGAAATTGCATGTAAAATAATTAGGTTTAATTTTAGGTTAAAGTTTAATGCTTTCTTAACAAATAAAAATCGTAGAATTAGGTTTAATTGCATTTAATTCTTTTTCCCATTAAAATCATAAAATACCAAAAATACCAAAAACAATTTCTTTTTCTTTTTTTTAATTAATTAATTTCATCATTAGTTTAATTTTGCAAAAAGGGTCCAACGCCCTCGTCTTAATTCCTATTTAATTCGCATATTTATTTATTTCTTTTAATATTTATGTATCTCTCCCAAAGCCGTGTAATTAATTTTCTCGCACTTTTAATTCTTTATTTTTCTGTCAAATCGGGTTCGAGAAATTTTGGCGATGTGGACCCGCGCCTTTGTAATAGCTTAGGAACTCTTAATTTTCCACAATTTTTAACTGCTAAATAAATGCATGCAAGAATGAATGACAAAAATAAAAACAAACGCATAGATCACTTTGACATGAACAAGACAAAATAACTGAACATGACACACAAATCACACACCACCCCTAGGGTACGCCTCACTGTTGCCTTGCCTCGAAAGGTGATCGTCGAGTAGAGGATGTCTTAGTAAGTCCTCATGATCCGGGAACCTGGCATGAGGGTAGCTTCTAAGGTGTCTTCCCATTGCTCTGGTGATCACCATGTCCCGAACCTCGAATTGACCCGAACACCTCCAACGGCGGTGCTACCTACCTCTCAATGGTGGGATGGCACTACTTTAAAGGACATTTACACAGACGAATTCCTTAGGGTAGGTAGACGACTCGTGGATACTTGCTCTAATTCAAAACAAAACAAATCAAAAATACTTTTCACACAGACACATTTTCAAAAAGCTTTCGAAAGCATTTTTCAAACACTCTTGAGGACTGATACAAGAGTCGAACTGAAATTTTCAAAGAAACTTTTTAAAACCCACAGTTGAAAAGCAAACAAACAATTTTGAAAACACAATGAGCAAGTATCTAAGAGCCCATGGATAACCATGGATAGAAAGGGTGCTAACACCTTCCCTTTCTATAATCTACCTCCCGAACCGAGAGCAATCTCTTTAAGGAATTTTTCTGTGCTTTTATCCTTTCCATTTTGGAGAAAATAAAAGACGGTGGCGACTCTTGCTTCCGCGACATTTCGCGAACCAGCATTAAACAATCAGTTCCAGATCCACCGATCACAGCTACCAAGAGAATTAGTAGTATTGTGAATGAGGATTATGTACTTCGGCATTGTGTGCCGAAGTTGGCGGGTGAGGCAGACCCTCAACCTCAGGAACACGCTCCTCCGGCGGGTCCGACTCGATATAATGAACAACAAGCTTGTGTTTACAACTGGCAGATGATGGAAGCTCATATGAGACCTTCTTTCTTCCTTCATGATTATATGCAGTTGTTGTATCGTCATCAGGTTGGTCCGGAGGAGGTTCATACTTTTCCAACTCAAGAGGAGTTTTCTGCTTATGCAAATTACCCTGTGGACAGGCCATTCTTCCAAGAGGGGGCATAAGCTAATGTTAAGGGGAGTGATGAAGAGCAGGAAGATGAAGAAGTTGTGGAGAGTGATGATGAGTGGAGCAGTTGACCTAGAGGGTATTGGTTTGCCGTTATTATCATAATTTTTATGTTTTTGTGTTTTATTTAGTCTTTTGTTTTAATTTTCAGACAATTATTTTGATGTTGTTCCATCCTTTTAAGGATGATGTTTTGTGGTTGTACTTTGGTTCTAATACTTTTGGAGTCATTTTTATGCCATGGATGACTTTGGTACACCATTTTGAGGTGTTTGTTTTTAGTTTTTGGATTTTTAACTCTAAGGCATTATATTAGTAAGTTTGTTAGCTTATTTTAAATTTAAAAAAGAAAGAAAAAGAAAGAAGTAAAAGCTCATGTTTGTTCCTTAGTTTGACAATTTTGAAGGAACCAAGTGAACTTGTACAAATGCGGTTCAACTTGAAATTGAGTGGTGGTGATATGAATTGAATTGTAGTAACAACTTCAAGGTACATGTTTATTTATTTCTAAGCTTAGCATAAATATGAAACTTGTGGTTTGTGCATAATGTCATACCTTTAATTCTTTTGCAATACTTGTCAATTGTGAATCACCTTAGAACTTATCCTTGTGTGAGGAAGCTTTTCATTGTGCACTTAAATGCGGGAAACCAACATTCTTGTTAACTCAATTTTATTATGTTTAATCATGCATGGGTGTTTATGTGTGAAAGTTGGAAAATGATCCAAATGAGTAATCAATCTACCTTGAGAGTGACTGATCACTTGTTAGCCCCAATTGAGCCTTTCTATCAAGATCCGTGTGATGATTGAATTGCGTAAATATTGAAAATAAATAACAAATTCATCATTAGGTTTTAGTAAGGATCTTTATTTTTGTTTGAGAAATTAATGAACCCTCAACCTCAATGTGGTTACTTCTATTCTTTCTTTGCCTTAGTGTATGGGAACATTCTTGCTACTATGTTGGGTTGTGTTCAAAGTTGGGGAGATTTATGTAGGCTGGTTATTGTGAAAGAAAAAGTGGTTGAAAGAAAAGAAAAGAAATATGTTTAAAAAAAAGAGAATCAATGAATTTGAGCTCTTAAAAACAAAAAGAATTGTAAATCCAAGGGCATAAATTGTGTCTGCATAAGAGCTCATGGTTGTATGTTATATCCTAGAAAAGAATACAAGTGGGGTAAAAAATATTGAATTGTGTATTGGTGTGATGAATTGAATGTTCTCATGCGTTAGGAAATTTAGTTTCAATTACCTTGAGAAATATCTCTTCCTTGTAACTAAGCCAAATTACAACCCTTTCAATGCCTTGTAATTCTTGCTTAGCGCTTTTAATGCTTTTTGTGTGATGAATGCATGATTTGATATGGATGTTGGAATGATTGTTGGATGAGTGAAAAAGACCTTTTTGTTTTTTCTCATCCATTGATGAGTGTGTGTTTAGGTGTGATTCATTTTTGAGTTGTATTGTTTTGGAAATTTTGATATGTATGTTGCACTTAACTATTGTTTCATACTTATGATTGTATTTAGTTAGTGGTAAGCATTATATTGTTTGTTCTTGTTCATTTGAACCATAAAATTATCTTGTGAAAAGCTTGTTGTTTCCTAATTTTATGGTTTGTCTTGGTTTTCTTTTAGTTGGAGAATTTTTGTTTAGGGACAAACAAAATGCTAAGTTGGGGAGAGTTGTTTGGGACAAAAATGTTGATATATTTGTAGATGATTTTGTGTTCTTGACACTCTATTTTGATAATTAGTAGTGTTTAAGTTTGTAAATATATGTAAATAAGCAATTATATAGTTTTTGAGATACATCACTTTGTGTACTTAGTTTCATGCTCATTTTGTAGCTTTTGATGTTGGAGCATTGGAGCATTGGAACTTTGGGCAAGCTAGAGCCAAGAGTGTGGTGAAACAAGTCAAAAATGGAAATTTTGCTTAGGCTAGCATGCTAAGCGCAAGTTACAGTGCACTTTGATGTTTTGCATATTTGGCAGAATGTCATGTTTTTTGGTCCCGCTAAGCAGCCTCGTCCTGCTTAGCACGGTCCACTGAACCAAAAATAGATATTTGCGTTGATCCTGCCTGGCTGCTTAGCGGGACTCACTTTTTTGGGCACTTGTATAAATAGCCTCCTTTGTGATATTTTGGCTACCAACTCTTGTACAACACACAGAAATAAGATTTTTAGGGCTAAGAAACAATTTTTATCATTTTGTAACTCAAGATCAACGATTTCTACCTCAAACCTTTGATATTTTCTAGTTGATGTTCATCAAGCTTCATACTTTACTTGTTGATCAAACTACCATGGTGATGGGTACCTAAACCCTTCTCTGTGTCAAGATTAAGGTAGATAATCTTCCTCTTTGTATGTATTTAACTTGATCATTTGTATGTGAACATGTTGATGATAAATATATCGTGAAAATTCTTATTTTATGGTTTATATTTGAGTTGATCATTATTGAGAAATGTGTTCATCTCTCGACCTAGGTTTTCACTTATCAATGAACAATTTATAGACATAGTTTTGTGAGTTAATATTCACTAATATTGAGCTTTTAAAGTTATCAAATTGATAGTTAGGTAGAGAGATTATCTAAAGATCAATTTGATAAAACTCTTGTTTTAGAGATGAAAAATCTTGAAAGGATATGTGATTATATTTATGATTAATGAGTTCATACACTTGATTGAGAAAATACGTCCGAAAGAGATTATCGAGCCCTAATCTTGACACGCTTTTACCAAACATTTGAAACCAAAACTTTATTTTCCCTATACTTGATATTTTGCATGAAATCAACATTTTCCGTTACTAAAAACCAAAATCAAACCCTTTTATGAAACTTAAGCTTAAAACAATTATAACTGTATAACGACAGTAATATCATACCAATCCCTGAGGAAAACAATAATATAAATACTTGTGTTGAAAATACGTACAACACTAAGCAAACTCAACTTAGGAGGAAAATATCCAGGTTGGCTAGCAGAAAAGAGAAGCAAAAGAGAAACGAAGGCCCGAGACGCTAAGAAAACTATAGTTCGCTTAGAGAAACCAAGAGAAATCCTAAACACTCCGGATTCACTAGTGGCGAGAAGCAGCGAAGGAAAGTTAGCTTAGCAAACTATACTTCGTGTAGATAAATTTGGCGATTCCTGCAAGGAGGTTTGACAATTAAGACACTTAATGGAGAAGAAAGGATAGTTCTCTTAGTAAACTTAACTTTGCTAAGCGAATTCAGGCGGCAAAAACTGCTATAAAAAGGGACCAAGTGCAATGCAGAAGATCATCATCTCATTTTTTGAAGACAGTTTGTAATAGTTAAGAAATTATGTTTAATTCAGTTGTAATAGATACTTAGGGGAGGGAATTGAAGAATTGAGTGGAATACACATCAAAGGATCGAGGAATCATCTTTGATTCTCATTCATCTCCAATTCTTCCTTATTTTACAAGTTACCATGATAATGGCTAGCTAAACTCCATCTCTTGTCGGGATTGGGAGAATATAGCGTAATCATATGTATATTTACCGAGTATACTTTTAATATAAACATGTTTTCATGATTATCGATTCTATGTTGTTATTTATTGAATCTTATGAATTAGAATTGTTAATGAGAATTACTTTTGAAATCATGAATAAAAGATAAAGAATCAATTAAACATTAATTTCTAGACATAGAATTAGGTTTAATATCTGCACCAAATAATTTATTTTCACACAATCATATTGTTTAATCGATTGAGATATCATCTATTCCACAAACCGATTGAAAACATGAAACTATCATGTAGACATACACGTTGTTACGAAAAGTATGTGGAGGTGTGACTGACTACATGGTTATGCAGAAATTAATCGGTGAATTGCATACGTAAAACGGTAGAAGAAATCCAGTCGCTGCAAGATATTTTATCATATCTGTATTATAGTGAGAGAACTGACTTGGTTTTTCATTTTATCATAAATGTTGCGGTTAGCAAGAGTCGCCACCGACTTTTATTTTATCCAATAAGGAAATGGTGAAAAGAACAGGAAAGACCTTATAATATTTTGAGTTCGGGGGGTAAGTTATGAAAAGGGAAGGTGTTAGCATCCTTTTCATCCATAGTTATCTACGGGCTCGTAATTGTTTAGCTCACTTTAATTTGCTTTGTGTATGCTTTGAAAATATTTTGAAAATGCCAACGTAGGGAAGTTTGCTTTATAATAACCCTTTTATCAGTCCTCAAGAGTGTTTATAAAGTGTTTGAAAGTAGTTGTTTTAAAATTGTGAGGTGTGGAAATTATTTTAATTTGTGAGCAAGCAATTAAGGGTATCTTACCCACCGAAAGGTCTTTCGTTATCCTTTTTGTTACCCGTTAGGGATAGTGCTATCCATAAAATTAATTGGTAGGTAGCCCCATCTATTGGATGTGTAAGGACAAGCGTAGGGTCATCGTTATTGTCATAGAAGGTAACATCTAGGGATACCTTAGCAATTCGAAGGGACTTTCATCATATATTCGTAGGCAACATCGAGGGACATGATCGTTTCTCGTAGGCAACTTCGAGGGATATCCTGGGACTATGATCTTTATGATGACTTTAACCGAGGGTCTTTGCTAATGGAATCCCTACGTTCGAGGGACATAACCATGTTTATCTGAAGGCAACAAAGAGAGGCTACCCTAGAGGTATACGTGTGCATAGTGATTCAATTCATATATATTATCTTGATTAGGGTTTTCGACGTTTTGGTTTTAGATCTTGTCATACATGGCTAATTACTATACAATTATATATACATACAGGCATACATAAGTGCGAAAAGTAAAGGTACAAAAAATAAATCCTAAGCTATTATATCCCATGGGCAATTACATAATAGAAAAAATGGGAGTAAATAAACTAAGCTATTACAAAAAAATACTCGTGTGACCTATACATTTATTTATAGGAATTTAAATGACAAAGAAAAATAAACATTTGAAAAAAGTTTTAATAAATCTAAGATTCTAAGTGTAGAAGAAGAATATTTTTTTATGCTTTATTGTTTGGAAAATACTCTTAAAATATGAATTAATAATTAACCCCAATTCTAAGTAATTTACAAGTTAATTGTGAAATAAAAACAAATTTAGTTTAATTAAAACAATTTATGTTTCTAAAAAATTAAATAAATTAATTAAAACCTAAATCTATTTTTTAATGATTTTTCTGATTTTTTATAGTCTAATTAAAAAGGTAATTAAATTAATTAAGCAAAAGCAAAAAAAAATAAAAATAACAAAATTGAAAAGTTAGAAAAAAGAGTTAAAAAGAAAGCCTGGGGTGGGGCTTGAACCCACGAACCCTAGGTTACAAGAGCGCACCTCATCCATAAGGCCATGGTGCTTGTTATGTTTGGAGAATGACTGACAATCAACACATAGCTTCCCTGCACGTTATCCTTAAAAAAAGAAATAATATTCCAAAAGGCTGGTTCAAACCCACACCCTTGTACATGCAAAGCCTTGAAAACGCACGCTCTTGCCACTGGGGTGGACATTACATCCAGTTATGGAATACATACAAATTATTATATAATAAAATAACCTTTTTATTTTAATCTTAAAACAAAATCAAAACTGGTAGGCCCCTGTTATTTTGAACCGACCAATTGGAACACCCTATCATGCCACGCCAGAGTCAACAAAACATAAAAACCTTGACTCACCGGAGAAGCGCCGGAGCCCTAGCTCCAGTCGTCTTCTTCGAACACCACTTTTTTGAAACCTCCAAAAAATCAAAAGATTGAAACGTTAATGGGACCCTCCCCCCTTAGTTCAAGGGCTACGAATCTGATGGTGGGGGTTCTTTTCTCTTGAATGTGCCTATAAAGAGAGATCTGAAACAAACATATTTCTATGCCTTAAAAATGACACATAGAGATTCATGCATCAAAGCTTGCATGTGATACGTCAAACTCGTCCTAAATCATATCCTTAATACATTTAGGCTCATCAAATACATTAGTAATGCATGGAATTTAATATTGAATTCAAAGAAAAAATGCAAACTGGTGGAGTTTGAAGCACGAGTTCCAGGCACTAAATCTTATGGTTATTGGGATGGATGTATTCCTGGGGACTTTAGGAAGAGGTTTGGACACTTCGTTTGGCTCGAGAGTGGCTGGATCATGTGACACGAATTTGCACCTTTTTAAAGAATTTTGAGAGATTTTTGAAGTGGTTCTTAAGGCAGCAGCTTGAGTCCTTTGCAATTAAGTGTTGAATGTATTTATAGAGGAATGAAAATGGATCAAAACAAGGCAAGGATCTTGTATCATTATGTCACAATTCATTTGCAAAGAAAACACATTGAAATATTTCCAAAATTGTTTTAAAAACATTCCAAACTTGAAGATTCTTGTTCCCAACATATTTTCACGGTTTTGGCAAGCTCTTATGAGGTCTTGGGCCTTCTAGAAGTTATCCAAATGAAGCCCACACGCTCTTTGGTCCATCAACTCATATTTTATTTGATTTATTTTGACTAAATTTGAATAAAATCAAAATAAATAAAATAAAAAAAGTAATGTATAAATGGACTCAGAGTTCCTCTAACACATTATAAACCTCAAAAGTTAGGCCAATTAGTCCAAAAGTTCAAGATTGCTCAAATGAAGTTTCATGCATTTTCTCCAAAATTGTCCAACTTGCACCAATCATAACTCTCTCAAATTTCATAGTTATAAGGTGATCTAGGACTTTTTGGAAATCTCAAGATGTCCCCTACAACTCTCATGTTGATTATGTTTGCTTTTGAAAACTTTATGTTAAAGTAAGTTTCCTTGAAAAAAGTTTCTTTTTGTTGACTTTTGAAACGACCTGTAATGTATTAACTTATATCTCTCAAATGAAGCATTTTTTGGACTTGAGCTTATATTTATAAAGTTGAATAGAATTTAATTTCCTTCAATATGGGCTTTGTTTGGGGAAAATTTGATGAATCATGTGAAAGTTATGCTTGGTCAAAGTTCAGTTGACTTCTCCTAAGGAAACCCTAATTTTGCAACTTTTGACTTTTGATGATTTGAGGGATTTTCTTGAGTAATCATGATCAAACCTTGATAAAATAATTAATATCACTTCAAAATGTTGATGTTAACCAAAAATCTTGATGTTTGACTGTATGTTGACCATAGTTGACTCTTTACCCAATACAGTTGATTTTTCATCATCTGAGCAATTGACCGAGCAAACTTGTGGTACAAGGCATGAAACTTGGCGTGAGCATTCTAGAAAACATATGAGGACCCGTGAAAACCACTTGATACCTTGGAAACCCAATCTTACTTGATAAATACCAAACCCTAGTTGTGGACCCATTGTTAAGGAGGAGAATTTGCCTGATCAATTCTTAAGCCACCTTGAGCATTTGAGGACCTTTTGAGAATTTCTTAGAGAAAAATAGGAGGGAAAATTTTAGGGTATAATAGATTTCCCTGTTCAATCTTCTTAAACCCGAAGAGTTAGATTGTCATGCTCGCCATTCGCGATCTAAAGGTGGAAGAGGATTGAACACTTAAGTGCCCAAAAATTTGCACTCGCATGTGCACAAAGTC
The DNA here is from genome assembly GCA_948472305.1 of Vicia faba. Lineage (NCBI taxonomy): Eukaryota > Viridiplantae > Streptophyta > Magnoliopsida > Fabales > Fabaceae > Vicia > Vicia faba. The sequence goes on along the minus strand of OX451741.1, from coordinate 1,518,245,399 downwards.
ACACTGTTTGTTGATTGTACCTGAAATGGGCTTAAAGATGCCATTTGGAGAGTGACAGGATGTCGTCATAGATGGGCTTATAGATTCCATCTAGAGTAACTATTGATAGGAATATCAGAATGAATCTACGCCTGACTTTGTCCAAAAGAATATCAGAGTGAATCTACGCTTGATTTTATCTGAATGATGCACTAGAGTGAGTCTACACCTAAATTTTTCTAGAAGATATACCGGCATGAGTCTACGTCTGACTTTATCCAAAAGAATAATCAAAATGAAATTTATGCTTGATTTTATCTAAACGATGCACTAGAATGAGTCTACGCCCGACTTTGTTCAAAACAATATCAAAAGGAAATCTACGCTTGAATTCATCTGATGATGCACTAGAATGAGTTTGCGTCTGAATTTTTTAGAAAATGCATTTGGAATGAGTCTACGCTCGACTTTGTCCAAAAGAATATCAGAAGGAAATCTACACTTGACTTCATCTGAATGATGCACTAGAATAAGTCTACGCCCGAATTTGTCTAGAAGAGATATTGGAAGGATTCTATGCCTGACTTTTTTCCCCTAAATAGTATCAGAAGGAAATCTACGCCTGATTTTATCTGAATGATATACTAGAATGAGTCTACGCCTAACTTTGTATAGAAGATATCTTTGGAATGAGTCTACGCCTAACTTTGTCTCAAAAGAATGTCATAAGGAAATCTACGTCTGACTTCATCAGAATGATGCACTAGAATGAGTTTACGGCCGACTTTGTCTAGAAGAGATATTGGAAACAGTCTACACCTGACTTTTTCCCCAAAAGAGTATCAGAAGGAAATCTACGCCTTATTTTATCTGAATGATATACTAGAATGAGTCTATGCCCGACTTTGCCTAGAAGATGTTTTTGGAATGAGTCTACGCCTGACTTTGTCCCAAAAGATTATCAGAAGGAAATATACGCCAGACTTCATCTCAATGATGCATTAGAATGAGTCTACGCCCGACTTTGTCTAGAAGAGATATTGGAAGGAGTCTATGCCCGACTTTGTCCAAAAGAATATTAGAAGGAAATCTACGCTTGACTTCATCTGAATGATGCACTAGAATGAGTCTACGTCCGACTTTGTCTAGAAGAGATATTGGAAGGAGTCTACTCCTGACTTTTTTCCAAAAGAGTATTAGAAGGAAATCTATGCCTAATTTTATCTGAATGATACACTAAAATGAGTCTACGCCCAACTTTTTCTAGAAGATGTCTTTGGAATGAGTCTACGCCCGACTTTGTCCCAAAATATTATCAGAAGGAAAGCTAAGTCTGACTTCATTTGAATGATGCACTAGAATGAGTCTACGCCCAACTTTGTCTAGAAGAGATATTGGAAAGAGTATCAGAAGGAAATCTACGCCTGATTTTATCTGAATGATATACTAGAATGAGTCTATGCCCGTCTTTGTCTAGAAGATGTATTTGGAATGAGTCTACGCCCGACTTTGTCCCAAAAGAGTATCAGAAGGAAATCTACGCCTGACTTCATCTGAATGATGCACTAGAATGAGTCTACGCTCGACTTTGTCTAGAAGGGATATTGAAAGGAGTTTACGCTCGACTTTGTCCAAATGAGCTTCAAAAGGAATATACGCTTTATTTCATCTGAATGATGTACTATAAGATGTCTACGCCCGACTTAATCTAGAAGAGGTAATGGAAAGAGTCTACACCTGACTTTTTCTCAAAAGAGTATCAGAAAGAAATCTACGCCTGATTTTATCTGAATGATAAACTAGAATGAGTCTACGCCCGACTTTGTCTAGAAGAGGTATTGGAATAAGTCTACGCTCAACTTTATCCAATGGAATATGTGAAGGAATCTACGCCTGATTCTATGAAAATGCTGGTTATGTAGATAGTCTCCCCTTCCAGTTTCTGGAATTGATCTACATCTTGTCTGTAAATTATTGATAATATTCGTCTGTCTTCGAATTTAACTTGATAAGACAAAGTTAACTTTATAAAATGTCATGATGTATGCATTGCATAATGATGCTCTCAAAATAAATGAGAGTGTTACATGCATTTGGTATGTATATGTTATGATATTGTAAATGATGTATGGATGAAACATGTCATTGGAGCGTATCTGTGGCTTCTTATAACGATATTCTTGCTGGGGATAATGAATCCTTGGCTGTCGCAAGAGATGAAGAAAGTAATTCTTAAGTTTCTGCTGAAAATAATTTTACTAGAGATTCTCGTTTTCTGTTTAAGGATACTTCGATAGGGATCTTCGACTTCTCTTGAGGATAGAAATAATTAAGGAGAGTCGATTTCTCACTCTTCACTGAAGGAATTGGTTTTTTGCATATCCTGACTGGGGAAAAGAGAGGTGGATGCTATCAGACCAAGTTTTAGGCATTGTAGAAAATTCTCTGGGGGATAGCAACTTTGGTCAGACCCTGCTGGAGGGAAGGAGAGGATTTCATGGTGTTGGAGAAATAAACTTTGTTGGGGAATGAAATTCCTATAAATCGCGTTAAGGAAATAATTTCTGATGGGGATTAGTATTTCATACGCTGTGTTGAGGAAGTTTTCACCATATACTGGGGGGAAAGATCATATCTTCCTATTTGTTGGGGAACCTCTTGGGGAAGATGGTCCTGTCAAGCTATCGATCGGAGATATGGAAATGAACAGATAGAAGATTCCCCCGTTTTAGTATGACTTACATATTTAGGCTTGTTGGGGAATGTATCTCTGTTGAAGATGAGCTTGTGCAGATAGCTCTATAGAGATAATTATGTGGAAATTGCTTTGTGGGGATTTATGGATGACTTGAACATTATCTCAACTTCTAGAGCCCTCGATAAATGTTGATCAGGGTGATAAGTCTTCTACTGATAGACAAGTGATGAGATAACGGGACATACTTGTACACTTTAATCCCTAACTTTTGTCTAGACTGCCTTTTCTAGTTTTCAGTCCACCGGGATACCCATTTTTGTCCAAGCCACCTTTTCAGGTTTTCGACTTTTCGGGTGTACGATTTTTTATATATCCCTAATTTTTGCCCGAACCCTTTTAGTTTGCCGGGATGCCCTTATTTTTTCCTAGGCCTGTCGACCTAGTGGGTCTCTTTTATGCGTAGTATTTTTTTGACTATGTCCACATTTACAGGGTGCAGAGAATTTTCACTATAAGTGTTGTAGCATTCCAGAAAATGTTTTCTTGATCGTACGTGGCCCTTTGCTGGAACTCATGTTCAATTCCCCAAGTGATTCAGATGGAGGTCTGTCCCTGGCTATTCGGCACTTTTGAGAGATTCCTTGAATCTTGACTTAACAACCCCTAGATCAGTTAGACACCATGTCATGCCCCTTGATTATGAAAGGCCTGCTACTAGAAATGTCTTTCCATATGAGGTGATTCTGTACATTGAGGGGATTTCCATTCATTAAATATTCATCGTGTGATCTTCTCTGGTGTTGAACAATTAGTCATATGCAATGTGTGGTATTAAAAATGAAAAGCTTATGTCTTTCTTGAAGTTTTGAAAATTAATTTTTAGTAAAAATAGAATTTTGTAAGAATATGAATTCAACTCATGTTTTATAGTAAGCCTTATAGGAGTCAGGATACCTTTTGTAACAGTATGCTTTCGAACTAACCTATGCTTCAGTTAGGACTTTTAAGTGTTGTAACGTGGCCTGGTTCACGGTTTAAGAAGAAAAGGAAAAAAAGGATCAAAATTTATTTGTTCCCAACCCATTCTCCGTGATGTTCTTCATCCCTATACACAGTTAATTGTGCGTTTAGATTCCAATTGAGTCTGGAATGATATTTTAGTGATGATTCAGATACTGGAAGTTTATTTGAGAAGGCAGTCATTTTTTGTAACATTTTTTCTTTTGATGAGGATTTGCAGCGACCTCTTTTAACTTGATTATCCCTAAGTTTTGCCTGAACTGTTTCTTCTGTGATTACAGTCAGCGAGATGCCCAAGTTTTTTCCTAAGTCTCCTTCATATGTTTTGACTTAGCAAGCTTTTCTTTTGAGAGATAATGACTTCCTGTTTTACGGGGAATCATCACCGTCTTTTGATTTTGAAGGACGTCTTCGATACTATTTGTTGTGTACAAAGTGAAAAGCCTACGATTGAATGCACAATTGATATAATTGAGAAACTACCCTGCCCCAGGTTATGATTAAGGGTTTGAATTTGCATGAAAAAGAAAAATCCTACTTTTTAGGCTTAAAAGGGTTGACTAGGGATTAATTTCCTTATATCTCCACTATTTAGGAATTAAAGCAACGCCTGTACATCATCAGCAAGGTCTAATCAAAAGCATATTGTATGAGATTATGGTATCGTTTTTGTTATCCTCCCTATAAAAGCTTATTGCTTTTAATCGAGAGTTGAATATCACAAAATGAAGTAAGGAAGCAGTTTAAATATAGTGGAAAAAAAATTAATTCAAGACAAACATGTGAAATGCATTAATGGGAAAACCAAAGTTTGACATGACAGTAATTGTTTGAACAAACAAAGAAATTACAAATAAAAATTCGATTGAAGAAGCTTCCGTCATTAGCAGTAGGGGAAATCCAGTTATTCAGGTCGTTGCTGCTATCAACATCTTCCACAATATTAATCTGATCCTAATTATGATTCGGCATGGGAGCGGTGATCACGTTGGGCGTCTCAGGAGGATCAAATTCAATCTCCTTGGCGTCAACCATATTTTGAATCTTGTATTTCAGCACCCAACAATCGTTAGTATCATGCCCAGGACTGTCGGAATGATAGGCACACCTTGCATCAGGGTTGTAGTTAGGAGAAGAAGTTTTGGGGTTTGGATGAGATTATATCAGCGTAATCAGATTCATCCTTAACATGTGTTGCAATTCTTGAGACAACGACATGTTGATTTTGGTAAACTATCTGTTGGGCTCGTCTTGCCTTCGCTGATTACCCCATTATTGTTGTCGCACTGGTGCAGGATTAGAGATCATAATTGTGCCCACAGATTGGTTGTGGTTACTCTTATTACGACCCTTCTGGTCGTACACGACACTGGACTCTTTGTTCCCATTGTATGACTTTTTCTGAGTATCGCAAGATGTAGCCACTTGGATTTTACCACTTATGATTCCATTCTTAACACGTTCCCCCGTCAATATCAGTTCAGTGAAACCGGCTAAAGAACTTTTATGTTGGTGGTTGTAGAAAGGACCTGTCAGCATGCTCATGAACATGTAAACCAATTCCCTTTCAGCTAAAGGAGGTTGAACCCTGCCTGCAAGGTCTCTCCATTTCTGGGCGTACTCCTTGAAGCCTTCGTTCGAGCTCATAGTCATACTTTGTAATTTCACGTGAGTTGGTGCAAGGTCAGTATTGTATTGGTATTTATGATACGGTGGGAGAGAACTGACTGTTTTTTGGAATGCTGGTTCGTGTTTTGCGTTTGTTTTCACAAAATTTCGCGGTAAGCAAGAGTCGCCACCGACTTTTATTTTATCCAACTAGGAAAGGAAAAAAGCACAGAAAAATTCCTTTTTCGAGATATTTCTCTGGTCCGGGGGGTAGATTATAGAAAGGGAAGGTATTAGCACCCTTTCTATCCGTGGTTATCCACGGGCTCTTAGGTACTTGCTCATATTGTTTTCAAAATTTCTTTTCTTTGTGTTTGTGGGTTTGAAAGGGTTTTTGTTTGAAAGGTGTAAGTGTGAAAAGTTTTTGTTTTTTCAAAGAGCAAGTACTTAAGAACCATCTACCTACTCGAAAAAGGAATCGTTCTATGCTATCTTCCTTTAGACAATGATATCCCACTATTGATGAGTAGGTAGCACCGTCGTTGGATTTTAAGGGTCAATTCGAATTTAGGGACTTACGGTTACCAAAGCAATGTTAGGACGCCTTAGCGGTAACCCTAATGTCTTAGATCATTTGTTTTGAGGCAACAATATCCGAGGCAACCGTTTCGAGGCGACTATGATCTTTGAACAAGAGGGCGACCTCTAAAGTGACCTATACTCAATGACCACGTACGAAGGCAACCAAGTGGGGTGTACCCTAAGAGTGCGCATGTGCGAGTGTGTTATTTTCAGTTATTTTATCTTTGTACATGTCAATGGTTATCTATGTTGATTTTAGGTTAAACATTCATTCTTGTCATGCATCCCTATTATCAAACATCTAACAATCATATTTTGCAGAAAATAAATTGCGGAAATTAAACTAACTATTACAAGGCGTCAGATATTTACATCGCCAAAAGAAACCCTTTGAAAATAAAGTAAAAGCGGAAAAATAAATATCCTAATTAATTATTACAAACCGGGAGCAAATACATTAATAATCGAATAAGGAAAAACAAATCGCGCGAGTGAATTGGATCGAATGCGAAATTAGGGTTTTGACCCTTCTAACCTAATTAAAAAGAAAATTGTCTTTTTTGTTGTTTTTAATATTTTTTAAAGAAAAGAATTTAGGTTTTAAAATTAAATGCTAAATTAATTAGTGATTAAATTATGAAAATAATTACAAGACCTATTTTTGGTTTTTGGTTATTTTAGGAAAAAGAATAAAGTACAAGTAAGTTAGTAATAAAACTTATTTATTCTAATTAATTTTTAATTATTTACAAAATAAATGAAAGTTATCTAAAATTAACCTAATTAAATTAATTAATATTTATTGATAAAAAATAAAATTCTAAACTTACTTGGACATACAAATATTTTTGTGATTTTTGATAAAAAAGAAAATTAATTAATTATTAGTAAAAATAATAAATAAATTACTTAAAGAAAAATATAGAAAAAGGAAATAAAGGGTGAGAAATCGACCTGATTTTAGGGTGCAGTAGTTGTTGGTGTCATGTGTAAGCTATTATGTTTTGGCCATTTGTGTTTTGCCTTTTGGCCATTTGTGTTCTGGCCTCAACATTCCTTAACCTTCTCAGGATGTCTGCCTCGCCATGTATTGGTGTCATGTGTAAGCTGTTCTGTTTTGGCCATTTGTGTTTTGACTTTTGGCCATTTGTGTTTTGGCCTCATCGTTCCTTAATGAACCTGCATGGGATCCTGTCTAAATCTGCAGTGTTGAATCTCATGAACAAATTAAATAAATTACTATATATCATAAAAAACAAATAAAGTCAATATATGAAGAAATTTATTGTTTAAGCCAATATGGAATGTATGAATGATTATACCCTTTTGATCATGAAGATCAAATCAGCCTTACCTTTACTGGAGAAGTAGTGAGATGTTGGTTTGTAACCGGGATGGCTTGTTTGTAATGGCTTGTTTGTAGTGAGAGGGGGATTTGTAATAAGGATTTCAAGGTTTTAGAGTTCTTGAAAGAATTTGATATTCTGACAGCGTTGTGGCAAGGTTTTTTTTCCCTCTTGTTTGTGTGAAAAGAATGAGATTATATAATAGAAATTAGAGAGCAAAAAATGGGCTTTGAATGTGCAATTGGGCCTCCAATGTTCACTTGAGTTCGTCACGTTGCAGGCTAAATAGCAGGGGCTTAAGTGCAATTTTTGAAGTTGAAATGTGAAAACAAAATGTAGCCGACATCAAGAACTAACTCCTGTCCAAACATCGGCTCAATCGGATAAACGGTGAATTAGTTATGAATTTTTGAAGTTTCAGCTCAGACAAACTTATTTTGGGCTCCAGTGTCGACTCTGACATGTTCTTCAATAAAAAACTGGTATTGATCGGAGCATAATTCGGTCTCGACTTTTGAAGCAAAGTTGTAGATATCTGAGTCAGTGACCTTGTGTAAAAATATAAGCCCAATCTGATAAAAATTGACTGAGTTATGAATTTTCGAAGTTTCGACCCAGATAAAATAATATTCAGCATTCAGGATTTTCGGCGCGTCACGCATACTCTGAGCAAAAAACAAAGACCTTTTGGATACCGTTCGAACTCAATACCTTCTGTGAAAACTTAGCCAACTCAATTTTTGAAAATTTGGCGCCGGAACCAGCTCGATACGATGAAAATCGACCAAGTTATGATTTTCTGAACATGACGCAAATAAACTTCTGTCACAAATTTTCTGTACGAAAATACTTGATAAATCCACATTTTTGAAGATCTTCTGATTGAAATTGGCTTCCATCCGTGAGAGATGAAAACATAGATAATGTCAAGACGAAATTTTGGTCACCGGAACAGGTTCAAAACAAGCCACGATCTTCAAGTTATGAATTTTTTTAGCGCGTAAAAACTGCACTTTCAGCACACTTTTTCACCATATTTGTTCGAGAAAACTCACACATTCAGATACCTTCTTTAAAGAATTGAATCTTGAGCCAAACCCGAATTTGAGAATACGTTATCAGAGATATATTGGCGAAAGAACACCTGAATATGAAGCGCCGGGTTGGACTTGTGAATCTTTGAACCCCGAATCGTTGCAAAACAGCGAACCGATCTTCAGCACGAAAAATACTCTGAGAATATCCATTGACGAAATAAACGTCACTTGTAACCTGAAGAAGCTTGATAAAGATACCTTTATTCCATAACCATAAAACCAATAATATGCGTGTATGAAAAGAGGGCAAATTTTGGGGTACAACAGTATTGTTTGTAGAAGGAAGCATCCAAGTCTTCCCAAGTGCGAATGTTGGTTCCTTCCAGTTGATAGAACCATTCTAATTGCGTCCCCAACAAGATTTATTGAAAGAAATGCACCCATAACTTTCTATCGGCAACATGGGGTTGGATTTTTTGGACATAAGCCTGCAAATAAATCTTAGGATAAGAACCACCATCATATTTGGTGAAGACGGGAACCTTGAACTTGTGAGGGATAACAACCTCGAAGATAAGACCCAACTCTTAAAAATCCAACCCAGGAACTCTCTAGATCTCCATGGAATTGAGACGATCTTCCAGTTGTTTGTATTTGTCGTCAGCCAAAGGATATTGTTCATCTGAATAGTTCGCTTCTTCTTCATCAGAACCCTGGTTGTCAACCTTCATACTTTTATCATCTTCCTCTTTGTCATCAATTTCTTCTTTAAACTCCAAAGCTCGCTTGACCGGACCTTTGAGCCTCTTACCCATGTTGAGGATGCCAACTGGTTTCTTGATTTTCTCCTCCCTCTTTTTAGTGACGAGGGCCTTCAGCTCTTCCTGCCCCTTGACTAGACTCAAGAACATTTACTGAAATTGAGCGTTCTTAGATTGAAGTTCTTTCACAGTCTGTTCGAGAGCAATCTTTTACTGAAATAAATAGTAAGAAGATGAGAAAAAACACCCGTGAGGAAAACCTATTATGTATAACATGCATGATATGTAAATGCAATGTTTTCAAGGACCATATGAGATTTAAATTTGTTAACCAAAAGGAAATAGAAACAAGATTTTTATCAGTAAGTTCATGGGAATACAAAAGATTACAAAGAAATAAATTAAAAAATCCTAAAGCTTTAAGTTTCTCATGGACGCCTCCTCTTTGTGTTGACATATGCGTTAAAACTATGCTCCTCGTGAAGTTTCTTCCTCATCTCCAATACTTTCTTATCACTTGCATAGAATTGAGTCTCAAAGGTGTCTCGTTCTTCCTTGAGTTGAACCCAGGACTTCTACAATTCTTCAAGGTCAGTAGGCATGTCAGGATGAAGGATAGTGTGAGAGACGTCTTCTTTGACAACAGAATCCATGATTACTGGTAGGACAGTAGGATATGGCATCATAAGGTTTTGATCTGAGCTCATACCCATTTGAGAAATGGCTTCAGAGGGATGGAGTTCTTATGCCCCAGAATCCTACTATCACTCTTATTGACCATACCCCAAGCACGGATAAATCTTTGTCTGTAACCTTGAAGATTATTGTCATAGTCGAATACAACACCCCGTATAAGCATATCATGAGGACCGTCTCTTAGAGCATGACCAAACTAACGTAAAGCTAGAGAAGCGTTGTAAGTAATGCCCTTTTATGCCCAGGAGTGGCACATTAGGGAACTCTCCATAACAGTCAATAATAATGATGTCTTCCTGAGATCAGGAACACCAATAAATGTCTGAATGAGAGAGTGACATTATCCTTTGAGACTACCTCAAACCTTGTTCATTCTTCATTATCAAGCGGGGAAGGTGTGAAATAAACCACTATCAAAGGTATACAACACATGAGAGTTCCTCGCATCCTCATGGTACGAGTGTGAAGAGAATTCAGAATATCTCGAAGCAAAGTAGGCACATGATTATGAGTGAGGAATATCTTAATGGCGTTTACATATATATGTTGGTCCAGATTGGGGAATAATACCAAACCATAGATTAGTAAAGCCAAAAAATCTTCGAAAGCATGAAAACTCATGGCATCTAGAAACAACTGAGATTTCTCCATCAGAAATTTTGCAAGGAGACCTTTAACCCCACTCCTGGTTTCCCAATTAGATACAATGTTAGACGGTTTCAGGTGCAAGGCTATGGTAATATCTTCAGGTCTTGGATCTTTCTCTAAACTAGTGAAGGGTATCTGATCCAGTATAGGCACCCTAAGTAACTTAGATAACTCTTCCATTGTGGGCACCAACTGATAATTGGGGAAAGTAAAGAAATGGTGTTTAGGATCAAAGAACTGGAATAATATGCTCATCATGCCTTCTTAAAAACCAGAGATAACCAAGCTGAGCAAATGACCATGTCTTTTGTTGAACTAAGAGCTTTCGGGAACCTTTGAGACCAATTGTTTGAGTTTTGAAGGTATTCCCATGAAGTTGATCCAGATAGTATTTTTGTGAGCGGAGGCCATACCCTGCAAAATAGAACAAAGATAAATCTCTTGGTCCTTGAAATGGTCAGTGAAAATGCTATGTTATGATGTTATGTTTAAACAAGATAGAAAGCACAAGCAAATCACACAAAAGGCCTTAGATTTAAAGGCTTGCATGAGGTTCATAGGCAAGTACCCTCTTGAATTTTATTTGGCTCAACCTATCCTAAGAATAGTAATCGGGTTCTAGGAGTCTCATATCATCGATCTTTCTCTCAAGCATTGTTTCTGCAGAGCAACTGACTTGCCACCAAAATATCCCAAGAGTCGAGTCTTAATGAGTGTAGCATTAAGTATCAACCAACTTCGAACTGCACCAAAGCCGGCCATCTCACTACTTTCTAATGGCTAAGTTAGGTCAATTAAGGTTCTAAGGTCAATTAAGGTTCTAAGGTCAATTAGTGCTTATGACGCAACGCGGCAACCTAGTATTCTCCCCGACTGACTCGAGGGATACTAGTAAAAACCAATGTGTCACACTAACGTATCCATCACTTCAACCATATCGATCTACGCCATACAGTTTCCATGATTTATTGCTACTTACCTAGAGTGTCCCCAGATTCGGGTATAAGATCTTTGCAAGAAATTAAAGTTGATAAGAACCCCAAATGTAAAACATACAAAGCATACAAGGAAAGCATTTAAATTGATCATAAGCTCTAAGGTAACCCCTCTTTTTTTAGTTGTCCCCAAAAGAGCCACCAGTTCTGTAATACAGTTGGAGAACTGACTTGGTTTTGCATTTTATCGCAAATGGTTCAGTTAGCAAGAGTCACCACTAACTTTTCTTTTATCCAATAAGGATAGGGTGAAAAGAACAGGAAAGACCTTTTAAGATTTTGAGTTTGGGGGGTAAGTTATGAAAAGGGGAGGGGTTAGCACCCTTTTCATCCGTAGTTATCTATGGGCTCTTATTGCTTAGCTCACTTTAATTTGCTTTGTGTATGCTTTGAAAATGTTTTGAAAATGCTAACGTAGGGAAGTTTGCTTCATAATAACCCTTGTATCAGTCCTCAAGAGTATTTATAAAGCGTTTGAAAGTATTTGTTTTGAAAGTGTCAGGTGTGAAAATTATTTTAATTTGTAAGCTAGAAATTAAAGGTATCTTACCCACTAAAATGTCTTTCATTATCCTTTTCCTTCTCCGTTAGGGATGGTGATATCCATACCATTAGTTGGTAGGTAGCCCCATCCATTGGATGTGAAGGGACAAGCGTAGGATCGTTGTTATGGTCATAGAAGGCAATATATAGGGATACCTTAGCAATTCGAAGGGACTGTCATCATATATTTGTAGGCAACATCGACAGACAAGATCATTTCTCGTAGGAAACTACGAGGGACATCGCGAGACTATGATCTTTATGATGAATTTAACAGAGGGTCTTTGCTAATGGTATCCCTACGTTCGAAGGACATGACCATGTTTATCCGAAGGCAACGGAGAGAGGTTACCCTAGAGGTATACGTGTGCATAGTGATTTAATTCAGATATATTATCTTAATTAGGGTTTTCTACATTTTAGTTTTAGATCTTATCATACACGCCTAATTATTATACATTTATATATACATACAGGCATACATAAGTGCGGAAAGTAAAGGTGCAGAAAATAAATTCTAAGCTATTACATCCCATGAGCAATTACATAATAGGAAAAAATGCGAGGAAATTAACTAAGCAATTACAAAAAAATACTCGTGCGACCTATACATTTATTTCTAGAAATTTAAATGAAAGAAAAATAAATATTAGAAAAAAAGTTTTAATAAACCTAAGATTCTAAGTGTATAAAAATAATATTTTTTTATGCTTTATTGTTTGGAAAATATTCTTAAAATGTGAATTAATAATTAACCCTAATTCTAAGTAATTTACAAGTTAATTGTAAAATAAAATAATTATAATTTAATTAAAACAATTTTTATTGGTAAAAAATTAAATTAATTAATTAAAACCTCAATGTAGTTTTTAAAGATTTTATTTTTTATAGTCTAATTAAAAAGGTAATTAAATTAATTAAGCAAAAGCAAAAATAATAAAAACAAAAAAATTAAAAAGTTGGAAAAAAGAGTTAAAAAGAAAGCCTGGGGTGGGACTTGAACCCACGCCCCTAGGTTATAGGCATGCACCTCATCCATCTGGTTAGGTGCTTGTTGTGATTGGAGAATGACTGGCAATCAACACATAGCTTCCCTGCGTGTTTTCCTGGAAAAAAAGAAATAATTTGCGAAAAGGAAAGTTCGAACCCACACCCTTATACACGCAAAGCCTTGAAAATGCACGCTTTTGCCACTGGGGTGGCCATTACATCCGATCATGGAATACAAACAAATTATTATATAATAAAATAACCTTTTTATTTTAATCTTAAAACAAAATCAAAACAGGCGGGCCCCTGTTATTTTGAATCTACCAATTGGAACACCCTATCATGCCACACTAGAGTCAACAAAACATAAAAACCTTGACTCATTGGAGAAGCGTCGGAGCCCTAGCTCCGGTCATCTTCTCCGACCACCACTTTTTTAAAACCTACAAAAAATCAAAAGATTGAAATGTTAATGGGACCCTCCCCCTTAATTCAAGGGCTACGAATCCGATGGTGGGGTTCTTTTCTGTTGAATGTTCCTGTAAAGATAGATTTGAAACAAACATATTTCTATGCCTTAAAAATGTCACATAGATATTCATGCATCAAAACTTGCATATGATACGTCAAACTCGTCCTAAATCATATCCTGAATACATTTGGGCTCATCAAACACATTAGTAATGCATGGAATTTAAGATTAAATTCAAAGAAAAACGCAAACCGGTGGAGTTTGAAGCACGAGTTCCAGGCACCAAATCTTCTGTTTCTTGGGATGGATGTGTTCCTGAGGACTTCAGGAAGAGGTTTGGACACTTCGTCAAAAAATTGCAAAATTGAAGAAAGATAGGTACTTGAAGAACTTCCAGATGAAAAATTGCTCATGATTGAGGAAAGACCGTGGTTTGTGGATCTTGCAAATTACAAGGCATCCGGTCTTATTCCCGAAGATCTCAATTAGCAAAAAAAGAAGAAATTCTTGCATGATGCCACTCATTATGTATGGGATGATCCATACTTGTTTAAAAGCAGAGCTGATGGATTATTAAGAAGATGTGTTACTAGATAAGAATTAAGAAGTATCACATGTCATTGCCATAATTCACCATATGTCAATCATTATAGCGGATAACAAACAATTGCCAAAGTTTTGCAAGTAGGATTTTATTGGCCTTCTCTATTCAAAGATACATATGAACATTCCAAGAGATGTGATAATTGCCAAAGGGCTGGTGGAATTTCTAAGCGAAGCAAAATGCCACTACAATGCATGCTAGAAGTATAGGTGTTTGATGTTGGGGGATCGATTTTATCGGACATTTTCCTTCATCTTTTACCAATAAATATATCTTAGTGGAGGTTAATTACGTATCCAAATGGGTAAAGGCTATTGCCTCACTAAAAGCAGACAACAAAACGATTGTGAAATTCTTGAAAAGAAACATCTTCACAAGATTTGGCACACCAAGAGTACTGATTAGTGATGGAGGATCTCATTTTTGCAACACACAACTTGCAAGATCTCTGGTGTCAAACACAAGGTTGCAACACCATATCACGCACAAATGAATGGACATGTGGAAGTATCTAATCGTAAAATAAAGAGAATCTTGGAAAAAACAGTTTTAACTTCATGAATAGATTGGTCGTTAAACCTTGATGAAGCTCTTTGGGAATACCTTACTGCGTAAAAATAACCAATAGGCCTTACTCTATTTCAAATGGTATACGATAAAACTTTCCATTTACCGATTGAATTAGAACACAAGGCTTTTTGGGCGTTGAAGTCCCTCAATTTTGATTCACAACAAGCCGGTGCAAAAAGGAAACTTCAATTGCATGAACTTGATGAATTAAGGCTACAAGCTTATAAATCTTTAAAGTTGTACAAATAAAAGGTGAAGAGATATCATGATAGTAGAATCCTACTCAAAGACTTCAAAGTAGGTCAAATGGTTTTACTCTTCAACTCTCGGTTAAGATTGTTCCTTGAAAAACTAAAATCAAAGTGGTCCGAGCCATTCCAAATAAAAGACATCAAGCCTTATGGAGCAATGAACTTGAGGATCCAAATTCTAAAGCAACCTGGACAATTAATGGTCAAAGGCTTAAGTTAAACTTATGTGGTGAGATTGATCGAGTTACCACCATATTTGTGTTGCACGAACCATAAAAGTGACAAAGCGTCAAGCTAATGACATTAAACAATCACTCTCCGGGAGGCAAACCGCCTCTGTAAGTATTTTTGTTTTATGTTAGAGAACATTAAAGCCCTAAGAAAGGAACTAGTGTAGCAGGTTGCCAATTCTGCAGAATTCTGAGATGCTGCAGAGTTTGCTAAGCGAACATAGTACGCTAAGAGGACGTTGGAACTTAAAAAGTTCGCTAAGTTAACCTTTTTTTTTGTGAAACGAACATGCGATGGTTAAACCTGTCATTATAACCACTAAATGACACCACCTACTACCCTGCCAGCCTTTATGTCTCATAATAGCCTCACTTTTCAAGACTTTTTTCACTTTTCTCTCTCTTTAACCCTTGAAACTCTTCACTCTTATAACTTTTTCACTTCACACCTTCACTCCCCCACTTTATTCATTTGTGCACACTACTCCTTTCTCTTCTCCATCTCCAAAGTTTGCAGCAACATCAAGTATGCAAGATCTACAATCTTCATCATCTTTTACTTACTATACTGGTATTCTTTTGTCTCACTCTTTTAGGTTAAACCATTTTATCACTCTTACATACTATTACTTTATGTAGATTTTTTGAAACTATAGTGTTGGAATTCAGATTGTTGTGCATTTAAGGTTAAAACTAGGTTAACTATCATGTTCCATAGTACATACTTTATGTTTTCATATGTTCATAATATGCACATAATCTGAAATATATTGAATGAACAAAGTTTCAGTACATCAAATATTTTGGTTTAACAAAAAAAGAAAAGAATTAGAGATCAGAAATTTGTCAACCATATTTTTCCAGAAATTGCAGAGTTTGCTAAGCGAACTTTAGTTTGCTAAGCAAACTTGAGTTCGCTAAGCGAACTTTCCCTGATACAGAAAAATCAATTTCTTAATATAACATTTATCTGTTGTTTATGTTGTTGCAGACATGGCCTCAAAAAGAGTTGTCACCTCAAAGAAGCAAAAAAGCACAGAGGCAGAATCTTCAAGAGTGCAAGAGCCCTTTGACCGAAAAAATTTATTGGACCTGAGCAACATGATAGGTATGATGAGATAATTGGAAGGAGCATCTGGTCTGAGAGAACTTTTGAGATTAATTCTGAAGTTGACTACATGTGCTTAAGTGCTCATTGGGCCAAACACAAATGGGATACACTTTTAAGCCCTCACCACAACATAAATATGAACGTTCTTCGAGAATTCTATGCCAATGCCTTTCCCTCGATAAGAACTACATTCTCCTTCTTCAACAAGGTTGGGGGGAGGACGATTCAATTTCATAGGGATTCCATTAGTGAATTTTTAGGAAATCCTCTAGTCTTGAAGGAAGAATATATGTGCTGATATCAAGAATCCATCAATATTGTGCCCGATGTCGAGGTTATTTCTGAGAGAATCCTTTTGGACATGCGAAGTGTGGAAAGAAATTCTTCTGGTGTAGCAATTAGGTTTCATAGGAAGGATTTACTCCCAGAAGCTTAAGTCATTATCCTACTCATTTTGCATAATATCATGCCTAGAAGCCACACCTCCACTTTCATATTGGATATGGCTCAAATCCTTTATTTGATCATGGCATGAAGTGTTAGAACAATATTTGGATTCTGCAATTAATCTATGGATTTTTATGATAAAGATACATATATTTTATATGTGAACAATTTTGTTTCTAATAGTTTCTTGAGTGTGCGGATTAGAAGTTCTAATTGATTCAGGATTGTCGTCTGAAGAATCATCAAAAATATACTAAGCACGCATCAGAAAGACTATTGCATCCACTTCTGAAGAAACATCAGTAGTTCTGAAGAATGCTGAATAAACTCCCGAAAAAGATCTCAACGCATACTTCTCAATAAGCTACTGCTTCAGAAGTCATAAGTATTCTAGAAGAAAGATTTGCACCAAGATTCTATAAGTATTTCTGTTAGAGCTGCTGCTCCAAGATTAGAAAACAAGATTGCACCAGAAACAAGCTTTTGCGTTAGAGATCAGAAGTCAAGATTTGTTCATCAGATGAGTTGTTTCTTCTAACTATGAAGACAAATTCAAGGTTCTGACACATCAAAGAAAAGTTTCTACTTCCAAATCAAAAGTCAATATTTGTTCATCAGAAAATTTGTTGCTTCTAATGCTGAAGACAAAGTCAAGATTCTGAAGACTCGGATACTTCGTGGAATATGCGCACATTCCTTAACATAAGAAGTATTCCACCATAAGACAAGATCAAAGGAAAATTATATCTTCTGGACTTATCATTTCTCTACATCATTTAGTCCATCAGAAGACAAGATCAAAAGATGATATCTTCTCAAGCCAACCTACTTCATCAGAAGACAATATCATTAGAAACATGTGTTAGAAGAGTTAGTACAAAGGTACAATTACACATTCCACTCAAATGGATGTACTGTGTACTATTTGTCTCCCACGATCATTTCTTACCATTGGCAGATGGCAAGATGAAAGTATGTGTGTAATACTACAATGGTCTACTTCCTCAACACCTATATAAAGGATCAACTGTTTCATTTGAAAATTACAAGACTAGAGAACAAGAACAGTAACGCTGCCCAAATCAAAGAAAAAAGAAGAAAAAGATTAAAAAACAAGAGTTGTTTCTCATTATTGTGTTGATATTATTATTTTCTAGAACACAAGAGTTATTCCTCGTTATTGTGTTATTGTTGTAAATTGTATGAACACAAGAGTTGTTGCTCATATTTGTGTTAAACAATTTGAACTTAAATGTTTGTGTAATCCGCTTGTAAGAAGCAATCTTGTAAGCACGTTATTCAACTGTTAGTTGATTATTCCTTGAGTGACTAAGCTGTTAGTCAGAATACTCAAGAAGATTTAGATAAATATCCTTCAAGGTACCGGTTAGGTCAGAAGCCTTAAGGAGTCAGTGATCGTTATATCTCTTAGGGGACTGAGTAAGTCAGAATTCTTAAGGGATGAATAACAGGTTATGTTTGCTTTGTTATTAGTCACCGGTGGGTAGCCCGTGCATCTGTAATATTTCAAGATTAGTGAATTAAGTCCTTTTCTAAGGCAAAATCACCTTGGCGGATGGACAGGATTAACCTTTTCTAAGGTGAACCTGTATAAACTGAAAGTGTCATTATTTCTCTCTATGGAATTGACTATATTTTGATTGTTTGTGTAAATCACTTCTAAACAAAAAATATTTTGAAAACCCAATTCACCCCCCCTCTTTGTGTTTTTATCAACCTTCAATTAGTATCAGAGCTCCATCTCTGTTATTGATTTTATAATCAAACACTTAACTGTGTAGAGAGATCAAGTGTGAGAAAAACTTTCTAAATGGCTGCTACTAACACAAACGATAAAGATAGATACACGGCTAAACCTCCTATTTTTGATGGAGACAAATTTGACTATTGGAGAGATGGAATATAAAGTTTATTTCTAGGCTATGATATTGATATCTAGGAAATGGTTACAAATGGTTATAAAGAAACTGTCCGTGCAATTGGTATTCATATTCCCATGAATAGAATGAATAAAAGATCAAAAGCGCAATTTCAAGAATCATCATAAAGCCAAAACTATCCTTCTTAGCACAATCTCATACGATGAATATAAAAAATCACAAACATAGAAACAAAAAAGGATATTCTTGATTCACTCTGAATGATACACGAAGACAATGCACAAGTCAAAGAAACTAAGGCCTTCTTAATTCAAAAATTTGAAGCCTTCAGAATGGAAGATGAAGAAACAGTTGAAACTATGTTCTCAAGGTTTCAAACCTTGGAAGCAAGACTTAAGGTTCTGGGTAAAGGTTAATCCATAACTGATCATGTTAAGAAGATCATCAGAAGTCTTCCCAAAATATGGAGACATCTGGTTACTTCCTTGAAGATTTCTAATGATCTAAACAATATAACTCTTGAAGAGTTAGTTAGTTCGCTTAGAAGTCACGAGATAAAGTTAGAAGAAGATGATCCCCAAAAAAGGGAAAAAATATTGCTCTAAGGTCTAGAACAGAAAGACCCAATTCAAACAAGAATAAGGCATCAAAACATAAAAAATGAGAAGATTATGACGATGAAGGTTCTGATGATGAAAAAGAATTGTCACTTCTATCCAGAAGAATTAAGCAACTCTAGAAGAAAAGGCACAATAACTCTCAAGGATCAAAATCAGAAGAAGAGCTTGCCAACATAACATTTATGGCTTCCATGAAATGAGGAAGCAAATCATAATAAGAGTCTAATTTTGAAGGGACATCCTATGCAACATGAATGAAACACCAGTCATGGTATCTGGGCTCCGGGTGATCGCGTCACATTATGGGAAGTAAGCATATGTTCCAAGACCTGAAACACAAAGATGAAGGGCACATAGGCTTTAGTGGAAATTAGAAAGGAAGGATAAAAGGTTCAGAAACAATTGGTAACGAATCTCTTCCTTCTATTTCTAATGTACTTTATGTTGAGGGTCTAATGCATAATCTATTATCCATAAGTCAATTAAGTGATAATGGTTATGATATTATTTTCAATCAGAAATCATGTAAGGCTGTGAGTTAAATGGATTACACGGTTCTCTTCACTGGAAAGAGGAAGAATAATATTTATAAAATAAAGCTTTCTGATCTTAAAAATCAAAATGTTAAGTGCTTAATGTCTGTTAACAAAGAGCAGTGGGTGTGAAATAGATGATTGAGTCACATTAGCACGAGAAGGTTATATCAGCTGAATAGACTTAAGTTAGTTAGAGGCTTGCCTAAGCTGAAGTTTACTTCAGATGCTCTCTGTGAAGCATGTTAGAAAGTCAAGTTTTCTAAAGTGTGTTTTAAATCTAAAAGTGTTATTTCTACCTCCAGACATTTGGAGCTTCTCCACATTTACTTGTTTGGTCAAGTGAAAAAACATCATTCAATGGTAAGAAGTATGGACTTGTCATTGTAGATGATTACAATTGTTGGGCATGGGTAAAGTTTCTGAGGCACAAGGGTGAGTCATATTCTGTATTTACAATTTCTGTTTGCAAGTGCAAAATGAATTTGAGTCTAAGATTGTTAGAGTCAGAAGTGATCATGGTGGTGAGTTTAAAAACAAAAAATTTGATGAGTTATTTGATTCTAATGGCATATCCCAAGATTTATTCTTCCTGAGAACTCCACATCAAAATGGAGTTGTAGAAAGAAAGAATATAACACTGCAAGAAATGGCCAGAACCATGATCAACGAAACACATGTAGCTAAGCACTTCTGGGCCGAAGCTGTGAATACAACATATTACATTCAGAATAGAATCTCTATAATACCTATTTTGGAGAAGACTCTTTATGAGTTATGTAAGGGAATAAAACCTAACATTTCTTATTTCCATCCTTTTGGATATTCCTGTTTTATTCTGAACACTAAAGAGAATCTGAATAAGTTTGATTCTAAAGCACAAAATTGTATTATGTTGGAATACTCAAAACGCTCTAAGGGCTATAGAGTATACAATATAGAAACACAAATTATGGAAGAATCAATTAATGTTAAATTCTATGATAAGCTTGACTCAGAAAAGTCAAACTTGTTTTAAAACCTTGCAGATCTAGAAATAACACTTGCACGTTCTGGGGAAAATGCAAAAGATTATAAAGACAAAGACTTCAATAAAAAGGACTCAGATAATGATACATAAGAAGCACCTAAATGTCCATCAGTTTAGAAGAGACAAAAGCATAGATGCCATATCTGAAGATTTGATTCTAGGAGATAAAACGGAACCTATCAGAACAAGATCCACGCTTAAACAATCTGAAGAAACACTTCTGGGTTTAGTATCGTTAATAGAATCAACCTCGTGTGAAGAGGCACTTCAGAACAATGAATGGATTCTGGCAATGCAAGAAGAGCTAAATCAGTTCTCCAGAAATGATGTTTGGATCTAGTGCCTAAACCCAAAGGAACCCATATTATTGGAGCTAAGTGGGTTTACATAAACAAATTGAATGAGAAAGTGGAAGTCTTCAGAAACAAAGCAAGTCTGGTTGCACAAGGTTACAGCCAACAATAAGGTATTAACTACAATGAAACCTTTGCTCCAGTCGCCAGGTTAGAATCTATTCATCTTCTAATCTCATTTTCTATTAATATGATATTGTTTTATATCAAATGGATGTCAAAAGTGAATTTCTAAATGGATACATTTATGAAGAAGTATATGTGCGTCAACCTTCAGGATTTGAAAATACTAAGTTTCCAGAACATATTTTCAAACTTAAAAAATATTGATATGGTCCGAAGCAAACTCCCAGAGCATGGTATGAAAGATTAAATACTTTTATTTTAGAAAATGGTTTTTCTAGAGGTAAGGTGTATACTACTCTTTTCTGTAAAAACTTCGGAAATGATCTCATGATATGCCAAATCTATGTTGATGATATCATTTTTGGGTATGCTAATTCGACAATTTGTCAAGAGTTCTCTGAGCTAATGTAGGCTGAATTTGAAATGATTCTGATGCAAGACCTTAATTACTTATTGGGAATAAAAATCAATCAAACTCCAGAAGCTACATACATTCATCATAGCAAATACACGAAAGAACTTCTGAAGAAATTTGACATGACAGAATGAAAGCTAAC
This sequence comes from Vicia faba, assembly GCA_948472305.1. Taxonomy (NCBI): domain Eukaryota; kingdom Viridiplantae; phylum Streptophyta; class Magnoliopsida; order Fabales; family Fabaceae; genus Vicia; species Vicia faba. The sequence goes on along the minus strand of OX451741.1, from coordinate 1,518,223,691 downwards.
TAAGACTCACATGCATCCTACATGTATTATTGAAAAGCAGGAGGTAAGTGCTAAGGTATGTCAGAAGCTCTATTGAGGTATGATAAGATCTCTTATTTATCTGACTGTCTCTCGTCCATATATTTTATTCAACATATGTCTTTGTGCTCGTTTTCAATCAGATCCAAGGGAAACTCACTTAACAACTGTTAAGAGAATCCAAAAGTATCTGAAGGGAACATCTAACCTTGGCTTGATGTATAAGAAAACATCATAATACAAGCTATCAGGTTTCTGTGATGCAAATTATGCAGGAGATTGAATAGAACCCAAGAGCACTTCTGGATTATGAAGGACGCAGGTTTGAGCGAAGATGACTGGATTCAGACCCGGCTTGATCAGCTAAATTTAATCGACGAAAATAGAATTACTGCTATTTGTCATGGTGAGACGTATCAAAAGCGGATGATCAAGGCATTTAACAAGAAAGTTAGACGACAAGAGTATCAAGCTGGGGATCTGGTAATCAAGCGCATTATCTTACCTCAAGGTGATCCTAGGGGAAAATGGACCCCTACTTATGAAGGGCCATTTATGGTTAAGAACATTTTCTCAGGAGGAGCTATGATTCTAACCACCATGGATGGTGACGACCTTCCTCACCCCGTCAATGCAGACATAGTGAAAAGATACTACGTATAATCAAAGACCCGCTAGGTTGACTGGCCTAGGAAAAAATAAGGGCTTCCCGGCGAACCAAAAGGGTTCGGGAAAAAATAAGGGATGAAAATGAAAAAATTTGTACACCCGGCAAGTCGAAAACCTGAAAAGGCGGCTTGGGCAAAAAAGGGTATCCCGGTGGACTGAAAACCCGAAAGGGCGGTCCAGGCAAAAATTAGGGATCAAAGCGTAACACTATGTCTCATTGGATCACCTTGCAATCAGATTTCAGTATCAACTATCAAGCTCGGACGACACTAATCAATCTGATCTACCTTCAACCAAGTGGCAAAGTGATGAGATGCTCGAGGACATAAAGGCAATAGCAGAGTGGGAACCCAGTGGGATTATTCACATAGTTGTTTTTCTTTGTTTTTCACAAATTGTATAAATTCTGTTTATTCGGCGGCGTTCTCTTACTAGGACGTCAGCCCCTTATACAAAAACGCCTATTTATAGGCCAAACTTCAAAATCAATACAATTCATTTTCACAAATAAGTTTTCCCTTTTCTGTTTTGTTTTGCGAGAACATCCAATGTTCAGTTTTTGGTATATGCATTTGACATTGATTGCTGCTCATAAATATTTACAAGCATAACAAAAGAAGATTACTTGTAATATCAGAAACAGGGGCAAACGAGAAATGTCTAAACCATACAGCTGCTTTGTCCACCAGGTATAGGGATAGACCTAGCTGGAGGAAACAATAGAAAGTACATTCATTCCCCGCAGAGTAAGAGAAAGACCAATAATGTTAGCTCTCCCCAACTGAGACTCGCAACTGTGAATGAATCAGTAACATTCTCCTCAAGAAGAGCTTATCTACCATAAACACTGAAAAGTCTCATCATCCCCAGCGGAGTATAAAAAATATCCCCAGTGGAGTTTGAAGAATTTTCCCCAATAGATTCTGGAAGATTATCCCCAGTAGAGTCCAAAAGGACTATCCCCAGTAAGGTCTCTATTAGAAAGTCATCCCCAGCGGAGTTCTTCCTTTCACAAACAGGAATTCAATCCTCAACAGGATTCACTGTCACCAGCAGCGATAATTAATTCCCAGCTGAATTTATCAACGAAATCCTCAACAGAGCATCTCTTCCCCACAAATTCGTTCTCTCGTCGGTTTATTCCCCAGCGGGGTTATCCTCTCCTGCAGGTTTATTCTCATAAACATCTTTATCCACTATCTCCAGCAGAAACGAAGAATTCAATTCTTTTCTCCAGCATCAATCAGGGATTTATTCTCCTAGCTAAAAACACTACATTTCCATACATCATGACACATGCATACGCATCATATAACACGATCTCATTTATTTTGAGAACATCATTGCCTGATACATATCATGCATTACATACAGCTAACCTTTACCTTTCAAGAAATGATACGATTAAATTCTCACAAGTTCAAGCTATGAAGCTTTTACCTCAGTCGAATTACGGACGAGCTCCTAAATCTCGACAAAGATATTACTTCAATTGAATTACGGACGAGTTCCTAAATCTCAACAAAGATGTTTCCTCAGTTGAATTATGGACGAGCTCCTAAATCTCAGCAGAGACGATATCCTCAGTCGAATTACGGACGAGTTCCTAAATCTCGACAGAGCTTTTACCTCGGTTGAATTACGGACAAGTTCCTAAATCTCAGCAAAGCAGTTGAATTATGGACGAGTTCCTAAATCTCGACAGAGCTTTTACCTCGGTTGAATTACGGACAAGTTCCTAAATCTCAGCAAAGCAGTTAAATTATGGACAAGTTCCTAAATCTCAGCAAAGTTGTTTCTCAAGTTGAAGTACGGACAGGCTCCTAAATCTCAACAAAGCTGTTTCTCAATTGAATTACGAACGAGTTCCTAAATCTCAGCAAAGATGTTTCCTCAGTTGAATTATGGACAATGTTCCTAAATCTCAGCAGAGATGTTTCTCCAGTTGAATTATGGACGAGTTCCTAAAATCTCAGCATAAATATTCCCCCGGTTGAATTACGGACGAGCTCCTAAATCTCAGCAAAGATGTTTCTCCAGTTGAATTACGGACGAGTTCCTAAATCTCAACAAATATGGTTTCTTAGTTGAATTACGGACGAGTTCCTAAATCTCAGCAATTTTGTTTCCTCGGTTGAATTATGGACGAGTTCCTAAATCTCGAGAGAGATGTTTCCTCGGTTGAATTACGGACGAGCTCCTAAATCTCAGCAGAGATGTTCCTCCAGTTGAATTACGAACAAGTTCCTAAATCTCGACAAAAGTATTTCCTCAGTCGAATTACGGACGAGCTCCTAAATCTCAACATATATGTTCCTCGGTTGAATTACGGACGAGTTCCTAAATCTCGACAGAGATGTTTACTCGGTTGAATTACGGACGAGTTCCTAAATCTCAGCAGAGATGTTCCTCCAGTTGAATTACGAACGAGTTCCTAAATCTCAGCAAAATTGTTTCCTCAGTTGAGTACGGATGACCAAAGTTCCTAAATATCAACAGAGACGACTCATCAACAGAATGACGGACGACGAAGCTCCTAAATTTCCACTTTTCTCAACAAAGATCAGTTTTCCCCAGCCGAATCTTCCTCAACCACAAGTATGCAAGCCCTCGCTAATGAATCTCTTGTGCGATCGACACCCTTCAGATGGCATCTTTAAGTCTAACTCCCGTCAACAATCTCCAAATGGCATCTGTAAGCCCATTCCCGACATCACAAAACAATCACCAATTCATGGGAGTGCAAATTTCTGGGCACTCTAGTGTTCAATCCTCTTCCACCATTAGATCACGAAAGGCACGAAAACCAATCTACATCCTCAGGTTTAAGAAGATTGAACAGGGGCAGCTGTTGTACCCTAAAATTTTCCCTCCCATATTTCTCAAAGCATTGCAAGAAAGATCTCCAAGTTGCTCAAGGTAGTCCAAGAGTTGGCTAGACAAGCTCTCTCCTAAGACAGTCTACCCCAAATTAGGGTTTTATATTGCATCAAGTTCCTTGAGTCCAAGTGACCACAAGTGCTCACCAATGTTCTAATATGTTCTCAAGATCATCCATGTCAAGTTTCAAGCCTTGCAGAGGAATTTTACTCAGTCAATTGCTCAAAGGTCCAAAAATCGATTGTGCTAGGGCAAAAGTCAACTGTGACCTACATACAGTCAAACTTCAAGATTTTTGGTCAACATCCTCATTTTGAAGTATATTTCATCATTTTATCAAGGGTTGATCATGACTCATCAAGGATTGCTCATAATTCATCAAGACTCAAAAGTTGCTAAATTAGGGTTTTGCAGGAAAAGTCAACTCAACTTTGACCAAGCATAATGTTCTCATACTTTATGAGAAATGATCCATACAAAGCTCATTTTGAATAGTATGGAATTCCCTACAATCCATCCTCATCTTCCAAGATCAAAATATGTACTCACAAGAAGTTATGAATTTGGACATTATAGGTCATTTTGAAAAGTCAACAAAAACACCTTTTTTGTCAAAGCTTCATACATGAGAATGGAATATCAAAATGCGATGATACCAAAAGGGTTGATTAGAGTACATCTCAAGCTTTCTAAAAAGTCCAAGAACACCTCCAAAGAGTCAAAATTGAGGAAGTTATGCATTGTTGAAGTTGGACTTATTTTACAAAATAGCCAAAAGTCAACTATCCCCAAAACTTCAAATTTTGCCAAATGGGCCCATTCTTTTTCACTTGTTTTGAGTTGGCAACATAGTCCATGTGCTATAGCCTTTGCCACTTGTACATATTTTATTTTTATAATTTATTTTGGTTTTTATTTGAATTAATTCAAATTAAATCAAATTAAATCAAATAAAATCCAAAATATTGATAACAAACAATCTTGTGATTATTTCTGGCTCTAATTATAGCTAGCAAGGCATTCCAATTTGTGTAAAGGTTTGTGTGCACAAAAAGATTCAAAATAAGCCATGTTCGGAAAGATCTTCAAAGCAAATCAAATCAAGATCCAAAGCATTGAAAGAGAGGGATTTGGATGCAATATTCAAACCTAATGCCTTCACTAATACATAAGGAGGCGAGGCAGATCAAAATCAGGGTTAGAAGCAGGGCGAGAGAGAGAGAGAGAGAGAGAACAAAATCTGGAAAAAGGCAAAAAAGTGTGAGATCAAAATCCCACTTAGAGGCATCCTCAAGGCTTAGTGTTTTTCCCAATCGCTTCTTGGCAATCTCCACAAGCGAAAGCAATCAAAAGCAGGTGTTTTCAAGCCCTCCCACGCGCTGTAAGTCCGCCATGGTATCATTATGTTCTTAAAATCGATTAACACTATTCTTGCATCCATAGTTTAAAATAATTGCATATTCTTGATCACCATGATGTTTGCAAACTTTCTATAATATTCAATTTCATTTATATGACCTGTGCCGTGAATCACCATTGTTAGGTTTTCAAGTTTGTTTTTAGGGCTTTCAGTTTCAGGGACAATTGGCCTTAGTAATGGGTACCACTGTGTTCAGTAGAAGGAGACGGTTCTAACCATGGCCTTGGTGGTCGTTTTTGTTACTTGTACGTGATTTTGAGAGTGGACAGGGGTATAGCTACGGACGTTGTCCGTGGGTATAGATCTTTGTATTTTTAGGCACGGTACAGAGGAAGGAGACGATGAAGTGTCATCCCCTTACTGGCTTGTTCAAACATTGGCATATTTTTCTGACAATTATCCATTAATATTTGTTTTCTTATATTATTATTGATTTGTATTATATTAACAAACATCAACAAGTGATCCAGTGGCAAGCGTGGCATGGAATTCCCCTTGGGGCCTGGGTTTGAATCCCAGGTCCCCCTATTTTCTCTATAATATTTTCTTACAGGAAATCTAGTGTGCGTTTAAGCCTAATGTCCACCATGCTCCTTCCTCATCCATGCGCCAGATGGCCAGATGGCCAGATCTGGTGGCCACCATTGAAGGCACACCATATACCAAGTCAATACCAACGCACTGAATTGCAAAAAGTCAAATGGATCAGCACAATTGGGCCTAGAAAGCTGCTTTCTACACCGCTCTATTCAGGCCCATCTCACTCTTTTTTTTATATTTTGTTTATTTCATTTAATTAATTATTTATTTATTTATTAACCCAAAAATTATTTTCTTTTTATCAAAAAAATCACAAAAAATATTTTATGTCCAAATAAATTTGAATTCTTATTTTTCGTCAATAAATATTAATTAAAATAATTAGGTTATTTATGATTAGATAACTTTAATTGATTTTGTAAATATTTAAAACTAATTAGAATTAATAGGTTTTAACATTAATTTAATTATTTTTATTTGCTTTCCTAAATTAACAAAACTCCAAAAATATGACACTTAAAATATTTTTCATTTATTAATTTAATAACTAATTAATTTAGCATTTAATTTTAGGAATTAATTTCTTTTCTTAAAAAATAAAAACAACAAAAATATTTTCTTTTAATTAGGAGGGTCAAAACCCTAGTTTCGTATTCGATCCAATTGTCTCACGCGCTTTATTTTTTCTTTATTCAATTATTGTATCTGCTCCCGGTTTGTAACAATTAATTAGGACATTTATTTATTTATTCCGCTTTTAAATTTCAAAGGGTTTGTCTCTGGCGATGTAAATACCCGACGCCTTGTAATAATTTAGTTTAATTTCCGCACCTTTAATTTCTGCAGATATTCAACTGTTAGATGTTTGATAATAGGGCTTGCATGACAAGAATGAATGCTTAATCTTAAAACAGTTAGATCACCCTAAACATGTGCAAAGATAAAAATAACTGAAATCAACACACTCGCACATGCGCACTCCTAGGGTACACTCCCACTTGGTTGCCTTCATAAGCGGTCATTGAGTATAGGTTGTTTTAGAGGTCGCCCTCTTGTCTAAAAGATCATAGTTGCCTCGAAATGGTTGCCTCGGATATTGTTGCCTCAGATATTGTTGCCTCGGATAAATGATCTAGGACATTAGGGTTACAGCTAAGACATCCTAACATTGCTTTAGTGACCGTATGTCCCTCTTTCGAATTGACCCTCAAACTCCAACGATGGTGCTACCTACTCACTAATAGTGGGATGGCATTGCCTAAAGGAAATTAGCATAGAACGATTCCCTTTTTGAGTAGGTAGATTAGTTCTTAGATACTTGCTCACCCAAAACAAAACTTTTTTCACACTTACACTCTTTTACAAACAAGTTTTCAAAAAAAACACTTCATTACACTCTTGAAGACAGAAGCAAGAGTTAAATCGAAGTTGAAACAAAAACTTTTCAAAACCCACAAATACAAAGAAAACAATTTTGAAAAATGATGAGCAAGTACCTAAGAGCCCGTAGATAACTACAGATAGAAAGGGTGCTAATACCTTCCCTTTCTATAATCTACCCCCGTACTCAGAAATATCTCGAAAAAGGAATTTTTCTATGCTTTTTTCCTTTCCTTGTTGGATAAAATAAAAGTCGGTGGCGACTCTTGCTTACCACGGAATTTTGCGAAAACAAACGCAAAATGCAAACCAGCATTCCAAAAATAGTCAGTTCTTCCCACCGTATCACAGAACTGGCGACTCTGTTGGGGACATAATAAGTGGGGTGTACCTTAGGAATAGTTCATCATAATGTTTTCAATTGCTTAATTTGTATGCTTTATCTTTGTGGGTTTGAATCGGAGTTACTATAGATCCTAACCAGGATCTAGGGATACCTTTTAGGTAAGTAGCAATAGACTGTGAGGTAACTGTACAACATAGACCGATACGGTTGAAGCAGTAGCTACGTTGGTGTGGCACTTTAGTTTGTACCAATATCCCTTGTGGTGGAACAAGGAGAATATGGGGCTGCTAAGGGGTCATTAAGAACCAACTGACCTTAGAACCTATAATTGACCAACTTGACCATAGAAAAGTAGCAGTATGCTACACTCATTGAGACCAAACTCTCGTGATGATTTCGGCCGCAAGAAAAGGTTGCTAAACTGGAATTATGATCGATCGAGGGTGGTCAGTGATATTGAGATCCTCTAGAACCCGATTACTATTACTAGGACAGGTTTGAACTAACTAAATTGAAAGAGGGTAATACCTAAACTCCATGCCAGCCTGAAATCTAAGGGCTACTGTGTGACTTCTTTGCCCTTACCATGTTTGCTATCTGTGAATACTTGTGGTGTGTTTCTATCATGACATCATGCATCATGACATTGCATGCATATTGCATTGGACTAACCATTTCAAATACCAATGGGATTCATCTTTGTTCTGTTTTGCAGATCATGGCATCTATGCGTAGAAACACTATTCGGATCAGCTTTGTATAGATTCCTACTCAGCTTAGAGATTTGGTTTCCAAGGTTCTTGACACTTCTTCTTTTGTCAGAAGACATGGTCACCTCCTCAGTCTAGTCACTTCCAAGCTGGATGAACAAATGATGAGTGTCTTATTCCAGTTCTTTGATCCATTATACCACTGCTTCACCTTCCCGGACTATCAGTTGGTCCCTACTTTGGAGGAGTTCTCTGATTTACTTGGTATTTCTATTCTAGAGAAGACGCCATTTACAGGTTGGGAGATAGCTCTTAGGCCAGAGGATGTTGCTACAACCCTACATCTGACAAAGGCTGAGGTAATGTCTAACTGGGAGACTCGGAGTGGGACAAAAGGCTTCCTGGCTAAGTTCTTGATTGATCAGGCTCAACAGTTTTGGGATAGTTTAGACTTTCAAGCATTCAAAGATATCCTAGCACTTCTCATTTATGGCCTGGTTCTATTCCCTAATTCAAATTCTTTTGTCGACGTGAACGCAGTGAAGATCTTCATGTCTCGTAATCCGGTGCCCACTCTCTTAGGTGACATTCTGCATGCTCTTTATGCCCGTATTGCTCGGAAACGGGGAACCCTTATGTGTTGTGCACCATTGTTGGTGAGGTGGTTTATTTCTCACCTCCCCAAATTTGTTTTGAAGAACAAGGAAGGCATGGGTTTGGCCTACAGAATTATGTCCCTTGCTCACACGGACATCATCTGGTGTACTAAAGACATGGAAGAAGTAGCTGTTATTGATCGCTGTGGGGAATACCCCAATGTTCCATTGCTGGGAATTAGAGGAGGAATCACCTATAATCCTTGTTTGGCCTTACGACAGTTTGGGCGAGCTAGGAGGGACATACCTCATGAGTTGCTGCTTCCGGACATTGTCTTTGACTTCATGGGGGATGTTGAGAGACATCGCCGCAGATTCATACGAGCTTGGAACAGGGTGCACAGGTCTGATCCGCATGAACTAGGAATGAAGACCTCTCTTCCGATGGAGCCGTATCTCTGATGGGTTTGAGCCCGTGCCTAAAACCTGGGAATGTCGTACGAAGCTGTCTTACCAGTAATTGTTGAGAGCACTGATGAAGAAGGGGTTCCACACACTGTCCTCCACCCATACATGCCTACTGACATTGGGGCATTAAAGAGGTCTTGGATCCAGTTGAGGGAAGAACGGGATACTAACAGAGAAAAGTATCATGAGCAGGAGCAAAAGATCCTAAAGCTTACAAGGCAACTGGAGAACGAGAAGGTCCTCAACGACTATGTCAGCACAGGAGGAAAAAGACCATGGGAGCGTTGATGTCTCTTGCTAGTTCTAGTTTTGATTTACTTTTCAGTTTTTCTTTTTGTAATGCCTTAAAGGCATTTGTCAAACATTGTTTCAAGTTTTTAATCTAATAAAAGTGTGTTTCATTTTTGGTTTACGAATTTGAATCCCTAAAGTCTTTGAAATCATATCATACGCATTCCATTCCCATGCACCTCATTACAGGTGTCCTTACATGTTTCTCATCGTCTTCGCTGTTTATTTCAGCATTATGTCTGCTGAAACATCCACTGATCAAGCTATTAAGGCTCTACAAGCTCAAAACACTCAGTTCTAGGAAATGTTCATGAACCTGGCCAAGGGGCAGAAAGATCTGAAGACTCTTATCTTGAAGGATAAGAATAATAATAATAATAAGAAGAAGAATACATTCCTCCTGAACATGGGTCACATGTTTGGGAACAGGCTGCAGGACGAAGTTGATTTATCCCACTCATCTGGAGGGGGAGAGAAACAAGAAGAGAGGAGGGCTCCTAGCCCTGTGGTTTCTGACAATGAGACTGACCTTGATGAATACTAGTATCCTCCTACCAAAGACAGGTATAAGCAAGTCGAAGACCGGTTAAGCGCGATGGAGATCCAGAAGATCCCTGGGCTGGATTTTGGAGAGTTGGGTTTGGCATCTGGGGTGGTAATTCCCCACAAGTTTAAAGAACCAGTCTTTGCTAAATACGACGGGGTCTCCTGCCCAAAGCTACACCTCCGCTCGTATGTTAGAAAGATTCAGCCATATACTGCTGACAAGAACCTATGGATCCATTTCTTTCAAGATAGTCTTTCAGGGACTCAACTTGAATGGTTCTACTAACTGGAAGGAGCTAACGTCCGTAATTGGGAGGACCTTGCTGCTGCTTTTTACAAGCAGTACCAATATAATGCCGACCTTGCTCCCACGCGTACCCAACTTCAGGGTATGTCTATGGGTGCGAGGGAAGGTTTTAAAGACTACGCTCAGAAATGGAGGGACCTTGCTGGAAGAGTACAACCCCCTTTGGCTGATAGAGAGTTAGTGGATATGTTTCGATGGACCTTGTCTGGTCCGTATTTTAACCATCTGATTGGAAGTTCATCATCCGAGTTTACTGAGCTGATTATGACCAGGGAAAGAGTTGAGGCCGGTATCAAGAGCGACAAGATACAAAAAGGTGCTTCGTCAAGCACGGAGAAGAATCCTTTTAAGAAGGAATCCAACGCAGTTTATAGCGCAAAGAGCCAAAACAGACCTGAGCTCCGCCAAGCAGTTAATGCGGTTGTTATATCAAGGCCTGCTGTTGCCCCACAACGCAATAATCAGCCAAGAGCAGAGAGGCCGTAGAGACAATTCACTCGGCTCAGTATGACCCTATCTTAAATTCTGCCGCAGTTGCTAAAGACCAACTTGGTGACTCTGAGGGAAGCCCCGAAGAATCCCAATACTACATCACCGCTGTACAATTCGAACGCCCGCTGTGCTTTTCACTCTGATAGCCCAGGGCATGATACGAATAACTGCTGGGTCTTGAAGAATAAGGTACAGGATCTGATTGAAGCTAAGGAGATTGAGTTCGAAGCGCCGAAAAAGCCTAATGTCATAACAACACCTATGCCCAAACATGACGCGGGAGTGAATGCGATTGAAGACGATGATGAAGAGTTTGATGTTGACAACTGGATTTACCCAACTGCCGACGGTGGATTGAGCAACTGGATAATGAAGGAGTCTATGCATGTTTCTTTTATTACCCAGTAATGAGACTTTTGTTTTAAGTTTGTAACAGACAATTTTTAAACTTTACGGCCCTGTGTCTTACCCGAGGCACCGTGGCTTTGTTTTTGAGGGCTTGATATTTGTCATTTCCATATATCATTAATAAAAGCATTGGACGTTTTTCTTGCATTACGAATTTTACGCTCCTTGTTTTTATTTCTTTTTTTATCTTGCAAAACATCTATTTTACACACACTCACATATACAGGTCTACATCCACTCTGGATCCTACTAATAATGACTCTGCTACTGCCAGTTATGAGTTTGAAAGTCCGATCAACCAAGTCGAGGAGGAAGGTAAGGATGATTGCGAAGTGCCTGGGGAACTTGCTAGACTGTTACTTCAGGAAGAGAGGGCTATACAGCCGCATGAAGAGCCGGTGGAATCAGTGAATCTGGGTACATAGGTAGACAAGAAAGAGGTCAAGATTGGTGCAAATCTGGAGCTTAGTGTTAAACTACGGCTAATTCATATGCTGCGTGGCTATGTTGAGATCTTTGTCTGGTCTTATAAAGATATGCCTGGGTTGGATACTGATATCGTGGTTCATCGATTGCCTACCAAGGAAGACTGTCCTCCAGTGAAACAAAAAGTTCGCCGAATGCGCCCAGAGATGTATGAGAAAATCAAGGCTGAAGTTATGAAACAGTTTGATGCCGGATTTCTAGTAGGTACTTCTTACCCACAGTGGGTGGCCAACGTGGTTCCGGTGCCGAAGAAGGATGGTAAGGTTCGAATGTGTGTTGACTATAGGGATTTAAACAGGGCAAGCCCCAAGGATGATTTTCCTCGGCCTCATATCGACGTTCTAGTTGACAACATTGCACAACACAAGGTCTTCTCCTTTATGGATGGTTTCTCCGGTTATAATCAGATTAAGATGGCTCCCAAAGACATGGAGAAGACAACTTTTGTTACTCAACGGGGTACCTTTTTCTACAAGGTCATGCCTTTCATATTGAAGAATGTTGGGGCAACGTATCAGCGCGCCATGGTCGCTCTGTTCCACGACATGATCCATCATGAGATTAAGGTATACGTTGACGACATGATTGCAAGATCCCAGACTGAAGGGGAACATCTGGACCATCTTCAGAAGCTGTTTGACAGGTTGAAGTTGTACAAGCTGAGGTTAAACCCGAACAAGTGCACCTTCAGAGTGAGGTCTGGTAAGTTGATGGGTTTCGTCGTAAGTGACAAAGGTATTCAAGTGTATCCTGCCAAGGTGAAGGCTATACAGGAAATGCCAGCTCCCCGAACAGAAAAAGAATTCAGAGGCTTTTTGGGACGGTTGAATTACATTGCCCGATTCATATCACACCTGACTTCTACTTGTGAGCCAATCTTCAAGTTACCGAAGAAAGATCAAGTGGTAAGATGGAGTGATGAATGTCAGGCCTCTTTCGAAAGGATCAAGGAATATCTCCAAGAGCCACCTATTCTGATGCATCCAGTTGAAGGGAGACCTCTAATCTTATACTCGACAACTCAATGGGGTGTGTGCTGGGGCAGCATGACGAGTCTGGCCGCAAAGAGCATGCTATTTACTACCTTAGCAAAAAGTTTACCGACTGCGAGACCTGATACTCGTTGCTTGAGAAAACTTACTGCGCTTTGGCATGGGCTGCTCGTCGGCTGAGACAATATATGCTGACTCACACCACCTTATTGATATCAAAGATGGATCCAATCAAGTATATCTTTGAGAAGCCTGCCTTGTCCGGAAGAATAGTGAGATGGCAGATGATCTTGACTGAGTATGACATCCAATACACGACCCAAAAGGCAAGTAACGGAAGTGTGTTAGCAGATCATCTGGCACATCAGGCAGTGGACGATTACCAGTCTATGAACTTCGAGTTCCCGAATGAGAATATCATGATAGTGACTGACTGTGAGACGCCTGGACCGGATGAAGGACCTGGGGAGGGATCCCGATGGTCTATGTACTTTGACGGAGCTTTAAACGCTTTGGGTAATGGCATTGGCACCGTGATCATATCTCCTGAAGGCTCTCATACTCCGTTCACCGTCCGTCTGTGTTTCAACTGCACCAACAACATGGGGGAGTATGAGGCATGCATCATGGGTCTTCGAGCAACAATTGACCTAAAGATTAAGTTCTTAAGTGTATTCGGAGATTCCGCTCTCGTGATCAGTTAGATCAAAGGCGAGTGGGATACGAAACACCCAAATCTTATTCCTTACAAGGAGTATGTGTTGACTTTACTTCCACACTTCGAAGAGATAACCTTTGAACACTTCCCTAGAGAGGAGAATCAGTTGGCGGACGCGCTAGCTACGATGTCTTCTATGTTCAAAGTCAGGTGCGACAATAAAGCTCCCCAGATTACCATTGAGAGGTTGGACGAACCTACACATTGCTGTGACATTGAGACTGAGGAGATAACAGATAGACCCTGGTTCCATGAGGTAAAAAGATATCTTGAGGCTCAAGAATACCCTGAGGGTGCATCTGTTAATGATAATAAGTTTCTGAGGAGGTTCGCGGCGAAGTTCTTCATCAGTAATGGCATTCTTTACAAGCGTTACCATGATTCAACCTTACTGCGATGTGTGGATAAGAACGAGGCAGAATGGATCATGATAGAGTTACATGAAGGTACTTTCGAAACTCATTCCAGTGGACACACCATGGCAAAAAAGATCCTACGGGAAGGATATTATTGGTCCACAATGGAAGCCGACTGTTATCAGCATTCTCGGACCTGTCATAAGTTCCAAGTCTATGCTGATAAGGTGCACATACCTCTAGTTCCTCTGAACGTCTTGACAGCTCCTTGGCCTTTCGCAATGTGGGGCATCGACATGATCGACGAGATCAGACCTACGGCATCCAACGGGCATCGTTTCATCTTGGTAGAAATTGATTACTTTACAAAGTGGGTTGAAGCAGCTTCCTTTGCTACCTTGACCAATAACGTCGTGGCACGATTCATTCAGCATAATATGATCTGTCGATACGGTGTACCAGAGAGGATCATTATGGACAATGGTACAAATCTCAACAATAAGATGATCACCAAGCTCTGCAAACAGTTCAAGATACAACATCACAACTCTTCTCCCTACCGGCCGAAGATGAATGGGGCTGTTGAAGCAGCTAATAAGAACATCAAGAAGATTGTGCAGAAGATGACGGTGACGTACAAAGATTGGCACGAGATGCTACCGTTTTCTCTTCATGGGTATCGTACCTCAGCGCGGACGTCAACATGGGCAACACCATATTCCTTGGTATATGGTATGGAGGCAGTCTTTCCCATTGAAGTACAGATACCCTCTCTTCGGATTATGAAGGACGCAGGTTTAAGCGAAGATAACTGGATTCAGACCCGGCTTGATCAGCTGAATTTAATCGACAAAAAGAGACTTACTGCTATTTGTCATGGTCAGACGTATCAAAAGCGGATGATCAAGGCATTTAACAAGAAAGTTAGACGACAAGAGTATCAAGCTGGAGATCTGGTAATCAAGCGCATTATCTTACCTCAAGGTGATCCCAGAGGCAAATGGACCCCTACTTACGAAGGGTCATTTGTAGTTAAGAACATTTTCTCAGGAGGAGCTATGATTCTAACCACCATGGATGGTGATGACCTTCCTCACCCCGTCAATGCAAACATAGTGAAAAGATACTACACATAATCAAAGACCCGCTAGGTTGATTGGCCTAGGCAAAAATAAGGGCTTCCCGGCGAACCAAAAGGGTTCGGGGAAAAATAAAGGATGAAAATGAAAAAATCTGTACACTCGGCAAGTCGAAAACCTGAAAAGGCGGCTTGGGAAAAAAAGGGTATCCCGGTGGACTGAAAACCCGAAAGGGCGGTCCAGGCAAAAATTAGGGATCAAAGCGTAACACTATGTCTCATTGGATCACCTTGCAATCAGATTTCGGTATCAACTATCAACCTCGGACGACACTAATCAATCTGATCTACCTTCAACCAAGTGGCAAAGTGATGAGATGCTCGAGGACATAAAGGAAATAGCAGAGTTGGAACCCAGTGGGATTATTCACATAGATGTTTTTCTTTGTTTTTCACAAATTGTATAAATTCTGTTAGTTCCGCGGCGTTCTCTTACTAGGACGTCAGCCCCTTATACAAAAACGCCTATTTACAAGCCAAACTTCAAAATCAATACAATTCATTTTCACAAATAAGTTTTCCTTTTTTTGTTTTGTTTTGTGAGAACATCCAATGTTCAGTTTTTGATATATGCATTTGACATTGATTGCTGCTCATAAATATTTACATGCAAAACAAAAGAAGATTACTTGTAATATCAGAAATAGGGGCAAACGAGAAATGTCCAAACCATACAGCTGCTCTGTCCACCAGGTATAAGGATAGACCTAGCTGGAGGAAACGATCGAAAGTACATTCATTCCCCGTAGAGTAAGAGAAAGACCAATAATGTTAGCTCTCCCCAGCTGGAGGAAACGATCGAAAGTACATTCATTCCCCGCAGAGTAAGAGAAAGACCAATAATGTTAGCTCTCCCCAGGTGAGACGCGCACATGTGAATGAATCAGTAATATTCTCCCCAAGCAGATCTTATCTACCATCAACACTGAAAAGTCTTATCATCCCCAATGGAGTATAAAAAATATCCCCAGTGGAGTTTGAAGAGTTGTCCCCAATAGATCCTGGAAGATTATCTCCAGTAGAGTCCAAAAGGACTATCCCCAGTAAGGTCGCTATTGGAAAGTCATCCCCATCGGAGTTCTTCCTTTCACAAACAGGAATTCAATCCTCAACAGGATTCACTGTCACCAGCAGCGGTAATTCATTCCCAGCTGAATTTATCAACAGAATCCTCAACAAAGCATCTCTTCCCCACAAAGTCGTTCTCTCGTTGGTTTATTCCCCAGCGGGGTTATCCTCTCCTGCAGGTTTATTCTCACAAACATCTTCATCCACTATCTCCAGCGGAAACGAAGAATTCAATTCTTTTCTCCAGCAGCAAACATGGATTTATTCCCCTAGCAAAAAACACTACATTTCCATACATCATGACACATGCATACGCATCATACAACACAATCTCATTTATTTTGAGGACATCATTGCCTGATACATATCATGCATTACATACAGCTAACCTTTACTTTTCAAGAAAGGATACGATTAAATTCTCACAAGTTTAAGCTATGAAGCTTCTACCTCAGTCGAATTACGGACAAGCTCCTAAATCTCGACAAAGATATTACTTTAGTTGAATTATGGAAGAGTTCCTAAATCTCAACAAATATGTTTCCTCAGTTGAATTATGGACGAGCTCCTAAATATAAACAGAGACGATTTCCTCAGTCGAATTATGGACGAGTTCCTAAATCTCGACAGAGCTTTTACCTCGGTTGAATTACAAACAAGTTCCTAAATCTTAGCAAAGCAGTTGAATTACGAACGAGTTCCTAAATCTCGACAGAGCTTTTACCTCGGTTGAATTACGGACAAGTTCCTAAATCTCAGCAAAGCAGTTGAATTACGGAAAAGTTCCTAAATCTCAGCAAAGTTGTTTCTCAAGTTGAATTACGAACAGGCTCCTAAATCTCAACAAAGTTGTTTCTCAGTTGAATTACGGACGAGTTCCTAAATCTCAGCAAAGATGTTTCATCAGTTGAATTACAGACGATGTTCCTAAATCTCAGTAGAGATGTTTCTCCAGTTGAATTATAGACGAATTCCTAAATCTCAGCATAAATATTCCCCCAGTTGAATTACGGACGAGCTCCTAAATCTCAGCAAAGATGTTTCTCCAGTTGAATTATGGACGAGTTCCTAAATCTCAGCAGAGATGGTTTCTTAGTTGAATTACGGACGAGTTCCTAAATCTCAGCAATTTTTTCCTTGGTTGAATTACGAACGAGTTCCTAAATCTTGACAAAGATGTTTCCTCGGTTGAATTGCGGACGAGCTCCTAAATCTCAGCAGAGATGTTCCTCCAGTTGAATTACGGACAAATTACTAAATCTCGACAAAAGTATTTCCTCAGTCGAATTACGAACGAGCTCCTAAATCTCAACAGATATGTTCCTCGGTCGAATTACGGACGAGTTCCTAAATCTCGACAGAGATGTTTCCTCGGTTGAATTACGGACGAGTTCCTAAATCTCAGCAGAGATGTTCCTCAAGTTGAATTACGGACGAGTTCCTAAATCTCAGCAAAATTGTTTCTTCAGTTGAGTACAGACGACCAAAGTTCCTAAATATCAACAGAGACGACTCATCAGCAGAATGATAGACGACGAAGCTCCTAAATTTCTACTTTTCTCAACAAAGATCAATTTTCCCCAGCAGAATCTTCCTCAACAACAGGTATGCAAGCCCTCACTAAGGAATCTCTTATGCGATCGACACCCTTAAAATGGCATCTTTAAGCCCATCTCCCATCAGCAATCTCCAAATGGCATCTGTAAGCCCATTCCCGACATCACAAAACAATCACCAATTCATGGGAGTGCAAATTTCTAGGCACTCTAGTGTTCAATCCTCTTCCACCATCGGATCACGAAAGGCACGAAAACCAATCTACATCCTCAGGTTTAAGAAGATTGAACAGGGGCAGCTGTTGTACCCTAAAATTTCCCCTCCCATATTTCTCAAAGCATTGCAAGAAAGATCTCCAAGTTGCTCAAGGTAGTCCAAGAGTTGGCTAGACAAGCTCTCTCCTAAGACAGTCTACCCCAAATTAGGGTTTCATGTTGCATCAAGATCCTTGAGTCCAAGTGACCCCAAGTGATCACCAATGTCCTAATATGTTCTCAAGATCATCCATGTCATGTTTCAAGCCTTGAAGAGGAATTTTACTCATTCACCAACATCAAATACATCTCATTGTTCATTCATATGATGCGACTCAAAACTATGCAAATGCATGTGGTACCATTGGAGCAGAACTCCCATCTCAAAAATCTAATCTGCCAATTAATAGAGGTATCAACAAGGCATAGCCTTCATCTCAAAATTTCCAATCCAGGCCATCTCAACGAGCATAAGCTCCATCTCAAAAATGCAATGTATGCCATGAATGTAATAACACACTCAGTTAACAACATCTCAAAACACATCTTAAAATAACAACATCTCAATCGTCTCAAAATGACAACATCTCAGTCATATCAAACAACAACATCTCAATCATCTCAGAAACAACAACATCTCAAAACACATCTCAAAACAACAACATCTCATAAACATCTCAAAACATCTCGATTACAGCATCTCATAAACATCTCAAAATAATTTATTAAACATCATTTATTTATCAAACATCATTTGTTCATCATAACTATCAAAGACAACTTTAATAACCACATATTACTAATAACTTAGCTGTATATTCATACTACAGTAAGCCATATTGTTATTCTGCTACTGTACATCATTACAGTCACTAAATCCTACTGTCATAATTCTAACAGCAGCCTCTAACATCTCAAAATTCATCATTCTGTCCAAAAAACAGCACAACGGTCATCTACGGAAATTAATTCTAAATCCTAAATTGGTTACTGGGATTACACTTCTTATCCATCATTTAAATCATATAGAATAAAGTTCATTGCGTTAGCTAACCAACGCTTCGAACGACATCTCAAACAACATCTTAAAACTCAAGTTACAATAATTTAAAAACTGATTCTGCCAAAATTATTCAGTATGCATCGACACAAAACACTATGCATCGACTCATCCTACTTCATATGTATACTATGAGTCAACACATCCTCCTTTTGATCGACTCATTCTGGTTTTCAATACAGCATGTATAGACACATGCACTCTTCGTGTCGACTCATCCCGAGTCTTGTATTCATCATGCATCGACACATCCTCTCTTCGCGTCGACTCATTCTGAGTCTTATACTTAACATGCATCGATGCAAGCCCTGCATGCATCGACTCATCCTGAGTCTAACATCCTCCTTGCATCGACTCATCCGGTTTGAGGTCGACGCATCCTGCGATTTTCTACTTAATTTTCTGCGTTTCTACTGTAATTCACTACGGGAATCATAATTACAGTCCTACAAACTTCATTATCATCATGATAATTCATCACCTATCATTAAACTCCATTACACTATCGATTACACAACGTAATAACATCATTACTCATCTAGAATTCATCAATATTCATCATACATCATTCATAACACATCTAATTCAAGAACAAACATCAATTACATCTAACCTCACGTATCAAATATCATTAACCCAATTATAAAGCCAGAACCCCACCCTTACCTTGGATCGAAGGTCACTCTACAATTTCCGGGATGAATCTTTGTTCTTGCCGTTTCCTTCAAAATCCAACAGCTTCACGTTCTCCTCAAATCCTTATTTCTCTTCTTACTGCTTCTTCCTTCTATTCTAACAACAAATAATAAAATAACCTAATATTATTATATTATTCCTTATTGGGCTTAAAACCTACACCCCCTTATTACTTCCACTCACACCATATAGGCCCACATTAAATAATATTAGCTACTAACATTATTTCGCATAATAATATAATACCTCAAATATATTATTATTTCTCCATTTAATAAAATAAATCCAATTTAATAACACTTCTTCACAATTATTCCAAAAATAATTTAATTAAATAATTAATTAAATTACGGGCGTTACAAAGGCCAGGGAGAGATTCAGGAAATATTTCCTAATGAGAAGTTGTTAATGATAACTGCAGGTGTGACTCCCTGGTATGCTGATATTGTAAACTACCTGGTCAGCAAAGTTATTCCACCTGAATTCAATTATCAACAAATGAAGAGGTTCTTTCACCTAACTAGAAGCTACTTCTGGGATGGACCTTTCCTTTACAAAATATATCATGACCAATTGTTAAGAAGATGTGTGGACCAGCTAGAGCCACGACAGATCTTGTATGCCTGTCATGCGGCACCTTATGGAGGACATTTTGGAGGAGTCAGAATTGCAACCAAGGGCTACAATCAGGTTACTTATGGCCCTCTATTTTTAAAGATGATGCTGGTTTGGTAAAAAAGTGTGATATATGCCAAAAATTGGGGAACATCTCCATTAAGCAGGAAATGCCTTTCACCAACATCTTAGAAATTGAAATTTTTTATGTGTGGGGCATTGACTTCATGGGGCCATTTCCTTAATATTTTGGTAATCTTTACATATTAGTAGTTGTTGACTATGTATTTAAATGGATAGAGGCAATGGTAACTCCTTCTAATGATGCTAGGTTGGTGACCAAATTTTAAGTGAAACACATTTTGTCTAGACATGGCACCCCTAGAGCCATCATTAGTGATGGATCGACCCATTTTTTCAATAGAATCTTTGAGAATTTGATGGCAAAGTATAGGGTGAAACACAAATTTTTTGCTGCCTATCATCCATAGTGTAATGGGCAAGCTGGAATCTATAACAGAGAGATAAAAAGGATCTTAGAAAAGGTTGTGAATCCAGCAAGGAAGGACTGGTCAAGGCATTTGGATGATGCTTTGTGGGCATATAAAGCTGCTCTTAAGACGCCCCTTGGCATGTCTCCCTACAGACTTGTCTATGGAAAGGCGTGCCACTTGCCAATTGAGTTAGAGCATAGAGCTTTCTGGGCTGCCAAAACTTTAAACTTTGATTTATCCAAGGATGGCCAAGCTAGAATGCTTCAACTCAATGAGCTTGAAGAGCATAGGCTGTTCTCCTATGAAAATGTTGAATTGTATAAAGAAAGGACCAATAAATGGCACAATAGTAAGTGCTTGAAGAAGGACTTGGTTGAAGGATAACTTGTTCTTTTATTCAACTCTAGATTAAAACTCTTCCCTGGAAAGTTGAAATCTAGATGGTATGGGCCCTTTAAGTTAATTAAGATTCATCCTCATGAGACACTGGACTTGTTGAATGAAGAAACAGGCCAGACCTTTAAAGTTAATGGTCATAGAGTGGAAGTGTATCATGGTAAATCCCTAAACAACACAAGGACCACCATGTTTTTGCAATATTCTCTTTGATCAATTCTAAGGGCAGGCTATAAGACGTTAAAATAGTGCTACTAGGAGGAAGCCCAGCTTTAATGTTTATTTTGTTTGTAGTTATTTACTTTTACAGGAGTGACAATAAAGAAAAGGGATCCAGAGTCTAGTCTTATCGTGACTATGTTATCTGGCAATATTTCACAAGAAAGGATTGAGTATGAGAGGATTTATCAATGTGGAAGTAACATGGGAAAGAACATGGAATGAGAACCCCATCCTTTCAACTGGACAGTGAGGACACTGTCCATAGTTTAAGTTTGGGGGATTGGTGGTAAGAGTCGTGACTCGACTCTTCTTCAAAATCACCTTTTTTATTGATAAAAATCCTTTAAGTTTAGGCCTTTTAAAATTTTGTTTTTCTTGTTCTGTTGGCTTCTTGAAGCCTGTTTAATTAATGAACTATTTTTCATTTTTTTTAGAGTAGTTTATTTTTTGTTTTTTAAAAAAAGAATAAGGGACAAGTAGAGCAAAGTTGAGTAACATTCCCCTTCGAACAAATTAGTTAAATAAACTAGGGAGAATTCTATTGGATCTCAATTTCAGGAGACAACGATGTGTGGAGTATTTGTTGTGCAAACTTTTGTGTTATAGATAACCCCTGTCATGACTTAGGTAGTCTAAGAAGTAGGAAACTTGTAGATAATAGGATTTTGTTTGGTTAACTGAATAATCTTATTAGGGAGGTAAAATACTTCTGTTAAATAAGAACGGGAACACTCCGGGAAAACTACATAAATGAAAAAGAAAAAGAGTGCATAATGTTGTACAAGAAGTTGCCAAAAGAGCATTTTTCATTTAAAAGCTCTTGTGCTCGAAACTGGAAGAGCATGCTCTTGTTCCCGAAACTGGAAGAGCATCAAGGTTTTGTTCCTGTGCTCAAAATTGGAGGAACAGACATGCCCCCACCTTTCTCAAAAGACTTAAATTATAAAATGAGTAAAGATCATTCAAGCAAAGGGTAGCTGCAAAAAACCTTGAAAATGAAATGCAGTTTGGTCCTAGGTAAAGGTTCAGAGGACATAAAGTCATAAACCCCCCACTAGGTTAGAATTTGAGTAGAGAAAAATAAATTTTGATACTAAGCTTATTTACTTCAAAGAAGAGCTCCTTCGTGACAGGATATGTTGGTAGTTTCAAAAGCATAAGAACAATTTAGATTGGGCCCTAACTCTGAGTAATATCTGTTTTATAGCTAGTCCATAGAAGAATAGCCCTAAGTTTCATAGGTTTTGATTTGATAATAGAGGGGAGATGTTTCTTAAAGTTGTTATATTTTGTCTTTGCCTGTCGCATCACCTGAGGGCAGGTAATGGTTCAAGTTTGGGTGTGTGTTAACACACATTTATGAATGCTAATTCATGCCTTATTTAGTTAGATTTTAATCTTGTTAAAGTGATTTCTAGTTTAATTTATTGCTTTTATGTTTATTTTTGCATTTAGTGTGAAGCACAATAGGTGCTTCACTTTTTACCTTTTAGTTTTTTTTTATATGATCATAGGCAAGCACTATCGTAACGTTGGAAGACTGTGGAAGCAAGCCCAAATAGGAGCTGAAATAAGGAAGCTTTGAGCAAAGGAATCCAATATGGAATGCTGCAGCTAGAGAGGGAATTGTGCTGGAGAGGATAAAAGGAGGGGACATGCAAAGGAAAATTTAAGGTTCAAATTCAAAGAGAAAGGTAATGGAGTAGCTACAAGACAAAAAGGGTACAGTCTATGCCCTGCTATGCCTGGAAGCACCTTTTGCACACTGCTACAACGCTTACACCACTCCACCTTGTCTCCCAATGTTGTCCCCTCTGTGTACTATGGTTTTTGCTGGCTAAGGATCCGATAAAGGTTTTTGGCGCTAAAAGTGTGGGCTTGATGTGATTTATAAGATAAAGCCCGTGATCCAAGGAAAAATCAAAACCCTAGCTCATTGCTTAGAAATAGAGGAGCTTGCTAAAGAAAGAAAAAAGGAGGAGGCTATTTTAAGAGTTTTTACACAAGAGTTAGAAGGTTGGAGTGAAGCGAGCAAGTTCATCTCCTCATATCCAGTCTGGTGCTAACAGACAAGCAGAGTCATGACTGAAGACTTCTTCCAAAGACTATCCGTCCTAAGGAGTTGTCCAAGTGTTCTCTTAGGTTTAATATTTTGTCATTTTAATTGAATGATGATGTTTAATGTAAGACCTTTGTTTGTAGTTTGTACTCAGCTCACTATGAGTTAAACCTTTTATAGTTGAGATCATAGAAGTTAATATTAATGTGTGTTTAAGTTATGTGTTGTGTGGTTAGTGCATGATTTACCCTGTGTTATTTTGATATATATTTATTTCTTTGAGTGATCACCTTAGGAATAGATAACAACTTGTTAATTGTTGAGACATCCTTTAACAAGTGGAACATCATGAGTAAAAATGGTTGAAAGAGTAGGATAAACATATTCACTTGCCAAGTTTACTTAGACATAAGAAACTACAATCATTAAGGAATTCATATTTACAATAAGATGTGTGCTAGGGTTAATAGTGAGACATAGACATATGGTCCCTACCTCTTTGTATGCATGTTCTGAATGCTGAAGACATACACATCTAGATCACTCTGATGTTTCATGTCACGACTCCACACATCACTAATGCATGAACACATGAACACATTAATGGATCTTTGCTCATCTCAATCACTCTTGATCTAATACACTCTAACTCACACTACTATTAATCTTATTTATGCAACATAAACCTTCTGTTACCAACCATATTATTATTTCTCTACTTAAGCTTAAATTGAAAGAATAGAGTCTTACAAAGTCACAACTATAGTAGCATTTACTCTCTATGGGATCGATACTTTTCTTATCACTTATGATTGATGTGATCGTGTATAATTACGCATATTAATATCATATTCACACAATCCACAACAAGTTTTTAGCATCGTTTCCGGGGAGTAAATTGTTATATTTTCTGATTTTGTATTTACTTCTATTTTGTTCATTTAAGAATTTGTGTTTTTGATGTTCTGCTGTAGTTTGGTGTCACTATACGTGTTGATTATTGTATGCACAAATCATTGCGCCAAGTTCACAATGGTTATTTTGATCCTGGAAGAGCACTTAGAGCACTGAGGAGACAACATCTTTCCATACACATTCAAGGGATTCCTGCAGATGTTAACTTGGTTGACTTAGGAGAGCCTCATACACTAGAAGCAAGTGATAACGAGAAAGAGACAGAAGTTGTCATGGCTGAGACAGACATTTTTGGCATTGCCAATGATAGGGAATGTAGCATCAGAGACTGTGTTGTTTTTGACCCTAATGCCATGAGTATTGGGATTGTGCTGCCAGAAATCACAACAACACAGTTCAAGTTCAAGCCTATGCTATTCCAAATGTTACAAACTACTGGGAAGTATTCTGGATCTCCTAGCGAAGACCCTCACTTACATCTAAGGCAATTTCTAGATGTGGTTGGAAATTTCAAGGTTTCAGGCGTGACTGATGATGCCTTTCGGCTCAGATTGTTTCCATACTCTCTACGGGACAGAGCCAAGAGCTGGTATAATTTCTTAGTGCCCAATTCCATAGCTACATGGAATAACCTTGCTGAGAAGTTCTTAGAAAAATAATTTCCTCCTTCCTAAAATGCAAATATGAGAAATGAGATCACCTCATTTAGGCAAGGAGAGGATGAATCACTATTTGACACTTGGGAGAGATTTAAGGAACTACTTAGGCAGTTCCCACACCATGACATTCCTATTTGCATTCAACTGGAAAAGTTCTATAATGTACTAATTCCTTCATCTGGGAATATGCTTGTTGACTCAAGTGGAGGAGCGCTATTGTCTAAGTCATATGAAGAAAGATATAGGTTGATAGAGAGCATCACGACCAACACCTACCAATGGCCAATTTCTAGAGTTAATGTCAGTGCTACGCAAAAGAAACCAGCGGAAGTTTATGAGGTTGCTGAAACAACAACATTAGCAGCTCAAGTATCTCAAATTCATCAAATGGTGAAGAATATGATGTTTCTAGACGTGACTAAGCTTGAGCCAGTGAAGGTGGTTACAGACGCGTTTAAGGTTTATTTTGTATACTGTGGAGGGGCACACTTATTTGAGGAATGTTCTTCAAGTCCAGTTTCTGTCAACTATGTTGGCAATAACACCAACAGATACAACAACCCCTACAACAACACATACAACCCAGGATGGCACAATCATCCAAGTTTTTCTTGGAGCAACAACCAAAATCAACTGAAGCCTCAAGCCAACAAAGCACCATAAATCCCACCTAGTTTTGTTGCACCTAACTATGCAGTGGAAAATCAAAGCAACAAGAAGCTGGAGAATGTTATAAAGTCATTCATGCAAGAGACCAAAACCATTTATCAAGCACAAGTAGTGAGCATCAAGAATATTGAGAACCAAGTCGGGCAAATTGCCACGGCTTTGAGCTCAAGAACTATGGGAACACTTCCAAGTCTCATGAAATACCTGCATCTACCTCTGGAGTAAAGATTGTAGAAGCTTGAAAGATGATTACTTTGATAAGTGGCAAAGAATATGAAGGACAACTTCAAGTTTCTAAAGAGACAAGTGGAGTCTTTCCTGAGAAAGACATTTCTGTAGGCCAAGAAGAAACCAGTGAGGAACCAACATCAGCTGGACAACAAGACACAAATACAACTATTGAAGTCCTGACTCTAAGTCCAGGAAAGAAACCCGAAGGCATGCATGAGCTTGACATAAAGCAAAGGTTTTTTCAAGAGGGACCACCACCTCCTTTTCCACAAAGGATGAGGAAGGCCAAGGAAGAGCAACAGTTTGGCAAGTTCATGAAGATACTCAAGCAACTCCATGTCAATGTTCCCTTGATTGAAGTTGTTGAGAAGATGCCAAAATATTCTAAGTTCATGAAAGATGTGCTCGCTAAAGGAAAAGAGTAGGAGAGTTTTCCATGGAGGCACTCACTCAAGAGTGTAGCCAATTGGTGCAAGGCAAACTCCCTCCTAAACTGAAGGATCTAGGGAGTTTCACTATCCCATGCAACATTGGGGATACCTTTTCTGGAAAATAATTGTGAGATTTGGGGGCTAGCATCAACCTTATGCCCCTTTCCATTTTTGAGAAGCTAGGGATAGGCGCAACCAGGCCTATAACCATCTCCTTGAAATTGGCAGATAGAATTATTTTCTACCCTCAAGGAAAGATTGAAGATGTATTGGTAAAGGGTTATAAGCTTGTTTTCCCTGCTGAATTTATTATTATGGATTTTGATGCGTATGAAGAAACACCCATTATTTTGGGAAGACATTTCCTTACAACGAGAAGGACTTTAATTGATGTAGAAAAGGGAGAGCTCACTATGAGGGTGAATGGTTAGCAAGTAGTATTTAATGTGATGAATGCATTACAATACCCAGATGAAGATGTTGCTGACTGCTCTCTGATTTTTAGCTGGGAATGAATTATTCATAAGACTATGCTGAAGTCAAGCAATGTCTTGACTCAAGAACTGGGAAAGTTAGAGAAATAAGACATTATACAAGAATAAATTGCATATGGGCCTGTTTATAAACCAAGTAGTGAGGAAAAATTCAAGAAAGTATTGGATCTATCTGCTGAGGAGAAGAAGTAACTCTCTCCTTCCATAGAAGTTCCTCCTGAGTTATAACTTAAGAAACTTCCTACCCATTTACAATATGCTTTCCTAGAGGCAGGATAGGAGTTGCCTGTAATAGTTGTAGCTAATTTGGCTGAAGATCAAAAGGATCAGTTGTTGGAGGTACTGAAGAAACACAGAAAGGAAATAGCTTGGAAAATCTCTAATATTAAATGGATTAGTCCCACTATTTGCATGCATAGAATCATATTATAAGATAATGCCAAGGATAGCATCGAGAGTCAAAGGAGACTTAACCCCATCAGAAAGGAAGTGGTCAAGAAAGAGATTATCAAGTGGTTAGATGTTGGGATTATCTATCTTATCTCTAACAATGTGTGGGTGAGTCCTATCCAATGCGTGCCTAAGAAGGGATGCATGACTGTAGTTAGCAGTGAGAAAGATAAATTAATATCCACTAGAATAGTTACTGGATGGAGAATATGTATGGACTACAGGAAGCTAAACAAGGACACAAGGAAAGATCATTTCCCTTTACCCTTCATTGATCAGATGCTTGATAGATTGGTTGGAAATTAGTACTATTGTTTCTTGGATGGCTACTCGGGGTACAACCAAATAGCCATTGCTCCAGAAGACTAGGAAAATACAACTTTCACTTGTCCCAATGGTACTTTTGCTTTTAGAAGAATTCCTTTTGGGTTGTGCAATGCACCAACCACTTTTCAAAGATGTATGATGGCCATTTTCTCGGATATCATTGAAAGTTCCATGGAGGTATTCATGGATGATTTTTATGTTTTGGAGAATCATTCAAAAGATGCCTAGAGAATTTGGATCTAGTTTTAAAAAGGTGTGAGGAGAACAAGTTGGTGCTGAATTGTGAGAAATTCCACTTCATGGTGAAGGAAGGAACTGTTCTTGGGCACAAAATTTCAAAGAAGGGCTTGGAAGTGGATCAAGCCAAGATAGACATTATAGAAAAACTGCCACCACCTACCAACATCAAAGGAATTAGAAGCTTTCTGGGGAATGTTGGGTTCTATAAAATATTTATTAAAGACTTTTCAAAAATCACCAAGCCACTTTGCCAATTATTGCAGCTTGATGCGCCTTTTGAGTTCAGTCACGATTGTGTGAGTTCTTTTAACTTATTTAAGAAAACACTAATTTCGGCACCAATAGTGAAGGCTCCTGAACGGACAAAGCCATTCGAGCTAATGTGTGGTGTAAGTGATTTTGAAATAGAAGCGGTTTTGGGTCAGAGGCACAACAAGGTATTTCATACCAAATACTATGCTAGTAGAACATTGATTGAATCTCAAATCAATTACACCACTATTGAGAAGGAACTGCTAGCTATAGTCTTTGCTTTTGACAAGTTCAAGCCATATTTAGTGGGTACCAAGGTGATTGTATACACTGATCATGCAACTATCAAGTACCAAATTGCTAAGACAGATGCTAAACCGGGGCTTATTAGATGGGTGTTGTTGCTGCAAGAATTTGACTTGGAGATAAGAGTTAAAAAAAGGAGTTGAGAACCAGGTATCTGACCACTTGTTAAGACTACCAGAAGAAGCGTAAGAGAAAGGCCAGGGAGAGATTCAAGTAGCATTTCCTGATGAGAATCTATTAATGATAACTGTAGGCGTGAATCCCTGGTATGCTGATATTACAAACTACCTGGTCAGCAAAGTTATTCCACCTTAATTCCATTATCAACAAATGAAGAGGTTCTTTCACCTAACCAGAAGCTACTTCTGGGAGGAACCGTTCCTTTAAAAAAGAGGCGCCGACCAATTTTATAGAAGATGTGTGGACCAGCCAGAGGCACGAAAGATCTTGTCTGCATGTCATGAGGCACCTTATGAAACAAATTTTGGAGGAGTTAGAACTGCAACAAAGGTGCTACAATTAGGTTATTTTTGGCCCTCTATTTCTAAAGATGTTGCTGATTTGATAAAAAAGTGTGATAGATTCCAAAGAATGGGGAACATCTCCATGAAGCAAGAAATGCCTCTCACCAACATCTTAGAAATTGAAATTTTTGATGTATGGGGCATTGACTTCATGGGGCCATTTCCTTAATATTTTGGTAATATTTACATATTAGTAGTTATGGACTATATCTCTAAATGGATAGAGGCAGTGATAACTCCTACTAATGATGCTAGGGTGGTGACCAAATTTTTAGTGAAAAACATTTTGTCTAGACATGGCACCCCTAGAGCCATCATTAGTGATGGAGGGACCCATTTTTCAATAGAGTATTTGAGAATTTGATGGCAATTCACGGGGTGAAACACATAGTTGCTAGTGCCTATCATCCACAATGTAATGGGCAAGCTGAAATCTCTAATAGAGAGATAAAAAGGATCTTAGAAAAGGTTATGAACCCAACAAGGAAGGTCTGTTCAAGGCATTTGCATGATGCTTTATGGGCGTATAGAACTGCTTTTAAGACGCCCCTAGGCATGTCTCCCTACAGACTTGTCTATGGAAAGGCGTGCCACTTGCCAATTGAGTTAGAGCATAGAGCTTTCTGGGCTGCCAAAACTTTAAACTTTGATTTATCCAAGGATGGCCAAGCTAGAATGCTTCAACTCAATGAGCTTGAAGAGCATAGGCTGTTCTCCTATGAAAATGTTGAATTGTATAAAGAAAGGACCAATAAATGGCACAATAGTAAGTGCTTGAAGAAGGACTTGGTTGAAGGACAACTTGTTCTTTTATTCAACTCTAGATTAAAACTCTTCCCTGGAAAGTTGAAATCTAGATGGTCTGGGCCCTTTAAGTTAATTAAGATTCATCCTCATGGGGCATTGGACTTGTTGAGTGAAGAAATAGGCCAGACCTTTAAAGTTAATGGTCATAGAGTCAAAGTGTATCATGGTGAATCCTCAAACAACACAAGGACCACCATGTTTTTGCAAGATTCTCTTTGATTAGTTCTAAGGTCGGGCTATAAGATGTTAAAATAGCGCTACTGGGAGGTAGCCCGACTTTAATGTTTATTTTGTTTGTAGTTATTTACTTTTGTAGGATTGACAATAAAGAAAAGGGATTCAGAGTCTAGTCTTGTCGTGGTTGTGCTATCTGGAAATATTTCACAAGAAAGGATTGAGTATGAAAGGAGTTATCAATATGGAAGTAACATGGGAAAGAACTTGAAGTGAGAACCCCATCCTTTCAATTGAACAGTGCGGACACTGTCCTTACTTTATGTTTGGGGGAATGGTGGTAAGAGTCGTGACTCGACTCTTCTTCTGAATCACCCTTTTTTTTATAAAAATCCTTTAAGTTTAGGCCTTTTAAAAAAATTGTTGTTCTGTTTGTTGCTTGCTACCTGTTTAATTAATGAACTGTTTTTCCTTTATTTTTTTAAAGTAGTTTATTTTGTGTTGTTAAAAAAAAGAACTAGGGACAATTAGAGAAAAGTTGAGTAACATTCCCCTTTGAACAGACTAGTTAAATAAACTTAGGGAGAATTCTATTGGATCTCAATTTCAGGAGACAACAACGTAGGGAGTATTTGTTGTGCAAACTTTTTGCTATAGATAACCATGTCATGACTTAGGTAGTATGAAAAGTAGGCAACTTGTAGATAACAAGATTTTGTTTGATTAGCTGAATAATCTAGTTGGGGTGGTAAAATACTCATGTTAAATAAGAACGGGAACACTGCATAAATGAAAAAGAATAAGAGTGCACAATGTTGTACAAGAAGTTGCCAAAAGAGCACTTCTCATTTAAAATCTCTTGTTCCCGAAACTAGAAGAGCATGCTCTTATGCCCGAAACTGGAAGAGCATCAAGGTTTTATTCCTGTGCTCGAAATTGGAGGAACAATCATGCCCCCACCTTTCTAAAAAGACTTAACTCATAAAATGAGTAAAGATCATTCAAGCAAAGGGTAGCTACAAGAAACCTTGAAAAAGAAATGCAGTGTGGTCGTAGGTGAAGGTTCAGAGGACATAAAGTCATAAACCCCCCATAGGTTAGAATTTTAGTAGAGCAAAACAAATTTTATACTAAGTTTATTTACTTCAAAGAAGAGCTCCGTCGTGACAGGATATGTTGGTAGTTTCAAAAGCATAAGCACAATTTAGATTGGGGCCCAACTCTGAGTAGTATCTGTTTTTGTGCTAGTCCATAGCAGAATAGCCCTAAGTTTCAAAGTTTTTGATATGATAATAGAGGGGAGATGTTGCTTAAAGTTGTTTTGTTTTGTCTTTTCCCGTCGCATCACCTGAGGGCAGGTAATGGTTCAAGTTTGGGGGTGTGTTAACACACATTTATGAGTGTTAATTCTTGCATTATTTAGTTAGGTTTTAATCTTGTTAAAGTGATTCCTAGTTTGATTTATTTCTTTTATGTTTAATTCTACATTTAGTGTGAACCACAATAGGTTTTGCACTTTTTAGCTTTTAGTTATGTTTTTATATGATCACAGGCAAGCTCTATCGTGACGCTGGAAGATTGTGGAAGTAGGCCCAAATAGGAGCTGAAATGAGGAAGCTTTGAGCAAAGGAATCCAATATGGAATGCTGCAGCTAGAGAGGGAATTATGCTGAAGAGGATAAATGGAGGGAACATGCAAAGTACAATTTAAGGTTCAAATTCAAAGAGAAAGATAGTGGAGTAGCTACAAGACAAAAATGGTTATAATATGTACCCTGCTATGCGTGGCAGTGCCGTCTGCACACTGCTACAACGCCTGCACCACTCCCCCTGTCTCCCATTGTTGTCCCCTCTGTTTACTATGATTCTTGTTGGCTAAGGATCTGATGGAGGGCTTTGGCGCTAAAAAGTGTGGGCTTGATGTGATTTCTAACATAAAGCCCATGATCCAAGGAAAAAGCAAAGCCCTAGCTCATTGCTTATAAATAGAGGAGCTTGTTGAAGAAAGAAAAAAGGAGGAGGCTATTCTAAGAGTTTTTACACAAGAGTTAGAAGATTGGAGTGAAGCGAGCAAGTTCTTCTCCTCATATCCAGTCTGGTGCTAACAGACAAGCAGAGTCATGACAAAAGACTTCTTCCAAAGACTATCCATCTCAAGGAGTTGTCCAAGTATTCTGTTAGGTTTAATCTTTTGTCATTTTAATTGAATGATGATGTTTAATGTAAGAGCTTTGTTTGTAATTTGTACTCAGCTCACTATGAGCTAAACCTTTTGTAGTTGAGCTTAGAGAAGTTAATGTTAATGTGTGTTTAAGTTATGTGTTGTATGATTAGTGCATGCTTTACCATGTGTTATTTTGCTATAAGTTTATTTCTTTGACTGATCACCTTAGGAATAGATAACAACTTATTAATTTTTGAGACATCCTTTAACATGTGGAACATCATGAGTAAAAATGATTGAAAGAGTAGGATAAACATATTCACTTGCCAAGTTTACTTAGACATAAGAAACTACAATAATTAAGGAATTCAGATTTACACTAAGACGTATGCTAGGGTTAATAGTGAGACATAGACATATGGTCCCTACCCCCTTTGTATGCATGTTATGAATGTTGTATACATACACATCTAGATCAATATGACCTTGCCTGTCACGACGCAGAAAACACTAATGCATGAACACATGAACACATTAATGGATCTTGGCTTAACTCGATCACTCTTGATCTAATACACTCTAACTTACACTACTGTTAATCTTATTTATGCAACCTAAACCTCTTGTTACCAATGTAGTGGTAGAAATGTTGAGACTAAGCCATTGGATTGACTTGACTCGCACAGATCAAATAAACATCGCCACCGTGCTTTATTGTTTCCAAACGAATGGGAAAATAGAAAATAACCCAAAAAAGGGGAGAGAATATAAGTTCGGGGGTTGGTTATACAAAGGGAAGGTATTAGAACCCTAAACATCTACGATACTCCGCAGGAACCTCTTTGTAAATTTGTGTATTTTGGCTATAAGTGTTGTATTCAAAATAGATGGTGGAGATGGGAAAAGAAGTATTGTTTTTACAATTTTTTCACCCGTCTTGTGAACCTTTAGTGCCTACATACCACCTTTCCTGCAATAGGGGATCAGGGTGTAGTTCACCTTTAAAATTTTTAAAAACATAAATGTGTTGGTTAATTTTAAGAGACAATATATCATCATCGTATCCGAGTGGAGAACATACTTACTACCCACAATTATGATAAAGGAGAATTTACATCATCTCAAAGTGGAGGATATAGCTTGGATTTTAAAATCAACAAAGCCTCGCTCAACACCCAAGTGTAAAATATCTCACTTCACTACATATCATAGAAGTATAGTAGCTTGCGTCACTACAAGGTTTGACAAGAGTCTAATCTTTGATAAAATTTAAAAGTAAAAAGCCAAAGTAGAAAAATGGTTTGAATGAGATTGATTTCTTTTAGTCTTCTGATAAAAAATGTCAAAGTATGATTAAGTTGCTTAAAATTTGATTAAGAAAATATTTTTGAAAATGCATGGACCTAAGTCCAAGTTTATTGTGGAAGTGGTTCAAGTTTAGAAAACAAGAATAGTTTTGAAAAGGAGGGAGAATATTTTTGAAATTAAAGAAGATGGGAGGAGATGAAGGGACTATCCTAAAGCATAAGATAAAATCTAGGGAAAAGAACCGTCTAACTAACAAGAAACTAACACTTGACATAATGAGTCAATGTAGAATTTCCATCCTTTGGGTTGAAACCAAACAAGCAAAGATAATAAATCCCTTAAGAATACAAAGCTTCAAATGCATTAAGTCTTCAAAAATTGGACAGAGTAACGGCTGCATATAGATGATATCCCAATAACAGACAAAGCATATAATCAGAATAGCATGCACACAAAGAAAACAAACAACCCAATGTCTTGGGGTAAACCCCAAGAAATATAGACAAAATAACAATACAAGTTACCAAGTCTCAAGGTAGGTCAAGTTCTCTACTCCTAAGTCCAAGAAGTCCATAACTCCAAAATGCCAATGGTTAGTAACCAAATAGTCCAAGTAACATTAAAGTTTTTTTATTAGTCAAGTTCGTTATTCTTCAAAAAGAAAATGAAGAGCTCAAGTGAGAAAAACTGTAAAGATGTAAAAATAAATGCTCAAGTGAGCAAATATGAAAATAACATGAAATGTAAATGCTAAAATAAATGGTGCATAAAAATAAAGGCACAAAATAAAAGCATAAGAATAAAATTCAATTGTTAATGAGTAAGAATTAAAGGTTAGTTGAATTACCATCTTGAAACTTGCATTTGAAAACTCATTAGAAGATTGATAAAATCACAACCTCTCAACAACAAGTTTCATTTGCTTTTTGTCAAGTATATCATTCATTTCAAAATCTCAGGGCAACAATAAATGATCAATGATGTTTAAATAATTCACTTAGTCCAAAATTTATGAAGATTTATTAGAGGATTGATAAGACCAAAGCCTCCTAACAATGAACCTCAAGGTTATTGGATCAAAGGTTTCAAATTAAACATACTTGGGCATGCAAACATAGGTTTGCGCCACAAATGATCATTTCTCGAATCGGGACAAAATTTAGCGCTATGTTAAGCAATTGTAAGTGGACTTATATAGAAGTTGCACCTATTTTGAGGCCGTTCAATAGCAATCTATGTGCCATATGTTTGGAGATATGATATGTAGATCATCCTTTAACAACATGTGGCACAAATGAGAAAGGGATAACATGAAGAAGGAGAGGATGCAATGTATGAAATTAGGGTTTCAAATATCATCAACATCATTCATCCGTTTTGGTGGATTTGGTTTCTCAACCTATCAACACCCAAGATCAAATGAGGTTGAAGAATTTGTCACCAAATGAAGTCCAAATCAGAACCAAATAATAATAAAAAAATTAATAAAACAAAATTAAAATGGTTAATAAAAGGAGAATAATTGATAAAATATACAAAGGATATTAAAACACCAAATAAAAATCCTAAAAAATAGTCAGAGTTTAAACATGATTTAATAAAGGTTGACAAAAAATTTCAGAA
Source organism: Vicia faba (assembly GCA_948472305.1). NCBI lineage: Eukaryota > Viridiplantae > Streptophyta > Magnoliopsida > Fabales > Fabaceae > Vicia > Vicia faba. Next base: position 1,518,188,935 of record OX451741.1, on the reverse strand, counting down.
TTTTTTAAAGTCAGAAACAAATTTTAAAAATTGGAGAAAGTAAGCAAAATAAACCAAAACATGTGAAAAATAGTAAAATAAGAAATAAAAATGAAATGAGGTCATCTATATTTGTCAAGAGGTCATTGGATCCTTCCATAATTTTTTTAGAAATTAAAAAGGTTAGAAAGTATTTTTAAAATAATTAAAATAAGGCAATCAATGAAAAAATCATGAAAAATATCAAACATTAAATTAAAAATACGAAAAAATATTCACAAAGTCAGAAACAAATCAAAGTATTTTTGTATTTTTTTTATTCACATTTTTTGGGTAAAAATTAAAAGATTTATGGATTTTTAAAGATAAAGGAATTTTAAAAATAATTTTGTAAAATAAAATAAATCAGAAAAACCACACGCGTTGGATCTCTTTCACTTATACTCTTTGGCAGATCTAATGGAGCTGAGGTGAGGGAGCATCATGAACCCAAGTCAAGGCGCGCGCATGCAACACAAGAAAGTCTAACTATTCAAAATAAAACAATTGGCTGAACGTCATTGGTTGAAGAACGACACGTAGGTCATCTTCCACCTCCAGCGTCCTACAAATAAGACAAAACCAAGATCCTTGAATCTATAAATTTATGCGTTCATAGTGGTACCATTAGATACGTCTACTTGAGACGATTACAACCATATGCTCTCGAAAAATTTATATAAAGCACAACGTAGTCGATTTGGAAAAAACCAGAGATATTTGAAAATGTTAAAATAAAAAATTAGAAGCACCAAATGCATTGTTTCACCAAAATTGAGTTAAGAGCAAGTATCAGTGAATATCATAGACCATTCCAGTAATTTGAGTTAGAAGATTTGGTTCCTTAAACTACCTGAACAAAGTCAGATGAACTTGCTCTGTAAATGGACCTGGCTAACACGATTTATGGAACCTCAAGGCTTGATTCTTCTTCTGTTAGCTTTAGTGAAATTCAAGGATGAAGGATCAATGAAGAAATTGGACTGAAAGGTGGGGAAAAGAGGAATTCGTAATCTCAGAAAAGTGATTTATGGAGGGATTTTGAAAGAGTGATTTTGGCTGTTCAAGCTTATGAAAATGAGTGGAATAGAGCCTACATTTATAGGAGAAGTGAATGGAATCAAGAGGAGGGGTGAATGATGTAATTTCACCTGAAATTATGCACACCTGTGATCATGAAGAAAGCGTGATCACATGTGCATCAAAACCCATTAAAACGATGCATTTTGTCATTCTAAATGATCCAAACATATTTGCTATTCATGATAAAGTGAAAAACACATGGTAATTTGGTGATTAGAAGCCATATTAAGAATTTCAAATTTTGACTTTGGAGAAAACTTCAGTTTCAAGGTACCATCTTTGAATCCATGGTGTTCACAACTCAAATAGTCTTAGGGCGTGATTCTTGAAACATTTGAAAGATAAGGTCACCATCTTTGAAATGTGACAAGAGTGGGAGCAAATGGATGTTTGAGCTAAAATTTGTGATGAGTCAAAGTTGAGAAAAAGATGCTGAGTTTTTGTACTTAGAAAAGTTCTAAGTTTTTCTTCAAAAGTGACCTATAATGTTTTGAGTTCAAACAAGGTCTTCCTACAAAATTGAGCTTTGATCAATGATGCTAACTTGAAGTGGACTTCCTAAAGAGAATTGTGAAATTAGAATCACTCAAAAATACCAAATATTATAAAAGTTATGGCCTTGTGAAATTAGTGAAAATTCATGAGATGACCTATAATCTTTTGAGTTCTTAGGGCATCTTTCACCCATTTTCAAGTCTTGCACATAAAAGAAGAGTTGAAGTTCACATCCTTAAGATCATTTTGGAAAAAGAATGGGCTCAAGGAGATAAAAAGTGACCAAGCTATGATCTTTTTAAGTCACATAAGGGAATTTGATGGCCTATATAGAGGACTTGTAATCTTTCTCAATCATGAACCTATAAATCCTCCTAATGAAATGTGTTGTGCCCTTACCTATAGGATCATCGTTTAGAGCAAACATTCATTGTATTTGTTAGTTAAAAGTTAATCAATACAAAACATATATGATCACAATATACAAATCAAGGTGCTTGGTGATCCCTCATGAGCAAACTTAAAAATAGGGAGAAGAGCCAAATCCTAGTGTGATCTTGTTGTGACTGAGTTGATATGAGATGATAGAGGAATCTTAGGGGCAAAAATTGGGGTACAACAGCTGCCATTACTTAAGTGTCTTCTATCAGAAGATACGAAGGTTAAAATCTTCGTGTCGACGCGATTGAAGATACTTAAATATAAAACAAGCCCTATTTTTGGCCCTAAGAGGCCATGCAATGCTTATGATTGTGCATGCAAACAATCAGATCCTAAGTTGACATGGGACACCACTGGGGAAACATAAAATAAAATAAAGGATCAAAATAAAATTCGACCAGGAAAATAAATCACTAGTGAACAAAAGACTCGACTCTATTGGGGTAAAGCCCAAGGAGGAGATAAAGCATCATTTACTCAAATATTGAGGAGAAAAGTAAAGGATGACAATGATCGACAGATAATTGCAAACTATCTACTTACTGAGAAGATAGAAAAAAAAGTAACGTTGACCCATAGGGGGAAAGAAATAGTATGATAATAATAGCAAATACCAATATTAAGGTAGGTCACAAATGGTCAGCATCAGTACTTATAAATGGAAATATACGAATTCTTCATAGTAAAGTGAGTCTCAACACGAAATATCTCCCATAATGACGAGACTACCATTCATCGAAATAAACAAATATCAACAATGAACTATCTCCCATAATGACGAGACTACCATTCATCGGAGTAATAAATATCAACAACGAACTATCTCCCATAATGATGAGACTACCATCCATTGGAGTAACAAAAATCTCAACAGCGAACTATCGCCCATAATGACGAGACTACCATTCATTGGAGTAACAAATCTCAACAACGAACTATCTCTCATCATGACGAGACTACCATTCATTGGAGTAACAAATCTCAACAATGAACTATCTCCCATAATGACGAGAATACCATTAATTGGAGTAACAAAAATCTCAACAACAAACTATCTCCCATAATTACAAGACTACTATTCATTGGAGTAATAAATCTCAACAACGAACTATCTCCCATAATAACGATACTACCATTCATTAGAGTAACAAAAATCTCAACAACGAACTATCTCTCATAATAACGAGACTACCATCAATTGTAGTAACAAATCTCAACAACAAACTATCTCCCATAATAACGAGACTACCATTCATTGGAGTAAAAAAATATCAACAACAAACTATCTCCCATAATAACGAGACTACCATTCATTGGAGTAAAAAATATCAACAACAAACTATCTCCCATAATGAAGAGACTACCATCCATTGGAGTAACAAATCTCAACAACGAACTATCTCCCATAATGATGAGACTACCATTCATTGGAGTAACAAAAATCTCAACAACGAACTATCTCCCATAATGACAAGACTACCATTCATTGGAGTAACAAATATCAACAACGATCTATCTCCCATAATGATGAGACTAACATTCATTGGAGTAGCAAATCTCAACAATAAACTATCTCCCATAATGACGAGACTAAATTCATTGGAGTAACGAAAACTCAACAACGAACTATCTCCCATAATGACGAGAGTACCATCCATTGGAGTAACAAATCTCAACAATGACCTATCTCCCATAATGACGAGACTACCATCCATGTGAGTAAACATATCTCCCATAATAATGAGGCTACCATTCATTGGAGTAACAAATCTCAACAACGAACTATCTCCCATAATGACGAGACTACCATCCATTGGAGTAACAAAAATCTCAACAACGAACTATCTCCCATAATAACGAGACTACCATTCATTGGAGTAACAAATCTCAACAACGAACTATCTCCCATAATGACGAGACTACCATCCATTGGAGTAACAAAAATCTCAACAACGAACTATCTCCCATAATGACGATACTACCATCCGTTGGAGTAACAAAATGAATATTCTCTTCGAACTAACAGACTTACTGGGGAAGAACGGGTTTTTCAAATAAAGAGACTTGCCACTTGCTGTTATGAGAAGGAAGTGCAACAATGCTGCTGGAAAATGAATCTTGGCTTCTCTGGGGAAGTGCTAGTACAGTCCTGCTGAGGAGATAAAGTCTTCTCGTGCAAAATAAATGCATATTCTCCAACCAGGGCTCCAAGCCTGCAGAAAAAAGAATGATAATGTTGTCGGGAACCACAAATTCAAACCAGAAATAAATTAAAGGGAAACAATCAACCATGATAGCATCTGATGAGAAATAAACTCAACAGGGAAAATGGATCTAACTAGATAAGGAGCTGAATAGTAAGGCTGAAGCAAAATTCTTCCTTGAGGGATAACTAAATGGGGAAATTGAAATAATATACACTTTCTTCCTAAGGTTGACACTTTATTGGAGAGAGGGTAATATAACTCTGTAAAATAGGGTAATATGCCAACAAAATATTAATGAATGCAAATGAGCAATGGATTTTAATTTAACTATGCATGATGTATGTATGAATGTATGAATGTATATGTTGACAAGACAGACATACAACACTGGGAATAACCAAACAAATCCAGCTTGCGTAAAGTCAACACTAAGCTAAATCACATCCAGGATGAAAATTTCATAAGAAAGTAAGTACCAACTAAGGAAACAAATTCCTATTTCATGGCTTAAATCCTATGGGAAGAAATATATTCCGAAAATAATCAAGTCGAAACAGTGGATCAAAACAGATAGAGGGATATAATATCCTTCTCTAGACTTCATCGGGGAACATCACACATACTTCAATGGGGAAAACAATATTTCAACGTCTACATTTCCACTGGAGATAATAATACTGACTTCACTAGGGAAGATGAAAACCACATTGTCGAGATATCAACTGGGGATCTCGTGATGACTTCATTGGGGAGGACAATACCACATTGTCGAAGGGAGCCCAAAATACATTCTTCAATACACTATGCAAAAAAGACCTAAGAAAGCGCTTTTTTGCCTTTTAGCAGCGCTTAAAAGCGTTTCCTATGGTGGCGCTGCCGTAGGTCTAGACATCGCTTTTTTTATACGAAAAAGCGCTTCCATATGTATTCTTTAGCAGTGCTTTTCCCTGGAAAAGCGCTAAGGTAGGCCTCTAGCAGCGCTTTTTCCTGAAAAAACGCTTTCTATTTACCCTCTTTAGACAACGCTTCCAAAAACATTGTCTAATGTATTTTTTAAGGCATCTTTAGGCAGCGCTTTTCTAGGAAAAGCGCTTTCTAAAGTAGGCGTTTAGAAGCGGTTTTTCCTAAAAAGCGCTTTCGTTGCTTCACGTAAATTTAAGCATTTTTTATGTAAAAATGTTGCGTATTCTTTCTTTTTCAGAAGGCATATTTTTGGGAATAATCCCATAAACCTGTACTTCAAGCCTTACATTTCAACGACCCTTTATTTCAATGAAGAAGTCGTTACATAAAAAAAGGCATTATATACCATTATAATACCATTATATACCAAAATATAAACACCATTATAATTCAATTCACATGTTTGCTAATAAGTAGGAGGAGGATGCACTATAATAAGGACAAATTTATGACTATTTCGAACAACAAATTTATGACTATTACAAGAAAACCTTCTCTTATGAGAGGCAAAACAAACTCCAATAATTTTGTATAAAGGTGATAGTACTCAAGTACAACAAAACCTTCTATTCGAATCCGCTTATATATGATATGTGCCAAATTTGTTTCAGCCTGAAATCGCCAAAATTCGACGAGCGGATGGTCCTGGTCTTACAAATAAGGTATGAGCAGAATAACACGGTCAATTAAACTAACTTGGGTCCAACACAATTAAAAATTTTCATAACACATTTCATCTTCCAATACCTTATATGATTCTTTTCTAAATAAAGTATTGCCACAGTTCCTCCTTGGTTTCTTCCAATTGATTTTTCGTGTAATGAACACACTTGCATTCATCAAAGTACTACATAACAAAACATAATATGCATGATTTAGTTAAAAGTAATAAATTATATAAAATATCCGATAAATATTAAAATAAATCCTAAGTCATAAATCCATATCGGGATTGGAATCTCTATTCGATTCAAAAGAAGGACTTCTTTCATAAACCTCAAAACAAAGTATCTGCAATCTATATTGTTATGTTGTTGAGCACACTACATAGAAAAACAAATAAGAATGTATAGTTGTTTTATTTTATCAAGTAGCATCACTATTATAAGCAAAATTGTGAAAATTAATGTACCTCCACTTTGATCCATGTAATGTTGCTTGATCTAAACCGTGATACTCGAGCTTCTCTTTGAGAGCGGAATACTTGTATTGATCTAACAATGAAGAAAAAAATAAAAATGAAATGACAAATATAAAAATCCACTAAGGAAATATAAAAAATGAAATGGTAAACACCCTTACCTTTTTCACTAACGTCTCTTTCTTTTCTTGGTAGGAATATGTTCAACTCATCTCTTAACAACGCGAATGGTAGGATTGATCCAAATACCGTCTTTATGATCATTTCTAATATATGATTCATTCACTATAATATTGTCATCTTCATCATTTCTAGTAAACGATTCAATCTCAACATCAATATCACCTTGATCTTCAATGTTTTCATCAATTACTTTGTTAGATAAAAGCACTATAGACCATTTCGTACTTGTCGGATCAGTGACATAGAACACTTGTTTAGCTTGAGAGGCTAGAATAAAAGGCTCATCTTTATACCCCATCCTATTAAGATCCACTTGCAAAAATCCTGACTTATCCATTTGTATGCCATTATTATTTTCAACCCACTTGCAACCAAATATAGGAATCTGAAACTTCTCATAATCAAACACCCAAAAGCGCTTGATAACCCCAAAATATGACAGATTTGAAAATTTAGGGTTTAAGTCCTTCACACTTGATATGTGCATTGCTTTAGCTACCAAGGTGACACCACTATTTTGCATAGTACTTTTATCATCTTGTTATTTGGTATAAAATGTGTATCCATTAATTGCGTATGCGCTATAAGAGAACACAACCAAACTTGGACCATATGAAAAACATCTCAACCTTTCGGTTATTGAAGCGAGATCTAAATGATACTTTGAATAAATATGTTCCTTAAACCATTATATGAAACTTAGATTGTGCTCTCATACTATCCAATTCTCATTTCTATTCGAATTTAAACCTCGGAGAACACCCTTGTGCGTTTCAACATACGACTCACCTCAATCTCATTGTGCAGAACATACAAATGCACTTGATCCCATTCGACCCTTGATATTGTCACAACTTTATTTCTAATTAACTTTTTACCTTCTTTTTTTTCAACAATATGAGATTTTGGGAGTCTAATTGATTGAACATTTGATAGATATTCAAGACAAAACTCAATCACTTCTTCAACAATGTATCGTTCGACAATACAACCCTTTGGTCGACTTCGGTTTTTCATGTACCCTTTTAATATTTTCATATAACGTTCAGCAGGGTACATCCATCTCATAAAAGCTGGTCCACACAATTGTGTCTCTTTCACAAGATGAACAACTAGATGTACCATTATGTCAAAAAACGAGGGAGGAAAATACATTTCAATATCACACAAATTAATAACTATTTCTTTTTGCAATGTTTGTAAGATTGCGGGATCTATTACCTTACTGCAAATTGACTTGAATAAAAAACATAGTTTAGTTATTGCGCTTCTTACTTTTTCTGGAAGAATAGAACGTATACCTATTGGTAGAAAATGTTCCAATATAACATGTCAATCATGTGTCTTTAAACTCTTTAACTTGAGGTCTTCCATAGACACAAGTCTTCTAATATCTGATGAGTATCCTTCTGGAACTTTAACTTCACTCAGAAAATGTTTACCATGTCCTCCCTTACTTTAAGGCCATCCTTTCTTCACGGGTCCTAATTCAGTTCTCATTCCCATGTTTACCAAGTCCTACCTTACTTTAAGGCCATCCTTAGACTTTCCTTGTATATTGAGTAACGTACCAATAACACTGTTAAATACATTTTTTTTCAATATGCATAACATCGAAAAATGTCTTATATACAACGACTTCCAATACGGCAGTTCAAAAACAAATTGACCTCTTCTTCCACCCATTCTTGACAAGTGTATGTGCAAAAGGCTTGCCAAACTGAGTACTCACATCTTTCACCTTTTCAAAAATTTGATCACCTGTCAATATAGGTGGAGCTCTACGTTGTTCTGCCTTTCCATTGAATGCTTTTCTCCACCCACGGTAGTGATGATTAGAATTTAAGAATCTACGATAACCGAGAAAGAAATTCTTCTGACAAAGGTCCAGTCGCGTCGCATCGTTTTCATCTTCACAAACAGGACACGCTTTTTTACCTTTGATGTTGTACACTGATAGATTTCCGTATGCTGGAAAATCATTATTTGTTCCTGTTGTACCCCAAAATTTTCCCTCTCTTATTTTCCAAAGTCTTCCCCCTGCATGATTGACCAGAAACCCTTGCCTAAGGAAAAAGAAGATTTTTGAGTGGTGCTTTAAGCACCTTTCGATTGGCATTCTGAAAGACCCTTCGATTGGTATTCTGAAGGAGCCTTTCGATTGGCATGGACAAGATCTTTCGATTGACATTATGGGCATGCACTTCGATTGGCATTGTGTGAAGGCCTTCGATTGGAATTCTGAAAGACCTTTCGATTGGCATTCTGAAAGACCCTTCGATTGGTATTCTGAAGGAGCCTTTCGATTGGTATGGACAAACACTTCGATTGGCATTATGGACAAACACTTCGATTGGGCATTTGGCACTCTTCGATCAGGATTTGATTAGTAATCTTCGATTAGGTGTTTGGAACCCTTCGATCAAGCTTTAGTCTGCAAGTCTTCGATTTAGCGCTGGACCTCCTTCGATCAAGCTTTGGTGTGCAAGTCTATGATTGAGCGCTGGACCCCTTCGATCAAGTCAATTTCACAATACTTCGACTAGTACTTCAGAGGGTACTTCAACTGGAACTTCATACTTTACCTCAATCAGAACATCAGAACGAAATGACATTCGAATGGCATTTCAGTGTAGAGTTTCTCTTAATCTAAGATTCTCTGATGAAGGAAGTTCTGGACACTTCGAATCTGAACTTAGACTCATCACAAGGCCAAGGGCTGGTCGAAGTTGTCTAATAGGGAATGTTCTAAATAGATTTGAATTGGACTTTGAAACTGGCAAAGAAGGCAGATTCGAAGGAATGAAGTAGGATGGCATGACTAAGCAAAAACACATATCCTAACCTGTCCAGGTTCATCCAAAGTTCACAATGGCATGTGTCCCTTGCAAATATGCAATCGAAGCAGGGGGAGTCTCAATCGAAGGGGTTGTGACATTGAAACTGGAGTAGTTCGAATTGGGACTTTGAAGCAATCGAAGCAGGGGAGTGTCATTCGAAGGGAAGTGGATCTACAAAGGGCAAGTCAGCTTTCGATTTTCATCATGTTGGAAGCCCAAACAGCTCAAAACAGGCTGGCAGTAACGCATGAAAATAGATTGGCACCTGATTGAATCAAATATAGCAAGTCTTTATGAAGAAATCAAATCAAATCTCTTCATCATAATGGACTAAGATTTAATACACAAATGTTGACCTAAATTCCTTGTCTATATAAACCTCATGCTCATAAACAAAAAACACACACGAGACTCTGCAGACAAGGAAAAAACGCTCAAAAACTCTGCAGAAATGGCGCCACAACTTTGAGAAAAAAAGCTTGAGAACCTTGGATATGAAGCTGCACTCAGAGACCTTTTCAGGATCAAACAAAGGTTCCAATCGCTTCCTTGGACCTCACTAAAGCAGTACCAATCATTCCCGTGTTCTCTCCTGCCCCAAAAAGCTCTGTAAGTATCGCTCTGAACCACCATACTTATGGAATCGTAAAGCTTCAATCTTGCATTCTTTCATTGAAATAATTGCATATTCATACTCTGTGCTGCATTCTGAGACTTTTGGCATCATTGAATTTTATTTTCACAGCCTGTAACGCCATGCCCAGTTCTAGGGTTCGTGTATCTCGTTTTTGGGGTTTTTAATTGCAGGCAAAATCAATGCAAATAATGGCCATGGATGAGTTCAGGGGAGAGAGACGAGTGCATTGGCACTCTTAGCTTGTGTTTATAAGGCCAAGGGATGATTTTGGAGAGATCCTAGGAACCTTCCTGCGGATAAAAAACCGTAGGTAAACGAACCAGGTCTTGTGAAGAAGACGATTACGTGGTGGAGTGTGATTGGTTCATTTGAATCAATTGCGCATTTTTATTTTTGGCCAGGCATAATTGAATTGTTTCTATATAATATTTAGCTTCTATTCCACTAACAGGTTAACATCATGGCTCAGTTGGTAGCGCATCAGTCAAATTATCCAATGGGACCTGGGTTCGAATCCAAGGTCTCCCAAAACTTTAACATATTTTGTTTCAGGTAATCCCACGCAGCGTGCAAAAACGTGGTCCACCATATGCCTCAGGTACCCATGCGCCAGGTGGTTCCAGATCCAGATCCAGTGGTCCAGGATGAGGTTCACCATGACCTTGGTCAACAAACGTCCAGGCAATCTGAAAGCCAAACGAGGCTGTTCGAATCTGGGCCTGGAATTGCTGAATCAACCTCCCTTCTTCAGGCCCAACGCCCCGCAAAGTTTGCTTATGTTTTTATTTTCTTTTCATATTTCTTTTGCTTTTTATTATAATTATTAAAAACTAACTAATTAATTAACAAACTAACCTTTTTTTAATAAAAAAAAATCAGAAATAACAAAAAATAATATTTATTAACTTCACTATTTTATTTTTGTAAATAAATCATTAACCAATTAATTTAGTTTTTTAATTAGGTTTAATCTTAACATTTTTTACAATAAATTAAAATTGACTTAGAATTAGGTTTTTTTTTTAAATATTTCTAATTTTATTTCCTTAATTAAAATAAAACTCAAAAAACATTTTCTTTTTTTTAATTAATTAATTCCATTATTAATATAGGCTTAATTTCTAATTCAAAAAATAACAAAAAACATGTTTTATTTGAAAAAAGGGTCAAAACCCTAGGACGTTCTGATTCAATTTTCTCGCGCGTATTATTTTGATCCATATATTGTAATTGCTACGAGGATGTAATAGCTTTAACTTAGGATTTTATTTACCGCTTTTATTTACTTTTTTGCATTTAATTTTAAGGGTTTGTTTTTGGCGATGTAAATACCCGACGCCTTGTAATAGCTTAGCTTTATTTTCCGCAATTTATTTTCCGCAACCATTAACTGCTAGATGTATGAATAATAGGCTATGCATGACAAGATCTATCTTAAAATCAACCATAGCTCACCATAACATGTACAAAGATAATATAAACTGAAAATTGACACACTCGCACATGCCACTCTTAGGATACGCCTCACTTGGTTGCCTCAAACGTGGTCATTGAGTATAGGAAGTTTTAGAGGTCGTCCTTTTGTATAAAGATCATAAGTTGCCTCGAAACGGTTGCCTCGGAAAAATGATCTAAGACATTAGGGTTACCGCTAAGGCGTCCTAACATTGGTGGCCACACATCCCTTAAATTGAATTGACCTGAAAACTCCAACGACGGTGCTACCTACTCCTCAATAGTGGGATAGCATTGTCTAAAGGACATTTACACAGTTTAATTCCTTTTTGAGTAGGTAGAGGTTCTTAAGTACTTGCTCCTTTTAAAACAAAACAAAAATTTTCGCACTTACACTCTCTTCCAAACAAAAAACTCTTTTCAAACCCACAAACACAAAGAAAAGCAAACTTTTGAAAACATAGTGAGCAAGTACCTAAGAGCCCGTGGATAACCACGGATAGAAAGGGTGCTAACACCTTCCCTTTCTATAATCTACCTCCCGAACCCGAGAAACATCTCGAAAAGGAATTTTTCTGTGCTTTTGTCATTTCCTTGTTGGATAAAATAAAAGGCGGTGGCGACTCTTACTTACCGCGACATTTTGCAAAAACAAACGCAAAATGCGAACCAGCATTCCAAAACAGCCAGTTCTTTCCCACCGATCACAGAACTGGCGACTCTGCTGGGGAATTATAAGTGAGGTGTACCTTAGGATTAGATCACTTGTGTTTTCAATTGTATGCTTTGTATGCTTTTAATTTTGTGGTTCTATTGTTTTGGTTTGAAATCCTCCACCCGGATTTGGGAAACATTCATAGATAGCAATACGTTGTGGAAACTGTGCAGGGTATACCGACACGGTTGAAGCAATAGCTATATTAGTGCGACATATTTGTGAGTACCGGTAGCCTTTGAGTCAATCAAAGAGAATACGGGGCCGCTGAGTGATGTCACTAAGCACTAATGACCTAGAACCTTACTTAACCATCTTGGCCTTTTTTAGGGGTAATGAGATGACCGACTTTGGTGCAGTCCGAAGTTGGTAGATACTCGATACTACACTCATTGAGGATTGTTTTCTTGGAATACTTTGGTCGCTAGTTCAGTGGCTAAACCAAAACGATGAACATAGAAAACAATCCAATGATATTGAGCTCCTTAGAACCCGGTTACTATTTATAGGACAGGTTTTGAGCCAACTACACTCAAGAGGGTACTTACCTATGAAACCTCATGCAAGCCTGAAACTAGGGTTTTTATGTGACTTGCTTGTACATGTGTTTGTGCATAAATCATGAACATCATAAAGCATCATTTGCATCCACTAACCATTTCAAGGGTTTGGATCTTCATCTTTGTTCTTGTTTTGCAGGACATGGAGTCTCTCCGCAGGAAAACAATTCAAGTCAACCTTGTAAGGATCCCTCCTCAACTCAAGGAGCTTACATCCAGGATTCCCGAGAATTCTCTCTTCAGTGAAAGACATGGTAGACTCCTCAGCTTGGTCAACACCCACACTGAAGAAGACATGATGAAAGTTCTCTTCCAGTTCTTTGACCCCCTACACCACTATTTCACATTCCCTGATTATCAATTAGTGCCTACTTTGGAGGAATTTTCTCAACTCCTGAGAATTCCTATTCTTAGTCAACTGCCCTACAACGGTACGGAAAAGGAACCAAGACCTGAAGATGTTGCTCAAGCATTACACTTGCAACCATCCGACATCAAGGGGCATTGGGAAACCAGAAATGGTATCAAGGGATTCTGGGCAAAGTTTCTGTTTGAGAAGGCACGAGAATGCTGGAATTCTCTTGATCTACAAGCCTTTGAAGAGATTGTGGCACTCCTTATCTATGGGCTGGTTTTGTTCCCAAATCCTGATCAACTTATAGATGTGAATGCTGTCAAGATTTTCATATCCAGGAATCCCATACCTACATTGCTTGGGGACATCCTCCACTCATTTTACACACGAACAATGAGGAAAAGAGGTGTTCTCATGTGCTGTACTCCTCTCCTAGCAAGGTGGTTTATTTCTCACCTTCCACAATCAGTTTTGAAGAATGAGCAGGGTTTAAGGTGGTCACAACGATTGATGACCCTCACACATTCTGATGTACATTGGTGCGCTCGGTCTAGAGAAAATGTCACCATCATTGATAGTTGTGGAGAATTTCCTAATGTTCCATTACTCGGAATTAGGGGAGGCATTACCTATAACCCCTGTCTAGCTTTGAGACAATTTGGATATGCTCAGAGGGATGGCCCTCATGACATGCTGATTCCTGACCTAGTTTTTGACTTCGACAACGATGCGCAAGGACTTCGACAAAGGTTCATCAGAGCTTAAAGGATGCCTAATAAAGTGGACAGTAAGACACTGGGACACAAGAATTCCATCCCCCTTGAGCCTTACCTCAGGTGGGTACGAACCCGCGCCCAGAGACTTATGATGCCTTACCTCCACATTCTCCCCTTGATCAAAGAGCCTGTTATGGAAGGAGAGGTTCCATACGCCATCCTACATCCTGACATGCCAACATCATGGGAAGAAATGCAAAAGAGTTGGATCCAACTTAAGGAAGAACGGAATACTTTTGAAGCCAACTTCTATGCCAGTGAGAAGAAGGTTTTGGAGCTTACCCGCCGACTTCACGAGGAAGAGACCCTCAACACTTGCATCGCTCCAAAAAGGATGCGCAATGTCTTTTTACCTTAAGAATTTATTAATATTTCGCCCATGGGGCACTTATGTACTAACAAATTGCTTCTTAATATGACGTGTGTTCTTTTTTGTCTGCAACAAATTTGAATTTTTGAACCCTTGAATGCATTACATATATAGCATACCATTCATCATATGCATAACAGGTTTTCCAGTACAAGTCTCTTATCTTCTTCGCTGTTTATTTCAGCAATCATCATGTCTACTGAACCTTCCACTGAGCAAGCTATCAAGGCCCTCCAGGCCCAGAATGCCCAATTTCAAGAGTTGGTCATGAGCCTAGCTAAGGGTCAGCAGGACTTGAAGACCCTGATTCTGAAAGAGAGGAAGAAGAAGAAGAAGAGGACTGTCCTGTTCAACACTAGACGCAGGTTTGGAAACGGGCTGTAGAATGAAGTTGATCTGACTGCCTCATCTAGGGGGAAATATAGTCCACAAGAAAGGAGGGCTCCTAGCCCTATGGTCTCCGACAATGAGACGGACTATGATGAAGAACAGTATCCTCTTGCTGAGGATAAGTACAAACAGCTGGAAGACCGTTTGAGCACTATGGAAATACAGAAGGTGCCCGGTCTGGACTTCGGAGATCTAGGTCTATCCTCTGGGGTGGTGATTCCCCATAAGTTCAAGGTACCTGCCTTTGCCAAGTATGACGGAGCTTCCTGTCCAAAGTTGCACCTTCGGTCATATGTAAGGAAGATCCAACCTTACACTGCTGATAAGAACTTGTGGATCCATTTCTTTCAAGACAGTCTCTCAGGGACTCAGCTTGAGTGGTTCTATCAGCTGGATGGAGCCAGTATCCGCAGCTGGGAGGATTTTTCTACTGTGTTCTATAGGCAGTATCAGTATAACTCCGACCTCACTCCTACGCGTACCCAACTCCATGGTATGTCAATAGGGACGGGTGAAGGATTTAAAGAGTATGCTCAAAAATGGAGAGACCTTGCCGGAAGGGTGCAACCACCTTTAGCTGATCGTGAACTTGTTGATATGTTTTTGGGGACCCTGTCTGGTCCATTCTTTAACCATTTGATTGGAAACTCTTCAGCCGGGTTTACAGACCTTATCTTGACTGGTGAGAGGATTGAAGCTGGTATTAAGGCTAGGAAGATACAGAAGGGTGCCTCATCGAGCACCGAGAAGAAGTCGTTTAAGAAAGAGTCAAGTGTTGTCTACAGTTCAAGAAGATAGAATAGATCTGAACACCGCCAAGCTGCCAACGCGGTTGTTATTTCAAAACCTGCTGGTGCTCCTCAGCATCACAACCAACAAATGGACGAGAGACCTCGAAGGTAATTCACCCATCTCAGCATGACTTTGTCACAGATTCTGCCACAGTTGCTGAAGACCAATCTGGTGACTCTAAGGGAAGCCCCAAAGAATCCAAATACAATGTCATCAAAGTATAACCCCAACGCCCGCTGCGCTTATCACTCTGAGATCCCGGGGTATAATACGGATGACTGTTGGACTTTGAAGAATAAGGTCCAAGACTTGATTGATGCAAAGGAGATTGAGTTTGAGGCGCCCGAGAGGCCCAATGTTGTAACTGCTCCCTTGACCAAGCATGGAGTGAATGCTGTAGAGGAAGACTTGTTTATAGTTTCTGCGGATGATATTGTTACCCCTCTGATGACTGTCAAGAAGAACCTGTTGCTAGCCGGTTTATTTCCGGGCTGTGGTGAAGGTTTCCATATGTGTTCTGTTTTACCTACTGGTTTCCCATCTTTGAAGTCAGGTATCCAAAACCTGATGGATAGCAAAGAGATCCTGTTTGAAAAGACTGTTGTTCCATCCGTTCATTCTGAAGAAGTTGCCATCATTACCATCTTCGACAATTCTTCCAAGGCTCCCTCGAGGACGCCTGTTAGAATTACATCTGTTCCGAAGATCGCACCTGTGATCATCACTGTTCCGGGGCCCATTCCCTACACCTCTGACAAAGCCGTCCCTTGGCATTATGGGGCAGATGTTTATGTTCTTGGAGTTAAGCAAGAGTTTGATGCTGATACCAGCGTCGACAACATTATTGGACCTGCTAAATTCACCCGCAGCGGTAGACTTTTCTCACCTGATATTGCTCCACCAATTGTCCGAAGACCTATTGTCATTTCGCCTGCAAGTGCACCTACTGCCATTCCTGATCGAGTTCCTATCCTTACCCCTGTCGCTGAGTCATCTAACGCTCGGGGCAAAGGGATCACCACTGATATGCCTGCCCAGACGGAGGCGCCAAAGACAATCACTGTTGAAGCTTCCAAACAGGAGATGGAAGAGATTCTGAAGATTATTAAAAAGAGTGATTATAATGTAGTTGAGCAACTGGGGAAAACCGCATCCAAGATTTCTATGTTATCATTGTTGTTGTGTTCAGAGGCCCATGTCAAGGACCTGATTACCTTCCTGAAAACTGCCCACGTACCACAAGAGACATCAGCTGATCAGTTTATCGATTGTGTGGCCAATTTAACTATTGATAATGGTTTGGGTTTCTCCGACGCTGATCTGATTGCTAAAGGGAAGAACCATAATGATGCCCTGCATGTCTCCATTGAATGCAGGGGCACTACTCTTGCACATGTGTTGGTTGACACTGGTTCTTCATTGAACGTCTTGCCCAAGAAAGCTCTAGACAGGTTGGATTGCGAAGGGTTGGAGCTGAAGCCAAGTAACATTGTTGTCCGGGCCTTTGATGGGTCTAAAAGGATGGTGCATGGTGAGGTTGATATTCCAATTAAAGTTGGTTCTCAGGTCTTCAATTCTACATTCTACGTGATGGACATTCGGCCGTCCTATTCTTGTTTGCTGGGTCGTCCATGGATCCACAAAGCTGGAGCTGTGACCTCAACGCTCCACCAGAAGCTGAAGTACCCGGTCAGAGGGAAGATTGTGACAGTACATGGGGAGGAAGAGTATATGGTAAGCCACCTCAACTCGTTCAGATACGTAGAGATGGACGGGGAGTTCATTGAGACCCCATTTCAACACTTTTAAGAGGTTCCTCAGACACTGGCATCAGCTGAGACTGTGGTTGAAGATTCTCCTATGAAGATGGCTTCCTTAAAGGATACCCGGGCTGTTATTGAGAAGGGTGAGTGTGCAAATTGGGGCCGACTTGCTGATTTCACTCAGAAGACTAACAAGTTTGGTTTGGGTTTCACTGCAGAAGCTCAAAGGGTTGTTCGTAGTTCAAGGATTGGAAGACCTCCTGTGTTCATCAGCAACTCGAGAGTAAATGCCATCGAAGATGACGTGGAGGAGTCTGAATTCGACAGCTGGATCTATCCTACGACCAACGGTGGACCAAGCAACTGGACAGCAAAAGACTTCATCCTTATTACTTTTGTTACCCAGTAATGAACTCTTTGTTTTGAATTTGTAACAGACAATATTGTGAAACTTTATGGCCCGGTGTCTTACCCGGGGCACCGTGGCTTCATTTGTTAGGGCATTTGTGTGCCATTTTCATATATCATTAATAAAAGCATTGGACGTTTTTGCATTTCAAATTTTGCGCTCCTTGTCTTTCTTTATTATATATTGTAAAACAGCTATTTTACACACACACTCACATATACAGGTCTCAATCCACTCTGGATATCACTGGTAATGACTCTGCTACTGCCAGTTATGACTTCGAAAATCCGATCAACTTAGCCGAAGACGAAGGTGAAGATGATTGCAAAGTGCCTGGTGAACTTGCAAGACTGCTACTCCAGGAAGAGAGGGCCATTCAGCCACATGAAGAGCTAGTGGAAACAGTGAATCTGGGTACTGAGACAGACAAAATGGAAGTCAAGATCGGTGCAAATCTGGAGCTTAGTGTGAAACAGCGGTTGATTCAGATGCTGCATGACTATGTTGAGATCTTTGCCTGTTACTACAAAGATATGCTTGGGTTGGACACTGACATTGTGGTTCATCGCCTGCCTACCAAGGAAGACTGCCCTCCCGTAAAACAGAAGGTTCGCCGTATGCGCCCAGAGATGTCCGAGAAAATCAAGGCTGAGGTTATGAAACAATTTGACACCGGTTTTCTAGCAGTGACTTCTTACCCTCAGTGGGTCACCAATGTGGTTCCAGTGTCGAAGAAATACGGTAAGGTCAGAATGTGTGTTGATTACAGAGGTTTGAACAGGGCAAGCCCTAAGGATGACTTCCCTCTGCCTCACATCGACGTTCTGGTTGACAATACTGCTCAGCACAAGGTATTCTCCTTTATGGATAGTTTCTCTGGTTATAATCAAATCAAGATGGCTCCTGAAGACATGGAGAAGACCACTTTTGTTACCCAGTGGGGTACCTTTTGTTACAAGGTCATGCCTTTTGGGTTGAAAAATGCTGGGGAAACATACCAGCGTGCCATGGTTGCTTTGTTTCATGACATGATCCATCATGAGATTGAAGTATACGTCGACGATATGATTGCGAGGTCCCAAACTGAGGAGGAACACCTTGACCATCTACAGAAGCTGTTTGACCGGTTGAAGTTGTACAAACTGAGGTTGAATCTAAACAAGTGCACCTTCGGGGTGAGGTCTGGCAAGCTTCTAGGTTTCATCGTGAGCGACTAAGGTATTCAAGTGGACCCTGCCAAGGTGAAATATATACAAGAGATTCCAGCTCCCAAGACAGAGAAAGAGGTCAGGGGCTTTCTAGGACGTCTGAACTACATTTCCCGATTCATCTCGCACCTAACTGCTACTTGTGAGCCAATCTTCAAGCTACTGAAGAAAGATCAAGTGGTATGTTGGAACGATGAATGTCAGGCCGCTTTCGAAAGAATCAAAGAGTATCTCCAGGAGCCACCTATTCTTATGCCACCAGTTGAAGGGAGACCTTTGATCTTATACTTAACAGTACTTGACAACTCAATGGGGTGTGTGATGGGGCAGCATGACGAGTCTGGCCGAAAAGAGCATGCTATTTATTACCTTAGCAAAAAGTTTACCGACTGTGAGACCCGATACTCACTGCTCGAGAAAACTTGCTGCGCTTTGGCATGGGCTGCTCGCCGGCTGAGATAGTATATGCTGACTCACACTACTCTGTTGATTTCAAAGATGGATCCAATCAAGTATATCTTCGAAAATCCTGCCTTGTCCGGAAGAATAGCAAGATGGCAGATGATCTTGACTTAGTTTGACATCCAGTACGCGACTCAAAAAGCAATTAAGGGAAGTGTATTGGCAGACCATTTGGCACATCTGGCAGTGGATGATTACCAGTCTATGAACTTTGAATTTCCAGACGAGAACCTCATGGTAGTGACTGATTGTGAGACACCTGGACCGGATGAAGGACCTGAGGAAGGATCCCGATGGTCTATGTACTTTGATGGAGCTTCAAACGCTTTGGGTAATGGCATTGGCGCTATGATCGTATCTCCTAAAGGCTCTCATACTCAGTTTATCTCCCGACTATGTTTCAACTGCACCAACAACATGGCGGAGTATGAAGCATGCATTATGGGTCTTCGAGCTACAATTGACCTAAGGATTAAGTTTCTGAGTGTCTTCGGAGATTCCGCTCTTGTGATCAGTCAGATCAAAGGAGAGTGGGATACGAAACACCCAAATCGTATTCCTTACAAGGAGTATGTATTGACGTTGCTTCCCCATTTCGAGGAGATAACCTTTGAACACTTCCCAAGAGAGGAGAATCAGTTGGCGGACGCGTTAGCTACAATGTCTTCTATGTTTAAAGTCAAATGGGACAACGAGGCTTCCCGGATCATTATTTGGAAATTGGATGAACCTGCACATTGCTGTGATCTTGAGACCGAAGAGGTAACAGAAAAGCCTTGGTATCATGAAGTGAAGAAGTACCTCGAAGCTCAAGAATACCCCGAGGGTGCATCTGTTAATGACAAGAAGTTTCTGAGAAGGTTCGCGGAAAAGTTTTTTATCAGCAATGGCATTCTTTACAAACGTAACCATGATTCAACCTTACTGCGTTGTGTGGATAAAATTGAAGCAGAAAGGATCATGGTAGAGCTGCATGAAGGTACTTTCGGAACTCATTTCAGTGGACATACCATGGCAAAGAAAATCCTTCGGGCAGGATATTACTGGTCCACAATGGAAGCCGACTGTTATCAGCATTCTCGAACATGTCACAAGTGCCAGGTCTATGCTGATAAGGTGCACATTCCTCCAGTTCCTCTGAATGTTTTGACAGCACCTTGGCCTTTTGCAATGTGGGGAATTGATATGATCGGCGAGATCAGACCTACGACATCCAACGGGCATCATTTCATCCTGGTAGCGATTGGTTACGTTATGAAGTGGGTTGAAGCAACTTCCTTTGCTACGGTAACCAAGAACGTAGTGGCACGGTTTATTCGGCACAACCTGATCTGTCGATACGGTGTGCCAGAGATGATCATTACGGATAACGGTACCAATCTTAACAACAAGATGATCACTGAGCTCTGCGAGCAATTCAAAATACAACACCACAACTCTTCTCCCTACCGGCCGAAGATGAATGGGGCTGTCGAAGCGGCAAATAAGAACATTAAGAAGATTGTGCAGAAGATGACAGTGACCTACAAAGACTGGCACGAGATGTTACCATTTGCTCTTCGTGGGTACCGTACCTCAGCACATACGTCAACAGGGGCAACGCCCTATTCCTTGGTTTATGGCATGGAAGCAGTTTTGCCTATTGCAGTTCAGATACCCTCTCTTCGGATCATGAAAGATGCAGGCTTGAGCGAAGACGACTGGATCCAGATCCAATTTGATCAACTGAATCTAATCGACGAAAAGAGACTTACTGCTATTTGTCATGGCCAGACGTACCAAAAACAGATGATCAAGGCATTTAACAAGAAAGTCAGACGACATGAGTATCGAGTTGGGGACCTGGTAATCAAGCGCATTATCTTACCTCAAGGTGATCCCAGAGGCAAATGGACCCCTACTTACGAAGGGCCATTTGTGGTTAGGAACATTTTCTCAGGAGGAGCGATGATTCTAACCACCATGGATGGTGACGACCTTCCTCATCCCGTCAATGCAGACATAGTAAAAAGATACTACGCATAATCAAAGACCCGCTAGGTTGACTGGCCTAGGCAAAAATAAGGGCTTCCCGGCGAACCAAAAGGGTTCGGGCAAAAATAAAGGATGAAAATAAAGAAAATCTGTACACCCGGCAAGTCGAAAACCTGAAAAGGCGGCTTGAGCAAAAATGGGTATCCCGGTGGACTGAAAACCCGAAATGGCGGTCCAGGCAAAAGTTAGGGATAAGCGTAACACTATGTCTCATTGGATCACCTTGCATCCAGGCTTCGATATCAACTATCAGGCTCAGACGGCACTAGTCAATCAGATTCATCTTCAACTAAGCAGCTAAGTGATGAGATGCTTGAAGATATAAAGGCAATAGCAGAGCTGGAACCCAGTGGGATTATTCACATAGCTGTTTTGTTTTCTTTTCACAAATTGTATAAATCCTATTTGTTCGGCGGCGTTCTCTTACTAGGACGTCAGCCTCTTGTACGAAACTCCTATTTACAGGCCAAACTTCAAAATCAATACAAATTCATTTTCAGACAAATTTCAAATTGTTTTCCCTTTATCTATTTTATTTCGCAAAGAACGTCCAATGTTCATTTATGATATATGCATTTGACATTAATTGCTGCTCATAAATATTTACGTACGAAACAAAGGACTAATTACGGGTGATATCAGAAGCAGGGGAAATAAGAATTGTCTGAGCGGTCTAGTTGCTATGTCCACCAAGGTACCAAGGTAAGTTCAGCTGAAGAATGTGACCAAGATACCGTCACTCCCCGCAGAGTAAAACAGTAATGGTAGCTCTCCCCCACTGAGACTCGCAACCATGAACGAATCAGCCATACTCTCCCCCAAGCAGAGTTAGTCTACCGTCAGCCCCGAAAAGGCTTGGTATCCCCAGAAGATCTTAGTATTCCCCAGTGGAGTATAAGGATATTCCCCAGCAAGTATAAGAGTATCCCTGGCAGTCTTAATATTCCTCAACGGAATATAAGAATGTTCCCCGACATAATGCAAAATACCCCCAGTGGAGCCATTTCCCCAGCGCAGTCTAAAAAAGTTTTCCCAATGGAGTTAAATCATCTTCCTCAGTAGATTCTGGAAGCTTATCCCCTGCGAAGCCCAAATAAGTCTCCCCAGCCAAATTCAGAAGGTTATCCTCACAAGGGTCTAACTGGGTTATCCTCAGCATGTTGTAACTGAAAGATCATCCCCAGCGAAGTTCTTTCTACCCCCAGCGGAGTTCATCATCAAAATCCCCAACAGAGCTTATCAACGAAATCCCCATCGGAGTTTATCATTAAAATATCAGCAAAGTATCTCTTCCCCACAGAGTAATTCCTCGCAGAGTAATATCTTCACCAGTTTATTCCCCAACGGAGTCATCCTCTCCTGCAGGTTTATTCATGCAATCATCTTTGTTCATCATCCCCAGTGGAAACGAAGAATTCAGCCCTACTCTCCAGCAGCCGTTCGGGATTTATTTTCCCCAACTAAAACATCACATTTCCATACATCATGATACATGCATATACGCATCATACCATACAATCTCATTTATGTTGAGAACATCATTGCTTGATCCATATCATGCATTACATATGACTGACCTTTACCTTTCAGGAAGGATGCAGTTAAATTCTCAGCCATATCAAAAGACCTTCTCTGGTCCAGTTAAATCGATTCCTAAAGATTTTTCTAATGCCGATCCAATTGAAGATATTCCAAGACCTTGTCTGGTCCAAGTTAAATCGATTCCTAAAGATTTTTCTGGTGTCGATCCAGTCAAAGACCTTGTCTGGTCCAAGTTAAATCGATTCCTAAAGATTTTTCTGGTGCCGATCCAGTCAAAGACCTTGTCTGGTCCAAGTTAAATCGATTCCTAAAGATTTTTCTGATGCCGATCCAGTCAAAGACCTTCTCTGGTCCAGTTAAATCGATTCCTAAAGATTTTTCTGATGCCGATCCAGTTGAAGATATTCCAAGACCTTATCTGGTCCAATTAAATCGATTCCTAAAGATTTTTCTGAAGTAAAGCCAGTCAATGGAGACAAAATCAATTAAATCGATTCCTAAAGATCTTTCTGAGGTGAAGCCAGTCAATGGAGACAAAATCAGTTAAATCGATTCCTAAAGATTTTTCTGAGGCGAAGCATGTCAATGGAGACAAAATCAGTTAAATCGATTCCTAAATATTTTTCTGAGGCGAAGCCAGTCAATGGAGACAAAATCATTTAAATCGATTCCTAAAGATTTTTCTGAGGTGAAGCCAGTCAATGGAGACAAAATCAGTTAAATCGATTCCTAAAGATTTTTCTGAAGCAAAGGCAGTCAATGGAGACAAAATCAGTTAAATTTATTCCTAAAGATTTTTCTGAAGCAAATCCAGTCAATGGAGACAAAATCATTTGAATCGATTCCTAAAGATTTTTCTGAGGCGAAGCATGTCAATGGAGACAAAATCAGTTAAATCGATTCCTAAATATTTTTCTGAGGCAAAGCCAGTCAAGGGAGACAAAATCAGTTAAATCGATTCCTAAAGATTTTTCTGAGGCGAAACCCGTCAAAAGAGACAACCCGTCAATAGAGACAACTCGTCAAAGGCTCATCTTTATACCCCATCCTATTAAGATCCACTTGCAAAAATCTTGACTTATCCATTCGTATGCCATTATTATTTTCAACCCACTTGCAACCAAATATAGGAATCTGAAACTTCTCATAATCAAACACCCAAATGCGCTTGATAACCCCAAAATATGACAGATTTGCAAATTTAGGGTTTAAGTCCTTCACACTTGATATGTGCATTGCTTTAGCTACCAAGGTGACACCACTATTTTGCATAGTACTTTTATCATCTTGTTCTTTGGTATAAAATGTGTATCCATTAATTGCGTATGCGCTATAAGAGAACACAACCAAACTTGGACCATATGAAAAACATCTCAACCTTTCGGTTATTGAAGCGAGATCTGAATGATACTTTGAATAAATATGTACCTTAAACCATCGTATGAAACTTAGATTGTGCTCTCATACTATCCAATTCTCATTTCTATTCAGATTTAAACCTCGGAGAACACCCTTGTGCATTTCAACCAACGACTCACCTCAATCTCATTGTGCAGAACATACAAATGCACTTGATCCCGTTCGACCCTTGATACTGTCACAACTTTATTTCTAATTAACTTTTTACCTTCTTTTTTTTCAACAATATGAGATTTTGGGAGTCTAATTGATTGAACATTTGACAGATATTCAAGACAAAACTCAATCACTTCTTCAACAATGTATCGTTCGGCAATACAACCCTTTGGTCGACTTCGGTTTTTCACGTACCCTTTTAATATTTTCATATAACGTTCAGCAGGGTACATCCATCTCATAAAAGCTAGTCCATACAATTGTGTCTCTTTCACAAGATGAACAACTAGATGTACCATTATGTCAAAAAACGAGGGAGGAAAATACATTTCAAGATCACACAAATTAATAACTATTTCTTTTTGCAATGTTTGTAAGATCGCATGATCTATTACCTTACTGCAAATTGACTTGAATAAAAAACATAGTTTAGTTATTGCACTTCTTACTTTTTCTGGAAGAATAGAACGTATACCTATTGGTAGAAAATGTTCCAATATAACATGTCAATCATGTGTCTTTAAACTCTTTAACTTGAGGTCTTCCATAGACACAAGTCTTCTAATATCTGATGAGTATCCTTCTGTAACTTTAACTTCACTCAGAAAATGTTTACCATGTCCTCCCTTACTTTAAGGCCATCCTTTCTTCACGGGTCCTAATTAAGTTCTCATTCCCATGTTTACGAAGTCCTACCTTACTTTAAGGCCATCCTTAGACTTTCCTTGTATATTGAGTAACGTACCAATAACACTGTCAAATACATTTTTTTTCAATATGCATAACATCGAGAAAATGTCTTATATACAACGACTTCCAATATGGCAGTTCAAAAAAAAATTGACCTCTTCTTCCACCCATTCTTGACAAGTGTATGTGCAAAAGGCTTGCCAAACTGAGTACTCACATCTTTCACCTTTTCAAAAATTTGATCACCTGTCAATATAGGTGGAGCTCTATGTTGTTCTGCCTTTCCATTGAATGCTTTTCTCCACCCACGATAGTGATGATTAGAATTTAAGAATCTACGATAACCGAGAAAGACATTCTTCTGACAAAGGTCCAGTCGCGTCGTATCGTTTTCATCTTCACAAACAGGACACACTTTTTTACCTTTGATGTTGTACACTGATAGATTTCCGTATGCTGGAAAATCGTTAATTGTTCCTGTTGTACCCCAAAATTTTCCCTCTCATGTTTTCCAAAGTTTTCCCTCTGCATGGTTGACCAGAAACCCTGGGCTAAGGAAAAAGAATATTTTTGAGTGGTGCTTTAAGCACCTTTCGATTTGCATTCTAAAAGACCCTTCGATTGGTATTCTGAAGGAGCCTTTCGATTGGAATGGACAAGATCTTTCGATTGGCATTATGGGCATGCACTTCGATTGGCATTGTGTCAAGGCCTTCGATTGGAATTCTGAAAGACCTTTCGATTGGCATTCTGAAAGACCCTTCGATTGGTATTCTGAAGGAGCCTTTCGATTGGTATGGACAAACACTTCGATTGGCATTATGGACAAACACTTCGCTTGGGCATTTGGCACTCTTTGATCAGGCTTTGATTAGTAAGCTTCGATTAGGTGTTTGGAACCCTTCGATCAAGATTTGGTCTGCAAGTCTTCGATTGAGCGCTGGACCTCCTTCGATCAAGCTTTGGTGTGCAAGTCTTCGATTGAGCGCTGGACCCCTTTGATCAAGTCAATTTCATAATACTTCGACTAGTACTTCAGAGGGTACTTCGACTGGAACTTCATACTTTACCTCAATCAGAACATCAGAACGAAATGACCTTCGAATGGCATTTTAGTGCAAAGTTTCTCTTAATCTAAGATGCTCTGATGAAGGAAGTTCTGGACACTTCGAATCAAAACTTAGACTCATCACAAGGCCAAGGGCTGGTCGAAGTTGTCTAATAGGCAATGTTCTAAATAGATTCGAATTGGACTTTGAAACTGGCAAAGAAGGAAGATTCGAAGGAATGAAGTAGGCTGGCATGACTAAGCAAAAACACATATCCTAACCTGTCCAGGTTCATCCAAAGTTCACAATGGCATGTGTCCCTTGCAAATATGCAATCGAAGCAGGGGGAGTCTCAATCGAGGGGGTTGTGACATCGAAACTGGAGTAGTTCGAATTGGGACTTTGAAGCAATCGAAGCAGGGGGAGTGTCATTCGAAGGGAAGTGGATCTACAAAGGGCAAGTCATCTTTCAATTTTCATCATGTTGGAGGCCCAAACAGCTTATAACAGGCTGGCAGTAACGCATGAAAAAAGATTGGCACCTGATTGAATCAAATATAGCAAGTCTTTATGAAGAAATCAAATCAAATCTCTTCATCATAATGGACTAAGATTTGATACACAAATGTTGACCTAAATTCCTTGTCTATATAAACCTCATGCTCATAAACAAAAAACACACACGAGACTCTGCAGACAAGGAAAAAACGCTCAAAAACTCTGCAGAAACAACGCCACAACTTTGAGAAAAAAAGCTTGAGAACCTTGGATATGAAGCTGCACTCAGAGACCTTTTCAGGATCAAACAAAGGTTCTAATCGCTTCCTTGGACCTCACTGAAGCAGTACCAATCATTCCCGTGTGCTCTCCTGCCCCAAAAAGCCCTGTAAGTATCGCTATGAACCTCCATACTTAAGGAATCGTAAAGCTTCAATCTTGCATTCTTTCATTGAAATAATTGCATATTCATACTCTGTGCTGCATTCTGAGACTTTTGGCATCATTGAATTTTATTTTCACAGCCTGTAACGCCATGCCTAGTTCTAGGGTTCGTGTATCTCGTTTTTGGGGTTTTTAATTGCAGGCAAAATCAATGCAAATAATGGCCATGGATGAGTTCAGGGGAGAGAGACGAGTGCATTGGCACTCTTAGCTTGCGTTTATATGGCCAAGGGAGGATTTTGGAGAGATCCTAGGAACCTTCCTGCAGATAAAAGTCCGCAGGTAAACGAACTAGGTCTTGTGAAGAAGACGATTACGTGGTGGAGCGTGATTGGTTCATTTGAATCAATTGCGCGTTTTTATTTTTGGCCAGGCATAATTGAATTGTTTCTATATAATATTTAGCTTATATTCCACTAACAGGTTAACATCATGGCTCAGTTGGTAGCGCATCAGTCGAATTGTCCAATGGGACCTGGGTTCGAATCCCAGGTCTCCCAAAACTTTAACATATTTTGTTTCAGGTAATCCCACGCAGCATGCAAAAACGTGGTCCACCATATGCCTCAGGTACCCATGCGCCAGGTGGTTCCAGATCCAGATCCAGTGGTCCAGGATGAGGTTCACCATGAACCTTGGTCAACAAACGTCCAGGCAATCTGAAAGTCAAACGAGGCTGTTCGAATCTGGGCCTGGAATTGCTGAATCAACCTCCCTTCTTCAGGCCCAGCGCCCCCCAAAGTTTGCTTATGTTTTTATTTTCTTTTCATATTTCTTTTGCTTTTTATTATTGTTATTAAAAACTAACTAATTAATTAACAAACTAACCTTTTTTTAATAAAAAAAATCAGAAATAACAAAAAATAATATTTATTAATTTCACTATTTTATTTTTGTAAATAAATCATTAACCAATTAATTTAGTTTTTTAATTAGGTTTAATCTTAACATTTTTTACAATAAATTAAAATTGACTTAGAATTAGGTTTTTTTTAATATTTCTAATTTTATTTCCTTAATTAAAATAAAACTCAAAAAACATTTTCTTTTTTTTAATTAATTAATTCCATTATTAATATAGGCTTAATTTCTAATTCAAAAAATAACAAAAAACATGTTTTATTTGAAAAAAAGGGTCAAAACCCTAGGACGTTCCGATTCAATTTTCTCGCGCGTATTATTTTGATCCATATATTGTAATTGCTCCGAGGATGTAATAGCTTTAACTTAGGATTTTATTTACCTCTTTAATTTACTTTTTTGCATTTAATTTTAAGGGTTTGTTTTTGGCGATGTAAATACCTGACGCCGTGTAATAGCTTAGCTTTATTTTCCGCAACCATTAACTACTAGATGTATGAATAATAGGCTATGCATGACAAGATCTATCTTAAAATCAACCATAGCTCACCATAACATGTACAAAGATAATATAAACTGAAAATTGACACACTAGCACATGCCACTCTTAGGGTATGCCTCACTTGGTTGCCTCGAACGTGGTCATTGAGTATAGGAAGTTTTAGAGGTCGTCCTTTTGTCTAAAGATCATAAGTTGCCTCGAAACGGTTGCCTCGGAAAAATGATCTAAGACATTAGGGTTACCGTTAAGGCGTCCTAACATTGCTTTAGTGACCACACATCCCTTAAATCGAATTGACCCGAAAACTCCAACAACGGTGCTACCTACTCCTCAATAGTGGGATAGCATTGTCTAAAGGACATTTACACAGTTTAATTCCTTTTTGAGTAGGTAGAGGTTCTTAAGTACTTGCTCCTTTTAAAACAAAACAAAACTTTTTGCACTTACACTCTCTTCCAAACAAAAATCTCTTTTCAAACCCACAAACACAAAGAAAAGCAAACTTTTGAAAACATAGTGAGCAAGTACCTAAGAGCCCATGGATAACCACTGATAGAAAGGGTGCTAACACCTTCCCTTTCTATAATCTACCTCCCGAACCCGAGAAACATCTCGAAAAGGAATTTTTTTGTGCTTTTGTCCTTTCCTTGTTGGATAAAATAAAAGGCGGTGGCGACTCTTGCTTACCGCGACATTTTGCGAAAACAAACGCAAAACGCGAACCAGCATTCCAAAACAGTCAGTTCTTTCCCACTGATCACAGTTCCAAACAACATCGCCCTCAAGTTAAAACTTTATTTCCTATACCCATCATAAACCTCCACACCGTTCTCCCACAAAAACTTTAAATCTTTGATTGAGGGTGTCAAGTATACATCTATGTCATTCCCTAGTTGTTTAGGCCCAGAAATTAACATAGGTAACATCATGTACTTACGCTTCATACATAGCCACGGAGGTAGGTTATAAATCATAATAATCACAGGCCATGTGCTATGAGAGATGCTTTGAATACCGTGTGGGTTCATTCCATCACTAGACAATGCCAAGCGAAGGTTCCTTGCTTCTTTTCCAAATTCAGGATACTCATTATCAATTTTCATCCACTGTGGTGAATCTACCAGATTTCGAAGCTTTCCATCAATAATTCTTTCATCTGCATGCCAAGTCAGGTTTCTTGAATCGATTTCACTATGATACATGCGTCTAAATCTCATAATTATAGGAAAATACCATAAGAATTTTGCTGGAGACAACTTTTTCTTATATCGAGAGACACCGCATTTAGGACATTCATTTAACGATGCATACTCGTTTCGAAACAAAACACAATCGTTTGGACAAGCATGTATCTTATCATAGCTCATGCCAATAGAGCACAACATCTTTTTGGCCCCATATGTTAGATTAGGAAGAAGATTATCCTCTGGTAGCATATCTTTCATAAGGGCTAATAACTCTATGAAACTTTTATCTGACCATCCATTTCCCGCCTTTAAGTTGTACAACTTTAATACCGCATACAATCTTGTGAATTTAGTACAATCATTATAAAATGGTTTCTGTACATCGCTTACCAACCTCTCAAACATTTTGGGACAATCCTTAAGGTCTTCTTCAAGTTCTTCTGCAATCTCTTCGACTCGGTCATAATCGTATGTATCTGTGCCATTGTCGTTTGAAGCATAGGTCGTATTATCCCCTGATTAAACATTCCCGTTACTTTTCTCACCTTGAAAATTCCAACATGTATAACTTCTATCAATTCCATGCCTCTTTAAATGAGATGTCAACTGAACCGCGTCAACCCGACTCCCATAGTAGCAACTTAAGCAAGGACATGTCATTCGCCTGGGGTCTTTGGCGTGCGCCACAGCAAACTTAACAAATTTTGATACCCCATTCTTGTACTATTTCATCAATCGACTCGAAGACATCCATTTCTTATCCATGGTATTACTAATTAAGCTAAGCAAAAACAAAATATAAAAAATTTACCTGTAGGGAAACGATCTGAATTTCACACTTTGACCACAAGTAACCCATATATATAGAAAATTCAATAAGTTAGTCCCCAATCATTACAAGCAATGCTCATCCATCATAGAAGTTCATTCAAATGGTTTTACTAATTAAGCTAAACAAAAACGTTAATTATTCATGCAACTATAGAAAAAGAATAACTAATTACATGTAGAGAAGTAATCAACTTCTGGACCCACACAATGTAAGATTCGTGTAAATGATCAGACTTTCACTCTGCACCTGTAAAACAATCATACTATCAATATCAATCCAACTTTTCACTTTTCAATGTCTCTTCAACAAGATTTTCATTTACTTATTCAAAACAACAACAAAATTTTAATTTATTCTTAAAACACTCCGTTTATTAATGGTATAGTGATAATATTATATCTCTCATTAGTTCTTAGTAATGACTAAACTAAGAATCACCATATCCTTAACAATTTCCCAATAATAATATGAATCACCATATCCTAAACAATTTACCAATAATAATATATAGTAACCAAATACAAGGAAGCACACACACGATCAATATTGATTTGTTGCAATAGCTTTTTTGAGAAATGACAAAGGTTTAACTATTATGTTTTAGTAGATTGCTTTGTGAGTGATCTCAATCCTTAAATCAGAAGGGATGTGATGATCCATACTCTAATATCTATTGTTATAGTGTGTTCATGATGGCATGGGTTGAGTCATCGAATGAGCTGATAGCTAATAACAACAGCAACAAAGACCACCTATATTATCCAAGTATATTTACCATCCTAAAGGTCCTCAACCAGTGCGAGATCAATTGACAGTGAGGTATGCTATTATACAACATCCCTAATTTAGAAAATCACAACATTATATGAAGAATCAAGCTGACAAAAAGAGAAGAGAAGTGAATTTCCAAGAGGGAGAACAAGTCATCATGAAACTGCAACCATACATGCAGTTGTAAGCAGTTAACAATCAACTCGACTATCTAATTAAAATTGAAACCTTTTTTTTTAAAATTTATCATATAATAGAACAGTTTACAAAATAATGACGTACCTGAACTATACGGCGGTCTACGGCAAGAAACGGTCGGAGAGGAAACGATTAGGAACAGTCAGAGAAGAATCGGTCGGAGAAGAAACAGTCGGAGAATAAATGATTAGGAAAGGTTGGAGAAGAAACGGTCGAAGAATAAGGGTTCTGAAATGAATAAATAGGGTTCTGAAAGTTTTATATTTTAATTTTATAATTTGACTAAAGACAGCGCTTTTTAAAAGCACTTTCTATCATACAAGATCTAGCAGCGCTTTCACGAGAAAGTGCTTTCTTAAGTGGGGAAATTTTATATTTTAATTTTATAATTTGACCTAAGCCAGCGCTTTTTAAAAGCGCTTTCTATCATACAAGATCTAGCAGCGCTTTCACGAGAAAGCGCTTTCTTAAGTGGGGCGAATTTAAGGCCTTTAGCAGCGCTTTTTAAAATCCCTTTCTAAAGGCTGTCTGTAGCAGTGCTTTTTTAGCGGATTTTTTAAAAGACCTACAACAACGTTTTCTCAATAAAGCACTTTCTAAGGTAGGGCATTTAGCAGCGCTTTTAAAAAGCGCTTTCTAAAGGCTGTCTATAGCAGGAATTTTTTTAGCAAATTTTTTAAAAGACCTACAACATCATTTTCTCATTAAAGCGCAGTCTTTTTGGTGATGCCAAAAGTCAATTTTGTCATAATGATACCAAGAGTATTAATTACTCAAATTTCCTTGGGAGGAATTATGAAACCACATGTGGATAACAACTTTCAGAGAGAAACATTATCTCAGCTTTACTTGGGGATTTAAGAAGTCAAGCCGTACAACAAGAAATCAAAATTATGGGGATTTTAAATCAAACTCAGCACTTGGCTCGAGAAAACCTAAAAAGTTGACAACTGTTTCAACACTTCTTAGAAAATATATTTCCCTTGTCTAGTTGCCCGGGTAACAAAAAACAACAATAATACTAACACTGTAAAGGGCAGTGATTTGTCAATGATTCTACCTTAGCATGCAAAGGGAGAAGGGACTTTCACCATAGGAGCGAAGACCTTACAGGAGAATCTGGGATAGAGGCTTCAGACCATGCAA
Organism: Vicia faba; assembly: GCA_948472305.1. NCBI lineage: Eukaryota > Viridiplantae > Streptophyta > Magnoliopsida > Fabales > Fabaceae > Vicia > Vicia faba. The sequence goes on along the minus strand of OX451741.1, from coordinate 1,518,156,343 downwards.
ACCCGAAATCAAAATAATTATCCTGGAGGAAAACAAATGAACCAAGACTTGACTGGAGAAAATTGGATCACAAACCCAACACCGCACCATACATGAATTGGTATCATCTCCAACTATTTGAGAAACACAAAAAGACAATACGCATATCAGCGAAAGCATCCTCGAAATCACTATTTTTGTTTTTCTTGAATCACAAAATCTAAAGTAAAAGTAATTCGTAAATTATTTTCAAAAACAATTTTATTGTTAAATCTCTTTGTTTTGAAAATCACTATCAATATTAAATGGAATCTTTGCAAACAGAATAAAATAAGAATTACAAATAATTGGATAAAAGCTCAAACTTTATTAATAGAACGGTAGTTTGCGAATGGCGAGACCCCATAGATGATTACAAAGTTTGGAAAATGGTAATATATTAGAAAACATACATTGAAATACAATGACCAGTATTGTCCCTAACCACTTTGAATTCTTGAGCAGCGACTTCTGTTGAAGTGTGGTGATAATCTGAGAAGATTGTTGCTTCAATGATCAAGCCTTGTCTTACGTAGTTACTTGCCAAGAAATCCCTAACTTTTTCCTAGGTTGCCCTTGCGGGTTTTCAACCTAGTGCGAAGAATTTATTCTGTTTGTGTCTCTTATTTTTCCCTAGACCGCCCTTTCAGGTTTTCAGCCTACCGAGACGCTCTTTTTTGCCTAAGCTGCCCTTTCGGGTTTTCGACTTAGCGAGTTGTTCTTTTATTTCTTTAGGCGAAGTATTTCTTGACTGCATCATAATTCATAGGACGTGGGAACTCCTCGCCATCCATAGTTTCAAGAATTAATGCACTGCCAGAGAAGGCTTCCTTGACAACATATGGGCCTTCAAAATTGGGAGTCCACTTGCCCCTAGAATCAGTGTTAAAAGACATGATCTTCCTGAGCATGAGGTTGCCTTCTCTGGATGCACGAGGCTTGATCTTATTATCAAAAGCTTTCTTCATTCTCTTCTGGTATAACTGACCATGACACAAGGCCATCATTCTCTTTTCTTCAATCAAATTCAATTGGTCAAACTTATTATGGACCCATTTATCCTCTGATAACTTGGTTTCCATTATCACACGTAAAGAGGGAATCTCAACCTCGACGAGGAACACTGCTTCCATACCATACATAAGAGAGAACGGGGTTTCCCCTGTTGAATTGCGGACGAATGTACGATATCCATGCAAAGCAAAAGGGAGAATCTCATTCCAATCTTTATAGGTAACAACCATTCTCTGGATGATCTTCTTGATGTTTTTTATTGGAAGCTTCAACAGCCCCATTCATCTTTGTCCTGTAGGGAGATGAATTGTGATTGACAATCTTGAATTCTTCACAAATTTTTGTCATCATCTTGTTATTCAGATTCAAGCTATTGTCAGTGATAATCCTACTTGGCACACCATACCAACATAAAATATTGTTCTTGATAAAGCGTACTATCACCTGCTTGGTAACATTAGCATAAGAAGTTGCTTCCACCCATTTGGTGAAGTAGTCAATTTCCACCAAGATGAAACGATGTCCATTCGACGCCTTGGGTTCAATCATTTCAATCATGTCAATACCCTATATAGAGAAAGGCTACGGGGAAGAAATAACATTGAGAAGTGTTATAGACACATGAATTTTGTCAGCATAAATCTGGCATTTATGGATCTTCTTTGTAAATTTGTAACAGTCAAATTCCATTGTCACCCAGTAGTAACATGCCCTAAGCATCTTCTTTGCTATCGAGTGTCCATTGGCATGAGTACCAAATGAACCTTCATGGATTTCATGCATCAACATGTCTTCTTCGTGTCTATCCATGCATTTGAGCAAGACCATGTCATAATTTATTTTGTATAGAACATCTTCATTGAAGAAAAAGCTTCCTGCCAACCTTCTTAATGTCTTTCTATCTTTGTTTGACACACCAACCGGGTTTTCCTGAGTCTGGAGAAAATGTTTGATATCAAAATACCAAGGTTTTTCGTCTGATTTACCCTCTGCGGGCAACACATTAGTTGGTCTATCCAAATGTAGAACTGTGATACGAGGCACATCGTTCCAAGTATTTACTTGATAGATAGAAGCCAAAGTGACTAAAGCATCTGCCATCTGATTCTCATCTTTGGGAATATGATGGAATTCAACTTTATTAAAGAAGGGTAATAATATTATAGCACAGTCTTTGTAGGGAATCAAGACAACATGACGAGTATCCCATTATCCTTTAATATGATTTATTAACAAAGCTAAATCGCCATATACATCTAGAATTTTGATTCTGAAATCTATAGACTCTTCGAGACCCATGATATAAGCTTCATACCCTGCCATGTTATTGGTACAATTAAATTCCAACCTTGTAGTAAAAGGGATATGTGACCCATGAGGAGTGATAATCACAACACCAATTCCTTTCCCATTAGCATTCACAGCTCCATCAAACACCATACCCCACAGGGATTCAGGATCAGTACCTTCCTCGGGCAAAGGTTCATCACAATTTTTTATCTTCAAAAACATCACATCCTCATCAAGGAAATCAAGTTTCACAGACTGATAATTATCAAACAGTTGGTGAGCAAGATAATCTGCCAACACAGTGCTTTTTATAGCCTTCTGAATACGGTATTCAATATCATATTCGGACAACAACATCTGCCAACGGGAAATTCTTCCAGTAAAAGCAGGCTTTTCAAAGATATACTTAATTGGATACATTTTGGAAATCAACCAAGTAGTATGATTCAACATATATTGTCGCAACCGTTTTGCCGCCCAGGCCAAAGCACAACATGTTTTTTCTAGCATAGAATACCGCAACTCAAAGTCAGTAAACTTCTTGCTGAGATAATAAATGGCATATTCCTTTCTACTCGTTTCATCTTGTTTTCCCAAAATACAGCCCATAGAACTATCTAACACTGTCCGATACATAATCAATGGCCTTCCTTCAACAGGATAGAGCAAGATAGGAGGTTCAAGCAGATACTCTTTAATGCTTTCAAACTCCCTTTGGAAATCATCTGTCCATACACAACCTTTATCTTTCTTTAACAACTTGAAGATCGGCTCACATGTTGCAGTCATATGGGAAATAAATCTGGAAGTGTAATTCAAACGCCCAAGGAGCCTATAACTTGCTTTTCAATTCTTGGTGCTGGTATTTTTTGAATTGCCTTAAATTTATCAGGATGAACTTCAATTCCTTTTTGCTAACAATGAAACCTAACAATTTTCCTGTTCGGACACCAAAGGTGCATTTATTTGGATTCAAGCGAAGACGATACTTCCTCAAACGCTGAAACAATTTCAAAAAATCTTTTATATGCCATTCTTTAGTTTGTGATTTGGCAATCATATCATCAACATATACCTCAATTTCCTTATGCATCAAGTCATGGAATAGAGTTGTCATAGCCCTTTGGTACGTTGCACCAGCGTTCTTCAACCGGAAGGGCATCACTTTGTAACAGAATGTTCCCCAGGTTGTGATAAATGTTGTTTTTTCCTTGTCCTCGAGAGCCATTATGATTCTATTATATCCGGAAAATTCGTCCATGAACGATAATACTTTGAATTTTGATGTACTGTCAACCAACATATCAATATGTGGCAATGGAAAGTCATCTTTTGGACTCACTTTGTTTAAATCTCTATAATCAACGCATATGAGAACTTTTCCGTCTTTCTTTGGTATTGGGAAAATATTGGCAATCCACTGAGGGTACACTGGTGTCACAAGAAAACCGGCATTAATATGCTTTTAAACTTCTTCTTTAATTTTTACTGCCATATCAGGGTGAGTTCTTCGCAGTTTCTGCTTGATTGGCGGGCATTTTGGCTTTAGCGGCAAATGATGTTCCACAAAATATCAGTATCCAACCCCGACTTGTATTGGTAAGACCAAGCAAAGATATCCACATACTCTTTCAACAATTCAATCAACCTGTGCTTCACGTCAGAATGAAGCAATGCTCCAATCTTGACTTCTTTCGAATCTTCTGACCCCAAATTAATCGTCTCCAACAGCTCTTTATATGGATGAATTGTACTTTCCTCGCGCTCAAGCAATCGTGAAACCTCTTCTAGGATTTCATAATATCCTTCTTCTTCGGCCACATATGCAGGATATTCAAAGTTGGGAGAGGGTTCAGGGTCATTGTACTCAACATGTTTTTTAATTAATCTGCATATATGATTTATGATTGATTTTAGAAACTGACACAGATAGCAAGTGATTATGCAGATTTATTTACAGTTATTATTTATTTTGAAAGAATTTTTTTCTGATTACCATTTTCTAAGAAAAAACAGAATAAAGACAAAATTTGGGAATCAAAAACACATTTTATTAATGATTTTAAAGATCAAAACAATAGATATGCCCATACAATATCAATACTTTAACCTTGGGAATAGTAAGAGATTTTTGAAAAGATTAACAAAAACAAATTACTCTGAAATATGAATGCACGATGGAACATCAATAGTGATCTAATTTTGGACTCTGACTCCATGCGTCACATAGTTCGGCATCTCTTTCTCTGCCTCACCTTCCAGAATAACATTGATCCTATGAATAGTTGGATGAAGGTAACCTCCACTGTGAAAGATGTCTTGATATTTGCCCAAAGCAGACTCCGGCTTCATAATCTTACCTTTATTATTCTTCACGAAGAAACCCAAACCATCTTTATTCTTATTCACAGGTGGATCAATAATCTTCCCCCAAGCCTTGCTAGGGCCATTATACACTACATGTTGAGCATCCTTAAATTAGGCTATAGAATCCTCATTTTCCCTCACATTATCAATGGATAAAGCTTAGAACTGAGTTCCAACAGCAGCTTCATCCGCTTCCACAATGCTAAAAGAGGATAAATAAGATATTAACAGAGCTTTCTCACCATTTATGATGACCATATTTCCTTCACGAACAAACTTTAGCTTCTAGTGCAAAGTTGAAGTAACAACCCTTGCCTCGTGGTTCCATGGTCGCCCCAGTAAACAGCTGTAAGTAGGAACAATATCCACAACCTGGAATGTAATCTGAAATAGGTGCGGGCCTATGTGAATAGGAAAATCTACTTCCCCGATGACAGACTTCCTCGATCCATCAAAAGCTTTCACAATTATGCCACTCTGGCGCATGGGAGTTCCCTGGTACTTCAACTTCATGAGTGTGCTCCTTGGTATGACATTCAAAGCAAACCCGTTATCAATCAGCACGTTGGACAAAGATTCATTCTCACAATTAATGGAGATATGGAGAGCTAGATTATGATTCCTTCCTTCATCGGGTAATTCTTCATCACAGAAACTCAAGTTATTACAGTATGTAATATTCCCTACAACATTGCTGAACTGGTCCAAAGACATATTACTTTCCACAAAAGCTTGATCCAATACTCTCATCAAAGATTCCCAGTGGGAAGAAGAGTTCATTAGCAAGGCTAGAATAGATATCTTAGATGGAGTCTGCAACAATTGATCTACAATCTTGTAGTCACTCATCTTGATAATCTTCAACAGGTCATCCATATCTTTTTCCAGAGTAGTGCCACTAGATTCCCCCACTGCTTTCTTAGGTTCGGTACTTTCAATAACCTTTTTATCAGCATTAACATTCCCTCGAATGACAGGTGTGAAAACACGGACACTGTGGGTCACTTTGCTGGCTTCTGCAATATTCTTGACATCAGACAAAGTTTGTATGGAAACTTCCACACCATCCTCCAAGATTGTAGAATTATATTTATATGGCACGACCTTGTCTGATTCGTAAGGAACAAGACCCGGAAAGCAAATAACCACTAGAGCAACAACTGGTTTTCTATGGTACTCAATCTCTATAGGGGAGGGAACACTAAAAAATGGCATAATAACATTCACCCCTTCTTCAAAATACTTAGACATCACATAATCATTGTTGGAGAACATATCTTCATCAGAAGAAAATAACTCATATGCAGAAGCATACTCATCATCTGACACAGTATCATCCGAGCATTCTCCAATCATGTTAATTCCATGGTAATCATCTTTATTTCCTAAAACTTTGATAGTACCATTGTTTAACAACAATTGAACACCCCTTCTCACAATTGAACAACCACGAGAATCTCTACAACAAATCTGGAAAGACCCATAATGATGTTCTTCTTGAACATCCATGTGACAGAAGGTAGCGTGTAACTGCACCAAATCATCATTCATATGATTCACGTCAAAAATATGGAATTCACCGGGACATCATAGACCATATTCACATCTTTTTCTTACTCTTCCCTAGGCCTAATCATAGAATGAGGCCTTCGTCTATCATTTCTTGAAGATTAGCTTTTATCTTATCACATCCCTGAATATGTGTATTACAAATACTACAACCATCATGGTCGTGTGTATAATAGCTGAATTCACAGAGGTCAACATGCATCTTCACCAAATTCCCTCTCTAATACGGTGGGAGAACTGACTTGGGTGTTTTGTGTTTTATCGCAACTATTACAGATAGCAAGAGTCGCCACCGACTTTTCTTTTATCCAATAAAGTAAAGGGTGAAAAGAACACGAAAGACCTTTTGAGAATTTTCTTGAGTTCAGGTGTAGGTTATGAAAAGGGAAGGTGTTAGCATCATTTTCATCTGTAGTTATCTACAGGCTCTTAATCGCTAGCTCACTTTGAAATTCTTTGTAGATGTGTTTGTGATTTGTTTTGAAAGTATTTTTGAAAAGTGTCTTCGTTTAGGCGAACTTTGTAATGATTCTCATCTCTATAAAAATGTGTACAAAGTGTTGACTTTTGAAAATATTTCATGGAAAGTGCTGGTGTGTTTGAAATATGTTTTGAAGATGATTGTGAGCAAGCAACTATGAACGTTCTACCTACTCAAAAAGTATTAGTTCTTTTCCTCCTCCTTTAGATATTGCTATCTTACCATTGACTAATAAGAAGCCCTATCATTGGATGTGAAGGGACGATCGTGGGTCAACGTATAGTCATAGAATGCAATTTTGTAAGATACTTTAGCAAGTTTTGTAATGTCTAAGATCATTTATGAAGGCAACATTTAAAGGGTCATCGAGGGACTATGATCTTGTATTTGATTATTTTGGATAAAGTATCTCACATGTGAAATATGACTATTTTTCTCAAGACAACAAGTGAAGTTAACCCTAGAGGTGCAAGTGTGCCAAGTGTTTTGTTTTCGTGCATTTTTGTCTTGAATTAGGGTTTTCTACTTGTTGATTTTATGTCTTTCCATACAAACCCTAATTACTAGCATTTATATTGAAAGCGATAAATTGCGGAAATGTAAAGTTCTACGCTATTACATCATTTGGGGATGGGGATATAATTTACAAATGGGGAGATAAGAGAAATTACAACTAATTACTATTACAACCATATTGAATGAATAAATAATATACAAGAATGTAAAGGAAATATGAAAGAAAAATGAAATTGTTTTTGTTTGGAGTTTTTGACAGGGTTTAACTTAATTAAATTAAAAGGAAAAATAACTAATTAGTCTAAGTTAACTTAAGAAAACTAAACCTAAGTTATTTTGAGAAAAGAAATTGAATTAATTAAGAAAGCAATTTTTTAGGGATTTTATTAAATGGTTTTATCTTAATTAAACTAGTATAAAAAAGTTAATTAATTAAAAATCCTAAGTTCAAATAAAATTAAAAAAAATGAAATAAATCTAAATCTAATATTATTTTAATTAATAAAGAAAAGAAACTAAATTTTTTAGGAAAATATTTTTGGTTTTTTGTCCTAAATAAAATACAAGTATATTAATATATAAATAATAAATAAATATATATATTTTTTGGGTTTTTTATTAATAAAAATAATAATGATAATAATGTTAAAAATAATAAAATAAGGAAAATAAAATAAAAATAGAAAAATAAAATAAAAGTCAGGATGGTGCAAAGTTGGATTGGGTGGTTTTTGAAGTAAAAACGGTTTTGGGATTTAGGCCCAATATGGTTTTTGTAAGTCAGAAAAATAAGAAAATAAAAAAAAAGGAAATGGGATGCGTTGCAAAATAAACGAGGGGGGTGAAGCTGAGTAAAATGGGTCAATGCCCATTGGATGAGGCCTAGCGCGCTTCCTGTTTAGACAAAAAGGATGGAAAAATATGAGAAAAATCACAAAAGGTCTCGTTGGGGCTCGAATCTAGGACCTTCCATAATAATGCCTTTACGCGCGCGCTCTTTACCACTGGAGTGGCTATACATCCGGTGTTATAAAAAAAATCATAAATATATATTACAAAACCAATTCTAATGATAAACTTCATCTTCTTCTTCGCGCCAGCCAGAGCCTCTGTAACTCATCCATTTCTCAACCATTCTCAAAAGTATGAACATCAAATTTGTTAGAAATTTTACCACGATTCCAGAAATGTAAATAACTTAAACAATGGCTCAAAGATGAGCACGAATTTTAACTAGTACCAATTCTAACCTAATTTTTTTAGAAAGTTCAGGTTCAAAATTCTCACTACTTAAGCAACATAAATTAATTCTAAGGACATGGTTAGTTTTAGGGCTATGATATCTACATTTTATCTTCACAAATGGAAACCAAATGATACCTATATGAAAAGTTTAAAAGTCATAAAACTCACCTTGAAAATGGAATTCATGTTTTAAGTTTGATCTTGTTTCAAGGTGCTGCAATAATCAGGTTAGCTTCCTTGAGTCCCTAGGAAGCTAATGCAATGCTTAGCTTGAATGGAGAGTGGATGAAATGGTCTGGAGAAGTCCAACTGCAATGCTTTATTTTTGGTTACAGAAGATGAAGAAGAATGTGTTATAGTTGGGAACGAGGACATGGATGAGTTGTATTTTATGCAAGGAAGCTTTGAAAATGATTTTGAGGGAAAACGCACGAGGGAAATGGAAGTTACAAGTTCAAGTTCAGAACCTGCATAAAAATGGAGTTTATGTGCAATTTCTAGCTAGAGGGAGTTTGTGAGAGTTTTAGGGCATGTTAATTCATGTATTTGCTTGCAAATGACTTATGTATCTATAAGCAAAAGGTTAGAGATGTTATGCACATGGGATTTATGAGTTATAGGGTTATGGCTAGGTTGCTTGATTTTAAAGAAAAGTGAGAAAATGTAGTTTCAAGGTAGAAGTTACAAGCATGTAGAGTGGTTGTGAACTTTAAACATGTTTGCTTATGATTAATTATCTTGAGTGTGGACAGAGACAACAAGTTAGGAGCTCAAGAAGAGTTGACCTTTGCAAAAGCAATGCTTTATCAAAATGGAAATGGTAACTTTGTTCCATAAATGGAAAACCAACTTGGATAAAGCTTCAAACACTTGGATAAGGGTTTAATCAATTGTGTAAACCATTAATTATGGAGCGAAACACAAGTTTGAGGCCTATAAAGCAAAGATTATGCATCATGGCCATGGATTTGGTTATGTGTTCATCATAAAATTGCCTTGTAATTCAAGTTTGAAACCCTAACTTCATCTCTTTGATCTCTTAGCTCAAGCATGATCTCATTAAGTTCTTGAAAATTTTGGAAATCTTGTAACATCCCCTAAAACCTTCATGTTTTTCATTTTTTAAGAATCTAATTAGAACTATGTGAAAAGTTGCCATGAAGTTGGTACCAAAATCTGCCTAACTAGGTCAAATTTTCACTAAGTGTTTTTATCAAAAGTGCATGACTTTATGAACTCATAACTCAAAATACAAGAATTTATAGAAAATGTTATGACCTACAATGTTTTATATCTCATTGATATCTACAAATTTCATGTTGGAAGTTTTTCTTGAATCACCTTGCATCTTGGTGAGAATTTGGCATGAAGTTATGAAATAATAAGACTTAAAACACTTAGAAAAATTTCTAAGTCTTGAAAAAGTTTGAATTTTTAAAATGAATTTTGACTTTATTGGTGATCATTATTCATATTTTTGATTGTCTTGATGAAATGTGAACTTTGAAACTCAATTTTGATCAAAAAGTCAAAGTTTGACTTTTGGTGTATTAGTTGACTTTTCATCAATTGACTGAATTTCAACTATCAATTAATTGATATTGAGAAATGTTTGGAGCCATGAAATTAGGTAAATATGTTGTATTTGAATCCTTGATATTTTTATTCAAACCATTGGATCATGTATTAGGTCAAAAACCCTTGATCAGTCAAATATAATCAAAACCCTAATTTTGACCATTTTGCCCTTTTGGTGATTTGAACAATTTTCTTGAGGAATTGTGATCCAAACTTGATCAATTGATACATATAACTTTAAAATGTTGATATTGGTCCAAAATCTTGAAGATTGACTGTAGGTTGACCACGGTTGAGTTTTTACCTAATACAGTTGATTTTAGGTAATCTGATCAATTGACTGAGCAATTTTGTGATCCAAGACTTGAAACTTGATATGAGCAATATTGAGTTTTATAATGATCCATGAAATTCATTTGAAGTATTAGAAGTCCAATTGTCCTTGTGAAAACTCAAACCCTAATTTTATGTATTAGTGTTGAGGAGATGGCTTGACCTAGTCAACCCTTGTGCAAGCTTGAGCTTTTGAAGAACTTTATGAGAAATGTCTTGAGAAAAGAGAGGGAAAATTTTGGGGTACAACAGCTGCACCTGTTCAATCTTCTTAAACCTGAAGAGTTAGATTGACGAGTTTGTCATTCATGACTTGAAGGTGGAAGATGATTGAACACTAAAGTACCCGGAAATTTGCACTCGACTATGTTTTAGTTGATTATGTCGGGAATGGGCTTAAAGATGCCATTTGGAGAAGTGGTGAGTATTTTATCAGAGATGGGTTTACAGATGCCATCCAAAGTGATTGTCGAGGGAGAGGTATCAGAATAAATCTTTGGTCGATTTATGCTGAAACTGAATATGTCTTTTGCCTGTTTTTAACTGAAAGAGATAAATCTAACCAGAAGAGGTCTGTTGTTTAGTGACTTCACTAGGGAAATAATCTTAACCAGATGACGTTTTTTGATTGCATATCATTAATTGGAAGAAGTAAATCTAAATAGAAGAGGTATTCATCCGCCTGTCTTTAACTGGAAGAAATAAATCTAACCAGAAGAGGTTTGTTGATTGCCTATCATTAACTGGAAGAAGTGAATCTAACCAAAAGAGGTATTTGTACGCCTGTTGTTGTACCCCAAAATTTGCCCTCCCATAATCTTCAAAGTTTTGACAAGCATTGTAACACCCCAATTTCTATTATTTGATTTATTTAAATTTGGGAAATTATTTTATTAGGATTAATAAAATAAAAAGGAATTATTTATTTTGAAATATGGAGGAAAATAAAAGAAATAAGAAAATGCTGAGTTTTAAGTTATTGGGCTTGGATGTTGTTAGTAAAGAGTGGGGGTGCAAAAGAAGTAAAGTTATGTTTTGGAACTCAAGTTAGTTTTCTCATTTTTCACGATAAACAGAAGTTGGGAATTTGGGGAAATAGAGCTCTGAAGGCACGAAGGACGAAGAACGAAGAACATCGCTCAAAAAGTTCAAAGCTGCTAATTGATAAGGTAAGGGGGGCTATTACTCGATTTACCTTTGTTTATGGGTTTATGAACGGTTGATTTGGGTAATCGTAGGGAAAGACCCCAATTGTTAGATGTTACTAGGAATCGATACCCTTAGGATTGAACCTTGTTAGAAAAGGGTTAGGTTCCCAATTATTATGAATCGATTAGGAATTTTAGGTTCCAAATGGTGGATTGGGAGTATAACTGCATGATCGTGAATTTACCTTAGAGGTTTAGGGATAACCTTAATGTTTTCAGAAATTCCCTAAAAAGGACGAGTAATCACTGTTAAGGTTACTATAATAATTGTTGGTAATTATGAAATGGATGTGTTGTTTTGAGTTGTGAAACATCGATGTCGTTAGGTACCGAAATGCGCGTTTAGCCGGCATTTTTCCCGCGTTTGGCTGCTGTTCTGAGCTGCTGCAGGTTCAGGAAAATCCTGTACGCGCTCAGCAACACGGGCCGTGTTGCACAACACGGGCACCCGTGTTGCTCTTCTGTGTTGGGAGATGGTGTGCTTCTGGTTGCACAACACGGGCCGTGTTGCACAACACGGGTACCCGTGTTAGGTCCCCTGTAATGAGAAGAAAAGAATATGTGTTTTCTGGACGCGCTCAGAGACACGGGCCGTGTTGCACAACACGGGTACCCGTGTTGCTCTGCTGTGTTGATTTTTCTGAATTTTGTTTTGTGCGTTATTATGGATTTTTATTGTCGTGCTTTTGGATAATGTTATCGAGCATGAATTATGATATGATTTGATATGATTGATGTTTAAATAGTATGCTGAGTGATTACATGCTATCCGTATCTTGTTATGATTGATGTTGTTGATGTCGCATGATATGTTGACTGATGTTCATAGTATGCTGAGTGTTACATACTTTACATATCATGTTGCATTTGTTAATTCCCATTGTGTGGAATTAACATGGTGGCCAATATACGTGTCCGCGATTTAATGGAACGTTGAGGTGGTAGCCGTGTCCGCGATATAATGGAACGGTGAGTTATCCGTGACCTGAGATTTAATGGGGCGGTAAAGTGGTACCACATGCATGGGTGTGTTGCATTATCTTGAATATAACATGAATGGATGATTTTTCCAATGTTGTATTTGATTGTTGTATGCACGTATGGTTGCTAAATGGTTGACGATGTTTGACGTTAATTGCAAATATGAAAAGCAATATATTATGGGTATATGAATTGTAAAGGTTTTTGGTAAACTATGAAATATGCTAATTATTGGGTGATGCTTATGATTTCCTGAATTGATTGTTATGAACGTATAATCAAATGTATAATTGAGATGCTCACCCTTACTGTTGAATATTTCAGATTGAGGAGCTTCGTTCAGGTGCTTGGCGAAGGCTTGTCGTTCTAGTTTATTTCCGTTTTAGTATTGTCCGGGTCATGCTCTGATAGTTGTAACTCCGGGAACATTTGTTTGTCGAGCTGCTTTAATCAGACTCGTTTAATTTCCTTATGTTTGGTTATAATATGATGTTGACATTTCCCAGGTGTTAATCCCTGATGATTTTGAGAATATTATAACATTGGTTTTATTAAATAAATTATTCCGCTGTGTAAACATGTATGAGTTACTACTAAGATTATGCATGACAGGAAATTGTGTTATTTAAAGAGAATTGTAGCATCCTCGATTATACATGTACTCTGAAATTATAATTTTAATTATTCGCGAAAATTTATTCGGGGTTTTTAGAGGGTGTTACAATAGTGGTATCAGAGCATAGTCGGTCGTTGCGACCAGAGTCTTGAGTCAGTCATCCCTTTTGTATGCGATTAGTGTAAGGTAACACTGTCGATACTGTATTCTGATGAAGAGTATGTTTTGATTCTCAGGAACATGGCTGGAGGTAACGGACGAAATGATGCTGCACTCGCTGAGGCTTTGGGGATGTTAGCTGGTGTACTTGCTGGAAACCCAACTGGAGGCGTGATTGGTGCTGATAGGCAATTGGGAAATTTCCAAAGGAACAATCCTCCGTTGTTCAAAGGTACACATGACCCTGAAGGTGCTCAGAAGTGGCTGAAGGAAATCGAAAGGATTTTCCGTGTGATCGATTGTGCTGAAGATCTGAAAGTCAGATATGGTACGCATATGTTGGCAGAAGAGGCCGACGACTGGTGGGTTGCCACAAGGACTGAAATGGTTCAGGATGGGGAGGCACTGACTTGGGCTAACTTCAGAAGAGCTTTTCTGAGGAGGTACTTTCCTGAAGATGTTCGGGGAAGAAAGGAAATTGAGTTTTTGGAGCTTAAGCAGGGCAATCTGACTGTCAGTGAATATGCTACTAAGTTCACTGAGCTGGCAAAGTATTATGCACACTACAACAATGATGAGGCTGGAGAATTCTCTAAATGTATCAAATTTGAGAATGGTCTCCGAGATGAGATTAAGCAGGGAATCAGGTACCAGCGTATTCGTAGATTTTCTGATCTGGTGGATTGTAGCAGAATCTTGGAAGAAGATATTACCAAGAATAGGTCGGCTCACTCTCGCGGGGCTGTTGACAAAAGAGGAAAGCAACATATGGACCGTGGCAAGCCATATGGTAGAGATAACCAGAGATCAGGCGGTTGGAAAAGGCCTAGTGGGGGAGACTCTAAGGCTCCTATCAGATGCTACAGGTGTGGTGAGTCTGGCCATCACATTCGAGATTGCAAGAGTGATGAGAAGAAGTGCTATAAATGTGGAAAGGCTGGTCATTTGTCTATTGATTGCAAAGGGAAGTTTGTTACTTGTTACAATTGTGGCGAAGAAGGTCACATTCGTCCGCAGTGTCCTAAGCCTAGGAAGGATCAGTCAGGTGGAAAAGTGTTCGCTTTGTCTGGATCTGAGACTACTCCAGAGGATCGATTGATTAAAGGTACGTGTTTTATTCATGGCACACCTTTAGTTGCAATTATTGATACTGGTGCAACTCATTCTTTCATTTCTTTGGATTGTGCTGAGAGGTTGAAACTGGACATATCTGGTATGCAAGGTAGCATGATTGTTGATACTCCTGCATCGGGTTCAGTGACAACTTCACTTGTATGTAGGAATTGTCCTATTGAGATTTTTGGTAGAGGTTTCGGTATGGATTTAGTGTGCCTACCGCTTGAACAAATTGATATTATCCTTGGGATGAACTGGTTGGAATTCAACCGGGTTCATCTGAACTGCTTTGCTAAGACGGTGATTTTTCCAGAAGCAGTTGGTGTCGAGAATTTGACTATGACTGCTAGGCAGGTACAAGAAGCAATGGAAGACGGTGCTAATGTGTTTATGTTACTTGCTTCGTTAGATGCAACAGGAAAGGTCAGGAGTGTGGAATTGCCAGTGGTGTGTGATTTTCCAGAAGTCTTTCCGGATGATGTTGGTGAGCTACCTCCTGAGAGAGAAGTGGAATTCTCTATAGATTTGATTCCTGGTACGAGACCGGTGTCAATGGCGCCATATCGTATGTCTGCGTCTGAGTTGGCTGAATTGAAGAGTCAGTTGGAAGATTTACTGGAGAAGAAGTTTATTCGTCCAAGTGTTTCGCCTTGGGGTGCTCCGGTATTGTTGGTTAAGAAGAAAGAAGGTTCTATGAGACTGTGTGTTGATTACAGGCAATTGAACAAGGTAACCATTAAGAATCGGTATCCGTTACCGAGGATTGATGATTTAATGGATCAACTAATTGGAGCCAGTGTATTCAGTAAGATTGACTTGAGATCTGGATATCATCAGATTCGTGTGAAAGCGGAAGATATTCAAAAGACTGCTTTTCGAACGAGGTATGGGCATTATGAATATTCTGTTATGCCGTTCGGAGTTACTAATGCACCTGGTGTTTTCATGGAATATATGAATAGGATTTTTCATCCGTATCTGGATAAGTTTGTTGTGGTTTTTATTGATGACATTCTGATTTATTCCAAGAACGACAAAGAGCATGCGGAACATCTCAGAATTGTGTTAGAGTTGTTGAAAGATAGGAAGTTGTATGCAAAGTTGTCCAAATGTGAGTTCTGGCTGAATGAAGTTAGTTTTCTTGGACATGTGATTTCTAAGAATGGTATTGCAGTGGATCCTACAAAAGTAGAAGCGGTATCTCAGTGGGAAGCGCCGAAGACTGTTTCTGAAATCAGAAGTTTTCTTGGTCTTGCAGGTTATTACAGAAAGTTTATCGAAGGATTCTCAAAGTTAGCATTGCCGTTGACGAAATTGACTCGTAAAGGACAAGCGTTTATTTGGGATTCTGATTGTGAGAAAGGTTTCCAAGAATTGAAGCGGAGATTGACTAGTGCTCCTATTCTGATTTTGCCGAATCCGGTGGAGTCTTTTGTGGTCTATTGTGATGCATCTCTGTTGGGTTTAGGTGGTGTTTTAATGCAGAATCAACAGGTAGTTGTGTATGCTTCGAGACAGTTGAAGGTTCATGAAAGGAACTATCCTACTCATGACTTAGAATTGGCAGCAGTTGTGTTTGTCTTGAAATTGTGGAGACATTATCTGTATGGTTCGAGATTTGAAGTGTATAGTGATCATAAGAGTTTGAAGTATCTTTTCAATCAGAAAGAGCTCAATATGAGGCAAAGAAGGTGGTTGGAATTTCTCAAAGATTATGATTTTGGTTTGAATTACCATCCTGGTAAGGCAAATGTGGTTGCAGATGCTTTGAGCAGGAAATCCTTGCATATGTCTATGATGATGGTTCGTGAATTGGATTTAATTGAACAATTCCGAGATTTGAGTTTAATTTGTGAAAGTACTCCGAAGTGTGTTCGTTTGGGTATGTTGAGACTTACTAGTAGTATTCTAGAAGAGATCAGGATCGGGCAGAAATCTGATGTTAATTTAGTTGATAAATTGACATTGATCAACCAAGGTCAAGGTGGTGAGTTTAGAATTGATGAAAATGATGTTATGAGATTTGGCGATAGAGTTTGTGTTCCTGATGTCGCAGAAATCAAGAAGAGTATATTAGAGGAAGGACATCGCAGTGGGATGAGTATTCATCCGGGTGCCACGAAAATGTATCATGATTTGAAGAAATTGTTTTGGTGGCCGGGAATGAAAAAGGAAATAGCTGAATTTGTGTATGCATATTTAATCTGTCAGAAATCGAAGATTGAGCATCAGAAGCCGTCTGGATTTATGCAACCAATGTTTATTCCAGAATGGAAGTGGGATAGTATTTCTATGGATTTTGTATCTGGGTTGCCGAGGACTCCTATGAATTGTGAAGCAATATGGGTCGTTGTGGATAGGTTGACTAAGTCTGCTCATTTTATACCGGTGCGAATGGATTACTCGATGGAGAGATTGGCACAGATATATATTGAGAAGATAGTGAGTTTGCATGGAGTTCCTTCTAGTATTGTGTCAGATAGAGATCCGAGGTTCACTTCGAAATTTTGGGAAGGATTGCAGAAAGCTTTGGGTACTAAATTGAGGTTGAGTTCAGCTTACCATCCTCAGACTGATGGACAGACGGAGAGGACGATTCAATCGTTGGAAGATTTATTGCGTGCTTGTGTTTTAGAGCGGGGTGGAGCTTGGGATAACTATTTTCCATTGATTGAATTTACTTATAACAATAGTTACCATTCGAGTATTGGTATGGCTCCGTTCGAGGCATTGTATGGTAGACGGTGTAGAACACCTTTGTGTTGGTATGAATCTGGAGAGAATTCGGTAATTGGGCCAGAGATTGTTCAGCAGACTACTGAAAAGATCAAATTGATTCAATAGAAGATGAGAGCTTCTCAGAGTCGTCAGAAAATTTATCATGATAAGAGGAGAAAGAATTTAGAATTCAGTGCTGGAGATCATGTGTTTATGAGAGTTACTCCGATGACAGGTATTGGTCGAGCGTTGAAATCTAAGAAGTTGACTCCGCGCTTTATTGGTCCGTTTCAGATTACAGAAAGAGTTGGGGAAGTTGCTTATCGTATTGCTTTACCTCCGAGACTTGCGAATTTGCACGATGTTTTTCATGTTTCTCAGTTGAGGAGATACATTCCAGACCCATCTCATGTAATCCAAATAGATGATGTACAGGTGAGAGATAACCTGACAGTAGAAACATTGCCTATGAGGATAGAGGATCGGGAAGTGAAACAGTTAAGAGGTAAAGAGATAGCATTAGTGAAGGTTGCTTGGGGAGGTCCAGCAGATGGAAATATCACTTGGGAGCTGGAGAGCCAGATGAAAGAGGCTTATCCGGAACTGTTCGTCTAAGGTATGTTTTCGAGGACGAAAACTCTTTTAGTGGGGGAGAGTTGTAACACCCCAATTTCTATTATTTGATTTATTTAAATTTGGGAAATTATTTTATTAGGATTAATAAAATAAAAAGGAATTATTTATTTTGAAATATGGAGGAAAATAAAAGAAATAAGAAAATGCTGAGTTTTAAGTTATTGGGCTTGGATGTTGTTAGTAAAGAGTGGGGGTGCAAAAGAAGTAAAGTTATGTTTTGGAACTCAAGTTAGTTTTCTCATTTTTCACGATAAACAGAAGTTGGGAATTTGGGGAAATAGAGCTCTGAAGGCACGAAGGACGAAGAACGAAGAACATCGCTCAAAAAGTTCAAAGCTGCTAATTGATAAGGTAAGGGGGGCTATTACTCGATTTACCTTTGTTTATGGGTTTATGAACGGTTGATTTGGGTAATCGTAGGGAAAGACCCCAATTGTTAGATGTTACTAGGAATCGATACCCTTAGGATTGAACCTTGTTAGAAAAGGGTTAGGTTCCCAATTATTATGAATCGATTAGGAATTTTAGGTTCCAAATGGTGGATTGGGAGTATAACTGCATGATCGTGAATTTACCTTAGAGGTTTAGGGATAACCTTAATGTTTTCAGAAATTCCCTAAAAAGGACGAGTAATCACTGTTAAGGTTACTATAATAATTGTTGGTAATTATGAAATGGATGTGTTGTTTTGAGTTGTGAAACATCGATGTCGTTAGGTACCGAAATGCGCGTTTAGCCGGCATTTTTCCCGCGTTTGGCTGCTGTTCTGAGCTGCTGCAGGTTCAGGAAAATCCTGTACGCGCTCAGCAACACGGGCCGTGTTGCACAACACGGGCACCCGTGTTGCTCTTCTGTGTTGGGAGATGGTGTGCTTCTGGTTGCACAACACGGGCCGTGTTGCACAACACGGGTACCCGTGTTAGGTCCCCTGTAATGAGAAGAAAAGAATATGTGTTTTCTGGACGCGCTCAGAGACACGGGCCGTGTTGCACAACACGGGTACCCGTGTTGCTCTGCTGTGTTGATTTTTCTGAATTTTGTTTTGTGCGTTATTGTGGATTTTTATTGTCGTGCTTTTGGATAATGTTATCGAGCATGAATTATGATATGATTTGATATGATTGATGTTTAAATAGTATGCTGAGTGATTACATGCTATCCGTATCTTGTTATGATTGATGTTGTTGATGTCGCATGATATGTTGACTGATGTTCATAGTATGCTGAGTGTTACATACTTTACATATCATGTTGCATTTGTTAATTCCCATTGTGTGGAATTAACATGGTGGCCAATATACGTGTCCGCGATTTAATGGAACGTTGAGGTGGTAGCCGTGTCCGCGATATAATGGAACGGTGAGTTATCCGTGACCTGAGATTTAATGGGGCGGTAAAGTGGTACCACATGCATGGGTGTGTTGCATTATCTTGAATATAACATGAATGGATGATTTTTCCAATGTTGTATTTGATTGTTGTATGCACGTATGGTTGCTAAATGGTTGACGATGTTTGACGTTAATTGCAAATATGAAAAGCAATATATTATGGGTATATGAATTGTAAAGGTTTTTGGTAAACTATGAAATATGCTAATTATTGGGTGATGCTTATGATTTCCTGAATTGATTGTTATGAACGTATAATCAAATGTATAATTGAGATGCTCACCCTTACTGTTGAATATTTCAGATTGAGGAGCTTCGTTCAGGTGCTTGGCGAAGGCTTGTCGTTCTAGTTTATTTCCGTTTTAGTATTGTCCGGGTCATGCTCTGATAGTTGTAACTCCGGGAACGTTTGTTTGTCGAGCTGCTTTAATCAGACTCGTTTAATTTCCTTATGTTTGGTTATAATATGATGTTGACATTTCCCAGGTGTTAATCCCTGATGATTTTGAGAATATTATAACATTGGTTTTATTAAATAAATTATTCCGCTGTGTAAACATGTATGAGTTACTACTAAGATTATGCATGACAGGAAATTGTGTTATTTAAAGAGAATTGTAGCATCCTCGATTATACATGTACTCTGAAATTATAATTTTAATTATTCGCGAAAATTTATTCGGGGTTTTTAGAGGGTGTTACAATAGTGGTATCAGAGCATAGTCGGTCGTTGCGACCAGAGTCTTGAGTCAGTCATCCCTTTTGTATGCGATTAGTGTAAGGTAACACTGTCGATACTGTATTCTGATGAAGAGTATGTTTTGATTCTCAGGAACATGGCTGGAGGTAACGGACGAAATGATGCTGCACTCGCTGAGGCTTTGGGGATGTTAGCTGGTGTACTTGCTGGAAACCCAACTGGAGGCGTGATTGGTGCTGATAGGCAATTGGGAAATTTCCAAAGGAACAATCCTCCGTTGTTCAAAGGTACACATGACCCTGAAGGTGCTCAGAAGTGGCTGAAGGAAATCGAAAGGATTTTCCGTGTGATCGATTGTGCTGAAGATCTGAAAGTCAGATATGGTACGCATATGTTGGCAGAAGAGGCCGACGACTGGTGGGTTGCCACAAGGACTGAAATGGTTCAGGATGGGGAGGCACTGACTTGGGCTAACTTCAGAAGAGCTTTTCTGAGGAGGTACTTTCCTGAAGATGTTCGGGGAAGAAAGGAAATTGAGTTTTTGGAGCTTAAGCAGGGCAATCTGACTGTCAGTGAATATGCTACTAAGTTCACTGAGCTGGCAAAGTATTATGCACACTACAACAATGATGAGGCTGGAGAATTCTCTAAATGTATCAAATTTGAGAATGGTCTCCGAGATGAGATTAAGCAGGGAATCAGGTACCAGCGTATTCGTAGATTTTCTGATCTGGTGGATTGTAGCAGAATCTTGGAAGAAGATATTACCAAGAATAGGTCGGCTCACTCTCGCGGGGCTGTTGACAAAAGAGGAAAGCAACATATGGACCGTGGCAAGCCATATGGTAGAGATAACCAGAGATCAGGCGGTTGGAAAAGGCCTAGTGGGGGAGACTCTAAGGCTCCTATCAGATGCTACAGGTGTGGTGAGTCTGGCCATCACATTCGAGATTGCAAGAGTGATGAGAAGAAGTGCTATAAATGTGGAAAGGCTGGTCATTTGTCTATTGATTGCAAAGGGAAGTTTGTTACTTGTTACAATTGTGGCGAAGAAGGTCACATTCGTCCGCAGTGTCCTAAGCCTAGGAAGGATCAGTCAGGTGGAAAAGTGTTCGCTTTGTCTGGATCTGAGACTACTCCAGAGGATCGATTGATTAAAGGTACGTGTTTTATTCATGGCACACCTTTAGTTGCAATTATTGATACTGGTGCAACTCATTCTTTCATTTCTTTGGATTGTGCTGAGAGGTTGAAACTGGACATATCTGGTATGCAAGGTAGCATGATTGTTGATACTCCTGCATCGGGTTCAGTGACAACTTCACTTGTATGTAGGAATTGTCCTATTGAGATTTTTGGTAGAGGTTTCGGTATGGATTTAGTGTGCCTACCGCTTGAACAAATTGATATTATCCTTGGGATGAACTGGTTGGAATTCAACCGGGTTCATCTGAACTGCTTTGCTAAGACGGTGATTTTTCCAGAAGCAGTTGGTGTCGAGAATTTGACTATGACTGCTAGGCAGGTACAAGAAGCAATGGAAGACGGTGCTAATGTGTTTATGTTACTTGCTTCGTTAGATGCAACAGGAAAGGTCAGGAGTGTGGAATTGCCAGTGGTGTGTGATTTTCCAGAAGTCTTTCCGGATGATGTTGGTGAGCTACCTCCTGAGAGAGAAGTGGAATTCTCTATAGATTTGATTCCTGGTACGAGACCGGTGTCAATGGCGCCATATCGTATGTCTGCGTCTGAGTTGGCTGAATTGAAGAGTCAGTTGGAAGATTTACTGGAGAAGAAGTTTATTCGTCCAAGTGTTTCGCCTTGGGGTGCTCCGGTATTGTTGGTTAAGAAGAAAGAAGGTTCTATGAGACTGTGTGTTGATTACAGGCAATTGAACAAGGTAACCATTAAGAATCGGTATCCGTTACCGAGGATTGATGATTTAATGGATCAACTAATTGGAGCCAGTGTATTCAGTAAGATTGACTTGAGATCTGGATATCATCAGATTCGTGTGAAAGCGGAAGATATTCAAAAGACTGCTTTTCGAACGAGGTATGGGCATTATGAATATTCTGTTATGCCGTTCGGAGTTACTAATGCACCTGGTGTTTTCATGGAATATATGAATAGGATTTTTCATCCGTATCTGGATAAGTTTGTTGTGGTTTTTATTGATGACATTCTGATTTATTCCAAGAACGACAAAGAGCATGCGGAACATCTCAGAATTGTGTTAGAGTTGTTGAAAGATAGGAAGTTGTATGCAAAGTTGTCCAAATGTGAGTTCTGGCTGAATGAAGTTAGTTTTCTTGGACATGTGATTTCTAAGAATGGTATTGCAGTGGATCCTACAAAAGTAGAAGCGGTATCTCAGTGGGAAGCGCCGAAGACTGTTTCTGAAATCAGAAGTTTTCTTGGTCTTGCAGGTTATTACAGAAAGTTTATCGAAGGATTCTCAAAGTTAGCATTGCCGTTGACGAAATTGACTCGTAAAGGACAAGCGTTTATTTGGGATTCTGATTGTGAGAAAGGTTTCCAAGAATTGAAGCGGAGATTGACTAGTGCTCCTATTCTGATTTTGCCGAATCCGGTGGAGTCTTTTGTGGTCTATTGTGATGCATCTCTGTTGGGTTTAGGTGGTGTTTTAATGCAGAATCAACAGGTAGTTGCGTATGCTTCGAGACAGTTGAAGGTTCATGAAAGGAACTATCCTACTCATGACTTAGAATTGGCAGCAGTTGTGTTTGTCTTGAAATTGTGGAGACATTATCTGTATGGTTCGAGATTTGAAGTGTATAGTGATCATAAGAGTTTGAAGTATCTTTTCAATCAGAAAGAGCTCAATATGAGGCAAAGAAGGTGGTTGGAATTTCTCAAAGATTATGATTTTGGTTTGAATTACCATCCTGGTAAGGCAAATGTGGTTGCAGATGCTTTGAGCAGGAAATCCTTGCATATGTCTATGATGATGGTTCGTGAATTGGATTTAATTGAACAATTCCGAGATTTGAGTTTAATTTGTGAAAGTACTCCGAAGTGTGTTCGTTTGGGTATGTTGAGACTTACTAGTAGTATTCTAGAAGAGATCAGGATCGGGCAGAAATCTGATGTTAATTTAGTTGATAAATTGACATTGATCAACCAAGGTCAAGGTGGTGAGTTTAGAATTGATGAAAATGATGTTATGAGATTTGGCGATAGAGTTTGTGTTCCTGATGTCGCAGAAATCAAGAAGAGTATATTAGAGGAAGGACATCGCAGTGGGATGAGTATTCATGCTTCCCACGTGTTTCAGCTTAGTCATGCTTCCCACGTGTCCCACAATTTATTTCAAAATTTAAAATTAATTTTTTCATTTTTATTTAATTTTATTTGATTTAATCCATTTTAAATCTTTTAAAATCAAATGAAAATCAAAAAGATTAATTAAGGGACATATTTTGCTTTGACTAGCTTTGAATCACCATCATGACCATTCCAATTTCGTGCAAGGGCCTAAATGAAGCAAGAATTCAAATTTTGGCTCAAAAATGGAAAGTGCTTCAATGGAGTTTATGGAAGATCCCAAGCATGAATGCATTGTGTTATTGCCCTTAATGCTGATTGGAATCATTTACATAACCTATATGCAAGCTGACACAATAGAATTCACGACCTAAGAAGCTCCCAAACTGCAAAACACACTTCAAAAATTTCAAGCAAAAGAGCAAAACTGTAAACCTCCTTACAGCACGTTTTAAGTCCCCATTCCCATCCAAACACATTCCTGGAATCTCAAGGAAACTTTTGCAATCAAAAACCAATCCAAACGTGCCCAGAATCTTAGAACTCAAGCCCAAACGGTTTGATTTTTTTCTTGAAATCTATGTAATCATTCATGCATTTTTTGACATTTTTTTGAATTGATTTATACTCATATTAACATCCTGAAGCTTTTGGTATTATTTAATTGAACAATAGCATCCCATATCAAAAGTTGCCATTGATGGACATTAGGGTTTCAGAAGTTTGAAATTAGGCGTTTGCACATACTGTAAAATTGGGACATCAAACTGCCATGGTTGAATTCGTGATATCCAAACGAATCGTTTCATAACCTCGCGCTCAATTTATGGTCAAGCATGGCCTAATCGCTATTATCTACAGGTCTGTGTTTTGGGGGGGTTTAAAACCCCCGCTATCTCTTTTTGTTACAGGGGCAAACGGAGAAGAAGGTTGGCGTGGCAAGACCTGAGTGGAGGGTTCAAATCCACGCGCGCATTTTTTTTGTTTTTGGCATATAATGTTTTTATTCTATATATTATTTCATTTCTATGTTACTTACAAATGCGTGCAATGGATTAGTTGGTAGGCAGGTGGCTTGGTAAATGCTGGGACCTGGGTTCGAATCCCAGGTCCCCCAAATAATTTCTATCATTTTGTTTCACATGTTTCCATGCAGTGCACGTTCCAGGGCTCACCATGCATCCAACGCTTAGGCTTGACAAGTGGCTTCAAGACCAATCTGAAGGCCAGAACATGCAGTACACGATGCACCCTAGTCAGCAAGCAAGCACATGATCAAAAAAGGTCAACGTGGCCTTTGCCTCAATGGGCCTGAATTCCAGATTCCACCCTCCTATTTGGCCCACACCCCCTTGGTTTTCATTTCTTTTCTTTTATCATTTATTTGTTTTTGATATTTTCCTTTTATTTTTAACCCTTTATTTTATTACTAATAATTAATTTAACTAACATTTTCATAAAAAAAAAACAAAAGAATATAATTAACACTTTTTATTATTATTTATTATTTTGTAAATAAACCATAATTTAACTAGTTTTTAATTAGGCCATTTAAACATTTTTATAATTAAAATAAGATTTAGATTTAGGTTAATCTTTAACTTTATTTCCTTTTTATTTTATTTCATAAAAAAATATATAAAAAAATCAAAAAATATTTTCTTGTAATTAAAATAATTAATTAGCTTTCAATTTCATTTAATTACCAAAAAAAGACAAAAAATTAATTCCCTTTTCTTTATTCGCGCGTATTTAATTTGTTCGATTATTATGTAATTGCTCCGGATATGTAATAGTAAATAGGACCTTTTACTGTTTTTTTTTATTTTCCGCACTTATTTACTTAAATCGGGTCTTTGTAAAGATTTGGCGATGTATAGACCCGCGCCTTGTAATAGCGTAGGATTTACGTTTTCCGCAATTTACTTTCCGCACCCCTTTTAACTGTTAACTTGTATGAAAGAATGCATGCTAATTAAAAACAAGCGTAGCTCACCTCCATGCCTGATCAAAGATAACATAAACTGAAAACAACACATAATGCACACACCACTTCTAGGGTACGCCTCACTGTTGCCTTGCCCCCTCGAAACGTGGTCGTCGAGTACAGGACGTTTTAGATAGTCCTTATGTCCATGAACATGGCATAAGGGTAGCTTCTAAGGTGTCCTACTGTTGCTCTGGTGACCACAATGTCCCTATAAACTCGAATTGTGGTCGTCGAGTACAGGACGTTTTAGTAAGTCCTTATGTCCATTGATCAAGTTGCCTTGGAATAGTTGCCTCGAAACGGTTGCCTCGGAATAAAAAGATCTATGGCATAAGGGTAGCTTCTAAGGTATCCTACTGTTGCTCTGGTGACCACACTGTCCCTACACTCGAATTGACTCGAACACCTCCAACGGTGGTGCTACCTACCTCTCAATGGTGGGATGGCACTACCTTAAGGATATTTACACAGCCTAATTCCTTAGGGTAGGTAGACGACTCATGGATACTTGCTCTATTCAAAAATAAACAAAAAAACTCTTTTCACACCGACACTTTCAAAAAGCTTTCAAAACAATTTTTCAAACACTCTTGAGGACTGATACAAGAGTCGATCTGAAATC
Organism: Vicia faba; assembly: GCA_948472305.1. Taxonomy (NCBI): domain Eukaryota; kingdom Viridiplantae; phylum Streptophyta; class Magnoliopsida; order Fabales; family Fabaceae; genus Vicia; species Vicia faba. The sequence goes on along the minus strand of OX451741.1, from coordinate 1,518,130,507 downwards.
TTTAAACGAAACTTTTTTCAAACCCACTCACAATTGAAAAGCAAACAAACACTTTGAAAACACAAATGAGCAAGTATCTAAGAGCCCATGGATAACCATGGATAGAAAGGGTGCTAACACCTTCCCTTTCTATAAATCTACCTCCCGAACCGGAAACAAATCTTATAAGGAATTTTTCTGTGCTTTTGTCCTTTCCATATTTGAGAAAATAAAAGACGATGGCGACTCTTGCTTCTGCGACATTTCACGAACCAGCGTTAAACAGTCAGTTCCAGATCCACCGACCACACCTGTCTTTAACTGGAAGAAATAAATCTAACCAGAAGAGGTGTGTTGATTTCCTATCATTAACTGGAAGAAGTGAATCTAACCAGAAGAGGTCTCCTTCCGCCTATCTTTAACTGGAAGAAATAAATCTAACCAGAAGAGGTCTTTGTCCGCCAATATTTAATAGAAAAAATCAATCAAACAAGAATAGGTCTTTTGTTTTGTTGATATTTTTCCTGCATAGAAGAGGGTTAGTTGCATGCAAATGTATGCATTGCGTAATGATGTTCTCAAAATAAATGAGACTATGTTGTATGCATTTGTCATGTATGTGCTATAATGTATGAATGTGAAACATTGAAGTGCATCTTTGTCTGGAAAATAAATCCTTGACAAATAGATGGGGAGTATTGGAAAGCTGAAACCCAGACTATCGTTGGAGATGAAGGGTATGTGTATCTTTAACTTTGTTTGGAATGTTTCTGCTGGGGATTCCGGTTTTGTTGTTTGAGGAAATTCTGCGGGGAATATTGATTTCTTCTTGGGGAATAGAGTTCAAGAACCTCGGTTGTCCATTACTTTACCGGGGAATTATAACTTGACTAGGGATAAGGAAATTTAACTGGTATCTTGTCGAATTCCAGGCTTTGCAGCAACTTTTTGGGGATAGTATCGACCCCGTTGGGGACAAGGGGTTTCGTCCGTTGATTTATAATGGTCCGAGAAAAGAACTCGAGGTAGGGAATTAGTCTGTTGGGGAATTTGTAGTTTGTTTGGGATATAAGCCCTATTAAGGAAAGCATTTTAAAGACCTTACTGGGGAGATGAATTCTTTTGGAGACAAACTCCGCAAGGTTTCTCTTGTAGTTTAGGACTAACTCAGCTGGGGAAATGATTGTCAGGAGATTGGAACTCTGGATGGATACTGTATGAATTCAAATTTGTGGGGATAATTTTGTTGAAGTAGCTCTATGGGGATATCCTGAATCCTTAAGAAAAGGTTTATTACTGTTTTTTAAACATACATTTGTTAACAGATAATCATGTTCATATGCATATGTTCATTCAATTTTAGTCATTGGACGTTTTTGCACTCAAAACAGAAAAAACAAAAAGTTTTCACTTCAAAGTATATTTGTATTGATGTTTTTCCTATAAATAGGCGTTTTTGTACAAGGAGACAGAGATCCTAGTAAGAGGAAATCGTCAAAAGAATACAAAGTGAAAACAAAAATAATAACCATGTGGAAGTGATCTCATTGTGTTCCAACTCTGTTATTGCCCCTATGTCTTCGAACATCATCCCTTGTCGTTGAAAGAAGTTGATTGAATTGATCTTACACCTAAGAACTTGGACTTTGGTAATAAAGCTGGTTGTAGTGGTTTCACAGAACATATTCATACGCTTTAATCCTTAAATTTTTCCTAGACCTCCCTTTCAGGTTTTCAACCCACCAGGATACCCTTTTTTGCCCAAGACGCCCTTTCGGGTTTTAGACTTTCTGGGTGTACAATCTTTTGTATATATCCCTAATTTTTTCCCGAACCTCTTTGATTCGCCGGGATGCCCTTGTTTTTTGCCTAGGTATTTCAACCTAGCGGGTCATTTTTATGCGTAGTATTTTTTTACTATGTCCGCATTCACAGAATACGGGAAATCTTCGTCATCCATCATAGTTAGCATCATGGCTCCGACAGAGAATTCTTTTTTAACAACAAACGGCCCTTCGTAAGTGGGAGTCCATTTGACACTGGGATCTCCTTGAGGAAGAATGATGCGCTTTATTACCAAATTGTCAGTCTGATACACTAGAGGTTTGATATTTTTGTTGAAAGCTTTGATCATACACTTTTGATACATTTGACAATAACAAACAGTAGCCAGTCTCTTTTCATCAATCAAGTTCAACTGATCCAACCTAGTATGAATCCATTCATCTTCACCTAAATCTGCTTCTTTCATGAACCTTAAGGAAGGAATTTGAACTTCCACAGGCAAAACAGCTTCCACGCCATAGACTAAGGAAAATGGGGTTTCCCCAGTTGAAGTTTGAGCCGAAGTACGATAGGGATGAAGAGAAAACGGTAGCATCTCAAGCCAGTATTTGCAGGTCACCACCATCTTTTACACAATCTTCTTAATATTCTTATTGGAAGCTTCCACCGCGCCATTCATCTTAGGTCAGTACGGAGAAGAGTTGTGATGCTTGATTTTGAAATGAGTGCAGAGTTTCGTAATCATAGAATTTTTGAGATTGGTTCTGTTGTCAGTGATGATCCTTTCAGGGATACAGTAACGACATATAAGGTTATTCTTGATAAAACGGGATACATCGTTCTTCATTACCGAGGCAAATGAGGCAGCTTCGACCATTTGGTGAAGTAGTCAATGGAAATAAGGATGAAACAGTGTCCATTGGAAGCAGTGGGTTTGATATCTCCAATCATGTCAATGCCCCACATTGCAAATGGCCATGGAGCAGTCATGACATTCAAAGGAATTGGAGGTACGTGAACCTTGTCGACATAGATCTGACACTTATGGCAAGTCCTTGAGTGATGGTAACAATCAGTTTCCATTGTTGACCAATAATAACCAGCCCTCAGAATCTTCTTGGCCATATTTTTCCCACTAGAGTGAGTTCCAAATAGGCCATCATGCATGTCCTCCATGATCTTCTCTGCCTCCTTCTTGTCCATACACTAGAGTAGAGTTGAATCATGGTTGCGTTTGTACATGATTTCATTGCTTAGGAAGAATTTGATTGAAAACCTCCGCAGGAATTTATTATCATTGGTGAAAGCTCCTTCAGGATACTCGTGTGCTTCTAGATATCTCATCACTTCATGGTACCATAGTTTCTTCTCATCAGTGTCGATCTCAACAGTGTGCAGGTTCATCAAATCTTTCAATTGTAATTCTAGGAGCCTCTTTGTCCCACTTGACCTTGAACATGGATGACATTGTTGTAAAGGCATCCGCCAACTGATTTTCTTCTCTTGGAAAGTGCTCAAAGGTAACCTCTTCAAAGTATGGGATCAGGGTTAACACAAGCTCTTTGTAGGGGACCAGATTAGGATGTTTGGTATCCCATTCTCCTTTGACTTGACTAATCATTAAGCCTGAATACCTCTATACGTCTAAGAACTTGATTCTTAGGTTGATAGCAGCCTTTAGACTCAAGATGCATGCCTCATACCCAACCATGTTATTTTTACAATCGAAGCATAGCCTAGCAGTGAAAGGTGTATGGTACCCTTCGAGAGAAATAATCACAACACCAACTCCGTTACCCAAAGCACTAGAAGCCCCATCAAAAACCATAGTTCATCGGGATCCTTGTTCAGGTCCTTCATACGGCCCATACTTTTCACAATCATTTATTAGCATGATATTCTCGTCCGGGAATTCAAAGTTCATGGATTAGTAGTCATCAACAGCTTGGTGGGCCAAATGATCCACTAGCACACTTCCTTTGATGGACTTTTGTGTATTATATTAGATACCATATTCAGTAAAGATCATTTGCCATATAGCTATTCGTCTGGAGAGAGCTGGCTTCTCGAAGATATATTTTGTACCCCAAAATTTTCCCTCTCACTTATCAAGATTTTTCTCACAAGATCTCTTTGACTTAAGACTGGATTGGGGTTTGACCAGCTCAAGACACCTCCTCATGCACTGATGACCAAAATTAGGGTTTGAGTTTGTACAAGGATTTTTGGACTCTCAATGCTTCATATGACTTTCAAGGATCATTATGGACCCCTAAGATTACTCATGTCAAGTTTCAAGTCTTGAATCACACTTTTGATCAGTCAATTGAACAGTTGACCTAAAAAATCAACTACATTGGGAAAAAGTCAACCATGGCCAATTTACAGTCAAACTTCATAATTTTTTATCCACATCAACATTTTAGACTCATATTTATCATTTGATAAAGTTTGGACCACAATTCCTCAAGAAATTTGATCAAATCATCAAAAGGGCAAAATGGTCAAAATTAGGGTTTTGATTGAGAAGGGGCAATTTCTGATTTTTGACCTAGAAAATGATCAATTGGTTTAAAGCATGATTTCAAGAGTTCAATGGCATCATCTTGACCTAATGATATGGTTCAAAACACTACAAATCCATTGGATTGATAAATGAATTTTTCAGTCAACTGATCAAAAGTCAATTGTATACTGAAAAGTCAAACTTTGACTTTTTGGTCAAATTCAAGTGCCAAGGATCATAATTCATCAAAACATGTCAAAACGTGAAACTTGTTCATCAAGAAATCAAGGATTGAAGATTTTGTTTTGAAATTTGAAATTTCTTAACTTAGAAATTTTTCTAAGTATAGAAAATTTCTTATTTTTTCTCAACTTTAAGCCAAATTTTCACCATGATGCAAGATGATTCAAAGGAAATTTACAACATGAAAGTTGTAGATCTCCATGAAATATAACTTTTCTTCACACAATTTCTCCTAAAAATTCTTGGATCTCAAGATATAATTTTGTGAATACATGCTCATGAACTAAAATAACTTAGTGAAATTTTGCCCTAGTTAGGCAGGTTTTTTACCTAACTTCATGCCAATTTTTCACATAGTTCCAAGGGGAATCTTTGAAAGAAATTCAAATATGAGTTGTAGAGAACATTGCAAGCTTTCCAAAATGTCCAAGAACTCCTTGAGATCATTCTTGAGTATGGAGGATCGAAGAGATGAATTTGGCAATTTCTCACTTTGATTTCAAGCCATTTCATGATGAACAAAAATTCAAATCCAAGCATAGCCTGCATAATCTTTGATTTGCAGGCCTCAAAATTTTTTCTCACTCCATAATTAAATGTTTGCATAGCTGATAGAGCTTTAATCCAAGCATTAGAGCTTTTAACCAAGCTATAATTCCATTTATGGCACAAAGGTGCCATTTCCATTTTGATAAAGCACAACTTTTTCCTTTGTCAACTTCTTGAGCCTCTCAATTGTTTTCTATGCACACAAGCAAAGTCAAAACCAAAAGTAACTTGTCTAAGGTCTCTCCAAAACCAGACCATGCTTGTACAATACTTAGGGACTTGTCTCCTCACTTTTCTTCAAAAGCAAGTAATAGAGCCAAAAGGATATAACTCAGAAACCTGGAGTGGAGTTGATGTCTAACCTTTTCCATACTTATACACAAGTGTATTGAAACATTAGGCACGAATGCTAAGACTCAGAAACACTCCCAAATACTTTTCCATTGAAAATCTGCCATAGCTTGACAGTTTTACACCTTACACAGCCATCTCAAAAACCACTCGTGCGTTTTAAGTTTTAACCACCTAAACACTTAATATACATCATATCTAAGTGTTATAGACCCCTGTTCCATCACTGTAACTCCTCCTCCTCCATCCACCATTTTCAAATATCAAGCTTGCAGGTTGACTTGAGTAGGGAGATTCAGGGACTTTCAAGACCAAGTAAGGATTGGAATACACTCAGGGAGGTCCAAGCAAGCTAAACAGATCCTCAGGCCTTCTAAAAACTTGCTTAAACTCCATTCACGATCTCAACTGAAAGAGGTAAAAACTAAAACTTCTATCTCTTCATACAAGTATCCTTTGGTCCTGATTAGTGAAAGCAAAATGTAGACATCCTTGCACTAAAGCTAACCATGTTCATAATTTTCATTTATATTAACTGTGTATAGAGAATTTTGGATTTGAAATTTCTGTAAAAATTAGGTTTCAAATTAGGGCAAGTAAAATTAGCTTTGATCTTTGACTTTTAGTTTACATAAATTATATGGTTGAAATCGTGGGAAGAAACACTATAACTTTCATGTTTGGACTTTCCATTTTTATGGAGAAATGAGAGAGATACAGGGGGTCCAGCCATGGCTCAAGGTTGAAGATGAAGTTTCCTTCATGAGGCGTTTTCTAATATATATTTGTGCTTTTGTTTATATAAACGGATGTACAGCCACCCCAGTGGTAAGGCAGCACGCAAAAATGCTAGAGGTTATGGGTTCGAGCCTCAGCGTGCTGCCTTTTGCAATTTTTCATATTTTTCCACTTTTTTTATTGTTTTGCAACGTGGGCCTTTACTTCATGGGCTTTTGATTTTTTTGCTAGCATTCTGTCTCCTGTTTGCTTGCAGCACCCCTGGCCCATATAATTTTATTTATTTATTTTATTTTCATTTCAGTTGTTTAAATATATTTTTCTTAATATTAAAAATCATAAAAGATATAAAAATGACAAATTTATATTTTGGTTTATTTTATTTTATTTTTCTCATATAAAATATTTTTATTTAGTTATATATTATCTATTTTTACTAAATAAACTTGTAAATTAAATTAACTAGGTTAAATATTTAGTTTTTCTTCACACCCATTAAACATATTATTTTAACATAAAAAAGACCAAAAATATCTCATAATGTCATATATTATTTTCAAGACAAAAAAATACAAAAATACTTACTTTTTCTTAAAGAAATTTATTTTCTTTTAATCAAATAGAATTAGGATTTATTCAAAAGTCTTTTCTAAAATAATTTATTTTCTTAATTGATTTAAGTTAATCTTGATTTATTTATTAGGACTAGGTTAAAACCTTTTTCATATAAAAAACCAAACAAAAATCTTCTTTGCATTTACACATCTTTGCATATTTATTTTATCTTGTATATTATTTATTCCAATATTTGTACAAATTCAATTTGGTTGTAATAGATTAATTAAGTTTATATTATTGTAATCCCCATTCATAAATTGTATACCCCCCCTCCCACAAAGTGTTGTAATAGCGTAGTAATATTTAAATTTTGCAATTTATCGCTTTTATATAACATGCTAGTAATTAGGGTTTGTATGGCAAGATAAAACCAATCAAATAGAAAACCCTAATTCAAGACAAAATCAAGCATGAAAATGACACACTTGCACACAAACACCTCCTAGGGTTACTCCACTTGGTTGCCTTATACAAAAATGGCCATATTACGCATGTAAGGTATCTTAGCAAAAAACAAACAAATACAAGATCATTGTCCCTCGATGACGCTATTGAAAGTTGCCTTACAAAAATGGTAAGACAACAATATCAAAGGAAAATAAAAGGAACAAGAAATAAGTTTGAGTAGGTAGATTACTTTTAGTTACTTGCTCCATTTCAAAAGACAAAACATCATTGCTATTTTCAAAACAAACACACACATTTCCAAACTTCTTACAAACATTGAAAATATTTTCAAAAAGATCAACATCTTTGTATACATTCTTACGAACGAGAATCATTACAAAGATTGCCTAAATAATGGCCTCTTTACAAAATACTTTCAAAAACCACACAAAGCACAATCTCAAACAAAAGCAAGTGATCTAGCAAGTAAATAAGAGCCCATGGAAAACCATGGATGAAAAGGGTGCTAATACCTTCCATTTTCATAATCTACCCCCCGAACTCAAAAAACAATCCCAAAGGTCTTTCATGTGCTTTTTCACCTTTCCTTTTGGATAAAAGAACAGTCGGTGGCGACTCTTGCTAACCGCAACATTTGCGATTAAATGCAAAACAATCAAGTCAGTTCTCCCACCGTGTCACAGAACTGGCGACTCTGCTGGGGACATTTTAAAGTGGGGTTACCTTAGGGCTAGATCACATTTACTTGCTTACATTTTTTGAATTGTATGCTTTACATTATGGTTCTTTGTTTGGGTTTGAATTCTATACCCGGATTTTGGATACATTATAGTTAAGTAGCTATACGTTGTGGAAACTGTGCGGGGTATACCGACATGGTCTAAGCAATAGCTATGTTAGTGCGACATATTTGTGGGTACCGATAGCCTTTGAGTTAATCAAAAAGAATACGGGGCCACTGAGTGATGTCATGAAGCACTAATAAACTTCTAGAACCTTTACTTGACCAACTTGCCCTTTAGGATGTAGTTAAATGACCGACTTTGGTATAGTCTGAAGTTGGTAGATACTCGATACTACACTCATTGAGGTTTGGTTTCTTGAGATATTTCCATCACCATTAAAGAGGCTTGAGCTGAAACAATGACCAAGGAAGCAATCCAATGATATTGAGCTCCTTAGAACCCGGATACTATTACTAGGACAAGTTTAAGCCAACTAAACTTCAAGAGGGTACTTACCTATAAAACTTCATGCAAGCCTAAACTAAGGATTTGTTTGCTTTACTTTTATATGCATACTTGTACATAACATCATGGACATCATGAACATCATATACATCCACTAACCATTTCAAGGATTTTGGGATTCATCTTTGTTCTTGTTTTGTAGGATATGGATTCACTTCGCAAGAAAACTATTTAAGTCAACCTTGTGAGAATCCCTCCACAACTAAAGGAGATAGCTTCGAGAATTCCCGAAAACTCTCCATTCACCGAGAGACATGGTCATCTACTCAACTTGGTCACCTCTAACATATATGAGGATATGATGAAGGTGCTCTTTCAGTTCTTTGATCCTTTGCACTATTGCTTCACATTTCCTGACTATCAACTTGTGCCTACTTTGGAAAAAATTATCCCAAATTTTGAGGATTCCCATTCTCAATCAACTACCTTTCAACGGTACGGAAAGATATCCAAAGCCAGAAGAGATTGCTCAAGCTTTACACTTGCACTCATCTGATGTCACAACCCGTTGGGAAACAAGGAGTGGTGTCAAAGGTTTCTTAGCAAAGTTCCTGTTTGAGAAAGCCCAGAGCTGTTGGAATTCCTTAGACTTGCAAGCCTTTGAGGAAATTGTGGCTCTCCTCATCTATGGGATGGTTTTGTTTCCAAATCTTGACCAACTCATAGATGTGAACGCCGTCAAAATCTTCATATCACGCAACCCGGTGCCTACATTGCTAGGGGATATCCTACACTCTTTTCACACTCGCACAATGAGGAAAAGAGGTGTCCTTATATGTTTCACTCCTCTCTTTGTAAGATGGTTTATTTTTCATCTTCCCCAATCAGTCATAAAGAATGAGTAAGGTTCAAGGTGGTCACAAAGGTTTATGACGCTCAAACATTCAGATTTTCATTGATGCTCCCGATCCAAAGAGAATGTTATCATTGTTGACCGTTGAGGAGAATTACCTAATGTCACTTTACTTGGAATTAAGGGAGGTATCACCTACAATCCATGCTTAGCCTTAAGACAGTTTGGTTATGCCCAAAGGGATGGCCCGCACGAGATGCTGATTCAAGGTTTGGTATTCGACTACGACAAAGACGATCAAGGTCTTCGCTAGAGATTTATCCGAGCTTGGAGGATGTTAAACAAGGTGGATAGCAAGACATTGGGGCACAAGAATTCCATCCCTCTTGAGTCTTACCTCAAATGGGTACGAACTCGTGCTCACAGTCTTATGATGCCTTACCCCTCCATTCTCCTGGTAATCATTGAGCCTGTTAAGGAAGGAGATGTTCCATACACTATCCTACATCCTGACATGCCCACATATCTTGAAGACCTACAAAGGGATTAGATACAACTCAAAGGGGAGCGAGATACTTTCGAAGCCCAATTCTATGCAAGCGAGAAGAAGGTTTTGGAACTCACTAGGCTATTTCATGAGGAGCGGACTCTAAATGCTTACATCGCACCAAAGAGGATGCGTACTACTTTTTATCTTAGAGTTTTTGTATTATTTTGCCCAAGGGGCATTGATGTACTCAAACTTTATCTTATTAATATAACATGCGTTTCCTTTTTGTCTAAAACAAATTTGAATCTTTGAAATCCTTGAAAACATTGCATATGCATATATCATTCATCATAACATAAACAGGTCTTTTGAAACAAGTCTCTTCATCTCTCTACTGTTTATTTCAGTAAGATGGATCTCGAGCAAATAGTGAAAGATCTCCAAGCTTAGAATACGTAGTTTTAACAGTTGCTCATGACCTTAGCCAAGGGGAAAGAAGAGTTGAAGACTCTACTAGCTGAAGAGAGGAAAAAGAAAACAAAGAAGGTAACTGGATTCTTGAACATGGGGAGAACATTTCATGAGCAGACTAGAAGGACCTTGAACTTTGCAACAACATCTGGTGAAGGAGATGGGAAAGGCAAGGAAACAACAGTCCCGTTAGAATCTGAAGAGGAGGGAGAAGAGGAAGACTACTAAGAGGAACAGTATCCTCCAGTTGATGACAAGTACAGACATCTCGAAGAGCGGTTGAACGCGATGGAAATCAAAAGGTTCCAGAATTGGACTTTGAGGAATTGGGACTAGTGTCAGGGATTGTGATTCCTCCAAAATTCAAAGTACCTACATTTGCCAAATATGATGGATTGTCATGCCCTAAAATGCATCTCCGATCATATGTGAGGAAAATCCAACCCCACACCGCTGATAAAGACTTATGGGTGCACTTCTTCCAAGACAGTCTGTCTGGGACTCAGCTTGACTAGTTCTACCAATTAGAAAGAACCAACATTCACAATTGGGAAGATCTTGCCGCAACTTTCTACAAGAAATATCAATACAATGCTGATTTGGCGCCTACCCGTACTCAACTCTAGAGTATGTCCATGGCTTCCAATGAAGGTTTCAAGGACTATGCACAAAAATGGAGAGATTTGGCTGGAAGAGTTCAACCCCCTCTATCTGAGAGAGAATTGGTAGACATGTTCTTAGGCACCTTATTTGGTCCCTTCTTCAATCATTTGATCGGAAGTTCATCTGCAGGCTTTACCGAACTAATATTGACCGGAGAGAGGGTGGAAGTTGGCATAAAAAGTGGAAAGATTCAGAAAGATACATCTTCTTCTACAGCTGTAAGGAAGACTTTCATCGGGAAGAAAGAAGTAGCTGCTGTGTATCCATAAAGAAACCAAGATAGGGCCGAACGCCGACCAATGGTGGGGGCTGTTATGATTCCAAAGCCTACGTCTGATCAACAAAGAAGTAATCAACCAAGGGTGTAAAGGCCAGTCAGGCAGTTCACCAGAAATAACATGACTTTGTCCCAAGTATTACTGCATCTACTAAGATCCAACTTGGAAACCTTGAAAGAAGCTCCGAAAAACCCCAATACAACATCTCCTCATTATCATCCCAATGCCCGTTGCGCATATCACTCTGAAAGTCCTGGTCACGATACTAATAACTGTTGGGCCTTGAAGAACAAAATACAAGACCTCATTGAAGCAAAAGAAATTGAGTTTGATGGGCCCGAAAAGCCAAATGTCATTTCTGCTCCTATGCCCAGACATGGTTACAATACCAATGCCATTGAAGAAGATTTGTTTGTTACCTCAGTTGGTGAACTTATGACCCCACTTCCGACTATTAAGATAAACTTGTTGAAAGCCGGTGTGTTCCTGGGATGTAATGAAGTTTTCCATCTCTGCTTATCCTCACCAACTGATTGTCCTTTGTTGAAAGCAGGTATTCAGCGCCTGATAGATAACAAAGAGATTTTGTTTGAAGAAACTCCTGTTTCACCTATTCCTGTTGAAGATGTTTCTATCATTACCATTTCTGCCAATTCTTCCAGGGTCTCCACCAAAAGACCCGTTAGAATTACATCAGTTCTGAAAGCAAACTCCTTTAATAATCACAATGCCTGGGCCAGTCCCGTGCCGTGGAATTACAGAGGAGACATTTACTACCATGGAATCAAGCAAGACTGGTCGGACGCCGAAGAGATAAATTCCGAGAAAGAAGACTCTGGCATCAGTAATATTATCGGAACTAGCAAAATTACCTGGAGTGGTAGGATCTTTTCTTCAGAAATTACTCCCCCAAAAGCAGTTTTTGGACCAGTAATTATCCATGTGGCTGCTCCAAAGGCTGCTCCCATACCCATAATCATCTCTGCAAGTACTCCTATTGATGAAGCCATTAAAACCCCTATTATCATTCCTACCAACACTCCTGCTGCTGAAACTCGAGGAAAGAGTATTTTAGTTGAGCCTGTCCGGACGAAGGCCCAATCATTGACTATCCCCGAGACTTCCAAGAAAGAAATGGTGGAGATCCTAAAAATTATAAAGAGGAGCGACTACGACGTGGTTGAACAATTGGGGCAAACCCCCTCTAAAATCTCCATGTTGGCATTACTACTATGTTCCGAGGCACATGCCAAAGCCTTGGTGAATTTCTTAAAAACAGCCCATGTACCTCAAGAGACGCCCGCTGATCAATTCCAAGACTGCGTAGCCAGCTTGACAGCGGATAATGGCCTAGGTTTTTCGAATGTTGATCTGACTCCGAGGGGAAGAAAGCATAATGAGGCATTGATGTCTCAGTGGAATGTAGGGGCATAACTCTGGCCCATGTTTTGGTGGAAACTGGCTCATCTTTGAATGTATTACCCCAAAAGGCTCTTGATAGACTCGACTGCAAAGGACTAACATTAATGCCAAGAAACATAGTAGTAAGGGCTTTTGAAGGCTCGAAGAGGATGGCACACGGGGAAGTGGATATCCCCATAAAGGTTAGAACACAAACTTTCAATTCAACCTTTTATGTAATAGACATACGCCCTTCATACTCCTACTTGCTAGGCCGAGCATGGATCCACAATACTGGCGCTGTTACCTCTACATTGCACCAGATGTTGAAGTATTTGGTTCAAGGGAAGATTATCATTGTCCATGGGGAGGAAGAATACATGATCAACCATCTCAATTGCTTCAGATATGTGGAATTGGACGGCGAATTCATTGAAACTCCATTTCAACACTATGAAGAGGTCCCATAAGAGGTGGCAGTGACTAAGGTTGTGTCTCAGGTTCCCAAAGTTACAAGGCCTCCACTCCGGATGTCATCTCTGAAGGATGCCAAAGCAGTGGTAGAGGAAGGTGGATGCATTATCTGGGGACAACTCCTGGATATCCCATATAAGTCCGATAAGTTTGGCCTAGGCTTCACTTCAAGTGCTCAAAAGGCTGTACGTTGTGCCCGTGCTGGAGGCCCACCCCTGAAGATTAGAAACCGTGAGGTCAACGCGGTAGAAGATGGTGAAGATGATTGCAACCTGGAGGATTGGATCTTTTCGACTGTCAATGGAGGGCTCATCATTTGGGAGGCTAGAGACTTTGTCCCGATCACTTTTATCCCACAGTAATTTATCTTTACATTTTATTGGATCTGTAATATTGAAACAATTTGCACTCTTAAAACCTTGTGTCTTACCCGAGGCACAATGGTCCATTTGTAAGGGTTATCATCTCATTTTCATATGACATCAATGAATCATGGACGTTTTCGCATACAAACTTTTGTGCTCATTGTTTTTTCTTTTAAATTTTATTTTATTTCAAAGATAGCTATACCCTTACACACACCCACACTCACAATGCAGGTATACATCCATTCTGGATCCCATGGGTAACGATACTGCTATGGTATTTTGTGACTCTGAGAATCTAATCTACCAAGCCGAAGACGAAGGTGAGGAAGATTGTGAAGTACAAAGGGAACTTGCCAGACTGCTACAACAAGAGGAGAGAACAATTCAGCCTCACGAGGAACCCGTGGATACAATCAAACTAGGTACCGAAGAAGACAAAAAAGAGGTCAAGGTGGGTGTCATTCTAGAATCCAGTGTCAAGGAGCGTCTGATTAAGTTGTTGCACGATTATGTTGAAGTCTTTTCCTGGTCATATGAAGACATGTCGGGACTTGATGCAGACATTGTGGTACATCGTTTGCCTACCAGAGAAGATTGTCCGCCAGTAAAGCAAAAGGTTCGCTACATGAGACCTGATATGTCAGAAAAGATTAAAGCAGAGGTCATGAAGCAGTTCAATGCTGGATTCTTAGTTGTCACTTCTTACCCTCAATGGGTTGTCAACATTGTTCCGGTACCCAAGAAAGACGGCAAAGTACGAATGTGTGTGGATTACAGAGATTTGAATAGGGCGAGCCCTAAGGATGATTTTCCACTTCCCCACATTGATATCTTAGTTGACAATACGGCACAACACAACATGTTTTCCTTCATGGACGGATTCTCAGGTTACAACCAAATCAAAATGGCACCCGAGGACATGGAGAAAACAACATTTGTCACACAGAGGGGCATATTCTGCTACAAGGTGATGCCATTCGGACTAAAGAATGTTGGGGCAACCTATGAACGTGCCATGGTAGCTTTATTTCACGACATGATACATCATGAAATAGAAGTCTACATGGACAATATGATAGCCAGATCACGAACAAAAGAAGAACATCTTGATCACTTACAAAAACTGTTTGAGAGACTGAAGAAGTATAAGCTGAGGTTGAATCCAAACAAATGCACATTTGGGGTACGGTATAGTAAACTCCTAGGCTTCGTCGTCAGTAACAAAGGTATCGAGGTCGATCCTGCCAAAGTTAAAGCAATACAAGAGATGCCTGCTTCTCGTACTGAAAAGGAGGTCAGAGGATTCTTGGGACGTTTGAACTATATTTCCAGATTCATTTCTCACCTGACAGCTACTTGTGAGCCAATCTTCAAACTCTTGAAGAAAGATAAAGTAGTCAAATGGAATGATGAATGCCAAATTGCTTTTGACAAAATCAAAGAGTAATTACAAGAGCCTCCCGTGTTAATGCCACCAGTCGAGGGAAGACCCTTGATCATGTATCTGACTGTTTTAGAAAATTCAATGGGGTGTGTGTTGGGGCAGCATGACGAGTCTGGCCAAGAAGAGCACGCTATTTACTACCTGAGCAAAAAGTTTACCGACTGTGAAACCAGATATTCACTGCTCAAGAAAACTTGATGTGCTTTGGCATGGGCTGCTCGTCGGCTAAGATAGTATATGCTGACTCATACTACCTTGTTGATATCTAAAATGGATTCGATAAAGTACATCTTCGAGAAGCCTTCTCTTTTTGGGAGAATAGCAAGATGGCAGATGATCCTAACAAAATACGACATACCGTATACTACCTAGAAAGCTATAAAGGTCAGTGTACTAGCTGATCACCTTGCTCACCAAGCTGTGGAAGACTACCAGTCCATGATGTTTGAATTCCCGGATGAAGACATCATGACATTAGAAAACTATGAAGAAATCAGGCCATATGACAGACCTGAAAAAGGATCCCGATGGACCCTGTTCTTTGATGGAGCCTCCAATGCACTCGGAAATGGTATTGGTGTTGTACTCATATCTCGTGAAGGGTGTCATACTCCCTTTACTTCCAGACTTTGCTTCAATTGTACAAACAAAATGGCGGAATATGAAGCGTGCATCTTCGGTCTCAAAGCTGCTATAGACTTAGGAATCCAATCCTTAGATGTGTTTGGAGATTCAGCTTTGTTCATCATTCAGATCAAAGGGGAATGGGACACAAAACACCCAAATCTTATCCCTTACAAAGAACATGTTTTGACGTTGCTACCACATTTTGAGAAAATTACCTTCGAGCATTTCCCGCGAGAAGAAAATCAGCTGGCAGATGCACTAGCCACAATGTCATCTATGTTTAAACTTAATTGGGATAACGAGGCTCCCCAGATCACCATTGAACGAATGGATGAACCAACACACTATCACGAGATTAATACTGAAGAAGTAGTGGATCATCCTTGGTTTCACGAAGTCAAGAGGTATCTCGAGGCTCAAGAATATCCAGAAGGAGCTTCAATCAATGATAAGAAGTTCTTAAGGAGATTCTCTACTAAATTCTTCCTTAGTAACGACATCCTGTACAAACGCGATCATGACTCTGTGTTGCTTCGGTGCGTAGATAAGGTTAAAGCTGAAAGGATCATGGCTGAGTTGCATGAAGGTACTTTTTGAACCCATTCCAGTGGGCATATGATGGCGAAGAAAATCCTACGGGCAGGCTATTACTAGTCTACCATGGAAGCAAATTGCTATCAACACTCTCGAACTTTCCATAAGTGTCAAATTTATGCTAACAAGGTGCATGTACCTCTGGTTCCTCTAAATTTTTTGACAGCTCCTTGGCCCTTTGATATGTGGGGAATTGATATGATTGGGGAAATTAAACCAACAACCTCCAATGGACACCACTTCATACTAGTGGCCATTGACTATTTTACAAAGTGGGTTGAAGCAACCTCCTTCACCTCCGTTACCAAGAATGTTGTTGCCCGTTTCATCAAGCAAAACCTTATTTGCTGATACGACATCCCGGAAAGGATCATCACTGAAAATCTTACAAATCTCAACAACACTATGATCACCTCATTGTGCGAGCAATTCAAGATTCAGCATCACAATTCCTCTCCCTATCGGCCAAAGATAAATGGTGCTGTCGAAGCTGCAAATAAAAACATTAAAAAGATCATACAGAAAATGACAGTCACATACAAAGACTGGCATGAGATGCTACCATTCTCTCTCCACGGGTATCGTACCACGGCTCGCACATAAACTGGGGCAACACCCTATTCTCTGGTATACGACATGGAAGTTGTCTTGCCTATTGAGGTTCAGATCGCCTCTCTGAGGATTATGAAGGATACAGGGTTGAACGAAGATGATTGGATCCAGACTCGACTTGATCAACTGAATTTAATTGATGAAAAGAGACTTACTACTGTTTTCCACGGTCAAATGTATCAAAAACGGATGATCAAGGCTTTCAACAAGAAAGTTAGGCGCCAAGTGTATCAAGTTGGGGATTTAGTGATCAAACACATCATATTGCCACAAGGTAATCTCAGGGGCAAATGGACTCCTACCTATTGTTGTACCCCAAAATTTTCCCTCCCATATTTCTAAAAAAAAAACATTTCAAGTGAGGTCCTCAAGTTGCTCAAGGAAGTCCAAGAGTTGATCAGACAAATCTCTCTCCTAAGGCAGTCTACCTCAAATTAGGGTTTCATGTTGCATCAAGGTACTTGAGTCCAAGGGGTACCAAATTCTCACCATTACCCCAATATGTTCTCAAGATCATCCATGTCAAGTCTCAAGCCTTGTAGAGGAAGTTTGCTCAATCAATTGCTCAAAAGCCTGAAAATCGACTATGCTAAAGCAAAAGTCAACTGTGGCCCACTACAGTCAAACTTCAAGATTTTTGGTCAACATTATAATTTTGAAGCATTATTCATCATTTGATCAAGGGTTGATCATGATTCATCAAGAATAGCTCACAATTCATCAAAACCCAAAAGTTGCTAAATTAGGGGTTTGTAGGAAAAGTGAACTCAACTTTGACCAAGCATAACTTTCTCATACTTTATCAGGAATGACCCATCCAAATCTCATTTTTAATAGGATGCAATGACCTACAATTCATATTCATCTCCCAAGTTAAAAATATACACTCACAAGAAGATACAAATTTAGACATTATAGGTCATTTTGAAAAGTCAACAAAAACACCTTTTTTGTCAAAGCTTCATACATGAACATGGAAGACTCAATTGAGATGAGACTAAAAGGGTTGCTTAGAGGACATCTTAAGATTTCTAAAAAGTCCAAGAAAACATCTCTAGGGTCAAACTTGAAGGAGTTATGCATTGGTGAAGTTGACCTTTTTTTGCAAAATTGCCAAAAGTCAAATGTGGCCAAAATTGCAATTTTTGTCAAATGGGCCCAACTTTTTGTGTTTCTATTGAGTTGATAACATGGTCCACGACCCATGAGCCCTTCCACTTGTAATTATTTTATTTTTATCATTTATCTTGATTTTATTTCATTTAAATCAAATAAAATCATTAATAAATAATGAAAATATCAAAAATCATTTAAACCTTGAGATTTTGTGCATATTTCAGGTCCATGAATAGCTGGCAATGAGATCAAATCGTACAAGGCTTGTTTGGATAGAAAAAGATTGGAATTTGCTTGTTTTGGAAAGATTTGATGCAAGAGTAAATCAATGATCAAATCTTCATAAATGGCCAAGGTTTGATGCAAGTTTTCACCCTAATTGATTCTATTATATATATTGAACAATTCCAAAGCAAAAGAAGAAGGATGGGGGGAGTGAGAAGCTGAGAGAAAACTTGAAAAAATTCAACAAAAGTTGTAATTTGATTTCATAGTTCCAGGCTCTTTCAAGCCAGTCCAAGCATACCATTCACTTGCTGGACATCCAAGGACTCCATCCCAATCATTAGCCAGCATTTTCGTGCCCAAAAACGCACTGTAAGTACCTCACGACATCCCTACTTTTTTGAAATCGAATCTCATGAATTTGGCATTGTTAGCATGATTTGTTTATATATTCTGAATCCTTGAAACATTTGCAAGCTAATGATAATAATTAATTGCATTTTTGTTAACCATGCAGAGATTTGCCATGATTAGGGTTTAGGTTTTGTTTTTACGGATTTTGATTACAAGTATAATTGGCCATGGAAAGTGGTACCATGATGCTCGTGAGGTTGTCACGAGTTGATTGGTACCATTGTTATGCACTTATCATACTTGCATAGAATTCTGGAGATACGCAGGGCTATAGCTACAGACTTTTGTCTATAGGTAAAAGTGTCCAAACTTTTAGCAACGGAATGAGGTAGAAGATGATGGCGTGGCGTGGCCTGACTGGTCCATTCAATCTTTGCGCGTTTTAATATATTCTTTTGCTTTTTTTCAATATTATATTTGATTGTTATCCCATATACAAATATGCACGCTAACTCAGTTGGTCAGGAGGCATGTGGAAAAGCCAAAGGGCCTGGGTTCGAATCCCAGGTCCCCCATATTATTTCATGATTTTATTTCTTGTATAATCAGACACATGTGCATACAAGGTGACTACCATACGCCTCAATGTTCAGCCAACCAGATGTCCAACAAGCTGGATCTAAAGGCCATTCTTTGAGGGTTTATGATGCACCCTAGTCAAGCCATTGCATGGGATCCGAGAAGTCAAACGTGGATCAAGGTTTATTGGGCACAGAAAATGCTATGGACACCCCCTTTATTACTAGCATAACCAGGCCCATTCCAATTTCTTTTCTTTTCTATTCTTTAATTTATTTTGTTTAAATTTATTTTCTAAATCACAAAAATTAATTCTTTGTTACAAAAAAAACTCATAAAATCAATTTCATCAAATTTAGGTTTTTTTTTTGTCAAAAATAATTTAATATTAGTTGAATTTAATTTTAGGGCAATTTTAACCTTTTTGTAAATAAATTAAAATCAATTTAGAAAATTAGGATTTTTTTGATTTAATTTTTATTTTTCTTAAAAATAACAAAAATATAGAAATAGGCCAAAATAATTACCTTTCTTAATTTAAATTAATTAGTAATTAGGTTTGTATTTATTTAATTAAAACCTTATTTTCTCAAATAATCAAAAACAACAAAAAATGATTTTTCTTTCAATTAGGTTTAGACGGGGTCAAAACCCTAATTTTCTCTCGCTCTCGATTCATTGCGCGCATTTATTTATTTTTACAATATTAATGTAACTGCTCATGGTATGTAATAGTTTAATTAGGATTTTTCTTTTATTTATCATTTTACGGGTTTTTGGCTATGTAATTAATCCCCCTCCCTGAAGCCTTGTAATAGCGTAGTTTTATTTCTCGCATTTTAATTTTCGCAAATATTAGCTGTTGGATGTATGATAATACGGTTTGCATGACAAGACTGTATGTTAATTTTAAAATGGTTAGCAAACCTTAAATGTGCAAAGATAATAACTTGAAATCAAATCAATCGCACATGCACACTCCTAGGGTATACTCTCACTCCAGTTGCCTTCGATAAACGATCATTAAGTATAGGGTGTTTTAGTGGTCACTCTCTTGTCTAAACAAAGATCAAATGTCCCGTTCGGAAAGGTTTCCTCGGAAAGGTTGCCTCGGAAATATTGCCTCGAATAGGATCTTAAGACACTAGGGTTATTACTTAGACGTCCTAACATTGCTTTAGTGATCGTACGTCCCTTTCAAATTGACCCTTACTGAAGATGTGAAAAACACAAGAGAGAGGGGGGGGGGGGGGGGTTGAATTGTAAAACTTAAAATAAATGGCTTAACAACACAGTATTTTTATCCTGGTTCGTTTGATCTCAAACTACTCCAGTCCACCCGTCAAGGTGATTTCGCCTCTCTCCAACGAGGTCTTAATCCACTATTTTCAAAGGATTACAATAGCTACTTTAACAATTGTTAAAGTCTTCTTGAGTACAACCACAGACCGGTTTATCTCAAGGAAATCTTTTACAAATGAATTGAACTAGTGTGTATGTTGTTTTCTTACAAAACTGTATATCACAACTGTGATAATTACACAAACTAAGATTGGAATAAAATTACTTCGCTAAAGCTTTGAATGAGCGTGGTTTGAATATCTTAGCAAATTGAGTGCGTACTTACGTGCTTCTTTTCAAAAGCAATCCAGTTTAAATAGGCAAGCAAGGATACGTTATCCATAAAGCAGGTTTAAAGAAAATAATGCACTTTCCTTTTGTAGAAGATCTTTGTCTGAAGAAAGTCGTTACCATTTAATTCAGTCTTGAATGCCTAGTAACGCTTCAGAATCTTCTTTGCTGTATCTACTGATAACTCTTCAGAGTGTAGATGACTTGGAAAAGATGTCTTTGATCAGAGTCAGAGTGTATTTGATTAGGCGCAGATTCTGGTCATCAACCTTCAGTGTTTCAGCGTGTAACATAGGTTGCTGATCTTATGATGCTGCTTCTATTCTGATGCTGATTCCATCAGAGCTTCTGCATATACATAGCATAATTTTCAGGAGCATAATTGTTCTTTGTATATACCTTAGAAATAATTTTATTCTCTGTATTTTGTTATCATTAAAACTTTACTCAAGGGTTGTAGAATCAAACTATGTTCTAACAATCTCCCCCTTTTTTATGATGACAAAAACTAGATTTTTCAATAAATAATAAGGAACAAAAAGTATAGTGTTAAGTAGAAAAACTCCCCCTGAGTTGATTACTTCCTTTTAACTCCATGAATATTTGAGCATCAAAATCTTACTGTATCTTTCAGCAGAGTTTTGTACCTGTTCAAGCTTTTTAGAAAAGAGAGTTTATGTAGATTAGAATGTTTGAGACTTATGTCTGAGTAATCCGCTATTGAAAATATCTTTTTCTTTCTCCCCCTTTTTGTCAGTTACCAAAAAGAACACATAACCAGAGCCAAAACAAGTTTATATTAAAACAGAATCAATGATAAGTTCAGAGCTATGTAGAGAATATTACAGAAAAACAAAATTTTTAAACGTAGGAAAATCTAAGAGGGAGGAGGAAGACGCGTGAACAAAGCTTCCAACAAGCCCTCTATTTGGATGTTGGTTTCCTCCTGCTTGGTTAACATGTTCTTGATTTCCGAAATTTTGTCATCCTGTTTATCCATTCTTTCCTTCATCAAAGTATCAGATCTCTTCAGGTCTTCTAAAGTATGCCTTTCATAGGAGGAAGCTTGAGGTTCTTCAGCAACTGGATGCTTCTCAGAGCATTTTGCAATGTCCTCTTTTTGACCCAGTTGTTCAGCAGGAATTATCTGCTCTAGAGTGTCAGTCAGATTGAGATCTTCTGACTCTGGTTGAACTCTGTCTGCTGGACGATGTTCAGACCAGGGAGCATTGTCCATAGGAAGAGCTTCTTCCTTAAGTAGCTGGCTCAGAACTTGATCTTCAAAGACTTTTAGCAGGTTGCTGAAGTTCCTGTTGAACTAGTCCGTAGCTTTGTTCTTGCATTTTATGGGTTTCAGAACATACCCATCTTCTGAACCTTGTCCAAAGGTAGTCTGATGCAGCAGGATCAATCAGCTCAAGACTAGCTTGCTTCAGAGAATTGATCCACTTCTGCACTTCTATTTCAAATATCAATAAACTGGTACCAACATCTGGTGTGGGTTCAGATGGTTTTGGTTTTGGAATGGTTGTTTTGTTGTTATGGCAGCCAGGCGTTCAAAAGCAGTTAAGTCAATGATAGTTTTAGTATGGTCATTTAGATTGATATTTGGTGAGGAAGTGGGAGAGTCTAGAATGATTATTGGACTAGTTGGGGTCTTTGGTGGAGTGTATTCTCGTGAAGAGGGAATTTGGGGAATACTGATGTTTAGAGGTTCAGTGATTCCAGGAATGGGAATGGGATCAGAATCAAGTGTTTGGTTGGATTGATGGTGATGAAGTTCTGGTTCACAGGATTCAGAGGGTTGGACCTCAGAAGTTTTTACTTCTGGATGTAAGGTTTCAGGTTGTGGAGAAGGTGGATGAGTTTCTGGTAGTGGAGAGAGTGGAATTTCTGGTTGAGGTGCTTTTAAAATGGTTTAAGAGTTTGGATTTACTGGTATGGTAGCAGATATATGTTGGTCAAAGGGTTCTATATCTGATAGAACTTTTGCAATTTCTTGTTGGGTTACTTCAATATTTGGATTTGTAGGTAGGGAGTGAGATCCTCTAAGAGTTAAGGTTTCTGAGGGGTCAAATTCAATGTCAAAGTCATCAAGTGTTTGTGGTGTGGGTTTTTCTGATTGAGTGGGGATTGGTACATATATTGATACAGATATTGAATTTAAAACAGTTACAAAAGAAGGATTACCTCTCTTTTTAGGAGTCCGCTGGGATGATCCTTCTGCTACAGCCTTCCTTTTCTTGTTTTTCTTTAGCACAACTTCTGGAGACTTCTGCTGCAGATCCTGAATGTTCAAATCTGGTGTTGTACCATCCGCCTTGCATGCATCCAGATATCTGACTATTATCTCAGGTTTAGAATCAATCTCTGAGAACATGGGAAAGTTATCCAGAGGGATTCTTCTGCTGGAGATTGTTGCAAAAGAAGTGACACTGGGTTCCTTCTTGATGTTCTTAATTAACTTCATCTTCTTCAGATTCTTTGCATTCAACTGTTTGCCAACATTAGCTTCCAAAGAGTTGATTTCCTGAGCTTCTGTTAGATGATCAATCAGCTTATTCTCTGTTAGAATATCTGATATAAGCCTTCCTAGGGGTATCCAGTCCCTTTTTGTATGCTCCTCTTCTCTGGTTTCCTTAACACTAGTCCTTAGATGGTTGAATAGCAGATGAGCCAGATTCACCTTAATCTTCTGGGAGATGAAGTAGATCAGAAATTGCTGATCAATATTGATGTAGTCAGGAGAGTTGGTTGGCTTCCTGTGGTTTATGCATCCCAGAATAATCTTGGCCCATATTCTGTGATGGTCTTTTAGATCCCTTATCTTGCTGGAGGGAAGACCTAGAGTGAAGATTTCTCTAGCAATTAGGGCGACATTAGCACATCTTCCAGCCATGTCTATGCATCGTACACCACCACCATTGTAGCCTATTAATCTTGCAATAAGGTCTTCAGTTATGACTATCTTCTTCCCCATTATGTATGAAGTAACTTGATAGTTGGAAGATGAAGCATGAATCCAAAATTCCTTCACAAGGATTGGGAATGTTGGACCTACCAGTCGGTCAAAATATATGTTCCAGCCTTGAGCCTTTACCTCTTCAAAGAGATTAAACCCGTTCTCTTAAAGATTGTTAAAGTCCACAATCAATTCTGAGAGTACTTATAGATTTTTGATGGGTGTGAGAAGAGTTCTGAGGGGTTCTTCATATTGTTCGGAGGAATATGTTCTCTGAGTATTGGAAGTAGGGTTTCTTGAGGAAGCCATGTTCACACAGAAGGTTTTGAGAAGAAATTGAAAGGGTTTTGAGAAAGGATGCAAACTGAAATCAATTAGATTGTAGAGAAAATGAAAGTGAAAGTGAAAGAGTGTAAAGAGTGAGAAATATGTTTAAATAGATTTTGAACAAGATTTTGAAAACATAAACGGCAGGAGAGAGAAATAAATTATAATGATTATGAGCATTTAATGACAATTGATTTTGGGGGATCCAGAAAGATATTGGAACGGTTACCCATGAAATGTGTCCCAATGCATCCAATCAACACTTTTGACCTTTCAGAAATGTGAACGCGTGTTCAGCCTCAGAAAGTAGCTGATGACTGGATGACAACTATTTGCTTGAGTGAACAACACATTTCTATCCTTGAAATGAAGCGCTCAGATCTTCATGGATAGATTCTGATACAATCTGTACTTCTAAAGATCTGAAGGAAGATTGATCAGTAGTTCACAGAAAAATAAGCAAAGTTCTGAAGGTTAAGATATGGAAGCAAAACAGTTTTATTCTGGGCAGAGCTTCATGCTGAGATGTTTCAGAATGAAGTTTAACCTATCTTCAGAAAGAGGTTTTGTAAAGATACCATCCCATTGATGGTCTGTGTTAATAAATTTTAGGGTTAATACCTATTTTCACCCCTGACATATGGGGTGTATTTGAAAAAGCCCCCTGCCAAAAAAAAAAGTTCCAATTGTTCCCTTGACAAATTTTAAAAGTTTCAGTTTTTACCTTGAGGATGCCAAATCACCTAAAAAGTTCCAATTGTTACCTTGACAAATTTTAAAAGTTTCAGTTTTTACCTTGACAAATTTTAAAAGTTTCAGTTTTTACCTTGAGGATGCCACAAAAATATAAGCCACATCAGCCTTTTAGGTGATGTGGCATCCTCAAGGTAAAAACTGAAACTTTTAAAATTTGTCAAGGTAACAATTGGAACTTTTTTTTTGGCAGGGGTTTTTTTCAAATACACCCCATATGTCAGGGGTGAAAATAGGTATTAACCCTAAATTTTAAATTTAGAATCCCTTTCTGAATATAGTCCCTAATAAAATGATGTTTCATCTCTATATGCTTAGCCCTAGAATGCAAAATAGGATTTTTACTTAGACAAATAACAGAAGTATTGTCATAGAGGATAGAGATGTTACTCTCAAATATATTGAAGTCCTCAAGTTAACTTTTCATCCAGACATTTGCATGCTACATCCAGCTGCTGCTATGTATTCAGCTTCTGCTGTTGATAGAGCTATTGTGGATTGTCTTTTGCTGGACCATGAGATCAGATTTTCTCCCAGAAACTGGCAGCTTCCAAAAGTGCTTTTATGTTCTACTCTGTCTCCAGAAAAATCAGCATCACAGTATCCTACTAAGCTGTAATCACTTGATTTTCTATAAAACAAACCCAGATTAGTAGTACCTTTCAGATACTTAAAAATTCGCTTAACTGCTGTTACGTGAGATTCTCTAGGATCTGATTGGAATCTAGCACAAATGCAAACACTGAATAGAATGTCAGGCCTTGAGGCCGTCAGATAGAGAAGAGAACTAATCATACCTCTATAGACCTTCTGTTTTACTTTGTTACTTACCTCTTCTTTTTCCAGAATGCACATGGGATGCATTGGAATTCTTGAGGGCTTACATTCTGAGAGATCAAATTTCTTCACAAGTTCTCTGACATATTTGCTCTGATGAATGTAGGTTCCTTCTGGGGTTTGATTAATTTGAATGCCTAGAAAGAACTTTAGTTCCCCCATCAGGCTCATCTCAAATTCTTCCTAGCGACTGGAGCAAAGGTTTCTGTATAGTCTATCCCTTCTTGCTGACTATAACCTTGTGCTACCAGTCGTGCTTTGTTTCTGATGACTTCACCTTGTTCGTTCAGTTTGTTTCTGAACACCCATTTTTTTCCTATGACGTTGAATCCTTTTAGTTTGGGAACCAGATCCCATACGTCATTTCTTGTTAACTGATTTAGCTCCTCCTGCATTGCCAGAATCCAGTCATTGTCCAAAAGTGCTTCATCAATTGTTGTTGGTTCAATCAGAGAAACAAGTCCCATGAGGGATTCTTCAGAGTTTCTAAAGGTAGATCTTGTTCTTATTAGATCTTCCTTCCTTCCTAAGATTGTTTCTTCTGGGTGATCAATTCTGCTTCTGGATGGTCTTTTCTGGAGTTGATCAACAGAAGGTGTTGGGTTGCTTGTAGTGACTCTTTCTGATGTTGAGGGAGTGTCTCTGTTGAGAGACTCAGAGTTTTCGGAAATACCTGTGAGTTCAACTTCCATACCTGCAAGGAGTTCATTCTGCTTTGACTTTTGAAAGTCAAGCTTATCATCAAACCAAACACTGATTGACTCTTCAACCATCTGTGTTTCTGTATTGTATACTTTGTACCCTCTTGAGCATTCAGAGTATCCTAACATAATACACTTTTGTGCTTTAGAGTCAAACTTGTTCAAATAATTTTTTGTATTCAAAATGAAACATATACATCCAAATGGGTGAAAATAGGAAATGTTGGGTTTTTTGTTCTTCCACAATTCATATGGAGTATTTTCCAGAATAGGTCTGATGGAGATTCTATTCTGAATGTAACACGCTGTGTTTATTGCTTCTGCCCAAAAGATCTTAGCAATATTAGTCTCGTTGATCATGGTTCTGGCCATTTCTTGCAATGTTCTGTTCTTTCGTTCTACAACTCCATTTTGCTAGGGAGTTCTAGGACAAGAAAAGTCATGCAGAATGCCTTTTTCATTAAAGAATAATTCAAAATCTTTATTTTCAAATTCTCCACCATGATCACTTCTGACTTTGACAATTCTAAGATTCTTTTCATTCTGAACTTGGTTGCAGAAGGTAACAAACACAGAGTGTGACTCGTCCTTGTGCCTTAAGAACTTTACCCATGTCCATCTGCTATAGTCATCTACGATTACTAACCCATACTTCTTGCCACTGACTGAGGCAGTCTTTATTGGACCAAATAAGTCAATGTGCAGAAGTTCTAATGGCTTAGAGGTGGAAACAACGTTTTTGGATTTGAAAGCAGGTTTTGCAAACTTGCCTTTCTGACATGCTTCACACAGAGCATCTGAATTGAACTTCAAGTTAGGAAGTCCTCTGACCAGATTGAGTTTGTTAATCTGAGATATTCTTCTCATACTAACATGTCCCAATCTTCTGTGCCAGATCCATTGCTCGTTGTTAACATACAGAAGACATTTTACGTTCTGACTTTTCAGTTCAGAAAGTTTGATTTTATAAATGTTGTTTTTCCTCTTTCCATTAAATAGGATAGTCCCATCTTTCTGATTAACAGCTTTGCATGAATTTTGATTGAAGATTATATCATAACCGTTATCACTTAATTGACTTATGGATAACAGGTTATGCATTAATCAATCAACTAATAAAACATTACTAATAGAGGGAATATTTCCATTACCTACTGTTCCAGAGCCAATGATCTTTCCCCTCTGATTGCCTCCAAAACCTATGTAGCCTCCAGGCTTAAGTTCCAGGCTTTGGAACATATGCCCTCTTCTTGTCATGTGTCGTGAGCAGCCAGAGTCCAGGTACCATGATTGGTGTTTTTGCTTTGCTGCTAAAGATATCTGCCACATGTATTATTTTATCCTTAGGTACCCATATTTTCTTGGGTCCTGATTTGTTAGTTCTACCAAAACTCTGGTTGAATTTTTGTTTGACAGAGTAATCACTACTTATATATTTTATGTCATGTTTGTGCCCATATGTAAAGTGTGAGTCAAGTGGAGTACGCTTTATAACTAAATCCATGGCATTTTTTGGTGTAGGAACCTTACCTTGATATCCTATCCCTTTTCCGCCGTTTCTGCTAACCCCATAGATCATTGAAGCCATTTTGCTTCTGTCTATGTTTTTAGCTAGAAACTTCTGAAAGCTGTGATCATACTCTTTGATGATCTCATCAGCATTGTTGGGAGTTTCAGGGATTGTTTCCTTCTGAGAGTTATGAATTTGATTTTCTAATTTTGAAATTTTATCTTTTAACTCAGAATTCTCCAATTTGAGACTCTCGGTCTTATCAGAGTCAGAAGCAAGATTCCTTTTCAGGTTTCTGAATTTGACTCTGATCTGCTGATACCTATCCAGAATTTCATTAAGGCTTTCTGCTAGTTCAGCCTTGGTAAAATTAATAGTAAAGTCAGGGAATACCTCTTCTATATCTGATTCAGAGTCTGACTCAGAAGCTTCACTGTCTTCAGATACGTTTGCCATGAGAGCTATGTTTGCTCTTTCATCATCTGATTCTGAGTCAGCTTCAGATGTATCATAATCATCCCATGTAGCCATGAGACTCTTCTTCTTTTCTTTTCCAAACTTCTTTTTGGGCTTCTCCTTCTAAACTTTGGGCAATCACTTTTGTAGTGCCCTTGCTCGTTACACTCATAGCAGATGATGTCTTTGTAGTTTGGCTTTTTGTATCCTGAGGAGCCTTCAAATCTTTTGTTTCCAGAGGAGGATTTTGACCTTCTGTATCTGGAGGAAGATTCATTCTTATTTTCTGATCTTCTGGGATTCCTGAACTTCCTTTACCTCTGCTTCCACAGTTGGTTCACCCTTCTAGAGAGAAGAGATAATTCATCTTCTTCTGATGAGGATCCATCAGAGGTTTCTTCCACAGCCTGCAAAACTTTGGAGTCATATTTTCTGTTAGATTTTAAAGCTAATGGCTTACCTTGATTTTGAGGTTCATCTACTTCTAGCTCTATCTCGTGACTTCTGAGGGAGCTGATAAGTTCCTCCAGAGAGATTTTTTTGAGATCCTTGGCTAGCTTAAGTGTTGTGACCATTGGCCTCCACTGTTTTGGCAAGCTTCTGATGCTCTTCTTGACATGATCAGCAGTGGAATATCCTTTGTCAAGAAATTTTAGACCAGCAACAAGAATTTGAAATCTTGAAAACATAGCTTCTATAGATTCACTGTCTTCCATCTTGAATGCCTCATACTTCTGAATGAGCGCAAGGGCTTTTGTTTCTTTGACTTGAATGTTGCCTTCATGCGTCATTCTCAGAGAATCAAACATATTCTTAGCAATTTCTTTGTTTGATATTTTCTCATACTCTGAATATGAGATAGCGCTGAGAAGAATTGTTCTGGCCTTGTGATGATTTCTGAACTCACGCTTTTGCTGATCAGACATAATTTTCTTATCAATCTTCTGACCACGTCCATCCACTGGGTGCATGTATCCATCAGTCACCATGTCCCACAGATCAGCATCATGGGCCAGAAAGAAAGTCTCAATTTTGTCTTTCCAGTAGTCAAAGTTTTCTCCATCAAAGACTGGAGGTTTGCCACTGAATCTGTCCCTTTCTTCATTGTTGTCATTGCTGAGGTTTTGACTTGGTCCTGCCATTGTGTTTTTCTGACACTGGATCTTGTACTGACACGGTTAAGTTTTAAAGCTCAGAACCAGACGCTCTGATGCCAATTGAAGATGTGAAAAATAAAATAAGGGGGGGGGGGGGGGTGAATTGTAAAACTTAAAACAAATGGCTTAACAACACAGTATTTTTATCCTGGTTCGTTTGATCTCAAACTACTCCAGTCCACCCGTCAAGGTGATTTCGCCTCTCTCCAATGAGGTCTTAATCCACTATTTTCAAAGGATTACAATAGCTACTTTAACAACTGTTAAAGTCTTCTTGAATACAACCACAGACCGGTTTATCTCAAGGAAATCTTTACAAATGAATTGAACTAGTGTGTATGTTGTTTTCTTACAAAACTGTATATCATAACTGTGATAATTACACAAACTAAGATTGGAATAAAATGACTTTGCTAAAGCTTTGAATGAGTGTGGTTTGAATAGCTTATCAAATTGAGTGCTTACGTACGTGCTTCTTTTCACAAGCAGTCCAATTTAAATAGGCAAGCAAGGATACATTGTCCATAAAGCAGGTTTAATGATGATGATGCACTTTCCTTTTGTAGAAGATCTTTGTCTGAAGAAAGCCGTTAGCATTTAATTCAGTCTTGAATGCCTAGTAACGTTTCAGAATCTTCTTTGCTGTATCTGCTGATAATGCTTCAGAGTGTAGATGACTTGGAAAAGATGTCTTTGATCAGAGTCAAAGTGTATTTGACTAGGCGCAGATTCTGGTCATCACCTTCAGTGTTTCAGCGTGTAACATAGGTTGCTGATCTTCTGATGCTGCTTCTATTCTAATGCTGATTCCATCAGAGCTTCTGCATATACATAGCATAATTTTCAGGAGCATAATTGTTCTTTATATATACCTTAGAAATGATTTTATTCTTTGTATTTTGTTATCATCAAAACTTTACTCAAGGGTTGTAGAATCAAACTATGTTCTAACACTTACAACTCCAACGATGGTGCTATCTACTCATTAATAGTAGGATAGCGCTGTCTAAAGGAAACAAAAACAGAAACATTCTTTTTTTCGAGTAGGTAGATGCTAGTAGGTACTTGCTCAAACCAAACTTTTTCACAGCAAACACTTTTCAAACAAACTTTTCAAAAACACTTCGTAACACTTTTGAGGACTGATACAAGGGTTAAAACGAAGTAAAACAAAACTTTTCAAAACACATAAACACGGAAACAATTTTTAAAATGATGAGCAAGTACCTAAGAGCCCATGGAAAACCACGGATAGAAAGGGTGCTAATACCTTCCCATTTTATAATCTACCCCCCGTACTCAAAATCTCGAAAAAGGAATTTTTCTGTGTTTTTTTCCTTTCCAGTTGGATAAAATAAAAGTAGGTGGCGACTCTTGCTTACCGCGATATTTTGCAAACACAAACGCAAAACACAAACCAGCCTTTTAAAAAAAAAAGTCTGGTTCTGCCACCGTATCACAGAACTGGCGACTCTGCTGGGGACATGTAAATAAGTGGGGTATACCTTAGGATTAGTTCATCATAAATTTCTCCTCTTGTTTGATTTGATTGCTTTAATTTTTGAGGGTTTTGTATTGGGAGTTACTATAAATCCTAACCCAGATCTGGGGAACACCTTTTAGGTAAGTAGCAATAAACTGTGAGGGAATTGTACGGTGTAGACCGATACGGTTGAAGCAGTAGCTACATTAATGTGGCACATTGGTTGGTACCAGTATCCCTTGTGGAGAAACGAGGAGAATACGGGGCTGCTATGTGTGTCGTTAAGCATTAACTAACCTTAGAACCTATAATTGACCAACTTGGCCATTAGGAAGTAGTGAGATAGCCGACCTTGGTGTAAAGCTGAGAACTGGTTGATACTCGATACTACACACATTGAGACCATACTCTCGAGATAGTTTCAGCCGGAAGAAAAGATTGTGTGAGCTGAAACCATGACCGATGGAGGATGGTTAGTGATATTGAGAACCTCTACAACCCGGTTACTATTATTAGGACAGGTTGAAACCAACTGAACTTCAAGAGGGTAATACCTAAACCCCATGCAAGCCTAAACTTAAGGGCTTTTGTGTGACTTGTTTGCCTTTACCATGTATGCTATACCTTTTGTGTGTTTTATCATGACATCATGCATCATAACATAGCATGCATACTTCATTATACTAACCATTTCAAAGACCGAGGGGATTTATCTTTGTTCTGTTTTTCTAATTATGGCTTTCATACGCAGAAACACCATCCGAGTTAACATTGTGCAAATACCTGCTCAACTCAAAGATTTGGCCTCGAGAGTTTCTGATACTTCCTCATTCATTAGGAGACATGGTAAGCTTCTTAGCTTGGTTACCTCAAAGTTTGATGAGAAGTTGATGAGTGTGCTTTTCCAGTTCTTCGATGCGGTGCATCATTGCTTCACTTTCCTGGATTATCAACTAGTTCCCACTATGGAAGAGTTTTCTCACTTATTGGGTATATCCATCCTTGAGCAGATGCCCTTCACCGGTTTGGAAGAGACTCCTAGACCAGAAGACATTGCTTCAGCTCTACATTTGAAACGGGCTGATGTAGTATCTAATTGGGAAACACGAAGCGGGGTTGGAGGTTTCTTGGCCAAGTTTCTGATAGATCAAGCTCAACTATTCTGGGATAATTTGGACTTTCAGGCTTTTGAAGACATCTTGGCTCTCCTTATCTATGGTTTGGTTCTTTTCCCAAATCCAGATTCCTTCATAGATGTGAATGTGGTTAAGATCTTCCTGTCTCGCAATCTTGTACCTACTCTTCTGGGTGATATCTTGCATGCCCGCTATACTCGTACTATGCGAAGAAGAGGGACTCTCATGTGTTGCATGCCGCTGCTGGGGAGGTGGTTTATTTCGCACCTCCCCAAGTCTGTGTTGAAGAATGAGGAAGGCTTAGGATGGTCTTACAGGATAATGTCCCTTGCCCATACTGACATTCTTTGGAGTTCTAAGGCTATGGAAAGCACTGCTGTCATTGATCGATGTGGGGGATACCCTAATGTCCCATTGCTTGGAATTATAGGGGGAATAACCTATAATCCTTGTTTAGATTTGTGACAATTCGGTCGGGCTCAGAGAGATGGTCCTCATGAGCTAATTCTTACAAATATTGCATTTGACTATAAGGAAGACGTTGACGAGCATCGCCGAAGGTTTATATGAGCTTGGGGCATGGTGAACAGGTCTGACCCTCAAGATCTAGGACCAAAGACTTCTCTCCATATGTAGCCTTATCTCCAGTGGGTCCGAGCTCGTGCTAAGAAGCTTGGGATGCCTTATGAAGTTGTGTTGCCAGTGATTGTGGAGCCTACCAATGAAGAGGGCATTCCTTATACAGTCCTTTATCCCTACATGCCCACTGATCTTGGAGAATTGAAGAGATCCTGGATTCAGCTGAAAGAGGAGAGGGATACCTACCGGGAGAAGTATCATGAGCAGGAAAAGAAGATCTTGAAGCTCACTAGGCAACTTGAGAATGAAAGAACAATCAATGACTACGTCAGCACGAAGGGGAAGCGTCCATGGGATTTCTGATTTTCGCTTTTTCTAGTTTAGAGTTGTTTTCAGTTTATTTCTTCGTAACGCCTTAAAGGCATTGTTGAACCTTTTCACAAGTTTAATCTAATAAAGTTTGTTTATTTCTTGGCTTACAAATTTAAATCTCCCAAAGTCTTTGAAATCATTACATACGCATCCCATTATCATGCACACCATTATAGGTACCATTACAGGTTTCTCATCTTCTTCGCTATTTATTTCAGCCCTTAGAAATGTCTTCCGATCAAGCTATCAAAGATCTTCAGGCACAAAATGCCCAATGCCAAGAGCTGTTCTTAAGCTTGGCTAAAGGGAAAGAGGACTTGAAAGCTCTCTTACTGAAAGAGAAAGAGAAGAAGAAGAATAAGAAGAAGAAGAAGGTCGTTCTTTTGAGTATGGGTAAAAGGTTTGGGGATAGACTGAAACAACAAGTTGATCTATACTTTTCATCCAAGGGAGGGGAGGATCAAGAAGAAGAAAAGGGCCCCAGCCCTGCAGTCTCTGATAATGATACAGATTATGATGAGGAACAATATCCTCCTACTGAGGATATGTACAAACAACTTGAAGACCGTCTGAGTGCTATGGAGATTCAGAAGATCCCTGGTTTGGATTTCGAAGATTTGGGACTGGCATCTGGGGTGGTGATCCCTCATAAGTTTAAAGCTCCGATTTTTGCTAAGTACAATGGAGTATCCTGTCCAAAACTCCATCTCGGCTCGTACGTTAGAAAAATCCAACCTTACACTGCTGATAGAAATTTGTGGGTGCATTTCTTTCAAGATAGTCTTTCAGGGACTCAGCTTGAATGGTTTTGTCAATTGGAAGAAGCTAATGTCTGAAACTGGGAGGTCCTTGCTGCTGCTTTCTACAGGCAGTACCAGTATAACGCCGACCTTGCTCTCACTCGTACTGAACTTCAGGATATATCTATGGATGCAGGCGAAGGCTTTAAGGACTATGCTCAGAAGTGGAGAGATTTGGCTGGAAGAGTCCAACCCCCTTTGTCTGATAGGGAGTTGGTTGATATGTTTCTAGGGACGTTGTCTGGTCCATTTTTCAATCATCTGATTGGCAGTTCGTCATCTGGGTTTACTGAATTGATTTTGACTGGGGAGAGAGTAGAAGCTGGTATCAGAAGTGGTAAGATACAGAAGGATACGTCGTCAAGCGCAGTAAAGAAACCTTTCACTGGTAAGAAAGAAGCTAGTGCAGTTTACGGCCCGAGGGGCCAAAGCAGACCTGAACACCGTCAAGCAGTGAATGCGGTAGTGATATCAAGACCCACAGTTGCTCCACAATGCAACAATCAACAAAGGATGGAAAGGCCACAAAGGCAGTTCACTCGGCTCAATATGACCTTGTCTCAAATTCTACCATAATTATTGAAGACCAACCTGATAACTCTGAGGGAAGCCACGAAGAATCCCAATACCACATCTCCGCTATATAAACCGAATGCCCGTTGCGCCTATCACTCCGATGGCCCAGGCCATGATACAAACAACTGTTGCGCCTTGAAGAATAAGGTGCAAGACTTGATTGAAGCTAAAGAGATTGAGTTTGACGCTCCGGAGAAACCCAGCGTCATAACTGCACCCATGCCCAAGCATGACTCAGGAATCAATGCTATTGAGGTTGTCTCCGCCACTGAAGATACTGATGATGAGAGTTCGGATATCGACAGCTGGATCTACCCTACAACCAATGGTGGCTTGAACAACTGGACGGTGAAGGACTTCATACATTTTTCTTTTATTCCACAGTAATTAACTTTTGTTTTAAGAGTTTTAATAAACAGTTTGAAACTTTACGGCCCGGTGCCTTGCCCGAGGCACCTTGGCTTTGTTTGTGAGGGCTTATTATTTGTCATTTTCATATATCATCAATAAAGCATTGGATGTTTTCTTGCATTACTAATTTTTGCGCTCCTTGTCTTTCTTTTCTATCTCGCACTTTATCAAAACAACTATTGTCTTACACACACTCACGCATCATAATGCAGATCCACATCCACTCTGGATCCCATCGGTAACAACTCTGCTACTGCCAGTTATGACTTCAAAAATCCGATCGACCAAGCTGAGGATGAAGGTGAGGATGATTGTGAAGTGCCTGGGGAACTTGCTAGACTGTTACTACAGGAAGAGAGGGCTATAAAGCCTCATGAAGAGCCAATGGAAACAATAAATTTGGGTACAAAGTGTTGTACCCCAAAATTTACCCTCCCATATTCTTCAAGAATTGCAAAGAGCAAGCTTCAAAATTCCCCAAGGGTTGCACAGTCAAGGGCCTCCTAAACAGTCAAAAATTAGGGTTTTGGTTCTGACAAAGAAAATGAAGTTTCCAAGGGTCCAATCAAGTCCCACATGCCTACAAACATGGTCAAACATCCTCATACCAAGTTTCAATACTTACAGCACAAAATTGCACAGTCAAAAACCCTAATTGCACTACAGTCAACTGTAGGGGCAAAATGGTCATTTGACAGTCAAAAGTTCAAATTTTTGGTCAACATCTCATTTTGAAGCCACAAACATCATTTGATCAATTCTTGATCATGATTCTCAAAGCTTGGCTCAAAAAGTCTCAAGATGCAAAAGTTTCCATATTTGGACAATTGAAAAAGTCAACTGTAACTTGACCAGAGCATAACTTCCACATGGATTATCAGAAAATATCCATCCAAAGATCATTTTGAAGAGAAAGACATTTCCTACAACTCCTCTTCACACTTCAAGTCCAAGAAATGCTCTCACAAAAAGTTATCAATTTCAACATTATAGGTCATTTTCAAAAGTCAACAAAAAGGGACTTTAAGTCAAAGGCCATAACTTGCGATTGGTAACTCAAAATGACATGGGACCAAAGACATTGGTTAGAGGACTCAAATACCTTTCCAAAATGTCCAAGAACATGAGCAAAGCTTAAAAATTGAGCAAGTTATGCCTTGTGGAAGTTGGGAAATTTTTGGATATTTTGAAAAGTCAACTTTGCTTCAAATGTCCTAAAATTGCTAATGGGCCTCTTTTTCTTCCACAATTCATCATCCAAAACATGTGCACGACCATTTGGCCCAAAGGGAAGTTTTTCATCATTTTTATTTTATTTATTTGAATTTTTAATTGCTAAATATTCATTTAATTAATTAAAATATATGAAAAATACTAAACCTAACTTTTGAAATCTTTTTGTGCATGGAATAGGCTTAAGATTTCGTGCATGATCTGATTTAGAAAGAATCCATGTGATTGGACATGATTTGAAGCAAAATAGCATGAAAAAGATTTGAAACTTATGGCATGAAAATCAAAATATTTTCTCATCAATTCAAGGATTCTTTGGATCAATTTCTCAACCCTAATCCTTCACACATATATATTGATGCAAACCCTAATGTTCAGAACCACAAAGCTGCGCAGAAAAGCCATAGCCAAACTTGCAATTTTCTCAAAAAAGTCCAATACTGAAAACTAGGTTCTAGGGCGATTCAAGCCAAAATAATTGTTCCATTGGCTTGCTGAGACTTCAAGGAAGGAGTTTGGATCAAAACCATAAGCTCTAACACCAAGAAACGTGAGAACAATCGCGTCCTGTACATAAATTTTTTTCATATGCTTGCATCATGATTCATGCGTTTTCAGTACTTTTTAATGTTTGATTTATGTTCCTTGATTGATTCTGAAGCTAACCCAATTGTTTGATTGAATTTTCATCACCCATGCGCGATTTCACCATTAGAGTCAGCTAGGGTTCTTCAAGTTTCAATTTAGGCGTTTCTAAATACTGTAAAATTGAGACTCATAAATACCATGGTTGAATCCAGAAAGCTTGGACGATTCTAAAGCAACCCTCGCGCCTAATTTATGTAATACTATGGCCTATTCGCTATTATGGAGAACTGCATATTTTTGGGGGGTTCAAAACCCCCGCTAACCTTTTATATTTCAGGGTTCAACGAAGAAGAAGACCCTGTGGCAAGCTGTGGTTGGTTGGTTTGAAATTCGCGCGCGGAAATTCCACTAACCCTTATTTTCTCTTATATTAATTGTTAGTTATATTATAAACAAAAAGCGCAAGTGGAGCAGTTGGCAAGGCATGTGTATGGTAATTCCTGGGACCTGGGTTCGAACCCCAGGTCCCCACTCTCTTTCAATATTTTTTCTCTCCATCTAATCCCATGCAGATTCAACCCTGAAGGCCTATCATACATCCACAATATCCAGCGCGCCACATGGCCTGTAACCATTATCCAAGGGACCAGATGTGGAGAACATGATGGACATGAGTCAAAGGTGCCACACGCTGGCAAGAAAAGTCAGACAAGGCCTTGCAAAGATGGGCCTAAAATGCTAACAATAACCTCCAATTGGGGACAGACCCCCCAAGGTTTGCTATTCCTTTTTTTATTTTATTTTTTTAAATTAATTCCCTTTAAAATTTTCAATTAATTTGTTTTCATCAAATATAAAATAACAAAAACAATAGAAAAAATCAGAACAGACAAAATTAAAAATATATTTTATTTTAATATTTTGTAAGTAAATATCCTTAATTAATTTGGCTTTTTTAAATTAGATTTAATTTTAGTATCTTTTTCTTAATAAATCAAAATTTGTAGAATTAGGGTTTGTATCAATTTGTATCCTTGTTCTTTTCTTTTCACCATAATTAATTATTTATTTTTATAAATCAAATTGCATTAATTAAATTAGGTTTAATGGTAGATAATTTTCATATTTTCTTAA
This sequence comes from Vicia faba, assembly GCA_948472305.1. Taxonomy (NCBI): domain Eukaryota; kingdom Viridiplantae; phylum Streptophyta; class Magnoliopsida; order Fabales; family Fabaceae; genus Vicia; species Vicia faba. Next base: position 1,518,092,944 of record OX451741.1, on the reverse strand, counting down.
TAAATAAAAGTTGTAGAATTAGGATTAATTAGTTAATTTCATTTAATTCACATAAAAACCATAAATACAAAAAACTAAAAAAATAATTTCTTTTTCCTTAATTGAATTAATTTGTAAATAATAATTTAATTTTATTAAAAAGGGTCCAACGCCCTCGCTTCCAACTTTAATTCCAATTCGCGCATTTTTATTTTATTTCTTATAATATTAATGTAACTCTCCCAAAGCCTTGTAAACTCGGACATTTATCTTTCGCACTTTACTTTATTTCTTTATTTTCTGTTAAATCGGGTCCTGGATTAAATTTGGCGATGTGGACCCGCACCTTTGTAATAGTTTAGAAATTTTAATTTCCGCATCTTTTTTAACTGTTAATAATGGCATGCCAGAATGAATGATAAATTAAAAACAAACGCATAGATCACCCATGACATGACCAAAGACAAAAATAAATGAACATGACACACAAAATCACACACCACCTCTAGGGTACGTCTCACTGTTGCCTTGCCTCGAAAGGTGATCGTCGAGTAGAGGATGTCTTAGTAAGTCCTCATGATCCGGGAACCTGGCATGAGGGTAGCTTCTAAGGTGTCTTCCCATTTCTCTGGTGATCACCATGTCCCGAACCTCGAATTGACCCGAACACCTCCAATGGTGGTGCTACCTACCTCTCAATGGTGGGATGGCACTACTTTAAAGGACATCTACACAGACGAATTCCTTAGGGTAGGTAGACGACTCTAGATACTTGCTCTAATTTCAAAAACAAATTCAAAATACTTTTCACACCAACACATTTTCAAAAAGCTTTCGAAAGCAATTTTTCAAACACTCTTGAGGACCGATACAAGAGTCGAACTGGAATTTTCAAAGAAACTTTTTTTAAAAAACCACAGTTGAAAAGCAAACAAACCATTTTTGAAAACACAAATGAGCAAGTATCTAAGAGCCCATGGATAACCATGGATAGAAAGGGTGCTAACACCTTCCCTTTCTATAATCTACCTCCCGAACCGAGAGCAATCTCTATAAGGAATTTTTCTGTGCTTTTGTCCTTTCCATTTGGAGAAAATAAAAGACGGTGGCGACTCTTGCTTCCGCGACATTTCGCGAACCAGCTTTAAAACAGTCAGTTCCAGATCCACCGATCACACAAAGGAAGACAAGAAAGAGGTCAAGATAGGTGCAAATCTGGAGCCTAGTGTCAAGCAGCGGTTGATACAGATGCTACGCGACTATGTTGAGATCTTCGCTTGGTCTTATGAAGATATGCCTGGTTTAGACACTGATATTATGGTACACCGCCTGCCAACTAAAGAAGATTGTCCTCCGGTAAAGCAGAAGGTTCGCCGTATGCGCCCTGAGATGTCTGAGAAAATCAAAGTTGAGGTCATTAAACAGTTTGGCGCCGGATTTCTAGCTGTCACTTCTTACCCGTGGTGGATTGCCAACATCGTTCCAGTGCCTAAGAAAGATGGTAAGGTTCATATGTGTGTAGACTATAGAGATCTGAATAGGGCAAACCCTAAAGATGATTTCCCACTACCTCACATCGATGTTCTGGTCGACAACCCACAACATAAGGTCTTCTCCTTTATGGATGGTTTTTCTGGTTATAATCAGATCAAGATGGCTCCCGAGGACATGGAGAAGACAACCTTCGTTACACAGTGGGGCACCTTCTGTTACAAGGTAATGCCTTTCGGGTTGAAGAATTCTAGGGAAACGTATCAGCGCGATATGGTTGCTTTGTTCCACGACATGGTTCACCATGAGATTGAGGTTTACGTGGATGACATGATCGCAAGGTCCCAGACTGAGGAAGAAAACCTTGACCATCTCCAGAAGTTGTTTGACAGGTTGAAGACGTACAAGCTAAGGTTAAACCCGAACAAGTGCACCTTCGGGGTAAGGTCTGGTAAACTGCTGGGTTTTGTCGTTAGTGATAAAGGTATTCGGGTGGATCCTGCAAAAGTGAAGGCCATACAAGAGATGCCAACTCCCCGCACAGAAAAGGAAGTTAGAGGATTTTTGGGACGTCTGAATTACATTGCCAGATTCATTTCACATCTGACTGCTACTTGTGAGCCGATCTTCAAGCTACTGAAGAAAGATCAAGTGGTAAAATGGAATGATGAATGTCAGACCGCTTTCGAAAGGATCAAGGAATACCTCCAAGAGCCACCTATTCTGATGCCTCCAATTGAAGGAAGACCTTTGATTTTATACTTGACAGTACTGGATAATTCAATGGGGTGTGTGCTGGGGCAGCATGACGAGTCTGGTCGAAAAGAGCACGTTATTTACTACCTTAGCAAAAAGTTTACCGACTGTGAGACCCGATACTCACTGCTCGAGAAAACTTGTTGCGCTTTGGCATGGGCTGCTCGCCGGCTGAGACAGTATATGCTGACTCACACTACCCTATTGATATCAAAGATGGACCCAATCAAGTATATCTTCGAAAAGCCTGCCTTGTCCAGAAGAATAGCAAGATGGCAGATGATCTTAACTGAGTATGATATCCAATACACAACCCAAAAAGCAATCAAGGGGAGTGTGTTGGCGGATCATTTGGCGCATTAGGCTGTGGATGATTACCAATCCATGAATTTCGAATTCCTGGATGAGAACATCATGTTGGTGACTGACTGTGAAGAACCTGGACCAGATGAAGGACCTGAGGAAGGATCCTGATGGTCTATGTATTTTGATGGAGCCTCAAACGCATTGGGTAATGGAATTGGCGCTGTGATCATATCTCCTGAGGGCTGTCATACTCCATTCACCGCCCGATTATGTTTTAACTGCACCAAAAATATGGCGGAGTATGAAGCGTGCATCCTGGGCCTTCGAGCTGCTATTGACCTGAGGATTAAGTTCTTGAGTGTATTCGGAGATTCCGCTCTGGTGATCAGTCAGATCAAAGGCGAGTGGGATACGAAGCACCCAAATCTTATTCCTTACAAGGAGTATGTACTGACGTTGCTTCCGCACTTCGAGGAGACAACCTTTGAACATGTCCCCAGAGAGGAGAATCAGTTAGCGCACGCGCTAGCTACCATGTCTTCTATGTTCAAGTTCAGGTGGGACAATGAAGCTCCCCAGATTACCATTGAGAGGTTGGACGAACCCGCACATTGCTGTGACATCGAGACTGAAGAGGTAGCAGATAAACCCTGGTTTCACGAGGTAATGAGGTATCTTGAGGCTCAAGAGTACCCCGGGGGTGCATCTGTTAATGATAAGAAGTTCTTGAGAAGGTTTGATGCGAAGTTTTTCATCAGTAATGGTGTCCTTTATAAGCATAACCATGATTCAATCTTATTGCGATGTGTGGACAAGAACGAGGCAGAAAGGATTATGGCAGAGTTACATGAAGGTACCTTCGAAACCCATTCCAGTGGACACAACATGGAAAAGAAAATCCTACAGGTAGGATATTATTGGTCTACTACGGAAGCCGATTGTTATCAGCATTCTCGGACCTGTCATAAGTGCCAAGTCTATGCTGATAAGGTGCATATACTTCCATTGCCTCTGAATGTTTTGACAGCACCTTGGCCCTTTGCAATGTGGGGCATCGATATGATCGGCGAGATCAGACCTACTGCGTTTAACGGGCATCGTTTCATCGTGGTAGAAATTGATTATTTCACGAAGTGGGTTAAGGCAGCTTCCTTTGCTACGGTAACCAAGAACGTCGTGGCGCGGTTCATCCGACACAATTTGATCTGTCGATATGGTGTACCAGAGAGGATCATTATGGACAATGGTACAAATCTCAACAATACAATAATCACCGAGCTCTGCAAACAGTTTAAGACACAGCATCACAACTATTCTCCTTACCGACCGAAGATGAATGGGGCTGTTGAAGCGGCTAATAAGAATATCAAGAAGATTGTGCAGAAGATGATAATGACATACAAAGACTAGCATGAGATGCTACCATTCGCTCTTCATGGGTACCGTACCTCAGCGCGGACGTCAATAGGGGCAACACCTCACTCTTTGGTGTATGGCATGGAGGCAGTCTTACCTATTGAGGTCCAGATACCCTCTCTCTGGATTATGAAGGATGCAGGTTTGAGCCAAGACGATTAGATCCAGACCCGACTTGATCAGCTGAATTTACTCGATGGAAAGAGACTTACTGCTATTTGTCATGGTTAGACGTATCAAAAGCGGATGATCAAGGCTTTTAACAAGAAAGTCAGACGACAAGAGTATCAAGTCAGGGATCTGGTGATCAATTGCATCATACTACCACAAGGTGATCCTAGGGGCAAGTGGACCCCTATGTACGAAGGGCCATTTGTGGTTAAGAACATTTTCTCAGGAGGAACTATGATTCTAACCACCATGGATGGGGACGACCTTCCTCACCCCGTCAATGCAGACATAATGAAAAAATACTATGCATAATCAAAGACCCTCTAGGTTGACTGGCCTGGGCAAAAATAAGGGCTTCCCGGCGAACCAAAAGGGTACGGGCAAAAGTAAGGGATGAAAATGAAGAGAAAAAAAACTGTACACCCTGTTGGCTCCTAAATTCGACACCTTTGTTTCAATTGATGACAGCCATTAAAAGCTGAAAGATGCTTTCGACTGGCTAAGCCTGTCGAAGTGACTGTCGAAAGATGGCCAAATACTTAGAAGATTTCTTCCAAGGAAGGAGGCTGATTGCCTTCGACGTCGAAGGAGTTTCGTCGAAGACGTCTCTTGACGAACGTGTTCGATGGTCCAGAGTGGAGCAGTTTGAAATTCAAAGCTTTGGAGGGAAAACGGTTTCCAGCAGTTACTACGTGCGAACGTGCAAGGATCTGGGGCGTCGAGCATGGAGAACGTGACAAGTGGCTTGATCTCGAAGCAGTGTAACTGCCCGACGGTTACTTGGAATGTTTTTGTATAAATAGGAGTAGACGTGTAGTTTCTCGCGTGTGTTCACAATAGATACATAGTCACTCATTTAGATTCAAGTACCCAGTGTGAGCGAACGAATTGTTGAGAAATGTATGTGTGAAACACCAATTTAATCAATTCAAGTCATTTACTTTTTCAGTATTTTACATGCTTTTCCCTTTAAGATTCCTGTCGAACCTTTACATTCCAGCCTTGTTTATTTTACCAAGCCTTTTCCTTTATGCAATTTACTTTAACCAATTTACTTAAAGCCTTATCCACACTAATTAAACTTCAAAATCAACCTATGTCCATAGGATCAATCTGATCGATCCTGCGAGTAACCAAATAAGTAACCATTTGGAGGATCAGCGGTTGTTTACCAAATCCCCAGGTAAACAAATTGGCACACCTAGTGGGACTGTGTGTTGATTGTTGAAAAAATCTCATCTTTTCGAGTTGTATGTTATTGAGGAGTGGTAGAATATACACCAACGATAATAATACTGCCAGAAGAAGGGAAGAAATGGCGAATCCGCCAAACAACAATGAAATCCCACAAACGAGTGTGGGAGCAACGGTTAATATGACCGTGAGTGAAGCGACGAATGCTGGTTCGATACCAGCGGTGTCAGTCACAACCACGGGGCCAACGACTTCGTTTGCAGGCCCCAGAATGACTTTGGGAACTCCCCCTCCAAGGGGAAATACTGGCCCAAGGCCAGTGGTTCCCCCAGGATTTATTCCATTCTATGGTATGCCAACTTCTGAATTGGCAAGCCTGACGAATGCTGCGTCCACTTATTCAGAACCTTTCGTGAGTGCCACTTCGCCACTCCAAGGCTCTGGAGTAGGCATGGCGAATAGAAATAGGACCCAACTCTTAGGAGGAACGGCCCAAGTGGCCCATGGCCTTACAAATGCCTCGACAGCAGTCTTGAGGCAACAGATGGACGAAAGCAACCATGATATGGTGCAAATGTTGGCACAAACTTTGAGTATAGTGCTAAATCCTCTAATACAAAATACTACTCAGTCGAATCAGCAAGTTACAGCGCAAATGACGCGTTTGGCTGACTTCTTTGGAGTACCCCCACCTATTCGACAGCCCCAAAGGGCGCAAATAAGAGGAAATCAGGGGATATTTGTAGAGGAAGAAACCACCATTAATCAGGCCCAACAGCCTGTAGAACAACCTGTCGAAGAACCTAGGGTAATAGCCCCAGAGGTTAGGTTAGTTAACAGAAACCAAAATGCTGACGAAGTGGTTCAGCATGTCCAATACCAAAACATGGGGTTGGAAAACAATCTGGCAACCATGATCGAAAGGATCATGACTCAGAATGGAATGAACATGGGCTTTCGAAGGCCCAACTTTACATCTCCATTGTCAGAATATGTGTTACAAACTGACTTACCCCCTAGAACCAAAGTCCCCAAATTTACTAAGTTCTCTGGGGACACGACAGAATCTACTGTCGAACATGTGGCTAGGTATTTGATCGAAGCAGGAGACATTTCAAATAATGAAAACCTAAGGATCAAATACTTCCCAAGTTCCTTAACCAAGAATGCTTTTACTTGGTTTACAACTCTCCCCCCCAATTCGATCCACCATTGGACCCAATTGGAAAGATTGTTCCATGAACAATTCTATATGGGGCAAACCAAGATAAGCCTGAAAGAACTGGCGAGTGTTAAGAGACGTTTCACTGAACCTATAGACGAATATCTAAATAGGTTTAGGTTGCTTAAGGCGAGATGTTTTACACAAGTGCCAGAACATGAGCTGGTCGAAATGGCCGCAGGTGGTTTAGACTATTCCATTAGGAAGAAGCTAGATACCCAGTACCTAAGAGACATGGCCCAACTGGCCGATAGAGTTCGACAAGTCGAACGCCTTAAAGCTGAAAAAGCTAAGGCAACAAAAACTCACAAGAGAGAGAGAATAGCTTGCGTTGAGATGGATGACGAAGAGCTAGAATCCTTCGACGCTACTTTAGCTGTCGAGGAAGGAGAAGTCGATTTAGCAGAACTGAAACAAGGGCCTCCATACTCTTGTAAACAGTTAGTCCCCTCAAATGGGAAAAATCCCATTGGTCCAGACAAGACCAATGATAGGTTCCCAAAAAAGACTTATAGTTTTGACATCACAAAATGTGATGAAATATTCGACTTGCTAGTTAAAGATGGCCAAATGATAGTACCCCCTGGGGTAAAAGTGCCTCCTCTTGATCAAAGAAAGAAGAGAGGCTTTTGCAAATATCATAATTTTTTGGGCCATAAAACTTCTCAATGTTTTCTTTTCAGGAATCTTGTCCAAGACGCTATTGAGGAAGGGAGATTAAAGTTTGCTGACAAATCCCCCATGGCTGTCGACTCCAATCCAATGAAGGCTGAAGCCCACTATGCAGAACCCTCTGAGGTGAACATGATAGAGGCTACCAAAATCCAGTCGAAGAAGCCAGGCATTAACATGGTCGAAGTCTCTAGGGACCACATCAACATGCCAATTTTTGGCAGTTTTTCTGGAAACCTATCCAGGAAGACAATTGAGGCTGTCCAGAAAGCGGTCGAAGACCCAAAGTCGAAGACTGCTGAAGTACAAAAAACTGGACCAAAGCCCAGTTCCCAATTGGCCACTGTACAAGGCCAGACGGAGAAACTGGAAACACAAATGAAACAACTAACTCTTGCTACTAAGGATACCATGAACATCAACATGGTTGAACTTTCTGACCCTAAAGCTTCAGAAGAGGCCATAAGGCAAGAGCAGGCAAATAAAACGGCTTTCCCTAAGGAAAACGAAAACTTGGCAGATTTTTTACAAAGATGCCAGAAGAAGAAATCAGAGGTCATGCTATGTCCAAGATGTAGTTCCATCTTTGATAAAAAAGCTGCTGAGCACATCCAAGGAGTGAGAGCAGCGAACAAGAGAAGGGAGAATTCTGACCTTCGACATGATCCCAGAAGGGGTTCTAATCAAGACAAGAGGCCTTCGACTTTTAGGCCTCCAACAAATGTACCAGTAGACACTTGGTACAAAACATCTGGCCGGAAAAGGCCAAGTGAAGAGAAATGGCATTCTTTCGAAGTGCCAAGAGGTTCCTCTTTAATCCAGAAGAAAGATCCTCAAGTTGCTGCACCCAAAGTTGCTCAAGTGTCCAGCAACTACAAGGGAAAAAATCCTATGTCGAGATCCCAATGGAGGAGGTATCAAAGAAGGCGAAAAGCTGAAAGAGAGGCCACCAACGAACCTAAGGCTGAAACTAGTTCGAATGTGCCTCAAAGGAAACAAAGAAAGCCTCTTGAGAGAGAACCAGTTACCAACAGGCTAGTTTGGCCTAACCAGAGCGAAGTCGAAGACGAAGATGATGCTGAGTCCGACGATACCCTGGACATAATGGTGAACGTTGTTTCAATGCTGCCTAGGGAATTCAATCGACAAGTAGAAGTCGAAACCAGTGACTGGGAGATGGAACAAGAAATGGCCAGACACAGGCCAGTGTGCTATTTTGTCATGAACAATGGCACTACAGAAGAACAAAATGGCTTCTTCGAGCCACCCACAGAGGCGATGAAAAATCACCTCAAACCTTTGTTCATAAGGGCTAAGCTCGAAGAGACCACTGTGAACAAGATATTGGTCGACTGTGGGGCCACTATCAATATTATCCCTCATTCTGTGCTAATAAAGATTGGCAAAAGGGATGAAGAAATAAAACCTCACAATATGGTCCTGTCCAACTATGAGGGAGGCATTGGGACCACCATGGGAGTGATCCAGCTCGACATAAAAGTTGGGTCGATCCTTCGACCAACAATGTTCATGGTCATTTCAGCCAAACCTAACTACAACCTTTTGTTAGGTCGTGAGTGGATACATGGTGTAGGTGCTGTGCCTTCATCGATGCATCAAAGACTGCTTCTATGGCGCCCAGATGGGTTGGTCGAAAACATAGAGGCTGATCAGAGTTACTACCTTGGCGAAGTAAACCACTTGGGTGTAACAGATTTCGACAAAAACTTGGCTCACATAGGGCCATGTCCAGCTCCTGATTTCGACATGGCGCCAGCGCCAAACACCTTTTGTTCCCTATACCTGCATCCTGAGCATGGTTTCCAATGGGACAGAGAGGATGTGTCCCACATAGAATTCAGTGGGCTAACTGGTATCCAACCAACTGGTTGGGGAAGTGAATTCAGTGATAATGACTGAGTCACAATCTCTGAAGCGAATTTCGGCCTATGTGGCTGAAACCAAGATGATAACGGCTCTCGAAGCCGAAGTAAAATATATGGCCACCAAGGCCAATGACCAAGCGCTACCTTCTATAGGTCCTGGAAAAGATTTCGACCCAGAGCCACCAGATATAGGTCCTGGAAAAGATTTCGACCCAGAGCCACCAGATATAGGTCCTGGAAAAGATTTTGACCCAGAACCTCCTGACATCTCGACAGAAGGAATGCAGGAACAGAGGCTCGACGCGATTTATGACGATGAGCCTCTGGGCTTCGAAAAGGATCCCTTGGCGAACAACATTAAGATGTTAGCACAAGACCCTTTAGAAGAAATCAACTTAGGCGAAGGATCAGAGAATAGGCCAACCTACATCAGCGCCAGAATTGATCCAGAACTTAGGTTGGAAGTAATCCAATTGCTGAAAGAGTTTAAAGACTGTTTTGCATGGGATTATGACGAAATGCCCGGTCTCGACAGAGGATTGGTAGAACTTCAGTTGCCAATCAAACCTGGAAAGAAGCCAATCAAGCAAAATCCAAGACGCTTCGCTCCAGAAATTTTGTCGAAGATCAAAACGGAGGTCGAAAGACTTCTGAAATGCAAGTTCATTCGTGTTACAAGGTATGTCGAATGGATTGCCAATATAGTGCCAGTAATTAAGAAAAATGGCACATTAAGGGTGTGCATAGATTTCAGAGATCTGAATGCTGCCACCCCCAAAGATGAATATCCAATGCCTGTGGCGGAAATGCTAGTCGATTCTGCCGCTGGCTACGAATACCTGAGTATGCTCGATGGTTATTCAGGATATAATCAAATTTTCATTGCTGAAGAGGATGTGTCGAAAACAGCTTTTCGATGCCCTGGGGCCTTAGGCACTTACGAATGGGTAGTGATGCCTTTTGGCCTAAAGAACGCTGGGGCAACGTACCAGCGAGCAATGAATACTATCTTCCATGATTTTATTAACACGTTTATGCAAGTTTATATTGATGATATTGTTATAAAATCTGTTTCCAGGAAGAGTCACATAGACCACCTTCGACAATCATTCGAAAGAATGAGAGAACATGGTCTGAAGATGAACCCTTTGAAGTGTGCGTTCTGTGTAAAAGCTGGAGATTTCTTGGGCTTCGTTGTCCACAAGAAAGGGATCGAAATCAATCAGAACAAGACGAAGGCAATTTTGGAAGCGAAAGCGCCATCGAATAAGAAGGAATTGCAATCTCTCTTAGGCAAGATAAATTTCTTGAGAAGGTTTATATCTAACCTAAGTGGGAAAGCTCAGGCCTTTTCACCCTTACTTCGACTGAATAAGGAGGGGTTCGAATGGGGGCAAGAGCAACAAGAAGCCTTCGACAAAATCAAAGGGTACCTCACTAAGCCACCTATTTTGGTGCCTCCTTGTAGCAATAGGAGTATGAGATTGTACATAGCTGCATCTGACAAAACTCTGGGAAGTATGTTAGCCCAAGAGGATGAGAATGGAGTCGAAAGACCCATTTATTATCTCAGTCGAGTTTTGAATGATGCAGAAACTAGATATAGCGAAGTTGAAAAATTGTGTCTATGTCTGTATTTTTCTTGTACAAAGCTCAAACAATATATAAAACCAGTTGATGTTTATGTTTCGTCTCATTTTGATGTTTTCAAATATATGTTGTCGAAACCTATCTTGCATAGTCGAATTGGCAAGTGGGCATTAGCATTGACTGAATACTCCTTGACCTTTATGCCTCTTAAGGCAGTAAAAGGACAAGTGGTTGCAGACTTCATAGTCGACCACTCTATTCAAGTCGAGGATATTAATTATGTGGAGATAGAACCTTGGAAATTCTACTTCGATGGTTCCAGCCATAAAAATGGAACAGGAGTAGGAGTCTTACTTATTTCTCCAGATAAAATTCCAACAACATTCAAGTACCAAATCGAAGGTTCTTGTTCGAACAATGAGGCTGAGTATGAAGCTCTAATTACTGGCCTTGAAATATTGTTGGAATTGGGGGCAACTCGAGTCGAAATAATGGGAGACTCAGAGTTAGTCATCAAGCAAGTCACAAAGGAGTATAAATGCATAAGAGAGAATCTCATTATGTACTTTGTGATTGCAAATCGTTTATTGAAACAATTTGAAAGTGTCAATATTCGACACATACCCAGAGTCGAAAATCAAATAGCCAATGACTTGGCACAGATTGCATCTGGGTATAAAATTTCAAAAACGAGATTACAAAGAGCAATCGAAGTTCGAGAGAAGATAAGAGCGACTTGTCTATCACCAACAGACTTGGAATCAACAAGGTTAGGATACGCTGATCACTCAAACTTCGAGATTTCGTTCATTGATAATTTGTCAGACCAGGATTGGAGGAAACCCATTGTGGACTATCTTCAAAATCCAGGAGCTCCGACAGAACGAAAAACAAAATACAGGGCGTTGAGTTTTGTACTCATGGGTAATGAGTTATTCAAGAAGACGCCTGAAGGGGTGTTGCTGAAATGTTTAAGTGAAACTGAAGCATACATAGCCCTTTCGACTACGCATGCTGGGGCATGTGGGGCTCACCAAGCAGGCCATAAGATGAAATGGTTGTTGTTTCGACAAGGACTATATTGGCCCACTATGTTGAAAGATTGTGTTGAGTTCGCCAAAGGTTGCCAAGAGTGTCAAGTTCATACAGGCATCCTGCATGTACCAGCAAGCGAACTTCACTCGATAGTGAAGCCTTGGCCCTTTCGAGGATGGGCGTTGGATCTTATTGGAGAGATTCGACCAGCATCATCAAAGAGCCAGAAATACATATTGGTAGGCATTGATTATTTTACTAAGTGGATCGAAGCAGTCCCTTTAGTCAATGTAGACCAAGAAAATGTCATTGAATTCATTCAAAAGAACATTATTTTTAGGTATGGAATCCCTGAGACAATAACAACTGATCAAGGTTCAGTTTTCACTGGTCGAAAGATGCAGGAATTTGCTCAGGAAACAGGTTTCAAACTCCTAACATCCACGCCTTACTATGCACAGGCGAATGGTCAAGTCGAAGCAGCTAACAAAGTGGTAATTGGCTTGATAAAGAAGCATGTTGGGAAGAAACCAAAGAATTGGCATAAGACGTTAGACCAGATTTTATGGGCTTGTCGAACGTCCCCAAAAGAAGCCACTGGTACAACACCATATAGGCTAACTTTTGGCCATGATGCAGTATTGCCAGCAGAAATTTGTCTTCAATCTGCAAGAGTTCAGAGGCATTATGATATTCCTTCTGAGGTTTATTGGAACATGATGTTAGATGAATTGGTAGATTTAGACGAAGAGAGATTACACGCTCTCGACTTACTCAGGCTTCAGAAGAAAAGAGTCGAAGACTCTTATAATAGAAAGGTAAAACCTAAGGCATTTTTGCCTGAAGATTTAGTTTGGAAGGTAATTCTTCCCATGGATCGACGGGATCGAAGCATGGGGAAATGGTCACCCAAATGGGAAGGACCCTTCAGAGTTATCCAAACTTTTTCTGGTGGAGCCTATGAAGTCGAAGAGATAAGTGGTGATAAAAGACTTTTGAGAGTAAATGGTAAATATTTGAAAAAATACAAGCCTATACTTCAAGAGATAAAAATAAAATAATAAACTAAATTAACCATAGAAATGCCAAAATGGAAATTTTTATTAATTTCTGCCAAAATGGCAATTGTTGTCGAAAGCGATTACAATAGATGATTACAAAAGAGAATCAAAAAGAAAGAGAATTCTTCAGTCGAAGATACTTAGCATGCTGCAAATCCAACCTCTTCTTGCACCAAGATTTCTCTTGCTCCAGTTTGGCAATTTGAGCATCGAGGCTTTGGGCCCTCTCAGCGAACTCCAGGCCTTGCTTGACCTCAGTCTGGCTCTCAGCGTCTGGGATGGTCGAAAGAATTTCCCCTTGGAGCACAGTGTTGGCGTTTATCTTCGCCTCTATTTCTGCAATTTGTGCTCGGAAGGAGACATTCTCTCGCTCAATAGCATCGAACCTTTCCTGTGCAGACGCTTTCTGTTTCGACAACTCGGCAATTCGAGAAGTCGAACTTGTGACGGCAGTCCATGCAGATAAGCTCCTGCCATGCAACGTTTCGAGCTGACTGTTGAAATTTCGTTGGCGCCGGTAATCCGCTGAGACTTGGTCAATCATAGAATGTAATTCCATGATTAAGTCTGAGATTTCTGGAGATACAGCATCGAAATCAACAGCATTCAAAACCTCTTTTAAGCAAGATGGAGCAGTGGGGTCCCCCTCTAAAGCCTTCATTAAATCTCTCTTGAAGAACTGGGCCTTGACCTTCGCCAATGCATCATCAAGAGGAGAAGTCTCAGTAGATTTCCCCGACAAAGTAGGAATTTCCTGACTGGTGTCGGAAGAACTCTTACTCTCAACGATTGCATTGAGGTAGCTGATAGGGTCAGTTCGTTTCAAGATTTCCAGGTCTTCTTTCGACCTATGCTTTGAGGAGGTGACCCTTGCCATAGCATTATCTTGGACTGGAGGCTGTTGAATGCTGAGTGTCTCGTTTGGTTGTTCTTCAACTTGAACTGAGGCGGTACTAGCGTCGACTCGAGGTTCTTCGTTAACTTCACCTTGGGGTCTTTCGCCAGCGTCATTCTGTGGTTCTTCGCTGACGTCATCCTGGTGTTCTTCGCCAGTACCACCTTCATGTTCTTCGACAACAGCATCTTGATTCTCTTCGCCATTGCCTTGGTCTCTTCCTTCAGGATTCTCTTCTGACGACAAGACCACCACAGGAACCGTTTTTGGCTGTGTTTCCTCCGCCATAGGTTCTTCAGTTGTCTTCTCCACTGTTTCAGCATTGGCCTCATGCTCAGTGTGGGCTTCGTCATTGCCCAAATCTTGCACCTGAGGCCTGCTAAGGTCAGCAGATTCCAGAGTTTCTGAAGTCTTGGGTGGAGAACTTCCAGTAGTTTCCTGAAAAGGACAAAGAAGATAAATCTTCAGATGTCGAAAAAGACATAATCAAATACTGGTATCTATGCCTAAGTTATAAGAAGGGTCCATTAGGTTACCTGTGGATTGGCTTCAGCCCCAGGGCTGGAATTATCACTTTCGACAGGATTGTTAACTAGAGCGTTCAGTTCCTCCTCAGTTGGTTCTTCGATGACCACTGCAGGTGGCCTAGGCTTTCTTGCACCAACCTTTATTCTGACGGTTCGACCTTCAGGAGCTGGAGTAGGAACAGAAGCGTCCTTCGTTAACTTTCTCCTCTTTAAGGGAGTAGGAGGGGCGTCGCTGTCGTCGTCACTCCCCGATTCGATCACCAATGCTGCCCTTTTCTTGGGTGAAGGGACCTATAAAACCAATAGGAATTCGATTGAATAATTACGTCGAAAATAAAAAATCGAAAACCAGAATGAAAACAAAGAAAATCTGGTTACCGATGCAGGAGGCCTCTTCGAAGAGCCTTCCCCCTGTTGGTTGCCTGTTGTCTTCGCCGGCGCTACAGTCTTCGCCGGCGGTGGAGGTTTTGTCGAAGGGACCCCTCCTTGTGGGCCTCCTGGAGCCTTCTTGACCAAAGGTTTTCGAACAACTGAAAGCGAAAAGGAAAGTTAACAAGCTAACAGTCGAAGAGAAAGATAAAAAGTTATGTGAGAGTATGAACTTACATTTCTTTACTTTGTCAAATACGAGGACAAAAGACTTCTGCAACTCTGCTGTAAAGTCCTTCTCGTCGAAGAAGTACTCAGCGTAATAGCTTCTCCACCATTCTTCAAAAGATGGCGAACAAAGGAAGTTAAGCTGGTAGTTGAACAGCGAGAGGATGGTTCGACCAGCATATCTTCCAATATGCTTGGTAGCAGCGTCTTCTGTATAATCGTTGCAGAAGTACAACATTGACTTCTCTTTTTGGAAAATGGGAGAAGGCAGGGTTTGGATGATACCAAACTGGCGAGATACCAGGTTTGGTTGATAGGCCAGCAGACTCAGATGAGTCTTAGAACTTTTAAATCGAAGAGGCATAATCCTTGGAGTAAGGAATGCCTCCCACAGTATGGTGTGCTCATCAACATTGGGACCACTCGATTCCTTGGGATGTGGCCTTGTGAACCAAGCTGGCCCCACCTTTCGCTGAGCGAATGGAGCCATAGTCGAAACAAATTCCTTCCTTCGAGCGAACATCAGCACGAAGTTAGTGAAGGTTTGTTGGAACTCTAGCCCATCTTCCATAGGCGTCAGTAGAGCCAGCCTAATTCCTTCGATCCGTCTGTTAGCTATCGCTGAGGCTTGTTCATTTATCGGAGTCTTCTTGGGTAAGAAAGACTCGAAAGTGGCGTTAAGCCACAGTTGAAGTAACCAGAAAGGCCCAGCGAGTAGCAGACTGTTCCTATCTTCGATATGCTTCAAAAGAGTAACCCCATTGCTGATGGAGTCATAAAGACTGGCCAGAATTAGTTCTGCCAGACAGATGTTCTGACGGTGATGCAGTTGGGTGGCCAGGGTGACCATCTTTTTGGTCACTTGCAGGGACTTCGAACAGAACACGAAGCGAGTTAGCCATAAGGCTAGAAACGCTATGTGTTCAACGTCGGACACTGTGTCTGTCGACTTGTCATGAAAGTGGTTGATAAAGGTGGTGAATGTTGGCTTTGTCTCAGAAAAGCCAATTTGGTCCTCCGACATCTCCTCCGGGTCGAAGTAATCTCCGGTTGGTCGAAGGCCAGTGATGGCTGCTACGTCGAAGAGTGTGGGAGTTAACATCCCACATGGAAGGTGAAAGGTGAAGTGAGAGTTATCCCAGAACAGCATCGAAGCTATAAGCATCTCTGGGGAGTAGTTTAAACCTGTCTTCGACAGCATTATTAGGTCAAAGATGCCCATCTCCTTCCAGACTGGAGTTTGATGTTTTTCCAGCTTTGTTAGCCAAGCAACATAGTCCTGGGTGAGATTAGGGCAAGACCTAAAAACTCTGACACTTCTGTTGAAGAAACGAAGGTCGATCTTCTCGTGTGTGGGGTCTTCGTTGTCTTCTGGATCCTTCTTAGCACAAGCTACTGGCTTGAGCTTCTCGACAATGGGAAAGTAGCTCTTGATCTTCAGAGCTTCAGAGATGCTGGGGTTCATGGGTCCAGCCATTGCGAAGATTTGGTTGGAGTATCCAACCGGAATCATCAAGTGACGCGAGTAAGCGTCGCGGACGGAGATATCAGATGGTTCAGGGACCCTTCGTTTCCCTGTAGCGTTCACTACCGGAGCGGTTACAAAAACCTTGGGCTTAGCAAGTTGTTCAGTTGGTGCGTTAGTCTTGGGGGCAGTTGAAGCAGAAGCCATTGTTGAGGATGAAGATGAAGTTGGAAAAGGAAGAGTTTTTCTGCAAAGAGAAACAGGTTTGCAAGAAAGCAAGGGAGTTTGAGAGATTGTTTGCGTGAAAAGTCCCACAATGGGATATTCACTACTATTTATAGTAGTGGGAGAAATTCCCAATAACGAGGGCATTAAATGTCATTTAATGCTGCAGGGAGTAGTGGGACGCGTGGCAGCATCCTGTTGTTTTGGCCGTTTCTGCAGAAACAGAGAGACGCAGCGTGCGTCCTCGTTTTTTGAATTTGTCATAATGACAAATTATGAAGTGATGTTTTGGTTCTGCACGCCGTACTGACAGTGACGTCCTAGGATCAAATCAATGATGGTTTCTTGGGATTGCCAATAGTTGGTAAAAAGCAACAAAAAGTGCACAAGTTAACTTGTGACTCAGCGTGGACAAGCAGGTGTCGAATGGCGTTTTCAAAGAATGCCTTTTTCTTTTCAAGAGTCGAAATAAGGCATTCTTGGGGGGCAATTTGTTGGCTCCTAAATTCGACACCTTTGTTTCAATTGATGACAGCCATTAAAAGCTGAAAGATGCTTTCGACTGGCTAAGCCTGTCGAAGTGACCGTCGAAAGATGGCCAAATACTTAGAAGATTTCTTCCAAGGAAGGAGGCTGATTGCCTTCGACGTCGAAGGAGTTTCGTCGAAGACGTCTCTTGACGAACGTGTTCGATGGTCCAGAGTGGAGCAGTTTGAAATTCAAAGCTTTGGAGGGAAAACGGTTTCCAGCAGTTACTACGTGCGAACGTGCAAGGATCTGGGGCGTCGAGCATGGAGAACGTGACAAGTGGCTTGATCTCGAAGCAGTGTAACTGCCCGACGGTTACTTGGAATGTTTTTGTATAAATAGGAGTAGACGTGTAGTTTCTCGCGTGTGTTCACAATAGATACATAGTCACTCATTTAGATTCAAGTACCCAGTGTGAGCGAACGAATTGTTGAGAAATGTATGTGTGAAACACCAATTTAATCAATTCAAGTCATTTACTTTTTCAGTATTTTACATGCTTTTCCCTTTAAGATTCCTGTCGAACCTTTACATTCCAGCCTTGTTTATTTTACCAAGCCTTTTCCTTTATGCAATTTACTTTAACCAATTTACTTAAAGCCTTATCCACACTAATTAAACTTCAAAATCAACCTATGTCCATAGGATCAATCTGATCGATCCTGCGAGTAACCAAATAAGTAACCATTTGGAGGATCAGCGGTTGTTTACCAAATCCCCAGGTAAACACACCCGGCAAGTCGAAAACCTGAAAAGGAGGCTTAGGCAAAAAAGGGTATCCCAGTGGACTGAAAACCTGAAAGGGCGGTCCAGGCAAAAATTAGGGATTGAAGCATAACACTATGTCTCATTGGATCATCTTGCAACTAGACTTCGGTATCGACTATCAAGCTCAGACGGTACTGATCAATCTGATTTACCTTCAACCAAGTAGCAAAGTGATGAGATGCCCGAAGATATAAAGGCAATAGCAGAGTTGGAACCCAGTGGGATTGTTCACATAGCTATTTTTCTTTGTTTTTAACAAATTGTATAATTTCTATCTTTCGGCGGCGTTCTCTTACTAGGACGTCAACCTCTTGTACAAAACGCCTAGTACAGGCCAACTTCAAAATTAATACAATTCATTTTACAATAAATTTCAATTTCTTTTTTTTCTTCTTTTTCACTTTTGTTTTGCAAGAGCGTCCAATGATTCATTTTTGATATATGCATTTGAAAATAATTGCTTACATGCGAAACAAAAGATAGTTACTCGTAATTCCAGGAACAGGGGCAAACAAGAAATGTTCAAACCTTACAGTTGCTCTACCCACTAGGTACAGGGACAAAGCCAACTTGAGAATATGACTAAAGGTACATACACCTCCCGCAGAGTAAAAGGTATCTAAAAACACTGGTGTTAATTCTCCCCAAGCAGAGTTCATCTATCATCAACAATGGAAGACTATCCCCAGTGGATTCTATTTCTTCCACAGGCATAAATTCAATCCCCGATAGAGTTCATCGTCACCAGCAACAGTGATTCATCCCCAGCTGAGGATATTTCTCCAAATTAGCAGATCTTCTGGTAGAGTATCTCTTCCCCACAGAATCATTCTCTCGCCAATTTATTCTCCAACCGGGTTATTCTCCCTCCAGTTTATTCTCAAATCATCTTCGGTCATTACCTCCAGCGAGAACGAGGAACTCAACTCCTTGTACTCTCCAAAAGCAGTCCAAGAATTATTCTCCCCAGCTAGAGAATGTCACAAGAACATTGCATATCCATGCATCATGGCATACACATATACATCATAAAGCACAATATCATTTATTTTGAGAACACCATTGCTCAATACATTTCATACATCATGACATTACATACGACTAACTCTCTACCTTTCAGGGAAAGATGCAATCAAAATTCTCACAAGTTTTCTCTGGTTCAGTCAAATCGATGCTAAGATTTCTACTCCAGTTCAAGCTATGAAGCCCGGATCCGACCGAATAGTATCTTGATTTCTCCATCATATTGTGAAGCCCGGAGAACGACCGGATAACAGTACCAAAATACCGTGAAGCCTTGAATCGACCAGATAGTGGTATCTCTTAAATTCAAGCTATGAAGCCCGGAAATCGACCGGAAAATAGTTGAATCCCCACCAAGTTATTATGAAGCCTGGAGAACGACCAGATAGCAATGCAAGTTACTGTGAAGCCTGGATTACGACCAGATAGCGGTACAAAGAAACCATGAAACCTGGAATCGACCAGATAGTGGTATATCATAAACACAAGCGGTGAAGCCTGGAAATCGACCGGAAAATAGCTTAACAAGGTATTGTGAAGCCTGAATTACGACCAGATAGCAGTACAAGACACCATGAAGCCTGGATTCGACCAGATAATGGTATAAGACATCGTGAAGCCTGGATTACGACCAGATAGCGGTAAAAGACACTGAAGCCTGGGACTACGACCAGATAACAGTAAGGGACAATGCGAAGCTTGGATTTCGACCAAATAGCAGTCTACCCGACCAATTACTAAGAAGCCCGGAATCGACCGGATATTAGTAGGCCTTAAAATAAAATGGAAGCCCGGATGCGATTGGATAACCACTTGATTTCTTCTGAAGCCTGTAACACGACCAGATAAGAAGTAAGAAGTTGCGAAGCCTAGATTACGACCAGATAGCGGCAAAGGACTAAAGCCTGTAATCGATCAGATAACAATATGGGACACTGTGAAGCTTGGGTTTCGACCAAATAGCAGTTTAACTGGACAATTACTAAGAAGCCCGGAATTGACCGGATATTAGTGTGCCCTAAATTCAAGTTGAAGCCCGGATGCGACCGGATAACAATTTAATTCCTTCTGAAGCCTGGAGTACGACCAAATAAGAATTGAGAAATTGTGAAGCCTGGAAGACGACCAGATAGCAAGTTTAATCTTATCTCCCCGATAAGTCACTGTAATTCCTGGAGCACGACCGGATAGTAGTCGATCTTATCACTATGAAGCCTGAATCACAACCAGATAGTAGTTCATTTTCACCTCTTCGACCAAGAGACGATTCCCCAGTAGAATAACGGACGACTGAAGCTCCTAAAATTCAACATTTCTCAAGACAAAGAACAACATTCCCCAGCAAAATCTTCCTCAACAACAGGTATACGGGCTCTCGCTAAGGAATCTCTTATGCGATCGACACTTCTTCGGATGGCATCTTTAAGCCCATCATCCATCATCAATCTCCAAATTGCATCCATAAGCCCATTCTCGACATTACAAGACAAATACCACTTCATGCGAGTGCAAGTTTCTGGGCACTTTAGTGTTCAATCATCTTCCACCTTCGGATCAAGAAAGGCAAGCAAGCCAATCTATATCCTCAGGTTTAAGAAGATTGAACAGGGGCAGCTGTTGTACCCCAAAATTTTCCCTCCCATAATTCTAAAAAAAAACATTTCAAGTGAGGTCCTCAAGTTGCTCAAGGAAGTCCAAGAGTTGATCAGACAAATCTCTCTCCTAAGGCAGTCTACCTCAAATTTGGGTTTCATGTTGCATCAAGGTACTTGATTACAAGGGGTCTAAAATTATCACCATTACCCCAGTATGTTATCAATATCATCCATGTCAAGTCTCAAGCCTTGCAGAGGAAGTTTGCTCAGTCAATTGCTTAAAAGCCTGAAAATCGACTATGCTAGGGCAAAAGTCAACTGTGGCCCACATACAGTCAAACTTCAAGATTTTTGGTCAACATTCTCATTTTGAAGCATTATTCACCATTTGATCAAGGGTTGATCATGATTCATCAAGAATAGCTCACAATGCATCAAAACCCAAAAGTTGCTAAATTAGGGTTTTGTAGGAAAAGTCAACTCAACTTTGACCAAGCATAACTTTCTCATACTTTATCAGGAATGACCCATCCAAAGCTAATTTTTAAGAGGATGAAATGACCTAAAATTCATCTTCATCTCCCAAGTTCAAAATATACACTCACAAGAAGATACAAATTTGGACATTATAGGTCATTTTGAAAAGTCAACAAAAAGACCTTTTTTGTCAAAGCTTCATACATGAACATGGAAGACTCAATTGAGATGATACAAAAAGGGTTGCTTAGAGTACATCTTGAGATTTCTAAAAAGTCAAAGAACACATCTCTAGGGTAAAAATTGAAGGAGTTATGCATTGGTGAAGTTGACCTTTTTTGCAAAATTGCCAAAAGTCAAATGTGGCCAAAATTGCAATTTTTGTCAAATGGGCCCAACGTTTTGTGTTTGTATTGAGTTGATAACACGTCCACGACCCATGAGCCCTGCCACTTGTCATTCTTTTATTTTTATCATTTATCTTGATTTTATTTCATTTAAATCAGATAAAATCAATAATAAATAATGAAAATATTAAAAATCATTTAAACCTTGAGATTTTGTGCATATTTCAGGTCCATGAATAGCTGGCAATAAGATCAAATCGTGCAAGGCTTGTTTGGATAGAAAAATATTGGAATTTTCTTGTTTTGGAAAGATTTGATGCAAGAGTAAATCAATTATCAAATCTTCATAAATGGCCAAGATTTGATGCAAGTGTTCACCCTAATTCATTCTATGATATATATTGAACAAATCCAAAGCAAAAGAAGAAGGATGGGGGGCGTGAGAAGCTGAGAGAAAACTTGGAAAAATTCAACAAAAGTGGCAATCCGATTTCATAGTTCCAGGCTCTTTCAAGCCAGTCCAAGCATACCATTCACTTGCTGGACATCCAAGGACTCCATCCCAATCATTAGCCAGCATTTTCGTGCCCAAAAATGCACTGTAAGTACCTCACAACATCCCTACTTTTTTGAAATAGAATCTCTGAATTTGGAATTGTTAGCATGATTTATTTATATATTCTGAATCCTTGAAACATTTGCAAGCTAATGAAAATAATTAATTGCATTTTTGTTAACCATACAGAGATTTGCCATGATTAGGGTTTAGGTTTCGTTTTTAGGGATTTTGATTACAGGTACAATTGGCCATGGAAAGTGGTACCATGATGCTCGTGAGGTTGTCACAAGTTGATTGGTACCATTGTTATGCACTTATCATGCTTGCACAGAGTTCTGGAGATACGCATGGCTATAGCTACAGACTTTTGTTTGTAGGTAAAAGTGTCCAAACTTTTAGCAACGAAAGGATGTAAAAGATGATGGCGTGGCGTGGCCTGACTGGTCCATTCAAACTTCGCGCGTTTTAATATGTTCTTTTTCTTTTTTCCAATATTATATTTGATTGTTATCCCATATACAAATATGCATGCTAGCTCAGTTGGTCAGGAGGCATGTGGAAAAGCGAAAGGGCATGGGTTCGAATCCCAGGTCCCCCATATTATTTCATGGTTTTATTTCTTGTATAATCAGGCACATGTGCATACAAGGTGACTACCATACGCCTCAATGTTCAGCCAACCAGATGTCCAACAAGCTGGATCCAAAGGCCATTCTTTGAAGGTTCATGATGCACCCTAGTCAAGCCAATGCATGGGATCTGAGAAGTCAAACGTGGATCAAGGTTTATTGGGCTCAGAAAATTCTATGGACACCCCCTCTATTGCTAGCATAACCAGGCCCATTCAAATTTCTTTTCTTTTCTATTCTTTAATTTATTTTGTTTAAATTTATTTTCTAAATCACAAAAATTAATTCTTTGTTACAAAAAAAACTCATAAAATCAATTTCATCAAATTTAGGTTTTTTTTTGGTCAAATTAATTTAATATTAGTTTAATTTAATTTTAGGGAAATTTTAACCTTTTTGTAAATAAATTAAAATCAATTTAGAAAAATAGGATTTGTTTGATTTAGTTTTTATTTTTCTTAAAAATAACAAAAATATAGAAATAGGCCGAAATAATTACCTTTCTTAATTTAAATTAATTAGTAATTATGTTTGTATTTATTTAATTAAAACCTTATTTTCTCAAATAATCAAAAACAACAAAAAATGATTTTTCTTTCAATTAGGTTTAGACGGGGTCAAAACCCTAATTTTCTCTCGTTCTCGATTCATAGCGCGCATTTATTTATTTTTACAATATTAATGTAACTTCTCATGGTATGTAATAGTTTAATTAGGATTTTTCTTTTATTTATCATTTTACGGGTTTTTGGCTATGTAATTAATCCCCCTCCCCGAAGCCTTGTAATAGCGTAGTTTTATTTCTTGCATTTTAATTTTAGCAAATATTAACTGTTAGATGTATGATAATAGGGTTGCATGACAAGACTGTATGTTAATTTTAAAATGGTTAGCAAACCCTAAATGTGCAAAGATAATAACTTGAAATCAAATCACTCGCACATGCACACTCCTAGGGTATACTCTCACTCCGGTTGCCTTTGGTAAACGATCATTAAGTATAGGGTGTTTTAGTGGTCGCTCTCTTGTCTAAACAAAGATCAAATGTCCCATTCAGAAACGTTGCCTCGGAAAGGTTGCCTCGGAAATGTTGCCTCGAATATGATCTTAAGACACTAGGGTTATTACTAAGACGTCCTAACATTGCTTTAGTGATCATACGTCCCTTCCAAATTGACCCTTACAACTCCAAAAACGGTGCTATCTACTCACTAATAGTCGGATAGCGCTGTCTAAAGGAAACAAAAACAGAAACATTCTTTTTTTCGAGTAGGTAGATGCTAGTAGGTACTTGCTCAAACCAAACTTTTTCACACCAAACACTTTTCAAACAAACATTTCAAAAACACTTCGTAACACTCTTGAGGACTGATACAAGGGTTAAAACGAAGTAAAACAAAACTTTTCAAAACACATAAACACGGAAGCAATTTTTAAAATGATGAGCAAGTACCTAAGAGCCCGTGGAAAACCACAGATAGAAAGGGTACTAATACCTTCCCTTTCTATAATCTACCCCCGTACTCAAAATCTCGAAAAAGGAATTTTTCTGTGCTTTTTTCCTTTCCAGTTGGATAAAATAAAAGTCGATGGCGACTCTTGCTTACCGCGACATTTTGCAAACACAAACGCAAAATACAAACCACCCTTTTCAAAAAAACAGTCTGGTTCTGCCACCGTATCACACCTATGAAGGACCATTTGTAATTAAAAACATTTTCTCTGGTGGGGAAATTATCTTGACCACCATGGATGGCGACGACCTTCCACACCCTGCGTATGCGGATATAATCAAAAGATACTACGCATAAGAGACCCGCTAGGTTGACATATCTAGGTAAAACAAGGGCATCCCGACGAACCAAAAAGGTTCGGGCAAAAGTTAGGGATAAAACAAAAAAAAAATTGTACACCCGGCAAGTTGAAAACCCGTAAGGGCAACTTGGGAAAAAAAGGGTTTCCTGGTGGACTGAAAACCCAAAAGGGCGGTCGAGGAAAAAGTTAGGGAATTAAGGCGTATGACTATGTCCCGTTGGATCACTTTACAAACATTCTTTGGCTTCCACTGAGAAATTCAGAGGTTCTGATCAAGTCAATCATCTTCGAACAAAGCAACAAATAGACAAGATGCTCAGAGATACGAAGGCTACAGCAGAATGGAAACCCCATGGGATTATTACACATAGCTATCTTTTTTGTATCAAATTTTTCTCTTTTACGACAACATTCTCTTACTAGAATGTTTGTCTCCTTGTACAAAAATACTTATTCAAAGTTAAATAGAAAGACATCTCTTTGAAAGTGCAAAAACTATTTGTCTTGTCTTTATGCTTGTGTTTTGTTTACAAAAACGTCCAATGATTCATTGTTGAACATATGCATCTGAACATAATTATCGTTTACAAATAAACAAAATGGGAAAGACAATTACTGATAGGTTAAAAGGATGGGACGATATCTCTAGGTTATTCCATAAGTAATCCCCTGCAGTACATCGTTTAAATCCCAAGCGGAACAAAGTTTCAAATTGTTGATCCCCAGTAGAAGTTATCCAATTTCTCAAGAATCCCCAATAAGATTCTACAAAGCAGTACATGGCATCGCCCTTACAACAGAGCTCATTTCTCTCGACATAAATTCATCAATGTTTCGACTTCAAGACATGAAGACTCACATATCCTCAGCAGCATTCAGGGATTTATTTTCCTCAATCCAACAACAATGCAGCAAATTGTCTCACATACGCATACATTACATTCATATATCATAAACATTGATAAACATCGATAAAGAAAATGCATTACATCATACATTTCATGCAACATGACTTTGCATTTTAGATAACATTTTACCCTTTTCAGGATAAGATTAACAGCTACCATTAACAATGTTCAATCTTCAGATACAGCTCAGATACGCTCCAGATACGGATTCCCTTCTGATACTCATTCAGATTCAACTTTGAAATACAGTACAGATACGCTACAAACACGGATGTCATTCTGATGTTCATTCAAACAAAGTTCTCTTGATACAGTTCAGATGCGCTCCAGATACAGATGCCATCCTGATACTCATTCAGATTCAACTTCTTGATACAATTCAGATACGCTCTAGATACAGATGGCATTCTGATACTCATTCAGTTTTCAACTTCAAGATACAGTACAAATATGCTCTAGACACGAATGCTATTCTGATACTCATTCTTTCAGCTTACCAATTACAACTCAACAATCACTTTGGATGGCATCTACAAGCCCATCTCCAACAAATTTCTATCACCTCTCCAAATGAAATCTTTAAGCCCATTCCCTCAACCCTCACATCACCAAGTGCAAATTTCTGGGCACTCTAGTGTCCAATCATCTTCCACCTTCGAGTCACGAATGGCAAAACTCGCCAATCTAACTCTTCAGGTTTAAGAAGATTAATCAGGGGCAGCTGTTGTATCCCAAAATTTGCCCTCTCACTTATCAATATTTTTTTCACAAGATCTCTGACTCAAGACTGGATTAGGGTTTGACCAGCTCAAGACACCTCCTCATGCATTGATGACCAAAATTAGGGTTTGAGTTTGCACAAGGATTTTTGGACTCTCAATGCTTCATATGACTTTCAAGGATCATTATGGACCCCCAAGATTACTCATGTCAAGTTTCAAGCCTTGAATCACACTTTTGATCAGTCAATTGAATAGTTGACCTAAAAAATCAACTGCATTGGGAAAACGTCAACCATGGCCAATTTACAGTCAAACTTCATAATTGTTTATACAAATAAACATTTTAGACTCATATGTATCATTTTATCAAGTTTGGACCACAATTCCTCAAGAAATTTGATCAAATCATCAAAGGGCAAAATGGTCAAAATTAGGGTTTTGATTGAGAAGAGGCAATTTCTGATTTTTGACCTAGCAAATGATCAATTGGTTTAAAGCATGATTTCAAGAGTTCAATGGCATCATCTTGACCTAATGACATGGTTCAAAACACTACAAATCCATTGGATTGACAAATGAATTTTTCAGTCAACTGATCAAAAGTCAATTGTATACTGAAAAGTCAAACTTTGACTTTTTGGTCAAATTCAAGTGCCAAGGATCATAATTCATCAAAACATGTAAAAATGTGAAACTTATTTATCAAGAAATCAAGGATTGAAGATTTTGTTTTGAAATTTGAAATTTCTTAACTTAGAAATTTTTCTAAGTATAGAAAATTTCTTATTTTTTCTCAATTTTAAGCCAAATTTTCACCATGATGCAAGATGATTCAAAGGAAATTTCCAACATGAAGTTGTAGATCTCCATGAATTATACAACTTTTCTTCACACAATTTCTCCTAAAAATTCTTGGATCTCAAGATATAATTTTGTGAATACATGCTCATGAACTAAAATAACTTAGTGAAATTTTGCCCTAGTTAGGCAGGTTTTTGACCTAACTTCATGCCAATTTTTCACATAGTTCCAAGGGGGGTCTTTGAAAGCAATTCAAATATGAGTTGTAGAGAACATTTCAAGCTTTCCAAAATGTGCAAGAACTCCCTGAGGTCATTCTTGAGTATGGAGAATCGAAGAGATGAAGTTGGCAATTTCTCACTTTGATTTCAAGCCATTTCATGATGAACAAAAATTCAAATCCAAGCCTAGGCTGCATAATCTTTGCTTTGCAGCCCTCAAACTTTTTTCTCACTCCATAATTAAATGTTTTCACAGCTGATAGAGCTTTAATCCAAGCATTATAGCCTTTATCCAAGCTATAATTCTATTTATGGCACAAAGGTGCCATTTCCATTTTGATAAAGCACAACTTTTTCCTTTGTCAACTTCTTGAGCCTCTCAATTGTTTTCTCTGCACATAAGCAAATTCAAAACCAAAAGCAACTTTTCTAAGGCCTCTCCAAAACCAGACCATGCTTGTACAACACTTAGTGACTTGTCGCCTCACTTATCTTCAAAAGCAAGTAATAGAGCCAAAAGGCTATAACTCAGAAACCTGGAGTGGAGTTGATGTCTAACCTTTTCCATACTTATACACAAGTGTATTGCAACATTAGGCACAAATGGTAAGACTCGGAAACACTCCCAAACACTTTGCCATTGAAAATCTGCCATAGCTTGACAGTTTTGCACCTTACACAACCATCTCAAAAACCACTCGTGTGTTTAGAGTTTTAACCACCTAAACACTTAATATACATCATATCTAAGTGTTCCAGACCCCTGTTCCATCACTGTAACTCCTCCTCCTCCATCCACCATTTTCAAATATCAAGCTTGCAGGTTGACTTGAGTAGGGAGATTCAGGGACTTTCAAGACCAAGTAAGGATTGGAATACACTCAGGGAGGTCCAGGCAAGCTAAACAGATCCTCAGGCCTTCTCAAAACTTGCTCAAACTCCATTCACGATCTCAACTGAAAGAGGTAAAAACTCAAACTTATATCTCTTTATACAAGCATCCTTTGGTCTTGATTTGTGAAAGCAAAATGTAGATATCCTTGCACCAAAGCTAACCATGTTCATAATTTTCATTTATATTAACTGTGTATAGAGAATTTTGGATTTGAAATTTCTGTAAAAATAAG
This sequence comes from Vicia faba, assembly GCA_948472305.1. Taxonomy (NCBI): domain Eukaryota; kingdom Viridiplantae; phylum Streptophyta; class Magnoliopsida; order Fabales; family Fabaceae; genus Vicia; species Vicia faba. Next base: position 1,518,064,936 of record OX451741.1, on the reverse strand, counting down.
GTTTCAAATTAGGGCAAGTAAAATTAGCTTTGATCTTTGACTTTTAGTTTACATAAATTATATGGTTGAAATCTTGGGAAGAAACACAATAACTTTCATGTTTGGACTTTCCATTTTTATGGAGAAATGAGAGAGATACAAGGGGTCTGGCCATGGCTCAAGGTTGAAGATGAAGTTGCCTTCAGGAGGCGTTTTCTAATATATATTTGTGCTTTTGTTTATATAAACAGATGTACAGCCACCCCAGTGGTATGGCAGCACACAAAAATGATAGAGGTTATGGGTTCGAGCCTCAGCGCGCTGCCTTTTGCAATTTTTCATATTTTTCCACTTTTGTTTTGTTGTTTTGCAGCGTGGGCATTTACTTCACGGGCTTTTGATTTTTTTGCTAGCATTCTGCCTCCTATTTTCTTGCAGCACCCCTGGCCCATATAATTTTATTTATTTATTTTATTTTCATTTAATTTGTTTAAATATATTTTTCTTAATATTAAAAATCATAAAAAATATAAAAATGACAAATTTATATTTTGGTTTATTTTATTTTATTTTTCTCATATAAAATATTTTTATTTAGTTATATATTATCTAATTTTACTAAATAAACTTGTAAATTAAATTAACTAGGTTAAATATTTATTTTTTCTTCACACCCATTAAACATATTATTTTAACATAAAAAAGACCAAAAATATCTCATAACGCCATATATTATTTTCAAGACAAAAAAATACAAAAATACTTACTTTTTCTTAAAGAAATTTATTTTCTTTTAATGAAATAGAATTAGGGTTTATTCAAAAATATTTTCTAAAAATGATTTCTTTTATTAATTGATTTAAGTTAATCCTGATTTGTTTATTAGGATTAGGTTGAAACCTTTTTCATATAAAAAATCAAACAAAATTCTTCTTTGCATTTACACATCTTTGCATATTTATTTTATCTTGTATATTATTTATTCCAATATTTGTACAAATTCAATTTGGTTGTAATAGATTAATTAGGTTTATTTTATTGCAATCGCCATTCATAAATTGTATACCCCCTCCCACAAAGTATTGTAATAGTGTAGTAATCTTTAAATTTCACAATTTATCGCTTTTATATAATATGCTAGTAATTAGGGTTTGTATGGCAAGATAAAACCAATCAAATAGAAAACCCTAATTCAAAACAAAATCAAGCATGAAAACGACACACTTGCACACAAACACCCCCTAGGGTTACTCCACTTGGTTGACTTATACAAAAATGGCCATATTACGCATGTAAGGTATCTTAGCAAAAAACAAACAAATACAAGATCATAGTCCCTCGATGACGCTATTCAAAGTTGCCTTACAAAAACTATCTTAGTCCCTCAAAAAAATGCTAAGATACTTTGCAACATTTCTAATCATGGCTATACGATGACCCACGCCCGTCCCGTTTACATCCAGAGATAGGGTTGTTTACCAAATCAATGGTAAGACAAAAGTATCAAAGGAAAAGAAAATGAACAAGAAAGACATTTGAGTAGGTAGATTACTTTTATTTACTTGCTCCATTTCAAAAGACAAAACATCCTTGATATTTTCAAAACAAACACACACACATTTCCAAACTTCTTACAAACATTGAAAACATTTTCAAAAAGATCAACATCTTTGTATACATTCTTACGAACGAGAATCATTACAAAGATTGCCTAAACAATGGCCTCTTTACAAAATACTTTCAAAAACCACACAAAGCACAATTTCAAACAAAAGAAAGTGATCTAGCAAGTAACTAAGAGCCCATGGAAAACCATGGATGAAAAGGGTGCTAATACCTTCCCTTTTCATAATCTACCCCCCGAACTCAAAAAACAATCTCAAAGGTCTTTCCTGTGCTTTTTCACCTTTCCTTTTGGATAAAAGAAAAGTCGGTGGCGACTCTTGCTAACCATAACATTTGCGATCAAATGCAAAATAATCAAGTCATTTCTCCCACAGTATCACAATATACTTGATAGGATCCATCTTAGAAATCAACAAAGTGGTGTGAGTCAACATATACTGTCTTAGCTGGCGAGCAGCCCATGCTAGAGCGTAATAAGTTTTCTCTAATAGTGAATATCTTTTTTCACATTCGATAAAATTTTTGCTCCGGTAGTATATTACATTCTCTTTTCGGCCAGACTCGTCATGTTAGCCCAACACACACCTCATTGAGTTCTCTAATACAGTCAAGTACATAATCAGAGGTCTTCCTTCAACTGGAGGCATCAGGATGGGAGGTTCTTGTAAGTATTCCTTGATCTTGTCAAAGGATGTTTGGCAGTCGTCGTTCCATCTGACTACTTGATCTTTATTTAAGAGTTTGAAGATTAGCTCACAAGTAGAAGTCAAGTGAGATATAAATCGAGCAATGTAGTTAAGTCGACCTAAGAAACCCCTGACCTTTTTCTCAGTATAGGGAGCTGTTATTTCTTATATGGCTTTGACTTTTGCAGGGTCAACCTAAATACCTTATCCACTAACAACAAAACCTAGATGTTTTCCAGACCTTACCTCGAAGGTGCATTTGTTGGGATTCATCCTTAGCTTGTACTTTTTTAATCTTTCAAATAGCTTGTGAAGATGATCAAGGTGTTTTTCCTCAGTTTGTGACCTTGCAATCATATCATCTACATAGACTTCTATCTCATGATGGATCATGTCATGAAATAGGGATACCATAGCTCGTTGATAGGTTGCCCCTGCATTCTTCAAACTGAAAGGCATGACCTTGTAACAAAAAGTTTCCCACTGTGTAACAAAAGTGATCTTCTCCATGTATTTGGGAGCCATTTTGATTTGATTGTAGCCAGAGAAATCATCCATGAAGGAGAAGATTTTATGTTGAGTTGTTTTGTCGACCAAAACATCAATATGCGGTAGTTGGAGATCATCTTTGGGGATTTCCCTATTCAAATCCCTATAGTCTTCACACATACCGACTTTCCCATCTTTATTCGATATCGGGACCACATTTTCCACCCATTGAGGATATGATGTCACTGCCAGAAAACCTGCATTGAATTGCTTCATTACCTAAGCTTTTATTTTCTCAGACATGTCTGGCCGCATATGATGAACCTTTTGCTTGACTGGAGGATAATCTTCCTTTGTTGGCAAGCGATGAACCACAATGTTAGTATCCAGCCCCGACATATCTTCATATGACCACCTCAACATAGTCGTGCAACATCTGAACCAATCTTCTTTTGACACCGCCTTCCAAGTTGGCATCGATCTTAACCTCTTTCTTATCTTCCTCAGTACCTAGGTTGATCACTTCAACTGGCTCTTCATGTGGTTTAATGGTCTTCACCTCTTGCATCAGAAGTCTGGCTAATTCCCCAGGTATTTCACAATTTTCTTCGCCTTTGTCTTCGGCTTGGTAGATTGGATGTTCAAAGTCATAGATGGAAATAGCAGAATCATTGTGAATGATATCCGGAGTGGATGAGGATATGCAAATGTGTGTGTGTGCATGTAAGATACATGGCTATTTTGAAAATGAAATAAAGTGAAAGAAAGACAACGAGCACAAAATTTGAATACAAAAGAGTCCAATGTTTTTTCATTAAATGATCATATGGAATATGAAAATGAACAAACCCTTAACAAATGGACCATGGTACCCCAAGCAAAGCACATGGCTTGAAGTCATTGTTTGAATAAAATTACAGACAAAGTTCTTGAATTGATAAAAACAAAAAATGGTAACTACTCCTTGTTGAAGAAGATAGGAATGAAGTCCTTTGAACGCCAGTTATTGAGCTCTTCACTGGAATTCCGGTAGATCCAATATTCAAAGTCACAACCATCTTCAGAGTCTTATAAAGCATTCACTTCATGAGTACCAATGCGATGAGGTGGTTTTCCTACGCGAGCACGTCTGACCTCCTTTTGAGCTTTGGCAGTGAAACCCAAGCCAAACTTGTCTGCTTTAAAAGGTATGTCAGGGAGTTTTCCCCAAATTGTACAACCTCCATCTTCAATCACAACACGAGCATCTTTGAGGGAAACCATTCTTGGCACATCTTGAGCCTCTGTTGGAACGTCTGAAGAAATCTTGGTGGCAACAACCATGGGAGGAACCACTTCGAAGGCTTGACATGGAGTTTCAATAAACTCACCATCCATATCCATATACTTGAACGAATTCAGGTGGCTAACCATGAATTATTCTTCACCACAAATAGTAATGATTTTCCTTTGACTCGATATTTCAATTTTTGATGCAAAGTGGACGTCACCGCTTCTGCCCATGTATCCAAGGGCGTCCAAGAAAATAAGAGTAAGAAGGACGGATGTCCATCACATAGAAAGTCGAGTTAAAAGTTTGAGAACCAACTTTAGTAGGGAGGTATACTTCTCCATGGACCATCCCTTTGGATCCATCAAAATCCCTTACAACTATGTCACTTAGTTTCAACACCAAACCTTCGTAATCAAACCGATCTAGGGTGCCTTTGGGTAAGACATTTAAAGAGGACCCAGGATCCACCAATACATGGGCTAGAGTGGTTCCTTTGCATTCAATAGAGACATGCAATGCCTTGTTGTAGTTTCTTCCTACTAGAGTCAAATCAGCATCAGAGAAACCTAACCCATTATTGGCAGTCAAACTCACCACATAAATTTCGAACTGATCGGCTATGGTCTCTTGAGGAACATGTGCTTTCTTCAAAAATTTGATCAATGCTTGAGAATGCGCATCAGAACAAAGAAATAAAGATAGCATAGAAATCTTGTAGGGGTTTTTCCCCAACTGCTCTACTATCTTATAATCACTCTTCCCTATAATCTTCAAAATCTCCTTCATCTCTTGGGTGGAGGGTTCCTCAGCAGTAATATCTTTGGAAAGCACCTTCATCCTGGCAAGCTCAATAATCTTTTCTTTTCCCCTAGCATCAGTACTAGGTTTGTCAATAGTAATTCAGACAGGTGTGGTTGTGGTGGTTGGAGGTGAAATGTTAGGAGATAAAATTCTCCCCGTCCTTGTCACCTTGCTAGAGCCAGCAATGTTGGTAATGTCATCAATCTTGTCTTCATCAATCCAACAGTTTTGTTTAATGCCATGATAGTATACTTCAGCACCATGACTCCATGGTACTACCTTATCGGATGAATAAGGGACTGGCCAGGAGTTATAATTATCAATGGAGCAATCTTCGGTTCATTGGAAATCTTGATAGGACCTTTTAAAGAGATCCTAATAGGTTTGTTGGAGATAGTGATGATGGATATGTCCTTAACTTCTTGAGGTGCAACTTCAGTCAAACTTTTTACGAACAGACTTTTTTCAAAAAGGATCTCATGGCTATCTATGAGGTGTTAGACACCCTTTTTCAGCCATTCTCATCCATCAACTTGTTCGGCACAACAGCAATAGTTTCTAAGACAACCAGGGAAAACCCGAATACCTCAATGACAGTACTAGGTTTGTCAGTGGAGTAGTCAAGTCTTCAATAGAGGAAATAAAAGCAGTGTCTTCAATAGCGTTGACACCTTTTCCATGATTTGGCATATGCGTGGTGATAACATTTGGATTTGGAAGAAGATCAAACTCAACGACCTTGCTGTCATTGAGGTATTGGATTTTGCATTTCAAATCCCAACAGCAATCAGTGTCATGTCCGGGACTATTGGAGTGGTAAACACATTTGGCATTCGGGTTATACTTTGGAGATGAATCATTGGGATTTGAAGGGGTATAATGCAATGTTACCAAATTAGCCTTCAACAGGTGTTGTAGGGCTTGAGATAGTGACAAGTGGATCCTTGTAAATTGTCTTCTTGGAATATCAGGTCTTTGGTAGCCAGCTTGTTGTTGTGGTTTTTGAGTAGAGGTTGGATTGGAGATTAGAACTGCATTTACAGACTGACGATGGTCCTTCTTGATATGACCCCTTGACCCATACACGACATTAGTTTCTTTTTTACCGGTAAAAGTTTTCTTCACGGTATTTGATGTAGAGGTAAAGGCCATGGGAATCTTCCCACTTTTAATACCGCTCTCGACCCTTTCACCAGTCAAGATTAACTCAGTGAAACCAGATGATGAGCTCCCAATTAAAATTTTGAAAAATGGTCAGGTCAATGTTCCCATGAACATATCCACCAACTCCCTATGATTCAATGGTGGCCGCACCCTTCCTGCCAGGCATCTCCATTTCTGCTCGTACTCTTTGAAGCATTCATTGGAACCCATGGTCATTCCTTGTAACTGCACTCTAGTTGGCTCTAGATCAACATTATACTGATATTGATGGTAGAAGTCGGTGGCCAAGTCTTCCCAGGTATGGATTTTGGAACCCTCTAACTGGTAAAACCACTCCAATTGAGTCCTAGGTAGACTCTCTTAAAATAAGTGCACCCACAACTTCTTATCAGTGGTATGCGGTTGAACTTTACGGACGTAAGATCTCAAGTGAAGCTTTGGGCTCGAAATCCCATCATATTTAGCAAAAACTGGAATCTTGAATTTGTGGGGGATTGCCACCCCAGGAACCAAACCCAAATCACAAAAATCTAGACCTGGTACAACTTGAAATTCCATAGCCTTTAATATGTCCTCCAATTGCTTATACTTGTCTTCAGCTGGTGGATATTGTTCGTCAAAAAAGTCCTCGTCCTCAGAGATTGGATTGTTACCACCCCCAGCACAGGTGCTCCTTGTGTCTACATCCTGATTCTCATCTTCCTCGGAGGAGTCTTATACCATTTGAACTTGTCTAATGGGGCCCTTGAATTTCTTTCCCATGTTGATCAAAGCCTTCTTCTTGGTCTTCTTCTTTGCGACCAGAAGTGACATCAGTTCTTGCTGCCCTTTGGCCAAGGTGAGCAAGGTTTCTTGAAATTGAGAATTTTGTGTCTGCAAATCTTTCACGGCCTGCTCAAGATCCATCTTACTGAAATAAACAGTAGAAATATGAGGAAACATGTTTCGTAAGACCTGCTTATGTTATGATACATGTAATGTGAATGCAAATGTTTTCAAGGATATTTAAGATTTAAATTTGTTTAAACAAAGAAGGAACAGACATTAATTGTATTAATAAGTTCAGACAATTTACAAAAATTCTCTTGGGCTTACAATGAAAGAAGCAAAAATAATACAAAATAAACTCCTAAAACAAAAAAAAAGACCCAAGCTTTCCGTGAGCGCATCCTCTTCGGTGCAATGTAAGCGTTCAAACCTCGCTCTTCATGAAGCTGTCTCGTGAGCTCCAAAACCTTATTCTAACTTACATAGAATTGAGTTTCAAAGGTGTCTCGCTCTCCTTTGAGTTGAATCCACAATCTTTGTAACTCCTCAAGAGTAGTCGACATGTCAGGATAAAGAATAATGTAGGGAACATCTCCTACGGCAATAGGCTCCACGATGATAGGTAGGATGGCCTCATATGGCATCATAAGGTCTTGAGCGCGAGCTCGCACCCACTTGAGATAAGGCTCTAATGGGATAGAATTCTTATGCCCTAATGTATTGCTATCAACTTTGTTCACCATGCCCCAAGCTCGTACAAATATTTGACGATAACCTTGGGCATCGTTCTCATATTTAAATACAATTCCTTGGACAACCGTGTCATGAGGTCCATCCCTCTGAGCATACCCAAACTGTCGTAGACCCAAGAAAGGATTATAGGTGATACCTCCCCTAATACCAAAGAGACGACATTAGGGAATTCCCCACAACGGTCAGTAATGATAACATCCTCCAAAGATCGAGAACACTAATGAATATCCGAATGTAAGAGTGACATCAACCTACTAGATCATCTCATGCCTTGCTCATTTTTCAAAACAAAAATCAAGGAAGGTGAAAAATAAACCACCTATCCAACAAAGGAGGAAACACATAAGAATTCCCCTTCTCTTCATGGTGCGAGTGTGAAGAGAGTGCAAAATGTCTCCAAGTAAGGTAGGCACCAGGTTATGAGATAGAAAAACTTTGACCGCATTCACATCTATGAGTTGGTCTAGGTTAGGAAATAGTACCATCCCATAGATTAGAAGGGCCAAAACCTCTTCAAAAGCTTGAAAATCTAAAGCATCCCATAACTGTTGTGCCTTCTCAAACAAAAACTTGGCTAGAAACCCCTTAACACCACTTCTTGTTTCCCAATTTACCATAATGTCGGACCATTGCAAATGTAAAGCTCAAGCAATCTCCTTAGGTCTTGGGTCTTTCTCAATACCAGTGAAGGGTAATTGATCAAGAATAGGCACTCCTAATAACTGAGAAAACTCTTCCATGGTAGTCACTAATTGGTAATCAGGAAACGTAAAGCAATGGTGTTTAGGGTCAAAGAATTGGAACAACACATGTGTCATGTCCTCTTCAAAGTTTGAGGTAGCCAAGTTGATGAGACGACCATACTACTTGGTGGCGGAGAATATTGGGGAACCCTTGACACTAATTCCTTAAGTTGAGGAGACACTTTCACAAGGTTGATTCGGATAGTATTTCTTCGCATGGAATCCTTGTCCTACAAAACAACACAAAGATAAATCCAAAGTCCTTGAAATTGTTAGTGCAAAATGCCATGGTATGTGTCATGATGTTATGTACAAGTAAACATATACAAGAAAAGTAAACAAGTCCTTAGGTTTAGGCTTGCATGAGGTTTCATAGGCAAGTACCCTCTTGAAGTTTAGTTGGTTCAACCTGTCCTAGAAAGTAATCGGGTTCTATGGAATCTCAATATCATTGATCTTTCTTCATTGGGCATTATTTCAGCGCAAGCCTCTTTATTGGCGACCAAAATATCCCAAAAGTCCGATCTCAATGAGCGTAGTATCGAGTATCAACCAACTTAGGACTGCACCAAAGCCGGCTATCTCACTACTTCCTAATGGACAAGTCGTTCAATTAAAGGTTCTATGGTTAGTTAGTGCTTCATGACACCACACAGCGACCCCGTATTATCCTTAATTTGCCATAAGGGATACCGGTACCTACAAATGTGTCACACTAACATAGCTATTATTTGAACCAAATCGGTCTACACCGTACATCTCTACAATCTTTTCTACTTACCTAATGATGTTCCCAGATCCGGGTAGAGGATCACTATAAAACCCAAACAAGGACCCAAAAAATGTAAAGCAAACAAGTTAAACAATGAAAGCCTTTAAAGGTGATCTAGTTTCTAAGGTAACCCCACTTTTAAGTTTTTTCCCCAGCAGAGTCACCAGTTCTGTAATACGGTGGGATAACTGACTTGGGTGTTTTGCTTTTTATGGCAATTGTTGCAGATAGCAAGAGTCGACACCGACTTTTCTTTTATCCAATAAAGGAAAGGGTGAAAAGAACAGGAAATACCTTTTGAGAATTTTCTTTATGAAAAGGGAAGGTGTTAACACCCTTTTCATCCGTAGTTATCTACGGGATTTTAATCGCTAGCTCACTTTGAAATGCTTTATAGATGTGTTTGTGATTTGTTTCGAAAGTATTTTTGAAAAGTTCCTTTGTTTAGGCGAACTTTGTAATGATTATCGTCTCTATAAGAATGTGTACAAAGTGTTAACTTTTAAAAATATTTCATGGAAAATGTTGGTGTGTTTGAAAGATGTTTTGAAGATGATTGTGAGCAAGCAACTATGAAAGTTCTACCTTCTAAAAAATTCTTAGTTCTTTTCCTCCTCCTTTAGATATTGTTATCTTACCATTAATTGATAAGAAGCCCTATCATTGGATGTGAAAGGACATGCTTGGGTCATTGTATAGTCATATAATGCAATGTTGTAAGATACTTTAGCAAGTTTTGTAAGGGTCTGAGATCATTTATGAAGGTAACATTTAAAGGGTCATCGAGGAACTATGATCTTGTATTTGATTGTTTTGGCTAAAGTATCTCACATGCGAAACATGACTATTTTTCTCAAGGCAACAAGTGAAGTTAACCCTAGAGGTGCAAGTGTGCCAAGTGTTTTTTTTCGTGCTTTTTTGTCTTGAATTAGAGTTGTCTACTTGTTGATTTTATGTATTGCCATACAAACCCTAATTACTAGCATTTATATTGAAAGCGATAAATTGCAGAAATGTAAAGTTCTACGCTATTACATCATTTGGGGATGGGGATATAATTTACAAATGAGGAGGTAAGATAAATTGCACCTAATTACTATTACAACCATATTGAATGAATAAATAATATACAAGAATGTAAAGGCAATGTGAAAGGGAAATGAAATTATTTTTGTTTGGAGTTTTTGAGAGGGTTTAACTTAATTAAATTAAAAGGAAAAATAAATAATTAGTCTAAGTTAACTTAAGAAAAATAAACATAAGTTATTTTTAGAAAAGAAATTGAATTAATCAAGAAAGCAATTTTTTAGGGTTTTTATTAATTGGTTTTATCTTAATTAAACTAGTATAAAAAGTTAATTAATTAAAAATCTTAAGTTCTAAGAAAATTAAAAAAAAAATCTAAATCTAATATTATTTTAATTAATAAATAAAAAAAGAAACTAAATTTGTTTGGAAAATATTTTTCGTTTTTTGTCCTAAATAAAATACAAGTATATTAATATATATAAATAATAAATAAAGATATATATTTTTTGGGTTTTTTATTAATAAAAATAATAGTTATAATAATGTTAAAAATAATAAAATAAGGAAAAGAAAATAAAAATATAAAAATGAAACAAAAGTTAGGAGGGTGCAAAATTGGATTGGGTGGTTTTTGAAGTAAAAACAATTTTGGGATTTAGGCCCAATATGGTTTTTGTAAGTCAGAAAAGTAAGAAAATAAAGACAAGGAAATGGGCTGCGTTGCAAAATAAATGAGGGGTGATGCTGAGTAAAATGGGACAAGGCCCATTGGATGAGGCCCGCTGGGCTGCCTGTTCAAACAAAAAAGGATGGAAAAATATGAGAAAAATCACAAAAGGTCTCGTTGGGGCTCGAACCCAGGACCTTCCATAATAATCCCTTTACGCGCGCTCTTTCTACCACTAGGGTGGCTATACATTCAGTGTTATAAACAAAACCATAAATATATATTAGAAAACCAGTTCTAAGGATAAACTTCATCTTCTTTCTTGAGCCGCCAGAGCCTCTATAACTCATCCATTTCTCAACCGTTCTCAAAAGTATGAACATCAAACTTGTTAGAAATTTCACCATAATTCCAGAAATGTAAATAACTTAAATAATGGCTCAAATATGAGCACTAATTTTAACTAGTACCAATTCCAACCTAATTTTTTCATAAAGTTCAGGTTCAAAATTCTCACTACTTAGGCAACATAAATGAATTCTAAGGACATGGTTATTTTCAGGGCTATGATACCTACATTTTATCTTCACAAATCGAAACCAAATGAAGCCTATATGAAAAGTTTAAAACTCAGAAAACTCACCTTGAAAATGGAATTCGTGTTTTGAGTTTGAGCTTGTTTCAAGGTGCTGCAATGATCAGGTTAGCTTCCTTGAGTCCCTAGGAAGCTAATGCAATGATTAGCTTGAATGGAGAGTGGTTGAAATGGTCTGGAGAAGACCAACTGCAATGCTCTGTTTTTGTTTATGGAAGATGAAGAAGATTGTGTTACAATTGGGAAACAATGACAAGGATGAGTTGTATTTGATGTAAGGAAGCTTTGAAAATGATTTTGAGGGAAAACGCACGATGGAAATGGAAGATACAAGTTCAAGGTTAGAAACTTTAAACATGTTTGCTTCTGATCAATTATCTTGAGTATGGACAGAGACAACAAGTTAGGAGCTCAAGAAGAGTTGACCTTTGCAAAAGCAATACTTTATCAAAATGAAAATGGTAACTTTGTTCCATAAATGGAAAACCAACTTGGACAAAGCTTCAAACACTTGTATAAGGGCTTAATCAATTATGTAAGCCATTAATTATGGAGTGAAACACAAGTTTGAGGCCTGCAAAGCAAATATTATGCAGCATGGCCATGGATTTGGTTATGTGTTCATCACAAAATTGTGTTGTAATTCAAGTTTGAAGCCCTAATTTCATATCTTAGATTCTATTAGCTCAAGCATGATCTCATTAAGTTCTTGTACATTTTGGAAAGCTTGTAACTTCCCCTAAAACCTTCATGTTTTTCATTTTTGAAGAATATAATTGGAACTATGTGAAAAAGTTTCCATGAAGTTGGTACCAAAAATATGCCTAACTAGGTCAAATTTTCACTAAGTGTTTTTATCAAAAGTGCATGACTTTATGAACTCACAACTCAAAATAAATGAATTTATAAAAACTTGTATGCCCTACAATGTTTTAGATCTCATTTAGATATACAACTTTCATTTTGGAATTTTTTCTTGAATCATCTTGCATCTTGGTGAGAATTTGGCATGAAGTTATGAAATAATAAGACTTAAAACACTTAGAAAAATTTCTAAGTCTTGAAAACTTTGACTTTTCAAAATGACTTTTGACTTTCTTTATTTCTTGATGATCAAGTTTCATATTTTTGAATGTCTTGATGAAATGTGATCTTTGAAACTCAATTTTGATCAAAAAGTCAAAGTTTGACTTTTGGTGTATATGTTGACTTTTCATCAGTTGACTGAATTTCAACTATCAATCAATTGATATTGAGGAATGTCTTGAGCCATGAAATTAGGTCAATATGTTTTATTTGAATCCTTGATATTGTGCTTCAAACCATTAGATCATGTATTAGGTCAAAAACCCTTTATCAGCCAAATACAGTAAAAACCCTAATTTTGACCATTTTTCTATTTTGGGGATTTGAACAATTTTCTTGGGGAATCGTGATCCAAACTTGATCAATTGATACATATGACTCTAAAATGTTGATATTGGTCCAAAATCTTGAAGTTTGACTGTAGGTTGACCACATTTGACTTTTTACCCAATACAACTAATTTTAGGTCATCCGATCAATTGACAGAGCAATTTTGTGATCCAAGACTTGAAACTTGACATGAGCAATATTGAGGGTATATAATGATCCAAGAAAGTCATTTGAAGTATTAGAAGTCCAATTTTCCTTGTGCAAACATAAACCCTAATTTGAGGCATCAGTGTTGAGGAGATGGCTTGACCTAGTCAACCCTTGTGCAAGCTTGAGCTTTTAAAGATCTTTGTGAGAAATGTATTGAGAAAAGAGAGGGAAAATTTTGGGCTACAACACCCTCTAAACAGGTTGATATCTAAAATCCAAAAGTCCCCAGGACAACCAGCAACCATATTTACAACATTTGCTCCTCCGTGTTTTGGAAAAGGATTATTTTTCACATTAGGGCCAACATCTTTAAAGGATAGGAGGCCAGATCTCACCATCTTTTGTACTTCAGATTTTAAACAATAACAGTTCTCAATGTTGTGCCATGGGGCTCCCTGATGAAAAGAACACATCTGGTCTGCCTTATAATACCAAGGTAAAGGTGAAGGTATAGTAGGGGTGGCCTGGTCTGAACCAACCTCTTATGAATCAAAGCCGGGAATAACTATGCATAACTCATCAGAATGAAGTCAAAAGCTTCTCTCTTCTGACTTTTCCCTTGAATCCCCTGAGGAGATGGTCTTTGATAGGCAACAGTGGTTGGAGCTACATTGACAACTGGAGTCACAGAAGCAACATGTTGCTGGTATCAATGATGTCTTCTTGTTGGTTTAATATTCCTTTCCCCAATAACAACATTCATTTCACTTTCTTTCTTTCGAGAGAACCCGTATGATGACTTCTTTGTCCCATCATCTTTCGTCAAGCGCCCTTCTCTGACAGCTTCTTCTAGTCTAATACCCATGCTTACCATTTCGGTGAAATCACTCGGTGCACTAGCGACCATCCTTTCATAATAAAATGATCCAAGGGTTTTCAGGAAGACCTTGGTCATTTCTTGTTCTCCTATAGGTGGCACCACCTGGGAAGCTATCTCGCACCAATGCTGTGCATATTCTTTGAACGACTCCTGGTCTCTCAGAGCCATTGCCCTCAATGGGTCACGGTCAGGTTCCATGAACATATTATACTTATGCTGTTTTATGAAGGCTTCCCCTGGATCATTGAAGGTGCAGATACTGCTACTGTCCAAACTCATATACCACTTCAGAGCGGCCCCAGTTAAACTATCTTGGAATAAATGAATAAGAAAATGTTGATCATCATAGTGGGTGGATATTTTCTGGATATACATCACGAGGTGGTCACAATGACAAGAGTTTCCCTTGTACCTCTCAAATTCTGGCACTTTAAACTTCGTTGGCACCTTCACATTGGGAACTAGGCAGAGTTCACTGACATTCTGTCCAAATAATTCTTTTCAAATCGAAGGGCCTTCATTTCCTTCCGCATCTCATGGAACTGGTATTGAAATTCATCCAGTCGGTCATAGAAACCCATACTTTCACTTGGTGGAGGAACAGAATGATGAACTTCATCATTAACAAACGACATAACATTCACCGAAGGAGGTGCGGTATAATGGATATCATTTCTATCCATAGGAGTAACATGCACCACATGAGGTGCAGGAGTAGAAGCAGCTTGAACAACTGGAGAAACTTGAGCATCAAGATTATAACCTTCTGGCATGAAATTTGCTGGAATTCCCCACGGGTAACCCTAAGGCATATGATTCTGAGCAAAAGTAACTGGAGTAACAAAAATGGGAGCTATCGGAGCTTCGGAAGTGATTGTTGGTTGTTGTGGCTGTGAAATTGGTGGATGATGCTAAGCAGCCACCAATGATTCCATCAAAGCAGTTAGATTAGCCATACCGGCCTTCAAAGCAGTAACCTCTTTGCATAGCTCGCGATTCTCTTGTTCAAGATTCTCCATCTTCTTCCTGGAATTAGCCCGAGTATTATACCAGCGAGACAACTTGTTTTTTAACGAGGTAGAGAAACACAGTAAGACACTTGGGTATGAACAGAAATTCAATAAATATGTGCAATATGATGCATGATATGCAATAAAAATGATTTATTTATTATTATTATTATTTCAAGGGATTCAAAGATTTATAGACAATTTGCAAATAATAAAGTACTAACACATTTTGAAATACTGAAAATATCATTATAACAACTTCAAAATGGATTACAACTTTTAGTATAAGTTTCAGCAATCCTAAGTACAAGAGAAGATAAAATCTAAAATCCTAAGAAGGCAAAGCTGATGAAGATCACTCCACACACTGACGCTTTAGCGTGAGTCTTGCAATCTGAGCCTTCAATTGCTTATTTTCTTCTGGGAAGTGAGTAACTAAGTCCTGATTGAGATTTAAAAGAAAATAAATCCTCTTGCCTCTCCATCATCTCTACATCACGACTCTCAAGAATCTCGATTAGGTCATCCTTCTCTTTCAAGTCTGCTCGGTAGGACATCTCTAAAGTCTAACACTTGTTCTTCCAGGCCACCTTGTCCTACTGCATCCTGACTAGGGCAAGTTGAAACTCTTCTACATCATCTAAAAGGGGAGGAGTGGTCTTCACAAACATATCAGGCATAGGTTCTTCATGGTAATATGGCATCTTCAACTGAATTTCCCTTGCTTGTACCCACCGGAGATAAGGCTCCAAAGAAACAGCTCTTCTAGGTCCAAAGTCTTTTCTACTCTTCCTGTGGATATGGCGCCAAGCCTTTGCAATTTCCTCCTTAGCTTCCTTATGATTCTCTCCTTCTTTAAGAAAGAAACCACTCAGATGAATACTATTTGTCTTGTCTCTCATCTGATATCCAAGCTGACGTCGTGCAAGAACGAGATTGTAGTTAATTCTTCCCTTTGTACCAAGAAGGGGTACATTGGGGAAAATAACATAACTATCGAAAATGTCAACATCATAGTAAGCTTGATGATACCAAACAACATCGGAATGAGTTAGGGTCATAATCTTTGGAGCCCAACTAGGTTCCCTCTTGATATCCCAGAAAGCATCAGACCGAGGTAAGTGTGAAATAAACTACTGATACAACAAAGGTGTGCAACAAATGATCATGCCTCCATGATAAGAATCCTGAAGATGAATGGAGTGATAAGAATCTCCTAATAATGTAGGGACTGGATTCCCAATCAAAAATATCCAGATGGCATTAATATCCACAAATTTGTCGATGATAGGAAATAAAAACAACCCATATGCAAGTAGAGAAAAGATGGCCTCAAAAGCAACCATACTCTTCATCTTGGCAAAGTAGCGAGCTTTCTCCAATAAAAGTTGAGCTGGTAGTCCTCTCATTCCTCCTTTGGTAGTCATGTGGGTCTCAATCTCAGACTTCCCTAAATGAATCATAGCAACAATCTCATGAGACTTTGGCTCCCCCTCCAAACTAGTGAAAGGAACACGATCAGTAACAGGTAAACCCAGTAGGTAAGAATACTCCTCCAATGTAGGCATCAACTGATAATCAGGGAAATTAAAACATCGATACACCGAGTCATAGAACTGGACCAAAGTCGAGATAATACCCTCCTTCATCCTGAGCTTCAGGATGGATCCATATTTCTTTTGAAAATTTGTAGAACTCTCGATCTCGGGAATCAGACTCATCAAATCATCTATCTTAGGATCCTTGAAACTGTACTTCCAAGTCTTTCTTTTTCAATAATCCATGGTCGAAAAGTACCTGAGATATTCGCAAAAAGTCAACTTTAAGTCCCTTGAAACAAAAATGTTTTAAAGGATGCTCATGGGTGCATGAATGCATGATGCAACAATTACACACAAGATCACAAACATTGGGATTCATAGGTTCGATGTCACGAGCATGAGGTCAAAAGTACTACCCACAAAGTATGGTCTAATAGTTTATCACCTGCCGAACAAGGTTCTAAGAGGTTCCTAGATTCTACATCCTTCTTTCAGATATTACCAACATCCCGATTGACTCGATAATTAGTAATATTCTCAGGAAAAACTCGTCTGAGTGTAGTATCGCGTGACAACCATTTCTAGATTACTCCATCATAGTTTCCGCACTACACCTAAAAGGCTAAGATTGATTAAGGGTTCTACAGTCCTTAGTTTCAGCAGGCTCCCAAGTCTAAAGCATCACGTCTTCCCAATTACTCGGTAAATGATACTACAGTCAAAGGGGCCTCCACTGAGTGGGGGATCTCATGCCTCCTTTTTTGGGATTACTCCCTCAAAGTTAACATGACTATACCGCACGTCATATCTTAAGTTTTCCCAAGTCCAGGTAGAGGACTTATGAGAAATCACAAAGCACTCTAAAAACCAGGAAAATCCAGACAAACATATATACAACACATAATATATAACAAATAATAGCACATACACAAATAAACAAAGATAGGCTCAACCCACTTAGGGATGGACCAGCAATTGGTTGATCTTTTCCCAGCAGAGTCGCCATTTTTTCTGTAGTGGTAGAAATGTTGAGACTAAGCCATTGGATTGACTTGACTCACACAGATCAAATAAAAATTGCCACCACACTTTATTGTTTCCAAAGGAATGGGAAAAGAGCGAATAACCCAAAAAAGGGGAGAGAATCTAAGTTCGGGGGTTAGTTATGCAAAGGGAATGTATTAGCACCCTAAATATCTACGATATTTTGCAGGAACCTCTTTGTAAATTTGTTTATTTCGGCTATAAGTGTTGTATACAAAATAGATGGTGGAGATGGGAACAAATTATTTTTTTGCAATTTTTGCACCCGCCGCAGTTGCAAACCTTTAGTGCCTACGTACCACCTTCCGTGCAATAGGGGATCCGGGTACTCGTAGTTCACCTTTAAAAATTTTAAAAACACAAATATGTTGGTTAATTTTAAGAGACAAGACATCATCGTCATATCCGAGTGGAGAACATACTCACTACCCACAATTATGAGAAAGGAGAATTACATCATCTCAAAGTGAAGGATATAGCTTGGATTTTAAAATCAACAAACCCTCGCGACACCCAAGTGAAAAATATCTCACTTTACTATATATCATAGAAGTATTAGAAGCTCGCATCACTACAAGGGTTGACAAGAGTCTAATCTTTTGAGAAAAGTTTAAAGTAAAAAGCCAAAGTGGCAAAATGTTTTAATAAGATTGATTGACTTTTAGTCTTCCCACAAAAAATGTCAAAGTATGATTAAGTTGGTTAAAATTTGATTAAGAAAATATTTTTGAAAATGCATGGACCTAAGTCCAAGTTTATTGTGAAATCGATTCAAGTTTAGAAAACAAGAATAGTTTTGAAAATGAGGGAGAAGATTTTTGAAATTAAAGAAGATGAGAGGACATGAAGGAACTATCCTAAAGCATAAGGTAAAAGCTAGGGAAAAGAATCATCTAACCAACAAGAAACTAACACTTGACATAGTGAGTCAATGTAGAATTCCCATCCTTTGGGTTGAAACCAAACAAGCAAAGATAATAAATCCCTTAAGAATACCAAGCTTCAAATGCACCAAGTCTTCAAAAATTTAGCAGAGTAACGGTTGTATATATATGAATCCCCAATCATAGATAAAGCATATAATCAGAATAACCCGCACATAAAGAAAACAAACAACCCAATGTCCTAGGGTAAACCCCAAGAACTATAGACAAAATAACAATAGAAGTCACCAAGTCTCAAGGTATGTAAAGGTCTCTACTCCTAAGTCCAAGAAGTTAATAACTCCAAAATGCCAAGGATAGTAACCAAATAGTCCAAGTAACATTAAAGTTTTATTATTATTCAAGTTGGTTATTAGGTATCTTCAAAAAGTAAATGAAGAGCTCAAGTGAGCAAAAATGAAAAGATGTAAAGATAAATGCTCATGTGAGAAAAGATGAAAATAACATGAAATTTAAATGCTAAAATAAATGGTGCATAAAAATAAAGGCATAAAGTAAAAGCATAAAAATAAAAGTCAATTGTTAATGAGTTAGAAATTAGAGATTAGTTGAATGGCCATCTTAAAACTTGCATTGGAAAAATAATTAGAATATTGATAAAATCAAAGCCTCTCAACAACAAGTTTCATTTTCTTTTTGTCAAGTATATAATTCATTTCAAAATCTCGAGGCAATAATAAATGATCAATGATGTTTAGATGATTCACTTAGTCCAAAATTTATGAAGATTCATTAGAGGATTAATAAGAACAAATCCTCCTAAAAATGAACCTCAAGGTTATTGGATCAAAGGTTTTAAATTAAACATACTTGGGCTTGCAAACATAGGTTTGGACCACGAATGATCATTTCTCAAATCGGGACAAAATTTAGCGCTATGTTAAGCAATCGTAAGTGGACTTATATAGAAGTCGCCCCTATTTTGAGGCGGTCAATAGCAATCTATGTGCCATATGTTTGGAGAGATAATATATAGATCATCCTCTAACAACATTTGGCACAAATGATAAAGGGATAATATGAAGAGGGAGTGGATGCAATGTATGAAATTAGGGTTTCAAATATCATCAACATCGTTCAGCCATTTTGGTGGATTTAGTTTCTCAACCTATCAACACCCAAGATCCAATGAGGTTGAAGTATTTATCACCAAATGAAGTCCAAGTCAGAACCAAATAATAATAATAAAATAATAATAAAATAATATTTAATAAAACAAAATTAAAATGGTTAATAAAAGGAGAATAATTTATAAAATACACAAAGGATATTAATACACCAAATAAAAATCCTAAAAAATAATCAGAGGTCAAACATGATTTAATAAAGATTGACAAAAAAATTTCAGAATTTTTTAAAGTCAGCAACTAATTTTAAAAATTAGAGAAAATAAGCAAAATAAACCAAAATTCGTGAAAAATAGTAAAATAAGAAATAAAAATGAAATGAAGTCACCTATATTAGTTAAGAGGTCATTTGATCCTTCCATAATTTGTTTATAATTTAAAAAGGTCAGAAAGTATTTTTAAAATAATTAAAATAAGGCAATCAATGCAAAAATTATGAAAAATGTCAAACTTAAAAATAAAAATATGAAAAACATTCACAAAGTTAGAAACAAATCAAAGTATTTTTGTATATTTTTTTCATATTTTTTGGATAAAAATTAAAAGAGTTATGAATTTTTAAAGATAAAGGAATTTTAAAAATAATTTTGTAAAAGTAAAATAAATCAGAAAAACCACACGCGTTGGATCTCTTTCACTTATACACGCTGGCATATCTAATGGATCTGAGGTGAGGGAGTATCATGAATCCAAGTCAAGGCGCGCGCATGCAACACAAGAAAGTCTAACCAATCAAAATAAAACAATTGGCTGAGCGTCATTGGTTGAAGAACGACACGTAGGTCATCTTCAACCTCCAGCCTCCTGCAAATAGGGAAAAACCAAGATCCTTGAATTTGTAAATTTACGCGTTCATAGTGGTACAATTAGATGCGTCTACTTGAGAAGATCACAACCATATGCTCGCAAAAAATTTATATAAAGCACAACATAGTCGATTTGGAAAAAACCAGAGATGTTTGAAAATATTAAAATAAAAAATCATAATCACCAAATGAATTGTTTCACCAAAATTGAGTTAAGAGGAAGCATCAGTGAACATCATAGACCATTCCAGTAATTTGAGTTAGAAGATTTAGTGCCTTAAACTACCTGAACAAAGTCAGATGAACTTGCTCTGTAAATGGACTTGGCTAACACGATTTATGGCACCTCAAGGCTTGATTCTTCTTCTGTTAGCTTCAGTGAAGTTCAAGGATGAAGGATCAATGAAGAAATTGGATTGAAAAGTGGGGAAATAGGAATTTGAAATCTCAGAAAAGTGATTTATGAAGGGAGTTTGACAGAGTGATTTTGGTTGTTCAAGCTTGCGAAAAAGAGTGGAATAGAGCCTGTATTTATAGTATAAGTGAATGGAATCAAGAGGAGGGGTGAATGATGCAATTTAACTTGAAATCGTGCACACTTGTGATCATGAAGAAAGTGTGATCACATATGCATCAAAACCCATTCAAACAATGCGTTTTGTCACTCTAAATGATCCAAACATCTTTGGTAATCATGCTTAAGTGAAAAAGGCGTGGTAATTTGGTGATTAGAAGCCATATTATGAATTTAAAATTCTGACTTTGGAGAAAACTTCAGTTTTAAGGTACCATCTTTGAATCCATGGTGTTTACAGCTCAATGGGTCTTAGGGCGTGCTTCTTGAAGCATTTTAAATATAAAGTCTCCATATTTGCAATGTGCCAAGAGTGGGATCAAATTGATGTTTGAGCTAAAAGTTGTGATGAGTCAAAGTTGAGAAAAATATGCTGACTTTTTGTACTTAGAAAAATTCTAAGTTTTTCTTCAAAAGTGACCTATAATGTTTTGAGTTCAAACATGGTCTTCATCTAAAATTGAGCTTTGATCAATGATGCTAACTTGAAGTGGACTTCCTAAAGAGAATTGTGAAACTTGAATCAATCAAAAATACCAAATATTGAAAAAGTTATGGCCTTGTGAAATTAGTGAAAATTCATGAGATGACCTATAATTTTTTGAGTTCTTAGGGCATCTTTCACCCATTTTCAAGTCTTGCACATAAAAGAAGAGTTGAAGTTCACATCCTTAAGATCATTATGGAAAAATAATGGGCTCAAGGAGATAAAAAGTGAACAATTTATGATCATTTGAAGTCACATAAGGGGATGACCTATCTAGAGAACCTGTAATCTTTCTCAATCATTAGGAATCTTCCATACATAGTTTGCTTGAAACTCTTGAAGTAATTTGTTGATAACCCTTTAAAGAGAAGTACATCTTTGGAATCACTCAAAAAGCTCAAAAGATAAACAAGATGTAGCCCTTATAAGTTCAAAACCCTAGCTCCTGAATCACCAAAATGACTTGGGAACCCCTATCAATTTTGACAATATTTCTTGCACAATCACTTTTTCCATGTGAATAGAAGTTGTTTTGGATGATAATAATAACCCATAGCAATAATAACCACTTTCAAATATTAAGAATTGAAAGAGTTATACACTTATGATCAAGGAATCAAGAACTTGTCCAATTAGGTCAAACTTCTTTAATCAACCCCTGTATCTTTTTTACTTTCTTTGACAAATTTAGGCATGATGAATCATAGTAGACCTTGTCATGATATTACCTTAAAGAATCTTCAATGATGAAGATTGAATCTCAATGAAGCTTTGTTGAAGAAGGCATGGAAATAAACTCATGAACCTATAAATCCTCCTGATGAAAGGTGTTGTGACCTCACTTATAGGATCATCATTTAGAGCAAACATTCATTGTATTTGTTAGTTAAAAAATTAATAAATATAAAACATATATGATCACAATATACAAATCAATGTGCTTGGTGATCCCTCATTAGAAAACCTAAAGATAGGGAGAAGAGCCAAACCCTAGTTTGATCTTGTTGTGATTGAGTTGATATGAGATGATAGAGGAATCTTAGGGGGGAAATTTGGGGTAAAAAAGTTACCCGTATTTAAGTGTCTTCTATCCGGAGATGCGAAGGTTAAAATCTTTGTGTCGACACGATTGAAGATACTTAAATATAAAACAAGCTCTATTTTTTGCACTAAGAGGCCATGCAATTCTTATGATTGTGCATGCAAACAAACAGATCCAAAGGTGACATAGGACACCATTGGGGAAACACAAAATAAAATAAAGGATCAAAAGAAAATTCGACCGAGAAAATAAATCACTGGTGAACAGAAGACTCGATTTTATTGGGGTAAAGCCCGAGGAGGAGATAAAGCATCATCAACTCAAATATTGAGGAGAAAAGTAAAGGATGACAACGACCGACATATAACTGCAAACTACCTACTTACTGAGAAGATAGCAAAAAAAGTAATGTCGACCCACATGGGGAAAGAAATGGTATGATAATACCGGCCAATACCAATATTAAGGTAGGTCACAAATGGCCAGCATCAGTACTTATAATTGGAAACATATGAATTATTCAGAGCAAAGTGAGTCTCAACAATGAACTATCTCCCATAATGTAGAGACTACCATTCATCGGAGTAAACAAATATCAACAACGAACTATCTCCATAATGATGAGACTACCATTCATCGGAGTAATAAATCTCAATAACGAACTATCTCATATAATGACGAGACTACCATCCATTGGAGTAACAAAAATCTCAACAACGAACTATCTCTCATAATGACGAGACTACTATTCATTGGAGTAACAAATCTCAACAACGAACTATCTCCCATTATGAGGAGACTACCATTCATTGGAGTAACAAATGTCAACAATGAACTATCTCCCATAATGACGAGAATACCATTTATTGGAGTAACAAAAATATCAACAATGAAGTATCTCCCATAATAACGAGACTACCATTTATCGGAGTAACAAATCTCAACAAAGAACTATCTCCCATAATGATGAGACTACCATTCATTGGAGTAACACAAATCTCAACAACAAACTATCTCCCATAATGACGAGACTACCATCCATTGAAGTAACAAATCTTAACAATGAACTATCTCCTATAATGACGAGACTACCGTCCATTGGAGTAAACAAATCTCAATAATGAACTATCTCCCATAATAACGAGACTACCATTCATTGGAGTAATAAATCTCAACAACGAACTATCTCCCATAATGACGATACTACCATCCATTGGAGTAATAAATCTCAATAATAAACTATCTCCCATAATGACAAGACTACCATCCATTGGAGTAACAAAAATATCAACAACGAATTATCTCCCATAATGACGAGAATACCATTCATTGGAGTAACAAATATCAACAACGATTTATCTCCCATAATGATGAGACTGCCATTCATTGGAGTAACAAATCTCAACAATGAACTATATCCCATAATGACGAGACTACCATTCATTGAAGTAACAAAAATCTCAACAACAAACTATCTCCCATAATGACGAGACTACCATCCATTGGAGTAACAAATCTCAACAACGAACTATCTTCCATAATGACGAGACTACCATCCATTGGAGTAAACAAATCTCAACAACGAACTATCTCCCATAATAATGAGACTGCCATTCATTGGAGTAATAAATCTCAACAACAAACAATCTCCCATAATGACGAGACTACCATTTATTGGAGTAACAAAAATCTCAACAACGAACTATCTCCCATAATGACGAGACTACCATTCATTGGAGTAATAATTCTCAACAACGAATTGTCTCCTATAATGACGAGACTACCATCCATTGGAGTAACAAAAATCTCAACAACGAACTATCTCCCATAATGAAGAGACTACCATCCGTTGGAGTAACAAAGTGAATCTTCTATGGGAACTAATAGACTTACTGGGGGAGAACAGGTTGTTCAAATAAAGAGACCTGCCACTTGCTGTTATGAGAAGGAAGTGCAACAATGCTGCTGGAAGATGAATCTTGGCTTCTCTGGGAAAGTGCCAGTACAGTTATGCTATGGAGATAAAGTCTTCTCGTGCAAAATAAATGCACATTTTCCAACCAGGGCTCCAAGCCTGCAAAAATAGAATGATAATGTTTCCAGGAACCACAAATTCAAACTAAAAATAAACTGGAGTGAAATAGTCAACCATGATAACACCTGATGAGAAATAAACTCAAAGGGAAAAACAGATCTAACTAGATAAGGAGTTGAATAGTAAGGCGGAAGAAAAATTCTTCCACTAGAGATAACTCAGTGGGGAAATTGAAATAATATACACTTTATGCTTAAGGTTGACAATCTATTGGAGAGAGGGTAACATAACTCTGTAAAATTGGTAATATGCCAACAAAATATTAATGAATGCAAATGAGTAATGAATTTTAATTTAACTATGCATGATGTATGTATGAATGTATGAATGTATGAATGTATGAATGTATATGTTGACAAGACAGACATATAGCATTCGGAATAACCAAACAAAGTCAGCTTGGGTAAAGTCAACACTCGGCTAAATCACATCCATCATGAAAGTTTCATAAAAAAGTAAGCACTAACTGAGGAAACAAATTCATATTTCACGGCTTAACTCCTCTGGGAAAAACATAATCTGAAAGTAGGCACCAATCGAAGAAGATCGTCTTGCATAGAGTTCTTGATGAAAATCAACTGCTACTGGGGATAATGAGAACTCTTGACAAAATAAACTAAACGACGAACTCCAATGGAGAAGAAACCATCACTTGGAGAAGAGAACTTCCACTGGGGATGATAAACCATCTTCCATCATTGGGAAATAATAGAATTGTAACACCCCAATTCTACCCGGCACATTATGAATGTAAATCAGAGTTTTAAAATTCATACAACTGAATCAGGATGCCACAAATTCAACTTAAAGACACATTGCATTCAACGTGGATACATAACACTTTAGAACTTCAGATGAACCAACAGCAGAATAATTTAATCTCTTAATTCAACAACTTGAACAACTACGCAGCGGAATCATATTAACATCTTTGTCCAACAATTACAGCAACTTCAAAATAACACATACTTAGAAACAATCAAATTAAAGTTCAACAACTGAAATAATCAATAATTAAAAGCAACAAGCGTTCATCCCCCCGAGTATTACATATCAGATCAATGACATCGACTAAAACTACCGAAGGTATACGGCCTTCACTCTGGATTACTTGCATGTTACCAACGTAAGAGTAACATTCAAACAGAAGGGGTGAGATATCTAACAATATAATAAAACTTATGATAAATAATATATTAAATTATATCACATAATGTCACCACTTCTCATCTTATAAACAACAATAATCGCAATGGAATACCAACAATATACACATTTACTGCATCAATATACAACTTCTTTATGCAATCATATAATGCGACTCAATACTATGCAAATGAACGTGGTACCATTAGAGCAGAACTCACATCTCAAAATAATTGCCAATAAATACAGGCATCAACAAGGCATAAGCCTTCATCTTAATATTAGTCAATACAGGCCATCTTAACGAACATCAGCTCCATCTTGATATGTAATGTATGCGACACAATCATGAATGTAGTAACAACAACCATAAATAATAACATCTCAACACAACATCATCGTTGTCCAGAAGCCTACATCTTAATAGCTGCCAATTATTAGAGGCATCTCAACATCATTCATCAACATCATTCATCAACATAATTCATCAACATAATTCATCGCATAATTCATCAACATAATTTCATCAACATAATTCATCAACATAATTCATCAACATAATTCATCGCATAATTCATCAACATAATTTCATCAACATAATTCTACAGTAACTCAGCCACAACAACAATACAACGACAGATCGACAATCTCTCAACATTGGCCATAAGCCTACAACATGATAATGCCTATAATTAATTAATCATCTAAGGCTTACCTATAATTAACAAACCTCTACATATTATTATTTTGTAATACTACCTCATTATCATCATTAATCTTACTGTTATGAACCAAGCAATAATCTATAATCATCTTATCCTCATCATACTTCACAACATCATCATAGCGATTAACGCGGGAAGCTAACTCTAATCCTAATTTGTGTTACTAGGATTATCCTTCTTATCCTTCATTTTAATCCTTAAGAATGAAGTTCACCATGTTATCTATTCAACGCTTCAAACAAAACCTCAAATGGAGTCCGGAAACTCAAGTTACAGCCTTAGGAAACGAATCTGCCAAAAATCAGACTACATGAGTCGACGCATAATGTTTTGAGTCGACACGTACTAGGCTAAAATCCTGCATGAGTCGACGCGTGATCCTCTTGTGTTGACTCATACTGAGTCTGCAACACTGCATGTATCGATGCATAATCCTATGTATCGACTCATCCTGAGTCTAAAAACCTGCATGTGTCGATGCATGGCCTTTGAGGTCGACTCATATTGTTCTATCATGAATATTTTCTGTGTTTTCACTGCGATTTCCCTGCCTTAGGCCCTAAAAACATTCTCTAATCATAGGTAATCATCAATTATAATAATCCTATATTTCTACATCAATTATACAGCATTAGAGCATCATTACTCATCTCTAAATCATTGATCTTCATCATACAACAATGTATACATTTCAATCATAAACAAGATAACTTTTCACATCTAATCCCACATACTAATCATCATAAACGCTATTATAGAGTCAGAACCCCACCCTTTTCTGATTGAATTCCGTTCTGTCTCTTTTCCTTCTTTTCTGCAACTTTCACGTTCTCTTCCAACCCTAATTTCTTTCTCTTCTTACTGCTACTTATTTTTCCATATTAATTCTAAATAACTAATATAATAACCCTATAATTATCATTATATCTTAATGGGCTTAAAACTCCTACACCCCCTTTCTACTACTTCTAGTCCTTAAAATAAGCCCACATCAAATAATGTTATTATTCTAATATTATTCCACAACTTAATAGAATAAATAAATCCAATAACAACAACACATCAACTATTATCATAACCCAACTTCTTAAATAATCCAAAAATAATAATTTAATTAAATAATTAATTAAATTACGGGTGTTACAAGAATTCTCAAGAGAACTCTCATAAGATGCAAGCTATAAAAGGAAAGAGAACCTCAGAAGGCCTTCAACTAATCATAACTTTACAAGGGAGGGAAGGAAATCTCAAACCAAAAATTCTCGAAGTTCAAAACTCCACTGGAGATTATATAATCTCTTTTGTCACAAGGGATAAGAGAGTTATCAATATTCATATCAGTATTCACAACACTGGGGACGCCAAACTTATAAGACACCCATCATTGCATAATCTTACTCGGGAGACAACCCGTTCCACTAGGGAATACAAGTTTTCACTTAGTGAGATGAGAAACATCTTCTGTGCAAAAATCGAAGCTCAAGCGCCACTGGGGATGACACAACATCTTTTTCCACTGGGGGAAAGCAAATGGATTCATGGGGATAAGACAAGTTGTCTCTCATTGGCAAAGAATTCTAATAAGAATATTTAATAGATGCAGACTGCGTTGGGGAAATGGATGCAAACTTCATGAGGAAGATGAGTGCCAAACTCACTGGGGGAGGCAGATGCACACCACATCGGGGAGATGAGTATTAAACTTCACTAGGGAAGTAGATACAAACTTTATTAAGGAGATAAACAATGGTACCATACCTCCCTAGGAGTAAAGACGTAAACCTCATTGGGGAGACGAATGTTGACTTCAATGGGGATGTAAACTTCATTGTGGAGATGACGAACCATACTTGGGGATAAAAAAATGTACCAAACCTAACATATGTACTCTTCTATGGAATAAATCTCTAACGAGAATCCTCTTACCTGATGAACTCTTATTAAACAACAATGTAGCTTTCATTGGGGAAATTCCTCTTTAGAAAACATCTTCTCCATCCATAACCTTAACTTATGTTTTCTTGCTCGTACCCTGCTTGTCATGAGTGAGAACAAGGTACCTACAAAATTAAATCACCACAACATGTCCCAAGTAGGAATTGGAAACTTTTGGCCATCACCTCAGACACCTGAAATCTCAAGTAATTTCCACTATTTATATCAAGATTTGCATAGCCTCAACATTTTTAGATGCAAAATTTTATCAAAAATATTGAATGTTTTTGAAAACAAAATAGTAAAAGTAAAAACAATGAAACGTTTGGATAAAAAGAGAATTTTATTGATTGATTGGCCTATAAATAGGCATTTACATCAAGAAAAAATTCCTAAAAAGAGGAAATTGCACGAAAACATAAAAAGGAGGTACAGAGATGGAAATGTGAAGGTGGATTTTGATCGGGTTCTGACTCTGCTATGACTCTTATAACTTCAACTATCTCATCATATCTTGATTTCTGAAGAAAACCTATTAGACTGATTCCTTATCCTTCAAATTTAACCGTTGTGGCAAGAATGGTATTACAGATGCAACACATACTACATTCATTCGCTTTAAATCCCTAACATTTGCCTGGATCGCCCTTTCGAGTTTCCAATCCACTGGGATACCCATTTTTCCTAAGTCTCCTTTTTCAAATTTTCAAGTTAGCGAGTGTACACAATACTTTTTCATTCTTTTTACTTCTTATTTTTATCCCTAATTTTTTTCCCGAACCTTTTTATTCATTTTTTTTTGTTCTCCAGGATGCCCTTTTTTGCCTGAGCCACCGACTCAGCGGGTCTTTTTCATGTGAAGCATTTTTTAACTATGCCTACGTTGACGGGGTGAGGGAAATCCTTTCCATCCATAGTTATAAGCATCATGGATCCTCCGAAGAAGACTTTCTTTACAACATATGGCCCTTCATAATTTGGAGCCCATTTTCCCCGAGCATCTGTATTTTTGGGAGGCAAGATCCTCTTTAGCATGAGGTCACCATCTTGGAAATTCTGAGAGCACACCCTCTTGACGAAACCTTTCTTCATCCTCCTCTGGTATAATTATCCATGGCAAATAACTGTCAATCTCTTCTTGTCAATGAGATTCAATTGGTCAAGTCTATTCTGAACCCACTCAGCTTCATCAAGTTGTACCTCTGTCATTATTCTTAAAGACAAAATCTCTTCTTTCACGGGTAGGACTACTTCCATATCGTATACCATAGGGAATGAGGTTTCCCCAATCTAATTACGCATCGAATTACGATAACCATGCAAAGAAAACGACAAAATCCCATGCCAGCCTTTATAGGTCACAACCATCTTCTGCAGAATCTTCTTAATATTCTTATTTGTAACCTCAACAACACCATTCATCTTTGGACGATATGGAGATAAATTGTGATGTTTTATCTTGAAGTCTTCACGCTTGTCTTTCATCATCTTATTGTTGATATTCGACCCATTATCAGTAATGATCTTCTCAGGAATCCCATAACGATAAATAATATTCTGCTTGATGAAATGAGCAACCACTTTCTTGGTGATGTTGGCATACGATTCAGCTTAGACCCATTTGGTGAAGTAATCAATGGCAACCATAATAAAACAATTCCCATTAGAAGTAGTCAGTTCAATATTTATGATCATATCAATGCCCCACATTGCAAAGGGCCAAGGAGAAGTCAAGACATTTAGCGGACTGGGTGGCACATGCATTTTATTAGCATAAATCTAACATTTATAACAGATTCTGGAGTGATTGTAACAATCGTTTTCCATGGTAGACCAATAATAATCTACTCTTAATATTTTCTTTGCCATGGTGTACCCACTGGAATATGTTCCAAAGGAATCTTCATGTATCTCTTCTATGATCTTGTTTGCTTCGTGTCTAAACACACATCTGAGCAAAACTGAGTCATGGTCCCTCTTATACAAAACACCATTGTTGAGGAAAAACTTAGCTTAGTACTTCCATAGAGTCTTCTTATCTGTAACAGGTACATCATCCGGATATTCTTACGTTTCAAGATACCTTTTGATATCATAAAACCAAGGTTTCTCATCAACTTCTTCTTCTATTTCATAACAGAACGCTGGCTCATCCAACATCATGATGTGAATAGTGGTGGCTTGATTAGCCCATCTGACTTTAAACATGGATGACAGAGTAGCCAAAGTGTCTGCTAAGTTATTCTCCTCTCTAGGGATATGCTGGATGTAAAACCCAATTTTCCCCATCGAATAATTACTATAAAATCATAGTAATTTAAAAATTCCAAACAACGTCAAAATAGGATGTCACATTTCATCATCTCAAAAATTGCTCAACATTTAGTAAATAGATACATAACACATAAAACTCAGATGAACCTACGACATATCATCATAGTGTTCCACTTCACTTTATTCATTCAATGGAAACAAATTCGATTATAGTTTAATAATCAATTCCAATAAAACATAGGCAACATCTCCTCACATGAAAGAGAAATTATAAAGTTCATATAAAATTCTAAAATCAACAATTACCAAATAAGCACACAAGCATTCATCCCTGGTGGTAAGTATCAGAGCAAGACCCGACTCAATCTACCCACTACGAGGCGTATATCCATACCTCAAGCAACTCTAATATTTGTCATCTGCATGTTACCCACGTGGAGGCAACATTCAAACAGTAAGGGGTGAGATATCATAATAATATAAACGACTATATGATAATGAGTAGATAAAGTTTAGCATACATAATCATAAACTCATCCTCTATGTATCAACATCAACACACGATACAGTTTCAACAATCACACCCAATAAGCAACAGATCACATCTTACTCAACAATAACATCATAATGCAAGGAGACCGACTTCACCAGATGTATTCATGTGGTACCATAACAATGTCTCTATGCCATTTGGGCTATATCGTCACTTGCCATTAAGGATACACCGTCACTTGCCATTACAACCACATCGTCACTTATGAACATGCATGCAACACTAACATGTTATGACAAAAAATTCAACATCATAACATACATCAACAAAATAATCCAACACAGCTTACTAATCATACATCACTATTCATACATCGTCGCAACTTTGCTACATCATAAATCTCTTCATATTCATTGTCATATTCGTAACTTCTCAATTACTACAAAACATCGGAATAAAACAAAATCCAGAAAAAATCATCTCCTTTTGGGTTCTGTTGCACCCTAAAATTTGCCCTCTCATATTTCTCAAAACATTGCAAGAAAAATCTCCAAGTGGCTCAAGATTGCTCAAGAGTTGGACAGTCAAGCTATCTCCTAAGGCAGTCAACCTCAAATTAGAGTTTTGTGTTGCATCAAGGTCCTTGCATCCAAATGACCTCAAGTACTACCCAATGTCCTAATATGATCTCAAGTTCATCCATGTCAAATTTTAGGCCTTGTAGAGGAAGTTTGCTCAGTCAATTGCTCAAAGGGCCCAAAAATCGACTATGCTAGGGCAAAAGTCAATTGTGACCTATAGACAGTCAAACCTCGATATTTTTTGTCAACATTCTCATTTTGAAGGATATATCATCATTTTATCAAGGGTTGATCATGATTCATCAAGGATTGCTCAAAATTCATCAAGACTCAAAAGTTGCTAAATTAGGGTTTTGTAGGAAAAGTCAACTCAACTTTGACCAAGCATAACTTTCTCATACTTTATGAGAAATGACCCATCCAAAGCTCATTATGAAGAGGATGAAATTCCATAGAGTCCATCTTCATACCCCAATATCAATAAATGTACTCACAATAAGTTACAAATTTGGACATTATAGGTCATTTTTGAAAGTAAAAAAAACACCTTTTTTTCCAAAGCTTATAACTTGAGCATGGAATATCAAAATCAGATGCGACCAAAAGGGTTGGTTAGAGGACATCTCAAGCTTTCTAAAAAGTCAGAGAACACCTCCAAGAGCTCAAAATTGAAGAAGTTATGCATTGTTGAAATTGGGCATTTTTGCAAAATTGCCAAAAGTCAACTATCCCCAAAACTTCAAATTTTGTCAAATGGACCCATTCTTTTCCACTTGATTTGATCTTGTCACACTACAAACGTGTCCTAGCTTCAGCCTTGTGTCCATTTATCTATTTTACTATTTTATTTTATTTTTTATTGAATTAATTCATTTTAAATCAATTTAAATCAAATAAAATCACAAAACTTGATTACATGAGATCTTTTTCTATTTTCAGGACCTAATCACCATCAATATCATGATCAAATTCGTATCAAGCATTACATGTGCAAAAAGATTGGAATTTTGGCAAAATTGGAAAGCTTTCAATGTAGGATCAAATCCAATCTCAAGGCATTGATTTGGAAGGATTCAGCCCATATTTGTTTACCTAATGCATTGCTTATTACTTATACAAGCCAAAGCACACGAGATCAAGACCTAGAGGCTGTAGAACCATCAAGAACCAAACTTGAAAAATTGCCAAAAAAGTGCAAAACTGAAATCGTCCTTGGAGGCCAATTCAGAAGTAAAACTCCACACTAATCCATTGCTGGGAAATCATTGAAGCGAAACCAATCCAAAACCAGTCTCCATATGCGCCCAGAAGCTTTGTAAGTGTCTCAAAAAATCACCTTTCGTTCGAAATCATAACCCCATATTCTTGCACTTTTTTGACAAATCTTTGGTATATTCATGATGCTCATTTAATTTCTGAACTTTTGGCATTGTTTGATTGCATTTATATGAGCTGTAGCCTTGTAACCGAACCTAGGGGTTCGTAGTTTGTTTTTTGGGCATTTTATTTACAGACAAAATTGGAGCCATTGATGGACATGGATGTAACCAGGGGAGAGAGACGAGCATGACCATGGTCTTGGATTGAGTTTTCATGGCCTAGAATCAATTTTAGGAACGACCTACGAATTTAGCTGCGCATCTAAATCTGCAGGTAAGTTTACAGTGTTTGAAGGTCAGGGACGACCAACGTGGCACTCCCCCAATGGTGGATTTAAACTTGGCGCGTTTTCTTTTCTGGCATATTAGTGTTTTTTCCATATTATTTTTATTGTCCAATACATTTACAACTAACGCACAATGGTTCAGTGGCAAAGGCGTGTATGCAATGGCCTACAGGACCTGGGTTCGAATCCCAGGTCCCCCATGCATTTGTTATATTTTGTCTTCAGGTGATCCAATACAAAACCAAGCGCGTGGTTCATCATACTCCCTCATTCAATCCCTTGCTAGATGGCCCCAGTCCAGATCTGGTGGTCCAGATGAAACGTGCATCATACTCTTGAGTCAATGGGCGCGTAGGAAATCAGGAAGGTCAACACAGGCTTGCACAAATGGGCCACAAAATTGCTATCAAAACCTCCCAAAAGCAGGCCCAAACCCTAAACTCTCTCTATTTTTATTATTTTCTTTTAATTAATTATTGTTATTATTTTTAAATTAACTAACCAATTAAACTTTTTCTTAATAAAATTAAAAACCAAAAAAAAAATATTTTCCTATTTAAATTAATTTTCAGTATTTTATTTTTGTTAATAAATATTAATTTAATTAATTTAGTTTAATTAGGAATAACTTTAATAGTTTTGCAATAATTAAAATTAATTTAGACAATTAGGTTTTTATTAACATTGATTAATTTTATTTTTATTTCTTTAAATATCAAAAATCCAAAAAATGTCATTTTTAATTAATTAATTTAATGCTTAACCTAATTTAATTTCTTTCTTAGTTCAAAAATAACAAAAAAATCTTTTCTTTAATAATTAAAGGGTCAAAACCATAGAACGCACCCGATTTAATTTTCGCACGCGATTTACTATTTTATTCAATATTGTATCTGTTTCCTGGAACGTAATAGTTTAATAGAACTTTAAATATTTTTATCGCTTTATTTATTTTCCGCATTTTAATTTCAAGGGTTGCTTTTGGCGATGTAAATACCTGACGCCTTGTAATAGTTAGTTTTAATTTCCGCAATTTAATTTCCGCAACTTATAAACTGTTAGATGTTTGGTAATAGGGAATGCATGACAAGATCGAATGTTTAACCTAAAATCAACATAGATAACCATTGACATGTACAAAGACAAAATTAACTGAAAACAACACACTCGCACATGCGCACTCTTAGGGTACACCTCACTTGGTTGTCTTTGTAACACGGTCATTGAGTATAGGAAGTTTTAGAGGTCGCCCTATTGTCCAAAGATCATAGTTGCCTCGAAACGGTTGCCTCGGAAAAATGATCTAAGACATTAGGGTTACCGCTAAGGCGTCCTAACATTGCTTTAGTGACCGCACGTCCCTTAATCGAATTGACCCTTAAAACTCCAACAACGATGCTACCTACTCATAAATAGTGGGATAGCATTGTCTAAAGGATATTAGTACAGATTGATTCCTTTTTCGAGTAAGTAGATGGTTCTTAAAGTACTTGCTCTTTCCAAAACAAAAAACAAAAATTTCGTACTTACACCTTTCAAACAAAAACTCTTTCAAACCCACAAACACGAAGAAAGCAAATTTTTGAAAACACTTTGAGCAAGTACCTAAGAACCCGTGGATAACCACGGATAGAAAGGGTGCTAACACCTTCCCTTTCTATAATCTACCCCCCGGACCCGAGAAACATCTCGAAAAAGGAATTTTTCTGTGCTTTTTTCCTTTCCTTGTTGGATAAAATAAAAGACGGTGGCGACTCTTGCTTACCGCGTCATTTTGTGAAAACAAACGCAAAACGCGAACCAGCATTCCAAAAAACAGTTAGATCTCTCCCACCGTATCACAGGTTCAAATTAGTTTTATTGAATAGAAAAATCATTACCTCAAGTGAACAACTCTGGGTAAGCTTCCCGCACCTTGCTTTCTAATTCCCACGTCACATTCTCTCCGGCAGCTCCTTCCCGAACCACTTTCACAAGAGAAATATCTTTTCCATGTAATCTCTTCATTTCACGATCCTCGATTCTCACAAGTACAATCTCAACAGTGAGATTATCCCACACTTGTACATCATCTATGAAGACCACATGTGACGGATCTGGAACATATTTCCGAAGTTGCGACACATGGAACACATCATGCAGATTCGAAAAATTAGGTGATAATGTGATTCTATATGCAACATTCCCCACCTTCTCAAAATCTGATATGGACCAACAAACTGAGAAGTCAACTTCTTCGACTTCAAAGCACATCCCACACCAGTTACCGGTGAAACTCTAAAAAACACATGATCTTCCTCTTGAAAATCCAGGTATTTCCTTCTCTTATCATGGTAACTCTTCTGCCTACTTTGCGAGGCTCTCATCTTCTCTTGGATCATCTTCACTTTCTCTGTAGTTTGTCGCACAATTTTGGGTCCTAATACTACACTTTCACAAGAATCATGCCAGCACAAAGGTGTTCTGCATCTTCGACCATACGACGCCTTGAAAGGTGTCATACCAATACTAGAATGGAAATTATTGTTGTATGTGAACTCGATCAAAGGAAGACAACCATCTCATGTACCTTCCTGCTCAAGAACACAAGCTCTCAACAAATCCTCTAGCGACTGAATAGTCCTCTCCGTCTGACCATCTATCTATGGGTGATAAGCAGAACTCAATTTCAACATCGAACCTAACACATCCTACAAACTCTTCCAAAAATCATAAGTAAACCTCGGATCTCTATCTGACACAACACTGGACGGAACACCATGCAACTTAACAATCACTCGGAGGAAAATCTCTGCCAACCTCGATACTGGAAAATTGATATTGATCAGAATAAAATGAGTTGCTTTTGTTAACCTATCAACAATCACCCAAATTGTAGTGTGCCCTCTAGGAGTAATTGGAAGCCCCGTCACAAAGTCCATAGATATACTATCCCAATTCCACTCTGGAATGTCTAAAGGTTCCAACAGTCCTGCGGGTTTCTGATGCTCAACTTTTAACTTCTGAAAAGTCAAACATGCATACACAAACTGTGCCACGTCTCGTTTCAACCCGGACTACCAAACAACTTATTCAAGTCATGGTACATCTTGGTAGCTCCCAGATGGATACTCAAGCTACTCCTATAGATCTCTTCCAGAATCATCTTTCTTATCTCAACATCATCAGAAATACAAATCTTGTTTCGATATCTCAACACACCTTGGGCATCTACTTTAAAGTCATTTTCCTTAGATTTGTTGCTCTCGCCATCAAATCCACCAATTTCACATCTAACTTTTGGGATTCTTTAATACTATCTAAGAAGTCATTGTTAATCTTCAACATCCCCAACATCACACTCTGCGGTGTCACTTTGCAGACCAAACTCATGTCTCTGAATTGCTCGATCAACTCTAATTCTCTAACCATCATAGTAGACATATGCAAAGTCTTTCGACTCAAAGCATCGACTACAACATTAGCTTTACCTGGATGGTAATTCAAGCCAAAGTCATAGTCCTTCAATAATTCTAACCACCTCCTTTGTCTCATATTTACTTCCTTATGATCAACCAAATAATGCAGGCTTTTATGATCATTAAACACTTCAAATTGGAAACCATATAGATAATTCCTCCAAATTTTCAGCACAAACACTACTGCCGCTAATTCTAAATCATGAGTAGGATAATTCCTTTAATGAGTACTCAACTGTCTCGATGCATAAGCAACCACTTTATCATTCTTCATAAGCACACCACCTAAACCTAATTTATAAGCATTACAATATACAATAAACGGTTCTTCAAGATTAGGCAATATCAAAATTGGAGCCGTTGTAAACCTCTTCTACAGTTTAGAAAAACTCTCTTCACATTAGATGTCCCATATAAATGCCTTGTCTTTACAAGTCAACTGAGTTAATGGAAGTGCTAACTTGGAAAAGCCTTCGGTAAATCTTCTATAATAACCAGCCAATCCCAAAAAGCTTCTAATTTCCGTATCTGACTTTAGAGCTTCCCACTGCAACACTGCATCTACTTTAGATGGATCTACTATAATGCCATCACCTGAAATAACATGACCAAGAAAAATGACTTATGTTAACTAAAGCTCACATTTTTACAACTTTGCATATAACTTCTTCTCTTTCAACACTTGTAATACAAATCGCAAATGTTCAGCATGTTCTTCTTTGAATTTAGAATAAATCAAGATATTATCGATAAATACCACAACAAACCGATCTAAATAAGTGTTAAAGATACAATTCATATATTCCATAAACACTCTCGGCACATTGGTAACACCGAAAGGAATCACTGAATACTCGTAATGTCCATACCGAGTTCTGAAAGTTGTCTTCTGAATATTCTCACTGTTGTACCCCAAACTTTTCCCTCTCATATTCCTCAAAACATTTCAAGAAAAATCTCCAAGTGGCTCAAGGTAGCTCAAGAGTTGGTCAGACAAATTACCTCATAAGGCAGTCAACCCCAAATTAGGGTTTTGTGTTGCATCAAGATCCTTGAATCCAAATGACCTCAAGTGCTCCCCAATGTCATAATATGTTCTCAAGGTCATCCATGTCAAGTTTCAAGCCTTGCAGAGGAAGTTTGCTCAGTCAATTGCTCAAAGGGTCCAAAAATCGATTGTGCTAGGGCAAAAGTCAATTGTGACATACATACAGTCAAACTTCAAGATTTTTTGTCAACATTCTAATTTTGAGGGATATTTCATCATTTGATAAAGGGTTGATCATGATTCATCAAAGATTGCTCAAAATTCATCAAGACTCAAAAGTTGCTAAATTAGGGTTTTGTAGGAAAAGTCAACTCAACTTTGACCAAGCATAACTTTCTCATACTTTATGAGAAATGACCCATCCAAATCTCATTTTGAATAGGATGAAATTTCCTACAATCCATCTTCATACCCCAAGATCAAAAAATGCACTCACAAGAAGTTACAAATTTGGACATTATAGGTCATTTTTGAAAGTCAACAAAAACACCTTTTTCCAAATATTATAACTTGAGTATGGAATATCAAAATGTGATGAGACCAAAAGGGTTGGTTAGAGGACATATAAAGCTTTATAAAAAGTCAAGAATACCTCCAAAAGTTCAAAATTGAATAAGTTATGCATTGTTGAAGTTGGGCATTTTTACAAAATTGCCAAAAGTCAACTATCCCCAAAACTTCAAATTTTGTCAAATGGGCCCATTCTTTTCCACTTGATTTGAGCTTGCATCATTTCCCACGTGTCCTAGCTTCATCCATGAGCTCATAT
Organism: Vicia faba; assembly: GCA_948472305.1. Lineage (NCBI taxonomy): Eukaryota > Viridiplantae > Streptophyta > Magnoliopsida > Fabales > Fabaceae > Vicia > Vicia faba. The sequence goes on along the minus strand of OX451741.1, from coordinate 1,518,026,380 downwards.
TTCATTTTTATTATTTTATTTGATTTTTTATTGAATTTATTCATTTTAAATCAAATTAAATCATTTAAAATCCAAAACTTTGATTACATGAGATCTTTTGGCTGTTTCAGGTTGTAATTATCATCATTATCATCATCAAACTCGAATCATACAATATCATGTGCAAAAAGATTGAGATTTGTCAAATTTGGCAAGTTGTAAAGAGTGAATCAAATCAAATTGGCAAACATTGATGGGAGGAGATTTGAGCCGAGTTTGTTATCCTAACACATTATACAATACATAAGCAAGCCACAAGGGATGAAACAAGGGTTGGAAGCTACAGGCAGAGGCAGAATCAGAAATTGAAAAATTGACAAAAAGTGAGATATCAAAGTTCAAATAGAGGTGTTTTCAGGACTTGGGGGTTGTCCCAATCGACTGCCGATCATCTCCAGAGGCTTTTGCAATCCAGACCCCGTGTTTTCAAGCACTCTAAAGAACTGTTAGTACCACGCGGATCCGCTTCTTTCTTGAATTCGTGAATCATCACTCTGGCATCATTTGGATAAAGTAATTGCATATTTGTGATCACAAATACATTTGCAAACTTTTTGTATTATTGAATTTCGTTTATATGATCTGTAACAAGAATCACCATAGCTAGGGTTCTTGAAGCTTTTTTGGGCGTTTTCGTTTAAGGAAAAATCGACCATCAAGAGAGGTATGGTTGTGACCGGGAGGGAAGGACGAATACAACCATGGCCTTGGAATGGATTTATGTAGCCTAAGATGGATTTTAGGATGGGCCTACGCTTTAAGCTGCGGATTCAAATCCGCAGGTAATATTGTTACAGGTATGATGACATGGACGAGATCGTGTCCTCCTCCGATTGGCCAATTCAAATGGTTTTCGCACTTTTTTTTTGCTGGCACATTAACTTGTTTTATTTTATTATATTTTCTTCGTATATCATTAACAAATAAACAAAGCGGCCTAGTGGTAAGCGTGCACGTTCAATATCCATTAGGACCTGGGTTCGAATCCCAGGTCCCCCAATTTCTATTTGATTTTGTATTTCAAGTGATCCAGTGCATATGCCTAGCTACAACACACCATGCGCCCTCGTTCATTCAATAGCCAGATGGCCATTGGCCAGATCTAGTGGCAAAGATCTGAAAGGTCTACCATGGTCCAAGTCAGCACATGCACACCTGATCTCAAAAGTAAAACAAGGCCAGTGTGTTTTGGGCCTTCAGATTGCTATTCAAGCTCTCAATTCAGGCCCATACCCCCTCTCTCTTTTATTTTACTTATTTTGCTTTATTAATTTATTTTTATTATTTTCTAACCAATTAAAAAATTATTTTCTTTATAAAATAAAAACCACAAAAATATTTTCTTTATCAAATCAAATTTTTATTTTTATTTTATTAATAAACACTAATTAAATTAACTTAGGTTTTAATTAGAATAACTTTAACATATTTTTGTAAATAATTAAAATTAAATTAGATTTAATTAAGTTTTTACTAATCCAATTAATTTTATTTCTTTCTTAAAATACAAAAAACCCAAAAATAAATTTTTTCATTTAATTAATTAACTAATTTATTAATTTAGTAATTAATTTAGGTTAACTTCTTTCTTAAAATAAAAAACAACAAAAGATGTCTTCTTTAAAGGGTCAAAACCCTAATCATGCGTCCGATTAAATTTTACACCGCGATTTATTTTCTTTTATCCAATAATGTACTTGCTTCCGGATTGTAATAGTAAATAGGACTTTTATTTATTTTTATCGCTTTATTTATTTTTAAAGGGTTTGTCTTTGGCGATGTAAATACCCGACGCCTTGTAATTTAAATTTCGCATTTTCCCGCAAATTATAACTGCTAGATGTTTGATAATAGGATGGCATGACAAGACTGAATGTTGTAACCTAAAATAAACTTAGATCACCCTTAACATGTACAAAGATAAAAATAACCGAAAACGACACACGCGCACATGCGCACTCTTAGGGTACACCCCACTTGGTTGCCTTCGTACGCGGTCATTGAGTATATGTCACTTTAGAGGTCGCCCTCTTGTCTAAAAGATCATAGTCGCCTCGAAACGGTTGCCTCGAATACTGTTTCCTCAAAACAAATGATCTAAGACATTAGGGTTACCGCTAAGGCGTCCTCACATTGCTTTAGTGACCGTAAGTCCCTAATTCGAATTGACCCTCAAACTCCAACGACGATGCTACCTACTCACTAATAGTAGGATAGCATTGTCTGAAGGACATTAGCATAGAACGATTCCTTTTTCGAGTAGGTAGATGGTTCTTAGATACTTGCTCTTTCAAAACAAAACAAACTTTTACACTTACACTCCTTTTCGAACAAAGTTTTCAAAAACACTTCATACGCTCTTGAGGACAGAAGCAAGAGTTAAATCGAAGTTTCAAAACAAAAACTTTTTCAAACCCACAAGCACAAAGAAAGCAATATTTTGAAAACAATTGAGCAAGTATCTAAGAGCCCGTGGATAACCATGGATAGAAAGGGTGCTAACATCTTCCCTTTCTATAATCTACCCCCCGAACCCGAGAAATATCTCGAAAAAGGAATTTTCTGTGCTTTTTTCCTTTCCTGTTGGATAAAATAAAAGTCGGTGGCGACTCTTGCTTACCGCGATATTTTGTGAACAAAAAACGCAAAACGCAAACCAGCATTCCAAAAAACAGTCAGTTCTTCCCACCGTATCACAGAACTGGCGACTCTGCTGGGGAAATATTATAAGTGGGGTTACCTTAGGAATAGTTCATAATGTTTTCAATTGCATAACTTTTATGCTTTATCTTTGTGGGTTTGTATCGGAGTTACTATAGATCCTAACTCGGATCTGGGGGATACCCTTTAGGTAAGTAGCAATAAACTGTGAGGGAACTGTACGGCGTAGACCGATACGGTTGAACCAGTAGCTACGTTGGTGTGGCACTTTAGTATGTACCGATATCCCTTGTGGCGCAACGAGGAGAATATGGGTCTGCTAAGGGGTCATTAAGCACCAACCGACCTTAGAACCTTTAAATTGACCAACTTGGCCATAGAATAGTAGCAGTATGCTACACTCATTGAGATCAAACTCTCGCGATGATTCCAGCTGCAAGAAAAGGTTGCTAAACTATAATTATGACTGATCGAGGATGGTCAGTGATATTGAGATCCTCTAGAACCCGGTTACTATTTCTAGGACAGGTTTGAACCAACTGAACTGAAAGTGGGTAGTACCTGGACTCCTTGCCAGCCTGAAATCTAAGGGCTATCTGTGTGACTTGTTTGCCCTTACCATGTTTGCTATTTGTGGATACTTGTGGTGTGTTTTCTATCATGACATCATGAAATCATGACATTGCATGCATCATGAATTAGACTAACCTATTTCAAAGACAGGTGGGATTCATCTTTGTTTTGTTTTGTAGGTCATGGCACCCATGCGTAGAAACACCATTCGGATCAACTTTGTCCAGATTCCCACTCAGCTTAAGGAATTGGTTGCAAAGATTTCAGATACTACCTCCTTTATCAGAAGACATGGTCACCTCCTGGGTTTGGTCACTTCCAAATTGGACGAGTAGATGATGAGTGTCTTAGTCCAGTTCTTTAATCCACTGTACCATTGCTTTACTTTTCCGGACTACCAGTTGGTCCCTACCTTAGAAGAGTTCTCTGATATGCTTAGTATCTCTATTCTGGAGCAGATCCCGTTCACAGGTTAGGAGAATATCCTTAGGCCATAAGATATTTCTTCGTCCCTCCATCTGACAAAGGCTGAGGTAATGTCTAATTGGGAAACTCATAGTGGAACAAAGGGCTTCTTGACTAAATTCTTGGTTGGTAAGGCTAATCAGTTCTGGGACAGTCTAGACTTCCAGGCATTTGAAGACATTCTGGCTCTTCTCATATATGGTTTGGTGTTGTTCCCCAACTCAAATGCTTTCGTCGACGTGAATGCCGTGAAGATCTTCATATCTGGTAATCCTGTGCCCACTCTCTTAGGTGACATTCTTCATTCTCTTTATGCCCGTACTGCTCAGAAGTAGGGAACCCTTATGAGTAGTGCACCATTGTTGGCAAGGTGGTTTATTTCTCACCTCCGCAAATCAGTTTTGAAGAACAAAGAAGGCATGGGATGGGCCTATAAGATTATCTCTCTCTCTCTCTCTCTCTCTCATAATGACATCAGTTGGACTATCAAGGGCATGGAAGAGGTGGCTATTATTGATCGCTGTAGGGAATACCCCAATGTCCCACTGATAGGAACCAATGGAGGAATCACTTATAATCCGTGCTTGGCCATACGTCAGTTTGGGCGATCCAGGAGGGAAGGACCTCATGAGTTGCTAATGCCAAGTATTGTCTTTGATTTCCAAGGGGATAGTGACGAGCAACGCCGCAGATTCATAAGGGCTTGGGATAGAGTACACAGGTCTGATCCGCACGAGCTGGGTGCAAAGACTTCTCTTCTAATGGAGCCATATCATAGATGGGTTCGTATCCGTGCCCAAAAGCTAAAAATGTTGTACGAAGCCGTCTTGCCTATCATTGTTGAAGTTGCTGATGAGGAAGGGGTTCCTCCTACCATCCTGCATTTGTACATGCCTACTGACATTGGGGCATTAAAGAGATCATGGATGCAGCTGAGAGAAGAGCGGGATACTTATCGAGAAAAGTATCACGAGCAAGAGCAGAAGATTCAGAAGTTGACTAGGCAGCTGGAGAACGAGCGGATCCTCAATGACTATGTCCGCACCGACAAGAAACGACCATGGGAGCACTGATTGTCTTTTGATTATTTCTAGTTTTGCTTTACTTTTCAGCTTTTCTTTCTTGTAACGCATTAAAGGCATCTGTTGAACAATTGAATTTCAAGTTTATCTAATAAAAGTGTGTTTCATTTTTTGTTTACAAATTTGAATCTCTCAATTTCTTTGAAATCATATCATGCGCATATCATTCCCATGCACCTCATAACAGGTACCCTTACAGGTTTTCTCATCTTCTTCGCTGTTTATTTCAGCACTCATCATGTCTTCTGAACCATCAACTGAACAAGCAATCAAGGCCCTACAGGCTCAAAACACCCAGTTCCAGGAATTGTTCATGAGTTTAGCTAAGGGTCAGCAAGATCTGAAGGCCCTTATCTTAAAAGAGAAGAAGAAGAAGAAGACGGTCCTATTCAATATGGGTCGCAGATTCAGAAACGATTTGCAAGAAGAGGTTGATTTGACCCCCTCATCTGGATGGAAAGATAATCAGGAAGAAAGGAGGGCTCCTAGCCCTGTGGTTTCAGACAATGAGTTTGACTTTGACGAAGACTAATATCCTCCGGCTGAGGATAGATATAAGCAACTGGAAGACCAGTTGAACGTGATGGAAGTTCAGAAAGTGCCTGGTCTGGACTTTGGAGACTTGGGTTTGTCATCTGGGGTGGTGATCCCCCACAAGTTCAAAGCACCAGCCTTTGCCAAGTACGACGGGGTTTCTTGTCCAAAGCTGCACCTCTGTTCTATGTTAGCAAGATTCAGCCATACACCGCTGACAAGAATCTCTGGATCCACTTCTTTCAAGATAGTCTCTCAGGGACTCAGCTTGAATGGTTTTACCAGCTGGAAGGAGCTAGTATCCGTAATTGGGATGATTTGGCTGCTGCTTTCTACAAGCAGTACCAATACAACACCGACCTCGCTCCTACGCGTACCCAACTCCAGGGTATGTCTATGAGTGTGGGTGAAGGTTTCAAAGATTATGCTCAGAAGTGGAGGGACCTCGTTGGATGAGTGAAACCACCCTTGGCTGATAGGGAGCTAGTGGATATGTTTCTGGGGACATTGTCTGGTCCGTATTTCAACCATCTGATTGGAAGTTCTTCGTTCGGGTTTACAGAGCTGATTATGACTGGGGAAATGATTGAGGCTGGTATCAAATCCGATAAAATACAAAAGGGTGCTTCATCGAGAACCGAGAAGAAGCCTTTTAAGAAGGAGTCCAGTGCTGTGTACAGTTCAAAAAGCCAGAATAGACCTGAACACCGCCAAGCTGTTAATGCGGTTGTTATCTCAAGACCCGCTATAGCACCTCAGCGCAACAATCAGCCAAGGGCCGAGAGGCCACGAAGACAATTCACTCAGCTCAACATGACTTTATCCCAAATTCCGCCGCAGTTATTGAAAACCAACTTGGTGATTCTAAAGGAGGCCCCGAAGACTCCCAACACAACATCACCAATGTACGATGCAAATGCATGTTGTGCTTTTCATTCTGATAGCCCGAGGCATGATATAGATAATTGTTGGGTCTTAAAGAACAAGGTTCAGGATTTGATTGATGTGAAGGAGATCGAGTTCGGAGCACCAAAAAAGCCTAAATTGGATATGGGAGTGAATGCTATCGGGGATGACGATGATGAAGAGTTTGACATTGACAACTGGATTTACCCGACTGCCGACGGTGGATTGAGCAACTGGATAGGGAAGGATTCTATGCATGTTTCTATTATCACCCAGTAATGAGACTTTTGTTTTGATTTGTAACAGATAATGTTTTAAACTTTATGGCCCGGTGTCTTACCCGGGGCACTGTGGCTTCATTTGTGAGGGCTTTATGTGTGTCATCTACATATATCATTAATAAAAGCATTGGACGTTTCTTGCATTTCAAATTTTGCGCTCCTTGTTTTTATTTTATTATATATTGCAAAAAAGCTATTTTACACACACTCACATATACAGGTCTACATCCACTCTGGATCTCGCTGGTAACGACTCTGCTACTGCCAATTATGACTTCGAAAGTCCGATCAACTTAGCCAAAGACGAAGGTGAAGATGATTGTGAAGTGCATGGTGAACTTGCAAGACTGCTACTTTAGGAAGAGAGGGCCATACAGCCTCATGAAGAGCCAGTGGAAACAATAAATTTGGGTACAGAGATAGACAAGAAAGAGGTCAAGATTGGGGCAAATCTAGAAGCTAGTGTTAAGCAATGGTTGATTCAGATGCTGCATGACTACGTTGAGATCTTTGCCTGGTCTTGTGAAGATATGCCTGGGTTGGATACCGATATTGTGGTTCACCGTCTGCCTACCAAGGAAGATTATCCTCCAGTGAAACAGAAAGTCCGCCGAATGCGCCCAGAGATGTCTGAGAAAATCAAGGCTGAAGTGATGAAACAGTTTGACGCTGATTTTCTAGCAGTTACTTCTTACCCACACTGGGTGGCCAACGTGGTTCCTGTGCCGAAGAAGGATGGTAAAGTCCGAATGTGTGTTGACTATAGGGATCTGAACAGGGCGAGCCCCAAGGATGATTTCCCTCTGCCTCATATCGACGTTCTGGTTAACAACATTACTCAGCATAAGGTATTCTCCTTTATGGATGGTTTCTCCGGTTATAATCAGATTAAAATGGCTCCCGAAGACATGGAGAAGACAACCTTTGTTATTCAATGGGGTACCTTTTGCTACAAGGTCATGCCTTTTAGATTAAAGAATGATGGGGCAACGTATCAGCGCGCCATGGTTGCTTTGTTTCATGACATGATCCATCATGAGATTGAGGTATACGTAAAAGACATGATTGCAAGATCCCAGACTGAAGAAGAGCATCTCGACCACCTTCAGAATTTATTTGACAGGTTGAAGTTGTACAAGCTGAGGTTAAACCCGAGCAAGTGCACCTTCGGAGTGAGATCTGGTAAGCTGCTGGGTTTTGTCTTAAGTGATAAAGGTATTCAAGTGGATCCTGCAAAGGTGAAGGATATACAAGAGATTCCAACTCCCTGAACAGAAAAAGAAGTCGGAGGGTTTCTGGGACGTTTGAACTATATTGCTCGATTCATCTCACACCTGACCGCTACTTGTGAACCAATATTCAAATTACTGAAGAAAGATCAAGTGGTAAGATGGAACGATGAATGTCAAACCGCTTTCGAAAGGATCAAAGAGTATCTCCAAGAGCCTCCTATTCTGATGCCTCCAGTTGAAGGGAGACCTTTGATCTTATACTTGACAGTACTCGACAACTCAATGGGGTGCGTGCTGGGGTAGCATGACGAGTCTTGCTGAAAAGAGCATGCTATTTATTACCTTAGAAAAAAGTTTACTGACTGCGAGACCTGATACTCGTTGCTTGAGAAAAGTTGTTGCGCTTTGGCATGATCTGCTCATCGGCTGAGACAATATATGCTGACTCACACTACTCTATTGATATCAAAGATGGATCCAATCAAGTATATCTTCGAAAAGCCTGCCTTGTCCGGAAGAGAAGCAAGATGGCAGATGATCTTAACTGAGTATGACATCCAGTAGACGACCCAAAAGGCAATCAAGGGAAGTCTGTTGGCAGATCATCTGGCACACCAAGCAGTGGATGATTACCAGTCTATGAACTTTGAATTTCTGGATGAGAACATCATGTTATTAATTGACTATGAAGAACCTGGACCGGATGAAGGACCTGAGGAGGGATCCCGATGGTCTATGTACTTTGATGGAACTTCGAACGCTTTGGGTAATGGCATTGGCGCCGTGATCATATCTCCTAAAGGCTCTCATACTCCGTTCACCGCCCAACTATGTTTCAACTGCACCAACAATATGGCAGAGTATGAAGCGTGCATCATGGGTCTTCGAGCAGCAATTGACCTAAGGATTAAGTTTCTAAGTGTTTTCGGAGATTCCGCTATCGTGATCAGTTAGATCAAAGGCGAGTGGGATACGAAACACCTAAATCTTATTCCTTACAAAGATTATGTATTGACGTTGCTTCCCCATTTCGAGGAGATAACCTTTGAACACTTCCCTAGAGAGGAGAATCAGTTAGCGGACGCGCTAGCTACGATGTCTTCTATGTTCAAAGTCAATTGGGACAACAAAGCTCCCCGGATTACAATTGAAAGGTTGGACGAACCTGCACATTATTGTGACATTGAGGCTGAAGAGGTAACAGAGAAACCCTGGTTTCATGAGGTGAAGAGGTATCTTGAAACTCAGGAGTACCCTGAGGGTACATCTGTTAATGATAAGAAGTTTCTGAGGAGGTTCACGGCGAAGTTCTTCATCAGCAATGGCATCCTTTACAAACGTAACCATGATTCGACCTTACTGCGTTATGTGGATAAAAACAAAGCAGAAAGGATCATGACAGAGTTACATGAAGGTACTTTCGGAACTCACTCCAGTTGACACACCATGGCAAAGAAAATCCTTCGGGAAGGATATTATTGGTACACTATGGAAGCCGACTGTTATCAACATTCTCGGACCTGTCACAAGTGCCAAGTCTATGCTGATAAGGTGCATATACCTCCAGTTCCTCTGAACGTCTTGATGGCACCTTGGCCTTTTGCAATGTGGGGCATTGATATGATCGGCGAGATCAGACCTACAGCATCCAACGGGCAGCGTTTCATCCTGGTAGCCATTGATTACTTTACGAAGTGGGTTGAAGTAGCTTCCTTTGCTACTGTAGTGAAGAACATTGTGGCACGGTTCATTCGGCACAATCTGATTTGTCGATATGGTGTACCAGAGAGGATCATTATGGATAATGGTACAAATCTCAACAATAATAACATTAAGAAGATTGTGCAGAAGATGACGGTGACGTACAAAGACTGGCACGAGATGTTACCTTTTTCTCTTCATGGGTACCGTACCTCAGCATGAACGTCAACAGGGGCAACCCCCTATTCCTTGGTATATGGCATGGAGGCAGTCTTGCCCATTGAAGTTCAGATACCCTCTCTTCGGATCATTAAGGATTCGAGTTTAAGCGAAGATGACTGGATTCAGACCCGACTTTATCAACTGAACTTAATCGACGAAAAGAGACTTACTGCTATCTGTCATGGTCAAACGTATCAAAAGCGGATGATCAAGGCATTTAACAAGAAAGTTAGATGACAAGTGTATCAAGTTGGGGATCTGGTAATCAAGCACATTATCTTACCTCAAGGTGATCCCAGGGGCACGTGGACCCCTACTTACGAAGGGCCATTTGTGGTTAAGAACATTTTCTCAGGAGGAGCTATGATTCTAACCACCATGGATGGTGACGACCTTCCTCACCCCGTCAATGCAGACATAGTGAAAAGATACTACGCATGATCAAAGACCCGCTAGGTCGACTGGCCTAGGCAAAAATAAGGGCTTCCCGGCGAACCAAAAGGGTTCGAGCAAAAATAAGGGATGAAAATTTAAAAAAAACTGTACACCCGGCAAGTCGAAAACCTGAAAAAGGCGGCTTGGGCAAAAAAGGGTATTCTGGTGGACTGAAAACCCGAAAGGGCGGTCTAGACAAAAGTTAGGGATTAAAGCGTAACACTATGTCTCATTGGATCACCTTGCAACCAGACTTCGCTATCAACTATCAAGCTCGAACGACACTAATCAATCTGATCTACCTTCAACCAAGTAGAAAAGTGATAAGATGCTCGAGGACATAAAGGCAATAGCAAAGTTGGAACCCAGTGGGACTATTCACATAGCTGTTTTGTTTAGTTTTTCACAAATTGTGTAAATTCTATTGTTCAGCAGCGTTCTCTTACTAGGAAGTCAGCCTCTTGTACAAAAACGCATATTCACAGGCCAAACTTCAAAATCAATACAATTCATTTTCAAAGAAATTTCAAAACTGTTTTTCCTTTATCTGTTTTGTTTTGCAAAGAACGTCCAATGTTTATTTTTTATATATGCATTTGACATCAATTGTTGCTCATAAATTTTTACATGCGAAACAAAAGACGGTTACTGGTAATATCAGAAACAGAGGCAATAAGAATTGTCCAAGCTTTACGGATGCTTTATCCACCAGGTACAAAGGTAGATTCAGTTGAAGAATATGGCTAAAGTGCATTCACTCCTCGCAGAGTAAGACAGTAATGATAGCTCTCCCCAGCTGAGACTTGCAATATTCTCCCCGAACAGAGTTTATCTACCATCAACACTGAAAAGGCTTAATATCCCCGATAGTCTTAATATTCCCCAGCGGAGTATAAGAATATTCCCCGGCAGAATACAAGATATCCCCAGTGGAGTTTGAAATTTTTTCCAGCGCAGTCTGAAGAAGCTTCCCCAGTGGAATTTGGAGAATCATCCCCAGTAGACTTTGGAAGATTGTCCCCAGCAAACTCAAAGGATTATCCCCAATAGAGTCTAAAAGGTTATCCCCAGTGAAGTCGCAACTAAAAGATCATCCCCAATGGAGTTCATTCCCTTCACAAACAAGAGGTCAATTCCCAACAGGATTCAGCTTCACCAGCAACGGTAATTCATCCCCAGCGGAATTTATCGATGGAATCCTCAGCAGAACATCTCTTCCCAACACATTAATCTCCTCATCAGTTTATTCCCCAACAGAGTCATCCTCTCCTGCAGATTTATTCTTGCAATCATCTTTGTTCGTCATCCCCAGCAGAAACGAAGAACCCAACTCTATTCCCCAACAGCTATCCAAGATCTATTTTCCCCAGCTAAAACATTACATTCCCATACATCATGACACATGCATATACGCATCATACAAACGCAATCTCATTTATTTTGAGAACATCATTGCTTGATATATATCATGCATTGCATACGACTGACCTTTACCTTTCAAGAAAGATTCAGTTAAGTTCTCAGCTATGTCGAACTACTGACCGGTTCTTAAATATCAACTGAATTAGTCTCGGTTGAATTACAGATAAGGTTCTAAATCTCGACAAAGTTCCTCCGTCGAAGTATGGACAAGTTCTTAAATCTCAACAGAATTATTCTCTGTTGAAGTACAGACAGTTCCTAGATCTCGATGAAGATGTTTCCCTCAGTCGAAGTTTGACCGGTACATAAATCTCAACTGAATTAGTATCAGTTGAATTACAGATAAGGTTCTAAATCTCGACAATTTTCATCCATCGAAGTGTGGACGAGTTCTTAAATCTCAACAGAATTATCCTCCGTTGAAGTACAGACAGTTCCTAGATCTCGATGAAGATGTTTCCCTCAGTCGGAGTACTGACCGGTTCTAAAATCTCAACTGAATTAGTCTCGGTTGAATTACATATAAGGTTCTAAATCTCGAAAATTTTCCTCCGTCGAAGTGTGGACGAGTTCTTAAATCTCAACAGAATTATCCTCTGTTGAAGTACAGACAATTCCTAGATCTCGATGAAGATGTTTCCCTCAGTTGGAGTACTGACCGGTTCTTAAATCTCAACTAAATTAGTCTCGGTTGAATTACAGATAAGGTTCTAAATCTCGACAATTTTCCTCCGTCGAAGTGTGGACGAGTTCTTAAATCTCAACAGAATTATCCTCCGTTGAAGTACAGACAGTTCCTAGATCTCGATGAAGATGTTTCCCTCAGTCGGAGTACTGACCTATTCTTAAATCTCAACTGAATTAGTCTCGATTGAATTACAGATAAGTTTCTAAATCTCGACAATTTTCCTCCGTCGAAGTATGGACGAGTTCTTAAATCTCAACAGAATTATCCTCCATTGAAGTACAGACAGTTCCTAGATCTCGATGAAGATGTTTCCCCCAGTCGAAGTACTGACCGGTTCTGAAATCTCAACTGAATTAGTCTCGGTTGAATTATAGATAAGGTTCTAAATCTCGGCAATTCTCCTCAGTCGAAGTACTGACCGGTTCTTAAATCTCAACTGAATTAGTCTCGATTGAATTACATATAAGGTTCTAAATCTCGGTAATTATCCTCAGTCGAACTACTGACCGGTTCTTAAATTTCAATTGAATTAGTCTCGGTTGAAGTACGGATAAGGTTCTAAATCTCGGCAATTCTCCTCAGTCGAAGTACTCACCGGTTCTTAAATCTCAACTGAATTATCCTTGGTTGAATTACAGATATGGTTCTAAATCTCGACAGAGACCCCCCAGTTGAATTACGGACGAGTTCTTAAAACTCAGCAGAGATGTTCTCTCAGCTGAAGTACAGGCAAGTTCCTAAATCTCAACAAAGATCATGCTTCCCCAGCGGAATCTTCCACAACAACAGGTATGCGAGCTCTCGCTAAGGAATCTCTTATGCGATCGACACTCCTTCAGATGGCATATTTAAGACGATCCTCTTGTTGGCAATCTCCAAATGGCATCTGTAAGCCCATTCCCGACATCACAAGGCTGATACCACTTCATGCGAGTACAAATTTCTGGGCACTCTAGTGTTCAATCATCTTCCACCTTCGGATCACGAAAGGCACGAAAGCCAATCTACATACTCAGGTTTAAGAAGACTGAACAGGGGAAGCTGTTGTACCCCAAAATTTTCCCTCTCATATTCCTCAAAACATTTCAAGAAAAATCTCCAAGTGGCTCAAGGTAGCTCAAGAGTTTGTCAGACAAATTACCTCTTATGGCAGTCAACCCCAAATTAGGGTTTTGTGTTGCATCAAGATCCTTGAATCCAAATGACATCAATTTCTCCCCAATGTCCTAATATGTTCTCAAGGTCATCCATGTCAAGTTTCAAGCCTTCAAGAGGAAGCTTGCTCAGTCAATTGCTCAAAGGGTCCAAAAATCGACTATGCTAGGGCAAAAGTCAATTGTGACCTACATACAATCAAACTTCAATATTTTTTGTCAACATTCTCATTTTTAGGGATATTTCATCATTTGATAAAAAGGGTTGATCATGATTCATCAAATATTGCTCAAAATTCATCAAGACTTAAAAGTTGCTAAATTAGGGTTTTATAGGAAAAGTCAACTCAACTTTGACTAAGCATAACTTTCTTATACTTTATGATAAATGACCCATCCAAATCTCATTTTGAAGAGGATGAAATTTCCTACAATCCATATTCATACCCCAAGATCAAAAAATGCACTCACAAGAAGTTACAAATTTGGACATTATAGGTCATTTTTTAAAGTCAACAAAAACACCTTTTTTGCCAAAGCTTATAACTTGAATATGGAATATAAAAATGAGACGAGACCAAAAGGGTTGGTTAGAGGACATCTCAAGCTTTCTAAAAAGTACAAGAACACCTCCAAAAGTTCAAAATTTAAGAAGTTATGCATTGTTGAAGTTGGGCATTTTTGCAAAATTGCCAAAAGTCAACTATCCCCAAAACTTCAAATTTTGTTAAATGGGCCCATTCTTTTCCACTTGATTTGAGCTTGCATCATTTCCCACGTGTCCTAGCTTCATCCATGAGCTCATACTTCATTTTTATTATTTTATTTGATTTCTTATTGAATTTATTCATTTTAAATCAAATTAAATCATTTAAAACCCAAAACTTTGATTACATGAGATCTTTTGGCTGTTTAAGGTTGTAATTATCATCATTATCATCATCAAACTCGAATCATAAAATATCATGTGCAAAAAGATTGAGATTTGTAAAATTTGGCATGTTGTAAAGAGTGAATCAAATCAAATTGGAAAACATTGATGGGAGAAGATTTGAGCCAAGTTTGTTACCCTAACACATTATACAATACATAAGCAAGCCACAAGGGACGAAACAAGGGTTGGAAGCTACAGGCAGAGGCATAATCAGAAATTGAAAAATTGACAAAAGTTGAGATATCAAAGTTCAAACTAGAGGCGTTTTTAGGACTTGGGGGTTGTCCCAATCGACTGTCCATCATCTCCAGGGGCTTTTGCAATCCAGACCACGTGTTTTAAAACACTCTAAAGCACTGTAAGTACCACGTGGATTCGCTTCTTTCTTGAATTCGTGAATCATCATTCTGGCATCATTTGGACAAAGTAATTGCATATTTATGATCACAAATACATTTGCAAACTTTTTGTATTATTGAATTTCGTTTATATGATTTGTAACAAGAATCACCATAGCTAGGGTTCTTGGAGCTTTTTTGGGCGTTTTTGTTTCAGGAAAAATCGACCATCAAGAGAGGTATGGTTGTGACCGGGAGGGAAGGACGAATACAACCATGGCTTTGGAATGGATTTATATAGCCTGAGATGGATTTTAGGATGGGCCTATGCTTTTAGCTGCGGATTTAAATCCGCAGGTAATATTGTTACAGGTCTGAGGACAGGGATGAGATCGTGTCCTCCTCCGATTGGCCAATTCAAATGGTTTTCGCGCATTTTTGTTTTCCTGGCACATTAACTTGTTTTATTATATTATATTTTATTTGTATATTATTAACAAATAAACAAAGCAGCCTAGTGGTAAGCGTGCACGTTCAATATCCATCTTGACCTAGGTTCGAATCCCAGGTCCCCCAGTTTCTATTTGATTTTGTATTTCAGGTGATCCAGTGCATATGCCTAGCTACAACACACCATGCGCCCTTGTTCATTCAATAGCCAGATGGCCATTGGCCAAATCTGGTGGCCAAGATCTGAAGGTCTACCATGGTCCAAGTCAGTGCATGCACACCTGATCTCAAAAGTCAAACAAAGGCCAACGTGTTTTGGGCCTTCAGATTGCTATTCAAGCTCCCAATTCAGGCCCATACCCCCTCTCTCTCTTTTATTTTACTTATTTTGCTTTATTAATTTATTTTTATTATTTTCTAACCAATTAAAAATTCTTTTCTTTATAAAATAAAAACCACAAAAATATTTTCTTTATCAAATCAAATTTTTATTTTTATTTTATTAATAAACACTAATTAAATTAACTTAGGTTTTAATTAGAATAACTTTAACATATTTTTGTAAATAATTAAAATTAAATTAGATTTAATTAGGTTTTTACTAATCCAATTAATTTTATTTCTTTCTTAAAATACCAAAAACCCAAAAATAACTTTTTTCATTTAATTAATTAACTAATTTATTAATTTAGTAATTAATTTAGGTTAACTTCTTTCTTAAAATAAAAAACAACAAAAGATGTCTTCTTTAAAGGGTCCAAACCCTAATCATGCGTCCGATTAAATTTTGCGCCGCGATTTATTTTCTTTTATCCAATAATGTACTTGCTTCCGGATTGTAATAGTCAATAGGACTTTTATTTATTTATATCGCTTTATTTATTTTTAAAGGGTTTGTCTTTGGCGATGTAAATACCCGACGCCTTATAATTTAAATTCCACATTTTATTTCCCGCAAATTATAACTGCTAGATGTTTGATAATAGGATGGCATGACAAGATAGAATGTTTTAACCTAAAATCAACTTAGATCACCCTTAACATGTACAAAGATAAAAATAACCGAAAACGACACACTCGCACATGCGCACTCTTAGGGTACACCCCACTTGGTTGCCTTCGTACGCGGTCATTGAGTATAGGTCATATTAGAGGTCGCCCTCTTGTCTAAAAGATCATAGTCGCCTAGAAACGGTTGCCTCGGATATTGTTTCCTCAAAACAAATGATCTAAGACATTAGGGTTACCGCTAAGGCGTCCTCACATTGCTTTAGTGACCGTAAGTCCCTAATTCGAATTGACCCTCAAACTCCAACGACGATGCTACCTACTCACTAATAGTAAGATAGCATTGTCTGAAGGACATTAGCATAGAACTATTCCTTTTTCGAGTAGGTAGATGGTTCTTAGATACTTGCTCTTTCAAAACAAAACAAACTTTTACACTTACACTCCTTTTCGAACAAAGTTTTCAAAAACACTTCATACGCTCTTGAGGACAGAAGCAAGAGTTAAATCGAAGTTTCAAAACAAAAAATTTTTCAAACCCACAAGCATAAAGAAAGCAATATTTTGAAAACAATTGAGCAAGTATCTAAGAGCCCGTGGATAACCATGGATAGAAAGGGTGCTAACACCTCCCCTTTCTATAATCTACCCCCCGAACCCGAGAAATATCTCGAAAAAGGAATTTTTCTGTGCTTTTTTCCTTTCCTGTTGGATAAAATAAAAGTCGGTGGCGACTCTTGCTTACCGCGACATTGTGCGAACAAAAAACATAAAACGCAAACCAGCATTCCAAAAAACTGTCAGTTCTTCCCACCGTATCACAGAACTGGCGACTCTGCTGGCGAAATATTATAAGTGGGGTGTACCTTAGGAATAGTTCATAATATTTTCAATTGATTGACTTGTATGCTTTATCTTTGTGGGTTTGTATCAGAGTTACTATAGATCCTATCCCGGATCTGGGGGATACCCTTTAGGTAAGTAGCAATAAACTGTGAGGGAACTGTACGACGTAGACCGATACGGTTTAAGCAGTAGCTACATTGGTGTGGCACTTTAGTATGTACCGATATCCCTTGTGGCGCAACGAGGAGAATATGGGTCTACTAAGGGGTCATTAAGCACCAACCGACCTTAGAACCTTTAAATTGACCAACTTGGCCATAGAACAGTAGCAGTATGCTACACTCATTGAGACCAAACTCTCGCGATGATTCCGGCTGCAAGAAAAGGTTGCTAAACTGGAATTATGACCGATCGAGGATGGTCAGTGATATTGAGATCCTCTAGAACCCGATTACTATTTATTGGACATGTTTGAACCAACTGAACTGAAAGAGGGTAGTACCTAGATTCCTTGCCAGCCTGAAATCTAAGGGCTATCTGTGTGACTTGTTTTCCCTTACCATGTTTGCTATTTGTGGATACTTGTGGTGTGTTTTCTATCATGACATCATGAAATCATGACATTGCATGCATTTTGCATTAGACTAACCTATTTCAAAGACAGGAGGGATTCATCTTTGTTCTGTTTTGTAGTTCATGGCACCCATGCGTAGAAACACCATTCGGGTCAACTTTGTCCAGATTCCCACTCAGCTTAAGGAATTGGTTGCAAAGATTTCAGATACTACCTCCTTTATCAGAAGACATGGTCACCTCCTGGGTTTGGCCACTTCCAAATTGGATGAGCAAATGATGAGTGTCTTAGTCCAGTTTTTTGATCCACTGTACCATTGCTTTACTTTTCCGAACTACCAGTTGGTCTCTACCTTAGAAGAGTTCTTTGATCTGCTTGGTATCTCTATTCTGGAGCAGACCCCGTTCACAAGTTAGGAGAATATCCTTAGACCAGAAGATATTTCTTCGTCCCTCCATCTGACAAAGGCTGAGGTAATGTCTAATTGGGAAACTCGTAGTGGAACAAAGGGCTTCTTGACTAAATTCTTGGTTGGTAAGGCTAATCAGTTCTGGGACAGTCTAGACTTCCAGGCATTTGAAGACATTCCAGCTCTTCTCATATATGGTTTGGTGTTGTTCCCCAACTCAGATTCTTTCATCGACGTGAATTCCGTGAGGATCTTCATATCCGGTAATCCTGTGCCCACTCTCTTGGGTGACATTCTTCATTCTCTTTATGCCCGTACTGCTCGGAAGCGGGGAACCTTTATGAGTTGTGCACCATTGCTGGCGAGGTGGTTTATTTCTCACCTCCCCAAATTAGTTTTGAAGAACAAAGAAGGAATGGGATGGGCCTAAAGGATTATGTCTCTCTCTCATAATGACATCAGTTGGACTATCAAGGGCATGGAAGAGGTGGATATTATTAATCGCTGTGGGGAATACCCCAATGTCCCACTAATAGGAACCAATGGAGGAATCACTTATAATCCGTGCTTGTCCTTACGTCAGTTTGGGCGAGCCAGGAGGGAAGGACCTTATGAGTTGCTAATTCCAAGTATTGTCTTTGATTTCCAAGGGGATAGTGACGAGCAACGCCGCAGATTCATAAGGGCTTGGGATAGAGTACACAGGTCTGATCCGCACGAGTTGGGTGAAAAGACTTCTCTTTTGATGGTGCCATATCTTCGATGGGTTCGTATCCGTGCCCAAAAGCTGGGAATGCCGTACGAAGTCGTCTTGCCTATCATTGTTGAAGTTGCTGATGAGGAAGGGGTTCCTCCTACCATCCTCCATCCGTACATGCCTACTGACATTGGGGCATTAAAGAGATCATGGATGCAGCTGAGAGAAGAGCGGGATACTTATCGAGAAAAGTATCACGAGCAAGAGAAGAAGATTCAGAAGTTGACTAGGCAGCTGGAGAACGAGCGGATCCTCAATGACTATGTCTGCACCGACAAGAAACGACCATGGGAGCACTGATTGTCTTTTGATTATTTCTAGTTTTGCTTTACTTTTCAGCTTTTCTTTCTTGTAACGCCTTAAAGGCATCTGTTGAACAATTGAATTTCAAGTTTATCTAATAAAAGTGTGTTTCATTTTTTGTTTACAAATTTGAATCTCTCAACGTCTTTGAAATCATATCATGCGCATATCATTCCCATGCACCTCATAACAGGTACCCTTACAGGTTTTCTCATCTTCTTCGCTGTTTATTTCAGCACCCATCATGCCTTCTAAACCATCAACTAAACAAGCAATCAAGGCCCTACAGGCTCAAAACGTCTAGTTCCAGGAATTGTTCATGAGTTTAGCTAAGGGTCAGCAAGATCTGGAGGCCCTTATCTTGAAAGAGAAGAAGAAGAAGAAGAAGAAGAAGAAGAAGAAGACGGTCCTATTCAATATAGGTCGTAGATTCGAAATTTTTTTGCGAGAAGAGGTTGATTTGACCCCCTCATCTGGAGGGAAAGATAATCAGGAAGAAAGGTGGGCTCCTAGCCCTGTGGTTTCAGACAACGAGACTGACTTTGACGAAGACCAGTATCCTCCGGCTGAGGATAGATATAAGCAACTAGAAGACCGGTTGAGCGCGATGGAAGTTCAGAAAGTGCATGGTATGGACTTTAGAGACTTGGGTTTGTCATCTGGGGTGGTGATCCCCCAGAAGTTCAAAGCACCAGCCTTTGCCAAGTACGACGGGGTTTCTTGTCCAAAGCTGCACCTTCGTTCGTATGTTAGGAAGATTCAGCCATACACCACTGACAAGAATCTCTGGATCCACTTCTTTCAAGACAGTCTCTCAGGGACTCATCTTGAATGGTTTTACCAGCTGGAAGGAGCTAGTATCCGTAATTGGGAAGATTTGGCTGCTGCTTTCTACAAGCAGTACCAATACAACGCCGACCTCGCTCCTACGCGTACCCAACTCCAGGGTATGTCTATGAGTGTGGGTGAAGGTTTCAAAGATTATGCTCAGAAGTGGAGGGACCTCGCTGGAAGAGTGCAACCACCCTTGGCTGATAGGGAGCTAGTGGATATGTTTCTGGGGACATTGTCTGGTCTGTATTGCAACCATCTGATTAGAAGTTTTTCGTCCGGGTTTATAGAGCTGATTATGACCGGGGAAAGGATTTAGGCTGGTATCAAATCTGGTAAAATACAGAAGGGTGCTTCATTGAGCACCAATAAGAAGCCTTTTAAGAAGGAGTCCAGTGTTGTGTACATTTCAAAAAGCCAAAATAGACTTGAACGCCGCCAATATGTTAATGCGGTTGTTATTTTAAGACCCGCTGTTGCACCTCAGTGCAACAATCAGCCAAGGGCCGAGAGGCCACGAAGACAATTCACTCAGCTCAACATGACTTTATCCCAAATTCTGCCGCAGTTATTGAAAACTAACTTGGTGATTCTAAAGGAGGCCCCGAAGACTCCCAACACAACATCACCAATGTACGATGTAAATGCACGTTGTGCTTTTCATTCTGATAGCCCGGGGAATAATACAGATAACTGTTGGGTCTTAAAGAACAAGGTGCAATATTTGATTGATGCGAAGGAGATCGAGTTCGGAGCACCAGAAAAGCCTAAATAGGATATGAGAGTGAATGCTATCGGGGATGAGGATGATGAAGAGTTTGACATTGACAACTGGATTTACTCGACTGCCGGTGGTGGATTGAGCAACTGGACAATGAAGGATTCTATGCCTGTTTCTGTTATCACCCAGTAATGAGACTTCTGTTTTGATTTGTAACAGACAATGTTTTAAACTTTATGGCCCGGTGTCTTACCCGGGGCACCGTGGCTTCATTTGTGAGGGCTTTATGTGTGTCATTTACATATATCATTAATAAAAGCATTGGACATTTCTTGCATTTCAAATTTTGTGCTCCTTGTTTTTCTTTTATTATATATTACAAAATAGCTATTTTACACACACTCACATATACAGGTCTACATCCACTCTGGATCTCACTGGTAACGACTCTGCTACTACCAGTTATGACTTCAAAAGTCCGATCAACTTAGCCGAAGACGAAGGTGAAGATGATTGCGAAGTGCCTGGTGAACTTGCAAGACTGCTACTTTAGGAAGAAAGGGCCATACAGCCTCATGAAGAGCCAGTGGAAACAATAAATCTGGGTACAGAGATAGACAAGAAAGAGGTCATGATTGGGGCAAATCTAGAAGCTAGTGTTAAGCAACGGTTGATTCAGATGCTGCGTGACTATGTTGAGATCTTTGCCTGGTCCATTGAAGATATGCCTGGGTTGGATACCGATATTGTGGTTCACCGCCTGCCTACCAAGGAAGATTGTCCTCCAGTGAAACAGAAATTCCGCCGAATGCGCCCAGAGATGTATGAGAAAATCAAGGCTGAAGTGATGAAACAGTTTGACGCCGGTTTTCTAGCTGTTACTTCTTACCCACAGTGGGTGGCCAACATGGTTCCTGTGCTGAAGAAGGATGGTAAAGTCCGAATGTATATTGACTATAGGGATCTGAACAGGGCAAGCCCCAAGGATGATTTCCCTCTGCCTCATATCGACGTTCTGGTTGACAACACTGCTCAGCATAAGGTATTCTTCTTTATGGATGGTTTCTCCGGTTATAATCAGATTAAAATGGCTCTCGAAGACATGGAGAATACAACCTTTGTTACTCAATGGGGTACCTTTTTCTACAAGGTCATGCCTTTTGGATTAAAGAATGTTGGGGCAACGTATCAGCGCGCCATGGTTGCTTTGTTTCATGACATGATCCATCATGAGATTGAGGTATACGTCGACGACATGATTGCAAGATCCCAGACTGAAGAAGAGCATCTCGACCACCTTCAGAAGCTATTTGACAGGTTGAAGTTGTACAAGCTGAGGTTAAACCCGAACAAGTGCACCTTCGGAGTGAGATCTGGTAAGCTGCTGGGTTTCGTCGTAAGTGATAAAGGTATTCAAGTGGATCCTGCAAAGGTGAAGGATATACAAGAGATGCCAACTCCCCGAACAGAAAAAGAAGTCAGAGGCTTTCTGGGACGTTTGATATATATTGCTCGATTCATCTGACACCTGACCGCTACTTGTGAACCAATCTTCAAATTACTGAAGAAAGATCAACTGGTAAGATGGAACGATGAATGTAAGGCCGCTTTCGAAAGGATCAAAGAGTATCTCCAAGAGCCTCATATTTTGATGCCTCCAGTTGAAGGGAGACCTCTGATCTTATACTTGACAGTACTCGACAACTCAATGGGGTGCGTGCTGGGGCAGCTTGACGAGTCTGGCCGAAAAGAGCATGTTATTTATTACCTTAGCAAAAAGTTTACCGACTGTGAGACCCGATACTCGTTGCTTGAGAAAACTTTATGTGTTTTGGCATGGGCTGCTCGTCGGCTGAGACAGTATATGCTGACTCACACTACTCTATTGATATCAAAGATGGATCCAATCAAGTATATCTTCGAAAAGCCTGCCTTGTCCGGAAGAATAGCAAGATAGCAGATGATCTTAACTGAGTATGACATCCATTACACGACCCAAAAGGCAATCAAAGGAAGTGTGTTGGCAGATCATCTGGCACACCAAGCAGTTGATGATTACCAGTCTATGAACTTTGAATTTCCGTATGAGAACATCATGTTAATAACTGACTATGAAGAACCTGGACCGGATGAAGGACCTGAGGAGGGATCCCGATGGTCTATGTACTTTGGCGGAGCTTCGAACGCTTTGGGTAATGGCATTGGCACCATG
Organism: Vicia faba; assembly: GCA_948472305.1. Lineage (NCBI taxonomy): Eukaryota > Viridiplantae > Streptophyta > Magnoliopsida > Fabales > Fabaceae > Vicia > Vicia faba. The sequence continues at coordinate 1,518,003,602 of OX451741.1, read as the reverse complement.
ATCATATCTCCTAAAGGCTCTCATACTCCATTCACCGCTCGACTATGTTTCAACTGCACCAACAATATGGCGGAGTATAAAGTGTGCATCATGGGTCTTCGAGCAACAATTGACCTAAGGATTAAGTTTCTAATTATTTTCGGAGATTCCACTCTCGTGATCAGTCAGATCAAAGGCGAGTGGGATACGAAACACCCAAATCTTATTCCTTACAAGGAGTACGTATTGACGTTGCTTCCCCATTTCGAGGAGATAACCTTTGAACACTTCCCTAGAGAGGAGAATCAGTTAGAGGACGCGCTAGCTACGATGTCTTCTATGTTCAAAGTCAATTGGGACAATGAAGCTCCCCGGATTACCATTGAAAGGTTGGAAGAACCTGCAAATTGTTGTGACATTGAGGCTGAAAAGGTAACAGAGAAACCCTGGTTTCATAAGGTGAAGAGGTATCTTGAAACTCAGGAGTACCCTGAGGGTGCATCTGTTAATGACAAGAAGTTTCTGAGGAGGTTCGCGGCGAAGTTCTTCATTAGCAATGGCATCCTTTACAAACGTAACCATGATTCGACCTTACTGTGTTGTATGGATAAAAACGAAGCAGAAAGGATCATGACAGAGTTACATGAAGGTACTTTTGGAACTCACTGCAGTGGACACACCATAGCAAAGAAAATACTTTGGGCAGGATATTATTGGTCCACTATGGAAGCCGACTGTTATCAGCATTATAGGACCTGTCACAAGTGCCAAGTCTATGCTGATAAGGTGCATATACCTCCAGTTCCTCTGAACATCTTGAAGGCACCTTGGCCTTTTGCAATGTGGGGCATTGATATGATCAGCGAGATCTACGGCATCCAACGGGCATAGTTTCATCCTGGTAGCCATTGATTACTTTACGCAGTGAGTTGAAGTAGCTTCCTTTTCTACTGTAACCAAGAACGTTATGGCACGGTTCATTCGGCACAATCTGATCTATCGATATGGTGTACCAGAGAGGATCATTATGGACAATGGTACAAATCTCAACAATAAGATGATCACTGAGCTCTGCAAGCAGTTCAAGATACAGTATCATAACTCTTCTCCCTACCGGCCGAAGATGAATGAGGTTGTTGAAGCGGCTAATAAGAACATTAAGAAGATTATGCAGAAGATGACGGTGACGTACAAAGACTGGGACGAGATGTTACCTTTTACTCTTCATGGGTACCGTACCTCAACACGGACATCAACAAGGGCAACGCCCTCTTCCTTGGTATATGGCATGGAGGCAGTCTTGCCCATTGAAGTTCAAATACCCTCTCTTCGGATCATGAAGGATGCAGGTTTGAGCGAAGATGACTGGATTCAGACCCAGCTTGTTCAGCTGAAATTAATTGACGAAAAGAGACTTACTGCTATCTATCATGGTCAAACGTATCAAAAGCGGATGATCAAGGCATTTAACAAGAAAGTTAGACGACAAGAGTATCAAGTTGGGGATCTGGTAATCAAGCGCATTATCTTACCTCAAGGTGATCCCAGGGGAAAGTGGACCCCTACTTACGAAGGGCCATTTGTGGTTAAGAAAATTTTCTCATGAGGAGCTATGATTCTAACCACCATGGATGGTGATGATCTTCCTCACCCCGTCAATGCAGACATAGTGAAAAGATACTACGCATGATCAAAGACCCGCTAGGTCGACTGGCCTATGCAAAAATAAGGGCTTCCCAGCGAACCAAAAGGGTTCGAACAAAAATAAGGGATGAAAATATAAAAAACTGTACACCCGGCAAGTCGAAAACCTAAAAAGGCGGCTTGGGAAAAAAAGGGTATTCCGGTGGACTGAAAACCCGAAAGGGCGGTCCAGGAAAAAGTTATGGATTAAAGTGTAATACTATGTCTCATTGGATCACCTTGCAACCAGACTTCGGTATCAACTATCAAGCTCGGACGACACTAATCAATTTGATCTACCTTCAACCAAGTAGAAAAGTGATGAGATGCTCGAGGACATAAAGGCAATAGCAGAGTTGGAACCCAGTGGGACTATTCACATAGCTGTTTTGTTTAGTTTTTCACAAATTGTGTAAATTCTATTGTTCAGCAGAGTTCTCTTACTAGGACGTAAGCCTCTTGTACAAAAATGCCTATTCACAGGCCAAACTTCAAAATCAATATAATTCATTTTCAAAGAAATTTCAAAACTGTTTTTCCTTTATATGTTTTGTTTTGCAAAGAACGTCCAATGTTCATTTTTGATATATGCATTTGACATCAATTGTTGCTCATAAATATTTACATGCGAAACAAAAGACAGTTACTGGTAATATTAGAAACATGGGAAATAAGAATTGTCCAAGCTTTACGGATGCTTTATCCACCAGGTACAAAGGTAGATTCAGTTGAAGAATATGGCTAAAGTGCATTCACTCCCGGCAGAGTAAGACAGTAATGATAGCTCTCCCCAGCTGAGACTTGCAATATTCTCCCCGAGCAGAGTTTATCTACCATCAACACTGAAAAGGCTTAATATCCCCGGTAGTCTTAATATTCTCCAGCAGAGTATAAGAATATTCCCCGGCAGAATACAAGATATCCCCAGTGGAGTTTTAAATTTTTCCCAGCGCAGTCTGAAGAAGCTTCCCCAGTGGAATTTGGAGAATCATCCCCAGTAGACTTTGGAAGATTGTCCCCAGCAAACTCAAAGGATTATCCCCAATAGAGTCTAAAAGGTTATCCCTAGTGAAGTCGCAACTAAAATATCATCCCCAACGGAGTTCATTCCCTTCACAAACAAGAGGTCAATTCCCAACAGGATTCAGCTTCACCAGCAACGGTAATTCATCCCCAGCAGAATTTATCGATGGAATCCTTAGCAGAACATCTCTTCTCCACAGATTAATCTCCTCATCAGTTTATTCCCCAACGGAGTCATCCTCTCCTGCAGATTTATTCTCACAATCATCTTCGTTCGTCATCCCCAGCGGAAACGAAGAACCCAACTCTATTCCCCAACAGCTATCCGGGATCTATTTTCCCCAACTAAAACATTACATTCCCATACATCATGACACATGCATATACGCATCATACAAACACAATCTCATTTATTTTGAGAACATCATTGCTTGATATATATCATGCATTGCATACGACTGACCTTTACCTTTTAGGAAAGATGCAGTTAAGTTCTCAGCTATGTCGAACTACTGACCGGTTCTTAAATATCAACTTAATTAGTCTCGGTTGAATTATATATAAGGTTCTAAATCTGGACAAAGTTCCTCCGTCGAAGTGTGGAAAAGTTCTTAAATCTCAATAGAATTATTCTCTGTTGAAGTACAGACAGTTCCTAGATCTTGATGAAGATGTTTCCCTCAGTCGAAGTATGACCGGTTCTTAAATCTCAACTGAATTAGTCTCGGTTGAATTACAGATAAGGTTCTAAATATCGACAATTTTCCTCCGTCGAAGTGTGGACGATTTCTTAAATCTCAACAGAATTATCCTTCGTTGAAGTACAGACAGTTCCTAGATCTCGATGAAGATGTTTCCCTCAGTCGGAGTACTGACCGGTTCTTAAATCTCAACTGAATTAGTCTCGGTTGAATTACAGATAAGGTTCTAAATCTCAACAATTTTCCTCCATCGAAGTGTGGAAGAGTTCTTAAATCTCAACAGAATTATCCTTCGTTGAAGTACAGACAGTTCCTATATCTCGATGAAGATGTTTCCCTCAGTCGAAGTACTGACCGGTTCTTAAATCTCAACTGAATTAGTCTCAGTTGAATTACAGATAAGGTTCTAAATCTCGACAATTTTCCTCTGTCGAAGTGTGGACGAGTTCTTAAATCTCAACAGAATTATCCTCCGTTGAAGTACAGGCAGTTTCTAGATCTCGATGAAGATGTTTCCCTCAGTCGGAGTACTGACCGATTCTTAAATCTCAACTGAATTAGTCTCAGTTGAATTACAGATAAGTTTCTAAATCTCGATAATTTTCCTCGGTCGAAGTGTGGACGAGTTCTTATATCTCAACAGAATTATCCTCCATTGAAGTACAGACAGTTCCTAGATCTCGATGAAGATGTTTCCCTCTGTCGATGTACTGACCAGTTCTTAAATCTCAAATGAATTAGTCTCGGTTGAATTATAGATAAGGTTCTAAATCTCGGCAATTCTCCCCAGTCGAAGTACTGACCGGTTCTTAAATCTCAACTGAATTAGTCTCGGTTGAATTATAGATAAGGTTCTAAATCTCGGTAATTCTCCTCAGTCGAACTACTGACCGGTTCTTAAATCTCAATTGAATTAGTCTCGGTTGAAGTACGGAGAAGGTTCTAAATCTTGGCAATTCTCCTCAGTCGAAGTACTGACCGGTACTTAAATCTCAACTGAATTATCCTCGGTTGAATTACAGATATGGTTCTAAATCTCGACAGAGACCCCCCAGTTGAATTATAGACGAGTTCTTAAAACTCAGCAGAGATGTTCTCTCAGCTGAAGTACAGGCAAGTTCCTAAATCTCAACAAAGATCATGCTTCCCCAGCGGAATCTTCCACAACAACAGGTATGCGAGCTCTCGCTAAGGAATCTCTTATGCGATCGACACTCCAGCAGATGGCATCTTTAAGCCCATCCTCCCGTCGGCAATCTCCAAATGGAATCTGTAAGCCCATTCCCGACATCACAAGGCTGATACCACTTCATGCGAGTGCAAATTTCTGGGCACTCTAGTGTTCAATCATCTTCCACCTTCGGATCATGAAAGGCACGAAAGTCAATCTACATCCTCAGGTTTAAGAAGATTGAACAGGGGCAGTTGTTGTACCCAAAAAATTTCCCTCTCATATTCCTCAAAACATTTCAAGAAAAATCTCCAAGTGGCTCAAGGTAGCTCAAGAGTTGGTCAGACAAATTACCTCCTAAGGAAGTCAACCCCAAATTAGGGTTTTGTGTTGCATCAAGATCCTTGAATCCAAATGACCTCAAGTGCTCCCCAATGTCCTAATATGTTCTCAAGGTCATCCATGTCAAGTTTCAAGCCTTGCAGAAGAATTTTGCTCAGTCAATTGCTCAAAGGGTCCAAAAATCGACGGTGCTAGGGCAAAAGTCAATTGTGACCTACATACAGTCAAACTTCAATATTTTTTGTCAACATTTTCATTTTGATGGATATTTCATGATTTTATCAAGGGTTGATCATGATTCATCAAATATTGCTAAAAATTCATCAAGACTCAAAAGTTGCTAAATTAGGGTTTTGTAGGAAAAGTCAACTCAAATTTGACTAAGCATAACTTTCTCATACTTTATGAGAAATGACCCATATAAAGATCATTTTGAATAGGATGCAATTTCCTACAATCCATATTCATACCCTAAGATCAAAAAATGCACTCACAAGAAGTTACAAATTTGGACATTATATGTCATTTTTGAAAGTCAACAAAAACACCTTTTTTTTCAAAGCTTATAACTTGAGTATTAAATATAAAAATGAGATGAGACCATAAGGGTTGATTAGAGGACATCTCAAGCTTTCTAAAAAGTCTAATAACACCTCCAAAAGTTCAAAATTGAAGAAGTTATGCATTGTTGAAGTTAGGCATTTTTGCAAAATTGCCAAAAGTCAACTATCCCCAAAACTTCAAATTTTGTAAAATGGGCCCATTCTTTTCCACTTGATTTGAGCTTGCATCATTGACCACGTTTCCTAGCTTCAGCCATGAGCTCATACTTCATTTTTATTATTTTATTTTATTTCTTATTAAATTTATTCATTTTAAATCAAATTAAATCATTTAAAATCCAAAACTTTGATTACATGAGATCTTTTGGCTGTTTCAGGTTGTAATTATCATCATTATCATCATCAAACTCGAATCATACAATATCATGTGCAAAAAGATTGAGATTTGTCAAATTTGGCAAGTTGTAAAGAGTGAATCAAATCAAATTGGCAAACATTGATGGGAGAAGATTTGAGCCAAGTTTGTTACCCTAACACATTATACAATACATAAGCAAGCCACAAGGGACGAAACAAGGGTTGGAAGCTACAGGCAGAGGCAGAATCAGAAATTGAAAAATTGACAAAAATTGAGATATCAAAGTTCAAACTAGAGGCGTTTTCAGGACTTAGGGGTTGTCCCAATCGACTGCTGATCATCTCCAGAGGCTTTTGCAATCCAGACCACGTGTTTTCAAGCACTCTAAAGCACTATAAGTACCACGCGGATCTGATTCTTTCTTGAATTCGTGAATCATCATTCTGGCATCATTTGGACAAAGTAATTGCATATTTGTGATCACAAAGACATTTGCAAACTTTTTGTATTATTGAATTTCTTTTATATGATATGAAACAAGAATCACCATAGCTAGGGTTCTTGGAGCTTTTTGGGGCGTTTTCGTTTCACGAAAAATCGACCATCAAGAGAGGTATGGTTGTGACCGGGAGGGAAGGATGAATACAACCATGGCCTTGGAATGGATTTATGTAGCCTGATATGGATTTTAGGATGGGCCTACGCTTTTAGATGCGGATTCAAATCCGCAGGTAATATTGTTACAGGTCTGAGGACAGGGACGAGATCGTGTCCTCCTCCGATTGGCCAATTCAAATGGTTTTCACGCATTTTTGTTTTGCTGGCACATTAACTTGTTTTACTTTATTATATTTTCTTTGTATATTATTAACAAATAAACAAAGCGGCCTAGTGGTAAGCGTGCATGTTCAATATCCATCAGGACTTGGGTTCGAATCCCAGGTCCCCCAATTTCTATTTGATTTTGTATTTCAGGTGATCCAGTGCATATGCCTAGCTACAACACACCATGCGCCCTCGTTCATTCAATAGCCAGATGGTCATTGGCCAGATCTAGTGGCCAAGATCTGAAGGTCTACCATGGTCAAAGTCAGCACATGCACACCTGATCTCAAAAGTCAAACAAGGCCAGCGTGTTTTGGGCCTTCAGATTGCTATTCAAGCTCCCAATTCAGGCCCATACCCCCTCTCTCTTTTATTTTACTTATTTTGCTTTATTAATTTATTTTTATTATTTTCTAACCAATTAAAAAATTCTTTTCTTTATAAAATAAAAACCACAAAAATATTTTCTTTATCAAATCAAATTTTTATTTTTATTTTATTAATAAACACTAATTAAATTAACTTAGGTTTTAATTAGAATAACTTTAACATATTTTTGTAAATAATTAAAATTAAATTAGATTTAATTAGGTTTTTACTAATCCAATTAATTTTATTTCTTTCTTAAAATACCAAAAACCCAAAAATAACTTTTTTCATTTAATTAATTAACTAATTTATTAATTTAGTAATTAATTTAGGTTAACTTCTTTCTTAAAATAAAAAACAACAAAAGATGTCTTCTTTAAAGGGTCAAAACCCTAATCATGCGTCCGATTAAATTTTACGCCGCGATTTATTTTCTTTTATCCAATAATGTACTTGCTTCCGGATTGTAATAGTAAATAGGACTTTTATTTATTTTTATCGCTTTATTTATTTTTAAAGGGTTTGTCTTTGGCGATGTAAATACCCGACGCCTTGTAATTTAAATTCCGCATTTTATTTCCGCAAATTATAACTGCTAGATGTTTGATAATAGGGTTTGCATGACAAGACAGAATGTTAATCTTAAAATCAAATTAGATCACCTTTAACATGTGCAAAAATAAAAATAAACTGAAAACGACACACTCGCACATGCGAACTCTTAGGGTACACCCCACTTGGTTGCCTTCGTACGCGGTCATTGAGTATAGCTCACTTTAGAGGTCGCCCTCTTGTCTAAAAGATCATAGTCGCCTGGAAACGGTTGCCTCAGATATAATTACCTTAAAACAAATGATCTAAGACATTAGGGTTACCGCTAAGGCGTCCTCACATTGCTTTAGTGACCATAAGTCCCTAATTCGAATTGACCCTCAAACTCCAACGACGATGCTACCTACTCACTAATAGTAGGATAGCATTGTCTGAAGGACATTAGCATAGAACGATTCCTTTTTCGAGTAGGTAGATGGTTCTTAGATACTTGCTCTTTCAAAACAAAACAAACTTTTACACTTACACTCCTTTTCGAACAAAGTTTTCAAAAACACTTCATACGCTCTTGAGGACAGAAGCAAGAGTTAAATCGAAGTTTCAAAACAAAAACTTTTTCAAACCCACAAGCACAAAGAAAGCAATATTTTGAAAACAATTGAGCAAGTATCTAAGAGCCCATGGATAACCACGGATAGAAAGGGTGCTAACACCTTCCCTTTCAATAATCTACCCCCCGAACCCGAGACATTTTGTAAACAAAAAACGCAAAACGCAAACCAGCATTCCAAAAAATAGTGAGTTCTTCCCACCGTATCACACTCACCCTTCATTCGAATCTAGTGATAACGCGATTACAAATCAATCTTGCTAAATACACGTGCACCCACCAATTGATCCATCAAGTCGTCTATTCTCGGAAGTGGAGACCTGTTTTTGATCGTCACTTTATTCATTTGCCGGTAATCAACACACAACCTCATACTACCATCTTTCTTCTTCACAAGTAATACTGGAGCTCCCTAAGGCGACACACTTGGCCTCACAAACTTCTTTTCAAGCAAATCTTCTAATTGTTTCTTCAATTATCATAATTCAGACGCTGACATCCTATACGGTGCCATAGAAATAGGTTTAGTACCAGGTATAAGATCAATAAAAAATTCTACTTCTCTTTCTGGCGGCACATCTGGAATATCATCAGGAAAAACTTCAGGAAAGTCGCACACAACATGCAACTCATCAATTGCAGCTTGATTCTCAATAGATAGAGACGCCATCAATGAAAACAACTGATCTTAATCTCACGATAACTCCTTCAACTGTTTAGCAGATAAGAAATCAGCTTCTTCTTCCTCTTCAAGAATAGAAAATTACACCGACTTGTTATTACAGTTAATATGAACGTAGTTATATTTTCACCAGTTCATACCCAAAATCACATCTAAACCAATCAACAGTAGAAAAACTAGATCCATATAAAAATTTCTATCAAAGATTGACAAAGGACACATCGAGCATACTAGATAAGTAGTCATTGATCCCTTAGCTAGAGTTTCGATAACCATTTCTCCATTCATAAGAGATAAAACAACACCCAACTTCTTAGCACAACCAGCAGCAATAAAACAATGACTAGCACTAGTATCAATAATAGTAATTCAAGGAATACTACTAATGTAACATATACCTCGGATCAAATGATCTCCTCTTGATGTATGAGTTCCAGCCAAAGAAAATAACTTCTCATCGGATTGAGTCTTATTTGGTTTCTGACACTGGGTACTAATGTGCCCCTCTTCACCATAGTTAAAACATATCACTGCCTAGTGTTCACACTCAGTTACCTCATGACCAGTCTTGCCATAACGGGAACACCTCTTGGCTTCACTTGTGCATTCATCGATCCTATGTGTGATACAGTGGGAGAACTAACTTTTGGTTTTGCGTTTTATCGCAAATGTTGCGGATAGCAAGAGTCGCCACCGAATTTTCTTTTATCCAATAAGGAAAGGGTGAAAAGAACAGGAAATACCTTTGAGATTTTACTGAGTTCAGGGGGTAGGTTACGAAAAGGGAAGGTGTTAGCACCCTTTTCATCCGTAATCATCTACGGGCTCTTAATCGCTAGCTCACTTTATTTTGAAAATGCTTTGTGAATGTGTTTGAAAATATTTTTTTAAAAATGCCAATAGTAAGGAAAACTTTGTAATGATTCTTGTGTTGGTTAAGAATGCGTACAAAGTGTTTATTTGAAAATATTTTGAAAGTGTTTGTATGAAAAAGATGTTTTGTTTTTGTGAGCGAGCAAGCGATTAAGAACTACCTACTTACTCAAGGTCTTTCGTATTATTTTCCTCCTCCTTTAGATAGTTTTATCCTACCATTAGTTAGTAGGAAGCCCTATCATTGGATGTGAAGGGACATGCGCGGGTCATCATACAATCATAAAGGCAACTCGTAGGGCCGCTTTAGCAATTTAGTTTAAGGGACTAGACTGTTTACCGAAGGCAGCATCGAAAGGGTCATCGAGGGACTACGATCTTTTTAATTGAGGGTCTTTGCTAAAGCATCCCCAAGTTCGAGGGATATGACTGTGTTTCTGAAGGCAACAAGTGAGGTTACCCTAGAGGTGCGAGTGTGAAGAGTGTTTTGATTCAGTTACTTTTAGTCTTTGGTTAGGGTTTTCTACGATTGTTTTTAATCTTGTCATACAAACCCTATTAGCATACATCTAACAGTTATAAGGAAAGCGATAAAGGCAGAAATTAAAGGGTCATACGCTATTACAAGGCTTCGGGAAGAGGGGTACAAATAGTAAAAATGGGGGAAACATTAAACCTTAATTAAACTATTACAACCTGTAAGTAGATACATAATCAAAAAAGGAGAAATAATAAAAATGCTCGAAAGGTAAAAAGGGAAAGGCAAAGGGAAATTGTTTTACGATTCTGCTTGATGAAAAAGTTTGATGATTAGCCTAAAAACTAATTAATTTTAATTAAGAAAGAGAATTAATTAATTAATACAAACCCTAAATTGATTTTGATTTAAAAAATTTAGCGAAAAACCTATAAAAAACTAAGTTAATTAATTAAATGAAAAAATAACTGATTAAATGAAAACTTAAAAATTAATTAGGGTTAATTAACAAAAACACAAAAATTAATTAGGGTTTGTGAAAATGTTAGGGTTTTGAAAAAAAGAGGTTTTTTGTAAAAATAATGAAGAAAAGGAAGGGAAAGAGCAAGAAGAATAGAGAATTGTGTGAAAAATAACCAAAGGGTAGGGGTGGGTGTTAAACCCACTCCCTCAGAACCTTCAAGCAGCAGATTCACCATCAGGCCAAGCGCGCCTTGGTGATAGGAAACAGCACCAAGCGCATTTTGTAAACTAACCTGCAAAATATGAAAAAATGAGAAAAATAATGGCAAAAGGTTGGATTGAACCCATGCCCTTTGACACAAATGATTCAACGCGCACGCTTCAACTGCTGGGGAAGTAATACATCCGTTCATTTATATCAAACCATAAATATATAATATAAGAATGTTGCCTGAACTGGAGAGACGCTAGAACCCTAGCTCTGGTCGTCTTCTCTGGTTTCCTTCTTTTATCAAACCTGCAAAATAAACATAATTAGTAATCCAAAAACATCCTACCCCCCTAAATCGAAGGTTGCGGGTTTGATGGGATGATTATTTGGATCTAAAAATCAATGGTTTTTGAGTTATGAAGAAAAACGCATGGATCGGTGCTAACATGATGTTCTACGATTTGGCATGCATGGGATCATCATAATGATCCAAACCTGTTCAGATATATCTTAGAAGTATGTTAGCAACATTAGTATGGCTTAAAACAAAACAAAAATTAAAATATGAATTTTGCAAAAGTATAAAATCAGAGATGCCATGCGATGGTGTTTCATGCATTTTGGACCATCAAATTTGATCCAATCTTACTTTGTATGATTGTTGGGAATGAATGGAGCAGTTGTTTGGTAGTGAAAGGGCTTGTGATAAGGATTTGAAGATTTTAGGGTTCTTGAAAAAACTTGAGTTCTTTTGACAAGTTTTGAGGTAAGGGTTTCTCGTGTCCTTGGCTTGTATGAAGAGGAAGAATATATATCTTGCATTTAGGTCAAAATTATCATGGGCTTGGACTTGTGTCATAAACCTCATATTTTATTTTTTTTATTTTGCATTATTAATGAACAAATCAAAATAATTAAAATAAAAATAGGTCAAGGGTGCATGAACAATTTTTGAGGTATATGAGGAGTGTAATACACGTTTGGACCTTAAAACAATGGCCCAATAGCCCAACATATCAAGTTTGCTCAATTTGGACTTCATGTATTTGATCAAAATTTTCCAACTTGTAATGGTCATAACTCTTTCATTTTTCATCTTTTGAAGGTGATATTGGACTTTTTAGAAAGCTCAAGATGTCTTCTACAATCCTTCTTCTTTTTTTTTGCATTTGGAGATTTATCTCTATGTAAGTTGCCTTGACAAAAAGTGTCCTTTTGTTGACTTTTGAAATGACCTCTAATGTATTGGCTCATATATCTCAAATGAAGTATTTTTTGTACTTGAGCTTAGAGTTACAAAGTTATAGAGAATTTAATTTTCTTCAAAATGAGCTTTAGTTGGGGGAAAACTGATGAACCATGTGAAAGTTATGCTTGGTTAAAGTTCAGTTGACTTCTCCTAAGGAAACTTTAATTTGGCAACTGTTGTACCCCAAAATTTACTCTCTTTATTTTTATTATTACACACACGCGTATCATTTTTTTTTATGGTTATGGAATCAAGGTATATTTATCAAGCTTCGTCAGGTTACAAGTGACGTTTATTTCGCCAATGGATGTTCTTAGAGTATTTTCTGTGCCGAAGATCGATTCGCTGTTTCGTAACAATTTGGGGTTCAAAGATTCATAAGTCCAACCCGGCGCGTCATATTCAGGTGTTCTTTCGCCAAGATATCCATGGCAACATATTCTTAAATACAGGTTCGGCTCGAGAGCCAATTCTTTAAAGAAGGTCTCCGAATGTGCGATTTTTTCTTGAAGAAATATGGTGAAAAAGTGTGTTGAAAGTACAGTTTTTTGCGTACTAAAAAATTCATAACTTGAAGATCGTGGCTCTTTTTGAACCCGTTCCGGTGGCCAAAATTCCATCTTGATGTCATCTATGTTTTCATCTCTCACGGATGGAAGCCAATTTCAATCAGAAGGTCTACAAAAATGCGTATTTATCAAGTATTTTCGTACAGAAAATTTGTGACAAAAGTTTATTTGCGTCATGTTCAGAAAATTATAACTTGGTCAATTTTCATCGTATTGAGCTAGTTTCGACGCCAAAGTTTCACAAATTGAGTTGGTTACATTTTCACATGAGGTATCGAGTTTTAACGGTATCCAAAAGGCCTTCGTTTTTTGCCCAGAGTGCGTGTGACGCGCCGGAAATCCTGAATGCTGAATATTATTTCATCTGGGTCGAAACTTCGAAAATTCATAACTCGGTCAATTTTTATCGGATCGGGCCCATATTTTTGCACAAGGTCACTGATTCAGAGATCTACAACTTTTCTTTCAAAGTAGAGACCGAGTTCTGCTCCGATCAATACCAATTTATTATTGAAGAATGTGTCAGAGTTGAAACTGGAGCCCAAAATAAGTTTGTCTGAGGCGAAACTTCAATAATTCATAACTAATTCACCATTTATCCGATTGAGACCATATTCGGATAGGAGTTTGTTCTCGATGTCAGATGCATTTTGTTTTTACATTTCAACTTCAAACATTGCACTTAAGTCCCTACGATTTAACCTGGAACGTATCAGACTCAAGTGAATAAAAATCTGCACTATTGCTTGTGGTTATTGGAGGCCCAATTGCACATTTAAAGTCCATATCTTTGCTCTAATTTCCATTATATAATCTCACTATTTTCACACAAACAGGATACGACGAAGAAAAAAACCTTTTCCACAACCTTGTCAAAATATCAAATTCTTTCCAGAACCCTAGAAATCTTGAAATCCTTGTTACAAACCCCCATCTCACTACAAACAAGCCATCTCATTCTCCAGTAAAGGTAAGGCTGGTTTGATCTCCATGATCAAAAGGATGTAGAAGCATTCATACATGCCATATCGGTTTTAACATTACAAAATTTCATATATTTATTTTCCTTGTATTTCATGGTATACTAATTTGTTTAATGTGTTCATGAGATTCAACAATACAGGTTTGGACCATCTAATGGTCCCATGCAGGTTTATTACAAAACACTGAGGCCAAAACAGAACAATAACCAATGCATAGCTCATGGCAAGGCAGACACTCTGAGGAGGCTAAGGGCGTGGGTTCAACACCCACCCCTATTGGTTTTGATTTTCTTCCATTCTATTTATCCTTTTACCTATTTTCATTCTTTCTGTTTAAAACCTTTTTCATAAAACCTAACATTTTTTACAAACCTTTAATTTTTCATAATAAACTCGAATAATTAATTTTAAGTTTTGTTAATTTAATTTTAGGTTTTAAATTAATTTTTGGTTCAACATCCACCCCTGACATTTTCATTATTTGTATTTTCTAACCCTATTTTCCATTGATGCTTCTTCCTCTATCTATTTTTTGACAAACTTAATCCTTTTTCATTAATCATTAAACATAAGCTTTTCTAAAACCTTTTTTTAACTAAAATTAATTAGGTTTTTAGGTTTTTTTAATTAACCTCTTTTTTTTCCAAAATTAACCTTTTTTATTATTAATTAAAATTAATTAGGTTTTAGGTATTTTAATTATTTTTTTCAAAATTAATAGTTTTTTCAAAATTAGGTTTTAGGTTTATTTAATTAATTATCATAAATCATTTTTTCATAAAAAATCACCAAAACGTTTTCTATGCTATTTTCATCTTATTTTTATTTTCCTAGATAAAGTGTATAGGGCGCTGTGATCGGTGGGAATAGAACTGACTGTTTTTGGAATGCTGATTCACGAAATGTCGCGGTAAGCAAGAGTCGCCACCGTCTTTTATTTTCTCCAACAAGGAAAGGACAAAAGCACAACAAAATTCCTTTTCGAGATGTTTCTCGGTACGGGAGGTAGATTATAGAAAGGGAAGGTGTTAACACCCTTTCTATCTGTGGTTATCCACGGGCTCTTAGGTACTTGCTCACTATGTTTTCAAAAATGTTTTTCTTTTCTTGTGTTCGTGGGTTTTGAAAAGAGTTTTGTTTGAAAACTTCGATTTAACTCTTGTTTCTGTCCTCAAGAGTGTATGAAGTGTTGTTTGAAAACCTTGTTTGAAAAGTGTAAGTGCGAAAAATTTGTTTTGTTTTGAAAGAGCAAGTACCTGAGAACCTCTACCTACTCAAAAGGAATTAAGATGTGTAAATATCCTTTAGACAGTGCCATCCCACTATTGAGGAGTAGGTAGCACCGTCGTTGGAGTTTTCGGGTCAATTCGATTAAGGGACAAGTGGTCACTAAAGCAATGTTAGGACGCCTTAGTGGTAATCCTAATGTCTTAGATCATTTTTTATCCGAGGCAACCGTTTCGAGGCAACTTTGATCTTTAGACAGGAGGACGACCTCTAAAACACCCTATACTCAATGACCACGTCGAGGCAACCAAGTGAGGCGTACCCTAGGAGTGGCATTTGCAAATGTGTCAATTTTCAGTTATGTTATCTTTGTACATGTTATGGTGAGCTACGGTTGATTTTAAATTAAGCTAGATCTTGTCATGCATAGCCTATTATTCATACATCTAGCAGTTAATGGTTGCGGAAAATAAAACTAAGCTATTACAAGACGTCGGGTATTTACATCGCCAAAAACAAACCCTTGAAAAGTAAATGCGGAAAGATAATAAAAGCGATAAATAATTAAAGTCCTAATTAAAAGCTATTACATTCCGGGAAACAGATACAATAATATGATAAAATGGATCGCGTGCGGGAAATTAAATCGGATGCGAGTTTTTTTGGTTTTGACCCTTTTTTATTAAAGAAAGGATTTTTGTTTATTTTTGAATTAAATGGAATTAAATTAAATTAAATAATGAAAATATTTTTGTATTTTTGAGTTTTTAAAGAAATAAAATAAATTGAATTAATGCTAATAAAAACCTAATATTCTAAATTGATTTTAAATATTGCAAAAAATATTAAAAGTTAAATCTAATTAGAGCTAAATTGATTAAATTAATTTATTTACAAAAATAAAAGTGATGAAATTAATTTTAATAAATAAAATATTTTTCGTATTTTTGATTTTATTAGGAAAAAATGTTAATTGGTTAGTGATTAATAAAAATAATAACGATTAATTAATTAAAGGAAAATAATAAAAATAGAGAGAGAGTTTATGAGTATACGAGCCTGATTGGAGGGGTGAAACAGCTGTTGGCGTCATGTGTAAACTGTTTTGTTTTGGCCGTTTGTGTTTTGGCTTTTGGCCATTTGTGTTCTGGCCTCAACGTTCCTTAACCTTCTCAGGATGTCTGTCTCGCCATGTATTGGTGTCATGTGTAAGCTGTTCTGTTTTGGCCATTTGGCTTTTGGCTTTTGGCCATTTGTGTTGTAGCCTCAACGTTCCTTAATGAACCTGCATGGGATCCTGTCTAAATCTGCAGTGTTGAATCTCATGAACACATTAAATAAATTACTATATATCATAAAATACAAATAAAGCCAATATATGAAGAAATTTAATGTTTAGGTCAATATGGCATGTATGAATGATTATACCCTTTTGATCATGGAGATCAAATCAACCTTACCCTTACTGGAAAAGTAGTGACACGAATGCTTTTATGCCCTTTGAATCATGGAGATCAAGCCAGCCTTACCCTTACTGAAGAAGTAGTGAGATGTTGGTTTGTAACCGGGATGACTTGTTTGTAGTGAGAGAGGGATTTGTAATAAGGATTTCAAAGTTTTAGGGTTCTTGAAAGAATTTGATGTTTTGATAGCGTTGTGGCAAGGTTTTTTTTTTCTCTCCCTGGTTTGTGTGAAAAGAATGTGATTATATAATGGAAATTAGAGTAAAGAAAATGGGTTTTGAATGTGCAATTGGGCCTCCAATGTTCACTTGAGTTCGTCACTTTCCAGGCTAAATCGAAGGGACTTAAGTGCAATTTTTGAAGTTGAAATGTGAAAAAAAATGTAGCCGACATCAAGAACTAACTCCTGTCCGAAAATCGGCTCAATCGGATAAACGGTGAATTAGTTATGAATTTTTGAAGTTTCAGCTCAGACAAACTTATTTTGGGCTCCAGTGTCGACTCTGACACGTTCTTCAATAAAAAACTGGTATTGATCGGAGCATAATCCGGTCTCGACTTTTGAAGCAAAGTTGTATATCTATGAGTCATTGACCTTGTGTAAAAATATGAGCCCAATACGATAAAAATTGACCGAGTTATGAATTTCCGAAGTTTCGGCCCAGATGAAATAATATTCAGCATTCAGGATTTTTGGCGTGTCACGCACTCTGAGCAAAAAACGAAGGCCTTTTGAATACTGTTTGAACTCAATACCTTCTCTGAAAATGTAGATAACTCAATTTGTGAAATTTTGGCACCAGAACCAACTCGATATGATGAAAATCGACCAAGTTATGATTTTCTGAACATGACGCAAATAAACTTTTGTCACAAATTTTCTGTATGAAAATACTTGATAAATCCACATTTTTGAAGACCTTCTGATAGAAATTGGCTTCCAGCCGTGAGAGATGAAAACGTAGATAATGTCAAGACGGAATTTTGGCCACCGGAACGGGTTCAAAACGAGCCACGATCTTCAAGTTATGAATTTTTTAGCGCGTAAAAACTACACTTTCAACACACTTTTTCACCATATTTCTTCGAGAAAACTCACACATTCGGATACCTTCTTTAAAGAATTGACTCTTGAGCCGAACCTGAATTTAAGAATACGTTATCAGAGATATCTTGGCGAAATAACACCTGAATATGACGCGCCGGGTTGGACTTGTGAATTTTTCTTGAAATGTTTTAAGAAATATGGGAGGGAAAATTTTGGGGTACAACAGTTGCCCCTGTTCAATCTTCTTAGACCTGAGGATGTAGATTGGTTTGCGTGCCTTTCGTGATCCGAAGGTGGAAGATGATTGAACACTAAAGTGCCCAGAAATTTGCACTCGCATAGTGTAGTATCAGCAAGGTGATGTCGGGAATGGGCTTACAGATGTCATTTGGAGATTGTTGGTGGATAGGAGGATGGGCTTATAGATGCCATCTGGAAATGTGATGGATAGTTGTGGAGATGGGCTTAAAGATGCCATCCAGGGGTGTCGATCGCATAAGAGATTCCTTAGCGAGAACTTGCATACCTGTAGTTGTAGAAGATTCCGCTGGGGAAGTCTAACTTTGGAGGTGAACTGCATATCTGGACTGAGAAGGGACCTGGGTAAGGTTACTTCATGATGAGTCCATGTAAAACTTCATCTGGAAAGGAGGAAACTGTGTAGGGTTACTTAATGATGAGTTCGTGTAAAACTTTATCTGGAAAGGAGGAACCTGTGTAGGGTCGCTTGATGAGGAGTCAGTGTAAAACTTCATCTTTGGAAAGAGAGAACCTGTGTAGGGTTTCTTGATGACGAGTCCGTGTAAAACTGCATCTTGGAAAGAGAGGGAACCGGTGTAGGGTCGCCTGATGAGGAGTCCGTGTAAAACTCCATCTTTGGAAAGAGGGAACCTGTGTAGGGTTGCCTGATGACGAGTCCGTGTAAAACTGCATCTTGAAGAGAGGGAACCGGTGTAGGGTTGCCTGATGAGGAGTCCGTGTAAAACTTCATCTTTGGAAAGAGAGAACCTGTGTAGGGTTTCTTGACGACGAGTCCATGTAAAACTGCATCTTGGAAAGAGAGAACCTGTGTAGAGTTTCTTGACAATAAGTCCGTGTAAAACTGCATCTTGGAAAGAGAGAACCTGTGTAGGGTTTCTTGATGACGAGTCAGTGTAAAACTACATCTGGAATTGAGAATGCATGACGTCATGATGTTCTCAAAAATAAATGTGATCGTGTCGTATGATGCGTATGCATGTCATGATGTATGAAGATGTGACGTTTTTAGTTGGGGAAAATAAATCCTGGAGCTGTTGGAGAATAGTGTTGAGTTCTTCGTTTCCGCTGGGGATTATGAACAAAGATGATTGTGAGGATAAACCTGTAGGAGAAGATGACTCCGTTAGGGAATAAACCTGGTGAAGAGATTACTCTGCGGGGAATTACTCTTTTAGAAGAAATGCCTTGCTGAGATTTTAACGATAACTCCGCTGGGGATTCCGTTGATAAGCTCTATTGGGGATTTTGATGATGAACTCCGTCGGGGATAGAAAGAACTTCACTGGGGATGATCTTTCAGTTGCAACTTGCTGAGGATAACCCAGTTAGACTCTTGTGGGGACAACCTCTGAATTTGGCTGAGGAGATGCATTGGTATTCTGCAGGGGATAAGCTTCCAGAATCTACTGGGTGCGATGATTCAACTTTGGCGGGGAAGCTTTTTTAGACTGCACTGGGGGTATCTTGTATTCCACCAGGGAACATTCCTATATTTCGTTAACGAATATTAAGACTGTCGGGGATGCTTGCTGAGGAATATTAAGACTGCCGGGGATAGCCAACCTTTTTAGGGCTGATGGTAGGCCAACTCTGCTTGGGAAGAGTATTGCTGATTTGTTCATAGTTGCAAGTCTCAGTGGGGAGAGCTACCATTATTGTCACTCTTGGGGAGTGAAGGTATCTTGGTCATATTCTTCAGCCGAACCTACCTTGGTACCTTGGTGGACACAACAACTAGATCGCTTAGACAATTCTCCTTGCCCCAGTTTCTGCGGGAGAAGAAGGCCTATGAGGTGCTTGGTAACTGCTGATTGACAAATCTTCTTCTGGCAGGCAAGTGACGACATGACGGGACATAGTCGTACGCTTTGATCCCTAATTTTTGCCTGGACCTCCCTTTCGGGTTTTCAGTCCATTGGGATACCCTTTTTTGCCCAAGCCGCCTTTTCAGGTTTTCGACTTGCCGGGTGTACAAATTTTTCATTTTCATCCCTTATTTTTGCCCGAACCCTTTTGGTTCGTCGGGAAGCCCTTATTTTTGCCTAGGCCAGTCAACCTAGAGGGTCTTAGATTATGCGTAGTATTTTTTCGACTATGTCCATGTTCTCAGAGTGCAGGGAGTTGTCACTGTCGGTAGTATTGTGTTGCCATACTACCAGAAGATGTTTGATCGTGCAAGATTCGTTGCTGGAATTCATGTCCAATGGCCCAAGTGATTCAGACGGAGATCTGCCCCTGGCTATTTGGCATCTTTGAGAGGCTCCTTGAATCTTGACTTGACTGCCCCAGATGATGGACAATGATCATGCCGTGCCCCTTGATTGGAAGTGTTTTTTCCAGTTGAGGTGACTCTTTTTATTGAGAAGGTTTTTGTTCCCTAGATATTCGTCGTGCGAATTTCTCTGCTGTTTGAACAAATAGTCATATGCAAACAATGTTATTTTAAGAATGCAAAGCTTATGTCTGTTTTGAAGTTTTTTGAAAATGCAGTTTTCAATAAAACAAGGGAATTTTGTAAAATGTGATGTCAACTCAGGATTTTACAGCAAGCCCTACAGGAGTCAGGATACCTTTTGTAACAGTATGCTTTCGAACTAACCCATGCTTCAGCTAGGACTTTTTAAGGGTTATAACGTGGCCTGGTTCACGGTTTAAGAAACAAAGGATAAAGGCTCAAAATTTATTTATACCCACCTGCTCTTCGTGATGTTCTTCGATCCTAAACTCAGCTAATCATGCATTAGATCTTGTTTGAGTCTTTTCTCTGATATTCCAGTGATGGTTCGTGTTGTACCCCGAAATTTTCCCTCCCATATTCTTCAAGGTTTGCCAAGATCATGCTTCAAAATCTCCCAAGAGTTGCACAGTCCAATGGCCTCCTAACAGTCAAAAATTAGGGTTTTGGTTCTGGAAAAGAAGTTGAAGTTTCCAAGGGTCCAATCAAGTCCCACATGCCTATAAACATTGTCAAGCATCCATATGCCAAGTTTCAAGACTCACAGCACAAAATTGCACAGTCAAAAACCCTAATTGCTTCACAGTCAACTGCAGGGGCAAAATGGTCATTTGACAGTTAGAAGTCAAACTTTTTGGTCAACATCTTACTTTGAAGCCACAAACATCATTTGATCAATTCTTGATCATGATTCTCAAGGCATGGCTCAAAAAGTCTCAAGATGCAAAAGTTTCTATTTTTGGAAAGCTGAAAAAGTCAACTGCAAATTGACCAGGGCATAACTTCCACATGGTTTGTCAGAAAAATTCCATCCAAATCTCATTTTTAAGAGAATGACATTTCCTACAACTCATCTTCACACTTCAAGTCCAAGAAATGCTCTCACAAAAAGTTATCAATCTCAACATCATAGGTCATTTTCAAAAGTCAACAAAAAGGCACTTTAAGTCAAAGACCATAACTTGAGATTGGTAAATTAAAATGACATGGGACCAAAGGCATTGGTTAGAGGACTTCATGACCTTTCCAAAATGTCCAAGAACATGATCAAAGCTTAAAAATTGAGCAAGATATGCCTTGTGGAAGTTGGGAAATTTTTGGGAATTTTGAAAAGTCAACTTTGCTTCAAATGCCTCAAAATTGCTAATGGGCCTCAATTTCTTCCATGAAACATTACCCAAAGGCCATGCACGACCCATTGACATCCAAGGGAGTTATTTTCTCATTTTTTATTAATTATTTGAATTTTTATTATTATTAATTCACTTAATTAAAATTAATTATGGAAAAAATACTAAAATAAAGGTTTTGGATCTTTTTGTGCAGCATATTCTCCCATTAAGAGCTCAATATTTCGTGCATCCCTCAAAAGGAAAGAATCTCTCATGATTGGCAATGATTGGTATGGAAAAGTTTGAAGAAAAGATATGCAAAATCAAAAATTCAAAAGCATTGAAACAATGGATCATGGGCTTATTTTTCTAACCTAATTCATTCACACATATATGCACAATTGAACCCTAATGAAAAGAACACAGAAGCTGCGCTGAGATTAGGAGAACAAACTTGCATTTTTTCACAAAAAAGTTAAAACTGTTTTCATAGCTAGAGGGTGATTCAAAGCTCAAAAAGTATTCCACAAGCTTGCCAAGACTACTAGGAAGCTTTTGCAATCGAAACCAACCGTCCATACTCAAGGAGTTGGTATAACCGAGTCACCCTGTTCATAAAATATTTGATATTCGTATTTGAATTTACATGCATTATTCATGCGTTTTTAATGTTGATTTATACTAACATGGACCTTCTGAAGCTAATGACATAACTCAATTGGATTAATATTGCCTGTATCACGATTCACCATTAACGATTGCTAGGGTTGCAGAAGCTTTGAATTGGGGCTTTCCTCATCTGGAAAAATTAGGCCACGAAACCTGTACCACTGGATTCAGAACGTCCAAACGAATCAATTCCCCCCATCACGCCCTTTTTATATTTGCATATAACCTATTCGCTATTTTTCAGGTTTGAGTTTAGTGGGGGTTTAAAACCCCCGCTATCTATTTGATAATTTCAGGCAAAACGAAGAAACAAGGAAGATGAAGCCTATATGTTCAAGCGTGATTGGCAGATTTGAAAGTTAGCGCGTTTTTATTTGGATTCAGTATAACGCTTTCTTTTCACATGTATTGCTTATGCTCCACTAAACTAACAAAGAAACGCACTAGCTCCATTGGCAAACGCGCTGGCATGCAGGTATTGGGACCTGGGTTCGATTCCCAGGTCCCCCACTTCTTTCATAACATTTTTATTAATATGCTTCTGTGCAGCGTGCCATCCAAAGACTAGCATACAACCTTGCCTCCTAGCTTTCCACGCGCCCAGGAAGTCTCATCTAATGGCTAGGACATGCAGCTCACCATGGACGCTAGTCAACCACGCCATACGCAATTCTGGAAAGTCAAAAAAGGCCTGAATCTGTTGGGCCTAATTGCTTCAAAAACTCCCTTTGGGTCCAGACACCCCCAGGGTTTGCTTAATCTTTTCATTATTTTTCTTTCTTTATTTATTTTTTTCTTTTATTCTTTTAATTGTTATTTTGATTAATTGCTTTTATTTAATTCACAAAATAATCTTCACAAATATAAAATCCAAAAAAAATCAGAAATCACAAAAAAATAAAAATATGTTTTATTTAATCTAATACATTAATATTTTTGTAAATAAATTTAATAATCCATTTAGGTTAATTTAGGCTTTTTTAATTTTAATGTTTTCTTAATAACTAAAAAATGTAGAAATTAGGGTTTTTAGCATTTTTATTCTTTTTCTTAATAAAATAAATTTTCCTTATTATTACTATTAATTATTAATTTACTTTGTAAATACTTGTAATTAAATAATTAGGTTAAATTAGGTCAAAATTTAAATATTTTTTTTTATAATTAAAAACAAACTTAGAATTAAGGTTTTATTTAATTTCTAATTTCAATTAATTCTCTTTATTTCCATTAAATACAAAAAAAAAACATAAAAAATCATTTATTTTCTTTATTTAATAATTAATTAACCTTCAATTTCAATTTAATTTCTTTCAAGGGTCCAACGCCCTCGCGTATTCGATTCTAATTTCTTTTCGCGCGCTTGTTCTTATGCTTCTTTTAAATCTTATGTAATTGCCCCAAAGCCTTGTAATAGTAATTAGGACATTTACTTTCCGCACTTTTATTCAAAATCGGGTCTTTGTTAATTTGGCGATGTATAGACCCGCGCCTTGTAATAGCGTAGGACTTTTATTTTCCGCATTTTAATTTCCGCACCTTTTAAACTGCTAATCACATGAAAGAATGAATGGCCCAAATAAAATCAAAGCGTAGCTCACCCAATGCATGATCAAGATAAAACATAATTGAAAATGACACACAATTCACACACCACTCTTAGGGTACGCCTCATTGTTGCCTTGCCCCTCGAAAAGTGGTCGTCGGGTATAGGATGTCTTAGTGAGTCCTTATGTTCCATTGATCTAGTTGTCTCGAAACGGTTGCCTCGGAATAGTTGCCTCGGAATAAAAAGATCAATGGCATAAGGGTAGCTTCTAAGGTGTCTTACTGTTGCTCGGTGACTACACTGTCCCTACAAACTCGAATTGACCCGAACACCTCCAACGGTGGTGCTACCTACCTCTCAATGGTGGGATGGCACTACCTTAAGGACATTTACACAGCATAATTCCTTAGGGTAGGTAGATGACTCGTAGATACTTGCTCTAATTCAAAACCAATCAAAACTTCTTTTCACACCGACACTTTTCAAAAAGCTTTCGAAACAATTTTTCAAACACTCTTGAGGACCGATACAAGAGTCGATCTGAAACTTTCAAAGAAACTTTTTCAAACCCACTCACAATTGAAAAGCAAACACTTTTGAAAACACAATGAGCAAGTATCTAAGAGCCCATGGATAACCATGGATAGAAAGGGTGCTAACACCTTCCCTTTCTATAAATCTACCTCCCGAACCGAGAAATTATCTCATAAGGAATTTTGCTGTGCTTTTATCCTGTCCATGTTTGGAGAAAATAAAAGACGATGGCGACTCTTGCTTCCGCGACATTTCGCGAAACCAGCGTTAAACAGTCAGTTCCAGATCCACCGATCACAGAACTAGCGACTCTGTTGGGGATATTTATAAAGTGAGGTGTACCTTAGGACTAAGATCACTTGTGTTTTCAATTGTTTGAACTGTTTGCTTTATTATTGTGGGCTGTCTCGGGAGTTCTATAGATCCTAACTCGGATCTGGGGATACCTTCTTAGAAAGTAGCAACAAGGCTGTGAGGGAACTGTGTGGGGTATAGCGACATGGTTGAAGCAGTCTGCTACGTTGATGTGGAACTTTGGTGTGTACCAGTAACCCTTGAGTCCAGTCAAGGAGAGTACGGGGCCGCCGCGTGGTGTCGTGAAGCATCAACTGACCTTAGGAACCTTAATTGAACCATCTGACCTCAAGGGACATTGGGAAGTTAGAAGTGGTATCAAAGGGTTCTTAACCAGGTTTCTGTTTGAGAAGGCCCAAGAATGTTGGAACTCCCTTGACTTACAAGCCTTTGAAGAAGTTGTGGCCCTCCTTGTCTTTGGATTGGTTTTGTTCCCGAATCCCGATCAGCTTATAGATATCAGTGCTGTCCAGATCTTCATGTCCAAAAATCCTGTACCTACGTTGCTTGGGGACATCCTTCACTCATGTTACACTCGAACCATGAGAAAAAGAGGTGTTCTTATGTGCTGTGCTCCCCTCCTGGGAAGGTGGTTTATTTCGCACCTTCCGCAATCAGTTTTGAAGAACGAGCGGGGTTTGAGATGGTCACAGCGATTGATGACTCTTACACATGCTGATATACATTGGTGCTCTCGGTCCAGAGAGGATGTCACTATCATTGATCGTTGTGGGGAGTACCCTAATGTTCCTTTACTTGGAATCAGAGGAGGTATTACTTACAACCCATGCTTGGCTTGGAGACAGTTTGGTTATGCTCGGAGGGATGGCCCTCATGACATGTTAATTCCTGACATAGTTTTTGACTTCGACAACGATGCACAAGGACTTCGCCAGAGATTTATCAGAGCTTGGAGGATGCCAAGTAGGATAGACAGCAAGACCCTGGGGCACAGGAATTCCATCCCGTTGGAGCCTTATCTCAAGTGGGTACGAGCCCGCTCCCAGAAGTTAGTGATGCCTTATCCTCATGTTCTCCCTGTGATCAAAGAGCCAGTATTGGAAGGAGAGGTGTCCTACACCATTCAACATCCTGACATGCCCACATCCATGGAAGAGATGCAGAAGAGCTGGATCCAGCTTAAGGAAGAACGGAATTCTCTTGAGACCAGTCTACATGCTAGTGAAAAGAAGGTCTTGGAGCTCACCCGCCTACTGCACGAGGAGAGGAATCTCAACACCTACATTGCTCCGAAGAGGATGCGTAGTGTCTTTTGGGATTGATTTGCTTTGTAATGTTTTTCCCATGAGGCCCTGATGTACCAAACAATTATTTCTTAATGATAACGTGTGTTCCTTTTTGTCTACAACAAATTTGAACTTTCAAACCCTTGAAGGCATTGCATAAACACATATCATTCATCATGTGCATAGCAGGTACTCTTCTTTTCAGGTTGCTTACTGTTCTTCGCTGTTTATTTCAGCATCATGAACCCTGAATCATCAACCGAGCAGTCTATCAAGGCCCTTCAGGCGCAGAACGCACAATTTCAAGAGCTGATCATGGGCTTGGCTCAAGGTCAAGAGGAGCTGAAGGCTCTGCTGGTTAAGAAGAAGAAGAAAAAGAGAACTGTTATATTCAACACGGGCCGGAGATTTGGTAACACACTGCAGAATGAGGAAGCTGGTTCTTCTGTAGGCAAAGACAGTCCCCAGGGGGGAAGAGGTCCTAGTCCGGTAGTCTCTGACAATGAGACTGATTTTAATGAAGAATAGTATCCTCCAGCTGAAGACCGGTACAAGCAATTGGAAGACCGTCTGAATGCCATGGAAATTAAACAAGTGCCTGGTTTGGATTTCGGAGACTTGGGTTTATCTTCTGGTGTGATCATCCCTCACAAGTTCAAAGCACCATCTTTCGCCAAGTATGACGGGGCGTCCTGCCCTAAGCTACACCTCAGATCTTATGTGCGGAAGATTCAGCCGTATACAGTGGACAAGAACTTGTGGATCCACTTCTTCCAAGAGAGTCTTTCAGGGACTCATCTCGAATGGTTCTATCAGCTGGATGGAACCAAAGTTCGTAACTGGGAGGAGTTGGCTACTGCTTTTTACAAGCAGTATCAATATAATGCCGACCTTACTCCTACACGTACCCAACTCCAGGGTATGTCGCTAGGATCAGGCGAAGGTTTTAAAGAGTATGCACAGAAGTGGAGGGATCTGGCTGGCAGGGTGCAGCCTCCGTTAATAGACCGTGAGCTGGTAGATATGTTCTTGGGGACCCTATCCGGGCCGTTCTTTAATCATCTTATCGGTAATTTGTCTGCAGGGTTTACTGACCTCATTCTGACTGGGGAAAGGATAGAGGCTGGTATGAAGTCAGGAAAGATTCAGAAAGGTGTGTCTTCAAGTGCTGAGAAGAAACCTTTTAAAAAGGAGGCCAGTGCTGTGTATGGGCCTAGAAGGCAAGACAAACCAGAGCGCCGCCAAACTGTCAACGCGGTGGTAATTGCTAAGCCTGTTGCCGCTCCTCGGCAAGCTAATCAACCAAGGGGTGAGAGACCCAGAAGAGAATTTACCCGGCTAAGTATGACCTTGTCACAAATCTTGCCGCAGCTGCTATCAACCAACTTGGTGACTGTCAGGGAGGCCCCGAAGGTTGTGAATACTGCCTCTCCTAAGTATAATCCAAATGCCCGATGTGCTTATCACTCCGATAGCCCGGGGCATTCTACTAATGACTGCTGGGCCCTGAGAAATAAGGTACAAGACCTTATTGATGCGAAGGAGATACAATTTGAGGCGCCTGAGAGGCCAAATGTGGTGACTGCTCCTATGCCCCAGCATGGAGTGAATGTTGTTGATGAAGATTTGTATGCAGTTTCTGTGAATGATGTAGCTACCCCTCTGTTGACTGTTAAGAGGAACCTGCTGCTGGCCGGTTTATTTCCGGGTTGTAGCGAGGGTTGCCTTTTGTGTGCTGTTTCCCTTACTGGTTGTCCGTTGCTGAAGTTAGGCATCCAAAGCCTGATGGATGGCAAGGAGATTTTGTTCAAGAAGACCGTTGTTCCTTATGTTCCCGTTGAAGAAGTATCCGTCGTTACAATTTTCAACAATCCAATCAAGGCTCCCCCGAGGAAGCCAGTTAAAATCATGACTGTTGCACCCATTGTTATTACTGTTCCGGGGCCCCTCCCCTATGAATCTGACAAGGCTGTCCCATGGCACTATGGGGCAGATGTATATGTACTTGGAATAAAGCAAGAGTTCAACACCGGTACCAGCATCAGCAATATTACTGGTCTAGCTAAAGTAACCCGCAGTGGTAGGCTCTTCTCACCTGACATTGCGCCACCAACTATTCGAAGACCTCTTATAATAACGCCTGCAAGTGCGCCTGTTTCCACTTCTGATCAAGTTGCTTCCCCTGCTGCCGAGTCATCTAATGCTTGGGGAAAAGGGATTGAAGATGAGCCTGCCCGGATGGAGGCACCAAAATCTGTGAATGTTGAAGCCTCCCAGCAAGAGATGGAGGAAATTCTTAAAATAATCAAGAAGAGTGATTTTAATGTTATTGAACAGCTGGGGCATACCCCTTCCAAGATCTCTATGCTCTCATTGTTGCTGTGCTCAGAGGCCCATGCTAAGGCCCTGATCTCATTTCTGAAGACGGCCCATGTGCCACAAGAGACCTCTGCAGACCAATTCACTGACTGTGTAGCCAATTTGACAGCTGACAATGGTTTAGGTTTCTCGGATGTTGATCTTACCGCTAAGGGAAAGAACCACAATGATGCCCTGCATGTCTCCATTGAATGCAGGGGCACTACTCTTGCTCACGTGTTGGTGGACACCGGTTCTTCCCTGAATGTGTTACCCAAAAAGGCCTTAGACCGGTTGGATTGTGAGGGCCTGGAGTTGAAACCTAGCAACATCATTGTTCGAGCCTTTGACGGATCGAAGAGGATGGTTCATGGAGAAGTAGACATTCCTATTCGTGTGGGTTCTCAAGTATTTGACTCAACTTTCTATGTGATGGATATTCGTCCATCTTATTCCTGTTTGCTGGGTCGACCTTGGATTCACAAAGCTGGGGCAGTGACCTCTACCCTACACCAGAAGCTCAAGTACCCTGTCAGAGGGAAAATTGTCACTGTGCAGGGGGAGGAAGAATATATGGTGATTCATCTGAATTCCTTCCGGTATATCGAGATGGACGGGGAGTTTATTGAAACCCCCTTTCAGCATTTTGAAGAGGTACCTCCAACATTAGCAGCAGCAGAAACAGTGGTTGAAGAGGACTTTCCTTTGAAGATGGCTTTCTTGAAGGACGCCCGGGCTGTAATCGAGAAAGGTGAATGTGCTAACTGGGGCAGGCTCCCTGATTTCACTCCTAAAACTGACAAGTTTGGACTGGGTTTTACTGCAGAGGCTCAGAGGGCTGTGCGCAAGGCTAGGACCGGAAGACCTCCTGTGCTCATTACCAATCCAGGAGTGAATGCTATTGAGGATGAAGACGAAGTGGAAGAATCGGAGTTCGATAGCTGGATCTACCCGACGACTGACGGTGGATTGAACAATTGGACCTCAAAAGATCATACACCTGTTACTTTTGTTACGCAGTAATAAATTCCTTTGTTTTTGTTATTTGTAATAAACAATGATTTGAAACTTTATGGCCCGGTGTCTTACCCGGGGCACCGTTGGCTTCATTTGTGAGGGCTTATAACTGTCATTTACATATATCATGAATAAAGATCTTGGACGTTTTTTTCGCATTTCAAATCTTGTGCTCCCTTTCTTTCTTTCCTTCTTTATATATTGCAAAACAGTTGTATTTACACACACTCACCTACACAGGTTCCAATCCACTCTGGATCTCACTGGTAACGACTGTGCTACTGCCAGTTATGACTTCGAAAATCCGATCAACTTAGCCAAAGACGAAGGTGAAGATGATTGCGAAGTGCCTGGCGAGCTTGCAAGACTGTTACTCCAGGAAGAGAGGGCAATTCAACCACATGAAGAGCCAGTGGAAACGATAAATCTGGGTACTGAGACGGACAGAAAGGAAGTTAAAATTGGTGCCAACCTAGAGCTCAGCGTGAAGCAACGGTTGACTCGGATGTTACATGATTATGTGGAGATCTTTGCCTGGTCCTACGAAGACATGCCTGGGTTGGATACCGACATTGTAGTCCATCATTTGCCTACCAAGGAAGACTGCCCTCCGGTTAAGCAGAAGGTCCGCCGTATGCGTCCAGAGATGTCTGAGAAGATCAAAGCTGAGGTTATGAAGCAATTCGATGCCGGTTTTCTTGTAGTGACTTCTTACCCTCAGTGGGTTGCCAATGTGGTGCCGGTACCGAAGAAGGACGGTAAGGTCAGAATGTGTGTTGATTACAGGGATCTGAATAGGGCGAGCCCCAAGGATGACTTCCCCTACCTCACATTGATGTTCTGGTTGATAATACTGCTCAGAACAAGGTGTTCTCTTTCATGGATGGCTTTTCAGGTTACAATTAGATCAAGATGGCTCCTGAAGACATGGAAAAGACTACCTTTGTTACTCAGTGGGGCACCTTCTGCTACAAGGTCATGCCATTCGGGTTGAAAAATGCTGGGGCAACCTACCAACGTGCCATGGTTGCTTTATTTCATGACATGATCCATCATGAGATCGAAGTGTATGTCGACGACATGATTGAAAGGTCCCAAACTGAGGAGGAACACCTTGATCATCTGCAGAAATTGTTTGACCGTTTGAAACTGTATAAGCTGAGGTTGAACCCGAACAAGTGCACCTTCGGGGTTAGATCTGGAAAGTTGCTAGACTTCGTTGTAAGTGATAAGGGTATTCAAGTGGACCCTGCCAAGGTTAAAGCCATTCAAGAGATGCCAGTTCCTAAGACAGAAAGAGGTCAGAGGCTTTCTAGGACGTCTGAATTACATTTCCCGGTTCATCTCGCATCTAACTGCCATCTGTGAGCCAATCTTCAAGCTGCTGAAGAAAGATCAGGTAGTACGTTGGAACGATGAATGTCAAGCCGCTTTTGACAGAATCAAAGAGTATCTCCAAGAACCACCCATCCTTATGCCACCGGTTGAAGGGAGACCTCTGATACTATACCTGACAGTACTTGACAACTCAATGGGGTGTGTGCTGGGGCAGCATGACGAGTCTGGCCGAAAAGAGCATGCCATTTATTACCTTAGCAAAAAGTTTGCCGACTGTGAGACCCGATACTCACTGCTCGAGAAAACTTGTTGCGCTTTGGTATGGGCTGCTTGCCGGCTGAGACAGTATATGCTGACTTACACTACCTTGTTGATTTCAAAGATGGATCCTATAAAGTACATATTTGAAAAGCCTGCTCTGTCCGGAAGAATAGCAAGATGGCAAATGATCTTGACAGAATACGACATCCAGTACACAACTCAGAAAGCTATCAAAGGAAGTGTATTGGCATACCACTTGGCACATCAGGCAGTAGACGACTATCAGTCAATGAACTTTGAGTTTCCAGACGAGAGCATCATGATTGTGTCTGATTGTGAAGTACCTGGACTGGATGAAGGACCTGAGGAAGGATCCCGATGGTTCATGCACTTTGACGGAGCCTCCAATGCTTTGGGTAACGGTATTGGCACTGTGATCATATCTCCTCAAGGCACTCATACTCCACTCACTGCCCGACTATGTTTCAACTGCACCAACAACATGGCGGAGTATGAGGCGTGCATCATTGGTCTTCAAGCTGCGATTGACTTAAGGATCAAGTTTCTGAGTGTCTTCGGAGATTCCGCTCTCGTGATCAATCAGATCAAAGGCGAGTGGGATACGAATCATCTGAACCTTATTCCTTACAGAGAATGTGTGTTGACATTGATCCCCCATTTTACAGAGATAACTTTTGAACACTTTCCGAGAGAGGAGAATCAGCTGGCGGACGCGTTAGCTACGATGTCTTCCATGTTCAAAGTCAAATGGGACAATGAGGCTCCCCGGGTCATTATCTGGAAACTGGACGAACCGACATACTGTTGTGATCTTGAGGCTGAGGTAGTGACTGAAAAACCCTGGTACCATGAGGTGAAGAGGTACTTGGAAGCTCAGGAATACCCTGAAGGTGTGTCTGTTAACGACAAGAAGTTTCTGAGAAGGTTCGCAGCGAAGTTCTTCCTTAGCAACGACATCCTGTACAAGCGAAACCATGATTCGACTTTACTGCGCTGTGTGGATAAGACTGAAACAGAAAGGATCATGGCGGAGCTGCATGAAGGTACCTTCGGAACATATTCCAGTGGACACACGATGGCAAAGAAGATCCTTCGGGCAGGATATTTCTGGTCCACAATGGAAGCCGACTGTTACCAACATTCTCGGACATGTCATAAATGCCAGATTTATGCAGATAAGGTGCATGTTCCTCCAGTCCCTCTGAATGTCCTGACTGCACCTTGGCCTTTTGCAATGTGGGGCATAGATATGATCGGCGAGATTAAACCTACGGCATCCAATGGGCATCGCTTCATCCTGGTAGCGATCGATTACTTTACAAAGTGGGTTGAAGCAGCTTCTTACGCCACTATAACCAAGAACCTTGTGGCACGGTTCATTCGGCACAATCTGATCTGTCGGTACGGCATCCCAGAAAGGATCATTACAGACAACGGTACCAATCTCAATAACAAAATGATCACTGAGCTCTGCGAGCAATTTAAGATACAGCACCATAACTCTTCTCCTTACCGGCCGAAGATGAATGGGGTTGTAGAAGCAGCGAATAAGAATATCAAGAAGATTGTGCAGAAGATGACAGTGATCTATAAAGATTGGCACGAGATGTTACCGTTTGCTCTACACGGGTACCGTACCTCAGCAAGGACGTCAACCGGGGCAACTCCTTTCTCCTTGGTCTACGGCATGGAGGCAGTCTTACCGATTGAAGTGCAAATACCCTCTCTCCGGATAATGAAGGATGCAGATCTGAGCGAAGATGATTGGATCCAGACACGACTTGATCAGTTAAATCTAATCGACGAAAAGAGACTTGCTGCTATTTGTCATGGTCAGACGTATCAAAAACGGATGATCAGGGCATTTAACAAAAAGGTCAGACCACAAGAGTATCAAGTTGGGGATCTGGTAATCAAACGCATCATCCTTCCTCAGAGTGATCCCAAGGGCAAATGGACCCCTACGTACGAAGGGCCATTTGTGGTTAAACATGTGTTCTCAAGAGGAGCCATGATCCTAACCACCATGGATGGTGACGACCTTCCTCACCCCGCCAATGCAGACATAGTAAAAAGATACTACGCATGATAAAAGACCCGCTAGGTTGACATACCTAGGCAAAAATTAGGGTTTCCCGGCGAACCAAAAGGGTTCGGGCAAAATGAGGGATGAAATGGAAAAAATATGTACACCCGGCAAGCCGAAAACCTGAAAAGGCGACTTGGGCAAAAATGGGTATCCCGGTGGACTGAAAACCCGAAAGGGCGGTCCAGGCAAAAGTTAGGGATAAAGCGTAATACTATGTCTCATTGGATCACCTTGTATCCGGAATCCGGTATCAACATCAAGTTCAAACGGCATCAATCAATCAGCTTCATCTTCAACTAGGTCATCAAGTGATGAGACGCTCGAAGATATAAAGGCGATAGCAGAGTTGGAACCCAGTGGGATTATTCTTTTCACATAGCTGTTTTGTTTTCCCTTTGTACAAATTTGTATAAACTCTTTTGTTCGGCGGCGTTCTCTTACTAGGACGTCAGCCTCTTGTACATAAAACGCCTATTTACAGGCAAATTCAAAAATCAATATAAATTCCCTTTTCAGACAAATTGCCAATTGTTTTTCCTTTTTCTGTTTTGTTTTGCGAAGAACGTCCAAGGTTCAATTTGTGATATATGCATTTGACAATAATTGCTAACTCATAAATATTTGCATACGAAACAAAGGATTAATTACAGGTAACATTAGAAACAGGGGCAATAATGAGTTGTCTAAGCGATCTAATTGCTCTGTCCACCAAAGTATCAAGGTAGGTTCAGCTGAAGAACATAACCAGTATATCTTAATTCCCCAGAGAGTGAGTCAGCAAGTCAATGCACTCTCCCTAAGCAAAGCTATATTATCGGCCTTAAGGAAGTTGGGTATCCCCAGCAAATCTCAACATTCCTCAGCAAATTATACCGACGTTCTTAACAAGCATCCCCGACAATCTTGATCTAAGATTGTTCCCCGGCTGTACACCAGATATTCAGCGGAGCCACTTCCCCAATATATCTCAAAATTTTCCCCAGGAGAGTCCAAAGTTTCCCCAGGAAAGTTTGAATCCATCCCCCCAGCAGGAAGCTTATCCTCAGTAGATTCTGGAAGCTCCCCCCTGCAGAGCACGAACGCGTCTCCCAGTTTTATTCAAAGGTTATTTCCCTACCAGGATATAACTGGGTTATCCTCAGCCAAAGGCCACGAAAAGATCGTCCTCGGCGAAGTCTTCTTATCCCCTGCGGAGTCTATTAAAACTTCCAACATAACAACAGTATTCCCAACGAAGTTACCATCAACATCCCAGCAAAATACCTCTCTCCCCACAGAGTACTGTTCCCCAGCAAGATCGCTAGAGTAGTTATTCCCCGCAGAGTAATCTCTTCATCAAGTTTATTCCCCAACAGAGTTATCTTCTCCTACCGGTATTCTTGCAACTATCATCCCCAGCGGAAACAACAAAGCACTATTCTCCAACATCAGCCCAGGATGTGACTTCCCGGCACCCGTCAAGGATTTACTTTCCTAGACAAAAACATACATTCATAAACATCGCATCTTCATACGTTATAGCATGCATATACGCATCATGAACATACAATCTCACTTATCACATCTCGCATGTCACACATCATGGCATCACATACAACTAACGTTTTGTCTTTTCAGGACAAAGGTTAATACAAAGATAATTACTATCAACGGTCGCAACTAAAGATCCGATTCCTGTATCTTGCCAGGGTGTATCTGTTGACGATCGATTCCAGACTCGATTCCTGTATCTTGCCAGGGTGCGTCTGAAGAGTTTGAGGATCCGATGCCTGTATCTTTCCAGGGTGTATCCGTTGAAGACTAACATTACCAGACCCGATTCCTGTATCTTGCCAGGGTGTGTCTGAAGAGTTCGAGGATCCGATGCCTGTATCTTTCCAGGGTGTATTCGTTGACGACTAACAATACCAGATCCGATTCCTGTATCTTGCCAGGGTGCGTCTGAAGAGTTTGAGGATCCGATTCCTGTATCTTGCCAGGGTGTATCTGTTGACAACTAGCATTATCAGACCCGATTCCTGTATCTTGCCAGGGTGCGTCTGAAAGATTCTCTCATCGTTACTGTTGAGGTAGTAATCACCCAAGGTTCTCTCATCGTTACTGTTGAGGTAGTAATCGCCCAAGGTTCTCTCATTGTTACTGTTGAGGTAGTAATCACCCAAGGTTCTCTCATCGTTACTGTTGGGGTAGTAATCGCCCAAGGTTCTCTCATTGTTACTATTGAGGTAGTAATCGCCCAAGGTTCTCTCATCGTTACTGTTGAGGTAGTAATCTCCCAAGGTTCTCTCATCATTACTGTTGAGGTAGTAATCACCCAAGGTTCTCTCATCGTCCCGTTGAGGTAGTAACCATCCCTGATTCATTCATCACCTTTTGAAGCTCCAGACTCGATTCCTGTATCTCGCCAGGGCATGTCTGAAGAGTTTAAAGATTCGATACCTGCATCCAGCCAGAACGCATCTACACAAAGAGTTTGAAGACCAGCTCCTGTAACAGGCCAGGTAATCATTTTCTTTTTCAGGTACGCAAGTTCTCGCTCAGGAAACTCTTACGCGATCGACACCTAGATGGCATCTATAAGCCCATCCACCTATCCATCACCTCTCAACATGGCATCTATAAGCCCATCCTCCTATCCACCAATCTCCAAATGGTATCTGTAAGCCCATTCCCACCATCACACTACTATGTGAGCGCAAATTTCTGGGCACTCTAGTGTTCAATCATCTTCCACCTTCGGATTACGAAAGGCACGCCAACCAATCTACATCCTCAGGTTTAAGAAGATTCAACAGGGGCAACTGTTGTACCCCAAAATTTTCCCTCCCATATTCTTCAAGGTTTGCTAAGATCATGCTTCAAAATCTCCCAAGAGTTGCACAGTCCAATGGCCTCCTAACAGTCAAAAATTAGGGTTTTGATTATGGCAAAGAAGTTGAAGTTTCCAAGGGTCCAATCAAGTACCACATGCCTATAAACATTGTCAAGCATCCATATGCCAAGTTTCAAGACTCACAGCACAAAATTGCACAGTTAAAAACCCTAATTGCTTCACAGTCAACTGTAGGGGCAAAATGGTCATTTGACAGTCAGAAGTCAAAAATTTTGGTCAACATCTTATTTTGAAGCCACAAACATCATTTGATCAATTCTTGATCATGATTCTCAAGGCATGGCTCAAAAAGTCTCAAGATGCAAAAGTTTCTATTTTTGGACAGCTGAAAAAGTCAACTGCAAATTGATCAGGGCATAACTTCCACATGGTTTATCATAAAAATTCCATCCAAAGCTCATTTTGAAGAGAATGACATTTCCTACAACTCATATTCACACTTCAAGTCCAAGAAATGCTCTCACAAAAAGTTATCAATCTCAACATCATAGGTCATTTTCAAAAGTCAACAAAAAGGCACTTTAAGTCAAAGACCATAACTTGAGATTGGTAAATCAAAATGACATGGGACCAAAGGCATTGGTTAGAGGACTTCAAGAACTTTCCAAAATGTCCAAGAACATGATCAAAGCTTAAAAATTGAGCAAGATATGCCTTGTGGAAGTTGGGAAATTTTTGGGAATTTTGAAAAGTCAACTTTGCTTCAAATGCCTCAAAATTGCTAATGGGCCTCAATTTCTTCCATGAAACATTACCCAAAGGCCATGCACGACCCATTGACATCCAAGGGAGTTATTTTCTCATTTTTGATTAATTATTTGAATTTTTATTATTATTAATTCACTTAATTAAAATTAATTATGGAAAAAAAATACTAAAATAAAGGTTTTGGATCTTTTTGTGCAGCATATTCTCCCATTAAGAGCTCAATATTTCGTGCATCCCTCAAAAGGAAAGAATCTCTCATGATTGACAATGATTGGTATGGAAAAGTTTGAAGAAAAGATATGCAAAATCAAAAATTCAAAAGCATTGAAACAATGGATCATGGGCTTATTTTTCTAACCTAATTCATTCACACATAAATGCACAATTGAACCCTAATGAAAAGAACACAGAAGCTGCGCTGAGAATAGGAGAACAAACTTGCATTTTTTCACAAAAAAGTCAAAATTGTTTTCATAGCTAGAGGGTGATTCAAAGCTCAAAAAGTATTCCACAAGCTTGCCAAGACTACTAGTAAGCTTTTGCAATCGAAACCAACCGTCCATACTCAAGGAGTTGGTATAACCGAGTCACCCTGTTCATAAAATATTTGATATTCGTATTTGAATTTACATGCATTGTTCATGCGTTTTTAATGTTGATTTATACTAACATGGACCTTTTGAAGCTAATGACATAACTCAATTGGATTAATATTGCCTGTATCACGATTCACCATTAACGATTGCTAGGGTTGCAGAAGCTTTGAATTGGGGCTTTCCTCATCTGGAAAAATTAGGCCACGAAACCTGTACCACTGGATTCAGAACGTCCAAACGAATCAATTCCCCCCATCGCGCCCTTTTTATATTTGCATATGACCTATTCGCTATTTTTCAGGTTTGAGTTTAGTGGGGGTTTAAAACCCCCGCTATCTATTTGATAATTTCAGGCAAAACGAAGAAACAAGGAAGATGAAGCCTATGTGTTCAAGCGTGATTGGCAGATTTGAAAGTTAGCGCGTTTTTATTTGGATTCAGTATAATGCTTTCTTTTCACATGTATTGTTTATGCTCCACTAAACTAACAAAGAAACGCACTAGCTCCATTGGCAAACGCGCTGGCATGCAGGTATTGGGACCTGGGTTCGATTTCCAGGTCCCCCACTTCTTTCATAACATTTTTATTAATATGCTTTCGTGCAGCGTGCCATCCAAAGACTATCATACAACCTTGCCTCCTAGCTTGCCACGCGCCCAGGAAGTCTCATCTAATGGCCAGGACATGCAGCTCACCATGGACGCTAGTCAACCACGCCATACGCAATTCTGGAAAGTCAAAAAAGGCCTGAATCTGTTGGGCCTAATTGCTTCAAAAACTCCCTTTGGGTCCAGACACCCCCAGGGTTTGCTTAATCTTTTCATTATTTTTCTTTCTTTATTTATTTTTTTCTTTTATTCTTTTAATTGTTATTTTGATTAATTGCTTTTATTTAATTCACAAAATAATCTTCACAAATATAAAATCCAAAAAAAATCAGAAATCACAAAAAAATAAAAATATGTTTTATTTAATCTAATACATTAATATTTTTGTAAATAAATTTAATAATCCCTTTAGGTTAATTTAGGCTTTTTTAATTTTAATGTTTTCTTAATAACTAAAAAATGTAGAAATTAGGGTTTTTAGCATTTTTATTCTTTTTCTTAATAAAATAAATTTTCCTTATTATTACTATTAATTATTAATTTACTTTGTAAATACTTGTAATTAAATAATTAGGTTAAATTAGGTCAAAATTTAAACATTTTTTTTATAATTAAAAACAAACTTAGAATTAGGGTTTTATTTAATTTCTAATTTCAATTAATTCTCTTTATTTCCATTAAATACAAAAAAAAACATAAAAAATCATTTCTTTTCTTTATTTAATAATTAATTAACCTTCAATTTCAATTTAATTTCTTTCAAGGGTCCAACGCCCTCGCGTATTCGATTCTAATTTCTTTTCGCGCGCTTGTTCTTATGCTTCTTTTAAATCTTATGTAATTGCCCCAAAGCCTTGTAATAGTAATTAGGACATTTACTTTCCGCACTTTTATTCAAAATCGGGTCTTTGTTAATTTGGCGATGTATAGACCTGCGCCTTGTAATAGCGTAGGACTTTTATTTTTCGCATTTTAATTTCCGCACCTTTTAAATTGCTAATCACATGAAAGAATGAATGGCCCAAATAAAATCAAAGCGTAGCTCACCCAATGCATGATCAAGATAAAACATAATTGAAAATGACACACAATTCACACACCACTCTTAGGGTACGCCTCATTGTTGCCTTGCCCCTCGAAAAGTGGTCGTCGGGTATAGGATGTCTTAGTGAGTCCTTATGTTCCATTGATCTAGTTGCCTCGAAACGGTTGCCTCGGAATAGTTGCCTCGGAATAAAAAGATCAATGGCATAAGGGTAGCTTCTAAGGTGTCTTACTGTTGCTCGGTGACCACACTGTCCCTACAAACTCGAATTGACCCGAACACCTCCAACGGTGGTGCTACCTACCTCTCAATGGTGGGATGGCACTACCTTAAGGACATTTACACAGCATAATTCCTTAGGGTAGGTAGATGACTCGTAGATACTTGCTCTAATTCAAAACCAATCAAAACTTCTTTTCACACCGACACTTTTCAAAAAGCTTTCAAAACAATTTTTCAAACACTCTTGAGGACCGATACAAGAGTCGATCTGAAACTTTCAAAGAAACTTTTTCAAACCCACTCACAATTGAAAAGCAAACACTTTTGAAAACACAATGAGCAAGTATCTAAGAGCTCATGGATAACCATGGATAGAAAGGGTGCTAACACCTTCCCTTTCTATAAATCTACCTCCCGAACCGAGAAATTATCTCATAAGGAATTTTGCTGTGCTTTTGTCCTGTCCATGTTTTGAGAAAATAAAAGACGGTGGCGACTCTTGCTTCCGCGACATTTCGCCAAACCAGCGTTAAACAGTCAGTTCCAGATCCACCGATCATAGTTCGGATACTGACAGTTTATTTTGAACAGGCAGCCAATTCTTTTTTTGTTGAGAGTTTGTAGGATCTCTTTCTTTTTTATTTTTATTATCCCTGTCTTTTTGCCTGAACTGTTTCTTTTGTGATTACAGTCAGCGGGATGCCCCAGTTTTTGTAAGTCTCCTTCATAGGTTTTGACTTATCGGGTTTTCATTTCGAGAGATAATGACTGCCTGTCCTTACGATTATACGGAACCATCACTGTCTTTTGTTTCGGAAGGACTTCTTTGATTCCATTCATTGTGCAGCTGGATCAACTGAGAGAACTACCCTGCCCCAGGTTATAATTAAGGATTTTAATTTTTGTGAAAAGAAAAACTCCAACTTCTTTGGCTCAAAGGGGTTGACTAGGGATTATCTTCCTTATAACTCCACGGTTTAGGATTTGAAACAATGCCTGTACCGCATCAGCGGGGTCTTTTCAAAAGCATACTGTAAAGATCGTGGTATCGTTTTCGTCATCCTCCCTCAGAAGGTTTAGAATTTTAGATCAAGAGTTGAACATTGCAAAAAATGAAGCAATTTTAAGCATAGTGAAAACAATTAATTCAAAACAGACACGTGTAATGCATTAATGAAATAAAAGGGTTTGACATGATAATTGTTTGAATAAGCAAAGAAAAATACAACTTCAGAATTCAAATGAACAAAAGTCTTTCAATCTTAGCCATGCTTTGGCAAGGGAGCAGTGATCACATTGGAAGTCTCAGAAGGCTCGAATTCGATCTCCTTAGCGTCAATCATATTCTGAATCTTGTATTTCAGCACCCAACAATCGTCAGTATCGTGCCCCGGGCTACCGGAATGATAAGCACACCTTGCATCTGGGTCGTAATTAGGAGAAGAAGTCTTAGGGTTCGCAGGAGGGTTTATCACCGCAATCAGATTCATCTTCAACATGTGCTGCAGTGCTTGTGACAATGGCATGTTGATGTTGGTGAACTGTCTTTTAGGCTCGTCCGGCCTTCGTTGATTTCCCTTTTGCTGTTGTCGGTGTGACGTAGAACCAGAGATCATGACTGCCCCCACGTGTTGGTCCCGACGACTCTTTTGACGGTACACAACATTGGACTCTTTCTTCCCACTGTAAGGCTTTTTCTGAGCATCAGAAGGTGTAGCTTCTTGAATCTTCCCACTTTTGATGCCATCTTCAATTCTCTCACCAGTCAAGATAAGGTCTGTAAACCCGGCTGGCGAGTTTCCAATCAAATGGTTAAAGAATAGACCAGACAGGGTCCCCAGAAACATATCAACCAGCTCACGGTCAGTCAAAGGTGGCTGCACCCTTCCGGCAAGGTCTCTCCATTTTTGGGCGTACTCTTTAAATCCTTCACCCGTCCCTAGTGACATACCCTGGAGTTGGGTACGCGTAGGAGCGGGGTCGGAATTATACTGATACTGCTTATAGAACGCAGTAGCCAAATCTTCCAAGTTGCGAATACTGGCCCCATCCAGCTGATAGAACCATTCGAGTTGAGTCCCTGAAAGACTATCCTGAAAGAAATGGATCCACAAATTCTTGTCAGCAGTGTAAGGTTGGATCTTCCTTACATACGATCGGAGGTGCCGCTTTGGGCAGGAGGCTCCGTCGTATTTGGAAAAGGCAGGTGCCTTAAACTTATGGGGAATCACCACCCCAGAGGATAAGCCTAGGTCTCCAAAGTCCAACCCGGGCACATAGCGCTCAAGCGGTCCTCCAACTGTTTGTACCTATCCTCAGCAGGAAGGTACTGTTCTTCATCATAATCCGTCTCGTTGTCGGAGACCACGAGACTAGGAACCCTTCTCTCTTGTGGACTGTCTTTTCCTACAGATGAGGTAGTCAGCTCAACCTCATTCTGTAATCCATTCCCAAATCTGCGTCCAGTGTTGAACAAGACGGTCCTCTTCTTCTTCTTCTTCCTCTCTTTCAGAATGAGAGTCTTCAAATCCTATTGACCCTGGGCTAGGCTCATAACCAACTCTTGGAACTGGGCATTCTGGGCCTGGAGGGCCTTGATATCTTGTTCGGTGGAAGGTTCAGTAGACATGATGATTGCTGAAATAAACAACGAAGAAGATAAGTGACCTGTAATGGTACCTGTAATGCAATGATATGTATGATATATGTATGCAATGTTTTCAAGGATCTCACGGGGTAAACAAGGAAACTTGTTAGAATTTGAATTTTGCAGCTTGATTGAAGGAACTTCATGTTGCTGAGAGTCCTTCTTCAAGAGTCAAGCTCACCATATCGAGTGGGTCATAGCCCCTGACTCAAGTTATCGTGCTTGGATTTCTAGACAACCTTGGCTAGAGGAAAATAAATCCCCTTTGCCCCTTGTTTGACGTGTGGTTCATCATGACCTGCATCACAAACCCTTGAGATCCTTGAAATGGTTAAGGAAATGCTATGGTATGATGTTATGATGTGTATATGATCGCACTAAATCGCACTATGTTTCTGACTCAAATATCACATGTTTTCCTTAGTTTTTATTATCATTTTCTCGTATTATGTTCCTTTTTCCTTTGTTTTCAAGATTCTTGTCATTTCAGAGCCTTCTGTGAAGAAACGAGCCAAAACGCCAAGAAATTAGGGTTTTTCAAGATATTCTGCACTTATGGCGTTCAGCACCGCGCTGGCTACAGGGAACGCGATGACGTGGCCCACTTTCACCCAGAGACCAACTGCCACGTTCCCATGATGTGGCAGTTCCAGCCACCGCGCCCGCGGCCACTGCCACCGCGCCCGCGGCCTTCACAAAAAAGCTTCCCGCTCAAAAGAAGTTAAGGGGCATGCTGGTCTTTACGCATCTCAAGGATCCTCTATAAATAGTTTTCGATTTTCATTCTTTAGTTTCATCCAAGCTTAGTACAATCTTAATCCATATACTATCAGTTTCTGTAAAGTAATAATCTCTTCACATCGGGGAGTTATTGCGGTGTAGATTGAGTTATAATCGAGTCTTGGAGCACTTTGGTTGAAGTTCATCATACCAGCCTTACCATTCCGTAGATTTGTATCAGATTCAAGTCTCCAACTAGAGCAAGGTTCTATTTTATTGCATTTCTTTACTTATAATTGCTCTTACCATAGTCTACACGTTTTATAGACTTTAAATGCTCTTACCATAGTCTACACGTTTTATAGACTTTAAATGCTCTTACCATAGTCTACACGTTTTATAGACTTTAAATGCTCTTACC
Organism: Vicia faba; assembly: GCA_948472305.1. Taxonomy (NCBI): domain Eukaryota; kingdom Viridiplantae; phylum Streptophyta; class Magnoliopsida; order Fabales; family Fabaceae; genus Vicia; species Vicia faba. The sequence continues at coordinate 1,517,961,055 of OX451741.1, read as the reverse complement.
ATAGTCTACACGTTTTATAGACTTTAAATGCTCTTACCATAGTCTACACGTTTTATAGACTTTAAATGCTCTTACCATAGTCTACACGTTTTATAGACTCTAAATGCTCTTACCATAGTCTACACGTTTTATAGACTTTAAATGCTCTTACCATAGTCTACACGTTTTATAGACTCGCACTTATTATGTCTGGCTAAACTATAAAGGTTTAGATGTAATGATTGTCATCATGGTCATGTTCTAATTATCATTCTAGTGAAGATACTCTGGGGATGTTTTGCTTTTAACTTAAGTCAATTATGTTTAAATGTTTATTGGGTAAGATCGAAAGCCGTCCAAACTAATGATACGACTTGATTATTATTTAACCAAACAAAAAGAGCGAAAGTCGTTGATTGGTTAAATAGGAATCATTGACCTTTTTAGAAAACGATTTTGAAACTATTTTCGGACGCGTTTGTAGGTTTGAAATCTGACTCTTGGTCAAAAGCCAAAAGTCTCTTTAAGTTAATCTTTCCAAGTAAAATTACTTTTCTGTTAAGTCAAAACTATCAATTTCTTAAAAATAGATTTACCTCTTTAACGCGGAAGGCACCCTTTATATGTGACAATAAAGGAATTTAATTTAAAGAGTAAACTCGGTTCTTAGTAGTCAAAAGCTACAAGTTCCCGTTAAATTGATTCTTTGCTATCAATAGAAAATACTGCCCCATAAGTAGTTTCATCTACGCATGACCGGACAAATATCTGATTACATGATTTACATTCCAACCTGTCTTTTAAACTGTTATTTACCTCGCTCATTTACTTTGTGCACTGCACTCACATCAATATTCTTGTTCGCCTTAGATAAGCACCTTAGCAATAGAGTTGATAGATTGACAATTGGTCTCTGTGGTTCGATAATCTTATATATTACTTCGATAGGCTGTACACTTGCAGTACTATATTTAGGCTATACGTTACAGATTAAACCCATCAAGTTTTTGGCGCCGTTGCCGGGGAGAAACTTTGTCAAATTTCATACCCTATTGTTATCCCGTTTAGACTAAGGCTATTCTAGCCGGTAGATGCGTAGAAATCATAGCACCGGTAGACTAATAGATCCTTTAGTAGAACCTGAACGTTACGCTCGTGCCCGTCTTTTTATACGCAAGATAAGAAGAGCTATGGCAGAAGATCGTAACCAAAGACCTCTCAAGGAATTCGCCCAACCATCTAACGAGGAACCTAGTTCTAGTATAGTAAACCCTGCTATAACTACCAACAACTTTGAACTAAAGCCCTCATTATTACAATTAGTACAACACAACCAATTCGCTGGTCTCGCTACCGAGAACCCGAATCAACATTTAAAGGTATTTATCCAGTTAACTGACACCCTTAAGGCAAATGGAGCCTCACCCGAAGCTATCCGTTTAAGACTGTTTCCTTTTTCCCTTAGAGGTAAAGCTCACGACTGGTTAGACGCCCTTCCAACTAACTCAATAACAACTTGGGAAGACCTTAGGAGAGCTTTTCTTACGAGGTATTTTCCACCAAGCAAGACCGCTGTTCTTAGGAACCTGATCACTTGTTTCACCCAAAACCAAGGCGAATCACTTTTTGATGCCTGGGAGAGATATAAAGAACTTTTAAGAGCTTGTCCGCACCATGGCCTGGAGCAATGGTTAATCATACATACCTTCTATAATGGACTCCATTACAACACAAAGATGTCCATAGACGCTGCCGCTGGCGGAGCGTTGATGAACAAACCTTACCCTGACGCTTGTGCCCTAATAGAGAACATGGCCCAAAACCACGCCCAGTGGGGTTTAGAACGAGCGACAGTAGAGAAAAAGGAGAGCCATGGAGGAAAGCATGAGGTAAGTTGCATGGACATGATTAATGCCAAGATGGACGCCCTAGCTTTGAGAGTCGAGAACATGTCTCAACACCCAACCACAGTAGCAGCAATCCAATCGGAATGCGAACTCTGTGGAACTCAAGGACATCAAACCGTTGACTGTAACCTTTTGAACGAACCTAGCTCAGACCAAGTTAACTATACCCAAGGGAACCCTTTCTCGAATACCTACAATCCTGGATGGAGGAACCACCCGAATTTCTCTTACAAAAAAAATAACCCTATCCAAAATCCCGGACCTTCGAGACCTCAAGGATTCCAAACGCAAAAACAAAACCAACCTATGCAAATAGTACCCCCAAGACCAAACCTTAAAGAAACCATAGACACCTTTATTCAGACTCAAACCCAGCAAAATAAGGAGTTTATGAACCAACACATTCACATGAACGAACTAGTTACTCAACTGGCAACCAAGTTTGACCAGATAATAACCCACACCAAAATGCTTGAGACTCAGATTTCCCAAGTAGCACAAAACACCTATGTACAAGTTGCACCTGGAGGACAATTCCCTGGACAAACTCAACCAAATCCAAAAGGCCAAGCAAATTCTATCACCTTAAGAAGTGGAACTGCTTATGAAGGGCCTAGAAATCCTAACTTAAGCACATCAGAAAAACCTATGGAAGATGCTACATCTAAATACCAGGTAGAGGAACCAGAGAAACCAGAAAAGCAGTCAAAACCAGAAGTAGGGAATAACACTCAACAACCTTATAAACCACCTATTCCGTTCCCACAGAGGCTGAAAAACACCAAAGTAGAAAACCAGTACCAAAAGTTTATTAAGGTAATAGAGAAACTCCATGTAGAGATTCCTTTTACTGAAGCTATAACCCAGATACCATCATATGCTAAGTTCTTGAAAGATATTTTGACCAATAAACGGCGACTCGATGATCCCAAGCCTTTAGAATGTCATTCTATATCCGAGAATAAACTCGCCAAGAAAGATAAAGACCCTGGAAGTTTTTCTATCCCTTGCATCCTAGGTAACCATATGATAGACAAAGCATTTTTAGACTTAGGAGCAAGCGTAAGTCTGATGCCTCTGGCCGTCTGTAAGAGGTTAAAATTAGGAGAACTTCAACCTACTAAGATGTCCTTACAACTAGCTGATAGATCTGTCAAATATCCCATGGGTATTTTAGAAGACATACCTGTCAAGATTGGTCAGTTGTACATTCTGACCGACTTCGTCGTAATGGATATTAAAGAAGATGAAGACATCCCAATCCTCTTAGGAAGACCATTCCTATCGACCGCCGGAGCTAAAATAGATGTTAAGAAAGGGAAACTGACTTTCGAGGTAGGAGATGAAAAGATTGAGTTCATTTTATCAAAGTTTCTAATGGCACCAGTGATAGGAGATGCGTGTTATGCCATCGACGTCATTGATGAATGTGTAAATGAGCTCGAACAAAACGAATCTTTAATCAAATTACCATCAACCCCTATTTTAGAGGATGACGGATTTAAGAGTATCGAACCGTACATTGACGACAACCTTTTCGAATGCTTAGCTCTTACCCCTGACCTTATGCCGCGTACTGAGAAACCCACTATAGAACTTAAGGAACTACCCAAGAATCTAAGATATGAGTTTTTGGATGAGGAGATGAATAGACCTGTTATAATTAGCGCCGCTCTAAACCAAATAGAAACAAATCAACTCTTAGATACCTTGCGAAAATATCCCTCAGCTTTAGGGTATAAAGTTTCAGATTTAAAAGGTATAAGCCCATCCGTATGCATGCATCGGATTATGCTAGAAGAAGATTCAAAACCCTCAAGAGAACATCAAAGAAGAATAAACCCTATCATGAGTGATGTAGTCAAGAAAGAAGTTCTTAAGTTATTAGAAGCTGGTATCATATACCAAATTTCGGATAGTGAATGGGTAAGCCCAGTCCATGTGGTACCCAAGAAAGGAGGTATCACTGTTCTGAAAAATGAGAAAGGTGAGCATGTGGCAAAACGAACAGAAGGAGGATGGCGTATGTGTATAGATTACAGAAAGTTGAATAAGGCAACGAGAAAAGACCATTTCCCTCTCCCATTTATAGATCAGATGCTTGAACGTCTAGCAAGACACTCATGTTTCTGCTATCTTGATGGGTATTCGGGTTTTTTCCAAATCCCTATTCACCCAGAGGACCAAGAAAAAACCACATTTACTTGCCCTTATGGAACATTCGCTTATAGACGAATGCCCTTTGGACTCTGTAATGCACCTGCCACTTTCCAACGTTGTATGATGTCAGTTTTCGCAGACTACCTAGATGGAATTATGGAAGTATTTATGGACGATTTTTCAGTGTGTGGGTTTGATTTCAAAAACTGCCTCTCAAACTTAGAGAAAATCTTAAAAAGATGTGTGGAAGTAAACCTTGTGTTGAATTGGGAAAAGTGTCACTTTATGGTAAATGAAGGGATAGTCTTGGGACACATTATTTCTGAAAGAGGTATAGAAGTTGATAAGGCCAAGATAGAAGTTATAGAAAACCTAAACCCACCTAAGACCGTTAGGGAAATAAGAAGTTTTCTAGGACATGTCGGGTTCTACCGACGTTTCATCAAGAACTTTTCCGGAATAACAAAACCTTTAACTAACTTATTGATGAAGGATGTCGAGTTTGAATTCGACCAAAAATGTCTTGAAGCCTTTGAAGTTTTAAAGCAAGCTCTTATTTCAGCACCTATCATAAGACCACCTGATTGGACACAACCCTTTGAAATCATGTGCGATGCTAGTGATTTCGCTATAGGAGCTGTACTAGGGCAAAGAAAAGAAAAGAAACTGCATGCAATTTACTACGCTAGTAGAACACTAGACGCTGCCCAGCTAAATTATACAACCACAGAAAAGGAATTGCTAGCCGTAGTTTTTGCTATTGATAAATTTCGATCTTATTTGGTGGGAGAAAAAATAATAGTATACACAGATCATGCAGCAATCCGGTACTTGTTAAGTAAGAAAGATGCTAAGCCTAGATTGCTCAGATGGGTACTTTTACTCCAAGAATTTGACTTGGATATTAAGGATAAAAAAGGAGCTGAAAACTTAGTAGCTGATCATCTCTCTAGGTTAGAACACCTTAAACCTGAACTTATACCTATAGACGATCACTCTACTTATGAAAGATTAATAGCTGGGATAAACTCAACTGAAGAAGAGACCTATGAGGAAATCTCAACCATGAACAACATACCATGGTACGCAGATATTGTGAATTATCTGGCCGCTGATATCATACCCCCTGACTTAAGCTACCAACAGAAGAAGAAGTTTTTTAGAGATGTTAAACACTTCTTTTGGGATGAACCCCTCCTATTCAAAAGAGGAATAGATAATATATTCAGACGATGTGTGTCGGAAGAAGAAGTAGGCAACGTCATTAAACATTGTCATGCTTCACCTTATGGTGGACATGCAAGCACATCTAAAACATGCGCCAAAATATTTCAAGCAGGTTTTTATTGGCCTACTGTATGGCGCGATGTCCACAATTACATTACAAAATGTGACTGATGCCAACGCACTGGGAACATCTCAAGACGTGATGAAATGCCTTTAAGTAACATCAAAGAAGTGGAAATATTTGATGTCTAGGGTATAGATTTCATGGGACCTTTTCCTTCCTCAATGGGTAACAAGTATATCCTAGTAGCTGTCGATTATGTCTCAAAGTGGATAGAAGCTGTTGCATCACCCACAAACGATACCAAGGTAGTTATCAAACTGTTTAAGAATATTATTTTTCCTAGGTTTGGAACCCCGAGGTTAGTCATAAGTGATGGAGGATCACATTTTATATCTAAGATATTTGACAAGCTTCTAAGCAAATACGGAGTAAAACATAGAGTAGCAACACCATATCACCCGCAAACCAGTGGCCAAGTAGAAGTATCGAATAGGGAGATTAAGCAGATCCTAGAGAAAACCGTATCAATATCCAGAAAAGACTGGTCTGGAAAACTTAAAGACGCCTTATGGGCTTATAGAACGGCTTATAAAACCCCTATTGGAACGACTCCTTATCAATTGGTTTATGGAAAGTCCTGTCATTTACCCTTCGAACTAGAACATAAAGCCTATTGGGCCATTAAATCCTTGAATCTAGATTACCTAAAAGCCGGAGAAAAACGTATCCTGGACATTCACAAGCTGGAAGAGCTTCGCTTGAATGCCTATGAGAATGCCATCATATATAAGGAAAGAACCAAGATGTGGCATGATAAAAAAATCATCAAGAAAGATTTCAACATTGGTGACCCTGTTCTCCTATTTAACTCAAGGTTACGACTTTTTCCTGGTAAGCTTCGTTCAAGATGGACAGGTCCATTTGAAGTGTCAAAAGTTCTAAAGTCTGGAGCAGTAGAAATCAAAAACAATTCATGCGCTCCATTTGTGGTAAATGGACAAAGATTGAAGCTATACAAAGGAGGCGATTTGCCTGTTGACTACTCTAGTCATATTCTTATAGACCCACCAATACCCACATAAAGTAAGATCTAATCGTTAAGCTAAAGACGTTAAACAAGCGCTGCATGGGAGGCAACCCATGGTTTATTCTTAATTTTATTTTATTTTTATTAATTTATATATGTTTTATCTGGACTAATTTCGTGTGTTTATATTTTCAGGATGCATTACCCCGATGGTATGGTTGTGATTTTCAGGGATGAAGCACAAAAAGCCCGATTTGCTACCTTATCTGCTAGACCTATGGTACCCACTAGGTACCCCGATCAGAGCTGCATGGAGGCACTCGGGATTGAGCCAAGTATTAGGTATCTGTGCAACCAACTTGGCTGGGATCATTATGCTGATGATGTCCACAAAACTTACAGGAACCTTACTTTGGAGTTTCTTAGCTCTATGGATTATAACCCACGGGTGGGTGAAGGAGATGAGCGAGGATGCCTAAGTTTCAGATTGTTTGGTACCGAGTATACCCTGACCATCAAAGAATTTGGGGATTTTCTTGGTTTCCAAACTGGACCGACCGCTATCACTGAGTTTCCATTGAGTTACTATATGGACAGAGATATTGATAAATTTTGGCAGGACATTACTGATGGAGCCAGCCTTGACCCCTCTACCCAGCTGTCCAGGAAGATCCATAACCCGGCTTTCCGATACTTTGAGATGATCCTGTGCCACACTTTCTTTGGGAGGAGTTACTGTGACCACTTAGTCACTGCTGAGGAGATCCTTTTCCTATATTGTGCCAGTCAGTTCAGACCTATAGCTAGTGGAGGTTTTCTGATAGAGAGCCTCGAGCAGACAGCTCGATCCACTGTAGGACTCATTCATTCCGGAGGGAATGTGACACAGATAGCTTCTGCTTTGGGTTTGGACAGTATGATAGCACAGCTGACCCCATACTGTGGATATACTTTCCTGGATTTAGACTTTTGCATGGATCGTGGACTCATGAGGAGGGCCTCTTTCCACCCATATCAGTACAGATTGCTCATCAATGACCAGACAGTTTACACCTTCACACTGCCAGACCCTCAAATGACTTGTGTTTCCAACCCTGCTAATTGGAACTATTCTGTAGAAGGTTGGGGTGAGATATCAGAGTATACTCAAGAATACACTCCTGTTTCCGAAGATCCAACTCAAGAATACACTCCTGCTTCCGAAGATCCAACTCAAGAATACACTCCTGCTCCCGAGGACTCTACTCCAGATCACACATCCTGACCCGAGGTTACACACACTACTGTTCTTACTAATAACCTCAGCTTGCAGGAACCTGATATTCGCACTCTGTTGACTGCTATGCGCACTGAGATAACCACTCTCCGCAATGAGGTGGCTGACCTTCATTTACAGTTGGAAGTGAATGATGTTACCTTTGCTGGTGAGTTAGATGAATTAGCTCACGAGGTGGCATAGATTCGACGCCAGCTGACTGAGCTGCGTGGCCCAGACACTCCTGCAGAGCATCCTACCGGTTGGCGATAGATCTGTGTTATTCACAAGATATCTAGTTCCAGTATTATTAGTATTATGTTGATTTCCTTTTCAGACTCATTTTTATTTGCATTATCTATTTCCTGCATTATTAATAATTATTTTGGTGACCCGATGTCCGTACCTATATATATATATATATATGCATGTGTTTCATTTATATATCTTTCATTTACTAATGTTTTTGTTTTTCTGGTCACCATAATCTTGATATAAAAATAAATAAATATACATGTATATATGTATTCACATACATATATGCACGTTCGTAAGAAAAATAGGTACACCTCCAAAAATTGAAGCTAATGGCAAGGAAGGAAAAGCCCAATGGAAAGGAAGCAAGGCCGGCCCAACTTGGCTCGCCCTCACCGCGCCCGCGGTGACCCCTGCCGCGCCCGCGGTGACGTAACGGTCACCTAACGGCTCGTGGCTCGGTTTTCCCCCATTTCACCACTTTTTCCACTTCCAATCCCATTTTCTTCCATTCTTAACCCCCCATAACTTCCTTTATTATCCATACCTACCCCACTACATTTATTCCCCTCATAAATATTCATCAACCACCATATTTCTTCACTACCTATAAATACCCCCACTATTTAATTTTCTTCCTCACACCTTCACTACTTCTACATCCCATTCTTTCTCTTTATATTCATCCACAAGAAAATCCTATGGAGTATCACGGCTACATTTTGCGAGATGGCCAACCCGGAGAAAGACAACAAAAGCGGCTTGAGAAATTGCTGACAACACCAATACACTCTACCAGGTATATCGATGAAAACTGTCTATATTCATTAGGTATATACCATAGTGTATTTTTCCTTCTAGACAAAATAGGCATGCATGATATTTTTGCTACTCAAGCACCAACCTACCCTAGGCTGACGTTCGAATTTTTGAGTTCTTTAATTTATAACGTCTCTCCTAACACTACTAGCACCGTAGGTGGAGTCAAATTTAGAATGTTTAATGTTGAATATGACTACTCCACTGATGGCCTAGCTGCCATGTTAGGATGGCCTTATGGGGAGGGTGCCGTTTGTGAAGCACCTTTAGACACGGATTGGGCATTTGAAGCATTTTGGGCCAGGATTACTAAACAAAATGCAACATCTTTTGATGGCCTACTTGCTTCTCATATCCACAATCCTGCCCTTCGTGTTTTTTAGATTTCTTTTAGCATCCACCATCTTTGCTCGGGAAAACCCAAACAAGGTGAATGCTAAAGAATTAATTATCATGCAGAGCTGCCTCACAGACACCAAAGTTAATCCAGTCCCATTTATGATTGCCCACATGCACCATGTTTTAAGAAAAGGTGGGCTGATTTCCTTTGGTGGACTGATTACTACAATTGCCCGTGCCATAGGATTGGATACAGAACTTGCCACCCTTGAGCCACTTCCTCCTCGTATTGCAAATCTTAAATTTTTAAGGGATATGCGTTTATGCAAGACGAGGAGGGAAGGTGGTTACTTCCTCATGGTTGGAGGTGCCGCTGTACCCAGTGTTGTTATTCCTTGCACCCGTCGTACTGATATCAGATTTGAGCATAACTGGACCTACGATCTCACCGCTCCTGCTTTTATTGGTCCGTTGCCCCCAAATCTACCTTTAAATGAGGGTAACAACACTGATGATGAGTACGATTTCCAAACGGAGGAACCACCCCACTTTTCACCACCACACACGACACCATCTACTTCTAACCCACATGCAGGTACGACGCCAAAAACTTGATGGGTTTAATCTGTAACGTATAGTATAAATGTAGTACTGCAAGTGTACAGCCTATCGAAGTAATAAATAAGATTATCGAACCACAGAGACCAATTGTCAATCTATCAACTCTATTGCTAAGGTGCTTATCTAAGGCGAACAAGAATATTGATGTGAGTGCAGTGCACAAAGTAAATGAGCGAGGTAAATAACAGTTTAAAAGACAGGTTGGAATGTAAATCATGTAATCAGATATTTGTCCGGTCATGCGTAGATGAAACTACTTATGGGGCAGTATTTTCTATTGATAGCAAAGAATCAATTTAACGGGAACTTGTAGCTTTTGACTACTAAGAACCGAGTTTACTCTTTAAATTAAATTCCTTTATTGTCACATATAAAGGGTGCCTTCCGCGTTAAAGAGGTAAACCTATTTTTAAGAAATTGATAGTTTTGACTTAACAGAAAAGTAATTTTACTTGGAAAGATTAACTTAAAGAGACTTTTGGCTTTTGACCAAGAGTCAGATTTCAAACCTACAAACGCGTCCGAGAATAGTTTCAAAATCGTTTTCTAAAAAGGTCAATGATTCTTATTTAACCAATCAACGGCTTTCGCTCTTTTTGTTTGGTTAAATAATAATCAAGTCGTATCATTAGTTTGGACGGCTTTCGATCTTACCCAATAAACATTTAAACATAATTGACTTAAGTTAAAAGCAAAACATCCCCAGAGTATCTTCACTAGCATGATAATTAGAACATGACCATGATGACAATCATTACATCCAAACCTTTATAGTTTAGCCAGACATAATAAGTGCGAGTCTATAAAACGTGTAGACTATGGTAAGAGCATTTAAAGTCTATAAAACGTGTAGACTATGGTAAGAGCAATTATAAGTAAAGAAATGCAATAAAATAGAACCTTGCTCCAGTCGGAGACTTGAATCTGATACAAATCTATTTCTTGGAGCACATATGGCCCGAGAGGCCCAGAGGGACACCCTCCTTGCTACTTTGCAGCAACAGGCGACCGATAACATGGCCTTCATACAAGCATCCCAAAAGCAAAATGCTAGCTCTCTGCGCACTATTACGGAAAGTCAGCTGGCTTTCCAGAGAGAACAACACCTAAACCAGACCGCATACGCTCGTCACTTCCAATTGATGGAGGCAACCCAAGGCACCCTCATTGGTAGGACCCAAGAGCTACAGGCGGCAAATGCCGCCTTGACAGAGAGAATGGAGCAGCTTGTTTTGGACCGAGAGAGCCGCCGTCGCAGCCGTAGCCGCCGTTCCGGTCGTACCAACCAGGATGGTGAAGGTCCTAGTGGCCCCCACTAGTGTTTTCAGGTACCTCCTCCTACCTTATTTTGGAACATTGAGGACAATGTCCGATTTAAGTGTGGGAGGAGCATTTATCGCTTTTATTTCCCGTTTTTCCTGCTATTATTTCCCGTTTTTCCTACTTTTATTTTCCGTTTTTCCTGCTTTTATTTCCCTTCCGCATTTTTCCTTTTAGGTATGTTATATTCGTAGTTAATAAAATGCATGTGATAGGCGAGTCTTTCTGCGTAGTGTACCCTTTCATTTCCCCCACTTTTTAGCCTTACAAAATTTTTCTTTTTCAAAGAATTGTGGTTGTTTTTAAGGATTTGGGCTATGAGATAGGTCCTAGATAGGGTCTATTTCTTGGGCACTCACTTTTTGAAAAATTCGTTATCATTTTAACACCGTAAGCCTTTTTGAACATTTAGATTAGATCCTTTCTTCCCAATATGCTATGATTTTGAATAAAACTGTACAAATAGGTCTTCAAGTAGTTTATCTTAGCAGTCAGCTCCGGCCTAAGCATGCTCTAAGTGTAGGATCGATGAATATAAGTGGATGATCTCTATTTTGCCTTAAAAGTTATAAAATAAAGTATGAATACGACTACGAGTTAGGTGATCCTCACAAAGATTACTCAACTCAAGAAAGTTGTAAGCACTAATAAAAACAAAGAAAAAAAATATAAGGCACATCCGTTGTAGTTGGTCCAGAGGTATCTGGTGCTGGACTTGGTAGGGCGGACTACGGTCCGATCCCCCGCAACTGCAAATGGGTAAAATAAAAAGGGGTTAAACCAACTCTTGTACCAGAATCCCATCACTTGAGATCAGAGTCACTAACCGGTCACTACACCATGAGTATGTACGGATAACGGGCTTAATGTGATTGCGCCTGAATGAAAAAGGACCTCGTACAAAAAGAAGTCTTAGCATAGTAAGGATATTAGGATCGATCTGTATACTTATGAGGTTTATGTCCGCATTTCTGCGAGTAGTGTAATTACGATACCCTTGATTCAGATAGTTAGTGCCTGACAACACACCCTTACTCGGACTTAGAAGCCCTCTTTGCCCAAAACCTGTATACACCATAATTTTCTTTCATCTACTTCTAAGAGTTGTTGCTTGAGGACAAGCAAAGGTCTAAGCGTGGGAGGATTTGATCGCACTAAATCGCACTATGTTTCTGACTCAAATATCACATGTTTTCCTTAGTTTTTATTATCATTTTCTCGTATTATGTTCCTTTTTCCTTTGTTTTCAGGATTCTTGTCATTTCAGAGCCTTCTGTGAAGAAACGAGCCAAAACGCCAAGAAATTAGGGTTTTTCAAGATATTCTGCACTTATGGCGTTCAGCGCCGCGCTGGCTACAGGGAACGCGATGACGTGGCCCACTTTCACCCAGAGACCAACTGCCACGTTCCCATGATGTGGCAGTTCCAGCCACCGCGCCCGCGGCCACTGCCACCGCGCCCGCGGCCTTCACAAAAAAGCTTCCTGCTCAAAAGAAGTTAAGGGGCATGCTGGTCTTTACGCATCTCAAGGATCCTCTATAAATAGTTTTCGATTTTCATTCTTTAGTTTCATCCAAGCTTAGTACAATCTTAAGCCATATACTATCAGTTTCTGTAAAGTAATAATCTCTTCACATCGGGGAGTTATTGCGGTGTAGATTGAGTTGTAATCGAGTCTTGGAGCACTTTGGTTGAAGTTCATCATACCAGCCTTACCATTCCATAGATTTGTATCAGATTCAAGTCTCCGACTGGAGCAAGGTTCTATTTTATTGCATTTCTTTACTTATAATTGCTCTTACCATAGTCTACACGTTTTATAAACTTTAAATGCTCTTACCATAGTCTACACGTTTTATAGACTTTAAATGCTCTTACCATAGTCTACACGTTTTATAGACTTTAAATGCTCTTACCATAGTCTACACGTTTTATAGACTTTAAATGCTCTTACCATAGTCTACACGTTTTATAGACTTTAAATGCTCTTACCATAGTCTACACGTTTTATAGACTCTAAATGCTCTTACCATAGTCTACACGTTTTATAGACTTTAAATGCTCTTACCATAGTCTACACGTTTTATAGACTCGCACTTATTATGTCTGGCTAAACTATAAAGGTTTGGATGTAATGATTGTCATCATGGTCATGTTCTAATTATCATGCTAGTGAAGATACTCTGGGGATGTTTTGCTTTTAACTTAAGTCAATTATGTTTAAATGTTTATTGGGTAAGATCGAAAGCCGTCCAAACTAATGATACGACTTGATTATTATTTAACCAAACAAAAAGAGCGAAAGTCGTTGATTGGTTAAATAGGAATCATTGACCTTTTTAGAAAACGATTTTGAAACTATTTTCGGACGCGTTTGTAGGTTTGAAATCTGACTCTTGGTCAAAAGCCAAAAGTCTCTTTAAGTTAATCTTTCCAAGTAAAATTACTTTTCTGTTAAGTCAAAACTATCAATTTCTTAAAAATAGGTTTACCTCTTTAACGCGGAAGGCACCCTTTATATGTGACAATAAAGGAATTTAATTTAAAGAGTAAACTCAGTTCTTAGTAGTCAAAAGCTACAAGTTCCCGTTAAATTGATTCTTTGCTATCAATAGAAAATACTGCCCCATAAGTAGTTTCATCTACGCATGACCGGACAAATATCTGATTACATGATTTACATTCCAACCTGTCTTTTAAACTGTTATTTACCTCGCTCATTTACTTTGTGCACTGCACTCACATCAATATTCTTGTTCGCCTTAGATAAGCACCTTAGCAATAGAGTTGATAGATTGACAATTGGTCTCTATGGTTCGATAATCTTATATATTACTTCGATAGGCTGTACACTTGCAGTACTATATTTAGGCTATACGTTACAGATTAAACCCATCAGTATACTATGCGTTTAAGCAAAAGTGTGAGGTGTTGTAAGTAAGCCCTGCAATAAATCTAAATTGTTGGATAAGGACTGTAAACAAAACCTGAAAAGAACTCATGCTGTCAGATAACGAGAATGTGCAAGTAGTTCAAGTTTGAAGGCACACAGGTCACACGAATAGCCTTAAGTTTAGGCTGGCATGGAGTTCGTAGGTAAGTACCCTCTTGAAGTTAGTTGGCTCAAAACCTGTCCTATAAATAGTAACCGGGTTCTAAGGAGCTCAATATCATTGGATTGTTTTCTATGTTCATTGTTTTGATTTAGCCACTTAACTGACGACCAAAATATTCAAAGAAAACAACCCTCAATGAGTGTAGTATCGAGTATCTACCAACTTCGGACTGAACCAAAATCGGTCATCTCACTACCCCTAAAAAGGCCAGGATGGTCAAGTAAGGTTCTAAGGTCAGTTGATGCTTCGCGACACCACGCGGCGGCCCCGTACTCTCCTTGACTTGACTCAAGGGTTACCGGTACTCACTAAAGTTCCACATCAACGTAGCTACTGCTTCAACCATGTCGATATACCCTGCACAGTTCCCTCACAGTTTGTTGCTACTTCTAAAGGGTATCCCCAGATCCGGGTTAGGATCTATAGAACTCCGATGCAAACCCACAAATATAAAGCATACAAAGCATACAATTGAAAACAAGAGTGATCTAATCCTAAGGTACACCTCACTTATAGATCCCCAGCAGAGTCGCCAGTTCTATGATCGGTGGGAATAGAACTGACTGTTTTTGGAATGCTGGTTCGTGAAATGTCGCGGTAAGTAAGAGCCGTCACCGTCTTTTATTTTCTCCAACAAGGAAAGGACAAAAGCACAGCAAAATTCCTTTTCGAGATGTTTCTCGGTTCGGGAGGTAGATTATAGAAAGGGAAGGTGTTAGCACCCTTTCTGTTCGTGGTTATCCACGGGCTCTTAGGTACTTGCTCACTATGTTTTCAAAAAATTTTTGCTTTTCTTGTGTTCGTGGGTTTTGAAAAGAGTTTTGTTTGAAAACTTTGATTTAACTCTTGTTTCTGTCCTCAAGAGTGTATGAAGTGTTGTTTGAAAACCTTGTTTGAAATGTGTAAGTGCGAAAAATTTGTTTTGTTTTGAAAGAGCAAGTACCTGAGAACCTCTACCTACTCAAAAGGAATTAAGCTGTGTAAATATCCTTTAGACAGTGCCATCCCACTATTGAGGAGTAGGTAGCACTGTCGTTGGAGTTTTCGGGTCAATTCGATTAAGGGACAAGTGGTCACTAAAGCAATGTTAGGACGCCTTAGTGGTAATCCTAATGTCTTAGATCATTTTTTATCCGAGGCAACCGTTTCGAGGCAACTTTGATCTTTAGACAGGTGGACGACCTCTAAAACACCCTATACTCAATGACCACGTCGAGGCAACCAAGTGAGGCGTACCCTAGGAGTGGCATGTGCAAATGTGTCAATTTTCAGTTATGTTATCTTTGTACATGTTATGGTGAGCTACGGTTGATTTTAAATTAAGGTAGATCTTGTCATGCATAGCCTATTATTCATACATCTAGCAGTTAATGGTTGCGGAAAATAAAACTAAGCTATTACAAGGCGTCGGGTATTTACATCGCCAAAAACAAACCCTTGAAAAGTAAATGCGGAAAGATAATAAAAGCGATAAATAATTAAAGTCCTAATTAAAAGCTATTACATTCCGGGAAACAGATATAATAATATGATAAAATGGATCGCGTGCGGGAAATTAAATCGGATGCGAGTTTTTTGGGTTTTGACCCTTTTTTATTAAAGAAAGGATTTTTGTTTATTTTTGAATTAAATGGAATTAAATTAAATGAACAATTAAATTAAATTAAATAATGAAAATATTTTTGGATTTTTGAGTTTTTAAAGAAATAAAATAAATTGAATTAATGCTAATAAAAACCTAATATTCTAAATTGATTTTAAATATTGCAAAAAATATTAAAAGTTAAATCTAATTAAAGCTAAATTGATTAAATTAATTTATTTACAAAAATAAAAGTGATGAAATTAATTTTAATAAATAAAATATTTTCTGTGTTT
Organism: Vicia faba; assembly: GCA_948472305.1. Lineage (NCBI taxonomy): Eukaryota > Viridiplantae > Streptophyta > Magnoliopsida > Fabales > Fabaceae > Vicia > Vicia faba. The sequence continues at coordinate 1,517,945,087 of OX451741.1, read as the reverse complement.
TTGATTTTATTAGGAAAAAATGTTAATTGGTTAGTGATTAATAAAAAGAATAACGTTAATTAATTAAAGGAAAATAATAAAAATAGAGAGAGAGTTTATGAGTATACGGGCCTGATTGGAGGGGTGAAACAGCTGTTGGCGTCATGTGTAAACTGTTTTGTTTTGGCCATTTGTGTTTTGGCTTTTGGCCATTTGTGTTTTGGCCTCAACGTTCCTTAACCTTCTCAGGATGTCTATCTCGCCATGTATTGGTGTCATGTGTAAGCTGCTCTGTTTTGGCCATTTGGCTTTTGGCCATTTGTGTTTTAGCCTCAACGTTCTTTAATGAACCTGCATGGGATCCTGTCTAAATCTGCAGTGTTGAATCTCATGAACACATTAAATAAATTACTATATATCATAAAATACAAATAAAGCCAATATATGAAGAAATTTAATGTTTAGGTCAATATGGCATGTATGAATGATTATACCTTTTTGATCATGGAGATCAAATCAACCTTACCCTTACTGGAAAAGTAGTGACACGAATGCTTTTATGCCCTTTGGATCATGGAGATCAAGCCAGCCTTACCCTTACTGAAGAAGTAGTGAGATGTTGGTTTGTAACCGGGATGACTTGTTTGTAGTGAGAGAGGGATTTGTAATAAGGATTTCAAAATTTTAGGGTTCTTGAAAGAATTTGATATTTTGATAGCGTTGTGGCAAGGTTTTTTTTTCTCTCCCTGGTTTGTGTGAAAAGAATGTGATTATATAATGGAAATTAGAGTAAAGAAAATGGGTTTTGAATGTGCAATTGGGCCTCCAATGTTCACTTGAGTTCGTCACTTTCCAGGCTAAATCGCAGGGACTTAAGTGCAATTTTTGAAGTTGAAATGTGAAAACAAAATGTAGCTGACATCAAGAAATAACTCCTGTCCGAAAATCGGCTCAATCGGATAAAGAGTGAATTAGTTATGAATTTTTGAAGTTTCGGTTCAGACAAACTTATTTTGGGCTCCAGTGTCGACTCTGACACGTTCTTTAATAAAAAATTGGTATTGATCGGAGCATAATCCGGTCTCGACTTTTAAAGAAAAGTTGTAGATCTATGATTCAGTGACCTTGTGTAAACATATGAGCCCAGTCCGATAAAGATTGACCGAGTTATGAATTTTCGAAGTTTCGGCCCAGATGAAATAATATTCAGCATTCAAGATTTTTGGCGTGTCACGCACTCTGAGCAAAAAACGAAGGCCTTTTGAATAATGTTTGAACTTAATACCTTCTGTGAAAATGTAGATAACTCAATTTGTGAAATTTTGGCGCCAGAACCAGCTCGATATGATGAAAATCGACCAAGTTATGATTTTCTGAACATGACGCAAATAAACTTTTGTCACAAATTTTCTGTACGAAAATACTTGATAAATCTACATTTTTAAAGACCTTCTGATCGAAATTGGCTTCCAACCGTGAGAGATGAAAACATAGATAATGTCAAGACGGAATTTTGGCCACCGAAACGGGTTCAAAACGAGCCACGATCTTCAAGTTATGAATTTTTTAGCGCGTAAAAATTGCACTTTCAGCACACTTTTTCACCATATTTCTTCGAGAAAACTCACACATTCGGATACCTTCTTTAAAGAATTGACTCTTGAGCCGAACCTGAATTTAAGAATACGTTATCAAAGATATCTTGGCGAAAGAACACCTGAATATGACGCGCCGGGTTGGACTTGTGAATTTTTCTTGAAATGTTTTAAGAAATATGGGAGGGCAAATTTTGGGGTACAACAGGCGCGTTCAACTGTAATAGCGTAGCATTATTTTTCTCGCTTTTTTTTATCATTATCATATAATTGCTTCCGGGATGTAATAGTTTTAGGATTTTTTTTTCCGCACTCTTCACTATTATGTAACTCCCCAAAGCTCTGTAATAGGCTAGGTTTACATTTCTGCCTTTACCTTCAGCTACTATATTTTATGCAATGCTTAGATTAATAGGATTGTATGAAAAAATAAAAATGAATGATAGAAAACCCTAATTGCAAGATAAATAACCAAACTGAATCATTTGCACACTCGCACCTCTAGGATAATCTCATTTGTTTCCTTCGGAAAAACAATGGTCATGTCCCTTGAACGAAGGGATACCCTTATCAAAGACCCTCGGTTAAAGCTCATAAAGATCATAGTCCCTCAATATCCATCGAGTTGACTATGAGAAATGATCTTGTCCCTCGATGTTGCCTATGAATATATGATGACAGTCCCTTCGAACTGCTAAGGTATCCCTATCTGTTACCTTCTATGACCATAACGATGACCCGTGCATGTCCCTCACACATCCAACAATAGGGCTACCTACTCACTAATAGTAGGATAGCGATGTCTAAAGGATAGGGAGAAAAGAATGACATTTTCAAATATAAGTAGATAAGTTCTTAGATGCTTTCTCAAGACAACTTTTTGCACCTGCACAAAAATATTTCAAAACACTTTCAAAAGCATTCGCCTTGTCAACACTCTTGAGGAGTGATACAAGAGTTATCACAAAGCGAATCGCCGCACTAACGCATTTTCAAAACAATTTTCAAAACACACAAAGCATAAGCAATTTTCAAAACATGAGCTAAGCATATAAGAGCCCGTAGAAAACTACGGATGGAAAGGGTGCTAACACCTTCCCTTTTCATAATATACCCTCCTTACTCAGAAAACTCTAGAAAGGTCTTTTTCTGTCCTTTTCACCCTTTCCTTTGTTGGATAAAAGAAAAGTCGATGGCAACTCTTGCTTACCGTGACATTTGCGAATACAAAATACAAAACGAGTATAACAGTCGGTTCTGCCACCGTATCACAACAACTTTTAACTTTTGATAATTTGAGTTTCCTTGATAAATCATGATCAACCCTTGATCAAATGATGAATATGACTTCAAAACCTTGATGTTGACCAAAAATATTAAAGTTCGACTATATGTTGACCATAGTTGACTTTTTACCCAATATAGTTGATTTTTAGTCATCTGAGCCATTGATTGAGCAAACTTGTGATGCAAGACATAAGACTTGGTATGAGCATTCTTGGAGACATATAAGAGACCATGAATTCCATTTGAGACCTTAGAAACTCAAACTTCCTTGTAAAAGATGAAACCCTAGTTGTGGACCCATTGCTTAAGAGGAGAATTTGTCTGATCAATTCTTGGCCAACCTTAAGCATTTGAGTACCCTAGGAGAATATCTTAAGATAAATAGGAGGGAAAATATTGGGGTACAATAGCTTCCCCTATTCAATCTTCTTAAACCTAAGGATTTAGATTGGCATGTCCTTCATTCGTGATCTGAAGGTGGAAGAGGATTGAACAATTTAAGTGCCCATAAATTTGAACTCGCATGTGCAGGAGGTAAGTTGTTTATTGATAATATGGTTGAATGAGCTTAAGGGTTCCATTCGGAAAGATGACGGAGTATCGTCGGAGATGGGCTTACCCTCTAAAATCTCTATGTTATTTTTGTAGTTGTGCTTTGAAGCCCATGCTCATGCTCTGGTAAAGTTCCTGGCTCTGCTCATGTACCACAGGAAATCTCTATCGATCAGTTTGAAAATTGTGTTGCTAGCCTGACAACCAATAATGGGCTAGGATTTTCTGACGCTGACTTAACTCCCGCATGAAGGAACCATAATAAGGTCCTGCATGTCTCTATTGAGTGTAAGGGTACTACCTTTTCCAATGTATTGGTGGACACATATTCCTCATTGAATGTATTTCAAAAAGTTGCTTTAGATAAACTTCACTGTGAAGGGATTGTGCTAAAACCCAATGACATTATGGTAAGAGCATTTTATGGTTCAAAGAGAATAGTGCATGAAGAGGTTGATCTTCCAATCAAAGTGGGTTCCCAAGTCTTCGACTCTACTTTATATGTGATGGACATTCGTCTAGCCTATTCCTATTTGCTTGGATGCCTTTGGTTCATGGGGCAGACGTTGTTACTTCTACTTTACACCAAAAGTTGAAGTATCCTGTAAAAGGAAAAATTGTTACAGTTTGCGACGAAGAAGAATACATGGTGAGCCATTTGAATTCCTTCAAGTATGTTGATATGGATGGTGAATTCTTCGAGACTCCTTTCCAGACCTTTGAAGTTATTCCTCAGACAACCCCTATTGACAAAGCTACTCCTACCGTTCCTAAGGTTACCAGGATTCCACCAAGAATGGCTTCTCTAAAAGACGCTAAGGTTGTGGTAGAAGAAGGTGGTGGCACTGTTTGGGGTCAGCTTCCCAACATCCCTTACAAGCCTGATAAAGTTGGTTTGGGTTTCACCTCATAGGCTTAGAGGGATATCCGTTGTGCTCGTGCTAATTCTGGGAGACCGCCAATCCACATCAACACCAATGAAGTTCACAATAATCAAGTCAACACTTTGGAAGACGCTGATAGCAGTTGTGACATAGACAATTGGATTTTCCCTACTACCGGCAATGGGCTCAAAAATTGGAAGGATGAAGACTTTATAACAATTGTTGTACCCCAAAATTTTCCCTCCCATATTTAATTAAGACATGCTCCTAGGTTCCTCAATTGCTCAAGGTTACTCAAGAATTGATCAGACAAATTCTCCTCCTAAGCAGTTGACCTACAACTAGGGTTTCACTTTTCTCAAGGAATATCGGGTTTCTAAGGTCTCAAGAGGATTTCATAGTTCATCATATGTCTCCAAGAATGCTCATGCCAAGTTTCAAGCCTTGCATCACAAGTTTGCTCAGTCAATTGCTCAGATGACTGAAAACCAACAATATTGGACAAAAAGTCAACAGTGGTCAACATACAGTCAAACCTCAAGATTTTTGGTCAACATCAACAGGATTAGAATTTACTAAAGACTCTAGGAGTTAGGATAATGTTCAAGTCATCCAGAAATCTCCACAGAGCAATCTCCACGAAATTATCTCTACAGAGATATCTTCGCAAGCTTATCCCCAACAGAGATATATTCCCTAGAAAATCTAATGTGCCATCAGAAAGAAACTGGGGCATCTTCCAGCGGTTCACCTTAATATCCCTGATGGATAGCTCGACATGATCATCTTCCCTAATAATCCCCTAGCGGATAAGGAAGTTTGATCATTACCCCAGCATACGGTAGAAACTTCCTTAGCGCAGCCTAGGAAATTTTGATCCCCATCAGAGATTATTTCCTCAACACAGTCTACAGGGTTTATTTCCCCAACATAGTTTATTTCTCCGATATTGCAATTCCCCGACAGGATTCTCTTCCCCGGTCAGATGTCATTCAACTTCGTCCTCCCCAGAAGAGTTGACATCCATATCTGAAACATGGCCAGACAACACATCAAGGGATTATCCATCTCTTTTTGTCCCTAGTCAGGATACATAAGAATCAAATCCTTCAAAAGAACGATGAACGACCAATTTTCCTGGGAATTCTTCTATCCCCAAGGCGAAGTCGAACATCCTCAACAGAGTGTCTTCAAATAGAAAGTGGGAATCCCCAGCAAAGACGTTCCAAATAGAATTTATAAACTATTGTCTTCATCCCTAGAAATAGTCAATGATTTATTTTCCCCAATCAAAGATATTATATGAAGCTACCGATACGTTCCAGCGACATATTTCACTCATACATCATTTACAGAATATCATAGCATATGCATACAAAACACATATAACATTGTCATACATCAAAACATTGCATAAAACTAACTTTGTTTCTTTCAAGTTAGTTTACAAACAGATAAATATTGTCAACAATATATCATGCTTCAGATACAATCAGTTAATGATTCATTCTGATGCTCCTTTGGATACAGTCAAGAGTAGACTCATTCCAATACACATTCTAGATACAGTTCAGATACGATAAAGATATAGATCCATTCTGATATTCATTCCAATACATATTATATACACAGTTCATATACGATCAAGATATATATTCATTCTGATACTCATTCTGGTACATCTTTTAGATACAGTCAGGCGTAGACTCATTCTAACACAGATCTCAGATACAGTCGGGCAAAGACTCATTCTAATCCTCTTATAGATACAGTCAAGACATAGACTCATTCTATAACATCATTCAAATTCAATAGATACATAAGATTCATTCTGACACTCCTAACACATCTGCTAGATACAGTCGGGCACATACTCACTCTAGTATACTTCTCAGATACAGTCGAACATAGACTCATTTTGATACTCCTATCAACAGTTAGTTTGGATGGAATCTATAAGACCATCTCCAGAGATACTCTATCATCTCTCTGAATGGCATATTTTATCCCATTCAAGCAATACAATCAACCAACAGTGTTACTTCATGCAAATGCGAGTGTAAATTTCTGGGCACTTAAGTGTTCAATCCTCTTCCACCTTCAGATCACGAATGGCGAGCATGTCAATCTAACTCTTCAGGTTTAAGAAGATTTAATAGGGGTATTTTTTGTACCCCAAAATCCTCCCTCCAATTTTTCAAGATATCTCCTCATGCTCATAGGGTTCTCAAATGCTCAAGACTACTCAAGGGTTGGCCAAACAAACTCTCCTCCTAAGCAGTTGACCTACAACTAGGGTTTTGCTTCTTTCAAGGAAAATTGGACTTATAATGCCTCAAGTGGATTTCATGGTTTCTCATATGTCTCAAATAATCCTCATGCCAAATTCCAAGCCTCGCATCATAAGTTTGCTCAGTCAATTAGTCAGATGACTGAAAATCAACTCTATTGGGCAAAAAGTCAACTTTGACCAATTTACAGTCAAACTTCAAGAATTTTGGTCAACATCAATATTTTTAAGTCACATTCATCCTTTGATCAAGGGTTGATCATTATTCATCAAGAAAACTCAAGATTCATCAAAAGTCAAAAGTTACTAAATTAGGGTTTTCTTAAGGAGAAGTCAACTGAACTTTGACCAAGCATAACTTTCACACACTTCATTAGAAATTTATCAGCCAAGCCTCATTTTAAAGGAAATTCAATTCTCTACAACTTTTTATCTCTAAGCTCAATGGCCAAAAATGCTTCATTTGAGAGATATGGGCCAAAATATTACAGGTCATTTTAAAAGTCAACAAAAAGACACTTTTTGTCAAAGCAATTTACATCAACTTAAATTCTTCAAGTGAAACAATGACCAACCTGAAGATTGTAGAAGACATCTCGAAGTTTCCAAAAAGTCAAATATCACCTTCATATGACAAAAATTGAGAGAGTTATGATTTGTGCAAGTTGGGAAATTTTGAGAAAATGCATGAAGTCCAATTTGAGCAAACTTGAATTGTTGGGCTAATGAGCTTATCTTTTAAAGTCCAAACGTGTTATTGACCTCATAATGGACCTCTAAGCCCATTCATGCATCATTTTAATTTTTATTTCATTTATTTTGATTTTTATTCATTTAAATTCATAATTAAATCAAATAAATATTAAATAAATTCATAAGGCACAAAAGGCTTGAGATCTTAATATTTTGGAGGCCCAAGAATATGCTATAAACTGTGTGGAATTATTTGTGAAACAAATCTTCATGGTTTTGAAATATTTCAATCTATTTTCAAACAAAATCAAAAGATTGTTTTACATGATGTCCAAGCCCATCCCTTAACCTAATCTCTTCCCTTATATATACTCATCATATTCAGACAAAAAAGGACACAAAAGCTGCGTAAGAAATAAGGGTTTTGGAGTTTGAAGTTTGCAATAAAAGGTTGAAATCAAAAACAAATATCCATCCATCCTCAATCTAAGCCATCTGTTGTACCCCAGAATTTTCCCTCTCACTTATCAAGAATTTTCTCACAAGATCTCCTTGGGCTCAAGACTGCACTAGGGTTTCATCAGCTCAAGACACCTCTTTATGCACTGATGACCCAAAACTGGGGTTTGAGTTTGCACATTTTTGAACCTTCTATGACCCATATTATTTTCATGGATCATTATAGGCCCCCAAGATTACTCATGTCAAGTTTCAAGCCTTGGATCACACTTTTGCTCAGTCAATTGAGCAGTTGACCTAAAAATCAATTGTCTTGGGGAAAAAGTCATCTATGGACAATTTACCGTAAAACTTCATAATTTTGGATCCACATCAACATTTTGAACTCATATGTATAATTTGATCAAGTTTGGACCACAACTCCTCAAGAAATTTGATCAATTCTCCAAAAGGGCAAAATGGTCAAAATTAGAGTTTTGAATGAGAAAGGGCAATTTCTGATTTTTGACCTAGAAAATGGTCAATTGGTTTAAGGCATGATATCAAGAGTCCAATTTCATCATTTTTACCTAATGACATGGTTCAAAACATTACAAGTCCATTGGATTGACAGATGAATTTTGCAGTCAACTGATCAAAAGTCAACTGTACACTAAAAAGTCAAACTTTGACTTTTTGGTCAAATTCAAGTGCCAAAGATCATAATTCATCAAAACATGTCAAAATATGAAACTTATTCATCAAGAAATCAAAAAGTCAAGATTTCATTTTGAAAAGTCAAAATTTCTAAACATAAATTTTTCAAGTGTTGGAAATTTCATTTTTTTCATAACTTTGAGCCAAAATTTCACCATTATGCAAGATGATTCAAGAGAAACTTACAACATGAAAGTTGTATATCTCCATGAAATATACAACTTTGATTCACACAACTCCTTCCAAAAGTTCTTGGATCTCAAGTTATAATTTTATGAACATAGAGTCATGAAACTAAACACTTAGTGAAATTGTGCCCTAATTTGGTCAGGATTTTGACCCAACTTCATGGCACGTTTTCATATAGTTCCAAGGGGAATCTTCAAAATAAATTCAAATATGGGTTGTAGAGAACATTGCAAGCTTTCCAAAATGTCCAAGAACTCCTTGATATCATTCTTGAGTAGGGAGAATCTAAGAGATGAAGTTAGGGTTTTGTCACTTGAATTACAAGTCATTTTTGATTAACACATGGACCAAATCCATGCTAGGCTGCATAATCCTTGCTTTGCAGGCCTCAAACTTGTTTGTCACTCCATAATTAAATGTTTACACAACTGTTAGAGCTTTAACCCAAGCATTTGAGCTATTATCCAAGTTGTATTTCCATTAATGGCACAAAGTAACATTGCCATTCTTGTAAAGCAAGCTTTTTGCATAAAGTCCATTCTTGAGCCTCTAACTTGTTCCCTCTGATCACACTCCATCCACAAAGTCAGAAGCAAGCTTGTTTAAAGCATAAACACTCTATCTTATCAAGTACACAAGGCATAGAAACTTGTTTTGTCAAAAAATCACATGTTTAACTTAAACATGTAAATTTGAATTCTGATCAACTAGAGCACTCCAAACTTGTTGCTTATAAATAGAGTCACTATTTGTGAGCTAGAACACCAGCTTGAGCACCCTGAAATACACTAAAACTCTCTCAAATCAGAAATTGCATAAAAACTCCATTGCTGCACAGTTTCTGACCTTGAACATCAAACTCCCATTTCCCTTGTGCGTTTCTTGGCCTTTTAGTTTCTAAAGATACCTTACATCAAATACAAATCATCCCTATGCTTAATCCAAAACTGTAACACCATTTACCATAACTTCCATAACCAAAAACCAGAGTCTGCAACTTGACTTCTCCAGGCCATTTCAGCCATCCATTGTTCAAGTTAATCATTGCATTAGCTTCATAGGACCCAAGGAGGCTAACCTGATCATTCCAGCACCTTGAAACAAGCTCAAACTCAAAACACGATTTCCAGTTTTGAGGTAAGTTTTCTCAACTTAAACTCTTCATACAGACATCATCAATAGTTTATTTGTCAATAAAACATGTAGATATCATTGCCCTGAAGCTAACCATGTCCTTAGTTTCCATTAATTTTGCTTGAGCTTAGAGAATTTTGAAACTGAAATTTCTGAAATTTTTAGGGTTCAGATTAGATCCATTAAAATTATTGCTTATCTTTGATCTGTAGTTCTAATACTTTTCATTTCTGGAATCGTGAGAAAATTTGCTACAAGTTTCATGTTTACAGTTTTCATTTTTTATGAGAAATGAGCAAGTTACAGTCGGTATGGCTGGAGGTTGAAGATGAAGTCTTCAGGGCGTGTTTTGCCTTACATATTTATTGTTTCATTTGTATTAACGGATGTATAGCCATCCCAATGGTAGAAGCGCGCGCCTGTAACCTATGGGACCTGGGTTCGAGCCCTAGTGGTACCCTTTTCATTTTTCACATTTTCCCTTTCCTAATTTTTGTTATTTTTGGCAGGCACTGGGCCCTTTGGGCCTGGCTTATTTTTGTTTTTGCTAGCTGACCTCCATATTGACTCTTGGCACCCCCTGGCCCAAGTTTATTTATTTATTTATTTCATTTCATTTCTCTTTTCTTAAATATATTTTTCTAAATACTAAAAATCATAAAATACAAAAAAAAATGATATATTTATATTTTGACTTATTTTATTTTATTTTTATCACAAAAATATTTTTATTTATTGTACTTTATTTATTTTATTAAGTAAATCTTACAAACTTAATTAATATTATGTTTTTATTTATTTATTTTTCACACCATTTAAAATACATTATTTTAATATAAAAAAGACTAAAATTATTTTATAATGCTATAAGTATTTTTAAGATAAAAAAAATATCAAAAATACTTTTCTTAAACTTTTTTTTTGATTAATTAATAGAACTAGGTTTTTTTCATTTAAAATCTTTTCTTAATAAATTCAAACTTAATTAACTATTTTATTTATTTAATTAGGTTAAGACAAAATCTTTTTTCATGAAAACTAAACAAAATTCATTTTCTTTACATTTTGCATCCTTGTACATTTATTCAATTTTATACTTTGTATTTATTTAATTCCTTGTATATTCATACCAATTCAATATGGTTGTAATAGACTAATTAGGTTTAAATTCTTGCAATCCCCATTCAATTTGTACACCCCCTCCCCACAAATGTTGTAATAGCATAGTAACTTTAAATTTCGCAATTTATCGCTTTTATATAACATGCTAGTAATTAGGGTTTGTATGGAAAGACTAAAACCAATGTTTAGAAAACCCTAACTCAAGACAAAAACAAGTATGAAAATGATACACTTGCACACAAGCATCCCTAGGGTTACTCTACTTGGTTGCCTTATACAAAATATCCATATTGCGCATGTAAGGTATCTTAGCAAAAACAAGCAAGTACAAGATCATAGTCTCTCGATGGCGCTAAATGATCTTAGTCCCTAAAAAAGAATGCTAAGATACCTTGAAACATTTTTAATCATGGTTATACGATGACCCGCACCCGTCCCGTTTACATTCAAAGATAGGGTTGCTTACCAAATCAATGGTAAGATAACAATGTCAAAGGAAAAGAAAATGAATAAGAAAGACATTTGAGTAGGTAGATTGCTCCTAATTACTTGCTCCATTTTAAAATAAACATCCTTGCTATTTTCAAAACAATCACACACACTTCCAAACATATTACAAATTTGAAAACATTTTCAAAAGATCAACATCTTTGTATACATTCTTACGAACGAGAATCATTACAAAGATTGCCTTAGCAATAGCCTCTTTACAAAATACTTTCAAAAACCACACAAAGCACAATTTCAAACAAAAAGCAAGTCATCTAGAAAGTAACTAAGAGCCCATGGAAAACCATGGATGAAAAGGGTGCTAATACCTTCCCTTTTCATAATCTACCCCCCGAACTCAAGAAATAAATCTCAAAGGTCTTTCATGTGCTTTTTCACCTTTCCTTTTAGATAAAATAAAAGTCGATGGTGACTCTTGCTAACCGCAACATTCGCGATAAAATGCAAAACACCCAAGTCAGTTCTCCCACTGTATCACATAACTGGCGACTCTGCTGGGGAAATTTCTAAAAGTGGGGTTACCTTAGGGCTAGATCATATTTACTTGCTTACATTGTTTGACTTGTATGCTTTATATTGTGGTTCTTTGTTTCGGTTTGAATCCTCTACCCGGATTTTGGATACGTTATCGGTAAGTAGCAATACATTGTGGAAACTGTGTGGGGTATACCGACATGGTCTAAGCAATAGCTATGTTAGTGTGACATATTTGTGGGTACAGGTAGCCTTTGAGTTAATCAAAGAGAATACGGGGCCGCTGAGTGATATCATGAAGCACTAATGAACTTTTAGAACCTTTACTTGACCAACTTGGCCATTTAGGATGTAGTGAGATGACCGGCTTTGGTACAGTTTGAAGTTGGTAGATACTCGATACTACACTCATTGAGGTTTGGTTTCTTGGGATATTTCAGTCGCTATTTAAGAGGCTTGTGCTGAAACAATGATCAAGGAAACAATCCAGTGATATTGGGCTCCTTAGAACCCGGTTACTATTACTAGGACAGGTTTAAGCCAACTAAACTTCAAGAGGGTACTTACCTATAAAACTCCATGCAAGCCTAAACCTAAGGAATTGTTTGTTTTGTTTGTATATACATATTTTTACATAACATCATGAACATCATAAGATCATACTCATTCACTAACCATTTCAAGGATCTTGGGATTTATCTTTGTTCTATTTTGTAGGACATAGATTTTCTTTGCAGGAAAACTATTCAAGTCAACCTTGTAAGCATCCCTCCACAACTTAAGGAGCTAGCTTCAAGAATTCCTGAAAATTCTCCATTTACTGAGAGACATGGTCGCCTACTCAACTTGGTCACCTCAAACACAAATAAGGACATGATGAAGGTGCTCTTTCAGTTCTTTGATCCTTTACACCATTGCTTTACATTTCCCGATTATCAACTTGTGCCAACTTTGGAAGAATTCTCCCAATTCTTGAGAATTCTCAATCAACTACCTTTCAACGGTACGGAAAGAGACCCAAAGCCAGAAGAGATTTCTCAAGCTCTACACTTGCACTCATATGATGTCACAACTCATTGGGAAATAAGGAGTGGGGTTAAAGGTTTCCTAGCAAAGTTCTTAATCGAGAAAGCCCGAAACTGTTGGCACTCCTTCGATTTGGTAGCCTTTGAGGAAATTGTGGCTCTCCTCATCTATGGGATGGTTTTTTTTTCAAATCCTGACCAACTCATAGATGTGAACGCCGTCAAAATCTTCATATCCCGCAACCTGGTGCCTACATAGCTAGGAGACTTCCTGCACTCTTTTCACACTCGCACAATGAGGAAAAGCGATGTCCTTATGTTATGCACTCCTCTCTTGGAAAGATTGTTTATTTCACATCTTTCCCAATCTGTATTAAAGAACAAGCAAGGTTCAAGGTGGTCACAAAGGTTGATGAAACTAAAACATTCAGACATTCATTAATGCTCCCGATCCATAGAGAATGTTACTATTGTCGACCGTTATGGAGAATTTCCTAATGTCCCTTTACTTGGCATTAGGGGAGGTATCACCTACAACCCCTGCTTAGCTTTAAGACAATTTGGTTATGCCCGAAGGGATGGCCCGCACGAGATGCTGATTCAAGGTTTGGTATTTGACTACGACAACGACGATCAAGGTCTTTGCCAGATATTTATCCGAGCTTGGAGGATGTTAAACAAGGTAGATAGCAAGACTTTGGGGCATAAAAATTCCATCCCTCTTGAGCCTTACCTCAAATGGGTACGAACTCGTGCTCAGAGTCTTATGATGCCTTACCCATCCATTCTCCCGGTAATCATTGAGCCTGTCATGGAAGGAGATGTTCCATATACTATCCTCATCCTGACATGCCCACCTCTCTTGAAGACCTTCAAAGGGATTAGATACAACTCAAGGGGGAGGGGAATACTTTCGAAGCCCAATTTTACACAAGCGAGAAGAAGGTTTTGGAACTCACTAAGCAACTTCATGAGGAGCAGACTCTGAATGCATACATTGCACCAAAGAGGATGCGTACTACCTTTTTATCTTAGAGTTTTTGTATTATTTTGCCCAAGGAGGCACTAATGTACTCAAAACTTTAACTTATTAATATAACGTGTGTTTCCTTTTTGTCTAAAACAAATTTGAATCTTAAAATCCTTGAAATCAGTGCATATGCATTTACCATTCATCATAACATAAACAGGTTTCTTGCAACAAGTCTCCTCATCTCTCTACTGTTTATTTCAGTAAGATGGATCTCGAGCAAACAGTGAAATACCTCCAAGCTCAGAATGCACAGTTTCAACAGTGGTTCTTGACCCTAGCCAAAGGACAAGAAGAGTTAAAGACTTTGTTGGCTGAGGAGAAGAAAAAGAAGACAAAGAAGATAACCAGAGTTCTAAACATGGGAAGAAGATTTCAAGGGCAGACAAGAAGGGCCTTAGACTTTGCAACAACATCCGGTGAGAAAGACAACCAAGATGGGAAGGGCAAGGAAACAGTTGTCCAGTCAGAATTAGAATAGGAAGAGGAAGAAGAAGACTATTCTGAAGAACAATACCCTCTAGCTGATGACAAGTATAAATATCTCGAAGAGCGGTTGAGCGCAATGGAAATCCAAAAAGTGCCTGGATTAGACTTTGCAGAATTGGGTTTAGTATCGGGGATTGTCATTCCTCCAAAATTCAAAGCACCTATGTTCGCCAAGTATGATGGAGTATCATGCCCAAAAATGCATCTCTGGCCCTATGTGAGGAAAATCCAGCCCCATACCGCTGACAAAGATTTATGGGTACACTTCTTCCAAGACAGTTTGTCTGGAACTCAACTTGATTGGTTTTATCAGTTAGAAAGAGCCAATGTTCATAACTGGGAAGATCTTGTTGCAGCCTTTTATAAACAATACCAATACAATGCTGATCTTGCGCCTACCCGTACTCAGCTCCAGAGTATGGCCATAGTTTCAAGTGAAGGCTTCAAGGACTACGCGCAAAAATGGAGAGACTTGGTTGGAAGACTTCAACCTCCCCTATCTGAAAGAGAATTAGTAGACATGTTTTGGGAACCTTGTCTGGTCCCTTCTTCAATCACTTAATTGGGATTTAATCGGCAAGTCTCACTGAATTGATATTGACTGGAGAAAGGGTAGGGGCCGGGATAAAAAGTGGAATGATTCAAAAAGATGCATCCTCTGCTGCTGTAAGGAAGTCATTCATCGGAAAGAAAGAAGTGGTTGTTGTTTATCCTCAGAGAAATCAAGATAGGGCCGAACGCCGTCCAATGGTGGGGGCTGTTATGATTCCTAAACCTGTGCCTGATCAGCAAAGAAATAACCAACCAAGAATGGAAAGACCAGTCAGACAATTCACCAGAATTAATTTGACCTTATCTCAAGTATTACCACATCTATTAAGATCCAACCTAGTGACTTTGAAAGAAGCTCCAAAGAATCCTAACACAACCTCTCCTTACTATCATCCCAATGCCCGTTGTGCATACCACTCTGAGAGTCTCGGCCATGACACTAACAATTATTGGGCTCTGAAGAACAAGGTACAAGACCTCATTAAAGCCAAAGAGATTGAATTCGATGCGCCCGAAAAGCCAAATGTCATTTCTGCCCCTATGCCCAAACATGGACATGCTACCAACGCCATTGAAGAAGATACATTTGTTACTGCAGTTGATGAACTTGACCATCCACTCCTAACTATCAAAAGGAATTTATTGAATTCCGGTGTGTTCCCAGGCTATGATGAAAGCTGCCATTTTTCTTTGTCCTTACCAACCAGTTGTCCTTTGTTGAAAGCAGGAGTTCAATGCCTAATAGATAACAAGGAAATTTTGTTTGAAAAGACTTCTATTCCACCTATTCCTTTTAATGATGTTTCTATCATTACCATTTCCACCAATTCTTCCAGGGTCTCCACCAAAAGACCCGTTAGAATTACATCAGCTCCAAAAGTAACCCCTTTGATAATTACAATTCCTGAACCAGTCCCGTATTTGTCAGACAAAACCATACCATGGAATTATGAAGGGGATGTCTACTACCACGGTATCAAGCAAGATTGGCCAGCTACTGAAGATTCAAGTTCTGAGAAAGTTAACTCTGATATCAGTAATATTGCAGGGACTAGCAAGATTACCCGAAGCGGAAGGATATTCTCTCCAGAAATTGCTCCCCCAAAAGCAGTTTCTGGACCCATAATCATTCTTGTTGTTGTTGCTCCTCCAAAGGCTATTCCCAGTCCTACAATCATCTCCACCAATACTCCAACTAACAAAGCTGTTACAACCCTGTTATCACTCCTACTGAAATTCATGTTGCCGAGTTAACCGAGACTCGAGGTAAAAGTATTCTGATTGAGCCTGTCCGGACGAAGGCACAATCATTGGCTATCCCTGAGACCTCCCGAAAAGAGATGGAGTAAATTCTAAAGATCATAAAAAGAAGTGACTACGATGTAGTTGAGCAACTGGGGAAAACTCCATCTAAAATTCCAATGCTGGCTTTACTACTATGTTCCGAGGCGTATGCAAAAGTCTAGTTAAAATTCCTGAAAACTGCCCATGTACCCCAAGAAACATTTGTCGATCAGTTCCAAGATTGCGTAGCCAGCTTGACTGCAGATAATGGTCTAGGCTTTTAGGATGTTGATTTAACACCAAGAGGAGGGAAGCATAATGAGGCATTGCATGTCTCTGTTGAATGTAGAGGCACAACCTTGGCTCATGTTTTAGTGGACACTAGCTCATCTCTGAATGTATTGCCTAAAAAAGCTCTTGATAGGCTTGACTGTGAGGGATTGACATTGAAGCCAAGTAACATAGTAGTGAGGGTCTTGGACGGCTCAAAAATGATGGTGCATGGGGAAGTGGATATCCCCATAAAAGTTGGAACCCAAACATTTGATTCAACTTTTTATGTAATGGATATCTGTCCTTCATATTCCTGCTTGATAGGCCGACAATGGATCCACAATGTTGGCACTGTTACTTCTACGTTGCACCAAATGCTGAAATATCTGATTCAAGGGAAGATTATCACCGTTCATGGAGAAGAAGAGTATATGATCAACCATCTCAATTCCTTCAGATATATGGAGTTAGATGGTGAATTTATTGAAACTTCATTCCAACACTTTGAAGAAGTCCTGCAAGATGTGGCAGTGACCAAGGTTGTGCCCAAGATCACAAGGCCTCCACTCAGGATGTCATCTCTGAAGGATGCAAAAGCAGTGATAGAAGAAGGTGGGTGCACTATTTGGGGACAACTCCCAGATATCCCCTACAAGTCTGACAAGTTTGGTTTGGGTTTCACTTCAGGTGATCAGAAGACTGTACGTCGTGCTCGTGCTGGAGGACCACCCCTGAAGATCAGTAACCACGAAGTCAATGTTGTAGAGGATGATAAAGACAGCTGCACGCTGGAGGATTGGATCTTCCCAACTGTCAGTGGAGGGCTCGGCAACTGGGAGGATAGAGATTTTGTCCCGATCACTTTTATCCCACAATAATTTGTCTTTACATTTTGTTGGATCTATAATATTAAAATAATTCAGACTCTTAAAACCTTGTGTCTTACCTGAGGCACAATGGTCCATTTGTAAGAGTTATTATCTCATTTCCATATGACATCAATGAATCGTGGACATTTTTGCATACAAATTTTGTGATAATTGTTTTTCCTTTATACATTTTTCATTTCTTTCAAACCCTTACACACACTCACACTCACAATGCAGGTCTACATCCATCTGGGATCCCATGGATAATGGTTCTGCTATGGCTTTTTGTGACTCTGAAAATATAATCTACCAAGCCGAAGACGAAGGTGAGGAAGATTGTGAAGTACCAAGGGAACTTTCCAGATTACTACAACAAGAAGAGAGAACCATTCATCCCCACGAGGAACCCGTGGATAAGATCAACCTAGGTACTGAAGAAGACAAAAGAGAAGTCAAGGTGGGTGCCAATCTAGAACCTAGTGTCAAGGAGCGTCTGATTCAGTTGCTACACGAGTATGTTGAGGTCTTTACCTGGTCATATGAAGACATGCCAGGACTTGATGCAAATATTGTGGTACATCGTTTGCCTACAAAAGAGGATTGCCCACCAATTAAACAAAAGGTCCATCGAATGCGACCAGATATATCGAAGAAGATTAAAGCAGAAGTCATGAAACAATTCAACGCTGGATTCTTGGTCGTCGCCTCCTATTCGCAATGGGTTGCCAATGTTGTTCCCGTGCCCAAAAAGGACGGCAAGGTACGAATGTGCGTGGACTACAGAGATTTGAATAGGGCAAGCCCTAAGGATGATTTCCCACTTCCCCACATTGACATCCTAGTTGACAATACGGTATAACACAAAGTGTTTTCCTTCATGGATGGTTTCTAAGGTTACAACCAACTCAAAATGGCGCTTGAGGACATGGAGAAAACAACATTTGTCACACAGTGGGGCACATTCTGCTACAAGGTGATGCCATTTGGACTGAAAAATGCTGGGGAAACCTATCAGCGTGCCATGGTAGCTCTATTTCACGACATGATTCATCATGAAATAGAGGTCTATATGGACGACATGATAGCTAGATCTCAAACAGAAGAAGAGCATCTTGATCATTTACAAAAACTGTTTGAGACTAAAGAAGTAAAAGCCGAGGTTGAATACCAATAAATGCACGTTTGGCGTAAGGTCTGGTAGACTCCTAGGCTTTGTCGTTAGCAATAAAGGTATTGAGGTGGATCCTGCCAAGGTAAAAGCGATACAGGAGATGCCTACTCCTCGTACGGAGAAGGAAGTCATAGGATTCTTGGGACGTTTGAACTACATTTCCAGATTCATTTCTCACCTGACAGCTACTTGTGAACCAATCTTCAAGTTATTGAAGAAGGATCAAGTAGTCAAATGGAATGACGAGTGCTAAACTTCTTTCGACAAGATCAAAGAGTACCTGAAAGAGCCTCATGTGTTGATGCCACCAGTTGAGGGAAGACCATTGGTCATGTATCTGACTGTTTTGGAAAATTCAATGGGGTGTGTGCTGGGGCAGCATGACGAGTCTGGCTGAAAAGAGCACTCTATTTATTACATGAGCAAAAAGTTTACCGACTGTGAAACAAGATATTCACTGCTCAAGAAAACTTGTTGCGCTCTGGCATGGGCTGCTCGTCGGCTAAGACAGTATATGCTGACTCATACTACCTTGTTGATATCTAAAATAGATCCAATAAAATACATCTTCGAGAAACCTGCTCTCTCTGGGAGAATAGCAAGATGGAAGATGATCCTGAAGGAATATGACATACAGTATACTACCCAGAAAGAAATAAAGGGTTATGTACTAGCTGATCACCTTGCTCACCAAGCTGTGGAAAACTACCAGTCCATGAAGTTCGAATTCCCAGATGAGGACATCGTGATGGTAAACAACTATGAAGAATTCAGGCCATGTGACGGACCTGAACAAGGATCCCGATGGACCCTGGTTTTTGATGGGGCATTCAACGCACTCGGCAATGGTATTGGTGTTGTACTCATATCTCCTGAAGGGTGTCATACTCCATTTACTGCAAGACTGTGCTTCAATTGTACAAATAACATGGCGGAATACGAAGCATGCATCTTTGGTCTCAAAGCTGCCATAGACTTGGGGATCAAATCTTTGAATGTATTCAGAGATTCAGATTTGGTTATCAGCCAGATAAAAGGGGAATGGGACACCAAACACCCTAACCTTATCCCTTACAAAACATGTTTTGACATTGCTCCCACATTTTTAAAAGATTACCTTCGAGCATTTCCCGCGAGAAGAAAATCAGCTAGCGGACACACTAGCCACAATGTCATCTATGTGTAAACTTAAATGGGATAATAAGACTCCCCAGATCACCATTGAACGAAGGGATGAACCAGCACACTGTCATGAGATTAATTATGAAGAAGTAGTGGACCATCCTTGATTCCACAAAGTCAAGAGGTATCTCGAAACCCAAGAATATACAGAAGGAGGTTCAGTAAACGATAAGAAGTTCTTAAGGAGGTTCTCTGCTAAGTTCTTCCTTAGTAATGGCATTCTTTACAAACAAAACCATGATTATGTGCTACTTCGGTGCGTAGACAAGGTTGAAGCTGAAAGGATAATGGCTGAGTTACATGAAGGAACTTTTGGCACACATTCCAGTGGACATACGATGGCGAAGAAAATCCTACGGGCAGGCTATTACTGGTCTACCATGGAAGCAGATTGCTATCAACACTCTCGAACTTGCCACAAATGTCAGGTTTATGCTGACAAGGTGCACGTACCTCTGGTTCCTCTAAATATCTTGACGGCTCGTTGGCCCTTTGCTATGTGGGGGATTGATATGATATGGGAAATCAAGCCGACAGCCTCCAATGGACACCACTTCATCTTAGTGACCACTAACTATTTCTTAAAGTGGGTTGAGGTAGCCTCTTTCGCTTTCGTGACCAAGAATGTTGTAGCTCGGTTCATTAAACAAAATCTCATCTGCCGGTACGGTATCCCAGAGAGGATCATCACCGACAATGGTACGAACTTGAACAATACTATGATCACCGCCTTGTGCGAGCATTTCAAAATCCAGTATCACAATTCTTCCCCTTACCGGTCGAAGATGAATGGTGTTGTTGAAGCCACGAATAAGAACATCAAAAAGATCATACAAAAAATGAAAGTCACATACAAATACCGGCATGAGATGCTACCATTCTCTCTCCATGGATATCGCACCACAGCTCGCACATCAACCGTGGCAACACCCTATTCTCTGGTATACGGAATGAGGTTGTTTTGCCTATTGAAGTCCAGATACCCTCTATGAGAATTATGAAGGATGCAGGTCTGAACAAAGACGACTGGATCTAGACTCGACTTGATCAACTAAACTCGATTGATGAGAAAAGGCTTACTGTTGTCTGTCATGGTCAAATGTATCAAAAAACAGATGATCAAGGCATTCAACAAAAAGCTCAGACGCTAAGTGTATCAAGTTGGTGATTTAGTGATCAAACGTATCATACTACCGCAGGGTGATCCCGGGGGAAAATTGACTCCTACATACGAAGGACCATTTGTAATCAAAAGCATATTCTCTGGTGGAGCAATGATCTTGACCACCATGGATGGTGACGACCTGCCACACCCCATGAATGCGGACATAGTCAAAAGATACTACACATAAGAGACCCGCTAGTGTGACACACCTAGGCAAAACAAGGGCATCCCGGTGAACCAAAAGGTTCGGGCAAAAATTAGGGATAAAACAAAAAAATCTGTACACCCGGCAAGCTGAAAACCCGAAAGGGCGGCTTGAGCAAAAAAGGGTATCCCGGTGGACTAAAAACCCGAAAGGGCAATCCAGGAAAAAGTTAGGGAAATAAAGCATATGACTATGTCCCGTTGGATCACCTTACGGACAATCTGCAAACTCAGAGGTTCTGGTCAATTCAATCATCTTCGGACGAGGCAACAAATAGATAAGATACTCAGAGATAAAAAGGCTATAGCGGAATGGGAACCCCATGGGATTATTACACATAGCTATCTTTTCTTTGTATTAAAATTTTCATTTTTTTACGACGGAATTCTCTTACTAGAATGTTTATCTCATTGTACAAAAATACTTACTCAAAGTCAATACAAAGATATCTCTTTGAAAGTGCAAAAACTATCTGTTTTTCTTTACGCTTGTGTTTTGTTTACAAAAACGTCCAATGATTCATTGTTGAACATATGCATTTGAACATAATTATTGTTTACAAATAAATAAAATAAAAGACAATCATTGATGGCTTTAAAGAGATAGGGAAATCTCTCTAAGTTATTTTCCATAAAAATCCCCCGCGGTGTACAACTTAATCCTCAGCGGAATAAAGCTTCCAATTATCAATCCCCAGTAGAAGTCATCCAAATTTCTCAGAATTCCCCGACCAGGATTTTTCAAACAGTACACAGCACTCCCCTTAAGACAGAGTTTACTTCTCTAAACGGAAATTCATCAACACTTCAACTTCAAGACATGAAGACTTACATATTCTCAGCAACATTCAGGGATTTATTTTCCCCAATCCAACAGCAGTGCAGCAGATTAGCTCACATACGCATACATCGCATTCATATATCATAAACATTGTTAACACGAATGCATTATATCATACATTTCATACAACATGACTTTGCATTTTAGCTAACATTTTACCCTTTTCAGGATAAGGTTAATAACTACCATTAACAATGTTCAAAGTTTGCAGATACAGTACAAATACGCTCCAGACATGGATGCCATTCTGATACTCATTCAGACTCAATTTTCATATACAGTTCAGATATGCTCCAAACACGGATGCCATTCTGATACTCATTCAGACTCAACTTTCAGATATAGTACAGATACGCTCTAGACACGGATGCCATTCTGATACTCATTTAGACTCAGTTTTCAGATATAGTTCAGATACGCTCCAGACACGGATGCCATCCTGACACTCATTCAGATTTCAGATACGCTCCAAACGTGGATGTCATTCTGATACTCATTCAAATAAAGCTTTCAGATATAGTTCAGATACACTCCAGACGCGGATGCCATTCTGATACTCATTCTTTCAGCTTACAAATTACAATTCAACAATCACTCATGGATGGCATCTAAAAGCTCATCTTCAACAACTTTCTATAACCTCTCCAAATGGCATCTTTAAGCCCATTCTCTCTACCATCACATTGTCAAGTGCAAATTTCTGGGAACTCTAGTGTCCAATCATCTTCCACCTTCGAGTCACGCATGGAAAAACTTGCCAATCTAACTCTTCAGTCTTAAGAATATTGAACAGGGGCAGCTTTTGTACCCCAAAATTTTCCCTATCACTTATCAATAATTTTCTCACAAGATCTCCTTGGGCTCAAGACTGCATTAGGGTTTGATCAGCTCAGGACATCTCCTTATGCACTGATGACCCAAAACTAAGGTTTGAGTTTGCACAAATATTTTTGAACCTTCTATGCCCATATGATTTTCATGGATCATTATGGACCCCCAAGATTACTCACGTCAAGTTTCAAGCCTTGGATCACAATTTTGCTCAGTCAATTGAGCAGTTGACCTAAAAATCAGTTGTAATGGAGAAAAAGTCAACTTTGGCCAATTTACAGTCAAACTTTATAATTTTTTATCCACATCAACCCTTTAAACTCATATGTATCATTTGATCAAGTTTGGACCACAACTCCTCAAGAAATTTGATCAAATCTCCAAAAGGGCAAAATGGTCAAAATTAGGGTTTTGACTGAGAAAGGGCGATTTCTGATTTTTGACCTAGCAAATGGTCAATTGGTTTAAGGCATGATCTCAAGAGTCCAATTGCATCATTTTTACCTAATGACATGGTTCAAAACATTGCAAGCCCATTAGATTGACAAATGAATTTTGTAGTCAACTGATCAAAAGTCAACTGTAAACTAAAAAGTCAAACTTTGACTTTTTTGTCAAATTCAAGTGCCAAAGATCATAATTCATCAAAAGATGTCAAAATATGTAACTTATTCATTAATAAATCAAAAAGTAAAGATTTCATTTTGAAAAGTCAAAATTTCTAAACTTAGAATTTTTTCTAAGTGTTGAAAATTTCATGTTTTTTCATAACTTTGAGCCAAATTTTCACCATGATGCAAGATGATTCACGAGAAACTTCCCACATGAAAGTTGTAGATATCCATGAAATGTACAACATTTCTTCACACAACTCCTTCCAAAAGTGCTTGGATCTCAAGTTATAATTTTATGAACATAGAGTCATGAAACTAAACACTTAGTGAAATTTTGCCCTAATTTGGTCAGGATTTTGACCCAACTTCATGGCACTTTTTCATATAGTTACAAGGGGAATCTTCAAAAGAAATTCAAATATGGGTTTTATAGAACATTTAAAGCTTTCCAAAATGTCCAAGAACTCCTTGAGATAATTCTTGAGTAGGGAGAATCGAAGAGATAAAGTTAGGGTTTTGTCACTTGAATTACAAGTCATTTTTTATGAACACATGAACCAAATCCATGCTAGGCTGCATAATCCTTGCTTTGCAGGCCTCAAACTTGTTTTTTACTCCATAATTAAATGTTTACACAGATGTTAGAGCTTTAACCCAAGCATTTGAGCTATTATCCAAGTTGCATTTCCATTAATGGCACAAAGTAACATTGTCATTCTTGTAAAGCAAGCTTTTTGCATAAAGTCCATTCTTGAGCCTCAAACTTGTTCCCTATGATCACACTCCATCCAAAAAGTAATAAGCAAACTTGTTTAAAGCACAACCACTCTATCTTAGCAAGTACACAAGGCATAGAAACTTGTTTTGTCAAAAAAATCACATGTTTAACTTAAACATGTAAATTTGAATTCTGATCAACTAGAGCACTCCAAACTTGTTGCTTATAAATAGAGTCACTATTTGTGAGCTAGAACACGAGCTTGAGCACCCCGAAATACATCAAAACTCTCTCAAATCAGAAATTGCATAAAAACTCCATTGTTGCACAATCTCTGACCTTGAACATCAAACTCCCATTTTCCTCGTGTGTTTCTTGGCCTTTTAGTTTCTAAAGCTTCCTTACATCAAATACAAATTATCCATATCCTTATTCCAGAACTGTAACACCATTTACCATAACTTCCATAACCAAAAAATAGAGTCTGCTACTTGACTTCTCTAGGCCATTTCAACCATCCATTGTTCAAGCTAATCATTGCATTAGCTTCCTATGACCTCAAGGAAGCTAACATGATCATTGCAGCACCTTGAAACAAGCTCAAACTCAAAACATGATTTCCAGTTTTGAGGTAAGTTTTCTCAACTTGGAACTCTTAATACAGACATCATCAATAGTTTATTTGTGAATAAAACATGTAGATATCATTGTCCTGAAGCTAGTCATGTCCTTAGTTTCCATTAATTTTAATTGAGCTTAGAGAATTTTGAAACTGAAATTTCTGAAATTTTTAGGGTTCAGATTAGGGCCATTAAAATTCTTGCTCATCTTTGATCTGTAGTTCTAATACTTTACATTTATGGAATCGTGAGAAAATTTGCTACAAGTTTCATGTTTACAGTTTTCATTTTTTATGAGAAATGTGGCAAGTTATAGTAGGTATGGCTGGAGGTCTGGAAAGTTACAGTTTTCATTTTTTATGAAAATTCTTGCTTATTTTTGTCTTTGCTAGTTGACCTCCATATTGACTCTTGCCACCCCTTAGCCCAAGTTTATTTATTTATTTATTTATTTCATTTCTCTTTTCTTAAATATATTTTTCTAAATACTAAAAATCATAAAATACAAAAAAATGATATATTTATATTTTGACTTATTTTATTTTATTTTTCTCACAAAAATATTTTTATTTATTATACTTTATTTATTTTATTAAGTAAATCTTACAAACTTAATTAATATTATGTTTTTATTTATTTATTTTTCACACCATTTAAAATACATTATTTTAATATAAAAAAGACTAAAATTATTTTATAATGCTATAAATATTTTTAAGATAAAAAAAAAAACAAAAATACTTTTCTTAAACTTATTTTCTTTTGATTAATTAATAGAACTAGGTTTTTTCATTTAAAATCTTTTCTTAATAAATTCAAACTTAATTAACTATTTTATTTATTTAATTAGGTTAAGACAAAATATTTTTTCATGAAAACCAATCAAAATTCATTTTCTTTACATTTTGCATCCTTGTACATTTATTCATTTTCATACTTTGTATTTATTTAATTCCTTGTATATTCATACCAAATCAATATGGTTGTAATAGACTAATTAGGTTTAAATTCTTGCAATCCCCATTCAATTTGTACACCCCCTCCCCACAAATGTTGTAATAGCGTAGTAACTTTAAATTTCGCAATTTATCACTTTTATATAACATGCTAGTAATTAGGGTTTGTATGGAAAGACTAAAACCAGTGCTTAGAAAACCCTAACTCAAGACAAAAACAAGCATGAAAATGATACACTTGCACACAAGCACCCCTATGGTTACTCCACTAGGTTTCCTTATACAAAATAGCCATATTACGCGTATAAGGTATCATAGCAAAAACAAGCAAGTACAAGATCATAGTCCCTCGATGACGCTATCTAAGTTGCCTTTCAAATGATCTTAGTCCCTAAAAAAGAATGCTAAGATACCTTGCAACATTACTAATCATGGTTATACAATGACCCATGCTCGTCCCATTTACATCCAAAGATATGGTTGCTTACCAAATCAATAGTAAGATAACAATGTCAAAGGAAAAGAAAATGAACAAGAAAGACATTTGAGTAGGTAGATTGCTCCTAATTACTTGCTCCATTTTAAAACAAACATCCTTTCTATTTTCAAAACAATCACACACACTTCCAAACATATTACAAATTTGTAAACATTTTCAAAAGATCAACATCTTTATATACATTCTTACGAACAAGAATCATTACAAAGATAGCCTAAGCAATGGCTTCTTTACAAAATACTTTCAAAAACTACACAAAGCATAATTTCAAACAAAAAGTAAGTGATCTAGCAAGTAACTAAGAGCCCATGGAAAACCATGGATGAAAAGGGTGCTAATACCTTCCCTTTTCATAATATACCCCCCGAACTCAAGAAATAAATCTCAAAGGTATTTCTTGTGCTTTTTCACCTTTCCTTTTGGATAAAAGAAAAGTCGGTGGCGACTCTTGCTAACCGCAACATTCGCGATAAAACGCAAAACACCCAAGTCAGTTCTCTCACCGTATCACACCATCCATTCAAATCGATCCCTGAGGTATTATGGAGTAAGTTTTGATTATTATTGATGATCAAAAGTGCCTAAAACGAGCATTCCAAGCATGGCCGGTTTTGCATATTTCATGAAATTCATATTTTGATTTTTTTTATGCTTTGACTTGAACTAATGTTTGCAATGTGCTCCTGAGACAAATTAGTTCAGGTTTGATCCCTTGCATGAGGTCCATGATGCCAGAATAACCCATCACCATTATTAAACTGATTTGCATTATTTTCATCGTATCTCATTGTACAGGACAAATTAGCCAAAAATAACTCCGCCATTGGATTCGCAAGGGTCGATTTAGGGGGATAGGGTCCTTCTTGATCTCTAACATTTGCTATTTTTGCAGGTTAGAAAAAGAGCTTGCTGGAGAAGACGACCGAAGTTAGGGCTTCGGCGCCTCTCCGGTCCACTTGTTCATATTATATTTATTGATCTGTTTTTATATAACTGGATGAGAGCATAGCACCGCTGGTCAAGGCGTTAGGTTTGTGAACATAAAGGCGTGGGTTCGATCCCTGCGTTTCACAATGGTTTTTTTGTTATTTTCCCACTAACACGCAGGTTTCACATATAATATTCAACTCATGTTTCCAGATGGCAAGCGATGCTACGTATGAAGCTGGAGAGCGTAGGTTCAACACCCACCCCATGCAATCTTTTTTTCCTATTTTCTCTTTTAACCTAATTTTCTTTCTTTTTATTTTCTAACCCTAATTTTTTTTTTTTAAATCAATCATTAAACTAACCTTTTTTTCATAGTAATAAGTTAGAATTAGGTTTTTAACTAATATTTAATTTTCTTAATTTTCTTTATTTACTAAATTAATTTAATTAATCACTTTTTTTAAACATTAAAATCAATTAAAATTTCGGTTATTAATTATTTTTCTATAAAAAAATCGTAAAAACATTTTAACATTCTTTTTTCTTATTTCTTTTTTCAATAATTAACATTCATAGATCAAGTGTATAGGTCACACTTTCCAATGTAATAGCGTAGATTTACTTTTCACATTTTTTCCTATTATGTAACTGCTCACAGGATGTAATAACTTAGGTTTAATTTTCCGCACTTTATTTTTCTGTACATATTTAACTGCTAGTATCTAGGGTTTGTATGGTAAGACTAATAAAAACAATCTAGAAAACCCTAATTCTCGAGATAAATAACTGAAAACAAACACTTCGCACACTTACACCTTTAGGGTAACCTCTCTTATTGCCTTACGAAATATTGGTCACGTCCCTCGAATGTGGGGATACTTTAGCAAAAGACTCTCTATCAAATCATCATAGTCCCTAAGATATAAAATATTATAGTCCCTCGATGTCCCTCAAGTTTCCTACCAAAAAAATGATCTAGTCCCTTAGAGTGGCCTATAAAATGATGATAATCCCTTCGATACAATTGCTAAAGTATCCTTGCATGTTGCCTTTGATGACCATGCGATGACCCTACGCATGTCCCTTCACATCCAATAGACAGGTCTACCTACCAACTAATGATATGGATAGTACTATCTCTAAAGGAGAAGGAAAATAATAAGAAAAACTTTAGTGGGTAAGAAACTCTTAATTTCTTGCTCACAACTTTTCTCAAAACTTTTTTTCACACTACACTTTTAAACAAATATTTCTAAAAATAACACTTTGTATACATTCTTGAGGACTGATACAAGAATCATTACAAAGTCAGCCTTACATTGGCAATTTCAAAATATTTTCAAAAAAATCACACACGTAAAGCAAGATTTTCAAAAGTGAGCTAAGTAGTTAAGAGCCCATAGATAACTACGAATGAAAAGGGTGCTAACACCTTCCCTTTACATATCTTACCCCCCCCCCCCCCCGAACTCAAAATCTACTAAAGGTCTTTCCTGTTCTTTTCACCTTTCCTAAATATTGGATAAAAGAAAATTCGGTGGCGACTCTAGTGTTAGAACAAGATTAGTTCTGATCTATCTCAGAGTTTTGATGATAACAATAAATTATATTTTAGATAATTTATACTTTGATGAATGTATTTGAATGTTTCAGATAATGTTCTGATAAGAAGCATTCTGAAGTGCTAAGCTAAAAATTATGAAGAAGTTATTTAATGAAAGAACCTTTTTGTTTTAAGTGCATCTGATGACTCTGGTAAGACAATTTATTTAAATATATCTTCTAGCATTTACCAGGTTTCCTTGCTCAGAAGATTACTTGAAAGCAAGCGTTGATCAAGTTCTTAGCAAGCAAAGCACTACCTAGAAGATGAAGTAAAGCATGTTCTGAAATCAAGATGTTGAAGCATGTTCTGAAACAAACGTTAAAGCCAACTTGTCTTGTCAAGCGTAGAAAACATGTTCTTACAAGTTGTCGTTTGCTCATTAATGCAAAGACGGCTGCAAGCACTCAAGTGTCTAAAGCTAGTTTCTTGGAAAATGGAATAATGCAAGGAAACACACAAGCATTTAATGCTCTCCACTTTTCTGAAGGCAGCAACGGTCATTTTTATCTTACTATAAATAGAAGGACATTTATTGCAAGCCAACAAACCAACACAATATATTTTCAAAAAAGAAGCAAGAAACTACGTGAAAAATTCTGGGCTCACAAACTCTTTGATTCATACACTTTGTGCAATTTATTCTAAGTGAAAAATCACAGTTGTGATATAGCTTGATTAGAAGCAAATTTAATTTCACTATCTGTAAAGATTAAACTCTTGTAATTGCTTCTTGAGAGACCAAGTTTGGTCAGATTTCTCAAGCAGACTAGGACTAGATTTAAGTCTTAGTGGTGTTAGTCACTTGTAAGATTACTTGTGCATTATTAGTCACAACAGTTGTTGTGTGTTTGTAATCATTTGATTATAGTGGATTAAGTCCTTATTGAGAAAGGAGAAATCACCTTGATGGGTGGACTGGAGTAGTTTGAGTTCAAACGAACCAGGATAAAAATAACCTTGTCATTCCATTATTGTTGAGCTTTGTTTTGAAAAGAAAAAGAAACACTTATTCAACCCCCCCTTCTAAGTGTTTTCTTACCCCTTCAATTTGTATCAGAGCTTGACTCTGAGAACAACACTTAACTGTGTCAGGAAAAGATCCAGAAGAAAAAACAATGGCTGCTGAATAAAACAACAATAGTTACAACAAACCTCCTGTTTTTGATGGAGAAGATTTTGAGTACTGGAAAGACAGACTAGAAAGTTTCTTTCTAGGTCATGATAGTGATCTATAGGATATAGTTTTGGATGGTTACACACATCCTACTGACTCAGAAGGAAACAAAGTTGACAGAAAAAATATGGATAGACTACAAAAAGTTGAATTTAAAAATCATCATAGAGCTAGAAATATTTTTCTAAATGCTATCTCTAAAGTTGAATATGAAAAATCACTAATAGAGATACAACCCATGATATGTTTGAGTCTCTTAAAATGACTCATGAAGGAAACGCTCAAGTTAAGGAGTCTAAAGCTCTGGATTTAGTTCAGAAGTATGAAGCCTTCAAAGTTGAATAAAGTGAGTCTATAGAAGCAATGTTCTCTAGGTTTCAAACTCTGATCGCTGGTCTAAGAGTTTTGAACAAGGGATATACTAAAGCAGATCATGTTAAAAAGATCATCAGAAGCTTACCCAGAAGATGGGCACCAATGGTCACTGCTTTCAAAGTTTCAAAGGATCTGAACAACGTGTCTCTGGAGGAACTCATCAGTGCTCTCAGAAGTCATGAGATAGAACTTGATGAGCACGAGCCTCTGAAGAAAGGTAAGTCTCTAGCCCTTAAATCAATTAAGAAATTTGATACTAACATTTTTCAGGCTAAAGAGGAAAACTCTGAAGAATCAGCGTCAGAAGAAGACGAACTATCCTTGCTCTCCAGAAGGATCAATCATCTATGGAAGCACGGACAAAAGAAGTTAAGAAACTTCAAGAAGTCAGAAGATAAACTTGAATCTTCTGGACACAAAAAGTCAAACAGAAGAGAGATCATCTGTTATGAATGCAAAGAACCTGGTCACTACAAAAGTGATTGTCCAAAGCTTCAAAAAGAAAAACCAAAGAAAAGGTTTGGTAAGAAGAAAGGGATGATGGCAACCTGGGATGACTCAGACTCTTTTGAAGATGAATCTGGTTCTGAAGATGAAAATGCCAACCTAGCTCTGATGGCTACCACAGCAGATGACTCAGACTGTGAGTCAGAACCAAGAGAGGTATTTTCTGAATTCACTAGAAATGAACTTGCTGTTAGTTTATCAGAACTTCTGGAAAACTATAGTAAACTCAAAATCAAATACAAGAAACTCAAGAAGAGTCTTGCATCTGATATTGAGAAACATGAAGCAGATAAATCTGAACTCTTAGAAAATAATTTTAAACTCAAAGAAGAAATTCAAAATGTTCAAAAAACTTCTAGTTCGAAATTTGTGTCTAGTTCAAAAGATATTCTGAAAGAATATGACTATAGTTTTCAAACTTTCCTAGCTAAAAGCATAGATAGAAGCAAAATGGCTTCAATAATCTATGGAGTTAGTGGGAAAAACAGAAGAGGAATTGGATATGAACCTCCCAAAGGGAAGGAGACATACATACCAAAACTTTTTTCTAAAATGACTTTCACTTACAAACCTCTGAATAAACAATTCAAGTTTGGGCACTCACATGATATAAAATATACATCACATTCTGGAAACTCTTATGCTAACCCAAAGTTCAAACAGAACTTTAAACACTCTATCCCAAAAGGACCCAAAAAGATATGGGTACCTAGGGATAAAATAATGTTTGTTGCAGATGTCCTTAACAACTCAATTGAGACACCAGTCATGGTACCTGGACTCTGGGTGCTCACGACACATGACGGGAAAAAGGTCTATGTTCCAAAGCCTGGAACTTAAAGCTAGAGGAGACGTGATGTTTGGAGGTAATCAGAAAGGGAATATTATTGGTTCTGGAACCATTGGAAACGATAACCTTCCTTCTATCTCTAATGTTTTATTCATAGAAGGATTAGCTCATAATCTATTGTCCATAAGTCAATTAAGTGACAATGGTTATGACATTACCTTCAATCAAAACTCCTGTAAAGCTGTAAGTCAAAAAGATAGATCAATCCTCTTTTCTGGCAAGAGAAAGAACAACATTTACAAAATTGATTTATCAGATCTTAAATCTCAGAATTTTAAATGCCTTTTGTCTGTTAGCAATGAGCAATGGGTATGGCACAGAAGATTGGGACACGTCAGTCTTAGAAAAATCTCTCAACTAAATAAATTAAATTTAGTCAGAGGACTTCCCAATCTGAAGTACAACTTAGAAGCTTTGTGCGAAGCATGTCAAAAAGGAAAATTTTCAAAACCTTCCTTTAAATCCAAAAACGTTGTCTCTTCCTCTAAGCCATTAGAGTTACTTCATATTGATCTGTTTGGGCCAGTTAAAACTGCATCCATCAGAGGCAAGAAGTATGGATTTGTCATTGTTGATGACTTCAACAGATGGACATGGGTAAAGTTTTTAAAACACAAGGATGAGTCACATTCTGTGTTCATTGACTTTTGTACTCAAGTGCAAAACGAAAAAGATTTTTAAATCATAAAAGTCAAAAGTGATCATGGTGGTGAATTTGAAAATCATTATTTTGAAAATTATTTTAAAGAAAATGGTATTGTTCATAATTTTTCTTGTCCTAGAACTCCCCAGCAAAATGGAGTTGTAGAAAGAAAGAATAGAACATTACAAGAAATAGCCAAAACCATGATCAATGAAACTAATATGGCAAAGCACTTTTGGGAAGAAGCTGTGAACACAGCGTGTTACATTCAGAATAGAATCTCTATAAGACCTATTCTTGAAAAGACTCCCTATGAATTGTGGAAAAACAGAAAGCCCGACATTTCATATTTCCATCCTTTTGGATGTACTTGTTTTATTCTGAACACCAAAGAAACTCTGAACAAGTTTGATTCTAAAGCATAAAAGTGTTTTCTGCTTGGATATTCTAAACGCTCAAAAGGCTATAGAGTATATAACACAAAAACTCTGATTGTTGAAGAATCAATCACAGTTAGGTTTGATGATAAGCTTGGCCAGCAACAGCCAAAGCAAATTGATTTTTCTGTAGGTACATAAGATCATCCGCCAAACTCTAAAACTTCATAAACAAAAGAAAACTCAGAAGCAAAGGAAGACTCAGAAAATCATCCTCTTGACAATGCTCTGGACAACCTCAGAATCTCTGATCAACCCACTCAGAAAAGGTTTCCTAGAATATCTTCAGCTCACAAAGAAGACGTAATCATTGGAAGAAAAGAAGATCCCATCAGAACAAGATCCTCTCTCAGAATTAATGAAGAATCTTTGTTTGGTTTGGTTTCTCTGATCGAGCCAACTTCCATTGATGAAGCTCTGGAAGATAATGATTAGATCTTAGAAATGCAAGAAGAACTCAATCAATTCTCCAGAAATGATGTATCGAATCTAGTTCCAAGACCCAAAGGATTCAACGTTATAGGAACCAAATGGGTTTTCAGAAACAAACTGAACAAACAAGGAGAGGTGATCAGAAACAAAGCACGAATGGTTGCAGAGGGTTATAGTCAACAAGAAGGAATTGATTATAATGAAACCTTTGCCCCAGTCTCCAGGTTAGAGTCTATAAGATTACTAATTTCTTTTGCTGTACAAAACAACATTTCATTATATAAAATGGGTGTTAAAACTGCACTTTTAAATGGCTATATTGAAGAAGAAGTTTATGTCCATCAACCTCCTGGATTTAATGATTCAAAACATCCAGAACATGTTTTTAAATTAAAAAAGTCTTTTTACGGTTTAAAACAAGCTCCCAGAGCTTGGTATGATCGTCTGAGTAATTTTATTTTAGAAAAAGATTTTACCAGAGGAAAAGTGGACACAACTCTTTTCAGAAAGACATTTAAAAATGATATTTTAATTTGTCAAATTTATGTTGATGATATAATTTTTGGAACCTCTAATATCTCCCTTGGAAAAGAATTTGCTAAGACCATGCAGGCAAAATTTGAAATGAGCATGATGGGAGAATTGAAGTTCTTTCTGGGAATTCAAATCAACCAGACTCCAGAAGGTACTTTCATACATCAGACGAAGTATGTTAAAGAACTTCTGAAGAAATTTCAGATGTCAGAGAGAAAATATGCCAAGACACCTATGCATCCAACCTGCATTCTGGGAAAAGATGAGGTAAGTATGAAGGTGGATCAGAAGCTCTATAGAGGTATGATTGGATCCCTTCTCTATCTGACTGCATCTAGACCTGATATATTATTCAGCGTGTGTTTGTGTGCTAGATTCCAATCAGATCCTAGAGAATCTCACTTAACAGATGTTAAGAGAATTCTTAGGTATCTGAAAAGTACTGCTAATCTGGGTTTGTGTTACAGAAGAACATAAGATTACGGACTAGTAGGTTATTGTGATGCTGACTTCACTGGAGATAGAATTGAAAGAAAGGGAACCTCTGGAAGCTGTCAGTTTCTGGGTGACAATCTTATCTCGTGGTACAGCAAGAAGCAAGCAACAATTGCACTTTCAACCACAAAAGCTGAGTATATATCTGCTGCTGGATGTAGTTCTTAGATGATTTGGATGAAAATTCAACTAGAAGATTTCAATCTTTATGAAAGTAAGATTCATATCTTGTGACAATACTTCTACTATTTTTCTTTCTAAGAATCCAATTTTACATTCTAAAGCCAAACATATTGAAATTAAATATCATTTTATAAGGGACTATATTTAGAAGGGAATTTTAAACTTAATTTTTGTAAAAAGAGACCATCAATGGGCTGACATTTTTACCAAACCCCTTTCAGAAGATAGATTTAATTTCATTTTGAAAAATATTTGTATGGAATTATGTCCTAAATAAAATAATATTTATCTTCTGTGTTTGACTTCAGAATATTCTGAAATGAATGCTCTGATAAACAACTCTTCAGAAGTTAGAAGATAAGTTGCCTCAGAAGCTATATGAAAAGTTCTGAAATGTTCTAACGCTTCATTTCTATGTATAGTTAAGAAATTCATTAGAACAAACAGTTGTTACATGTATCCTTCAGGAGATGAACACGTGGTGTGTTTCTAAAAGGTCACGCGTGCAAAAGCTACTGATGACGTTCTAGGTAACTGTTAATGATTAGCCATAATCTCACGTTTTCCCTTATTTTTAGCAAAATAATTAAATGCACGTAATGATGAGATTCGTTTTAAAATTCGTTTTTAAATTAGTTTTAAATTCGTTTTTAATTTTAGATTCTTGTCTTTTGAAAAACCCTTTTTCATTCTTTACCGTCTCTTTCAAACTCAATTGTTTCTGTACTTTTTCTCTAAAACCCTTTTCTTCAATCTCTCATCTCTAAGAACTTCAATGGCTTCTTCTTCTTTTACCCACTCTGAGCAATACATAGTGCTTGAAAGAACAACCCTCATTCCTGTAGATAGTTTGGAAGTTTTAAGTGAGTTAATGGTAGATTTTGAGAATCTAAGAGAAAATGGTTTTGACTTGTTCCCTACTGTCAAGTTTCAAGGTTGGGAGAACTTTTTTGATCGTCTCATTGGTCCAGTGTTTCCAAATCTGGTGAAGGAATTCTAGATACATGATATTGCAACCCCTAAGGTTATTTTCTCTTTCGTAATGGGAAAGGAAATATCCATTACAGAAAAATAAATCAGAAAGTTTCTAGGGTTTAAAGGACTTGGAGTTACAAGTATGCCAAGTGGAAGGATAGAAATGTCAAGGGTCTACTAAGAGATTTTCACAAATGGCCAAGGATCTTCAAAAGTCAGGGACTTGAAAGATAAATACAAGATTTGGGCAAGGATTATTCATGGATGTATTCACGATAGGAAGGACACCAGCTCTCTTGATTACATTAACACTGATCAACAATACTTATTGTTCTGCCTTGGAACAAATGTAAGAATTGATTTTCCTTATTTGCTGTTTGAATATCTCTGGAATCATGTAAAAGAGACTAGGGAAGCTGAGAGGATGAAAAACCCAAAATACAAAAGGAATTGGATTCCTATGGGTAGATTAATATCAGACATTCTGACTTAGAATGGTCTGATTGGTCACCTAGATGAAGTCAATCTTCTGGGGGAACTAGAACCTACTTGTGGTAAGACTATGACTGGGAAGAATTTACTGAAAAGGAAAATAATTGACAAGCTGCTGGTGGAACCAACTCCGTATGTGTCAGCTGTTGTGAAGAGGAGAAGGATACTTATTACTGATTTCCCTCTGTTCAACTCAGGAGATCATCCACATATCATCCTGTACTACATTGAAATCTGCAAAGAGACTGGAACACCTATTGATCCAGCTTGGCTCCAAGGAAGAAATCAAGGTGCTCCAGATGTTTTTCTCCAGGAATCTTTGAAGAGGAAAGTTGTTGAAGGACCTTCTGCCACTCCTCAGAAGAAGAAAAAGAAGACAGGTAAGCCTGCTGAAACCATCACTGTTTATGATTCTGTCAATGTATCTACATCTGTTGAACCCTCACAAACCTTATGAGATATAGATGTTGATATTGACCTGACCTTACCATCTGACTCTCTTGCTGACAACCCTCATAAAAATCAAGTTTTATCATATTTGAGTGACTTTGACTCTGATGAACACTCTGACACCCAATCAGAACCTTCTCAATCAGAACCCTCACACTCAGAACCCCCTAAACCATCTGTTTTTCAACCCATTCCTGCTGAACGTTGTTCAATACCTCCTCCCAGACCTCTATCACCCAGACCCACTGGATGGTATGATGCTGGCTCTTGGAGAATTCCAGGGATAAATGAACCTCTGGCCACTATAAAGCCTCCTTTCAACTTACCATCTGGAAAAAAAATTTGCTATGATCGACCACAGCCTCAGAACCTCATTCCCACTCCTGATAATACAATAATAATTTCACCTGATGTCACTCCACCTACTTCACCACAACACCAAACACCAAAATCACATATACTCTCACTGCCTCATATTCCAGAACAACAATCTTTCGAACCACCTGAAACTGTTGAATCATCTGAACCTCATGAACAATCAGCACCACCTAACTTTATTGACCAACCTGATCATTCAGCCACTCCTGAACCAACCAAAAATCCTGAACCTGCTAGCTTTTTAAGAACTGTAGTGGATTATGAATCTCTACAATTATTGAAAAACAAAACTTTCAAAAAGGTTGTCCCAAAACCTGTTCAGCCAGATGTGAATACATTTTTTCATAATTTTTTTAACATATGTTCAAGCATGGTTGAATCTGCTGAAAGAAGATTGCTCCAGAAGCGTGAACACAGCTGCAACGGATCTTTTATGGGAAACCTTCAGAAGAACTTTTAATGCTGAGTCACTGAAGCTACAGGACTTATGCCATTTTCAAGTGCTGGACAACTTTTCCAAACATATGCA
The DNA here is from genome assembly GCA_948472305.1 of Vicia faba. Lineage (NCBI taxonomy): Eukaryota > Viridiplantae > Streptophyta > Magnoliopsida > Fabales > Fabaceae > Vicia > Vicia faba. Next base: position 1,517,907,910 of record OX451741.1, on the reverse strand, counting down.
TGCTTTCAAGACAGAAGCTGCTGACATTTGGAATAAGAAGTCTTCATTAATGATTGCTGATACACCAGCTGATACAATGGACATATCAGAAGATGAATCTGAAGATGCCTCTGACGATTTAAACCCTCTGGCGATTGTTCTACTGAATCAACCTTCTGTTAAGGCTGAACCTGAACCTGTGCCAACTCTTGCAATGGATTTGGGCACTCTGCTTTTAACCTTCGTGTATTCTGACTCAACGGTTGCTGCTTCTAAGCCTGTTTCTGCTGAAGCTTCATCATCCTCTGCTCCTACCTCACTTATCATGGACACTCTGAATGAGCTCAAGAGGGAGAATGAAGTCATACATGAACGCTTGGATAAGCAAGACCAAACAAATCAAGAAATCAAGAACTAGATGGTGAAACAAGAAGAATCTGCCTCTGAGATCAAGAATCTTCTGATGGCTCTTGTTACTAAGAAATCCTAGTGTCTTTTTGTTTCTTGTCTTTTGTTTGTTGTTTTATACTTCTGGATATTTTTGCTATTTTATGAAAACTTTTCAGCTCTTCAACTATTTTTTTTACACTTATTGATTATGCCAAAAAGGGGGAGAAATGAGTATTTTTAAACTAATCACTGTTTAACAGTTGTGGGACTAAGTCTCAGACATTCTAACAAAATACAAAATTTCTTCTTGTGCAAAAGAATTTTTTTTTGCAGGTATCACTTTAACTCTGAAAGAGTATTCCAGCTGAACATTATCTTCATAAAGAAGTTCTGAAGAAATCCAAGAAATTTTTTTTTCTATGATAAATAATCTCAGGAAATTTTATATATAGAAATATTCATCTCAAGGGAAGATTCTTATCTCTTATCATATTTTTTCTCTATATCTGAATAATTTGTTTGTCATCATCAAAAAGGGGGAGATTGTTAGAACAAGATTAGTTTTGATCTATCTCAGAGTTTTGATGATAACAATAAATTATATTTTAGATAATTTATACTCTGATGAACGTATTTGAATGTTTCAGATAATGTTCTGATAAGAAGCATTCTGAAGTGCAAAGCTAAAAATTATGAAGAAGTTCTTTAATGAAAGAACCTTTTTGTTTTAAGTGCATCTGCTGACTCTGGTAAGACAATTTATTTAAATATATCTTCTAACATTTAGCAGGTTTCCTTGCTCAGAAGATTACTTGAAAGCAAGCGCTGATCAAGTTCTTAGAAAGCAAAGCACTACCTAGAAGATGAAGTAAAGCGTGTTCTGAAATCAAGACGTTGAAGCATGTTCTGAAACAAACGTTAAAGCCAACTTGTCTTGTCAAGCGTAGGAAACATGTTCTTACAAGTTATAGTTTGCTCATTAATGCAAAGATGGCTGCAAGCACTCAAGTGTCTAAAGCTAGTTTCTTGGAAAATGGAATAGTGCAAGGAAACACACAAGCATTTAATGCTCTCCACTTTTCTGAAGGCAGCAATGGTCATTTTTCTCTTACTATAAATAGAAGGACATTTATTGGAAGCCAACAAACCAACACAATATATTTTCAAAAAAGAAGCAAGAAACTACGTGAAAAATTATGGGCTCACAAACTCTTTGATTCATACACTTTGTGCAATTTATTCTAAGTGAAAAATCACAGTTGTGATATAGCTTGATTAGAAGCAAATTTTATTTCACTATCTGTAAAGATTAAACTCTTGTAATTTCTCCTTGAAAGACCAAGTTTGGTCAGATTTCTCAAGCAGGCTAGGACTAGATTTAAGTCTTAGTGGTGTTAGTCACTTGTAAGATTACTTGTGCATTGTTAGTCACAACAGTTGTTGTGTGTTTGTAATCAGTTGATTATAGTGGATTAAGTCCTTATTGAGAAATGCAAAATCACCTTGACGGGTGGACTGGAGTAGTTTGAGTTCAAACGAACCAGGATAAAAATAACCTTGTCATTCCATTATTGTTGAGCTTTGTTTTGAAAAGAAAAAGAAACACTTATTCACCCCCCCCCCCCCCCCCCTTATAAGTGTTTTCTTACCCCTTCATCTAGCTATTCACACATTTGGATAAAACCAAAAAGTCAGTTCTCCCATCGTATTACACCTGGGTATTGGGCCTTTTACCTCAAAGTAACACCCACCTGCCAAGAAAACACAGAAGAACCAACATAACACAATAATAACCAGTATATGGAAAATGATAAAATGTAATGCGTACATATGTTCAGATAAACATTTACAAATGAACAAGCTATAAAGCATAAAAATAAACACCCAAAGAAAAGAAAACAAGAGTTAAGATTGACTCTGGGATAGACCAAAAATTGGTCAACTTATCCCCAATGAAGTCGCCAGCTGAAGCAACCGACAGAAAATCATTGAGAGAAAATCAATGAAGTCACCATCGAGTATTTATTTATCCCATAAGAAGGGAAAGGAAAATCGTCAAAAAAAACCTAAGAAGGGAGAAATTATGATCTTGAGACCAAGAGATCGGGTAAGGGAGTCAATTACGCAAGGGGAAGGTATTTGCACCCCTCACGTTCATGGTACTCCACGGAATTCACTCTTGTTGTTCTAATCTAATAGGTATGTTTAAATCTAAATCTAATCAAGCTAAGGGAAAATGCATGTATGCAAAGTGTATGTACGAAGAAAAAGGTTTTATTAGTTGTGCTTGCCACAATTGCAAACCTTTGCGACTACGTACCACCTATCATGCAGTGGGGATCAAGGCACTTTGTAGTTCATCTTAAAAGCTTTGGTTGGTTGTATGTTGTTTTTATGGATAATGCCATGTTTGCATCCTTGCGGTTAGGATTGCAACTCGTGCTTGGTGTTGCAACTAGTAAAGAGACTCATGTTCGACCACTCGCGCATTTAGCATTCCCAGGTTGCTCGAACTTGAAACAACACATCCTTATCAAAAAGGTTTTAAAAGAAAAGGCCCGAAGATGGTCCAAAGATAAAAGGTTTGAATTGGTTGGTGTTTTTGTCATTTGCGAAAGAGGTTGCAATTTGAACCATAATAAAGTCTAAAAGTAAAAATAGAGCAAAATTCAGTCTAAACCGATTCACTCTACCCCTCAAGACTCAACTGCATACGATTCGCATCCTCAATTATTAAGTGTTTTGAATTTTCTTAAGAAAATGATTTTTTTGTTTTAATAATGCAAAAAGGGAATGAAAAAAATTCTAAGGGAGACTAACCTAATTCTAATCCTAATGTTATCATGCAAAGTTGGTCCTATAGTTTGGATACAAAGGGAAATCTCTACTTAAATTAGCACGCATAGGTTTCAACCTAATGTCCAACTTGAATCAAAAATGAAACAAGCAATCCTAAGGGAGTATTCAAAGTCACAACCTAATGTCTAACTTGAATAAAAAATGAGACAAACAATCCTAAGGGAGCATGCAAAGGCATAAATAAAAGAACAAGCACAGGTGCAATCAAACAAAGCCGAATCAAAACCAGAACAAAGATATAGTGCGAGCTATCCACAAACAATGAACCCAATGGATTTCAAAGTGGGAGTAAGGAACTCTTTCCACTTGATTTTCTCGAGCACCGACATCGAGTACAACTCGAAGCGTCAATGTTTAAAGAAACGTGAGCTAACATCGTCAAAATGAATGACAAAGTGTGGGGGTTGGTTACAAACCCTTTTCCACTTGACTGACTTGATAACAAGAGTAGTGCGGTTCAAAGCATCAACGTAAACGCGAGCTAAGAACGACCTAGGGATTTGAAATGGTGGGATTCGATTGCAAGCATATAGTAAAAGGGAAATGGGAGGGGAGTGGGATTTGCCTTCATCGGGGTCTTTTGCACACAAGCAAACACAAACATTGCCTCTTTGAGGACTTTAACAAAACAAACATTTCCTCACTTGAGGACTTTAAACAAATTTACCCTCCTAAAGTAGGGACTCCCAATCATGCATCTCTATTCCTACTTCTCATGGCAAAGAAAATAAAAGACAATGCGGAAAATTAGACCAGAATTAGAAACATACAAAACAAACAAGAGTTAGTAGAAAGCAAGCAAAGCAAAGAAACCTGCAAAACTTCGAGCGAGCTAGCATCAACAAATAGATCAAATCAGAAACAATATCCAATATAAGAATCCAATGTCACAATGAAAATATTAATCGCAAGCAATGACTGTGTCGCATCAAGCTAACGTCCTACACAAAACAATGTTACACAAGCAAGGTGTAATCCAAACAAATGCGTTGTGCGATGAATTGCCTTGATTTTCATCATGTATTGTACTTCCCAAAACCACCATGTCAATACTACTACCTTTATGTTAGATAACTTTATTCGTCTTGCACAGGCTATCCATGAACCAATCCTAATAGGAGGTTTAGTAACCATGATTGCAAATGCTATTGGACTAAGACAACCACTCATCAGACTTAACCCTCTAGGTGAAATCCGACTCATGAACAATAAATTTTTTTTAACAGTAGCATCATTAGAAACCTAGGCACAAATGAGTTTGAGCTGCTTATTAACAACCAGGTTATGCATATTTTTACCCTGCCAAGTCCTAAGACTAGTTTACATGACAGAAACAATTGGCTTTTTGAAGTACCACAAAATGATCCTCAAGTTTCTCCTGAAAAATCCTAGATCTATGAACACCTTGATAACCAACTCTCTGATGCTAAAACCAACCATGAAATCCCTCCATTCTACCACCATTTCCATCCCCTAACAATGCCGACTCAAGTTCCTCTGCTGCTCCTGTTGCCTTTGCACCTCCACCAATTGATTACACTAGTGATATTCTTGCTTTGCAAACTGAGCTTGATTATTTGAGAGAATAATTCACTACTATGTGCATTGATTTTCATGGTTTTATGGATGTAGTGACGGAGCAGCTTGACCATATTTATCAACATATTTATTCTTCTGCTCCTCCTAAAGGAGGCCCTCGAAGTGGCTAAATGTTTTTGATTATCTGCATTTTTCTGACTCTCACATATAGACAATGAGGACATTGTTTATGTTAGTGTGGGGGAAGGACAACTAATTTAGGATTTTCCTTGATTTCTAGAATAGATTTCTTGTTTTCTGTTTTTCCTTTCTAGACTAGATTTTATGATTTCTGTTTAATTTCTGTTTTTCTTCAGAATATTGTTTGGAATACTTAAAATATCTACATTCAATTAAAACGTATGGCATTATTTATGATATTTAAACCTACATATATTCTATTTTTTTAATGTTACACAATTTATTATATACGTACTGATATAAATATCTTCGTATGTGCCTGAACTATCACTCTGTATTATGTAAAACATTTTTCTGGAAATTTTTGGCTTTAGCATTATGACGCTCGCCACACACACGCGTTTTCTTTTATGACAAAAAACCCTCTTATCTTTTTCATTTTATCTTCTTCCACTTTCAGTAAAACTCCATTTAAGACCCACTCCCCTCATTCATCACCCCTAACCGTCTCACTTCCTCCATTTTCAAAATTCCCATTAAACCCCCATTATTATCCACTCCTGGCCATTCATATTTTTCTCCTATTTAAGCACTCGTAAAACAAAACCCAAACCCACACCTCTCCTTCTGTAAGTTTCAAAAACTAAACCATCCACTAGTTTTTTGTCTCATTAAGTCTCGCAGAATTCAACACCAAAGGGGAGAACCTGACCTTTTAGGAATTGTGTTTAGAAACGGCAAAGCTGAAGAACATTAGGAAGCGCAGTACCGGAAATTCTATCAATGTTCAGTTACATCTACAAGGTATATCAATGTAAACTTTATGCGTGATTCAGGGCTGTTAGACAGTGTGTAATGGATGCTTCGAAATTCTGACCTAACTTATGTCTGCACACTGAACCACCCCACATATGAGTCCTTAACCTTGGAATTTCGGAGTTCCATCTCTTACAACACACTCGGTGATGAAAATATGTACCTCACTGGAACTGCAAATTTTAGAATGTTTAACACTGAATATTTTTTGAATCAAGAAGCTCCGAGCGATTTTCTACACTTCCATCGTGGAGGAGATGTATACTATCAAATCCCTCTAGAGGCGGATTGGGCGTCAACAACATTCAGACTATGGCAAGATTTAACTGGTGAGCGACCTTCTAGTTGGTAGGGACTTTTTGATTCGTGTAATACGGTGGAAGAATTGACTTTTGGTTTTTCTTTTTATCGCAAATGTTGCGGATAGCAAGAGTCGCCACCGACTTTTCTTTTATCCAATAAAGGAAAAGTGAAAAGAACAGGAAAGACCTTCGAGAATTTTCTGAGTTCGGGGGGTAGGTTATAAAAAGGGAAGGTGTTAGAACCCTTTTCATCTATAATTATCTACAGGCTCTTAATTTCTAGCTCACTTTTTGAAAATTCTTTGTGTGTTTGAAAATATTTTGAAAATGCCTAAGTGCGACAATTTTGTAATGATTCTCGTATCGTTGAGAATGCATACAAAATGTTTATTTTGAAAAATATTTGTTGAAAAAGTGTCGTTGTGTGAAAAATGTTTTTAATGTTCGTGAGCAAGCGATTAAATACCTACTCAAAAGTCTTTGTTCTTTTCCTTCTCCTTTAGATAGTGTTATCCTACCATTAGTTAGTTGGAAGCCCTATCGTTGGATATGTGAGGGACAGGCGTGAGTCATCGTACAATCATAAAGGAAACATATAGGAATACTTTTAGCAATTTGAAAGGACTATCATCATGTATTCGTAGGCAACATCGAGGGACAAGATCATTTACCAAAGGCAACATCGAAAGGTCATCGAGGGACTATGATCTTTATGATGATTTTTAACTAAGGGTCTTTGCTAATGGTATCCCTAAGTTCGAGGGACATGATTAGTGTTATTCTGAAGGCAACAAGGGAGGTTACCCTAGAGGTGCGAGTGTGCAAAAGTAATTCAATTCAATTATGTTTATCTTGGATTAGGGTTTTCTAGTGTTTGATTATTATCTTTCCATACAATCCTATTTAGCTAACAGTTATATATACATACAAGGCATACAAGATATAGGCGCAAGAAAATAAAATGCGGGAAAGTAAAGACCTACGACTATTAAATGGCTTTGGAAGATTTACAATATTTACAACTTTGCGGGAATTTAAACTCTACACTACTACAAGAAAACATATGCGACCTATACATTTGTTTCTAATTAAATAAATAGCAAAAGTAAATACAAAATATTTGCAAAATTATTTTTAAAAATCTTAACATCTAAAAGATTAGAAATTAAATTTTTTGTGCATTTTTTGTTTGATTTGAATTATAAAATAAATAGACTTTAAACCTAAATTAAATATTTAATTAATTATAAAAGAAACCTATGTCTAATTAACTAATTAAGATAAATATTGTCTAGAAATTAAATTAACCTATTAAAAGTCTAGTTCTAATTTTATTATATTTTTTTGTGATTTTATTGATTAAAGAAAATGATTAAAAAGAAAAATTAAATTAATTAGACAAAATGAAAAATAAAAATAAAAAAGGGTTAAAATATATTGAAAAGAAGAAAAGAAAGGTGCAGGCGCTAGGGTTTGAACCCACACCCTTCTATTTACAGTCTCCATCCTTTGCCATTTGAACCATGCGCACTTGGTGTTTGAAAAATGGGATTTGATCATTATATGATAAACCTGTAAAGATTGGAAAATAATTGCAAAAATTTATCCTGCATTGTTGTACCTCAGAAGATCATTAGCGGTGGTAGTATGCAATAAAACAAAATGAAAACAGAAAATTGAATTTGCAAAATATTAAGAAAAACGGTGTAGCATGTATGCTCATTTCATGCTCTTTGGATCATTACAAATGATCCAAACTTACCCTATAATGTTCCTAGAAGTGAATGGAAAGGCTGGGTTGTTTTGATCGTGGCTGCAACTAGAGTTTACAACTTGCCCTAGTTTTGAGAATTTTGGAAATTTTTTAGTGTTTTTTTAGGGAGCAGATTTTGTGTCCTTTTCACTTGAGTATTGCATATATTTATAAAGGAATGAAATGGAACAAGAATGAGATAAGAATCTTGTACCATTATGTCACAATTCATTGCAAATAAGCACATTGAAATCTTTCTAAAGTTGTTTTAAAAACATTCCAAACTTGAATATTCTTGTTCCCAACATGTTTTCACGGTTTTGGCATGTTTGTCATGTGTTCTTGGGCCTCCATGTGATTGAAATCAAAAGCCCATGTGCCTTGGCCCAATGATTTTATATTTTATTTGTCTTACTTGCATTTAAATGAATAAAAATTCAAATAAAAGAAATAAAAATCATAAAAATATATGAATGGATTTATATGTCTTCTAACACATTGTGAACATGTTTGAACATCAAAATTTAGGCCCATTAGTCTAGAATTTCAAGTTTGCTCACTTTGCATTTCATGCATTTTACCAAAATTTGAAATGGTCATAACTCTCTCAATTTTCATCTTTTGAAGATAATCATTAATTTTTTGAAAATCTCAAGATGTCTTCTTCAATTTCTATTTTGATCATTTTTTCATTTGGAGAATTTATCTTGATGTAAGTTGCCTTGACAAAAAGTGTATTTTTGTTGACTTTTGAAATGACCTATAATGTATGGGCTCATATCTCTCAAATGACGTACTTTTTGGATTTGAGCATACAAATAAAAAGTTGTAGAGAATTGTATTTCCTTAAAAATGGGATTTGGTTAGGAAAAAGTTGATGATGCATGTGAAAGTTATGCTTGGTCAAAGTTCAGTTGACTTCTCCTAAGGAAACCCTAATTTGGTAACTTTTGATGATTTGAGCGCTTTCCTTGAGGAATCATGATCAAACTTTGATCAAATGATGAAAATCACTTCAAAATGTTGATGTTAACAAAAAATCTTGAAGTTTGACTGTATGTTGACCATAGTTGACATTTTACCCAATATTGTTGATTTTCAGTCATCTGAGCCATTGACTGAGAAAACTCGTGATGCAAGGCTTGAAACTTGACATGAACATTGTTGAATACCTATGGAGTACCATGGAAACCACTTGAGACCTTTTCAACCCAAACTTCCTTGAAAAATACAAAACCCTAGTTATTGACCCATTGCTTAGGAGGAGAATTTGTCTGATCAATTCTTGAGCATCCTTGAGCATTTGAGAACCCTAGAAGAATGTCTTGAAGAAAATGGAAGGGAAATTTTTGGGGTACAACACTTCCTCTATTCATAGTTTGTCTATCCGTTATTTTCATCGCATTCTGTCCAGCACCATTTTCGAGAGGATGAACAACAACAAAGTGAATTATAAGGAGTTTTTCTTGCATAGTATCTTTACACCTAATTGGAAGATCAATGCTAGTGCGTTCTTCTTGGCACATATCCAATCCGTTTGTGCGAGGGGGACTACATCTTTTTGTATTGGAGGGTTAGTTACCTCTATAGCACTTGCTTTGAACCAGGGGGACAGACTAGAGAATTTGCCTTCATTGCCAACCCTATTTATCGATATTGATAAATGTCGTGCTGGTCACCTGGTCAAGGCTAGAGAGGATAATCTTATGGTGCAGAATAAAAAAGTTCCGAGTATTATTTTGCCTAATCTTGAGTTCATTGATGTAACGAATATGGAGAAGTGACTTTATGATCTGAATGCCCCTGCTCCTAGTGAAAACATGTAAGCTAACCAAGGTGGTCCGAATAATGTTGAGCCTGATGAAATGGATCAAGAACTGGAGCAAGAAGCTCCACAACCTGACATCCACCCACCTGCTGCACAAATTCCTCCTAAAAATTTTATAGGTTCATCATTCGAGCATCAGCCCCGAAGAAGAATAAACCAGGGCCATCCAGTTACTCTTGATGATATTTATGCTGAAATGTTGTGACATCGTAAAGCAGAAGCTCAACATTACCAAAGAATGGAAGCGCAACATAATGAGGTGATACAGGAGGTCCGACAACTTCTGCGAGATCAATATGACTACGCCTACTGGAATGATCGTAGTATGTCAGAACTAACTGAAGAAATGTGAGCATTGACTTATCATGTTGACAGCCTGCATGAATTTTTTTCTCATGTCGGACTTCGGGGATTTGGTATAGAGCCTTTCCGAGGTGGAGATTATGCATGTGGACGAGCATGAGCAAGGGCACGTGGAAGAGCATGTGGCCGAGGCGACGAGTAGTTATCATCTCAGTTTCTTCCTTCCTTTCTCACATTACATCATTACATTGGGGACAATGCTCGGTTTAAGTGTGGGGGAGGAAGATTTAACGCTTTCATTTACTGTTTTCTAAGTAGATTTACATTATCGTCTATTTCCCTTAAATAAACATTTATGTATTATTAAGTTCTTATATGTAGATTTTTGTTTATTATTTGACTTCGAAAAGTTCTTGAGCCATAACAAAAATTTCGTTGGTTAGATGCATAACTTAACACATTCAAAAAGTATATAGGTTGCTCACTCTTAAGATATGTTAGAAAGAGTAAAATTAAACAAAATTAATATCGTCTTAACACTCTAAAACCCCCGATTACGCAAGACCAGTTTAAGTACCTATTATACTGAAACCTTAAGCTTTAGTTTTAAAGTAACCCCGAGTAGTTTATATAAGCAGTCGACACTCTTAATCACAAACTACGTAGAGAACCGATGAATATAAGTGAATGGTCTTAAAACATTTCCAAAAACATCATGCCATGATGAATTAAAAACAGGGAATGCGCTAATTAAGTTAGGTAACCCTCACCCGATCACTTAATCCAACGGTTGCGGAACCTACTAAAATATGTTATAACAACCTATTGTAAGTTGGTTCAGAAGTGTCTGGTGCTGAACTTTGTAGGGCGGACTATGGTTTGATCCCCTGCAACTTGGAATTGGGTAAATAAAGGGGTTACCAAACTTATGTACCAGAACCCCGTGCTTAAAATGACCATCACTAACCGGTTACTCTACTATGTGCGTGCAAAAAAGATAAAGGGCTTAATGTGATTGCGCTCGAATGAAAAATGGGCCAAATAAAGTGAAAATAACTAGGTTGAGATATAATAGCATGACTGGGACTGGTCTACATAAGGTGGGTTTGTTTAGTGTCATTACTGTATCTTTAGTGTTGATATTGAGCTTATATTGTTCTAACAAAAATACCTCGCAACCACGTACGATTTGAGTTTTTTCATGTATTTGCATTTAACATGTGTTTAATTTATTATCATACTGATTATTTTCTTGAGGACAAGCAAAGGGTCAAGCATTGGGGAGTTTGATAACACGAAAACACATTGCATATTCGGCTCGATTAGCATAAATGATGTTACCATTTTATGTTGATTATGTTGCATTAGTTGGTATATTAAGTTTGTTTCAGGTATTTATATTCCACAAGGCTTGCATGAGAAAAGAGGAAGAAATGGAAAAGAAATAAATTGAAAATCATATTTTCATGAAAAATAGCAGGAAAATGCCTGACAAAAGACTGTGACGGTCGTCACAGCCTTCATGTTGGTCGCCACACCTTGAAAATATGTGTTCCCCTCGGCACACATGATGTTACAGTCACCATAGTTTGAAAGTTTATGTGCCCCACGACACACAAGGCATGCCCCTCGCCACAACTTTGTCCCAGTAACTTGGTTTTCTCCATGTCTGCAACCAAGCTCCCTATATTCACTCAACAACTTACTCAACAACTGAGTCTTCCGTATTATGCTCCATGATGACCACGTCCTTTATTTTGGAAGCCCAGTCTCCAAAAAACCAAGGAGTTAGTCGAGTCTTCTGATTCCACGATTCCTAAATCTTCTCCAGCGGAAGTTACAATCAGTCTATAAAAAGGAAGCAGTAGTGTAGTAAAAAGAGTTCAGAGGTACTCACCAAATTTTTCCTTCGAGCTTTTGTTTTAGAGATTTTAAGTAGATAAACCCCACCTGAAATAGTAATAGTTTTCGACATCGGGGAGCGATTGCACCAATAGATTTTCTTCACATCCTTCAGAGTTTTGTTTTAGGTTTATAATTTTTTCTCTGCATTCAATTTATTATTTCTGCAAAGAAAATCCTACCGACATTCTGTGGAGGACTGCATTTGGTACTAGAAGTTTAAGATTAATTCCAGTTTCCTTTATTAATTCCAGGTTCTTATTTCATTTATATTTACTATTTCTATACTTAGTTATCATGATTGAATTATTGTTTCTTTACTGTTATTTTGTGTTGATACTCAACAACATGTCTGGCTAATTTCCCTAATACCAGTATGTAAAGTCATAGAATCGAAGGGGTTCGGTAATAAATTGGCATAAACACTTATAAAATACTTTTCTGGTTTGGTTTCAATAATTAATATTAAAATTGTTTTGTTACGAGAGTAAAAGACAAACGAAGGTTAAAATCAATACAACAAGAGTTTTAGAATTTAACTGGATAGCGGTAATCGAACATTAATTTTAAATACAGTGAGAGCTCTTTAGGATTAATTAGATTCTATTTGTTTTTAAAAAGTATTTATAGATTTTAAATGAGACATGCTTTAGTAAGCATTTAGGTTTAATAATATAGTCTGAGTCAATAAATACGAGAGTGCGAGATAAAGGTTTTCAAATTGATAGTTTCTACTGAAAGAGTGTTTTAATACTTAAAGTTGTGCCAATGACTTACCGAATCCCCGAAGTCCAACAGATTACATACCGGTGTCTCATTATTGAATATTTCATCTAAATCTAAGTTTATTTTCGTTTCACCCGAAACCCAAGATTAATCACTAGCCTTAGATTTACATAGTAACATTGGATAATAGTAGTTTGATTATCAGTCCTTGTGGGTTTGATATCTTTTAAAACTACGTGATACGACTGTGCACTTGTAGTCAGGATTCTATAGACATACTAAGTCACAATCACAGACCGAACATATGAATTGAAGAAGATATCAAGACGAAATTTATGCCCAAATAACCACTCAAAAACGTCAAACCGGGTGAAAGTTATGACTTTTTGAACATATGAAAAATAACGGTTCAGCACACAGTTTCCATTGTTCACTGTATACCTTCAAAGTATTTGCACATTTAGAGACCTTCCTCAACGAATTGGCTTTCGAGTCGAACACGAAAATCAAAGAACATAACATGACAGTTCAAAAGTTCCAAGAACCACTCAAAGATGACCTTCCGATCAGAAGTTATGAAATTGTAAGCAACTGAAAACCAGCGAACCGACAAATCCACTATATAACTTGATTTCAAGATTTTTGTGCTTTTGAAAATCTTTCTTTCACAATTAGCCTTTGACCCAAACATATGAAATAGAGAGGATGTCGAGATGGTTCCAACTCCCAAATACCCAATCAAAGATGATTTTCCGGTCACAAGATATGAATTTTTGAATACCAGAGAACCAGTGAACCATCAAATCCACTATGTAACATGATTTCATGTATTGTGCGCTTTTGAAGACCTTCTTTACAAAATTAGCCTTCGACCTGAACTGATGAATTGAAAAAGATCTCAAGAAGGTTCTAATTCCTGAAGAACCATTTCCAAACCATTTTCTGGATGGAAGTTGTGAATTTGTAAGCACAAACGGCAAAATACCTCTTTTTTGCTCAAATTGTTCTGAATTGATTGAAACGCTTAATTTTGCTTGAAATTTAAGGCATGATAAAACACATGAGAGCTTGGCATGATGATGACTTGATCACTCACTAATTAAAAATCTCGGAAAAATATACGGAGTGCACTTCAAACCGAAAACCCTAAGTTTATGCTTTGTTGTACTTGTTTGACGAACTGTTGTTTTTTGTAGCTTGACGCAACTAAATGCCTTGATACCGTAACCATGGAATCAATGATATAGATGCATGAGTATGTTAAAGAAAAATAAGCCAATTATGGTTAAACTGAAGAGGGTGAACTTTGGGGTACAACAACATGTTATTGTGAAAAGTATGTGGAGGTATGAATAACTACATGGTTATGCAGAAACTAATCGGTGAATTGCATACATAAAATGGTAGAGGAAATCTAGTCCCTTCCAGATATTTTATCATATTAAAACTCTACTTATTTCATTTCATCTATTTTATGTTTTTATTACTCGTATCAAATCAAACTTTCCATAAACTTTAACTTGAATGATATTGATAGTCTAAACTTTGGTAATATCGCTCAGTCTCTGTGGATATGATAACAAAATACTTTCTTTTTGATTTACTTAACATCAACAATCTAACAATACCGTCATATAGGCTTTAGTAGCACAGTTAAATCTACTAGCAGCTCGATGACGCACAAATATCATCTTCAACCAATCCAGCCTATAATAAGGACCTCTACAAAAATGGATCTCCTTAGCTGCCTCGTCCAATGGAACACCCATCAGATCAATAGCTAGTCTAATAGCATCACTTTCAGTGAAACCTTCTTGAGGGTCAACTAACTCACCCCTAATCGGTATGTGAAGAAGACATGAAACATTATCCAAAGTAATGGCCATATCGTCAAATGGCATATGAAGTGATGATGTTTCCAGATGCCACCTATTGCACCCTAAAATTTTCCCTCGCATTCCACTCAAAGACATGTCTCTAGAGGTCCTTAATTGCTCAAGGTTGACTAAGGGTTGACCAGATAAATCCTCCTCCTAAGACAATGAGCCTCAAACTAGGGTTTCACTCCTCATCAATATGTTTGAGTTCCAAGGGTCCTAAATGGTTTCCATAGCCCTAATATGTCCTCAAGATCATCCATGCCAAGTTTCATACCTTGCACAAGAAGTTTACTCAGTCAACTGCTCAAATGCCTGAAAATGAACTATACTAGCGCAAAAGTCAATTGTGACCCACATACAATCAAACTTTAAGATTTTTGGTAAAAATCAACATTTTTAAGTGATATCCATCATTTGATCAAGGGTTGATCATGATTCCTCAAGGAATTCTCCTAATTCATCAAAACTCAAAAGTTGCTAAATTAGGGTTCCTATAGGAAAAGTCAACCAAACTTTGACCAGGCATAACTTTCTCATACTTTATCAGAAATTTCTCATCCAAGGCTAATTTTTAAGAGAATCCAATTCCCTACAACTTCTCTTCATCCCTCAAATCCAATAAATGCATCATTTGGAAGATACAAGCTCAACCATTATAGGTCCTTCCAAAAAGTCAACAAAAATACCTTTTGGGTCAAAGCTTCTTACATGAACATGGAGGATCCAATGGAGATGAAACCAAAAGGTTTGTTTAGAGGACATCCTAAGAATTATAAAAAGTCTAAGAACACCCTCTTAGGGTCAAAATTGAGAGAGATGTACATTTTCAAAGTTGGCCCTTTTTGGAAATTTGCACAAAGTCAACAATGCTCAAAATTGCATTTTTTCCACATGGGCCCATCTTTTCAAGATTGAATCTCATTCCTAGCATGGTCCACTACCTATGGGACCCTCCATGCCTTATTTATTTGTTTATTTAATTTATTTTGATTTTTATTCATTTAAAACTCAAATAAAATCAAATAAATCACATAATTTGTTTTAGGAATGATTTTTGCATTGAATGGAGATCTCATATGCTGTAAATAGCCAAAGAAATCGTGTAAGGCCAAATGGACACAAAATCTTCACATATGGTAACTTTTCAAGATTTTATTTTTTCTTAAAACAATGCCATTAATCTTTGGATTCTTGCCACAAATATTGCCCTAATCTGATTCACTACATATGCCAATGTATTGCAACCCTAAAACACAGGTTTTGAGAGGCGCATCTAACTCTAAGAGAAAGAACAAAGTGTCAATTTTTTTTGTCAAAAAGTGCAGATCGGATTCCTTTCTATAGGTTGTTTTAAGCAATTCCAAGGATACAACATCACTCCTGGACATCCTCTGAAGCCATTGCAAGCATTCCCAAAGCCTGAAACGTCAAGAATCGTGCTCTTTAATAGTCACAGTTTGTGTTTTCTTTCAAACTCGATTCCAATTATTTGTCCATTATGAATATGTTTTGATCATATATCCATGCTTATTATCACATTTGCAATGTTTTTGATTGGTTTGATTAAAGTTTAAGCGCGGGAATAGCTTCTTGCCATGGCTAGGGTTCATAAGCTTGAATTTGGGTTTTCCTTCTCTAGGGAAAACTAGACCAGATTATGGGTACCATAGCATTCAGGGGAAAATTTATGATTGATCCCTGGTTGTAGTTTTAATTTATATTGTTTGTATTGAGTTTTGAGATGTTGCAGGGTTATAGCTATGGAGAAAAATTGTCAGTATAGCTTTTTAGTGACAATTTTGTTTGTAGGTAAAGGTTTGGTATCAAAAGCGACAGCCCCATGAAGAAGAAGATTAGCTGGCAGACTCCCATTGGGAGATTTGAATTTACGCGCGTTACTGGGCATAATAGTTTTTTATGTTATATTTTATTTGATTAAATATATTCACGACTAACAATTCAACACAGATGTTAAAGGCAAGCGCGTGTGAGAGGAAGGGCCTGGGTTCGATCCTAGGTCTAGACATTTTCTATTTTCTGATTTTCTTGTTTCAGATTCAGCGTGCTTCATAGTCAAGATTTCACCATACACCTCAAAGTCTCATACCATGGATCATTCACTGATCAGATCCAACATACAGCAAGTTAAGAGCATGATAGACCCCCCCCCCCAAAGGTGATCCCCATCGGATCATGCGCAGACAGAAGGGCCAACAAGCTTGGGCCTGGAAAATTTCAGCCCTACACCCCCCAAATTACTTCTCATATCAGGCCCATTCTATTTTCTTTGGCTTTTAACTTCTTTCACATTTTTATTGTTTTATTTATTTTTAATTGTTTTAAAAAGTCTTTTTTTAATTAAATCTTAAAATCATAAAAACACAAAAAACATTAGAATTAGGTTTTTTATAAAATATTTAATTCCATTAATTAATTAGGTTAATTAGGATAATTTAAATTCCTTTTTCATAATTAAAATTAATTAAAAATTAGATTAATTTGCAGAATTAATTACTTTCTCAAAAATCCAAAAAAAAAATTTCTTCACTAATTAAATGTCTTTGAATATAATTGTTAATTCCCCGTATTTAATTTTGTCGCGCGTATTCTTTTTCCATTATTTTTTTAAATTATTGTATCTATTTCGAGTTTGTAATAGCTTTTAACTTAGGTTTATTACTGCTTTTATTTACCGCTTTTTTCCCCAAGTTTGGTTATGTAACCCCCTCCCCAAAGCCTTGTGTTGTACCCCCAAATTTTCCCTCTCATTTGTCAAGTATTTGCTCACAAGATATTATAAGACGTCAAGTTTGCAGCACTGATACATCAATTTAGGCTTGAAATTGGCACAAGGGCAAAATGGTCAATTGCATAATGGAAAGTCAAACTTTGAATTTTTGGTCAACATTGCAACCCAAAGATCAAATTTCATCAAGACGTTAAAAAATATCAAGCTTGATCATTAAGAAGTCAAGAGAATCAAAAATCCAACTTTGCAAGACTTTGAAATTTTTCCAAGTATTTCCTATACTTGGTTAATTTCATTTGCTTCATGGCATTTCACTATAAAATAATTCAAGATGATGCAAGTAATTCAAGTTATTACAAAGTGGCATTCTTACTAAGTTACAAATTCTACAACTATGCCTTGATTAAATTTTCTCAAAAGACTTTGTCACAATGTTTTGGCCCTTGATATAATGTGCATGAAATATTCCACAAGACCCAAAATTGTGACATGCTACAAACTATGTTGTCCAAAGTTGAAGAAAATATGATATCACATTGCCACAACACACTATGTTGCCCTGCAAGAAAGCTTGTGTCATGCTACATCCTAAGTATGCATGTTTCCCAATACAGTCCAAAACTGCTCTATGCAGTATGCCCAAGCCTGCACCACAACAGCCCCAAAATTGCACCAAAATGGCAAAGGAAAATTGTGTGCAGAAAGTATCAAAGCAGTATGCAAAAAAAATTCAAAATGACTTATTTGTTTTCCCCCTTAAACCACAATCAAGGGGGTCTACAAGAGAGAATTGTCTCATAAGACAAAGGGGTTGGACTTTGAAGAGAAAAAAGATTTTCTAGAGAAAAGATAGAGAGTTTTGTTGAGCAGAAAAACAATATTCTGTACAACCTTGATACATTTTCAAAACCAAGCCTATTCTTATTCAAAACAGAAAAACCCAATCCATTACTCCACCATACAAACTCTCCTTTAAACCAAACAACTCATCATAGATAAAGGTGGTCCAAAACATCACAAAAACAGTCCATGTAGTGCTATCAACTTCACCTTCAAAACACCAAAAATATCAAAGTACAGTCTAACTCATTTTCAACAGTCTGGAGCAGCTTTCTGGAGATTCATTGAGGTTCTCATCACATTTAAAAAAAACATTCAGATTTAAAACAAACAGTGCAGTCCAGAGGTAAGTCTTCTTGACTTGATATCTCTCTATACATCATTATTGATTTGCTTATTCTGAAAACAAGATGTAGTACTTTAATAGCTTTTTGAACTAGTTATCTGCACCTTGTTTAGGCTTATTCAATCATTTGTTGTTCATGTTTATCCATCATATACCATAAGCTAACATGTACAACCAGTAAAATGATGTTTAAGGCAGGAAAATGCAGGATGTATCGACACATATCCTCATGTGTCGACCCATTTTAGTAAAAAAACAGGGCATGAGTCAACACATAACCCCCATGTATCGACTCATACTGATTTTAGGTTACAAAACAGAAGTGGGAAAAGACTACGAGTCGACACATAGGCGTTTCGCATCGATGCAGGAAGGTGCATAAGTTGACACATCCTATTATGTGTCGACTCATACTGAGCATATTTTGTTTTACAGGAGTAAGGAAAAGCTATGTGTTTATGCATAACAACATGAGTCCATACATAGTGGATCAAAATGCTTTTCTTCCTATATTTTGCACTGTTTTTACATTATCTTCGTTATTGTTTGATATGGTTGTAATATTTTAGTTTCTACCTCATCCCTATTGCGAATTTGTACCCATCCCTCTAAAATGATGTAATAGCTTAGATTTTATTTCCCTCATTTTTACTTGATTTTCATATATGGTTAGTAAAATAGGATGTATGACAAGATAAAAACTAACAAGTAGCTCACCAAAAGTCAAAGACAAATACATGCAAACTAACACACTCGCACACTAACACCTCTAGGGTAATCTCACTTTGTCGCCTATTCGGAAAATAGTCATGTCCCTCGAATATGGGACGTTTTAGCAACAAAAAAAACCTTCAATAAAAAAAGGATCGTAGTCCCTCGATGACCCTCGATGTTGCCTTCGGTAAACGATCTAGTCCCTAAAACAACATTGCTAAAACGTCCCATATGTTGCCTTCTATGACTATACAAATGTCCCAAACGCTCGTCCCTTCATATCCATGATGGGGCTCCTTACCAAATCAATGGTGAGATAAAAACATCTAAAGAAGGAGGAAAAGCACATCTAAAACCTTTTGAGTAGGTAGATTCACTCTTAGTTACTCGCTTGCTCACGACAAAAAACATTTTTACACCTACACTTTCATTCCAAAACATTTTCAAAAGACAAAACATTTTGTATACGTTCTTATAGAGACGAGAACCATTACAAAGAGATTTTTTAAAACACTTTCAAAGCCCACACCACAAGCACACTATCAAACAAAAAGCAAGTGATCTAAACGAGTAACTAAGAGCCCATGGAAAACCATGGATGAAAAGGGTGCTAATACCTTCCCTTTTCATAATCTGCCCCCCGAACTCAAGAAAACATCTCTTAAGGTCTTTCCTATGCTTTTTCACCTTTCCTTTTGGATAAAAGAAAAGTCAGTGGCGACTCTTGCTAACCGTAACATTTGCGACAAAACGCAAAACCCTCAAGTCAGTTCTCCCACCGTATCACAGAACTGGCGACTCTGCTGGAGATTTTATTAAAGTGGGGTTACCTTAGGGTTTAGATCACATTTATTTGCTTACCTTGTTTGACTTGTTTGCTTTACAATTATGGTTCTTTGTTTGGGTTTAAATCCTCCACCCGGATTTGGGAAACATTATAGGTAAATAGCAATACATTGTGGAAACTGTGCGGGGTATACCGACATGGTCTAAGCAATAGCTATGTTAGTGTGACATATTTGTGGGTACCGGTAGCCTTTGAGTCAATCAAAGAGAATACGGGGCCGCTGAGTGATGTCATGAAGCATTAATGAACTTCTAGAACCCTTTACTTGACTAACTTGGCCTTTAGGATGTAGTGGGATGACCGGCTTTGGTGCAGTCCGAAGTTGGTAGATACTCGATACTACACTCATTGAGGTTTGGTTTCTTGGGATATTTTGGTCGCCATTAAAGAGGCTTGAGCTGAAACAATGAACAAGGAAACAATCCAGTGATATTCAGCTCCTTAGAACCCGGTTACTATTTTTAGGACAGGTTGAGCCAACTAAACTTCAAGAGGGTACTTACCTATGAAACCCCATGCAAGCCTAAACTAAGAACTTGCTTGATTTGTCTGTATATGCATCCTTGTACATAACATCATGGACATCATGAACATTATATGCATTCACTAACCATTTCAAGGATTTTGGAGATTCATCTTTGTTCTTGTTTTGTAGGATATGGATTCACTTCGTAGGAAAACTATCCAAATCAACCTTGTAAGAATTCCTCCATAACTCAAGGAGCTAGCTTCAAGGATCCCTGAGAACTCTCCATTCACCGAGAGACATGGTCGTCTACTTAACTTGGTCACCTCCAACACAGAGGAGGATATGATGAAGGTTCTCTTCCAGTTCTTTGACCCTTTGCATCATTGCTTCACATTTCCTGACTATCAACTTGTGCCTACTTTGGAGGAATTTTCTCAACTCTTGAGGATTCATATTCTCAATCAACTACCTTTCAATGGTACGGAAAGAGATCCAAAGCCAGAAGAGTTTGTTCAAGCCTTGCACTTGCACTCATCTGATGTCATAACTCATTGGGAAACTAGAAGTGGTGTCAAAGGCTTCTTGGCAAAATTTCTATTTGAGAAAGCCCAAAGTTGTTGGAGTTCCCTAGACTTGCAAGCTTTTGAGGAGATTGTAGCTCTTCTCATCTATGGGATGGTCTTGTTCCCCAATCCTTACCAACTCATAGATACAAGCGCTGTCAAAATCTTCATGTCACGCAACCCGGTGCCTACATTGCTTGGGGATATCTTACACTCTTTTCACACTCGCACATTGAGGAAAAGAGGTGTTCTTATGTGTTGCACTCCTCTCCTGGAAAGATGGTTTATTTCTCATCTTCCCCAATCAGTCTTAAAGAATGAGCAAGGTTTGAGGTGGTCACAAAGGTTAATGACGCTTAAACATTCAGATATTCATTGGTGCTCTCGATCCAAAGAGAATGTTATCATTGTTGACCGTTATGGGGAATTCCCTAATGTACCTCTACTTGGCATTAGGGTAGGTATCACCTACAACCCGTGCTTGGCTCTAAGATAGTTTGGTTATACCCGAAGGGATGGCCCACATGATATGCTGATTTAAGACTTGGTATTCGACTACGACAACAACGATCAAGGACTTCACCAAAGATTCATCCGAGCTTGGAGGATGCTAAACAAGGTGGATAGCAAGACTTTGGGACACAAGAATTCCATCCCTCTTGAGCCTTACCTCAAGTGGGTACAAACCCGCGCTCAAATTCTTATGATGCCTTATCCTTCCATTCTCCCAGTGATTATTGAGACTGTTAAGGAAGGAGAAGTTCCATACACTATCCTACATCCTGACATGCCTATATCACTCGAAGACCTACAAAGGGATTGGATACAGCTCAAGGGAGAGCGTGATACTTTCGAAGCCCAATTCCACGCAAGCGAGAAGAAGGTTTTGGAACTCACTAGGCTACTTCATGAGGAGCAGACTCTAAATACCTATATTGCACCAAAGAGGATGCGCAGTGTCTTTTTATCTTAGAATTTTGTATTATTTTACCTAAGGGGCATTGATGTACTCAAATTCTATTTTATTAATATAACGTGTGTTTCTTTTTGTTTAAGAAAAATTTGAATTTTTAAATCCTTGAAAGCATTGCATGAATACATATCATTCATCATAAACATAAACAGGTCTTTGCAACAAGTTTCCTCATCTCTCTACTGTTTAATTCAGTAAGATGGATATCGAATAAACGGTCAAAGATCTTAAAGCTCAGAACATACAATTTCAACAGTTACTCATGACCTTAGCCAAGGGGCAAGAGGAGCTGAAGACTCTGCTAGAGAAAGAGAAAGAGAAAAAGAAGAAGAAGCCAGCTGGTGTGGTAATCATGGGCAGAAGGTTTTAGGGACAAGCTAGAAGGACCTTAGATTTTCCAACAACATCTGATGAAGGGGAAAGAAAAGGAAAAGAAACGGAAGTACCATCAAATTCTGAAGAAGGGGAGGAAGAGGAGGACTACTCTGAACAACAATACCCTTCAGCTGATGACAAGTACAAACACCCTGAAGAGCATTTAAGTGCTATGGAAATACAGAGAGTACCGGGGCTAGATTTTGAAGAGTTGGGATTAGTGTCAGGAATCGTGATCCCACCAAAGTTTAAAGTGCCATTATTTGCCAAGTATGATGGAGTGTCGTGTCCTAAAATGCACCTCCGATCATATGTCAGAAAGATTCAGCCGCACTCTGCCGATAAAGACTTGTGGGTCCACTTTTTCCAAGACAGTTTATCAGGAACGCAACTTGATTGGTTTTACCAATTAGAAAGGGCCGACGTCCACAATTGGGAAGACCTGGCCACAGCTTTCTATAAACAATACCAGTACAATGCTGATTTGGCGCCTACCCGTACTCAACTACAGAGTATGGCTATGGTTTCTAATGAGGACTTCAAAGATTACGCGTAAAAGTGGAGAGATCTAGCCGGAAGAGTGCAACCCCCTCTGTTTGAAAGGGAGTTGGTGGACATGTTCTTGGGAACTCTATCGGGGCCTTTCTTCAATCATCTGATTGGGAATTCCTCTGCAGGGTTTACTGAATTGATTTTAACCGGCGATAGGGTAGAAGCTGGTATAAGAAGTGGGAAGATTTAGAAGGATGCGTCTGCCTCTACAGCTGTGAGGAAACATTTCACCAGGAAGAAGGAGGTGTCATCTATTTATTCACAGAGGAATCAGGGAAGAACTGAACACCGACCAACAGTGGGGGCCGTTATGATTCCAAAGCCTGCATCTGACCAGCCAAGAAATAACCAACCAAGGGTGGAAAGGCCAGTCCGGAAATTCACCAGGATTAACATGACTCCAGCCCAGGTTCTACCACATCTTCTGAAATTGAATCTGGCAACTTTAAAAGAGGCCCCAAAGAATCCCAAGACTACGTCCCCTCATTATCATCCAAATTCCAGATACGCATATCATTCTGAAAGTCCAGGGCACGATGATACTAACAACTGTTGGGCTCTGAAGAACAATATTCAAGACCTAATAGATGAGAAGTAATTTGAGTTTGAAGCGCCTGAGAAACCAAATGTTATTTCCGCTCCAATGCCTAGGCATGGTCACAATGCCAATGTTGTCGAGGAAGGTTTATTTGTTGTCACTGTGGATGAACTGTTGACTCCGCTCCTGATCATTAAGTTGAATTTGTTGAAAGCTGGTATGTTCCCAGGTTGTGACAAAGACTACCATGTTTTCCTATCCTCATCATTTGATTGCCCTCTGTTAAAAAAGGGTATCCAACAATTGATTGATAACCGAGAAATTTTGTTTGAGAATGCTCCTATTTCACCCGTTCCAGTTAAAGAAGTTTCAATCATAACCATCTACGCCAATCCTTCCAGGGTCCCTAAAAGACCCGTTTGGATTACACCTGCTCCAAAAACTACTCCACTTAAGATCACAATGCCCGGGCCGGTCCCGTACAAGTCAGATAAAACAGTACCATGGAATTATGGTGGAGAAATCTACTACCATGGTATCAAACAAGATGAACCGACTGCCAAAGAAGAGAGCCCCGAAGAAGAAAATTCTGACATTAGCAATATTGTTGGAACTAGCAAGATTACCCGTAGTGGTAGAATCTTCTCTCCAGAGATTGCCCCTCCAAAGGCATTTTTTGGACCTGTGGCCGTTCCAAAGATTACCTCTATACCAGTGATTATACCTACAAGCATACTTACTGTGATCGATGGATCTGGAACTGACTGTTTAACGCTGGTTCGCGAAATGTCGCGGAAGCAAGAGTCGCCACCGTCTTTTATTTTCTCCAAATGGAAAGGACAAAAGCACAGAAAAATTCCTTAAAGAGATTGCTCTCGGTTCGGGAGGTAGATTATAGAAAGGGAAGGTGTTAGCACCCTTTCTATCCATGGTTATCCATGGGCTCTTAGATACTTGCTCATTTGTGTTTTCAAAATGGTTTGTTTGCTTTTCAATGTGGGTTTGAAAAGTTTCTTTGAAAATTCCAGTTCGACTCTTGTATCGGTCCTCAAGAGTGTTTGAAAAATTTGCTTTCGAAAGCTTTTTGAAAATGTGTCGGTGTGAAAAGTATTTTTTGATTTGTTTTGGAATTAGAGCAAGTATCTAGAGTCGTCTACCTACCCTAAGGAATTCGTCTGTGTAAATGTCCTTTAAAGTAGTGCCATCCCACCATTGAGAGGTAGGTAGCACCACCGTTGGAGGTGTTCGGGTCAATTCGAAGTTCGGGACATGGTGATCACCAGAGCAATAGGAAGACACCTTAGAAGCTACCCTCATGCCAGGTTCCCGGATCATGAGGACTTACTAAGACATCCTCTACTAGACGATCACCTTTCGAGGCAAGGCAACAGTGAGGCGTACCCTAGGGGTGGTGTGTGATTTGTGTGTCATGTTCAGTTATTTTGTCTTGTCATGTCATGGGTGATCTACGCGTTATTTTTATTTTAACATTCATTCTTGCATGCGTTTATTAACAGTTAAAAAGTTGCGGAAATTAAAAGTTCCTAAACTATTACAAAGGCGCGGGTCCACATCGCCAAATTAAAATCCAGGACCCGATTTGACGTAAAAATAAAGAAGTGCGAGAAATTAAATTTACACGGCTTTGGGAGAATTACATAAAAATTTAAAAGAAGGAAATAAATAAAATGCGCAAAGAGAATAAAAAATCGCAAGCGAGGGCGTTGGACCATTTTTTAATGAAATTAAATTATGATTATTAAATTAATGAAATTAAAAAGAAAAAAGAAATTTTTTTTTTGAGTTTTTTGTATTTATGGTTTTTTATGAGAATTTAATGAAATTAAAACCTAATTCTAGTTTTTTTTATTTATTAAGAAAATATGAAAATTACCTAAAATTAAACCTAATTAATTGATGCAATTTGATTTATAAAAATAATAGTAAGTAATTAATTATTAGAGATGATAAAATAAAATAAAAAGTAATTAAAATAATTAAAACCTAATTCTACAAGTTTTTTAAGTTTATTAAGAAAAGATTTTAAAATTAACCCTAGAATAAAACTAATTAGTTGATGAGATTTTATTTACAAAAAGATAATATTTAAATAAAACATATTTTAACTTTTGCCTTTTTCTGATTTTTGTATTATTTTTTATATTTTATGAAAATAAATTAAATTAAAGGAATTAATTAAAAAATAAATGAAACAAACAAAATAAAGAAAAGAAAAGAAATACAATACCTTGGGGGGTTCTGTCCCCAATAGGGAGGTATGATTGTAGCATTTTAGGCCCATCTTTGGAGGCCTTCGTTGACTTTTCCTGGAAGCGTGTCACTTCTTTGACTCATGCCCATGGTATTCACCAGATCTAGGCCTTCAGATTGTCTCCATTGGCCAAGTGGCATGGTTGGATCAGGGGTTGTATGGTGGAACCCTAGAAGCGAACTACACCCAAGCGCGATTAGAAAAATAATATGGAAAGGGATGGGGACCTGGGATCGAACCCAGGTCCCAGGGATTACCATACACACGCCTGACCAGTGGAGCTGCTATGTTTCTTTGTATACTATATGACCAATAAACATTATAAGACAAAATAAGCGTTAGTGGGAATTTTAGCGCGAAATTCAAATAACCCAACCACGCCTTGACACTTCATCATCTTCTCCATGGCTTTTGTTTTTCCTGAAACAAAATAAACAAGATTGCGGGGGTTTTAAACCCCCACTATATACAGTGTGAAAAAATAGCGATTAGCTCGTCTGTAATCAGAAATTGGGCGCGACCCCATCATTAGATTTGTCTGAAGGTCCTGATTCTAATAGGCTAGGTCTCACGTCCTAATTTTTCCATAACTGGGAAACCCCAATTCAAGGTTCTGAAAACCCTAAGCGTCGTTCATGGTGGAATCGCGTATGGGCAATGATTCTTCAATTAAATCATACTGCCAGCTTC
The DNA here is from genome assembly GCA_948472305.1 of Vicia faba. Classification (NCBI taxonomy): domain Eukaryota; kingdom Viridiplantae; phylum Streptophyta; class Magnoliopsida; order Fabales; family Fabaceae; genus Vicia; species Vicia faba. Next base: position 1,517,881,525 of record OX451741.1, on the reverse strand, counting down.
AGAATCAACTCATTAGTACAAATCAAGAATCAAAATGCATGGATATGGCCTGAATAATAAAACACAATTATGCAAAAAGAAGGACACAGTTTGACTTTTAATTACCAATTCTTGATGTTAGGGATATGGAAAACTATTCAGTTAGCTTCAGTAACACTTTTGCAAGCTATTGGGATTAATCTTGGCCTCTGAATCGTCCTCTAAGGCCACTTTCAGTTTTCAAGTTTTTGACAAAAAACTCAACCTTGGTTCTTGATGTATGGCGCAGCCTAGAGGTTCTGAACATTAGGGTTAGGTTTGCACTTGTATAGAGAACGAATTTGATCAATAATCCAAGCCCATAGCCTTGCTTTTAATGATTTTCAAGATTTGATTTTCAAGAATCTTTTCCAATATTTCTTCATGCATATTTGATACAAATCATGGCCAATCACTTTAATTCCTTCCATATCTGATCATGCACGAAATCTTGAGCTTATTCCATGCATAAAAAGATTTAAAAAGTTAGGTTTGGTATTTTTCATGTATTTTAATTAATTAAATGAATTTCTAGCAATTAAAAATTCAAATAAATAAATAAAAATGATAAAAAAAACTTCCATTTGGGCCAAATGGTCGTGCACATGCTTTGGATGATGAATTGTGGAAGAAAAAGAGGCCCATTAGCATTTTTAAGACTTTTGATGCAATGTTGACTTTTCAAAATATCCAAAAATTTCCCAACTTCTACAAGGCATAACTTGCTCAAGTTTTAAGCTTTGCTCATGTTCCTTGACATTTTGGAAAGGTATTTGAGTCCTCTAACCAATGTCTTTGGTCCCATGTCATTTTGATTTACCAATATCAAGTTATGGCCTTTTGACTTAAAGTCTCTTTTTGTTGAATTTTGAAAATGACCTATAATGTTGAAAATGATAACTTTTTGTGAGAGCATTTATTGGACTTGAAGTATGAAGAGGAGTTGTAGGAAATGTCTTTCTCTTCAAAATGAGCTTTGGATGGAATTTTTCTGATAATCCATGTGGAAGTTATGCCTTGGTCAAGTTACAGTTGACTTTTTCAACTGTCCAAATATGGAAACTTTGCATCTTGAGACTTTTTGAGCCATGCCTTGAGAATCATGATCAAGCATTGATCAAATGATGTTTGTGGCTTCAAAATGAGATGTTGACCAAAAATTTGAACTTTTGACTGTCAAATGACCATTTTGCCCCTGCAGTTGACTGTAGTGCAATTAGGGTTTTTGACTGTGCAATTTTGTGCTGTGAGTCTTGAAACTTGACATGAGGATGCTTGACCATGTTTGTAGGCATGTGGGACTTGATTGGACCCTTGGAAACTTCATTTTCTTTGTCAGAGCCAAAACCCTAGTTTTTGACTGTTAGGAGGCCCTTGAACTGTGCAACCCTTGGGGAGATTTTGAAGCTTTGACTTAGCAAATTTTGAAGAATATGGGAGGGAAAATTTTGGGGTGCAACAGTTGCCCCTGTTCAATCTTCTTAGACTTGAGGATGCAGATTGGCTGACGTGCCTTTCGTAATCCGAAGGTGGAAGATGATTGAACACTAGAGTGCCCAGAAATTTGCGCTCACATAGTAGCAGTGATGGTGGGAATGGGCTTATAGATGCCATTTGGAGATTGATGAATAGGATGATGGGCTTATAGATGCCATGCTAAGAGATGGTGGAAGGTGGATGGGCTTAGATGCCATCTGGATGTTGATCGCGCAAGAGATTCCTTAGCGAGAACTTGCGTACCTGCAAAAGAAAATGATTACCTGACCTGTTACAGGAGCTGGTCTTCAAACTCTTTGTATAGACGTGTCCTGGCTGGTTACAGGAGCTGGATCTGGAGCTTCAAACGGTGATGAATGAACCAGGGATGGTTACTACCTCAACGGGAACGGTGAGAGAACCTTGGACGATTACTACCTCAACAGTAACGCTGAGAGACCTTGGGCGACTTCAACCTCAACAGTAATCATTGAGAGAATCTTGGACGACTTCAACCTCAACAGTAATCATTGAGAGAATCTTGGGCGACTTTAACCTCAACAGTAATCATTGAGAGAATCTTGGGCGACTTCAACCTCAACAGTAGTCATTGAGAGAATCTTGGGCGACTTCAACCTCAACAGCAATCATTGAGAGAATCTTGGGCGACTTCAACCTCAACAGTAATCATTGAGAGAATCTTGGGCGACTTCAACCTCAACAGTAATCATTGAGAGAATCTTGGGCGACTTCAACCTCAACAGTAATCATTGAGAGAATCTGGGGACGATTACTACCTCCGCAGTAACGGGGAGAGAATCATAGGCGACTACAACCTCAACAGTAACGCTGAGAGAATCTTGGATATCTTCTACTAAGTCTTTTAGGAAAATCTGTTAGGGGTCGATTTAACTGGACTAGAGAAGGCCTTTGACTGGATAAGAAACAGAAAATCTTAGGGTCGATTAACTGAACCGGTCTAGGTCTTGAAATCTTCAACTGGATAAGAAACAGGGAGATCTTAGGGTCGATCTGACTGAACCAGAGAAGGCCTTGGACTGGATAAGAAACATAAAAATCTTAGGGTCGATTTAACTGAACCGGTCTAGGTCTTGAATGTCTTCAACTGGATAAGAAACAGGGAGATCTTAGGGTCGATCTGACTGAACCAGAGAAGGCCTTGGATTGGATAAGAAACAGGAAAATCTTAGGGTCGATTTAACTGAACCGGTCTAGGTCTTGAATGTCTTCAACTGGATAAGAAACAGGGAGATCTTAGGGTCGATCTGACTGAACCAGAGAAGGCCTTGGACTGGATAAGAAACAGAAAAATCTTAGGGTCGATTTAACTGAACCGGTCTAGGTCTTGAAATATAGTTGAGAATTCAACTGGATCTTTCCTGAAAGGTAAAGGTCAGTCATATGCAATGCATGATATGGATCAAGCAATGATGTTCTCAACATAAATGAGATTTGTAAGATATGATGCGTATATGCATGCTATAATGTATGAAAATGCGATGTTTATGAAGGTATGTTTTTGTCTTAGGAAAGTAGATCCTTGACGGGTGCCGGGAAATCACTCCTGGGCTGATAGTGAAGAATAGATCTTTGCTTCCGCTGGGGATGATAGTTGCAAGAATACCGGTAGGAGAAGATGACTCCGTTGGGGCATAAACTTGGCGAATGAATTACTCTGCGGGGAGAAAAGTACTCTAGCGATCTTGCTGGGAAGCAATACTCTGTGGGGAGAGGGATGCTTTGTTGAGTTGTTGATAATAACTTGCTGGGGATACCCTTGTTGTGTTGGAAGTGTTAATAGACTTCGCTGGGGATAAGAAGACTTCGCCGAGGACGCTCTTTCTGTGGCTTTTGGCTGAGGATAACCCAGTTATATCCTGGTAGGGAAATAACTCTTTAAATAAAGCCGGGAGACGCGTTCGTGCTCTGCGCGGATAAGCTTCCAGAATCTACTGGGGATAAGCTTACTGCTTAGGGAGATGGATTCCAACTTTTCCTGGGGAGACTGGATTGGACTCTCCTGGGGAAGTTTTGAGATGTATAGGGGAAGTGACTCCAATGAATGTTTGACATACCGCCGGGGAACAATCTTTAGGTCAAGACTGCCGGGGATGCTTGTTAAGAATATGCATACTGCGCTGGGGAATGTTGAGATCTGCGGGGGATACCTAACTTCCTTAAGTTTGATAATAGCTTTGCCTGGGGAGAGTGCACTGACTTGTTGGCTCACTCTCTGGGGAATTAAGATGCACCGGTTATGTTTTTCAGCTGAACCTACCTTGGTACCTTTAGTGGATAGAACAATTAGATTGCTTAGACAACTCTTTATTGCCCCTGTTTCTAATGTTGCCTGTAATTAATCCTTTGTTTCGTATGCAAATATTCATGAGTTAGCAAATTATTGTCAATGCATATATCACATATTGAACCTTGGACGTTCTTCGTAAAACAAAATAGAAAAGGAAAAACAATTGGCAATTTTAACTGAAAAGTATATTTGTATTGATTTTGAATTTGCCTGTAAATAGGCGTTTATATACAAGAGGCTGACGTCCTAGTAAGAGAACACCGCCGAACAAAAGAGTTTATACAAATTTGTACCAAAGAAAATAAAACAGCTGTGTGAAATGAATGATCCCACTGAGTTTCAACTCTGCTATTGTCGTTATATCTCCGAGCGTCTCATCACTTGATGACCTTAGTTGAAGATGAAGCTGACTGATCGATGCCGTCTGAACTTGATGTAGATACCGGATTCTGGATGCAGAGTGATCCAATGAGACATAGTATTACACTTTATCCCTAACTTTTGCCTGGACCGCCCTTTCGGGTTTTCAGTCCACCGGGATACCCATTTTTGCCCAAGCCGCCTTTTCAGGTTTTCAACTTGCCGGGTGTACAGATTTTTTTTCATTTCATCCCTTCATTTTGCCTGAACCCTTTTGGTTCGCCGGGAAGCCCTAATTTTTGCCTAGGCATGTCAGCCTAGCGGGTCTTTTTTATGCGTAGTATCTTTTTACTATGTCTGCATTGGCGGGGTGAGGAAGGTCGTCACCATCCATGTTGGTTAAAATCATGGCTCCTCCTGAGAACACATGTTTAACCACAAATGGCCCTTCGTACGTAGGGGTCCATTTGCCCCTTGGATCGCTCTGAGGAAGGATGATTCACTTGATTACCAGATCCCCAACTTGATATTCTTGTGGTCTGACCTTTTTGTTAAATGCCCTGATCATCCGTTTCTGATACGTCTGACCATGACATATAGCAGCAAGTCTCTTTTCATCAATAAGGTTTAATTGATCAAGTCGTGTCTGGATCCAATCATCTTCGTTCAGATTTGCATCCTTCATTATCCGGAGAGAGGGTATTTGCACTTCGATCGGTAAGACTGCCTCCATACCGTAGACCAAGGAGAAAGGAGTTTCCCCGGTTGGCGTCCTGGCTGAGGTACGGTACCCATGTAGAGCGAACGGTAACATCTCGTGCCAATCTTTATAAGTCACTGTCATCTTCTGCACGATTTTCTTGATATTTTTATTTGCTGCTTCTACAGCCCCATTCATCTTCGGTCTGTAAGGAGAAGAGTTGTGGTGCTGTATCTTAAACTGCTCGCAGAGCTCAGTGATCATCTTGTTATTGAGATTGGTACCGTTGTCTGTAATGATTCTTTCTGGGACACCGTATCGACAGATCAGGTTGTGCCGAATGAATCGTGCCACAACAGTCTTGGTTACCGTAGCGTAGGAAGCTGCTTCGACCCACTTCGTGAAATAGTCAATCGCCACCAGGATGAAGCGATGCCCATTAGATGCCGTAGGTTTAATCTCACCGATCATGTCTATGCCCCACATTGCAAACGGCCAAGGCGCAGTCAGAACATTCAGGGGAACTGGAGGAACATGCACCTTGTCTGCATAAATCTGGCACTTATGGCATGTCCGAGAATGTTGGTAGCAGTCAGCTTCCATGGTGGACCAGAAATACCCTGCCCGGAGGATTTTCTTTGCCATAGTGTGTCCACTGGAATGTGTACCAAAGGTCCCTTCATGTAGCTCTTCCATGATCCTTTCTGCTTCTGTCTTATCCACACACCGCAGTAAGGTCGAATCATGGTTTCGCTTGTACAGGATGCCGTTGCTAAGGAAGAACTTTGCTGCGAACCTTCTCAAGAACTTTTTATCATTGACAGATGCACCTTCAGGGTATTCCTGAGCTTCCAGATATCTTTTCACCTCATGGTACCAAGGCTTCTCAGTCGCCAATTCAGTCTCGAGATCACAACAGTATGTCGGTTCGTCCAGTTTCCAGATGATGATCCGGGAGCCTCATTGTCCCATTTGACCTTGAACATAGAAGACATTGTGGCTAACGCGTCCGCTAACTGATTCTCCTCTCTCGGGAAGTGTTCAAAGGTTATCTCTGTGAAGTGGGGGATCAAGGTCAACACACATTCTCTGTAAGGAATAAGATTCGGATGTTTCGTATCCCACTCTCCTTTGATCTGATTGATCACGAGAGCGGAATCTCCGAAGACACTCAGAAACTTGATCCTTAGGTCGATCGCAGCTTGAAGACCCATGATGCATGCCTCTTACTCCGCCATATTGTTGGTACAGTTGAAACATAGCCGGGCAGTGAGTGGAGTATGAGTGCCTAGAGGGGATATGATCACAGCGCCGATACCGTTTTCCAAAGCGTTGGAGGCTCCGTCAAAGTGCATAGACCATCGGGATCCTTCCTCAGGTCCTTCATCCGGTCCAGGTACTTCACAATCAGTCACAATCATGATGCTTTCGTCTGGAAACTCAAAGTTCATTGACTGATAGTCGTCTACGGCCTGATGTGCCAAGTGGTCTGCCAATACACTTCCCTTGATGGCTTTCTGAGTCGTGTATTGAATGTCGTATTCTGTCAAGATCATTTGCCATCTCGCTATTCTCCCAGACAGAGCAGGCTTTTCGAATATGTACTTTATGGGATCCATCTTTGAGATCAACAAGGTAGTGTGAGTCAGCATATACTGTCTCAGCCGGCGAGCAGCCCATACCAAAGCGCAGCAAGTTTTCTCAAGCAGTGAGTATCGGGTCTCACAGTCGGTAAACTTTTTGCTAAGGTAATAAATGGCATGCTCTTTTCGGCCAGACTCGTCATGCTGCCCCAGCACACACCCCATTGAGTTGTCAAGTACTGTCAGGTATAGTATCAAAGGTCTCCCTTCAACTGGTGGCATAAGGATGGGTGGTTCTTGGAGATACTCTTTGATTCTGTCAAAAGCAGCCTGACATTCATCATTCCAACGTACTACCTGATCTTTCTTCAGCAGCTTGAAGATTGGCTCACAGGTAGCAATCAGGTGTGAGATGAATCGAGCAATGTAATTCAGGCGTCCTAAAAAGCCTCTGACCTCTTTCTCCGTCTTAGGAACTGGCATCTCTTGAATAGCTTTAACCTTGGCAGGGTCCACTTGAATACCCTTATCACTTACAATGAAGCCTAGAAACTTCCCAGATCTTACCCCGAAGGTGCACTTGTTCGGGTTCAACCTCAGCTTGTACAATTTCAGACGGTCAAACAACTTCTGCAGATGGTCTAGGTGCTCTTCCTCAGTTTGAGACCTTGTGATCATATCATCAACATACACTTCTATCTCATGATGGATCATATCATGAAATAAAGCAACCATGGCACGTTGGTAGGTTGCCCCAGCGTTTTTTAGTCCAAAAGGCATGACCTTGTAGCAGAAGGTGCCCCACTGAGTAACAAAGGTAGTTTTTTCCATGTCTTCAGGCGCCATCTTGATCTGATTGTAACCTGAAAAACCATCCATGAAAGAGAACACTTTATGCTGAGTTGTATTGTCAACAAGGACATCAATATGAGGTAGGGGGAAGTCATCTTTGGGGCTGGCCCTGTTCAGATCCCTGTAGTCGACACACATTCTGACCTTACCGTCCTTCTTTGGTACCGGCACCACATTAGCAACCCACTGAGGGTAAGAAGTCACTGCAAGGAACCCGACATCAAACTGTTTCATAACCTCAACTTTGATCTTCTCAAACATCTCTGGACGCATACGACGGACCTTTTGCTTAACCGGAGGACAGTCTTCCTTAGTAGGCAAGTGATGGACCACAATATCAGTATCCAACCCGGGCATGTCTTCGTAGGACCAGGCAAAGATCTCCATATAATCATGTAGCATCTTAGTCGACCGTTGCTTCACGCTGAGCTCTAGGTTGGCACCAATCTTTACCTCATTTCTGTCTGTATCAGTACCCAGGTTTATTGTTTCCACTGGCTCTTCGTGTGGTTGAATTGCCCTCTCTTCCTGGAGTAACAGTCTTGCAAGCTCGTCAGGCACTTCACAATCATCTTCACCTTCGTCTTCGGCTAAGTTGATCGGATTTTCGAAGTCATAACTGGCAGTAGCAGAGTCGTTACCAGTGAGATCCAGAGTGGATTGAAACCTGTATGAGTGAGTGTGTGTAAATACAGTTGTTTTTGAAATATATAAAGGAAGGAAAGACAGAAAAGGAGCATAAGATTTGAAATGCGAGAAAACGTCCAAGATCTTTATTTATGATATATGAAATGACAATTTATATGCCCTCACAAATGAAGCCACGGTGCCTCGGGTAAGACACCGGGCCATAGAGTTTTAATTGTTTATTATAAATACCAAAAACATAGGAATTCATTACTTAGTAGAGAAACAGGTAGATTATCCTTTGCACTCCAATTGTTAGGTCCACTGTCAGTTGCCGGGTAAATCCAGCTGTCGAACTCAGCTTCATCCACTTCATCTTTGTCCCCGATAGCATTCACTCCATGAGCAGGCAAGGGAGCTGTCACTACATTAGGCTTCTCAGATGCCTCAAACTGTACCTCCTTGGCGTCAATAAGGTCCTGCAGCTTGTTCCTTAATGCCCAACAGTCATCAGTGGAATGCCCCGGGCTATCGGAATGATAAGCACAGCGGGCATTTGGATTGTATTTGGGGGAGGCAGTGTTCACAACCTTTGGGGCCTCTCTGACAGTCACTAGATTGGTGGATAGCTACTGTGGCAAGATCTGCGACAAAGTCATGCTCAAACGGGTAAACTCTCTCCGGGGTCTTTCAGCCCTTTGAGGATTGGTTTGCCGAGGAGCGGCAGCAGGCTTGGCAATCATCACCGCATTGACAGATTGGCGGCGCTCAGGTTTCTCTTGTCTTCTGGACCCGTATACAGCACTGGCCTCCTTTTTGAAGGGCTCCTTCTCAGAGCTTGACGATGCACCCTTCTGAATTTTACCAGACTTCAACCCAACCTCAATTCTCTCTCCAGTCAGAATAAGATCAGTGAACCCTGCAGACGAGTTACCGATAAGATGGTTGAAAAATGGCCCAGATAGGGTCCCCAAGAACATGTCTACCAACTCCCGGTCAGTCAACGGAGGCTGCACCCTGCCAGCCAGATCCCTCCACTTCTGAGCGTACTCTTTAAAACCTTCACTTGACCCTAGCGACATACCCTGGAGTTGGGTACGTGTAGGGGCAAGGTTGGCATTATATTGATACTTCTTATAGAAAGCAGTAGCCAACTCCTCCCAGTTACGAACCTTGGTCCCATCCAGCTGATAGAACCATTCGAGATGAGTCCCTGAAAGACTCTCCTGGAAGAAGTGGATCCACAAGTTTTTGTCCACTGAGTACGGTTAAATCTTCCGCACGTAGGATCTGAGATGTAGCTTGGGACAAGACGCCCCGTCATACTTGGTAAAGGATGGTGCTTTGAACTTACGAGGAATGATCACACCAGTAGACAAACCCAAATCTCCGAAATCCAGCCCAGGCACTTGTTGGATCTCCATAGCATTCAGCCTGTCCTCCAACTGCTTGTATCTGTCTTCTGCGGGAGGATATTGGTCCTCATCAAAATCAGTCTCGTTGTCAGAGACTACCGGACTAGGACCTTTTTCCCCTTGGGGGTACCCTTGCCTATAGAAGAACCAGCCTCTTCGTTCTGCAGAGTGTTGCCAAACCTTCGGCCCGTGTTGAAAAGAACAGTTCTCCTCTTCTTCTTCTTCTCCTTCTTCAGGAGCAGAGCCTTCAATTCTTCTTGACCCTGAGCCAAACCCATGATTAGTTCCTGAAATTGCGCATTCTGCGCCTGAAGAGCCTTGATGGACATCTCAGTTGATGATGAGTCAGGATTCATGATGCTGAAATAAACAGCGAAGAACGGTAAGCAACCTGAAAAGAAGAAAACCTGCTATGCACATGATGAATGGAATGCGTATGATTTATGTTTTCAAAGACAATCGGGAATCAACTTTGTAAACAAAAAGGAACACACTTCATTAGATTCAACTTTGAAACTTAAATAATTCAACAGGTTGCCCTTAGGCGTTTCATAGAAGGAAATACTGAAAAGGGAAATAAAACTGTAAAAGAACATCCAGAGCTCCTCATTGATCGCATGGTCTCCTCTTCTCAGTACGGATGTAAGCATTCAAAACTCGCTCATTCTCCAACTGCTTTGTCAGCTTCTGGATCTTCAATTCCTGCTTGTTGAACTTTTCCCGGTAAGAATCCCGTTCTTCTCGCAGTTGCGACCAAGACCTCTTTAATGTCTCATAATCAGTAGGTATCTGAGGAGGGAGGACAGTTGGAGGAACCCCATCCTTGTCAGGACACTCAAGAATGACGGGTCTGACAGCTTCGTATGGCATACCTAACTTCTGAGCACGGATGCGAACCCATTTGTAGTAGGCTTCCATAGGTAAAGAAGTCTTTGGCCCCAACTCTTGTGGGTCAGCTTTATGAACTTTGTCCCAAGCCTTGATGAACCTACGATGCAGCTCGTCACTATCCACTTGAAACTCAAAACTGATGTGAGGCACCAACATTTCATGCGGCCCTGCTCTTCTGGCTCTTCCAAACTGACGGAGAGCTAGGCATGGATTGTAAGAGATCCCTCCTTGGGTACCAATCAGAGGTACATTAGGGTATTCCCCGCATCGATCAATAATAGCTATCTCATCCAAACCTCTACAAGTCCAAATGATGTCTTTATCGGTGAGAGACATTAACCTATGAGCCCAACCTCTTCCTTCTTGGTTCTTCAGTACTAACTTAGGGAGGTGTGAAATAAACCACCTCACCAACAAAGGGATACAACACCACAGGGTTCCTCGTCTTCGGGCAGTACGAGCATGAAGTTGTTGCAGGATGTCACCCAAGAGAGTGGGTACAGGATTCTGAGACATGAAAATCCTTATGGCAGTGACATTGATGAAGTTGTCAGGATTAGGAAACAAGACCAACCCATAGATTAAGAGAGCCAAGATGTCTTCATATGCCCTAAAGTCCAGGTCATTCCAGAAACTGTTAGCTTTACCAATCAGAAACTTGGCCAAGAAACCCTTAACTCCGCTTCTAGTTACCCAGTTGTCCATTACCTCTTGATGTGTCAAGGGAAGAGCTGCAGCAACATCCTCAAGCCTGAGGGTCTTTTCCCAACCAGTAAAGGGAGTTTGATCCAAGATAGGGATACCAAGCAAATCAGAGAATTCTTCCAGGGTAGGGACCAGCTGGAAGTCTTGAAAGGTGAAGCACTGGTACAGAGGGTCATAGAACTGGGTCAGAACACTCATCAACTGTTGATCCCGCTTTGCAGTGACTAAACTGAGAAGAGAACCATGCCTCTGAATGAAGGAAGTGGTATTTGGAATTCTGTTAACCAACTCTTCAAGCAACTCAGGTGAGTGAACAAAGTTGAACCGGATAGTATTCCGTCGCACAGGCATCATGGTGTCCTACAAAACAGAGCAAAGGTGAAACCCTCTTGTCTTTGAAATAGTCAGTCCTTATGCAGGATGCATGCAATGCTCATGATGTTATGATGTTATGATAAAGCACACCACAAATAGATACAAAGGCGAACATGGTAAGGCACACAGGTCACACAAGACAGACCCTTAAAGTTTAGGCCAGCATGAGGTCTAGGTATTAACCTCTTTCAGTTTGTTGGTTCATACCTGTCCTATCAAAGTAACCGGGTTCTTAGAGGATCCCAATATCATTGACTACCCTAAATCGGTCATAACTCCAGCATCACAATCTTTTCTTGCGGCCAGAACCATCACGAAAGTTTAGCCTCAATGGGCGTAGCATACTGCTACTGTTCTAATGGCCAAGTTGTGTCATTTAAGGTTCTAAGGTTGTTGGTGCTTAATGACTCCTCAGAAGACCCATATTCTCCTCGTTGTGACACAAGGGATATTGGTACAGACCAAGGTGCCACACCAATGTAGCCACTGCTTCACCCGTGTCGGTCTACGCCGGACAGGTCCCTCACAGCTTATGCTACCTAAACAGGGTATCCCCAGACCCGGGTTAGGATCTATGTAACTCCCATGCAACCCACAAATTTAAAGCAGACAATTCAATACAATTGAAAACACAGTTATGAACTAACCCTAAGGTACACCTCACTTTAAAAATTTCCCCAGCAGAGTCGCCAGTTCTGTGATCGGTGGATCTGGAACTGACTGTTTAACGCTGGTTCGCGAAATGTCGCGGAAGCAAGAGTCGCCACCGTCTTTTATTTTCTCCAAATGGAAAGGACAAAAGCACAGAAAAATTCCTTAAAGAGATTGCTCTCGGTTCGGGAGGTAGATTATAGAAAGGGAAGGTGTTAGCACCCTTTCTATCCATGGTTATCCATGGGATCTTAGATACTTGCTCATTTGTGTTTTCAAAATGGTTTGTTTGCTTTTCAATGTGGGTTTAAAAAGTTTCTTTGAAAATTCCAGTTCGACTCTTGTATCGGTCCTCAAGAGTGTTTGAAAAATTTGCTTTTGAAAGCTTTTTGAAAAGGTGTCGGTGTGAAAAGTATTTTTTGATTTGTTTTGGAATTAGAGCAAGTATCTAGAGTCGTCTACCTACCCTAAGGAATTCGTCTGTGTAAATGTCCTTTAAAGTAGTGCCATCCCACCATTGAGAGGTAGGTAGCACCACCGTTGGAGGTGTTCGGGTCAATTCGAAGTTCGGGACATGGTGATCACCAGAGCAATAGGAAGACACCTTAGAAGCTACCCTCATGCCAGGTTCCCGGATCATGAGGACTTACTAAGACATCCTCTACTCGACGATCACCTTTCGAGGCAAGGCAATAGTGAGGCGTACCCTAGGGGTGGTGTGTGATTTGTGTGTCATGTTCAGTTATTTTGTCTTGTCATGTCATGGGTGATCTACGCGTTATTTTTATTTTAACATTCATTCTTGCATGCGTTTATTAACAGTTAAAAAGTTTCGGAAATTAAAAGTTCCTAAACTATTACAAAGGCGCGGGTCCACATCGCCAAATTAAAATCCAGGACCCGATTTGACGTAAAAATAAAGAAGTGCGAGAAATTAAATTTACACGGCTTTGGGAGAATTACATAAAAATTTAAAAGAAGGAAATAAATAAAATGCGCAAAGAGAATAAAAAATCGCAAGCGAGGGCGTTGGACCCTTTTTTAATGAAATTAAATTATGATTATTAAATTAATGAAATTAAAAAGAAAAAAGAAATTATTTTTTTGAGTTTTTTGTATTTATGGTTTTTTATGAGAATTTAATGAAATTAAAACCTAATTCTAGTTTTTTTTATTTATTAAGAAAATATGAAAATTACCTAAAATTAAACCTAATTAATTAATGCAATTTGATTTATAAAAATAATAGTAAATAATTAATTATTGGAGATGATAAAATAAAAGAAAAAGTAATTAAAATAATTAAAACCTAATTCTACAAGTTTTTCAAGTTTATTAAGAAAAGATTTTAAAATTAACCCTAGAATAAAACTAATTAGTTGATGAGATTTTATTTACAAAAAGATAATATTTAAATAAAACATATTTTAACTTTTGCCTTTTTCTAATTTTTGTATTATTTTTTATATTTTATGAAAATAAATTAAATTAAAGGAATTAATTAAAAAATAATTGAAACAAACAAAATAAAGAAAAGAAAAGAAATACAATACCTTGGGGGGTTCTGTCCCCAATAGGGAGGTATGATTGTAGCATTTTAGGCCCATCTTTGGAGGCCTTCGTTGACTTTTCCTGGAAGCGTGTCACTTCTTTGACTCATGCCCATGGTATTCACCAGATCTAGGCCTTCAGATTGTCTCCATTGGCCAAGTGGCATGGTTGGATCAGGGGTTGTATGGTGGAACCCTGGAAGCGAACTACACCCAAGCGCGATTAGAAAAATAATATGGAAAGGGATGGGGACCTGGGATCGAACCCAAGTCCCAGGGATTACCATACACACGCCTGACCAGTGGAGCTGTTATGTTTCTTTGTATACTATATGACCAATAAACATTATAAGACAAAATAAGCGTTAGTGGGAATTTTAGCGCGAAATTCAAATAACCCAACCACGCCTTGACACTTCATCATCTTCTCCATGGCTTTTGTTTTTCCTGAAACAAAATAAACAAGATTGCGGGGGTTTTAAACCCCCACTATATACAGTGTGAAAAAATAGCGATTAGCTCGTCAGTAATCAGAAATTGGGCGCGACCCCATCATTGGATTTGTCTGAAGGTCCTGATTCTAATAGGCTAGGTCTCACGTCCTAATTTTTCCATAACTGGGAAACCCCAATTCAAGGTTCTGAAAACCCTAAGCGTCGTTCATGGTGGAATCGCGTATGGGCAATGATTCTTCAATTAAATCATACTGCCAGCTTCAGAATCAACTCATTAGTACAAATCAAGAATCAAAATGCATGGATATGGCCTGAATAATAAAACACAATTATGCAAAAAGAAGGACACAGTTTGACTTTTAATTACCAATTCTTGATGTTAGGGATATGGAAAACTATTCAGTTAGCTTCAGTAACACTTTTGCAAGCTATTGGGATTAATCTTGGCCTCTGAATCGTCCTCTAAGGCCACTTTCAGTTTTCAAGTTTTTGACAAAAAACTCAACCTTGGTTCTTGATGTATGGCGCAGCCTAGAGGTTCTGAACATTAGGGTTAGGTTTGCACTTGTATAGAGAACGAATTTGATCAATAATCCAAGCCCATAGCCTTGCTTTTAATGATTTTCAAGATTTGATTTTCAAGAATCTTTTCCAATATTTCTTCATGCATATTTGATACAAATCATGGCCAATCACTTTAATTCCTTCCATATCTGATCATGCACGAAATCTTGAGCTTATTCCATGCATAAAAAGATTTAAAAAGTTAGGTTTGGTATTTTTCATGTATTTTAATTAATTAAATGAATTTCTAGCAATTAAAAATTCAAATAAATAAATAAAAATGATAAAAAAAACTTCCTTTTGGGCCAAATGGTCGTGCACATGCTTTGGATGATGAATTGTGGAAGAAAAAGAGGCCCATTAGCATTTTAAAGACTTTTGATGCAATGTTGACTTTTCAAAATATCCAAATATTTCCCAACTTCTACAAGTCATAACTTGCTCAATTTTTAATCTTTGCTCATGTTCTTGGACATTTTGGAAAGGTCTTTGAGTCCTCTAACCAATGTCTTTGGTCCCATGTCATTTTGATTTACCAATCTCAAGTTACGGCCTTTTGACTTAAAGTCTCTTTTTGTTGACTTTTGAAAATGACCTATAATGTTGAAAATGATAACTTTTTGTGAGAGCATTTCTTGGACTTGAAGTATGAAGAGTAGTTGTAGGAAATGTCTTTATCTTCAAAATTAGCTTTGGATGGAATTTTTCTGATAATCCATGTGGAAGTTATGCCTTGGTCAAGTTACAGTTGACTTTTTCAACTGTCCAAATATGGAAACTTTGCATCTTGAGACTTTTTGAGCCATGCCTTGAGAATCATGATCAAGCATTGATCAAATGATGTTTGTGGCTTCAAAATGAGATGTTGACCAAAAATTTGAACTTTTTACTGTCAAATGACCATTTTGCCCCTGCAGTTGACGGTAGTGCAATTAGGGTTTTGACTGTGCAATTTTGTGCTGTGAGTCTTGAAACTTGACATGAGGATGCTTGACAATGTTTGTAGGCATGTGGGACTTGATTGGACCCTTGGAAACTTCATTTTCTTTGTCAGAGCCAAAACCCTAGTTTTTGACTGTTAGGAGGCTCTTGAACTGTGCAACCCTTGGGGAGATTTTGAAGCTTTGACTTGGCAAATTTTGAAGAATATGGGAGGGCAAATTTTGGGGTGCAACACTTACCAACAAAGACAACACAATCCCTATCCCTACCAATACTTCCACTACTGAGAATAAAGGAAAAAGCGTTCAAGAAGAGCCTATCCGGACGAAGGCTCAATCACTGGCTATCCCCGAAACATCCAAGAAGGAAATGGAAGAAATCCTGAGGATAATAAAGAAGAGTGATTATGATATGGTTGAACAGTTGGGGCAAACCCCTTCCAAGATCTCTATGCTAGCATTGTTGCTGTGCTCTGAGGCACATGCGAAAGCTCTGGTAAAATTTCTGAAGACAGCTCATGTGCCACAAGAGATGTCTGCTGACCAATTCTAAGAATGTGTGGCCAGTTTGACAGCTGATAATGGCCTAGGCTTCTCTGATGCTGACTTGACACCCAAAGGGAGAAAACACAACAAGGCATTACATGTCTCTGTGGAGTGTAGAGGAACAACCCTAGCTCATGTCTTGGTAGAAACTGGTTCATCTTTGAACGTCTTACCAAAGAAAGCCCTTGATAGATTGGATTGTGAAGGGCTGACTTTAAAACCCAGTAACATAGTGGTGAGAGAATTTGATGGTTCTAAGAGGGTGGTCCACGGGGAGGTGGACATACCAATAAAGGTGGGAACCCAGATTGTCAATTCAACCTTCTACGTGATGGACATCCGTCCTTCTTATTCTTGTCTGTTAGGACGGCCTTGGATCCACAATGTCGGTGTTGTCACCTCCACATTGCATCAAATTCTGAAATACCCGGTCCAAGGAAAGATCATATTGTCCATGGGGAGGAGGAGTACATGATTAGTCATCTGAATTCTTTCCGATATGTGGAGTTGGATGGCGATTTCATTGAAACCCCTTTCCAACATTTTGAAGAAGTCTCTCAAGAAGTAGCGGCAACCAAGGCGGTATCCTCGATTCCTAAGATCACAAGACCTCCACTTCGGATGTCATCTCTAAAGAATGCCAAGGTAGTAGTAGAAGAGGGTGGATGCACCATCTGGGGGCAGCTCCCGGACATTCCGTACAAATCAGACAAGTTTGGCTTGGGGTTTACTTCAACTACTTAGAAGGTTGTGCGTCGCGCCCGTGCCGGAGGGCCGCCTTTGAAGGTTAGTAACCAAGGGGTCAACGCAGTAGAAGACAATGAAGAGGATGGCAGCTTGGAAGATTGGATATTTCCTACTGTCAACGGAGGACTTTGCAACTAGGAAGCCAAAGACTTTGTCCCAATAACTTTCATCTCCCAGTAATTTATCTTTTACATTTCTGTTGGACTTGTAATATTCACGAACCATTCGTACTTTAAAAACCTTGTGTCTTACCCGAGGCACAATGGTCCATTTGTAAGGGTTTTTATTCCATCTTCATATGACATTCAATGAATCATGGACGCTTTTTCACATACAAACCTTTTTTGCTCACTGTCTTTCTTTTACATTTTTATTGTTTAAATATGGCTATACCCTTACACACACCCATACTCACAAATGCAGATACCCCTCCATTCCGGATCCCATGGGTAACGACACTGCTATAGCCTTCAGTGACTCTGAAGATCTGATCTACCAAGCCGAATACGAAGGTGAGGAAGATTGTGAGGTACCAGGGGAATTGGCCAGACTACTACAACAAGAGGAAAGAGCCATTCCGCCTCATGAAGAGTTGTTGGATACAATCAACTTGGGTATCGAGGAAGATAAAAAGGAAATCAAGGTGGGTGCCAATTTAGAGCCGAGTGTCAAGGAGCGTCTAATTCAGCTATTGCATGATTATGTTGAGATATTTTCCTGGTCATGCGAAGACATGTCGGGACTTGATACAGACATCGTGGTACATCGTCTACCCACAAGAGAAGAATGTCCACCAGTGAAACAAAAAGTCTGCCGCATGAGACATGACATGTCAGAGAAGATCAAAGCGGAAGTCATGAAATAGTTCAATGCTGGATTTCTGGCTGTTACTTCCTATCCTCAATGGGTTGCCAACATTGTTCCCGTGCCTAAAAAGGACGGTAAAGTACGAATGTGCGTGGATTATAGAGATTTAAATAGGGCCAGCCCTAAAGATGATTTTCCACTTCCCCACATCGACATCCTGGTTGATAATACGGCCCAGCACAAAGTGTTTTCCTTCATGGATGGATTCTCAGGGTATAACCAGATCAAAATGGCACCTAAGGGAATGGAGAAAACTACATTTGTCACACAGTGGGGCACGTTCTGCTACAAAGTGATGCCATTTGGACTGAAGAATGTCGGGGAAACCTATCAACGCGCCATGGTAGCTTTGTTTCATGATATATTACATCATGAGATAGAGGTCTACGTAGATGACATGATAGCCCGGTCACAAACTGAAGAGGAGCACCTTGATCACTTGCGAAAGTTGTTTGTGAGGTTGAAGGAGTACAAGCTAAGATTGAATCCAAACAAGTGTACATTCGGAGTCCGGTCCGGTAAACTCTTAGGTTTCATTATCAGCAACAAAGGCATCGAGGTTGATCCTGTCAAAGTTAAAGCGATATAAGAAATGCCTGCTCCTCGTACTGAGAAGGAAGTCAGAGGATTCTTGGGACGCCTGAACTATATTGCCAGATTCATTTCTCACCTAACGTCTACTTGTGAACTGATCTTCAAACTATTGAAGAAAGATCAAGTAGTCAGATGGAATGATGAATGTCAGATTGCTTTTGACAAAATCAAAGAGTGTTTACAAGAACCTCCTGTCTTGATGCCACCAATTGAGGGAAGACCACTGATCATGTATCTTACCGTTTTAGAGAACTTAATGGGGTGTGTACTGGGGCAGCATGACAAGTCTGGCCGAAAATAGCACGCTATTTATTACCTGAGCAAAAAGTTTACCAACTGTGAAACCAGATATTCACTGCTCGAGAAAACTTGTTGCGCTCTGGTATGGGTTGCTCGCCGGCTAAGACAGTATATGTTGACTCATACTACTTTGTTGATATCTAAGATGGATCCGATAAAGTACATCTTCGAAAAGCCTGCTCTGTCTGGGAGGATAGCTAGATGGAAAATGATCCTAACAGAATATGACATACAGTACACTACCCAGAAAGCTGTAAAGGACAGTGTGCTAGTTGATCATCTTGCTCATCAAGCTGTAGAAGATTATCGGTCCATGAAGTTTGAATTCCCTGACGAAGACATCATGACATTAGACAACTGTGAAGAAATCAGGCCATATGACGGACCTGAACAAGGATCCCGATGGACCCTGTTCTTTAATGGGGAATCCAATGACCTTGGTAACGGTATCGGTGCTATACTCATATCTCCGGAAGGGTGCCATACTCCCTTTACTGCCAGACTTTGCTTCAACTGTACGAACAACATGGCGGAATACGAAGCATGCATCTTTGGTCTCAAGGCTGCCATAGACTTGGGAATCAAATCTTTAGATGTGTTTGGAGATTCAGCTTTCGTCATCAGTCAGATCAAAGGAGAATGGGACACTAAGCATCCAAACCTTATCCCTTACAAAGAACATGTTTTGACATTGCTACCACATTTTGAGTAGATTACCTTCGAGCACTTCCCGCAAGAAGAAAATCAACTAGAAGATGCTCTAGCCACAATGTCATCTATGTTTAAACTTAATTGGGATAACGAGGCTCCCCAGATCACCAATGAATGAATGGACAAACCAGCACACTATCACGAGATTAATACTGAAGAAGTAGTGGACCAGCCTTGGTTTCATGAAGTCAAAAGGTATCTCGAGGCTCAAGAATATCCAGAAGGAGCCTCAATCAATGATAAAAAGTTCTTAAGGAGATTCTCAGCTAAGTTCTTCCTAAGTAATGGCATCCTGTACAAACGCAATCATGATTCTATTCTGCTCCGTTGTATGGATAAGATTGAAGCTGAAAAGATCATGGCTGAATTACATGAAGGTACCTTTGGTACTCACTCTAGTGGGCATACGATGGCGAAGAAAATTCTACGGGCAGGCTATTATTTGTCTACCATGGAAGCGGACTGTTATCGACACTCACGGACCTGTCATAAGTGTCAAATCTATGCAGACAAGGTGCACGTGCCTCTGGTTCCTCTAAATGACTTAACATCTCCTTGGCCCTTCGCTATGTGGGGAATCGATATGATTGGGGAGATCAAGCCTACAGCCTCCAATGGACACCGCTTCATTCTAGTGGCCATTGATTATTTCATAAAGTGGGTCGAAGCAGCCTCCTTCGCATCCATTACTAAGAATGTTGTTGCCCGCTTCATCAAGTAGAATCTTATTTGCTGGTACAGTATCCCAAAAAGGATCATAACTGATAATGGTACAAACCTTAACAATACTATGATCACCGCCTTATGCGAGCAGTTCAAGATTCAACATCATAATTCATCCCCCTATCGGCCAAAGATGAATGGTGCAGTCGAAGCTGCTAATAAAAACATTAAAAAGATCATACAGAAAATGACAGTCACCTACAAGGACTGGCATGAAATGCTACCGTTTTCTCTCCATGTGTACCGTACCACGGCTCGCACATCAACTGGGGAAACACCCTATTCTTTGGTTTATGGCATGGAGGTTGTCTTGCCTATCGAGGTTCAAATCCCTTCCTTGAGAATTATGAAGGATGCAGGTTTAAGTGAGGACGATTGGATCCAGACCCGGCTTGATCAACTGAACTTAATTGATGAAAAGAGGCTTACTGTTGTTTGCCATGGTCAGATGTATCAAAAATGGATGATCAAGGCTTTCAACAAGAAAGTCAGACGCCAAGTATATCAAGTTGGAGATCTAGTGATAAAGCGCATTATCTTGCCACAAAGTGATCCCAGGGGCAAATGGACTCCTACCTGTGAAGGACCATTTGTAATCAAGAATATCTTTTTCGTGGGGAAAGGATCTTAACCACCATGGACGGCGACGATTTGCCACACCCAGCGAACACAGACATAGTCAAAAGATACTACGCATAAGAGACCCACTAGGTTGACACACCTAGGCAAAACAAGGGCATCTCGGTGAACCAAAAGGTTCGGGCAAAAATTAGGGATAAAATAATAAAAAATATGTACACCCGGCAAGTTGAAAACCTAAAAGGGCGACTTGGGCAAAAAAGGGTTTCCCGGTGGACTGAAAACCTGAAAGGGCAGTCCAGGCAAAAGTTAGGGAATTAAAGCATATGACTATGTCTCGTCGGATCACTTTGAGGACAATCTCTTCAATGACAAACTCGGAGCTTCTAATCAATTCAATCATCTTCGGACGAAGCAATGAATAGACAAGATATTCGGAGATATGGAGGCTATAGCAGAATGGGAACCCCATGGGATTATCACACATAGTTGTCTTTCTTTGTATAAATTTCTTCTTACTTTTATGACACCATCCTCTTATTAAGATGTATGTATCCTTTGTACAAAATACCCATTCAAAGTGAATACAAAGATATCTCTTTAAAGTACAAAAAACTATTCGTCCTTTTTCTTTTACACTTGTGTTTTATTTGCAAAACCGTCCAATGATTCATTAATGAACATACGCATTTGAACATAATTACTGTTTACAAATAATAAAAATGGAAAAGAACGATTACTGACAGGTCGAAAGAATAGGAAAATGTATTTAGGCTATTCCAGGAGCAATCCCTACAGTACGTCATTAAGATCCCCAGTGAAGCTAAAACTTCAAACTATTAATCCCTGGTGGAAACCATCCAGTTTCTCCAAGTTC
This sequence comes from Vicia faba, assembly GCA_948472305.1. NCBI lineage: Eukaryota > Viridiplantae > Streptophyta > Magnoliopsida > Fabales > Fabaceae > Vicia > Vicia faba. The sequence continues at coordinate 1,517,860,089 of OX451741.1, read as the reverse complement.
CCTGGTAAGTTGTCTTGAAGCCTGGAAATCAACCGGATAACAGCTAACTTCAAACTCTCCCCAGCCTAGGATAACTCCCTGGTAGAGTGGCAGATGACCGAAACTCCTGAACTTTTTCCCAAACAGGAATAAACTTTTCCCCCACAGAGTTTTCTTTGCTCCCGAATAGAATGAAGGTTCCCATTTGTTAAATCCCTAGTAGAAGTCATCAAAACTCTCTGGATTCCTCAAGCAGATTACTCAAGCAGTATGTGGCATTGCTCACAACAGATTTTTTGTCAATTACTCCAACTTCAAGACATGAAGAATCCACGTATCTTCAGCAGCAGTCAAGGATTTATTCTCCTCAGCAATACAGCGAATCAGCTTAAATACGCATACATTACATCCACATATCATAAACATTGATAAAAACACATATATTGTATCATACATTTCATGCAACATAACTTTGTGTTTCAGCTAACATTTTACCCTTTTCAGGATAAGATTAATAAGCTACCGCTAACAATATGCAATCATGATACAGTTCAGATATGCCCCATACACAGAATCCATTATGTTACTCATTCAGATACAGTTCATATACGCTCCAGACACGGAAGCCATTCTGATACCCATGCACACATAGTTCAGATACGCTCCAAACACGGAAGCCATTCTGATACCCATTCACACACCCTTCAAATACGCTCCAAACACGGAAGCCATTCTGATACTCATTCAGATTTCAAGTTCAGATATAGTTCAGATATGCTCCAAACACGGAAGCCATTCTGATACTCATTCTGATTCAGCCCTCAGATACAGTAGGGATACGCTCTAGACACGGATGCCATTCTGATACTCATTCATATTCAGATACAGTACGGATACGCTCCAGACATGGACGCCATTCTAATACTCATTCAGATTCAGCCCTCAAATACAGTACAAATACGCTCCAGACGCGAACTCCATTATGATACTCATTCAGTTGCAACTTTCAGACACAGTTCAGATACGCTTCAAACACGAATGTCGTTCTGATACTCATTCAGTTTCTCTTATTAGATTCGGAAATCACTTTTGGATGGCATCTACAATCCCATCTCCAACAGCTTTCTATCACCTCTCCAAATGGCATCTTTAATCTCATTCCCTTTACCATCACATCACCGAGTGCAAATTTCTGGGCACTCTAGTGTCCAATCATCTTCCACCTTCGAGTCACGAATGGAAAAACCCGCCAATCTAACTCTTCAGGTCTAAGAAGATTGAACAGGGGCAGCTGTTGTACCCCAAAATTTGCCCTCTCATTTTTCAAGTATTTGCTCACAAAATATTATAAGACGTCAAGTTTGCAGCACTGATACATCAATTTAGGCTTGAAATTAGCACAAGGGCAAAATGGTCAATTGCATACTGGAAAGTCAAACTTTGACTTTTTGGTCAACATTGCAACCCAAAGATCAAATTTCATCAAGATATTCAAAAATATCAAGCTTGATCATTTAGAAGTCAAGAGAATCAAAAATCCAACTTTGCAAGACTTTGAAATTTTTCCAAGTATTTCATATACTTGGTTAATTTCTTTTACTACATGGCATTTCACTATAAAATAATTCAAGATGATGAAAGTAATTCAAGTTATTACAAAGTGGCATTCTTACTAAGTTACAAATTCTACAACTATGCCTTGATTAAATTTTCTCAAAAGACTTTGTCACAATGTTTTGGCCCTTGATATAATGTGCATGAAATATTCCACAAGACCCAAAATTGTGACATGCTACAAACTATGTTGTCCAAAGTTGAATAAAATATGATATCACATTGCCACAACACACTATGCTGCCCTGCAAGAAATCTTGTGCCATGCTACATCCTAAGTATGCATGTTGCCTAATACAGTCCAAAATTGCTCTATGCAGTCTGCCCAAGCCTGCACCACAAAAGCCCCAAAATTGCACCAAAATGGCAAAGAAAAATTGTGTGCAGAAAGTATCAAAGTAGTATGCAAAAACAATTCAAAATGACTTATTTGTTTTCCCCCCTAAACCACAGTCAAGGGGGTCTACAAGAGAGAACTGTCTCATAAGACAAAGGGGTTGGACTTTGAAGAGAAAAAAGATTTTCTAGAGAAAAGATAGAGAGTTTTGTTGAGCAGAAAAACAATATTCTGTACAACCTTTGATTCATTTTCAAAACCAAGCCTATTCTTATTCAAAATAGAAAAACCCAATCCATTACTCCACCATACAAACTCTCCTTTAAACCAAACAACTCATCACAGACAAAGGTGGTCCAAAACATCACAAAAACAGTCCATGTAGTGCTATCAACTTCACCTTCAAAACACCAAAATATCACAGTACAGTCTAACTCATTTTCAACAGTCCGGAGCAGCTTTCTGGAGATTCATTGAGGTCCTCATCACATTTTAAAAAAACATTCAGATTTAAAACAAATACTGCAGTCCAGAGGTAAGTCTTCTTGACTTGATATCTCTCCATACATCACTATTGATTTACTTATTTTGAAAACAAGATGTAGTACTTTAATATCTTTTTGAACTAGTTATCTGCCCCTTGTTTAGGCTTATTCAATCATTTTTTGTTCATGTTTATCCATCATATACCATAAGCTAACCTGTACAACAAGTAAAATGATGTTTAAGGCAGGAAAATGCAGGATGTATCGACGCATATCCTCATGTGTCGACCCATTTTAGTAAAAAAACAGGGCATGAGTCGACACATAACCCCCATGTATCGACTCATACTAATTTCAGGTTACAAAACAGAAGTGGGAAAAGACTATGAGTCGACACATACGTGTTTCGCATTGATGCAAGAAGGTGCATGAGTCGACACATCCTATTATGTATCGACTCATACTGAGCATATTTTGATTTACAGGAGCAAGGAAAAGCTATGTGCCGATGCATAGCAGCATGGGTCGATACATAGTGTCTCAAAATTCTTTTCTTCCTATATTTTACACTATTTTTACATTATCTTCATTATTGTTCAATATGGTTGTAATATTTTAGTTTCTACCTCATCCATGTTGCGAATTTGTACCCCCCATCCCTCTAAAATGATGTAATAACTTAGATTTTATTTCCTTCATTTGTACTTGCTTTTCATATATGGTTAGTAAAATAGGATGTATGACAAGATAAAAACTAACAAGTAGCTCACCAAAAGTCAAAGACAAATGCATGCAAACTAACACACTCGCACACTAACACCTCTAGGATAATCTCACTTTTTCGGCTATTCGAAAAATAGTCATGTCCCTCGAATATGGGACGTTTTAGAAACAAAAAAAAAACGATAAAAAAAGGATTGTAGTCCCTCAATGACCCTCGATGTTGCCTTCGGTAAACGATATAGTCCCTAAAACGACATTGCTAAAACGTCCCATATGTTGCCTTCTATGACTATACAAATATCCCAAACTCCCGTCCCTTCATATCCAACGATGGGGCTCCTTACCAAATCAATGGTGAGATAGAAACATCTAAAGAAGGAGGAAAAGCACATGTAAAACCTTTTGAGTAGGTAGATTCACTCTTAGTTACTCGCTTGCTCACGACAAAAAACATTTTTACACCTATACTTTCATTCCAAAACATTTTCAAAAGACAAAACATTTTGTATACGTTCTTATAGAGACGAGAACCATTACAAAGAGATTTTTCAAAACACTTTCAAAGCCCACACCACAAGCACACTGTCAAACAAAAAGCAAGTGATCTAAATGAGTAACTAAGAGCCCATGGAAAACCATGGATGAAAAGGGTTATAATACCTTCCCTTTTCATAATCTACCCAACAAACTCAAGAAAACATCTCTAAAGGTCTTTCTTGTGCTTTTTCACCTTTCCTTTTGGATAAAAGAAAAGTCGTTGGCAACTCTTTCTAACTGCAACATTTGCGACAAAACACAAAACCCTCAAGTCAGTTCTCCCACCGTATCACACCTTGTAATAGCTAGGTTTAAATTTATCGCACTTTATTTTATGCTATTAATTAAACTGTTAGATGATTGATAATAGGATTGTATGCAAAAGATCAATGTTTAAAGTCGTACAAAACCCTAACTATGCAAAGATGATTGACTGAAAAACAAACACTTGCACATGCTCACTCCTAGGGTTTTTCCCCACTTCGGTTGCCTTCGGAAAACGGTTACTATTCTCGAAACATGAGAATTTTTAGTGGTTGTCCTCTAATTTAAAAGATCAATAGCCCCTTGATGACCCTTTTGATGTTGCCTCGGTAGAAAAATGATCTTAGAGTTTGAGGACAATTACTAAAAGATCTTGCCCAGTTGCCTTAGTGACCATAAATGTCCCTTTTGATTGTCCCTCAAACTCCAACGATGGAGCTACCTACTCCTTAATAGTAGGATAAAGTTGTCTAAAGGAAATAAGAAAACGAACAGTCTTTTTCAAGTAGGTAGAAACTTTTAAGTACTTGCTCAAAACAATCAATTTTTCACACTTACACTTTCAAACATTTTTCAAACAAAGTTTTCGAAAACACTTTATCACACTCTTGAGGACTAATACAAGAGTTACCATAAAGTGAATCTCCGCACTAAGGCAATTTCAAAACTTTTTAAGCACACAAGCACACAAAAGCAATTTAAAAATGACCAAGTACCTAAGAGCCCGTGGAAAACCACGGATAGAAAGGGTGCTAACACCTTCCCTTTCTATAATCTACCCCCCTGTACTCTGAAAACTCTCGAAAAAGGTTTTTTTCTGTTCTTTTTTTACATTTCCTTTGTTGGATAAAATAAAAGATGATGGCGAATCTTGCTTACCGCACATTTGCGAATGAAAACACAAAACCAGTATTAAACAGTCGGTTCTGCCACCATATTCTAGAACTGGCGACTCTGCTGGGGACATAATTTATAAAGTGGGGTTTACCTTATGATCTAGGTCATTTTAATTGCTTCTTTTGCTTGTCTTGTTTGATTTACTTTTAAGGGTATCTATTTGGGTTGTTTGGATCCTAAACCCGGATCGGGGAATTCCTTTTAGGTAAGTAGCAATAAACGGTGAGGGAGTTGTGCGGGGTATACCGACACAATTGAAATAGTAGCTAAGTTGATGCGATACTTTGGTGTGTACCGGTAGCCCTTGAGTAATCAAGGAAAATATGGGGCCGTTGTGTGGTATCATAAAGTGTAAACTAACCTTAGCACCTTAATTGACCAACTTGGCTTTTTAGGACATAGTGAGATATCCGCCTTTGGTATAAACCCAAAGTCGGTTGATACTCGATGCTACACTCATTGAGGTTTGACTCTTGAGTATTGTTTGGTGGCAAGTCAATTTTCTATTGGAATGAAATCTTGGGGGAAAGATCGGTGATATTGAGATCTCTTAGAACCTGATTACTATTATAGGACAAGTTGAACCAATCCAACTTCAAGAGGGTACTACCTTAAAACCCATGCAAGCCTAAACCTAAGGTTATTTTTGTGACTTGTTTGCTTTCAACTTGAACTACTTACAGGGTTTTATCTTCTGACAACATGATTTCCTTGCAGGATTTGTTTACAGTCATTATCCAATAACTTGGATTTCTTGCAGGGTTCACTTGTTTTCATCACCTTAGACTTTTGCTTAACGCATAGCATACACATCATAACATCATGCCACAACATTTCCTTAACAATTTCAAGGATATCAAGGGTTTGTGATGCAGGTGTGATACGATGGGAGAGCTGACTTAAGATTTTGTGTTTGTGTTCGCAATTGTGCGGTTTAGCAGTCGCCATCGACTTTTTATTTTATCCAAAGGAAAGGTCAAAAAGCACAGGAAAGACCTTTGAGATGTTTTCTTGTGTTCGGGGGGTAGATTATGAAAAGGGAAGGTGCTAGCACCCTTTTCATCCATGGTTATCCATGGACTCTTAGTTACTTGTTTAGATCACTTGCTTTTGCTTTTCAATTGTTTGAAATGGTTCTTTGTGCGTGGTTTTTGAAAATGATTTGAAAAAGAGGCCTTGTCTAGGCAACCTTTGTAATGATTCTTGTTTGAATATATACAAAGGTGTTTGTCTTTTGAAAAGATATTTCAATGTTTGAAAGTTTGATTTGGGAAATGTTTTGAAATTGTGTTGTGAGTTGTGTTTGAAAATAGCAAGGATGTTTTGCAAGTTTTGTTCAAGTAACTAAGAGTTGTCTACCCTATTTTACTCAAAGATCTTTCCTACACATTTTTAACCCTTTTGACAGTGTTGTTTTACCATTGCATTTGGTAAACAACCTTGTGTTTGGATGTTAAACGGGACAGGCGCGGGTCATCGCATACAATCATTGAAAGCAACTTTTGAGATGCTCTAGCAATTTTGTAAGGGACGATATCGTTTTATGGAAGGCAACATCGAGGGTCATAGAGGGACTACGATCTTTGTTTATCGAAGGGTCATTTGCTAGAGTGTCTCATATTCGAGGGACATGATTGCATTTCCGAGGCAACAAGCGCAGTTACCCTAGGGGTTTTCGTGTGAGAAGTGTATTGATTTCAAGTTATTTATTCTTGGATTAGGTCATCTAGCGATTGATTTTAGAATCTTGCCATACACGCCTAATTACTATACAGTATATATAAAGCAATAAATTGCGGAAATTGAAATTTTAAGCTATTACAAAAGTATCCGGGGATGGGGGTACAATTATTACAAATGGGGATGAATCTCACAAAAATAACAATGTCCAAATATCAAGTATTACAATCAAATCGAATTGTCGCAATTCAATACAAAGTCATAACAAATTATGAAATTAAGAAAATCAATAAATTATGGAATGCATGTATTTAAAAAGAGATAAATAAAATCTATTCTAAAAGATTAAAAATTATTATTATTCTTTTTTTGTATTTTTATTAATTTTAAGAGGAAAATCTTAAAGAAAATAAATTAAACAAAATCTTTATTATTTGGTATTTTTATTAATCAATAAAAAAGGGTTTAAAGAAAAAAAATTAATTAAATCAATTTAAATGCTTTTTTGGTATTTTATCAAATGAAACAAGATTAATTAATAAAAGAAGAAAATAAAACTAATTTAAGAAAATCAAAATAATTTGCCAAAATAAAATTTTAATATATTATTTAGTGTTATTATTAACTAAGAGAAAAGAAAAACAAATTAAAAAAAATGAATTAATTAAAAGATATTAGTATTTGTTAAACAAAAGAAAAGAAAATAAATTGAATTAAAAGGTGGGCTGAGGATTTTGGGAGTTTAAGGCCCGACTAAAAGGTCAAGGCCAGACATTGGGAGGGGGGGTGCGCTAGCAAATTAAATGGGCTTAAAGTTTTGGGGGCCAGATAGGCCCAACGCCAAAGTTTGCAACATTTTGATTAGGAAAATTAGGGTTCGTTCCTTGTACTCACAACGGCGTTGTTTGCCTTCGTTCATCTCTCTCACTCGCTATCGCTCGTCCTCACTGATTTTCCCCTCCCCTCAAGCCGCCGGAGCAACCTTCACTCTCTTCCTAACCATGTTCAAGCGATTCTTTTCCTAAAAAAAAGGTGATGTCTGGTTTTTGAAATCTGAACATTTTCTGTTTTCTTTTTGTTTAATCATTTTTTCGTTTAGATTTGCTTTGTTCATGCTTAGTTCGTTTAACCTATGGTATTGTATGCTTGAGATGCAGAAAAGGGGTACGAAATGGTCATACATGTGAGACTTTCTTTGTGAAGAATAGAGGAAATGTGAGATGGAGCTCCCTGGTGGCTAGAGGTGCGAGGAGAGATGATGACGGTGAGGCACGAGCTTCCGGTGATTTCTTTCTTTTGATGATGATACTTTCTTTTTCCTCTCTCTTGAACTTGAATGTTGATGATGATTGTAACTTTCTGAAACTCTGATTTTGTTGGTAGTTGATGATGATTATTGCTGAAACTTTGATTTTGTTGGTAGTTGATGATGATTATTGCTGAAACTTTGTTACCTCTTTCCTCTCTCTTTGAACTTGAATGTTGATGATGATTATAACTTTCTGAAACTCTTTCCTCTCTCTTGAACTTAAATGTTTATAATGATATTTTCCTTCTGACTTGTTAGTCAATGATGGATAATAATGATGATTATCCTAAGATTTTGTTGGTATGTTTAGATTTGTTGATTTCTGAAGCTTGTTTACAAAATGAAAGTTGGTTGATGGTTCTTGTTGATGATGATAGTAGTTCTGAAACTATTTTTCCTAGTAAGTTTGTTGGATATTGATTGTTGGTTTTGATGAGGCTTATGTTGAAGGTTTTTGATTGATTGTGTAGTTTGGTAGTGCAGTTTGGTTGTTAACAGGTTTTTGGATGTTGGTAGTTTTGGCCTGTTTCTTGAAATTGTTATGCTTTTTTTTGGTTTGTGAAAAGGTGGCACTGGTTTGGAAGTTTGAGACAGTTTGAGAACAGTTACAGGTTTTGTGTATTATCTTGAAGGTTTTTGCAGGTTTGGACTGTGTGTTTAAAGATTGGTAGGCTTGTTTGTTGGTTCACAGGGTTCTTGTGATTTGTTTGCAGTTTTGTTTGATATATTTGGGAACTGCAGGTTTTGGATTGTTGTGAAACTGTTGTGCTATTTGGAACTGTTATTCAGTTTAACAGGTTAGGGGGTTTTGGTTAGCAAGCTGAGAGAGTTGTGCCTTGCAGCTTCAGGCCTCTCTTTTGAAACTTTTATGCAGTTTGGAGTTTGTGGTTTGAACTACTATATGGTTTTGTTTACAGTTTTTGGCTTATTTCTGTTTGGGAATTGCAGGTTTGTAGTTTTGCAAGCTTGTCTCTGTTTGGGATCTGGTGTACAGTTTTGGTTACTGACTCTTTGTTTGTACAGGTTTTCTGTGGTGTTTGAGTTTGATAACAGGTAGGGGTTTGTTGTTTGATTGTGCAGGTTTTGTAGTTTGAAAATGTTTGATGAAAGGTTTTTAACTTGTAGTTTTTGGACTGTTGGTTTTTGTTATTCAGTTTGATTCTGCAGGTTTTTTAGTTTGGTCTAATATCTTTTGGTTTTAGTTTTTTGACCACCCTGCTCTCCTCTTTTCTTCTTGTTGTTTTATGGTATTATATCTTGTGACAGATTTTCTTAGCCAACTGTACAATCTCAAAAAGGTGATATTTCTCCTCTCTCTTTCTCTCTCAATGATAAAGCAGTTTTTGCTTTTCCATTTTTCTGAAAAGTTTGCCTAAATCCCTGGAAAATGATGAAAAGTTGTGACAAGCCTTTTTCTTGTTATATGGTTTACCTCCTATTGCATTGTACTTTCATGCTGCATTGCTTGTGCTGCCTTGGTTCAGTTTGCATCCAGTTGGCCTTATTTGCATTTGAACAATATTTGTTTTGCTTGCAATGCTGAGTTTGCTGCAATTTTAGTTTGACATGCTGTTTGGTTGCTTTGTAAATTGCTTTGTACCCAGTTTGGCACCTTGCTTGTGTTGTTTGTATAGCGGGTTTCAGTTTTCCTTTGAATGCAGTTTTGTTTAGTTGCAATGTTTAGTTTGCCATGCTATTTGGCCTTGTTGCAATTTGGCTGTTATGTTTTCATTTTGGCGCCTTGTGCTTTTCCTTTGAATAATTTTGCTTTTGCGTTCTTCAACTTGCATTTTTATTTTTCCCTTTGTGAACCAAGAAGAGTAATCTTCTTGTGATTTGCAAAGAGAAAAATAAAACGTGATGAAAAATAGCACTCTGATTCCAAATAGCAAACTTTAATGATGAAAATTTTCTTTCTTTTTTTTTGTTTGAAAATTCTTTCTTGATGCTCAATCAACTGTGCTAACCCTTTTTTTTATTTCATGTGAGCGTAAATTGGACGGTGACAAAGCAGAGGAAGCAGGAGACTTTGCAGCGAGCACGGGAGCAATGGAAGCTTAGGCTTAGATTTGTAACTTAGATAGATTTTTCCTTAATTGTAATAATTTATTTTTCAAATACTATAAGTTGTAAAAACCTAAAGCATATGAATAATAATTTATTTTTTGTAACAACATTTGAAATAAATGAAAAATCTTTGTGAGACAATCTGATATCCAATAAAATCTTCTACTGTCAATATCTTGCAATTCTTCCTTCAAGTCTTCACTGATTATTTAAGATTCCTGATTTAAAATAACTGAAACTGCATTCCAATAATTTTAATACAGATAACTTAAACTTTAAGTAATCCAATAACTCTGCAATCTCGTAACCTTGCAACAGCATTCCAATCAAAATACGCAATGTGTATTCCAATAAACAAGCAAACATTTCATTCCATTAACAAAGCAAATGTCTTAACAGACGCACATTATCTTGTTAACCTGGATCAGACAAAACCTGAATATTCCAAATGACAGTCTCAGCTCCCATCTCTTATCCCAGATAAACAAGCCTTGAGAACAACCAGCAATCTTTCAGTAGGCTTAAAAAGTGTGAAAACATGTGACAGTTAATTTGAATTTCTGAGAATTCAGTTTCTTCTAGGAAATGCGAGAAAAACCCTAATTCTTGATCTACTGCCAAAGAAAAATCTGTCTGATCGATTCCTGAGCCAATCTTGAAAATCTGAGAAAACCCTAGGGTTGTGATTTCTTGTGAAAAAAGGAGGGCAAATTTTGGGGTACAACAGCTGCCCCTGTTCAATCTTCTTGAACCTTAAGAGTTAGATCGGCGAGTTTTCCGTTCGCGACTCGAAGGTAAAAGATGATTGGACACTAGATTGTCAATAAATTTGCACTCGTCAAAGCGTAGTTTGAGGGAATGGGCTTAAAGAGGCCATTTAGAGATGTGACAGAATCTTGTCAGAGATGGGCTTAAAGACGCCATCCAAGAATGTTTATTGAATTGTATGTTGTAGGTGAAAGAATGAGTATCAGAAAGGTATCCATGTCCGGAACGTCTCTGAGGTGGGGGTCTGAATAAGCAATAGATTAGCATCCGTGTTTGGAGCATCCGTAAACTGTTTTCATGAGCTGAATTTGAACAAGCGATAGATTAGCATCCGCGTTTGGAGCATCCGTAAACTGTTTTCATGATCCTTGAGTTTGAATAAGCAATAGATTAGTATCCGTGTTTGGAGCATCCGTAAACTGTTTTCATGAGCTGAATCTGAACAAGCGATAAATTAGCATCCGTGTTTGGAGCATCCGTAAACTGTTTTCATGATCCTTGAGTTTGAATAAGAAATAGATTAGCATCCGTGTTTGGAGCATCAGTAAACTGTTTTCATGAGCTGAATCTGAACAAGCGATAGATTAACATCCGTGTTTGGTAGCATCCGTAAACTATTTTCATGATCCTTGAGGTTAGTAGCTTGTTAATCTTATCCTGAAAAGGGTAAAATATTAGCCGAAACACAAAGTTATGTTGCATGAAATGTATGATGCAATATATGTGTTTTATCAATTTTCATGATATATGAATGTAATGTATGCGCATGTAAGCTGATGAGCTATCTTGCTGAGGAAAATAAATCCTTGATTGCTTGGAGATAATAAAATCTTTGACTGTTGTTGGGGAAAATGAATCATGGACCACTGTTGGAGATTCAAGATTTTTGACAACCTCTATGGGGAGAAGCTATACTGCTGGGGAGATCATGAGTTTGGGTTGTATGCCAATCTACTGGGGATTTCAAAAATGAGAAACTCCGTTCTGTTGAGGATACCTGGGGAAAACTGAATGGTTTCCGCTGGGGATCTTAGTGATGCACTGATTTGATTGGCGACTTCACTGGGAAAAAGGTTTAAAAATAAATCCTTGAGGAATTATCTGGTTTTAAAGCGACTCTCCGGGGAAAATGGAGGAAACTGGATGGTCTCCACTGGTGTTCAAAGGTCGAAGGTTTGACTCCGTTGGGGGAAGAAAGTTTCATCCTTACTGAGGGTTTGTAGTTCAAAGTTTTTCTCCGCTGGGGATTGAGAGTTTGAAAACTCAACCCTGATGGGGATTTTTGAAACTTAACTCCGCTGGGGATATGCATTTCAAAGCTTTAGTTCCGCCTAGGATCTGGATGATGTATTGCAGGGGATTTCTCCTGGAATAGCCTAAAGACACTTTCCTACACTTCCATCCTATTAGTAATTATTCTTTCTCATTTCGTTTTATTTGTAAGCAGTGATTATATTCAAATGCATATGCTCATTTAATAAATCATTGGACGTTTTCAAATAAAACACAAGTGTAAAAAAGAAAGAAAAGGCAAACAGTTTTCTGCACTTTGAAGTAACTTTGTATTAACTTTGTGTAAGTATTTTGTACAAAGGAGACAAACATCCTGGTAAGAGAATGTTGTCATAAAATTGAGAAAAATTTATTCAAAGAAAGATGGCTATGTGTAACAATTCCATGGGGTTCCCATTCTGCTATAGCCTTCGTAACTCTGAGTATCTTGTCCATTCGTTGCTTCGTCCGCAGATGATTGGATTGATTAGAAGCTTGGAGTTTGTCCGTGAAGAGATTGCCCTTAAAGTGATTCGACGAGACATAGTCATACGCTTTAATTCCTTTACTTTTGCCTGGACCGCCCTTTCGGGTTTTCGATCCCCGAGAAACCCTTTTTTGCCCAAGTCTCCCTTTCGGGTTTTCAACTTGCCGGGTGTATAGATTTTTTTGTTTATCCCTAATTTTAGCCTGAATCGCCCTTTCGGGTTTTCGATTCACCGGGATGCCCATTTTTGCCCAAGTTTCCCTTTCGGGTTTTCAACTTGTCGGGTCGTTTATGCGTAGTATCTTTTGACTATGTCTGCATTCGCAGGGTGCGGCAGGTCGTCGCCGTCCATGGTGGTTAGAATCGTAGCCCCACCAGAAAAGATGTTTTTGATCACAAATGGTCCTTCGTAAGTAGGAGTCTATTTGCCCCTGGGATCACATTGCGGAAAGATGATCCGCTTGATTACAAGATCTCCGACTTGATATACCTGACGTCTGACTTTCGTATTGAAAGCCTTGATCATCCGTTTTTGATACGTCTGACCATGACAAACAGTAGTAAGTCGCTTCTTGTCAATCAAGTTAAGTTCATCAAGCCGGGTCTGAATCCAATCGTCTTCACTTAAACCAACATCCTTCATAATTCTCAAGAAAGGAATCTGAACCTCCATAGGTAAAACAGCTTCCATGCCATATACCAAAGAAAAGGGGGTTGCCCCAGTTGAAGTTCGCGCCGTGGTACGGTATCCGTGCAGAGCAAACGGTAACATATCATGCCAGTCCTTGTAGGTGACTGTCATCTTTTGAATGATCTTCTTGATATTTTTGTTCGCAGCTTCGACATCACCATTCATCTTGGGCCGATAGGGAGATGAATTATGATGTTGAATCTTGAACTGCTCGCACAGAGCGGTGATCATAGTGTTGTTCAGGTTTGTACCGTTGTCCGTGATGATACGGTCAGGGATACCGTACCGGCAAATGAGGTTCTGCTTGATGAAGCGGGCAACCACATTCTTTGTAACGGAGGCAAAGGAAGCTGCTTCAACCCACTTGGTAAAGTAATAAATGGCCACCAGGATGAAGCGGTATCCATTGGATGTTGTAGGCTTGATCTCTCCAATCATGTCGATACCCCACATTGCGAATGGCCAAGGAGCTGTTAGGACATTGAGTGGAACTGGAGGAATATGTACCTTGTCAGCATAGATTTGGCATTTGTGACAAGTACGGGAATATTTATGACAATCAACTTCCATGGTAGACCAGTAGTAGCCTTCCCTTAGAATCTTCTTAGCCATTGTATGTCCGCTCAAGTGGGTGCCAAATGTGCCACTATGCAGTTCAGTCATGATCTGCTCAACTTCAACCTTTCCCATACAACGAAGCAGAACACAAACATGGTTGCACTTGTATAGGATACCATTGCTCAAGAAGAACTTTGCAGCAAATCTCCTTAAGAACTTTTTGTCGTTGATTGAAGCTCCTTCGGGGTATTCTCGAGTCTTGAGATACCTTTTGATTTCGTGAAACCAGGGTTGTTCCACTATTTCTTCGGTATTAATCTCGTGACAATGTGCAGGTTCGTCCATTCACTCGACGGTGATTTGGGGAGCCTCATTATCCTAGTTAAGTTTAAACATGGAAGACATTGTAGCTAGAGCATCTGCTAGCTGATTTTCTTCTCGCGGGAAGTGCTTGAAGGTAATCTGCTCAAAATGAGGTAACAATGTCAGGACATGTTCTTTGTAGGGGATGAGATTAGGATGTTTAGTGTCCCACTCTTCTTTGATCTGACTGATAACCAAGGCAGAGTCTCCAAACACAACCAAAGATTTGATTCCTAAGTCAATCGCAGCCTTGAGACCAAAGATACAAGCTTCATACTCGGCCATGTTGTTGGTGCAGCTGAAGCAGAGCCTAGCAGTGAAAGGTGTATGGCAACCTTCCGGAGAGATAAGTATCGCGCTGATACCGTTGCCAAGTGCATTTGAAGCACCATAAAAGTACAGGGTCCATCGGGATCCTTGTTCAGGTATGTCATACGATCTATTTCCTTCAATGTTGTCCAATGTCATAATGTCTTCGTCGGGGAAGTCGAAATTCATGGATTGGTAATCTTCAACAGCTTGATGAGCTAGATGGTCAGCTAGTACACTCCCCTTTATAGCTTTTTGGGTTGTGTACTGGATATCATACACGGTCAGGATCATTTACCATCTAGCAATTCTTCTAGATAAAGCGGGCTTTTCGAAGATGTACTTGATCAGATCCATTTTAGAAATTAGCAGAGTGGTATGTGTCAACATATACTGCCTTAGTCGGCGAGCAGCCCATACCAAAGCGCAGCAAGTTTTCTCGAGCAGTGAATGGCGAGTCTCACAGTCAGTAAACTTTTTGCTAAGGTAATAAATGGCATGCTCTTTTCGACCAGACTCGTCATGTTGTCCCAGTACGCACCCCATTAAATTATCCAAAACAGTCAGATACATGATTAACGGCCTTCCTTCGACGGGTGGCATCAAGATAGGAGGTTTTAGCAAATACTCCTTGATTTTATCGAAAGCAACTTGACAGTCATCATTCCATCCAACCACCTGATCTTTCTTCAACAGCTTGAAGATTGGTTCACAGGTAGATGTTAGGTGAGAAATGAACCTTGCAATGTAGTTTAGGCGTCCTAAGAAACCTCTGACCTCATTTTCAATGCGGGGGGCAGGAATTTCTCGTATAGCTTTGACTTTAGCAGGATCAACCTCAATGCCTTTGTTGCTGACGATGAATCCCAAGAGTTTACCAGACCTGACTCCGAAAGTGCACTTGCTAGGGTTTAGTCTGAGCTTATACTCCTTCAATCTGACAAACAGCTTTTGCAGATGGTCGAGGTGTTCTTCTTCTGTTTGTGAACGGGCTATCATACCGTCTACGTAGACTTCAATCTCATGATGTATCATGTCATGAAACAAAGCTACCAAGGCTCGCTGATAGGTTGCCCCGACATTCTTCAGTCCGAAT
Source organism: Vicia faba (assembly GCA_948472305.1). Classification (NCBI taxonomy): domain Eukaryota; kingdom Viridiplantae; phylum Streptophyta; class Magnoliopsida; order Fabales; family Fabaceae; genus Vicia; species Vicia faba. The sequence goes on along the minus strand of OX451741.1, from coordinate 1,517,844,653 downwards.
GGCATCACTTTATAGCAAAAGGTACCCCACTACGTAACAAAGGTAGTCTTCTCCATGTCTTCGGGGGCCATTTTGATTTGGTTGTACCCTGAAAATCCATCCATGAAAGAAAATACCTTATGTTGAGTTGTATTGTCAACCAGGATGTCAATGTGTGGTAGTGGAAAGTCATCTTTAGGGCTAGCCCTGTTTAAATCTCTGTAGTCCACACACATTCTCACTTTGCCATCTTTCTTAGACACGGGCACAATGTTAGCAACCCATTGTGGATAGGAAGTAACAGCAAGAAACCCGGCATTGAACTGCTTCATCACCTCGGCTTTGATCTTCTCAGACATATCAGGCCTCACTCGGAGGACTTTCTATTTAATTGGTGGACAGTCTTCTCTAGTAGGGAGACGGTGAACCATAATATCTATGTCGAGTCCCGGCATGTCTTCATAGGACCAGGCGAAGATCTCAACATAATCATTCAACAGCTGAACTAAGCATTCTTTGACATTTGGCTTCAGGTTGGCACCCACTTTAACCTCTCTTCTGTCTTCGGCAGTACCCGAGTTGATAGTCTCTAATAGCTCTTCATGGGGCAGAATAGCCCTTTCTTTCTGTTGTAGAAGTCTAGCCAACTCTCCAGGCACTTTACAGTCTCCATCACCTTCGTATTCGGCATTATTGACCAGATCTTCAGAGTCACTGAAGGCCATAGCAGAATTGTTACCCATGGAATCCGGAGTGGATGGGTACCTGTATTTTGTGAATGTGGGTGTGTGTAAGGGATAGTCACCTTTAAACAAAATAAAATGTAAAAAGAAAGAAAATGAACACAAAAGTTTATATATGAAAACGTCCATGATTCATTAAAAATGGCATATGAAAATGAAAAATCATAACCCTTACAAATGGACCTATATGCCCCGGGTAAGGCACAAGGCAAAAAGAGTGTACAAATTGTTTAATAATTATTACAGACCAACGTAAATGTTCGAAAGATAAATTAATGATTGATGAAAGTAATGGGAACGAAGTCTTTTGCCTCCCAATTGTTCAGTCCTCCTTCAATGGTCGGGAAAATCCAATCTTCAAAATTGCTCTCATCTTCAACATCTTCCAAAGCATGAACTCCGTGATGAGTGATCTTTAATGGTGGTCCTCCAGCCCGGGAGCGACGCACAGCCTTCTGACCAACAGCAGTGAAACCCAAACCGAACATATCTGTCTTGAAAGGAAAATCTGGTAGCTGACCCCACACTGTGCTTCCTCCTTCCTCGATCACAACCTTCGCATCTTTAAGGGATGACATTCGAGACATAGGCTTGGTAATAATGGGTACAGAAGTCGTTGTCTTAGCTGCCGCAACTTCAGGAGAAACCTCTTCAAAGTGTTGGAAAGGGGTTTCTATGAATTCACCATCTAACTCCACATAGCGGAAAGAGTTAAGGTGGCTTATCATATACTCCTCCTCACCATGAACCATTATGATTTTACCCTGAACTGGGTATTTGAGCATTTGGTGTAGAGAAGAAGTGACTGCCCCAGCATTGTGGATCCAAGGTCTTCCCAACAAACAAGAGTATGAAGGACGGATGTCCATCACATAAAATGTAGAGTTGAAAATTTATGTTCCCGCCTTAATTGGGATGTCCACCTCTCTGTGGACCATCCGCTTAGAACCGTCAAAGGCTCTAACAATGATATTACTGGGCTGTAAGGTCAAACCTTCACAGTCTAGTCTGTCCAATGCTTTCTTTGGCAGGACATTTAAAGATGACCCAGTATCAACCAGAACGTGAGCAAGTGTGGTCCCTCTGCACTCTACTGAAACATGCAGCGCATCATTATGCTTTCTTCCCTTAGATGTTAGATCGGCATCAGAGAATCCAAGAACATTGTCGGCGGTTAGGTTGGCTACACACTCTTGAAACAGATCCGCAGAAGTTTCTTGAGGCACGTGCATCATCTTCAGGAATTTGATCAAGGCTTTGGCATGAGCCTCGGAATAAAGCAATAGAGCCAGCATGGAGATTTTTGAAGGGGTTTGCCCCAGTTGTTCTACGACATCATAGTCGTTTTTCTTAATTATTTTTAAAATTTACTCCATTTCCTTTTGGGTGGTCTCGGGGATGACCAAAGGCTGAGCCCTCGTCCTGACGGGTGCCTCTTGGATCCCCTTACCTTTATCAGCAGCAACGGCAGAGGGTACAACTTCGGGAGTAACAATTTCTTCAATCACTGGACTTCATATAGATATCTTGACTGGCACAGAAGCACTTAAGGGTCCGAAGATTTCCCTTGGAGGAGCAATCTCTAGAGAGAAGATTCTTCCGCTACGAGTGATCTTACTTGTCCCCGCAATATTTCCTATGTCAGGAGTTTCTTCATCAGAATTCTCTTCCACTGGTTCAATCTGCTTAACACCGTGGTAGAAAATCTCTCCTCCATAATTTCGCGGTATCATCTTATTGGACTTGTATGGGATAGGCCCCGACATAGTAATCTTCAGCGGTACAAACTTTGGATCGGGTGTAATCTTAACAGGTCTTTTGGAGACCTGGGGAAGATTGTCGAAAATGGTAATTATAGCAATATCGTTGATTGGAGTAACAGGAGTAATAGGAGTAACAGAAGTTTTCTGAAAGAGGATCTCTTGATTATCCATTAGGCGTTGGACGCCTAACTTCAATAACGGACAGTCAGATTGTAGAGACGAACAAAAGTAAAAATCTTTTTCACAGCCTGGGAAGATCCCGGCTTTCAACAGATTTATCTTGATCATTGGCAAAGGGGTCATTAAGTCATCAACAGCAGCAACATACAAATCCTCTTCAATAGCATGGGCACTGTGACCATGCTTTGGCATTGGGGCAGAAATCACATTCGGCTTTTCGGGCGCATCGAATTCTACCTCCTTGGCATCTATTAAATCCTGGATCTTGTTTTTGAAGGTCCAAAAGTTGTTGGTGTCGTGCCCTATGCTATCTGAATGATAAGCACATTTTGCGTTGGGATGGTAATGTGGATAAGTGGTATTTGTATTCTTCGGTGCCTCTCTCAAATTAGCAAGGTTTAATTTCAGGAGATGGGGGAGGACCTGAGCGGGTGTCATGTTTATCTGGGTATATTGCCGTTGTGGCCTTTCTACCCTTTGTTGATAGGTTCTGGGTTGATCATTCCTTGGTTGACTATTTCTAGGCTGGTCCGATGCGGACTTCTGAATTAATACGGCCCCCACTGCTGGCCGGCGTTCCTCTCTTCCCCGTACTCTTTGAGAGTATATAGCTGAGACTTCTTTCTTAGCTGGAAAAGTTTTCTTGACGGCAACGGAAGTAGCGGTGTCCTTCTGAATTTTACCGCTCTTGATGCCAGCTTCAACTCGTTCACCAGTCAGAATTAACTCAGTGAACCCCGCCGATGAACTCCCTATCAGGTGATTAAAGAATGGACCAGACAGCGTCCCCAAAAACATATCAACAAGCTCTCTTTCAGACAAAGGTGGTTGCACCCTTCCAGCCAAGTCCCTCCACTTCTAGGCATACTCTTTAAACCCTTCATTAGAGACCATACCCATACTCTGTAGTTGAGTACGAGTAGGTGCTAAGTCTGTGTTATATTGATATTGTCTGTAGAAAGCAGCAGCCAAATCCTTCCAATTATGTACGTCAGCCCTCTCAAGCTGGTAAAACCAGTCCAATTGCGTACCCGAAAGACTATCTTGAAAAAAGTGGACCCACAGATCCTTATCAGAAGAATGAGGTTGGATCTTTCTGACGTAAGACCGTAGGTGCATCTTCGGACAAGACAAACCATCGTATTTGGAAAATGTAGGCACCTTGAATTTAGGGGGAATCACAATCCCAGCAACCAACCCTAGCTTCTTCCCAAAGTAGCCACCCCGACTCTTTTCTTTTTCTCTTTTTCCTTTTCTTTTTCTTTCTCCTTCTCTAACAGTGCTTTAAGGTCCTCTTGACCCTTTGCCAAAGTCATGAGGAGTTGTTGGAACTATGAATTTTGTGCTTGTAGGTCTTTGATCATCTGCTCTATATCCATCTTGCTGAAATAAACAGCAGAAAGATAAGGAAACCTGGTGTGAAGACCTGTTTATGCATATGATGAATGATATGTATTCATTTAATGCATTCAAGGATTCAGAAATTCAAAGTTGTTGCAAACAAAAAGAACACACGTCATATTAATAAGAAGAACTTTGTTAGTACATAAATGCCCCATGGGCAAAATAAATACAAAATTCTAATGTAAAAAGACGTTGTGCATCCTCTTTGGTGCGATGTAGGTGTTGAGAGTCTGCTCTTCATGGAGTCGACGAGTAAGTTCCAAAACCTTCTTCTTACTGGCGTAGAAGTTGGCTTCAAAAGTGTTCCATTCTTCCTTGAGTTGTATCCAACTCTTTTGCAAATCTTCCAATGATGTTGGCATGTCAGGGTGTAGGAGGGTGTATGGAACCTCTCCTTCCATAACAAGCTCTTTGATCATAGGGAGAATGTAGGGGTAAGGCATCATAAGACTCTGGGCGCGGGTTCGTACCCACTTGAGGTAAGGCTCAAGGGGGATGGAATTCTTGTGTCCCAGTGTCTTGCTGTCCACTTTGTTGGGCATCCTCCAAGCTCGGATAAACCTTTGTCGAAGTCCTTGAGCGTCGTTGTCGAAGTCAAAAACCAAGTCTGGAATCAGCATGTCATGAGGGCCATCCCTTCGGGCATACCCAAACTGTCTCAGAGCTAAGCAGGGGTTGTAGGTAATGCCTCCCCTAATGCCAAGTAATGGGACATTAGGGAATTCCCCACAATGATCAATGATGATGACATTTTCTCTAGACCAAGAACACCAATGAACATCAGAATGTGTAAGAGTCATCAATCGTTGCAACCACCTCAAGCCTTGTTCATTCTTCAAGACTGACTGGGGAAGGTGAGAAATAAACCACCTTGCTAGAAGAGGAGTACATCACATGAGAACACCTCTTTTCCTCATTGTTCGTGTGTGAAATGAGTGTAAGATGTCCCCAAGCAATGTAGGCACAGGATTCCGAGATATGAAAATCTTGACAGCATTCACATCTATAAGTTGATCAGGGTTTGGGAACAAGACCAACCCATAGATGAGAAGTGCTAAAATCTCCTCAAAAGCTTGCAGAACTAGAGAATTACAACATTCTTGTGCCTTCTCAAACAGAGACTTTTCCAAGAAACCCTTGACACCACTTCTGGTTTCCCAATGACCTTTGATATTAGATGGTTGCAAGTGTAAGGCTTGAGCAACATCTTCAGGCTTTGGCTCTCTTTCCGTATCGTTGTAGGGTAGTTGATGGAGAATAGGAATCCTCAGAAGTTGAGAAAATTCCTCCAAAGTAGGTACTAGTTGGTAATCAGAAAATGTAAAGCAATGATGTAGGGGGTCAAAGAACTGGAAGAGAACTTTCACCATGTCTTCTTCAATGTTGGAGTTGACCAAGTTGAGAAGTCTACCATTTCTTTCAGTGAAGGGAGAATTCTCTGGAATCTTGGAAGTAAGCTCCTTGAGTAGAGGAGGAATTCTCACAAGGTTGACCTGAATAGTTTTTCTACGGAGTGATTCCATGACCTACAAAACAGGAACAAAGATGAAGATCCAAACCCTTGAAATGGTTAGTGGATGCAAATGATGCTTCATGATGTTCATGATGTATGCACAAGTATATGTACAAGTAAATCACACAAGATCCTAGTTTCAGGCTTGCATGGGGTTTCATAGGTAAGTACCCTCTTGAAGTTTAGTTGGCTCAACCTGTCCTATAAATAGTAACCGGGTTCTAAGGAGCTCAATATCACCGAATTATTTTCTGTGTTCATTGTTTCAATTTAGCCACTTTACTGGCTTCCGAAATATTCCAAGAAAACAACCCTCAATGAGTGTAGTATCGAGTATCTACCAACTTTGGACTACACCAAAGCCGGTCATCTCACTACCCATAAAAAGGCCAAGATGGTCAAGTAAAGGTTCTAAAAGTCTATTAGTGCTTCATGACATCACTCAGCGGCCCCATATTCTCTTTGATTGACTCAAAGGCTACCGGTACCCACAAATATGTCGCACTAATATAGCTATTGCTTCAACCATGTCGGTATACCCCGCACAGTTTCCACAATGTATTGCTATTTACCTATGAATGTTTCCCAAATCCGGGTAAAGGATTCAAACCCAAACAATAGAACCAAATGTAAAGCAATCAAAGCAAACAAAGTAAGCATGTAAAGGTGATCTAAACCCTAAGGTAACCCTACTTTTAGAGAATAGATCCTCAGCAGAGTCGCCAATTCTGTGATACGGTGGGAGAACTGACTTAAGGTTTTGCGTTTGTGTTCGCAATTGTGCGGTTTAGCAAGAGTCGCCACCGACTTTTTATTTTAGCCAAAGGAAAGGTCAAAAAGCACAGGAAAGACCTTTGACATGTTTTCTTGGGTTCGGGGGGTAGATTATGAAAAGGGAAGGTGCTAGAACCCTTTTCATCCTTGGTTATCCATGGGCTCTTAGTTACTTGTTTAGATCACTTGCTTTTGCTTTTCAATTGTTTGAAATGGTGCTTTGTGCGTGGTTTTTGAAAATGCTTTGAAAAAGAGGCCTTGTCTAGGCAACCTTTGTAATGATTCTTGTTTGAATATATACAAAGGTGTTTGTCTTTTGAAAAGATATTTCAATGTTTGAAAGTTTGATTTGGGAAATGTTTTGAAATTGTGTTGTGAGGTGTGTTTGAAAATAACAAGGATGTTTTGCAAGTTTTGTTCAAGTAACTAAGAGTTGTCTACCCTATTTTACTCAAAGATCTTTCCTACACATTTTTAACCCTTTTGACAGTGTTGTTTTACCATTGCATTTGGTAAACAACCTTGTGTTTGGATGTTAAACGGGACAGGCGCGGGTCATCGCATACAATCATTGAAAGCAACTTTTGAGACGCTCTAGCAATTTTGTAAGGGACGAGATCGTTTTATCGAAGGCAACATCGAGGGTCATCGAGGGACTACGATCTTTGTTTTTTGAAGGGTCATTTGCTAGAGTGTCTCATATTCGAGGGACATGATTGCATTTCCGAGGCAACAAGCGAGGTTATCCTAGGGGTGCTCGTGTGAGAAGTGTATTGATTTTAAATTATTTATTATTGGATTAGGTCATCTAGCGATGGATTTTAGAATCTTGCCATACACGCCTAATTACTATACAGTATATAGAAAGCAATAATTTGCAGAAATTGAAAGTCTAAGCTATTACAAAAGTATTCGGGGATGGGGGTACAATTATTACAAATGGGGATGAATCTCACAAGAATAACAATGTCCAAATATCAAGTATTACAACCAAATCGAATTGTCGCAATTAAATACAAAGTTATAACAAATTATGAAATTAAGAAAATCAATAAATTATGGAATGCATTTATTTAAAAAGAGATAAATAAAATCTATTCTAAAAGATTAAAAATTATTATTATTCTTTTTTTGTATTTTTATTAATTTTAAGAGGAAAATCTTAAAGAAAAGAAATTAAACAAAATCTTTATTATTTGGTATTTTTATTAATCAATAAAAAAGGGTTTAAAGAAAACAAAATTAATTAAATCAATTTAAATGCTTTTTTGGTATTTTATCAAATGAAACAAGATTAATTAATAAAAGAAGAAAATAAAACTAATTTAAGAAAATCAAAGTAATTTGCCAAAATAAAATTTTAATATATTATTTAGTGTTATTATTAACTAAGAGAAAAGAAAAACAAATTAAAAAAAATGAATTAATTAAAAGATATTAGTATTTGTTAAACAAAAGAAAAGAAAAGAAAAGAAATTGAATTAAAAGGTGGGCTGAGGATTTTGGAAGTTTAAGGCCCAACTAAAAGGTCAAGGCCAGACATTGGGGGGGGGGGGGGGGGGGTGCGCTAGCAAATTAAATGGGCTTAATGTTTTGGGGGCCAGATAAGCCCAACGCCAAAGTTTGCAACATTTTGATTAGGAAAATTAGGGTTCGTTCCTTGTACTCACAGCGGCGCCGTTTGCCTTCGTTCATCTCTCTCACTCGCTATCGCTCGTCCTCACTGATTTTCCCCTCCCCTCAAGCCGCTGGAGCAACCTTCACTCTCTTCCTAACCCTGTTCAAGCGATTATTTTCCTAAAAAAAAGGTGATGTCTGGGTTTTGAAATCTGAACATTTTCTGTTTTTTTTTTGTTTAATCATTTTTTCGTTTAGATTTGCTTTGTTCATGCTTAGTTTGTTTAACCTATGGTATTGTATGCTTGAGATGCAACAAAGGGGTACGAAATGGTCATACCTATGAGACTTTCTCTGTGAAGAATAGAGGAAAGGTGAGATGAAGCTCCCTGGTGGATAGAGGTGCGAGGAGAGATGATGACGGCGAGGCACGAGCTTCCGGTAATTTCTTTCCTTTGATGATGATACTTTCATTTTCCTCTCTCTTGAACTTGAATGTTGATGATGATTGTAACTTTCTAAAACTCTGATTGTGTTGGTAGTTGATGATGATTATTGCTGAAACTTTGTTACCTCTTTCCTCTCTCTTTGAACTTGAATATTGATGATGATTGTAAATTTCTGAAACTCTTTCCTCTCTCTTGAAATTGAATGTTGATAATGATATTTTACTTCTGACCTGTTAGTCAATGATGGATAATAATGATGATTATCCTGAGACTTTGTTGGTATGTTTAGATTTGTTGATTTCTGAAGCTTATTTGCAAAATGAAAGTTGGTTGATGGTTCTTGTTGATGATGATAGTAGTTCTGAAACTATTTTTCGTAGTAAGTTTGTTGGATATTGATTATTGGTTTTGATGAGGCTTCTGTTGAAGGTTTTTGATTGATTGTGTAGTTTGGTAGTGCAGTTTGGTTGTTAACAGGTTTTTGGATGTTGGTAGTTTTGGCCTGTTTCTTGAAACTGTTATGCTTTTTTTTGGTTTGTGAAATGGTGGCACTGGTTTGGAAGTTTGAGACAGTTTGAGAACTGTTACATGTTTTGTTTATTATCTTGAAGGTTTTTGCAGGTTTGGACTGTGTGTTTGAAGATTGGTAGGCTTGTTTGTTGGTTCACAGGGTTTTTGTGATTTGTTTGCAGTTTTGTTTGATATATTTGGGAACTGCAGGTTTTGGATTGTTATGAAACTGTTGTGTTGTTTGGAACAGTTATTCAGTTTAACAGGTTAGGGGGTTTTGGTTAGCAGGCTGAGAGAGTTGTGCCTTGCAGCTTCAGGCCTCTCTTTTGAAACTGTTATGCAGTTTGGAGTTTGTGATTTGAACTGCTATATGGTTTTGTTTACAGTTTTTGGCTTGTTTCTGTTTGGGAATTGCAGGTTTGTAGTTTTGCAAGCTTGTTTCTGTTTGGGAACTGGTGTACAGTTTTGGTTACTGGCTCTTTGTTTGTACAGGTTTTCTGTGGTGTTTGAGTTTGATAACAGGTTGGGGGTTTGTTGTTTGATTGTGCAGGTTTTGTAGTTTGAAAATGTTTGATGAAAGGTTTTTAACTTGCATTTTTTGGACTGTTGGTTTTTGTTATGCAGTTTGATTCTGCAGGTTTTGTAGTTTGGTCTAATATCTTTTGGTTTTAGTTTTTTGACCACCCTACCCTCCTCTTTTCTTCTTGTTGTTTTATGGTATTATATCTTGTGACAGATTTTCTTAGCCAACTGTACAATCTCAAAAAGGTGATATTTCTCATCTCTCTTTCTCTCTCAATGATAAAGCAGTTTTTGCTTTTCCATTTTTCTGAAAAGTTTGCCTAAATCCCTGGAAAATGATGAAAAGTTGTGACAAGCCTTTTGCTTGTTATATGGTTTACCTCCTGTTGCATTGTAATTTCCTGCTGCATTGCTTGTGCTGCCTTGGTTCAGTTTGCATCTAGTTGGCCTTATTTGCATTTGAACAATATTTGTTTTGCTTGCAATGCTGAGTTTGCTGCAATTTTAGTTTGCCATGCTGTTTGGTTGCTTTGTAACTTGCTTTGTACCCAGTTTGGCGCCTTGCTTGTGCTGTTTGTACAGCGGGTTTCAGTTTGCCTTTGTATGCAGTTTTGTTTAGTTGCAATGTTTAGTTTACCATGCTATTTGGCCTTGTTGCAATTTGGCTGTTATGTTTTCATTTTGGCGCCTTGTGCTTTGCCTTTGAATAATTTTGCTTTTGCATTCTTCAACTTGCATTTTTATTTTTCCCTTTGTGAACCAAGAAGATCAATCTTCTTGTGATTTTCAAAGAGAAAAATAAAACGTGGTGAAAAATAGCACTCTGATTCCAAACGGAAAACTTTAATGATGAAAAATTTCTTTCTTTTTTTTTTTTGAAAATTCTTGCTTGATGCTCAATCAACTGTGCTAAACCCTTTTTTTTCTTTCATGTGAGCTTAAATTGGACGGTGACAAAGCAGAGGAAGCAGGAGACTTTGCGGCGAGCACGGGAGCAATGGAAGCTTAGGCTTAGATTTGCAACTTAGATAGATTTTTCCTTAATTGTAATAATTTATTTTTCAAATACTATAAGTTGTAAAAACCTAAAGCATATGAATAATAATTTATTTTTTGTAACAACATTTGAAATAAATGAAAAATCTTTGTGAGACAATCTGATATCCAATAAAATCTTCTACTGTCAATATCTTGCAATCCTTCCTACAAGTCTTCACTGATTATTTAAGATTCCTGATTTAAAATAACTGAAACTGCATTCCAATAATTTCAGTATAGATAACTTAAACTTTAAGTAATCCAATAACTCTGCAATCTCGTAACCTTGCAACAACATTCCTATCAAAATATGCACTGTGTATTCCAATAAACAAGCAAACATTTCATTCCATTAACAAAGCAAATGTCTTAACAGTCGCACATTATCTGGTTAACCTGGATCAGACAAAACCTGAATATTCCAAATGACAGTCTCAGCTCCCATCTCTTATCCCAGATAAACAAGCCTCGAGAACAACCAGCAATCTTTCAGTAGGCTTAAAAAGTGTGAAAACATGTGACAATTAATTTGAATTTCTGAGAATTCAGTTTTTTCTGGGAAATGCGAGAAAAACCTTAATTCTTGATCTACTGCCAAAGAAAAATATGTCTGATCGATTCCTGAGCCAATCTGAAAAATCTGAGAAAACCCTAGGGTTGTGATTTCTTGTGAAAAAGGGAGGGCAAATTTTGGGGTACAACAGCAGGTTATGGTAAAACAGACGTCTAGCAAGGGGCAAAGGGGGTTTATTTTCCTCTAGCCAATGCCGTCAAAAGATCAAAACACGATAACTTGAGTCAGGAGCTATGACCCACTTGATATGGTGAGCTTGATTCTTGTAGAAGGACACTCTATGATACAAAGTTCTTCAAATCTACAAATTTCACATGCTGACATCCTCTTGTTTACCCTGTAAGTCCTTGAAAACATTGCATACGCATATCACACATGTTATTGCATAAACAGGTTTCAAAGCAGGGTTCTCATCTTCTTCGCTGTCTATTTCAGCAAATAAAGAAATGGCTCTTGAAAACACAATTAAAGATCTTCAAGCTCAAAACGCTCAATTCCCATAAATGTTCCCGACTCTGACTCAGGGGCAGGAAGAGTTGAAAGCGCTCCTTGCTGGGGACCTGGCTAAGAAAAGTCCTGAAGACGATAAGGACGAACGATTGGAACAACTGCAAGCTGAGGTAGAAGCAATGAGAACCCAGATGCTGGGGCAGATGGCTCTTATCCAAGGCCTAGCCCTGGGACAAGAAGAGCTTAGAGCCATTATTAATAAAATTCATCAAGACGGATGCAACCGTATGAAACAAATAGTCGAGGTTGGAGATCAAGTCATTCAATAACCCCTGATGGGACGAAAAGTTGGCTTGGAGAATAGACCTTTCCAAATTGCTGCTATGTCACAAGCCCAACCACAACCTCGTCAACAACAACAAGGCAATCGGCATAAGCGAAATACATCTGAAAGACACTTCACCAAAATCGACATGTCATTGGCTCAAGCATTGCAACGCATGTTGGAGGCCAAGTTGGTTATGTTAAGGGGCCCTCCTCAGAATCCTAACACATCCTCCCCAAGGTACAATCCAAATGCAAGATGTGTTTACCACTCCAACAGTCCGGGACATGATACAAATGGTTGCTGGGCTCTGAAGAACAAAATTCAGGATATGATTGACACCAAAGAGATTGAATTCGACCCTCCAGAGACTCACAAAGTGATCACTGCTCCTAGGCCAAATCATTGAGAATGTCCAGTTCATTTTTTATTTTTCATTTGTAATTTCATTTGTTGTTCAAACAATTATTGTTATGCCGAACTTTGGTTTTCCCATTAATGCATCGCATATGTTTGTCTTGGATAATTTCATTGTCATTTTATTTAAAATGTTAAACTACTTTCCTTTTGTGATATTCAACTCTCGATTAAAAATCTCTAAGCCTTTAGAGGGAGGATGACGAAAACGATACCATAATCTCTACATTATGCTATTGAACAGACCTTGCTGACGATGTACAGGCGTTGTTTCAAATCCCAAATAATGGAGTTATAAGGAAGATAATCCCTAGTCAACCCTTTGAGCCAAAGAATTAGGAGTTTTCTTTTCACGTAAATTAAAACCCTTAATCATAACCTGGAGCAGGGTAGTTTCTCAGTCAATTCAGGCGCGCATTCAGTCGCAATCTTCCGCTTCGTACACAATGAATAGCATCGAAGACGTCCTTCTAAATCAAAAGACGGTGATGGTTCCACATAATCATTAAGACAGGAAGTCAGTATCTCTAAAAAAAGCATATTAAGTCAAAACCTATGAAGGAGACTTAAGAAAAAGAAGAAGAAAAACGGGGCATCCTGCTGACTGTAATCACAAAAAGAAACAGTTCAGGCAAAAGAAGGGATAACGAAAACCAAAAAAAAGAGGTCCCACAAATCCTCGACAAAAAAAAGGTTACAAAAATGACTGCCTATTCAAAATAAACTGTCAGTATCCGAACCATCACCGAAACATCAAGGACAAGATGCTGAACTCAATTGGGATCTAAACGCACAATTAACTGGGCATAGGACTGAAGAACATCACGAAGAGTGGGTGGGTACAAATAAACTTTGAGCCTTTATCCTTTGTTTCTTGAACTGTGAACCAGGCCACGCTACAACCCTTAAAAGTTCTAACTAAAGCATAAGTTAGTTCAGAAGCATACTGTCACAAAAGGTATCCTGACTCCTGTAGGACTTACTATAAATCCCGAGTTGATATCACTCTCTTGCAAAATTTGTTTTACTGAAAAAATGAATTTTCAAACTTCAAGACAAACATAAACCTTCATTATTTGAATATCATTGTTTGCATATAGTTATCTGTTCGACAACAGAGAAATTCACATGACGAATATCTAGTGAATAAAAACTTTCTCAAAGAAAAGGCTCACCTCAAGTGGAAAAACACTTCCAACCAAGGGGCACGGCATGATCATTGTCCATCATATGGGGCAGTCAAGTCAAGATTCAAGGAATCTCTCAAAAATGCCAAACAACCAGTGACAGATCTCCATCTGAATCATTTGGGGCATTAGACATTGTTCTGGACTGGGCCCGACAGGCCCAAAAGCATTGCTAAGGCCCAATCCAAATGGACTTGCTGAGGACCACGCCGACCAAAGGGTCACAGTCGTGCCCGACGTCTTCCCTGAGGTCACGTGCTCGACCTCTACACCTCCAGCTCGACATCCTGCTGTCCAGCTCGACGTCACCTCGAGCACCCCAACTAGGGCAGACTCAGTCCACTGCACTCCCAACGAGGCCCCGAAAAGACCGCGTCTCCGTCCGCCCGCACTTCATGCAGAACATCCAGGAAGGGGACCACGTGCGGGTCCCCACTACGCACGTAGAACCTGGCAGTTCCTCTATTGGGCCAAATCTGCCCGGCCCAATGAAGGAACCTTGGCCCAGCGCTGGGGGCTATAAATACCCTCTATTTCCAGAGGGTCAGGTATTCATCATTCTACCCATACACTTAATTATTGCCTGCTCGTGCTTCTACTTACTTCAGCATCGGAGTGCCTTGCAGATACCCCCCCCCCCCCCCACCTCGTTCAAAAAGCTTTCAGCTCGGAGCCAGCCGTGACGGTCCATTTCTGATCAGGTCAGATCAGTGGCGCCGTCTGTGGGAATCTAGCTTCCCCGTCTTACAAACAACTCAAAAGACCAAAGCTCAATTCAACTACCTGTCATGGCTGATCCAGCTCGCGATGAGCAGAACGTCCGTGTCGCCAACACAAATAACGGCACGGCGGATAAAAACGGACACCTCGATAACCCCGGCGACCCCGGCCATAGTACCATTCCTGTGACGACCGCCCCTGGAACTTCCTCCTACAGGGACGGGGCTACTGCATCATCCTCCCCGCTCCCACCACCACTTGAAGACGACCTGGTGGCCCTCGCTCATTACAAAGCTGCCCGGTTCCATGAAGTCCCAGTTCCCGCCGGGGCAGATGCCACGACTCAGGCACTGTTCGCGGCCATTAATCAGACAAACTATCTCATCTTCGCCCAAGGAGAAAGACTAAGGGCGCTTGAAGATGACAGAAGACCCCCGAGGAGGCATCGGAGGCCATATTCTCCACCTCCTCGGGTCACAGAAGTTCGACACCCTTCTCCCCCGCGGAGACACTACAGGGAGAACTCCAGAAGCCCCTCTCCCCGGCCAAAGCAGAGGCGCCCCTATTTGGAGAGACAGTCCGTCATCCCTGCCGGAGAACCCATCCGCGACCCGGCAAGGCATGACAAGAGACACGCCGGGGACGGGCGTGTAACATTCAACCACCGAGCATCACGCTCGAGGGAGACTCAGCACGACCACCGTGCCAGACAATACTACAGGTCCCCATCTCTGTCTCCGGAGAGGAGCGACGAGGACGACCCCCACGGTCCCCTGTCGCAGGCCATCATGGATGCACCCATCCCCCCGGGCATGGAGAAGCCCCCACATCTGAAGGAGTATGACGGAGTTGCAGACCCGGTCGACCACATTGACGGGTTCGAGGCCATGCTCCATTATCATAATGTCGGGGGGCCCATCAAGTGCCGTCTTTTCCCCACGACTCTCAGGAAGGCGGCCATGGACTGGTACAAAGGCCTCGCCCCGGGCTCAATCACCTCGTGGCAGAACCTGAAGAACCAGTTCATCAGTTCCTTCACCTCTTCTCGACGCCATCCAAAGACCGAGGCGGCGCTCGAGGCCATCATCCAAAGACAGGATGAGACCTTGAGGGAGTTCATTAACCGCTTCAACCGAGAAGCGATACAGGTCCCCTGCACGGACCACATGAAGAGATACCTGCTGGAGAGGGGGCTCCTCCCCGGCACAGAATTCAGGAAAGCCGTGGGAATCGAGCCGCCCAGGTCTTTCGACGCCCTCCTCAATAAAGCTCGAGCATATATGGATTACGAGGAGAGGGAAGCTGCCAACAGGGCCCGAGACTCCAGGACTCGGGGTCCCAACAACAGCAGCAGCTCACGCCAAGAGGCTCCTCCCCGACGTACCGGGGAGAAAAGGAAAGAAGACCGACCCCGGGAAGTCCAAGAACAAAGGGGCCCCTTGGGCCGTTTCACCGAGTACACTCCGCTCACAGCTTCCCGCGAGCGTATTCTGGCGGAGTGTGCCAGTACAGACTTCAAGGACGGCAGCGTCAAGCGTCCCCGACCTGCTCCTGCCAAGCCAGGGGCGGATAAAAATAAATACTGTCAATACCATAGGAGTCATGGTCATCTGACAGAGGACTGCGTCCACCTCAAGGACGCCATTGAAACCCTCATCAAGGGAGGGAGGCTCGCGCAGTACAGGCGAAACGACGCTCCTCATCGTGACGCCCATGAAGCCAAGGAGCCAGAAGAAGACGCCCGACCATCAGACGAGTCGGTGCCTATCCAGACCGCCTTCTCGGTAACCAGGCCCGAGGATTTCGACATTCCCGAGCACCTGCAGGAGCCGCTGACAACACACAGCAGGTGGGAATACTTTCCCTCCGCCATGGTTATCAACGGGGGCGGGTTCAACGACCTCACCATCAATTCAGCTAAGAGGAAGTTGGACGAGCTGGTCGACGCGGCTCCCCCGCAAACAGTAACGTTCGAAAGGGTGAAGGGCAGGTCAGAGCCCATCACCTTCTACCTAGAAGAACTCCTCGGCAGAGCCCCGAACGCGGTCATCCCCTTACTGATAAGGGCAAGAATGGCCAATTTTGACGTGCATCGCATCCTGGTCGACGAAGGGAGTTCCGTCGACGTGATGTATAGCCAGCTGTTCCGAACCTTACAGCTGGACGACTCACATCTCTCTCCGTATGTGGGGTCGGATCTACAAGGCTTCAACGGCTCGACTTCCAAACCTTGGGGTTATGTCGAGCTCCTGGTTACGTTCGACGAAGGAACGGCTACGAGACAAGTTAAGGTCCGGTTCCTCGTCATTGACTGCCCGTCTCTATACAATTGCATCTTGGGGAGACCGACACTGGCAGAGCTAACAGCGGTGCCCTCGACCGTCCATCTGAAGATGAAGTTCTACACCAGGAGGGCACGGGTAGCCACCATCCAAGGAGACCTAGCTGCTGCCCGTAGGTACTTCAACGCTGCTTCCAAGGGACGGGATACCGTCGACATTGGGACCAGACCCGCTAAAAGGACAAAACAGGAGCCCGACAGGAAAGCATCCCCCGAGGAAGAAGTCCAGAAGGCTCCACCAAAGGTCGACTCCATAGCCCTCGACGCCCGCTTCGATCAGGACGAGCCATCCAGCAGCGAGCAAATCCCACTCCGACCAATACCGGACGGGGATTTTGAACTCGTTCCCCTCGGCACAGACCCGACCAAGGGAGTGAAGATTGGCAAAGACCTCCCCGACTTGGCCAGGAAGCAAATCAAGGCATGTCTGCGCGAGAATGCTGATCTCTTCGCCTGGAGCGCTGCGGAGATGCCCGGACTCGACCCTGAGGTCGCCTGTCACCACCTCGCCATTGATCCAGCCGCCAAGGCCGTAGTACAACGTAGGCGTAGGCAGTCTCCAGAAAAAACGGAGGCTGCTGAAAAAGCTGTAAAAGACCTCCTAGAGGCAAATTTTATTTCTGAAGCCCGGTATTCCACCTGGCTGTCAAATGTTGTACTTGTGAAAAAGAATAATGGAAAATGGACAATGTGCGTTGATTATACTGATCTCAACCGGGCTTGCCCGAAAGATGCTTTTCCCTTGCCTAACATAGACATGCTGGTCGACAACTCGGCCGGCTACAAAACTTTGTCGTTCATGGACGCCTATTCGGGATATAACCAAATCCCAATGGCCCTGGGCGACAAACACTGCACGGCATTCATGACCAGCTCGGGCAACTATTACTACAACGTAATGCCCTTTGGACTGAAAAATGCCGGAGCAACTTACCAACGCATGATGAACAGAGTTTTCAACAAACAGATCGGCGACATGCTCGAGGTATATATGGACGACATGATCGTCAAATCCCGAGCAGACACCGACCACGCAGCTCATCTCAAGACAGTCTTTTCCCAAGCAAGGCAATGTAATATGAGGTTCAACCCCGAGAAATGTACGTTCGGGGTTAAGGCAGGAAAATTCCTTGGATTCTATCTAACAGAACGGGGAATCGAAGCCAACCCCGACAAATGCCGGGCATTCTCCGACCTCCCAACATCGACGTCGAAGAAGTCGATACAAATCATGAACGACATGCTCACGTCGTTGTCCCGCTTCGTCGCGAAGTCTGCTCAGCACACCCTTCCCTTCTTCAAACTCCTTCGAAAGGAAGCAGCCTTCGAATGGAATGAGGAATGCGAGCAAGCACTTCGCCACCTAAAGCAAAGCCTGTCTCAGCCGCCCGTGCTATCTCGACCTGACGACGGGAAACCGCTGTACTTATACTTGGCCGTTTCAAACGAAGCCATCAGCGCAGCTCTTGTCCGCGAGACCCCCGACGGGCAGAAACCCGTCTACTTCACGAGCAAGGCCTTACAGGGGCCCAAAAGCAGATACCAGCAGATAGAAAAGGTTGCTCTGGCCCTCGTCAACGCTGCGAGGAGGCTCAGACACTACTTTCTAGCCCACACCATCATCGTGCGAACCGATCAACCGGTGAGGCAACTCCTGGGTCGGCCAGATATGGCGGGCAGAATGCTGAAGTGGTCCTTGGAACTCTCCGAATTCGACATTCAGTACGAAAGCAGGAAAGCCCTAAAAGCACAGGCCTTGGCCGACTTTGTCGCGGAAATGACCACTCACGACCCTCCCCCGGGGAAAGAACACAAGTGAACCATCTTCGTCGACGGAGCATCCAGCTCGTCCGGAAGCAGTGCAAGAATCCTCCTGGAAAACGAAGAAGGCGTAGTAATCGAGCACTCCTTAGCTCTCTCCTTCCCGTCGTCAAACAACCAGGCAGAATACGAAGCCCTGCTCGCAGGACTGAGACTAGCCGAGGACCTGGGAGCCTGCGAGGTACAGATCTACACCGACTCCCAGCTCGTCGCCTCTCAAGTACAGGGGAGCTACCAGGCCAAAAACGACAACCTCATCGAGTATTTGAACTTAGTCAAAAAACACATGACAAAGTTCGTACGAGCAGAAATTTCACATGTTCCCCGCGAGCAAAACACGAGGGCGGACATATTGTCTAAACTTGCGAGCACACGAAAGAAGGGCGGGAACAAATCCGTCATCCAGGAATCTCTAGCACGTCCAAGTATCGAACGACCCTCGACTACAGTCGAGATCCATGCCATCGGGGATGCTACGTCCTGGATGACCCCGGTTTATAATTTCCTGACAAAAGGAGAACTCCCGTCGAACCAGGCCGAAGCTGCCGTTACCAAGCGACGAGCATGTTCCTACGTGGTTCTCGAGCAGAAACTGTACCGAAGAGGATTCTCCATCCCCCTCCTGAAATGCATCGACGAGTCCACCATCCCCGAAGTACTGCGGGAGATACACGAAGGGATCAACGCCCAGCACATGGGCGGTAAATCCTTAGTAAGGAAAGCCCTTCGAGCAGGATACTACTGGCCGACGATGCAGCAGGATGCCAAGGAACACGTCAAAAAATGTGATAAGTGCCAGAAGCACGGGGACATGCATCTCGCCCCTCCGCACGAGCTGAGCATATTGTCGTCCCCGTGGCCGTTCGCCTGGTGGGGTATGGACATCCTCGGGCCCTTCGTGCAAGGAACCTACCAGAACAAATTTCTCATTGTCGTCGTGGATTACTTCACAAAATGGATCGAGGCCGAGGCCCTCGCAAAAATCACCTCGCACAATATCCTTCGTTTCTACAAAAGAAACATCCTCGCCCGATTCGGAATTCCACAGGCCCTGGTGACCGACAATGGTACCCAGTTCACCGACCACGGGTTCCAAGACTTCGTCACCAAACTAGGGACAAAACAACATTTCACGTCGGTCGAGCACCCTCAGACCAACGGGCAAGCCGAAGCCGCGAACAGAGTCATCCTCCGAGGACTCAAACGTCGACTCGGCGAAGCCAAGAGGGGATGGGTCGAGGAGCTCCACAGCGTCTTTTGGGCATACCGCACCACGCCCCACTCAACGACGGGCGAGACGCCATTTCGACTGACATATGGCACCGAGACTGTCATCCCGGTCGAAATCATGGAACCATCCCGACGAACAGAGAACCCCCTCGACGAAGAAATGAACGACGAGGCACTAAGGGACGAACTCGACCTAGTCGAGGAAATCCGATCAGGTGCAGCCCTGTGCGAAGCCACCCTAAAACAACGAGTGGCTCTACGCCACAACGACAAGGTCATCAAGCGCGAGTTCGAAATCGGCAGCCTGGTATTACGTAGGAACCAGAAGGATTCCCGCGAAGGGAAGCTGGCCGCGAACTGGGAAGGACCTTATCGCGTCCACGGCACCACTGGTACCGGGGCGTACTATCTCGAGCAATTAGACGGAGAGCCATTACCACGACCCTGGAACGCTGCTAAGCTAAAGCAGTATTACAGTTAAAAACTACCAACACCTGGGACCCTTGACCAACGACACCCGCGCTCGGTCAACGAGGAAAAACGTCCGACTTCGTATAAAGGCTGAGGTACAAGCCCGACATACGGCTAAATCGCACAACATCGCCCGGCAAACGAGGATAATCGATAGTGCCCGACGTGGACAGCTACACCGAGCACCACCGTCGTTGTACCCGTAAGGCAGAACACCCAGCTCGCGATGGCAGTTTACGCCAAGGGCTAATAGTCCCTTCCGGGCTTCGCGCCCGACTGAGCAACTTCGCTCCATATGCCTGACAAGTCGTCAAGAATGACGGGCCATCTAAAAGGGTCAAAGGGAAGTCTCTCCCCTCGAGCGCAACACTTAGGTGACTCTGGCCAGTGAAAGAGGGCCGGGAACATATACAAACGGAAGACAGGCAGACTCGCCCGCTAAATCACAGCCACTTACGGGCACTCCTCGGGCCCATGACTTAGGCTAAATTTTATGCAAATATATAAGATTTCAAACACGGGCAAAACATTCCAATGTAAAACAGCATTCATTCAAATAAAAATGCCCGAAGGCGACAAAGCAAACAATTATAAACCGACCAAGAAGGCCGGCGATGTTCATAACATACAACCGACGGGCACGCAGGCCCAAAAAATACAAATATCAAAGGCACGCATGCCCGCTATCTTACGATCAGGCGTCCCCGGAACCATCAGCATCGACGACTGGAGAGTCAAGCGAGGGCACGATCGCGCCATCCACTATCTGATGTGTGTAGCCCGTCCCCTCAGTGACCAGACCAGGGTTTAACAAGGAAAGCTGACCGACTGCAGAGTCGAACCCCTCCTCCAGAGCATCGACGCAATCTGCCTCGAGTAGCCGGATATGGGCGACCAACTCCAATCGACTCTTCAAAGCCGCTATGTCTTCCGGCTCATCCTCGGCAGGCAGCATGGCAACTTTCATGTCCTCGATCTGTTGGGCCAAGCGCCCGACATCGATCTCCAGACGATCCCTGTCCGCGCGGAGAAGCTCTCCCTTCTCGGCCAGCTTCCCTGACCTTTCTTTCTCCAGGACCAACATCTCCCTCTCAGCATCCAGCATCGATGTCTGCTCGCAGAACATCTCCTCGGAGCGTTCCAGGGCAGTCTTCAACTTCCGCGAGCTCGAGGTGAGAGCCGCTTTCTCCTGCTCAAGTTCTTCAATACGGACAGGATCCCCCCCTTCCTCGGACAACACCAGGGCTATTTCGGCCATTTTCACCAGCCCGTCCATGCTGGCGGCCAGATGCCTCTTCCGATCCTCTTTACTCATCATTTTGATAGTCTCAGCCTCGTCGGCAACCACTGACAGAGGGAATCTCTCGAAGAAACCCTCCTCTTTAAAACAAGGGGGAAACCCGAAAGACCTGACGGCGCTGGTGTCCTCGCTGACAGCCGGACCGCTTTCCACCCGGGTCCTCTTTCTTTGTATCAGGTCGGCATTAGGATCGACCTCTTGAACCTCCGGGATCCCGTCCGACGCGGCCCCCGAGCTGGGCGACGAATCCACCCTCACCACCTGAGGAGCGCCCGGACTATGTGGCGGGCCCATCCTCGTCGCATGGGGAGCCTTCACGACCCTCCTGCCTCGCTTCTGGTCGCAAGACAGCTTCAAAAGTCTTTCCCTTCGACCGGCCATCAAGCCTGCACAAAATAAAAGACGGGTTAGTGTCGAGCAAGTTCATAAATAAATGACGAGCAAAGAAATTCAAGCAATAAACGACCTAGCAGACGAGCAGCCTGCCTGAACGTCTGACACTCCACGAGTGCCTTAGTATCAATCGGTCGGGACTCAAATGTCGGATAACCCTCTGCATCCAAGACATCTTCCCCTTCCCTCGTGGCCCACCGGGCGGGGTGGAAGTTGTCGACGAACCGACAAAGAGTGGCGTAGGCCTCCTCGTCCTCCGAACACATGTCCCCGGCAGCAGTATGGTAGTATCCAGTCCTGTGCTCGTAGTGCCTGAACATCCAATGCACAGGGAACTTGGTTGTACGGGCCATCACGGGATACCCATCGTTGCCTAAGACCGCCTCCCCGTCATCATCGCTTATGGGCGCCTCCTCCTCGTACAGGGATCCTAAAGCAGATGTGGTAACTGGTCGCACGACATACCACTTGTCTTTAAAACCCCTTACGGAGTCCATGTACATTTTGAATAGTCTCCTCGACTGTTTTAAGGAGACCCAGCTGTGTTTCCCTCCCCGGGACTGGCGCTACAGATGAAAAATTCTAAAGAAGAGCGGTATGGTCGCCCCGATCCTCAGAAAGCGACATGTCAGCTCAAACGCCCGGATAAAGGCGAGTGAGTTCGGGTGTAGCTGCGACGGGGCCAACTCCAGATGGGTGAAGACCCCGGTCTGAAAGTCACTGAAGGGCAGCTGCAGCCCAAGATCTTTGAACGCGATCTCGTACATCGGGAAGCTATACTCTGGGTACACCGAGCAGATCCGGGCACGGGAGGTCGGACGCATGACAACGAAATTCTTTTGGAAGTCAGGCTGGCCCTGGCCCGCTTCGGGGACAGCATATGGATTTCGGTCACGCCGGCTATATATCGACGCGATTCCTCGGGGCTCGGCGCCCACCCAATCCAGCAAAGGGTCGTCGACAGTATCAATCAAGTTGATCGCCTCATCGGCACTTTGTTCCTCATGTTCGTGGCGTCCAGAGGAGCACGGCTCGTCCGCCATGGTTACCTGCAGAGCACGGGAAACCAGTCAATTGGGCACGAAACCATTCGCTCGACAAACCACGTCGTCCCATGCACGACCACAAAGTCAGTTTACACAAGTAGTCGCCTCCCCGACATCCAGGAAACTCGATGTGTTCTTCTCCAAACCGACTACGCGGCCACTCTCCAACATGTCGACCCAAGGTATGAACATGGCGAGCAACATCATGAGACCTACGGCCAGGACCATGAACATACCGGGCGCGATCATGAATCAGGCGCCCTGGATCATGAAGACCCCGGGAAGCGCTGCTGATTATTGCCTAAAACTATGAATCTACCGGCCACGAGCATGTGTTTGCCGGTCCTAAGCATGAATATGTCGAGCTAAGCATGAGTTTACCGGGCTAGTCCCACGCGCACAGTCCCTAAAACGTCTACAAACGCTGAAATTCATGCATTACAACAGGAAAATGAAGAAGATAAGTCACTTACTTGAATCAAAAAGTGGATTCGGCTACAGAGGAAAAGAATCTGTAACAGAAGATCGCAACTATGAAAAATCTGGAAGAACAGCAGCAGTAGGAGCGCAAAGAGTAGAAACGTGTTATGGGGCCCAAGGTTCCTATTTATAGCGATGACGTGGAATACCAAATGTCACCTCGGGCAACCACGGAGTTTCTCTCCTCGACGCACTGCTCCCAACACAATGATGGCCCTATCAGTATAGGGTGGCGGCACAGTTCCCGAAAGATACCTCGTGTGCTCGACAGACACGCGCCGGTGAGGATCCTCCGAGCATCCACCGCGGAAGATGTCTCCGAGCACAGCACGGAGAGGTCCTCGAGGGCCTGCATCTCTGTCCCGGGCGCGAGACCCCGAAGCGGAAACGACCTGAGTTCAAGCCATGGCTCCTAACAAAGGAACCACGACTTGGGGGGCTCCTGTTCTGGACTGGGCCCGACAGGCCCAAAGGCATTGCTAAGGCCCAATCCAAATGGACTTGCTGAGGACCACGCCGACCAAAGGGTCACAGTCGTGCCCGACGTCTTCCCTGAGGTCACGTGCTCGACCTCTACACCTCCAGCTCGACATCCTGCTGTCCAGCTCGACGTCACCTCGAGCACCCCAACTAGGGCAAACTCAGTCCACTGCACTCCCAACGAGGCCCCGAAAAGACCGCGTCCCCGTCCGCCCGCACTTCACGCAGAACATCCAGGAAGGGGACCACGTGCGGGTCCCCACTATGCACGTAGAACCTGGAAGTTCCTCCATTGGGCCAAATCTGCTCGGCCCAATGAAGGAACCTTGGCCCAGCGCTGGGGGCTATAAATACCCTTTGTTTCCAGAGGGTCAGGTATTCATCATTCTACCCATACACTTAATTATTGCCTGCTCGTGCTTCTACTTACTTCAGCATCGGAGTGCCTTGCAGGTACCCCCCCCCCCCCCCCCCCCACCTCGTTCAAAAAGCTTTCAGCTCGGAGCCAGCCGTGACGGTCCATTTCTGATCAGGTCAGATGAGACATGAATTCCAATAACGAATCACGTACAATCAAGCAAAATCAATGTTCCTTAACAGATTTCTTCTCAAAACAACAAAACAAGAATTCCCAACAGAAACATTCTGAATAAACCAGATCATCATCTAGAAACGGATCAGGTACGATCCAAGAACGGATGTCATCCTGACACTTACTCCAGATTCTCATCTAGAAACAATTCAGGTACGATCCAAGAATGGATGTCATCTTGACAATTACTCCAGATTCTCATCTAGAAACGGTTCAGGTACGATCCAAGAACAGATGTCATCCAGAAACTTACTCCAGATTCTCATCTTGAAACAGTTCAGGTACGATCCAAGAACGGATGTCATCCTGACACTTACTCCAGATTCTCATCTAGAAACAGTTCAGGTACGATCCAAGAGCGAATGTCATCCTGACACTTACTTCAAATTCTCATCTAGAAACAGTTCAGGTACGATCCAAGAACGGATGTCATCCTGACACTTACAACAGATTCTCATCTAGAAACGGTTCAGGTATGATCCAAGAACGGATGTCATCCTGACACTTACTCAAGATTCTCATCTAGAAACATTTCTGGTACGATCCATGAACGGATGTCATCCTGACACTTACTCCAGATTCTCATCTAGAAACAGTTCAGGTACGATCCAGAGACGGATGTCATCCTGATACTTAGTCCAGATTATCTCCTAGCAACAGTTCAGGTACGATCCAGAGATGGATATCATCCTGATACTTATTCATACCATCTTCTAGCAACAGTTCAGGTACGACCCAGAGACGGATATCATCCTGATACTTACACAAATCATCATCTAGAAACGGTTCAGGTACGATCCAAGGGAGGATGTCATCCTGACACCTACTCCAAATTCTCTTCAAGTACAGTTCAGATGCGATCCAGAGATGAATGTTATTCTGACACTCATCCAACACATGTTTCAAGTATAGTTCAGATACGATCCTGAGACAGATCTCATTCTGACACTCATCAAACACATGTTTCAACTACAGTTCAGATACGATCCTAAGACGGATGTCATTCTGACACTCATCCAATACGTGTTTTAAGTACAACTCGTATACGATCTAGAGATGGATGTCATTCTGACACTCATTCAACACATGTTTCAAATACAGTTCAGATATGATCTAGAGACGGTTGTCAGTCTGACACTCATTTAACACGTGTTTCAAGTACAGTGCAGATACGATCTAGAGTCGGATGTCATTCTGACACTCATCCAACACATGTTTCAAGTACAGTGCAGATACGATCCAGAGACGGATGTCATTCTGACCCTCATTTAAAACATGTTTCAAGTACAGTGCAGATACGATCCAAAGACGGGTGTCATTCTGACACTCATACAATACATGTTCAAGTACAATCACGACATTAGATACATCCATAAAATCTCCAGCAGGCACAGGGGCAGAAACATCATGAAGTGAAGTCATCGTTGTATCCTCATCATACATCCTAGTGATGTCTATGTTCTCCACAAAGTAAAAACAACCAAAGTTTTGGTCTCTTCTTCCCCAAGTAGGAATTACTTTCTCCAGCAAAGTTCCTTCAGAGAGCTGAAGTCTGTTTTCCCCAGCCCAATTTTTAACGGTTCATAAAACCTCCTCCCGGGTAGAGTTTATTTCGCAAACTGCGGAAGCTCATTCCCCAACAGATTTTATTTCTCTAGATCAGCAGAATCTTCCAACAAGCATCTCCCTCCATAAAGTTATTCTCAAGCAGAATCAATTCTCAAGCAGAGTCAATCCCCAGTAGAACATCCTCAAACAGAAAGAGGAAATCCTCGACAAATCATCTCTACTCATCATCCCCAGTGGAAGTAGAAGAACCACTTTTTCTCCAACGGTCAGGAATTCAATTTTCAGTACTCACCAATAGCAGTCAGGGATTTATTTTCCCAGACTCAGATATGTCACAATAGCATTTCATGTTCATACATCATGACGTGCGCATACATATTGCATACAACATTATCTCATTTATTTTAAGAACATCATCACACAATGCATTTCATGCATCACATATAATTAATCTTGTACCTTTTCAAGAAAGATGGTTATCATCAACAACTCCAACAGTTCAAGGTTAAATCCATAAAGCTATACATGTCATATCTGCAGACAACTAATGGAAAATCAGTTCCCAGAATCAAATGGGTCAACTAATCTACGTGATCAAATGAGGCAGCCCTACTACCCAGGCTTTATTCCAAAGTGACCCTACTACCCAGGTTCCTTCTCATAGGCCTACCACCCAAGCTTTATTCCAAAGTATCCCTACTACCCATGATTTATTCCGAAGTAACCCTACTACCCAGGTTCCTTCTCATAACCTTACTACCCAGGCTCTATTCCGAAGTGACCCTACTACCCAGGTTCCTTCTCATAGCCCTACCACCCAGGATTTATTCCGAAGTAGCCCTACTACCCAAGATTTATTCTGAAGTAACATTACTACCCAGGTTCCTTCTCATAACCCTACTACACAGGCTTTATTTCGAAGTAACCCTACTACCCAGGTTCCTTCTTATAGCCCTACTACCCGGGCTTTATTTCGAAGTAACCCTACTACCCAGGTTCCTTCTCATAGCCCTACTATCCAGGCCTTTATTTCAAAGTAACCCTACCACCCAGGTTCCTTCTTATAGCCCTACTATCCAGGCTCCTTTTCATGAATTACCTGACGCAATTTTTGCAAGGACTTGTCCCGAACAAGCCCTATACATGCTCTTTCTCTTTTATCTTCGGACAATAGTTTATAACACTGTAAAACCTGAACCTGACCAGATACGGTCGATTTCACATTTCCCCAGTAAGTCGTTGTGAAGCCTGGAATACAACCAGATAGCAGTCAGCCTTATCATCCTCAACCAGTCACTGTGAAGCCTGGACTCGACCAGATAACAACTCACTTTTCGTCTCATCAATCAAGAGTTAATTCCCCAGTAGAGTAATGGACAACCGAAGCTCCTAGACTCTATTTCCCAGAACATAAATCAACATTCCCCGACGAAGTCCTCCTCAATGGCAGGTACATGAATTCTCGCAAAGGAATCTCTTATGCAACTGATATCTTTTCTAAATGGAATCTGTAATCCCATTCCCGATATTATCGATCGACATTCACTTCATGCGAGTGCAAATTTTTGGGCACTCTAGTGTTTAATCATCTTCCACCTTCAGATCACGAAAGCCAGACAAGCCAATCTACATCCTCGGGTATAAGAATATTGAACAGGGGCAGTTATTGCACCCCGAAATTTGCCCTCTCATTTCACTCAAAGACATGCCTCTAGAGGTCCTCAATTGCTCAAGGTTGACTAAGGGTTGACCAGATAAATCCTCCTCCTAAGACAATGAGCCTCAAACTAGGGTTTCACTCCTCATCAAGATGTTTGAGTTCCAAAGGTCCTAAATGGTTTCCATTGCCCTACTATGTCCCCAAGATTATCCATGCCAAGTTTCATGCCTTGCACAAGAAGTTATCTCAGTCAACTGCTTAAATGCCTGAAAATCAATTGTACTATGGCAAAAGTCAACTGTGACCCACATACAGTCAAACTTCAAGATTTTTGGTCAACATCAACATTTCTAAGTGATATCCATCATTTGATCAAGGGTTTATCATGATTCCTCAAGGAATGCTCCTAATTCATCAAAACTCAAAAGTTGCTAAATTAGGGTTCCTATAGGAAAAGTCAACCAAACTTTGACCAGGCATAACTTTCTCATACTTTATCAGAAATTTCTCATCCAAGGCTAATTTTGAAGAGAATCCAATTCCCCATAACTTCTCTTCAGCCCTTAAGTCCAAGAAATGCATCATTTGGAAGATACAAGCTCAGACATTATAGGTCCTTCCAAAAAGTCAACAAAAACACATTTTGGGTCAAAGCTTCTTACATGAACATGAAAGATCCAATGGAGATGAAACCAAAAGGGTTGTTTATAGGACATCCTAAGCATTCTAAAAAGTCAAAGAATACCCTCTTAGGGTCAAAATTGAGAGAGATATGCATTGTCAAAGTTGGCCATTTTTGGAAATTTGTACAAAGTCAACAATGCTCAAAATTGCATTTTTTTTCCACATGGGCCCATCTTTTCAAGATTAAATCTCATCCCTAGAATGGTCCACGACCTATGGGACCCTCCATGCCTTATTTATTTGTTTATTTAATTTATTTTGATTTTTATTCATTTAAAACTCAAATAAAATCAAATAAATCCAAATAAATTACATAATTTGTTTTATAGCATTCAGGGGCAAATTTCTGATTGATCCCTAGCTGTAGTTTTAATTTATATTGTTTGTATTGCATTTTGAGATGTTGCAGGGTTATAGTTATGGACAAAAACTGTCACTATAGCTTTTTAGTGACAATTTTGTCCGTAGGTAAAGGTCTGGTATCAAAAGCGACAACCCCATGAAGAAGAAGATTAGGTGGCAGACTCCCATTGGGAGATTTGAATTTGCACGTGTTTCTGGGAATAATAGTTTGTTTATGTTATATTTTATTTGTTTAAATATATTCACGACTAACAATTCAGCATAGATGTTAAAGGCAAGCGCGTGTGAGAGGAAGGGCCTGGGTTCGATCCCAGGTCTAGACATTTTCTATTTTCTGATCTTCTTATTTCAGATCCAGTGTGCTTCATAGTCAGGATTCCACCATACACCTCAAAATCTCATACCTTGGATCATTCACTGATCAGTTCCAACATACAACAAGCTAAGAGCATGATAGACCCCCCAAAGGTGATCCACATTGGATCATATGCAGACAGAAGGGCCAGCAAGCTTGGGCCTGCAAAAATTTCAGCCCTGCACCCCCCAAATTGCTTCTCATATCAGGCCCATTCTATTTTCTTTGGCTTTTAACTTCTTTCACATTTTTATTGTTTTATTATTTTTTAATTGTTTTAAAAAGTCTTTTTTAATTAAATCTTAAAATCATAAAAACACAAAAAACATTAGAATTAGGTTTTTTATAAAATATTTAATTTCATTAATTAATTAGGATAATTTAAATTCTTTTTTCATAATTAAAATTAATTAGAAATTAGGTTAATTTGCATAATTAATTAGTTTCTCAAAAATCCAAAAAAAAAAAAATTTTCTTCACTAATTAAATGTCTTTGAATTTAATTCTTAATTCCCCGTATTTAATTTTGTCGCGCGTATTCTTTTTTCCATTATTTTTTTTAAATTATTGTATCTGTTTCGAGTTTATAATAGCTTTTAACTTAGGTTTATTACTGCTTTTATTTACTGCTTTTTCCCCAAGTTTGGTTATGTAACCCCCTCCCCAAAGCCTTGTAATAGCTAGGTTTAAATTTCTCGCACTTTATTTTCTGCTATTAATTAAACTGTTAGATGATTGGTAATAGGATTGTATGCAAAAGAACAATGTTTAAAGCAGTAGAAAACCCTAACTGTGCAAAGATAATTGACTGAAAAACAAACACTTGCACATGCTCACTCCTAGGATTTTTCCCCACTTCGGTTGCCTTCGGAAAACGGTCACTATACTCAAAACGTGAGAATTTTTAGTGGTTGTCCTCTAATTCAAAAGATCACTAGTTCCTCGATGACCCTTTCGACGTTGCCTCGGTAAAAAAGTGATCTTAGAGTCTGAGGATAATTACTAAAAGATCTTTCCCAATTGCCTTAGTGACCGTAAACGTCCCTTTCGATTGTCCCTCAAAGTCCAACGATGGAGCTACCTACTCCTTAATAGTAGGATAGTGCTGTCTAAAGGAAATAAGAAAACAAACAGTCTTTTTCGAGTAGGTAGAAACTTTTAAGTACTTGCTAAAAACAATCAATTTTTCACACTTACACTTTCAAATACTTTTCAAACAAAGTTTTCAAAAACACTTTATCACACTCTTGAGAAATGATACAAGAGTTACCATAAAGTGAATCGCCGCACTAAGGCAATTTCAAAACTTTTTAAGCACACAAACACACAAAAACAATTTAAAAACGAGCAAGTACCTAAGAGCCCGTGGAAAACCACGGACAGAAAGGGTGCTAACACCTTCCCTTTCTATAATCTATCCCCCGCACTCAGAAAACTCTCGAAAAAGGTTTTTTTCTATTCTTTTTTTACCTTTCCTTTTTTGGATAAAATAAAAGACGGTGGCGACTCTTGCTTACCGAACATTTGTGAATGCAAACTCAAAACCAGTATTAAACAGTCGGTTCTGCCACTGTATCACACCACCTCTCTATGAAGGCCGATACCAAATTTTGGTCTATCCTTGACAAATTGGTTCTCTGGAGAGAGGATAGACCAGAGTCAGTCAATCAAGTTTGTATTACAGATGAGAGCATGTGCGGAATCCATCCTATCAATCTGTTGCCATGTGCAACAACCTTTTACTCTTTCTTCGGTTGTCTCTCCTGAAAACAATTTATAGTATAGATGTTATATAATATATAAGTACTTACAAATAAAAATTATTCAATATAACATGATAGAGATTAACTTACCTCATTGAACCATAAATAGCAAGCAACGTGGCCCTGATACCTCGCCAGAAGAGACATATTGGTCGTTCCTCGAGGGAACGCTGGCTGTTATGGACCCGCCTCAGGCTGTTGATGTCCCTCTCCATCGTCCACCGCCCGTCAATGTTTTCGTCCTTCAACGCTTTGTCGCATACTGTTGTTGCTCGAGCCTCCTCTTCTGCGAACCACTAAAAATAAACAAAAAATTAAATAAAAACAGAACCGATAATGCATTAATATGTTATCTGAAATAAGGAAGCAAGAACCGAATAACAGGGCTAGACATTATTCGGTTGGTAAATATGAAAATCGGAGAACCCACGAATGTGTTATCCGATTTGTCTTTTCTTTTTTTGTGTAAACCGAAGTACTTACTGATGGGTTATTCAGAGTGTTACGATGTAAACCGGATTTGAGACACTTTCGTCCTCTGGTTTGTGTTTTTAGGAAGTTTCGGAAAGTGTATTGTTGTGTTCTCCGGTTGTTGCTCTCTCGGTCTTTTAAAGTGAAATGAGAAAAAAATGAATATTTTTTAATGTGAAATTATACAAGAGTATTTTTGTCCAAAATTTTTATTTGTAGGGGTTGGGGGATAACTGCAAGGATAACGGGGTAAAATTTTCTTTTTCTCAATTAGCAAAACATTCCTATGAAAAAATGATGTTAATTATAATACAACAGTAAAGGAGATTTTTCTGAATACTGTATCGACAATTAGAATGTTTTCACTACAATGTGTGTTAACTTCGTGAGTATCTCAAACTGCTCAATGTTTGATAGTTATGATCGATTGTGTTAAAATATTAAATTATATTTGTTAAAATATTATATTAGTTTAGATTTAATATTTAAATATGATTCAAGTTGTGTAGACCAAAACCCAATTAGGGTTATATATAAATAGTCCTAGTCTGTATCATTATTTGTACAATCCAATAATACAAAATCCTTATTTCCTTTATTATTCCCTCTTTCTCTCCTCACTAAATGTGCCTCAAGCACTAACAAACTGGTATCTAGAGCTTCCGGTTATTATTCTTGATTAAGTTTTCAAGAATTTCACGTCAGAGATCGTGTTTTTGGGGCAAGTGAATCAACCGCTGCGAAGATGGCTAGTGATAAGGGCATTCTGAATTCTCTTACAATGCTTGAAGGAAATAATTGGATCCGATGGAAAAAATAGATGCAATCATTATTTGGCTTCCATGAAATCCTAGAAGTGTTTACCGATGGTGTTCCTGTATTGGGTGCAAATGAAACCGACGAACAGAAAAAAGCCCACAATAATGTCAAGAAGAAAGATTGTAAGACTGCTTATTGCATTAAGACGGCGGTCGATGCTGCTAATTTCGATAGAATCTCTCATGTTGAAAAGGAGAAGGAGGCATGGGATATTTTGGTTAAGTATTACGAAAGAGGTGAGAAAGTCAAGGTTTTCAAGCCTAAGACCTTAAAGAAATAGAGTTCTTCCAACAAGACTTCATGATTATGAAGTGGTGGGTAATGATGAAATCACACCAGATGGAGAATTAGTTCATTTTGCTTTACTTGCAGGTGCTGAACTAATTAACTATAGCAAAGCTTTGAAGACTAAACAATGGAAGTTAGCTATGACCAAAAAGTTACAGGCAATCGAAAGAAATAACACAAGGGAGTTAGTCGAATTGCCAACACATACAAAAGTTATCGAAGTAAAGTGGGTATTCAAGTTGAAACATAATGATGATGGCTCGATAGGAAGACATAAAGCAATATTAGTAGCTCGAGGTTTTCTTCAAAGAGAAAGACTGGACTACTCTGAAGTATTTTCTCCAGTAGAAAGATTGGAGATTGTTCGACTAGTGGTAGCATTGGCATGCAACTAAGGCTGGTCGACATTTCATTTAGATGTGAAATCAGCATTTCTGAATGGTCCTTTAGACGAAGAGGTCTATGTCACACAACCTCCAGGGTTTGTGATTCAAAAGGAAGCGAGCAAAGTATATAAGTTGCACAAAGCTCTCTATGGCCTCAAGAAGGAACCTAGGGAATGGAACAAGAAGATCGACTCATACTTAGTCGAATTGGGATTTATCAAATGCAAATCTGAGTATGGTGTCTATGTTCAGGTTGTAGCACAAGATATAACAATCACCTGCTTATATGTCGATGACTTGATAGTAACTGGAAATAACTTGGAGAACTTGTCGAAGTTTAAAGAGTTGATGATGAAGGAATTTGAAATGTCTGATCTAGGAAATTTATCTTATTTCTTAGGTATGGAATTTCAAATGTCGAAGCAAGGTATAATGTTACATCAAAGGAAGTATGTCAAAGAAATACTCAAGAGATTCAGAATGGATAATTCGAGTCTTGCATCCTCACCTATCGAACCAAATGTTAAATTGGAGAAGAATAAAGAGGAAGACAAAGTCGATATAATTTTGTTCAAGCAAATTGTGGGATCTCTGAGGTATGTGTGCAGCAGTCGACCTGATATAGGTTTCGTTGTAGGATTAGTAAGCAGATATATGAGTGAACCAAGAGTGTCACATATGAAGGCTGCAAGAAGAATCCTAAGATATTTGAAGGGTTCGATATACTGTAGAATACTATTTCGACGAGATTCTGAAGACAAAGAAGCAATAGTTAATTGTTTTTCAGATGCTGATTGATATGCAGATAAGAAAGATAAAAAAAGCACAACTGGATATTTCTTTCAAGTATTTGGTGCCCCAATCTCATGGTGTTTGAAGAAACAGCCTGTGGTGGCATTATCATCTTGTGAAGCTAAATATATAGCAGGATCCTATGTTACATGTCAAGAAATTTGGATCAGATCTGTACTTGAAGAAATGAAGGTCAAAGTGAAGAAACCTCTTGTATTGTAAATCGACAACAAGTCAATCATAAATCTGGCGAAGAATCCAGTTCTGCATGGAAGAAGTAAACATATTGAAGCAAGATTTCACTTCTTGAGGGAAAAGATAAATTAAGGTGAACTTGAAGTAAGGCATTGCTCAAGTGAAGCACATTTGGCCGATATTTTCACCAAAGGATTGAAGATTGACAAATTCCTGAATTTGAGAAAGAAATTAGGAATAGTTCATATTGATTATTTTTAAGAATGTTCAACAACTTGGATTATGGGTGTGTGTTGAAATATTAAATTAGATTTATTAAAATATTAGATTAGTTTAGATTTAATATTTAAATATAATCCAAGTTGTGTAGACTCAGACTCAATTAGGGTTGTATATAAATAGTCTTAATTTGTATCATTATTTATACAATTCAATAATACAAAATCCTTATTTTCTTTATTATTTCATCTTTCTCTCATCACTAAAAGTGCCTCAAACACTAACCGATTGAAGTACTTTGTTCTTATACGTAGTATTTTGCTGGCTAAACTCTAAGAAATATTTGCCAAAAGGTACAAATAAATTATCAAATTTTCAAATAGTTGCTCATGAGCTATTAAACATCTCAACATTTTCTTTCTGTAAGACTGCAAATTACATTGGAGAAGGTGGAGTTGTTTCTGATTATGTATTTTACTAGAAACTGGTAATCTATGACTAAGAAAATTAAAGGATAAACATAAAATCTATTATTTCATCTTCTGGAGAATGATTCTCAATACAGAGGAAGTTGTAATGAAAACTACAGAGATACAAACAGACAAATCTGAGAGAATAACGGGTATCAGAAATACATTTTCGAGAACAATCGAAAGTGCACTTTCAAAATATAGTTAGTCGTAATATAAGACAAATCTCAAAAATGATTGTATTATATATGTAAAGTGCTTATGAAAATACACTTATAAAATTTAGAATATTTTTAAAATTTCATATGATACGCGAGAAAAGCATAGAATGCATTAAAAAATCTCCTAAAAAAAATTTAATTGAACTATGTTAGTCTTATAAAATTAGATATTGAACATTCTTAAAATAAGTTGTTTGAAAAAATTACATTATGATTGATAAACAAATGCTCTTTCAAAAATATTTTATTTAGCATATTTAGGAACTCTTTAATTTTGTTAAATTATTTTATGTTTTCTTGCTTTTAGGTTTTAAAATTTCTTTAAAATAGTTGGTATTTCTGTCTAAGGTACTATTTTCAGAATGTCTCATAAAATATTTTTTTGGTGAAATATATATTTTTTTAAAAAAAACCTAATTCTTTGTCTTTCTATAAAAAATAACGTCTAACTTCTTTTCTTTATTTTGTAAGCATTAAATAAAAAACTTTCTCTTAAAAAATAAATCCGAGTTTATTGGACCCAAAAAAAAGTTATTTGATTACTCTATAAGAAAACGTAGGGTAAAAAAAAAAAAAGTTAAACCTGAATAAATTTATAAAAGTGTAACCTGGTGGTTAGGATTTTTATAAGACGGCTGGAAGCAATGGCAAAAAAGAAGGCGCTGCTACGGAAGAAACAACCCGAACCACGGAGGAAACAACCCGAACCACAGAGGAAGAAACAAGGTCAAGTATCAGTAGATGATCTTCCGTTGGATCTGGTGGAAGAAATCCTTTGTAGACTCCCCGTGAAAAAACTCATTCAACTCCGTTGCGTGTGCAAGTCATGGAATTCCCTTTTCTCTGAAAATTCTAGTTTCGCCAAGAAGCACCTCCGCTGGTCAACCTCAAAACAATCCCGCCACCATCTCTTCGTAAAGTCAGGTAACTTTGTCGATTTACAATCCCCACTTTCCACTATCTTCACCTCAAGAGACGTTACAATGTCCGTGTACTCTCTAAGAGCGATTCTTAAAAAAGGAGAATCTGATCGTGATGGTGGTGGTTATGTCTCCACTTGTGACGGCATCATATGCTATACGATAGATGCTTCTACGGCTGCGGCTCTTTTGTTTAACCCTTCTATTAGAAAATTCATAATATTGCCTCCTTTGGAATTTCCAGACCTACCGAGTTTTAATATCTTATATACATTAGTGTATGATCGTTTCATTAATAATTATAAGGTTATTGCTCGTATTGACCATTATACCAAAAGTCATGTCAGTGTTTATACTTTCGGTACACATCATTGGAGAAGGATTCAAGACTTTCCAAGTCCTGACCAATTATTAGTGGACAAATATTCAAATTTCGAACTTATGTGTTCATCTACCGGAATATTTGTCAACGACTCTGTTAATTGGTTGACATCCCAGTTCATTGTTTCTCTTGATTTGGAGAATGAGTCGTATCAAAAGCTTTCACTACCCGTCTCTAATGTTCGATTCGGGACATTGAGGGGTTGTTTAATTACCTTAGGGACATTGAGGGGTTGTTTATCCCTTCTTATTCCCATGATGGACACGGACACTTTTTCTGATATTTGGATTATGAAAGAATTTGGTAATCAAAACTCTTGGACTAAATTGTTAAGTATTCCTTACTTGAAAGCATGGGGCCGTTTTCGCTATAGCAAGGTATTATATATTTCAGATGATGACCAAGTGCTCATGGAGATTTTTATATGTAGAAAATTACAATATATCTTGGTTGTTTATGATTCCATAAACAATACTTTTAATTTTCCCGAATTTCAAGACAAGATCCATAATTGTATACCTGTAATTTATGTTGAGAGTTTGATATCACCTTTTTAGATCTTGTACTAGGTGAGCTCAACAGCCTATAAGTTAACTAATTTTTCTGTTTTTTTTTTTATTTTTTTATTTTATGCTTAGGTTCATGAGTAGTGACTTTACTTTTAATTAACTTATGATGTATGGAATATGCCATTTGAGAAATTGCTATGTTATTTTTCATTTATTTGTTAGTTAGAATCGTCGGTTTTGTCTCCATTCATTATATTTTATATAGTAAACAATCATTCAAATCTTCCACCATAGATTATAAATTTCTCTTAATCTTTATTCTACTATTCACAATGTTTAGTTTTCTGTCAACCTAAAAAAGAATAATAATAATCAATCAATTCAGCTGTTTTATATAATTCAACAAATAGATTAGGTCGTCATAGTTTCAAAATTACATAAAAGTCCACTTTAGTATAGCTAATTTAATTAACAACAAACAAGTATAATAAAGAAATAAAATGAGTGAAACATATATTATGTGATCTCACTTATAAGAGGTGCACCATGTCACCTATAATATTACAGTACAAGTCATCATATTGATGACAATGTAGTCTTTTTTGGTCTTCTCTCTACATGTCTAAATCATCTAAGTCTATTTTTCACCATCTTCTCTACTATAGACGTTATCCCGATACTCTTAAATATTTTCATTCAAATATTTTTCATAAATATATCTAATGTAGAATTATGGTACAGGATATCATAGGGTCTTTTGACCCATATCACATAGTCCACCTAGAGGGAAAAGGGTTTGTTTGTTGTTGTTTCATGTTTCTTCTATTTAAATATGGAATTTGGATTGAAGTAACATAAATCCGCTCATTCATGATGCTCAACCTTAGGTCTTTTAGTGTCACTTGTCAATATCTTCGTGGTTTCATAGCTAAATCACTTATCTACTTTTACCATTGCTACATTCCTTTTTTCAGTCACTTTAAAAAAAAATAGACATTACCATTACACCTGAAGGCTTACAATTGCATGTAAGGTGGAAGAATCCTGCTGGAAAATCATTTACATATCAGTGATACCACGCTCCAGAGACTTTCTTCATGGCATCAAATTTATGGGGCCTACCAAAGAACACCTCATGCATGCCCTTCTTGCCAAACCCGACTCATTTTTTGCCAGCAAATGCAGGATGTTTAGTTCTTTCTGTCTTTGTTGGCCATCAGATTTTGGGCAGTTTCACGTTGTGGTGAGTAAGACCTTTCATTTGGCTAATTCTTTATAAACTGGTCATGACCTTTATCTGCCAGAGTTTCTCCTCAACGTGTAGGATCTCCTCTCTAGCCATCGGGGGCACACTCGTTAAATTATTGGGAAAAAAATTTAAATATGTTGATAGTGTTGATGTAAGGCTGCAGCTAATATGTTAAAGATAAAGGGAAAAAACAGGTATGCCAATAGGCTGCATAATTTTGGAATCACAGACGTCCCAATGCAATAAAATGTAAATTGCCAACAGGATGCATACGTTTGGAATCACCGACGTCCGAATGCAATAAAATGTAGAAATAATGAAGCAATTGTTATGGCTTGCCTGTACTAATGAAGGATTATAGCGCAACTTCAATGATGGAAAGGTATGACCAGCTTCCGATGGAGAAATCTGAACGAGGATGTCGGAAAACCTGGTATCTTGTTTTATCCAATTGACATACGTGATAACGTCTTCTGATGGCCCACTATACTGGAATAATATATCACATAGAAAAGGATTAGAAGCATGTCATATATTTTCAATGCCCATTTTAAAAGGATTGATTATACAAATTATAAATACATGCGCATTAATCCCTTGTTCATTCAAATAAATTCTTCCATTAATGTCTACACCCTGGAATTCAATTCAGATAAAGAAAAGTATAGTAACAAATGTATGAACTCTACATTATATACAAATAGAAAGCTCTAGAAAGCAAACCTCCAATTCCAAGAAAGAGAGGTGTTTGGCGACTAGTTCTTGTGGATTTTTGATCAACACAAAATGATAGAAATTAACGGCAATAAAATCCCTTGAACTTGACCGTGCTTGTTGTACTTGAGTAGCCCACTCCGAGTTCCGATGAATAACAAGAGCGAAGTTGTTGAATTTTAATTTTAAGAAAGCCTTTTGAAATTCAAACTCTCCGCTTTTATTTTTATTATTGTCGCACCACCTCGTAACAATGTTATAACCTCGTAAACCTACAGGACTAGGAGGAGCGAGTGACAATGTCATACCCTCGCTGCACAACCTCATCCTCCCCGTTAACACTTATAACTTATCACACCACCAAAATACCAAAAAGGACTCAACTTTTTATCAAGCTGTTGTGTAGTACATCTCTAATAATAATGCATTAGATTAGACACATTAGGTTATTACTATCTAATTTATTGTAAATATTGTTAGAATAATAATGCAAGTGTGAGTAAAGGGGAAATAGTCTCACATTGGATTAGAATGTGGAGACTTGAGCATATATAAGTGAAAGAATTCACTCACCTATCACCTTAAGGTTTTAGGTGGATAAGTGGTGTGTCTCTCACAAAG
Organism: Vicia faba; assembly: GCA_948472305.1. Taxonomy (NCBI): domain Eukaryota; kingdom Viridiplantae; phylum Streptophyta; class Magnoliopsida; order Fabales; family Fabaceae; genus Vicia; species Vicia faba. The sequence continues at coordinate 1,517,805,684 of OX451741.1, read as the reverse complement.
GTGTCTAATCCTCAACTTTGTATCAATGCTCTTAGTAACTCCCCCTAACAAATGGTATTTGAGTCTGGTTTGAGAAAGGGACCGACTTAGTATCAAAATGCCCAAGAAGAGGTGTTACATTGAAAGGTGTCAACGATGGTACAAGCGGGGGAGCATTGTGGACTCACACTTGAGGGGGAGTGTTAGAATAATAATGCAAGTGTGAGTAAGTGAGGAAATAGTCTCACATTGGATCAGAAATGTAGAGACTTGAGCATATATAAGTGGAAGAACTCATTCACCTGTCACCTTAATGTTTTAGGTGGATAAGTGGTGTGTCTCTCACAAAGGTGTCTAATCATCAAATTTGTATCAATGTTCCTAGCCTAAACTCCCCCAACAAATATTACAATTAAAAGGGGAAATTACAGTGACATCCATTTTTAAATTTAAAATAAACATTGGCAATTTCTCTTTCCACCCTATAGTGAAAAGAAAAATCTTATGCATTTCCTAAATTGCCCATTGAAACCGAAAGTATATTTCTGTTGCGCACCATATATCACACACAAATAGATCAAATGTGGTTCCACCCTATTTAAAAGAGAAAATCAGAATCGGAAATATACTTCCGGTTGCACCTGAAATTTTATTTCTGGTTTGTATAGCGGGAATATTGAATTTTCTACCACCTTGTAATTTTATGTATTATCAGAAATATACTTCTGGTAATATGAAATATATATAATAATTAAAACAGTAACCAGCATGGTCAACATGATCATCTTCATTGCTTCATATTTCCTTAAACCCTCTCAAAAACCCTTCCATTCTTAATCCATTTTTCACTCCAAATATTCATTGTTGTGGTTCATCATATCAAAAGGAGCTCAAGAAAGTGGAATTTAAGATAAAGTTTCTTTATTTCAATCCTCATTCTTCACATTAATATGATTTTCATTCTGCTAAAGTTACACTTAAATCAGAAATATATTTTCGGTTAGTAGTTAAACAATAGTGGAAATGTATTTCTGGTTCCTGGGAGTACTTTATTTTCCAGCAACTGTGTGTTAATTAGTTTAATTTTTTATCGCATAAGGTATGGTGCATCCAGATAATATTCCCAAACCTGATGTGTCTCAATTTGTTCCATCTTTCGTGTCTCCTCTTGTAACTAAGGCGGTAGATATTCGTTATCATTTTGAAATTGAAGAAGAGTTTGGATTACGTGAAGAATGCTACAATGGATTCGTATAGAGGCTACCAAACTAGGGTTTGATGTTGTGATTGGAAGGTCAGATAATGGTACGGATAGAAGATGTGCATTTGTTACTTTGACATGCGAAAGAAGTGGGAAATATATGCGTCGGACCCAAAATTTGAAACACGACGACACTGATTCAAGGAAATGTGAATGTCCATTTAAGTTGTGTGATTATTTGTTGGCAAATAATAAATGGAGATTTAATGTAATATGTGGTTTACACAACCATGATTTAAGTCTACGGTTAGCCGGTCATCCAATTGCATGTCGGCTCCTTCCAGATGAGAAGACACGTGTTTCCAACATGACCTTGGATTTGGTACCGCCCAAAAACATACTAGCAACATTGAAGCGCAATAAACCTGAGAATACATCAAATATCAAGAAAGTGCACAATTTTGGATCAGGTGAAGGAGAAGATTGTCCGTGCATGGACCGACCAGGTTATACACCTTGGGAATACAACAACAAACCAAGTTGAGTCTGCTCATGCATGTCTGAAGAATTGGTTGGGAAATAGCAACGGTGATTTGACTACAGGGTGGGATTCCATGAACCATATGTTACTAAACCAGCATAATGAGATACAAACAACATTTGGTCGTAGTATCACGGTGTTGGAACACATATTCAAAGAAAATGCACTATATGAAGTTGGCCGGTAACATCTCTCGGTCAGCTCTGAATTACATTTTTCACGAATCTAAACGAGCTTCTAATGTAGGTTCCGATAGCTCAAAGTATGGTTGCACGATTGTGAAAACATATGGACTCCCTTGTGCTTGTGTCATATCTAAGAAGATGAAAGTTGATTGCCCGATACAGATGGACGAGGTCTTCAATCATTGGAAGCAACTTAGTTTTTGTCTGGACTGGGCCTGCTCTTGGCCCAACCCAACTATGTTGCTTAAGAAGGCCTGCTGACCGAATCTACCCTCGACTATGTCGGGCAGTAACCCCCACTCTTCGATAAGATGCAGCTTTGCCATACAGGGATAAATCCAGGAAATGCGAGGAGGTTCATCACCGGTCAAGAGGACCTCGGGAGCATCCTCTAGTCTTCTCGTCGACCAAGACCAATCCTCCCGGACGACCTCATAGCTGGCGGGGAGAATCCATGATGGGCAGAAGTACCTCACAAGCATCCTCCTCATAGGGATGACTCTCAACACCTTTGAATACCACAAAGTCCTCTTGGCCCCAAAAAGACCGCATCTATATCCTCCGGATGATGCGGAGGAATCCATCCAGGTGGGGGACCACGTGATAGTCCCCACTACTCACGTAGAACCTGGAAGACTCCACTTTGGACCTGCTTTCCCAGCCCAACAATGGGGACCTTAGCCCATCGCTGGGGGCTATAAGTACCCTCTCACTTGAGAGGATCGAGTATTGAAATATTCTCACTCACTCTCATAGTTGCTTGCATCATTCTGAACCAAACTTTGGCATCAGAGTGTCTTGCAGGTACCCCCCCCCCACTTCACCTTCAACTGCTGTTCAACTCAAAGCTCGTGGGCTGTGACGATCCATTTTGGTCAGATACGATCAATGGCGTCGTCTATGGGAAACAAGCTTCCCCGTCTTTCATTTACCTAAGACTAAATAAACTCTCTAAATTCTTTTAATTGTCATGGCCAACCCAGCTGCAGAAAATAACCAAAATGCTCATCTCACCGACCCCAACAACAACGTTGGCGATAACAACGTCGGCAACAACAATGTTGGCAATGCTGGCAACAACGCTGGTAATAACAATGCTGGAAACAACAACATCGGCCACGCCATCGACATGCCCGGTCCCTCGCAGAACTACAGAGACAGACTGACCGCCTCTTCGTCATCCATGTCCCAATGACATGAAGACGATCATCGTCCTTCCCAGAACTATCAACCGATTGCGTTCCAGGAGGTCCCCTTCCATGTGTGCGCTGACGCCACGACCAGGGATCTATTCGCAGCCATTAACCAAACAAATTACTTAATCTTCTCGCAAGGTGAGCGATTAAGGGTGCTCGAGGATTCTCATCGAGCCCCCAGAAGACACACGAGACCTGACACTCCTCCTCCATGTCAGGTAGAAGAACATCCTCAATCTCCCCCGTAGAGACGCAGACGGGGTGCATCACGAAGCCCTTCTCCCTGACAAACTGGGTGACACCCTATATTGGAGAGGAATCATCCCGTTGATACAGGGAGACGCGGTCACGTCCCCCCGCACCAAGAACGACGACCCCCTAGAAACAGAAACAGGGGAATGAAGAACCACAACCCCGACCGAGGGATCCTCCTCGCGACCAGGGCCATCACCACGACCGCCATTACAACAGGTCACCTTCCCGCTCTCCAAACAGAAGTGACGAAGACGACCCCCGCGGTCCCTTATCCCAAGCAATTATGGAGGAACCCATTCCCAGGGGAATGGTGAAACCTCCCCAACTGAAGGAATACGACGGCATTACGGATCCTGTCGACCACATTGACAGGTTCGAGGAAATGCTCCAATACCATAACATCAGGGACCGATCTAATTTCGATTGTTCCCCACGACCTTGAGAAATACTGCAATGGACTGGTACAAGAACCTCGCCCCAGGGTCGATCACCTCCTAGAGAAACCTGAAGAACCATTTCATCAGCTCCTTCATAGCCTCTCATCGACATCCGAAGACTGGGGCTGCTCTCGAGGTTATCGTTCAAAGAAGCGACGAGGCCCTTAGGGAGTTCATAGATCGGTTCAACTGCGAGGCCATTCAGGTCCCCTGTACCGATCACATGAAATGGTATTTGCTTGAGAAAGGACTCTTCCCGGGCACAAAGTTCAGGAAGGTCTTCGTAATCGAACCACCCCGGACTTTCGATGCTCTCCTTGAAAAACCTAGGGCCTATATGAATTATGAGGAGAGGGAAGCGGCCAACAAAGCCTGTGACCCAAGGAATCGCAGAACGACCAACACCCTGCGACACCAGGACGCATGCCCTCCTCAACAAACGAGCGAGAAGAGAAGGGACGACAAACCACGTGATCCCCACGAGCACAGGGGACCCGCAGGGCGATTCACCGAATACACTCTGATGACTGCTTCCCACGAGCACACCTTAGCAGAGTGCTCTAGTACTGACTTCAAGGACGATGGATTCATACGTCCTCGATCTTCTCCTGTAAAGCCCGGGGATGACAGGAGCAAATAATGTCAATACCATCAGAGTCACGTGCATCTGACTGAAGGCTACGACCACCTACAGGATGCCATCGAAACCCTCATCAAGGGTGGCGGACTTGGGCAGTGCCGACGCAATGATACCCCTTGTCGGGATACCTGCGAGGCAAAAGAGGCCGAGGAAGAAACCCGACCATCAAATGAGTCGGCCCCCATCTAGATAGCTTTCTCTGTGACAAGACCGGAGGACTTCTATGTCCCTGACAGATACGAGGAAGAACCGTTGTCCATGCACAACAGGTGGGAGAAATTCCCATCCATCATGGTTATAACCGGCGGGGGATTCAACGACATTTCCATAAACTCTACGAAAAGGAAGCTCGATGAGTTGGTCGACGCTGCCCCAACTCAATCGGTGACACTCGAGAGGGTCAAGGGAAAATCAGAACCAACCACTTTCTACCTTGAGGAGTTGCCCGGAGGGGCCCCTAACTCGAGCATCCCTCTGCTGGTGAGGGCAAGAATGGCTAATTTCGACGTACACCGCATCCTGGTCAATGAGGGGAGTTCCTTCGACGTCATGTACAACCACCTGCTCTGAACCTTGCAGCTCGATGACACCCACCTTTCACCATATGTGGGATCTGACATGCTAGGCTTCAATGGCTCAACCTCCAAACCATGGGGATATGTTAAGCTTTTCGTCACCTTCGGGGAAGAAACCGCCTCCCAATAGATCAAGGTGTGATTCCTGGTTATCGACTGCCCGTCTCTCTACAACTACAACCTAGAGAGACCAACGCTGGCTGAATTGAACTCCGTGCCCTCCATGGTGCATTTGAAGATAAAATTCTACTCAAGGAAGGGGCGTGTTGCCACCATCCACGGGGACATCTCAGCTGCCAAAAGATGTTTCCACTCGGCTTCCAAAGGGCAGAGCATGGTCGACACTAGAGCGCGACCTGTCAAAAGAGCTACCACTGCTCGACCTGAATCGTAGCTCGCTCGAATAGAAGAATAAAGGGATCCACCAAAGGTCGACTCCATCTCACTCGACACTCGCTTCAACAAGGATGAAGCCCCCAACGATGAACAAGAACTCCTCCGACCCATCCTGGATGGAGACTTTGAGTTTTCCCCCCTTGGTGAAGACCGTCACAAAGGCGTGAAGATTAACATCGGACTCCCTAACTTGGCGAGGAAGCAGATCAAAGCTTGTTTGAGGGAGAACGCAGACTTGTTTGCATGGAGCACTAAGGAGATACTCAGACTCGACCCTGAGGTTGCTTGTCACCAACTGGCCATTGATCCATCCGCTAGGGTAGTAGTACAATGTAGACGTAGGCAGTCTCCCGAGAAAGCGGAGGCTGCTGAAAATGCTATAAAAGACCTCCTAGAGGCTAATTTTATTTCTGAGGTCTGGTATTCAACCTAGCTCTCAAATGTTGTACTAGTTAAAAATAATAATGGAAAATGGAGAATGTGTGTTGACTATACTGATCTTAATTGGCATGTTCCAAAGATGCATTTCCTCTACTTAATATTGATATACTGGTCGACAACTCGGCCGAATATAAAATTTTATCATTCATGGACGCCTACTCGGGCTATAACCGAATCCCAATGGTGATGAGCGACAAACATTGCACCACTTTCATGACCAGCTCGAGCAACTACTACTACAACGTAATGCCCTTCGGCTTGAAAAATGCAGGGGTAACATACCAACGGATGATGAACAAAGTCTTATGTGACGAGATCAATGATATGCTCGAAGTATACATGGACGACGTGATCGTCAAGTCTCTAATAGATAATGACCATGCCACCCACCTCAAAAGAGTCTTTGCCTAAGCAAGACAATGTAGAATGAGATTCAACCCTGATAAATGCACCTTCGGGGTTAAGGCGGGAAAATTCCTCGGTTTCTATCTGACTGAACGGGGAATTGAGGCCAACCCCGAAAAGTGTCGGGCATTCTCTGAGATTCCCATGCCTAGCTCGAAAAAATCCATACAAGTCCTAAACGGTATGCTCACCTTGCTGTCCCGTTTCATGGTAAAATTCGCGCAACACGCTCTTCCATTTTTCAAACTTCTGCGCAAAGAGGCAGCTTTCGAGTGGACCCAGGAGTGCGAGCAAGCCCTCCTTCACCTCAAGCAAAGCCTTTCACAACTTCCCGTGTTGTCTTGACATGAGAATGGGGAGACTTTGTTCCTTTACCTGGCCATCTCAGCTGAGGTTGTAAGCACGACCCTCATTCGGGAGACTCCAGACGGGAAAAAACCGGTGTATTTTACGAGTAAAGCACTACAAGGGTCTGAGGTCAGGTATCAACAGATTGAAAAAGTAGCCTTATCCCTTATCAACGCTGCAAGGAGACTTAGACATTACTTCCTAGCGCACGCGATCATCGTACGAACGGACCAACCTGTAAGACAACTCCTATACCGACCAAACATAGCCGGTCTGTTGCGACTGGTTTTTAAATCAAGAGTCGCCACTATTAGTTTTTATCCTAGGGAAGTACATCTAATAGGAAAACCTAAATTGTAAAACAGAGATTCTAGATTTTGGACTCGATTAGACGAAAGGAAGGTGTTAGGCACCTTTCACCTACCTTATTCTTAAGGATACTAGGTTTAGAATTAGGTTTTGGGTAAAAAGGGTTTTCATTTTTAATAGGGGAACTCGCCACGATTTTAGTCGTATGCCTACGTATCCTCTTATGAGGAATCAGAGTCCCAATTCGTAGTTCATATGAGTTTGTGTTTTTTAGGGGTTGCAAATGTATTTTGAATCGCCTCGCATTTTGACCGGTGTAGAGATTGCGGAATTTTGGACTAAATGCGCGATTAGTCAAAATCTATTTGAAACCCTTTTGCAAAAGATAATTGTTTAGATTAGTTTATTGCGAAAAAAGAATTTGATGTTTGTTGATATTTTTTATAATATTAATTGCAAAATTTCTTAATTAATTCATGATTAAAAAAAGACATTTTAATGCAATATATAAAAAATAACATATACATGAGTTTTTAAATAAAACAATTGTTTTACATGTGATGATATAAATAATAATATAAAATAAAATAAAATAAAATACTAAAATAATAATTATTATAAAACTAAATAATAATAATAATAATAGTAAGAAAAATAGTAATAATAATAACAAGGAAAATAATAATAATAAGAAGAAGAAAAATATAAAATATAACAAAAGAAATAGAAAAATGTGGAAATTAAACAGGGGGTGCATTTTAAGTTGAATAGAAAAAGAGATAGGGTGTAAAAAGTCAGGTTGGGCCCAAGTTCAGATATTGAACTGGGCCCAGAGTTGCAGGGAGGCGTATTGTTAGCTTTGTCTCAGTAAACTAGTAAAAGGGATGGTGCGAAGAGCATATGGGCTAGGCACATTACAAATTTTTGAAGGGCTTGCGTGATTGGGTGTGTGAGAGCGCATGGACCTTACAGTGAGACTTGGGCGACGGCTGTATGATGAAGATCACGCAGATGAGATTGAGGGAGCATGTTAACTACAGTAAGCGCGCAGGTATTGAATCAGACAAAATATACAATATCGTTTTCTTTCACATTTTTCAATCATTTTTGTTTTTATCTCACTGTAACCCTTCCTTTCTCTCTTCCTCGCTAACCTTCATCTTCTTCTCCTCTAACCTAGCCTAAAACGAATTCCACGGCGGCGCAACAAGTCTCGACCGTAACCCATCTGTGACCTAACAAATCCCAAACCAACAATTAGATAAAAAGAAAAAAGAGCTAAGTTTTACCCCTTTGTGATATCGTTCTCGAGCTTCTGAATTTGAAACTAATCTCTCTCTGCCTTCTTTGATTTGCATATTCTATGGAGTTTAAAGGTTAAGGCCGATGATGGTGAAACAACGGTGCCTACGCGATTAGGGTTTCAGATATTGAAACCCTAATCGCCTTTTCTTCATCTTCAACATCAAACCGGGTCCTTCTTCTTCACGTTCTTCTGTTCGTATTCGAATTCTCCCCCTTTCACTGTATTCTTCGATTAGTATTTATAGGGTTTGAATTATTGGGCTTGAATCAAGTTTGTTAGCATAGATTTATGGTTTTTTATATCAATAAGGAATTTTACATTATGTGTAATTGATTCAAATCGTAATTGTAGTTGATTTGTAGTTTAACTGGATTTGATTATGTATTCTGTGTATATTCGATTAGACTGAATTTGATTTTATGTTGTAATCTTCGGATCTTGTTCTGTAAATATATTTCTGGGCTGGACTTAGGAATAAATATTTTATTTTGGTTAATTATTTTCTGAAGATTTGATTTGGTTTCAATTTCTATGGTAAGTGTTTGTTGAGAAAAATGTGCACCTATTTTTGTTATGATTGGTACAGTAGTAGTTTATTTTTTACATGGGCCCAGCGTTATTATTCTTTTGAACGGGCTATTTGAATTGGGCTTTTACTGTCATCAAAATTTGATCCAATAGGTATTTCTAAACAACACTCCTTAATAAATAAATTATATAAATCATAATTAATGTAATACTTTTTAATAACAATAAATGAAAACATTATTTTTTACTAAAGATTGGGCTCAATACGTATGAGATGAAGCATATTTTTTTTGTAAACAATAAAAGACTCTTAATAACCAATAAAATCTTTACTGAAAATATATTTTAATAATAATTAAAATCTCCTAATGATTTATAAAGAAAGATTTTTATAATAACAGAAAAAGGTTTGAATATTAATAATTTTTCCAAAAATGATATAACAGTAAAAACTTTAGATGGGATAATTGCTTAATGGGCCTTTAATTCTATAACTAAACCCCCTCTTTTTGCTATTCAACAACAAAATGAAAATGGGCCAATATAAATTTTAATGGGATTTTAATCGCAATTTCAACCTACTTTTTTACTAACAATAACTTAAATGAGTTTTATTACAATTAAGAACTTAATAATTTTCTAAAATAATTTTCCATATTCAAATCTCACGGGCCATTGGCCAACATGCTTCGTAAATGGTCTTACGGGTATATGGGTCTTTCTGATTTAGAAAGCCCCATTCCCTTGAATTGAAATACACCCCCTGATTGACTTGGATTCTTAAAAATGGGCCATCAGATACTGTTGTACCATCTTTAATCAGAACATTCTTTCTTCCATTTTAAATCTTGAAAATACGATCATAAAGATAGGGAAAATTTGGGGTACGACACGGTCGAATGCTGAAATGGTCCTTGGAGCTCTTGGAGTTTGACATCCAGTACGAGAGCAGGAAGGCACTCAAAGCCCAAGCGCTGGCCGACATCATCCCAAGCTCACAATCCCCCCATAGGGAAGAAGTACAAGTGGACTATCTTTGTAGACGGAGCGTCCAACTCGACAGGCAGCGGAACGAGTATCCTCCTCGAGAATGAGGAAGGTTTTGTAATCGAGCACTCCCTTACCCTTTCGTTTCCAACATCGAACAATCAAGCTGAATACGAGGCCCTGCTCGCAGGATTAAGGCTGGCCGAGGATCTGGGTGACCGAGAAATATAAATTTTCACAGACTCCCAACTCATCGCATCTCAAATACAAGGGGGGATACCAGGCTAAAAGCAACAGCCTCGTCGAATACCTGAACCTAGTAAGAGAATGGATGAAGAGGTTCGACCGGGGAGAAATCAAACACGTACCGCGAGAACAGAACACACAGGAAGACATACTTTCAAAGCTCACGAGCACAAAGAAGAAAGGAGGGAACAAATCCGTTATCCAAGAATCCCTTTCTCACCCGAGTATCAAAAAATCCACTTTACCATTCGAGGTGAATTCCATCGGGGACAATTCATGTTGGATGACCTTGATGTTCAACTTTCTGACAAAGGGGGAACTGGCCGTCGACCAAAGGGAGGCAACTGTAACCAAATGACGAGCATGTTCGTATGTGGTACTCGAACACAAACTTTATTGATGAGGATTCTCCATCCTGCTTTTAAAATGCATCGAGGAGTCCATGATTCCCAAGATATTGTGGGAAATCCACGAAGGAATCAACACCCAACACATGGGTGGAAAGTCCCTGGCACGAAAGGTGTTGCGAGCAGGCTATTACTGATCGACCATACAGCAAGATGCAAAGGAACACGTCAAGAAATGCGACAAGTGTCAAAGGCACACGGACATGCACCTCGCACCCCCACATGAGCTCAAAACGCTGCCCTCCCGGTGGTCGTTCATTCGGTGGGGAATGTACATCCTTGGACCGTTCGTGCAAGGTTCGTATCAAAACAAATTCCTGATTATGGTCGTCAACTATTTCACGAAATGGATAGAAGTTAAAGCTCTAGATAAAATCACTTCACACAACATCCTCCATTTCTACAAGTGAAATGTTCTTTCCCGGTTAGGAATACCCTAAGTGCTCGTCACCGACAATGGGATGCAGTTCACCGATCAAGGTTTCCAAAACTTTGTTGCCAAAATTGACACCAAGCAACACTACACCTCGATCGAACACCCTCAAACTAACAGGCAAGCCGAGGCCGCGAATAGAGTCGTCTTGCAAGGACTTAAACACAGGTCGGGCGAGGCCAAACGGGTGTGGGTCGAAGAACTGCAAAACATCCTCCGGGCATACCTGACAACACCCCACTCGATGACGGGCGAGACCCCATTCCGGCTAACCTACGACATCGAAGCTGTCATCCTTGTAGAAATCATGGAGTCGTCCAGGCAAATTGAAGTTCCTCTAGACGAGGAGCTAAACAACGAGGCCCTAAGAGAGGAGCTCAACCTAGTCAAAGAAATCCGATCAGAAGCAGCTCTTTGTGAGGCCACGCTGAAATAAAAGGTATCCATTCACCATGACAACAAAGTCATAAAGCGCGAGTTCCAGGTCGATAGCCTAGCCTTACGGAGAAACCAGAAAGATTCCCGCAAAGGGAAGCTGGACGCAAACTGGGAAGGACCGTACCGTGTCCATGGAGATACGGGCACCGAAGTATACTACCTCGAACACTTGAATGGAGAACCACTACCTCGACCATGGAATGCTACGAAACTGAAACAATATTACAACTAAGTCCTTATCCTACTATGGGCATTAGCAGTCAACTGGTCCTATCTAACCGATGATGGAACAAGCTCGACCATGTGGGCATGTCAAGGTACAGACATAGCCTCCAAACATTAATGAAAGGCGGGTTATTGTTCATTTCTTGAGCAGGACCTTAGCCCGACAGGGATACCTCAATCAAGCTCTGCTGTCAAAGTACCCAAGAGGCAGAACACCCAGCTCGCAATGGGCAGTTCACGCCATGAGCTTAATACCCTAACAGTGATCTTGAGCTCGTTCCACAGATCCCTACTCCACCCCCTCGACACATCCCAACATGTGTCGACCACAACAAAGGTCGAGCATATATCTCCAGTCATGGAAAGTACAAATTTTCATAAAATAAACAAGTTAAAAACAACGACGAGCAATTAGTTAGAAAGCATCAACGAAAACATAAAGACATAAAAGCAAAGTAAAAACATTTATAAATGTCGACCACGAGGGCTGACGCTGTCTGAATATTACAAAAATTACGGGCACACAGGCCCCGAATACAAACAGCCAAGATATCTGAGAAATACTAATCACTCTGCGGAGTGCTCACTTCGATCTCTACCTCGGGGGAATCAGGAGGAGGAACCACCCTACCATCAATTACTTAAGACAAAAACCTAACAATGTCGGTGTTAAGCCATTGGTTTAGCATGGACAGTTGAGCCAATGCAGCCTCAAAGTTGTCGGTCAAAGCGTCGATGCAATCTAACTCGAGGACCTGGATCCGAGCAACTAACTCTGCACGAGTATGCAAATCAGCTACTCCCTCGGGCTCTTCCTCCATGGGCATCATGGCAGCCTTTAAATCAGCGACCTCCCTCTCCAGTCGTTCCCTCTCGAGCAACAGAGAATCCTTTTCCTCATAGGCTTTGGCAACTTTTTCCTTCTCCCTCGCCTACTCGTCGGCCTGCCCCCGAAACTTCTCCTCGCTTCGCTCGAGGGCAGTTTTTAACTTCTGCGTCTTTGCCTAAAGAGTCTCCTTCTCTGACTCCAGTTCCCTTACCAGGCCAGAAGAGCCGCCCCCTTCACCTGCAAGGACAATAGCCATCTCCGCGACCTTCATCAAGCCGACCATCCCAGAAGCCAGGTGCTTCCTTCGACCCTCCTCACTGAGGCGTATGATAATATCAGACTCATTGTAACACGGTGGGAGAACTGACTTGGTTGTTTTGTGTTTGATTGCAATTGTTGCGGTTAGCAAGAGTCGCCACCGACATTTCTTTTATCCAAAAGGAAAGGATGAAAAGAACAAGAAAGACCTTTGAGATTTTTTCTTGAGTTCGGGGGGTAGATTATGAAAAGGGAAGGTATTAGCACCCTTTTCATCCATGATTTTCCATGGGCTCTTAATTACTTGCTATATTACTTGCTTTTGTTTGAAAATGTGCTTTGTGTGGTTTTTGAAAGTATTTTTGAAAAGGGGGCATCGTTTAGGAAAACTTTGTAATGATTCTCGTTCGTAAGAATGTATACAAAGTGTTTGATCTTTTGAAAATGTTTTTCAAGTTTGAAAGGTGTTTTTGAAAGTGTTGTTGTTTGTTTTGAAAATAGCAAGGATGTTTTTGGTTTTGAAATTGAGCAAGCAACAAGGAATAATCTACCTACTCAAAAGTATTTCATGTTTATTTCCTCTTTCCTTTGACATTGTTATCTTACCATTGATTTGTTAAGTAATCCTATCTTTGGATGTAAAAGGGACGGGCGTAGGTCATCGTATAGCCATGATTAACAATGTTGTAAGATATCTTATCATTTAGGGACTAAGATCATTTTGAAAGGCAACATGGATAACGTCATCGAGGGACTATGATCTTGTATTTTTTGCTTGTTTTTGCTAGGATAACTCACATGCATAATATGGCCATTTTTGTAAAGCAACAAAGTGGGTTTACCCTAAGGGTGTATGTGTGAAAGTGTATTGGTTTTTATGCTTGATTTGTCTTTGAATTAGGGTTTTCTACTTGTTGGTTTTAATCTTTTCATACAAACCCTAATTACTAGCATTTGTATATAAAGCATTAAATGGCGGAATTTAAATATTCTACGCTATTACAACGCTTTAGGGGATGGGGGTACAAGTTTAAGAATGGGAAATTGCAAGAAAATTAAATCTAAATAAATATTACAACCATATTGAATATTGTACAAAAGGAATAAATAATATACAAATGCAAATGGATAAAGAAATGATTTTTGTTTGGTTTTCTTTTATAAAAAAAAGAGGGTTTTAACCTAATTAAAGAAGATGATTAACTAAAAATTAAACAAAATTAAATTTAAACTAAGTAAGAAATAAGTTAAGTTAAAAAAGTATTTTTAGGGTTTTTCTATGAAAGTTTTTATCTTAATGAAAATACAAATGAGAATTAATTAATTAAAATAAACCTAAGTTCTAAATTAATTTTATTCACAAGAAAACAATATAATAGTTAAACCCTAGTCTAAATATTCATTGAATAAAAAAAATTAATTTATTAAATAAAAAAATGTTTTTGTTCTTTTAGTTTTTATGAAGAAAAATAAACTAAATAAATATAAATAATAAAATATAAATATTTTTGGTTTTTTTTTATTAGTAGCAAAAAAATGATATTAATAATAATAATAATAATAATAATTATTATTATTATTATTATTATTATAATAAAGAAAATAAAAAAATGAAAATAAAATAAAATATGAAATTAAAGTCAGGGGGGTTAGAAAGTGAAACAGAGAATATTGTTAAGGAAAAAAAAGTCAGGCCCATGGTTCTGCTGGCCCAAGCGCTACCTGAAAGGAAAAATGACAAAAAAATGTGGAAAAAATGCAAAAGGCAGCACGCTGGGTGTTGAACCCACGCCCTCTTGGTTACCAGCGTGCTGCCTTACCACTTGGGTGGCCATACATCCGTTAACTTAACTGAAATAATAAATATATAATACAAAATGCGTAACGAATACACTTCATCTTCAACCTCCAGCTAGACCACCTGTATCTCATTCATTTCTCAACAAAAATGGAAAATGCAAACATGAAAGTTGCTCCATTTTTCCATACGAATCCAACCATACAAATATCATAAACTATAAATCAAAGATGAATGAGAATTTTTTAAAGTACCAAATTCTGACCTAATTATTTTCATAGGTTCAATCCTAAAATTCTCCTAGCTCAATCAATATAAATAAAAACTATGGACATGTACAAATTCAGGGCAATGATGTCTACATTTTATCTTCACAAATGCAAGCCTAACAATGCCTAAGTAATGAGATAGAAGTTCAAGAAAATTACCTCAAAACTGGAAATTGTGAAATGCAAATGAGCTTGACTCAAGGTGCTGCAATGATCAGGTTAGCTTCCTCAAGTTCCCAGAAAGCTAATGCAATGGTTAGCTTGAGTTGAGAGTGACTGAAATGGCTTGGAGAAGTCAATGTGCAGCGCTCTGTTTTTGGCTATAGAGGAAGATGGAAATGGAGTTACAGTTGTGTAACATGGACAAGGATGAGTTTTATTTGGTGTTTAGAAGCTTTAGGAACCAAAAGGCTTGAAAACGCACGAGGGAGATGTGAGTTTCAAGTTTTTGGTCACAATGTGCAACAATGGTGATTTGTGATTCAGTTCTGAGTTCTTGTGTGTTTTAGGGCTTGTGTATGTGTGTGTTTTCTTGCAAACAACTTGTGTATATGTATGGAAAAGGTTTGAATACTTGAGGTGGTCAGAAGTACAAGATCACATGTTTTGGCTTCTTGGCTTGTTTTTGAAGTAAGGTTGACAAACATGGTTTCAATGCATAGTACAAAGCTATCTAGAGTGGTTACCAACTTTAAACATGCTTATCTGACTTTGTAGAGGAAGTTTGTGCAGAAGGAACAAGTGCAAAGCTCAATGTAAGTTGACTTTGCATAAAGCTTGCTTTATGTAAATGGCAATGGTGCCTTTGTGCCATTAATGGAAAATTATCTTGGATAAAGCTTGAATTAAATGGATAATAGCTCAAAAGCAAGTGTAATCTTATGATTAGTGTAGTTGTTTAGTTATTGGCTTGCATTTTTGGTAAAACCCAAGTGTATGTGTGAATGTCATGACTGATGTCATAACATTCTAGTTTAGTTTGTACTGATTCATTAGGTACCTTTGCAAAAAAATATTGTCATACAGGTACTGATGTTTATAAGTGTGTATCTGAGCATTTTTCAAAATGATCACATTTACCTAAATCAGTAGACAGGTTTTCAGATGTCATAACAGATGTTAAGACATCCTGTTCTGAACTAACAGGTATGCAGTTTGGTTAATTCTGAGTTTTTTCAGGAAAATGACTCAGTCTTTCCAGAACAGAATCCTGCGTTTTCTTTGGGTTAACCTAGCTCAACCCCAACCTGGTTGATAAAGTCCTGTGACCTAGTCTTAAGGTCAAACGGAATTAACCCTAGCTTTTTGTGGAAACCCTAACTGAAGTTGCAGCTGTTATATATTCAACAGGGCTGCTGTTTTGAAAGTAATCCCTTGTTGACAGAAGATCATTTAGAAGCTGTATAGTTTTTACTATTGTAATCCAAGCAATTATCATTGTGATAAGTGACTTGGAATAGGTTTTAATTGTAAGGGTTGTGTGACACTCAAAGCTTTGAAGCAAGAGTGTTTGTATGTCTCTTGACTAAAGATGTGAAGCAAAGTCAAGTTAGGTTTGTGTATCACTCAAAGCTGTGAAGCAAGAGTGTTTGTGTTGCTTGATTAAAAAGCTGTGAAGCATAATCAAATGTATGTTTTGAAGAGTGTCTTCAACAATTCATTAGTCAAATTGTTTCTATGTATCACTGCTGTGATTGAGGGGGGAGTGAGTAGGAACTCAGGTTTAAGTTGTACTTAGATTGAAGTTGCATTGGGTAGGTCTTAAGTGAAGGAGATAAACTGGTTGGTTTATTCCTGAATTAATATCTCTTATAGTGGATTTCCTCCCTGGCTTGGTAGCCCCCAGAGTAAGTGTTGTTGCACACTGAACTGGGTAAACAATTGACTGTGTTCTTTACTGTTTTTGTATTTACTGTCTTATAGAAAGTCAGATACGGTGTCATAACATTGAACGTGACATTGAGTATCTGCAGCCAGAATTTCAATTGGCATCAGAGCAGGCACCCTGCCTGTATTACTGGGTGAGATCTAGGGATATCACTTTCTGGCACTATGGACAAAGAAGGAGTTTTTGGAAATAGACCACCCATTATGGATGGAACTAATTATGACTACTAGAAACCTCGTATGATTGCCTTCTTAAAATCTCTGGACAAAAAGGCTTGGAGAGCTGCTGACAAAGGATGGATCCATCCCACCTTAACTGAGAAAGATGGGACAATCAGTTTGAAGCCTGAGGAAGATTGGAGTAAAGAAGAAGATGAATTAGCCCTGGGAAATTCCAAAGCCTTAAATGCCTTGTTCAATGGAATTGATAGAAACATTTTCAGACTAGTACATCAATATGAACTGGCCAAGGAAGTTTGGGACACTCTCAAAACTACCCATGAGGGCACTTCCAAAGTAAAAATGTCAAGGCTTCAGATGTTGACTACCAAGTTTGAGAATCTAAAAATGATGGAAGATGAAACCATTCATGAGTTTCACATGAACATCTTGGAGATTTCCAACACCTCAGGAGCACTGGGAGAAAAGATGTCAGAAGAAAAATTGGTGAGAAAGATTCTCAGATCCTTGCCTAAAAGATTTGCAATGAAGGTAACTGCCATAGAGGAAGCCCAGGACATCAGCAAGTTGAAAGTGGATGAACTTATTGGGTCTCTTCAGACCTTTGATATGGGGATCACTGATAATGGTGATAAGAAGAACAAAAGCATAGCACTTGTATCCAACACTGATGTTGAAAACAAGGAGGATGAAGAAGAAAATATTTCAGAAGCTATAGCCATGCTTGGAAGACAGTTCAACAAACTCATCAAAAGAATAGATCCAAAGTCAAGGTCTAATGTTCATAACATTCCCTCTGACATTGACAATTCCAGCAGAAGACCAAGGTCAGAAGAGAAGGGAAACCAAGGCAGAGGTATTCAATGCCATGGCTGTGAAGGATATGGGCATATTCGAGATGAATGTCCTACCTTTCTTAAGAAACAAAAGAAAGGAATGACTGTTACTTGGTCTGACTGTGATTCAGAAAGTAATTCTGAAGAAGAATCTGCCAAACTAGTTACTGCTCTAACTAGTGTTTGTACCTCTGAAAGTGACACTAGTGATGAAGAAGTGACATTTGAAGAACTGGCTGATACCTACAAGAAATTGTGTATCAGAAGTGCTGAAGTCTGTGTGCAGAATGAGAAACAAGCAAAACTCATCATAAAGCTGGAGGCTGAAAAAAGGGCAGATCTTGAAACTATAAGTCATCTAGAAGGGGAAGTTCAATTGCTGAACTCACAACTGAACCAAATGACCAAATCTGTCAAGATGCTGACTAATGGAACAGATAAATTGGAAGAGATTCTTCAGGTTGGACAAAATGTGGGAAACAAATCTGGACTAGGATTTGTGGAAGCAAAGAACTCTGGTACAGATAAGAAGATCAGGCCTGATAAGCAAATGTCAAAACAGATGTCTCAACACAACTCTCAACATCAGGAACAAAGACATATGAAGAAAAGGTACCAAAGATGGAGATGTCATCATTGTGGGAGATATGGCCACATAAAGCCCTTCTGCTTCAGATTGCATGGATACCCCAATCAAAACTCAGGTGTCAAACCTAAGTCTAAAAAGGTACCACATACTCCTCAATGTAAGAAAAAGGCTACTGCCCTGATAGCCCATACTTCCCTGAGAGTGTCTGCAAAGGAAGGCTGGTACTTTGACAGTGGATGTTCCAGACACATGACTGGAATCAAGAACCTCCTCAATAATGTTAAGCCTCACACCACCAGTTTTGTGACCTTTGGAGATGGTGCTAAAGGTGAAATCAAAGGAGTTGGTGATTTGGACTGCCCTGGAGTTCCAAGTCTGAATGAAGTACTGCTGGTAAAAGGGCTGACTGCTAATCTCATTAGTATCAGTCAACTGTGTGATCTAGGATTCAAGGTCAATTTCTCAAAATCTGAATGTCTTGTAATCAATGAAAAACAAGAAATTGTAATGAAAGGAGTCAGATCCAAAGATAACTGTTACTTGTGGCAGCCTGAGAACACTAATAACTCCACTATGTGTCCAATTACCAAAGAAGAAAAAGAGATGAAACTGTGGCACCATAAGCTTGGTCATCTTCATCTAAGAAGAATGAAAAGAGCTATCTCTATGAAAGCAGTCAGAAGGACTCCAAGACTACAGATTGATAAAAGAAGGGTTTGTGGTGAACTTAAAATTGAAAGGCTTGGTAAAAAGAAACATGTCTATGATGTGGTGGATAACCTTGAAGAAGGATGTGTTGTCAGAACCAGAAGTAATCATGACAAGGATTTTGGAAACAACAAGTCTAATAAATTCTGTTTCCCAGAAGAAATGAGTTGTGAAGTCTCTTCTCCTATAACTCACCATCAAAATGGAGTTGACAAAAAGAAAAATAAGATCATTCAAGAATCAACCAGAACTATGATTCATGTCAAAAGAATGCCTTCCCAACTTTGTGCTGAAATGGTTGCAGCTAGCAGTAACTGTTCTCAAAATATCTGGACAAAGCAGATGCTCACTGAGTATAATGTCTCACAAGATGTTGTGACATTGTATTGTGACAATCTGAATACAATCAATATTTCCATGAACCCTATTCAGCATAGCAGGACCAAGCACATTGACTTTGTTGAGAAGAAGTCAATTAAACTGGAACATGGTATCATTAAGCTTCAGCTGGCTGATTCTTCTACCAAGGCTCTTGTTAGAAATAAACTTGAAAACTTGAGGGGCAGGTTGGGTATTTGCCAACATGAGAAATTGTAGCAATTAATTTTGCTTAAAACAAGGGTTGAAGGAGTTAATTTTGTTAAGTCTATTTTTAGTGGGTTAATCATATGTTTTCCCAATTCTTTCAAAATCTTTAAGAAGTTGAAAAGACTCTCTTTTGCCTCCTACCTCTCTCGTCTGTGCAACCTGTTCCCTTCTCTCAATCAAAGTTTTTTCTCAAATTGCTACTGGTGCTCTAAGTCAATCAAAATGTATCAAACATCATCTTCAACCAAGGCGACCTCTTCATCTTCATCATCTTCATCATCTGACCAAGACTCTCGAGCAATCACCACATGCATAGAATCTGAAGTTCTTGAGATCACTCCTCTCAGAGAGATGGCTACTGACCCCGCCAAAGTCAAAAATCTGAGAACTAGACATGCAGGAAGAGCTCAAGCTGCTGCCTCTGGTAATCCTTCTCATCCTTCTTCTTTTGTATCAAATAGAGAAGGATCAGTTCAAGTTCATCAAGCAATTGCTAGGCTAGTGACAAGTATACTAAGCGGAAACCAATCTGTACCGGGGATTTCTGTCCCTTTAAATCAATCAGGAAGCCCAAATGTGGATGTCTCTGAGAATGTAGATGTCTCTGAGAATGTTATGACACAAAATGACAACATTCAGAACCCTTTAGAAAAGACTACTGATCCACCTATCATTGATGTGGATGAGGAATACTCAGACAATGATCTTATTGCAAATGTAAACCCTAGCATAGCTAGGAGAATGATGAAAAGGAAGAATAATCAGAATGCTGGAAAATGTTTGACAAAAGATAAACTTGCTAATAAGAAATCCAAGGCTGAAGGCATGGCTGGGGTAGAATCTGTGAAAACTGTTCAGTCCAAAGGGAAGGTGAAAGCCCAGGTGCATACTGATAGACAACCAATTTCAAAGAAGAGAAAAGAACCTGAATCTTCTGATTCTGATGAGGAATCAGAGTTTGAGATTGATGCTGAAGAAATTCCTATCAGAAGGAAGCTCCCCTCCAGCAAAATTGCTAGAGTTCCTGAAGTCCCAACAGACAACATCTCTTTTCATCATCCTGACAATGCAAACAGATGGAAGTATGTTTGCTTGAAGAGAATAGCTTTAGAAAGAGAGCTAAACAATGATGCCATGGAGTGCAAAGACATCATGGACCTGATCAAGAATGTTGGACTGATGAAGACAGTGATAAAATTTAACAAGTGTTATGAAAATCTGGTCAAGGAGTTCATAGTTAACTTGTCTAATGATTGTGCTAATGGAAGGTCAGCTGACTTTGAAAGTGTTTTTGTTAGAGGAAGAAGGGTTAATTTCTCTCCATCAGAAATTAACAACTTTCTTGGAAGATCAAATGAGGATTGTCCTGATCTGGAAGTCACTGACAATGAAGTTTGTCAAACCATCACAACAAGGCAAGTGAAGTGCTGGCCCTTGAAAGGCAAGCTGAATGCCAGCAAACTTAGCATGAAATTTTCCATCCTGTACAAGATTGGTGCAGCCAACTGGGTCCCTACAAACCATAAATCAACTATCTCCACAGGATTGGGGAGATTTATTTATGCTGTGGGAACCAAGACTGCTTTTGACTATGGCAGGTATATTTTTGAACAAACTTTAAAACATGCTGGTAGTTATGCTGTCAAAGGACCAATTGCCTTTCCCTCCCTCCTTTGTGGAATTATCCTTGCACAATACCCTGATATCCTGGTGGCAAGAGATACTGCTTGCAAAAGAGCTCCTGCCCTTGGGTTGCACTACAAACTGTTTCAGGGATCTCATGCTCCTGATATTGTCATAACATCAGCTGAGACATCGTCTGTGAAGACCCAGTCCAAAACATCTGATGTCATAGCTGTATTAAAAGAGACCTGCAAAGAACTGGAAGCTAGGAAAAAGACCCTAGAAAACCTAATTGCCAGGTTAGAAAAGGAGGAAGCTGAAGGAAACAGAAGGGAAGAGGGTGTAGAAGCTGAAGGTCATCTCAATACTGAAGAAACTAGCTCCTTTGAGTCTGATGACAGTGCTTAAAGGTTGGTGGAGTTGCTGATTGGTGGAGTTGGTGCTGGTACCTGGTAGAGTTTGGAAGGGTGTTCAGTTTTTTTTGTTCTGCTCTCATTACTTTTTCTGGATGACTGTATAACTTTTAAGAACATGTATCTTTGGCCTATTTGTGGCTAAAGAGGGGGAGATATATTTTGGTACTTAATTA
Source organism: Vicia faba (assembly GCA_948472305.1). NCBI lineage: Eukaryota > Viridiplantae > Streptophyta > Magnoliopsida > Fabales > Fabaceae > Vicia > Vicia faba. The sequence goes on along the minus strand of OX451741.1, from coordinate 1,517,784,052 downwards.
GACATTCTATTTTTCTGCAGTCATTTCTTTCTGCTGCTATCTATCTCTGATTGCTTAGGGTCTTTAGCCAAAAATCTGCCAAAGGGGGAGTTTGTAGTTGTTTAGTTATTGGCTTGCATTTTTGGTAAAACCCAAGTGTATGTGTGAATGTCATGACTGATGTCATAACATTCTAGTTTAGTTTGTACTGATTCATTAGGTACCTTTGCAGAAAAATATTGTCATACAGGTACTGATGTTTATAAGTGTGTATCTGAGCATTTTGCAAAATGATCACATTTACCTAAATCAGTAGACAGGTTTTCAGATGTCATAACAGATGTTAAGACATCCTGTTCTGAACTAACAGGTATGCAGTTTGGTTAATTCTGAGTTTTTCAGGAAAATAACTCAGTCTTTCCAGAATAGAATCCTGCGTTTTCTTTGGGTTAACCTAGCTCAACCCCAACCTGGTTGATAAAGTCCTGTGACCTAGTCTTAAGGTCAAACGGAATTAACCCTAGCTTTTTGTGGAAACCCTAACTGAAGTTGCATCTGCTATATATTCAACAGGGCTGCTGTTTTGAAAGTAATCCCTTGTTGACAGAAGATCATTTAGAAGCTGTATAGTTTTTACTATTGTAATCCAAGCAATTATCATTGTGATAAGTGACTTGGAATAGGTTTTAATTGTAAGGGTTGTGTGACACTCAAAGCTTTGAAGCAAGAGTGTTTGTATGTCTCTTGACTAAAGCTGTGAAGCAAAGTCAAGTTAGGTTTGTGTATCACTCAAAGCTGTGAAGCAAGAGTGTTTGTGTTGCTTGATTAAAAAGCTGTGAAGCATAATCAAATGTATGTTTTGAAGAGTGTCTTCAACAATTCATTAGTCAAATTGTTTCTATGTATCACTGCTGTGATTGAGGGGGAGTGAGTAGGAACTCAGGTTTAAGTTGTACTTAGATTGAAGTTGCATTGGGTAGGTCTTAAGTGAAGGAGATAAACTGGTTGGTTTATTCCTGAATTAATATCTCTTATAGTGGATTTCCTCCCTGGCTTGGTAGCCCCCAGAGTAAGTGTTGTTGCACACTAAACTGGGTAAACAATTGACTGTGTTCTTTACTGTTTTTGTATTTACTGTCTTATAGAAAGTCAGATACGGTGTCATAACATTGAACGTGACATTGAGTATCTGCAGCCAGAATTTCAATTAGGGAGAGATCTTGAGGTTTATAGGCCTGCAAAGCAAGATTGTGCAGCATAGGCTTGAGATTTGAATTCTTGTTCATCACAAAATGACCTATAATTTCAGTTTGAAACCCTAACTTCCTCTCTCCGATTCTCCTTGCTCAAGAATGTTCTCAAGGATTTCTTGGACATTTTAGAAATCTTGTAATGTGATATACAACCCCTCTTTGAATCACTTTTGAAAATTACGCTTGGAACTATATGAAAAATTTCCATGAAGTTAGGTCAAAATCCTACCTAAATTAGGGCAAAATTTTCACTAAGTGTTTAGTTTCATGACCATGACTTCATGGATTAATAACTTGAGATCTAAGCATTTATAGGAGAAGTTGTGTAAATAAATGTTTTAGATTTCATGGAGATATACAACTTTCATGTTGAAAGTTTCTTTTGAATCATCTTGCATCATGGTGAAAAATTGGCTCAAAGTTGTGAAGAAACATGAAGTTTTCAACACTTAGAAAATTTTTCAAGTTTGGAAACTTTGACTTTTCAAAATGAAATCTTGAATTTTTGATTTTTTGATGAACAAGTTTCATATTTTTACATGTTTTGATGAATTGTGATCTTTGACACTTGATCTTTACCAAAAAGTTAAAGTTTGACTTTTTAGTGTACAATTGACTGAAAATCAACTATCAATCAAATGACCTTGAGCAATGTTTTGAGTCATGACATTAGGTTAAAATGATGCAATTTAACTCTTGAGATCATTCCTCAAACCAATTAACCATTTGCTAGGTCAAAAATCAGAAATTGCCCTTTCTCAATCAAAACCCTAATTTTGACCATTTTGCCCTTTTGATGATCTAATCAAATTTCTTGAGGAATTGTAGTCCAAACTTGATAAAATGAAATATATGAGTTCACAATGTTGATATGGATCAAAAATTATAAAGTTTGACTATAAATTGACCACAATTGACTTTTTCCCCAATACAGTTGATTTTTAGGTCAACTGGTCAATTGACTGAGCAAAAATGTGATCCAAGACTTGAAACTTAACATGAGAAATCTTGGAGGTCCATAATGATCCATGAAAGTCATATTAGGAATTAAAAGTCCAATTCTCCTTGTGCAAACTCAAACCCTAATTTCAGTCATTAGTGCTTAAGGAGGTGTCTTGAGCTGATCAACTCTTGTGCAGTCTTGAACAAAAGGAGTCTTGTGAGAAAATACTTGATAAATGAGAGGGCAAATTTTGGGGTAAAACACTCATCATCGGACATAGTCAAAGGGAAACCCTCGAAGAAATCTTTTTCCACGAAATTAGGGGGAAGGTTGAAGGCCCAGGCAGACGCCCCCTCCTCGGTCACATTTTCAAGTCCACCTTCGGGATGACTTCTCTTCTTACTCAACACAGCCGCATGCTGCGCGACATCACGGGTACCTGACGAGCCACTCGACCCATCCCTAGCTGGCTCTGAGACCGAACCAAGGTGTGTGGGCTGGTGCGGCTTCACCAACCTCTTGTGATTTTTCTTTTCCCGGGTCAGCTTCAATAGTCGTTCACGATGTTCCGCCATGTTACCTACGAAAACAAAAACAAAATTCTCGGGTTAGAATCGTCAGAAAGACATACAAAATAAGTCAAGAAGTAAAAATATAATAAAATCATGCGAGCAGAAACCTAGAAGGTTCACGATTTTCCCATAGGTGTGACACTCAACGAGCACTTTGGTGTTAATCGAGTGCACCTTAAACGTTGGCTCACTGTTTTCATCAAGGATGTCACGTCCTTCCCTTGTGACCCACCTAGAGGGAAAGAACTCGTCAACAAATCGATTAAGAACACTGAAGGCCTCTTTGTCCTCGACACTCATGCTACAGGCGGGAGTATGGTAATGGTCGAGACTATGCTCATAGTGGCCCGAAGACCAGTGGATGGGGAATTTCGAAAGTCGCCCAATCTCTGGATTGCCCTCCCCGTCATAGCATACTTCTCTGTCTTCATCTACGACAGAAACTGGGTCGAACACAGCATCCACGACCACTTGAGATGAGGGTTGCACGACGTACCATTTATCTTTGAAGTCAAGAACATAATCCATATACATCTGAAACAGTCTCTTCGATTGTTTGAAATAAACCCAACTATGTTTCCCACCCCTAGACTGCCGTTGGAGGTGGAAAACCCTGAAGAACAAAGGAATGGTCGCCCCGATCCTTAAGAACCGGTAAGTGATTTCAAAAGCTCAGATGAAGGCGATCACATTAGGGTGTAGTTAAGAGGGTTCCAGGTTCAAGTGGTTAAACACACCCATCTGAAAATCATTAAAGGGAAGACGAAGCCCTAAATCTTTGAAGACGACCTCATACATGGGGTAACGTTCCACCTCGAATTCCATGCATATCCTGGTCGTGGGAGTCGGTCGCAGGATCGTGAAAGTTTGATGAAAACCTTTTTTATCGCCTCGATGATCGACAATGGTATATGCTTCCCTTCTGCTATAACTAAATACTGAAGCTATCACTCAAGGCTCTGGCCCGACCCAGGACAGTGCAGGGTCATCGACCGTGTCGATCAAATGGACACCTTCCTCGGTTGTGCTTGTCTCTTTGACATCTATGTGTTAGGATGACTCAGGGGTATCGACCATTTCACCTGTAAAGCAGAGGAAACCAGTGAATTTGACAACAAAATCACATCCACCCTTGCACCGCAGCATAGGTGAAAGGGGATAGCCGCTCCCAAATTAGATCAACAATCACTCGTGCAGTGGGGGACATACACGACCCATGATCAACACATGGAACTTATGCAAGTCTCGTAAGACCACACAATAGTGATAATAACAAAGCACATATTTCATGGGTACCGCGGGCACGTGATAAATATCGCGAGCATATCCATAAATGCTGCGAGCATCATATAAATTTTCCAGACAAATTCGTGAATTCACCAGGGAGTATATAAATTTCTTGGGCAAAATTCACGAATTTTGTGGGGGATAGATGAAGGACACATGTAAAGTCATGAATTTTGCAGAGAGGAGATCAATATCACAGGCCCAATCGCAAATATTACGTATGAATGTATGAACGCCCCGAGAAACCCCTCCCCCCGGTAGAGAAATTCTATAAAGAATCATCAATAAAGCCAATCATAAACAACAATCAGTATAGAAAACACTTACTTGATTAGAGTAGGTGGAGATTTTATGGTGAGTCTAGCGACAACGTTAACGATTGGGAAAGGTGGCAGACGGTGTAGGCGACAGAGAGAGTGGATAGAACAAAAAAATTGAAATGTGGGAAATGGGCCCTAAGGCGCTATATATGGAGCTGATGTGGAATACAAAGCATCATGTCGGGAAGCCCACCAACCACCCTTCTCATTATTGTCTACATGCTCAGGTAATAATGGCCCTTACTCCCTAGGCCATCATTACTATCCCAAAGGTCATGCCACATGGCTTCATCCTGCAAGCTTTCCTCTCCCTGCGGGTCGAAGACAAGTGAAATCTTCCCCATCGAGCCTATTCCAACCTCTGCTCAAGTAATCACGTATACCGATGACAATCTCCATCTATGCAATAAAAGATCCCCAATTGAGTTATGTTCGTCATAAAGAGAAGTTGGACTTAAGTCATAACTCCTTCATTAGGAGCAACGACTTGGGGGACTCCTATTCTGGACTCGGCCTGCTCTTGGCCTAACTCTATATGAGGCCCAACCCAGCTATGCTACATAAGAAGGCTTGCTGACTGAATCTTCCCTCGACTATATCAGGCAATAACCCCCACTCTTCGAGAAGACACAACTTCGCCACACGAGAATAAATACAAGAAATGTGAGGAGGTTTATCGCCGGTCAAGAGGACCTCGTGAGCATCCTCCAGTCTTCTCGTAGACCAAGACCAATCCTCCCAGACGACCTCATAACTGGCGGGGAGAATCCATGACTGGCATAAGTATCTCACGAGTATCATCCTCGTAGGGCTGACTCTCAACACCTCTAAATATCAGAGTCCTCTTGGCCCCTAAAAGACCGTATCCATATCTTCTGGATGGTGCATGGGAATCCATCCAGGTGTAGAACCTAGTAGTATCCACTTTGGGCCTGCTTGCCCAACCCAATGATGGGGACCTTGGCCCAATGATGAGGACCTTGGCCCAGCGCTGGGGGCTATAAATACCCTCTCACTTGAGAGGGTCAGGTATTGAAACATTCTCACTCACTCTCATACTTGTTTGCATAATATTGAACCTCACTTTGGCATTAGAGTGTCTTGCAGGTACCCCCCACTTCACCTTCAACTGCTGTTCAACTCAAAGCTCGTGGGCTGTGATGATCCATTCTGGTCAGGTACGATCAGTTTTGAAGATGATGGTAAAATGAAAGACGATAAATCAAGTATCTCTATCATTGGAAATGTCAATTTACATGCAATACACCATCGCAAGAATTTGAGCTCACCAAGTACACCCCTCTTGAAGATCTGTAAGAGATATTGCAGGACCTCCTATCTTATGGAGACAAATGCAAAGTTGTGAAGATCGAGTATCGTTCGCCATCCATTGACAAAGATGGAAAGCTTCAGTTCTTTAACCATGAGTCGAGGAACGAAGCTGATATACAGGCTATGTGGCATATGTTTACCAGTTTTAAAGCAAAAATTATGATCAAGCTAGATGCGACTGTTTCGAGATCGATAGATGGTATTACAGGATGTTGCAACGTCCACCTGGACGTTGAAGTGTAATGTTTCATGTATGTTTCAATCCTTAATGTGTTACCTATTTTATGATATGAATTAGTATTTTAAATTTGTGCAATTGGTATTATGCAAGGCTGTTTTTTCTGCTATTTGTTCATTGCAATACCAAAAATGCACATCTGGGTATAAATCAGAAGTTTATTTCCGATTTCAGTCTATATATTTTCAAAATTTGGTACGTCCCAGAAATATATTTCTGGTTTTAAGGGGTACTTTTGGAATTTCGCATGGTACACGAGAAAACTATAGGGTGGAAAAAATCGCCTAAACATTAACTTCCTTTGAAGTCTATTAAAATGACACTGATACTCCTTAATTTTTTAATGACAGACAAAATTGTAGGTATATATGACATTTGTCTACGGTTTTTATCTTGTCACTAGAAAATTTTGTTGATAAATATAAGTTCAAAGGAGATTAATGTATATTTTAAAACTTGAGAAGGTGTCAGTGTTGTTTAAAAAGACTTTAGGAATGATGAGTGTATTTTCCCCTTATTAATACTAAAGTAATTTAAGGTATTTGGTAGTATTTTTCTTTAATGGTTAAATAGTTGATTTCATTCACATTTATCATTCCTACACGTTTTCAATTTCATTTTAATTTTTCTCTCTATTTTTTCCTTCCCTTTGGATTTTTCTAAACATAAATAAATAAATAAATCTTTTTTAATGAAATGAAGAGGAACACATAAAATTTTACTCAACTGAAAAAATTATTATTTTATGATTACTAAAAAAATTATTTTTAAATGTCAAAATTTTTTATTTTTCTCACGAACCACTATCAACAAAATACCTATTTTATTTTAACTAACAATTATCTTTATTTGAGACACAAAATTCTTATTTTCAAATATCAAAATTTCTATTTTTCTAACATGCTACAATCAATAAAATACTTATTTTATTTTAATTAACAATTGCCTTTATTTGAGACACAAAATTCTTATTTTCAAATGTTAAAATTTATATTTTTCTCACGGGCCCCTATGACCAAAATATATATTTTATTTTAATTAACAATTATCTTTATTTTAAATACAAAATTATTATTTTTAAATGTTAAAATTGAATTTATATTATTATTCATTTTATAATTAAATACCTCATTTCAAATTTATTTTAAATTTATATATATATCTAAATAAAATTTATATTATATTAAATAAATTTATCCGTGCATACGCTATCTTGCTAGTATCTGACTAATAAAAGAATGCATTGCTTCATTGATAACTAAATTCTTCTCTGATCATGTTTAATTAACTTAATTTAAGAGGTAATTTAGATTAATTGCATTTTGCTTGATATATAGAAATTTGATATTTAATTTTTACTCATGTGTCAATTTTATACTCCACTTCACGTTAGTTGCAAATTTCAAATTGTAAAAGATCTGCATTGAGAAATGGAAAGTCAATTTATATTTTCCATGTGAACCATTCATTCTCTCTTGGCTTAATGCATGCACACAACTGAAAAGTCACAGTAAAATTTGGAAAGACTTTGAGTCTGCTTTGGAAAAAGAAATGCATCACTTCTCTCAATCACCCTGCCTCTATTCAAATTTCTTACAGTGGAAGTGAGAATGAGTTCAAATAAGAGAAGAGAACTTCTCCTTCAATCCCTCTCGCTATCCATTTTATGAAAGCATGGAACAACGTTGCTGCTTTGAGCATAACAATTTTCAACAATAGCTTAAGTCGTGGTTCAAACAAAATCTATAACAATTGCAACATGAATACAATCTACTCAAGACCTATCTTCATAACCTATTTAGGGCATGTATTGTTGTATGTTATTTTAACATATATGCAATAAGGTTAAAGAATGATAGACAACATGCATTTTCTATATTAAATTATATTACTTTGTATTGATTTATTGCAGCTGCAACGAGAAGCTAAGGATTATTTCTTCTTCAATGTGAACTTTCTTTTGAACATTTAGCTCTATGTGAAATAACAATGAAACAAGTTCCTCAAAAAATGAGAGTTATTCTCTTTGATACTTGAGTGGTGTGCAATCAGCTTTTTTTTCTTTTTTTTCTTTTGAAGATTCATTCTATTTATTTATTCTAGCAAATTGAATTTAGGTTGCTTTTCAGTTTTAGGATTTTTCAACCTATGCTCATAAACTAACATGTTTTTTAATCTTTGTTGTTGTTTAAGCTTATCATACCAAGTTAATGGCACATCTAATTTAAAATGTTAGGTATATCAATGACTCAAAAGATTTGTGGATGTTGTCATACCCCAAAATTTCCCTACCCTTATATTATATTTAGGGTTCTATTTAAATAAATCATATTATTTCAAGTTAAAATGGGAGGTGTATTGTTTTAATCAAGAGTTATGATCAAATTCGTTTTTGTTAAGGCCCAACTACATAAACAGGCCGGTTTCAGTTTGATTGTTGAGAATTATATTACTGAAGTCATTATTTATTATTAATTAAAAATTATTATCAGTTTTTATTTGAGAAAAATAACAATGACTAAGAAGCCCAATAAAACAATAAGGCCCATTTAGGTTTTTGAATAAGGCGGTCTTTTTTTTTCATTCAAGGTCCAATAAGGAGGCCCGTTCAGTCTTTTAATTTGTTTGAAGGATTGTTTTGTTTTAAGTATTACATTATTGAAATTATTGTTATTATCTATATTATTATTAAGCATTATATACTTAAATTAACCATTTTTGTTTTAATGATAGCAGTTTAGGCGTTATTATTACAAATTTGATTAAGTTTTTGTTTGCTAATTAAAAGAGAGAAAACATTCAAGGCTTTATTACCCGGTCAATTGCAAAGTCCAAAATCAGGCAAGCCCAAAGCAATAAAAATATGTTTGGCCCATAATCAAATCAAACAAACAACCATTGTGCTGATTAAACAAGAAATAACACATGGTTTTAACTGAAACGAGTATTGTTCAAATCTTTGAAACAAAATTGGAAACAAAATCAAGAGTCACACTAAAACAGAAACAAACATTTGCATTCAGAAACTTAATCAATACTAATCAAAACCAATTGAAACATTACAGACAAAATTAAATACTAATCAATACTAAATCAAGAATCAGATAATCCAATCTTTATACAAAATCTGACCAAATTACAGACAGATTAAAAGACTTCCTAAAATACCTAATTCTAAAAATTGCTATAAAAACCTAAACTAAGAACAACATCAGGAGAAGAAAAATTCACAGAAAAAAACAGTTACATAACAAAATTGTCAAAAAAACAAAGGAAGAAATTGAAAAGGATAGAGAGACGGGAGAAGCTAAAAAACAGAGGGAGTCTGTTTGTACCACCACTGTCGTAAGACCCGCATTCATCATCGCCCCAACCTAGGGTTTCGACATCTGAAACCCTAGCTATCTTTCAAGTCGTCGTCGTCCTTCATCATCCGCCGTTGCTATCGTCTTCATCGCCGCCTATCCTTCCAAACAGAAACAGAAGATTAGCAACAAACCCTCGGACCTGAAGCAAACAAAAAAAACTTGAAAAAATAGACACGGTCAGAGGTGAGGAACTTAACTCTCTTTTGTTTTCTTTATGATATGTTATGGGATTCGTGCTATGGGGTATGGGTCTATTTGAACGATGGAGAGATTAGGGTTTATATTGGCGTGAGAGAAGAAAGAAGAAGAAATGAAACAGAGAGAGAGAAGAGATAACAAAATAATGAATATTGTTTAACTGAAACAAAGGTATATTATGCTTAATGATCCAATACGTGACACTCTATATTCCTTACCACGCGCCTTCAAACCATCACCACACAATCACCATCTAACGGTCTAAATGTGCCCCCCATCATATTACCCTACGACCACGTGCATGTTGTCCAGGCAGATCTGTCCCAAAGCGTTGGGTCTGACCCATTACTAATACACCCTTTATTTTTATTGTTTTTACTAATGCACACATAAACGCACCCCTAGGCCAAATGGGCCAAGTCCAATATCTGGACTTGGACCCACGCTCCATCCACCCTCCACTTTACTGGATAGTTCAAAAATACACCCCCTGTCTTTTGGGCCTGAATTCAATATCTGAATTCAGGCCCATGTTATTAACATCTCCCTATTTTACTACCCTAACATAATTTACACCCCCACGTTTTTTAATTTTTTTATTATAATTATTTATTTCTATATTTTCTATTTTTATATATTTAATATGTATGATATTATTATCATCATAAATCAAAGTATATTTCCTTAAAAACTCATTCAAACATCTTATTTTATTTATTGCATTAAATTATTTTTTTAATCATGCATTTAAATAAGATATTTTTCTACAATCAATACTCTAAAAATATTCAACCAACAATAAACCATTTTCATGATTAAGTTAATTCAATAATTAATTTTCAAAAAAAGAGTACGAAGCATATTTTAATTAACTGCGCACTTGGTCCAAAATCTCCTCTATTCACACACCCGGACTAAGTACGCGGAAAACGAAAATATTTTCGTAATCCATAAAAAACACAAACCAACAGTGAACTACGAATTGGGACTCTGATTCCTCATAAGAGGATACGTAGGCATATGATGAAAATCGTGGCGAATTCCCCTAATAAAATACTAAAACCCTATTTCCTAAAAATTACACTTTTAAACCTAGTATCCTTGTGAACAAGGTAGATGAGAGATGTCTAACACCTTCCCTTCGTCTAGAACTGAGTCAACGACTTAAAATCTCTAACATATTTAGGGTTATCCTTTATATTCCCTTCCTTAGGATAAAAATTAAGGGTGGCGACTATGTATTTAAAACCAGTTGCAACAGCTGGCGACTTTGTTGGGGATTCAACCCTAGGTTTAGAAGCTTTTCCTTTAGGTTTTAGGGTTTTGCTTATATTTTTGGTTTTTCTTTATTTTGCTTTATTTATTCATTTATTCTGCTCATTATATTTTATCATATTATTATATCTGTGGTGGGATTTAAAATTTTGCAAAAAATATTTTCAAAAAAACCTTAGAAAGAAGGTTCGTCTATTAGCGAAGGGGTTACATCAACCCTATGAGTTTATGCAACGACTTCGCCTAGAGTCGATGGAATTCTGCAAAAGAAATACCTCTCGAGAGACATCCTCTTGGGAAGTAGGACTTTGGAATGACACCTATGACTCTTTGTACGACCTTTAAACCAAAAACTCATGATAAGACCTTTCATGACCAAGAGACGAAAGTTTCGGTCTATAAAGAGGCTCCGCTTAAGGGAGGCCCTTGTGCCTTTCCCTCTAGTGTTATTCATGATACCCTTAAGGAAGCCACCTTATGGGGAGGGTAGAATATCCTTAGGCCAAAACAAGGAGCCTTCCTTCTAAGGATACCTTTCACAAATCCCACTACAATCTGTAAACCCGCAAGGGTTATCTTTTCTTCCATTATTACCTTTAGGGCTTCTGTCTATGTCATAATTGTTGTACCCCAATTTTTGCACCTAAGATCCCTTCATCATACCATGTTGATTTATTCACAACAAGATCACACTAGGATTCTTGGTTCCCCTCCCTACTTTGAGTTTTGCTCCTTTTGAGGGATTACCAAGCACCTTGACTTATGTTCCTTTTGTGATCAGGAATATCGTTTTGATTTCTTCACTTAACTAATAAAATACAATGTTGGCTTGTCTTGCTTGTTATCCATGTAGGTAAAGGCAATGAGATTTAACAAGTTACTTCATGGGTTCATGAGTCTATTTCCATGCCCTAGCCAATAAAATCTTGAGAAGTTCAAACCTCAACATTGGAGTGGTTTTGGAAGAATTGGCATGGCAAGGTTGCTTTGATTCATCACATTTCAAGGTTATTATATGTGACTCAAAAGTACAAGGGGTTGATTGGAGAAGTTGTTATGTTTGGACAAGGCTTTGTTCCTATTGGTCACAAGAGCATATTTCTCTCAAATTTCAAGATATGGAAGTGGTTTTGTTGGCTATGAGTCCTCATTATCATCCTCAACAACTTCTATTCACAAAGAAAGAATATTGGTACAAGAAGTTTGTTCAAACTTGTCAAAGTTCCTCAGAGCATTCTCTTGATCTAGAAGCTAGGGTTTTGAACTTCAAAGGAGCATATCTTGCTCACCTTTTGGTATTTTTGAGTTATTCCAAAGACATCCTTCTCTTTAAAGGGTTATCAACAAATCACTTCAAAAGTTCCAAAGATTTTTCACGTGGAAGAAACTTGGTGAAGAAGAAAGATTACAAGTCCTCCAGATGAATCCACAATTTTACCTAAGTAACTTCAAATGATTATAACTTGGTCAATTTTCATCACCTTGAGTCCATTATTTTTCCATAATGATATTGAGGATGTGAACTTTGTGCCTTTTTTTATGTGAAAAGTGGGAAAATGGATGGACGTTTCCTTAAATATGCAAATGATTATAGGTCATTTCATGATTTTTTGCCAACTTCAACAAGTCATAACTTGCTCAATTTTTGGATATTTAGAGTGGTTCAAGTTTCGAAATGTCATTCAAGAGATCTACTTCATTCCATCTTTTTTGGCCAAGAGCAAATTCCAAGTGGAAGGCCATGTTTGGATGCAAAAGATTATAGGTCATTTTTGAAGAAGAATTTGAAATATTTCTAAGTATGGAAAGTCAACCCTTTTTCTTCAACTTTGACTCAATGTAACTTTCATCTCAAGTATCCATTTAACTCCATTCTTTTTCCATTGCAAAGCTTGTAACCTCATATTTCTAAAGCATCAAGAATCATGCCCTAAGACCCCTTGAGTTGGAAATGCCATGGATTTGAATTTGGTAACTTGAAAATGAATTTTCCACAAAGTCAGAATTTTGAAATCCAGAATGTGACTTCTAAACACAAGATTTATGCACATTTTTTATTTAAACTTGATTATTAAACTTGCCAGAAGTGATTAGCACCCCAAAACGCAAGATTTGGTTGAGTTTTGATGGAAATGAAGTCACACTTCACTCATGCTCGACCTTCACTTAATTTCCCTCCAAACATCCTTGTTTCTTCCAATTTTCATTACCATTCACTTCCCTATAAATCGAGGGTCACCCCCATTCATTTCTTCAATCTTTGAGAGCCAAAAACACCCTGCCAAAACTTCACAGGAACCCATCTTTTTTGAATTTAGTTTCTGAGATTTAAGCTCCCTTTTCCAAAATTCTTTGCACATTCATCATCCTTAAGCATCATATAAACTCTCCAGCACTTAAACCAATCAAAACGAGCCATAATTCAAGCTACAGAAGTCCAGTTTCAGAGCTTCTTCCTTGAACTTCGAAAAGGTAGAATTCTCCACCATTTGGATCCAAATGAAGCACTAATCTATTCTACTCCTTCTTCTGATTCTAATGTTGCATACAATTTTTAAATCCATTGAGAATTGAGAGAGAAATCTCAAATTGAAGGTTCTCGCTATTTTTTGGGTTTTTGATTCATATCTCTCTCCATACCTTAAATAAATTTGGCGCGATGGTGGTGTTAGAATCCTCTTGAAGAGACGAGTTCAATGATACTAGCCTGGGATCCTAATTTTTCCATTTGAAGGATCTCACAAAATCCCCATTGCAGGGTGTCTGGAGGTTGAAGACGATGACATGTCTCGTCTCAGCCAATGATAGCGTGCCAAACGTTTTAATCTCATTGGTTGCCCTTTTTCTGATCCTATGCGTATCTCACTATGGTCCATATCAAGCATAGCGCGTCTGGTCCACTGGATCAGCTTACTAACGCGTTTTGACTATGATCTGATGATCCACATCTTTTTGGTTTTATTTTATTTTATGATTTTATATTTTTATTGATTAAATTTTCAAAAATTCATAACTCTTTTATTTTTTATCCAAAAATTATGAAAAAATTCACAAAAATACTTTGAATTATTTCTGATCTCATGACCATTTTTTCACATTTTTATTTTGACATTTGATATTTTTTTGTATTTTTTGAATTATTTGCCTTCTTTTAATTACTTAAAAAAATACTTTCTGACATTTTTTTAATTCTGAAAAAATCATAAATATTATTTTGCATATTTTTGACTTTCTGGAAATTTTATGGAATTTTATATTGAGGTTTACTATTTTTGACCTATTTTCTGTTTGTTTGAGCAATTTTAAATAGTTTAAAAATAGTTTCTGACTTTTAAAAATTACTAAAAAAAATTTAAAAATATTTGGATCCATGTCTGATTTTTCTATGGCCTTACTTTTTCTTTCTTGATTAATTTGAACATAGTTGATATTTTTCTCCTCTATTTTGGTTTTTAAACATTTTTTTAAACCCTTTTAATGTATATATTAAATATAATATTATTTTGTGATTATTTTCTGGCTGTCTTGAGTTGATTTTTTGATCATGACTTTATTAACATCATTGGATCTTGAGTGTTGAGTTCAACTCCACCAAAATGGATGAATGATTTTAATAATAGTTTGATTAAATTTTTGATTCAAAAGTGGTTTATTCATTTTTTCCCATCCCATCTTCATCTTATCCCTTTCTTATTACACTAGGTGTTATTGGAGCATGATCTTTATATCATGTCTCAAAACAAATGGTGCATAAATTGCTATTGACCGACCTCAAAATAGGTGCGACTTCTATATAAGTCCACTTACGATTGCTTAACATAGCGCTAAATTTTGTCCCGATTCGAATAAATGATAATTCGTGGCCCAAACTTATGATTGCAAGCCCAAGTATGTTAATTTGATCTCTTTGATCCAATAACATTGAGATTCATTGTGTGGAGGCTTTGGTTCTACCAATCCTCTAATGAATCTACAACACCTTTGGTCAACGCAGATCACTTAAACATCGTTGATCATTAAATGGTACTTATGAGAATTCTAAATGGATGATATACTTGACAAAAAGCAAATGCAACTTTTTGTGTGGAGGCTTTGGTTCTACCAATCCTCTAATGAGTTCCAAATGCAAGTTTCAAGATGGTCATCCAACTAACCACTAATTATTGACTTGTTTTACCTTATGCTTTTTTTATTTTTTATGCTTTATGTACTATTTACTTTTAGCATTTACATTTCATGCCATTTTCATCTTTGCTCATTTGAGCATTTATTTTCTTGCCATTTTTACTTTGCTCACTTGAGCTTTTCTTTTTCTTTCTTAAGATACTTAATAATCAACATAAACCCTAAAAAATATTTAATGGTACTTGGACTATTTGGTTACTATCCTTGGCATTATGGAGCATGGGACTTTTCTTGGACTTAGGATTAGAAACCTTGAACTGTCTTGGAGATCTTATCTGATTATTTTGTCTGGAGTTCTTGAGGTTTACCTCAAGACATTGGGTTGCTTGTTTATTTTTGTGTGCAGGTTTTTGTTATTACATCCTCTGTTTATAATCTGGAGTTCACCCGTATACAGCCCTTACTCTGCCCAATTTTTATGAAGACTTAATACACTTGAAGTTTGGTTCTCTCAAGAGGTCTAGTATTTTTGCTTGCTTGGTTTCAATCCAAGAAATGAGAATTTTGTCTTGGCTCATAATGTCAAGGTTTGGCTTCTTGTGGGTTAGATGGTTCTTATCCCTAGCTTTTACCTTATGTTTAGATAGCCTCTTCTTCTCCTCCCATCTTCTTTAATTTCAAAAATCTTCTTCCTCCTTTTGAAAACTCTTCTTGTTTTGAAACTTGAACCATTTTCATAATAAACTTGGACTTATGTCCATGCATTTTCAAAACATTTTCATAAATAAACTCTAATCAACTTAATAATACCTTGACATTTTTTGTGAGAAGACTAAAATTCAATCAATCTCATTTCAAACCATTTTGCCACTATGGCTTTTTTATCTTTAAAACTTTTCTTAAAAGATTAAACTCTTGTCAATCCTTGTAGTGACGCAAAAAACTATACTTCTATAATATGTAGTGAAGAGAGATATTTTCCACTTGGATATTGAGTAAGGCATTGTTGATTTTGAAATCCAAGCCATATCCTCCACTTTGAGATGCTGCAAATTCTCCTTTCTCATGATTGTGGGTAGTAGGTGTGTTTTCCACACGGATAATGACGATGATGTTTTATCTCATAAAATTAACCAACGCATTTGTGTTTTAAATTTTTAAAAGAGGAACTACGTGTACCCTGATCCCCTATTGCATGAAAGGTGGTACATAGGCACTAAAGGTTCGCAACCGCGACGGGTGCAAAAATCATAAAAAATATATTTCTTTTCTCACCTCCACCATCCTTTTTATATACAACAATTTTTATAGCCAAAATATACAGTTTTTACAAAGAGGCTCCTGCGGAGTACCGTAGATGTTTAGGGTGCTAATACCTTCCCTTTGCATAACCAACCCCCTTACCTTGAATCTTTCCCCCTCTTTTTGGGTTATTCTCTCTTTTCCCATTCCTTTGGAAATAATAAAGTGCGGTGGCGATTTTTATTTTGATTTGTATGAAGTCTAGTCAATCCAATGGCTTAGTCTTGAACATTTCTACCGCTACAGAAAAATGGCGACTTCACTGGGGAAAGATTGACCTCTTGCTAGTCCATCCCTAAGTGGGTTGAGCCTATCTTTGTTTATATCTGTATATGTGTTATTATTGTTTTTGTGATTATATTTTGTATATATGTTTGTCTGGATTTCCCTGGTTTTCAGGGTGCTTGGTGATTACTCATAAGTCTTATACCCGGACTTGGGGAAACTTTAAGATAGGACGGGCGGTATAGTCATGTTAACTTTGAGGGAGTAATCCCAAAAAAGGAGACATGATATCCCCCACTCAGTGGAGGCCCCATTTGACTATAGTGTCATTTACCGAGTAATCGGGAAGAAGTTCTGCTTTCGACCTGGGAGCCTGCTGAAACTGAGGACCGTAGAATACCAAACCCATCTTGGCCTTTTAGGTGTAGTGCGGAAGCTATGACAGAGTAATCTGGAAATAGTTGTCACACGATACTACGCTCATACGAGTCTTTCTTGAGAATATTACTAATTACCGATTTAATCGGGAAGTTGATAATATCCGAATCAAGGATGTAGACTCTGGGAACCTCTAGAACCTTGTTCGGCAGGTGATAACTTTTTAGACCAACACCTTATGGGTAGTACCTTCGACCTCATGCTCGTGACGTTGAACCTATGAACCCTATATGTGTGATCTTGTGTGTGATTGTTGCATCATGCATCCATGCACTCATAAGCATCTTTTGACGAAAACCATATTTCAAGGGATTTGAAGGTTGACTATTTGTGAATATCTCAGGTACTTTTAACCATGGATTCTGGAAAAAGAAAGACCGGGAAATACAGTTTCAAGGATCCCAAGATAGATGAGTTGATCAGTCTAATTCCCGAGATCGAGTGTTCTGCAGACTTTCGAAAGAAGTATGAATCCATTATTCCTCTCATGAAACTGAAGATGAAGGAGGGTATTCTCTCGATCGTGGTCCAGTTCTATGATCCGATGTATCATTGCATTACTTTTTCTGACTATCAGTTGATGCCTACACTGGAGGAGTATTCTTATCTATTGGATTTACCTGTTACCGATCATGTTCCTTTTACTGGTTTGGAGGGTGAGCCAAAACCATATGAGATTGCTGCTTTGATTCACCTGGGGAATTCTGAGGTTGAAGCCCACATGACTACTAAAGGAGGGATTAGAGGATTACCAGCTCAGTTCTTATTGGATAAATCTCGTTACTTTTCCATAATGAAGAGTACAGTTGCTTTTGAGACCATCTTTTCCCTACTTGCTTACAGGTTGTTCTTATTTCCTAATGTGGACAAGTTTGTCGACATTAACGCTATTAGGATTTTCATGATTAGAAACCCAGTTACTACACTGTTGGGTGATGCTTATTACTCTATTCATCTTCAGAATTCTTATCATGGGGGAATGATTATCTGTTACACGCCTCTGTTGTACCGATGGTTTATCTCTCATATGCCTCAGTGTGATGCTTTTTGGGATGTCAAGAAGGAACCCCGTTGGGCTCCTAAGATCATGGAACTTACTCACTCGAATATTGATTGGTATCATCGAGCTTACCAGGATAAGAGATTATTGACAATTGTGGTAGTTTCCCCAATGTACCACTTCTTGGTACAAAGGGAGGAATTAACTATAACCATGTTCTCGCACGGCGACAGCTTGGTTATCCGATGAGGGACAAACCAAATAGTATTAATTTGAGTGGTTTCTTTCTGAAGGAAGGGGAAGACCATAGGGAAGCTAGGGAGAAGATTGCGAAGGTCTGGTGTCACATTCATAAGAAGAATAGGAAGGATTTGGGACCTATGAGTGTTGTTTCTTTAGAGCCATATCTTCAATGGATCCGATCGAGAGCCATTCAGTTAAATATGTCGTGTACCCGGAAGACACCCATGCCTGATCTATTTGTGAAGACCACCCCTCCCTTATTAGATGACCTAGAATAACTACACCTTGCTTTGGTTAGGATGCAACAGGAAATGGATGCTTGGAAGAACAAGTCCCAAACTTTAGAAAGTTCCTACAGAGCGGACCTGAAAGAGAAAGACGACTTGATTGAGATCCTTGAGAGTCAAGCGGTAGAGTCTATGGAGAGGCAATGGGATTTATTTTCTCCTAAGCCTCAATCAGGTGCTAATCACTTACTTCCTGATTCAGATGATTGGAAGGAGGTTGTTGTCCGACATGTGGAAGAAAACCAGAGGTTGAAGGCTCAGATTGCCAGGCTCATAGGGAAGCGCCAGCGTATAGAGTGATCTCCATCAGTTCTTTTTCTCAGGATTTTAAATTGTATTTTCCTCTTGTACTTGAGATCATTGAAACTTGTAATCCATTTTGGAGTTATTATAATAAAAAAAATTCATTATTTCAAAAGCTTTATTACTTTGATGTTTGCAATATGTCTATAAACCTTAAATCCCTTGAAATATTAAATAATGAAGCAAAAATAATCATATGCATTGCATATCATGCATCATATTGCACACATTTCTTGCATTTATTATGCATATCTAGGTGTCTTACCAAGCTTCTTTACTTCGCTCAGCAAGCTGACTCATCACTGCAACACTCGGGCTAATCTCAAAAAGAAGATGGACAACTTAGAACAGGAGAATCACGAGTTGCGCAAGGAAGTTTCTGCTTTGAAGGCCGGCATGGCCAATCTGACTACTCTGATGGAAGCTCTGGTGGCTGCTCAGAATCAGCCACCGAGTGTTCAACCTTAACCAACAAGGGCAAATACTGAAGCTCCGACTGTTCCTGTATCTGCTACTCCAGCTGTTGTTCAGAATCGCACGCCTCAAGGTTATCCATGGGGAATGACAGAGAATTTTGCACATGAAGGTTTCAATCTTGGTCCTCAAGATACTCCAATGGTTCAGACTATTGTTACTCCGGCACCTCCTGTGGTGCATGTTGTTCCTGCTGCACCTCCTTCGGTGAATATGGTTATGTTTCTTAATGATGATGTGTGTCGTCCTTTCCCTCCACCGAGTGAAGACTTGGGTCTTTATGACATAATGGGTGATTTTCAAGAGCAGTTTGACAAGATGCAAAGAGAGATGAAGGCCCTTAGGGGAAACGAACTATTTGGGAAAAATGTGAATGAGCTATGCTTGGTCCCAAATGTTAAGATACCTGCTAAGTTTAAGGTCCCGAAATTTGAGAAGTATAAGGGCAACACTTTCCCTCGTGCTCACCTGGTGATGTATGTGAGAAGAATGTCTACCCATACTGATGATCAACGTCTGCTGATTCACTTTTTTTAGGATAGTTTGACTGGTGATGCGTTGAAGTGGTATATGAGTTTGGACATCGCCAATATCCATACTTTTAATTATTTGGGAGAGGCATTCGTCAAACAATACAAGTACAACATGGACATGGCGCCTGACCGTGACCAACTTAGGGCCATGGTTCAAAAAGACAGGGAATCGTTCAAAGAGTATGCGCAGAGATGGCGTGAGGTAGCCACCCAAGTGATTCCTCCCATGGAAGAGAAGGAGATGACTAAAATTTTCTTGAAGACGCTGGGTGCTTTCTACTACGAGAGGATGGTAGCAAGTGTGCCAAGTGACTTTATTGAGATGGTAGGAATGGGTATCCGCTTATAAGAGGCTGTAAGAGAAGGCCGTTTGACAAAGAGTGAAGGATTCGGAGGTGCGAAAAGCCATCTTATGGGTTTTCCAAGAAGAAAGAGGGAGATGCAAATGTTGTTATGCAAGAGAGGAGGGTAAACGCTCCTAGAAGGAATTATCACCGTCATCAGCAAGTCGCCTCAGTGACTCCTGTTATGAATACCGCTCCAACTACCGTTGCTTATCAGAGACCGTCCCAGCAGGGAAATCAAGGGTATAATCAGAGAAGGGAGAGTTATGACCCTATTCCCATGAGCTATACAGAGATACTACCAGCATTGATTCAGAAAAAGTTGGTCCAGACACGACCACCTCCCGCCGTACCATCACCATTGCCTTGGTATTACAAGGCAGACCAAACATGTATTTTTCATCAAGGAGCACCAGGGCATAGTGGTGATAATTATTATCCTTTGAAGAATGAGGTGCAGAAACTGGTAAAGTATGGTGTTCTATATTTCAAGGACATGGGACCTAATATGAAAGATAACCCTCTACCCAAGCATGGGGGAGTAAATTTTGTAAATATGGTGGCCGGTTGTCTAGGCGATTTCCGAATTTTTGACATTAGTCTGGTTAGAGGAGATTTGGTGAAAATGCACGTAGACCTCTGTGAATTTAGCTACTATATGCATGACCATGCCGGTTGTGCTACTTGCAGTACAAATATACAGGGTTGCGATAAGATAAAGGCTAATTTACAGGAGATGATGGATGAGGGCCTCATCCACATAATCAGGCCTAGGGAAGAGTATGAAGAGGAAGTGAATATGGTTTCTGGATGTCTTGGTGAATCCAAAATTTGTGATGTGGAGTATTTGAATGAGGATCTCGTGCAGTTGCATGCTACCTTCTGCCATACGACTGGTCAGGTGGAACACCAATATGGATCTTGCCTAGTTTGCTGTCGAGATCCCCGAGGATGTTCAATCATGAAGAAGGGTGTTCAGTTGCTATTAGATAATGGAACTATCAAGATCACAGGTCAGAGGGATGATTATCATGAGGTTGATATGGTTGAAGTTTGTTTAACGGAAGAAGAGTCAGAGGAAGAGTATGCCTCCGCAGATGAGTATTTCTCTTCAGACAAAGATTTGTTTTCCAGAAATGACTTTTTGATGACTGATTATGTTGAAGAAGGGGTAAACGTCATTGTGCCTTGTTTTGGTGCACCCGCTCATTTTGAAGTGGAGTATCACAGCAAGCCAGTTGTTACCCCAATTAGTTTACCAGGTCCTATCCCCTACAAATCAGATAAGGCTGTGCCTTACAAATACAATGCTACAATCTTAGAAGATGGGGTGGAAATTCCGATCCAGCCAATGCCCGATGTTGGAAATATAGCTGAAAATAACAGGGTGACCCGTAGTGGTCGTGTGTTTGCACCGGTTGTTCAGAGAGATGTTGTTGTTGGAAAGAAAATTGCCGAGAATGATGAACCTAAGAAGGATACAGGAGAGACTAGTGGAGCTACACTAGAGAAAGAAGTGGATGATATTTTGAAGATAATTAAGATGAGCGACTACAGAATTGTAGATCAACTACTGCAGACTCCTTCGAAGATATCTATCTTAGCTTTATTAATGAATTCCTCTGCTCATAGAGAATCCTTGATGAGGGTATTGGACCAAGCTTTTGTGGAGAGTGACATGCCAATAGATCAATTCAGCAGCGTAATTGGAAACATTACGTCATGTAATAATTTGAGTTTCTACGATGATGAATTACCAGATGAAGGGAGGAACCTGGCACTCCACATCTCTATGAACTGCAAGAATGATTCGCTATCCAATGTGCTAATTGATAATGGATCCGCGTTGAATGTTATATCGAGGAGTACTCTTAGGAAGTTGAAATACTAAGGAGCACCTATGTGCCCGAGTGGCATCATTGTGAAAGCATTTGATGGGTCGAGGAAATCTGTCATCGGTGAAGTGGACTTACCCATCCATATAGGACCACATTTGTTCCAGATAACCTTCCAGGTCATGGACATTATTCCCTCTTATAGTTGTTTGCTAGGACGGCCATGGATACATGAAGCAGGGGCTGTCACTTCAACTTTACATCAGAAGCTAAAGTTTGTGCGTGAAGGGAAGGTAGTGATCATAAATGGGGAGCAGGCATTGTTGATATCTCATTTGTCCTATTTCAGTATTGTAGAAGCGGATGAGGCTGCTGTTGGAACCCAGTTCCAAGCCCTATCCGCTGACAACATAAGGAGAAATGAGAATTCCATGGTTTCGTTGAAGGACACGTAGCAGTTTGTGCGCAATGGTCATAATGTAGTTTGGGGACGAATTGTGGATCCACTCGTGAACAAGAACAGAACTGGTTTGGGTTTCTCTTTGAAGAATGGCATAGGCGAAGGTTTGAAGTCAAAGTCTATCTAACTAATTCTAGAATTAATGCTGTTGAGGAGGATGAAGTAGAGCAGGAAATGCCGAATTATGTGACGCATGGAGTCAGGGTTCAGAACTGGGTCACCATTGATGTTCCTTCTTGCATACATGTTTCAAAGTAATTTGATTTGATTAATCTTTTTTTCTTGAAAGGCTTTCACTCTGCCCAAGGTGGAAGTATTAATGTTGTAGGGCTTATCTGTTTGCTGTGACTGTTAAGATCAATAATAAAAGTTGTATTTGTTTCCCAAATTGTGTTTTTATTTTTTTCTTTTTTTTGGAAAATGGTAATCAGAAGAAAAAAACCTTTCAAAATAAATAATAACTGAAATTCAATTTGCATGATCACTTGTTATATGTGTCAGTTTCTAAAAGCAATCATAAATCATATGTGCAGATTAATTAAAAATCTCGTTGAATACAATGACCCTGCACCCTCTCCCAACTTTGAATGTCCTGTGTTTGGGGATGAAGAAGAAGATTATGACAAGATTCCAGAAGAGGTCTCACGGTTGCTTGAGCACGAGGAAAATACCATTCATCCATATAAAGAGCCTTTGGAAATGATCAATTTGGGTTCAGAAGAAGATTCGAAGGAAGTCAAGATTGGAGCATCGTTGTATCCCGATGTGAAGAGAAGGTTGATTGAGTTGTTGAAAGAGTATGTGGATATTTTTGCTTGGTCTTACCAAGATATGCCCGGTCTAGATACAAATATTGTCGAGCACTATTTTCCGTTGAAGCCAGAGTGTCCGCCAATTAAACAAAAGTTGAGAAGAACTCACCCAGATATGGCAGTAAAGATCAAAGAGGAGGTTCTAAAGCAGATTAATGCTGGTTTTCTTGTGACGTCAGTGTATCCTCAATGGATTTCCAATATTGTCCCAGTACCGAAAAAAGACGAAAAAGTCCGCATGTGCGTAGATTACAGAGATCTAAATAAAGCTAGTCCAAAAGATGATTTTCCATTGCCTCACATCGACATGTTAGTGGATAGCACAACAAAATTCAAAGTATTCTCGTTCATGGACGGATTTTCCGGGTATAATCAAATAAGAATGGCTCCAGAGGATATGGAAAAAACAATGTTTATCACACCCTGGGGAACATTCTGTTACAAAGTGATGCCCTTTGGGTCGAAGAACGCTGGTGCAACGTACCAGAGGGCTATGACAACCCTATTCCATGATCTGATGCACAAGGAAATCGAAGTATATGTTGATGATATGATTGCCAAATCCTAGAACGAAGAAGGGCATATAGAAGATTTGTTGAAGTTGTTTCAGCATTTGAGGAAAGTTGTTGGGTTTCATTGTTAGTCAGAAAGGAATTAAAGTTGACCCTGATAAAGTCAAAGCAATTCAAGAAATGCCAGCACCAAGAACTGAAAAGCAAGTCAAAGGTTTCCTCGGGCGTTTGAATTATATTTCCAGATTCATTTCCCACATGACTAGAACATGTGAACCGATCTTTAAGTTGTTAAAGAAAGATCAAGGTTGTGTGTGGACGGATGACTGCCAAAGGGCATGAGAGTATTAAAGAATATCTGTTTGAACCTCTTATCTTTCTCCCTCCCGTAGAAGGAAGACCGTTGATTATGTATCTAACAATGTTAGATAAATCCATGGGTTGTATTCTGGGACAACAGGATGAAACAAGGAAGAAGGAGTTCGCCATTTATTATCTCAGCAAAAAATTCACTGATTGTGAGTCGTGGTATTCCATGCTGGAAAAGAAATGTTGTGCTTTGGCCTGGGCGGCAAAGCGTTTGCGGTAGTATATGTTGAATCACACCACTTGGTTGATCTCCAAAATGGATCCAATCAAGTACATTTTCGAAAATACTGCTCTTACTGGGAGAATGGCCCGCTGGCAGATATTGTTATCTGAATATGATATTGAATACCGCACTCAAAAGGCTATTAAAAGTAGTGTGTTGGTAGATTATCTTGCTCACCAACCAGTGGAAGATCACCAGTCTGCAGAATATGAATTCCCCGATGAAGATGTGATGTTCCTGAAAGTGAAAGATTGTGACGAACCACTGCCTGAGGAAGGCCCTGACCATGAATCTCGTTGGAGTATGATATTTGATGGAGCTGTGAATGCTTATGGTAAAGGAATTGGTGTTGTGATTGTCACTCCTCATGGATCGCACATTCCTTTTACTGCAAGGTTAACATTTGATTGCACTAATAATATGGCAGAATATGAGGCTTGCATCATGGGTCTCGAGGAAGCTATTGATCTCAGAATCAAAATTCTAAATGTGTATGGTGATTCAGCTTTGGTAATAAATCAAATTAGAGGAGAATGGGGTACTCGTCACCCTGGCTTAATCCCTTACAAATATTATGCTAGAAGATTATTACCTTTCTTCAATAAAGTTGAATTCCATCATATCCCTAGAGATGAAAATCAAATGGCGGATGCTCTGGCAACGCTGGCTTCTATGTACCAAGTGAATACTTGGAATGATATACCTCGGATTACGGTTCTATGGCTGGATAGGGCCGCTCATGTGTTTACAGTAGAGGAGGTAGCAGATGAAAAACCCTGGTATTATAATATCAAGCGTTTTCTTCAGACTCAGGAATACCCGATTGATGCGTCGAGGAAAGATAGAAAGACATTGAGAAGATTGGAAGGCAGTTTCTTCCTCAGTGAAAATATGTTGTACAAGAGAAATTATGACATGGTCTTGCTCAGATGTGTGGATAGACATGAAGCAGACATGTTGATGCATGAGATTCATGAAGGTTCATTTGGCACTCATGCCAATGGACATTCGATGGCTAAAAAGATGCTAAGGGCAAGTTATTATTGGCCGACAATGGAATCTGACTGTTACAAATTTGCAAAGAAGTGCCATAAATGCCAAAATTATGCAGACAAGGTCCATGTTCCTCCGATGCTTCTCAATGTGATTTCCTCCCCATGGCCTTTCTCTATGTAGGGTATTGACATGATTGGGATGATAGAACCCAAAGCTTCGAATGGGAACCATTTTATCTTGGTAGCAATTGATTACTTCACCAAATGGGTGGAGGCTGCTTCATATGCCAATGTTACTAAACATGTGGTTGTGCGTTTCATCAAGAATAATCTCATATGCCGGTATGGTATACCGAGCAGAATCATCACTGACAATGGCTCAAATTTGAATAACAAGATGATGACAGAACTGTGTGAAAAATTCAAGATTGTCCATCACAATTCATCTCCATACAGGCCAAAGATGAATGGGGCTGTTGAAGCCGCTAATAAGAATATCAAGAGAATTATCCAGAAGATGGTAATTACTTATAAGGATTGGCATGAAATGCTCCCTTTTGCTCTGCATGGATATCGAACATATGTGTTCACTTCAACAAGAGCAACCCCGTTCTTCCTGGTGTATGGAATGGAAGCTGTACTCCCAGTCGAGGTAGAGATTCCCTCATTGCGTGTGATAATGGAAACCAAGTTAACGGAGGCTGAATGGGTCCAGAACAGGTTTGACCAATTGAATTTTATTGAGGAGAAGAGAATGACAGCCTTCTGTCATGGCCAATTATATCAAAAAAGAATGAAGAAAGCTTTTGATAAAAAGGTCAAACCTCGTGAATTTAGAGAAGGCGATCTCGTGCTCAGGAAGATCATGTCTTTCAACACTGATTCTAGGGGCAAGTGGACTCCCAATTTTGAAGGCCCATATGTTGTCAAGAAAGCCTTCTTCGGTGGTGCATTAGTTCTTGAAACTATGGATGGCGAGGAGTTCCCACGTCCCGTGAATGCTGATGCAGTCAAGAAATACTTCTCCTAAAGAAATAAAAGAATAGCTCGCAAAGTTGAAAACCCGAAAGGGCGGCTTAGGCAAAAAAGGAGCGTCTCGGTAGGCCAAAAACCCGAAAGGGGGGTCTAGGAAAAAATTAGAGATCTAAACAGAATAAATTTCCCGCTAATTTGAAAACCCACAAGGGCAGCTTAGGAAAAAGTTAGGGATTTTCTTGGCAAGTAACTAGACAAGACTGGATCGTTGAAGCAACAATCTTCTCGGATCCTCACCATACTTCAACAAAAGCTGCTGCTCATGATTTCAAAAGTTGTTAGAGGGGATAGTGGTCATTGTATCTCAATGTATCTTTTCCATTATGTATTACCATTTCCCAAACTTTGTAATCATCTATGGAGTCTCGTTATTCGCAGACTACTCGGGTTATTTTCGCCGTATTGGGTTTATGGTTCCGGTATCCTCGGTCAAGTTTGGATTCATTTCTCCTCTTTTCTAAGTTTTCATGATGTGAAGTTTCAATCCGCATTTTTCTCCAGTGAAGTAGGCTTGAATTCCCCAGCGAAGTTTGATTATTTCGGTGTCAGTCTGTTTTATTTGAGATTGGTCTTGCAATCTCCAATAAGCATGTTACTTTTGAAAAAAACACAGGTTTCCCCAATGAAGCCTGAAGTAGGATGTTCTACCCCGGTATCTGTTTGATTTGGCTACCTCCAGATTATGTTTCTCCTCAGTAAAGTTAAAGCAGGTAGTAGGTTTGGTTTCCGCAGCTGACCTTTACCTTTCTTAGAATGATCATCCCGGTTGAAGCTTAGCTGAGTGTTGTTAGTGCCCGAGGCAGTTTTGCCTAGTTGTTCCCCATGTTGTGTATCTGTTTTTTCAGCATGCATACGATAACACTCATACATTCATACATGCATCATGCATAGCTAAAATTGACAAATCATTGTTCATTGAAATTTGTTAATATTTTTGTTGACATATTACCCTATTTTGCAGAGATAAGTTACCCTCTTTTCATTAGAGCGTTGGTCTTAAGTAGAAAACATACATTCTTTCAATTTCCCTATTGAGTTATCCCTCATAGAAGATTTATGCTTTAGCCTTCCTGTACAGTTCCTTGTTTGGATGGATCTTGTTTTCCCTCTTGAGTTTATTTCTCAAAGGATGTATTCTGGTTGACTGTTTCATTCTAGTTTATTTCTGGTTTGAATCTGTGGCTCCCCGACAATATTATTTACTTTGGAATCCTGAAAAACTCCAAGCTTTGGTTGGTGCGTTTATTTTTCACAAGAAGACTTTATCCCCTTAGCAAGAATATCATGGCATCTCCCCAGGAAGTCATACCTCTTTCCCAAAAAGTCATTTCCTTTTACAATCCTCCGTGACCGCAAATAGCAAGTCTCTTTATTTGAGGCAGCTTATGTATTATCCTTTCCAGGCGGTGTGCCTTGGTTAAAGAAAAAGTTAAGACCCGTTCTAGGCGAAACACCAGAATCTTGGGGAAACTTATTATCTTTCTGCTATCTTCATTGAACATTGATAGTTCATCGTCAGTGAACAACGATGATATGATATATTCTCTTTCTACCTTCAGTGAAAGTTGATAGGACATCAACAGTGAACGTCGGTGTTTGTTATCTTTTTTCTACCTTCAGTGAACGTTGGTAGTTCATCGTCAGTAAACGACGATGATATTATATTCTCTTTCTACCTTCAGTGAAAGTTGGTAGGACATCGACAGTGAACGTTAGTGTTTTTTATCTTTTTGCTACCTTCAGTGAACGTTGGTAGTTCATCGTCAGTGAACGGCGATGATATGATATACTCTCTTTCTACCTTCAGTGAAAGTTGGTAGACCATCGGCAGTGAACGTCGGTGTTTATTATTTTTTTTTGCTACCTTCAGTGAACATTGGTAGTTCATCGTCAGTGAACGGCGGTGATATGATATACTCTCTTTCTACCTTCAGTGAAAGTTGGTAGGACATCGGCAGTGAATGTCGGTGTTTGTTATCTTTTTGCTACCTTCAGTGAATGTTGGTAGTTCATCGTCAGTGAACGACGATGATATGATATATTCTCTTTCTACCTTCAGTGAAAGTTGGTAGACCATCGGTAGTGAACGTTGGTGTTTATTATTTTTTTTGCTACCCTCAGTGAACGTTGGTAGTTCATCGTCAGTGAACGGTGGTGCTATGATTATTCTCTTGCTACCCTCAGTGAACGTTGGTAGTTCATTGTTAGTGAACGGAGGTGATGTGATATTTTCTCTTTCTACCTTCAGTGAAAGTTGGTAGACCATCGACAGTGAACGCTGATGTTTGTTATATTTCTCTCTGCCTTCAGTAACGTTGTTAGCTTCGCCTTCAATAGAAGTTGGTATGTCCTTTGACCATCCTACCATCCTCTCTGATTCAGTTCTTTTGGTCCACCAGTGATTTATTTTCCTGATGGGGTTGCTCCTTTATTTCTTTATTATTGTTGCATCCCCAGTGATACTTTGCATCTCTTTGGTCCGGTTCATATGCATTCATATGCATAAGCGTTTGCATGGCATCGTAGGGCCAAAAATAGGGTTTGTTTTATATTTAAGTATCTTCGATCGTGTCGACACGAAGATTTTTAACCTTCGTATCTCCGGATAGAAGAAACTTAAATAAGGGCAGCTGTTGTGCCCCAATTTCCCCCCTAAGATCCCTTCATCATACCATGTTGATTTATTCACAACAAGATCACACTAGGATTCTTGGTTCCCCTCCCTACTTTGAGTTTTGCTCCTTTTGAGGGATTACCAAGCACCTTGACTTATGTTCCTTTTGTGATCATGAATATTGTTTTGATTTCTTCACTTAACTAATAAAATACAATGTTGGCTTGTCTTGCTTGTTATCCATGTAGGTAAGGGCAATGAGATTTAACAAGTTACTCCATGGGTTCATGAGTCTATTTCCATGCCCTAGCCAATAAAAGCTTGAGAAGTTCAAACCTCACCATTGGAGTGGTTTTGGAAGAATTGGCATGGAAAGGTTGCTTTGATTCATCACATTTCAAGGTTATTAGATGTGACTCAAAAGTACAAGGGGTTGATTGGAGAAGCTGTTATGTTTGGACAAGGCTTTGTTCCTATTGGTCACAAGAGCATATTTCTCTCAAATTTCAAGATATGGAAGTGGTTTTGGTGGCTATGAGTCCTCATTATCATCCTCAACAACTTCTATTCACAAAACAATAATATTTGTACAAGAAGTTTGTTCAAACTTGTCAAAGTTCCTCAAGGCATTCTCTTGATTTAGAAGCTAGGGTTTTGAACTTCAAAGGAGCATATCTTGCTCACCTTTTTGTATTTTTGAGTGATTCCAAATACATCTTTCTATTCAAAGGGTTATTAACAAATCACTCAAAAGTTCCAAAGAGTTTCCATGTGTAAGAAACTTAGGGAAGAAGAAAGATTACAAGTCCTCCAAATGAATCCACAATTTTACATAAGTAACTTCAAATGATCATACTTGGTCAATTTTCATCACCTTGAGTCCATTCGTTTTCCATAAATATCTTGAAGATGTGGACTTTATGCCTTCTTTTATGTGCATAGTGGGAAAATGGATGGAAGTTACATTAAATATGAAAAAGATTATAGGTCATTTCATGATTTTTGGCCAACTTCAACGAGTCATAACTTGCTCATTTTTTGGATATTTTGAGTGGTTCAAGTTTCAAAATGTCATTCAATAGATCTACTTCATTCCATCTTTTTTTGGTCAAGAGCAAATTCTAAGTGGAAGGCCATGTTTGGATGCAAAAGATTATAGGTCATTTTTGAAGAAGAATTTGAAATATTTCTAAGTATGGAAAGTCAACCCTTTTTCTTCAACTTTGACTCAATGTAACTTTCATCTCAAGTATCCATTTAACTCCATTCTTTTTCAATTGCAAAGCTTGGAACCTCATCTTTCTAAATCATCAAGAATCATGCCCTAAGACCCCTTGAGTTGGAAATGCCATGGATTTGAATTTGGTAACTTGAAACTTAATTTTCCACAAAGTCAGAATTTTGAAATCCATAATGTGACTTCTAAACACAAGATTTATGCGCATTTTTTATTTAAACTTGATTAGAAAACTTGCCAGAAGTGATTAGCACCCAAAAATGCAAGATTTGGTTGAGTTTTGATGGAAATGAAGTCACACTTCACTAGTGCTCGACCTTCACTCAATTTCCCTCCAAACTTCCTTGTTTCTTCCAATTTTCATTCTCATTCACTTTCCTATAAATAGAGGGTCATCCCCCATTCATTTCTTCAAGCTTTTAGAGCCAAAAACACCCTGCTAAAACTTCACACGAACCCATCTTTTTTGAATTCAGTTTCTGAGATTTAAGCTCCCTTTTCCAAAATTCTTTGCGCATTCATCATCCTTAAGCATCATATAAACTCTCCAGCACTTAAACCAATCAAAACGAGCCATAATTCAAGCTACAAAAGTCCAGTTTCAGAGCTTCTTCCTTGAACTTCGAAAGGGTAGAATTCTCCACCATTTGGATCCAAATCAAGCATTAATCTATTCTACTCCTTCTCCTGATTCCAACGCTGCTTACAATTTTTAAATCCATTGAGAATTGAGAGAGAAATCTCAAATTGAAGGTGCTCGCTATTTTCTGGATTTTTGATTCATATCTCTCTCCATACCTTATATAAATTTGGCGCGATGGTGGTGTTAGAATCGTCTTGAAGAGACGAGTTCAATGATACTAGCCTGGGTTCCTAATTTTTACATTTGAAGGATCTCACAAAATCCCCATTGCAGGGTGTCTGGAGGTTGAAGACGATGACATGTCTCTTCTCAGCCAATGATAGTGTGCCAAACGTTTTAATTTCATTGGTTGCCCTTTTTCTGATCCTATGCGTATCTCACCAAAGTCCATATCAAGCACATTGCGCCTGGTCCACTAGATTAGCTTACTAATGCGTTTTGACTATGATCTGATGGTCCACATCTTTTTGGTTTTATTTTATTTTCTGATTTTATATTTTTATTGATTAAATTTTCAAAAATTCATAACTCCTTTATTTTTTATCCAAAAATTACGAAAAAATTCACAAAAATACTTTGAATTATTTCTGATCTCATAACTATTTTTTCACATTTTTATTTTGATATTTGATATTTTTTTGTATTTTTTGAATTATTTGCCTTCTTTTAATTACTTAAAAAATATTTTCTGACATTTTTTTAATTCTGAAAAAAATTCATAAATATTATTTTGCATATTTTTGACTTTCTGAAAATTTTATGGAATTTTATATTGAGGTTTACTATTTTTGACCTATTTTCTATTTGTTTGAGCAATTTTAAATAGTTTAAAAATAGTTTCTGACTTTTAAAAATTACCAAAAATTTTATAAAAATATTTGGATCCATTTCTGATTTTTCTATGGCATTACTTTTTCTTTCTTGATTAATTTGAACATAGTTGATATTTTTCTCCTCTATTTTGATTTTTAAACATTTTTTAAACCCTTTTAATGTATATATTAAATATAATATTATTTTGTGATTATTTTCTGGCTGTCTTGAGTTGATTTTTTGATCATGACTTTATTAACATCATTGGATCTTGGGTGTTGAGTTCAACTCCACCAAAATGGATGAATGATTTTAATAATAGTTTGATTAAATTTTTGATTCAAAAGTGGTTTATTTATTTTTTCCCCATCCCTTCTTCATCTTACCCCTTTCATATTGCACTAGGTGTTATTGGAGCATGATCTTTATATCATGTCTCAAAACAAATGGTGCATAAATTGCTATTGACCGACCTCAAAAAAGGTGCGACTTCTATATAAGTCCACTTACGATTGCTTAACATAACGTTAAATTTTGTCCTGATTCGAATAAATGATCATTCGTGGCCCAAACATATGATTGCAAGCCCAAGTATGTTAATTTGATCTCTTTGATCCAATAACCTTGAGATTCATTGTGTGGAGGCTTTGGTTTTACCAATCCTCTAATGGATCTACAACACCTTTGGTCAACGCGGATCACTTAAACATCGTTGATCATTAAATGGTACTTATGAGAATTCCAAATGGATGATATACTTGACAAAAAAACAAATGCAACTTGTTGTGTGGAGGCTTTGGTTCTACCAATCCTCTAATGAGTTCCAAATGCAAGTTTCAAGATGGTCATCCAACTAACCACTATTATTGACTTGTTTTACCTTATGCTTTTATTCTTTTTTATGCTTTATGTACTATTTACTTTTAGCATTTACATTTCATGCCATTTTCATCTTTGCTCATTTGAGCATTTATTTTCTTGCCATTTTTACTTTGCTCACTTGAGCTTTTCTTTTTCTTTCTTAAGAAACTTAATAATCAACATAAACCCTAAAAAATATTTAATGGTACTTGGACTATTTGGTTACTATCCTTGGCATTATGGAGCATGTGACTTTTCTTGGACTTAGGATTAGAAACCTTGACCTGTCTTGGAGATCTTATCTGATTATTTTGTCTGGAGTTCTCGAGGTTTACCTCAAGACACTGGGTTGCTTGTTTGTTTTTGTGTGCAGGTTTTTGTGATTACATCCTCTGTTTGTAATCTGGAATTCACCCGTATACAGCCGTTACTCTACCAAATTTTTGTGAAGACTTAATACACTTGAAGTTTGGTTCTCTCAAGAGGTCTAGTATTTTTTCTTGCTTGGTTTCAATCCAAGGAATGGGAATTCTGTCTTGGCTCATAATGTCAAGTTTTGGCTTCTTGTTGGTTAGATGGTTTTTATCCCTAGCTTTTACCTTATGCTTTAGGATAGCCTCTTCTTCTCCTCCCATCTTATTTAATTTCAAAAATCTTCTTCCTCCTTTTGAAAACTCTTCTTGTTTTGAAACTTGAACCATTTTAATAATAAACTTGGACTTATGTCCATGCATTTTCAAAACATTTTCATAAATAATCTTCAACCAACTTAATAATACCTTGACATTTTTTGTGAGAAGACTAAAAATCAATCAATCTCATTTCAAACCATTTTTCCACTTTGGCTTTTTTATCTTTAAAACTTTTCTTAAAAGATTAAACTCCTGTCAATCCTTGTAGTGACGCAAACAACTATACTTCTACAATATGTAGTGAAGAGAGATATTTTCCACTTGGGTGTTGAGTGAGGCATTGTTGATTTTGATATCCAAGCCATATCCTCCACTTTGAGATGATGCAAATTCTCCTTTCTCATGATTATGGGTAGTAGGTGTGTTTTCCACACGGATAATGACGATGATGTTTTATCTCATAAAATTAACCAATGCATTTGTGTTTTAAATTTTTAAAAGAGGAACTATGTGTACCTTGATCCCCTATTGCACGAAAGGTGGTACATTGACACTAAACGTTCGCAACCGCGACGGATGCAAAAATCATAAAAAATATATTTATTTTCTCACCTCCACCATCCATTTTATATACAACCGTTTTTATAGCCAAAATATATAGAATTTACAAAGAGGCTTCTGCGGAGTACCGTAGATGTTTAGGGTGCTAATACCTTCCCTTTGCATAACCAACCCCCTTACCTTGAATATTTCCCCCTCTTTTTGGGTTATTCTCTCTTTTCCCATTCCTTTGGAAATAATAAAGCGCGGGTGGCGATTTTTATTTTGATTTGTATGAAGTCTAGTCAATCCAATGGCTTAGTCTTGAACATTTCTACGGCTACAATAATCCCTATCCTGTAGGGATTCCTCATTATTTTTCATTGGACATAATCTTTTAGAATTCCTGCCTGTCTCAACCTCTGAGTCAGTGTAGGATATCATCATGGCTATCATTTAAACCTGTATAGAGTACCCCTATATCTACCCTCATACTACATCTACATCGCATCGCATATCCATGAAACTTTTTTTTGCATACCTAAAAGCAAAAAAATATTTTTGCATACCCAAGCATTTTCATACATTTTAATTTTCATCCATTTCCATAAACGTTCATGTCATTTACACTTCCACCCTTATCCAACTATGTTTAGCTAGCAAGATTCTCGGTACTCGCAAGCAAACTCAAAACATGTCTCAATAAGCCATGGAGGAACTCAAAAGAGGCCAAGAACTGTTGAAGGAGGAGGTCCACCAGTTGAAGACTCAAATGAACTTGATCATGCAATTATTACTGAAGAGTGGAGGTAACCCTTATGTAAGTTCAGATGCGCCTAAGAGGGGTGTGGGTGAATTAGGTTCTTTAAAGCTTTTTCTGAATTGTATGAATATTTTTGCACGCGTTTCTTTTCTTTCTTTTTCTGATAAGTGATGAAAGAAGTAAATGCGGAAAGTAAAGAACACAGAGATGTATCCTGGTTCCCCTCACAGTCCGAGAGTACTCCAGTCCCCTTTCAACATGAAAGAGATTTCCTTATAGTTGGTAATTTGTACAAAGACTACCTAACAAGCCAAGAACAATCCTCTTGTACCAAGAACAATCCTCTTGGATTTTCACTAAGACCACAAAGAGAACAATCCTCCCTAAGTGTCTTTCTTGTTTCCAACAATCCTGAAAACAAGTATACAATAGTTTGTTTGATTTGTATAAGAGTTTGAATAATGAAAGAGCAATTTCAATCAATTGAATGATCTTTTCTATCAATATTAAATTTAAGATGGAGTACTCTTCTAAGTGCTCAAGAACAATTTTCAGTATGCATATGAAAATGATGAACAAAAATCTTGAGTATAAAGAGTATGATCAAAAGAATAGAAAGTTGTTAGTGATTGTTGTGGTATTGTTTTGATTGATGTTTTCAAAATTCTAAACAAAAATAATTTATAGTGTAGTAATACCTCTTCAATGAAACATAGCAATGTTTAAACCATTTTTACTAGCAAAATGTATTTGAAAAGATACAAAGATTGCCATGAAAAGGTGTTGGAAAAATAAATTTTTTCAAAATTTAAGGCACAACAACCGGTTGCACTAAAGCAACAATCGATTGCAGCACATCAACATTGTAAAAAATTTGAAAAATATAACTATGACAACCGATTGTCATTGAGGAGCAACCGGTTGCTCATAAGCCAACATTCAAAAAATTTGAAAATAAAACACATGACAATCGATTGCTGCTAGATGACAATCGATTGTATGTCAAACAGAAGCAAATGTTTTTTGGATGCAACCGATTGTCCTAGCATGACAATCGATTGCTTGTGTACAAAAATTGAAAAATCATTATTTTCAAAGATTTTAAGCAATTTAAAACATCCTTCTTCAATCATACATAATATATACTCAAAATATTATTTTAATAAAGTAAATGCATGATTAAAAATAGTTTTGAGCACTAAGAGCATAAGATCAAAAATTTCATATACCTTAAGCCATAAGTCTTGAAATGTTGATCTTGATCAATGAATCTTTGCTTGAGATAAATCTTCTATCTTGATCCATTCATTTTTGCATGCTAGCTTGTCTTCATAAAAACATTTGGAAAGCTTGATTTCACAGTCTCCCCCTTTTTGATGATGACAACCATTGCTTGAAGTTTGGAGTGCATCTTGGTTTTCTCTAATCAAGTCGTTTAAAAACTCCCCCTAAGTCAAAGACTCCCCCTTGATCTATTGCATGAGAGTTTTGAAGATTGCTTGCTTGCTGCAATTTGGGTTAGAGAAACACAAAATAAACTACAAAGTCTTCTCCCCCTTTGTCATTAGCAAAAAGGAATGGGAAAGAAGAGCATAAAAATTTTGCACATAGAAACAACATAGCATAAATAAAGTTTGCTTACATAGATAAAACAGAAACAAAGTGCACAAAAAGAAAAGGATCACAATACATGAAGTGTCTTAAACAAAACTAGAAAAACGACATAAAACATAAAGTACTAAGAAATATAATAACTTAAAAACTAATCATCCATGCCTTCAACAAAGTCTTCATCATCTTGATTTTCACCATCATTGCCTTCATTGGTTTGAGGTTGAATGAAAGGGTAATGATATGATTGAGCTTCATAAGGAGGGACATTGGTATGGGCATAGAGATGAGCAAATTGATTGTTCATGTTGTTGTTCATGTAGTGAAGGTAGTCAAAAACTTGATTGAAGGAGTTTTCCATTGGTTGTGGAGGTTGGTTTTGAAGTGGTTGTTCTTGTGGAGGTTGGTTTTGTGGAGGAGTATGAATGTATGTGATGGTTCTATTAATCGGATCAAATTTGACATCGGTTTTGGTATTACATACTTTCTTCGGAGTGATTTCATGTTTGGGGTTAGTCATAGGCACCATGTGTTCACCAGACAAGGGAATATTGAACTTCTCAAAAACAAGGGTAAGCCAGGAGCCATAGGGTAAAACAGAAGCATTTTCATTATGTAGTGCCATATGATGTAGAATCACATAAGACCAGTTGATTTGAATCCCATTCTTCATCGCATACAGAATCTGCATCTCACAATCATTGACATTGGAAATGTTTGAGAACTTTGGCATAACCACATACGCCAAAAAATAGTGGATCAAACGATCATCAATAGTGAGAATTCCTGCAGACCAAGAGTTCCTCTCCGGAGTTCCACCAATAAGCCTTTGCCTTTTCTGAATAAAATCACACTCGGGAATTCTTGCAATTCCATAGTAGAAGTCTCTTTTGTTGTAGCCAGGCATATTTGCATTTGAGAGAAGTTTAATGCAAGCACCATCATTTGGAATACCCAAAGCTTCACCAAAATTCTGCACTGTGAGTTCTATAGAAACCCCTTTGACATTTGAAATCATGCATCCTCTAGAAATGGTTAGATTGCTGTAGAAAATTCTAACCAAAGTGGGGTAAATGGGTCCATTAACACCAATCAACTTGTATATCCCTTGAGATCTAAATAAAGCTGGAAAACTAAAGCATTCGGAATAGAAGTTATCAAGATTACCGAACCTTGGTAGAAGAACCGTCATCTTCTGAAAGTGAGACACAAATCTTTCCCTTTGGCTTCTTGATGGAATGAGTTTTGAGAGATCATCACCTTGAGATGAGGAAGAAGCTTTTCCCTTGCCTTTCTTTGATGTTGACATGGTGAGGGATGAGAGAATTGAAAGGGAAAAGGTATTTGGTGTTTGTAGGGTTTCTTGAAACAAAAGAGGATATATGAAGTTTAGGTTTTGGTTGGGCTTTTATAGATGGATAGGCATTCAATGGATAGGTAAGGCATTCAATGATTTAGTCAAAACAATAAAGACTTGTAGCATAGAGATTCTTGAGTGTGTAAGTATCCAAAAAATTGTGTCATAGGAAAGGAATAAGCATTTAAAAAGTTGTTGACCAAACACTTAAAACATTCAAAAAGAGAATAAGAATCTTGTACAAAATAAATAATAGTAATGGCAATGGAAGAGAAGGAGTGAAAAAGAGTGTAACTGAAAAAAAATATAAAAAAAATTCAAAATTTTGAACTGTGCAATCGATTGTCGTTTGATGACAACCGATTGCATCCTTTGAAAAATGCAAACAAGGGAGAAAATAATGAGAAAGCAACCGGTTGTTGTGGAGTGACAACCGACTGTTGTGAAGACATAATCTAAAAAATTTTAGATACAACCGATTGTCATTAGTGAAAAAGTGAAAAATACTTAATTTTTTGGGGATTTCATGGTCATATATCAAAAGTTTAGTATTAAAAAAATGGATTAAGATATATTACCATAAAATTAAGATTAAGATCATAGCCATGTACCTTAATTAGATAATGTCATTTTCGTCCAAGATACCTAGCTCTCTTCGGATCTTGAAGAATGGTTCTCTTGCCAACGGTTTATTGAAAATATCTGCTAGTTGATCATGCGTATCCATGAAGGTGACTTCTACATCTCCTTGAAGTACATGATCATGAAGAAAGTGATGTCGAATGTCGATATGCTTTGTTCTAGAATGCATCATCGGATTTTTTGTAATGTTGATTGCACTTGTGTTTTTGCATCGGAGTGGAATGCATCCAAGGTCGAGTCCGTAGTCACAGAGTTGTTGCTTGAGCCATAGAATTTTCGCACAGCAACTACCCGCTGCAATGTATTCCGCCTCGGCCGTACTAAGAGCCACACAAGCTTGTTTCTTGCATGCCCAAGAGACTAATTCATTTCCCAAAATGTGACAAGTGCCACTTGTGCTTTTTCTATCTGTTTTACATCCTGCATAATCAGCGTCAGAATAACCAATTAAATTGCATATATTACCTTTTGGGTACCATAGGCCGACATTGGTTGTTCCTTTGAGATATTTCATGATTCTTTTTACCGCAATGAGGTGAGATTCCTTCGGGTTTGCTTGAAATCATGCACACAGACATGCACTGAACATGATGTCAGGACGACTTGCCGTCAAGTATAACAGTGAGCCAATCATGCCTCGATATTTAGTAATATCAATGGAAATACCAGATTCATCTTGATCAACATAAGTACCGGAGCCCATTGGCGTGTGCATTGATTTGCAATTATCCATATCAAACTTTTTCAAAAGTTCTTTGCAATATTTTGATTTATTGATGAAGATACCATCTTTCAGTTGCTTAATTTGCAATCCAAGGAAATAGTTCATTGTTGTACCCCAAAATTTGCCCTCCCATATTCTTCAAGATTTGTCAAGAATAATCCTCAAATTACTCAAGATTGCTCAAGAATTGCAATCAACACCACCTCCTAACCCAGTTGAAATTAGGGTTTTGGTTCTTTCAAGGAATTTGAGGTTTTCAATGGTTCAATCAAGTCTCATAAGCCTATATACATCCTCAAGCATCTACATACCAAGTTTCAAGACTCACAATGCCAATTTGCACAGTCAAAAGCTTCATTTGATCTACAGTCAACTACAGGGGCAAAATGGTCATTTTGCAGTCAAAAGTCAGAATTTTTGGCCAAAATCTTATTTTGAGCTCACAATCATCATTTGATCAAGTCTTGATCATGATTCCACAAGAATGGCTCAAAAATCATCAAGATGCAAAAAGTTACTATTTTTGGATAGTAGAAAAGTCAACTGTATCTTGACCAGGGCATAACTTTTTCATGGTTCATCAGAAAAATCCCATCCAATGCTAATTTTGAAGGGGATGACATTTCCTACAATCTATCTTCACATTCCAAGTCCAAGAAATGCTCTCACAAAAAGTTATCAATTTCTACATTATAGGTCAATTTCAAAAGTCAACAAATGTGCACTTTAAGTAAAAGACCATAATTTGAGATTGGTAAATCCAAATGACATGGGACCAAAGGCATTGGTTAGAGGACTTCAATACCTTTCCAAAATGTCCAAGAACATGTTCATATGATCAAAATTGAGCAAGATATGCATTGGAGAAGTTGGGAAATTTTCATGAATTTGCAAAAGTCAACTTTGCTCAAAACACCTTATTTTTGTTAATGGGCCTCAAATTTCTTCTTGAAACTTTATCCATGACCTATGCACGACCCATAAAACTTAATTGAATTATTTTATTATTTTTTATTAATTAATTGGATTTTTAATCAATATTAATTCATTTAATTAATTTAAATTGTAGGAAATACAAAGATTTGATTTTTCAATCTTTTTGTGAAGCAAATATGGTCAAGATATGCTGGAAAATTCGTGCAGAAATCAAATATGCAAGAATCTCCAAAGTTGGCAACGTTTTCCAATCATGAAGATTCAAAAATATATGATTTCCAATCAAATATTCAAATCATCATTCCATGGATTTTTGCTCAAAGATTTGACCTAATTTCAGTCCTCTATAAATATGAAAGCCAACCCTAATCATGCACACGTGAATTTGCTGCAGAAAAGCCATAACCACATTCAAGAAAATTCAAGAAAACTTGAAAACTGTTTTCTACATTCCAGGCCAATTTAAGCACTTTTGTTGATTCAAACACGTTGCTGGAAGTGTGAGAAACGTGTAGCAATCAAAAACAAGCGTTAAAGCTCAAGAAATCCTCAAGAACAGTCGCACGATTTAACACTTTTTTTCATAATCGTAATTCATGATTCATGCATCATTAACATGATTTCTTGTTTGTTTTGTGTTGCTAGAGACCTCATGAAGCTATTGGCATAGTTTAATTGAGTTATAATGCACAGAATCATAAATTGCCATTGACAAATTTTAGGGTTCATAAACTTTGAATTTGGGGATTCAGTAACCAGGTTAAATTGAGACCACTAAGGCATATGGTTGAGACCGTCAGAACAAGACGAACATAGCTGGACCCTCGCGAAATATTTATATTCAACACAGGCCTAATCGCTATTTTTCCTCATGGTGTTTTGTGGGGGTTAAAAACCCCCGCTATCTAATGTATTTTTATGCAGGCGAAGAAAGAAGATGATGAGCTGGTGATGCATCATTGGTTGGTTCAAAAAAACGCGCGCTTGTTTTTGTGCTTACAGCATATGTATTAATGTTTATATATTATATTTGCCTATTATCTAAATAACAAAAGCAGGCAATTGGCGCAGTGGATGGTGCGTTGGCAAATGATCATTGGGACCTGGGTTCGAATCCCAGGTCCACCCAAAACTCTTATAATATTTTTCTTAACATGATTACATGCAGGCTTCAGGGAGTGTTCCACCATGTGCCTCAATCACCCACGCGCCATGTGGCTGCCAGCATAGATCCAAAGGACAGGATGGAGTGATCACCATACTCCCAGTCAATACGCACCATGGAGAATCCAGAAAGTCAAAAAGGCTTGTGTGTTAATGGGCCAGAATTTCCAGATTAACCTCCCTCAATGGGCCAGCACCCCCCTGGTTTATTATTTTTCTTTTATATTTCCCTATTTAATTATCTTATTAACTATTATTATTATTATTTAATTAACTCATAAATTAATTATTTTCATAATAAAATCAAAAAAATCAAAATATTTTTATTATTATTAATTTCACCTTTTATTTATTATTTTTGTGAATAAATGTAATTAATTAATTTAGTCTTTTTTAATTAGGTTAACTTTAATTATTTTCATAACAAATAAAATAAATTAGAATTAGGGTTTTCTTGACAATTTTAATTTCTTTTCTTTTATTTCATTAAAAACATAAAAAACTAAAAAAATATTTCTTTTAACTAATTAATTAATTAGTTTTAGGTTTAATATTTAATTAAATGCAAAAAGGACCAAAATTCATTCTTTTCTCAAAAAGGGTCAAAACCCTAAGGACTTCTTCGATTTAATTTCTTTTCGCGCATAATATTTTTTGATCATATTTATGTAACTGTTCCACAGATGTAATAGCGTTAATTAGGACCTTTTTACCGCTTTTCTTTATTTTCTCGCATTTACTTTTCAAGGGTTGCTTTTGGCGATGTAAATACCCGACGCCTTGTAATAGCGTAGATTTACTTTCTGCACAATTATTAACTGTTATGCATGACAAGACTTGCCTGAAAATAAAATCAAATGTAGCTCACTATAACCTGTGCAAAGATAATATAAACTGAAATCTGACACACTCGCACATGCCACTCCTAGGGTACGCCTCACTTGGTTGCCTCGACGTGGTCATTGAGTATAGGGTGTTTTAGAGGTCGCCCTCCTGTCTAAAGATCCAAGTTGCCTCGAAACGGTTGCCTTGATAAAAAAACACGATCTAAGACATTAGGGTTACCACTAAGGCGTCCTACTATTGCTTTGGTGACCACATGTCCCTATAATCGAATTGACCCGAAAGCTCCAACGACGGTGCTATCTACTTCTCAATAGTGGGATAGTACTGTCTAAAGGATATTTACACAGCTTAATTCTTTTGAGTAGGTAGAGGTTCTCAGGTACTTGCTCTTTCAAAACAAACAAAAATACTTTTCGCACCTACACTTTTCTGACAAAAGTTTTCAAACAAACACTTCGTACACTCTTGAGGACTGATACAAGAGTTAAAACGAAGTTTTCAAACAAACTTTTTCAAAACCCACAAACAGAAGAAAAGCAAAATTTTTTGAAAACATAGTGAGCAAGTACCTAAGAGCCCGTGGATAACCACGGATAGAAAGGGTGCTAACACCTTCCCTTTCTATAATCTACCTCCCGAACCGAGAAACATCTCGAAAAGGAATTTTGCTATGCTTTTGTCCTTTCCTTGTTGGAGAACATAAAAGACGGTGGTGACTCTTGCTTACCGCGACATTTTGTGAACCAGCATTTCAAAACAGTCAGTTCTATTTCCACCGATCACAGAACTGGCGACTCTGCTGGGGAAATATTGATAAGTGAGGTGTACCTTAGGATTAGATCACTTGTGTTTTCAATTGTATGCCTTGAATGCTTTAATATTGTGGGCTTGTATTGGAGTTTCATAGATCCTAACCCGGATCTGGGGAATACCCTTTTGGTAGCAATAAACTGTGAGGGACCTGTCCGGCATAGACCGACACGGGTGAAGCAGTAGCTACGTTGGTGTGACACCTTGGTCTATACCGATATCCCTTGTGTTGGAACAAGGAGAATATGGGTCTTCTGAGGAGTCATTAAGCACCAACCGACCTTAGAACCTTAAATTGACCCAACTTGGCCATAGAACAGTAGCAGTATGCTACACTCATTGAGGCTAAACTCTCGCGATGGTTCCGGCCGCAAGAAAAGATTGCGAAGCTGGAGTTATGACTGATTGAGGGTAGTCAGTGATATTGAGATCCTCTAGAACCCGATTACTATTTTTAGGACAGGTCTTAAATAATTGAAACTGAAAGAGGGTAATGCCTAAACTCCATGCCAGCCTAAACTTAAGGCTATATGTGTGACTTATGTGCCTTCAAACTTGAACTACTTGCACATTCTTGTTATCTGACACATGAGTTCCTTGCAGGTTTTATTTACAGTCCTTAATCTGGACTTATTACAGGGCTTACTTGCACCTCACACCTTTGCATCCATGTACATAACATCATACGCATCATAGCATCATACCATAGCATTTCCTTAACCATTTCAAGGATCTCAAGGGTTTGTGATGCAGGTCATGATGAACCAACTGTCTAGCAAGGGGAAAATGGGATTTATTTTCCTCTAGCCAAAGTTGTTGGAGATCAAAACATGATAACTTGAGTCAGGGGCTATGACCCACTCGATATGGTGAGCCTTGACCCTTGAAGAAGGACTCTCAGCAACATGAAGTTCCTTCAGTCAAGCTACAAAATTCAAATTCTAACAATTTTCTTGTTTACCCCGCGAGATCCTTGAAAACATTGCATACATATATCATATATATCATTGCATTACAGGTACCCCTTTTCCAGGTTACTTATCTTCTTCGCTGTTTATTTCAGCAATCATCATGTCTACTGAACCTTCCACCGAACAAGCGATCAAGGCCCTCCAGGCCCAGAATGCCCAGTTCCAAGAGTTGGTTATGAGCCTAGCCCGGGGTCAATAGGATTTGAAGACTCTGATTCTGAAGGAAAGGAAGAAGAAGAAGAAGAGGACCGTCTTGTTCAACACTAGACGCAGATTTGGGAATGCACTGCAAAATGAGGTTGATCGGACTACTTCATCTGTAGGGAAGGACAATCCACAAGAGGAAAGGTTTCCTAGCCCCATAGTCTCCGACAATGAGACGGATTATGATGCAGAACAGTATCCTCCTGCTGAGGATAGGTATAAACAGCTAGAGGACCGTTTGAGCGCCATGGAGATTCAGAATGTGCCCGGGTTGGACTTTGGAGACCTAGGTTTATCCTCTGGGGTGGTGATTCCCCATAAGTTCAAGGCACCTGCTTTTGCAAAGTACGACGGAGCTTCCTGTCCTAAGCTGCACCTCCGATCGTATGTAAGGAAGATCCAACCTTATACAGCTGACAAGAATTTGTGGATCCATTTCTTCCAGGATAGTCTTTCAGGGACTCAACTCGAATGGTTCTATCAGCT
Organism: Vicia faba; assembly: GCA_948472305.1. NCBI lineage: Eukaryota > Viridiplantae > Streptophyta > Magnoliopsida > Fabales > Fabaceae > Vicia > Vicia faba. The sequence continues at coordinate 1,517,739,918 of OX451741.1, read as the reverse complement.
GGATGGAGCCAGTATTCGTAACTGGGAGGACTTGGTTACTGCATTCTATAAGCAGTATCAGTATAATTCCGACCTTGCTCCTACGCGTACCCAACTCCAGGGTATGTCACTAGGGACGGGTGAAGGATTTAAGGAATATGCCCAAAAGTGCAGAGACCTGGCTGGAAGGGTGCAACCACCTTTGACTGACCGTGAAATTGTGGATATGTTCTTGGGGACCCTGTCTGGTTCGTTCTTCAACCATTTGATTGGAAATTCTTCTGCCGGGTTCACAGACCTTATCTTGACTGGTGAGAGAATAGAAGCTGGTATCAAGTCTGGGAAGATACAGAAGGATGCTTCATCGAGCTCCGAGAAGAAACCCTTCAAGAAGGAATCCAGTGTTGTCTATGGTTCAAGGAGACAGAATAAACCGGAACACCGCCAAGATGTCAACGCGGTGGTTATTTCAAAACCTGCCACTACTCCTCAGCATCATAACCAACAAAGGGGTGAGAGAAGGCAGTTCACCCGGCTCAGCATGACCTTGTCCCAGATGTTGCCACAGTTGCTGAAGACCAATCTGGTGACTCTAAAAGAAGCTCCAAAGAATCAAAATACAATGTCACCAAAGTATAATCCTAACGCCCACTGCGCTTATCACTCTGATAGCCCGGGGCATACTACAGATGATTGTTGGAGTCTGAAAAATAAAGTCCAAGATTTGATCGACGCAAAGGAAATTGAGTTTGAGGCGCCCGAGACTCCCAATGTGATCACTGCTCCCTTGCCAAAGCACGACTAGGATTGAAAGACTTTTGTTCACTTGAATTCTGAAGTTGTATTTTCTTTGCTTATTCAAACAATTATCATGTCAAACTCTTTTATTTCATTAATGCATTACACGTGTCTGTTTTAAATTAATTGTTTTCACTATGCTTAAAATTGCTTCATTTTTTTGATGTTCAACTCTCGATTAAAAATTCTAAACCTTTTGAGGGAGGATGACGAAAAAGATACCACGATCTTTACATTATGCTTTTGAACAGACCCCGCTGACGATGTACAGGCATTGTTTCAAATCCTAAACATTGGAGTTATAAGGAAGATAATCCCTAGTCAACCCCTTTGAGCCAAAGAAGTCAGAGTTTTTCTTTTCACAAAAAATTAAAACCCTTAATCATAACCTGGGGCAGGGTAGTCTTCTCAGTTGATCCAGGTGCACAATGAATGGCATCAAAGGAGTCCTTCCAAAACAAAAGACAATGATGGTTCCAGATAATCATAAAGACAGGCAGTCATTATCTCTCAGAAATAAAATCCCAATAAGTAAAAACCTATGAAGGAGAATTACAAAAAAAACTGGGGCATCCCGCTGACTGTAATCACAAAAGAAACAGTTCAGGCAAAAACAGGGATAGCGAAATCAAAAAGAAAGAGGTCCTGCAAACCCTCAGCAAAAATGAAATGAGTGCCTATTCAAAAAAAAAAAACTTTCAATATCCGAACCATCACCGAAATATCAGAGCAAAGACTCAAACAAGGTCTAATGCAAGATTAGATGAGTTTAGGATCGAAGAACATCACGAAGAGCGGGTGGGTACAAATAAAATTTGAGCCTTTATCCTTTGTTTCTTAAACCGTGAACCAGGCCACGTTATAACCCTTAAAAGTCCTAGCTGAAGCATGGGTTAGTTCGAAAGCATACTGTTACCAAAGGTATCCTGACTCCTGTAGGGCTTGCTGTAAAATCTTGAGTTGACATCACATTTTACAAAATTTTCCTATCTTACGGAAAAAATGCATTTTCAAAAAAAAAACTTCAAGACAGACATAAGCTTTGCATTCTTAAAATAACATTGTTTGCATATGACTATTTGTTCAAACAGCAGAGGAATTCGCACGACGAATATCTAGTGAACAAACAACCTTCTCAACAGAAGGGATCACATCAAGTGGAAAAAACACTTCCAACCAAGGGGCGCGACATGATCACTGTCTATCATCTGGGGCAGTTAAGATTCAAGGAATCTCTCAAGATGCCAAATAGCCAGGGGCAAATCTCCATCTGAATCAATTGGCGCATTGGACATGAATTCCAGCAACGAATCTTGCATGATCAACGAAGATCTTCTGGTAGTATGGAAACACGACACTACTGACAGTGACAACTCCCTGCACTCTGAGAACGTGGACATAGTCAAAAAATACTACGCGTAATCAAAGACCTGCTAGGTCGACTGGCCTAGGCAAAAATAAGGGCTTCCCGGCGAACCAAAAGGGTTCGGGCAAAAATAAGTGATGAAAATAAAGATATGAACACCCGGCGAGTCGAAAACCTGAAAAGGCGGCTTGGGAAAAAATGGGTATCCCGGTGGACTGAAAACCCGAAAGGGCGGTCCAGGCAAAAGTTAGGGATCAAAAGCGTACGACTATGTCCCGTCATCTCGTCACTTGCCTACCAGAAGAAGATTTGACAATCGGCAGCTATCAAGGCCTCCACAGGTACCTTCTCCCACAAAAGCTGGGGCAATAAGAATTGTCCGAACTATACAGCTGCTCTGCTCACCAAGAACAAGGTAGATTCAGTTGAAGAGTATGACAAAGATACTTTCACTCTCCGCAGAGTAAGGCAAGACTCAGCAATACTCTCCCCAAGCAGAGTTGGTCTCCTATCAGCCCTAAAAAGGCACAGTATCCCCAGCAAGTCAGCAATACTCTCCCCCGAGCAGAGTTGGTCTACCACCAATCCTGGAAAGTTGGGTATCCCCAGAAAATCTTAATATTCTCCAGCAGAGCATAAAGATATTCCTCAGCAAGCATCCCCGGCAGTCTTAATATTCCTCGACAGAAATATAAGATTGTTCCCCGGCAGAATACAAGATACTCCCAGTGGAGCCATTTCCCCAATACAGTCCAAAAAGTTTCCCCAGGAGAGTTGAATCATCTCCCTGGTAGATTCTGGAAGCTTGTCCCCTGCAAAGTACAAATATCTCTCCCAGCCATATTCAGAGGTTATCCCCACCAGAATCTAACTGGGTTATCCTCAGCAAATTGCAACGGAAAGATCTTCCTCAGCGAAGTTCTTTCCATCCCCCCAGCAGAGTTCATCATCAAAATCTCCAACAGAGTTCATCATCAGAATCTCCAACAGAGCTTATCGACGGAGCCCCCAACGGAGTTATCGTTAAGATCTCAGCAAAGTATCTCTTCCCCAAAGAGTATTTCCCCGCAGAGTAATCTCTCCACCAGGTTTATCCCCCAACGGAGTCATCTTCTCCTACCGGATTATTCACCAAATCATCTTCGTTCATCATCCTCAGCGGAAACAAAGAATTCAACATTATTCTCCAGCAGCTCTGGGATTTATTTTCCCCAGCTAAAGCATTACATTTCCATACATCATGATACATGCATATACGCATCATATCATACAATCTCATTTATGTTGAGAACATCATTGCTTGATCCATCTCATGCATTGCATATGACTGATCTTTACCTTTCAGGAAAGATCCAGTTAAGTTCTCAGCTATGTCAAAGGCCTTCTCTGGTCCAGTTAAATCGATTCCTAAAGATTTTCCTGATGCCGATCCAGTTGAAGATATTCCAAGACCTTGCCTGGTCCAGTTAAATTGATTCCTAAAGATTTTTCTGATGCCGATCCAGTCAAAGGCCTTCTCTGGTCTAGTTAAATAGATTCCTAAAGATTTTCCTGATGCCGATCCAGTTGAAGATTCCAAGACCTTACGTGGTCCAGTTAAATCGATTCCTAAAGATTTTTCTGATGCCGATCCAGTCAAAGGCCTTCTCTGGTCCAGTTAAATCGATTCCTAAAGATTTTCCTGATGCAGACCCAGTTGAAGATTCCAAGACCTTGCCTGGTCCAGTTAAATCAACTCCTAAAGATTTTTCTGATGCCGATCCAGTCAAAGGCCTTCTCTGGTCCAGTTAAATCGATTCCTAAAGATTTTCCTGATGCCGATCCAGTTGAAGATTCCAAGACCTTGCCTGGTCCAGTTAAATCGATTCCTAAAGATTTTTCTGATGCCGATCCAGTCAAAGGCCTTCTCTGGTCCAGTTAAGTCGATTCCTAAAGATTTTCCTGATGCCGATCCAGTTGAAGATTCCAAGACCTTTCCTGGTCCAGTTAAATCGATTCCTAAAGATTTTTCTGATGCCGATCCAGTCAAAGGCCTTCTCTGGTCCAGCTAAGTCGATTCCTAAAGATTTTTCTGATGCCGATCCAGCTGAAGATTCCAAGACCTTGCCTGGTCCAGTTAAATCGATTCCTAAAGATTTTTCTGATGCCGATCCAGTCAAAGGCCTTCTCTGGTCCAGTTAAGTCGATTCCTAAAGATTTTTCTGATGCCGATCCAGTTGAAGACATTCCAAGATCCCTTCATCATCCTGCTGAGGTAGTAATCGTCCAAGATTTCTTCATCATCCTGCTGAGGTAGTAATCGTCCCCGATTCCTTCATCATCTATTTGGGGTAGCAATCGTCTCATATTCCTTCATCACATCATTATCAAAAAATCCTCCTCTGGTCCAGTTTGATCGATTCCTAAAGATTTTTCTGAAGCCAGTCAATGGAGACAAAGTCAGTCAAAATCTATTCCTAAAGATTTTTCTGAGGTAAAACCAATCAATGGAGACAAAGTCAGTTAAGTCGATTCCTAAAGATTTTTCTGAGGCAAAGCCAGTCAATAGAGACAACCTGTCAACGAAGACAAAACTACCTACCATCAACCTTTCTTAAGTTCCGGATCAACACCTGTATCTAGCCAGGGAATATCTGTGGACGATTGATTGTATATTCGATACCTGTATCTAGCCAGGAAAGTTATCTACATGAAGAGATTGAAGATTAATACCTATATCTAGCCAGGAAATCATCTTTCTTTCTCAGGTCAGAGGTCTACACCTGTATCCAGCCAGGAAAGCTATCTCGACCAACCTTTTTGAGTTCCAGATCAACACCTGTAACTAGCCAGGAAATATCTGGGGACGACTGATTGTAGATTAATACCTGAAACCAGACAGGACAACTATCTACTTGACCATCATGAAGCAACCCTACACCGGTTCCTTCTCTTCCAAGATGCAGTTTTACACAGGACTCATCATCAGGCAACCTTACACAGGTTCCTTCTTTCAACCTACCAAGTTTCAATTCAACAAACATCTCCAGATGGCATCTTTAAGCCCATCTCCACAACTATCCATTACATCTCCAGATGGCATCTATAAGCCCATCCCCGACAAGATTCTGTCACATATCCAGATGGCATCTATAAGCCCATCCTCCTATCCATCATCTTTCCAAATGGCATCTGTAAGCCCATTCCCGACATCACATTGCTGATACCACACTATGCGAGTGCAAATTTCTGGGCACTCTAGTGTTCAATCATCTTCCACCTTCGGATCACGAAAGGCACGCAAGCCAATCTACATCCTCAGGTTTAAGAAGATTGAACAGGGGCAACTGTTGTACCCCAAAATTTTCCCTCCCATATTCTTCAAGATTTTTCAAGAATAATCCTCAAATTACTCAAGATTGCTCAAGAATTGCAATCAACACCACCTCCTAACCCAGCTGAAATTAGGGTTTTGGTTCTTTCAAGGAATTTGAGGTTTTCAATGGTTCAATCAAGTCTCATAAGCCTATATACATCCTCAAGCATCTACATACCAAGTTTCAAGACTCACAATGCCAATTTGCACAATCAAAAGCTTCATTTGATCTACAGTCAACTACAGGGGCAAAATGGTCATTTTGCAGTCAAAAGTCAGAATTTTTGGTCAACATCTTATTTTGAGCTCACAATCATCATTTGATCAAGTCTTGATCATGATTCCACAAGAATGACTCAAAAATCATCAAGATGCAAAAAGTTACTATTTTTGGACAGCAGAATAGTCAACTGTATCTTGACCAGGGCATAACTTTTTCATGGTTCATCAGAAAAATCCCATCCAATTCTCATTTTGAAGGGGATGACATTTCCTACAATCCATATTCACATTCCAAGTCCAAGAAATGCTCTCACAAAAAGTTATCAATTTCTACATTATAGGTCAATTTCAAAAGTCAACAAATGTGCACTTTAAGTTAAAGACCATGATTTGAGATTGGTAAATCCAAATGACATGGTACAAAAGGCATTGGTTAGAGGACTTCAAGACCTTTCCAAAATGTCCAAGAACATGTTCATATGATCAAAATTGAGCAAGATATGCATTGGAGAAGTTGGGAAATTTTCATGAATTTGCAAAAGTCAACTTTGCTCAAAACACCTTATTTTTGCTAATGGGCCTCAAATTTCTTATTGAATTTTATCCATGACCTATGCACGACCCATAAAACTTAATTGAATTATTTTATTATTTTTTATTAATTAATTGGATTTTTAATCAATATTAATTCATTTAATTAATTTAAATTGTAGGAAATACAAAGATTTGATTTTTCAATCTTTTTGTGAAGCAAATGTGGTCAAGATATGCTGGAAAATTCGTGCACAAATCAAATATGCAAGAATCTCCAAAGTTGGCAACTTTTTCCAATCATGAAGATTCAAAAATATAAGATTTCCAATCAAATATTCAAATCATCATTTCATGGATTTTTGCTCAAAGATTTGACCTAATTTCAGTCCTCTATAAATATGCAAGCCAACCCTAATCATGCACACGTGAATTTGCTGCAGAAAAGCAATACCCACATTCAAGAAAATTTAAGAAAACTTGAAAACTGTTTTCTATATTCCAGGCCAATTCAAGCACTTTTGTTGATTTAAACACGTTGCTGGAAGTGTGAGGAACGTGTAGCAATAAAAACCAAGCGTTAAAGCTCAAGAAATCCTCAAGAACAATCGCATGGTTTGACACTTTTTTTCATAATCGTAATTCATGATTCATGCATCATTAACATGATTTCTTGAGTGTTTTGTGTTGCTAGAGACCTCATGAAGCTATTGGCATAGTTTAATTGAGTTATAATGCACGGAATCATAAATTGCCATTGACAAATTTTAGGGTTCATAAACTTTGAATTTGGGGATTCAGTAACCAGGCAAAATTGAGACCACTAAGGCATATGGTTGAGACCGTCAGAACAAGATGAACATAGGTGGACCCTCGCGAAATATTTATATTCAACGCAGGCCTAATCGCTATTTTTCCTCATGGTGTTTTGTGGGGGTTAAAAACCCCCGCTATCTAATGTATTTTTATGCAAGCGAAGGTAGAAGATGATGAGCCGGTGATGCATCATTGGTTGGTTCAAAAAAACGCGCGCTTGTTTTTGTGCTTACAACATATGTATTAATGTTTATATATTATATTTGCCTATTATCTAAATAACAAAAGCAGGCAATTGGTGCAGTGGATGGTGCGTTGGCAAATGATCATTGGAACCTGGGTTCGAATCCCAGGTCCACCCAAAACTCTTATAATATTTCTCTTAACATGATTACATGCAGGCTTCAGGGAGTGTTCCACCATGTGCCTCAATCACCCACGCGCCATGTGGCTGCCAGCATAGATCCAAAGGCCAAGATGGAGTGATCACCATACTCCCAGTCAATACGCACCATGGAGAATCCAGAAAGTCAAAAAGGCTTGTGTGTTAATGGGCCAGAATTTCCAAATTAACCTCCCTCAATGGGCCAACACCCCCCTGGTTTATTATTTTTCTTTTATATTTCCCTATTTAATTATCTTATTAACTATTATTATTATTATTATTATTTAATTAACTCATAAATTAATTATTTTTATAATAAAATCAAAAAAATCAAAAAAAAATTATTATTATTAATTTCACCTTTTATTTATTATTTTTGTGAATAAATGTAATTAATTAATTTAGTCTTTTTTAATTAGGTTAACTTTAATTATTTTCATAACAAATAAAATAAATTAGAATTAGGGTTTTCTTGACAATTTTAATTTCTTTTCTTTTATTTCATTAAAAACATAAAAAACTAAAAAAATATTTCTTTTAATTAATTAATTAATTAGTTTTAGGTTTAATATTTAATTAAATGCAAAAAGGACCAAAATTCATTCTTTTCTCAAAAAGGGTCAAAACCCTAAGGACTTCTTCGATTTAATTTCTTTTCGCGCATAATATTTTTTGATCATATTTATGTAACTGTTCCACAAATGTAACAGCGTTAATTAGGACCTTTTTACCGCTTTTCTTTATTTTCTCGCATTTACTTTTCAAGGGTTGCTTTTGGCGATGTAAATACCCGACGCCTTGTAATAGCGTAGATTTACTTTCCGCAATTTACTTTCCGCACAATTATTAACTATTATGCATGACAAGACTTGCCTGAAAATAAAATCAAACGTAGCTCACTATAACCTGTGCAAAGATAATATAAACTGAAATCTGACACACTCGCACATGCCACTCCTAGGGTACGCCTCACTTGGTTGCCTCGACGTGGTCATTGAGTATAGGGTGTTTTAGAGGTCGCCCTCCTGTCTAAAGATCCAAGTTGCCTCGAAACGGTTGCCTCGATAAAAAAAACGATCTAAGACATTAGGGTTACCGCTAAGGCGTCCTACTATTGCTTTGGTGACCACATGTCCCTATAATCGAATTGACCCGAAAGCTCCAACGACGGTGCTATCTACTTCTCATTAGTGGGATAGTACTGTCTAAAGGACATTTACACAACTTAATTCTTTTGAGTAGGTAGAGGTTCTCAGGTACTTGCTCTTTCAAAACAAACAAAAATACTTTTCACACCTACACTTTTCTGACAAAAGTTTTCAAACAAACACTTCGTACACTCTTGAGGACTGATACAAGAGTTAAAACGAAGTTTTCAAACAAACTTTTTCAAAACCCACAAACACAAAAAAAGCAAACATTTTTGAAAACATAGTGAGCAAGTACCTAAGAGCCTGTGGATAACCACGGATAGAAAGGGTGCTAACACCTTCCCTTTCTATAATCTACCTCCCGAACCGAGAAACATCTCGAAAAGGAATTTTGCTATGCTTTTGTCCTTTCCTTGTTGGAGAACATAAAAGACGGTGGCAACTCTTGCTTACCGCGACAATTCGCGAACCAGCATTTCAAAATAGTCAGTTCTATTTCCACCGATCACAGAACTGGCGACTCTGCTGGGGAAATATTGATAAGTGAGGTGTACCTTAGGATTAGATCACTTGTGTTTTCAATTGTATGCCTTGAATGCTTTAATATTGTGGGCTTGTATTGGAGTTTCATAGATCCTAACCCGGATCTGGGGAATACCCTTTAGGTAGCAATAAACTGTGAGGGACTTGTCCGGCGTAGACCGACACGGGTGAAGCAGTAGCTACGTTGGTGTGACAACTTGGTCTGTACCGATATCCCTTGTGTTGGAACGAGGAGAATATGGGTCTTCTGAGGTGTCATTAAGCACTAACCGACCTTAGAACCTTAAATTGACCCAACTTGGCCATAGAACAGTAGCAATATGCTACACTCATTGAGGCTAAACTCTCGCGATGGTTCCGGCCGCAAGAAAAGATTGCGAAGCTGGAGTTATGACTGATTGAGGGTAGTCAGTGATATTGAGATCCTCTAGAACCCGGTTACTATTTTTAGGACAGGTCTTAACCAACTGAAACTGAAAGAGGGTAATGCCTAAACTCCATGCCAGCCTAAACTTAAGGCTATATGTGTGACTTGTGTGCCTTCAAACTTGAACTACTTGCACATTCTTGTTATCTGACACATGAGTTCCTTGCAGGTTTTGTTTACAGTCCTTAATCTGGACTTATTACAGGGCTTACTTGCACCTCACACCTTTGCATCCACGTACATAACATCATACACATCATAACATCATACCATAGCATTTCCTTAACCATTTCAAGGATCTCAAGGGTTTGTGATGCAGGTCATGATGAACCAACTGTCTAGCAAGGGGCAAATGGGATTTATTTTCCTCTAGCCAAAGTTGTTGGAGATCAAAACATGATAACTTGAGTCAGGGGCTATGACCCACTCGATATGGTGAGCCTTGACCCTTGAAGAAGGACTCTCAGCAACATGAAGTTCCTTCAGTCAAGCTACAAAATTCAAATTCTAACAATTTTCTTGTTTACCCCGCGAGATCCTTGAAAACATTGCATACATATATCATACATATCATTGCATTACAGGTACCCCCTTTTCCAGGTCACTTATCTTCTTCGCTGTTTATTTCAGCAATCATCATGTCTACTGAACCTTCCACCGAACAAGCGATCAAGGCCCTCCAGGCCCAGAATGCCCAGTTCCAAGAGTTGGTTATGAGCCTAGCCCGGGGTCAACAGGATTTGAAGACTCTGATTCTGAAGGAAAGGAAGAAGAAGAAGAAGAGGACCGTCTTGTTCAACACTAGATGCTGATTTGGGAATGCACTGCAAAATGAGGTTGATCTGACTACTTCATCTGTAGGGAAGGATAATCCACAAGAGGAAAGGGTTCCTAGCCCCATAGTCTCCGACAATGAGACGGATTATGATGCAGAACAGTATCCTTCTGCTGAGGATAGGTATAAACAGCTAGAGGACCGTTTGAGAGCCATGGAGATTCAGAATGTGCCCGGGTTGGACTTTGGAGACCTAGGCTTATCCTCTGGGGTGGTGATTCCCCATAAGTTCAAGGCACCTGCTTTTGCAAAGTACGACGGAGCTTCCTGTCCTAAGCTGCACCTCCGATCGTATGTAAGGAAGATCCAACCTTATACAGCTGACAAGAATTTGTGGATCCATTTCTTCCAGGATAGTCTTTCAGGGGCTCAACTCGAATGGTTCTATCAGCTGGATGAAGCCAATATTCGTAACTGGGAGGACTTGGCTACTGCGTTCTATAAGCAGTATTAGTATAATTCCGACCTTGCTTCTACGCGTACCCAACTCTAGGGTATGTCACTAGGGACGGGTGAAGGATTTAAGGAATATGCCCAAAAGTGGAGAGACCTGGCTGGAAGGGTGCAACCACCTTTGACTGACCGTGAACTTGTGGATATGTTCTTGGGGACCCTGTCTGGTTCGTTCTTCAACCATTTGATTGGAAATTCTTCTGCCGGGTTCACAGACCTTATCTTGACTGGTGAGAGAATAGAAGCTGGTATCAAGTCTGGGAAGATACAGAAGGATGCTTCATCGAGCTCCGAGAAGAAACCCTTCAAGAAGGAATCCAGTGCTGTCTATGGTTCAAGGAGACAGAATAAACCGGAACGCCGCCAAGCTGTCAACGCGGTGGTTATTTCAAAACCTGCCACTACTCCTCAGCATCATAACCAACAAAGGGGTGAGAGAAGGCAGTTCACCCGGCTCAGCATGACCTTGTCCCAGATGTTTCCACAGTTGCTGAAGACCAATCTGGTGACTCTAAAAGAAGCTCCAAAGAATCAAAATACAATGTCACCAAAGTATAATCCTAACGCCCGCTGCGCTTATCACTCTGATAGCCGGGGGCATACTACAGATGATTGTTGGAGTCTGAAAAATAAAGTCCAAGATTTGATCGACGCAAAGGAAATTGAGTTTGAGGTGCCCGAGATTCCCAATGTGATCACTGCTCCCTTGCCAAAGCACGGCTAGGATTGAAAGACTTTTGTTCACTTGAATTCTGAAGTTGTATTTTCTCTGCTTATTCAAACAATTATCATGTCAAACTCTTTTATTTCATTAATGCATTACACGTGTCTGTTTTGAATTAATTGTTTTCACTATGCTTAAAATTGCTTCATTTTTTTTGATGTTCAACTCTCGATTAAAAATTCTAAACTTTTTGAGGGAGGATGACGAAAACGATACCACGATCTTTACAGTATGCTTTTGAACAGACCCCGCTGACGATGTACAGGCATTGTTTCAAATCCTAAACAGTGGAGTTATAAGGAAGATAATCCCTAGTCAACCCCTTTAAGCCAAAGAAGTCGGAGTTTTTCTTTTCACAAAAAATTAAAACCCTTAATCATAACCTGGGGCAGGGTAGTCTTCTTAGTTGATCCAGGTGCACAATGAATGGCATCAAAGGAGTCCTTCCAAAACAAAAGACAGTGATGGTTCCAGATAATCATAAAGACAGGCAGTCATTATCTCTCAGAAATAAAAGCCCAATAAGTCAAAACCTATGAAGGAGAATTACAAAAAAACTGGGGCATCCCGCTGACTGTAATCACAAAAAAAACAGTTCAGGCAAAAACAGGGATAACGAAATCAAAAAGAAAGAGGTCCTGCAAACCCTCAGCAAAAAAGAAATGACTGCCTATTCAAAAAAAAACTTTCAATATCCGAACCATCACCGGAATATCAGAGCAAAGACTCAAACAAGGTCTAATGCAAGATTAGCTGAGTTTAGGATCGAAGAACATCACGAAGAGCGGGTGGGTACAAATAAAATTTGAGCCTTTATCCTTTGTTTCTTAAACCGTGAACCAGGCCACGTTATAACCCTTAAAAGTCCTAGCTGAAGCATGGGTTAGTTCGAAAGCATACTGTTACCAAAGGTATCCTGACTCCTGTAGGGCTTGCTGTAAAATCTTGAGTTGACATCACATTTTACAAAATTTTCCTATCTTACGGAAAAAATGCATTTTAAAAAAAAAACTTCAAGACAGACATAAGCTTTGCATTCTTAAAATAACATTGTTTGTATATGACTATTTGTTCAAACAGCAGAGGAATTCGCACGACGAATATCTAGTGAACAAACAACCTTCTCAACAGAAGGGATCACATCAAGTGGAAAAAACACTTCCAACCAAGGGGCGCGACATGATCATTATCTATCATCTGGGGCAGTTAAGATTCAAGGAATCTCTCAAGATGCAAAATAGCCAGGGGAAAATCTCCATCTGAATTAATTGGGGCATTGGACATGAATTCCAGCAACGAATCTTGCATGATCAACAAAGATCTTCTGGTAGTATGGAAACACGAAACTACTGACAGTGACAACTCCCTGCACTCTGAGAACGTGGACATAGTCAAAAAAATACTACGCGTAATCAAAGACCTGCTAGGTCGACTGACCTAGGCAAAAATAAGGGCTTCCCGGCGAACCAAAAGGGTTCGAACAAAAATAAGTGATGAAAATAAAGATATGAACACCCGGCGAGTCGAAAACCTGAAAAGGCGGCTTGGGCAAAAATGGGTATCCCGGTGGACTGAAAACCCAAAAGGGCGGTCCAGGCAAAAGTTAGGGATCAAAAGCGTACGACTATGTCCCGTCATCTCATCACTTGCCTACCAGAAGAAGATTTGACAATCGGCAGCTATCAAGGCCTTCACAGGTACCTTCTCCCACAGAAGCTGGGGCAATAAGAATTGTCCGAACTATACAACTGCTCTGCTCACCAAGAACAAGGTAGATTCAGTTGAAGAGTATGACCAAGATACTTTCACTCTCCGCAGAGTAATGCAAGACTCAGCAATAGTCTCCCCAAGCAGAGTTGGTCTCCTATCAGCCCTAAAAAGGCACAGTATCACCAGCAAGTCAGCAATACTCTCCCCCGAGCAGAGTTGGTCTACCACCAGTCCTGGAAAGTTGGGTATCCCCAGAAAATCTTAATATTCTCCAGTAGAGCATAAAGATATTCCTCAGCAAGCATCCCCGGTAGTCTTAATATTCCTCGACAGAAATATAAGATTGTTCCCCGGCGGAATACAAGATACTCCCAGTGGAGCCATTTCCCCAATACAGTCCAAAAAGTTTCCCCAGGAGAGTTGAATCATCTCCCTGGTAGATTCTGGAAGCTTATCCCCTACAAAGTACAAATATCTCTCCCAACCATATTCAGAGGTTATCCCCACCAGAATCTAACTGGGTTATCCTCAGCAAATTGCAACGGAAAGATCTTCCTCAGCGAAGTTCTTTCTATCCCCCCAGCGGAGTTCATCATCAAAATCTCCAACAGAGTTCATCATCAGAACCTCCAACAGAGCTTATCGACGGAGCCCCCAACGGAGTTATCGTTAAGATCTCAGCAAAGTATCTCTTCCCCAAAGAGTATTTCCCCGCAGAGTAATCTCTCCACCAGGTTTATCCCCCAACAGAGTCATCTTCTCCTACCGGATTATTCACCAAATCATCTTCGTTCATCATCCTCAGCGGAAACGAAGAATTCAACATTATTCTCCAGCAGCTCTGGGATTTATTTTCCCCAGCTAAAGCATTACATTTCCATACATCATGATACATGCATATACGCATCATATCATACAATCTCATTTATGTTGAGAACATCATTGCTTGATCCATCTCATGCATTGCATATGACTGACCTTTACCTTTCAGGAAAGATCCAGTTAAGTTCTCAGCTATGTCAAAGGCCTTCTCTTGTCCAGTTAAATCGATTCCTAAAGATTTTCCTGATGCCGATCCAGTTGAAGATATTCCAAGACCTTGCCTGGTCCAGTTAAATCGATTCCTAAAGATTTTTCTGATGCCGATCCAGTCAAAGACCTTCTCTGGTCTAGTTAAATCGATTCCTAAAGATTTTCCTGATGCCGATCCAGTTGAAGATTCCAAGACCTTGCCTGGTCCAGTTAAATTGATTCCTAAAGATTTTTCTGATGCCGATCTAGTCAAAGGCCTTCTCTGGTCCAGTTAAATCGATTCCTAAAGATTTTCCTGATGCAGACCCAGTTGAAGATTCCAAGACCTTGCCTGGTCCAGTTAAATCAACTCCTAAAGATTTTTCTGATGCCGATCCAGTCAAAGGCCTTCTCTGGTCCAGTTAAATCGATTCCTAAATATTTTCCTGATGCCGATCCAGTTGAAGATTCCAAGACCTTGCCTGGTCCAGTTAAATCGATTCCTAAAGATTTTTCTGATGCCGATCCAGTCAAAGGCCTTCTCTGGTCCAATTAAGTCGAATCCTAAAGATTTTCATGATGCTGATCCAGTTGAAGATTCCAAGACCTTTCCTGGTCCAGTTAAATCGATTCCTAAAGATTTTTCTGATGCCGATCCAGTCAAAGGCCTTCTCTGGTCCAGTTAAGTCGATTCCTAAAGATTTTTCTGATGCCGATCCGGTTGAAGATTCCAAGACCTTGCCTGGTCTAGTTAAATCGATTCCTAAAGATTTTTCTGATTCCGATCCAGTCAAAGGCCTTCTCTGGTCTAGTTAAGTCGATTCCTAAAGATTTTTCTGATGCCGATCCAGTTGAAGACATTCCAAGATCCCTTCATCATCCTGCTGAGGTAGTAATCGTCCAAGATTTCTTCATCATCCTGCTGAGGTAGTAATCGTCCCCGATTCCTTCATCATCTATTTGGGGTAGCAACCGTCTCAGATTCCTTCATCACATCATTATCAAAAAATCCTCCTCTAGTCCAGTTAGATCGATTCCTAAAGATTTTTCTGAAGCCAGTCAATGGAGACAAAGTCAGTCAAAATCGATTCCTAAAGATTTTTCTGAGGTAAAACCAGTCAATGGAGACAAAGTCAGTTAAGTCAATTCCTAAAGATTTTTCTGAGGCAAAGCCAGTCAATAGAGACAACCTGTCAACGAAGACAAAACTACCTACCATCAACCTTTCTTAAGTTCCGGATCAACACCTGTATATAGCCAGGGAATATCTGTGGACGATTGATTGTAGATTCAATACCTGTATCTAGCCAAGAAAGTTATCTACATGAAGAGATTGAAGATTAATACCTGTATCTAGCCAGGAAATCATATTTCTTTCTCAGGTCAGAGGTCTACACCTGTATCCAGCTAGGAAAGCTATCTCGACCAACCTTTTTGAGTTCCAGATCAACACCTGTAACTAGCCAGGAAATATCCGGGGACGATTGATTGTAGATTAATACCTGAAACCAGACAGGACAACTATCTACTTGACCATCATGAAGCAACCCTACACCGGTTCCTTCTCTTCCAAGATGCAGTTTTACACAGGACTCATCATCAGGCAACCCTACACATGTTCCTTCTTTCAACCTACCAAGTTTCAATTCAACAAACATCTCCTGATGGCATCTTTAAGCCCATCTCCACAACTATCCATTACATCTCCAAATGGCATCTATAAGCCCATCCCCGACAAGATTCTGTCACATCTCCAGATGGCATCTATAAGCCCATCCTCCTATCCATCATCTTTCCAAATGGAATCTGTAAGCCCATTCCCGACATCACATTGCTGATACCACACTATGCGAGTGCAAATTTCTGGGCACTCTAGTGTTCAATCATCTTCCACCTTCGGATCACGAAAGGCACACAAGCCAATCTACATCCTCAGGTTTAAGAAGATTGAACAGGGGCAACTGTTGTACCCCAAAATTTTCCCTCCCATACTCTTCAAGATTTGTCAAGAATAATCCTCAAATTACTCAAGATTGCTCAAGAATTGCAATCAACACCACCTCCTAACACAGCTGAAATTAGGGTTTTGGTTATTTCAAGGAATTTGAGGTTTTCAATGGTTCAATCAAGTATCATAAGCCTATATACATCCTCAAGCATCTACATACCAAGTTTCAAGACTCACAATGCCAATTTGCACAATCAAAAGCTTCATTTGATCTACAGTCAACTGCAGGGGCAAAATGGTCATTTTGCAGTCAAAAGTCAGAATTTTTGGTAAACATCTTATTTTTAGCTCACAATAATCATTTGATCAAGTCTTGATCATGATTCCACAAGAATGACTCAAAAATCATCAAGATGCAAAAAGTTACTATTTTTGGACAGTAGAAAAGTCAACTGTATCTTGACCAGGGCATAACTTTTTCATGGTTCATCAGAAAAATCCCATCCAATTCTCATTTTGAAGGGGATGACATTTCCTACAATCCATATTCACATTCCAAGTCCAAGAAATGCTCTCACAAAAAGTTATCAATTTCTACATTATAGGTCAATTTCAAAAGTCAACAAATGTGCACTTTAAGTTAAAGACCATAATTTGAGATTGGTAAATCCAAATGACATGGGACCAAAGGAATTGGTTAGAGGACTTCAAGACCTTTCCAAAATGTCCAAGAACATGTTCGTATGATCAAAATTGAGCAAGATATGCATTGGAGAAGTTGGGAAATTTTCATGAATTTGCAAAAGTCAACTTTGCTCAAAACACCTTTTTTTGCTAATGGGCCTCAAATTTCTTCTTGAATTTTATCCATGACCTATGCACGACCCATACAACTTAATTGAATTATTTTATTATTTTTTATTAATTAATTGGATTTTTAATCAATATTAATTCATTTAATTAATTTAAATTGTAGGAAATACAAAGATTTGATTTTTCAATCTTTTTGTGAAGCAAATGTGGTCAAGATATGCTGGAAAATTCGTGCACAAATCAAATATGCAAGAATCTCCAAAGTTGGCAACTTTTTCCAATCATGAAGATTCAAAAATATATGATTTCCAATCAAATATTCAAATCATCATTCCATGGATTTTTGCTCAAAGATTTGACCTAATTTCAGTCCTCTATAAATATGCAAGCCAACCCTAATCATGCACACGTGAATTTGCTGCAGAAAAGCAGTAACCACATTCAAGAAAATTTAAGAAAACTTGAAAATTGTTTTCTACATTCCAGGCCAATTCAAGCACTTTTGTTGATTTAAACACGTTGCTGGAAGTGTGAGGAACGTGTAGCAATCAAAAACAAGCGTTAAAGCTCAAGAAATCCTCAAGAACAGTCGCATGGTTTAACACTTTTTTTCATAATCGTAATTCATGATTCATGCATCATTAACATGATTTCTTGAGTGTTTTGTGTTGCTAGAGACCTCATGAAGCTATTGGCATAATTTAATTGAGTTATAATGCACGGAATCATAAATTGCCATTGACAAATTTTAGGGTTCATAAACTTTGAATTTGGGGATTCAGTAACCAGGCAAAATTGAGACCACTAAGGCATATGGTTGAGACCGTCAGAACAAGACGAACATAGTTGGACCCTCGCAAAATATTTATATTCAACACAGGCCTAATCGCTAATTTTCCTCATGGTGTTTTGTGGGGGTTAAAAACCCCCGCTATCTAATGTATTTTTATGCAGGCGAAGGAAGAAGATGATGAGCTGGTGATGCATCATTGGTTGGTTCAAAAAAACGCGCGCTTGTTTTTGTGCTTACAACATATGTATTAATGTTTATATATTATATTTGCCTATTCTCTAAATAACAAAAGCAGGCAATTGGCGCAGTGGATGGTGCGTTGGCAAATGATCATTGGAACCTGGGTTCGAATCCCAGGTCCACCCAAAACTCTTATAATATTTCTCTTAACATGATTACATGCAGGCTTCAGGGAGTGTTCCACCATGTGCCTCAATCACCCACGCGCCATGTGGCTGCCAGCATAGATCCAAAGGCCAGGATGGAGTGATCACCATACTCCCAGTCAATACGCACCATGGAGAATCCAGAAAGTCAAAAAGGCTTGTGTGTTAATGGGCCAGAATTTCCAGATTAACCTCCCTCAATGGGCCAGCACCCCCCCTGGTTTATTATTTTTCTTTTATATTTCCCTATTTAATTATCTTATTAACTATTATTATTATTATTATTTAATTAACTCATAAACTAATTATTTTTATAATAAAATCAAAAAAATCAAAATATTTTTGTTATTATTAATTTCACCTTTTATTTATTATTTTTGTGAATAAATGTAATTAATTAATTTAGTCTTTTTTAATTAGGTTAACTTTAATTATTTTCATAACAAATAAAATAAATTAGAATTAGGGTTTTCTTGACAACTTTAATTTCTTTTCTTTTATTTCATTAAAAACATAAAAAACTAAAAAAATATTTCTTTTAATTAATTAATTAATTAGTTTTAGGTTTAATATTTAATTAAATGCAAAAAGGACCAAAATTCATTCTTTTCTCAAAAAGGGTCAAAACCCTAAGGACTTCTTCGATTTAATTTCTTTTCGCACATAATATTTTTTAATCATATTTATGTAACGTTCCACAGATGTAATAGCGTTAATTAGGACCTTTTTACCGCTTTTCTTTATTTTCTCGCATTTACTTTTCAAGGGTTGCTTTTGGCGATGTAAATACCCGACGCCTTGTAATAGCGTAGATTTACTTTCCGCAATTTACTTTCCGCACAATTATTAACTGTTATGCATGACAAGACTTGCCTGAAAATAAAATCAAACGTAGCTCACTATAACCTGTGCAAAGATAATATAAACTGAAATCTGACACACTCGCACATGCCACTCCTAGGGTACGCCTCACTTGGTTTCCTCGACGTGGTCATTGAGTATAGGGTGTTTTAGAGGTCGCCCTCCTGTCTAAAGATCCAAGTTGCCTCGAAACGGTTGCCTCGATAAAAAAAAATGATCTAAGACATTAGGGTTACCGCTAAGGCGTCCTACTATTGCTTTGGTGACCACATGTCCCTATAATCGAATTGACCTGAAAGCTCCAACGATGGTGCTACCTACTTATCAATAGTGGGATAGTACTGTCTAAAGGACATTTACACAACTTAATTCTTTTGAGTAGGTAGAGGTTCTCAGGTACTTGCTCTTTCAAAACAAACAAAAATACTTTTCGCACCTATACTTTTTTGACAAAAGTTTTCAAACAAACACTTCGTACACTCCTAAGGACTGATACAAGAGTTAAAACAAAGTTTTCAAACAAACTTTTTCAAAACCCACAAACACAAGAAAAGCAAACATTTTTGAAAACATAGTGAGCAAGTACCTAAGAGCCCGTGGATAACCACAGATAGAAAGGGTGCTAACACCTTCCCTTTCTATAATCTACCTCCCGAACCGAGAAACATCTCGAAAAGGAATTTTGCTGTGCTTTTGTCCTTTCCTTGTTGGAGAACATAAAAGACGGTGTCGACTCTTGCTTACCGCGATATTTCGCGAACCAGCATTTCAAAACAGTCAGTTCTATTTCCACCGATAACATTCATATTTCCCATCATAGACATCTCAAATTCTCCTTACATCATCAATGAGAATTCTTCACACAAATCTTGGTTAGTTGAACCAAATATAATATCATCGACATAGACTTGTACCAATAAAGTGTTACCTTTGATCTTCTTTATGAACAAGGTCTTATCCACTTTACCTTTCTCGAAACCTTTTTCGCATAAGAATGTACTGAGTCTGTCACACCATACTCTAGGTGCTTGTTTTAAGCCATAAAGAGCTTTTCTCAACTTAAAGACATGTGAAGGATTCTTGAAGTCTTCAAAGCCCGAGGGTGGTTTGACATAGACTTCTTCATTGATGTAGCCATTTAAGAATGCGCTTTTGACGTCCATTTGGTAAAGCTGAAAATTCAATGAACAAGCATAAGCAAGTAAAACACGGATAGCTTCTAACCTTGCAACCGAAGCGAAAGTTTCTTCAAAGTCAATTCCCTCTTCTTGGTTGTATCCTTGGGCTACCAATCTTGCTTTGTTTCTAACAATTATACCGTTCTCATTAAGTTTGTTTTTGAACACCCATCTTGTACCTATGATGTGTTTGTCACTTGGTTTAGGAACAAGTTCCCAAACTTGATTTCTCTCGAACTGATTTAATTCTTCTTGCATAGCAATCATCCATTGGTCGTCTCCTAATGCATCGTCGACTTTGGAAGGTTCGATTTGAGAAACGAATGCCATGTTCAAGCAAGCATCTTAGAGGTTCAATCTTGTTGAAACGCCTTGACTGATGTCACCGATGATTTTATCAATAGGGTGATCTCTATGGGTTCTCCATTCCTTAGGTAGATCATTGACATTTGATTCTTCCGGAATTTTTTCCTCTTGTTGTTCCAATTGATTCTCATTGTTAGTCTTGGAGCCATTTTCTTGAGGAATATCTAAAATCTCATCATCATTATTTAAAACAATAGTATCCTTCTAGGAGGGGTTAGATTCATCAAATGATACATGCATAGATTCCTCAATAGTTAAAGTTCTTTTATTGTAAATACGATAAGCTTTACTAGATAAGGAGTATCCAAGAAAAATACCTTCATCTGATTTTTCATCAAACTTACCAAGGTTGTCTTTGTCGTTGTTAAGGACAAAACATTTGCAGCCAAAGACATGAAATAATGAAATATTTAGTTTCCTTCCTCGAAAGAGTTCATACGGAGTCTTCTTCAAGATAGGTCGAATATTTACTCTATTGCTTACAAAGCATGCCGTGCTTACAACATCCGCCCAAAAGTATTTTGGAAGGTTTGAATCACTAAGCATTGTCCTTGCAAGTTCAATAAGAGACCTATTCTTCCTTTCTACAACTCCATTCTGTTGTGGAGTCCTTGGTGCTGAGAAATTATGTGATATTCCATGTTCTTTACAGAAATCTTCAAAGGAGGAATTCTAGAATTCTCCACCATGGTCGCTTCTTATGGAGGCAATAAATAATGACTTCTCATTTTGAATTTGCTTTGCATATTTCTTGAACGCCTTGAATGCATCATTTTTCTGCACTAAAAAGAGTGTCCAAGTATATCTAGAAAAGTCATCAACAATAACTAGAGCGTATACATTACCTCCGAAGCTCCTCGTTCTAGAAGGGCCAAACAAGTCCATATGAAGCAGTTGTAGTGGCCTAGTAGTGGACACCACATTCTTGGATTTGAAAGTTGATTTTGTTTGCTTTCCCTTTTGAAATGCATCACAAAGTCTATCTTTGATGAACTTTATCTTAGACAGTCCAATAACAAGGTCATGCTTAATCAATTTGTTTAAATGCTCCATATGAATATGAGCGATTCTTTTATGCCGTAGCCATGAGTCATTGTTGTTTTCCATGAGACATTTAACCTTCAAAGACAAATCGTTAAGGGAAATCATAAAAATATTATTTACTCTTTTACCTTTAAGTTTAGCCTCATGTGTGACTTCATCTTCTATCAAACATTCATCTTTAGTGAACTTGATCTTGAAGCCTTTGTCACATAGTTGGCTAATACTTAGAAGATTGTGCTTTAGTCCTTCGACATAAAGAACATCTTCAATTGATGTGAAAGGTGGACCACCAACTTTGCCTATGCCAAGAATATTTCCTTTGTTATTATCTCCATACGTCACATAACCCTTGGCCTTAAGCGTTAGATGTGAAAATTTGTCGATATCTCCCATCATATGCTTGGAACAACCACTATCGAGATACCATAGATTTGAAGTGGTCGTCAAGCTTACCTACAAAACAAGATTAGGTTTTGTTAGGTACCAAAGTTGCTTTGGGTCCTTCATAATTAGTTCCTTTCTTAACCCACACATAATGCCCATTTGCCATGCCAAAGTTTCTAACATAACAAGCATTAGGTGTGTGTCCTCGAATACCACAATAAAAACAAGTAGGTTCAAATTTACTTCTATATCTAGAAGGATAAGATTTCTTCTTAGAGGGTATTTTCTTTTTAGGATAGTGATGAACTATGTTGGGAGTGATTTCTTTCTCTTTGGCTGGTTGATCGCTAGCCTTGACAAAGATGGTTTTGTTGGTACTTGGTTTTGAAAATTTTGAGTATCCAAGACCACTTTTGTCATTTGAGTATCTTTGTTGACTAAGAACACCTTCCAATCCAATTTTTCCTTTTTCATACCTTTCAATAACCCTTTTCAATTGGACAATTTGGAAAGAGAGAGATTCACACTTTGTGCATACAAAATTTTGTTTTTCATCACTAACTTTTTGCTTTTCATCTTTGAGATCTTTTTCAATAGATCCACATTTTTCTTCCAACGATGAAATTTGTTTCTTTTGTGATGAGATAGTTTTGTACAGAATTTTGCATTCATTTAACAGTTCATTTATAGCACCTTGTGCATCACTATCAAAAAGAGAGAATACGTTACTAACCTCATCATCTTCGCTTTCGGAGTGGTGTGAGGCCATTAATGCAAGATTGGCACTTTCGTCGCTGTCGGAGTCAGATGACGAACTCAGTTCAACATCTTCCCATGCAACATATGCTTTCTTATCTTTTGATTCCTTCTTGCCTTTGTAGCCACTTTTCTTTGAAAGTTTTGGAGAGTCCGGTTTGATGTGACCTTGTTTACCATATTCATAACAAGTAACTTCTTATGTTGATGAGGACCCTTCCTTCTTCTTGAAGTGTTTCTTCTTCTTTGAGTGCGAGAAGACTTTGTCATTTTTACCAAAGAATTTTCCAAGTCTTATAACGAGAAGCATGAAGTTTTCATCTTCATCAGGATTGTCTTTCTTTTCGTCTTCCTTGGAGTCAATCTTTAATGCAATGTTCTTAGACTTCTTTTCTTGATTTTCACGCTTTTCCAATCTACCAAGTTCTGTCTCGTATTCTTGAAGTTTCCCGAACAAAGTTGTGGATGTCATAGTAGCGAGACTCTTATTTTCTGAGATTGTCGTTACTTTTGGTTGCCATTCTCTAGTTAAGGATCTGAGCACTTTTAGGTTCAATTCATCATTAGTCAATGTTTTGCCAAGTGCTCTTAGATGATTTGTTAGATGCATAAATCTCTTTTGTAAATCAAGAATGGATTCTCCGGGTTGCATGCGGAACAATTCATATTCTTGACTTAACGTATTAAGTCTTGATCTCTTAACTTCAGTTGTTCCTTCATGTGTTTCAACCAGTATATACCAAATTTCTTTTACCGTTGTGCATGCTGAGACACAGAAAAATTCATCCATACTAAGTGCGCTTTGAAGGAGGTCTATTGCCTTTTTGTCATGCAGGACCTTTTTCTTATCATCATCATCCCATGTAGTTTTAGGCTTTGATGAACCAACTCCATTTACTACAGTTACCGGAACAAAAGGGCCATTTTGGACAGCATCCCATATTTCTTCTCCTTGTGCTTCTAGATGAGCCTTTATACGGATCTTCCAGAAATCAAAATATTCACCACAGAATAGAGGAGGCTTGTTGCTGCTGCCACCGTCTTTGAATACATCATTGTTGTTTGCGGAAGCCATTCTGGATCTAGTAGGAATAGGTTACCTATAACCTGCTCTGATTCCAATTGTAAGTTCAGATGCGCCTAAGAGGGGAGGGGGTTGAATTAGGTTCTTTAAAACTTTTTCTAAATTGTATGAATACTTTTGCACGAGTTTTTTTCTTTCTTTTTCTGATAAGTGATGAAAGCAGTAAATGCGGAAAGTAAAGAACACGGAGATGTATCCTGGTTCCCCTCACAGTCCGAGAGTACTCCAGTCCCCTTTCAACATGAAAGAGATTTCCTTATAGTTGGTAATTTATACAAAGACTACCTAACAAGCCAAGAACAATCCTCTTGGACCAAGAACAGTCCTCTTGGATTTTCACTAAGACCACAAAGAGAACAATCCTCCCTAAGTGTCTTTCTTGTTTCCAACAATCCTGAAAACAAGTATACAATAGTTTGTTTGATTTGTATAAGAGTTTGAATAATGAAAGAGCAATGTCAATCACTTGAATGATCTTTTCTATCAATATGAAATTTAAGATGGAATACTCTTCTAAGTGCTCAAGAACAATTTTCAGTATGCATATGAAAATGATGAACAAAAATCTTGAGTATAAAGAGTATGATCAAAAGAATAGAAAGTTGTTAATGATTGTTGTTGTATTGTTTTGATTGATGTTTTCAAATTCTAAACAAAAATAATTTAGTGTAGTAATACCTCTTCAATGAAACATAGCAATGTTTAAACCATTTTTACTAGCAAAATGTATTTGAAAAGATACAAAGATTGCCATGAAAAGGTGTTACAAAAAGTTGCTGGAAAAATAAAATTTTTCAAAATTTAAGGCACAACAACCGGTTGCACTAAAGCAACAATCGATTGTAGCACAACAACGTTGTAAAAAAATTGAAAAATATAACTATGACAACCGATTGTCATTGAGGAGCAATCGGTTGCTCATAAGCCAACGTTCAAAAAATTTGAAAATAAAACACATGACAATCGATTGCTGCTAGATGACAATCGATTGTATGTAAAACAGAAGCAAATGTTTTTTGGATGCAACCGATTGTCCTAGCATGACAATCGATTGTTTGTGTACAAAAATTGAAAAATCATTATTTTCAAAGATTTTAAGCAATTTAAAACATCCTTCTTCAATCATACATAGTATATACTCAAAATATTATTTTAATAAAGTAAATGCATGATTAACAATAGTTTTGAGCACTAAGAGCATAAGATTAAAATTTTCATATACCTTAAGCCATAAGTCTTGAAATGTTGATCTTGATCAATAAATCTTTGCTTGAGATAAATCTTCTATCTTGATCCATTAATTTTTGCATGCTAGCTTGTCTTCATCAAAACATTTGGAAAGCTTGATTTCACACCTTCGTCATCCTAGCTGCAGGCCTATTCAACACCACATATATCACCACCATGGGAAGTTCCCCCACCTCAACAACAACTACAGCAACCCTATTAATAGAAGGGATATGACCAACAAAGGGGAAGACAAAAACTACCGCCAAGGAGATTTGATCCACTTCCCATACCGCACAGTCAGCTACTCCAACATTTACTCAAGGCATCGTTGGTAGAGCAGAAGCCATTGAATCCTTCGAATGGGACACTCCCGCCTAAGTATGATGCAAGTGCCATGTGCGAGTATCATGCCAACTCTCCAGGACATACCCTTGAAAGATGTTGGAGTTTCAGACACAAGGTCTAAGATTTAATTGACAATAAGCAGTTGACTTTTGAAGAAGGCATCCCATTGGTAAATGGTCGCCCCTTGCTCTTACAAATCCAAAGACTAAGAAGAATCCCCTAAAGTCAGCGGATCAATAAGGGGGCTATCTCTAGATCATTAGGCCTTTATCGTTTCGATTTGTAATTTCCTAGTTCTTAATTTTCATTTGCTATAAATTTGTATTTGGATCAGTAATTCTAATAAAATAATCATGTATGTTTTTGAAATCGATCCATTCCACAAATAATCAACAACTTTCTATTCTTCTTTTTTATCTTCCATTTCATAACTTTAACAAACTTTGATGGAGAATAATAAAAATACAAAATAATCGAATTTTGCTGACGTATGCTTTTTAATAGTAAGGCTTAGCTGACGATGTAAGGCATTATTTCACTTCCCAAACAATGGAGATATAAGGAGATAATCCATAGTTAACCCCCTCGAGCCAGAAGTCGGATTTCTTTCTATTTTCTAAAAAAAACCTTAATCTTAACCAGGGGCATGGTAGATTTCAATTAATTCGATGATGCATCTAAATCCCTGGAGAATCGAAATTATCTAAGCAAAGGTTCAAGCATATCTCTTTCCTCAATACATCATTGAGAGAAAGATCAAAGCAAAGATTCGAGCACATCATCTCCCTCACAGTCATCATCCAAGATTGAGGAGTCAACAAAGACAAAGTCCACAATGTCTTCTTCCTCAGTACATCAATCAAGATCAAGGAAATTATGAAGACGAAGCTTACAACAATCAGCATGACAGTCACCAGTGTCAAAAGCAAAAAGCAAAAAGAAGTTTAAAAGAATTAAAAAAATCCCACCATGTCAAAAATAAAAAAATTAAAGGAAATCAAAACTTGACTTAGACAAAAGTTAGGGCATCCCGATGGATCGCAAGTTCAAAAGGATTTGTCCATGCAGAAATAAGGGATTGAAAATAAAAAAAATTGGAGAACAATCTTGTGACTGCCGCCTTAAGAATCATCAAGGCTTCTCATCAACACCTGGATCTTATCAATGCTTGGATCTTATCAATGCTTTTCATTGGTGCTTAGATCTTTATCTACGCTTCTCATCATCTGCGTGACTACGAAATTTCTCTTGGGAATTAAACGCATTTGTTGCATTAATTGAAATTAGGACCAGAGAACATCAAGGAGAATGGGGTGGGATAAATAAATTTTGAGCCTTATATCTTTTGTTTCTTAAACCACGAACCATGGCCATGTTATAACCTTTAAAAAGTCCTAATTGAAGCTAGGTTCACTATGAAAGCATACTCGACAAAATTTGTGTTAAATTGACCCCTATGTTTGTTAAATTTATTTCTAACTACTTCGCTTCTTCGAATATCCATCTCTAAATCATCCATTTCTATTCAAACTTCGATTTCAAGAACTTGTATATGCATCAAACATAATTACTTCTCAAAATATACAATTTTATCTATGAATCAATACTTAGCATCAAAGAGATTTAAAAAAAGGTTATGATCAAAGGCAACATTTCCAAGAAGCTTCTAACTGGGGGAAAAGCATATAAGAGGACCCCTATAAACAGGGGTAAATACTAATGATCGTAGGGGTATATCACATGATGATACTATTGACAAGGGGTGATCATTCTGAGATTCAATCAACTTAGATCAAATTTTAAAGCATTGTTCAATCAGGGGCATACCTTTCGAAGGAGCATTCCTTAACCAAGTCATACCATAATAGGGTATGACTCGGTTTCCTCAATTTAACAAACCTCTTAAATCCTTGATAATCAGGGGCAACCTTCCAGGATTCAAATGTTGGGGCAGTACGTACCAAGTTCACCCTACTGCACGTAGGGTCCAAATTCCCCTTTAAGCAACTTCAAGTACAAACTTTTCAAGCTTCGAATACTTTAGGAAACCTATGTCAAGTTCATGGTGAGGTCTAAGTTCTCTCTGAGGGTACTTTCTCTAGATCCTAAAGATTGAGGGGCACATCTTTTAAAATTCGAATGTTGGGGAAAACCACTGCGAGGCTCGATCAAAAGGGAGTTGATTCAGAATGATTCGTCAAAGTCAAACATTTTCAAAAGTCTTTTAATAAGGGGTATAATATAAAATAGTGGGGTCATTCACATTATGATCAAACTGTTTCCAAGCTCATATCGAAGATAATATCCTCCAAGACTCTACCAACAAATTAGGGAAAGACGGTCCACATATGGGGCAAGATCTCTGCGTACTTTCATAACCTACAGTGGGTCTTTCTCCTACATCAAGCAATCTTCACGTTCAAATCGAGTATCTGGAAATCATGATAGCATAAAATGCAACCATAATGTGACAAGTAACCTTGTTGCATAGACAAACCTATACGCTTTAATTATCCATGACCCATCACAAGGGCACTGAAACAACCGGCTGAACAAACCATCGAGATGAAATCAATGAAGTCGCCATCAAACATTTTTTATCCCACAGGAAGGGAAAGGTAAACATCGAGTAAATCTGAGAAGTGTTAAATCAAGATCAAATGATCGAATTATCGGATAAAGGAGTCAGTTATGCGAGGGGAAGGTATTAGCACCCCATACGCCTGTAGTACTCTATGGTATCCATTCTTGTTGTTCTAATTAAAGGATGCGTAAGAATCTATATCTAAGTCGTACAAGGAATGCATTCAAAAAGAAGATAAAGTAATATAGGTAAAATAAAGTTGTGCTCGCTTGGGCCCTACCCCAATGCCTACGTATCCTTTTTGAGCAATCAGAGTTACCGTAGTTCGACTTATATGTTTTAGTTTGTTTGTGTTTTTAATGAACAATACTAAGTTCAATCATTCCACCGCTGCTCGACCATTAGAGACTCACACATCTGTATTAGAAAGGAAATAACATGCTCTCACCTAACCAGGTGCTTTCAAAATAAAAAGTGCCCGAAGGCGGGTGATGTTACATTCACGACTCTTAGCAAGTAAGCATGGTGCAATCCGACCCTTGGGGAATTACGCGTCGTATTGCATAGAGTGGAATTAACACATACTTTAAGTTAATGAAATGCCCACAAGAGAGAAAAAGATTTGAATTGGTTAATATCTTTTACCTTAAAGAAGGATTTGAAAATTGTTATATGTTTTATGCATTTTTCAAGAAAAGAGTTTTTAGTTTTAATGCAAGGATGCAAAAGAAAGAAAAAACAACTAAGGGAGACTATCCTAAATATATCCCTAATGTTGTCATACAATGATTAACCTTAAGGTTGAGGATAAAAGGGAAATATCTACCCTATGTTAGCATGCATGGATACCTATCCTAATGTCTAGCTCGAAAGCTACTCTAATCGAGCGATCCTAAGGGAAGCATACAAATTCCTATTCTAAGGGAACATGGTATAGCAAACAAATAAGCAAAAAAATGCTTTGGCAAAAGCACACAAACATGAGTAGCACATACCGACTCAAAGGGATGGGGGAAACAAGAGAAATGCTTTAGCTAAGGGAAGCCTATCACCCGAAGCAAACAAGTGGGAGACAAATGAAATAAGAAAGAAAAGAAATACTTTAGCTAAGGGGAGCGGATCACCCGAAGAAAACAAGTGGGTAGCGAAGTATCAGCAATGGCCACTGCGAACTCCTGACAAAGTGTGGAGGTTGATTGCGAACCCTTCCCCACATGACCGACTCGATACACATGATTTGCATGACTCTGAAGCATCGACGTACAACGTGAGCTAAGGATGACACGAACTAGAATGTGCGGGGGTTGATTATGGACCCTCTCTGCTTGCCTCCTTTTGAGGACTTATCATCTGTAATATAATACGGTCATAAATATAAACACACGTGCATAATACCTACTTCAATGGTAGGATTTTAAACAAACACAGATAGCATACAGAAAGCGGTGCCTGCTACAGGACTTTAAATAGATACTTAGAGCACACGCTCTTTATTTCCTGCTTCCTACTTCACATGTTTTCTAGAAAGCGATAGATTCCATACTATACATGATCTCTAGAAAGCGGTAAATGCTGAAATGAGGTAAACGAGAGAAAACACCAAACGAACAAAAGTTCGTCGCGCCACGAGCAAAAACAGAGAAACCCAGAAAACTTTGAGTAAGCTTCACCAAGCAAAGAAAAGAGTTCAAAATCAAATGCTTGAAATAAGTGTCGAAGCATCATCGATGTGAAAATAAATCACAATCGGAATCTCAAACACATCCGCATATCACACGATAAACCTGCATAAAACTCAAATCTCAACAAGCAAAGGTGAGTTACAAATCTCAAATAATCGGATAATCCTGATTTAATTCCTAAAAAAACAAATAAAAAAAATCTAACAAAATTTTATATTTGATTTTACTATTTTTATCATGTAAAAAAAAGGTTTAAAAAAATCTAAACAATTCACAAAATTATTTAAAAGAAATTACTAAAAGAATAAACTCAGGGGGTGCAAGCCATAAATCCACGAGTGTATAAGCAATCTGGGTGTTAGGCCCAGCCAAATCAGGATCCAATCAACTTTTTTTATTACAAGCAATCAGGCTGCCAAAAAAACAGTTGTTATGAACTTTGGGGGGTGGCGCGGTCCGAAACCAGGGATTTGTTGAAGAAATCTGGGTGCTAGGCCCAACTTGTGAGTCTAGAAAGGCCTTTTTTGTTTGCTTCTATACAGGCCTTCAAAAAAATGGTAGCGGGCCTAAATTGTGCAATTCGGTCCAAGGAGCAATCCAACAACATCATTACTATTTTGTTTCAATTGTATTATTAACGTTTATATATTTTGTTTTTATCAATAATAACAACAAAGTAATTAAATAGAAAAAAAAAGAAAGAGGAACTAGGGATTTGGCTTCTTCACCATTCAGAACAAACTCCCTCCTCTTTGTTCCCTTCGACGGCGCCGACAGACTCAACCTCATCCTCTTCTTCAGACAACTCGTGGCGGCGAAAGACTCAATTCCTCGATCTTCCACGTCTCCGATCGCTAGCAGCCACGCTCAACCTTCGCCCTTGTGACTTCGCTGACTTCTTCGTTTGACCTCACCTTTGCTTTGAACAAAACTCCATCTCCGGCCTCATCTCTTCGAATACGTGCCTCTTCTCTTCTTCGATGAACTCCAATCTGTCGTCGTTGTTATCCTCTGGCGTTCTTCTTCGAGGTTTTTGAACAAACAACATACACCATATGCTAACCAAGGAGATAGAAGAAGATTGTATACCGGATACGAGTTCAGAGATTTTTCAACAGAGATGCCGACGACGACGGGAAATCTAGAAGTAGATTCTTCACCGTATTCCTCTTCTCCGAATCATCTGCGGTGGATTCAAGCCATGGCTTGTTAGGGCTTTAGTTCCTCTTATACTACTCTACGATCTCACATCCAGAGCATAATGAGAACACCAGCGGAATCGCATCTTCGATGATGAAGATGAACAAAGCGGAGCCGCGAACATAGGTACGTTCTTGAGATATTTTCTTTTTTGTTTCTTCTTCTGAACGTGAATTGTAGTGCATTTATGAGATGGTTGTTGTTGATAGTTCTGAATTTTTTTGGTGATATTGTGTGAATTCAGAGCGATGAAGAATTTGAGAGATGTATCAAGAATGAAGATGTATGAAGAAGGTTGCATTTGCAGAAGATCTTGCAATGATGAAGATGTTATCGTTTGTTGCAGATGAAGGTTGAAGAATCAATGAAGCGATTCTGGGAGATTGATGATTGGTGATGATGAAGATTCGGTTATGGAGAGTGGGATGGAGAAGATTGCAGAGAGAAGTTTGGAGAATTTCAGTCAGAGAGTTTGTGGTGATTCTTCAGGATTGTTGAAGAATGAAGGCGGAGATGAGAGGAGAAGAGAGCCTTTGTTCTGTGATTCTTCAGGGAATTTTTTTAAGAATGCCATTGAAAGAGGTAAATTATGTTTATATATTCTGTTACCTTGGATCTAGATTTCTATTATAAAAAAATGAGAAAGTTAGTTTTCTATTATGGTTGTTTTGCCGAGCTAGAATTTTGCTTTATGATTTAATTTAATTTCTGATTTTTTGATATACTCTTCCACAGTTTCTTTCCTGATATTTCAAATGAGTGCAGGTCTGTTATTACAGTTTTGTGGTTTCAATACAGGGTCATGTTTCTGATCTGTGTTGGGCTGGTTTTAGAGCATGTTTGTAGGTTGCTAAACTATTTTTTTGATTGAATTTGTGGACCGGTTTTCTGCCTGCATTGGAACTGGTTCATGGCCTATGGACAGTTTTTGCAAGGTTGTTTTGAGTATGGAAGAGTGTGTAACTTTGCATCG
Organism: Vicia faba; assembly: GCA_948472305.1. Classification (NCBI taxonomy): domain Eukaryota; kingdom Viridiplantae; phylum Streptophyta; class Magnoliopsida; order Fabales; family Fabaceae; genus Vicia; species Vicia faba. The sequence continues at coordinate 1,517,707,985 of OX451741.1, read as the reverse complement.
GTTTGGATAGAGATATGGAGAGAAATTGGTGATTTTGAATGGCTTTTGTAATGTTAGATGAATTTTTGTAATAGACCTTTGTGGATTCTTGATTTGATATAAAGTGATGAACAACGGAAATTATAATGAACTTGGATTTTTTAGAAAATGTAATATGATGATTCTCTTCCAAATTTGAATTGTTTGAATTGAATAGGTATCTTTTCTTCTATTGCTCCCAAATTCAACTTCAAATTCTTCAACTTGCAAACTTGAATCAAGTATTGATTTTGTAATGCCAAGTCTTTTTCTCCAATATTTCTTTTAAATGTCATTGTACGAGTTCAAATAATCATGGTATAAATCCAAAGTATTGGCGTTATTAAAAGATATGTGAATCTTGAATGAATTCTTGGAAGGCAAAGAGAAACCTTAATGATCATGATACTCCTGAAAGAAATGAAAATCATTGATGAAAGAGCACCTCGAATAACCCTTGATTAAAAATCAGATCCTTAGAGTTGTAAAAAAATCCTAATTCCTTCATACTTAGCCATAAAAGATTGAAACCTTGGTCTTTCGAGAAATATAGAGAAATAAACTTTGTTCTAAGACCTTAGTGTCTTTTGGAGAAAAATAGCCCAGTAGCTTGAAGAGAAATAAGTCCACAATAAACATACTTGACACCCCTAATTCCACAGCTCATTACACAAAGGAAAACCAGACGGACCAATCTTTATTTTATGAATACACCAAGAGAAACCAAACCCTAATTCCCCCTTTCGTTGCGCAAAGAAGCCTCAAAAGAAACAAGCCTTTATTGGATACATACACCTTACACCATTGTTGAACCCAAATATTGCACGACCAATGAACTTTGAACCTCAGGCGCTTTATGGAAATGTGAATGTATGCTATGAAGATGAATGCAAGATAATCCAGATAGGAGAAATTAAGAGGGCAAATTTTAGGGTACAACAGCTGCCCCTATTCAATCTTCTTAAACCAGAGAGTGAGATTGGCAGACGCCTTTCGAGCGATGAGGTGGAAGGAGATAGAATACAAAAATGAACTCAAAAATTTGCACTCTGAATTGAGACGACATATAACAACACAAGGTAAAATTTTGATGGTCTCTTGGCAATTGACTAAAGAACGAGTTTGTAGATGGGAAATAGGGATCAAAGACCGTGGAACTTGATCCAAATACACTAGTAATGACTAGACTTCACAAAATACCAGAACGGTGCATTATGAGACAAAGTACGTGAGTAACAACTCGACTCCACAAAATGCCATAACACTGCAATCTGAGGAAGAAAAGTAACGGCCAAAAGATGCTAGTAACGACTAGACCTCACAGAATGCCAGAATGCTGCATTCTGAGAAAGATGGTAAAGATCGAAAGATGCTAGTAACAACTAGACTTTACAGAATGCCAGAACCCTACATTCCAAAAAAAGGTAAGGACCAAAAGATGCTAGTAACAACTACACTTTACAGAATACCAGAACACTGCATTCCGAAAAAAGTAAGGACCAAAAGATGCTAGTAACAACTAGACTTCATAGAATTCCAGAATGCTGCATTCTGAGAAAGAATAATGACCTTACAGGATAAGACTAGTAACGAATAGACTTTCTCAAAAAACCAGTAACAACTTGTCTCAATCAAACAGGAACAATGCCTTTCTGAACCAAAACTCATTGTCACGTTAATCACAACAACGGGGGACCGAGTGAAGGTACGAGTAACAAATCGATCTTAGGAATACTTTAAAGAATGTGTCACCCTGGATCACAAACCAAAATCAAGAGTAACGAATCCTGCTTTGAAAGGAAATAGTAACGACTAGACCTTAATGAGTACTCCTCAGGATACCAATAACGATTGGGTCCTCAAAACAAGGCGAACACCTGATAATCTCGAACCCGGAAGAAACAATAATGACTGACCCTAACCAAGGAATTATACAGATGAAACGAGACAAATATTAATTTGCCTCGGTAGAACCTAGTAATGACTAGACTGAACCAATACAAAATTAATGCCAGAACGTTGCACTCAAAAATCAGGTGACAAGTCGCGAACTTGACCTTGGTAGGAATGATATCTACAAACCCACAACATTGCGCTAGGGCGAAGCTAACAACGACAAGGAAAATGAGTAACAACTCGATAGGGGAGGACTAGTAACAACTAGAATCCTCAGAATACCAGAACACTGTATTCTAAAAAAGATGCGCGAGTAACAACTCGACAGGGGATAAAGATATGCATGTCTGATCAGAGTTATACACACATAAGAAAGAGACCGACCGAAGTAGACTCTCAACAAAGATAATGGAGATACATGTCAGGCCAGAGTTACACATATACAAGAAAGAGACCAATCAAAGAAGGCTCTAACAAAGAAACACCAATCGAAGATGAACTTACTAGGGATACCAATAGACATTGATTCTTAATGGAACGCCGATCAAGGGCGAACTTACAAAGAAAAGAGACCAACCGAAGAGGACTCCTAACAAATGGTACCAACCAAAGATGGATTTAAAGGGGAACGAATTCCGATCAAGGGAGAACTCACATGGGATAAAGATATGCATGTCTGGTCAGAGTTAGACACACAAAAATGAAATTGGGCGTCAAGAAACAAATGTTTGAAACTGGTAGTGAACATAAGAAAGAGACTAACCGAAGAAAGCCCCAACAAGAAATGAGACATTCTCCTAAACAAGGATGCCAAACAATTGGACTTTGAAGAGACACTGAAAGAATCTTAACAAAGAAGGTTAGCTAAACTAACAGATGGAGAACCCGACTAGCGTGGATGCCAAAGGCAAGGAACTGACTAAAAAGGACCTTTAGAGATCACCGATCGAAGGTGAACTCTACAAGAGAAAGAGACCAACTGACGAGGACTTTAACAAGGATCACTAAAACTCGTTGGGCTTTTGATAGGTTGTAAATGCGCAAGAATTACAATATCCCTCAGGCCAGAAGCGGGTTGTTATTCTTCAAGAGTGTCAATTTATCTGAATTACCACACACCAAGCATGGATACTTAAATACTCGAGAAATAAGAAAGTTTATACACTGACTCTTAGTAGCACTCAGAAGGCAAGACAAACACGGGTAAAAAAAACCAAGGGCTTGGAAGGGCAAGGGAAAAAACCACGACTTACTTGGGAAATGGAAAGCACCAAAGACCCGACTAGTGGTAAATTAAAACAGAATCCATTGGGGAAACAAAATAGAATCCACCCTAAGCTTGTAGTAGAGATAATTCAAACCTAATGCATGTCTGAATTTTTTTATAGTGTAATGCTCCATATAATGGAAATGCTACGCGTTTTGGTAGATGCAATGTAATGATGCATGTTTAGCGATGCACTGGGGAAAACACGTCAACAATCGGCTGCTGAGAAGACTAGGAACTTATGAATGATTATCTTTGCACATCTAAACTTCTGTAGATAAGAATCTCTTTAAAATTCAATGGGGAGGTGAGATTCGGAACTACCGACCTATGAAGATTGATATGACAGGGGAAGTAACTTCCTGGGGAAAATACTGCAAAAATAAATTGCAGTTCAGAGAAAATCTTGTACTCTGATCCAACTCTTAACTTCCCGGGGAAAATACTGCAAAAATAAATTGCAGTTCAGAGAAAATCTTGTACTCTAATCCAACTCTTAACTTCCCGGGGAAAATACTGCAAAAATAAATTGCAGTCCAGAGAAAATCTTGAACTCTGATCCAACTCTTAACTTCCTGGGGAAAAGATCCAACATTTCTTTCCACGGATAAAGAGAACCTTGCCAGGAACTGGGACCTTCTGATGTAAGTCCTCAATAAAAGTGACTTTGATTGGGGAATCATAGAAATTTTTAAATAAGAGAACTCTATCCAGACCACACTGGGGATACTATCGCCGGGGGGTAACAATCTTCATTTGAGAAAGAGGAGGACATCTTTGAACCATAAGCTTGAGGTACAGAACTCCACTGAGGAAATATTTCAGCAATACCATATCATTGAGGATAAAAGAGCCCTAAAAAGCATTCTCCTATGCATATCGCTCCAGAAAAATAGGAGACTTGCTCCACTGGGGCATAATAAGCATGCTGATCAAACATCTCTTCAAGAAAACCTAATAGGAGAAAACTTCCCTGGGGAGAAACGATACAAACTACACGAGGACGACGAACGACAACCTCATTAGGGAGATAAACACCAACCACAGAGACGCACAATATTGATTTCACTGGGATATAACAAAGGTATCCAGTCCAATGAAATGATCCATCCCAGATTCTTCGAAATAGAGTAGACTGCGCTGAAGAAGATCGTATAGAAACGTGCCGATGAAATGCACTTCTTTGGAGATAAGCCCTCTGGAAGGAATAAACCCTTAAACAAACTCTTATGAAGAGTGTCGACTTCAGTGGGGATTACACAAGGGATATACTTTCACTGGGGATAAGGAATTCTGTCTGGGCGAGAGTATGCCTTCACTAGGGATGAATGATTCTATCTTGAGCAGAAGTGAGCATTCACTGGGGAAATTGGATCCCATTCTACAAAAATCCTCATGCTGGTCACAATCAGGCTTTCCTTTGCCCATTTACTGGTACCCTTCTTGATTCATTTGTTGGTATGCTTCTTGTCATAAAAGACCAACAATACTTGCAAAAATAGAAATTATGGCAATATGCCCCATGTTTGGAATGGCAACCTCTGTTGAGGAATAAACAATTTGAATTACCGACCATCGGGTAAAAACTGCGATGCAAGATTGCAACTTCTTCATGTCAACTCCGAGGAGGAACTCCACTAAAAAGTGGACTTTGGAGAAGATACTGTAAAGATAAATTGCAGTCCATTGAGAAGAAAATCATCTTGACTTCAAACAACTCATAAATTTCTGGGGAGAAAAGAATCATTCTCCTCCTGTCGAGAAATGAGGAATACTTCGCTGGGGAATAAAGATCTCTATGGAGAAACCCCTTAGCAGACAGACCTTTGTCAAGTAGAAACAAATCCACATCTGGGGAAATGAGTCCTCCTAGGAAACAACATTTCCATCATGAAACATGTATGGGTAACAATCTCACATGCTCTTTGCATTACTGCTCGTATCCTGTTGAGGATAACCATTTAATACTTCGATTGGAGACGGATAACAATCCTGACTTCTGATGGAGGAACGTCAATAAATGGACTTAAGTTTCTGATGAGCCAAGGATAATGATCCTGACTTCCCAACATGCTCTTAAAATACACAAATTGTTTAGCCCATGCCTGGACTTAATCTGATTAACCCTTGAAGACGAGAAAATTCCCCTGCATAATTTCTTGCCCCAGTCTATAGGGCCTTTGAAGAAAATTTCCCCGAGAGGACTTTCTGAGATCTTTACCATCAAGATAATTTGCCCCAGTGTTGTGAACTTTGGAACATGGCTCCTGGCTAGCCAGTGTTAGAAGTGGTTACAACCATGCTTGGGTGAATGCCCATGCATCTTTAGATTATGAAAAGATTCTCCTCTAGTTAACGGATTCTCAGAGAGATTTATTAAATCTTGACATAACTGCCCCAGTTTGAATGCATTTTGAGGGATCAAATAGCAACTTGAATGCCTCAGATTGGCTGAACACTTACTCAATAGAGTATTAAACATACTTACCCCTTAGGGTACTTAAACTCTGAGACACCTCCATATTTTTCCGATGAAGTATTATCATTGAAAATAACTTGCCCCTACTCAACAGAGTCTCGACGAACCATTTCTTCATCTCATGCTCACAGAGAAATAAGAAGCTCGCTGAGTTATGAAGACAGCACAACCTTAGGGTGGCTGGCTTACACTTGAAAGTAGGCTACTTCACAACCATACTTTTCAACTTGAACTGCTTCATTCTCCAATCGGATACTTAAAGAAATATGCCCCTCGGGACCAACTGAAAGTAATGCACCACTGCTCAATGAAGACTTCTGGGCAATCAAAGCCTCCAAACAAACTGCTTCAAATCATTTCTCAAACTGGTATTCTTTTTACTCAACGAATTTAATAGAAGGTATGCCCCAGATTAAGATCATTATTGAAAATGACTTACCTTTCAACGGTGTCTTAAAGCAATTTGTCCCCTGGGATAATCAAACTTCCATCTGATGCTCATTATGCAAGCTTACTTGATGTTTAAGCACTTGTTCAGATACAAAGAATGTTATTCTAAGAATGATAATTCTAATGCAAAGCTTATGTTTGTCTTAAAGTTTAAGACTTTTATTGAAAATATTAAACATCGAATTTTTCTTGTACAAAAGAAAGTAAAAAAGATTGAGTGATACAAACTGAAAAGTTTTAGTAAGCCTCCTAGGAGTCATATTACCGTACTCTCGTTACAGTGCACTTTCGAATTAACCCATGCTTCAGTTAGGACTTTTAAGGGTTGTAACATGGTCTGGTTCATGAATTTTTTAGAAAAAAGGATTTAAGGCTCAAAATATTTGGTGCCCACCCATTTTCCGTGATGTTCTCCATTCCTACGTCCAACTAACTCGATAGAAACACTCATATCTCAAGAGAGTATACAATGGTTGAGGAGTCAAACGAGGTTTTTTTTAACATGACAGTTACTGACCTCTTTCTTTCTTTGTGTTTAATCACATGACTTGGTTCCTTGATGAGGATTTCTATTTGGTAATCCCCTTTTCGCTTTTCGCGCTTTCCGATTTCCCTAAAATTTACCTGGAAAAATTCCTTTTGAATTTCTCTGAAGTCTAGCGGAATTCCATGACTTTTGTCTAAGCGACTTGTTTTTCAAGTTTCGACTTATCGGGGATTTTCGTCTCTTTCTTTCATCATTTCATTTTGTTTGAACCAGTCATGTAACTTCGAGTCGTTCTTTGACTTACTGAAAAGGTGTAACTGCCTTTCTGTTTAGTTGACAAGGAATAACCGTTGTGGTATTGTCGTCTTTTGATCTCCTGACGTGCGGGAGATATCCATTGAGATATCATTCTTTTTGATGCACGCTGCTGATAAATAAGGGTTAACCATTACGATTTTGACTTTCCTCAACCTTCTGAAGGATAACCATTGCTGTATCCTTAGATGCACAATCTGGATGAGTTCCAAACGCTCGATCAGATTAATTGAACACTACCCTACCCCGGGTTAAATGTGATGGTTTTTTTTGACAAGAAAAGAAACTCATACTTCAAGGCTCAATGGGAGTTAACGAGGGTTTCACTCCCTTATATCTCTGGTGTTTGGGAATTTGAAACAATGCATGTATATCGTCAGCAGGGTTTTACTCAAAAGCACACCATTTGAGATTCTTGGTATATTTCTCATCATCCTCCCTCCAGGGGTATTTTTATTTATTTAACAAGAGTTAAGTATCAAAAAGCAAAGAAAAGCATTAATGAATGAATATGAATGGATTAATTCAAGACAAACATATTCAATGTATTATGATTAATATTCAAGAATAAGCAAGTTTTACATACAAGAAAGTACTAAACCAAACCAGAAAGATTACAAATGAGAATGCAAATGTAATTTGAAATTTCCATGTTGAGGAGACTAGTCTCCATATGGACTTGTTGCTTCAGAGGATGCTCTGGAAGTCTTGACATTCACTGAGTCAAAAGAGACTTCAAATATGACCAACTAGCCTGAAATTGATGACCTTTGTAACAAGAAAGTCTTACACTTCATCTCTGAATTGTTTACAATCTTCAGTTGAACGGCCAGGTGCCCCAGCATGGTAATCACATCAGATTCCCTCAACAGATATGATGAATGCTTTATCAAGCACATTTACATAAACTGCATCACAAAGCATCTTCTACCACAAAGAAGAAATGCCAATCATCTTCCACTACATAGAAGATAAATCCAGCAACCATACTAAGGGATCTCCTACCGCACAGAAGAAGGTAAACTCTGAATGTAGAACTCGACCTCAACAACATATGTCTAAGATCTTGATATCTTATACTTCTCCATCACAAAAGCACCACCTCATCTTCTACAGAAGAAGAATTTAGTTGAGGAGAAAGAGTTTGAAACGGTTTTCTAAACAGGGACTGGACTTTGGAATAGAAGTCAGACAAGTTCCGCACTTCATACCTCAACCCCTTGCAGTTTTCAATATCATAAGCAGGTGCCCCAAAATGAGAGATACATCTAGCACTTGCATCGAAATCAGGAGAGAAATTTATGGGAGGATGACCCAAAGCACGAATCTTAATCAACCGAGCTTCCAACATACAAGGAAGTAACTGGATACAAGGTATAAAGATTGTATCAACATGCTTATTAGGTTTCTTCTGTCTTTGTTGATAAGCTTTGCCCCATGGGTTCACTTGGAGACCAGAAACTAACTGCTAGCAAGAAAATTTGAGAACACAAAGTTCTAGATGAGACCCACAATTATCTCATGATTTGAAAAAGGTCTAATAGGTTGGGGATGAATGACAACTCCTGTTGCATCAACATATACAATATCACTTTCCTTTGCTGACATTGTCTTCGAAACTTCCATACCCGACTCAACTGAGTCTTCAACTATTTATCTTCCCCCCTTAAGGATTTCTGACTATAGACCATTGCCTGCATGTCCATAATAAACATCCCCATCTAATTTTTCATCTCACCCAATTCCCCATGAAGTTATTCCCTGGCTTTTTCAGATTGCAGAGCGGTGAGAAGTCAAGATTCACGGTTCTGAAAAGAATACCGAGTCTGAATAAGAATTTCCCACTTTGAGTACCTGTTATGAATGCATGAAGATGCATGAGGTGAATGATTGGATGAAGTGCCATTTCCAATCATTTTCAAGGAACTCACATGCTTTTAATTTTGATTTTGATCCAATAAGTGATGGACAAACACAACATAATGTTCACAAGCACGATTCCTTGGAAATGGAAAGGACACGTGTGTTAACTTTTTTCATGCATACAATTTTTCACATTTCTTTTTTTGTGTAAAATAAACATGCTATGATGCAAGGTGCAATAACACGGGTTCAAAAGTTTAGCATAGTAATTGCATAATCCTCTGGATAACTACTGTATCAATCAGCCGAATAATATGAATATCACAGGATCAAAGGTTCAACATCAATTTCAGAGCACAACGGAACCAAGTACCATGAATAACCATTGTATAATCTCTGAATAAGTTGAATATATCAGGATCAAAGGTCTAGAACATAACCAAAGAACCATCATGAATACTGAATCCAGTAACTCAACAAATAAATCTGAGACCCACATAGTCACCAACATAACAACGATCATCATTTGTACCTGTAAGATATATTCCCACCCCACTCACGGGTCAAATCTAGGTCAGGGTAAGGCAAGGGTAACCAAGAATCATGGCTCCGCTCGAGGCCACTATCGTTAAAACACCTATGTGAAATGATAACACCTCATTTGTACCTCAACTAAGCATGGACGACATGACCGTACTAGCAAACCAAAGTCGACTAGCCGCTTATGTTCCACTCTATTCCTAGGGTTCCTATGGTCGTCACTTGGCCTCGGTATTGGGACTTTTACCTCTTGTAACACCCACCCACAGAGAGATAAAGAAACAACAGTACCACCAACACATGGAAAGCGATAAAATGCATGCACAAACATATGCAAGCAGTGTATATAAAGTTGTAAATAACTGGAAGTAAATAAACACCGAAAGCAGTAAACAAACAAGAGCTAGGATTGACTCCGAGATGGACCAGCAATAGGTCAATCTTTACCCAGTGAAGTCGCAATATGAAACAACCGGCTGAACAAATCATCGAGATGAAATCAATGAAGTCGCCATCGAACATTTTTTATCCCACTGGAAGGGAAAGGAAAACATCGAGTAAACCTGAGAAGGCTGAAATCACGATCAAACGATCGAGAAATCAGGTAAGGGATTCGGTTATGCGAGAGTAAGGTATTATCACCCCATATACCCGTAGTACTCTACGATATCCACTCTTGTTGTTCTAATCAAAGGGTGCGTAAGAATCTATATCTAAGTTGTACAAGGAATGCATGCAAAAAGAAGATAAAGTAATGTAGGGAAAATAAAGTTGTGCTCGCTTGGGCCCTACCCCAATGACTACATATCTGTTGTACCCCAAAATTTGCCCTCTCATTTTATCCAGATTTCCCCTCACAAGACTCTTTGGACTCAAGACCAAGCTAGGGCTTGCTCTGCTCAAGACATCTCCTTGCACTGATGACCTGAAATTAGGGTTTGAGTTTGCACAAGGATTTTTGGACTTTCAATGCTCAATGTGACTTTAATACTTCATTTTGGACTTACAAGATTTCCCATACCAAGTTTCAAGCCTTGAATTAAATTTTTGCCCAGTCAATTGGACAGTTGACCTAAAAATCAGCTGTATTGGGGAAAAAGTCAACTGTGGCCAATTTACAGTCAAACCTCATAATTTTGGATCCACATCAAGATTATAGACTCATATGAACCTTTTTATCAAGTTTGGACCACAACTCCTCAAGAAATTTGATCAGATCATCAAAAGGGTAAAATGGTCATTTTTAGGGTTTTGACTGCAGAAGGGTAATTTCTGATTTTTCACCTAGCCAATGGAAAATTGGGTTCTATCATGGATTCAAGGACTCAATGGCATCATCTTGACCTAATCACAAGGTTCAAAAGATCTCAAAAGCATTGGATTGACATATGAATTTTCCAATCAACTGATCAAAAATCAACTGTACACTGAAAAGTCAAACTTTGACTTTTTGGTAAAAATCAAGTTCCAAGGGTCATTTTTCATCAAGATATGTCAAAACATGAAACTTGTTCATCAAGAAAACTAATTTTGCAAATTAGGGTTAAACATTGAAAATTTCATAACTTAGAATTTTTCTAAGTTATGAAATTTTCTTATTTTTTCCCAACTTTGCTCAACTTTTTCACCATGATGCAATTGGATTCAAACAAAACTTCCAACATTAAAGTTGTAGTCCTCCACAAAATCTACAACTTTGATTCACAAAGTTTTCCCAAAAGATTCTTGTATCTCAAGTTATGATTTTTTGGAACAAGGGTCCATGAAATTTTTAACTTAGTGAAATTTTGCCCTAAAGGCAGGATTTTGACCTATCTTCATGGCAATTTTCACCAAGTTCCAATTGGAATTTCAAAATTCATTTCAAATATGGATTGTAGAGCATGTTACAAGCTTTCCAAAATTTCCAAGAACTCTCCAAAATCATTTATGGTTAGGGAGAATCGAAGGTTTGAATTTGGCAAAAAGTCACTTTGATCCATGGCATTTTGCTTGTTGCTACAAATTGCAAATTCTATCCAGCCTTACTTGTACTTGCTCACAGGTCTTTAAACCCTTACACACTCAAAAATTGAATGCAAACTCAATGGATTTAAGCTTTGTTCTGATCAATAGAGGTTTACACAAGGGATTAATCCAAAAATAGCAAAAAGGCAACATTGCCATTTTCATAAAGTAGGCTTTATGTCAAGTTGTTCCTCTTGAGCCTTGAACCCTTTATTTTACAGCAAGCAAAGTTCACTAATATCAGGCAATTGTTACCAACTCTTGGCATACCCTAACCTAGGTGGTACAACCCTTTGCGTTGTCATTTCACACTTTTCTTAAAAGCCAAGTCAACTTGCAAAAACAAAGGGAACTCTTGTATCTGTTATAACCAAGATTGGTAACCATTTCAAAAAACTTTTGCATATCACATTAAGCCAGAAAAACGAGCTATCCAATCCTCAAACACCCTTGAACATCAAAACACCTTCTTCTTGCAAAACATGGCAATTTCTGCATTTTTGTTTCCAAATCACAAACTACTCGTGCGTTTTGCCCCAAACTTTTCCAATACATTTCATACAACCCACCTAAGCTATCCCAACCATTGGCCAGTGAATGTAACTTTGTTTTCAAGCTTCACCATTTTTGAATTCAGCTTGTGCAGGTTGACTTCTACAGGCTTATTCAAGCAAACTCAAAGCAAACTAAGCATTGGGGAAGGTCAAAGGAAGTTCAAGCAAGCTCCCAAGCATCTCAGGCCTCATTGAAAACCTCCACATTGCCATACTCGAGTTCAACTGAAGTAGGTATTTTCCAACTTTCTATCTCTCTATTTAGGAATCATTAGGTGTAGGTTTGTGAATAAAAAATGTAGTACTCATTGCCCTTAAGCTGTACATATGCATAGATTCCATTTAAGTTAACTGTGTTGAGAGAATTTGATTGATGAACTTCCTGAAAAAGTTAGGCTAGAAATTAGGGCCAGAGAAATTCTCTCTGGTCTTTGAGAGTTAGATTAAGTTCTTTATATGGTTGGAATCGTGTTGAAAAATGCTATAACTTTTGTGTTGTGAGTTTTTGCTTTAGAGCACGCATGCAGGAGTTAGCCATTTGTACAGGAACACGCGTTTTTTGTTTGGTCAGAGGTTGAAGATGAAGCAAGTGGGTTGGGCTTGGTTTCTCCTTGCTTTTTACACCCCATGACTTGCTATTTGCACCCCTCATCCCATTTGTTTATTTTTTGCATACTTTTGTATTTCTTTTTCATTTCTGACTTTATTTTATTTTTTCTAAACTTTAAAAATTACCAAAAATATTTTCTTAAATTTTCATTTTTATTTTATTATTTTCTTATTTTTTAGACATAGAAATAATTATTAGATAGTATATACTTTTATTTTCTTTAATAAAAAACTTGTGAATAACATAAAAAACATTATATTTTATTTTTAGTATTTATATATACTTAAATAATATTTTCTCACATTATTTTTATTTTTTGACATTTGTATATATTTTATTTATTATATTGTACATAAACAAATAATACATAATATATATATTTTCTTAAAACAAATTAGGGTTTCCACCCTAAATAAAAATAATCTTTTATTTTATTATTTTTAATGCATTAAATATTCTATTTTTGCATATATAAAAATAATACAAAAACTTTTTTTTTTTGCATATTTATAATATATTGCATATTTATTTAATTGTCCATTTAAATATTTGCTTATTTATCATTTGAACAATTAATTCAATTTGGTTGTAATAATCTTAGGGTTTTAATTTCTTGCAAATAATCCCCTATTCAAAATTGTATCCCCCTCCCCATATCAATGTTGTAATAGCTTAGATTACTTTTTACGCATTTATTGCTTTCAAATATGCCATGATAGAGATTAGGGTTTGTATGCAATATCCCAAATCAAAACAAATAGCTAGACCTAATACAAGACATAAAAGCATATAAATTGACAAACACAATGCACACATGCACCCCTAGGGTTTCATCCACTTGTTGCCTTTAAAATGGCCATGATATGCATGTTGAGTGTCTTGGCAAAACAAAAACAAAACAAAAGATCATAGTCCCTCGATGACGCTATCTTGGTTGCCTAAACAAATGGTCTAGTTCCTCAAAAAATTGCTAAAGATACTTAGCACAATTGCTATCATGGTCAATACGATGACCCGCGCCTGTCCCGTTTAACATCCAAATACAAGGTTGTTTACCAAATGCAATGGTAAAACAACAATGTAAAAGGGTTAAAAATGTGTAGGAAAGACTCTTGAGTAGATAGGGTAGATGCTCTTAGTTACTTGAACAAAACTTGCAAACATCCTTGTTATTTTCAAAACACATCACAACACAATTTCAAAACATTTCCCAAAACAAATTTGCAAACATTGAAACATTTTTCAAAAGACAATACACCTTTGTATACATTCAAACAAGAATCATTACAAAGGTTGCCACAACGATGGCCTCTTTTCAAAACATTTTCAAAAACCACACACAAAGCACCATTTGAAACAATTGAAAAGAAAAAACAAGTGATCTAAACAAGTAACTAAGAGCCCATGGATAACCATGGATGAAAAGGGTGCTTGCACCTTCCCTTTTCATAATCTACCCCCCGAACCCAAGAAAACATCTCAAAGGTCTTTCCTGTGCTTTTTGACCTTTCCTTTGGATAAAATAAAAAGTCGATGGCGACTCTTGCTAAACCGAAACATTTGCGAACACAAACGCAAAACCTCAAGTCAGTTCTCCCACCGTATCACAGAACTGGTGACTCTGCTGGGGAATATCTAAAAAGTGGGGTGACCTTAGGGTTTAGATCACCTTTACATGCTTACATTGTTTGCTTTGATTGCTTTACATTTGGTTCCATTGTTTGGGTTTGAAATCCTCTACCCGGATTTGGGAAACATTCATAGGTAAATAACAATACATTGTGGAAACTGTGCGGGGTATACCGACATGGTTGAAGCAATAGCTATATTAGTGCGACATATTTGTGGGTACCGGTAGCCTTTGAGTCAATCAAAGAGAATACGGGGCCACTGAGTGATGTCATGAAGCACTAATGGACTTTTAGAACCTTTACTTGACGATCTTGGCCTTATTAGGGGTAGTGAGATGACCGACTTTGGTGCAGTCCAAAGTTGATAGATACTCGATACTACACTCATTGAGGGTTGTTTTCTTGGAATATTTCGGTCTTCAGTTAAGTGGATAAACTGAAACAAGGAACACAAAAAATAATCCAGTGATATTGAGCTCCTTAGAACCCGGTTACTATTTATAGGACAGGTTGAGCCAACTAACTTCAAGAGGGTACTTACCTATGAAACCCCAAGCAAGCCTGAAAATAGGATCTTGTGTGATTTTTTTGTACATATACTTGTGCATACATCATAAACATCATGAAGCATCATATGCATCCACTAACCATTTCAAGGGTTTGGATCTTCATCTTTGTTCCTGTTTTGTAGGTCATGGAATCACTTAGCAGGAAAACAATCCAGGTCAACCTTGTGATAATTCCTCCTCTACTCAAGGAGCTTGCTTCCAAGATTCCAGAGAATTCCCCCTTCACTGAAATACATGGTAGACTTCTCAACTTGGTCAACTCCAACATAGAAGAAGACATGGTGAAAGTTCTCTTCCAGTTCTTTGACCCCCTACACCACGGCTTCACATTTCCTGATTACCAGTTAGTGCCTGCTTTAGAGGAATTTTCTCAACTCCCGAGGATTCCTATTCTCAATCAACTACCCTACAACGGTATGGAAAGAGAGCCAAAGCCTGAAGATGTTGCTCAAGCCTTACACTTGCAACCATCTGATATCAAAGGTCATTGGGAAACCAAAAGTGGTGTCAAGGGTTTCTTGGTAAAGTTTCTATTTGAGAAGGCACAAGACTGCTGGAATTCTCTAGATCTGCAAGCTTTTGAGGAGATTGTAGCACTTCTCATCTATGGGTTGGTCTTGTTCCCAAACCCTGATCAACTTATAGATGTGAATGCTGTCAAGATTTTCATATCTCGGAATCCCGTGCCTACATTGCCTGGGGACATCCTCCACTCATTTTACACACGAACAATGAAGAAAAAAGGTGTTCTCATGTGCTGTACTCCTCTTCGAGCAAGGTGATTTATTTCTCACCTTCCCCGGTCATCCTTGAGGAATGAGCAAGGCTTGAGGTGGTCACAACGGTTGATGACTCTTACATATTCTGATGTTCATTGGTGTTCTCGGTCCAGAGAAAATGTCATCATCATTGATCGTTGTGGGGGATTCCCTAATGTCCCACTACTTGGCATTAGGGGAGGCATTACCTACAACCCCTGTTTGGCTCTGAGACAATTTGAGTATGCCCAGAGGGATGGCCCTCATGACATGCTGATTCCAGACTTGGTTTTTGACTTCGACAACGACGCTCAAGGACTTCGACAAAGGTTTATCCGAGCTTGGAGGATGCCTAACAAGGTAGACAGTAAGACACTGGGACACAAGAATTCCATCCCCCTTGAGCCTTACCTCAAGTGGGTACGAACCCGCGCCCAGAGTCTTATGATGCCTTACCCCTACATTCTCCCTGTGATCAAAGAGCCTGTTATGGAAGGAGAGGTTCCATACACCCTCCTACATCCTGACATGCCAACATCACTTGAAGATTTACAAAGGAGTTGGATACAGCTCAAGGGAGAACACAATACTTTTGAAGCCCAATTCTACGCCAGTGAGAAGAAGGTTTTGGAACTAACTCGTCAACTCCATGAAGAGCAGACTCTCAACACCTACATCGCACCAAAGAGGATGCACAACGTCTTTTTACATTAGAATTTTGTATTATTTTGCCCATGGGGCATTTATGTACTAACAATTCTATCTTATTAATATGACGTACGTTCTTTTTTGTTTGCAACAAATTTGAATTTCTGAATCCTTGAATGCATTACATGAATACATATCATTCATCATATGCATAAACAAGTCTTCACACCAGGTTTCCTTATCTCTCTGCTGTTTATTTCAGCAAGATGGATATAAAGCAGACGGTCAAAGACCTACAAGCGCAGAATTCACAGTTCGAACAACTACTCATGACCTTGGCAAAGGGTCAGGAGGATCTTAAAGCACTATTGGAAAAGGAAAAGAAAAAGGATAAAAAGAAAAAGAAAAGAGTTGGTGTGGCTACTATGGGAAGAAGATTTGAGAACCAAGCTAGAAGGGTTCCAGATTTCCCCTCAACATCTGATGAAGGGGTAGGAAAGGGAAAGGGAGCTGCAGTGCCCTCCGAGTCTGAGGAAGAAGAAGAAGATGAAGACTATTCTGAGCAGCAGTACCCTCCTGCAGACGACAAGTACAAGAATCTGGAAGAGCGTCTGGCAGCTATGGAAGTACACAGAGTGCCAGGGCTGGATTTCGAGGAGCTAGGGTTGGTTGCTGGGATTGTGATTCCCCCTAAATTCAAGGTGCCTACATTTTATAAATACAATGGTTTGTCTTGTCCGAAGATGCACCTACGGTCTTACGTCAGAAAGATCCAACCTCATTCTTCTGATAAGGATCTGTGGGTCCACTTTTTTCGAGATAGTTTGTCGGGTACACAATTAGATTGGTTCTATCAGCTTGAGAGATCTGATGTGCACAACTGGGAGGACTTGGCTGCTGCCTTCTACAGACAATATCAATATAATGAGGACTTAGCACCTACTCGTACTCAATTACAGAGTATGGGTATGGTCTCTAATGAAGGCTTTAAGGAGTATGCCCAGAAATGGAGGTACTTGGCTGGAAGGGTGTAGCCACCATTGTCTGAGAGAGAGCTTGTGGATATGTTTTTGGGGACCCTGTCAGGTCTGTTCTTTAATCACTTGATCGGGAGTTCATCTGCGGGGTTCACCGAGTTAATTCTGAGCGGTGAAAGAGTTAAGGCCGGAATCAAGAGCGGTAAAATTCAAAAGGATGCATCTGCTTCCGCTGCTATCAAGAAGACCTTTCCAGCCAAGAAATAAGTCTCAGCTGTTTACTCCTAGAGAAGTCAAGGAAGAGTGGAGCGCCGGCCAGCGGTGGGGGCTGTAATGATTCAGAAGTGTGCAGTTGATCAACCTCGAAACAGTCAACCCAGAACCAACCAAGCAAGGGTGGAAAGGCCTGCACAGTAATTCACCCAGATCAATATGACACCTGATCAGGTTCTCCCTCATTTGTTGAAGCTAAACCTTGCAAGTTTGAAAGAGGCGCCGAAGAATCTAAATACATCTTCTCCCTACTACCATTCAAATGCGAAGTGTGCTTATCACTCAGATAGCCTGGGGAATGACACCAACAATTGTTGGGACCTCAAAAATAAGATCCAGGATTTAATAGATGCCAAAGAGGTGGAGTTTGATGCCCCTGAAAAACCTAATGTGATCTCTGCTCCAATGCCAAAACATGGTCACAATGCCCATGCTATTGAAAAGGATATTTATGTTGCTGATGTTGATGACTTAATGACCCCATTACCAATAATCAAGATGAATCTGTTGAAAGTGGGGATTTTCCCGGGCTGTGAAAAAGATTGCTACCTTTGTTCGTCCTTACAATCTGACTGTCCGTGGTTGAAGTTAGGCATCCAACGCCTAATGGATAATCAAGAAATCCTCTTTGAGAAAACTCCTGTTACTCCAACTCCTGTCAACGATGTTTCTATAATTACCATTTCCGCCAATCTTTCCAAGGTATCCAAAAGACCTGTTAAGTTACATCCGATCCAAATATTGTACCTCTAAAGATAACTATGCCGGGGCCTATCCCATACAAGTCCAACAAAACAATACCGTGGAATTAGGGAGGATAAATCTTCTACCACGGTGTTAAGCAGATCGAATCAATTGAAGAAAGTTCCGATGAAGAGACTCCTGACATAGGAAATATTACTGGGACAAGTAAAATCACCCGCAACGGAAGAATTTTCTCTCCGGAGATTGCTCCTCCAAGGGCAATCTTTGAACCCTCAAGTTCTCCTAAGGTTACTCCTGTGCCAGTCAACATATATGTGAGATCTCCAGTGATTGAAGAAATTGTTACTCTCATAGTTGTACCCTCTGCTGTTGCTACTGATAAAGGTAAGGGAATCCAAGAAGCGCTCGTCAGGACGAGGGCTCAGCCTTTGGTCATCCCCGAGACCACTCAAAAGGAAATGGAGGAGATTTTAAAAATAATTAAGAAAAGCGACTATGGTGTCGTAGAACAACTGGGGCAAACCCCTTCAAAAATCTCTATGCTGGCCCCATTGCTCTGTTCTGAAGCTCATGCTAAAGCCCTAATCAAATTCTTGAAGACGGCCCACGTGCCTCAGGAAACCTCCACGGACCAATTCCAGGAGTGTGTAGCCATCCTAACAGCCGACAATAGTCTTGGCTTCTCCGATGCTGATTTAACATCTAAGGGGAGAAAGCATAATGACGCGCTGCATGTCTCGGTGGAATGCAGAGGGACTACTCTTGCTCACATTCTGGTTGATACTGGGTCGTCTTTAAATGTCTTGCCTAAGAAAGCATTGGACAAATTGAACTGTGAAGTTTTAACTCTGAAGCCCAGCAATATCATTGTCAGAGCTTTCGATGGTTCTAAACGGATGGTCCACAGGGAGGTAGACATCCCGATTAAAGTGGGTACGAAAAATTTCAACTTCACATTTTATGTCATGGATATCCGTCCCTCCTACTCTTGCTTATTAGGAAGACCCTGGATTCATCATGCTGGAGCCGTTACATCTACTCTGCATCAGAAGCTTAAGTACCCTGTCCAGGGGAAAATTGTGACAGTTCGCGGTGAAGAGGAATACATGATAAGCCATCTTAATTCTTTCTGCTATGTGGAATTGGATGGTGAATTCATCGAAACCCCCTTTCAGCATTTTGAGGAGGTAGCTCAGGAAATTGCAGCAGTGGCTTCTGTACCCGTCATTACCAAACCTGTGTCCAGAATGTCATCCCTTAAAGATGCGAAGGCTGTGATTGAGGAAGGAGGGAGCATAGTATGGGGTCAGCTGCCAGATTTTCCTTACAAGACATATAAGTTCGGCTTGGGTTTCACTGCTTCTGCTCAAAAGGCTGTACGCCGCTCCCGGGCTGGAGGGACGCCGTTGAAGATCACCCATCATGGAGTTCATGCTTCGGAGGATGGTAAAGAGGAGAGCAATTTTGAAGACTGAATCTTTCCAACTGTTGAAGGAGGGCTGAGCAACTGGGAGGCGAAAGACTTCGTTCCCATTACTTTCATCAATCAGTAATTTATCTTTCAAACATTTCTGTTGGTCTGTAATAATTATTAAACAATTCGTACACTCTTTTTGCCTTGTGCCTTACCCGAGGTACATAGGTCCATTTGTAAGGGTTTGATTTTTCATCTTCATATGTCATTTTAATGAATCATGGACGTTTTCATATATAAACTTTTGTGTTCATTGTCTTTGTTTTTATATTTTTATTTGTTTAAAGGTGGCTATCCCTTACACACACCCACACTCACAAAATGCAGGTACCCGTCCACTCCGGATTCCATTGGTAACAATTTTGCTATGGCCTTCAGTGACTCTGAAGATCTGGTCAATCATGCCGAATACGAAGGTGATGAAGACTGTGAAGTGCCTGGTGAGTTGGCTAGACTGCTGCAACAGGAAGAAAGGGCTATTCTACCTCACGAGGAGTTGTTAGAGACTATCAACTTGGGAATAGAGGAAGACTGAAAAGAAGTTAAAGTGGGTGCCAACCTAGAGCCAAGAGTTAAGAAGCGCTTAGTTCAGCTGTTGAATGAATATGTTGAGATCTTCGCCTGGTCCTATGAAGACATGCCGGGACTGGATACAAATATTGTGGTTCACCGTCTCCCTACAAGAGAAGACTGTCCACCAATCAAATAGAAAGTTCGTCGCATGAGGCCCGACATGTCTAAAAAGATCAAAGCTGAAGTGATGAAGCAGTTCAATGCTGGCTTCCTTGCTGTTACTTCCTATCCACAATGGGTTGCTAACATTGTGCCTGTGCCTAAGAAGGACGACAAAGTCAAAATGTGCATGGATTACAGAGACTTAAACAGGGCTAGCCCTAAAGATGACTTTCCACTACCGCACATTGACATCTTGGTTGACAATACAGCTCAGCATAAGGTATTTTCTTTCATGGATGGATTTTCAGGGTACAACCAGATCAAAATGGCCGCCGAAGACATGGAGAAGACTACTTTTGTTAGCAGTGGGGTACCTTCTGCTATAAAGTGATGCCATTCGGACTAAAGAATGTCGGGGCAACCTATCAGCGCGCCATGGTAGCTTTGTTTCATGACATGATACATCATGAGATAGAAGTCTACGTAGACGACATGATAGCTCATTCTCAAACATAAGAAGAACACCTCAACCATCTGCAAAAGCTGTTTGTCAGGTTGAAAGAGTACAAGCTCAGACTGAACCCTAACAAGTGCACTTTCGGAGTCAGGTCCGGTAAACTCTTGGGATTCATCGTCAGTAACAAAGGCATTGAGGTTGATCATGCCAAAGTCAAAGCTATACAATAAATGCCCGCCCCTCGCACTGAGAAGGAGGTTAGAGGTTTCTTGGGACGCCTAAACTACATTGCAAGGTTCATTTCTCACCTAACATCTACCTGTGAACCAATCTTCAAGCTGTTGAAGAAAGATCAGGTGGTTAAATGGAATGATGATTGTCAAGTTGCTTTTGATAGAATCAAGGAATACTTGCTGTAACCTCCTATCTTGATGCCACCCGTCGAAGGAAGGCCGTTAATCATGTATCTGACTGTCCTGGAGAATTCAATGGGGTGCGTACTGGGCCAACATGACAAGTATGGCCGAAAAGAGCATGCCACTTATTACCTTAGCAAAAAGTTTACTGACTATGAGACTCGCTACTCACTGCTCAAGAAAACATGTTGCACTTTGGTATGGGCTGCTCGCCAGCTAAGGCAGTATATGTTGACACATACCACTTTGCTGATCTCTAAGATGGATCCGATCAAGTATATGTTTGAGAAGCCTGCTTTATCCGGAAGAATCGCTAGATGGCAGATGATCCTCACTGAGTATGATATACAGTACACAACCCAAAAGCTATAAACGGGAGTGTACTAGACGATCATCTGGCCCATCAAGCTGTCTAAGATTACCAATCCATGAGTTTCGACTTCCCCGATGAGGATATCATAACTTTGAGCAACATTGAAGAAAACAGACCGTATGACGGACCTGAGCAAGGATCCCGATGGACCCTGTACTTTGATGGTGCCTCCAACGCACTTGGCAACGGTATCAACGTGGTACTTATCTCTCCATAAGGTTTCCATACACCTTTCACTGCAAGACTCTGCTTCAGCTGCACCAACAACATGGCCGAGTATGAAGCTTGTATCTTCGGTCTCAAGGCTGCTATTGACTTGGGAATCAAATTATTGATTGTATTTGGGGACTCAGCTTTGGTTATCAGTCAAATCAAAGGAGAGTGGGATACTAAACAACCTAACCTCATCCCTTACAAAGAACATGTCCTGACATTGTTACCACATTTCGAGCAGATCACCTTCGAGCACTTCCCGGGAGAAGAGAATTAGCTAGAAGATGCGCTAGCTACAATGTCCTCCATGTTTAAACTTAACTGGGATAATGAGGCTCCCCAAACCACCATTGAGCGGATGGATGAACCTGCACATTATCACGAGATTAATACCGAAGAAGTAGTGGACCGACCGTGGTTTCATGACGTCAAAAGGTATCTCGAAACACAGGAATACCCTGAAGGAGCTTCAGTCAACGACAAAAAGTTCTTGAGGAGATTCTTCGCCAAGTTCTTTCTGAGCAATGGTATCCTATACAAGCACAATCATGATTGCATTCTACTCCGTTGTGTGGACAAGGTTAAAGCTGAGCAAATCATGGCTGAACTGCACAATGGTACCTTTAGAACTCACTCAAGCGGACATACGATGGCTAAGAAGATTCTACGGGCAGGCTACTACTGGTCTACCATGGAAGCTGATTGTCATCAACATTCCCGTACTTGTCACAAATGTCAAATCTACGCTGACAAGGTACATATACCTCCAGTTCCTTTCAATGTCTTAACAGTTCCTTGGCCATTCGCGATGTGGGGAATCGACATGATTGGAGAGATCAAGCCTACAGCATCCAATGGACACCGTTTCATCCTGGTGGCCATTGATTACTTTACCAAATGGGTCGAAGCAGCTTCCTTCGCCTCTGTTACAAAGAATGTGGTTACCCGCTTCATCAAGCAGAACCTCATTTACCGGTATGGTATCCCCGACAGGATCATCACTGACAACGGTACAAATTTGAACAATACTATGATCACCGCTCTGTGCGAGCAGTTCAAGATTCAACATCACAATTCATCTCCCTATCGGCCTAAGATGAACGGTGCTATTGAAGATGCGAACAAAAATATCAAGAAGATCATTCAAAAGATGATAGTCACCTACAAAGACTGGCATGAGATATTAGCGTTTGCTCTACACGGGTATCGTACCACGACATGAACATCAACTAGGGCAACACCCTTTTCTTTGGTATACGGCATGGAAGCTGTTTTACCTATCGAGGTTCAGATTCCCTCCTTGAGAATCATGAAAGATGCTGGTTTTAGTGAAGACGATTGGATTCAGACCCAGCTTGATCAACTTAACTTGATTGACGAAAAGCGACTTACAACTGTTTGCCATGGTCAGGCGTATCAGAAACGTATGATCAAAGCCTTCAACAAGAAAGTCAGGCGCCAGGTATATCAAGTCGGGGACCTTGTAATCAAGCGGATCATCTTGCCGCAAAGTGATCCCAAGGGCAAATGGACTCCTACTTACGAAGGACCATTTGTGATCAAAAACATCTTTTCTGGTGGGGCAATGATCCTGACCACCATGGACGGTGACGACCTGCCACACCCTGCGAATGAAGACATAATCAAAAGATACTACGCATAAACGACCCGGCAAGTTGAAAACCCGAAAGGGCGACTTGAGCAAAAAATGGGCATCCCGGTGAATCGAAAACCCGAAAGGGCGGTTCAAGAAAAAATTAGGGATAAACAAAAAAATCTGTACACTCGGCAAGTTGAAAACCCGAAAGGGCGACTTGGGTAAAAAAGGGTTTGCCGGTGGATCGAAAACCCGAAAGGGCGGTCCAGGCAAAAGTTAGGGAATTAAAGCGTATGACTATGTCTCGTCGGATCACTTTAGGGACAATCTCTTCACAGACAAGCTTCGGGCTTCTGATCAACTTAATCATTGCTGGACAAAGAAACGAATGGACAAGATGTCCAGAGTTACGAAGGCTATAGCAGAATGGGAACCCCATGGAATTTTTACATAGCCATCTTTCTTTGTATAAATTTTTATCAATTTTTACGACAACATTCTCTTACTACGATGTCTGTCTCCTTTGTACAAAATACTTACACAAAGTTAATACAAAGATACTTCCAAGTGAAGAAAATTATTTGCCTTTTCTTTCTTTTTTACACTTGTGTTTTATTTGAAAACGTTCAATGATTTATTAAATGGGCATATGCATTTGAATATAATCATTGCTTACAAATAAACAAAATGCGAAAGGATAATTACTGATAGGTTGGAAGGATAGGAAAACATCTTTAGGCTATTCCAAGTGAAATCCCCTGCAGTACATCATCGAGGTCCCCAGTGGAGCCAAAACCTTGAAATACATGTCCCCCGCAGAGTTAAATTTCAAGGTCCCCACCAGAACTAAGTTTCCAAACTCCCAATCCCCAGCGGAGCCAAAAACTTTGAACTTCATACCCTCAGCAAGGATGAAACTTTCTTCCCCAACGAAGTCCAAAACTTCAACCCTTAAACCCCGGTGGAAGACCATCCAGTTTCCTCCAATTCCCCAGTGAAGTTACCTGGGTATTCATGAATCCCCAGCATGAGTTTGTCAGGGTTTTTTTAATCCCCTGTAGATCGAAGATTTTCATTCTCACTTCTCCAGTAAAGCCTTCAGGGATTTCTCATCTTCAACAATCAAAGATTGTGGAATCCCCAGTACCGGTCCAGGATTTATTTTCCCCGACAGCAGTCAAGGATTTTACTATCTCCAGCTATCAAGGACTTATTCTCCTCAGCAAGACAGCTAATCAGCTTACATGCGCATACATTACATTCATATATCACAAACAGTGATAAACCACATTTTATTGCATCATACATGTCATGCAACATAACTTTGTGTTTCAGCTAACATTTTACCCTTTTCAGGATAAGATTAAAAGCTATCTTTAACAACTATTTAAAGATTTCAGATACAATATGGATACACCCTAGACATGGAGGTCATTCTACTACTCATTCAGACTTCAGCAATCAGATACAGACTAGATACGCTCCAGAAACGGAAGCCATTCTATTTCTCATTCAGATTCAACTATCAACTTCAGGTTCAGATGCAGTCCAAACATGGAAGTCATTCTGTCACTCCTCCAGATCCCGGTTACAGTTCAGATACACTCCAAGACATGGAAGTCATTATGCTACTCATACAGATCTCAACTTCAGATACAATCCAGATACGCTCCAGACACGATAGCCATTCTGTCACTCATTCAAACCTATTCCCCAGTCCAGATACGCTCCAGACACGGTAGCCATTCTGTTATTCATTCAAGAATAAAATACAGTTACAGCTCGGATACGCTCCAGACACGGACGCCGTTCCATTGCTCATACAGATCCAATCTCCAGATACAACTCAGATACGTTCCAGATACGGATACCATTCTGATGTTCATTCTCCTGATTTTCAACAAACAGTTTTGGATTGCATCTTTAAGCCCATCTCCAACAAGATTCTACCATCTCCAAATGGCATCTTTAAGCCCATTTCCTCAGCTACATCTTTGACGAGTGCAAATTTACAAGCACTCTAGTATCCAATCCTCTTTTACCTTCGAGTCACGAAAGGCAAACTCGCCAATCTAACTCTTCAGGTTCAAGAAGATTGAACAAGGGAAGCTGTTGTACCCCAAAATTTGCCCTCTCATTTTATCAATATTTCCCCTTACAAGACTCTTTGGACTCAAGACCAAGCTAGGGCTTGCTCTGCTCAAGACATCTCCTTGCACTAATGACTTGAAATTAGGGTTTGAGTTTGCACAAGGATTTTTGGACTTTGAATGCTCAATGTGACTTTAATACTTCATGTTGGACTTACAAGATTGCCCATACCAAGTTTCAAGCCTTGAATTAATTTTTTGCCCAGTCAATTGGACAGTTGACCTAGAAATCAGCTGTATTGGGGAAAAAGTCAACTGCGGCCAATTTACATTCAAACCTCATAATTTTGGATCCACATCAAGATTACAGACTCATATGAACCATTTGATCAAGTTTTTACCACAACTCCTCAAGAAATTTGATCAAATCATCAAAAGGGTAAAATGGTCATTTTCAGGGTTTTGACTGCAGAAGGGTAATTTCTGATTTTTCACCTAGCCAATGGCAAATTGGGTTCAAGAATGGATTCAAGGACTCAATGGAATCATCTTGACCTAATCACAAGGTTCAAAATATCTCAAAAGCATTGGATTGGCAAATGAATTTTCCAGTTAACTGATCAAAAATCAACTGTACACTGAAAAGTCAAACTTTGACTTTTTGGTCAAAATCAAGTGCCAAGGGTCATTTTTCATCAAGATATGTTAAAACATGAAACTTGTTCATCAAGAAACCTAATTTTGCAAATTAGGGTTTAAGATTGAAAATTTCATAACTTAGAATTTTTCTAAGTTATGAAATTTTCTTATTTTTTCCCAAATTTGCCCAACTTTTTCACCATGATGCAATTGGATTCAAACAAAACTTCCAACATGAAAGTTGTAGTCCTCCACAAAATGTACAACTTTGATTCACAAAGTTTTCCCAAAAGATGCTTTTATCTCAAGTTATGATTTTTGGAATAAGGGTCCATGAAACTTTTAACTTAGTGAAATTTTGCCCTAGTTTAGGCAGGATTTTGACCTATCCTCATGGCAATTTTTCACCTAGTTACAATTGGAATTTCAAAATTAATTTCAAAGATGGATTGTATAGCATGTTACAAGCTTTCCAAAATATCCAAGAACTCTCCAAAATCATTTATGGTTATGGAGAATCGAAGGTTTGAATTTGGCAAAAAGTCACTTTGATCCATGGCATTTTGATTGTTGCTACAAATTGAAAATTCTATCCAGCCTTACTTGTACTTGCTCACAGGTCTCTAAACCCTTCCACACTCAAAAATTGAATGAAAACTCAATGGATTGAAGCTTTGTTCTGATCAATAGAGGTTTACACAAGGGATTAATCCAAAAATAGAAAAAAGGCAACATTGCCATTTTCATAAAGTTGGCTTTATGTCAAGTTGTTCCTCTTGAGCCTTGAACCCTTTCTTTTGCAGAAAACAAAGTTTACTAATATCAGGAAATTGTTACCAACTCTTGGCAGACCCTAAGCTAGGTGGTACAACCCTTTGCATTGTCATTTCACACTTTTCTTAAAAGCCAATTCAACTTGCAAAAACAAAGGGAACTCTTGTATCTGTTATAACCAAGCTTGGTAACCTTTTCAAACAACTTTTGCATATCACATTAAGCCAGAAACACGAGCTATCCAATCCTCATACACCCTTGAACATCAAAACACCTTCTTCTTGCAAAATAGGGCAGTGTCTGCATTTTTGTTTCCAAATCACAAACTACTCGTGCGTTTTGCCCCAAACCTTTCCAATACATTCCATACAACCCATCTAAGCTATCCCAACCATTTTCCAGTGACTGTAACCTTGTTTACAAGCTTCACCATTTTTGAATTCAGCTTGTGCAGGTTGACTTCTACAGGCTTATTCAAGCAAACTCAAAGCAAACTAAGCTTGGGGAAGGTCAAAGGAAGTTCAAGCAAGCTCCCAAGCATCTCAGGACTCATTGAAAAACTCCACATTGCAATACTCGAGTTCAACTGAAGCAGGTATTTTCCAATTTTCTATCTCTCTATTTAGGAATAATTAGGCTTAGGTTTGTGAATAAAAAATGTAGCACTCATTGCCCTTAAGCTGTACATATGCATAAATTTCATTTAAGTTAACTGTGTTGAGAGAATTTGATTGATGAACTTCCTGAAAAAGTTAGGTTAGAAATTAGGGCCAAAGAAATTCTCTCTGGTCTTTGAGAGTTAGATTAAGTTCTTTATATGGTTGAAATCGTGTTGAAAAATGCTATAACTTTTGCGTTGTGAGTTTTTGCTTTAGAGCATGCATGTAGGAGTTAGCCATTTGTACAGGAACACACGTTTTTTGTTTGGTCAGAGGTTGAAGATGAAGCAAGTGGGCTAGGCTTGGTTTCTCCTTGCTTTTGACACCCCCTGACTTGCTATTTGCACCCCTCAGCCCATTTGTTTATTTTTTTTTGCATATTTTTCCATTTCTTTTTCATTTGACTTTATTTTATTTTTTCTAAACTTTAAAAATTACCAAAAATATTTTATTAAATTTTCATTTTTATTTTATTATTTTTATTATTTTTTAGACATAGAAATAATTATTAGATAGTATATACTTTTATTTTCTTTAATAAAAAACTTGTGAATAACATAAAAAACATTATATTTTATTTTTAGTATTTATATATACTTAAATAATATTTTCTCACATTATTTTTATTTTTTGACATTTGTATATATTTTATTTATTATATTGTACATAAATAAATAATACATAATATATATATTTTCTTTAGACAAATTAGGGTTTCCACCCTAAATAAAAATAATCTTTTATTTTATTATTTTTAATGCATTAAATATTCTATTTTTGCATATATAAAAATAATACAAAAACATTTTTTTTGCATATTTATAATATATTGCATATTTATTTAATTGTCCATTTAAATATTTGCTTATTTATCATTTGAACAATTAATTCAATTTGGTTGTAATAATCTTAGGGTTTTAATTTCTTGCAAATAATCCCCTATTCAAAATTGTATCCCCCTCCCCATATCAATGTTGTAATAACTTAGATTACTTTTTACGCATTTATTGCTTTCAAATATGCCATGATAGAGATTATGGTTTGTATGAAATATCCAAAATTAAAACAAATAGCTAGACCTAATACAAGACATAAAAGCATGTAAGTTGACAAACACAATGCACACATGCACCCCTAGGGTTTCATCCACTTGTTGCCTTTAAAATGGCCATGATATGCATGTTGAGTGTCTTGGCAAAACAAAAACAAAACAAAAGATCATAGTCCCTCGATGACGCTATCTTGGTTGCCTAAACAAATGGTCTAGTCCCTCAAAAAATTGCTAAAGATACTTAGCACAATTGCTATCATGGTTAATACGATGACCCGTGCCTGTCCCGTTTAACATCTAAATACAAGGTTGTTTACCAAATGCAATGGTAAAACAACAATGTAAAAGGGTTAAAAATGTGTAGGAAAGACTCTTGAGTAGATAGGGTAGATGCTCTTAGTTACTTGAACAAAACTTGCAAACATCCTTGCTATTTTCAAAACACATCACAACACAATTTCAAAACATTTCCCAAAACAAATTTTCAAACATTGAAACATTTTTCAAAAGCTAATACACCTTTGTATACATTCAAACAAGAATCATTACAAAGGTTGCCACAACGATGGCCTCTTTTCAAAACATTTTCAAAAACCACACACAAAGCACCATTTGAAACAATTGAAAAGAAAAAGCAAGTGATCTAAACAAGTAACTAAGAGCCCATGGATAACCATGGATGAAAAGGGTGCTTTCACCTTCCCTTTTCATAATCTACCCCCTGAACCCAAGAAAACATCTCAAAGGTCTTTCCTGTGCTTTTTGACCTTTCCTTTGGATAAAATAAAAAGTCGGTGGCGACTCTTGCTAAACTGAAACATTTGCGAACACAAACGTAAAACCTCAAGTCAGTTCTCCCACCGTATCATAATATCCTTTTTGAGGAATCAGAGTTACCGTAGTTCAGCTTATATGTTTTGGTTTGTTTGTGTTTTTTAATGAACAATGCTAAATTCAATCATTCCACCGTTGTTCGACCATTGGAGACTCACGCATCTGTAGTGGAAGGGAAATGACATGCTCTCACCTAAACATGTGCTTTCAAAAGAAAAATTGCTCGAAGGTGAATGATGTTACATTCGCGACTCTTAACAAGTAGACATGGTGCAACCCGACTCTTGAGGAATTATGTGTCGTATTGCATAGAGTGGAAGTAACACATCCTTTGAAGTCAATGAAATTCCCACAGGCAAGAAAAAGATTTGAATTGGTTGATATCTTTTACCTTAAAGAAGGATTTGAAAAATGTTAGATGTTTTATGCATTTTTCAAGAAAAGAGTTTTTAGTTTTAATGCAAGGATGCAAAAGAAAGAAAAAACAACTAAGGGAGACTATCTTAAATCTATCCCTAATGTTATCATACAATGATTGACCCTAAGGTTGAGGATAAAAGGGAAATCTCTACCCTATGTTAGCATGCATGGATACCTATCCTAATGTCTAGCTCGAAAGCTACTCTAATCGAGCGATCCTAAGGGAAGCATACAAATTGATATTCTAAGGGAACATGGTATAGTAAACAAATAAGAAAACAAATGCTTCGGCAAAAGCATACAAACATGAGTAGCACATACTGACTCAAAGGGATAGGGGAAATAAGAGAAATGATTTAGCTAAGGGGAACGTATCACCCGTAGCAAACAAGCGGGAGATAGATGAAATAAAAAAGAAAAGAAATGCTTTAGCTAAGGGGAACAGATCACCCAAAACAAACAAGCGGGTAGTGAAGTATCAACAATGGCCATTGCGAACTCCTGATAAAGTGTAGGGGTTGATTGTGAACGCTTCCCCACATGACCAACTTGATACACATGATCTACACGACTTTGAAGCATCGAAGTACAACGTGAGCTAAGGATGACACATACTAGAATGTGCGGGGGTCGATTATGGACCCTCCCCACTTGCCTCCTTTTGAGGACTTATCATCTGTAATACAATGCAGGCACAAATATAAACACACATGTAGAATACCTACTTCAAAGATAGGATTTTAAACAAACATAAACAGCATACAAAAAGTGGTACCTGCTACAGGACTTTAAACAGATACTTTGAGCCAACACTCTTTATTTCTTGTTTCATACTTCACACGGTTTCTAGAAAGCGATAAATGCCCCTACTATACATGATCTCTAGAAAGCGGTAAATGCTGAAATGAGGTAAACGAGAGAAAATACCAAACAAACAAAAGTTCGTAGCGCCACGAGTAAAAACAGAGAAACCCAGAAAAATTCAAGTAAGCTTCACCAAGCAAAGAAAATATTTAGAAATCAAATGCTCGAAATAAGTGTCGAAGCATCATCGATGTGAAAGTAAATCACAATTGGAATCTCAAGCACATCCGCATATCACATGATAAACCTGCATAAAACTCAAATCTCAACAAGCAAAGGTGAATTACAAATCTCAAATAATCAGATAATCCTGATTTAATTCCTAAAAAAAAAAAAAATTATATTATATTTTTTTATTTTTATCATGTAAAAAAAAGGTTCAAACAAATATAAATAATTCACAAAATTATTTAAAAGAAATTACTAAAAGAATAACCTAAGGGGGTGCAAGCCAAAAACCCAGGGGTGTATAAGAAAGCTGGGTGTTAGGCCCAGCCAAATCAGGATGCAATCAGCTTTTTTGTTACAAGCAATCAGGCTGCCAAAAAATAGTTATTATGGACTTTGGGGGTTGGTGCGGTCTGGATCCAAGGGTTTGTTGAAGAAATCTGGGTGCTAGGCCCAACTTGTGAGTCCAGCAAGGCCTTTTTTGTTTGCTTCTACACCAGGCCTTCAAAAAAATGGATAGCGGGCTTAAGTTGTGCAATCCGGTCCAAGGAGCAGTCAATAACATCATTACTATTTTGTTTCAATTGTATTATTAACGTTTCTATATTTTGTTTTATCAATAATAACAACAAAGAAATTAAATAGAAAAAAAGAAAGAGGAACTAGGGATTTGGCTTCTTCACCATTCAGAACAAACTCCCTCCTCTTTGTTCCCTTTGACGGTGCTGACAGACTCAACCTCATCTTCTTCTTCAGACAACTCGCAGCGGCGGCAAACTCAATTCCTCGATCTTTCACATCTCCGATTTCCAGCAGCCATGGCTCTCGCGTTCAGCATCAACAATGCAACGTCTCCCTCAAATTTCAGCGATGACACTCAACCTTCTCCCCCGTGACTTCATTCAATTATTTGTTGGACTCACCTTTGCTTTGAACAAAACTCCATCTTCGGTCTCATCTCTTCGAATCCGTGCCTCTTCTCTTCTTCAATAAACTCCAATCCGTCATCGTTGTTATCCTCTCGCGTTCTTCTTCGAGGTTTTAGAACAAACAACATACACCATATGCTAACTATGGATATAGAAGAATATTGTCTACCAGATACGAGTTTGAAGATTTTTCAACAGAGATGCCGACAACGATGGGAAATCTTGAAATAGATTCTTTACCGTATTCCTCTTCTCCGATTCATCTGTCGCGGATTCAAGCCATGGCTTATTAGGGCTTTAGTTCCTCTTATACTACTATACAATCTCACATCCAGAGCATAATAAGAACACTAGAGGAATCACATTTTTGATGATGAAGATGAACGAAGCGGAGCCGCAAACATAGGTACGTTCTTGAGATATTTTCTCTTTTGTTTCTTCTTATGAACGCGAATTGTTGTGTGTTTATGAGATGGTTGTTGTTGATAGTTCTGAATTTCTTTGGTGATATTGTGTGAATTTAGAGCTGTTGTACCCCAAAATTTGCCCTCCCATTTTCTTCAATACATTCTTCTGAGGCTCTCAAGTACTCAAGGCTACTCAAGGGTAAATCGGTCAAATGCTCCTCCTAAGTCAAAGGTCTACAACTAGGGTTTTGAGTTTCTCAAGGAAATTTGGGTTGCAAAGGTCTCAAGTGGTTTCCATGGTTCTCCATAGGTATTCAACAATGTTCATGTCAAGTTTCAAAGTCTTGCATCACAAGTTTGCTCAGTCAATAGCTTAGATGATTAAAAATCAATTGTATTGGGTAAAAAGTCAATTGTAGTCAACATATAGTCAAACTTCAAGATTTTTTGTCCACATCAACATTTTGAATTTATATTAATCATTTGATCAAGGGTTGATCATGATTCTCCAAGGAAAGCTCTCAAATCAGCAAAAGTCAAGAATTGTCAAATTAGGGTTTCCTTAGGAGAAGTCAATTGAACTTTGACCAAGCATAAATTTAACATGCTTCATCAACTTTTCCCCAACATAAGCCCATTTTGAAGAAAATTCAATTCTATACAACTTTTTTTTATTCTCAAGTCCAAAAAATGCTTCATTTGAAAGATATGAGCTAATACATTATAGGTCATTTTCAAAAGTCAACAAAAGACACTTTTTGTCAAGGCAACTTACAGTAAGATAAATTCTCCGATTGCAAAAATGATGAAAATAGAAAATGTAGAGAACATCTTGAGATTTTCAAAAAGTCCAAGATCATCTTAAAAATGTGAAAATTGAGCAAGTTATGAGTTGTACAAGTTGGGAAAGTTTGAGGAAGTTCATGAAATGCAAAACATGCAAACTTGAAGTTTTGGATTTGTGGACTAACTTTTTGAGCTTCAAACATGTTCATGACCTCATGAGAGACTTTTGAGATCACTCACACCTTGCCCTATTTTTTCTCATTATTTTATTTATATTTTATTTTGTTTTTATTCTAATAAACTCAAAATAAATAAATAAAATAGAAAACAAATGGGCCAAGCATATGATGAGTCATTTTTCAGGCCCATACAGCTCATGCAAGCCTGTTTGAACTTGCCAAATTCGATTGAGGTCTAAGAGAGGCAAGAATCATTCAAAATGAAAAGTTTTCAATTGTGTGATTAGTTTTTTAAAGCATGGCTTAATGATTTGATTCATACCATATTTGTGAAGCCATTTCATTTCTCTATATAATTCAAGCAAGGCAGGAGCAAATGGACACGATTACACTTCCTAAGAGAGAGCTCCAAAATTCTCAAAATTCCAAAAGTTTCAAAATTCATAACTACACTCCCAGCTTATATCAATCCAAACCAAAGCCATCAATCCATTCCTGAGGTCCCCATGAGTCCTCCAGAGTCCAAGTTTAAGCCCTACGCATCCCAAAATCCCTTCACACCATCCCTCCGGTTTGGTTAAAATTTGGATTTCAAATTCTTTAATTGTGTAATTTAAATCCATTTTATGCATGCATTCATGTTATTATTGAAATCTGGAATAAATCTAACGTGTTACATGTGAGTTTGGGTGCCTGAATCTAAAAACACCATGATTAGGGCATGAAAGGCAGTGCTCTTCGTATCTGTGTATACAGAGTTTTTCTAGGAAAACGGACAACACCAATGGATTGGAAGACCCTGATTTAGGGGGGGTAGGATAAATCTTGGATCTTGATCTGGTTTTATTTGCAGGTTTATTTTTTTCCAACCGTAAGGTTGACTCCGGCGTGCTGACTCCGATGGCCTAGGCGCCACCACCTGACTGGTTCGTTCAAATCCAGGGTCCCACCACACGCACGCTTATTTAATTGTCTGAGATTAGATCACATTTTATAATATATTTGTTCATTTGCATTTGAATTACCAGATGTACACGCTACCCTAGTGGCAACACACTTGCACATAAGACTCTCATACGCCTGGTCCGGGATTAGATCCAGGCGCGATGCGTTTTTTATTTTCCATGTTTTCATTTCAGATCCAGTACAAACTATCCAGGCGCGCCTACCATGCATCCCCTTAATCAACACCATCCAATCATATCCAACGCTGGTGATAAGCTACGCCCTATGGTGCACCCTAAAAAAGCCGCCCCCATTGGATCTCCAAGTGCCTGGTCCCTCTTGCTATTGGGCCTGAAATTGTTTGCTTTCTAACACCTCCCAATTCTTTTTTTGCAACACATGCCCATTAAACCTTTTGTTTGTTTGTTTAGTTTAATTGTTTCTTTTCAACCATTTATTATTTAATCAGAAAAATAACAAAAAAAATCAGAAAATCACAAAAAATACATTAGATTTAAGTTTTTTTAATTAAATTATTTTTTGTTAATTTTAATCAATTTAATTTAAATAACTTTGATTTTATTTTATTAATTAAAAAATAATTAGAATTAGGTTTTCACACTTCAATTATTTTTCTAAACAAAAAACACCAAAAATATTTTTCTAATCTTAGAAATTTGTAGGCTTCTTCATTTCTTTTCCATTTCAATCTTCGCGCGCTTATCTATTTTCGCATTTTTAATTATGTAATTGACAAAGATGTAATAGTTTAAAATTATGACTATTTACATTGTTCTTCCCCCCATTTGAGGTTTTGTATTCCCCATCCTCGAAGCATTGTAATATCGTAGATTCAATTTCCCGCATTTTTACTTTCTGCACTACTGTCTGAATGCTTGTATATAACTGCTAGCTTAATAGGATTGCATGGTAAGACTTAAAAGAAAACATCAGAAAACATAACACCCAAGATAAAAATAACTGAAATATAACACACTTCACACACGCGCACCTCTAGGGTACCCCACTTGTTGCCTTCGGAAAACAATAGTCACGTCTCTCGAACGTGGGATGTTTT
Source organism: Vicia faba (assembly GCA_948472305.1). Lineage (NCBI taxonomy): Eukaryota > Viridiplantae > Streptophyta > Magnoliopsida > Fabales > Fabaceae > Vicia > Vicia faba. The sequence goes on along the minus strand of OX451741.1, from coordinate 1,517,672,910 downwards.
AGCAAAGATCATTTGGTTAAAAGATCATAGTCCTTTGAGGACCCTTTTATGATTCCTCGGTAAATAATGTTAGTACCTTAGGATAATTGCTAAAGTATCCTACGAGTTGTTTTTGTGACTGTACGATGACCCACGCCTGTCCCTCAAACATCCAATGATAGGGCTACCTACTAACTAATGGTAGGATAACACTATCTAAAGGAAAAGAGGAACAAAAAAAATACCTTTTGAGTAGGTAGATAGCATATAGTTGCTTGCTCACAAAACAAAAACAATTTCTCACACATACATTCTCTTTTCTAAATATTTTCAAAGACAAAACACTTTGTATGCATTCTCAACGATACGAGAATCATTACAAAGTTCGCTGCTATTCTGGACTGGGCCCGGGTTGGCCCAAGAGCAAGAATGAAGGCCCAATCCAAAAAACTCTACAAGGAGCGCGTCGACCAGGAGCTACAGCCGTGCCTGCCGAGCCCGCGAACACAACGTCCTTGACTACATACAATCCAGCTCGAGCACCCTCCTCGTAGGGTAGACTACGACCGTTACTCCATCACCTGGACTCTGAAAAGACCGCGTCCTCGTCCGTCCGTACTTCTCGCAGAGCATCACCAAGGAGGAGACCACGTGCGAGTCCCCACTACACACGTAGAACCTGGCAGTTCCTTTATTGGGCCGATCCTGGTCGGCCCAATTAAGGGACCTTGGCCCAGCGTTGGGGGCTATAAATACCCTCCGTTCCAAGAGGGTCAGGTATTCATTCTCTTACCCATATACACACTTTTTGCCTGCTCGTACTACAACTAACTTTAGCATCGGAGTGCCTTGCAGGTACCCCCCCCCCCATCTCATTCAACTTCAGCTCGGAGCCAGTCGTGACGGTCCAAGTCTGATCAAGTAAGATCAGTGGCGCCGTTTGTGGGAAACTAGCTTCCCTGTCTTGCAAAAACTCGAAGACCAAAGCTCAAATCAACTATCACCGTCATGGCTGACCAAGTTCGTGATGAACAAAACATCTGCGTCGTAGACACCAACAACGGCCTCGCGGATAAAAACAGACACCCCGATAACGCCGGTAACCCCGGACTTAACACCCTCCCTGTGGGAACTGCCCCCGGGCCCTCAGCCCACCGCGACGGAGTTACTGCATCATCCTCCCCGGTCCCTCCGCCGCTCGAAGATGACAACGCAGCCACCCAACAACACCGGGCTGCCCAATTCCAAGAAGTCCCTGTCCCCGCCGGGGTAGACGCCATAACCCACTCACTATTCGCGGCGATCAATCAGAAGAATTACCTCATCTTCGCCCAAGGGGAAAGATTAAGGGCGCTAGAAGACGATCGAAGGCCTTCAAGGAGACACAGGAGGCCCCAAACTCCACCTCCTCGAGTAACGGAGGTACATCTCTCGTCTCCCCCGCGGAGACACTACAGAGATACCTCCCAAAGCCCGTCACCCCGACCCTCGGGGAGACGACCCCCTTTGGAGAGGCAACCTGTCATTGAAGTTGGGGGACGCGGCCACGCCCCCACACGTCAAGAAAGAAGACACTCCGGAGACGGGCATGGAAGAATCAACCAACGAGCACCACGCTCGAGAGATGCCCAACACGATCAGGACCGTCGAGCTCGACAATATTACAAGTCTCCATCCCTGTCCCCGGAGTGGAGTGACGAGGACGACCCCCGCGGTCCCCTGTCACAAGCCATCATGGAGGCTCCCATTCCCCCGGGCATGGAGAATCCTCCACATCTGAAGGAATACGACGGAGTCGCGGACCCAGTCGACCATATTGACGAGTTCGAGGCTATGCTGCACTACCACAACATTGGGGGACCCATCAAATGTCGACTGTTCCCCACGACCCTCAGAAACACAACAATGGACTGGTATAAAGGCCTCGCCCCGGGATCAATCACCTCATGGAGAAACCTGAAGAACCAATTCATCAGTTTGTTCACAGTGTCTCGATGACACCCAAAGACCGAGGCGGCTCTCGAGGCTATCATCCAGAGACAGGATGAAACCTTAAGAGAGTTTATCAATCGTTTCAACCGTGAAGCTATACAGGTCCCATGTGCGGACCACATGAAAAGATATTTACTGGAGAGGGGGCTCCTCCCCGGCACGGAATTCAGAAAGGCCGTGGGCATTGAGCCACCTAGAACATTCGATGCCCTCCTCGAGAAGGCCCGGGTGTACATGGATTACAAGGAGAGGGAGGCGGCCAACAGAGCCCGAGACCCCAGGACTCGCGGGTCCAGCAGTAACCCGCGCCAGGAAGCTGCTCCTCCTCGACGAACCGGGGAGAAAAGAAAAGAAGACAGACCCCGAGAAGTCCGAGAGCAACGAGGACCCTCAGGGCGTTTTACCGAGTACACTCCGCTCACAGCTTCCCGCGAGCGCATTCTGGCGGAGTGTGCCAGCACAGACTTCAAGGACGACGGTGTCAAACGCCCCCGACCCGCTCCCGCCAAGCCCGAAGCGGACAGGAACAAGTATTGTCAGTACCATAGGAGCCATGGTCATCTGACTGAAGATTGTGTCCACCTCAAGGACGCCATCGAAACCCTCATCAAGGGAGGAAGGCTCGCACAATACCGGCGAAACGACGCTCCTCGTCGTGATGCCCGGAAAACAAGAGAACCAGAGGAAGACGCCCGACCATCTGACGAGTCGGTCCCCGTCCAGACCGCCTTCTCTATGACCAGACCCGAGGACTTCAACGTCCCTGAACACCTGCAGGAGCCGCTCACAACACACAACAGGTGCGAATATTTCCCCTCCGCCATGGTCATCAATGGTGGAGGATTCAACGACTTGACTATCAATTCGGCTAAAAGGAAGCTGGATGAGCTGGTCGACACGGCACCTCCGTAAACAGTGACATTTGAGAGGGTAAAAGGTAGGTTGGAACCCATCACCTTCTACCTGGAAGAGCTCCCCGGGGGAGCCCCCAACGCAGTCATCCCCTTGCTGATAAGGGCAAGAATGACTAACTTCAATGTGCATCGCATCCTCGTCGACGAAGGAAGTTCCGTCGATGTAATGTACATCCAATTGTTCCGAACTCTGCAGCTGGACGAATCACATCTCTCGCCATATGTAGGGTCATACTTACAAGGATTCAACGGCTCGACTTCCAAGCCTTGGGGATACGTCGAGCTCATGGTTACCTTCGGCGAAGGCACGACGACAAGGCAGGTTAAAGTATGATTCCTCGTCATCGACTTCCCGTCCCTTTATAACTGCATCCTGGGGAGACCAACACTGGCAGAACTGACAGCGGTGCCCTCCACCGTCCACCTAAAGATGAAGTTCTACACCAAAAGGGAAAGGGTAGCTACCATCCAGGGCGACCTAGCCGCTGCTCGGAGGTGTTTCAACGCCGCGTCCAAGGGGCGCGACACTGTCGACGTCGGGACAAGGCCCGCCAAGAGACCGGCGACACGACAGGAGCCTGACAAGCTAGAGCCCGCCAAGGAGGAAGCCTAGAAAGCCCCACCAAAGGTCGACTCTATAGCTCTGGATGCTCGCTTCGATCAGGATGAACCTCCCAACGACGAGCAGATTCCCCTCCGACCAATACCGGTCGGGGACTTCGAGCTTGTCCCCCTCGGCACAGACCCGAGCAAAGGAGTAAAGATTGGCATCGACCTCCCCGACCTGGCCAGGAAGCAAATCAAAGCATGCTTACGCGAGAATGCTGACCTGTTCGCTTGGAGCGCCGCGGAGATGCCCGGACTCGACCCTGAGGTCGCCTGTCACCGTCTCGCTATAGACCTTGCCGCTAAGGCCGTAGTACAACGTAGGCGTAGGCAGTCTCCGGAGAAAACGGAGGCTGCTGAAAAAGCTGTAAAAGACCTCCTAGAGGCAAATTTTATTTCTGAAGCCCGGTATTCAACCTGGCTGTCGAACGTTGTACTTGTTAAAAAGAATAATGGAAAATGGAGGATGTGTGTTGACTATACCGATCTCAACCGGGCTTGCCCGAAAGATGCTTTCCCTTTACCGAACATAGACATGCTGGTCGACAACTCGACCAACTACAAAACGTTGTTGTTCATGGATGCCTACTCGGGCTATAACCAAATCCCGATGGCCTTGGGCGACAAACATTGCACGGCTTTCATGACCAGCTCGGGCAATTATTACTACAACATAATGCCCTTTGGACTAAAAAACGTCGGGGCAACTTACCAACGTATGATGAACAAGGTTTTCAACAAGCAGATTGGGGACATGCTCGAGGTCTACATAGACGACATGATCGTCAAATCCCGAGCAGACACCGATCATGCAGCACACCTCAAGGAAGTCTTCGCCCAAGCAAGACAATGTAAAATGAGATTCAACCCCGAAAAATGCACGTTCAGAGTCAAGGCGGGGAAATTCCTCGGATTCTACTTAACAGAACGAGGAATTGAAGCCAACCCCGACAAATGTCGAGCATTCTTCGACCTCCCGACACCGACATCGAAGAAATCAATACAAGTCATGAACGTCATGCTCACGTCATTGTCCCGCTTCGTCATGAGGTCCGCTCAGCACGCCCTCCCCTTCTTTAGACTCCTTCGCAAAGAAGCAGCCTTCGAATGGACCGAGGAGTGTGAACGGGCACTGCGCCACCTAAAGAAAAGTCTATCTCAACCACCCGTGCTATCTCGACCAGCCGATGGGGAGCCATTATTCCTATACTTGGCCGTCTCAAACGAAGCCGTCAGTGCGGCTCTTATCCGCGAGACCACCGATGGGCAGAAACATGTTTACTTCACGAGCAAAGCCTTACAAGGACCCGAAAGCAGGTACCAACAGATAGAAAAGGTAGCTCTAGCCCTCGTCAACGCAGCGAGGAGACTCAGACAGTATTTTCTGGCCCACACGGTCATCATGCGGACCGACCAACCAGTGAAACAGCTCTTAGGTCGACCGGACATGGCGGGCCGAAAGCTGAAATGGTCCTTAGAGCTCTCCGAATTCGACATTCAATACGAGAGCATGAAAGCTCTGAAAGCTCAAGCCTCGGCCGACTTCGTCGCGGAAATGACCGCTCACGACCCGCCCGCCGGGAAGGAACACAAATGGACCATCTTCGTCGATGGAGCCTCCAGCTCATCCGGGAGTGGCGCGGGGATCCTCCTGGAAAATGAGGAAGGTGTAGTGATCGAACACTCGTTAACCCTCTCCTTCCCGACGTCGAATAACCAAGCAGAGTATGAGGCTCTGCTCGCAGGACTGAGGCTAGCCGAGGACCTGGGGGCCCGCGAGATACAAATCTTCACAGACTCACAACTCGTTGCCTCCCAAGTCCAAGGGAGTTACCAAGCCAAAAATGACAGTCTCGGCGAATACTTAAGCTTAGTTAAAAAATACATGACAAAGTTTGAGCGAGAAGAAATATCACATGTCCCGCGCGAGCAAAACATAAGGGCAAACATATTGTCCAAACTCGCGAGCACGAGAAAGAAGGGCGGGAACAAATCCGTCATACAAGAATCCCTGTCACGCCCGAGCATTGAAAGGTCCTCGACACTAGTCGAGGTTCACGCCATAGGAGATACCTCGTCCTGGATGACCTCGGTGTATAATTTTCTGACGAAGGGCGAACTCCCCGCGAACCAGACAGATGCAACCATCACGAAATGACGAGCATGCTCCTACGTGGTGCTCGAGCACAAACTATACCGCAGGGGATTCTCCATACCCCTCTTGAAATGCATCGACGAATCCGCAGTCCCCGAGGTGTTGCAGGAGATACACGAATGGATTAACGCCCAGCACATGGGCGATAAGTCTTTGGCGAGGAAAGCCCTGCGAGTGGGGTACTACTGGCCGACAATGCAACAGGACACCAAGTAACACGTTAAGAAGTGTGACAAGTGCAAGAGACATGGCGACATGCACCTCGCTCCCCCTCATGGGCTGAGCATACTTTCGTCCCCGTGGCCCTTCGCATGGTGGGGGATGGATATCCTCGGACCCTTCGTGCAAGGAACTTACCAAAACAAATTCCTCATTGTGGCCGTGGACTACTTCACGAAATGGATAGAGGCTGAGGCTCTCGCGAAGATCACCTCCCATAACATCCTCCGTTTCTACAAAAGAAACATCCTCTCTAGATTCGGGATCCCGAGAGCACTGGTGAACGACAACGGCACCCAATTCACCGACCACGGATTCCAAGACTTCGTCACCAAACTGGGAACAAAACAACACTTCACCTCAGTCGAGCACCCTCAAACCAACGGGCATGCCGAAGCTGCGAACAGAGTCATCCTCCGGGGACTCAAACGCAGGCTCGGTGAAGCAAAAAGAGGTTGGGTCGAGGAGCTGCACAGTGTCTTGTGGGCATACCGCACCACGCCCCATTCAACGACGGGAGAGACCCCCTTTCGACTAACGTACGGCACCGAGGCCGTCATCCCAGTAGAAATCCGGAAACCCTCCAGGCAGACAGAAAATCCCCTCGACGAAGAAATGAACGACGAGGCCCTCAGGGACGAACTTGACTTAGTCGAGGAAATCCGATCGGGGGCGACCCTATGCGAGGCCACCCTAAAACAACGAGTGGCCCTGTGTCACAACGACAAGGTCATTAAACGCGAGTTCGAAATTGGCAGCCTGGTGTTACGAAGAAACCAGAAAGACTCCCGCGAAGGGAAATTGGCCGCGAACTGGGAAGGGCCTTATCGCGTCCACGACACCACAGGTACCGGGGCATATTACCTCGAGCAACTAGACGGAGAACCACTACCACGACCCTGGAACGCTGCTAAACTAAAGCAGTACTATAGTTAAAAACCCTTAACACTAAGGTCTCTCGCCGTCGACGTCCACGTCCGGTCAATGGGGAGAAACGTCTCGACCACGTAGAAAGGCCAAGGTACAAGCCCAATCTTCGCCCAAACGACATAACGTTGTTCAGCCAAACGAGCATGAACGATAGTGCCCGATGTGGACGCCTCAATCGAGCTCCACCGTCGAAGTACCTATAGGGCAGAACACCCAACTCGCGATGGGCAGTTCACGCCACGGGCAAGCGACCCCGATCCGGGTCATACGCCCGAGTAAGCGGCTTTACTCTACGCGCCCGACGAATCTCAAAGTACGTCGGACCATCAAAGGGTCGAAAAGAATCTCTCCTCGAGGTTGTAACTTAGGCGAAATTCGCCACAAAATAGAAAGCCGAGCACAAGCATGTCCCGAGGCAAAAACTTAGGAAATTTGCCAACAAAGTGACAGCCAAGCACGGGCGAGACTCGGGGGCATAACTTAGGAAAATTTTATCACAAAATATGAAAACATAGACACGGGCAAATAATCAAGGACGAAACAAACATTCAGTCAAAAGCTCGTAAGTAACAGATAAAAATAAACCGACCAAGAAGGCCGACGATGTTCAGGAAGTACAAGAACGGGCACGCAGGCCCAAAAAACAAATATGCACGGGCACGCAGGCCCTAAAAACAACCATCAATAAACAGGCGCGCAGGCCCGACTATAATTTCGTGGCTAGACTTCCCCGGAGCTACCAGCGTCGACGACAGGAGACTCAGGCGGAGGCACGATCTGGCCGTCGATGATCTGGGACATGAAGCCCACCCCTTCGGTATTCAGATCGGGATTCAACAAAGTGAGCTGGCTAACTGCGGCTTCAAAGCCATCCGCCGAGGCGCCAACACAGTCCGTCTCAAGGAGTTGAATACTAGCGACCAATTCCAACTGACTCTGCAAGGGAGCTGTCTCCTCCGACTCATCTTCGGCGGGGAGCATGGCGGCCTTCAGTTCCTCTACCTCTTTGGCGAGACGCCCGTTGTCAATTTCCAAGCGTTCCCGGTCCTCACGAAAGTAGTCCCTCTCCTCGGCAACCTTCCCCGAGTTCTCTTTCTCCGCATCCCGCAGCTCGGCTTACTCGCGGAACATCTCCTCAGAGCGCTCCAGGGCAGCCTTCAACTTTCGTGAGCTCGCAGTAAGGGCAGCTTTCTCCTGTTCCAGCTCTTTGACGCGATCAGAGTCTGCCCCCTCCTCGACCAGGACAACGGCCATCTCGGCCATCTTGACCATCCCGACCATGTTGGCGGCCAGATGCTTTCTCCGACTTTCCTTACTTAGCCGCCTAATAGTATCAGCTTCATCGGCTCTTACAGTCATGGGAAACCCCTCAAAGAAGCCCTCCTCTTTAAATCAGGGAGGCAAGCCAAAAGACCTCACCGCACCAGACTCTTCACCGACTTCCGGCTGGCTCTCTACCCGATTCCTCTTCCTCGATATCAGATCAATATGCAGCTTGACATCCTGAGCGTCCGGGGACCCTCCAGAAGCATCACCCGAGCTAGTTGGCGGGCCCATCCTCGTCGCCTGGGGAGCTCGCACCACTCTTTTGTTGACTTTCTTATCCTACGTCAACTTTAGAAGCCTCTCCTTTCGTCCAGCCATGTGACCTGCAAAAAAGAAACCCGGGTTATTTACGAGCAAGTAACGAATGAAGAAATTCGAACAAGACTATAAGACAAAAAATAACCTAGCAGGTTCGCGGCCTGCCCGTAGGACTGACACTCCACAAGCGCCTTTGTATCTATAGGTCGGGCCTCAAAGGTCGGGTAACCATCTTCGTTGAGAATGTACTTTCCCTCCCTCGTGGCCCACCGGGCAGGGAAGAAATTGTCGACATATCTGTAGAGGGTACCATAGGCCTCCTCATCTTCAGTGCTCATCCCGCCCGCGGGCGTATGGTAATGCCCGGTGCCATGCTCGTAGTGGCGCGAGCTCCAATGCAAGGGAAACTTGGCTACACTCCCCAACACCGATCGACCCTCACCATCCAGAAGAGCCTCCCCGTGATCGTCGGTCACCACAGTTTCTTCCTCGTATACATAATCTAGAGCATTTTGGGTGACCGGCTGCACGATGTACCATTTGTCCTTGAACCCCCGGACAGAATCCATATACATCCTGAACAGCCTCTTCGAATGTTTCAGGGAAACCCAACTGTGCCTACCTCCCCGAGACTGGCGCTGTAAATGGAAGACTCTGAAGAAGAGAGGTATGGTCGCCCCAATCCTCAAAAAGCGACACGTCAATTCGAATGCCGGAAGAAAGGCAATCGAGTTGGGGTGAAGCTGCGAGGGGGCCAGCTCCAAATGACTGAAGACCCCGACCTGAAAATCACTAAAGGGGAGCTTTAGGCAAGGTCCTTAAACGCGATCTCGTACATAGGAAACCCGTACTCAGAGAACTCCGAGAAGATCCGCGCGTTAAGAGACGGTCTGGTGACGACAAAATTTTTCTAGAAGCCCGAATGACTACCGCCATGCTCGACGATAGTATACGCGCTCCGACTGCGCCGACTATAAGCAGAAGCAATCCCTCTGGGCTCGACGCCCACCCACTCTAGCAAAGGATCGTCAATAGTATCAATCAGATTCACATTTTCCTCGGTGCTTTGTTCTTCCACCTCGTTGCGCCCCGAGGAACACGGTTCATCAGCCATTGTTACCTGCAAAGCACAGGAAACTGGTCAATTGGGGAGCAAATCCATACGCTCGCCATAACGGACGGGAAGAAGGACACGACAAGCCGAGTCATACTCCACACACGATTAAAACATTAAGGATTCGAACAAAAGTCTGGTGTCACCTCCCCGACGCCAAGATGCCACGACGAGTCATCCTACATACTGCCTAAAATGGGCCAATGTCCTGGCCAGTCACGAGTACGTCGACCTAAGCTATGGATATGACGAGCAATATCATGAATCCTAAACCTAGAACTATGAGTTTACCGGGCAATATCACGAGTTAGGCTCCCTGAATCATGAAGATCCCGGGAAGCATTGCGAGTCACATGCCTAAACTATACGTTTACCGGGCACAAACATGCATTCACCAGGCATAAACATGGATATGCCGGGCAAGAATACGAATGTACCGGGGCTAATCCCAGACGCAAATTTTTCTAACATACAAATAATGGAAAAAATCATCTACCACAGAGAAAAACATGAGGGATGAGACGCTTACTTGAAAATTGGGAAAGAGGTACGGCGGCGGAGAAGAGAATCGACGGCGGAAAGCACGGCGGTCCTATGGAAATCTGGAGAAACAGCAGCAACAAAGGCAGAGGAGGGAGGAGAAGCGCAAAGAGGAAAAACATATTATGGGACCCAAGGATCCTATTTATAGTGATGACGTGGAATACGAAACGTCACCCCGGGGAACCACGAACTTCCCCTCCTCGACGCATAGCTCCCCTAGGCAATGATGGCTCTATCTTCAATAGGGTGGCGTCACGGATCCCAAGGGTTGCCTCGTGTACTCAACGAACACAGCCCGCCGAGAGTCCCCCGAGAACTCCTCGAAAGGAATTATCTCACGAACGCGACACAGGAGAAACTCCTCAAGCAACCACGGGGAACAAAATATCCTAGCCGAGCATGAGGCCCCGTGACAAAGGCGAGCTGAGATCAAGTCATAACTCTTGCTCCAAGAGCCATGACTTGGGGGGGCTCCTGTTCTGGACTGGGCCCGAGTTGGCCCAAGAGCAAGAATGAAGGCCCAATCCAAACAACTCTACAAGGAGCGCATCGACCAGGAGCTACAACCGTGCCCGCCGAGCCCGCGAACACAACATCCTCGACTACATACAATCCAGCTCGAGCACCCTCCTCGTACGGTAGACTACGACCGTTACTCCATCACCTAGACTCCGAAAATACCGTCTCCTCGTCCGTCCGTACTTCTCGCAGAGCATCACCAGGGAGGAGACCACGTGCGGGTCCCCACTACACACTTAGAACCTGGCAGTTCCTTTATTGGGCCGATCCTGGTCGGCCCAATGAAGGGACCTTGGCCCAGCGTTGGGGGCTATAAATACACTCTGTTCCAAGAGGGTCAGGTATTCATTCTCTTACCCATATACACACTATTAGCCTGATCGTACTACCACTCCCTTTAGCATCGGAGTGCCTTGCAGGTCCCCCCCCATCTCGTTCAACTTCAGCTCGGAGCCAGTCGTGACGGTCCAAGTCTGATCAGGTAAGATCAGCTGCACTAAGGAATCTTTTCAAAATATTCTCAAATACACTTACACAAAAAGCATTTTCACAGTGAGGTAGCAACTAAGAGCCCGTAGATAAATACAGATGAAAAGGGTACTAACACCTTCTCTTTTCATAACCTACCCCCCTTACTTAGAAAAATTCTCGAAAGGTCTTTCTTGTTCTTTTCACCCTTTCCTTTATTGGATAAAAGAAAAGTCAATGGTGACTCTTGTTAACCTCAACATTTGCGATAAAACACAAAACCAAAAAGTAATTTCTCCCACCGTATTACAGAACTGACGACCCTGCTGGGGAGAACACTAAAGTGGGGTTACCTTAGAGATAGTTCAAATTTAAAATGCTTTCATTGTTTGACTTGCCTAATTTATTCTTAAGGGGTTGTTTGGGTTATTCTTGTAAAGATCCTATACCCGGATCTGGGGCATTTAGGTAAGTAGCAATAGATTGTGAAGATTATACAGCGTACATCGATACGGTTGAAGCGATGGCTACGTTAGTGCGACACATTGGTTGGTACCGGTATCCCTTGATTAAAGACAATGAGAATGTTGGGTTACCGCGTGGTGTCATAAAGCACTAATTGACCGTAGAGCCTTAGTTGACATAACTTATCCATTAGAAGCTGGCAAGATAGATGGCTTTGATGCAGACTAATGTTGGTTGATACTCGATGCTGCACTCATTGAGGTCATACTCTCGAGATATTTCGGTCGCAAATCAGATGCTTGTGCTGAAACAATGCCTGAGAGAAAGATCGGTGATATTGAGACTTCTAGAACCCGGTTACTTTCATTTAGGACAAGTTGAGCCAACTAAAACTTCAAAAGGGTACTTACCTACAAACTCCATGCAAGATTAAACCTAAGTCCTTGTGTGTTTTGTTTGTGTATGGTTATTTGTTCGAACATATCATCATAAGCATCATGACATTATAATATGTCATTTTCTAACCATTTCAAGGACCGAGGGAATTTATCTTTGTTCTGTTTTGCAGACTATGGCCTCCGCTTGCAGAAACACTATCCAGGTCAACTTTGTAAGGATGCCCCCTCAACTTAAAGAGTTAGTCTCAAGGATTCCTGAAAGTTCTTCATTTATCAAGAGGCATGGTCGACTTCTCAGTTTGGTTAATCCAGGTTTTAACGAAGACATGAAGAGTGTTCTCTTCTAGTTCTTTGACCCTGCACATCACTACTTCACCTTTCCTGATTATCACTTGGTATACACTATGGAGGAGTTCTCTCAATTACTGGGAGTACATGTTCTGGGTTAGACGACCTTCACCAGTTTAGAGGAAGCTCCGAAGCCAGAAATTATTGCAGCAACCTTACATCTGAAGTGGTCTGACATTGTATCCAATTGGGAAACAAGAAGTGGATTCAAAGGTTTTATGGATAAATTCCTGTTGGAGAAGGCTCAAATATTCCTAGATGCTATAAGTTTCAAGGATTTTGAGGATATCTTGGCTCTTCTAATCTATGGGTTGGTACTATTCCCTAATTCAGACCAACTCATAGATGTGAATGCCGTCAAGATTTTTCTCGCTCGTAATCCTGTGTCTACCTTGCTCGGAGACATTCTGTATTCTCTTCACACTCGTACCATGAAGAGATGAGGAAATCTCATGTGTTGTATACCTCTACTATCCAGGTGGTTTATTTCGCACCTTCCCCGCTCTGTAATTAAGAATGAAAGTGATCTTCAAGGTTATCGTCGGAGGTTTATACATGCTTGGGGCATGGTAAGAAATATTTACAGTAAGGATTTAGGTCAGAAGAATTCTATCCCTTTGGAGCCTTATCTCAAATGGATACGAGCTCGCGATCAAAACCTCATGATGTCATATCCAGCTAGCTTACCAATGATCATGGAGCTTGTTATTGAAGGAGACTTTTCTCCCACCATCCTCCATCTAGACATGCCTACTTACCTTGAAGAATTTTAGAAGTCGTGGATTCAACTGAAGGAAGAACGGGACTCCTTTGAGACTCAATTCTATGCAAGTGAGAAGAAAGTGTTGGAGTTCATAAAACAACTTCATGAGGATCAGAGTCTTAATGCATTCATCAGCACAAATAGGAAGCGTCCTTGGGAAACTTAAGTCTTAGATTTTAGGAGTTCATTTTGTTGTCTCTTTGAGACCTTTTTGTTTTCATTGTAAGCCCAAGAGGCAGTTGTAGTTTGAACTTACTAATAAAATCTTGGTTTTTGTTTCCTCTTAGTTAGCAAATTTAAATCTCCTAAGGTCCTTGAAATCATTTCATTTACATATCATGCATCATCGCATAACAGTTTTTTCGTACATGTTTCTCATTTCCTCTCTGTTTATTTTAGCAGAAAAATGGCCCTCGAACAAACTGTTAAGGATCATCAGGCTCAACATGTACAATTCCAAGAGACTCTCATGAATCTAGAACAAGGACAAAAATAGAGGCTGGCGCTGTCACCAAGAAAAAGAAGACCAAGAATCTGACTGATGTCCTTAATATGGGGAGAAGGTTCAAGGGTCCTGCTCAACCAGTTCAGGTAGAAGATGTCTCCTCTGAAGAAGATGACAACCATGATGAAGATGGTAGAATCATCAAGAATGAAGGCATGAAAAATCAGGGTTATAAGAATGCTCCTGAAGACGAAGACTTTTCTGACGAATGATATCCTCCTCGGATGACAAATATAAGCATTTGGAGGACAAACTCAAAGCTATGGAAATCTAGAAGGTGCATGGATTAGATTTTGGTGAATTAGGTCTAGTTTCGGGGGTGGTCATCCCACCTAAGTTCAAGGTCCCTATTTTTTCCAAATATGACAGGTCTCTTGTCCTAAACTACATTTGAGGTCATATGTTCGCAAGATTCAACCTCATACTACTGACCGAAAGTTATGGATCAATTTATTCCAAGAAAGTTTGGCTGGCACTCAACTGGAATGGTTCTATCAGCTGGAGGGAACCAATATACACACATGGGAAGACTTGGTTGTTGCTTTCTATAAGCAGTATCAATATAATGCTGACCTGACACTGACTCGAGTGCAATTGCAGAATATGTCCATGTGCTCTAATGAAGGGTTCAAGGAATATGCACATAAATGGAGGGACTTGGCTGGAACGGTGCAACCTCCCTTGACTGATCGGGAAATGGTAGATATGTTCATGGGTACTCTGACAGGCCCATTTTTTAATCTGTTGATTGGAAGCTCGTCGTCTGGTTTTACAGAGATGATTTTGACAGGGGAAAGAATTGAAAGCGGTATCAAGAGTGGGAAGATATTGATGGCTACATCTTCTAATGTTGTGAAGAAGCCATTCAGAGGTAAAAAGGAAGTAAATGTTGTCTATGGCCATAAGAGCCATAGTAAAAGTAACAACCATCGGTCTGTGGGAGCGGTGTTGATTTCTAATTCGACGCCTGTTCAACAACAATAACATATTAACCGATAAAGGCCAGATGCTTCGCAGAGGCAGTTAACCAAAATTGGCATGCCTTTATCTCATGCATTACAAAATTTGCTGAAGGCTGAACTCATTTCACTACGGGATCCTCCTCAAAATCCCAACACCTCCTCTCCAAAGTATAATCCAAACGTGAGGTGTGCTTATCATTCAAAAGTCCTGGTCATGATACCAATAATTGTTGGGCTCTGAAGAGCAAGATTCAGGACATGATCCATAACAAGGAAATTGACTTTAATCCTCCAGAAACTCCAAATATGATTACTGCACCTATGCCTAAGCATGACAAGGGCATAAGTGCTGTTGAAGATGTGCTGTATATTACCTCTATAAATGATATGGTTACTCCCCTCTCTACAATCAAGAATAATCTGTTACAGGCCATTTTATTTCTGGGTTGTGTTGAAGGATGTTATTGTTGTGCGGTCCAACCCAACGGTTGTGGGTTACTGAAGGAAGGCGTTCAGTGCCTGATGGATGAACATGTTATTTTGATTGAGAAGATTATGAATTTGTGTCAAGATTTGTCTGTTATCTTCGGTACTTCCTTTAGGATCCCTTCCAAAAGTCCTATAAGGATTACCGCTAATCCAAAAGATGCTCATTTGGTTACTACAATGCCCGAGCCTATCCCATATTCCTCAGAGAAGGCTATTCCGTGGAATTATGGGTCTGACGTCTATTACCATGGCGTTAAACAAGAGTTGTCCAATGACGATAATGAAGAAGCTGATCCCAGTATTGTCAATATTGCGGGGACTAGCAAAATTACCAGAAGCAGAAGGATTTTCTCCTCAAAAATCTTTCCGCCTGCTCAAGTTATGGTTACCAATATAACTGCTGAGGCTCGGGGTAAAGAGCCAATGATAGAGCCTGCCCGAACGGAGGCGCCAAAAGAAGCTACGATCAAGGATACCTCTGGTTAGGATTTGGAAGAGGTTTTGAAGATCATCTGTAGAAGCGATTATAAGATTGTTGAACAGCTTGGGCAGACCCCGTCTAAAATCTCCATGTTGTCTTTAGTATTTTATTCTGAAGCCCATGTGAATGCTTTAGTAAAGTTCTTGAAGATCGCTCATGTGCCGCAAGAAATTTCGGCTGATCAATTTGGAAGCTACGTAGCTAGTATGACAACTGATAATGGTTTAGGTTTCTCCGATGATGACTTGACTCCGAAGGGGAAATCACAATAGGGCCCCGTATGTCTCCATTGAATGCAGGGGAACTATGTTGGCCCAAATGTTAATTGATACGAGATCCTCTCTGAATGTTTTGCCAAAGGGCAACCTTGACCAACTAGATTGTGAAGGGGTTGTGCTGAAGCCCAGCAATACCATAGTTCAAGCCTTTGACAGATAAAAAAGAATGGTGCATGGAGAGGTAGACCTCCCGATAAAGGTGGGTTCACAGTTATTTGAGTCCACTTTCTATGTAATGGAAATCCGGTCAGACTATTCTTGTCTATTGAAGCACTTCTAGATCCATGGGGCAGGTGCTGTCACCTCCACCTTGCACCAGAAACTCAAGTATCCTTTAAAAGGTAAAGTTTTTACTGTCTGTGGGGAAGAGGAGTATATGGTCAGCCACCTTAATTCATTTCGATACGTAGAGATGGACGGAGAATTTATTGAAACACCCTGTCAAACCTTTAAAGTGATTTCCTCTGCTGCTGTCGAAGATGTTTCTGCCATTCCGAAGATCGCCAAAACTCCGCACAAGATGTCTTCCTTGAAGGATGCTAAATCTAATATTGAAGAAGGTGGTAGTACAATTTGGGGTCAGCTACCTGATATCCCTTTTAAATCTAACAAGTTTGGTCTGGGCTTTACTGCAGAAGGTCAGAGAGCTGTTCGTCACGCTCGTGCTAGGAGACCTTTGTTCCGTATTGTTGTACCCCAATTTTTGCCCCTATCATACCATGTTGTTTCACTCACAACAAGATCACACTAGGATTCTTAGTTCCCCTCCCTACATTTAGCTTTGCTCCTTTTGAGGAGTTACCAAGCACCTTGACTTATGTTCCTTTTGTGATCATGAATATTGTTTTGATTTCTTCACTTAACTAATGAAATACAATGTTGGCTTGTCTTGCTTGTTATCCATATAGGTAAGGGAAATGAGATTTATCAAGTTACTCCATGGGTTCATGAGTTTATTTCCATGCCCTAGTCAACATAGCTTGAGAATTTCAAACCTCACCATTGGATTGGTTTTGGAAGAATTTGCATGGCAAATTTTCTTTGGTTCATCACATTTCAAGGTTATTAGATTTGACTCAAAAGTAAAAGGGGTTGATTGGAGAAGTTGTCATGTTTGGACAAGGCCTTGTTCCTATTGGTCACAAAAGCATATTTCTCTTAAATTTCAAGATATGGAAGTGGTTTTGGTGGCTATGAGTCCTCATCATCATCCTCAACAACTTCTATTCACAAAGCAAGAATATTGGCACAAGAAGTTTGTTCAAACTTGTCAAAGTTCCTCAAAGCATTCTCTTGATCTAGAAGCTAGGGTTTTGAACTTCAAAGGAGCATATCTTGCTCACCTTTTGGTATTTTTGAGTGATTCCAAAGACATATTTCTATTCAAAGGGTTATCAATAAATCACTTTAAAAGTTCCAAGGAGTTTTCATGTGGAAGGAACTTGGTGAAGAAGAAAGATTACAAGTCATCCAGATGAATCCATAATTTTCCATATGTGACTTCAAATGGTCATAACTTGGTCCACTTTTATCACCTTGAGTCCATTATTTTTCCATAATGATATTGAAGATGTGCACTTTATGCCTTATTTTATGTGCAAAGTGAGAAAATGGATGGAAGTTGCCTTAAATATGCAAAAGATAATAGGTCATTTCATGATTTTTGGCCAATTTCAAAAAGTCATAACTTGCTCAATTTTTGGAGATTTTGAGTGGTTCATGTTTCAAAATTTCATTAAAGAGATCTACTTCATTCCATCTTTTTGGGTTAAGACCAAATTCCATGTGGAAGACCATGTTTAGATGCAAGACATTATAGGTCATTTTTGAAGAAGAATTTGAAATATTTCTAAGTATGGAAAGTCAGCCCTTTTTCTTCAACTTTGACTCAATGAAACTTTCAGCTCAAGCATCCATTTGATTCCATTATTTTTCCATTACAAAGATTGTAACCTCATCTTTCTAAAGCATCAAGAATCAGGCCCTAAGACCCCTTGAGTTGAAAATGCCATTGGTCAGAAGTTGGCACTTTGAAATTGAAATTCTCACCAAGTCTGAATTTTGAAATCCATGATGTGGCCTCTAATCACAAGTTTTCCACACGTTTTTGCCTCTAAACATGTTTAGTGAAGTTCCAGATTTGTTTAGCACATCAAAACACAAGGATTGGATGAGTTTTGATGAAGTTTGTATCACACTTCACTCATGCATCAGGTGTGCACGATTTTCCTCCAAAATGCATCTTCACCCTTCCTTTTGATCTCATTCGCTTCTCCTATAAATACATGAACTATCCCATTCAATTTCCAAAGCTTGGATAGCAAAAACCCCCCTGCCAAACTTGTTTCACAACTTAGAATTCAGCAACTTCAAAATCCATCCTCGACACTTTTGCAATCCAATTTTCCCCTCAATTCACCTTCCTTGATCTTCCCTGAAGCTAACCATATAATTACATTCAAGAATCGTGCCCTATACTGTTCCATAGAAGTCCAGTTTCAGAGCTCTGCAACCCAATTTCAATAGGTAGATTCCTTCATTAATTCTTCAAAACTCTGATATCATTGTGTTGCTCTCATTGCCCTGGTTCTAGTCGCAACACTTACATTTCACTGGAAACACGTTTCAACCATGAAATTTCAAATCCCTTTTCAAAACATTCCTTCCAAATTGCTTGAGCTACAATTTATATAAATTTGGCACGAGGGTGTGGTTGTTTTCATCTTGAAGAGACAAAGCGATTGGCATAGGTCTGAGCTTTTGATTTTACAGTTTAAGAGACCTGAAAATCACGTTGTCTGGAGGTTGAAGATGACCTACGTGTCATCTTCCAATCAATGATGGCATGCCATTTGTTATTTTTGAAAATCTGATTTATATTTGATTCTGTACATTATTCACTAATGACCATGATATGCACAGCGTGCCAGATCCTTTGGATTTGATTACTAACGCGTTTTGACTCTCATCCAATGGTCCACATATTTTACTATTATTTTCTTTTTCTGATTTTTATATTTTAATTGTTTTAAATTTCAAAAAATCATAGAAAATTCATTTTTAGTCCAAAAAATCTGAAAAAATTATGAAAAATATTTTTGATTATTCTCTTTATGATTTTTATTTTTTCACAATTTAATTTTGTATTTTGATATTTTTTATAAATTTTACACTTATTTGATTTGTTTAAAATGTTAAAAAATACTTTTATACATTTTTAAATTCTGGAAAAATTATGGAATGATCCAATGATATTGTGACAAATATTGGTGACCTTATTTTATTTTTGTTTCTGACTTTACTATTTTTTACTAGTTTTTGTTTATTTTACCCATTTATTTTAATTTTAAAAATAGTTTCTGACTTAAAAAAAATTACCAATTTTTTTTTTAGAATTACTTGACCCCTTTTCTGATTTTTCTATGGTCTTACTTTTCATTTCTTGATTAATTTGAACATAGTTGATATTTTTCTCATTATTTTCTATTTTTTAAAAACATTTTAAAAACCCTTTTTGTGTATATTAAATGTGATATTATTTTGTGATTATTTTATGGCTGATCTTGGGTTAGATTTTGGATCATGAACCTTATTAACATCATTGGATCCATGGTGTTGAGTCTAACTCCACAAAAATGGATGAATGATTTTAATAATAGTTTGATTAAAATTTAATTCAAATGTGGTTTGTACATTTCTCCCCATCCTTCTTCATCTCATCCCTTTCTTATTGCACTAAATGTTGTTGGAGCATGATCTCTATATCATGTCTCAAAATAAATGGTGCATAGATTTCTATTGACCGGTCTCAAAATAGGTGCGACTTCTCTATAAGTCCACTTACGATTGCTTAACATAGCACCAAATTTTGTCCCTATTCGAATAAATGATCATTCGTGGCCCAAACTTATGATTGCAAGCCCAAGTATGTTAATTTGATCTCTTTGATCCAATAACCTTGAGATTAATTGTGTGGAGGCTTTGGTTCTACCAATCCTCTAATGGATCTACAACACCTTTGGTTAACGCGGATCACTTAAACATCATTGATCATTAAATGGTACTTGTGAGAATTCCAAATGGATGATATACTTGACAAAAAGAAAATGCAACTTGTTGTGTGGAGACTTTGGTTCTACCAATCCTCTAATGAGTTCCAAATGCAAGTTTCAAGATGGTCATCCAACTAACCACTAATTATTGACTTATTTTATCTTATGCTTTTATTTTTTTTATGCTTTATGTACTATTTACTTTTAGCATTTACATTTCATGCCATTTTCATCTTTTCTCATTTGAGCATTTATTTTCTTGCCATTTTTACTTTGCTCACTTGAGCTTTTATTTTCCTTTCTTAAGATACTTAATAATCAACATAAACCCTAAAAAACCTTTAATGACACTTGGACTATTTGGTTACTATCCTTGGCATTATGGAGCATGGGACTTTTTCTTGGACTTAGGATTAGAAACCTTGGCCTATCTTGGAGACCTTGTGATCTTATCTGATTATTTTGTCTGGAGTTCTTGAGGCTTACCTCAAGACATTGGGTTGCTTGTTTGTTTTTGTGTGCAGGTTTTTATGATTATTCTCTGTTTGTGATCTTATCTGATTGTTTTTGTGTGCAGGTTTTTATGATTATTCTCTGCTTGTTTGTTTTTGGTTCTCTCAAGAGGTCTAGTATCTTTGCTTGCTTGGTTTCAATCCAAAGAATGGTAATTCTATCTTTACACATATTGTCAAGTATTGGCTTCTTGTTGGTTAGATGATTCTTCTCCTTAGCTTTTACCTTATGCTTTAGGATATTCTCTTCTTCTCCTCCCATCTTCTTTAATTTCAAAAAATATTCTCCCTCCTTTTGAAAACTCTTCTTGTTTCTAAACTTGAAACACTTTCATAATAAACTTGGACCTAGGTCTATGCATTTTCAAAATTTTTTCATAAATAAACTTCAATCAACTTAACAATCCCTTGACATTTTTTGTGAGAGGACTAAAAGTCAATCAATCTCATTTCAAACTATTTTGCCACTTTGGCTTCTACTTTAAAACTTTTTCTCAAAATATTGGACTCTTGTCAATCCTTGTAATGATGCAACAACTATACTTCTATAATATGTAGTGAAGTGAGATATTTTCCACTTGGGTGTTGAGTGAGGCATTGTTGATTTTAAAATCCAAGCAATATCCTCCACTTTGAGATGATGAAAATTCTCCTTTCTCATGGTTGTGGCTAGTAAGTATGTTTTCCACACGGACAATGACGATGATGTCTTATCTCTTAAAATCAACCAACACACTTGTGTTTCAAATTTTTAAAAGAGGAACTACGTGTACCCTGATCCCCTATTGCATGAAAGGTGGTACGTAGGCACTAAAGGTTCGCAACCGCGGCGGGTGCAAAAATCATAAAAATACTTCTCTTCTCACCTCCACCATCTATTTCTATACAACATATTTTATAGCCAAAATATACAGATTTTTCAAAGAGGTTCCTGCGGAGTACCGTAGATGTTTAGGGTGCTAATACCTTCCCTTTGCATAACCAACCCCCTTACCTTGAATCTTTCCCCCTCTTTTTGGGTTATTAGCTCTTTTCTCATTCCTTTGGAAACAATAAAGCGCGGTGGCAATTTTTATTTTTGATTTGTATAAAGTCTAGTCAATCCAATGGCTTAGTCTTGAACATTTCTACCACTACACGTATCAGCAACAACGGGGTCAATGCTATAGAGGATGCATGCAATGATTGCTACTTCAACAGTTGGATATTCCCTACCATTGGTGATAGACTGGATAATTGGAAGGCAGAAGACATCTTTCCTGTCTCCTTTAGTCAGGAGTAATAGATATATTCCTGTCTTATTGTTTTTCAAAAAGTTTTGGCTATGTAATAAATAATGACTTTAAAACCTTGTGTATTACCCGGGGCACAATGGTTCATTTGTTAAAGGGTTGATAGGTCATAAACATTTGTTCATTCAATAAAAACGTTGGACTTTTTGAATGCAAATTTTGTGATCTTTGTATTTCTTTTATTTTATTGCATTTTCAAATAGCTATGTATTCTTACACACACCCACACACTACATTGCAGATCCTCATCCACTATGGATCTCGTTAACAACGATTCTGCTGTTACTGCATATGACTTCGAAAATCCGATCTACCAAGCCGAGGATGAAGGTGAGGAAGATTGTGAAATACCTGGAGAACTTGTCAGACTCTTAATACAAGAAGATAAGACTATCCAACCATATGAAGAGTCGGTCGAAGTGGTGAACTTAGGTACCGAGACAGACAGGAAAGTGGTCAAGATTGGCGCCAACTTAAAGAGCAGTGTTAAGAGCTGGTTAATCTAGATGCTGCATGAATATGTTGAAATCTTTGCTTGGTCGTACGAAGATATTCCGGGACTCGATACTGATATTATGGTTCATCGTCTGCCGATGAAAGAGGGTTGTGCTCCGATCAAACAGAAGGTTCATCGCATGTGCCCTGAAATGTCAGAAAAGATTAAAGCCGAGGTTATGAAGCAATTAAATGCAGGGTTCTTAGCAGCGATGTCATATCTCCAATGGGTTTCTAATGTCGTTCCAGTGCCAAATAAAGACGGAAAGGTACGTATGTGTGTAGACTACAAGGATCTGATTAGGGCGAGCCTTAAAGATGACTTCTCACTTCCACATATTGATGTTTTTGTCGACAACACTGCTCAACACAAGGTATTCTCTTTCATGGATGGTTTCTCAGGTTATAATCAGATCCAGATGGCGCCTGAAGACATGGAGAAAACTATCTTCATCACACAATGAGGCACTTTCTGCTATAAAGTTATGCCTTTTGGATTGAAGAATAATGGTGAAACTTATTAACATGCCATGGTAGCCTTATTTCATGACATGATTCACCACAAGATAGAAGTCTATGTTGATGAGATGATAGCAAGGTCACAAACGGAAGAAGAGCATCTTGATCATCTACATAAACTATTTGAAAGACTAAGGAAGTATAAGCCGAGGTTAAACCCGAACAAGTGCACCTTTGGGGTGAGGTCCAGTAAACTCCTGGGTTTCATCGTCAGTGGTAAAGGTATTGAGGTTGATCCATTAAAATTCAAAGCTATTCAAGAAATTCCGACTCCCCGTACCGAAAAGGAAGTAAGAGGTTGCTTAGGACAACTGAATTACATTGCCTGTTTCATTTCTCATTTGACTTCTACTTGTAAGCCAATCTTTAAGCTGTTGAAGAAAGATCAAGTAGTAAAATGGAACGAAGACTGTCAAATAGACTTTGATAAAATTAAGGAGTACCTACAAGAACCTCATATTATGATTGCACCAGTTGAAGGACGACCTCTAATGATGTACTTAACAGTGCTAGATAACTCAATGGGGGTGTGTATTGGGGCAGCATGACGAGTCTGGTCGAAAAGAGCATGCAATATACTACCTTAGCAAAAAGATTACCGACTGTGAAACAAGATATTCACTGCTCGAGAAAACTTGTTGTGCTTTGGCATGGGCTGCTCGCCGACTAAGACAGTATATGTTGACCCATACTACCTTGTTGATCTCTAAAATGGATCCCATCAAGTACATATTCGAGAAGCCAGCTCTCTCCGGAAGAATATCCCGATGACAGATGGTCTTAACAGAATACGGCATCCAGTACACCACTTAAAAGGCAATCAAAGGAAGTGTATTGGCCGACCATTTGGCATATCAGGCTATAAACGACTATCAGTCTATAAACTTCGAATTTCCAGACGAGAACATTATGCTAATAACAGATTATGAAGAACCTGGACCGTATGAAGGACTTGAGCCAAGATCCCGATGGACTATGGTTTTTGATGGAGCTTCCAATGCACTTGGAAATGAAATCAGTGTTGTGATTATCTCCCCCACAGGTTTCCATACACCCTTCACCGCCAGACTATTCTTTGACTTCACCAATAATATGGATGAATATGAAGTGTGCATCATGGGACTTAGGGCTACTATTGAACTGAGAATCAAGTTCTTAAGCGTGTATGGAGACTCAGTCTTGGTGATCATTCAGGTTAAGGGAGATTGGGATACGAAGCATCCAAACCTGATCCCTTATCGAGAGCATGTGTTAACCTTGATCCCGTACTTCAAAGAGATTACTTTTGAGCATATACCAAGAGAAGAGAATCAGTTGGCAGATGCATTGGCTACCATGTCATCCATGTTCAAGGTTAGATGGGACAATGAGGCTCCCAAAATTACCATTGAAAGATTTGACAAACCGACACACTGCTATGAAATTGACACTGATAGAGTAGAGGAAAAATCTTGGTTTCATGAAGTGAAAATGTACCTTGAGGCTCAAGAATACCCAGAAGGGGAACCATCAATGACAAGAAATTCCTATGGAGGTTATCGACTAAGTTCTTCTTGAGCAATGAAATTCTATACAAATTCTATCATGATTCGACTCTGCTTCATTGTGTGGACAAGAAATAAACAGAAGAAATCATGCAAGATATGAACGAAGACATCTTTGGGTCTCACTCCAGTTGGCATACTATGGCTAAAAAGATTTTGAGAGCTGGTTACTATTGGACGACTATGGAAACCGACAGTCACAACCACTCAAGAACTTGTCATAAGTGCCAAATTTACGCTGATAAAGTTCATGTGCCTCCAGTACCTCTAAATGTGATGACTGCTCCTTGGCCATTCGCAATGTGGGGCATTAATATGATAGGAGAAATCAAGCCTACTGCCTCTCACGGACATCGCTTCATCTTCGTCGCCATTGATTACTTTACAAAATGGGTTGAAGCAGCTTCATTTGCCTCCGTTACTAAAAATATAGTCGCCCTGTTCATAAAACATAACCTTATCTGTCGGTATGGCATCCCTGAGAGAATCATCAAAGATAACGATATTAATCTCAACAACACAATGATCATTGAGTTCTGCATGCAGTTCAAGATCAAGCACCATAACTCTTCTCCGTATCGTCCAAAGATGAATGGCACAATGGAAGCTGCCAATAAGAACATAAAGAAGATTATACAGAAGATGGTTGTGACCTACAAAGATTGGCACAAGATGTTACCGTTTTCTCTTCACGGCTACCGCACTTCGGCTAGAACATCAACTGGGTCAACCCCATTCTCTCTGGTATATGGTATGGAAGTTGTCCTACCTGTCGAGGTTCATATTCCTTCTCTAAGGATCGTGAAAGATGCAGACTTGGACGAAGACGAGTGGGTTCAGACCAGGTTAGATCAGTTAAATATTATTGACAAGAAGAGGCTTGCGGCTGTCTGTCACGGTCAGATGTATCAGAAATGTATGATCAAGGCATTCAACAAGAAGGGCAAGCATCGGGTATATGAGGCTGGTGACTTGGTAATAAAGCGCATCATTCTACCGCAAGGTCATCCCAGGGGAAAATGGACTCTCACCTATGAAGGGAAATTTGTGATTAGAAAATATTTTCTGGCGGAGCTATGATACTGACCACCATGGACGGTGAAGATTTCCCACACCCTATGAATGCGGACATAGTCAAAAGATACTATGCATAAAAATGACCCGCTAGGTTGACTGGCCTAGGAAAAAATAAGGGCATCCCGATGAACCAAAAAGGTTCGGGCAAAAATCAGGGATATATATGAAAAGACTGTACACCCGGCAAGTCAAAAACCTGAAAATGTGGCTTGGGAAAAAAAGGGTATCCCGGTGGACTGAAAACCCAAAAGGGCAGTCCAAGAAAAATTAGGGATTAAAGCGTACGACTATGTCTTCATTAGATCACATACAGTAAGCTTTACTACCAAAGTCAAAGTTCAAATGATACAGATCAACTCAATCCACTTCTTCCAACATCAAGGGATGAGATGCTTGAAGACATAGGGGCAATAGCAGAATTGGAACCCGATGAGATTATATCCACACAAATATTATCTTGTTTACACTTTGTATTCTTTTCATTTCATGGAGATTTCCCCTTATTGGGATCTCTGTCTCTTTGTAAAAAATCATATGTTTATGGGAAAAATATCAATAAGAAATGCAATTTAA
The DNA here is from genome assembly GCA_948472305.1 of Vicia faba. NCBI lineage: Eukaryota > Viridiplantae > Streptophyta > Magnoliopsida > Fabales > Fabaceae > Vicia > Vicia faba. The sequence goes on along the minus strand of OX451741.1, from coordinate 1,517,647,134 downwards.
AAAGTCAAAATCTTTGATTTTAATTTTTTGTTTACAAGACGTCCAATGATCAAAACTGAATGAGCATATGCATATGAATACAATTGACTGTTAACAAATATATGCATAAAGACAGGAATAAAAGTTTACTCAAGACGCTAGGAGTTGGGATAATGTTCGAGCTATCTACAAATCCCTACAAAGCCACTTCCACGTGATTATCCCCCACAAAGCAGTCTTATCTTATCCGCCAACAAATTTCCCCCAGCAGATAAAAGAACATAATATTTGTTCCCAGCAATATCACCCACTTGCAGAGTCCTAATCATTATAGTCTATGAAAATTCTCTTCCCCAACTGAGTTTTCAAAACTGTAAAATCCCCTACAGACTACTTCTCCCCAGTATAGCTCATTCCCTCAGCAAGGGTGTTTCCTCGGTAGGGTTTACTTCCCCAACAGAGTTCAAATTTCCGTCAACAGGGTTTATTACCCCAACATGGTTTATTTCCCCAGCGGAGTTCAATATTCCCAACTTGAGTCTGCTACTTCCATAGATTACCGGCAGGATTCCTATCCCCATCAAAGGACATTCTGGATTGCTATCCCCAGAGAGTTGCTACTGAGTTTGAAACTCGATTAGATATCATTCAAACTTAGTCTCTCCAATCGAGTCGGTATCCATATCAAAAACTCGATCAGACAACATCTCGAAAGGATATCCATCTCTTTTATCCCCCAGCCATGGTATACAAGAATTATAATCCCTAGTAGAGCAAGGAACACCAATGTCCCTGAACTTTTATCCCCAAGTAGAAATCAACATTCCCCAGCAGAGTTTCCTCAAATAGAGAGCAGGAATCCCTAATAGAAACAATCCCCAGAAGATCTAAGATACACATACTCTTCATCCCCAGCAACAGTCACAAATTTATTTTCCCCAGACAAAGATGCTGCTCAAGTTTACAAATACATTTCAACAACATTTCACATTCATACATCATTTACGAATAACATAGTATATGCATATAAAATGCATATAACACATTCTCAATTATTTTGAAAACATCATTACGCAATACATTTCATACATCATGACATTGCATACAATTAAATCTTTACCTTTTAGGAAAGATCAATCAACATACAAATGTCATCAATTACTTGTATGATCAGACAGTATTCTCAAAGACAACATCTTCTAGCTCAGTTTAGATCGAGCATAGGTCTATCCTGATACTTCTCCCAGTAGAAGACGAGCATGAATATCTTCTGGCTCAGATTAAATCGACCATAGATTTATTCTGATACTTCTTCCAGTTGAAGACGATCGTAGACATTTTCTGGCTCAGATTAAATCAAGCATAGATTTATTCTGATACTTCTTTCAGTTAAAGTCAAGCATAAATATCTGTTGTTTCAGTTTAAATAGCATTGATTTATTCTGATACTTCTTCTAGTAGATATTCTTTTGGCTCAGCTTAGATCGAACGTAAGTCTATTCTGATACTTCTTCCAATTGAATACATTTTCTGGCTCAGATTAAATCGACCATAGATTTATTCCGATACTTCTTCCAGTTAAAGTTGAATATATACATCTTCTGGCTCATATAGAACCAACCATAGATATATTCTGATACTTCTCCCAGTTGAAATTAGTCATCAAAATCTTCTGGCTCAATTTAAATCAAGCTTGTATTTATTCTGATACTTCTTCCAACAAATATTTTCTGGCTCAAATTAGATCGACCATAGATTTATTCTGATACTTATTCCACTCAAAAACATCTTTTGGCTCAGATTAAATTGACCATATATTTATTCGGATACTTCTTCCCGTAAAAAACATTTTCTGGCTAAAATTAAATCAAGCATAAATTTATTCTGGTACTTCTCCCAGTTAAAGTCAAGGCAACATTTTCTGGCTCAGTTTAAATCAAACATAGGTTTATTCTGATACTTCGTCCAGATAAAGAATAGAATCAATATCTTCTAGCTCAGTTTAAATCAAGCATAAATTTATTCTGATACTTCTTCCAGTTAAAGACAAGCATATACTTCTGCTGGCTCAGATTAAATCAGGTTTAAATTTATTCTGATACTTCTTCCAGTTGAAGACAATGTTTACTTCAGATGGAATCCCTAAGCCCATTTATGACGACTCTCTGTCACCTCTCCAAATGGAATCTAAAAGCCCATTCCTGGCATAATCAACCAACAACATCACTTCTTGCACAGACGAGTGCAAATTTCTGGGCACTTAAGTGTTCAATCCTCTTCTAACTTCAAGTTGCGAATGGCAGACATGCCAATCTAACTCTTCAGGTTTAAGAAGATTCAACAGGGGCAGCAGTTGTACCCCAAAATTTCCCCTCCCATTTTCTTTAATACATTCTTCTAAGTCTCTCAAGTACTCAAGGTTACTCAAGGGTAAACCAGTCAAATGCTCCTCCTAAGTCAAAGGTCTACAACTAGGGTTTTGAGTTTCTCAAGGAAATTTGGGTTACAAAGGTCTCAAGTGGTTTCCATGGTTCTCCATAGGTATTCAATAATGTTCATGTCAAGTTTCAAAGTCTTGCATCACAAGTTTGCTCAGTCAATAGCTCAGATGATTAAAAATCAACTATATTGGGTAAAAAGTCAACTATGGTCAACATACAGTCAAACTTCAAGATTTTTGGTCAACATCAACATTTTGAATTGATATTCGTAATTTGATCAAGGGTTGATCATGATTCCCCAAGGAAAGCTCTCAATTCATCAAAAGTCAAGAATTGTCAAATTAGGGGTTCCTTAGGAGAAGTCAACTGAAATTTGACCAAGCATAAATTTAACATGCTTCATCAACTTTTCCCCAACATAAGCCCATTTTGAAGAAAATTCAATTCTCTAAAACTTTTTTTTATGCTCAAGTCAAAAAAATGCTTCATTTGAAAGATATGAGCTAATACATTATAGGTCATTTTCAAAAGTCAACAAAAGACACTTTTTGTCAAGGCAACTTACATCAAGATAAATTCTCCAAATGAAAAAATGATAAAAATAGAAAATGTAGAGGACATCTTGCGATTTTTAAAAAGTCCAAGATCATCTTCAAAAGATGAAAATTGAGCAAGTTATGTGTTGCACAAGTTGGAAAATTTTGAGGAAGTTCATGAAATGCAAAACATGCAAACTTGAAGTTTTGGATTTGTGGCCTAACTTTTTGAGCTTCAAACATGTTCATGATCTCATGAGAGACTTTTGAGCTCACACAAACCTTGCCCTATTTTATCATTATTTTATTTATATTTTATTTTGTTTTTATTCAAATAAACTCAAAATAAATAAATAAAATAGAAAACAAATGGGCCAAGCATATGATGAGTCATTTTTCAGGCTCATACAACTCATGCAAGCCAGTTTGAACTTAACAAATTCGTGTGAGGTCCAAGAGAGGCAAGAATCATTCAAAATGACAAGTTTCCAAATGTGTGATTCTTTTTTAAAGCATGGCTTAATTATTTGATTCATGCCATATTTGTGAAGCCATTTCATTTCTCTATATAATGCAAGCAAGGTAGGAGCAAAAGGACACGATTACACTGCCTAAGAGAGAGCTCCAAAATTCTCAAAATTCCAAAAGTCGCAAAATTCATAACTACACTCCCAGCCCATATCAATCCAAACCAAATCCATAAATCCATTCCTGAGGTCCCGAGGAGTCCTCCAGAGTCCAAGTTAAAGCCATACGCATCCCAAAATCCCTTCACGGCATCCCTCCAGTTTGGTAAAAAAATGGATTTCAAATTGTTTAATCGTGTAATTTAAATCCATTTTATGCATGCATTCGTGTTATTATTGACATCTTGAATAAATCTAACGTGTTACATGTGAGCTTGGGTGCCTGAATCAAAAACACCATGATTAAGGCATGAAAGGTTGTGCTCTTTGTATTTGTGTATATAGAGTTTTCTAGGGCAAACGAACAACAACAATGGATTGGAAGACCCCAATTTAGGGGGGTAGTATAATTCTTGGATCTTGATCTGGTTTTATTTGCAGGTTTATTTTTTTTTGCCAACTAGAGAAGACAACCGGAAGGTTGACTCCAGCGTGCTGACTCCGGTGGCCTAGGCGCCACCACCTGATTGGTTCGTTCAAATCCAAGGTCCCACCACGCACGCGCTTATTTAATTGTCTGAGATTAGATCATGTTTTATAATATATTTGTTCATTTGCGTTTGAATTACCGAATGTAGACGCCACCCCAGTGGCAACACACTTACACATAAGACTCTCATACGCCTGGTCCTGGGTTCGATCCATGCGTGAGGCGTTTTTTATTTTCCATGTTTTCATTTCAGATCCGATACAAGATATCCAGGTGCGCCTATCATGCACCCCCTCAATCAACACCATCCAATCAGATCAAACGTTGTTGATAAGCTACGCCCCATGGTGCACCCTAAAAAAGATGCCCCCACTGGATCTCCAGGCGCCTGGGCCCTCTTGCTATTGGGCCTGAAATTGTTTGCTTTCTAACACCCCAATTCCTTTTTTTGCAGCGTAGGTCCATTAAACCTTTTTTTTTGTTTTTTTAGTTTAATTATTTCTTTTTAACCATTTATTATTCAATCAGAAAAATTAAAAAAAATCAGAAAATCACAAAAAAAACATTAGATTTAAGTTTTTTTAATTAAATTAATTATTGTTAATTTTAATTAATTTAATTTAAATCACTTTGAGTTTATTTTATTAATTAAAAATTAATAAGAATTAGGTTTTCACACTTCAATTATTTTTCTAAACAAAAAACACCAAAAATATTTTTCTAATCTTAGAAATTTATAGGTTTCTTCATTTCTTTTCACTTTCAATCTCTGCGCGCTTATATTTTAGCATTTTTAATTATGTAATTGACAAGGATGTAATAGTTTAAAATTAGGACTCTTTACATTTTTCTTCCTTCCATTTGAGGTTTTATATTCCCCATCCCCGAAGCCCTGTAATAGCGTAGATTCAATTTCCCGCATTTTTACTTTCCGCATTACTGTCTGAATGTTTGTATATAACTTCTAGCTTAATAGGATTGCATGGTAAGATTTAAAAGCCAAAGTTAGAAAACCTAACATCCAAGATAAAAATAACTGAAGCATAACACAATTTGCACACACACACCTCTAGGGTATCCCCACTTGTTGCCTTCGGAAAACAACAGTTGCTAAAGTATCCTACGAGTTGTTCTCATGATTATATGATGACCCGCGTCTGTCTCTCAAACATCAAATGATGGGGCTACGTACTAACTAATGGTAGGATAGAAATATCTAAAGGAAAAGACGAAAAGAACAAAGACCTTTTGAGTAGGTAGATAGCTTATAGTTGCTTGCTTACAAAAGAAAAACAATTTCTCACACATACATTCTCTTTTCTAAATATTTTCAAATACAAAACACTTTGTATGCATTCTCAACGATACGAGAATCATTACAAAGATCTCCACACTAAGGCATCTTTTCAAAATATTTTCAAATACACTTAGACAAAAGTATTTTCACAGTGAGCTAGCAACTAAGAGCTCGTAGGTAACTATGGATGAAAAGGGTATTGTGATACGGTGGCAGAACCGACTGTTATACTGGTTTTGCATTTGTATTCACAAATGTTGCAGTAATCCAGATTCGCCACCGACTTTTCTTTTATCCGACAAAGGAAAGGGTGAAAAGAACAGAAAAAGACCTTTCGAGATTATTTCTAAGTAAGGGGGTAGATTATGGAAAGGGAAGGTGTTAGCACCCTTTCATCCATAGTTTATCTACGGGCTCTTAAATGCTTAGCTCATTTTGAAATACCTTGTACTTTGTGTGTTTGGAAAAGTATTTTTGAAAGCGCCTTAGTGCGGCGAAATTTATAATGTTTCTCGGAATGGTAGAGAATGTATACAAAGTGTTTGAGAATGTTTTTGAAAGAAGTTTTTTGTAAGTGTAAAAATTGTTTGAGCAAGCATCTAACAGCTATCTACTTTACTCGAAAGGTTGTTCTTTTTCTCTTTTCCTTTAGATAGTGCTATCCTACTATTAGTGAGTAGGTATCCCTAATAGTTGGATGTTTGAGGGACAACCGAAGGGACGTTTATACAGTCACAAAGGCAACTGGGCAAGAAACCTTAGTAACTACCCTAGGGCTTTAAGATCATTTTTACCGAGGGAACATTGATACGGTCATCGAGGGAATTATGATCTTTAAACTGGAGGGTAGCCACTAAAATCTCTCACATTTTGAGAGTTGAGAGTTGTGTTATATTCAGTTATTTATCTTTGCATTAGGCTTGCTAGCGTTTGTTTGTTATTCTTGCCATACAATCCTATTACACATACATCTAACATTTAATAGTTTACAAAAATTAAAAGTGCGGAAATGTAAATCCTAAACTATTACAAGGTTTCGGGGAGGGGGATTAATTACATGTCCAAAACTATGAGGGAAATAAAGAAAACGGTAAATGTAAAGTTCTAATTAATTCTATTACATCCAGTAGGCAGTTACAAAAATATGAAAATAAAACACGAAAGATAATTAACATGCGCGAATTGAAAAAACGTCTAAAAATCCTAAGGTATAAGAAAAAATCTTTTTGCTCTTTTTTGTTTTAATTAAGAAATAAAACTAATCCTAAGTCTATTTAGTTTTTTTTTAAATGTTAAAGTGATTAGTTAATTAATTTACCAAAATTAAAATTTAATTAAGAAAAATCCTAAATCTATTTTTATGTGATTTTTATGTTTGTTTATTGATTAAAATAAAAACAAAGAAATAAATAAAATGAATAAAACGATAAAATAAAGATGGGCCTAGTAGCAAAAGTAAACATGGGGTGTGGTTTGGATTTTTGTAAAGCCCAACCAGGGAGAAGCCCAGATTGGCGTTAGATTCAATGAGGGAGATCTTTAAAGGTTCATGGTGAGGCACACGTCTGAGGCCTTCAAATCTGGATCAGATAGGGATCCATTGGTTATGATCATGTGGTGTTTGGTGTACGCGTGGAATCTGTAAGCATTGGATGTGCAAGACAATTGTTAGAAAAAATGAAAAGAATGACCTGTGTATCAAAATCCATGTCTCTTCCCTTTGATTCGAACCTCCCCCTAATTCGACCCCCTTGAGTCTAAATCTGGATTATTTTGGCTTGAAACTACCTATATCATGAGCTTTAAAGGCAAATTCAGATCGTGCCCTAACGATGATAAGACCTTATTCATGCACGTTATCTTACATGTGATATGTTCATACAAACACAAACAACATTAGTAGCACAAATATGCAAGCAATATGTATTTAAATGGCTTAGAAATGCAGTTTTGATTTTGTAAATCCTTACCAATTAGAGATGCTTCAGTCTGTAACCCTGGGCGTGGAACTACTCGTGTAAGGGCTTGGGTGGCTTCCTGGAAGTCTCAGGAGAATGATTTGGGTGTTAGTTTGGATTGAGAAGGTCTGCGAAGCTGGTTTTGAACTTTGACAACTTATGAGATTTTTGAGAGTTTTTGTGAGGAAGTGTTTTTGTGTGACTCTTTGAGACAATTTTTTGTGTCTCCCCTGCTTCGGATTTGGTCTTGTATTTATAGGGGTGCAGTGGTGAAAAAATATGGCATGAATCAACCATTAACTATGGCTTTGAAAACAAAATCATCAGATTTGAAAAGTTTCCATTCTGAGATATTTCATGCCATTTTGAACTTTGAGTGAACCTGGACGTGTTTCATCCCATTAGGTGTTCTTTTCGACTTGCATCTCCATTTTACCTCAATTGATTCTTTCGACAAGCTCCCAAGCTTTATTATTTTCGATGGCTCTGAGTTCCAATTAGAATTGCTCAAGGATTCATCATCATAGCTTCTTCAATTAAGTCACCATCTGCATCGATTGCTTGATCTAGAAACATCATCCTAATCAAACAGTTCTTATTCCTTTCGTTCTCCTTTCCCTCAATTCGACCAATCTAAGTATCACCTCTTCATCTTGACTTTTTGAAGCTTCACTCTGTTCTTTTCGATCTCCTTTCCTTCAATTCTACCAATCGAAGTATCAACTCTTCATCTTAACTTGTCGAAGATTCGTTCTGTTCTTTTCGGTCTCCTTTCCTTCAATTCAACTGTAGGTGTTTAGGTATTGGCTTGCATTTTTGGTAAACTCCAAGTGTATGTATGAATGTCATGACTGATGTCATAACATTCTAGTTCAGGTTGTACTAACTCTTTAGGTACATATGCAAAAAAATATTGTAACTCAAATACTGATGTTTATAAGTGTGTATCTGAGCATGTTTGCAAAATGATCACATTTAGCTAATCAGTAGACAGGTTTTCTCAGATGTCATAACAGATGTTATGACATCCTGTTCTGAACTAGCAGGATTACAGGATTGGATAAGTCTGAGTTTTTTCAGGAAATAACTCAGTCCTTCCTAAACAGAATCCTGCGTTTTCTGAGGAGTAACCTCGCTCAATCCTAACCTGATCAACAAAGTACTGTGACCTGGTCTTTAGGTCAAACGGAATCAACCCTAGGTTTTTGGAAACCCTAACTGAAGTTGCAGCTGCTATATATTCAACAGAGCTGCGGTTTTTGAAGTCATCCCTGCTGATTGATTAGAAGATCAAGTTTGTAATCTGTATAGATTTGTTTATTGTACTCCAAGCAATTATCATTGTGATAAGTGTCTTGGAATAGGTTTCAATTGTAAGGGTTGTGTAGCACTCAAAGCTTTGAAGCAAGAGTGTTTGAATGTTACTTGACTAAAGCTGTGAAGCAGAGTCAAGTTAGTTGTGTACATCACTCAAAGCTGTGAAGCACGAGTGATTGTGTTACTTGATTAAAAAGCTGTGAAGCTTAATCAAGAGTGTGTTTTGAAGAGTGTCTTCATCAATTCTCAAGTCAAATTGGTTTATGTATCACTGCTGTGATTGAGGGGGAGTGAGTAGGAACTCAGGTTTAAGTTGTACTTAGATTAGAATTGCATTGGGTAGGTCTTAAGTGAAGGAGATAAACTGGTTGGTTTATTCCTGAATTAACATCTCTTATAGTGGATTCTCTCCCTGGCTTGGTAGCCCCCAGAGTAGGTGTTGTTGCACACTGAACTGGGTAAACAATTGACTGTGTTGTTTACTGCTTTTGTATTTACTGTCATATAGTAAGTCAGATACGGTGTCATAACATTGGACGTGACATTAAGTATCTGTAGCCAGAATTTTCAATTTGTATCAGAGCAGGCACCCTGCCTGTATTACTGGGTGAGATCTAGGGATATCACTTTCTGGCACTATGGACAAAGAAGGAGTTTTTGGAAATAGACCACCCATTCTGGATGGAACTAATTATGACTACTGGAAACCTCGTATGATTGCCTTCCTAAAATCTCTGGACAAAAAGGCTTGGAGAGCTGCTGACAAAGGATGGATTCATCCCACCATAACTGAAAGAGATGGGACAATCAGTCTGAAGCCTGAGGAAGAGTGGAGTAAAGAAGAAGATGAGTTAGCTCTGGGAAATTCAAAAGCCTTAAATGCCTTGTTCAATGGAATTGATAGAAACATCTTCAGATTAGTACATCAATATGAACTGGCCAAGGAAGTTTGGGACACCCTCAAAACTACTCATGAGGGCACTTCCAAAGTAAAGATGTCAAGGCTTCAGATGTTGACCACTAAGTTTGAGAATCTAAAAATGATGGAAGATGAAACCATCCATGAATTTCACATGAACATCTTGGAGATTGCCAACACCTCAGGAGCACTGGGAGAAAAAATGTCAGAAGAAAAACTGGTGAGGAAGATTCTCAGATCCTTGCCTAAAAGATTTGCAATGAAGGTAACTGCCATAGAGGAAGCCCAGGACATTAGCAAGTTAAAAGTGGATGAACTTATTGGGTCTCTTCAGACTTTTGAGATGGGGATCACTGATAATGGTGACAAGAAGAACAAAAGCATAGCACTTGTAACCAACACTGATGTTGAACACAAGGAGGATGAAGAAGAAAACATATCAGAAGCCATTGCCATGCTTGGAAGACAGTTCAACAGGCTCATCAAAAGAATGGACCCAAAGTCAAGGTCAAATGTTCATAACATTCCTTCTGACATTGACAGTTCCAGCAGAAGACCAAGATCAGAAGATAAGGAAAACCAAGGCAGAGGAATTCAATGCCATGGATGTGAAGGATATGGACATATTCGAGCTGAATGTCCTACCTTTCTTAAGAAGCAAAAGAAAGGAATGACTGTTACTTGGTCTGACTATGATTCAGAAAGCAATTCTGAAGAAGAATCTGCCAAACTAGTTACTGCCCTAACTAGTGTTTGTACTTCTGAAAGTGACACCAGTAATGAAGAAGTAACATTTGAAGAACTGGCTGATACCTACAAGAAATTGTGTATCAGAAGTGGTGAAGTCTGTGTGCAAAATGAGAAACAATCAAAACTCATTGTAAAGCTGGAGGCTGAAAAGAGAGCAAATCTTGAAACTATAAGTCATTTAGAAGGAGAAGTTCAACTGCTGAACTCACAACTGAATCAAATGACCAAATCAGTCAAGATGTTGACAAATGGAACTGACAAATTAGAAGAGATTCTTCAGGCTGGACAAAATATGGGAAATAAATCTGGCCTAGGATTTGTGGAAACAAAGAAATTTGTTACCAGGAAGCAAATGTCAAACCAGATGTCTCAACATTACTCTCAACATCAGGGACAGAGACACATGAAGAAGAGGTACCAAAGATGGAGATGTCATCATTGTGGGAAATATGGTCACATAAAGCCCTTCTGCTACAGACTACATGGATATCCTAATCAGAAATCAGATGTCAAACCTAAGTCTAAAAAGGTACCACACGCTCCTCAATGGAAGAAAAAGGCTATTGCACTGATAGCACACACTTCCCTGAAGATCTCAGCAAAGGAAGATTGGTACTTTGACAGTGGATGTTCCAGACACATGACTGGATTCAAAAATCTCCTCAATAATGTTATGCCTCACACCACCAGTTTTGTGACCTTTGGAGATGGTGCTAAAGGAGAAATCAAAGGAGTTGGTAATTTGGACTACCCTGGAGTTCCAAGTCTGAATAAGGTACTGCTGGTGAAAGGGTTGACTACTAATCTCATCAGCATCAGTCAATTATGTGATCTAGGATTTATGGTCAACTTCTCAAGATCTGAATGTCTAGTGTTTAATGAAAAACTAGATATTGTAATGAGAGGAATAAAATCCAAAAATAACTGTTATGTGTGGCAGCCTGAGAACACTGATATCCCCACTTTGAGTCAAATCATCAAAGAAGAAAAAGATATGAAACAGTGGCAGCATAAACTTGAAGGAATGAAAAGAGCTATTCCTATGGAAGATGTCAGAAGAACTCCTAAACTACAGGCTGATAATATATGTGATGTGGCAAAGAACAAGTCTCATAAATTCTGTTCTCAAAAATTCTGGTCAACACAGATGCTACCTGAAGACAATGTTACACAAGATGTTGTGACATTGTGGTGTGATATTCTGAAAACATTCAACATTTCCTTAAACCCTATTGACTTTGGAGAGAAGAAATCATTTAAACTGAAACATAGTTTCTCTGAGCTTCAGCTAACTGATTCTTCTACCAAGGTGCTTGTTGGAAATCAACTTGAAAATTTGAGGGGCAGATTGGGCATTCACCAACATGAGAAATTATAGCAATTAGTTTTGCTGAAAACAAGGGTTAAAAGGATTAATTCTATTAAGTCTATATTTAGTGGGTTAATCATATTCACTCACAATTCCTTCAAAAGCCTTCAGAAGTTGAAAAGACTCCCTTGTACTCCCTATCTCTCTCATCCTTGCAACCTGTTTTCTCCTCCCAATCAAAGAGTTTTCTCAAATTGCTACTGCTACTCAACGTTAAACACAATGTCTCAGACATCATCTTCCACTATGGCGGCTTCGTCTCACTCTTCATCATCGTCATCTGATCAAGATTCTAGGGCAATCACGACATGCATAGAATCTGAAGTACTTGAGGTCACTCCTCTCAGGGAGATGGCAACTAACCCAGCCAAAATCAAGAAGCTCAGGACCAGACATGCAGGAAGAGCTCAAGCTGCAGTCTCTGGTAATTCTTCTCTTCCTTCATCTACTATACCTAATAAAGAAGGAACAGTTCAAGTACACCAAGCTATTGCTAGACTGGTTACTAGCATTCTGAGTGGCAACCAATCTGTACCGGGGATTTCTATTCCTTTGAATCAATCTGAAAGTCCAAATGTGGAAGGTTCTGAAAATATAGATGTCACTGAGGATGTTGTGACACCAAAAGACAACATTCAGAATCCCTCTGAAAAGGCTGCTGATCCACCTATCATTGATGTGGATGAAGAGTACTCAGATAATGAACTGATTGCTAATGTGAACCCTAGCATTGCTAGGAGATTGATGAAAAGAAAAAGTAGTGAGACTGTTAAACCTAAGAAGTCCAAGGCTGAAGGGATGGCTGAAAAAATTCAGACAAAAGGGAAGAAGGCACAGGTGCTGACTGCTAGACAACCAATCTCCAAGAAAAGAAAAGAACCTGAAACTTCTGACTCTGATGATGAATCAGAATTTGAGATTGACATTGACAATGCTCCCATCAGAAGGAAGCTCCCTTCCAGCAAGATTGCTAGAGTGCCTGAAGTGCCAACTGACAACATCTCCTTTCATCATCCTGATAATGCAAACAGGTGGAAGTATGTTTGCTTGAAGAGAATAGCCTTGGAGAGAGAACTCAACAATGATGCTTTGGAGTGCAAAGACATCATGGAGCTGATCAGGAATGCTGGGCTAATAAAGACTGTGATGAAGTTTGGCAAATGTTATGAAAATCTGGTTAAAGAGTTTGTAGTGAACTTATCCAATGATTGTGCTGATGGGAGGTCAGCTGACTTTGAGAGTGTGTTTGTTAGAGGAAGAAGGGTCAAGTTCTCTCCATCAGAAATCAACAAGTTTCTTGGAAGAACGAATAAGGACTGTCCTGATCTAGAGGCAACTGACAATGAAGTATGCTTGACCATCACTGCCAGGCAAGTAAAGTGCTGGCCATTGAAAGGGAAGTTGAATGCTAGTAAACTCAGCATGAAATTTGCCATCTTGCATAAAATAGGTGCAGCAAACTGGGTGCCTACAAATCACAAATCAACCATCTCCACAGGATTGGGGAGATTCATCTATGCTGTAGGAACCAAGACTGCCTTTGACTATGGAAGGTACATTTTTGAACAAATCTTGAAGCATGCTGGCAGTTATGCTGTCAAAGGACCAATTGCCTTTCCCTCCCTCCTTTGTGGAATCATCCTTGCACAATATCCTGACATACTTGTAGCAAGAGATACAGTCTGCAAAAGAGCCCCTGCCCTTGGCCTGCACTACAAACTGTTTCAGGGATCCCATGCTCCAGACATTGTCATAACATCAGCTGAGACATCGTCTGCAAAGAGCCAGTTCAAAACATCAGATGTCATAGCTGTCTTAAAAGAAACTTGCAAAGATCTGGATGCTAGAAAAAGGACCCTAGAAGCACTAATTGCCAAGCTAGAAAAGGATGAAGCTGAAGCAAGCATGAGGGAAGAAGATGAAGAAAGTGGCTCCTCTGAGTCTGATGACAGTACTTGAAGGATGATTGCTGCTTGGTGGTGTTGCTGGTGGAGTTTGGAAGTATGTTCTGCTATTGTCTGCTGCTGATCTCATTATTTTGTCTTGGATAACTGTATTACTTTATAAACATGTAATCTTTGGCCCATTTGTGGCTAAAGTGGGGGAGAATATTTGGTACTGCTTAATTAGTACTTAACACTATATTTTTCTGCTGTCATTTATTTCTGCTGCTATCTATCTATCTCTGATTGTTTAGGGACTTTAGCCAAAAATCTGCCAAAGGGGGAGTTTGTAGGTGTTTAGGTATTGGCTTGCATTTTTGGTAAACTCCAAGTGTATGTATGAATGTCATGACTGATGTCATAACATTCTAGTTCAGGTTGTACTAACTCTTTAGGTACATATGCAGAAAAATATTGTAACTCAAATACTGATGTTTATAAGTGTGTATCTGAGCATGTTTGCAAAATGATCACATTTAGCTAATCAGTAGACAGGTTTTCTCAGATGTCATAACAGATGTTATGACATCCTGTTCTGAACTAGCAGGATTACAGGATTGGATAAGTCTGAGTTTTTTCAGGAAATAACTCAGTCCTTCCTAAACAGAATCCTGCGTTTTCTGAGGAGTAACCTCGCTCAATCCTAACCTGATCAACAAAGTACTGTGACCTGGTCTTTAGGTCAAACGGAATCAACCCTAGGTTTTTGGAAACCCTAACTGAAGTTGCAGCTGCTATATATTCAACAGAGCTGCGGTTTTTGAAGTCATCCCTGCTGATTGATTAGAAGATCAAGTTTGTAATCTGTATAGATTTGTTTATTGTACTCCAAGCAATTATCATTGTGATAAGTGTCTTGGAATAGGTTTCAATTGTAAGGGTTGTGTAGCACTCAAAGCTTTGAAGCAAGAGTGTTTGAATGTTACTTGACTAAAGCTGTGAAGCAGAGTCAAGTTAGTTGTGTACATCACTCAAAGCTGTGAAGCACGAGTGATTGTGTTACTTGATTAAAAAGCTGTGAAGCTTAATCAAGAGTGTGTTTTGAAGAGTGTCTTCATCAATTCTCAAGTCAAATTGGTTTATGTATCACTGCTGTGATTGAGGGGGAGTGAGTAGGAACTCAGGTTTAAGTTGTACTTAGATTAGAATTGCATTGGGTAGGTCTTAAGTGAAGGAGATAAACTGGTTGGTTTATTCCTGAATTAACATCTCTTATAGTGGATTCTCTCCCTGGCTTGGTATCCCCCAGAGTAGGTGTTGTTGCACACTGAACTGGGTAAACAATTGACTGTGTTGTTTACTGCTTTTGTATTTACTGTCATATAGTAAGTCAGATACGGTGTCATAACATTGGACGTGACATTAAGTATCTGTAGCCAGAATTTTCATCAACCAATCGAAGTATCACCTCTTCCTCACTATACCTGAAACATATTGATCTAGAAACTCTAATATTACTCATATTTGGCTGATTCGACCCTAAGTCCTTCTATGAAATCACACCTCGTTCGAAGGTTGCATATCCTTTGAACCATTAGACTTCCACATGCTTCTTCAAAGCTTTTGAATTCAAAATATTCATCATTTCAAAGCGCCAATTCAAATCAACATGATAGTCGAAATGCCTTCCCTTGAAACCCTTCGAATAGTTTATAATTCAATAGTTCGAAAACGAACCCTTCGAAGCTCGTTACTAGCTATTCATCAATCGAAGGATTCATAAAAGCCTCCTCACATTTTCTTTCGAACTATCCTTTTTTCGATTATAGTGTCCATTATTCAAAACTTATGTAATCGAAATCCCAGCTAACACTGCTTCGTTGGGCATCTATTCTGAATGTATATTGCTGTCGAAGCTGCTTTGACCCAAAATCTCTTAGGCATATTTTTAGCTTTCAACTTGCACCTCGTCATGTTCCGTGCACTTCTTTTATTTCTTTCAACTAAGCCATTATGCCTAGGCGTATAGGGTTCCATGGAAATCATTTGAAGCTTCTTTAGATTTGAGGACTTTAATGAGCATGCCTTGAATAAAATGGGAGGGAAAATTTTGGGGTACAACAGCTGCCCCTGTTCAATCTTCTTAAACCTGAAGATTTAGATTGGCTTGTCTGCCTTTCATGATCTGAAGGTGGAAGATGATTGAACAATAGAGTGACCAGAAATTTGCACTCGCATGAAGTAACGCCATTGGTTGATGATATTAGGAATGGGCTTACATGTGCCATTTGGAGAAGATAACTGAGAGTTATCGAAGATGGGCTTAAAGATGCCATCCAAAGTAGATGCTGACTTCATAAGAGGTCTCTTTGTGGGGATTCCTGTTCCTGTTGTCTGATGAAGACTCCGCTGGGGAATGTTGATTTCTGTTCTTTTGCTTGAGGAAAACTCTTTGAGGAATGGAGCCTAGGAGCTTTAGTTATCTATGGCTCTACTGAGGAGTTATCTCTGGACTAGAGAGATGAAAGTTAGCTGTTTTCTGGTTGAAATCCAGTCTTCACTGTAACTTGTTGAGGGTAATAAAGTTGGCTGTCATCTGGTCATATTCCAGGCTTCACAGTGACTTACTGGGGAAAATGAAATTAATCGTTATCTGGTCGGGTCCAGGCCTTGTAGTAATTGAAGAGGTTGAACTGTTATCTGGTCGGGTCTAGGCTTCAACTTGAACTTGAGGTATACTATCACCTGGTCAGGTCCAGGATTTGCAGTGTTGTAAACTACTATCTGGAGATATATGAGAAGGAACCTGTATAGGGCTGCTTTGGGATGAGCCCGTGTAAAGCTGCATCTGAAAATTGCAATAAGGAATCCGTGTAAGATTGGTCCAGGATGAGCCCGTGTAAAGTTGAATCTGGAAATATATTAGAAGGAGCCTGGGTAGGGCTGCTTCGTCTGGTCATGTAGATAGTTTCCCCGTCTTATTTTGGGAATTGATCCACAACCAGTTGTTCATAGTAGTTGCCCTGTCTGGTTTCAGGAATTAATCTGGAACTGTTTTTGTTGGTTGTTGAGATAGTTGCCATGTCTGGTTTCAGTAATTCATCTCTAACCTGGTCTTGTAGATAGTCACCCCGTCTTGTTTCAGGAATTAATCTATAATCAGTTGTTCACAGATAGTTTCCCTGTCTGGTTTTAGGAATTAATCTGGAACTGCTTTTGTTGGTCGTTGAGATAGTTTCCCTGTCTGGTTTCAGGAATTAATCTCTAACCTGGTCTTGTAGATAGTCACCCCATCTTATTTCAGGAATTGATCTACAATCAGTTGTTCACAGATAGTTGCCTTGTCTGGTTTCAGGAATTAACCTGGAACTATTTTTGTTGGTCGTTGAGATAGTTGCCCTGTCTGGTTTCATGAATTAATCTCTAACCTGGTCTTGTAGATAGTCGCCCCGTCTTGTTTCGGGAATTTATCTACAATAAGTTGTTCACAGATAATTGCCCTGTCTGGTTTCAGGAATTAATCTGGAATATTCTCTTTCTGGTTGTTGAGATAGTTTCCCTGTCTTGTTTCAGGAATTAATCTCTAACCTGGTCTTGTAGATAGTTGCCCCGTCTTGTTTCAGGAATTGATCTACAATCAGTTGTTCACAGATAGTTACCCTGTCTGGTTTCAGGAATTAATCTGGAATCTTCTCTTTCTGGTTGTTGAGATAGTTGCCCTGTCTGGTTTTAGGAATTAATTTCTAACCTGATTTTGTAGATAGTCTCCCCGTCTTGTTTCAGGAATTGATCTACAATGAGTTGTTCACAGATAGTTGCCCTGTCTTATTTCAGGAATTAATCTGGAACTTGCTTTTGTTGGTCATTGAGATAGTTGCCATGTCTGGTTTCAGGAATTAATTTCTAACCTTAGAGAAAGAAAGATAGTTTCCCCGTCCTGTTTCGGGTGTTAATCTTCAATTTGTTCATGTAGATAGTTGTCTTGTCTTGTTTCAGGTATTAATCTACAATCAGTTGTTCTCAAATAGTTGTCCTATCTTGTTTCAGGTATTAATATGGAACTTTTGAAAATTGTTGATGATATTCGTCTGTTGATCTTTCCTGAAAAGGCAAAGAATTAGCTGTATGCAATATCATGATGCATGAAATGCATTGGGTAATGATGTCTTCAAAATAACTGAGACTATGATATATGCACTTGTACTGCATATGCTATGACGTTTGTAAAATGATGTATAAATGCAATATGCGAATGTATCAGTTGTTTCATTGCAGTGTTGTTGAACTAGGGAAAATAAATCTCTGATTGTTGCTAGGGATGAAGAATAAAAGTCTTCAAATTTTGTTGAAGTTGAAATGCTGGGAGATGGATTTCCATTGCTAGAGAAATAAACTCTATTGGGGAAAGGAAACTCCGCAAACCGCTTGGGGATTTTATGAAGTTCTGTTGGGGAAAGGAAACTCCGCAAACCGCTTGGGGATTTTATGAAGTTCTGTTGGGGAAAGGAAACTCCGCAGACTTCCTGGAGATTTTTGTGGAGCCCTGTTGGGGAACCCAAGAATTTTATGAACAATGCTGGGGAATTCTCCAAGATGCTGGAGAAATGATTGAAACTCTTGATCCTGTTTAAGACACGCCGGTATATCTGAAATCATTTAGGCTATACGCTGAAGATATGGCGGTGACATGTGGGAGGATGCCCCTGTTCCTATACCTACTGGAGAATGTATCCTTACTGATGACGAACTCTGCGAAGATAGTCCCCTGGGGGTGGTTACTCTGTGGGGCTTTTGTGGATAGCTTGAATGTTATCCCAACTCCTGGAGTCTTGAGTAAATGTTGATCAGGGTGATAAGCCTTAAACTGATAGACAAATAATGAGATGACAAGTCATAGTCGTACGCTTTAATCCCTAACTTTTTCCTGGACTGTCCTTTCAGATTTTCAGTCCACTGGGATACCCTTTTTTGCCCAAGCCGCCTTTTCAGGTTTTTGACTTGCCGGGTGTACAGTTTTATTTATATATCCCTAATTTTTTCCCGAACTCCTTTGGTTCGTCGGGATGCCCTTACTTTTGCCTAGGCCAGTCAACCTAGCAGGTCTGTTTTCATGCGTGGTATTTTCCGACTATGTCCACATTCACATGGTGCAGAAAATTGTCACTGCCCATAGTAGTAAGTGTTGCAGCACTGCTAGAAAAATGTTTGCTTGATCGCGCGTGGCCCTTCCTGTTCAATGCCCCAAGTGATTCAGATGGAGGTCTGTCCCTGGCTATTTGGAGCTTTTGAGGGATTCCTTGAATCTTGGCTCGACTGCCCCCAGATCAATTTAGACACCATGTCATGTCTCTTGATTATGAAAGGCCTGTTACTGGAAATGTCTTCCCATCTGAGGTAATTTTGTTCACTGAGAGGATTTTCGTTCATTTAATATTCATCGTGCGAATTTCTCTGTTGTTGAACAATTAGTTATATGCAAACAATGGTATTAGAAATGCAAAGCTTATATATGTCTTGAAGTTTTTGAAAATGCATTTTTTTAGTAAAACAAAAATTTGCAAGAATGTGATATCAACTCAGGATTTATAGCAAGCCTTACAAGAGTCAGGATACCTTTTTGTAATAGTATGCTTTCGAAGTAACCCATGCTTCAGTTAGGACTCTTAAGGGTTGTAACTTGGCTTGGTTCACGGTTTAAGAAACAAAGGATAAAGGCTCGAAATTTATTTTTACCCAACCCGTTATTCGTGATGTTCTTCAGTCCTATACTCAGTTAACTGTGCGTCTAGATCCCAATTGAGTCTGGAATCCTTTCACTGATATTCTGGTGATGGTTCGAATACCGAAAGTTTATTTGAGAAGACAATCATCATTTTTTTGTAATATTTTTGTTGAGGATTCGTAGCTACCTCTTTCTTTATTTTATTATCCCTACTTTTTGCCTGAACTGTTTCTTTTGTGATTACAGTCAGCGGGATACCCTCATTTTTTTCTTAAGGCTCCTTCATAGGTTTTGACTTAGCGAGATTTTCTTTTGAGAGATAATGACTGCCTATTTTAATGATTATGCGGAACCATCACCATCTTTTGTTTTGGAATGATACCTATGACACTACATGTCATGTACGAAAGGAAATATTGCGATTGAATGCACCATTGAATTAACTGAGAAACCACCCTACCCCAGGTTTTGATTAAGGGTTTCAATTTGCGAGAGAAAGAAAACTCCTACTTCCTAGGATCAAAGGGGTTGACTAGGTATTATCTTCCTTATAACTCAACTGATTAGGATTTGAAACAATGCCTGTACATCGTCAGCCAGGTCTGTTCAAAATCATACTGTAGAGATTATGGTATCTTTTCGTCATCCTCCCCCTAAAGGCTTACAACTTTTAATCGAGAGTTGAATATCAAAAAAGGAAGTGAAAGCATAGTTTCAGTATAGTGACAACAAATGGATTAATTCAAGACAAACATATGCAATGCATTAATGGAATAACAAAGTTTGACATGAAATAAGTGTTCTAACAATCAAAAGAAGTTACAATTTGAAAATTCTAATGAACAAAAAGCCTCTATGTCTGAACTTGACACTTCAGATGGTGTTCCTTTGGGGGATAGCAGAAGAATTCAGTCTGACCATCTTGTGTGAACTCTAGCACCCCTTTTTCAATCAGGTCCTGAATCTTATTTTTCAATGCCCAACAACTATTCGTATCATGTCCAGGACTATTGGAATGGTATGCACGCATTGCATCAGGATGATAGCTAGGAGCAGAGGTATTGGGATTCCGAGGAGGATCCCTCAACGTAATCAACTCCATCTTCAACATGTGTTGTAATACTTGAGCCAATGACATGTTGATTTTGGTGAATTTACTTTTGGGCGTGTCCTGCTTATGCTGATTTCCTTGTCGTTGTTGCGACATCGATGCTGGATTAGAGATATGCACTACCCCCACAGATTGGTTGGGATTACTCTTATTGCGTCCCTTCTAGTTGTACACAGTACTAGACTCCTTCTTTCCATGGTATGGTCTCTTTTGAGCACCTGAAGATGCAGTCCCCTGAATTTCACCGCTCTTGAGTTTATTTTCAACATGCTCCCGCATGAACAGTCACCCAATTCCCTATCTGCCAAGAGAGGTTGATCATTCATTAGGCCCGAAGCTCTAACAGTTTACCCCAGGCGGCCGTATCTGTCTTGATGAAGCTTGCTTATGAGAATTCTCAACTCTTCTTTTCCTCGAGATAAATCTTGGACAATAGCCATCTGACTACTCATTTGGATTCTCATCCTTTCCATCACAGCTTGTAATTGTTCCAACTGGTCATCCTTGTTGTCGTCAGGATTTTTCTTGGTCAAGTTCCCAGCGAGGAGTGCTTTCTATTCTTCTTTCCCCTTGGATAGGTTCAAGAACATTTCCTTGAACTGAGCATCCTGAGTTTGGAGATCTCTGTCGTTCTATTTGAGAGTCATTTTTCTGCTAAAATAAACAGCGAGAAAATGAGAAACCTGTACTGGAAGACTTGTTATGTAATGACATGCATGCAATGTTTTCAAGGATCTCGCGGGGTAAACACAAGAAAAATGTTTAAATTTTGATTGCATCTTTGATGGAAGAACTTTCGTATCATTGAATATCCTTCTACGAGAATCAAGCTCACCATGTCGAGTGGATAATAGCCTCTGACTCAAGTTATCGTGTTTTGGTCTTTTGACGTCATTGGCTAGAGGAAAATAAATCCCCTTTCCCCCTTACTAGACATCCGGTTTATCATAATCTGCACCACAGGCTCTTGAGATCATTGAAATGGTTAAGGAAATGCTATGGTATGATGCTATGATGTGTATGTTATGCCTCAAGCAAAAGTGTAAGGTGACGAAGACAAGTAAGTCTTGCAAGAAGTCTAAGTTATTAGATAATGACTACAAACAAGTCCTGTAAGGAGTACAAACAAATCCCTGCAACGAGTTCAAGTTATTAGATAATGAAAGCAGACAAGTCACACAAGTAGCCTTAGGTTTAGGCTTTCATGGAGTTTAAAGGTAAGTACCTTCTTAAAGTTTCAGTTGGCTCAACCTGTCCTAGAAAAGTAACCGGGTTCTAAGAAGTCTCAATATCACTGACCTTTCTTTATCAGGCATTGTTTTAGCTCAAGCAATCATTTCTCACAACCAAAATATCCCGAAAGTACAATCTCAATGAGTGTAGCATCGAGTATCCACCAATCCTCAGCTTTATACCGAGGCCGGTTATCTCACTACTTTCTAATGGCCAAGTTTGTTCAACTAAGGTTCTAAGATTCGTTAGTGCTTTATGACACCATACATCGGCCCTGTATTCTCCTCGATTTAACACAAGGGATACCGGTACCAACAAATGTGTCACACTAACGCATCCATCTCTTCAACCATATCGGTATACGCCGTACAATCTCCACGATCTATTGCTGCTTACCTAAAAGGTGCCCCAGATCCGGGTGTAGGATCTTTTAGTAACAACCCAAACAAGCCCTCAAAAGTAAAGCATTCAAAACACACAATCTAAAGAAATTTAAAATGAACAAAACTCTAAGGTAACCCCACTTTATAAGTATACTCCCCAATAGAGTTTCCAGTTCTGTGATACGGTGGCAGAACCGACTATTATACTGGTTTTACGGTTGTATTCGCAAATGTTGCGGTAAGCAAGAGTCGCCATCGAATTTTCTTTTATCCAACAAAGGAAAGGTAGAAAAGAATATAAAAAGACCTTTCGAGATTATTTCTGAGTAAGAGGGGTAGATTATGGAAAGGGAAGGTGTTAGCACCCTTTCCATCCATAGTTTATCTACGGGCTCTTAGATGCTTAGCTCATTTTTAAATACCTTGTGCTTTGTGTGTTTTGAAATGTATTTTTGAAAGCGACTTAGTGCGGAGAACTTTGTAATGTTTCTCAGAATGGTAGAAAACGTAGACAAAGTGTTTGAAAATGTTTTTTAAAGAAGTTTTGTGTAAGTGTAAAAATTGTTTGAGCAAGCATCTAACATCTATCTACTTTACTCGAAAGGTTGTTCTTTTCCTCTTTTCCTTTAGACAATGCTATCCTACTATTAGTGAGGGACAATCGAAGGGACGTTTATACAGTCACAAAGGCAACTGGGCAAGAAACCTTAGTAACTACCCTAGGGCTTTAAGATCATTTTTACCGAGGCAACATCGAGAGGGTCATCGAGGGACTTATGATCTTTAAACCGAAGGGTAGCCACTAAAATCTCTCACATTTTGAGAGTTGTGACTGGTTTCCGAAGGCAACCAAAGTGGGGTACCCTAGAGGTGTGCGTGTGAAATTTTGTTATATTCAGTTATTTATCTTTGCATTAGGTTTGCTAGCGTTTGTTTGTTATTCTTGCCATACAATCCTATTACGCATACATCTAACAGTTAATAGTTTGCAGAAATTTAAAGTGCAGAAATGTAAATCCTAAACTATTACAAGGCTTCGGGGAGGGGGATTAATTACATGTTCAAAACTAGGAGGGAAATAAAGAAAACGGTAAATGTAAAGTCCTAATTAATTCTATTACATCCAGTAGACAGTTACAAAAATATGAAAATAAAATACAAAAGATAATTAACATGCGCAAGTTGAAAATACGTCTAAAAATCCTAAGGTATAAGAAAAAATATTTTTGTTGTTTTTTGTTTTAATTAAGAAATGAAATTAATCCCAAGTCTATTTGATTTGCAAAAAAAATGTTAAAGTGATTAGTTAATTAATTTACCAAAATTAAAATTTAATTAAGAAAAATGCTAAATCTATTTTTATGTGATTTTTATATTTGTTTATTTATTAAAATAAAAAGAAAGAAATAAATAAAATGAATAGAACGAGAAAATAAAGATGGGCCTAGTAGCAAAAGTAAATAGGGGTGTGGTTTGGATTTTTATAAAGCCCAACCAGGAAGAAGCCTAGACTGGCGTTGGATTCAATGAGGAAGCTCTTTGAAGGTTCATGGTGAGGCACACGTCTGAGGCCTTCAAATCTGGATCAGATAGGGATCCATTGGTTATGATCATATGGTGTATGATGTACGCATGGAATCTGCAAGCATTAGATATGCAAGACAATTGTTAGAAAATACTAAATGAACAACCTGTGTATCGAAACCCATGTCTCTTCCCTTTGATTCGAACCTCCCCCTAATTTGAACCCCTTGAGTCTGAATCTGGGTTGTTTTGGCTTGAAACTGCATGTATCATGAGCTTCGAAGGCAAATCCAGATCATGCCCTAATGATGGTACGATCTTATTCCTACATGTTATCTTACACGTGATATAATCATACAAACACAAACAACATTAGCAGCGCAAATATGCAAGCAATATGTATTTAAATGGCCTGGAAATGCAGTTTTGATTTTGTAAATCCTTACCAATAGGAGATGCTTCAGTTTGTAACCCTAGCCATGGAACTGCTCGTGTAAGGGCCTGGTTGCTTCCTGGAAGTCTTAGGAGAATGATTTGGGCGTTAGTTTGGATTGAGAAGGCCTGCAGAGCTGCTTTTGAACTTTGACAACTTATGAGATTTTTGAGAGTTTTTCTGAGGCAGTGTTTTTGTGTGACTCTTTGAGGAAAATTTTTGTGTCTCCCCTGCTTCTGATTTGGTCTTGTATTTATAGGGGTGCAGTGGTGAACAAATATGGCATGAATCAGCCATTAACTATGGCTTTGAAAGCAAAATCATCAGATTTGAAAAGTTGCCATTCTGAAATATTTCATGCCATTTTGAACTTTGAGTGAACCTGGACATGTTTCATCCTATTTGGTGTTCTTTTCGACTTGAATCTCCATTTCACATCAATTGATTATTTCTATAAGCTCCCAAGCTTTATTCTTTTCGATGGCTCTGAGTTCCTATTCGAATTGCTTAAGGCTTCATCATCATGGCTTCTTCGATTAAGTCACCATTCACATCGATTGCTTGATCAGGAAACATCAGTGTAATCAAATAGTTCTTGTTCCTTTCAATCTCCTTTCCCTTAATTTGACCAATCGAAGTATCACCTCTTCATCTTGACTTGTCGAAGCTTAGCTCTGTTCTTTTTGATCTTCTTTCCTTCAACTCGGCCAATCGAAGTATCACCTCTTCATCTTGACTTGTCAAAGCTTCGTTATGTTCTTTTCGATCTCCTTTCCTTCAATTCGACCAATCGAAGTATCACCTCTTCATCACTATGCCTGAAACATATTGATCCAAAAACTCTAAGATGACTTATATTTGGCTTATTCAACCCTAAGTGCTTCTATAAAATTACACCCCATTCGAAGGCTGCATATCCTTCGAACCATTAGACTTCAACACGCTTCTTCGAAGCTTTTGAATTCAAAATCTTCTTCCTTTCGAAGCGCCAATTCAAATCAACATGATAGTCAAAATGCCTTCCCTTGAAACGCTTCGAATAGTTTATATTAAAATAGTTTGAAAATGAACCCTTCGAAGCTCTTTACTATCTCTTCATCAATCGAACACTTCATAAAAGCCTCCTCACATTTTCTTTCAAACTATCCTTTTTTCGATCATAGTGTCCATTATTAAAAACTTGTGTAATCGAAATCCCAGCTAACACTGATTCGTTGGGCATCTATTCAGAATGTATATTGCTATCGAAGCTGCTTCGACCCAAAATCTCAGGCATATTTTTAGATTTTAACTTGCACCTCGTCATGTTCCGTACACTTCTTTTCTTTCTTTCAGCTATGCCATTATGCTGAGGCGTATAGGGTGCCATGGAAATCATTTGAAGCTTCTTAAGAAATTGAGGACTTTAATGAGCATGTCTTGAATAAAATGGGAGGGTAAATTTTGGGGTACAACAAGTGCTAACACCTTACTTTTTCATAACCTACCCCTCTTACTCAGAAATTTTTTTGAAAGGTCTTTCCTGTTCTTTTCACCCTTTCCTTTATTGGATAAAAGAAAATCCGATGGCGACTCTTGCTAACCGCAACATTTGCGATAAAACGCAAAACCAAAAAGTCTATTCTCCCACCGTATTACAAGAGCGATGAAGAATTTGAGAGATGCGCCAAGAATGAAGAATTATGAAGCAGGTTGAATTTGCAGAAGATCTTGCAATGATGAAGATGTTATCGTTTGTTGCAGATGAAGGTTGAATAATCAATGAAGCGATTCTGGGAGACTGGGGATTGGTGATGATGAAGATCTAGTTATAGGGAGTGGGATGAAGAAGGTTGCAGAGAAATGTTTGGAGAATTTCAGTCAAAGAGTTTTATGGTGATTCTTCAGGAATGTTGAAGAATGAAGGCGAAGATGAGAGGAGAGGAGAGCCTTTGTTCTGTGATTCTTCAGGGATTTTTTTTAAGAATGCCATTGAAAGAGGTAAGTTATGTTTATATATTATGTTACCAGTAGAAAAGTCAGTTATGATTGAATTGTTCTGAACCCTTGTATCTAGATTTCTGTTATAAAAAAAATGAGAAAGTTAGTTTTTTGTTATGGTTGTCTTGTCGAGCTGGAATTCTGCTTTATGATTTAATTTTATTTCTAATTTTTTGATATACTCTTCCACGGTTTGTTTCCTGATATTTCAAATGAGTGCAGGGTTATTATTACAATTT
This sequence comes from Vicia faba, assembly GCA_948472305.1. Classification (NCBI taxonomy): domain Eukaryota; kingdom Viridiplantae; phylum Streptophyta; class Magnoliopsida; order Fabales; family Fabaceae; genus Vicia; species Vicia faba. The sequence goes on along the minus strand of OX451741.1, from coordinate 1,517,620,944 downwards.
TGTGGTTTCAATACAGGGGCATGTTACAGATCTGTGTTGGGATGGTTTTAGAGCATGTTTGCAGGCTGCTAAACTATTTTTATGATTGAATTTATGGACCAGTTTTTTGCCTGCATTGGAACTGGTTCATGGCCTTGCTTGTAAGTTGTTTGGATATTGCACTATGGACAGTTTTTGCAAGGCTGTTTTGAGTATGGAAGAGCGTGGAACTTTGCATCGGTTTAGATAGAGATATGGAGAGGAATTGGTGATTTTGAATGGCTTTTGTAATGTTAGATGAATTTTTGTAATAGAAATTTGTGGATTCTTGACGTAATGTGATGAACAATAGAAATTATAATGAACTTGGATTTTTTTAAAAATTTAATATCATGATTCTCTTCCAAATTTGAACAGTTTGAATTTAATAGTCATCTTTTCTTCCATTGCTCCCAAATTCAATTTAAAATTCTTCCACTTGAAAACTTGAATCAAGTATTGATTTTGTAATGCCAAGTATTTTTCTCCAATATTTCCTTTAAATGTCATTATACAAATTCAAATAATCATGGTATAAATCCAAAATATTGGCAAGGTTATTAAAAGAGACGCGAATCTTGAATGACTCCTTGAAAGGCATAGAGAAACCTTAATGATCATGATACTCCTGAAAGAAATGAAAACCATTGATGAAAGAGCACCTCGAATAACCCTTGATTAAAAATGAGATCCTCAAAGTCGTAAAAAAACCCTAATTCCTCCATACTCAGCAACAAAAGATTGAAACCTTGGTCTTCTGAGAAATATAGAGAAATAAACTTTGTCCTAAGACCTTGGTCTCTTTTGGAGAAAAATAGCCCAGTAGCTTAAAGAGAAAGAAGTCCACGATAAACAAACTTCACACCCCTAATTCCACAACTAATTACACAAAGGAAAACCAGATGAACCAATCGTAATTTGATTAATACACAAAGAGAAACCCTAATTCCCCCTTCGTTGCGCAAAGAAGCCTCAAAAGAAACAATCCTTTTTTGGATACATACACCTCAAACCACTGTTGAACCCAAATATTGCACGACCAAGGAAATTTGAACCTCAGGCGCTTTATGGAAATGTGAATGTATGCTATGAAGATGAATGCAAAAGCCTAAGCCAGATAAGAGAAATTACGAGGGCAAATTTTGGGGTACAACAGACACCATTAAAAAAAACCATTAGAGTCATAATCATAAAGCGTAAGGCTTCATAAATCATCCATTAGGGCTCCTCGATCCAGAATCAAGCTATACTTATCATCTCATCCATCTGACGAAGTTCGATAGCATGGGTCGAGCTTATCTCAAAAATCCCAATTACGCATTCGTATTTCAAAGCTCAACATCCATTTACACATATCTAAGTCACTTATTACATGCATCAATCAATCATTACATTTCATGCATCAATCAAATACATATTGTAATACGGCGGGAGAATTGACTTGAGTTTTTTGAGTTTTATTGCAAATTTTGTGGATATCAAGAGTCGCCACCGACTTTTCTTTTATCCAATAAGGAAAAGGTGAAAAGAACAAGAAAGACCTTTGATATGTTTTCTTGAGTTCGAGGGGTAGGTTATGAAAAGGGAAGGTGTTAGCACCCTTTTCATCCATAGTTATCTATGGGCTCTTAGTTGCTTGCTAAATCACTTTTGAAATTTCTTTATTTCGAATGTGTTTGTGGTGGGTTTTGAAAGTATTTTTGAAAAGCGCTTTCGTTTAGGCAAACTTTGTAAAAATTCTCGTCTCTATAAGAATGCATACAAAGTGTTGGACTTTTTGAAAATATTTCATGTTTTGAAAGTGTTTTATGTGTTTGAAAAGATGTTTGTTTTTTGAAGATGGATTGTGAGCAAGCAACTAAGAACATTCTACCTACTCAAAAAGTCTTTTGTTCATTTCTCTCTTCCTTTGACATTGCTATGTTACCATTGATTGATAAGAAATCCTATCTTTGGATGTAAAGGGGCGGGCATGGGTCATCGTATAGTCATAAAATGAAATGTTGTGAGATACCTTAGCTTTTTTATTAAGGGTCTAATCTCATTTTGAAGACAACATTCAAAGCGTCATCGAGGGGCTATGATCTTGTATTTTTTATTATTTTTGCTAAGATGTCTCACATGCATACCATGACTATTTATTTAAGGCAACAAAGTGGAGTTAACCTTAGAGGTACAAAATGTGAAAGTTTTTTGTATTTCATGCTTGATTTATCTTGAATTAGAGTTTTCTAAGCATTGATTTTATTTTTCCATACAAGCCCTAATTAACTAACATTTATATTTGAAAGTGGTAAATAGCGGAAAGTAAATGTCCTACGCTATTACATCATTAGGGGATGGGGAATACAAATTTACAAATGGGGGATGGAAAGAAAGAAATGTCCTAATTATCTATTACAACCATATTAAATGAATAATAATGTACAAGAATGTATTAGAAAGTAAATGGAAAGGAAAGTGGATTTTGTTTGTGTTTTTGTTAAGAAAAGGTTTTCTAACCTAGTTAATTAAAGAAAAGAATTTAATTAAACTAAGAAAAATTAAATCTAAGTTAACTAAAAAAAGAAATATTTTTAGGGTTTTTTGAGAAAAGAATTTTAATATTAAAATCCAAATAGTATGAAAGAAAAGAAGTTAATTATTTAAAGAAGAAACCTAAAATTTCTAAATTAATTTTAATGGAGAAAAGAAAATAAATAAAACCTAAGTCTAGTTGTTAATTTATTTAAGAAAAGAATTAAATTTGTTTAAGAAAATATTTTTGTCCTTTTGTCTTGAAATATATATATATATATATATATATATATATATATATATATATATATATATATATATATATATATATATATTATATATATATATATATATATATATATATATATATATATATATATATATATATATATATATATATATATATATATATATATATATATATATATATATATATATATATATATATATATATATATATATATATATATATATATATTATATATATATATATATATATATATATATATATATATATATATATATATATATATATATATATATATATATATATATATATATATATATATATATATATATATATATATATATATATATATATATATATATATATATATATATATATAGTATAAATAATAAATAAAATGTTTTTTTTGTCTTTTTTATTAATAAAAATAATTATAAGAATATTAATAATAATATAAATAAATAAAATATAAAAAAATGAAAGATAGAGTCAGAGGGTAAGAAACAGATTTGGGGTGTTTAGAGGTAAAAACAGTTTTAAAGTCTGGCCCATTAGTGTTTTTGTAAACAGAAAATGATAATAAAAAAATGAGGGGCATGCGTGGTAGTAGTAAACAGGGGGTTGCGTGAGAGATACTGTGTTTGGTTATTATTGTTTGGCTGAGGCCCAGAAGGTTTTTGTCATGGACAAAAGAATCAAAAAGGGGGTGTGAGCGAAGGAAATGAATTAGGCTTGGGAGTATCTTTTAGAGATGGCCCAGTTGGATTGGTGGTTTTAACAACATGGGGGGGGGGGGGGGGGGTGCGCTGAGAAAAAGGTTGGGATAGTGGTGAATTGGGCTTATCTTAATAAACAAAACAAAAAAAAAGAAAGGGAAAAGGGGTATTTGACAAACACTCCCTCTCTCTAGTTCTCTCTGGTTCTCTCTAGTTCTTGTGGTTCGCCGAAAATCGCCCTAGGCGGTGGTGGACGGCAGTCTTCACGGTGGAGACGCGTCGATCTTAAATTTTCTTACATCATTCACTTTGTTTCTTCTTACTGGTTTCTAATCTCTAACTCGTTTTTGTAGATTTTGCATGATTTGAAGTAAATCTGGAAGGGGGTGAACGGAAACCCTAAGGGCTCCGATTTGGCTTATGTCACTTGATTCCCGGTGAGATCATTCTTTTTCTTTCTCTCTGATTAAATATCTGAAGGGTTAGGCTTTGGAAAATGATGGAAAAAATATGTTAGGGTTTCATTTTTGGTATGGGTTCTGCGCATGTATATTTTGTTTGTGATTTTGAGGGTTTTTATGGTGGCTCGGTTTTGCTTTGATTCTGTATATCATTGCAGGAAAAATGATTTTTGAAACAATGATGTTGATGTTTGTTGTTGGGGCTCGGCCTTTGTATGATGTGAATAAAAAATGTTTTTGGGTTTGTTGTATGGTTTTTGTATTCTGTATACTCTATATTTTCTATGAATTGACCCCCCTTTTGCTGTGAACTGTGGCTCTGTTTATACAGTGAGTTGCACTTTGTTTTATGTAATAAGCATTGATGCTGACTTGAGGGAAGCTTGTTCTGTCACTTTAACAAATCAGATTTTATTGTATTTGTTACTTGTTGTACAGATTTTGGTACTTTTCTGTTTCTTTCTATGATGATATGCTAACTTTACTTGCTTGAGGTTGTACTTGTTTGCTGACTTTTCTTGCTTGAGGTTGTACTTGTTTGATGACTTTGCTTGCTTGAGGCTGTACTTTTCTGAATTTTCTTCTTCTGCTGTGAACAACACCTTGCTTTTCCAGTGTGATACGGTGGCAGAACCGACTGTTAATACTGGTTTATGTTTTATATTCCCAAATGTTACGGTAAGCAAGAGTCGCCACCAACTTTTCTTTTATCCAACAAAGGAAAGGGTGAAAAGAACAGAAAAGACCTTTTTCGAGATTTTCTGAGTAAGGGGGGGGGGGTAGATTATGGAAAGGAAAGGTGCTAGCACCCTTTCCATCAGTGGCTTTCCACGGGCTCTTAGGTACTTGCTCATTTTTTGAAAATAACTTTCGCGTGTGTTTTGAAAAGTTTTGTTTGCTTTATGATAACTCTTGTATCAGTCTTCAAGAGTGTGATAAAGCGTTTTTAAAAATAATTTAGAAAGTGTTGTGTAAAAAGGAATTGGTTTTGAGAAAGTACTTAACAACTACCTACCTACTCGAAAAAGGCGTTCTTTTCCTCTTTTCCTTTAGATAGTGTTATCCTACTATTAGTGAGTAGGTAGCCCTATCGTTGGATGTTTGAGGGACTATCAAAAGGGACGTTTTACGGTCACTAAGGAAATTGGGAAAGAACTCTTAGTAATTATCCTAAAGTTCTAAGATCATTTTTTAACCGAGGCAACAGTCGAGAGGGTCATCGAAGGACTTGTGATCTCTTGAACTAAAGGACAGTCACTAAAAATTCACACGTTTCAAGAATTGTGACCGTTTCGAAGGCAACCGAAGTGGGAGATACCCTCGGGGTGCAAGTGTGCAATAGTGCTTGATTTTCAGGTATATTCATCTTGATGTTAGTGATCTAAGATTGATTGGTTAGTTCTTGCCATACACGCCTAATTACTAGCGGTTTATATACAGGCATACAATATAGTACAGGAAGTGAAACCTACAACTATTACAAGGCTTCGGGGCAGTTACAATTATATCTGACTGAAATGTAAAATGCAGAAAGTAAAAATCCTAATTAGGCTATTACAAACCGGGAAACAGTTACAATAAATTGAAAAATGATAAAACGGAAAATAATAAGCGCGCGGAGATTAAGATGGGAGCAAGTTTGAAACCCTAAAAATCTAACTGTTTAATAAAAATATTTTTTTGGTATTTTATGAATTTATTTTTGAGATTTAACCTAATTACAAATTAATTTTAAATTAAAGAAAACAAGTTAAAATCAATTAAATTAAATTAATTTGCAAGAATTAATTTTAATTAAAAAACCTAAATCTATTTTTTGTGATTTTTGTTGATTTTATAATTAAAAAAATGAATTTAAAAAAACATAAACTAATTAAAAAAGAAAATAAAGTAAATTAAAAAAGAGAGAAATGGGTCTGGAGTAAGAAGCAAATTGGGGGGTGTTGACTCGATTTTTGTTAAGGCCCAGCAGATCTGTTGGTCCATTACCATTGCGTATGATCTAGTAGTGCTGCGTCTGGAAGATCCACCATGGGGAAGCACCCCAGGAGCGTTGGATCTGGAACAATGAAGATCTGATGGCTGAATCTAAGGGTGCGAGGTATACACGTGGGATGGCAATGCGTTGTATCTTAAAGAAATTTGTTAGAAAATACAAAATGTAGGATTCTGGGATCGAACCCAGATCCTTCCTCTCACACACCCTATGCCTTTACCACATGCGCTGCCAATTCATTCATGATTATGATGACTTAACAATATTATATGTAAAACAATGATCAAATCCCAGTCATCAAACAAATGCACGTCAGTAATTCCAATGGACCAATCAAAATTGAGAGAGAGAAATCATATTATAAATCAGCCAATGAGGGAGATGGGAAATGCCACGCCAGCGTTTGACTTCAGTCCGTCCGGTCCAACCACCGGAGCCGATGGTTTCCACCGTCTTCTCCTGTGGGATCAACTGTAAATGTGAGCGAACAAAAAACCGAATATGCAGTTTGACTTAAAAAGTACGCTGATCATGAATATGGCTTCAAAAATGGCTAAACCCTCACGTATTGTCAGATTCGAACCTAAAGCCCTAACAGAGGTCATCCATGGTGTAATGCGATTCCAGTCCCTAAAGTATCATGTAACACGTCCAAAAGCCAGCAAACATCGCCAGTAGTACAAATGTAAACTTAAACAAGATTTATATGGCCTAATATGAAAGTTTGAGATCCAAGAATTTACCAAAAAAGTTGAGATCCAGTTGGGCAATCTCAGGGTCTTTCAGGCGCGTATGAGAAATGACGAGCCTCCCTTGGAACCTCAGGAGGAAGGTTTGCTCTTGTATTTTAATTAACAAAGGCTGGAACTAATGTATTTAATCTTCACGATTTTTTATTGAAACTTTGCACTTTACTATGGTTCTTTTGTGGCTGTTGCGCATGTATCTTTAGTTGGAATTGTTGTGCGTATATATGAGACCATATTAGGTCAACAATTATGGAGGAATATCCATGCTTTGATGAGAAAATATTTTCTTTCAATTATTTTATTTTTTGGCTTTTTTTGAACAAATCCAATATTTCTTTTCTCTACGAGCTTCCCTTGATATGCCGACACATTTTGCCCATTATTTGATGAGAAAAAGATTCCAAATCAAATCCTACATTATTTCTATTATTTATTTATTTAATTTTGCATTTTAATGAATAAAATATCAAAATAAATAGTATAAATAATAAAATAATGTATGAGTGAGCTCAAAGGTCGCGGGCCATGTTAGAAACAAGTTTCAAGCATGAAAAGATGGGCCCATTTAGAAAAAATTCAAGTTTGGTCAATATTGGCTTCATGCACTTTCCAAAAATTGGTCAACTTTGGCAATGCATATCTCTCTCATTTTTAACCCTAAGAGGGTGTTCTTGGACTTTTTAGAGAGCTTAGGATATCCTATAAACAAACCTTTTGGTTAATTTCAATTGGATCTTCCATGTTCATGTAAGGAGCTTTGACCCAGAAAGTATATTTGTTGACTTTTTGAAAGGACCTATAATATCTGAGCTTGTATGTTTTAACCGGGGCATTTCTTGAACTTGAGAGCTGAAGAGAAGTTGTAGGGGATTGGATTCTCTTCAAAATGAGCTTTGGTGAAAAAATTTATGATAAAGTATGAGAAAGTTATGCCTGGTCAAAGTTTGGTTGACTTTTCCTATAGAAACCCTAATTTGCCATTTTTGACTTTTGATGAGTTAGGAGTATTTGTTGAGAAATCATGATCAAACCTTTATCAAATGATGGATATTACTTCAAAATGTTGATGTTGACAAAAAATCTTGAAGTTTGACTGTATATAGGCCACAGTTGACTATTGACCTAGTATAGTTGATTTTCAGGCATTTGAGCAGTTGACTGAGCAAACTTGTTGTGAAGGGCATGGAATTTGGCATGGATAACCTTGAGGAAATATTAGGGCCATGGAAAAAATTTGGCACCCTTGGAGCTCACACGTGTTGATGACAACTGAAACCCTAGTTAGAGGTTTATTGCCTTGGGAGGAGAATTTGACTTGTCAATTCTTAGTCATCCTAGGGCAAGTTGGGGATCTCAATGGACATGTCTTGAGTAAAATGAGAGGGAAAATTTTGGGGTACAACAGCTGCCCCTGTTCAATCTTCTTAAACCTGATGATGTAGATTGGCTGGTCTGCCTTTCATGATCTGAAGGTGGAAGATGATTGAAAACTAGAGTGCCCAAAAATTTGCACTCGTTTGAAGTGATACTGTTGGCAGATAATATTAGGAATGGGCTTATGGATGCCATTTGAAAAATATGACGGAAGATCGTCGGAGATGGGATTAAATATGTCATCCAGAAAATATGACGGAGAGTCGTCGGAGATGGGCTTAAAGATGCCATCTAGAGAACAATGTTGATTTTATGAGATATTCCTTTGTGAGGATTCCTATTCCTATTGTTGAGGAGGACTCCGTTGAGGAATGCTGGTCTTTGTCTAGGGAAATAGAGTTTAGGAGCTTTAGTTGTCCATTACTCTGCTGGGGAGTCATCTCTTGACTGGAGGGATGGAAGTGAATTGCTATCTGGTCAGGATCCAAGCTTCACAGCGACTTGCTAAGGATAATAAGGCTGACTGCTATCTAGTTGTATTCCAGGATTCACATCGGCTTACTGGGGAACATGAAATTAACTTCTATCTGGTCGGACTCCAGGCTTTGTAGTTTCTTCAACTGGAATAAAAATCAGGAAAATCTTAGTGTCTATTTAACTGAACCAGAGAAGGTCTTGAATTAACTTTGACTGGAATGGAAATCAGAAAAATCTTAATGTCGATTTAACTGAACCAGAAAAAGGTCTTAGGTTATCTTCAACTGGAATAGAAATCAGGAAAATCTTAGTGTCAATTTAACTGAACCAGAGAAGGTCTTGGATTATCTGTAACTGGAATAGAAATAAGAAAAATCTTAGTAACGATTTAACTGAACCAGAGAAGGTCTTGGATTATCTTCAACTGGAATAGAAATCAGAAAAATCTTAGTGTCGATTTAACTGAACCAGAGAAGGTCTTGGATTATCTTCAATTGGAATAGAAATCAGAAAAATCTTAGTGTCGATTTAACTGAACCATATAAGGTCTTGGATTATCTTCAACTGGAATAGAAATCAGAAAAATCTTAGTGTCGATTTAACTGAACCAGAGAAGGTCTTGGATTAACTTTAACTGGAATAGAAATCATAAAAATCTTAGCATCGATTTAACTGAACCAGAAAAAGGTCTTGAATTACCTTCAACTAGAATAGAAATCAGAAAAATCTTAGTGTCGATTTAACTGGACCAGAGGAAGGTCTTTTTATGATCTTTCTGAGGAATATGCTGAAATAGCCCTTTGTCAGACGTAGCCTTTGAGAAGACTTCCATGTAATATAAGCAGTCAACGATGTTTGTTGATTTGATCTTTCCTGCAAAGGTAAATATTTAGCCGTATGCAATGTCATGATGTATGAAATGAATTGTGTAACGATGTTCTCAAAATAAATGAGATTATACTGTATGCAATATGTATGCGCATGCCATGATGTATGAAAATGGGATGATGTTGCGATATTTCTTAGTCTGGGAAAATAAATCCCTGACTGCTTCTGGAGAGTACTGGGAAGCTGAATCCCTGACTACTATTTGGTAGATGAGGAAAGTGATTCTTTCATTTTCGCTGGGGATGATGAATGAAGATGATTTGCTGGGGATTTACTCTTTCCGTTTGAGGATGAATCTATGGGGAGAAAGATGCTCTGTTGGAAGATTTTACTGATGTAGAGACATAAACTCTGTTGGGGGATAAACTTCCGCAGCTGGAGAAATAAACTCTACCGGGGATAAGGCTCTACAAACTGTTCGAGATTATAAAACTCAGCTGGGGAATATAGATTTCAGCTCTTTGAGGGAATTTGGCTGGAGGAAGTGATTCCTGTTTAAGGAAGAAGAGTTCAAAACTTTGGTTGTTTCTACTCTGTGGGGAACATAGACATCACTGGGTTGTATGCTAAGGATGTAGCAGTGACTTTGTCTCAAAATATCTCTTCCCATGTACCGGCTAGAAAGAGTAACTATCAGGACTACAAATGGCTTTTTTAGACTTTGCCCTGTTTCTTAAAGTCATTAGTAACTGTCTTTCTGTTTCTTATGCAAGTATTTGTAAATAGTAATCATATTCAAATGCATATGTAAAAAATAATCACTGGACGTTTTTGCAAAACAAAACGGAAAAATAGAAAACAAATAGTTTTGTGCTTTCAAAGAAATGATTTGTATTGATTTTTGAAGTTTGCCTATAACAAGCATTTTTGTACAAAGAGACTGAAATTCTAGTAGGAGAACACCGTCGTGAAAAATGAAAACTATAAAAAATAGTGTACAAAGAGAAAACAGCTATGTGTAATAATCTCATTGAGTTTCAATTCTGCTATTTCCCTTATGTCCTTGAGCGTCTCATCACTTTGCTACTTATCCGAAGCTGGCTGGATTGGTTGGTATAGTTTGAGCTTGATAATTGATACTGAAGTCTGGTCACAAGGTGATCTAATGGGACATAGTTATACACTTTAAATCCCTAACTATTTCCTGGACCTACCTTTCGGGTTTTCAGTCTACCGGGATACCCCTTTTTGCCCAAGCCGCCTTTTCAGGTTTTCGACTTGCCGGGTGTACATTTGTTTTTGTATTTATCCCTAACTTTTGCCCGAACCCTTTTGGTTTTCTGGGATGCCCTTATTTTTTCCTAGGCCGGTCAACCTAGCGGGTCTTCATTCATGCGTAGTATCTTTTCATTATGTCCGCATTCACAGGGTGAGGAAGGTCGTCACCATCCATAGTGGTTAGAATCATGGCTCCACCAGAAAATATGCTTTTGATTACAAATGGCCCTTCGTACGTGGGAGTCCATTTCCCCTGGGATCACCTTGTGGCAGTATGATGCGCTTGATTACTAGATCACCTACTTGATATACCTGACGTCTGACCTTTTTTTTGAAAGCCTTGATCATTCGCTTTTGGTACATTTGACCATGACAGACAGCAGTAAGCCTTTTCTCATCAATCAGATTTAGTTGGTCAAGTCGAGTTTGGATCCAATCATCTTCTTTCAAACCCACATCCTTCATGATTCTCAAAGAAGGGATCTAGAACTCAATAGGTAGGACAACCTCCATACCATACACCAGAGAACAAGGTGTTGCCCCTGTTGACGTACATGCTGAGGTGCGGTAACCATGAAGAGAAAATGGTAACATCTCATGCCAGTCTTTGTATGTCATCGTCATCTTATGTACGATTTTCTTAATGTTCTTGTTAGCAGCTTCAACAACGCAATTCATCTTCGGCCGGTAGGGAGAAGAGTTATGACGCTGAATCTTGAATTATTTATAGAGTTAGGTGATCATTGTATTGTTGAGATTTGTACCATTATCTGTGATGATTCTTTCTGGGACACCATACCGACAGATAAGGCTATGCTTGATGAAACGCGCCACCACATTCTTAGTAACAGTAGCAAAAGAGGGAGCCTCAACCCACTTCGTGAAGTAATCAATGGCCACTAGGATGAAGCGATGCCAATTGGAAGCGGTAGGTCTAATCTCTCCGATCATGTCAATGCCCCACATTGCAAAGGGCCAGAGAGCTATCAAGACATTCAAGGGAACCGAAGGTACATGTACTTTATCAACATAGATCTGGAATTTGTGACAAGTTTGGGAATGCTGATAACAGTCTACTTCCATAGTGGACCAATAGTATCCTGCCCGCAGAATCTTTTTAGCCATGGTGTGTCCACTAGAGTGGGTGCCAAAGGTACCTTCGTGTAAATCTGCCATAATCCTCTCCTCCTCGCTCTTGTCTACACACTAAAGTAAAGTAGAGTCATGGTTGCGCTTGTAGAGGATTCCATTACTGAGGAAAAACTTTGCGGAGAACCTTCTCAGAAACTTCTTATCATTGACACATGCCCCCTCAGGATATTCTTGAGCCTCGAGATACCTTTTCACTTCATGGATCCAAGGTTTTTCCGCTACTTCTTCAGTATCAATCTCATAGCAGTATGCTGGTTCATCCAATCTCTCAATAGTGATCTGAGGAGCTTCGTTGTCCCATCTAACCTTGAACATAGATGACATAGTAGCTAGCGCGTCCACTAACTGATTCTCTTCTCGTGGAAAATGTTTAAAGGTGACCTCTTCAAAGTGTGGAAGCAATGTCTGCACATGTTCATTATAAGGGATGAGATTAGGGTGCTTCGTGTCCCACTCCCCTTTGATTTGACTTATTACCAAGGCCGAATCCCTAAAAACACTCAAGAACTTGATCCTCTGGTCAATAGCAGCTTTGAGACCCATGATGCATGCTTCATACTCAGCCATATTGTTGGTATAGTTGAAACATAATCTGGAGGTGAAAGGAGTATGATAATTCTCGGGAGATATGATTACAACACCAATGCCATTGCCGAGTGCGTTGGAGGCTCCATCAAAAACCATAGTCCATCGGGATCCTGATTCAGGTCCTTCATCCGGTCCAGGTTCTTCACAGTCAGTCACTAACATGATATTATCATCTGGGAATTCAAAGTTCATGGATTGGTAGTCATCCATAGCCTGATGAGCCAAATGATCAGCTAATACACTTCCCTTGATTGCTTTCTGGGTCGTGTATTGAATGTCGTATTCGGTCAAAATCATTTGCCATCTTGCTATTCTTCTAGAGAGAGCAGGCTTCTCGAAGATGTATTTGATCGGATCCATCTTAGATATCAACAAAGCTGTGTGGGTCAATATATACTGTCTCAGTCAGCGAGCAACCCATGCCAAAGCGCAACAAGTTTTCTCGAGCAGTGAGTATCTTGTTTCACAGTTGGTAAACTTTTTTCTAAGGTAGTATATTGCATGCTCTTTTCGACCAGACTCGTCATGCTGCCCCAACACACACCCCATTGATTTATCTAACACTGTTAATACATTATCAAAGGTATTCCTTCAATCGACGACATCAGAATTGGAGGCTCTTGAAGGTATTCCTTGATTCTGTCGAAGGCAGTCTTGCATTCGTCATTCCACTTTACCGCTTGATCTTTCTTCAAGAGCTTGAAGATTGACTCACAAGTAGCAGTTAGATGGGAAATGAACCTGACAATGTAATTTAGGCGTCCCAAGAAACCTCTAACCTCCTTCTCAGTGCGAGGAGCTGGCATCTCTTGTATAGCCTTCACCTCAGCTTGTACATCTTCAACCTATCAAACAACTTTTGTAGATGATCAAGGTTCTCTTCCTCAGTTTGAGACCTGGCTATCATTTCATCAACATAGACCTCTATCTCATGGTGAATCATGTCATGCAACAAAGCTACCATGGCTCACTGATAGGTTTCCCCAACATTCTTCAATCCAAAGGGCATCACTTTGTAACAAAAAGTGCCCCATTGTGTGACAAAGGTTGTCTTCTCCATGTCTTCGGGTGCCATCTTGATCTGATTGTAGCTAGAGAAATCATCCATGAATGAAATGATCTTATGATGTGCGGTTTTGTCAACCACAACGTCAATGTGGGCAAGCAGGAAGTTGTCCTTGGGGCTTGCCCTATTCAAATCTCTGTAGTCCACACACATCCGTACCTTGCCGTCCTTTTTAGGCACCAGGACTATGTTAGCAACGCATTGCGGATATGAGGTGACATCTAAGAACCCGATGTTGAACTGCTTCATAACTTCTGCTTTGATCTTTTCCGACATTTTAGGGCGCATGCGACAAACCTTCTGCTTTACTGGAGGGCAATCTTCTTTAGTTGGTAGACGATGAACCACAATATCCGTGTCTAGTCCCGGCATGTCTTCATATGACCAGGCAAAGATCTCGACATAATCATGCAACATTTGTATCAACCGCTGTTTGACACTAAGCTCCAAATTTGCACCTATCTTGACTTCTTTTCTATCTTCTTCTGTGCCCAAATTCACTGTCTCAACTGGCTCCTCATGAGGCTGTATAGCCCTTTCTTCTTGCTGTAACAACCTGGCAAGTTCTCCGGGTACCTCACAATCTTCCTCACCTTCGTCCTCGGCTTGGTTGATCGGATTTTCAAAGTCATAAACGGCAATAGCAGAACCGTTATCAATGGGATCTAGAGCGGATATGGATCTGCAGTTTGATACGTGAGTGTGTGTAAGAGCATAATTGTATTGACAAAGTAAAAAGCATAAAAAGAAAAACAGAGAGTGCAAAATTTGTATGCAAAACGCCCAATGCTTTATTAATGACATATGAGATCGAAACATGATAACCCTCACAAATAAACCATTGTGCCCTGGGTAAGACACATGACCATAGAGTTTATATTGTTTAATTATTACATATCCGAAAACAAGAAAGACAATTACTTTTGAACAAAAGTAATCGGTACAAAGTCTTTAGCCGTCCAATTACTGGGTCCACCGTTGGCCGTAGGAAAGATCCAACTATCCATGTCATAGTCACCATCACTGTCTTCTAAAGCGTTGGCCCCATGGTTGCTGATGCGTATGGGAGGTCCTCCAGCACGAGCATGGCGAACATCCCTTTGAGCCCCTAAAGAGAAACCCAAACCAAACTTTCAGATTTGTATGCAATGTCAGGGAGTTGGCCCCAGATGGTACACCCACCTTCTTCAATAACTGCTTTGGCGTCCTTGAGAGAAGCCATTTTTAAGGGAGGCCTGGTGATCTTCAGCATATTGGTAACAATCTCAGTTGCAGCCATGGTCTGGGGCACGTCTTCAAAGTTCTGACACAGAGTCTCGATGAAATCGCCATCCATTTCCACATACCTGAAAGAGTTTAGTTGGCTTACCATGTATTCCTCTTCACCATGCACCGTGACAATCTTTCCATTCACTGGGTACTTCATCATCTGATGCAGAATGGATGTGATAGCTCCCACCCCATAGATCCAAGGGCGACCCAACAAACAAGAATAAGATGGTCTGATATCTATCACTTAGAAGGTTAAGTCAAAGGTATGAGAACCAACTTTGATGGGGATTTCCACCTCCCTATGCACCATTCTTTTCGAACCATCAAAAGCCCTCACTACAATGTTGCTGGGCTTCAGGGTCAAAACTTCACAGTCTAATTTGTCTAGAGCCTTCTTGGGCAGCACGTTCAATGATAAACCTGTATATACTAGAACATGGACCAAAGTAGTTCCCCTGCATTCGATGGAGACATGCAGCACATCATTGTGTTTTCTTCCTCTCGGTGTCAGATCGGCATCAGAAAAACCCAAACCGTTGTCAGTCGTCAAACTGGACACACAATCTTCAAACTAGTCAGCGGAGTTTTCTTGTGGCACATGGGCAGTTTTGAGGAATTTCACCAAAGCTTTTGCATGAACTTCGAAGCATAGTAGTAGGGATACCATAGAAATCTTAGAAGGGGTCTGCCCCAGCTGTTCGAGCACATTGTAGTCGCTCTTTTTAATTATCTTTAAGATTTCTTCCATTTCCTTTTTGGTAGCCTCTGGAATAAATTCTGAATGCGCCTTCGTCTGGACATGCTCAATCAATATGTCTTTGCCACGAGTCTCGACTGACTCGATGATAGGGGTGGCAACAGGGGTAATCACAGGAATTGTGGTGGTAGTATCAGCAGGAACAACAGTAGGAATGATCACATGAATAGTAACGACTTTTGGAGGAGAAATCTCAGAGGAGAACACTCTTCCATTTCTTATTATTTTGCTGGTCCCAACGATGTTACCAATGTCGGGATCAGTATTTCTAGAAACTTGGTCTTCAGCAGCCAACATGTCTTGCTTGACGCCATGGTAATAAACGTCAACCCCATAGTTCCAAGGAACAACCTTGTGCGAGGAGTATGGGATTGGCCCTGGCATAATGATGATCAGGGGAGCCAACTTTGGAGCAGATGTAATCCTGACGGGTCTTTTGGTGGAGACCCTGGGAGGATTGGCGGAAATGGTTATGATTGAAACATCCTTACAAGAAACAGTTGTGACAGGAGTCTTTTCAAATAGAATCTCTTTATCATCCATCAGGCGCTGAACACCTGCTTTCAACAAATAGCAACCAGTCGGTAGAGATAAACATAAGTGGCAATCTTCGCCACAACCTAGAAATAAACCGGCTTGCAACAAATTCCACTTAACAGTCAAGATAGGAGTAACAAGTTCCTCAACAGAAGTAACAAACGTATCATCGTCAACAGTATTAACACCACGACCATGCTTGGGCATGGGAGAAGTTATAACATTGGGAATCTCAGGAGAGTCAAATTCAATTTCCTTTGCCTCAATAAGGTCTTGCACCTTGTTTTTCAAAGTCCAACAGTCGTTTGTATCATGGCCTGGACTTTCTGAATGGTAAGAACATCGAGCATTTGGGTTGTAGCAAGGAGATGCGGTGTTGGGATTCTTGGGAGCTTCCCTCAAGGTAACCAGATTGGATTTCAGTAGGTGAGGCAAAACTTGAGACAAAGTCATATTTATTCGAGTGAATTTCCTTACAGGTCTTTTCGCTCTAGGCTGATTATTTCGTTGTTGAGTAGCTGCAGGCTTGGATATCATAACATCCCCTAACGTTGGACGATGCTTGGTTCTGCCCTGATTTCGTTGATTGTAAACATCACTGACCTCTTTTTTTTCCTATGAAAGGTCTCTTTCCCGCACTTGAAGAGGCATCCTTTTGAATCTTGCCACTTCTAATTCCAGCTTCCACTCTTTCCCCTGCCAAAACCCACTCAGAAAAGCCAACTGAGGAGCTTCCAATCAAATTATTGAAAAACGGACCAGATAGGGTACCCAAAAATATATCCACTAACTCCCTATCAGACAGGGGGGTTGGACTCTTCCTACTAAGTCCCTCCACTTTTGAGCATAGTCTTTAAAATCCTTGCTGGAACCCATAGACATACTTTGGAGTTGTGTATGGGTGGGAGAAAGGTATGCATTATACTGATACTACTTATAGAAATCAGCAACTAGGTCTTCCCAATTACGAATATTGGTTCCCTCCAGCTGATAGAACCACTCTAGTTGAGTCCCAGATAGACTGTCTTGAAAAAAGTGGACCTATAAGTCCTTGTCTATAGTGTGAAGCTGAATCTTCCTCACATAAGATCAGAGATGCATCTTGGGACATGAGACCCCATCATATTTAGCAAATACTGGAACCTTGAACTTCTGCGGGATAACAACCCCAGAAACCAAACCCAACTCTTTAAAATCCAGCCCAGGTACCCTCTTGATTTCCATTGCATTCAGACGATCCTCCTGTTGTTTGTATTTTTCATCAACCGGAGGATACTGCTCCTCATTATAGTCAGTCTCATTATTAGATTCCCTTGGACTGGGGTCTTCCTCTCTTGTTTCCCCTTCTTGATTGTCTCCTTATTTTGATGAAGATGCTAGCTCTACAACTTGCCTTAACGGTCCTCTGAACCTCCTTCCCAAATTCACCACACCAGTTGGCTTCTTGGGTTTCTTGGTCTTTTCTTTGACAATCAGGGCTTTCAGCTCTTCCTGCCCCTTGGCCAGAGCCATGATCATTTGTTGAAACTGAGCATTTTGAGTTTGTAGATCCTTCACTGTTTGTTCGAGAGCCATTGCTAAAATAAATAGCGAAGAAGATGAGAAACCTGCTTCGAAACCTGTTTATGCAATGATATGTATGATTTATGCATGCAATGTTTTCAAGGATTTCTAAGACTTAAATTTGCTTAAACATAAAGAGAACAAACGTTAATTGCAATAAGAAGTTTTATTGGTCACCATGATGCCTCTTGGGCTTCCAAAGGAAGTAACAAAGCAAAAATAAACTCTCCAAGCAAAGAAAGACTCAAGCTTCCCACAGGCGCATCCTCTTTGGTGCAATTTAAGCATTTATACTCTTCTCTTCATGAAGTAACCTGGTGAGCTCTAAAACCTTCTTCTCGCTGGTGTAGAATTGGGTTTTAAAGGTATCCTGTTCTTCTTTGAATTGGATCCAGGATTTATGTAGCTCCTCGAAATCAGTTGGAATGTCAAGATGAAGAACTATGTAAGGAGTGTCTCCCTTAGAAATTGGCTCCATAATCACAATTAAGACGGCGGGGTAAGGCATCATAAGACTTTGAGCACGAGCTCGCACCCATTTGAGGTAAGGGTCAAGAAGGATGGAATTATTGTGCCCCAGTTTCTTGCTATCAACCCTGTTTACCATGCCCTAAGCTCGAATGAACCTCTTGCGATAACCATGAACATCATTCTCATAGTCAAAGATGATTCCTTGGACGAGTGCATCATGAGGACCATCCCTTCTACCATAACCAAAATGTCGCAATGCCAAACAGGGATTATAAGTGATTCCTCCCCTAATGCCTAAGAGAGGGACATTAGGGAATTCCCCACAGCTATCAATGATGGTAACATTCTCCAAGGATCTAGAACACCAATGAATATCCAAATGTGTGAGGGACATCAACCTATGAGACCATCTCATACCCTACTCATTCTTCAAAATAGACCGAGGTAGGTGCAAAATAAACCACCTAGCCAACATAGGAGTGCAACACAAAAGGGTCCCTCTTCTCTTTAGAGTGCGAGTATGCAGAGAGTGTAGAATATCTCCAAGTAAAGTAGGCACTGGATTATGAGACAGAAAAACCTTGACCGCATTCACATCTATGAGTTGGTCTGGATTAGGAAATAGCACCATCCCATAGATGAGAAGAGCCAACACTTCTTCAAAAGCTTGTAAATTCAAGGTATCCCAAAAATGGTGAGCTTTCTCAAACAGAAACTTAGCTAGAAATCCCTTGATGCCTCTTCTAGTTTCCCAATTTGCCACTACATTAGACCGTTGTAAAGACAGAGCTTGAGAAATCTCTTCAGACTTTGGGTTTCATTCCATACCGTTGAATGGTAACTGATTAAGGATATGTACCCCCAATAACTGAGAAAACTCCTCCATAGTAGGCATTAACTGGTAATTAGGAAAAGTGAAGCAGAGATGTAACAGGTCAAAGAACTGAAAGAGCACCTTTATCATTTCTTCATCAGAGTTTGAGGTGACCAAGTTGAGAATTCGACCATGTCTTTCAATGAAGATAGAGCTTTCAGGAATCCTTGATGCTAATTCCTTGAGTGGAGGAGGTACCCTCACAAGGTTGACTTGGATAGTGTTCCTGCGAGCGGATGCATGTCCTACAAGACAAGATAAAGATAAGCCCTATAAAATCCTTGAAATGGTTAGTATGACATGCCATGTTATGATGTCATAATTATTCTAAGAAATCACAGATATAGCAAGCACAAGCAAATCACACAAAACTTAGGTTTAAGGCTTGCATGGGTTTTAAGGTAATACCCTCTTGAAGTTTTGATTGGTTCAACATCTCCTATAAATAGTAACCGGGTTCTAAGGGATCTCAATATCACTAATCTTTCCCACAAGTTTTGTTCTGATAAAAAATTGACTTGCCACCAAACAAAACTCGAGAGTCAAATCTCAATGAGCGTAGCATCATGTATCAACCGACTTTGGGGATACACCAAAGACGGCTATCTCACTATGTCCTAATGGCCAAGTTGTTCAATTAAGGTTATAAGGTCAGTTGCTGCTTCATGACACCACATAGTGGCCCCGTATTCTCCTTGATTAACTCAAGGGCTACCGGTACCCACCAAAGTGTCACATCAACGTAGCTATCGCTTTAACCTTATCGGTATACCCCACACAATTTTTACGACCTATTACTACTTACGTAAAAGGTTTCCCAAAATCCAGATGTAGGATCTATAGTAATCCAAACAATACCCTTAAAAGTAAAGTAATCAAAACAAAGAAAACTGATTAGAAATGAACTAGACCCTAAGGTAAACCCCACTTTTATTATTTTCCCTAGCAGAGTCGCCAGGTCTGATATGGTGGTAGAGTCGACTGTTAATACTGGTTTGCATTTTATAATCTCAAATGTTGCGATAAGAAAGAGTCGCTACCGACTTTTCTTTTATCCAACAAAGGAAAGAGTGAAAATAATAGAAAAATACCTTTTTCGAGATTTTCTGAGTAAGGGGGTAGATTATGGAAAGGGAAGGTGCTAGCAACCTTTCCATCCGTGGTTTTCCATGGGCTCTTAGGTACTTACTCATTTTTTGAAAACTGCTTTCGTGTGTGTTTTGAAAAGTTTTGTTTGCTTTATGATAACTCTTGTATCAGTCCTCAAGAGTGTGATAAAGCATTTTTTAAAAGAATTTTGAAAGTGTGGTGTAAAAAGGAATTGGTTTTGAGCAAGTACTTAACAGCTATCTACCTACTCGAAAAAGGCGTTCTTTTCCTCCTTTCCTTTAGATAGTTCTATCCTACTATTAGTGAGTAGGTATCCCTATCGTTGGATGTTTGAGGGACTATCAAAAGGGAAGTTTTACAGTCACTAAGGCAATTGGGCAAGAACTCTTAGTAACTGTCCTAAAGTTCTAAGATCACTTTTTAACCGAGGCAACAATCGATACGGTCATCGAGGGACTTGTGATCTCTTGAACTAAAGGACAATCACTAAAATTTCTTACATTTCGATAATTGTGATCGTTTCGAAGGTAGCCGAAGTGGGAGATACCCTAGGGGTGCAAGTGTGTAATAGTGCTTGATTTTCAAGTATTTTTATCTTGATGTTAGTGATCTAAGATTGATTGGTTAGTTCTTGCCATACATGCCTAATTACTAGCAGTTTATATACAAGCATACAATATAGTACAGAAAGTGAAACCTACAACTATTACAAGGCTTCGAGGTAGTTACAGTTATATCTGACTGAAATGTAAAGTGCGGAAAGTAAAAATCCTAATTAGGCTATTACAAATCGGGAAACAGTTACAATAAATTGAAAAATGATAAAACAGAAAATAATAAGCGCGCGGAGATTAAGATGGGAGCAAGTTTGAAACCCTAAAAATCTAACTGCTTAATAAAAATATTTTTTTGGTATTTTATGAATTTATTTTGAGATTTAACCTAATTTCTAATTAATTTTAAATTAAAGAAAATAAGTTAAAATCAATTAAATTAAATTAATTTGCAAGAATTAATTTTAATTAAAAAACCTAAATCTATTTTTTGTGATTTTTGTTGATTTTATGATTAAAAAAATGAATTTAAAAAAACATAAACTAATTAGAAAAAGAAAATAAAGTAAATTAAAAAAGAGGGAAATGGGCCTGAAGTAAGAAGCAAATTGGGGGGTGTTGACTGGATATTTGTTAAGGCCCAGATCTGTTGGCCCATTACCCTTGAGCATGATCCAGTAGTGCTACATATGGAAGGTCCACCATAGGAAACACCCCAGGAGCGCTGGATCTGGAACAATGAAGATCTGATGGCTGGATCTGAGGGTGCAAGGTATACGCGTGGGATGGCAATGCGTTGGATCTGAAAGAAATTTGTTAGAAAATACAAAATGTAGGATTCTGGGATCGAACCCAGATCCTTCCTCTTACACACCCTATGCCTTTACCACTTGCTCTGCCAATTCATTCATGATTATGATGACTTAACAATATTATATGTAAAACAATGATCAAATCCCAATCATCAAAAAAATGCACGTCAGCAATTCCAATGGACCAATCAAAATGGAGAGAGAGAAATCATATTTTAAATCATCCAATGGGGGAGATGGGAAATGCTACGCCAGCATTTGACTTCAGTCCGGCCGGTCCAACCACCGGAGTCGGTGGTTTCCACCGTCTTCTCCAGTGGGATCACCTGTAAATATTAGCGAACAAAAAAACCGAATATGCAGATTGACTTTAAAAAGTCCGCCGATCATGAATATGGCCTCAAAAATGGCTAAATCGTCACTTATTGTCAGATTCGAACCTAAAACCCTAATGGCGGTCATCCATGGTGTAATGCGATTTCAGCCCCTAAAGTCTCATGTAACACGTCCAAAAGCCAGCAAACATCATCAATAGTACAAATGTAAACTTAAACAAGATTTATATGGCCTAATATGAAAGTTTGAGATCCAAGAATTTACCTCAATATTTGAGATCCGATTGGGCAATCTCAGGGTCTTTCAGGCGCGTATGAGGAATGACTGACCTCCCTTGGAACCTCAGAAGGAAGGTTTTCTCTTGTATTTTTGATTAACAAAGGCTGGAACTGATGTTTTTAATCTTCACAATTTTCTTGAAATTTTGCACTTTGCTAGGTTCTTTTGTGGCTGTTGCGCATGTATCTTTAGTCTGGAATTGTTGTGCATATATATGAGACCATATTAGGTCAACAATTGTGGAGGAATATCCATGCTTTGATGAGAAACTATTTTCTTTCAATTATGTGATTTTTTGGCTTTTTTAGAACAAATCCAATCTTTCTTTTCTCCACGAGCTTCCCTTGGTATGCCAACACATTTTTCCCATTATTTGATGAGAAAAAGATTCCAAATCAAATCCTACATTATTTCTATTATTTATTTATTTAATTTTGCATTTTAATGAATAAAATATCAAAATAAATAGTATAAATAATAAAATAATGTATGAGTGAGCTCAGAGGTCGTGGTCGATGTTAGAAACAAGTTTCAAGCATGAAAAGATGGGCCCATTTGGAAAAATTCAAGTTTGGTCAATATTGGCTTCATGCACTTTTCCAAAAATTGGTCAACTTTGGCAATGCATATCTCTCTCATTTTTAACCCTAAGAGGGTGTTCTTGGACTTTTTAGAGATATTAGTATGTTCTCTAAACAACCCTTTTGGTTTCATTTCAATTGGATCTTCCATGTTCATGTAAGGAGCTTTGACCCAAAAAGTGTTTTTGTTGACTTTTTGAAAGGACCTATAATGTCTGAGCTTATATCTTTTAACTGGGGAATTTATTGAACTTGAGAGATGAAGAGAAGTTGTAGGGGATTGGATTCTCTTTAAAATGATCTTTGGTTGAAAAATTTCTGATAAAGTATGAGAAAGTTATGCATGGTCAAAGTTTGGTTGACTTTTCCTATAGAAACCTTAATTTGCCATTTTTGACTTTTGACTAGTTAGGAGCATTTTTGAGGAATCATGATAAACCCTTGATCAAATGATGGATAGTACTTCAAAATGTTGATGTTGACCTCAAATCTTGAAGTTTGACTGTATATAGGCCACAATTGACTTTTGACCTAGTATATTTGATTTTCAGGCATTTAAGCAGTTGACTGAGCAAACTTGTTGTGCAGGGCATGAATTTTGGCATGGATAACCTTGAGGACATATTAGGGCCATGTAAAACATTTGGGACCCTTGGATCTCACACATCTTGATGACAACTGAAACCCTAGTTAGAAGTTTATTGCCTTAGGAGGAGAATTTGTCTGGTCAATTCTTAGTCATTCTAGGGAAATTAGGGATCTCAATGGACATGTCTTGAGTAAAATGAGAGGGACAATTTTTGGGTACAACATCCAGTGACTTAGAAATATGGCTTTTCTTTTGAATGAAACAACATGAGAGTTGTTACTCCTTGCGTGAAACATGATGATAATCTGATTTCTATTGATCTCTTCTTCTCCTTTTTGTGAACAAAAAATCTGCTTTTGTAATTTGCAAAAAGTAATATTTTCTAAGCCAATGATGTATGTTCTGATTTTTTGAAATAATATGTATGAGGCTTTTTTCGGTTGGGCTTGAATTGAAATTCTGTTAGGCTGAACTCTAATTTGAATTCTTGTTGGCATCTTTTCTTCTATTATGAACCAAAATAAATTGTGATTTGCAATAGCATTGGCCCATGATAGAAACTTAAATGTTTGTGGCTTTAACACAAAAAAAAACAATTCTTTTTCTGATTTCATAAACCACCCTAATGATGAGTTGAAAATTGTAATTTTGTTCACTTTAAGTTGTTTGCTAATCTAATCTTCTTGTTTCACATGAGCAACATAGGATTGATTAAGGAGAAATATGGCAAGGAAACCATGTCATGGCTTGGAGAAGAAGCTTGAAGGCTAGGAGCATGAAGAATCTTTTTCTTGAATAGTGTATTAGAAAATAGAAAAAATAGGATAGAAAAAATGTAGTAGGCCTTTAAAATGTAATTTGAACTTTGTAATTATTCAGAATGTATTTGAACAATAAATTTCCAAAATATGCTAAATGTTATTTGAAATGGAATGAAACTTTGTAGAAGTTGTTTGATTTGAATGAAGATTGAAAAGGATGATGAAATAATGATATGAGCTTTGAATATTTTAAGTTGGAATTGGAATTTTAGACTTTATGACATAAGATCAAATGAAACTCAAATTTCAAATCTCATTCACAAACTTAAAATCTCCTGCATTCTTAACTTAAGATTCTCAAAATCCAAGATGAATTCGTAGTTGAAACGACAAATCCGCCTTGATCACAACATTAATCCAACAATTTCATCGCTTGTATCGTGCTTTTCCTTTACTCAATTTTCAAACAGTATTGTCCTAGCCTTGCAAATAAAACCCTAATTCTTTGAAAGAAGTTTGAATACGAATGCCTTGTAGCTTCATGAAACAAGAAAATCTTCAGTAATCTCGAATACTTTGAACCTTCAAAACCATTGCAAACTTAAACACTCTTGAAGACACAAAGTTTCGACTTGAGATGTCACAAAGCCTTAGAGATCTTAGTAGCTCGAACCAATAGGACACGAGGTCTATCTCGGATTGATTGTCAGCAATTAAATTCTACTGTTTGAAGAAGGCCTTGATCCTGTCCAAGCGCATGAACGCCTATGATGAAACACAAGCCAGGTAAAGTAAAATGAAGAGGGAAAATTTTGGGGTACATCAGCTTCCCCTGTTCAATTTTCTTAAACTTGAAAAGCGAGAATGACATGTCTTCGTTCATAGCTTGAAGGTGGAAGATGATTGAACACTAGAGTGCCCAAAAATTTGCACTCGCTGATGTGTTAGTTGATTATGTCGGGAATGGGCTTAAAGATTCCATTTGGAGAGGTGATGAAGAACTATCGGAGATGGGCTTATAGATGCCATACAAAGGTGACATAGAATTGTCAGAGATGGACTTATAGATGCCATCTAGAACGATAGGGAGTCGTTGGAGATGGGCTTACAAATGTCGTCCAAAGTAATTGTAGGTAGAGATTTGAAGGAATATCAGAATAAATCTTTGATCAACTTATACTGAAACAACAGATGTCTTGAATAATCTTTCACTGGATAACGAATCAGTATAAATCTTTGGAGCGATTTAACTGAACCAGGGAAAGTGTATACTGCAACGAAATCAGGATAAATCAATGTTCGATTTAAACTGAAACAACAAATGTCTTGAAGGAAGTGTTTATCATGTAGATAGTCGCCCCGTCTTGTTTCGGGAATTGATCTACAATCAATTTGTTAGTAAACCCGTCCTATTTCGAGAGTTCATACCATTGGTGATAAAGATAGTCAACCCGTTCTGTTTCGGGAGTTGATCTTTATCTAACCAAAGAGAAAGAAAGATAGTTTCCCCATCCTATTTTGGGAGTTAATCTTCAATCTGCTCATGTAGATAGTTGTCCTATCTTGTTTCAGGTATTAATCTATAATTATTTTGTTGGTAAACTTGTCCTATTCCGGGAGTTCATACCATTGGTGATAAAGATAGTTGCCCCGTCCTGTTTCAGGAATTGATCTTTATCTAACCAAAAATGAAAGAAAGATAGTTTCCCCGTCCTGTTTCGGGAGTTAATCTTCAATCTTCTCATGTAGATAGTTGTCCTGTCTTATTTCAGATATTAATGTACAATTGGTTGTCCACAGATAATTGTCCTGTCTTGTTTCAGGTATTAATCTGGAACCCGCTTTTTGTTAGTCGTAGAGATAGTTTCCTCGGCTTGCTTCGGGAATTAATCTCTGGCCTATATGGGAAATGTTGATGATATTTGCATGTCTTTAACTTGAAGAATTAAATTTAACCAAAAGAGGTATTTTATTGTTGATTGAACTTTTCATGCAAGGAAAAGAATTAGTTGCATGCAGATGTATGCATGGCGTAATGATGTTCTCAAAATAAATGAGACTATGCTATATGAATTTGTCATGTATGCTATGATATATGAGCGTGAAATGTTATTGCAGCGTATCCTTGTCTGAAAAATAAATCCTTGACAAGTGTTGGGGAGCCTTGGAAAGTTTAAATCCTAGATGGCTGTTGAGGATGAAGAATATGTGCATCTTCAAGTTTTGCTTAGAACGCTTCCGCTGGGAATTCATGTTTTGTTGAGGAGAACTCCACTGAGGAATATTGACTTTTGGCTTAAGAAAACATTGGAGAGTGTTGATTTCTGCTTGGGAACTAGAAATCAGGAGTTTTAGTTGTCCATTGCTTTATTGGGGAGCTATCTCTTGGTTGGAGAGGAAGAAAGTTTAGCTGTTATCTGGTCGTATTCCAGGATTCACAACAACTTGTTGGGGATAGTGGAAAACTCTAACTGGGGAAGAGGAGTTTTGTTAGTGATTTAAAGAAGTTAAACTATTATCTAGTTGGGTCCAGGTTTCATAGTAACTCAAACGATTATCTGGTCGGGTCTAGGTTTCAGCAATTTGAACTGTTAACTAGTACCTGGTCGGGTCCAGGTTTCAGCAACTAGAACTGTTATCTGGTCGGGTCCAGGCTTCAGCAATTTGAACTGTTAACTGGTCGGGTCCAAGCTTCGGCAATTTGAACTTGAGGTTAACTTGTATCTGGTCGAGTCTAGGTTTCAACAAATGGAACTGTTATCTAGTCGGGTCCAGGCTTCAGCAATTTGAACTGTTAACTAGTCGGGTCCAGGCTTCAGCAATTTGAACTTGAGGTTAACTGGTATCTGGTCGAGTCCATGCTTCAGCAACTTAAACTGTTATTTGGTCAGGTCCAAGTTTTAGCAATCATTTGAGGAAGTTAAACTGCCATCTGGTCGGGTCCAGGCTTTAGTAACTTAAAATTGAGATTAATTGTTATCTGGTCTGGTCCAGGTTTCATAGTAAATTGAGGATATGATGAAGTTAAACTAGCATCTGGTCAGGTCCAAGCTTCGTAGTAACTAACTTGGATAGAAATGAAGTTGAACTATTATCTGATCTGATCCAGGATTTATAGTAACTTGCTTGGATAGGAATGAAGTTGAAATATTATCTGGTCGGGTCCAGGCTTCATAGTAACTTGTTTTTGAAGAGAAAGAGTCAACTGTTATCTGGTTGGATTCCAGATTTCACGGTAACTTTTGGTGATGGTAACGACTCTGTTGAGGATGGTAATGACTTAACTAGAGGTTAATGTGTCTTGTTTTTTGATTTGTAGTAGTCTAAGAGGCAAACTCAAACTAGGGAGTTTGTAGTTTTGTTGGGGAAATAAACCATGTTGAAGAGAATATTTGATGATCTGCAGGGGAGGTATTCTCTAGAAAGGAACTCCACAAGACTTCTTCTTTTGGACCAACTCATCTAGGGAGAGGGTTTTCCGGAGATTGAAACTCTGGCTGAGGATTTCATGAATCCAAATTTGCGGGGATAATGTGATTTATGTAACTTTGTGGTGACATCCATGAAATTGGTCTTGTGGGGATTTATAGACAGTTTAAATTCTGTCAGAGTGAAAAATCCTTTAGTGATAGATAAACTGATGAGATAACGGGACATAGTCGTATGCTTTAATCCCTAACTTTTTCCTGGACCGTCTTTTAAGATTTTCAGTCCAATGGGATACCCTTTTTTGCCCAAGCCGCCTTTTCAGTTTTTCAACTTATCGGGTGTACAATCTTTTTAATATATCCCTAATTTTTGCACGAACCTTTTGGTTCGCCGAGATGCCCTTATTTTTCCTAGGTATGTCAACCTAGCGGGTCTCTCTTCATGCATAGTATTTTCTGACTATGTCCATGTTCATAGGGTGTGGAGAATTGTCATTGTCTATGGTAGTAAGTGTTGTAGAAATGCAAAAAATTAATTGTTCGATCCCACATGACCTTTCATATGTGGCAGCCTGTTTGCCCCTAGAGTTAGTCTGGTGCACTTGATGTTTGAAGTTTTGATCAAATTTCTGATAGTCTTGAACTTCTTATGTATCTTCTCTAAGAACTGTCATGGAAGGATATGAAGACATGATACTGATACCATCTGATACTACTGGCACAGACAAGCAATTTGGTGGTACCCAAGATCTTTGGTCAAGTCCCAGAATTTTCTAAGAACTGTCATGGAAGGATCCAAAGACATGATATTGACACCATCTGATACTACTGGCACATACAAGCAATTTGGTGGTACCCAAGATCTTTGGTCAAGTCTCAGAATTTTCTAAGAACTGACATAGAAGGATCTGAAGACATGATATTGACACTATCTGATACTACTGGCACATACAAGCAATTTGGTGGTACCCAAGATCTTTAGTCAAGTCTCAGAATTTTCTAAGAACTGTCATGGAAGGATCCGAAGCTATGATACTGACACCATCTGATACTATTGGCACAGGAAAGCAATTTAGTGGTACCGAAAGTCAATAGTGGATTTCGTTCAAGCCCATGATCAACGTAACATTCCCCCTTGAGTGATTCAGATGGAGATTTGCCCCTGGTTATTCAACATTTCTTTGAGAGATTCTTTGAATCTCGACTTGGCTTCCCCATATGTGTTGGACAATGATCATGTCGTGCCCCTTGATTATGAGAGATTGTCATTGAAAGCGTATTCCCGTTTGAAGTAATTCTGTTTATTTATAGAGTGTTCTTTCATTGGATATTCGTCGTGTGAATTTCTCCGTTGTCAAACAATTAGCCATATGCAAACAGTGGTATCCAAACAATGCAAAGTTTATGTCTGTCTTGAGAATTTTTTTTGAAAAATGCACTTTTAAAGAGCAACAAATTTTTTTAAGAATATGAATTCAACTCGGGATCTACAGTAAACCTTATAGGAGTCAGGATATCTTTTGTAACAGCATGCTTTCGAACTAACCTATGCTTCAATTAGGACTTTTAAAGGGTTGTAACGTGGTCTAGTTCATGGTTTAAGAAACAAAGGAGAAGGATCAAAGTTTATTTGTACCCAACCCGTTCTCCATAATGTTCTCCAATCCTAAACTCAGTCGATCGTGCGTTTATCTCCTACTAGAATCTGGAATGATATTTTGGTGATGGTTTGGATACTGGAGGTTTATTTGGGAAGACAATCATTTTTGTGACATCTTTCATATTGTCAAGGATTTGTAGTGACCTCCTTTTGATTTACTATCCCTAATTTTTGCCTGACTGCTCTTGTTTTGAGATTACATCCAGCGGGATGCCCTAGTTTTTTTCTTAAGTCTCCTTCATAGGTTTTGACTTAGTGGGCTTTTCTAAAGACTTCCTTATTTATGGGGAACCCACTCCATCTTTTGATTCAGAAGGATATATTCGTTGTGAAGTGATAGCTTGCGACTGAATGCACATTTGAATCAACTGAGAAAACTACCCTGCCCTAGGTTATGATTAAAGGTTTCAGTTTGTGTGGAAAAGAAAACTCCTACTTATTTGGCTCAAGGGGGTTGACTAGGGATTATCTTCCTTATAACTCCACTGTTTTGGGATTTGAAACAACACATGTACATCATTAGCAAGGTCTGTCCAAAAGTATACTGTATAGATTATGGTATTATTTTTGTCATCCTCCCTCTAAAGGCTTACAACTCGTAATCCAGAGTTGAATATCATACAAAAAGGAGTAAAAGTATAGTTCCAGTATAGTGAAAACAAATGGATTAACTCAAGACAAACATATGCAATGCATTAATGAGAACAACCAAAGTTTGACATAAGGATAAATGTTTAAACAAACAAAGAAATCACAACTTGAAATTCGAATGAACAAAAATTTCTCCGCCTAAACTTTGTCACTTCAGATAGTGTGTCTTTGAGGAGGGATAGAAAAACTTCGGTTGACCATATTGTGTAAATTCTAACACTCCTTTATCAATCAGGTCTTGAATATTGTTCTTCAATGCCCAACAATGATTAGTGTCGTGTCCCTTACTGTTGGAGTGGTATGTGCACCTTTCATTATATTTGTTGTGGGGATCAGAAGTGTTAGGTTTTTGAGGAGGCTCTCTTAATGTAACCAGCTTGGCTTCCAAAATATGATGCAATGCTTGAGCTAAGGGCATGTTGATCTTGGTAAATTGTCTTTTGGGAATATCTTGCTTATGCTTACTATCTTGTCGTTGTTGGCAAGGTCGTCGTTGGACTTGCAATGTAGTGACCAATTTGAAGGGTGTTCTCTCAACCAAACCAACTTCTTGTCGTATCAGAGGCTGATTAATGACTTGATCCCCATATTTGACTATTTGTTTCATACGGTTGCATTCGTCTTAATGAAGCTTGTTGATGAGAACTCTCAACTCTTCTTGTCCCCGAGCTAAGTTTTGGATAAGAGAAATCTGTCCCAACATCTGGATCCTCATTGTTGCTATCTCAGCTTGTAACTGCTTCAAGTGGCCATCCTTGTCGTCTTCAGGATTCTTCTCGGTCATGATCTCAATGAGGAGTGCTTTCAATTCTTCTTGCCCCTTGGATAGATTCAGGAACAAATCTTGAAGCTGATCATTTTGGGTCTAAAGATCTTGGGCAGTTTGTTCGAGAGCCATTTTTACTAAAATAAATAGTAAGCAGATGAGAAAACCTGTATGGGGAAAACTTGTCATGATATGATGCATGATATGTGGATGCAATGTTTTCAAGGATCTCATGGGGTAAACGTAAGAAAATGTCAGAAGTTGAACTTTGATCAAAACTTTGATTGAAGAACTTCGTATCGTTTGAATGTCCTTGTATGAGAATCAAGCTCACCATGTCAAGTGGGTCATAGCCCTCGACTCAAGTTACCGCGCTTTGATCTTTGACAACATTTGGCTAAAGGAAAATAAAACCTCTTTCCCCTTGATGGACGTCTGGTTTAATATAACCCTGCATCACAAACCCTTGAGACCCTTGAAATGGTTAATGAAAATGCTATGGTATGATGTCATGATGTTATGTACAAATAATCATACACGGATAAAGCAAACAAGTCGTTATGTACAAATAATCATATACAAACAAATCAAACAAGTCCTTAGGTTTAGGCTTGCGTGGAGTTTATAGGTAAGTACCCTCTTGAATTTTAGTTGGTTCAACCTGTCCTAGAAAGTAATCGGGTTCTAGGGGATCTCAATATCATTGATATTTCTTCATCGGGCATTGTCTCAGCGCAAGCCTCTTTATTGGCGACCAAAATATCCCGAAAGTCCAATCTCAATGAGCATAGCATCGAGTATAAACTAGCCTTCGACTCTACACCAAAGCCAGCTATCTCACTACTTCCTAATGGCCAAGTTGTTTAATTAAAGGTTCTATGGTCAGTTAGTGCTTCGCGACACCACACAGCAGCCCCATATTCTCCTTAATTCACCATAAGGGATACCAGTACCCACAAATGTAACATGTTAACATAGCTATTGTCTAAACCATATCGGTCTATGTTGTACAGTCTCCACAATATTTTCTATTTACCTAATGGTGTTCCCAGATCCGGGTAGAGGATCAATACAAGCCCAAACAAGGACCCACAAAATATAAAGCAAACAAATCAAACAAATCAAACAGTTAAATGTGATCTAGTTCTAAGGTAACCCCACTTTTAAGTTAGATTCCCCAATAGAGTCGCCAGTTCTGTAATACGGTGGGAGAACTGACTTGGATGTTTTGCATTTTATTGCAATTGTTGCGGATAGCAAGAGTCGTTGTAATACGGTAGGAGAACTGACTTGGTTGGTTTGCGTTTGATCGCAATTGTTGCAGATAACAAGAGTCTCCACCGACTTTTATTTTATCCAATAAGGAAAGGGTGAAAAGAATAGGAAAGACCTTTGAGATATTTTCTTGAGTTCGGGGGGGTAGGTGATGAAAAGGGAAGGTGTTAGCACCCTTTTCATCCATAGTTATCTATGGGCTCTTAGTTTCTTGCTAGCTCACTTTTGAAATTGCTTTGTTTGAAATGTGTTTGTGATGGGTTTTGAAAGTATTTTTGAAAAAGTGCCTCCATTTAGGAAAACTTTGTAATGATTCTCGTCTCTATAAGAATGCATCCAAAGTGTTGGACTTTTTTTGAAAATATTTTATGTTTTAAAAGTGTTTGGTGTGTTTTGAAATGATGTTTGTTTTGAAGATGGATTGTGAGCAAGCAACTAACAACGTTCTACCTACTCAAAAGTCTTTTGTTAATTTCTCTCTTCCTTTGACATTGTTATCTTACCATTGATTGGTAAGAAGCACTATCTTTGGATGTAAAGGGATGGGCATGGGTCATCGTATAGTTATAAAATGCAATATTGTGAGACACCTTAGCATTTTCCTTAAGGGTCTAAGATCAATTGTAAGGCAACATTAGTAGCGTCATCGAGGGACTATGATCTTGTATTTGATTGTTTTTGCTAAGACGTCTGACATGCATAACATGACCATTTTCTCAAGGCAACAAGTGGAGTTAAACCTAGAGGTGAAAGCATGCAAGTGTTTTATATTTCATGCTTGATTTATCTTGGATTAAGGTTTGCTAATATTGATTTTATTTTCCATACAAACCCTAATTTACTAGCATTTATATTTGAAAGCGATAAATTGCATAAAGTAAATATCCTACGCTATTACATCATTAGGGGATGGGATATACATATCTACAAATGGGAATTGCAAGAAAATTAAAGCTTAATTCACTATTACAACCATATTGAATATTTGCAAGAATTAAATGTACAAGAATGAACAAATGTACAAGAAAGTAAATGGAAAAGGGAAATTGATTTTGTTGGATTTTTGTTAAGGAAAAGATTTTAAACCTAATTATCTAAAAGGAAAATAATTAACTAAAAGAAGAAAATAGGTAAACCTAAATTAAAAGAAAGAAATTGAATTAATTTGAATAAGGCAAATTTTTAGGGATTTTTAGAAAAAGTTTTAATTAAATTAAACTAGTACGAAAATTAATTAATTAAAAGAAAACCTAAGTTCTAAGTTAATTTTTAATAAAAGAAAACAAACTTGGTTCTAATGTTAATTTATTTTGAGAAAATATGTTAATTTGTTTTAAGAAAATATTTTTAATGTGTGAAAATAATAATCAAAATCCTAACTTCTAATTAATTACCAAAGATAAAATAAAAGGTGATCAAAATAAATTTATTTTTATGTCAAAAATTAATTTAATTAAATAAAAGCCTAAATCTATTTTTTATGATTTTTGTATTAAGTAAAATATATTAAAAGAAAATTAATAAATGAAATAAGAAAAAAAATAGAAAATAAAATGGGCCAGAGGCTGTATAAGTGAAACAGAGGGTGAGGGGGCAGAAAAATGATATAAGGGCCAATGATGGAGGCCCAGGCGCGTCTAACAAACAAAAAAGAGTTAGAAAATATTATGAAAAATGGAAAAATGTGGCACTGGGGATAGAACCCATGTCACAAGGGTGAAAGGCGCACGCTTCTACCACTGAGGTGGCTATACATCTGGTATCTTATACAAAACCATAAATATATGTTACAAAATGCTTCCATGGCCTGAACTTCATCTTCAACCTCACGCCCAGCCAGACCAACTGCAACTTACTCATTTCTCAACAAAAATGGAAAATGTAAACATAAAAGTTATGGCAAACTTCATCACGATTCCAGAAATATAACTCATTCAAACTATAAGTTAAAGATGAATGAGTATTTTGCTGGCCCTAATCTAAACCCTAATTTTTCCAGAAATTTCAATCTCAAAGTTCTCTAAGCTCGGGCAATATAAATGAAAACTAAGGACATAGTTAGCTTCAGGGCAATGATGTCTACATTTTGTCTTTGAAAATACAAGCCTAACAATGCCTAAGTGAAGAGATGAAAGTTCAGAAAAATACCTCAAAAAATGGAAATCGTGAAATGAGTTTGAGCTTGTTTCAAGTGATGGTGATGATCAGGTTAGCTTCCTTGAACCTCTAGGAAGCTAATGCAATAGTTGCCTTGAGCTGAGGATGGATGAATCGTGTTGGAGAAGTCCAAGTGCAAAGCTCTATTTTTAAAAATGGAGGTTGATGAAGATGGTGTTACAGTTGGATAAAAGGTGTCGAGATTGTTTGTGTATGATGTTTAGAAGCTTTTGAAAACAAAAGGCCAAGAAACACATGAGTAGATTTGAAGATTAGATTCAAAACTCAGAAATGACAAGTTTTAAGGTATTCTTAGTGATTCCGTGCTTTAGGGAGTTTCGAGGGCTTGTATCTCGTGTCCTAAGTTGCAAATGATGCATGTATTTATAGGGAAGAGGTCTTGTGTGTTACAACATGCTAGAATTTAAAATCTCAAGTTATGGCATCTTTACTTGTTTTTGAAGCAATGTTGAAACATCTTGTTCTAAGACATGGTACAAGGCTGTATAGAGTGGTTAGAACTTCTAAAATATTGTATGGCAGAAATTTATAGAAAAATTTCTGCCATACAATATTTTAGATTTCATTAATATCTACAGCTTTCATGTTGGAAGTTTTCCTTGAATCATCTTGCATCTTGGTGAAAACTTGAGATGAAGTTATGGAATAATCATGTTTTTAAACACTTAGAAAAATTTCTAAGTTTTAGAAATTTTGACTTTTCAAGATAAAATTTGAATTTTCAAGATAAAATTTGACTTCTTGATTTCTTGATGATCAAGTCTCAACTTTTTACATGTCTTGATGAAATTTGATCTTTGAAACTTGATTTTGATCATGAAGTCAAAGTTGGACTTTTCAGTGCACAATTGACTTTTTCATCAGTTGACCAAATTTCAATTATCAATCAATTGATATTGAGAAATGTTTTGAACCATACAATTAGGTCAATATGATGCATTTGAATCCTTGATATCATGTCTCAAACCAATAAGTCGTGTATTAGATCAAAAGTTAAAAATCAAGCATTCTCAGTCAAAACCCTAATTTTGACCATTTTGCCCATTTGGTGATCTGATCAAATTTCTTGTGGAATTGTAATCCAAACTTGACCAAATGGTTCATATGAGTTAAAAATATTGACGTGGATAAAAAATCATGAAGTTTGACTGTAAGTTGGCCACAATTGACTTTTTACCCAATAAAGTTGATTTTAGGTCATCTAATCAATTGACTGAGCAAACTTGAACTACAAGACTTGAAATTTGACATGAGCATTATTGAAGGTCCAAAATGATCCATAAAAGTCATATGAGGCATTAAAAGTCCATTTATCCTTGTGCAAACTCAAACCCTAATTCGAGTCATCAGTGTTAGGGAAGTGTCTTGAGCTGATCGATCCTTGTGCAATTTTGAGCAATTGAAAATCTTGTGAGAAATTTCTTGAGAAATAAGAGGGTAAATTTTGGGGTATAACAGTCGCCACCGACTTTTCTTTTATCCAATAAGGGAAGGGTGAAAATAACAGGAAAGACCTTTGAGATGCTTTCTTGAGTTCCGGGGGTAGGTTATGAAAAGGGAAGGTGTTAGCACCCTTTTCATCCATACTTATCTATGGGATCTTAGTTTCTTGATAAATCACTTTTGAAATTGCTTTGTTTGAAATGTGTTTGTGGTGGGTTTTGAAAGTATTTTTGAAAAGCGCCTCCGTTTAGGCAAACTTTGTAATGATTCTCGTCTCTATAAGAATGCATACAAAGTGTTGGACTTTTTGAAAATATTTCATGTTTTGAAAGTGTTTGATGTTTTTGAAAAGATGATCGTTTTTTGAAGATGGATTGTGAGCAAGCAACTAATAACGTTCTACCTACTCAAAATTTATTTTGTTCATTTCTCTCTTTCTTTGACATTGCTATCTTGCCATTGATTGATTAGAAGCCCTATCTTTTAATGTAAAGGGGCGAGCATGGGTCATCGTATAGTCATAAAATGCAATGTTGTGAGATACCTTAGCATTTTTCTTAAGGTTCTAAGATCATTTTTAAGGCAACATTCGAAGCGTCATCGTGGGACAATGATCTTGTATTTTTTATTGTTTTTGCTAAGATGTCTTACATGCATATCATGACTATTTATTTAAGGCAACAAAGTGGAGTTAACCATAGAGGTGCAAAGTGTGCAAGTTTTTTGTATTGCATGCTTGATTTATCTTGAATTAGGGTTTTCTAAGCGTTGATTTTATCTTTCCATACAAACCCTAATTAACTAACATTTATATTTGAAAGCCGTAAATGGCGGAAAGTAAATGTCCTATGCTATTACATCATTAGGGGATGGGGAATACAAATTTACAAGTGGGGGATGGAAAACAATAAAGGTCCTAATTATCTATTACAACTATATTGAATGAATAATAATGTACAAGAATGTATTAGAAAGTAAATGGAAAGGAAAGTGGATTTTGTTTGTGTTTTTGTTAAGAAAAGATTTTCTAACTTAGTTAATTAAAGAAAAAAATTTAATTAAACTAAGAAAAATTAAATCTAAGTTAATTAAAAAATAAATATTTTTAGGTTTTTTTGAGAAAATAATTTTAATATTAATCAAATAGTATGAAAGAAAAGAAGTTAATTAATTAAAGAAGAAACCTAAAATTTATAAATTAATTGTAATGGAGAAAAGAAAATAAATAAAACCTAAGTCTAGTTGTTAATTTATTTAAGAAAAGAATTAAATTTGTTTAAGAAAATATTTGTGTCTTTTTGTCTTGAAAGAAATATATATATATATATATATATATATATATATATATATATATATATATATATATATATATATATATATATATATATATATATATATATATATATATATATATATATATATATATATAGTATAAATAATAAATAAAATGTTTTTTTTTGTCTTTTTTATTAATAAAAATAATTATAAGAATATTAATGATAATATAAAAATAAAAATGTGAAAGACAGAGTCAGGGGTAAGAAACAGATTTGGGGTGTGTAGAGGTAAAAACTGTTTTAAAGTCTGACCCATTAGTGTTTTTGTAAACAGAAAATGATAATAAAAAAATGAGGGGCCTGCGTGGTAGTAGTAAACAGAGGGGGGTGCGTGAGAGATATTGGGCTTGGTTATTATTGTCTGGCTAATGCTCAGAAGGGTTTTGTCATGGACAAAAGAAACAAAAGGGGGTGTGAGCGAAGGAAATGAATTGGGCTTGGGAGTATCTTTTAGAGATGGTCCAGTTGGATTGGTGGTTTTAACAGCATGGGGGGGGGGGGGGGGGGCGCTGAGAAAAAGGTTGGGCTAGTTGTGAGTTGGGCTTATCTCAACAAACAAAACAAAACAAAACAAAACAAAACAAAAGGGAAATGAGGTATTTGACAAACACTTTGTCTCTCTCGTTCTCTCTTGTTCTTGTGGTTCGCCGGAAATCGCCCTAGGCGGCGGTAGACGGTGGTCTTCACGGCGTAGACGCGTCGATCTTAAATTTTCTTACATCATTCGCTTCGATTCTTCTTACTGGTTTCTAATCTCTAACTCGTATTTGTAGATTTTGCATGATTTGAAGTAAATCTGGAAGGGGGTGAACGGAAACCCTAAGGGCTCTCATTTGGCTTCTGTCACTTGATTCCCGGTGAGATCATTCTTTTTCTTTCTCTCTGATTAAATCTCTGAAGGGCTAGGCTTTGGAAAATGATGGAAAAAATATCTTAGGGTTTCATTTTTGGTATCGGTTCTGTGCATGTATATTTTGTGTGTGATTTTGAGGGTTTTTATGGTGGCTCGGTTTTTCTTTGATTCTGTATATATTTGCTGGAAAAATGATTTTTGAAACAATAATGTTGATGTTTGTTGTTGGGGCTCGGCCTCTGTATGATGTGAACAAAATTTTATTTTGGGTTTGTTGTATGGTTTTTGTATTTTGTATACTATGTATATTTTTTTTGTGAATCGACCCCCCTTTTGCTGTGAATTGTGTCTCTGTTTATACAGTGAGTTGCACTTTGTTTTCTGTAATAAGCATTGATTCTGACTTGAGGGAAGCTTGTTATGTCACTTTAACAAATCAGCTTTTATTGTATTTGTTGCTTGTTGTACAGATTTTGGTATTTTTCGGTTTCTTTCTATGATGTTATGCTGACTTTAGTTGCTTGAGGTTGTACTTGTTTGCTGACTTTACTTGCTTGAGGCTGTACTTTTCTGAATTTTCTTATTTTGCTATGAATAACACCTTGCTTTTGCAGTGACTTAGAAATATGGATTTTCTTTGACATGAAACAACATGAGAGTTGTTACTCCTTGCGTGAAACATGATGATAATTTTATTTCTATTGATCTCTTCTTCTCCTTTTTGTGAATAAAAAATATGCTTTTCTGATTTGCAAAAAGTAATATTTTCTAAGCCAATGATGTATGTTCTGATTTTGTGAAACAACATGTATGAGGCTTTTTTCTGTTGGGGTTGAATTGAAATTCTGTTGGGCTGAACTCTGATTTGAATTCTTGTTGGCATCTTTTCTTCTATTGTGAACCAAAACAATTTGTGATTTGCAATAGCATTGGCCCATGATAGAAACTTAAATGTTTGAGGCTTTAACACAAAAAACAACCCTTTTTTTCTGATTCCATAAACCACCCTAATGATGAGTTGAAAATTATAATTTTGTTCACTTTAAGTTGTTTGCTAATCCAATCTTCTTGTTTCACATGAGCAGCAAAGGATTGATTGAGGAGAAATATGGCAAGGAAACAGTGGCATGGCTTGGAGAAGAAGCTTGAAGGGTAGGAGCATGAAGAATCTTTTGCTTGAATGGTGTATTAGAAAATAGAAAAAATAGGATAGAAAAAATGTAGTAGGCCTTTAAAATGTAATTTGAACTATGTAATCATTCAGAATGTATTTGAACAATAAATTTCCAAAATGTGTTGAATGATATTTGAAATGGAATGAAACTTTGTAGAAGTTGTTTGATTTGAATGAAGATTGAAAAGGATGATGAAAGAATGATATGGACTTTGAATATTTTAAGTTGGAATTGGAATTTTAGACTTTATGACATAAGATCAAATGAAACTCAAATTTCAAATCTCATTCACAAACTTAAAATCTCCTGCATTCTTAACTTAAAATTCTCACAATCCAAGAGGACTTCGTAGTTGAAATGACAAATCCACCTTGATCACAACATTAATCCAATAATTTCATCACTTGTATCGTGCTTTTCCTTTACTCCATTTTCAAACAGTAATGTCCTAGCCTTGGAAATGAAACCATAATTCTTTGAAAGAAGTTTGAATATGAAAGCCTTGTAGCTTCATGAAACAGAAAAATATTCAGTAATCTCGAATACTTTGAACCTTCAAAACCATTGCAAACTTAAACACTCTTGAAGACACAAAGTTTCAACTTGAGATGTCACAAAGACTTAGAGATCTTAGTAGCTCGAACCAATAGGACACGAGGTCTATCTCAGATTGATTGTCAGCAATTAAATTCTACTGTTTAAAGAAGTCCTTGATCCTATCTAAGCGCGTGAACGCCTATGATGAAACACAAGTCAGGTAAAGTAAATGAAGAGGGCAAATTTTGGGGTACAACACAATAGCATAAACCATGTTTTATTTGAAGAAAATCATCATTGTCAATCAAGTTATCAATTCTACATCGAATATCGGCAGTAGATTCACCTGGTTAATCTCGATAGATGATTATCCAGAAGACCTCGGCTGAAGGTAATTCTACATCGAATCTCGGCAGTAGATTACCCTGGTTAATTTCGGTAGTTGATTATCTAGAAGACCTCGGCAGAAGGTAATTCATAATCGAATATCGGCAGAAGATTCCCCTAGTTATTCTCGGCAGTTTATTATCTAGAAGACCTCAGCAGAAGGTATTTTCTTGACAAAATCACGGCAATAGATTCTCCTGGTTAATCTCGGCATATGATTATCCAGAAGACCTTGGCAGAAGGTAGTTCTCAATTGAATCTCGGCAGTAGATTCCTTAGAAATCTCAGCAGTAGATTTCCCGTTAAAAAGCCTCATATCAAGCATGGCGTGCACAGAACCATATGAAAATCTCAAGGTCATTCACAACACTTGGTGCATCTAACATACATAAACACAAAAGAACATTTGATAAAGCACCAAAGTTTTTTCTGGTTAGTAAAATGTCAAAAGAGGTCCACGCCCGTGTCCATGCTCACGCCTATGCCTGCGAAACAAATTACCTATGACACGTTGCCACTGTTCACCATGCTTTATCAAAATTCAAATCAACTTGGAAATACAACAACTAGCAACAAACAATGTTGGGGAGTTGGTGATTACGAGAACCCGGTGGTTTAAAAAAGGAGAATTATCAAAACATTTGCAAAATACTTGGAGTATACACAAACATTTGGGGCACACATACAACCTGGGTTCCATATCAATCTAAGACATCATGCACGTGCATCATACGTGGCATTTTTCAAAACATACTTTGGGAAAAACCAATATCTTTGGGCCCTCTGTTAGGTTATTACCTTGGTTGAGAACAGGCACAACCAGTAAAAATATGATCTTATCTCTGATTTAGTTATCTAAGATTTGATCATAAAAAACAACTTTTTCTACAATATAACTCATTGCGTCAGGCTCCATGCAACAATGTGTTTCCTCCTTTGAGATATAGCTCATTACATCAGGCTCTATGCAGGAATATGCGGAATCTGCAATTTAACTCATTGTGCCAGGCTTCATACAACAATGTGTTTTCTCCTCTGTAATCTAGCTCATTGTGTCAGGCTCCATGCAACAATGTGTGAAATCTGCAATTTAACTCATTACGTCAAGCTTCATGCAACAATGTATTTCCTCCTATGCAATATAGCTTATTGTGTTAGGCTCCATGCAACAATATGCGAAATCCATAATTTAACTCATTGTGTCAGGCTCCATGCAGCAATGTGTTTTCTCCTCTGCGATCTAGCTCATTGTGTCAGGCTCCATGTAGCAATGTCTAAAATCCCCAATATAACTCATTGCGTTAGGCTTCATGCATCAATGTGTTTCCTCTTCTATGATCTAGCTCATTGTGTCAGGCTTCATGCAGTAATGTGCGAAATCCATAATTTAACTCATTGTGTCAGGCTTCATGCGGAAATGTGTTTCCTCCTCTGTGGTTTAGCTCATTGTGTCAGGACTCATGCAACAATGTGTGAAATCTGCAATTTAACTCATTGCGTCAGGCTTCATGCAACAATGTGTTTCCTCCTCTGCAATCTAGCTCATTGTGTCAGGCTCCATGCAGCAATGTGCAAAATCCATAATTTAACTCATTGTGTCAGGCTTCATGCGACAATGTGTTTCCTCCTCTATGATCTAGCTCATTGTGTCAGGCTCCATGCAGCAATGTGTGAAATCCATAATTTAACTCATTGTGTTAGGATTCACACAATAATGTTTTTCCTCCTATACGATCTAACTCATTATGTCAGCCTCCATGCAGCAATATGTGAAATCCGCAATTTAACTTATTGCGTTAGGATTTATACAACAGTGTGTTTTCTCCTCTGTGATCTAGCTCATTGTGTCAGGCTCCATGCAGCAATGTACGAAATCCGCAATTGAACTCATTGTGTCAGGTTTCATGAAACAATGTGTTTCCTCCTCTGTGATCTAGCTCATTGTGCTAGGCTCCATGCAACAATGTGTGAAATATGCAATTTAACTCATTGTGTCAGGCTTCATGAAGCAATGTGTTTTCTCCCATGCGATCTAGCTCATTGTGTCAGGCTCCATGCAACAATGTGCAAAATCTGCAATTTAACTCATTGCATCAGTCTCCATGCAA
Source organism: Vicia faba (assembly GCA_948472305.1). Taxonomy (NCBI): domain Eukaryota; kingdom Viridiplantae; phylum Streptophyta; class Magnoliopsida; order Fabales; family Fabaceae; genus Vicia; species Vicia faba. Next base: position 1,517,579,183 of record OX451741.1, on the reverse strand, counting down.
CAATGTTATTATCAAGATTTTCTGCGATATAACCCATTGCGACAACCTCCATGCAACATGTTGTTATCGGGCTCCTTTTCAATTATCTATCCCCTAGGTTGCAATAGATATGTGAATAAACCTGCGTAATCCATTGCATCAGTCTCCGTGCAACAATGTGTTATCAGACTTTGTTTTTTCCATCCCCTAGGTTGCGATGAATAAACAAAATCAAATCAAACTAGAACTTACTATATCAGTCTCCAAGTGTTATCAAGTCAACTTTGCAAAGCTTGTATTATTTTACCTCCTAGGTTATGGTAAATATGCAAAATCTTACAATCTCTTTTAGATACTAACGAGTTATCCGAGTCGTCGTGTCTAAGTAAAAAACTTTGTTTCAAACACTAGTAGGATGATACATCATCATCTGTGCCTACTCTTCGTACTCATGGGAACGTTGTACCGTATATCCTTATAATCTCTCAAACAAATCTTGGGCTCTTCCAATATTTAATAAAATTCCGATCAAACGGGTGAGACCTGTGTATTCTCGCACTATTCAATCGAAATGTAATTAAATAAGGGTAGTTGTCATACCCCAAATTTTCCATACCCATATATTATATTTAGGGTTCTATTTAAATAAATCATATTATATAGTTTTTATTTCTATGGGGAGTAAAACATGGAAGAGGGGTGTGTTGATCCAAAATGGACCATCAATATCTAATGGCCCATTAGGTTTTTAAAAGTCCATTTCAAATTAAAATGGGAGGTGTTTTGTTTTAATCCAGAGTGTGATGCGGTGGGAGAACTGACTTGAGGTTTTGCGTTTGTGTTCGCAAATGTTTCGGTTTAGCAAGAGTCGCCATCGACTTTTTATTTTATCCAAAGGAAAGGTCAAAAAGAAAAGGAAAGACCTTTGAGATTGTTTTTGAGTTTGGGGGGTAGATTATGAAAAGGGAAGGTGCTAGCACCCTTTTCATCCATGGTTTTCCATGGGCTCTTAGTTACTTGTTTTAGATCACTTGCTTTTGCTTTTCAATTGTTTGAAATGGTGCTTTGTGTGTGGTTTTGAAAGTATTTTGAAAAGAGGCCTTTGTCTAGGCAACCTTTGTAATGATTCTAGTTTGAATGTATACAAAGGTGTTTGTCTTTTGAAAAATGTTTCAATGTTTGAAAGTTTGTTTTGGGAAAATGTTTTAAAATTGTGTTGTGTGTTTTTGAAAATAGCAAGGATGGTTTGCAAGTTTGATCAAGTAACTAGGAGTTGTCTACCCTACTCAAAGATCTTTCCTACACATTTTTAACCCTTTGAAATTGTTGTTTTACCATTGTATTTGGTAAACAACCTTGTCTTTGGATGTTAAACGGGACAGGCGTGGGTCATCGTATGACCATGATAGCAATGGTGCTAAGTATCTTAGCAAGTTTTTGAGGGTCTAGATCATTTTTGTATAGGCAACCAAGATAGCGTCATCGAGGGACTATGATCTTTTGTTTTGTTTTTGTTTTGCCAAGATACCTAACATGAATACCATTGCCATTTTTAAGGCAACAAGTGGATGAAACCCTAGGGGTGCTTGTGTGCATTGTGTTGTCATTTTTTCATGCATTTTTGTCTTGTATTAGTCATGCTATTTCTTTGATTTTGGTTCTTTGTATACAAACCCTAGTTTTACTATCATGCATTTGAAAGCGATAAAATGCGTAAAAGTAAATCTAAGACTATTACAACATGATTATGGGGAGGGGGATACAAGTTTGAATAGGGGGATATTGCACAAAAATAAAGCCCTAAAACTATTATTATAACCAAATTGAAATATTGCACAAATAAATAAATGGACAAATATTTAAATATGCAAATAAATATAAATATGCAAAATGTTTTTTTATTTATTTTTCTGTATGTAAAATAAATTATTTTTGTCTAAAAATAAGAAAATAAAAATGATTATTTTTGAAAAGGGGTGGAAACCCTAATTGTGGTTTTAAAAGAAAATATAAATTCTAATTATTTATTTATTCATTTATGTACAAGAAAATAAATAAAAATATATATAAAAATGTTAAAAAATAATATTTGTGAGAAAATAATATTTTAAGAGTATAATATAATAAAATAAAATTATGTAAGTATTTTAATTTTATTTACAAATTTATTTAAGAAAATAAAGGTATTTAACCTAATAAACTATTTTTTGTCATAAAAAATAATAAAAATAATAAAATAAAAATGCGAAAATTTAAGAAAATATTTTTGGTGATTTTTAATATTTAGAAAAAATAAATAAAAGTCAGAAATGTAAAAGAAATAAAAAAATATACAAAAATAAAGAAATGGGCAAAGGGGGTGCAGAAAGCAAGCAGGGGGTGCAGAAAGCAGGACCAAGCCAGGCCCAGCCCACGTTCACTTCATCTCTAACCTCTGAACAAAAATACGCGCGCGTGCAACTTGAAACCTGTTCTCTCTTGTTCTTGCATGAAATTAAAAACTCATAATATGAAAATTATAGAGCTTGAAACCACGATTTCAACCATGTAAAAAACTTAATCTAACTCTAAGAAACCAGGGAGAATTTCAGTGCCACTAATTTATAACCTAATTTTTTCAGTAAGTTCAACTATCAAATACTCCTAGCTCAGTTAACATAAATGAATTCTATGCATATGTACAGCTTAAGGATAATGAGGACTACATTTTTGCTTCACAAACCTAAGCCTAATGATTCCTAAATAAGGAGATAGAAGTTTGAAATTTACCTGTTTCAGTCAAGTTCGAATATGGCAATGTAGGTGTTGTGAGTGAGGCCTGAAGGTCGTATTAGCTTGCCTGAAGTTCACTTAACCTTCCCAAATGCTTGGCTTGCTTTGAAATGGCCTGAATGTGCTTGTAGAACTCAACCTGCAAAGCTTCAAAGTAAAAATGGTGAAGTGTGAAAATGGAGTTACAGTGGCTGGACAGGTGCTTGGATAGCTTTGGTGTATTGTTTAGAATGTGTTTGAAGTGGTTTGGGACAAAACGCACGAGTGGATTTTGTTTTGGAAGTGAATCTGCAGAACCTGCCTTGTTTTTGCAAGAACTTGTGATTTTGTGCTTAAGGAGGGTTTGAGAACTTGTTCGCTCGTGTTTCTGGCCTTAGACAATGTGTAAAACTTTGTTTGAAATGTGCACAAGACTTGGTTTTAACAGATACCAAAGTTGTGGAGTTTTTGCACACTTGCTTGTTTTTGAAGTAAAAGGTGATTTTGACAATGCCAAGGCCTGTACAGGCCTGCTCCTTAGCTGCACATAGTTGGTGTACTTTGCCCTAAATTTGTGGACTTTGTTTGCTGCAAAAGATTGGGTCCTTGGCTCAAGATGAACAAAGTTGCTAAAAGTGACCTTTATCAAAATTGCATTGTTATCTTTTTGCCCTTTTTGGAATAGTTCTTTGTACAATGCTCTAAAGCTCAGAATAAAGCCTCAATCCAATGTGTTTTCATTTAATTTATGAGTGTGTAAAGGTTTAAGACCTGTAAAACAAGTACAAGCAAGGTTTGGACAAAATTGCAAGTTGTAGCAATGTGCAAAATGCCTTGGACAAAAGTGATGATTTGCCATTTTCAATCCTTCGATTCTCCCTAACCACAAACAATCTTGGAGAGTTCTTGGACATTTTGTAAAGCTTGTAACATGCTATACAATCCATATTTGAAATTAATTTTGAGATTCCAATTGGAACTATGTGAAAAATTTCCATGAAGATAGGTCAAAATCCTGCCTAAACTAGGGCAAAATTTCACTAAGTTAAAAGTTTCATGGACCCTTGTTCACAAAATCATAACTTGAGATCCAAGCATCTTTTGGGAAAACTTTGTGAATCAAAGTTGTAAAATTTGTGGAGGACTACAACTTTCATGTTGGAAGTTTTATTTGAATCCAATTGCATCATGGTGAAAAAGTTGGGAAAGGTTAGGAAAAAATAAGAAATTTTCATAACTTAGAAAATTTCTAAGTTATGAAAATTTTCCATTTTAAACCCTAATTTTCAAAATTAGATTTCTTGGTGAACAAGTTTCATGTTTTGACACATCTTGATGAAAAATTACCCTTGGCACTTGATTTTGACCAAAAAGTCAAAGTTTGACTTTTCAGTGTACAGTTGATTTTTAATCAGTTGACTGGAAAATTCATCTGTCAATCCAATGCATTTGAGATCTTTTGAACCTTGTGAATTGGTCAAGATGATGCCATTGAGTCCTTGAATCCATGCTTGAACCCAATTTTCCATTGGCTAAGTTAAAAATCAGAAATTGCCCCTCTGTAGTCAAAACCCTAAAAATGACCATTTTGCCCTTTTGATGATCTGATCAAATTTCTTTAGGTGTTGTGTCCAAACTTGATCAAATGGTTCATATGAGTCTATAATGTTGATGTGGATAAAAAATTATGAGGTTTGACTTCAAATTGGCCACAGTTGACGTTTTTCCCAATACAGTTGATTTCTTGGTCAACTGTCTAATTGACTGGGCAAAAATTTGATTCGAGGCTTGAAACTTGGTATGAACAATCTTATAAGTCCAACATGAAGTATGAAAGTCACATTGAGCATTGAAATTCCAAAAATCCTTATGAAAACTCAAACCCTAATTTCAGGTCATCAGTGCAAGAAGATGTCTTGAGCAGAGAAAACCCTAATCCTGTCTGGAGTCCAAAGAGTCTTGTAAGGGGAAATCTTGATAAAATGAGATGGGAAATTTTGGGGTACAACACAGAGGTATGAACAAATTCGTTTTTTTAAGGCCCAACTATATAAACATGCCCGTTTCAGTTTTGGTTGTTGAGAATTATATTACTGAAGTCATTATTTTATTATTAATTAAAAATTATTATCAGTTTTTATTTGAGAAAAATAACAGTGACTAAGAAGCCCAATAAAACGATAAGGCCCATTTAGGTTTTTGAATAAGGCAATATGTTTTTTTCATTCAAGGCCCAATAAGGAGGCCCGTTCAGTCTTTTAATTTGTTTGAAGGATTGTTTTGTTTTAAGTATTACATTATTGAAATTATTGTTATTATCTATATTATTATTAAGCATTATATATTTAACTTAACCATTTTTATTTTAATCATATCAGTTTAGGAGTTATTATTACAAATTTGATTAAGTTTTTGTTTGCTTATTAAAAGAGAGAAAATATTTAAGACTTTATTACCCGATCAATTGCACAGTCCAAAATCAGGCAAGCCCAAAGGAATAAAAAAGCGTTGGGCCATAATCAAATCAAACAAACAACCACTCAGTTGATTAAATAAGAAATAACACATGGTTTTAACTAAAACAAGTACTGTTCAAATCTTTGAAAAAAAATTGGAAACAAAATCAAGATTCATACTAAAACAAAAACCAACATTTGCATTCAGAAACTTAATCAATACTAATCAAAACCAATCGAAACATTACAAACAAAATTAAAAGGAGAGAGAAAATTTTCTATAAAAACCTAAATTAGGAACAACACCAAGAGGAGAAAAATTCACAGAAAAAACTGTTACAGAACAAAATTGTAAAAAAACAAAGGAAAAAATTGAAAAGGAGAGAGAGAGATGGGAGAAGCTGAAGAACAGAGGGAGTCTGTTTGTACCACTATCGTCGCAAGACCCACGTTCATCACCGCTCCAGCATAAGGTTTCAACATTTGAAACCCTAGCTATCTTTCAAGCCGTCATCGTCTTTCATCATCCGCCTTCGCAATTGTCTTCATCGCCGCCTCTCCTGTCAAACAGAAACAGAAGATTAGCAACAGACCCTCGGATTGTAAGCAAACAAAAAAACTTGAAAAGACAGACATGACCGAAAGTGAGGAACTTAGCTCTCTTTTGTTTTCTTTATGATCTGTTATGGGATTCATGCTATGGGGTAAGGGTCTATTTGAACAGCGGCGAGATCAGGGTTTGCGTTGGCGTGAGAGAAGAAAGAAGAAATGAGACGGAGAGAGAGAAGAGATAACAAACTAATGAATATTGTTTAACTGAAACAAAGGTATATTATGATTAATGATCAAATATGTGACACTATATATTCCTTACCACGCTCCTTCAAACCATCACCATACGATCACCATCTAACGGTCTAAACGTGTGCCCCCATCACATTACCCTACGACCGCATGCATGTTGTCCAGGCAGATCTGTCCCAAAGCATTGGGCCTGGCCCGTTACTAATACACCAGTTCTTGTTTTTGCTAATGCACACATAAACGCACCCCTAGGCCAAATGGGCCAAGTCTAATATCTGGACTTGGACCCACGCTCCCTGCACCCTCCGCTTTACTAGATAGTTCAAAAACACACCCTCTGTCTTTTGGGCCTGAATTCAATATCTGAATTCAAGCCCATGCTATTAACACCTCCCAATTTTACTACCCTAACATAATTTACACCCCCACATTTTTTAATTTATTTTCTTTTTATTTTATTATAACTATTTATTTCTATATTTACTATTTTTTATATATTTAATATGTATGATATTATTATCATCATAAATCAAGTATATTTCCTAAAAAAAACTCATTCAAACATCTTATTTTATTTATTGCATTAATTTTTTTTAATCATACATTTAAATAAGATATTTTTCTACAAGCAATACTCTAAAAATATTCAACCAACAATAAACCATTTTCATAATTAAGTGAATTCAATAATTAATTTTTGAAAAGGAGTATGAAGCATATTTTAATTAACTGCGCACTTGGTCCAAAATCTTCGCTATTCACACACCCGGACTAAGTACGCGGAAAACGCAAATATCTTCGTAATCCATAAAAAACACAAATCAACTGCGAACTACGAATTGGGACTCTGATTCCTCATAAGAGGATACATAGGCATACGATTAAAACTTTGGTTAGTTCCCCTAATAAAATACTAAAACCTTATTTCCTAAAAATTACGCTTTTAAACCTAGTATCCTTGTGAATAAGGTAGATGAGGGGTGCCTAACACCTTCCCTTCGTCTAGAACTGAGTCAACGACTTAGAATCTCTAACGTATTTAGGGTTATACTTTATATTCCCTTCCTTAGGATAAAAATTAAGGGTGGCGACTCTGTATTCAAAACCAATTGCAACAGATGTTATGGCTCAATGCCAAAGCCTGTTATCGATAAGTCTATATATTATATTTTCTGCATACAAGATGAAAATCTAGAAGTGTATCTTTCTGTTTTTCTTGATTAAATATTGTGAATTGTAACACCCCATACATATCATTGCCTAGAATAATATGCATATGGCATTATGACGGTAAATGAAAGTTATACATAAGCAACGGAATAAGGATAAGTATTAGTACAAGTTACAAATTGTCGAAACTGTTATGGCCAAAATGATACAATCCAAAAGTACTAATACATAATCCAAGGTACATAAAATGAAGGTACAAAATAGAAGGAACATCGCTAACAAAACACCATCGCAAGACTAAGCCATCTTACCCTTGCCATGATCTTTCCTCGAAGAACCTGCAAAAATAATAATTGGAATGGGGTGAGATTACTAAATCTCAGTGAGCTTACTTATCTTAAGGGTTCACTCAGTTCTATAGGGTGCATACAATCAGAACGGATTCACCACAATCCCGAAGTTTTCTCATGGCTAGGTACAAGTACATAACAAGGTGACACCACCATTAGAAGTCTCATAACAACTAATGAGGCAACAATGAATCAGGCACCCTGCCAAGCATAGAAAAATATATAGACCCGTACTCATGTACGAGAAATCCAGAAGTAAGTTCTACCTTTCTATCTAGGCTACATATTTCACATACTCAATGGGTTATCTCTTGTGCCTGTGTGTTAAAAGACTTGCACTGGCACACCACTAGATGAATCGGATCATTCCCACATAGGATTTCATCTATGATGATTTTATCGACTGCGACATTGCCTAAGTGGCGTCACAGCCCCATCAATCATCCATACGCACGTGTGAGGGCACACATCTACCATAGTGCGAAAATTGTAATGACTACACAAGCCGACCGAGCAAAATCCTAGTGATGTAGCTTATATGGCATCACAGGAGGTGAGTATCTGATGTTCTGTTGCCTACATAGAATCACGTCCTCGCCATACCAAACATGCCGATGTTTATCTACTGCGGGAAACGCCCATGAAGACCCGCTCGCGCATCACAATGGTAGCTTAGGTGTGTATGACTTACAAAGAACACTGATGTTTATCTATTGTGGATTTCTCATTAAGACCCACTCACACATCATAATGGTAATACTGTTATAAGTGCTTTACCATATAATAACCTAGGTCTACTTTGATTCCAGCATATATCACACACACAGAGCACATAAAATTGGCCTAAACTGGATGTCACGCCCAAGTTTGCTCTGTCAGTACTCTGCTTCAAGTGCATACATGCAAAATCATAACAAACCACACCGGAAATCACATTTGAACATTCAATCGAATGAATAGGAAACATACAATGATAATGTCATAGCAATAGGTTACATCACAACATAAAGCATTAATCAAGTATACATACCAATTTTCATAAGAGTAATCGTCTTCTTGAATTTACTCATAAATAGGTAGATAATCAAATAAGCTTCACAACACCCCAAATTAGGCTTCATTTTGAGTTTCCAAACTCAAGTCATGCAAATTTTAGTGTTACAAAAATTTGTTGTCTAGGGTAGTTCGCTAAGCGAGCTCTACTGAGCCAGTAGAAAACCAATTTAGTAGCTTCTCTATGTTTTGAAAAGGAATGTTCGCTAAGCGAACTTGCAGCAAAGCCCCGATTCGCTAAGCGAAGTCATAGTGAATAATTCCTTCTTTTATTTTCACCAGTCCAAGATCGTCGTTAAGCGAACTCTGTAGAGAATGCTACTTCACTAAGCAAACTATAGTTCTCTAAGTGAACTGTGCTGCATAATTTCCCTTTTATCTTTAGACCTTCGCTAAGCAAACCATAGTTCGCTAAGCGAACTATGTTGTGCAGGCAAAAACCAGAAAACGTATATTTTGATCTTGGGTCTCCAAAACCCTAAATTTCCACATGAAACCCATTATGAGGAACATATAGAACAAAATAAAGATGAATATACATTCTATTATGAGATTAGGGTTAAAATCATGCATTATCAAGAGTCAGAAACACATATCTCTCAACCCTTGTTCCCACATAATCCCCAAACCCCAAGTCTCTACATCTAATGAGACTCACCTTGAGATATAGATGATGAGAAGCTGCAAAAATCAGCAGGAAGGATGATGAAAAGAGCAAAGCTTGAGTTGCATGCAAGGTTGGAGAGGTTAACAAAGATGGAGTTTTCTTCTTCTTTTCCATTTCCACACTTCTTCCTTTCTCTATTCCAAAATTCTGACTTGTTCCAATTCTCACAATGAGATACTACCAAACATGTCCCTAACTTATTTCACTTAAGAAGGGAATGACTATAATGCCCTTTTATCAGTCATTTAGCTTATTCTCAACATTATACTAAATGATGTAACTATTATATACTCATTCTCTACATGTTCATCACTAAAATAAATTAGTAATGTCATTAGGGAATAGATATAATATCTGGTATTACACATATATTAGATCGAACTATAGTATGGTCGAAGGGGTAGCTTCTGGTCTGACAAGAATTAAGCATGAGGTCGAAACTTGTTTGCATGCTACTATGGAAATAATGCATGTTGTAGTCGAAGTTGTTCTAACATGCATTAGTCAAAATTCTAAGATTGTTAGCATATCAAATTGGGCCTGTTTGTTATGCCTAATTGTTTACGTTAGCTTGTTCCCTAAGTTACCTTGTGTAGGGCATGTGTGTAAGAGCCCGTTAGTTTATTATGTTAGTTTTTCTTATAAATATCATACTACTCTTTCATCATTGCACAATGCAAATTCTAATTAGGGTGAGAGAGGTTATTTATTATTCTTTAACACTTGTAATCTTGTTTCTAAGAGAAGTTAAAGAATAACAATTAATAACCAATTATTTGTGTTATTCTTGCTTCCTATTTTTCTTTACCCTTGAGGGTTTCTTGGTAATCAAGAATCTGTTTATACTATGTTCTTGGTATCGTTTTTCACAACAAATTGGTGCGGTGAACGTGAAGAAGATGTTGTCAACAAAGTATGAGATTGAAAAATTCACCGGTTGAACAATTTCGGTTTGTGGCGCTTGAAGATGAAAGCCCTACCGATTTAGCAGGGTTGTTGGGAAGTACCTGCAGTGGTTTTGTGCCTTGCAATACTAGAGGCTGCATAAGATATGAAGACACATGAAGAAGTTTGGTCGGGACATCCACATGAAGAAGTTTGGTCGGGACATCCACGTGAAGAAGTTTGGTCGAGACATCCACCAGATCTAAAAAAACTTATAGTATTTGGCTGCTGTTGTACCCCAAAAATTTCCCTCTCATTTTACTCAATACATACTCCTAGAGATCCTCAATTTGCTCAAAATTGCCCAAGAGTTGACCAGACAAACTCTCTCCTAAGGTAGTGTACCTCAAATTAGGGTTTCTATTTTCATCAAGATGAGTGAACCACAAAGGCCTCGTATGCTCTCCATGGTCTTAATGTGTTCTCAAAACCCTACATGTCAATTTTCATGCCTTGCATAAGAAGTTTGCTCATTCAACTGCTCAGATGCTTGAGAATCGACTGTATTAGGTCAAAAGTCAACTGTGACCCACATACAGTCAAACTTCAAGATTTTTGGTCAACATTAACATTTTGAAGTGACTTTCATCATTTTATCAAGGGTTGACCATGATTCCCCAAGGAATGCTCCAAAATCATCAAAACCTAAAAGTTGCTAAATTAGGGTTTCTCAGTAAAAGTCAACCAAACTTTGACCAAGTATAACTTCCACATGCTTTATCATAAATTTTCCATCCAAAGCTCATATTAAATAGGATGCAATTCCCTACAATTCATATTCAGCTCACAAGTTCAAAATATGAACTCATAAAAAGATATGAATTTCTATATTATGGGTCCTTTTGAAAAGTCAATAAAAAACACCTTTTAGGTCAAACTTCTTACATGAACATGGAAGACTCAATTGAGATGAGACCAAAAGGGTTGTTTATGGGACATCCTAAGATTTCTAAAAAGTCCAATAACACCTCTCTAGGGTTAGAATTGGAAGATATATGCCTTGTCAAAGTTGACCTTTTTTGCAAAATTGCCAAAAGTCAAATATGCTCAAAAATGCATTTTTTCTAAATGGGCCTAACTTTTTATACTTGCACCTCACTTATAATGTGGTCCACGACTCAAATGTTTATCCACACATTATTTGCTTCATTTTTCAATTTATTTTGATTTTTTATTAATTAAAAATGGAATTAAATCAAATAATTGATGAATAATAGCAAAGATATGATTTGATTTGGTTTTTGGACAGGTTGGCAATCAAAATATGTTGAATGATCACGACCAAGACAAATCAAGCATAATTGGTACAAGAAAGGGAATATTTGGCTCAAAATAGAAAGTTTGCATATGGCTAAAGAATAAAATCAAATCTCATCAAACTTCAAGATTCAATCCAAGTTTGGAACCCTAATTCATCCCTAGGTATATAGTGGACAAGAACAAAGCAAAAAATAGGGGTGAGCCATCGTGAAAACACCAAACAAAATTCCAAAAAAGGTGACAAAAAGTGTTGGATCGTTTTTTCATTTAGAGATCAATTCAGACCATTCCAACGTTGCTAATCGTTTCTTGGACCTTCCCAGAAGTCAATTGGATCATTTGTGAGGCTTGAAACACCCAGAAGCGCGCATAATCACTCTCACGGTTTGCCCTTAAATTCAAAATTGATTACTGTATTCCTGGCATCTTTAGCATGTTTAAGTCATATATTTGTGATCCTCATCATGTTTGCAAGCTAACTGCATTATTTAATTGCGTTTTTGGAGCCTATACATGCCTTTGCCATTGTTAGGGTTTGCGTGTGCAATTTAGGGCTTTCTTACACAGGTGAAATTAGCCAAAAAGAAGGATACCACGAGGTTCACGAGATCAAAAGGAATGGATCTATATAGTTAGAAATCATTTATCGTGCGTATTGTGCATTTTGGAAATTTGCAGGGGCTATGGCTACGAACATGTGACTGTAGGTAAAAGTCACATGTCTAAAACGACAAAGAAAGGAAGAAGATGGCTATGTGTTAGCCAACCATTCGCCTGTTTGAATCTCGCGTGCTTTTTTTCTTCAGTTAATCACATTCTTATATATTATGTTTTATTCTTGAATTAATAACAAACAACACAGGTAGCTCAGATGGTGAAGCACACTAGTGGGAGTATGAGGACTTGGGTTCGATCCCAGGTCCCAACAATTCTCTTTATGTTATTTACTTTCAACAAATCTAGCGCGTCACTTGTCCTGGAGAACACCATAAACCTCTGCGCTTCACTGTCAGATTCTCTCTGTTCCAGATCCAAGGGCTTAGCAAGCAAGGCCTATGATGGACCTTCAGAGGATGATCACACAGAATCAGGCAGGCTAATTGGGCTTGAAGCGTTTTAGGCCTAAAAATTCAAAATGGCACCCCCAGATTTGCTAATAACATACAAGCCCATTTTCAATTCTTTCTTATTTTTATTTCCTTTATTTAATTATTTTGTTTAATTATTTTTTCACAAAAATTAATCACTTGTTTTTATTTAATCATAAAATCAATAAATCACAAAATACTAAAAAAAAGAATTTTTTTAATAAATTATTTAATTTAATTAGAAATATAGGTTAATTTAATTTCTTTTCTATAATTAAAATCAAATAGAAACTAGGTTTTAATTTTACAATTAAATTTCTTTTCTCAAATAAAAAAACCAAAAAATACACAAAATCTCTTTTGTACAAAATATTTTATTTTCTTGAAATTATTTAATTTAGCTAGATTAGGTTAATTTCAATTTCTTTCTCATAATTAAAATAATTAGAATTAGGGTTTTAGTCGTACATAACTCAATTAATTCTTTTCTCAAAAATAATATTTTTTTCTTTCAATTAGGGTTTAGGTTATTTTTCAACATCCCTCGTATTTAATTCGCCGCGTATTTAATTATTTCTTTTCCATTATTTTTGTAACTGCCAATGGTTTGTAATAGTTAAATTAGGGTTTTATTTCTTGCTTTAATCCCTGGTTCTTTGGTTATGTAATTAATCCCCATCCCTGAAGCCTTGTAATAGCTAGGTTTATTTTCTCGCATTTTTAATTCCGCAAATATTTAACTGTCTAGATGTATGCTAATAGGATTGTATGGCAAGAATGTCTGGAAATTTAAAACGATAGATCACCTAATGTGCAAAGATTAAATAACTGAAACAACTCATATGCACATATTCACTCCTAGGGTTTACCTCACTCCGGTTGCCTTCGGTAAACAGTCATTAAGCATAGGAGATTTTAGTGGTTACCCTCCAGTCTAAAATATCAAATTGTCCCATTTGAATGTTGCCTCGGAAATGTTGCCTCAGAAATGTTGCCTCAAAAAGATCTTAAGACTCTAGGGTTACTACTAAAGTTTTCTAACTATTGCTTTAGTGATTGTACTTGTCCCTTTCGAATCTCCCTTTAAACTCCAACGATGGTGCTACCTACTCCTTAATAGTAGGATAACGCTGTCTAAAGGAAATACAACAAACAATCCTTTTTTTCGAGTAGGTAGAATCTTAAGTACTTGCTCAATAAAAACTTTTCACACAAACACCTTTCAAAACAAATTTTCAAAACAACTTCGTCACATCCTTGAGGATTGATACAAGGGTTATCACGAAGTAAAACATTTTCAAAGCAAGCACACACAAGCAATTTGAAAAATGAGCAAGTACCTAAGATCCTGTGGAAAACCACGGATAGAAATGGTGCTAACACCTTCCCTTTCTATAATATACCCCCCGTACTCAGAATATCTCGAAAAAAGGTTTTTCTGTTCTTTTTCCTTTTCCATGATTGGATGAAATAAAAGTCGGTGGCGACTCTAGCTTACCGCGACATTTTGCAAACAAAAACACAAAATGCAAACTAGTATTAAACAGTCGGTTCTGCCACCGTATCACAGCTGCATATCCTATGCTCACATTAGGCAAGATAAGGTCGAACATAGAGCTCTGAGATGCATGTTTATGGGATACCCTGAAGGAGTCAAAGCTTATAGGCTACGGTGCCTAGAGCTAGGTCACAAGAGGTGTATCACCAGTCGAGATATAGTTTTCAATGAAGCTGAGATGGCTTTACAGAAAACTAATGACGTTGGTCAAAGTGCACATATATTTGAAGAATACCTGGAACAGGAAAATCTTCCTGCTGAGGTGGAGCATGTCGATGTTGAATTACATATCCCTGATCAAGTTGAAGAATAAGCACACAATATTAAAGATACTAAGGAAGTTGAAGAAAATTTCGATGACCACATGTTGGTTAGAGATAGGCCGAGAAGAGTCATCAATCCATCTCAGAGTCTTGGGTATACAGATCTCATAACTTATGCCTTAATCTCTGCAAGTGAGGTTCAAGATAAAGAACCTAGAGACTATAAGGAAGTTATGAGGATTCGAAATAAGATTGAATAGATGAAGGCCATGGATGGTGAGATGAAATCTCTTCACGATAATCACACTTGAGAACTATAAGTGGATTTTCAAATTTAAGGAAGGAATCAAATGAGTGATGTCTAAGAGATACAAGGAAAGATAGGTCGTAAGGGGTTTCATTTAGAAATAAGGTGACGACTTTAATGATGTGTTTTCTCCTGTTATGAAGCCCGGGTCCATTTCAATGTTACTTGCCATGGTGGCACAATTCGACATAGAACTTGAACAAATAGATGTGAAGACTGCTTTCTTGTATGGAGATCTAAATAAAATAATCTTGATGAAGCAATCTGAAGGGTATGCAGAAAGAGGAAATGAAGATTATGTGTGTAATTTAAACAAGTCATTATATGGTATGAAACAATCTCCTCGATAGTGGAATACGAGATTTGACAAGTTCATGAAACACATAGTTTCATTAGAAGTCAGTTAGACCACTGTGTTTACTTCAGATTTCGACTTGGAAATTAATTTGTTATTTTGTTGCTTTATGTGGATGATATTCTCATAGAAAGCAACAATTTTGAGGATGTAATGAAGGTGAAGGTCGAACTCAATAAGGAGTTTGACATGAAGGATCTGGGAGCAGCTTCCAGGATTATTAGGATCAACATCCGAAGAGATGGAAAGTAGTCAAAATTATGCTTATCTCAAGAGACATACCTAAGGAAGATTCTCGACAAGTTGGATATGTCAATTCAAAGCCTATTGTGACACCAACAAACCCTCAATTCAAGTTGAGTATAGATTAATGTCCCTGTACTGAGGTCGAAAGATCTTATATGAATAGAATCATATATGCTACCATAGTAGGTTCTTTGATGTATGTTATGGTTTGTAATAGACCCAAAATAGCATATGCAATAACTCTTATAAGCAGCTACATGATAAATCCTAGAAAGCATTAAAGTTGATTCTAAGGTACATAAATGGATCTCTATACAGAGTCCTAATTTATGGTGGAGCCTATGGTGAAGATATTAAAAAAGTAATCGAAGGATATGTTAACTCGAATTATGAAGGTTGTATGGATTCCAGAAAATCTATTTATGGATATGTGTTTACTATGTTTGGCACAAAAATCAGTTGCAAAGTGACACTTCAGAAGGTTGTCACCTTATCAACCACTGAAGCATAATATATTACCCTTACCAATTGTCTGAAAGAAGCATTGTGGCTTAAAGGTTTTGCTAAGAAGCTGAAATTTCAAGGTTGAGTTATAATTGTTAAATGTGATAGTCAAAGTGCAATACACATGTCGAAGAATTCAGCCTATCATGAGCGAACCTAGCACATCGATGTGAGGCTGAATTTTGTCAGAGGAGTAATCGAGCATGGAGAAGTCCAAGTGCTGAAGGTTTTAACAAATTACAATGTTGCTGGTATGATCACCGAGACTTTCCAAGTTGCATGTTTTTCCATAGTATGCAGTTGATAAATCTGCATGAAGAAATCTACTTTGCTTTTGTGATGTAATATAGTTTGTTAGTACCATGGTTTTAGGATTGACAATAATTTTGCTAAAACATGGTTCTACTGATGTTGTGCAAGATGTTGTAACATCTGCATCAACTGTCATGATAGTTCAACTATTATGTGCTTTGAATCAGATGTTGAAGATAGATATCATGACATCTTGGTCTGGTACAACAAGTGCTGCTGTTTTATTTCTTGACAAGAATTTATTTTATTTTCTCAATTATTTTTATAGGGAAAGAAGATACAATATGGAACAAGTGAATCAAATCTCAATCAGCATTAAAGTTTCTAAATTTAGTTGTTGAGCTAATTTAGGATAGTTGAAGATTTGTTCCAAAATTTAAGGACATATTCTCCGCAGTAATCAGCGGATGGATCAAGGAATAATTAGGTAGAGTATTCAAATCCCTTGGACATCTGAAGGATTATAAAAGGAATACAAAAACCTATGGAAAAGTAGTTCTGAACATATTATAAAATAAGGGTTTAGGTTTGAGAGTCTCTCGTGTTCCTAGTGGTGTAAGTCACCCTTTATATATTTCGATACATTGAGGTAGACATAGTGTTCTCACTTAGAAAACTTTAGGTAATGAGTTGAGTGTTGTTATCTTATAAGATTTTAAGCAAAGAATTTAGTATTGTTCTTTGTATAAGCTTTTAGGAAAACCAAGTATTTTTCTTAGTTAAGAGTCTTAACTAAGTATTTTTGTATTTGAAGTGTAATCTTCTATTCGGTTTATCTCAGTACTAGTTAATGTGATTGTAGCTGGTTTATAGACTACCACTGGGATTGGGGTAGGTCTTTTATCATTGCGGTGATTGGAAGTGAGATGGAGATTTCCCATATCTAGGAGGTGTCTTGGTAGAAGTTGTATTGGGTAGGGATTAAACGAGAAGTTGTAAACTGGGATTGTTTAGCTTCGAATTAATACTACTAATAGTGAATTTCCTTCATGGCTTGGTAGCCCCCATAATAGGTGAGTTGCATCAAACTGAGTTAACAATTGATTGTGTTCTTTATTATCAAGTTGTACATCAAATGTGTCTGCACAAGTTTTTATGTAAATATTTTTGTCTATCTTATTTGACAAATTTTGGTTTTTCTTAGTTAGTTAGTTTTTCATTCATCTATTAAAATTTAATTTTTTAATTTTTCTTTTTTGTGGTATCTAACAATTAAAAAAATTAATACTATTTGGATTCATTGTACTTTTTCAAAATCCTATTTAGATGAGTATTGCTTTGTTTTCTTGCACATTATCTAATATATACGTGAGTGAAAACTAAAACAATCTCTACCCAGTAAGTGGGAAATGATTCCCTTGCAAAAAAACCCATGGTATCTCATTTTTCTTGCAAGGCGATGTTCATTTATTTCCACATTGTGAATTGTCAAAGAATGAAGGGTAGAAGTGGGAAAAATAAAATAATAGAGCTTTCTTTTGTATTTCTTTTTTTTTCAAGAGATAAAAAGTAATCACATGGAATCTACATATATTTGGTCTCTATATGTTTTTCCAAAGAGATAAAGTGTGAATTCTCTTTGCTATTTCTCTCAATTTAGCTTCATTCTTTATACGATAATTGTATCTAAGTAATTATAATTTACTATCTAAGTAATTGTATCTCATTTTACAACAATTTATCTTGGATTCCCCTAAGGGTGGATCCTTGTTTCCAATAGAGGCAATTGTATCTGTGGGATCTCCCAAGGGTGGATCCCTATCGCCCATTAGGGTCATTACATTTATTGGGTCACCTAAGGATATATAATTGTCACTTAAATGGACAACCATTGCCATAGGGCATCTAAAGATAAGAACGACAAGACCAATTAAACATTAAAAAGTTAATATAAATATGTCCCCTGAGAGGAGTCGTTGTTCCATACAATTACAAAAGCACCATAGGGGGTCAAAAGAGAATACAAAAAAAGAAGAAAAAAAATCATAGAGGAGAAACATCATTCTTTGGGGACTTCCTCCTCCACAACAGCAAGATCCGGATGTAGACTTCTAGGGTTGCCACCCTCTCTAACGACACTTCTTCCTGTGAGGGGATAGGTTCGAGTTCAGGGAAGTTCATCGCCTCCTCATCCTCCATCACCAAACCTTTTACAACCTTGAAAGGATCCAAAAGGCTTAAATCAAAGTAAAGTATAATAAGAGGACTTTCTCTATGGTCCGCTCGAAGGACACCTCAGCAATCGAAACTAATTTATCAGTCAAACCGAATACCACCTTCTCCAAACCCTTTTGGTAAAGGAGAGATACATCCAAGGAGTCCTGCAAGGATTTTTTTCTCGATGGAAACCTCCCTGGCTTTAGCCTAGGCATCCTCTAACATTTTCTGCAATTTTTCCTCTTACTGGAGGGACTACAACAACTGCTCGCTTTAATTATAGGCCTTTGTTTTCTCTTGGAGTCTCACCTCTAGGTCATTCTCCTCCTTGTCATATCGTCCTTGCTCAACATCCTAAATCATCAGCGTCCTTAGCAGAAGGGTATCTTTCATTTTCTTGATAGCTTAGGGAGATTGTGAACAAAGGGTCAGGTACTCTGCAAGGAACTCTCTAGATAATGGGAGGTGTGTGTTTTGATGTAAAGCATGCTAGGATCAACATCACTCCACCATGGTGTAAGATTCGCACCCCTAGTGGGCTCTACCTCCTGACTCACAATAGAAAAAATATCTTCCACTAAACATTGAGCTTTAGCTTTTGACAACAAGATGACTGCCACCCTATCGCCAGAGCTTAATCACTTCCCAACCGTCCATATCCAAGAACTTCCCTAGAAAGTGAATAGTCCTCTGTCTATGCTATTGACGGTCCTTTCCTTAAGGGACAAGAATGCCTAGTCAAAGTTTTTTCTATTGACGAGACCTCTATCTAAGATAACGGGAAGAGGGAAGCAACGTCAAAATCCAACATAAAAATGGAATCCTTTCGACCCTTCACTAAGACAAAATTGTCTTTCCAATATTTATAGTTATTAAAGTGATGGGTAAAAAGTCCTTGGGCTTTCTAGTTTCTCAAGGTCACCCAACTGCCTTTCGCTGGTTTGGTAATACAAAAAGAGAAGAAGACCCCAATAGTGGGGTTGGTGTCCAACTTCTCGCAAACCATCTTGAAAACCCTAATGTATCTGATAATGTTTGGGAATAATTTAGAAGGGGGAATATTAAGTACCCTAATGATCTCTGCGAAGAAGGTATAAATAGGGAAAAGGACCCCTAATACCTCTGATAAAGGGGGGGGGGGGTAAAAGTAGAAGTGTCGCGAGGGGGCGAGAGAAGAATGACAGGTTCACCCTTTTTTAGGGTAAATAACCCTCCATAATAACCTGGTCCTCATCTCCTTCAAAAAAGCTATGGATTTGTTCCTCATAATAGAAAACAGAGACGAAGTCACTCGCTCCTGCTATTGCTAAACACTCAATTATGTGAGAGTATGTTGTTTATGATTTTGAGGGATTTAGAGGCTTATGTGAGTATACATAAGCTCCAAGCTATGTGTCTTTCTTACCCCTCAGTCGGGAGCCCTATTTATAGAGGTGCAAGGACCTTATTGATCACTGCATGTAACTGTTGTGACTCTCCATATTACGTAACTGAGTCACCTTTAAGGCAAGTAACGTTCACCGTCACCAATGATGACTATTTCTGTAATGTGCGTTGTCGTATAGTGATGAGCGATTATACCCTTAATGGTCCAGCCATTGTGTAACGCTCCATCAAGCCAGGCTCATGGTAACATCTGGGTTCAGGGTATAAGCCTTACTTATGCCTCTTTGTATTCTTCCATGGCCAATTACGTGTTCCTCCGGTCATACAACTCGGCTTAGGTCTCATGATCTCAAATCGAGGTCTTAACTGGATGATTATATAGATGTCTTTCTCGGTCTTTTAGCCATTCCTTACCTTTTATCTCTTCTAGCTCGGACAATAGATCTATG
The DNA here is from genome assembly GCA_948472305.1 of Vicia faba. Lineage (NCBI taxonomy): Eukaryota > Viridiplantae > Streptophyta > Magnoliopsida > Fabales > Fabaceae > Vicia > Vicia faba. The sequence goes on along the minus strand of OX451741.1, from coordinate 1,517,559,123 downwards.
TATGAACATAAGCCCCTCGAGCATATGGCTTCTACCTGAAGTCTTGTGGTCAGTCAACATGGATATGGATCTATGCTCCGGGTCTAAGATCGGATGATGATAGCTCGACGCGCGTGTTGCTCACGCCCTAGTTTCTCAACAGTCCCCTAGTATTCCTAGGCGTAATCATTGCTAGGTACATTTTTGAAAACTTATACACGCTTCCTCTTCTTAATGTTTATTTCCCATAAATTTTCCTTTTTATAATAACCATTCCTTTTCTGTTTCATAAAAACTCTCCTTCTTCCCTTTTCAAGCGCTCTTCATCCGTCTCTTCAAAAATCCTTCGATCGACCACTGCTACTAGGTATCTTTTCTCTTCCTTTTACTTAGTTCTTTTCCGCACATTCTTTTGTTTTTTAGGGATGGTTATCATAAGAGTGTGTGATGATTTTGGAAATAAAAGACATAAAAGTAATGAGGAGCATAAAGTCGTATGGTAGGAGTGCATGCAAGAGATGAGAGCTCCTTTAGGTGTAAATGAATATGCCCGGGTCATGAATAAAGTTTATAATGAAGTTCTTACTTTTGAGAGTGATTCTGACCCCGATTCTTTCTTATCAGGTTTCATGGAAGTCCTGATGGAAGCCTCTGGCTCTTTTAGTGAGGAGGTGATGGGTTACGACCAAAGTTCCATGGATAAGGTGGAGATAGTGAAGCTTCACTCTCTGCGAAATCTATCCTTGACTGAAAACAAGGACGATATTATCCTGGAGGCTAGTATCCTCAGCAAACGGGTGTGTATGTCCGGACCAAAGGGAGTACAAGACGAGTGGTTTTACTTTTATGCCAGGGTGTTGAAGGATATGTTTATCCATATCCCTTTCACTGACTTTGAAGTGGATGTGTTGAAGATGGTGAATGTAGCCCCCTCTAAATTATGCCCTAACAATTGGGGTTTTATCAAAGATTTTGAGATGGTCTGTGAAGCGTTGGATGTGACTCTGACCGCTGGTTTGTTTTTTCTTACTTTGAAGTCAAGAATGTAGAATCTAGGAGTTGGGGTGCCATTAGCGTTGTACCTCATAGGAGTTTCCTCCAAGCTTACACCACTAGTTATAAGGGCTTTAAAGACAGGTTCCTTCAGGTTAGGTGTGGACCGAGGTGTCCTTAGGTCATTTATGCCACCGATGGTCACCCCAAGTTTCCCTTGTACTGGACTAGGAATCCTTTACCCATATTCGGGTTTGATTATGACAAACTAAGTGTTGTCGAGACTCAATCTCTGTAAGTGATAGACTCTTTATATTTATTCAAGGTCAAGGACCTGTTAGCATTGTCTGATAAAGAGATTCATGCCTTTCTGGGTAAGGCTCCTTTTATTTCTTTGTCATCTAAGTATTTTTGTATTCCATTCTCATATGTTCCTCTTTTGATGTTTTTTGCAGATAAGATGATTGATATCTCTGTTAAAGAACAAAAGAATTTGATGGCTGCTGCACGCATTTCCCAGAGAGGAGCTGGGGGGCCTTCCAAGTCCAAGTCCGACCTGGTTGGTTTGGAGATTAGAGTTATGAAGAAGAATAAAGGATTTGGCCTGAAGGCGGGCATTGTCATCGGCGTCCCTCAATCACCAGTTAAACATGCCCTTGCTATGGAGGAACCTTCTCAGGGATCTCCCAAGCGGATGAAGACCGTAATGACATAGGAGATTTGGCGTGCTGATTGGGATGTCTCGGTGTTATCGCAGAATACTGGTGATGGCTCTGCTTCAACCTCCAGTGAGAACAAGTTTTGCTCAAACAACTTTGATGGGATGAAGTTCCTATATGACCAGCTCAATTACATCGATAATGTCAATAGGATGAAGAGCCTTGGTCCTCAGAAGCTCACACAGAACCTAAGTTCTTACTTGATGAGGTGTATTATGTTGGTTTGGGGTCTGTTTGAGTCCAGGGACGACTTGGAGGAGAGGTGTACAAATCTTAGGAAGGATGTATAACAGTTGACAGAGAGTGAGAAGTCTTATGCTAACAAATGTTCAGCTCTGGAGAAGAGTTTGCTTGAAGAAACTTTAAAGAATAAGTCCCTGACCAAGGAAAACGAGGATCTTAAGGCCACAAATGCCAATATTGTCGATGGTTTAAGTGTTGCAGAGAGGTCTTGTGCCGACCTGCAACAGTCTTTGGAGAAGTCTCAAATGGATGTCCTTAATGTCAGGGATATGGCTTTCGACTGGGATAAGGATAAGGTGTTATGACTTTATCTATAATTGGATATCTCCCATATGGACTTCTTCAAGAACATCGTTGATGGTAAGCTGGTGGACATGGAAGCAGGTGATGACGATGATGATGAGCCCCGAGTCTTAGGTGAGCCAGATACCGCCAAAGCTTCCCAGGACGACATGACCAAGTGATTTCCTGTTTTTCTTAAATTTTTTTTTAGTCACCCTTTTAGGTGGGTGCATTTTTTGTAATGGCTTTTGAATGCCTTTCGCCTGTCCTGACAATCACCTTATGGGTCTTTTATCATTAATCGTACTTTTGCTTTTGTTTTTTGCAATTTCTGTTCATGTTGGTTTTACTTGTATGTATGTACTTGTATGCTTATATGTGAGAGGATTATGGATGTATGATAGCCCCTGGTCACGTGGTTTTGACGGGAAAAAACATAGTGATTAGTTTTGAAGGAAAGGCCCTAATCCTCGCTAATACGTCTGACGCTGCTTAGAAACAATTTGGTCGTTCTCCTGGGAATGATTTCATCCCGCCTCTAACCGTTGTAGGCTTTTGGAACTCTGTTTGAGAGATCATTATGCGACATAGGAGTATTTATTTAAGCATTTGGTATGCTTGTATTTTTAAGCCATTGCCCAGAACTTCTCGTTTTAAATAGCTGTGTAGGCTTATGAAGGCCGGGTGGCGTTCTTATGTTCCTAAACACTTTTGAGTGTGGGATTATGTACTTACAAGAGCTGAGATGTATGGTCTGTAAAGTTGTGCCTAGTTGGCTCAGGAGGATCACACTTAAGATAGTTCCAGTTTGAACCAAAGTGTGATGTTCGAAAGGTTACACATGTTATTGCTCAAGGTATGGGTTAAGGTGTAGAGCCTTCAAAGGGGCGGAATTTGATTAAGGTACATCGCCGAAAAGCTTACACCTGTTATGGCTCAAGGTATGGGCCAAGGTGTAGAGCCTTCAAAGGGGAAGAATCTAATTAAGTGACATCTCTGGATAGGTTACACCTGTTATGGCTCATGGTATGGGCCAAGGTGTAGAGCCTTCAAAGGGGTAGAATCCGATTAAGGTGCATCGCCAAATAGTTTACACCTGAGGTAGCTCAAGATTGGAACTGGGGTGTATAGACTTTGAATGGGCTGAATCCGATTAAGGTACATCGTCGAAAAGGTCACACCTGAGACGGCTCAAGATATGAGCCAAGGTGTAGAGCCTTTGAAGGGGCGTAATCCGATTAAGGTACATCACCGAAAAGATCACACCTGAGGCGACTCAAGACATGAGCCGAGGTGTAGAGCCTTTGAAGGGGAGAAATTCGATTAAGGTACATCACCAGAAAGGTCACACCTGGTGCGGCTCAAGACATGGGCCGAGATGTAGAACCTGTAAGTTTTCTGCTTAGGGGGTACCACGATGGGAGTTACCACTTGAAAGGGAATTAAACCTGGAAGGTTGGCTTTAGGCAAATCTAGAATTGAACTGAGGCACAGAGCCTTCTAGAATGCCCTTAGGCACACTCTGGCGGAATCTGATTAAGGTTCGTCGCCTGGAAGTTTTGCACCTGAGGTGGATCAAGTTTGGACCGAGGTGTAAAGCCCGGAAAGGTTACACTTGAGGCGGCCCTGGTTGGGATCGAGTTGTGGAACCTGAAGAGGTTATACCTGAGGCAGTTTCATGTTCGAACCGAGGTATAGAGCCTTTCAAAGTGAGTACTCGATAACAATGATGTTTTTATAGGTTGCCTCGTTAAAAACCATGGACCTTGCCAGTGAAAAGAGTGCACCTGTTTTTATTTATTACATGAGCTTACATGACTTCAGCTGAAATAAATCCTAAGGCTAGATACATGCCATGTCCTAGGAATTTATATGTCGTCTAGTGTCTCTACCTTGTAAGCCTGATTGCTATGTTTCTCAATAACTCAGAAAGGTCCCTCCTAGTTGGGTGAGAGATTCCCCTTCTTCGTTGGATCCGTGATTCTCTTTAGAACTATATCCCCTTTGAAAAAGCCCCTTTCTTTCACCTTCATATTGAAGCTTTGGGATATCCTTTATTTGGCCGCAATCTCTCGGATATGTGTCGTGTTTCTGATTTCATCAAGTAAGTTAGTTTCACTTGCTAGATGCTTGTTATTTATACTATCTTCAAAGCTTATTCTTCTCCAGGATGGAGCGTTGACTTCTACTGGGATCATGGTGTCAGCCCCGTATACCATTCTAAGTGGTGTTTCTTTGGTCGTGGAGTGAGCCATGGTGTGATAAGACCATAATATCTTGTGGAGATACTTGGCCCATAACCCTTTTTCTTCATCTAACTTCTTTTTCTTCCCGGTCAGGATTACCTTATTATCAGATTCTGCTTTCCCGTTCGCCTGAGGGTGTTCTACTGAAATGAAGCGATTAATGATTATGGTCTCTGCATAATTCTGTTACGGATGAGCTTGTGAATTGGGTTCCGTTATCCAAAACGATAACCCTGGGTAACCCAAATCTGCAAATGATGTTCCTCCAGTAAAAACGTCTTACCCTTTTAGCTGTGATCCGAGCCACGACTTCTACCTCGACCCATTTGATGAAATAATCAACTATGACGATTAAGAATTTTAGCCGCCCTGGTGCCATTGGGAAGAGTTCCTGTATGTTCATTTCCCATTGATGAAAAGGTCATGGGGATACCATGGAATGGAGAAATTTGGTCGGGGTGTGGATCAATGGTGAGTATATTTGACATTTGTCACACCGGCTTACAAACCGGACGCAATCCTTGAGCATGGTAGGCCAATAGTACCCTACCCTCAGTATTTTGCTGGATAAGGATCTACCTCTTATGTGGTTTCTGCATGCGCCTTTGTGCACCTCTTTGATTACTAGGTTCACGTCATCCTCCGATATACGGGCAACATAGGTGCTGATCTTCCCATTTTGTATAGCTTATCTGCCACCATGAGGTACCTTGCTGAGATCTTCTTCACGCGTTTGGCATCTTCTTTATTAGGTGGCAGTTTGCTTTGTAGCAAATATTTGATTATGGGAGTCATCCACCCCACCGTTTCTTTTATAGAGAGAACTTCTCCTTTCTCTATACTTGATAATTCTAGTGTTTCCTGAATCACTGTTCTGTTTAGACTGGAGCCCTTTGTGCTAGCCATCCGGGCCAACAGGTCGGCTCGGGTATTTTCTTCTCTAGGTATGTGGCATATTATGAACTCTTGGAATTCCTCAGATAGTTGTGTATCCCGTTGTAGATATTTCAGTAGAATGGGATCTTTCGTCTAGAACTCTTCCCCGACTTGTTCGGCCACTAATTGTGAACCGGTCCAGACGAGCAGGTGGGTTATCTCGATCTCTTTAGCTAGTTTCATTCCAGCGATCAAGGCTTCATATTCGTCTTGGTTGCTTCTATCTTGGAAGTTAAAGCGCAATGAATATTCCAGGACCAACTCGTCGGGTCCTTCTAACACAATGCCAACCTTGCTGCCTCTCAAATTTGATGATCTATCCACGGACAAAACCCATTTTGAGAATGTTTTTTCGTTTATCGGAGCACTCAATTCTACAACAAAATTGGCCAACACTTGATATTTTATGCTAGTGCGTGGGGTGAGTTCTATGTCATATTCTGAGAGTTCTACTGTCCATGCTACCATTCTTCTAGCTAAGTCTGGCTTCTTGAGAATTTATTTTATAGGGAAGTTTGTTTTCACCAGGATGGGATGGCCCTGGAAGTAGTGCCTCGGTTTTCTTTCTATTATGAATTATGTCAAAGCTAACCGTTCTATCTTTCGGTATCACAGCTCTTCCCCTTGCAGTACCTTGCTCACAAAGTAAACTGACTTCTCGCCTGACTCCCTATCTTGGATCAGAACCGAGCTTATGGCTCTGTCTAACACCGTTAGGTAAAGTAACAAAGGTGTGTTTTCCTTAGGTCGGACTAGTTTTGGGGAAGCTGACGGGAATTGCTTGACTTCCTGGAAAGTTATTTCGTAGTCGTCGGTCCACTCGAAATCGGCCTTCTTTCTAATTTCTGCGATGAAGTGAATTGATTTGTCACCTGCACAAGATAGAAAACGAGACAAGGCGGCCAGCCGGCCGGTTAGTTGTTAGACTTTGCAAACGGATGCCAGACTTCTCATGTCGATGATCGCATGGCATTTGTCCGGGTTGGCTTCTATACCCAGTTTGTGAGCATGAAACCTAGAAACTTTCCTTCCTGAACACCGAATGTGCATTTATCCAGATTCAAGCGCGTGTTGTAACTTCGTACTACCGCAAAAGTCTCTTCGAGGTCCTGAACATGTTTTCGCTATTCAACAGTCTTGACCACCATGTCTTCTACATATACTTCCATGTTCCGCCCAATCGGTGGAGCGAAGACCATGTCCATTAATCTCTGATAAGTCGCCCGATGTTTTTCAGGCCGAACGACATAACCTCATAGTAATAGTTGCTTCGTTCTATCATGAACGCTGTTTTTGACGTGTCAGCTGGGTTCATATGAATTTAATTATACCCAGAATAAGCGTCCATGAAGCTTAGCATCCTGAACCCAAAAGCTTTGTCGATCAACAGGTCAATATGAGGTAGTGGATATGGATCCTTTGGGCACGCCTTATTAAGGTCGGTGAAGTCTACACATATTCGCCACTTCCCAGTCTTCTTTTTAACCATAACCACGTTAGATAGCCAGGCGGGATAGTTGATTTCCTCAATGAATCCAGCCTTCATCAGTTAATCCACCTCTTCAACCATTGCTTTTCTTTTTTATTCGCTTCCCTTTCTTTTCCATTGAGATACTGACTTCACCCTGGGGTCAAGAGCCAAGTGGTAACACATGACCTTATGGTCGATGCCGAGAATGTCAGATGGTTTCCATGCAAACAGGTCAATGTTTCTTTTCAAGATGTCGACGATTTCGGCCTCCTCCTCCAGTGATAGGTTGGTCCCCAAGTTGGTGATTTCTGAAGATTAGAGGCTGATATGAACCTCTTTAGTTTATTCTCGAGGGGCTAGGTTTTCCTCTCTTGGATCTTCTCAGGGATCAATATCAACCACATTGACTTTGTGGCTATCTGCTTCTTCCATAATCGTAATCTTCTTTTTCAGTTTTAGGCTATCTTTATAGCATTTTCGTGCTAGGCCTTGGTCTCCTCGTATCTTTCCTAGTCGGCCCTTGCTGAGGGGGTACTTCATAGTAAGGTAGAGGGTCGATAATGATGCCTCCAGTGCATTGAATGATGGCCTACCTATTATGATGTTGTAGGGGACACTGCATTGACGATCAAGTACCTTACTCTAACGGCCTTGATGTTTTCCTTTGTTCCACATACTGTCATAACTAGAAGGTGTCCGAGTACCTGCACCTGCTCACTGGAAAATCCGACTAAGGTTTCGTTGAATGGTACCAACTCCTTTGAGTCGAAGTCCATGCCTTTGAAAGCATCTAAGTACATCATGTTGGCTGAGCTTTCGAGATCGATTACTACCCGCTTAACACTCCAATCCCTGATCTGAACTTTAATGACCATGGGGTCATTTTCATGTGGTAGGATTCCTTCTGCATCTTCCTGGGAGAAGGTAATAGCCCCCAGGTCTCCGCCTTTGTCTGTCCATTCCACCTGAGCCACATGCATTATATTTCGGGCATACCTCTTTCGTGTCGAGCTGGTGGAGCCTCCTCCGGCAAATCCTTCTGATATTGTATTAAGGGTGTGTCGGGTAAGTCTCGTTTCTTGGACTTCTTCCGCTGCCTTCCCGTTCTTCTTGAAAGGGCATTCCGAGGTGTTGTTCCCCTTGGGAGGATTTCGTTTTCTGGCCTGCTCGGCATTGCCTATGACATAGGATAATATTTTTTCTCTTTGGACCAGTTTCTCAATTTCCTTTTTTAGCTGCTGGCAGTCTTCAGTGTGGTTTCCTCAGACCCGATGATATACGCACCATGCCTCAGCGTCATCCCCTAAGATTACGTTTACTCCATAAGGACGCCATGGTCTAGGAAGTAAGTTGAGATGATTCACATCCTTCCAAATGTCTTCCCTTCTAGCATTCAGAGGAGTGAGGTCCTTGTCAGAAACTAAAGGTCGTTGGGATGATCTACGGGGAGGTTGTTCCCTAGGTGGCGGTCTATCACGAGACCTGCTATGTTCCTTCTTCTTCCCGGAAGATTCTTCCCAGGTTCTTCCATTTCTCTAGCATCTCTAGTTCTCTTTTCCATATTATTGTCTTCTCCTTTCACATAGAATTTGGCCCGAGTGATTATCTCGTCCATGTTGGCAGCCGATTTCTGGGCTAGTGACTCATTGAATTGGCCGGCCCAAAGACCGTGCTGGAAGGATGCCACAAAGATCTCCTGATTGGGATGAGAGACATTTATGGTTTCCTCGTTGAATCAGGTCGTGTAATCCCTCAGGGATTCCGACGGGAGCTGCCAAACACTAAACAGTGTCGTGGTCGACACCTTTCGATGTCAGCTTGCCAAGAACTACTGAACCATCTTCTTGGTGAAGTCCTGGTGTGATACGGTGGGAGAAATGACTTGTGTTTTTTGCATTTTATTGCAAGTGTTGCGGTTAACAAGAGTCGCCGCCGACTTTTCTTTTATCCAAAAGGAAAGGCTGAAAAGAACAGGAAAGACCTTTGAGATTATTTCTTGAGTTCGGGGGGTAGATTATGAAAAGGAAAGGTATTAGCACCCTTTTCATCCATAGTTATCTATGGTATCTTAGTTTCTTGCTAGATCACTTGCTTTTGTTTGAAAAATGTGCTTTTTGTGGTTTTTTGAAAGCATTTTGAAAAGGCGCCATCGTTTAGGAAAACTTTGTAATAGTTCTCATTCGTAAGAACGTATACAAAGTGTTGATCTTTTGAAAATGTTTCAAGTTTGAAAGATGTTTTGAAAGTGTTTTTGAAAGTGTTGGTGTTTTTTTGAAAATAAGCAAGTGTGTTTGATTTGAAATTGAGCAAGCAACTAGGAACAATCTACCTACTCAAAAGTCTTAGTTCATTTCCTCCTTTCCTTTGATATGTCTATCATACCATTGATTTGGTAAGAAGCCCTATCTTTGGATGTAAAGGGACGGGCATGGGTCAATGTATAGTCATGAATAGAAACATTGTAAGATATCTTAGCATTTTCTTTAAGGGACTAAGATCATTTGTAAGTCAACATTCGGAGCGTCATCGAGGGACTATGATCTTGTATTTTTGTTTGTTTTTGCTAAGACGTCTTACATGCGTATTATGACCATTTATTTCTCAAGGCAACAAGTGGAGTTAACCCTAGGTGTGTAAAGTGTGCAAGTGTATCTTTTTCATGCTTGATTTGTCTTGTATTAGGGTTTTCTAAGCATTGATTTTATCTTTCTATACAAACCCTAATTACTAGCATTTATATAAAGCGATAAATTGCAGAAAGTAAATATTATACGCTATTACATTATTTGGGGGATGGGGTATACATTTTTATAAATGGGGATTGCAAGAATTTAAATCTAATTAACTATTACAACTATGTTGAACAATGTACAAGAATTGAAATAATAATGTACAAGCATGAATAAATGGGAAAGAGTGTGAATTTGTTTGGATTTTTGTTAAGAAATGTTTTGTTTGTTTAAACCTAAATAAACTAGAAGAAAATATTTAACATAAAGAAATAAGAAAATTTAATTAAGTTAATTAGAAAAGAAAAGTTTTTTAGGTTTTTTTATGAAAAAGGTTTTAAATATTAAACTAGTATTAATTAAATAAAAGGAACTAGGGCTTCTAAATTAATCTTAATTAAAAAACTAATTTACCTAAGTCTATTATTACTTAAATAATTTAAAAGAGAAATTAATTTGTTAAAGAAAATGTTTTTTTGTTGTCTTTTTAGTCTTGAGAGAAATAAAATATAAACATATTATTACCTAAATAATAAATGAAATATTTTTGGGATTTTTTATTAATAAAAATAAATATTATGATAATATTAATAATAATAAAAATAAAAAGATAAATAAAAATAAAAATATAAAAGGGTAAGTCAGGGGGTGAAAAAATTAATCTGTGGTGTTTTCAAGTAAAAAAATAGTTTTTGACTAAGCCTGGCCCATTAGCATTTTTTGAAATCAGAAATAAAAAAAAGGGTTTGGGATGCGTGTATATAAGCAAACAGGGGGTAAGTTTCAGTAAAAGAGAGGAAGCCCAAAGGGGGAGGCCCAGCGCTGCAAAGGAAAAAGAGAAGGAAAATGTGAAAAAAGAAACAAAAGGCAGCGCGCTGAGGTTCGAACCCACGCCCTCTTGGTTACAAGTGCGTTGTCTTACCACTGGTGTGGCTATACATCCGTTTATTAAAATGAAATGATAAATACATAACATATAATGCTTCCAAGGTCTGTACTTCGTCTTCAACCTTCAGCCAGCCAGAGCACCTGTAACTTGTTCATCTTGCAAATGGAGATCATGTTTTGAGTTTGAGAAGCTTTCAATGAGTTCTAGTGATTGGGTTAGCTTCCTCAAGTTCCCATGAAGCTAATGTGATGTTTGGCTTGAGCTGAAAGTGGCTGAGGAATTATGGAGAAGTCAAGTTGCAGGCCCCTGTTTTTGAAAATGGAACTTGATGATGGAGGTGTTACAGTTGGGCAAGAAGGGTTTAGATGGTTTGTATTTGATGTTTAGAAACTTTAGGAACCAAAAGGCTTGGAAATGCACGAGGGAAATGTAAGTTTCAAGTTTATGGTCAGATTGCGCAACAATGGAGTTTTTGTGTGTGATTCTGAGATCTAGGGAGTTTGAGGGCTTCTGTATTCGTCCCTTAGCTTGTAAATAGTATATCTATTTATAGAGGAAAGGTTTTGAGGTTTGAAATGATCAAAAACAAAGAATCACATGTAATGAGTTCTTCACTTGTTTTTGAAGTTATCTTGACAAACATGGTTTCAATGCAAGGTACATGTCTTGTAGGGTGGCTAGAAACTTTAAACATGTTTGTTATGAGTTTATAGAGTATGCTTGGGCAGAAAGAATAAGTGCAAAAGCTCCATACAAGTTGACTTTGTGATTAAAGTCACCTTTCAAGAATAGCAATGGTGTCTTTCTTCCAAAAATGGAAATGCAACTTGGATAATGGTTCAAATGATTGTAAAATGGCTCAATATGTTATGTAAATAATTAATTAAGGAGTGAAACACAAGTTATAAACATGCAAAGTGAGATTATGCAGCATGGCTATGTGATTTGGTCCATTGTGCATCACAAATTCTGCCTTGTAAAACAACTTGAAACCCTAACTTCTTGCCTTTGATTCTCCTTGCTCAAGAATGATCTCAAGGAGTTCTTGGACATTTTGGAAAGCTTGTAATGTTCTATACAACCCCTCTTTAAATCACTTTTGGAAAATCCAATTAGAACTATGTGAAACCGGGCCAAGAAGTTAGGTCAAAATCTTGACCAAAATGCTCAAAATTTCACTAAGTGTTTTAGTTTCATGAACATGATTTAATGGATTTATAACTTGAAATACAAGAATTTATAGGAGTATTTGTGTTCAACAATGTTTTAGATCTCATTGAGATCTACAACTTTCATGTTGAAAGTTTCCTTTGAATCATCTTGCATCATGGTGAGAAATTGGCTCAAAGTTGTGAAAAAATATGAAGTTTTCAACACTTAGAAAAATTTCTAAGTTTAGAAATTTTGACTTTTCAAAATGAAATCTTGACTTTTTTGATTTATTGATGAACAAGTTTCATATTTTGACATGTTTTGATGAATTTTGACCAAAAAGTCAAAGTTTGACTTTTCAATGTGCAGTTGACTTTTGATCAGTTGACTGAAAATCAACTATCAATCAATTGATATTGAGGGAAGTTTTGAGTCATTCCATTAGGTTAAAATGATGCATTTGAAACCTTGAGATCATGTCTCAAACCAATTAACCATTTGCTAGGTCAAAAATCAGAAATTGCCCTTTCTTAGTCAAAACCCTAATTTTGACCATTTTGCCCTTTTGATGATCTGATCAAATTTCTTGAGGAATTATGGTCCAAACTTGATTAGATGACATATATAGGTACATGGTGTTGATATGGATCAAAGATTATGAATTTTGACTATAAATTGGCTACAATTGACTTTTTCCCCAATACAGTTGATTTTAGGTCAACTGGTCAATTGACTGGGCAAAAATGTGATCCAAGGCTTGAAACTTGACATGAGCAATCTTGAGGGTCCAAAATGATTCATAAAATTCATATGAGACATTAAAAGCTCATTTATCCTTGTGCAATCTCAAACCTTAATTTTCTATCATCAATGCTTAAGGAGGTGTCTTGAGCTGATCAACCCTTGTGCAGTTTTGAACCAAAGGAGATCTTGTGAGAAAAATACTTGATAAATGAGAGGGAAAATTTTGGGGTACAACACCTGGTAACTTACGATGGAGTATCTGTGAAGATTCATGTATCATCTCAGGGTCCATTCCTTTAAGGTGTCGACCATAAGCATGCATTTTAGTGAATCCTTAGCCCCAATTATTGCCATTACATTATTGACAGCAATAATATGCTCATGGGGATCGGACTTGCCTTTGTAAGTTGTAAATGTTAGGGGTTTGAAGTTTTCTGGAACCTGATCATCCCAAATGGCTTGGGACAGTGGTTGAGGCTCCAAAAGCTCGACCCTAAGATCAAAATCGTCATGGCTCTTCATTTGCAGGAACTGGACGTTGTCTTGTAGTGTATCATTTTATTGGAGAAGATCCTCTATCATGGCCAATAGTTGGGCCATTCCTGGAGGAGGGTCCTCCTCAGAAGACATTGCTTAAAGATATTTAGATAATGTGACCTGGGATAGTTTTACCAGGCCCCACAGTGGGCGCCAAATGTTCTTGATAAACACCAAATATACGACTTCCTTGCTAATTGGAGAATTCCAGGGAGAGCCTCAATTGTGTGAGAGTATGTTGTTTATGATTTTGAGGGATTCAGAGGCTTATGTGAATATGCATAAGCTCCAAGCGGTGTGTCTTGCTTACCCCTAAGTCGAGAGCCCTATTTATAGAGGTGCAAGGACCTCATTGATCACTGCATGTAATTGATGTGAATCTCCATATCACGTAACCGAGTTTTCTTCAAGGCAAGTACCGTCCACCATCACCAATGATGGCTATTTCCATAACATGTGTCGTCGTATAGTGATGAGCGGTTATGCCCTTAATTGTTCAGCAATTTCGTAATGGCTCAATCAAGATCGAGCTTATGGTAACATTTAAGTTCAGGGTATAAGCCCGACTTATTCCTCTTCGTCTTCTTCCATGGTCGATTATGTGTTCCTACAGTCATACAACTCGACTTAGGTCTCATGATCTCAAATAGAGGTGTTAACCAGCTGATTATGCACATGTCCTTCTCGGTCTTTTAGCCATGCCTTGCCTTTTATCTCTTCTAGCATGGACAATATATCTATGTATGAATAACTCCCTTGGAAATGATGGAGGAGGAATACATTTTGTTTCCGAGAAAACAATAGAACCAAAATAAGTCACCACCACCTTCATAACTATCGAAAAAGAACTACCTACCCAAGAATATTATATCTTTATCATGACTTTAAGAGTCTATCAGGTTGCTGACTGCAAGTGTACAACCTAATCACGTAATTTTAAAAGATATCAAACTCACAAGGACTGATAATCAAACTACTGCTATCGAATGTTACTATGTAAAGCTAAGGCTAATGATTAATCTTGGGTTTAGGGTGAAACAAAAATAAAAGTTATGTAAAATATTCAGTGATGAGACACCGTACGTAATATGTCAGACTTTGGGGATTCAGTAAGTCATTGACATAGGTTTAAGTATTAAAACACTCTTTCAGTAGAAACTATCAATTTAAAAACCTTTATCTTACACTCTCGTGTTTATTGATTCAGACATATTATTAAACCTAAATGCTTGCTCTCGCTGTCTCATTTAAATCTAAAAATACTTTCTGAAAACAAAAAGAATCTAATTAATTCTAAAGCTCTCTCGTTGTATTTAAAATTCATGTTTGGTTACCACTACCCAATTAAAATCTCAAACTCTCATTATATTGATTTTAACCTTCGTTTGTCTTTTACTCTAGTAACAAAACAATTTTACTATTAGTTTTGGGAACCAAACCAGAAAAGTATTTTATAAGAGTTTATGCCAATTTATTACCGAACCCCTTCGGTTTATGACTTTACATACATGTATAATTGTTCTAGCCCGACATGGTTTTAAACTTAGACATATTATAACAGTCAAAAAATATAATTCTAAAGATGATTTCTAAAAGTAAATACAATAAAATAGATTAAATTGAAACATGGAATCAAACAAAGAAGAACTGGAATTAGACTGGAACTTCAAGTATGCAATCCTCCACAGATGTCAGCAGGATTAGCTTCTTTGAAAATAAAACTAAATGCAAAAAAGAAATCTTAAGAACTAATGTTGCAATAGCTCCCCGATGTGGAAAACTATTTCTTTTGTTCGGTGAATTTACTGCTTAAAAATCTAGAAATAAAAAGCTCTGAACTATGAGAAAATTGAACGAAAGCGTGGAAACCTTTTTGTTTCCTGGTTGCTTCCTTTTTATAGCCTGCTTGTAACTTCCATTGGAGAAGGTTTAGGAGTCATGTGGCAATTGGAAGACTTTGCTTCTCAAAATAAACATGGTCATCATGGAGCATAATACGGAAGACTTGGTTAAGTGAGTTATTGAGCAAATATAGGAAGCTTTGTTGCGGACATGGAGAAAACCACGTATTGGGACAGGTGGCAAGGGGCATGCCTTGTGTTTCGTGGGGCACACAAACTTTTAAACTATGGCGTCCGTAACTGTTGGCTCTTAAATTCGACACCCTTGTTTCATTAAGGTCAGCCATTAAAGCTGAAGGTTGTTTTCGACCAGCTAAGTCCGTCGAAATACCCATCGAAAGATGGCAATATACTTAGAAGATTTCTTCCAAGGGAGAAGTTGGTTGCCTTCGACGTCGAAGGTGTTTCTCGTCGAAGATTCTTCTCGACGAAGATGTTCGATGGTACAGAATGGAACGGTTTGGAATTCAAGCATTTGGAGGGAAAACGGTTTCCAGCGGTTACCAAGTGCAACGTGCAAAGATCTGGAGCGTCGAACGTTGAGAACGTGCCAAGTGGAATCATCTCGAAGCAGTGTAACTACCCGACGGTTACTTGGGATGTTTTAGTATAAATAGTAGTAGTTCACACAGTTTCTCGTGTGTGTTCACAATTATATACAAAGTCACTCATATAGATTCGAGTACCCAGCGTGTGAGAAAGAATTGTTGAGAAATGTATGTGTGAAACACCAACTTTATTAATCAAAGTCATTTACTTTTCCAGAAACTTTACTTGCTTTCTTCTTTACTTTCCTGTCGAAATCTTTTACTGCAAGCCTTCATTTATTTTACCAAGCCTACTTCTTCATGCAATTTATTTAAAGCCTCTTTATTTTATCATTAGTTAACCATTATCCAATTTAATCAAAACCTCAAAATCAACCTATGTCCTAGGATCAATCTGATCGATCCTGCGAGTAACCAAATAAGTAACCATTTGGAGGATCAGCGGTTGTTTACCAATAACCACGGTAAACAAATTGGCACACCCGGTGGGACTGTGTGTTGATTGTTGAAAATAATCTCATCTTTTCGAGGAGTGTTGCATGTTATTGAGAAGTGGTAGAATATACACTAACGATACCAATACTGCCAGAAGAAGGGAAGAGATGGCGAATCCGCCAAACAATAACGAAATCCCACAAACGAATGTGGGAGCAACGGTTATCCCGACCGTAGGTGAAGCGATAACCGCTGGTTCGACACCAGCAGTAACGGTCACAGCAACGGGGCATTACCTCCGTTCACATGCCCCAGAGTGCCTTTGGGAACTCCCCCACCAAGGGAAAATTTAGGCACAAGGCCTTTTGTTCCCCCAGGATTTATGACAGGCGGTCATAATCGAGAACCACTCTATGGCATGCCAACTTCTGACTTGGCTAGCCTGACGAATGCTGCGTCCACTTTTTCAGACCCTTTAGTGAGTGCCTCTTCGCCACTCCAAGGTTCTGGAGTAGGTATGGCGAATAGAAATAGGACCCAACTCTTAGGAGGAACGTCCCAAGTAGCCCATGGCCTTACAAATGCCTCGACAGCAGTCTTGAGGCAACAAATGGACGAAAGCAACCATGATATGGTGCAAATGTTGGCACAAACTTTGAGTACAGTGCTGAACCCTCTAATACAAAACACTACTCAATCGAATCAGCAGATGACAGTGCAAATGACGCGTTTGGCTGATTTCTTTGGGGTATCCCAACCTATTCGACAGCCCCAAAGGGCGCAAATAAGGGGAAACCAGGGTATATTCTTAGAGGAAGAAACCACCATCAACCAAGTCCAACAGCCTGTCGAAGAAAACCTTAGGGCACGATTGGAGCAACCTGTCGAGGAACCTAGGGTAATAACCCCAGAGGTAAGGTTAGTTAACAGAAACCAAAATGCTGACGAAGTGGTTCAGCATATCCAATACCAAAACATGGGTTTGGAAAACAATCTGGCAACCATGATCGAAAGGATCATGACTCAAAATGGGATGAACATGGGCTTTCGAAGGCCCAATTTTACATCCCCATTGTCAGAATACGTGTTACAAACAGACTTACCTCCTAGATGTAAAGTCCCCAAATTCACTAAGTTCTCTGGGGACACGACAGAATCTACTGTCGAACATGTTGTGAGATACTTGATCGAAGCAGGAGATATTTCGAATAACGAAAACCTGAGGATTAAGTACTTCCCAAGTTCTTTAACAAAGAACGCTTTTACTTGGTTTATAACTCTCCCCCCCAATTCGATCCATCATTGGACCCAGTTGGAAAGATTGTTCCATGAACAATTCTACATGGGGCAAACCAAGATAAGCCTGAAAGAATTGGCCAGTGTAAAGAGACGTTTCACTGAACCTATAGACGAATATCTAAATAGGTTTAGGTTGCTCAAGGCGAGATGTTTTACACAAGTTCCGGAACATGAGTTGGTCGAAATAGCCGCAGGCGGTTTAGATTATTCCATTAGGAAGAAGTTAGACACCCAATACCTGAGAGACATGGCCCAACTGGCCGATAGAGTTCGACAGGTAGAACGCCTCAAAGCTGAAAAAGCAAAGGCAACGAAAACTCACAAGAGAGAGAGGATAGCGTATGTCGATATGGATGACGAAGATCCAGAATCCTTCGACGATACTATAACTGTCGAAGAAGGAGAAGTCGATTTAGCGGAACTAAAACAAGGGCCACCATACTCTTGCAAACTGTTAGTCCCCTCAAGTGGGAAAAATTCCATTGGTCCAGAAAGGACCAACGATAGGTTCCCCAAAAAGACTTATAGTTTTGACATCACAAAATGTGATGAAATATTTGACTTGCTTGTAAAAGATGGCCAAATGATAGTACCCCCAGGGGTAAAAGTGCCTCCTCTTGATCAAAGAAAGAAGAGAGGCTTTTGCAAATATCATAATTTTTTGGGCCATAAAACTTCTCAATGTTTTCTTTTCAGGAATCTTGTACAAGACGCTATCGAAGAAGGGAGGTTGAAGTTTGCTGACAAGACCCCCATGGCTGTCGACTCAAATCCGTTGCAGGCTGAAGCCCACTATGCTGAGCCTTCTGAGGTGAACGTGATCGAGGCATCCAGGAGCCAGTCGAAGAGGCCAGGAATCACAATGGTCGAAGTCTCAAAGGACCATATCAACATGCCAATCTTTGGCAGTTTTTCTGGGAATTTATCCAGAAAGACAATTGAAGCAGTTCAGAAAGCGGTCGAAAGCCCAAAGCTGGAGACTGTTGAAGCACAAAAAACTGGACCAAAACCCAGTTCTCACTTGGCCACAGTTCAAGGCCAGACGGAGAATTTGGAGATACAAATGAAGCAGTTAACCCTTGCCAACAAAGATACAATGAATATCAACATGGTCGAACTCTCTGACCCAAAAGCATCAGAGGAGGCCATGAGGCAAGAACAAGCTAACAAGACTGCTTTCCCTCGGGAAAATGAAAATCTGGTAGATTTCCTGCAAAGATGCCAGAAAAAGAAGTCAGAGGTGATGCTGTGTCTAAGATGCAGTTCGATCTTTGACAAGAAAGCTGCTGAGCATATTCAAGGCGTAAGAGCAGCAAATAAGAGAAGGGAAAATGTTGATCTTCGACATGACCCCAGAAGAGCCTCCCAAAGAGGTTCAAACCAAGAAAAGAGGCCATTGACTTTCAGGCCTCCAACTAATGTGCCAGTAGATACCTGGTACAAAACCTCTGGTCGAAAGAGGCCAAGTGAGGAGAGATGGCACTCTTTCGACGTGCCAAGGGGTTCATCTTTAACACAAAAGAAAGAGCCTCAAGTTGCTGCACCTAAAGCTGCACAAGTGTCAAGCAACTACAAAGGAAAAAATCCCATGTCTCGATCCCAATGGAGGAGATACCAAAGGAGACGAAAAGCTGAGAGGGAGGCTGCCAATGAACCTAAGGCAGAAACCAGTTCAAATGTTCCTCTTAGGAAGCAAAGGAAACCTCTAGAAAGAGAGCCAGTAACCAACAGGCTAGTTTGGCCTAACCAAGGTGAAATCGAAGACGAAGATGGTTCTGAGTCTGATGATACTTTGGACATAATGGTGAATATAGTCTCAGTGCTGCCCAGAGAATTCAACCGACAGGTAGAGGTCGAAACAAGTGACTGGGAAGTGGAGCAAGAAATGGCCAAACATAGGCCAGTATGCTATTTCGTCATGGACAATGGCACTACTGAGGAACAAAATGGGTTCTTCGAACCACCTACAGAGGCGATGAAAAATCACCTCAAGCCTTTATTTATAAGGGCTAAACTCGAAGAAACTACAGTGAATAAAATCTTGGTGGATTGTGGGGCAACCATCAACATTATTCCTCACTTTATGCTAAGGAAAATTGGCAAAAGGGATGAGGACATTAAGCCTCACAACATGGTCCTGTCGAACTATGAGGGCGGCATAGGGACCACTATGGGAGTGATCCAACTAGATATTAAGGTAGGGTCTATCCTTCGACCAACAATGTTTATGGTTATATCGGCCAAACCTAACTACAATCTTTTGTTGGGCCGTGAATGGATTCATGGTGTTGGAGCTGTGCCATCATCAATGCACCAGAGGCTGCTGCTATGGCGTCCAGATGGGATGGTCGAAAACATAGAGGCAGATCAAAGCTATTACCTGGGCGAAGTGAATCACCTAGGGCTGGCAGATTTCGACAAGAACTTGGCTCACATAGGACCATGTCCAACACCTGACTTCGACTTGGCGCCAGCGCCAAACACTTTTTGTTCCCTATACCTGCACCCTGAGCATGGTTTCCAATGGGATAGAGAAGACTTGTCCCACATAGACTTCAGTGGGTTAACTGATATCCAACCAACTGGTTGGGGAAGTGAATTCAGTGATAATGACTGAGTCACAATCATTGAAGCGAATTTCGGCTTATGTAGCCGAAACAAAGATGATAACGGCTCTCGAAGCCGAAGTAAAGTACATGGCCACACAGGCCAATGATCAACAGTTATCTGATGCAGGTCCAGGAAAGGATTTCGATCCAGAACCCCCTGATATCATGCCTGAAGGAATGCAGGAACAGAGGCTCGACGCCATCTATGACGATGAGCCTTTGGGCTTCGAAAAGGACCCCTTGGCGAACAACATTAAAATGTTAGCACAAGATCCTTTAGAAGAAATCAACTTAGGCGAAGGGTCAGAGAAAAAGCCAACTTACATCAGCGCCAAAATTGACCCAGAACTTAGGTTGGAAGTAATCCAATTGTTGAAAGAGTTCAAGGACTATTTTGCATGGGATTACGACGAAATGCCTGGTCTCGACAGAGGATTGGTAGAACTTCAGTTGCCAATCAAACCTGGGAAGAAGCCAATTAAGAAAAGTCCAAGACGCTTCGCTCCAGAAATACTGTCGAAGATCAAAACGGAAGTCGAAAGACTGCTGAAATGCAAATTCATACGCGTTACAAGGTATGTCGAATGGATTGCAAACATTGTGCCAGTAATTAAGAAAAATGGTACATTAAGGGTGTGCATAGATTTCAGAGATCTGAATGCTGCTACGCCCAAAGATGAATATCCTATGCCTGTGGCGGAAATGCTAGTCGATTCTGCCGCTGGCTATGAATACCTGAGTATGCTCGATGGTTATTCAGGATATAATCAAATATTCATTGCTGAAGAGGATGTGTCGAAAACAGCTTTTCGATGCCCTGGGGCTCTAGGCACTTACGAATGGGTAGTGATGCCTTTTGGCCTAAAGAACGCTGGGGCAACATACCAGCGAGCGATGAATTCTATCTTCCATGATTTTATTAACACTTTTATGCAAGTATATATTGATGACATTGTTATAAAATCTGTTTCCAGGAAGAATCATATTGACCACCTTCGACAATCATTCGAAAGAATGAGAGAACATGGTCTGAAGATGAACCCTTTGAAGTGTGCATTCTGTGTGAAAGCTGGAGATTTCTTGGGCTTCGTTGTCCACAAGAAAGGAATCGAAATCAACCAGAACAAGACGAAGGCAATTCTGGAAGCGAAAGCGCCATCGAATAAGAAGGAACTGCAATCTCTGTTAGGAAAGATAAATTTCTTAAGGAGATTCATATCTAACCTAAGTGGGAAAGCTCAAGCCTTTTCACCCTTACTTCGACTGAATGAAGAGGGGTTCGAATGGGGGCAAGAGCAACAAGAAGCCTTCGACAAAATCAAAGGGTACCTCACTAAGCCACCTATTTTGGTGCCTCCTTGTAGCAATAGGAGTATGAGATTGTACATAGCTGCATCCAACAAAACTTTGGGAAGCATGTTAGCCCAAGAAGATGAGAATGGAGTCGAGAGACCCATTTACTATCTTAGTAGAGTTTTGAACGATGCAGAAACTAGATATAGCGAAGTTGAAAAATTGTGTCTATGTCTGTATTTCTCTTGTACAAAACTCAAGCAATATATAAAACCAGTTGATGTGTATGTTTCGTCTCATTTTGATGTTTTCAAGTATATGTTGTCGAAACCTATCTTGCACAGTCGAATTGGCAAGTGGGCACTCGCATTAACTGAATACTCCTTGACCTTTATGCCTCTTAAGGCAGTGAAAGGACAAGTGGTTGCAGACTTTATAGTCGACCACTCAATTCAAGTTGAGGATATTAATTATGTGGAGATAGAACCTTGGAAATTCTACTTCGATGGTTCCAGCCATAAAGATGGAACAGGAGTAGGAGTCTTGATTATTTCTCCAGAAAAAATTCCAACAACATTCAAGTACAAGATATCAGGTTCTTGTTCGAACAATGAGGCTGAGTATGAAGCTCTAATTACTGGCCTTGAAATATTGTTGGAATTGGGGGCAACTCGAGTCGAAATAATGGGAGACTCAGAGTTAGTCATTAAGCAAGTCACAAAGGAATATAAATGCATAAGAGAAAATCTCATTATGTACTTTGTGATAGCAAATCGTTTATTGAAAAAATTTGAAATGGTCAATATTCGACACATACCCAGATTGGAAAATCAAATAGCCAACGACTTGGCACAAATTGCATCTGGGTACAAGATTTCAAAAACGAGATTACAAAGAGCAATCGAAGTCCGAGAAAAGATAAAAGCAACTTGTCTATCACCAACAGACTTGGAATCGACAAGACTAGGATATGCTGATCAAAGTAACTTCGAAATTTCGTTCATAGATAATTTGTCAGAGCGAGATTGGAGGAAGCCCATTGTGGATTATCTTCAAAATCCAGGAGCTTCGACAGAACGGAGAACGAAGTACAGGGCGTTGAGTTATGTACTCATGGGTAATGAGTTATTCAAGAAGACGCCTGAAGGGGTATTGCTAAAATGTTTAAGTGAAACTGAGGCATACATAGCCCTTTCGACTATGCACGCTGGAGCATGTGGGGCTCACCAAGTAGGCCATAAGATGAAATGGTTGTTGTTTCGACAAGGACTATACTGGCCCACTATGCTGAAAGATTGTGTTGAGTTCGCCAAAGGTTTCCAAGAATGTCAAGTCCATACAGGCATCCAACATGTACCAGCAAGTGAGCTTCACTCGATAGTGAAACCTTGGCCCTTTAGAGGATGGGCGTTGGACCTCATTGGAGAGATTCGACCAGCATCATCAAAGAGTCAGAAGTATATACTGGTAGGCATTGATTATTTTACTAAGTGGATCGAAGCTATCCCTTTAGTCAATGTAGACCAAAAAAATGTCATTGAATTTATTCAAAAGAACATTATCTTTAGGTATAGAATCCCTGAGACTATAACAACTGATCAAGGATCAGTTTTCACCAGTCGAAAGATGCAGGAATTCGCTCAGGAAACAGGTTTCAAACTCCTAACATCAACGCCTTATTATGCACAGGCAAATGGTCAAGTCGAAGCAGCAAACAAAGTAGTGATTGGCTTGATAAAAAAGCATGTTGGGAAGAAACCAAAAAATTGGCATAAGACGTTAGACCAGATTTTGTGGGCTTGTCGAACGTCCCCAAAAGAAGCCATAGGTACAACACCATATAGGCTAACTTTTGGCCATGATGCAGTGTTGCCAGCAGAAATTTGTCTTCAATCTGCAAGGGTTCAGAGACATTATGATATTCCCTCTGAAATTTATTGGGATATGATGTTAGACGAACTAGTGGATTTAGACGAAGAAAGATTGCGCGCTCTTGACCTACTCAGGCTTCAGAAGAAAAGAGTAGAAGAATCTTATAATAAAAAGGTGAAACCTAAAGTATTTTCGCCTGAAGAACTAGTTTGGAAGGTGATTCTTCCCATGGATCGAAGGGATCGAAGCATGGGAAAATGGTCACCCAAATGGGAAGGACCATTCAGAGTTATCCAGACTTTTTCTGGTGGAGCCTATGAAGTCGAAGATCTAGGTGAAGATAAAAGGCTCTTGAGAGTAAATGGTAAATATTTGAAAAAGTACAAACCTACACTCCAAGAGATAAAGATAAAATAACAAGTAACGACTAAATGAACCATAAAAAAGCCAAAATGGAAAATTTTTATAATAGCCAAAATGGCAATGTTGTCGAATACAGATTACAAAATATGGTTAAAAGGCTGAATCAATCAGAAGGGAATGGAGTCCTTGAGTCGAAGGTATTTTGTTTGCTGCAGCTCCAATCTTTTGTTGCACAAAGCATTCGCCTGCGCAAGCTTGGCAATTTGATCGTCGAAGGACTGAGCTTTCTCAGCAAATTCTAGGCCTTTTGTGATCTCAGCTTGACTTTCGGTGTCTGGAACAGTCGAGAGAAGTTCCTCCTTGCGTTTAGTATTGGCATTTACCTTAGCCTCTATTTCTTTGATTTGCGCCTGGAGGGAAGCATTCTCTCGATCAATGGCATCCACTTCTTCTTGTTTAGATGCTTTTTGCTTCGACAACTCCGCAATTCGAGAAGTTGTCTCTGCTACAGCAGTCCATGCAGAAGAGCTTTTGCCATATAGCACTTCAAGCTGGCTATTAAAGCCCCTTTGTCGCCGATAATCTGCTGAGACTTGATCAATAATGGAGTGTAACTCCATGATAAAGCCTGAAACTTCTGGAGGCACAGCTAACAAGTCTACGGCATTCAAAACATCCCTCAAGTATAATGGAGCAGTAGGGTCCCCCTCCAAAGCTTTCATCAAGTCCTTCTTGAAAAACTGAGCCTTAACCTTCGTCAAAGCCTCATCGAGAGGAGAAGTTTCAGTGGACTTCCCCGACAGAGTAGGAACCTCCTGACTAGCATCAGACGAACTTTTGCTCTCGATGATGGCGTTCAGATAGCTAACAGGATCAGTTTGCTTCAAGAGTTCTAAGTCCTCTTTCGACCTATGCTTTGTTGAGGTAACAGCCCTTGCAACAGCATTGTCTTGGGTTTGAGGCTGTTGGGTGACATTTGCCTCGACTTGATTCCCTTCGACTCGGACTGCGGCAGTACCAGCGTCATCATGGTGCCCTTCGCCAGCGTCACCTTGGTTCTCTTCGCCAGCGACACCTTGATCCTCTTCGCCAGCGTTGTCGTGGTCCCCTTCGTCACGATTCTCTTCCGACAGATCCACCACCTGAATCTCCTTTGGCTGTTGCTCTTCTGTTTGTGGATCTTCTGCTGGTTTTTCTGCCGTCTCAGCATTGGCCTCATTTATTTCAGTATGGGCTTCATCGTTCGCCAAGTCTTTTTCTTGTGGCCTGCTGAGTTCAGCAGACTCCAATGTTTCAGAAGTCCTTGGCGGTGAGCTTTCAGTGGTATCCTGAAAAGAGAAGAAGAAGAATCTTCTAAATTCGAAAGAGACATAGTCGAATGTAGGTATCGACACCTGAGTTACAAAGAGATCTAAGAGATTACCTGTAAATTAGCTTCAGCCCCAGGGCTGGAATTGTCGCTTTCGACAGGCTTATTGAGAAGAACGTTTAATTCCTCCTCTGTTGGCTCCTCAATGATTACTGGAGGTGGCCTGGGCTTTCTCCCAGCGACCTTTATTCTAATTGTTCAACCAGCAGCCTCAGGAAGAGGAACGTCCTTCTTCAGCTTTCGCCTTTTTAGAGGAGCAGGGGGAGAATCATCTTCTTCATCGCTCCCGGATTCGACCGTCAGTGCTGGCCGTTTCTTGGGCGAAGGTGCCTAAAAAACCAATGGGAGTTCGATTTAGCAGTTGCATCGAAAGTAAAAAATTAAAGCCAGAAGAAAATAATGAAAGTCTGGTTACCGATGCAGAAGGCTTTTTCGAAGGGCCTTCCCCCTGCTGGTTTGTTGTCGTCTTCGCCGACGCTATAGTCTTCGCCGGCGGTGGAGGTTTTGTTAAGGGGCCTCCTCCCTGTTGGCCTTCTGCAGCCTTCTTGGCTGCAGGCTTTCGAACAACTGAAATTAGGATAAAATAATTAACAGGCTAGCAGTCGAAAGAGAAAGACAAAGTAATTTGAAAGGATGAACTTACATTTCTTTATTTTGTCCAAGACAAGGACAAAAGATTTCTGAAGCTCATCCACGAAGTCCTTCTCGTCGAAAAACTCCTCAGCGTAGTAACTTTTCCACCACTCCTCGAAGGATGGTGAGCAAAGAAAGTTAAGCTGGTAGTCAAACAACGAAAGAACTGTTCGACCAGCATATCTGCTGATATGCTTAGTGGCAGCTTCTTCAGTGTAGTCGTTGCAGAAGTATAACATAGACTTCTCCCTTGGAAAAATTGGAGAAGGTAGTGTTTGAATAATACCAAACTGGCGAGACACCAGGTTTGGTTGATATGCAATAAGACTTAAGTGAGTCTTAGAGCTCCTGAATCGAAGGGGCATTATTCTTGGTGTGAGGAATGCCTCCCACATTGTTGTATGTTCGTTAACCGGAGGACCACTCGACGTCCTAGGATGTGGCCTTGTGAACCACTCTGGCCCAACCTTCCGTCGAGCAAATGGAGCCATAGTCGAAGCAAACTCTTTCCTTCTAGCAAACATCATAACGAAGTTTGTAAAAGTTTGTTGAAGCTCCAGCCCATCTTTCATTGGAGTTAACATAGCCAATCTAGTGCCTTCGACGCGTCTGTTTGCTATTTCTAGAGCCTGCTCGTTTATTTGAATCTTCTTAGGCAAGAAGGACTCGAAGGTGGAATTGAGCCACAGTTGAAGCAGCCAAAAAGGTCCAGCAAGTAGCAGGCTGGCTCTGTTCTCGATAATCTTCAGAAGAGTCGCTCCGTTGCTAATCGACTCATACAGGCTAGCCAAAATCAATTCTGCCAAACAGATATTTTGGCCATGATGGAGTTGAGTGGCGAGAGTGACCATCTTCTTGGTCACCTGTAAGGACTTGGAGCAAAACATAAAGCGTGTCAGCCATAAGGCTAGAAACGCAATGTGTTCGACATCCGACACAGCATCTGTCGACTTATCGTGGTAGTGATTGATGAAGGTGGTGTAGGTTGGTTTTGTGGCAGAGAATCCAATTTGATCCTCCAACATTTCTTCCGGGTCAAAGTAGTCCCCGGTGGGTCGAAGGCCAGTGATGGCGGCCACATCGAAGAGTGTGGGAGTCAGCATTCCACAGGGGAGATGGAAGGTGAAATGGGTGTAGTCCCAGAAGAGTAAAGAAGCTATCAACATCTCTGGGGAATAGTTAAGACCTGTCTTCGACAGCATAACCAGGTCGAAAATCCCCATATCTTTCCAGATCGAAGCCTGGCGTTTCTCCATTTTTTCCAGCCAAGCACTATAATCAGGAGTAAGGCTAGGGCCAGACCTGAAAGCCCTAACACCTTTGTTGAAGAAACGGAGGTCGATTTTCTCTTTAGCAGGATCTTCATTATCCTCTGCATCTTTCTTGGAGCATGCAACCTGTTTGAGTCTCTCAACTACCGGAAAATAACTTTTGATCTTCATGGCCTCAGCAATGCTTGGGCACAGTGGGCCAGACATAGCAAAGATCTGGTTGGAATATCCAACCGGAATCATAAGATGGCGTGAGTAAGCATCACGTACAGCAATGTCCAAAGGTTCAGGGACCCTTCGTTGGCCCGTGGGAGTCACTACTGGAGCGGTCGAGAAAACCCTAGGCTTGACATTTCCAGAGGGAGCGTTGGCGCTAGGAGCGTTGGAAGAACCAGATGCCATTGTTGGTAACGAGGTTGAAGATGAAGTGAAAAGCAAAAGGTTTGCAAAGTTGACAAGAGTTTGTATGCAAAGGAGGAATTCTGAAAGCAAGGTAGCGTAAAAAGTCCCACAAATGGGTACTTACTGCTATTTATAGTAGTGGGGGAAATCCCCAAATTCGAGGACATTAAATTCCATTTAATGTTGCAGAAGGTAGTGGGACACGTGGCGTCTCCCTGTTGTTTTAGCTGTTCTGCAGAAATGGAAGGGTGCAGCGTGCACCCTCGTTTTTGGGAATTGTCATGATGACAATTTGTGAAATGACGTTTGGCACACTGCACGCCGTACTGAGGTGACGTCTTAGGTACGGATAAATGATGGTTTTTCTTGGGATTGTCAGTGGTTGGTAGAAGACAACAAAAAGCGCACAATTTAATTTGTAACTAAAAAATGAAAAGACAGGTGTCGAATGGCATTTCAAAGAATGCCTTTTTCTTTCAGAGTCGAAATAAGGCATTCTTGGGGGGCAATTTGTTGGCTCTTAAATTCGACACCCTTGTTTCATTAAGGTCAACCATTAAAGCTGAAGGTTGTTTTCGACCAGCTAAGTCCGTCGAAATACCCATCGAAAGATGGCAATATACTTAGAAGATTTCTTCCAAGGGAGAAGTTGGTTGCCTTCGACGTCGAAGGTGTTTCTCGTCGAAGATGCTTCTCGATGAAGATGTTCGATGGTACAGAATGGAACGGTTTGGAATTCAAGCATTTGGAGGGAAAACGGTTTCCAGCGGTTACCAAGTGCAACGTGCAAAGATCTGGAGCGTCGAAGGTTGAGAACGTGCCAAGTGGAATCATCTCGAAGCAGTGTAACTGCCCGACGGTTACTTGGGATGTTTTAGTATAAATAGTAGTAGTTCACGCAGTTTCTCGTGTGTGTTCACAATTATATACAAAGTCACTCATATAGATTCGAGTACCCAGCGTGTGAGAAAGAATTGTTGAGAAATGTATGTGTGAAACACCAACTTTATTAATCAAAGTCATTTACTTTTCCAGAAACTTTACTTGCTTTCTTCTTTACTTTCCTGTCGAAATCTTTTACTGCAAGCCTTCATTTATTTTACCAAGCCTACTTCTTCATGCAATTTATTTAAAGCCTCTTTATTTTATCATTAGTTAACCATTATCCAATTTAATCAAAACCTCAAAATCAACCTATGTCCTAGGATCAATCTGATCGATCCTGCGAGTAACCAAATAAGTAACCATTTGGAGGATCAGCGGTTGTTTACCAATAACCCCGGTAAACAGTAACGTCATGTGTGCCGAGGGGCACATCTATTTTCAAAGCATGGCGATTGGAATGAAGGCTGTGTCGACCGTCACAGTCTTCTGTCATGCTTTTTTCTGCTATCTTTCTGGTACATGACTTTTAACTCATTTATTTGACATTTCTTCTTCTTTTCTCATCCAAGCCTTGTGGAATATAAATACCTGAAACAAACTTAAAATACCAACATAATGCAACAGAATCAACAAAAAATGGTAACATCATTTATGCTAATCGAGCCGAATATGCGATGTGTTTTTGTGTTATCATATCTAAACACAAAAGGGTCTCTACCGTATAAACCCCATAAGATCTAGCATACATAAGTAAAGAGGTGGAAAATCTCATATCTGTAAATAAAGTTGGAGGTTACACTGAAAAAATCCAATAGGAATAGTTTAAGCAAATTTGCAGAAAGTAAAGCAGATTATAGAGAGAAAAATCCTTCTTATAGGAGAATTCCAAACCCCTCAGGAATTTTCCAAACTTTACACGCTATCTACACCTGCCAATATCGTTTACAATTTTGAAAAATATACCATCATAGATTACATTAAATGAAGGATAACATGTTCGCATCGTGATTGGCTGACGTCTCAGATGGCCTACCATAATTAAGCGGTGGACATCTGGACGTTGACTCATTAGGAGGGGATTATAGACAATGACTCACCTATCATTACACGCACCTCTAGTTAAGAGAATCGCCTGCTATTTCACTCTACCATGAGGAAAGTACCATCTAGTAAAACCACCATTAGTCATAAGGATCTTCAATTAGGCGAGGGGCACACAAAAAGTAAGGATGTTTTAAACACTTTACCCTTTAACATAAAAGCCTTCGTGCTTGAGGGACTTTGTAGTGTTCTATTTTCAAAAGTCCTAGATTAGGGTGCCCATCGCCTAACTAATGAGTCACCTTGACATAATCCAACGGAGTCACCCATGTGGCCTGTTCAACATAGAAATTAAGTATTAAAAGGTCCTTGTTGACTCCGAGAATATATCCGATCAACAACCTCCTTAAAAAAGGGGGGAAGACACGATACCACGTACAAGGAGCCATAAACCATAGCCATAGAGAATTCCTATAAATAGTTTATCCATCAAGGGGATAAGGGAGTCAGATCATACACATTTATACTACCTAATATTAATCAGAGAGAACTTAGATCCATATAACCCTAACAACATCACTATAATCGTCCACCTGCAACCTAGCAGCGGAAGTCGCCAGCAGGGCCTCTAACCTCACGTGAGTTGGTCCTCTAAACAACCTAAAAAACCACCGTACAGGGCTACTCCCCATTGTGAGCTAGCCCTCACCCCATTTGTGTAATATACCTACTAGGATCTCTGAGTCTCCCTGCCTTTGAAGGGGGAACACACACACACACACACATACACACACTTGTACTTCTTTGGACATCACAATATACAAATCTCCAAATTATATTTTTTTTTGTGTTTCTCAATTATTTTTTTATAAATAATATTCATTTAAAAAATAATGTTGTGTATTTATATTTATTAAAAAACTTGAAAATAGATTAAAAAATTATCAAATTTTCCATGAATGAATAAGAATTGAGAATGGTATTGAAATTGAAAATTTTGACCTTAGCTCTTTATTCATTGATCAAACTAACTATATATGGGAGTGTGAAACCTGTTAATGAGGTACACTGCATGACTAATTGCAAAGTTCCATAAATCTTTTGGTAGATTGGAATGAAACATGATGGCTCTTGCAACATTCAATATATGTCGATGTTTTCTTTCTGCAATACCATTTTGTTGTGGAGTTCCTAAGAAATTATTTTGGTGAATGATACCTTTATATTTTAAATAACTATACATTAATAATTCTTTTCTAATGTCTGATATGATTTATTTGTCTGTCTTCCCAAATTGAGTATGAGCCAAGCTATTGAATCACATAGTAAAAGATCTAGTCTCAGAGTTACTTTTCATGAGGAAGGCCCAAGTATGTCTGGTGAAGTAATCCATAATAGTTAAAAAGTAAGAATGACCATCTAAAGATAAGTGTGTGAAAGTATCCTGTTGTACCCCAAAATTTGCCCTCCCATATTCATCAAGAAATGGCCAAGTCAAGGTCACAAAATTCCCCAAGGGTTGTGCAGCTTAACTGTCTCCTATGCAGTCAAAACTAGGGTTTGAGTTCTGATCAAGAAATTGAAGATTTCAAGGACCCAATCAAGTCTCATATGCCTACAAAGATGGTCAAACATCCTCATGTCAAGTTTCAAGGCATTCAGCTCAAAATTGCACAGTCAAAACCCTAGATTGCACTACAGTCAACTGTAGGGGCAAAATGGTCATTTGACAGTCAAAAGTTCAAATTTTTGGTCAACCTATCATTTTGAAGCCACAAACATCATTTGATCAATGCTTGATCATGATTCTCAAAATTTGGCTCAGAAATCATCAAAGATGCAAAAGTTGCTATATTTGGACAGTTGAAAAAGTCAACTGAAATTGACCAGGGCATAACTTTCACATGGATTATCAGAAAAATTCCATCCAAAGCTCATTTTGAAGAGAAAGACATTTCCTACAACTCATCTTCATACTTCAAGTCCAAGAAATGCTCTCACAAAAAGTTATCAATTTCAACATTATAGGTCATTTTCAAAAGTCAACAAAAAGGGACTTTAAGTCAAAGGCCATAACTTGAGATTGGTAAATCAAAATGACATGGGACCAAAGGAATTGGTTAGAGGACTCAAAGACCTTTCCAAAATGTCCAAGAACATGTGAAAAGCTTAAAAATTGAGCAAGTTATGCCTTGTGGAAGTTGGGAAATTTTTGGGAATTTTGAAAAGTCAACATTGATGCAAAAGGCCTAAATTTGCTATTGGGCCCATTTTTCTTCCAAGTTTCTTCATGCCAAGCCTATGCACGACCACTAGGCCCAAAGGGAAGTATTTTCATATTTTTTAATTATTTATTTGAATTTATATTAATTTATATTCATTTAAATCATTTTAATACATGAAAAATATAAGCCTAACCTAAAAAAAATCTTTTTATGCACATTCCAAGGTCAATATTTCGTGCACTTCTTAAATAGGCAAGTTTTGATGAGATTTGAGCTGATTGAACATAAAATGCACATGGAAAAGATTTGGAAAAGATATGAAGAAATCAAATATGTGAAATCATCAATGCAAGAGATTTTGTACAACTTTCTTGACCTAATTGCTTCCTTACATATACAGGAATGTAAACCTAATGCAAAGAGACTGCAAGCTGCGCATAAGAAGCCATTACAATATTGAAAATTCTCCTAAAAAACTCAAACACTGAAAACCAGTTTCAAGGTCGATTCAAGCTTCAACTTTCATCCCATTAGCATCCTGAAGCATCACTGAATGCTTCTCAATCATTAACATCAACCAAAACGCCCTGAATTGGTATCCATGAGTCAAACTGTGAAGCAAAGTTCTTGAAATCGCATAGCATAATTCAAGCATTGTTTTTCATTTTTATTTATGTATTCATGATCACAATGATGTTTCTAAGCTAACCATGGTGTTTGATTGCATTTTTGTTGCCCATACGCGATTTTGCCATTGCTAAAATTTAGGTTTTCAGAGTTCTTGAATTGGGGTTTCTCACCCAAGGAAAAATTGGGACTCAAGATCACTACCATTGCAATCAGCGTGCTCCAATGAACAAGAAACGTTGCTCGCGATGAATTTATGTCCAACAGGGTCCTATTCGCTATTTTCTGCTAGCCCCCCTAATGCAACGCTATAAAAACCGTCGCCTACTTGTTTTGTTTTACAGGGTGGGGAAGAAGACGACCTCGTGTCCGATGGTCATTGGCTCTTTTGAAATTCGCGCATTTTTAATCCATTAGCATTATGTTTTACTTATCATATTTACGTATTATTATATGTTAACTAAAAAGCGTTTGGTTCAGTGGTAACACGTTAGGCATATGACATCAAAGACCTGGGTTCAAGTCCCAGGTCTTGCATATTTCGTTATTATTTTTCAAATCAATTTCCTATGCAGCGTCAGCAGTGATGTACACCGTGTGTCCACAAGATCTAAGCGCACAGGTGTCCAGGAGATGCAGATCAAGGGCTCAGATCCCAGGCCTATGGTAAACGTTGGTCAATGCACTAGCACACGATCCAGGAAAGTCAGCAAATGGCAAACTCAATTGGGCCAGGCCTTTCAAATCTATACCTCCTGAATTGGGGACTACCCCCCCCCCCCCCC
Organism: Vicia faba; assembly: GCA_948472305.1. NCBI lineage: Eukaryota > Viridiplantae > Streptophyta > Magnoliopsida > Fabales > Fabaceae > Vicia > Vicia faba. The sequence goes on along the minus strand of OX451741.1, from coordinate 1,517,526,645 downwards.
CCCCTTGGTTTGCCTTATTATTTTTTTTTATTTTTATTTCTTTAATTTTTCTTTTTATTTCTTTTAGTTGCTATTTATTTAGTTAATTATTTTTACAAAATATAAAAAAACATTCAAAAATCAGAAAAAGCCAAAAATTAATATATATTTATATTATAATTATTTTCATAAATAAATTAGAATGTAAATTATTTAGTTTAATTAGGTTTTAATTTTAATTCCTTTTTTAATAAAAATCCAAAAAAAATGTAGGATTAGGTTAATTGATAATTTTAATATCTTTTTAATTTTAATTTTTTCCTCACAATACTATTTATTTATTATTTTATTTTTATAATTAAAAATTGTACATAAATAATTTAGGGTTTAATTTAGATTTTAATTTAATTCTTTCATAATAAATAAAACATTAGAATTAGGGTTTAGCATTTTAATTTCAATTAACTCCTTTTTCTATTAAATCTAAAAAATACAAAATACCAAAAAAACATTTAATCATTTAATTTTTAAATTCTCATTAACCATTAATATTTTGCAAAAGGGTCCAACGCCCTAGTTTTGTTTCAATTCCTTTACTTCGCGCATTTATTTTACAATCGTTTAAATAATTATGTAATTGTCCCTAAGCCATGTAACTTTACCTTTCGCACTTTATTTTTCCGCTTTATTTATTTTCCGCTAAATCGGGTTCTGGAAATTTAGGCGATGTGGACCCGCGCCATTTTGTAATAGTCGTAGATTTATTTTTCCGCAAATATTAATTGTTAAAAAGCATGCAAGAATGAATGTCATAATAAAATCAAGCGTAGATCACAACAAACATGACAAGACAAAATAACTGAAACATGACACACAAATCGCACACACCACCCCTAGGGTACGCCTCACTGTTGCCTTTCGAAAGGTGGTCGTCGAGTAGAGGACGTCTTAGTAAGTCCTCATGATCCGGGAACCTGGCATGAGGGTAGCTTCTAAGGTGTCTTCCTATTGCTCTGGTGATCACCATGTCCCGAACCTCGAATTGACCCGAACACCTCCAACGGTGGTGCTACCTACCTCTCAATGGTGGGATGGCACTACTTTAAAGGACATTTACACAGACGAATTCCTTAGGGTAGGTAGACAACTCTAAGATACTTGCTCTAAATTTCAAAACAAACTCAAAAAGACTTTTCACACCAACACATTTTCAAAAGCTTTCAAGGCAAACTTTTCAAACACTCTGACGTACGAGTCGATCTGAAATTTTTCAAAGAAACTTTGTTAAACCCACATTGAAAAGCAAACAAACAATTTTGAAAACACAATGAGCAAGTACCTAAGAGCCCATGGATAACCATGGATAGAAAGGGTGCTAACACCTTCCCTTTCTATAACCCACCTCCCGAACCGAGAGCAATCTCTTAAAAGGAATTTTTCTGTGCTTTTGTCCTTTCCATTTGGAGAAAATAAAAGACGGTGGCGACTCTTGCTTACCGCGACATTTCGCGAAACCAGCTTTAAAACAGTCAGTTCCAGATCCACCGATCACAGAACTGGCGACTCTGCTGGGGATATAAACTTAAAGTGAGGTGTACCTTAGGGCTAGGTCATAACTATGTTTTCAATTGTATTGCTTTGTGTGCTTTAAATTGTGGGTTGCCTGGGAGTTCTATAGATCCTAACCCGGATCTGGGGATACCTTTCTTAGAAAGTAGCAACAAGGCTGTGAGGGAACTGTGCGGGGTATACCGACATGGTTGAAACAGTCTGCTACGTTGATGTGGCACTTTGGTGTGTACCGGTAACCCTTGAGTTCAGTCAAGGAGAGTACGGGGCCTCCGCGTGGTGTCGTGAAGCATCAACAGACCTTAGGAACCTTAATTGAACCATCTTGGCCTCTTTAGGGTAGTGAGATAACTGACTTTGGTGCAGTCCGAGGTTGGTTGATACTCGATACTACGCTCAATTGAGGGTTGCTTTCCTGGAATATTTCGGTCGCCAGTTCAGTGGCTAAATCGAAACGATGAACAATGAAAGCAATCCCGTGATATTGGGAACCTTAGAACCCGGTTACTTTGATTAGGACAGGTTGAACCCACCAACTTCAAGAGGGTACTACCCAGACCCCATGCTGGCCTTAAACCTTAAGGGCTTGTCTTGTGTGCCTTGTGTGCCTTACATGTTTGTCTTTGTACATATCTGTGGTGTGTTTAATCATAGCATCATGACATCATCCAGCATCATATGCATTGACTAACCATTTCAGGGGTTCGAATTTTCATCTTTGTTCTTGTTTTGTAGGACATGGAAACTGTTCGTAGAAAGACAATTCAGGTCAATCTTGTAAGGATCCCTCCTCAGCTTAAGGAGCTTATATCCAGGATTCCCGAGAACTCTTCATTCAGTGACAGGCATGGAAGCCTCATCAGCTTGGTCAACACCAACATTGAGGAAGATATGATTAAGGTCTTGTTCCAGTTCTTTGACCCTCTGCATCACTGCTTTACCTTCTTGGACTATCAGTTGGTACCTACATTGGAGGAGTTCTCCCGGCTCCTGAAGATTCCTATCCTTGATCAGCTACCCTTCAGCGGTACAGAAAAGGAACCTAAACTTGAGGAGATTGCCAAAGCCTTGCACCTACAGTCATCTGACCTCAAGGGACATTGGGAAGTCAGAAGTGGTACCAAAGGGTTCTTAGCCAAGTTTCTGTTTGAAAAGGCCCATGAATGTTGGAACTCCCTTGACTTGCAAGCTTTTGAAGAGGTTGTGGCCCTCCTTGTTTATGGTTTGGTGTTGTTCCCTAATCCAGATCAGCTCATTGATATCAGTGCCGTTCAGATCTTTATGTCCAGGAATCCCATACCTACATTGCTGGGGGACATCCTTCACTCATGTTACACTCGAACCATGAGAAAAAGAGGTGTCCTTATGTGTTGCACTCCTCTCCTGGGAAGGTGGTTTATTTCGCACCTTCCCCAATCAGTCCTGAAGAATGAGCGGGGTTTGAGATGGTCACAACGGTTGATGACTCTTACGCACGCAGACATACATTGGTGTCCTAGGTCCAGAGGAGATGTCACCATCATTGATCGTTGTGGGGAGTACCCTAATGTTCCTTTACTTGGAATCAGAGGAGGTATTACTTATAGCCCATGCCTGGCTTGGAGACAGTTTGGTTATGCTCGGAGGGACGGTCCTCATGACATGTTAATTCCTGACATAGTTTTTGACTTCGACAGTGATACTCAAGGACTTCGTCAGAGATTTATCAGAGCCTGGAGGATGCCTAGTAGGATAGACAGCAAGACACTGGGGCACAGGAACTCCATCCCTTTGGAGCCTTATCTCAAGTGGGTACGCGCCCGCTCCCAGAAGCTAGTGATGCCTTATCCTCACATGCTTCCAGTAATCAAAGAGCCTGTCTTGGAAGGGGAAGTGTCTCATGTTATTCAGCACCCTGACATGCCCACATCCTGGGAAGAGATGCAGAAGAGCTGGATCCAGCTTAAGGAAGAGCGGAATTCTCTTGAGACTAGTCTGCATGCCAGTGAAAAGAAAGTCTTGGAGTTCACCCGTCTGTTGCATGAGGAGAGGAATCTCAACACCTACATAGCTCCGAAGAGGATGCGCAGTGTATTTTGGGATTGACTTGATTTTTGTACTTTTTGCCCATGAGGCTTTGATGTATTAAACAATGATTTCTTTAATGATAACGTGTGTTCTTTTCTTGTCTACAACGAATTTGAACTTTCGAACCCTTGAATGCATTGCATACGCATTTCATACATCATGTGCATAGCAGGTTTTTTCCCTTTTCAGGTTGCTTACAGTTCTTCGCTGTTTATTTCAGCACCATGAATCCCGGATCTGAATCAACAGAGACATCAATTAAGGCTCTCCAGGCGCAGAATGCGCAGTTTCAAGAACTAATCATGGGTCTAGCTAAAGGCCAAGAAGAACTGAAGACTATGCTCCTGAAGAAGGAGAAGAAGAAGAAAAGAAGAACTGTTCTATTCAACTCGGGCCGAAGGTTGGGTAATACTCTGCAACATGAAGAGGCTGGTTCTTCTGTTGGCAGGAGTCCTTCTCAGGCAGAAGTCAAGGTTCCTACTCCAGTGGTCTCCGACAACGAGACAGATTTTGATGAAGAGCAGTACCCTCCTGAAGACAACAGATACAAACAATTGGAGGACAGGCTGAAAGCTATGGAGGTGCAACAGGCACCTGGGCTGGATTTCGGAGATCTGGGTTTGTCGACTGGTGTAATTATCCCACATAAATTCAAAGCACCATCCTTCTCAAAGTATGACGGGGCGTCTTGTCCCAAGCTGCACTTAAGGTCCTATGTTCGGAAAATTCAGCCGTACTCTGCGGACAAGAATCTATGGATCCACTTCTTCCAGGAGAGTCTTTCAGGGACTCATCTCGAATGGTTCTATCAGCTGGATGGGACCAAAGTTCGTAACTGGGAGGAGCTGGCTGCTGCTTTCTACAAGCAGTATCAGTATAATGCCGACCTTGCCCCCACACGTACCCAACTCCAGGGTATGGCGTTAGGTGCAAGCGAAGGTTTTAAGGAGTACGCTCAGAAGTGGAGAGACCTGGCTGGCAGGGTGCAGCCACCATTGACCGATCGGGAGTTGGTCGACATGTTCTTGGGGACCCTATCTGGGCCATTCTTCAACCATCTCATTGGGAATTCTTCTGCTGGTTTCACTGATTTGATCTTGACTGGAGAAAGGATTGAAGCTGGGTTAAAGTCTGGGAAGATTGCAAAGGGGGCATCATCCTCTAGTTCGGAAAAGAAACCATTCAAGAAGGAGTCTAGTGCCGTGTATGGTTCCAGGAGATCAGAGAGAAATGAACACCGCCAATCTGTCAGTGCGGTCATGATTGCTAAGCCCGCTGCCACTCCCCGGCCAAACAATACTCAGAAAGCTGAAAGACCCCGGAGGGAATTCACCCGCTTAAGCATGACTTTGTCGCAGATCCTGCCACAGTTGCTCGCAACCAATTTGGTGACTGTCCAGGAGGCGCCGAAGTTTCCAAATACTGCGTCCCCCAAGTACAACCCGAATGCTCGTTGTGCTTACCACTCAGAAAGCCCGGGACACTCTACTGATGACTGTTGGGCACTAAAGAACAAGCTGCAGGACCTCATTGACGCTAAGGAGGTACAGTTTGAGGCATCTGACAAGCCTAATGTGGTGACAGCTCCCCTGCCTGCTCATGGAGTTAATGCTATTGGTGATGAAGAGGAAGTCGATGAAGCTGAGTTTGATAGTTGGATCTACCCAGCAACTGATGGTGGACTCAACAATTGGAGCACGAAGGACAATCTCTCTGTTTCTTTTGGCACTAAGTAATAAATTTCCTTGTTTTGATATTTTGTAATAAACATTGATAAACTCTATGGCCCGGTGTCTTACCCGAGGCACCGTGGTTCTATTTGTGAGGGCATACAAACTGTCATTTTATACATCATGAATGAAAATCTTGGACGTATTTTTCGCATTGCAAATATTGTGTTCCTTTTCTGTCTTTCTTTTCCTTTACATAATTTTCAAAACAGCTGTATTTACACACACACTCACTCATACAGGTTCCAATCCACTCTGGATCTTACTGATAACAGCTCTGCTAATGCCAATTATGACTTCGAAAATCCGATCAACTTAACCGAAGACGAAGGTGAGGATGATTGTGAAGTGCCTGGCGAGCTTGCTAGACTGTTGCTTCAGGAAGAGAGGGCAATTCAACCACACGAAGAGCCAGTGGAAACCATAAACCTGGGTACTGAAGCAGATAGGAAAGAGGTGAAGATTGGTGCCAACCTAGAGCTCAGCGTGAAGCAACGGTTAACCAAGATGCTGCATGACTATATGGAGATCTTTGCCTGGTCCTACGAAGACATGCCAGGTTTGGATACCGATATTGTTGTCCATCATTTGCCGACTAGGGAAGACTGTCCTCCAGTTAAACAAAAGGTTCGTCGGATGCGTCCAGAGATGTCCGAGAAGATTAAAGCCGAGGTCATGAAACAGTTTGATGCCGGGTTCCTTGCAGTAACTTCTTACCCTCAGTGGGTTGCTAATGTGGTGCCAGTACCTAAAAAGGACGGCAAGGTCAGAATGTGTGTTGATTATAGGGATCTGAACAGGGCCAGCCCCAAGGATGACTTCCCCTTACCTCACATTGATGTCCTTGTTGATAATACAGCTCAGCACAAGGTGTTCTCTTTCATGGATGGCTTTTCAGGTTACAATCAGATCAAGATGGCACCTGAAGACATGGAAAAGACTACATTTGTTACTCAGTGGGGCACCTTCTGTTACAAGGTCATGCCGTTCGGATTAAAAAATGCTGGAGCAACCTACCAACGTGCCATGGTTGCCTTATTTCATGATATGATCCATCACGAGATCGAAGTGTATGTGGACGACATGATCGCTAGGTCCCAGACTGAGGAAGAGCACCTAGATCATCTGCAGAAGTTGTTTGACCGGTTGAAACTGTACAAGCTGAGACTGAACCCGAACAAGTGCACCTTCGGGGCAAGATCTGGGAAGTTGCTAGGCTTCGTGGTCAGTGATAAAGGTATTCAAGTGGACCCTGCTAAGGTCAAAGCTATTCAAGAGATGCCAGTTCCTAAGACAGAGAAGGAAGTCAGAGGCTTTTTAGGACGCCTGAATTACATCGCTCGATTCATCTCTCATTTGACTGCTACCTGTGAGCCAATCTTCAAGCTGCTGAAGAAAGATCAGGTAGTGCGTTGGAACGATGAATGTCAGGCTGCCTTCGACAGAATCAAAGAGTATCTCCAAGAACCACCTATCCTTATGCCACCGGTTGAAGGGAGACCTCTGATCCTATATCTGACAGTGTTAGACAATTCAATGGGGTGTGTGCTGGGGCAGCATGACGAGTCTGGCCGAAAAGAGCATGCCATTTATTACCTTAGCAAAAAGTTTACCGACTGTGAGACCCGATACTCACTGCTTGAGAAAACTTGCTGCGCTTTGGTATGGGCTGCTCGCCGGCTGAGACAGTATATGCTGACTCACACTACCTTGTTGATCTCAAAAATGGATCCTATAAAGTACATATTCGAAAAGCCTGCTCTGTCTGGGAGAATTGCAAGATGGCAAATGATCTTGACGGAATACGACATTCAGTACACAACCCAGAAAGCCATCAAAGGGAGTGTATTGGCAGACCACTTAGCTCATCAAGCTGTAGACGACTACCAATCAATGAACTTCGAGTTTCCGGACGAAAGCATCATGATTGTAACTGATTGTGAAGTACCTGGACCGGATGAAGGACCTGAACCAGGATCCCGATGGTCTATGCACTTTGACGGAGCTTCCAATGCTTTGGGAAATGGTATCGGCGCCATAATCATATCTCCACAAGGTACTCATACTCCACTCACCGCCCGACTATGTTTCAACTGTACCAACAATATGGCGGAGTATGAGGCATGTATCATGGGTCTTCAAGCTGCGATTGACCTAAGGATCAAATTTCTAAGTGTTTTCGGAGATTCCGCTCTTGTGATCAATCAGATCAACGGAGAGTGGGATACGAAACATCCAAACTTGATTCCTTACAGAGAATGTGTGTTGACCCTGATTCCCCACTTTACAGAGATAACCTTTGAGCACTTTCCAAGAGAAGAGAATCAGTTAGCGGACGCGTTAGCTACAATGTCTTCAATGTTCAAGGTTAAATGGGATAATGAAGCCCCCCGGATCATCATTTGGAAACTGGACGAACCGGCATACTGTTGTGATCTCGAAACTGAATTGGTAACTGAGAAGCCTTGGTACCACGAAGTAAAGAGATATCTGGAAGCTCAGGAATACCCTGAAGGTGCATCCATCAATGATAAGAAATTCCTGAGGAGGTTCGCAGCCAAGTTCTTCCTAAGCAACGGCATCTTGTACAAGAGGAACCATGATTCAACCTTACTGCGTTGTGTGGACAAAACTGAAGCAGAACGAATCATGGAAGAGCTGCATGAAGGGACCTTTGGTACGCATTCCAGTGGACACACTATGGCTAAGAAAATCCTACGGGCAGGATATTACTGGTCCACAATGGAAGCTGACTGCTACCAACATTCCAGGACATGCCACAAGTGTCAGATCTACGCAGATAAGGTGCATGTTCCTCCGGTTCCCCTGAATGTTCTGACTGCGCCTTGGCCGTTTGCAATGTGGGGCATAGACATGATCGGCGAGATAAAACCTACGGCATCCAATGGACATCGCTTCATCCTAGTGGCGATTGACTATTTTACAAAGTGGGTTGAAGCAGCATCCTATGCTACGGTAACCAAGACTGTTGTGGCACGGTTCATTCGGCACAACCTGATCTGTCGATACGGCGTCCCTGAACGGATTATTACGGACAACGGTACCAATCTGAACAACAAGATGATTGCTGAGCTTTGCGAACAGTTCAAGATACAGCACCACAATTCTTCTCCTTACAGACCGAAGATGAATGGGGCCGTAGAAGCAGCTAACAAAAACATCAAGAAGATCGTGCAAAAGATGACAGTAACGTACAAAGATTGGCACGAGATGTTACCGTTCGCTCTGCATGGGTACCGTACCTCAGCAAGGACGTCAACCGGGGCAACTCCTTTCTCTCTGGTTTATGGCATGGAGGCAGTCTTGCCGATTGAAGTACAAATTCCCTCTCTCCGGATAATGAAGGATGCAAATCTGAATGAAGATGATTGGATCCAGACACGACTTGATCAACTTAACCTTATTGACGAAAAGAGACTTGCTGCTATCTGTCATGGTCAGACGTATCAGAAACGAATGATCAGGGCATTTAATAAAAAGGTCAGGCCGCAGGAATATCAAGTTGGGGATCTGGTAATCAAGAGAATCATCCTTCCTCAGAGTGATCCAAGGGGCAAGTGGACCCCTACGTACGAAGGGCCATTTGTGGTTAAGCATGTGTTCTCTGGAGGAGCAATGATCTTAACCAACATGGATGGTGACGACCTTCCTCACCCCGCCAATGCAGACATAGTTAAAAAATACTACGCATGAAAAAGACCCGCTAGGCTGACATGCCTAGGCAAAAATTAGGGCTTCCCGTCGAACCAAAAGGGTTCGGGCAAAATGAAGGGATGAAAATGAAAAAACCTGTACACCCGGCAAGTCGAAAACCTGAAAAGGCGGCTTGGGCAAAAATGGGTATCCCGGTGGACTGAAAACCCGAAGGGGCGGTCCAGGCAAAAATTAGGGATAAAAGCGTAAAACTATGTCTCATTGGATCACTTTGCATCCAGAATCCGGTATCTGCATCAAGCTCAAACGGCATCGATCAGTCAGCTTCACCTTCAACCAAGGTCATCAAGTGATGAGACGCTCAGAGTTATAAAGACAATAGCAGAGTTGAAACCCAGTGGATCATTCATCTTTCACACAGCTGTTTTATTTTCTTTTGTACAAAACTTGTATAAACTCTTTTGATCGGCGACGTACCTCTTACTAGGATGTCAGCCTCTTGTACACAAAACGCCTATTCAGGCCATTCAAAAATCAATACAAATATATTTTTCAGTTAAACGTGCCAAGTATTTTTCCTTTTTTGTTTTGTTTTACGAAGAACGTCCAAGGTTCAATTTGTGATGTATGCATTGACAATAATTTGCTAACTCATGAATATTTGCATACGAAACAAAGGAATTAATTGCAGGTGACACTAGAAACAGGGGCAATAAAAGAGTTGTCTGAGCAGTCTAATTGTTCTATCCTCCAAGGTACCAAGGTAGGCTCAGCTAAAGAATACGACCAGTACATATTAGTTCCCCAGAGAGTACAACAATACATTCTTCTCCAAGCAATCATCAAATATCAAGGAAATTGAGTATCCTCCAGTAGATCTCAATATTTCCCCAGCAGCATATGTATTCTTAACAAGCATCCCCGGCAGTCTTGGCCTAAAGATTGTTCCCCGGCGGCGTACCAACATTCCGAGGAATCACCTTTTCCCCAGCATGGTTCAAACTTCCCCAGAAGAATCCAATCCAGCTTCACCAGCAAAGTTGGAACTCATATCCCCAAGCAGTAAGCTTATCCCCAGTATATTCTGGAAGCTCATCCCCTCGCAGAGCACGAACGCGTCGTCCGACTTGATTTAAAGAGTTATTTCCTTAATAGGATATAACTGGGTTATCCTCAGCCAAAAGCCATGGAAAGAGCGTAGTCGACAAAGCCTTCTTATCCCCAGCGAAGTCCATCAACACTTCCGACAACAAGGGTATCCTCAGCAAACTACTATCAACATTCAGCAAAGCATCTCTATCCCCACAGAGTATTGCTTCCCAGCATGGTCGTCAGAGTATCTTTTCTCCCCGCAGACTCTTCATTTGCCAAGTTTATTCCACAACGGAGTCATCTTCTCCTACCGGTATTCTTGCAGTTATCATCCCCAGCGGAAGCAAAAATTTATTCTCCAACATCAGCCCAGGATACAACTTCCCGGCACCCGTCAAGGATTTACTTTCCTAGACGAAGACATATATAAAACTTCACATACATCATCATAGCATGCATAACGCATTGCATCATACAAGTCTCCTTTATGTTGAGAACATCATTGCTTGACCCATATCATGCATTGCATATGACTGACTTTTACCTTTCAGGAAAAATGCAGTTTAAATTCTCAATCACATTTCAAGACTTTGTCCGGTTCAGTTAAATCGACCCTAAGATTTTCCTGATGCTTATCCAGTCGAAGGCCTTCTCTTGGTTCAGTCAGATCGACCCTAAGATCTCCCTGATGCTTATCCAATTGAAGATGTTTCAAGACCTAGACCGGTTCAGTTAAATCGACCCTAAGATTTTCCTGATGCTTATCCAGTCAAAGGCCTTCTCTTGGTTCAGTCAGATCGACCCTAAGATCTCCCTGATGCTTATCCAGTTGAAGATGTTTCAAGACCTAGACCGGTTCAGTTAAGTCGACCCTAAGATTTTCCTGATGCCTATCCAGTCAAAGGCCTTCTCTTGGTTCAGTCAGATCGACCCTAAGATCTCCCTGATGCTTATCCAGTTGAAGATAGTTCAAGACCTAGACCGGTTCAGTTAAATCGACCCTAAGATTTTCCTGATGCTTATCCAGTCAAAGGCCTTCTCTTGGTTCAGTCAGATCGACCCTAAGATCTCCCTGATGCTTATCCAGTTGAAGATGTTTCAAGACCTAGACCGGTTCAGTTAAGTCGACCCTAAGATTTTCCTGATGCCTATCCAGTTAAAGGCCTTCTCTTGGTTCAGTCAGATCGACCCTAAGATCTCCCTGATGCTTATCCAGTTGAAGATAGTTCAAGACCTAGACCGGTTCAGTTAAATCGACCCTAAGATTTTCCTGATGCTTATCCAGTCAAAGGCCTTCTCTGGTTCAGTCAGATCGACCCTAAGATCTCCCTGATGCTTATCCAGTTGAAGATGTTTCAAGACCTCGACCGGTTCAGTTAAATCGATCCTAAGATTTTCTTGATTCCTACCCAGTCAAAGGCCTCTCTGGTTCAGTCAGATCGACCCTAAGATCTCCCTGATTCTTATTCCAGTAGAAGACACCCAAGATTTTTCTCAACGAGCGTTGTTGAAGTTAAAATCGCCCAAGGTTCCCTTACCATTTATGCTAAGGTAGCAACCATCCCTGGTTCATTCATCAGCGTTTGAAGCTCCAGATTCAGCTCCTGTAACCAGTCAGGACACATCACTACCAAGCATCTAAAATCAGCTCCTGCAACGTGTCAGGTACTCGTTTTCTCTTTTGCAGGTATGCAGGTTCTCGCTAAGGAATCTCCTACACGATCAACATCCCGATGGCATCTATAAGCCCATCATCCTATCCAGAAATCTCCAAATGGCATCTATAAGCCCATTCCCCCATCACACTGCTATCATGTGAGCGCAAATTTCTGGGCACTTTAGTGTTCAATCATCTTCTACCCTCGGATTACGAAAGGCACGTCCGCCAATCTGCATCCTCAAGTCTAAGAAGATTGAACAGGGGCAACTGTTGTACCCCAAAATTTGCCCTCCCATATTCATCAAGAAATGGCCAAGTCAAGGTCACAAAATTCCCCAAGGGTTGTGCAGCTTAACTGTCTCCTATGCAGTCAAAACTAGGGTTTGAGTTCTGATCAAGAAATTGAAGATTTCAAGGACCCAATCAAGTCTCATATGCCTACAAAGATGGTCAAACATCCTCATGTCAAGTTTCAAGGCATTCAGCTCAAAATTGCACAGTCAAAACCCTAGATTGCACTACAGTCAACTGTAGGGGCAAAATGGTCATTTGACAGTCAAAAGTTCAAATTTTTGGTCAACCTATCATTTTGAAGCCACAAACATCATTTGATCAATGCTTGATCATGATTCTCAAAATTTGGCTCAGAAATCATCAAAGATGCAAAAGTTGCTATATTTGGACAGTTGAAAAAGTCAACTGAAATTGACCAGGGCATAACTTTCACATGGATTATCAGAAAAATTCCATCCAAAGCTCATTTTGAAGAGAAAGACATTTCCTACAACTCATCTTCATACTTCAAGTCCAAGAAATGCTCTCACAAAAAGTTATCAATTTCAACATTATAGGTCATTTTCAAAAGTCAACAAAAAGGGACTTTAAGTCAAAGGCCATAACTTGAGATTGGTAAATCAAAATGACATGGGACCAAAGGCATTGGTTAGAGGACTCAAAGACCTTTCCAAAATGTCCAAGAACATGTGAAAAGCTTAAAAATTGAGCAAGTTATGCCTTGTGGAAGTTGGGATATTTTTGGGAATTTTGAAAAGTCAACATTGATGCAAAAGGCCTAAATTTGCTATTGGGCCCATTTTTCTTCCAAGTTTCTTCATGCCAAGCCTATGCACGACCACTAGGCCCAAAGGGAAGTATTTTCATATTTTTTAATTATTTATTTGAATTTATATTAATTTATATTCATTTAAATCATTTTAATACATGAAAAATATAAGCCTAACCTAAAAAAAATCTTTTTATGCACATTCCAAGGTCAATATTTCGTGCACTTCTTAAATAGGCAAGTTTTGATGAGATTTGAGCTGATTGAACATAAAATGCACATGGAAAAGATTTGGAAAAGATATGAAGAAATCAAATATGTGAAATCATCAATGCAAGAGATTTTGTACAACTTTCTTGACCTAATTGCTTCCTTACATATACAGGAATGTAAACCTAATGCAAAGAGACTGCAAGCTGCGCATAAGAAGCCATTACAATATTGAAAATTCTCCTAAAAAACTCAAACACTGAAAACCAGTTTCAAGGTCGATTCAAGCTTCAACTTTCATCCCATTAGCATCCTGAAGCATCACTGAATGCTTCTCAATCATTAACATCAACCAAAACGCCCTGAATTGGTATCCATGAGTCAAACTGTGAAGCAAAGTTCTTGAAATCGCATAGCATAATTCAAGCATTGTTTTTCATTTTTATTTATGTATTCATGATCACAATGATGTTTCTAAGCTAACCATGGTGTTTGATTGCATTTTTGTTGCCCATACGCGATTTTGCCATTGCTAAAATTTAGGTTTTCAGAGTTCTTGAATTGGGGTTTCTCACCCAAGGAAAAATTGGGACTCAAGATCACTACCATTGCAATCAGCGTGCTCCAATGAACAAGAAACGTTGCTCGCGATGAATTTATGTCCAACAGGGTCCTATTCGCTATTTTCTGCTAGCCCCCCTAATGCAACGCTATAAAAACCGTCGCCTACTTGTTTTGTTTTACAGGGTGGGGAAGAAGACGACCTCGTGTCCGATGGTCATTGGCTCTTTTGAAATTCGCGCGTTTTTAATCCATTAGCATTATGTTTTACTTATCATATTTACGTATTATTATATGTTAACTAAAAAGCGTTTGGTTCAGTGGTAACACGTTAGGCATATGACATCAAAGACCTGGGTTCAAGTCCCAGGTCTTGCATATTTCGTTATTATTTTTCAAATCAATTTCCTATGCAGCGTCAGCAGTGATGTACACCGTGTGTCCACAAGATCTAAGCGCACAGGTGTCCAGGAGATGCAGATCAAGGGCTCAGATCCCAGGCCTATGGTAAACGTTGGTCAATGCACTAGCACACGATCCAGGAAAGTCAGCAAATGGCAAACTCAATTGGGCCAGGCCTTTCAAATCTATACCTCCTGAATTGGGGACTACCCCCCCCCCCTTGGTTTGCCTTATTATTTTTTTTTATTTTTATTTCTTTAATTTTTCTTTTTATTTCTTTTAGTTGCTATTTATTTAGTTAATTATTTTTACAAAATATAAAAAAACATTCAAAAATCAGAAAAAGCCAAAAATTAATATATATTTATATTATAATTATTTTCATAAATAAATTAGAATGTAAATTATTTAGTTTAATTAGGTTTTAATTTTAATTCCTTTTTTAATAAAAATCCAAAAAAAATGTAGGATTAGGTTAATTGATAATTTTAATATCTTTTTAATTTTAATTTTTTCCTCACAATACTATTTATTTATTATTTTATTTTTATAATTAAAAATTGTACATAAATAATTTAGGGTTTAATTTAGATTTTAATTTAATTCTTTCATAATAAATAAAACATTAGAATTAGGGTTTAGCATTTTAATTTCAATTAACTCCTTTTTCTATTAAATCTAAAAAATACAAAATACCAAAAAAACATTTAATCATTTAATTTTTAAATTCTCATTAACCATTAATATTTTGCAAAAGGGTCCAACGCCCTAGTTTTGTTTCAATTCCTTTACTTCGCGCATTTATTTTACAATCGTTTAAATAATTATGTAATTGTCCCTAAGCCATGTAACTTTACCTTTCGCACTTTATTTTTCCGCTTTATTTATTTTCCGCTAAATCGGGTTCTGGAAATTTAGGCGATGTGGACCCGCGCCATTTTGTAATAGTCGTAGATTTATTTTTCCGCAAATATTAATTGTTAAAAAGCATGCAAGAATGAATGTCATAATAAAATCAAGCGTAGATCACAACAAACATGACAAGACAAAATAACTGAAACATGACACACAAATCGCACACACCACCCCTAGGGTACGCCTCACTGTTGCCTTTCGAAAGGTGGTCGTCGAGTAGAGGACGTCTTAGTAAGTCCTCATGATCCGGGAACCTGGCATGAGGGTAGCTTCTAAGGTGTCTTCCTATTGCTCTGGTGATCACCATGTCCCGAACCTCGAATTGACCCGAACACCTCCAACGGTGGTGCTACCTACCTCTCAATGGTGGGATGGCACTACTTTAAAGGACATTTACACAGACGGATTCCTTAGGGTAGGTAGACAACTCTAAGATACTTGCTCTAAATTTCAAAACAAACTCAAAAAGACTTTTCACACCAACACATTTTCAAAAGCTTTCAAGGCAAACTTTTCAAACACTCTGACGTACGAGTTGATCTGAAATTTTTCAAAGAAACTTTGTTAAACCCACATTGAAAAGCAAACAAACAATTTTGAAAACACAATGAGCAAGTACCTAAGAGCCCATGGATAACCATGGATAGAAAGGGTGCTAACACATTCCCTTTCTATAACCCACCTCCCGAACCGAGAGCAATCTCTTAAAAGGAATTTTTCTGTGCTTTTGTCCTTTCCATTTGGAGAAAATAAAAGACGGTGGCGACTCTTGCTTACCGCGACATTTCGCGAAACCAGCTTTAAAACAGTCAGTTCCAGATCCACCGATCACATATCCCAAATGTCCATTTGAATTAGTTTAAAAGCTGAGGCAGTTTGAATTGTACTAAGCAGAAAAGAAAGTTTTTATTTTATTAGCATAGTGGCAACATTCATTAGCAGAATTAGAATGATCACAAATAATAGGAAATATTTGTTTAATGGTTTTGATGACATTTTGGGAGGGATATCCAAGTTTATGATGCCACATACTAAAATTAATAGAGACTTAAGAATTATATGTTGTAAAATTTACATTAGTGTTATAAGAAAAAGGAATATAGGAATCCTAACTAAGAATGTACGAGTTATGGGGCACTCTAGCAAACCTAAGTGTGATATAGTGGGAGAACTGACTTGAAGGTTTTGCGTTTGATCGCAAATGTTGTGGTTAGCAAGGGTTGCCACCGACTTTTCTTTTATCCAAAAGGAAAGGCGAAAAAGCACAGGAAAGACCTTTGAGATTATTTCTTGAGTTCGGGGGGTAGATTATGAAAATGGAAGGTATTAGCACCCTTTTCATCCATGGTTTTCCATGGGCTCTTAGTTACTTGCTAGATCACTTGCTTTTGTTTGAAATTGTGCTTTGTGTGGTTTTTGAAAGTATTTTGTAAAGAGGCCATTGTTTAGACAATCTTTGTAATGATTCTCGTTCGTAAGAATGTATACAAAGATGATGATCTTTTGAAAATGTTTTCAATTTTGTGAGATGTTTTGAAATGTGTAGGTGTTTGTTTTGAAAATATCAAGGATGTTTTGTTTGAAATGGAGCAAGTAATTAGGAGCAATCTGCCTACTCAAATGTCTTTCTTGTTCATTTTCTTTTCCTTTGACATTGTTGTCTTACCATTGATTTGGTGAGCAACCCTATCTTTGGATGTAAACAGGACGAGTGTGGGTCATTGTATAGCCATGATTAGCAATGTTGCAAGGTATCTTAGCATTTTTTGAGGGACTAAGATCATTTTGTAAGGCAACTTTGAATAGCGTCATCGAGGGACTATGATCTTATATTTGTTTGTTTTTGCTAAGATACCTTACATGTGTAATATGACCATTTTGTATAAGGCAACCAAGTGGAGTAACTCTAGGGGTGTTTGTGTGCAAGTGTGTCATTTTCATGCTTGATTTTGTCTTGAATTAGGGTTTTCTATTTGATTGATTTTATTCTTTCTATACAAACCCTAATTACTAGCATATTATGTAAAAGCGATAAATTGCAAAATTTAAAGTTACTACGCTATTACAACACCATTGGTAGGGGGTATACAATTTATGAATGGGGATTAAAATAATATAAACCTAATTAATCTATTATAACCAAAAAGAATATTGTACAAATAATTGAAGAAATATATAAAGTACAAATGCAAATTGAAAGAAATGATTTTTGTGTTTGGATTTTTTGTATGAAAGAGGTTTTAACCTAAACCTAATTAGAGAAAAAAAATTAAATTAAATTATCTTAAGTTAATTAAGAAAAGAAATTAATTAAGAAAAGATTTTTGAATAAAACCCTAATTCTATTTTGTTAATTAAAAGAAAATAAGTTTATAGAAGAAGTATTTTTATGTTTTTGTCTTGAAAATAATATGTAGTGTTATGAAATATTTTTGGTCTTTTTTATATTAAAATAAATGTATTTAATTAAGTATAAAGAAATAAATAAATGACCTAGTTTTAATTTAATTTACAAGATAACTAATAAAGATAAATAAAGTATAATGAATAAAAATAAATTTTTTATGTGGAAAAATATTTAAATTAGGTCGAAATATAAATGTATTATTTTTATATATTTTATGATTTTTTTGGCATTTTAGAAAATATATTTAAAATAAAAAGAAATAAATAAATAAATAAAAATGAAATGGGCCAGGGAGGTGTCACAAGTAGACAGGGGAGTATGATAGCAAAAACAAAAAAATGTCAGGCCCAAAGGGTCCAGCGCCTGCAAAAAGATGTTAGAAAAATCAGAAAAATGGAAAAGGGGGGTTCACATTGGTTCGAACACTCGCCCTTTAGGTAACATATGCCTTAGTACGCGCGCATTTTCCACTGGGGTGGCTGTTTCATCCGGTCATATAATCAAAGCATAAATATATATTAAAAACTGCTTTCTGAAGGCAACTTCGTCTTCAACCTTGAGCCTTGCCGGACCACCTGTATCTTCCTCATTTCTCCATAAAAATGGAAAGTTCAAACATGAAAGTTGTGTTGTTTCTTCCCACGAATTCAACCATATAACTTATGTACGCTAAATGTCAAAGATAAAATCTAATTTTACTGGCCCTAAATTCAAACTTAATTTTCTCAGAAATTTCAAATCCAAAATTCTCTATACACAGTCAATGTAAATGGAAACTATGAACATGGTTAGTGTTGTACCCCAAAATTTGCCCTCTCATTTATCAAGATTTTCCTCACAAGACCTCTTGGACTCAAGACAGGATTAGGGTTTGTTCAGCTCAAGACATCACCTTGCACTAATACCCCAAAATTAGGGTTTGAGTTTGTACAAGGATTGTTGGATCATCAATGCTTCATGTGACTTTCATACACCATCTTGGACCCCTAAGATTGCTCATACCAAGTTTCAAGCCTTGAATCACTTTTTTGCTCAGTCAATTGGACAGATGACCTAAAAATCAACTGTATTGGGGGAAAAGTCAACCATGGCCAATTTATAGTCAAACTTCATATTTTTTTATCCAAAACAACATTTTAGACTCATATGAACCATTTGATCAAGTTTGGATCACAAGTCCTCAAAAAATTTGATCAAATCATCAAAAGGGCAAAATGGTCAAAATTAGGGTTTTGACTGAGAAAGGGCAATTTCTGATTTTTAACCTAGCCAATGACCAATTAGGTTAAAACATGATTTCAAGGACTCAATAGCATCATATTTACCTAATCACATAGTTCAAAAGATCTCAAATGCATAGGATTGACAGATGAATTTTGCAGTCAACTGATCAAAAGTCAACTATACACTGAAAAGTCAAACTTTGCCTTTTTGGTCAAAATCAAGTGCCAAGGGTCATAATTCATCAAGATATGTCAAAATGTGAAACTTGTTGACCAAGAAAACTAAAATTGCAAATTAGGGTTTTAATTTGAAATTTTTCATAACTTAGAATTTTTCTAAGTATGAAAAATTTCTTATTTTTTCCTAACTTTGCACCACTTTTTCACCATGATGAAATTGGATTCAAAGAAAACTTCCAACATGAAAGTTGTAGTCCTCAATTAAATATACAACTTTTATTCACAAAGTTTTCCCAAAATATTCTTGGATCTCAAGTTATGATTTTGTGAATAGGGGTCCATGAACTAAATAACTTAGTGAAAATTTGCCCTAATTTAGGCAGGTTTTTGACCTAACTTCATGGACATTTTTCACCTAGTTCCAAGAGGTATATCAAAATGAATTTCAAATATGGATTTTAAAGCATGTTGCAAGCTTTCCAAAATGTCCAAGAACTCTCCAAGATCATTTGTGGTAAGGGAGAATCGAAGAAGAGAAAATGGCATTTTGTCACTTTTGTTCAAGCCATTCTCACAATGCACCAAGTTGCAAATCTGATCAAGCATGCTTGTACCTTGCATTAAAGATCCTAAATCCCTTCTACACTCCATAATTAAATTCTAATTCAGTGGATAATAGCTTTGTTTTGGCTTTTGAAGCATTGCACAAAGAATAAATCCATAAATGGCATAAAGGGCATATTGCCATTTTCATAAAGCATGATTTTGCAAACTTTACAATTCTTGAGCCATGGACATGTTTCTTTGTTACAAGTAATCTCCACAAATATCCAGAAATGTTTACCAACTATTATCAGCCGTAGAACTAGCAAGTACAGCATTTTGGCTTAAGTCATTTCACCTTTCTTCTAAAACAAGAAAAGTTGCAAAAGTCAAGATAACTTGTACATCGGATAAAGGGAAGGCTTGGCATCATTCAAAAAACAACTTCTGAAACTTGTTGCAAGCTATAACACAAGGGCACAACATCTGAAACTCTCCCAAATACAAAAAACACATTTTTCTGCCCAAACAGGGCAGCTTATGCAAAACTCTTGCCAACTCAAGATTTGCTCGTGCGTTTTGCCTTGTAACACTTCAAACAACTTCCATAAATCACATATAAACTATCCAAGCCCTTGTCTTGCAATTGTAACCTCTATTTCAGACATCACCATTTTCAAACTTGAAGGTTGCAGGTTGACTTCTACAGGGAGTTTCAAGCATCCTCAAGGCCAGCTAGGCATTGGAGTAGCTTGAGGGAACTTCAAGGAAGATCACACGATCCTCAAGCCTCACTCAAAGTCCCCACATTGCCATATCCAAACTCAGCTGAACAAGGTATTTTTCAAAACTCTATCTCTCTATTTAGGAATCCTCAAGCTTTGATTTGTGAAGCAAAGATGTAGTCCTTAACTTGCTGAATCTGTACATATGCATAGTTGTCATTTATATTAGTTGAGTAGTGAGAATTTGAAGCTTGAAGTTCATGAAAAAATTAGGTCAGAAATTAGGGCTACAGAAATTCTCCATGATCCTTGAGAGTTAGATTATGTTTTTTATATCATTGGAATCGTGAGATTCCAAGCTACATTTTTTATGTTGCAAGTTTTTGTTTTTGTGCAAAGAATAGAGAGTTAAAGGTTGAAGCATAAACGCACGCGAAGGAGATGCTGAAGGACAGGTACGAAGCTCCATCTGGGCTTTTTGCAATCTTGGCCTTTTTGTTTCTACTTTTTGCACCCTCCATATTACTTTTGCACCCCCTTGCATATTTTGTTTATTTTTCATATTTTCTTTTCATATTTTATATTTATTGTTTCTATTTATTTTCCTGAATCACAAAAATCATGAAAAAACATTTTCTTCATTTTTTGTAATTTTATTTTATTTTTTATTATTTTTTTGGACATAAAAAAATAGTTTATTAGGTTAATAGACTTTATTTTCTTAAATAATTTGTAAATACAATATAAAAATACTTATTATTTTTATTTTATTATTTTACACACAAAATATTATTTTCACACATACTTAGAAAACATAGACAAAATAATAATAGAAAACTTAATTTTCTTTTAAATCAAAAAATTAGGGTTTCCCCTTTTCAAAAGTAACAATATTATTTTTCTTATTTTTAGGACTTAAATAATTTTATTTTTTCATACATAAAACAAATACAAAACATTTTTGCATAAATGCATTTTATTGCATATTTAAATACTTGTTTATTTATTTAATTTGCAAATATTCAATTGGGTTGTAATAGTATTTTAGGGTTTTATTTTGTGAAAATATCCCCATTCAAAAAGTTGTATCCCCCCTCCCATAATAATTGTTGTAATAGCTTAGATTTATTTTACGCAATTTATCGCATTATATACATGTTTAGTAAAATTAGGGTTTGCATGATAAGACAAAAATCAAACAAATAGAATGACCTAATACAAGACAAACAAAATTCATGTAAAATGACAACACATTGCACACAAACACCCCTAGGGTTTCACCCACTTGGTTTCCTTAAAATAAATGGCCATGGTATGTATGCTAGGTATCTTGGCAAAACAATACAAACAAATAAGATCATAGTCCCTCGATGACGCTATCAAAAGGTTGCCTAAAAACAAAATGATCTTGGTCCCTTAAGCATGCTAAGATACTTGGCAACATTGCTATCATGGTCATACGATGACCCACGCCTGTCCCGTTTAACATCCAAAGATAGGGTTGTTTACCAAAGCAATGGTAAATCAATAATGTCAAAGGAATAAAAAATGTACAAGAAAGACATTTGAGTAGGTAGATAGCTTCTAGTTACTTGATCAACTTCAAAACAATCCTTTCTATTTTAAAAAAAACACACACATATTTTCAAAACATTTCCAAACAACTTTCAAAATATTGAAACATTTTTCAAAAGACAAACATCTTTGTATACATTCTTACGAACGAGAATCATTACAAAGATTGCCTAAATGATGGCCTCTTTTCAAAATACTTTCAAAACCACACAAAGCACCATTTCAAACAATTTCAAAGCAAAAGCAAGTGATCTAAACAAGTAACTAAGAGCCCATGGAAAACCATGGATGAAAAGGGTGCTAGCAACTTCCCTTTTCATAATCTACCCCCCGAACTCAAGAAAACATCTCAAAGGTCTTTCCTGTGCTTTTTTACCTTTCCTCTTGGATAAAAGAAAAGTCGGTGGCGACTCTTGCTAACTGCAACATTTGCGACCACAAACGCAAAACCTCAAGTCAGTTCTCCCACCGCATCACAGAACTGGCGACTATGCTGGGGAAAATTATAAAAGTGGGGTTACCTTAGGATTTAGATCACCTTTATTTGCTTACAATTGTTTGGCTTGTTTGCTTTACATTTGGTTCTATTGTTTGGGATTGAATCCTCTACCCGGATTTGGGAAAAATTATAGGTAAATAGCAATACGTTGTGGAAACTGTGTGGGGTATACCGACATGGTCTAAGCAATAGCTATATTAGTGCGACATATTTGTGGGTACCGGTTGCCTTTGAGTCAATCAAAGAGAATACGGGGCCGCTGAGTGATGTCATGAACCACTATTTGACCTTTAGAACCTTTACTTGACCAACTTGGCCTTTTAGGATGTAGTGAGATGACCGACTTTGGTGCAGTCCGAAGTTGGTAGATACTCTATAATACACTCATTGAGGGTTGGTTCCTTGGAATATTTCGGTCGCCAGTAAAGAGGCTAAACTGAAACAATGAACAAGGAAACAATTCAGTGATATTGAGTTCCTTAGAACCCGGTTACTATTTCTAGGACAGGTTGAGCCAACTAAACTTCAAGAGGGTACTTACCTATGAAACCCCATGCAAGCCTAAACTAGGAACTTGTGTGACTTGCTTGTACATATATACTTGTGCATAACATCATGGACATCATGAAGCATCATATGCATCCACTAACCATTTCAAGGATTTTGGAAATTCATCTTTGTTCCTGTTCTGTAGGTTATAGATTCACTTCGCAGGAAAACTATCCAAGTCAAACTTGTAAGAATTCCTCCACAACTCTAGGATCTAGTTTCAAGGATTCCTGAGAATTCTCCATTCACCGAGAGACATGGTCGTCTACTCAACTTGGTCACCACCAACACAGAGGAGGATATGGTGAAAGTTCTTTTCCAATTCTTTGACCCTTTGCATCACTGCTTCACATTTCCTGACTACCAACTTGTGCCTACTTTGGAGGAATTTTCTCAACTCTTGAGGATTCCTATTCTCAATAAACTACCCTTCAACGGTACGGAAAGAGATACAAATCCAGAAGACATTTCTCAAGCCTTACACTTGCACTCATCTGATGTCACAACACATTGGGAAACTAGAAGTGGTGTCAAAGGCTTCTTGTCAAAGTTCTTGTTTGAGAAGGCCCAAAGTTGTTGGAATTCTATAGACTTGCAAGCTTTTAAGGAGATTGTAGCTCTTCTCATCTATGGGATGGTCTTGTTCCCTAACCCTGATCAACTCATAGATGTGAGCACTATCAAAATTTTCATGTCTCGCAACCCAGTGCCTACATTGCTTGGGGATATCCTCCACTCTTTTCACACTCGTACAATGAGGAAAATAGGTGTTCTCATGTGTTGCACTCCTCTCCTAGAAAGATGGTTTATTTGTCATCTTCCCCAATCAGTCTTGAAGAATGAGCAAGGTTTGAGGTGGTCACAACGATTGATGACTCTTACACATTCAGATATTCATTGGTGTTCTCAATCCAGAGAGAATGTCATTATCATTAACCGTTGTGGGGAATTTCCTAATGTCCCTCTACTTGGCATTAGGGGAGGCATCACCTACAACCCCTGCTTGTCTCTGAGACGGTTTGGGTATGCCCGAAGGGATGGCCCACATGACATGCTGATTCAAGGATTGGTTTTCGACTTCGACAACGACAACCAAGGACTTCGACAAAGGTTCATCCGAGCTTGGAAGGATGCCCAACAAGGTAGACAGTAAGACCTTGGGACACAAGAATTCCATCCCTCTTGAGCCTTACCTCAAGTGGGTACGAACCCGCTCCCAAAGTATTATGATGCCTTATCCCTCCATTCTCCCAGTGATTATAGAGCCTATTATGGAAGGAGAGGTTCCATACACCCTCCTACATCCTGACATGCCAACATCACTCGAAGACTTACAAAGGAGTTGGATATAGCTCAAGGGAGAGCGCGATACTTTCGAAGCCCAATTCTACGCAAGCGAGAAGAAGGTTTTGGAACTCACTTGGCTACTTCATGAAGAGCAGACTCTCAACACCTACATTTCTCCAAAGAGGATGTGCAACGTCTTTTTACCTTAGAATTTTGTATTATTTTGCCCAAGGGGCACTGATGTACTAACAATTCTATCTTATTAATATGACGTGTATTTCTTTTTGTTTAAAACAAATTTGAATTTATGAGTCCTTGAAAGTATTACATGAATACACATCATTCATCATATGCATAAACAGGTCTTCACACCAAGTTTCCTCATCTCTCTGCTGTTTATTTCAACAAGATGGATATTAAACAAACGGTCAAAGATTTGCAAGCTCATAATTCACAATTTCAACAGCTACTCTTGACTTTAGCCAAGGGGCAGGAGGAGCTCAAGACTCTGCTAGAGAAAGAGAAAGAGAAAAAGAAGAAGAAGCGAGTCAGTGTGGTTATCATGGGCAGAAGGTTTGAAGGACAAGCCAGATGGACTTTGGAATTCCCATCAACATCTGAAGAGGGGGAAGGAAATGGAAAAGGAACGACATTACCATCAGATTTTGAAGTAGAAGAAGAGGAAGATGAGGACTACTCCGAACAACAGTACCCTCCGGCCGATGACAAATACAAAAATTTGGAAGAACGTCTAGCTGCTATGGAGATACAAAGAGTACCGGGGCTGGATTTTGAAGAGTTAGGGTTGGTTTCTGGAATTGTAATCCCTCCTAAGTTTAAAGTGCCACTGTTTTCTAAGTATGATGGGGTGTCTTGCCCAAAAATGCACCTCAGATCCTATGTTAGGAAGATTCAACCACATTCTTCTGACAAAGACTTGTGGGTCCACTTTTTCCAGGACAGCCTATCAGGAACGCAGTTTGATTGGTTCTACCAGTTGGAGAGAGCAGATGTTCATAATTGGGAAGACTTGGCAGCCGCATTCTATAAACAGTATCAATACAATGCCGACTTGGCTCCAACCCGTACTCAGTTACGGAGTATGGCTATGGCTACCAATGAGGGTTTCAAAGACTATGCCTAAAAGTGGAGGGATTTAGCCGGAAGGGTGCAACCACCTTTATCTGAAAGGGAGCTAGTGGACATGTTCTTGGGGACTCTGTCAGGTCCTTTCTTTAATCACCTGATTGGGAGCTCCTCTGTAGGTTTCACTAAATTAATTTTAACTGGCGAAAGGGTGGAAGCCGGTATTAGAAGCAGGAAAATTCAGAAAGATGCGTCTACCTCTGTTGTTGCAAAAAAGCCCTTCACGGGAAAGTTGAAAGTGTCTGTTGTCTGTGCATAGAGAAATCAGATAAGAACCGAACGACGACCAACAGTGGGGGCCGTTATGATTCAAAAGTATGCATCAGACCAGCCAAGAAACAACCAGCCGAGAAATGATCAGTCGAGAAATAACCAGCAAAGGGTGGAAAGGCCTGTAAAGAAATTCACCAAGATAAACATGACTCCTGCGTAAGTCCTACCACATCTCTTGAGGTTGAACCTGGCCATGCTAAAAGAGGCCCCTAAAAATCCTAATACTGCATCTCCACATTACCATCCCAACGCCAGATGCGCGTACCATTCAGAAATTCCTGGGCACGACACCGACAACTGTTGGGCTCTAAAGAATAAGATTCAAGATCTGACACAAAGGAAGTTGAATTTGAAGCTCCTGAGAAACCGAATGTTATCTCCGCTCCAATGCCTAGGCATGGACACAATGCCAATGTTGTGGAAGAAGATCTGTTTGTTTCTACTGTGGATAAACTGTTAACTCCTCTCCTAACCATCAAGTTGAATTTGTTGAAAGCTGGGGTGTTCCCAGGTTGTGACCAAGATTGCCATGCTTGCCTATCCTCCCCATTTGATTGTCCTTTGTTGAAGAAAGGAATCCAACAACTGATTGATAACAAGGAAATTTTGTTTGAGAAAGCTCATATCTCACTCATTCCAGTTCCAGAAGTTTCAATAATAACCATATACGCCAATCCTTCCAGGGTTCCTAAAAAACCCATTAGGATTACATCTGCTCCTATGACTACTCCATTGAAGATAACAATTCCCGGTCCTTCCCCATACAAATATGATAAAATGGTACCATGGAACTATGATGGAGAAATCTACTACCATTTTGTCAAACAGATTGAACAGATTGCAGAAGAAGAAAGCTCCGAAGAGGATACTCCCGACATCAGTAACATTTCCACAACAAGCAAGGTTACCCGTAGTGGAAGAATCTTTTCTCCAGAGATTTCTCCTCTAACAGTAGTCTTTGGACCCGTGGCCATTCCGAAGATTACCCCTGTAATTGTACCTACAAGTGTACCCGCCAACGATAACAATATAATTCCCATCCCTGTTTCCGCTGCTGAGAAAAAAGGAAAGAATGTTCAAGAGAAGCTTGTCTTGATGAAGGTTCAGTCACTAGTCATTCCTGAGACATCCAAGAAGGAGATGGAAGAAATCCTGAGGATCATTAAGAAAAGTGATTATGATGTTGTTGAACAACTGGGGCAGACCCCCTCCAAAATCTCTATGTTAGCCTTGTTGTTGTGCTCTGAGGCACATGCTAAAGCTTTGGTCAAGTTTATGAAGACAGTGCATGTACCGCAAGAGACTTCAGCTGATCAATTCCAAGAGTGTGTGGCCAGTTTAACAGCTGACAATGGCCTGGGTTTCTCTGATGCTGACTTGACACCCCGAGGGAGAAAACATAACGATGCACTGCATGTCTTGGTGGAATGTAGGGGAACAACCCTAGCTCATGTTTTGATTGATATTGGGTCATCTCTGAATGACTTGCCGAAGAAAGCCATGGATAGACTGGATTGTGACGGGCTGACTTTAAAACCCAGCAATATAATTGTGAGAGCATTTGACGACTCTAAAAGGATGGTCCACGGGGAGGTGGACATCCCGATCAAGGTGGGTACCCAGACGTTCAACTCGACATTCTATGTGATGGACATTCGTCCTTCTTACTCTTTCCTGTTGGGACGTCCCTGGATTCACAATGTCGGAGCTGTCACCTCCACCTTGCATCAAATGCTCAAGTACCTCATCCATGGGAAAATCATAACTGTCCACGGGGAAGAGGAATATATGATTAGTCATCTGAATTCCTTCTGTTATGTGGAGTTAGATGGCGAATTCATAGAGACCCCTTTCCAACATTTTGAAGAAGTCTCTGAAGAGATAGTGGCGACCAAGATGGTATCCTCAACTCCTGTGATCACAAGACCACCACCTCGTATGTCATCTCTCAAAGATGCAAGGGTTATAGTGGAAGAAGGCGGATCCACTGTCTGGGGGAAGCTTCCAGACTTTCCTTTCAAATCAGACAAGTTCGGCCTAGGGTTTACTTCGACTGGTCAGAAGGCTGTGCGCCGCTCCCATGCCGGAGGGCCACCTGTGAAGATCAGCCACTGAGGGGTTAATGCACTAGAGGATAGTGAATAAGAGGGCAGCTTGGAAGACTGGATTTTTCCTACTGTTGGCGGAGGACTGTGCAACTGGGAAGCAAAAGACTTTGTTCCGATTACTTTCATATCGCAGTAATTTATATTTTCCATTTCTGTTGGATCTGTAATAATTCACAAAACAATTCGCACTTTTTCAACCTTGTGTCTTACCCGAGACACATAGGTCCATTTGTAAGGGTTCTTATTTCATTTTCATATGTCATTTTAATGAATCATGGACGCTTTTCATATTTAAACCTTTTGTGCTCATTGTCTTTCTTTTACATTTTGTTGTTTTAAGATGGCCATCCCTTACACACACCCACACTCACAAATGCATGTAGCCTTCCATTCCGGAACCCATGGGTAACGATACTGCTATAGCCTTTAGTGACTCTGAAGATCTGATCTACCAAGCCGAATATGAAGGTGAGGAAGATTGTGAGGTGCCAGAGGAATTGGCCAGACTTCTACAGCAAGAGGAAAGAGCAATTCAGCCTCATGAGGAGATGTTGGATACAATCAACTTGGGTACTGAGGATGATAAAAAGGAAATCAAGATAGGTGCCAATCTAGAGCCGAGTTTCAAGGAGTGCCTAATTCAGCTATTGCATGATTATGTTGAGATCTTTTCCTGATCATACAAAGACATGCAAGGACTTGATACAGACATTGTGGTACACCGTCTACCCACAAGAGAAGACTGTCCACCAGTGAAGCAAAAGGTCCGCCGCATGAGACCTGACATGTCAGAGAAGATCAAAGCAGAAGTTATGAAGCAGTTCAATGCTGGATTTCTGGCTATTACTTCATTTCCATAATGGGTTGCTAACATTGTGCCCGTGCCTAAAAAGGACGGAAAAGTGAGAATGTGCGTGGATTATAGAGATTTCAACAGGGCCATCCCTAAAGATGACTTTCCACTTCCGCACATCGACATCCTGGTTGATAACACAGCTCAGCACAAAGTATTTTCTTTCATGGACGGATTCTCAGGCTATAACCAGATCAAAATGGCACCTGAGGACATGGAGAAAACTACATTTGTCACACAGTGGGGTACGTTCTCCTACAAAATGATGCCATTCGGTCTGAAGAATGCCGGAGAAACCTATCAACGCGCCCTGGTAGCTTTGTTTCATGATATGATACATCATGAGATAGAGGTCTACGTAGATGACATGATAGCCCGATCACAAACTGAAGAAGAACACCTTGATCACTTGCAAAAGTTTTTTTGTCAGGTTGAAGGAGTACAAGCTCAGATTGAACCCAAACAAGTGTACATTCGGAGTCCGGTCCGGTAAACTCTTAGGTTTCATTGTCAGCAACAAAGGCATCGAGGTTGATCCCGCCAAAGTCAAAGCTATACAAGAAATGCCTGCTCCTCACACTAAGAAGGAGGTCAGAGGTTTCTTGGGATGCCTAAACTACATTGCTAGGTTCATTTCTCACCTAACATCTACTTGTGAACCAATCTTCAAGCTGTTGAAGAAAGATCAGGTAGTTCGATGGAATGATGACTGTCAGATTGCTTTTGATAAAATCAAGGAGTATTTGCTAGAACCCGCTATCTTGATGCCACCCGTCGAGGGAAGACCGCTAATCATGTATCTGACCATCCTAGAGAATTCAATGGGTTACGTACTGGGGCAGCATGACGAGTCTGGACGAAAATAGCATGCCATTTATTACCTTAGAAAAAAGTTTACCGACTGTGAAACAAGATATTCACTGCTCGAGAAAACTTGTTGTGCTTTGGTATGGGCTACTCGCCGGCTAAGGCAGTATATGTTGACTCATACCACTTTGCTAATATCTAAGATGGATCCGATCAAGTACATCTTTGAGAAGCCAGCTTTGACTGGAAGGATAGCTAGGTGGCAGATGATCCTAACGGAATACGATATATAATACACAACCCAAAAAGCTATAAAGGGGAGTGTGCTAGCCGATCATCTGGCTCATCAAGCTGTTGAAGATTACCAATCCATGAAGTTCGACTTCCCCGACGAAGACTTTATTACATTGGACAATATTGAATATTTCAGACCATATGACGGACCTGAACAAGGATCCCGATGGACCTTGTACTTTGATGGGGCCTCCAATGCTCTTGATAACGGTATCGGTGTTGTACTTATATCTCCAGAAGGTTGCCATACTCCTTTCACCATCAGACTTTGCTTCAACTGTACGAACAACATGGCAGAGTACGAGGCATGTATCTTTGGACTCAAGGCTACCATAGACTTGGGAATAAAATCCTTAGATGTGTTTAGGGACTCAGCTTTGGTAATCAGTCAGATCAAAGGAGAGTGGGACACTAAGCATCCAAACCTCATCCCTTACAAAGAATATGTCTTGACATTGTTACCACATTTCGAGCAGATTACCTTCGATCACTTCCCGCGAGAAGAAAATCAGCTAGCAGATGCTCTAGCTACAATGCCATCCATGTTTAAACTTAACTGGGATAATGAGGCTCCCCAAATCACCATTGAACGGATGGACGAACCGGTATACTGTCACGAGATTAATACCGAAGAAGTAGTGGACCAACCACGGTTTCATGAAGTCAAAAGGTATCTCGAGGCGCAAGAATACCCTGAAGGAGCTTCAGTCAATGACAAAAAGTTCTTAAGGAGATTCTCAGCTAAGTTCTTCCTAAGTAATGGCATCCTGTACAAGCGTAATCATGATTTTGTTCTGCTCCATTGTGTGGACAAAGCTGAAGCTGAAAAAATCATGGTTGATTTGCATGAAGGTACCTTTGGCACTCACTCTAGCGGGCATACGATGGCTAAGAAGATTCTATGGGCAGGCTATTACTGGTCTACCATGGAAGATGACTGTTATCAACACTCTCGCACCTGCCATAAATGTCAAATCTATGCAGACAAGGTGCACGTGCCTCCTGTTCCTCTAAATATCTTAACATCTCCTTGGCCATTCGCTATGTGGGGAATCAACATGATTGGAGAGATCAAGCCTACAGCATCCAATGGACACCGCTTTATTCTAGTGGCCATTGATTATTTCACCAAATGGGTCGAAGTTGCTTCCTTCGCATCTGTTACTAAGAATGTGGTTGCCCACTTCATCAAGCAGAATCTTATTTGCCGGTACGGTATCCCCGAAAGGATTATCACTGACAACAGTACAAACCTTAACAATACTATGATCACCGCTTTGTGCGAGCAGTTCAAAATTCAACATCACAATTCATCCCCCTATCGGCCGAAGATGAATGGTGCAATCGAAGCTGCTAACAAAAATATCAAGAAGATCATACAAAAGATGACAGTCACCTACAAGGACTGGCATGAAATTTTACCATTTGCTCTCCACGGGTACCGTACCACAGCACGCACATCAACTGGGGCAACACCCTATTCTTTAGTTTATGGCATGGAAGTTGTCTTGCCTATCGAGGTTCAGATTCCCTCTTTGAGGATCATGAAAGATGCTGGTTTAAGTGAAGACGATTGGATCCAAACCCGGCTTGATCAGTTGAAATTAATTGATGAGAAGAGACTTACTATTGTTTTCCACGGTCAGGCGTATCAAAAACGGATGATCAAAGCTTTCAACAAGAAAGTCAGATGCTAGACATATCAAGTCGGGGATCTAGTGATCAAGCGCATCATCTTGCCACAAAGTGATCCCAGGGGAAAATGGACTCCTACCTATGAAGGACCATTTGTAATCAAGAATATATTTTCTGGTGGGGCAATGATCTTAACCACCATGGATGGCGACGACCTGCTACACCCTGCGAACGCAGACATAGTCAAAAGATACTATGCATAAATGACCTGCTAGGTTGACACACCTAGGCAAAACAAGGGCATCCCGGTGAATCGAAAACCCGAAAGGGCGGTTTAGGCAAAAATTAGGGATAAAACAAAAAAAAATTATACACCCGGCAAGTTGAAAACCTGGAAGGGCGACTTGGGCAAAAAAGGGTTTACCAGTGGATCGAAAACTCGAAAGGGCGGTTCAGGCAAAATTTAGGGAATTAAAGCGTATGACTATGTCTCGTCGGATCACTTTAAGGACAATCTCTTCACAAACAAGTTTTGAGATTATGATCAATCCAAACATCTTCGGACGAGGCAGCGAATGGATAATATATTCGGAGATACGAAGGCTATAGCGGAATGGGAACCCCATGGATTTTTTTACACATAGCTATCTTTCTTTGTATAAAATTTTCTCACTTTTTATGACACCACCCTCTTACTAGGATGTCTGTCTCCTTTGTACAAAACACTTATTCAAAAGTAAATACAAAGATATCTCTTTCAGAGTACAGAAAACTATTTTCCTTTTTTCTTTTACACTTGTGTTTTTATTTGCAAAAGCGTCCAATGATTCATTGATGAACATATGCATTTGAACATAATTACTGTTTACAAATAAACAAAGTGGAAAAGAACAATTACTGACAGACTGAAAGGATAGGAAAACGTCTTTAGGCTATTCCAGGAGCAATACCTACCGTACATCATCTAGATCCCCAACGGAGCTAAAATTTCAAACCTTTATTTCCCATCAGAGTTAAAACTTCAAACTCCCAATCCACAGCGAAGCCAAAACTTCTAGCTATCAATCCCCAGCGGAAACCTTTCAGTTTCTCCAAATTCCCCAGCAAGTTATCTTAAAGCCTGGAAATCAACCGGATAACAGTTAACTTTTGACTCTCCCCAACCTAGGATAAATCCCCAGTAGAGTGGTAGACAACCCAAAACTCCTGAACTTACTCTCTAGCAGTAAGCCTTCTTCCCCACAGATTTTTTATTCCTCAACAGTATGAAGATTCTCATTCCTAATTCCCTGATGAAGTCGTCAAAGTTTTCATTGCTCCTCAACAGAACGAAGATTCTCATTCTTAATTCCCCGCAGAAGTCATCAGAGTTTCCCCTATTCCCCAGCAGAATAAGGATTCCCATTGTGTAATCCCCAGTAGAAGTCATCAAATTTCTCTGGATTTCCCAAGCAAATTTCCCAAGCAAATTTCTCAAGAAGTTTGGCATTACTCTCACAATAGAATTTTTGTCAATACTCTAACTTTAAGACATGAAGGATCCTTATATCCCCACAGAAGTTGTCAAGGATTTTTTTATCCCCAACATTCGCCCAGGATTTCTTATCCTCAGCAGTCAAGGATTTATTTCCCCCAACAACAGTCAAGGATTTTATTATCCCCAGCTGTCAAAGATTTATTTTCCTCAGCAATGCAGCAAATCAGCTTACATGCGCATACATTACATCCATATATCATAAACATTGATAAAGCACATATATTACATCATACATCTCATGCAACATAACTTTGTGTTTCATCTAACATTTTTACCCTTTTCTGGATAAGATTAACAGCTATCATTAACAATGTTCAAAGAGTTCAGATACATTATGGATACGCTCCAGACAAGGATGCCATTTTGATACTCATTCAGATCTCAACTTCATGATACAGTACAGATACACTCCAGACACGGAAGTCATTTTGTTGCTCATTCAGACGCAGATCTCAGATACAGTCCAGATACACTCCAGACATGAAAGTCATTCTGCTACTTATTCAGATTCCAGTCCAGATACGCTCTAGACACGGTTGCCATTCTGTCACTTATTTTGATTTTCCCTAACTCAGAGACGCTCTAGACACAGATGTTATTCTAGTGCTCGTTCAAATCCCAACTTTAGATACAGTCCAGATACGCTCCAGACACGGTTGCCATTCTGTCACTTATTCTGATTTTCCCCAGCTTGGGTACGCTCCAGATACGGATTTTATTCCATTGCTCATTCAGATTCAGTCCCCAGATACAGTACGGATACGTTCCAGATACAGACACCATTCAGATGCTCATTCTTTTGACTTACAGAAAACATTCTTGGATGGCATCTTTAATGCCATCTCCAACAAGATTCTATCACATCTCTAAATGGCATCTTTAAGACCATTTCCTTAACTACACTTTGACGAGTGCAAATTTACGGGCACTCTAGTGTCCAATCATCTTTTACCTTCGAGTCACGAACGGAAAAACTCGCCAATCTATCTCTTCAGGTTCAAGAAGATTGAACAGGGGCAGATGTTGTACCCCAAAATTTTCCCTCTCATTTATCGAGATTTTCCTCACAAGACCTCTTGGACTCAAGACAGGATTAGGATTTGTTCAGCTCAAGATATCACCTTGCACTGATACCCCAAAATTAGCGTTTGAGTTTGTACAAGGATTTTTGGATCATCAATGCTTCATGTGACTTTCATACACCATCTTGGACCCATAATATTTCTCATACCAAGTTTCAAGCCTTGAATCACTTTTTTGCTCAGTCAATTGGACAGTTGACCTAAAAATCAGTTGTATTGGGGAAAAGTCAACCATGGCCAATTTACAGTCAAACTTCATAATTTTTGATCCACAATAACATTTTTGACTCATATGAACCATTTGATCAATTTTGGATCACAACTCCTCAAGAAATTTGATCAAATCATCAAAAGGGCAAAATGGTCAAAATTAGGGTTTTGACTGAGAAAGGGCAATTTCTGATTTTTAACCTAGCCAATGACCAATTGGGTTCAAAAATGATTTCAAGGACTCAATAGAATCATCTTGACCTAATCACATAGTTAAAAAGATCTCAAATGCATAGCATTGACAGATGAATTTTGTAGTCAACTGATCAAAAGTCAATTGTACACTGAAAAGTCAAACTTTGACTTTTTGGTCAAAATCAAGTGCCAGGGGTCATAATTCATCAAGATATGTAAAAATGTGAAACTTGTTGACCAAGAAACCTAAAATTGCAAATTAGGGTTTTAATTTGAAATTTTTCATAACTTAGAATTTTTCTAAGTATGAAAAATTTTCTTATATTTTCCTAACTTTGCACTAATTTTTCACCATGATGCAATTGGTTTCAAAGAAAACTTACAATGTGAAAGTTGTATTCCTCCATGAAATCTACAACTTTTATTCACAAAGTTTTCCCAAAAGATGCTTGGATCTCAAGTTATGATTTTGTGAATAGGGGTCCATGAACTAAATAACTTAGTGAAAATTTGCCCTAATTTAGGCAGGTTTTTTACCTAACTTCATGGACATTTTTCACCTAGTTCCAAGAGGTGTCTCAAAATTCATTTCAAATATGGATTGTAGAGCATGTTGCAAGCTTTCCAAAATTCCCAAGAACTCTCCAAGATCATTTGTGGTTATGGAGAATCGTAGAAGAGAAAATGGCATTTTGTCACTTTTGTTCAAGCCATTTTCACAATGCACCAAGTTGCAAATCTATCCAAAGCATGCTTGTACCTTGCATTACAGGTCCTAAATCCCTTATACACTCCATAATTAAATTCTAATTCATTGGATAATGGCTTTGTTTTGGCTTTTTAAGCATTGCACAAAGAATAAATCCATAAATGGCATAAAGGACACATTGCCATTTTTATAAAGCATGCTTTTGCAAACTTTACAATTCTTGAGCCATGGACCTGTTTCTTTGTTACAAGCAATGTTCACAGATATCCAGCAATGTTTACCAACTATTATCAGCCCTAGAACTAGCAAGTACAGCATTTTGGCTTAAGTCATTTCACCTTTCTTCAAAAACAAGAAAAGTTGCAAAAGTCAAGATAACTTGTACATCTGATAAAGGGAAGGCTTGGCATCATTAAAAAAACAACTTCACAAACTTGTTGCAAGCTAGAACACGAGGGCACAACATCTGAAACTCTCCCAAATACAATAAACACATTTTTCTGCCCAAACAAGGCAGGTTCTGCAAAACTCTTGCCAACTCAAGATTTGCTCGTGCGTTTTGCCTTGTAACACTTCAAACACCTTCCATACATCACATCTAAACTATCCAAGCCCTTGTCTTGCAACTGTTACCTCTATTTCAGACATCACCATTTTCAAACTTGAAGTTTGCAGGTTGACTTCTATAGGGTGTTTCAAGCATCCTCAAGGCCAGCTAGGCATTGGAGTAGCTTGAGGGAACTTCAAGGAAGCTCACATGATCCTTAGGCCTCACTCAAAGTCACCACATTGTCATATCCAAACTCAGCTGAACAAGGTATTTTTCAAAACTCTATCTCTCTATTTAGGAATCCTCAAGCTTTGATTTGTGAAGCAAAGATGTAGTCCTTAACTTGCTGAATCTGTACATATGCATAGTTGTCATTTATATTAACTGAGTAGTGAGAATTTGAAGCTTGAAGTTCATAAAAAAATTAGGTCAGAAATTAGGGCTACAAAAATTATCCATGATCCTTGAGAGTTAGATTATATTTTTTATATCATTGGAATCGTGAGATTCCAAGCTACATTTTTTATGTTGTAAGTTTTTGTTTTTGTGCAAAGAATAGAGAGTTAAAGGTTGAAGCATAAACATGCGCGAAGGAGATGCTGAAGGACAGGGACGAAGCTCCATCTGGGATTTTTGCAATCTTGGCCTTTTTTTCTACTTTTTGCACCCTCCATATTACTTTTGCACCCCCTTGCATATTTTGTTTATTTTTCATATTTTCTTTTCATATTTTATATTTATTGTTTCTATTTATTTTCCTGAATCACAAAAATCATGAAAAAAACATTTTCTTCATTTTTTGTAATTTTATTTTATTTTTTATTATTTTTTTGGACATAAAAAAGTAGTTTATTAGGTTAATAGACTTTATTTTCTTAAATAATTTGTAAATACAATATAAAAATACTTATTATTTTTATTTTATTATTTTACACACAAAATATTATTTTCACACATACTTAATTTTTGGTATTTATGTATTATATATTAATTATTATTTTCTTGTACAAAACATAGACAAAATAATAATAGAAAACTTAATTTTCTTTTAAATAAAAAAATTAGGGTTTCCCCTTTTCAAAAATAACAATATTATTTTTCTTATTTTTAGGACTTAAATAATTTTATTTTTTCATACATAAAACAAATACAAAACATTTTTGCATAAATACATTTTATTGCATATTTAAATACTTGTTTATTTATTTAATTTTCAAATATTCAATTGGGTTGTAATAGTATTTTATGGTTTTACTTTTTGCAAATATCCCCATTCAAAAACTTGTATCCCCCCTCCCATAATAATTGTTGTAATAGCTTAGATTTATTTTACGCAATTTATCGCATTATATACATGTTTAGTAAAATTAGTGTTTGCATGATAAGACAAAAATCAAACAAATAGAATGACCTAATACAAGACAAACAAAATGCATGTAAAATGACAACACATTGCACACAAATACCCCTAGGGTTTCACCCACTTGGTTGCCTTAAAATAAATGGCCATGGTATGCATGCTAGGTATCTTGGCAAAACAATACAAACAAATAAGATCATAGTCCCTCGATGACGCTATCAAAAGTTTGCCTAAAAAACAAAATGATCTTGGTCCCTTAAGCATGCTAAGATACTTGTCAACATTGCTATCATGGTCATACGATGACCCACGCCCGTCCCGTTTAACATCCAAAGATAGGGTTGTTTACCAAAGCAATGGTAAATCAACAATGTTAAAGGAATAAGAAATGTACAAGAAAGACATTTGAGTAGGTAGATAGCTTCTAGTTACTTGATCAACTTCAAAACAATCCTTGATATTTTCAAACCAAAAAAAAAAACAGATTTTCAAAACATTTCCAAACAACTTTCAAAATATTGAAACATTTTTCAAAAGACAAACATCTTTGTATACATTCTTACGAACGAGAATCATTACAAAGATTGCCTAAACGATGTCCTCTTTTCAAAATGCTTTCAAAACCACACAAAGCACCATTTCAAACAATTTCAAAGCAAAAGCAAGTGATCTAAATAAGTAACTAAAAGCCCATGGAAAACCATGGATGAAAAGGGTGTTAGCACCTTCCCTTTTCATAATCTACCCCCCCCCCCCCCCCCCCGAACTCAAGAAAACATCTCAAAGGTCTTTCCTGTGATTTTTTACCTTTCCTTTTGGATAAAAGAAAAGTCGGTGGCGACTCTTGCTAACCACAACATTTGTGAACACAAACTCAAAACCTCAAGTCAGTTCTCCCACCGCATCACAGTTATCTTTAGAGCAAGGATATCTATATTTTGTTTTCACAAATCAGGATCAAATGATGCTTGTATGAAGAGATAGAAGTTTGAGTTTTTACCTATTGCAGCTGGAGTCGTGAATGGAGTTTGAGCAAATTTTGAGATGGCCTGAAGATCTGTTTAGCTTGCCTGGACCTCCTTGAGTGTATTCCAACTCTTACTTTGCCTTGAAAGTCCATGAATCTCTCTACTCAAGTCAACCTGTAAGCTTGATATTTGAAAATGGTGGATAGGGATGGAGGAGTTACAATGAGGAACCAAGGGTATGGATTGCTTTGGTATGATGTATAGGAGGTGTATGAGTGATTAGTTTTCAAAACGCACGAGTGGAAATGAAGATCATGTGTTTTGGTTCAAAATTGTATGTTAATGGTGTTCTTGAGAAGGTTTTTGGTTTTTTGAGTGTTTGAGGTGGTTTCAGGGAAATAGCATCCGTGTGTCAACTTGCAAATAGTGTGTATACTTATAAGCAAGAAGTTTTGAGGCTTGTAACAACTCAGAATTTGAGACTCACATGTTTTGGCTTGGTTACTTGTTTTTGAAGAAAAGATAGCAAGCATGGTTTAAATGTGAAGTACAAGGCTTTTAGGGTGGCTAAAACCTTTAAACACACTTGTTCTGATTGTGTAGAGTGTGTTTGTGCAGAAAGAACAAATGCAAGGCTTAATGCAAGCTGACTTTGCATAAAGCTTGCTTTTCTAAAATGGCAATGTTGCCTTTCTTCCCAAAATGGAATTATTTCTTGTACAATGCAATGAATGCTTGGATTAAAACTTCCAAAAGCTATGAAAAAATTTAATTATGGAGTGAAAGTCAAGTTAGAGGCCTGCAAAGTGAGATTTGTACAGCATGCTTGGAGATTGGATCCAAAGTTCTTCTCAAAATGGCTTGAAATCCAAGTGACAAAATACCAACTTCATCTCTTCGATTCTCCCTACTCAAGAATGATCTCAAGGATTTATTGGACATTTTGGAAATCTTGCAATGTGATCTACAACTCATCTTTTAATTTCTTTTGAATATTCCCCTTAGAACTATGTGAAAAAGTGTCATAAAGTTAGGTCAAAAATCTGCCTAACTAGGGCAAAATTTTACTAAGTCTTTTTTTAGTTCATGAGCATGTATTCACAAAATTATAACTTGAGATTCAAGCATTTTTAGGAAAAGTTGTGTGAAGAAACGTTGTATGTTTCATGGAGATCTACAACTTTCATGTTGGAAGTTTCTCTTGAATCATCTTGCATCATGGTGAAAAAACATGAAATTACTAACACTTAGAAAAATTTCTAAGTTTAGAAATTTTGACTTTTCAAAATGAAATCTTGAATTTTTGATTTCTTGATGAATAAGTTTCACATTTTGGCATGTTTTGATGGATTATGATCTTTGGCACTTGAATTTGACCAAAAAGTCAAAGTTTGACTTTTTTATATACAGTTGACCTTTGATCAGTTGACTGCAAAACTCATATGTCAATCCAATGGACTTGCAATGTTGTGAATCATGTCATTAGGTAAAAATGATTCAATTGGACTCTTAAGATCATTATTTAAGCCAATTGATCATTTGCTAGGTCAAAACCCAGTCAAAACCCTAATTTTGACTATTTTGCCCTTTTAGAGATTTGATCAAATTTCTTGAGGATTTATGGTCCAAACTTGATCAAATGATACATATGAGTCTAAAATGTTGGTTTGGATAAAAAATTATGAAGTTTGACTGTAAATTGGCTATGGTTGACTTTTTCCTCAATACAGTTGATTTTTAGGTCAACTGCTCAATTGACTGATCAAAAGTGTGATCCAATGCTTGAAACTTGACATGAGTAATCTTGGGGGTCCATAATGATCCTTGAAGGTCATACGAAGCATTTATAGTCCAAAAATCCTTGTGCAAACTCAAACCCTAGTTTTGGTCATCAGTGCATAAGGAGGTATCTTGAGCTGATCAAACCCTAGTGCAATCTTGAGCCCAAGGAGATCTTGTGAGAAAATTTCTGATAAGTGAGAGAGCAAATTTTGGGTTACAACACTAAGCATCCTTAATGAAAGTTGTTCCTGAATAATGCAAGAGCAACGATCAACGATAAGGTTACATTTGTTGTAAGAGGATAGTTGACAAGCAGAAATTATATTGCAAGTAAATTCAGGTACTAAGAGAATGGTGTATATAGTTAAGTGTTCATTCGATTTAACAATGTCATATATGTTGGATGAAATATGAGATCCATTAGGAAATTTGATAACAATTGGTTTGATAAAATGATGAGAGTAGAAAATATTAAGGGAGGAAAAAATATGATATGTTGCAGTTGTATCAATAATCCAACTGGTGCTTAAAGAACTATATGTAATGTGAATGGAGAATAAGGAAAACCCGATGATGATGCATGGATGATGTGAGAATTAGAGTTAGTTAAGTCCTCAGTTTTGATAAGCAATGTTACCGGTTTGTTGTATATATCATAGGTGATTTAAACCTTGTTATTTGGATAATCAACATTGTGTACTGCTTGATTATTATCTCTATCACATGAATCAACATTGTTGGAAAATCCTACCTTGTCTTTGAACCAAAATCCTAGTGGAAACCCGTCTTTGAAACATAATGTATCAAAAGTATGGGTGGTTTAGCCATAAAATAAACAAACTTTGGAATTGGATAAACCTATCTTAAAAGGTGCGCTTGCCATGACCTTTTCCTAATTTCTGCTGGAATCTTCCATTGGCTTGAAGATTGTTGGTGTTGGCAAGGAGAATTTTTTAAGTTTCATAAGTAGTAGAGTGATTGATTGTCGTTCTTGTTGCAACATTGAAGAAAATAATTTTGTTACATCAGGAAGAGGCTCGACCATGAGAATTTGATATTTAACATTGTTGAAGTTGTCATTCAAACCTTTTAAGAAGAAGATGACATACTCCATATCTCACTACTTTTTATGGTGAGATGTCCTCCACAAGGGCAATTAGGAAGAATCCTAAGGGCATCCAAATCTTCCCAAATAGTTTTCAACTCATTAAAGTATGAATTCACCAATTTGTCACCTTATCGCATGGTACAGATTTGCTAAAGTAAATCAGACTATCGAAAATGATCACTCTTGAAGAATCAGTTTTAAAGATATGTTCATAATAGGGTTACATTGTCTAAATAAATTATACTCTAAGAAATATCAAGTGATACATATGCAAATATTCATGAAAGCATAGTGTTATTGCATCTCTCTCGGGTATCAAAGATATGATCATCTTATTGGGGTGATGTGAGTTTGTCGTTGATAGATTTGATCTTGTTCTAGCTCAAGAAAGTATGCTTCATCGAAAGACTCATGTTGTACCCCAAAAATTTCCCTCTCATTTATCAAGATTTTTCTCACAAGACTTCTTGGACTCAAGATAAGATTAGGGTTTGGTCAGCTCAAGACATCACCTTGCACTGATAGCCTGAAATTAGGGTTTGAGTTTACACAAGGATTTTTGTACCATCAATGCTTCATGTGACTTTCATACATCATCTTGGACCCCTAAGTTTGCTCATGTTAAGTTTCAAGCCTTGGATCACATTTTTGACCAGTCAATTGGACAATTGACTTGAAAATCAACTGTATTGGGGAAAAAGTCAACCATGGCCAATTTACAGTCAAACTACATAATTTTTGATCCAAAACCACATTTTAGACTCATATGTACCATTTGATCAAGTTTGGATCACAACTCCTCAAGAAATTTGATCAAATCATCAAAAGGGCAAAATGGTCAAAATTAGGGTTTTGACTGAGAAAGGGCAATTTCTGATTTTTGACCTAGCCAATGACCAATTTGGTTCAAACATGATTTCAAGGACTCAATGGCATCATCTTGACCTAATCACATGGTTCAAAAGATCTCAAATGCATAGGATTGACAGATGAATTTTGTAGTCAACTGATCAAAAGTCAACTGTGCACTGAAAAGTCAAACTTTGACCTTTTAGTCAAAATCAAGTGCCAAGGGTAATAATTCATCAAGATATGTCAAAATATGAAACTTGTTGATCAAGAAAACCAATTTTGAAAATTAGGGTTTTGAATTTGAAAATTTTCATAACTTAGAAATTTTCTAAGTATCGAAATTTTCTTATTTTTTCCCAACTTTTCACCACTTTTTCACCATGATGAAATTGGATTCAAAGAAAACTTCCAACATGAAAGTTGTAGTCCTCCATGAAATATACAACTTTTATTCAAAAATATTTCCCAAAATATTATTGGATCTCAAGTTATGAATTTGTGAATAGAGGTCCATAAACTAAATAACTTAGTGAAATTTTGCCCTAATTTAGGCAGGTTTTTGACCCAACTTCATGGACATTTTTCACCTAGTTCCAAGAGGTATATCAAAATTAATTTCAAATATGGATTGTAGATCATGTTGCAAGATTTCCAAAATGTCCAAGAACTCTCCAAGATCATTTGTGGTTAGGGAGAATCGAAGAAGAGAAATTGGCATTTTGTCACTTTTGTTCAAGCCATTTTCACAATGCACCAAGTTGCAAATCTGATCAAGCATGCTTGTACCTTGCATTACAGGTCCTAAACTCCTTCTACACTCCATAATTAAATGCAAACACAGTGGATAAAGGCTTTTTTTCACTTTTGAAGCATTGTACAAGTTATAATTCCATTTTTGGCCAAAAGTACACATTGCCATTTTCATAAAGGCAAGCTTTCCAACTTTACAAACCTTTAGCCTTGGACCTGTTATTTTGATACAAGCAATTTCCACAGATATCAAGAAATGTTTACCAACCCTTGGCAGTCCTAGAACTAGCCAGTACAAGCATGTTGGCTTAAGTCACTTCACTTTTCTTCAAAGGCAAGAAAAGTTGCCAAAAGATCAGAACTTGTACAAGCTGATAAAGGGTGGACTTGGCATCATTCTAGAGAGATACACAAACTTGTCACAATCCAGAACACGAAGGCATAACATCCCAAACACTCTCAAACTCAAAAAACACAAATTTCTGCCCAAACATTGCAGTTTTTGCAAAATCATAGCAAGTTCAATATTTGCTCGTGCGTTTTGCCTTTCAACACTTCAAAGACCTACCATACATCATATCAAAGATATCCAAGCATTCATCCTATAATTGTGTGCTCTGTTTCAGCCATTGCCATTTTCACTTTGGAAGGTTGCAGCTTGACTTCTACAGGGGGTTTCAGCCATCCACAAAGCCAGCTAAGCATTGGAATAGCTTGAGGGAACTTCAAGGAAGCTCACACGATCCTCAGGCCTCACTCAAAGTCCCCATATTTCCATATTCAAATCCAGCTGAAGGAGGTATTTTTCAAAACTTTATCTCTCTATTTAGGCATACTCAAGCCACGGTTTGTGAAGAAAAAATGTAGCCCTTATCGTGATGACATTGTACATATGCATACTTGTCATTTATATTAACTGAGTAGTGAGAATTTGAAGCTTGAAGTTCATGAAAAAATTAGGTCAGGAATTAGGGGTTACAAAATTCTCCCTGATTTTTTAGAGTTAGGTTACAAATTTTATATCATTGAAATCATGAGATTACAAGTTACATTTTTTATGTTATGGGTTTTTGTTTTTATGCAAGCAATAGAGAGTTACAGGTTTGAAGCAAATACGCGCGCAAATGGAAGCTGGAGGACAGGGATGAAGTGCCTGGGCCTTCGGTGTTCTGTTTTGACTTTCCACATCCCCCCTGACTTGATGTCCACACCCCCTTTGCATATTTGTTTTATTTTTCATTTTTCTTTTTATATTTTATATTTATTGTTTTTATTTATTTTTCTGAATCACAAAAATCATGAAAAATATTTTCTTTATTTTTTGCATTTTTATTTTATTTTATTTTATTTTATTTTTTTATTTTATTTTTTGCATACAAAATAGTTTACTAGAATAAATAGAACTTTATTTTCCATAAATAAACTATAAATACATTTAAAAATACTACACATTTTTATTTTATTATTTTATACATAAAATATTTATTTTCATATATATTTTAATTGTTAATATTTGTACATAATATTATTTATTATTTTCTTGTACAAAAATGGGCAAAATAATAATAAAAAGCATTATTTTGTTTTAAATCAAAAACTAGGGTTCCACCCTTTCAAAAATAAAAATATTTTTTCTATTATTTTTAGGGCTTAAATAAATTATTATTCTCTTACAAAAAACAAATACAAAACATTTTTTGCATAAATATATTTTTATTGTATTTTTAATATTTGTATATTTATTTAATTTGTACTTAATTCAATTGGGTTGTAATAGTTATTTAAGGGATTATTTTGTGCAATATCCCCATTCAAAAACTTGTATCCCCCCTCCCATAATATTTGTTGTAATAGCTTAGTTTACTTTTACGTAATTTATCGTTTTATATACTTGCGTAGTAAATTAGGGTTTTTGCATGATAAGACCAAAGACAAACAAATAGACAAGACTTAATACAAGACAAAAAAGCATGTAAAATGACACACATTGCACACAAACACCCTTAGGGTTTCACCCACTTGGTTGCCTAATTTAAAATGGCCATGGTATGCATGCAAAGTATCTTGGCAAAACAAAACAAAACAAAACAAAAGATCATAGTCCCTCGATGACGCTATCAAAAGGTTGCCTAAACAAATGATCTTGGTCCCTCATAATGCTAAAGATACTTGGAAACATTGCTATCATGGTCATACGATGACTCACGCCCGTCCCGTTTAACATCCAAAGATAGGGTTGTTTACCAAATCAATGGTAAACCAACAATGTCAAAGGAATAAAAATGCACAAGAAAGACTTTTGAGTAGGTAGATATGCTTCTAGTTACTTGATCATTTCAAAACAATCCTTGCTATTTTCAAACACACACACATTTCAAAACATTTTCCAAACAACTTTCAAAACATTGAAACCTTTTTTTCAAAAGACGAACATCTTTGTATATATTCTTACGAACGAGAATCATTACAAAGATTGCCTAAATGAATGGCCTCTTTTCAAAAT
Source organism: Vicia faba (assembly GCA_948472305.1). Taxonomy (NCBI): domain Eukaryota; kingdom Viridiplantae; phylum Streptophyta; class Magnoliopsida; order Fabales; family Fabaceae; genus Vicia; species Vicia faba. The sequence continues at coordinate 1,517,482,012 of OX451741.1, read as the reverse complement.
ACTTTCAAAATAACACTAAACACAAAGCACCATTTAAAACAATTTCAAAAGCAAAGCAAGTGATCTAAACAAGTAACTAAGAGCCCATGGAAAACCATGGATGAAAAGGGTGCTACCACCTTCCCTTTTCATAATCTACCCCCCGAACTCAAGAAAACATCTCAAAGGTCTTTCCTGTGCTTTTTTACCTTTCCTTTTGGATAAAATAAAAGTCGGTGGCGACTCTTGCTAAACCGCAACATTTGCAAACACAAACGCAAAACCTCAAGTCAGTTCTCCCACCGTATCACAGAACTGGCGACTCTGTTGTGGAAAATTATAAAAGTGGGGTTACCTTAGGATTTAGATCACCTTTATTTGCTTACAATTGTTTGACTTGTTTGCTTTACATTTGGTTCTATTGTTTGGGATTGAATCCTCTACCCGGATTTGGGAAAAATTATAGGTAAATAGCAATACGTTGTGGAAACTGTGTGGGGTATACCGACATGGTCTAAGCAATAGCTATATTAGTGCGACATATTTGTGGGTACCGGTATCCTTTGAGTAAATCAAAGAGAATACGGGGCCGCTGAGTGATGTCATAAAGCACTAATGAACTTATAGAACCTTTACTTGACCAACTTGGCCTTTTAGGATGTAGTGAGATGACCGGCTTTGGTGCAGTCCGAAGTTGGTAGATACTCGATACTACACTCGTTGAGGGTTGGTTCCTTGGAATATTTTGGTCGCCAGTAAAGAGGCTGAATTGAAACAATGAACAAGGAAACAATCCAGTGATATTGATCTCCTTAGAACCCGGTTACTATTTCTAGGACAGGTTGAGCCAACTAAACTTCAAGAGGGTACTTACCTATGAAACCCCATGCAAGCCTAAACTAAGAACTTGTGTGATTTTCTTGTACATATATACTTGTGCATAACATCATGGACATCATGAACATCATATGCATCCACTAACCATTTCAAGGATTTTGGAGATTCATCTTTGTTCTTGTTTTGTAGGTTATGGATTCACTTCGTAGGAAAACTATCCAAATCAACCTTGTAAGAATTCCTCCACAACTCAAGGAGCTAGCTTCAAGGATTCATGAGAATTCTCCATTCACCGAGAGACATGGTCGTCTACTCAACTTGGTCACCACCAACACAGAGGAGGATATGATGAAAGTTCTCTTCCAGTTCTTTGACCTTTTGCATCATTGCTTCATATTTCCTGACTACCAACTTGTGCCTACTTTGGAAGAATTCTCTCAACTCCTGAGGATTCCTATTCTCAATCAACTACCCTTCAACGGTACGGAAAGAGATCCAAAGCCAGAAGAGATTGCTCAAGCCCTGCACTTGCACTAATCTGATGTCACAACACATTGGGAAACTAGAAGTGGTGTCAAAGGCTTCTTGTCAAAGTTTCTGTTTGAGAAGGCCCAAAGTTGTTGGAATTCTCTAGACTTGCAAGATTTTGAGGAGATTGTAGCTCTTATCATCTATGGGATGGTCTTGTTCCCTAATCCTGACCAACTCATAGATGTAAGTGCTGTCAAAATCTTCAGGTCTCGCAACCCGGTGCCTACATTGCTTGGGGATATCCTCCACTCTTTTCACACTCGTAAAATGAGGAAAAGAGGTGTTCTCACGTGTTGAACTCCTCTCCTGGCAAGATGGTTTATTTCTCATCTCCCCCAATCAGTCTTGAAAATGAGCAAGGTTTGAGGTGGTCACAACGGTTAATAACACTTACACATTCAGATATTCATTGGTGTTCTCGATCCAGAGAGAATGTCATCATTGTTGACCGTTGTGGGGAATTCCCTAATGTTCCTCTACTCGGCATTAGGGGAGGCATCACCTACAACCCTTGTTTGGCTCTAAGACAGTTTGGTTATGCCCGAAGGGATGGCCCACATGACATGCTGATTCAAGGATTGGTTTTCGACTTCGACAACGACGACCAAGGACTCCGTCAGAGATTCATCCGAGCTTGGAGGATGCCCAACAAGGTGGATAGCAAGACTCTGGGACTCAAGAATTCCATCCCTCTTGAGCCTTACCTCAAGTGGGTACGAACCCGCGCCCAAAGTCTTATGATGCCTTACCCCTCCATTCTCCCAGTGATTATAGAGCCTGTTAAAGAAGGAGAGTTTCCATACACCATCCTACATCCTGACATGCCAACATCACTCGAAGATCTACAAAGGAGTTGGATACAGCTCAAGGGAGAGCGTGATACTTTCGAAGCCAAATTCTACGCAAGCGAGAAGAAGGTTTTGGAACTCACTCGGATACTTCATGAAGAGCAGACTCTCAACACTTACATTGCACCAAAGAGGATACGCAACGTCTTTTTACCTTGGAATTTTGTATTATTTTGCCCAAGAGGCATTGATGTACTAACAATTCTATCTTATTAATATGACGTGTGTTTCTTTTTTTGTTTAAAACAAATTTGAATTTCTGAATCCTTGAAAGCATTACATGAATACATATCATTCATCATATGCATAAACAGGTCTTCACACCAAGTTTCCTCATCTCTCTGCTGTTTATTTCAACAAGATGGATATTGAACAAACGGTCAAAGATTTACAAGCTCAGAATTCACAATTGTAGCAGTTGCTCATGACCTTAGCCAAGGGGCAGAAGGAACTGAAGACTTTGCTAGAGAAAGAAAAAGAGAAAAAGAAGAAGAATCCAACTGGTGTGGTTCTCATGTGTAGAAGATTTCAGGGACAAGCCAGACGGACCTTGGAATTCCCATCAACATCTGAAGAGGGGGAAGGAAAAGGAAAAGGAGCGGCAGTACCATCAAATTCTAAAGCAGAAGAAGAGGACTACTCTGAACAACAATACCCTCCGGCCTATTACAAATATAAACACTTGGAAGAATGTCTAGCTGCTATGGAAGTGCAAAGAGTACCGGGGCTGGATTTTGAGGAGTTAGGTTTGGTTTCTGGAATTGTAATCCCTCCTAAATTTAAAGTGTCGTTGTTTGCTAAGTATGATGGGGTGTCTTGTCCCAAAATGCACCTCAGATCCTATGTCAGGAAGATTCAACCACATTCTGCTGACAAAGACTTGTGGGTCCACTTTTTCCAGGACAGTTTATCGGGAATGCAGCTTGATTGGTTCTACCAGTTGGAGAGGGCAGATGTCCATAATTGGGAAGACTCGACAGCCGCCTTCTATAAACAGTATCAATACAACGCTGATTTGGCACCAACCCGTACTCAACTCCAGAGTATGGCAATGGTATCCAATGAGGGCTTCAAAGACTACGCCCAAAAGTGGAGGGATTTACCCGGAAGGGTGCAACCACCTTTGTCAGAAAGAGAGCTAGTGGACATGTTCTTGGGAATCCTATCAGGTCCTTTCTTTAATCACCTGATTGGGAGCTCTTCTGCAGGGTTCACCGAATTGATTTTAACTGGAGAGAGGGTCGAAGACAGTATTAGAAGCGGGAAAATTCAAAAAGACGCATCCGCCTCTGCTACTGTAAAAAAGCCCTTCACTGGAAAGAAGGAAGTGTCTGCTGTCTATGCACAGAGAAATCAGGGAAGAACTGAGCAACGACCAACAGTGGGGGCCATTATGATTCAAAAGTCTGCATCAGACCAGCCGAGAAACAATCAGCAGGGAAATAACCAGTAAAGGGTAGAAAGGCCAGTTAGGCAATTTACCAAGATTAACATGACTCCAGCCCAAGTGCTACCACATCTCTTAAAGTTAAATCTGGCCACTTTAAAAGAGGCCCCAAAAAATTTGAATACTGCATCTCCACATTACCATCCAAATGCCAGGTGTGCTTACCATTTAGAAAGTCCAGGGCACGACACCAACAATTGTTGGGCTCTGAAGAACAAGATTCAAGATTTGATTGAGCAAAGGAAGTTGAATTTGAAGCTCCTGAGAAACCGAATTTTATCTCCGCTCCAATGCCGAGGCATGGACACAATGCCAGTGTTATTGAGGAAGACTTATTTGTTGACACTGTGGATGAATTGTTGACTCTGCTCTCGACTATCAAGTTGAATTTGTTAAAGGCTGGGGTGTTCCCAGGTTGTGACAAAGATTATCGTATTTGCCTGTCCTCATCATTTGACTGTCCTCTATTGAAGAAAGGAATCCAACAATTGATTGATAACCAGGAAATTTTGTTTGAGAAAGCTCCTATTTCACCCATTCCAGTTCCAGAAGTTTCAATAATAACCATATACGCCAATCCTTCCAGGGTTCCTAAAAAACCCCTTAGGATTACATCTGCTCTAGTGACTACTCCGTTGAAGATAACAATGCCCGGGCCAGCCCCATACAAATCCGATAAAATGGTACCATGGAACTATGGTGGAGAAATCTATGACCATGGTGTCAAACAGATTGAACAGACTGCCGAAGACGAGAGCTCCAAAGAGGACAATTCCGACATCAGTAACATTGTCGGAACAAGCAAGGTTACCCGTAGTGGAAGAATCTTTTCTCCAGAGATTGCTCCTCCAACAGCAGTCTTTGGACCCGTGGCCATTCCGAAGATTTCCTCTACACCAGTAATTGTACCTACAAGTATACCCGCTGACAAAGACAATACAATTCCCATCCCTGTTTCCGCTGCTGAGAATAAAGGAAAGAATGTTCAAGAGGAGCATGTCCTGACGAAGGCTCAATCACTAGTTATTCCTGAAACATCCAAGAAGGATATGGAAGAAATCCTGAGGATCATTAAGAAGAGTGATTATAATGTGGTTGAACAATTAGGGCAGACCCCTTCAAAGATCTTTATGCTAGCCCTGCTATTGTGCTCTGAAGCACATGCCAAAGCTTTGGTCAAATTTCTGAAGACAGCTCATGTGCCGTAAGAGACGTTTGATGACCAGTTCGAGGACTGTGTGGCCAGTTTGACAGCTGATAATGGTCTGGGTTTCTCTGATGCTGACTTGACACCCCGAGGTAGAAAACACAACGATGCACTACATGTCTCAGTGGAGTGTAGAGGAACAACCCTAGCTCATGTCTTGGTTGATATTGGGTCATCTTTAAATGTCTTGTCGAAGAAAGCCCTTGATAGATTGGATTGTGAGGGGCTGACTCTAAAACCCAGCAACATAGTGGTTAGAGCTTTTGATGGTTCTAAGAGGATGGTCCATGGAGAATTGGACATCCCAATCAAGGTGGGAACTCATGTTTTCAACTCGACATTCTACGTGATGGACATCCGCCCTTCTTATTCCTGTCTGTTGGGACGCCCCTGGATCCACGATGTCGGAGCTGTCACCTCCACCTTGCACCAGATGCTCAATTACCCCGTCCAAGGGAAGATCATAATTGTCCATGGGGAAGAGGAATATATGATTAGTCATCTGAATTCCTTCTGTTATGTGGAGTTAGATGGCGAATTCATAGAGACCCCTTTCCAACATTTTGAAGAAGTCTATGTAGAAATAGAGGCAACCAAGGCGGTATCTTCGATTCCAAAGATCACAAGACCACCACCTCGAATGTCATCTCTCAGGGATGCAAGGGCAGTAGTGGAAGAAGGGGGGTGCACAATCTGGGGTCAGCTTCCAGACATTCCTTATAAATCAGACAAGTTCGGCTTGGGGTTTACTTCGACTGGTCAGAAGGTTGTGCGTCGCGCCCGTGCCGGAGGGCCACCTGTGAAGATCAGCCACCAAGGGGTTAATGAACTAGAGGACAGTGAAGAGGAGGGCAGCTTGGAAGATTGGATATTTCCTACTGTCAGCAAAGGACTTTGCAATTGGGAAGCCAAAGACTTCATTCCGATAACTTTCATACCGCAGTAATTTATCTTTTGCATTTATGTTATACTATAATAATTCATAAACAATTCGTACTTTAAAAACCTTGTGTCTTACCCGAGGCACAATGGTCCATTTGTAAGGGTTTTTATTTCATCTACATATGTCATTCAATGAATCATGGACGCTTTTTCACATATACACTTTTTGCTCATTGTCTTTCTTTTACATTTTATTGTTTTAAGACGGCTATACCCTTACACACACCCACACTCACAAATGATGGTACCCTTCCATTCCGGAACCCATGGGTAATGATACTGCTATAGCCTTCAGTGACTCTGAAGATCTGATCTACCAAGCCGAATACGAAGGTGAGGAAGATTGTGAGGTGCCAGGGGAATCAATATAGGTGCCAATCTAGAGCCGAGTGTCAAGGAGCGCCTAATTCAGCTATTGAATGATTATGTTGAGAACTTTGCCTGGTCATACGAAGACATGTCGGGACTCGATACAGACATTGTGGTACATCGTCTTCCCACAAGAGAAGACTTTCCACCAGTGAAACAAAAGGTCTGCCGCATGAGACCTGACATGTCAGAGAAGATCAAAGCAGAAGTTATAAAACAGTTCAATGCTGAATTTCTGGCCGTTACCTCCTATCCTCAATGGGTGGCCAACATTGTTCCCGTGCCTAAAAAGGACGGCAAAGTAAGAATCTGCGTGGATTATAGAGACTTAAACAGGGCCGGCCCTAAAGATGATTTTCCACTTCCACACATCGACATCCTGGTTGACAATACAGCTCAGCACAAAGTATTTTCTTTCATGGACGGATTCTCACGCTATAACCAGATCAAAATGGCACCTGAGGACATGGAGAAAACTACTTTTGTCACACAGTGGGGTACGTTCTGCTACAAAGTGATGCCATTCAGACTGAAGAATGCCGGGGCAACCTATCAACACGCCATGGTAGCTTTGTTTCATGATATGATAAATCATGAGATAGAAGTCTATGTAGATGACATGATAGCCCGATCACAAACTGAAGAAGAACACCTTGATCACTTGCAAAAGCTATTTGTCAGATTGAAGGAGCACAAGTTAAGACTGAACCCAAACAAGTGTACATTCGGAGTCCGGTCTGGTAAACTCTTAGGTTTCATTGTCAGCAACAAAGGCATTGAGGTTGATCCTGCCAAAGTCGAAGCTATACAAGAAATGCCTGCTCCTCGCACTGAGAAGGAAGTCAGAGATTTTTGGGACGCCTAAACTACATTGTTAGGTTCATTTCTCACCTAACATATACTTGTGAACCAATCTTCAAGCTGTTGAAGAAAGATCAGGTAGTTAGATGGAATAATGACTGTCAGGTTTCTTTCGATAGAATCAAGGAGTATTTGCTACAACCACCTGTCTTGATGCCACCCGTCGAAGGAAGATCGCTAATCATGTATCTGACGGTCTTAGAGAATTCAATGGGGTGCATACTGGGGCAGCATGAAGAGTCTGGCCGAAAAGAGCATGCCATTTATTACCTTAGCAAAAAGTTTACCGACTGTGAAACCAGATATTCACTACTCGAGAAAACTTGTTGCACTTTGGTATGGGATGCTCGCCGGCTAAGGCAATATATGTTGACTTATACCACTTTCCTGATATCTAAGATGGATCCGATAAAGTACATCTTTGAGAAGCCTGCTTTGTCTGGAAGAATAGCTAGATGGCAGATGATCCTAACGGAATACGACATACAGTACACGACCCAAAAAGCTATAAAGGGGAGTGTGCTAGCTGACCATCTGGCCCATCAAGCTGTAGAAGATTACCAATCCATGAAGTTCGACTTCCCTGACGAAGACATCATGACATTGGACAATGTTGAAGTTATAAGACCATATGACGGACCTGAACAAGGATCCCGATGAACCCTGTACTTTAATGGGGCATACAATGTACTGGGAAACAGTATCGGCGTGATACTCATATCCCCAGAAGGTTGCCATACTCCTTTCACTGCCAGACTTTGCTTCAACTGTACGAACAACATGGAAGAGTATGAAGCATGCATCTTTGGAGTCAAGGCTGCCATAGACTTGGGAATAAAATCCTTAGATGTGTTTGGGGACTCAGCTTTGGTCATCAGTCAGGTCAAAGGAGAGTAGGACACTAAGCATCCAAACCTCATCCCTTACAAAGAACATGTCTTGACATTGTTACCACATTTCGAGCAGATTACCTTCGAGCACTTCCCGCAAGAAGAAAATCAGCTAGCAGATGCTCTAGCTATAATTTCATCCATGTTTAAAATTAACTGGGACAATGAGGCTCCCCAAATCTCCATTGAATGGATGGACGAACCGGCACATTGTCACGAGATTAATACCGAAGAAGTAGTGGACCAGCCATGGTTTCATGAAGTCAAGAGGTATCTCGAGGCTCAAGAATATCCAAAAGGAGCTTCAGTCAATGACAAAAATTTCTTAAGGAGATTCTCAGCTAAGTTCTTCTTGAGTAATGGCGTCCTGTACAAGCGCAATTATGATTCTATTCTGCTCCGTTGTGTGGACAAGATTGAAGTTGAAAAGATCATGGTTGAATTGCATGAAGGTACCTTTGGCACTCACTCTAGCGAGCATACGATGGCTAAGAAGATTCTACGGGCAGGCTATTACTGGTATACCATGGAAGTTGACTGCTATCAACATCCCGGACTTGCCATAAATGTCAAATCTATGCGGATAAGGTACACATGCCTCCAGTACCTCTAATTGTCTTAACAGCTCCTTGGCCCTTCGATATGTGGGGAATCGACATGATTTGAGAAATCAAGCCCACAACATCCAATGGACACCGCTTCATTCTGGTGGCTATTGACTACTTCACCAAGTGGGTCGAAGCAGCTTCCTTCGCATCCGTTACTAAGAATATTGTTGCCCGCTTCATTAAACAGAATCTTATTTGCCGGTATGGTATCCCCGAAAGGATCATCACTGACAATGGTACAAACCTTAACAATACTATGATCACCGCTTTGTGCGAGCAGTTCAAGATTCAACATCACAATTCATCTCCCTACCGGCCAAAGATGAATGGTGCAGGTGAAGCTGCAAACAAAAATATCAAGATCATACAAAAGATGACAGTCACCTACAAGGACTGGCATGAAATGCTACCGTTTGCTCTCCACGGGTACCGTACCACGACACGCACCTCAACTGGGGCAACACCTTATTCTTTAGTTTATGGCATGGAGGTTGTTCTGCCTATCGAGGTTCAGATTCCCTCCTTGAGAATCATGAAGGATGCTGGTTTGAGTGAAGACGATTGGGTCCAGACCCGACTTGATCAGTTGAACTTAATTGACGAAAAAAGACTTACTACTATTTGCCATGGTCAGACGTATCAAAAACGGATGATCAAGGCTTTCAACAAGAAAGTCAGACGCCAGGTATATCAAGTTGGGGATCTAGTGATCAAGCGCATCATCTTGCCGCAAAGTGATCCCATGGGCAAATGGACTCCTAATTACGAAGGACCATTTGTAATCAAGAACATCTTTTCTGGTGGGGCAATGATCTTAACCACCATGGACGGTGACGACTTGCCGCACCCTGCAAACGCAGACATAGTCAAAAGATACTACGCATAAGAGACCCGCTAGGTTAACACACCTAGGCAAAACAAGGGCATCCCGGTGAACCAAAAAGGTTCGTGCAAAAATTAGGCATAAAATAAATATATAAAAAAATATGTACACCCGGCAAGTTGAAAACCCGAAAGGGCGACTTGGGCAAAAAAGGGTTTCCCGGTGGACTGAAAACCCGAAAGGGCGGTCTAGGAAAAAGTTAGGGAATTAAAGCGTATGACTATTTCTCGTCGGATCATTTTAAGGACAATCTCTTCACAGACAATCTCTTCATAAATAAACTCTGAGCTTCTGATCAATCCAATCATCTTCGGACGAAGCAGCGGATGGACAAGATATTCGGAGACACGAAGGCTATAGCGGAATGGGAACCCCATGAGATTTTTACACATAGCTATCTTTATTTGTATAATTTTTTCTTACTTTTATGACACCATCCTCTTACTAGGATGCATGTCTCCTTTGTACAAAACACTTATTCAAAGTAAATACAAAGATATCTCTTTCAAAACACAGAAAACTATTTTCCTTTTTCTTTACACTTGTGTTTTTATTTGCAAAAACGTCCAATGATTCATTGATGAGCATATGCATTTGAACATAATTACTGTTTATAAATAAACAAACTGGAAGAGAACAATTACTGACAGACTAAAAGGATAGGAAAACGTCTTTAGGCTATTCCATGAGCAATCCCTACAGTACATCATCTAGATCCCCAACGGAGCTAAAATTTCAAACCCTTAATCCCCATTAGAGACAAAACTTCTAGCTATCAATCCCCAGCGGAAACCATTCAGTTTCTCCAAATTCCCCAGCAAGTTGTCTTGAAGTCTGAAAATCAACTGGATAATAGTTAATTTTTGTCTCTCCCCAACCTAGGATAACTCCCCAGTAGAGTGGCAGACGACCAAAACTCCCCAACAGTAAGCTTTCTTCCCCACAGGGTTTTCATTGCTCCCCAACAGAATGAAGATTCTCATTCTTAATTTCCCGCAGAAGTCAAGAGCTTTCTCTATTCCCCAGCGGAACAAGGATTCCCATTGTGTAATCCCCAGTAGAAGTCATCAAAGTTCTCTGGATTTTCCAAACAGATTACTCAAACAGCATGAGGCATTGCTCGCAACAAAATTCTTGTCAGTACTCTAACTTCAAGACATAAAGGATCTTCACTTCCCCACAGAAGTTGTCAAGGATTTTTAATCCCCAACAGTCACCAAGGATTTTCTTATCCTCAACAGTCAAGGATTTATTTTCCCCGGCAGCAGTCAAGGATTTATTTTCCTCAGCAATACAACACATCAGCTTACATGCGCATACATTATATCCATATATCATAAACATTTGATAAAGCGCATATATTGCATCATACATTTCATGAATCATAACTTTGTGTTTCAGATAACATTTTACCCTTTTCAGGATAAGATTAACAGCTACCATTGACAATGTTCAAAGATTTCAGATACAGTACAGATACGCCCCCGACAAGGATGCCATTCTGATACTTATTCAATTTCAAGTCCAGATACACTCCAGACACGGAAGTCACTCTGTCACTTATTCAATTTCAAGTTCAGATACGCTCCAGACAAGGATGCCATCCTGATACTCATTCAAATTCAACTTCAGATACAGGCTAGATACGCTCCAGACACGGTTGCCATTCTGTCACTTATTCCCAGCTCAGATACGCTCCAGACATGGAAGTCATTCTGTCACTTATTCAGATTATAGTCCAGATGCAGTCCAGATACACTCCAGACATGAAAGTTATTCTGTTACTTATTCAGATTCAAGCTCGGATACGCTCCAGACACGGCTGTTATTCCTTCGCTCATACAGATTCAGTCTCCAGATACAGTTCAGATGCGTTCCAGATACGGACATGTTGTACCCCAAAATTTTACCTCTCATATTTCTTCAAATATTGCAAGGAAAATCTCCAAGTGGCTCAAGAGTGCTCAAGAGTTGGACAGTCAAGCTACCTCCTAAGACAGTCAACCTCAAATTAGGGTTTTGTGTTGCATCAAGATCCTTGAATCAAAATGACCTCAAGTTTTACCCAATATCCTAATATTTTATCAAGATCATCCATGCCAAATTTCAAGCCTTGCAGAGGAAGTTTGGTCCGTCAATTGCTCAAGGGGTCCAAAAATCGATTGTGTTAGGGCAAAAGTCAACTGTGACCCAAATAAAGTCAAACTTCAAGCTTTTTTGTCAACATTCTCATTTTGAAGGATATTTCATAATTTTATCAAGGGTTGATCATGATTCATCAAGGATTGCTCAAAATTCATCAAGACTCAAAAGTTGCTAAATTAGGGTTTTGTAGGAAAAGTCAACTCAACTTTGACCAAGCATAACTTTCTCATACTTTATGAGAAATGACCCATCCAAATCTCATTTTGAATAGGATGAAATTTCCTACAATACATCTTCATACCCCAAGATCAGAAAATGCACTCACAAGAAGTTACAAATTTGGACATTATAGGTGATTTTTGAAAGTCAACAAAAACACATTTTTTTCCAAAGCTTATAACTTGAGAATGGAATATAAAAATGGGATTAAAATAAAAGGGTTGGTTAGAGGACATCTCAAGCTTTCTAAAAGTCCAACAACACCTCCAAAGGTTCAAAATTGAAGAAGTTATGCATTGTGGAAGTTGGGCATTTTTGCAAAATTGCCAAAAGTTAACTATCCCCAAAACATCAAATTTTGTCAAATGGGCCCATTCTTTTCCACTTGATTTGATATTGCCTCATTTCACACGTGTCCTAGCTTCAGCCTTGTGTCCATTTATCAATTTTATTATTTTATTTGATTTTTTATTGAATTATTTCATTTTAAATCAATTTAAATCAAATAAAATCCCAAAACTTGATTACATGAGATCTTTTTCTATTTTCAGGACCTAATCATCATCAATGTCATGATCAAATTCGTATCAAGCATTCCATGTGCAAAAATATTGTATTTTTGGCAAATTAAGCAAGTTTTCAATGGAGGATCAAATCCAATCTCAAGTCATGAATGTGCAAGGATTCAGTCCATAAAAGTTGACCTAATACATTGCATTATACATATACAAGGCAAAGGCACGAATTTGAAGGGAGAGGCTGCAAAATCATCAAGAAACAAACTTGAAAAATTGACAAAAAAGTGCAAAACTGAAATCATCCCTAGAGGCGTTTACAAAGGCAAATCTCAACACCAATCCATTGTTGGGTGTCCACTGAACCTCCTGCAATCAAAAGCAAGCTCTCACACCCTCTCAAACGCACTGTAAGTGATACGCGGCCTCCCTCTGAATTTGATTTCGTGTTTCAAAATCTATGCATCATTACAAGAAACCAATGGTATATTTGCAATCATTAGACAATTTCCAAGCTTTCCATATTATTTGATTGTGTTTATCTGCAATATAATCCAAAACGCCATTGTAGGGTTTCCTAGGTTGTTTTTAGGGGGTTTTATTACAGGTAAAATTGGACCTATTAATGGCCATGGATGTGACCGGGAGAGGAAGACAAAGACAACCATGGCCTTGGATGGATTTTATATGGCCTGAGATGGCTTTTCGAAACAACCTACGCTGTTAGCTACAGATCTAAATCCGCAGGTAATTTCTGTGCAAACCTGAGGACAGGGACGACAACGTGTTCCCACCTGGTTGGCCAATTCAAACACGCGCACCCTTTTATTTTTTTGCTGGCATATTGATCTAGTTTTTCTTCTTATTATTATTTTCCATTACATTAAGAACTAACGCACAATGGCTGAGTGGTAGAGGCGCGTGTTCAATGATCAACAGGACCTGTGTTCGAATCTCAGGTCCCCCCATATGCTTTGTATTTTTTCTCTTCAGGTGATCCAGTGATGATCCAATTGCATGGTACATCATGCTCCCTCACTCAAATGCTTGCCAGATGGCCCCAGGCCAGATCTGGTGGTCCAGATGGAATGTCCACCATACTCCCTAGTCAAAATGCACACGCTGGATTCCAGAAGTCAACCAGGCCAACACAAATGGGCCTTGGAAATTGCTGTTCAGACTTCCCTTCAGGCCCATATACTCCTAATTTTTCCTAATTTCATTTTTTATTTTATTTAATTATTTATTATTATCTTTACTATTAACTAACTAATCAAAACTTTTTCTTAATAAAATCAAAACCAAAAAATATTTTCCTTATTAAATTAATTTTCAGCATTTTATTTTTGTTAATAAATATTAATTGAATTAATTTAGTTTTAAATATGAATAACTTTTAACATTTTTGTAAAATAATTAAAATTAACTTAGACATAATTAGGTTTTTATTAACATTGATTAATTTTATTTTCTTTCTTTAAATATCAAAAATCCAAAAAATATTTATTTTCATTAATTAATTTATTTATTTATTAATTTAATAATTAATTTAGGATAGTTTCTTTCTTAATTCAAAAATAACAAAAAAAGATACTTTCTTTCAAAAAAGGGTCAAACCCTAAACTTGCGCCCGATTTAATTTCCCGCACGCGTTCCATTTTATTCAATATTGTACCTGTTTTCTGGAATGTAATAGCTTAATAGGACTTTAAATATCTTTATCGCTTTATTTATTTTCCGCATTTTAATTTCAAGGGTTGCTTTTGGCGATGTAAATACCCGACGCCTTGTAATAGTTAGTTTAATTTCCGCAATTTAATTTCCGCAACTTATAAACTGTTAGATGTTTGGTAATTGGGAATGCATGACAAGATCGAATGTTTTAACCTAAAATCAACATAGATAACCATTAACATGTACAAAGACAAATAAACTGAAAACAACACACTCGCACATGCGCACTCTTAGGGTACACCTCACTTGGTTGCCTTCGAAAGCGGTCATTGAGTATAGGAAGTTTTAGAGGTCGCCCTCTTGTCCAAAGATCATAGTTGCCTCGAAACGGTTGCCTCGGAAAAATGATCTAAGACATTAGGGTTACCGCTAAGGCGTCCTAACTTTGCTTTAATGACCGCACGTCCCTTAATCGAATTGACCCTTAAACTCCAACGACGGTGCTACCTACTCATTCGTAGTAGAATAGCACTGTCTAAAGGACATTAGCACAGATTGATTCCTTTTTCGAGTAGGTAGATGGTTCTTAGATACTTGCTCTTTCAAAAAACAAAAACTTTTCACACTTACACCTTTCAAACAAAAATCTTTCAAATCCACAAACACAAAGAAAAGCAAATTTTGAAAACACTTTGAGCAAGTACCTAAGAGCTCGTGGATAACCACGGATAGAAAGGGTGCTAACACCTTCCCTTTCTATAATCTATCCCCCGAACCCGAGAAACATCTCGAAAAAGGAATTTTTCTGTGCTTTTTTCCTTTCCTTGTTGGATAAAATAAAAGACGGTGGCGACTCTTGCTTACCGCGACATTTTGCGAAAACAAACGCAAAACGCAAACCAGCATTCCAAAAACAGTCAGTTCTCTCCCACCGTATCACAGAACTGGCGACTCTGCTGGGGACGCTTAATAAGTGGGGTGTACCTTTGGATTAGATCATTGTGTTTTCAATTGCTTGACTTGTATGCTTTATATTTGTGGGCTTGTATCGGAATTACTATAGATCCTAACCCGAATCTGGGGATACCCTTTAGGTAAGTAGCAATAAACTGTGAGGGAACTGTATGGCGTAAACCGATACGGTTGAAGCAGTAGCTACGTTGGTGTGGCACTTTAGATTGTACCTATATCCCTTGTGTTGGAACGAGGAGAATATGGGTCATCTAAGGGGTCATTAAGCACCAACTGACCTTAGAACCTTTAAATTGACCAACTTGGCCATAGAACAGTAGCAGTATGCTACACTCATTGAGACTAAACTCTCGCGATGATTACGGTCGCAAGAAAAGGTTGCTAAACTAGAATTATGACCGATTGAGGGTAGTCAGTGATATTGAGATCCTCTAGAACCCGATTACTATTTTTAGGATAGGTTTGAACCAACTGAACTGAAAGAGGGTAGTACCTAAGCTCCTTTCCAGCCTGAAATCTAAGGGCTCTCTGTGTGACTTGTGTGCCTTTACCATGTTTGCTATTTGTGGATACTTGTGATGTGCTTTCTATCATGACATCATAACATTGCATGCATCTTGCATTGGACTAACCTATTTCAAAGACAGGAGGGATTCATCTTTGTTCTGTTTTGTAGGTCATGATACCCATGCGTAGGAATACCATCCAGATCAACTTTGTCCAGGTTCTCACCATGCTTAAAGAATTGGTTGCAAAGATGTCTGATACTACTTCCTTCATCAGAAGACATGGGCATCTTCTTAGTTTGGTCACCTCCAAATTGGACGAGCAGATGATGAGTGTCCTAGTCCAGTTCTACGATCCGCTGTACCATTGCTTTACTTTCCAGGACTACAAGTTGGTTCCTATCTTAGAAGAGTTCTCTGGTCTGCTCGGTATCTCTATTCTGGAGCAGACCCTGTTTACGGGTTGGGAAAAGATCCTTAGGCCGGAAGAGATTACTTCAGCCCTTCATATGATAAAGGATGAGGTAATGGCTAATTGGGAGACTAGAAGTGGACCAAAGGGCTTTCTGACTAAGTTCTTGGTTGGTAAGGCTAATTATTTATGGGATAGTCTAGACTTCAAGGCATTCGAGGATATTCTAGCTCTTCTGATATATGGCTTGGTATTGTTTCTGAACCCTGACTCCTATGTTGATGTAAATGCGGTGAAAATATTCATCTCTCGTAATCCTGTACCCACTCTCTTGGGTGACATTCTTCATCAGCTTTATGTCCGTACTAATCGAAAGCGGGGAACCTTGATGTGCTGTGCTCCATTATTGGCAAGGTGGTTTATTTCTCACCTCCCCAAATCAGTGCTGAAGAACAAAGAAGGCATGGGCTGGGCCTATAGGGTTATGTCTCTCTCTTATAATGACATCATCTGGACTATCAAGGGTATGGACGAGGTGGTTATCATTGATCGATGTGGGGAATACCCCAATGTTCCACTGATAGGAACCAGTGGAGGAATTACTTACAATCCATGCCTGGCTTTACGTCAGTTCGGGAGAGCCAGAAGAGAAGGACCTCATGAGCTGTTAATGCCTAGTATCATCTTTGATTTTCAAGGGGATAGCGACGAGCAACGCCGCAGGTTCATAAGGGCTTGGGATAGAGTTCACAGATCTGATCCACATGAGCTGGGTCCAAAGACTTCACTTCTGATGGAGCCATATCTCAGATGGGTTCGTATCCGTGCCCAAAAGCTGGGTATGCCATATGAAGTCGTCCTACCTATCATTGTTGAAGTTGCTAATGAAGAAGGGGTTCTTCCGACCATCCTCCATCCTCATATGCCCACTGATATTGGGGCACTGAAAAGGTCTTGGATGCAGCTGAGAGAAGAGCGGGATGCTTACCGAGAAAGGTTTAACGAGCAAGAGCAGAAGATCCAGAAGTTGACTAGGCAGCTAGAGAACGAGCAGATCCTCAATGACTATGTCCGCACCGACAAGAAGCGACCATGGGAGCACTGATCGGCCTTTGATTATTTCCTTTCCAATTTTTTATTTACCTTTCAGTATTTCCTTTCTTGTAACGCCTTAAGGGCATTTGTTGAGCAATTTGAATTTCAAGTTTACCTAATAAAAGTGTGTTTCCTTTCTAGTTTACGAATTTGAATCTCTCGATTGTCTTTGAAATCATATCATACGCATTTCATCCCATGCACTTCATAAACAGGTACCCATTATAGGACTCTTATCTTCTTTGCTGTTTATTTCAGCACTCACTCATCATGTCTGCTGAACCATCAACTGAGCAAGCAATCAAGGCCCTACAGGCCCAGAATGCCCAATTCCAAGAGCTGTTCATGAATCTAGCTAAGGGTCAGCAAGATCTGAAGACCCTGATTCTGAAAGAGAAGAAGAAGAAGAAGAAGAGGACAGTCCTGTTTAACACAGGTCACGGGTTTGGAAACAGGCTACGGGATGAAGTTGATTTGACCACCTCATCTGGAGGTAAATATAGTCAGGAAGAAAGGAGGGCTCCTAGCCCTGTGGTCTCAGACAATGAGACGGACTTCCATGAAGACCAGTATCCTCCGGCCGAGGATAGATACAAGCAACTGGAAAACCGGATGAGTGCGATGGAGGTATAGAAAGTGCCTGGTCTAGACTTTGGTGATCTGGGTCTATCATCTGGGGTGGTGATTCCCCACAAGTTCAAGGCACCAACCTTTGCTAAGTATGACGGAGTTTCTTGTCCGAAGCTGCACCTTCGGTCATATGTGAGGAAGATTTAGCCATACACTGCTGATAAGAACCTATGGATCCACTTCTTTCAAGACAGTCTCTCAGGGACTCAGCTTGAACGGTTTTACCAGTTGGACGGAGCCAGTATCCGCAGTTGGGAAGATTTGGCTACTGCTTTCTACAGGCAGTACCAATACAATTCTGACCTCGCTCCCACGCGTACCCAACTCCAGAGCATGTCTATGGGGACGGGCGAAGGTTTCAAAGATTATGCTCAAAAGTGGAGGGACCTCGCCGGAAGAGTGAAACCACCCTTGGCTGATCGGGAGCTTGTGGATATGTTTCTGGGGACCTTGTATGGTCCATTTTTCAACCATCTGATCGGAAGCTCTTCATCTGGGTTTACAGAGCTAATTATGACCGGTGAGAGGATTGAGGCTGGTATTAAGGCTGGTAAGATACAAAAGGGTGCTTCATCAAACACCGAGAAAAAGCCTTTTAAGAAAGAGTCCAGTGTTGTCTACAATTCGAAAAGCCAGAATAGGCCTGAACGCCGCCAAACTGTTAATGCGGTTGTTATTTCAAGACCTGCTGGTGCTTCTCAGCACAACAATCAACAAAAGGACGAGAGACCTCGAAGGCAATTCACCCGTCTCAGCATGACTTTGTCTCAGATTCTGCCGCAGTTATTGAAAACTAATCTAGTGATTCCAAGGGAGGCCCCGAAGAATCCCAACACTACATCACCAAAGTATAACCCTAATGCCCGCTGTGCTTTTCACTCTGATAGCCCGGGGCATGATACAGATGATTGTTGGGCTTTGAAGAATAAGATACAAGACTTAATTGATGCTAAGGAGATTGAGTTCGAGGCAACCGAAAGACCTAATGTTGTGACTGCTCCTATGCCCAAGCATGGAGTGAATGCTATAGATGAAGACTCGTTCGTGGTTTCTGTGAACGACATTGTTACCCCTTTGATGACTGTGAAGAAGAACCTTTTGCTAGCCGGTTTATTTCCGGGTTGTGACGAAGGTTGCCGTATGTGTGCTACCCTACCAACCGGTTGCCATCTTTTGAAATCAGGTGTCCAACGCCTGATGGATAGTAAAGAAATTTTGTTTGAGAAGACTGTTGTTCCTTTAGTTCGTACTGAAGAAGTTGCCATTATAACCATTTTCGACAATTCTTCCAAGGCTTCCTCGATAAAGCCTGTTAGAATTACATTTGTTCCAAGAATCGCACCATTGATCATCACTGTTTCTGGGCTTATCCCCTACACCTCTGATAAAGATGTCCCTTGGCATTACGGGGCTGATGTTTATTTTCATGGAGTTAAACAAGAGTTGGATGCTGATACTGACGTCGGCAATATTGTTGGACCTGCTAAAGTCACCCACAGCGGAAGACTTTTCTCACCTGATATCTCTCCACCAGCTGTTCAAAAACCTGTTGTTATTACACCTACCAATGTACCTGCTGCTATTCCTGTTCAAGTTCCTATTCTTACCCCTGTCGCCGAGTCATCTGACACTCGGGGCAAAGGAACCACCAATGAGCCTGCCCATACGGAGGCACCAAAGACAATTACTGTTGAAGCTTCTAGACAAGAGATGGAAGAGATTCTGAAAATCATCAAAAAGAGTGACTACAACGTAGTTGAACAACTGGTGCAAACCCCGTCCAAGATCTCTATGTTGTCACTGTTGCTATGCTCAGAGGCTCATGCCAAGGCTCTGATTGCATTCCTAAAGACTGCACACATACCACCAGAAACGTCAGCTGACCAGTTTAAAGATTGTGTGGCTAGTTTGACTACTGATAATGGATTGGGTTTCTCTGACGCCGATCTGACCGCTAAAGGGAAGAATCACAACGATGCCCTGCATGTCTCCATTGAATGCAGGGGCACCACTCTTGCTCATGTATTGGTGGATACTAGTTCCTCATTGAACGTTTTGCCTAAGAAAGCTCTAGACCGGTTGGACTGTGAAGGGTTGGAGTTGAAACCAAGCAACATTGTCGTCAGGGCCTTTGATGGGTCTAAAAGGATGGTGCACGGAGAAGTTGATATCCCGATTAAGGTTGGTTCTCAGGTTTTCAACTCTACATTCTATGTGATGGACATTCGGCCATCTTATTCTTGTTTGCTGGGTCGCCCATGGATCCACAAAGCTGGGGCCGTAACCTCAACGCTCCACCAGAAGTTGAAGTACCCTGTCAAAGGGAAAATTGTGACAGTACAAGGAGAAGAGGAGTACATGGTCAGCCACCTTAACTCTTTCTGATATGTAGAAATGTATGGGGAGTTCATTGAGACCCCATTTCAGCATTTTGAAGAGGTTCCCCAGATGCTGGCATCAACTGAGACTGTTGTTGAAGATTCTCCTATGAAGATGGCTTCCTTCAAGGATGCCCGGGCTGTTGTCGAGAAAGGGGGGTGTGCAAATTGGGGACGACTCCCTGATTTTTCACAGAAGACTAACAAGTTTGGTTTGGGTTTCACTGCAGAGGCTCAAAAGGCTGTTCGGAATGCGCGAATCAGAAGACCTCCCATGTTCATCAGCAATTCAAGAGTAAATGCCATTAAAGACGACGTTGAAGAGTCTGAGTTCGACAATTGGATCTATCCTACGACCGACAGTGGACCAAGAAACTGGACAACAAAGGACTTCATCCCTATTTCTTTTGTTACCCAGTAATGAAACTTTTGTTTTGAATTTGTAATAGACAATGTTTTAAACTTTACGGCCTGGTGTCCTACCCAGGGCACTGCGGCTTCATTTGTGAGAACTTTATGTGTGTCATTTACATATATCATTAATAAAAGCATTGGACGTTTCTTGCATTTCAAATTTTGCGCTCCTTGTTTTTCTTTTATTATATATTGCAAAACAACTATTTTACACACACTCACATATACAGGTTTACATCCACTCTGGATCTCACTGGTAACGACTCTGCTACTTCCAGTTATGACTTCGAAAATCCGATCAGCTTAGCCGAAGACGAAGGTGAAGATGATTGCAAAGTGCCTGGTGAACTTGCAAGACTGTTACTTCAAGAAGAGAGGGTTATACAGCCACATGAAGAGCCGGTGGAATCAGTAAATCTGGGTACAGAGATGGACAAGAAAGAGGTCAAGATCGGGGCAAATCTGGAGCTTAGTGTGAAGCAACGGTTGATTCAGATGCTGCATGACTATGTTGAGATCTTTGCATGGTCTTATGAAGATATGCCTGGGATGGATACCGTTATTGTGGTTCATCGCCTACCTACCAAGGAAGATTGTCCTCCAGTGAAACAGAAAGTCTGCTGAATGCGCCCAGAGATGTCTGAGAAAATCAAGGCTGAAGTTAAGAAACAGTTCGACGCTGGTTTTCTAGCAATTACTTCTTACCCACAGTGGGTGGCCAATGTGGTTCCTGTACCGAAGAAGGATGGTAAGGTTCGAATGTGTGTTGACTATAGGGATCTGAATAGAGCAAGCCCCAAGGATGATTTCCCTCTGCCTCATATCGACGTTCTGGTTGACAACACCGCTCAGCACAAGGTATTCTCCTTTATGGATGGTTTCTCCGATTATAATCAGATTAAAATGGCTCCCAAAGACATGGAGAAGACGACCTTTGTTACTCAGTGGGGTACTTTTTTCTAAAAGGCCATGCCCTTTGAATTGAAGAATGTTGGGGCAACGTATCAGCGTGCCATGGTTGCTTTGTTTCATGACATGATCCATCATGAGATTGAGGTATACGTCGATGACATGATTACAAGATCCCAGACCGAAGAAGAACATCTTAACCACCTTCAGAAGCTATTTGACTGGTTGAAGTTGTACAAGTTGAGGTTAAACCCGAACAAGTGCACTTTCGGGGTGAGATCTGGTAAGCTGCTGGGTTTCGTCGTAAGCGATAAAGGTATTCAAGTGGATCCTGCTAAGGTGAAAGCTATACAGGAAATGCCAGCTCCCAGAACAGATAAAGAAGTCAGAGGCTTTCTGGGACGACTAAATTACATTGCCCGATTCATCTCGCACCTGACTGCTACTTGTGAGCCAATCTTCAAGCTGCTGAAGAAAGATCAAGTAGTACGTTGGAACGATGAATGCCAGGCCGCTTTCGAAAGGATCAAAGAGTATCTCCAAGAGCCACATATTCTGATGCCTCCAGTTTAAGGGAGACCTTTGATCTTATACTTGACAGTACTCGACAACTCAATGGGGTGTGTGCTGGGTCAGCATGACGAGTCTGGCCGAAAAGAGCATGCTATTTATTGCCTTAGCAAAAAGTTTACCGACTGTGAGACCCGATACTCACTGCTCGAGAAAACTTGATGCGCTTTGGTATGGGCTGCTCGCCGGCTAAGACAGTATATGTTGACTCACACTACTCTATTGATATCAGAGATGGATCCAATCAAGTATATCTTCAAAAAGCCTGCCTTGTCCGGAAGAATAGCGAGATGGCAGATGATCTTGACTGAGTATGACATCTAATACACGACTCAAAAGGAAATTAAGGGAAGTGTGTTGGCAGACCATTTGGCACATCAGGCAGTGGATGATTACTAATCTATGAACTTTGAATTCCCGGACGAGAATATCATGATAGTGACTGATTTTGAGACACCTAGACCGGATGAAGGACTTGAAGAAGGATCCCAATGGTCTATGTACTTTGATGGAGCTTCAAACGCTTTGGGCAATGGCATTGGCGCCGTGATCATATCTCCTAAAGGCTCTCATACTCCATTCACCGCTCGACTATGTTTCAACTGCACCAACAATATGGCGGAGTATGAAGCGTGCATCATGGGTCTTCGAGCAGCAATTGACCTAAGGATTAAGTTTCTGAGTGTCTTCGGAGATTCCACTCTCGTGATCAGTCAGATCAAAGGCGAGTGGGATACGAAACACCCAAATCTTATTCCTTATAAGGAGTATGTATTGACATTGCTTCCCCATTTCGAGGAGATAACCTTTGAACACTTCCCTAGAGAGTAGAATCAGTTGGCGGACGCGCTGGCTACGATGTCTTCCATGTTCAAGGTCAATTGGGACAACGAGGCTCCCCGGATCATCATTGAAAAACTGGACGAACCTGCACATTGCTGTGATATTGAGACTGGAGAGGTAGCGGATAAACCCTAGTTTCATGAGGAAAAGAGGTATCTTGAAGCTCAGGAATACCCCGAGGGTGCATCTATTAATGACAAGAAGTTTCTGAGGAGGTTCGTAGCAAAGTTCTTCATCAGCAATGGCATCCTTTACAAGCGCAACCATGATTCGACCTTACTGCGTTGTGTGGATAAGAATGAAGCAGAAAGGATCATGGCGGAGTTACATGGAGGTACTTTCGGAACTCATTCCAGTGGACACACTATGGAAAAGAAAATCCTTTGAGCAGGATATTTCTGGTCCACTATGGAAGCCGAGTGTTATCAGCATTCTCGGACATGTCACAAGTGCCAAGTCTATGTTGATAAGGTGCACATACCTCCAGTTCCTCTGAACATCTTGACAGCTCCTTGGCCTTTTGCAATGTGGGGCATTGATATGATCGGAGAGATCAGACCTACGGCATCCAACGGGCATCGTTTCATCCTGGTAGTAATTGATTACTTTACGAAGTGGGTTGAAGCATCTTCCTTTGCTACAGTAACCAAGAACGTCGTGGCACGGTTCATTTGGCATAATCTGATATGTCAATACGGTGTACCAGAGAGGATCACTACGGACAATGGTACCAATCTTAACAACAAGATGATCACTGATCTCTGCAAGCAGTTCAAGATACAGCATCATAACTCTTCTCCTTACCGGCCGAAGATGAATGGGACTGTTGAAGCGGCTAATAAGAACATTAAGAAGATTGTGCAGAAGATGACAGTGACATACAAAGACTGGCACGAGATGTTACCATTTGCTCTTCATGGGTACCGTACTTCAGCACGGACATCAACAGGGGCAACACCCTATTCATTGGTTTATGGCATGGAGGCCGTCTTGCCCATTGAAGTTCAGATACCCTCTCTCTGA
Organism: Vicia faba; assembly: GCA_948472305.1. Lineage (NCBI taxonomy): Eukaryota > Viridiplantae > Streptophyta > Magnoliopsida > Fabales > Fabaceae > Vicia > Vicia faba. Next base: position 1,517,458,305 of record OX451741.1, on the reverse strand, counting down.
ATCATGAAGGATGCAGGTTTGAGCGAAGATGACTGGATTCAGAACCGGCTTGATCAGCTAAACTTAATCGACGAAAAGAGACTTACTGCTATTTTTCATGGTCAGACGTATCAAAAACAGATGATCAAGGCATTTAACAAGAAAGTCAGACGAGAAGAGTATCAAGTTGGGGATCTGGTAATCAAATGCATTATCCTACCTCAAGGTGAACCCAGGGGCAAATGGACCCCTACTTATGAAAGGCCATTTGTGGTTAAGAACATTTTTTCAGGAGGAGCTATGATTCTAACCACCATGGATGGTGACGACCTTCCTCACCCCGTCAATGCAGACATAATGAAAAGATACTATGCATAATCAAAGACCCGCTAGGTTGACTGGCCTAGGCAAAAATAAGGGCTTCCCAACGAACCCAAAGGGTTCGGGCAAAAATAAGGGATGAAAATAAAAAATTGTACACACGGCAAGTCGAAAACCTGAAAAGGCAACTTGGGAAAAAATGGGTATCCCGGTGGACCGAAAACCTGAAAGGGCGGTCCAGGAAAAAATTAGGGATCAAAGCGTAACACTATGTATCATTGGATCACCTTGCATCCAGACTTCGGTATCAACTATTAAGCTCGGACGACACTAATCAATCTGATTCATCTTCAACTAGTAGTAAAGAGATGAGATGCTCGAGGACATAAGGGCAATAGCAGAGTTGGAACCCAGTGGGATTATTCACATAGTTGTTTTGTTTTCTTTTCACAATTTGTGTAAATTCTATCTGCTCGGTGGCGTTCTCTTACTAGGACGTCAGCCTCTTGTACAAAAACGCCTATTTACAGGCCAAACTTCAAATCAATACAATTCATTTTCAGACAAATTTCAAACTGTTTTTGCTTTATCCATTTTGTTTTGCAAATAACGTCCAATGTTTATTATCGATATATGCATTTGACATTAATTGCTGCTCATAAATATTTACAAGCGAAACAAAAGACGATTACGGGTAATAGCAGAAACAGGGGCAATAAAAGTTGTCTGAAATGTGTAGTTGCTTTGTCCACCAGGTACAAAGGTAGATTCAGCTGAAGAATATGGCTAAGATACCTTCATTCCCCACAGAGTAAGACAATAATGGTAGCTCTCCCCCAGCTGGGACTTGCAACTATGAACGAATCAGCAATACTCTCCCCAAGCAGAGTTGATCTACCATCAGCACTAAAAAGGCTTGATATCCCCGACAGTCTTAATATTCCCCAACGAAGTATAAGAGTGTTCCACGGTAGAATACAAGATACCCCCAGTGGAGTTAAAATTTTCTCAGCGCAGTCTGAAAAAACTTCTCCGACGGAGTTGAAGCATCATCCCCAGTAGACTCTGGAAGCTTATCCCCAGCGGAGTACAAAAATAAATATCCCCAGCCGAGTTCAAAGGAAGATTGTCCCCAGCAAAGCTCAAAGGATTATCCCCATTAGAGCCTAAAAGGTTATCCCCAGTGAAGTCGCAACTGAAAGATCATCCCCAGCGGAGTTCTTTCCTTTCACAAACAGGAATTCAATCCCCAATAGGATTCAGTATCACCAGCAACGATAATTACTCCCGATGGAATTTACCAGTGGAATCCTCAGCAGAGCATCTCTTTCCCACAGAGTAATCTCCTCATCATTTTATTCCCCAACGGAGTTATCTTCTCCTGCAGGTTTATTCTTGCAATCACCTTCGTTCACCATCCCCAGCGGAAACGGAGAATCCAACTCTATCCTCTAGCAGATATCAGGGATTTCTTTTCCCCAGCTAAAACATTAAATTTCCATACATCATGATACAGGCATATACGCATCATACCACACAATCTCATTTATTTTGAGAGCATCATTACTTGATATATATCATTCATTTCATACATCATAACATTGCATATGACTAACTCTTTACCTTTTCAGGGAAAGACAAATCAGTAAACGCCCTTGACTACTCATATGACCTGGTAGTCCCCTCAAAAGAAAAACTACATCTATGGAAGACTTTTGTATGGTCCAGTTAAATCGATCCTAAGATTTTTCTGATACCGATCCAGTCAAAGTTAATCCAAGACCTTCTCTGGTTCAGTCAGATCTACCATAAGATCTCCCTGATTCGTATTCCAGTTGAAGATATTCCAAGACTTTTGTCTGGTCTAGTTAAATCGACCCTAATATTTTTCTGATGCCGATCCTGTAAAAGTTAATCCAAGACCTTCTCTGGTTCAGTCAGATCGACCCTAAGATCTCCCTGATTCGTATTCCAGTTGGAGATATTCCAAGACTTTTGTCTGATCCAGTTAAATTGACCCTAAGATTTTTCTGATGCCGATCCAGTCAAAGTTAATCCAAGACCTTCTCTGGTTCAGTCAGATCGACCCTAAGATCTCCCTGATTCGTATTCCAGTTGAAGATATTCCAAGACTTTTGTCTGGTCCAATTAAATCGATCCTAAGATTTTTCTGATGCCGATCCAGTCAAAGTTAATCCAAGACCTTCTCTGGTTCAGTCAAATCGACCCTAAGATCTCCCTGATTCGTATTCCAGTTGAAGATATTCCAAGACTTTTTTCTGGTCCAGTTAAATCGATCCTAAGATTTTTCTGATTCCGATCCGGTCAAAGTTAATCCAAGACCTTCTCTGGTCCAGTCAGATCGACCCTAAGATCTCCCTGATTCGTATTCCAGTTGAAGATATTCCAAGACTTTTGTCTAGTCTAGTTAAATTAATCCTAAGATTTTTCTGATGCCGATCCAGTCAAAGTTAATCCAAGACCTTCTTTGGTTCAGTCAGATCGACCCTAAGATCTCCCTGATTCATATTCCAGTTGAAGATATTCCAAGACTTTTGTCTGGTCCAGTTAAATCGATCCTAAGATTTTTCTGATGCCGATCCAGTCAAAGTTAATCCAAGACCTTCTCTGGTTCAGTCAGATCGACGATAAGATCTCCCTGATTCGTATTCCAGTTGAAGATATTCCAAGACTTTCGTCTGGTTCAGTTAAATCGATCCTAAGATTTTTCTGATTCCGATCCAGTCAAAGTTAATCCAAGACCTTCTCTGGTTCAGTCAGATCAACCCTAAGATCTCCCTGATTCGTATTCCAGTTGAATATATTCCAAGACTTTTGTCTGGTCCAGTTAAATCGATCCTAAGATTTCTCTAATGTCGATCCAGTCAAAGTTAATCCAAGACCTTCTCTGTTTCAGTTAGATTGATGATAAGATCTCCCTGATTCATATTCCAGTCTAAGTCCAGACCACCTATCAATAATCTCCAAATGGCATCTGTAAGCCCATTCCCGACATCACCAGGCTGATACCACTACATGCGAGTGCAAATTTCTGGGCACTCTAGTGTTCAATCATCTTCCACCTTTGGATCACGAAAGGCCCGAAAGCCAATCTATATCCTCAGGTTTAAGAAGATTGAACAGGGGCAGTTGTTGTACCCCAAAATTTTCCCTCTCATATTTCTTCAAACAGTACAAGGAAAATCTCCAAGTGGCTCAAGATTGCTCAAGAGTTGGACAGTCAAGCTACCTCCTAAGGCAGTCAACCTCAAATTAGGGTTTTATGTTGCATCAAGATCCTTGAATCCAAATGACCTCAAGTACTACCCAATGTCCTAATATGTTCTCAAGATCATCCATGCCAAATTTCAAGCCTTGCAGAGGAAGTTTGGTCAGTCAATTGCTCAAGGGGTCTAAAAATCGATTGTGCTAGGGCAAAAGTCAACTGTGACCCAAATACAGTCAAACTTCAAGATTTTTGGTAAAAATTCTCATTTTGAAGGATATTTCATCATTTGATCAAGGGTTGATCATGATTCATCAAGGATTGCTCAAAATTCATCAAGACTCAAAAGTTGGTAAATTAAGGTTTTGCAGGAAAAGTCAACTCAACTTTTACCAAGCATAACATTCTCATAATTTATGATAAATGACCCATCCAAATCTCATTTTGAAGAGGATGAAATTTCCTGCAATCCATCTTCATACCCCAAGATCAGAAAATGCACTCACAAGAAGTTACAAATTTGGACATTATAGGTCATTTTTGAAAGTCAACAAAAACACTTTTTTTCCAAAGCTTATAACTTGAGAAAGGAATATCAAAATGATAAGATACCAAAAGTTTTGGTTAGAGGACATCTCAAGCTTTCTAAAAAGTCCAAGAACACCTCCAAAAGTTCAAAATTGAAGAAGTTATGCATTGTTGAAGTTGGGCATTTTTGCAAAATTGCCAAAAGTCAACTATCCCCAAAACTTCAAATTTTGTCAAATGGGCCCATTCTTTTCCACTTGATTTGATCATGCCTCATTGCAGACGTTCCCTAGTTTCAGCATTGTATCCATTTATCAATTTTATTATTTTATTTGATTTTTTATTGAATTATTTCATTTTAAATCAATTTAAATCAAATAAAATCCCAAAACTTGATTACATGAGATCTTTTTCTATTTTCAGGACCTAATCATCATCAATGTCATGATCAAATTCGTATCAAGCATTCCATGTGCAAAAAGATTAGATTTTTGGCAAATTAAGCAAGTTTTCAATGGAGGATCAAATCCAATCTCAAGGCATCAATGTGCAAGGATTCAGTCCACAAAAGTTGACCTAATAAATTGCATTATACATATACAAGGCAAAGGCACGAATTTGAAGGGAGAGGCCGCAAAATCATCAAGAACCAAACTTGAAAATTTGACAAAAAAGTGCAAAACTGAAATCATCCCTAGAGGCGTTTACAAAGGCAAATCTCAACACCAATCCATTGTTGGGTGTCCACTGAACCTCCTGCAATCAAAAGCAAGCTCTCACACCCTCTCAAACTCACTGTAAGTGATACGCGGCCTCCCTCTGAATTTGATTTCGTGTTTCAAAATCTATGCATCATTACAAGAAACCAATGGTATATTTGCAATCACTAGACAATTTCCAAGCTTTCCATATTATTTGATTGTGTTTATCTGCTCTATAATCCAAAATGCCATTGTAGGGTTTCCTAGGTTGTTTTTAGGGGTTTTACTACAGGTGAAATTGGACCTATTAATGGCCATGGATGTGACCGGGAGAGGAAGACAAAGACAACCATGGCCTTGGATGGAGTTTATATGGCCTGAGATGGGTTTTCGAAACAACCTACGCTTTTAGCTGCGGATCTAAATCCGCAGGTAATTTCTGTGCAAACCTGAGGACAGGGACGACAACGTGTCCCCACCTGGTTGGCCAATTCAAACGCGCGCGCCCTTTTATTTTTTTGTTGGCATATTGATCTAGTTTTTATTATTATTATTATTATTATTTTCCATTACATTAACAACTAACGCACAATGGCTGAGTGGTAGAGGCGCGTGTTCAATGATCAACAGGACCTGGGTTCGAATCCCAGGTCCCCCCATATGCTTTGTATTTTTTCTCTTCAGGTGATCAAGTGATGATCCACTTGCGTGGTACATCATGCTCCCTCACTCAAATGCTTGCCAGATGGCCCCAGGCCAGATCTGGTGGTCCAGATGGGATGTCCACCATACTCCTTAGTCAAAATGCACACACTGGATTCCAGAAGTCAACCAGGCCAACACAAATGGGCCTTGGAAATTGCTGTTCAGACCTCCCTTCAGGCCCATATACTTCTAATTCTTTCTAATTTCATTTTTTATTTTATTTAATTATTTATTATTATTTTTACTATTAACTAACTAATCAAAACTTTTTCTTAATAAAATCAAAACCAAAAAATATTTTCCTTATTAAATTAATTTTCAGCATTTTATTTTTGTTAATAAATATTAATTGAATTAATTTAGTTTTAATTAGGAATAACTTTTAACATTTTTGTAAAATAATTAAAATTAACTTAGACATAATTAGGTTTTTATTAACATTGATTAATTTTATTTTCTTTCTTTAAATATCAAAAATCCAAAAAATATTTATTTTCATTAATTAATTAATTAATTTAATAATTAATTTAGGATAGTTTCTTTCTTAATTCAAAAATAACAAAAAAAGATACTTTCTTTCAAAAAAGGGTCAAAACCCTAAACTTGCGCCCGATTTAATTTCCCGCACGCGTTCCATTTTATTCAATATTGTACCTGTTTCCTGGAATTTAATAGCTTAGTAGGACTTTAAATATCTTTATCTCTTTATTTATTTTCCTCATTTTAATTTCATGGGTTGCTTTTGGCGATGTAAATACCCGACGCCTTGTAATAGTTAGTTTAATTTCCGCAATTTAATTTCCGCAACTTATAAACTGTTAGATGTTTGGTAATAGGGAATGCATGACAAGATCGAATGTTTTAACCTAAAATAAACATAGATAACCATTAACATGTACAAAGACAAATAAACTGAAAACAACACACTCGCACATACGCATTCTTAGGGTACACCTCACTTGGTTGCCTTCGAACGCGATCATTGAGTATAGGAAGTTTTAGAGGTCGCCCTCTTGTCCAAAGATCATAGTTGCCTCGAAACGGTTGCCTCGGAAAAATGATCTAAGACATTAGGGTTACCGCTAAGGCGTCCTAACATTGCTTTAGTGACCGCACGTCCCTTAATTGAATTGACCCTTAAACTCCAACGACGGTGCTACCTACTCATTCATAGTAGGATAGCACTGTCTAAAGGACATTAGCACAGATTGATTCCTTTTTCGAGTAGGTAGATGGTTCTTAGATACTTGCTCTTTCAAAAAACAAAATTTTTTCACACTTACACCTTTCAAACAATTTTTTTTTCAAATCCACAAACACAAAGAAAAGAAAATTTTGAAAACACTTTGAGCAAGTACCTAAGAGCCTGTGGATAACCACGGATAGAAAGGGTGCTAACACCTTCCCTTTCTATAATCTACCCCCCGAACCCGAGAAACATCTCGAAAAAGGAATTTTTCTGTGTTTTTTTCCTTTCCTTGTTGGATAAAATAAAAGACGGTGGCGACTCTTGCTTACCGCGACATTTTGCAAAAACAAACGCAAAACGCAAACCAGCATTCCAAAAACAATCAGTTCTCTCTCACCGTATCACAGGACACCATTCTGATACTCATTCTTTTGACTTAAAACTTACAATTCAACAAACATTCTTGGATGGCATCTACAAGTCCATCTCCAACAAGATTCTATCACCTCTCCAAATGGCATCTTTAAGCCCATTCCCTCAATTACACTTTGACGAGTGCAAATTTACAGTCACTCTAGTGTCCACTCATCTTTTACCTTCGAGTCACGAACGGCAAAACTCGCCAATCTAACTCTTCAGGTTCAAGAAGATTGAACAGGGGCAGTTGTTGCACCCCAAAATTTTCCCTCTCATTTATCATGATTTTTCTCACAAGACTTCTTGGACTCAAGACAAGATTAGGGTTTGGTCAGCTCAAGACATCACCTTGCACTGATAGTCTGAAATTAGGGTTTGAGTTTGCACAAGGATTTTTGGACCATCAATGCTTCATGTGACTTTAATACATCATCTTGGACCCCTAAGTTTTCTCATGTTAAGTTTTAAGCCTTGGATCACATTTTTGACCAGTCAATTAGACAGTTGACCTGAAAATCAGCTGTATTGGGGAAAAAGTCAACCATGGCCAATTTACAGTCAAACTTCATAATTTTTTATCCACAACCACATTTTAGACTCATATGTACCATTTGGTCAAGTTTGGATCACAACTCCTCAAGAAATTTGATCAAATCATCAAAAGGGCAAAATGGTCAAAATTAGGGTTTTGACTGAGAAAGGGCAATTTCTGATTTTTGACCTATCCAATGACCAATTGGGTTCAAACATGATTTCAATGTTTCAATGGAATCATCTTGACCTAATCACATGGTTCAAAAGATCTCAAATGCATAGGATTGACAGATGAATTTTGCAGTCAATTGTGCACTGAAAAGTCAAACTTTGACCTTTTAGTCAAAATCAAGTGCCAAGGGTCATAACTCATCAAGATATGTCAAAATATGAAACTTGTTGATCAAGAAAACCAATTTTGAAAATTAGGGTTTTGAATTTGAAAATTTTCATAACTTAGAAATTTTCTAAGTATGGAAATTTTCTTATTTTTTCCCAACTTTTCACCACTTTTTCACCATGATGAAATTGGATTCAAAGAAAACTTCCAACATGAAAGTTGTAGTCCTCCATGAAATCTACAACTTTGATTCAAAAAGTTTTACCTAAAGATTCTTGGATCTCAAGTTATGAATTTGTGAATAGAGGTCCATAAACTAAATAACTTAGTGAACATTTGCCCTAATTTAGGCAGGTTTTTGACCCAACTTCATGGATATTTTTCACCTAGTTCCAAGAGGTATATCAAAATGAATTTTAAAGATGGATTGTAGAGCATGTCGCAAGATTTCCAAAATGTCCAAGAACTCTCCAAGATTATTTGTGGTTAGAAATAATCGAAGAAGAGAAATTGGCATTTTGTCACTTTTGTTCAAGCCATTTTCACAATGCACCAAGTTGCAAATCTGATCAAGCATGCTTGTACCTTGCATTACAGGTCCTAAACTCCTTCTACACTCCATAATTAAATGCAAACTCAGTGGATAAAGGCTTTGTTTTCACTTTTGAAGCATTGTACAAGTTGTAATTCCATTTTTGGCCAAAAGTGCACATTGCCATTTTCATAAAGGCAAGCTTTTCCAACTTTACAAACCTTAAGCCTTGGACCTGTTCTTTTGTTACAAGCAATGTCCAAAGATATCAAGAAATGTTTACTAACCCTTGGCAGTCCTAGAACTAGTCAGTACAAGCATGTTGGCTTAAGTCACTTCACTTTTCTTCAAAGGCAAGAAAAGTTGCCAAAAGATCAGAACTTGTAAAAGCTGATAAAGGGTGGACTTGGAATCGTTCTAGAGAGATACACAAACTTGTCAAAAGATAGAACATGAAGGCATAACATCCCAAACACTCTCAAACTCAAAAAACACAAATTTCTGCCCAAACATTGCAGTTTCTGCAAAATCATAGCAAGTTCAGTATTTGCTCGTGTGTTTTGCCTTTCAACACTTCAAACACCTTCCATACATCATATCAAAGCTATCCAAGCATTCATCCTGTAACTGTCTGCTCTGTTTCAGCCATTTCCATTTTCACTTTGGAAGGTTGCAGCTTGACTTCTACTGGGGGTTTCAGCCATCCACGAAGCCAGCTAAGCATTGGAATAGCTTGAGGGAACTTCAAGGAAGCTCACACGATCCTCAGGCCTCACTCAAAGTCCCCATATTGCCATATTCAAATCCAGCTGAAGGAGGTATTTTTCAAAACTTTATCTCTCTATTTAGGCATCCTCAAGCCACGATTTGTGAAGCAAAAATGTAGCCCTTATCATGATGAAGCTGTACATATGCATACTTGTCATTTATATTAACTGAGTAGTGAGAATTTGAAGCTTGAAGTTCATGAAAAAATTAGGTCAGGAATTAGGGGTTACAAGTTATCCCTGGTTTTTTAGAGTTAGGTTACAAATTTTAAATTATTTAAATCGTGAGATTACAAGCTACATTTTTTATGTTATGGGTTTTTGTTTTTATGCAAGCAATAGAGAGTTACATGTTTGAAGCAAATACGCGCGCAAATGGAAGCTGGAGGACAAGGATGAAGTGCCTGGGCCTTGGGCGCCTTGGGCGCCTTGGGCCTTCTGTTTTGACTTTCCACACCCCCTGACTTGATGTCCACACCCCCTTTGCATATTTATTTTATTTTTCATTTTTCTTTTTATATTTTTATATTTATTGTTTTTATTTATTTTTCTGAATCACAAAAATCATGAAAAATATTTTCTTTATTTTTTGCATTTTTATTTTTATTTTTTTATTTTTTTATTTTATTTTTTGCATAAAAAATAGTTTACTAGAATAAATAGAACTTTATTTTCATAAATAAATTATAAATACATTTAAAAATACTACACATTTTTATTTTATTATTTTATACATAAAATATTTATTTTCATATATATTTTAATTGTTAATATTTTTACATAATATTATTTATTATTTTCTTGTACAAAAATGGGCAAAATAATAATAAAAAGCATTATTTTCTTTTAAATCAAAAACTAGGGTTTCACCATTTCAAAAATAACAATATTTTTTCTATTATTTTTAGGGCTTAAATAAATCATTATTCTCTTACAAAAAACAAATACAAAACATTTTTTGCATAAATATATTTTTATTGCATTTTTAATATTTGTATATTTATTCAATTTGTACTTAATTCAATTGGGTTGTAATAGTTATTTTAGGGTTTATTTTGTGCAATATCCCCATTCAAAAACTTGTATCCCCCTCCCATAATATTTGTTGCAATAGCTTAGTTTACTTTTACACAATTTATCGCTTTATATACTTGTGTAGTAAATTAGGGTTTTTGCATGATAAGACCAAAGACAAACAAATAGACAAGACTTAATACAAGACAAAAAAGCATGTAAAATGACACACATTGCACACAAATACCCTTAGGGTTTCACCCACTTGGTTTCCTAATTTAAAATGGCCATGGTATGCATGCAAAGTATCTTGGCAAAATAAAACAAAACAAAAGATCATAGTCCTTCGATGACGCTATCAAAAGGTTGCCTAAACAAATGATCTTTGTCCCTCAAAATGCTAAAGGTACTTGGCAACATTGCTATCATGGTCATACGATGACCCACGCTCGTCCCCTTTAACATCCAAAGATAGGATTGTTTACCAAATCAATGGTAAACCAACAATGTCAAAGGAATAAAAATGCACAAGAAATACTTTTGAGTAGGTAGATATGCTTCTAGTTACTTGATCATTTCAAAACAATCCTTGCTATTTTCAAACACACACACATTTCAAAACATTTTCCAAACAACTTTCAAAACATTGAAACCTTTTTTTCAAAAGACGAACATCTTTGTATACATTCTTATGAACGAGAATCATTACAAAGATTGCCTAAACGAATGACCTCTTTTCAAAATACTTTCAAAATCACACCAAACACAAAGCACCATTTCAAACAATTTCAAAAGCAAAGCAAGTGATCTAAACAAGTAACTAAGAGCCCATGAAAAACCATGGATGAAAAGGGTGCTAGCACCTTCCCTTTTCATAATCTACCCCCCAAACTCAAGAAAACATCTCAAAGGTCTTTCCTGTGCTTTTTTACCTTTCCTTTTGGATAAAATAAAAGTCGGTGGCGACTCTTGCTAAACCACAACATTTGCGAACACAAACGCAAAACCTCAAGTCAGTTCTCCCACCGTATCACAACTCGCATAATCATAGTTTTTTTCCTGATAATGGAGGAGAAAAAAGAACGATATCAGGATTTTCAACAAGATAGAGATAATATATACCAGATAGATCAAGGTTCAGATTCTTGATAGGTTGGTTATTGTTATTCTGGTTCTTGTGTTTGTTGACATTGTTGCTGATGGTGGCGGTGTTGTTATTTTGTGTTGTAGATGAATCTTCATGATCGTTAACATCCCTTGTTGATGATGTGAATGAAACTCAATGTAAATAATTAATGAAGAACAAAAATGATGAATCTTCTAGTTGCTCACACTATTAATACCATAATAAGAATTAAGGATGAAATTAAACATTTTGAATTTGAACCAAGTAACAAAAATAAAATATATATACCAAACTATATAAATAATGGGTTACTTGTAGCCCAAGTAACAAACTATATAAACCATACTCATGTATGAATAGTAAAAATAAGGTAACTCAATATGAATGGGTTTAATATAAGTATAATGAATAAATAACCTTTAATAGCAAGCAATATAAGATAAAACCAATATGTCACGAGGGTTTATATCCGATAATGTCTTTCAATCATCATCCGTTGTTATTATAAACAATTAATGGATTATGTGGCTTCTCATATTGTTAGAAAGTATAATTCTTGTTCCGTCGAATTGTCGAAGGATATATGGTGTATGTCAAATAGCTAGTGTTGATAGGTTATAAGCTGTATTCAACAGAGTCGAATACAAAAACTTTTGTAGTGTCTTGAAATCATGTTTTTGGGCTATAGCATGTATTATCAAATTGGGCCTGGGCATTGTATGCCTATATAAAGGGTTGCTGAGTTTGTAATCAAAAAAGTAATCAACAAATTTTTTTCACAATTCAGTTAGAAATCGTAACAAACTTCCAAATATCTATCTTCTCTCTCCTTCTTCTTCTTCTTCCTTTATCAATCATATTTTTTGAAAACCCTTTGTTCCAATAAATTGGTATCACAGAGCTCGGTTGTGATTCAGAGATAATCCAATGGCAAATAGAACAACAACATCAACACAGTTTCCAACAAATCTACCAGTTTTCAAAGGTGAAAACTATCAACGTTGGGTTGCCCAGATGAAGGTTATCTTCAGATTTCAAGATGTTGTTGAAATATCGAATGATGGAGTATCAGAACTGGAAGCAAATGCGACAAAGCCTCGGAAAACTGCGCTCAAAGATCAAAGGAAGAAAGATGGTAAAACATTGTTCTTTATTCATCAGTGTGTGGATTCAGATGTATTTGAGAAGATTATTGAAGAAGAAATGAAAAAAGGTGCTTGGGAAAAGTTAAAGAACTGTATGGTGGAGATGAGAAATTGAAGAAGGTGAAGTTGCAGACATTGAGGAAGCAATACGAGATGATTCAGATGAAAGAAGATGAATCAATCTCTACATGTTTCTCAAGAATTATGACACTAACGAACTCGATGAAGGCATGTGGTGAATCAATTACACATCTGCAAAGATAGAGAAAGTGTTGAGATATCTAACTATAGATTTAGACTACATTGTAGTGACAATTGAATAGGCCAAGACTCTATCTGAGGTGAAGTTAGAAGAACTTAAAGCTTCATTAGAGGCTCATGAGATGAGGTTGAAGCAGAGAAACTTAGAAAGAGAGAAGGTGGATGAGCAGGCATTGCAATCAAGATTCAGCATGAAAGCTGGAAAGAGAAGTCGAAGCAGCGAAAGAATCTTGCTGGTGATAAGAAGTCAAGCAAGAACACTAATTTAGTCAAAAAGGTGTGGGCAACAAGTATTATGGGAAGAAAATTGATACGAAAGAGGTGTAATATTACAATTATCAAGGTTTTGGTCACTATGCTCGAGACTGTCGAAGAAAGAAAGCAGCAAGGGCGAAAGATAGTGATGAAGTTCAATATACACGAGCAGGAGATAATGATTCCGATGATGTGCTTTTAATGGTCAACACTCAATCGAACACTGAGAAAAATAACACGTGGTATCTGGATTTAGGATGCATCAACCACATGACTAGCAATAAAAATTGGTTCACCAAGTTAGATGAATTAGTCTAAAAGGTGATAAAGTTTGCAGATGGCAGGCACATCAAATCAGGTGGTAAAGGAGATATTTTGATTATCAAGAAAGATGGTCGAAAAGCTACTATCATTGAAGTTTTGTATGTAACTTCTATGACAAGTAACTTGATAAGTGTATGTCAATTACTTGCAAAAGGCTTCGATATGAAATTGGAGAATAATCAGATGAAGGTATATAAGGCTGATGTGAGGCTAATAATGAAAGCACCATTGGTAGAAAATAAAATGTTCAAAGTTGAACTCAACACATCTGATCACAAATGTCTTACTTCAACTACAGAAGAATACAAGAACTGGATATGGCACCACAAGTATGGACATCTAAACTTCAGAAGTTTATGCATGCTCAATCAGAAAAGGATGGTGTTTAGGTTGCCTTATGTGAAGGAACCAAAGCAGGTGTGTGAGGAATGCTGCAAAGCAAAGCAGGCGAGGAAGGCATTTAAACACGACTTGCCCGTGAAATTAAAGCGAAAACTAGAGTTGGTTCATTCTGATGTGTGTGGACCGTTTGGAGTAAAAGGAGGTAACAGGTATTTCCTTACTTTCATTGATGAATTCACCAGACATATGTGGATTTACCTTATTGAAAGGAAGAGTGAGTTATTGACACGACTCAAGAAATTCAAGTAGCATGCTGAGAAACAAAGTGGCTGCAAATTGAAGAAGCTAAGAACTGATGGTGGTGGTAGTGAATATATGTTTGTTGAATTTGCTAGATTTTGCAATGAGGAAGGTATAGAGCATGAGATTATTGCATCCTATATGCCTCAGCGTAATGGCATAGCTGAGAGAAATATATAAATATATTGAATATGACGAGAAGTATGTTGAAAGTTAAAGATATGCCTAAGAGATTTTGGGTTGAAGCAGCTTCGACAGTAATATACATTCTAAACAAGTGTCCAACAAAGAAGATGGTCGGAAGAACACCTTATGAGGCTTGGACAGTGTCGAAGTAAAATTTGATTCATCTTAGAGTTTTTGGATCAATATGCTTTAGGCATGTACCTGAAGAATTGAGAAAGAAACCGGATGATTGAAGTGAGATAATGGTACTCATAGGTTATCATTCGACTGGTGCATACAAACTGTATTCACCAAGCAAAGATAAACTAGTGATCAGTCAAGATGTTCTTGTGGACAAAATCAAAGGGTGGGATTGGAGTCAAGGTTCAATTAGACAGGAATCAGACACGGTCACAACTATGTTCGAAGAAGATCAACAGAATGAGGCTTCAACGAGTCAAAACGAGCAAGGTGATGCTTCAACCAGTCAAAATGAAGAACCACATGTGCAGAATGAAAGAAGGTCGGTAAGAACAAGAACTGAGTCAACAAGGCTAGCTGGGTATGAAAGATTTCCAGATCAAGCAGTTGATGTATATGGTGACTTAATTGAAGAACTCGTGATGATGGTTGAAGCAGAACCAATTGATTTGGATGAAGCCATGAGTAATTCGAATTGGTGTGAAGACATGAAAAAAGAACTCAGAGTTATTGAGAAGAACAAGACCTGGGAGTTTGTCGAAAGAACCAATAAGAAACCAATCGATGTAAAGTGGATTTACAAGGTGAAAAGAAGGCCAAATGGTGAGATTGCAAAGTACAAAGCAAGATTGGTGGCGAGAAGTTTCTACAAAAACCTGGTATCGACTTCAACGAAGTCTATGCACTTGTAGTGAGGCTAGAAACAATAAGAACTATTATTTTGATAGAAGCATATAGAGGATGTAAGATGCATCAGTTGGATGTAAAGTCATCATTCTTGAATGGTCCATTGGAATAAGAAGTCTATGTTACTAAACCACCAGGATTCAACGTCAAAGGGCAGGAGTCGAAGCTATACAGGTTAAGCAAGTCTCTTTATGGTCTGAAACAAGCTCCTGGAGCTTAGAATAAGAGAATAGATAGCTTTTTGATCGAAGCAGGTTTCACAAAGTGTGTCTCTGAATATGAAGTGTATGTAAATAATGTCAACAGCGGCAGTCGAATCATTTTATGCCTCTATGTTGATGACTTACTCATTACTGGAGCAGACAAAACTAAGATAATGAAAGTCAAGTCGAAACTAGTGCAAGAATTTAAAATGTCTAACTTAGGGAATCTTTCATATTTCCTAGGAATGGAATTTAAAGATACTAAAGAAGGAGTATTCTTGCATCAAACGAAATATGCCCAAGATATATTGAAGAAGTTCAATATGAGCAACTGTAATGTAGCTATCACTCCACTAGAAACATGAGCAAAGTTGAAAAAGGAAACAAATGATGTGTTTGTAAGTTCGACCATATACAAACAAATCATTGGATCCTTGAGATATCTTTCCAATACTATACCCGATATTTGTCAAAGTGTCGGACTATTGAGTTGATTTATAAAGAAATATCAAGAGTGTCATCTCATTGCAGTGAAGAGGGTGTTGAGATGCATAAAGGTAACTGTTGTACCCAAAATTTTCCCTCCCATATTCTTCAAGATTTGCCAAGATCAATCTTCAGATGATTCAAAATCTCTCAAGGGTTGCACAGTCCAATTGCCTCCTAACACAATCAAAATTAGGGTTTTGGTTCTTGCAAAGAAGTTGAGGTTTTCAAGGGTCCAATCAAGTCCTATATGCCTACATACATTGTCAAGCATCCATATGCCAAGGTTCAAGACTCACAGCATCAAATTGCACAGTCAAAAACCCTAATTGCTCCACAGTCAACTACAGGGGCAAAATGGTCATTTGACAGTCAAAAGTCAAAAAATTTGGTCAACATATTATTTTGAAGCCACAAACATCATTTTATCAATTCTTGATCATGATTCTCAAAGCATGGCTCAAAAAGTCTCAAGATGCAAAAGTTTCTATTTTTGGACAGCTGAAAAAGTCAACTGCAAATTGACCAAGGCATAACTTCTTCATGGTTTATCAGAAAAATTCCATCCAAAGCTCATTTTGAAGGGGATGACATTTCCTAAAACTCATCTTCACACTCCAAGTCCAAGAAATGCTCTCACAAAAAGTTATCAATTTCAACATTATAGGTCATTTTCAAAAGTCAACAAAAAGGAACTTTAAGTCAAAGACCATAACTTTAGATTGGTAAATCAAAATGACATGGGACTAAAGGCATTGGTTAGAGGACTTCAAGACCTTTCCAAAATGTCCAAGAACATGGTCATAGCTTCAAAATTGAGCAAGATATGCCTTGGAGAAGTTGGGAAATTTTTGGGAATTTTGAAAAGTCAACTTTGCTTCAAAAGCTTCAAAAATGCTAATGGGCCTCAAATTCTTCATGAATCATTACCCAAAGCATATGCACGACCCATTAAGCTCAAACGGATTTATTTTCTTGTTTTTAATTAATTAATTGAGTTTTTATTATTATTAATTCATTTAATTAGTTTTAAATATAAGAAAAATATCAAATCATGTTTTTTAAATCTTTTTATGCAGCAAATACCTTCCACACATGCTAAGGATTTCGTGCATCAATCAACAAGACCAAATCTTCCATAATTAGCATGGTTTTCATGGCAAAAAGATTGGAAAAGATATAGAAAAAAATCAAATATTGAAATCATAAATGGATGGACCTTGGGCTTGTTTTCTTGACCTAATTTCATTCAGATACTTATACACAAGCTAACCCTATTCCAATGGACACGAAAAACTGCTCAGAAAGGATAACAAAATTGCAACTTTTCATCAAAATTTTGGAATCTGAAATCATATTCGCAGGGCATTTCAAAGCACAACAAGTATTCCATTGCGTTGCTGGACCTTCCAGGAATTGATTGCAATCAAGAACACGCTTCCACACTCAAAGAAACGGTAGAACAGCATCGTGCTTGTCTCAAACATGTCCATAATCGTTTTCTAATTTTCATGCATTATTCATATGTTTTACTTGTTGATTTACACTAATAAGGACATTCTGAAGTTGTTGGTACCATTCAATTGAACTATAACATCATATATCAAAATCTGCCATAGATGAAACCTAGGGTTTCAGAAGCTCCAAATTAGGGGTTCTCACATATGGAAAAATTGGCCCTTGAAACCTATGCCATTGAATTCATGGTATCAAGACGAAGTAAACCCGTACCTCGCGCCCTTTTTATATTTGCCCATGTTCTAATCGCTATTTTCACAGTTTGCAGTTTGTGGGGGTTTAAAACCCCCGCTATTTGTTTATATTATAGGCAGAAAGATGAAGACGAAGCTAGCGTGTCATCACATAATAGGGGCATTCAAATTTGGCGCGTGATTTTGTTGTTCATATTACTAACATTTGTTTCTTTTTATAATAATCATGTTCCACTAATATTACAAAGGCGCGCATTAGCTCAGTTGGTGGGTGAGTTGTCTTGCAGGTATAGGGACCTGGGTTCGATTCCAAGGTCCCCCACTTATTTCATAAATTTTGTCTCAATGTATTCCTATGCAGCATTCAACCAAAGGTTCACCATGCGCGCCTATGCCTGTGCCTGCGAAGTGGACGTAAGGATCAATCTGAAGGCTACAAGAGGATGTCTACCATGTACCTCAGTCAATAGACACGCACTCAAGATGGAAAAGTCAAACAGGCTTTGTTCTGATGGGCCAAAAATCACTTCAAAAAACCTCCATAATGGGCCAGACACCCCCCATGTTTGTATTCTATTTTCTTCTCTTTTCAATTTTAATTCTTTTAATTGTTTTCTTTAATTATTTTATTTAATTCACTCAAAATAATTTTCATAATAAAAAAAATCAAAAACAAAAAGTGCAATATATTTAATTATATTTAATTTCTATTAATTTATTTTGTAAATAAATTCTAACCATTAATTTAGTAAATTAGGTTTTAAAACTTTAATCTTTTTTTAATAATTAAAATAGGAAGAAATTAGGGTTTTTAACATTCTCATCTTTTTCTTAATAAATAATTTTCTCTCATTATTATTATAATTACTTTTTTATTTTTGTAAATAAACATGTACATTAATTAATTAGTAAATTAGGTTAAACTTTAATATTTTCTTTAATAATTAAAATAGACTTAGAATTAGGGTTTCCTTTTAATTTTAATTTTCTTTATTTTCATAAATACAAAAAAAAACATAAAAATAATTTCTTTCTTTTATTAAATAATTAATCAAGTCTTTAATTTCAATTTAATTTCAAAAGGGTCAAAACCCTCGGACATTCGATTCTAATTTCTTTTCGCGCATTTATTTTCTTTCGAATATTATGTAATTGCTCAAGGCTTGTAATAGTAATTAGGTCTTTTACTTTCCGCATTTTATTAAAACGGGTCTTTGTAATTTGGCGATGTATAGACCCGCGCCTTGTAATAGCGTAGGATTTATCTTTCCGCATTTAAATTTCCGCACTTTTAAATTCTAATTGCATGAAAGAATGTATGGTTAATTAAAAATAACTCGTAGCTCACGAATGCCCTGATCAAAGATAAATATTAACATGAAAATAACACACAAATTCACACACCACTTCTAGGGTACGCCTCACTGTCGCCTTACCTTCGAAACGTGGTCGTCGAGTATAGGACGTTTTAGTAAGTCCTTATGTCCATGATCCAGTTGCCTCGAAACGGTTGCCTCGGATTAAAAAAGGATCAATGGCATAAGGGTAGCTTCTAAGGTGTCCTACTGTTGCTTTGGTGACCACACTGTCCCTACAAACGAATTGACTCGAACACCTCCAACGGTGGTGCTACCTACCTCTCAATGGTGGGATGGCACTACCTTAAGGACTTCTACACAGCCTAATTCCTTAGGGTAGGTAGATGACTCATAGATACTTACTCTATTCAAAAACAAATCAAAAACTCTTTTCACACCGACACTTTCAAAAAGCTTTCAAAACAATTTTTCAAACACTCTTGAGGACTGATACAAGAGTCATTATGAAATCTTTAAACGAAACTTTTTCAAACCCACTCACACTTTGAAAAGAAAACTTTTGAAAACACAATGAGCAAGTATCTAAGAGCCCATGGATAACCATGGATAGAAAGGGTGCTAACACCTTCCCTTTCTATAAATCTACCTCCCGAACCGAGAAACATTCTCAATAAGGAATTTTGCTGTGCTTTTGTCCTTTCCATGTTGGAGAACATAAAAGACGGTGGCGACTCTTGCTTCTGCGACATTTCGCGAACCAGCGTTAAACAGTCAGTTCTAAATCCACCGATCACAGAACTGGCGACTCTGCTGGGGATATCTTTAAAAGTGAGGTGTACCTTAAGACTAAGATCACTTGTGTTTTCAATTGTCTGAATTGCTTGCTTTATTATTGTGGGCACTGTCTTGGGAGTTCTATAGATCCTAACCCGGATATGGGGATACCTTCTTAGAAAGTAGCAACAAGGCTGTGAGGGAACTGTGCGAGGTATACCGACATGGTTGAAGCAGTCTGCTACGTTGATGTGGCACTTTGGTGAGTACCGATAACCCTTGAGTTCAGTCAAGGAGAGTACGGGGCCGCCGCGTGGTGTCGTGAAGCATCAACTGACCTTAGAAACCTTAATTGAACCATCTTGGCCTCTTTAGGGTAGTGAGATAACTGACTTTGGTGCAGTCCGAGGTTGGTTGATACTCGATACTACACTCAATTGAGGGTTGTTTTCTTGGAATATTTCGGTCGCCAGTTCAGTGGCTAAATCGAAACGATGAACAATGAAAGCAATCCAATGATATCGGGACCCTTAGAACCCGGTTACTTCTGATAGGACAGGTTTGAGCCCACCAACTTCAAGAGGGTAGTACCCCAAACTTCATGCTGGCCTAAACTCTAAGGGCTGTCTTGTGTGACTTGTGTGCCTTCCAACTTGACTATTTGCATGCTTGTTATCTGACACTTGAGTTTCTTGCAGGTTTTGTTTACAGTCCTTAATCTGGACTCATAACAGGGTTTACCTACATTACTCCACGCATAGCATAACATCATACCATCATACCATTGCATGCATCCTACATAAGGACTAATCCATTTCAAGGATCTCAAGGGTCTGTAATGCAGGTCATGATGAATCAAATGTCTAGCAAGGGGAAAAAGGGGATTTATTTTCCTCTAGCCAAGGTTGTCAGGGGCTATGACCCACTAGATATGGTGAGCCTTGACCCTTGAAGAAGGACTCTCAACAACATGAAGTTCCTTCAATCAAGCTCCCAGATTCAAATTCTAACAATTTTTCTTGTCTACCCCGCGAGATCCTTGAAAACATTGCATGCATATCATACATATCGTTGCATTACAGGTACTCTTTCTGGCAGGTCACTTACTTTCTTCGCTGTTTATTTCAGCAATGGCTTCCCAACAAGATAACCAGGGTCTTCATGCTCAAGAGACTCAGTTCAGGGAGATCTTCCTAAGCCTATCCAAGGGGCAGGAAGAGTTAAGGACACTCCTCATGGGGAATTTGGCCAAGAAAAGCCCAGAGGACGATAAGGACGAACGGCTGAAACATCTGCAAGCTGAGGTAGATACAATGAGAACCCAGATGCTGGGGCAAATGACTCTCATCCAAGGCTTAGCTCGGGAGCAAGAAGAGTTGAGGACCATGATCAGTCAGCTTCATCAAGACATGAGGCAACCATCCCAAGTCAGGAACCAGGTCATTGATCAACTTCCAAGAGGACAAGAGTATGGTATGGTGAAGAATAGACCTCTCCAAACTGCTACCACTTCACAGGTCCAACCACAACCCCGCCCAGAGCAACAGGTTGATCAGAGTAAGCCAAGCAGGTCCAGGAGACAATTTACCCAGCTCAACATGCCATTGTTTCAAGCTCTACAACACCTGCTGAGGTTGAATCTGATTACACTAAGGGCTCCTCCCCGGAACCCCAACATCTCTGCTCCTAACTATCATCCCAGCAAAAGGTGTGCATACCACTCCGATAGTCCTGTACACGACACTGCTGACTGCTAGGCTCTGAAGAACAAAATCCAGGACCTGATTAATGAAGGAGCAGTGGATTTCACCCAAGTGGGTCAAGCTGAGTGCTTCTATCATCCCTACAGGATTCACCAGTTGAAGTAACAAGTCCCGAGATGAGAAGACTTTTGTTTATTAGAATTTTCAAGTTGTTGTTTTCTTTTAATTGTTCAAACAATTATCATGTCAAACGCTGTTATTTCATTAATGCATCGCATATGTCTGTTTTAAATCAATATATTCGCATTCCCTATTTTCAAAATTGCTTTCATTTTTATGTCAACTCCCAATTAACAATTCTAAGCCTCTTGAGGGAGGATGACGAAAACGATACCGTTATCTTTACAGTATGCTTTTGAACAGACCCCGCTGATGAGGTACAAGCATTGTTTCAATTCCTAAACACTGGAGTTATAAGGAAGATAATCCCTCGTCAACCCCTTTGAGCCAAAGAAGTTGGAGTTTTTCTTTTCGAAAATTAAAACCCTTAATCATAACCTGGGGCAGGGTAGTTCTCTCAGTTGATCCAAGTGCACAACGAATAGCACCAAAGGAAGTCTGTCCAAAACAAAACACAGTGATGGTTCTGAATAACCATAACGACAGGCAGTCATTATCTCTCAAAATAAAAGCCCAATAAGTCGAAACCTATGAAGGAGACTTACAAAACTGGGGCATCCCGCTGACTGTAATCACAAAAGGAAACAGTTAAGGCAAAAAAAAATAGGGATAACAAAATCAAAAAAAAGAAAGAGGTCCTACAAACCCTCAACCAAAAAAGGAATGACCGCCTATTCAAAATAAACTGTCAATATCCGAATCATCATTGGAACATCAGGACAAAGACTCAAACAAGGTCTAACGCACGATCAGCTGAGTTTAGGTTTGAAGAACATCACGAAGAGCGGGTGGGTACAAATATAAGTTGAGCCTTTATCCTTTGTTTCTTAAACCCTGAACCAGGCCACGTTACAACCCTCAAAAAGTCCTAGCTGAAGCATGGGTTAGTTCGAAAGCATACTATTACAAAGGTATCCTGACTCCTTAAGGCTTATGGTAAAATAACGAGTTGACATCACAATTTTACAAAATTCACTTGTTTTTACTAAAAAAGGATGCATTTTCAAAAACTTCGAAACAGACATAAGCTTTGCATTTTTAATATAACATTGCTTGCATATGACTATTTGTTTGAACAGCATAGAAGTTCGCACGAAGAATATCTAGTAAACAAAAGCACTTCCAACCAAAGGGGCAGACGTGATCATTGTCCGTCATCTGGGGAAGTTAAGTCAAGATTCGGAAAATCTCTCAAATGCCAAATAGCCAGGGGCAAACCTCCCTCTGGGTCACTTGGGGCATTGGACATGAATTCCAGTTGCGAATCTAGTACGATCAAACATCTTCTGGTAATATGACAACACCACACTATTGGCAGTGACAAATCCCTACATTCTGAGAGCGTGGACATAGTCGAAAAAATACTACGCAAAAATCAAAGACCCACTAGGTTGACACACCTAGGCAAAAATAAGGGCTTCCCGACGAACCAAAAGGGTTCGGGCAAAAATAAGGGATGAAATGGAAAAATCTGTACACCCGGCAAGTCAAAAACCTGAAAAGGCGGCTTGGGCAAAAATGGGTATCCCGGTGGACTGAAAACCCGAAAGGGCGGTCCAGGCAAAATTTAGGGATCAAAAGCGTACGACTATGTCCCGTCATCTCGTCACTTGCCTACCAAAAGAAGATTCGTCTATCGGCAGTAATCAAGCGCCTCCACAGGTACCTTCTCTCGCAGAAACAGGGGCAATAATGAGTGGTCTAAACAATCTAAGGCACCAAGGTAAGTTCGGCCGAAGAATGTAACCAAAATGCCTTAATTCCCCAGAGAGTGAGCCAGCAAGTCAGCGATACTCTCCCCAAGCAGAGTTAGCCTACTGTCTGCCTTAAGGAAGTTGGATTATCCCCAGCAGATCTCAACATTCTGCAGCGGAGTATACAAACATTCTTAACAAGCATCCCCGACAGTCTTGATCTAAGATTGTTCCCCGGCGGTATACCAGACGTCCAATGGAGCCATTCCCCAGTGCAATCTCAAAAGTCCCCCAGGAGAGTGAAATCCATATCCCCAGCAGGTCTTGAAGCTTATCCCCGGTAGATTCTGGAAGCTTGTCACCCGCAGAGCACGAACGCGTCTCTCGGCTTTATTCAGAAGGTTATCTCCCCACCAGGATATAACTGGGTTATCCTCAGCCAATTGCCACGGAAAGATCATCCCCGGCGAAGTCTTCCTACCCCCAGCGGAGTTCATCAAACCTTCCAACAAAACTTAACAATGGTATCCCCAGCGGAGTTATCATCAAATCTCAGCAAAATACCTCTCTTTCCCCACAGAGTTCACTCCCCGCAGAGTAATCTATTCGCCAAGTTTATTCCCCAACAGAGTCATCTTCTCCTACCGGTATTCTTGCAACCATCATCCCCAGCGGAAACAACGAAGCTCTATTCCTCAACATCAGCCCAGGATTTAATTTCCCGACACCCGTCAAGGATTTATTTTTCTAGACAAAAATACATTCATAAACATCACATCTTCATACCTTATAGCATGCACATACGCATCATGAACATACAATCTCATTTATTCTGAGAACATCTCGCACGCCATACATCATGACATCGCATACAACTAACGTTTTGTCTTTTCAAGACAAAAGTCAGTACAAAGATAATTGCTATCAACTGTCGTGATTCCAGATCCGATTCCTGTATCTTGCTAGGGTGTATCTGTTGACGACTAATTCCAGACTCGATTCCTGTATCTTGCCAGGGCACGTCTGAAGAGTTCGAAGATCCGATTCATGTATCTTGCCAGGGTGTATCTGTTGACGACTATTCCAGACTCGATTCCTGTATCTCGCCAGGGCACGTCTGAAGAGTTTGAAGATCCGATTCCTGTATCTTTCCAGGGTGTATCTGTTGACGACTAATTCCAGACTCGATTCCTGTATCTTGCCAGGGCACGTCTGAATAGTTTGAAGATCCGATTCCTGTGTCTTGCCAGGGTGTATCTGTTGACGACTATTCCAGACTCGATTCCTGTATCTTGCCAGGGCACGTCTGAAGAGTTCGAAGATCCGATTCCTGTATCTTGCCAGGGTGTATCTGTTGGCGACTATATTCCAGACTCGATTCCTGTATCTTGCCAGGGCACGTCTGAAGAGTTTGAAGATCTGATTCCTGTATCTTGCCAGGGTGTATTTGTTGACGACTATTCCAGACTCGATTCATGTATCTTGCCAGGGCACGTTTGAAGAGTTCGAAGATCTGATTCCTGTATCTTGCCAGGGTGTATCTGTTGATGACTATATTCCAGACTCGATTCCTGTATCTTGCCAGGGCACGTCTGAAGAGTTTGAAGATCCGATTCCTGTATCTTGCCAGGGTGTATCTGTTGACGACTATTCCAGACTCGATTCCTGTATCTCGCCAGGGCACGTCTGAAGAGTTTGA
Source organism: Vicia faba (assembly GCA_948472305.1). Taxonomy (NCBI): domain Eukaryota; kingdom Viridiplantae; phylum Streptophyta; class Magnoliopsida; order Fabales; family Fabaceae; genus Vicia; species Vicia faba. The sequence goes on along the minus strand of OX451741.1, from coordinate 1,517,433,476 downwards.
AGATCCGATTCCTGTATCTTGCCAGGGTGTATCTGTTGACGACTAATTCCAGACTCGATTCCTGTATCTTTCCAGGGCACGTCTGAAGAGTTTGAAGATCCGATTCCTGTATCTTGCCAGGGTGTATCTGTTGACGACTATTCCAGACTCGATTCCTGTATCTTGCCAGGGCACGTCTGAAGAGTTCGAAGATCTGATTCCTGTATCTTGCCAGGGTGTATCTGTTGACGACTATATTCCAGACTCGATTCCTGTATCTTACCAGGGCACGTCTGAAGAGTTTGAAGATCCGATTCCTGTATCTTGCCAGGGTGTATCTGTTGACGACTATTCTAGACTCGATTCCTGTATCTTGCCAGGGCACGTCTGAAGAGTTCGAAGATCCGATTCCTGTATCTTGCCAGGGTGTATCTGTTGACGACTATATTCCAGACTCGATTCCTGTATCTTGCCAGGGCACGTCTGAAGAGTTTGAAGATCTGATTCCTGTATCTTGCCAGGGTGTATCTGTTGACGACTATTCCAGACTCGATTCCTGTATCTTTCCAGGGCGCGTCTGAAGAGTTCGAAGATCCGATTCCTGTATCTTGCCAGGGTGTATCTGTTGACGACTATATTCTCCGGACTCGATTCCTCTATCTTTCCAGGGCACGTCTGAAGAGTTTGAAGATTCGATTCCTGTATCCAACCAGGGCACATCTACATAAAGAGTTTGAAGATCAACTCCTGTAACAGGCCAGGTAATTATTTTCTTTCTCAGGTACGCAAATTCTCGCTAAGGAATCTCTTACGCGATCGACACCTAGATGGCATCTATAAGCCCATCCACATACCAACAGCTCCAGATGGCATCTATAAGCCCATTCTCCTATCCATCATTCTTCCAAATGGCATCTGTAAGCCCGTTCCCGCCATCACACTGCTAACATGTGAGCGCAAATTTCGGGGCATTCTAGTGTTCAATCATCTTCCACCTTCGGATTACGAAAGACACGCCAGCCAATCTACATCCTCAGGTCTAAGAATATTGAACAGGGGCAACTGTTGTACCCCAAAATTTACACTCCCATATTCTTCAATATTTGCCAAGATCAATCTTCAGATGATTCAAAATCTCTCAAGGGTTGCACAGTCCAATTGCCTCCTAACACAGTCAAAATTAGGGTTTTGGTTCTTGCAAAGAAGTTGAGGTTTTCAAGGGTCCAATCAAGTCCTATATGCCTACATACATTGTCAAGCATCCATATGCCAAGGTTCAAGACTCACAGCATCAAATTGCACAGTCAAAAACCCTAATTGCTCCACAGTCAACTACAGGGGCAAAATGGTCATTTGACAGTCAAAAGTCAAAAATTTTGGTCAACATATTATTTTGAAGCCACAAACATCATTTGATCAATTCTTGATCATGATTCTCAAAGCATGGCTCAAAAAGTCTCAAGATGCAAAAGTTTCTATTTTTGGACAGCTGAAAAAGTCAACTGCAAATTGACCAAGGCATAACTTCTTCATGGTTTATCAGAAAAATTCCATCCAAAGCTCATTTTGAAGGGGATGACATTTCCTACAACTCATCTTCACACTCCAAGTCCAAGAAATGCTCTCACAAAAAGTTATCAATTTCAACATTATAGGTCATTTTCAAAAGTCAACAAAAAGGCACTTTAAGTCAAAGACCATAACTTTAGACTGGTAAATCAAAATGACATGGTACCAAAGGCATTGGTTAGAGGACTTCAAGACCTTTCCAAAATGTCCAAGAACATGGTCATAGCTTCAAAATTGAGCAAGATATGCCTTGGAGAAGTTGGGAAATTTTTGGGAATTTTGAAAAGTCAACTTTGCATCAAAAGCTTCAAAAATGCTAATGGGCCTCAAATTCTTCATGAATCATTACCCAAATCATATGCACGACCCATTAAGTTCAAAGGGATTTATTTTCTTATTTTTAATTAATTAATTGAGTTTTTATTATTATTAATTCATTTAATTAGTTTTAAATATAAGAAATATATCAAATCATGTTTTTTAAATCTTTTTATGCAGCAAATACCTTCCACACATGCTAAGGATTTCGTGCATCAATCAACAAGACCAAATCTTCCATAATTGGCATGGTTTTCATGGTAAAAAGATTGGAAAAGATATAGAAAAAAAATCAAATATTGAAATCATAAATGGATGGACCTTGGGCTTGTTTTCTTGACCTAATTTCATTCAGATACTTATACACAAGCTAACCCTATTCCAATGGACACGAAAAACTGCTCAGAAAGGCATAACAAAATTGCAACTTTTCATCAAAATTTTGGAATCTGAAATCATATTCGCAGGGCATTTCAAAGCACAACAAGTATTCCATTGCGTTGCTGGACCTTCCAGGAATTGATTGCAATCAAAAACACGCTTCCACACTCAAAGAAACGGTAGAACAACATTGTGCTTGTCTCAAACATGTCCATAATCGTTTTCTAATTTTCATGCATTATTCATATGTTTTACTTGTTGATTTACACTAATAAGGACATTCTGAAGCTGTTGGTACCATTCAATTGAACTATAACATCCTATATCAAAATCTGCCATTGATGAAACCTAGGGTTTCAGAAGCTCCAAATTAGGGGTTCTCACATATGGAAAAATTGGCCCTTGAAACCTATGCCATTGAATTCGTGGTATCAAGACGAAGCAAACCCGTACCTCGCGCCCTTTTTATATTTGTCCATGTTCTAATCGCTATTTTCATAGTTTGCAGTTTGTGGGGGTTTAAAACCCCCGCTATTTGTTTATATTATAGGCAGAAAGATGAAGACGAAGCTAGCGTGTCATCACATAATAGGGGCATTCAAATTTGGCGCGTGATTTTGTTGTTCATATTACTAACGTTTGTTTCTTTTTATAATAATCATGTTCCACTAATATTACAAAGGCGCGCATTAGCTCAGTTGGTGGGTGAGTTGTCTTGCAGGTATAGGGACCTGGGTTCGATTCCCAGGTCCCCCACTTATTTCATAAATTTTGTCTCAATGTATTCCTATGCAGCATTCAACCAAAGGTTCACCATGCGCGCCTATGCCTGTGCCTGCCAAGTGGACGTAAGAATCAATCTGAAGGCTACAAGAGGATGTCTACCATGTACCTCAGTCAATGGACACGCACTCAAGCTGGAAAAGTCAAACAGGCTTTGTTCTGATGGGCCAAAAATCACTTCAAAAAACCTCCATAATGGGCCAGACACCCCCCATGTTTGTATTCTATTTTCTTCTCTTTTCAATTTTAATTCTTTTAATTGTTTTCTTTAGTTATTTTATTTAATTCACTCAAAATAATTTTCACAATAAAAAAAATCAGAAACAAAAAAGTGTAATATATTTAATTATATTTAATTTCTATTAATTTATTTTGTAAATAAATTCTAACCATTAATTTAGTAAATTAGGTTTTAAAACTTTAATCTTTTTTTAATAATTAAAATAGGAAGAAATTAGGGTTTTTAACATTCTCATCTTTTTCTTAATAAATAATTTTCTCTCATTATTATTATAATTACTTTTTTATTTTTGTAAATAAACATGTACATTAATTAATTAGTAAATTAGGTTAAACTTTAATATTTTCTTTAATAATTAAAATAGACTTAGAATTAGGATTTCCTTTTAATTTTAATTTTCTTTATTTTCATAAATACAAAAAAAAACATAAAAATAATTTCTTTCGTTTATTAAATAATTAATCAAGTCTTTAATTTCAATTTAATTTCAAAAGGGTCAAAACCCTCGGACATTCGATTCTAATTTCTTTTCGCGCATTTATTTTCTTTCGAATATTATGTAATTGCTCAAGGCTTGTAATAGTAATTAGGTCTTTTACTTTCCGCATTTTATTAAAACGGGTCTTTGTAATTTGGCGATGTATAGACCCGCGCCTTGTAATAGCGTAAGATTTATCTTTCCGCATTTAAATTTCCGCACTTTTAAATTCTAATTGCATGAAAGAATGTATGGTTAATTAAAAATAACTCGTAGCTCACGAATGCCCTGATCAAAGATAAATATTAACATGAAAATAACACACAAATTCACACACCACTTCTAGGGTACGCCTCACTGTTGCCTTACCTTCGAAACGTGGTCGTCGAGTATAGGACATTTTAGTAAGTCCTTATGTGCATGATCCAGTTGCCTCGAAACGGTTGCCTCGGATTAAAAAAGGATCAATGGCATAAGGGTAGCTTCTAAGGTGTCCTACTGTTGCTCTGGTGACCACACTGTCCCTACAAACGAATTGACCCGAACACCTCCAACGATGGTGCTACCTACCTCTCAATGGTGGGATGGCAATACCTTAAGGACTTCTACACAGCCTAATTCCTTAGGGTAGGTAGATGACTCATAGATACTTGCTCTATTCAAAAACAAATCAAAAACTCTTTTCACACCGACACTTTCAAAAAGCTTTCAAAACAATTTTTCAAACACTCTTGAGGACTGATACAAGAGTCATTCTGAAATCTTTAAACGAAACTTTTTCAAACCCACTCACACTTTGAAAAGAAAACTTTTGAAAACACAATGAGCAAGTATCTAAGAGCCCATGGATAACCATGGATAGAAAGGGTGCTAACACCTTCCCTTTCTATAAATCTACCTCCCGAACCGAGAAACATTCTCAATAAGGAATTTTGCTGTGCTTTTGTCCTTTCCATGTTGGAGAACATAAAAGACGGTGGCGACTCTTGCTTCCGCGACATTTCGCGAACCAGCGTTAAACAGTCAGTTCTAAATCCAACGATCACAGTAACAATTGATCATAGTGTATTGTTACCAAAGAAGTCGAATAGCAGCACGAATGTCGAAGTTCATGGATACACTGACTCAAATTTCAGTGGAGATCAAGACGAAAAGAAAAGCACTGCAGGCTATATTTTCATGATCAAAGGTGCTCCAATCTCTTGGAGTTCGAGGAATCAAGGTATTATGACGTTGTCATCATGCGAAGCAGAATATGTGGCTGCATCATATGCTGCATGCCAAGCAGCTTGGATCGAAATGTTACTTGAAGAACTAAAGATAATGAAATCTAAGAAGACGAAGTTGTTTGTCGAGAACAAGTCAGTTATTAACCTGGCGAATCACCCAGTGTGTCATGGTCGAAGTAAGTACATAAAAATGAGGTATCATTTTCTGAGGGATCAAGTCAACAAAGGGAAGTTGGAGATAAAGCACTGCAAGACAGAAGTGCAACTAACTGACATATTTACCAAACCTCTGAAGAAGGTCAGATTCGACGAGTTAAAGAGAAGCATCAAATGAGAAGTCTCGAGAACATGAATTAGGGGGTGTGTTAGAAAGTATAATTCTTGTCCAGTCGAATTGTCGAAGGACATATGGTGTATGTCGAATAGCTAGTGTTGATAGGTTGTAAGTTGTATTCGACAGAGTCGAATACAACAACTTTTGTAGTGTCTCGAAATCATATTTTTGGGCTATAGCATATATTGTCGAATTGGGTCTGGACATTGTATGTCTATATAAAGGACTGTTGAATTTGTAATTAAAAAAATAATCAATAACAAATTTTCACAATTCAGTTAGAAATCATAATAAACTTTCAAATCTATCTTTTCTCTCTCCTCCTCCTCCTTCTTCTTCTTCCTTTATAATCATTTTTCTTGAAAACTCTTTATTCTAAGATATGTTTCTCATTTGTGTTTTTTCAAACTTGAAGTGTGTGCTACTTGGAATGAACTCTTTGCTTTAAAATGGAAAGATGGCTTAGTTTTAGCAAAGTTGATTGTTGCCGAGACATCATTGCAAGTTTTAAGGAAGCATCATGGGTGGCTTCAAGTTATACATTGGAAGGTGAACTGCTTCAGTGTCATATACACGGGTAAGAGGATGAGGTAGTACACTTAAGTCCCACCTCGAATATTTTACAGATTTTTACAGCGTTTATAAATTTTACTCTCCTTGACATTTTAATAATTTCACTTACTAAAATTAATTGGTTATGAATATTTTTAATTGAAAGTCCATTTACTCATTAATTATTTCACTCATTGTCATTTTAATTAAACACTTATTAATTAATTCCACACATCGTCAATTTTCCTGGCTCTTTCCTCACTAACAACTTAACCGTTTTTCAAAACGAATCACTCACTCCTGAGACTCTTGTTTTCTCACATTTCTTCACGAACTCTTGTTCTCTAACATTTTCTTCAAGAACCTTCTTCTTTGAGAGTCACATAAACATCAAATTGTTCTTCTTTAACATGTACACGATCTTCTTTTTGTACTCTGTAAATTTATGAACGTATCAGAAGGGAGTAGAAGGAATATGAACTTGATCTTCTTTTTGTACTCTGTAAATTTATGAACGTATTGGAAGGGAGTAGAAGGAAGATGAACTTGATCTTCTTTCTGTATTCTGTAAATTTACTTATTTAGAAGGAAGATGAACCTGATCTTCTTTCTGTATTCTATATATTTGATTGGATTGGCAGGAACCGCGGTTGTAATCAACATAGTTAGCATTGCGGTTGAAGCCTGTTATCAGTAAGCTTGCATAAGATGCGAGTTATACATAGTTAGCTTTGCGGTTGTGTTGCGCATAGGGTCAGTGGCGCATAGTAATTCTTTTTCTAATATAGTTTTATTAGCTTAATCCATATAATGAACCACCGTGTTTTGTCTTAGGCCAAGAACATTTGCATGATTGATTATAATTTGGTTCCATAACAATTATCTGCAGGAACAATGTCAGATAAGGATTTGTTGCCGCATCACCTTAAAGCACTATATCTACTCCAACACAGGGAAGTCATTGGGATCTCTGATGGAAGGGGAAAGGAAATTAAAGGAGGGATCTTTAACCCCCTTACTATCGGAGGAAAAGTGAGTCTCATTTCTCTTATCATGAGAAACTGCGAATATAACCACACTCTGAGAGACCAGAAAATGAATATGCCAAAAAAGACAGGGCCTCAACCCAAAAATACTCTTGTGTTCACCTCTAATGTCCATTTGTGGAGACAAGAATTGGAGAGACATGCATTACCTCACTTAAAGGTTTTGTACCGTGAACACGGTCAATCGGGTCCCTATATAAATTTTCATATGCAGGACGTGGTGATCTCCAGTTATGAAAATTTGAAATTACCCGTTAATAAGAAAGACCGACTATTAAGTTCGATCGAGAGACATGATTGGGAAAGGCTGGTTGTTGAGAACGTGGTTTCTCCAGCTAAGGACACCATGCTGTTTTTACTCCATCTGAATGCCAACAACAAATGGATTTTGGGCCAAGAGGGAATCCCACCCCAAGTGATGTCTGGAATCCAAATAAATTTTCTATATGCACTCATGGTTGGCAATTACAGACCCTACAAGGTTGCCCTGCAAAGTAAATTGGTATTGACTCTTACTTTTTATTTACTTTTATACTTTTGATGGAAACAAAATTGTTTCACAGTTAATTTTTTTTTCTTTCTTTTTTTTTTTGCTAGGAGGTGTTAACGGGTGCTACACTAAAGAAGGATGATTTGTACCATTTTGGTTCAAAAGTTATTCAAACCGTTTCCGTTGAACTGACACCTCAAGAAGAAAATATCTATATGGAAGCTGAAAATTACGTGAAAGAAAAACTCGTTGGCACTAAACTTCACAATATAGAATTCGTTAAAAATTTGGAATGCTGGATCGTAAGACTGAGAGAGATGGCCTCACATTTGTCTCTCCGGGTTAAAAGGCCAAATATAGAAGGTACTTCTGGTATTAGTTGTCTGTTTTTATATCGTGGTTGTTGTTTAATACTTCCTTTTCTACTTTTAGAGAATCCTCTTGCTTTGGGCCAGTTAAACAAAGTTAACCCAGATGACATTTGCATCATCTGCCAGTCTACCTTAAAGATGCTAAAAATTGTCACCACATGCGACCCCGTGCCTCATGTTTTTTGCGAGACGTGCTGCTTCGACTGGTTCCTTGAAAGAGACTCATGGATGATAACACATTATTCACCTCACCTTTCAATTGTGAAAGCTCAAAGGTGAATGAATTGCTCAACCATTTACATAGACCAGAAAGCTTGCAGAAGTCTGTGGTGGTTTCAAGATTTGAATTATTGTTATCCTGGCTGGAAGAATTTTTAAGAGAGCGTGGTTTGACAGTCCTCAGAATTAATGAACAGATGAATGTAGTAGAGAGATTGCAGATGGTTAACAAGTTTGAAAACACCAGAGAAACTAATGCTATGATTTTGCTGGTAAATGTCGAACATATTTGCAAGAAAATGGACTTGTATTCCATCGACCAGGTTTATTTCATGGAGGGTATGAAGGAATCACTTGAAAATGAGGTGATAAGTCACTTTAAAGGAATTGAGTACAAGGCTTTCAGGTTTATAGTGAGAGGAAGCATTGAATCTAGAATCGTCGGACTGCATGGAGCAGTAGAAGGAGATTTACAAGAATTCAATAGAGATGAAATATATAACATTTTAACATAGGAAGAAAGTCCACTTCTACAACAAAAAAACATGTACTGTTATCTGTTTTGTTGATGCTTTTCCAAATTCTGAGTTGTTTGTATATACCATTGGTCTTGCACTGATTTTATGATGACCATTGGTACTTTAGGGTATCTCTCCCATACATACTTGTTTGAAATTCGTATTATTACCATTCTTCTCCCTATGCTATTGCCTTGAACCAAGACTTAGGATTTGAGAAAGTGAAACATCTCAAAAGTAGCCTATATAAACACTTAAAGCAATCTATAACTATCGGGAATACACTTCTTTGGCAAGGCCTATTTTCTATTCTATAATTACCCTTAACTTGCTTCTTATTTACAATTCAAAACATCAATTTAAATTTAAGTGACTTCCACATACATTAACCACCTAGAGGTTATTGTGGAAGAGAGAAAGTATAACTAACTCAGAACAACATAACATTTGGAAAAGAAAAAAAAAACAGAAAAAAGAACATAAACTTCATAATGCAAAACAAACATGTGATGGACAGTTTTATCTCTAGACCGGGTACACGATTTTTTACAAATGAAAATTGATATCACAAGTCATAAATATGGAAATGACATAATAGTTAGATTACAGTTGAACAATAAGTGGTACTCAATCAAATTCTCCTCCTACTTAACATTTATATTCTGTGTTCCTTCAAAATTTTTAAAATTTTATTTTTCTTTCATTGATTGATTGATATCATCATATACACTAACAAATGAAAATTCGTGTCATAGTGTCTTATTCCATTTTTTATCCTTTTTTTTTTCATCCGAAGCATATTTTTCGTCTTTTCAATTTCTATTTAAAAAAAAAACTTAAAATCTTTTATTAGTTCCATTTAGATTTATATTTTACATCATTTTAATTCAAAAAAAATCAAAAATAAATCCGCATCATTTTCATATTGCATTTTTCATTTAATTAATAATTAGATCTAAAATTGATTTTTCATTTTTAATTATTAAATTAAGTTGTGTTTCAATGAATTTTACACATTTCATTAATAGTTGATCTTGTTTTTTTTTAAATGGTTAAGTTGGTAAATTCAATTCAAATCAACATATTTGATTAAATTTACAACTTTGATTTAAAATTACAATTTTTATTTTTAAATGAATTTTTATTTTTTGTTCTAATAATTAATTTGATCTGGTTTTAATCTTAATTCAATTTTTAAATTAGATTATTTAGCCTCTATTTACACCACATCACATCACATCGTGACTTACACCACATCACATCAAACCTCTATTTAACCTTCTACCTCTAAACTAATCTGCAGAATTCAATCACCATCCACAACGTTCTTCAACACTGACATGGAACTGAAATTGCAGTGTATAAAACCACCATCAACGCATCGCACTGCAAGTTCGAAAGGATTCGCAATCGAAGCAACCCGTGACAACAATCAAACACAAGAAAGAGTAGAAAAAATCAAAACAGAGCTAAAAAAGAGAAAGAACAAAACTGTTGCAAAATTTCCAGTACAATTTCGGAAAAAATGTCAATATGCTTGATTACCAGGGTTAGTTCACAATGTACACACACAACTTCCTCTTGGGCTACCTTACAACGAGACCATTTATTTCTCGCATTTACTTTATGCTTTAAGATAGTTTCTTCATCTCCTCCAATTCTTCAATTTTCAAAATTTTCTTTCTTTTTCAAAGGATTCTTTTTTCCAAACTTTAACCACTTTCATAATAAACCTTGACCTTGTCAAGTGACTTTTCAAAACTCACTTCTTTAATCAAATGTTAATCCATTTAACCATATTCTAACCCTTTCAAAAACGACTAAACACCATTCAACCTCATTCAAACCTTTTGTGTCTTTGTGCACCTTTTCTCTTTAAAACTTTTTCAAGATTAGACATGAGTCATTTATATAGTTGAGATGTTATTCTCATATCCCCATAAGTCGTGATCGAAAAGATGTTTATTTTTCCACTTGTATACTAGAGGTGTGTCCAAACCATCCCTCATATTGATGCATTGTCCCTCTTTCTCATACTTTATGGGTGATTAGTCGAGTCTTCTCCTAAAAATGACGACTTGTCTCTTTGTTTAAAATCAACCAACACACACAGTTTTGTTCTTTTTCAGAAGAAATATGTGTTTCTGATTTCGCCATTGCATATTGACGGTATGTAGGCACAGGGCACTCGAAGTCTTGCAAATCAAAATAATAATAAAAAAATTCTTTTCCCATCTCTCCAGTCACTTTGCAAACAACCTTTTTAGCCAAAAATATAGATTTTCAAAGAGGTTCATCCGGAGTACCGTATATCTCCCTTTGCATAACCAACCCTCATACCTTGATCTCTATTTTATTTTTGGTTTTGTTTGATCTTTTCCCATTCCTTTGGAAACAATAAAGTTCGGTGGCGACTCTTGCTTATTTGTTGAGATGAGTTAATCAATAGCTTATTCTCGAATTTTTTCCCACCGTGAGAGCTTAGCGACTCTGCTATAGACCTAAATCCTCAAGTGGGTTAAGCCTATATTTTATATATGTGTTTGTGATATTGTTATTATTGTTTGCTTGTTTGTCTGGATTTTTCTGGTTTTTCAGGGTGCTTGGTGCTATGCGAGGACAAGTCATATACCCAGACTTAAGTTACACCTTATGATTAAGAGGATGGTATAGTCATGTTGACATGTATGGAGCCGTTCTCAATATGTTGAATTGAGATCCCAACTCAGTGGAGGCCCATTTGAGGGTGATAATGTTAAACAAGTCAATTGTGCGACGTTATCACTTTCCGACCTGGGAGCCTGAGCAGATGAGGACCTTAGAACCCTTTAACCCATCTTATCATTTTAGGATGTAGTGCAATGAATATCCAGGAGTAGTCCTGAAGTAGTTGATATGCGATACTACACTAGACGAGTTTCTCTTGAATATATTATTGGTTCCCGAGCAGTGCGTAGACTGATAATATTCGAAAGAGGATTGGTGATTCTGGAAACTTTGATAAAACTCGGTTCTTATACAAGTTATCCAAAATAGTAGAGAATACCTTGTGGGTTGGTTCTTACCATTATTACCTTGACTCCATACTCGTGACTTTGAACATGTGATCCTATTACAGTGTTGTGCATTACATAACATTGCATATCATTTGCATCCTTTGCATCATTCATGCATATATCCAGGTTGCCCAGGATATCATTCTCAACTGTTTCTTTCTTCCAGTTATCTGTCAACCGTCAAGTTGTTTCCTCAATACTAGTACGGAATTAGAGCTAACATCAGAAGAAGAATGACATACCAAGAACAACATAATGCAGAAGTCAGAATGGAAATCAATGAGTTGAAGTCAAGCATGACCAAACTTACTGAAATGATGCAAGTTCTGATTGCTAGAGGAGAAATACCTCAAAGGACTGTGATATATGAAATCTCAATTATTGTTGTTAACCCTAAACCTATCCAGCATCCAGCCACTACATGACCATAATTTGGGTTACCTCAGAACTATTCTCCACCTTTTGTCACTACTTCTTTTGTTGGTCAATCTTCCAGACCGGTGTTTCAGGCTCCAGTTTTTACTAAACCTCAACCTTTATGCATATGTGGCTCAACCTGTTTAAGCTCCTTATGAGAATCCTCTCTTTGAGTACCATGTTGTTGGTGCCTAGAGTGAAAGTTAAGATGTTATTGAGCATGAAGATGTCTGAGAACAGTTTCAGACTTTAGAGAAGAGACTTTGAGCTATGGAGGGCAATGAGTTCTTCAGTGTTGATGTTAACAACATGTGCTTAGTTTTAGACTTTGTGATGCCTGCAAAATTCAAAACTCTTAAGTTTGAGAAATACAAGGGGCATACTTGTCCGAGAAGTCATTTGATCATGTACTTCAGGAAGATGGCTGCTTATACCAACAATCAGAAGTTGCTCATTCATTGCTTTTAGGACAGTCTGAGTGGTGCTTCACTCAAGTGGTATATGTGACTTGAAAGGAACCGTATCCAATTATTCCAGGACTCAGCTGATGCTTTCATGAAGCAATACAAGTAAAAACATGACATGGCTCCTGACCTTCGTTAACTGCAAAATATGTCTCAGAATGAGAAAGAATATTTCAAGGAGTACGCTCAATGTTGGAGAGAAATGGCCTCTCAAGTTGAACCACTTCTAGCTGGGAAATAACTCACAGGAATGTTTATGGATACCTTATCCCGTTTATATTGAGAAAATAAGATTGGTAGTGTGTCTTCCATCTTCACAGGCTTGGTGACTATTGGTCATAGGTTATAAGAAGGCATTAAGAATGGTAAAGTGTCTAGAGCTGCTTAATCTTCTAATGGTACAAAGAAATCCATTGGGAATTTTCAAAAGAAGAAAGAATTTGAAGCTAATGTTGTTTCTGAGGAAAGAAGAAGACCTCTCCATAGGCATACGTATTATGATTAACCACAAGTAGATGTTGTTTCTCCTATGGTCGGTGCTCAACCAGTTCAGGTTCCTCAACATCAGACAATTAGAAAAAATGAGAATCGCAATTGGACTCGCTTTGATCCTATTCTTATGACGTACACTGAACTGTATCATGCCATGGTCCAGAGAGGTTTTATTTCAACTAGCCCTCTTATTCCTCTAGATCCTCTTCCAGCCAGATTCAGGTCTGACCTTCATTGTGAGTTCCATCAAGGAGTTGTCGGCCATGATTTGGAAAACTGTTACTGAAGGCTAGAGTGCAAGAATTGGTGATGGAAAAGATTCTCTCCTTCTAGGATAAATGTCCTAATGTCAACAACATTCCATTTCCAGGCCATGAAAAGTGAAGCTTCAGTCAAGCCAGCCTATCTCCTAAAGCCGGTGTTTAAGACAGGAAAACTCATCATTGTTGTTGATTCGTCACTAGATCATGTTTCTTTCTGTTTGCATTTCTCTTTAATTGTATTGATTGTTTACTTTGGAACTTTGTTTGTACTTTCATGTTAATTTTAATGAAATGAGCATTGAAATGTTTTAATTCAAATCATTTTCATTTACTACTGTAATACGGTGGGAGAACTAACTTATTTTTGCATTTTATCGCAAATGTTGCAGATAGCAAGAGTCGCCACCAACTTTTCTTTTATCCTGAAATTCTGGCCGCAGATACTCAATGTCACGTTCAATGTTATGACACCGTATCTGACTTTCTATAAGACAGTAAATACAAAAACAGTAAAGAACACAGTCAATTGTTTACCCAGTTCAGTGTGCAACAACACCTACTCTGGGGGCTACCAAGCCAGGGAGGAAATCCACTATAAGAGATATTAATTCAGGAATAAACCAACCAGTTTATCTCCTTCACTCAAGACCTACCCAATGCAACTTCAATCTAAGTACAACTTAAACCTGAGTTCCTACTCACTCCCCCTCAATCACAGCAGTGATACTTAAAACAATTGACTAATGATTTAATGAAGACACTCTTCAAAACATACACTTGATTATGCTTCACAGCTTTTTAATCAAGCAACACAAACACTCTTGCTTCACAGCTTTGAGTGATACATAAACCTAACTTGACTTTGCTTCAAAGCTTTAGTCAAGAGACACAAAACACTCTTGCTTCAAAGCTTTGAGTGATACAAAACCCTTACAATTAAAACCTATTCCAAGTCACTTATCACAATGATACTTGCTTGGATTACAATAGTTAAAACTATACAGCTTCTAAATGATCTTCTGTCAAAAGGGATAAATTCCAAACAACAGCCCTGTTGAATATATAGCAGCTGCTTCTTCAGTTAGGGTTTCCACAAAAAGCTAGGGTTAATTCCGTTTTGACCTTAAGACTTGGTCACAGGACTTTATCAACCAGGTTAGGGTTGAGCTAGGTTAACCCCAAGACCACGAGAGATTTTGTTCTGGAAAGACTGAGTCATTTTCCTGAAAAAACTCAGAATTAACCAAACTGCATAACTGTTAGTTCAGAACAGGATGTCTTAACATTCGTTATGACATCTGAATTCCTGTTTACTAATTTTAGTAAATGTGATCATTTTGCAAAATGCTCAGATACACACTTATAAACAGCAGCACCTGTATGACATTATTTTTCTGCAAAGGTACCTAATAAATCAGTACCTAATAAACTAGAATGTTATGACATCAGTCATGACATTCACACACCTGGTTTTACCAAAAATGCATGCCAATAACTAAACAACTACAAACTCCCCCTTTGGCAGATTTTTGGCTAAAGCCCCTAAGCAATCAGAGATAGATAGCAGCAGAATAAATATGACTGCAGAAAAATAGAGTCTAATAATGTCTACCAAAATATATCTCCCCCTCTTTAGCCACAAATGGGCCAAAGATACATGTTCTTAAAAGTTATACAGTCATCCCAAAAGTAAAAAAACAACAACTAAAAACTGAACACACTTGCAAGCTCCACCAGGGACCAGCATCAACTCCACCAACCTTTAAGCACTGTCCCCTTCAGAGGAGCTAGTTTCTTCAGTATTGAGTTGATCTTCAGCAGCACCCTCTTCCCTTCTGTTTCCTTCAGCTTCCTCCTTTTCTAACCTGACAATTAGGTTTTCTAGGGTCTTTTTCCTAGTCTCCAGCTCTTTGCAGGTCTCTTTTAATACAGCTATAACATCAGATGTTTTGGACTGAGTCTTTACAGATGATGTCTCAGCTGATGTTATGACAATATCAGGAGCATGAGATCCCTGAAACAGCTTGTAGTGTAACCCAAGAGCAGGAGCTCTTTTGCAAGCAGTATCTCTTGCCACCAGGATATCAGGGTACTGTGCAAGGATAATTCCACACAGGAGGGAGGGAAAGGCAATAGGGCCTTTGACAGCAAAGCTACCAGCATGTTTTAGAGTTTGTTCAAAAATATACCTGCCATAGTCAAATTCAGTCTTGGTTCCCACAGCATAAATAAATCTCCCCAATCCTGTAGAGATAGTAGATTTATGGTTTGTAGGGACCCAGTTGGCCGCACCAATCTTGTGCAGGATGGCAAATTTCATGCTTAGTTTGCTGGCATTCAGCTTGCCTTTCAAGGGCAAGCACTTGACTTGTCTTGCTGTGATGGTTTGACAAACTTCATTGTCAGTGACTTCCAGTTCAGGGCAATCCTCATTTGATCTTCCAAGAAATTTGTTAATTTCTGATGGAGAGAAATTAACCATTCTTCCTCTAACATAAACACATTCATAGTCAGCTGACCTTCCATTAGCACATTCATCAGTCAAGTTTACTATAAATTCCTTGACCATATTTTCATAGCACTTGGTAAATTTTACCACAGTCTTCATCAGTCCAGCAGTTTTAATCAGGTCCATGATTTCCTTGCACTCCATGGCATCATTGTTTAGCTCTCTTTCTAAAGCTATTCTCTTCAAGCAAACATACTTCCATCTGTTGGCATTGTCAGGGTGGTGAAAAGAGATGTTGTCTGTTGGGACTTCAGGAACTCTAGCCATTTTGCTGGAGGGGAGTTTCCTTCTGATAGGAATTTCTTCAGCATCAATCTCAAACTCTGATTCCTCATCAGAATCAGGAGACTCAGGTTCTTTTCTTTTCTTTGTAATTGGTTGTCTACCAGCATGCACTTGGGCTTTCACCTTCCCTTTGGACTGACCAGT
Organism: Vicia faba; assembly: GCA_948472305.1. Lineage (NCBI taxonomy): Eukaryota > Viridiplantae > Streptophyta > Magnoliopsida > Fabales > Fabaceae > Vicia > Vicia faba. The sequence goes on along the minus strand of OX451741.1, from coordinate 1,517,417,338 downwards.
TTTCACAGATTCTACCCCAGTCTTGCCTTCAGCCTTGGATTTCTTATTAGCAGGTTTCTCTTTGGTCATACATTGTGCAGCATTCTGATTACCCTTTATTTTCATCATTCTCCTAGCTATGCTAGGGTTTACATTGGCAATTAGATCATTGTCTGAGTATTCCTCATCCACATCAATGACAGGTGGATCAACAGTCTTCTCTGAAGGGTTCTGAGTGTTGTCATTTGGTGTCACAACATTCTCAGAGACATCTACATTTGCTTCAACATTTGGGCTTGCTGATTCTTGATTTAATGGGACAGAAATCCCCGGTACAGAGTGGTTTTCGCTTAGTATTCTTGTAACAAGCCTAGTAATTGCTTGATGTACTTGAGCTGATCCTTCCCTATTTGGTACAGAGGAAGAAGGATGAGAAGGATTACCAGAAGCAGTAGCTTGAGCTCTTCCTGCATGCCTAGTTCTCAGCTTTTTGACTTTGGAGGGGTCAGTTGCCATTTCTCTGAGAGGAGTGATCTCCAGGACTTCAAAATCTATGCATGTGGTGATTGCTCGAGAATCTTGGTTAGATGATGAAGATGAAGTGGTCGCCTTGGTTGAAGATGATGTTTGAGACATTTTGATTGACTTAGAGCACCAGTAGCAATTTGAGAGAAAACTTTGATTGAGAGAAAGGAATAGGTTTCAAAGTCGAGAGAGGTAGGAGGCAAATGAGAGTCTATTCAACTTCTTAATAATTTTGAAAGAATTGGAAAAACATATGATTAACCCACTAAAAATAGACTTAACAAAAATAACTCCTTCAACCCTTGCTTTAAGCAAAATTAATTGCTATAATTTCTCATGTTGGCAAATACCCATCTTGCCCCTCAAGTTTTCAAGTTGATTTCCATCAAGAGCCTTGGTAGAAAAATTAGCCAGCTGAGGCTTAATGATACCATGTTCCAGTTTAATTGTCTTATTCTCTACAAGATCAATGTGCTTGGTCCTGCTATGCTGAATAGGGTTCTTGGAAATATTGATTGTATTCAGATTGTCACAATGCAATGTCACAACATCTTGTGAGACATTATACTCAGTGAGCATCTGTTTTGTCCAGATAATTTGAGAACAGCTACTACCAGCTGCAACTATTTTAGCACAGAGTTGAAAAGGCAATCTTTTGACATGAATCATAGCTCTGGAAGATTCCTGTATGATCCTATTTTTCCTTCTGTCAACTCCATTTTGATGAGGAGTTATAGGAGAAGAGACTTCATGACTCATTCCTTCTGAGAAACAGAATTTATTAAACTTGTTGTTTCCAAATTCCTTGTCATGATCACTTCTGATTCTGACAATACATCCTTCTTTTTGAGTTTTCTTGCACTGTTCTCTAAAAACTTCAAGGTTATTCACCACATCATAGACATATCTCTTTTTACCAAGCCTTTCAATTTGATGTTCACCACAAACCCTCCTTTTATCAATTTGCAGTCTTGGAATCCTTCTGACTGCTTCCATAGAGATAGTTCTTTTCATTCTTCTTAGATGAAGATGGCCAAGTTTATGGTGCCACAGTTTCATCTCTTTTTCTTCTTTGGTAATAGAACACATAGTGGAGTTATTAGTGTTCTCAGGCTGCCACAAGTAACAGTTATCTTTAGATCTGATTCCTTTCATTACAACTTCTAGTTTTTCATTAATTACTAGACATTCAGATTTTGAGAAGTTGACCTTGAATCCTAGATCACACAATTGACTGATACTAATGAGATTAGTAGTCAGGCCTTTTACCAATAGTACTTCATTCAGATTTGGAACTTCAGGGCAGTCCAAATTACCAACTCCTTTGATTTCACCTTTAGCACCATCTCCAAAGGTCACATAACTAGTGGTGTGAGGTTTAACATGATTGAGAATGTTCTTTATTCCAGTCATGTGCTTAGAGCACCCACTGTCAAAGTACCAGTCTTCCTTTGCAGAGACTCTCAGGGAAGTGTGGGCTATCAGGGCAGTAGCCTTTTTCTTCCATTGAGGAGTATGTGGTACCCTTTTAGACTTAGGTTTAACACTTGGGCTCTGATTAGGGTATCCATACAATCTGAAGCAGAAAGGCTTAATGTGACCATACCTCCCACAATGATGACATCTCCATCTTTAGTACTTTTTCTTCATATATCTTTGTTCCTGATGTTGAGAGTTGTGTTGAGACATCTGCTTTGACATTTGTTTAACAGGCCTGATCTTCTTGTCTGCACCAGATTTCTTAGCTTCCACAAATCCTAGTCCAGATTTGTTTCCCACATTTTGTCCAACCTGAAGGATCTCTTCCAATTTGTCTGTTCCATTTGTCAGCATCTTGACAGATTCGGTCATTTGGTTCAGTTGTGAGTTCAACAATTGAACTTCCCCTTCTAGATGACTTATAGTTTCAAGGTCTGCCCTTTTTTCAGCCTCCAGCTTTATGATGAGTTTTGATTGTTTCTCATTCTGCACACAGACTTCAGCACTTCTGATACACAATTTCTTGTAAGTATCAGCCAGTTCTTCAAATGTCACTTCTTCATCACTAGTGTCACTTTCAGAGGTACAAACACCAGTTAGAGCAGTAACCAGTTTGGCTGATTCTTCTTCAGAATTACTTTCTGAATCACAGTCAGACCAAGTAACGGTCATTTCTTTCTTTTGTTTCTTAAGAAAGGTAGGACATTCAGCTCGAATATGCCCATATCCTTCATAACCATGGCATTGAATTCCTCTGCCTTGATTTCCCTTCTCTTCTGACCTTGGTCTTCTGCTGGAACTGTCAATGTCAGAGGGAATGTTATGAACATTAGACCTTGACTTTGGATCTATTCTTTTGATGAGTTTGTTGAATTGTCTTCCAAGCATGGCTATACCTTATGAAATATTTTCTTCTTCATCCTCCTTATTTTCAACATCAGTGTTGGATACAAGTGCTATGCTCTTGTTCTTCTTGTCACCATTTTCAGTGATCCCCATCTCAAAAGTCTGAAGAGACCCAATAAGTTCATCCACTTTCAACTTGCTGATGTCCTGGGCTTCCTCTATGGCAGTTACCTTCATTGCAAATATTTTAGGCAAGGATCTGAGAATCTTTCTCACCAATTTTTCTTCTGACATTTTTTCTCCCAGTGCTCCTGAGGTGTTGGCAATCTCCAAGATGTTCATGTGAAACTCATGAATGGTTTCATCTTCCATCATTTTTAGATTCTCAAACTTGGTAGTCAACATCTGAAGCCTTGACATTTTTACTTTGGAAGTGCCCTCATGGGTAGTTTTGAGAGTGTCCCAAACTTCCTTGGCCAGTTCATATTGATGTACTAGTCTGAATATGTTTCTATCAATTCCATTGAACAAGGCATTTAAAGCTTTGGAATTTCCCAGGGCTAACTCATCTTCTTCTTTACTCCAATCTTCCTCAGGCTTCAGACTGATTGTCCCATCCTTCTCAGTTATGGTGGGATGGTTCCATCCTTTGTCAGCAGCTCTCAAAGCCTTTTTGTCCAGAGATTTTAAGAAGGCAATCATACGAGGTTTCCAGTAGTCATAATTTGTTCCATCCAGAATGGGTGGTCTATTTCCAAAAACTCCTTCTTTGTCCATAGTGCCAGAAAGTGATATCCCTAGATCTCACCCAGTAATACAGGCAGGGTGCCTGCTCTGATGCCAATTGAAATTCTGGCTGCAAATACTCAATGTCACGTTCAATGTTATGACACCGTATCTGACTTTCTATAAGACAGTAAATACAAAAACAGTAAAGAACACAGTCAATTGTTTACCCAGTTCAGTGTGCAACAACACCTACTCTGGGGCTACCAAGCCAGGGAGGAAATCCACTATAAGAGATATTAATTCAGGAATAAACCAACCAGTTTATCTCTTTCACTTAAGACCTACCCAATGCAACTTCAATCTAAGTACAACTTAAACCTGAGTTCCTACTCACTCCCCCTCAATCACAGCAGTGATACTTAAAACAATTGACTAATGATTTAATGAAGACACTCTTCAAAACATACACTTGATTATGCTTCACAGCTTTTTAATCAAGCAACACAAACACTCTTGCTTCACAGCTTTGAGTGATACATAAACCTAACTTGACTTTGCTTCAAAGCTTTAGTCAAGAGACACAAAACACTCTTGCTTCAAAGCTTTGAGTGATACAAAACCCTTACAATTAAAACCTATTCCAAGTCACTTATCACAATGATACTTGCTTGGATTACAATAGTTAAAACTATACAGCTTCTAAATGATCTTCTGTCAAAAGGGATAAATTCCAAACAGCAGCCCTGTTGAATATATAGCAGCTGCTTCTTCAGTTAGGGTTTCCATAAAAAGCTAGGGTTAATTCCATTTTGACCTTAAGACTTGCTCACAGGACTTTATCAACCAGGTTAGGGTTGAGCTAGGTTAACCCCAAGACCACGAGAGATTCTGTTCTGGAAAGACTGAGTCATTTTCCTGAAAAAACTCAGAATTAACCAAACTACATAACTGTTAGTTCAGAACAGGATGTCTTAACATTCGTTATGACATCTGAATTCCTGTTTACTGATTTTGGTAAATGTGATCATTTTGCAAAATGCTCAGATACACACTTATAAACAGCAGCACCTGTATGACATTATTTTTCTTCAAAGGTACCTAATAAATCAGTACCTAATAAACTAGAATGTTATGACATCAGTCATGACATTCACACACCTGGTTTTACCAAAAATGCATGCCAATAACTAAACAACTACATATCCAATAAGGAAAGGGTGAAAAGAACAGGAAATACCTTGATAGATTTTGAGTTCAGGGGGTAGGTTATGAAAAGGGAAGGTGTTAGCACCCTTTTCATCCGTAATCATCTATGGGCTCTTAATCTCTTAGCTCACTTTAAAAATTTCCTTTTTTCGTGTGTGTGTTTGAAAATATTTTGAAAATTCTAATGAAAGGCGAACTTTGTAATAATTCTTGTATCGGTCCTCAAGAATGTATACAAAGTCCTTGTTAGAAAATATTTCATTTGTTTTGAAAGGTGTGTGTGATACGGTGGGAGAACTGACTTGGGTATTTTGCGTATGATCCTAAATGTTACGGTTAGAAAGAGTCGCCACCGACTTTTCTTTTATCCAAAAAGGAAAGGTGAAAAAGCACAGGAAAGACCTTTGAGATTATTTCTTGAGTTCGGGGGGTAGATTATGAAAAGGGAAGGTATTAGCACCCTTTTCATCCATGGTTTTCCATGGGCTCTTAGTTACTTGCTAGATCACTTGCTTTTGTTTGAAAATTGTGCTTTGTGTGGTTTTTGAAAGTATTTTGTAAAGAGGTCATTGTTTAGGCAATCTTTGTAATGATTCTCGTTCGTAAGAATGTATACAAAGATGTTGATCTTTTGAAAATGTTTTCAAGTTTGTAAGATGTTTTGAAATGTGTAGGTGTTTGTTTTGAAAATAGCAAGGATGTTTGTTTGAAATTGACCAAGTAATTAGAAGCATTCTACCTACTCAAAAGTCTTTCATTTTCATTTCCTATTTCCTTTGACATTGTTATCTTACCATTGATTTGGTAAGTAACCCTATCTTTGGATGTAAGCGGGACGGGCGTGGGTCGTCATATAACCATGATTAGAAATGTTGCAAGGTATCTTAGCATTCTTTTTTAGGTACTAAGATCATTTGGAAGGCAACTTAGATTGCGTCATCGAGGGACTATGATCTTGTATTCGCTTGTTTTTGCTAAGATACCTCACATGCATAATATGGCCATTTTGTAAGGCAACCAAGTGGAATAACCCTAGGGGTGCTTGTGTGCAAGTGTATTGATTTTTCATGCTTGATTTTGTCTTGAATTAGGGTTTTCTATTTGATTGGTTTTAGTCTTTCCATACAAACCCTAATTACTAGCATGTTATGTAAAAGCGATAAATTGCGAAATTTAAAGTTACTACGCTATTACAACATTTGTGGGGAGGACGTGTACAAATTATAAATGGGGAATTGCAAGAAATTAAAACCCTAATTATCTATTACAACCATATCGAATTTAATAAATGTACAAAAATAAATGTAAATATAATGTACAAGAATATAAAGATAATGTAAAAGGAAAAAGAAAAGAAAATTGTTTTTGTTTGAGTTTTTTTTGATGAAAGATTTTAATCCTAATTAAGTTAATAAAAGAGAGAAACTAAATAACTAGTCTAAGTTGTTTTAATAAAACTAAACCTAAATTAATTTAAGAAAAGAAATTAAATTAATTAAGAAAACAATTTTTAGGGTTTTTTATGAAAGGTTTTTAAGTTAACCTAATTAAACTAAGAGAAAATAATTAATTAATTAAAATTCCTAAATTCTAAGTTGATTTAATATAAGAAGACGATAAACCTAAGTCTAAATAATTTTGTTTAGAAAATAAAATTAAATGTTAATACTAATTTAGAAAAAAAAATATTTTAAAGTATAAACAAAACCTAATTCTAAGTATTAACAAAATAAAATAAGTGTTTAAACTAAAGTATTTAATAATTTAAATATTCAAGAAAATATATTATTTTTGGAATTTTGGTTTAAGTAAAATAAATATATAAATGAAAATAAATAAAATATAAGAGAAATGAAAAATAGTTGGGTTGGAGGTGAGAAAATAAAAACGGGTGGTGAGAAGCTCAAAAATGGTTCAGGCCCAAGATGTGTTTTTTTGTTTATATCAGAAAACAAAATAAAAATGTGTATGGGCCTGTGTATGAGAAGTAAAATGAGGGGTGAAATAGCATTCCGTCCAAGGCCCAATAACAGCAAGCCCAGGTGCTACTAGTGACCCTGCGCGTGACTTGAGTGGGGGGGTGTACTGTGGAACGCACACTTGGGCCCGTCTGATGTTGATCCAGTGATCATGAATGATGTCACATGGTAGCTAATGGTGAGGCGCTGGCATGGAAGTGATAATCCTGCAACCACAAGGGTGGTGACAAGTGTCACCACCAAATAAAATTATTTTAAAAAAACAAATATAATAAAACAAAAACTAATTATTTTAATCAAAAAGAGATAAACATGTTATCTCTCTTCTTCCCTGCGTCCTCTCGCCTCTCTCCATCTTTCTTCGCCGGAAATCTCCCTAACGGCGGCAGGCGGAGGAGATTTCTCTGATATATTTTTTTTTGCATGTTTAGCTCCGTCTTTTTCTCCTCTATCTAAACCCGTGGCTCGTTTTTACAGATGCTCAACGATTTCGTGGAGATCTTGAAAGGGAAGGTTGAAACCCTAGGTGCTTGAAAAAATAAAATCTGACGGTGATAATTGTTAGAACAAGATTAGTTCTGATCATATCTTAGAGTTTTGATGATAACAATAAATTATATTTTAGATAATTAATACTCTGATGAACGTATTTAACTGTTTCAGATAATGTTCTGACAGAAGCATTTTGATGTGCTGAGCTGAAAATAAATGAAGAAGTTCTTTGATGAAAGAACTATTTGTTTGAGCGCAACTGCTGATGCTGACTCTGGTAAGATAATTATTTAAATGCATCTTCTAACGCTTAGCAGGATTCCTTGTTCAAAAGTACCTTTAAAGCAAGTGCTATTCAGAAGTTTATTTGAAAGCAAGCGCTGATCAAAAGTACTTAGCAAGCAAAGCGTTGTTTAGAAGATATGCAAGCATGTTCTGAATTCAAGACGTGAAGCAAGTTCTGAAAGAATGTAAAAGCTAACAAGTCTTGTCAAGCTTCAGGAAACATGCTCTTACAAGTGTCGTTTGCTCATTTAATGCTAAGACGGCTTCTTGCACTCATATTATTCATACACTTTGTGCAATATTATTCTTAGTGAAAAATCACAGTTGTGATATAGCTTTATTAGAAGCAAACTTTATTTCACTATCTGTAAAGATTAAACTCTTGAAATTGTTCCTTGAGAGACCAAGTTTGGTCAGATTTCTCAAGTAGACTAGGACTAGTTTAAGTCTTAGTGGTGTTAGTCACTTGTAAGATTACTTGTGCATTGTTAGTCACAACAGTTGTTGTGTGTTTGTAATCAGTTGATTATAGTGAATTAAGTCCTTGTTGAGAAAGGCGAAATCACCTTGACGGGTGGACTAGAGTAGTTTGAGTTCAAACGAACCAGGATAAAAATAGTCTTGTCTTTCCATTTTTGTTGAGCCTTTAAGAAAAAGAAAAAGAGAAACTTATTCAACCCCCCCCCCCCTTATAAGTGTTTTCTCACCCTTCAATTGGTATCAGAGCTTGACTCTGAGCACAACACTTAACCGTGTCAGGAAAAGATCCAAAAGAAAACACAAATGGCTGCTGAACAAAACAATAATAGTTACAACAAACCTCCTGTATTTGATGGAGAATATTTTGAGTATTGGAAAGATAGGCTAGAAAGTTTCTTTCTAGGCCATGATAGTGATTTATGGGATATAGTCTAGGATGGTTACACACATCCTACGGACTCAGAAGGAAACAAGGTTGATAGAAAAAATATGGATAGACAATAAAAAACTGATTTTAAAAATCATCATAGAGCTAGAAATATTTTTCTAAATGCTATCTCTAAAGTGGAATATGAAAAAAAATCACAAATAGAGATACAACACATGATATGTTTGAGTCTCTTAAAATACTCATGAAGGAAATGCTCAAGTAAAGGAGTCTAAAGCTCTGGATCTAGTCCAAAAGTATGAAGCCTTCAAAGTAGAAGAAAGTGAATCTATAGAAGCAATGTTCTCAAGGTTTCAAACTCTGATCGCTGGTCTGAGAGTTTTGAACAAGGGATACACTAAAGCAGATCACTATAAAAAGATCATCAAAAGCTTACCCAGAAGATGGGAACCAATGGTCACTGCTTTCAAAGTTTCAAAAGATCTGAATAACGTGTCTCTGGAAGAACTCATCAGCGCTCTTAGAAGTCATGAGATAGAACTTGATGAGCACGAGCCTCAGAAGAAAGGTAAGTCTCTTGCCCTTAAATCAATTAAGAAAAATGATACTAATGCTTTTCAGGATGAAGAGGAAAACTCTGAAGAATCTGCGTCAGAAGAAGACGAACTATCCTTGCTCTCCAGAAGGATCAATCATCTGTGGAAGCACAGACAGAACAAGTTCAGGAACTTCAAGAAGTCAGAAGATAAACCAGAATCTTCTGGACATAAAAAGTCAAACAGAAGAGAGATAATCTGTTATGAATGCAAAGTAACTGGACACTACAAGAGTGATTGTCCAAAACTTCAAAGAGAAAAACCAAAGAAAAAGTTTGGTAAAAAGAAAGGGATGATGGCAACCTGGGAAGATTCAGAATCCTCTGAAGATGAATCTGATTCTGAAGATGAGAACGCCAACCTAGCTCTGATGGCTACCATAGAAGATGACTCAGACTGTGATTCAGAACCAAGAGAGGTATTTTCTGAATTTACTAGAGATGAACTTGCTGATAGTTTATCAGAACTTCTGGACAACTATAGTCAGCTCAAAATCAAATACAAGAAACTCAAGAAGAGTCTTGCATCTGATCTTGAGAAACATGAAACAGAAGAATCTGAACTAATAGAAAATATTTTTAAACTTAAAGAAGAAATTCAAAATGTTTAAAAAATTTCTAGTTCAGAGTCTGTGCCTAGTTCAAAAGATATTCTGAAAGAATATGACTGTAGCTTTCAAACTTTTCTGACTAAAAGCATAGATAAAAAAAGCAAAATGGCTTCAATGATCTATGGAGTTAGTGGGAAAAACAGAAGAGGAATTATATATGAACCTCCCAAAGGGAAGGAGACATATATACCAAAACCTGTTGCTAAGATGACTTTCACTTACAAACCTCTGAACAAACAATTCATGTTTGGACACTCACATGATATAAAATATACATCACATTCTGGAAAATCTTATGCTAACCCAAAGTTCAAACAAAACTTTAAACACTCTAACCTAAGAGGACCCAAAAAGATATGGGTACCTAAGGATAAAATAATATTTGTTGCAGATGTCCTTAACAGCTCAATTGAGATACCAGTCATGGTACCTGGACTCTGGGTGCTCACGACACATGATGGGAAAAAAGTTTATGTTCCAAAACCTGGAATTTAAAGCGGAGGAGACGTGAAGTTTGGAGGTAATCAGAAAGGGAAGATTATTGGTTCTGGAACCATTGGAAACGGTAACATTCCTTCTATCTCTAATGTTTTATTAGTAGAAGGATTAGCGCATAACCTACTGTCCATAAGTCAATTAAGTGACAATGGTTATGACATTATCTTCAATTAAAGTTCCTGTAAATCTGTTAGTCAAAAAGATGGATCAATCCTCTTTTCTGGAAAGAGAAAGAACAACATATACAAAATTGATTTGTCAGATCTTAAATCTCAGAATGTTAAATGCCTTTTGTCTGTTAGTGATGAGCAATGGGTATGGCACAGAAGATTGGGACACGTCAGTTTAAGAAAAATCTCTCAACTAAATAAATTAAATTTAGTCAGAGGACTTCCCAATCTGAAGTACAACTCAGAAGCTCTGTGCGAAGCATGTCAAAAAGGAAAATTTTCAAAACCTTCCTTTAAATCCAAAAATGTTGTTTCTTCCTCTAGGCCATTAGAACTACTTCATATTGATCTGTTTGGGCCAGTTAAAACTGCATCCATCAGAGGCAAGAAGTATGGATTGGTCATTGTTGATGACTTCAGCACATGGACATGGGTCAAGTTTTTAAAACACAAGGATGAGTTACATTCTGTGTTCATTGACTTCTGTAACCAAGTGCAAAATGAAAAAGATTTTAAAATTATAAAAGTCAGAAGTGATCATGGTGGTGAATTTGAAAACCATTATTTTGAAAAATATTTTAAATAAAATGGTATTGTTCACAATTTCTCTTGTCCTAGAACTCCCCAACAAAATGGAGTTGTAGAACGAAAAAATAGAACATTACAAGAAATGGCCAGAACCATGATCAATGAAACTAATATGGCAAAGCACTTTTGGGCAGAAGCTGTGAACACAACATGTTACATTCAGAATAGAATCTCTATAAGACCTATTCTTGAAAAGACTCCCTATGAATTGTGGAAAAACAGAAAACCCAACATTTTTTATTTCCATCCTTTTGGATGTACTTGTTTTATTCTGAACACTAAAGAAACTCTAAACAAGTTTGATTCTAAAGCACAAAAGTGTTTTCTGCTTGGATATTATGAACACTTAAAAGGTTATAGAGTATACAACACAAAAACTCTGATTGTTGAAGAATAAATCAAAGTCAGGTTTGATGATAAGCTTGGCCAGCAACAGCCAAAGCAAATTGATTTATCGGTAGGTACAAAAGATCATCCCTCGAACTCTGAAACTTCAGAAGGAAAAGAAGACTCAGAAGCAAAGGAAGACTCAGAAGATCATCCTCTTGAAAAGGCTCTGGATAATCTCAGAATCTCTGATCAACCCACTCAGAAAAGGTTTCCTAGAATCTCTTCAGCTCATAAAGAAGACGTAATCATTGGAAGAAAAGAAGATCCCATCAGAACAAGATCCTCTCAAAATCAATGAAGAATCATTGTTTGGATTGGTATCTCTGATTGAACCAAATTCTATTGATGAAGCTCTGGAAGACAATGATTGGATCTTAGCAATGCAAGATGAACTCAATCAATTTTCCAGAAATGATGTATGGGATCTAGTTCCAAGACTCAAAGGATTCAACATTATAGGAACCAAATGGGTTTTCAGAAAAAAACCGAACAAGCAAGGAGAGGTGATCAGAAACAAAGAACGACTGGTTGCACAGGGTTATAGTCAACAAGAAGGAATTGATTATAATGAAACCTTTGCCCCAGTCGCCAGGTTAGAGTCTATTAGATTATTAATTTCTTTTGTTGTTCAAAATAACATTTCATTATATCAAATGGATGTTAAAAGTGCATTTTTAAATGGATTTATAGAAGAAGAAGTTTATGTCCATCAACCTCCTGGCTTTAATGATTCAAAACATCCAGAACATGTTTTTAAATTAAAAAAGTCCTTGTACGGTTTAAAACAAGCTCCCAGAGCTTGGTATGATCATCTGAGTAATTTTCTTTTAGAAAAAGATTTTACCAGAGGGAAAGTGGACACAACTCTTTTCAGAAAGACATTTAAAAATGATATGTTAATTTATCAAATTTATGTTGATGATATAATCTTTGGAACCTCTAATATCTCCCTTGGAAAATAATTTGCTAAGGCCATGCATGCAGAATTTGAAATGAGCATGATGGGAGAATTGAAGTTCTTTCTGGGAATTCAAATGAACCAGACTCCAGAAGGTACTTACATACATCAGACGAAGTATGTCAAAGAACTTCTGAAGAAATTTCAGATGTCAGAGAGCAAAGATGCTAAGACACCAATGCATCCAACCTGCATTCTGGGAAAAGATGAGGTAAGTATGAAGGTAGATCAGAAGCTCTACAGAGGTATGATTGGATCCCTTCTCTATCTGACTGCATCTAGACCTGATATACTATTCAGCGTGTGTTTATGTGCTAGATTCCAATCAGATCCTAAAGAATCTCACTTAACTGCTGTTAAGAGAATTATGAGGTATCTGAAAGGTACTACTAATCTGGGTTTGTGTTACAAAAGATCACAAGATTACATACTAGTAGGTTATTGTGACGCTGACTTTGCTTGAGATAGAATTGAAAGAAAGAGCACCTCTGGAAGCTGCCAGTTTCTGGGTGACAATCTTATCTTGTGGTACAGCAAGAAGCAAGCAACAATTGCAATTTCAACCACAGAAGCTGAGTATATATCTGCTGCTGGATGTAGTTCTCAGATGATTTGGATGAAAAGTCAGCTAGAAGATTTTAATCTTTATGAAAGTAAGATTCCTATATTCTGTGACAATACTTCTGCTATTTGTCTCTCTAAAAATCCAATTTTACATTCTAAAGCTAAACATATTGAAATTAAATATCATTTTATAAGGGACTATATTCAGAAGGGAATTTTAAATTTAATTTTTGTAAAAACAGACCATCAATGGGCTGACATTTTTACCAAACCCCTTTTAGAAGATAGATTTAAATTCATTTTGAAAAATATTTGTATGGAATTATGTCATGAATAAAATAATATTTATCTTCTGTGTTTGACTTCAGAATGTTCTGAAATGAATGTTCTGATTAACAACTCTTCAGAAGTTAGAAGAGAAGTTACATCATAAGCTATATGCAAAGTTCTGAAATGTTCTAACGTTTCATTTCTAGTATAGTTCAAAAATTCATTAGAACAAACAACTGTCCCATGCAACCTTCAGGAGATGAACACGTGGTGTGTTTCTGAAAGGTCACGCGTGCAAAAGCTACTAACGCCTTTCTAGGTAACTGTTATGATTAGCTCTAATCTCACGTTTTCCCCTCAATTTTCAAAATCATTAAATGCTTGTAATGATTAGATTCTTTTTAATTTTTTTTTCAAAAACTCTTTTTACAGTTTTATTTCTAAACCTATTTCTGAAAAATCTTCATATAAATACTTTTGAAAAAGCCCTTTTTCACTTTTTACCTTCTCCTTCAAAAATCCAATCGTCTCTGATTTTTTTTGAAACCCTTTTTTTCTTCTCTCAAATCTAAGAGCTCCAATGACTTCCTCCTCTACTCATTCTGAGAACACCCACTCTGAGCAGTACATCGTTCCTGAGAGAACAACTCTCATTCCAGTGGATAGCTTAGAAGTATTAAGTGAAATAATGGTGGACTTTGAGAATCTTAAAGCTAATGGTTTTGATCTTATTCTTACTATTGAGTTTCAAGGCTAGGGAAACTTCTTTGACCGTCTAGTTGGTCCATTTTTTCCACACCTTGTTAAGGAATTCTGGATACATGCAATTTCTTCTCCTAAAGTCATCCTCTATTTTGTGATGGGTAAGGAAATATCCATTACTGAAAATCAAATCAGAAAACTACTAGGTTTTGAAGGACATGGAGTGACAGGTGTTGTACCCCAAAATTTTCCCTCCCATATTCTTCAAGATTTGTCAAAAGCATGCTTCAAAATTCCCCAAGGGTTGCACAGTTCAAGGGCCTCCTAACAGTCAAAATTAGGGTTTTGGTTCTGACAAAGTAAATGAAGTTTCCAAGGGTCCAATCAAGTCCTACATGCCTACAGACATGATCAAGCATCCTCAGGCCAAGTTTCAAGACTTACAGCACAAAATTGCACAGTCAAAAACCTTAATTGCACTACAGTCAACTGTAGGGGCAAAATGGTCATTTGACAGTCAAAAGTCCAAATTTTTGGTAAAACATCTCATTTTGAAGCCACAAACATCATTTGATCAATGCTTGACCATGATTCTCAAAGCTTGGCTCAAAAATCATCAAGATGCAAAAGTTTCCATATTTGGACAGTTGAAAAAGTCAACTGTAAATTGACCAGGGCATAACTTCCACATGGATTATCAGAAAAATTCCATCCAAAGCTCATTTTGAAGATAAAGACATTTCCTACAACTCCTCTTCACACTTCAAGTCCAAGAAATGCTCTCACAAAAAGTTATCAATTTCAACATTATAGGTCATTTTCAAAAGTCAACAAAAAGGGACTTTAAGTCAAAGGCCATAACTTGAGATTGGTAAATCAAAATGACATGGGACAAAAGGCATTGGTTAGAGGACTCAAAGACCTTTCCAAAATATCCAAGAACATGAGCAAAGCTTAAAAATTGAGCAAGTTGTGCCTTGTGAAAGTTGGGAAATATTTGGATATTTTGAAAAGTCAACATTGCTTCAAATGACCTAAAAATGCTAATGGGCCTCTTTTTCTTCCACAATTCATCATCCAAGACATGTGCACGACCATGTGGCCCAAAGGAAAGTTTTTTATCATTTTTATTTATTTATTTGGATTTTTTATTATTAATAATTCATTTAATTAATTAAAATACATGAAAAATACCAAACCAATGCAATCAAATCTTTTTATGCAGGGAATGAGCTTAAGATTTCGTGCATGACCAAATATAGAAAGAATCAAGTCAATTGGCCATGATTTGTATCAAATATGCTTGAAAAAGATTGGAAAATTATGGTTTGAAAATCAAATATTTTTCACATCAATGCATGGATTCTTTGGACAAAAAACCAACCCTAATCATTCACATGTATATATGGATGCAAACCCTACTCCTCATAAGCTCCAAGCTGCGCCATAGACAAAGAACAAAACTTGAGTTTTTGCCAAGAAAGTTGAAAACTGAAAACTAGGTTTTAGGGCTTTTCAAGGTCAAATAATCACTCCATTAGCTTGCCAAGGTTGCCAGGAGACGATTCCAATCAAGAACTTTGTCCCATACTCGAGGAGGTGGTATATCTGAGTCAAGCTTTGCACGAAAAATTCCATAATCGAATCATGAATCTCATGCATTTTTCTTGCGTTTTCTTTATTGATTTATGTTCCTTGATTAATTCTGAAGCTAACCACATGGATTAATTGAGTTTTTATACACTATACACGAATCTGCCATTGTTGTCTTTTAGGGTTTTTCAAGCTTTGAATTGGGTACTTTTAAATACTGTAAAATTGGAAGCTCTCAGTACCATGACCAAACTCAGCGTGATTGGACGATGTGGAAACGACCCTCGCGCCTAATTTATGTGGCCGGACGGCCTAATCGCTATTATCAAATCAAGCATGTTTTGGGGGGGTTCAAAACCCCCGCTAACCATCTTTTGTTTCAGGGAAAATATAAACCACGAAGAAGATGATGAAGTGGAAGGCAGCGATTGGTTCATTCAAAATTTCGCGCGAAAAAGACACCAACGCTTTGTTTTATTTTATATTAATTGATTGTTATTCATTATACAACGCGTGTAGAGTGCTTCAGTGGCAAGGCTTGGTAGTGGTAACCTCTAGGACCTGGGTTCGATCCCAGGTCCCCCCCCTTTCCTTATATTTTTCCTTTAATTATCATCCTATGCAGTTTCAATACAGGGAGTCTACCATGCAACTCACCATCCAGCTTGCCACGCATATGCCAAGATCAATCAGAGGGCCACAGCTTGAGGAACATAGTGGACATGAGTCAACACCTTCACACGCTGGCAAGGGAAGTAAAAAAGGGCCTTAAAACCTTGGGCCAGAATTGCTACAATACACCTCTCAATTGGGGACAGACCCCCCTAGGTTTGCAACATCTTTTCTATTTTATTTTATTTTTTATTTTGATTCAATTATTTCCTTTTTCTAACTTAATTCTTTAATTTAATTATTTTTCGTAAAAATATAAAAAAAACAATAAAAAATCAGAAAAAGACAAAATTAAATATATTGTTATTTAACTAATATTTTTGTAAATAAAGTTTTGTATCAATCAATTAGTTTTAATTTAGGAGTAAATCTTAATATTTTTCTAATAAACTTAAAATTGGTAGAATTAGGGTTTCAAGCATTTTTCATCTTTTTTATTTTACTATATTAATTATTAATTCTTAATTAGTTATTTTTACAAATCAAGTTGCAATTAATTAATTAGGCTTAATTTTAGATAATTGTCATATTTTCTTAATAAACTAAAAAAAATTAGAATTAGGGTTAGCATTTTAATTTCAATTAATCTTTCTCATTAAAACCATAAATGCAAAAAATCTCAAAAAAATAATTTCTTTTTTAATTTCATTAATTTAATAATCATTTAATTTAATTTCATTAAAAAAGGGGTCCAACACCCTCGTTTCTCATTTTAACTCATATTCGCGCACTTTATTTATTTCTTGTAAATATTAATGTACCTCTCCCAAAGCCTTGTAAACTCGGACATTTTAATCTTTCGCACTTTACTTTAATTATTTATTTTCTGTCAAATCGGGTCCTGGATTAAATTTGGCGATGTGGACCCGCGCCTTTATAATAGTTTAGAACTTTTAATTTCTGCATCTTTTTAACTGTTAAATAAATGCATGCAAGAATGAATGGCCTAGAATAAAAACAAACGCATAGATCACTTTGACATGACAAGACAAAAATAAATGAACATGACACACAAATCACACACCACCCCTAGGGTACGCCTCACTGTTGCCTTGCCTCTCGAAAGGTTATCGTCGAGTAGAGGATGTCTTAGTAAGTCCTCATGATCCGGGAACCTGGCATGAGGGTAGCTTCTAAGGTGTCTTCCCATTGCTCTGGTGATCACCATGTCCCGAACCTCGAATTGACCCGAACACCTCCAACGGTGGTGCTACCTACCTCTCAATGGTGGGATGGCACTACTTTAAAGGACATTTACACAGACGAATTCCTTAGGGTAGGTAGACGACTCTAGATACTTGCTCTAATTTCAAAACAAATTCAAAAATACTTTTCACACCGACACCTTTTCAAAAAGCTTTCGAAAGCAATTTTTCAAACACTCTTGAGGACCGATACAAGAGTCGAACTGGAATTTTTCAAAGAAACTTTTTTAAAACCCACAGTTGAAAAGCAAACAAACCATTTTGAAAACACAAATGAGCAAGTATCTAAGAGCCCATGGATAACCATGGATAGAAAGGGTGCTAACACCTTCCCTTTCTATAATCTACCTCCCGAACCGAGAGCAATCTCTATAAGGAATTTTTCTGTGCTTTTGTCCTTTCCATTTGGAGAAAATAAAAGACGGTGGCGACTCTTGCTTCCGCGACATTTCGCGAACCAGCGTTAAACAGTCAGTTCCAGATCCACCGATCACAGAACTGGCGACTCTGCTGGGGACTTAACTTAAAGTGAGGTGTACCTTAGGGTTAGTTCATAACTGTGTTTTCAATTGTATTGACTTGTCTGCTTTAAATTTGTGGGTTGCATGGGAGTTACATAGATCCTAACCCGGATCTGGGGATACCCTGTTTAGGTAGCATAAGCTGTGACGGACCTGTCCGGCGTAGATCGACACGGGTGAAACAGTGGCTACGTTGGTGTGGCACCTTGGTCTGTACCGATATCCCTTGTGTTGCAACGAGGAGAATATGGGTCTTCTGAGGAGTCATTAAGCACCAACAACCTTAGAACCTTAAATGACACAACTTGGCCATTAGAACAGTAGCAGTATGCTACGCCCATTGAGGCTAAACTCTCGTGATGGTTCTGGCCGCAAGAAAAGATTGCGATGCTGGAGTTATGATCGATTGAGGGTAGTCAATGATATTGGGATCCTCTAAGAACCCGGTTACTTTGATAGGACAGGTATGAACCAACAAACTGAAAGAGGGTAGTACCTAGACCTCATGCTGGCCTAAACTTTAGGGGCTTGCCTTGTGTGACTTGTGTGCCTTACCATGTTTGCCTTTGTATCTATTTGTAGTGTGCTTTATCATAACATCATAACATCATGAGCATTGCATGCATCCTGCATAAGGACTGACCATTTCAAAGACAAGAGGGTTTCACCTTTGCTCTGTTTTGTAGGACATCATGATGCCTGTGCGAAGGAATACTATCCGGTTCAACTTTGTTCACTCACCTGAGTTGCTCGAAGAGTTGGTTAGCAGAATTCTAAATACCATTTCCTTCATTCAGAGACATGGTTCTCTTCTCAGTTTAGTCACTGCAAAGCGGGATCAACAGTTGATGAGTGTCCTGACCCAGTTCTATGACCCTCTGTACCAGTGCTTCACCTTTCAAGACTTCCAGCTGGTCCCTACCCTGGAAGAGTTCTCTGATTTGCTTGGTATCCCTATCTTGGATCAGACTCCCTTCACTGGTTGGGAAAAGACCCTCAGGCTTGAGGATGTTGCTGCAACTCTTCCCCTGACACATCAAGAGGTAATGGACAACTGGGTAACTAGAAGCGGAGTTAAGGGTTTCTTGGCCAAGTTTCTGATTGGTAAAGCTAACAGTTTCTGGAATGACCTGGACTTTAGGGCATATGAAGACATCTTGGCTCTCTTAATCTATGGGTTAGTCTTGTTTCCTAATCCTGACAACTTCATCAATGTCACTGCCATAAGGATCTTTATGTCTCAGAATCCCGTGCCCACTCTCTTGGGTGACATCTTATAACAACTTCATGCTCGTACTACCCGAAGACGAGGAACCCTATGGTGTTGTATCCCTTTATTGGTGAGGTGGTTTATTTCGCACCTTCCTAAGTTCGTACTGAAGAACCAAGAAGGAAGAAGTTGGGCTCATAGGTTAATGTCTCTCACCGATAAGGACATCATTTGGACTTGTAGAGGTTTGGATGAGATAGCTATTATTGATCGATGCGGGGAATACCCTAATGTTCCTCTGATTGGTACCCAAGGAGGAATCTCTTACAATCCATGTCTAGCGCTCCGTCAGTTTGGAAGAGCAAGAAGAGCAGGGCCTCATGAAATGTTGGTGCCTCACACCAGTTTTGAGTTTCAGGTGGATAGTGACGAGCTGCGTCGTAGGTTCATCAAGGCTTGGGACAAAGTTCATAAAGCTGACCCACAGGAGTTAGGGCCAAAGACTTCTTTACCTATGGAAGCCTACTACAAATGGGTTCGCATCCGTGCTCAGAAGTTAGGTATGCCATACGAAGCCGTCAGACCTATCATTCTTGAGTCTCCTGACAAAGATGGTGTTCCTCCAACTGTCCTTCCTCCTCAGATACCTACTGATTATGAGACATTAAAGAGGTCTTGGTCGCAACTGCGAGAAGAGCGGGATTCTTATCGGGAAAAGTTCAATGAGCAGGAGTTGAAGATCCAGAAGCTGACAAAGCAGTTGGAGAATGAGCGAGCTCTGAATGACTACATCCGTACTGAGAAGAGGAGACCATGGGATCAATAAGGAGCTCTGGGTGTTCTTTTACAGTTTTACTTCCCTTTTCAGTATTTCTTTTCATGTAACGCCTAAGGGCAACCTGTTGAATAATTTCAGTTTCAAAGTTGAATCTAATGAAGTGTGTTCCCCTTTTTGTTTACAAAGTTGATTCCCGATTGTCTTTGAAAACATAAATCATACGCATTCCATTCATCATATGCATAGCAGGTTTCTTCTTTTCAGGTTGCTTACCGTTCTTCGCTGTTTATTTCAGCATCATGAATCCTGACTCATCATCAACTGAAATGTCCATCAAAGCTTTACAGGCGCAGAATGCGCAATTTCAGGAACTAATCATGGGTTTGGCTCAGGGCCAAGAAGAGTTGAAGGCTCTGCTCCTGAAGAAGGAAAAGAAGAAGAAGAGGAGAACTGTTCTCTTTAACTCGGGCCGAAGGTTTGGCAACACTCTGCAAAATGAAGAGGCTGGTTCTTTTATTGGCAAGGGTACTCCTCAAGCGGAAAAAGGTCCTAGTCCGGTAGTCTCTGACAACGAGACTGATTTCGAAGAAGAGCAGTATCCTCCTGCAGAGGACAGATACAAGCAGTTGGAAGACAGGTTGAATGCTATGGAGATACAACAGGTACCTGGGCTGGATTTCGGAGATTTGGGTTTGTCTACCGGTGTGATTATTCCTCGTAAGTTCAAAGCACCATCTTTCACTAAGTACGACGGGGCGTCTTGTCCCAAGCTACATCTCAGGTCCTATGTTCGGAAGATTCAACCGTACTCAATGGATAAGAATTTGTGGATCAACTTCTTCCAGGAGAGTCTTTCAGGGACTCATCTCGAATGGTTCTATCAGCTGGATGTGACCAAGGTTCGTAACTGGGAGGAGTTAGCTACTGCTTTCTATAAGCAGTATCAATATAATGCCGACCTTGCCCCTACACATACCCAACTTCAGGGTATGTCGTTAGGTTCAAGTGAAGGTTTTAAGGAGTACGCTCAGAAGTGGAGGGATCTGGCTGGCAGGGTGCAGCCTCCGTTGACTGATCGGGAGTTGGTAGACATGTTCTTGGGGACCCTATCTGGGCCATTTTTCAACCATCTTATCGGTAATTCTTCTGCTGGATTCACTGATCTTATTCTGACTGGAGAGAGAATTGAGGCTGGGTTGAAGTCTGGTAAGATTCCGAAGGGTGCATCGTCTAGTTCTGAGAAGAAACCCTTCAAGAAGGAGGCTAGTGCTGTATATGGCTCTAGAAGACAAGAGAAATCTGAGCGCCGCCAATCTGTCAGTGCGGTGATGATTGTTAAGCCTGCTGCCGCTCCTCGGCCAACCAATCCTCAAAGGGCTGAAAGACCCCGGAGAGAGTTTACCCGTTTGAGCATGACCTTATCGCAGATCTTGCCACAGTTGCTATCCACCAATCTAGTGACTGTCAGAGAGGCCCCAAAGGTTGTGAACACTGCCTCCCCCAAATACAACCCAAATGCTCGTTGTGCTTATCATTCTGATAGCCCGGGGCATTCCACTGATGACTGTTGGGCATTAAGGAATAAGGTGCAAGACCTTATTGACGCGAAAGAGATACAGTTTGAAGCGCCTGAGAGGCCGAATGTGGTGACTGCTCCTATGCCTCAGCATGGGGTAAATGCTGTTGATGAAGAAGTGTACGCTGTTTCTGTGGATGATCTAGCCACTCCCTTAATAACTGTCAAGAAGAACCTACTGCTGGCCGGTTTATTTCCGGGTTGCAGTGAGGGTTGCCTGTTCTGTGTTGTTTCCCTATCTGGTTGTCCCTTGCTGAAGTTAGGCATCCAAAGCCTGATGGACAGTAAGGAGATTCTGTTCAAGAAGTCTGCTGTTCAGTTGGTTCCGGTAGAAGAAGTTTCTGTGGTTACCATCTTCAATAATCCAATCAAGGCTCTCCCGAAGAAGCCTGTCCAAATCATGACTGTCGCACCTGTTGTTATCACTGTTCCGGGGCCTCTTCCCTACGTATCTGATAAAGCTGTCCCCTGGCATTATGGGGCAGACGTATATGTGAATGGAATCAAACAAGAATTCAACACTGGCGCCAGTATCTGCGATATCACTGGCCCAGCCAAGGTTACCCGCAGTGGCAGGCTCTTCTCGCCTGACATTGCACCGCCCGCTACTCGAAGACCCCTCCTTATAACACCTATAAGTGTACCTGTTCCTGTTGCTGATCAAGTTGTTTCCCCTGCCACCGAGTCGTCTAATGCTCGGGGAAAAGGGATTGAAGTTGAGCCTGCCCGGATGGAGGCACCAATACCTATAACTGCTGAAGCCTCCCAACAAGAAATGGAAGAAATCCTGAAAATAATAAAGAAGAGTGATTTCAATGTTGTCGAGCAGCTGGGGCATACGCCCTCCAAGATCTCCATGCTCTCCTTATTGCTATGCTCCGAGGCCCATGCTAAGGCCTTGATCTCATTTCTCAAGACGGCCCATGTGCCACAGGAGACATCTGCAGTCCAGTTCACTGATTGCGTAGCAAATCTGACAGCGGACAATGGCTTGGGTTTCTCAGATGCTGACCTGACTGCAAAAGGAAGAGACCACAATGATGCTCTGCATGTCTCTATTGAATGCAGGGGCACTACTCTGGCACACGTATTGGTGGACACTGGCTCTTCCTTGAATGTGCTACCCAAGAAGGCCTTAGACCGTCTGGATTGTGAAGGCCTGGAACTGAAACCCAGCAATATTATCGTCAGAGCCTTCGACGGGTCCAAGAGGATGGTTCATGGAGAAGTGGACATTCCTATTCGTGTGGGCTCTCAGGTGTTCGACTCCACTTTCTATGTGATGGATATCCGTCCGTCGTATTCTTGTCTACTGGGTCGACCTTGGATCCACAAAGCTGGGGCAGTGACCTCTACCTTGCACCAGAAGCTCAAATACACTGTCAAAGGGAAGATCGTCACTGTACAAGGAGAGGAGGAATATATGGTGAGCCATTTGAATTCCTTCAGATACATTGAGATGGACGGGGAGTTTATTGAAACCCCCTTTCAGCATTTCGAGGAGGTGCTTCCAATTTCAGCAGCAGCAGAAACAGCAGTCGAAGAGAATGTTCCTTTGAAGATGGCTTCTCTGAAGGATGCCCGGGCTGTGGTTCAGAAAGGTGAATGTGCTAACTGGGACAGGCTTCCCGACTTTACACAGAAAACTGACAAATTTGGACTGGGTTTTACTGCAGAGGGTCAGAAAGCCATGCGGAAGGCAAAGACCAGAAGACCTCCTGTGCTCATTACTAATCCAGGAGTGAATGCTGTGGGGGAGGATAATGAAGTGGATGAAGCTGAGTTCAATAGCTGGATCTACCCGACGACTGAAGGCGGATTGACCAATTGGATTGTCAAAGACCATACTCCTGTTACTTTTGTTACGCAGTAATAAACTTCTTTGTTTTGTTATTTGTAATAAACAATAAATTGAACTTTATGGCCCGGTGTCTTACCCGGGGCACCGTTGGCTTCATTTGTGAGGGCATATAAATTGTCATTTCATATATCATAAATGAAAATCTTGGACGTTTTCTCGCATTTCAAATCTTATGCTCATTTTCTGTCTTTCCTTCCTTTACATATTTTTCAAAACAGCTGTATTTACACACACTCACTCATACAGGTTTCAATCCACTCTGGATCTCACTGGTAACGACTCTGCTACTGCCAGTTATGACTTCGAAAATCCGATCAACTTAGCCGAAGACGAAGGGGAAGATGATTGCGAAGTGCCTGGCGAACTTGCAAGACTGTTACTTCAAGAAGAGAGGGCAATTCAACCATATGAAGAGCCAGTGGAAATAATAAATCTGGGTATTGAGGCTGACAGGAAAGAGGTAAAGATTGGTGCCAACCTAGAGCTCAGCGTGAAGCAACGGTTGACTAAGATGCTACATGATTATATGGAGATATTCGCCTGGTCCTACGAAGACATGCCCGGGTTGGATACCGATATTGTGGTCCATCACTTGCCTACTAAAGAAGACTGCCCTCCGGTAAAGCAAAAGGTCCGTCGTATGCGTCCAGAGATGTCTGAGAAGATTAAAGCCGAGGTTATGAAACAGTTTGATGCTGGGTTCCTTGCAGTGACTTCTTACCCTCAGTGGGTTGCTAATGTGGTGCCGGTACTAAAGAAAGACGGTAAGGTCAGAATGTGTGTCGATTACAGGGATCTGAACAGGGCTAGCCCCAAGGATGACTTCCCCCTACCTCACATTGATGTCCTTGTTGACAATACAACTCAGCATAAGGTATTCTCTTTCATGGATGGCTTCTCAGGTTACAATCAGATCAAGATGGCTCCTGAAGACATGGAGAAGACTACCTTTGTTACTCAGTGGGGCACTTTCTGCTACAAGGTCATGCCATTCGGGTTGAAAAATGCTGGGGCAACCTAACAGCGTGCCATGGTTGCTTTATTTCATGATATGATCCATCATGAGATAGAAGTGTATGTTGACGACATGATCACAAGGTCCCAGACTGAGGAAGAGCACCTAGATCATCTGCAGAAATTGTTTGACCGGTTGAAACTGTACAAGCTGAGGTTAAACCCGAACAAGTGCACCTTCGGGGTCAGATCTGGAAAGTTGCTAGGCTTCATTGTAAGTGATAAGGGTATTCAAGTGGACCCTGCCAAGGTCAAAGCTATTCAAGAGATGCCAATTCCTAGGACAGAGAAGGAAGTCAGAGGCTTTTTAGGACGCCTGAATTACATTGCTCGATTCATCTCGCATCTGACTGCCACCTGTGAACCAATCTTCAAGCTGCTGAAGAAAGATCAGGTAGTACGTTGGAACGATGAATGTCAGGCTGCTTTTGACAGAATCAAAGAGTATCTCCAAGAACCACCCATCCTTATGCCACCGGTTGAAGGGAGACCTCTGATACTATATCTGACAGTACTTGACAACTCAATGGGGTGTGTGCTGGGGCAGCATGACGAGTCTGGCCGAAAAGAGCATGCCATTTATTACCTTAGCAAAAAGTTTACCGACTGTGAGACCCGATACTCACTGCTTGAGAAAACTTGCTGCGCTTTGGTATGGGCTGCTCGCCGGCTGAGACAGTATATGCTGACTCACACTACCTTGTTGATCTCAAATATGGATCCTATAAAGTACATATTTGAAAAGCCTGCTCTGTCTGGGAGAATAGCAAGATGGCAAATGATCTTGACAGAATACGACATTCAGTACACGACCCAGAAAGCCATCAAAGGAAGTGTATTGGCAGACCACTTGGCACATCAGGCAGTAGATGACTATCAGTCAATGAACTTCGAGTTTCAAGACGAAAGCATTATGATAGTGACTGATTGTGAAGTACCTGGACCGGATGAAGGACCTGAGGAAGGATCCCGATGGTCTATGCACTTTAACGGAGCCTCCAATGCTTTGGGTAACGGCATTGGCGCCATAATCATATCTCCTCAAGGCACTCATACTCCACTCACTGCCCGGCTATGTTTCAACTGTACCAACAACATGGCGGAGTACGAGGCGTGCATCATGGGTCTTCAAGCTGCGATCGACTTAAGGATCAAGGTTCTGGGTGTCTTCGGAGATTCCGCTCTTGTGATCAATCAGATCAAAGGAGAGTGGGATACGAAACATCCGAATCTTATTCCTTACAGAGAATGTGTGTTGACCTTGATCCCCCACTTCACGAAGATAACCTTTGAACACTTTCCGAGAGAGGAGAATCAGCTGGCGGACGCGTTAGCTACAATGTCTTCTATGTTCAAGGTCAAATGGGATAATGAGGCTCCCCGGATCGTCATCTGGAAACTGGACGAACCGGCATACTGTTGCGATCTCGAGACTGAATTGGTGACTGAGAAGCCTTGGTACCATGAGGTGAAGAGATATCTGGAAGCTCAGGAATACCCTGAGGGTGCCTCTGTCAATGATAAGAAGTTCCTGAGAAGGTTCGCGGCAAAGTTCTTCCTTAGCAACGGCATCTTCTACAAGCGAAACCATGATTCAACCTTACTGCGTTGTGTGGATAAGACTGAAGCAGAAAGGATCATGGAAGAGCTACATGAAGGGACCTTTGGTACACATTCCAATGGACATACAATGGCAAAGAAGATCCTTCGGGCAGGGTATTACTGGTCCACAATGGAAGCTGACTGCTACCAACATTCCAGGACATGCCATAAGTGCCAGATTTATGCAGACAAGGTGCATGCTCCTCCAGTTCCTCTGAATGTTCTGACTGCGCCTTGGCCGTTTGCAATGTGGGGCATAGACATGATCGGTGAGATTAAACCTATGGCATCTAATGGGCATCGCTTCATCCTAGTGGCGATTGATTATTTTACAAAGTGGGTTGAAGCAGCTTCCTACGCTACGGTAACCAAGACTGTTGTGGCACGGTTCATTCGGCATAATCTGATCTGTCGGTACGGCGTCCCAGAGAGGATCATTACAGACAACGGTACCAATCTGAATAATAAGATGATCACTGAGCTCTGCGAGCAGTTCAAAATACAGCACCATAGTTCTTCTCCTTACAGACCGAAGATGAATGGGGCTGTAGAAGCAGCAAATAAAAATATCAAGAAGATCGTGCAGAAGATGACAGTGACTTATAAAGATTGGCACGAGATGTTACCATTCGCTCTACATGGGTACCGTACCTCAGCCAGGACGTCAACCGGGGCAACTCCTTTCTCCTTGGTTTATGGTATGGAGGCAGTCTTACCGATCGAAGTGCAAATACCCTCTCTCCGGATAATGAAGGATGCAAATCTGAACGAAGATGATTGGATCCAGACACGACTTGATCAACTAAACCTTATTGATGAAAAGAGACTTGCTGCTATCTGTCATGGTCAGACGTATCAGAAACGGATGATCAGGGCATTTAACAAAAAGGTCAGACCACAGGAATATCAAGTTGGGGATCTGGTAATCAAGCGAATCATCCTTCCTCAGAGTGATCCAAGGGGCAAATGGACCCCTACGTATGAAGGGCCATTTGTGGTTAAACATGTGTTCTCAGGAGGAGCCATGATTCTAACCAATATGGATGGTGACGACCTTCCTCACCCCGCCAATGCAGACATAGTAAAAAGATACTACGCATAAAGAAGGACCCGGTAGGCTGACATGCCTAGGCAAAAATTAGGGCTTCCCGGCGAACCAAAAGGGTTCGGGCAAAATGAGGGATGAAATAAAAAAAAATCTGTACACCCGCAAGTCGAAAACCTGAAAAGGCGGCTTGGGCAAAAATGGGTATCCCGGTGGACTGAAAACCCGAAAGGGCAGTCCAGGCAAAAGTTAGGGATAAAGCGTAATACTATGTCTCATTGGATCACTTTGCATCCAGAATCCGGTATCTACATCAAGTTCAGACGGCATCGATCAGTCAGCTTCACCTTCAACCAAGGTCATCAAGTGATGAGACGCTCAGAGATATAAAGGCAATAGCAGAGTTGAAACCCAGTGGGATCATTCATTTCACACAGCTGTTTTATTTCCTCTTGCACAAAATTTGTATAAACTCTTTTGCTTGGCGGCGTTCTCTTACTAGGACGTCAACCTCTTGTACATAAAAACGCCTATTTACAGGCCATTCAAAAATCAATACAAATATACTTTTCAGTTAAAAGTGCCAATTGTTTTTCCTTTTCTGTTTTGTTTTGCGAAGAACGTCCAAGGTTCAATTTGTGATATATGCATTGACAATAATTTGCTAACTCATGAATATTTGCGTACGAAACAAAGGATTAATTACAGGTAACATTAGAAACAGGGGCAATAAAGAGTTGTCTAAGCAATATAATTGTTCGGTCCTCCCAGGTACCAAGGTAGGTTCAGCTGAAAAACATAACCGGTATATCTCAATTCCCCAGAGAGTGAGCCAGCAAGTCAGTACACTCTCCCCAAGCAAAGCTACTATCAAACTTAAGGAAGTCGGGTATCCTCCAATAGATCTCAACATTCCCCAGCAGCATATATACATGTATTCTTAACAAGCATCCCCGACAGTCTTGGCCTAAAGATTGTTCCCCGGCGGTATATCAAACGTTCAAATGGAGCTACTTCCCGATACGGTCCAAACTTCCCCAGGAGATTCCAATTCGGTTTCCCCAGAAAGATGGAATCCATCTCCCCAGGCAGTAAGCTTATCCCCAGTAGATTCTGGAAGCTTATCCTCGCAGAGCACGAACGCGTCTCCCGGCTTAGTCAAGGAGTTATTTCCTTACCAGGATATAACTGGGTTATCCTCAGCCAAAAGCCACGGAAAGAGCGTCCTCGACACAGTCTTCTTATCCCCAGCGAAGTCTATTAACACAACACAGCACAACAAGGGTATCCCCAGCAAGTTATTATCAACACTCAACAAAGTATCTCTCTCCCCACAGAGTATTGCTCCCCAACAAGATCGTTAGAGTACTTTTCTCCCCGCAAAGTAATCCATTTGCCAAGTTCATTCCCCAACGGAGTTGTCTTCTCCTACCGGAATTCTTGCAACTATCATCCTTAGCGGAAGCAAAGATCTATTCTCCAACATCAGCCCAGGAGTGACTTCCCGGCACCCGTCAAGGATTTATTTTCCTAAGACGAAAAAATACATACATAAACATCGCACTTCCATACATCATAGCATGCATATGCGCATCATATTTTACAAATCTCATTTATGTTGAGAACATCATTGCTTGATCCATATCACGCATTGCGTATGACTGACCTTTACCTTTCAGGAAATATTCAGTTAAGTTCTCAATCATATTTCAAGACCTAGACCGGTTCAGTTAAATCGACTCCAAAGATTTCTCTGTTTCTTATCCAGTCAAAGGCCTTCTCTGGTTCAGTCAGATCGACCCTAAGATCTCCCTGTCTCTTATCCAGTTGAAGACATTTCAAGACCTAGACCGGTTCATTTAATTGACCCTAAGATTCTCTGTTTCTTATCCAGTCCAAGGCCTTCTCTAGTCCAGTTAAATCGACCCCAAACAGATTTTTCTGATAAAGACTCAGTATAAGTTATCCAAGATTCTCTCAATGATTGCTATTGAGGTTCTAGTCGCCTATGGTTCTCTCCCCGATCCTACGGAGGTAGTAATCATCCCAAGATTCGCTCAACGATTGCTGTTGAAGTTGAAGTTACCCAAGATTCTCTCAATGATTTCTATTGAGGTTGTAGTCGCCTATGGTTCTCTCCCCGATCCTGCGGAGGTAGTAATCATCCCAAGATTCGCTCAACGATTGCTGTTGAAGTTGAAGTTACCCAAGATTCTCTCAATGATTGCTATTGAGGTTGTAGTCTCCTATGGTTCTCTCCCCGATCCTGCGGAGGTAGTAATCATCCCAAGATTCGCTCAACTATTGCTGTTGAAGTTGAAGTTATCCAAGATTCTCTCAATGATTGCTATTGAGGTTGCAGTCTCCTATGGTTCTCTCCCCGATCCTGCGGAGGTAGTAATCATCCCAAGATTCTCTCAACGATCGCTATTGAGGTTGAAGTTATCCAAGATTCTCTCAATGATTGCTGTTGAGGTTGTAGTCGCCTATGGTTCTCTCCCCGATACTGCGGAGGTAGTAATCATCCCAAGATTTTCTCAATGATTGCTGTTGAGGTTAAAGTCAGCCAAGGTTCCCTCACCGTTCCTGTTGAGGTACGCAGGTTCTCGCTAAGGAATCTCTTACACGATCAACATCCAGATGGCATCTATAAGCCCATCCACCTTCCATCATCTCTTAGCATGGCATCTATAAGCCCATCATCCTACCCATCAATCTCCAAATGGCATCTATAAGCCCATTCCACCATCACACTGCTACTATGTGAGCGCAAATTTCTGGGCACTCTAGTGTTCAATCATCTTCCACCTTCAGATTACGAAAGGCATGTCAGCCAATCTGCATCCTCAGGTTTAAGAAGATTGAACAGGGGCAACTGTTGTACCCCAAAATTTGCCCTCCCATATTCTTCAAGATTTGTCAAAAGCATGCTTCAAAATTCCCCAAGGGTTGCACAGTTCAAGGGCCTCCTAACAGTCAAAATTAGGGTTTTGGTTCTGACAAAGTAAATGAAGTTTCCAGGGGTCCAATCAAGTCCTACATGCCTACAGACATGGTCAAGCATCCTCAGGCCAAGTTTCAAGACTTACAGCACAAAATTGCACAATCAAAAACCCTAATTGCACTATAGTCAACTGTAGGGGCAAAATGGTCATTTGACAGTCAAAAGTCCAAATTTTTGGTAAAACATCTCATTTTGAAGCCACAAAAATCATTTGATCAATGCTTGATCATGATTCTCAAAGCTTGGCTCAAAAATCATCAAGATGCAAAAGTTTCCATATTTGGACAGTTGAAAAAGTCAACTGTAAATTGACCAGGGCATAACTTCCACATGGATTATCAGAAAAATTCCATCCAAAGCTCATCTTGAAGATAAAGACATTTACTACAACTCCTCTTCACACTTCAAGTCCAAGAAATGCTCTCACAAAAAGTTATCAATTTCAACATTATAGGTCATTTTCAAAAGTCAACAAAAAGGGACTTTAAGTCAAAGGCCATAACTTGAGATTGGTAAATCAAAATGACATGGGACAAAAGGCATTGGATAGAGGACTCAAAGAACTTTCCAAAATGTCCAAGAACATGAGCAAAGCTTAAAAATTGAGCAAGTTGTGCCTTGTGAAAGTTGGGAAAGTTTTGGATATTTTGAAAAGTCAACATTGCTTCAAATGACCTAAAAATGCTAATGGGCCTCTTTTTCTTCCACAATTCATCATCCAAGGCATGTGCACGACCATGTGGCCAAAAGGGAAGTTTTTTTATCATTTTTATTTATTTATTTGGATTTTTTATTATTAATAATTCATTTAATTAATTAAAATACATGAAAAATACCAAACCAATGCAATCAAATCTTTTTATGCAGGGAATGAGCTTAAGATTTCGTGCATGACCAAATATAGAAAGAATCAAGTCAATTGGCCATGATTTGTATCAAATATGCTTGAAAAAGATTGGAAAATTATGGTTTGAAAATCAAATATTTTTCACATCAATGCATGGATTCTTTGGACAAAAAACCAACCCTAATCATTCACATGTATATATGGATGCAAACCCTACTCCTCATAAGCTCCAAGCTGCGCCATAGACAAAGAACAAAACTTGAGTTTTTGCCAAGAAAGTTGAAAACTGAAAACTAGGTTTTAGGGCTTTTCAAGGTCAAATAATCACTCCATTAGCTTGCCAAGGTTGCCAGGAGACGATTCCAATCAAGAAATTTGTCCCATACTCGAGGAGGTGGTATATCTGAGTCAAGCTTTGCACGAAAAATTCCATAATCGAATCATGAATCTCATGCATTTTTCTTGCGTTTTCTTTATTGATTTATGTTCCTTGATTAATTCTGAAGCTAACCACATGGATTAATTGAGTTTTTATACACTATACACGAATCTGCCATTGTTGTCTTTTAGGGTTTTTCAAGCTTTGAATTGGGTACTTTTAAATGCTGTAAAATTGGAAGCTCTCAGTACCATGACCAAACTCAGCGTGATTGGACGATGTGGAAACGACCCTCGCGCCTAATTTATGTGGCCGGACGGCCTAATCGCTATTATCAAATCAAGCATGTTTTGGGGGGGTTCAAAACCCCCGCTAACCATCTTTTGTTTCAGGGAAAATATAAACCACGAAGAAGATGATGAAGTGGAAGGAAGCGATTGGTTCATTCAAAATTTCGCGCGAAAAAGACACCAACGCTTTGTTTTATTTTATATTAATTGATTGTTATTCATTATACAACGCGTGTAGAGTGCTTCAGTGGCAAGGCTTGGTAGTGGTAACCTCTAGGACCTGGGTTCGATCCCAGGTCCCCCCCCCCCCTTTCCTTATATTTTTCCTTTAATTATCATCCTATGCAGTTTCAATACAGGGAGTCTACCATGCAACTCACCATCCAGCTTGCCACGCATATGCCAAGATCAATCAGAGGGCCACAGCTTGAGGAACATAGTGGACATGAGTCAACACCTTCACACGCTGGCAAGGGAAGTCAAAAAGGGCCTTAAAACCTTGGGCCAGAATTGCTACAATACACCTCTCAATTGGGGACAGACCCCCCTAGGTTTGCAACATCTTTTCTATTTTATTTTATTTTTTATTTTGATTCAATTATTTCCTTTTTCTAACTTAATTCTTTAATTTAATTATTTTTCGTAAAAATATAAAAAAAACAATAAAAAATAAGAAAAAGACAAAATTAAATATATTGTTATTTAACTAATATTTTTGTAAATAAAGTTTTGTATCAATCAATTAGTTTTAATTTAGGAGTAAATCTTAATATTTTTCTAATAAACTTAAAATTGGTAGAATTAGGGTTTCAAGCATTTTTCATCTTTTTTATTTTACTATATTAATTATTAATTCTTAATTAGTTATTTTTACAAATCAAGTTGCAATTAATTAATTAGGCTTAATTTTAGATAATTGTCATATTTTCTTAATAAACTAAAAAACAATTAGAATTAGGGTTAGCATTTTAATTTCAATTAATCTTTCTCATTAAAACCATAAATGCAAAAAATCTCAAAAAAATAATTTCTTTTTTAATTTCATTAATTTAATAATCATTTAATTTAATTTCATTAAAAAAGGGGTCCAACACCCTCGTTTCTCATTTTAACTCATATTCGCGCACTTTATTTATTTCTTGTAAATATTAATGTACCTCTCCCAAAGCCTTGTAAACTCGGACATTTTAATCTTTCGCACTTTACTTTAATTATTTATTTTCTGTCAAATCGGGTCCTGGATTAAATTTGGCGATGTGGACCCGCGCCTTTGTAATAGTTTAGAACTTTTAATTTCCGCATCTTTTTAACTGTTAAATAAATTCATGCAAGAATGAATGGCCTAGAATAAAAACAAACGCATAGATCACTTTGACATGACAAGACAAAAATAAATGAACATGACACACAAATCACACACCACCCCTAGGGTACGCCTCACTGTTGCCTTGCCTCTCGAAAGGTGATCGTCGAGTAGAGGATGTCTTAGTAAGTCCTCATGATCCGGGAACCTGGCATGAGGGTAGCTTCTAAGGTGTCTTCCCATTGCTCTGGTGATCACCATGTCCCGAACCTCGAATTGACCCGAACACCTCCAACGGTGGTGCTACCTACCTCTCAATGGTGGGATGACACTACTTTAAAGGACATTTACACAGACGAATTCCTTAGGGTAGGTAGACGACTCTAGATACTTGCTCTAATTTCAAAACAAATTCAAAAATACTTTTCACACCGACACCTTTTCAAAAAGCTTTCGAAAGCAATTTTTCAAACACTCTTGAGGACCGATACAAGAGTCGAACTGGAATTTTTCAAAGAAACTTTTTTAAAACCCACAGTTGAAAAGCAAACAAACCATTTTGAAAACACAAATGAGCAAGTATCTAAGAGCCCATGGATAACCATGGATAGAAAGGGTGCTAACACCTTCCCTTTCTATAATCTACCTCCCGAACCGAGAGCAATCTCTATAAGGAATTTTTATGTGCTTTTGTCCTTTCCATTTGGAGAAAATAAAAGACGGTGGCGACTCTTGCTTCCGCGACATTTCGCGAACCAGCGTTAAACAGTCAGTTCCAGATCCACCGATCACAACAGGTATTTTAAGTGGTAGAATGGAAATGTCAAAGGTTTATGCAGAAATTTTTACAAATGGACAAGGGTCTTCTAAAGTCAGGGATTTGAAAAATAAGTACAAGATATGGGCAAGAATAATCCATGGGTGCATTCACCATAGGAAGGAAACTAGCTCTCCAGACTATATTAATGCTGATCAACAATACTTGTTGTTCTGTCTAGGAACAAATGTTAATATTGATTTACCTTATCTGTTGTTTGAACATCTCTAGAATCATGTCAAAGAAACTAGGGAAGCGGAAAGGATGAAAAACCCCAAATCCAAAAGGAATTGGATTCCAATGGGTATATTAATTTCAGACATTCTGACTGAGAATGGTCTGATTGCTCACCTGGATGAAGCTAATCTTCTAGGGGAGCTAGAGCCTACTTGTGGAAAGGTTATGACTGGAAAGAATTTAGTGAAGAGGAAAATTATTGACAAACTGCTGATAGAACCAACTCCTTATGTTTCAGCAACTGTTAAGAGAAGAAGGATACTAATTGCTGATTTCCCATTGTTCAACTCAGGAGATCATCCATGCATCATCCTGCATTACATTGAGATTTGCAAAGAGAGTGGAACACCAATTGATCCTGCTTGGCTCCAAGGAAGACATCAAGCTGCTCCAAATGTTGTTCTTCAGCAACCTTTAAAGAGGAAAGCATTTGAAGGACCACCTGCTAGACCTCAGAAGAAAAAGAAATCAGGTAAACCTGCTGAAACTATTACTATTTATGATTCTGTTAATATATCTACATCTGCTGAACCCCAAACCTTAGGTGACATAGATGTTGATATATACCTGACCATACCCTCTGACCCTCTTGCTGAAAACCCTTAAAGAGATCAAGTATTATCATACGTGAGTGATTTTGACTTTGATGAATTCTCTGAAATCCAAACAGAACCTTCCCAGTCGGAACCATCTCTCACAGAACCTTCTGAACCACCTATCTCTCAAACTATTCCCGCTGAACACTTTTCAAGACCTCCTCCCAGACCTTTATCACCCAGACCTATTGGATGGTATGATGCTGGCTCTTGGAGAATACCAGGAATCAACGTTCCTCTGGCCACACAAAAGCCACCTTTCACCTTACCTTCTGAAAACATCTTTTCCATGAACAGACCACAACCTCAGAACCCTATTTCCACTGTTGACAACACAATCATTATTTCACCTGACGTCACACCACCCACTTCTCCACAACTTCCAACACCTGACTCACCTATGCTCTCACCTCCTCACATTCCAGAACACCAAACTCATGAACCATCAGAAACAATTGAACCTTCTGAAACTCATGCACCTTCTTAAACTCATGATCAATCAGCAACACCTAACCTTTTTGAACATCCTGACCATTCAGCAAATCCTGAACAAACAGAAAATCCTGAACCAGCTGACTTTCTGAGAACTGTAGTTGATTTTAAATCTCTACAATTTCTGAAAAACAAAACTTTTAAAAAGGTTGTCTCTAAACCTGTTCAGCCAGATGTAAATATTTTTTTTCCAGAATTTTTTAACAGAAGTTTAAGCTTGGTTGAACCTGCTGAAGAAAGACCACACCAGAAGTGTGAACCCAGCAGCAACAGATCTTCTGTGGGAAACTTTTAGAAGAACCTTAGATGCTGAGTCACTGTACATGACTTATGTCACTCTCAGGTGCTTGACACCTTCTCCAAACATCTACATGCATTCAAGTCAGAAGCTGCTGATATTTGGAACAAGAAGTCTTCTCTGATGATTGTTGATGCTCCAGCTGATCAATTGGACATATCAGAAGATGAATCTGAAGATGCCTCTGACGATTCAAACCCTCTGGCTATTGTTCTATTTAATCAACCTTCGGCTAAAGCAGCACCTGAACCTGTGCCAACTCTTGTGATGGATATGGGCATTTTGCTTTCAACTTTTGTTCGTTCTGACTCAACAGTTTCTGCTCCAAAGGTTGTATCTGTTGAAGCTTCTTCATCCTCTGCTCCTACTTCACTTGTCATGGATACTCTGAATGAGCTTAAGAGGGAAAATGAAGTCATTCATGAGCGCTTGGATAAGCAAGACCAGACAAACCAAGAAATCAGAAACTGGATGATGAAACAAGAGGAATCTGCATATGAGATCAAGAATCTTCTTATGGCCCTTGTTACTAAGAAATCTTAGTGTCATTCTGTTTCTTGTCTTTTGTTTGTTGTTTTGTACTTCTGGATATTTTTTGTTATTTTGTTAAAACTTTTACGTTCTTCAATTTTTTTTACATACTTTTTGATTATGCCAAAAAGGGGGAGAAAATGAGTATTTTGGTCTAATCTCTGATTAACAGTTATGGGACTAAGTCTCAGACATTCTAACAAAATACAAGATTTCTTTCTATGTGCAAAAGAATTTTTGCAGGTATCACTTAAACTCTGGAAGTTTAATTCAGCTGAACATTATCTTCTAAAGACGTTCTGAAGAAATCAAAGAAGAAAT
This sequence comes from Vicia faba, assembly GCA_948472305.1. NCBI lineage: Eukaryota > Viridiplantae > Streptophyta > Magnoliopsida > Fabales > Fabaceae > Vicia > Vicia faba. Next base: position 1,517,381,412 of record OX451741.1, on the reverse strand, counting down.
TTTCAAAGCTATGATAAATATTCTCAGGAAGATTTTTTTATAGAAATGTTTATTTCAGGGGGAGATTCTTATCTCTTACTCTATTTTATTTCTATATCTGAATATTTTTTGTCATCATCAAAAAGGGGATATTGTTAGAACAAGATTAGTTCTGATCATATCTCAGAGTTTTGATGATAACAATAAATTATATTTTAGATAATTAAAACTCTGATGAACGTATTTAACTGTTTCAGATAATGTTCTGACAGAAGCATTTTGATGTGATGAGCTGAACATAAATGAAGAAGTTCTTCGATGAAAGAACTATTTGTTTTAGCGCAACTGCTGATACTGACTCTGGTAAGATTATTATTTAAATGCATCTTCTAACGCTTAGCAGGATTCCTTGTTCAGAAGTACCTTGAAAGCAAGTGTTGTTCATAAGTTTATTTGAAAGCAAGCGCTGATCAAAAGTACTTAGCAAGCAAAGCATTGTTTAGAAGATATGCAAGCATGTTCTGAATTCAAGACGTGAAGCAAGTTCTGAAAGAATGTAAAAGCTAACAAGTCTTGTCAAGCTTCAGGAAACATGCTCTTACAAGTGTCGTTTTCTCATTTAATGTAAAGATGCCTGCTTGCACTCAAGTGTCTATGCTAGTTCATTGGAAAATGGAATAGTGCAAGGAAACACGCAAGCATTTAATGCTCTCCACTTTTTGAAGGCAGCAACGGTAATTTTGTTCTTACTATATATATAAGGACATTTATTGCAAGCCTACAACTAATCAATTTCAAAAGAAGCAAGAACTACGTGAAAAATTCTGGGCTCACAAATTCATTATTCATACACTTTGTGCAATATTATTCTTAGTGAAAAATCACAGTTGTGATATAGCTTTATTAGAAGTAAACTTTATTTCACTATCTGTAAAGATTAAACTCTTGAAATTGTTCCTTGAGAGACCAAGTTTGGTCAGATTTCTCAAGTAGACTAGGACTAGTTTAAGTCTTAGTGGTGTTAGTCACTTGTAAGATTACTTGTGCATTGTTAGTCACAACAATTGTTGTGTGTTTGTACTCAGTTTATTATAGTGAATTAAGTCCTTGTTGAGAAAGGAGAAATCACCTTGACGGGTGGACTGGAGTAGTTTGAGTTCAAATGAACCAGGATAAAAATAACCTTGTATTTACATTTTTGTTGAGCCTTTAAGAAAAAGAAAAAGAGAAACTTATTAAACCCCCCTTCTAAGTGTTTTCTCACTCTTCAATAATGATTAGCGGTGATGAAGATGATGGTTCTGAATGGTTTTTGGTGAGATCTTTCTTTTTCTTCTTCTTTTCGTTTTTGAAGGGTTTGATGTTTGTGAAAATGATGAATCAATGTTTGGGTTTTGGTTATGTTACAGTTCTGTATATTTTTCTTGTCTGAAGGGTTTTAGTTTTGGAAGATGATGAGATAATGGTTTTTTTTATGGATCTGTTTTCTGTATACTTTTTTGTGAATGTATTTTGTGATGGAAAATGTAACAAAGATGTTGTTATGGCTCTCCTTGATTCTGTATATTTGTGAACTTTGTTGTTGTTTATGTGACAAGGATTGTGTTGGGTTATTGATTCTGTATATGCATGTTGCTTTTAGAAATGGAAAAGGGTTTGTTGGCTTGGTTAGTTGCTGTGTATATTTTTGACTGTTTTGCTGAGAAACAAATTTGAGGGGAAGATGGTGTTTGAGGTTTTGGCCTCTGTATGCTTTCTGTGTCCTCTATGTATATTTTTTTTCTGTGAATCCTTCCAAAAAAATTCTCTCTCTCAGAAAAGTCTCACTGTCTTTTTATACTGTGGTTGGCCTTTACTCCTTTTTCTGTGATATCTTTTTACTGATTTTATGTGTTTCAACTTGATTTGATGGCTCAACTTTGTACTTGGTGCCTTTTACTGATTTTGTGGCTTTGCTGGTTTTTGGGGCTTCCTTTTCTATACTTTTGTACAAGTTGCTTGTGGACTTGATAAAAATGTGATGCTTTTACAACTGAGTTTGACAACTCTTGTACTGTGATAAACATTTTTTCTAAATTGTTTTTCTCTTTATTGTGAACCAAACCAAACATAATTTTGAGATTTGTAGTAAAGTACCCTAGGCCTATGACATGACTTTACAAATTTTGAGGCTCTTTGATTGTTGTTTGTACTGGTTTTCTGATTTCCTCTTTATCTTTTGTGAACCAAAATTTGTCTTTGTGATTTGCAAAAGTTCTACTCCTAGCCAATGATAGAGTTCTGTATGAGGCTTTTATCATTCTGTTTTCCCTTGTTTGTGAACCATGTTTTTTGTGATTTTGCAAACATATCTTTAGGCCAATGATAGGACACTGTTTTGAGGCCTCTATTGGACTTGAATTTCTTGATTTGAATCTTTTGCTAATGGGCTGAAAATATGGTTGGAATTATTTTGAATTTGTTTATTGTGAACTAAGTTGTGTCCTGTGGTTTGCAATGATAATTGGCCCATGATAAAATTTGACATTTGTTTGAGGCCTTAGAACACAAAACCTCCTTTTCTGAATTCTTAATAATTTGTTCCTCTTTAGATTTTTGCACAAGTTTTGGTCTTGGCAGTTTGTAGTATTGTTGTTGCTTGCTGCCTATTGCAGTCTGTTTCCTGTTGTGTAGCTTGTTTACTGCTGCAGTTTGCTTTGTTTGCCTGCTATGCCCTATTTTACCTACTATGTAGCTTGTTTGCTGATGCAGTTTGCTTTGTTTGCATGCCCTTGTTATGCAGTTTGTTGCAGGTTTTGTTTTGGCAGTTTGCAGCATTGTTGTTGCTTGCTGCCTGCTGCAGCCTGTTGCCTGCTATGCAGCTTGTTTGCTGCTGCAGCTTGCCCTATCTTCCTGCCCTTGTTATGCAGTTTTGGACAACCTTTTCTTGCATATTTTCCTTTTCTTTTGTGAACTAAATATTTTGAGATTTTCAAAAGATTATCCCTAGCCAATGATAGAGTTCTGACTTGTGAGGCTTGTATCATTCTGTTTTCCCTTGTTTGTCAACCAAGCTTGTACCTTGTGATTTGCAAACCATAAATTCTTAGGCCAATGATTAAACAAGAATTGTATGAGGCCTTAGAACACAAAACCCTTCTTTTCTGATTCACCAAAAACCACCCTAATGATGAATTAGAATTTTTTTTATCTTTTGTTCATTTCTGGATGTTTAAGTTGCTAACAAACTTCTTCCTCTTTTTTTTTTCATGAACATGAGGCATGGATGTCAAGCGAAGATGGGATGAATTGCTTGAAGATGAAGTAAAGAATACTTGAAGAAGTAGAACAAAATTTCTTTCTTTGTAACTGTGATACGGGGGGAGAACTGACTTGAGGTTTTGCATTTTGCAAATGTTTCGGTTTAGCAAGAGTCGCCACTGACTTTTTATTTTATCCAAAGGAAAGGTCAAAAAGCACAGGAAAGACCTTTGAGATGTTTTCTTGGGTTCGGGGGGTAGATTATAAAAAGGGAAGGTGCAAGCACCCTTTTCATCCATGGTTATCCATGGGCTCTTAGTTACTTGTTTAGATCACTTGCTTTTGCTTTTCAATTGTTTGAAATGGTGCTTTGTGTGTGGTTTTGAAATTTTTTAGAAAAGAGGCCATCGTTGTGGCAACCTTTGTAATGATTCTTGTTTGAATATATACAAAGGTGTATTGTCTTTTGAAAAGATGTTTCAATGTTTGAAAGTTTGTTTTGGGGAATATTTTGAAATTGTGTTGTGATGTGTTTTTGAAAATAGCAAGGATGTTTTTGCAAGTTTTGATCAAATAACTAAGAGTTGTCTACCCTATCTACTCAAAGATCTTTCCTACACATTTTTAACCCTTTTACATTGCTGTTTTACCATTGCATTTGGTAAACAACCTTGTATTTGGATCATAAACGGGACAAGCGCGGGTCATCGTATTGACCATGATAGCAGTAGTGCCAAGTATCTTTAGCAATTATTTTGAGGGACTATATCATTTTGTATAGGCAACCAAGATAGCGTCATCGAGGGACTATGATCTTTTGTTTTGCTTTTGTTTTGCCAAGATACTCAACATGCATACCATGGCCATTTTAAAGGCAACAAGTGGATGAAACCCTAGGGGTGCATGTGTGCATTGTGTTATCATTTTTATGCATTTATGTCTTGTATTAGGTCTAAATATTTGTTTTGATTTTGGATATTGCATACAAACCCTAATCTCTATCATGGCATATTTGAAAGCATAAATGCGTAAAAGTAATCTAGGCTATTACAACATTGATATGGGGAAGGGAGTACAATTTTGAATAGGGGATTATTTTGCAAGAAATTAAAACCCTAAGTTATTACAACCAAATTGAATTTCTTTGCTCAAATGATAAATAAACAATATTTAAATAAGCAATTAAATATAAATGTGCAATATATTATAAATATGCAAAAAATGTTTTTTGTTTATTTTTATGTGCGTAAAAATATAATATTTAATGTATTAAAAAAGTAAATAAAAAGTTATTTTTGTTAAGGGTAAAACCCTAATTTGTTTTGAGAAAAAATATATATATTAATTATATTATTTTATGTACAATAAAAATAAAATAATAAAATATATAAAAATGTCAAAAAGTAAAAGTATATTATAAAAAAAATATTATTTAAGCATGTAAATAATAAAAATAAAAATATAATATTTTTATGTATTATTTTCAAGTTTTTATTAAAGAAAATAAAAGTATATTATTTAATAATTATTTTTATGTTAGAAAAAATAATAAAAAATACAAAATAAAATGTGAAAATTTATGAAAATGTTTTTGGTAATTTTTTATGTTTAGAAAAAATAAATAAAATTAGAAATGAAAAAGAAAAATATAAAAATATAAAAATATAATGAAATGGGCCAAAGGGGTGCAATCAGCAAATTAGGGGTGCAAAAAGTAGGGAAAAGGCTGGCCCAGCCCAACACTTCATCTTCAACCTTCGTTCAAACAAAACACTCGCCTTCTATGTACAAACTCGTATCTCCTGCATTTGTGCTTAAAAACGAAAACTTGCAACACGAAAGTTATAGAGCATGATCATACGATTCTAACCATATAAAAAACTTAATCTAACTCTCAAAGACCAGAGAGAATTTCTCTGGCCCTAATTTCTAACCTAACTTTTTCAGGATGTTCATCAATCAAATTCTCTCAGCACACATAACTTAAATGAAATCTATGCATATGTACAGCTTGAGGGCAATGAGTACTACATTTTTTATTCACAAACCTAAGCCTAATGATCTCTAAATAGAGAGATAGAAAGTTGAAAAATACCTGTTTCAGTTGAACTCGTGTATGGCAATGTGGAGGTTTTCAATGAGGCCTGAGATGTTTGTGAGCTTGCCTGAACTTCCTCTGACCTTCCCCAATGCTTTGTTTACTTTGAGCTTGCTTGAATGAGCCTGTAGAAGTCAACCTGCACAAGCTGAAATCAGAAATGGTGAAGCTTGCAAATGGAGTTACAGTCAATGGCCAATGGTTGGGATAGTTCAGATAGGTTGTATGGAGTGTATTGGAACTGGTTTGGGACAAAACGCACAAGTGGTTTGTGAGATGGAAGTGAAACTGCAGAGAGTGCCCTATTTTGCAAGTTTTTGGTGTTTTGATGTTCAAGAGTGTTTAAGGGATGGATGGCTCGTGTTTCTGGCTCAAGGCAATGTGAAAAACTTGTTTCAAATGCTTATAAGAGTTGGTTATATCAGATACTCAAGATATGTGATTTTTGCAAGTCGACTTGTTTTAAAAGAAAAGTGTGAAGTGATACAAGATAGGCCTGTACAAGCTATCTCCAAGCATGCATAAGGTTGTTGTACTTTTGCCTAAGTTTATGGAACTTGTTTGCTGCAAAGAGAGAGGTCCAAGGCTCAAGGGGAAGCAAGTTGACATAAAGTTGCCTTTATCAAAATGGCATAGTTCACTTTTTGCCAAAATAGATCAAACTCTTGTACAAACTTCCATTGATCAGAATAACGCCTTAGACCATTGAGTTTACATTCAATTTTTGAGTGTGTAAGGGTTTAGAGACCTGTATTCAAGTATAACTAAGTTGGACAGATTTTGCAAACATATCTTTAGGCCAATGATAGGACACTGTTTTGAGGCCTCTATTGGACTTGAATTTCTTGATTTGAATCTTTTGCTAATGGGCTGAAAATATGGTTGGAATTATTTTGAATTTGTTTATTGTGAACCAAGTTGTGTCCTGTGGTTTGCAATGATAATTGGCCCATGATAAAATTTGACATTTGTTTGAGGCCTTAGAACACAAAACCTCCTTTTCTGAATTCTTAATACTTTGTTCCTCTTTAGATTTTTGCACAAGTTTTGGTCTTGGCAGTTTGTAGTATTGTTGTTCCTTGCTGCCTATTGCAGCCTGTTTCCTGTTGTGTAGCTTGTTTACTGTTGCAGTTTGCTTTGTTTTCCTGCTATGCCCTGTTTGCCTACTATGCAGCTTGTTTGCTGATGCAGTTTGCTTTGTTTGCATGCCCTTTGTGATATGGTGGGAGAACTGACTTGGTGTTTGCGTTTGTTTTTGCAAATGTTTCAGTTTACAAGAGTCGCCACCAACTTTTTATTTTATCCTAAGGAAAGGTCAAAAAGCACAGGAAAAACCTTCGAGATGTTTTCGTGGGTTCGGGGGGTAGATTATGAAAAGGGAAGGTGCTAGCACCCTTTTCATCCATGGTTATCCATGGGATCTTAGTTACTTGTTTTAGATCACTTGCCTTTGCTTTTCAATTGTTTGAAATGGTGCTTTGTGTGTGTGGTTTTGAAAATGTTTTGAAAAAGATGCGTTGTCTAGGCAACCTTTGTAATGATTCTTGTTTGAATATATACAAAGGTGTGAGTCTTTTTGAGAAGATAATTTCAATGTTTTGAAAGTTGTTTGGAAGTTGTGTTGTGATGTGTGTTTGAAAAATGGCAAGGATGTTTTGCAAGATTTTTGATCAAGTAACTAAGAGTTTGTCCACCCTATTTTACTCAAAGATTTTCTTATGTTTTTGACCCTTTTAACAATGTTGTTTCACCATTGTGTTTGATGATCAACCTTGCGTTAGGATGTTGAACGGGACGGGCGCGGGTCATCGTATGCAATCATTGAAGGCAACTTGTGAGACGTTTTAGCAATGTTGTTTTAGGGACTAGATCATTTACCGAAGGCAACATCAAGGGTCATCGAGGGATTACGATCTTTTATCGAGGGTCTTTGCTAAAACTCCCATGCTCGAGGGACATGATTGCATTTTCCGAGGCAACAAGTGGAATTACCCTAAGGGTGCATGTGTGCAAAGTGTGTTTTATTGCATGCATTTGTCTTTGATTTTTAGGTTGTCTACTTGTTGGTTTTATCTTGCCATACACACCTAGTTACTAGCATTTATACAAAGCAATAAAAATGCAAGAAATAAATATCCTACACTATTACAACCATATTGAAAGGCAAGAAAATAAAGGAAAAAATAAGATAAAAAGAATAAAAAATGAGCTCCTTCGATTTGGGCAGGAGCAGCCTTCGATTTGCATTCTGTTGGCCTCCTTCGATTAGGGCCAGCACCAGTGAGGTTCTGTCCTTCGACTGGCTTGGAAGTCAGTGTATGGCAAAGCCTTCTGGTTCTGCCTTGTTGTCTTCTTCGACTGGAGGTTGAAAGCAGTAAGGGAATGCCTTTCGACTGATCCTGGAAGTCAGTGTATGGTTTTCCTCCTGGTTGTCTTTCGTTCGACCTGGAGAAAGAGGTTAGAAGCCAGAAGCTTCGTTTCCTATTTCCTGTTTCCTGTTTCTTTCATTTAAAGCATTAAATGGCAACATGGCCTGAGGCCATGCTAGTATTTGTTTTGTAAACAGTTTAACAGTTAAAGCAAGTTCAGGTAAACAGAAAGCAAAAACGAAAGGGTTAGCTCTGAAAAATATGTTAAAAGGGTGGAATCAAAGGAATAGTGGTATGTACATGTTTGAAACGAACGAAAAGATTATTTACATGGCATGAAACGAAAATTTCAAAGGTAAGAATAACTTACCTTGCTTCAGGCCTTGAATGGATGTGGGATTCGAACTTGAACTGCTACCTCGATGTTTCTGGAATTCGAAGAGTAGTCACAGGGGGTTTGCTTTTGGTTCGAAGAGTTGTCACAAAAGGTTGTCTTTGAGTTTGAACAAACTTCTATGTGTGGGGTGTTCTTCAGAATCGAAAGAGGTGAGTGTTTGGGATTCTGTTTTTTTTTTATTTCTCAAGTGTTGAAGAACTTGAGAGTTTTATTGTGTTTGAGAAAATTTGGGAGATTCGTTCCTCTGGTCCAAAGATCCTCTCTTAAACATGTGTTGGAGCCTCTTATTTATAGGCAAAGTTGGCTGAAGTTTTTGGAGGGAAAACAAAATAATTTGAACAATTTGAGTAAACTGCTCTTTGTAGCCTTCGAGGGACAGTGCTTGTATGCTATTTTGGTGCAAGAATGGGGCAGTGTTTCAAGACTGCTGTGCAGCAGTTTTGGCCAGTGTACCATGCCTGAACTTGGCAGCAAGCATCTTTGAATCCTTTCATTTTGACCCATCTTCGACCAGATTCTTCTTCCAAACATATTGTTCGACTTTCCTCCAACAAGTGTCCTTCGAACGAATCACCTTTGTGCATCGTTTGAAGGGGACAAATGTGTCTTAAGGTGGGGCTTTGTAAATCCTTCGAATGGGCCCTCAAGCATGTCCTTCGAATGGGATTCCGAGACCTGTCCCTTGAATGGATCATGTATGCTTCTTTGAAAAGGGCCAAATGTGTCCTTCGAATGGACTAGTCAGGTGTACCCTTCGACAGGGACTCATATGTATTCCCCTCAAGTCCACCACTATATGTCTTTTGAAGGGGCCATCAACCATGTGCTGTAGTTTGTCAAGGATGGAAATGCAGCAGACTAAAGAGAAATGTTGTCCAGTCGAAGCTAGTACAAACATAGTCAATGTTTTGTCGAAGCCTTGTGGTCGAAACAAGCTAATGCCCAGTCAAAGCTTGTATCAAAGAAAACATATTGCCCAATCGAAAGACTGTGTTCGAAGGAAGCCTTTTCCTCAGTCGAAGCTTGTGGTCGAAACAAGCTTACTCGAAGGAAGCTAATGCTCTGTCGAAGCTTGGATCGAAACAAACATATTGCCCAATTGAAAGACTATGTTCGAAGGAAGCAATGTTTCCTAATCGAAGCATGTGGATCGAAAAAAACATAAAGGGAGTCATTGCCTTTTAGCGTGAGGCAAGTTCCTGACTTCTGAGTCGAAGGGTGTTCCTTCAAGGGAAGCAAGAACTTAGTCAAATCTTATGTGAAGATATCTCTTGGCTCAAACGAAGCTTGTGAGAGGTAAAGTCTGCAAGAGGCCCTTGGTGCAAGTGGATTCGAAGGAGGTTTCAAATCCAAACGAAGGATGTACCTAAACTTGCATTCGAAGGAGGTTTCAAATCCAAACGAAGGATGTACCTAAACTTGCATTCGAAGGAGGCTTAGAGTCAGTCGAAGGGTGCTAAATCGAAGGAGACATGTTTTCCTCCAAACTTGTCAAAATGTTATTTTTATCTGTTTTCTCCCTTTTTGATAGTCTCCTTTTAATTTTCGTATTGGAAAATCCCAATGCACTTGTTCAAGCTAGAACCTTGAAAATCCTTGTAAGAAAGGCCTTCAGAATTGAGAGGGCAAATTTTGGGGTACAACAGCTGCCCCTGTTCAATCTTCTTGAACCTGAAGAGTTAGATTGGCAATTTTACCGTTCGCGACTCGAAGGTAAAAGATGATTGGACACTAGAGTGCCCAAAATATTTGCACTCGTCAAAGCGTAGTTTGACGGAATGGGCTTAAAGATGCCATTTGGAGATGTGACAAAATCTTGTCGGAGATGGGCTTAAAGATACCATCCAAGAATGTTTGTTGAACTGTATGTCGTTGGTGAGTGGGTGAGTATCAGAAAGGTGTCCATGTTTTGGAACATCTCTGAGCTAGGGGTCTGAATAAGCAATGGATTGACATCCATGTTTGGAAGCACTCGTAAACTGTTTTCAGAAGTTGAGTCTGAACAAGCGATAGATTGACATCCATGTTTGTAAGCACCCGTAAACTGTTTTCAGAAGTCGAGTATGAACAAGCGATAGATTGACATCCATGTTTGGAAGCACCCGTAAACTGTTTTCAGAAGTTGAATCTGAACAAGCGATAAATTGACATGCATGTTTGGAAGCACCCGTAAACTGTTTTCAGAAGTTGAGTCTGAACAAGCGATAGATTGACATCCATGTTTGGAAGCACCCGTAAAATGTTTTCAGAAGTCGAGTCTGAACAAGCGATAGATTGACATCCATGTTTGGAAGCACCCGTAAACTGTTTTCAGAAGTTGAATCTGAACAAGCGATAAATTGACATCCATGTTTGGAAGCACCCGTAAACTGTTTTCAGAAGTTGAGTCTGAACAAGCGATAGATTGGCATCCATGTTTGGAAGCACCCGTAAACTGTTTTCAGAAGTCGAGTCTGAACAAGCGATAGATTGACATCCATGTTTGGAAGCACCCGTACACTGTTTTCAGAAGTCAAGTCTGAACAAGCGATAGATTGACATCCATGTTTGGAAGCACCCGTAAACTGTTTTCAGAAGTTGAGTCTGAATAACCGATAGATTGACATCCATGTTTGGAAGCACCCGTAAACTGTTTTCAGAAGTTGAGTCTAAACAAGCGATAGATTGACATCCATGTTTGGAAGCACCCATAAACTGTTTTCAGAAATTGGGTTGTTTGAGATGGTCGAGTAGATAGTTATCCTGTCTGGTTTCGGGTATTAATCTCTGAGTTGAGACAGAAAGATAGTTTCCTGGCTTGTTACAGGTGTTAATCTTCAATCTCTTCATGTAGATAGTTTTCCTGGCTTGTTACAGGTATTAATCTACAATCAGTCGTCCACAGATAGTTTTCCTGGCTTGCTACAGGTATTAATCCGGAACTTGAAAAGGTTAGGCGATGAGATAGTTGTCCTGTCTGGTTTCAGGTATTAATCTCTGCCCTGAGAAAGAAAGATAGTTTCCTGGCTTGTTACAGGTGTTAATCTTCAATCTCTTCATGTAGATAGTTTTCCTGGATTGTTACAGGTATTAATCTACAATCAGTCGTCCACAGATAGTTTTCCTGGCTTGCTACAGGTATTAATCTGGAACTTGAAAAGGTTGGCCGATGAGATAGTTGTCCTGTCTGGTTTCAGGTATTAATCTATGACCTGAGAAAGAAAGATAGTTTGCTGGCTTGTTACAGGTGTTAATCTTCAATCTCTTTATTTAAATAGTTTTCCTGGCTTGTTACAGGTATTAATCTACAATCAGTCGTCCACAGATAGTTTTCCTGGCTTGCTACAGGTATTAATCCGGAACTTGAAAAGGTTGGCCGATGAGATAGTTGTCCTGTCTGGTTTCAGGTATTAATCTCTGACCTGAGAAAGAAAGATAGTTTCCTGGCTTGTTACAGGTGTTAATCTTCAATCTCTTCATGTAAATAGTTTCCCTGGTTTGTTAAAAGTATTAATCTACAATCAGTCGCCCACAGATAGTTTTCATGGCTTGCTACAGGTGTTAATCCGGAACTTGAAAAGGTTGGCCGATGAGATAGTTGTCCTGTCTGGTTTCAGGTATTAATCTCTGACCTGAGAAAGAAAGATAGTTTCCTGGCTTGTTACAGGTGTTAATCTTCAATCTCTTCATGTAGATAGTTTTCCTGGCTTGTTACAGGTATTAATCTACAATCAGTCGTCCACAGATAGTTTTCCTGGCTTGCTACAGGTATTAATCCAGAACTTGAAAAGGTTGGCCGATGAGATAGTTGTCCTGTCTAGTTTCAGGTATTAATCTCTGCCCTGAGAAAGAAAGATAGTTTCCTGGCTTGTTACAGGTGTTAATATTCAATCTCTTCATGTAGATAGTTTTCCTGGCTTGTTACAGGTATTAATCTACAATCAGTCGTCCACAGATAGTTTTCCTGGCTTGCTACAGGTATTAATCCGGAACTTGAAAAGGTTGGCCGATGAGATAATTGTCCTGTCTAGTTTCAGGTATTAATCTCTGACCTGAGAAAGAAAGATAGTTTCCTGGCTTGTTACAGGTGTTAATCTTCAATCTCTTCATGTAGATAGTTTTCCTGGCTTGTTACAGGTATTAATCTACAATCAGTCGTCCACAAATAGTTTTCCTGGCTTGCTACAGGTATTAATCCGGAACATGAAAAGGTTGGTCGACGAGATAGTTCTCCTCTCTGGTTTCAGGTATTAATCTCTTCCCCAAGAAAGAAAGATAGTTTCCTGGCTTGTTACAGGTGTTAATCTTCAATCTCTTCATGTAGATAGTTTTCCTGGCTTGTTACAAGTATTAATCTACAATCAGTCGTCCACAGATAGTTTTCCTGGCTTGCTACAGGTATTAATCCAGAACTTGAAAAGGTTGATGGTAGCCATCTATTGATTGACCTTTTCCTGAAAAGGTAAAATGTTAGCTGTATGCAATGTCATGATGTATCAAATGCATAATGTCATGATGTTCTCAAAAGTAAATGAGATTGTGTTGTATGCACTTATCATGTATGTAAATAGGATGTATGAAATGTGAAATGTTAATGAATGTATTTTTGTCTGGGAAAATAAATCCTTGACAAAAGCTGGGGAGTCATTAAATCCTGGACTGCTGTTGAAGAGTATGTGTGTCTTCAAACTTTGCTTAGAATATTTCCAATGGATTCGTGTTTTGTTGTTTGAGGAGAACTCCGCTGGGGGAAGTTGAAAACTCTGTGGGGAGTATGTTTATTTCTGCTTGGAAAAGGAGTTTAGGAGTCTTAGTCGTCCGTTGCTCTACTGGGGAGTCGAAGTTGAACTGATATCTGGTCGGGTCCAGGTTTTGCAGTAACTTGCTGGGGATTGTAGAGTAGTCTACTGGGGAAGAGGAGTTGTGGTCCTTTGATTTGTAGTATTCGGAGAGGCAAACTCAAGCTGGGGAATCCTGGTGTTGTTGGGGAAATAAACCCTGTCGTCAGTCCGCTAGAGACGTGACATCTTCGTTGGGGGAAGTCCTCGAGGATTCTTGAGGTTGATTCAGCTGGGGAAAGGGGGTCAGAGATTATACTCTTTCTGGGGAATCATCCTATGAGAAGGACTTTGGGGAGACTTGTCATTTCCCCTAGTAGCAAATGTTCATGGAATTGCCAAAAATGTCTAGTTGTACGTAACTCTTTGCTGAGATTTGACGTTTAATGCCCCAAGTGACGAAGATGGAGACTTGCCCCTGGTTACTCTGCACTTCTTCAGAGATTTCTAGAAATCTTGACTGGACTGCCCCAGGTGTGCTGGATAGTGACATGTTAAGTCCCCCTGTTGATAGGAGATTCGTCAATGGAAGTGTCATCCTTCTTGAATTGATTTTGTTCACTGAGAGGGCTTTTGTTCACTGGATATTCATTGTGTGAATTTCTCCGCTGTCAAACAAATATCCAAATGCAAACAGTGATAAAACCTTGGATGGAATTATCATCTCCGCAGTATCGGGGAGAGAACCATAGGCGATTACAACCTCAATAGCAATCATTGAGAAAACCTTGGATGGAATTATCATCTCCGTAGTATCGGGGAGAGAACCATAGGCGATTACAATCTCAATAGCAATCATTGAGAAAACCTTGGATGGAATTATCATCTCCGCAGTATCGGGGAGAGAACCATAGGCGATTACAATCTCAATAGCAATCATTGAGAAAACCTTGGATGGAATTATCATCTCCGCAGTATCGGGGAGAGAACCATAGGCGATTACAATCTCAATAGCAATCATTGAGAAAACCTTGGATGGAATTATCATCTCCGCAGTATCGGGGAGAGAACCATAGGCGATTACAATCTCAATAGCAATCATTGAGAAAACCTTGGATGGAATTATCATCTCCGCAGTATCGGGGAGAGAACCATAGGCGATTACAATCTCAATAGCAATCATTGAGAAAACCTTGGATGGAATTATCATCTCCGCAGTATCGGGGAGAGAACCATAGGCGATTACAATCTCAATAGAAATCATTGAGAAAACCTTGGATGGAATTATCATCTCCGCAGTATCGGGGAGAGAACCATAGGCGATTACAATCTCAATAGCAATCATTGAGAAAACCTTGGATAACTTCTACTGAGTCTTCATTAGAAAAATTTGTTTGGGGTCGATTTAACTTGACTAGAGAAGGCCTTGGACTGGATAAGAAACAGAGAATCTTAGGGTCGATTAACTGAACCGGTCTAGGTCTTGGAATGTCTTCAACTGGGTCTTTATCAGAAAAATCTGTTTGGGGTCGATTTAACTGGACCAGAGAAGGCCTTGGACTGGATAAGAAATCTTTGGAGTCGATCTACTGAACCGGTCTAGGTCTTGAAATCTGATTGAGAATTTAACTGAATCTTTCCTGAAAGGTAAAGGTCAGTCATATGCAATGCATGATATGGACCAAGCAATGATGTTCTCAACATAAATGAGATTTGTAAGATATGATGCGTCTATGCATGCTATAATGATGTATGTGATGTTTATGTATGTTTTCGTCTAGGAAAGTAAATCCTTGGCGGGTGCCGGGAAGTCACTCCTGGGCTGATGTTGAAGAATAAGCTTTTGCTGGGGACGATAGTTGCAAGAATACCGGTAGGAGAAGATAACTCCGTTGGGGAATAAACTTGGCGAATGGAATAACTCTGCGGGGAGGAAAGTACTCTAACGATCTTGCTGGGAAGCAATACTCGGTGGGGAGAGAGATACTTTGCTGGAATGTTGATAATAGTTTGCTGGGGATACTCTTGTTGTGTTGGAAGTGTTAATAGACTTCGCTGGGGATAAGAAGACTGCGTTGACGATGATCTTTCCGTGGATTTTGGCTGAGGATAACCCAGTTATATCCTGGTAAGGAAATAACTCTTTGAATAAAGCCGGGGGACGCGTTCGTGCTTTGCGAGGGATAAGCTTCCAGAATCTACTGGGGATAAGCTTACTGCCTGGGGAGGTGGATTCCAACTTTCCTGGGGAACTAGATTGGACTCTCCTGGGGAAGTTTGGACTGTATCGGGGAAGTGACTCTTTTGAATATTTGATATACCGCCGGGGAACAATCTTTAGGCCAAGACTGCCGGGGATGCTTGTTAAGAATATGTATATGCTGCCGGGGAATGTTGGGATCTGCTAGAGGATACCCAACTTTCCTTAAGTTTGATAATATAGCTTGGCTCGAGGAGAGTACACTGCTTGCTGGCTCACTCTCTGGGGAATTAAGATATCTGGTTATGTTCTTTAGTTGAACCTACCTTGGTACCTTAGTGGATAGAACAATTAGATTGCGTAGACCACTCTTTATTGCCCCTGTTTCTGAGGTGGGAGAGGAAGACCTGTGAGGTGCTGATAGTTGTTGATAGACCAACCTTCTTCTGATAGGCAGGTGACAAGATGACAGGACATAGTCGTACGCTTTGATCCTTAACTTTTGCCTGGACCGCCCTTTCGGGTTTTCAGTCCACCGGGATACCCATTTTTGCCCAAGCCGCCTTTTCAGGTTTTCGACTTGTCGGGTGTACATATTTTTCCATTTTCATCCCTTATTTTTGCCCGAACCCTTTTGGTTCGCCGGGAAGCCCTTATTTTTGCCTAGGTGTATCAACTTAGCGGGTCTTCGTTTATGCGTAGTACTTTTTTCGACTATGTCCCTGTTCTCAGAATGTAGGGAGTTGCCCCTGTTAGAAGTGTTTTGTCATGCCCCAGAAGATGTTTGATCAGGCAAGATTCGTTGCTGGAATTCCCCAAGTGACTCAGGCGGAGATTTGCCCCAGGCTATTTGGCCTTTGAGAGATTCTCCGAATCTTGATTGGATTTCCCCAGATGATGGACCATGCTCATGCCATGCCCCTTGATTGGAAGTGCTTTTGTTCACTAGGTATTCATTGTGAGAATTTCCCTGCTGTTCAAACAAAAAGTCATATGCAAACAAAGTTATGTTAAAAATGCAAAGCTTATGTCTGTCTTGAAGATTTTGAAAATGCATTCTTTTTTTCATAAAACAAGTGATTGTTTGTAAAACGTGATGTCAACTCCGTATTTATTGTAGGCCTTAAGGAGTCAGGATACCTTTTGTAACAGTATGCTTTCGAACTAACCCATGCTTCAGCTAGGACTTTTTAAGGGTTATAACGTGGCCTGGTTCATGGTTTAAGAAACAAAGGATAAAGGCTCAAATTATTTGTACCCACCCGCTCTTCGTGATGTTCTCCAAACCTAAACTCAGTTGATCATACGTTAGACCTTGTTTGAGTCTTTGCTCTGATTTTCCGGTGATGATTCGGATATTGATGATTTATTTTGATCAGGCAGTCATTTCCTCTTTTGTTAAGGGTTGGTAAGACCTCTTTCTTGTCTGATTTTTTTTGTTATCCCTTTCTTTTTTTGCCTGAACTGTTTCCTTTTTTGAAATTACAGTCAGCGGGATACCCCAGTTTTGTAAGTCTCCTTCATGGGTTTTGACTTAATGGGTTTTTTTTTTTTTTTGAAAGATAATGACTGCCTTTCTTTATTGATCATTCGGAACCATCACTGTCTTTCTTTGTTTTGTAAGGATCTCCTTGGTGCCATTTGTCATGCACCTGGATCAACTGAGAGAACTACCCTGCCCCAGGTTATGATAAAGGGTTTTAATTTTCGAAAATAAAAACTCCTACTTCTTTGGCTCAGAGGGGTTGACGAGGGATTATCATCCTTATAACTCCAGTGTTTAGGGATTGAAACAATGCCTGTACCTCATCAGCGGGGTCTGTTCAAAAGCATACTGTAGATTATGGTATCGTTTTTGTCATCCTCCCTCAAGAGGCTTAGAATTATTAATTAAGAGTTGATTATCAGAAAAAAATATGAAAATAATTTGCATATAGTGAATACGAATATATTGCTTCAAAACAGACATATGCGATGCATTAATGAAATAACAACGTTTGATATGAATGGAATGTTCGAACAGTCAAAAGAAAATTACAACTTGAAAGATTCTAATGAACAAAAAATTTTCAATCCTAGCCATGTTTTGGAAAGGGAGCAATGATCACATTGGGAGTCTCGGCGGGCTCGAACTCGATCTCTTTAGCATCGATCATATTCTGAATCTTGTACTTCAGTGCCCAACAGTCCTCAGTATCGTGCCCCGGGCTACCAGAATGGTAAGCGCACCTTGCTTCTGGGTTTTAATTTGGAGAGGAAGTCTTTGGATTTGCAGGAGGGTTGATCACCGCAATCAGATTCATTTTCAACATGTGCTGCAATGCTTGTGACCACGACATGTTGATGTAGGTGAATTGTCTCTTAGGCTCGTCCGACCTGCTCTGATCGACCCGCTGTTCTTGGCGAGGTCGTTGTTGGACCTGAGAAGTAGTAGCAACTCGGAGAGGTCTATTCATTGGACCCGACCTTTGCCTTCTTGGAAGCTGTTCTATGACCTGGTCCCTGATTTGGGCTGGTTGCTTCATGCCTTGAGGAAGTTGGCTGATCATGGCTCTCAGCTCTCCTTGCTCCTGAGCTAAACCTTGAATGAGGGCCCTTTGCCCCAGCATCTGGGTTTTCAATGTGTCTACCTCAGCTTGTAGACGTTTCAGCTGTTCGTCTTTGTCATCTTCAGGACTCTTTCTGATCAGATTCCCCATGAGGAGTGTCCTCAACTCTTCCTGCCCCTTGGATAGGCCTAGGAATATTTCCCTGAACTGAGTCTCTTGAGCGTGAAGGTCCTGGTTATCTTGTTGTGAAGCCATTGCTGAAATAAACAGCGAGAAAGGTAAGTGACCTGCAAAAAGGATACCTGTTATGCAATGATGGGTATGACATGCATGTAGTGTTTTCAAGGACCTCGCGGGATAAACAAGAAAATTTGTTAGAACTTGGGTCCGGTAGCTTGACTGAAGGAACTCCCTGTTACTGAGAATCCTTCTTCAAGGGTCAAGGCTCACCATATCGAGTGGGTCATAGCCCCTGACTTTAGTCATCATGTCTGGTTTTGGTTTCTAAACAACCTTGGTTAGGGGAACCTTCTTCAAGAGTCAGAGCTCACCATATCAAGTGGGTCATAGCCCCTGACTCAAGTCATCAACCTTATTTTTCTTTCCAAACAACCTTGGCTAGGGGAACCTTCTTCAGGAGTCAAAGCTCACCATATCAAGTGGGTCATAGCCTCTGACAACTTTGGCTAGAGGAAAATAAATCCTCTTTGCCCCTTTCTAGATGTTTGATTCATCATGACCTGCATCACAAGCCTTTGAGATCCTTGAAATGGGTTAGGATGTATGCAATGGTATGATGTCATGATGCATGGGGTAGTATGGATAAACCCTGTTATGAGCCCTTATTAAGGACTACAAACTAAAACCTACAAGTAACTCAAGTAAAACCTGTTATGAGCCCAATTAAGGACTATAAACAAAAACCTACAAGAAATTTAGTAAACCCTATTATGAGTCCCAATTAAGGACTGTAAACAAAACCTGCAAGTAGTTCATGTGTCAGATAATCAAGCATGCAAATAGTCAAGTATGAAAGCACACAAGTCACACCACAGCCCTTAGAGTTTAGGCCAGCATGGGGTCTGGGTATTACCCTCTTGAAGTTAGTGGGTTCAACCTGTCCTATTAGAAGTAACCGGGTTCTAAGGGTCCCAATATCACGGGATTGCTTTCATTGTTCATCGTTTCGATTTAGCCACTGAACTGGCGACCGAAATATTCCAGGAAAGCAACCCTCAATTGAGTGTAGTATCGAGTATCAACCAACCTCGGACTGCACCAAAGTCAGTTATCTCACTACCCTAAAGAGGCCAAGATAGTTCAATTAAGGTTCCTAAGGTCTGTTGATGCTTCATGACACCACGCGGAGGCCCCGTACTCTCCTTGACTGAACTCAAGGGTTACCGGTACACACCAAAGTGCCACATCAACGTAGCAGACTGCTTCAACCATGTCGGTATACCCCGCACAGTTCCCTCACAACCTTGTTGCTACTTTCTAAGAAGGTATCCCCAGATCCGGGTTAGGATCTATAGAACTCCCGAGACAGTCCCACAATTTAAAGCAAGACAAGTCAATACAATTAAAAACACAGTTATGAACTAACCCTAAGGTACACCTCACTTTAAGTTTAAGTCCCCAGCAGAGTCGCCAGTTCTGTGATCGGTGGATCTGGAACTGACTGTTTAACGCTGGTTCGTGAAATGTCGCGGAAGCAAGAGTCGCCACCGTCTTTTATTTTCTCCAAATGGAAAGGACAAAAGCACAGAAAAATTCCTTATAGAGATTGCTCTCGGTTCGGGAGGTATATTATAGAAAGGGAAGGTGTTAGCACCCTTTCTATCCATGGTTATCCATGGGCTCTTAGATACTTGCTCATTTGTGTTATCAAAAATGGTTTGTTTGCTTTTCAACTGTGGGTTTAAAAAGTTTCTTTGAAAATTCCAGTTCGACTCTTGTATCAGTCCTCAAGAGTGTTTGAAAAATTGCTTTCGAAAGCTTTTTGAAAATGTGTTGGTGTGAAAAGTATTTTTGATTTGTTTTGTTTTGAATTAGAGCAAGTATCCATGAGTCGTCTACCTACCCTAAGGAATTAGGCTGTGTAAATGTCCTTTAAAGTAGTGCCATCCCACCATTGAGAGGTAGGTAGCACCACCGTTGGAGGTGTTCGGGTCAATTCGAGGTTCGGGACATGGTGATCACCAGAGCAATGGGAAGACACCTTAGAAGCTACCCTCATGCCAGGTTCCCGGATCATGAGGACTTACTAAGACATCCTCTACTCGACGATCACCTTTCGAGGCAAGGCAACAGTGAGGCGTACCCTAGGGGTGGTGTGTGATTGGTGTGTCAAATTCATTTATTTTATCTTGTCATGGTATAGGTGATCTACGCGTTTGTTTTTATTTGTCATTCATTCTTGCATGCCTTGATTAACAGTTAAAAGTGCGAGAAAAGTAAAGTTCTAAGCTATTACAAAAGGCGCGGGTCCACATCGCCAAAATTTCCAGAACCCGATTTGACAGAAAAATAAAGAAATAATGAAAAGTAAAGTACGAGGAATATAAAATGTCCGAGTTACAAGGCTTTGGGAGAGATACATAAATATTAAAAGAAAAAGAAATAAATACGCGAATTGAAATTTAAATTGAAACGAGGGTGTTGGACCCTTTTTGATTAAATTAAATTATTGTTAAATTAATTAAATTAAAGAAAAGAAATTGTTTTTGGTATTTTTGTATTTTAAGATTTTAATGGAAAAAAGAATTAAATGAAATTAAAAGATTAACCCTAAATCTAATTGTTTTAATTTATTAAGAAAGTATTAAATTTTAACCTAAACTTAATCTAATTATTTACATGCGATTTAATTATAAAAATAATAATAGGAAATATTTAGTTATTATGAAAGAAAAGAAAAAAGGATAAAAATTATTACAAACCCTAGTTCTACCAATTTTAAATTAATTAAGAAAATATTAAGATTTACTCCTAAATTAAAACTAATTAATTAATAAAGGTTTTATTTACAAAAAATATAACATTAAAAAAAATATTAATTTTTGCCTCTTTTCTGATTTTTTTTTGTGTTTTTTATATATTATGAAAATAATAGTTATAAAGAATTAAAAAAGATTAATTAAAATAAAGAAAAGAAAAGATATATAAAAAAAAGTAAAAGAAACAAACTAGAGGGGGGTGCTGTCCCCAAGTGGAGGACTTATTGTAGTAATTCTGGGCCCAATTGTCCCTGGCCTCTTTGACTTTTCAGCTAGCATGGATGTCTGTTGACTGAGGTCTACCATATCCTTCAGCTCATAGCCTTCTGATCATTCCATTGGGCACGTGGATGGCTTGATTTGGTGAACGTACGGTAGTCTTCAATACTGAAACTGCATAGAAACATTAATTGAAAAATAACATGGAAAGGGTGAGGGACCTGGGGCTCGAACCCAGGTCCTATGGTTTACCAATGCTTATGCCTGCCAGTTGATCCAAACGCTCACTTTGTTTATATAATAACAATCAATTAATATAAAATAAAACAAAGCGCTGATGTCTTTTTCGCGCGAAATTTTAAACGAACCAACCGCTGCCTTCCACCTAAGCGTCTTCCTCGTGTTGTTCTTTTTTTTTTCCTGAAACAAAGAAAGAACTGGCAACGGTTTTGAACCGTTCCAGAAAGTCACTTTTGCAAAAATAACGAATAGCTCAGGGCAGCTCATAAATTGAGCGCGATGGTGGATTTAGCATCGTCCAAGCGTGCTTGTTTCAATGGTCCAGGTCTCGAGTGATAATTTTTCCTTAAATGGAAAACCCCAATTCACAGCTTGGAAAACCCTAATGTCCAACAATGGCGAAATCGCATAGAGTGCACAAAAATACAATTAACTTATATGGTTAGCTTCAGGAAGGTCCCATTAGTCAGAATCTATGAAAGAAATGCCATGAAAATGCATAAATATTAAAACACGATTATGAAAAAAAAGTGGAAAAGTTTGATTTCTGTACAATGATTCAAGGCGTTAGAGTTGATGTTCTTGATCCAGGATCCTTCCTTGATGTCCCAGGAAGGTGATAGGATGGTTGTTTTGGCTTGAAATGCTTTAGAACTTGGTTTTCAGATTTGAGTTTTTTAGGCAAAAGTGTGAGTTTTCTTATGGCTCTTCTGCGCAGCTTGGAGTCTTTGATCACTAGGGTTGCGTTCTGTATTTGTATGTGAGTGATTAGGTCAAAGAAAATTGATCCAAAATCCATGAATTGATGAATAGGATATTTGATTTTTAAGCCATGATTTTCCAATCTTTTTCAAACATTTTTGATACAAATCATGTCTAATTCCATTGATTCTTTCTATATTTGGTTAGGCACAAAATCTTGGAGATATTATATGCATAAAAAGATTGAAAAACCTAGGTTTAGTATTTTTCATGTATTTTAATTAATTAAATGAATTATTAATAATAAAAATCCAAATAAATAAATAAAAAATGAAGAAAAACTTCCCTTTGGGCCAAATGGTCGTGCACATGCCTTGGATAATGAATTGTGGAAGAAAAAGAGGCCCATTAGCAATTTTAGGTCATTTGAAGCAATGTTGACTTTTCAAAATATCCAAAAATTTCCCAACTTCCACAAGGCATAACTTGCTCAATTTTTAAGCTTTGCTCATGTTATTGGACATTTTGGAAAGGTCTTTGAGTCCTCTAACAAATGTCTTTGGTCCCATGTCAGTTTGATTTACCAATCTCAAGTTATGGCCTTTGACTTAAAGTCCCTTTTTGTTGACTTTTGAAAATGACCTATAATGTTGAAATTGATAACTTTTTGTGAGAGCATTTCTTGGACTGGAAGTATGAAGAGGAGTTGTAGGAAATGTCTTTATCTTCAAAATGAGCTTTGGATGGAATTTTTCTGATAATCCATGTGAAATTTATGCCCTGGTCAATTTACAGTTGACTTTTTCAGCTGTCCAAATAAGGAAACTTTTGCATCTTGATGATTTTTGAGCCATGCTTTGAGAATCATGATCAAGCATTGATCAAATGATGTTTGTGGCTTAAAAATGAGATGTTGACCAAAAATTTGAACTTTTGACTGTCAAATGACCATTTTGCCCCTACAGTTGACTGTAGTGCAATTAGGGTTTTGACTGTGCAATTTTGTGCTGAAAGTCTTGAAACTTGGTATGAGGATGCTTGACCATGTTTATAAGCATATGGTACTTGATTGGACCCTTGGAAATCTCATTTTCTTTGCCAGAATCAAAACCCTAATTTTGACTGTTAGGAGGCCCTTGAACTGTGCAACCCTTGGGAATTTTGAAGCTTTGACTTGGCAAATCTTGAAGAATATGGGAGGGAAAATTTTGGGGTACAACACCATGGTCATGTTCTGCAATTGCACACGAGTTGGTGCAAGATCAGCATTGTACTGATACTGTTTGTAAAAAGCAGCAGCTAGATCCTCCCATGTGTGGATGCATGAACTCTCCAATTGATAAAACCACTCGAGTTGAGTCCCTACCAGGATTTCTTGGAAGAAATGGATCCAAAGCTTTGGATCAGTTGTGTATGGTTGAATCTTGCGGACATAAGACTTTAGGTGCATCTTAGGGCAAGAGACTCCATCGTATAGGGCAAAGGTAGGGACTTTGAACTTTGGAGGGATGACTAATCCAGAAACTAAACCCATGTCTCCTAAATCCAAGCCAGGTATCTGTTGAATCTCCATAGCACTGAGGCGATCCTCCAACTGTTTGTACTTGTCATCAGCGGGAGGATATTGTTCCTCGGAGTGGTCAGCTTCAACATCATCAATCTCCAAATTGTGGTCTTCTTCAAGACTATCCCCTATGTTGGATGGAGTTGAAAGATCTAGGGCTTTAGGTCTTCTTCTCAAGTTCAAGACGCCTACTGACTTCTTTGACTTTTTCTTCTTTTCTTTGAGAAGGAGAGCTTTCAGGTCCTCTTGCCCCTTAGCCATAGCCAGAAACATTTGTTGGAATTGAGCATTTTGAGCTTGGAGATCTTTCACCGTTTGTTCCATCTTACTGAAATAAACAGTAGGAAGATACAGAGGCCTGTATGGGAGAAACCTGTCATGATATGATGCATGATATGTGGATGCATGTTTTCAAGGATCTCGCGGGGTAAACACAAGAAAATGTTAGAAATTGAACATCCTTGATTGGAGAACTTTGTATCGGTGGATGTCTTTCCACGAGAATGAAGCTCACCATGTCAAGTGGGTCATAGCCCCTGATTCAAGTTGTTGCACTTGATCTTTGACGACATTTGTTTAGAGGAAAATGAAACCTCTCGCCCTTTGGTAGACGTCTGGTTCAACGTGACCCTGCATCAAAAGACCCTCAAGATCCTTGAAATGGTTTTTGAAAATGCTATGGTATGATGTTATGATGTTATGTACATGTATGAAAAAGTAAGCAAGTGTATATACAGACAGTCATATTCACACAAAGCAGACAAGTCCTTAGGTTTAGGCTTGCATGGGGTTTGTAGGTAAGTATCCTCTTGAAGTTAGTTGGCTCAACCTGTCGTAAAATAGAAACCGGGTTCTAAAGAGCTCAATATCACTGGATTATTTTCTATGTTCATTGTTTTGGTTTAGCCACTTAACTGGCGACCAAAATATCCCAAGAAAACAATCCTCAATGAGTGTAGTATCGAGTATCTACCAACTTCAGACTGCACCAAAGTCGGTCATCTCACTACACCTAAAAATGCCAAGATGGTCAAGTAAGGTTCTAAGAGTTCGTTAGTGCTTCATGACATCACTCAGCGGCCCCATATTCTCCTTGACTACTCAAGGGCTACCGGTACCCACAAATATGTCACACTAACATAGCTAATGCTTCAACCATGTCAGTATACCCCGCACAGTTCCCTCAAAGTTTATTGCTATTTACCTAAAAAGGTGCCCCCAAATCCGGGTGTAGGATTTAAACAAACCCAAACAAGGAACCCAAAAAGTAAAGCAATCAAAGCAATCAAAGTAAGCATGTAAAGGTGATCTAAAACCCTAAGGTAACCCTACTTTTAGAAGAGTCCCCAACAGAGTCGCCAATTCAGTGATACGGTGGGAGAACTGACTTGGTGTTTGCGTTTGTTTTTGCAAATGTTTCGGTTTAGCAAGAGTCTCCACCGACTTTTTATTTTATCCTAAGGAAAGGTCAAAAAGCACAGGAAAAACCTTCGAGATGTTTTCGTGGGTTCGGGGGGTAGATTATGAAAAGGGAAGGTGCTAGCACCCTTTTCATACATGGTTATCCATGGGCTCTTAGTTACTTGTTTTAGATCACTTGCCTTTGCTTTTCAATTGTTTGAAATGGTGCTTTGTGTGTGTGGTTTTGAAAATGTTTTAAAAAATATGCCTTGTCTAGGCAACCTTTGTAATGATTCTTGTTTGAATATATACAAAGGTGTGAGTCTTTTTGAGAAGATAATTTCAATGTTTTGAAAGTTGTTTGGAAGTTGTGTTGTGATGCGTGTTTGAAAAATGGCAAGGATGTTTTGCAAGATTTTTGATCAAGTAACTAAGAGTTTGTCCACCCTATTTTACTCAAAGATTTTCTTATGTTTTTGACCCTTTTAACCATGTTGTTTCACCATTGTGTTTGATGAGCAACCTTGCGTTAGGATGTTGAACGGGACGGGCGCGGGTCATCGTATGCAATCATTGAAGGCAACTTGTGAGACGTTTTAGCAATGTCGTTTTAGGGACTAGATCGTTTACCGAAGGCAACATCAAGGGTCATCGAGGGACTACGATCTTTTATCGAGGGTCTTTGCTAAAATTCCCATGCTCGAGGGACATGATTGCATTTTCTGAGGCAACAAGTGGAATTACCCTAAGGGTGCATGTGTGCAAAGTGTGTTTTATTGCATGCATTTGTCTTTGATTTTTAGGTTGTCTACTTGTTGGTTTTATCTTGCCATACACACCTAGTTACTAGCATTTGCACAAAGCAATAAAAATGCAAGAAATAAATATCCTACACTATTACAACCATATTGAAAGGCAAGAAAATAAAGGAAAAAATAAGATAAAAGGAAGAAAAAATGAGCTCCTTCGACTTGGGCAGGAGCAGCCTTCGATTTGCGTTCTGTTGGCCTCCTTCGATTGGGGCCAGCACTAGTGAGGTTCTGTCCTTCGACTGGCTTGGAAGTCAGTGTATGGCGAAGCCTTCTGGTTCTGCCTTGTTGTCTTCTTCGACTGGAGGTTGAACGCAGTGAGGGAATGCCTTTTGACTGAGCCTGGAAGTCAGTGTATGGTTTTCCTCCTGGTTGTCTCTTTCGTTCGACCTGGAGAAAGAGGATAGAAGCCAGAAGCTCCGTTTCCTATTTCCTGTTTCTTTCATTTAAAGCATTAAATGGCAACATGGCCCGAGGCCATGCTAGTATTTGTTTGGTAAACAGTTTAACAGTTAAAGCAAGTTCAGGTAAACAGAAAGCAAAAACGAAAGGGTTAGCTCTGAAAAATATGTTAAAAGGTGGAGTCAAAGGAACAGTGGTATGTACATGTTTGAAACGAACGAAAAGATTATTTACATGCCATGAAACGAAAAGTTCAAAGGTAAGAATAACTTACCTTGCTTCAGGCCTTGAATGGATGTGGGATTCGAACTTGAACTGCTACCTGGACGTTTCTGGAATTCGAAGAGTAGTCACAGGGGGTTTGCTTTTGGTTAGAAGAGTTGTCACAGAAGGTTGTCTTTGAGTTTGAACAAACTTCTATGTGTGGGGTGTTCTTCAGAATCGAAAGAGGTGAGTGTTTGGGATTCTGGGTTTTTTTTTATTTCTCAAGTGTTGAAGAACTTGAGAGTTTTATTGTGTTTGAGAAAATTTGGGAGATTCGTTCCTCTGGTCCAAAGATCCTCTCTTAAACATGTGTTGGAGCCTCTTATTTATAGGCAAAGTTGGCTGAAGTTTTTGGAGGGAAAACAAAATAATTTGAACAATTTGAGTAAACTGCTCTTTGTAGCCTTCGAGGGACAATGCTTGTATGCTATTTTGGTGCAAGAATGGGGCAGTGTTTCAAGACTGCTGTGCAGCAGTTTTGGCCAGTGTACCATGCCTGGACTTGGCAGCAAGCATCTTTGAATCCTTTCATTTTGACCCATCTTCGACCAGATTCTTCTTCCAAACATATTGTTCGACTTTCCTCCAACAAGTGTCCTTCGAACTAATCACCTTTGTGCATCGTTTGAAGGGGAAAAATGTGTCTTAAGGTGGGGCTTTGTAAATCCTTCGAATGGGCCCTCAAGCATGTCCTTCGAATGGGATTCCGAGACGTGTCCCTTGAATGGATCATGTATGCTTCTTTGAAAAGGGCCAAATGTGTCCTTCGAATGGACTAGTCAGGCGTACCCTTCGACAGGGACTCATATGTATGCCCCTCAAGTCCACCACTATATGTCTTTTGAAGGGGCCATCAACCATGTGCTGTAGTTTGTCAAGGATGGAAATGCAGCAGACTAAAGAGAAATGTTGTCCAGTCGAAGCTAATACAAACGTAGTCAATGTTTTGTCGAAGCCTTGTGGTCGAAACAAGCTAATGCCCAGTCGAAGCTTGTATCGAAGAAAACATATTGCCCAATCGAAAGACTGTGTTTGAAAGAAGCCTTTGCCTCAGTCGAAGCTTGTGGTCGAAACAAGCTTACTCGAAGGAAGTTAATGCCCTGTCGAAGCTTGGATCGAAACAAACATATTGCCCAATCGAAAGACTGTATTTGAAGGAAGCAATGTTTCCTAATCGAAGCATGTGGATCGAAACAAACATAAAGGGAGTCATTGCCTTTTAGCATGAGGGAAGTTCCTGACTTTTGAGTCGAAGGGTGTTCCTTCAAGGGAAGCAAGAACTTAGTCAAATCTTATGTGAAGATATCTCTTGTCTCAAACGAAGCTTGTGAGAGGTAAAGTCTGCAAGAGGCCCTTGGTGCAAGTGGATTCGAAGGAGGTTTTAAATCCAAACAAAGGATGTACCTAAACTTGCATTCGAAGGAGGTTTCAAATCCAAACGAAGGATATACCTAAACTTGCATTCGAAGGAGGCTTAGAGTCAGTCGAAGGGTGCTAAATCGAAGGAGACATGTTTTCCTCCAAATTTGTCAAAATGTTATTTTTATCTGTTTTCTCCCTTTTTGACAGTCTCCTTTTAATTTTGGTATTGGAAAATCCCAATGCACTTGTTCAAGCTTGAACCTTGAAAATCCTTGTAAGAAAGGCCTTGAGAATTGAGAGGGCAAATTTTGGGGTACAACAGCTGCCCCTGTTCAATCTTCTTGAACCTGAAGAGTTAGATTGGCAGTTTTGCCGTTCGCGACTCGAAGGTAAAAGATGATTGGACACTAGAGTTCCCAAAAAATTTTCACTCGTCAAAGTGTAGTTTGAGGGAATGGGCTTAAAGATGCCATTTGGAGATGTGACAGAATCTTGTCGGAGATGGGCTTAAAGATGCCATCCAAGAATGTTTGTTCAACTGTATGTCGTTGGTGAGTGGGTGAGTATCAGAAAGGTATCCATGTTTTTGAACATCTCTGAGCTGGGGGT
Organism: Vicia faba; assembly: GCA_948472305.1. Lineage (NCBI taxonomy): Eukaryota > Viridiplantae > Streptophyta > Magnoliopsida > Fabales > Fabaceae > Vicia > Vicia faba. The sequence continues at coordinate 1,517,353,252 of OX451741.1, read as the reverse complement.
CTGAATAAGCAATGGATTGACATCCATGTTTGGAAGCACCCGTAAACTGTTTTCAGAAGTTGAGTCTGAACAAGCGATAGATTGACATCCATGTTTGGAAGCACCCGTAAACTGTTTTCAGAAGTCGAGTTTGAACAAGCGATAGATTGACATCCATGTTTGGAAGAACCCGTAAACTGTTTTCAGAAGTTGAGTCTGAACAAGCGATAAATTGACATCCATGTTTGGAAGCACCCGTAAACTGTTTTCCGAAGTTGAGTCTGAACAAGCAATAGATTGACATCCATGTTTGGAAGCACCCGTAAACTGTTTTCAGAAGTCGAGTCTGAACAAGCGGTAAATTGACATCCATGTTTGGAAGCACCCGTAAACTGTTTTCAGAAGTTGAGTCTGAACAAGCGATAGATTGACATCCATGTTTGGAAGCACCCGTAAACTGTTTTCAGAAGTTGAGTCTGAACAAGCGATAGATTGACATCCATGTTTGAAAGCACCCGTAAACTGTTTTCAAAAGTCCAGTCTGAACAAGCGATAGATTGACATCCATGTTTGGAAGCACCCGTAAACTGTTTTCAGAAGTCGAGTATGAACAAGCAATAAATTGACATCCATGTTTGGAAGCACCTGTAAACTGTTTTCAGAAGTTGAGTCTGAACAAGCGATAGATTGACATCCATGTTTGGAAGCACCCGTAAACTGTTTTCAGAAGTTGAGTATGAACAAGCGATAAATTGACATCCATGTTTGGAAGCACCCGTAAACTGTTTTCAAAAGTTGGGTTGTTTGAGATGGTCGAGTATATAGTTGTCCTGTCTGGTTTCAGGTATTAATCTCTAACTTGAGAAAGAAAGATAGTTTCCTGGCTGGTTACAGGTGTTAATCTTCAATCTCTTCATGTAGATAGTTTTCCTGGCTTGTTACAGGTATTAATCTACAATCAGTCGTCCAAAGATAGTTTTCCTGGCTTGCTACAGGTATTAATCCGGAACTTGAAAAGGTTGGCCGATGAGATAGTATTCCTGTCTGGTTTCAGGTATTAATCTCTGCCCGGAGAAAGAAAGATAGTTTCCTGGCTTGTTACAGGTGTTAATCTTCAATCTCTTCATGTAGCTAGTTTTCCTAGCTTGTTACAGGTATTAATTTACAATCAGTCGTCCACAGATAGTTTTACTGGCTTGCTACAGGTATTAATCCGGAACTTGAAAAGGTTGGCCGATGAGATAGTTGTACTGTCTGGTTTCAGATATTAATCTCTGACCTGAGAAAGAAAGATAGTTTCCTGGCTTGTTACAGGTGTTAATCCTCAATCTCTTCATGTAGATAGTTTTCCTGGCTTGTTACAGGTATTAATCTACAATCAGTCGTCCACAGATAGTTTTCCTGGCTTGCTACAGGTATTAAACCAGAACTTGAAAAGGTTGGCCGATGAGATAGTTGTCCTGTCTGGTTTCAGGTATTAATCTCTGACCTGAGAAAGAAAGATAGTTTCCTGGCTTGTTACAGGTGTAAATCTTCAATCTCTTCATGTAGATAGTTTTCCTGGCTTGTTACATGTATTAATCTACGATCAGTCGTCCACAGATAGTTTTCCTAGCTTGCTACAGGTATTAATCCGAAACTTGAAAAGGTTGGCCAATGAGATAGTTGTCCTATCTGGTTTCAGGTATTAATCTCTGACCTGAGAAAGAAAGATAGTTTCCTGGCTTGTTACAGGTGTTAATCTTCAATATCTTCATGTAGATAGTTTTCCTGGCTTGTTACTGGTATTAATCTACAATCAGTCATCCACAGATAGTTTTCCTGGCTTGCTACAGGTATTAATCCGGAACTTGAAAAGGTTAGCCGATGAGATAGTTGTCCTATCTGGTTTCAGGTATTAATCTCTGACCTGAGAAAGAAAGATAGTTTCCTGGCTTGTTACAAGTGTTAATATTCAATCTCTTCATGTAGATAGTTTTCCTGGCTTGTTACAGGTATTAATCTATAATCAGTCGTCCACAGATAGTTTTCCTGGCTTGCTACAGGTATTAATCCGGAACTTGAAAAGGTTGGCCGGTGAGATAGTTGTCCTGTCTGGTTTCAGGTATTAATCTCTAACCTGAGAAAGAAAGATAGTTTCCTGGCTTGTTACAAGTGTTAATATTCATTCTCTTCATGTAGATAGTTTTCCTGGCTTGTTACATGTATTAATCTACAATCAGTCGTCCACAGATAGTTTTCCTGGCTTGCTACAGGTATTAATCCGGAACTTGAAAAGGTTGGCCGATGAGATAGTTGTCCTGTCTAGTTTCAGGTATTAATCTCTGCCCTGAGAAAGAAAGATAGTTTCCTGGCTTGTTACAGGTGTTAATCTTTAATCTCTTCATGTAAATAGTTTTCCTGGCTTGTTACAGGTATTAATCTACAATCAGTCGTCCATAGATAGTTTTCCTGGCTTGCTACAGGTATTAATCCGGAACTTGAAAAGGTTGGCCGATGAGATAGTTGTCCTATCTGGTTTCAAGTATTAATCTCTGACCTGAGAAAGAAAGATAGTTTCCTGGCTTGTTACAGGTTTTAATCTTCAATCTCTTCATGTAGATAGTTTTCCTAGCTTGTTACAGGTATTAATCTATAATCAGTCGTCCACAGATAGTTTTCCTGGCTTGCTACAGGTATTAATCCGAAACTTGAAAAGGTTGGTCGACGAGATATTTCTCCTGTCCGGTTTCAGGTATTAATCTCTGCCCCGAGAAAGAAAGATAGTTTCCTGGCTTGTTACAGGTGTTAATCTTCAATCTCTTCATGTAGATAGTTTTCCTGGCTTGTTACATGTATTAATCTACAATCAGTCGTCCACAGATAGTTTTCCTGGCTTGCTACAGGTATTAATCCAGAACTTGAAAAGGTTGATGGTAGCCATCTGTTGATTGACCTTTTCCTGAAAAGGTAAAACGTTAGCTGTATGCAATGTCATGATGTATCAAATGCATAATGTCATGATGTTCTCAAAAGTAAATGAGATTGTGTTGTATGCACTTATCATGTATGTAAATAGGATGTATGAAATGTGAAATGTTAATGAATGTATTTTTCTCTTGGAAAATAAATCCTTGACAAAAGCTGGGGAGTCATTAAATCCTGGACTGCTGTTGAAGAGTATGTGTGTCTTCAAATTTTGCTTAGAATATTTCCAATGGATTCCTGTTTTGTTGTTTAAGGAGAACTCCGCTAGGGAAAGTTGAAAACTCTGTGGGGAGTATGCTTATTTTTGCTTGGAAAAGGAGTTTAGGAGTCTTAGTCGTCCGTTTCTCTACTGGGGAGTCGAAGTTGAACTGATATCTGGTCGGGTCCAGGTTTCGCAGTAACTTGCTAGGGATTGTAGAGTAGTCTACTGGGGAAGAGGAGTTGTAGTCCTTTGATTTGTAGTAGTCGGCAAGGTAAACTCAAGCTGGGGAATCCTGGTGTTGTTGGGGAAATAAACCCTGTCATCAGTCCGCTAGAGAGGTGACATCTTCGTTGGGGGAAGTCCTCGAGGATTCTTGAGGTTGATTCAGCTGGGGAAAGGGGTCAGAGATTATACTCTTGCTGGGGAATCATCCTATGAGAAGGACTTTGGGGAGACTTGTCATTTCCCCTAGTAGAAAATGTTCGTGGAATTGCCAAAAATGTCTAGTTGTACGTAACTCTTTGCTGAGATTTGACGTTTAATGCCCCAAGTGACGAAGATGGAGACTTGCCCCTGGTTACTCTGCACTTCTTCAGAGATCTCTTGAAATCTTGACTAGACTACCCCAGGTGTGCTGGATAGTGACATGTTAAGTCCCCCTGTTGATAGGAGATTCGTCAATGGAAGTGTCATCCTTCTTGAATTGATTTTGTTCACTGAGAGGGCTTTTGTTCACTGGATATTCATTGTGTGAATTTCTCTGCTGTCAAACAAATAGCCAAATGCAAACAGTGATATTCAAGTAATGTAAAGTTTATGCTCTTCTCGAAGTTTTGAAAAATGCATTTTTTTAGCAGAAAACTTTTTATAAGACAAATTCAACACAAGATTTAGGGCTAAGCCTTACAGGAGTCAGGATACCTTTTGTAACAGTATGCTTTCGAACTAAACCATGCTTCAATTAGGACTTTTGAAGGGTTGTAAAGTGGCTTGGTTCACGGTTTAAGAAACAAAGGATAAAGGCTCAAAGTATATTTGTACCCACCCGCTCTTCGTGATGTTCTTCAATCCTAAACTCAGTTAATTGTGCGTCGAACTCTATTCGAATTTGGAACGGCGTTTTGGTGATGGTTCACACAAGTTGGATTTTAGAAGGCAGTCATTTTTGCAACATTTTTCATGTTGTTGAGGATTTGTAGCGACCTCGTTCTTTTGATTTGTTATCCCTAACTTTTGCCTGAATGTTCTTGTTTTCGAGATTACAGTCAGCGGGATGTCCCAGCTTTCTTAAGCCTCCTTTATAGGTTTTGGCTCAGTGGGCTTTTCTCTTTTGAGAGATTGACTGCCTATGAGATAAGGAACCACCACTGTCTTTTGATTCTGTCATACCCCAATTTTTGACCTAAGATCCCATTTTTTATTTTTACAGAAGGCAAGGTCACTAAATACAGTAAGTTTTAACCTCTCACCTTCGAGCATTGACTATGCAGAAATTGTCAAGTATTTTGAACATTTTTAGCCTATGTATCACTAACTTCTAATCAAGCCCGAACTGTGTGTTTTTTGTTTCTTTGATTTCTTGTGCTGATAGGTCTCCTTCGAATGCAAGTTCAGCCTTTCGAATCTGGACATTTTGCCTCATGCAAGCCTCTTTCGAATCTGGACATTTTTCCTCATGCGAGCCTCTTTCGAATCTGGACATTTTGCCTCATGCAAGCCTCTTTCGAATCTGGACAAGTTTACTGCCTGCAAACATGCTTCGATTGGGCAACATTGCTTCTTTCGATCCACATGCTTCGATTAGGCAACATTGCTTCCTTCGAACACAGACTTTCGATTGTGCAATGTGTTTGTTTCGATCCTCAAGCTTCGATGGGAAATATAGTCTCCCTTCAATCCACAAGGTTCGATCGGAAATACAGTCTCCCTTTGATCCACAAGCTTCGATGGGCAATACAGTCTCCCTTCAGTCACAAGCTTCGATTTGGGAATACAACCTCCTTCGATTCACAAGTTGGACCATTAAACCCTTCGAAGCATTCAAGGAGTTTGTTGACTAAAGTCCCATATACTGCCAAACTTAAGCCAGCTGTGATGCTATGCAGCAGTCCTGCACCAACCTGCCACTAAGCTCCAAAATACTTATAAGCCTGCTTTGTCTCAGTCCTATACTTGCATGAAAAAGGAGTACACAAGAGCTGCACTGAAGAAAACAAGGGGGCAGTATACCCAAATAATTCAAATATTATTTGATTTCCCCCCAAAACCATATCAAAGCTCGCCTATAAATAAAGAGGCTACAACACATTTTTTTTTTGGGGAAAAAAAGAGAAGGGGAGAGGACCTTTTGGGCCAGGCGAACGAACCTTCAGCAAATTTTCTCAAACACAAAAAATCTCTCAAGTCCCTTCAATACTTGTGAGAAAAAACCCAGAATCCCCAAACACTTACTCCCTTCAATTCTGAAGAACAACCACACTTCAGTCTCCTTCGAATCAAAGAAGCATCACACTTGATCTTTCTTTCCTTTGAATCCAGCGCTCCAAGCACAGCCTGTGACCCCTCTTTCGAATCCAGCATCTAGGGCCACCACTCAAGGCCCAGCACACGTTCCAGCCTGAAGCAAGGTAAGTCACTCTTACCCTTGAACTTTTCGTTTCATGGCATAACATGTAAATAATACTTTAGTTCGTTTCAAACATGTACATAACACTTTGTTTCTTTTCATTTCCACATTTTTAACATACCTTTCAGAACTACCTCTTTCGTTTTGCTTTCTGTTTTAGCTTTAGCTATTTAACTGTTTGAAAGAAAAATACTAGCATAGCCTCAGGCCATGTTGTCATTTAATGTTTGAAATGAAAGTAATAGGAAACAGGAAATAGAGAACGAAGCTTCTGGCTTCTACCCTCTTTCTCCAGGTCAAACGAAAGAGACAACCAGGAGGCAAGCCATGTCCAATCGAAAGACATTCCTTCACTGCTTTTAACCTCCAATCGAAGAAGGAAACAAGGCAGAATTAAAAGACTTTGCCATACACTAACTTCCAGACCAATCGAAGGACATAACCTCACTGGTACGAACTCCCAGTCGAAGGATACAACTTGCTGCTGCCTTTTCCCAATCGAAGGACAGGACCTCGCCCCTGCCAAAGCCTAATCGAAAGATGTGACTTTGCTGGTGCTAGCCCCAATCGAAAGAGGCCAACATAATGCCAATCGAAGGATGCTACTGCCTGGGTCGAAATACATTTTTTCCCTTACTTTTATCTTGTTTTTTCTTTCATATTTTTATGTCTTTTGATATGTTTGTAATAGCGTAGGTTTTTATCTTTCTGCATTTTTTTTACTTTGTACAAATGCTAGTAATTAGGCAAGATAAAACCAACAAATAAACAAACCAAAAAAATCCAAAAACACTCTTTAATGATAACTTGAACATACTTTAAAACATGCAAAAACACTCAACAAATCAAAACTCCCCCAAGGGCATGTTAACTCCATTCTACCGCGATACCGACCGTGCCTATTGCTAGAATGCGTGCGTTAATGTCGCCCACTAAAAAACACAAACAAATCAACTTTTTTCTAGAGGAACTACAATGTTTTGATTCCTTCATTGGATACGTAGGCAAAGGGTCGCGAAACCCTCACGAACGCAATAATAAAAACTCATTTTTTCCCCCTTAAACAAACATAGTTGTAGATAAATACACCCTTGTATATAACAAACAATTTCAACCAAAAAACAGATATTTCAAAAGGTTCCTGCGGAGTACCTCAAATGCATTGGGTGCTAATACCTTCCCATTGCATAACCAACCCCCGAACTCTCGATCTCTTTCAAAAATGCATTGTATTTTTTCATTACTTTTAAGTATTATTTTACGTTGCATGTTTTAGGGTTTTATTTCGCTCTTTTCCCTTTCCCCTTGTAAATACTAAAGCGCGGTGGCGACTCTTGCTTTTGCGAGTCGAGTTAATTAATAGCTCGATCTACGATTTTCACCGCTACAGAATTGGCGACTCTGCTGGGGAAAGATTGACCTCTTGCTGGTCCATCCCTAAGTGGGTTAAGCCTAGTTTGTTTTATCTATTTTATCATTATTTGATTGTTTGATTATATGTTTATATTGTGGTTATTTGGGTTTTTGCAAAGGACAAGTCCTACACCCTGACTAAGTTACACTTAGGAATAGGACGGGCGGTATAGTCATGTTAACTTTGAGGGAGTAATCCCGAAGAAGGAGGCATAAGATCCCCCACTCAGTGGAAGGCCCTTTTGAACGTAATATTTGTTTACCGAGTAATCGGGAAGACATTATTATTTTCGACCTGGGAGCCAGAGAAGCTGTGAATCGTAGAACCCTTAACCCATCTTGGCCTTTTAGGTGTAGTGCGAAGATTATAACGGAGTAATCCGGAAGTAATTGTTACGCGATGCTATGCTCAGATGAGTTTCTCTTGAGAATATTTCTAATTATTGAGTAATCAAGACGTTGGTAATATCCGAAGGAGGAATGTAGACTCCGGGAACTCTTAGAACCTTGTCTTGCAGGTGTGATTAAACCATTAGTACATACCTTGGGGATGTTTTTTACCTTTGACTCCATGCTCGTGACGTTGAACCTTTCGACTTTGTTTGTGACCTTGCTTGTGGTTGTTGCATAGCCATACCTTCATGCATCCATGAAACCCTTTTCACTTGATTTTCAAGGAATTTGGAGGTCTTTCTTTGTAAACATCACAAGTTTCGTCAAGCTCAATGGATCTTGGGTGTTGATAGGGTGAAAACCCTAATCCACCAAAATGGATGATTGATCTTGATGATAACTTGATCAACTCTTTGATCCAATTTAAAATTCATCTTTTATCTTCATACTTCGATGTTTACAACTTGATATCTTGAGTTCCTTGAAAGTCAAATAAAAACTCTCTTTTGCATATCATGCATCATTCTACATTTTTTGTTTCACTTTCAAAGGTCTTTTTACAAGTCTTATTTTTCCTTTGGTCTCACAAGTACAACACTCGCGCTAAGAGAACAATGGAGAATATCAAGCAAGAGGAATTTGGTTCAGACCCGACCTCCACCGAAGGTTCTTGAGAAGATACATTGGTACTACAAAGCTGATTTGACTTGTACCTTTCATCAAGGTGCTCTTGGGCATGACTTGGAGGGTTGCTTTGCTTTGAAGATTGAGGTTCAGAAGATGGTCAGAAGTGGTATCTCGTCATTCAAGGACGTTGGTTTTGAAGTTCAAATCAAGCATGTGCCAAAGAGTAAACACGATTGATGGTCACTCTGAGTTTGAAGGATGTTTTCGGTAATTCAAGTCCAGATGGAAAGCCTTCCTAGATTATTAACTTATTTCTGCTTTTGTAAATTTTCTTGTTTATCAAAACATTGTTTGCATGTAAGAACTTGTTTGCATCTGAATGATTATCTTAATACAATGAGTATGTTTGTCTTGAAGAAATTCATTTGTTTCAAATTTTAAATTTCTTTTTGCATTATGATACCAACTTGTTGCCCATTCTCTTGCCTAGGCAGAGATTGAGAGGAGGATGATGATCTGAAAAACACAAAATCTCTGGTTGCATGCTTTTGAATAAAATCTTGCTGACGATGTACATGCATTGTTTCAAATCCCTAAACACTGGAGATATAAGGAAGATAATCCCTTGCTAACCCCTTTTGAGCCTTTGAAGTAGAAGTTTCTTTTCTATACAAAAAACCCTCAAATTTTAACCTGGGGCAGGGTAGTTTTCAGTTAATCTGATTGAGTGTTCAAAATTCATAAGGAAGATATTTTTGAAGAGAAACAACGAGGGCTATCCTTCATGTATAATGAAGCCATAAGATGTGGAATCACAATGTTATCCCTCATTCATCAAGAAACGAGACAGTCACAATCCTCTCAACAAGTAAAGACAAGCTAATGTCACATGTTTTATTCAAAAATCAAAAATCAAGAAAAAGTAAAGGCCTGCTAAGTCGAAAAAACTTGAAAACGTGCGGCTTAGGCAAAAATTAGGGCATCCCGCTGGACTATCAATTCAAAAGAATTAGTTCAGGCAAAAGTTAGGGAAAATAAAAATTGCAAGGAAAGGAATACAAAGAAAATTCCTCAGCAAAGAACAAATTGGTGACTACAAACACGAAGACATAAGGGTGGTTGCTACTCCGAAAGCCTCGTCGTTTCCTTAACCGTCACAAAATCCTCTTGAGATATGAACACTCATGTTGAATTAACTGAACATAGGATTGGAGAACATCACGAAGAATGGGTGGGCACCTATAAATTTTGAGCCTTAAAAATCTTTTTTCTAAAAACCATGAACTAGGCCACGTTACAACCTTCAAAAGTCCTAAGTGAAGCAAGGTTATTTTGAAAGCATACTTCAATGAGATAGTGTTCCTGACTCCCATAAATGTTTTCTAAATAGTTATGTTGGTATCATATGATTTTGCTATACAAAAATAAATGGTGCTCTAACTCGGGAAATTTGTGCGATATCTTTTCAAAATCTTCAAGACTTACATAACTGTTCCATTAGAATTTTCATTCTCATAATAAACTTTTTCTAACTGCAAAACATTTGTTTGATATCAAGGAAGCTCACATATAAGCCCTAGTGATGAGTTTATTCTTTTAAGGCCTGAAACTATGTTGAGAAATTGGCGAATCATTTCAAGAAAAATCATATCCAGCGGCATGTCACCTGAAGACCTTAAGCACGGACATGTTGCTTTTCCCAGTTAATGCTTCCCTAACTTGTTTACCCTTTTGGGGCAAAATTAGAAGACTTTGGTGTGCCAAGTACAGTCAATCCGGGGCAATCACGTCGAGATTCGACGAATTTCTCTAAGAGTTTGAAGACCCTAGAGCATGGTCAATGCCAGGTCTTTTGTAAAATCCTCTTGAGACGATTTCTTCTCATCAACCATATAGCTTGGGGAATTTTAGAAGTGAAGTTATTCGCAAGAATTGCCGTGCATCACGCAACTTATCAGCAGTAAACTTGGGGCATCCAAAATTAGTCCCAGGGGCAATCCAGATTTGTCAAGATATGTGATATGTATTGCACACGTTATCAGAGGGTGGTGTTCCCAATGTCTCTAGCTAAGCAAGACTTTTTTCCAGCTGAAGCATTGTTTGTGTTGTTATCCTTTCAATGGATTGTTGACGATAGAAGACTAGACTTTGGGTTTTCTACCAAAAAATATCTTCCTCTCTAGAGAGGTTTAAGCCTTGTAAAAGGACTTTGTTCCAATGATGGATTTTGTTCTATCTCCAGTAATGTTCCCATCTTGTTGTGATTAGCCGAGTGTCGGGTTGTGCTCTGATGTCTTATCATCTTCAGTCTATCTCCTCTATCTATTTTGTAAGCATATACATGACATTCATTCATTCATTCATTCATGCTTGCATCATGCATACACATTGACATTTGTTGATGTTCTTGATCTGTATACTTTGGTTATCATATTTCCTCTTCTCAAATAGAGTGTCAACTTAAGCATAAATTGTATCCTTTCTAATTCCCCACTGAGTTTATTCCTCATGGAAGAGTTGTTGCTTTAGCCTTCCTTTCTGTCTCAGGATAGGATAAGTCTCAGTTGAGTTTATTCCTCATCTGGTAGGGTCTTGTTTGACTGTTTCTCTCCAGTTTGTTCTTGGATTGCGTTTTATCTATTATAAATGTTACTTTGTGAATCTCTCTAAGCTGTGAAATCTAGATGGAGAGTGCATTGATCTTGCGTATGTAAATACTTGGTCTCCTCAGGAAGTATTTATTCATGGTTCCCCATTGAAGATGAACTTTATTCCCTAGTAGTGTTATCATAACCTTCTTCTGGAATATCGACGTGACAACAAGCGACTGACTCTTTATTTGAGCAGTTTGATTATTTCTGAATTTCTTTATGTTATGGAAAATGGTGGTCTCTTCATGAGCAGTTTGTCCATCCTCGATGAAATTATTGATTCTCACCTCCAGCAATATCTTCATGATATTTTGTCGGTATCTTTGGAAAAAAACAGCAAGCGGCGGTCTCTTCATGAGAAACTTGTATGTTATTGATACCTTTGAGAAAAAAGCAAGCGGCGGTCTCTTCATGAGCAACTTTTGTATTATTGTTCTTTTGAAAAACAGCAAGCGGCGGTCTCTTCATGAGCAACTTGTATGTTATTGTCACCTTAGAAAAAATAGCAAGCGGCGGTCTCTTCATGAGCAACTTGTATGTTATTGATACCTTTTGAAAAACAGCAAGCGGCGGTATCTTCATGAGCAACTTGTGTGTTATTGTCACCTTGAAAAACAGCAAGCGGCAGTCTCTTCATGAGAAACTTGTATGTTATTGACACCTTTGAGAAAACAGCAAGCGGCGGTCTCTTCATGAGCAACTTGTATGTTATTGTCACATTTGAAAACAACAAGCGGCGGTCTCTTCATGAGCAACTTGTATGTTATCATTACTTTTGGAAAAAACAGCAAGCGGCGGTCTCTTCATGAGCAACTTGTATGTTATTGATACCCTTGAAAAAACAGCAAGCGGCGGTCTCTTCATGAGAAACTTGTATGTTATCGTTACCTTTGAGAAAACAGCAAGCGACGGTCTCTTCATGAGCAACTTGTGTGTTATAGTTCTCTTGAAAAACAACAAGCGGCGGTCTCTTCATGAGCAACTTGTATGTTATTAACACCTTTGAGAAACAGCAAGCGGCGGTCTCTTCATGAGTAACTTGTATGTTATTGTTCTCTTGGAAAACAACAAGCGGCTGTCTCTTCATGAGCAACTTGTATGTTATTGATACCTTTGAAAAACAACAAGCGGAGGTCTCTTCATGAGCAACTTGTATGTTATTGATACCTTGAAAAAAAAAACAACAAGCGGCGGTCTCTTCATGAGCAACTTGTATGTTATTGACACCTTTGAAAGATAGCAAGTGGCGGCCTCTTTATTTGAGCAGCTTGTGTATCCCCAACAATAATGTCTACTCAGCAAATGGCATCTCTTCGGAAAAGTCCCATGGGGAAGTTTGTATTTTATCCTTTTCAAGTGATATCTTGGTTAAGGAAGAAATGTGGTACCATTCTTGGTATAATTTAGAAGTCAGAAATGTTTATTTCCAGTCTCAGTACTGATGCCAATCATTTTCCAGTCTCAGTACTGATGTCAATCATTTTGTTTTCCAGTCACAATACTGATGCCAATCATTCGCCAGTCTCAGTGCTAATATCAATCAGTTTCTTTTCCAGTCACAGTGCTGATGTCAATCATTTCTTTTCCAGTCTCAATACTGATGTAAATCAGTCAAGAGTCTCTCATTTGAAGCTTATGACTCTGTTTCCCCAGTGGAGTTATAACCTCTTCCCCTGTGGGATTACTATAATGCGCTTGGTTTCTCCAACAGTAGTTTGTCTCATATGGCGTCATTCCCCATAAAATTCAGAGCATTGCATTCATATCATTATCATAAACATAATTGCGGTATCTTAAGGCCAAAAATTATGTATTCTATATTTAAGTCCCTTCAATCTCGTCGAAATGAAGATTCGAATCTTCATATCTCCGGATAGAAGAAACTTAAATAGGGGCAGCTGTCATACCCCAATTTTTGACCTAAGATCCCATTTTTTATTTTTACAGAAGGCAAGGTCACTAAATACAGTCAGTTTTAACCTCTCACCTTCGAGCATTGACTATGCAGAAATTGTCAAGTATTTTGAACATTTTTAGCCTATGCATCACTAACTTATAATCAAGCACGAAATGTGTGTTTTTTGTTTCTTTGATTTCATGTGCTGACATGTCTCCTTCGAATGCAAGTTCAACCTTTCGAATCTGGACATTTTACCTCATGCAAGCCTCTTTCGAATCTGGACATTTTTCCTCATGCGAGCCTCTTTCGAATCTGGACATTTTGCCTCATGCAAGCCTCTTTCGAATCTGGACAAGTTTACTGCCTGCAAACATGCTTCGATTGGGCAACATTTCTTCTTTCGATCCACATGCTTCGATTGGGCAACATTGCTTCCTTCGAACACAGACTTTCGATTGTGCAATGTGTTTGTTTCGATCCACAAGCTTCGATGGGCAATACAGTCTCCCTTCGATCCACAAGCTTCGAAGGGCAATACAGTCTCCCTTTGATCCACAAGCTTCGATGGGCAATACAGTCTCCCTTCAGTCACAAGCTTCGATTTGGGAATACAACCTCCTTCGATTCACAAGTTGGACCACTAAACCCTTCGAAGCATTCAAGGAGTTTGTTGACTAAAGTCCCATATACTGCCAAACTCAAGCCAGCTGTGCTGCTATGCAACAGTCCTGCACCAACCTACCACTAAGCTCCAAAATACTGATAAGCCTGCGTTGTCTCAGTCCTGTACTTCCACGAAAAAGGAGTGCACAAGAGCTGCACTGAAGAAAACAAGGGGCAGTATACCCAAATAATTCAAATATTATTTGATTTCCCCCCAACACCATATCAAAGCTCTCCTATAAATAAAGAGGCTACAACACATTTTTTTTGGGGGAAAAAGATAAGGGGAGAGGACCTTTTGGGCCAGGCGAAAGAACCTTCAGCAAATTTTCTCAAACACAAAAAATATCTCAAGTCCCTTCAATACTTGTGAGAAAAAACCCAGAATCCCCAAACACTTACTCCCTTTGATTCTGAAGAACAACCACACTTCAGTCTCCTTCGAATCAAAGAAGCATCACACTTGCTCTTTCTTTCCTTCGAATCCAGCGCTCCAAGCACAGCCTGTGACCCCTCTTTCGAATCCAGCATCTAGGGCCACCACTCAAGGCCCAACACACGTTCCAGCCTGAAGCAAGGTAAGTCACTCTTACCCTTGAACTTTTCGTTTCATGGCATAACATGTAAATAATACTTTAGTTCGTTTCAAACATGTACATAAAACTTTGTTTCTTTTCATTTCCACATTTTTAACATACCTTTCAGAACTACCTCTTTCATTTTGCTTTCTGTTTTAGCTTTAACTATTAAACTGTTTGAAAGACAAATACTAGCATGGCCTCAGGCTATGTTGTCATTTAATGTTTGAAATGAAAGTAACAGGAAACAGGAAATAGAGAACGAAGCTTCTAGCTTCTACCCTCTTTCTCCAGGTCAAACGAAAGAGACAACCAGGAGGCAAGCCATGTCCAATCAAAAGACATTCCTTCACTACTTTCAACCTCCAGTCGAAGAAGGCAACAAGGTAGAATTAAAAGACTTCGCCATACACGGACTTCCAGGCCAATCGAAGGACAGAACCTCACTGGTACGAACTCCCAGTCGAAGGATACAACTTGTTGCTGCCTTTGCCTAATCGAAGGACAGGACCTCGCCCCTGCCAAAGCCTAATCGAAAGACGTGACTTTGCTGGTGCTAGCCCCAATCGAAGGAGGCCAACAGAATGCCAATCGAAGGATGCTACTGCCTGGGTCGAAATACTTTTTTTTCTCTTACTTTTATCTTGTTTTTTCTTTCATATTTTTTATGTCTTTTGATATGTTTGTAATAACGTAGGTTTTTATCTTTCTGCATTTTTTTTACTTTGTACAAATGCTAGTAACTAGTCAAGATAAAACCAACAAATAAACAAACCAAAAAAATCCAAAAACACTCTTTAATCATAACTTGAACATACTTTAAAACATGCAAAAACACTCAACAAATCAAAACTCCCCCCAAGGGCATGTTAACTCCGTTCTACCGCGATACCGGCCGTGCCTATTGCTAGAATGCGTGCGTTAATGTCGCCCACTAAAAAACACAAACAAATCAACCTTTTTCTAGAGGAACTACGGTGTTTTGATTCCTTCATTGGATACGTAGGCAAAGGGTCGCGAAACCCTCACGAACGCAATAATAAAAACTCATTTTTTCCCCTTAAACAAACATAGTTGTAGATAAATACACCCTTGTATATAACAAACAATTTCAACCAAAAAACAGATATTTCAAAAGGTTCATGCGGAGTACCGCAGATGCATTGGGTGCTAATACCTTCCCATTGCATAACCAACCCCCGAACTCTCGATCTCTTTCAAAAACGCATTGTATTTTTTCATTACTTTTAAGTATTATTTTACATTGCATGTTTTAGGGTTTTATTTCGCTCTTTTCCCTTTCCCCTTGGAAATAATAAAGCGCGGTGGCGACTCTTGCTTTTGAGAGTCGAGTTAATTAATAGCTCGATCTCCGATTTTCACCGCTACAGATTCCAGAGGAATGCTTTTGATGTCGTTCATTGTATTATGAACTGAGAGTTTGCGACTTCAATGTGCATCTTTTGAATTAACTGAGAGACTACCCTGCCCCAGGTTTAAATTAAAGGTTTCAATTTTTGTAAAAATAGAAAACTTCTAATTCTTTGGCTCGAAGGGGTTGACTAGGGATTATCTTCCTTATAACTCCAGTGTTTAGGATTTGAAAGAAACGCCTGTACATCGTCAGCAAGGTCTGTCCAAAAGCATACTGTATGAGATTATGGCATTGTTTCGTCATCCTCCCTCTAAAGGCTTGCAACTTTTAGCAAGAGTTGAATGTCATAAAGAAAGCATAATTATAGTGAAAATGAAAGGATGAATTCAAGACAAACATATTCAATGCATTAATGAAATAGAGTTTGACATTAACAGATAATTGTTTGAATAACAAAAGAGATTACAACTTGAAAATTCAAATGAAACAAAGATGCTCTCAATGATTCGTCAAAGGAGCAGTGATTATGCTAGAGTCTCCGGAGGGTCAAACTCGATCTCCTTGGCATCAATCATGTCTTGGAACTTGTTATTCAGAGCCCAACAGTTGTTTGTGTCATGCCCTGGGCTACCAAAATGATAAGCACATCTTGCATCCGGGTTGTAGTTAGGAGAAGAAGTCTTAGGGTTCGGATGAGGAGCCTTTAATGTAATTAGCTCTTTCTTCAACATGTGTTGTAGCGCTTTATCTAGTGACATGTTGATCTTAGTATATTGTCTTTTAGGCGCGTCCGGCCTTCGTTGATTTCCCCTTTGCTGTTGTCGGTGTGACGCAGAACCAGAGATCAGGACTGCCCCTACGTGTTGGTCATGGCGACTCTTTTGATTGTACACAACATTAGACTCTTTCTTCCCATTGTAAGGCTTTTTTTGAGCATCAGAAGGTGTAGCTTCTTGAATCTTTCCCACTTTTGATGCCAACCTCGACCCTTTCGCCGGTCAGTATTAGCTCGGTGAATCCGGCTGAAGAGCTTCCGATCAAGTGTTTGAAGAAAGGCCCTGTCAAAGTTCCCATGAAGATGTCAATCAGATCCCTGTCAGTTAAAGGGGGTTGCACCCTACCAGCCAAATCTCTCCACTTTTGGGCGTATCCTTTGAAGCTCTCGTTGGAACCCATGGTCATGTTCTACAATTGCACACGAGTTGGTGCAAGATCAGCATTATACTGATACTGTTTGTAAAAAGCATCAGCTAGATCCTCCCAGGTGTGGATGCGGGAACTCTCCAATTGATAAAACCACTCGAGTTGAGTCCCTACCAGGCTTTCTTGGAAGAAATGGATCCAAAGCTTTGGATCAGTTGTGTATGGTTGAATCTTGCGGACATAAGACTTTAGGTGCATCTTAGGGCAAGAGACTCCATCGTATAGGGCAAAGGTAGGGACTTTGAACTTTGGAGGGATGACTAATCCAGAAACTAAACCCATGTCTCCTAAATCCAAGCCAGGTATCTGTTGAATCTCCATAGCACTGAGGCGATCCTCCAACTGTTTGTACTTGTCATCAGCGGGAGGATATTGTTCCTCAGAGTTGTCAGCTTCAACATCATCAATCTCCAAATTGTGGTCTTCTTCAATACTATCCCCTATGTTGGATGGAGTTGAAAGATCTAGGGCTTTATGTCTTCTTCTCAAGTTCAAGATGCCTACTGACTTCTTGGACTTTTTCTTCTTTTCTTTGAGAAGGAGAGCTTTCAGGTCCTCTTGCCCCTTAGCCATAGCCAGAAACATTTGTTGGAATTGAGCGTTTTGAGCTTTGAGATCTTTCACCGTTTGTTCCATCTTACTGAAATAAACAGTAGGAAGATAAAGAGGCCTGTATGGGAGAAACCTATCATGATATGATGCATGACATGTGGATGCATGTTTTCAAGGATCTCGCGGGGTAAACACAAGAAAATGTTAGAAATTGAACATCCTTGATTGGAGAACTTTGTATCGGTGGATGTCTTTCCACGAGAATCAAGCTCACCATGTCAAGTGGGTCATAGCCCCTGATTCAAGTTGTTGCACTTGATCTTTGGCGGCATTTGTTTAGAGGAAAATGAAACCTCTCGCCCTTTGGTAGACGTCTGGTTCAACGTGACCCTGCATCAAAAGACCCTCAAGATCCTTGAAATGGTTTTTGAAAATGCTATGGTATGATGTTATGATGTTATGTACATGTATGAAAAAGTAAGCAAGTGTATATACAGACAGTCATATTCATACAAAGCAGACAAGTCCTTAGGTTTAGGCTTGCATGGGGTTTGTAGGTAAGTACCCTCTTGAAGTTAGTTGGCTCAACCTGTCCTAAAATAGAAACCGGGTTCTAAAGAGCTCAATATCAATGGATTATTTTCTATGTTCATTGTTTTGGTTTAGCCACTTAACTGGAGACCAAAATATCCCAAGAAAACAATCCTCAATGAGTGTAGTATCGATTATCTACCAACTTCGGACTGCACCAAAGTCGGTCATCTCACTACCCCTAAAAATGCCAAGATGGTCAAGTAAGGTTCTAAGAGTTCGTTAGTGCTTCATGACATCACTCAGCGGCCCTGTATTCTCCTTGACTACTCAAGGGCTACCGGTACCCACAAATATGTCACACTAACATAGCTAATGCTTCAACCATGTCGGTATACCCCGCGCAGTTCCCTCACAGTTTATTGCTATTTACCTAAAAAGGTGCCCCAAATCCGGGTGTAGGATTGAAACAAACCCAAAAAAGGAACCCAAAAAGTAAAGCAATCAAATAAATCAAAGTAAGCATGTAAAGGTGATATAAAACCCTAAGGTAACCCCACTTTTAGAAGAGTCCCCAGCAGAGTCGCCAGTTCTGTGATACGGTGGGAGAACTGACTTGGTGTTTGTGTTTGTTTTCGCAAATGTTTCGGTTTAGCAAGAGTCGCCACTGACTTTTTATTTTATCCTAAGGAAAGGTCAAAAAGCACAGGAAAAACCTTTGAGATGTTTTCGTGGGTTCGGGGGGTAGATTATGAAAAGGGAAGGTGCTAGCACCCTTTTCATCCATGGTTATCCATGGGCTCTTAGTTACTTGTTTTAGATCACTTGCCTTTGCTTTTCAATTGTTTGAAATGGTGCTTTGTGTGTGTGGTTTTGAAAATGTTTTGAAAAAGATGCCTTGTCTAGGCAACCTTTATAATGATTCTTGTTTTAATATATACAAAGGTGTGAGTCTTTTTGAGAAGATAATTTCAATGTTTTGAAAGTTGTTTGGAAGTTGTGTTGTGATGTGTGTTTGAAAAATGGCAAGGATGTTTTGCAAGATTTTTGATCAAGTAACTAAGAGTTTGTCCACCCTATTTTACTCAAATATTTTCTTATGTTTTTGACCCTTTTAATAGTGTTGTTTCACCATTGTGTTTGATGAGCAACCTTGTGTTAGGATGTTGAACGGGACGGGTGCGGGTCATCGATGCAATCATTGAAGGCAACTTGTGAGACGTTTTGGCAATGTCGTTTTAGGGACTAGATCGTTTACCGAAGGCAACATCAAGGGTCATCGAGGGACTACGATCTTTTATCGAGGGTCTTTGCTAAAACTCCCATGCTCGAGGGACATGATTTCATTTTTCGAGGCAACAAGTGGAATTACCCTAAGGGTGCATGTGTGCAAAGTGTGTTTTATTGCATGCATTTGTCTTTGATTTTTAGGTTGTCTACTTGTTGGTTTTATCTTGCCATACACACCTAGTTACTAGCATTTGTACAAAGCAATAAAAATGCAAGAAATAAATATCCTACACTATTACAACCATATTGAAAGGCAAGAAAATAAAGGAAAAAATAAGATAAAAGGAAGAAAAAATGAGCTCCTTCGATTTGGGCAGGAGCAGCCTTCGATTTGCATTCTGTTGGTCTCCTTCGATTGGGGCCAGCACCAGTGAGGTTCTGTCCTTCGACTGGCTTGGAAGTCAGTGTATGGCGAAGCCTTCTGGTTCTGCCTTGTTGTCTTCTTCGACTGGAGGTTGAAAGCAGTGAGGGAATGCCTTTCGACTGAGCCTGGAAGTCAGTGTATGGTTTTCCTCCTGGTTGTCTCTTTCGTTCGACCTGGAGAAAGAGGATAGAAGCCAGAAGCTTCGTTTCCTATTTTCTGTTTCCTGTTTCTTTCATTTAAAGCATTAAATGGCAACATAGCCTGAGGCCATGCTAGTATTTGTTTGGTAAACAGTTTAACAATTAAAGCAAGTTCAGGTAAACAGAAAGCAAAAATGAAAGGGTTAGCTCTAAAAAATATGTTAAAAGGGTGGAATCAAAGGAACAGTGGTATGTACATGTTTGAAACGAACAAAAATATTATTTACATGCCATGAAACGAAAAGTTCAAAGGTAAGAATAACTTACCTTGCTTCAGGCCTTGAATGGATATGGGATTCAAACTTGAACTGCTACCTGGACGTTTCTGGAATTCGAAGAGTAGTCACAGGGGGTTTGCTTTTGGTTCGGAGAGTTGTCACAGAAGGTTGTCTTTGAGTTTGAACAAACTTCTATGTGTGGGGTGTTCTTCAGAATCGAAAGAGGTGAGTGTTTGGGATTCTGGGTTTTTATGATTTCTCAAGTGTTGAAGAACTTGAGAGTTTTATTGTGTTTTAGAAAATTTGGGAGTTTCGTTCCTCTGGTCCAAAGATCCTCTCTTAAACATGTGTTGGAGCCTCTTATTTACAGGCAAAGTTGGCTGAAGTTTTTGGAGAGAAAACAAAATAATTTGAACAATTTGAGTAAACTGCTCTTTGTAGCCTTCGAGGGACAGTGCTTGTATGCTATTTTGGTGCAAGAATAGGGAAATGTTTCAAGACTTCCGTGCAGCAGTTTTGGACAGTGTACCATGCCTGAACTTGGCAGCAAGCATCTTTGAATCCTTTCATTTTGACCCATCTTCGACCAGATTCTTCTTCCAAACATATTGTTCGACTTTCCTCCAACAAGTGTCCTTCGAACGAATCACCTTTGTGCATCGTTTGAAGGGGCCAAATGTGTCTTAAGGCGGGGCTTTGTAAATCCTTCGAATGGGCCCTCAAGCATGTCCTTCGAATGGGATTCTGAGACGTGTCCCTTGAATGGATCATGTATGCTTCTTTGAAAAGGGCCAAATGTGTCCTTCGAATAGACTAGTCAGGTGTACCCTTCGACAGGGACTCATATGTATGCCCCTCAAGTCCACCACTATATGTCTTTTGAAGGGGCCATCAACCATGTGCTGTAGTTTGTCAAGGATGGAAATGCAGCAGACTAAAGAGAAATGTTGTCCAGTCGAAGCTAGTACAAACGTAGTCAATGTTTTGTCAAAGCCTTGTGGTCGAAACAAGCTAATGCCCAATCGAAGCTTGTATCGAAGAAAACATATTGCCTAATCGAAAGACTGTGTTCGAAGGAAGCCTTTGCCTCAGTCGAAGCTTGTGGTCGAAACAAGCTTACTCGAAGGAAGCTAATGCCCTGTCGAAGCTTGGATCGAAACAAACATATTTCCCAATCGAAAGACTGTGTTCGAAGGAAGCAATGTTTCCTAATCGAAGCATGTGGATCGAAACAAACATAAAGGGAGTCATTGCCTTTTAGCGTGAGGGAAGTTCCTGACTTCTGAGTCGAAGGGTGTTCCTTCAAGGGAAGCAAGAACTTAGTCAAATCTTATGTGAAGATATCTCTTGGCTCAAACGAAGCTTGTGAGAGGTAAAGTCTACAAGAGGCCCTTGGTGCAAGTGGATTCGAAGGAGGTTTCAAATCCAAACAAAGGATGTACCTAAACTTGCATTCGAAGGAGGTTTCAAATCCAAACAAAGGATGTACCTAAACTTGCATCCGAAGGAGGCTTAGAGTCAGTCAAAGGGTGCTAAATCGAAGGAGACATGTTTTCCTCCAAATTTGTCAAAATGTTATTTTTATCTGTTTTCTCCCTTTTTGACAGTCTCCTTTTAATTTTGGTATTGGAAAATCCCAATGCACTTGTTCAAGCTTGAACCTTGAAAATCCTTGTAAGAAAGGACTTGGGAATTGAGAGGGCAAATTTTGGGGTACAACACCCTTGTTATGCAGTTTGTTGGAGGTTTTGTTTTGGCAGTTTGCAGCATTGTTGTTGCTTGCAGCCTGTTGCAGCCTGTTGCCTGCTATGCAGCTTGTTTGCTGCTGCAGCTTGCCCTATTTTCCTGCCCTTGTTATGCAGTTTTGGACAACCTTTTCTTGCATATTTTCCTTTTCTTTTGTGAACTAAATATTTTTAGATTTTCAAAAGATTATCCCTGGCCAATGATAGAGTTCTGACTTGTGGGGCTTGTATCATTCTGTTTTCCCTTGTTTGTCAACCAAGCTTGTACATTGTGATTTGCAAACCATAAATTCTTAGGCCAATGATTAAACAAGAATTGTATGAGGCCTTAGAACATAAAACCCTTCTTTTCTGATTCACCAAAAACCACTCTAATGATGAATTAAAAAACTTTTTATCTTTTGTTCATTTCTGAATGTTTAAGTTGCTAACAAACTTCTTCCTCTTTTTTTTTCATGAACAAGAGGCATGGATGTCAAGCGAAGATGGTATGAATTGCTTGAAGATGAAGCAAAGAATACTTGAAGAAGTAGAACAAAATTTCTTTCTTTGTAACTGTTATACGATGGGAGAACTGACTTGAGGTTTTGCATTTCGCAAATGTTTCGGTTTAGCAAGAGTCGCCACCGACTTTTTATTTTATCCAAAGGAAAGGTCAAAAAGTACAGGAAAGACCTTTGAGATGTTTTCTTGGGTTCTGGGGGTAGATTATAAAAAGGGAAGGTGCAAGAACCCTTTTCATCCATGGTTATCCATGGGCTCTTAGTTACTTGTTTAGATCACTTGCTTTTGCTTTTAAATTGTTTGAAATTGTGCTTTGTGTGTGGTTTTGAGAATGTTTTGAAAAGAGGCCATCATTGTGGCAACCTTTGTAATTATTCTTGTTTGAATGTATACAAAGGTGTATTGTCTTTTGAAAAGATGTTTCAATGTTTAAAAGTTTGTTGGGGAATATTTTGAAATTGTGTTGTGATGTGTTTTTGAAAATAGCAAGGATGTTTTTGCAAGTTTTGATCAAGTAACTAAGAGTTGTCTACCCTATCTACTCAAAGATATTTCCTACACATTTTTAACCCTTTTACATTGTTGTTTTACCATTGCATTTGGTAAACAACCTTATATTTGGATGTTAAACGGGACAAGCGCGGGTCATCGTATTGACCATGATAGCAATAGTGCCAAGTATCTTTAGCAATTATTTTGAGGGACTAGATCATTTTGTATAGGCAACCAAGATAGCGTCATCGAGGGACTATGATCTTTTGTTTTGCTTTTGTTTTGCCAAGATACTCAACATGCATACCATGGCCATTTTAAAGGCAACAAGTGGATGAAACCCTAGGGGTGCATGTGTGCATTGTATTATCATTTTCATGCATTTATGTCTTGTATTAGGTCTAAATATTTGTTTTGATTTTGGATATTGCATACAAACCCTAATCTCTATCATGACATATTTGAAAGCATAAATGCGTAAAAGTAATCTAGGCTATTACAACATTGCTATGGGGAAGGGAGTACAATTTTGAATAGGGGATTATTTTACAAGAAATTAAAACCCTAAGTTATTACAACCAAATTGAATTTCTTTTCTCAAATGATAAATAAACAATATTTAAATAAGAAATTAAATATAAATGTGCAATATATTATAAATATGCAAACAATGTTTTTTGTTTATTTTTATGTGCGTAAAAATATAATATTTAATGTATTAAAAAAGAAAATAAAAAGTTATTTTTGTTAAGGGTAAAACCCTAATTTGTTTTGAGAAAAAAAAAAAATTAATTATATTATTTTATGTACAATAAAAATAAAATAATATAATATATACAAATGTCAAAAAGTAAAAGTATATTAGAAAAAAATATTATTTAAGCATGTAAATAATAAAAAATAAAAATATAATATTTTTATGTATTATTTTCAAGTTTTTATTAAAGAAAATAAAAGTATATTATTTAATAATTATTTTTATGTTAGAAAAAATAATAAAAAATACAAAATAAAATTTGAAAATTTATGAAAATGTTTTTGGTAATTTTTTATGTTTAGAAAAAATAAATAAAATCAGAAATGAAAAAGAAAAATAGAAAAATATAAAAACATAATGAAATGGGCCAAAGGGGTGCAATCAACAAATCAGGGGTGCAAAAAGTAGGGAAAAGGCTGGCCCAGCCCAACACTTCATCTTCAACCTTCGTTCAAACAAAACACTCGCCTTCTGTGTACAAACACGTATCTCCTGCATTTATGCTTAAAAACGAAAACTTGCAACACGAAAGTTATAGAGCAAGATCATACAATTCTAACCATATAAAAAACTTAATCTAACTCTCAAAGACCAGAGAGAATTTCTCTGGCCCTAATTTCTAACCTAACTTTTTCAGGATGTTTATCAATCAAATTCTCTCAGCACACTTAACTTAAATGAAATCTATGCATATGTACAGCTTGAGGGCAATGAGTACTACATTTTTTATTCACAAACCTAAGCCTAATGATTCCTAAATAGAGAGATAGAAAGTTGAAAAATACCTGTTTCAGTTGAACTCGTGTATGGCAATGTGGAGGTTTTCAATGAGGCCTGAGATGTTTGTGAGCTTGCCTGAACTTCCTCTGACCTTCCTCAATTCTTTGTTTGCTTTGAGCTTGCTTGAATGAGCCTATAGAAGTCAACCTGCACAAGCTGAAATCAGAAATGGTGAAGCTTGCAAATGGAGTTACAGTCAATGGCCAATGGTTAGGATATTTCAAATAGGTTGTATGGAGTGTATTGGAACTGGTTTGGGACAAAACGCACGAGTGGTTTGTGAGATGGAAGTGAAACTGCAGAGAGTGCCCTGTTTTGCAAGTTTTTGGTGTTTTGATGTTCAAGAGTGTTTAAGGGATGGATGGATCGTGTTTCTGGCTCAAGGCAATGTGCAAAACTTGTTTCAAATGCTTACAAGAGTTGGTTATATCAGATACTTAAGATATGTGATTTTGGCAAGTCGACTTGTTTTGAAAGAAAAGTGTGAAGTGATACAAGATAGGCATGTACAAGCTATCTCCAAGCATGCACAAGGTTGTTGTACTTTTTCCTAAGTTTATGGAACTTGTTTGCTGCAAAGAGAGAAGTCCAAGGCTCAAGGGGAAGCAAGTTGACATAAAGTTTCCTTTATCAAAATGGCATAGTTCACTTTTTGCCAAAAATAGATTAAACTCTTGTACAAACTTCCATTGATCAGAATAATGCCTTGGACCATTGAGTTTGCATTAAATTTTTGAGTGTGGAAGGGTTTAGAGACCTTTATTCAAGTACAAGCTAAGTTGGACAGATTTTGCAACTTGTGTCTACATGAAAATGCCATGGATCAAAAGTGAGTTTTTGCCAAATTCAAACCTTCGATTCTCCCTAACCATAAATGATTTTGGAGAGTTCTTGGACATTTTGGAAAGCTTGTAACATTCTATACAATACATATTTGAAATGAATTTTGATATTACAAGTTTAACTAGGTGAAAAATTTCCATGAAGATAGGTCAAAATCCTGCTTAAACTAGGCCAAAACTTCACTAAGTTAAAAGTTTCATGGACCCTTGTTCCAAAAATCATAACTTGAGATCCAAGCATCTTTTGAGAAAACTTTGTGAATCAAAGTTGTATATTTTGTGGAGGACTACAACTCTATTGTTGTAAGTTTTGTTTGAATCCAATTGCATCATGGTGAATATGTTGGGCAAAGTTGGGAAGAAATAAGAAAATTTCATAACTTAGAAAAATTCTAAGTTATGAAAAATTTCAATCTTAAACCCTAATTTGCAAAGTTAGGTTTCTTGATGAACTAGTTTCATGTTTTGACTCATTTTGATGAAAAATGACCCTTGGCACTTGATTTTGACCAAAAAGTCAAAGTTTGACTTTTCAGTGTACAGTCAAATTTTGATCAGTTGACTGAAAAATTCATCTGTCAATCCAATGCATTTGAGATCTTTTGAACCTTGTGATTAGGTAAAGATGATGCCATTGAGTCCTTGGCTAGGTTAAAAATCAGAAATTGCCCTTTCTCAGTCAAAACCCTAAAAATGACCATTTTGCCGTTTTGATGATCTGATCAAATTTCTTGAGCAGTTGTGGTCCAAACTTGATCAAATGGTTCATATGAGTCTATAATGTTGATGTGGATCAAAAAATATGAGGTTTCACTATAAATTGGCCACAATTGACTTTTTCCCCAATACAACTGATTTCTAGGTCAACTGTCCAATTGACTGGGCAAAAATTTGATTCAAGGCTTGAAACTTGGTAGAGGAAATCTTATAAGTCCAACATGAAGTATGAAAGTCACTTTTAACATTGAAAGTCCAAAAATCCCTGTGCAAACTCAAACCCTAATTTAGGTCATCAGTGCAAGGAGATGTCTTGAGCAGAGCAAAACCCTAATTTGGTCTTGAGTCCAAAGAGCCTTGTGAGGGGAGATCTTGATAAAATGAGAGGGAAAATTTTGGGGTACAACAGCTTCCCCTGTTCAATCTTCTTGAACCTGAAGAGTTAGATTGACGAGTTTTCCTTTCATGACTCGAAGGTAAAAGAGGATTGGACACTAGAGTGCCCGTAAATTTGCACTCGTCAAAATGTAAATGAGGGAATGGGCTTAAAGATGCCATTTGGAGATGGTATAATCTTGCTGGAGATGGGCTTAAAGATGCCATCCAAGACTGTTTGTTGAAAATCAGGAGAATGAACACCATAATGGTATCCGTATCTGGAACGTATCTGAGTTGTATCTGGAGATCGAATATGTATGAGCAATGGAATGGTGTCCGTGTCGGGAGCGTATCCGAGCTGTAACTGTATTTCATTCTTGAATGAATATCATAATGACTGTCGTGTCTGGAGTGTAACTGAACCTGAGGTTGATAGTCGAATCTGAATGAGAAATAGAATGGCTTCCGTGTCTGGAGCATATCTAGTATGTATCTGATTGCTGAAGTCTGAATGAGTAGTAGAATGACCTCCGTGTCTGGGGTGTATCCATAATGTATCTGAACAAGAGATCCGAATGAGTAGCAGAATGACTTCCATGTCTTGGAGTGTATCTGTACTGTATCTGAACAAGAGATCCAAATGAGTAGCAGAATGACTTCCATGTCTTGGAGTGTATCCGTACTGTATCTGAACAAGAGATCCGAATGAGTAGCAGAATAACTTCCATGTCTTGGAGTGTATCCGTACTGTATCTGAAATCTTTGCATAGTTGTTAAAGATAGCTTTTAATCTTATCCTGAAAAGGGTAAAATGTTAGCTGAAACACAAAGTTATGTTGCATGACATGTATGATGCAATAAAATGTGTTCTATCAATGTTTATGATATATGAATGTAATGGATGCGCATGTAAGCTGATTAGCTGTCTTGCCGAGGAAAATAAATCCTTGATAGCTGAAGATAATGAAATTTTTGACTGCTGTCGGGGAAAATAAATCCTGGACCGATGCCGGGAATTCCACAACCTTTGATTGCTGAGAATGAAAAATCCTTGGACCACTGTTGGGGATAGAAAATCTTTGGCAACTTGTGGGGATGTGAGAACCCCTTCCGACTTCCCTGGGAACATAGGGATCCTTCAAGTCCTTTGAAGTTGGAACATGATAGACATTCCGTTGTAAGAATAATGCCGAGTGCTGCTTGAAAAACCTGCTTGGGGAGTCCTGAGAAACTTGATGACTGTGGCTGGGGATTGAGAATCTTCAATCTACTGGGAAATAACTCTGTGGGGAGAAAGTTTATTCTGTTGGAGAGTTTTCAAGAGCTTGGGTTGTATACCAATCTTCTTAGGAATTATCCGAAGTTGTTGTCTGGTTTCTAAGATAACTTGCAGGGGAATCTTCTGGTTTTAAGACAACTCTCTGGGGAATTGGAGGAAACTAGATGGTCTTCCACCGGGGTTTGAGGGTTGAAGTTTTGGACTTCATTGGGGAATGGGAGTTTGGAAACTTAGTTCTGATGGGGATTTTGAAACTTAACTCCGCTGGGGATATGTATTTCAAGGCTTTAGCTCTGCTGAGGATTTTTCCTGGAATAGCCTAAAGACGTTTTCCCATACTTTCAATCTATCAGTAATTATTATTTCTCATTTCGTTTTATTTGTAAGTAGTGATTATATTCAAATGCATATGCTCATTTAATAAATAACTGGACGTTTTCAAATAAAACATAAGCGTAAAAAGAAGTAAAAGGCAAACAAATTTCTGCACTTTGAAGTATCTTTGTATTAACTTTGTGGAAGTATTTTGTACAAAGGGGACTGACATCCTAGTAAGAGAATGTTGTCATAAAATTGAGAAAAATTTATACAAAGAAAGATGGTTATGTGTAACAATTCCATGGGGTTCCCATTCTGCTATAGCCTTCGTAACTCTGAGTATCTTGTCTATTCGTTGCTTCGTCCGCAGGTGATTGGATTGATCAGAAGCTTGGAGCTTGTCCGTGAAGAGATTGTCCTTAAAGTGATCCGACGAGACATAGTCATACGCTTTGATTCCCTAACTTTTGCCTGGATCGCCCTTTCGGGTTTTCGATCCACCGGGAAACCCTTTTTTGCCCAAGTCGCCCTTTCGGGTTTTCAACTTGCCTGGTGTATATATATTTTTTATTTATCCCTAATTTTTGCCTGAACCGCCCTTTCGGGTTTTCGATTCACCGGGATGCCCATTTTTTCCCAAGTCACCCTTTCGGGTTTTCAACTTGTCGGGTCATTTATGCGTAGTATCTTTTGACTATGTCTGTGTTCGCAGGGTGCGGCAGGTCATCGCCGTCCATGGTGGTCAGGATCATTGCCCCACCAGAAAAGATGTTTTTGATCACAAATGGTCCTTCGTAGGTAGGAGTCCATTTTCCCCTGGGATCACTTTGCGGCAAGATGATCCGCTTGATTACAAGATCCCCGACTTGATATTCTTGTCTCTTGACTTTCTTGTTGAATGCCTTGATCATACATTTCTGATACGCCTGACCATGGAAAACAGCAGTAAGTCGCTTTTCGTTAATCAAGTTAAGTTGATCAAACCGGTCTGAATCCAATCGTGTTCACTCAAACTAGCATCTTTCATGATTCTCAAGGAGGGAATCTGAACCTCGATAGGTAAAATAGCTTCCATGCCGTATACCAAATAATAGGGTGTTGCCCCAGTTGAAGTGTGTGCCGTGGTACGGTACCCGTGTAGAGCAAACGGTAACATCTCATGCCAGTCCTTGTAGGTGACTGTCATCTTTTGAATGATCTTCTTGATATTTTTGTTCGCGGCTTCGACAACACCGTTCATCTTAGGCCGATAGGGAGATGAATTGTGATGTTGAATCTTGAACTGCTCGCACAGAGCGGTGACCATAGTATTGTTCAAATTTGTACCATTGTCAGTGATGATCCTGTCGGGGATACCATACCGGCATATTATGTTCTGCTTAATGAAATGGGCAACCACATTATTTGTAACAGAAGCGAAGGAAGCTGCTTCGACCCACTTGGTAAAATAATCAATGGCCAACAGGATGAAACGATGTCCATTGGATGCTGTAGGCTTGATCTCTCCAATCATGTCGATCCCTCACATCGCGAATGGCCAAGGAGCTGTTAAGAAATTGAGAGGAACTGAAGGTATATGTACCTTGTCAGTGTAGATTTGGCATTTGTGACAAGTACGGGAATGTTGATGACAATCAGCTTCCATGGTAGACCACTAATAGCCTGCCCTTAGAATCTTCTTAGCCATCGTATGACCGCTTGAGTGGGTGCCAAAGGTGCCATTATGTAGTTCAGCCATGATCTGCTCAGCTTCAACCTTGTCCCCACAACGGAGTAGGACACAATCAAGATTACGCTTGTATAGGATACCATTGCTCAGAAAGAACTTGGCCGCGAACCTCCTTAAGAACTTTTTTTCGTTGACTGAAGCTCCTTTAGGGTATTCTTGTGCTTCGAGATACCTTTTGACGTCATGAAACAAAGGTCAGTCCACTACTTCTTCGGTATTAATCTCGTGACAATGTGCAGGTTCGTCCATTCGTTTAATGGTGATTTGAGGAGCCTCATTATCCCAATTAAGTTTAAACATGGATGACATTGTAGCTAGCGCATCTGCTAGCTGATTCTCTTCTCGCGGGAAGTGCTCGAAGGTGATCTGCTCGAAATGTGGTAACAATTTCAGGACATGTTCTTTGTAAGGGATGAGGTTAGGGTGTTTAGTATTCCACTCTCCTTTGATTTGACTGATAACAAAATATGAGTCCCCAAATACAATCAATGATTTCATTCCCAAGTCAATAGCAGCCTTGAGACCAAAGATACAAGCTTTATACTCGGCCATGTTGTTGGTACAGCCGAAACAAAGTCTAGCGATGAAAGGTGTATGGCAACCTTCTGGAGAGATAAGTACCACGCCAATATCGTTTCCAAGTGCGTTGGAGGCACCATCAAAGTACAAAGTTCATCGGGATCCTTGTTCAGGTCCGTCATACGGTCTGTTTTCTTCAATGTTGCTCAGAGTCATGATATCCTCTCCGAGAAAGTCGAACCTCATGGATTGGTAATCTTCGACAGCTTGATAGGCCAGATGATCGGATAGCACACTCCCCTTTATGGCTTTTTGGGTTGTGTATTGTATATCATATTCTGTGAGGATCATCTGCCATCTAGCGATTCTTCCGGATATAGCAGGCTTCTCTAAGATGTACTTGATCGGATCCATCTTAGAGATCAGTAAAGTGGTATATGTCAACATATACTGCCTTAGCCGGCAGGTAACCCATACCAAAGCGTAACAACTTTTCTCGAGCAGTGAGTAGAGAGTCTCACAGTCGGTAAACGTTTTGCTAAGGTAATAAATGGCATGCTCTTTTCGGCCAGACTCGTCATGTTGGCCCAGTACGCACCCTATTGAATTCTCCAGAACAACCAGATACATGATTAACGGCCTTCCTTCGACGGGTGGCATCAAGATAGGGGGTTCCAGCAAATACTACTTGATTTTATCGAAAGCAACTTGACAGTCATCATTCCATTTAACCACCTGGTCTTTCTTCAACAACTTGAAGATTGGTTCACAGGTAGACATTAGGTGAGAAATGAAC
This sequence comes from Vicia faba, assembly GCA_948472305.1. Taxonomy (NCBI): domain Eukaryota; kingdom Viridiplantae; phylum Streptophyta; class Magnoliopsida; order Fabales; family Fabaceae; genus Vicia; species Vicia faba. The sequence continues at coordinate 1,517,322,664 of OX451741.1, read as the reverse complement.
CTTGCAATGTAGTTTAGGCGTCCCAAGAAACCTCTGACCTCCTTCTCAGTGCGAGGGGCAGGCATTTCTTGTATAGCTTTGACTTTGGCAGGATCAACCTCGATGCCTTTGTTACTGATGATGAATCCCAAGAGTTTACCGGAACTGACTCTGAAAGTGCACTTGTTAGGGTTCAGTCTGAGCTTTTACTCTTTCAATCTGACAAACAGCATTTGCAGATGGTCAAGGTGTTCTTTTTCTGTATGTGAACGGGCTATCATATCGTCTACGTAGACTTCAATCTCATGATGTATCATGTCATGAAACAAAGCTACCATGGCGCACTGATAGGTTGCCCCGACATTCTTCAGTCCAAATGGCATCACTTTATAGCAGAAGGTACCCTACTGCGTAACAAAAGTAGTCTTCTCCATGTCTTCGGGGGCCATTTTGATCTGGTTGTACCCTGAAAATCCATCCATGAAAGAGAATACCTTATGTTCAGCTGTATTGTCAACCAAGATGTCAATGTGCAGTAGTGGAAAGTCATCTTTAGGGCTAGCCCTGTTTAAGTCTCTGTAATCCATGCACATTCTGACCTTGCCGTCCTTCTTAGGCCCGAGCACAATGTTAGCAACCCATTGTGGATAGGAAGTAACAGCAAGAAAGCCAACATTGAACTGCTTCATAACCTCAACTTTGATCTTTTCGGATATGTCGGGCCTCATTCGGCGGACTTTCTATTTGATTGGTGGACAATATTCTCTTGTAGGGAGACGGTGAACCACAATATCTGTATCCAATCCCATCATGTCTTCGTAGGACCAGGTGAAGATCTCTACATATTCATTCAACAACTGAACTAAACACTCCTTGACATTTGGTTCTAGGTTGGCACCCACTTTAACTTCTTTTCTGTCTTCCTCTGTTCCCAAGTTGATAGTCTCTAACAACTCTTCGTGAGGTGGAATAGCTCTTTCCTCCTGTTGCAAAATTCTAGTCAACTCTCCAGGAACTTCACAGTCTTCATCACCTTCGTATTCGGCATGATTGACCAGATCTTCAGAGTCACTGAAGGCCATAGCAGAATTGTTACCCATGGAATCCGGAGTGGATGGGTACCTGCATTTTGTGAGTGTGGGTATGTGTAAGGGATAACCACCTTTAAACAAATAAAATGTAAAAAGAAAGACAATGAACACAAAAGTTTATATATGAAAATGTCCATGATTCATTAAAAATGACATATGAAGATGAAAAATCAAGCCCTTATAAATGGACCGATATGCCCCGAGTAAGGCATAAGGCAAAAAGTGTACGAATTGTTTAAAAATTATTATAGACCAACAAAAAATGTTCAAAATATAAATTACTGATTGATGAAAGTAATGGGAACAAAGTCTTTCGCCTCCCAGTTGTTCAGTCCTCCTTCAATAGTTGGAAAGATCCAGTCTTCAAAATTGCTCTCTTCTTCATCATCTTCTAAGGCATGAACTCCATGATGAGTAATCTTCAATGGTGGTCCTCCAGCCCGGGAGCGACGCACAACCTTCTTACTAGAAGCAGTGAAACTCAAGCCGAACTTATCTGTCTTAAAAGGAAAATCCGACAGTTGACCCCATACTGTGCTTCCTCCTTCCTCGATCACAACCTTCACATCTTTAAGGGATGACATCCGGGACACAAGTTTGGTAATGATGGGTATAGAAGTCATTGTCTTGGCTACCGCAACTTCAGGGGAAACCTCTTAAAAGTGCTGAAAGGGGGTCTCGATGAATTCACCATCTAATTCAATATAGCGGAATGAATTCAGATGGCTTATCATATACTCCTCCTCGCCACGAACTGTCACAATTTCCCCCTGGATAGGGTACTTAAGCTTCTGATGCAGAGTAGATGTAACGGCTCCAGCATGATGAATCCAGGGTCTTCCTAACAAGCAAGAGTAGGAGGGACGGATATCCATGACATAAAATGTGGAGTGGAAAGTTTCAGTACCCACTTTAATTGGGATGTCCACTTCCCCGTGGACCATCCTCTTAGAACCGTCAAAGGCTCTAACAATGATATTGCTGGGCTTTAGGGTCAAACCTTTACAGTCCAATCTATCCAATGCTTTCTTTGGTAGGACATTTAAAGACGACCCGATATCAACCAGAACGTGAGCAAGAGTAGTCCCTCTGCATTCCACTGAGACGTGCAGCGCGTCATTATGCTTTCTCCCCTTAGATGTTAGATCGGCATCGGAGAAGCCAAGACCATTGTCGGCGGTTAGGCTGGCTACACACTCCTGGAATTGATCCGCAGAGGTTTCCTGAGGCACATGGACCGTCTTCAAGAATTTGATCAGGGCTTTGGCATGAGCTTCGGAACAGAGCAACAAGGCCATCATAGATATTTTTGTAGGGGTTTGCCCCAGTTGTTCTACGACATCATAGTCGCTTTTCTTAATTATTTTTAAAATCTCCTCCATTTCCTTTTGAGTGGTCTCGGGGATGACCAAAGGCTGAGCCCTCGTCCTGACGGGCGCTTCCTGGATCCCCTTACCTTTATCAGCAGCAACAGTAGAGGGTACAACTACGGGAGTAACAATTTCTTCAATAACTGGACTTCGCACAGAGATGTTGACCGACATAGGAGTAACCTTAGGAGCATTTGAGGGTCCGAAGATTGCCCTTGGAGGAGCAATCTCTGGAGAGAAGATTCTTCCGCTGCGGGTGATCTTACTTGTCCCTGTAATATTTCCTATGTCAGGAGTCTCCTCTTCGGAACTTTCTTCCACTAATTCGATCTTCTTAACACCGTGGTAGAAGATCTCTCCTCCATAATTCCACGGTATTGTCTTGTTGGACTTGTATGGGATAGGCCCCGACATAGTCATCTTCAGAGGTACAAACTTTGGATCGGGTGTAATATTAAAAGGTCTTTTGGAGACCTTGGAAAGACTGGAGGAAATGGTGATTATAGCAACATCTTTGATAGGAGTTGGAGTAACAGGAGTAACAAGAGTTTTCTCGAAGAGGATTTCTTGATTATCCATTAGGCATTGGATGCCTAACTTCAATAACAGACAGTCGGATTGCAAGGACGAACAAAGGTAACGATCTTTTTCACAGCCCGGGAAAAACCCGGCCTTCAACAGATTCATCTTGATCATTGGCAATGGAGTCATTAAGTCATCAACAATAGTAACATAAAGATCTTCTACAACAACATGGACATTATGACAATGTTTTGGCATTGGAGCGGATATCACATTAGGTTTTTCAGGGGCGTCAAATTCCACCTCCTTGGCATCTATTAAATCCTGGATCTTATTTTTGAGGGCCCAACAATTGTTGGTGTCGTGCCCCACACTGTCCGAATGATAGGCACACTTTGCATTTGAATGGTAGTAGGGAGAAGAGGTATTTGGGTTCTTCGGTGCCTCTTTCAAGTTTGTAAGGTTTAACTTCAACAGATGAGGGAGAACTTGATCAGGTGTCATATTGATCCGGGTGAACTGCCGTGTAGGCCTTTCCACCCTTGCTTGGTTGGTTCTGGGTTGGCTGTTTCGAGGTTGATCAACTATGGAATTCTGAATCATCACAGCCCCCACCGCTGGCTGGTGCTCGACTCTTCCTTGACTTCTCTGGGAGTAAACAACTGAGACTTCCTTCTTGGCTGGAAAAGTCTTCTTGATAGCAGCAGAAGCAGATGCATCCTTTTGTATTTTACCGCTCTTGATGCCAACTTCGACTCTTTCACCCGTCATAATTAACTCGGTGAACCCCACAGATGAGCTCCCGATCAAGTGATTAAAGAATGGACCTGACAGGGTCCCCAAAAACATATCCACAAGCTCTCTCTCAGACAATGGTGGCTGCACCCTTCCAGCCAAGTCCCTCCACTTCTGGGCATACTCCTTAAAGCCTTCATTAGAGACCATACCCATACTCTTTAATTGAGTACGAGTAGGTGCTAAGTCCGCGTTATATTGATATTGTCTATAGAAAGCAGCGGCCAAATCCTCCCAGTTGTGCACGTCAGATCTCTCAAGCTGATAGAACCAATCTAATTGTGTACCTGACAAACTATCTTGAAAAAAATGGACCCATAGATCCTTATCAGAAGAATGAGGTTGGATCTTTCTGACGTAAGACCGCAGATGCATCTTCGGACAAGACAAACCATCGTATTTAGCAAATGTGGGCACCTTGAATTTAGGGGGAATCACAATCCCAGCAACCAACCCTAGCTCCTCGAAATCCAGCCCAGGAACTCTTTGTACCTCCATAGCCGCCAGACGCTCTTCCAGATTCTTATACTTGTCGTCTGCAGGAGGGTACTGTTTCTCAGAGTAATCTTCATCCTCTTCTTCTTCTTCTTCTTCTTCAGCCTCATACTCGGAGGGCACCGCATCTCCCTTTCCTTTGCCAATCCCTTCAGCAGATGTCGAGGGGAAATCCAGGACCCTTCTAGCTTGGTTCTCAAATCTTCTTCCCATAGTAGCCACACCAGCTCTTTTCTTTTTCTTTTTCTCTTCTTCCTTCTCTAACAGTGCTTTAAGATCCTCCTGACCCTTTGCCAAGGTCATGAGGAGTTGTTGGAACTGTGAATTCTGCGCTTGTAGGTCTTTGACCGTCTGCTCTATATCCATCTTGCTGAAATAAACAGCAGAGAGATAAGGAAACCTGGTGTGAAGACCTGTTTATGCATATGATGAATGATGTGTATTCATGTAATACAATCAAGGATTCAGAAATTCAAATTTGTTGCAAACAAAAAAAAGAACACACGTCATATTAATAAGATAGAATTTGTTAGTACATAAGTGCCCCATGGGCAAAATAATACAAAATTCTAATGTAAAAAGACGTTGCGCATCCTCTTTGGTACGATGTAGGTGTTGAGAGTCTGCTCTTCATGGAGTCGATGAGTAAGTTCCAAAACCTTCTTCTCACTGGTGTAGAAGCTGGCTTTAAAAGTGTTATGTTCTTCCTTGAGCTGTATCCAACTCTTTTGCAAATCTTCCAATGATGTTGGTATGTCAGGATGTATGAGGGTGTATGGAACCTCTCCTTCCATAACAGGCTCTTTGATCATAGGCAGAATGTAGGGGTAAGGCATCATAAGACTCTGGGCGCGAGTTTGTACACACATGAGGTAAGGCTCAAGGGGGATGGAATTCTTGTGCCCCAGTGTCTTACTGTCCACTTTGTTGGGCATCCTCCAAGCTCGGATAAACCTTTGTCAAAGTCCTTGAGCATTATTGTCGAAGTCAAAAACCAAGTCTGGAATCAGCATGTCATGAGGACCATCTCTTCGGGCATACCCAAATTGTCTCAGAGCCAAGCAGGGGTTGTAGGTAATGCCTCCCCTAATGCCAAGTAGTGGGACATTAGGGAATTCCCCACAACAATCAATGATGATGACATTTTCTCTGGACCGAGAACACCAATGAACATCAGAATGTGAAAGAGTCATCAATCGTTGTGACCACCTCAAGCCTTGCTCATTCTTCAAGACTGATTGGGGAAGGTGAGAAATAAACCACCTTGATAGAAGAGGAGTACAACACATGAGAACACCTCTTTTCCTCATTGTTCATGTGTGAAATGAGTGGAGGATATCCCCAAGCAATGTAGGCACATGATTCCGAGATATGAAAATTTTGACAGCATTCACATCTATAAGCTGATCAGCGTTTGGGAACAAGACCAACCCATAGATGAGAAGTGCTACAATCTCTTCAAAAGCTTGCAGATCTAGAGAATTCCAGCAGTCTTGTGCCTTCTCAAACAGAAACTTTGCCAAGAAACCCTTGACACCACTTCTGGTTTCCCAATGACCTTTGATATCAGATGGTTGCAAGTGTAGGGCTTGAGCAACATCTTCAGGATTTGGTTCTCTTTCCATACCGTTGTAGGGTAGTTGATTGAGAATAGGAATCCTCAGGAGTTGAGAAAATTCCTCCAAAGTAGGCACGAGTTGGTAATCAGGAAATGTGAAGCAGTGGTGTAGAGGATCAAAGAACTGGAAGAGAACTTTCACCATGTCTTCTTCAGTGTTGGAGTTGACCAGGTTGAGAAGTCTACCATGTCTTTCACTGAAGGGAGAATTCTCTGGAATCTTGGAAGTAAGCTCCTTGAGTTGAGGAGGGACTCTCACAAGGATGACCTGAATAGTTTTCCTACGAAGTGATTCCATGACCAACAAAAAAGGAACAAAGATGAAGATCCAAACCCTTGAAATGGTCAGTGGATGCATATGATGCTTTATGATGTTCATGATGTATGCACAAGTACATGTACAAGCAAATCACACAAGTTCCTAGTTTTAGGCTTGCATGGGGTTTAATAGGTAAGTACCCTCTTGAAGTTAGTTGGCTCAACCTGTCCTATAAATAGTAACCGGGTTCTAAGGAGCTCAATATCACTGGGTTATTTTCTGTGTTCATTGTTTCAGTTTAGCCACTTTACTGGCGACCAAAATATTTCAAGAAAACAACCCTCAATGAGTGTAGTAACGATTATCTACCAACTTCGGACTGCACCAAAGCCAGTCATCTCACTACCCCTAAAAAGGCCAAGATGGTCAAGTAAAGGTTCTAAAAGTTCATTAGTGCTTCATGACATCACTCAGCGGCCCCGTATTCTCTTTGATTGACTCAAAGGCTACCGGTACCCACAAATATGTCGCACTAATATGGCTATTGCTTAAACCATGTCGATATACCCCACACAGTTTCCACAACGTATTGCTATTTACCTATGAATGTTTCCCAAATCCGGATAGAGGATTTCAAACCCAAACAATAGAACCAAGTGTAAAGCAATCAAAGCAAACAAGGTAAGCATGTAAAGGTGATCTAAACCCTAAGGTAACCCCACTTTTAGACAAGTCCCCACCAGAGTCTCCAGTTTTGTGATACGGTGGGAGAACTAACTTGAGGTTTTGCGTTTCACAAATGTTTCGGTTTAGCAAGAGTCACCACCGACTTTTTATTTTATCCAAAGGAAAGGTCAAAAAGCACAGGAAATACCTTTGAGATGTTTTCTTGGGTTCGGGGGGTAGATTATGAAAAGGGAAGGTGCAAGCACCCTTTTCATCCATGGTTATCCATGGGCTCTTAGTTACTTGTTTAGATCACTTGCTTTTGCTTTTCAATTGTTTGAAATGGTGCTTTGTGTGTGGTTTTGAAAATATTTTGAAAAGAGGCCATCGTTGTGGCAACCTTTGTAATGATTCTTGTTTGAATGTATACAAAGGTGTATTGTCTTTTGAAAATATGTTTCAATGTTTGAATGTTTGTTTTGGGGAATGTTTTGAAATTGTGTTGTGATGTGTTTTTGAAAATATCAAGGATGTTTTTGCAAGTTTTGATCAAGTAACTAAGGGTTGTCTACCCTATCTACTCAAAGATCTTTCCTACACATTTTTAACCCTTTTACATTGTTGTTTTACCATTGCATTTGGTAAACAACCTTGTATTTGGATGTTACACGGGATAAACTTGGGTCATCGTATTGACCATGATAGCAATAGTGCCAAGTATCTTTAGCAATTTTTTTGAGGGACTAGATAATTTTGTATAGGCAACCAAGATAGCGTCATCTAGGGACCATGATCTTTTGTTTTGCTTTTGTTTTGCCAAGATACTCAACATGCATACCATGGCTATTTTAAAGGCAACAAGTGGATGAAACCCTAGGGGTGCATGTATGCATTGTGTTATCATTTTCATGCATTTATGTCTTGTATTAGGTCTAAATATTTGTTTTGATTTTGGATATTGCATACAAACCCTAATCTCTATCATGGCATATTTGAAAGCATAAATGCGTAAAAGTAATCTAGGCTATTACAACATTGATATGGGGAAGGGAGTACAATTTTGAATAGGGGATTATTTTGCAAGAAATTAAAACCCTAAGTTATTACAACCAAATTGAATTTCTTTGCTCAAATGATAAATAAACAATATTTAAATAAGCAATTAAATATAAATGTGCAATATATTATAAATATGCAAAAAATGTTTTTTTTGTTTATTTTTATGTGTGTAAAAATATAATATTTAATGTATTAAAAAAGAAAATAAAAAGTTATTTTTGTTAAGGGTAAAACCCTAATTTGTTATATATATATATATATATATATATATATATATATATATATTAATTATATTATTTTATGTACAATAAAAATAAAATAATAAAATATATACAAATGTCAAAAAGTAAAAGTATATTAGAAAAAATATTATTTAAGTATGTAAATAATAAAAATAAAAATAAAATATTTTTATGTATTATTTTCAAGTTTTTATTAAAGAAAATAAAAGTATATTATTTAATAATTATTTTTATGTTAGAAAAAATAATAAAAAATACAAAATAAAATGTGAAAATTTATGAAAATGTTTTTGGTAATTTTTTATGTTTAGAAAAAATAAATAAAATCAGAAATGAAAAAGAAAAATATAAAAATATAAAAATATAATGAAATGGGCCAAAGGGGTGCAATCAACAAATCAGGGGTGCAAAAAGTAGGGAAAAGGCTGGCCCAACCCAACACTTCATCTTCAACCTTCGTTCAAACAAAACACGCGCCTTCTGTGTACAAACTCGTATCTCCTGCATTTGTGCTTAAAAATGAAAACTTGCAACACGAAAGTTATAGAGCATGATCATACGATTCTAGCCATATAAAAAACTTAATCTAACTCTCAAAGACCAGAGAGGATTTCTCTGGCCCTAATTTCTAACCTAACTTTTTTAGGATGTTCATAAATCAAATTCTCTCAGCACACTTAACTTAAATGAAATCTATGCATATGTACAGCTTGAGGGAAATGAGTACTACATTTTTTATTCACAAACCTAAGCCTAACGATTCCTAAATAGAGAGATAGAAAGTTGAAAAATACCTATTTCAGTTGAACTCGTGTATGGAAATGTGGAGGTTTTTCAATGAGGCCTGCGATGTTTGTGAGCTTGCCTGAACTTCCTCTGACCTTCCCCAATGCTTTGTTTGCTTTGAGCTTGCTTGAATGAGCCTGTAGAAGTCAACCTGCACAAGCTGAAATCAGAAATGGTGAAGCTTGCAAATGGAGTTACAGTCAATGGCCAATGGTTGGTATAGTTCAGATAGGTTGTATGGAGTGTATTGGAACTGGTTTGGGACAAAATGCACGAGTGGTTTGTGAGATGGAAGTGAAACTGCAGAGAGTGACCTGTTTGGCATGTTTTTGGTGTTTTGATGTTCAAGAATGTTTGAGGGATGGATGGCTCGTGTTTCTGGCTCAAGGCAATGTGCAAAAATTGTTTCAAATGCTTATAAGAGTTAGTTATATCAGATACTCAAGATATGTGATTTTGGCAAGTTGACTTGTTTTGAAAGAAAAGTGTGAAGTGATACAAGATAGGCCTGTACAAGCTATCTCCAAGCATGCACAAGGTTGTTTTAATTTTGCCTAAGTTTATGGAACTTGTTTTCTGCAAAGAGAGAGGTCCAAGGCTCAAGGGGAAGCAAGTTCACATAAAGTTGCCTTTATCAAAATGGCATAGTTCACTTTTTGCCAAAAATAGATTAAACTCTTGTAAAAACTTCCATTGATTAGAATAATGCCTTAGACGATTGAGTTTGCATTCATTTTTGAGTGTGGAAGGGTTTAGAGACCTGTATTCAAGTACAAGCTAAGTTGGACAAATTTTGCAACTTGTGTCAACATGAAAATGCCATGGATAAAAAGTGAGTTTTTGCCAAATTCAAACCTTCGATTATCCCTAACCATAAATGATTTTAGAGAGTTCTAGGACATTTTGGAAATCTTGTAACATGCTCTACAATACATCTTTGAAATGAATTTTGAGATTCCAAGTGGAACTAGGTGAAAAATTGCCATGAAGATAGGTCAAAATCCTGCCTAAACAAGGGCAAATTTTCACTAAGTTAAAAGTTTCATGGACCCTTGTTCCAAAAATCATAACTTTAGATCCAAGCTTCTTTTGGCAAAACTTTGTGAATAAAAGTTGTAGATTGTTTGGAGGACTACAACTTTCATGTTGGAAGTTTTGTTTGAATCCAATTGCATCATGGTGAAAATATTGGCCAAAGTTAGGAAAAAATAAGAAAATTTCATAACTTGGAAAAATTCTAAGTTATGAATTTTTTCAATCTTAAACCCTAATTTGCAAAATTAGGTTTCTTGATGAACAAGTTTCATTTTTTGACTCATTTTGATGAAAAATGACCCTTGGCACTTGATTTTGACCAAAAAGTCAAAGTTTGACTTTTCAGTGTCCAGTCAAATTTTGATCAGTTGACTGAAAAATTCATCTGTCAATCCAATGCATTTGAGATCTTTTGAACGTTGTGATTAGGTCAAGATGATACCATTGAGTCCTTGAATCCATTCTTGAACCCAATTTGCCATTGTCTAGGTTAAAAATCAGAAATTGCCCATTCTTAATCAAAACCCTAAAAATGACCATTTTGCCCTTTTGATGATCTGATCAAATTTCTTGAGGAGTTGTGGTCCAAACTTGATCAAATGGTTCATATGAGTCTATAATGTTGATCTGGATAAAAAATTTGAGATTTGACTGTAAATTGGCCACAATTAACTTTTTCCCCAATATAGTTGATTTCTAGGTCAACTGTCCAATTGACTGGGCAAAAATTTGATTCAAGGCTTGAAACTTGGTAGAGGAAATCTTATAAGTCCAACATGAAGTATGAAAGTCAATTTGAGCATTGAAAGTCCAAAACTCACTGTGCAAACTCAAACCCTAATTTAGGTCATCAGTGCAAGGCGATGTCTTGAGCAGAGCAAAACCCTAATTTGGTCTTGAGTCCAAAGAGTCTTGTGAGGGGAAATCTTGATAAAATGAGAGGGCAAATTTTGGGGTACAACAGTAACCAATAAATTTGTAATTTTTTGTAAACAAGACAAAAGTTTGCAGTTTATTGCATTTGTAGACAAGACAAATTTTTGAAAATTCAACTTACTTGTAATGTAATGAACACAATGCCTTTGAATAAATTTTGTGTGAAATGAAAATATTGTACCAATCTCAAATTTGAACTTTGAAATTCTAATTTGAATGTTTTGAGTAAAACACCTTGTTTTGGGTAACTTGTATTTCAAGCAATCACCAAAAATGATCAAGCACTTTGTACTCAAACTTCTAAAACAAAATAAATGTTTAAGAATTTAATTCCACTTGATTAACTTAAATCCAAAGACTTGTGGTCAAAAAGTATTAATCTTCAACCCTTGTCCAATGGCTAACTGGTAATCAAGATGAGTTCGCATGTCATTCTTGATTCAAACGAGACTTCATTATCTACCAAACATGTTTTAAGAACATTTGTCAGTCTTGTAGAATTAACAAACTTCAACAAATTATGTTTAAGAACAATTGACATTTTGAAGACTCAATTATCTCTGAGAAATTCCAAACCCTAATTATTGATTTGCCGCCTAGGAAGAGAATCTGTCTGGTCGACCTTTGAGCCAATTAAGTGTACGAGAAACCCTAAGGTAAGCATCTTGCATGAAAAATTGGAGGGCAAATTTTAGGGTACAACAGCTGCCCCTATTCAATCTTCTTAAACTTGAAAAGCGAGATTGGCATGCTTGCCATTCGTAGATTGAAAGTGGAAGATGATTGAACACTAGAGTGCCCAAAAATTTGCACTTGCTGGTATGCAAAGTAATGCCTTGAATCTATTATGTCAAGAATGGGCTTAAAGATGCCATTGGATGAACAAAGGGATAAATGTCGGAGATGGGCTTACAGATGCCATCCAAGGGTGACTATTGACAAAAAATAGACTAAGTTCGGCCTTGATTTCAACTGGGAACAAATCAGAATAAACCTTTGGAGTGATTTATTTGAAACAGAAAAATGGACCTACCAGGAAAGAATAAGAATAATTGTTGAGAGGTTTGTCTGAACCAGCAGAGGTCTTAAATAAGCAACCGAGTAATATTTATAACTGAATTGTATCTGAAAGGTGAATCTGAATGAGTATCGGGATGGCATCCGTATTTGGAGCGTATCTGAACTGTATCTGAAAGCTGTATCTGAATGAGTATCAGGATGGCATCCATATCTGGAGCGTATCTGAACTGTATATGAAAGCTGTATCTGAATGAGTATTAGGATGGCATCCGTATCTGGAGCGTATCTGAAGTGTATCTGAAAGCTGAATTTGAATGAGTATCAGGATGACATCCGTATTTGGAGCGTATCTGAACCGTATCAAAATGTTGAATCTGAATGAGTATCAGAATGGCATCCATATCTGGAGCGTATCTGAACTGTATCTGAAATCGGAATCTGAATGAGTATCAGGATGGCATCCGTATCTGGAGCGTATCTGAACTGTATCTGAAATTTGCATCTGAATGAGTATCAGGATGACATCCGTATCTGGAGCATATCTGAAAGCTGAATCTGAATGAGTATCAAGATGTCATCCGTATCTAGAGCGTATCTGAACTGTATCAGAAAGTTGTATTTGAATGAGTATCAGGATGACATCTGTATCTAGAGCGTGAACTGTATCTGAAATCTGCATATGAATGAGTATTAGGATGGCATCCGTATCTAGAGCGTATCTGAACTGTATCTAAAAGTTGAATCTGAATGAGTATCAGGATGGCATCCGTATCTGGAGCGTATCTGAACTGTATCTAAAAGTTGTATCTGAGTGAGTATCAGGATAGCATCCGTATCTAGAGCGTATTTAAACTGTATCTGAAAGCTGTATCTGAATGAGTATCAGGATAGCATCCGTATTTGGAGCGTATTTGAACTGTATCTGAAAGCTGAATTTGACTGAGTATCAGGATGACATCCGTATCTGGAGCGTATCTGAATTGTATCAAAAGGTTGAATCTAAATGATTATCAGAATGGAATCTGTATCTGGAGCGTATCTAAACTATATATGAAATCTGAATCTGAATGAGTATCAGGATGGCATCCGTATCTGGAGCGTATCTGAACTGTATCTGAAAGCTGTATCTGAATGAGTATCAGATTGGCATCCGTATCTGGAGTGTATCTGAACTGTATCGTTAGATTTTGAACATTGTTAATGGTAGTTATTAACCTTATCCTAAAAAGGGTAAAATGTTAGCTAAAATGCAAAGTCATGATACATGAAATGTATGCATAATGGGATTTATGTTGTATGCATTCGTGTTATCAGTGTTTATGATATATGAATGCGATGTATGCGTATGTGAGCTGATCTGCTGCACTTTTTGTTGGATTGAGGAAAATAAATCCCTGACTACCGTTGAGGATATGGAGTGTAAGTCTCCATGTTGCGAATTTGAAGTGTTGATGAATTTCCTTTTAGAGAAATAAACTCTGTTGTAAGGGAAACGCCATGTACTACCTATAAAATTCTATTGGGGAATTCGGAGCAATTTGGTGACTTCTACTGGGGATTGATAACTGGAAGCTTCGTTCTGCTGGGGATTACATTGCACACTGCAGGGGATCTATATTTTGTTGGGGAAATAAACCTTGTTTGTCGGTCTATTAGAGAAGTGTCTTCTTCACTGGGGAAAGTTCTCGAGGGTTCTTGAGGTCGACTAAGCTGGTGAGGAATTTTCAGAGATTGAAACTCTGGCTGGGAGTCATTCTATGAGAAGGATTTTGGGGAGATTTATCACTGCCCCTAGTAGTAAGTGTTGTAGTAATTCCAGAAAATGTTTGCTTGGTCGAACATGACCCTTTATGTGGAAGTCTGCTTACCCCATAGGGTTAATCTGATGCACCTCGACGCTTGATATTTTGATCATATTTTTGGTAGCCCTGAACTTCCTAGAGACACTTTCTAAGAATGTTGTGGCAGAAGATGAAGACATGATACTGACACCATCTGATACTATTGGCACAGACAAACGAATTGGTGGTACTCAAGATCTTTGGTCAAGTCTCAGAATTTTCTAAGAATTGTCATGGAAGGATATAAAGACATGGTACTGACACCATCTGATACTATTGGCACAGACGAATGAATTGGTGGTACCCAAGATCTTTGTTCAAGTCTCAGAATTTTCTAAGAACTGTCATGGGAGGATCTCAAGACATGATACTGACACCATCTAATACTATTGGCACATACGAACGAATTGGTGGTGCCCAAGATCTTTGGTCAAGTCTCAGAATTTTCTAAGAACTTCCATGGAAGGATCTGAAGACATGATACTGACACCATCTGATACTATTGGCACAAATGAACGAATTTATGGTACCCAAGATTTTTGGTCAAGTCTCAGAATTTTCTAAGAACTGTCATGGAAGGATCTGAAGACATGATACTGACACCATCTGATACTATTGGCACAGACGAACGAATTGGTGGTGTCCAAGATCTTTGGTCAAGTCTCAGAATTTTCTAAGAACTGTCATGGAAGGATCTGAAGGCATGATACTAACACCATCTGATACTATCTGTATAGACAAGTAATTTAATGGTACCGAAAGTCTTCAAATTGGATTTTGTTTAAACCCCTGATCAACGTAACATTGCCCCTCGAGTGATACATATGGAGATTTGCCCCTGGTTATTAGAAAATTCTTTTAGAGATTCTTTGAATCTCGACTTGACTTCCCCAGACGTGTTAGACAAAGGTCATGCCGTGCCCCTTGATCATGAGAGATCTATCTTTGGAAGTGTCTTTTCAATTGAAGTGATTTTTTTCACTGAGAGAGCTTTCGTTCGCTAGATATTCGTTGTGTGAATTTCTTCGCTGTTAAACAAATCAACATATGCAAGCAGTGATATTCAAGTAATGCAAAGTTTATGTTTGTCTTAAAAATTTTGAAAATGCGTTTTAGCAAGTAAAGAAATTTTGTAAGAAAAGTTCAACTCAGGATTTTAGAGTAAATCCCTACAGAAGTCAGGGTACATTTTGGTAACAGTATGCTTTCGAACTAACCCGTGCTTCAATTAGGACTTTTGAAGGGTTGTAACGTGGCATGGTTCACGGTTTAAGAAACAAAGGATAAAGGCTCAAAGTGTATTTGTACCCACCCGCTCTTCGTGATGTTCTTCGATCCTAAACTCAGTTAATTATGCGTTTGAAATCCAATTGAGTCTGGAATGATGCTTTGGGTGATGGTTCAGACAAGTTAGGTTTGTTGGAAGGAAATCATTTTTCGTAACACACATTTTTTGTTGAGGATTTGTAGCGACCTCTTTCTTTTGATTTGTTATCCCTAATTTTTTCCTGACTGTTCCTGTTTTGAGATTATGGTCAGCGGGATGCCCCAGTTTTTCTTAAGTCTTCTTTGACTTAGCGGGCTTTTGAGAGATAATGACTGCCTATTTGGTAGGGAACCATCATTGTCTTTTGATTTTAGAGGAATGTTTTTAACGTCACTCGTTGTATTACGAGATGAGAGTTTGCGATTCGAACGCGCATTTGAATTAACTAAGAGACCACCCTGCCCCAGGTTTTGATTAAAGGTTTCAATTTGTAAAAAAGGGAAAACTTCTAGTTCTTTGGCTCGAAGGGCTTGACTAGGGAGTATCTTCCTTATAACTCCAATGTTTAGGATTTTAAAGAACGCTTGTACATCGTCAGCAAAGTCTGTTCAAAAGCATACTGTATGAGATTTATGGCATTGTTTTCGTCATCCTCCCTCTAAAGGCTTGTAACTTTTAGCAAGAGTTAAATGTCATAAAGAGAGTAAAAAGCATAGTTTAAATATAGTGAAAATGAATGGACGAGTTCAATACAAACATATGCGAGGTATTAATGAAACAAAGTTTGACATCAATAGATAATTGTCTGAGTAACAAAAGAGATTACAATTGAAAATTCCACTGAACAGAAGCCTCTTTTTCTGGACTTGTCACTTTAAGTGATGAGCCTTTGAGGGGTGATAGAAAAAATCTCCAATTGACTGTCTTGTGTAAACTCCAATGCTCCTTCATCGATCAAGTTTTGAATCTTGTACTTCAACGCCCAACAATCGTTTGTATCATGTCTAGGACCGTCGGAATGATAGGCACACCTAGCATCAGGATTGTAGCTGGGACCATAAGTTTTGGGATTTGGATGAGGTCTTATTGGTGTAATCAGATCCATCCTTAACATATGTTGCAAAGCTTGAGACAGTGGCATGTTGACGTTAGTAAACTGTCTTTTGGGCTCTTTTAGCCTTTGCTTATTTTCCGGTTGATGTTGACGAGGCCGTTGTTGGACCCGTGACGTGGCGGTAATTCGGAATGGTCTGTCTTCCCTTGAACCAGCTTCTTGTCTTGTGGGTGGCTGGATGATGATTTGACCGTTACTCCTAGCTGTTCGCCTGTCTTGACGGAGTTTGTTGACGAGGGTCCTTAGCTCTTCTTGTCCTTGAGCCAAGTTTTTGATGAGAGCCATCTGACCTAGCATTTGGATTCTCATTGCTTCCATCTCAACCTGCAGTTGTTCAACCTGCAGTTGTTCAACCTGGTCACCCTTGTTGTCATCCGAATGTTTCTTGGTCAGATTCTTAGCAAGGAGTGCTTTCAATTCTTCCTGTCCCTTGGATAGGTTAAGGAACATTTCCCTAAACCGAGCCTCTTGAGTTTGAAGATCTTCGTTGTCTTGTTGGAGAGCCATTGCTGAAATAAACAGCGAGAACATGAGAGACCGGTACTAGAGACTACCTGTTATACAATGACGTATATGATATGCAAATGTTTTCAAGGATCTCGCGGGATAAATATTAGTGGTCAATTACAACTTTGATTGGAGAACTTTGTATTGGTGGATGTCCTTCCACTAGAATTAA
This sequence comes from Vicia faba, assembly GCA_948472305.1. Taxonomy (NCBI): domain Eukaryota; kingdom Viridiplantae; phylum Streptophyta; class Magnoliopsida; order Fabales; family Fabaceae; genus Vicia; species Vicia faba. Next base: position 1,517,305,890 of record OX451741.1, on the reverse strand, counting down.
GCTCACCATGTCGAGTGGGTCATAGCCCTCTACTCAAGTTTTTATACTTGATCTTTGATGGTGCTTGGTTAGAGGAAAATAAATCCTCTTGCCCCCTGATAGACGTCTGGTTCAATGTGACCCTGCATCAAAAACCCTTGAGATCCTTGAAATGCTATGGTTCACTGTTATTGAAAATGCTTATGGTATGATGTCATGATGTTATGCACAAGTATGCAAAGTAAACCAGTTTATATACAAATAATCATATACACCCAAAGCAGACAAGTCCTTAGGTTTAGGCTTGCATGGAGTTTGTAGGTAAGTACCATCTTGAAGTTTAGTTAGCTCAACCTATCCTAGCAATAGTAACCGGTTTCTAAGGAGCTCAATATCATTGATTTGTTTTCTTGATCATTGTTTCAATACAAGCCTCTTTGACGGCGACCGAAATATCCCAAGAAACCAAACCTCAATGAGTGTAGTATCGAGTATCTACCAACTTCGGACTGCACCAAATCCGGTCATCTCACTACGTCCTAATGGCCAAGTTGGTCAAGTAAATGTTCTAAAAGTTCATTAGTGCTTCATGACATCACTCAACGGCCCCGTATTCTCTTTGATTAACTCAAAGGCTACCGGTACCCACAAATATGTTGCACTAACGTAACTATTGCTTAGACCATGTCGGTATACCTCGCACAGTTTCCACAATGTATTGCTACTTACCTATAAGGTATCCCAAATCCGGGTAGAGGATTCAAACCCAAACAAAGAACCATAATGTAAAGCATATAAGTCAAACAAAGAAAGCAAGTAAATGTGATCTAACCCTAAGGTAACCCCACATTTAGAATTTTCCCCAGCATAGTCGCCAGTTCTGTGATACGGTGGGAGAACTGACTTGGGTGTTTTGCGTTTGATCGCAAATGTTACGGTTAGCAAGAGTCGTCACCGACTTTTCTTTTATCCAAAAAGGAAAGGTGAAAAAGCACAGGAAAGACCTTTGAGATTATTTCTTGAGTTCGGGGGGTAGATTATGAAAAGGGAAGGTATTGGCACCCTTTTCATCCATGGTTTTCCATGGGATCTTAGTTACTTGCTAGATCACTTGCTTTTGTTTGAAAATTGTGCTTTGTGTGGTTTTTGAAAGTATTTTGTAAAGAGGTCATTGTTTAGGCAATCTTTGTAATGATTCTCGTTTGTAAAAATGTATACAAAGATGTTGATCTTTTGAAAATGTTTTCAAGTTTGTAAGATGTTTTGAAATGTGTAGGTGTTTGTTTTGAAAATAACAAGGATGTTTGTTTGAAATTGAGCAAGTAATTAAGAGCATTATACCTACTCAAAAGTCTTTCATGTTCATTTCCTATTTCCTTTGACATTGTCATCTTACCATTGATTTGGTAAGTAACCCTATCTTTGGATGTAAACGGGACGGGCGTGGGTCATCGTATAACCATGATTAGCAATGTTGCAAGGTATCTTAGCATTATTTTTTAGGGACTGAGATCATTTGGAAGGCAACATAGGTAGCGTCATCGAGGGACTATGATCTTGTATTTGCTTGTTTTTGCTAAGATACCTCACATGCATAATATGGCCATTTTATAAGGCAATCAAGTGGAATAATCCTAGGGGTGCTTGTGTGAAAGTGTATTGATTTTTCATGCTTGATTTTGTCTTGAATTAGGTTTTTCTATTTGATTGATTTTAGTCTTCCCATACAAACCCTAATTACTAGCATGTTATAAAAAAGCGATAAATTGTGAAATTTAAAGTTACTACGCTATTACAACATTTATGGGGAGGAGGTCTACAAATTACAAATGGGGAATTGCAAAAAATTAAAACCCTAATTATCTATTACAACCATATCGAATTTAATAAATGTACAAAAACAAATGTAAATATAATGTACAAGAATCTAAAGATAATGTAAATGGAAAAGGAAAAGAAAATTGTTTTTGTTTGAGTTTTTTTTTATGAAAGATTTTAATCCTAATTAAGTTAATAAAAGAGAGAAAATAAATAACTAGTCTAAGTTGTTTTAATAACACTAAACCTAAATTAATTTAAGAAATTAAATTAAATTAATTAAGAAAACAATTTTTAGGGTTTTTTATGAAAGGTTTTAAAGTTAACCTAATTAAACTAAGAGAAAATAATTAATTAATTAAAATTCCTAAATTTTAAGTTTATTTAATATAAGAAGAGAATAAACTTAAGTCTAAATAATTTTGTTTAGAAAATAAAATTGAATGTTAATACTAATTTAGAAAAATATATATTTTAAAGTATAAACAAAACCTAATTCTAAGTATTACCAAAATAAAATAAGTGTTTAAACTAAAGTATTTAATAATTTAAATATTCAAGAAAATATATTATTTTTGGTATTTTGGTTTAAGTAAAATAAATATATAAATGAAAATAAATAAAATATAAGAGAAATAAAAAATAGTTGGGTTGGAGGTGAGGAAATAAAAACGGGTGGCGAGAAGCTCAAAATTGGTTCAGGCCCAAGATGTGTTTTTTTGTTTAAATCAGAAAACAAAATAAAAAAATGTGTATGAGCCTGTGTATGAGAAGTAAAATGAGGGGTGAAATAGCATTCCGTCCAGGGCCCATAACAGTAAGCCCATGTGCTGCTAGTGACCCTGCGCGTGACTTCAGTGGGGGGTGCACTGTGGAACGCACACTTGGGCCCGTCTGATGTTGATCCAGTGATCATGAATGATGTCGCATGGTAGCTAATGGTGAGGAACTGGCATGGAAGTGATAATCCTGCAACCACAAGGGTGGTGACAAGTGTCACCACCAAATAAAATTGTTAAAAAAAAACAAATATAATAAAACAAAAACTAATTATTTTAATCAGAAAGAGATAAACATGTTATCTCTCTTCTTCCTCGTGTTCTCTCGCCTCTCTCCATCTTTATTCGCCGGAAAACGCCCTAGCAGCAATCAACGGCGGTAGGCGGCGGCGATTTCTCTGATCTTTATTTTTTTTTGCATGTTTAGCTCCGTCTTTTTCTCCTCTATCTAAACCTGTGGCTCATTTTTACAGATGCTCAACGATTTCACGGAGATCTTGAAGGGGAAGGTTGAAACCCTAGGTGCTTGAAAAAATATAATCTGATGGTGATAATGATGCGCGATAATGAAGATGATGGTTCTGAATGTTTTTCAGTGAGATCTTTCTCTTTATTATTCTTTTCGTTTCTGAAGGGTTTGATGTTTGCGAAAATGATAAATCAAAGTTTGGGTTTTGGTTATGTTACGGTTCTGTATATTTTTCTTGTCTGAAGGGTTTTGGTTTTGGAAGATGATGAGATAAGGGATTTTTTTGATGGATATGTTTTTTGAATATTTTTTTGTGAATGTATTTTGTAATGGAAAATGGAACAAAGATGTTGTTGTGGCTCTCCTTGATTATGTATATTTGTGAACTTTATTGTTGTTTATGTGAAAAGGATTATGTTGTGTTATTGATTCTGTATATGCATGTTGCTTTTAGAAATGGAAAAGGGTTTGTTGGCTTGGTTAGTTGCTGTGTATATTTTTTACTGTTTTACTGAGAAAAAATTTGAGGGGAAGATGGTGTTTGAGGTTTTGGCCTCTGTATGCTTTATGTGTCCTCTCTATATTTTTTCTGTGAATCCTCCCAAAAAAATTCTCTCTCTCAGAAAAGTCTTGCTGCCTTTTTATACTGTGGTTGGACTTTGCTCCTTTTTCTGTGATATATTTCTACTGATTTTGTGTGTTTCAATTGGATTTGATGGCTCAACTTTGTACTTGGTGCCTTTTATTGATTTTGTGGCTTTGCTGGTTTTTGGGGCTGCCTTTGATGTACTTTTGTACTAGTTGCTTGTGGACTTGATAAAACTGTGATGCTTTTACAGTTGAGTTTGACAACTCTTGTACTGTGATAAACATTTTTATTAAATTCTTTTTCTCTTTATTGTGAACCAAACCAAACATTGTTTTGAGATTTGTTGTAAAGTACCCTAGGCCTATGACACGACTTTACAAATTTTGAGGCTCTTTGATTGTTGATTGTACTGGTTTTCTTATTTCCTCTTTATCTTTTGTGAACCAGAATTTGTCTTTGTGATTTGCAAAAGTTCTACTCCTATCCAATGATAGAGTTATGTATGAGGCTTTTATCATTTCGTTTTCCCTTATTTGTGAACCAAGTTTTTTGTGATTTTGCAAACATATCTTTAGGCCAATGATAGGACACTGTTTTGAGGCCTCTATTGGGCTTGAATTTCTTGATTTGAATCTTTTGCTAATGGGCTGAAAATATGGTTGGAATTCTTTTGAATTTGTTTATTGTGAACCAAGTTTTGTCCTGTGGTTTGCAATGATAATTGGCCCATGATAAAATTTGACATTTGTTTGTGGCCTTAGAACATAAAACCTCCTTTTCTGAATTCTTGATGCTTTGTTCCTCTTTATATTTTTGCACAGGTTTTGGTCTTGGCAGTTTGCAGTATTGTTATTGCTTACTGCCTACTGTAGCCTCTTGCCTGCTGTGTAGCTTATTTGCTGCTGCAGCTTGCTTTGTTTGCCTGCTATGCCCTGTTTGCCTTCTACGTAGCTTGTTTGCTGCTGCAGTTTTCTTTGTTTGCATGCCCTTGTTATGCAGTTTGTTGCAGGTTTTGTTTTGGCAGTTTGCGGCATTGTTGTTGCTTCCTGCCTGCTGCAGCCTGTTGCCTGATATGCAGCTTGTTTGCTGCTGCAGCTTGCCCTGTTTGCCTGCCCTTGTTATGCAGTTTTGGACAGCCTTTTCTTGCATATTTTCCTTTTCTTTTGTGAACTAAATATTTTGAGATTTGCAAAAGATTATCCCTAACCAATGATAGAGTTCTGACTTGTGAGGCTTGTATCATTCTGTTTTCCCTTGTTTGTGAACCAAACTTGTATCTTGTGATTTGCAAACCATTAATTCTCAGGCCAATGATTAAACAAGAATTGTATGAGGCCTTAGAACATAAAACCCTTCTTTTCTGATTCAACATAAACCACCCTAATGATGAATTAGAAAACTTTGTATCTTTTGTTCATTTCTGGATGTTTAAGTTGCTAACAAACTTCTTCCTATTTTTTTTTCATGAACATGAGGCATGGATGGAAAGCGAATATGGGATGGATTGCTTGAAGATGAAGCAAAGAAGACTTGAAGAAGTAGAACAAAATTTCTTTCTTTGTAACCAAGAAATTTGTAATTCTTTGTTAACAAGACAAAAGTTTGTAATTTATTGCATTTGTAGACAAGACAAATTTTTGTAAATTCAACTTACTTGTAATGTAATGAACACAATGCCTTTGAATAAACTTTGTGTGAAATGAAAATATTGTACCAATCTCAAATTTGAACTTTGAAATTCTTATTTGAATGCTTTGAGTAAAACACCTTGTTTTGGGTAACTTGTATTTCAAGCAATCACCAAAAATGATCAAGCACTCTGTACTCAAACTTCTAAAACAAAATAAATGTTTAAGAATTTAATTCCAATTGATTAACTTAAATCCCAGGACTTATGGTCAAAAAGTCTTAATCTTCAACCCTTGTCCAATGGCTAACTTGTAATCAAAATGAGTTCACATGTCATTCTTGATTCAAACGGGACTTCATTGTCTACCAAACATGTTTTAAGAACATTTGTCAGTCTTATAGAATTAACAAACTTCAGCAAATTATGTTTAAGAACAATTGACATTTTGAAGACTCAATTATCTTTGAGAAATTCCAAACCCTAATTATTGATTTACCGCCTAGGAAGAGAATCTGTCTGGTCGACCTTTGAGCCAATTAAGTGTACGAGAAACCCTAAGGTAAGCATCTTGCATGAAAAATTGGAGGGCAAATTTTGGGGTACAACAGCTGCCCCTGTTCAATCTTCTTAAACTTGAAAAGCGAGATTGGCATGCTTGCCGTTCGTAGATTGAAAGTGGAAGATGATTGAACACTAGAGTGCCCAAAAATTTGCACTTGCTGATGTGCAAAGTAATGCCTTGAATCTATTGTGTATAGAATGGGCTTAAATATGCAATTGGATGAACAAAGGGATAAATGTCGGAAATGGGCTTACAGATGCCATCCAAGGGTGATTGTTGACAAAAAATGGACTAAGTCCGGCCTTGATTTCAACTGGGAACGAATCAGAATAAACCTTTGGAGTGATTTATTTGAAACAGAAAAAAGGACTTACCAGGAAAGAATAAGAATAATTGTTGAGAGGTTTGTCTGAACCAGCAGAGGTCATAAATAAGCAACCGAGTAATATTTATAACTGAATTGTATCTGAAAGGTGAATCTGAATGAGTATCGGGATGGCATCCGTATCTGGAGCGTATCTGAACTGTATTTGAAAGCTGTATCTGAATGAGTATCAGGATGGTATCCATATCTGGAGCGTATCTGAACTGTATATGAAAGCAGTATCTGAATGAGTATTAGGATGGCATCCGTATCTGGAGCGTATCCGAACTGTATCTGAAAGCTGAATTTGAATGAGTATCAGGACGACATCCGTATTTGGAGCGTATCTGAACCGTATCAAAAGGTTGAATCTGAATAAGTATCAGAATGGCATCCATAGCTGGAGCGTATCTGAACTGTATCTGAAATCTGAATCTGAATGAGTATCAGGATGGCATCCGTATCTGGAGCGTATCTGAACTGTATCTGAAATTTGCATCTGAATGAGTATCAGAATGGCATCCGTATCTGGAGCGTATCTGAAAGCTGAATCTGAATGAGTATCAAGATGTCATCCGTATCTGGAGCGTATCTGAACTGTATCTGAAAGTTGTATTTGAATGAGTATCAGGATGACATCCGTATCTGGAGCCTGAACTGTATCTAAAATCTGCATCTGAATGAGTATCAGGATGGCATCCGTATCTAGAGCGTATCTGAACTGTATCTAAAAGTTGAATCTGAATGAGTATCAGGATGGCATCTGTATCTGGAGCGTATCTGAACTGTATCTAAAAGCTGTATCTGAGTGAGTATCAGGATGACATCCGTATCTAGAGCGTATTTGAACTGTATCTGAAAGCTGTATCTGAATGAGTATCAGGATAGCATCCGTATTTGGAGCATATATGAACTGTATATGAAAGCTGAATTTGACTGAGTATCAGGATGACATCCGTATTTGGAGCGTATCTGAATTGTATCAAAAGGTTGAATCTAAATGATTATCAGAATGGAATCCGTATCTGGAGCGTATCTAAACTGTATATGAAATCTGAATCTGAATGAGTATCAGGATGGCATCTGTATCTGTAGCGTATCTGAATTGTATCTGAAATCTGAATCTGAATGAGTATCAGGATGGCATCTGTATCTAGAGCGTATATGAATTGTATCTGAAATCTGCATATGACTGAGTATCAGGATGGCATCTGTATCTGGAGCGTATCTGAACTCTATCTAAAAGTTGAATCTGAATGAGTATCAGGATGACATCCGTATCTGGAGCGTATCTGAACTGTATCTGAAAGATGTATTTGAATGAGTATCAGGATGGCATCCATATCTGAAACGTATCTGAACTATATCTGAAAGCCGTATCTGAATGAGTATCAGGATGGAATTCGTATCTGGAGCGTATCTGAAATGCATCTGAAAGCTATATCTGAATGAGTATCAGGATGGCACCCGTATTTGGAGCATATCTGAATTATATCTGAAAGCTGAATTTCAATAAGTATCAGGATGACATCCGTATCTGGAGCGTATCTGAACTGTATCAAAAGGTTGAATCTGAATGAGTATCATAATGGCATCCGTATCTGGAGCATATCTGAACTGTATATGAAATCTGAATCTGAATGAGTATCAGGATGGCATCCGTATCTGGAGCGTATCTGAACTGTATCTGAAATCTGCATCTTAATGAGTATCAGGATGGCATTCGTATCTGGAGCGTATCTTAACTGTATCTAAAAGTTGAATCTGAATGAGTATCAGGATGGCATCCGTATCTGAAGCGTATCTGAACTGTATCTAAAAGCTGTATCTGAATGAGTATAAGGATGGCATCCATATCTGGAGCGTATCTGAACTGTATCCGAAAGTTGAATCGGAATGAGTATCAGGATGGCATCCGTATCTAGAGCATATCTGAACTGTATCTGAAAGCTGTATCTGAATGAGTATCAGATTGGAATCCGTATCTGGAGTGTATCTGAACTGTATCGTTAGATTTTGAACATTGTTAATGGTAGTTGTTAACCTTATCCTAAAAAGGGTAAAATGTTAGCTAAAATGCAAAGTCATGATACATGAAATGTATGCATAATGGGATTTATGTTGTATGCATTCGTGTTATCAGTGTTTATGATATATGAATGCAATGTATGCGTATGTGAGCTGATCTGCTGCACTTTTTGTTGGATTGAGGAAAATAAATCCCTGACTACTATTGAGGATATGGAGTGTAAGTCTCCATGTTGCGAATTTGAAGTGTTGATGAATTTCCTTTTAGAGAAATAAACTCTGTTGTAAGGGAAACGCCATGTACTGCCTATAAAATCCTTTTGGGGAATTCGGAGCAATTTGGTGACTTCTACTGGGGATTGATAACTGGAAGCTTCGTTCTGCTGGGGATTACATTGCACACTGCAGGGGATCTATATTTTGTTGGGGAAATAAACCTTGTTGTCGGTCTGTTAGAGAAGTGTCTTCTTCACTGGGGAAAGTTCTCGAGGGTTCTTGAGGTCGACTAAGCTGGTGAGGAATTTTCAGAGATTGAAACTCTGGCTGGGAGTCATTCTATGAGAAGGATTTTGGGGAGATTTATCACTGCCCCTAGTAGTAAGTGTTGTAGTAATTCCAGAAAAATGTTTGCTTGGTCGAACATGACCCTTTATGTGGAAGTCTGCTTACCCCATAGGGTTAATCTGATGCACCTCGACGCTTGATATTTTGATCATATTTTTGGTAGCCCTGAACTTCCTAGAGACACTTTCTAAGACTGTTGTGGCAGAGGATGAAGACATGATACTGACACCATCTGATACTATTGGCACAGACGAACGAATTGGTGGTACCCAAGATCTTTGGTCAAGTCTCAGAACTTTCTAAGAACTGTCATGGAAGGATATGAAGACATGGTGTTGACACCATCTGATACTATTGGCACAGACGAATGAATTGGTGGTACCCAAGATCTTTGTTCAAGTCTCAGAATTTTCTAAGAATTATCATGGGAGGATCTCAATACATGATACTGACACCATCTGATACTATTGGCACATACGAACGAATTGGTGGTGCCCAAGATCTTTGGTCAAGTCTCAGAATTTTCTAAGAACTTCCATGGAAGGATCTGAAGACATGATACTGACACCATCTGATACTATTGGCACAAATGAACGAATTTGTGGTACCCAAGATTTTTGGTCAAGTCTCAGAATTTTCTAAGAACTGTCATGGAAGGATCTGAAGACATGATACTGACACCATCTGATACTATTGGCACAGACGAACGAATTGGTGGTGCCCAAGATCTTTGGTCAAGTCTCAGAATTTTCTAAGAACTGTCATGGAAGGATCTGAAGGCATGATACTAACACCATCTGATACTATCGGTATAGACAAGTAATTTAATGGTACCGAAAGTCTTTAAATTGGATTTTGTTTAAACCCCTGATCAACGTAACATTGCCCCTCGAGTGATACATATGGAGATTTGCCCCTGGTTATTCAAAAATTCTTTGAGAAATTCTTTGAATCTCGACTTGACTTCCCCAGACGTGTTAGACAAAGGTCATGCCGTGCCCCTTGATCATGAGAGATCTATCTTTGGAAGTGTCTTTTCAATTGAAGTGATTTTGTTCACTGAGAGAGCTTTCGTTCGCTAGATATTCGTTGTGTGAATTTCTTCGTTGTCAAACAAATCAACATATGCAAGCAGTGATATTCAAGTAATGCAAAGTTTATGTTTGTCTTAAAAATTTTGAAAATGCGTTTTAGCAAGTAAAGAAATTTTGTAAGAAAAGTTCAACTCAGGATTTTAGAGTAAATCCCTACAGAAGTCAGGGTACATTTTGGTAACAGTATGCTTTCGAACTAACCCGTGCTTCAATTAGGACTTTTGAAGGGTTGTAACGTGGAATGGTTCACGGTTTAAGAAACAAAGGATAAAGGCTCAAAGTGTATTTGTACCCACCCGCTCTTCGTGATGTTCTTCCATCCTAAACTCAGTTAATTATGCGTTTGAAGTCCAATTGAGTCTGGAATGATGTTTTGGGTGATGGTTCAGACAAGTTAGGTTTGTTGGAAGGAAATCATTTTTCGTAACACATTTTTTGTTGAGGATTTGTAGCGACCTCTTTCTTTTGATTTGTTATCCCTAATTTTTTCCTGACTGTTCCTGTTTTGAGATTACGGTCAGCGGGATGCCCCAGTTTTTCTTAAGTCTTCTTTGAGTTAGCGGGCTTTTGAGAGATAATGATTGCCTATTTGGTAGGGAACCATCATTGTCTTTTGATTTTAGAGGAATGTTTTTAACGTCACTCGTTGTATTACGAGATGAGAGTTTGCGATTCGAACGCGCATTTGAATTAACTAAGAGACCACCCTGCCCCAGGTTTTGATTAAAGGTTTCAATTTATAAAAAAGTGAAAACTTATACTTCTTTGGCTCGAAGGGCTTGACTAGGGAGTATCTTCCTTATAACTCCAATGTTTAGGATTTTAAAGAACGCATGTACATCGTCAGCAAAGTCTGTTCAAAAGCATACTGTATGGGATTTATGGCATTGTTTTCATCATCCTCCCTCTAAAGGCTTGTAACTTTTAGCAAGAGTTAAATTTCATAAAGAGATTTAAAAGCATAGTTTAAATATAGTGAAAATGAATGGACGGGTTCAATACAAACATATGTGAGGTATTAATGAAACAAAGTTTGACATCAATAGATAATTGTCTGAGTAACATAAGAGATTACAATTGAAAATTCCACTGAACAAAAGCCTCTTTGTCTGGACTTGTCACTTTAAGTGATGAGCCTTTGAGGGGTGATAGAAAAAAGCTCCAATTGACTGTCTTGTGTAAACTTCAATGTTCCTTCATCGATCAAGTTTTGAATCTTGTACTTCAACGCCCAACAATCGTTTGTATCATGTCCAGCACCGTCAGAATGATAGGCACACCTGGCATCAGGATTGTAGCTGGGAGCATAAGTTTTGGGATTTAGATGAGGTCTTATTGGTGTAATCAGATCCATCCTTAACATATGTTGCAAAGCTTGAGACAATGGCATGTTGACGTTAGTAAACTGTCTTTTGGGCACTTTTAGCCTTTGCTTATTTTCCAGTTGATGTTGACGAGGCCGTTGTTGGACCCGTGACGTGGCGGTAATTCGGAATGGTCTGTCTTCCCTTGAACCAGCTTCTTGTCTTGTGGGTGGCTGGATGATGATTTGACCGTTACTCCTAGCTGTTCGCATGTCTTGAAGGAGTTTGTTGATGAGGGTCCTTAGCTCTTCTTTTCCTTGAGCAAAGTTTTGGATGAGAGCCATCTGACCTAGCATTTGGATTCTCATTGCTTCCATCTCAACCTGCAGCTGTTCAACCTGGTCACCCTTGTTGTCATCCGAATGTTTCTTGGTCAGATTCTTAGCGAGGAGTGCTTTCAATTCTTCCTGTCCCTTGGATAGGTTAAGGAACATTTCCCTAAACTGAGCCTCTTGAGTTTGAAGATCTCCGTTGTCTTATTGGAGAGCCATTGCTGAAATAAACAGCGAGAACATGAGAGACCGGTTCTAGAGACTACCTGTTATACAATGACGTATATGATATGCAAATGTTTTCAAGGATCTCGCGGGACAAATGTTAGTGGTCAATTACAACTTTGATTGGAGAACTTTGTATTGGTGGATGTCCTTCCACGAGAATTAAGCTCACCATGTCGAGTGGGTCATAGCCCTCTACTCATGTTTTTGTACTTGATCTTTGATGGTGCTTGGTTAGAGGAAAATAAATCCTCTTGCCCTTTGATAGACGTCTGGTTCAATGTGACCCTGCATCAAAAACCCTTGAGATCCTTGAAATGCTATGGTTCACTGTTATTGAAAATGCTTATGGTATGATGTCATGATGTTATGCACAAGTATGCAAAGTAAACCAGTTTATATACAAATAATCATATACACCCAAAGCAGACAAGTCCTTATGTTTAGGCTTGCATGGAGTTTGTAGGTAAGTACCATCTTGAAGTTTAGTTAGCTCAACCTGTCCTAGCAATAGTAACCGGTTTCTAAGGAGCTCAATATCATTGATTTGTTTTCTTGATCATTGTTTTAATACAAGCCTCTTTGATGGCGACCGAAATATCCCAAGAAACCAAACCTCAATGAGTGTAGTATCGAGTATCTACCAACTTCGGACTGCACCAAACCCGGTCATCTCACTACGTCCTAATGGCCAAGTTGGTCAAGTAAATGTTCTAAAAGTTCATTAGTGCTTCATGACATCACTCAGCGGCCCCGTATTCTCTTTAATTAACTCAAAGGCTACCGGTACCCACAAATATGTTGCACTAACGTAACTATTGCTTAGACCATGTCGGTATACCTCGCACAGTTTCCACAATGTATTGCTACTTACCTATAAGGTATCCCAAATCCGGGTAGAGGATTCAAACCCAAACAAAGAACCATAATGTAAAGCATATAAGTCAAACAAAGAAAGCAAGTAAATGTGATCTAACCCTAAGGTAACCCCACATTTAGAATTCTCCCCAGCATAGTCGCCAGTTCTGTGATACGGTGGGAGAACTGACTTGGGTGTTTTGCGTTTGATCGCAAATGTTACGGTTAGCAAGAGTCGTCACCGACTTTTCTTTTATCCAAAAAGGAAAGGTGAAAAAGCACAGGAAAGACCTTTGAGATTATTTCTTGAGTTCGTGGGGTAGATTATGAAAAGGGAAGGTATTGGCACCCTTTTCATCCATGATTTTCCATGGGATCTTAGTTACTTGCTAGATCACTTGCTTTTGTTTAAAAATTGTGCTTTGTGTGGTTTTTGAAAGTATTTTGTAAAGAGGCCATTGTTTAGGCAATCTTTGTAATGATTCTCGTTCGTAAGAATGTATACAAAGATGTTGATCTTTTGAAAATGTTTTCAAATTTGTAAGATGTTTTGAAATGTGTAGGTGTTTGTTTTGAAAATAACAAGGATGTTTGTTTGAAATTGAGCAAGTAATTAAGAGCATTCTACCTACTCAAAAGTCTTTCATATTCATTTCCTATTTCCTTTGACATTGTCATCTTACCATTGATTTGGTAAGTAACCCTATCTTTGGATGTAAACGGGACGGGCGTGGGTCATCGTATAACCATGATTAGCAATGTTGTAAGGTATCTTAGCATTATTTTTTAGGGACTAAGATCATTTGGAAGGCAACTTAGATAGCGTCATCGAGGGACTATGATCTTGTATTCGCTTGTTTTTGCTAAGATACCTCACATGCATAATATGGCCATTTTATAAGGCAATGAAGTGGAATAACCCTAGGGGTGCTTGTGTGAAAATGTATTGATTTTTCATACTTGATTTTGTCTTGAATTAGGTTTTTCTATTTGATTGATTTTAGTGTTCCCATACAAACCCTAATTATTAGCATGTTATGTAAAAGCGATAAATTATGAAATTTAAAGTTACTACGCTATTACAACATTTATGGGGAGGAGGTCTACAAATTACAAATGGGAAATTGCAAGAAATTAAAACCCTAATTATCTATTACAACCATATCGAATTTAATAAATGTACAAAAACAAATGTAAATATAATGTACAAGAATCTAAAGATAATGTAAATGGAAAAGGAAAAGAAAATCGTTTTTGTTTGAGTTTTTTTTAAGGAAGAGTTTAATCCTAATTAAGTTAATAAAAGAGAGAAAATAAATAACTAGTCTAAGTTGTTTTAATAAAACTAAACCTAAATTAATTTAAGAAATTAAATTAAATTAATTAAGAAAACAATTTTTAGGGTTTTTTATGAAAGGTTAAAGTTAACCTAATTAAACTAAGACAAAATAATTAATTAATTAAAATTCCTAAATTTTAAGTTTATTTAATATAAGAAGACAATAAACTTAAGTCTAAATAATTTTGTTTAGAAAATAAAATTGAATGTTAATACTAATTTAGAAAAATATATATTTTAAAGTATAAACAAAACCTAATTCTAAGTATTAACAAAATAAAATAAGTGTTTAAACTAAAGTATTTAATAATTTAAATATTCAAGAAAATATATTATTTTTGGTATTTTGGTTTAAGTAAAATAAATATATAAATGAAAATAAATAAAATATAAGAGAAATGAAAAATAGTTGGGTTGGAGGTGAGAAAATAAAAACGGGTGGCGAGAAGCTCAAAAATGGTTCAGGCCCAAGATGTGTTTTTTTGTTTAAATCAGAAAACAAAATAAAAAAATGTGTATGGGCCTGTGTATGAGAAGTAAAATGAGGGGTGAAATAGCATTCCGTCCAGGGCCCAATAATAGTAAGCCCATGTGCTGCTAGTGACCCTGCGCGTGACTTGAGTGGGGGGTGCACTGTGGAACGCACACTTGGGCCCGTCTGATGTTGATCCAGTGATCATGAATGATGTCGCATGGTAGCTAAGGTGAGGAACTGGCATGGAAGTGATAATCCTGCAACCACAAGGGTGGTGACAAGTGTCACCACCAAATAAAATTATTTAAAAAAAAACAAATATAATAAAACAAAAACTAATTATTTTAATCAGAAAGAGATAAACATGTTATCTCTCTTCTTCCTCGTGTTCTCTCGCCTCTCTCCATCTTTATTCGCCGGAAAACTCCCTAGCGGCAGTCAACGGCGGTAGGCGGCGGCGATTTCTCCGATCTTTATTTTTTTTGCATATTTAGCTTCGTCTTTTTTTCCTCTATCTAAACCTGTGGCTCATTTTTACAGATGCTCAACGATTTCACGGAGATCTTGAAGGGGAAGGTTGAAACCCTAGGTGCTTGAAAAAATAAAATCTGATGGTGATAATGATACGTGATAATGAAGATGATGGTTCTGAATGTTTTTCAGTGAGATCTTTCTCTTTATTCTTCTTTTCGTTTCTGAAGGGTTTGATGTTTGCGAAAATGATAAATCAATGTTTGGGTTTTGGTTATGTTACGGTTCTGTATATTTTTCTTGTCTGAAGGGTTTTGGTTTTGGAAGATGATGAGATAAGGGATTTTTTTTATGGATTTGTTTTCTGTATATTTTTTTGTGAATGTATTTTGTGATGGAAAATGGAACAAAGATGTTGTTGTGGCTCTCCTTGATTATGTATATTTGTGAACTTTGTTGTTGTTTATGTGAAAAGGATTATGTTGGGTTATTGATTCTGTATATGCATGTTGCTTTTAGAAATGGAAAAGGGTTTGTTGGCTTGGTTAGTTGCTGTGTATATTTTTGACTGTTTTGCTGAGAAAAAAATTTGAGGGGAAGATGGTGTTTGAGGTTTTGGCCTCTGTATGCTTTCTGTGTCTTCTCTATATTTTTTCTGTGAATCCTCCCAAAAAAATTCTCTCTCTCAGAAAAGTCTTGCTGCCTTTTTATACTGTGGTTGGACTTTGCTCCTTTTTCTGTGATATATTTCTACTGATTTTGTGTGTTTCAATTGGATTTGATGGCTCAACTTTGTACTTGGTGCCTTTTATTGATTTTGTGGCTTTGCTTGTTTTTGGGGCTGCCTTTGATGTACTTTTGTACTAGTTGCTTGTGGACTTGATAAAACTGTGATGCTTTTACAGTTGAGTTTGACAACTCTTGTACTGTGATAAACATTTTTTCTAAATTCTTTTTCTCTTTATTGTGAACCAAACCAAACATTGTTTTGAGATTTGTAGTAAAGTACCCTAGGTGTTGTACCCCAAAATTTGCCCTCCCATATTCTTCAAGAAATTGTCAAGTCAAGGTCACAAAATTCCCCAAGGGTTGTGCAACTCAACTGTCTCCTATACAGTCAAAACTAGGGTTTGAGTCCTGATCAAGAAAATGAAGTTTTCAAAGGCCCAATCAAGTTTCATATGCCTACAAATGTGGTCAAGCATCCTCATGTCAAGTTTCAAGGCATTCAGCTCAAAATTGCACAGTCAAAACCCTAGATTGCACTACAGTCAACTGTAGGGGCAAAATGGTCATTTGACAGTCAAAAGTTCAAATTTTTGGTCAACATATCATTTTGAAGCCACAAACATCATTTGATCAATACTTGATCATGATTCTCAAAATTTGGCTCAGAAATCATCAAGATGCAAAAGTTGCTATATTTGGACAGCTGAAAAAGTCAACTGAAATTGACCAGGGCATAACTTTCACATGGATTATCAGAAAAATTCCATCCAAAGCTCATTTTGAAGAGAAAGACATTTCCTACAACTCATCTTCATATTTCAAGTCCAAGAAATGCTCTCACAAAAAGTTATCAATTTCAACATTATAGGTCATTTTCAAAAGTCAACAAAAAGGGACTTTAAGTCAAAGGCCATAACTTGAGATTGGTAAATTAAAATGACATGGGACCAAAGGCATTGGTTAAAGGACTCAAAGACCTTTCCAAAATGTCCAAGAACATGTGAAAAACTTAAAAATTGAGCAAGTTATGCCTTGTGGAAGTTGGGAAATTTTTGGAAATTTTTGAAAGTCAATGTTACTTCAAATGATCCAAAAATGCAAATGGGCCCATTTTTCTTCCAAGTTTCTTCATGCCAAGCCTATGCACGACCATTAGGCCAAAAGGGAAGTATTTTCTCATTTTTTAATTATTTATTTGAATTTATATTAATATTAATTCATTTAAATTATTTTAATACATGAAAAATATAAAGCTTGACCTAAAAAATCTTTTTATGCACATTCTAGACTCAAGATTTCGTGCACATCTTAATTAGGCAAGTTTTGGTGTGATTTGAGCTGATTGAACACAAAATGCACATGGAAAAGATTTGGAAAAGATTTCATGAAATCAAATATTGAAAACAATGAATTCAAAGGATTTTGTGCAATATTTTTAACCTAATAGCTTCACTATATGATCAGAATCAAAGACCTAATGCCTTCACGCTCAAAGCTGCGCCAAAAAAAGCTATTGCATATTGAAATTTTTCCATAAAAACTTAAATCTGAAATCAACCTTAGAGGTCGATTCAAGCCTCCAAAACTATCTCAACAGCTTGCCAAGGTTGTCTTGAACACGTTCCAATCAACAACAACCACCAAAACGCCCTGAATCGGTATCATATACTCAGGCTGTATCTCAAAACGTTTGAAATTGTATTCTCAATTCTAAGCATCTTCATTGCATTTCAATCGTATATTCTTGTTCCATGTGATGTTTCAAAGCTAACCTTTATATTCAATTTGATTTTTGCATCGTGTATGGGATTTCACCATGATCAAAATTTAGGGTTACAGGTCTGCAAAATTGGGGTTTTCTACCCCAGGTAAAATTAGAATTTCAGAGCAACACCATCGCACTCAACGCATCTGGACGAAAAGATCCATATACTCGCGCCTAATTTATGTTTGGAAATAGGCTAATCGCTATTTTTCTGTAGCTAGCCTAAGAAAACACAATGAAAACCGTGGCCAATGCGTTTTGTGTTTCAGGGGGACGAAGACGATGATGTCGTGTCACACGGGGACAGGCCAATTCAAAATCTCGCGCGCGTTTTAAAGGGCACTAACCTTTTTCTTTTATAATATTTATTGACCATTATATATTAATTGAAATCAAAGTGGTTCAGTGGCAGGTGGAAGCGCTTGCAAGGCACAAGACCTGGGTTCGAGTCCCAGGTCTGGATAATTTCCATATTATTTTTCTCTTAGTAATTACGTGCAGACATAACATTCAGACTCACCATATTCCATCAGAAATCAACCTCCACGCGTCCCAAAACATCCACATCAAAGGCCAGGATTGAAGAACATGCTACGCCTTAGTCAAACGTGTCATACGTGCTTCCAAAAGTCAACGAAATTCAAGCTTAATGGGCCAAAATTCCAGGCCTGAACCTCCTAAATTGGGGCTACCCCCCCCCCCCTGGTTTGCCCTCCTTTTATTTTTTCTTATATTTTATTTAAATTATTATTTTGTTTTCTTGATTGTTTAATACAATTAATTTATTTTTACAAAAAAGACATAAAAACATTAAAAATCAGAAAAGACCAAAAAAAATAATAAATATTTATATTATAATTATTTTCATAAATAAAAGCTTGTAATTATTTAGTTTTAATTAGGTTACAAATTTAATTCTTTTTAATAACAAAAATACAAAAATATAGAACTAGGCTAATTAATAAGTTTTCTTCCTTCTAATTTTCTTTTTAGCAATAATAATTATTTATTTATTTTCCTATTTAAACTGTACATAAATAAATTAGGGTTTAATGTAGATTATATTTTAATTCTTTCATAATAAATAAAAATATTAGAATTAGGGTTTGCCTTTTAATTTAATTTCAATTACCTCCTTTTTCTCATTAAATCTAAAAAAACACAAAAATACCATTTTCATTTAATTTTAATTTTAAATTCCTTATTAACTTTAATTTTTCGCAAAAGGGTCCAACGCCCGTCGCTGTAATTATTTTAATTTGCGCATTTATTTTATGTCATTTATTATAATTTTGTATCTCTCCCAAAGCCTTGTAACTTTAACTTTTCGCACTTTATCTTTCCGCTTTATTTATTTTCCGCTAAATCGGGTCCGGTTTAATTTTTGGCGATGTGGACCCGCGCCATTTGTAATAGCCTTAGATTTATCTCCCGCAAATATTTTAACTGTTAAATAAATGCATGCAAGAATGAATGGCCTAAATAAAAATAAGGCGTAGATCACCCATGACATGACAAGACAAAAATAAATGAATCTGACACACAAATCACACACCACCCCTAGGGTACGCCTCACTGTTGCCTTGCCTCGAAAGGTGATCGTCGAGTAGAGGACGTCTTAGTAAGTCCTCATGATCCGGGAACCTGGCATGAGGGTAGCTTCTAAGTTGTCTTCCCATTGCTCTGGTGATCACCATGTCCCGAACCTCGAATTGACCCGAACACCTCCAACGGTGGTGCTACCTACCTCTCAATGGTGGGATGGCACTACTTTTAAAGGACATCTACACAGACGAATTCCTTAGGGTAGGTAGGTTCTCAAGGATACTTGCTCTAATCTCAAAACAAACTCAAAAAGACTTTTCACACTGACACTTTTCAAAAGCTTTCAAAGCAAATTTTTCAAACACTCTGACGTACGAGTCGAACTGAAATTTTTCAAAGGAACTTTTTAAAACCCACAATTGAAAAGCAAGCAAACATTTTTGAAAACACATTGAGCAAGTATCTAAGAGCCCATGGATAACCATGGATAGAAAGGGTGCTAACACCTTCCCTTTCTATAACCTACCTCCCGAACCGAGAGCAATCTCTTTAAGGAATTTTTCTGTGCTTTTGTCCTTTCCATTTGGAGAAAAATAAAAGACGGTGGCGACTCTTGCTTCCGCGACATTTCGCGAACCAGCGTTAAACAGTCAGTTCCAGATCCACCGATCACAGAACTGGCGACTCTGCTGGGGATCCTTTATAAAGTGAGGTGTACCTTAGGGTTAGTTCATAACTGTGTTTTCAATTTCTTTTCTTGTGTGCTTTAAATTGTGGGACTGTCTCGGGAGTTCTATAGATCCTAACCCGGATCTGGGGATACCTTCTTAGAAAGTAGCAACAAGGCTGTGAGGGAACTGTGCGGGGTATACCGACATGGTTGAAACAGTCTGCTACGTTGATGTGGCACTTTGGTGTGTACCGGTAACCCTTGAGTTCAGTCAAGGAGAGTACGGGGCCTCCGCGTGGTATCGTGAAGCATCAACAGACCTTAGGAACCTTAATTGAACTATCTTGGCCTCTTTAGGGTAGTGAGATAACTGACTTTGGTGCAGTCCGAGGTTGGTTGATACTCGATACTACACCCAATTGAGGGTTGCTTTCCTGGAATATTTCGGTCGCCAGTTCAGTGGCTAAATCGAAACGATGAACAATGAAAGCAGTCCCGTGATATTGGGAACCTTAGAACCCGGTTACTTTGATTAGGACAGGTTGAACCCACCAACTTCAAGAGGGTAATACCTAGACCCCATGCTGGCCTAAACCCTAAGGGCTTCTCTTGTGTGACTTGCGTGCCTTCGTACTTGACTACTTGCATGCTTGTTATCTGACCCTTGATGTCTTGCAGGTTTTGTTCATAGTCCTTAATTGGGACTTATAACAGGGTGTACTAACCACTTGCAGGTTCTGTTTATAGTCCTTAATTGGGACTCATGACAGGTTTTACTTAGGTTTCTTGCAGGTTTTGTTCATAGTCCTTAATTGGGACTTATAACAGGGTGTACTAACTACTTGCAGGTTCTGTTTATAGTCCTTAATTGGGACTCATGACAGGTTTTACTTAGGTTTCTTGCAGGTTTTGTTCATAGTCCTTAATTGGGACTTATAACAGGGTGTACTAACTACTTGCAGGTCCTGTTTATAGTCCTTAATCAGGACTCATAACAAGTTTATCAAGTTTCTTGCAGGGTTGTTTATAGTCCTTAATTGGGACTTATAACAGGGTTACCCACGTTACCCCATGCATAGCATGACATCATATCATTGCATACCATTGCATCCATCCTAACCCATTTCAAGGATCTCAAGGGCTTGTGATGCAGGTCATGATGAACAATTATCCCAGCAAGGGGCAAAGAGGATTTAGTTTCCTCTAGCCAAGGTAGTCAGGGGCTATGACCCACTGGATATGGTGAGCCTTTGACCCTTGACGAAGGACTCTCAACAAAATGAAGTTCTTACAATCAAGCTACCGGTTCCAAATGCTAACAAATTTTCTTGTTTACCCCGCGGGGTCCTTGAAAACATTACATGCATGTCATACACATCATTGCATAACAGGTACCCTGGTTGCAGGTTACTTACCCTTCCCGCTGTTTATTTCAGCAATGGCTTTCCAACCAGACAACCAGGACTTTCTTGCTCAAGAGACTCGGTTCGGGGAAATCCTCCTGAATCTATCAAAGGGGCAGGAGGAGCTAAGGACACTTCTCACGGAGACCTCCGTCAGGGGCAATGCTGAGGATGAAAAGTTGGGACACTTACGAGTTGAGATGGATGCTATGAAAGCCCAGATGCTGGGACAGAGGAATGTCATTCACTGCCTAGTTCAAAGACAAGAGGAGCTCTGGTTTCTCTTCAACCAACTGCTTCAGGGCAACCTACTGGGGCAAACATCTGAGAGTAAAAAGCCATTCATCATCCAATCATCCTCGAGACAAGAGGATAAGGGGAAAGCTCCTCAAATGACTCCAGTGCCACAAATTCAGCGCCAACCTCGCCAAGTTCAGCCAGACAAGCCCAGGAGGCAATTCACCCAGCTCAACATGTCGCTGTTTCAAGCTTTGCAACGCCTATTAAGGTTGAATCTGATCACATTAAGGGCTCATCCCCGGAACCCCAACACAACATCTCCTGCCTATGATCCCAATAAGAGGTGTGCCTACCACTCTGCTAGCCCAGGACATGATACCAATGAATGTTGGGAGCTGAGGAACAAAATCCAGGACCTGATCGATGAAGGGACAGTGGAGTTCACACAAGATGGACAGGTTGAATTTTTCTACCATTCCTCCAAGGCTCATCAGTTAAAGTGACAAGCTCCGAGACTAGGAAACTTTTGTTCATTCGAATGTTCAAGTTGCAATTTTCTTTTGTTCAAACATTTACCCATTGTTAAAACATTGTTATTTCATTAATGCATCGCTTATGTCTATTTTGAATCAATATATTCGTATTCACTATACGCAAATTATTTTCATATTTTTTCTGATGTCAACTCTTGATCCAAGATTCTAAGCCTCTTGAGGGAGGATGACGAAAACGATACCGCAATCATTACAGTATGCTTTTGAACAGACCCCGCTGATGAGGTACAGGCATTGTTTCAATTCCTAAACACTGGAGTAATAAGGAAGATAGTCCCTCGTCAACCCTTCTGAGCCAAAGAAGTAGGAGTTTTTATTTTCGAAAATTAAACCCTTAATCATAACCCGGGGCAGGGTAGTCTTCTCAGTTGATCCAAGTGCATGACGAATGGCACCGAAGAGATCTTTACAAAACAAACAAAGACAGTGATGGTTCAGAACAGTCATAAGGACAGGCAGTCATCATCAAAATTCATAAACGAAAAGCCCAAAAAGTCTAAACCTACAAAGGGGACTTATGAAACTGGGGCATCCCGCTGACTGTAATTCCAAAAAGGAAACAGTTCAGGCAAAAAAAATAGGGATAACAAAAATCAAAAAGAAAGAGGTCATACGAACCCTCAACAAAAGGAATGACTGCCTATTCAAAATAAGTCATCAACATCCGAACCATTACCGGAACATCAAAGCAAAGACTCAAGCAAGGTCTAACATATGATCAACTGAGTTTAGGTTTGGAGAACATCATGAAGAGTGGGTGGGTACAAATACTTTGAGCCTTTATCCTTTGTTTCTTAAACCATGAACCAGGCCACGTTATAACCCTCAAAAGTCCTAGCTGAAGCATGGGTTAGCTCGAAAGCATACTGTTACGAAAGGTATCCTGACTCCTGAAGGCCTACGGTAAATACGGAGTTGACATCACGTTTTACAAACATTCACTTGTTTTATGAAAAAAAGAATGCATTTTCAAAATCTTCAAGACAGATATAGGCGTTGCATTTTTAACATAACTTTGTTTGCATATGACTTTTTGTTTGAACAGCAGGGAACTTCGCACGATGAATACCTAGTGAACAAAAGCGCTTCCAATCAAGGGGCATGGCATGACTATTGTCTATTATCTGGGGCAATTCAGTCAAGATTCGGAGAATCTCTCAAAAGGCCAAATAGCCTGGGGCAAATCTCCACCTGAGTCACTTGGGGCATTTCAATAACGAATCTTGCGTGGTCAAACATCTTCTGGTGGCATGACAACAAAGTCCTAACAGGGGCAACTCCCTACATCCTGAGAGCATGGATATAGTCAAAAAGATGCTACGCAAAATCAAAGACCCGCTAGGTTGACATACCTAGGCAAAAATAAGGGCTTCCCGGCGAACCAAAAGGGTTCGGGCAAAATGAGGGATGAAAATGAAAAAATCTGTACACCCGGCAAGTCGAAAACCTGAAAAGGCGGCTTGGGCAAAAATGGGTATCCCGGTGGACTGAAAACCCGAAAGGGCGGTCCAAGCAAAAGTTAGGGATCGAAACGTACGACTATGTCCTGTCATCTTGTCACCTGCCTACCAGAAGAAGGTTTGACCCTCAACAATTATCAGCACTCCACAGATGCCTTCTCCCATATAAACAGGGGCAATAAAGATTTGTCTGAACAGTCCAATTGTTCTATCCTCCAAGGTATCAAGGAAGATTCAACCAGTACATCTCAATTCCCCAGAGAGTGAGCCAGCAAGTGAGTGCACTCTCCCCAAGCAAGCTATATTATCAAACCTTAAAGAAAGTTGAATATCCTCCAGCAGATCTCAACATTCCCCAGCACATCATATATGCATTCTTAACAAGCATCCCCGGCAGTCTTGGTCCAAAGATTGTTCCCCGGCGGTACATCAAATATTCAAAGGAATCGCTTCCCCAGCATATCAAAACCTCCCCAAGAGTCCAGTCCAATCCAGTTCCCCAGGAAAGATGGAATTCATATCCCCAAGCAATAAGCATATCCCCAGTAGATTCTGGAAGCTTATCCCCTCGCGGAACACGAACGCGTAGTCCGGCTTGATTTAAAGAGTTATTTCCCTAACAGGATATAACCGGGTTATCCTCAGCCAAAAGCCACGGAAAAAGCGTCGTCGACAAAGTCTTCCTATCCCCAGCGAAGTCCATCAATATTTCCAACGACAAGGGTTCCCCCAGCAAGTTACTATCAACATTCAACAAAGCATTTCCCCACAGAGTATTGCTTCCCAGCATGGTCGCTAGAGTATCTTTTTCTCCCCGCAGAATCCTCCATTTGCCAAGTTTATTCCGCAACGGAGTCATCTTCTCCTACCGGTATTCTTGCAGTTATCATCCCCAACGGAAGCAAAATCTGTTCTTCAACGTCAGCCCAGGATACAACTTCCCGGCACCCGTCGAGGATTCACTCTCCTAGACGAAAATATACATAAAACTTCACATACATCATCATAGCATGCATAACGCACTACATCATACAAATCTCCTTTATGTCGAGAATATCATTGCTTGACCCATATCATGCATTGCATATGACTGACCTTTACCTTTCAGGAAAGATGCAGTTGAAATTCTCAATCACGTCTCAAGACCTAGATCGGTTCAGTTAAATCGATCCTAAGATTTTCCTGATTCTTACCTAGTCCAAGGCCTTCTCTGGTTTAGTCAGATCGACCCTAAGATCTCCCTGATACTTATCCAGTTGAAGATAGTTCAAGACCTAGACCGGTTCAGTTAAAATCGACCCTAAGATTTTCCTGATTCCTACCCAGTCAAAGGCCTTCTCTGGTTCAGTCAGATCGACCCTAAGATCTCCCTGATGCTTATCCAGTTGAAGATATTCCAAGACCTTGTCCGGTTCAGTTAAAATCGACCCTAAGATTTTCCTGATTCCTACCCAGTCAAAGGCCTTCTCTTGGTTCAGTCAGATCGACCCTAAGATCTCCCTGATGCTTATCCAGTTGAAGATATCTCAAGACCTAGACCGGTTCAGTTAAATCGACCCTAAGATTTTCCTGATACTTATCCAGTCAAAGGCCTCTCTGGTTCAGTCAGATCGACCCTAAGATCTCCCTGATTCTTATTCCAGTAGAAGACACCCAAGATTTTTCTCAACAAGCGTTGTTGAGGTAGGAGACACCCAAGATTTTTCTCAAACGAGCGTTGTTGAAGTTAAAGTCGCCCAAGGTTCTCTTACCATTCATGCTAAGGTAGTAACCATCCCTGGTTCATTCATCAGCGTTTGAAGCTCCAGACTCAGCTCCTGTAACCAGTCAGGACACATCTATACCAAGCATCTAAAATCAGCTCCTGCAACGTGTCAGGTACTCATTTTCTCTTTTGCAGGTATGCAGGTTCCCGCTAAGGAATCTCCTACGCGATCATCATCCTATCCAGCAAACTCCAAAATGGCATCTATAAGCCCATTCCCCCATCACTGCCACTATGTGAGCGCAAATTTCTGGGCACTTTAGTGTCCAATCATCTTCTACCCTCGGATTACGAAAGGCACGTCAGCCAATCTGCATCCTCAGGTCTAAGAATATTGAACAGGGGCAACTGTTGTAACCCAAAATTTGCCCTCCCATATTCTTCAAGAAATTGTCAAGTCAAGGTCACAAAATTCCCCAAGGGTTGTGCAACTCAACTGTCTCCTATACAGTCAAAACTAGGGTTTGAGTCCTGATCAAGAAAATGAAGTTTTCAAAGGCCCAATCAAGTTTCATATGCCTACAAATGTGGTCAAGCATCCTCATGTCAAGTTTCAAGGCATTCAGCTCAAAATTGCACAGTCAAAACCCTAGATTGCACTACAGTCAACTGTAGGGGCAAAATGGTCATTTGACAGTCAAAAGTTCAAATTTTTGGTCAACATATCATTTTGAAGCCACAAACATCATTTGATCAATACTTGATCATGATTCTCAAAATTTGGCTCAGAAATCATCAAGATGCAAAAGTTGCTATATTTGGACAGCTGAAAAAGTCAACTGAAATTGACCAGGGCATAACTTTCACATGGATTATCAGAAAAATTCCATCCAAAGCTCATTTTGAAGAGAAAGACATTTCCTACAACTCATCTTCATATTTCAAGTCCAAGAAATGCTCTCACAAAAAGTTATCAATTTCAACATTATAGGTTATTTTCAAAAGTCAACAAAAAGGGACTTTAAGTCAAAGGCCATAACTTGAGATTGGTAAATTAAAATGACATGGGACCAAAGGCATTGGTTAAAGGACTCAAAGACCTTTCCAAAACGTCCAAGAACATGTGAAAAACTTAAAAATTGAGCAAGTTATGCCTTGTGGAAGTTGGGAAATGTTTGGAAATATTTGAAAGTCAATGTTACTTCAAATGATCCAAAAATGCAAATGGGCCCATTTTTCTTCCAAGTTTCTTCATGCCAAGCCTATGCACGACCATTAGGCCCAAAGGGAAGTATTTTCTCATTTTTTAATTATTTATTTGAATTTATATTAATATTAATTCATTTAAATTATTTTAATACATGAAAAATATAAAGCTTGACCTAAAAAATCTTTTTATGCACATTCTAGACTCAAGATTTCGTGCACATCTTAATTAGGCAAGTTTTGGTGTGATTTGAGCTGATTGAACACAAAATGCACATGGAAAAGATTTGGAAAAGATTTCATGAAATCAAATATTGAAAACAATGAATTCAAAGGATTTTGTGCAATATTTTTAACCTAATAGCTTCACTATATGATCAGAATCAAAGACCTAATGCCTTCACGCTCAAAGCTGCGCCAAAAAAAGCTATTGCATATTGAAATTTTTCCATAAAAACTTAAATCTGAAATCAACCTTAGAGGTCGATTCAAGCCTCCAAAACTATCTCAACAGCTTGCCAAGGTTGTCTTGAACACGTTCCAATCAACAACAACCACCAAAACGCCCTGAATCGGTATCATATACTCAGGCTGTATCTCAAAACGTTTGAAATTGTATTCTCAATTCTAAGCATCTTCATTGCATTTCAATCGTATATTCTTGTTCCATGTGATGTTTCAAAGCTAACCTTTATATTCAATTTGATTTTTGCATCGTGTATGGGATTTCACCATGATCAAAATTTAGGGTTACAGGTCTGCAAAATTGGGGTTTTCTACCCCAGGTAAAATTAGAATTTCAGAGCAACACCATCGCACTCAACGCATCTGGACGAAAAGATCCATATACTCGCGCCTAATTTATGTTTGGAAATAGGCTAATCGCTATATTTCTGTAGCTAGCCTAAGAAAACACAATGAAAACCGTGGCCAATGCGTTTTGTGTTTCAGGGGGACGAAGACGATGATGTCGTGTCACACGGGGACAGGCCAATTCAAAATCTCGCGCGCGTTTTAAAGGGCACTAACCTTTTTCTTTTATAATATTTATTGACCATTATATATTAATTGAAATCAAAGTGGTTCAGTGGCAGGTGGAAGCGCTTGCAAGGCACAAGACCTGGGTTCGAGTCCCAGGTCTGGATAATTTCCATATTATTTTTCTCTTAGTAATTACGTGCAGACATAACATTCAGACTCACCATATTCCATCAGAAATGACCCTTCACGCGTCCCAAAACATCCACATCAAAGGCCAGGATTGAAGAACATGCTACGCCTTAGTCAAACGTGTCATACGTGCTTCCAAAAGTCAACGAAATTCAAGCTTAATGGGCCAAAATTCCAGGCCTGAACCTCCTAAATTGGGGCTACCCCCCCTGGTTTGCCCTCCTTTTATTTTTTCTTATATTTTATTTAAATTATTATTTTGTTTTCTTGATTGTTTAATACAATTAATTTATTTTTACAAAAAAGACATAAAAACATTAAAAATCAGAAAAGACCAAAAAAAATAATAAATATTTATATTATAATTATTTTCATAAATAAAAGCTTGTAATTATTTAGTTTTAATTAGGTTACAAATTTAATTCTTTTTAATAACAAAAATACAAAAATATAGAACTAGGCTAATTAATAAGTTTTCTTCCTTCTAATTTTCTTTTTAGCAATAATAATTATTTATTTATTTTCCTATTTAAACTGTACATAAATAAATTAGGGTTTAATGTAGATTATATTTTAATTCTTTCATAATAAATAAAAATATTAGAATTAGGGTTTGCCTTTTAATTTAATTTCAATTACCTCCTTTTTCTCATTAAATCTAAAAAAACACAAAAATACCATTTTCATTTAATTTTAATTTTAAATTCCTTATTAACTTTAATTTTTCGCAAAAGGGTCCAACGCCCGTCGCTGTAATTATTTTAATTTGCGCATTTATTTTATGTCATTTATTATAATTTTGTATCTCTCCCAAAGCCTTGTAACTTTAACTTTTCGCACTTTATCTTTCCGCTTTATTTATTTTTCGCTAAATCGGGTCCGGTTTAATTTTTGGCGATGTGGACCCGCGCCATTTGTAATAGCCTTAGATTTATCTCCCGCAAATATTTTAACTGTTAAATAAATGCATGCAAGAATGAATGGCCTAAATAAAAATAAGGCGTAGATCACCCATGACATGACAAGACAAAAATAAATGAATCTGACACACAAATCACACACCACCCCTAGGGTACGCCTCACTGTTGCCTTGCCTCGAAAGGTGATCGTCGAGTAGAGGACGTCTTAGTAAGTCCTCATGATCCGGGAACCTGGCATGAGGGTAGCTTCTAAGGTGTCTTCCCATTGCTCTGGTGATCACCATGTCCCGAACCTCGAATTGACCCGAACACCTCCAACGGTGGTGCTACCTACCTCTCAATGGTGGGATGGCACTACTTTTAAAGGACATCTACATAGACGAATTCCTTAGGGTAGGTAGGTTCTCAAGGATACTTGCTCTAATCTCAAAACAAACTCAAAAAGACTTTTCACACTGACACTTTTCAAAAGCTTTCAAAGCAAATTTTTCAAACACTCTGACGTACGAGTCGAACTGAAATTTTTCAAAGGAACTTTTTAAAACCCACAATTGAAAAGCAAGCAAACATTTTTGAAAACACATTGAGCAAGTATCTAAGAGCCCATGGATAACCATGGATAGAAAGGGTGCTAACACCTTCCCTTTCTATAACCTACCTCCCGAACCGAGAGCAATCTCTTTAAGGAATTTTTCTGTGCTTTTGTCCTTTCCATTTGGAGAAAAATAAAAGACGGTGGCGACTCTTGCTTCCGCGACATTTCGCGAACCAGCGTTAAACAGTCAGTTCCAGATCCACCGATCACACTAGGCCTATGACACGACTTTAAAAATTTTGAGGCTCTTTGATTGTTGATTGTACTGGTTTTCTTATTTCCTCTTTATCTTTTGTGAACCAAAATTTGTCTTTGTGATTTGCAAAAGTTCTACTCCTATCCAATGATAGAGTTCTGTATGAGGCTTTTATCATTTCGTTTTCCCTTATTTGTGAACCAAGTTTTTTGTGATTTTGCAACATATCTTTAGGCCAATGATAGGACACTGTTTTGAGGCCTCTATTGGGCTTGAATTTATTGATTTGAATCTTTTGCTAATGGGCTGAAAATATGGTTGAAATTCTTTTGAATTTGTTTATTGTGAACCAAGTTTTGTCCTGTGGTTTGCAATGATAATTGGCCCATGATAAAATTTGACATTTGTTTGAGGCCTTAGAACATAAAACCTCTTTTTCTAAATTCTTGATGCTTTGTTCCTCTTTATATTTTTGCACAGGTTTTGGTCTTGGCAGTTTGCAGTATTGTTGTTGCTTGCTGCCTACTGCAGCCTGTTGCCTGCTGTGTAGCTTATTTGCTGCTGCAGCTTGCTTTGTTTGCCTCATATGCCCTGTTTGCCTTCTATGTAGCTTGTTTGCTGCTGCAGTTTTCCTTGTTTGCATGCCCTTGTTATGCAGTTTGTTGCAGGTTTTGTTTTGGCAGTTTGCGGCATTGTTGTTGCTTCCTGCCTGCTGCAGCCTGTTGCCTGATATGCAGCTTGTTTGCTGCTGCAACTTGCCCTGTTTGCCTGCCCTTGTTATGCAGTTTTGGACAGCCTTTTCTTGCATATTTTCCTTTTCTTTTGTGAACTAAATATTTTGAAATTTGCAAAAGATTATCCCTAGCCAATGATAGAGTTCTGACTTGTGAGGCTTGTATCATTCTGTTTTCCCTTGTTTGTGAACCAAGCTTGTATCTTGTGATTTGCAAACCATAAATTCTCAGGCCAATGATTAAACAAGAATTGTATGAGGCCTTAGAACATAAAACCCTTCTTTTCTGATTCAACATAAACCACCCTAATGATGAATTAGAAAACTTTGTATCTTTTGTTCATTTCTGGATGTTTAAGTTGCTAACAAACTTCTTCCTCTTTTTTTTTCATGAACATGAGGCATGGATGGAAAGCGAAGATGGGATGGATTGCCTGAAGATGAAGCAAATAAGGCTTGAAGAATTAGAACAAAATTTCTTTCTTTGTAACCAAGAAATTTGTAATTCTTTGTAAACAAGACAAAAGTTTGTAATTTATTGCATTTGTAGACAAGACAAATTTTTGTAAATTCAACTTACTTGTAATGTAATGAACACAATGCCTTTGAATAAACTTTGTGTGAAATGAAAATATTGTACCAATCTCAAATTTGAACTTTGAAATTCTTATTTGAATGCTTTGAGTAAAACACCTTGTTTTGGGTAACTTGTATTTCAAGCAATCACCAAAAATGATCAAGCACTTTGTACTCAAACTTCTAAAACAAAATAAATGTTTAAGAATTTAATTCCACTTGATTAACTTAAATCCCAAGACTTATGGTCAAAATGTCTTAATCTTCAACCCTTGTCCAATGGCTAACTGGTAATCAAAATGAGTTCGCATGTCATTCTTGATTCAAACGGGACTTCATTGTCTACCAAACATGTTTTAAGAACATTCGTCAGTCTTGTAGAATTAACAAACTTCAGCAAATTGTGTTTAAGAACAATTGACATTTTGAAGACTCAATTATCTTTGAGAAATCCCAAACCCTAATTATTGATTTGCCGCCTAGGAAGAGAATCTGTCTGGTAGACCTTTGAGCCAATTGAGTGTACGAGAAACCTTAAGGTAAGCATCTTGCATGAAAAATTGGAGGGAAAATTTTGGGGTACAATAGTGTGATTGTGAGAAATGTTTTGTGAGCAAGCAATTTAAAGTATCTACCCACTCAAGGTCGTTCTTGTACTTTTCCTCCTCCTTTAGATAGTGTTATCCATACCATTAGTCAGTAGGAAGCCCTATCTTTGGATGTGAAGGGACATGCGAAGAGTCATCGTACGGTCATTGAAGGCAACTTGTAAGGATGCTTTAGCAATTTCGTAAGGGACTAGATCATTTTTCGAAAGGTAACATCGAAGGTTCATCGAGGGACTATGATCTTTTTTATCTAGAGTCTTTGTTAAAGCATCCCCACTTTGGAGGGACATGACCGTTTATTCCGA
Organism: Vicia faba; assembly: GCA_948472305.1. Lineage (NCBI taxonomy): Eukaryota > Viridiplantae > Streptophyta > Magnoliopsida > Fabales > Fabaceae > Vicia > Vicia faba. The sequence continues at coordinate 1,517,274,630 of OX451741.1, read as the reverse complement.
AGGCAACGAAGAGAGGGTACCCTAGAGGTGCAAGTGTGCAAATATGTTGTTTTTAGTTATTTACTCTTGAATTTAGGTTTTCTTGTGTTTGGCTTTAGTATTTCCATGCAAACCCTAATTATTAAGCCCTAGCATAGGAAACATAGTAGCAACAGATAAAGGCGGAAACGTAAACCTAGGTTATTACGAAGCTTTAAGGCAATTACATAATAGAGGAAGTGAGGAAAAGAAAATCCTACAACTATTACATACAAGGAAGCAATTACATGATAATGAAAGGAGCAAGCTTAGAATAAAGATTACATTCGTGAAACCTATACAACTTGGTCAATGAAATTAAAATAAGAAAAAGGAAAGATGAAAAATGAAATGTTTTTAGGTGATTTTGTTATGAAGAAAAAAATGATTTATGATTAAAACCTAAAAATCTAACTAATTTTAAAATTAATTAAAAAAGGGTTAATTAATTAATTGAAATTTTTTTTTATTAAATCTAAACCTAATTTATTAGGGTTTGTAAAAAAGGTTTATTATTTTTAGGTTCAATAAAAAATAATTAAGGTTAACCAAAAAATAATTAGGGAAGAAATAATGACAAACAAGGTTAGGAAAGAAGAAAAACATGAAAATTTCCAGGGGTGGGTGTTGAACCCACACCCCTAGCCTCCTATGATGCATAACTTGCCACTGCGCCAACCATGTGTTGGTGTTAGTAGAACGCGCACTACACAAAATGTAAGAAAACTATGAAAATTGTAACAAACATGAAAAAACATAAAAGGCAGGGATCGAACCTACGCCAGTGTATAACAAAGCCTTAACATGCATGTTGTTGTACCCCAAAATTTGCCCTCTCATTTTACTCAACACATGCTCATTGAGATCCTTAACTTGCTCACGGATGCCCAAGGATTGATCAGGCAAGTGCTCTCCTAAGACAATGAACCCCAAACTAGGGTTTCCATTTTCATCAAGACGGGTGAAATCCAAATATCTAAAACATTTTTCCATGGTCCTAATATGTTCTCAAGATCATCTATGCCAAGTTTCATGCCTTTCACAAGAAGTTTGTCAGTCAACTGCTTATATGCTTGAAAATCAACTGTACTAGGTCTAAAGTCAACTGTGGCCCACATACAGTCAAACTTAAAGATTTTTGGTCAACATCAACATTTTGATGTGATATCCATCATTTGATTCCTCAAGGAATGCTCCTAATTCATCAAAACTCAAAATTTGCTAAATTAAGATTTCTAAGGAAAAGTCAACCAAACTTTGACCAAGCATAACTTTCTCATACTTTATCAAAATTTCTCATCCAAGGCTCATTTTGAAGAGAATTCAATTCCATACAACTCATCTTCATCCCTCAAGTTCAAGAAATGCACTCATGAAAAGATATAAATTCAGACATTATAGGTCATTCCAAAAAGTCAACTAAAACACCTTTTGGGTCAAAGCTTCTTACATGAACATGGAAGATCCAATTGAGATGAAACAAAAAGAGTTGTTTATGGGACATCCTAAGCTTTCTAAAAAGTCCAAGGACACCCTCTTAGGGTCAAAATTGAAGGAGATATGCATTGTCAAAGTTGGCCATTTTTGGAAAATTGTCAAAAGTCAACAATACTCAAAATTGCATTTTTTGGGTCAAGTAGGCCTAACATGTTATGCTTGCATCATTCTTCTAACATGGTCCATGACCCAAACACTCCCCCACATATTATTGGCTTTATTTATTTAATTTATTTTGATTTTTTATCATTTAAAAATCAAATTAAATCAAATAAATGATATAAATTAGTAATGATTTCTTTTTGATCTGATTTTGAATTGAAATACAATGCAAATATGCTGTCAAACAGAATCAAATTGTTCCAAGGGTGATTGGGATGAAAATTGTATGATTTGGCGTGATTTAGAAAGAAATAATGCAAGGATGGAATCAAATCAAATCTTGATAATTGGTAAAGATATGAATGTTTTTGTTAACCTAATTCAGTCTAGTACATATACATACCAATTCCAAGGCACAAAGACAAGGGTTGATCATGTGAAACGGCAAGGACAAGTTGTAATTTTGGTCAAAAAAATCTCAAATCGGATTCCATACTACAACCATCCTCAAGGAGATTTAAGGTTTTTAACATGTTCCTGGACACCTTCAGAAGTTTTTCCAACCATTAGCACGCATTAAGACGCCCAAAACCAGCCTCCACATCTCTCACGGTTTGTCATATTTTTTGATTTTGGTTTTGATTATTTGCACATGGTTAATGTTTTTAAGCATACCATCATGTTTGTGTTGTCATTTGGAACGTGTTAGTATGATTAATTATAAGTTTTGATGTATACAGGGACAATTTCCATTATTAGGGTTTAAGGTTGAATTTTAGGGTTTTATTTTACGGGTAAAATTAGGGCCAAATATGGTCACCATCATGCTCACGAGATCAAGCCTGGTTGATTAGCATACTTGGATTTTATTTATCTGGTTTGTTTAAGTTTTTTTTAGATGAGCAGGTTCTAGTTACAGACATGGAACCGTAGGTAAAAGTCCAGCATCTAAAACGACAGTGCTGAGGAAGAAGAAGGCTAGGTGGCAAGCTCCCGTTGGGCAATTTGAATCTTGGCGCATTTTCTGGACATCACGTGTTTGTTTTGCTTATATTATTTTTATTTGATTATGTATATGAATTAACAACCATCGCAGATGGTTAAGGACAGAGGGTTTAAAGCAAATGTCCTGGGTTCGATCCCAGGCGTGTTGCTTTTGTATTTTTCTTTCAATTACTTTCCAGATCCAACGTGCCTCAATGCCCAACATCCACCATACGCCCCAGATCTCATCCTTGGGATCCATCATCATGTAGATCCAGCACCACAGGATTGAAGGCAAACCAAGAACCATCAGAAGAAAGATGTACTGGATCATGCGCTAGACTCTGGGCCATCACCTTGGGCCTATCACAAAATTGGCAATACACCTCCCAAACTGCTCATCATATCAGGCCCAATTCCATTTTTTTAATTTCTCTTATTTTATTATTTGTCTTAATTATTTTTTACAAAAAATCTTTTTTTAATTAAATCATAAAAATCAGAAAATCACTAAAAAATTAGATTTAATTTTTTTCATAAAATATTTAATTGCAACTAATTAATTAGTTTAATTGGGTTAATTTAAATTCTTTTTTTATAATTAAAATTAAATAGAAATTAGGTTAGTTTGCAAGATTATTTACTTTTCTAAAAAAATCCTAAAATATATTTTCCTTATTCGCAAATTAATTGTTCCTAAGCTTGACGTTAATTTCCTGCATTTAATTTCGCCACGCGCATTCTTGTTTCCAATATTTTATTAATTATTGTAACTGCTCCGAGTTTGTAATAGTTAATTAGGTTCACTATTTTGCATTTATCATTTTCCCTGATTTTTGATTATGTAATCCCCCTCCCCAAAGCCTTGTAATAGCTAGGGTTTTAATTTCTCGCACTTTACTTTCCACAATTATAAACTGCCTAGATGTATGGATAATAGGATTGAATGGCAAGATAAATCAATTTAAAACAGTAGAAAACCCTAAATGTGCAAGATAAATGAAACTGAAATCAAACACTTGCACATGCTCACTCCTAGGGTTTTGCCTCACTTGGTTGCCTCAGAAATAATGGTCGTGTCCCTCGAACGTAGGGATATCTTAGCAATGACCCGTAATTCAAAGTCGTCATAAAGATCATAGTCCCTACTTGTTCCTCGAGTTTCCTACGAGAAATGATCCTATGACGATAGTCCCTTCGAGATGCTAAGGTATCCTTACTTGTTGCCTTCAGTGACCATTTCGTCCCTTTCGAACGTCCCTTAAAACTCCAACGATGGAGCTACCTACTCCTTAATAGTAGGATAGCGCTGTCTAAAGGAAAACGAACAGACCTTTTTTCGAGTAGGTGGAAAACTCTTAAGTACTTGCTCGAAACAAAATCTCTTTCATACAAACACTTTTCAAAACAACTTCATCACACTCTTGAGGACAGATACAAGGGTTCTCACGAAGTAAACAAAACTTTTCAAAACAAGCACACATAAGCAATTTTAAAAATGAGCAAGTACCTAAGAGCCCGTGGAAAACCACGGATAGAAAGGGTGCTAACACCTTCCCTTTCTATAATATACCCCCGTACTCAGAAACATCTCGAGAAAAGGTTTTTTCAGTTCTTTTTCCTTTTCCTTAGTTGGATGAAATAAAAGTCGGTGGCGACTCTTGCTTACCGTGACATTTGAGAATACAAACGCAAAACCAGTATAACAGTCGATTCTGCCACCGTATCACACACGTGCTTTCCACTGGGGTGGCTGTGTCATCCGGTCATACAATGGAAACAAAAAAAATATAATAAACAAAATCGTTGGGCCAGAGAAGCGTCAGAGCCCTAACTTCGGTTGTGTTCTTCGGCGAGCATATTCTTCATTCCTAAAAAACAATAAACTTTAGTGGCTCTGTGATACCATATCCTCATAATTTGGGCCTTATGAATTCAATGGAAGCATTGGTTTTGGCTAAATCTCCCTGTAGAAAAAGATACGAAGCATATAGCATGAAACCGTTCAAACATGGCCAAGTATGGTTCGATCATCATGGGGGCCATGCAATAGGTCTATCCCGTGTGGTTATATCTCAGAAACATGGTAGTGATGTTAGTATGCATTAAAATAACATGAAAACAAAAATTCAAATTTGCAAAAAATCAAGAAACCAGTGAGGCATGTATGCTTGTTTCATGCTCTTTGGGCCATCACAATCGATCCAATCCTACCCTATAATGCTTCTGGAATCGAATTGAAGGATTGGTTTGCTTTAAGAGAGATTGTAACTATGGTTTATAATTTGCCCTAGTTTTGAGAGTTTTTGAGTTTTTGGAATGGTGATCTTATGCAAGGTTTTCGTCCCTTTCTTGTATGAAAATATATGGGATATATAGAAATGAATTATCTCTAACAAGTGTGGGCTTGGACCTTTGTATGAAAGCCTCTTATTTATTTAATTTATTTTGAATTTAAATAATAAATAATAAATAATAAATAGAATAAAAATCCAAGGGGTGTATAAATGGATTCAGAGGTTCACTATGAGTTATAAAACACGTTTGGACCTTGAAACATAAGGCCATTAACCCAAAATTTCAAGTTTGATCAATTTGTTCATGCATTTCCTCAAATTTTTTCAACTTGCACCAATCATAACTCTCTCAATTTTTATCAAATGAAGGTGATCTTGGACCTTTTGGAAAGCTCAAGATGTCCTCTACAATCTCTATGTTGATCATTTTTTCATTTGAAGAATTTATCTTAATGTAAATTGCTTTGATAAGAAGTGTCTTTTTGTTGATTTTTGAAATGACCTATAATGTTTTAGCCCATATCTCTCAAATGAAGCATTTTTTGGCCTTGATCTTAGAGAGAAAAAGTTATAGAGAATTGAATTTCCTTCGAAATGGGCTTTGGTTGAAAAAAATTTGATGAATCATGTGGAAGGTATGCTTGGTCAAAGTTTAGTTGACTTCTTCTTAAGAAAACCCTAATTTAGCAACTTTTGACCTTTGATGAATCTTGAGTTTTATTGATTAATCATGATCAAACCATGATCAAATGATGAATGTGACTTCAAAATCTTGATGTTGACCAAAAATATTGAAGTTTGACTGTATGTTGACCACAATTGACTTTTTGTCCAATACAGTTGATTTTCAGTCATCTGAATCATTGACTGAGAAAACTTCTGATGCAAGGCTTGAAACTTGGCATGAGAATTCTTAGAGACATATGAGAAACCATGGAATCCACTTGAGGCATTAGAAACTCAATCTTCCTTGAGAAAAGTGAAACCCTAGTTGTAGATCAATTGCTTAGGAGGAGCGTTTATCTGATCAAACTCTGAGCAATTGAGAACCCTAGGAGAATGTCTTGAATAATGGGAGGGAAAACTTTGGGGTATAATAGCTGCCCCTATTCAATATTCTTAATCCCGAAGATTTATATCGGCATGTTCGCCATTCGTGATTTGAAGGTGGAAGAGGATTGAACACTTAAGTGTCCAGTAATTTGCGCTCACATGTGCACGAAGTAACACTATTGGTTGATAATATTATTTGAGTGGGCTTAAAGATTCCATTCAGAGAGGTGATAGAGTCTCTTCGGATATGGGCTTATAGATGCCATCCGAAGTAACTGTTGATAGGAGTATCAGAATGAGTCTATGTTCGACTGTACTTGAGAAACATACTAGAATGAGTCTGTATCTGACTATATCTAGCAGATGTACTGAGGAGTGTGTAATATGGTGGAAGAACTGACTTTAGGTTTTTCGTTTTATTGCAAATTTTTTGGATAACAAGAGTCGCCACCGGCTTTTCTTTTATCCAATAAAGGAAAGGGTGAAAAGAACAGGAAAGACCTTCGAGAATTTTCTGAGTTCGGGGGGTAGGTTATGAAAAGGGAAGGTGTTAGCACCCTTTTCATCCATAGTTATCTACGGGCTCTTAATCTCCAGCTCACTTTGAAAATGCTTTGTGTATATGTGTTTGAAAATATTTTTAAAATTCCTAAGTGTTGCGACTTTGTAATGATTCTTGTATCAGTTAAGAATGCGTACAAAGTTTTTATTTTTAAAAATATTTCAGAAGAAGTGTTTGTGTGAAAAAAAGATGTTTGTTTTGTTTTTGTGAACAAGCGATTAAGAACTATATACCTATTCAAATATCTTTCGTGTTAATTTTCTCCTCCTTTAGATAGTGATACCATACCATTAATTAGTAGGAAGCTCTATCGTTAATGTGTGAGGGACAGGCGCGGGTCGTCGTTATGGTCATAGAAGGCAATATATAGGGATACCTTAGCAATTCAAAGGGACTGCCATCATATATTCGTAGGCAACATTGAGGGACAAGATCATTTCTCGTAGGCAACTCAAGCTACATCGCGGGACTATGATCTTTAGGATGATTTTAATCGAGGGTCTTTGCTAAGAGTATCCCTACGTTCAAGGGACACGACCATTGTTTCCAAAGGAAACAAGTGAAATTACCCTAGAGGTGCGCGTGTGAAAATTGATTTGATTCAGTTATTTATCTTGTTTATGGTTTTCTACGTTTGCTTTTATGTCTTTCCATACATGCCTAGTTACTATACAGTAATAAGGAAAGCCGTAAATTGCAGAAAGTAAAGGTGAGGAGCGGAAAGTAAATCTAAACTATTACAGGGCTTCGGGGAAGGGGGGTACAAAACTATAAAACTGGGGGGGAAATAACAAACCCTAATTAAACTATTACATACTGTAGCAGTTACATAATTGGAAAAGCTAATGCGAAAGTAATAAAAATACGTGAAGATAAAAGAAAAGGAAAGGAATTGTTTTTTTTTTAATGTTTTTGCTTGATAAAAATTTGATGATTAACCTAAAATCTAATTGATTTTAATTGATTAAATAAATTAGGTAATTAAATTAAGCAAACCCTAAAATCTAGGCCGATTTTAATTTAATTGAGAAAACCTAAAAAAATTAAATTAGGGTTTATTAATAAAAACCTAAAACTAAATTAGGGTTAATTAAATAAAACCTAAAATTGATTAAAAACCTAAAATTAAGCTAAAACCTAAAATTAAATTAGAAATCTAAAATTAAATTAGAAACTTAAAATAAAATTAAAAACCTAAAAATAAAATTAGGTTTTGTTTAAAAAAGGGGTTTTGAAAAAAGGTTTGTAAAAAATGAAGAAAAGGAGGAGGAAAGAGTAAGAATATTAGAGAGTTGGAACAAAATAAACCAAATGAGTAGGGGTGGGTGTTGAACCCACGCCCTCAAGACCTTCACGCAACAAGCATACCAACAGGCCAAGTGCGCGCTTGTGTTGGGAAGGGGAAACTCGTTTTGTATCCAACCCTATAAAATAGGAAATATTAGAAAACAAAGTGGCAAAAGGATGGATCAAACCCATGCCCTTTGACACTAATTCCTTATCGCACACGTTTCTACCGTTGTGGCGACCATATGTCCATTAACATAACTAAATCAGTTAATATATAAAATAAGCCCGGATGCATTGATCGGATAGGCGTCGAAGCCCTAGCTCCGGTCGTCTTCTCCGGGGACCTGTTTCTTCCAATACTTGAAAAATCAAAATGTTAATGATCCAGAAACGTCCTACCCCGTAAATCAAGGGTTGTGAATCCAATGGGAGTATTTTTGAAGGCTAAAATGCAAGAGATTAAGAGCAATTATGAAAACATGTGAAATCGGTGCTAGCACGGTGGTTCACGGTTTAGCATGCATGGGACTTCTATGATTGTTCTAACCCCTACTATCAAACCTCATAAACACATTAGGGACGTTAGTACATGTTAAAGCAAACAAAAAAATCAAGATATGAATATCATGCATATTATGAAACCGGCGATGCCATGTAATGCGATTCACACATTTTTGACCATCAAATTTGGTCCAAATTTACTCTATATGCTTGCTGGAAGAGAATGGAATGGAGGTTTTATAGTGAAAGGGGTTGTAAATAGGATTCTGAAATTCTAGGGTTCTTGAAAAAAGTTTGATATTTTTTACAAGTTTGTGAGGCAAGGGTTTCTTGTGGTCTTGCATGAGAATGAATGAGATTATATATTGAAAAATTAGGTCAAGGATAAGTGGACTTGGACTTTGTGTAAAAAGATATGACTTTATCTTATTTATTTTCTATTATTAATGAATAAATAAAATAATAATAAAATAATAAAAAAAATATGTCAAAGGGTGTAAGGACAAGGTTTAAGGTGTATGAGGAGTATAATACACATTTGGACTCTTAAGCCATGTCCCAATAGCCCAAAATATCAAGTTTGCTCAATTTGAATCTGATGCATTTGCTCAAAATTTCCCAACTTGCAATGGTCATAACTTTCTCAATTTTTATCTTTGGAAGGTGATCTTTGACTTCTTGGAAATCTCAATATGTCATCTACAATTTCTCTTTTGATCGTTTTTGAATTTGGAGACTTTATCTTGATGTAAGTTGCCTTGACAAAAATTGTCTTTTTGTTGACTTTTGAAATGACTTGTAATGTATTGGCTCATATCTCTTAAATGAAGCACTTTTTGGACTTGAGCATAGAGTTAAAAAGTTGTAGAGAATTGAATTTCCTTAAAAATTAGCTTTGGTTGGGGAAAAGTTGATGAAGCATGTGAAAGTTATGCTTGGTCAAAGTTTAGTTGACTTCTCCTAAGGAACCCCTAATTTGGCAACTTTTGTCTTTTGATGGTTTGGGGGATTTTCTTGAGGAATTATGATCAACCCTTGATTAAATGATGAATATCACTTCAAAATGTTGATGTTGACCAAAAATCTTAAAGTTTGACTGTATGTTAACCATAATTGACTTTTTTTGCCCAATACAGTTGATTTTCAATCATTTGAGAAATTGACTGAGCAAACTTGTGATGCAAGGCTTGAAACTTGATATGATAATTCTTAAGGACATATGAAGAACCGTGAAAACCACTTGAGACTTTGGAAACTCAAACTTCTTTGTGAAAAAGAAACCCTAGTTGTGGACCCAATGCTTAGGAGGAGAATTTGTCTGATCAATTCTTGTGCCACCTTGAGCATTTGAGAACCCTAGGAGAATTCCTTGAAGAAAAGGGAGGGAAAATTTTGGGGTACAACAAATTTTCAGAATGAATCTTGTGTCGTGATTGTATCTGAATGGCGTTCTATAATGAGTCTATGTCTAGACTGTATCTATAAGTGGACTAGAATAAGTCTTCTCCCGACTGTATTTGAGATTTGTGTTAGAATGAACCTACGCCTGGCTGTATCTGAGATCTATTTTTAGAGTGAGTCTATGCTTGATTGTATCTAAGGTATACCGGAATGAATATCAGAATGGATATACATTTTGATTGTATCTGGACAATATCTGGAAGATATATTGGAATGAGTATCAGAATGGATCCACATTTTGATCGTATCTGGAGTATATCTGGAAGACGTACTATAATGCGTATCAGAATGGATCTATGTCTCGGTCGTATCTGAATTTTATCTAGAATATGAATCAAAATGAGTCTATGCCTGACTGTATCCAAAATATCATCAGAATGAATCGTCGATTGATTGTATCTGAAGGATGATGAATTGCTGACAACATTTATCTGTTTGTGAACTAACCTGAAAGAAAATAAGGTTAGCTTTATGAAATGTCATGGTGTATGAAAAGCATTATGCAATAATGTTCTCAAAATAAATGAGAGTGCTATATAAGCTTTGTATGCATATGATATGAAGTTTGTAAGTGATGTATGGATGTAAGATGTCGCTGGAACGTATCAGCAGCTTCGAATGACATCTTTGGCTGGGGAAAAAATCCATGACTGTTGTTGGGGAATGAAGAATATGAATCTTCAATCTTGTTTATAATGTCTTTGTTGGAGATTCACGCTTTCTGTTTAAAGCTACTCCGTTGGGGATGTTCGACTTCCGCTTGGGGATAGAAGAGATGGATAATCCTTTGATGTGCCATCTGAGCAAGTTTAAGATATGGATGTCAACTCTTATGGGGAGAGCAAAGTTGAATGACATCTGGCTCGGGAATAGAATCTTGTCGGGGAACTGCGATAATCGGAGAAATAAACTCTGTTGGGGAAATAAACTCTCCTGGAGAAGAGAATTCTACCGAGGATTTTACGGTGTTGGAGAAGTAAACTCCGCTGGAGAATTAAATTCCTATAAATTATGTTGAGGAAATAATCCTTGATGGGGATTGGAATTTCATAGGCTGTGTTGAGGAAGTTTCCACCGTATGCTGGGGAAATGATCAACTTTCTTATACGCTAGGGGACCTACTGGAGGAGATGATCATGTGAACTGAAGGAAGATGCCCCAATTTCTTCCTGAAAGAAAATTTAGACTTGCTGGGGAATATATCTTTGTTGGTAGCTCTGTGGGGATTTCTCTGTTGGGATTTGTGGATGTCTTGAACATTATCCCAACTCCTAGAGTCTTTAGTAAATGTTGATTCTTGTTTGTATGCACATTTTTGTTAACAGTAATCATATTCATATGCATATGTTCATTCAATTTAGTCATTGAACGTTTTTGCAAACAAAGCAGAGAAAGTAAAACAACTTTGAATTTTGAATTTGACTTGTATTGATAATTTTCCTATAAATAGACGGTTTTGTAGAAAGAGACAGAAATCTTAGTAGGCGGAAATTTTCATAAAGATGAAAAGAAGTACAAAGTAAAACAGAGAAAAACAGTTATGTGGAAGTGATCTCATCGAGTTTCAACTCTATTATTGCCTCTATTTATTCAAGCATCTCATCTCTTACTGACGGAAGAAGTTGATTGAATTGATCTGTACCATTTGAACTTGACGTTGATAACCAAGCTTGCTGTAGTAGGTGACCCAACGAGACATAGTCGTATGCTTTAATCCCTAACTTTTGCCTGGACCGTCCTTTCAGGTTTTTAGTCCACCAGGATACCCTTTCTTGCCCAAGCCGCCTTTTTAGGTTTTCGAATTGTCGGGTGTACAATTTTTTTTATATATATCCCTAATTTTTGCCCGAACCCTTTTGGTTCACTGGAATGCCCTTAATTTTTCCTAGGCCAGTCAACCTAGTGGGTCTCTTTCATGCGTAGTATTTTTTGACTATGTCTGCGTTCACAGGGTGCGAAAAATCTTCACCGTCCATGGTGGTAAGTATCATAGCACCGCTAGAAAATATCTTCTTGATTGAAAATGGCCCTTCGTATGTGGGAGTCCATTTGCCCTTGGGATCACCTTGTGGTAGGATAATTCGCTTTATTACCAAATCACCAGCCTGGTATACCCGATGCTTGACTTTCTTGTTAAAGGCTTTGATCATACGCTTCTAATACATCTGACCATGACAAACAGCCGCAAGCCTTTTCTCGTCAATCAAGTTTATCTGGTCAAGCCTAATCTGAATCCACTCGTCTTTGTATAAATCTACATTTTTCATAATCCTTAGAGAAGGAATCTGGACTTCGACAGGTAGGACAACTTCCATGTCGTAGACTAGAGATAATGGGGTTGCCCTAGTTGATGTCTGTACTGAAGTGCGGTAGCCATGAAGAGCAAATGTTAACATCGCATGCCAATCTTTGTATGTCATCGTAATGTTATGTAAGATCTTCTTGATATTCTTGTTGGCGGCTTCCATTGCGCCATTCACCTTTGGTCAATATGGAAAAGAATTGTGGTGTTTAATCTTGAACTACATGCAGAGTTCCGTGATCATAGTGTTGTTGAGATTGGTACCATTGTATGTGATAATCCTTTCGGAGATGCCATACTGACAAATAAGGTTGTGTTTAATGAACTGAGTCATAACATTCTTGGTAACGGAGGAAAATAATGCTGCTTCAACCCACTTCGTAAAGTAATCAATAGCGAGCAGGATGAAATGATGCCTGTTAGAAGCAGTAGGATTAATATCTCCAATCATATCAATACCCCACATTGCAAACGACCAAGGAGCAATCAAAACATTCAGAGGAACCGGAGGCGCATGTACTTTGTCAATATAAATCGGGAATTTGTGGCAAGTTCTGAAATGATGATGGCAATCAGTTTCCATGGTCGACCAATAATAACCCGCTCTCATAATCTTTTAGCCATTGTGTGTGCACTGGAGTGAGTGTCAAAGATTCCTTCGTGCATATCCTCCATAATTCTCCCAGCTTCCTTCTTGTCTACACAATGAAGCAGAGTCAAATCGGGGTTGCGCTTGTACAAAATCCCATTGCTCAAAAAGAACTTGGCAGAGAACCTCCTTAGAAATTTCTTATCATTGATAGACTCCCCATCGGGGTACTCTTGAGTCTCGGGGTATCTTTTCACTTCACAAAACTAAGGTTTTTCCTCTTCTCCGTTAGTATCAACTTCGTAGAAATGTGCCGGCTCATCTAGTCTCTCAATAGTAATTCGAGGAGCTTCATTACCCCATTTAACTTTGAACATAGATGACATGGTAGCCAATGCGTCTGCCAACTGATTCTCTTCCCGTGGAATATGTTCAAAAGTGATTTTCTCGAAGTACAGAATTAATGTTAATACATGCTCTTGATAAGGAATGATATTTGAGTGCTTCATATCCCAATCTCCCTTGATCTGACTGATTATAAGGGTCGAGTCCCTGTATACATCCAAGAACTTGATTCTCATATCAATAGCAGCTTTGATACCCATGATGCATGCTTCGTATTCGGACATGTTGTTGGTACAGTCAAAGCAAAGTCTAGCGATAAATGGCGTATGGAAACCTTTGGGAGAGATAATCACGGCCCCCATTCCATTACCAAGCGCATTGAAAGCTCCATCAAAAACCATAGTCCATCGGGATCCTGGCTCAGGTCCTTCATACGGTCCAGGTTCTTCGCAATTTGTAACTAGCATAATATTCTCATCAGAGAACTCGAAATTCATAAACTAGTAGTCGTCTACAGCTTGATGAGCCAAGAGATCTTCCAGTACACTTCCTTTGATTTCCTTCTGAGTAGTGTACTGAATGTCGTATTCTGTCAAGACCATTTTCCATCTTGCTATTCTTTGGGAGAGAGTAGGATTTTGGAATATGTATTTTATTGGATCCATCTTAGAGATCAACAAAGTAGTATGAGTCAACATATATTGTCTTATTCGGCGAGCAGCCCATGCCAAAGCGTAACAAGTGTTCTCGAGCAGTGAGTATCTTGTTTCACAGTCGGTAAACTTTTTGCTAAGGTAGTATATTGCATACCCTTTTCGACCAGACTCGTCATATTGGCCCAATACACACCCCCATTGAGTTCTCTAACATTGTTAAGTACATGACCAGAGGTCTTCCTTCAACTGGTGGAATCAGAATTGGAGGTTCCTAGAGGTACTCCTTGATCTTGTCGAACGCTATCTGACAATCTTTGTTACAGTTTACTACCTGATCTTTCTTCAGTAACTTGAAGATTGGCTCACAGGTAGTGGTCAAATGGGAAATAAATTTGGCAATGTAGTTCAGTCGTCCCAAGAAGCCTCTGACTTCCTTCTCAGTATGGGGAGCTAGAATTTCTTGAATGGATTTAACCTTGGCCGAATCAATTTCAATACCTTTACCACCGACGATGAAACCCATGAGTTTACCGGATCTTACCCCAAAGGTGCACTTCTTCAGATTCAATCTCAACTTGTATTTCTTTGACCTCTCAAATAGCTTGTGCAGGTGGTCAAGATGTTCTTCTTCAATCTGAGACCTGGCTATCATGTCATCAACATAAACCTCTATCTCATGGCGGATCATATTATGGAACAAAGCTACCATAGCACGCTGGTATGTTGCGCCAGCGTTCTTCAAACCGAAAGGCATGACCTTGTAATAGAAAGTACCCCATTGTGTAACAAAGGTAGTCTTCTACATGTCTTCAGGTGCCATCTTGATCTGATTATAACCTGAGAAACCATCCATGAAAGAAAATACTTTACAATGAGCGGTGTTGTCAACCAGAACATCAATATGTGGAAGCGGGAAGTTATCTTTGGGGCTTTCCCTGTTCAGATCCCTGTAGTCCACACACATACGCACTTTTCCATCCTTTTTAGGTACTGGCACCACATTTTCAACCATTTAAGGATAAGATGTAACATCTAAGAAACCTACAATGAATTGCTTCATAACTCCAGTCTTGATCTTCTCCGACATCTCGAGACGCATACGACAAACCTTTTACTTTATTAGAGAACAACCCTCTTTCATCGGTAGACGTTGAACCACAATATCAGTATTGAGCCCTGGAATGTCTTTGTACCACCAAACAAAGATCTCAACATAGTCATGCAACATCTGGATTAATCTATTTTTGAAAATGTCCTCTAGGTTGGCACCTATCTTGACTTCTTTCTTGTCCTCTTCAATACCCAAGTTTACAATCTCGACTGGATTTCCATGCGATTGTATGGCTCTTTCTTCCTGCATTAACAGCCCAGCAAGCTCTCCCAGTACTTCACAATCTTCCTCACCTTCATCCTCAGCTGGGTAGATCGGATTTTCAAAGTCATAAGTGGCAATAGCATAATTGTTATAAATGGGATCCAAGGTGGATATGGATCTGCAATTTTTTGTGTGGGTGTGTGTAAGAACACATAGCTATTTTGAAAGCAATAACGTAAAAGAAAAAGAGCACAAAATTTGAATGCAAACGTCCAATGATTTATTGAATGAAAATATGTTAATGAAATGACAACCCTAACAAATAGACCGTTGTGCCCAGGTAAGGCACAAGGCTTAAAGTTATTGTTTAAAAATTACATAGCCAAAAATTTGAAAGAAAAAAGAAACAGAAAATAGCATTTACTCATGACTAAAGGAGACTGGTATAACATCTTTGGTCTTCCAATTGCTGAGCCCGTTGCCGGTGGTAGGAAAAATCTAATTGTCTAGGTCATAGTCACTATCAACATCTTCTACCATGTTGAATCCATTGTTGCTGACGCAGAATAGTGGTCTTCCAGCACGAGCACGCCGAACAACCCTTTGAGCCTCTATAGTGAAACCCAAACCAAATTTTTCAGACTTGTAAGGAATGTCAGGAAGCTGACCCCAAGTAGTGCAACCACCTTCTTCTACCACAACTCTAGCATCCTTCAGAGAAGCCATTCCGGGTGGGACCTTGGTAACTTTGGGAATAGCAGAAATGTCTTTAGTAACGGTAGTTGTCTGGGGAATAACATCGAAGGTATGGTAGGGAGTCTAGATGAATTCGTCGTCTATCTCAACATACTTGAATGAGTTTAAGTGACTCACCATGTACTCTTCTTTACCACAAACTGTAACAATCTTTCCTTTCACGGGATATTTCAGCTTTTGATGTAACGTAGAGGTAACAACGCCTACCACATGAATCCATGGGCGTCTAAGTAAACAAGAATAGGCCAGAAGAATGTCCATCACATAGAAGGTAGATTCGAAAACCTGCGAACCTTCTTTGATCAGAAGCTCCGCCTCTCCGTGCACCATCCTCTTTGAACCATCAAAGGCTCTGACCACAATATCATTGGGTTTCAGCACAACCCCTTCACAGTCAAGCCTGACTAGAGCGCCCTTCGGTAAGACATTCAACGAGAAACCCGTATCAACCAACACATGATATAAGGTAGTTCCCCTACATTCAATAGAGACATACATGGCCTTGTTATGGTTTCTTCCTTCGACAGTCAAGTCAGCATCAGAAAATCCTAGCCCATTATCAGTCGTTAGGCTAGCAACATAATTTTCAAATTGATCAGCAGAGATTTCTTATGGTACGTGCACATATTTTAAGAACTTCACCAAAGCCTGCACATGGGCTTCAGAGCACAACAAAAGGGATAACATGGATATCTTGGAGGGAGTCTGTTCCAACTGTTCAATAATCTTGTAATCAATTTTTCTAATGATTTTTAATACGTCCTCCAACTCTTGCCTAGATGTATCTTCAACGGTAATTTCTTTAGGTGCCTCCATCTAGGCAGGCTCCGTCATTTGTTCTTTGCCCCGAATCTCAGTAGTTGACTCGGTAGCAGTAACACGAACTGGTGTGGCAACATTTTCAGAGAGATTTCTGGAGATAAAACCCTTCCACTTCTAGTAACTTTACTGGTCCCATCAATATTGTAAATGTTGGAATCAGTAATTTCAATACCTTCACTTTCAATAGTCAGAGGTTCTTGCTTGATGCCATGGTAGTAAATGTCAGCTCCATAATTCCAAGGGATAGCTTTGTCCGAGGAATATGGAATTGGTCCGGGCACAATGATGATCATAGGAACAACTTTGGGTTTGGAAATAATCTTTATAGGACCCTCGAAAGTGATCGTCACAGGAGCACCACAAGTTATAGATACCGCGTCCAACTCCAAGTCTTGAAACAAATTCTCCATAAAGGGAGTCTTCTCAACTAGTATTATGTGGTTATCCATCAGATGCTGAATACCTTCTTTTAGAAGTTTACAGCCATTGGGTTGGGATGCGCAACAATAACATCTTTCAGTACAACCCAGAAATAAACTGACTTGCAACAAATTCTTCTTAATAATTAGGAGGGGAGTAGTCAATTCGCTTACAACAGAAACATATGAAACATCATCAATAGCACTAATGCCTTTGTCCTGCTTAGGCATAGGTGTAGTAATCACATTACAGGTCTCGGGAGGATCAAACTCAATCTCTTTATTATCAATCATATCTTGAATTTTATTTTTCAAAGCCCAAAAACTATTGGTGTCATGTCCGGGACTATTGGAATGATAAGCTCACCTCACATTAGGATTATACATAGGAGAAGAGGTGTTGGGATTCTGAGGAGGATCTCTCAATGTAATCATCTCTGCTTTCAACAGGTGTTGCAATGCCTGAGACAATGGCATGCTGATCTTGGTAAATTGTCTCCTTGGTGCGTCTGACCTACACTAATTTCCTTGTTGACGTTGTTGTACCGACGCAGGATTAGAAATTAGCACAACTCCTAAAGATGGGTTGCGATCACTTCTAGCATGACCCTTCTGACCATACACAACATTAGTTTCCTTTTTCCCGTTGAACATCTTCTTCACAGTACTTGAAGACACAACTACCTAAATTTTTCCACTTCTGATTCCACCTTCCACATGTTCCCATGTTAAAATCAACTTGGTGAACCCGGCAGAAGAGCTTATAATCAGATGATTGAAGAAAGGACCTGCCAAAGTTCCCATGAACATGTCAACCAGCTCCCTATCAGACAAAGGAGGTTGAACTCTTCTTGCTAAATCTCTCCACTTCTGGGCATACTCTTTGAAGCCTTTGTTCGAGCCCATGGTTATACTTTGTAATTGCACACGGGTTGGCGCAAGATCAACATTGTACTGGTATTGTTTATAAAATGTAGCAACCAAGCCTTCCCAAGTATGCATGTTGGCCCATTCTAGCTGATAGAGCCATTCTAACTGTGTCCCCGACAAGCTTTCTTGAAAGAAGTGTACCCATAACTTCATATCAACAGTGTGTGGTTGAATCTTCGAGACATAAGACCTCAGATGAAGCTTTGGACAAGAAATAATGTCATACTTTGCAAAAGCGGGGACCTTGAATTTGTGAGGAATAACAACTCCTGAGACTAATCCCAGCTCTTTAAAATCCAACCCAGACACTCTCTAGTTCTCCATAGCATTGAGACAATCTTCAAGCTGTTTGTATTTTTCATCAGCGGGAGGATACTATTCGTCTGAATAGTCTTCTTCATCATAATATTGGTCAGAACCAAGGTTGATTCCTCTCTGAGCCTTCACACTCTTATCATCTTCACCCTGGTTGTCATCTTTGTTTGAAGGGATATCACAATCTTGATCTTTCTTAGGAGGACCTTTAAACCGTATTCCCATGTTGAGGATACCGACTGGTTTCCTAGCCTTCTTCTTCCTCTCTTTAGTGATGAGGGGCTTCAGCTCTCCCTGCCCCTGGCTAAGTCCAGGAACATTTGTTGAAATTGAGCATTCTAATCTTGAAGATCTTTGACAATTTGTTCGAGAGCCATCTTTTACTGAAATAAACAACAAGCACATGAGAAAACATGTATTGGGAATACCTCACATGATATGATGCTTATGGTATGTAGATGCATATGTAATGTTTTCAAGGATCTCGCAGGATAAACAAAAATGAAATGTTAGAAATTGAGTCTGGCTGCAGCTTTGACTGAAGATCTTTGTGTCTTTGAACGTCCTTATATGAGAATCAAGCTCACCATGTCAAGTGGGTCCTAGCTTTTGACTCAAGGGAACGTACTTCGGTCTTTGAAGACATCTGGTTAGAGGAAAATAAATCCTCTTGCCCCTTGCTAGAAGTTTGGCCTATGATAAACATGTATCACAGGTCCCTGAGATCCTTGAAATGGTTAGTAAAATTCTATGATATGATGTCATGATGTCATGTTTGAACAAATAACAAACACAAACAAATCACACAAGAGCCTTATGTTTAAAGGCTTGCATGAAGTCCGTAGGTAAGTGCCCTTCTCTATTGAAGTTAAGTTGGCTCAACCTGTCCTAAAAATAGTAACTGGGTTCTAGGAGTCTCATATCACCGATCTTTCTCTCAAGTTTTATTTTAGCACGACAACTGACTTGCCACCAAAATATCCCGAAAGTCGAATCTCAAAGAGTGTAGCATCGAGTATCAACCAACCTTAGACTGCACAAAAGCCGACTATCTCCCTTACCTTCTAATGGTCAAGATGGGTCAATTAAGGTTCTAAAGGTTAATCAGTGCTTATGGCACCACGCGTTAGCCTAATGTTATCCTCGACTCACTCAAGGAATATCGATACAAATCAAAGTGTCACACTAGTGTAGCCATCACTTCAACCATACCGGTCTATGCCGTACAGTTTCCATGATCTATTGCTACTTACCTAAGGCATACCTAGATTCAGCTGTAGGATCTTTGCAAGAAAATAAACCTAGGACACCCTCAAATATAAAGCAAACAAAGCAGACAAATAAAGCAAGTAAAATGATATAAGACTCTAAGGTAACCCCTCTTTATGCTGTCCTCAGCAGAGTCGCCAGTTCTGTAATACGGTGGGAAAACTAACTTGTTTTTGTGTTTTATCGTAAATTTTGCGGATAACAAGAGTCACCACCGACTTTTCTTTTATCCAATAAGGAAAGGGTGAAAAAAACAGGAAAAACCTTGATAGATTTTGAGTTCGGGGGGTAGGTTATGAAAAGGGAAGGTGTTAGCACCCTTTTCATCCGTAGTTATCTACGGGCTCTTAATCGCTTAACTCACTTTGAAAATTTTCTTTTTTCGTGTGTGTGTTTGAAAACATTTTGAAAATGCCAATGTAAGAAGAACTTTGTAATGATTCTTGTATCGGTCCTCAAGAATGTATACAAAGTGCTTGTTATAAAATATTTCGTTTTGAAAGGTTTGATTGTGAGAAATGTTTTATGAGCAAGCGATTTAAAGTGTCTATCCACTCAAGGTCATTCTTGTACTTTTTCTCCTCCTTTAGATAGTGATATTCATACCATAAGTCAGTGGGAAGCCCTATCTTTGGATGTGAAGGGATAGGCGAAGGGTCATCGTGCGGTCATCGAAGGTGTAAGGATGCTTTAGAAATTTCGTAAGGGACTAGATTATTTTTCGAAAGGCACCGTTGAAGGGTCATTGAGGGACTATAATCTTTTATATCGAGGGTCTTTGCTAAATCATCCCCACTTTCGAGGGACATGACCGTTTATTTTGAAGGCAACAAAGAGAGGCTACTCTAGAGGTGCAAGTGTGCAAATGTGTTGTTTTTAGTTATTTAGTTTTGAATTTAGGTTTTCTGGCGTTTGGTTTTAGTCTTTCCATGCAAACCCTAATTACTAAGCAGTAGCATAGGAAATATAGTAGCAGCAGATAAAGGCGGAAACAAAACCTAGGCTATTACAAAGCTTCGAGGCAATTACATAATAGAGGAAATATGGAAAAGAAAATCCTACAACTATTACATACTAGGTTGCAATTACATGATAATGAAAGGAGCAAGCGGGAAATAAAGATTATATTCGTGAAACCTATACAACTTGATCTATGAAATTAAAATAAGAAAAAGGAAAGATGAAAAATAAAATGTTTTTTGGTGATTTTGTTATGAAAAAAATAGTTTATGATTAAAACCTAAAAATATAACTAATTTTAAAATTAATTAAAAAAGGGTTAATTAATTAATTGATAAAAAAAGTTTATTAAACCTAAATCTAATTAATTAGGGTTTGTAAAAAAGGTTTATTATTTTTAGGTTAAATAAAAAATAATTAAGGTTAACCAAAAAATATTTAGGGAAGGAACAATGACAAACAAGGTTAGAAAAGAAGGAAAACATGAAAAATGCCAGGGGTGGGTGTGGAACCCACACCCTTAGCCTCCTACAATGCACAACTTGCCACTGCACCAACCATGTGTTGGTGTTAGTAGAACGCGCGCTACACAAAATGTAAGAAAACTGTGAAAATTGTAACAAACATGAAAAAACACAAAAGGCAGGGATCGAACCCACGCCTTGGTATACCAAATCCTTAACATGTGCGCTTGCTACTGGGGTGGCTGTGTCATTAAGTCATACAATGGAAACAAACAAAAATATAATAAACAAAATCATTGGGCCGGAGAAGCACTGGAGCCCTAGCTTCGATCGTCTTCTTCGGCGAGCACTTTCTTTGTTCCTACAAAATAACAAACCTTAGTGACTCAGTGATACCATATCCTCCTAATTTGGGCCTTGCGGATTCAATGGAAGCATTGGTTTTGGCTAAATCTCCCTGTAGAAAGAGATACGAAGCATATAGTGTGAAATGGTTCAAACATGGCCAAGTATGGTTCGATCATCGTGGGGGCCATGCAATAGGTCTATCCTATGTGGTTATATATCGCAAACATGTTAATGATGTTAGTATGCATTAAAACAACATGAAAAAAAAATCAAATTCGCACAAAAATCAAGAAATCGATGAGGCATGTATGCTTGTTTCATGCTCTTTGGACCATCACAATCGATCAAATCTTACCCTATAATGCTTTTGGAATCGAATGGAAGGGTTGGTTTGCTTTAAGAGAGGTTGTAACTATGGTTTACAATTTTCCCTAGTTTTGAGAATTTTGGAGTTTTTGGAATGGTGATCTTATGCAAGGTTTTCGTTCCTTTCTTGTCTGAAATATATGGGATATATAAAGATGAATTAGATCAAACAAGTGTGGGATTGGACCTTTATATGAAAGCCTCTTATTTATTTAATTTATTTTGAAATTAAATAAATAAAAATTAAAAAATAAATAGAATAAAAATCTAAGGGGTGTATGAATGGATTCAGAGGTTCACTATGAGTTACAAAACACGTTTCGACCTTGAAAAATAAGCCCATTAGCCCAAAATTTCAAGTTTGATCAATTTGGGTTTCATACATTTCCTCAAAATTGTCCAACTTGTACCAATCATAACTCTCTCAATTTTTTTCATATGAAGGTGATCTTGGACTTTTTGGAAAGCTCAAGATGTCCTCGATAATCTCTATGTTGATATTATTTTCATTTGAAAATTTTATCTTGATGTAAATTGCTTTGATAAAAGTGTCTTTTTGTTGACTTTTGAAATGACCTATAATGTTTTAGCCCATATCTCTCAAATGAAGCATTTTTTGGCCTTGAGCTTAGAGAGACAAAGTTTTTTAGAATTGAATTTCCCTCAAATTGGGCTTTGGTTGAGAAAAATATGATGAAGCATGTGGGATTTATGCTTGGTGTAGCGGTAGAAATGTTTAGACTAAGCCATTGGAGTGACTTAACTTGCACATATCAAATAAAAACCACCACCGCGCTTTATTGTTTCTAGAGGAATGGGAAAAGAGCGAATAAACCAAAAAAGAGGGGGAGAGAATCTAGGTACGGGGGTTGGTTATGCAAAGGTAATATATTAGCACCCTAAACATCTATGGTACTCCACAGGAACCTCTTTGAAAATTTGTGTATTTTGGCTATAAATGTTGTATACAAAAATAGATGGTGGAGATGAGAAAAGAAGTATTTTTTACAAGTTTTTTCACCCGCCGTGTTTGCGAACCTTTAGTGCCTACGTACCACCTTCCGTGCAATAGGGGATCAGGGTACTTGTAGTTCACCTTTAAAAAATTTAAAACACAAGTGTGTTGGTTTATTTCAAGAGATGAGACATCATCGTCATATTTGAATGGAAGAACATACTTACTACCCATGATTATGAGAAAGGAGAATTCGCGTCATCTCAAAGTGGAGGATATAGCTTGGATTTTAAAATAAACAAAGCCTCGCTCAACACCCAAGTGGAAAATGTCTCACTTCACTATATATCGTAGAAGTATAGTAGCTCGCATCACTACAAAGATTTACAAGAGTCTAATTTTTTTAGAAAAGTGTAAGTAAAAAGCCAAAATGGCAAAATGGTTTGAAAGAGATTGATTGACTTTTAGTATTCTCACAAAAAGTGTCAAAGTATGATTAAGTTGGTTAAAATTTAATTAAGAAAATATTTTTGAAAATACATGGACCTAAGTCCAAGTTTATTATGAAAGCGGTTCAAGTTAGAAAACCAGAAGAGTTTTGAAAATGAGGGAGAAGATTTTTAAAATTAAAGAAGATGGGAGGAGATGAAGGGACTATCCTAAAGCATAAGGTAAAAGCTAGGGAAAAGAACCGTCTAACCAACAAGAAATCAATACTTGACACAATGAGTCAATGTAGAATTCCCATCCTTTGGATTTAAACCAAGCAAAAATACTAATTCTCTTAAGAATACCAAGCTTCAGATGCATTAAGTCTTCATAAAAATTGGGTAGAGTAACTGTTGTATACAGAGAAATTCCCTATCACAGACAAAGCATATAATCAGAATAACCTACACATAAAGAAAATCAACCCAATGTCTGGGGTAAACCCCAAGAACTATAAACAAAATAACAATCAGAGCCACGAGGTCTTAAGGGTATCAAGGCTTTTAATCCTAAGTCCAAGAAGTCCATAACTCCATAGTGACAAGGATAGTAACCAAATATTCCAAGTAACCATAGAGTTTTTTATTGTTCAAGTTGATTATTAAGTGTCTTCAAAAAGAAAATGAAAGCTCAAGTGAGAAAAATAAAAATGACATAAAGATAAATACTCAAGTGAGCAAAGATGAAAATAACATGAAATGAAAATGCTAAAATAAATGGTGCGTAAAAGTAAAGACGTAAAGTAAAAGCATAAAATAAAAGTCAATTGTAAGTGAGTTAGAAATTAGAGGTTAGTTGAGTGACTATCTTGAAACTTGCATTTGAAAACTCATTAGAAGATTGATAAAATCAAAGCTTCTCAACAACAAGTTTCATTTGCTTTTTGTCAAGTATATCATTCATTTCAAGTGTTTGAGGTAACAACATATGATCAACGATGTTTAAATGATTCACTTAGACCAAATTTTATGAAGGTTTATTAGAGGATTGATAAGACTAAAGCCTCCTGTAATACGGTGGGAGAACTGACTTTTGGTTTTGTGTTTTATCGCAAATGTTGCAGATAGCAAGAGTCCCCACCAACTTTTCTTTTATCCAACAAAGGAAAGGGTGAAAAGAACAGGAAAGACCTTTTGAGAGTTTTTTGAGTAAGGGGGGTAGGTTATGAAAGTGGAAGGTATTAACACCCTTTTCATCTGTAGTTATCTATGGGCTCTTAATCGCTAGCTCACTTTGAAAATGCTTTTGCGTATGTGTTTGAAAATATTTTTGAAAAGATGCCAAAGTGCGGAAAACTTTGTAATGATTCTCGTATAGTTGAGAACGCATACCAAGTGCTTATCTTTGAAAATATTTTAGAAAAGAGTGTATGTTTGAGAAAAGTTTTATTTATGAGCAAGAGACTACGAGCTATCTACTTACTCAAAAGGTCTTTGTTCTTTTCCTCCTTTCCTTTAGATAGTGCTATCCTACCTTACTTAGTAGGTAGCCCTATCATTGGATGTTTTGAGGGACAGGCGCGAGTCATCGTACAGTCACGAAGGCAACTCGTAGGACACTTTAGAAATTATCATAAGGTACTAAGATCGTTTACCGAGGCAACATCGAAGGGTCATCGAGGGACTACGATATTTTAACCAAAGGATCTTTGCTAAAGCGTCCCACGTTCGAGGGACATGACTGTTTAAATCCGAGGCAACAAGTGAGGGTCACCCTAGAGGTGCGCGTGTGCAAAGTGTGTTGAGTTTCAGTTATTTGTCTTGAGATTATGTTTTCTAACGTATGTTTTTATGTCTTGCCATGTATGCCTAATTACTATATAGTTAAATATATACATGCATTCATATATAAGTGCGGAAAGTAAAAACGCAGGAAATACTCTATGATATTACAACGCTTTGGGGATGGGGAATTACAAACCTTAAAATGGGGGGGGGGGGGGAATGTAAAGAATTCCTAATTTATTTATTACATACGATTGACAGTTACATAATGATAATAAGGATAAAAATAAACGTGTGGAGATTGAAAAGGGAAAGATGTAAAAACCCTAAAACATTTCTAAGCATTTAAGAAAATGTTTTTGTTTAGAAAAATATTTAAAGTGTAAAAAAAAATAAAAACCTAATTCTAATTAATTCAATAGTTAATAAATAAAACCAAAATATGATTAAGTTATTTAATTTTAATTGTCAAAAATTAAATTACTTAATAAAAAACTAAATCTAATTTTTTATGATTTTTTGTGATTTTTCTAATTTAATAGAATTGATTAAAAAAAAGTAAATATTTTTTTAAAACCAAAAGAAATAAAAATGGGCCTGCTGAGAATAAGAAAATGGGGGTGAGAAAAAAGCAAAAAAATCTAGGCCCAATTCAAAAAGTCCTGGCGCCTGTGAGATTTAGTGAGGATAGTCCAATGGGGTGCACCGTGGAGGATCACCAGCATCATCAGATCTGGATTGATGGAGATCAAATGGTTGTTAGATGAGGATGTATGGTGAGCGCTTGAACCTGGATTTCACTGGATCTGAAAGGAAAGCATTGAAAAATAAAATGCCAGTGGCAGGGATCGAACCCCTGCCTTGGCACACCAAAGCCTTACACACACACACGCTTGCCGCTGGGGCGATAATTTCATCTGGTACATTAACCAAACAAAAATAATAAAAAGAAAGAGTGAATTATATGGTCGGAGAAGCGCCGGAGCCCTAGCTCCAGTCGTCTTCTCCGGCGATGCCCACAATAAACCTACAAAACAGTCAGAATTAAAAAAACAAGAAGGGTCGCGTCCCCCTAATTGGGACCTCATGATTCCATTGGTGAGGTTATTTTGCCATAAAAACGCCTGTATACAGAGATACGAAGAGAAAGGTGCAAACGGCCATACCATGGCAACACTCCATTCTCACGTTAGAAATTCAATTTTTGGGTCCAGACCTGTTCTAAACACTCACATATGAAGAACTATGGGGTTATAAACAAACAATAACATGAAAATTAAAAAAATATGAATGATGGAAAAAATGCAAACATAGATGATGAATAACACTATTCAGCCTTGGGAAATCACTGAAACCTACCCTTACTTACCCTATGAATGATCAGGAGATGGTTTTAAAACTTAGTTTGGATCTAAACTACTGGGAATGTGAGATATGATTTTCACTTTTTTTTTTGGAATTTTCATGAGAAAGGTTTTGGTTCTGGAGGCAGCTACGTGTGTCTATTCTAGATCTGAATGTTGTGCATATATAGAACATTGCATTAGGTTAACAAAAATAGCACAAATTAAATGGAATCATGGTGTTTCAATTTTCCTTCAAAACATTCCAAAATAAGATTTTTCCTTCCCTTCTTGGTTTTGCACGGTTATGGCATGTTCTAACAGGCTAGCATGTGCTGTATTGGGCTCTAAGAAACCACTCATGCGCCTGGCCCATTTGCCTTGTACTTCATTTAACTTATTTTGCATTTATTTGAATAAAAACAAAATAAATATAAATAAAATAATAAGAAAATATAGGGCAAGGTATGAGTGAGCTTAGGATTCTTTCACATGGTCATGGACATGTATGAAGTCCAAAAAGTTAGGTCACAAGTCCAAAATTTCAAGTTTGCACACTTTGCAGTTCATGCACTTCTTCAAAATTTCCCAACTTGTGCAACTCATAACTTGCTCAATTTTCATCTTTTGAAGGTGATATTTAACTTTGTGAAAATATCAAGATGTCCTCTACAATTTCTCTTTTTATCATTGTTGCATTTGGAGACTTTATCTTTATATAATTTGCCTTGATAAAAAGTGTCTTTTTGTTGACTTTTGAAAATAACCTGTAATGTATTAACTCATATCTTTCAAATGAAGCATATTTTGGACTTGAGATTAAAAACAAAGTTGTAGAGAATTGAATTTCCATAAAAATTGCCTTTGGTTGGGGAAAAGTTAATGAAGCATGTAAAAGTTATGCTTGTTCAAAGTTTAGTTGACTTCTCCTAAGGAAACCCAAATTTGGCAATTCTTGACTTTTGATGATTTGAAGGCTTTCCTTGAGGAATCAAGATCAACCCTTGATGAAATGATGAATATCACTTCAAAATGTTGATTTCAACCAAATTTTTTGAAGTTTGACTGTATGTTGACCATAGTTGCCTTTTTACCCAATACCGTCAATTTTCATTCATCTGAGCCATTGACTGAGCAAACTTGTGATGCAAGACTTAAAACTTGTCATGAGCATTGTTGAATACCTATGGATAACCATGGAAACCATTTGAGATCTTTGAAAACCAAATTTCCTTGAGGAACTCAAAACCCTAGTTGTAGACCCCTTGGCTTAGGAGGAGCATTTTGAGTGGTCAACCTTGAGATTATTGAGTATTTGAGACCTTTAAGAGCATGTCTTGAAGAAAAATGGGAGGGAATATTTTGGTGTACAACAACTGCCCCTGTTCAATCTTCTTAAACTTGAAGAGTTAGATTGGCATGCTCGCCATTCGTGACTTGAAGGTGGAAGATGATTGAACACATAAGTGCCCAAAAATTTTCACTCGTTGATGCACAAAGTAACACTGTTGGTTGATTATACCGGGAATGGGCTTATAGATGTCATTTGGAGGGGTGACGGAGAGTCGTAAGAGATGGGCTTATAGATTCCATCCAAAGTAACTATTAACTTCAATTGGAAGAAGTATCAGAACAAATCTACACACAATTTAATATGATCCAGAAGAGGTATATGTCTGTTTTCAACTAGAAGAAGTATCAGAATAAATCTATGCTTGATTTTATCTGAGCCAGGAAATGTCTACGGTCGTCCTCAACTAGAAGAAGTATAAGAATAAATCTATACTCGATTTAAACTGAGCCAAGAAATTCCTACGCTTGTCTTCAACTGGAAGAAGTGTCAGAATAAATATACGCTAGATTTAATCTAAGCCAGAAGATATTTATGCTTGACTTTAACTGGAAGAAGTATCAGAATAAATCTATGCTCGATTTAATCTGAGCCAGGAAATGCCTATGACCGTCCTCAACTGGAAGAAGTATCAGAATAAATCTACGCTCGATTTAAACTGAGCCAGAAAATTTTTATGCTTGACTTTAACTGGAAGAAGTATCAGAATAAATATATGCTTGGTTTAGTCTGAGCCAGAAAATGTCTACGATCGTCTTCAACTAAAAGAAGTATCAAAATAGATCTATACTTGATCTAATCTGATCCAGAAGATATCCACGCCCTTCTTCAACTGGAATAAGTATTAGAATACATCTACGCCCTACTTAAATTGAGCTAGAAGATGTTTATGCTCGACTTTAACTGGAAGAAGTATCGGAATAATTCTATGCTCAATTTAATCTGAGCCAAAAAATGTCTACGATCATTTTCAACTGGAAGAAGTATCAGAATAAATCTACGCTCGATTTAAACTGAGCCAGAATATGCTCACGACCGTCTTCAACTGGAAGAATTATCAAAGTAGATCTACACTCGACTTAAACAGAGCCAGAAGATATTGTTTTTGAGAATGACCTTCTGAGGAAATTTCTTAAGTAGCCATTTGTCATATGTAGCCTTTGAGAAGATTTTCTGTTCATATAAGTAGTTAATGATGTTTGTCTGTGGATTGATCTTTTTTGAAAAGGTAAAGAATTATCTATATGCAATGTCATGATGTATGAAATGCATTGCGTAATGATGTTCTCAAAATAAATGAGAGCGTGTTATATGAGCTTTGCATGTGTTGTACCCCAAAATTTGCCCTCTCATTTCATAAGATTTTTCTCACAAAATTCCTACTGGGCCAAGGCTGCACAAGTACAATTGGGTCATATTGATTTTTCAAGCACCAAGTCAAAGAGGAAATTATTGAAAGAGCAAAACCGATAAATTTGATTTTGTTGGAAAAATTGAAAAAAAACAAGCTTGCTTTGATTCATGCTTAGCTTCGATTGAACTCTCTCCTGCATGCTATCTTCGACTGGGATTTGTTTACCTTTGGAACAGCTTCCTTCGATTCAGAAGGCAAGGGCCTTCTTTTGGTTTCCTTCGATTTATAAGGTAGTGGCTTCATGCTGGCTTCTTTCGATTCAAAAGACAATGACCTTCTGAAAGCGTCCTTCGTTTCAGAAGGTAATGACCTTTTGAAAGTTTTCTTTCGATTCACAAAGCAGGGACCTGTTGCATGCAACTTTAGTTTGGGCATGTGGCCCCCTTTTATGCAAGCTTTGGGTTACATCCTTCGTTTGGCCATATGACCTCTTGCAGGAAAATTTCGATTGGACAAAGAATATTTTCTCACAAATCTTCTATTACACCAATGACCCCTTACAAGCTGGCTTTTGGTGCACATGGCAATGGTCTCCTGCAGCTTTCCTTCGATTCAGAAGCCAATGGATTTCTGAAAGGTTTCCTCCAATTCACAAGGCAGAGACCTCCTGCATGCAAGTTTCGATTCCATCCTTGAAAATATTCAACACACATAGTTTCTACACTATGACATACCTGGGTGTCCCATTCGAAGGACATGCATTGGCATGCATGGGTGCCCATTTAAAAAGATACACAACTGGCATATTCGAAGGACAGACACATGGTCCATTCGAAGGACATACATTTTCCCCATTCGAAGGACATGTATTGATGGATTTAAAAGGGCATGCGTGGGTGTTCCATTCAAAGGATATACCTTGTTGGCCCATTCAAAGAAATGGCAAGTGATGCATACAAGGGATGCATGTGGTCCCTTCAAGAGAACATACACATTGGTTCAAAACGAAGGATACACAAAAGGACCATTCGAAGGACACTATGATTGGAAAAAATATTGTTGTCTGAAGAGAAGTCTAGTCGAAGGATGGACCTAGGGGGTCAAAACAAAAGCTTGAAATATCCAAAGATGCTTGCTGACCAGAGTCTTATGTGCTGCCAAGTCCAGCTACACTGGCCATAACGCTCCGAAATTGCTGCACAGCAGTCCTGCTACGCTTCTCCTATATTTGCACCAATTTGGCATACAAAAACTGCACCTTAAAGGCTACAAAAACAGCATACCCAATTTGTTCAAATCTCTTTTTGTTTTCCCTCCCAAATCTCAGACAACTTCATCTATAAATAAGATGTTCCAAAACATATCTTAGGGGCCGTGAGGAGCTGAAAAAACTCTGGTTGTGAGAAAATTATCAAATTCTCAAAACTCTCAAACACTCTCAAACATTCTCAAACATTATAAAACATTCAAACTCAAAAACTCTCAGATCCCTTCATGCATTAGTGAATCCTTCGATTCACTCCCCAATGGCCAGATAACCAACCTTCAATTCATTCCCTAACTGCAACATAATAATCTTTTGATTCACTCACTAGACTGTTACATAATAACCTTCGATTCACTCACCACTATCACACATCCACTTTCGATTCAGTGATTGCCTAAGCAAAGCAGCAGCTGAACTAGCTTCAAGAAGGTTCCAGCAAAGCTCCATCCACAACCAAGGAAGTCACATACAACTCCTTCGATTAGCACTTCAAGAGGCAAGTTTCCTCTAAACTTGGAACTTTTCATTTAAATATCATTTGTACATTTAAATAAAAGTAAAATGTAGATATCCCATCTAGGAAGTTGACCATGCCTTAAATTTCGACTCTCACTACCTATATGTTGAAAATCTCAACTCTGACTAGTTAGCCTTTGGATTTTGGTGCCCAATAAACTTATGCTAACCCCTAGCCCGTAGCTTTCGAAAGTTACCTTTGTTAGATTCATTTTCAAACTTTAGATAGGTTTTATGTATCCTTCGATTGATTAAACATTGAAGCCTTTTGAATCTCAACTTGGGATTTTTTCATTCCTGCAATCGAAGGAAGGAGCTGGGTACTTCAAACGTTCAAAAACAAGCTCATCTTGTACCCAATCGAAAGAAGCGAAAAAGGGTGAATCGAAAGGTGCATCTCACGCTGACTTCCAGGCTCAAATCAAAAGAGGCAAGAAAGGGCAGAATCGAAGGGTGCATATTGCCTGGATCAAAGAACCTGTTTCCCTTCTTTTATTTTTAGTTTATTTTTTTTTACATTTTTCTTGTTGTTCAATATGGTTGTAATAGCGTAGGACCTTATTTTTTGCATTTTTACCGCTTTATATAAAATGCTAGCAATTAGGGTGTGTATAAAAAGATAAAAACAATACTTAGACCACCCTAAATTCAAGACAAAAATGCATGCAATCAAATACACCATTCACAAATGCACCTCTAGGGTAATCTCATTTGTTGCCTCGGAAAATAATCATGTCCCTCAATGTTGCCTTCGGTAAAACGATCTAGTCCTTATATGAAATTGCTAAAACGTCCCATAGGTTGCCTTCTATGACATACAAACGACCCACGCCTGTCCCTTCACATCCAACGACGGGGCTTCTTATCAATCAATGGTAAGATAAAAACATCTAGAGGAGGAGGAAAAGAACATTAGACCTTTTGAGTAGGTAGGACGCTCATAATTGCTTGCTTGCTCACAACGAAAAAACTATTTTGACACCAACACTTTCAATTGAAACGTTTTCAAAAGTCAAAGCTCTTTGTACGCATTCTTATAGAGACGAGAATCATTACAGAGACACTTTTCAAAATCAATTTCAAAAAACATCTTCCACAACAAACACCTCTTTGAATTATTTTCAAAACCAACACTTTGTACGCATTCTTATAGAGACGAGAATCATTACAAAGACATTTTTCAAAATATTATCAAACCCACATCCAAAGCACATTTTCAAACTAAGCAAATGATCTAGCAAGCAACTAAGAGTCCATAGATAACTACAGATGAAAAGGGTGCTAATACCTTCCCTTTTCATAACCTACCCCCCGAACTCAAGAAAACATCTCTAAAGGTCTTTCCTGTTCTTTTCACCCTTTCCCTTGTTGGATAAAAGAAAGGTCGGTGGCGACTCTTGCTATCCGCAACAATTGCGATCAAACGCAAAACAACCAAGTCAGTTCTCCCACCATATTATAGAACTGGCGACTCTGCTGGGGAATTACTTAAAAGTGGGGTTACCTTAGGGCTAGATCACCTTTACTTTCTTTCTTTGTTTGACTTGCTTTCTTTACATTATGGTTCCTTGTTTGGGTTTTGATCCTCTACCCGGATTTGGGGCACCTTTTAGGTAAGTAGCAATAGATTGTGGAAATTGTGTCGGGTATACCGACATGGTTGAAGCGATAGCTACGTTAGTGTGAAACATTTGTTGGTACCGGTAGCCCTTGAGTACTCAAGGAGAATACGGGGCTGCTGTGTGGTGTCATGAAGCACTAACTGACCTTGGAACCTTAATTGAACAACTTAGCCATTAGGAAGTAGTGAGATAGCCGGCTTTGGTGTAGTCAGAAGTTGGTTGATACTCGATACTATGCTCATTGAGATCAGACTTTTGAGATATTTTGGTCGCTAATAAAGAGGCTTGCACTCAAACAATGGCCGATGAAGAAAGATCAGTGATATTGAGATCCCCTAGAACCCGATTACTTTCTAGGACAGGTTGAACCAACTAAACTTCAAGAGGGTACTTACCTATTAACCTCATGCAAGCCTAAACCTAAGGACTTGTTTTATTTGTTTGTATATATACTTGTACATAATATCATGACATCATACCATAACATTTTTACACTAACCATTTCAAGGATTTCGAGATTCATCTTTGTTCTGTTTTTTAGGACATGACTCCTACTCGCATGAATACTATCCAAGTCAACCTCGTACGAGTACCATTTCAATTCAAAGAATTAGCATCAAGGATTCCTGAGAATTCTCCGTTCACCAAAAGACATGGACGACTTCTCAATATGGTTACCTTAAGCTTTGATGAAGACATGACGAAAGTGCTTTTCCAATTCTTTGACCCTTTGCACCGTTGCTTTACCTTCCCTGATTACCAACTTGTGCCTACTATGGAAGAATTCTCTCAACTCTTTGGAATTCCTATTCTCGATTAATTACCTTTCCACGGTATGGAAAAAGACCCGATCCCTAAGGAGATTGCTCAAGCTTTAAATTTGCAACAATCCGACGTCATGGCTAACTGGGAAACAAGAAGTGGTGTCAAAGGGTTTCTAGCCAAGTTCTTGTTGGAAAAGGCTCAAGAATGTTGGGATACTCTAGATTTACAAGCCTTTGAAGAAGTTTTGGATCTTCTCATCTATGGGATGGTACTATTTCCTAATCCTAACCAACTTATAGATGTGAACGCAGTCAAACTTTTTATATCTCGCAACCCGGTGCCTACTTTGCTGGGAGACATCTTGCATTGTCTTCACTCTCGCACCATGAAGAGAAGGGGGACCCTCATGTGTTGCACTCCTTTGTTTGCTAGGTGGTTTGTTTCGCACCTACCCCGATCTGTTGTGAAGAACAAGCAAGGCTTGAGATGGTCCAATAGGTTGATGTCACTCAGACATTCAGATATTCACTGGTGTTCTCGATCCTTGGAGGACATTACTATCATCGACTGTTATAAGGAATTCCCTAATGTCCCTCCGCTTGGCATTATGGGAGGTATTACTTATAACCCTTGCTTGGCTTTATGACATTTTGGGTATGCACGAAGAGATGGTCCCTATGATGCGCTCGTCCAAGGCATGGTATTTAACTACGAGAGCGATAACCAAGGTTATCGTCAAAAGGTTCATACGAGCTTAGAGAATGGTAAACAAAGTGGATAGTAAGACATTGAGACATAAAAATTCTATTCCTCTTGAGCCTTACCTTAAGTGGGTACGAACTCGTGCTCACAGTCTCGTAATGCCTTACCCCTCCATCCTACTTATCATTTTGGAACCTGTTGTTGAAGGAGATATTCTGTATACTGTCCTTTATCCTAACATGCCTACCTCTCTTGAAGATTTGAAAA
Source organism: Vicia faba (assembly GCA_948472305.1). NCBI lineage: Eukaryota > Viridiplantae > Streptophyta > Magnoliopsida > Fabales > Fabaceae > Vicia > Vicia faba. Next base: position 1,517,240,654 of record OX451741.1, on the reverse strand, counting down.
AGGATTGGATTTAGCTAAAGGAAGAACGCGACACATTCGAATCCCAGTTCCACGGGAGTGAAAAGAAAGTTTTGGAGCTTACAAGATAACTTTATGAAGAGCAAAGTTTGAACGCCTACATTGCGCCAAAAAGGACGTACTCGACCTTTTTGTCTTAGGAATTTATTTTGTGTTTATTTCCTCCATTGTAAGCCCAAGAGGCATGTTGTAATCAACTTAGACTTATTAATACAATGTTTGTTTCCTTTTGTCTAAACAAATTTAAATCTCCTATTTTCCTTGAAATCATTTGCACATGCATTTTCATTCATCATAACACAAACAGATTTTTCACAACAGGTTTCCTTATCTTTCTACTGTTTATTTTAGTGAGATGGATATTAAACAGACGATAAAGGATCTTCAAGCACATAATGCTCAATTCTAATAGATGTTCCTGGCTCTGGCTAAAGAACAAGAGGACCCGAAGGCCCTCATGATCAAAGACAAGAAGAAGATGACAAAGAAAACGGTGGGTATCCTGATTATGGGAAGGAGGTTCAGAGAACCAACAAAGCGAGCTCTAGAATTTGCAACTCCGTCAAGTGAGGGAGACAATCAAGAAGAAAAGGAAAAAGAAGGAGATCACAGTCTAGGGTCTGATGAAGAGGAGACAGACTATGCTGAATGTGATACGGTGGGAGAACTGACTTGAATGTTTTGTGTTTTATCACAAATGTTGTGGTTAGCAATAGTCGCCACCGAATTTTCTTTTATCCAAAAGGAAAAGCTGAAAGGAACAGGAAAGACCTTTGAGATTATTTCTTGAGTTCGGGGGGTAGATTATGAAAAGGGAAGGTGTTAGCACCCTTTTCATCGATTGTTATCTATGGGCTCTTAGTTTCTTGCTAGATCACCTGCTTTTGTTTGAAAATGTGCTTTGTGTGGTTTTTGAAAGTATTTTGAAAAGGAGTCATCGTTTAGGCAAAACTTTGTAATAGTTCTCGTTCCTAAGAACGTATACAAAGTGTCGAGCTTTTGAAAATGTTTCAAGTTTGGAAAATGTTTTGAAAGTGTCGGTGTTTGTTTTTGACAATAAGTAAGTATGTTTGATTTGAAAATGAGCAAGCAAGTAGGAACAATCTACCTACTCAAAAGTCTTAGTTCATTTCTTCCTTTCCTTTGATATTGCTATCTTACCATTGATTTGGTAAGAAGCCTTATCTTTGGATGTAAAGGGACGGGCGTGGGTCATCGTATAGTCATGATAGAAATGTTATGAAATATCTTAGCATTTCTCTTTGAGGGACTAAGATCATTTTGAAAGGCAACATTGATAGCGTCATCGAGGGACTATGATCTTGTATTTTTGATTGCTTTTTGCTAAGATATTCCACATGCATAACATGGCCATTTTTGTAAGGCAACATAGTGGAATTACCCTAAGGATGCAAGTGCGCAAGTGTGTTTGATTTACATGCATTGTTTTTTCTTGAATTAGGGTTTGCTAATTGTTGATTTTATCTTTCCATACAAACCCTAATTACTAGCGTTTATATAAAGCGATAAATTGCGAAAAGTAAAACTACTACGCTATTACATCATTATGGGAGGGGGTATACAAATTTACAAATGGGGATTTTGCAAGAAAATTAAAACTAATTATCTATTACAACCATATTGAATAAATGTACAAGAATTGAATAAATAATGTACAAGAAAATAAATGGAAAGGAAATGATTTTTTATTGGTTTTCAAAGAAAGGGTTTGGTCTTGACCTAATTAAGAAAATTATTAGTTAAAAATAAAAATAAATAAAAATAAAACTAAATAAGGAATAAATTAACTTAAAAAGGATTATTTTTAGGGTTTTTTGTGAAAAGGTTTTAAATTAATAATAATAATATGAAAATTAATTAATTAAAAGAAACCTAAGTTCTAAATTAATTTTAAATAAAAAGAAAATGAAATAATAACTAAGCCTAAGTCTAAATATTAATTATTTAAGAAAAAAGATATTAATTATTAAGAAAAATATTTTTAGTCTTTTTGTTTTATAAAGAAATAAAATGTAAATGAGCATTTTTTAAATATGCAAATAAATAAATAAAATATTTTTGGATTTTTTATTAATAAAAATAATAATAATGATAATAATAGTAATAATAAAAAAATAATAAAGAAAATAAAAATATAATATAAAATATAAAAGAAAATAAATAAAAGTGAAAAATAAAATAAAAATGGTTTGGGCCAGGTGTGTGAATGTGAAAGCAGGGGTGAGAAATAAGAAGGAAAAAAAAGCCCAGCATAGAGGCCCATGCGCCTGTTTCAAACAAAAAATGGAAGAAAAATGTAAAAAAAGAGCAAAAGGGTACAACTAGGGCTCCAACCTAGGTCCCAAAGGTTAACATGCGCACAATTTACCACTGGGGTGGCTATACATTCGTTCATTAATACAAAACCATAAATATATATTTGAAAACAAGTCAGGAAACTTGTGCATTTTTCCACCACAAATCCAACCATGTAACTAACTTAAGCTAACACTCAAAGATAAGGATGAATTTATGTTAGTACCAAACTGAACCATAATTTTTCAGAAAATTCAAATCCAAAATTCTCAATACACGGTCAATATAAATGAAAACCATGGACATGGTTAGTTTCAAAGCAATGATACCTACATTTCTACTTCAGAATGTATGTACAAAAGATGCTTGTATCAAGATATCACAGTTGAGAAAAACTTACCTTGAAGTGAGAATCGTGTATGGAGTTTGAGCAACTTTTGAGATGTCCTAATGATCTGTTTATCTGGCCTGGACCTCCTTGAGTGTATTCCAACTCCTACTTTGATTTAAGGATGGCTGAAACTCCCAACTCAAGTCAAGTTGCAAGCTTCAGTTTTGAAAATGATGGATGATGATGGAGGGGTTACAGTCAAGAAACAGGGGTCTGGATCACTTTGATATGATGTATGGAAGGTGTTTGGATGATTGGTTTTCAAAACGCACGAGTGAAAATGGAGATGGTGAGTTTTTCCTCAAAACTTCCAAGTTTGGGCAGTTATGTGCAACAAGGATGTTTTGGGAGAGTATCAGGATGTTTCAAATCGTGCCTTTGCTTGCAATAGACTTGTGTATATCTATGGAAAATGTTTGAGATGAAATGTACTCAAGACTTCTGAGTTATAGCCTTTTGGCTTTATAACTTGCTTTTGAAGAAAAGTGAGAAGACAAATCTCAAAGTGTTGTACAAACATGTTCTGAGTTCAAAGAGGCCTTAAACACATTGCTTTTGGTTTATAGGGGTTGTGTGTGCAGAAAGAACAAGTTAGAAGCTCAAGACAAGTTGACTATGTGATTAAAGCAGCTTTTCAAGAATGGAATGGTAACTTTGTGCCATAAATGGAAATGCAACTTCGATAATGGCTCAAATGATTAGACAATGGCTCTATCAGTTGTGTAATCATTTAAATATGGGGTGAAAAACAAGTTTGAGGTCTTCAAAGCAAATATTATGCAGCCTAATATGTATTTGGTTCATGTGTTCATCAAGAAATGGCTTGTAATTCAAGTTTGAAAACCCTAACTTCTTGCCTTCGATTCTCCTTGCTCAAGTATGATCTTAATTAGTTCTATGACATTTTGGAAAGCTTGTAACATCCTCTACAACCTCTATGTTGGACATTTTTTAATATTCATATTGGAACTATGTGAAAAATTGCCATGAAGTTAGGTCAAAATCCTGCCTAAACTAGGGCAAACTTTCACTAAGTTTCCAAGTTTCATGAACATGTCTTCTTAAAATCATAACTTGAAATCCATGAATTTCTAGAAAAAGTTATGTTCTAAAATTTTTTATATCTCATTGATATCTACAACTTTCATGTTGGAAGTTTCCTTTGAATCATCTTGCATCATGGTGAAAATTTGGCTCAAAGTTATGAAAAAATATGAATTTTCCCACACTTAGAAAAATTTCTAAGTTTAGAAATTTTGACTTTTCAAAATAAAATCTTGAATTTTTGATTTCTTTATGAACAAGTTTCATATTTTGACATGTCTTGATGAATTGTGATCTTTGATACTTGATTTTGATTAAAAAGTCAAAGTTTGACTTTTTAGTGTACAATTGACTTTTCATCAGTTGACTGAAATTCATCTGTCAACCAATTGATCTTGAGAGATGTTTTGAGCCATTCCATTAGGTAAAAATAAATTATTTGAATCCTTTAGATCATTTCTCAAACCAATAAGTCATTTGCTAAGTCAAAAATCATAAATTGCATCTTCTCAGTCAAAACCCTAATTTTGACCATTTTGCCTGTTTGATGATATGATCAAATTTCTTGAGGAATTGTGATCCAAACTTGATCAAATGACATATATGAGTTCATAATGTTGATATGGATAAAAAATTATGAAGTTTGACTGTAAATTGACCACAATTGACTTTTTCCCTAATACAATTGATTTTAGGTCAACTGATTAATTGACTGAGCAAAAATGTGATCCAAGACTTGAAACTTGACATGAGAAATCTGGAGGGTCCAAAATGATCAATGAAAGTCATATGAGGCATGAAAAGTACATCTGTCATTGTGCAATCTCAAATCCTAATTTCCAGTCATCAGTGCTTGAGGAGGTGTCTTGAGCTGATCAACCCTTGTGCAGTCTTGAACCAAAGGAGATCTTGTGAGAGATTACTTGAGAAATGAGAGGGAAAATTTTGGGGTACAACAGCTTCCCCTGTTCAATCTTCTTAAACCTGAAGATTTAGATTGGCGGGTCCGCCATTCGTGACTTGAAGGTGGAAGATGATTGAACACTAGAGTGCCCAGAAATTTTCACTCGAAGATGTATTGTGAATGGCCTTATAGATGCCATTTGGAGGAATGATGCTAAGTACTGGAAGAAGTATCAGCACAAATCTTTGGTCGATTTAGACTAAATCTTGATGTTTCACCTGTGGGAAAAAAGGTTAGTTAAATGCAGATGCATGCATGATGTTCACAAGATATGGTATTATGCTAGATGCATTTTGTATGTATATGCTATGATGTGAGATGTATGTTTGTCCGAGAAAATAAATCCCTGACTACTGCTGAGGAATTTTGAATCCCGGATTGCTGTTGGGGATGAAGAGTATACATATCTTCAAAATTTTTTGAAAGGATGCTTCCACTAGGGAATATATCTTGTATGTCAGCTGTTATCTGGTCGGATTCCAGGTTTCATAAAAAACTGAGGATAAGGAAGTCAAATGCTATCTGGTCAGATCCAGGCTTCACGGTAACTTACTGGGGAAGAATAAATTAACTGTTATCTGGTCGGATTCCAGGCTTTGTAGAAAATTTCTTGAAATTTAATTATTATCTGGTCGGATCCAGGCTTCACAACAACTTGTTGGGGATAAGGAAGTTAATTGTCATCTGGTTGGATTCCAGGATTTGCAATAACTTGTAGAACGGATGAAGTTGAACTAATATCTGGTCGGGTCCAGGCTTCATAGTAACTTATAATGGTAACTACTATCTAGTCAGGTCCAGGATTCATAGTTTTTGAAGAGTTATACTATTATCTGGTCGGGTCCAGGCTTCATAGTGTCTTGCTGGGAATTATAGCTAGTTGTTATCTGGTCAGACTCCAGGCTTTGCAATAAACTTGTCTGAAGAGATAGAGTTGAACTGATATCTGGTCGAGTCCAGGATTTACAGTAACTTGTTTGGGATTTAGTTGTTATCTGGTCGGATTCCAGGTTTCACAACAAACTTTTGAGGGGAAATTCTATCTGGTCGGATCCAGGCTTCACAATTACGTTCTTGAAAAGATGAAGTTAAACTACTATCTGTTCGGATCCAGGCTTCACATTAACTTGTTGGGGTAGAGGCAAACTCTACTGGGAAAAATAATTTAAACCCTGGTCTGGTTGAATCCTGGTTCTTCTATATCTTGAAGAGTTAAACTATTATCTGGCCGGGTCTAAGTTTCATAGCATTTGAAGGTCATACTATTATCTGGTCGGGTCCAGGCTCTATAGTGACTTGAGAAGTTGACTATTGTCTGGTCGGGTCTAGGCTTCATAGTATCTTTTAGAGATAATAAAGGTTTTATTGACGACTTTATTGGGGATTAGGGGTTATGGCCCTTTGATTTGCAATAGTCTGAAAGGCAAAATCAAGCTGGAGAGTGTAGACTCAATCGGGGAGGGCAGACTCAGCATGAGGAGGATACACTCAGCTGGGAGGATATACTCAGTTGGGGATAACAGGCTCAGCTGGGGAAGATAGACTATTCCAGGGGAAATCAAACTCGGTTGGGGAGTTATGCTTCTTATTGTTTGTTGGGGAAATAAACCCTGTTGGGGAAATAAACCCTATTGATGAATACTTGATGAACTGTTGATGAGGCGAGTTCTTTGAGGAAGATATCCACAAGGCTTCTACTTATAGGATCAACTTATCTAGGGAGAGAGTTGCCAAGAGATTAAGACTTTGGTTGGATATTAACTTGTGCAAAGAGACTTTGTGGGTAACTTCGTAGAGGATTGGTTTATTATAGCCGTCTTTGTGGGGATAATGCTAATGAAATAACTTTGTGGGGGTATTGCATATACATTAAAGAGATGCTTACGGCTGCTTAGCAGGTCACATGTGCCAAATAGTTTTAATTATGTTCATATGCATATGTTCGTTCAATTTTAGTCATTGGACAAGTTTGCATTCAAAACAAAAACAAAAAGTTTGCACTTCAAAGTATATTTGTATTGATATTTTGCCCATGAATAGGTGTTTTTTGTACAAAGAGACGGAGATCCTAGTAAGAGGAAATCATCAAAAGGAAAATAAAAATTGAAAACAAAAACAAATAGCCATGTGAAATAATCTCATTGCATTCCAACTCTACTATTCCCCCAATGTCTTCAAATGCCCCTTGCCATTGACAAAAGTTGATTGGGTCGATCTTGGACCGTTTGAACTCAGACCTTGGTGATAAAGTCGACTGTGGTGATTCCATGGGACATAGTCATACGCTTTCAATCCTTAACTTTTTCCTGGACCTCCCTTTCGGGTTTTCATCCCACCAGGATACCCATTTTTGCCCAAGTCGCCCTTTCGGGTTTTCAACTTGCCGGGTGTACAATCTTTTGCATATATCCCTAACTTTTGCCCAAACCTTTTGGTTTGTCGGGATGCCCTTATTTTTTCTAGGTATGTCAACCTAGCGAGTCTCTTATGCGTAGTGTTTTTAACTATGTCCGCATTCACAGGATGTGGAAAGTCTTCACCATCCATGGTAGTCAGCATCATGGCACCACCAGAGAAAACTCTCTTGACAACAAATGGCCCTTCATAGGTGGGGGTCCATTTTCCCCTGGGGTCGCCTTGCGGAAGAATGATGTGCTTTATCACCAACTCACCAGCTTGATATACTCGAGGCCCGATCTTTTTGTTGAAAGCCTTGATCATGCGTTTTTGGTACATCTGACCATGACAAATAGCAGCTAATCATTTTTCATCGATCAAGTCCAACTAATCCACCTTGTCTAAACCCACTCGTCTTCGCCTAGTCCTGCTTCCTTCATAATCCTTAGTGACGGAATCTGAACTTCCACTGGAAAAACAGCTTCCATACCATAGACTAAGGAAAAGGGAGTTGCCCCAGTTGATGTTCTAGCTGAAGTGCGGTAGCCATGTAGTGAAAACGATAACATCTCATGCAAATCCGTGTATGTTAATACCATCTTCTCCACAATCTTCTTAATATTTTTGTTAGTCACTTTGATTGCGCCATTCATTTTAGGTCTATATGGAGAAGAATTGTAATGCTTGATCTTGAACTGAGTGTAAAGCTCAGTAATCATAGCATTGTTGAGGTTAGTCCCATTGTCGGTGATGATCCTTTCGGGGATACCATAGCGGCGGATGAGGTTGTGTTTGATGAATCTGGCTACCACATTCTTTGTGACTGAGGCAAAAGAGGCGGCTTCGACCCATTTGGTGAAATAATCAATAGCGACCAGAATGAAGCGATGTCCATTGGAAGCGGTGAGCTTGATCTCTCCAATCATGTCAATGCCCCACATTGCAAATGGCCATAAACCGGTCATGACGTTTAGAGGGATAAGAGGCACATGGACCTTGTCAGCATAGATTTGGAATTTGTGACAAGTCCTAGAGTGTTGATGGCAATCAGTCTCCATTGTTGACCAATAGTAGCCATCTCTTAGGATTTTCTTGGTCATCGTATGTCCTCTTGAGTGAGTGCCAAAGAGACCATCGTGCATGTATTCCGTAATTTCCTCTACTTCCTTCTTGTCCATACATCGAAGTAGAGTAGAATCAAGGTTGCGCTTGTATAGTAGTATGTTACTTAGGAAGAATTTGGCTGAAAATCTTCGTAAGAACTTTCTGTCATTGATGGATGCTCCCTCGGGATACTCTTATGCTTCAAGATATTTCATATCCTCATGGTACCAAGGCTTTTCTGTGTCAGTGTCAAGCTCACAGCAGTGTGCAGGTTCGTCAAATCTTTCAATTGTAATCATAGGGGCTTCGTTGTCCCATCTGAACTTGAACATTGAACATATGGTTGCCAAGGTGTCGGCTAGCTGATTTTCTTCCCTAGGGAAGTGTTCAAATGTGATCTCTTCGAAATAGGGAATAAGGGATAGCACAAGTTCCTTGTAAGGGATGATATTAGGTTGTTTAGTGTCCCAATCTCCTTTTACTTGGCTGATCACTAGAGCGGAATCCCCAAACACATTCAAATTCTTGATCCTCAAGTCAATGGCAGCCTTCAGACGCAAAATTCATGCTTCATACTCAGCCATATTGTTCGTGCAATTGAAGCATAGTCTGGCAGTGAAAGGAGTGTGGCAACCTTCAGGGGAGATGATCACAACACCAATTCTGTTACCCAAGGAGTTGGAAGCCCCATCAAAGACCATAGTCCATTAGCATCCTTGTTCAGGTCCGTCATACGGTCTAGGTTTCATGCAATCAGTCACCAGCATGATGTTCTCATCAGGGAAGTCGAAGTTCATAGACTGATAATCATCAACAGCTTGGTGGGCCAAATGATCTACTAGTACACTTCCTTTGATGGCCTTCTACATTGTGTATTTAATGTCGTACTCAGTCAAGATTATTTTTCATCTAGCTATCCGTCTGGAAAGGGAAGTGTTGTACCCCAATTTTTGCCCCTAAGATCCCTTCATCATACCATGTTGTTTCACTCACAACAAGATCATACTAGGATTCTTGGTTCCCCTCCCTACATTTAGATTTTCTCCTTTTGAGGAGTTACCATGCACCTTGACTTATGTTCCTTGTGTGATCATGAATATTGTTTTGATTTCTTCACTTAACTAATGAAATACAATGTTGGCTTGTCTTGCTTGTTATCCATATAGGTAAGGGCAATGCGATTTATCAAGTTACTCCATGGGTTCATGAGTTTATTTCCATGCCCTAGTCAACATAGCTTGAGAAGTTCAAACCTCACCATTGGATTGATTTTGGAATAATTGACATGGCAAAGTTGCTTTGGTTCATCACATTTCAAGGTTACTAGATTTGACTCAAAGGTACAAAGGGTTGATTGATGAAGTTGTCATGTTTGGACAAGGCCTTGTTCCTATTGGTCACAAGAGCATATTTCTCTCAAATTTCAAGATATGTAAGTGGTTTGGGTGGCTATGAGTCCTCAACAACTTCTATTCACAAAGCAATGATATTGCACAAGAAGTTTGTCCAAACTTGTCAAAGTTCCTCAAAGCATTCTCTTGATCTAGAAGCTAGGGTTTTGAACTTCAAAGGATCATATCTTGCTCACATTTTGGTATTTTTGAGTGATTCCAAAGACATCTTTATCTTCAAAGGGTTATCAACAAATCACTTCAAAAGTTCCAAGGAGTTTTCATGTGGAAAGAACTTGGTGAAGAAGAAAGATTACAAGTCATCCAGATGAATCCACAATTTTCCATATGTGACTTCAAATGGTCATAACTTGGTCAATTTATATCACTTTGAGTACATTATTTTTCCATAATGATCTTGAAGATGTGTGCTTTATGCCTTCTTTTATGTGAAACGTGAGAAAATGGATGGAAGTTTCCTTAAATATGCAAAAGATTATAGGTCATTTCATGATTTTTGGCTAACTTCAACAAGTCATAACTTGCTCAATTTTCGGATATTTTGAGTGTTTCAAGTTTATAAATGTCACTCAAGAGATCTACTTCATTCCATCTTTTTTGGTCAAGAGCAAATTCCAAGTGGAAGGCCATGTTTGGATGCAAAAGATTATAGGTCATTTTTGAAGAAGAATTTGAAATATTTCTAAGTATGGAAAGTCAACTCTTTTTCTTTAATTTTGACTCCATGTAACTTTCAGCTCAAGCATCCATTTGATTCCATTCTTTTTCCATTGCAAATCTTGTAACCTCATCTTTCCAAAACATCAAGAATTATGCCATAAGACCCCTTCAGTTCGAAATGCCATGGATTTGAATTTGGTAACTTGAAACTGATTTTTTCACAAAGTGAGAATTTTAAAATCCATAATGTGACTTCTAAACACAAGATTTATGCGCGTTTTTGATTTAAACTTGATTAGAAAACTTGCCAGAAGTGATTAACACCCCAAAACGCAAGATTTTGTTGAGTTTTGATGGAAATGAAGTCACGTTTCACTCGTGCTCGACCTTCACTCAACTTCCCTCCAAACTTCCTTGTTTCTTCAAATTTTCATTCCCATTTACTTCCCTATAAATAGAGGGTCATCCCCCATCCATTTTCCTAAGCTTTGAGAGCCAAGAACACCCTGCCAAAACCTCACACGAACCCATCTTTTTTGAATTCAGTTTCTGAGATTTAAGCTCCCTTTTCCAAAATTCTTTGCGCATTCATCATCCTTGATCATCATATAAATTCTCCAGCACTTAAACCAATCAAAACGAGCCATAATTCAAGCTACAGAAGTCCAGTTTCAGAGCTTCTTCCTTGAACTTCGAAAATGTAGAATTCTCCACCATTTGGATCCAAATCAAGCACTAATCTATTCTTATCCTTCTCCTGGTCCTAATGCTGCTTACAATTTTCAAATCCATTGAGAATTGATAGAGAAATCTCAAATTGAAGGTGCTCGCTATTTTCTGGGTTTTTGATTCATATCTCTCTCCATACCTTATATAAATTTGGCGCGATGGTTGTGTTAGAATCGTCTTGAGGAGACGAGTTCAATGATGCTAGCCTGAGATCCTAATTTTTCCATTTAAAGGATCTCACAAAATCCCCATTGTAGGGTATCTTGAGGTTGAAGACGATGACATGTCTCGTCTCAGCCAATGATAGTGTGCCAAACGTTTTAATTTCATTTGTTGCCCTTTTTCAGATCCTATGTGTATCTCACTAAGGTCCATATCAAGCACAACGCGTCTGGTCCACTGGATTAGCTTACTAACGCATTTTGACTATGATCTGATGGTCCACATCTTTTTGATTTTATTTTATTTTCTGATTTTATATTTTATTGATTAAATTTTCAAAAATTCATAACTCTTTTATTTTTTATCCAAAAATTATGAAAAAAATCACAAAAATACTTTGAATTATTTCTGATCTCATGACTATTTTTTCACATTTTTATTTTGAAATTTGGTATTTTTTATATTTTTTTTATTATTTGCTTTCTTTTAATTACTTAAAAAATACTTTTTGACATTTTTTAATTCTGAAAAAATTCATAAATATTATTTTGCATATTTTTGACTTTCTAAAAATTTGATGGAATTTTATGTTGAAGTTTACTATTTTTGACCTATTTTATGTTTGTTTGAGCAATTTTAAATAGTTTAAAAATAGTTTCTGACTTTTAAAAATTACCAAAATTTTTATAAAAATATTTGGATCGATTTCTGATTTTTCTATGGCCTTAATTCCCACTTCTTGATTAATTTGAACATAATTGATATTTTTCTCATTATTTTATTTTTAAAAAAAAAACATTTTTTAATCCTTTTTTATATTAAATTTGATATTATTTTGTGATTATTTTCTGGCTGATCTTGGGTTAGGTTTTGGATCATGAACTTTATTAACATCATTGGATCCATGGTGTTGAGTTTAACTCCACAAAAAATGGATGAATGATTTTAATAATAGTTTGATTAAAATTTAATTCAAATGTGGTTTGTATTTTTTTTACCACATCCCTCTTCATCTCATCCCCTTCTTATTGCACTAAATGTTATTGGAGCATGATCTCTATATCATGTCTCAAAACAAATGGTGCATAGATTGCTATTGACCGGCCTCAAAATAGATGCGACTTCTATATAAGTCCACTTACGATTGCTTAACGTAGCGCTAAATTTTGTCCCGATTCGAATAAATGATCATTCGTGGCCCAAACTTATGATTGTAAGCCCAAGTATGTTAATTTGATCTCTTTAATCCAATAACCTTGAGATTCATTGTGTGGAGGCTTTGGTTCTACCAATCCTCTAATGGGTCTACAACACCTTTGGTCAATGCAAATCACTTAAACATCGTTGATCATTAAATGATACTTATGAGAATTCTAAATGGATGATATACTTGACAAAAAGGAAATGAAAGTTGTTGTGTGGAGGCTTTGGTTCTACCAATCCTCTAATGAGTTCCAAATGCAAGTTTCAAGATGGTCATCCAACTAACCACTAATTATTGACTTGTTTTATCTTATGCTTTTATTATTTTGTATGCTTTATGTACCATTTACTTTTAGCATTTACATTTCATGCCATTTTCATCTTTGCTCATTTGAGCATTTATTTTCTTGCTATTTTTAATTTGCTCACTTGGGATTTTCTTTTCCTTTCTTAAGATACTTAATAATCAACATAAACCCTAAAAAATCTTTAATGGCACTTGGACTATTTGGTTACTATCCTTGGCATTATGGAGCATGGGACTTTTTCTTGGACTTAGGATTAGAAACCTTGGCCTATCTTGGAGATCTTGTGATCTTATCTGATTATTTTGTCTGGAGTTCTTGAGGTTTACCTCAAGACATTGGGTTGCTTGTTTGTTTTTGTGTGCAGGTTATTGTGATTACATACTTTGTTTGTAATCTGGAATTCGCCCGTATACAGCCGTTACTCTACCCAATTTTTGTGAAGAGTTAATACACTTGAAGTTTTGGTTCTCTCAAGAGGTCTAGTATCTTTACTTGCTTGGTTTCAATCCAAGGAATGGGAATTATATCTTGGCTCATAATGTCAAGTTTTGACTTCTTGTTGGTTAGATGGTTCTTATCCCTAGCTTTTACCTTATGCTTTAGGATAGTCTCTTCTTCTCCTCACATCTTCTTTAATTTCAAAAATCTTCTCCCTCCTTTTGAAAACTCTTCTTGTTTCTAAACTTGAAACACTTTCATAATAAACTTGGACTTATGTCCATGCATTTTCAAAATATTTTCATAAATAAACTTCAATCAACTTAACAATACCTTGACATTTTTTGTGAGAAGATTAAAAGTAAATCAATCTCATTTCAAACCATTTTGCCATTTTGGATTTTTATTTTAAAACCTTTCTCAAAAGATTAAACTCTTGTCAATCCTTGTAGTGATGCAAACAACTATACTTCTACAATATGTAGTGAAGAGAGATATTTTCCACTTGGGTGTTGACTGAGGCATTGTTGATTTTAAAATCAAATCCATATCCTCCACTTTGAGATGATGCAAATTCTCCTTTCTCATGATTGTGGGTAGTAAGTAGGTTTTCCACACGGACAATGACGATGATGTTTTATCTCATAAAAAATAACCAACATACTTGTGTTTCATGTTTTTAAAAGAGGAACTACGTGTACCCTGATCCCTTATTGCATGAAAGGTGGTACGTAGGCACTAAAGGTTCACAACCGTGGTGGGTGCAAAAATCATAAAAAAAATATACTTCTCTTCTCACCTCCACCATCCATTTTATATGCAACACATTTTATAACTAAAATATACAGATTTTTCAAAGAGGTTCCTGCGGAGTACCGTAGATGTTTAGGGTGATAATACCTTCCCTTTACATAAACAACCCCCTTACCTTGAATTTGTCCCCCTCTTTTTGGGTTATTCTCTCTTTTCCCATTCCTTTGGAAACAATAAAGCGTGGTGGCGATTTTTATTTTTGATTTGTATGAAGTCTAGTCAATCCAATGGCTTAGTCTTGAACATTTCTACCGCTACAGAAAAATGGCGACTTCACTGGGGAAAGATTGACCTCTTGCTGGTTTATCCCTAAGTGGGTTGAGCCTATATTTGTTTATATATGTGTATGTGCTATTGTTGTTTATGTGTTATAATTTGTATATATGTTTGTCTGGATTTTTCCTGGTTTTCATGGTGCTTGGTGATTACTCATAAGTCCTATACCCGGACTTGGGCAAACTTTAAGATAGGACGGGCGGTATAGTCATGTTAACTTTGAGGGAGTAATCCCAAAAAATGAGGCATGAGATCCCCAACTCAATGGAGGCCTCTTTGACTGTAGTGTCATTTATCGAGTAATCGGGAAGACGTACTGCTTTTGACCTGGGAGCCTGCTGAAACTGAGGACCATAGAATACCAAACCCATCTTGGCCTTTTAGGTGTAGTGCGGAAGCTATGACGGAGTAATCCGGAAATAGTTGTCACGCGATACTACGCTCGGACGAGTCTTTCTTGAGAATATTACTAATTACCGAGTTAATCAGGAAGTTGGTAATATCCAAAGGAAGGATGTGGACTTTGGGAACCTCTAGAACCTTGTTCGGCATGTGATAACTTTTTAGACCAACACCTTATGGGTAGTACCTTCAACCTCATTCTCGTGACGTTGAACCTATGAACCCTATATGTGTGATCTTGTGTGTGATTGTTGCATCATGCATCCATGAACTCATACGTATCTTTTGAAGAAAACAATATTTCAAGGGATTTAAAGGATGACTATTTGTGAATATCTCCGGTACTTTTAACCATGGATTCTGGAAAGAGAAAGACCGGGAAATACAGTTTCAAGGATCCCAAGATAGATGAGTTGGTGAATCTAATTCCAGAGATCGAGTGTTCTGCAGACTTTTGGAAGAAGTATGGATCCATTATTCCTCTCATGAAGCTGAAGATGAAGAAGGGTATTCTCTCGACCTTGGTCCAGTTCTATGATCCGATGTATCACTGCTTTACTTTTCCCGATTATCAGTTGATGCCTACACCAGAGGAGTATTCTTATCTATTGGATTTACCTGTTACTAATCGTGTTCCTTTTACTTGTTTGGAGGGTGAGCCAAAACCACATGAGATTGCTGCTTTGATTCATCTGGGGAACTCTGAGGTGGAAGCCCATATGACTACTAAAGGAGGGATTAGAGGATTACCAGCTCAGTTCTTATTGGAGAAAGCTCGTTACTTTGCCAGAATAAAGAGTACAATTTATTTTGAGGCCATCTTTGCTCTACTTACTTACGGATTGTTCTTATTTCCTAATGTGGACAAGTTTGTCGACATTAACGCTACCAGGAATTTCATGATTGGAAACACAGTTCCTACACTGTTGGGTGATGCTTATTACTCTATTCATCTTCGGAATTCTTATCATGGGGGAATGATTATCTGTTACACGCCTCTGTTGCATCAGTGGTTCATCTCTCATATGCCTCAGTCTGATGCTTTTTGGGATGTCAAGAAGGAACCCCGTTGGGCTCCTAGGATCATGGCACTTACTCACTCGGATATTGATTGGTATCATCGAGCTTATCAGGATGTGGAGATCATTGACAGTTGTGGTAGTTTCCCCAATGTACCGCTTCTTGGTACAAAGGGAGGAATTAACTATAACCCTGTTCTTGCACGGCGTTAGCTTGGTTATCTGATGAGGGATAAACCGAATAGTATTCATTTGAGTTGTTTCTTTCTGAAGGAAGGAGAAGACCATATGGAAGCTAGGGAGCAGATTGCGAAGGCCTGACATCACATTCATAATAAGAGTAGGAAGGATTTGGAACCTTGGGTGTTGTTTCTTTGGAGCCATATCTCCAATGGATCTGATTGAGAGCTATTCAGTTAAAGATGTCGTATACTCGGGAGACACCTATGCCTGATCTATTTGTGAAGACCACCCCTCCCTTATTAGATGACCTAGAGGAGCTGCAACTCGCTTTGGTTAGGATGCAACAGGAAAGGGATGCTTGGAAGAACAAGTTCTAGACTTTAGAGAGTTCCTATAAAGCAGACTTGAAGGAGAAAGACAACTTGATTGAGATTCTTGAGAGTCGAGCGGTAGAGTCCATGGAGAGGCAAGGGGATTTATTTTCTCCTAGGCCTCAAATAGGTGATGATTACTCACTCCCTGATTCATATGATTGGAAGGAGGTTTCCATCAGACATGTGGAATAAAACCAGAGGTTGAGGGCTCAGATTTCCAGGCTCACAGGGAAGCGCCAGCGTACAGATTGATCTCCATCAGTTCTTTTTCTCAGGATTTTAGATTGTATTTTCATCTTGCACTTGAGATCATTGAAACTTGTAATCCATTTTGGAGTTATTATAATAAATAAAAATTTGGTATTTCAAAAGCTTTATTACTTTGATGTTTGCAATATGTCTATAAATTTTAAATCCCTTGAAATATTAAATAATGAAGCAAAAATAATCATATGCATTGCATATCATGCATCATATTACGCATATTTCTTGCATTTGTTATGCATACCCATGTGTCTTACCAAACTTCTTTACTTCATTCATCCACCTGACTCATCACTACAATACTCGGGCAAATTTCCAAAAGAAGATGGACAACTTAGAACAGGAAAATCGCGAGCTGCGCGAAGAAGTTTCTGCTTTGAAGGCCGGCTTGGCCAATTTGACTACTCTGATGGAAGATCTGGTGGTTACTCAGAATCATCCACCGAGTGTTCAACCTCAACCAACAAGAGAAAATACTGAAGTTCCGACTGTTCTTGTATCTGCTACTCCGGCTGTTGTTCAAAATCGCATGCCTCAAGGTTATCCATGGGGAATACCAGAGAATTTTGCACCTGAAGGTTTCAATCTTGGTCCTCAAGATACTCCATTGGTTCATATTGTTGTTACTCCGGCACCTCCTGTGGTGCATGTTGTTCCTTCTGCACCTCCTTCGATAAACATGGTTTCGTTCGTTAATGATAATGTGTGTCGCCCTTTTCCCTCCGCCAAGTGAAGACTTGGGTCTCTATGACAGAATGGATGATTTTCAAGAGCAGTTTGATAATATGCAAAGAGAGATGAAGGCTCTTAGGGGAAAAGAGCTATTTGGGTAGAATGTGAATGAGCTATGTTTGGTCCCGAATGTTAAGATACCTGCTAAGTTCAAGGTCCCGGAATTTGAGAAGTATAAGGGTAACACTTGCCCTCGTGCTCACCTGGTGATGTACGTAAGAAGAATGTCTACCCACACTGATGATCAACGTCTGCTAATTCACTTTTTTCAGGATAGTTTGACCGGCGCAACACTGAAATGGTCTATGAGTTTGGACAGTGCCAACATCCATACTTTTAATGATTTAGGAGAAGCATTCATCAAACAATACATGTACAATGTGGACATGGCGCCCGACCGTGACCAACTTAGGGCCATGGTACAGAAAGACATGGAATCATTCAAAGAGTATGCGCAGAGATGGCGCGAAGTAGCTGCCCAAGTGATTCCTCCCATGGAAGAGAAGGAGATGACTAAGATTCTTCTGAAGACGCTGGGAGATTTCTACTACGAAAGGATGGTAGCAAGCGCACCAAATCACCTTACTGAGATGGTAGGAATGGGTATTCGCCTAGAATAGGCTGTAAGAGAAGGCCGCTTAACGAAGAGTGAAGGATCTGGAGGTGTGAGAAAGCCATCTTATGGGTTTACCAAGAAGAAAGAAGGGGATGAAAATGATGTTATACAAGAGAAGAGGGTAAACGCCCCCAAAAGGAATTATCAACGTCACCAGCAAGTCGCCTCAGTTACTCCTGTTATGAATGCTGCCCCGACTACCGTTGCTTATCAAAGACCGTCCCAGCAGGGGAACCAAGGGAATAATCAAAGAAGGGAGAGTTATGACCCTATTCCCCTGAGCTATACAGAGCTACTACTGGCATTGATTCAGAAAAAGTTGGTTCAAACCCGACCACCTCCTGCCGTACCATCACCATTGCCTTGGTATTACAAGGCAGACTAAACGTGTGCTTTTCATAAGGGAGCACCAGGGAATAGTGTTGAGAATTGTTATCCTTTGAAGACTGAAGTGAAAAAATTGGTGAAGTCTGGAATTCTATCTTTCAAAGACATGGGACCTAATGTGAAAGATAATCCCCTACCCAAGCACGGGGGAGTAAATGTTGTAAATATGGTGGCCGGTTGTCCAGGAGACTTCCGGATTTTTGACATTAATCTTGTTAGAGGAGATTTTGTGAAAATTCACACAAACCTCTGTGAATTCAGCTACTATACGCATGACCACATCAGTTGTGCTATTTGCAGTACAGATATACAGGTTTGCGAGAAGATAAAGGCTGATTTACAAGAGATGATAGATAAGGGCTTAATTCATATAATCAGGCCTAGGGCAGAGTATGAAGAGGAAGTGAACATGGTTTCTGGATGTCCTGGTGAATTCAAATTTTTTGATGTGGAGCATTTGAATGAGGATCTCGTGTAGTTGCATGCTACCTTCTTCCATACGGCTGGTCAGGTGGAACACCAATATGGATCTTGCATAGTTTGCTGTCGAGATCCCCGAGGATGTTCAATTGTGAGGGAGGGTGTTAAGTTGCTGTTAGACAACGGAACTATCAAGATCACAAGTCAGAGGAATGATTATCATGAGGTTGATATGGTTGAAGTTTGTTTAATGGAAGAAGAGTCAGAGGAAGAGTATGCCTCCGCGGATGAGTATTTCTCTTTAGACGAAGATTCGCTTCCCAGAAATGGCTTTTTGATGATTGATTATGTTGAAGAAGGGGTAAATGTCATTGTACCTTGTTTTCGTGCACCCGCCCATCTTGAAGTGGAGTACCATAGCAAGCCAGTTGTTACCCCATTGGTAATTAGTTTGCCAGGTCCTATTCCCTACAAATCAGATAAGGTTGTGCCTTACAAATACAACACTACAATCTTAGAAGATGGGGTGGAAGTCCCCATCCAGCCAATGCCTGATGGTGGAAATATAGCTGAAAACAGCAGGGTGACTCGTAGCGGTCGTGTGTTTGCGCCGGTTGTTCGGAGAGATGTTGTTGCTGGAAAGAAAATTGTTGAGAATGATGAGCCTAAGAAGGCTATAGGAGAGACTAGTGGAGCTACATTAGAGAAAGAAGTGGATGATATTTTGAAGGTAATTAAGATGAGCGACTACAGAATTGTAGATCAGCTACTGCAGACTCTTTCAAAGATATCTATCCTAGCTTTATTAATGAATTCCTCCGCTCATAGAGAATCATTGATGAGAGTACTAGACCAAGCTTTTGTAGAGAGTGACATGCCATTAGATCAATTCAGCAGTGTAATTGGAAACATTACATCATGTAATAACTTGAGTTTCTGCGATGATGAATTACTAGATGAAGGGAGGAATCACAACCTGGACCTACACATATCTATGAACTGCAAGAATGATTCGCTATCTAATGTGCTAATTGATAATGGATCCGCGTTGAATGTTATACCGAGGAGTACACTCATGAAGTTGAAATATCAAGGAGCACCTATAGGCCGAGTGGCATCATTGTGAAAGCATTTGATGGGTCAAGGAAATCTGTCATCGGTGAAATGGACTTACCCATCCATATAGGACCGTATTTGTTCCAGATAACCTTCTAGGTCATGGACATTATTCCCGCATATAGTTGTTTGCTAGGACGACCATGGATACACGAAGCAGGGGCTGTCACTTCAACTCTACATCAGAAGCTAAAGTTTGTGCATGAAGGGAAGGTGGTGATCATAAATGGGGAGCAAGCGTTGTTGATATCTCTTTTGTTCTTGTGATCGGTGGGAATAGAACTGACTGTTTTGGAATGCTGGTTCGCGTTTGCGTATGTTTTCGCAAAATGTCGCGGTAAGCAAGAGTCGCCACCGTCTTTTATTTTATCCAACAAGGAAAGGACAAAAGCACAGAAAAATTCCTTTTCGAGATGTTTCTCGGGTTCGGGAGGTAGATTATAGAAAGGGAAGGTGTTAGCACCCTTTCTATCTGTGGTTATCCACAGGCTCTTAGGTACTTGCTCACTATGTTTTCAAAAGTATGCTTTTCTTTGTGTTTGTGGGTTTTGAAAAGAGTTTTGTTTGAAACTTCAATTTAACTCTTGCTTCTGTCCTCAAGAGTGTATGAAGTGTTTTTGAAAACTTTGTTCGAAAAAGAGTGTAAGTGCGAAAAAGGTTTTGTTTTGTTTTAAAAGGAGCAAGTACTTAAGAACATCTACCTACTCAAAAAGGAATTAAACTGTATAAATGTCCTTTAGAAAATGCCATCCCACTATTGAAGATTAGTGTGATACGGTGGGAGAACTGACTTGAGGTTTTGCGTTTTGTGTTCGCAAATGTTCGGTTTAGCAAGAGTCGCCACCGACTTTTTATTTTATCCTAAGGAAAGGTTAAAAAGCACAGGAAAAACCTTTGAGATGTTTTCTTGGGTTCGGGGAGTAGATTATAGAAAGGGAAGGTATTAGCACCCTTTTTATCCATGGTTATCCATGGGCTCTTAGTTACTTTCTTAGATCACTTGCCTTTTGCTTTTCAATTGTTTTAAATAGTGCTTTGTGTGTGGTTTTGAAAAATGTTTCGAAAAAGATGCCTTGTCTAGGCAACCATTGTAACAATTCTTGTTTGAATGTTTTACAAAGGTGTTTGTCTTTTTGAAAAGATGTTTCAATGTTTTTTGAAAGTTTGTTTTGAAATTGTATGAGATGTGTGTTTGTGAAGTGTGTTTTTTTTTGAAAAATGGCAAGGATTGTTTTGCAAGTTTGGTCAAGTAACCAAGAGCTATCTACCCTAAATTTCTCAAAGATCTTTCTTATGTTTTAACCCTTTTAACAGTGTTGTTTCACCATTGTATTTGGTGAACAACCTTGTGTTAGGATGTTAACGGGACGGGCGCGGGTCATCGTATAGACCATGAATGCAAAAGTGTCAAGTATTTTGGCAATTTTCTTGAGGGGCTATGAACATTTTGTTTAGGCATCAAGATAGTGTCATCGAGGGACTATGATCATTTTGTTTGTTTTTGTTTTGCCAAAGTACTTGACATGCAAACATGACCCATTTTTGAAGGCAACAAATGGAGTAACCCTAAGGGTGCAAGTGTGCATTGGGTTTGTTTTTCATGCATGTTCATATTGAGTTAGGTCAAGCTATTTCTTGGTTTTATTTGCATACAAACCCTAGGTCTATCATGGCATAATTTGGAAACTTTTAAATGTGCGAGAATTTAAAGTCCTAAATTATTACAACATGATTATGGGGATGGGGATACAAGTTTGATTTGGGGGATATTTGACAAGGAAATAAAATCTAAGTTATTACAACCATATCGAATGTATAGGATACAAATATTTAATATTTAAATAAGTACAAATAAATAAAATATCAAAATGCAATGTATTATGCAAAAAAGATTGTTTATGTATGTGAAAAAGTTTTCATGTTTGAAGTATAAACAAAATAAAAGAAGTCATTTTTTTGGTTATTTTTATGGTTTAGGGCTAAACCCTAATTTTGAATAAATAGTATTATTTATTAAGTGTATACAATATATATTAATTTTATACAAAAAATAAAAAGTATATTGTAAAAAAGTATTTTTGATGTCAAATATTAAATAAAAATAAAAATGTATTATTTCTATATTTTTGTCCTAAATATTTAATAAAATATGTATATGTATATTTATATATATTTAATATGCTAAATATGTACAAAAAATAAAATATTAATTATTTACAAAAATGTATATTTTCGAAAATGTTTTCAAAATGTAAACAAAAAATAATAACTGAAAAATAAATATTTTTGTATTATTTTTTTAGGGTTTTAAATAAAAAGGTTTTATATTGTTTCATATATATGTTTAAAAAGTAAATAAATGCCAAATAAATGTAAAAAAAGGTGGAAAAATATTTTTAGTGTTTTTTATGTTTGAGTCAAAAATATAAAATCAGAATCAAAAAGAAAAATGCAAAAATAACAAATATTTCACATAATGGGCCAGGGGGTGCAAATGGAAAAAAAAAGGGGTGCAAAAAGCAAGCTGACTCAGGCCCAGCCCAAGCCAACGCTGTCTTCAACCTCCAGCTCTGTTTGAACAACAAAAAACGCGCGTTTTCCTTGCTTCATACAAACTCCTGATTCCTTGATTTTTAGCCAAAACTCATAACACAAACAATGTAGAGCATCAAACCACGATTTCAAACATATAAAATACTTGACCTAACTCTAAGAAACCAGGGAGAATTTCATCACCCCCAATTTCTGACCTAGTTTTTCTTCAATGTTCATGGCTAAAATTCTCACAGCATGCTTAATATAAATGAAAATTAAACACATGTATGGCTTCAGGGCTATGAGTAGAACATGTTTCATTCACAAACCTAAGCTTAATCATGCCTGGATAGAGAGATAGAAGTCCATGGATTACCTGTTTCAGCTTGACTTTAACAGAGCAATGTAGCAACCTTCAATGGAGTTTGAGCTTTGGTTGAGCTTGCCTGAAGTCCAAGGATGCTTCCCAAAGACCTAGCTTGCTTTGAAACCACCTGTATCGTGCTGTAGAAGTTCACCTGCACAGCTTGAAAGTAAAAATGGCAAACGTGGTTAGGGGTGTTACAGCTTGAGTTTAAGGCTTGGGATAGTTTTAGTGGATGGTATGGAATGTGTTTGGACATGTTTTAGCCAAAGCGCACGAGTGGATTGAGTTGTGGACCTCAATCTACAGCAGATGCCCTGTTTTTGCAGCAAGGTGGTGTTTTGGGGTATCAGAAGGTATGAGGGATCAATGAATCATGCCTTAGGTCTGTTTTTGTGTATGGAAAAGGTTCATAAAGTTTGTTTTGGCTCTGGTTTGCAGGAAGTGAAAGTTGGATAACTTTTGCAATGTTTCTTGTTTTTGAAATAAAGAAACTCAAGTTGACAATGCAGGCCTGTGAACCCTATCCTCTATGCTGCAGCATTTGTCCTTGATAAGTGGGATATGTGTACAAATTTTGGCCTCAAAGATCTGCCTTTGCCTCAAAGATTTGGAACTTGACATAAAGTATCACTTTACAAAAATGACAATTTTGCTTTTTCCAAATAAGGGTTAGTTTAGCATGTAATGTCCAAAGGGATGAAATAAAACCTTAACACAATGGTTAGGCATTCAATTAAGGAGTGTAAACTTGGTCTTGAGGCCTGCAAGCTAGCATAAACCATGCTGACTTGAAAATGCAAGTTGTGATGAACATGCCTTGGCCATGGACAAAAGTGAGTTTTGGCCAACTTTGCAAATTCGATTCTCTCTAACCACAAGGGTGTTTGAGAAGTTCTTGGACAATTTGGAAAGCTTGGAATGTGTACTACAATCCATATTTGTAATGCAAATTGAAACTCCAAGTGGAACCATGTGAAAAATGGCCAAGAAGTTGGACAAAAATCCTGCCTAGAATAGGGCAAAATTTCTCTAAGTTAAAAATGTTTGGCACCCTTGTTCCAAAAATAATAACTTGAGATACAAGCTTCATTTGAGAAAACTTTTTGAATCAAAGTTGTAGATTTTGAAATGGACTACAATTTTCGTGTTTCAAGTTTTGTTTGAATCCATTTGCATCTTGGTGAAAAAATGGGACAAAGTTAGGAAAAAATAAGAAAATTTCATAACTTAGAAAATTTATGTTATGAAATTTCTTCATTTTAAACCCTAATTTGCAAATTTGGGTTTCTTGATGAAAAAGTTTCATAGTTTGACATGTCTTGATGAAAAATGAATCTTGGCACTTAATTTTGATCAAAAAGTCAAAGTTTGACTTTTCATTATACAGTCAAATTTTGATCAGTTGACTGAAAAATTCATCTGTCAATCCTATGCATTTGAAATCTTTTGAACTTGTTGAATGGGTCAAGACAATACCATTGAGTCCTTGAGTCCATATGTGAGCTTGGTTTGCCATTGGTTAGGTTAAACCATCAAAAATTGCCTTTGTGCAGTCAAAACCCTAAAAATGACCATTTTGCCCTTTTGGTGATCTGATCAAATTTCTTGTGGAATTGTGATCCAAACTTGACCAAATGGTTCATGTGAGTTCATTATGTTGATGTGGGTCAAAATTCATGAGGTTTGACTGTCAATTGGCCACAGTTGACTTTTTCCCCAATACAACTGATTTCTAGGTCAACTGTCCAATTGATTGGGCAAAGATTTGAATCAAGGCTTGAAACTTGGTATGGATAAACTTGTGAATCCAACATGAAGCATGAAAGTCAATTTGGGAATTTTAGGTCAAAACAACCCTGTGCAAACTCAAACCCTAATTTGGGTCAACAGTGCAAGGAGGGGTCTTGGGCAGAGCAAACCCTAACTTGATCTTGAGTCCCAAGAGTCTTGTGATGAGAAAAATGTTGATGAAATGAGAGGGAAAATTTTGGGGTACAACAGTTGCCCCTGTTCAATCTTCTTGAACCTGAAGAGTTAGATTGGCAAGATTTCCTTTCGCGACTCGAAGGTAAAAGAGGATTGGACACTAGAGTGCCCGTAAATTTGCACTCGTCAAAGCGTAGTTTGAGGGAATGGGCTTAAATATGCCATTTGGAGATGGGCTTAAAGATGACATATGGAAAGTGAAAGAATATTTTCGGGGGATGGGCTTAAAGATGCCATCTGGAATGTATGTTGAACTGTTAGGTTGTTGGTGAGCAATAGATTGACATCCATATTTGGAAGCATCCGTAAACTGTTTTCAAAAGTTGAAGTTGAAGCTTATTAATCTTATCCTGAAAAGGGTAAAATATTAGCTGGAACACAAAGTTATGTTGCATGAAATGTATGATGCAATATATATGTTATATCAATTTTATGATATATGAATGTAGTGAATGCGCATGTAAGCTGATGAGCTGTCTTGCTGAGGATAGGTGAATCCTGGATAGCTGAAGATAATAGATTCTTGATTGCTACAGGGGAAAGTGAATCCTTGACTACTGCAGGGGATTGTAAGAATCTTTTTATCGTTGAAAATGAGAAGTCCTGGGACCACTGTTGGGGACTCAGGAGCTTGGGTTGTATTCCACTTCGAGAATGAGAATCTTCATTCTATTGGGAAGTATCAGGAACTCAGGTTATCTGCCACTTTGAGAATGAGAATCTTCATTCTGTTGGGGATATCAGGAATTCAGGTTATATGCCACTTTGAGAATGAGAATCTTCATTCTGCTGGGAATATCAGGACTTCAGGTTATATGCCACTTTGAGAATGAGAATCTTCATTCTGTTGGGGATATCAGGAATTCAGGTTGTATGCCACTTTGAGAATGAGAATCTTCATTTTGTTGGGGATATCAGGAATTCAGGTTATATGCCACTTAGAGAATGAGAATCTTCATTCTGTTGGGGATATCAGGAATTCAAGTTATATGCCACTTTGAGAATGAGAATCTTCATTCTGTTGGGGATATCAGGAATTCGGGTGTATGCCAATCTACTGGGGTTTCAAGGATGAGAGTCTTCATTCTGTTAAGGGTCAGAAATTGGGAGTATACCAATCTTCTGAGGTTTCAAGGATGAGAGTCTTCATTCTATTAAGGGTCAGAAATTGGGAGTATACCAATCTTCTGAGGTTTCAAGGATGAGAGTCTTCATTCTGTTAAGGGTCAGAAATTGGGAGTACCAATCTTCTGAGGTTTTAAGGATGAGAGTCTTCATTCTGTTAAGGGTCAGAAATTGGGAGTATACCAATCTTCTGAGGTTTTAAGGATGAGAGTCTTCATTCTGTTAAGGGTCAGAAATTGGGAGTATACCAATCTTCTGAGGTTTCAAGGATGAGAGTCTTCATTCTATTAAGGGTCAGAAATTGGGAGTATACCAATATTCTGAGGTTTTAAGGATGAGAGTCTTCATTCTGTTAAGGGTCAGAAATTGTGAGTATACCAATCTTCTGAGGTTTTAAGGATGACAGTCTTCATTCTGTTAAGGGTTAGAAATTGGGAGTATACCAATCTTCTGAGGTTTCAAGGATGAGAGTCTTCATTCTGTTAAGGGTCAAAAATTGGGAGTATACCAATCTTCTGAGGTTTCAAGGATGAGAGTCTTCATTCTGTTAAGGGTCAGAAATTGGGAGTATACCAATCTTCTGAGGTTTCAAGGATGAGAATCTTCATTCTGTTCAGGGTCAGAAATTGGGAGTATACCAATCTTCTGAGGTTTCAAGGATGAGAATCTTCATTCTGTTAAGAATCAGAAATTGGGAGTATACCAATCTTCTGAGGTTTCAAGGATGAGAATCTTCATTCTGTTAACGGTTAACTGT
This sequence comes from Vicia faba, assembly GCA_948472305.1. Classification (NCBI taxonomy): domain Eukaryota; kingdom Viridiplantae; phylum Streptophyta; class Magnoliopsida; order Fabales; family Fabaceae; genus Vicia; species Vicia faba. Next base: position 1,517,214,136 of record OX451741.1, on the reverse strand, counting down.
TATTTGGTCGATCTCCAGGCTTTCACAGAAACTTGTATTGCTATCTGGTCGTAATCCAAGCTTCACAATAACTTGTTGAGCTGCTATCCGGTCGAACCCGGGCTTCACGGCTTGTGTTAAAGATATACCACTATCTGGTCGACTCCAGGCTTCGTAGTATTCTTGGCTGTTGTCTGGTCGTAATCCAGGCTTCACAGAAACTTATATTGTCATCTGGTCGTAATCCAGGCTTCACAATAACTTGTTGAGCTGCTATCCGGTCAAATTCGGGCTTCACGGCTTATGTTAAAGATATACCACTATCTGGTCGACTCCAGGCTTCGTAGTATTCTTGGCTGCTGTCTGGTCGTAATCTTGGCTTCACAGAAACTTGTATTGCCATCTGGTCGTAATCCAGGCTTCACAATAACTTGTTGAGCATTAAACTATTATCCGGTCGAATCCGGACTTCATAGCTTGCTCTTAGGAGATACCATTATCTGGTCGTAATCCAAGCTTCGCGGTAGTCTGACACTGTTATCTGGTCGTAATCCAGGCTTCACAATATGCTGTAGAGATCAAGATACTATCCGGTCGGATCCAGGCTTCATAATTTGAATTTTGTGAGAATTTGATCTTTGACGACCGTAACTTCCAACAGGTGATGAAGAAAATTTTTGAACGCTCTTGAATTCCAGCAGGTGATGAAGGAATTTTTGATGATGACCGCAACTTCCAGCAGGTGATGAAGGAAATTTTTGAACGCTCTTGAAACTTGAAATGTAATTTGTTTTGGAGAATAAATCCTTGACAAATGTTGGGGAAATAAACCCATGACTGCAGGTCTGCTAGAGAGGTGATGAACTCCTTGAGGACGCTTGAATGTCTTTTCAAAAAGATTTCGGAGAGGTTTCATCACTGCACCTAGTATCTGATGCTTGTGATATTTCCAGGACACTTGGACTGCATGTAACCCTTTGATGAGATTGACGTTTAAATTCCCCAAGTGATGGTGAGGGAGACTTCCCCCCAAGTTCACTAAACTTTGAAAGATTTGTTGAAATCTTGACTGGACTTCCCCAAGTTAACTGAACTTTGAAAGATCTGTTGAAACCTTGACTGGACTGCCCCAGGTTAATTGAACTTTGAAAGATTTGTTGAAATCTTGACTGGACTGCCCCAGGTTAACTGAACTTTTAAAGATCTGTTAAAACCTTGACTGGACTGCCCCAGTTTAACTGAACTTGGAAAGATTTGTGGAAATCTTGACTGGACTGCCCCAGGTTAACTGAACTTGGAAAGATCTGTTGAAACCTTGACTGGACTGCCCCAGGTATGCTGGATAGTGACATGTCATGCCCCCTTGTTGATAGAAGATTTGTCAATGGAAGTATCATCCTTTTTGAAATGATTTTTCTCACTGAGAGGGCTTTTGTTCACTGGATATTCGTTGTGTGAATTTCTCCGCTGTCAAACAAATAGCCAAATGCAAACAGTGATATTCAAGTAATGCAAAGTTTATGTTTGTCTCGAATTTTTTGAAAAAATGTGTTTTTTAGCAGAAAACTTTTCATCACAAGGTTTAGGGCAAAGCCTTACAGGAGTCAGAATACCTTTTGTAACAGTATGCTTTCGAACTAACCCATGCTTCAATTAGGACTTTTGAAGGGTTGTAACGTGGCTTGGTTCACGGTTTAAGAAACAAAGGATAAAGGCTCAAAGTATATTTGTACCCACCCGCTCTTCGTGATGTCCTTCAGTCCTAAACTCAGTTAATTGTACGTCGAACTCTATTCGAGTTTGGAACGACTTTTTGGTGATGGCTCACACAAGTTGGATTTTGGAAGGCAGTCATCATCTCTTTTTTTTTGCAACATTTTTCATGTTGTTGAGGATTTGTAATGACCTCGTTCTTTTTGATTTATCATCCCTAACTTTTGCCTGACGGTTCCTGTTTTTGAGATTACAGTCAGCGGGATGCCCCAGCTTTCTTAAGCCTCCTTTATAGGTTTTGGCTCAGTGGGCTCTTCTCTTTTGAGAGGTAATGACTGCCTATGAGATAAGGAACCATCACTGTCTTTTGATTCCCAAGGAATGTTTTTTGATGTCATTCGTTTGTATTACAAACTGAGAGTTTGCGACTTCAATGCGTATCTTTTTTTGAATTAACTGAGAGACTACCCTGCCCCAGGTTTAAATCAAAGGTTTCAATTTGTTTAGAACAGAAAACTCCTACTTCTTTGGCTCGAAGGGGTTGACTAGGGATTATCTTCCTTATAACTCCGGTGTTTAGGATTTGAAAGAAATGCCTGTACATCACCAGCGAGGTCTGTTCAAAAGCATACTGTATGAGATTATGGTATTGTTTCGTCATCCTCCCTCTAAAGGCTTGTAGCTTTTTATCAAGAGTTAAACATTATAAAGAAAGCATAAGAATAGTGAAAACGAATGGATGAATTCAAGACAAACATATGCAATTCATTAATGAAACAAAGTTTGACATCAACAGATAATTGTTCGAATAATAAAAGAAATTACAACTTTAAAATTCAAAAGGAACAAAAGTCTCTCAGTTCGAGCTTTGTCACTTCAGGTGGAGAAACCCTTAACGGAAGATTTTCATCTCGCCATCCGGCATGAATTTCAGCACTCCATTGTCAATCAAGTCTTGGATCTTGTTTTTCAAAGCCCAACAGTCGTCAGTGTCATGTCCAGGGCTATAGGAGTGGTATACACAAAAGGCATCGGGGTGATAGCTAGGAGCAGAGGTATTGGGCTTCCGAATAGGATCCCTTAAAGTAGTCAGATTAACTTCCAACAAGCTTCCAGTATTAGAGATGATGGTATGTCAGTCTCAGTGAACTGTCTTCCAGACGTATTTTTCTTACGCTGATTACCCTGTTGACATTGGCAAGGTTGTTGATGGGCTTGTGACCCTGAAGCAAGTAGAGGAGCCTTTCCCTTGTCTTCTTGTCTCAAAGGGGGTTGAATGATGACTTGATCTTCAATCCTAGGTGTTTTCCCCACTTGGTTGTCCCGGAGCAGTCTATTGACGAGAACCCTGAGCTCCTCTTGTCTTTGAGCCAAGTCCTGGATGAGAGCCATCTGGCCCACCAGTTGTCCCATCATCTGGATCCTCATTGCAGTCAGCTCAAACTGAAGTTCTGCCAACTGATCACTCCTGGCATTACTTGAATTCCCCTGGACCATGCCCCTTGTGAGGAGAGCTTTCACTTCTTCTTGCCCCTGGGACAGGGTTAAGAACATTTCTTGAAGTTGAGCATTTTGATCCTAGATATCCTTGACAGTCCTCTCTAGAGCCATCTCTACTGAAATAAACAGTAGGAGAATAAGGAAACCTGAAAAGGAAAAACTGTTATGATGCAATGCATGATATGTGGATGCATATTTTCAAGAACCTCTCGGGGTAAACACAAGAAAATGTTAGAGGTTGAATTTTGATCAACATCTTTGATTGGAGAACTTTGTGATGGTGGATGTCTTTCCACGAGAATCAAGCTCACCATGTCGAGTGGGTCATAGCCCCTGATTCAAGTTGTTGCACTTGATATTTGATGGCATTTGTTTTAGAGGAGAACCCTCTTGCCCTTTGGTAGACGCCTGGTTCAATGTGACCCTGCATCAAAAGACCCTCGAGATCCTTGAAATGGTTATTGTAAATGCTATGGTATGATGTTATGATGTTATGTACATGTATGCAAAAGCAAGTAAGTGTATATACAGGTAATCATATTCACACAGATCAAACAAGTCCTTAGGTTTAGGCTTGCGTGGGGTGTAGGTAAGTACCCTCTTGAAGTCAGTTGGCTCAACCTGTCCTAAAATAGAAACCGGGTTCTAAGGAGCTCAATATCACTGGATTATTTTCTGTGTTCATTGTTTTGGTTTAGCCACTTAACTGGTGACCAAAATATCCCAAGAAAACAATCCTCAATGAGTGTAGTATCGAGTATCTACCAACTTCGGACTGCACCAAAGTCGGTTATCTCACTACCCCTAAAAAGGCCAAGATGGTCAATTAAGGTTCTAAGAGTTTGTTAGTGCTTCATGACATCACTCAACGACCCCATATTCTCCTTGACTACTCAAGGGCTACCGGTACTCACAAATATGTCACACTAACATAGCTAATGCTTCAACCATGTCGGTATACCCCGCACAGTTCCCTCACAGTTTATTGCTATTTACCTAAAAAGGTGCCCCCAAATCCGGGTGTAGGATTTAACAAACCCAAACAAGGAACCCAAAAAGTAAAGCAATCAAAGCAAACAAAGTAAGCATGTAAAGGTGATCTAAAACCCTAAGGTAACCCCACTTTTAGAAATCTCCCCAGCAGAGTCGTCAGTTCTATGATACGGTGGGAGAACTGACTTGAGGTTTTGCGTTTTGTGTTCGCAAATGTTCAGTTTAGCAAGAGTCGCCACCTACTTTTTATTTTATCCTAAGGAAAGGTTAAAAAGCACAGGAAAAACCTTTGAGATATTTTCTTGGGTTCGGGGAGTAGATTATAGAAAGGGAAGGTATTAGCACCCTTTCTGTAACACCTCTTCTACATAACCCGCGAATATATTAATTAAATCAGAGTAACATGGAAAACAGGGATGTCACAATTCAGGATAAATAAAAAAACCTCAAATCTACAGTTATCGTGCTTTACTGAAGGAATTATTAAGATAAATATTCAAATCAACATCATGTTCTACAAAGCGGAAATGTCTCAAAACCGGAATAACTTCACTTCATAAGTATTCCCAACATAAATTAAACAATAGAGTATAAAATAAAACTCATCATTCAAACGTTTCCCCCAGTGTTACAACCTATCAGAGCACGACACTGACACACGGACTTAAAGTAACATAGCTCTAGAGCCATCCTCACCAACTCCTGAGCTGCTAACTTTAATCTGAAATCATTAAAGTAAGGGTGATATTTCTCATAATTATAATGCATTATAAGCTTCTCAATCAACAGTATATCACAAGCATATTATTTCACCCATTTTAGCATAAATTCAGATTCAACACACAGTTCCAATCATACAAGTCATTATGCACAAATCAATAATCAACCAAAGAATTGTAAGACTGGAAGACATCCTAACATGTTACAATCCCATGCAAACACAAATGCAGACATAATGCATGTGGTACCAATCACGTGACCAAGTCACCCAACACTGATCCATCATCAACCGGATACAGCAACCATTGATTCGTCCATAAACACCGGACACGAATCCAGCTGATCCATCATCAACCGGATACAACAACCATCGATTCGTCCATAAACACCAGACACGAATCCAGCCTAACCACCCATCATCACCCGGGTATCGGTTAACGGCAATACAATTCAAATTCCACACAATGGGAATTAACTTCACCAAAACAATGCATATGCATGCACATCACCAGCATGCAACATCAAATCAGTTTATGAAATACATCAATTTATCATAACTGAACCAAAACCAAAAGAAACATGATATCATTATCTATCATACACACATCAAACAGCATAAACATGCACTTCATCCACAAGGACCTGATACAATCAATTATCATGGATACACCATTGCATATACACCAAATATGCACATAATAACAAACCGCATAATCGGAAAGTCAACATCAAATCAACGGAATATGATGACAACATAATTCCAAATAATGCCAAAACTAATATATCACATGATCACATCTCAATCATAATGGATAGTAGGCACAACACATAAGTATCAGTTCTCATTCACCAAATCAGAACAACTTACGAACAATTCTACATCATTCTCAAAATCCCAAAGTTTACAAAAATCTGGAATTCGAATCTTTTTAAAATAATTTTCTTAAAATGATATTTTTCTTATTTTATAAGATAGTATTTTTAATTTAAGAAATACTGCCGAAAACGGCATTCAAATGGGACTTACGGTTTGAAAGTTATGAATTTTCAAAGTTTAATATTTTTCAAAAAGTTACAGCCAAACCCGGTTCCTACATATACAGGAACCGGTTCCTGCGAAGCTCAAAAACCACCTTTCTGGAAAATGTATGGGAACCCGGTTCCTACCTATACAGGAACCGGTTCCTACGTAAAAAGTCAGTTTCTTCACAAATTTTACACTGGGAACCCGGTTCCTACCTATACAGGAATCGGTTCCTACGTGCGTTTTTACAAGTTTTTGTAAATTTTCACAGTGGAACCCGGTTCCTCCCCATTGGGAACCGGTTCCCACGACCTGCAGAGCCAAAAACTATTATTTTTGACAGCATCGTGTATCTCAGTCCATTCCTTTTCATTCCCATACGAATTATAACAGTAGGAACACCAAAATGCAACCAATACACATCAATACAACATCATCAATCATCTTTCCATCATTCCTATTAATTATTCATCACATTAATGGTTCCAATTCCTATAATCTGACACAATTAGGGACAAATTCTACAAACCTAGAATTCCAAAAATCGAGATTCCTAACATGCTTAATCAATTCTATTGATCTAAAAATCTATAAGGCATATTAAATAATTGAAATCACTCCTTACCTCGCGAAGATCCTTCGAATTCACGGCATTTGGCTTTTTCCTCTCTTCTCTTCTCTTCTCCAATTTCACGTACAATGAGTTTTCCAAATAACCTCTTTTTCTTTTCCTTTTTATCCTTCTTTTATATTCCTATTATTATTTTCCAAATAATAGAAATAAATTAGTTATTATTTAGTAGAGCTTTTTACTTCACACACCTCTAATTCAACTTTACACCCCCCGGTCTTCCTTTTTAATTTCATAATTAATTCATCCATTTAATCCAAAATATTATTAATTAAGCCTTTAATTAATTTAATAATTAAATTCCTAATTATTTAACACTTGAATTAATTTGGGGTGTCACAACTCTCCCCAACTAAAAGAGTTTTCGTCCTCGAAAACATACCTTAGACGAACAGTTCAGGATACGAGTCCTTCATCTGACTCTCCAGCTCCCAAGTGACATTTCCATCTGCTGGTCCTCCCCAAGCCACTCTTACCAACGCGATCTCCTTGCCTCGCAACTGTTTCAACTTCCGATCCTCAATTCTCGCAGGTACCGCTTCCACAGTCAAATTCTCTCGTACCTGTATATCGTCTACCCGAATCTCATGAGACGGATCAGCAATGTACTTCCTCAACTGAGATACATGAAAAACATCATGCAAATTTGCAAGTGATGGTGGCAAAGCAATCTGATAAGAAACTTTCCCAACTCTCTCGGTAATCTGAAACGGACCAATAAAATATGGAGTCAACTTCTTTGACTTCAAAGCTCGACCAATACCAGTCATCGAAATAACTCGCATAAAAACATGTTCTCCTTCGCTAAACTCAAGATCTTTCCTCCTCTTATCGTGATAACTTTTCTGACGACTCTGAGAAGTCCTCATCTTCTCCTGAATCATCTTAATCTTTTCTGAAGTCTGTTGGACAATTTCCGGTCCAATCACAACACTCTCTCCAGATTCATGCCAACACAACGGTGTCCGACACCTCCTACCATACAATGCCTCAAACGGAGCCATACCCATGCTCGAATGAAAACTATTGTTGTAGGTAAACTCAATCAATGGTAGATAACTATCCCAATCTCCACCTTTCTCCAACACACAAGCTCTTAACAAATCTTCCAACGACTGAATCGTTCTCTCCGTCTGACCATTTGTCTGTGGATGATAAGCGGAACTCAAACGCAACTTAGTACCCAAAGCTTCTTGCAATCCCGTCCAGAATTTATATGTAAACCTAGGATCTCGATCCGACACAATACTAGAAGGAATACCGTGCAAACTCACAATCTTCTCAACATACAATTCTGCCAACCTTTCCATCGGATAATCCATTTTTATCGGAATAAAGTGAGCAGATTTCGTCAACCGATCAACAATATCCCAGATAGAATCACAATTCTTCGATGTCCTTTGCAAACCAGACACAAAATCCATAGAGATTCCATCCCATTTCCATTCCAGAACAAACAACGGTTCCATCAATCCTGACAGTTTCTGATGCTCAATCTTCGACTTCTGACAAACCAAACAAGCATACACAAACTCAACAATTTCCTTTTTCATTCCCGGCCACCAAAACAACTTCTTCAAATCATGGTACATTTTAGTAGCACCAGGATGAATACTCAATCCACTATGATTTCCTTCTTCCAAAATACTCTTCCTAATCTCTGCAACATCCGGAACACACACCCTATTACCAAATCTCATAACACCATTCTCATCAATCCGGAACTTACCTCCTTGACCTTGATTGATCAATGTCAATTTATCAACTAACCCAACATCGGACTTCTGTCCATTCCGAATTTCTTCCAGAATACCACTAGTCAGTTTCAACATACCCAATTTCACACTATTCGGAGTAGTTTCACATACCAAACTTAAATCTCTGAACTGCTCAACCAAATCTAACTCACGGACCATTAACATCGACATATGCAAGGACTTCCTACTCAAGGCATCCGCAACAACGTTTGCCTTACCAGGATGGTAATTCAAACTGAAATCATAATCCTTTAGAAATTCTAACCATCTCCTCTGCCTCATATTCAACTCTTTCTGATCAAAGAGATACCTCAGACTTTTGTGATCACTGAACACCTCAAACCGAGAACCATATAAATAATGCCTCCACAACTTCAAAACAAACACAACAGCTGCCAACTCAGAATCATGAGTCGGATAATTCCTTTCATGTACTTTCAATTGTCTCGAAGCATAAGCCACCACCTGCTTATCTTGCATCAACACACCACCTAATCCCATTAATGATGTATCACAATACACAACAAAAGACTTAGTCGGATTTGGCAAAATCAAGATCGGAGCACTTGTCAACCTCCTCTTCAGCTCTTGAAATCCTTTATCACATTCAACATCCCAAACAAACATCTGACCCTTCCTGGTCAACTTAGTCAACGGTAACGCTAATTTGGAAAATCCTTCTATAAACTTCCTGTAATAACCTACAAGACCCAGAAAACTACGGATCTCAGAATCATTCTTCGGTGCTTCCCACTGAGATACTGCTTCTACCTTCGTAGGATCCACAACAATTCCATTCTTGGAAATTACATGGCCAAGAAAACTTACTTCACTTAACCAGAATTCACACTTGGACAACTTCGCATAAAGCTTCTTCTCTTTCAACAATTCCAACACAACTCTGAGATGTTCTGCATGCTCTTCATCGCTCTTCGAATAAATTAGAATATCATCAATGAACACCACCACAAACTTATCAAGATACGGATGAAATATCCTGTTCATATACTCCATGAAAACACCAGGTGCATTAGTAACTCCAAACGCATAACAAAATACTCATAATGTCCATACCTCGTTCTAAATGCAGTTTTCTGAATATCTTCCGACTTCACACGAATCTGATGATATCCAGATCTCAGATCAATCTTACTAAATACACAAGCTCCAACTAGTTGATCCATCAAATCATAGATCCTCGGCAAAGGATACCGATTCTTGATTGTAACTTTATTCAGCTGTCTGTAATCAACGCATAATCTCATTGAACCTTCTTTCTTCTTAACCAATAACACCGGAGCACCCCACGGCGAAACACTCGGACGAATAAACTTCTTCTCAAACAAATTCTCAATTTGACTCTTCAACTTTCTCAATCTAGAAGCAGGCCTCTTATAGGCATCCTCGAATTCGAACTAGTTCTAGTAACAAAACCCATTAAGACTTCACCTTGCACTCTCACACCGTTCCACTTACTTCATCACGGAACACTTCATAAAAAAAATTACATCCAATAGGTCACATGCCTTTATCTTGCTCTCGCCGAGATCTAAATCTCTCGTTACGCAAACCATAACGCTTCTCTTCTTGCCGACTCAACTAATTTCACACACTGTAAAGCTGGCACAATAAGTACATCCCATCCAACGCGATCCCGACTACCATTAACAAGAGATTAAGGGTGATTAGTTCCTCAATTTGTCAATAGATAGTCAACAATCATGAGGTGGCATCAATCATTGTTACCAAACCACAACAGCATCTTCAATCTTACCCTTCAAGCTACTTAAACATAACCATGCTTGAAGCATCAACTGCTCGGCAATACTTACATCTTACAATCGACGGTATACTGAACCACCCCTTGCACAAAACTTCAGAGAAGAAACTTCTCCCCCACTTATTTCACACGTACCTCTGCAGACAACGAAAAGGAAACAATCAAGTACCGACAGTGTTTCACACACATGTCGCATACCAAAAGGGAGTAAACACATAAACAACTTGGCCGATAGACCGACCTGCTCTGATACCACTATTGTAACACCCCTTCTACATAACCCGCGAATATATTAATTAAATCGAGTAACATGGAAAACAGGGATGTCACAATTCAGGATAAATATAAAAACCTCAAATCTACAGTTATCGTACTTTACTGAAGGAATTATTAAGATAAATATTCAAATCAACATCATGTTCTACACAACGGAAATGTCTCAAAACCGGAATAACTTCACTTCATAAGTATTCCCAACATAAATTAAACAATAGAGTATACAATAAAACTCATCATTCAAACGTTTCCCCCAGTGTTACAACCTATCAGATCACGACACTGACACGCGGACTTAAAGTAACATAGCTTTAGAGCCATCCTCACCAACTCCTGAGCTGCTAACTTTAATCTGAAATCATTAAAGTAAGGGTGAGATTTCTCATGATTAACATGCATTATAAGCTTCTCAATCAACAGTATATCACAAGCATATTATTTCACCCATTTTAGCATAAATTCAGATTCAATATACAGTTCCAATCATACAAGTCATTATGCACAAATCAATAATCAACCAAATAATTGTAACACTGGAAGACATCCTAACATGTTACAATCCCATGCAAACACAAATGCAGACACAATGCATGTGGTACCAATCACGTGACCAAGTCACCCAACACTGATCCATCATCAACCGGATACAGTAACCATTGATTCGTCCATAAACACCAGACATGAATCCAGCTGATCCATCATCAACCGGATACAGCAACCATCGATTCGTACATAAACACCGGACACGAATCCAGCCTAACCACCCATCATCACCCGGGTATCGGTTAACGGCAATACAAGTCAAATTCCACACAATGGGAATTAACTTCACCAAAACAATGCATATGCATGCACATCACCAGCATGCAACATCAAATCAGTCTATGAAATACATCAATTTATTATAACTGAACCAAAACCAAAAGAAACATGAGAACATTATCTATCATACACACATCAAATAGCATAAACATGCACTTCATCCACAAGGACCTGATACAATCAATTATCATGGATACACCATTGCATATACACCAAATATGCACATAATAACAAACCGCATAATCGGAAAGTCAACATCAAATCAACGGAATATGATCACAACATAATTCCAAATAATGCCAAAACCAATATATCACATGATCACATCTCAATCATAATGGATAGCAGGCACAACACATAAGTATCAGTTTTCATTCACCAAATCAGAACAACTTACAAACAATTCTACATCATTCTCAAAATACCAAAGTTTACAAAAATCGGGAATTCGACTCTTTTTAAAATAATTTTCTGAAAATAATATTTTTCATATTTTATAAGATAGTATTTTTAATTTAAGAAATACTGCCGAAAACGGCACTCAAATCGGACTTACGGTTTGAAAGTTATGAATTTTCAAAGTTTAATATTTTTCAAAAAGTTACAGCAGAACCCGGTTCCTACATATACATGAACCGGTTCCTGCGAAGCTCAAAAACCACCTTTCTGGAAAATGTATGGGAACACGGCTCCTACCTATACAGGAACCGGTTCCTACGTAAAAAGTCAGTTTCTTCAAAAATTTTACACTGGGAACCCGGTTCCTACCTATACAAGAACCGGTTCCTACGTGCGTTCTTGCAAGTTTTTGTAAATTTTCAAAGTGGAACCCGGTTCCTCCCCACTGGGAACCGGTTCCCACGACCCACAGAGCCAAAAACTGCTATTTTTGACAACATCATGTATCTCAATCCATTCCTTTTCATTCCCATACGAATTATAACAGTAGGAACACCAAAATGCAACCAATACACATCAATACAACATCATCAATCATCTTTCCATCATTCCTATTAATTATTCATCACATTAATGGTTCCAATTCCTATAATCTGACACAATTAGGGACAAATTCTACAAACCTAGAATTCCAAAAATCGAGATTCCTAACATGCTTAATCAATTCTATTGATCTCAAAATCTATAAGGCATATTAAATAATTGAAATCACCCCTTACCTCGCGAAGATCCTTCGAATTCACGGCGTTTGGCTTTTTCCTCTCTTCTCTTCTCTTCTCCAATTTCACGTACAATGAGTTTTCCAAATAACCTCTTTTTCTTTTCCTTTTTATCCTTATTTTATATTCCTAGTATTATTTTCCAAATAATAGAAATAAATTAGTTATTATTTAGTAGAGCTTTTTACTTCACACACCTCTAATTCAACTTTACACCCCCCGGTATTCCTTTTTAATTTCATAATTAATTCATCCTTTTAATCCAAAATATTATTAATTAAGCCTTTAATTAATTTAATAATTAAATTCCTAATTATTTAACACTTGAATTAATTTGGGGTGTCACACTTTCTATCCATGGTTATCCATGGGCTCTTAGTTACTTGCTTAGATCACTTGCCTTTTGCTTTTCAATTGTTTGAAATGGTGCTTTGTGTGTGGTTTTGAAAAATGTTTTGAAAAAGATGCCTTGTCTAGGCAACCATTGTAACAATTCTTGTTTGAATGTTTTACAAAGGTGTTTGTCTTTTTGAAAAGATGTTTCAATGTTTTTTAAAAGTTTGTTTTGAAATTTTATGAGATGTGTGTTTGTGAAGTGTGTTTGTGAAGTGTGTTTTTTTTGAAAAATGGCAAGGATTGTTTTACAAGTTTGGTCAAGTAACCAAGAGCTATCTACCCTAAATTTCTCAAAGATCTTTCTTATGTTTTAACCCTTTTAACAGTGTTGTTTCACCATTGTATTTGGTGAACAACCTTGTGTTAGGATGTTAACGGGACGGGCGCGGGTCATCGTATAGACCATGAATGCAATAGTGTCAAGTATTTTGGCAATTTTCTTGAGGGACTATGATCATTTTGTTTAGGCAACAAGTTAGCGTCATCGAGGGACTATGATCATTTTGTTTGTTTTTGTTTTGCCAAAGTACTTGACATGCAAACATGGCCCATTTTTGAAGGCAACAAATGGAGTAACCCTAAGGGTACAAGTGTGCATTGTGTTTGTTTTTCATGCATGTTTATCTTGAGTTAGGTCAAGCTATTTGTTGGTTTTATTTGCATACAAACCCTAGGTCTATCATGGCATAATTTGGAAACTTTTAAATGTGCGAGAATTTAAAGTCCTAAATTATTACAACATGATTATGGGGATGGGGATACAAGTTTGAATTGGGGGATATTTGACAAGGAAATAAAATCTAAGTTATTACGACCATATCGAATGTATAGGATACAAATATTTAATATTTAAATAAGTACAAATAAATAAAATATCAAAATGCAATGTATTATGCAAAAAAGATTGTTTATGTATGTGAAAAAGTTTTCATGTTTGAAGTATAAACAAAATAAAAGAAGTCTTTTTTTTTGGTTATTTTTATGGTTTAGGGCTAAACCCTAATTTTGAATAAATAGTATTATTTATTAAGTGTATACAATATATATTAATTTTATACAAAAAATAAAAAGTATATTGTAAAAAAGTATTTTTGATGTCAAATATTAAATAAAAATAAAAATGTATTATTTCTATATTTTTGTCCTAAATATTTAATAAAATATGTATATGTATATTTATATATATTTAATATGCTAAATATGTACAAAAAATAAAATATTAATTATTTACAAAAATGTATATTTTAGAAAATGTTTTCAAAATGTAAACAAAAAATAATAACTGAAAAATAAATATTTTTGTATTATTTTTTTAGGGTTTTAAATAAAAAGGTTTTATATTGTTTACATATATATGTTTAAAAAGTAAATAAATGCCAAATAAATGTAAAAAAAGGTGGAAAAATATTTTTAGTGTTTTTTATGTTTGAGTCAAAAATATAAAATCAGAATCAAAAAGAAAAATGCAAAAATAACAAATATTTCACATAATGGGCCAGGGGGTGCAAATGGAAAAAAGGGGTGCAAAAAGCAAGTTGACTCAGTCCCAGCCCAAGCCAACTCTGTCTTCAACCTCCAGCTTTGTTTGAACAACAAAAAAGGTGTGTTTTCCTTGCTTCATACAAACTCCTGATTCCTTGATTTTTAGCCAAAACTCATAACACAAACAATGTAGAGCATCAAACCACGATTTCAAACATATAAAATACTTGACCTAACTCTAAGAAACCAGGGAGAATTTCATCACCCCCAATTTCTGACCTATTTTTTCTTCAATGTTCATGGATAAAATTCTCACAGCATGCTTATATAAATGAAAAGTAAACACATGTATGGCTTCAGGGCTATGAGTAGAACAAGTTTCATTCACAAACCTAAGCTTAATCATGCCTGGATAGAGAGATAGAAGTCCATGGATTACCTGTTTCAGCTTGACTTGAATAGAGCAATGTAGCAACCTTCAATGGAGTTTGAGCTTTGGTTGAGCTTGCCTAAAGTCCATGGATGCTTCCCAAATACCTAGCTTGCTTTGAAACCACCTGTATCGTGCTGTAGAAGTTCACCTGCACAGCTTGAAAGTAAAAATGGAAAACGTGGTTAGGGGTGTTACAGCTTGAGTTTAAAGCTTGGGATTGTTTCAGTGGATGGTATGGAATGTGTTTGGACAGGTTTTAGCCAAAGCGCACGGGTGGATTGAGTTATGGACCTCAATCTGCAGCAGATGCCCTGTTTTTGCAGCAAGGTGGTGTTTTGGGGTATCAGGAGGTATGATGGATCAATGAATCGTGCCTTAGGTCTGTTTTTGTGTATGGAAAAGGTTCACAAAGTTTGTTTTGGCTCTGGTTTGCAGGAAGTGAAAGTTGGATATCTTTTGCAATGTTTCTTGTTTTCGAAATAAAGAAACTCAAGTTGACAATGCAGGCCTGTGAACCCTATCCTCTATGCTAAAGCATTTGTCCTTGATAAGTGGGATATGTGTACAAAGTTTGGCCTCAAAGATCTGCCTTTGCCTCAAAGATTTGGAACTTGACATAAAGTATCACTTTACAAAAATGACAATTTTGCTTTTTCCAAATAAGGGTTAGTTTAGCATGTAATGTCCAAAGGGATGAAATAACACCTTAACACAATGGTTAGCCATTCAATTAAGGAGTGTAAACTTGGTCTTGAGGCCTTAAAGCTAGCATAAACCAGGCTGACTTGAAAATGCAAGTTGTGATGAACATGCCTTGGCCATGGACAAAAGTGAGTTTTTGCCAACTTTGCAAATTCGATTCTCTCTAACCACAAGGGTGTTTGATAAGTTCTTGGACAATTTGGAAAGCTTGGAATGTGTACTACAATCAATATTTGTAATGCAAATTGAAACTCCAAGTGGAACCATGTGAAAAATGGCCAAGAAGTTGGACAAAAATCCTGCCTAGAATAGGGCAAAATTTCTCTAAGTTAAAAATGTTTGGCACCCTTGTTCCAAAAATCATAACTTGAGATACAAGCTTCCTTTGAGAAAACTTTGTGAATCAAAGTTGTAGATTTTGCAATGTACTACAACTTTAATGTTTCAAGTTTTGTTTGAATCCATTTTCATCTTGGTGAAAAAATGGGACAAAGTTAGGAAAAAATAAGAAAATTTCATAACTTAGAAAATTTCTAAGTTATGAAATTTCTTCATTTTAAACCCTAATTTGCAAATTTGGGTTTCTTGATGAACAAGTTTCATAATTTGACATGTCTTGATGAAAAATGAATCTTGGAACTTGATTTTGACCAAAAATTCAAAGTTTGACTTTTCAGTATATAGTCAAATTTTGATTAGTTGACTGAAAAATTCATCTGTCAATCCTATGCATTTGAGATCTTTTGAACTTGTTGAATGGGTCAAGACAATGCCATTGAGTCCTTGAGTCCATATGTGAGCTTGGTTTGCCATTGGTTAGGTCAAACAGTCAAAAATTTCATTTGTGCAGTCAAAACCCTAAAAATGACCATTTTGCCCTTTTGGTGATCTGATCAAATTTCTTGTGGAATTGTGATCCAAACTTGACCAAATGGTTCATGTGAGTTCATTATGTTAATGTGGGTCAAAATTCATGAGGTTTGACTATCAATTGTCCACAGTTGACATTTTCCCCAATACAGCTGATTTCTAGGTCAACTGTCCAATTGATTGGGCAAAGATTTGAATCAAGGCTTGAAACTTGGTATGGATAAACTTGTGAATCCAACATGAATCATGAAAGTCACTTTGGGCATTTTAGGTCAAAACATCCCTGTGCAAACTCAAACCCTAATTTGGGTCAACAATGCAAGGAGGGGTCTTGAGCAGAGCAAACCCTAACTTGATCTTGAGTCCAAAGATTCTTGTGATGAGAAAAATGTTGATGAAATGAGAGGGAAAATTTTGGGGTACAACAAGTAGGTAGCATCGTCGTTGGAGTTTTCGGGTCAATTCGATTTAAGGGACGCGTGGTCACTAAAGCAATGTTAGGTCGCCTTAGCGGTAACCCTAATGTCTTAGATCATTTTATCCGAGGCAACCATTTAGAGGCAACTTATGATCTTTGGACAAGAGGGCGACCTCTAAAACATCCTATACTCAATGACCACGTTCGAGGCAACCAAGTGAGGCGTACCCTAAGAGTGGCATGTGCGAGTGTGTCAATTTTCAGTTTATATTATCTTTGCACATGTTATGGTGAGCTACGGTTGATTTTAAATTAAGATAGGTCTTGTCATGCATAGCCTATTATTCATACATCTAGCAGTTAATGGTTGCGGAAAATAAATTGCGGAAAATAAAGCTAAGCTATTACAAGGCGTCGGGTATTTACATCGCCAAAGACAAACCCTTAAAATTAAATGCGAAAAGGTAAATAAAAGTGGTAAATGAAATCCTAAGTTAAAGCTATTACATCCTCGGAGCAATTACAATTTTGGATAAAAAATAATACGCGCTAGAAAATTGAATCGGATTGTCCTTTAGGGTTTTGACCCTTTTATTGAATAAAGCATATTTTGGTCTTTTTTTATTTAAGAATTAAGTCTAAATTAATAATGGAATTAATTAATTAAAAGAAAATATTTTTTGAGTTTTTTATTTAAAGTAAGGAAATAAAATTAGAAAGGTAAAAATATATCAAAACCCTAATTCTAAATCAATTTTTATTTATTGCAAAAATGTTAAGATTAAACCTAGTTAAAAACTAAATTAATTGGCTGCAATTTATTTACAAAAATAATAAGTGAAATTAATAAATATTATTTTTTTGTGTTTTCTGATTTTTATGAGAAAAATTAATTATTGGTTGGTTAATTAACAAAAATAATAAAACAAATTAAATAGAAGGAATATGGAAAAGAATAAACCAAAGGGAAGGGTGTTGGGCTTAAACTTGGTGTTTGAATGATATTTCCCAGGTTCAAACGTACTCCAGCCTGTGTTGACTTTCAGATCACCTGGGCGTTTGTTGACCAAGGTTCATGGTGAACCTCATCCTGGACCACTGGATCTGGATCTGGAACCACCTGGCGTATGGTTATCTGAGGCATATGGTGGACCACGTCTGGAATGCTGCACCTGAGTACCTGAAGAAAAAATGTAACAAAGTTTTGGGGGACCTGGGATTCGAATCCAGGTCCCAGGGGGGTTCTGCAACGTACGCTTCACCAATCCAACTACACTGCATTGTTGTTACTGAATTAAGAAACAAATAATATATGGGAAAATCAATGAATACGCTGGAAAATAAAAAAAAAACGCATTGTTTCGAACAGGCCAATCTGGCCATGCCACGTTATCGTCTTCCTCACAAAAGCCTGGTTCGTTTACCTACGGATTTTTATCCGCAGGAAGATTCATAGGGTCGTTCAAACGTCTTTCCTAGGCCATGAAAACAAAATCCAAGAGTACCATCGTACTCGTCTCTTCATCGTGGTCATCCTGTAACCATGGTTTGCATTGATTTTCCCTGTGGTATAAACGCCTAAAAACAAGAACAGGAACCCTAGGTTCTATATATGGGGTTAGAGGCCATGAAAATTAAATTGGATAATGCCAAAACATTCTAAATCAAATAACAATCACAAATATGTCAATATTTTAAAGAAAAGATGCAAGAATGGATGTTTTCGATTTCATGTTCAGAGCAAATTTCATGGAGACTTACAGCACGTTAGAGGTAATGAAAGGCTTGGTTTTTTATTGGCCTTGCTTCAGGAGGTTGCTGGCAAGAGAGATGCGTCTTTCTTTTGTTCTGAATCTGCCTCCAATGTGGTTCTTGATCCCACACTTTTTCAAGGTTTTTTTTTGCAAAGTGGTGTGGCCGTTTCTGCAGACTTTTATGCATCTTTTTTTTGTGTGCAGAGTTTTTGTATCTGTTCTTCACGTGTCTGTAGAGTCTCGTGTCTGTTTTTGTTTATGAGCATGAGGTTTATATAGACAAGGAAATTAGGTCAACATTTGTGTATCAAATCTTGGTCCATTATGATGAAGAGATTTGATTTGATTTTTTCATAAAGACTTGCTATATTTGATTCAATCAGGTTCCAATCTATTTTAATGCGTTACTGCCAGCCTGTTTGTAGCTGTTTGGGCCTCCAATATGATGGAAATCAAAAGTTGACTTGCCCCTTTCGAATTTTCTCTCTTCGATTGCTTCAAAGTCCCCATTCGAACTACTCTAGTCACAACCCCTTCGATTGAGACTCCCCATGCTTCGATTGCATATTTTTAAGGGACACATGCCATTGTGAACTTTGGGTATTATGGACAGGTTAGGATATGTGTTTTTGCTTAGTCATGCCAACCTACTTCATCCCTTCGAATCTGCCTTCTTTGCCAGCTTCAAAGTCCAAGTCGAATCTATTTAGAACATTCCCTATTAGACAACTTCGCCCAGCCCTTGGCCTTGTGATGAGTCTGAGTTCTGATTCGAAGTGTCCAGAACTTCCTTCATCAGAGCATCTCAAATTAAGAGAAACTCTGCACTAAAATGTCATTTGAAGGTCATTTCGTTCTGATGCTCTGATTGGGGTAAAGTATGAAGTTCCAGTCGAAGGACCCTCTGAAGTACTAGTCAAAGCATTGTAAAATTGACTTGATCGAAGGGGTCCCGCACTCAATCGAAGACTTGTACACCAAAGCTTGATCGAAGGAGGTCCAGCGCTCAATCGAATACTTGCAGACCAAAGCTTGATCAAAGGGTTCCAAACACCTAATCGAAGCCTACTAATCAAATCCTGATCGAAGAGTGCCAAATGGCCAATCGAAGTGTTTGTCCATACCAATCAAAAGGCTACTTCAGAATACCAATCGAAGGGTCTTTCCGAATTCCAATCGAAGTGTCTTTCAAAGTGCCAATCGAAAGGTACTTAAAGCACCACCCAAAAATTTTCTTTTTCCTTAGGCAAGGGTTTGTGACCAACCATGGAAGGGAAGACCTTTGAAAACATGAGAGGGCAAATTTTGGGCTACAACAGTTGTCCCTGTTCAATTTTCTTAAACCTGAGGATGTAGATTGGCTTGCGGGCCTTTCGTGATCCGAAGGTGGAAGATGATTGAACACTAGAGTGCCCAGAAATTTGCACTCGCATGGTGTAGTATCAACATTGTGATGTCGGGAATGGGCTTACAAATGCCATTTGGAGATTGTTGGTAGGAGGATGGGCTTATAGATGCCATCTGCAGGAGTGTCGATCGCATAAGAGATTCCTTAGCGAGAACTTGCATACTTGTTGTTGTAGAAGATTCCACTGGGGAGGTCTAACTTTTGTTGAGATTTAGGAACTGATTCGTGGTTAGTGTATAGGCTACATTGCGACCTATTGGGGAAAGGCGAAACTGATTGTGTTTGATCTGGTCCAGGTCTTACAGTATTGTGGACTGCTGTCTGGAGATAAGAGAAAAGAGACCTGGATGGTAAGGTTATGAGAAGAAACCTAGGTAAGGTTGTTTCGTGAGGAGTTTAGATAAAACTACATCTGAACCGAGAAGGAACCTGGGTAAGGTTGCTTTGTGAGGAGTTTGGGCAAAACTTCATCTGGAATGGAGGAACCTGTGTAGGGTTGCCTGATGATGAGTCCGTGTAAAATTGCATCTTGGAAAGAGAGGGAACCGGTGTAGGGTTTCTTGACGATGAGTCCGTGTAAAACTGCATCTGAAATTTCCTGAGAAGGAACCTGTGTAGGGTTGCTTCATGATGGGTTTAGGTAAAACTACATATGAACTGGGAAGAAACCTAGGTAAGGCTGCTTCATGAGGAGTTTAGGTAAAACTGCATTAGGGAATTGTAAGGAGGAACCTGGGTAAGGTTACTTCGGGATAAGTTCGTGTGAAACTTCTGGAGGAAACTGGGTAAGGTTACTTCGGGATAAGCTTGTGTGAAACTTCAGGAGGAACCTGGGTAAGGTTACTGTGATAAGTTCGTGTAAAACTTCAGGAGGAACCTGGGTAAGGTTACTTTGTGATAAGTTCGTGTGAAACTTATGGAGGAACCTGGGTAAGGTTACTGTGAGATAAGTTTGTGTAAAACTTCAGAATGAACCTGGGTAAGGTTACTGTGAGATAAGTTTGTGTAAAACTTCAGAATGAACCGGGGTAAGGTTACTGTGAGATAAGTTTATGTAAAACTTCAGAATGAACCTGGGTAAGGTTACTGTGATAAGTTCGTGTAAAACTTCAGGAGGAACCTGGGTAAGGTTACTGTGATAAGTTCGTGTAAAACTTCAGGAGGAACCTGGGTAAGGTTACTTTGGGATGAGTTCGTGTGAAACTTCATTCAGAAATATATGAGAAAGGACCCGTGTAGGATTTTTCAGGATAAACCCGTGTGAAGCTGTATTTGATCATGCAGATAACTACTCTGTTTAGCTTCTGGAGATAATCTTGAACTTGCTGGAAGTTGTTGATGATAATCATCTTTCCTGAAAAGGTATATGATTAATTGTGTATGATGCATGACATGCATTGTATGATGATGTTCTCAAAATAAATGAGATTATGCTCTATGCAATATGTATGCGCACGTCATGATGTATGAACATGAAATGCTTTTGTGGTACATCCGAGTTTGGGAAAATAAATCCCTGATTGTTGCTGGAGAATAAAGAGTTTCACTCGTTGGAGATAACGACCGAAGATAATTGGGAGAATAGTCTTGTAGGAGAGAATAACTCCGCTGGGGAATGGACTGACGAGGAAATGACTCTGTGGGGAGTATATACTCACTCTGCTAGAAGATCTGCTGATTTGGAGAAATAAAACTCAGCCGGGGATGAATTACTGTTGCTGGTGACAGTGAACCCTGTTGGGGATTGAATTTATGTCTATGAAAGGAATGAACTCCGCTGGGGATGATTTTCCAATTGCGACTTCACTGGGGATAATCCTTTAGACTCTACTGGGGATAATCTTCCAGTGCTGGTGGTAGATAAACTCGGCTTGGGGAGAATCTTACCGACCCATTCGTGGTTGCGAGCCTCAGCTGGGGAGAATTAACACCAATGTCCTTTTCTTACTCTGCGGGGAGTGTAGATGTTACTGGGACGCAGGCTGAGGATATGACAATGAATTTGCATTGAGACTTTTCTGCCCCTGTATCTGCGGGAGAAGGTGCATGCGGAGGCCTTGTAGATCGAGTATTATTCCAACCTATGAGGTGCTTGGTAATTGTAGATTGAAATGACAAATCTTCTTCTAGTAGGCAAGTGACGAGATGGCGGGACATAGTTGTACGCTTTGATCCCTAATTTTTGCCTGGACACCCCTTTCGGGTTTTCAGTCCATCGGGATACCTTTTTTGCCCAAGCCTCCTTTTCAGGTTTTCGACTTGCCAGGTGTACAAATCTTTTTGTTTTTATCCCTAATTTTGCCCGAACCTTTTTGGTTCGTCGAGATGCCCTTATTTTTTCCTAGGTGTGTCAACCTAGCGGGTCTTTGTTCATGCGCAGTATTTTCTGACCATGTCCACGCTTTCAGAGAGTAGGGAGTTGTCACTTTCGATAGTGTTGTGTTGCCATACTACCAGAAGATTTTCGTTTGATCATACAAGATTCGTTGCTGGAATTCATGTCCAATGCCCCAAGTGATTCAGATGGAGATCTGCCCCTGGCTATTTGGCATCTTTGAGAGACTCCTTGAATTTTGACCTGACTGCCCCAGATGATAGACAATGCTCATGTTGTGCCCCTTGGTTGGAAGTGTTTTTTCCACTTGAGGTGATCCTTTTATTGAAAAGATTTTTGTTCACTAGATATTCGTCGTGCGAATTTCTCTGCTATTTGAACAAATAGTCATATGCAAACAATGTTATTTTAAGAATGCAAAGCCTACGTCTGTCTTGAAGTTTTTGAAAATGCATTTTTTCAGTAAAACAAATGAATTTTTTGTAAAATGTGATGTCAACTCAGGATTTTGCAGCGAGCCCTACAGGAGTCAGGATACCTTTTGTAACAGTATGCTTTCGAACTAACCCATGCTTCAGCTAGGACTTTTAAGGGTTATAACGTGGTCTGGTTCACGGTTTAAGAAACAAAGGATAAAGGCTCAAATTTTATTTGTACCCACCCGTTCTTCGTGATGTTCTTCGATCCTAAACTCAGCTAATCATGCATTAGATCTTGTTTGAGTCTTTGCTCTGACATACCAGTGATGGTTCGGACACTGACAATTTATTTTGAACAGGCAGTCCTTTTTATGAGAGTTTATAGGACCTCTTTCTTTTTGATTTCGTTATCCCTGTCTTTTTGCCTGAACTGTTTCTTTTATGATTACAGTCAGCGGGATGCCCCAGTTTTGTAAGTCTCCTTCATAGGTTTTGACTTTATGGGCTTTTATTTCTGAGAGATAATGATTGCCTGTCCTTACGATTATTCGGAACCATCACTGTCTCTTGTTTTGGAAGGACTCCTTTGATGCCATTCATTGTTCACCTGGATCAAATGAGAAAACTACCCTGCCCCAGGTTATAATTAAGGGTTTTAATTTATTAAAAGAAAAACTCCAACTTCTTTGGCTCAAAGGGGTTGACTAGGGATTATCTTCCTTATAACTCCACTGTTTGGGATTTGAAACAATTCCTGTACCTCATCAGCGGGGTCTATTCAAAAGCATACTGTAAAGATCGCGGTATCGTTTTCATCATCCTCCCTCTAAAGGCTTAAAGTTCTTTAATCGAGAGTTAAACATCACAAAAAGGAAATATGAAGTAATTTAAGCATAGTGAAAACAATTAATTCAAAACAGACACGTGTAAATAAAAGAGTTCGACATGATAATAATTGTTTGAATAAACAAAGAAAAATACAACTTCAGAATTCAAATGAACAAAAGTGCTTTCAATCCTAGCCATGTTTTGGCAAGGGAGCAGTGATCACATTGGGAGTCTCAGGAGGTTCAAATTCAATCTCCTTAGCGTCAATCATATTCTGAATCTTGTATTTCAGCGCCCAACAATCGTTAGTATCGTGCCCCAGGCTACCAGAATGATAAGCACACCTTGCATCTGGGTTGTAGTTAGGAGAAGAAGTCTTAGGGTTCGGATGAGGGTTTATCACCGTAATCAGATTCATCTTCAACATCTGCTACAATGCTTGTGACAATGGCATGTTGATTTGGGTGAACTGCCTTTGAAGTATTTCCCCTTTTGGCTGATTATTTCGTTGGTGTGGTCGTTGTGTGCATGCCGGATTAGAGATCAACACTGCCCCCACAGATTGGTGGTAGTCTGCCTGGCTACACCTCCTCTGGCCGTGCACAACATTGGCTTCCCTCTTGCCACCAAATGACTTCTTCTCTGTACTCGAAGAGGTATCTTTCTGGATCTTACCACTCAGGATCCCAGCTTCTACTCTTTCTCCAGTCAGAATCAGTTCGGTGAAACCCATTGACGAGCTGCCGATCAAATGATTGAAATAGGGACCAGACAAAGTCCCAAGAAACATATCCACCAACTCCCTATCAGATAGAGGGGGTTGGACTCTTCCAGTAACATCTCTCCACTTCTGAGCGTAGTCCTTAAAGCCTTCGCCTGTACCCATAGACGTTCCCTGAAGCTGAGTACGTGTGGGAGCAAGGTCGGCATTATACTGGTATTTCTTGTAAAAAGCAGCAGCAAGGTCCTCCCAGTTGCGGATGTTAGCTCCTTCCAGTTGACATAACCATTCAAGTTGAGTCCCTGGCAGACTATCTTGAAAGAAATGAACCCAGAGATTTCTATCAGCAGTATAGGGTTGAATCTTCCTCACATATGACCAGAGGTGTAGCTTTGGACAGGAAGCTCTATCGTACTTGGCAAAGGCAGGTGCCTCGAATTTATGGGGAATCACCACCCCAGAGGATAGACCTAGATCTCCGAAGTCCAGACCGGGCACCTTCTGTATTTCCATAGCGCTCAAACGGTCTTCCAGTTGTTTGTACTTATCCTCAGCAGGAGGATACTGTTCTTCATCATAGTTCGTCTCGTTGTCGGAGACAATAGGGCTAGGAGCCCTCCTTTATTGTGGGTTGTCTTTCCCCCCAGATGAGGTGGTTAGATCAACTTCATTTTGCAGCCCATTTTCAAACCTGCGTCCAGTGTTGAACAGGATGGTCCTCTTTTCCTTCTTCTTCCTCTCTTTCAGAATCAGGGTCTTCAGGTCCTGCTGACCCTTAGCTAGGCTCATGACCAACTCTTGAAATTGGGAATTCTGGGCCTGGAGGGCCTTGATAGCTTGCTCAGTGGAAGGTTCAGTAGACATGATGATTGCTGAAATAAACAGCGAAGAAGATGAGAAACTTGTAATGGTACCTGTAATGCAATGATATGTATGATATATGTATGCAATGTTTTCAAGGATCTCGCGGGGTAAACAAGAAACTGTTAGGATTTGAATCTGGTAGCTTGATTAAAGGAACTTCATGTTGTTAAGAGTCCTTCTTCAAGAGTCAAGCTCACCATATCGAGTGGGTCATAGCCCCTGACTCAATTTGTCATGTTTTGATCTCTAGATGGCATTGGCTAGAGGAAAATAAATCCCCTTTGCCCCTTGCTAGACATTTGATGTACCATGACCTGCATCACAAACCCTTGAGATCCTTGAAATGGTTTAGGAAATGTTAAGGTATGATGTTATGATGTGTATGCTATGCGTTTAAGCAAAAGTGTGAGGTGATGTAAGTAAGCCCTGCAATAAATCCAAAATATTGGATAAGGACTGTAAACAAAACCTGCAAGGAAACCATGTTGTCAGATAACAAGAATGTGCAAGTAGTTCAAGTTTGAAGGCACACAAGTCACACAAAAGAGCCCTTAGATTTCAGGCTTGCATGAGGTTTCATAGGTAAGTACCCTCTTGAGTTTAGTTGGCTTGAAACCTGTCTTATAAATAGTAACCGGGTTCTAAGGAGCTCAATATCATTGGATTGTTTTCTATGTTCATTGTTTCGGTTTAGCCACTGAACTAGCGACCAAAATATTCCAAGAAAACAATCCTCAATGAGTGTAGTATCGAGTATCTACCAACTTCGGACTGCACCAAAGTCGGTCATCTCACTACCCCTAAAAAAGGCCAAGATGGTCAAGTAAGGTTCTAAGGTCAATTGATGCTTCACGACACCACGCGGCGGCCCCGTACTCTCCTTGACTTAACTCAAGGGTTACCAGTACTCACCAAAGTGCCACATCAACGTAGCTACTGTTTCAACCATGTCGGTATACCCCGCACAGTTCCCTCACAGTTTGTTGTTACTTACCTAAAGGGTATCCCCATATCCGGGTTAGGATCTATAGAACTCCGATACAAACCCACAAAATTTAAAGCAGACAAAGCATACAATTGAAAACATAAGTGATCTAATCCTAAGGTGCACCTCACTTATAATATCCTCAGCAGAGTCGTCAGTTATGTGATCGGTGGGAATAGAACTGACTGTTTTGGAATGCTGGTTCGCGTTTGCGTTTGTTTTTGCAAAATGTAGCGGTAAGCAAGATTCGCCACCGTATTTTATTTTATCCAACAAGGAAAGGACAAAAGCACAGAAAAATTCCTTTTCGAGATGTTTCTCGGGTTCGGGAGGTAGATTATAGAAAGGGAAGGTGTTAGCACCCTTTCTATCTGTGGTTATCCACGGGCTCTTAAGTACTTGCTCACTATGTTTTCAAAAGTATGCTTTTCTTTGTGTTTGTGGGTTTTGAAAAGAGTTTTGTTTGAAACTTCAATTTAACTCTTGCTTCTGTCCTCAAGAGTGTATGAAGTGTTTTTGAAAACTTTGTTCGAAAAAGAGTGTAAGTGCGAAAAAGCTTTTGTTTTGTTTTATAAGGAGCAAGTACTTAAGAATATCTACCTACTCAAAAAGGAATTAAACAGTATAAATGTCCTTTAGACAATGCCATCCCACTATTGAAGAGTAGGTAGCATCGTCGTTGGAGTTTTCGGGTCAATTCGATTTAAGGGACGTGCGGTCACTAAAGCAATGTTAGGTCACCTTAGCGGTAACCCTAATATCTTAGATCATTTTATCCGAGGCAACCATTTCGAGGCAACTTATGATCTTTGGACAAGAGGGTGACCTCTAAAACATCCTATACTCAATGACCACGTTCGAGGCAACCAAGTGAGGCGTACCCTAAGAGTGGCATGTGCGAGTGTGTCAATTTTCAGTTTATATTATCTTTGCACATGTTATGGTGAGCTACGGTTAATTTTAAATTAAGATAGATCTTGTCATGCATAGCCTATTATTCATACATCTAGCAGTTAATGGTTGCGGAAAATAAATTGCGGAAAATAAAGCTAAGCTATTACAAGGCGTCGGGTATTTACATCGCCAAAGACAAACCCTTAAAATTAAATGCGAAAAGGTAAATAAAAGCGGTAAATGAAATCCTAAGTTAAAGCTATTACATCCTCGTTGCAATTACAATTATGGATCAAAAATAATACGCGCGAGAAAATTGAATCGGATTGTCCTTTAGGGTTTTGACCCTTTTATTGAATAAAGCATATTTTTGGTCTTTTTTGATTTAAGAATTAAGTCTAAATTAATAATGGAATTAATTAATTAAAAGAAAATATTTTTTGAGTTTTTTATTTAAAGTAAGGAAATAAAATTAGAAAGGTAAAAATATATCAAAACCCTAATTCTAAATCAATTTTTATTTATTGCAAAAATGTTAAGATTAAACCTAATTAAAAACTAAATTAATTGGCTGCAATTTATTTACAAAAATAATAAGTGAAATTAATAAATATTATTTTTTTGTGTTTTCTGATTTTTATGAGAAAAATTAATTATTGGTTGGTTAATTAACAAAAATAATAAAACAAACTAAATAGAAGGAATATGGAAAAGAATAAACCAAAGGGGAGGGTGTTGGGCTTAAACTTGGTGTTTGAATGATAATTCCGAGGTTCAAACGTACTCCAACCTGTGTTGACTTTCAGATCACCTGGGCGTTTGTTGACCAAGGTTCATGGTGAACCTCATCCTGGAACACTGGATCTGGATCTGGAACCACCTGGCGTATGGGTATCTGAGGCATATGGTGGACCACGTCTGGAATGCTGCACCTGAGTACCTGAATAAAAAATGTAACAAAGTTTTGGGGGACCTGGGATTCGAATCCAGGTCCCAGGGGGGTTCTGCAACGCACACTTCACCAATCCAACTACACTGCATTGTTGTTACTGAATTAAGAAACAAATAATATATGGGAAAATCAATGAATACGCAGGAAAAAAAAAACGCTAATGTTTCGAACAGGCCAATCTGGCCATGCCACGTTATCGTCTTCCTCACAAAAGCCTGGTTCATTTACCTGCGGATTTTTATCCGCAGGAAGATTCATAGGGTCGTTCAAACGTCTCTCCTAGGCCATGAAAATAAAATCCAAGAGTACCAACGTACTCGTCTCTTCATCGTGGTCATCCCTGTAACCATGGTTTGCGTTGATTTTCCCAGTGACATAAACGCCTAAAAACAAGAACAGGAACCCTAGGTTCTATATATGGGGTTAGAGGCCATGAAAATTAAATTGGATAATTCCAAAACATTCTAAATCAAATAACAATCATAAATATGTCAATATTTTAAAGAAAAGATGCAAGAATGGATGTTTTCGATTTCATGTTCAGAGCAAATTTCATGGAGACTTACAGCGCGTTAGAGGTAATGAAAGGCTTGGTTTTTGATTGGCCTTGCTTCAGGAGGTTGCTGGCAAGAGAGAAGCGTCTTTCTTTTGGTATGAATCTGCCTCCAATGTGGTTCTTGATCCCACACTTTTCAAGGTTTTTTTTTTTGCAAAGTGGTGTGGCCGTTTCTGCAGACTTTTATGCGTTTTTTTTTTGTGTGCAGAGTTTTTGTATCTGTTCTTCACGTGTCTGTAGAGTCTCGTGTCTGTTTTTGTTTATGAGCATGAGGTTTATATAGACAAGGAAATTAGGTCAACATTTGTGTATCAAATCTTGGTCCATTATGATGAAGAGATTTGATTTGATTTTTTCATAAAGACTTGCTATATTTGATTCAATCAGGTTCCAATCTATTTTAATGCGTTACTGCCAGCTTGTTATGAGCTGTTTGGGCCTCCAATATGATGGAAATCAAAAGCTGACTTGCCCCTTCGAATTTTCTCTCTTCGATTGCTTCAAAGTCCCCATTCGAACTACTCCAGTGACAGCCCCTTCGATTGAGACTCCCCCTGCTTCGATTGCATATTTGCATGGGATACATGCCATTGTGAACTTTGGGTATTCTGGAAAGGTTAGGATATGTGTTTTTGCTTAGTCATGCCAGCCTACTTCATCCCTTCGAATCTGCCTTCTTTGCCAGCTTCAAAGTCCAATTCGAATCTATTTAGAACATTCCCTATTAGACAACTTCGCCCAGCCCTTGGCCTTGTGATGAGTCTGAGTTCTGATTCGAAGTGTCCAGAACTTCCTTCATCAGAGCATCTCAAATTAAGAGAAACTCTGCACTGAAATGACATTCGAAGGTCATTTCATTCTGATGCTCTGATTGGGGTAAAGTATGAAGTTCCAGTCGAAGGACCCTCTGAAGTACTAGTCAAAGCATTGTAAAATTGACTTGATCAAAGGGGTCCCGCGCTCAATCGAAGACTTGTACACCAAAGCTTGATCGAAGGAGGTCCAGCGCTCAATCGAAGACTTGTAGACCAAAGCTTGATCGAAGGGTTCCAAACACCTAATCGAAGCCTACTAATCAAAGCCTGAACGAAGAGTGCCAAATGCCCAATCGAAGTGTTTGTCCATACCAATCAAAAGGATACTTCAGAATACCAATCGAAGGGTCTTTCAGAATGCTAATCGAAGTGTCTTTCAAAGTGCCAATCGAAAGGTACTTAAAGCACCACCCAAAAATTTTCTTTTTCCTTAGGCAAGGGTTTGTGACCAACCATGTAAGGGAAGACCTTTGAAAACATGAGAGGGCAAATTTTGGGGTACAATAGTTCTCTTTCAGTATTGTAGAAGCGGATAAGGCTGCTGTTGGAACCCAGTTCCAAGTCCTATCCATTGACTACATAAGGAGAAATGAGAATTCTGTGGTTTCGCTGAAGGACACGCAACAGGTTGTGCGCAATTGTCATAATGCAGTTTGGGGACGAATTATGGATCCACCAGTGTACAAGAACAGAACTGGTTTGGGTTTCTCTTCGAAGAATGGAAAAGGAGAAAGTTTGAACCCAAAGTCTACTGTGAACAATTATCATGATGTTTTCCGCAGCGGAGGATACCTCCATCCAATTGATTCTGGAATTAATGCTATTGAAGAGAATGAAGCAGAGCAGGAAGTACCGAATTATGTGACGCATGGAGTTAGGGTTCAGAACTGGGTCACCATTGATGTTCCTTCTTGCATACATGTTTCAAAGTAATTTGTTTTGTTAATCTGTTTCTTTTTCTTGAAAAAGCTTTCACTTTTCCCAAGGTGGAAGTATTAATGTTGTAGGGCTTATCTGTTTGCTGTGACTTTTAAGATCATTAATAAAAGTTGTCTTTGCTTCCCAAACTATGTATTTATTTTCTGCTTTTTCTTGGAAAATGGTTATCAGAAAAAAAACCTTTCAAAATAAATAATAACTGAAAATCAATTTGCATGATCACTTGTTATATGTGTCAGTTTCTAAAAGCAATCATAAATCATATGTGCAGATTAATTAAAAAACCCGTTGAATACAATGACCCTGCACCCTCTCCCAACTTTGAATGTCCTGTGTTTGGGGCTGAAGAAGAAGATTATAATGAGATTCCAGAAGAGGTCTCACGGTTTCTTGAGCACGAGGAAAATACCATTCAACCATATAAGGAGCCTTTGGAAGTGATCAATTTGGGTTCAGAAGAAGATCCGAAGGAAGTCAAGATTGGAGCATCGTTGCATCCCGATGAGAAGAGAAGGTTGATTGAACTATTGAAAGAGTATATGGATATTTTTGCTTGGTATTACCAAGATATGCCCGGTCTAGATACGGATATTGTCGAGCATCGTTTTCCGTTGAAGCCAGAGTTTCCTCCAGTTAAACAAAAGTTGAGAAGAACCCATCCAGATATGGCAGTAACTTCAACATGTGAACCAATCTTTAAGTTGTTAAAGAAATATCAAGGTTGTGTGTGTACGGATGACTGCCAAAGGGAATTTGAGAGTATTAAATAATATCTTCTTGAACCTCCTATCTTTCTCCCTCCCGTAGAAGGAAGACCGTTGATTATGTATCTAACAATGTTAGATAAATCCATGGGTTGTATTCTGGGACAACAGGATGAAACAGGGAAGAAGGAGTTCGCCATTTATTATCTCAGCAAAAAATTCACGGATTGTGAGTCACGATATTCCATGCTGGAAAAGACATGTTATGCTTTGGACTGGGCGGCAAAGCGTTTGCGGCAGTATATGTTGAATCATACCACTTGGTTGATCCCCAAAATGGATCCAATCAAGTACATTTTCGAAAAGCCTGCTCTTACCGGGAGAATTTCATGCTGGAAGATGTTGTTATCTAAATATGATACCGAGTACCGCACTCAAAAGGCTATTAAAGGAAGTGTGTTGGCAGATTATCTTGCTCACAAACCGGTAGAAGATCATCAGTCTGCAGAATACAAATTCCCCGATGAGGATGTGATGTTCCTGAAAGTGAAAGATTGTTATGAACCATTGCCTGAGGAAGGCCCTAACCCTGAATCTCATTGGAGTATGATATTTGATGGAGCTGTGAACGCTTATGGTAAAGGAATTGGTGTTGTGATTGTCACTCCTCATGGATCGCACATTCCTTTTAGTGCAAGGTTAACATTTGATTGCACTAATAATATGGCAGAATATGAGGCTTGCATCATGGGTCTTGAGGAAGCTATTGATCTCAGAATCAAAATTCTATGTGTGTATGGTGATTCAACTTTAGTAATAAATCATATCAAAGGAGAATGGGACACTCGTCACCCTGGCTTGATCCCTTACAAAGATTATGCTAGAAGATTATTACCCTTCTTCAATAAAGTTGAATTCCATCACGTCCCTAGAGATGAAAATCAAATGGCGGATGCTCTGGCAACTCTGGCTTCTATGTACCAAGTCAATACTTGGAATGATATACCCTGAATTACAATTCAACGATTGGACAGGCCCGCTCATGTGTTTACGACAGAGGAGGTAGCAGATGAAAAACCTTGGTATTATGATATTAAGCATTTTCTTCAGACTCAGGAATACCCGATTGGTGCGTCAAGGAAAGATAGAAAGACACTGAGAAGATTGTCAGGCGGTTTCTTCCTCAGTGAAAATGTGTTATACAAGAGTAATTATGACATGGTCTTGCTCAGATGCGTGGATAGACATGAAGCAGACATATTGATACATGAGATTTATGAAGGTTCATTTGGCACTCATGCTAATGGACATTCGATGGCTAAAAAGATGCTAAGGGCAGGTTATTATTGGCTAACAATGGAGTCTGATTGTTACAAGTTTGTAAAGAAGTGCCATAAATGCCAGATCTATGCAGACAAGGTCCATGTGCCTCCGACACTTCTCAATGTGATTTCCTCCCTGTGGCCTTTCTCTATGTGGGGTATTGACATGATTGGGATGATAGAACCCAAAGCTTCAAATGGACACCATTTTATCTTGGTAGTAATTGACTACTTCACCAAGTGGGTAGAGGCTGCTTCTTATATCAATGTTACCAAACAAGTGGTTGTGCGTTTCATAAAAAATAA
The DNA here is from genome assembly GCA_948472305.1 of Vicia faba. Lineage (NCBI taxonomy): Eukaryota > Viridiplantae > Streptophyta > Magnoliopsida > Fabales > Fabaceae > Vicia > Vicia faba. The sequence goes on along the minus strand of OX451741.1, from coordinate 1,517,181,660 downwards.
TCTTATATGCTGGTATGGTGTGCCGAGTAGAATCATCAATAACAATGGCTCGAATTTGAACAACAAGATGATGACATAACTGTATGAAGAATTCAAGATTGTCCATCATAATTCATCTCCATACAGGCCAAAGATGAATGGGGCTGTTGAAGTTGCTAATAAGAATATCAAGAGAATTATCCAGAAAATGGTGGTTACTTATAAGGATTGGCATGAAATGCTCCCTTTTGCTCTGCATGGATATCAAACATCGGTCTGCACTTCAACAGGAGCAACCCCATTCTCCCAGGTGTATGGAATGGAAGTTGTACTCCCTGTCGAGGTAGAGATTCCCTCATTGCGTGTGATAATGGAAACCAAATTGACAGAGGCTGAATGGGTCCAGAAAAGGTTTGACCAATTGAATTTTATTGAGGAGAAGAGAATGACAGCTTTGTGTCATGGACAGTTATATCAGAAAATAATGAAGAAATGTTTTGATAAAAAGGTCAAACCTCGTGAATTCAGAGAAGGCGACCTCGTGCTCAGGAAGATCATGTCTTTCAACACTGATTCTAGGGGCAAGTGGACTCCCAATTTTGAAGGCATGTATTTGTCAAGAAAGCCTTCTCTGGTGGTGCATTAATTCTTGAAACCATGGATGGTGAGGAGTTCCCACGTCCCATGAATGCTGACGCAGTTAAGAAATACTTCGCCTAAAGAAATAAAAGAACAGCTCGCTAAGTTGAAAACCTGAAAGGGCGGCTTAGGCAAAAAGGAGCGTCTCGGTAGGTCGAAAACCCGAAAGGGAGGTCTAGGCAAAAATTAGAGACATAAACAAAATAAATTTCCCGCTAAGTTGAAAACCCGCAAGGGCAGCTTAGGCAAAAGTTAGGGATTTTCTTAGCAAGTAACTACGTCAGACAAGACTTGACCGTTGAAGCAATAATCTTCTCGGATCCTCACCATACTTCAACAAAAGCTGCTACTCGGGATTTCAAAAGTTGCTAGGGGGGATAGTGGTCATTGTATCTCAATATATCTTTTCAATTATGTATTACCATTTCCAAAACTTTGTAATCATCCATGGAGTCTCGCCATTCGTAGACTACCATTCTATTAATGAAATTCGAGCTTTTACCCAATTCTTTGTGTTCTTATTTTATTTATCTTGCAAAGACTCCATTTATTACTGATAATAACTTTCAAAGCAAAAAGATTAAAAAACAAAATTGAATTTAAAAAAAAAACATTTTACAATTTACTTTTACTTTGAGATTTGTGATGAAACAATGACAACAAAAATGGTGATCCTAGGAATGAACAAACTCCGGTTGTTTTGATAAGTTTTATTCCCCTCATTAAGGTTCTCTCAGGTCATTTTTCTGGTATACGCATGATCTTTGTATGTTTCTCAGGTAGTTAAAGACGATACCAATTGGTGTAAGGTGCAGCATTGGGATTGTGATCCTTTTATCCCCAGTCAAGTCTTGGTTCACTTTTGATTCTGGGTTTGCATGGTCATAAGCCTGTATCAGATTCCCCAAAAAAGTCTTCCCTCATATGATGAAAGGTTTTATTCCCTTGGTGTGCTGAGATGTCACTCTTTCTGTAGTATTGGCATTATTGTTGGTATTTATTTCCCAGGAAAATAGACCAGGGCAGTATATTTTCTAAGAAGTGTCGAGACAGTTGTCAACCCTTTGGGTTTTCACCCACCAAGTGCTGGGTTTGATTTAAAATCCCCATGGGTTTGACCTCTTTCTATAGTGTTGACTTCTTGATTCCCCAAGAAGGCTATCCCAGTGCATCTTTTGTTGGAATAAGTTTTCATGATGTAAAGTTTCAATCCGCATTTTTTCTCCAGGGAGGTAAGCTTGAATTCCCCAATGAAGTTTGATTGTTTCGGCGTCCTTCTGCTTTATTTGAGGCTGGTCTTGCAATCTCTAGTAGGCATGTTACTTTTCAGAAAAAACTAGTTTCTCCGATGAAGCCGGAAGAAGGATGTTCTATCCCGGTATCTGTTTGGTTTGTCTACCTCCGGATTATGTTTCTCCTTAGTAAAGTTAAAGGCAGGCAGTAGGTTTGGTTTCTGCAGTTGGCCTTTACCTTTCTTGGAATGATCATTTTGGTTGAAGTTTAGCCAAGTGTTGTTAGTACCTGAGGCGGTTTTGTTTGTTTTAATTGTGTATCTGTTTTGCCAGCATGCGCACGATAACACTCATACATTCATACATACATCATGCATGGCTAAAATTGACAAATCATTGTTCATTGACATTTTTCTCTGGCCTTCCAGCAACGCTCCTTGCTTAGATGGATTTGGCTTTCCCTATTGAGTTTATTTCTCAAAGGATGTATCTTCGTTGAATGTCTTGCTCCAATTTATTTCTGGTTTAGATCTATGGTTACATGACAATATTATTTACTTTGGATTTCTGAAAACTTTGAGTTTTAGTTTGTGCATTTATTTTGCACGAGAAGACTTTATCTCCTCAGCAGGAATATTGTGGCATTTCCCCAGGAAGTCATATTTCTATCCCCAGAAAGTCATTTCTTTATGCAATCCTCCATGACAACAAGTAGTAGGTCTCTTTATTTGAGAAACTCATGGTTCCCTATAAAAGTCGATGTAACTTTTTCTACCTCCACTATGAAAGGATAGTTTGCAGTTCGTCGCCAGTTTACGTTAGTGGATGGCAAGGCTTTCAAATTCGCAGAAACAACTAGTTGTGAATTCTTTGCAAGTGGAAGTCTCTTTATTTGTGACAGCTTACATATTACCCTTTCAAGGAAAAGTGCCTCGATTAAAGAAGAAGTTGAACACCGTTCTAGGCAAAACACTAGAATCTTGGGGAAACTTATTATCTTTTTGCTACCCTCGGTGAATGTTGGTAGTTCATCATCAGTGAACGGCGGTGATATGATATATTCTCTTTCTACCTTCAGTGAAAGTTGGTAGGTCACCTTCAGTGAAAGTTGGTGATTGTTATCTTTTTGCTACCCTCAGTGAACGTTGGTAGTTCATCGTCAGTGAACGGCGATGCCATGATATATTCTCTCTCTACCTTCAGTGAAAGTTGGTAGGTCACCTTCAGTGAAAGTTCGTGATTGTTATCTTTTTGCTACCCTCAGTGAACGTTGGTAGTTCATCGTCAGTGAACATAGGTGACATGATATATTCTCTTTCTACCTTCAGTGAAAGTTGGTAGGACATCGGTAGTGAACGTTGGTGTTTGTTATCTTTTTTCTACCTTCATTGAACGTTGGTAGTTCATCGTCAGTGAACGGCGGTGCCATGATATATTCTCTCTCTGCCTTCAGTGAAAGTTGGTAGGTCACCTTCAGTGAAAGTTGGTGATTGTTATCTTTTTGCTACCCTCAGTGAACGTTAGTAGTTCATCATCAGTGAACGACGGTGATATGATATATTCTCTTTCTACCTTCAGTGAAAGTTGGTAGACCATCGGCAGTGAACGTCGATGTTTGTTATCTTTTTTCTACCTTCAGTGAAAGTTTGTAGACCATTGGCAGTGAACATCAATGTTTGTTATTTTTTTTCTATCTTCAGTGAATGTTGGTAGTTCATCGTCATTGAACGGCGGTGATATGATATATTCTCTTTCTACCTTCAACGAAAGTTGGTAGACCATCGGCAGTGAACGTCGATGTTTGTTATCTTTTTGCTACCTTCAGTGAACGTTGGTAGTTCATCGTCAGTGAACGGCGGTGCTATGATATATTCTCTTTCTACCTTCAGTGAATGTTGGTAGTTCATTGTCAGTGAACGTCGATGTTATTCTCTTACTACCCTCAGTGAATGTTGGTAGTTTCACCTTCAGTAAAAGTTGGTGTATCCTTTGTCCATCCTACTTTCCTCTCTAATTTAGTTCTTTTGTTCCACCAGTGATTTATTTTCCTGGTGGGGTTGCTCCTTTATTTCTTTATCATTGTTGCATCCCCAGTAATACTTTGCGTTTCTTTGGTATTGTCCATATGCAATCATATGCATAAGCATTTGCATGGCATCTTAAGGCCAAAAATAGGGTTTGTTTTATATTTAAGTATCTTCGATCGCGTCGACACGAAGATTTTTAACCTTCATATCTCCGGATAGAAGAAACTTAAATAAGGGTAGCTGTTGTACCCCAATTTTTTCCCCTAAGATCCCTTCATCATACCATGTTGTTTCACTCACAACAAGATCACACTAAGATTCTTGGTTCCCCTCCCTACATTTAGCTTTGCTCCTTTTGAGGAGTTACCAAGCACTTTGACTTATGTTCCTTGTGTGATCATGAATATTTTTTTGATTTCTTCACTTAACTAATGAAATACAATGTTTGCTTGTCTTGCTTGTTATCCATATAGGTAAGGGCAATGAGATTTATCAAGTTACTCCATGGGTTCATGAGTTTATTTCCATGCCCTAGTCAACATAGCTTTAGAAGTTCAAACCTCACCATTGGATTGATTTTGGAAGAATTGGCATGGAAAATTTGCTTTGGTTCATCACATTTCAAGGTTACTAGATTTGATTCAAAGGTACAAAGGGTTGATTGATAAAGTTGTCATGTTTGGACAAGGCCTTGTTCATATTGGTCACAAGAGCATATTTCTCTCAAATTTTAAGATATGGAAGTGGTTTTGGTGGCTATGAGTCCTCATCATCATCCTCAACAACTTTTATTCATAAAGCAAGGATATTGGCACAAGAAGTTTGTGCAAACTTGTTAAAGTTCCTCAAAGCATTCTCTTGATCTAGAAGCTAGGGTTTTGAACTTCAAAGGAGCATATCTTGCTCACCTTTTAGTATTTTTGAGTGATTCCAAAGACATCTTTCTCTTCAAAGGGTTATCAATATATCACCTCAAAAGTTCCAAGGAGTTTTCATATGGAAGGAACTTGGTGAAGAAGAAAGATTACAAGTCATCCAGATGAATCCACAATTTTCCATATGTGACTTCAAATGGTCATAACTTGGTCAATTTTCATCACCTTGAGTCCATTATTTTTCCATAATTATCTTGAAGATGTTTAATTTATGCCTTATTTTATGTGCAAAGTGACAAAATGGATGGAAGTTGCCTTAAATATGCAAAAGATTATAGGTCATTTCATGATTTTTTACCAACTTCAACAAGTCATAACTTGCTCAAGTTTTGGAGATTTTGAGTGGTTCAAGTTTCAAAATGTCATTCAAGAGATATACTTCATTCCATCTTTTTTGGTCAAGAGCAAATTCCAAGTGGAAGGCCATTTTTGGATGCAAAAGATTATAGGTCATTTTTGAAGAAGAATTTGAAATATTTCTAAGTATGGAAACTCAACTCTTTTTCTCCAACTTTGACTCCATGTAACTTTCAGCTCAAGCGTCCATTTGATTCCATTATTTTTCCATTGCAAAGCTTGTAACCTCATCTTTCCAAAACATCAAGAATTATGTCCTAAGACCGCTTGAGTTGGAAATTCCATGGATTTGAATTTGGTAACTTGAAACTGATTTTTTCACAAAGTCAGAATTTTGAAATCCATAATTGTAGCGGTAGAAATGTTTAAGACTAAGCCATTGGATTGACTAGACTTTATACAAATCAAAATCAAAATCGCCATCGCGCTTTATTGACTCCAAAGGAATGGGAAAATAGCGAATAACCCAAAAAAAGGGGGAAAGATTCAAGGTAAGGCGGTTGGTTATGCAAAGGGAAGGTATTAGCACCCTAAACATCTACGGTACTCTGCAGGAACCTCTTTGTAAAATCTGTATATTTTGGCTATAAAAAAATGTGTTGTATAAAATGGATGGTGGAGGTGAGAAAAGAAATATATTTTTATGATTTTTGCACCCGTCGCAGTTGCGAACCTTTAGTGCCTACGTACCACCTTTCGTGCAATAGGGGATCGGGGTACACGTAGTTCCTCTTTTAAAAAAATTGAAACATAAGTGTGTTGGTTAATTTTAAGAGATAAGATAGCATCGTCATTGTCCGTGTGGAAAACATACTTACTACCCACAATCATGAGAAAGGAGAATTTGCATCATCTCAAAGTGGAGGATATGGCTTGGATTTTAAAATCAACAATGCCTCACTCAACACCCAAGTGGAAAATATCTCTCTTCACTACATATTGTAGAAGTATAGTTGTTTTCATCACTACAAGGATTGACAAAAGTCTAATCTTTTAAGAAAAAGTTTAAGGGTAAAAGCCAAAGTGGAAAAATGGTTTGAAATGAGATTGGTTGACTTTTAGTCTTCTCATAAAAAAATGTCAAAGTATTATTAAATTGATTGAGGTTTATTTATGAAAATGTTTTGAAAATGCATGGACCTAAGTCTAAGTTTATTATGAAAGTGTTTAAGTTTCAAAACAAGAAGAATTTTCAAAAGGAGGGAGAAGATTTTTGAAATTAAAGAAGATGGGAGGAGAAGAAGAGATTATCCTAAAGCATAAGGTAAAAGCTAAGATAAGAACCGTCTAACCAACAAGAAGCCAAAACTTGACATTATGAGTCAAGATATAATTCCCATTCTTTGGATTGAAACCAAGCAAGCAAAGATACTAGACCTCTTCAAATGTATTAAGTCTTCACAAAAATTAGGCAGAGTAACGGCTGTATGTGGGTGAATTCTAGATTACAAACAAAGGATGTAATCACAAAAAGCTGCACACAAAACAAACAAACAACCCAATGTCTTGAGGTAAACCTCGAGAGCTCCAGACAAAATAATCAGATAAGATCACATGGTCTCCAAGATAGGCCAAGGTTTCTAATCCTAAGTCAAAAAAGTCCACTGCTCCATAATGCCAAGGATAGTAACCAAATAGTCCAAGTATCATTAAGAGTTTTTTAGGGTTTAAGTTGATTATTAAGTATCTTAAGAAAAGAAAAGAAAAGCTCAAGTGAGCAAAGTAAAAATGACAAGAATAATAAATGCCCAAATGAGCAAAGATAAAAATGGCATGAAATGTAAAAATGCTAAAAAATAAATAGTGCATAAAGCATAAAAAGAAATAAGCAGAAAATAAACAAGTCAATAATTAGTGGTAAGTTGGATGACCATCTTGAAACTTGCATTTGGAACTCATTAGAGGATTGGTAGAACCAAATCCTCCACACAACAAGTTGCATTTTCTTTTTGTCAAGTATATCATCCATTTGAAATTCTTACAAGTACCATTTAATGATCAACGATGTTTAAGTGATCCGCGTTGACCAAAGGTGTTGTAGATACATTAGAGGATTGGTAGAACCAAAGCCTCCACACAATGAATCTCAAGGTTATTGGATCAAAGAGATCAAATTAACATACTTGGGCTGACAATCATAAGTTTGGGCTACGAATGATCATTTATTCGATTCGGGACAAAATTTAGCGCTATGTTAAGCAATCATAAGTGGACATATATAGAAGTCACACCTATTTTGAGGCCGGTCAATAGCAATATATTCACCATTTGTTTTGAGACATGATATAGAGATCATGCTTCAACAACACTTAGTGCAATAAGAAGCGGATGAGATGAAAAGGGATTAGGGTAAAAAGAAAAAACCACATTTGAACTAATATTCAATCAAACTATTATTAAAATCATTCATCCATCTTTTATGGAGTTAAACTCAACACCATGGATCCAATGAGGTTAATAAAGCCATGACCAAAAAATCAACCCAAGACAGCCAGAAAATATTCACAAAATAATAATATATTTAATATATACATCAAAGAGATTTAAAAAAAGGTTTAAAAATGGAAACAAAGTAAGGAAAATGTCAATTATATTCAAATTAATCAAGAAATGAAAGATAAGACCATAGAAAAATCAGAAAATAGGTCAAGTAATTATACAAATTTTTTGGGAATTTTTTAAAGTCAGAAACTATTTTTAAAAATTAAAATAAATGGGTAAAACAAACAAGAATAGTAAGAAATAGTAAAGTCAGAAACAAAAATATTATTTCAGAATTTAAAAACGTGCAAAAGTATTTTTAAACATTTTAGATAAAGCAAATAAGTGTAAAATTCATAAAAAATACCAAAACACAAAATAAAATTGTGAAAAAATAAAAATCAGAAAGAGAATAATCAAAAATATTTTTCATAATTTTTTTTGGATTTTTTGGACTCAAAATGAGTTTTCTATGATTTTTTGAAATATAAAACAATTAAAATATAAAAATCAGAATAAGAAAATAAAAGAAAAAGATGTGGACCATTGGATGAGAGTCAAAACACGTTAGTAATCAAATCCAAAGGATCTGGCGCGCTGTGCATATCATGGTCTTTAGTGAATAATGTACATGATCATTAATAAATCATATTTTTGAAAAAAAACAAATGGCACGCTTTCATTGGTTAGAAGGTGACACGTTGGTCATCTTCAACCTCTAGCCCTCACGAATGGCAGGTCTCTCAAACTGTAAAATCAGAAGCTCGGACCTATGCCATTAGCTTCGTCTCTTCAAGAAGAAGACAACCATACCCTCGCGCCATTTTTATATAAACTGTAACTCAAGCAATTTGGAAAGAAGGTTTTGAAAAGGGATTTGAAAATTCATGGTCAAAATGTGCTTCGAGATAAAAGTAAGTGTTGCGACTAGAACCAGGGCAATGAGAGCAACACAATGGTACCAAAGTTTTGAAGAATTGATGAAGGAATCTACCTATGGAAGTTGAGTTGCAGAGCTATGAAACTGGACTTCTATGGAGCAAAATAAGGCACGATTCTTGAATGTGATTATATGCTTAGCTTTAGGGAAGATCAAGGAAGGTGAATTGATGAAGAAAATGGATTGAAAAAGGCTTGAGAATAGGATTCAAAGTAGCTGAATTCTGAGTTGTGAAGCAAGTTTGACAGGGTGATTCTGGCTATCTAAGCTTGAGAAAATGAATGGGATAGTACATGTATTTATAGGAGAAGCAAATGGGATCAAAAGGAAGAGTGAATGATGCATTTTGGAGGGAATTCGTGCAAACCTGATGCACGAGTGAAGTGTGATTCAAACTTCACCAAAACTCATCCAATTCTTGCGTTTTGATGCACTAATCCACTTGGGAAAGTTGGATAATCATGTTTAGACCCAAAACGCGTGCTAATTTGAGGTTTAGAGGTTGTAACATGAAATTCAAATTCTGACTTGCAGGGAAACTTCAATTCCAAGTTACCACTTTTGAAACAATGCCATTTCCACCTCAGGGAGTCTTAAGGCATGATTCTTGATGCTTTGGAAAGACGAGGTAACAAACTTTGCAATTGAAAAAGAATGGAATCAATTGGAGGCTTGAGCTGAAAATTACATGGAGTCAAAGTTGGAGAAAAAGAGTTGACTTTCCATACTTAGAAATATTTCAAATTCTTCTTTAAAAATGACCTATAATCTCTTGCATCCAAACATGGCTTTCCACTTAGAATTTGCTCTTGACCAAAAAAGATGGAATGAATAGATCTCTTGAATGACATTTTTCAATTTGAACCACTCAAAATCTCCAAAAATTAAGCAAGTTATGACTTGTTGAAGTTGGCCAAAAATCATGAAATGACCTATAATATTTTGCATTCTTAAGGCAACTTCCATCCATTTTCTCACTTTGCACATAAAAGAAGGCATGAATTACACATCCTTAAGATCATCATGGAAAAAGAAAGGGCTCAAGGTGATAAAAATTGACCAAGTTATGACCATTTGAAGTCACATATGGAAAATTAGGGATTCAACTGGATGACTTGTAATCTTTCTTCTTCACCAAGTTCCTTCCACATGAAAAATATTTGGAACTTTTGAAGTGATTTATTTGTAACTGTTTGAAGAGAAGAATGTTTTTGGAATCACTCAAAAATAACAAAATATGAGCAAGATATGCCTCTATGAAGTCCAAAACCCTAACCTCTAGATCCAGAGAATGCTTTGTGGAACTTTGACAAGTTTGAACAAACTTTTTGTGCCAATATCCTTCCTTTATGAATAGAAATTGTTGAGGATGATGATGAGGACCTATGTCCACCAAAACCAATTTCATATCAACTTCAAAACAACTTCAATGGTGAGGTTTGAATCTCTCAAGCTTTTGACTAGGGCATGGAAATATACTCATGAACCCATGAAGAAACTTGCTAAACCTCATTGCCTTTACCTACATTATCAACAAGACAAACCAATATTGCATTTTATTAATTAGAGAGAAAAAATCAAAGTACAATATCTATGATCACAAAAGCAAACAAATCAAGGTGTTTCGTAACTTCTCAAAGACCAAAGCTAAAGATAGGGAGAAGAACCAAAATCCCTAATGTGATTTTGTGGTGATTGAAACAATGTGGTATGATGAAGGGATCTTAGGGGGGAAAATTGGGGTACAACAACTGCCCTTATTTAAGTTTCTTCTATCCTGAGATACGAAGGTTAAAAATATTTGTGTCGACGTGATCGAAGATACTTAAATATAAAACAAACCCTGTTTTTGGCCCTAAGATGCCATGTAAATGTTTATGCATATGAATGCATATGATCATAAGAGACACAAAGTAGAATTAGGGAGGCAACACAAAATGCATAAGCAAAAAAGCAATCCCACCAGGAAAATAAATCACTGGTAAACCACGAGAATAGAATCAGAGAGGAGGATAACAAGCATTAATGTTCATTGTCGATGTATTATCGTCTTTCTCTGAATATATCATACCACTGCCGTTCACTGACGATGAACTATCAGCGTTCACTGAAGATAGCAAAAAGATAACAAACACCGACGTTCACTGCCGATGTACTACCAACATTCACTAAAGGTAGAAAGAGAATATATCATACCACCGCCGTTCACTGACGATGAACTATCAACGTTCACTGAAGATATCAAAAAGATAACAAACACCGACGTTCACTGCCGATGTACTACCAACGTTCACTGAAAGTAGAAAGAAAAAGTATCATATCACCGCCATTCACTGATGATGAACTATCAACATTCACTGGAGATAGCAAAAAGATAAAAAACACCGACGTTCACTACCAATGTACTACCAACGTTCACTGAAGGTAGAAAGAAAGAATATCATATCACCGCCGTTCACTGACGATGAACTATCAACGTTCACTAAAGATAGCAAAAAGATAACAAACACCGACGTTCACTGCGGATGTACTACCAACGTTCACTGAAGGTAGAAAGAGAAAATATCATACCACCGTCGTTCACTGACGATGAACTATCAACGTTCACTAAAGATAGCAAAAAGATGACAAACACCGACGTTCACTGCCGATATACTACCAACGTTCACTGAAGGTAGAAAGAGAAAATATCATACCACCGCCGTTCACTGACGATGAACTATCAATGTTCACTGAAGATAGAAAAAAGATAACAAACACTGAAGTTCACTACCGATGTACTACCAACATTCACTGAAGGTAGAAATAGAAAATATCATACCACCGCCGTTCACTAACGATGAACTATCAACGTTCACTGAAGATAGCAAAAAGATAACAAACACCAACGTTCACTGTCGATGTACTACCAACCTTCACTGAAGGTAGAAAAAGGAAATATCATACCACCGCTGTTCACTGACGATGAACTATCAATGTTCACTGAAGATAGCAAAAATATAACAAACACCGACGTTCACTGCCGATGTACTACCAACGTTCGCTGAAGGTAGAAAGAAAGAATATATCAAGTTTTCCCAGAATTCTGGTGTTCTGCCAAGAACGGGTCTCAACTTCTTCTTTAACCAAGGAGATTTGCCTGTAAAGGGTAATATGCAACTTGTCTCAAATAAAGAGACTTCCACTTATTACCAAAAGGGAGATGCAAAGAAAAATGGCTTTCCAGGGATAGAAATATGACTTCCCGAAGAAATGCCATGATATTCCCGCTGAGGAGATAAAGTCTTTCTTATGCAAAATAAATGCACAAACAAAAATTCAAAGTTTTCAGAAATCCATAATAAATGATATCGTCAGGCAACCACAAGTCCAATTCAGAAATATACCGGAGCAAGACGGCCAAAGAAGATTCATCCTTTAAGAAATAAACTCAAGAGGGAAGACCGAATTCAACTAAGCAAAGAGCGTTGCAGGAAAGGTGAGAAACACAATGTCAATGAATGATGATTTTAGCAATGTATGATGCATGTATGAATGTACGAGTGCTATTGTGCATATGCTGATAAAAGGGATACATAATCAGTGCAGACAAACAAAATCACCTCAGTTACTAACAACATTGGGATAAGCTTCAATCAGAAAGATCAAACCAGGAAAGGTGAAAGCGACTGGGAAACCAAACCTATTACATTAACTTCACTGAGGAGAACATAATTTGACTGTAGCTTAAATCAAACAGACACCGGGATAGAACACCCTGCTTCCGATTTCACCGGAGAAACAATTTTCCAAAAGCAACATGCCTATTGGAGATTGCAAGATCAACCTTAAATAAATCAGACTGACGTCGAAACAATCAAACCTCACTGGGGAATTCAAGCCTACCTCCCAAGAGAAAAGAAACTTCGGGTTGAAAATTTTCACCACGAACCCTCATTCCAACAAGAGATGCCCTGGGATAACCTTCCCGGGAAATCAAGAAGTCAACACTAGTGCCGATACTGTAAAAAGAGCGATATCTCAGCACACCAATGGAATAAAACCTTTCATCATATGAGGGAATACTTTGCCAGGGAATCTGGAAAGGAGGCTTCTGACTATGCAAACCCAAAATCAAAAGTGAACCAAGACTTGTCTGGGGATAATGGGATCACTAACCCAAATACTGTACTTTGTACCCACTGATATTGTCTTTAACCATCTGAGAAATAACAAAGATTGCGCACACCAGCAAAAATGACCTGATAAAACCTTCATGAAAGGAGTAAATCTTATTAAAACAAATGGAGATTGTTCATTCTTGGGATCACCATTTTTGTTGTCATTGTTTCAACACAAATCCCAAAGTAAATTGAATTGTAAAGATCTCTTTTTTTTGAAAAGTCAATTTTTCTTTTTAATCTTTTTGCTTTAAAAGTTATTATCAGTAATAAATAAAGTCTTTGCAAGCTAAATAAAAATAAGAACACAAAGAATTGGGCAAAAGCTCGAATTTCATTAATGGAATGGTAGTCTGCGAATAGCGAGACTCCATGGATGATTACAAAGTTTGGGAAATGGTAATACGTAATGGAAAAGATACATTGAGATACCATGACCAATATCCCCCCTAACAACTTTTGAAATCCTGAGCAGCAGCTTCCGTTGAAGTATGGTGAGGATCTGAGAAGATTGTTGCTTCGGTGATCAAGTTTCGTCTGACGTAGTTACTTGCCAAGAAAATCCCTAACTTTTTCCTAAGCTGCCCTTGCGGGTTTTCAACTTAGCGGGAAATTTATTCTGTTTATGTCTCTAATTTTTGCCTAGACCGCCCTTTCGGGTTTTCGGCCTATCGAGACGCTCCTTTTTGCCTAAGCCGCCTGTTGTACCCCAAAATTTTCCCTCCCATTTTCTCAATACATGTCAAGTGAGGTCCTTAAATTGCTCAAGGAATTCCAAGAGTTGACCAGACAAACTCTCTCCTAAGGCAGTCTACCCCAAAATAGGGTTTCATTTTGCATCAAGATGTTTGAGTCCAAAGGATCCCAAATTCTCACCATTGTCCTAATATGTTCTCAAGATCATCCCTGTCAAGTTTCAAACCTTGCAGAGGAAGTTTTCTCAGTCAATTGCCCAAATGCTTGAAAATCAATTGTGCTAGGGCAAAAGTCAATTGTGGCCCACATACAGTCAAACTTCATGATTTTTGGTCAACCTTCCCATTTTGAAGTATTATTCATAATTTTATCAAGGTTGATCATGATTCCTCAAGGATTTCTCACAATTCATTAAAATCCAAAAGTTGCTAAATTAGGGTTTTGTAGGAAAAGTCAACTCAACTTTGACCAACCATAACTTTCTCATACTTTATCAAAAATGACCCATCCAAAGCTCATTTTGAAGAGGTTGTAATTCCCTACAATTCATCTTCAGCTCCCAAGATCAAAATATGCACTCACAAGAAGATATAAATTTGGACATTATAGGTCATTTTGGAAAGTCAACAAAAACACCTTTTATGTCAAAGCTTCATACATGACCATGGAAGACTCAATTGAGATGAGACCAAAAGGGTTGCTTAGAGGACATCTTAAGCTTTCTAAAAAGTCTAAGAACACCTCTATAGGGTCAAAATTGAAAGAGTTATGCATTGGCCAAGTTGACCTTTTTTGCAAAATTCACAAAAGTCAAATATGGCCAAAATTGCATTTTTTGCTAAATGTGTCCAACTTTTTATGCTTGCACTGAGTTTGTAATGTGACCCACGACCCATGAGCCCTTCCACTTGTCATTCCTTTATTTTTTTCATTTATTTTGATTATATTTTATTTAAATCAAATAAAATCAAAATAAAATAATGAAAATATAAAAAACTAATTAAATCTTGAGATTTTGTGCATGTTTAGGTCTATTACACAGCTGGAGACAAAATCAAATCATGCAAGACTCATATGGACACAAAAAGATTGCATTTTGCTTGATTTGGAAAGATTTTGTACAAGGATCAAATCATGAATCAATATTCATAATTGGAGAAGATTTGAAACAAATGACAACCCTAATTCATTCTTGGATACATAAGGGACGAGTTCAGATAAAAAACAAAGAGGTTGGAGGCGTGCAAGAGAGAGAACCAGTTTCAAAAATTGAAGAAAAAATTGCAAATCAATTTCCAGGTTTCAGGCCTTCTCAATCCATTCTAACCATCCCAATCGTTTGCTAGATATCCCTGGATCGTATTGCAACCATTAACAAGCTTCCCCACACTCAGAATCGCAGTGTAAGTTTCACACAGTTTCCATATTTTCTTGAAATCGAATACAATCATTCTGGCATATTTAACATGATTTATTAGCATATTCTTAATCCTTGAGTTATTTGCAAGCTAATGGTTACATTTAATTGCATTTTTGCTGACTGAACATGAAAGTGCCATGGCTAGGGTTCATGATTTGTTTTTAGGGGTTTTGCATACAGGAACAATTGGCCATTAATAATGGTACCATGATGCTCGTGAGATTGCAACGAGTTGATTGATACCATTGGTTGTCATTTATCATGCCTGTATGAAATTTTGGAGAAGCACGGGGTTGTACCTACGCCCAGTGTCCGTAGGTAAAAGTAGTTTGTCTAAAACGATAGAGGAAACGAGGAAGATGATGGCGTGGCATGCTGTGTATGGGACATTTGAATTTCGCGCGTTTCAGAATTTAATATTTTGTTTTATCATATAATAATTGTTTGGTATTATTTGTACAAATAACGTGGCCAACTCAGATGGTAAGCACACAGTGTGGTAATGCTCAAGGACCTGGGTTCGATCCCCAGGTCCCCATATTGCTTCATATTATTTTTCCTTCCATAATCAGGTACACGAGTCTCCCATGTGACCACCATGCATCATCAGCATTCAACCATCAGATCCCCAGCAAGCCATATCCAAGGTTTCTATCCTGACGGTCCACCATGTGCCATAGTCAAGCACGCACACAGGATTGAAAAAGTCAAATAGGCCAAGGAATTGTTGGGCCTAGAAGTCAGATCCACACCCCCATTTCTTGCTAAACAGCAACCAGGCCCATTCTTACTCTTTTTTCTATTTCCTTTTATTTATTTAATTTACTTAATTGTTTTTTAACAAAATTAATTTCCTTTTTTACAAAAAAATCATAAAATCAAGTTTCACAAATTTAGATTTAGGTTTTTTTTTTATTTTATCAAATTTAATTTAATATTAGTTTAATTTAACTTAGGTTAATTCTAATTTTTTTTATATATTTAAAATCAATTAGAAAAGATTAGGGTTAGCTTGATTTAATTTTTATTTATTTCCCAAAATAAAAAAATAAAAAAATAGGTTAATTTAATTATTATTTTTTCTTAAATTTAAATTAATTAGTAATTAGATTATTTTTATTCAATTGAACCTTATTTTCTTAAAATAATCAAAAACAACAAAAAATGATTTTTTTTTTTAAATTGCAAGTAGGTAGTTGGGGTCAAAACCCTAAATCTCTCGTTCTCGATTCTTCGCGCCCGTTTACTATTTTTGCAATATTAATGTAACTGCTCATGGTATGTAATAGTTTAATTAGGATTTTCTTTAGTTATCGTTTTTACGGGTTTTTTTTGCTATGTAATTAATCCCTACCCCGAAGTCTTGTAATAGCGTAGGTTTTATTTCTCGCATTTTAATTCTCACAAATATTAACTGTTAGATGTATGTTAATAGGATTGTATGACAAGATTTCATGATAATTTAAAACGGCTAGAAAACCCTAATTTGCAAAGATAATAACTGAAATCAAATCACTCGCACATGCGCACTCTTAGGGTATACTCTCACTTCGGTTGCCTTCGGTAAACGGTCATTGAGTATATGGTGTCTTAGTGGTTTCCCTCTTGTCTAACAAAGATCAAAAGTCTCGTTCAGAAATGTTGCCTCGAAAATGTTGCCTCGAATATGATCTTAAGACTCTAGGGTCATTACTAAGACGTCCTAACATTGCTTTAGTGATCGTACGTCCCTTTCGAATTGACCCTTACAATTCCAACGACGGGGCTACCTATTTCTCAATAGTGGGATAGCGCTGTCTAAAGGAAACAAGAATAGAAACGATCTTTTTTCGAGGAGGTACTTGCTCAAATCAAACTTTTTCACACCAAACACTTTTCAAACAAAGTTTTCAAAAACAACTTCGTAACACTCTTGAGGACAGAAACAAGGGTTAAAACGAAGTAAAACAAAAAATTTCAAAACAAACACGCACAAGAAATTTTAAAAGATGAGCAAGTACCTAAGAGCCCATGGAAAACCATGGATAGAAAGGGTGCTAACAACTTCCCTTTCTATAATCTACCCCCCGTACTCAGAATATCTCGAAAAAGGAATTTTTTATGCTTTTTTCCTTTCCAGTTGGATAAAATAAAAGTCGGTGGCGACTCTTGCTTACCGCGACATTTTGCGAATAAAAACGCAAAACGCAAACCAGCATTTTTCAAACAAGTCAGTTCTGCCACCGTATCACAGAATTGGAGACTCTGCTGGGATACTAATAAGTGGGGTATAACTTAGGATTTAGTTCATCACAAATTTCTTCTCTTGTTTGTTTTGGTTGCTGTACTTTTAAGGGTTTTGTTTGGGAGTTACTATAGATCCTAACCAGGATCTGGGGACACCTTTTAGGTAAGTAGCAATAAACTGTGAGGGAACTGTACGGCGTAGACCGATACGGTTGAAGCAGTAGATACATTGATGTGGCACATTGGTTGGTACCGGTATCCATTATGCAGAAACGAGGAGAATACGGGGCCGCTATGTGTGTCGTTAAGCATCAACTGACCTTAGAACCTTTAATCGACCAACTTGGCCATTAGAAAGTTGTGAGATAGCCGACCTCGGTATAAATCTAAGAACTGGTTGATACTCGATGCTACACTCATTGAGACCAAGAAAAGATTGCGTGAGCTGAAACCATGACCGATGGAGGATGGTCAGTGATATTGAGAACCTCTAGAACCCGGTTACTTTTGCTAGGACAGGTTGAAACCAACTGAACTTCAAGACGGTAATACCTTAGACCTCATGCAAGCCTTAAACTAAAGGACTTTTGTGTGACTTGTTTGCCTTTGCCATGCTTGTTATCTGCTATACCTATTGTTTTTATCATGACATCATGCATCATAACATAGCATGCATAATTCATTACACTAACCATTTCAAAGACCAAGGGGATTTATCTTTGTTCTGTTTTGCAGATTATGGCTTCTGTGCGCAGAAATACCATCTGAGTTAACTTTGTGAAAATACCTGCTCAACTTAAAGAGTTAGCCTCAAGAGTTTCTGAGAATTCTACGTTCATTAGGAGACATGGTCAGCTTCTTAGCCTGGTCACCTCAAAGTTTGATGAGCAGATGATGAGTGTGCTTTTCCAGTTCTTCGATCCTGTGCATCATTGCTTTACCTTTCCGGATTATCAGTTGGTTCCCACTTTGGAAGAGTTTTCTCACTTATTGGGAATATCCATCCTTGAGCAGGTGCCTTTCACAGGTATGGAAGAGGTTCCTAGACCAGAAGACATTGCCTCAGCTTTGCATCTGAAACGGGCTGATGTAGTATCTAATTGGGAAACACGAAGCGGGGTCGAAGGGTTCTTAGCCAAATTTCTGATAGATCAGGCTCAGCTATTCTGGGATAATTTAGATTTTCAGGCTTTTGAAGATATCTTGGCTCTCCATATTTACGGTTTGGTTCTCTTCCCGGATCTGAATTCCTTTGTGGATATGCACGCGGTTAAGATTTTCCTTTCTCGTAATCCTGTTCCTACTCTACTGGGTGACATCTTGCGTGCCCTCTACACTCGTACTGTGCGAAGAAGAGGGACTCTTATGTGTTGCATGTCGTTGTTGTCGAGGTGGTTTATTTCGCACCTCCCTAAGTCTGTGCTAAAGAACGAAGAAGGTTTGGGATGGTCCTACAAAATAATGTCACTTGCCCACACAGACATTCTTTGGTGTTCCCGGGATATAAAAGACACTACTATCATTGATCGTTGTGGGGGATACCCTAATGTCCCTTTTCTTGGAATCAGAGGGGGTATAACCTACAATCCTTGTTTAGCTTTGCGACAATTTGGTCGTGCTCAGAGAGATGGTCCCCATGAGCTACTTCTTGAGGATATTGTATTTGACTACAAGGAAGATGTTGACGAGCACCGCCAGAGGTTTATACGAGCTTGGAGCATGGTGAACAGATCTGACCCCCAAGAGTTGGGACCAAGGACTTCCCTTCCTATGCAGCCTTACCTCTAATGGGTCTGAGCTCGTGCCCAGAAGCTTGGGATTCCTTATGAAGCCGTATTGCCTGTGATTGTGGAGCCCACTAATGAAGAAGGCGTTCCTTACAAGGTTCTTTATCCTTACATGCCCACTGATCCTGGGGCATTACAGAGGTCTTGGATTCAGTTGAAAGAGGAAAGGGATACTTACCGGAAGAAGTACCATGAGCAAGAAAGGAAGATTTTAAAGCTCACCAGGCAGCTCGAGGAAGAAAGAGTGATCAATGACTACGTCAGCACAAAGAGGAAGCCTCCATGGGATTTTTGATTTTTTCTTTTCTAGTTTTAGATTTGTTTTTCATTTACTTCTTTGTAACGCCTCAAAGGCATTGTTGAACCTTTTACAAGTTAATCTAATAAAGTTTGTTCACTTTTGGTTTGCAAATTTAAATCTCCCAAAGTCTTTGAAATCATTACATACGCATCCCATTATCATGCACATCATCACAGGTACCATTACAGGTTTATCATCTCCTTCGCTGTTTATTTCAGCAGAAATGTCTTTTGATCAAGCCAACAAAGATCTTCAGGCACAAAATGCCCAATTCCAAGAGATGTTCTTGAGCTTGGCTAAAGGGCAAGAGGATTTGAAGACTCTCATTCTGAAGGAGAAGAAGAAGAAGAAGAAGGTCGTTCTTCTGAGCATGGGCAAAAGGTTTGGGGATAGGTTGAAACAGCAAGCTGATTTGTCCTCTTCATCCAGGGAAGGGGAGAACCAAGAAGAAGAAAAGGGCCCCAGTCCTACAATCTCTGATAATGATACTGATTTTGATAATGAGCAATATCCTCCTACCGAGGATAGGTACAAGCAGCTAGAAGACCGTCTGAGTGCTATGGAGATTCAGAAGATCCCTGGTTTGGACTTCGGAGAACTGGGACTGGTATCAGGAGCGGTGATCCCTCATAAGTTCAAAGCTTCTGTTTTTGCCAAGTACGATGGAGTATCCTGTCCAAAACTCCATCTCTGCTCGTATGTCAGGAAAATCCAATCCCATACTGCTGAAAGAAATTTGTGGGTGCATTTCTTTCAAGATAGTCTGTCAGGGACTCAGCTTGAATGGTTTTATCAATTGGAAGGAGCCAATGTCCGAAACTGGGAAGACCTTGCTGCTGCTTTTTACAGACAATATCAGTATAACGCCGACCTTGCTCCCACTCATACTCAGCTCCAGGGTATGTATATGGGTGCAAGTGAAGGTTTTAAGGACTATGCTCAAAAGTGGAGAGACTTGGCTGGAAGAGTCTAACCCCATTTGTCTGATAGGGAGGTGGTTGACATGTTTCTAGGGACGCTATCTGGTCCATTTTTCAATCATCTGATCGGAAGTTCGTCATCTGAGTTTACTGAGTTGATTTTGACTGGAGAGAGGGTAGAAGCTGGTATCCGAAATGGTAAGATATAGAAGGATACTTCGTCAAGTGCATTAAAGAAGCCTTTCATAGGTAAGAAAGAAGCTAGTGCAGTCTATGGCCTGAGGGGCCAAAACAGACCTGAACACCGTCAAGCAATAAATGCAGTAGTGATATCAAGACCCACAGTTGCTCCACAATGCGACAACCAACAAAGGGTAGAAAGACCACAGAGGCAGTACACTCGACTCAATATGACCTTGACTCAAATTCTACCATAATTATTGAAGACCAATTTGGTGACTCTGAGGGAAGCCCCGAAGAACCCCAACACCACTTCTCCCCACTATAACCCGAATTCCCGATGCGCCTATCACTCTGAAAGTCCAGGTCATGATACAAACAATCGTTGGGCCTTGAAAAACAAGGTGCCAGACTTGATCGAAGCCAAAGAGATTGAGTTTGACGCTCTGGAGAAGCCCAGCGTCATAACTGCTCCCATGCCCAAACATGGTCATGGAGTAAATGCTGTAGGTGATGATTTATTTGTGACCTCCGTGGAAGAAATATCTACTCCTTTTATGACAGTTAAGAAGAATTTGTTGTTGTCCGGTTTATTTCCAGGCTGTGGAGAAGGTTGCCACATGTGTTCAATGTTGCCTGCTGGTTGCCACTTATTGAAATCAGGTGTTCAGCGCCTGATGGATAATAAAGAGATCATGTTCGAAAAGACTTTGATTCCGTTGGTTCCAATTCAAGATGTTTCCATCATAACCATTTCCACCAATCCTTCTAAGGTTTCCTCGATAAAGCCTGTTAGGATTACACCCGTCCCAAGAATTGCTCTGTTAATAATTACTGTCCCTGGTCCTATCCCATACACTTCGGACAAGGCTGTCCCATGGCACTATGGTGCTGATGTGTATTATTGTGGTATTAAGCAAAAATTAAAGAATGAAGAAGCTGATACTGATGTCAGCAATATTACCGGGGCCAACAAGGTCACCAGAAGAGGAAGACTCTTTTCTCTCGAGATTTCCCCTTCGACTGTCCATAAACCTATTGTTATTCCATATGATAGTACATCAACTACTGTTCCAGTTCCTACTCCAGTTCTCACCCCTGTCGCTGAGCCATCTGGGACTCGGGGCAAAGAAATCACAGGTGAGCCTGCCTGGACGGAGGCGCCTAGAAAAATTATGTTGGAAGCCTCTAAACAAGAGATAGAATAAATTTTGAAGATTATCAAGAAGAGCGACTACAACGTAGTCGAGCAGCTGGGGCAGACCCCGTCAAAAATTTCCATGTTATCGTTATTGTTATGTTCTAAAGCCCATGAAAAGGCTTTAATTTCATTCCTCAAGATTGCGCATGTGCCACAGGAAACTTCAGCCGATCAATTCAAAGATTGCGTAGCTAGACTAACTGCCGACAATGGGTTGGGTTTCTCAGATGCAGATCTGACTGCTAAAGGAAGAAATCATAATGATGCTCTGCACGTCTCGATCGAGTGCAGGGGCACTATTATGGCCCATGTATTGGTGGATACCGAGTCCTCATTGAATGTTCTGCCAAAGAAAGCATTAGACCGTCTGGATTGTGAAGATTTGGTTCTGAAGCCGAGAAATATTGTGGTCAGGGCTTTCGATGGGTCATAAAGGATGGTGCACGGGAAGGTGGACATCCCTGTTAAAGTTGGCTCTCAGACTTTTGGATCCACCTTTTATGTGATGGATATCAGACCATCATATTCTTACTTGTTGGGTCGTCCTTGGATTCACAAGGTTGGGGCAGTGACTTCAACGCTCCATCAAATGATGAAATATCCAGTAAAGGGGAAGATTGTCACGGTACAGGGTGAAGAGGAGTACATGGTGAGTCATCTCAATTCCTTTCGCTACATGGAGATGGACGGGGTGTTCATCGAAACTCCTTGTCAGAACTTTGAAGAGGTCCCTCAGACTTTAGCGTCAACTGAAGTTGCTACTGACAAACCTCTGATGAAGATGGCTTCTCTCAAGGATGTCAGGGCTGTAATCGAAGAAGGTGGGTGTACCAATTGGGGTCGGCTCCCTGATTTCACGCACAAAATTGACAAATTTGGTTTTGGCTTTACTACAGGAGCTCAAAGGGCTTTTAGGAACGCACGGATTGGAAGACCCCCTCTACATATCAGCAATCAGGGAGTTAATGCAATTGAAGATGATGAAGAGGATTCAAATATCGACAGCTGGATCTACCCCACAACCAATGGCGGATTAAACAACTGGACGACGAAGGACTTCATACCTGTTTCTTTTATTCCACAGTAATTGACTTTTGTTTTAAAGAGTTGTAATAAACAGTTTGAAACTTTACGGTTGGTGCCTTGCCCGAGGCACTCTGGCCTTGCTTGTGAGGGCTTATTATTTGTCATTTTCATATATCATTAATAAATCATTGGACGTTTCTTACATTACAAATTTTGCACTCCTTGTTTTTTCTTTTCTGTCTCTCACTCTATTAAAACAGTTATTCTCTTACACACACTCACGTATCATACTGCAGATCCATGTCCACTCTGGATCCCATTGATAACAACTCTGCTACTGCCAGTTATGACTTAGAAAATCCAATCAACCAAGCTGAGGACGAAGGTGAGGATGATTGTGAGGTTCCTAGAGAGCTTGCTAGACTGTTACTGCAAGAAGAAAGGGCCATACAACCTCATGAAGAGCCAGTTGAATCGGTGAATTTGGGTACAGATGAAGACATGAAAGAGGTCAAGATAGGTGCGAATCTGGAGCCTAGTGTCAAGCAGAGGTTGATACAAATGTGATGCGACTATGTTGAGATATTTGCTTGCTCCTACGAAGATATGCCTGGTTTGGACATCGATATTGTGGTACACCGCCTGTTAACTAAAGAAGATTGTCCTTCGGTAAAGCAGAAGGTTCATCGTATGCGCCCCGAGATGTCTGAGAAAATCAAAGTTGAGGTCATGAAGTAGTTTGACGCAGGATTTTTAGCTGTCACTTCTTATCCGCAGTGGGTTTCCAACGTTGTTCTGGTGCCTAAGAAAGATGGTAAGGTACGAATGTGTGCGGACTATAGAGATCTGAACAGGGCAAGCCCCAAAGATGACTTCCCACTTCCTCACATCGATGTCCTGGTCGACAACACCGTGCAGCATAAGATCTTCTCCTTCATGGATGGTTTTTCTGGCTACAATCAGATCAAGATGGCTCCCTAGGACATGGATAAGACAACCTTCGTTACACAGTGGGGAACCTTTTTCTACAAGATAATGCCTTTCGGGTTGAAGAATGTTGGGGTAACTTATCAGCGCGCCATGGTCGCTTTGTTCCACGACATGATTCACCATGAGATCGAGGTTTATGTTGACGACATGATAGCCAAGTCCCAGACTGAGGAAGAGCACCTTGACCATCTCCAGAAATTGTTTGACTGGTTAAAGACGTACAGGCTGAGATTGAACCCGAACAAGTGCACCTTCGGGGTAAGGTCTGGAAAGCTGATGGGTTTCGTCGTCAGTGATAAGGGTATTCAGGTGGACCTTGCCAAGGTAAAATCCATTCAGGAGATGCCGGCTCCCTGCACAGAAAAGGAAGTTAGAGGCTTTTTGGGACGTCTGAATTACATTGTCAGGTTCATTTCACACCTAATCGCTACTTGTGAGCCAATCTTCAAGCTGCTGAAGAAATATTAAGTGGTAAAGTGGAATGAAGAGTGCCATACCGCTTTCGAAAGAATCAAGGAATATCTTCAAGAACCGCCAATTTTGATGCCTCCAATTGAAGGAAAACCTTTGATCTTATACTTGATAGTACTGGATAGTTCAATGGGGTGCGTGTTGGGGAAGCATGACGAGTCTGGCCGAAAAGAGCACGCTATTTACTACCTTAGCAAAAAGTTAACCGACTGTGACACCCGATACTCATTTCTCGAGAAAACTTGCTGCAATTTGGCATGGGCTGCTCGCCGGCTGAGATAGTATATGCTGACTCACACCACCTTATTGATATCAAAGATGGATCCAATCAAGTATATCTTCGAAAAGCCTGCCTTATTGGGAAGAATAGAAAGATGGCAGATGATATTAACCGAGTATGAAATCCAATACACAACCCAAAAAGCAATCAAGGGGAGTGTATTGGCGGATCATTTGGTGCATCAGGTCGTGGATGACTACCATTCCATGAATTTCGAGTTCCCGGATGAGAACATCATGTTGGTGACCGACTGTGAAGAACCTGGACCAGATGAAGGACCCGAGGAAGGATCCCGATGGTCTATGTATTTTGATGGAGCATCAAACGCGTTGGGTAATGGCATTGGCGCTGTGATCATATCTCATAAGGGTTGTCATACGCTGTTCACCACTCGATTATGTTTTAACTGCACCAACAATATGGCGGAGTATGAAGCATGTATCCTGGGTCTTCGAGCTGCTATTGACCTGAGGATTAAGTTCTTGAGTGTATTCATAGATTCTTCTCTAGTGATCATTCAGATCAAAGGCGAGTGGGATATGAAGCACCCAAATCTTATTCCTTACAAAGAGTATGTATTGAAGTTGCTCCCACACTTTGAGGAGATAACCTTTGAACACTTCCCCAGAGAAGAGAACCAGTTAGCGGACGCGTTAGATACCATGTCTTCTATGTTTAAAGTCAGGTGGGACAATGAAGCTCCCCAGATTACCATCGAGATGTTGGACGAACCCACACATTGTTGTGACATTGAGACAAAAGAGGTAGAGAACAAACCCTGGTTTCACGAGGTAAAGAGGTATCTTAAGGCTCAAGAATACCCCGAGGGTGCATCTGTTAATGATAAGAAGTTCTTAAGAAGGTTCGCCGTGAAGTTCTTCGTCAGCAATGGTATCCTTTACAAGTGTAACCATGAATCAACCTTACTGCGATGTGTGGACAAAAGCGAGGCGGAAAGGATCATGGCAGAGTTACATGAAGGTACCTTCGGAACTCATTCCAGTGGACATACATGGCAAAGAAGATCCTACAGGCTGGATATTATTGGTCTACTATGGAAGCCAATTGTTATCAGCACTCTCGGACCTGTCATAAGTGCCAAGTCTATGCTGATAAAGTGCATGTACCTCTAGTTCCTCTGAATGTTCTGACAGCTCCTTGGCCCTTTGCAATGTGGGGCATCGACATGATTGGAGAGATCAGACCTACTGCGTCTAAAGGGAATCACTTCATTCTGGTAGCAATTGATTATTTCACAAAGTGGGTTGAGGCAGCTTCCTTTGCTACAGTAACCAAGAACGTCGTGGTGCGGTTTATCCGACACAATCTGATCTGTCGATACGGTGTACCAGAGAGGATCATCACAGGCAATGGTACAAACCTCAACAATACAATGATCATCGAGCTTTGCAAATAGTTCAAGATACAGCATCATAACTCTTCTCCCTACCGGCTGAAGATGAATGGGGTTGTTGAAGTAGCTAACAAGAACATCAAGAAGATTGTGCAGAAGATGACGGTGACGTACAAAGACTGGCACGAGATGTTACCATTCGCTCTTCATGGATACTCTACCTCAGCATGAACGTCGACAGGGGAAACACCCTACTCTCTGGTGTATAACATGGGGGCGGTCCTACCCATCGAAGTTCAAATACCCTCTCTCCGAATTATGAAGGATGCGGGTTTGAGCAAAGACGACTGGATCCAAACCCGGCTTGATCAGCTGAACTTAATCGATGAAAAGAGACTTACTTCTATTTGTCATGGTCAGACATATCAAAAGCAAATGATAAAGGCTTTTAATAAGAAAGTCAGGCGTCAGGAATATTAAGTCGGGGATCTGGTGATCAAACGCATCATTTTACCGCAAGGTGATCCCAGGGGCAAATGGACCCCCACATACGAAGGGCCATTTGTGGTTAAAAACATTTTTTCGGGAGGAGCTATGATTCTAACCACCATGGATGGTGACGACCTTCCTCACCCCGTCAATGCAGACATAGTGAAAAGATACTACGCATAATCAATGACCCGCTAGGTTGACTGGCCTATGCAAAAATAAGGGCTTCCCAGCGAACCAAAAGGGTTCGGGAAAAAGTAAGGGATGAAAATAAAAAAAACTGTACAACCGGCAAGTCGAAAACCTGAAAAGGCGGCTTGGGCAAAAAAGGGTATCCCGGTGGACTGAAAACCCGAAAGGGCGGTCCAGGAAAAAATTAGGGATCAAAGTGTAACACTATGTCTCATTGGATCATCTTACAAACAGACTTCGATATCGACGGTCAAGCTCGGACGGTGCCAATCAATCTAATCTACCTTCGACCAAGTAGCAAAGTGATGAGACGCTCTAAGATATAAAGGCAATAGCAGAGTTATAACCCAGTGGGATTGTTTCACATAACTGTTTTTCTTTCTTTTACACAAATTGTATAATTTCTATTCTTCGGCGGCGTTCTCTTACTAGGACGTCAGCCTCTTTGTACAAAACGCCTATTACAGGCCAATTTCAAAAATCAATACAATTCAATTTCACAAATTTCAAATTGTTTTGTCTTGCATGAATGTCCAATGATTCATTTTTTATATATGCATTTGAACATAATTGCTGCTCACAAATATTTACATACGAAACAAAAGACAATTACTCGTAATTCCAGGAATAGGGGCAAACAAGAAATGCCCAAACCTTACAGTTACTCTACCCACCAGGTACAAGGATAGAGCCAGCTTGAGAATATGACTAAAGGTATATACACTCCCCGCAGGGTAGGAAGTATGCAAAGACAATGATGTTCGATCTCCCCAGCCAAGGTTCATAATTGCGAATGAGTCGGCAAAATTCTTCCTAAGCAGAGTTTATCTATCACCAGTAAGAGGAGTTCACCACCAGCTGAGTTTATTTCTCCAAATCATTAGATCATCCAACAGAGTATCTCTCTTCCCCGCAGAGTCATTCTCCCACAAGATTATTCTCAAATAGAGTCTCTCCTGGAGGAATATTCTCGAGCAGAACGGACGCAAGTCTCCAGCTAACCATCTTCGGTCACTATCCCCAGCGAGAACGAAGAACTCACCTCCTTATACCCTCCAAAAGCAGCTCGGGATTTATTCTCCCCAGCCGAAGAATACCGCAAGAACATTGCATATCCATACATTGTGGCATGAACATACGCATCATACAACATAATCTCATTTATTTTGAGAACATCATTAATCAATACATTTCATACATCATGACATTACATACGACTAACTCTTTACCTTTCAGGGAAAGATACAATCGAGTTCTCACAAGTTTTCTCTGGTTCAGTCAAATCGATACTAAGATTTCTAATCCAGTTCAAGCTATGAAGCCCAGAAATCGACCGGATAATATCTTGATTTCCCCAAAATACTTTGAAGCCTGGAAGCGACCAGATAGTGGTATATCTTAAATACAAGCTAGAAACCCAAAAATCGACCGGAAAAACAGCTTAACCCTCAGTAAGTTTTTGTGAAGCCTGGAAATCGACCAGATAGCAATGCAAGATACCATGAAGCTTGGAATCGACCAGATAATGGTATAAGACGTTGTGACGACTAGATCACGACCAGATAGCGGCAAAGGACACTGAAGCCTGGGACACGACCAAATAACAGTATAAGGTGTTGCGAAGCTTGGAATTCGACCAAATAGCAGTTTACTCGGCCAATTATTATGAAGCCCGGAAATCGACCGGATATTAGTATGCCTTAAACTCAAGTTGAAGCCCGGATGTGACCGGATAGCCACTTGTTTCCTTCTGAAGCCTGGAGCACGACCAGATAAGAATTGAGAAATTGCAAAGCCTGGAAGATGACCAGATAGCAAGCCTAATCTCATCTCCCCAATAAGTCACTGTAAAACCTGGAGCACGACCAGATAGCAGTCATTCTTATTTTCCTCATCAAATCACTGTAAAGCCTGGAGCACGACCAGATATCAGTCCATTTTCACCTCCTCAACTAAGAGATGATCCCCCAGTAGAATAACGGACAACTGAAGCTCCTAAAATTCTATTTCTCTCAAGACAGAGACCAACATTCCCCAACGAAATCCTCCTCAACAACAGGTATACGGGTTCTCACAAAGGAATCTCTTATGCGATCGACACTTCTTCTGATGGCATCTTTAAGCCCATCTTCCGTCAATGACTTCCAAATGGCATCTATAATCCCATTCCCGACATCGCAAGACGAGTACCACTTCATGCGAGTGCAAATTTCTGGGCACTCTAGTGTTCAATCATCTTCCACCTTTGGATCACGAAAGGCAGACAAGCCAATCTACATCCTCAGGTTTAAGAAGATTGAACAGGGGCAGCTGTTGACCCAAAAATTTGACCTCCCATATTTCTCAATACATGTCAAGTGAGGTCCTCAAATTACTCAAGGAAGTCCAAGAGTTGACCAGACAAACTCTCTCCTAAGGCAGTCTACCCCAAATTAGGGTTTCATTTTGCATCAAGATGTTTGAGTCCAAAGGATCCCAAATTCTCACCATTGTCCTAATATATTCTCAAGATTATCCCTGTGAAGTTTCAAGCCTTGCAGAGGAAGTTTGCTCAATCAATTGCCCAAATGCCTGAAAATCGACTGTGCTAGGGTAAAAGTCAATTGTGGCCCACATACAGTCAAACTTTAAGATTTTTGGTCAACATTCCCATTTTGAAGTATTATTCATCATTTGATCAAGGGTTGATCATGATTCCTCAAGGATTGCTCACAATTCATCAAATCCAAAAGTTGCTAAATTAGGGTTTTGCAAGAAAAGTCAACTCAACTTTGACCAAGCATAACTTTCTCATACTTTATCAAAAATGACCCATCCAAAGCTCATTTTGAAGAGGATGTAATTCCCTACAATTCATATTCATCTCCCAAGATCAAAATATGCACTCACAAGAAGATATAAGTTTGGACATTATAAGTCATTTTGGAAAGTCAACAAAAACACCTTTTATATCAAAGCTTCATACATGAACATGGAAGACTCCATTGAGATGAGACTAAAAGGGTTGCTTAGAGGACATCTTAATATTTCTAAAAATTCCAATAACACCTCTCTAGGGTCAAAATTGAAAGAGTTATGCATTGGCCAAGTTGACGTTTTTTGCAAAGTTGCCAAAAGTTAAATATGGCCAAAATTGCATTTTTTGCTGAATGGGCCCAACATTTTATGCTTGCACTGAGTTTGTAATGTGACCCACGACCCATGAGCCCTTTCACTTGTCATTATTTTATTTTTGACATTTATTTTGATTTTATTTCACTTAAATCAAATAAAATCAAAATAAAATAATGAAAATATCAAAAACTAATTAAATCTTGAGATTTAGTGCATGTTTAGGTCTATTACACAGCTGGAGACAAAATCGAATCGTGCAAGACTCATATGGACACATAAAGATTGCATTTTGCTTGATTCGGAAAGATTATGTACAAGGATCAAATCATGAATCAATATTCATAATTGGAGAAGATTTGAAACAAATGACAACCCCAATTCATTCTTGGATACATAAGGGACGAGTGCAGATAAAAAACAAATAGGTTGGAGGCGTGCAAGAGAGAGAACCAATTTCAAAAATTGAAGAAAAAATTGCTAATCAATTTCCATGTTTCAGGCCTTCTCAAGCCATTCTAACCATCACAATCGTTTGCTAGATATCCCTAGATCGTATTACAACTGTTAACAAGCTTCCACACACTCAGAATCGTGCTGTAAGTTTCACACGGTTTCCATATTTTCTTGAAATCGAATACAGTCATTATGGCATCTTTAACATGATTTATTAGCATATTCTTAATCCTTGAGTTATTTGCAAGCTAATGGTTACATTTAATTTCATTTTTGCTGACTGAACATGAAAGTGCCATGGCTAGGGTTCATGCTTTGTTTTTAGAGATTTTGCATACAGGAACAATTGGCCATTAATAATGGTACCATGATGCTCGTGAGGTTGCAACGAGTTGATTGGTACCATGGGTTGTCATTTATCACGCCTGTATGAAATTTTGGAGAAGCACAGGGCTGTACCTACGCCTAGTGTCCATAGGTAAAAGTAGTTTGTCTAAAACGACAGAGGCAACAAGGAAGATGATGGCGTGGCATGCTGTGTATGGGCCATTTGAATTTTGCGCGTTTCAGAATTTAATATTTTGTTTTATCATATAATATTTGTTTGGTATTATTTGTACAAATAACGTGGCCAGCTCAGATGGTAAGCACGCAGTGTGATAATGCTCATGGACCTGGGTTCGATCCCCAGGTCCCCATATTGCTTCCTATTATTTTTCCTTGCATAATCAGGTACACGAGTCTCCCATGTGACCACCATGCATCATCAGCATTCAACCATCAGATCCCCAGCAAGCCAGATCCAAGGTTTTTATCCTAAGGGTCCACCATGTGCCATAGTGAAGCACGCGCACAGGATTGAAAAAGTCAAAGGGGCCAAGGAATTGTTGGGCCTAGAAGTCAGATCCACACCCCCTTTCTTGCTAAACAGCAATCGGGCCCATTCTTACTCTTTTTTCTATTTCCTTTTATTTATTTAATTTACTTAATTGTTTTCTAACAAAATTAATTTCCTTTTTTACAAAAAAATCAAAAAATCAAGTGTCACAAATTTAGATTTAGGTTTTTTTTATTTTATCAAATTAAATTTAATATTAGTTTAATTTAACTTAGGTTAATTCTAACTTTTTTTTTATATTTAAAATCAATTAGAAAAAATTAGGGTTAGCTTGATTTAATTTTTATTTCTTTCCCAAAATAAAAAAAATAAAAAAATAGGTTAATTTAATTATTTTTTTCTTAAATTTAAATTAATTAGTAATTAAATTATTTTTATTCAATTGAACCTTATTTTCTTAAAATAATCAAAAACAACAAAAAATGATTTTTTTTTTTAAAATTGCAAGTAGGTAGTTGGGGTCAAAACCCTAAATCTGTCGTTCTCGATTCTTCGCGCGCATTTACTATTTTTGCAATATTAATGTAACTGCTCATGGTATGTAATAGTTTAATTAGGATTTTCTTTAGCTATCGTTTTTACGGGTTTTTTGGCTATGTAATTAATCCCTACCCCGAAGCCTTGTAATAGCGTAGGTTTTATTTCTTGCATTTTAATTCTCGCAAAAATTAACTGTTAGATGTATGTTAATAGGATTGTATGACAAGATTGCATGATAATTTAAAATGGCTAGAAAACCCTAATATGCAAAGATAATAACTGAAATCAAATCACTCGCACATGCGCACTCTTAAGGTATACTCTCACTTTGGTTGCCTTCGGTAAACAGTCATTGAGTATAGGGTGTCTTAGTGGTTGCCCTCTTGTCTAACAAAGATCAAAAGTCCCGTTCGGAAATGTTGCCTCGAATATGATCTTAAGACTCTAGGGTCATTATTAAGACGTCATAACATTGCTTTAGTGATCGTACGTCCCTTTCGAATTGACCCTTACAATTCCAACGACGGTGCTACCTATTTCTCAATAGTGGGATAGCACTGTCTAAAGGAAACAAGAACATAAATGATATTTTTTCAAGTAGGTAGATGCTAGTAGGTACTTGCTTAAATCAAACTTTTTCACACCAAACACTTTTCAAACAAAGTTTTCAAAAACAACTTCGTAACACTCTTGAGGACAGAAACAAGGGTTAAAATGAAGTAAAACAAAACTTTTCGAAACAAACACGCACAAGCAATTTTAAAAGATGAGAAAGTTCCTAAGAGCCCATGGAAAACCATGGATATAAAGGGTGCTAACACCTTCCCTTTCTATAATCTACCTCCCGTACTCATAATATCTCGAAAAAGGAATTTTTCTGTGCTTTTGTCCTTTCCAGTTGGATAAAATAAAAGTCGGTGGCGACTCTTGCTTACCGTGACATTTTGCGAATAAAAACACAAAACGTAAACCAACAGTTTTCAAACAAGTCGGTTTTGCCACCGTATCACACCGCCCTTTCGAGTTTTCAACTTAGCAAGCTGTTCTTTTATTTCTTTAGGCGAAGTATTTCTTGACTGCGTCAGCATTCATGGGACGTGGGAACTCCTCGCCATCCATAGCTTCAAGAATTAATGCACCACCAGAGAAGGCTTTTTTGACAACATACGGGCCTTCAAAATTGGGAGTCCTCTTGCCCCTAGAATCAGCGTTGAAAGACATGATCTTTCTGAGCACGAGGTCACCTTCTCTAAATTCACGAGGTTTGACCTTTTTATCAAATGTTTTCTTCATTCTTTTCGGATATAACTGCCCATGACACAAAGTTGTCATTCTCTTCTCTTCAATCAAATTCAATTGGTCAAACCTGTTCTGAACCCATTCAGCCTCTGACAATTTGGCTTCCATTATCACACACAACGAGGGAATCTCTACCTCGACAGGGAGTACAACTTCCATTCCATACACTAGGGAAAACGGGGTTGCTCCTGTTGAAGTGCGAACAAATGTTCGATATCCATGCAGAATAAAAGGGAGCATCTCATTCCAATCCTTGTAAGTCACAACCATTTTCTGGATAATTCTCTTGATATTTTTATTAGCAGCTTCAACAACCCCATTCATCTTTGGCCTGTATGGAGATGAATTATGATGGACAATCTTGAATTCTTCACACAGTTCTGTCATCATTTTGTTGTTCAAATTTGAGCCATTGTCAGTGATGATTCTGCTTGGCACATCGTATCGGCATATAAGATTGTTTTTTATGAAACGCACAACCACTTGTTTGGTAACATTGGCTATGAAGCAGCCTCTACCCATTTGGTAAAGTATTCAATTGCTACCAAGATGAAACGGTGTCCATTTGAAGCCTTGGGTTCTATCATCCTGATCATGTCAATACCCCACATAGAGAAAGGCCATAGAGAGGAAATCATATTGAGAAGTGTCGGAGGCACATGGATCTTATCTGCATAAATCTGGCATTTATGGCACTTCTTTGCAAATTTATAACAATCAGATTCCATTGTCAACCAATAATATCCTTCCCTTAACATCTTTTTAGCCATTGAATGTAAATTAGTATGAGTGCCAAATGAACCTTCATGAATCTCATGCATCAACGTGTCTGCTTCGTGTCTATCCACGCATCTGAGCAAGACCATGTCAAAATTTCTCTTGTATAGCACATTTTCACTGAGGAAGAAACTGCTTTCCAATCTTCTCAGTGTCTTTCTATCTTTCTTTGACGCACCAAACGGGTATTCCTGAGTCTTAAGAAAATGTTTGATATCATAATACCAAGGTTTTTCATCTACTACCCCCTCTGTCGCAAACACATGAGTGGGCCTATCTAGTCGTCGGACTGCGATTCGGGGTATATCATTCCAAGCATTTACTTGGTACATGGAAGCCAGAGTTTCCAGAGCATCTTCCATTTGATTTTTATCTCTAGGAAAGTGATGGAATTCAACTTTATTGAAGAAGGGTAGTAATCTTCTAGCATAATCTTTGTAAGGGATCAAGCCATGGTGACGAGTGTCCCATTCTTCTTTAATCTGATTTATTACCAAAGTTGAATCACCATACACATCTAGAATCTTGATTCTGAGATCAATAGCTTCTTCAAGACCCATGATGCAAGCCTTATATTCCGCCATATTGTTAGTGCAATCAAATGTTAACATCGCGGTAAAAGGAATATGCGATCCATGAGGAGTGACAATCACAGCACCAATTCCTTTACCATAAGCATTCACAACTCCATCAAATACCATACTCCAACTAGATTCAGGGTAAGGCTTCTCCCCAGGCAATGGTTCATCAAAATCTTTCACTTTCAAGAACATCACATCTTCATCGGGGAATTCATATTCTGCATACTGATGATCTTCCACCGACTGTTGAGCAAGATAATCTGCCAACACACTACTTTTGATAGATTTTTGAGTGTGGTATTCAATATCATATTCAGATAACAACATCTGCCAGTGGGCAATTCTTCCAGTAAGAGCAGGTTTTAAAAAAATATACTTGATTGGATCTATTTTGGAGATCAACCAAGTAGTATGATTCAACATATACTACCGCAAACGCTTTGCCGCCCAGGCCAAAGCACAACATGTTTTTTCTAGCATAGAATACCGTGACTCATAATTAGTGAACTTTTTGCTGAGATAATAAATGGCGAACTCTTTCTTTCCTGTTTCATTCTGTTGTCCCAGAATACAACCCATGGATTTATCTAACACTGTCAAATGCATAATCAATGGTCTTCCTTCTACAGGAGGGAGCAAGATAGGAGGTTCAAGTAGATACTCTTTAATACTTTCAAATGCCCTTTGGCAGTCATCTGTCCACACACAACCTTGATCTTTCTTTAACAACTTAAAGATCGGTTCACACGTTGCAGTCATATGGGAAATAAATTTGGAGATATAATTCAAACGCCCGAGGAAACCCCTAACTTGCTTTTCAGTTCTTGGTGCTGGCATTTCTTGAATTGCTTTGACTTTGTCAGGGTCGACTTCAATCCCTTTCTGGCTAACAATAAAACCCAACAATTTCCCCGATCTAACTCCGACGATGCATTTATTTGGATTCAAGCGGAGATGATACTTCATCAAACGGCGAAACAACTTCAACAAATCTTCTATATGCCCTTCTTCAGTTTGGGATTTGGCAATCATATCATCAACATATACTTCGATTCCTTTGTGCACCAAATCATGGAATAGGCTTGTCATCTCCCTCTGGTACGTTGCACCAACGTTCTTCAACCCGAAGGGCATCACTCTGTAACAGAATGTTCCCCAGGGTGTGATAAACATTGTTTTTTCCATGTTCTCTGGAGCCATTCTTATTTGATTATACCCGGAAAATCCGTCCATGAACGAGAATACCTTGAATTTTTCTATGCTATCCACTAACATGTCAATGTGAGGCAATGGAAAATCATCTTTTGGACTAGCTTTATTTAGATCTCTGTAATCTACGCACATGCGGACTTTCCCGTATTTTTTCGGTACAGGGATAATATTGGCAATCCATTGAGGATACACTGATGTCACAAGAAAACCAACATTAATCTGCTTTAGGACCTCCTCATTGATCTTTACTGCCATATCCGGGTGGGTTCTTCTCAACTTTTGTTTAACTGGCGGATACTCTGGCTTCAACGACAAACGATGCTCGACAATGTATGTATCTAGACCGGGCATATCTTGATAAGACCAAGCAAAAATATCCACATACTCTTTCAACAGCTCAATCAACCCGCTCTTTACATCAAGATGCAACGATGCTCCAATTTTAACCTCCTTCGGATCTTCTTCTGAACCCAGATTAACCACTTCCAAAGGCTCCTTATATGGCTGAATGGTATTCTCCTTGTGCTCAAGCAACCGTGAGACCTCTTCTGGAATATCATCATAATCTTCTTCTTCAGCCCCAAACACAGGACAATCAAAGTTGGGAGAGGGTGCAGGGTCATTGTATTCAACGGGTTTTTTAATTAATCTGCACATGTGATTTATGATTGCTTTTAGAAACTGACACATATAACAAGTGATCATGCAGATTAATTTTCAGTTATTATTCATTTTGAAAGTTTTTTTTTATTATTATTACCATTTCCCAAGAAAAAAAGCAGAAAATAAAAGACATAATTTTGGAAGCAAAGATAACTTTTATTAATGATCTTAACAATTATAGCAAACAGATAAGCCCTACAACATTAATACTTCCACCTTGGGCAGAGTGAAAGCTTTTCAAAAGAAAGAGACAGATTAACAAAACAAATTACTTTGAAACATGTATGCAAGAAGGAACATCAATGGTGACCCAGTTCTGAACTCGGACTCCATGCGTCACATAATTAGGTGCTTCCTGCTCTGCTTCATCCTCTTCAACAACATTAATTCCAGAACCAATTGGATGGAGGTAGCCCCCGCTGCGGAAAACATCATGATAATTGTTCACAGAAGAATTTGACTTCAAACTTTCGCTTTTGCCATTCCTCGAAGAGAAACCTAAACCATCTCTATTTTTGTTCATGGGTGGATCCACAAGTCGTCCCCAAACTGCATTATGACCATTGCGTACAACCTGCTGCGCATTCTTCAGTGAGACCACAAAATTCTCATTCTTCCTTATGTTGTTAATGGATAGGGATTGGAATTGGGTTCCAACAACAGCCTCATCCGCTTCTACAATACTGAAAGAGGATAGATGGGATATCAACAACGCCTGCTCCCCATTTATGATCACTAACTTCCCTTTACGCACAAACTTTAGCTTCTGATGCAGAGTTGAAGTGACAGCCCCTGCTTCGTGTATCCATGGCCGTGCTAGCCAACAACTATACGCGGGAATAATGTCCATTACCTGGAAAGTTATCAAGAACAAACGTGGTCCTATGTGGATGGGTAAGTCCACCTCACCGATGACAGATTTCCTCGACCCATCAAAAGCCTTCACAATGATGCCACTCGGGCGAATAGGTGTTCCCTGATACTTTAACTTCATGAGGGTACTTCTTGGTATAAAATTCAACACGGAACCATTATCAATTAGAACATTAGATAGCGAGTCATTCTTGCAGTTCATGGATATGTGGAGGGCTAGGTTGTGATTCCTCCCTTCATCTGGTAACTCATCATCGCAGAAACTCAAGTTGTTACATGACTTAATGTTTCCAATTACGCTGTTGAATGATCTAACGACATGTCATTCTCTACAAAAGCTTGGTCTAGTACTCTCATCAATGATTCCCTATGAGCGGAGGAATTCATCAATAATTCCAGGATGGATATCTTTGAAGGAGTCTGCAATAGTTGATCTACAATTTTATAGTCGCTCATCTTAATTACCTTCAGGATATCATCCACTTCTTTCTCTAATGTGGCTCCACTAGTCTCTCCTGCAGCCTTCTTAGGCTCATCGTTCTCAGCAATTTTCTTTCCAGCAGCAACATCTTTTCGAATAACCGGCGCAAACACACGACCACTACGGGTCACCCTGCTATTATCAGTTATATTCCCAACATCTGGCATTGGCTGGATGGGAACCTCCACCCCATCTTCTAAGATTGTAGCGTTGTATTTGTAAGGCACATCCTTATCTGATTTATAGGGAACAGGTCCTGGCAGGCTAATTACCAATGGGGTAATAGCTGGTTTTCTATGGTACTCCACCTCAAGATGAGAGGGTGCACCAAAACAAGGTACAATGAAGTTTACACCTTCCTTAACACAATCAGCCCTCAAAAGGTCATTTCCGACAAACAAATCTTCGTCTGAAGAGAAATACTCATCCGTGGAGGCATACTCTTCCTCTGACTCTTCTTCCATCAAACAAACTTCAACCATATCAATCTCGTGATAATCATCTCTCTTCCCTGTGATCTTAATAGTCCCATTGTCTAACAGTAGCTGAATACCCTCTCTCACAATAGAACATCCTCGGGGGTCTTGACAGCAAACTATGCAAGACCTATATTGGTGTTCCATCTGTCCAGCAGTACGGCAGAAAGTGGCATGCAACTGTACGAGATCTTCATTCAAATGCTCTACTTCAAAAATTATGAATTCACCCGGACATCCAGAAACCATATTCACTTCCTCTTCATATTCTGCCATAGGCCTGATTATATGGATTAAACCTTCATCTATCATTTCTTGTAAATCAGCCTTTATCTTCTCGCAACCCTGGATGTTTGTACTACAAACAGCACAACCGGCGTGGTCGTGCGTATAATAACTGAATTCACATAGGTCTGCATGCATATTTACCAAATCCCCTCCAACCAGATTAATGTCAAAAATTCGGAAATCACTGGGACAACTGGCCACCATATTCACAGCATTCACTCTCCCGTGCTTGGGTAGAGGATTGTCTTTCACATTAGGTCCCATGTCTTTAAAAGATAAAATTCCAGACTTCACCAACCATTGCACTTCGGTCCTCAAAGGATAACAATTCTCAACATTATTCCCTGGTGCTCCCTGATGAAAGGCACACGTCTGGTCTGCTATGTAATACCAAGGAAAAGGTGATGGTACTGCCGGAGGTGGTCGTGTCTGGACCAACTTCTTCTAAATCAATGCTGGTAGTAGCTCTTCATAACTCATGGGAATAGGGTCATAGTTCTCCCTTCTCTGACTATTCCCTTGGTTCCCCTGCTGGGATTGTCTTTGATAAGCAATGGTAGTTGGAGCGCCATTCATAACAGGAGTCACTGAAGTAACTTGCTGGTGACGCTGAAAATTCCTTCTAGGAGCATTCACTCTCCTCTCTTGTATGACAGCATTAGCATCCCCCTCTTTCTTCTTTGTAAACTCATAAGTTGGTTTCTTCACACCTCCAGATCCTTCACCCTTTGTCAAACGGCCTTCTCTTACTGCCTCTTCTAGGCGGACACCCATTCCTACCATCTCTGTAAAATCACTTGGGGAACTTGCTACCATTCTTTCGTAGTAGAAAGCGCCTAGCGTCTTCAGAAAAATTTTAGTCATTTCTTTCTCCTCCATGGAAGGAATCACTTGTGCAGCAACTTCGCTCCATCTCTGTGCATACTCTTTAAACAATTCTCTGTCTTTCTGAACCATGGCCCTAAGCTGGTCACGATCGGATGCCATGTCCACATTGTACTTATATTGTTTTAGGAATGCTTCTCCCAAATCATTAAAGGTATGGATGTTGGCACTGTCTAAACTCATGTACCATTTCAACATTGCGCCGGTCAGACTATCCTGGAAAAAGTGAATCAGCAGACGCTGATCATCGGTGTGGGTTGACATTCTCCTTACATACATCACCAAATGAGCACGAGGGCAAGTGTTGCCCTTGTACTTCTCAAACTCAGGGACCTTGAACTTAGCAGGCACTTTAACATTTGGGACCAAACATAACTCATTCACGTTCTGCCCAAATAACTCTTTTCCCCTAAGAGCCTTCATCTCTCTTTGCATTCTATCAAACTGCTCTTGGAAATCATCCATTCTGTCATAAAGACCCAAATCTTCACTCGGAAGAGGGAAAGGACGACACACATCTTCAAACGGAACCAAATTCACCAAAGGAGGTGCAGCAGGAACAACATGCACCACAGGAGGTGCTGGAGTAAAACCATTTGGAACCACTTGAGCATCTTGGGGGCCCAAATTGAAACCTTCAGGTGCAAAATTCTCTGGCATTCCCCACGGATAACCCTGAGGGATACGGTTCTGAACAACAGTCGGAGTAACGGATATAGGAATAGCAGGAACTTCAGCATTTGCCCTTATTGGTTGAGGTTGAACACTCGGTGGCTGATTCTGAGCAGCCACCAGAGCTTCCATAAGAGTAGTCAAATTGGCCAAGCTAGCCTTCAAAATAGAAACTTCTTCACGTAGCTCGCGATTCTCCTGTTCTAAATTTTCCATCTTCTTTTTGAAGTTAGCCCGAGTGTTGTAGTGATGAGTCAGCTTGCTGAACGATGTTAAGAAGCTGGGTAAGGCACCTGGATATGCATAATAAACGCAAGAAATATGTGCAATATGATGCATGTCATGCAATGCACATGATTATTTTTATTCCATCATTTAATATTTCAAAGGATTTAAGATTTATAGACATATTACAAACATCAAAATAATAACGCATTTGAAATACTGAAATTTTTTTATTATAATAACTCCAAAATGGATTACAAGTTTCAATGATCCCAAGTACAAGATGAAAATACAATCTAAAAATCCTGAGAGAAAGAAACTAATAGAGATCAATCTGTACGCTGGCGCTTCCCTGTGAGCCTGGAAATCTGAGCCCTTAACCTTTGGTTTTCTTCCGCCTGTATGATGGCAACCTCCTTCCAATCATCTGAAGCAGTAAGTGAGTAATCAACACCTGTTTGAGGCTTAGGAGAAAATAAATCCCCTTGCCTCTCCATAGACTCCACCGCTCGACTCTCAAGGATCTCGATCAAATCATCTTTCTCCTTCAAGTCTGCCTTGTAGGAACTCTCTAAAGTCTGGAACTTGTTCTTCCAAGCATCCCTTTCCTGTTGCATCCTAACCAAAGCGAGCTGCAGTTCTTCTAGATCATCTAATAAAGGAGGAGTGGTCATCACAAACAAATCAGGCATGGGTGTCTCCCAAGTATACGAAATTTTCAACTGAATGGCTCTCGATCGGACCCACTGAAGATATGGCTCTAAAGAAACAACACCCCTAGGCCCTAAATCCTTCCTACTCTTCTTATGAATGTGACGCCAGGCCTTCGCAATCTACTCCCTAGCTTCCCCGTGGTCTTCTCCCTCCTTCAGAAAGAAACTACTTAAATGAATACTCTTAGGTTTATCTCTCATCGGATATCCAAGTTGTCACCGTGCAAGAACAAGGTTATAGTTAATTCCTCACTTTGTACCAAGAAGAGGTACATTAGGGAAACTACCACAACTGTCAACAATCTATATATCATGATAAGCTCGATGATACCAATCAATATCCGAGTGATTAAGTTCCATGATCTTAGGAGCCCAACGGGGTTCCTTCTTGACATCCCAAAAGGCATCAGACTGAGGCATATGAGAGATGAACCATCAGTACAACAAAGGCGTGCAACAGATAATCATTCCTCCATAATAAGAACTCCGAAGATGAACAGAGTAATAAGCATCACCCAACAGTGTAGGAACTGGGTTTCCAATCATGAAAATCCTGATAACGTTAATGTCGACAAACTTGTCCACGTTAGGAAATAAGAATAATCCATAAGCAAGTAAAGCAAAGATGGCCTCAAAAGCAACTGTACTCTTCATTCTGACAAAGTAATGAGCTTTCTCTAATAAGAACTGAGCTGGTAATCCTATAATCCCTCCTTTGGTAGTCATATGGGCTTCCACCTCAGACTTCCCCAGATGAATCAAAGCAGCAATCTCATGTGGTTTTGGCTCACCCTCCAAACCAGTAAAAGGAACACGATCGGTAACAGGTAAATCCAATAGATTAGGATACTCCTCCAGTGTAGGCATCAACTAATAATCGGGAAAAGTAAAGCAGTGATACACCGGATCATAGAACTGGACCAAGGTCGAGAGAATACCCTCCTCCATTTTCAGCTTCATGAGAGGAATAATGGATCCATACTTCTTCTGAAAGTCTGCAGAACACTCGATCTCTGGAATTAGACTGACCAACTCATCTATCTTCGGATCCTTGAAACTGTATTTCCCGGTCTTTCTCTTTCCAGAATCCATGGTTAAAAGTACCTGAGATATTCACAAATAGTCAACCTGTAAATCCCTTGAAATATTGTTTTCTTCAAAAGATGCTTATGAGTGCATGGATGCATGATGTAACAATCACACACAAGATCACACATATAGGGTTCATAGGTTCAACGTCACGAGCATGAGGTTGAAGGTACTACCCATAAGGTGTTAGTCTAAGAGTTATCACCTGCCGAACAAGGTTCTAGAGGTCCCCATAGTCTACATCCTTCCTTCGGATATTACCAACTTCCAGATTAACTCGGTAATTAGTAATACTCTCAAGAAAGACTCGTCCGAGCGTAGTATCGCGTGATAACTATTTCCGGATTACTCCGTCATAGCTTCCGCACTACACCTAAAAGGCCAAGATGGGTTTGGTATTCTACGGTCCTCGGTTTCAGCAGGCTCCCAGGTCGAAAGCAGTACGTCTTCCCGATTACTCGGTAAACGACACTACAGTCAAAGGAGCCTCCACTGAGTGGGGGATCTCATGCCTCCTTTTTTGGGATTACTCCCTCAAAGTTAACATTATTATACCGCCCATCCTATCTTAAAGTTTGTCCAAGTCCGGGTATAGGACTTATGAGTAATCACCAAGCACCATGAAAACCAGGAAAACTCCAGACAAACATATATACAAATTATAACACATAAAAAACAATAGCACATATACAGATATAAACAAAGATAGGCTTAACCCACTTAGGGATGCACCAGCAAGAGTTCAATCTTTCCCCAGTGAAGTCTCCATTTTTCTGTAGCGGTAGAAATGTTCAAGACTAAGCCATTAGATTGACTATACTTTATACAAATCAAAATAAAAATCGCTACCGTGCTTTATTATTTCCAAAGGAATGGGAAAAGAGCGAATAACCCAAAAAAAAAGGGGAAAGATTCAAGGTAAGGGGGTTGGTTATGCAAAGGGAAGGTATTAGCACCCTATACATCTACGGTACTCCGCAGGAACCTCTTTGTAAAATCTGTATATTTTGGCTATAAAAAATGTGTTGTATAAAATGGATGGTGGAGGTGAGAAAGGAAATATATTTTTATGATTTTTGCACCCGCCGCGGTTGCGAACCTTTAGTGCCTACGTACCACCTTTCGTGCAATAGGGGATCAGGGTACATGTAGTTCCTCTTTTCAAAAATTTGAAACATATGTGTGTTGGTTAATTTTAAGAGACAAGACATTATCATCATTGTCCGTGTGGAAAACATACTTACTACCCACAATCATGAGAAAGCAGAATTTGCATCATCTCAAAGTGGAGGATATGGCTTGGATTTTAAAATCAACAATGCCTCACTCAACACCCAAGTGGAAAATATCTCTCTTCCATATATATTGTTGAAGTATAGTTGTTTGCATCACTACAAGGATTGACAAGAGTCTAATCTTTTAAGAAAAAGTTTAAGGGTAAAAGCCAAAGTGGCAAAATGGTTTGAAATGAGATTGGTTGACTTTTAGTCTTCTCATAAAAAATGTCAAAGTATTATTAAATTGATTGAGGTTTATTTATGAAAATGTTTTGAAAATGCATGGATCTAAGTCCAATTTTATTATGAAAATGTTTAAGTTTCAAAACAATAAGAATTTTCAAAAGGAGGGAGAAGATTTTTGAAATTAAAGAAGATGGGAGGAGAAGAAGAGACTATCCTAAAGCATAAGGTAAAAGCTAAGGATAAGAACCGTATAACCAACAAGAAGCCAAAACTTGACATTATGAGTCAAGATAGAATTCCCATTCTTTGGATTGAAACTAAGCAAGCAAAGATACTAGACCTCTTCAAATGTATTAAGTCTTCACAAAAATTGGACAGAGTAATGGCTGTATGTGGGTGAATTCCAGATTACAAACAAAGGATGTAATCACAAAAACCTACACACAAAACAAACAAACAACCAAATGTCTTG
Organism: Vicia faba; assembly: GCA_948472305.1. Classification (NCBI taxonomy): domain Eukaryota; kingdom Viridiplantae; phylum Streptophyta; class Magnoliopsida; order Fabales; family Fabaceae; genus Vicia; species Vicia faba. Next base: position 1,517,138,263 of record OX451741.1, on the reverse strand, counting down.
AGGTAAACCTCGAGAGCTCCAGAAAAAATAATCAGATAAGATCACATGGTCTCCAAGATAGGCCAAGGTTTCTAATCCTAAGTCAAAAAAGTCCACTGCTCCATAATGCCAAGGATAGTAACCAAATAGTCCAAGTACCATTAAGAGTTTTTTAGTGTTTAAGTTGATTATTAAGTATCTTAAGAAAAGAAAATAAAAGCTCAAGTGAGCAAAGTAAAAATGACAAGAATAATAAATGCCCAAATGAGAAAAGATAAAAATGGCATGAAATGTAAAATGCTAAAAAATAAATAGCGCATAAAGCATAAAAAGAAATAAGCATGAAATAAACAAGTCAATAATTAGTGGTTAGTTGGATGACCATCTTGAAACTTGCATTTGGAACTCATTAGAGGTTTGGTAGAACCAAAGCCTCCACACTACAAGTTGCATTTGTTTTTTGTCAAGTATATCATCCATTTGAAATTCTCACAAGTACCATTTAATGATCAACGATGTTTAAGGGATCCACGTTGACCAAAGATGTTGTAGATCCATTAGAGAATTGGTAGAACCAAAGCCTCCACACAATGAATCTCAAGGTCATTGGATCAAAGAGATCAAATTAACATACTTGGGCTGACAATCATAAGTTTGGGCCACGAATGATCAATTATTCGAATCGGGACAAAATTTAGCGCTATGTTAAGCAATCGTAAGTGGACATATATATAAGTCGCACCTATTTTGAGGCCGGTCAATAGCAATCTATGCACCATTTGTTTTGAGACATGATATAGCAATCATGCTCCAACAACACTTAGTGCAATAATAAGGGGATGAGATGAAAAGGGATTAGGGTAAAAAGAAAAAACCACATTTGAATTAATATTTAATCAAACTATTATTAAAATCATTCATCCATCTTTTATGGAGTTAAACTCAACACCATGGATCCAATGATGTTAATAAAGCCATGACCAAAAAATCAACCCAAGACAGCCATAAAATATTCACAAAATAATAATATATTTAATATATACATCAATGGGATTTAAAAAAAGGTTTAAAAATGGAAAAAAAAAAAGTAAGGAAAATGTCAATTATATTCAAATTAAACAAGAAATGAAAGATAAGACCATAGAAAAATCAGAAAATAGGTCAAGTAATTATACAAAATTTTTGGGAATTTTTTAAAGTCAGAAACTATTTTTAAAAATTAAAATAAATGGGTAAAACAAACAAAAATAGTAAAAAATAGTAAAGTCGGAAACAAAAATAAAATAAGGTCACCAATATTTGTCACAATATCATTGGATCATTTCATAATTTTTTCAAAATTTAAAAATGTGCAAAAGTATTTTTAAACATTTTAGATAAATCAAATAAGTGTATAATTCATAAAAAATACCAAAACACAATTAAATTATGAAAAAATAAAAATCAGAAAGAGAATAATCAAAAATATTTTTGGATTTTTTGGACTAAAAATGAGTTTTCTATGATTTTTTGAAATTTAAAACAATTAAAATATAAAAATCAGAAAAAGAAAATAAAAGAAAAAGATGTGGACCATTGGATGAGAGTCAAAACGTGTTAGTAATAAAATCCAAAGGATCTGGCACGCTGTGCATATTATGGTCTTTAGTGAATAATGTACAGAATCATTAATAAATCAGATTTTTGAAAAAAAACAAGTAGCACGCTTTCATCGGTTAGAAGATGACACGTTGGTCATCTTCAACCTCTAGCCCTCACGAATTGCAGGTCTATCAAACTGTAAAATCAGAAGCTCAGACCTATGTCATTCGCTTCGTCTCTTCAAGACGAAGACAACCATACCCTCACGCCATTTTTATATAAACTATAACTCAAGCAATTTGGAAAGAAAGTTTTGAAAAGGGATTTGAAAATTCATGGTCAAAACGTGCTTCCAGATAAAAGTAAGTGTTGCGACTAGAACCAGGGCAATGAGAGCAACACAATGGTACCAAAGTTTTGAATAATTGATGAAGGAATCTACCTGTTGAAGTTGAGTTGCAGAGCTCTGAAACTGGACTTCTATGGAGCAAAATAGGGCACGATTCTTGAATGTGATTATATGGTTAGCTTCAGGGAAGATCAAGGAAGGTGAATTGATGAAGAAAATGGATTGAAAAAGGCTTGAGAATAAGATTCGAAGTAGCTGAATTCTGAGTAGTGAAGCAAGTTTGGCAGGGTGATTCTGGCTATCTAAGCTTGAGAAAATGAATGGGATAGTACTTGTATTTATAGGAGAAGCAAATGGGATCAAAAGGAAGAGTGAATGATGATTTTTGGAGGGAATTCGTGCAAACCTGATGCACGAGTGAAGTGTGATCCAAACTTCACCAAAACTCATCCAATTCTTGCATTTTGATGCACTAATCCACTTGGGAAAGTTGGATAATCATGTTTAGACCCAAAACGCGTGCTAATTTGAGGTTTAGAGGTTGTAACATGAAATTCAAATTCTGACTTGCAGGGAAACTTCAATTCCAAGTTACCACTTTTGAAACAATGGCATTTCCACCCCAGGGAGTCTTAAGGCATGATTCTTGATGCTTTGGAAAGATGAGGTAACAACCTTTGTAATGGAAAAATAATGGAATCAATTGGAGGCTTGAGCTGAAAATTACATGGAGTCAAAGTTGGAGAAAAAGAGTTGACTTTCCATACTTAGAAATATTTCAAATTCTTCTTTAAAAATGACCTATAATCTCTTGCATCCAAACATGGCTTTCCACTTAGAATTTTCTCTTGACTAAAAAATATGGAATGAAGTATATCTCTTGAATGACATTTTGCAATTTGAACCACTCAAAATCTCCAAAAATTGAGAAAGTTATGACTTGTTGAAGTTGGCCAAAAATCATGAAATGACCTATAATCTTTTGCATTCTTAAGGCAACTTCCATCCATTTTATTACTTTTCACATAAAATAAGGGATCTTTAGCTTTTCTCTAATGTGATTTTGTGGTGATTGAAACAATGTGGTATGATGAAGGGATCTTAGGGGGGAAAATTGGGATAAAAAAATAATGTGACTTCTAAACACAAGATTTATGCGCGTTTTTGATTTAAACTTGATTAGAAAACTTGCCTGAAGTGATTAGCACCCCAAAACGCAAGATTTAGTTGAGTTTTAATGGAAATGAAGTCACACTTCACTCGTTCTCGACCTTCACTCAATTTCCCTCCAAACTTCCTCGTTTCTTCAAATTTTCATTCCCATTTACTTCCCTATAAATAGAGGGTCATCCTCCATACATTTTCCCAAGCTTTGAGAGCCAAGAACACCCTGCCAAAACCTCACACGAACCCATCTTTTTTTAATTTAGTTTCTGAGATTTAAGCTCCCTTTTCCAAAATTCTTTGTGCATTCATCATCCTTGATCATCATATAAACTCTCCAGCACTTAAACCAATCAAAACGAGCCATAATTCAAGCTACAGAAGTCCAATTTCAGAGCTTCTTCCTTGAACTTCGAAAAGGTAGAATTCTCCACCATTTGGATTCAAATCAAGCACTAATCTATTCTATTCCTTCTCCGGATTCTAATGCTGCTTACAATTTTCAAGTCCATTGAGAATTGAGAGAGAAATCTCAAATTGGAGGTGCTCGCTATTTTCTGGGTTTTTTTATTCATATCTCTCTCCATACCTTATATAAATTTGGCGTGATGGTTGTGTTAGAATCGTCTTGAGGAGACGAGTTCAATGATGCTAGCCTGGGATCCTAATTTTTCCATTTGAAGGATCTCACAAAATCCCCATTGAAGGGTGTCTGGAGGTTGAAGACGATGACATGTCTCGTCTCAGTCAATGATAGCGTGCCAAACGTTTTAATTTCATTGGTTGCCCTTTTTCTGATCCTATGTGTATCTCACTAAGGTCCATATCAAGCACAGTGCGTCTGGTCCACTGGATTAGCTTACTAACGCGCTTTGACTGTGATCTGATGGTCCATATCTTTTTGGTTTTATTTTATTTTCTGATTTTATATTTTTATTGATTAAATTTTCAAAAATTCATAACTCTTTTATTTTTTATCCAAAAATTATGAAAAAATTCACAAAAATACTTTGAATTATTTCTGATCTCATGAATATTTTTTCACATTTTTATTTTGATATTTGGTATTTTTATATTTTTTGTATTATTGTGTTTCTTTTAATTACTTAAAAAATACTTTCTGACATTTTTAATTCTGAAAAAATTCATAAATATTATTTTGCATATTTTTGACTCTCTGAAAATTTTATGGAATTTTATGTTGAAGTTTACTATTTTTGACCTATTTTATGTTTGTTTGAGCAATTTTAAATAGTTTAAAAATAGTTTCTGACTTTTAAAAATTACCAAAATTTTTATAAAAATATTTGGATCCATTTCTGATTTTTCTATGGTCTTACTTCCCACTTCTTGATTAAGTTGAACATAATTGATATTTTTCTCATTATTTTCTTTTTTTTTTTAAACATTTTTAATCCTTTTTTATATTAAATGTGATATTATTTTGTGATTATTTTCTAGATGATCTTGGGTTAGGCTTTGGATCATGAACTTTATTAACATCATTGGATCCATGGTGTTGAGTTTAACTCCCCAAAAAATGGATGAATGATTTTAATAATAGTTTGATTAAAATTTAATTCAAATGTGGTTTGTATATTTTTTTTACCCTATCCCTCTTCATCTCATTCCCTTCTTATTGCACTAAATATTGTTGGAGCATGATCTTTATATCATGTCTCAAAATAAATGGTGCATAGATTGCTATTGATCGGCCTCAAAATAGGTGTGACTTCTATATAAGTCCACTTACGATTGCTTAACATAGCGCTAAATTTTGTCCCGATTCGAATAAATGATCATTCGTGGCCCAAACTTAAGATTGCAAGCCCTAGTATGTTAATTTGATCTCTTTGATCCAATAACCTTGAGATTCATTGTGTGGAGGCTTTGGTTCTACCAATCCTCTAATGGATCTATAACATCTTTGGTCAACGCGGATCACTTAAACATCGTTGACCATTAAATGGTACTTATAAGAATTCCAAATGGATGATATACTTGACAAAAAGCAAATGCAACTTGTTGTGTGGACGCTTTGGTTCTACCAATCCTCTAATGAGTTCCAAATGCAAGTTTCAAGATGGTCATCCAACTAATTACTAATTATTGACTTGTTTTATCTTATGCTTTTATTATTTTTATGCTTTATGTACCATTTACTTTTAGCATTTACATTTCATGCCATTTTCATCTTTGCTCATTTAAGCATTTATTTTCTTGCTATTTTTACTTTGCTCACTTGGGATTTTCTTTTTCCTTTATTAAGATACTTAATAATTAACATAAACCCTAAAAAGTCTTTAATGGAACTTGGACTATTTGGTTACTATCCTTGGCATTATGGAGCATGGGACTTTTCTTGGACTTAGGATTAGAAACCTTGGCCTATCTTGGAGATCTTGTGATCTTATTTGATTATTTTGTCTGGAGTTCTTGAGGTTTACCTCAAGACATTGGGTTGCTTGTTTGTTTTTGTGTGCAGGTTATTGTGCTTACATACTTTGTTTGTAATCTGGAATTCACCCGTATACAGCCGTTACTCTGCCCAATTTTTGTGAAGACTTAATACACTTGATGTTTTGGTTCTCTCAAGAGGTCTAGTATCTTTGCTTGCTTGGTTTCAATCCAAGGAATGTGAATTCTATCTGTGCTCATAATGTCAAGTTTTGGCTTCTTGTTGGTTAGATGGTTCTTATCACTAGCTTTTACCTTATGCTTTAGGATAGTCTCTTCTTCTCTTCACATCTTCTTTAATTTCAAAAATATTCTCCCTCCTTTTGAAAACTCTTCTTGTTTCTAAACTTGAAACACTTTCATAATAAACTTGGACTTATGTCCATGCATTTTCAAAATCTTTTCATAAATAAACTTCAATCAACTTAACAATACCTTGACATTTTTTGTAAGAAGATTAAAAGTAAATCAATCTCATTTCAAACTATTTTGCCACTTGGGATTTTTATTTTAAAACCTTTCTCAAAAGATTAGACTCTTGTCAATCCTTGTAGTGATGCAAACAACTATACTTCTATAATATGTAGTGAAGAGAGATATTTTCCACTTGGGTGTTGAGTGAGGCATTGTTGATTTTAAAATCCAAGCCATGTCCTCCACTTTGAGATGATATAAATTATCCTTTCTCATGATTGTGGGTAGTAAGTAGGTTTTCCACACGGACAATGACAATGATGTTTTATCTCATAAAAAATAACCAACATACTTGTGTTTCAAGTTTTTAAAAGAGGAACTATGTGTACCCTGATCCCCTATTGCATGAAAGGTGGTACGTTGGCACTAAAGGTTCGCAACTGCGGCGGGTGCAAAAATCATTAAAAAAATATACTTCTCTTCTCACCTCCACCATCCATTTTATATACAACACATTTTATAGCCAAAATATATAGATTTTTCAAAGAGGTTCATGCGGAGTACCATAGATGTTTAGGGTGCTAATACCTTCCCTTTGCATAACTAACCCCATTACCTTGAATCTTTCCAACTCTTTTTGGGTTATTTGCTCTTTTCCCATTCCTTTGGAAACAATAAAGCGCGGTGGAAATTTTTATTTTTGATTTGTATAAAGTCTAGTCAATCCAATGGCTTATTCTTCAACATTTATACCGCTACAGAAAAATGGCGACTTCACTGGGGAAAGATTGACCTCTTGCTGGTCCATCCCTAAGTGGGTTGAGCCTATATTTGTTTATATTTGTATATGTGCTATTGTTGTTTATGTGTTATATTTTGTATATATGTTTGTTTGGATTTTCCTGGTTTTCAGGGTGCTTGGTGATTACTCATAAGTCCTATACCCGGACTTGGGTAAACTTTAAGATAGGACGGGCGGTATAGTCATGTTAATTTGAGGGAGTAATCCTAAAAAAGGAGGCATGAGATCCCCCACTCAGTGGAGGCCCCTTTGACTATAGTGTCGTTTACCGAGTAATTAGGAAGACGTACTGCTTTCAACCTAGGAGCCTGCTGAAATTGAGGACCGTAAAATACCAAACCCATCTTGGCCTTTTAGGTGTAGTGTGGAAGCTATAACGGAGTAATCCGGAAATATTTGTCATGCGATACTATGCTCGGACGAGTCTTTCTTAAGAATATTACTAATTATCGAGTTAATCAGGAAGTTGGTAATATCCGAAGGAAGGATGTAGAGTCTGGGAACCTCTATAACCTTGTTCGGCAGGTGATAACTTTTTATACCAACACCTTATGGGTAGTAACTTCGACCTCATGCTCGTGACTTTGAACCTATGAACCCTATATGTGTGATCTTGTGTGTGATTGTTGCATCATGCATCCATGCACTCATAAGCATCTATTGAAGAAAACAATATTTCAATGGATTTAAAGGTTGACCATTTGTGAATATCTCAGGTACTTTTAACCGTGGATTCTGGAAAGAGAAAGACCGGGAAATACAGTTTCAAGGATCCCAAGATAGATGAGTTGGTCAGTCTAATTCCAGAGATCGAGTGTTCTGCAGACTTTCGGAAGAAGTATGGATCCATTATTCCCCTCATGAAGCTGAAGATGAAGGAGGGTATTCTCTCGACCTTGGTCCAGTTCTAAGATCCGATGTATCACTACTTTACTTTTATCGATTATCAGTTGATGCCTACACTGGAGGAGTATTCTTATCTATTGGATTTACCTGTTACCGATCGTGTTCCTTTTACTGGTTTAGAGGGTGAGCCAAAACCACATGAGATTGCTGCTTTGATTCATCTGGGGAAGTCTGAGGTGGAAGCCCATATGACTACTAAAGGAGGGATTAGAGGATTACCAGCTCAGATCTTATTGGAGAAAGCTCGTTAATTTTCCAGAATGAAGAGTACAGTTGCTTTTGAGGCCATCTTTGTTCTACTTGCTTACGGATTGTTCTTATTTCCTAATGTGGACAAGTTTGTCGACATTAACGCTATTGGGATTTTCATGATTGGAAACCCAGTTCCTACACTGTTTGGTGATGCTTATTACTCTATTCATCTTCGAAATTCTTATCATGGGGGAATGATTATCTGTTGCTCACCTCTGTTGTACCGGTGGTTCATCTCTTATATGCCTCAGTCTGATGCTTTTTGGGATGTCAAGAAGGAACCCCGTTGGGCTCCTAGGACCATGGCACTTACTCACTCAGATATTGATTGGTATCATCGAGCTTATCAGGATGTGGAGATTATTGACAGTTGTGGTAGTTTCCCCAATGTACCGCTTCTTGGTACAAAGGGAGGAATTAACTATAACCATGTTCTTGCACGGTGACAGCTTGGTTATCTGATGAAGGATAAACCGAATAGGATTCATTTGAGTAGTTTGTTTCTGAAGGAAGGAGAAGACCATAGGGAAGCTAGGAAGCAGATTGCGAAGGCCTGGCGTCACATTCATAAGAAGAGTAGGAAGGATTTGGGACCTAGGGGTGTTGTTTCCTTGGAGCCATATCTCCAATGGATCTGATTGAGAGTTATTCAGTTAAAGATGCCATATACTCGGGAGACACCCATGCCTGATCTTTTTGTGAAGACCACCCCTCCCTTATTAGATGACCTATAGGAGCTGCAACTCGCTTTGGTTAGGATGCAATAGGAAAGGTATGCTTGGAAGAACAATTTCCATACTTTAGAGAGTTCCTAAAAAGCAGACTTGAAGGAGAAAGACGACTGATTGAGATTCTTGAGAGTCGAGCGGTAGAGTCCATGGAGAGGAAAGGGGATTTATTTTCTCCTAGGCCTCAAACAGGTGTTGATTACTCACTCCTTGATTCAGATGATTGGAAGGAGGTTGCCATCAGACATGTGGAAGAAAACCAGAGGTTGAGGGCTCAGATTGCCAGGCTCACAGGGAAGCGCCAGCGTACAGATTGATCTCCATCAGTTCTTTTTCTCAGGATTTTAGATTGTATTTTCATCTTCCACTTGAGATCATTGAAACTTGTAATCCATTTTGGAGTTATTATAATAAAAAAAAAATTGGTATTTCAAAAGCTTTATTACTTTGATGTTTGCAATATGTCTATAAATTTTAAATCCCTTGAAATATTAAATAATGAAGCAAAAATAATCATATGCATTGCATATCATGCATCATATTACGCATATTTATTGCATATGTTATGCATACCCAGGTGTCTTACCAAGCTTCTTTACTTTATTCAGCAAGCTGACTCATCACTACAATGCTCCGACTAATTTCCAAAAGAGGATGGACAACTTCGAACAGGAAAATTGCAAGCTGCACGAAGAAGTTTCTGCTTTGAAGGACGGCTTAGCCAATTTGACTAATTTGATGGAAGCTCTGGTGGTTGCTCAAAATCAGCCACCAAGTGTTCAACCTCAACCAACAAGGGCAAATACTAAAGTTCCGACTGTTCCCGTATATGCAACTCCGGCTGTTGTTCAAAATTGCATGCCTCAAGGTTATCCATGGGGAATACTAGAGAATTTTGCACCTGAAGGTTTCAATATTGGTCCTCAAGATACTCCAGTGGTTCAGACTGTTGTTACTCTGGCACCTTCTATGGTACATGTTGTTCCTGCTGCACCTCCTTCAGTAAACATGGCTATGTTCGTTAATGATGATGTGTGTCGTCCTTTTAGTTCGCCAAGTGAAGACTTGGGTCTCTATGACAGAATGGATGATTTTCAAGAGCAGTTTGATAAGATGCAAAGAGAGATGAAGGCTCTTAGGGGAAAAGATCTATTTGGGCAGAATGTGAATGAGCTATGTTTGGTCCCGAATGTTAAGATACCTACTAAGTTCAAGGTCCCGAAATTTGAGAAGTATAAGGGTAACACGTGCCCTCGTTCTCACCTGGTGATGTACGTAAGAAGAATGTCTACCCACACTGATGATCAGTGTCTGCTGATTCACTTTTTTCAGGATAGTTTGACTAGCGCAGCACTAAAATGGTATATGAGTTTGGACAACGCCAACATCTATACTTTTAATGATTTGGGAGAAGCATTCATCAAACAATACAAGTACAATATGGACATGGCGCCCGACCATGACCAACTTAGGACCATGGTACAGAAAGACAAGGAATCGTTCCAAGAGTATGCGTAGAGATGGCGCGAAGTAGCTGCCCAAGTGATTCCTCCCATGGAAGAGAAGGAGATGACTAAGATTTTTCTGAAGACGCTGGGATATTTCTACTATGAAAGGATGGTAGAAAGCGCACCAAATGAATTTACTGAGATGGTAGGAATGGGTATTCTCCTAAAAGAGGTTGTAAGAGAAGGCCGTTTAACGAAGAGTAGAGGATCTAGAGGTGTGAAGAAGCCATCTTATGGGTTTACCAAGAAGAAAGAAGGGGACGCAAATGCTGTTATACAAGAGAGGAGGGTAAACGCCCCCAGAAGGAATTATCAGCGTCACCAGTAAGTCACCTCAGTTACTCCTGTTATGAATGTTGCTCCGACTACCGTTGCTTATCAAAGACCCTCCCAGCAGGGGAACCAAGGGAATAATCAGAGAAGGGAGAGTTATGACCCTATTCCCCTTAGCTATACAGAGCTACTACCGACATTGATTCATAAAAAAGTTGGTTCAAACCCGACCACCTCCCGTTGTACCATCACCATTGCCTTGGTATTACAAGGCTGACCAAACGTATGCTTTTAATCAAGGAGCACCAGGGCATAGTGTTGAGAATTGTTATCATTTGAAGACTGAAGTGCAAAAGTTGGTGAAGTATGGAATTCTATCTTTCAAAGACATGGGACCTAATGTGAAAGATAATCCTCTACCCAAGCACGGGGGAGTAAATGCTGTAAATATGGTGGCCGGTTGTCTAGGAAACTTCCGGATTTTTGACATTAATCTGGTTAGAGGAGATTTGGTGAAAATGCACGCATACCTCTATGAATTCAACTACTATACGCATGACCACACCGGTTGCGCTATTTGCAGTACATATATACAGGGTTGCGAGAAGATAAAGGCTGATTTACAGGAGATGATGGATGAAGGCTTAATCCATATAATCAGGCCTGGGGCAGAGTATGAAGAGGAAGTGAATATGGTTTCTGGATGTCTTGGTGAATTCATAATTTTTGATGTGGAGCATTTGAACGAGGATCTCGTGCAGTTGCATGCTACCTTCTGCCATACAGCTGGTCAGGTGGAAGACCAATATGGATCTTTCATAGTTTGTTGTCGAGATCACCGAGGATGTTCAATTGTGATGGAGGGTGTTCAGTTGCTGTTAGACAAGGGAACTATCAAGATCACATGTCAGAGGAATGATTATCATGAGGTTGATATGGTTGAAGTTTGTTTAACGGAATAAGAGTCAGAGGAAGAGTATGCCTCCGCAGATGAGTATTTCTCTTCAGACGAAGATTCGATTCCCAGAAATGGCTTTTTGATGACTAATTGTGTTGAAGAAGGGGTAAATTTCATTGTACCTTGTTTTGGTGCACCCTCCCATCTTGAAGTGGAGTACCATAGCAAGCCAGTTGTTACCCCATTGGTAATTAGTTTGCCAGGTCCTATTCCCTACAAATCAGATAAGGCTGTACCTTACAAATACAACGCTATAATCTTAGAAGATGGGGTCGAAGTCCCCATCCAGCCGATGCTTGATGTTGGAAATATAGCTGAAAATAGAAGGGTGACCCGTAGCGGTCGTGTGTTTACATCGGTTGTTCGGAGAGATATTGTTGCTGGAAAGATGATTGTTGAGAATGATGAGCCTAAGAAGGCTACAGGAGAGACTAATGGAGCTACATTAGAGAAAGAAGTGGATGATATTTTGAAGGTAATTAAGATGAGCGACTACAGAATTGTAGATTAGCTACTGCAGACTCTTTAAAAGATATCTATCCTAGCTTTATTGATGAATTCCTACGCTCATAGAGAATCATTGATGAGAGTACTAGACCAAGCTTTTATGGAGAGTGACATGCCATTAGATCAATTCAGCAGCGTAATTGGAAACATTATGTCATGTAATAACTTGAGTTTATGCGATGATGAATTACCAGATGAAGGGAGGAATCACAACCTGGCCCTCCACATAAAGTTGAAATATCAAGGAGCACCTATGCGCCCGAGTGGCATCATTGTGAAAGCATTTGATGGGTCGAGGAAATATGTCATCGGTGAAGTGGACTTACCCATCCATATAGGACCACATTTGTTCCAAATAACCTTCCAGGTCATGGACATTATTCCCGCATATAGTTGTTTGCTAGGACGGCCATGGATACACGAAGCAGGGGTTGTCACTTCAACTCTACATCAGAAGCTATAGTTTGTGCGTGAAGGGAAGGTGGTGATCATAAATAGGGAGCAAACGTTGTTGATATATCATTTGTCCTCTTTCAGTATCGTAGAAGCGGATGAGGCTGCTATTGGAACCCAGTTCCAAGCCCTATCCATTGAAAATATTAGGAGAAATGAGAATTTCGTGGTTTCGCTGAAGGACACGCAGCAGGTTGTGTGCAATGGTCATAATGCAGTTTGGGGACGAATTGTGGATCCACCCGTGTACAAGAACAGAACCGGTTTGGGTTTCTCTTCGAAGAATGGAAAAGGCGAAAGTTTGAAGCCAAACTCTACTGTGAATAGTTATCATGATGTTTTCTGCAGCGGAGGCTACCTCCATCTAATTGATTATGGAATTAATTTTGTTGAAGAGGATGAAGAAGAGCAGGAAGTACTGAATTATGTGACGCATGGAGTCAGGGTTCAGAACTGGGTCACCATTAATGTTCCTTCTTGCATACATGTTTCAAAGTAATTTATTTTGTTAATCTGTTTCTTTTTCTTGAAAAAGATTTCACTCTACCCAAGGTGGAAGTATTAATGTTGTAGGGCTTATCTGTTTGCTGTGACTTTTAAGATCATTAATAAAAGTTGTCTTTGCTTCCCAATATATGTCTTTATTTTCTGCTTTTTCTTGGAAAATGGTAATCAGAAGAAAAAAAACCTTTCAAAATAAATAATAACTGAAAATCAATATGCATGATCACTTGTTATATGTGTCAGTTTCTAAAAGCAATCATAAATCATATGTGCAGATTAATTAAAAAACCCGTTGAATACAATGACCCTGCACCCTCTCCCAACTTTGAATGTCCTATGTTTGGGGCTTAAGAAGAAGATTATGATGAGATTCCAGAAGAGGTCTCACGGTTTCTTGAGCACGAGGAAAATACCATTCAACCATATAAGGAGCCTTTGGAAGTGATCAATTTGGGTTCAGAAGAAGATCCGAAGGAAGTCAAGATTGGAGCATCGTTGCATCCCGATGAGAAAAGCAGGTTGATTGAACTGTTGAAAGAGTATGTGGACATTTTTGCTTGGTCTTACCAAGATATGCCCGATCTAGATACGGATATTGTCGAGCATCGTTTTCCGTTAAAGCCAGAGTGTCCGCCAGTTAAACAAAAGTTGAGAAGAACCCATCCAGATATGGAAGTAAAAATCAAAGAGGAGGTCCTAAAGCAGATTAATGCTGGTTTTCTTGTGACGTCAGTGTATCCTCAATGGGTCGCCAATATTTTCCCAGTACCAAAAAAATATGGAAAAGTCCGCATGTGCGTAGATTACAGAGATCTAAATAAAGCTAGTCCAAAAGATGATTTTCCATTGCCTCACATCGACATGTTAGTGGATAGCACAGCAAAATTCAAAGTATTCTCGTTCATGGACATATTTTTCCGGGTATAATCAAATAAGAATGGCTCCATAGGGCATGGAAAAAACAACGTTTATCACACCCTGAGGAACATTCTGTTACAGAGTGATGCCCTTCGGGTTGAAGAACGCTGGTGCAACGTACCAGAGGGCTATGACAACCCTATTCCATGATCTGATGCACAAAGAAATCAAAGTATATGTTGATGATATGATTTCCAAATCCCAGAATGAAGAAGGGCATATAGAAGATTTGTTGAAGTTGTTTTAGCGTTTAAGGATGTATCGTCTCTGCTTGAATCCAAATAAATGCACCATCGGTGTGAGATCGGGGAAGTTGTTGGGTTTCATTGTTAGCCAGAAAGGAATTGAAGTTGACCCTGATAAAGTCAAAGCAATTCAAGAAATGCCATAACCAAGAACTGAAAAGCAAGTCAGAGGTTTCCTCGGGCGTTTGAATTATATTTCCAAATTTATTTCCCACATGACTGCAACATGTGAACCAATCTTTAAGTTGTTAAAGAAAGATCAAGGTTGTGTGTGGACGGATGATTGCCAAAGGGCATTTGAGAGTATTAAAGAATATCTGCTTGAACCTCATATCTTACTCCCTCCCGTAGAAGGAAGATCATTGATTATGTATCTAACAGTGTTAGATAAATCCATGGGTTGTATTCTGGGGACAACAGGATGAAACAGGGAAGAAGGAGTTCGCCATTTATTATCTCAGCAAAAAATTCACTGATTGTGAGTCGCGGTATTCCATGCTGGAAAAGACATGTTGTGCTTTGGCCTGGGCGGCAAAGCGTTTGCGGCAGTATATGTTGAATCATACCACTTGGTTGATCTCCAAAATGGATCCAATCAAGTACATTTTCGAAAAGCCTGCTCTTACCGGGAGAATTGCCCGCTGGCAGATGTTGTTATCTGAATATGATATCGAGTACCGCACTCAAAAGGCTATTAAAGGCAATGTGTTGGCAGATTATCTTGCTCACCAACCGGTAGAAGATCATCAGTCTGCAGAATACAAATTCCCCGATGAGGATGTGATGTTCCTAAAAGTGAAAGATTGTGATGAACCATTTCCTGAGGAAGGCCCTAACCCTGAATCTCGTTGGAGTATGATATTTAATGGAGTTGTGAACGCTTATGGTAATGGAATTGGTGTTGTGATTGTCACTCCTCATGGATCGCACATTCCTTTTACTGCAAGGTTAACATTTGATTTCACTAATAATATGGCATAATATGAGGCTTGCATCATGGGTCTTGAGGAAGCTATTGATCTCAGAATTAAAATTCTAGATGTGTATGGTGATTCAGCTTTGGTAATAAATCAGATCAAAGGAGAATGGGACACTCGTCACCCTGGCTTGATCCCTTACAAAGATTATGCTAGAAGATTATTACCCTTCTTCAATAAAGTTTAATTCCATCACATCCCTAGAGATGAAAATCAAATGGCGGATGCTCTGGAAACTCTGGCTTCTATGTACCAAGTGAATACTTGGAATGATATACCCCGAATTACAGTTCAACGGCTGGAAACGCCCGCTCATGTGTTTATGACAGAGGAGGTAGCAGATGAAAAACCTTGGTATTATGATATCATGCATTTTCTTCAGACTCAGGAATACCCGATTGGTGCATCGAGGAAAGATAGAAAGACACTGAGAAGATTGGCAGGCGGTTTCTTCCTTAGTGAAAATGTGTTATACAAGAGAAATTATGACATGGTCTTGCTCAGGTGCGTGGATAGACACGAAGCAGACATGTTGATGCATGAGATTCATGAAGGTTCATTTGGCACTCATGCTAATGGACATTCGGTGGCTAAAAAGATGCTAAGGGCAGGTTATTATTGGCTAACAATGGAGTCTGATTGTTACAAGTTTGCAAAGAAGTGCTATAAATGTCAGATCTATGCAGACAAGGTCCATGTGCCTCTGACACTTCTCAATGTGATTTCCTCCCCGTGGCCTTTCTCTATGTGGGGTATTGACATGATTGGGATGATAGAACCCAAAGCTTCGAATGGGAACCGTTTTATCTTGGTAGCAATTGACTACTTCACCAAGTGGGTAGAGGTTACTTCTTATTCCAATGTTACCAAACAGGTGGTTGTGCGTTTCATCAAAAATAATCTTATATGCTGGTATGGTGTGTCGAGTAGAATCATCACTGACAATGGCTCGAATTTGAACAACAAGATGATGACAGAATTGTGATAAGAATTCAAGATTGTCCATCATAATTCTTATCCATACAGGCCAAAGATGAATGGGGCTGTTGAAGCTGCTAATAAGAATATCAAGAGAATTATCCAAAAAATGGTGGTTACTTATAAGGATTGGCATGAAATTCTCCCTTTTGCTCTGCATGGATATTAAACATTTGTCCGCACTTCAACAGGAGCAACCCCGTTCTCCATGGTGTATGGAATGGAAGTTGTACTCCCTATCGAGGTAGAGATTCCCTTGTTGTGTGTGATAATGGAAACCAAATTGACAGAGGCTGAATGGGTTCGGAACTGGTTTGACCAATTGAATTTGATTGAGGAGAAGAGAATGACAGATTTATGTCATGGATAGTTATATCAGAAAAGAATGAAGAAAGCTCTTGATAAAAAGGTCAAACCTCGTGAATTCAGAGAAGGCGACCTCGTGCTCAGGAAGATCATGTCTTTCAACACTGATTCTATGGGCAAGTGGACTCCAAATTTTGAAGGCCCGTATGTTGTCAAGAAAGCCTTCCCTGGTGGTTCATTAATTCTTGAAACCATGGATGGCGAGGAGTTCCCACGTCCCATGAATGCTGAAGCGGTTAGGAAATACTTCGCCTAAAGAAATAAAAGAACAACTCTCTAAGTTGAAAACTCGAAAGGGCAGCTTAGGCAAAAAGGAGCGTCTAGGTAGGCCGAAAACCCGAAAGGGAGGTCTAGGCAAAAATTAGAGACATAAACAGAATAAATTTCCCGCTAAGTTGAAAACCTGCAAGGGCAGCTTAGGAAAAATTTAGGGATTTTCTTGGCAAGTAACTACGTCAGACAAGACTTGATCGTTGAAGCAACAATCTTCTCAGATTCTCACCATACTTCAACAAAAGCTGCTGCTCAGGATTTCAAAAGTTGCTAGGGGGGATAGTGGTCATTGTATCTCAATGAATCTTTTCCATTATGTATTACCATTTCCCAAACTTTGTAATCACCCATGGAGTCTCGCCATTTGCAGACTACCATTATATTAATGAAATTCGAGTTTTTACCCAATTCTTTGTGTTATTATTTTATTTATCTTGCAAAGACTCCATTTATTACTGATAATAACTTTCAAAGCAAAAAGATTAAAAAACAAAATTGAATTTTCCAAAAAAATATTTTACAATTTACTTTTACTTTGAGATTTATGATGAAACAATGACAACAAAAATGGTGATCCCAGGAATGAACAAACTCCGGTTGTTTTGAGAAGTTTTATTCCCCTCATGAAGGTTCTCTCAGGTTATTTTGCTGGTATGCGCATGATCTTTGTATGTTTCTCGGGTAGTTAAAGACAATACCAATTGGTGTAAGGTGCAGCATTAGGATTGTGATCCCATTATCCCCAGTCAAGTCTTGGTTCACTTTTGATTTTGGGTTTGCATGGTCAGAAGCCTTTGTCTCAGATTCCCCAATGAAGTCTTCCCTCATATGATGAAAGGTTTTATTCCCTTGGTGTGCTGAGATGTCGCTCTTTCTGCAATATTGGAATTATTGTTGGTATTTATTTCCCAGGCAACTAGACCAGGGCGGTATATTTTCTAAGAAGTGTCGAGACAGTTGTCAACCCTTTGGGTTTTCACCCACCAAGTGATGGGTTTGATTTAAAATCCCCATGGGTTTGACCTCTTTCTATAGTGTTGACTTCTTGATTCTCCAAGAAGGCTATCCCAGGGCATCTTTTGTTGGAATAAGTTTTCATGATGTAAAGTTTCAATCCTCATTTTTTTCTCCAGGGAGGTAGGCTTGAATTCCCCAGTGAAGTTTGATTGTTTCAGCGTGAGTCTGCTTTATTTGAGGCTGGTCTTGCAATCTCCAGTAGGCATGTTACTTTTGAGAAAAACGGGTTTCTCCGATGAAGCCGGAAGAAGGATGTTCTATCCTGGTATCGGTTTGGTTTGTCTACCTCCGGATTATGTTTCTCCTTAGTAAAGTTAAAGGCAGGCAGTAGGTTTGGTTTCTACAATTGGCCTTTACCTTTCTTGGAATGATCATTCTGGTTCAAGTTTAGCCAAGTGTTGTTAGTACCTGAGGCAGTTTTGTTTGTTTTAATTGTGTATCTGTTTTGCCAGCATGCACACGATAGCACTAATACATTCATACATACATACATCATGCATGGCTAAAATTGACAAATCATTGTTCATTGACATTTTGCTCTGGCCTTCCTGCAACGCTCCATGCTTAGATGGATTTGGTTTTCCCTCTTGAGTTTATTTCTCAAAGGATGTATCTTCGTTGACTATCTTGCTCCAGTTAATTTCTGGTTTGGATCTGTGGTTACATGGAAATATTATTTACTTTGGATTTCTGAAAACTTTGAGTTTTAGTTTGTGCATTTATTTTGCACGAGAAGACTTTATCTCCTCAGCAGGAATATCGTGGCATTTCCCCAGGAAGTCATATTTATATCCCCAGAAAGTCATTTCTTTTTGCAATCCTCCATGACAACAAGTAACAGGTCTCTTTATTTGAGCAACTTGTGGTTCCCTATAAAAGTCGATGTAACTTTTTCTACCTCCACTATGAAAGGATAGTTTGCATTCTGTCTCCAGTTTACGCCAGTGGATGGCAAGGATTTCAAATTCGCAGAAACAACTCGTTGTGAATTCTGTGCAAGTGGAAGTCTCTTTATTTGTGACAGCTTACATATTACCCTTTCCAGGAAAAGTGCCTCGGTTAAAGAAGAAGTTGAGACCCGTTCTAGGCAAAACACCAGAATCTTGGGGAAACTTATTATCTTTTTTCTACCCTCAGTGAATGTTGGTAGTTCATCGTCAGTGAACGACGGTGATATGATATATTCTCTTTCTACCTTTAGTGAAAGTTGGTAGACCATCGACAGTGAACGTCGGTGTTTATTATCTTTTTGCTGCCTTCAGTGAACGTTGGTAGTTCATCGTCAGTGAACGAAGGTGCCATGATATATTCTCTCTCTACCTTCAGTGAAAGTTGGTAGGTCACCTTCAGTGAAAGTTGGTGATTGTTATCTTTTTGCTACCCTCAGTGAACGTTGGTAGTTCATCGTCAGTGAACGGAGGTGATATGATATATTCTCATTCTACCTTCAGTGAAAGTTGGTAGGACATCAACAGTGAATGTCGGTGTTTGTTATCTTTTTGCAACCTTCAGTGAACGTTGGTAGTTCATCGTCAGTGAACGTTGGTGCCATGATATATTCTGTCTCTACCTTCAGTGAAAGTTGGTAGGTCACCTTCAGTGAAAGTTGGTGATTGTTATCTTTTTGCTACCCTTAGTGAACGTTGGTAGTTCTTCGTCAGTGAACGGTGGTGATATGATATATTCTCTTTCTACCTTCAGTGAAAGTTGGTAGACCATCGGCAGTGAACGTCGATGTTTGTTATCTTTTTTCTACCTTCAGTGAAAGTTGGTAGACCATCGGCAGTGAACATCGATGTTTGTTATCTTTTTGCTATCTTCAGTGAACGTTGGTAGTTCATCGTCAGTGAAAGGTGGTGATATTATATATTCTCTTTCTACCATCAGTGAAAGTTGGTAGACCATCGGCAGTGAACGTCGATGTTTGTTATCTTTTTGCTACCTTCAGTGAACGTTGGTAGTTCATCGTCAATGAACGGCGGTGCTATGATATATTCTCTTTCTACCTTCAGCGAAAGTTGGTAGTTCATCGTCAGTGAACGTCAATGTTATTCTCTTACTACCCTCAGTGAATGTTGGTAGTTTCGCCTTCAGTAAAAGTTGGTGTGTCCTTTGACCATCCTACTTTCCTCTCTGATTCAGTTCTTTTGGTCCACCAGTGATTTATTTTCCTGGTGGGGTTGCTCCTTTATTTCTTTATCATTGTTGCATCCCCAGTAATACTTTGCTTTTCTTTGGTACTGTCCATAGGCATTCATATGCATAAGCATTTGCATGGCATCTTAAGGCCAAAAATAGGGTTTGTTTTATATTTAAGTATCTTCGATCGCTTCGACACGAAGATTTTTAACCTTCGTTTCTTCAGATAGAAGAAACTTAAATAAGGGCAGCTGTTGTACCCCAATTTTTGCTCCTAATTGTTAGAACAATGTTTGAATCTACTACCCTACGTTTGAGTTTTGATGATAACAAAATGAAAAGATATATTTTATGATTCATGTATGAACTATCTGCTACCTAAAATATTACGTTCTACTTTGCAGAAATTCTGATAGGTATAAGCAAGAGCACACTTAATCAGCATCAGAATTTAGATTGTTGACATCAGCATCAGAAGTTGCTATATCAGAATACCAGAATCAGAAGATTAACTCTCGTGTATGCTAAAGTTTGATGAACAGAACTGTGCTCAACACTCTGATAAAGAAAACAACAGTTCATCAGCAGTTAAGCAGAGTCAAAATGAGCCAAGCCAGAACATGCATTAAGTAAGCAACGGTACTGTGCATTGAAAGCGTATTATTACCAACGACCTCATTCCAGACAAGATCTGCTCAATAAGGAAAGTTTGTTATTAGCATTGAATCAAGAATATTGCTCCAACGTTCAAGAATCTCAGTGCTATATAAACAAGACTATGAAGATTGAATTGGCTAATGCTCTCCAATATTTTACACGCCTAAAAGCTGATCATAATCTTCCTTCTCTCAGTTTGCTAAACACTACACATCTTCTTACTCAATTTTGTTTTAGCAATCTAGTTTCTAAGCTTAAAGTTGTGTATACATCACAGTTGTGATACAGTTTTGTAGAAAACATTCACACACTTAGATTTATCTTCTTTGTAAGAAAGTGTTTACTTGACAAACCGGGTTGTGGTTTGCATCAAGAAGGCTTTAGCAGTTGTTAAAGAAGTTTGTAATATTCAGTTGAATATAGTGGATTAAGACCTCGTTGGAGAGAGTCGAAATCACCTTGACGGGTGGACTGGAGTAGTTTGAGATCAAACGAACCAGGATAAAAATATCTTGTTCATTGCATTGATTTTCAGTTTTACAATTCAACCCCCCCTTCTTGTGTTTTTCACTACTTCAATTGGCATCAGAGCGCCTGGTTCTGAGCTAAAACACTTAACCGTGTCAGTACAAGATCCAGCGTCACAAAAACACAATGGCAGGAAACTATTCTCACACCAGCAATGACAATCAAGAGGACAGAGACAGATTCAGCGGCAAACCTCCAGTCTTTGATGGAGAAAACTTTGATTACTGGAAAGACAGAATTGAAAGCTTCTTTCTGGCACATGATGCTGATCTGTGGGATATGGTGACAGATGGATACACGCACCCTGTGAATGCAAGCGGTCAGAAGATTGATAGAAAAACAATGTCTGACCAACAAAAGCGTGATTTCAAGAATCACCACAAGGCCAGAACCATCCTCCTCAGCGCCATCTCCTATACTGAATATGAAAAGATCTCCAACAGAGACACAACAAAGAACATTTTTGACTCACTCAGAATGACGCATGAGGGCAACGTTCAGGTCAAAGAAACTAAAGCTCTGGCGCTCATTCAGAAGTATGAGGCGTTCAAAATGGACGAATCTGAATCCATTGAAACAATGTTCTCAAGATTCCAGATTCTGGTAGCTGGTCTCAAGGTTCTGGACAAAGGATACTCTACTGCTGACCATGTCAAGAAAATCATCAGAAGTTTACCCAAGCAGTGGAGACCAATGGTTACAGCTCTGAAGCTAGCAAAAGATCTCAACAAAATCACTCTGGAGGAACTTATCATCTCCCTCAGAAGTCATGAGATAGAGCTAGAAGCTGACGAGCCTCAGAAGCAAGGTAAGCCTTTAGCATTGAAATCTAACAAAAAATCTGAGTCTAAAGTTTTGCAGGCAGTTGAAGAAACATCTGATGGATCCTCATCAGAAGAAGACGAACTCTCCCTCCTCTCCAGAAGAGTAAATCAACTGTGGAAGCAAAGACAAAGGAAGTTCAGGAATCCCAGAAGATCTGATCAGAACGAGTCTTCTTCCAAATACAGAAGGACAAATTCTTCCTCTGGATACAGAAGATCTGAAGGCTCCTCAAGTAGCAAAAAGCCAAGCACCAAGGACATCATCTGCTATGAGTGCAATGAGCAGGGACACTACAAGAGTGACTGCCCCAAGCTTCAGAGGGAAAAGCCCAAAAAGAAGTTTGGGAGAGAAAAGAAGAAAAGTCTCATGGCTACATGGGATGACTCTGACTCGTCCGAAGCTGACTCAGAATCAGATGATGAGAGGGCAAACATAGCTCTCATGGCTAACATCTCAGAAGATAGTGAAGCGTCTGAATCAGACTCAGAATCAGATACTGAAGAGGTATTTCCTAACTTTTCTGTTAATTTTACCAAGGCTGAACTTGCTGAAAGCCTTAATGAGATTCTGGAAAGGTATCAGCAAATTAGAGTTAAATTCAGAGACCTGAAAAGGAATCTTGAATCTGACTCTAATAAGACTGAGAGTCTCAAATTGGAGAATTCTGAGCTGAGAAATAAGATTTCAAAATTAGAAAACACTTTACAAAACTCTCAGAAGGAACCAATTTCTGAAACTCCCAGCAACGCTGATGAGATCATCAAGGAGTATGATCACAGTTTCCAGAAGTTCCTTGCTAAAAGCATAGATAGAAGCAAAATGGCTTCAATGATCTATGGAGTTAGTAGAAACGGCAGGAAAGGAATAGGATACCAAGGTAAGGTTCCTACACCAAAGAATGTCATGGACTTAATCATTAAACACACTCCTCTGAATTCACATTTTGTGTATGGTCACACACATGATATTAAATACACTAGCAGTAAGCACTCTGTGAAACCAAAATTCAACCAGAGTTTTGGTAAAACTAACAAATCAGGACCCAAGAAAATCTGGGTACCTAAGGATAAAATAATACATGTTGCAGATATCTTTAGCAGTAAGTCAGAAAAACCAGTCATGGTACCTGGACTCTGGCTGCTCACGACACGTGACGGGAAGAAGGCATATGTTCCAAAGCCTGGAACTTAAGCCTGGAGGCCACGTTGGCTTTGGAGGCAATCATAGGGGAAAGATAATTGGCTCTGGAACTGTAGGTAATCGAAATCTTCCCTCTATTAATAATGTTCTGCTAGTAGATGGATTAATGCATAATCTGTTATCCATAAGTCAATTAAGTGATAACGGTTATGATATAATCTTTAATCAAAAATCATGTAAAGCTGTTAGTCAGAAAGATGGGACTATCTTGTTTAATGGAAAGAGGAAAAACAACATTTACAAAATCAAACTTTCTGAACTAAAGAGTCAGAATGTAAAGTGCCTTCTGTCTGTTAACAACGAGCAGTGGATCTGGCACAGAAGATTGGGGCATGTTAGTATGAGAAGAATATCTCAGATTAACAAACTCAATCTGGTCAGAGGACTTCCTAATTTGAAGTTCAATTCAGATGCTCTGTGTGAAGCATGTCAGAAAGGCAAGTTTGTAAAACCTTCTTTTAAATCTAAAAATGTTGTTTCTACCTCTAAGCCATTAGAACTTCTGCACATTGACTTATTTGGACCAGTTAAAACTGCTTCAGTCAGTGGCAAGAAGTATGGGTTAGTAATCGTAGATGACTATAGCAGATGGACATGGGTAAAGTTCTTAAGACACAAGGACGAGTCACACTCTGTGTTTGTTACCTTCTGTAACCAAGTTCAGAATGAAAAGGATCTTAGAATCGTTAAAGTCAGAAGTGATCATGGTGGAGAATTTGAAAACAAAGATTTTGAGTCATTCTTTAATGACAGAGGCATTCTGCATGATTTCTCTTGTCCTAGAACTCCCCAACAAAATGGAGTTGTAGAACGAAAGAACAGAACATTGCAAGAAATGGCCAGAACCATGATCAATGAGACAAACGTTGCTAAGACCTTCTGGGCAGAGGCAATAAACACAGCGTGCTACATTCAGAATATAATCTCAATAAGACCTATTCTAGAAAAGACTCCATATGAATTGTGGAAGAACAGAAAGCCCAACATTTCATATTTTCATCCATTTGGATGTACCTGTTTTATGTTAAATACAAAGAATTATTTGAACAAGTTTGACTCTAAAGCACAGAAGTGTATTATGTTAGGGTACTCTGAACGCTCAAGAGGGTACAGAGTATACAATACAGAAACACAGATTGTGGAAGAATCAATCAGTGTTCGTTTTGATGATAAGCTTGACTCTGAAAAGTCAAAGCAGAATGAAGTTTTTGCAGGTATGGAAATTGAATTTACAGGTTCTGAAGACAAGTCATCAGAAGCTCTCAACACAGACACTCCTTCAACGTCTGAAAGGAGCACTGCTAGCAATCCTACAACAGCTGCTGATCAACCTCAGAAGAGATTACCCAGAAGCAGTTTGGATCACCCAGAAGAGACTATCTTAGGAAGAAAGGAAGATCCAATCAGAACAAGAGCAAGCTTCAGAAACTCTGAAGAAACTCTCATGGGACTTGTGTCTCTAATTGAACCGCCTTCTATTGATGAAGCACTTCTGGATAATGACTGGATTCGGGCAATGCAAGAAGAGCTGAATCAATTCACCAGAAATGACGTATGGGATCTCGTTCCCAGACCAAAAGGATTCAACGTCATTGGAACAAGATGGGTGTTCAGAAATAAGCTAAATGAACAAGGTGAAGTCATCAGAAACAAGGCACGACTGGTTGCACAAGGTTATAGTCAGCAAGAGGGGATAGACTATACATAAACCTTTGCTCCAGTCGCCAGGTTAGAATCTATCAGACTTTTAATTTCATTTGCTGTTAATAGAGGCATCACTCTGTATCAGATGGATGTCAAAAGTGCATTCTTAAATGGTTATATAGAAGAAGAGGTTTATGTGCACCAACCCCCTGGTTTTGAAAATACAAAACATCCAGAACATGTTTTCAAACTAAAGAAGTCACTATATGGTCTGAAACAAGCTCCCAGAGCTTGGTATGAAAGGCTAAGTAACTTTCTGTTAGAAAATGAATTCACCAGAGGGAAGGTGGACACTACCTTATTCTGTAAATCAGTTAAGAATGACATCTTAGTCTGTCAAATTTACGTTGATGATATTATTTTTGGTTCTACTAATCCTTCTCTTGGGAGAAAGTTTGCTAAGTGTATGCAGGCAGAATTTGAGATGAGCCTCATGGGGGAACTAAAATTCTTTCTAGGAATTCAGATCAATCAAACTCCAGAGGGAACTTACATTCATCAGAGCAAATACATCAGAGATCTTCTGAAGAAATTTGACCTCTCAGAATGTAAGCCATCAAAGATTCCAATGCATCCCACGTGCATTCTGGAAAGAGAAGAGGTAAGCAAAAATGTAGAACAGAAAGTCTACAGAGGTATGATTGGTTCTCTCCTCTATCTGACTGCTTCAAGACCTGATATATTATTCAGTGTTTGTATTTGTGCTAGATTCCAATCAGATCCTAGAGAATCTCACTTAACAGCTGTTAAGCAAATTTTCAAGTATCTGAAAGGTACTACTAATCTGGGTTTGTTTTATAGAAAATCTAGTGATTACAGTTTAGTAGGCTACTGCGATGCTGACTTTGCTGGAGACAGAGTGGAGCGTAAAAGTACTTCTGGAAGCTGCCAGTTTCTGGGAGAAAATCTGATCTCTTGGTCCAGCAAAAGGCAATCAACAATTGCGCTATCAACAGCAGAAGCTAAGTACATAGCAGCAGCAGGATGTAGCACACAAATGCTCTGGATGAAAAGTCAGCTTGAAGACTTCCAGATTTTTGAGAGTAACATTCCTATACTCTGTGACAATACTTCTGATATTTGCTTAAGTAAGAATCCTATTCTACATTCTAGAGCTAAGCATATAGAAATAAAACACCATTTCATTAGGGACTATATTCAGAAAGGAATTTTGAATTTAAAATTTATAGATACAGACCATCAATGGGCTGATATCTTCACTAAACCCCTTTCTGAAGATAGGTTCAATTTCATTCTGAAACATCTCAGCATGAAAAGTTGCCCAGAGTTAAAATGTTTTAATTCTATATATTTATCTTCAGAATGTATTTATTTTACTGTGAACTTCTGATCAATCTCTTTTCAGAAAGATAGAACATGCAGATTGTATCAGATGCAAGTCTAAAGATCTGAGAGTCTAAGCTCAAAGACAGACGTGCTGATCACTACATCAAACAAGTGTCATCCAATCATCAGCAAATCTCTGAAGCAGAACGCGTGCACGCTTCTGAGAAGGCAAAACGCTGATTGGGTGCATTGAGACACATGTCTGGTAACCGTTTTTAAGTATCTTTCTCAAATCCCCCAAAATCAGCAAGCATTAAATGAAAATAATCATGTGTTTAAAATGCAATCATGATTTTATTTCTCTCTCTTAAAAACGTTTACAATTTCAAAATATTCTGAACTCTATTTAAACACGTTAACCTCTCATTCTAATCTTTTACAGTTTCTCACTTTTTCTCAAGCATTCTCTGCATTTTTCTGTGTTCATCTCTTGCAAACTCTTTTTATCAGTTTCTTCTCAAAATCTTTTAGTGTGAACATGGCAACCTCCAGCAGTGTTTCTGCAGGTCCTCAGAAGAAAGCATCATCTGAACAGTATCAAGTGCCATTCAGAACACTCCTCACTCCTGTGAAGAATCTTGAAGTGTTATCTGAATTGATCATCGATTTTGGAAGCTTGAAGGAAAACGGTTTTGATTTAACTGAAGAAGTTAGGGCACAGAAATGGGAAAGGTATTTTGACAGGTTGGTTGGACCAACATTCCCTATGTTAGTGAAGGAATTCTGGATTCATGCGACAGCTTCAACCCATCAAGTCACCTCCTACATCATGGGGAAGAAGATTGTGATCACTGAGGATCACATAGCAAGGTTAATAGGTTACAGTGGCGTTGGCGTCCGCTGTATTGATATGGCTGAGAGATGTGCTGACGTGGGCGTCATAGCTGAAAGGATTTTCACCCATGGGGTGACCAGCAGCAAGATCAAAGATCTGAAGGATCATCACAGAGTTTGGGCAAAGATAATTCTGGGGTGCTTCAACCATAGGAAGCCAACTAGTTCCCCTGATTACATAAATGTGGATCAGCAGTTTCTGATCTACTTTATCAATCAGAAGGTAAAAATCAACTTGGCTCATCTTCTGTTCAACCACCTCAGAACAAGCGTGAAGGAAACCAGGGAAGAAGAAAGAACAAAGAGGGATTGGATTCCCTTTGGAAGGTTGATATCAGATATTCTGACAGAGAATAGGCTGATAGAGCATCTGATAGAAGCTCAAGAGTTAAGCACCATTGAACCAACAGTTGGGAAGCCTTTGAATGCGAAGAACTTGAAGAAAATGAAGTTGATAGAGAATATCAAAAAGGAACCCAGCGCTACTCCTATTGCTGATATCACCAGCAGAAGAGTTCCACTGAGTGACTTTCCTTTATTCTCTCAGATAGAATCCAAGCCAGTGGTAGTTCTCAGATATATGGACGCGTGCAAAGCTGGTGGCACAGATCTAAATCTGAAGATCAAAGATCTGCATCAACCTCAACCAGAAGTGACTCTGAAGAAGACAAAGAAGAGGAAGGCACCATCAGAAGGATCATCCCAGCAGACACCCAAGAAAAGAGGTAATTTATCTGCTGCTTCTGTTTTAAATTCTTCTGCAATTCCAGCATCTATTCCACCTCCAACCTCTCATAGAATCTCAATCCCCATCCCAACAATAGATGAAACTGAACCAGAAGATGACCCTTCTGAGGCATTACAACTCAGAAGACCCAGAACCAAACATCCCAAACCAACAATATCAACAACATCAGCAATTGACAAAGTGTTATCTGACATTGATCAACACACTTCTGATCACTCCTCCAATCCAAACTCTGAACCACAAATTATCCCTCCTCCACAACCAGAACCACAACAATCTGTTGAGGAACCAGAACAACAACAACCACTCTCATCCATTCCAGAAGAACCTCTCATCCCTGAACAACCAGAAATTCCAACAACTTCTCCTCAACCAGCAATTCCGTCTCCCTCTCCTCAACCAGAAATTCATCCACCATCACCTCAACCTGAGTTTCATCACTCTGAAACTCCTTCTCCTCCACCTTCTGAACCTCATTCACCTCAACCATCACCTCTGGCAATCCAGCTGCCATGTGGAACAACAGTCACAATGGCCCAGCTGCCATCCTCATCAGAATCTACACCACCCAATACTCCCAAAACACCACACAGTCCAATCATAATTTCTGATTCTCCCACTCCATCTCCAAAACAAACTGCTGCCAAGCAAACCACTGAAAACCCCAGCAGGACCTTCATAGACTTAACCAGCCTTGACCGTCTTGCTGATCTGAAAAATAAAATAGCCATCCCAAAACCAAAACAACCAGATGTTGGCTCTGGTATTATGAATTTTGAAACAGGTGTGCAACAGTGGATTGCTTCTTTGAAGCAAGTCTGTCCTGGAATAATTGACCCAGCTGCCTCTGACCAGCTCTGGTCACAATTCAGAATATGGGTACGTGCTGAAGCCCTCAAGTTGCAGGATAACAACTATGAGCAGGCACAACAGAACTTCAGCAAGCTGCTGAAGGAAGTTGAAAGTCAGCTGCCTCAGGAAGTTGTGCTCCCTCTGGATAGTGAACCTTGGTCTGAGAAACAGCTAGCTTCAAAGGTGCAACCAGAGGAAGACAAGACCATTCAAGCTGAAGCAAGTCAAGCAGAAGATGTTGCAGAAAGCTCTCAGAAGCTTCCTGCTTCTGATATTTCTCAAGCTGCCTTGGACAGGCAGACTCTGGAAGAGCTGAAGCTGAATGACATGCGTCTACAACAGAGGATGGATGAAAACGACCAGAAGATGAAAGAAAGGATGGATGTGCAGGATAGCAAGATTGACACTGTTGTCAGCATGGTACACAAGCAGAATGAGACTGCTGATCAGATCAAAGCCATGCTGGAGAACCTGTTCACACGCTTTCCTCCCAAACCTTAGTTTTTTCATTCATATCTGTTATACCCCAAAATTTGCCCTCCCATATTCCTCGAGAAATTGCCAAGCCAAGCTACAAAATTCCCCAAGGGTTGTGCAGTGCAACAGTCTCCCATACAGTCAAAACTAGGGTTTGGGTTCTGATCAAGAAAATGAAGTGTTCAAAGTTTCAATCAAGTCTCATATGCTTACAAACATGGTCAAGCATCCTCATATCAAGTTTCAAGGCATTCAGCTCAAAATTGCACAGTCAAAACCCTAAATTGCACTACAGTCAACTGTAGGGGCAAAATGGTCATTTGACAGTCAAAAGTTCAAATTTTTGGTCAACATATCATTTTGAAGCCACAAACATCATTTGATCAATGCTTGATCATGACTCTCAAAATTTGGCTCAGAAATCATCAAAGATGCAAAAGTTGCTATATTTGGACAGCTGAAAAAGTCAACTGAAATTGACCAGGGCATAACTTTCACATGGATTATCAGAAAAATTCCATCCAAAGCTCATTTTGAAGAGAAAGACATTTCCTACAACTCATCTTCATACTTCAAGTCCAAGAAATGCTCTCACAAAAAGTTATCAATTTCAACATTATAGGTCATTTTCAAAAGTCAACAAAAAGGGACTTTAAGTCAAAGACCATAACTTGAGATTGGAAAATCAAAATGACATGGGACCAAAGGCATTGGTTAAAGGACTCAAAGACCTTTCCAAAATGTCAAAGAACATGTGAAAAGCTTAAAAATTGAGCAAGTTATGCCTTGTAGAAGTTGGGAAATTTTTGTGAAATGGCAAAAGTCAACTATCCTTGAAACTCCAATTTTTGACAAAAGGGCCCACTTTCTTCCACTTGATTCAGCCTTGTCATGCCACACACGTGTCCCATGATTAATTTCAAGACCAAATATTGATTTTTCTATTTTATTTAATTTTTGATAATTTAATTCATTTTAAATCTTTAAAAATTCAAATAAAATTCAAAAGTCAATGAAATAGTGTCATTTGAATTGGGACAACTTCCATATATCATGGGCCAACTCAAAAACTCAGGCTAGGGTTAAATTGCACACTAAGTCTTGGTCTTGGCTTAAAAGAAGGAAAAGTTTGTTAATGAAAAAACCCTAGGACTAGTTCTCTCATGGGCATGAATCAAGGTCAAATAACAAGCTAATTCTCTTCCATCATAAGGACTGAGTCAAACCCTAATCCTTGAACACCAAATGCTGCGCTAAAGAGCTTATGGAAAACTTGAAAAAATGGGCCATATAACTCAATTCTGAAATCAAGGTTCAGGGTAGTTTTAAGCCCTAAGACTGATTCCAATAGCTTCCTTAAACTCTCCTGATCAGATTCCAATCACAAACAAGAACCAAAACGCCCTGAATCGGTATCAAGAACTCAGACTGTACCTCGAAACTTTTGAAATCGCATATCTCAAATCATACATCTTTTTGCATTTTGATTGATGAATTCTTGTTCATATTGGAGTTTCCAACCTAATCATTACCTTTAATTGCGTTTTTATTAACCATACGAGATTATGCCATGTTTGGATATTAGGGTTTGCAGGTTTTGAAATTGGGGTTTTTGCAATCAAGAAAAATTAGAGGCTAGGACTAAGACCACTAAGCTCAACGCGTCTGGACGATGAGAATGGTGTATTCGCGATGAATTTATGATCAATAGATTCCTATTCGCTATTTTTTGATAGGGCCTCTATGGCAACGGGTTAAAACCGTTGCTTTCTGTTTTTATGTTTCAGAAAATAAAAGAGAGAACGAAGAAGAAGGACTCGTGGCATGCAGGGATTGGTGGCATTTGAATTTCGCGCGCCCTCCACTAACGTATCTGCTTTTTCTTTTTATTATTTATTTGCCATATTATGTTAACGCGCGTGATGTAGCTCAGTTGGCAAGTGAAGGGACTATTAATCTCCAAGACCTGGGTTCAAGTCCCAGGTCTGTGCAATTCCTCATATTATTTTTCAATACAAAATCATGTGCAACGCTAACATCCAGGACATACCATACGCCTCAAAGCCTGATCGTCCACGCGTCCATCCCATTCAGATCAAAGGCGTAGGATCAAGGAACACAATAAACCCCAGTCAAAGCATCATACATGATCCAGAAAAGTCAACAAGTTCAAAGCTAATTGGGCCAGCATCCTAAGGCCTGCACCTCTAATTTGGGGCTACCCCCCCTGGTTTGTTTTTTTATTCTATTTTATTTTTAATTGTTATTTTCTTTTCTAATTTAATTAATTATTTTTTAACAAAAACACAAAAACATCATAAAATCAGAAAAAGGATAAAAATATAAAAAAATATTTATTTTATTTATTTTCTTGTAAATAATTAACATGTAAATAAATTTAGTAAAATAGGTTTTAACTTTAATTCTTTCTTCCATAAAAAAATCCAAAAATATAGCATTAGGTTAATGACTTTTTTATTCCTTTTAACTTTCCTTGTTTTTTGCCATAATATTAGTAATTTTCATAATTAAACTTGTAAACTAATTAGGGTTGCATTTAGGTTAGATTTTAATACTTTCTTAATAACTAAAAATCCAAAAATATAGCATTAGGTTTAATGACTTTTTATACCTTTTAAATTTTCCTTTTTTTATCACAATATTATTTATTTATTTATTTTATTTTTATAATTAAATGTATATAAGTAAAAATTAGGGTTTAATTTAGATTAATATAACATTTTCACAATAACTAAAAAAACATTAGAATTAGGATTTGCATTTCAAATTTCATTCTAAAAAGTTCTTTTTTCTTTTAAATCTTAAAAAATACAAAAATACCAAAAACATTTAATTTTTAATTTTAATTTCCTATTAAATTTAATTTTTTGCAAAAGGGTCCAACGCCCATTGTTTAATTATTTTATTTCGCATATTTATTTTATGTCGCTCATTATAATTATGTACATGTCCCAAAGCCTTGTAACAATTTTTACTTTTCGCACTTTTACTTTTTTGCTTTATTTACTTTTCAGTCAAATCGGGTCCGGTTTATTTTGGCGATGTGGACCCGCGCCATTTGTAATAGTTTAGATTTATTTTCCCGCAAATATATAACTGTTAAAAAGCATGCAAGAATGAATGTCTTAATTAAAATCAAGCGTAGAACACAAATAAACATGACAAGACAAAAAACTGAAACATGACGCACAATTCGCACACACCACCCCTAGGGTACGCCTCACCTGTTGCCTTTCGAAAGGTGGTCGTCGAGTAGAGGACGTCTTAGTAAGTCCTCATGATCCGGGAACCTGGCATGAGGGTAGCTTCTAAGGTGTCTTCCCATTACTCCGGTGATCACCATGTCCCTACAAACTCGAATTGACCCGAACACCTCCAATGGTAGTGCTACCTACCTCTCAATGGTGGGATGGCACTACTTTAAAGGGCATTTACACAGACGAATTCCTTAGGGTATGTAGACGACTCATGGATACTTGCTCTCTTCAAAACGAAAATTCAAAGACTTTTCACACCAATACACTTTCAAAAGCTTTCAAAGCAAATTTTTCAAACACTCTGACGTACGAGTCGAACTGAAATTTTTCAAAGAAACTTTTAAAACCCACAATTGAAAAGCAAGCAAACATTTTTGAAAACACATTGAGCAAGTATCTAAGAGCCCATGGATAACCATGGATAGAAAGGGTGCTAACACCTTCCCTTTCTATAATCTACCTCCCGAACCGAGAGCAATCTCTTTAAGGAATTTTTCTGTGCTTTTGTCCTTTCCATTTGGAGAAAATAAAAGACGGTGGCGACTCTTGCTTACCGCGACATTTCGCGAACCAGCGTTAAACAGTCAGTTCCAGATCCACCGATCACAATATCATTTTCATGTTTTCTTTGATTATCTGATGTACTGTTTTAATATGTTTTGTTTGATTCTGAACCTTTTAATATGACAAGTTTTTCTGATCTTAATTGTTTTTAGCACATCACTTACACTTTTTGATTGCTGACAAAAAGGGGGAGAACAAGAATGATATTTTAAATAATAACGGATTACTAAGACAGAAATTCTCGAACATTCTAACTCTGTTATACTTGAAAATGTTTTCTGTTTTGCTCAAGTCTACAGGTACAAGAAAGCACCATGATACTCTGAAGACTAAAGCTCTGATACTCTGATCCGCTCTGATACTCTGACCCAAAGCAAAGCTCTGACAAGAAAAGCTCTGATACACTGATCTGAAGCTCTACTCTGATATGCTGATCTAAAGCTTCTGATAGTCAAAGACTCTGATACTCTGATGTTCAAAGAAAGGAAAAAAGTTATGATCCTGAAGAACTCTTGGAATCAAAAAGGGAAGCAATAAACTCAGGGGGAGTATCTCTTATCCCTTATCTTTGATAAACCTCTTACTCTGATACATATCTCTGATACCTTTTCACGTTATTTTCAATTAAAAATATCCAGTTTTTGTCATCATCAAAAAGGGGGAGATTGTTAGAACAATGTTTGAATCTACTACCCTACGTTTGAGTTTTGATGATAACAAAATGAAAAGATATATTTTATGATTCATGTATGAACTATCTGCTACCTAAAATATTACGTTCTACTTTGCAGAAATTCTGATAGGTATAAGCAAGAGCACACTTAATCAGCATCAGAATTTAGATTGTTAACATCAGCATCAGAAGTTGCTATATCAGAATACCAGAATCAGAAGATCAACTTTCGTGTATGCTGAAGTTTGATGAACAGAACTGCGCTCAACACTCTGATAAAGAAAACAACAGTTCATCAGCAGTTAAGCAGAGTCAGAATGAGCCAAGCCAGAACATGCATTAAGTAAGCAACGATACTGTGCATTGAAAGCGTATTATTACCAACGGCCTCATTCCAGACAAGATCTGCTCAATAAGGAAAGTTTATTATTAGCATTGAATCAAGAATATTGCTCCAACGTTCAAGAATCTCAGTGCTATATAAACAAGACTATGAAGATTGAATTGGCTAATGCTCTCCAATATTTTACACGCCTAAAAGCTGATCATAATCTTCCTTCTCTCAGTTTGCTAAACACTACACATCTTCTTACTCAATCTTTGTTTTAGCAATCTAGTTTCTAAGTTTAAAGTTGTGTATACATCACAATTGTGATACAGTTTTGTAGAAAACATTCACACACTTAGATTTATCTTCTTTGTAAGAAAGTGTTTCCTTGACAAACCGGGTTGTGGTTTGCATCAAGAAGGCTTTAGCAGTTGTTAAAGCAGTTTGTAATATTCAGTTGAATATAGTGGATTAAGACCTCGTTGGAGAGAGGCGAAATCACCTTGACGGGTGGACTGGAGTAGTTTGAGATCAAACGAACCAGGATAAAAATATCTTGTTCATTGCATTGATTTTCAGTTTTACAATTCAACCCCCCCTTCTTGTGTTTTTCACTACTTCACTAATATCCCTTCATCATACCATGTTGTTTCACTTACAACAAGATCACACTAGGATTCTTGGTTCCCCTCCCTGCATTTAGCTTTGCTCCTTTTGAGGAGTTACCAAGAACCTTGACTTATGTTCCTTGTGTGATCATGAATATTGTTTTGATTTCTTCACTTAACTAATGAAATACAATGTTGGCTTGTCTTGCTTGTTATTCATATAGGTAAGGGCAATGAGATTTATCAAGTTACTCCATGGGTTCATGAGTTTATTTCCATGCCCTAGTCAACATAGCTTGAGAATTTCAAACCTCACCATTAGATTGATTTTGGAAGAATTGGCATGGCAAAGTTGCTTTGGTTCATCACATTTCAAGGTTACTAGATTTGACCAAAGGTACAAAGGGTTAATTGATGAAGTTGTCATGTTTGGACAAGGCCTTGTTCCTATTGGTCACAAGAGCATATTTCTCTCAAATTTCAAGATACGGAAGTGGTTTTGGTGGCTATGAGTCCTCATCATCATCCTCAACAACTTCTATTCACAAAGCAAGGATATTGGCACAAGAAGTTTGTCCAAACTTGTCAAAGTTCCTCAAATTATTCTCTTGATCTAGAAGCTAGGGTTTTGAACTTCAAAGGAGAATATCTTGCTCACCTTTTGGTATTTTTGAGTGATTCCAAATAAATCTTTCTCTTAAAAGGGTTATCAACAAATCACTTCAAAAGTTCCAAGGAGTTTTCATGTGGAAGGAACTTGGTGAAGAAGAAAGATTACAAGTCATCCAGATGAATCCATAATTTTCCATATGTGACTTCAAGCCATATCCTCCAGTTTGAGATTATGCAAATTCTCCTTTCTCATGATTGTGGGTAGTAAGTAGGTTTTCCACACGGACAATGACGATGATGTTTTATCTCATAAAAAATAACCAATATACTTGTGTTTCAAGTTTTTAAAAGAGGAACTACGTGTACCTTGATCCCCTATTGCACAAAAGGTGGTACGTAGGCACTAAAGGTTCGCAACCGCGGCGGGTGCAAAAATCATTAAAAAAAATATACTTCTCTTCTCACCTCCACCATCCATTTTTATGTACAACACATTTTATAGCCAAAATATACATATTTTTCAAAGAGGTTCCTGCGGAGTACTGTAGATGTTTAGGGTGCTAATACCTTCCCTTTGCATAACCAATCCCCTTACCTTGAATCTTTCCCCCTCTTTTTGGGTTATTCGCTCTTTTCCCATTCCTTTGGAAACAATAAAGCGCGGTGGAGATTTTTATTTTTGATTTGTATAAAGTCTAGTCAATCCAATGGCTTAGTCTTGAACATTTCTACCGCTATAGGCAGGTTTCTCAAAGATGTACTTGATTGGGTCCATCTTAGAAATCAACAGAGTGGTATGAGTCAACATATATTGTCTTAGTTGGCGAGCAGCCCATGCCAGAGCATAACAAGTTTTCTCAAGCAGTGAATATCTTGTTTCATAGTCGGTAAACTTTTTGCTCAGGTAATAAATAGCATGCTCTTTTCGGCCAGACTCGTCATGTTGGCCCAAAACACACCCCATAGAGTTCTCTAGTATTGTCAATTACATGATCAAGGGTCTTCCTTCAACTGGAGGTATAAGGATAGGAAGTTCTGGTAGATATTCTTTGATTTTGTCGAAGGCAGCTTCACATTCAGCATTCCATCTGACTACCTGATCTTTCTTTAAGAGTTTGAAGATTGGCTCACAAGTAGCAGTCAAATGAGATATGAAGTGGGCGATGTAATTGAGACGACCCAAGAATCCTCTAACTTCTTTTTCAGAGTGGGGACTGGAATTTCTTGGATGGCCTTTACCTTGGCAGGATCAACTTTAATGCCTTTATTACTGACAACAAAACCCAGAAGCTTTCCAGATCGTACTCCAAATGTGCACTTGTTAGGGTTCAACCTCAACTTGTACCTTTTCGGCCTTTCAAATAGTTTGTACAGGTGATCGAGATGTTCCTCTTCAGTTTGTGATCTGGCAATCATATAATCCACATATACGTCTATTTCATGATGGATCATATCATGAAACAAAGCTACCATAGCCCTTTGATATGTTTCCCCAGCATTCTTCAATCCGAACGACATGACCTTATAGCAAAAGGTGCCCCATTGCGTAACTAAGGTAGTCTTCTCCATGTCTTCGGGAGCCATCCTAATTTTATTATAGCCAGAGAAGCCATCCATGAAAGATAATACTTTATGCGGAGCAGTGTTATCGACCAAGACGTCAATGTGTGGTAGAGGGAAGTTGTTGTACCCCAAAATTTTCCCTCCCATTTCCTCAACATTTTCTCACCACAAGACCCTTGGAGTTCAAGATCCAACTAGGGTTTCCTCTGCTCAAGACTTCTCCTTGCACTGTTGACCCAAATTAGGGTTTGTGTTTGCACAAAGATGTTTTGACCTAAAATGCCTAAGATGACTTTCATGCTTCATATTGGACTCCCAATTTTATCCCTACCAAGTTTCAAGCCTTGATTCCAATCTTTGCCCAGCCAATTGGACAGTTGACCTAGAAATCAACTGTATTGGGGAAAAAGTCAACTGTGGTCAATTGACAGTCAAACCTTATGAATTTTGACCCACATCAACATGATTAACTCATATGAACCATTTGATCAAGTTTGGATCACAATTCCACAAGAAATTTGATCAGATCACCAAAAGGGCAAAATGGTCATTTTTAGGGTTTTGACTACACAAAGGCAATTTTTGACTGTTTGACCTAGCCAATGGCAAACCAAGCTCATATATGGACTCAAGGACCCCATGGAATTATTTTGACATGTTCAAAAAGTTCAAAAGATCCCAAATGCACAAGATTGACAGATGAATTTTCCAGTCAACTGAGCCAAATTTGACTGCATACTAAAAAGTCAAACTTTGACTTTTTGGTCAAAATCAAGTATCAAGATTCGTTTTTCATCAAAACATGTCAAAATATGAAACTTGTTCATCAAGAAACCTAAAATCACAAATTAGGGTTTGAAATGAAGAATTTTCATAACTTAGAATTTTTCTAAGTTATGAAAATCCCTAATTTTTCCCTAACTTTGTCCCATTTTTTCATCAAGATGCATTTGGATTCAAACAAAAGTCAAAAAATGAAAGTTATAGTCCATTTCAAAATCTAAAACTTTTATTCACAAAGTTTCCTCAAAAGAAGCTTGTAGCTCAAGTTATGATTTTTGGAACAAGGGTGCAAAACATTCTTAACTTAGAAAATTTTTGACCTATTCTAGGTAGGATTTTTGCCTAACTTCATGGCCACTTTTCACATGCTTCCACTTGGAATTTCAATTTTCATTACAAAGATGGATTGTAGTACACATTCCAAGCTTTCCAAAATGTCCAAGAACTCATCAAACAACCTCGTGGTTAGAGATAATCGAATTTGGCAATTTGAGCAAAAGTCACTTTGATTCATGGCCATGTACATGTTCATACACTTTGCAAATTTTCAAATCAGCATGAGCAAGCTAGTTACATGCCTCTAATCCTTTTCTTACTCAATAATTAAATGCCAATCCATTGTGTTTTAGCTTTGTTTTGTTCATATAGTCATTACACAAAGATTTAAGCCTTAATTGGAAAAAGTGATTTATCCATTTTTGTAAAGTAGAACTTTATGTCAAGTTTGCAAATCAAGTGGTACAATGCATATCTTTGGACACAAGATTCATGGACATAACACACTGATCAAGACTAAAATATGCAGCACATTTGAGGGGCATGTACAAGCCTAGAAACCAAGTTGGCATTTCCTTGCTTCACATAGAAGAAACCTTGCATTTTGAAACACAACTCTCATTGCTGCAAGAACTAGCTTAGACAAACTTGTTAGACACATTCTAAACAACATAACTGAGCTAAGGCACGACCACAACACCCTCCAAACATCATCAAACCTCAAAACACCCTCCTACTGCAGAAAACAGAGTCACCTCTG
The DNA here is from genome assembly GCA_948472305.1 of Vicia faba. Lineage (NCBI taxonomy): Eukaryota > Viridiplantae > Streptophyta > Magnoliopsida > Fabales > Fabaceae > Vicia > Vicia faba. The sequence goes on along the minus strand of OX451741.1, from coordinate 1,517,099,898 downwards.
CAGTTGGACTTCCATAAGCCAATCCACTCGTGCATTCTTGCTAAAACCAGTTCATACACATTCCATATCACATATACAAGCTATCCCAAGCATTGGACACGACCTGTAACACCTCTAACCAACTTCACCATTTTCATATTTTCTGTTTTGCAGGTGGATTGCCATAGCTTGATTCACTTGGTTTCAAAGCAAACTAAAGGTTGAAGAAGCATCCCTGACCTTCAAGCAAGCTGTACCAATCCTCACTTTGCCTTGAAAGTGCCTCCATTGCCAGATACGATCCAAGCTGAACAGATAAGTTCATGGACTTCTGTAACACCCTCTAAAACCCGCATATAATTTTCGCAAATATTAAAAATTATAAACTCAGAGTACATGTAATAATCGAGGAATGCTACAATTCTCTTTTAATAAAATAAATTCCTGTCATGCATAATTTTAGTGGTAACTCATACATGTCTACACAGCGGAATAATTTATTTAATAAAATCAAATGTTATAATATTTTCCAAAATCATCAGGGATTAACACCTGGAAAAGTCAACGTCATATTATAACAATTAAAAGAAAGTAAACGAGTCTGACTAAAGCAGCTCGACAACCAAACGTTCCCGGAGTTACAACTATCAGAGCATGACCCGGACATACTAAAACGAAACTAAACTAGACACGATAAGCCTTCGCCAAGCACCTGAGCGAAGCTCCTCAATCTGAAATATTCAACAATAAGGGTGAGCTTCTCAAATATACATTTGGTTATACATTCATAACAATCAATTCACGAAATCATAAGCATCACCCAATCATTAGCATATTTCATAGTTTACAAAACTTTTACAATTCATATATCCATGACATATTGCCTTTCATATTTGCAAATATTCATCAAACATCATCAACCATTTATCAAATCATACGTGCATACAAACAATCAAATATAACATTGGAAAAATCATCCATTCATGTTATATTCGAGTAATGCAACACACCCATGCATGTGGTACCACTTCACCGCCCCATTAAATCTCGGGTCACGGATAACTCACCGTTCCATTATATCGCGGACACGGCTACCACCTCAACGTTCCATTAAATCGCGGACACGTATATTGGCCACCATGTTAATTCCACACAATGGGAATTAACAAATGCAACATGATATGTAAGTATGTAACACTCAGCATACTATGAACATCGATCAACATATCATGCACATCAACAATATCAAACATAACATGATATGAATAGCATGTAACCACTCAGCATACTATTTAAACATCAATCATATCAAGTTACGGATAGCATGTAAATCACTCAGCATACTATCTAAACATCAATCAATCACATCAAATTATATCATAGTTCATGCTCGATAACATTATCCAAAAGCATGGCAATAAAATTCCAACATCAAAACACTGAAACCAAAATTCAGAAAAATCATCACAGCAGAGCAACACGGGTACCCGTGTTGTGCAACACGGCCCGTGTTGTGCAGCACGTCCAGAAAAACGCACATTTTATTTTTATCAGTACAGGGGATCTGACACGGGTACCCGTGTTGTGCAACACGGCCCGTGTCGTGCAACCAGAAGCACACCCTCTTCCAACACAGAAGAGCAACACGGGCACCCGTGTTGTGTAACACGGCCCGTGTTGCTGAGCGCGTACAGGATTTTCCTGAACCTGCAGCAGCTCAGAAACAGCAGTCCAAACGCGGGAAAACGTCCGCCAAACGCGTAATTCGGTACCTAACGACATCAGGTTTGTACAATTCACAACAACACCACCATATCCAAAATACCAACAATCATTATAGTAACCTTAACCGGGGATTAACCGTCCTTTTGGGGAATTCTACTGACACTGAGGTTATCCCTACAACTTCCAAGGTAAATTCACGATCATGATATATACTCCCAATTCCTCATTTGGGACCTAAAACTCTTAATCGATTCATAAAAATTGGGAACCTAACCCTTTTCTAACAAGGTTCAGTACTACGGTTATCGATCCCTAGAAACATCTAACAATTGGGATTTTCCTACAATTACCCGAATCAACCGTACATAAACCCATAAACAAATATAAATCGAGTATAAACCCCCCTTACCTTATCAATTAGCAGCTTTGAGTTCTTGGGCGGTGTTCTTCGTTCTCCGTTCCTCGTACCTTCAGAGCTCTATTTTCCCAAATTCCAACTTCTGTGTTAACGTGAATAATGAGAAAATGGCCTAAGTCCCAAACATAACTTTATTTCTCTGCACCCCCCACTCTTTACTAACAACATCTAAGCCCAATGACTTAAAAATCTCAATATTTCTTATTTCTTTTATTTTCCTCAAATACTCCAAAATAAATAATTCTTTTTATTTTATTAATTCTAATAAAATAAATTCCCAAATTCAAATAAATCAATTAATTGAAAACGGGGTGTTACAACTCTCCCCCACTAAAAGAGTTTTCGTCCTCGAAAACATACCTTAGACGAACAACTCCGGATAAGCCTTTTTCATCTGGCTCTCCAGCTCCCAAGTGATATTTCCATCTGCTGGACCTCCCCAAGCAACCTTCACTAATGCTATCTCTTTACCTCTTAACTGTTTCACTTCCCGATCTTCTATCCTCGTAGGCAATGCTTCTACTGTCAGGTTATCTCTCACCTGTACATCATCTATTTGAATTACATGAGATGGGTCTGGAATGTATCTCCTCAGCTGAGAAACATGAAAAACATCGTGCAAATTCGCAAGTCTCGGAGGTAAAGCAATACGATAAGCAACTTCTCCAACTCTTTCCGTAATCTGAAACGGACCAATAAAACGCGGAGTCAACTTCTTAGATTTCAACGCTCGACCAATACCCGTCATCGGAGTAACTCTCATAAACACATGATCTCCAGCACCGAATTCTAAATTCTTTCTCCTCTTATCATGATAACTTTTCTGACGACTCTGAGAAGCTCTCATCTTCTCTTGAATCAATTTGATCTTTTCAGTAGTCTGCTGAACAATCTCTGGCCCAACTACCGAACTCTCTCCAGATTCATACCAACACAAAGGCGTTCTACACCGTCTACCATACAATGCCTCAAACGGAGCCATACCAATGCTCGAATGGTAACTATTGTTATAAGTAAATTCAATCAATGGCAAATAGCTATCCCAAGCTCCACCCTTCTCTAAAACACAAGCACGCAATAAATCTTCTAATGATTGAATCGTCCTCTCCGTCTGTCCATCAGTCTGAGGATGGTAAGCTGAACTCAACCTCAATTTAGTACCCAAAGCCTTCTGCAATCCTTCCCAAAATTTCGAAGTGAACCTCGGATCTCTATCTGACACAATACTAGAAGGAACTCCATGCAAACTCACTATTTTCTCAATATATAACTGTGCCAATCTCTCCATTGAGTAATCCATTCGCACCGGTATAAAATGAGCAGACTTAGTCAACCTATCCACAACGACCCATATCGCTTCACAATTCATAGGAGTCCTTGGCAACCCAGATACGAAATCCATAGAAATACTATCCCACTTCCATTCTGGAATAGACATCGGTTGCATAAACCCAGACGGCTTTTGATGCTCAATCTTCGATTTCTGACAGATTAAACATGCATACACAAACTCAGCTATTTCCTTTTTCATTCCCGGCCACCAAAACAATTTCTTCAAATCACGATACATTTTCGTGGCACCCGGATGAATACTCATCCCACTGCGATGTCCTTCCTCTAATATACTTTTCTTGATTTCTGCGACATCAGGAACACAAACTCTATCGCCAAATCTCATAACATCATTTTTATCAATTCTAAACTCGCCACCTTGACCTTGGTTGATCAATGTCAATTTATCAACTAAATTAACATCAGATTTTTGCCCGATCCTGATCTCTTCTAGAATACCACTAGTAAGTTTCAACATACCCAAACGAACACACTTCGGAGTACTTTCACAAACCAAACTCAAATCTCGGAATTGCTCAATTAAATCCAATTCACGAACCATCATCAGAGACATATGCAAGGATTTCCTGCTCAAAGCATCTGCAACCACATTTGCCTTACCAGGATGGTAATTCAAACCAAAATCATAATCTTTGAGAAATTCCAACCACCTTCTTTGCCTCATATTGAGCTCTTTCTGATCGAAGAGATACTTCAAACTCTTATGATCACTATACACTTCAAATCTCGAGCCATACAGATAATGTCTCCACAATTTCAAGACAAACACAACTGCTGCCAACTCTAAGTCATGAGTAGGATAGTTCCTTTCATGAACCTTCAACTGTCTCGAAGCATACGCAACTACCTGCTGATTCTGCATTAAAACACCACCTAATCCCAACAGAGATGCATCACAATAAACCACAAAAGATTCCACCGGATTCGGCAAAATCAGAATAGGAGCACTAGTCAATCTCCGCTTCAATTCTTGGAAACCTTTCTCACAATCAGAATCCCAAATAAACGCTTGTCCTTTACGAGTCAATTTCGTCAACGGCAATGCTAACTTTGAGAATCCTTCGATAAACTTTCTGTAATAACCTGCAAGACCAAGAAAACTTCTGATTTCAGAAACAGTCTTCGGCGCTTCCCACTGAGATACCGCTTCTACTTTCGTAGGATCCACTGCAATACCATTCTTAGAAATCACATGTCCAAGAAAACTAACTTCACTCAGCCAGAACTCACATTTGGACAACTTTGCATACAACTTCTTATCTTTCAACAACTCTAACACAATTCTGAGATGTCCCGCATGCTCTTTGTCATTCTTGGAATAAATCAGAATGTCATCAATAAAAACCACAACAAACTTATCCAGATATGGGTGAAAAATCCTATTCATATATTCCATGAAAACACCAGGTGCATTAGTAACTCCGAACGGCATAACAGAATATTCATAATGCCCATACCTCGTTCGAAAAGCAGTCTTTTGAATATCTTCCGCTTTCACACGAATCTGATGATATCCAGATCTCAAATCAATCTTACTGAATACACTGGCTCCAATTAACTGATCCATTAAATCATCAATCCTCGGTAACGGGTACCGATTCTTAATGGTTACCTTGTTCAATTGCCTGTAATCAACACACAGTCTCATAGAACCTTCTTTCTTCTTAACCAACAATACCGGAGCACCCCAAGGCGAAACACTTGGACGAATAAACTTCTTCTCCAGTAAATCTTCCAACTGACTCTTCAATTCAGCCAATTCAGACGCAGACATACGATATGGCGCCATCGACACCGGTCTCGTACCAGGAATTAAATCTATAGAAAATTCCACTTCTCTCTCAGGAGGTAACTCGCCAACATCATCAGGAAAGACTTCTGGAAAATCACACACCACTGGCAATTCACTACTCCTGACCTTTCCTGTTGCATCTAACGAAGCAAGTAACATAAACACATTAGCACCATCTTCCATTGCTTCTTGTACCTGCCTAGCAGTCATAGTCAAATTCTCGACACCAACTGCTTCTGGGAAAATCACCGTCTTAGCAAAGCAGTTCAGATGAACCCGGTTAAATTCCAACCAGTTCATCCCAAGGATAATATCAATTTGTTCAAGCGGTAGGCACACTAAATCCATACCGAAACCTCTACCAAAAATCTCAATAGGACAATTCCTACATACGAGTGAAGTTGTCACTGAACCCGATGCAGGAGTATCAACAACCATGCTACCTCGCATACCAGATATGTCCAGTTTCAACCTCTCAGCACAATCCAAAGAAATGAAAGAATGAGTTGCACCAGTATCAATAATTGCAACTAAAGGTGTGCCATGAATAAAACACGTACCTTTAATCAATCGATCCTCTGGGGTAGTCTCAGATCCAGACAAAGCAAACACTTTTCCACCTGACTGATCCTTCCTAGGCTTAGGACACTGCAGACGAATGTGACCTTCTTCGCCACAATTGTAACAAGTAACAGACTTTCCTTTGCAATTAATAGACAAATGACCAGCCTTTCCACATTTATAGCACTTCTTCTCATCACTCTTGCAATCTCGAATATGATGACCAAACTCACCACACCTGTAGCATCTGATAGGAGCCTTAGAATCTCCCCCACTAGGCCTTTTCCATCCACCTGATCTCTGGTTATCTCTACCATATGGCTTGCCACGGTCCATATGTTGCTTTCCTCTTTTATCAACAGCCCCACGAGAGTGAGACGATCTATTCTTGGTAATATCTTCTTCCAAGATTCTGCTACAATCCACCAGATCAGAAAATCTACGAATACGCTGGTACCTGATTCCCTGCTTAATCTCATCTCGGAGACCATTCTCAAATTTGATACATTTAGAGAATTCTCCAGCCTCATCATTGTTGTAGTGTGCATAATACTTTGCCAGCTCAGTGAACTTAGTAGCATACTCACTAACAGTCAGATTGCCCTGCTTAAGCTCCAAAAATTCAATTTCCTTTCTTCCCCGAACATCTTCAGGAAAGTACCTCCTCAGAAAAGCCCTTCTGAAGTTAGCCCAAGTCAGTGCCTCTCCATCCTGAACCATTTCAGTCCTTGTGGCAACCCACCAGTCGTCGGCCTCTTCTGCCAACATATGCGTACCATATCTGACTTTCAGATCTTCAGCACAATCGATCACACGGAAAATCCTTTCGATTTCCTTCAGCCACTTCTGAGCACCTTCGGGGTCATGTGTACCTTTGAACAACGGAGGATTGTTCCTCTGGAAATTTCCCAATTGCCTATCAGCACCAATCACGCCTCCAGTTGGGTTTCCAGCAAGTACACCAGCTAACATCCCCAAAGCCTCAGCTAGTGCAGCATCATTTCGTCCATTACCTCTTCCAGCCATATTCCTGAGAATTAAAACATACTCCACATCAGAATACAGTATCGACAGTGTTACCTTGCACTAGTCGCATACGAAAAGGAATGACTGACTCAAGACTCTGGTCACAACGACCGACTATGCTCTGATACCACTATTGTAACACCCTCTAAAACCCGCATATAATTTTCGCAAATATTAAAAATTATAAACTCAGAGTACATGTAATAATCGAGGAATGCTACAATTCTCTTTTAATAAAATAAATTCCTGTCATGCATAATTTTAGTGGTAACTCATACATGTCTACACAGCGGAATAATTTATTTAATAAAATCAAATGTTATAATATTTTCCAAAATCATCAGGGATTAACACCTGGAAAAGTCAACGTCATATTATAACAATTAAAAGAAAGTAAACGAGTCTGACTAAAGCAGCTCGACAACCAAACGTTCCCGGAGTTACAACTATCAGAGCATGACCCGGACATACTAAAACGAAACTAAACTAGACACGATAAGCCTTCGCCAAGCACCTGAGCGAAGCTCCTCAATCTGAAATATTCAACAGTAAGGGTGAGCTTCTCAAATATACATTTGGTTATACATTCATAACAATCAATTCACGAAATCATAAGCATCACCCAATCATTAGCATATTTCATAGTTTACAAAACTTTTACAATTCATATATCCATGACATATTGCCTTTCATATTTGCAAATATTCATCAAACATCATCAACCATTTATCAAATCATACGTGCATACAAACAATCAAATATAACATTGGAAAAATCATCCATTCATGTTATATTCGAGTAATGCAACACACCCATGCATGTGGTACCACTTCACCGCCCCATTAAATCTCGGGTCACGGATAACTCACCGTTCCATTATATCGCGGACACGGCTACCACCTCAACGTTCCATTAAATCGCGGACACGTATATTGGCCACCATGTTAATTCCACACAATGGGAATTAACAAATGCAACATGATATGTAAGTATGTAACACTCAGCATACTATGAACATCGATCAACATATCATGCACATCAACAATATCAAACATAACATGATATGAATAGCATGTAACCACTCAGCATACTATTTAAACATCAATCATATCAAGTTACGGATAGCATGTAAATCACTCAGCATACTATCTAAACATCAATCAATCACATCAAATTATATCATAGTTCATGCTCGATAACATTATCCAAAAGCATGGCAATAAAATTCCAACATCAAAACACTGAAACCAAAATTCAGAAAAATCATCACAGCAGAGCAACACGGGTACCCGTGTTGTGCAACACGGCCCGTGTTGTGCAGCACGTCCAGAAAAACGCACATTTTATTTTTATCAGTACAGGGGATCTGACACGGGTACCCGTGTTGTGCAACACGGCCCGTGTCGTGCAACCAGAAGCACACCCTCTTCCAACACAGAAGAGCAACACGGGCACCCGTGTTGTGTAACACGGCCCGTGTTGCTGAGCGCGTACAGGATTTTCCTGAACCTGCAGCAGCTCAGAAACAGCAGTCCAAACGCGGGAAAACGTCCGCCAAACGCGTAATTCGGTACCTAACGACATCAGGTTTGTACAATTCACAACAACACCACCATATCCAAAATACCAACAATCATTATAGTAACCTTAACCGGGGATTAACCGTCCTTTTGGGGAATTCTACTGACACTGAGGTTATCCCTACAACTTCCAAGGTAAATTCACGATCATGATATATACTCCCAATTCCTCATTTGGGACCTAAAACTCTTAATCGATTCATAAAAATTGGGAACCTAACCCTTTTCTAACAAGGTTCAGTACTACGGTTATCGATCCCTAGAAACATCTAACAATTGGGATTTTCCTACAATTACCCGAATCAACCGTACATAAACCCATAAACAAATATAAATCGAGTATAAACCCCCCTTACCTTATCAATTAGCAGCTTTGAGTTCTTGGGCGGTGTTCTTCGTTCTCCGTTCCTCGTACCTTCAGAGCTCTATTTTCCCAAATTCCAACTTCTGTGTTAACGTGAATAATGAGAAAATGGCCTAAGTCCCAAACATAACTTTATTTCTCTGCACCCCCCACTCTTTACTAACAACATCTAAGCCCAATGACTTAAAAATCTCAATATTTCTTATTTCTTTTATTTTCCTCAAATACTCCAAAATAAATAATTCTTTTTATTTTATTAATTCTAATAAAATAAATTCCCAAATTCAAATAAATCAATTAATTGAAAACGGGGTGTTACAACTTCTATCTCTCAATCTAGGAAGAGTTAGCTTTAAGTTTATGAATGAAAAATATTCTATTCATGGCCCTGAAGTTATACATATCCTCACTTTCCATTTATATTTCCTATGCTGAGAGTATTTTGAACCTGAACATTGACAAAAACTTAGGTCAAGAATTAGGGATGGAGAAATTCTCTCTCATTTCTGAGAGTTAGGTTAAGTTTTTTATATGTCTGGATTCGTGGTTCAATGCTTGACATTTTTCATGTTATGAGTTTGTGCTGAAAATCAAAGAATCAAGAGATAGCAAGCAGGGAAGAAAAGGCGCATTTTTTTCAAATGTTTTGTCTGAAGGTTGAAGACAACCTTTTCATGGGCTGGGCCTGAGATGCTTTCCTTTTCACACCACTGTTTTACACATGCACCCCCTGGCCCATTTTGAGATATCTTTGTTATTTTTGATTTTTTCCTTTTGATTTTGTCTTTATATTTTTGTCTAAACATAAAAAAAAATATTAAAAATATTTTTCCCACATTTTTTTGCATTTTTTTGACATTTATTTTGTTTCATTTAGTTTTGTACATAAATAAATCTAAACATACTTTTACTTAAAATACAAAGAAATAATATAAAACACTTTTATTTTCTGATTTTATTTTATTTTATCTTTTGAAAACATTTTATAAAAAATATACTTTTTTTTTAATAATATTAAATATTTAGTTTTGTACATATAATATATATTTAATAAATAATGTAAATACATATATATATATATATATTTATTAGTATATTTAGGTTAAAAACATTAAAAAAAAATAATACATTTTTATTAATGTTTAACTTGAAAATCACTTTTTGACAATATACTTTCCTTTTATTTATTTTTTACACATAATTAATAAATATTATATATAATACTTAAATAAATAATTAATACCATTTATTTAGCAAAATTAGGGTTTTTGCCCTAAACATGAAAATATTCAAAAATTAACTTTCTTTTAATTAGTTTTTTATTTTATTTGTGAATAAAGTGTACACTTACACAAAAATACTTTCACATACATATTGCTTTATTCTTATACATCTTTACATTTATATTTGCGCAATTCAATTTGGTTGTAAATATTGGACACTATCCTCCTATGAAGTCTCATCCCCATTTGAACATTTGTACCCCCATTCCCATGATCATTGTGTAATAACTTAGGACCTTTAAATTTCGCATTTAAAAGCTTTCTAATTATGCCATATTAGAATTAGGGTTTTGTATGCAAATCAAAAACAACAAATAGTTTGACCTAAATTCAAGATAAACAAGCATGAAAATGGATAACACTAATCACACTTGTACCCCTAGGATACTCCACTTGTTGCCTTCAATAATGGGACATATTGCATGTTAGGTATCTTTGGCAAAAACAAATCAAATGATCATAGTCCCTCGATGACGCTTTCGAAAGTTGCCTAAAAATGATCAAGTCCCTTGAAGGAAAAATTGCCAAAGACACTTGGCACTATTGTAATCATGGTCTAAACAATGACCCGCGCCTGTCCCGTTCACATCCTAACACAAGATTGTCCACCAAATACAATGGTGGAACAAAATTGTTAAAAGGGTTAAAACATAACAAAAATCTTTGAGAAATTTAGGGTAGATAGCTCTTGGTTGCTTGCCAACTTGCCAAACAAAAACACTTGCCTATTTTTTCAAAACCACACATCACAACACACTTTCTAAAACAATTGAAAACTTTTCAAAAGACATACACCTTTGTATACATCCCAACATGGATCATTACAAAGGTTGCCACCACATTGGCCTCTTTTCAAAACATTTTTTAAACCCATACACACAAAGCACCATTTCAAACAATTGAAAATCAAGGCAAGTTGATTTAAGCAAGTAACTAAGAGCCCATGGATAACCATGGATAGAAAGGGTGCTAATACCTTCCCTTTCTATAATCTACTCCCCGAACCCAAGAAAATATCTCAAAGGTTTTTGCTGTGCTTTTTAACCTTTCCTTAGGATAAAATAAAAAGTCGGTGGCGACTCTTGCTCAACCGAAACATTTGCGAAAAACTAACGCAAACCTCAAGTCAGTTCTCCCACCGTATCACAGAACTGGCGACTCTGCTGGGGAAACTTAAAAGTGGAGTAACCTTAAGGCTTAGATCACCTTTGTTTTCAATTGTTTGCTTTGCTTGCTTTTATATTTATGGGCTTTGCATCGGAGTTTCATAGATCCTAACCCGGATCTGGGGAATACCCTTTTAGGTAGCATAACCTGTGAGGGACCTGTCCGGCGTAGACCGACATGGGTGAAGCAGTGGCTACGTTGGTGTGGCACCTTGGTATGTACCGATATCCCTCGTGTTGCAACGAGGAGAATATGGGTCTTCTAAGGAGTCATTAAACACCAATTGACCTTAGAACCCTAAATTGACCAAACTTTGCCATAGAACAGTAGCAGTATGCTACACTCATTGAGGCTAAACTCTCGTGATGGTTCTGGCTGCAAGAAAAGATTGTGATGCTGGAGTTATGACCGATTGAGGGTAGTCAATGATATTGAGATCCTCTAGAACCCGGTTACTTTTGATAGGACAGGTTTTAACCAACGAAACTAAAAGAGGATAATACCTAAACTTCATGCTGGCCTAAAACCTAAGGGTTGTCTTGTGTGACTTGTGTGCCTTATCATGCTTGCCTTTGTGAATACTTGTGGTGTGCTTCATCATCGCATCATACCATCATACCATTGCATGCATCCTGTATAAGGACTGACCCATTTCAAAGACAAGAGGGTTTCATCTTTGCTCTGTTTTGTAGGACATCATGATGCCCGTGCATAGGAATACTATCTGGCTCAACTTTGTTCAACCACCTACTTTGCTCAAGGATTTGGTTGATAGGATTCCAAACACTACTTCGTTCATCAAGAGGCATGGTTCTCTCCTTGGCTTGATCACTTCAAAGTGGGAACAACAACTGATAAGTGTCCTGACCCAGTTTTATGATCCCCTGTATCATTGCTTCACCTTTCAAGACTTCCAGCTGGTCCCTACCCTGGAAGAATTCTCTGATTTGCTTGGTATCCCTGTTTTGGAGCAAACTCCATTCACTGGTTGGGAGAAGACTCTTAGGCCTGAAGATATTGCTGCAATCCTTCCCTTGACCAAAGAAGAGGTATTGGCTAACTGGGAAACTAGAAGTGGAGTTAAGGGCTTTTTGGTTAAGTTTCTGGTCGGCAAAGCTAATGATTTCTAGAATGACTTAGACTTCAAGGCGTACAAAGACATTCTGGCTCTTTTAATCTATGGTCTGGTATTGTTTCCAAATCCTGACACCTTTATCAATATCTATGCCATAAGGATCTTCATGTCTCGGAATCCTGTACCCACTCTTTTGGGTGATGTCCTGCAACAACTCTATGCTCGTACTTCCCGAAGACGGGGAACTCCATGGTGTTGTGCTCCTTTGCTAGTGAGGTGGTTTATTTCGCACCTTCCTAAGTTTGTGCTGAAGAATGAAGAAGGAAAGGGTTGGGCTCATAGGTTAATGTCTCTCACTGATAATGACATCACTTGGACTCTCAGAGGTTTGGATGAGGTAGCTGTTATTGATCGTTGCGGAGAATACCCTAATGTTCCATTGATCGGCACCCAGGGAGGAATCTCTTATAATCCGTGTTTAGCTCTCCGTCAGTTTGGAAGAGCCAGAAGATTAGGGCCTCATGAGATGTTAGTTCCTCACTTCCATTTGGAATTTCAGGTAGGCATTGACAAACTACGCCATGGATTCATTAAGGCTTGGGACAGAATTCACAAAGCTGACCCACACGAGTTGGGACCAAAGACTTCTCTACCATTGGAACCCTATTGTAGATGGGTCTGCATCCGTGCTCAGAAGTTAGGAATGCCATATGAAGCTGTCAGGCCTATCATTCTTGAGTCTCCTGATAAAGACGGGGTTCCTCCAACTGTTCTCCCTCCTCAGATACCCACTGATGTTGATACGCTAAAGAGATCTTGGGCGCAGCTAAAGGAAGAACGGGATTTTTATCGGGAAAAGTTCAATGAACAAGAACGGAAGATTCAGAAGCTGACTAAGCAATTGGAGGAAGAGCGGATCCTGAACAACTATATCAGTACTGAGAAGAGGAGGCCATGGGAGCACTGATGAGCTTTGGAGATTTCTTTTACAGCTTTTATTTCCTTTTCAATATTTTCATTTCTTGTAATGCCTAAGGGCAAGTTGCAGAACAATTTAAAGTTTGAATCTAATGAAGTGTGTTTCTTTTTGTCTACGAAGTTGAATCCCGATTGTCTTTGAAAACATAAAACATACGCATCTCATTGCATCATATGCATAACAGGTACCCTTTTCCACAGGTTGCTTAATCCTCTTCGCTGTTTATTTGAACAGTCATCATGAATCCTGAATCATCCAACGAACAAGCTATCAAGGCCCTCCAGGCCCAGAACGCCCAGTTTCAGGAGCTGGTCATGAGCTTAGCCCAAGGTCAACAAGAGTTGAAGACTCTGCTCTTGAAGAAGAAGAAGAAAAAGAGGACTGCGTTGTTCAACACTGGACGTAGGTTTGGGAATACACTCCATAATGAGGCTGATCAGGCTACTTCCTCTGCAGATAAAGACAGTCCCCAAGGGGGAAGGGCTCCTAGTCCTGCAGTCTCCGACAACGAGACGGATTACAATGACGAACAGTACCCTCCTGCTGCAGACAGATGCAAGAAACTAGAGGACCGTTTAAGTGCCATGGAGATTCAAAATGTGCCGGGGTTGGATTTCGGAGATTTAGATTTATCTTCTGGGGTGGTGATCCCACACAAGTTCAAAGCGCTTGCCTTTGCAAAGTACGACGGGACTTCCTGTCCAAAGCTGCATCTCAGATCATATGTAAGAAAGATCCAACCTTACACTGCAGACAAGAACCTATGGATCCATTTCTTTCAAGATAGCCTTTCGGGGTCTCAACTCGAATGGTTCTATCAGTTAGATTGAGCCAGTATCCGAAACTGGGAGGACTTGGCTACTGCGTTTTATAGACAGTATCAGTATAATTCTGACCTCGCTCCCACGCGTACCCAACTTCAGGGTATGTCACTGGGAACGGGCGAAGGATTCAAGGAGTATGCGCAAAAGTGGAGAGACTTGGCTGGCAGGGTGCAGCCTCCTTTGACTGACCGTGAACTTGTTGACATGTTCCTAGGGACCCTGTCTGGCCCATTCTTCAACCATCTGATTGGTAATTCTTCTGCTGGGTTTACAGATTTGATCTTGACTGGTGAGAGAATAGAAGCTGGTATCAAGTCGGGGAAGATACAGAAGGGTGCCTCCGAGAGTACTGAAAAGAAACCCTTCAAGAAAGAAGCCAGTGTTGTTTATGGTCCCCGAAGACAGATTAAACCGGAACGCCGCCAAGCTGTCAATGCATTGGTAATTTCAAAACCTGCTGCTGCTCCTCAGCAATATAATCAACAAAGGGGTGAGAGACCCAAAAGGAAGTACACTCGGCTTAGCATGACCCTATCTCAAATTTTGCCGCAACTACTGTCAACCAGTCTGGTAACTGTCAAGGAAGCTCCGAAGGTGGTGAACACAGCTTCTCCAAAGTACAACCCCAACGCCCGTTGTGCTTAACACTCTGATAGCTCCGGGCACACTACGGACGATTGCTGGGCTCTGAGGAATAAGGTTCAAGACCTTATTGATGCTAAAGAAATACAGTTTGAGGCGCCCGAAAGACCCAATGTTGTGACTGCTCCCATGCCTCAGCATGGAGTGAGCGCTGTGGAAGAAGACCGATATGTATCCTCCGTGGAAGAGATTGTTACTCCGTTATCGACTGTTAAAAGGAATCTGTTGCTAGCCGGTTTATTTCCGGGATGTGATGAAGATTGCCTTCTATGTGCTGTTTCGCCTTTTGGTTGTCCTTTGCTGAAATCAGGTATCCAAAGTCTGATGGATAGCAAGGAAATCTTGTTCGAGAAGATTGTTGTTCCTACTGTCCCTGCCGAAGAAGTTTCTATCATCACTATTTTCAACAAACCTCCTGAGGCTCCTTCAAAGAAGCCTGTCAAAATCATGTCCACTCAGAAAATTGCTCCTATCATCATTATAGTTCCGGGGCCACTCCCTTATACATCCGACAAAGCCGTCCCATGGCACTATGGGGCAGACGTTTATGTGCTTGGAGTGAAGCAAAAGTTTGATACAAGTACCGGTGTCAGTAACATCATCGGGCCTGCCAAAATTACTCGCAGTGGTAGGTTGTTTTCACCAGATATTTCGCCACCAACAATTCAGAAACCTCTTATCATCACACCCGCAAGTGTGCATGTCTCCCTTCCAAATCAAGTTCCTGTTTCTACCCCTGCCGCCGAGTCCTCTAATGCTCGGGGCAAAGGGGTTGCTTCTGATTTGCCTGCCTTGACGGAGGCGCCGAAGACAACCGCTGTTGAAGCCTCCCAGCAAGAGATGGAGGAGATTCTCAAGATTATCAAGAAAAGTGATTTCAATGTTGTTGAGCATTTGGGGCACACCCCATCAAAAATTTATATGCTATCAATGTTATTATGTTCAGAGGCCCATGCCAAGGCCCTGATCTCCTTCCTAAAGACGGCCCATGTGCCGCAAGAAACGTCTGCTGATCAATTTACTGATTGTGTGGCCAACCTGACTGCCGATAATGGTCTAGGCTTTTCTGACGCAGATCTGACTGCGAAAGGAAAAAACCATAATGACGCCCTACATGTCTCTATAGAATGCAGGGGCACTACTCTTGCCCATGTGTTGGTAGACACCGGTTCTTCTTTGAATGTATTTCCCAAGAAGGCCCTAGACAGATTGGATTGTGAGGGTCTGGAGCTCAAGCCCAGTAACATTGTTGTCCGAGCCTTTGACGGTTCGAAGAGGATGGTACATGGCGAGGTTGACATTCCAATCAGGGTTGGTTCTAAAGTTTTTGATTCTACTTTCTATGTGATGGATATCCGTCCATCCTATTCCTGTTTGTTGGGTCGTCCATGGATCCATAGGGCTGGAGCGGTGACCTCCACACTACATCAAAAGCTTAAGTACCCAGTCAGAGGAAAAATTATTACAGTTCAAGGGGAAGAAGAGTATATGGTCAGCCACTTGAACTCGTTCCGATACATAGAAATGGATGGGGAATTCATTGAAACCCCCTTTCAACATTTTGAAGAGGTGCCTCAGACGTTGGCGTCGGCTGAGACTGTGATTGAAGACCCTCCTTTGAAGATGGCTTCCTTGAAGGATGCCCGGGCTGTGATTGAGAAAGGCGAGTGCGCAATCTAGGGTCGACTTCCTGACTTCACTCCGAAGACTGATAAGTTTGGCTTGGGCTTCACTGCAGAGGCTCAGAGGGCTGTTCGCAAAGCAAGGATCAGAAGACCTCTTGTGTTCATCACCAACCCAGAAGTGAATGCTATTGAGGACAACATGGAGGAAGCGGAATTTGACAGCTGGATCTACCCAACAACCGACAATGGACCAAGCAACTGGACTGCCAAAGACTTTACACCTATTACTTTTGTCACTCAGTAATGAACTCTTTTGTTCTCAATTTGTAACAAACAATATGTTGAAACTTTTATGGCTCGGTGTCCTACCCGGGGCACTGTAGCTCCATTTGTGAGGGCTTTTGTATGACATTTTCATATATCATTAATCAAAACATTGGACGTTTGTTGCATTTCAAATCTTGTGCTCCTTTTCTTTCTTTATCATATATTGCAAAACAGCTATATTTACATACACTCACTTATACAGGTTCCAATCCACTCTGGATCTCACTGGTAACGACTCTACTACCGCCAGTTATGACTTCGAAAATCCGATCAACTTAGCCGAAGACGAAGGTGAAGATGATTGCGAAGTGCCTGGGGAACTTGCAAGACTGCCACTCCAGGAAGAGAGGGCCATTCAGCCACATGAAGAGCCAATGGAAACGGTAAATATGGGTACTGAGACAGATAGAAAGGAAGTCAAGATCGGTGCCAATCTAGAGTTCAGTGTGAAACAACGGTTGATTCAGATGATGCATGACTACATGGAAATCTTCGCTTGGTCTTACGAAGACATGCCTGGTTTGGATGCCGACATTGTGGTTCATCACCTGCCTACCAAGGAAGACTGCCCTCCGGTAAAACAGAAGGTCCGCCGTATGCGTCCAGAGATGTCCGAGAAAATCAAAGCTGAGGTTATGAAACAATTTGATGCCGGGTTTCTAGCAGTGACTTCTTACCCTCAGTGGATTGCCAATGTGGTTCCGGTACCGAAGAAAGATGGTAAGGTTCGAATGTGTGTTGATTACAAGGATTTGAACAGGGCCAGCCCTAAGGATGATTTCCCTCTGCCTCATATCGATGTTCCGGTTGATAATACTGCTCAGCATAAAGTTTTCTCCTTTATGGACGGTTTCTCCGGTTATAATCAAATCAAGATAGCTCCTGAAGACATGGAGAAGACCACTTTCGTTACTCAGTGGGGCACCTTTTGCTACAAGGTCATGCCATTTGGGTTGAAAAATGCTGGGGCAACCTACCAACGTGCCATGGTTGCTTTATTTCATGATATGATCCATCACGAGATAGAAGTGTACGTCGATGATATGATTGCAAGGTCTCAAACTGAGGAGGAACACCTTGACCATCTACGGAAGCTGTTTGACCGTCTGAAGTTGTACAAGCTAAGGTTGAACCCAAACAAATGCACCTTTGGGGTGAGATCTGGAAAATTGCTAGGCTTCATTGTGAGCGACAAAGGTATTCAAGTGGACCCTGCCAAGGTGAAAGCCATACAAGAGATGCTAACTCCCAAGACAGAGAAAGAAGTCAGAGGCTTTTTAGGACGGCTGAACTACATTGCCCGATTCATCTCGCACCTAACTGCTACCTGTGAACCAATCTTCAAACTACTGAAGAAAGATCAAGTAGTACGTTGGAATGATGAATGTCAGGCCGCTTTCGAAAAGATCAAAGAGTATCTCCAAGAACCACCCATTCTTATGCCACCAGTGGAAGGGAAGACTATACTTGACAGTGCTTGACAACTCAATGGGGTGTGTGCTGGGGCAGCATGACGAGTCTGGCCGAAAAGAGCACGCCATTTATTACCTGAGCAAAAAGTTTACCGACTGTGAGACTCGGTACTCACTGCTCGAGAAAACTTGTTGCGCTCTGGTATGGGCTGCTCGCCGGCTGAGACAATATATGTTAACTCACACTACTCTGTTGATTTCAAAAATGGATCCAATCAAGTACATATTTGAAAAGCCTGCTCTGTCCGGAAGAATAGAAAGATGGAAAATGATCTTGACGGAATATGACATCCAGTACACGACTCAAAAAGCAATCAATGGAAGTGTATTGGCAGACCATTTGGCACACCAACCTGTGGACAATTACCAGTCGTTGAACTTTGAATTTCCAGATGAAGATATCATGGTAGTAACTGATTGTGAAGTACCTAGACCGGATGAAGGACCTGAGGAAGGATCCCGATGGTCTATGCACTTTGACGGAGCCTCAAACGCTTTGGGTAATGGAATTGGCACCGTGATCATATCCCATAAAGGCACTCATACTCCACTTACTGCCCGACTATGTTTTAACTGCACCAACAACATGGCGGAATATGAGGCATGTATCATGGGTCTTCAAGCTGCAATCGACTTAAGGATCAAGTTTCTGAGTGTCTTCGGAGATTCCTCTCTCGTGATCAATCAGGTCAAAGGCGAGTGGGATACGAAACACCCAAATATTATTCCTTACAAGGAGTATGTGCTGACATTGCTTCCCCACTTCGAAGAAATAACTTTTGAACACTTCCCAAGAGAGGAGAATCAGTTAGCAGACGCGTTGGCTACGATGTATTCTATGTTCAAAGTCAAATGGGACAATGAGGCTCCCCGGATCATTATCTGGAAATTGGACGAACCTGCATATTGCTGTGATCTTGAGGCTGAGGAGGTAACTGAAAAACCCTGGTATCATGAAGTGAAGAGGTACTTGGAAGCTCAAGAATACCCCGAAGGCGCGTCTGTTAATGACAAGAAGTTCCTGAGAAGGTTTGCGGCAAAGTTTTTCCTCAGTAATGGCATTCTCTATAAGCGAAACCATGATTCAACTTTACTGCGTTGTGTGGATAAGACTGAAGCAGAAAAGATCATGGCATAGCTACATGAAGGTACTTTTGGAACACATTCCAGTGGACATACCATGGCGAAGAAAATCCTTCGAGCAGGGTATTTCTGGTCCACAATGGAAGCCGACTGTTACCAGCACTCTCGGACTTGTCATAAATGCCAGATCTATGCTGACAAGGTGCACATTCCTCCGGTGCCTCTGAACGTCCTAACAACACCTTGGCCTTTTGCAATGTGGGGCATTGATATGATCGGAGAGATCCGACCGACGGCATCCAACGGGCATCGATTCATCTTGGTAGCGATTGATTACTTCACAAAGTGGGTTGAAGCAGCTTCCTACACCACTGTAACCAAGAGAGTCGTGGCACGATTCATTCGGCACAACCTGATCTGTCGATACGGTGTACTTGAGAGGATCATTACGGACAATGGTACCAATCTTAACAACAAGATGATCACTGAGCTCTGCGAGCAATTCAAGATACAACACCATAACTCTTCTCCCTACCGGCGGAAGATGAACGGGGCTGTAGAAGCAGCAAATAAAAATATCAAGAAGATTGTGCAGAAGATGACAGTGACCTACAAAGATTGGCACGAAATGTTACCGTTTGCTCTTCATGGTTACCGCACCTCAGCACGGACGTCGACAGGGGCAACTCCCTTTTCCTTGGTCTATGGCATGGAGGCAGTCTTGCCTATTGAAGTCCAGATACCCTCTCTCCGGATAATGAAAGATGCAGACTTGAGCGAAGATGACTTGATCCAGACTCGGCTTGATCAGTTAAACCTAATTGACGAAAAGAGACTTACTGCTATTTGTCATGGACAAACGTACCAAAAACGGATGATCAGGGCATTTAACAAGAAAGTCATACGACAAGAGTATCAAGTCGGAGACCTGGTAATCAAGCGCATTATTCTTCCTCAAAGTGATCCCAGGGGAAAATGGACCCCTACGTACGAAGGGCCATTTGTGGTTAAACATATCTTCTCAGGAGCATGATTCTAACCACCATGGATGGTGACGACCTTCCTCACCCTGCCAATGCAGACATAGTAAAAAGATACTATGCATAAACTAAGGACCCGCTAGGTTGACACACCTAGGCAAAAATAAGGGCTTCCCGGTGAACCAAAAGGGTTCGGGCAAAAATAAGGGATGAAATGAAAAAAATCTGTACACCCGACAAGTCGAAAACCTGAAAAGGCGGCTTGGGCAAAAAGGGGTATCCCGGTGGACTGAAAACCCGAAAGGGCGGTCCAGGCAAAGTTAGGGATAAGCGTAATAATATGTCTCATTGGGTCACCTTGCATCCAGAATCTGGAATCAACTATCAGGCTCAGACGACATCGATCAATCGACTTCATCTTCAACTAAGCATCCAAGTGATGAGACGCTTGAAGACATAAAGGCAATAGGGGAGTTGGAACCCAGTGTGATTTTTTCACATAGCTGTTTTGTTTTCCTTTTCAAAATTGTATAAACTTTTTGTTGCTCGGCGGCGTTCTCTTACTAGGACGTCAGTCTCTTGTACATAAAACACCTATTTACAGGCAAATTCAAAAATCAATACAAGCTCATCTTTCAGACAAATTGCCAATTGTTTTTCCTTTTTCTGTTTTGTCTTGCGAAGAACGTCCAATGTTCATTTTTGATATATGCACTTGACATTAAATTGCTAGATCATAAATATTTGCATGCGAAACAAAGGATTAATTACATGTGACATCAGAAACAGGGGCAATTTTGAATTGTCCGAGCAGTCTAGTTGCTCTGTCCACCAAGGTACCAAGGTAAGTTCAGCCGAAGAATGAAACCAGGTTACCTTCACTCCCCACAGAGTAAGACAAGATTCAACATTGCTTTCCCCAAGAAGAGTTGGTTTCCTATCAACCCTGAAAAGGCACAATATTCCCCTAGTAAATCAGTAATACTCTCCGAGCAGTGTCAGTCTACTGTCAGCCTTAAGGAGGTTAGGTATCCCCAGAAGATCTCAACAATCCCCAGCGGAGTATAGACATTCCTCAACAAGCGTCCCTGACAGTCTTAATATAAGATTGTTCCCCGGCGGAATACAAACACCCCAGTGGAATCATTTCCCAGTACAGTCCGAAAAGGTTTCCCCAGGAAAGTTGAGTCATTATCCCCAGCAGGTCTTGAAGCTTATCCCCAGTATATTCTGGAAGCTTATCCCCTGCAGAGTACGGACGTCTCTCCCGGACTTTATTCAAAGTTATTCCTCACAAGAGCTTATAACTGGGTTATCCTCAGCTAATTACCACGAAAAGATCATCCTCGGCGAAGTTCTTCCTACCCCCAGCGGAGTTCATCAAATTCTCCAACATAACTTACCAGCAGAGTCCCCAACGGAGCTCTCATCAAAGCCACAGCGAACTATCTCTTCCCACAGAGTAATTCCCCTCAGAGTAATCTCCCCAACAAGTTTATGCCCCGACGGAGTCATCATCTCCTATCGGTTTATTCTTGCAACCATCATCCCCAGTGGAAACGAAGAACTCTTCTCTTCAGCATCAGCCCAGGATTTGATTCCCCGGCCAGTCGCCAAGGATTTATTTTCCTAGACGAAAATACATTCATGGACATTTCATATTTCATACATCCTGTTTACATACATGACAAAGTGCATACAACACTAACTCATTTTGAGCATCATGACATCATGCATCTCATACATCATGACATTACATACAACTGATGTTTTGCCTTTTCAGGAAAAAATTCAATCCAAAAGATGATTACTATCAAATATCACAAATCCAGATTCGATTCCTGTATCTAGCCAGGGCACATCAGTGAGTGATTGATTGTAGATTCGACACCTGTATCTAGCCAGGGCATATCTGCATGAACGGTTTGAAGATCAACCCCTATAACAGGCCAGGAAGTTATCTTTCATTCTCAGGTCAGAGGACGACACCTGTATCCAGCCAGGAAAGCTATCTCTACCAACTTTTTACAATTCCAGATTCGATTCCTGTATCTATCCAGGGCACATCTGTGAGCAACTAATTCCAGATTCAATACATGTATCCAGCCAGGGTATATCTGTAGACGACAATTCCAGATTCGATACCTGTATCCAGCCAGGGCACATCTGTAGACAACAGTTCCAGATTCGATTCCTGTATCTAGCCAGGGCACATTTGTGAGCAACCAATTGTAGATTCGATACCTGTATCTAGCCAGGGCATATCTACATGAAGAGACTGAAGATCAACACCTGTAACAAGCCAGGAAACATCTTCCTTTCTCAAAGTACGCAAGTTCTCGCTAAGGAATCTCTTACGCGATCAACACTTCCAAATGGCATCTATAAGCCCATTCCCGACAAGGTTCTGTCTCCAGATGGCATCTATAAGCCCATCCTCCTATCCACCATCTATCTAAATGGCATCTATAAGCCCATTCCCGACATCACATTGTTGATACTCCAGCATGTGAGTGCAAATTTCCGGGCACTCTAGTGTCCAGTCTCCTTTTACCCTCGAGTCGCGAAAGGCAAACTTGCCAATCTAACTCTTCAGGTTCAAGAAGATTGAACAGGGGCAACTGTTGTACCCCAAAATTTTCCCTCCCATTTCCTCAACATTTTCTCACCACAAGACCCTTGGAGTTTAAGATCCAACTAGGGTTTCTTCTGCTCAAGACTTCTCCTTGCACTGTTGACCCAAATTAGGGTTTGTGTTTGCACAAAGATGTTTTGACCTAAAATGCCTAAGATGACTTTCATGCTTCATATTGGACTCCCAAGTTTATCCCTACCAAGTTTCAAGCCTTGATTCCAATCTTTGCCCAGCCAATTGGACAGTTGACCTAGAAATCAGCTGTATTGGAGAAAAAGTCAAATGTGGTCAATTGACAGTCAAACCTTATGAATTTTGACCCACATCAACATGATGAACTCATATGAACCATTTGATCAAGTTTGAATCACAATTCCACAAGAAATTTGAACAGATCACCCAAAGGGCAAAATGGTCATTTTTAGGGTTTTGACTGCAAAAAGGCAATTTTTGACTGTTTGACCTAGCCAATGGCAAACCAAGCTCATATATGGACTCAAGGACCCCATGGAATTATTTTGACATGTTCAAAAAGTTCAAAAGATCCCAAATGCACAAGATTGACAGATGAATTTTCCAGTCAATTGAGCCAAATTTGACTGCATATTGAAAAGTCAAACTTTGACTTTTTGGTCAAAATCAAGTATCAAGATTCATTTTCATCAAAACATGTCAAAATATGAAACTTGTTCATCAAGAAACCTAAAATCACAAATTAGGGTTTGAAATGAAGAATTTTCATAACTTAGAATTTTTCTAAGTTATGAAAATCCCTAATTTTTGCCTAACTTTGTCCCATTTTTTTATCAAGATTCATTTGGATTCAAACAAAAGTCAAAACATGAAAGTTATAGTCCATTGCAAAATCTACAACTTTTATTCACAAAGTTTCCTCAAAAGAAGCTTGTAGCTCAAGTTATGATTTTTGGAACAAGGGTGCAAAACATTCTTAACTTAGAAAAATTTTGACCTATTCTAGGCAGGATTTTTGCCTAACTTCATGGCCACTTTTCACATGCTTCCACTTGGAATTTCAATTTGCATTTCAAAGATGGATTGTATTACACATTCCAAGCTTTCCAAAATGTCCAAGAACTCATCAAACAACCTTGTGGTTAGAGAGAATCGGATTTGGCAATTTGAGCAAAAGTCACTTTGATTCATGGCCATGTACATGTTCATACACTTTGCAAATTTTCAAATCAGCATGAGCAAGCTAGTTACAGGCCTCTAATCCTTTTCTTACTCAATAATTAAATGCCAATCCATTGTGTTTTAGCTTTGTTTTGTTCATATAGTCATTACACAAAGATTTAAGCCTTAATTGGAAAAAGTGATTCATCCATTTTTGTAAAGTAGAACTTTATGTCAAGTTTGCAAATCAAGTGGTACAATGCATATCTTTGGACACAAGATTCATGGACATAACACACTGATCAAGACTAAAAGATGCAGCACATTTGAGGGGCATGTACAAGCCTAGAAACCAAGTTGGCATTTCCTTGCTTCACATAGAAGAAACCTTGCATTTTGAAACACAACTCTCATTGCTACAAGAACTAGCTTAGACAAACTTGTTAGACACATTCTAAACAACATAAATGAGCTAAGGCACGACCACAACACCCTCCAAACATCATCAAACCTCAAAACACCCTCCTACTGCAGAAAACAGAGTCACCTCTGCAGTTGGACTTCCATAAGCCAATCCACTCGTGCATTCTTGCTAAAACCAGTTCATACACATTCCATATCACATATACAAGCTATCCCAAGCATTGGAAACGGCCTGTAACACCTCTAACCAACTTCACCATTTTCATATTTTCTGTTTTGCAGGTGGATTGCCATAGGTTGATTCACTTGGTTTGAAAGCAAACTAAAGGTTGGAGAAGCATCCCTGACCTTCAAGCAAGCTGTACCAATCCTCACTTTGCCTTGAAAGTGCCTCCATTGCCAGATACGATCCAAGCTGGACAGGTAAGTTCATGGACTTCTATCTCTCAATCTAGGAAGAGTTAGCTTTAAGTTTATGAATGAAAAATGCTCTATTCATGGCCCTGAAGCTATACATATCCTCACTTTCCATTTATATTGCCTATGCTGAGAGTATTTTGAACCTGAACATTGACAAAAACTTAGGTCAAGAATTAGGGATGGAGAAATTCTCTCTCATTTCTGAGAGTTAGGTTAAGTTTTTTATATGTCTGGATTCGTGGTTCAATGCTTGACATTTTTCATGTTATGAGTTTGTGCTGAAAATCAAAGAATCAAGAGATAGCAAGCAGGGAAGAAAAGGCGCGTTTTTTTCAAATGTTTTGTCTGAAGGTTGAAGACAACCTTTTCATGGGCTGGGCCTGAGATGTTTTCCTTTTCACACCACTGTTTTACACATGCACCCCCCTGGCCCATTTTGAGATATCTTTGTTATTTTTGATTTTTTCCTTTTGATTTTGTCTTTATATTTTTGTCTAAACATAAAAAAATATTAAAAATATTTTTCCCACATTTTTTTTGCATTTTTTTGACATTTATTTTGTTTCATTTAGTTTTGTACATAAATAAATCTAAACATACTTTTACTTAAAATATAAAGAAATAATATAAAACACTTTTATTTTCTGATTTTATTTTATTTTATCTTTTGAAAACATTTTATAAAAAATATACTTTTTTTAATAATATTAAATATTTAGTTTTGTACATATAATATATATTTAATAAATAATGTAAATACATATATATTTATTAGTATATTTAGGTTAAAAACATTAAAAAAAATACATTTTTATTAATATTTAACTTGAAAATCACTTTTTGACAATATACTTTCCTTTTATTTATTTTTTACACATAATTAATAAATATTATATATACTACTTAAATAAATAATTAATACCATTTATTTAGCAAAATTAGGGTTTTTGCCCTAAACATGAAAATATTCAAAAATTAACTTTCTTTTAATTATTTTTTATTTTATTTGTGAATAAAATATACACTTACACAAAAATACTTTCACATACATATTGCTTTATTCTTATACATCTTTACATTTATATTTGCGCAATTCAATTTGGTTGTAAATATTGGACACTATCCTCCTATGAAGTCTCATCTCCATTTGAACATTTGTACCCCCATTCCCATGATCATTGTGTAATAACTTAGGACCTTTAAATTTCGCATTTGAAATCTTTCTAATTATGCCATATTAGAATTAGGGTTTTGTATGCAAATCAAAAACAACAAATAGTTTGACCTAAATTCAAGATAAAGAAGCATGAAAATGGACAACACTAATCACACTTGCACCCCTAGGGTACTCCACTTGTTGCCTTCAATAATGGGCCATATTGCATGTTAGGTATCTTTGGCAAAAACAAATCAAATTATCATAGTCCCTCGATGACGCTTTCGAAAGTTGCCTAAAAATGATCAAGTGCCTTAAAGGAAAAATTGCCAAAGACACTTGGCACTATTGTAATCATAGTCTAAACGATGACCCGTGCATGTCCCGTTCACATCCTAACACAAGATTGTCCACCAAATACAATGGTGGAACAAAATTCTTAAAAGGGTTAAAACATAGCAAAAATCTTTGAGAAATTTAGGGTAGATATCTCTTGGTTGCTTGCCAACTTTCCAAACAAAAACACTTGCCTATTTTTTCAAAACCACATATCACAACACACTTTCTAAAACAATTGAAAAATTTTCAAAAGACATACACCTTTGTATACATCCCAACATGGATCATTACAAAGGTTGCCACCACATTGGCCTCTTTTCAAAACATTTTTTAAACCCACACACACAAAGCACCATTTCAAACAATTGAAAATCAAGGCAAGTTGATCTAAGCAAGTAACTAAGAGCCCATGGATAACCATGGATAGAAAGGGTGCTAATACATTCCCTTTCTATAATCTACTCCCCGAACCCAAGAAAATATCTCAAAGGTTTTTGCTGTGCTTTTTAACCTTTCCTTAGGATAAAATAAAAAGTCAGTGGCGACTCTTGCTCAACCGAGACATTTGCGAAAAACAAACGCAAACCTCAAGTCAGTTCTCCCACCATATCACAGATGTCATCCTTGAGGCTTTCCCTATTCAGATCCCTATAGTCTACGCACATGCGAACCTTTCCATCTTTATTTTGTACTGGCACCACATTTGCATTCCATTAGGGATAGGATGTCACAGCTAGGAACCCTACATCAAATTGTTTCATCACTTCAGATTTTATCTTCTCAGACATATCAGGCCTCATGCGACGAACCTTTTGTTTGATAGGAGGACAGTCTTCTTTTTTCGGTAGACGATAAACTACAATATCAGTATCCAACCCTGGCATATCTTCATACGACCAAGCAAACACTTCCACATAGTCATGCAACATTTGAACCAACCTGCTCTTGACACTGCTTTCCAAATTAGCGTCGATCTTAACCTCTTTCGTATCTGTCTCAATACCCAGATTGATGACTTCAACTGATTCTTCGTGCGGCCGAATAGCTTTTTCCTCTTGTAATAGAAGTTTGGCTAGTTCTCCTGGTATTTCACAATCTTCCTTGCCTTCGTCTTTTGCTTGGTTGATTGGACATTCAAATTCATAGTCGGCAACAATAGAGTCATTAGCAATAAGATCCATAGTGGATGAGGACCTGCAAGAGTGTGTGAGTGTGCATGTAAGATACATGGCTATTTTGAAAAATGTATTTGAAGAAAAGAAAGACAATGAACACAAAGATTTGAATGCAAAAGAGTCCAATGATTTGTATTGAATGATCATATGATTAGATGAACATAAATAAAACCCTTGACAAATGGACCAAAGTGCCCCGGGCCAGGCACATGGCTTAAAAGTCATTGTTAAATATTACAGACAAAATGTTCTTGAATTGAAAGAAAAGCAATAGACAAATGATTACTCCTCAATGAAGGAGATGGGAACGAAGTCCTTGGCATGCCAATTCTTCAGCTCCGTTGTAGTAGGATACACCCAATCTTCAAATGCAGCTTCCTCATCAGGATCACCTACAGTGTTGACTTTGTTGACATCCTTGCCATGCTTCAGCATAGTCGTGGTGATTACATTCGGAGTTGGAGGAGGATCAAACTCAATGGTTTTGTTATCGATCAAGTCCTGGATTTTATTCTTCAAGGCCCAACATTGGTCAGTCTCATGCCCAGGGCTGCTTGAGTGGTAAGCACATTTGGCGTTCAGGTTATACTTTGGCGAAGAGGTATCTGGGTTGGCAGGAGGATCGCGCATTGTCACCAAATTATCCTTTAGCATGTGTTGTAAGGCTTGAGATAGTGACATGCCTAACCTCATAAATTGTCTTCTCGGAGTTTCAAAACATTGATGATTAGCAGATGCTCTTTGAGTAGGAGTTAGATTGGAGATTCAGACATCATTAACAGACGAATGATCATTCTTCTTGGTACGGGCCCTTTCCCCGTACACAACATTGATTTCCTTTTTTGCAGCAAAAGGTTTCTTGACAGGATTGGAAGTGGAGGCATATGCCATGATAATCTTCCCACTTTTGATGCCGCTTTCAACTCTTTCACCAGTTAAGATTAACTCGGTGAAGCCAAAATAAGAACAACCAACCAATAAATTAAAGAAGGGACCAGATAAAGTGCCCATAAACATGTCAATATGCTCTATATCAGTCAAAGGTGGTTGAACCTTACTAGTAAGGTCTCTCCACTTTTGTGCATATTCTTTAAATCCTTCATTCTTCCCCATTGTCATATCTTGCAACTGAAACCTCGTTGGCACCAAGTCGGTGTTATATTCGTACTGATGGTAAAAGGCGGTAGTTAAGTCCTCCCAAGTATTGATAAGGGAACCATCCAACTAGTAGAACCACTCTAGTTGTGTTCTGGTCAAGCTTTCTTGGAAAAAGTAAACCTAGAGTTTCTTATCAGTGGTGTGCGGCTGTATCTTGCGCGCATAAGATTTCGGGTGAAGTTTTGGACAAGAAACTCCATTGTACTTTGCAAAGACTGGTATTTTGAATTTGTGGGGAATAACAACCCCAGAGATCAAACCCAAATCATCAAAATCTAAACCGGGGACGGCTTGGATCTCGATAGCCTTCAATTTATCTTCTAACTGCTTGTACTTGACATCGACGGGTGGATACTTCTCATCAAAATAACCATCATCAGACGCTTGATCATTAACACAGTCAGTCTGGGTACTCTTAACCTCGCCAATCTAATTCTCATCTTCCTCAGATGAGTCTTCCACTACCAGGAGCTAACGAACCGACTCTTTGAACCTTCTACCCATATTGAGCAGAGATTTCTTCTTGGGCTTCTTCTTAACTTCCAGTAATGCCATCATATCTTGTTGCCCCTTGGCTAGGGCCAGTAGAGTCTCTTGGAATTGAGAATTTTGTGCCTGAAGATCCTTCACAGATTTCTCTAGATCCATCTTGCTGAAATAAACAGCAGAAAGATAAGGAAACCTGTTATGTGAAAACCTGTCATGTTATGATGCATGGAAGATGTATATGTAGATGACTTTAAGGATTTATGAAATTTATATTTGTATAGACGTCATTTTCACTAAAGCTAAGCAAGAAATTTATGATAATTTATATTTATATTTATGAAATTTATATGTAGATGCTTATCTAAGATAAAAAGACTGAACGCATCCTCTTCGGTGCGAGATAGCCGTTCACACTTTACTCTTCTTATAACTGCTTTGTAAGATCCAAGACCTTCTTTTAACTACTGTAGAATTGAGCTTCGAGAGTATATCATTCTTCCTTTAGCTGAATCCAACCCTTTTGCAAGTCTTCGAGAGAAGTAGGCATGTCGGGAGGGAGGACAGTGTACGGGACATCTCCTTCAACCACATGTTCCATGATGACTAGTAAGATAGAGGGATAAGGCATCACAAGTTTCTGGGCACGAGCTCGTACCTATCTAAGGTAAGGCTCGAGGGGAATGGAATTCTTATGTCCCAGTGTCTTGCTATCCACTTTGCTTACCATTCTCAAAGCTCGGATAAACCTCTGACGGTAGCTTTGATCGTTGCTTTCATAGTCGATTATCACTCCTTGGATAAGCATATCATGTGAGCCATCCCTTCGGGCATAACCAAATTGTCGTAAGGCTAAGCAAGGGTTGTAAGTGATACCTCCTCTAATGCCAAGCAAAGGAACATTAAGGAATTCGCCACAACAGTCAATGATAGTAACGTTCTCCAAGGATCGAGAACACCAATGAACATCTGAATGTTTGAGCGTCATCAGCCTATGAGACCACCTCAAACCTTGATCTTTCTTCAATATAGATCGGGTAAGATGCGAAATAAACCATCTTTCCAAAAGAGGAGTGCAACACATGAGGATCCCTCTTTTCCTCATAGAGTGAAAAGAATGTAGGATATCTCCCAATAAAGTAGGCACTGGATTGCGAGACATGAAGATTTTGACAGTGTTTACGTCTATGAGTTGGTCAGAGTTTGGAAACAAAACCATCCCATAGATGAGAAGGGCCAAGATTTCTTCAAAAGCTTGTAAGTATAAGGAGTTCCAACAATCTCGAGCTTTCTCGAACAAGAACTTGGCTAAGAAACCTTTGACACCACTCCTTGTTTCCCAATTAGTTGTGATATCAGATTGTTGCAAGTGTAATGTTTGGGCAATCTCCTCAGGTTTTGGATCTCTTTCCGCACCGTTTAAGGGTAGTTGATTGAGAATGGGAATCCTCAAGAGTTGTGATAATTCTTCTAGAGTAGGAACTAGTTGATAATCGGGAAAAGTGAAGCAATGGTGTAGAGGATCAAAGAATTGGAAATGCACCTTCATCATATCTTCATCAGTGTTGGAGGTAACCAAGCTTAGGAGGCGACCATGTCTTTCGGTGAATGGAGAACTCTCAGGAACCCTTGATGCTAACTCTTTGAGTTGAGGAGGAATTCTTACGAGATTGACTTGGATAGTATTCCTGCGGATAGAAGCCATGTCCTACAAAACAGAACAAAGATAAATTCCAATAATCCTTGAAATGGTTAGTGAGTATGAGTATGATGTCATGATGTTTATGATGTCATGTACAAGTAAATATATACAAACAAGGAAAATAAGTCCTTAGGTTTAGGCTTGCATGGAGCCTCATAAGTAAGTACCCTCTTGAAGTTTAGTTGGCTCAAACATGTCCTAGAAATAGTAGCCGGGTTCTAAGGGACCTCAGTATCACTGATCTGTCTTCTCGGGCATTGTTTCAACGCAAGCCTCTTTCACGGTGACCAAAATATCCCGAAAAGTCAAACCTTAATGAGTGTAGTGCTTCATGACACCACACAGTGGCCCCGTATTCTCCTTGACTACTCAAGGGCTACCGGTACCCACAAATGTGTCACACTAACATAGCTATTGCTTAGACCATGTCGATATACCCCGCACAGTTCCCACAACGTATTGCTACTTACCTATAAGGTATCCCAAATCCGGGAAGAGGATTAGAACAAGCCCAAACAAGGAATCAAAATGTAAAGCAAACAAATCAAACAATGAAAGTAAGTAAAGGTGATCTAGCCCTAAGGTAACCCCACTTTTAAGTTTTTTCCCCAACAGAGTCGCCAGTTCTGTGATACGGTGGGAGAACTGACTTGGGTATTTTTCATTTTTTCGCAAATGTTGCAGTTAGCAAAAGTCGCCACCGACTTTTCTTTTATCCAAAAGGAAAGGCTGAAAAGAACAGGAAAGCCCTTTGAGATTATTTCTTGAGTTCGGGGGGTAGATTATGAAAAGGGAAGGTGTTAGCACCCTTTTTATTCATAGTTATCTATGGGCTCTTAGTTGCTTGCTATATCACTTGCTTTTTTTTAAATGTGCTTTGTGTGGTTTTTGAAATTATTTTGAAAAGGCGCCATCGTTTAGGCAAACTTTGTAATAGTTCTCGTTCGTAAGAACGTATAGAAAGTGTTGAGCTTTTGAAAATGTTTCAAGTTTGGAAAATGTTTTGAAAGTGTTTTAAAAGTGTTGGTGTTTGTTTTTGAAAATAAGCAAGGATGTTTGATTTGAAAATGAGCAAGCAACTAGGAACACTTTACCTACTCAAAAGTCTTAGTTCATTTCTTCTGTTCCTTTGATATTGCTATCTTACCATTGATTTGGTAAGAAGCCTTATCTTTGGATGTAAAGGGATGGGCGTGGGTAATTGTATAGTCATGATAGCAATGTTATGAAATATCTTAGCATTTCTCTTTGAGGGACTAAGATCATTTTGAAAGGCAACATTGATAGCGTCATCGAGGGACTATGATCTTGTATTTTTTATTGCTTTTTGCTAAGATATCCCACATGCATAACATTGCCATTTTTGTAAGGCAACAAAGTGGAATTACCCTAAGGGTGCAAGTGTGCAAGTGTGTTTGATTTACATGCATTGTTTTGTCTTGAATTAGGGTTTGCTAATTATTGATTTTATCTTTCCATACAAACCCTAATTACTAGCATTTATATAAAGCGATAAATTGCGGAAAGTAAAATTACTACGCTATTACATTATTAGGGGAGGGGGTATACAAATTTACAAATGGGGATTTTGCAAGAAAATTAAACCTAATTATCTATTACAACCATATTGAATAAATGTACAAGAATTGAAAAATAATGTACAAGGAAATAAATGGAAAGGAAATATTTTTTTTTGGTTTTGAAAGAAAGGGTTTGGTCTTGATCTAATTAAGAAAATGATTAGTTAAAAATAAACAAAAATAAATTTAAACTAAATAAGGAAGAATTTAAGTTAAAAAGGATTTTTTTTTAGGGTTTTTTGTGAAAAGGTTTTAAATTAATAATAATAATATGAAAATTAATTAATTAAAAGAAACCTAAGTTCTAAATTAATTTTAAATAAAAATAAAATAAAATAATAATTAAGCCTAAGTCTAAATATTAATTATTTAAGAAAAAAAGAAATTAATTATTAAGAAAAATGTTTTTAGTCTTTTTGTTTTATAAAGAAATAAAATGTAAATGAGCATTTTTTTAAATATGCAAATAAATAAATAAAATATTTTTGGATTTTTTATTATTAAAAATAACAATAATGATAATTATAGTAATAAAAAAATAATAAAGAAAATAAAAATATAATATAAAATATAAAAGAAAATAAATAAAAGTGAAAAATAAAATAAAAATGGTTTGGGCCAGGTTTGTGAATGTGAAAGCAGGGGTGAGAAATAAGCAAAAAAACAAAAGCCCAGCATTGAGGCCCATGCACATGTTTCAAACAAAAAAATGGAAGAAAGATGTAAAAAAGAGCTAAAGGGTACCATTGGGGCTCGAACCCAGGTCCCAAAGGTTAACAAGCGTGCGCTTTACCACTGGGGTGGCTATACATCTGTAGCGATAAAAAAAAATTTAGCGGGGTAAATCGAAGATCGAACTATTAATTAATTCGTCTCACAAAAGCAAGAGTCGCCACCGCGCTTTATTATTTCCAAGGGAAAAGGGAAAAGAGCGAAATAAAATCCTAAAGTATGCAATGTAAAATAATACTTTTAAAAGTAATGAAAATACAAGGCGTTTTTAAAAAGAGGTCTAGAGTTCGGGGGTTGGTTATACAATGAGAAGGTATTAGCACCCAATGTATCTATAGTATTCTATAGGAACCTTTTGAAATATCTGTTTATTAAAATGTTTGTTTGATTAAAAATAAATTATTTTGGCCAAAAATGGGTATGGACGAGTTTTTGAAGATACAAAGACCTAATGTCGAAGTTTTAACTTAAAAGGTGTGAGTTTTGAAAAATTGAATATTTGGGAAATTTATCTTAAGTTTTTAACGAAATAATAAACGGAGGATGAATGAGGGTATTCGCACGATTTTTTTTTATGACATGAAGTCGATAAAAATTAAACAATTCCCTTGGATTTTGCAAGCAACATGAAGATTAAAACTAAAAGTATAAACACTCCAAGATTTTAAAAGAAAACCAAGAGAGAAGCCATGGAATTAAATCGAAATTATCACAAACTCAACCAACATGTATCATGGGAGGAACATCATAAGGGGCAATAAATTCAAAGAGATAACTTACAAACTTATCAATAAAAGACTAGTTAAAAAAAACTAACAAAATTAACTAAAATGCTGACCAAACTAAAAACGAAATACCAAGATTTAAATAAATTATAAAACTAAACTAATTAATTGGGTTTTATCTAAAACTATGTGATTATTTAATTTTTTAAACCAAAAGAGCTAAGGAAATCAATAAAAGAATAAGAGTGTAAATTAGAATATAGGGTAAGCATGAAGTACTGGGCGCTAAAGCCTAATTGAAATGAGACCCAAGGTTTTGTTTTGGTTATAGCCAGCTCCAGATTTACAATTGACAGGATATTTGGGCCAGGGTATCAGTAGCCCACACGAATTCTGGATAATAAGAAAATGTTGATAGTAAAATGTAGGTGGAATGAATCAAAAATGGGCCGGGTCATGTGAGGAGGCCTAAAATGAATCTCAAGCGCTCATCTCCCTCTATCTCAATCAATTTCTTCTCTCTCTTCGATCTCTCTTTCAAACTCTCTCTTCGATCTCTCTTTCGAACTCTTTCTTTTCTAAATCGAAATCGAACACCCTGCTCCCTCTTTTGAACT
This sequence comes from Vicia faba, assembly GCA_948472305.1. Taxonomy (NCBI): domain Eukaryota; kingdom Viridiplantae; phylum Streptophyta; class Magnoliopsida; order Fabales; family Fabaceae; genus Vicia; species Vicia faba. The sequence continues at coordinate 1,517,065,361 of OX451741.1, read as the reverse complement.
CTTTCTCTTCTAAATCGAAATCGAACACCCTGCTCCCTCTTTCGAACTCTTTCTCTTCTAAATCGAAATCGAACACCCTGTTCCCTCTTTCGAACTCTTTCTCTTCTAAATCAAAATCGAACACCCTGCTCCCCTAATTCGAAATCAAACAACAACATTGCTTCTGGTTTCGAACTTTTTCTCCCCCTAAATCGAAATCGAACAACAACACTGCTTCTGGTTTTTTCATGTAGTTAAACATCAAATCAATAAGGCGACAAATATTCATGGTAAGAGAAACAACAATAACAATCTCAGGGGTTCTGGTTTATTGAAACATCAACAACAAAAAATGCAGCAACGACAACTAGTTCACAGCATACATCATTATAACAAGCATAGCAACAGATTTTGAAAAAAAGTAGGGAGACTTACAAGATCAGAGCAAGTCTGATGATTTCAATTTTTGACGATGAAATAATAAAGAAATCCAGAGATGAGGTAATATGCTCTTTTAATTCCTTCTGCTCTTCTGAAAATCTTGTTGGAAAATCTTGTAATAGAATTGATTTCTTCTGAAACTTTAGAGAATAAATGTTGCTTGTTCTTCAAATTCTGCAGATTCTTTTTTCCCCTTTTCTCCTAAAATTTTAGCACTATTGTTGTGAGCTACGCGTCGGTGTTGGTGCGAGTTTGCTGGTATGATTGGAGCTTGGTTTTTTTTGCAATCCAAACTTGTAGGTTCATAGTGGATATGGTGTATGATTGTTCAGTTGCAGTGAGTTTGTATTGTTCAGATTCAGTTCAACATGGAAGGTTGGAGGAGGTTCTGAGGTAGCGAATGAAGTTGGAGGTTGCATGGAATGAAGGTTTGATCTTGTGGTGTGAGGGCTGTTTATGTTGTATGGTTATATAAAAGGTTGAATAAGGAAGGTTGAAGCCATGATTAAAAGAAGTTAGCAGTTATTGGTGTAAATCGCATAAGTTGCAGGCCATGGATCTTGTGAGTGTTTTATGATGGTGGAATGAGGCGATGAGTTCCTGTGGATGGTTGTGCTTGGTTCAAAATGGTGCAGGTTAGAAGGTTTGCTTCTGTTTACAGTTTGTGGTTTTTGATGCAGGTTTGTGCTTCTGCAAGTTTTTGTGTTTTTTCTCTTTGTGAACTCCTTCTTTTTCTCGCTCACTCCTTTTCTTCGATTGTATCTGCCTGTTTTATAGTGAATAAGAATGAGGTTTTGGGAGGGAAAGTTTGGTGAGTTTGAACAAATGTGATGATCTGATTTATGGCTTTTGGATATAGGTTTTGGTGTGTGTTATTTGATGCAATTTCTGGACTGATGTGCTAGTCTTATAACAGGGCAGCAGAGATTATGTGGCTGTTTTTCTTGGCATTATTTGTGCAGATTTTGGACTGGTGTTCACAGGTTTTTGGACTGGAAATTGGGCAGCAGTAACACAGCAGAATTTGGACTGATTTGCAGCATATGGACAGATTTATAATTTTTGAGTTTTTCAAATAAAGTGATGCAAAAATATAAATTATATGTAACTAAGATTTTTTTTTTTAAATTTTAAATTAACATAAGAACTTGCAAAATAAAATAAAAGAATGTGAAATTACTATTTTTTGAGATTTTTTACTAAATTAAATCTAAAAGACTGTAATTTTAACTTAAATGATACAAGAACAAAAAAAACTAAATGAAACTTAAGGAAGCTAATTTTTTTGAGTTTTGAATAAAACGTAAATAAAATGAAGATAGCATGAACTAAATATTTTTTAGGATTTTCTTTTTATGAAAAATAAGAATAAAAAAAGATGATAAAAAATGAAAAATAATCATGATTTAATAAAGTCAGGCAAAACTAGTTAAATTTCACCAAATTCACAATGATTTCTAATATTTCTATTTTTTTGGTGGATTTTTAAAGCATAATCATCTCTTGACTTGTAAAGAAAAGTTGTAGTTGTTGCAAAGGAGAATCATATGTAAAAGAACCACTAAAAAATTGTCGAAATTTGAAGAAGTTATGAATTTTTGAAATCTGACTCGAGAATTGGCAAAAATAGGTCGAATCGCTTGTGAACGCTTGCTATGTAATAATGAGATGGGAGGTGGTATCTTAGGTCAAAATTTGGGGTATGACAGCTGCCCCTATTTAAGTTTCTTCTATCCGGAGATATGAAGATTAAAATCTTCGTCTCGACGAGATTGAAGGTACTTAAATACATAATACGCAATTTTTTCCCTAAGATACCGCCATTATGTTTGTGATATGAATGTAGTATTTAAATTCACAGAGAATGATATTGTATGAGACAAGATAATGCTGGAGAAACCAAACACCAACAAACCACAGGAACATAGATATACACTACCGGGGAAATGAGCCATCGACCTCAAATGATAGACTCTTGACGGCGAATAAAAATTTGAGAGAATACGACCTCTGACCCTGACAAAGAAGGCATCTTACATAGGCCACAAAAAATAGATTATTGACCCAAAATAACCGTGAGTTCACAACTCAAGGTCAAAGATAGACAAAAGATGTACCAAATTTGCTGATAATGGATTACCGACTTCTGAAGGTAGAGATTTCATAGCAAACTTTCTCTGTGAAATTTCCGGAGAGATACCAATTAATGTTGAAATAATAATATGGTTGTAGATACACAAGCTACTCAAATAAAGAAGCTTCCACTTGTTGTCTTCCAAAAACGTCAATAACATACAAGCTGCTCAAATAAAGAAGCTTCCACTTGCTGTCTTCCAAAAATACTATGACATACAAGTTGCTCAAATAAAGAAGCTGCCACTTGTTGTCTTCCAAAAATACTATGACATACAAGCTGCTCAAATAAAGAAGTTGCCAATTGTTTTCTTCCAAAAATACTATGACATACAAGCTGCTCAAATAAAGAAGTTGCCACTTGCTGTCTTCCAAAAATACTATGACATACAAGCTGCTCAAATAAAGAAGCTGCCACTTGATGTCTTCTAAAAAATGCTATGACATACAAGTTGCTCAAATAAAGAAGCTGCCACTTGCTGTCTTCCAAAAATAATATGACATACAAGTTGCTCAAATAAAGAAGCCGCCACTTGCTGTATTCCAGAAAAACCAATAACATACAAGTTGCTCAAATAAAGAAGCCGCCACTTGCTGTATTCAAACAATAATAACGTACAAGTTGCTCATGAAGAGACTGCCGCTTGCCGTTTTCCGCAAAAAAAGATAATGCACAAGTTGCTCATGAAGAGACCGTCGCTTGTCGTTTTCCAAAAAATAATAACGTGCAAGTTGCTCATGAAGAGACCGCCGCTTGCCGTTTTCCACATAAAAAGAATGTACAAGCTGCTCATGAAGAGACTGCCACTTGTCGTTTTCCAAAAAATAATAACGTGCAAGTTTCTCATGAAGAGACCGTCGCTTGCCGTTTTCCGAAGAAAAATAACGTACAAGCTGCTCATGAAGAGACCGCCACTTGCCGTTTTCCGAAGAATAATAACGTACAAGATGCTCATGAAGAGACTGCCACTTGCCGTTTTCCGAAGAATAATTCAGAAGAAAATTGCGATAACACTGCCAGAGAATAAAATCTTCGTCAAAGGGAACCATGAATAGATCCTTCCCAAGGAGATCAAATACTTAAATGTGCAAAATAAATGCACCATTCGTCTAGGTTGCCTAGCTTGGAGAAAACCACGAGATAGCCTATGCAAGAGACAACATCTCCCTCTAGGAATAAACCAGAGAGAAAACAGTCAAACAAGACTCCACCCAATGAGGAAATAACTTGATTGGGGATTCATCCTATCCAGAAATGGACAAGGAAGGCTAAATCAAAAAATCATCCACGAGGATTAGCTCAGTTGGGGAATTTAAAAAGGAAGCACATTTTCTGCCTAAGCTAGCATTCTACTTGGAAAGAACATGTACATTGTCTTAATAAACATAAACAAGGTATACGACCCAAAATCAACGACAAATGCGAATATGCATGCGTGATATAAGTGTAAATGAATGAATGAATGTTATGCTGACGAAACAGGCAGACGGAATATCTTGAAGATGATAAGATATCACAAAATAATAGATACTCGGCCAATCTTAAAAAGACGGAAAATAACTGGAACTAGAACCAAAAAGAAACGTCAGAGCGTATCACACTACAAGGCTCAAATCTTCTGGGGAGAAAAGTATTCAAAACCAATCTTCTAACACCAATAGACCACTAACATGAGACAAAGCGTACCACACTTCAGAAATCTGCTCAAATAAGAATAACCAAAACAACGCTTAACTGGAAAAGTTGGGGAGTCACCAAACTTAGTACCACTAGAAACAAAAGTTTACACAACCAACACCTCGTGACGATTTTGAAAGAAAACATGTTCACCATGCAAGGCTAAATTACTGTATTGTTTTGCATTTCATGGCTTGACCATCCTCGGAACAACTGTTAACATTCCTTTCATTATTCACGACACATTTTTTTTAAAATAAGAATACTTTAAATAACTTTGTTTCAAATATTGCCGTAAAATTAAAATTTTGCCCACAAAAGGTAAATGCTCAAATTTCATTAATAAGATGGTAGTTCTCTAACAACGCGACTCCAACGGTTTACAAAAGTTTGGGAAATAGTACATGAAAGAAAGGGTTACACAAAAACAATGATCAATATTCTCCCTAACAACTTCGAATTCCGAAATATGCTCAAATGCCACAGCTGGTCTGACCAAAAGCCTTCCTAAGTCGCCCCTTCGGGTTTTCAACTTAGCGAACTGTCAACTCAAACCTAGGAGAAGTACCTCTTGACTTCATCGGCGTTCACGGAGCGCGAGAGCTCTTCACCGTCCATATTTGCGAGAATCATGGCACTTCTAGAGAAAACTTTCTTAATGACATATGGTCCTTCATAATTCGGAGCCCACTTGCCCCTAGAATCAGGTTGGAAAGATAATATCTTTTTGAGCACAAGGTCACCTTCTCTGAACTCGCGTGGTCGAACCTTCTTATCTAAAACCTTCTTCATTCTCTGCTGATATAATTGACCGTGACACAACACTGTCAATCTCTTTTCTTCAATTAAATTCAACTGATCATATCTACTTTGACACCATTCAGCCTCAGAAAGTTTAGCTTCCATCAACACTCTCATAGACGGAATCTCAACCTCCACGGGGAGTACTGCTTCCATACCATAAACTAGGGAAAATGGGGTTGCACCTGTTGAAGTTCGAACTGAAGTACGGTATCCATGTAAAGCAAACAGAAGCATTTCATGCCAATCTTTATAAGTTACCACCATCTTCTGGACAATCTTTTTGATGTTCTTATTAGCAGCTTCTACTTCCCCATTCATCTTCGGCCTGTAAGGAGAAGAATTATGATGTTCGATCTTGAACTCTTCACAAAGCTCTCTCATCATCTTGTTATTCAAATTCGAACCATTATCAGTGATGATCTTGCTCGGGATGCCGTATCGACAAATGATCTGATTCTTGATAAATCTGACTACCACCTGTCTGGTTACATTAGCATAAGATGTTGCTTCCACCCATTTAGTAAAATAATCGATCGCTACTAAGATGAAACGATGACCATTTGAAGCCTTGGGTTCAATCATTCTAATCATATTGATGCCCCATATAGAGAAAGGCCTAGGTGAAGAGATAACATTGAGGAGGGTCGGTGGCACATGTATCTTGTCCGCATAAATCTGGCATTTATGACATTTCTTCACATATTTGCAGCAATCAGATTCCATTGTCATCCAATAGTAACCAGCTCTCAACATCTTTTTAGCCATTGCATGTCCGTTGGCATGGGTGCCAAAGTATCCTTCATGTACTTCTTGCATCAGCATATCTGCTTCAAGTCTGTCTACACATCTGAGTAGGACCATGTCGTAATTCCTCTTATACAATACTTCTTCATTGAGGAAGAAACTGCTTGACAATATCCTCAACGTCTTCCTATCTTTATTGGATGCCCCAGGTGGGTACTCTTGAGTTTGAAGAACACGTTTAATGTCATAGAACCATGGTTTGTCGTCGGTGACCTCTTCTACTGAGAACACACGAGCAGGTCTATCGAGGCGCATAACTCTGATTGTAGGCACATCGTTCCAACCATTCACTTGAAACATTGAAGACAAAGTAGCTAAAGCATCAGCCATTTGGTTTTCATCTCTAGGGATATGATGTAACTCCACTTTGTTGAAGAAGGTTAACAATCTTCTAGCATAATCTCTGTAAGGGATCAAACCAGGATGACGAGTCTCCCATTCTCCTTTGATTTGATTAATTACCAATGCTGAGTCTCCGTAAATATCAAGAATCTTAATCCTTAGATCCACTGCTTCTTCGAGACCCATAATACATGCCTCATATTCAACCATGTTGTTCGTACATTCGAACTTCAATCTTGCCGTGAACGGGATATGAGTACCTTGGGGAGTGACGATGATTACCCCAATTCCATTTCCATAAGAATTCACAACTCCGTCAAATATCAAACCCCAACGGGATTCAGGATCAGGTCCTTCTCAACTTCTGCTTAATCGGCGGACATTCAAGTCTCAACAGCAAATGATGCTCCACAATATTGTTATCCAAACCTGGCATATCTTGGTAGGACTAAGCAAACACATCAACATACTCTCTGAGAAGCTCCAACATTTTCTCTTTGACCTCTGGGATAAGCAATGCTCCGACCTTAACTTCCTTTTTACCTTCTTCATTACCCAAATTGATCATCTCTATAGGCTCTTCAAACAGCTGAATAGTCTTTTCATCATGCTCAAGTAAACAGGAAATTTCATCAGGGATCTCTTCACTATCTTCTTCCTCGGCTCCGAACACAGGGAATTCAAAGTTGGGAGGGGGCATAGGATCATTGTTTTCAATGGTTAAGTCATGGATTAATCTGCACATATGATTATGCTTTATTTTAGAAATCGATTTGTACAAATAAAACGAAAAGTTATTATGTTTTTTCCTATTACTACCAATTAATTTTCATTACTATTTCCCAGAAAAAGTGAAAAATAAAACAGTAGTGGACAAAATAACGTTTTTATTCATGATTGGCAATACTTGAAACAAAGAGCCCATACATTTTCTCTTTTGCCTTGGGCAGAGCAAAAGGATTTATTTTCAACATAGCCCGACACAAATACTCTTCGCCTTGTGCAAAGCGAAAGTTTTTTTTAAAAATAAAATAAAAACAAAACATTACTCAGTAATGTGCATCACAACAGGAACATCAACAGCAATCCAGTTCTGGCAAGCCACTCCATGCGTTACAAAGTCGGGTAAATCCTCTTCAGAATCGTCTCCTATTATAGCATCAACTTCAGGAGGTGTCAGATGGATAAAACCTGCGCTTCGGAAAACCTCTTGTATCAGACAGATAACGGTTTCCTGCTTGACTCTTGTAGACATGGGATGAAAACCAAGACCTTCTCCATACTTGTTCTCAGGCAAAGTCAACACCTGACCCCAACCTTCAGCCGAACCACTTTCAACCACTCGTCGCGCATCCTCAAAAGAAGAAATAGATGTCCCTTGCTTCTTCACTTCATTATTAGCAAAAGATAGAGCTTGGAATTGGGTTCCAACATCCTCATCAGCATCAATAAAAGAGAAAGATGACAAATGGCTTACCACCATAGCCTGCTCTCCACCAATCATTACCAACTTTCCATGCCTTACAAACTTCAATCTTTGATGGAGCGTGGAAGTGACTGCCCCTGCATCATGGATCCATGGACGACCCAATAGGCAACTGTAGGCGGCACGAATATCCATTACTTGAAAAGTGATCTGAAAAGTATGAGGACCAATTATGATAGGGAGATCCACTTCACCAATGACAGTCTTCCTAGAACCATCAAACACTTTGACAATTACCCCACTAGGTCTCATGGGATCACCTTGATATGAGAGTCGAGATAATGTACTTTTGGGCATTACATTTAACGAAGAACCTGTATCTACCAGCACACTTGATAAAGTATCATTTCCACAACTTATTGAGATATGCGAAGCCATATTATGGTTCTTTACCTCCTCCGGAAGCTCTTCATCACTGAAACCAAGATTGTTACATGAAGTAATATTTCCCACAATTCCATCAAATTGGTCAACCGTCACATCATGATCCACGAATTCCTGGTCCAAGACCTTCATCAAAGCTTCTCTATGGGAACCAGAATCTCTCAGTAAAGCAAGCAAAGAAATCTTGGAAGGAGTTTGCAATAGTTGGTCCACAATCTTGTATTCACTTCTCTTGATGAGCTTCAGAATCTCATCATCATCGGGGTGTGGGATAGGTTCATTGGATCGACCTACCTCAACCATGGGTTCAACATTTCTTGCTGGAATTTCTGCGGTATGGGCCTCCTGACTTGAACTTCAGGTCTCTTCAAAGGTACTGCTGCAAAGACACGTCCACTTCTCGTAACTCTGCTCACATCAGCGATGTTAACAAAAGATGGAATTGTTGGTATAGGGACTTATACCCCATTCTCAATCATTGTGGCATTATACTTATACGGTATAGCTTGGTCTTAGTTGTAAGGCACAGGACCAGGTGGATAAATGATCAAAGGAGCAACAAGTGCAGTCTGAATGTCGTAAACGATCTCTACTGGTTCAGGCAAGTTGAATTGTGGTATTATAACATTCACTTCATCCACCGGATCTATGTCATGTGTAATAGTGATAACCCTTTGGTCTAACAATTTTTGAATATCCTCCTTCACAATAGGGCAATCAACTTCTCTTGAACAAAATTCACAAACATCATAATCATGATGATGCCTAAAAAAGGCAAGTCTTCTTAAGCTCTGATGTAACCTGATCAACGAATCTCTTATATGTTCAACTTGAAAAACTCGAAACTTTCTCGGACAACCTTCCACCATATTCACTGATTCTGACCCATGTCGAGGCAAAGGATTATCTCTAACATTTGGGTTAACATCCTTGAAAGACAAGATACCGTTCTTAATAAATCTCTGCACATCCGCCTTTAGAGCAAAGCAATTTTCTATGTTGTGCCCCGACGACCCTTGATGATACTCACAAAACTGGTCCGCCTTGTACCACGGAGAAGTACTATTCGGTGCGACAGGAGGAGGCTTAGTCGTTATGAGGTTCTTTCTGATAAGAGCAGGGAACAATTCAGTGTAAGTCATGGGAATGGCATCAAATTGCGGTTTCCTTGGTGAACGATTCCTGTTATTAAATTGATAAGCCTGCTGTCGAGGCTGCTGTTGAAATGGCCATTGCTGAATTGGTGGGGTTTGATGAGTTGGGGTCACCAATGTTGGGCGGACAGCCGGAGTGACTGCCGTAACATATGAATAGCCTCTCCTTGGTCTCCCAGGGTAAATTACACTGACATCTTGTTCTTTCCTTTTAGGGAAAACACTTCCAAACTTCTTGATACTGCTAGATGGGCTTCCTTCCTTAACCAAACGTCCTTCACGAATTCCTTCTTCCAACCGCATGCCCATACTTACCATCTCGGTGAAATCACTGGGTGCACTGGCAATCATTCTTTCATAATAAAATGGGCCTAAAGTCTTCAGGAATATCTTTGTCATTTCTTTCTCCTCAAGAGGGGTATAAATCTGAGCAGCAATCTCGCGCCACTTCTGGGCATATTCTTTAAAGGACTCTCTGTCTCTTTGGGACATCGCCCGGAGTTGATCTCTGTCCGGCGCCATGTCGACGTTGTACTTATACTGGCGAACAAAAGCTTCACTAAGATCGTTGAAATTACGGATCTGAGTGATGTCCAAACCCATATACCACTTTAGAGCGGCACTAGTCAAACTGTCTTGAAAGTAGTGAATTAACAAGTTATGATCATCAGAATATGTAGACATCTTTCTCACATACATAGTTAAATGACTCTGTGGACATGAATCACCTTTATACCTTTCAAAGTCCGGCACTTTGAATTTGGTTGGAATCTTTACATTTGGAACTAAACACAGGTCATGAGCATTCTTTCCAAACAAATCTTTCCCCTTTAACGCTCTGATCTCCCTCTGCATCTCTTGAAACTAGTCTTGAAATTCTTCCATTCTATCGAAAAGACCCAGACTTTCAGCAGGCTCGGCATGATAAGTAGGTTCATTCATGTATGGCATAGAATGAACCACAGGAGCGACAATTGTCATCATTGGTTGAAGGAAAGGTGCCACAGACGGGATTACAGGCGTCATAGTAGTTGTCTCCGGTTGAGGAAAAGACATGGTAGGTTGAACTAAAGGCTGTACGACAGGCTGATACCCTTCTGGCACAAAGTTATAAGGCATTCCCCACGGAAAACCTTTTGGAATCTGATGTTGAAGCGGAGAGTTGATTTGAGTCACAGATGTTGGAACGGTGACAATCTCAGAAACCACAGTAGTTGAAGTCGGAATCTCAGCAGCTGCAGTCGATGGATGATTCTGAGCAGCCATCAAACTTTCCACTAGCGCAGTTAGTTTCTCCATACCGACACGAAGGGTAGCGACCTCCTCACGAAGCTCGTGGTTTTCCTGTTCTAGATCTTCCATCTTCCTCTGACGATTGGCTCGGGTATCGTATCGATAAGACAGCTTGACAATCTACCGGAGTGGAAAAAGAAACAAGGATAAGACTCTAGAAAACATGTGAAGTGGAATGTTGGATGATGCATGATATGCGATGCAAATGATCGTTCATTTTGATAGTTTTTTCAAAAAATGTTGATGGATGCATGGATGAAAGATAATGCAACAGTTACACACAAGTTAACAAATATGGGGTTCAAAGGTTCAACGTTTCGTGCATGGAGTCAAAAGTAGAGCCCACCCCAAGGCATGTACTAACGGTTTAATCACACCTACAAGACAAGGTTCTAAGAGTTCCCGGAGTCTACATTCCTCCTTCGGATATTACCAACGTCTTGATTACTCAATAATTAGCAATATTCTCAAGAGAAACTCGTCCGAGCGTAGCATCGCGTAACAACTACTTCCGGATTACTCCGTTATAATCTCCGCACTACACCTAAAAGGCCAAGATGGGTTAGGGTTCTACGGTTCTCAGCTTCTCTGGCTTCCAGGTCGAAAATAATAATGTCTTCCCGATTACTCGGTAAACAAATATTACGTTCAAAAGGGCCTTCCACTGAGTGGGGGATTTCATGCCTCCTTCTTCGGGATTACTCCCTCAAAGTTAACATGACTATACCGCCCGTCCTATTCTTAAGTGTAACTTAATCCGGGTATATGATTCGTCCTTTGCAAAAAACCCAAACAACCCCAATATAAACACATAATCAAAAAATTCAAATAATAATAAAACAGATAAAACAAACTAGGCTTAACCCACTTAGGGATGGACCAGCAAGAGGTCAATCTTTCCCCAACAGAGTCGCCAATTCTGTAGCGATAAAAAAATGTAGCGGGGTAAATCAGAGATCGAACTATTAATTAATTCGTCTCACAAAAGCAAGAGTCGTCACCGCGCTTTATTATTTCCAAGGGAAAAGGGAAAAGAGCGAAATAAAACCCTAAATATGCAATGTAAAATAATACATTTAAAAGTAATGAAAATACAAGGCGTTTTTAAAAAGAGGTCTAGAGTTCGGGGGTTGGTTATACAATGGGAAGGTATTAGAACCCAATGTATCTATAGTATTCTATAGGAACCTTTTGAAATATATGTTTATTAAAATGTTTGTTTGATTAAAAATAAGTTGTTTTGGCCAAAAATGGGTATGGACGAGTTTTTGAAGATACGACGACCTAATGTCGAAGTTTTGACTTAAAATGTGTGAGTTTTGAAAAATTGAATATTTGGGAAATTTATCTTAAGTTTTTAACGAAATAATAAACGGAGGATGAATGAGGGTATTCACACGATGTTTTTTTTTATGACATGAAGTCGACAAAAATTAAACAATTCCCTTGGATTTTGCAAGCAACATGAAGATTAAAACTAAAAGTATAAACACTCCAAGATTTTAAAAGAAAACCAAGAGAGAAGCCATGGAATTAAATCGAAATTATCACAAACTCAACCAACATGTATCATGGGAGGAACATCATAAGGGGCAATAAATTCAAAGAGATAACTTACAAACTTATCAATAAAAGACTAGTTAAAAAAAACTAACAAAATTAACTAAAATGCTGACCAAACTAAAAACGAAATATCAAGATTTAAATGAATTATAAAACTAAACTAATTAATTGGGTTTTATCTAAAACTATGTGATTATTTAATTTTTTAAACCAAAAGAGCTAAGGAAATCAATAAAAGAATAAAAGTGTAAATTAGAATATAGGGTAAGCATAAAGTACTGGGCGCTAAAGCCTAATTGAAATGAGACCCAAGGTTTTGTTTTGGTTACAGCCAGCTCCAGATTTACATTTGACAGGATATTTGGGCCAGGGTATCAGTAGCCCACACGAATTCTGGATAATAAGAAAATGTTGATAGTAAAATGTAGGTGGAATGAATCAGAAATGGGTCGGGTCATGTGAGGAGGCCTAAAACGAATCTCAAGCGCTCATCTCCATCTATCTCAATCAATTTCTTCTCTCTCTTCGATCTCTCTTTCAAACTCTCTCTTCGATCTCTCTTTCGAACTCTTTCTTTTCTAAATCGAAATCGAACACCCTGCTCCCTCTTTCGAACTCTTTCTCTTCTAAATCGAAATCGAACACCCTGCTCCCTCTTTCGAACTCTTTCTCTTCTAAATCGAAATCGAACACCCTGTTCCCTCTTTCGAACTCTTTCTCTTCTAAATCAAAATCGAACACCCTGCTCCCCTAAATCGAAATCGAACAACAACACTGCTTCTGGTTTCGAACTCTTTCTCCCCCTAAATCGAAATCGAACAACAACATTGCTTCTGGTTTTTTCATGCAGTTAAACATCAAATCAACAAGGCGACAAATATTCATGGTAAGAGAAACAACAATAACAATCTCAGGGGTTCTGGTTTATTGAAACATCAACAACAAAAAATGCAGCAACGACAACTAGTTCACATCATACATCATTATAACAAGCATAGCATCAGATTTTGAAAAAAAGTAGGGAGACTTACAAGATCAGAGCAAGTCTGATGATTTCGATTTTTGATGATGAAATAATAAAGAAATCCAGAGATGAGGTAATATGCTCTTTTAATTCCTTCTGCTCTTCTGAAAATCTTGTTGGAAAATCTTGTAATAGAATTGATTTCTTCTGAAACTGTAGAGAATAAATGTTGCTTGTTCTTCAAATTCTGCAGATTCTTTTTCCCCTTTTCTCCTAAAATTTTAGCACTATTGTTGTGAGCTACGCGTCGGTGTTGGTGCGAGTTTGCTGGTATGATTGGAGCTTGGTTTTTTGTGCAATCTAAACTTGTAGGTTCATAGTGGATATGGTGTATGATTATTCAGTTGCAGTGAGTTTGTATTGTTCAGATTCGGTTCAACATGGCAGGTTGGAGGAGCTTCTGAGGTAGCGAATGAAGTTGGAGGTTGCATGGAATGAAGGTTTGAGCTTGTGGTGTGAGGGCTGTTTATGTTATATGGTTATATAAAAGGTTGAATAAGGAAGGTTGAAGCCATGATTAAAAGAAGTTAGCGGTTATTGGTGTAAATCGCATAAGTTGCCGGCCATGGATCTTGTGAGTGTTTTATGATGGTGGAATGAGGCGATGAGTTCTTGTGGATGGTTGTTCTTGGTTCAAAATGGTGCAGGTTAGAAGGTTTGCTTCTGTTTACAGTTTGTTGTTTTTGATGCAGGTTTGTGCTTCTGCAAGTTTTTGTGTTTTTTCTCTTTGTGAACTCCTTATTTTTCTCGCTCACTCCTTTTCTTCGATTGTATCTGCCTGTTTTATAGTGAATAAGAATGAGGTTTTGGGAGGGAAAGTTTGGTGAGTTTGAACAAATGTGATGATCTGATTTATGGCTTTTGGATACAGGTTTTGGTGTGTGTTATTTGATGCAATTTTTGGACTGATGTGCTGGTCTTATAACAGGGCAGTAGAGATTATGTTGCTGTTTTTATTGGCATTATTTGTGCAGATTTTGGACTGGTGTTCACATGTTTTTGGACTGGAAATTGGGCAGCAGTAACACAGCAGAATTTGGACTGATTTGCAGAATATGGACAGATTTATAATTTTTGAGTTTTTCAAATAAAGTGATGCAAAAATATAAATTATATGTAACTAAGATGTTTTTTGATAATTTTAAATTAACATAAAGAACTTGCAAAATAAAATAAAAGAATGTGAAATTACTATTTTTTGAGATTTTTTACTAAATTAAATCTAAAAGACTATAATTTTAACTTAAATGATACAAGAACAAAAAAAACTAAATGAAACTTAAGGAAACTAATTTTTTTGAGTTTTGAATAAAACGTAAATAAAATGAAGATAGCATGAACTAAATATTTTTTAGGATTTTCTTTTTATGAAAAATAAGAATAAAAGAAAGATGATAAAAAATGAAAAAAAAAACATGATTTAATAAAGCCAGGCAAAACCAGTTAAATTTCACCAAATTCACAATGATTTCTAATATTTCTATTTTTTTGGTGGATTTTCAAAGCATAATCATCTCTTGACTTGTAAAGAAAAGTTGTAGTTGTTGCAAAGGAGAATCATATGTAAAAGAACCACTAAAAAATTGTCGAAATTTGAAGAAGTTATGAATTTTTGAAATCTGACTCGAGAATTGGCAAAAATAGGTCGAATCGCTTGTGAACGCTTGCTATGTAACAATGCAGATGGGAGGTGGTATCTTAGGTCAAATTTTGGGGTATGACAACATCTGTTCATAATACAAAACCATAAATATATATATTTGAAAACAAGTCAGGAGGTCAACTTCATCTTCTTCCTCGCGCCAACAAATTTTGAAAACTGTAACTTCATCAATTCTCAACCATTTTCAAAAGTGTAAACATGAAACTTGTGCATTTTTCCACCATGAATCCAACCATGTAACTAACTTAAGCTAACACTCAAAGATAAGGATGAATTTATGTTAGTACCAAATTGAACCCTGTTTTTTTCCAGAAAATTCAAATCCAAAATTCTCAATACACAGTCAATATAAATGAAAACCATGGACATGGTTAGCTTCAGAGCAATGATACCTACATTTCCATATTAGAATGTATGTACAAAAGATGCTTGTATCAAGATATCACAGTTGAGAAAAACTTACCTTGAAGTGAGAATTGTGTATGGAGTTTGAGAAACTTTTCAGATGTCCTAATGATCTGTTTAGCTGGCCTGGACCTCCTTGAGTGTATTCAAACTCCTATTTTGCTTTGAGGATGGATGAAAGTCCCAACTCAAGTCAAGTTGCAAGCTTCAGTTTTAAAAATGGTGGATGGTGATGGAGGGGTTACAGTCAGGAAACAGGGGTCTGGATCACTTTAATATGATGTATGGAAGGTGTTTGGATGATTAGTTTTCAAAATGCACGAGTGAAAATGGAGATGGTAAGTTTTTCCTCAAAACTGTCAAGTTTGGGCAGTTCTGTGCAGCAAGGGTGTTTTGGGAGAGTATCAGGATGTTTCAAATCGTTCCTTTGCTTGCAATAGACTTGTGTATATGTATGGAAAAGGTTTGAGATCAAATGTACTCAAGACTTCTGAGTTATAGCCTTTTGGCTCTATAACTTGCTTTTGAAGAAAAGTGAGAAGACAAATCTCAAAGTGTTATACAAGCATGTTTTGAGTTCAAAGAGGCCTTAGACACGTTGCTTTTGGTTTATAGGGGTTATGTGTGCAGAAAGAACAAGTTAGAAGCTCAAGATAAGTTGACTATGTGATTAAAGCAACTTTTCAAGAATGGAATGGTAATTTTGTGCCATAAATGGAAATGCAACTTCGATAATGACTCAAATGCTTGGAAAATGGCTCTATTAGTTGTGTAAACATTTAATTATGGAGTTACAAACAAGTTTGAGGCCTTCAAAGCAAATATTATGCAGCCTAACATGGATTTGGTTCATGTGTTCATCAAGAAATGGCTTGTAATTCAAGTTTGAAAACCCTAACTTCTTGCCTTCGATTCTCCTTGCTCAAGTATGATCTCAATGAGTTCTTGGACATTTTGGAAATCTTGTAACATACTATACAACCTCTATTTTGGACATTTTTTAATATTCATATTGGAACTATGTGAAAAATTTCCATGAAGTTAGGTCAAAATCCTGCCTAAACTATGGCAAACTTTCACTAAGTTTCCAAGTTTCATGAACATGTCTTCTTAAAATCATAACTTGAAATACATTCATTTCTAGAAAAATTTATGTTCTAAAATATTTTAGATCTAATTTAGATCTACAACTTTCATGTTGGAAGTTTCCTTTGAATCATCTTGCATCATGGTGAAAATTTGGCTCAAAGTTATGAAAAAAATATGAATTTTCCAACACTTAGAAAAATTTCTAAGTTTAGAAATTTTGACTTTTCAAAATGAAATCTTGACTTTTTTATTTCTTGATCAACAAGTTTTATATTTTGACATGTCTTGATGAATTGTGATTTTTGATACTTGATTTTGATTAAAAAGTCAAAGTTTGACTTTTCAGTGTACAGTTGACTTTTCATCAGTTGACTAAAACTCATCTGTCAACCAATTGATCTTGAGAGATGTTTTGAGCCATGCCATTAGGTAAAAATGAATTATTTGAATCCTTGAGATCATGTCTCAAACCAATAAGTCATTTGCTAAGTCAAAAATCAGAAATTGCATCTTCTCACTCAAAACCCTAATTTTGACCATTTTGCCCTTTTGATGATCTGATCAAATTTCTTGAGGAATTGTGATCCAAACTTGATAAAATGACATATATGAGTTCATAATGTTGATATGGATCAAAAATCATGAAGTTTGACTGTAAATTGACCACAACCGACTTTTTCCCCAATATAGCTGATTTTAGGTCAACTGATGAATTGACTGAGCAAAAATGTGATCCAAGACTTGAAACTTGACATGAGCAATCTTGAGGATACAAAATTATCCATTAAATTCATATGAGGCATGAAAATTCCATTTGTCCTTGTGTAATCTCAAACCCTAATTTTCAGTCATCTGTGCTTGAGGAGGTGTCTTGAGCTGATCAACCCTTATGCAGTCTTGAACAAAAGGAGATCTTGTGAGAGATTACTTGAGAAATGAGAGGGCAAATTTTAGGGTACAACTCAAACTCTTGATGTGCCTATCATTTCGAGAGTCCGGGGCATGATACAAACGATTGTTGGGCTCTAAAAAATAAAGTGCAGGATCTTATCGAGGCAAAGGAGATTGAGTTTGACCTTCCAGAGACACCTAATGTAATAACTGTGCCAATGCCCAAACATGGCCAAGGTGCCAATGAAGTTGAAGATGAATTGTTTGTTTCCTATGTAGATGAATTAGCCACTCCTCTTCTGATTGTTAAAGAAAATTTGTTGCGAGCCGGTTTATTTCGGGGTTGTGGTGAAGGTTGCCACTTATGTTTGTCTCTACTAGATTGTTGTTTGTCGTTAAAAATGGGTGTCCAAGGCCTGATGATTAATAAATAAATTATGTTTGAGAAAGTTCCCCTTGCAAGAAAATTTTGTGAAGATGTCTCAATAATTACCATTTCCGACAATCCTCCCAGGGTCTCCACCAAAAGATCCATCAGGATTACACCCGTTCCCAAGTTTTCTCCTCTAATTATCACTCTTCCCGGGACGATACCATATTCCTCTGATAAAGTTGTTGCCTAGAATTATGGGGCTGGCATCTACTACCATGGCATCAAGAAAGACATGTTGGCTGTTGAAGATAAAGTTGCCAAAGATATTGATCCTAACATCGACAACATCGTCGGGACCAGTAAAATCATGAGAAGCGGAAGGGTTTTCTCTCTCAAAATCTCTCCAAAGACTGTTGTTACTTCTGTGATTATTCCTGCTGCTACTCCTACTATTATTCCTGTTATTGATTCGGCCGAGACTCGGGGCAAAGAGGTATTGGTTGAGCCTGTCCAAACGAAGGCGCACAAAGAAGTCATTCATGCGGCTTCTAAAAAAGAAATGGAAGAGATACTGAAGATAATAAAGAAAAGTGAATATAACGTTATAGAGCAGTTGGGGCATACCCCTTCAAAAATCTCAATGTTAGCCTTACTCTTATGCTCCTAAGCCCATGCTAAGGCTTTGGTAAAATTCTTGAAGTCCACCTATGTGCCTCAAGAGACCTCCGCTGATTAATTCGAGAATTGCATGTCCAGCCTAACTGCTAATAATGGATTGGGTTTTTCTGATGATGATCTAACTCCCAAGGGAAGTAAACACAATGATGCCCTTCATGCCTCCATAGAGTGCAGGGGCACTACCCTAGCTCATGTTCTGGTGGATACAGGTTCGTCGTTGAATGTCTTACCCAAGAATGCTCTGGATAAGTTAGACTGCGAAGGACTTACATTGAAGCCTAGTAACATTATGGTGAGGGCCTTCGATGGTTCCAAAATAATGGTGCACGGGGAAGTGGGCATCCCTATTAAAGTTGGTACTCAGACTTTTGACTCAACTTTCTACGTGATAGACATCCACCCATCTTATTCCTATTTATTGGGTCGACCCTGGATCCATGGGGCTGGTGCGGTTACTTCTACCCTGCATCAGATGTTGAAGTACCCAGTTAACGGAAAGATTATCATGGTCCATGGTAAGGATGAATACATGGTGAGCCACCTGAACTCTTTCAGGTATGTTGAAATGGATGGCGAATTCATTGAGACCCCCTGTCAGAACTTTGAGGAGGTTCCACAGACAGTTTATGTAACCAAGACTGCTACTAAGGTTCTGAAGATTACCATACCTCCATTAAATATGACTTCTCTAAAGGGTGCTAAAGCAGTAGTTGAAGAAGGTGGATGTACCATTTGGGGTCAACTTCTGGATATTCCCTACAAATCTGACAAGTTTGGTTTGGGTTTTACTTTGTAGGCCCAAAGAGTTGTTCGTCGTGCTCACGCTGGGGGACCGCCACTATGCATCAGCAACCATGGAGTCATTGCGTTGGAGGACAGTGATAGTGACTGTGACATGGACAAGTGGATCTTCCCAACTATCAACGATGGACTCAACAATTGGGAGGCCCAAGATTTTGTTCTTATTACTTTTATTCAAGAGTAATTGTCTTTTAATTTTTGGATATGTAATATTTAAACAATTGAAACTTTGAAACCTTGTGTCTTACATGAGGCACAATGGTCTATCTGTGAGGTTTATTACTTCATCTTCATATGTCATTAATAAATCATTGGACGTTTTTCATGCAATTTTTACGCTATTTGTTTTTCTTTTCTACTTTTTTAATTTATCAAAAATAGCTATGCTCTTACACACACTCACATATTAAAATGCATATCCACATCCACTCCGAATCCCATTGGTAACGGTTCTACTATTGCCAATTATGACTTTGAAAATCCAATCTACCAAGTCGAGGACGAAGGTGAGGAAGATTATGAAGTATCAGGGGAACTTTCCAGACTGTTATGACAAGAAGAAAGGGCAATACAGACCTATGAAGAGCTAGTTGAGACATTAAACTTGGGTACTAAAGAGGACAAGAAGGAAGTCAAGATAGGTGCCAATCTGGAGCATAATGTCCAAGAGCATTTAATTCAAATGCTACATGACTATGTTAAGATCTTTGCCTGGTCATACAAAGACACGCCAGGACTCGACACTGATATCGTGGTCCACTGTCTGCCGACGAAAGCATACTGCCCCGAGTAAAACAGAAGGTTCATCCTATGCGGCCAGAGATGTCAGAAAAGATCAAGGCTGAAGTCATGAAGCAGTTCAATTCCAGTTTCTTAGTTGTTACCTCTTATCCATAATGGGTTGCTAATGTTGTTCCGGTACCTAAGAAGGACGGTAAGGTACATATGTGTGTGGATTACAGAGACCTGAATAGGGCAAGCCCCAAGGATGACTTTCCGCTTCCCCATATTGATGTTCTGGTTGACAACACTGCACAACACAAGGTATTCTCCTTCATGGATGGTTTCTCCGCGTACAATCAGATCAAAATGGCACCTGAGGACATGGAGAAAACGACCTTCGTCATGCAGTGGGGCACTTTCTGCTACAAAGTTATGCCATTTGGGTTAAAAACGTTGTGGCAACCTATAAGCGTGCCATGGTAGCTTTGTTTCATGATATGATCCATCAAGAGATAGAGGTCTATGTTGATGATATGATATCCAAATCTCAAACTGAAGAGGACCACCTTGACCACCTGCAGAAGCTGTTTGAAAGACTGAAGAAATACAAACTAAGGCTGAACCCGAATAAGTGCACCTTTAGAGTAAGATCCGGTAATCTCTTAGGCTTCGTTATCAGTGGCAAAGGTATTGAAGTAGACGCTGCAAAGGTAAAAGCCATAAAATAAATGCCAGCTCCTCGCACTAAGAAGGAGGTTAGGGGATTCTTGGGACGTCTAAACTACATCGCTAGATTCATTTCCCATCTAACCGCTACTTGTGAGCCAATCTTCAAATTACTGAAGAAAGATCAATCAGTGAGATGGAATGACGATTGCCAGACCATCTTTGACAAAATCAAAGAATATCTTCAAGAGCCTTCAGTTTTGATGTCGTCAGTTGAAGGGAGACCACTGATCATGTAATTAACTGTATTAGATAATTCAATGAGGTGTGTGTTGGGGCAGCATGACGAGTCTGGTTGAAAAGAGCACGCAATATACTACCTGAGCAAAAAATTTACCGACTGTGAAACCAGATATTCGCTGCTCGAGAAAACTTGCTACACTCTTGCATGGGCTACTCGCTGGCTAAGACAATATATGCTGACTCACACTACCTTATTGATATCTAAGATAGATCCTATCAAATACATATTCGAGAAGCCGGCTCTCTCTGGAAGAATAACAAGGTGGCAAATGGTCCTAACCGAATACTACATTCAATACACTACCCAAAAAGAAATAGAAGGAAGTGTACTAGCTGATCATTTGGCTCATCAGGCTGTGGATGACTATCAATCCAAGAATTTTGAGTTCTCGGACGAGGACATCATGTTAGTGAATGATTGTGAAGAACTTAGACCGTGTGATAGACCTGAACAAGGATCCTGATGGACTATGGTTTTTGATGGAGCTTCCAACACACTCGGCAATGGCATTGTTGTTATGATCATATTTCCCGAAGGCTGTCATACTTCTTTCACTACCAGGTTGTGTTTCAATTGTACCAGCAATATGGTTGAATATGAAGCATGCATTATGGGTCTCAAAGCTGCTATAGACTTAAGGATCAAATCCTTAAGTGTATTTGGAGACTCGACCTTAGTAATCAGTTAAATCAAAGGAGAATGGGACACGAAGCATCCTAATCTCATCCCTTACAAAGAGCATGTGTTGACATTGATTCCATATTTTGAAGAAATTACCTTTGAGCATTTTCCACGAGAGGAAAATCAACTAGCAGACGTGTTAGCTACTATGTCATCCATGTTCAAAATCAGGTGGGATAATAAGGCTCCTCATATCACTATTGAGAGGATGAATGAACCAGTATACTGTCATGAGATTGATACTGAAGAAGTGGTAGACAAACCTTGGTTCCATGAAGTTAAAAGATATCTCGAAGCCCAATAATATCCTGAGGGAGCTTTAGTCAATGATAAGAAGTTCCTAAGAAGGTTCTCTGCCAAGTTTTTCCTCAGTAACAAAATCCTTTACAAGCGCAACCACGACTCTACCTTGCTTCGGTGCATAGACAAGAGTGAGGCAGAAAAGATTATGGCTGATTTGCACGAAGGTACCTTTGGCACCCATTCTAGTGGGCACACGATGGTTAAAAAGATCCTACGGGCAGGATACTATTGATCCACTATGGAAGCGGACTGTTATCAGCATTCGCGAACTTGTCACAAATGCCAGATCTATGCTGATAAAGTACATGTGCCATTGGTTCCTCTAAACGTCTTGACCGCTCCCTAGCCATTTGCAATGTGGGGCATCGACATGATTAGGGAGATCAGACCTACAGCTTCTAATGGACATTATTTCATCCTCGTCTCCATCAATTACTTTACAAAATGGGTCGAGGCGGCTTCATTTACTTCTGTTACCAAGAACGTTATGGCCTGATTCATCAGACATAACCTTATTTATTGGTATGGTAATCCAGAAAGAATCATTATAGATAATGGTACCAATCTCAATAATACTATGATCACTGGACTATATGCGCAATTCAAAATCTAGCATCATAACTCTTCTCCTTACCGGCTGAAGATGAATGGCACTGTGGAGGCCGCTAATAAAAACATCAAAAAGATCATAAAGAAGATGATAGTGACCTACAAAGACTGGTATGAGATGTTACCATTTTCTCTTCACGGTTAGCGTACCACGGTGCGCACGTCAACAAGGGAAACTCCTTTCTATTTGGTATACGAAATGGAAGTTGTCCTACCTATTGAAGTCCAGATACCTTCATTAAGAATCATGAAAGATGTAGGTTTGAATGAATACAAATGGATTCAAACTCGACTTGACCAATTGAACTTGATTGACGAGAAGAGACTTGCGGTTGTCTTCCATGGTCAGATGTACTAAAAACGTATGATTAAAGCTTTTAACAAGAAGGTCAGACGTCAGGTATATCAGGATGGTGACTTAGTAATCAAGCGCATCATGTTACCGCAAGGTGATCCCAGGGGAAAATGGACTCCTACATACGAAGGACCATTTGTGATCAAGAATATATTTTCTGGTGGAGCCATGATCTTAGCCATTATGGACGGTGACGACCTTCCGCACCCTGTAAACATGAACATAGTTAAAAGATACTACGCATAAACAATGACCCGCTAGGTTGACTGGCCTAGTAAAAAATAAGGGCATCCCGACAAACCAAAAAGGGTTCGGGAAAAATTAGGGATATACATATGAAAATCTGTACACCCGGCGAGTCGAAAACCTGAAAAGGCAGCTTGGGAAAAAAAGGGTATCTCGGTGGACTGAAAACCCGGAAGGGCGGTCCAGGCAAAAGTTAGGGATTGAAAGTGTATAACTATGTCCCGTTGGATCACCTTATAGCCAATCTTTGATAACAACTATCAAGCTCAAATAGTACTAATCAATCCAGTCAGCTTCACACAAGCAGCAAAAAGAAGAGCCGCTCGAAGACATAAAAGCAATAGTAGAATGGAAAACCAATGGGATTATCTCACATAGCTATTTTTCTTTGTACATTATTTTGTATAGTTTTCATTCTTACGACTTCATTCTCTTACTAGGGTGTCTGTTTCCTTGTACAAAAACGCCTATTATAGGCAAAACCTCTTCAAATTAATACAAAGTTGTTTCTTTGAAAGTGAAAAACTATTTGTTTTTTATTTTTCTGTTTTGTTTTCAAAAACGTCAAGTGATTATTTTTGAACATATGCATTTGAATGTGATTACCATTTGCAAAAAACGTGCAAAAAAACAGAAAGACAATTACTAATGGCTTTAAGAAATTGGACAATGTCTAAAGGCCATCCACAAAGTCCCCGCGTGTACTTTTTCTAGCAGGTAAAGAGGCAGGGGGATCCTACTATAAAATCACTTCCATATCCTCGGCATACAGCCTAATGATGTCAGGATTCCCCAGCAAGACTTCATAAAAAATCCCCAAGCAAGTTCATGAAGTTTCCCTTCCTCAACAGGGTTCATTTCTCTAAACAACAAAAATCTGTCTCTCAGCACTTCAACTTCAACAAAATATGAAGACTTATGCCCTTCATCCCCAGCAGCAGTCAAGGGTTCATTTTCTCCAGTCCAGCAACACCGCAGCAAAACAACTGATATGTTCATACATTGAATTCATACATAATTTTACAAACACCATAGCATCAACAACATAAATGCATATATCACAATCTCATTTATTTTGAGAACATCATTACTCGATACATCTCATACATCATGACACTGCACACAGCTGACTCATTATCTTTTTCAGGAAAGTTAGCAAGCAAACAATTATCATTACCAATTTTCATTAATTCTAGATTAATACCTGAAACAAGACAGGGCAACTATCTGTGAACAAATTGATTGTAGATCAATCCCCGAAACAGGACGGGATGACCATCTACATGACGAACACTTCCTTCAGACCTCTGCTGGTTCAGTTTATATCAATCAATGGTTTATTCTGATTTCGTTCCGTTAGACACTTTCTCAGGTTTAGTTAAATCGCTCCAAAGGTTTATTCTGGTTCTTTTCCAGTTAAAGATTATTCAAGACCTCTGCTGGTTCAGTTTAAATCAATCAATGGTTTATTCTGATTCCGTTCCGTTAGACACTTTCTCAGGTTTAGTTAAATCGCTCCAAAGGTTTATTCTGGTTCTTTTCCAGTTAAAGATTATTCAAGACCTCTGCTGGTTCAGTTTAAATCGATCAATGGTTTATCATGATTTTGTCTTGGTAGACACTTTCTCTGGTTCAGTTTAAATCACTCCAAAGATTTATTCTATTTCTTTTCCAGTTAAAGATTATTCAAGACATTTGTTGGTTCAGTTTAAATCGATCAATGGTTTATCCCGTTTCCGTTCCGGTAGAAACTTTCTCTAGTTCAGTTTAAATCGCTCCAAAGATTTATTCTGATTTCTTCTCGAGTTAAAGATTATTCAAGACCTCTGTTGGTTCAGTTTAAATCACTCCAAAGATTTATTTTGATTCTTTTCCAGTTAAAGATTATTCAAGACATCTGCCGGTTCAGTTTAAATTGATCAATGGTTTACCCTGATTCCGTTCCGGTAGACACTTTCTCTGGTTCAGTTTAAATCGCTCCAAAGGTTTATTCTAATTTCTTCTCCAGTTAAAGATTATTCAAGACCTTTGTTGGTTAAGTTTAAATCAACCAAAGATCTATTATGATTCTTTTCCAGTTGAAGTCAAGCTTAGATTTAGTTCTAACTTTTGTCAACAATCACTTTTGGGTGGCATCTATAAGCCCATCTCCGACAAAATGGCATCTTTAAGCCCATTCCCTACACAAATCAACAACCACATCATTGAGTGCAAATTTATGGGCACTCTAGTGTTCAATCATCTTTCACCTTTAAGTCACGAATGGAGGACTCACCAATCTAACTCATCGGGTTTAAGAAGATTGAACAAGGGCAGCTGTTGTAACCCAAAATTTGCCTTCTCATTTCTCAAGATTTTTCTCACAAAATTCCTACTGGGCCAACGTTGCACAAGTACAATTGGATCATATTGATTTTTCAAGCACCAAGTCAAAGAGGAAAGTATTGAAAGAGCAAAAACAGATAAATTTGATTTTTTTTGACAAAATTGAAGAAAAACAAGCTTGCTTCGATTCATGCTTAGCTTCGATTAAACTCTCTCCTGCATGCTAGCTTCGACTGGGTTTTGCTTCCATTTGGAACAACTTCCTTCGATTCAGAAGGAAGGGGCCTCCTTTTGGTTTCCTTCGATTTAGAAGGTAGTGGCTTCATGCTGGCTTCTTTCGATTCAAAAGACAATGACCTTCTGAAAGCGTCCTTCGATTCATAAGGCAATGACCTTCTGAAAGTTTTCCTTCAATTCACAAAGCAGGGACCTCCTGCATGCATCTTTCTATTGGTTATGTGGCCCCCTTTTATGCAAGCTTTGGGTTACATCCTTCGTTTGGCCATATGACCTCTTGCGGGCAAATTTCGATTGGACAAAGAATATCTTCTCACAAAGCTTCGATTACACCAATGACCCCTTACAAGCTGGCTTTTGGTGCACATGGCAATGGTCTCCTGCAGCTTTCCTTTGATTCAGAAGCCAATGGCTTTCTGAAAGGTTTCCTTCAATTCACAAGGCAGAGACCTCCTGCATGCAAGTTTTGATTCCATCCTTGAAAACCTTTAACACAAATATTTTCTGCACTATGATATACCTGGGTGTACCATTCGAAGGACATGCATTGGAATGCATCGGTGCCCCTTTCAAAATATACATAACTGGCATATTCGAAGGACATGAACATGGTCCATTCGAAGGACATACATTTGCCCCATTCAAAAGACATGTATTGATGGATTTAAAAGGGCCTGCATGGGTGTTGCATTCAAAGTATATACCTTATTGGCCGATTCAAAGAAATTGCAAGTGATGCATACAAGGGATGCATATGGTCCCTTCAAGAGAGCACACACATTGGTTCAAAACGAGGGATACATAAAAGGCCCATTCGAAGGACACTTTGATTGGAAACAAATATTGTTGTCTAAAGAGAAGTCTGGTCGAAGGATGGGCCTAAGGGGTCAAGACAAAAGGTTGAAATATCCAAAGATGCTTGCTGGCCAGAGTCCTATGTGCTGCCAAGTCCAAGTCTGCTACACTGGCCACAACGCTCCAAAACCGCTGCACAGTAGTCCTGCTATGCTGCTCCTATATTTGCACCAATTTGGCATACAAAAACTACACCTCAAAGGCTACAAAAACAACATACCCAATTTGTTCAAATCTCTTTTATTTTCCCTCCCAAGTCTATGCCAACTTCACCTATAAATAAGATGTTCCACAACACATCTTAGGGGCCTTGAGGAGCTGAAAAAAAGTCTTGTTGTGAGAAAATTATCAAATTCTCAAAACTCTCAAACACTCTCAAACATTCTCAAACATTCAAACTCTAAAACTCTCAGATCCCTTCATGCATTAGTGAATCCTTCGATTCATTCCCTAACTGCAACATAATAATATTTTGATTCACTCCCTAGACTGTTACATAATAACCTTCGATTCACTCACCACTATCACACATCCACTTTTGATTCAGTGACTGCCCAAGCAAAGTAGCAAATGAACTAGCTTCAGGAAGGTTCCAGTGAAGCTCCATCCACCACCAAGGAAGTCATATACAGCTCCTTCGGTTAGCACTTCAAGAGGTAAGTTTCCTCTAAACTTGGAACTTTTAATTTAAATATCATTTGTACATGTAAATAAAAGGAAAATGTAGATATCCCATCTGGGAAGTTGACCATTCCTTAACTTTCGATTCTCACTGCCTATATGTTGAAAATCTCAACTCTGACTAGTTAGCCTTTAGATTTTAGTGCCCAATAAACTTGTGCTAACCCCTGGCCTGTAGATTTCAAAAGTTACCTTTGTTAGATTCATTTTCAAACTTTAGACAGGTTTTCTGTATCCTTCGATTGATTAAACACTGAAGCCTTTCGAATCTCAACTTGGGATTTTTTCATTCCTGCAATCGAAGGAAGAAGTTGGGTACTTCAAACGTTCAAAAACAAGCTCATCTTGTACCCAATTGAAAGAAGCGAAAAAGGGTGAATCGAAAGGTGCATCTCACGCTGACTTCCAGGCTCAAGTCGAAAGAGGCAAGAAAGGGCATAATCGAAGGGTGCATTTTGCCTAGATCGAAGAACCCGTTTACCTTATTTTATTTTGTTTTGTTTTTTTACATTTTTCTTGCTGTTCAATATGGTTGTAATAGCGTAAGACCTTATTTTTATCATTTTTACGACTTTATATAAAATGCTAGCAGTTAGAGTCTTGATTAAATGTTTATTGCTATTTTTATGAATATATTTTTTAATTGTTAATCACATTCATATGAATATGCTCATTCAATTTTAGTCAATGAACGTCTTGCAAATAAAACAGAAAAAGTAAAAACAAAAAGTTTGAGTTTTGAGATTTGTATTTTATTGATAGTTTGCCCATAAATATGCGATTTTGTATAAAGAGACATACATCCCAATAAGGGGAAATTGTCGTGAAATGAAAAGAGTACAAAGTGAAAACAAAACATATAGCTATATGGAAATAATCTCGTCGGGTTCCAACTCTGCTATTTCCCTTATGCCTTCAAGCATCTGATCCCTTGATGTCAGAAGAAAGTGATTGAATTGATCTGTACCGTTTGAACTTTGACATTGGTAATAAAGCTTGATGTAAGTGATCCAATTGGACATAGTCATACTCTTTAATAGCTAACTTTTTCCTGGACCGCCTTTTGGGTTTTCAGTCCACCGGGATACCCTTTTTTGCCCAAGCCTCCTTTTCAAGTTTTAGACTTTCCGGGTGTACAATCTTTTCATATATATCCCTAATTTTTGCCTGAACCTTTTTGGTTCGCCGGGATGCCCTTATTTTTTCTAGGCCATTCAACCTAGTGGGTCGTTTTCATACGTAGTATCTTTTAACTATGTTCGCATTTACAGGGTGCGGGAAATCTTCACCGTCCATGGTGGTTAATATCATAGCACCGCCAGAAAATATTTTCTTGATTACAAATGGCCCTTCATAAGTTGTAGTCCATTTGCCCCTGGGATCACCTTGCGGTAGAATGATGTGCTTTATTATCAAGTCACCAGCCTGATACACCCGATGTTTGATCTTTTTGTTGAATGTCTTGATCATACGTTTTTGGTACATCTGACCGTGACAGACAGCTGTAAGCCTCTTCTCGTTAATCAGGTTTAACTGGTCTAGCCTGGTATGAATCCACTCGTCTTTGTCCAAGCCTGCATCTTTCATGATTCTCAAAGAAGGAATCTGAATTTGGATAGGTAGGACGACTTCCATACCATAGACCAGAGAGAATGGAGTTGCCCCGATTAATGTTCTAGCCGAAGTGTGATAGCCATGGAGAGAAAACGGTAACATCTCATGCCAATCTTTGTAGGTCACAACCATTTTCTGTATGATCTTCTTTGTGTTCTTAACGGCGGCTTCCACTTGCCATTCATCTTTGGTGGATACAGAGAAGAGTTGTGGTGTTTGATCTTGAATTGCGTGCAAAGTTCGGTGATCATAGTGTTGTTAAGGTTGGTAGAATTGTTTTTGATAATCCTCTCAGGAATTCCATACCGAAAGATAAGGTTATTCTTTATGAACCGGACGACTACATTCTTAGTAACATAGGCGAACGAGGCTGCTTCAGCCCACTTTGTAAAGTAATCAATGGTGACGAGCATGAAGTGATGCTTGTTAGAAGCAGTAGGCTTGATTTCTCCTATCATATCAATGCCCCACATTGTGAATGTCCAAGGAGCGGTCATGATGTTCAGAGGTACTGGAGACACATGAACTTTATCAGCATAAATTTGGCACTTATGTCAAGTTCTCGAGTGGTGGTGATAGTCAATTTCCATAGTCGACCAATAGTAACCAGCTCTCAAAATATTTTTAGCCATAGTATGTCCACTGGAATGAGTACCAAAGACGCCTTCGTGCATATCTTACATAATTTCTTCTGCTTCCTTCTTGTCCATACAACAAAGCAGGGTTGAATCATGATTACGCTTGTATAAAATCACATTGCTCGAGAAGAACTTAGCCGAGAACCTATGTAGGAATTTCTTGTCATTGATCGATGCCCCTTCTGGGTATTCTTGAGCTTCAAGGTAACTTTTCATTTCATGAAACCATGGTTTTTCTTCTACTTCATCACTGTCAATTTCATAACAGTGTGCCAGTTCTTCTAATCTTTCAATGGTATTTCTAGGAGCCTCGTTGTCCCATCTGACCTTGAACATGGATGACATGGTAGCCAATACGCCCGCCAACTGATTCTCTTCTCTTGTTATATGCTCAAAAGTAATCTCTCTGAAATGAGAAATCAAGGTTAGCAGAAGTTCCTAGTAAGGAATAAGATTCAGATGCTTCGTATCCCATTCTCCCTTGACCTGACTGATCACTAGGGCCGAGTCTCCATATACGCTTAAGAACTTGATTCTCAGGTCAATAGCAGCTTTAAGATTGGCAGTAATCCTTACAGGACCCTTAGAAGTGATCCTGAAAGGAGTACCGGAGACTGTTGTACCCCAATTTTTGCCCCTAAGATTCCCCTATCCTATCATGTCAACTTGATCATAACAAAATCACATTAGGGTTGGTTCTTCCTCTTTTTTCTATCTCCTATCTTTAAGTTTGCTCTTGAGGAATCTCCAAGCACCTTAGTTGTGTACTTTGTATATGCGTTGATAATTAACCTCTAACCAAAATACAAAAAGATACTTTTCTTTGTCTTTGCAAAATTGTGTTTTGTAGGTACCGAGTCAAAGCATCTGACGAATAAGGTTTTCCGGTATTAAAATTTTTCATTTTTGTTTTCCTATACAATCGATTTCTACCATAGTGCAATCGATTGCTTAGCATATTGTGCACAATCTTTGAGAAAAGTGTATTTTTAGCCTTCAAAAATATTTTTTTTAGTATGTATCGACACATACGTGTTATGTGTCGACCCATACAAGACAATCAATTATGTAATGTGTCGAAAAGGCAGCTTGTATCGATCCATAGAGGCTTGTGTCGACTCATCCTGTTTTGTCTAACTAGCATGTGTCGACACATACATGTTTTGTGTCGACTCATGCAAAGTGATTAATTTTGTAATGTGTCAAAAAGGCAGCTTGTATCGATCCATAGAGGCTTGTGTCGACTCATCCTGTTTTGTATAACTAGCATGTATCGACACATACATGTTATGTGTCGACTCATGCAAATTGATTGATTCTATATTATGTTGAGATAGTAGCTTGTATCGATCCATAGAAGCTTGCGTCGACTCATAATGTGTTATACAACTAGAATGTGTCGATGCATACGACTCTTGCATCGACTCATGCTATGTTATACAACTAGAATGTGTCGATGCATACGACTCTTACGTCGACTCATGCTACGTTATACAAATAGAATGTGTCGATGCATACGACTCTTGTGTCGACTCATAGCAGCAAAACACACGTGATTTTTGAAAAAAGCCAGCAATTTCAAAATTGTCATCTTTTTGGCTCCAATTTTTCTGCATAATTTGAAAATTATATCATTAATTCGATTTTTGGCTCCAAGAATCAATTACCAAATTACCACTAATCCCAATCCTAAACTCTATAAATAGAGCCCTCATCTCATTCAAATTTCAAGCTTTTGATAGCCAAAATCACTTTGCTAAAAAATCTCTCAATTCTCTCCAACTACCAAATTCACTTAAAGCTCCATTTTCAAAAAGTTAGTAAGCTTTGCATTGAAGCTTACTAATATTTGAGCTAAACCTTCATCCAAACACTTTTTCTTCATCAATTCTCTACATCCAAGCTTGGCAATTGATTCTTGTGGTTGAATTGAAGCAAATTCTTGAAGTTGTTTTGATAATTCTCTAGATCTACCTTTGGTAAGTTGGATAATTCATCTTTCACAATGTGATCTCTTGGTGATCTTTGGGATTGATTCATTGAGAATTATTTTGTGATTCCAATGGTGTTATTTTCTCATAATTTGATGGAATTTTCGTGCTCAATTGGATCCATGATCATAAGATGTTTGATGGAAAGTTTGAACAAGAAATTGGCCTTTTAAAATGCTGTTTTGCTGCCTGTAACAGTGTGCAATCGATTGCACAGAAGCAATTTTGCACAAATTTTTGAAAACTGTACTGTGTAAATCGATTTACACAGTAGTTCAATCGATTTACACAGGGACAGAATGCATTTTTTTCCTTTTTTGGGGGCAGCTTTGATCCAAAAAATTTTTTTCTACTCACTCCTTTGATTGTTGGTTTGGATTGCAATTTTAAATGTCCAATTTGTCTTTAAACTCAATGGACTTTGTGATGTAGATGAAGTTGGATAAATGTTCATCAATTCAAATCTACCTAAGAGTGAATTATTTAATTCATTTTTGGTGCTTTGGATTAATGATATGTTTAGTGCTTTAATCCATCTAGAGGAGTGGTTGAATTTAAAGATGAAAGAATTTTGAAATGGTGATCCAAATTAGCTTATCATTCCCCTACCTTTTCATCTTATCCCTTTCTTTTTTTAATTGTGCTACATGTTAAGGGATGGTGATCTCTATATCATTTATCCAAACATGAAGTACATAGATTGCTATTGACCGGCCTCAAAATAGGTGCGACTTCTACATAAGTCCACTTACGATTGCTTAACATAGCGCTAAATTTTGTCCCGATTCGAATAAATGATCATTCGTGGCCCAAACTTATGATTGCAAGCCCAAGTATGTTAATTTGATCTCTTTGATCTAATAACCTTGAGATTCATTGTGTGGAGGCTTTGGTTCTACCAATCCTCTAATGGATCTATAACACCTTTGGTCAATGCGGATCACTTAAACATCGTTGATCATTAAATTTTACTTTTGAGGATTCCAAAATGCATGATATACTTGACAAAAAGCAAATGCAACTTATTGTGTGGAGGTTTTGGTTATACCAATCCTCTAATGAGTTCCAAATGCAAGTTTCAAGATGGTCATCCAACTAACCACTAATTTCTAATAATTGACTTTACTTTATGCTTTTATTTTTTATGCTTTATGTACCATTTAATTTAAGCATTTACATTTCATGCCATTTTTTTTTATTTTTTCTCACTTGAGCATTTATTCTTATGCCATTTTTATTTTGCTCACTTGAGCATTTACTTTTATGTCATTTTTATTTTGCTCACTTGAGCTTTTCTTTTCCTTTTAAAGACACCTAATAATCAACATGAACCATAAAAATCTTTAATGATACTTGGACTATTTGTTTACTATCCTTGGCATTATGGAGTATTGGACTTCTTGGACTTAGGATTAGAAACCTTGGCCTATCTTGGAGACCTTGTGATCTTATCTGATTATTTTGTGTGGAGTTCTTGAGGTTTACCTCAAGACATTGGGTTGTTTTTTTGTTTTGTATGCAGGTTTTTGTGATTACACCCTTTGTTTGTAATCTGGAATTCACCCGTATACAACCGTTACTCTGCCCAATTTTTGCGAAGACCTAATACACTTGAAGTTTGGTTCTCTCAAGAGGTCTATTATCTTTGCTTGCTTGGTTTCAATCCTAAGAATGGGAATTCTATATTGACTCATAATGTCAAGTATTGGTTTCTTAATGGTTAGATGGTTCTTATCCCTGGCTTTTACCTTATGCTTTAGGATAGTCTCTTCATCTCCTCCCATCTTCTTTAATTTCAAAAATCTTCTCCCTCCTTTTAAAAGTTCTTCTTATTTCTAAACTTGAAACACTTTCATAATAAACTTAGACTTAGGTCCATGCATTTTCAAAACATTTTCATAAATAAATTTCAATCAATTTAATAATACCTTGACATTTTTGTGAGAAGACTAAAAGTCAATCAATCTCATTTAAAACCATTCTTGCCACTTTGGATTTTTATTTTAAAATCTTTCTCAAAAGATTAGACTCTTGTCAATCCTTGTAGTGATGCAAACAACTATACTTCTACAATATGTAGTAAACAGAGATATTTTCCACTTGGGTGTTGAGTGAGGCATTGTTGATTTTAAAATCCAAGCCATATCCTAAACTTTGAGATGATGCAAATTCTCCTTTCTCATGATTGTGGGTAGTAAGTATGTTTTCCACACGGACAATGACGATGATGTCTTATCTCTTAAAATTAACCAACACACTTGTGTTTCAAATTTTTTAAAAGAGGAACTATGTGGACCCTGATCCCCTATTGCACGAAAGGTGGTACGTAGGCACTAAAGGTTCACAACCGCGGAGGGTGCAAAAATCATAAAAATAATTCTTTTCTCACCTCCACCATCCATTTTATATATAACACATTTTTATAGCCAAAATATACATATTTTTCAAAGAGGTTCCTGCAGAGTACCGTAGATGTTTAGGGTGCTAATACTTTCCCTTTGCATAACCAACCCCCTTACCTTGAATATTTCCCCCTTTTTTTGGGTTATTCTCTCTTTTCCCATTCCTTTGGAAACAATAAAGTGCGGTGGCGATTTTTATTTTGATTTGTATAAAGTCTAGTCAATCCAATGGCTTAGTCTTGAACATTTCTACCACTACAGAAAAATGGAGACTCTGGTGGGGAAAGATTGACCTCTTGTTGGTCCATCCCTAAGTGGGTTGAGCCTATCTTTGTTTATATCTATATATGTGTTATTGTGTTTATGTGTTATATTTTGTATATATGTTTGTCTAGATTTTCCTGGTTTACAGGGTGCTTGGTGATTACTCATAAGTCCTATACCCGAACTTGGGAAAACTTTAAGATAGGACGGGCGGTATAGTCATGTTAAATTTGAGGGAATAATCCCAAAAAAGGAGGCATGAGATCCCCCACTCAGTGGAGGCCGCTTTAACTGTAGTGTCGTTTACCGAGTAATCGGGAAGACGTACTACTTTCAACCTGGGAGCCTGCTAAAGCTGAGGACTGTAGATTACCTAACCCATCTTGGCCTTTTAGGTGTAGTGCGGAAGCTATGACAGAGTAATCCAGAAATAGTTGTCACGCGATACTACGCTCGGACGAGTCTTTCTTACGAATATTACTAATTACCGAGTTAATCGGGAAGTTGGTAATATCCGAAGGAAGGATGTAGACTCTGGGAACCTCTTAGAACCTTGTTCGGCAGGTGATAACTTTTTAGACCAATAACTTATGGGTAGTACCTTTGACCTCATGCTCGTGACGTTGAACCTATGAACCCTATATGTGTGATCTTGTGTGTGATTGTTGCATCATGCATCCATGCACTCATAAGCATCTTTTGAAGAAAACAATATTTCAAGGGATTTAAAGGTTGACTATTTGTGAATATCTCATGTACTTTAAAACCATGGATTATGGAAAGAGAAAGACCTGGAAATACAGTTCCAAGGATCCCAAGATAGATGAGTTGATCATTCTAATTCCAGAGATCGAGTGTTCTACAGACTTTCGGAAGAAGTATGGATCCATTATTCCTCTCATGAAGCTGAAGATGAAGGAGGGTATTCTCTCAACTTTGGTCCAGTTCTATGATACGGTGCACCACTGCTTTACTTTTCCCGATTATTAGTTGATGCCAACACTGGAAGAGTATTCTTATCTATTGGATTTACCTGTTACCGATCGTGTTCCTTTTACTGGTTTGGAGGGTTAGCCAAAACCACATGAGATTTCTGCTTTGATTCATCTGGGGAAGTCTGAGGTGGAAGCCCATATGACTGCCAAAGGAGGGATTAGAGGATTACCAGCTCAGTTCTTATTGGAGAAAGCTCGTTACTTTGCCAGGATGAAGAGTACAGTTGCTTTTGAGGCCATCTTTGCTTTACTCGCCAATGGATTATTCTTATTTCCTAATGTGGACAAGTTTGTCGACATTAACACTATCAGGATTTTCATGATTGGAAACCTGGTTCCTACACTGTTGGGTGGTGTTTATTACTCTGTTCATCTTCAGAGTTCCTATCATGGGGGGATGATTATCTGTTGCACGCCTTTGTTGTACCGGTGGTTTATCTCTCATATGCCTCAGTCTGATGCTTTTTGGGATGTCAAGAAGGAACCCCGTTGGGCTCCTAAGATCATGGCACTTACTCACTCGAATATTGATTGGTATCATCGAGCTTACTAGGATGTGGAGATTATTGACAATTGTGGTAGTTTCCCATATGTGCCTCTTCTTGGTACAAAGGGAGGAATTAACTATAACCCTATTCTTGCACGGAGACAGCTTGGTTACCCGATGAGGGATAAACCGAATAGTATTCATTTGAGTAGTTTCTTTCTGAAGGAAGGAGAAGACCACAAGGAAGCTAGGGAGCAGATTGTGAAGGCCTGGCGTCACATTCATAAGAAGAGTAGGAAAGATTTGGGACCTAGAGGTGCTGTTTCTTTGGAGCCATATCTTCAGTGGGTCCGATCGAGAGCCATTCAGTTGAAGATGCCGTATACTCGGGAGACACCCATGCCTGATTTGTTTGCGAAGACCACTTCTCCCTTTTTAGATGATCTAGAAGAGCTGCAGCTTGCTTTGGTTAGGATGCAACAGGAAAGGGATGCTTGGAAGAACAAGTTCCAGACTTTAGAGAGTTCCTACAGAGTAGACCTGAAGGAGAAAGATGATTTGATCAAGATCCTTGAGAGTCGAGCGGTGGAGTCTATGGAGAGGAAAGGGGATTTATTTTCTCCTAAGCCTCAAACAGGTGTTGATTACTCACTTCTTGCTTCAGATGATTGGAAGGAGGTCGCCATCATACATGTGGAAGAAAACCAGAGGTTGAGGGCTCAGATTGTCAGGCTCATAGGGAAGCACCAGCATACAGATTGATCTCCATTAGTTCCTCTTCTCAGGATTTTAGATTGTATTTTCATCTTGTACTTGGGATCATTGAAACTTGTAATCCATTTTGAAGTTATTATAATAAAAAAAATTAGTATTTCAAAAGCTTTATTACTTGGATGTTTGCAATATGTCTATAAACCATAATTCCCTTGAAATATTAAATGATAAAGTAAAAATAATCGTATGCATTGCATATCATGCATCATATTGCACATATTTCTTGCATTTGTTATGCATATATAGGTTTCTTACCCGGCTTCTTTACTTCACTCAGCAAGCTAACTCGTCACTACAACACTTGGGATAATTTCAAAAAGAAGATGGATAACTTAGAACAGGAGAATCGTGAGCTGCGCGAAGAAGTTTCCGCTTTGAAGGCTGGCTTGACCAACTTGACTACTCTGATGGAAGCTCTGGTGGTTGCTCAGAATCAACCACCGAGTGTTCAACCTCAACCAACAAGGGCAAATGCTGAAGTTCCTACTGTTCCTGTATCTGTTACTCCGGCTGTTGTTCAAAACCGTATGCCTCAAGGTTATCCGTGGGGAATGCCAGAGAATTTTGCACCTGGAGGTTTCAATCTTGGCCCTCAAGATGCTCCAGTGGTTCAAAATGTTGTTCCTCCTGCACCTCTTGTGGTGCATACTGTTCCTGCTGTACCTCCTTTGGTGAATTTGGTTCCGTTTGTTAATGAAGATATTTGTCGTCCTTTCCCTCTGCCGAGTGAAGACTTGGGTCTTTATGACAGAATGGATGATTTTCAAGAGCAGTTTGATAGAATGCAAAGAGAGATGAAGGCTCTTAGGGGAAAGGAGTTATTTGGGAAGAATGTGAATGAGTTGTGTTTGGTCCCGAATGTTAAAGTGCCTGCTAAGTTCAAGGTCCCAGAATTTGAGAAGTACAAGGGCAACACTTGCCCTCGTGCTCATTTGGTGATGTATGTAAGAAGAATGTTACCCACACTGATGATCAGCGTCTGCTGATTCACTTTTTCCAGGATAGTCTGACCGGCACAGCGTTGAAATGGTACATGAGTTTAGACAGCGCCAACATCCATACTTTTAATGATTTGGGAGAATCATTCATTAAACAATACAAGTACAATGTGGACATGGCGCCTGACCGTGACCAGCTTAAGGCCATGGTTCAAAAAGACAGAGAATCGTTCAAAGAGTATGCACAGAGATGGCGCGAAGTGGCTGCACAAGTGATTCCTCGCATGGAGGAGAAAGAAATGACTAAGATTTTTCTGAAGACGCTAGGCGCTTTCTACTACAAAAGAATGGTAGCAAGTGCCCCAAGTGATTTTACAGAGATGGTAGGAATGGGTGTGCGCCTAGAAGAGGCAGTAAGAGAAGGCCGTTTAAAAAAGGGTGAAGGATCTGGAGGGGTGAAGAAGAAATCTTATGGGTTTACAAAGAAGAAAGAGGGGGATACAAATGTTGTTATGCAAGAGAGAAGGGTAAACGCTCCTAGAAAGAATTATCAGCGTCATCAGCAAGTCGCCTCAGTTACTCCTGTTATGAATTCCGCTTCCGACTACCGTTGCTTATCAGAGACCGTCCCAGCAGGGGAATCAAGGGTATAATCAGAGAAGGGAGAACTATGATCCTATTCCCATGAGCTATGCAGAGCTACTACCAGCATTGATTCAGAAGAAGTTGGTCCAGACACGACCACCTCCCGCCATACCATCACCATTGCCTTGGTATTACAAAGCAGACCAGACGTGTGCCTTTCATTAGGGAGCACCAGGGCATAGTGTTGAGAATTATTATCCTTTGAGGACTGAAGTGCAAAGGTTGGTGAAGTCTGGAATTCTATCTTTCAAAGATGTGGGACCTAATGTGAAAGACAATCCTCTACCCAAGCACGGGGGAGTGAATGCTGTAAATATGGTGGCCGGTTGTCCAGGCGACTTTCGAATTTTTGACATTAATCTGGTTAGAGGATATTTGGTGAAGATGCACGCAGACCTCTGTGAATTCATTTATTATACACATGACCACGCCGGTTGTGCTATTTGCAGTACATATATACAGGGTTGCGAGAAGATAAAGGCTGATTTACAGGAGATGATGGATGAAGGTTTAATCCATATCATCAGACCTAGGGCGGAATATGAATAGGAAGTGAATATGGTTTCTGGATGTCTGGGTGAATTCAGAATTTTTGATGTGGATCATTTGAATGAGGATATAGTATATTTGCATGCTACCTTTTGTCATACTGCTGGTCAGGTGGAACACCAATATGGGTCTTGCATAGTTTGTTGTCGAAACTCCCGAGGATGTTCTATTGTGAGGGAAGGTGTTCAGTTGTTGTTAGACAATGGAACTATCAAGATCACAGGTCAGAGAAATTATTATCACGAGATTGATATGGTTGAAGTTTTTTTTATGGAAGAAGAGTCAGAGGAAGAGTATGCCTCCGTAGATGAGTATTTCTCTTCAGACGAATATTTGTTTGCCAGGAATGACTTTTTGATGTCTGATTGTGTTGAGGAAGGGGTAAACGTCAGTATACCTTTTTTTGGTGCACCCACTCATCTTGAGGTGGAGTACCATAGCAAACCAGCTGTTACCCCATTGGTAATTAGTCTTCCAGGTCTTGTTCCCTATAAATCAGACAAGGTTGTGCCTTACAAATACAACGCTACAATCTTAGAAGATGGGGTGGAAATTCCCATCTAGCCAATGCCAGATGTTGGAAATATAACTGATAATAGCAGGGTGACCCGTAGCGGTCGTGTGTTTGCACCATTTTTTTGAAAAGATGTTGTTGCTGGAAAGAAAATTGTTGAGAACGATGAGCCTAAGAAGGCTATAGGAGAGACTAGTGGAGCTACATTAGAGAAAGAAGTGGATGATATTTTGAAGATAATTAAGATGAGCGACTACAAAATTGTAGATCAGCTATTGTAGACTCCTTCAAAGATATCTATTCTAGCTTTATTGATGAATTCCTCTTCTCATAGAGAATCACTGATGAGAGTACTAGACCAAGATTTTGTGGAGAATGACATGCCATTAGATCAATTCAGCAGCATAATTGGAAACATTATGTCATGTAAAAATTTGAGTTTCTGCGATGAATAGTTACCAGATGAAGGGAGGAATCACAACTTGGCCCTCCACATATTTATGATCTGCAAGAATGATTCGTTGTCCAATG
The DNA here is from genome assembly GCA_948472305.1 of Vicia faba. Taxonomy (NCBI): domain Eukaryota; kingdom Viridiplantae; phylum Streptophyta; class Magnoliopsida; order Fabales; family Fabaceae; genus Vicia; species Vicia faba. The sequence goes on along the minus strand of OX451741.1, from coordinate 1,517,026,049 downwards.
TGCTAATTGATAACGGATCCACGTTGAATGTTATACCTAGGAGTACCCTCATGAAGTTAAAGTATCAAGGAGCACATATTCGCCTGAGTAGCATCATTATGAAGGCTTTTGATGGGTCGAGGAAGTCTCTCATCGGTGAAGTGGACATGCCCATCCATATAGGACCACATTTGTTCTTGATAACCTTCCAGGTTATGGACATTATTCCCGCATATAGTTGTTTTCTGGGACGACCATGGATACACGAAGCAGGGGCTGTCACTTCAACTCTGCATCAGAAGTTGAAGTTTATGCGCAAACGGAAGGTGGTGATCATAAATGGGGAGCAGGCGTTGTTGATATCCCATTTATCCTCTTTCAGTATTGTAGAAGCGGATGAGGTTGTTGTTGGAACCCAGTTCCAAGCCCTATCTATTGACAACGTAAGGAGGAATGAGAATTATGTGGTTTTGCTGAAGGACGCGCAGCAGGTTGTGTGCAATGGTCATAATGCAGTTTGGGGACAACTTGTGGATCCACCCGTGAACAAAAATAGAACTGGTTTGGGTTTCTCTTCGAAGAATGGAAAAGGCGAAAGTTTGAAGTCAAAGTCTTATGTGAACAGTTATCATGATGTTTTCCGCATCGGAGGCTACCTCCATCCAATTGGTTCTGGAATTAATGTTGTTGAAGAGGATGAAGCATAGCAGGAAGTACCGAATTATGTGACGCATGGAGTCCAAGTTTAAAACTGGGTCACCATTGATGTTCCTTCTTGCATACATGTTTCAAAGTAATTTGTTTTGGTAATCTGTTTCTTTCTTTTGAAAAGCTTTCACTCTGCCCAAGGTGAAAGTATTGTATGGGCTTATCTGTTTGCTTTGATTTTTAAGATCATTAATAAAAGTTGTCTTTGCTTCCAAAAAAATGTCTTTATTTTCTGCTTTTTCTTGGGAAATGGTAATAAAAAAAAGAACCCTTTCAAAATAAATAATAACTGAAAATTAATTTGCATGATCACTTGTTATATGTGTCAGTTTCTAAAAGCAATCATAAATCACATGTGCAGATTAACTAAAAAACCTGTTGAATACAATGACCCTGCACCCTCTCCCAACTTTGAATGTCCTGTGTTTGGGGATGAAGAAGAAGATTATGGTGAGATTCCAGAAGAGGTCTCACGGTTGCTTGAGCACGAGGAAAATACCATTCAGCCATATAAGGAGCCTTTGGAAGTGATTAATTTGGGTTCAGAAGAAGATCCGAAGGAAATTAAGATTGAAGCATCGTTGCATCCTGATGTGAAGAGCGGGTTGATTGAGCTGTTGAAAGAGTATGTGGATATTGTCGCTTGGTCTTATCAAGATATGCCTGGTCTAGATACAGACATTGTCGAGCATCGTTTGCCGTTGAAGCTAGAGTGTCCGCCAGTTAAACAAAAGTTGAGAAGAACCGACCCAGATATGGAAGTAAAGATCAAAGAGGAGGTCCTAAAGCAGATTAATGCTGGTTTTCTTGTGACGTCAGTGTATCCTCAATGGATTGCCAATATTGTCCCAGTACCGAAAAAAGACGGAAAAGTCCGCATGTGCGTAGATTACAGAGATCTAAATAAAGCTAGTCTGAAAGATGATTTTCCATTGCCTCACATTGACATGTTAGTGGACAGCACAGCAAAATTCAAGGTATTCTCGTTCATGGACGGATTTTCCGGGTATAATCAAATAATAATGGCTCCAGAGGACATGGGAAAAACAACGTTTATCACACCCTGGGGAACATTCTGTTACAGAGTGATGCCCTTCGGGTTGAAGAACGCTGATGCAACGTACCAGAGGGCTATGACAACCCTATTCCATGATCTGATGTACAAGGAAATTAAGGTATATGTTGATGATATGATTGCAAAACCCCAAACTGAATAAGGGCATATAAAAGATTTGTTGAAGTTGTTTCAGCGTTTGAGGAAGTATCGTCTCCGCTTGAATCCAAATAAATGCACCTTCGGAGTTAAATTAGGGAAATTGTTGTGTTTTATCGTTAGCCAGAAAGGAATTTAAGTTCACCCTGATAAAGTCAAAGCAATTCAAGAAATGCCAGCACCAAGAACTGAAAAACAAGTCAGGGGTTTCCTCGGGCGTTTGAATTATATTTCCAGATTCATTTCCCACATGACTGCAAAGTGTGAACCGATCTTTAAGTTGTTAAAGAAAGATCAAGGTTGTGTGTGGACGGATGACTGCCAAAGGGAATTTGAGAGTATTAAAGAGTATATGCTTGAACCTCCTATCTTTCTCCCTCCCGTAGTAGGAAGACCGTTGATTATATATCTAATAGTGATAGATAAATCCATGGGTTGTATTCTGGGACAACAGGATGAAACAGGAAAGAAAGAGTTCTCCATTTATTATCTCAGCAAAAAGTTCACTGATTATGAGTCGCGATATTCCATGATAGAAAATATGTGTTGTGTTTTGGCCTGGGCGGCAAAGCGTTTGCGGTAGTATATGTTGAATCATACCACTTGGTTGATCTCCAAAATGGATCCAATCAAGTATATTTTTGAGAAGCCTGCTCTTGCTGGGAGAATTTCCCGCTAACAGATGTTGTTATCTGAATATGATATTGAGTACCGCACTCAAAAAGCTATCAAAAGTAGTGTGTTAGCAGATTACCTTGCTCACCAGCCGGTGGAAGATCATCAGTTTGCAGAATATGAATTCCCCGATGAGGATGTAATGTTCCTGAAAGTGAAAGATTGTGATGAAACATTGCCTGAGGAAGGCCCCGACCCTGAATCTCGTTGGAGTATGATATTTGATGGAGCGGTGAATGCTTATGGTAAAGGAATTGGTGATGTGATCATCACTCCTCATGGATCGCACATTCCTTTTACTGCAAGGTTAACATTTGATTGCACTAATAATATGGCGTAATATGAGGCTTGCATCATGGGTCTTGAGTAAGCTATTGATCTCAGAATCAAAATTCTAGATGTGTATGGTGATTCAGCTTTGGTAATAAATCAGATTAAAGGAGAATGGGATACTCGTCACATTGGCTTGATCCCTTACAAAGATTATGCTAGAAGATTACTACCTTTCTTCAATAAAGTTGAATTCCATCACATTCCTAGAGATGAAAATCAAATGGCGGATGCTCTGGAAACTCTGGCTTCCATGTACTAAGTGAATACTTGGAATGATATACCTCGTATTACAGTTCGACGGCTGGATAGGCCCGCTCATGTGTTTACGACAGAGGAGGTAGCAGATGAAAAACCTTGTTATTATGACATCCAGTATTTTCTTCAGACTCAGGAATACCTGATTGGTGCATCGAGGAAAGATAGAAAGACACTAAGAAGATTGGCAGGCAGTTTCTTCCTCAGTGAAAATGTGTTATACAAGAGAAATTATGACATGGTCTTGCTCAGATGCGTGGATAGACACGAAGCAGACATGTTGATGCATGAGATTCATGAAGGTTCATTTAGCACTCATGCTAATGGACATTCGATGGCTAAAAAGATGCTAAGGGCAAGCTATTATTGGTTGACAATGGAATCTGACTGTTACAAATTTGCAAAGAAGTGCCATAAATGCCAGATTTATGCAGACAAGGTCCATGTGCCTCCGACACTTCTCAATGTGATTTCCTCCTCGTGGCCTTTCTCTATGTGGGGTATAGACATGATCGGGATGATAGAACCCAAATCTTCGAATGGACACTGTTTCATCTTTGTAGAAATTGACTACTTTACCAAATGGGTAGAGGTTGCATCTTATGCCAATGTTACCAAACAGGTGGTTGTGCATTTCATCAAAAACAATCTTATATGCTGGTATGGTGTGCCGAGTAGAATCATCACTGACAATGGCTCGAATTTGAACAACAAGATGATGACAGAACTGTGTGAAGAATTCAAGATTGTCCATCACAATTCGTCTCCATACAGGCCAAACATGAATGGGGCTGTTGAAGCTGCTAATAAGAATATCAAGAGAATTATCCAGAAAATGGTTGTTACTTATAAGGATTGGCATGAAATGCTCCCTTTTGCTCTACATGGATATCGAACATTTGTCCGCACTTCAACAGGAGCAACCCCGTTCTCCCTGGTATATGGAATGGAAGTTGTACTCCCTGTTGAGGTAGAGATTCCCTTGTTGCGTGTGATAATGGAAGCCAAGTTGACAGAGGCTGAATGGATCCAGAATAGGTTTGACCAATTGAATTTGATTGAAGAGAAGAGAATGACAACTTTGTGTCATGGGAAGTTATATCAGAAAAGAATGAAGAAAGCATTTGATAAAAAGGTCAAACCTCATGAATTCAGAGAAGGCGACCTCGTGCTCAGGAAGATCATGTCTTTTAACACTAATTCTAGGGGCAAGTTGACTCCCAATTTTGAAGGCCCGTATGTTGTCAAGAAAGCCTTCTCTGGGGGTGTATTAATTCTTGAAACTATGGATGGCGAGGAGTTCCCACGTCCCATGAATGTTGATGCAGTCAAGAAATACTTTGCCTAAAGAAATAAAAGAACATCTTGCTAAGTTGAAAACCCGAAAGGGCAGCTTAGGCAAAAAGGAGCGTCTCGGTAGGCTAAAAACCTGAAAGGGTGGTCTAGGCAAAAATTAGAGACATAAACAGAATAAATTTCCCGCTAAGTTGAAAACCCGCAAGGACAGCTTAGGCAAAAGTTAGGGATTTTTCTTGGCAAGTAACTACGTCAGACAAGACTTGATCGTTGAAGCAACAATCTTCTCGGATCCTCACCATACTTCAACAAAAGCTGCTTCTCAGGATTTCAAAAGTAGTTAGGGGGAATGGTGGTCATTGTATCTCAATGTATCTTTTCCATTATATATTACCATTTCCAAAACTTTGTAATCATCCATGGAGTCTCGCCATTCGCAGACTACCATTTTATTAATGAAATTCGAGCTTTTGCCCAATTCTTTGTGTTCTTATTTTTATTTAGCTTGCAAAGACTCCATTTATTACTGATAATAATTTTTAAAGCAAAAAGATTAAAAAGCAAAATTTACTTTTCAAAAAAAAGGGAGATCTTCACAATTCAATTTACTTTGGGATTTGTGATGAAACAATGACAACAAAAATGGCGATCCCAGGAATGAACAAACTCCGGTTGTTTTAAGAAGATTTACTTCCTTCATGAATGTTTTTCTCAGGTCATCTTGTTGGTATGTGCGCAATCTTTGTGTGTTTCTCAGATAGTTAAAGACGATACCAGTGGGTGCAAGGTACAATATTAGGTTTGTGATCCCATTATCCCCGGCCAAGTCTTGGTTCGCTTTTGATTTTGGGTTTGCATGGTCAGAAGCCTCCGTCCCAGATTCCCCAACGAAGTTTTCCCTTATATGAAGAAAGGTTTTATTCCCTTGGTGTGCTAAGATATCGCTCTTTTTGCAATATTGGCATTAGTGTTGACTTCTTGATTTCCCGGGAAGGCTATCCCATGGCATATTTTGTCGGAATAGGTTTTCATGATGTAAAGTTTCAATCTGCATCTTTCCCCAGGGGGTAGGCTTGAATTTCCCAGTGAAGTTTGATTGTCTCGGCATCAGTCTGCTTTATTTGAGGCTGGTCTTGTAATCTCCAGTAGGCATGTTGCTTTTGAAAAACTGGTTTCTCCAATGAAACCGGAAGAAAGATGTTCTATCCCGGTATCTGTTTGATTTAGCTACATCCGGATTATGTTTATCCTCAGTGAAGTTAGGACAGGCAATAGGTTTGGTTTCCGCAGTTGCTTTTACCTTTATTGGATTGATCTTTCTGGTTGAAGTTTAGCCCAATGTTGTTGGTACCTGAGGCGGTTTTGTTTGTTTGTACTGATTATGTATCCTTTTACCAGCATATGCACGATATCACTCATACATTCATACATGCATCATGCATTGCTACAAATCATTTTTTATTGAAATTGTGTTCTAACCTTCCTGCAGCGCTCCTTGCTTAGGTGGATTTGGTTTTCCCTCTTGAGTTTATTTCTCGAAGGATGTATCATTGTTGGCCGTCTTGTTCCAGTTTGTTTCTAATTGGATTCTTGGTTGCATGACGATATTATTTACTTTGGATTTTTGAGAACTTTGAGTTTTGGTTTGTGCATTTATTTTGCACGAGAAGACTTTATCTCCTCAGTAGGAATAATGTGGCATTTCCCCAGGAATTCATATCTCTTTCCCCAGGAAGTCATATCTCTTTCCCCAGGAAGTCATATCTCTTTCCCCAGGAAGTCATATCTCTTTCCCCAGGAAGTCATATCTCTTTGCAATTCCCCTTGACAATGAGTGGAAGTCTCTTTATTTGAGATAAGCTTACATATTACCCTTTCCAGGAAGAGTGCCTTGGTTAAAGAAGAAGTTGAGACCCGTTCTAGGTGAAACATCAGAATTTTGGGGAAAACTTGATATATTTTCTCTTTCTACCTTCAGTGAACTTTGGTAGTACATCGGCAGTGAACGTTGGTGTTTGTTATATTTTTGCTATCTTTAGTGAACGTTGATAGTTCATCGTCAGTGAACGGTGATGATATGATATTTTCTCTTTCTACCTTCAGTGAATGTTGGTAGGACATCGGCAGTGAACATTGGTGTTTGTTATCTTTTTGCTATCTTCAATGAACGTTGATAGTTCATCGTCAGTGAACAGCGGTGATATGATATTTTCTCTCTACCTTCAGTGAATGTTGGTAGTACATCGGCAGTGAATGTCGGTGTTTCTTATCTTTTTTCTATCACCAGTGAACGTTGATAGTTCATCGTCAGTGAACGGAGGTGGTATGATATTTTCTCTTTCTACCTTCAGTGAATGTTGGTATTACATCGGTAGTGAACGTCGGTGTTTCTTATCTTTTTGCTATCATCAGTGAACATTGATAGTTCATTGATAACGAGAAATCATATCGTATAATTGCTACGTTTTTAATCTATTTTCATACTACATTAATCCATTTAACTCCCGATTGTTCCGAGTTTTTTATGTCTTTTCACAGGTACAACATGTTTCAAGTCAATTTAGTGAAAAAGATCATATGAAGAAAGTTAACAAGAAAAACAGAAGAAAAGGGACAAATCTACAAAGTCCTGCAGATTTTGAAGCTGCGACGGTCGTCACACATCTATTACAATCGTAACGCGCTCACATCATGAAGAATGCTCGTCACATATCATTGACGAATGTAACACGTTATTTAAGCGTCTTACGAGCGTCACCTGAGCCTTACGACCGTTACATGCTTAAACCAACGTTATGGAGAACGTGGAGACGTGGGCAACGTAAAGAAAGGAGTATTCACTCCTACAATCTCTCAACCTCACCAACGCCCAGTCCTAGTTTTTCTCCACTAAAGAAGTACAAGTCCACGTTCCTATTATTTCTTAACTGCAAATTTCTCCTCTATAAATAGGAGAGATTTCAATGAAGAAAGGGAGAGAGTTTTATTTACATAATTTCTTGCGGAAGCCCTACCAAATTTATGAACCATCAGTTTGCATTTTTTTACAGTTCTTGTTTTATTTCCCTTTTTACCATTTAATAGCCATTTCCAATAGGAAATTTCTATTTTAGTTAGAATTTGTTTTTATCCTCAGAATTCGTTTCAAGTTCCGATTCCGAAGGTTCCAATCTTGCCGACTTGTGGAAGAGGGAGCTTGAGGAATAATATTATTATTCAGGTTTTTAATCGCATTTAATTTAATTTTAATACAATTTGTTTACGTTAAATTACTGTTATTTATTTATCATGAATGTTTTACTGTTTCCCGATTATATTTCCTATCTGTTTCAAGTACTATGACTAGCTAAATTTCTAGAGTCGGGATGTGATAATAGTAACTAAATGGATTAAATTGTTCCTAAGCTAAAATCTAAACTAACTTAATTTCTGGTTGTGTCTTTTTATAATTAAAATCAATTTTTTTGTTACGAGAGTAAGAAAAGTAGAATAGGTTAGGATCAAGACCATGAGAGTGTGAGGTTTTAACCGGATAGCTAAAGTTAGGCATTTGATTTAAATACAGGAAGAGCGCTTTAAAACGAATTATATTTTATTAAGTTTTCAAAGAGTATTTTCTAAACACTTATGGGCTAGCGAGAGCAGGCATATGGCTTTAGGGGTATAATCTGAGATAAGACCATGAAAGTGTGCGTTGAGGGTTTTTAAACTGATAATTTCTACAGAACCATTTAAGTTAGACATCTTTATATGCTTAGGTTCGATTAAATCCTCTTAGGTTAACTATATTACATACCGACCGCTTTATCATTATTATTATTATTTCCTTAGTTCGATTTAGTTTTCCTCTACTTTAACCTCTAAAAAACCAAACGTGACAACATCCGCCTTAGCTAAACTAGCAAACCTTTTTATTACTACCGTGATAGACTGTGCACTTGCAGTTAAGATACCGTTAGACACATTAGGTCGATCGCACATCAAGTTTTTGGCGCCGTTGCCGGGGATTTTTGATTTAGTCACTAGTGCACTCATAAAGTAGCACTGTATAGACTAAGGAAACTATTTATTTTTCCTCTGTTGTATGCCAAATACTCGCTCCTGAAGCGAGCCTTTGCATCTACAAATCAACGATATCAAGCGCTATCTCAGAGTAAGACGATGAATTCAATAATACCGTGATCTCAACAATCTTCCTCTGACTAAGCTTCTAGATATCTCAATCCCTGAGTTAATTGAAGAATCAAATATGGCTGACGTACCAAATCCACCTCGTGCTCTTAAGGATTACGCAGTTCCTTCTCAAGCAGAACCTCACAACAGCATTGCCGCTCCTGCTATCGCTCGAAATGATTTCGAGCTGAAACCTTCGCTTCTATCCGCCGTTCAGCAGAACCAATTTTCTGGATCTCCTACTAACGACCCAAACCTACATCTGTCAGTGTTTGTGCAATACGCAGACACTGTAAAAGCGAATGGTGTAAACCCCGAGGCGATACGATTGCACCTATTTCCTTTTTCTTTAAGAGACAGAGCTCGAGCATGGCTCCAATCTCTTCCTTCAAACTCAATCACCACATGGGATGAGTTGAAGAAGGTATTTTTGGCTAGATATTTCCCACCAAGCAAAATTGCTATGCTCAGAGCCAACATCAATGGTTTTAGGAAAAAATATAACGAATCACTTTTCGAAGCGTGGGAACGCTATAAGGACATGATTAGACTCTGTCCTCATCATGGTTTATAAGAATGACTGATCATTCATATGTTCTATAACGATCTCTTGTACAACATAAGAATGACTATAGACGCTGCTGGTGGTGGCGCATTGATGGATAAACCAGATACTGAAGCAAATCAACTTATCAAAAGCATGGCTCAGAACCATTATCAATGGGGAAGCGAAAGAGCTAATATGGAGAAAACTCAAACAAAAGGTGGTATGATTGAAGTGAATAGTCTGGATCAAGTCAACGCTAAAGTGGAAGCCCTTACCCAAAAGCTAGAAAATCTTACCACCACTCATGCAGCTACCGTTGCTGCAGTAGCTTAAGCTTGCGATCTATGTAGTCTTCAATCACATCCTGCTCCAGAATGCCCACTTCTAATAGGAGTTCCAGCTGAACAAGTGAATTACGTACAGGGAAACCCTTATAGCAATACCTATGACCCTGCTTGGAAGAATCATCTGAATTTTTCATATAAAAGCAACAATGCGTTGTACGCACCTGGACAAGCTCCTGCCACGCCACCTGGCTATCCAAAAGTTAACCCAAATCACCCCAATAATGGACCTAATACATCCAATTCCCCTAGGAAATCTAATCTTGAAATCATGATAGAACATTTCATTGCTTATCAATCTCAGACTAATAAAGATGTTCTAAATCAGAATTTACATACTAATGAGCAGATCAAACAATTATCTAGTAAAGTTGACGCTTTGGCTACCCATAATAAGATGCTTGAAACTCAAATTTCACAGGTAGCCCAACAACAAGCATCTACTGCTGCCCCAGCTGGATTTTTCCCTGGTCAACCACAACCTAACCCAAAAGGACAAGCTAACGATGTAATACTGAGAAGTGGAAAAGAACTTGACGGACCTGTTGATCCAAGACTCGAAAATCCAGCCATGTACCAAAAGCAGAACAAGCCAACTGAAAATGAGAATGAACCAAAGGAAATGGAAAACGAAAACCAAGAGGCAGTGGAGAAAGAGAAGCCTTATGTGCCTCCACCACCCTATAAACCGCCGATTCCGTACCCTCAGAGACTTACCAATTCCAAAACGATGGGCCAATTCAAGAAATTCGTTGAACTTCTGAAACAACTGAATATCACAATACCGTTTACAAAAGCTATCACTCAGATGCCCTCGTATGCTAAATTTCTCAAGGAAATCCTATCTAACAAGAAAAAGATAGAAGACAACGGAACAGTTACACTTACTACTGAGTGTAGCGCTATTATTCAAAACGATATGCCCCCTAAGTTAAAAAGATCCAGGTAGTTTCTATATACCTTGTAACATTGGAAAGTTTGTCATAGACAAAGCTCTATGCAACTTGGGAGAAAGTATCAGTGTTATACCTCTATCTATTTGCAAAAAGCTGGAAATGGGAGAACTTAGACCCACAAAAATGTTCGTTCAATTAGCTGACTGATCAGTTAAATACGCTGTAGGTATACTGGAAAATGTTCCAGTTAGAATAGGTCAATTCTATATCCCGACCGATTTCATAATCATGGACATTATTGAGGACTCGGTTACTCCTATCATTTTAGGAAGACCCTTCCTAGCCACAGCTGGAGCTATAATTGACGTGAAAAAGGGCAGACTGACATTCGAAGTTGGAAAGGAAAAAGTGGAATTCATCCTCACTCAATTCTTACAAGCACCAGCCATGAATGATACATGTTATCTAATCGGCGTTATAGACGAGTGCGTAAGAGAGATGGAAGCAGAACAGACCACGTACTCTGAAATAATGAAAATCCAAACCCCTCTAATATTCGAAGACGACAATTGGCGTGAGCCATATCAAGATGATAGTCTAAGCGAAAGTATAGCACTTACACCTGATCATATGCCATGTCCAAAGAAACCGGGTTTAGAATTAAAAACCTTACCCCAGGAACCTAAGATATGAATTCCTAGATACCAAATGTACGCAACCAGTAATAGTCAATTCCAGTTTAGGAACGCTCGAAACTAAAAAACTTTTAGACGTCCTAAGAAAGTACCCGACTGCATTAGGTTATAACATATCCGACTTGAAAGGAATATGTCTTTCAATTTGTATGCATCGTATTATGCTAGAAGAAGATTGTAAAACCTCTAGAGAACCTCAAAGAAGGATTAACCCAATCCTTAGCACTGTAGTCAGAGATGAAATTAAGAAGCTATTGGAAGCATGAATCATATATCCAATCTCCGACAGTAAATGGGTTAGCCCAGTACACGTCGTACTGATGAAAGGAGGTATCACTGTTGTGAAGAACGCAAAATGCGAACCGATAATGCAAAGAGTGGTAAATGTGCATAGAGTGTGCATTGATTATAGAAAACTAAACAAAGCTACTCGAAAAGACCATTTTCCTCTACCCTTCATAGATCAAATGTTAGAGCAATTAGCCAAACATTCCTACTTCAACTATCTAGACGGTTATTCCGGATTTTTCCAAATTCCTATTCACCCTGATGATCAAGAGAAGACTACATTCACATGTCCCTATGGAACGTTTGCTTACAGGAGAATGCCCTTCGAATTTTGCAATGCCCCAGCAACCTTTCAACGATGTATGATGTCGATCTTTGCAGATTTCATCGATAACATCATGGAAGTGTTCATGGACGACTTCTCTGTGTGCGGACAAAGTTTTGAAGGATGCCTATCAAACCTAGAAAAGATTTTAGAAAGATGTGTGAAAGTAAACCTCGTACTTAACTGGGAAAAATGCCATCTCATGGTCAGAGAAGGAATCGTACTAGGACATGTTATATCTAATAAGGGAATTGAAGTTGATAAGGCTAAGATAGAAGTCATAAAAGAGCTTCAACCACCTAAGACCGTTCGAGAAATACGAAGTTTTTTAGGACACGTCGATTTCTACCAACGATTTATCAAAGATTTCTCGAAGATCACTAAACCACTTACTGGTCTATTAATGAAAGGTGTTGAGTTCATATTCGATGAAGATTGTCTTAAAGCGTTTGAAACTCTAAAATCAGCCCTTATCACCGCACCAATCATGCAACCACCCGATTGGAGATTACCTTTTGAAATCATGTGTGATGCAAGTGACTATGCCATAGGTGCAGTTCTTAGACAAAGGAAGGACAAGAAACTTCACGCAATCTACTATTCCAATAGAAAGCTAGACTCATCTCAAATGAACTACGCCACAACTGAGAAAGAACTGTTAGCAGTTGTCTTTGCGCTTGACAAATTTTGTTCTTACCTAGTAGGAGTGAAGATAATCATCTACACAGACCACGTTGCTATCAGATATCTACTAACTAAGAAGGATGCAAAACCAAGACTCCTCAGATGGATCCTACTTTTGCAAGAGTTTGATCTAGAGATTAAGTATAAGAAAGGAACCGATAACGTCGTAGCAGACCACTTGTCAAGATTAGAAGGTATAAAACCCGAACAAGTACCGATTAACGATGATTTTCTGTATGAACAGTTGATAGTGCAAATAAGAAGCGATCTAGCCCAATTGGATCTAAACATACCAAAATCCAAGGAAGTCGTGGTAGCGATCCATACAACCATGGGATTGCCATGGTATGCCGACATAGTCAACTATTTAGCTGCAGGCACGCTCCCACCAGACTTAACTTATCAACAGAAAAAGAAATTCTTCCATGATCTCAAGTATTATTATTAGGATGAACCTTTATTATTTAAAAGAGGACCGGACGGAATTTTCTGTCGATGCATACCTGAAGAAGAAATAGAAGATGTTATCTCTCACTGTCATTCATCTCCCTATGGCGGACATGCAAGCACTTCTAAAACTTGTGCAAAGATCCTTCAAGCCAGCCTATTCTGGCCTAATCTATGGAAGGATGTCCACATTGCTGTTAAAAACTGTGATCGGTGTCAACGCACCGGTAATATTTCAAGACGCGATGAAATGCCTCAAAGAGGAATACTAGAAGTAGAAATCTTTGATGTTTGGGGAATCGATTTCATGGGACCTTTCCCATCTTCTTTCGGAAACACGTATATACTCGTAGCTGTCGATTATGTTTCAAAATGGATTGAGGCTATAGACTCTCCTACAAATGACATACGAGTAGTAATTAATCTCTTTAAAAATACAATCTTTCCAAGATTTGGTGTGCCTAGACTTGTCATTAGTGACAGTGACTCCCACTTCATTTCGAAGATATTCGATAAATTATTATCTAAGTATGGAGTCAAACACCGCGTAGAAACACCATATCATCCACAAACCAGTGGATAGGTCGAAGTATCGAAGAGAGAAATTAAACAAATCCTAGAGAAAACTGTCGCCATATCTAGGAAAGATTGGTCATCTAAGCTTAACGAGGCTTTATGGGCTTATAGGACAGCCTACAAGACTCATATAGGAACTACACCCTTCAAGCTTGTGTACGGAAAATCATGTCATCTCCCGGTAGAATTAGAGCACAAGGCATATTGGGAAATCAAAACGCTCAATATAAACTACACTGCCGTTGGAGAAAAGCAAATCCTTGACTTAAATGAACTAGAAGAATTGAGATTAGACGCTTATGAGAATGCTAAGATATACAAGGAAAGAACCAAAAGATGGCACGATAAGCGCTTATCCTAGAAAGAATTCAGTGTGGGAGACATTGTGCTACTATTCAACTCCAGACTTAGGCTCTTTCCTGGAAAACTGAAATCCAGATGGTATGGTTCTTTTGAAGTTACAAAAATATTCCCTAGCAGAGCAATAGAAATTAAGGATAGGAATAGTGATCCGTTCACAGTGAACGGACAGCGATTAAAATAATATCATCACATTGAGAATAGAAACTACGCGAATAGTCTAAAACTTTTAGATTTACCCACTAATTCCCCTGAATGATCTACTGCTAAGCACTATGTCAGGCTTATGACGTTAAAAACAGCGCTTAGTGGGAGGCAACCCACCTATTTGTTTTTGATATTGTTTCCGTGTGTTTTTATTTATTACTTTTGATTTTATTTTCCGTTTCTGCATTTATTTCTTTTAAAGCCTTATTTTCATTATTTTCTTTTCCATTTTTTTCTAAAAATCTTTATAAAACTGCTGCTGATTTTAAAACAACTTTACTTGCTACAGGATTTCTGAAAAGTCTTTTTCTATCTTACCTTCTCCCCTGATTTGTCTCCCCACTTAATATCTACTATGGAAACCACTTTTAGAGGAAGGAACCAAATGAGGAGATTTGAAGAATTATCACACAGGAACATCGGTATGACTTTGTATTATGATGAACCAACTATGGACACTTTAGGTATTAAGGATAGTGTCTTTTATCTGTTTAACCAACTGGGATGGGAAAACGCCCACATTAAGTATAAGTTTGTCACATACCGCGAGCTTACCCTTGAATTTTTTAGCTCCCTAGTTCATATACCTGAGCGCGGTTTCGGAACCAGAAAGGGATTTATAGCTTTCAGACTATTCGGTATTGAATTCGTTCATAACCATAAAGAATTAGCTGACCTACTAGGATTCCATAGCGGACCTTTTGCTTTTACTACCACCCAGGCGGAATTAATGGATTTTGAGCTAGATTACTTTTGGGGAACCTTAACCGGAAACTACCACCTTGAGCCGGATAGCATGGACAACAATGAAATACACAACCCCGCTATCCGCTATTTTCAAAAGATTCTAGCCCATACTATATTCAGAAAAGAACAGAACCGTACTGTAGTGTCTAAGGATGAGATGTTTTTACTACAACATATGACCCAAGGCCGACCTATTAATGTTGTGCCATTCTTGATGCAAACCTTTTCTCGCATTACTCAGAACCCTAATGAACCGATCATCGTAGGAGGCCTAGTCACCATGATTGCCAATGCCCTCGGACTTAGATACCAGTTACATAGGTGTACACAATTTGGTTCAATCCGCCCTATGAATATTGATTTCTATTTCGACCTACGAATAATAGGAAATCTAGGTCCTGCACCTTTCGAATACCTGATAAGGGATGAAGTTGTCACCTTATTTACACTTCCAAACCATGCTAAAGTGAGTGCCCACAATCGCGACAACTGGATTTATGAGCTAAACCCTCCCGACCATCCTTCAACACCTGAGACACCACAATCTTACCAAGTTATTGATGCTAAGATGTCTGATGAGAGTGATCCTGAGACCCCTTCTGGTTACTATGATGGTAACAACATTGCAGAGGATATTGATGCCCCTGAAATAACCAAAGGAGAATACGCTGAAAATTTGAACAAAATCTTTACTACACTGGATGTTTATCAAACTGACATTAATGGAATCAAGGACGAGATGAAGAGCATGCGTCTGGACATAATAGGCTTGACTGATATAACTGTGGAACAATTTTATCACATAAATGCAGCTTCCGAAGATTTAAAAACGCGACTTGGATGAACTAGCAGTGATCAGCATTTGTTTTTACTTTTCTTTCTGTTTTATGTTTCTAGGTAGTTTCCCTTTTAAGATTTCATTTTAAACAAGTTTACTTTTTGCAATTTTTAAATTTCTGTTAAAAACAAATATTTATTTCAATTTCAGTTTGTTTTTATTTCATTAAATTTAGTGCATGCTAAAAAAAATTCAAGTCACTGCATATTTATTATCATTCAGCAAAATTTTGTTATAAGATGTGTGTTGGAATTGATCTGCATGTTTATTATGCTGAATTATTTTGTTATAAGGTGTGTTGGAATTAAACTGCTTCATTCATTTCATAAGTGCAATTATTTGTAGTTGTAACGGTCGTAACAAACCTGTGACGAGCGTAACACGCGTTTCACCGTGTTACGCCCGTCAGCCTCCTGTGACGGTCGTCACGCGCGTTTGAAAACGTATTCTGCTATTACAGAAGTCGTTCTCCTTCCCACTTCTACCTTCCTATTTTCCCAAACCGTTCCGCCACCCATCCAATTTTTTCTTAAATCACCCACTCCAACAATTAAATTCCATTACTCCACTCCATTTCCCCACTCATATTCCAACCCCCTTTCACGATTCAACCTCTTGCATACAATATGGCCAACAACCAGCAAATCCCCAACATCACCTTTAGAGTAGGAGACCAAGGTGAAACCCAGAGATCAAAATTCCATAAATTCCAACGCCGCGGTCTCCAACCAACACGGTATGTTGACCTCGACTGTTTGAGGAATTTGGGACTGCTTGAGAGCGTCCGACAACTTTTGCAGAATGTAAACTTGTGGAATCTGTGCCGCCAACCGTAACCCATCTACGAAACTCTCACCTTGGATTTTCTGAGTTCATTTTCCTACATTACCCCTACTGGAGCCACCAACCAACTCTCTGGCGTGACCAAATTTTGTATGTTTCACACTGAGTATCAGCTGTCACAAACTGATATCGTGCGGCTGCTCGGTTTCAGTTCTGACGAAGGTGTCCACCTTCCAGTGCCAGATAATTTCGGCGAGAAGGCATTTAATTTATGGCACAGCATGACATACATTTGTGTCGGCTCTTACGACCACCTCAACGCCACCCATATCCATAATCCGGCTATCCGATATTTTCATTGCATCCTTTGCAACACCATCTTTGCCCGAGATAGCAACCATAAGCTCAACTCCAAGGAGCTTTTCTTCATGCACTGTGCATTCACCGGCCAGAACATCAACACCGCTCCATTTCTATTGGCCCATATTCACTACATTTGTGCTAGAGGCGGCAAACCCTTCTATTTCAGAGGGATTTTCACTTATCTTGCTATAGCTTTGAATCATGGTGCTGCTCTCACTGATATGCCTTTTATGGCGCCGGCATTGCTTACTCTGGACCACTGCAAAGCTGCCCACCTCATCTATGAGCGGGAGGATGGCAAATTCCAACCTGTGATCCGAAACATCGTTTAGAATAACATTACTTTGCCTTGCAGGGACCGAATTGATCCTTAAAACAGAGCCAATTGGTTATTTGATCCTGCAGCTCCCGAGGGCCATGTTCCTATTCATGAAGACCAGCCTGATGCCCCCGCGGATGAGATGCAAGAAGAGTTGGACAGAGCTGCCCCCATTCACGACATTCCGAGACCTTCATCCGCACCACCTCTTATCTCTCTTGAAGACATTCTCCGAGCCATCCATCATCAAAATCAAATGGGTTCCGCACTTGAAAGAAGACAACAGGAGAAGTATGACTATTTATGTGCATAGAATGCTCAGATTTTGAGTGGCCAGTGGAGCATGAACGAGAGGTTGGACGAGGCCCTGTCTGAATTAAACGCTTTAAGGTTAGACGTCATCACTCTTGGCTTTCATGACACTGATACCGAAGCCATGCCCACCAGGCGATCACGCGCCAGGAGTAGAGGACGTGGCCATCAGTAGTTTTTATTCTTAAGTAGTTTGCTTTTGCTGTTTCTTTTTCTTTTTGTAATTGTATTTCCCCGCCATTTAGGGTAATGTGGGATATAGTGTGGGAGAGTTACCTTTCCATTTTCCATTAAACAGGTAATTTTTTACGATATTTCTCAGTTTAAATTCTTCCCCGCTTTATTTAGCCATACCAAAAATTTTTGCTTTATCTTCGCATAGCCCGACATACCTACCTTAACGAAATCCTAGTTAGGAAGCCAAGAACGATTCAACAAGATCGATACGGTTATGACACCTTAGACTTCCTACTTACGCGATCCGTTTCAATAACCGTTATACCTATATCTTGAGTTTTAGTTCTAAAAGTAACCCCTAGTAGTTTATACTAGCAGTCAGCACCGTCTTGATACAAACCACGTGGGGAACCAATGAATATAAGTGTTTGATGCCTAATCAATGAAATATCCTTCTTATCTCGCTGCTAAAAAGGAAAATTTGCACCAAATTACAAGGTCACATATACGAGATGAGCAAACAATAAAGGAGTCCATTGTTGGTTGGTTCAGAGGTATCTGGTTCTGAACTTGGTAGGGCGTGCTACAACTCGATCCCCCACAACCTCTAATTTAGATAATATGTGTAGGGTTGTCACATTCATGTATCGGACCCCGTGCCAAAAAGGATCAAAGTTACTAATCGGTTACTCCACTACGTGCGTGTTAAGACAAAGGGCTTAATGTGATTGCGCTAGAACAAACCGGGTGAAATAGGCAAGAGACTCTGGGTACAATTATAACTGAATTATTGGACAGTTCGTTTAAAATGGAAGTCCATGACTTAGCTTGTTGCTTGTGTCATTAGCGTATCGCTACTGTTTTACTTAAGTATCGGTCGAACTAACAATTGATTTCCCATAATTGTTTTGAAAACCAAAGGTATGTTATGCATGTGCGCCTGATAAAACTTGTCCAATATTTCTAAATGATTATTTGCTTGAGGACAAGCAAAGGTTTAATTATGGGGGAATTTGATAACGAGAAATCATATCGTATAATTGCTACGTTTTTAATCCATTTTCATACTACATTAATCCATTTAACTCCCGATTGTTCCGATTTTTTTATGTCTTTTCACAGGTACAACATGTTTCAAGTCAATTTAGTGAAAAAGATCATATGAAGAAAGTTAACAGGAAAAACAGAAGAAAAGGGACAAATCTGCAAAGTCCTGCAGATTTTGAAGCTCTGACGGTCGTCACACATCTATTACGATCGTAACGCGCTCACATCATGAAGAATGCTCGTCACACATCATTGACGAACGTAACACGTTATTTAAGCGTCTTACGACCGTCACCTGATCCTTACGATCGTCACACGCTTAAACTAACATTATGGAGAACGTGGAGACGTGGGCAACGTAAAGAAAGGAGTATTCACTCCTACAATCTCTCAACCTAACCAACGCCCAGTCCTAGTTTTTCTCCACTAAAGAAGTACAAGTCCACGTTCCTATTATTTCTTAACTGCAAATTTCTCCTCTATAAATAGGAGAGATTTCAATGAAGAAAGGGAGAGAGTTTTATTTACAGAATTTCTTGCGGAAGCCCTTCCAAATTTACGAACCATCAGTTTGCATTTTTTTTACTGTTCTTGTTTTATTTCCCTTTTTACCATTTAATAGCCATTTCCAACATTAGGAAATTGCTATTTTAGTTAGAATTTGTTTTTAGCCTCAAAATTCGTTTCAAGTTCCAATTCCGAAGGTTCCAATCTTGCCGACTTGTGGAAGCGGGAGCTTAAGGAATAATATTATTATTCAGGTTTTTAATCGCATTTAATTTAATTTTAATACAATTTGTTTACGTTAAATTACTGTTATTTATTTATCATGAATGTTTTACTGTTTCCCGATTATATTTCCTGTCTGTCTGTTTCAAGTACTATGACTAGCTAAATTTCTAGAGTCGGGATGTGATAATAGTAACTAAATGGATTAAATTGTTCCTAAGCTAAAATCCAAATTAACTTAATTTCTGGCTGTGACTTTTTATAATTAAAATTAATCTTTTTGTTACAAGAGTAAGAAAAGTAGAATAGGTTAGGATCAAGACCACGAGAGTGTGAGGTTTTAACCGGATAGCTAAAGTTAGGCATTTGATTTAAATACAGCGAGAGCGCTTTAAAACGAATTAGATTATATTAAGTTTTCAAAGATTATTTTCTAAACACTTATGGGCTAGCGAGAGCAGGCATAGGGCTTTAGGGGTATAATCCGATATAAGACCACGAAAGTGTGAGTTGAGGGTTTTTAAACTGATAATTTCTACAGAACCATTTAAGTTAGACATCTTTATATACTTAGGTTCGATTAAATCCGGTTAGGTTAACTATATTACATATCGACCGCTTTATCATTATTATTATTATTTCCTTAGTTCGATTTAGTTTTCCTCTACTTTAACCTCTAAAAAATCAAACGTGACAACATCCGCCTTAGCTAAACTAGCAAACCTTTATAGCACTAAAGTGATTACAAAGTCCCTGTGGGTTCGACAACTTTTTATTACTACCGCGATAGGTTGTGCACTTACACCTGATCATATGCCATGTCCAAAGAAACCGGGTTTAGAATTAAAAACCTTACCCAGGAACCTAAGATACGAATTCCTAGATACCAAATATACGCGACCAGTAATAGTCAATTCCAGTTTAGGAACGCTCGAAACTAAAAAACTTTTAGACGTCCTAAGAAAGTACCCAACTGCATTAGGTTATAACATATCCGACTTGAAAGGAATATGTCTTTCAATTTGTATGCATCGTATTATGCTAGAAGAAGATTGCAAAACCTCTAGAGAACCTCAAAGAAGGATTAACCCAATCCTTGGCACTGTAGTCAGAGATGAAATTAAGAAGCTATTGGAAGCAGGAATCATATATCCAATCTCTGACAGTAAATGGGTTAGCCCAGTACACGTCGTACAGAAGAAAGGAGGTATCACTGTTGTGAAGAATGCAAAAGGCGAACCGATAACGCAAAGAATGGTAAATGGGCATAGAGTGTGCATTGATTATAGAAAACTAAACAAAGCTACTCGAAAAGACCATTTTCCTCTACCCTTCATAGATCAAATGTTAGAGCGATTAGCCAAACATTCCTACTTCAACTATCTAAACGGTTATTCCGGATTTTTCCAAATTCCTATTCACCCTGATGATCAAGAGAAGACTACATTCATATGTCCCTATGGAACCTTTTCTTACAGGAGAATTCCCTTCGGATTGTGCAATGCCCCAGCAACATTTCAATGATGTATGATGTCGATCTTTGTAGATTTCATCGATAACATCATGGTTGTGTTCATGGATGACTTCTCTGTGTTCATGGAAGAGTTCATCGTCAGTGAACGATGGTGATATGATATTTTCTCTTTCTACCTTTAGTGAATGTTGGTAGTACATCGGCAGTGAACGTCGGTGTTTCTTATCTTTTTGCTATCACCAGTGAACGTTGATAGTTCATCGTCAGTGAACGGCGGTGGTATGATATTTTCTTTCTACCTTCAGTGAACGTCGGTGTTTCTTATCTTTTTTCTATCTTCAGTGAACGTTGATAGTTCATCGTCAGTGAACGGCGGTGATATGATATTTTCTCTCTACCTTCAGTGAACGTTGGTAGTACATCGGCAGTGAACGTCGGTGTTTGTTATCTTTTTTGTATCTTCAGTGAATGTTGATAGTTCATCGTCAGTGAATGACGGTGGTATGATATTTTCTATTTCTACCTTCAGTGAATGTTGGTAGGACATCGGCAGTGAACGTCGGTGTTTGTTATCTTTTTTCTATCTTCAGTGAATGTTGATAGTTCATCGTCAGTGAACAGCGATGATATGATATTTTCTCTCTATCTTCAGTGAACGTTGGTAGTACATCGGCAGTGAATGTTGGTGTTTCTTATCTTTTTGCTATCATCAGTGAATGTTGATAGTTCATCGTCAGTGAACGGCAGTGGTATGATATTTTATTTCTACCTTCATTGAACGTTGGTAGTACATCGGCAGTAAACGTCGGTGTTTGTTATCTTTTTGCTATCTTCAGTGAACGTTGATAGTTCATCGTCAGTGAACGAAGGTGATATGATATTTTCTCTCTACCTTCAGTGAACGTTGGTAGTACATCGGCAGTGAACGTCGGTGTTTCTTATCTTTTTGATATCTTCAGTGAACGTTGATAGTTCATCATCAGTGAACGGCGGTGGTATGATATATTTTCTGTTTCTACCTTCAGTGAATGTTGGTAGGACATTGGCAATGAACGTCAGTGTTTGTTATCTTTTTGCTATCTTCAGTGAACGTTGATAGTTCATCGTCAGTGAAGGGAGGTGGTATGGTATTTTCTCTCTACCTTCAGTTGACGTTGGTAGGACATCGGCAGTGAACGTCGGTGTTTGTTATCTTTTTTCTATCTTCAGTGAATGTTGGTAGACATCGACAGTGAACGCCGATGCTTGTTATCCTCCTCTCTGATTCAATTCTTTTGGTCCACCAGTGATTTATTTTCCTGGTGGGGTTGCTCCTTTGTTTCTTCATTTTTGTGGCATCCCTAGTGATACTTTGCGTCTCTTTTGTTCTATTCATATAAATTCATAATCATAAGCATTGCATGGCATCTTAGAGACAAAAATAGGGCTTGTTTTATATTTAAGTATCTTCAATCGCGTCGACACGAAGATTTTTAACCTTCGTATCTCCAGATAGAAGACACTTAAATAAGGGCAGCTGTTGTACCCCCAATTTTTGCCCCTAAGATTCCCCTATCATATCATGTCAACTTGATCATAACAAAATCACATTAGGGTTGGTTCTTCCTCTTTTTTCTATCTCCTATCTTTAAGTTTTCTCTTGAGGAATATCCAAGCACCTTAGTTGTGTATTTTGTATATGGGTTGATAATTAACCTCTAACCAAAATACAAAAAAATATTTGTCTTTGTCTTTGCAAAATTGTGTTTTGTAGGTACCGAATCAAAGCATCCGACAAATAAGGTTTTCTGGTATTATTTCCCTAAAATCTCTATTTGAAAAAGAAAAAAATAATAATTAAAAATTTTCTTTTTTGTTTTCCTGTACAATCGATTGCTCCCATAGTGCAATCGATTGCACAGTGTATTATGCACAATCTTTGAGAAAAGTGTATTTTTAGCCTTCAAAAATAAATTTTTTTTAGTATGTATCGACACATACGTGTTATGTGTCGACCCATACAAGACAATCAATTATGTAATGTGTCGAAAAAGCAGCTTGTATCGATCCATAGAGGCTTGTGTCGACTCATCCTGTTTTGTATAACTAGCATGTGTCGACACATACATGTTATGTGTCGACTCATGCAAAGTGATTAATTCTGTAAAGTGTCGAAAAGGCAGCTTGTATCGATCCATAGACGCTTGTTTCGACTTATCCTGTTTTATATAACTAGCATGTATCGACACATACATGTTATGTGTCGACTCATGCAAATTGATTGATCATGTATTGTGTTGAGATAGCAGCTTGTATCGATCCATAGAAGCTTGCGTCGACTCATGCTGTGTTATACAACTAGAATGTGTTGATGCATACGACTCTTGCATCGACTCACTGTGTTATACAAATCGAATGTGTCGATGCATATGACTCTTGTGTCGACTCATAGCAGCAAAACACACGTGATTTTTGAAAAAAGCCAGCAATTTCAAAACTGTCATCTTTTTTGCTCCAATTTTTCTGCATAATTTGAAAATTATATCAAGCTATTGATAGCCAATCCCAATCCTAAAATCTATAAATAGAGCCCTCATCTCATTCAAATTTCAAGCTATTGATAGCCAAAATCACTTTGCTAAAAAATCTCTCAATTCTCTCCATCTACCAAATTCACTCAAAGCTCCATTTTCAAAAAGTTAGTAAGCTTTGCATTGAAGCTTACTAATCTTTGAGTTAAACCTTCATCAAAACACATTTTATTCATCAATTCTCTACATCCAAGCTTGGCAATTGATTCTTGTGGTTGAATTGAAGCAAATTCTTGAAGTTGTTTTGATAATTCTGTAAATCTTTATTTGGTAAGTTGGATAATTCATCTTTCACAATGTGATATCTTGGTGATCTTTGGGATTTATTCATTGAGCATTATTTTGTGATTCCAATGGTGTTATTTTCTCATAATTTGATGGAATTTTTGTTCTCAATTGGATCCATGATCATAAGGTGTTTGATGGAAAGTTTGAACTAGAAATTGGGCATTTAAAATGTTGTTGTGTTGCCTGTAACAGTGTGCAATCGATTGCACAAAAGCAATTTTGCACAAATTTTTGAAAACTGTACTGTGTAAATCGATTTACATAGTAGTGCAATCGATTTACACAGGGACAAAATGCATTTTGTTTCCTTGTTTTGGGGCAGCTTTGATCCAAAATGTTTTTTTTCTACTCACTCCTTTGATTGTTGGTTTGGATTGCAATTTTAAATGTCCAATTTGTCTTTAAACTCAATGGACTTTGTGATGTAGATGAAGTTGGATAAATGTTCATCAATTCAAATCTACCTAAGAGTGAATTATTTAATTCATTTTTGGTGCTTTGTATTAATGATATGTTTAGTGCTTTAATCCATCTATAGGAGTGGTTGAATTTAAAGATGAAAGAATTTTGAAATGGTGACCCAAATTAGCTTATCATTCCCCTCCCTCTTCATCTTATCCCTTTCTTTTTTAATTGTGCTACATGTTAAGGGATGGTGATCTCTATATCATTTATCCAAACATGAAGTACATAGATTGCTATTGACCGGCCTCAAAATAGGTGCGACTTCTACATAAGTCCACTTACAGTTGCTTAACATAGCGCTAAATTTTGTCCCGATTCGAATAAATGATCATTCGTGACCTAAACTTATGATTGCAAGCCCAAGTATGTTAATTTGATCTCTTTGATCCAATAACCTTGAGATTCATTATGTGGAGGCTTTGGTTCTATCAATCCTCTAATGGATCCACAACACCTTTGGTAAACGCGGATCACTTAAACATCGTTGATCATTAAATGTTACTTTTGAGGATTCCAAAATGGATGATATACTTGACAAAAAGAAAATGCAACTTGTTGTGTGGAGGCTTTGGTTCTACCAATCCTCTAATGAGTTCCAAATGCAATTTTTAAGATGGTCATCCAACTAACCACTAATTTCTAAAAATTGACTTTACTTTATGCTTTTATTTTTTATGCTTTATGTACCATTTAATTTAAGCATTTACATTTCATGCCATTTTTTTATTTTTGCTCACTTGAGCATTTATTCTTATGCCATTTTTATTTTCCTCACTTGAGCATTTACTTTTATGTCATTTTTATTTTGCTCACTTGAGATTTTCTTTTCCTTTTAAAGACACCTAATAATCAACATGAACCATAAAAATCTTTAATGATACTTGGACTATTTGGTTACTATCCTTGGCATTATAGAGTATTGGAGTTCTTGGACTTAGGATTAGAAACCTTGGCCTATCTTGGAGACCTTGTGATCTTATCTGATTATTTTTTCTGGAGTTCTTGAGGTTTACCTCAAGACATTGGGTTGTTTGTTTGTTTTGTGTGCAGGTTTTTGTGATTACACCCTTTGTTTGTAATCTGGAATTCACCCGTATACAGCAGTTACTCTGCCCAATTTTTGCAAAGACTTAATACACTTGAAGTTTGGTTCTCTCAAGAGGTCTAGTATCTTTGCTTGCTTGGTTTCAATCCGAAGAATGGGAATTCTATATTGACTCATAATGTCAAGTATTAGTTTCTTGTTGGTTATATGGTTCTTATCCCTAGCTTTTACCTTATGCTTTAGGATAGTCTCTTCATCTCCTCCCATCTTCTTTAATTTAAAAAATCTTCTCCCTCCTTTTAAAAATTCTTCTTATTTCTAAACTTGAAACACTTTCATAATAAACTTGTACGTAGGTCCATGCATTTTCAAAATATTTTCATAAATAAATTTCAATCAATTTAATAATACCTTGACATTTTTGTGAGAAGACTAAAAGTCAATCAATCTCATTTCAAACTATTTTTGCCACTTTGGCTTTTTATTTTAAAATCTTTCTCAAAAGATTAGACTCTTGTCAATCCTTGCAATGATGCCAACAACTATACTTCTACAAGATGTAGTAAAGAGAGATATTTTCCACTTGGGTGTTGAGTGAGGCATTGTTGATTTTAAAATCCAAGCCATATCCTCCACTTTGAGATGATGCAAATTCTCCTTTCTCATGATTGTGGGTAGTAAGTATGTTTTCCACACGGACAATGACGATGATGTCTTATCTCTTAAAATTAACCAACACACTTGTGTTTCAAATTTTTTAAAAGAGGAATTACGTGTACCCTGATCCCCTATTGCACGAAAGGTGGTACGTAGGCACTAAAGGTTCGCAACCGCGGCGGGTGTAAATATCATAAAAATATTTCTTTTCTCACCTCCACCATCCATTATATAACACATTTTTATAGCCAAAATATACAGATTTTTCAAAGAGGTTCCTGTGGAGTACCGTAGATGTTTAGGGTGCTAATACCTTCCCTTTGCATAACCAACCCCCTTACCTTGAATCTTTCCCCCTTTTTTTGGGTTATTCGCTCTTTTCCCATTCCTTTGGAAACAATAAAGCGTGGTGGCGATTTTTATTTTGATTTGTATAAAGTCTAGTCAATCCAATGGCTTAGTCTTGAACATTTCTACCGCTACAGAGACGACATACAAATCTTGGCACAAACTTTCAGTAGACGGAACTTTTTCAATTAAAATTACATGTTCATCCATCAGGCGCTGAACGCCTTCCTTCAGTAACCTGCAACCGTTGGGTTGGACTGCACAATAATAACATCCTTCAACATAACTCAGAAATAAACCAGCTCGTAAAAAATTCTTCTTGATTGTAGAGAGAGGAGTACCTATATCACTTATAGAGGTAACATACAAAACATCTTCAACAGCACTTACGCCCTTGTCATGTTTGGGAATAGGTGCGGTAATCACGTTAGGAGTCTCCGTGGGATCAAACTCAATTTCCTTATTATCAATCATATCCTAAAGCTTGCTCTTCAGGGCCCAGCAATTGTTTGTGTCATGCCCAGGATTGTTCGAATGATAAGCACACCTTGTGTTTGGATTATACTTTGGAAAGGAGGTGTTAGGATTCTGAGGAGGATCCCGTAGTGAAATGAGTTCAGCCTTCAACAAATGCTGCAATGCTTGAGATAAAGGCATGTCGATCTTGGTAAACTTCCTTGGCAGAGTGTCTGGCCTTCGTCGGTTACCTTGTTGCTATTGTTGAAAAGGTTCCGAATTGGAGATCAAACCGCTCTCATAGAATGATAGTAGTCACTTTTATTATGGATCTTCTGGCCATAGACAACATTGGTTTCTTTTTTACTTCCAAATGCCTTCTTCACAGCATTAGAAGACATAGCCATCAGAATCTTCCCACTTTTAATGCCACTTTCCACTCTTTCCCCATTCAGAATCAGCTCCATAAAACCAGACGGCGAGCTTCTAATCAACAAATTAAAGAATGGGCATGTCAACGTGCCCATGAACATATCTACCAATTCCCAGTCAGTCAAAGGAGGTTGCACCCTTCCAGCCAAACCCCTCCATTTTTGTGCATATTCCTTGAACCCTTCATTCGATCCCATGGACATATTCTGCAGTTGCACTCGAGCCGGTGCCAAATCAGTGTTATATTGATACTGCTTATAGAAAGCAGCAACCAAGTATTCCCACTCCAGTTGATAGAACCATTCAATTTGAGTTCTAGCCAAACTCTCCTGAAAGAAATGGACCCACAGTTTCTGGTCAACAGTATGAGGTTGGATCTTTTGAACATATGACTTCAAATGGAGTTTAGGACAAGAGACCCCATCATATTTATCAAAGATGGGGACCTTGAACTTATGTGGGATGACCACCCCCGGGATTAGTCCTAGTTCACCAAAATCCAATCCATGCACCTTCTGGATTTCCATTGCCTTGAGCCTGTCTTCCAACTGCTTGTATTTGTCATATGCAGGAGGTTATTGTTCATCAGAGTAGTCTTCATCTTCAGGAACATTCTCATAACCCTGGTTGTTTCTTCCTTCATGCTTGATACTTCTACCATCTTCTTCCTGGTTATCGTCTTCCTCAGAGGAAACATCATCCACTTGGACTGGTTGAGAAGGGCCTTTGAACCTTCTCCCCATATTGAGGACAGCAGTCGATTTCTTGGTTTTTCTTTTTCTTGGCGTTGAGCACCATCAGATATTTGTGTCCATATGCTTGGTTCAGAAGAGTCTCTTGAAATTGTTCATGTTGAGCCTGGAGATCCTTGACAGTTTGTTCGAGGGCCATTTTTCTGCTGAAATAAACAGCGAGAAAATGAGAAACATGTATGAAAAACCTGTTATGTGATGATGCATGATATGTAAAATGCAATGTTTTCAAGGAATTTAGGAGATTTAAATTTTCTAACCAAGAGGAAACAGAAACAAATATTTTATTAATAAGTTCAAGATTACAATTGCCTTTTAGGCTTACAATGAAAACAAACAAGGTCTCAAAGAGACAAAAAGTAAACTCCTAAGACCTAAAACTCAAGTCTCCCATGGACGCTTCCTCTTTGTTTTGATGTATGCATTAAGACTCTGCTCCTCGTGAAGTTTCTTTGTGAGCTCCAACACTTTCCTTTCACTTGCATAGAATTGAGTTTAAAAGGTATCTCGTTCTTCCTTGAGTTGAATCCAGGACTTCTGCAATTCTTCAAGGTTAGTGGGCATGTATGGATGGAAGATGGTGCGAGAAACATATCCTTCGACAACAGGCCCCATGATCATTGGTAACACTGCTGGACATGGCATCATAAGGTCTTGAGTGCGAGCTCGTACCCATTTGAGGTAGGGTGTAACGCCCGTAATTTAATTAATTATTTAATTAAATTATGTTTGGAATATTTGTAAAGGTGTGTTATAATTAATTGGATTTAATTATTTTATTAAGTGGAGAAATAATATTAGAGGTATAATATTATGTGGTGAAATAATATTAGAAGTATAATATTATTTGATATGGGCTTGTTTTTAAAGGAATAGAAGTAATAAGGGGGTGTATTGGTTTTAAGCCCAATAAGGAATAAGGAATAATAGGGTTACTTTATTATTGTTGGAATAGAATAGAAAGAAAGAGGCATTAGAAGAATAAGGATTGAGAGGAGAACGTGCAAGCTGCTGGAAAAAGTGGAAAAACGGAAAGAACGAGAATTCAACCGGAAATTGTAGAGAGACCTTCAATCCAAGGTAAGGGTGGGGTTATGACTCTATAATTGGGTTTATGATTATTGATATGTGGGGTTAGAGGTGATTGTTGTCTTGTTCTTGAATTGAATGTAAATAATTATGTATGATGAAGAATTGATGAATTTTAGATGAATATTGATGTCATGATGTTGTTTAATTGATGTAGAATTATAAGGTAATTGTAAGTGATGATTATCCATGATCAGATTAAAGTTTTAGGGCTTTAAGCATGAATTCCATAGTGAGATGCAGGGAAGAAAAACGCAGAACTATGCATGAAGGATATTAAGTGCTGCTGTGCTAGAATAATGAATTAAATTGGGGATAGAGTTAGTCAGACTGTTCTTAGTTAGGTTGATATCAGGCTAAGAATTAAAATAGTAGGATTATTAGAAAGTAGAAGTTCTGATGGTAGAAGTTGTGTTGGTTAGAAGTTGCGTTGGAATATTAGAAAGTAGAAGTTCTGATGGTAGAAGCTGTGTTGGTTAGAAGTTACGTTGGATTAGTAAGAAGTAGAAGTTCTGATGGTAGAAGTTGTGTTATCAGAAGTTGTGTTGTCAGAAGTTGTGTTGTCAGAAGTTGGGTTGGTCAAAAGTTGTGTTGTCAGAGGTTGTATTAGTCAGAAGTTGTATTGTCAGAAGATGTGTTGTCAGAAGTTGAGTTGATCAGAAGTTGTGTTGTCAGAAGTTGTGTTGTCAGAAGTTGTGTTATTAGAAGTTGTGTTGGTCAGAAGTTGTGTTGGTTAGAAGTTGTGTTGTCAGAAGTTGTGTTGGTCAAAAGTTGTGTTGGTTAGAAGTTGTCTTGTCAGAAGTTGTGTTGGTCAGAAGTTATGTTGGACGTTACGTTGTTTTTGTACAGAACGATGAAGGTTAGATGCTTAGAAGCTGCTGTTTGAACTATAATAGTAGGATAAGTGACGGTAATGACGTAAGAGTTAAAAAATAGCAGTATTGATTTACTGTGGAATTAATGTACAGCTGAGTTGCTAGTGAGAAGTTATTAATGATATTGTGTTGATGATTTATAATAAATAAATGATGTTTGATGAATTATGATGATGATATGAGATGTTGAAGAAGAGACGTTGAGATGTTTTTGAGATGTTGTTAAATTGAGATGCTTTTGAGATGTTGTTAATTTGAGATGCTTTTGAGATGTTGTTAATTTGAGATGCTTTTGAGATGTTGTTAATTTGAGATGTTGTTAACTTGGGTGTTATTATTACATTCATGGTTGTGTCGCATACATTGCATTTTTGAGATGGAGCTTATGCTCGTTGAGATGGCCTGTATTGGCGAATTTTGAGATGAAGGCTTATTCCTTGTTGATGCCTCTATTAAATGGCAAAATTTTTAGATGGGAGTTCTGCTCCAATGGTACCACATGCATTTGCATAGTATTGAGTCGCATTATATGATTGCATAAAGAAGTGTATTTTGATGTTGATGAATGTGTATATACGTTGTAATTATTGTTGATTATGAGATGAGAAGTGGCAATGTTATTGATCTAATTTAATATATTAATTATCATGTGCTTTATTATATTGTTAGATATCTCACCCCTTCTGTTTGAATGTTGCCCTTATGTTGGTAACGTGCAGGTAATCAAGAGTGAAGGTTGTATACCTTCAGTTGTTCGAGTCGGTGTCATTGCTCTGATATGTAACACTCGGGGGGATGAACGTTTGCTTTTTTTTATTGTTGATTTTCAGTTGTTGAACTTTAAAGTTGATTATTATTAAATATGTGTTGTTTTGAAGTTGTTGTACGATGATAAAGATGTTATTGAGAATTCCGCTGCGTAGTTGTCAAATTATTTAATTAAAGATTGTTATGATGATGGTTCATCCGATGTTTTGAAAGTGTTATATATCCACGATGAATGCAATGAATTTTGATAGAAGAATTTGTGACGTCCCGATTCATTTGCATGGTTGAATTTTATAACTCTGATTTATTTATATAATTGCCGGGATAGAATTGGGGTGTTATAAAGTTGGTATCAAAGCAAAAGGTTGGTCCGACCTTGTCGTCGCGTCGTAGTTGTCTAACAATCGAGTATTGTTATTTTGAGTTCTAACCGTTGTTTATGTTGTAGTGATAAGTTGAGATGGCTGGAAGGAATAATGCTACACTTACTGCTGCTCTTGAAGCAACGGCTCATGCGATGGAAAATCAGTCGAATGTTGACGGGAATGCTGGATCTCGTAGCTTGGAGACTTTCCAGAGAGAGAATCCACCTACGTTCAAGGGAAAGTATGATCCTGACGGAGCATTGGAGTGGTTGAAAGAGATTAAGAGAATCTTTCGTGTGATGGACTACACTCCAGCGCAGAAGGTTCGTTATGGTACTCATATGCTAGCGGTCGAGGCTGATGACTGGTGGCTAGAGACTTGTCAGAAGTTAGAAGCTGCAGGTGAGAATGTCACTTGGGCTGTGTTCCGAAGGGAATTCTTGAGAAAGTATTTTCCTGAAGATGTCTGAGGTAAGAAGGAAATTGAGTTCCTTGAGCTGAAGCAAGGAAGTATGTTTGTTGTTGAGTATGCTGCCAAGTTTGTTGAGTTGGCTAAGTTTTATCTGCATTACGCTGAGGAAAATGTTGAATTTTCGAAGTGTATTAAGTTTGAGAACGGGTTGTTCCCAGAGATTAAGAAGGCAGTTGGATACCAGAAAATCCGTGTCTTTGCTAATTTGGTTGATAGCTGCGGGATTTATGAGGAGGATAATAATGCTCATTACAAGATTATCAGTGAGAAGAGGGGTAAGCACCAACAGAATCGTGGTAAGCCTTATGATTTCCCAGCTGGTAAAGGTAAATAGAAAGTTGCTCAAAGTCAGAGGACTAGTGGGAGAGATGCTCCTGCTGGTGTGGTTTGCTTTAAGTATGGAAAACCTGGGCACAAGAGTAATGTGTGCACTACTGAAGTGAAGAGGTGTTTCTGTTGTGGTAAGAACGGACATGTTGTATCTGAGTGTGAACACAAAGATGCGATTTGTTTCAAATGTAGAGAAGAAGGGCATGTTGGTAGTCAGTGTCTGAAACCGAAGAGGGCTCAGTCTAGTGGTAAAGTGTTTGCTTTGGTTGAGGATCAGACAGCTGTTGAGGAAAGACTTATTAGAGGTACATGTTTCATTAATAGTACTCCTTTAACTACTATTATTGATACTGGTGCTACGCATTGTTTTATTGCTGCTGATTATGTTGAAAGATTGGGTCTTATGTTGTCTTCTATGAATGGAGAAATGGTCGTCGATACTCCAGCCAAGGGGTCGGTGACTACTTCTTTTATGTGTTTGAAGTGTCCCTTGTCGATATTCGACAGAGACTTTGTTGTTGATTTGGTTTGTTTATCATTAAGAGGTTTGGATGTGATTTTGGGTATGAACTGGTTAGAGCATAATTGTGTTCATATTTATGGTTATGACAAGTCTGTGAAGTTTTCTACTCCTGAAGAAGAGGAAGATGGTTTGTTGTCTGCTAGACAATTGAGGAAGTTGATGCAAGAGGAAGCACAAATGTTCTCGTTGATGGCGTCGCTATTTGTAGAGACTCGAGCTATAATTGAGGAATTGCAGGTGGTGTATGAATTTCCTGAAGTTTTCCCTGATGAGATTCCTAATGTACCGCCAAAGAAGGAAGTTGAATTTGCGATTGATCTTGTACCTGGTACCAGACCTGTGTCTATGGCACCATACAGGATGTCCGCATCTGAATTGTCTGATTTGAAGAAGCAATTGGAAGATTTACTTGAGAAGAAGTTTGTAAGACCAAGTGTATCACCGTGGGGAGCTCCAGTGTTGTTAGTAAAGAAGAAAGATGGAAGTATGAGGCTTTGTGTTGATTATAGACAGTTGAATAAGGTGACTATTAAGAACAAGTATCTGCTTCCAAGAATAGATGACTTGATGGACCAATTAGTGGATGCTCGTGTGTTTAGTAAGATTGATTTGAGGTTGGGTTACCATCAGATTAAAGTGAAGGATGAAGATATTCAGAAGACGGCTTTTAGAATGCGTTATGGACATTACGAGTATTCGGTGATGCCTTTCGGTGTTACTAATGCGCCGGGAGTATTCATGGAATATATGAATCGTATCTTTCATACTTATTTGGATCGGTTTGTAATGGTGTTCATTGATGATATTTTGATTTACTCTAAGCCAGAAGAAGAGCATGCTGAACACTTAAGAGTAGTATTGCAAGTTTTGAAAGAGAAGAAGTTGTATGCAAAGCTGTCCAAGTGTGAATTTTGGTTGAAAGAGGTTAGTTTTCTGGGTCATGTGATTTCAGGTAGTGGCATTGCTGTAGATCCATCGAAGGTTGATGCTATATTGCAATGGGAAATTCCAAAGTCAGCTACTGAGATTAGAAGCTTCTTGGGACTAGCTGGTTATTATAGAAGGTTTATCGAAGGGTTTTCTAAGTTGTCACTTCCGTTGACTAAGTTGACTTGTAAAGGTAGAGCGTTTGTATGGTATGTTCAATGCGAAGAAAGTTTTACGGAATTGAAGAAGAGGTTGACGTCGGCTCTGATTTTGATGTTGCCTAATCCTGGAGAGCCTTTTGTGGTGTATTGTGATGCTTCTAAGATGGGTTTAGGAGGTGTGCTTATGCAGAATGGTAAGGTAGTTGCTTATGCGTCAAGGAAGTTGAGGACTCATGAGAAGAACTACCCTACGCATGATTTAGAGCTTGCTGCAGTTGTTTTTGTGTTGAAGATTTGGAGGCATTCTCTTTATGGTTCTAGATTTGAAGTGTTTAGTGACCATAAGAGCTTAAAGTATTTATCGACCAGAAAGAAGACTTTGAGGGGAAAAGATATTTCCTTGGTTAAAGTGGTTTAGCTAGGAGCTGCTGGTGAAAGCATGACTTGGGAGTTGGAGAGCAAGATGCGAGACTCTTATTCTGAATTGTTTGATTAAGGTAAATTTTCGAGGACGGAAATATTCTAAGTGGGGGAGAGTTGTAACGCCCGTAATTTAATTAATTATTTAATTAAATTATGTTTGGAATATTTTTGAAGGTGTGTTATAATTAATTGAATTTAATTATTTTATTAAGTGGAGAAATAATATTAGAGGTATAATATTATGTGGTGAAATATTGTTAGAAGTATAATATTATTTGATGTGGGCTTGTTTTTAAAGGAATAGAAGTAATAAGGGGGTGTATTGGTTTTAAGCCCAATAAGGAATAAAGAATAATAAGGTTACTTTATTGTTGTTGGAATAGAATAGAAAGAAAGAGTCATTAGAAGAATAAGGATTGAGAGGAGAACGTGCAAGCTGCTGGAAAAAGTGGAAAAACGGCAAGAACGAGAATTCAACCGGAAATTGTAGAGCGACCTTCAATCCAAGGTAAGGGTGGGGTTCTGACTCTATAATTGGGTTTATGATGATTGATATGTGGGGTTAGAGGTGATTGTTGTCTTGTTCTTGAATTGAATGTAAATAATTATGTATGATGAAGAATTGATAAATTTTAGATGAATATTGATGTCATGATGTTGTTTAATTGATGTAGAATTATAAGGTAATTGTAAGTGATGATTATCCATGATTAGATTAAAGTATTAGGGCTTTAAGCATGAATTCTGTAGTGAGATACAGGGAAGAAAAACGCAGAATTATGCAGGGAAGAAAAACGTAGAACTATGCGTGAAGGATATTAAGTGCTACTGTATTAGAATAATGAATTAAATTGGGGACAGAGTTAGTCGTATTGTTCTTAGTTAGGTTGATATCAGGCTAAGAATTAAAATAGTAGGATTATTAGAAAGTAGAAGTTCTGATGGTAGAAGCTGTGTTGGTTAGAAGTTGCGTTGGAATATTAGAAAGTAGAAGTTCTGATGGTAGAAGCTGTGTTGGTTAGAAGTTGGGTTGGATTAGTAAGAAGTAGAAGTTCTGATGGTAGAAGTTGTGTTGTCAGAAGTTGTGTCGTCAGAAGTTGTGTTGGTCAGAAGTTGTCTTGTCAGAGGTTTTATTGGTCAGAAGTTATGTTGTCAGAAGTTGTGTTGTCAGAAGTTGAGTTAATCAGAAGTTGTGTTGTCAGAAGTTGTGTTGTCAGAAGTTGTGTTATTAGAAGTTGTGTTGGTCAGAAGTTGTGTTGGTTAGAAGTTGTGTTGTCAGAAGTTGTGTTGGACGTTACGTTGTTTTTGTACAGAACGATGAAGGTTAGATGCTTAGAAGCTGATGTTTGAACTATGACAGTAGGAATAGTGACGGTAATGACGTAAGAGTTACAAAATTGCAGTATTAATTTTCTGTGGAATTAATGTACAGTTGAGTTTCTAGTGAGAAGTTATTAATGATATTGTGTTGAATATTTATAATAAATAAATTATGTTTGATGAATTATTACGATGATATGAGATGTTGATCACGAGACGTTGAGATGTTGTTAAATTGAGATGCTTTTGAGATGTTGTTAATTTGAGATGCTTTTGAGATGTTGTTAATTTGAGATGCTTTTGAGATATTGTTAATTTGAGATGCTTTTGAGATGTTGTTAATTTGAGATGCTTTTGAGATATTGTTAATTTGAGATGTTGTTGACTTGGGTGTTGTTATTACATTCATGGTTTTGTCGCATACATTGCATTTTTGAGATGGAGCTTATGCTCGTTGAGATGGCCTGTATTGGCGAATTTTGAGATGAAGGCTTATGCCTTATTGATGCCTCTATTAATTGGAAAAAATTTGAGATGGGAGTTCTACTCCAATGGTACCACATGCATTTGCATAGTATTGAGTCGCATTATATGATTGCATAAAGAAGTGTATTTTGATGTTGATGAATGTGTATATACGTTGTAATTGTTGTTGATTATGAGATGAGAAGTGGTGATGTTATTGATCTAATTTAATATATTAATTATCATGCACTTTATTATATTGTTAGATATCTCACCCCTTGTGTTTGAATGTTGCCCTTATGTTGGTAACATGCAGGTAATCGAGAGTGAAGGTTTTATACCTTCAGTTGTTCGAGTCGGTGTCATTGCTCTGATATGTAACACTCGGGGGGATGAACGCTTGATGTTTTTGATTGTTGATTTTCAGTTGTTAAACTTTAAAGTTGATTATTATTAAATATGTGTTATTTTGAAGTTGATGTACGATGATAAAGATGTTATTGAGAATTCTGTTGCGTAGTTGTTGAATTATTTAATTAAAGATTGTTATGATGATGGTTCATCCAATGTTTTGAAAGTGTTATATATCCATGATGAATGCAATGAATTTTGATAGAAGAATTTGTGACGTCCCGATTCGTTTGCATGGTTGAATTTTATAACTCTGGTTTATTTATATAAATGTCGGGATAGAATTGGGGTGTTACATAGGGCTCCAAATTGATGGAGTTCTTCTGTCCTAAAGCCTTACTATAAATCTTGCTTACCATGCCCCAAGCATGTACAAACCTTCGACAATAACCTTGAGGATCACTTTTGTAATCTAACACAATACCCTGGATGAGCACGTCATGAGGACCATCTCTTCGAGTGTAACCAAACTGACGTAAAAAGGGTTGTCAGTAATACATCCCCTAACGCCAAGGAGTGGAGCATTAGGGAATTCTCTGCAGTGATCAATGATAGTGATATCCTCATGAGATTGGGAATACCAGTAAATGTCGGTATGAGAAAGTGACGTTATTCTTTATGACCACCTCATACCTTGTTCATTATTCATCACTGGGCGGGGAAGGTGCGAAATAAACCACCTGGATAGCAGAGGTATGCAACACATGAGAGTTCCTCGCCTCTTCATAGTACGAGTGTGAAGAGAATGCAGGATGTCTCCGAGAAAGGTAGGCACATGATTACGAGCAAGGAAAATTTTGACAGTCTTCACATTTATGAGTTAACCTGGATTAAGGAATAGTATCAACCCATAGATTAGAAGAGCCGAGATTTCCTCGAAAGCCTGAAAACTCATAGCACTTAAAAATTATTAAGCCTTCTCTATAAAAAATTTAGCCAGAAAACCCTTTACTCCACTTCTTGTTTCCCAATTAGATATAATGTCGGACCGCTTCAGATGTAAGGCTGCTGCAATAACTTCTGGCTTCGGAGCTTCCTCTAAACCGGTGAAGGGCATTTGATCAAGAACATGTACTCACAGTAATTGAGAGAACTCCTCCATAGTGGGTACCAACTGATAATCGGGAAAAGTGAAACAATGATGTGCAGGGTCAAAGAATTAGAATAGGACACTCATCATGTCTTCGTCAAAACCTGAGCTAACCAAACTGAGTATTCGACCATGCCTTTTGATGAACGGAAAACTTTTGGGAACCCTTGAGACTAACTCTTTAAGTTGAGGAGGCACCCTTACAAAATTGACCCGGATAGTGTTTCTGCGAGCGGAGGCCATAACCTGCAAAACAGAAAAAAGATAAATTCCTTGGTCCTTAAAATAGTTAGAAAATGACATAGCATGATGTCATGATGCTATGATGTTATGTTCGAATAGTTAATCATACACAAGCAAAACACACAAGGCCTTAGGTTTAAGCTTACACGGGGTTTGTAGGTAAGTACCCTCTTGAAGTTTTAGTTGGATCAACCTGTCCTAAAAGAAGTAACCGGGTTCTAGGAGCCTCAATATCACTGATCTTTCTCTCGGGCATTGTTTCAGCACGAGCATTTGATTTGCGACCAAAATATCCCGAGAGTCCGACCTCAATGAGTGTAGCATCGAGTATCAACCAACTTCAGTCAAAGTCAGCTATCTCACTACCTTCTCATGGCTAAGTTGTGTCAACTAAGGTTCTATGGTCAGTTAGTGCTTATGACATCACGTGGTAGCCCAACATTTTCCTTGACTTAACTCAAGGGACACCGACACCAGCCAATGAGTCGCACTAACGTAGCCATTGCTTCAACCGTATCGGAATACGTCGTACAGTTCTCACGATTTATTGCTACTTACCTAAAATTCCCCAGAACCGAGTATAGGATCTTTACAAGAATAACCCAAACAACCCTTAAAAATAAATCAGGAAAATCAAACAAGGAAAGCAAATTAAAAGTGATCTAGCTCTAAGGTAACCCCACTCTTAGTTCTCCCCAACAGAGTCGCCAGTTCTGTAATACGGTGGGAGAACTGACTTTTTGTTTTTCATTTTATCACAAATGTTGTGGATAGTAAGATTCGCCACCGAATTTTCTTTTATCCAATAAATTAAAGGGTCAAAAGAACAAGAAAGACCTTTTGAGAATTTTCTGAGTAAGGGGGGTAGGTTATGAAAAGGGGAGGTATTAACACCCTTTTCATCTGTAGTTATCTACAGGCTCTTAATCGCTAGCTCACTTTGAAAATGCTTTTGTGTATGTGTTTGAAAATATTTTTGAAAAGAGGCCAAAGTGCGGCAAAATTTATAATGATTCTCGTATCGTTGAGAACACATACCAAGTGCTTATCTTGGAAAATATTTTAGAAAAGAGTGTATGTGTGAGAAAAGTTTTATATGTGAGCAAGAGACTACGAGCTATCTACCTACTCAAAAGGTCTTTATTATTTTCCTTATTTCCTTTAGATAGTATTATCCTACCATTAGTTAGTAGGTAGCACTATCGTTGGATGTTTTCAGGGACAGGCGCGGGTCATCATACAGTCACGAAGGAAACTCGTAGGACACTTTAGCAATTATCATAAGGTACTAAGATTTTTTAGCGAGGCAACATCGAAGGGTCATCGAGGGACTACGATCTTTTAACCAAAGGATCTTTGCTAAAGCGTCCCACGTTCGAGGGACATGACTGTTTAAATCTGAGGCAACAAGTGAGGGTCATCCTAGAGGTGCGCATGTGCAAAGTATGTTGAGTTTCAGTTATTTGTCTTAAGATTATGTTTTCTAACGTTTGTTTTTATGTCTTTCCATGCACGCCTAATTACTATACAGTTAAATATATACATGCATTGATACATAAGTGCGGAAAGTAAAAATGCGGGAAATAATCTACGCTATTACAACGCTTTGGGGATGGGGAATTACAAACCTTAAAATGGGGGGGGGGTGTAAAGAAGTCTTAATTTATCTATTACATACCATTCACAGTTACATAATGATAATAAGGCAAAAAATAAACACGCGGAGATTGAAAAGGGAAAGATGTAAAAACCCTAAAACATTTCTAAGCATTTAAGAAAATATTTTTGTTGTTTTTGTTTAGAAAAATATTTGAAGTGTAAAATAAAAATAAAAACCTAATTCTAATTAATTAATTAATTAGTTAATAAATAAAACCAAAATATGATTAAGTTAATTAATTTTAATTATCAAAAATTAAATTACTTAATTAAAAAAACTAAATCTAAAATTTTATGATTTTTGTGATTTTTATGATCTAATAGAATTGATTAACAAAAAGAAAATAGTTTTTTTAAAACCAACAGAAATAAAAATGGGCCTGATGAGAATAAGAAAATGGGGGTGAGAAAAAAGCAAAAAAATCTAGGCCCAATTCAAAAAGCCCAGGCGCATGTGAGATTTAGTGAGGATAGTCCAATGGGGTGCACCGTGGGGGATCACCAGCAGCATCAGATCTGGATTGATGGAGATCAAATGGTTGTTAGATGAGGATGTATGGTGAGCGCTTGGACCTAGATTGCACTGGATTTTAAAAGGAAGACGTTGAAAAATAAAATTCCAGAGGCAGGGATCGAACCCCTTCCCTGGCACACCAAAGCCTTACTCACACACACGCTTGCCGCTGGGGCGATCATTTCATCTGGTACATTAATCAAACAAAAATAATAAAAATAAAGAGTGAATTATATAGCCAGAGAAGCGCCGGAGCCCTAGCTCCGGTCGTCTTCTCCTGTGATGCCCATAGTAAACCTGCAAAATAGTGAGAATTAAAAAAACAAGAAGGGTCATGTCCCCCTAATTGGAACCACATGATTCCATTGGTGAGGTTATTTTTCCATGAAAACGCATGTATACAGAGATATAAAGATAATGGTGCAAACTGCCCTATCCATGGCAACACTCTATTCTCATGTTAGAAATTCAATTTTTGGGTCCAGACATGTTCTAAACACTCACATATGAAGATCTATGGGGTTAGAAACAAACAATAGCATGCGAATTAAAAAATATGAATGATGGGAAAAAAATGCAAACGGAGATGATGAATAACACTATTCAGGCTTGGGGGATCACTGAAACCTACCCTTACTTACCCTAAGGAAACCCTAATTTGGAAATTCTTGACTTTTGATGATTTGAGGGCTTTCCTTGAGGAATCATGATCAACCCTTGATAAAATGATGAATATCACTTCAAAATGTTGATGTTGACAAAAAATCTTGAAGTTTGACTGTATGTTGACCATAGTTGACTTTTTACCCAATACAGTCGATTTTCAATCATCTGAGCCATTGACTGAGAAAACTTGTGATGCAAGACTTGAAACTTGTCATGAACATTGTTTAAGACCTATGGAGAACCATGGAAACCA
Source organism: Vicia faba (assembly GCA_948472305.1). Classification (NCBI taxonomy): domain Eukaryota; kingdom Viridiplantae; phylum Streptophyta; class Magnoliopsida; order Fabales; family Fabaceae; genus Vicia; species Vicia faba. Next base: position 1,516,985,692 of record OX451741.1, on the reverse strand, counting down.
TTTGAGATCTTTGAAAACCAAATTTCCTTGAGGAACTCAAAACCCTAGTTGTAGACCCCTTGGCTTAGGAGGAGCATTTTGACTGGTCAACCCTTGAGATTCTTGAGTATTTGAGACCTTTGTGAGTATGTTTTGAAGAAAAATGGAAGGGAAAATTTTGGGGTACAACACCTCCTAACAATGAACCTCAAGGTTATTGGATCAAAGGTTTCAAATTAAATATACTTGGGCTTGCAAACATAAGTTTGGGCCAGGAATGATCATTTCTCGAATCGGGACAAAATTTAGCGTTATGTTAACCAATCGTAAGTGGACTTATATAGAAGTCGCACCTATTTTAAGGCCGCTCAATAGAAATCTATGTACCATATGTTTGGAGAAATTATATGTAGATCATCCTCTAACAACATGTAGCACAAGAAAGGGATAAGATGAAGAGGAAGGGTAAATATTTGAACCAAAGATTTTAATCAAACTATCATTAAAACCATTCATCCATTTTGGTGGAGTTAAACTCAACACCCAAGATCCAATGATGTTAATGAAGCTCATGATCAAAAATCACATAGCTCAAGCTCAGTCAGAATGTATTAAAAAATAAAATTGCATTTAATATGCAAAATAAAGAAAGAAAATGATTTTAAAATATTTTTTAAGTGAAAATAAAAGGCAAAATAACAAACTATATTCAAAGTATCAAATAAAAATTAAAAGAAAACATAAAAAAGTCAGAGATGATCTCAAGTATTTTTACAAAAAATTTAGTAATTTTTTAAAACAGAAAGGTATTTTTAAATTATTTAAAATCACTCAAGTAAGTGATAAATGATAAAAAATAGTAAAAATTAGAATAAAATTCTAGAAAAAATTCCAGAAGGTCGGAAATAAAGAAAATGACTTTGATGAATTTTCCAGAATTTAAAAATACCAAAAAGTATTTTTAAACAATTAAAAACAAGTCAAAACAAAAATAAAAAATCATAAAAAATATCAAATCTTAAAATAAAATTATGAAAAAATAAAAATCAGAAAGAGAATATTAAAAAATATTTTTGTGATTTTTTTTCATAATTTTTGAGTCAGAAATGAATTTTCTATAATTTTTTGAAGTTCAAAACAATTAAATATAAAAATCAAAACATGTCAGTAACCCTATCCAAGGGATCTGACACGCTGTGCATATTATGGTCATCTTTGAAAATCACACCAAATTATTTTTTTAATAATTAAAAGTAACTTCATATATGGCGCGTTGGATGGAGTCTGACTAATGAAATTAATCAGATCCAATGGTCCTTAAGACGCGCGTATGGCAAGACAAGTGCACTGGATAAGATTTAAAAAAAATCACATGTCACGCTATCATTGGCTGAAGCACGACACGTAGGTCATCTTCAACTTCCAGATGCCCTAAATTGAAGTTTCACAAACTGTAAAATTAAAGAATCGGACTGGTACCATTAGATTTGTCTCTTCAATAAGATTCTAATGGTACAATCAGGCCAAATTTATATAAGTTGTGCAAGGCTGGATTTGGAGAAAACTAGAAAAAATAGCGAGCATGAAAATTCCAAGTATCTCTCTCAATTCTCAATGAAAATGAAAACCGTAAGAAGTGTGAGAATCAGAAGGATGAATAGAGTAGAATAGGGATTTATTTGGTTCAATTTGGTTGAGAATTCTACCTGAACGAAGTAGCAGAAAATTGCTCTGAAACTGGACTTGGCTAGCACGATTTAGGACACTTCAAGGCTTGGTTCTTCTTCTGTGAGCTTTAGTGAAGTTCAAGGATAAAGAATCAACAAAGAAATTGGATTGAAAAGTTGAGAAAAGATGAATTCAAAAACTCAGAAAAGTGGGTTATGCAGAGAGTTTGGCAGGGTGATTTTGGCTGTCCAAGCTTGAGAAAATGAGAGGAGTGAGGTCCTCTATTTATAGGGAAGTGAATGGTGCAAAGAATTGAGAGGAAAATTGAAGTTTTGAGGGAAATTGCATAGAGACCGAAAGTGGAAAATGTGTGACTCCATGTGCATCAAAATTCGGCCAATTCCTGCGTTTTGATCCTTAACTCAACTTTGGGAACTTTGTTAAACATGTTTAAATAAAAAAACGCGTGCTAATTTGGTTTTCAGAAGCTGGATTGGGAATTTCATATTCTGACTTGGGAGAAAAAAATCAATTTCAAGTAGTTGACTTTGAACTCATGGTGTGCAAGATTTAGGGAACCTTAGGACTTGATTCTTGATGCATTAGAAAGATGAGGTAACATTCTTTATAATGTGCCCAGAAATAGATCATTTAGATGCTTGAGCTAGAAGTTGTGCTTGGTCAAAATCAGGAAAAAATGTGCTGACTTTTATACTTGGAAAAATTCTAAGTTTTTTCTTTAAAAAAATGACCCATAATGTTTTGATTCCAAACAAGGTCTTCTTCCAAAAACATTCTTTGATTAATGATGCTAGCTTGAAGTGGAATCCTTAAAGAGTATTGTAAAACTTGTATCACCCAAAAATTCCAAATATTGGACAAGTTATGATCCTTTGAATTTGATGAAAATCCATAAGGTGGCCTATAATATTTTGAGCTCTTAAGGCATCTTCTATCCATTTTCAAGTTTTGCACATAAAAGAAGAGTTGAAGTTCACACTCTTAAGATCATTATGGAAAAATAATGGGTTAAAGGAGATAAAAATTGATCAAGTTATGATCCTTTGAAGTCACATAAGGGAATTTGATGGCCTATCTAGATGACTTGTAATCTTTCTCAATCATTAGTGATATCTGACACAAACTTTGCTTGAAACTTTTGAAGTCATTTTTTATAACCCTTTAAAGAGAAGAATATCTTTGGAATCACTCAAAAATCTCAAAAGATGGACAAGATATAGCCCTTATAAGTCCAAATCCCTAACTCCTAGAGCATCAAAATGGCTTGGGAACCCCTTTTCAATTTTGACAATCTTTCTTGCACAAATACTTTTGCTATGTAAAGAGAAGTTATTGTGGATGATAATAAGAACCTATAGTAACAATAACCACTTCAAAATGTTGAGAATCGAGGGAGTTATGTACTTGTGATCAAGGAATCAAGAATTTGTCCAAATAGGTCAAACTTCTTTAATCAATTCTTGCATCTTTTGACTTCCTTCGGCAAATTGAAGCATGATGAATCATAGTAGACCTTGTCATGACATTGTCATAAAGCACTGTCAATGATGAAGCTTAAATCTCAATGAAGCTTTGTTGAAGGAAGCATGGAAATAAACTCATGAACCTATGAATCAACTTGATGAAGTGTGTTGTGCCATCACCTATAGTACCAACATTTATAGAGCAAAAATTCATTATATTTGTTAGCTAAAAGTCAATCAACACAAGACATATATGAACACAATACACAAATCAAAGTGCTTGGCGATCCCTCATGAGCAAACCTAAAGATAGGGAGAAGAACCAAACCCTAGTTTGATCTTGATATGATTGGGTTGATATGAGATGATAGAGGAATCTTAGGGGAAAAAATTGAGGCATAACAACTTCCCTTATTTAAGTGTCTCCTATCCGGAGATACAAAGGTTAAAATCTTCGTGTCGACACGATCAAAGATACTTAAATATAAAACAAGCCCTATTTTGGCCCTAAGATGTCATGCAATGCATATGATTATGCATGCAAACAAATAAATCCAAAAGTGACATGGGACACCACTGGGGACACAAAAAATAAAATAAAGGATCAAAAGAAAGCCCGGCAGAGAAAATAAATCACTGGTGAATAGAAGACTCAACTCTACTGGGGTAAAGCCCAAGGAGGAGATGAAGTATCATCAATTTAAATATTATGGAAAAAGTAAAGGATGACAATGATCGACAGATAAATGCGAACTATCCACTCACTGAGAAGATAGAAAAAAAGTAACATCGACTCACAGGGAAAAGAAATGGTAAGATAATACTTGTAAAAACCAATATTAGGGTAGGTAAAAAATGATTAGCATCAGTACTTATGACTGGAAACAAATGAACTTCTTTAGAGAAATGTGAATCTCAACGACGAACTATCTCTCATAATGACGAGACTACCATCCATCAGAGTAACAATTCTCAACAGCGAACTATCTCCCATAATGACGAGACTACCATTCACCGGAGTAACAAATCTCAACAACGAACTATCTCCCATAATGACGAGACTACCATTCATCGGAGTAACCAATCTCAATAATGAACTATCTCCCATAATGACGAGACTACCATTCATCAGAGTAATAAATCTCGACAATGAACTACCTCCCATAATAATGAGACTACCATTCATCGGAGTAACAAATCTCAATAATGAACTATCTCCCATAATGACGAGACTACCATTCATCGGAGTAACAAATCTCAACAATGAACTATCTCCCATAATGATGAGACTACCATTCATCAGAGTAACAAATCTCAACAATAAATTATCTCCCATAATGACGACACTACCATTCATCGAAGTAACAAATCTCAACAATGAACTATCTCTCATAATGACGAGACTACTATTCATCGTAGTAACAAATGAATCTTCTCTAGGAACAAACAGACTTACTGGGGAAGTATAGGTTTCTCAAATAAAGAGACCTGCCATTTGCTGTTATAAGAAGCCTGTTGGACAAAGAAATATGACTTCTCTGGGGAAATGCCAATATATTCATGCTGAGGAGATAAAGTCTTCTCGTGCCAAAATAAATGCACATTCTCAAACTCAGTCATAAAGCCTGCAAGAATCATAATAATAATATTGTCGGGAACCACAGATTCAAACCAGAAATAAACCGGAGTGGAATAGTTAACCAAGACAGCACCTGATGAGAAATAAACTCAAAAAGGGACTACGTTACATCCAAATAATGAGCTAAATAAGAAGGATAAAGCATAATTCTTCCATGAGGGATAACTCAATGGGGAAATTGAAAGGATATATACTTTCTGCTTAAGGTTGACACTCTATTGTAGAGAGAGTAACATAACTCTGCAAAATAAGGTAATATGCCAACAACAACAATAGATGCAAGTGGGAAATGAATTCTAAATTCATCTATGCATGATGTATGTATGAATGTATGAATGTTATCATGTATATGCTGACAAAACAGACATGCAACACTGGGAGTAACCAGACAAAACCAGCTTGGCTAAAGTCAATACTCGGTTAAATCACATCCAGGATGAAAATTTCATAAGAAAGTAAGCACCAACTGAGGAAACAAAATCCAACTTCACGTCTTAACTCCTCTGAAAAGAAACATGCCTTAAAAATAACCCAACATAGTCTAATAGTGATGAATCAATACAAGATGCAGGGATATAACATCCTCCTCTAGACTTCACTGAAGAATATCATACAGACTTCACTAGGGAATGCCTCGTCTTCTGGACTTCTATCGAAGATTATAATACTGACTTCCCTAGTGAAGCTAAAAACCATATCTTTGAGACTTCAACTGGGGATCTCGTATTGAATTTATTGGGAGTATAACACCATGTCATCTAGTGAAGCCCAAAATACATTCTTCAATATCAAGAGTAATGATTACACAAACTTCTCTGGGGAGAAATTATGAAAATTCACGGGGATAACAACTTTCGGAGAGAAACATCATCTCATCTTCACTTGGGGATCTGCTTCAACACTTCTCAGAAAAGATACTGCCCTTGTCTGGCTGCTCAACTGGAATAAATATGTGTTAAGTCCGGACTAAAGAATTGGGTATAGAGGCATCAAAATGTGCAAACCCAAAACCAAAATAATAAACTTGGAGAAAAAAAACTGACCCAAGACTTGACTGGGGAAAATGGGATTACATGCCCAACATCTCACCATATATCAATTGGTTCGAACTCTAACTATTTGAGAAAACACAATAAGATCATGCACATATCAACAAGAGTGACCTGTGAGAACTTTATTGGGGAATATTTTTTTCAAAACTTCGGAGTTCGTCCATCCTTGGAATCACTACTTTTGTTTTACTTGAATCACAAAATCTGAAGTAAAAAGTAATTTGTAAATTCTTTTCAAAAACATTTTTATTGTAAATCTCTTTGTTTTGAAAATTACTATCAATAATAAATGGAATCTTTGCAAACAAAATAAAATAAGAATTACAAGGAATTGGATAAAGGCTCAAATTTTATTAATAGAATGGTAGTCTGCGAATGGCGAGACTCCATGGATGATTACAAATTTTGAAAAATGGTAATATATGGAAAAGATACATTGAAATACAATAACCATTATTCTCCCTAACAACTTTGAATTCCTAAGCAGCGGCTTTTGTTGGAGTGTGATGAGGATCCGAGAAGATTGTTGCTTCAATGATCAAGTCTTGTCTGACGCAGTTACTTGCCAAGAAATCCCTAACTTTTTCCTAGGTTTCCCTTGCGGGTTTTCAACCTAGCATGAAAATGTATTATGTTTGTGTCTCTTATTTTTTCCTAGACCGCCATTTTGGGTTTTCAGCCTATCGAGATGCTCTTTTTTGCCTAAGCCGCTCTTTCGGGTTTTCGACTTAGTGAGATATTCTTTTATTTCTTTAGGAAAAGTATTTCTTGACTGCATCAGCATTCATGGGACGTGGGAACTCCTCGCCATCCATAGTTTCAAGAATAAATTCACCTCAAGAGAAGGCTTTCTTGATAACATATGGGCCTTCAAAATTAGGAGTCCACTTTCCTCTAGAATCAGTGTTAAAAGACATGATCTTTCTGAGCATGAGGTCGCCTTCTATGAATTCATGAGGCTTGACCTTCTTATCAAGAGCTTTTTTCATTCTCTTCTGGTATAACTGACCATGACACAAGACCGTCATTCTATTTTCTTCAATCAAATTCAATTGGTCATACCTGTTCTGGACCCATTCAGCCTCTGACAATTTGGTTTCCATTATCACATGCAAAGAGGGAATCTCAACCTCAATGGGGAGCACTGCTTCCATACCATACACAAGAGAGAATGAGGTTGCCCCTGTTGAAGTGCGGACGGATGTATGATACCCATGTGTGATACGGTGGTAGAACCGAAACTGTTTTAGGAAAATGCTGGTTTGTGTTTTGCGTTTGTGTTTTCAAAATGTCGCGGTAAGCAAGAGTCGCCACCGACTTTTATTTTATCCAACTGGAAAGGAAAAAAAGCACAGAAAAATTCCTTTTTCGAGATTTTGAGTACGGGGGGTAGATTATAGAAAGGGAGGTATTAGCACCCTTTCTATCCGTGGTTTTCCACGGGCTCTTAGGTACTTGCTCATCATTTTCAAAATTTGCTTCTGTGTTTGTGTGATTTGAAAAGTTTTTGTTTTACTTCAATTTAACTCTTGCTTCTGTCTTCAAGAGTGTTACGAAGTCGTTTTGAAAACTTTGTTGTAAAAGAGTGTAAGTGTGAAAAGTTTTTTTGTTTTGAGCAAGTACTTAAGAACTAATCTACCTACTCGAAAAACGAATTGTTCTATGTTCGTTTCCTTTAGACAGCGCTATCCCACTATTAGTGAGTAGGTAGCACCATCGTTGGAGTTTTGAGGGTCAATTCGAAAGGGACGTACGATCATTAAAGCAATGTTAGGAAATCTTAGTAATAACCCTAATGTCTTAAGATCAATATTCGAGGCAACTATTCTGAGGTAACCTTTCTGAGGCAACTTTAATCTTTTAGACAGAAGGGCAACCACTAAAATACCCTATACTTAATGACCGTCTATCGATAGCAGCCGAAGTGGGAGTATACCCTAGGAGTGCGCATGTGCGAGTGATTCAATTTCAAGTTTATTATCTTTGCACATTTAGGGTTTGCTAACCGTTTTAAAGTTAATCATACATTCTTGGCATGCATCCCTAATATTCATACATCTAACAGTTAATAGTTTGCGGAATTTAAAGTGCGGAAAGTAAAGCTAAGCTATTACAAGGCTTTGGGTATTTACATAGCCAAAAAATAACCCGTAAAACAAAAGCGATAAATGAAAGTAAAGGTCCTAATTAATCTATTACAACTTGTGAGCAATTACATCAATATGGTAAAAAATAAAATAAAGCGCGATGAATCGAGAACAATAAAAGAAATAGGGTTTTGACCCCGTCTAACCTAATCGAAAGAAACAATTATTATTTTTTGTTATTTTTATTTATTTAAGAAAAAGAATAAGATTTTTTTATTAAATACAAAAATTAATTAGTAATTAAATTAATTAAAAAAACTAAATTTAACCTATTTTTGTGTTTTTGGTTAATTTTAAGAAAAAGAAAATATAATTAAGTTAGAAGCAAAAACCCTAATTGTTCTAATTGTTTTTAATTTATTTACAAAATAATTTAAGTTACTTAAAATTAAATATCCTAATTTAATTAATTTTTGTATAAAAAGAAAAATAAATATCCTAAATCTAATTGGGTAAAAAACATTTTTTGTGATTTTTGATAAAAAGAATTTTCAATTATGTTAGTAAAATAAATAACTAAATTAATTAAGAAATATAAAAGAAAAGGAAAAAGAAAGTTGGGCCTGCAATTAGTAATTTTTGGGGGTGTGAATAGCAACTCTTTTGGGCCCAAAACAGTTGACCCACGTTGACTCTTTGAATCCCATGCGTTGCATTGACCAAGGCCTTCGGTGCTCCTTCATCTGATGGCCTTTAGATCTGGCCATCTAGACACTTGGCTGGCTGGATGATGATGGACCATGGTGGTCATCCCACACAAGCACGCGCCTGATTACTGAAAGGAAAATAATATGAAACAATTGGGGGGACCTGGGATTCAAACCCAGGCCCAAAGGCATTATCCACATGCACCAATGCAAGCTGCGCTGCATGTTCAATTTGTACATAGAATAAACAATAATCATAATATATAATAATGTGACAAAAGGTGCCAGAATTCAAATAAGCGAATAAGACGGAGCCACGTTGTTGTACCCCAAATTTTGACCTAAGATACCATCTCCCATCTGCATCATTACATTGCAAGTGTTTTGACCTATTTTTATCAATTTTTTTCAAAGCAGATTTAAAATTCATAACTTTCTCAAGTCGAGAGCTGTTTATTTGTTGAACGCTAAATTTATTAATCGATCAAAGCTAAAACAATGTTTATTAATTATTTATTATCTTAAATTTAAATAATTGGAATTTATTTTCAGTTATTATATAGTTTAAAGATTTATAAATAATAAAATAAATATTTGAAAAGAGGTTTATTAATTGATCAAACAATGTTATTTAATTATTTATTATTCTAGGTTTAAATAATTGAAATTTTATTTTTAGTTATTATAATTTGGAAGAATTATAAATAATGAAATAATTAATTGAAGAGAAGTTAATTGATCAATGATGTTTGTTTAATTATTTATCATTCTAAATTTAAATAATTGGAATTTGATTTTCAGTTATTATATAATTTAAAGAATTATAAATGATAAAATAAATAATTGGAAAGAAAAAGAATTAATTGGCAAAATATTGGAGTTTTATTCATTTTATTCTAATTGTACAATTGTTGTGTAAATACCGTATTTATTTACAACGTATTTACAATAATAATTTTTACAATGTTTAAAATGAAATAAAAGCTATCCTATTTTTTTTCCTAAGTTCTAAATCTTCATCTTCTATCCAATGCTTCTTTGATGATCATTTAATTTTACCTGCAAAAGAATTAAAAAAAAAGTCAGAAATGAATATAATTAAAAGCAAAAAATTAATTTTTAGTGTTCATCATTAAAAGCAAACGGCTGGAATCAGTTTTACCCTTTTTGCAAATCACGGGATTTCTCCGGGTTCACAAAAAGGGATGAATTTTTATTGATAAAAATGAATGCACAAATTTAAAAATACGCAAAAATTCATTTTCTTGTCAAAACTGCATTTTTTAAAATAAACTGCATAATTAAAAAGCCAACTGCATGTTTCAAATCACATGCATATTTCAAAAGCATAATACAAAACAGCATATGCAAGTTTCCCAAGCAAGTCTAACGTAAACATGCAAACATGGGGGAAGAGGCCAAAAACAATAGGCTCCTCTACTGTACAAATGCAAGAGTAGACAAAGAGAGATATGCAGTTTAATCAAATATGCAAGCATAATATTTTCTTTTCTCATCATTTTCCAGCATTGTGCTTTTTCAGAACAAATAAAGTACATATCATTTTAATGTCAATTTGTACTTAAGAGAGAGAAGAGAGGAAGAGTTGGTTTTTATAGGTTTTGGCTTAGGCAGAAAAGGATAACAAACAAACTGCAGCAGCATACAGTAAGAAGAAAGAAAGCATGAAATAAGAATACCAACAAACTGAATGTAGCAGTAATGTGCAGAGGTCCAAGGCAAATATAATTAAATATACTCAAAACCTGAATTGTCCAAGACCTCAAGGCCAAGCAAACCGTTATAACAACAAACAATCCCTTCAAAAAATGGAGATATATCAAAACCTGCCTTAAAGCTTTCAAAAGGAAAAATTGTCAAAACAAATGCAAATATACAAAACCAAGTCTCAAAGCCAAAGCCTTGTTTCAAAGAACCTGTAATACCAAAAGAGCCAGAATAACCATTTCAAAACATGGCCTAAAACCATTCCAAACCTGCATAACCGTAAAAACCTCAACCATTGCCTAAACCAAAAACTTGTTACCTATCCAAAAACCATGGCCTAAACAAACAGTATACCAGTTCAAATGCCAAACCTGCATACACCAGTAAAACCAACAACCTTGGCCGAAACCACAAAAACCAGAATACCACAACAATGCAAACTTTGAAAAACAATTTCCAAACCCACAAAAGCCTCAGAGTACATCATCATAGGCTATTTTAAAAAGGCAACTGAAAGCAACAGTAGCGAGAAGAAGAAAGAAACAGTCAAGCATCAACATAGGCAAGCCAGTCAAAACAAATATCCCAACGATGGCATATTCAAGCACACAGAAAAAGGCCTCAGTATTCATCATGGGCCAATAAGAAAGGCAATAATAAAGCATTCGAAGCATCCAGAGCAATAGAAGCGCAATAAAGAAGAAGAGAAGAAAACATTCGAAGGCAATAGTAAGACACAGCAAGCAAGCAAGAAGAGGAAAAAGACAAACCAGGGTACCAAGCAAAGCTCACAGCGTCATTGTCCACCTCGCGTCTTGGCCGCCACAGCACCCCAACCCTCCTCCTCCGTCTCCAAGGGTAACATTTCTCTTTCTCTTTCTTTCAAAAATACCTCAAACAACCATTAATAACAAGAAGTCAGAATCAAATGGATGTAAATCATAAACATGCAGTAATGAAACCAGCGAAATAAAAGATGAAATCGTACCGTGAATCCGTCGTCTCTGGCATTTTCGTGGAGGGAAGAAGAAGGTGGAGTACTGGTGGCCATGGACAAAGGGCGAATTCAGAAGCTCACAGCTCAGAAGCAGAGACCTTAACGCGCGAAGAAGACGAAGAATGAACAAGAAGAACGGCGCTGCGTAACCAAACCCTAATCCCTTTCTCTCAATTAAAACAATGTTTAACCCTAAAAAAAAACAAATTATGAGAATATGTTGGACCTTAACCCCTTTTTTCTGCCTGAGCCCAAACGAATTCACTATGCACCCCCCCTTTTCTGTTTTTTTTATTGGGCCTCTTGAAACCTATTTGGCCCATCTTTTTTTGCTTTCCTTTCATTTTGTTTTAACATTTATAAACCAAGTTTAATTTACCTTTTTTCTAATTTTAAATAATAAACCATTTCTTTTCATATTTAGTTTAATTAAGTATTTTACTCTTATTTATATTGATTATTAATGGACAATGCCTTGTTATGTATTAATTAGGACCTTATATAAAAATTGGTTAAAATACTTAAATTAGTATAAGACATTAAGTCATTTTATAATTTGTATATTAATACTAAAAAGCATATAAAAACAAAATATATAAAAAAATTAGAAACTTAAAAAAAAATTTGTTTTCTTTAATTATTTCCCTCGCTTTAGTTTATATTAATACAAAAATACATAAAAAATGAAAACTATTAAAACATTTTTTTTCCTTAATATTAGACAAGAACACAAAAATGCATGTTCGCACATTTAGTTTTTTATTTAATTGTTGTATATCACTTATCTATCTGCATAATTTTCTGTTTAATTATTTTTATATTTACATGGTTATTCTGTTTACTTCTAAATCCAAGGGAAAAATGATTAAATTTGTTGACTTCATGTCCTCAAATCCAATCACGCGAACATTTGCATTTCATTAAAACTTAAGACAATTTTTTCCCGAATATTTAATCTTTTCGAAATTTATACCCTTTTAAGCCAAAACTTCGACATTAGGTCGTCGTACTTTCAAAAACCCGTCCGTACCCCTTTTCGGCCAAAACAATTTATTTTTAATCAAACGAACAATTTTAATAAACAGATATTTCAAAAGGTTCCTATAGAGTGCTATAGATACATTGGGTGCTAATACCTTCCCACTGTATAACCAACCCCCGAACCATAGATCTCTTTTCAAAAACGCCTTGTATTTTTATTACTTTTAAAAGTATTATTTTACATTGCATATTTAGGGTTTTATTTCGTTCTTTCCCCTTTTCCCTTGGAAATAATAAAGCGCGGTGGCGACTCTTGCTTTTGTGAGACGAATTAATCAATAATTCGATCTCCGATTTACCCCGCTACATTTTTTATCGCTACAGAATTGGCGACTCTGCTGGGGACAGATTGACCTCTTGCTGGTCCATCCCTAAGTGGGTTAAGCCTAATTTGTCTTATCTATTTTATTATTATTTGTTTTGTTTGATTATGTGTTTAATTTGGGGTTGTTTGGGTTTTTTTTGCAAAGGACGAATCCTATACCCGGATTAAGTTACACTTAAGAATAGGACGGGCGGTACAGTCATGTTAACTTTGAGGGAGTAATCCCGAAGAAGGAGGCATGAGATCCCCCACTCAATGGAAGGCCCTCTTGAACTTAATATTTGTTTACCGAGTAATCGGGAAGACATTATTATTTTCGACCTAGGAGCCAGAGAAATTGAGAACCGTAGAACCCTAACCCATCTTGGCCTTTTAGGTGTAGCGCGGAGACTATAACGGAGTAATTCGGAAGTAGTTGTTATGCGATGCTACGCTCGGACGAGTTTCTCTTGAGAATATTGCTGATTATTGAGTAATCAAGACGTTGGTAATATCCGAAGGAGGAATGTAGACTCTGGGAACTCTTAGAACCTTGTCTTACAGGTGTGATTGAACCATTAGTACATACCTTGGGGTGGGCTTTACCCTCGACTCCATGCTGAAACGTTGAACCTTTGAACCCCATGCTTGTGAACTTGTGTGTAACTAATTGCATTATCATTCATTCATGTATTCATCAATATTTTTTGTAAAAAACTTGTTTTTCAAGGAACTTGGGAATGATTTTTGCAGACGTCTCAGGTACTATTATGGAATTTGGAAGGAGAAACACTCGAAGTTTTAGTTTTAAGGAGCCCGAGATTGAAGAACTGAAGAGTTTAATTCCTGAGATCAAGAACCCGACGGATTTTCAGAAGAAGTATGGGTCCATTATACCTCTCATGAAGCGCAAGATGAAGGAAGGCATCCTTAATACGTTGGTCCAATTCTACGATCCTTTGTACCGATGTTTCACCTTTCCGGATTACCAGTTGATGCCCACCTTAGAGGAATATTCCTACATACTTGGTTTGCCGATCACCGACTGTGTTCCTTTTTCTGGCTTAGAAGAGGAATCCAAATCTCACGAGATAGCGACCATCACCCACTTGAAGAAATCAGAGATAGAGGAGAACATGACTACAAAAGGAGGAATCTGAGGTTTGTCTGCGCAGTTTTTGTTGAAGAAAGCTCGTCATTTCGCTGAGATAAAATATACTGTTGTCGTTGAAGACGTCTTTGCTTTACTCGCTTATGGTCTATTCTTGTTCCCTGACGTTGATAAGTTTGTGGATATCAACGCCATCAGAATTTTCTTGATTGGAAATCCGGTCCCTACGCTGCTAGGAGATACCTACTACTCCATCCATCTTCGAAACTCTTATCAAGGAGGAATGATTATTTGTTGTGCACCGTTGTTGTATCAGTGGTATGTTTCTCATCTACCTAGGTTTGATGTTTTATGGGATCTCGAGAAGGAGCCACGATGGGCGCCAAAGATTATGGCTCTCACTCATTTTGACATTGACTGGTATAATCGAGTTTACTACGACGTGAAGATCATCGATAGCTGTGGTGCTTTTCCTAACGTGCCCCTTCTTGGTACGAAAGGTGGAATTAACTATAACATTGTTCTCGCGCACCGTCAGTTTGGATACCCGATGAGGGACAAGCAAAACAACATCCATGTGAGTGGTTTCTTTCTGCAAGAAGGACAAGATCATCAGGAAGCTAAGAGGGAGATCGAAGGAGCTTGGCGCCACATCCATAGGAAAGGGAGAGACATGTTAGGACATAGGGGTGCCGTTTCGTTGGAGCCTTACCTACAATGGGTCCGTGCTAGGGCTTGTGCTCTCAAGATGCCCTATAAACCTGAGAAACCTTTATTCCCTACTGTTGCATCATCATCTGTTGATATCCCTATCGAGAATATGGGAGAATACCAAGGAAATCTGGCTAGGATGAAGTCCGAGAGAGATGCTTGGAAAGAAAGGTATAATATGTCTGAATATGAGAATCGGGTCCTGACTCGACAGCTAAAGGAAAAGGAGGATTTACTCTTTATTCAAGACGGTTGGTTCATTGATCATGATGAGAAACTCCGTCGAAAGGATGCTTTACTGAAGAAGTATGCTAGTGAAAGGAAGAGAAAGAAGGAAGGTTCGGTGAGCGTTGCCCTTGTTCCTAATCCACAAAAGGAAATCATTGATCGACTGGTAGCTGAGAAGAAAGAGATGGAAGACTTTTATGAAGAGAAGATCAAGAAGCTCCGGTTACAGTTGGCATTTGGTCCTTCATCTGATGATTCTGAGTGATCTTTAGTTCTTAGTTTTATTTTATTGATGTCATTTTGTAAAACTCTTTAAAAGGGCTTCATGTTCCAAAGTTGTAATTTACTGCTTTATTATGGGCTTCATGTTCCAAAGTTGTAGTTTACTGCTTTTATTATTGGGTTGTTATCCCAAAGTTGTAATTTATTGTTTTATTGTTCCAAAGTTGTAAGTTGTAATTTACCGCTTTTGATTAATGGATGAGTTTTTGTTGTTCCAAATTCCTTTACCATTGATGTGTGCAAATTCATTGAAGGTCCTTGAAAAACTATTAAAATGAATTATCTTTTGCATCACATATCATGCATCATCCAACATTCCACTTCACATGTTTTCTAGAGTCTTATCCTTGTTTCTTTTTCCACTCCGAAAGATTGTCAAGCTGTCTCATCGATACGATACTCGAGCCAATCGACAGAGGAAGATGGAAGATCTGGAACAGGAAAACCATGAGCTTCGTGAGGAGGTCGCTACCCTTCGTGTCGGTATTGAAAAGTTAACTGCGCTAGTGGAAAGTATGATGGCTGCTCAGAATCAGCCATCGACTACAGCTGCCGAGATTCAGACTTCAACTACAGTGGTTTCCGAGATTGTCACCATTCCAACATCTGTGACCTAAATCAGCTCTCCGCTTCAACATCAGATGCCAAAAGGTTTTCCGTGGGGAATGCCTTACAACTTTTTGCCAGAGGGGTATCAGCCTGTCGTACAACCTTTGTTTCAACCTGCTTTGTCTCTTCCTCAACCAGAGACAACCGCCATGCCGCCAGTAATCCCGTCTGTGACACCTTTTCCGCAACCGGTAATGACAACTGTCGCTCCTGTGGTTCACTCCGTGCCATACTTGAATGAACCTACTTATCCTGCCGAGCCTGCTGAAAGTTTGGGTCTTTTTGATAGAATGGAAGAATTTCAAGACCAATTCCAAGAAATGCAGAAGGAGCTCAGAGCGTTAAAGGGGAAGGATTTGTTTGGGAAGAACACTCATGACCTTTGTTTAGTTCCGAATGTCAAGATTCCAGCAAAATTCAAAGTGCCAGACTTTGAAAGATATAAGGGTGATTCGTGTCCTAGAAGTCATTTGACAATGTATGTGAGAAAGATGTCTACATATTCCGATGATCATGACTTGTTGATTCATTATTTTCAAGACAGTTTGACGGGTGCTTCTCTAAAGTGGTATATGGGTTTAGACAGCATTCGGATCCGCAACTTCAACGGTCTTAGTGAAGCCTTTGTTCACCAGTATAAGTATAACGTTGACATGGCGCCGGACAGGGATCAACTCTGGGCGATGTAGCAGAGAGACAGAGAATCTTTTAAGGAATACGCCCAGAGGTGGCGCGAAATTGCTGCTCAAATCTATCCACCTCTTGAGGAGAGAGAGATGACGAAGATATTCTTGAAGACTTTAGGTTCCTTTTACTATGAAAGAATGATCGCCAGCGCATCCAGTGACTTCACCGAAATGGTAAGCATGGGCATGCGGTTAGAGGAAGGGATTCGTGAAGGGCGTTTGGTTAAAGAAGGAAGTCCGTCTAGCAGTACTAAGAAGTTTGGAAGTGTTTTCCCGAAAAGAAAAGAGCAGGATGTCAGCGTAATCTTCCCAGGGAGACCGAGGAGAGGTTACTCTCACGTTGCGGCAGTCACTCCGGCTGTCCGCCCAGCTTTGATGACCCCAGCTCATCAAACCCCACCAACTCAACAACGGCCATTTCAGCAGCAGCCTCGACAACAGGCTTATCCATTCAACAATCAGAACCGTTCACCAAGAAAACCGCAGTTCGATGCCATTCCTATGACTTATACTGAATTGTTCCCTGCTCTTATCAGAAAGAATCTCATAACGACGAAGCCTCCTCCTGTCGCACCAAATAGTACTTCTCCGTGGTACAAGGCAGATCAGTTTTGTGAGTATCATCAAGGGTCGCCGGGGCACAACCTTGAGAATTATTTTGCTCTGAAGGCGGACGTGCAGAGGTTGATTAAGAATGGTGTCTTGTCTTTCAAGGATGTTAATCCAAATGTTAGAGGTAATCCTTTGCCTCGACATGGGGCAGCTTCAGTGAATATGGTGGAAGGTTGTCCGGGAAAGTTTCGAGTTTTTCAATTTGAACATATAAGGGAGTCGTTGATCAGGTTACATCAGAGTTTGAGAAGACTTGCCTTTGTTAGGCATCAGCGTGATTATGACGTTTGTGAATTTTGTTCAAGAGAGGTTGATTGCCCTATTGTGAAGGAGGATATTCAAAAGTTGTTAGACCAGAGGGTTATCACTATTACATATGACAGAGATCCAGAGGATGAAGTGAATGTTATAATACCGCAATTCAATTTGCCTGAATCAGTAGAGATTGTTTACGACAGTCAGACTTCACATGTTGCTCCTTTGACCATTTACCCACCTGGTCCTGTGCCTTACAACTCAGACCAAGCTGTACCGTATAAGTATAATGCCACAATGATTGAGAATGGGGTAGAAGTCCATATACCAACAAGGTCGTCTTTTGTTAACATCGCCGATGTGAGTAGAGTTACGAGAAGTGGACGTGTCTTTGCAGCAGTACCTTTGAAGAGACCAGAAGTTCAAGTCAGGAGGCCCATACCGGCAGAAATTCCAGTGAGAAATGTTGAACCAAGGGTTGAGATAGGCCGACCCAATGAACCTATCCCTCGCCCTGAGGATGACGAGATTCTGAAGCTTATCAAGAGAAGTGAATATAAGATTGTGGACCAACTATTGCAAACTCCTTCCAAGATTTCTTTGCTTGCTTTACTGAGAGATTCTGGTGCCCATAGAGAAGCTTTGATGAAGGTCTTGGACCAGGAGTTCGTGGATCATGATGTCACGGTTGACCAATTTGATGGAATTGTGGGAAATATTACTTCGTGTAACAATCTTGGTTTTAGTGATGAAGAGCTTCCGGAGGAGGGAAGGAACCATAATATGGCTTTGCATATCTCAATAAGTTGCGGAAATGATACTTTATCAAGTGTGTTGGTAGATACAGGATCATCGTTAAATGTAATGCCCAAAACTACATTATCTCGACTCTCATATCAAGGTGCTCCCATGAGACCTAGTGGGGTAATTGTCAAAGCGTTTGATGGTTCTAGGAAGACTGTCATTGGTGAAGTGGATCTTCCTATAGTAATTGGTCCTCATACCTTTCAGATCACTTTTCAAGTAATGGATATTCGTGCTGCCTACAGTTGCTTATTGGGTCGTCCTTGGATCCATGATGCAGGGGCAGTCACTTCCACGCTCCATCAGAGATTGAAGTTTGTAAGGCATGGAAAGCTGGTAATGATTGGTGGAGAGCAGGCTATGGTGGTAAGCCATTTGTCATCTTTCTCTTTTATCGATGCTGATGAGGACGTTGGAACCCAATTCCAAGCTCTATCTGTTGCTAAGAATGAAGTGAAGAAGCAAGGGGCATCTATTTCTTCTTTTGAGGATGCGCGACGAGTGGTTGAAAGTGGTTTGGCTGAAGGTTGGGGCCAGGTGTTGACTTTGCCCGAGAACAAGTCTGGAGAAGGTCTTGGTTTTCATCCCGTGTCTACAAGAGTCAAGCAGGGAGTAGTTACTCGTCCGATTCAAGAGGTTTTCCGAAGCGCAGATTTTATCCATCCGACTCCTCCTGAAGTTGATGCTATAATAGGAGACGATTCCGAGGAGGATTTACCCGATTTCATGACGCATGGAGTGGTTTGCCAAAACTGGATTGTTGTTGATGTTCCTGTTGTGATGCACATTTCTGAGTAATGTTTTGTTTTATTTTTTGAAAAAAACTTTCGCTCTGCCCAAGGCGAAAAGTATTTGTGTCGGGCTATGTTGAAAATAAATTCTTTTGCTCTGCCCAAGGCAAAAGAGAAATGTCTGGGCTCTTTGTTTCAAGTATTTCCCTTCAATGAATAAAAATGTTATTTTGTCCACTACTGGTTTATTTTTCACTTTTTCTGGGAAATAGTAATGAAAATTAATTGGTAGTAATAGGAAAATATAATAACCTTTTGTTTTATTTGTACAAATCGATTTCTAAAATAAAGCATAATCATATGTGCAGATTAATCCATGACTTAACCATTGAAAACAATGATCCTATGCCCTCTCCCAACTTTGAATTCCCTGTGTTCAGAGCCGAAGAAGAGGATAGTGAAGAGATTCCTGTTGAAATTTCCCGTTTGCTTGAGCACGATGGAAAGATTATTCAACCGTTTGAAGAACCTTTAGAGTTGATCAATTTGGGTGATGAAGAAGATAAAAAGGAAGTTAAGGTCGGAGCATTGCTTATCCCGAAAGTTAAATAGAAAATGTTGGAGCTTCTCAAAGAGTATGTTGATGTGTTTGCTTGGTCCTACCAAGATATGCCAGGTTTGGACAACGATATTGTGGAGCATTGTTTACCGTTGAGATCTGAATGTCCGCCGATTAAGCAGAAGTTGAGAAGGACTCGTCCCGATATGGATGACAAGATCAAAGAAGAAGTTCAGAAACAGATTAATGCAGGTTTCCTTGTTACATCAGTCTATCCTCAATGGTTAGCCAATATAGTGCCTGTTGCTAAGAAGGATGGCAAAGTTCGAATGTGTGTAGACTATAGAGATCTGAATAGAGCTAGCCCAAAGGATGACTTCCCATTACCGCATATTGACGTATTGGTCGACAGTACCGTGAAGTTCAAAGTCTTTTCTTTCATGGATGGTTTCTCTGGTTATAATCAAATCAAGATGGCACCATAAGATATGGAGAAGACAGCTTTCATTACACCTTGGGGAACTTTTTGTTATCGGGTTATGCCGTTTGGTTTGAGGAATGCTGGTGCAACATACCAAAGAGCCATGACCACTTTGTTCCATGACATGATGCATAAAGAGATAGAAGTGTACGTAGATGATATGATTGCCAAATCACAAACTGAGGAAGATCATTTGGAACACTTATTGAAGTTATTCCAGCGTTTGAGAAAGTATAAACTCCGTCTGAATCCCAACAAGTGCACTTTTGGTGTTCGTTCTGGAAGACTTCTGGGTTTCATTGTTAGTCAGAAAGGTATTGAGGTAGATCCTGATAAAGTCAAAGCTATTCGGGAAATGCCCGCACCCAAGACGGAAAAACAAGTAAGAGGATTCCTTGGGAGACTAAATTATATTTCTAGATTTATATCTCATATGACTGCTACCTGTGGGTCGATTTTCAAGCTTCTCAGAAAGAACCAAGGATGTGTGTGGACAGAAGATTGTCAGAGAGCTTTTGATAGCATCAAAGAATATTTGCTTGAACCTCCCATTTTGATTCCTCCGGTGGAAGGAAGACCTTTGATTATGTACCTGACTATATTGGAAGATTCCATGGGATGTGTGCTTGGTCAACAAGATGAGACTGGAAGAAAGGAACATGCCGTATATTATCTGAGTAAGAAATTCACAGACTGTGAGTCTCGATACTCATTGCTTGAGAAAACCTATTGTGCTTTAGCTTGGGCTGCTCGCCGTCTGCGCCAGTATATGATTAACCATACCACTTGGTTGATCTCCAAAATGGATCCGATCAAGTATATCTTTGAGAAGCCCGCCTTATCTGGAAGAATAGCCCGTTGGCAGATGTTGTTATCCGAATATGATATTGAGTATCACACTCAGAAAGCTATCAAAGGGAGTATTTTAGCCGATCATTTGGCTCACCAACCAATTGACGATTATCAATCCATCAAGTTTGATTTCCCGGATGAAGATGTTATGTACTTGAAAGCTAAAGATTGTGAAGAGCCGTTACCTGAAGAAGGACCTGATCCCGAATCCCATTGGGGTTTGATATTTGACGGAGCTGTGAATTCTTATGGAAATGGAATTGGGGCAATCATCGTCACTCCCCGAGGTACTCATATCCCGTTCACGGCGAGATTGAAGTTTGACTGCACGAACAACATGGCTGAATATGAGGCATGTATTATGGGTCTCGAAGAAGCAGTGGATATAAGGGTTAAGATTCTTGATATTTACGGAGATTCGGCATTGGTAATTAATCAAATCAAAGGAGAATGGGAGACTCGTCATCCTGGTTTGATCCCTTACAGAGACTATGCTAGAAGATTGTTAACTTTCTTCAACAAAGTGGAATTACATCATATCCCTAGAGATGAGAACCAAATGGCTGATGCTTTAGCTACTTTGTCTTCAATGTTTCAAGTGAATGGTTGGAACGATGTGCCTACAATCCGGGTTATGCGCCTCGACAGACCTGCTCATGTGTTCTCAGTAGAAGAGGTCACCGACGACAAACCTTGGTTCTATGACATTAAACGTGTTCTTCAAACTCAAGAGTACCCGCCTGGGGCATCCAGTAAATATAGGAAGACGTTGAGAAGATTAGCAAGCAGTTTCTTCCTCAATGAAGAAGTTTTGTATAAGAGGAATTACGACATGGTCCTACTCAGATGTGTAGACAGACGTGAAGCAGACATGCTGATGCAAGAAGTACATGAAGGATCCTTTGGTACTCATGCCAACGGACATGCAATGGCTAAAAAGATGTTGAGAGCTGGTTACTATTGGATGACAAGGGAATCTGATTGCTGCAAATATGTGAAGAAATGTCATAAATGCCAGATTTATGCGGACAAGATGCATGTGGCACCGACTCTCCTCAACGTTATCTCTTCACCTTGGCCTTTCTCTATGTGGGGCATTGACATGATCGGAATGATTGAACCCAAAGCTTCAAATGGTCATCGTTTCATCTTGGTGGCGATCGATTATTTTACTAAATGGGTGGAAGCAGCATCTTATGCTAATGTAACCAGACAGGTGGTAGTCAGATTTATCAAGAATCAAATCATTTGTCGATACGGTATCCCGAGCAAGATCATCACTGATAATAGTTCGAATTTGAATAACAAGATGATGAGAGAGCTTTGTGAAGAGTTCAAGATCGAACATCATAATTCTTCTCCTTACAGACCGAAGATGAATGGGGCTGTTGAAGCTGCTAACAAGAACATCAAGAAGATTGTCCAGAAGATGGTGGTAACTTATAAAGATTGGCATGAAATGCTTTTGTTTGCTCTGCATGGGTACCGTACTTCAGTTCGAACTTCAACAGGCACAACCCCATTTTCCCTAGTTTATGGTATGGAAGCGGTACTCCCCGTGGAGGTTGAGATTCCGTCTTTGAGAGTGTTGATGGAAGCTAAACTTTCTGAGGCTAAATGGTGTCAAAGTAGATATGATCAGTTGAATTTAATTGAAGAGAAGAGATTGACAGCGTTGTGTCACGGTCAATTGTATCAGCAGAGAATGAAGAAGGCTTTTGATAAGAAGGTTCGACCATGCGAGTTCAGAGAAGGTGACCTTGTGCTCAAGAAGATATTATCTTTCCAACCTGATTCTAGGGGAAAGTGGGCTCCGAATTATGAAGGACCATATGTCGTTAAGAAAGTTTTCTCTGGAGGTGCCTTGATTCTCATAAATATGGACGGTGAAGAGCTCCCGCACTCCATGAAAGCCGATGCAGTCAAGAAGTATTTCGCTTAGGTTTGAGGTGACAGTTTGCCAAGTTGAAAACCCGAAGGGGCGGCTTGGGCAAGCTTTTGGTCAGACCAGTATTGGCATTTGAACACATTTTGGAATTCGAAGTTGTTAGGGAGAATAGTGATCATTGTTTTTGTGTAACCCTTTCTTTCACGTACTATTTCCCAAACTTTTGTAAACCGTTGGAGTCGCATTGTTAGCAAACTACCATCTTATTAATGAAATTTGAGCATTTACCTTTTGTGGACAAAATTTTAATTTTTCGGCAATATTTGAAACAAAGTTATTTAAAGTATTCTTATTTTAAAAAATGTGTCATGAATGATGAAAGGAATATTAACAGTTGTTCCGAGGATGGTCAAGCCATGAAATGCAAAACAGTACAGTATTTTATCCTTGCATGATGAATATGTTTTATTTCAAATCGTCATGAGGTGTTGGTTGTGTAAACTTGCGTTTCTCGTGGTGCTAAGTTTGGTGACTTCCCAGTTGTTTCAGTTAAGCGTTGTTTTGGCTACCTTTTTTTGGGCAATTTCTGGAGTGTGGTACGCTTTGTCTCATGCCAGTAGCCTATTGGTATTAGAAGATTGGATTTGAATACTTTTCTCCTCAGAAGATTTGAGCCGTGTAGCATGGTACGCTCCGACGTTGCTTTGTGGTTCCAGTTCCAGTTATTTTCCGTCTTTTTCAAGATTGGCCGAGTATCTATTATGTCGTGACATCTTATTGTCTTCAAGTTATTCCGTCTGTTCGTTTTGTCAGCATAACATTCATTTATTCATTTACACTCATATCACGCATGCATATTCACATTTGCCGTTGATTTTGGTTGTACTCTGTTTATTCAAACAACGTACATGTTTCTTTCCAAGTAGAAGGTTAGCTTAGGCAGAAAATGTGCTTCCTTTCTAAATTCCCCGACTGAGCTAATCCTCATGGATGATTTTTGATTTAGCTTACCTTGTCCATTTCTGGATAGGATGAATTCCCCGATCGAGTTACTTTCTCATTGGGTGGAGTCTTGTTTGACTGTTTTCTCTCTAGTTTATTCCTGGATGAATTTGTTGTCTCTTGCATAGGCTATCTCATGATTTCCCCCAGTGAAATCGCGACCTAGACGATTGGTGCATTTATTTTGCACATTTAAGTATGTGATCTCTTCGGGAAGGATTGATTCATGATTCTCTTTGACGAAGATTTTATTCTCTGCCAGTGCCATTGCATTTTCCTTCTGAGTTGTTCTTCGGAAAACGGCAAGCGGCAGCTCTTCACGAGCAACTTGTGCGTTATTATTGTTATTGGAAAACGACAAGCGGCAGCTCTTCACAAGCAACTTGTGCGTTATAGACATCGTTGGAAAACGGCAAGCGGCAGCTCTTCACGGGCAACTTGTACGTTATTATTTTGGAAAACGACAAGCGACGGTCTCTTCATGAGCAACTTGTACATTATAGACATCGTTGGAAAACGACAAGCGGCAGCTCTTCACGAGCAACTTGTGCGTTATTATTATTTTTTGGAAAACGACAAGCGGCAGCTCTTCACGAGCAACTTGTGCGTTATTATTATTTTTGGAAAACGACAAGCGGCAGCTCTTCACGAGCAACTTGTGCGTTATTATTATTTTTGGAAAACGACAAGCGGCGGTCTCTTCATGAGCAACTTGTACGTTATAGACATCGTTGGAAAACGACAGGCGGCAGCTCTTCACGAGCAACTTGTGCATTATTATTATTTTCGGAAAACGACAAGCGGCAGCTCTTCACGAGCAACTTGTGCGTTATTATTATTTGTTTGGGAAACGGCAAGCGGCGGTCTCTTTATTTGAGCAACTTGTGCGTTATTATTTTTGGAAAACGGCAAGCGACGGTCTCTTTATTTGAGCAACTTGTACGTTATTATTTTTCTGGAATACAGCAAGTGGCAGCTTCTTTATTTGAGCAGCTTGTATGTTATTGGTATTTTTGGAAGATAGCAAGCGGCGGCTTCTTTATTTGAGCAGCTTGTATGTTATCGACATCCCTGGACGACAGCAAGTGGCAGCTTCTTTATTTGAGCAGCTTGTATGTCATAGTATTTCTGGAAGACAACAAGTGGCAGCTTCTTTATTTGAGCAGCTTGTATGTCATAATATTTTTTGGAAGACAGCAAGTGGCAGCTTCTTTATTTGAGGCAACTTGTGTATCTACAATCTTATTATTATTTCAGCATTAATTGGTATATCTCCGGAAATCTCGAAGAGAAGTTTGTTGTGAATCTTTACCTTCAGAAGTTGGTAGTCCATCATCAACAAAATTTGATACTCTCTGTCTATCTTTGACCTTGAGTTGTGAACTCATTGTTATTTTGGGTCAATAATCTGTTTAGGGCCTATGCAAGATGCCTTCTTTGTTAGGGTCAGAGGTCGTATTCCCTCAATTTTATTCGCCGTCAAGAGTCTGTCATTTGAAATCGATGGCTTGTTTCCCCAGTAGTGTATAATCTACGCCTCTGTTGTTTTGTTGGTGTTTGATTTCTCCAGCATTGTCTTGTTTCATACAAAATCTTTCTCTGTGAATTCAATCACTACATTCATATCAAACATAATGGCGGTATCTTAGGGGAAAAATTTGCGTATTATGTATTTAAGTACCTTCAATTTCGTCGAAACGAAGATTTTAATCTTCATATCTCCGGATAGAAGAAACTTAAATAGGGGCAGCTGTTGTACCCCAAGTTTTGACCTAAGATACCATCTCCCATCTGCATCATTACATTGCAAGTGTTTTGACCTATTTTTATCAATTTTTTTCAAAGCAGATTTAAAATTCATAACTTTCTCAAGTCGAGAGCTGTTTATTTGTTGAACGCTAAATTTATTAATCGATCAATGCTAAAACAATGTTTATTAATTATTTATTATCTTAAATTTAAATAATTGGAATTTATTTTCAGTTATTATATAGTTTAAAGATTTATAAATAATAAAATAAATATTTGAAAAGAGGTTTATTAATTGATCAAACAATGTTATTTAATTATTTATTATTCTAGGTTTAAATAATTGAAATTTTATTTTCAGTTATTATAATTTGGAAGAATTATAAATAATGAAATAATTAATTGAAGAGAAGTTAATTGATCAATGATGTTTGTTTAATTATTTATCATTCTAAATTTAAATAATTGGAATTTGATTTTCAGTTATTATATAATTTAAAGAATTATAAATGATAAAATAAATAATTGGAAAGAAAAAGAATTAATTGGCAAAATATTGGAGTTTTATTCATTTTATTCTAATTGTACAATTGTTGTGTAAATACCGTATTTATTTACAACGTATTTACAATAATAATTTTTACAATGTTTAAAATGAAATAAAAGCTATCCTATTTTTTTTCCTAAGTTCTAAATCTTCATCTTCTATCCAATGCTTCTTTGATGATCATTTAATTTTACCTGCAAAAGAATTAAAAAAAAAGTCAGAAATGAATATAATTAAAAGCAAAAAATTAATTTTTAGTGTTCATCATTAAAAGCAAACGGCTGGAATCAGTTTTACCCTTTTTGCAAATCACGGGATTTCTCCCGGTTCACAAAAAGGGATGAATTTTTATTGATAAAAATGAATGCACAAATTCATTTTCTTGTCAAAACTGCATTTTTTAAAATAAACTGCATAATTAAAAAGCCAATTGCATGTTTCAAATCCCATGTATTTCAAAAGCATAATACAAAACAGCATATGCAAGTTTCCCAAGAAAGTCTAATGTAAACATGCAAACATGGGGGAAGAGGCCAAAAACAATAGGCTCCTCTACTGTACAAATGCAAGAGTAGACAAAGAGAGATATGCAGTTTAATCAAATATGCAAGCATAATATTTTCTTTTCTCATCATTTTCCAGCATTGTGCTTTTTCAGAACAAATAAAGTACATATCATTTTAATGTCAATTTGTACTTAAGAGAGAGAAGAGAGAGAAGAGAGGAAGAGTTGGTTTTTACAGGTTTTGGCTTAGGCAGAAAAGGATAACAAACAAACTGCAGCAGCATACAGTAAGAAGAAAGAAAGCATGAAATAAGAATACCAACAAACTGAATGTAGCAGTAATGTGCAGAGGTCCAAGGCAAATATAATTAAATATACTCAAAACCTGAATTGTCCAAGACCTCAAGGCCAAGCAAACCGTTATAACAACAAACAATCCCTTCAAAAAATGGAGATATATCAAAACCTGCCTTAAAGCTTTCAAAAGGAAAAACTGTCAAAACAAATGCAAATATACAAAACCAAGTCTCAAAGCCAAAGCCTTGTTTCAAAGAACCTGTAATACCAAAAGAGCCAGAATAACCATTTCAAAACATGGCCTAAAACCATTCCAAACCTGCATAACCGTAAAAACCTCAACCATTGCCTAAACCAAAAACTTGTTACCTATCCAAAAACCATGGCCTAAACAAACAGTATACCAGTTCAAATGCCAAACCTGCATACACCAGTAAAACCAACAACCTTGGCCGAAACCACAAAAACCAGAATACCACAACAATGCAAACTTTGAAAAACAATTTCCAAACCCACAAAAGCGTCAGAGTACATCATCATAGGCTATTTTAAAAAGGCAACTGAAAGCAACAGTAGCGAGAAGAAGAAAGAAACAGTCAAGCATCAACATAGGCAAGCCAGTCAAAACAAATATCCCAACGATGGCATATTCAAGCACACAGAAAAAGGCCTCAGTATTCATCATGGGCCAATAAGAAAGGCAACAATAAAGCACTCGAAGCATCCAGAGCAACATAAGCGCAATAAAGAAGAAGAGAAGAAAACATTCGAAGGCAACAGTAAGACACAACAAGCAAGCAAGAAGAGGAAAAAGATAAACCAGGGTACCAAGCAAAGCTCACAGCGTCACTGTCCACCTCGCGTCTTGGCCGCCACAGCACCCCAACCCTCCTCCTCCATCTCCAAGGGTAACATTTCTCTTTCTCTTTCTTTCAAAAATACCTCAAACAACCATTAATAACAAGAAGTCAGAATCAAATGGATGTAAATCATAAACATGCAGTAATGAAACCAACGAAATAAAAGATGAAATCGTACCGTGAATCCGTCGTCTCTGGCATTTTCGTGGAGGGAAGAAGGTGGAGTACTGGTGGCCATGGACAAAGGGCGAATTCAGAAGCTCACAGCTCAGAAGCAGAGACCTTAACGCGCGAAGAAGACGAAGAATGAACAAGAAGAACGGTGCTGCGTAACCAAACCCTAATCCCTTTCTCTCAATTAAAACAATGTTTAACCCTAAAAAAAACAAATTATGAGAATATGTTGGACCTTAACCCCTTTTTTCTGCCTGAGCCCAAACGAATTCACTATGCACCCCCCCTTTTCTGTTTTTTTTTATTGGGCCTCTTGAAACCTATTTGGCCCATCTTTTTTTGCTTTCCTTTCATTTTGTTTTAACATTTATAAACCACGTTTAATTTACCTTTTTTCTAATTTTAAATAATAAACCATTTCTTTTCATATTTAGTTTAATTAAGTATTTTACTCTTATTTATATTGATTATTAATGGACAATGCCTTGTTATGTATTAATTAGGACCTTATATAAAAATTGGTTAAAATACTTAAATTAGTATAAGACATTAAGTCATTTTATAATTTGTATATTAATACTAAAAAACATATAAAAACAAAATATATAAAAAAATTAGAAACTTAAAAAAAAATTTGTTTTCTTTAATTATTTCCCTCGCTTTAGTTTATATTAATACAAAAATACATAAAAAATGAAAACTATTAAAACATTTTTTTTCCTTAATATTAGACAAGAACACAAAAATGCATGTTCGCACATTTAGTTTTTTATTTAATTGTTGTATATCACTTATCTATCTGCATAATTTTCTGTTTAATTATTTTTATATTTACATGGTTATTCTGTTTACTTCTAAATCCAAGGGAAAAATGATTAAATTTGTTGACTTCATGTCCTCAAATCCAATCACGCGAACATTTGCATTTCATTAAAACTTAAGACAATTTTTTCCCGAATATTCAATCTTTTCGAAATTTATACCCTTTTAAGCCAAAACTTCGACATTAGGTCGTCGTACTTTCAAAAACCCGTACGTACCCCTTTTCGGCCAAAACAATTTATTTTTAATCAAACGAACAATTTTAATAAACAGATATTTCAAAAGGTTCCTATAGAGTACTATAGATACATTGGGTGCTAATACCTTCCCACTGTATAACCAACCCCCGAACCATAGATCTCTTTTCAAAAACGCCTTGTATTTTTATTAATTTTAAAAGTATTATTTTACATTGCATATTTAGGGTTTTATTTCGCTCTTTCCCCTTTTCCCTTGGAAATAATAAAGCGCGGTGGTGACTCTTGCTTTTGTGAGACGAATTAATCAATAATTCGATCTTCGATTTACCCCGCTACATTTTTTATCGCTACACACGTATGTCAGCTTCTTCCTCTCTCCGTTGGTAAAAGTCACAGACTTTTACCTACGGCCATATGTCCATAGCTACAGATCCTGCAATTCTCAAAATCAAACACACGCATGATAAATAAAATCTAAGGCCATGAATCAACTCGTCTGGACCTTCTGAGCGTGATGGTGCCCCTTTCATGGCCCAATTTTACTTGTATGGAAAGATCCCAAATCGAGACCAAGAACCCTAATAATGGCACATCTTGATACAGTCCATAAAAACACAATTAAATGTTATGGATAGTTTGCAAATGCTTCAAGGAGAAAGAATATACAAATATTGTATGCTATAGATGCCAAAATTATGCAATTCGAATTCAAGAAAAAGCCATTGTCGTGGCTGACTTACAGTGAGTTACAGTGCTGGAAACTCCTTGTTCTTGATTGGTTTCGCTTGCTTGTGATCCCAGAAAGCGATTGGGATGGCTGGAGGGTCTTGAGAATGCCTGGAAGTGCAAAATTGAATCACCACTTTTCTTTTCTTTTTTCAAGCTTGCTCTGACTTTGTGCGCCTCTCTCTAGCCTTGTTTTAGGTCTGCAATTGTATACTATATACCAAGGATTGGATTAGGGTTGAAAACATGATCTCAATCTTCCTCCATTATAGCTTTTGATTTGGATTTGATTCACTTGAAAATCATTCCAAAAATAGGCTAAAACCAATATTTTTATGCTCACAAAAGCCTTCCACGAATTCAATCACTTGCCAACTGGATATAAGACCTGAAACATGCATAATATCTTGAGATTTCAATGATTTGGATTTTCTATGATATGTTTTGATTTAAATTGATTTAATTAAAATAAAAATAAAAATAAATAATAAAAATAAGATAAAGGCAAGTGGAAATAGCTAGGGCTCGTGGACCATGCTACCAACTCAAAACAAGTGCAAAAGATTGGGCCCATTTAGCAAAAATTGCATTTTTAGGCATAGTTGACTTTGACAATTTTGCAAAAAGGGTCAACTTCACCAATACATAACTTCCTCAATTTTGACTCTTTGAAGGTGTTCTTGGACTTTTTAGAAAGCTTGAGATGTCCTCTAAGCAACCCTTTTGGTTTCATCTCAATTTAGTCTTCCATTCTCATGTATGAAGCTTTGACAAAAAAGGTGTTTTTGTTGACTTTTCAAAATGACCTATAATGTCAAAATTCATAACTTCTTGTGAGTGCATATTTTGAACTTGGGAGATGTAGATTAATTATAGGTAATTGCATCCTATTAAAAATTAGCTTTGGATGGGTCATTTATCATAAAGTATGAGAAAGTTATGCTTGCCCAAAGTTGAGTTGACTTTTCTTGCAAAACCCTAATTTAGCAACTTTTGGGTTTTTATGAATTGTGAGCAATCCTTGAGGAATCATGATCAAACCTTGATAAAATGATGAATAATACTTCAAAATTAGAATGTTGACAAAAAATCTTGAAGTTTGACTGTATGTGGGCCACAATTGACTTTTGCCCTAGCACAGTCGATTTTCAGGCTTTTGAGTAATTGACTGAGCAAACTTTCTCTGCAAGGCTTGAAACTTGACATGGATGATCTTGAGAACGTATTAGGACATTGATGAGCATTTGAGACCATTTGGACTCAAGTATCTTGATGCAACATGAAACCCTAATTTGAGGTAGACTGCCTTAGGAGAGAGTTTGTCTGGTCAACCCTTGGACTTCCTTGAGCAATTTAAGGACCTCACTTGGAATGTATTGAGAAATATGGGAGGGGAAATTTTGGGGTACAACAGCTGCCCTTGTTCAATCTTCTTAAACCTGAGGATGTAGATTGGCTTGTTTGCCTTTCGTGATCTGAAGGTGGAAGATGATTGAACACTAGAGTGCCCAGAAATTTGCACTTGCATGAAGTGGAACTTGTCTTGCAACATCGGGAATGGGCTTATAGATGCCATTTGGGGATTGATGAGGGAATATGGGCTTAAAGATTCCATCAAAAGGAGTGTCGATCGCCTCAGAGATTCCTTGGCGAGAGCTTGTATACCTGTTGTTGAGGAGGATTCCGTTGGGGAATGCTGGTCTCTGTCTTGGGAGAAATAGAACTTTAGGAGCTTCAGTCGTCCGTTATTCTACTGGGGATGGTCTCTTGGTCGAAGAGGTGAAGATGAACTATTATCTGGTCGTGATCCAGGCTTCATAGTGATAAGATCTACTGCTATCTGGTCGTAATCCAGGCTTTACAGTGATCTTTTGGGGAGGTGAGATTAAACTTGCTATCTGGTCGTAATCTGGGCTTCACAATTTCGCAATTCTTATCTGGTCGTAATCCAGGATTCAGAATGAATTAAGTTGTTATCCGGTCGTATCTAGGCTTCAACTTGACTTTAGGGCATACTAATAACCGGTCGACTCCGGGTTTCTTAGTAATTGTCCAAGTAAAAACTATTATTTGGTTGAAATCCAAGCTTCACAGTGTTTTGTACCGCTATCTGGTCATAATCCAGGCTTCATGATGCAATATACCATTATCTGGTCGAATCCAGGCTTCATGGTGTTTGGGGAAAACAAGGTATTATCCGGTCGAATTCGGGCTTCATAACTTGAATTAAAGATATACCACTATCTGGTCGTAATCCAGGCTTCGTAGTATTCTTAACTGCTATCTGGTCGTAATCCAGGCTTCACAGTGTC
Source organism: Vicia faba (assembly GCA_948472305.1). Classification (NCBI taxonomy): domain Eukaryota; kingdom Viridiplantae; phylum Streptophyta; class Magnoliopsida; order Fabales; family Fabaceae; genus Vicia; species Vicia faba. The sequence goes on along the minus strand of OX451741.1, from coordinate 1,516,954,003 downwards.
TTGTACTACTATCTGGTCGTAATCCAGGCTTCACAATAGCTTTGTTAAGCGGCTATCCGGTTGACTACGGGCTTCACGGCTTGTGTTTATGATATACCACTATCTGGTCGTAATCCAGGCTTCATGGTATCTTTGTATTACTATCTGATTGTAATCCAGGTTTCACAATAACTTGTTGGGGATTAAACTACTATATGGTCGAATCTGGGCTTCATAGCTTGAATCTGAGGTAAACCACTATCTGGTCATAATCCAGGTTTCACGGTATTTTGATATTGTTATCCGGTCGTTCTCTGGGCTTCACAATATGATGGAGGGATCAAGATACTATCCGGTCGTGCTCGGGCTTCATAGCTTGAACTTTGTGGGAGTTTGATTGTATCCTTTCCTGAAAGGTAAAGGTTTAGTCAGATGTAATGTCATGATGCATGACATGTATTTGAGAAATGATGTTCTCAAAATAAATGAGATTGTGTTGTATGATGCATATGCGCATGTCATGATGTATGCAATGTATTGTGATATTTTTCTAGCTGGGGAACATAAATCCCGGGTTGCTGGAGAACAAAAGAAGTTTTCGCTCGCTGAGGATAACGACCGAAGATGATTTGAGAATACATTGGCAGGAGGATAATTATGCTGGAGAATAAACTGATGAGAGAATGACTCTATGGGGAAGAGAGACTCTGTCGGAAGATCTGCTGATTTGGAGGAGTAACCTCGAGTGTGGATGAATTACCGTTGCTAGTGATGATGAACTCTGTCGGGGATAAAATTTCTGTTTGTGGAAGAAATAAACTCCACTGGGGATGGTCTTCTAGTGCTGGTGATAGATGAACTCTGCTTGGGGAGAATCTTGCCGACTCATTCGCGACTATGAACCTCGGCTGGGGAGAGCTGACACCACCGTCTTTGGATACCTTTTAACTCTACGGGGAGTGTATGTACTTTCAGTCTTATTCTTCAGCTGGGTCTATCCCTGTACCTGGTGGATAGAGCAAATGTAAGGTTTGGACATTTCTTGTTTTCCCATGTTCCTGAAATTACCGGTAATCGTCTTTTGTTTCGCATGTACATATTTATGATCAGCAGTTATTGTCAAATGCATATATCAAAAATGAATCATTGGACGTTCTTGCGAAACAAAACGGGAAAAGAAAAACAATTTTGAAATTTATTGTAAAATGAATTATTTTGATTTTGAAGTTGGCCTGTAATAGGCCATTTGTACAAGAGGCTAAAGTCCTAGTAAGAGAGGCTAAAGTCCTAGTAAGAGAACGTCGCCGAAAGATAGAATTTATTCAATTTGTGAAAAACAAAGAAAAATAGTTATGTGAACAATCCCACTGGGTTCCAACTCTGCTATTGCCTTTATGTCCTCGAGCGTCTCATCACTTTGCTACTTGATTGAGGGTGAGTCAGGTTGATTGGCGCCGTCCGAGCTTGGTAGTCGATACTGGAGTCTGGTTGCAAGGTGATCCAATGAGACATAGTGTTACGCTTTGATCCCTAATTTTTTTCCTGGACCGCCCTTTCGGGTTTTCAGTCCACCGGGATACCCTTTTTTTCCCAAGCCGCCTTTTCAAGTTTTCGGCTTGCCGGGTGTACAGATTTTTCCATTTTCATCCCTTACTTTTGCCCGAACCCTTTTGGTTCGCCGGGAAGCCCTTATTTTTGCCTAGGCTAGTCGACCTAGTGGGTATTTGCTTATGCATAGTATTTTTGCACTATGTCGGCATTGACAGGGTGAGGAAGGTCATCACCATCCATGGTGGTTAGAATCATAGCTCCTCCTGAGAAAATGTTCTTAACCACAAATGGCCCTTCGTAAGTGGGGGTCCATTTGCCCCTGGGATCACCTTGCGGTAGTATGATGCGTTTGATCACTAGATTCCCGACTTGATATTCTTGTCGTCTAACTTTCTTGTTAAATGCCTTGATCATTCGCTTTTGATATGTCTGACCATGACTGTGATACGGTGGCAGAACCAGACTGTTTTGAAAATGCTGGTTTGCGTTTTGGGTTTGTATTTGCAAAATGTCGCGGTAAGCAAGAGTCGCCACCAACTTTTATTTTATCCAATTGGAAAGGAAAAAAGCACAGAAAAATTCCTTTTTCGATATTTTGAGTACGGGGGTAGATTATAGAAAGGGAATGTATTAGCACCCTTTCTATCCGTACTTATCTACAGGCTCTTAGGTACTTGCTCATCATTTTCAAAATTGCTTCTTTGTGTGTTTGTGGGATTTTAAAAGTTTTTTATTTGACTTCGATTTAACCCTTGTATCAGTTCTCAAGAGTGTTACGAAGTGTTTTTGAAACTTTCTTTGAAAAGAGTGTAAGTGTGAAAAAGTTTGTTTGGATTGAGCAAGTACTTAAGAACTAATCTACCTACTCGAAAAAAGAATCGTTCTATCTTCGTTTCCTTTAGACAGCGCTATCCCACTATTAGTGAGTAGGTAGCACCGCCGTTGGAGTTTTGCGGGTCAATTCGAAAAGGACGTACGATCACTAAAGCAATGTTAGGACGTCTTAGTAGTAACCCTAATATCTTAAGATCAATTATTCGAGGAAATAATTCCGAGACAACCATTCCGAGGCAACTTTGATCTTTTGGACAAGAGGATGACCACTAAAGCATCCTATACTCAATGACCGTTTACCGAAGGCAACCGAAGTGGAGTATACCCTACGAGTGCGCATGTGCGAGTGATTCAATTTCAAATTATTATCTTTGCACATTTTAGGGTTATCTAACTGTTTTAAAGTTAATCATACATTCTTGTCATACATACCTAATATCATACATCTAACAGTTTAATATTTGCGGAATTTAAAGTGCGGAAAATAAACTAAACTATTACAAGGCTTCGGGTATTTACATAGCCAAAAACAAACTCTTAAAATAAAGCGATAAATGAAGGATAAAAGATCCTAATTAAGCTATTACAACTTGTGAGCAATTACATTAATAGGGTAAAATAAATGATAAAGCGCGCGCGAGGAAATTAAGATCGGGAGAGAACTAGGGTTTTGACCCCTTCTAACCTAATTAAAAGAAAGAATGTTTTTTTTTGTTTTTAATTATTTTTAAGAAAAGAATTAGGTTTTAGGATTAAATGCAAAAATAATTAGCTAATTAAATTAATTAGAGAAAATAATTAAATTTGACCTATTTTTGTGTTTTGGTTATTTTTAAGAAAAAAGAAAATATAATTAAATTATAAACAAAACCCTAATTGTTCTAATTATTTTTAATTTACTTATAAAAAAATTAAAGTTATCTAAAATTAAAATCTAATTAAATTAATTTATTTATTGATAAAAAATAAACCTAAGTCTAATTGGGTGAAAAATATTATTTGTGATTTTTTGATAAAAGAAATAATTAATTTTGTTAGAAAAATAAATTAATTAATTAAATAAAATATAAAAAAGAAAAGATAAAGAGAAATTGGGCCTGGGAAGCAATCTGAATGGGGGTCTGGATAGCAAGTCTTGAGCCCAACAAAAATTGATCCACTTTGACTTTTTGGATCCCATGCGTTGCCTTGACTGGGGACTTTGGTGCTCCTTCATTTAATGGCCCTTAGATCTGGCCATCTGGACACTTGGCTGGCTGGATCATGATGGACCATGGTAGTCCTTGGCATTACGTGTGCGCTTGATCCTGGAAAGACAAAATATATGAAATAATTGGGGGGACCTGGGATTCGAACCCAGGTCCTGAAGCACTTTCTCACCACCTGGCCACCAACTAAGCTACGCGTTTTAATTTTTCATATAATACAAAACAATAATTAAATATTAAAAAGGCATAATATATCAATTCAGCGCGCGTTTTTTGAATAGGTCAATGGTTGCTTGCCACGATATCTTCTTCTTCCTTGCTCTGTGGCTAAAAGTTGAACACTTTTACCTACGGACATATGTCCGTAGCTACAGCCCCTGTCATTCTCAAAATCAAATACAGGTGAGATAAATAACTATCAAAGCCATGAATGGATTCGTCTGGACCTGCTGAGCACAATGGTGCCCCTTTCATGGCCCAATTTTACCCGCATACAGAAATCCTAAATCGAGCCATAAAACCCTAGCAATGGTGAAATCCAATACAATCCATAAAAATGAAATTAAATGTTACAGAAAGCTTGCATATGTGATGGTGAACAAGAATATATGATTAGAATGTGATGAATGTGCAAGAATTACGCAAATCGAATTCAAGAAAGGTTCAATGTCGTGAATGCCTTACATTGGTTTTTGGAGTCTGAAATTGTTTGTTCTTGGTTGGTATAGGTTGCTTATGATCCCAGGAAGCGATTGGAATGATCAGGAAGCCCTGGAAATGCCTGGAACTATGAATTCGAATCACCACTTTTCTTTATTTTTTTCAAGTTTGTTCTGACCTTATGCGCCTCTCTCCAGCCTTTTTTTGGGTCTGCAAATACTCCTTATGTATTGAGGAATGGATTAGGGTTGCCAATATGATCACAATCTTCCTCCATCATTGCTTTTGATTTGGATTTGATACACTTTAAAATCTTGCTAAAAATAGATCAAACTCAATCATTTTGTTCACACCAAGCCTTTACACAAATTCAATCTTATGCTAGCTGGATATTAAGACCTGAAACATGTACCAAATCTTGAGATTTCAATATTTTGGGATTTTCTATGATTTGTTTTGATTTAAATTGATTTAATTTAAATAAAAATGAAAATAAATAATAAAAACAAGATAATGACAAGTGGAAAGGGCTAGGGCTCGTGGACCATGTTGCCAACTCAAAACAGGTGCAAAAGATTGGGCCCATTTGGCAAAAATTGTAATTTGAGGCATAGTTAACTTTTGACAATTTTGCAAAAAGGGTCAACTTCACCAATGCATAAATTCCTCAATTTTGAATCTTTGAAGGTGTTCTTGGACTTTTTAGAAATCTTTAGATATCCTCTAAGCAACCCTTTTTGTCTCATCTCAATTTGATATTCCATGTTCATGTATGAAGCTTTGACAAAAAAGGTGTTTTTGTTGACTTTTCAAAATGACCTATAATGTCAAAATTCATAACTTCTTGTGAGTGCATATTTTGAACTTGGGAGCTGAAGATGAATTGTAGGGAATTGCATCCTATTAAAAATGAGATTTGGATGGGTCATTTATTATAAAGTATGAGGAACTTATGCTTGGTCAAAGTTGAGTTGACTTTTCCTACAAAACCCTAATTTAGCAACTTTTGGGTTTTGATGCATTGTGAGCAATCCTTGATGAATAATGATCAAACCTTGATAAAATGATGAATTATACTTCAATATGGTAATTTTGAAAAAAATCTTGAAGTTTGACTGAATATGGGCCACAATTGACTTTTGCCCTAGCACAGTCGATTTTCAGGCTTTTGAGTAGTTGACTGAGCCAACTTCCTCTGCAAGGCTTGAAATTTGACATGGATGACCTTGGGAACATATTAGGACATTGATGAGAATTTTAGACCCTTGGGACTCAAGTATCTTGGTGCAACATGAAACCCTAATTTGAGGTAGACTGCCTTAGGAGAGAGTTTGTCAGGTCAACTCTTGGACTTCCTTGAGCAATTTGAGAACCTCACTTGAAATGTATTGAGGAATATGGGAGGGAAAGTTTTTGGGTACAACAGATTCCCCTGTTCAATCTTCTTAAGCCTGAGGATGTAGATTGGTTTTTCGGCCTTTCATGATCCGAAGGCGGAAGATGATTGAACACTAGGTGCCCAAAAATTTGCACTCGCATGAAGTGGAACTTATCTTGAAATTTTGGGAATGGGCTTGTAGATGCCATTTAGAAATTGATGAAGGAGGATGGGCTTCAAGATGCCATCCTAAAGAGTGTCGATCGCATAAGAGATTCCTTAGCGAGAGCTTGTATACCTGTTGTTGAGGAGGATTCCGCTGGGGAATGTTGGTCTCTGTCTTGGGAGAAATAGAATTTTAGGAGCTTCATTCGTCCGTTATTCTACTGGGGATGAGATTAAACTTGCTATCCGGTCGTAATCCAGGTTTCGCAATTTCCCAATTCTTATCTGGTCGTAATCCAGGCTTCAGAATGAATTAAGTTATTATCTGGTCGCATCCGGGTTTCAACTTGACTTTAGGGCATACCAATAGCTGGTCGACTCTGGGTTTCTTAGTAATTGTCTAGGTAAAACTGCTATTTGGTCGAAATCCAAGGTTCACAGTGTCTTGTACTGCTATCTGGTTGTAATCCAGGTTTCACGATGCAATGTACCATTATCTGGTCGAATCCATGTTTCATGGTGTTTGGGGAAAACAAGGTATTATCGGGTCGAATTCGGGTTTCATAACTTGAATTAAAGATATACCACTATCTGGTCGTAATCCAGGGTTCGTAGTATCCTTGACTGCTATCTGGTCATAATCCAGGTTTCACAGTATCTTGTATTGTTATATGGTCGTAATCCAGGTTTCACAATAGCTTTGTTAAGCGGCTATCCGGTCGAATCCGGGGTTCACGGCTTGTGTTTAAGATATACCACTATCTGGTTGTAATCCAGGTTTCATGGTGTCTTCGTATTGCTATATGGTCGTAATCCAGGTTTCATAATAACTTGTTGGGGATTAAACTACTATCCGATCGAATCTGGGTTTCATAGCTTGAATCTGAGATGAACCACTATCTGGTCGTAATCCAGGTTTCGCGGTGTTCTGATATTGCTATCCGGTTGTTCTCTGGGCTTCACAATATGATGGAGGGATCAAGATACTATCCGGTCATGCCCGGGCTTCATAGCTTGAACTTTGTGAGAGTTTGATTGTATCCTTTCCTGAAAGGTAAAGGGTTAGTCGGATGTAATGTCATGATGCATGACATGTATTGAGCAATGATGTTCTCAAAATAAATGAGATTGTGTTGTATGATGCATATGCACATGTCATGATGTATGCAATGTATCGCGATGTTTTTCTAGCTGGGGAAAATAAATCTCGGGCTGCTGGAGAACAAAAGAAGTTTTCGCTCGCTGAGGATAACGACCGAAGATGACTTGAGGATACATTGGTAGGAGAATAATTCTGCTGGAGAATAAACTCATGAGATAATGACTCTGTGGGGAAGAGAGATTCTTGTCAGGAGATCTGCTGATTTGGAGAAGTAATCTCGGTTGTAGATGAATTACTGTTGCTGGTAATGATGAACTTCGTTGGGGATAAAGCTTCTGTTTGCGGAAGAAATAGACTCCACTGGGGATGATCTTCCAGTGCTGGTGATAAATGAACTTTGCTTGGGGAGAATTCTGCCGACTCACTCACGATTGTGAATCTCAGCTGGGGAGAGTTGTTAACACTACTTTTAGATACCTTTTAACTCTGCAGGGAGTGTATGTATCTTTCAGTCTTATTCTTCAGCTGGGTTTACCCCTATACCTAGTGAATAAAGCAACTGTAAGGTTTGGACATTTCGCGTTTTCCCTTGTTCCTGGTATTACGAGTAATCGTCTTTTGTTTTGCATGTACATATTTATGACCAGCAATTATTGTCAAATGCATATATCAAAAACGAATCATTGGACGTTCTTGCAAAACAAAACAGGAAAAGAAAAACAACTTTGAAATTTGTTGTAAAAATGAATTGTATTGATTTCGAAGTTAGCCTGTAATAGGTGATTTTGTACAAGAGGTTGACATCCTAGTAAGAGAACGCCGCCGAGATGATAGAATTTTCAATTTGTGAAAAACAAAGAAAAACAGCTATGTGAATGATCCCACTGGGTTCCAACTCTGCTATTGCCTTTATATCTTCGAGCGTCTCATCACTTTGCTACTTGATTGAAGGTGAGTCAGGTTGATTGGCGCCGTCTGAGCTTGGTAGTCGATACTGAAGTCTGGTTGCAAGGTGATCCAATGAGACATAGTGTTATGCTTTGATCCCTAATTTTTTTCCTTGACCACCCTTTTGGGTTTTCAATCCACCGGGATACCATTTTTTGCCCAAGTCGCCTTTTCAGGTTTTCGACTTGCCGGGTGTACAGTTTTTTCATTTTCATCCCTTACTTTTGCTCGAACCCTTTTGGTTTGCCTGGAAGCCCTTATTTTTTCCTAGGCCAGTCGACCTAGCAGGTCTTTGATTATGCATAGTATCTTTTCACTATGTCTGCATTTACGGGGTGAGGAAGGTTGTCACCATCCATGGTGGTTAGAATCATGGCTGCTCCTGAGAAGATGTTCTTAACCAAAATGGCCCTTTGTATGTGGGGGTCCATTTTCCCCTAGGATCACCTTGCGGAAGTATGATACACTTGATCACTAGATCCCCGACTTGATACTCTTGTCGTCTCACTTTCTTGTTAAATGCCTTGATCATCCGCTTTTGATACGTCTAACCATGACAAATAGCAGTAAGTCTCTTTTCGTCGATTAAGTTCAGCTGATCAAGCCGGGTCTGGATCCAATCGTCTTCGCTCAAACCTGCATCCTTCATAATCCAAAGAGAGGGTATCTGAACCTCAATGGACAAGACTACCTCCATGCCATACACCAGAGAGTATGGTGTTGCCCCTGTTGACGTCCGTGCTAAGGTGCGGTACCCATGAAGAGCGAATGGTAACATCTCATTCTAGTCTTTGTATATCATTGTCATCTTCTGCACAATCTTCTTGATGTTTTTATTAGCTACTTCATCAGCCCGATTCATCTTCGGCCGGTAAGGAGAAGAGTTGTGATGATGTATCTTAAACTGTTTGCAGATCTCGGTGATCATTGTATTGTTGAGATTTGTACCATTGTTCATAATGATCCTCTCTGGTACACCATATTGACAAATCAGATTGTGTCAGATAAACCACGCGCACGACGTTCTTGGTTACTATAGCAAAAGAAGCTGCTTCAACCCACTTCATAAAATAATCAATTGCTACCAGGATGAAACGATGCCCATTGGACGCAGTAGGTCTAATATCACCAATTATGTCGATACCCCACATTGCAAAAGGCCAAGGTGTCGTCAAAACATTCAGAGGACTTGGAGGTACATGCACCTTATCAGCATAGACTTGCCACTTGTGGCAGGTCCGAGAATGCTGATAACAATCGGCTTCCATAGTAGACCAATAATATCCAGCCCGTAGGATTTTCTTCGCCATGGTATGTCCACTGAAATGAGTTCCGAAAGTACCTTCATGTAACTCTGCCATAATCCTTTCTGCTTCGTTCTTGTCCACACACCGCAGTAAGGTTGATTCATGGTTACGCTTGTAAAGGATATCATTACTGATGAAGAACTTCGCCGCGAACCTCCTCAGAAACTTTTTATCATTAACAGATGCACCCTCAGGGTATTCTTGAGCCTCAAGATACCTTTTTACCTCGTGAAACCAAGGTTTATATGCTACCTCTTCAGTCTCGATGTCACAGCAATGTGCGGGTTCGTCCAACCTTTCAATGGTAACCTGGGGAGCTTCATTTTCCCACCAGACCTTGAACATAGAAGACATGGTAGCTAGCGCGTCCGCTAACTGGTTCTCCTCTCTGGGAAAATGTTCAAAGGTTATCTCTTCGAAGTGCGGAAGCAACGTCAATACATACTCTTTGTAAGGAATGAGATTTGGGTGTTTCGTATCCCACTCGCCTTTGATCTGACTAATCACGAGAGCGGAATCTCCAAATACACTCAAGAACTTAATCCTCAGGTCAATAGATACTCGAAGGCCCATGATGCATGCTTCATACTCCGCCATATTGTTGGTGCAGTTAAAACATAATCGGGCGGTAAACGGAGTATGACAGCCTTATGGAGATATGATCATGGTGCCAATGCCATTACCCAACGCGTTTGAGGCTCCATCAAAATACATAGACCATTAGGATCCTTCCTCAGGTCCTTCATCCTGTCCAGGTTCTTCGCAGTCGATCACCAACATGATGTTCTCATCTGGGAACTCGAAATTCATAGACGGGTAATCATCCACAGCCTGATGCGCCAAATGATCTGCCAACACACTTCCCTTGATTTCTTTTTGGGTTGTTTATTGGATGTCATACTCATTTAAGATCATCTGCCATCTTGCTATTCGTCCGGACAAGGCAGGCTTTTCGAAGATATACTTGATTGGATCCATCTTTGATATCAATAAGGTGGTGTGAGTCAGCATATACTGTCTCAGCTGGCGAGCAGCCCATGCCAAAGCGCAGCAAGTTTTCTCAAGCAACGAGTATCAGATCTCGCAGTTGGTAAACTTTTTGCTAAGTTAGTAAATAGCATGCTCTTTTCGGCCAGACTCGTCATGCTTCCCCAGCACGCACCCCATTGAGTTGTCCAACACTGTCAAGTATAAGATCAAAGGTCTTCCTTCGACTGGAGGCATCAGAATTGGTGGCTCTTGGAGATATTCTTTGATCCTTTTGAAAGCGGTCTAACACTCATCATTCCACTTTAACACTTGATCTTTCTTTTGCAGCTTGAAGATTGGCCCACAAGTAGCAGTCAGATGTGAAATGAATAGGGCAATGTAATTCAAACGTCCCAAAAAGCCTCTAACTTCCTTTTCTATTCGGGGAGTTGGCATCTCATGTATAGCCTTCACCTTTGCGGGATCCACTTGAATACCTTTATCACTAATGACGAAACCCAACAGCTTACCAGACCTTACCCCGAAGGTGCACTTGTTCGGGTTTAACCTCAGCTTGTACATCTTTAACCTGTCAAATAGCTTCTGAAGATGGTCGAGGTGCTCTTCTTCCATCTGGGACCTTGCAATCATGTCATCGACGTAAACCTCAATCTCATGGTGAATCATGTCATGGAACAAAGCGACCATGGCACGCTGATAAGTTGCCCCAGCATTCTTCAACCCGAAAGGCATCACCTTGTAACAGAAAGTACCCCACTGCGTAACAAAAGTTGTCTTTTCCATATCTTCGGGAGCCATCTTAATCTTATTGTAACCGAAAAAACCATCCATGAACGAGAAGACCTTATGCTGTGCGGTGTTGTCAACCAAAACATCAATGTGAGGCAGAGTGAAATCATCCTTGGGACTCGCCCTGTTCAGATCTCTATAATCTACACACATACGTACCTTACCATCCTTCTTCGGCACCGGAACCACGTTGGCAACCCATTGCGGGTAAGAAGTAACAGCTAGAAATCCGGTGTCAAACTATTTCATGACCTCAGCTTTGATTTTCTCAGACATCTCAGGGCGCATATGACGGACCTTCTGCTTTACCGGAGGACAGTCTTCTTTGGTTGGCAGGCGGTGTACCACAATATCAGTATCCAAACTAGGCATATCTTCATAAGACCAGTCAAAGATCTCAACATAGTCGCGTAGCATCTGTACCAACTGTTGCTTGACACTAGGCTCCAGATTTGCACCTACCTTGACCTCTTTCTTGTCTTCCTCTGTACCCAAATTTATTGATTCCACTGGCTCTTCATGCGGCTGTATGTCCCTCTCTTCCTAAAGTAATAGTCTAGCAAGCTCTCCCGGAACCTCACAATCATCCTCACCTTCGTCTTCAGCTTGGTTGATCGGATTCTCGAAGTCATAACTGGCAGTAGCAGAGTCGTAATCAATGGGATCTAGAGCGGATGTGGATCTGCATTATGATATGTGAGTGTGTGTAAGACAATAGCTGTTTTGATAAAGTGAGAGACAGAAAAGAAAAACAAGGAGCGCAAAATTTGTAATGCAAGAAAAACGTCCAATGCTTTATTGATGATATATCAAAATGACAAATAATAAGCCCTCACAAACAAAGCCAAGGTGCCTTGGGCAAGGCGCCAGGCTGTAAAGTTTAAATTGTCTGTTACAAATCTCAAAACAAAAGTCTATTACTGTGTAATAAAAGAAACGAGCACGAAGTCCTTCACCGTCCAATTTCTCAAGCCACCGTTGGCAGTCGGGTAAATCCATCTGTAGATATCTAACTCTTCTTCATCATCTTCAATTGCATTCACTCCCAGATTACGGATGCGTAGAGGAGGTCTTCCAATTCGCGCGCGTCGAACAGCCCTTTGAGCCTCTGCAGTAAAGCCCAAACCAAACTTGTCAGTTTTGTGTGTGAAGTCAGGGAGTTATCCCTAATTTTCACACCCACCTTGGTCAATAACAGCCCTAGCATCCTTGAGGGAAGCCATCTTCAACGGAGGTTTGTCAGCAGCAACTTCAGTCGACGCCAAAGTTTGGGGAACCTCTTCAAAATTCTGACACGGGGTTTCAATGAACTCTCCATCCATCTCCACATACCAGAAGGAGTTAATGTGACTCACCATGTACTCCTCTTCACCTTGTATTGTAACAATCTTCCCTTTCACTGGATATTTCAACTTCTGATGGAGCGTAGAAGTCACTGCCCCAGCCTTATGAATCCAAGGGAGACCCAACAAGCAAGAATAAGATGGTCGGATATCCATCACATAGAAGGTAGATGCAAAAGTCTAAGAGCCAACCTTAACAGGGACATCCACCTCTCCGTGCACCATCCTTTTCGACCCATCGAAAGCCCTAACCACAATATTACTTGATTTCAGAGTCAAACCTTCACAGTCCAGAGGGTCTAATGCCTTCTTTCATAAAACATTCAATGAAGACCCAGTGTCTACCAGCACGTGGGCCAAAGTAGTGCCCCTGCACTCGATCGAGACGTGCAGAGCATCATTATGATTTCTTCCTTTCGCAGTCAGATCTGCGTCTGAGAAACCCAAACCATTGTCGGCAGTCAAACTAGCTACACAGTCTTTGAATTGATCAGCAGAGGTTTCCTGTGGCACATGCGCAGTCTTGAGGAAAGCAATTAAAGCCTTTGCATGGGCTTCAGAGCATAACAACAAGGATAACATGGAGATTTTGGATGGGGTCTACCCCAGCTGCTCGACTACATTGTAGTCGCTCTTCTTGATAATCTTCAGAATTTCCTCTATCTCCTTCTTAGAGGCTTCTACAACAATATTTTTAGGTGCCTCCACCCGGGAAGGCTCACCTGTAACTTCTTTGCCCCGAGGGTCAGATGACTCGATGACAGGAGTGATAACTGGAGTAAGAATCGGAGCGGTAGCTGATGTAGTAGCAGAAGGAACAGTCGAAGGATAAATCTCAGGAGAGAAAAGTCTTCCACTTATGGTGACCTTGCTATCCCCGACAATATTGCCGATATCAGCGTCAGCTTCTTCATTCTTAAAGTCTTGCTTAATTCCATGGTAATACACATCAGCACCATAGTGCCATGGGACAGCCTTGTCCGAAGTGTAAGGGATAGGACCAGGAACAGTAATGATCAACGGAGCGATTTTTGGAACATATGTAATCCTAACAGGCGTTCTCGAGGAAGCCTTGGAAGGATTTGCGGAAATGGTTATGATGGCAACATCTTCAACTGGAATCAATGGAGTCAAAGTCTTCTCAAACAGGATCTCTTTGTTATCCATCAGGCGCTGAACACCTGACTTCAATAAATGGCAACCAGCAGGTGGAATTGAACATAGGTGGCAACCTTCGCCACAGCCCGAAAATAAACCGGCCAACAAAAGATTCTTCTTCACTGTCATTAGAGGAGTAGAAATGTCTTCCACGGAGGTTATGAACAAATCATCATCCACAGCATTTACTCCATGACCATGCTTGGGCATAGGAGCAGTTATAACATTGGGTTTCTCTGGAGCGTCAAACTCGATCTCTTTAGCTTCAATCAAATCTTGCACCCTATTCTTCAAAGCCCATCAGTTGTTTGTATCATGGCCCGGGCTATCGGAGTGATAGGCACAGCGAGCGTTGGGATTATATAGCAGAGATGTGGTGCTGGGATTCTTCGGGGCTTCCCTTAGAGTTACCAGGTTGGATTTCAGCAATTGTGGTAAGATCTGAGACAAAGTCATGTTAAGCCGAGTGTACTCTCTTTGAGGCCTATCCATTCTTTGCTGATTGTTGCATTGTGGGGCAACGGCGGGTCTTGATATTACTACCGCATTCACTGCTTGGCAGCGTTCAGGTTGGTTTTGGCTCCTAGAGTTGTAGACTGCACTAGCTTCTTTCTTACCAATAAAAGGCTTCTTTACCGCACTGGAGGATGCATCCTTCTAGATCTTATCACTTCTGATACCAGCTTCTACTCTTTCCCCAGTCATAATTAATTCAATAAACCCAGACGACAAACTACCGATCAGATGATTGAAAAATGGACCAGACAACGTCCCAAGAAACATGTCAACCAACTTCCTGTCAGACAGAGGGGGTTGGACTCTTCCAGCCAGATCTCTCCACTTCTGAGCATAGTCCTTAAAACCTTCGCTTGCACCCAAAGACATACCCTGAAGCTGAGTACGAGTGGGAGCAAGGTCGGCATTATACTGGTACTTCTTGTAGAAAGAAGCAGCAAGGTCTTCCCAGTTGCAGACATTAGCTCCTTCCAGTTGATAGAACCATTCAAGTTGAGTCCCTGACAGACTGTCTTGAAAGAAGTGTACCCACAGATTCCTATCAGCAGTGTAAGGTTGAATTTTTCTGACGTACAAGCGGAGGTGGAGCTTTGGGCAGGATGCTCCATCATATTTAGCAAAAACCGGAGCCTTAAACTTGTGAGGGATCACCACCCCCGATGCTAGTCCCAAATCTCCATGGCACTTAGACGGTCCTCAAGTTGTTTGTACCTATCCTCAGCAGGAGGGTATTGTTCCTCATCAAAGTCAGTGTCATTATCAGAGACCACATGACTAGGCCCCCTTTCTTCCTCTTGATTTTCTCCCCCTCCATATGAATGAGATAAATTAGCTTCCTGTCGCTACCTGTTCCCAAATCTGTGACCCATATTCAGAAGAACCACCTTCTTCTTCTTCTTATCTTCCTTCTTCAGGATGAGAGTCTTCAAGTCTGCTTGCCCTTTAGCCAGGTTCAAGAACATCTCTTGGAATTGAGCATTCTGAGCCTAAAGGGCTTTGATAGCTTGATCGGTAGGCATTTCAGAAGACATCTTGTGCTGAAATAAACAGTGAAGAAGATGAGAAACCTGTAATGGTACCTGTGATGAGGTGCATGATAATGGAATGCGTATGAAATGATTTTAAAGAGTTTGGGAGATTTAAATTTGTAAGACAAAAATGAAACACACTTTATTAGATAAACTTGTGAAAAATGTTTAACAATACCTTCAAGGCGTTACAAAAGAAATAACTGAAAAAGTAAATCTAGACTAGAAACAATAAAAGACATCAGAGCTCCCATGGTCGCTTCCCCTTCGTGCTGACATAATCATTGATTTTCCTTTCATTCTCAAGTTGCCTCGTGAGTTTCAAGATCTTCCTCTCTTGCTCATGATACTTCTCTCGGTAGGTATCCCTTTCTTCCCTCAACTGAATCCAAGATCTCTTCAATGCCCCAAGATCAGTAGGCATGTATAAATAAAGGACTGTATAAGGAACACCTTCTTCATTAGTATGCTCCACAATCACTGGCAGCACAGCTTCATAGGGCATTCCAAGCTTCTGAGCTCGAGCTCGGACCCACTGGAGATAAGGTTCCATATGGAGAGAAGTCTTCGGTCCTAGCTCATGAGGGTCATACCTGTTCACCATGCCCCAAGCTCGTATAAACCTTCGGTGATGCTCATTAGTGTCTCCCTTGTAGTCAAAGACAATGTCCTCAAGAAGAAACTCATGGGGACCATCTCTCCGAGCGCGGCCAAACTGCGTAAAGCCAAACAAGGACTGTAGGTTATACCTCCTCTGATTCCGAGCAATGGGACATTAGGATATCCCCCACATCGATCAATGACAGCAACCTTTTCCATGTCTTTAGAACTCCAAAGAATGTCTATATGGGCAAGGGACATTATCCTGTAGGACCAACCTAGACCTTCCTCATTCTTCAACACAGACTTGGGGAGGTGCGAAATAAACCACCTCGCCAACAGCGGCATACAACACATGAGGGCCCCTCTTCTTCGCACAGTACGAGTGTAGAGAGCGTGTAGGATATCATTAAGAAGAGTAGGCACAGGATTGCGGGACAGGAAGATCTTAGCCAAGATGTCTTCAAAATCCTGAAAATCCAAGTCATCCCAGAACTGTTGAGCTTGGTCCATCAGAAACTTAGCCAAGAAACCTTTAACTCCGCTCTGTGTCTCCCAGTTGGATACTACATCATCCCTTTTTAGGTGTAAGGCTGAAGCGATGTCCTCAGTTCTAGGAGTCTCTTCCAAACCTGGGAAGGGTGTCGGCTCGAGAATGGATATGCCCAGTAAATCAGAAAACTCTTCCAAAGTAGGAACTAGCTGATAATCTGGGAAAGTGAAGCAATGATGCAATGGGTCGAAGAACTGGAAGAGCACACTCATCATTTTCTCATCAAACTTTGAGGTAACCAAACCAAGAAGCTGACCATGTCTCCTAATGAAAGATGAAGTATCAGAAATCTTCGAGGCCAAATCTTTGAGTTGGGCAGGTATTTGCACAAAGTTAACTCGGATGGTGTTTCTGCACATGGAATCCATAATCTGTAAAACAGAACAAAGATAAATCCCCTCGGTCTTTGAAATGGTTAGTGTAATGAAGTATGCATGCTATGTTATGATGCATGATGTCATGATAAAACACATAAAAAGTATAGTAGGTAACAGACATGGTAAAGGCAAACAAGTCACACAAGAGCCCTTAAGTTTCAGGCTTGCATGGGGTCTAGGTACTACCCTCTTGAAGTTCAGTTGGTTCAACCTGTCCTAATAATAGTAACCGGGTTCTAGAGGTTCTCAATATCACTGACCATCCTCCATCGGTCATGGTTTCAGCTCACGCAATCTTTTCTTGCAGTCGGAACTATCTCGAGAGTATGGTCTCAATGAGTGTAGTATCGAGTATCAACCAGTTCTCAGCTCTATACCGAGGCCGGCTATCTCACTACTTCCTATGGCCAAGTTGGTCAATTATAGGTTCTAAGGTCAGTTGATGCTTAATGACCCATATAGCAGCCCCGTATTCCCTCGTTTCTTCACAAGGGATACCAGTACCAACTAATGTGTCACATCAACATAGCTACTGCTTCAACCGTATCGGTCTATGTCGTACAGTTCCCTCACAGTTTATTGCTACTTACCTACAAGGTGTCCCCCATATCCGGGTTAGGATCTATAGTAACTTTGATATAAAGCCCATAAAGATAAAGCAATCAAATCAAACAATAGAAGCAAATATGATGAACTAGTCCTAAGGTATACCCCCCTTATTAACTCCCCAGCAGAGTTGCCAGTTCTATGATACGGTGGCAGAACCGGACTATTTTGAAAATGCTGGTTTGCGTTTTGCGTTTGTATTCGTAAAATGTTGTGGTAAGCAAGAGTCGTCGCCGACTTTTATTTTCTCCAACTGGAAAGGAAAAAAGCACAGAAAAATTCCTTTTTCGAGATTTTGAGTACGCGGGGTAGATTATAGAAAGGGAAGGTATTAGCACCCTTTCTATCTGTAGTTATCTACGGGCTCTTAGGTACTTGCTCATCATTTTCAAAATTGCTTCTTTGATGTGTTTGTGTGATTTGAAAAGTTTTTTATTTGACTTCGATTTAACCCTTGTATCAGTCCTCAAGAGTGTTACGAAGTGTTTTTGAAACTTTGTTTGAAAAGAGTGTAAGTGTGAAAAAGTTTGTTTGGATTGAGCAAGTACTTAAGAACTAATCTACCTACTCGAAAAAAGAATTGTTCTATCTTCGTTTCCTTTAGACAGCGCTATCCCACTATTAGTGAGTAGGTAGCACCGCCGTTGGAGTTTTGCGGGTCAATTCGAAAAGGACGTACGGTCACTAAAGCAATGTTAGGACGTCTTAGTAGTAACCCTAATATCTTAAGATCAATTATTCGAGGCAACAATTCTGAGGCAACCATTCCGAGGCAACTTTGATCTTTTGGACAAGAGGACGACCACTAAAGCATCCTATACTCAATGACTGTTTACCGAAGGCAACCGAAGTGGAGTATACCTTAGGAGTGCGCATGTGCGAGTGATTCAATTTCAAATTATTATCTTTGCATATTTTAGGGTTATCTAACTGTTTTAAAGTTAATCATACATTCTTGTCATACATCCCTAATATCATACATCTAACAGTTTAATATTTGCGGAATTTAAAGTGCAGAAAATAAACTAAACTATTACAAGGCTTCGGGTATTTACATAGCCAAAAACAAACCCTTAAAATAAAGCGATAAATGAAAGATAAAATATCCTAATTAAGTTATTACAACTAGTGAGCAATTACATTAATAGGGTAAAAATAAATGATAAAGCGCGCGCGAGGAAATTAAGATCGGGAGAGAACTAGGGTTTTGACCCCTTCTAACCTAATTAAAAGAAAGAATGTTTTTGTTGTTTTTAATTATTTTTAAGAAAAGAATTAGGTTTTAATATTAAATGCAAAAATAATTATCTAATTAAATTAATTAAAGAAAATAATTAAATTTGACCTATCTTTGTGTTTTGGTTATTTTTAAGAAAAAAGAAAATATAATTAAATTATAAACAAAACCCTAATTGTTCTAGTTATTTTTAATTTACTTACAAAATAATTAAAGTTATCTAAAATTAAAATCTAATTTAATTAATTAATTTATTGATAAAAAAATAAACCTAAGTCTAATTGGGTGAAAAATATTATTTGTGATTTTTTGATAAAAGAAATAATTAATTTTGTTAGAAAAATAAATAAATAAATTAAATAAAATATAAAAAAGAAAAGATAAAGAGAAATTGGGCCTGGGAAGCAATCTGAAGGGGGGTGGATAGCAAGTCTTGAGCCCAACAGAAATTTATCCACTTTGACTTTTTGGATCCCATGTGTTGCCTTGACTGGGGACTTTGGTGCTCCTTCATTTAATGGCCCTTAGATCTGGCCATCTGGACACTTGGCTGGCTGGATCATGATGGACCATGGTAGTCCTTGGCATTATGTGCACGCTGGATCCTGGAAAGACAAAATATATGAAATAATTGGGGGGACCTGGGATTCGAACCCAAGCCCTGAAGCACTTTCTCACCACCTGGCCACCAACTGAGCTACGCGTTTTAATTGTTCATATAATACAAAACAATAATTAAATATTAAAAAGGAATAATATATCAATTCAGCGCGCGTTTTTTGAATAGGCCAATGGTTTCTTGCCACGATATCTTCTTCTTCCTTGCTCTGTGGCTAAAAGTTGAACACTTTTACCTACGGACATATGTCCGTAGCTATAGCCCCTGTCATTCTCAAAATCAAATACAGGTGAGATAAATAACTACCAAAGCCATGAATGGATTCGTCTGGACCTGCTGAGCACAATGGTGCCCCTTTCATGGCCTAATTTTACCTGCATACAGAAATCCTAAATCGAGCCATAAAACCCTAGCAATGGTGAAATCCAATACAGTCCATAAAAATGGAATTAAATGTTATAGAAAGCTTGCATATGTGATGGTGAACAAGAATATATGATTAGAATGTGATGAATGTGCAAGAATTACGCAAATCGAATTCAAGAAAGGTTCAATGTCGTGAATGCCTTACAGTGGTTTTTGGCGTCTGAAATTGCTTGTTCTTGGTTGGTATAGGTTGCTTATGATCCCAGGAAGCGATTGGAATGATCAGGAATCCCTGGAATAGCTTGGAACTATGAATTTGAATCACCACTTTTCTTTGTTTTTTGCAAGTTTGTTCTGACCTTATGCGCCTATCTCCAGCCTTCTTTTGGGTCTGCAAATACTCCTTATGTATTGAGGAATGGATTAGGGTTGCCAATATGATCACAATCTTCCTCCATCATTTCTTTTGATTTGGATTTGATACACTTGAAAATCTTGCTAAAAATTGAGCAAACTCAATCTTTTTGTGCACACCAAGCCTTTACATGAATTCAATCTTATGCTAGCTGGATAATTAGACCTGAAACATGTACCAAATCTTGAGATTTCAATATTTTGGGATTTTCAATGATTTGTTTTGATTTAAATTGATTTAATTCAAATAAAAATCAAAATAAATAATAAAAATAAGATAATGACAAGTGGAAAGGGCTAGGGCTCGTGGACCATGTTTCCAACTCAAAACAAGTGCAAAAGATTGGGCCCATTTGGCAAAAATTACAATTTGAGGCATAGTTGACTTTTGACAATTTTGCAAAAAGGGTCAACTTCACCAATGCATAACTTCCTCAATTTTGACTCTTTGAAGGTGTTCTTGGACTTTTTAGAAAGCTTGAGATATCCTCTAAGCAACCATTTTGGTATAATATCAATTTGATATACCATGTTCATGTATGAAGCTTTGACAAAAAAGGTGTTTTTGTTGACTTTTCAAAATGACCTATAATGTCAAAATTCATAACTTCTTGTGAGTGCATATTTTGAACTTGGGAGATGAAGATGAATTGTAGGGAATTGAATCCTCTTCAAAATGAGATTTGGGTGGGTCATTTATCATAAAGTATGAGGAAGTTATGCTTGGTCAAAGTTGAGTTGACTTTTCCTACAAAACCCTAATTTAGCAACTTTTGGGTTTTGATGCATTGTAAGCAATCCTTGATGAATCATGATCAACCCTTGATCAAATGATGAATTATACTTCAAAATTAGAATGTTGACAAAATAATCTTGAAGTTTGACTGTATATGGGCCACAATTGACTTTTGCCCTAGCACAGTCGATTTTCAGGCTTTTGAGTAGTTGACTGAGCCAACTTCCTCTGCAAGGATTGAAATTTGACATGGATGACCTTGGGAACATATTAGGACATTGATGAGAATTTGAGACCCTTGGGACTCAAGTATCTTGATGCAACATGAAACCCTAATTTGAGGTAGACTGCCTTAGGAGAGAGTTTGTCAGGTCAACTCTTGGACTTCCTTGAGCAATTTGAGAACCTCACTTAAAATGTATTGAGGAATATGGGAGGGAAAATTTTGGGGTACAACAATGACAGATAGCAGTGAGTCTCTTCTCGTCGATTAAATTCAGCTGATCAAGCCGGGTCTGGATCCAGTATTCTTCGCTCAAACCTGCATCCTTCATAATCCAAAGAGAGGGTATATGGACCTCGATGGGTAAGACTGCCTCCATATAATACACCAAAGAGTAGGGTGTTGCCCCTGTTGATGTCCATGCTGAGGTGCAGTACCCATGAAGAGCGAATGGTAACATCTCATGCCAGTCTTTGTATGTCATTGTCATCTTCTGCACAATTTTCTTAATGTTCTTATTAGCCGCTTCAACAGCCACGTTCATCTTCAGCTGGTAAGGAGAAGAATTGTGATGTTGTATCTTAAACTGTTTGCAGATCTCGGTGATCATTGTATTATTGAGATTTGTACCATTGTCCGTAATGATCCTCCCTGGTACACTGTATCGACAGATCAGATTGTGTCAGATAAACCGCGCCACGATGTTCTTGGTCACCGTAGCCAAAGAAGCTGCTTCAACCTACTTCATAAAATAATCAATTGCTACTAGAATGAAGCGATGTTCGTTGGATGCAGTAGGTCTGATCTCGTCGATCATATCGATGCCCCACATTGCAAAGGGCCAAGGTGCAATTAAAACATTCAGAGGAACTGGTGGTACATGCACCTTATCAGTATAGACTTGGCACTTATGACAGGTCCGAGAATGCTGATAACAATTGGCTTCCATAGTAGACCAATAATATCCTGCCCGTAGGATTTTCTTCGCCATGGTATGTCCACTGGAGTGAGTTCCGAAAGTACCTTCATGTAACTCTGCCATAATCCTTTATGCTTCGTTCTTATCCACACACCGTAGTAAGGTTGAGTCATGGTTACGCTTGTAAAGGATGCCATTACTGATGAAGAACTTCGCCGCGAACCTCCTCAGAAACTTCTTATCATTAATAGATACACCCTCGGGGTACTCTTGAGCCTCAAGGTACCTCTTTACCTCATGAAACCAGGGTTTATCCGCTATCTCTTCAGTCTCGATATCACATCAATGTGTGGGTTCGTCCAACCTCTCGATGGTAATCTGGGGAGCTTCATTTTCCCACCTGACCTTGAACATAGAAGACATGGTAGCTAGCGCGTCCGCTAACTGATTCTCCTCTCTTGGGAAATGTTCAAAAGTTATCTCCTCAAAGTGCGGGAGCAATGTCAAAACATATTCTTTGTAAGGAATAACATTTAGGTTCTTCGTATCCCACTCGCCTTTGATCTGACTGATCACGAGAGAGGAATCTCCGAATACACTCAAGAACTTAATCCTCATGTCAATAGCAGCTCGAAGACCCATGATGCATGCTTCATACTCCGCCATATTGTTGGTGCGGTTAAAATAAAATCGGGCGGTGAACGGAGTATGACAGCCTTCAGGAGATATGATCACGGCGCCAATTCCATTACCCAACGCGTTTGAGGCTCCGTCAAAATACATAGACCATCGGGATCCTCCTCAGGTCCTTCATGCGGTCCAGGTTCTTCACAGTCGGTCACCAACATGATGTTCTCATCCGGGAATTCGAAATTTATGGATTGGTGATCATCCACGGCCTGGTGCGCCAAATGATATGCCAACACACTTCCCTTGATTGCTTTTTGGGTTTTGTATTGGATATCATACTCAGTTAAGATCATCTTCCATCTTGTTATTCTTCCGGATAAGGCAGGCTTTTCGAAGATATACTTGATTGGATCCATCTTTGATATCAATAGGGTAGTGTGAGTCATCATATACCGTCTTAGCCGGCGAGCAGCCCATGCCAAAGCGCAGCAAGTTTTCTCAAGCAACGAGTATCGGGTCTCGCAGTCGGTAAACTTTTTTCTAAGGTAGTAAATAGCATGCTCTTTTCGGCCAGACTCATCATGCTGCCCCAGCATGCAACCCATTGAGTTGTCCAACACTGTCAAGTATAAGATCAAAGGTATTCCTTCAACTTGAGGCATCAGGATTGGTGGTTCTTGAAGATATTCTTTGATCTTTTCGAAAGCGGGCTGACATTTATCATTCCACTTTACACTTGATCTTTCTTCAGCAGCTTGAAGATTGGCTCACAAGTAGCAGTCAGATGTGAAATGAATCGGGCAATGTAATTCAGACGTCCCAAAAAGCCTCTGACTTCTTTTTCTGTTTGGGGAGCCGGCATCTCCTATATAGCCTTCACCTTTGCGGGATCCACCTGAATACCTTTATCACTAACGACGAAACCCAACAGCTTACCAGACCTTACCTTGAAGGTGCACTTGTTCGGGTTTAACCTCAGCTTGTACATCTTTAACCTGTCGAACAGTTTCTGGAGATGGTCGAGGTGTTCTTCTTCAGTCTGGGACCTTGCAATCATGTCATCAACGTAAACCTCAATCTCATGGTGAATCATGTCATGGAACAAAGCGACCATGGCGTGCTGATAAGTTGCCCCAGGATTCTTCAACCCGAAAGGCATCACCTTGTAACAGAAAGTACCTCACTGCGTAATGAAAGTTGTTTTTTCCATATCCTCGGGAGCCATCTTAATCTGATTGTAACCGGAAAAACCATCCATAAAGGATAAGACATTATGTTGTGCGGCGTTGTCGACCACAACATCGATATGAGGCAGAGGGAAATCATCCTTGCGGCTCGCCCTGTTCAGATCTCTGTAGTCTACACACATAAGTACCTTACCATCCTTCTTCGACACTGGAACCACGTTGGCAACCCACTGTGGGTAAGAAGTGACAACTAGAAACCCGGCATCAAATTGTTTCATGACCTTAGCTTTGATTTTCTCAAACATCTCGGGGCGCATACGGAAAACCTTCTGCTTTACCGGAGGACAGTCTTCTTTGGTTGGCAAGCGGTGAACCACAATATCAGTATCCAGACCAGGCATATCTTCATAAGACCAGGCGAAGATCTCAACATAGTCACGTAACATCTGTATCAACCGTTGCTTGACACTAGGTTCCAGATTCGCACCTATCTTCACCTCTTTCTTGTCTTCCTCCGTACCCAAATTTATTGGTTCCACTGGCTCTTCCTGAGGTTGTATGGCCCTCTCTTCCTGTAGTAACAATCTAGCAAGCTCTCCCAACACCTCACAATCATCCTCACCTTCGTCTTCGGCTTGATTGATCGGATTCTCGAAGTCATAACTGGAAGTAGCAGAGTTGTTATCAATGGGATCCATAGTGGATGTGGATCTGCATTATGATATGTGAGTGTGTGTACGACAATAGTTGTTTTAATAAAGTGCGAGATAGAAAAGAAAAACAAGGAGCACAAAACTTGTAGTGCAAGAAAACGTCCAATGCTTTATTGACGATATATGAAAATGACAAATAATAAGCCCTCACAAGCAAAGCTAAGGTGCCTCGGGCAAGGCAACAGGCTGCAAAGTTTCAAATTGTCTGTTACAAATCTCAAAACAAAAGTCTATTACTGTGTAATAAAAGAAACGGGCACGAAGTCCTTCGCCGTCCAATTGTTCAAGCCACCGTTGGTAGTTGGGTAAATCCATCTATCAATATCTGACTCTTCTTCATCATCTTCAATTGCATTCACTCCCGGATTACGGATGCGCAGAGGAGGTCTTCCAATCCGCGCGCGCCGAACAGCCCTTTGCGCCTCTGCAGTAAAGCCCAAACCAAACTTGTCAATTTTGTGTGTGAAGTCAGGGAGTTGTCCCCAATTTGCACACCCACCTTGATCAATAACAGCCCTGGCATCCTTAAGGGAAGCCATCTTCAACGGAGGTTTGTCAGCAACAACTTCAGTCGACGCCAAAGTCTGGGGAACCTCTTCAAAATTCTGACACGGGGTTTCGATGAACATTCCATCCATCTCCACATACCAGAAGGAGTTAATGTGACTCACCATGTACTCCTCTTCACCTTGTACTATAACAATCTTCCATTTTACTGAATATTTCCGCTTTTGATAGAGCGTAGAAGTCACTGCCCCAGCCTTATGAATCCAAGGGAGACCCAACAAGCAAGAATAAGATGGTCGGATATCCATCACATAGAAGGTAGATGCAAAAGTCTAAGAGCCAACCTTAACAGGGACATCCACCTCTCCGTGCACCATCCTTTTCGACCCATCGAAAGCCCTAACCATAATATTACTTGATTTCAGAGTCAAACCTTCACAGTCCAGAGGGTCTAATGCCTTCTTTCATAAAACATTCAATGAAGACCCAGTGTCTACCAGCACGTGGGCCAAAGTAGTGCCCCTGCACTCGATCAAGACGTGCAAAGCATCATTGTGATTTCTTCCTTTAGCAGTCAGATCTGCGTCCGAGAAACCCAACTCGTTGTCGGCAGTCAAACTAGCTACGCAGTCTTTGAATTGATCAGCAGAGGTTTCCTGCGGCACATGTGCAGTCTTGAGGAAAGCAATTAAAGCCTTTGCATGGGCTTCAGAGCATAATAACAATGATAGCATGCAGATTTTTGACGGGGTCTGCCCCAGCTGCTCGACTACATTGTAGTCACTCTTCTTGATAATCTTCAGAATTTCCTCTATCTCCTGCTTAGAGGCTTCTACAACAATCTTCTTAGGTGCCTCCGTCCGGGCAGGCTCACTTATAACTTCTTTGCCCCGAGGGTCAGATGACTCGGCGACAGGAGTGATAACTGGAGTAAGAATTGGAGCAGTAGCTGACGTAATGGCAGATGGAATGACAACAAGTTTTGGAATAATCAGAGGAGAAATCTCAGGAGAGAAAAGTCTTCCACTTCTGGTGACTTTGCTAGACCCGACAATATTGCTGATATCAGCATCATCTTCTTCATCTCTAAAGTCTTGTTTAATTCCATGGTAATACACATCAGCACCATATTGCCATGGGACAGCCTTGTCTGAAGTGTAAGGGACGGGACCAGGAATAGTAATGATTAACAGAGCGATTCTTGGAAAAGATGTAATCCTAACAGGCGTTCTCGAGGAAGCCTTGGAAGGATTGGCAGAAATGGTTATGATGGCAACATCTTCAATTGGAACTAACGAAACCAAAGTCTTCTCAAACAGGATCTCTCTATTATCCACCAGGCGTTGAACACCTGATTTCAACAAGGGGCAACCAGCAGGCAGAATTGAACATATGTGGCAACCTTCGCCACATCCCGG
Organism: Vicia faba; assembly: GCA_948472305.1. Taxonomy (NCBI): domain Eukaryota; kingdom Viridiplantae; phylum Streptophyta; class Magnoliopsida; order Fabales; family Fabaceae; genus Vicia; species Vicia faba. Next base: position 1,516,927,942 of record OX451741.1, on the reverse strand, counting down.
AAATAAATCGGCCAACAAAAGATTCTTCTTCACTGTCATTAGAGGAGTAGATATGTCTTCCACAGAAGTCACAAACAAATCATCGTCCACGGAATTTACTCCATGACCATGCTTGGGCATAGGAGCAATTATAACATTGGGTTTCTCTGGAGCGTCAAACTCGGTCTCTTTAGCTTCAATCAAATATTACACCCTATTCTTCAAAGCCCAGCAGTTGTTCGTATCATGACCCAGGCTATCAGAATGATAGGCACAACGGGCATTGGGATTATATAGCGGAGATATGGTGCTGGGATTCTTCGGGGCTTCCCTCAGAGTTACCAGATTGGTCTTCAGCAATTGAGGTAGAATCTGAGACAAAGTCATGTTAAGCCGAGTGTTGTACCCCAAAATTTGCCCTCCCATATTCTTCAAGAAATTGCCAAGTCATGCTTCAAAATTCCCCAAGGGTTGCACAGTGTAAGGGCCTCCTAACAGTCAAAATTAGGGTTTTGGTTCTGGCAAAGAAAATGAAGTTTCCAAGGGTCCAATAAAGTCTCACATGCCTATAAATATGGTCAAGCATCCTCATAACCAAGTTTCAAGACTTTCAGCACAAAATTGCACAGTCTAAACCCTAATTGCACTACAGTCAACTGTAGGGGCAAAATGGTCATTTGATAGTCAAAAGTTCAAATTTTTGGTTAACATCTCATTTTGAAGCCACAAACATCATTTGATCAATGCTTGATCGTGATTCTCAAAGCTTGGCTCAAAAATCATCAAGATGCAAAAGTTTCCTTATTTGGACAGTTGAAAAAGTCAACTGTAAATTGACCAGGGCATAACTTTCACATGGATTATCAGAAAAATTCCATCCAAAGCTCATTTTGAAGATAAAGACATTTCCTAGAACTCCTCTTCATACTTCAAGTCCAAGAAATGCTCTCACAAAAAGTTATCAATTTCAACATTATAGGTCATTTTCAAAAGTCAACAAAAAGGGACTTTAAGTCAAAGGCCATAACTTGAGATTGGTAAATCAAAATGACATGGGACCAAAGGCATTGGTTATAGGACTCAAATACCTTTCCAAAATGTCCAAGAACATGAGCAAAGCTTAAACATTGAGCAAGTTATGCCTTGTGGAAGTTGGGAAATTTTTGGATATTTTGAAAAGTCAACATTGATTCAAATGACCTAAAATTGCTAATGGGCCTCTTTTTCTTCCACAATTCATTATCCAATGCATGTGCACGACCATGTGGCCCAAAGGGAGGTTTTTATCATTTTTATTTTATTTATTTGGATTTTTAATTATCAATAATTCATTTAATTAAAATAAATACATGAAAAATACTAAACCTAGGTTTTTCAATCTTTTTGTGCATATAATATCTCCAAGATTTTGTGCAAATCAGATTAGGAAAGAATTGAAGATAATTGAACATGATTTGGACTAAGTTTGCATGAAAAGATTAGAAAATATTTTGCTTTGAAAATCAAATATATTTTTCATCAATTCATGGATTTGTGATCAGTTTCTCAACCCTAGAACCTTCACACATAAGTACCAAGTGCAACCCTAATGCATACTGACTCTAAGCTGCGCAGAAAAAACCATATGCAAACTTGAAATTTAACAAAAAAACTCAAATCTGAAAACTGCTTTCCAGGGCGATTCAAGCGGAGATAATCATCTCATCACCTTCCTGAGACCTTAAGCAACGTGCATGAATAGGTTTCCACGTCCCTAACCCTTTGAATCATTGTACAGAAGTCAAACTTTTTCACTTTTTTCTCATAATCGTGTTTTACAATTTAGGCATATTCATTGCATTTTATTTGTGGATTTGTGCTAATTAACCCTTTCTGAAGCTAACCAAATATTTTAATTGTGTTTTTGTGCATTATTGGAGATTTCACCATTGTTGGACATTAGGGTTTCCAGGACCTTGAATTAGGGTTTTTTAGTTAAGGAAAAATTAGCATTCAAGACTTGGACCACTGAAACAAGCATGATTGGACGATCATAAAGCCACCCTCGCGCTCAATTTATGAGCCTCCCTGAGCTAATCGCTATTTTGGATTATGGCCTATTTTGGAACGGTGCAAAAACCGTTGCTAACCTTTTTGTTTCAGGGAACAAAGAAGAAGAAGATGAGGTGGCCATCAGCGATTGGATTGTTTGAATCTCGCGCGGAAAAAAAGAAGCACTAACATTTTGTTGTTTTATTATATTCATTAGTTATATGATATACAGATGAACGAAACAGCTCCACTGGCAGGCACAAGCATTGGTAAACCACAGGACCTGGGTTCGAGCCCCAGGTCCTCACCCCCCCTTTCATATTATTTTTCATTTAATATTTGTATGCAGTTTCAACGTTATGGACCACCGTGCATCGTCAAAATCAAGTCGTCCACTTGGCCAATGGAAGCGATCAGAGGGCCATGATCTGAAGTCCATGGTAGACACCAGTCAACCACCTCACACGCTGGCTTGAAAGTCAATCAGGCCATGAACAATTGGGCCCTAAAATGCTGATGTACACCTCTCAATTGGGGACAGACACCCCCCTAGGTTTGCAAACTTTTTTATTCTTTGTTTTTCATTATTTTTACTTTCTTTCAATTATTGTTTTTTAATTAATTTAATATTTTCACAAATAATATAAAAAACACAAAAAAATCATAAAAGGACAAAAAAATTAATTTTTATTTAATGTTATATTTTTTGTAAATAAATTGCATTAATTAATTTTAGTTATTAAATTAGGTTTAATTGTAATATTTTCCTTAATAAAAATCTAAAATTGGTAGAATTAGGGTTTATAATCATTTTTATCCCTTTTCTTTTTTTTCTCGTAATAATTAAATATTTCCTATTATTTATTTTTGTAATTAAATGGCATGTAAATAATTAGGTTAAATATTAGGTTAAAATTTAATACTTTCTTAATAAACTAAAAAAAAACAATTAGAATTAGGGTTAATATTTTATTTTAATTAATCTTTTTCATTAAGGTCATAAAATACAAAAAAATACCAAAAACAATTTCATTTTGATTTTATTAATTTAATCACTTAATTTAATTTCGTTAAAAGGGTCCAACGCCCTCGTTTCAACTTTGATTCAATTCGCATATTTATTTCTTTTTTCTTGTAAATATTTATGTACCTCTCCCAAAGCCGTGTAATTTTATAATCTTTCGCACTTTACTTTTCTTTAATTCTTTATTTTCTGTCAAATCGGGTTCTGGAAATTTTGGCAATGTGGACCCGCGCCTTTTGTAATAGTTTAGAACTTTACCTTTCTCGCACTTTTAACTGTTAATCAATGCATGCAAGAATGAATGGCCTTAAATAAAAATAAACGCGTAGCTCACTCATAACATGACAAGATAAAATATCTGAATCTGACACACAAATCACACACCACCCCTAGGGTACGCCTCACTGTTGCCTTGCCTCGAAAGGTGATCGTCGAGTAGAGGATGTCTTAGTAAGTCCTCATGATCCGGGAACCTGGCATGAGGGTAGCTTCTAAGGTGTCTTCCCATTGCTCTGGTGATCACCATGTCCCGAACCTCGAATTGACCCGAACACCTCCAACGGTGGTGCTACCTACCTCTCAATGGTGGGATGGCACTACTTTAAAAGACATTTACACAGACGGATTCCTTAGGGTAGGTAGACGACTCTAGATACTTGCTCTAAATTTCAAAACAAATCAAAATACTTTTCACACCGACACCTTTTCAAAAAGCTTTCGAAAGCAATTTTTTCAAACACTCTTGAGGACCGATACAAGAGTCGAACTGAAATTTTCGAAGAAACTTTTTTTAAAACCCACAGTTGAAAAGCAAACAAACCATTTTTGAAAACGCAATGAGCAAGTATCTAAGAGCCCATGGATAACCATGGATAGAAAGGGTGCTAACACCTTCCCTTTCTATAATCTACCTCCCGAACCGAGAGCAATCTCTTTAAGGAATTTTTCTGTGCTTTTGTCCTTTCCATTTGGAGAAAATAAAAGACGGTGGCGACTCTTGCTTCCGCGACATTTCGCGAACCAGCGTTAAACAGTCAGTTCCAGATCCACCGATCACAGAACTGGCGACTCTGCTGGGGATCAAACTTAAAGTGAGGTATACCTTAGGGTAGTTCATAACTATGTTTTCAATTGTATTGACTTGCTTGCTTTATTATTATGGGATTGTCTCGGGAGTTCTATAGATCCTAACCCGGATCTGGGGATACCTTCTTAGAAAGTAGCAACAAGGCTGTGAGGGAACTGTGCGGGGTATACCGACATGGTTGAAACAGTCTGCTACGTTGATGTGCACTTTGGTGTGTACCGGTAACCCTTGAGTTCAGTCAAGGAGAGTACGGGGCCTCCGCGTGGTGTCGTAAAGCATCAACTGACCTTAGGAACCTTAATTGAACCATCTTGGCCTCTTTAGGGTAGTGAGATAACTGACTTTGGTGCAGTCCGAGGTTGGTTGATACTCGATACTACACTCAATTGAGGGTTGCTTTCCTAGAATATTTCGGTCGCCAGTTCAGTAGCTAAGTCGAAACGATGAACAATGAAAGCAATCCAGTGATATTGGGACCCTTAGAACCCGATTACTTCTAATAGGACAGGATGAACCCCCCAACTTCAAGAGGGTACTACCCAGACCCCATGCTAGCCTTAAACCCTAAGGGCTTGTCTTGTGTGCCTTGTGTGCCTTACATGTTTGGCTTTGTAAATATCTGTGGTGTGTTTAATCATAGCATCATGACATCATCCAGCATCATGTGCATTGACTAACCATTTCAGGGGTTCGAATTTTCATATTTGTTCTTGTTTTGTAGGACATGGAAACTGTTCGTAGAAAGACAATCCAAATCAGTCTTGTAAGGATCCCTCCTCAGCTTAAGGAACTTATATCCAGGATTCCCGAGAGCTCTTCATTCAGTGAAAGACATGGAAGACTCATCAGCTTGGTCAACACCAACATTGAGGAAGATATGATAAAGGTCCTGTTCCAATTCTTTGACCCTCTGCATCACTGTTTCACCTTCTTGGACTATCAGCTGGTACCTACATTGGAGGAGTTCTCCCGGCTCCTAAAGATCCCTATCCTTGATCAGCTACCCTACAACGGTACGGAAAAGGAACCTAAGCTTGAAGAGATTGCTAAAGCCTTGCACCTACAGTCATCTGACCTCAAGGGACATTGGGAAGTTAGAAGTGGTATCAAAGGGTTCTTAGCCAGGTTTCTGTTTGAAAAGGCCCATGAATGCTGGAACTCCCTTGACTTACAAGCTTTTGAAGAAGTGGTGGCCCTCCTTGTCTATGGTTTGGTGTTGTTCCCTAACCCAGATCAGCTTATAGATATCAGTGCTGTCCAGATCTTTATGTCCAGGAATCCTATACCTACGTTGCTGAGGGACATCCTCCACTCATGTTACACTCGAACCATGAGAAAAAGAGGTGTCCTTATGTGTTGCAGTCTTCTCTTGGGAAGGTGGTTTATTTCGCACCTTCCACAATCAGTCTTGAAGAATGAGCGGGGTTTGAGATGGTCACAACGGTTGATGACTCTTACACATGCGGATATACATTGGTGCCCTAGGTCCAGAGAGGATATCACTATCATCGATCGTTGCGGGGAGTACCCTAATGTTCCTTTACTTGGAATCAGAGGAGGTATTACTTACAGCCCATGCCTGGCTTGGAGACAGTTTGGTTATGCTCGGAGGGATGGTCCTCATGACATGTTAATTCCTGACATAGTTTTTGACTTCGACAACGGTACTCAAGGACTTCGCCAGAGATTTATCAGAGCCTGGAGGATGCCAAGTAGGATAGACAGCAAGACACTGGGGCACAGGAACTCCATCCCATTGGAACCTTATCTCAAGTGGGTACGAGCCCGCTCCCAGAAGTTAGTGATGCCTTATCCCCATATGCTCCCTGTGATCAAAGAGCCAGTCTTGGAAGGAGAAGTGTCCTACACTATTCAGCACCCTGATATGCCCACATCCTGGGAAGAGATGCAGAAGAGCTGGATCCAGCTTAAGGAAGAACGGAATTCTCTTGAGACCAGTCTACATGCCAGTGAAAAGAAGGTCTTGGAGCTCACCCGCCTGTTGCATGAGGAGAGGAATCTCAACACTTACATAGCTCCAAAGAGGATGCGTAGTATATTTTGGGATTGATTTACTTTTGTATTATTTTGCCCATGAGGCTTTGATGTATTGAACAATTACTTCCTTAATGATAATGTGTGTTCTTTTTTGTCTACAACAAATTTGAACTTTCGAACCCTTGAATGCATTGCATAAACACATATCATTCATCATGTGCATAGCAGGTTTTCTTCTTTTCAGGTTGCTTACAGTTCTTCGCTGTTTATTTCAGCATCATGAATCCCGACTCTTCATCAACTGAGATGTCCATCAAGGCTCTTCAGGCGCAGACTGCGCAATTCCAGGAACTAATCTTGGGTTTGGCTCAGGGCCAAGAAGAGCTGAAGGCTCTGCTCCTGAAGAAGGAAAAGAAGAAGAAGAGAAGAACTGTTCTGTTCAACTCGGGCCGAAGGTTTGGCAATGCTCTGCAAAATGAAGAGGCTGGTTCTTCCATTGGCAAGGGTACTCCTCAGGCAGAAAAAGGTCCTAGTCTGGTAGTCTCCGACAACGAGACTGATTTTGATGAAGAGCAGTATCCTCCGGCAGAAGACCGTTACAAGCAGTTGGAGGACAGGCTGAATGCTATGGAGATACAACAGGTACCTGGGCTGGATTTTGGAGATTTGGGTTTGTCTACCGGTGTGATTATTCCTCGTAAATTCAAAGCACCATCTTTCACTAAGTACGACGGGGCGTCTTGTCCCAAGCTACATCTCAGGTCCTATGTTCGGAAGATTCAACCGTACTCAGCGGATAAGAATTTGTGGATCCACTTCTTCCAGGAGAGTCTTTCAGGGACTCATCTCGAATGGTTCTATCAGCTGGATGGGACCAAGGTTCGTAACTGGGAGGAGTTGGCTACTGCTTTCTACAAGCAGTATCAATATAATGCCGACCTTGCCCCTACACGTACCCAACTCCAGGGTATGTCGTTAGGTTCAAGTGAAGGTTTTAAGGAGTACGCTCAGAAGTGGAGGGATCTGGCTGGCAGGGTGCAGCCTCCGTTGACTGATCGGGAGTTGGTAGACATGTTCTTGGGGACCCTATCTGGGCCATTTTTCAACCATCTTATCGGGAATTCGTCTGCAGGGTTCACTGATCTGATTCTGACTGGAGAGAGAATTGAGGCTGGGTTGAAGTCTGGAAAGATTCCGAAGGGTGCATCGTCTAGTTCTGAGAAGAAACCCTTCAAAAAAGAGGCTAGTGTTGTATATGGCTCTAGAAGACAAGAGAAATCTGAGCGCCGCCAATCTGTCAGTGCGGTGATGATTGCTAAGCCTGCTGCCGCTCCCCGGCCAACCAATCCTCAAAGGGCTGAAAGACCCCGGAGAGATTTTACCCGTTTAAGCATGACCTTATCGCAGATCTTGCCACAGTTGCTATCCACCAATCTAGTGACTGTCAGAGAGGCCCCCAAAGGTGTAAACACTGCCTCTCCGAAATACAACCCAAATGCTCGTTGTGCTTACCATTCTGATAGCCCGGGGCATTCCACTGATGACTGATGGCCATTAAGGAATAAGGTGCAAGACCTTATCGATGCGAAGGAGATACAGTTCGAAGCGCCTGAGAGGCCGAATGTGGTGACTGCTCCTATGCCTCAGCATGGGATAAATGTTGTTGATGAAGAAGTGTACGCTGTTTCTGTGGATGATCTGGCTACTCCTCTGAAGACTGTCAAGAGGAACCTGCTGCTGGCCAGTTTATTTCCGGGTTGCAGTGAGGGTTGCCTGTTCTGTGCTGTTTCCCTATCTGGTTGTCCCTTGCTGAAGTTAGGCATCCAAAGCCTAATGGACAGCAAGGAGATTCTGTTTAAGAAGTCTTCTGTTCAGTTGGTTCCGGTCGAAGAAGTTTTTGTGGTTACCATCTTCAATAATCCAATCAAGGCTCTCCCGAAGAAGCCTGTCCAAATCATGACTGTCGCACCTGTTGTTATCACTGTTCCGGGGCCTCTCCCCTACGTATCTGATAAAGCTGTCCCCTGGCACTATGGGGCAGATGTGTTTGTGAACGGAATTAAACAAGAATTCAACATTGGCGCCAGTATCTGTGACATCACTGGCCCAGCCAAGGTTACCCGCAGTGGCAGGCTCTTCTCGCCTGACATTGCACCGCCCGCTACTCGAAGACCACTCCTTATAACACCTACAAGCGTACCTGTTCCTGTTGCTGATCAAGTTGTTTCCCCTGCTGCCGAGTCATCCAATGCTCGGGGCAAGGGAGTTGAAGATGAGCCTGCCCGGATGGAGGCACCGATACCTATAAATGCTGAGGCCTCCCAACAAGAAATGGAGGAGATTCTAAAGATAATAAAGAAGAGAGACTTCAACGTTGTGGAACAGCTGGGGCATACGCCCTCCAAAATCTCCATGCTCTCTTTATTGCTGTGCTCCGAGGCCCATGCTAAGGCCTTAATCTCATTTCTCAAGACGGCCCATGTGCCACAGGAGATATCTGCAGTCCAGTTCACTGACTGCGTAGCAAATCTGACAGCGGACAATGGCTTGGGTTTCTCAGATGCTGACCTGACTGCGAAGGGAAGAGACCACAATGATGCCCTGCATGTCTCTATCGAATGCAGGGGCACTACTTTGGCACATGTATTGGTGGATATTGGTTCTTCCTTGAATGTTCTACCAAAGAAGGCTTTAGACCGTTTAGATTGTGAAGGCCTGGAATTAAAACCCAGCAATATCATCGTCAGGGCCTTTGACGGTTCGAAAAGGATGGTTCATGGAGAGGTTGACATTCCTATTCGTGTGGGCTCTCAGGTGTTTGACTCTACTTTTTATGTAATGGATATCCGTCCATCGTACTCTTGTCTACTAGGTCGACCTTCGATCCATAAAGCTGGGGCAGTGACCTCTACCTTGCACCAGAAGCTGAAGTACCCTGTCAGAGGGAAGATCGTCACTGTGCAGGGAGAGGAGGAGTATATGGTGAGCCATGTGAATTCCTTCAGATACATTGAGATGGACGGGGAGTTCATTGAAACCCCCTTTCAGCATTTCGAGGAGGTGCTTCCAATTTCAGCAGCAGCAGAAACAGCGGTCGAGGAGAATGTTCCGTTGAAGATGGCTTCCCTGAAGGATGCCCGGGCTGTGGTTCAAAAAGGTGAATGTGCTAACTGGGGCAGGCTTCCCGACTTTACACAGAAAACTGACAAATTTGGACTGGGTTTTACTGCAGAGGGTCAGAAAGCTATGCGGAAGGCGAAGACCAGAAGACCTCCTGTGTTCATTACAAATCCAGGGGTGAATGCTGTTGGGGAAGACAATGAAGTGGATGAAGCAGAATTCAATAGCTGGATCTACCCGACAACCGAAGGCGGATTGACCAATTGGATTGCCAAAGACCATACTCCTGTTACTTTTGTTACGCAGTAATAAACTTTTTGTTTTGTTATTTGTAATAAACAATAAATAAACTCTATGGCCCGGTGTCTTACCCGAGGCACCGTGGTTTCATTTGTGAGGGCATATAAATTGTCATTTCATATATCATAAATGAAAATCTTGGATGTTTTCTCGCATTTCAAATCTTATGCTCCTTTTCTGTCTTTCCTTCCTTTACATATTTTTCAAAACAGCTGTATTTACACACACACTCACTCATACAGGTTTCAATCCACTCTGGATCTCACTGATAACGACTCTGCTACTGCCAGTTATGACTTCGAAAATCCGATCAACTTAGTCGAAGACGAAGGTGAAGATGATTGCGAAGTGCCTGGCGAGCTTGCAAGACTGTTACTTCAGGAAGAGAGGGCAATTCAACCACACGAAGAGCCAGTGGAAATAATAAACTTGGGTACCGAGGCAGACAGGAAAGAGGTAAAGATTGGTGCCAACCTAGAGCTCAGCGTAAAGCAACGGTTGACTAAGATGCTACATGATTATGTGGAGATATTTGCCTGGTCCTACGAAGACATGCCCGGGTTGGATACCGATATTGTGGTCCATCACTTGCCAACTAAGGAAGACTGCCCTCCGGTTAAGCAAAAGGTCCGCCGTATGCGTCCAGAAATGTCTGAGAAGATTAAAGCCGAGGTTATGAAACAGTTTGATGCCGGGTTTCTTGCAGTGACTTCTTACCCTCAGTGGGTTGCTAATGTGGTGCCGGTACCAAAGAAAGACGGTAAGGTCAGAATGTGTGTTGATTACAGGGATCTGAACAGGGCCAGCCCCAAAGATGACTTCCCACTGCCTCACATTGATGTCCTTGTTGACAATACTGCTCAGCATAAAGTGTTCTCTTTCATGGATGGCTTTTCAGGTTACAATCAGATCAAGATGGCACCAGAAGACATGGAAAAGACTACATTTGTTACTCAGTGGGGCACCTTCTGCTACAAGGTCATGCCATTTGGACTAAAGAACGCGGGGGCAACCTACCAACGTGCCATGGTTGCTTTATTTCATGATATGATCCATCATGAGATAGAAGTGTATGTTGACGACATGATCGCAAGGTCCCAGACTGAGGAAGAGCACCTAGATCACCTGCAGAAGTTGTTTGACCGGTTGAAACTGTACAAGTTGAGGTTGAACCCGAACAAGTGCACCTTCGGGGTAAGATCTGGGAAGTTGCTAGGCTTCGTTGTGAGTGATAAAGGTATTCAAGTGGACCCTGCCAAGGTTAAAGCTATTCAAGAGATTCCAGTTCCCAAGACAGAGAAGGAAGTCAGAGGCTTTTTGGGACGCCTGAATTACATTGCTCGCTTCATCTCGCATCTAACCGCTACCTGTGAGCCAATCTTCAAGCTGCTGAAGAAAGATCAGGTAGTACGTTGGAACGATGAATGTCAGGCTGCTTTTGACAGAATCAAAGAGTATCTCCAAGAACCACCCATCCTTATGCCACCGGTTGAAGGGAGACCTCTGATACTATATCTAACAGTGCTTGACAACTCAATGGGGTGTGTGCTGGGGCAGCATGACGAGTCTGGCCGAAAAGAGCATGCCATTTATTACCTTAGCAAAAAGTTTACCGACTGTGAGACCCGATACTCACTGCTTGAGAAAACTTGATGCGCTTTGGTATGGGCTGCTCGCCGGCTGAGACAGTATATGCTGACTCACACTACCTTGTTGATCTCAAAGATGGATCCTATAAAGTACATATTTGAAAAGCCTGCTCTGTCTGGGAGAATTGCAAGATGGCAAATGATCTTGACGGAATACGACATTCAGTACACAACCCAGAAAGCCATCAAGGGAAGTGTATTGGCAGACCACTTGGCACATCAGGCCGTAGATGACTATCAGTCAATGAACTTCGAGTTTCCGGATGAAAGCATCATGATAGTAACTGATTGTGAAGTACCTGGACCGGATGAAGGACCTGAGGAAGGATCCCGATGGTCTATGCACTTTGACGGAGCCTCCAATGCTTTGGGAAACGGTATTGGTGCTGTAATCGTATCACCTCAAGGCACTCATACTCCACTCACTGCCCGACTATGTTTCAATTGTACCAACAACATGGCGGAGTATGAGGCGTGCATCATGGGTCTTCAAGCTGCGATCGACCTAAGGATCAAGTTTCTGAGTGTCTTCGGAGATTCCGCTCTCGTGATCAATCAGATCAAAGGAGAGTGGGATACGAAACATCCGAATCTTATTCCTTACAGAGAATGTGTGTTGACTTTGATCCCCCACTTCACGAAGATAACCTTTGAACACTTTCCAAGAGAAGAGAATCAGTTGGCGGACGCGTTAGCTACAATGTCTTCTATGTTCAAGGTCAAATGGGATAATGAGGCTCCCCGGATCATCATCTGGAAACTGGACGAACCGGCATACTGTTGTGATCTCGAGACTGAGTTGGTGACTGAGAATCCTTGGTACCATGAGGTAAAGAGATACTTGGAAACTTAGGAATACCCTGAAGGTGCCTCTATCAATGATAAGAAGTTCCTGAGAAGGTTCGCGGCAAAGTTCTTCCTTAGCAACGGCATCTTGTACAAGCGAAACCATGATTCAACCTTACTGCGTTGTGTGGATAAGACTGAAGCAGAAAGGATCATGGAAGAGCTACATGAAGGGACCTTTGGTACACATTCCAGTGGACATACAATGGCAAAGAAAATTCTTCGGGCAGGGTATTACTGGTCCACAATGGAAGCTGATTGCTACCAACATTCCAGGACATGCCATAAGTGCCAGATTTATGCAGACAAGGTGCATGTTCCTCCAGTTCCTCTGAATGTTCTGACTGCGCCTTGGCCGTTTGCAATGTGGGGCATAGACATGATCGGTGAGATTAAACCTACGGCATCTAATGGGCATCGCTTCATCCTAGTGGCAATTGATTATTTTACAAAGTGGGTCGAAGCAGCATCCTATGCTACGGTAACCAAGACTGTTGTGGCACGGTTCATTCGGCATAATCTGATCTATCGGTACGGTGTCCCAGAGAGGATCATTACAGACAACGGTACCAATCTGAATAATAAGATGATCACTGAGCTCTGCGAGCAGTTCAAAATACAGCACCATAATTCTTCTCCTTACAGACCGAAGATGAATGGGGCTGTAGAAGCAGCAAATAAGAACATCAAGAAAATCGTGCAGAAGATGACAGTGACTTATAAAGATTGGCACGAGATGTTACCGTTCGCTCTACATGGGTACCGTACCTCAGCTAGGACGTCAACCGGGGCAACTCCTTTCTCCTTGGTTTACGGTATGGAGGCAGTCTTACCGATCGAAGTGCAAATACCCTCTCTCCGGATAATGAAGGATGCAAATCTGAACGAAGATGATTGGATCCAGACACGACTTGATCAGTTCAACCTTATTGATGAGAAGAGACTTGCTGCTATCTGCCATGGTCAGACGTATCAGAAACGGATGATCAGGGCATTTAACAAAAAGGTCAGACCACAGGAATATCAAGTTGGGGATCTGGTAATCAAGCGAATCATCCTTCCTCAGAGTGATCCAAGGGGCAAATGGACCCCTACGTACGAAGGGCCATTTGTGGTTAAGCATGTGTTCTCAGGAGGAGCCATGATTCTAACCAACATGGATGGTGACGACCTTCCTCACCCCGCCAATGCAGACATAGTAAAAAGATACTACGCATAAAAAGACCCGCTAGGCTGACATGCCTAAGCAAAAATTAGGGCTTCCCGGCGAACCAAAAGGGTTCGAGCAAAATGAAGGGATGAAATGAAAAAAATCTGTACACCCGGCAAGTCGAAAACCTGAAAAGGCGGCTTGGGCAAAAATGGGTATCCCGGTGGACTGAAAACCCGAAAGGGCGGTCCAGGCAAAAATTAGGGATAAAGCGTAATACTATGTCTCATTGATCACTTTGCATCCAGAATCCAGTATCTATATCAAGTTCAGACGGCATCGATCAGTCAACTTCATCTTCGATTAGGTCATCAAGTGATGAGACGCTCGGAGTTATAAAGGCAATAGCAGAGTTGAAACCCAGTGGGATCATTCATTTCACACAGCTGTTTTATTTTCTTTTGTACAAAACTTGTATAAACTCTTTTGTTCGGCGGCGTTCTCTTACTAGGACGTCAGCCTCTTGTACACAAAACGCCTATTTTCAGGCCAATCAAAAATCAATACAAATATATTTTTCAGTTAAACGTGCCAATTGTTTTTCTTTTCTGTTTTGTTTTGCGAAGAACGTCCAAGGTTCAATTTGTGATATATGCATTGACAATAATTTGCTAACTCATGAATACTTGCATACAAAACAAAGGACTAATTACAGGTAACATTAGAAACAGGGGCAATAAAGAGTTGTCTAAGCAATCTAGTTGTTCTGTCCTCCAAGGTACCAAGGTAGGTTCAGCTAAAGAACATAACCAGACACCTTAATTCCCCAGAGAGTAAGTCAGCAGTCAGTACGCTCTCTCCAAGCCACTATCAAATCTTAAAGAAGTTGGGTATCCTCCAGCAGATCTCAACATTCCCTGGCAGCATATATCCTTAAACAAGCATCCCCGGCAGTCTTGACCTAAAGATTGTTCCCCGGCGGTACACCAAACATTCAAAGGAATCACTTCCCCCTGCAGCTCAAAACTTCCCCAAGAGAGTCCAATCCAGTCCCCCAGGAAAGTTGGAATCCATTTCTCCCAAGCAGTAAGCTTATCCCCAATAGATTCTGGAAGTTTATCCCCACAAGAGCACGAACGCGTCGTCCGGCTTCATTCAAAGAGTTATTTCCTTGCCAGGATATAACTGGGTTATCCTCAGCCAAAAGCCACGGAAAGGTCCTCGACGAAGTCCTCTTATCCCCAGCAAAGTCTATCAACTCTTCCAACACAACCAGGGTATCCCCAGCAAGTTATTATCAACAGCTCAACAAAGTACCTCTCTCCACAGAGTATTGCTCCCCAACAAGATCATTAGAGTACTTTTCCTCCCGCAGAATATTCCATTCGCCAAGTTTATTCCCCAACGGAGTCATCTTCTCCTACCGGTATTCTTGCAATTATCATCCCCAGCGGAAGCAAAATCTATTCTCCAACATCAGCCCAGGAGTGACTTCCCGGCACCCGTCAAGGATTTACTTTCCTAGACGAAAAATACATTCATAAACATCGCACTTCCATACATCATTGTAGCATGCATAGACGCATCATATCTTACGAATCTCATCTATGTTGAGAACATCATTGCTTGGTCCATATCATGCATTGCATATGACTGACCTTTACCTTTCAGGAAAGGATCCAGTTAAATTTTCAACTATATTCCAAAACCTAGACCGGTTCAGCTAATCGACTCCAAAGATTTCTTATCCAGTCAAAGGCCTTCTCTGGTTCAGTCAGATCGACTCCAAAGATCTCCCTGTTTTTACCCAGTTGAAGACATTCCAAGACCTAGACCGGTTCAGTTAATCAACCCTAAAGATTCTCTGTTTCTTATCCAGTCCAAGGCCTTCTCTAGTCCAGTTAAATCGACCCCAAACAGATTTTTCTGATGAAGACTCAGTAGAAGTTATCCAAGGTTGTCTCAATGATTGTTGTTGAGGTTGTAATCGCCTATGGTTCTCTCCCCGATACTGCGGAGATGATAATTCCATCCAAGGTTGTCTCAATGATTGCTGTTGAGGTTGTAATCGCCTATGGTTCTCTCCCCAATGCTGCGGAGATGATAATTCCATCCCAGGTTTTCTCAATGATTTCTATTGAGATTGTAATCGCCTATGGTTCTCTCCCCGATCCTGCGGAGGTGGTAATCCCAGATTTCGCTCAATGATTGCTGTTGAGGTTGAAGTTATCCAAGATTCTCTCAATGATTGCTATTGAGGTTGTAGTCGCCTATGGTTCTCTCCCCGATCCTGCGGAGGTGGTAATCCCAGACTTCGCTCAATGATTGCTGTTGAAGTTGAAGTTATCCAAGATTCTCTCAATGATTGCTGTTGAGGTTGTAGTCGCCTATGGTTCTCTCCCCGATACTGCGGAGGTAGTAATCATCCCAAGATTTTCTCAACGATTGTTGTTGAGGTTAAAAGTCATCCAAGGTTCTCTCACCGTTCCTGTTGAGGTAGTAACCATCCCTGGTTCATTCATCACCGTTTGAAGCTCCAGATCCATCTCCTATAACCAGTCAGGACACGTCTACACAAAGAAGTTGAAGACCAGCTCCTATAACAGGCCAGGTAATCATTTTTCTTTTGCAGGTACGCAGGTTCTCGCTAAGGAATCTCTTATGCGATTGACATCCAGATGGCATCTATAAGCCCATCATCCTATCCATCAATCTCTAAATGGCATCTATAAGCCCATTCCCACCATCATACCACTATGTGAGCGCAAATTTCTGGGCACTCTAGTGTTCAATCATCTTCCACCCTCGGATTACGAAAGGCACGTCAGCCAATCTGCATCCTCAGGTCTAAGAAGATTGAACAGGGGCAACTGTTGTACCCCAAAATTTGCCCTCCCATATTCTTCAAGAAATTGCCAAGTCATGCTTCAAAATTCCCCAAGGGTTGCACAGTGTAAGGGTCTCCTAACAGTCAAAATTAGGGTTTTGGTTCTGGCAAAGAAAATGAAGTTTCCAAGGGTCCAATCAAGTCTCACATGCCTATAAATATGGTCAAGCATCCTCATAACCAAGTTTCAAGACTTTCAGCACAAAATTGCACAGTCAAAACCCTAATTGCACTACAGTCAACTGTAGGGGCAAAATGGTCATTTGACAATCAAAAGTTCAAATTTTTGGTCAACATTTCATTTTGAAGCCACAAACATCATTTGATCAATTCTTGATCATGATTCTCAAAGCTTGGCTCAAAAATCATCAAGATGCAAAAGTTTCCTTATTTGGACAGCTGAAAAAGTCAACTGTAAATTGACCAGGGCATAACTTTCACATGGATTATCAGAAAAATTCCATCCAAATCTCATTTTGAAGATAAAGACATTTCCTACAACTCCTCTTCATACTTCAAGTCCAAGAAATGCTCTCACAAAAAGTTATCAATTTCAACATTATAGGTCATTTTCAAAAGTCAACAAAAAGGGACTTTAAGTCAAAGGCCATAACTTGATATTGGTAAAGCAAAATGACATGGGACCAAAGGCATTGGTTAGAGGACTCAAAGACCTTTCCAAAATGTCCAAGAACATGAGCAAAGCTTAAACATTGAGCAAGTTATGCCTTGTGGAAGTTGGGAAATTTTTGGATATTTTGAAAAGTCAACATTGATTCAAATGACCTAAAATTGCTAATGGGCCTCTTTTTCTTCCACAATTCATTATCCAAGGCATGTGCACGACCATGTGGCCCAAAGGGAGGTTTTTATAATTTTTATTTTATTTATTTGGATTTTTAATTATCAATAATTCATTTAATTAAAATAAATACATGAAAAATACTAAACCTAGGTTTTTCAATCTTTTTGTGCATATAATATCTCCAAGATTTTGTGCAAATCAGATTAGGAAAGAATTGAAGATAATTGAACATGATTTGGACTAAGTTTGCATGAAAAGATTAGAAAATATTTTGCTTTGAAAATCAAATATATTTTTCATCAATTCATGGATTTGTGATCAGTTTCTCAACCCTAGAACCTTCACACATAAGTACCAAGTGAAACCCTAATGCATACTGACTCTAAGCTGCGCAGAAAAAACCATATGCAAACTTGAAATTTATCAAAAAAACTCAAATCTGAAAACTGCTTTCCAGGGCAATTCAAGCGGAGATAATCATCTCATCACCTTCCTGAGACCTTAAGCAACGTGCCTGAATAGGTTTCCACGTCCCTAACCCTTTGAATCATTGTACAGAAGTCAAACTTTTTCACTTTTTTCTCATAATCGTGTTTTACAATTTAGGCATATTCATTGCATTTTATTTGTGGATTTGTGCTAATTAACCCTTTCTGAAGCTAACCAAATAGTTTAATTGTGTTTTTATGCATTATTGGAGATTTCACCATTGTTGGACATTAGGGTTTCCAGGACCTTGAATTAGGGTTTTTTAGTTAAGGAAAAATTAGCATTCAAGACTTGGACCACTGAAACAAGCATGATTGGACGATCATAAAGCCACCCTCGCGCTCAATTTATGAGCCTCCCTGAGCTAATCGCTATTTTGGATTATGGCCTATTTTGGAACGGTGCAAAAACCGTTGCTAACCTTTTTGTTTCAGGGAACAAAGAAGAAGAAGATGAGGTGGCCATCAGCGATTGGATTGTTTGAATCTCGCGCGAAAAAAAAGAAGCACTAACATTTTGTTGTTTTATTATATTCATTAGTTATATGATATACAGATGAACGAAACAGCTCCACTGGCAGGCACAAGCATTGGTAAACCATAGGACCTGGGTTCGAGCCCCAGGTCCTCACCCCCCTTTCATATTATTTTTCATTTAATATTTGTATGCAGTTTCAACATTATGGACCACCGTGCATCGTCAAAATCAAGCCGTCCACTTGGCCAATGGAAGCGATCAGAGGGCCATGATCTGAAGTCCATGGTAGACACCAGTCAACCACCTCACACGCTGGCTTGAAAGTCAATCAGGCCATGAACAATTGGGCCCTAAAATGCTGATGTACACCTCTCAATTGGGGACAGACACCCCCCTAGGTTTGCAAACTTTTTTATTCTTTGTTTTTCATTATTTTTACTTTCTTTCAATTATTGTTTTTTAATTAATTTAATATTTTCACAAATAATATAAAAAACACAAAAAAATCATAAAAGGACAAAAAAATTAATTTTTATTTAATGTTATATTTTTTGTAAATAAATTGCATTAATTAATTTTAGTTATTAAATTAGGTTTAATTGTAATATTTTCCTTAATAAAAATCTAAAATTGGTAGAATTAGGGTTTATAATCATTTTTATCCCTTTTCTTTTTTTTCTCGTAATAATTAAATATTTCCTATTATTTATTTTTGTAATTAAATGGCATGTAAATAATTAGGTTAAATATTAGGTTAAAATTTAATACTTTCTTAATAAACTAAAAAAAACAATTAGAATTAGGGTTAATATTTTATTTTAATTAATATTTTTCATTAAGGTCATAAAATACAAAAAAATACCAAAAACAATTTCATTTTGATTTTATTAATTTAATCATTTAATTTAATTTCGTTAAAAGGGTCCAACGCCCTCGTTTCAACTTTGATTCAATTCGCATATTTATTTCTTTTTTCTTGTAAATATTTATGTACCTCTCCCAAAGCCGTGTAATTTTATAATCTTTCGCACTTTACTTTTCTTTAATTCTTTATTTTCTGTCAAATCGGGTTCTGGAAATTTTGGCGATGTGGACCCGCGCCTTTTGTAATAGTTTAGAACTTTACCTTTCTCGCACTTTTAACTGTTAATCAATGCATGCAAGAATGAATGGCCTTAAATAAAAATAAACGCGTAGCTCACTCATAACATGACAAGATAAAATATCTGAATCTGACACACAAATCACACACCACCCCTAGGGTACGCCTCACTGTTGCCTTGCCTCGAAAGGTGATCGTCGAGTAGAGGATGTCTTAGTAAGTCCTCATGATCCGGGAACCTGGCATGAGGGTAGCTTCTAAGGTGTCTTCCCATTGCTCTGGTGATCACCATGTCCCGAACCTCGAATTGACCCGAACACCTCCAACGGTGGTGCTACCTACCTCTCAATGGTGGGATGGCACTACTTTAAAAGACATTTACACAGACGAATTCCTTAGGGTAGGTAGACGACTCTAGATACTTGCTCTAAATTTCAAAACAAATCAAAATACTTTTCACACCGACACCTTTTCAAAAATCTTTCGAAAGCAATTTTTTCAAACACTCTTGAGGACCGATACAAGAGTCGAACTGAAATTTTCGAAGAAACTTTTTTTAAAACCCACAGTTGAAAAGAAAACAAACCATTTTTGAAAACGCAATGAGCAAGTATCTAAGAGCCCATGGATAACCATGGATAGAAAGGGTGCTAACACCTTCCTTTTCTATAATCTACCTCCCGAACCGAGAGCAATCTCTTTAAGGAATTTTTCTGTGCTTTTGTCCTTTCCATTTGGAGAAAATAAAAGACGGTGGCGACTCTTGCTTCCGCGACATTTCGCGAACCAACGTTAAACAGTCAGTTCCAGATCCACCGATCACACCGAGTGTACTGTCTTTGCGGCCTATCCATTCTTTGCTTATTCTTGCATTGTGGGGCAATGGTGGGTCTTGATGTTACTACCGCATTCACCGCTTGACGGCGTTCAAGTTAGTTTTGGCTCCTCGGGCCGTAGACTGTGCTAGCTTCCTTCTTTCCAGAAAAAGGCTTCTTTACTGCACTGGATGACGCATCCTTCTGTATCTTACCACTTCTGATACCAGCTTCTACTCTTTCCCCAGTCATAATCAATTCAGTAAACCCAGAGGATGAACTACCGATCAGATGATTGAAGAACTGACCAGACAACGTCCCAAGAAACATGTCAACCAACTGCCTGTCAGACAGAGGGGGTTGGACTCTTCCAGCCAGATCTCTCCACTTTTGAGCATAGTCTTTAAAACCTTGGCTTGCACCCATAGACATACCCTGAAGCTGGGTACGAGTGGGAGCAAGGTCGGCATTATACTAGTATTGCTTGTAGAAAGCAGCAGCAAGGTCCTCCCAATTGCGGACATTAGCTCCTTCCAATTGATAGAACCATTCAAGCTGAGTCCCTGACAGACTGTCTTGAAAGAAATGTACCCACAGATTCCTATCAGCAGTGTAAGGTTGAATTTTTCTGACGTACGAACGAAGATGGAGTTTTGGACAGGATACTCTAATGTACTTAGCAAAAACCGGAGCTTTGAACTTGTGAGGGATCACCACCCCTAATGCTAGTCCCAAATATCCGAAGTCCAACCCCGGAACCTTCTGAATCTCCATAGCACTTAGACGGTCCTCAAGTTGTTTGTACCTATCCTCAGCAGGAGGGTATTGCTCCTTATCAAAGTCAGTGTCATTATCAGAGACCACAGGACTAGGCCCCTTTTCTTCCTCTTGATTCTCTCCTCCTTTGGATGAATGAGACAGATCAGCTTCCTCTCACAACCTGTTCCCGAACCTGTGACCCATATTAAGAAGAACCACCTTCTTCTTCTTCTTTTCCTTCTTCAGGATGAGAGTCTTCAAATCTGCTTGCCCTTTTGCCAGGTTCAAGAACATCTCCTAGAATTGAGCATTCTGAGCCTGAAGAGCTTTGATAGCTTGATCGGTAGTCATTTCAGAAGACATCTTATGCTGAAATAAACAGCGAAGAAGATGAGAAACCTGTAATGGTACTTGTTATGAGGTGCATGACAATGGAATGCGTATGAAATGATTTCAAAGACTTTGGGTGATTTAAATTTGTAAGAAAAAAAAATGAAACACACTTTATTAGATTAACTTGTAAGAATGTTTAACAATGCCTTTGAGGCGTTACAAAAGAAATAACTGAAAAGCAAATCTAAATTAGAAACAAATAAAGACATCGGAGCTCCCATGGTCGCTTCCCCTTCGTGCTAACATAATCATTGATTGTCCTTTCATTCTCAAGTTGCCTCGTGAGCTTCAATATCTTCCTCTCTTGCTCATGATACTTCTCTCGGTAGGTATCCCTTTCTTCCCGCAACTGAATCCAAGATCTCTTCAATGCCCCAAGATCAGTAGGCATGTATGGATAAAGGACTGTGTAAGGAACACCTTCTTCATTAGTATGCTCCACAATCAGTGGAAGCACAGCTTTATAGGGCATCCCAAGCTTCTGGGCTCGAGCTCGGACCCACTGGAGATAAGGTTGCTTAGGGAGAGAAGTTTTTGGTCCTAGCTCGTGAGGGTCAGACCTGTTCACCATGCCCTAAGCTCGTATGAACCTTCGGCGATGCTCATTAGGGTCTTCCTTGTAGTCAAAGGCAATGTCCTCAAGAAGAAACTCATGGGGACCGTCTCTCCGAGCGCGACCAAACTATCGTAAAGCCAAACAAGAACTGTAGGTTATACCTCCTCTGATTCCGAGCAATGGGACATTAGGTTATCCTCCACATCAATCAATGACAGCAACCTTTTCCATATCTTTATAACTCCAAAGAATGTCCGTATGGGCAAGGGACATTATCCTGTAGGACCAACCTAGACCTTCCTCATTCTTAAATACAGACTTGGGGAGGTGCGAAATAAACCACCTCACCAGCAGCGGCATACAACACATGAGGGTCCCTCTTCTCCGCACAGTACGAGTGTAGAGGGCATGTAGGATATCACCAAGAAGAGTAGGCACAGGATTGCGAGATAGGAAGATCTTAACCGTGTTCACATTTATGAAGGAATCTGGATTTGGGAAAAGAACCAAGCCATAGATGAGGAGAGCCAAGATGTCTTCAAAAGCTTGAAAATCCAATTTATCCCAGAACTGTTGAGCTTGATCTATTAGAAACTTAGCCAAGAAACCTTTAACCCCGCTTTGTGTCTCCCAGTTGGATACTACATCATCCCTTTTTAGGTGTAAGGCTTAAGCAATGTCCTCGGGTCTAGGAGTCTCTTCCAAACCTATGAAGGGTGTCTGCTCGAGAATGGATATGCCCAGTAAATCAGAAAACTCTTCCAAAGAGGGAACTAGATGATAATCCGGGAAAGTGAAGCAATGATGCACCGGATCGAAGAACTGGAAAAGCACACTCATCATCTGCTCATCAAACTTTGAGGTAACCAAACCAAGAAGTTGACCATGTCTCCTAATGAAGGATGAAGTATCAGAAATCTTCGAGGCCAAATCTTTGAGTTGAGCAGGTATTTGCAAAAAGTTAACTCGGATGGTGTTTCTGCGCATGGAAGCCATAATCTGCAAAACAGAACAAAGATAAATCCCCTCGGTCTTTGAAATGGTTAGTGTAATGAAGTATGCATGCTATGTTATGATGCATGATGTCATGATAAAACACACAACAAGCATAGCAGGTAACAGACATGGTAACAGTCATGGCAAAGGCAAACAAGTCACACATAGAGAGCCCTTAAGTTTCAGGCTTGCATGGGGTCTAGGTACTACCCTCTTGAAGTTCAGTTGGTTCAACCTGTCCTAATAATAGTAACCGGGTTCTAGAGGTTCTCAATATCACTGACCATCCTCCATCGGTCATGGTTTCAGCTTACACAATCTTTTCTTGCAGCCGGAACTATCTCGAGAGTATGGCCTCAATGAGTGTAATATCGAGTATCAACCAGTTCTCAGCTATATACCGAGGCCGGCTATCTCACTACTTCCTATGGCCAAGTTGGTCAATTATAGGTTCTAAGGTCAGTTGGTGCTTAACGATACACATAGCAGCCTCGTATTCTCCTCGTTTCTCCACAAGGGATACCGGTACCAACCAATATGCCACATCAATGTAGCTACTGCTTCAACCGTATCGGTCTACGCCGTACAGTTCCCTCACAGTTTATTGCTACTTACCTAAAAGGTGTCCCTCAGATCCGGGTTAGGATCTATAGTAACTCTGATACAAAGCCCACAAAAATAAAGCAATCAAATCAAACAATAGAAGCAAATATGATGAACTAATCCTAAGGTATACCCCACTTTTTTTCCCCAGCAGAGTCGCCAGTTCTGTGATACGGTGGCAGAACGGGAACTGTTTTAGGAAAATGCTGGTTTGCATTTTGCATTTGTGTTCGCAAAATGTCGCGGTAAGTAAGAGTCGCCACCGACTTTTATTTTATCCAACTGGAAAGGAAAAAAAACATAGAAAAATTCCTTTTTCAAGATTTTGAGTACGGGGGTAGATTATAGAAAGGGAAGGTATTAGCACCATTTCTATTCGTGGTTTTCCACGGGCTCTTAGGTACTTGCTCATCATTTTCAAATTTTGCTTCTATGTTTGTGTGATTTGAAAAGTTTTTTTTTTGCTTCGATTTAACTCTTGCTTCTGTCTTCAAGAGTGTTACGAAGTCGTTTTGAAAACTTTGTTGTAAAAGAGTGTAAGTGTGAAAAGTTTGTTTGTTTTGAGCAAGTACTTAAGAACTAATCTACCTACTCGAAAAAAGAATTGTTCTATGTTCGTTTCCTTTAGACAGCGCTATCCCATTATTAGTGAGTAGGTAGCACCGTCGTTGGAGTTTTGAGGGTCAATTCGAAAGGGACGTATGATCACTAAAGCAATGTTAGGACGTCTTAGTAATAACCCTAATGTCTTAAGATCAATATTTGAGGCAACTATTCCGAGGCAACCTTTCGGAGGCAACTTTGATCTTTTAGACAGAAGGGCGGCCACTAAAATACCCTATACTTAATGACCATCTACCGAAGGCAACCGAAGGCAACCGAAGTGGGAGCATACCCTAGGAGTGCGCATGTGCGAGTGATTCAATTTCAAGTTTATTATCTTTGCACATTTAGGGTTTGATAACCGTTTTAAAGTTAATCATACATTCTTATCATGCATCCCTAATATTCATACATCTAACAGTTAATAGTTTGCGGAATTTAAAGTGCGGAAAGTAAAGCTAAGCTATTACAAGGCTTCGGGTATTTACATAGCCAAAAAAACAACCCGTAAAACAAAAGCGGTAAATGAAAGTAAAGGTCCTAATTAATCTATTACAACTTGTGAGCAATTACATCAATATGGTAAAAAATAAAATAAAGCGCGATGAATCGAGAACGATAAAAGAAATAGGGTTTTGACCCCGTCTAACCTAATCGAAAGAAACAATTATTTGTTTTGTTATTTTTATTTATTTAAGAAAAAGAATAAGATTTTTTTATTAAATACAAAAATTAATTAGTAATTAAATTAATTAAAAAAACTAAATTTAACCTATTTTTGTGTTTTTGGTTAATTTTGAGAAAAAGAAAATATAATTAAGTTAGAAGCAAAAACCTTAATTGTTCTAATTGTTTTTAATTTATTTACAAAATAATTTAAGTTACTTAAAATTAAATTAATTTTTTTATAAAAAGAAAAATAAATATCCTAAATCTAATTGGGTAAAAAACATTTTTTGTGATTTTTTGATAAAAAGAATTTTCAATTATGTTAGTAAAATAAATAACTAAATTAATTAAGAAATATAAAAGAAAAGGAAAAAGAAAGTTGGGCCTACAATCAGTAATTTTGGGGGGGGGGGGGGGGTGAATAGCAACTCTTTTGGGCCCAAAACAGTTGATCCACATTGACTCTTTGAATCCCATGCGTTGCATTGACCAAGGCCTTCGGTGCTTCTTCATCTGATGGCCTTTAGATCTGGCCATCTGGATACATGGTGGTCATCCCACACAAGCACGCGCCTGATTACTGAAAGGAAAATAATATGAAACAATTGGGGGGACCTGGGATTCGAACCCAGGCCCCAAGGCATTTTCCACATGCACCAATGCCAGTTGCGCTGCATGTTCAATTTGTACATAGAATAAACAATAATCATAATATATAATAATGTGACAAAAGGCGCCAGAATTCAAATAAGCGAATAAGACGGAGCCACGTATATCATCTTCTTCCTCTCTCCGTTGGTAAAAGTCACAGACTTTTACCTACGGCTATATGTCCATAGCTACAGATCCTGCAATTCTCAAAATCAAACACACGCGTGATAAATAAAATCTAAGGCCATGAATCAACTCGTCTGGACTTTCTGAGCGTGATGGTGCCCCTTTCATGGTCCAATTTTACCTGTATGGAAAGATCCCAAATCGAGACCAAGAACCCTAATAATGGCACATCTTGATACAGTCCATAAAAACGCAATTAAATGTTATGGATAGTTTGCAAATGCTTCAAGGAGCAAGAATATACAAATATTTCATGCTATAGATGCCAAAATTATGCAATTCGAATTCAAGAAAAAGCCATTGTCGTGGCTGACTTACAGTGAGTTACAGTGCTGGAAACTCCTTGTTCTTGATTGGTTTCGCTTGCTTGTGATCCCAGGAAGCGATTCGGATGGCTGGAGGGTCTTGAGAATGCCTGGAAGTGCAAAATCGAATCACCACTTTTCTTTGATTTTTTCAAGCTTGCTCTGACATTGTGTGCCTCTCTCTAGCCTTGTTTTAGGTCTGCAATTGTATACTATATACCAAGGATTGGATTAGGGTTGAAAACATGATCTCAATCTTCCTCCATTATAGCTTTTGATTTGGATTTGATTCACTTGAAAATCATTCCAAAAATAGGCTAAAACCAATATTTTTATGCTCACAAAAGCCTTGCACGAATTCAATCACTTGCCAACTGGATATAAGACCTGAAACATGCACAATATCTTGAGATTTCAATGATTTGGATTTTTATGATTTGTTTTGATTTAAATTGATTTAATTCAAATAAAAATCAAAATAAATAATAAAAATAAGATAAAGGCAAGTGGAAAGAGCTAGGTCTCGTGGACCATGCTACCAACTCAAAACAAGTGCAAAATATTGGGCCCATTTAGCAAAAAAATGCATTTTTAGGCATAGTTGACTTTGACAATTTTTCAAAAAGGGTCAACTTCACCAATGCATAACTTCCTCAATTTTGACTCTTTGAAGGTGTTCTTGGACTTTTTATAAAGCTTGAGATGTCCTTTAATTAACCATTTTGGTTTCATCTAAATTGAGTCTTCCATGCTCATGTATGAATCTTTTACAGAAAAGGTGTTTTTGTTGACTTTTCAAAATGACCTATAATGTCAAAATTCATAACTTCTTGTGAGTGCATATTTTGAACTTGGGAGATGAAGATTAATTGTAGGGAATTGCACCCTATTATAAATGATCTTTGGATGGGTCATTTCTGATAAAGTATGAGAAAGTTATGCTTGGTCAAAGTTGAGTTGACTTTTCCTGCAAAACCCTAATTTAGCAACTTTCGGGTTTTGATGAATTGTGAGCAATCCTTGAGGAATCATGATCAACCCTTGATCAAATTATGAATAATAATTCAAAATGAGAATGTTGACAAAAAATCTTGAAGTTTGACTGTATGTGGGCCACAGTTGACTTTTGCCCTAGCACAGTCGATTTTCAAGCTTTTTAGTAGTTGACTGGGCAAACTTTCTCTGCAAGGCTTGAAACTTGACATGGATGATCTTGAGAACATATTTGGACATTGATGATTGTGATACGGTGGGAGAACTGACTTTGGTTTTGCGTTTGTTTTCGCAAATGTTTCGGTTGAGCAAGAGTCGCCACCGACTTTTTATTTTATCCTAAGGAAAGGTTAAAAAGCACAGCAAAAACCTTTGAGATGTTTTCTTGGGTTCGGGGAGTAGATTATAGAAAGGGAAGGTATTAGCACCCTTTCTATCCATGGTTATCCATGGGCTCTTAGTTACTTGCTTAGATCAACTTGCCTTATTTTTCAATTGTTTGAAATGGTGCTTGTGTGTGTGGGTTTGAAAATGTTTTGAAAAGAAGCCTAATGTGGTGGCAACTTTTGTAATGATCCATGTTGGGATGTATACAAAGGTGTATGTCTTTTGAAAAGGTTTTCATTTGTTTTTGAAAGTTTATTTTGAGAGTGTTGTGAGGTGTAGTTTTTTTAGAAAATAGGCAATTATTTTTGTATTGCAAGTTTGATTCAAGTAACTAAGAGGTTATCTACTCCTAAATTTCTCAAAATTTTATTGCTATGTTTTAACCCTTTTAATAAGTTTGTTCCACCATTGTATTTGGTGGACAATCTCATGTTAGGATGTGAAAGGGACGGGCGCGGGTCATCGTTTGGACCATAATTGCAATGGTGCCAAGTATCTTTGGGCATTTTCTTTAAGGGACTTGATCATTTGTTTGGCAATATTTTGAAAAGTGTTATCGAGGGACTATGATCATTCAATTTGTTTGTTTTGCCCAAAGAGACCTAACATGCAATATGGCCCATTTATTTGAAGGCAACAAAGTGGAATACCCTAGGGGGTGCAAGTGTGATTTGTGTGTCCATTTTCATGCTTGTTTGTCTTGAGATTAGGTCATAACTATTTTGTTCATTTTATTCGCATATAAACCCTAATTCTAACATTGTATATTTAGAAAGCGATAAGGTGCGAAATTTAAACTCCTACGCTATTACAACACAATAATATAGGGAGGGGGGTACAATGTTTCAAATGGGGATTTTGACAAGGAATTTAAACCTAAAACTATTACATCAAGATTTGAATTATTTACAAGATAATTTAATTGCATAAATAAAATAGAAATAAAATAAATATGCAAGAATGCAAGAAATGTTTTTTTATATGTATGAAAAAAGTATTATTTATGTAAAATATAAAGAAAATAAAAAGACATTATTTTTTGGAGTATTTTGAATTTAGGGCAAAACCCTAATTTTTATTAAATGAAATGTATTATTATTTAATTTAATACAAGTATTTATTTATTATGTACAAATAAAATAAAGATAAAGTATATTTGTAAAAAATGATTTTTTAGTGTTTAATATTAATAAAATAAAATATGTATATTTTTAGCATTTTATTCTAAGTATATTAAGAAAAATATATATATTTATGTATTACGTTCTAAATATGTATTATATGTAAAAAATAATAATATTTAATATTTAATAAAAAAAAGTAATTTTTTCTATAAAATATTTTCAGAAAGTAAAACAAAAATAAAAATGTATAGAAATGCATTTGTACTATTTTTTAGTATTTTAAACAAAATATATATATTTATCTATTTATGTATAAACTAAAAGAAAATTAAATAAATGCCTAATAAAATCAAAAATGGTGAGAAAAAATATTTTTATATTTTTAATGTCATGAGAAAAAATAAACAAGTCAATCAAAAAAAGAAAAAGTCAAAAAGTCAAAGAAATAAGCAAAATGGGCTCAGGGGGTTCAGAAGCAATTATGTGGTGCAAATAAGAAAAATATTCCAGGCCCAGCCCAGAACCAGTCATTTTCAACCTCTGAACAACATCACTCACGCGTTTTCTATCTCTTGATTCCTGGACTTTCAAGCAAAACTCATAACATGAAAAGTGTAGAGCATGAGAAGACGAATTCAACCATGTAAAGAACTTGACTTAACTCTCTAAGATGAGGGAGAATTTCTTCTCCCCCAATTTCTGACCTAACTTTTATGCCATGTTCAGACTCAAAATTCTTGCAGCACACATAATATAAATGAAATCTAACTATATGGGCATGTTCAGGGCTATGATTGTGACATATTTTCTTCACAAACCTAAAGCTAACAATGCCTAATAAGAGAGATAGAACTTCATGAAGATACCTGTTCAGTTGGAATCGTGCTTTGCAATGGAGGAGTTTTCAGAGCAAGATGATGATTTGTATAGCTTCCTTGAAGTGTGAGGATGCTATTCCAAGTTCTACTTTGTCTTGAAACTCCCTGAATCGTGCTAGAGAACTTCAACTGCAAAACAGAAAAATGAAAATGGTGAAGTGGCTTGGAGGTGTTACAGATCGTGTTTTAGCTTTTGGATAGCTTGCATAGATGGTATGGAAGGTGTGTGAACTGGTTTGGGCAAGAAAGCTTGAGAGAAATGAAAGATAGCACTCAAACTGCAGGCCTTGCCCTGTTTTTGCAGTTTGAGAGTGATTATGGCAAGGGGAGTGTTTGAGAGGTGCTAGGGTCGTGCAAAAGCTTGGTTCTGATCTTTGGAATGTGTTTGATAAGTTTGTCTAAGTGTGCCTAAGCTGATATGAGAGTTGTGTGATGTTATGACACTTTTCTTCTTTCTTAAGCAACAAAAGCCAACTTGTGTTTCTAGGCATGTAGAGGACCCCCTAATGTGCTGCATAATCCCTCCTTGATCAGTGTGTTATGCTCATAATCTTGTGCCACTCAGATTTGCAATGTACTTGTTGGATTTTCAATTTGACATAAAGCTACCTTTTACAAAAATGGCCAATTTGCTTTATCTACTTTGGGATTAAACCTTTAGACAATGCTTGAACTCAAAGAACATGGTCTTGGCACAAAGAATATGCATTAAATTTATGAGTGTTGGATGGTTTAAGGACCTGTAATCTAGCTTAAGGCATGCTGAGTTCAAATTGCAAGGTTAGGGACATGTAACTTGGTCATGAACAAAGTGAGTTTTTGCCATATTGTGAAATTCGATTCTCCCTAACCATGAGGTTGTTTGAGAAGTTCTTGGACATTTTGGAAAGCTTGGAATGTGCACTACAATCCATCTTTGAAATGCAAATTGCAATTCCAAGTGGAAGTGTATGGAAAATGGTCTTGAAGTTAGGTAAAAACTTGTCCAAAATAGGTCAAATTTTCACTAAGTTAAGAATGGTTTAGTGCCCTTATTCAAAAATTTGTAACTTGAGATACAAGCCTTATTTGGGAAAACTTTGTGAATCAAAGTTGTAGATTATGCAACAAGCTACAACTTTCATGTTTTGACTTTTGTTTGAATCCAAATGAATCTTGGTGAAAAAGTGGGGCAAAGTTGGGGAAAATTAGGGTTTCCCATAACTTAGAAAAATTCTAAGTTATGAAAAATTCCATTTCAAACCCTAATTTGCATTTCTTGGTTTCTTGGTGAACAAGTTTCATGATTTGGCATGTTCTAATGAAAAATGAATCTTGACTCTTGATTTTGACCAAAAAGTCAAAGTTTGACTTTTCAGTATACAGTCAAAATTGATCAATTGACTAGGAAATTCAACTGTCAATCTTGTGTACTTGGGATCTTTTGAGTTTGTTGAACATGCCACGACAATTCCATGGGGTCCTTGAGTCCATATGTGAGCTTGGTTTGCCATTGGCTAGGTCAAACAGTCAGAAATTGCCTTTGTGCAGTCAAAACCCTAAAAATGACCATTTTGCCCTTTTGGTGATCTGATCAAATTTCTTGTGGATTTGTGATCCAAACTTGATCAAATGGTCCATATGAGTTCATAATGTTGATGTGGGTCAATTTTCATGAGATTTGACTGTCAATTGGCCACAGTTGACTTTTTCCCCAATACAACTGATTTCTAGGTCAACTGTCCAATTGACTGGGTAAAACTTGGAATCAAGACTTGAAACTTGGTATGGGTAAACTTGGGAGTCCAACATGAAGCATGAAAGTCATCTTAGGCATTTTAGGTCAAAATATCTTGGTTCAACCACAAACCCTAATTTAGGTTAGCAGTGCAAGGAGAAGTCTTGATCAGAGGGAACCCTAACTGGATCTTGATCTTCAAAGGTCTTGTTGATGAGAAAATATTGAGGAAATGGGAGGGCAAATTTTGGGGTACAACAATGATCATTTGAGAGCATTTGGACTCAAGTATCTTGATGCAACATGAAACCCTAATTTGAGGTAAACTGCCTTAGGAGAGAGTTTGCCGGTCAACCCTTGGACTTCCTTGAGCAATTTGAGGACCTCACTTGGAATGTATTGAGAAATATGGGAGGGAAAATTTTGGGGTACAACACCATGCAACGCAAAAGGGAGCATCTCATGCTAATCTTTATAAGTAACAACCATCTTCTAGATGATCTTCTTAATGTTTTTGTTAGTAGCTTCAACAACCACATTCATCTTTGGCCTGTAAGGAGATGAATTATGATGGAAAATCTTGAATTCTTCACAAAGTTCTGTCATCATCTTGTTATTTAAGTTAGATCCACTGTCAGTGATAATCCTGCTTGGCACACTGTACTGACATATAAGATTGTTCATGATAAAGTGTACCACCACCTGCTTAGTGACATTAGCATAGGAAGTTTCTTCCACCCATTTGGTGAAGTATTCTATTGCCACCAAGATGAAATAATATCCATTCAACGCATTGGGTTCGATCATTTCAATCATGTCAATGCCCCATAGAGAGAAAGTCCATGGGGAAGAAATAACATTGAGAAGCATCGGAGGCACATGAGTACGCAGTAAGCCAAAATTAGTTTGAAACCCATTTGCGAAAAAGACTGTTGATTAGCTTAATTTGTTTGAGAAAATAGTTTGAGATTTGTTTGTGTTTTTTTAATAATAATAATTGTGAAAATCTTGATTAATGCATGATAAAAAGATTTAATGCAAATAGTATAGAAAATAATAAATGCAATTTTTATACGAAAATGATTTATTTAGTGATATTATAATATTTACATGAGATAAATAATAATATAAAGATAACATCGATAATAGAAAAATATGATAATAATAATTAATAATAATAATTATAATTATAAAGAAAAAGAAAGAAAATAATATATTAATGGAATATAATATAAAAATATATAAAAAAGACAAAAATGGGAAAAAATATTAATAAATTAAATAAACATGGGGGTGCAATCCCAGTTAGGAAGTAAAAAACAGGGGGTCTATTTAAGAAACTGAATGGGCCCAAGCATAGTTCAAACCAGGGGGTGTGAATTATTTGACAAGTCAGTAATTCCTGGGAAGAGGGGTGTGGATATTAATGGGCTGAAGCCCAACACGCTATGGAGGGGGTCATGATGATCCTGTGCAGTGAGGGGATGAGGGTATACAGTACGGCTTGGCCTCATGGCCGCCTGATTACAATCTGATGGCCAAAGGTGAACATACACAATTGATATGGTGGGCGCGTTATACCGGATAGGAATGGATATCAATTTGTTTCTTCTCTTACATTTTTTTTACAGATTGATTCCCTTTTCATTTTTTACAATTTCTTCATCTTCTGGCCCTATCCCTTTCTCTCTCCCCACACAAACCCTTTGAAACCCTAGCCCTGGAATCAGATCACCGCGGCGGCTTCAACTCCAACATTTCCCCTTTCCCCGCAGAAACTTAACAAACCCCAACCCAACAATCCAAAAGAGAAAACAAAAAGCTAAGTGTTGATTACCCCTTTAGCGATTTCTGAATTTTGAACTTCTTTTGATTTTCGTGCTTCCGGTCACTAATCCCTTCCTTTTGTTCTTCTTTTTTTATCCACGGGCTTTGAAGGTGATGGAGAGGACGATGATGGGAGCTCGAGCAACGATGTCAAGGGTAGATTAGGGTTTTCGATCTAGAAACTCTAATCTCTTTTCTTCTAGATTCAGCAACAGGGGTTCGTCTGAATTGCAGTCTCCGTCTTCAAGCTTCCTTCTGTAAAAAAAACCCTTGTTCTTATTTCTATTAGACGGTCTGTTTCTGTAAATTCTCTCTCCATGCCTCTATATTATCCTTCTGTATATATATAGTTTAGTTTTTAGGGTTTAGTAATTTTAGTTAGAACTTAGATTTAGGGATTATGAGATAAATTAGGGGATTCGGATTTCCTTGATTTGTTGTAATGAGATCTAGATAATATTATTCCATATTTTTGTATTATGTGATAAGATTTTTTTTGGATCTATTATTCTATAGAGATTGCGTTTTAGCTTTGTTCTCTAATAAGCAATTTTGATTCAGTTTGATAATTTCAGATTCTGTTAGATTGCTTTTTCCAGATTTGGCGTTATATGTGTTTTAAGATTTGTTTTGGATTCCTACAGTACAGTACCAGTTTTTTTTGGAATAAGCGTGCGTAAATCCAGCTAAATTTGAACATTGGTTGTTTTTAGTGAACATTTGGGCCAGCGCGTTATTGTATTATCAAGCCCAGCAACATTAATTTTATGATACAGCAAAAAATGGTTTTAAATACTACTAGGCCCAATTGGCCTTTTCTAATAACTTAGATAGTAAAAAAGATTTATCAGCCAAGACAATACAATATTTTTTTCTAATAAAAAGGTATAAAAATAATAAACAATTCCTTTTTTGATAATAATAACCTCTCTTTTTTTCAAAAAAACTCTTAAGCGCTTAATATCTTATGACAAAAGATATTCTCATTTATAAAAAATCTTTTTCTTTTTAAAACATCAAAACAATGACTAATGTGTTGGCTTCTTTTAACAAGACCTTTAATGGGCTTAATATTGGTAATTGCACCCCTTATTCTTACTAATAGCAACAAATCCTAAAGGACCTAATAACTAGAACTTATTGAATTTCTCATTTTATAATGGCATGGGCCAATGGCCAACATGCCTCGTGAATGGATTCACGGATACACGAGTCTCTCTTATTTAGAAAGCCCCGTTCATTTTCTGAATTAAAAATACACCCCCTAGCCAGATAAAGATGGACCATCAAATATTGTTGTACCGTCTTAAGTATTAAATATTTCTTCTATTTAAATCTTAAGAAATAAAATCATCGGGGTAGGACAAATTTGGGTTACGACAACGTCGAACTGTGATATGAGGTACATCGTTCCCGGTATTTACTTGGTACATAGAAGCCAAAGTGGCCATAGCATCTGCCATCTGATTCTCATCTCTGGGAATATGATAGAATTCAACTTTTTTAAAGAAAGGTAATAATCTTCTAGCATAATCTTTGTAGGGAATTGAGCCAACGTGAAGAGTATCTCATTCTCCTTTGATCTGATTTATTACCAAAGTTGAATCGCCATATACATCTAGAATTTTGATTCTGAGATCTATAGCCTCTTCGAGATCTATGATACAAGATTCATACTCTGCCATATTATTGGTACAATCAAATGCCAATCTTGCAGTAAAAGAGATATGCGACCCATGAAGAGTGATAATCACGGCACCAATTCCTTTCCCATAAGCATTTACAGCTCCATCAAACACCATACCCCACCGGAATTCAGGATCAAGACCTTCCCCAGGCAAAGGTCCATCACAATCTTTTACTTTTAAATACATCACATCCTCACCAGGGAAATCATATTTAACAGACTGATAATCATCAACTGGTTGGTGAGCAAGATAATCTGCCAACACACTGCTTTTTATAGCCTTTTGAGTATGGTACAATATCATATTCAGACAACAGCATCTGCAAACGGGCAATTCTTCCGGTAAGAGCAGGCTTTTCAAAAATATACTTAATCAGATCCATTTTGGAAATCAACCAAGTAGTATGATTCAACATATATTGCTGCAATCTCTTTGCCGCCTAAGCCAAAGCACAACATGTTTTTTCTAACATAGAATACCATGACTCACACTCAGTAAACTTCTTGCTGAGTTAGTAAATGGCATATTATTTTCTTCCCGTTTCATCTTGTTGTCCCAAAATATAACCCATAGAATTATCTAACACAGTCAGATACATAATCAATGGTCTTCCTTCCACATGAGGGAGTAAGATAGGAGGTTCAAGCAGATACTCTTTAATACTTTCAAATTCCCTTTGGCAATCATCTGTCCACACACAACCTTGATCTTCCTTTAATAGCTTGAAGATTGGTTCACATGTTGCAGTCATATGGGAAATAAATTTGGAAATGTAATTCAAACGTCCAAGGAAGCCTCTAACTTGCTTTTCAGTTCTTGGTGCATGCATTTCTTGAATTTCCTTAACTTTGTCAGGATCAACTTCAATTCCTTTTTGGATGACAATAAAACCTAACCATTTTCCTGAGCAAACACCAAAAGTACACTTATTTGGATTTAAGCGAAGACAATACTTCCTCAAATGCTGAAAAAATTTCAACAAATCTTCTATGTGCCCTTCTTCAGTCTGAGATTTGGCGATCATATCATCAACATATACCTCAATTTCCTTGTGCATCAGATCATGGAATATGGTTGTCATAGCCCTATGGTACATTGCACCAACGTTCTTTAACCCGAATGGCATCACTCTGTAACAGAATGTTCCCCATGGTGTGATGAACGCTGTTTTTTCCATGTCCTCAAGAGCCATTCTGATTTGATTGTATTCGGAAAATCCGTCCATGAACGATAATACTTTGAATTTTTCTATACTGTCAACCAACATATCAATATGTGGCAATGGAAAGTCATCTTTTGGACTAGCTTTGTTTAAATCTCTATAATCAATGCACATGCGAACTTTTCTGTCTTTCTTTGGTACTGGAACAATATTGGCAATCCACTGAGGGTACACTGATGTCACAAGAAAACCAGAATTAATATGCTTTAAAACTTCTTCTTTAATTTTCACTGTCATATCGGGGTGAGTTCTTCGCAACTTCTACTTGATTGGTGGGCATTCTGGCTTTAGCGGCAAATGATGTTCCACAATATCAGTATCCAAACAAGACATATCTTGATAAGATCAAGCAAAGATATCCACATACTCTTTCAACAATTCAATCAATTTGTGCTTCACATCAAGATGAAGCAATGCTCTTAACTTCTTTTGGATCTTCCTCTGAACCCAAATTGATCATCTCCAATGGATCTTTATACGACTAAATGGTACTTTCCTTGCACTCAAGAAACCGTGAAACCTCTTTAGGATTTCATTATATTCTTCTTCATCGGCCACATACACAGGATATTCAAAGTTGGGAGAGGGTGCATGGTCATTGTACTCAACGGGTTTTTAATTAATCAGCACATATGATTTATGATTGATTTTAGAAACTGACACATATAGCAAGTGATTATGCAGATTTATTTACAGTTATTATTTATTTTGAAGGGTTTTTCTGATTACCATTCTCCAAGAAAAAAATCAGAGAATAAAGACACAACTTGGGAATCAAAAACAACTTTTATTAATGATTTTAAAAATCAAAACAACATATATGCCCATACAACATCAACACTTTCACCTTGGGCAGAGTGAAATATTTTTGAAAAAACTATCAAAAACAAATTACTTTGAAATGTGAATTGAAGAGGGAACATCAACAGTAATCCAATTCTAGACTCTGACTCCATGATTCACGTAGTTCAGCATCTCTTGCTTTGATTCATCTTCCAAAATAGCGTTGATCCTAGGAGTACTTGGATGAAGATAACCTCCACTGTGAAAGATATCTTGATATTTACCCAAAGCGGACTTCGGCTTCAGGATTTCCTTCTTCATGGAGAAATCCAGATCAGTGCCATTTCTATTCATAGTATGATCGATAACCTTCCCCACACCTTGCTAGGGCCTTTCTGCACTACCTGCTGCACATCCTTAAATGAGGCTATAGAATTCTCATTTTTTCTTACATTATCAATGGACAAAGCTTGGAACTGAGTTCCAACAGCGGCTTCGTCAACTTATTTAATGCTAAAGGAAGACAAATGAGATATCAACAGAGCTTACTCATCATTCATGATGACCACCTTCCCTTTACGAACCAATTTCAGCTTCTGGTGCAAGGTTGAAGTAACAGATCCTGCTTCATGGATCCACGGTCGTCCCAATAAACAACTGTAGGCGGGAACAATATCCATAACCTAGAAAGTGAACTGGAATAAGTACGGACATATGTGAGTGGGAGTTCCCTAGTACTTAAGCTTCATGAGTGTACTCCTTGGTATGACATTCAAAGCAGACCCATTGTCAATCAGCACATTGGACAAAGAGTCATTCTTACCATTCATGGAAATATGGAGATCCAGGTTATGGTTCCTTCTTCATCGGGCAATTCATCATCACAGAAACTCATATTATTACAAGATGTAATATTCCTCACAACACTACTGAACTGGTCCAGAGACATATCACTTTCCATAAAATCTTGATCTAACACTCTCATCAAATATTCCAGGTGAGCATAAGAGTTCATTAGCAAGGCTATAATGGAAATCTTAGATGGAGTTTGCAACAATTGATCCATGATCTTATAGTCACTCATCTTGATAATATTCAACAAGCCGTCCACATACTTTTCCAAAGCAGTGCCACTAGATTCTCCCACCACTTTCTTAGGTTCAGTACTTTCGACAACCCTTTTATCAGAATTAACATCCCCTCTAATGATAAGGGAAAAGACACAGCCACACTTCAGGTTACTCGACTGGCTTCAGCAATATTCTTGACATCAGACAAAGGTTGGATAGGAATTTCCACACCATCTTCGAGGATAGTCACATTGTATTTATATGGTACGGCTTTGTTTGATTCTGTTGTACCCCAAAATTTTCCCTCCCACATTTCTCAATACATTTCAAGTGAGGTCCTCAAATTGCTCAAGAAAGTCCAAGGGTTGACCAGACAAACTCTCTCCTAAGGCAGTCTACCTCAAATTACGGTTTCAGTTTGCACCAAGATACTTGAGTCCAAAGGATCTCAAATGCTCACCATTGTCCTAATATGTTCTCAACATCATCCATATCAAGTTTCAAGCCTTGCAGAGAAAGTTTGCTCAGGCAATTGCTCAAAAACCTGAAAATCGACTGTGCCAGGGTTAAAGTCAACAGTGGCCCACATACAGTCAAACTTCAAGATTTTTGGTCAACATTATCATTTTTAAGTATTATTCATCATTTGATCAAGGGTTGATCATGATTCCTCAAGGATTGCTCACAATTCATCAAAACACAAAAGTTGCTAAATTAGGGTTTTGCAGGAAAAGTCAACTCAAATTTGACCAAGCATAACTTTCTCATACTTTATCCGAAATGACCCATCCAAATCTCATTTTAAAGAGGATTCAATTCCTTACAATTCATCTTCGGCTCCCAAGTTCAAAATATGCACTCACAAGAAGCTATAAATTTGGACATTATAGGTCACTTTGAAAAGTCAGCAAAAACACCTTTTATGTCAAAGCTTCATACATGGACATGGAAGATTCAATTGTGATGATACCAAAAGGGTTGCTTAGAGGACATCTTGATATTTCTAAAAGTCCAAGAAAACATCTCTAGGGTCAAAAGTGAAGGAGTTATGCATTGGTGAAATTGACATTTTTTGCAAATTGCCAAAAGTCAAATGTGCCTCAAATTGCAATTTTTATCAAATGGGCCCAACTTTTTGTGTTTGTTATGAATTTGTAACATGGTCCACGACCCATGATCCTTACCACTTGGCTTTATTTTATTTTTTTCATTTATTTTGATTTTTATTTTAATTAAATCAAATTAAATCAAAATAAAATCATCAAAATATCAAAATCATTTAAACCTTGAGATTTTGTGCATATTTCAGGTCCATGAATAGCTGGCAATGAGATCAAATCGTGCAAGGCTTGTTTGTACACAAAAAGATTGGATTTTGGCTTGATTTGGAAATATTTATATGAGAATCAAATCTTGATCAATGATCATTATTGGAGAAGATTTGATGCAAATTTGTAAACCTAATTCACTCAATGCTACATATAGAACAAATCCAGACCAAATGCATAAGGATCAGAGGCGTGAGAAGCTGAGGAAAAACTTACAAAAACTCAAGAAAAGTGGTAACTGGATTTCATAGTTCCAGGCTCTTTCAAGTTATTCCAAGCAGACCATTCACTTGCTGGGTATTCAAGGAGTCCATCCCAATCATCAACAAGCATTTTCGTGCCCAAACACGCATTGTAAGCACCTCACGATATCCTTACTTTCTTGAAATTCAATATCACGATTCTGGCATTTGTAGCATGAATTCTTTACATATTCTTGTTCATTGAAACATTTGCAAGCTACTGATAATGTCCAATTGCATTTTTTTAGCCATACTGAGATCCACCATTGTTAGGGTTTAGGTTTTGTTTTTAGGGATTTTTCATACAGGAACAATTGGCCCAAATGGAGGAGACCATTATGATCAGCGGGTCAAACCCAGTTGATCCATGATTTTGAATTTTATTTATATTGCTTGTATGCAATTTCTGAAATGCACAGGGATATAGCTACAACGCCATGTCTGTAGGTAAAGGTTCAGAGTTTTAAACGACAGATCCAGGGAAGAAGACGATAGCGTGTCACAACTTTACTGGTCGGTTTAAATTTTGGTGCGTTTATTCTGGCTAGAAGCCTATAGTTCTGATCTATTGGTTTGTCTCTGTTGAATTGATAAACTAACACCCAGCGCAGTTGGTCAGAAGAAGGAAGTCAGAAGTTCATGATTCTGGATTCGATCCCAGGCGTGACCTTTTGGCATTTTCCCCCTTTGTTTTCACCAGATCCAGCGCCTACATATTCTGAGGGTCATCTTCTGGTTTCATCAACCAGGACCGGATCAAGCATCCATTGGGAATTATCCTCTGGATCCATCAGTCCGAGCCAGATCCAACGCACCCCATCTTCTGATGGTCATAATCTGCTGGATCCACTAGACAGGAGCAGGTCCAGTATCACCATCCTCTGGACCGCCATCCTCTGGACCACCATCCTCTGGACCATCATCCTCTGATCAGAGCCGCTGACAGCAGGCCCTTGGGTTATTTCTTTTTACCTTTTTAATTTCTTTTTTATTATTCCTTTCTTTATCAATACTAAAAAAAATTAAAAATAAAGCAATCAAAAATCAAAAAAATCATTTTCACCAATGTAGATTTAGGTTTTACTTTTATTTTTTATCAAATTTAACTTAATTAGTTTAATTTAATTCTAGGGTAATTATAACCTTTTTGTAAATAAATTAAAATCAATTAGAAAATTAGGATTTGTTTTGATTTAATTTTTATTTTTCTTTTCTTAAAATAATAAAAAATGCAAAAATAGGTCAAATTAATTATTTTTCTTAATTTAAATTAATTAGTAATTAGGGTTTTTTATTTAACTAAATCTTATTTTTCTCAAAAAATAATCAAAACAACAAAAAATAATTTTTCTTTTAATTAGGTTAGACGGGGTCAAAACCCTAATTTTGCTCGTTCTTAATTTATCGCGCGCGTTTATTTGTTTTCTACAATATTGATGTAACTGCTCATGGGATGTAATAGTTTATTTAGGACTTTTCGTTTATTTATCGATTTTACAGGTTTTTGGCTATGTAATTAATCCCCTCCCCGAAGCCTTGTAATAGCGTAGTTTTATTTTCTGCATTTTTAATTTCCGCAAATATTAACTGTTAGATGTATGACAATAGGATTGCATGACAAGACTGTACGTTAATTTTAAAATGGTTAGCAAACCCTAAATGTGCAAAGATAATAACTTGAAATCGAATCACTCGCACATGCGCACTCTTAGGGTATACTCTCACTTCGGTTGCCTTCGGTAAACGATCATTAAGTATAGGGTGTTTTAATGGTCGCTCTTTTGTCTAAATAAAGATCAAATGTCCCGTTCGGAAATGTTGCCTCGGAAAGGTTGCCTCGGAAATGTTGACTCGAATATGATCTTAAGACATTAGGGTTATTACTAAGACGTCCTAACATTGCTTTAGTGATCGTGCATCCCTTTCGAATTGACCCTTTACAACTCCAACGATGGTGCTACTTACTCACTAATAGTGGGATAGCATTGTCTAAAGGAAGCGAGAACAGAAACATTCCTTTTTTCGAGTAGGTAGATGCTAGTAGGTACTTGCTCATAATAAACTTTTCACACCATACACTTTTCAAACAAAGTTTTCAAAAATACTTCGTAACACTCTTGAGGACTGATACAAGGGTTAAAACGAAGTAAAAAAAATCTTTTCAAAACACACAAACACGGAAGCAATTTCAAAATGATGAGCAAGTACCTAAGAGCCCGTAGAAAACTACGGATAGAAAGGATGATAATACCTTCCCTTTCTATAATCTATCCCCCATACTCAAAATCTCGAAGAAAGGAATTTTTCTGTGCTTTTTTCCTTTCCAGTTGGATAAAATAAAAGTCGGTGGCGACTCTTGCTTACCGCGACATTTTGCAAACACAAACGCAAAATGCAAACCAGCATTTTCCTAAAACAGTCGGTTCTGCCACCGTATCACAAAACTGGCGACTCTGCTGGGGATAGTGAGTGGGGTATA
This sequence comes from Vicia faba, assembly GCA_948472305.1. NCBI lineage: Eukaryota > Viridiplantae > Streptophyta > Magnoliopsida > Fabales > Fabaceae > Vicia > Vicia faba. The sequence continues at coordinate 1,516,886,724 of OX451741.1, read as the reverse complement.
CCTTAGGATTAGTTCATCATAAATTTCTTCTCTTGTTTGCTTTGATTGCTTTACTTTTGAGGGCTTTGTATTGGGAGTTAATATAGATCCTAACCTGGATCTGGGAACACCTTGTAGGTAAGTAGCAATAGACTGTGAGGGAACTGTACGGCGTAGACCGATACGGTTGAAGCAGTAGCTACGTTGATATGGCACATTGGTTGGTACCGGTATCCCTTGTGGATAAACAAGGAGAATACGGGTCCGCTGTGTGGTGTCATTAAGCATCAACTGACCTTAGAACCTATAATTAACCAACTTGGACATTAGAAAATAGTGAGATAGTCGGCCTCGATATAGAGCTGAGAACTGGTTGATACTCGATGCTACACTTATTGAGACCATACTCTCGAGATAGTTCCGGCCGCAAGAAAAGATTGCGTGAGCTGAAACCATGACCCATGGAGGATGGTCAATGATATTGAGAACCTCTAGAATCTGGTTACTATTATTAGGACAGGTTGAACCAACTGAACTTCAAGAGGGTAGTACCTAGACCCCATACAAGCCTGATACTTAAGGGCTCTTGTGTGACTTGTTTGCCTTTACCATATCTTTTATCTGCTATACATGTTGTGTGTTTTATGATGACATCATGCATCATAACATAGCATGCATACTTCATTACACTAACTATTTCAAAGACCGAGGGAATTTATCTTTGTTCTGTTTTGCAGATTATGGCTTCCATGCGCAGAAACACCATTCGAGTTAACTTTGTGCAAATACCTGCTCAACTCAAAGATTTAGCCTTAAGAGTTTCTGATACTTATTCATTCATTAGGAGACATGGTCAGCTTCTTAGCTTGGTTACCTCAAAGCTTGATGAGCAGATGATGAGTGTGCTTTTCCAGTTTTTCAATCTGGTGCATCATTGCTTCACTTTCCTAGATTATCAGTTGGTTCCTACTTTGGAAGAGTTTTCTCACTTATTGGGCATATCCATCCTTGAGCAGTTTCCCTTCACAGGTTTGGAAGAGACTTCTAGGCCAGAAGACATTGCTTCAGCTCTGCATTTGAAACGGGCTGATGTAGTATCTAATTGGGAAACACGAAGCGAGGTTGAAGGTTTCTTAGCTAAGTTTCTGATAGATCAAGCTCATATGTTCTGGGATAGTTTGGATTTTCAGGATTTTGAAGACATCTTGGATCTCCTTATCTATGGTTTGGTTCTTTTCCCGAATCCAGATTCCTTCATAGATGTGAATGCGGTTAAGATCTTCATGTCTCGCAATCCTGTACCTACTCTTCTGGGTGATATTTTGCATGCCCTCTACACTCGTACTGTGTGTAGAAGAGGGACCCTCATGTGCTGCATGCCTTTACTGGAGAGGTGGTTTATTTCACACCTCCCCAAGTCCGTGTTGAAGAACGAGGAAGGTTTAGGATGGTCTTACAGAATAATGTCCCTTGCCCATACAGACATTCTTTAGAGTTCTAAGGCTATGGAAAGCATTGTTGTCATTGATCAATATGGGGGATACCCTAATGTCCCGTTGCTTGGAATCAGAGGAGAAATAACCTACAGTCCTTGTTTAGCTTTGCGACAATTCGTTCGTTCCCGGAGAGACGATCCTCATGAGCTACTTCTTACAGATATTGCATTTGACTATAAGGGGGACGTTGACGAGCATCGCCGAAGGTTTATACGAGCTTGGGGAATGGTGAACAGGTCTGACCCTCAAGAGCTAGGACCAAGGAGTTCTCTCCCTATGAAGCCTTATCTCCAGTGGGTCTGAGCTCGAGCCCAAAAGCTTGGAATGCCTTATGAAGCTGTGTTGCCAGTAATTGTGGAGCCTACCAATGAAGAGGGCATTCCTTATACGGTCCTTTATCCATACATGCCCACTGATCTTGGGGCATTGAAGAGACCCTAGATTCAGCTGACAGAGGGAAGAGATACCTATCGGGAGAAGTATCATGAGTAGGAAAGGAACATCTTGAAGCTTACCATGCAACTTGAGAATGAAATGACGATTAATGACTACGTCAGCACGAAGGGGAAGCGTCCATGGGAGTTTTGATTTTTGCTTTTTAGTTTAGATTTGTTTTTCATTTACTTAGTTGTAAACGCCTTAAAGGCATTATTGAACCTTTTACAAGTTTATTCTAATAAAGTTTGTTTAAATTTTTGGTTTTCAAATTTAAATCTCCCAAAGTCTTTGAAATCATTACATACACATCCCATTATCATGCACATCATTACAGGTATCATTACAGGTTTCTCATCTCCTTCGCTGTTTATTTCAGCATGAAATGTCTTCTGAAACACCTATCGATCAAGCCATCAAAGCTCTTCAGGCACAGAAAGCCCAATTTCAAGAGATGTTCTTAAACTTGGCTAAAGAGCAAGAGAATTTGAAGACTCTCATCCTGAAGGAGAAGAAGAAGAAGAAGAAGAAGAAGAAGGTGGTTCTTCTGAATATGGGTAACAGATTTAGGAATAGGTTGCGACAGGAAGCTGATCTGTCTCTTTCATCCAAAGGAGAGGAGGACCAAGAAGAAGAAAAGGGTACCAGTCCGGCAGTCTCTGATAATGATACTGATTATGATGAGGAGCAATATCCTCCTGCTGAGGATAGGTACAAACAACTATAAGACCGGTTGAGTGCTATGGAGATTCAGAAGATCCCTGGTTTGGATTTCGGATATCTGGGATTGGTATCGGGAGTGGTGATCCCTCACAAGTTCAAAGCTCCAGTTTTTGCTAAGTACGATGGAGTGTCCTGTCCAAAACTCCATCTCCGCTCGTATGTCAGGAAAATCCAACCCCACACTGCTGATAGAAATTTGTGGGTGCATTTCTTTCAAGATAGTCTGTCAGGGACTCGGGTTGAATGGTTTTATCAATTGGAAGGAGCCAACATCCGAAACTGGGAAGACCTTGCTGCTGCTTTTTACAGACAATACCAGTATAATGCCGACCTCGCTCCCACGCGTACTCAACTTCAGAGTATGTCCATGGGTGCAAGTGAAGGATTTAAAGACTATGCTCAAAAGTGGAGAGATTTGGCTGGCAGGGTTCAACCCCCTTTATCTGATCGAAAGTTAGTTGATATGTTCTTGGGGACGCTATTTGGTCCATTTTTCAATCATCTGATCGGCAGTTCATCATTTGGGTTTACTGAATTGATTCTGACTGGAGAGAGAATAGAAGCTAGTATCTGAAGTGGTAAGATACAGAAGGATACTTCATCAAGTGCAGTGAAAAAGCCTTTCACCGGTAAAAAAGAAGCTAGTGCAGTCTACGGCCCAAGGGGCCAGAGCAGACCTGAACACCATCAAGTAGTAAATGTGGTAGTGATATCAAGACCCACAGTTGCTCCACAACGCAACCATCAACCAAGGGTGGAAAGACCACAGAGGAAGTATACTCGGCTCAATATGCCCTTGTCTCAAATTCTACCACAGTTATTGAAGGGCAACCTGATAGCTCTGAGGGAGGCCCCTAAGAATCCCGACACCACTTCTCCTCAATATAACCCGAATGCCCGCTACGCCTATCACTCAGATAGCCCAGGTCATGATACAAACAACTGTTGGGCTTTGAGAAACAAAGTACAAGACTTGATCGAGGCTAAAGAAATTGAGTTTGATGCTCCAGAGAAGCCCAGCGTCATAATTGCCCCTATGTCCAAACATGGTCATGGAGTAAATGTTGTGGACGATGATTTATTTGTGACCTCCGTGGAAGAAATTGCTACTCCTTTGATGACAGTTAAGAAGAATTTGTTATTGGTCGGTTTATTTTCGGGTTGTGGCGAAGGTTGCCGCATATGTTCAATTCTGCCTGCCGGTTGCCCCTTGTTGAAATCAGGTGTTCAATGCCTGATGGATAATAGAGAGATCCTGTTCGAGAAGACTATGATTCTGTTGGCTCTGATTGAAAGATGTTGCCATCATAACCATTTCCGCCAAACCTTCCAAGGCTTCCTCGAGAACGCCTGTTAGGATTACACATGTTCTAAGACTCGCTTCGTTGATCATTACTATCCATGTTCCTATCCCATACACTTCAGACAAGGCTGTCCCATGGCACTATGATGCTGATGTGTATTACCATGGGATTAAACAAGACTTTAGAGATGAGGAAGCTGATACTGATGTCAGCAATATTGTAGGAGCCAGCAAGGTCACCAGAAGTGGAAGGCTCTTTTCCCCCGAGATTTGCCCTCCGACTATTCAAAAGCCTGTTGTCGTTCCATCTGCCAGTCCATCAGCTACTGTTCCAATTCTTACTCCAGTTATCCATCCTGTCGCCGAGCCATCTGAGACTCGGGGCAAAGAAATCACAGGTGAACCTGCCCGGATGGAGGCACCTAGAAAGTTTGTGTTGGAAGCCTCTAAACAGGAGATAGAGGAAATTCTGAAGATTATCAAGAAGAGCGACTACAACGTAGTCGAGCAGCTGGGGCAGACCCCGTCAAAAATCTCCATGTTGTCCTTATTGTTGTGTTATGAAGCCCATGCAAAGGCTCTCATTGCATTCCTCAAGACTGCACATGTGCCACAGGAAACTTCTGCCAATCAATTAAAAGATTGTGTAGCTAGTTTGACTGCCGACAATGGGTTGGGTTTCTCAGATACAGATCTGACTGCTAAAAGAAGAAATCACAATGATGCTCTACATGTCTCGATCGAGTGCAGGGGAACCACTATGGTCCATGTACTAGTGGATACTTGGTCCTCCTTGAATGTTTTGCCAAAGAAAGCATTAGACCGTCTGGACTGTGAAGGTTTGATCGTAAAGCCGAGTAATATTATGGTCAGGGCTTTCGACGGATCAAAAAGGATGGTACACGGGGAAGTGGACATCCTTGTTAAAGTTGGATCTCATACTTTTGAGTCCACCTTCTATGTAATGGACATCAGACCATCGTATTCTTGCTTGTTGGGTCGTCCTTGGATTCATAAGGCTGGGGAAGTGACTTCTACGCTCCATCAAAAGCTAAAATATCCGGCAAAGGGGAAGATTGTCACAGTACAGGGTGAGGAGGATTATATGGTGAGTCATCTCAATTCCTTTCTCTATGTAGAGATGGATGGGGAGTTCATCAAAACCCCGTGTCAGAACTTTGAAGAAGTACCCCAAACTTTGGCGTCAACTGAAGTTGCTACCGATAAATCTCTGATGAAGATGGCCTCTCTCAAGGATGCCAGAGTTGTAATTGAAAAAGGTGGGTGTGCGAATTGGGGTCAGCTCCCTGATTTCACACACAAAACTGACAAGTTTGGTTTGGGCTTTACTGCAGAGGCTCAAAGGGTTGTTCGGCACGCACGGATTGGAAGACCTCCTCTACACATCAGTAATCAGGGAGTGAATGCAATTGAAGATGATGAAGATGATTCAGATATTGACAGCTGGATCTACCCTACAACTGATGGTGGCTTGAACAACTGGGCGGTGAAAGACTTCATACTTGTTTCTTTTATTCCACAGTAATTGACTTTTGTTTTAAGAGTTGTAATAAACAGTTTGAAACTTTACGGCTCGGTGCCTTGCCCGAGGCACCTTGGCTTTGTTTGTGATGGCTTATTATTTGTCATTTTCATATATCATCAATAAAGCATTGGACGTTTCTTGCATTACAAATTTTGAGCTCCTTGTTTTTCTTTTCTGTCTCTCACTTTATTAAAACAGCTATGCTCTTACACACACTCACGTATCATAATGCAGATCCATATCCACTCTGGATCCCATTGATAACAACTCTGCTACTGCCATTTATGACTTCGAAAATTCGATCAACCAAGCTGAGGACGAAGGTGAGGATGATGGTGAGGTTCCTGGAGAACTTGCTTGACTGTTACTACAGGAAGAGAGGGCCATACAGCCTCATGAAGAGTTAGTTGAATCAGTAAATTTGGGTACAGACAAAGACAAGAAAGGGGTTAAGATAGGTGCGAATCTGGAGCCTAGTGTCAAGCAACAGTTGATACAAATTCTACATGACTATGTTGAGATCTTCGCTTGGTCTTATGAAGATATGCCTGGTTTGGACACTGATATCGTGGTACACCGCCTGCCAACCAAAGAAGATTGTCCTCTGGTAAAGCAGAAGGTTCGCCGTATGCGCCCCGAAATGTCTGAGAAAATCAAAGCTGAGGTCATGAAACGGTTTGACCCTGGATTTCTAGTTGTCACTTCTTATGCGCAGTGGGTTGCTAACGTGGTTCCGGTGCCTAAGAAAGATGGTAAGGTACGGATGTGTGTGGACTATAGAGATCTGAACAGGGCAAGCCCCAAGGATGACTTCCCACTACCTCACATCGATGTTTTGGTCGACAAAACTGCACGGCACAAGATCTTCTCCTTCATGGATGGTTTCTCTGGTTACAATTAGATTAAGATGGCTCCCGAAGACATGGAGAAGACAACCTTCATTACGCAGTGGGGTACCTTCTGTTACAAGGTAATGCCTTTTGGGTTGAAGAATGTTGGGGCAACTTATCAGCGCGCCATGGTCGCTTTGTTCCACGAAATGATTCACCATGAGATTGAGGTTTATGTTGATGACATGATCGCAAGGTCCCAGACTGAAGAAGAACACCTTGACCATCTACAGAAGCTATTTGACAGGTTGAAGATGTATAAGCTAAGGTTGAACCCGAACAAGTGCACCTTCGGGGTATGGTCTGGTAAGATGCTGGGTTTCGTCGTTAGCGATAAAGGTATACAAGTGGATCCTGCAAAAGTAAAGGCTATACAGGAGATGCCAGCCCCCCGCACAGAAAAAGAAGTTAGAGGCTTTTTGGGACGTCTAAATTACATTGCCCGATTCATTTCACACTTGACTGCTACTTGTGAACCAATCTTCAAGCTGCTGAAGAAAGTTCAAGTGGTAAAATGGAATGATGAATGTCAGATCGCTTTCGAAAGGATCAAAGAATATCTCAAAGAGCCACCAATTCGGATGCCTCCAGTTGAAGGAAGACCTTTGATCTTATACTTGACAGTGCTAGATAATTCAATGGGGTGCGTGCTGGGGCAGCATGACGAGTCTGGCCGAAAAGAGCATACAATTTACTACCTTAGCAAAAAGTTTACCGACTGTGAGACCCGATACACACTACTCGAGAAAACTTGCTGCCCTTTGGCATGGGCTGCTCGCTAGCTGAGACAGTATATGCTGACTCAGACTACCCTATTGATATCAAAGATGGATCCAATCAAGTATATCTTCGAAAAGCCTGCCTTGTCCGGAAGAATGGCAAGATGGCAGATGATCTTAACTGAGTATGACATCCAATACACAACCCAGAAAGCAATCAAGGGGAGTGTATTGGCAGATCATTTGGCACATCAGGCCGTGAACAACTACCAATCCATGAATTTCGAGTTCCCGGATGAGAACATCATGTTGGTAACCAACTGTGAAGAACCTGGACCGGATGAAGGACCTGAGGAAGGATCCCGATGGTCTATGTATTTTGATGGAGCCTCGAACGCGTTGGGTAATGGTATTGGGGCTGTGATCATATCTCCTGAGGGTTGTCATACTCCGTTCACCGCCCGATTATACTTTAACTGCACCAACAATATGGCGGAGTATGAAGCATGTATCCTGGGTCTTCGAGCTGCTATTGACCTGAGGATTAATATCTTGAGTGTATTCGGAGATTCTTCTCTACTGATCAGTCAGATCAAAGGCAAGTGGGATACGAAGCACCCAAATCTTATTCCTTACAAAGAGTATGTACTGACGTTGCTCCCGCACTTCGAGGAGATAACCTTTGAACATTTCCCCAGAGAGGAGAATCAGTTAGAGGGCGCGCTAGCCACCATATCTTCTATGTTCAAAGTCAGGTGGGACAATGAAGCTCCCCATATTACGATCAAGAGGTTGGATAAACCCGCACATTGCTATGACATCGAGACTGAAGAGGTAGCAGATAAACCTTGGTTTTATGAGGTAAAGAGGTATCTTAAGGCTCAGGAATACCCCGAGGGTGCATCTGTTAATGATAAGAAGTTCTTGAGAAGGTTCGCTGCAAAGTTCTTCATTAGTAATGGTATCCTTTACAAATGTAACCATGACTCAACCTTACTGCGATGTATGGACAAGAATGAGGCAGAAAGGATCATGGCAAAGTTACATGAAGGTACCTTCGGAACTCATTCCAGTGGGCATACCATGGCAAAGAAAATCCTACGGGCTGGATATTATTGGTCCACTATGGAAGCCGATTGTTATCAGCATTCTCGAACCTGCCATAAGTGTCAAGTCTATGCTGATAAGGTGCACGTACCTCCAGTTCCTCTGAATGTTTTGACAGCTCCTTGTCCTTTTACAATGTGGGGCATCGACATGATCGGCGAGATCAGACCTACTGCATCCAACGGACATTGTTTCATCCTGGTAGCTATTGATTATTTCACAAAGTGGGTTGAGGCAGCTTCATTTGCTACAGTGACCAAGAACGTTGTGGCGCGGTTCATCCGACACAATTTGATCTGTCGATATGGTGTACCAGAGAGGATCATTACGGATAATGGTACAAATCTCAAAAATACGATGATCACTGAGCTCTGCAAACAGTTCAAGATTCAGCATCCTAACTCTTCTCCTTACCGTCCGAAGATGAATGGGGCTGTTGAAGCGGCTAATAAGAACATCAAGAAGATTGTGCAGAAGATGACGGTGACATACAAAGACTGTCATGAGATGTTACCATTCGCTCTTCACGGGTACATTACCTCAGCGCGGACGTCAATAGGGGAAACTCCCTACTCTTTGGTATATGGCATAGAGGCAGTCTTACCCATTGAGATCTAGATACCTTCTCTCCGGATTATGAAGGATACGGGTTTGAACGAAGACGATTGGATCCATACTCGGCTCGATCAGCTGAACCTAATCGACGAGAAGAGACTTACTGCTATTTGTCATGGTCAGACGTATCAAAAGCGAATGATCAAGGCTTTTAACAAGAAAGTTAGGCGTCAGGAATATCTGTAAGTATGAAGTGTGCCTAAGAGGGGGGGTGAATTAGGTACTTTAAAAATTCTGGTTTTTAGTGATGATGGTTCTTATTTTTCTGGTTAAAAGTGAGTTTAGGAAAGCTTAAAAATTCAGGAAAAAAAAGAGACACGGGCGATATATCTTGGTTCCCCTCACAGTCCGAGAGTACTCCAGTCAATTTTCAACATGAAAGAGATTTCCTTATTGTGGCAAACTTAAACAAGAACTACCAAACAACCAAGAACAATCCTCTTGGACCAAGAACAATCCTCTTGAATTTTCACTAAGTTATCTATGAGAACAATCCTCTCAATGTAACTACACTTGTATCCAACAACTTTGGAAAGACAAGATTTCAAAAAAACACTTAAACTTATTTCCAACAATCCTGGAAAAATAAGTAAGTAAATATCAACTTTTGAGTTTGATTGAGTAGAGTAATATTGATCACTTAGAGTGATTTAACAATGTATGATATTGTCTTCCAATAATACTATTGTACAATGACTCAAGATATATTTGCTCAAAGTTTTCTGTTTGTTAATGTATGAAAATATGCAGAAAACTTATGCATGAAGATGAAGGAATGCTTGAGTTTGTATTTTGAAATTTCAGAAAATATTTATGGAAGAGGTGTTGAAATAGATTTTGAAATTGAATATTTATATGTTCATAACACCCTTTTGAAACAACATGAAGTTCTGAAAATGTATCATGAACAAATGCCAAGATTGAGTGAAAAGATTCAATGAAAAGGTATGATGAACAGGCATGTATAAAGCTGCTATTTTCAAAATCGTGCAGCATGCAATCGATTGCACCCTTTATGTAAATCGATTGCACAAGGTTTCAACAGTTATTTTTAAAAATCTTTAAGAGTGCAATCGATTGAAATATCAATGCAAATCGATTGCATACAAAGTCAGTAGCAAAAAGTAAGTGAGTACAATCGATTGCACTAGCAATGTAAATTGATTGCACTGAGAAATAGAAGCAAACATTTTGAAAATATAAGTATGCAATCGATTGCACAAGCAATGTAAATCGATTGCACAGAGAAACAGAAGCAAAAGATCAGAAAGTTTGAAGTGTGCAATTGATTGCACTAAAATGTAAATCGATTGCATGCAAGAAAAAAAATGAAATTTTAACTTTGAAAATCTTGAGTAATGATTTTTAAACATTTCTTTTTCATTTTTGAGCATCTATATCTTAAGATCAAAGTAGATAATAATATTATACCTTTAAAGTTGTTGAGAGCTTTGAATGAAGATATTTTCCTTAGATGCTTTGAGCTTGATCAAAAAATCTTTGCCTTCTTTGTTAGCCATGGTTTGTCTTCATCAAAACAAAAGCTTATTGGTGAAGCTTGATTTTACATTCTCCCCCTTTTTGATGATGACAAACAATCTTTCTTTATACGATGTACTTTCTGGAAGAGCTTCTCCCCTTAAGATGCAAAACTCCCCCTATGTAGGAGAGGGTTGGAATCTTATGCGTTTCTTCATCTTGATTGGAGAGTACCTTAAAAAAATTAAGACATAAAATACAAGCATAAAGTACCACACATCTTTCTCCCCCTTTGACATTATCAAAAAGAAGGGAAATATGCCTAAAGCAAATAATAATAGAGCAATATATTGAGAAAAATTTTAGATTTAAAACAGTAACACAAATTGTTTAAGGATTATACAGAAATTTGAACAAACAAAACATTGAATAGCAAGACAAGAGCATAACAGAAAAACAGTTAGCCATAACATTAAGGGTGATGCATTTCTAGATGGTTATAAGACCATGAGCCTTGATTCGGGAATTGTTGTTGAAGTGGGGGTTCTGTATAGTGTTGAGGAGGTGCAGCTGGATTATTTGGATCGTATGGTGGAATATAAAGATGAGAGTACAGGTACGAAAATTGTTGATTCACATCAGTTTGGAAGTCATTAATCCGGGTTGTAGTGGAATCATTGATCGCACTCCATTGATTGTTGATGTTGGTGTTCAAGGAAGCAAACTGTTGAGACATGTAATCCATAAGCTCTTGATTGCTTGGACCATATGGAGCAGTAGGAGGAGGAGGCACAACTTCACCGCCTTCGACTTCTTGGTCATTTCCTTCATCGCCAACAACATCTTCACCAATGTAGGTGATGGTCTTTGTCTCCGGATTGTAATGCACGCCCATTATGGAGTCAACATTCTAAATGGAAATTTTGTTTAGATTAGGATCCATATTCACCTTTTCAAACCCAGCAAAGTCCACACCAAATTCCTCCATAATTAAAGTAACAAAATAAGCATATGGAAGGAATTTAGATTTTTCATCCACTCTCATCATATGCACCATGATAAGCCTTGCCCAGTTTATGCTTACCCCTTTCTTTCTTGCATAAATTAGCTACATTTCCAAGTCGATAACAGTGCAGTCGTTTCCAGCTCTTGGAAACATAATATAGACCATAAAATAATGATATAAGCGATCGTCTATATGGAGGTTACCTGCACTCCAGGAGTCTCTGGATGGAATTACTCCGCCAAGACCACAAATCCGTTTGGCGCGAAATTCAGCTTCACTTAACCGTCCAATGCTGTAAAAGAACTCCTTTTTCTGGTAGTCATCCCATATCTCGTTTTCAGGATCATATAGGGAACTTCCAGTGAAAGGAATATGAAGGATCTCACCAACAACCTGAGGAGTTAGAGAGATACGAGTGCCCAGCACATATGTGACCAATTTGCCTTTGTGGGGCGTTAGATTGCTGAAAAACATTCTTACCAAATTCGGGTAATATGGACCGAATGAAGAAATTAAGGGTTCTAGACCATAAGCAGCTAGATCATTTTGAAAGGAAAGGAATTCTTGAGGAAATGAGGATAGTATACCATATTTGGGGTTGGATACTATTTTCCTTTAAAAGTCTTGGATAAATCTGGCTTCTTGCTCTTTGGTGAGAGTTGAAAGCAATGGATTGGATGTTGAATCAACCTTCTTTTTCCCTTTTTCTGAAATTGAAGCATTTCTCTTTTGTCTTGAAGCCATGGATATGGAGTTTTTAGGGTTTTGGGGTTTTTAGGTTTTATGAGAGAGAAAGGTGTTTGTGAGCTGAGATTTGGAAATGATTTGGATAGGTAGGGAATGAGTTATTTGTAATAAAGTATATTTGGCTTGGGAATATGAGAGAGGAATTCTGACCAACATAATTTTTCTGTCATAAAAGCAAGTTGCAGTACGTGCAATCGATTGGCATACCAGGTGCAATCGATTTGCATACAAACAGAATCAAAATAAAACATAAACGTACAGAGTGTAATCGATTTACACATATACAGAATGGACAGAATTGAAAATACTCAGTGAGCAATCGATTGACACTCTTTGTGCAATCGATTTGCATCAACAAAAAATGTCCAAAACCAATGTTTTCTTAAAAAAATAAATACCATATAGCATAGATTATCATATAGCATGTATAAAACATATATAAGAGTTATATCAAGGGTAGAATGCACCTTATAAGTCGCGTTCGTCAAGTATGACGAGCTCTCGACAAATTTTGTAGAAAGGTTCTTTTGCCAAAGGTTTGGTGAAGATATCAGCAAGCTGATTATGAGTATCTACAAAGGTTACCTCGACATCTCCTTGAAGAACATGATCATGGAGGAAATGATGTCGAATGTCTATGTGTTTAGTTCTTGAATGCATGACGGGATTCTTTGTAATGTTAATTGCACTGGTGTTGTCGCATCTTAGAGGAGTGCACCCTAGATCGAGTCCATAGTCACAAAGTTGTTGTTTTAGCCACAAAATTTGAGCGCAACTACTACCCGCTGCTATATATTCAGCTTCGGTCGTGCTTAGAGTAACACATGCTTGTTTCTTGCAGGCCCATGATACTAATTCATTACCAAGAATGTGACAAGTACCACTTGTGCTCTTTCTATCTGTTTTACAACCTGCATAATCCGCTTCAGAATAACCAATTAAGTTGCAGACACTACCTTTAAGATACCACAATCCGACATTTGTTGTTCCTTTGAGATACTTCATGATCCTCTTTACCTCCGTGAGATGAGATTCCTTTGGGTTAGCTTGAAAGTAGGCACAGAGACAAACACTAAACATTATGTCAGGACGGCTTGCCGTCAAATACAATAAGGAGCCAATCATACCTCGATATTTAGTGATGTTGATGGAAACACCTAATTCATATTGATTAATATAAGAACCAGAACCCATTGGTGTAGACATTGCCTTACAGTTATCCATGTCAAACCTTTTCAAGAGTTCCTTGCAATATTTGGATTGGTTGATGAAGATGCCATCTTTTAGTTGTTTGATTTGAAGTCCAAGAAAATAGTTCATTTTACCCATCATGGACATTTCAAATTCTCCTTGCATCATTGATGAGAATTCTTCACACATTTATTGATTTGAAGAACCAAAGATGATGTCATCAACATAGACTTATGCTAGCAAGGTGTCGTCTTTGATTTTCTTGATAAATAGAGTCTTGTCAACTTTTCCTTTTACGAAACCTTTTTCTCATAAGAAGTTGCTTAAACGATCATACCATGCCATTGGTGCTTGTTTTAGTCCATAGAGAGCTTTTCTCAATTTAAATACATGAGATGGATTCTTGAAGTCTTCGAACCCCGGGGGTTGCTTAACATAGACTTCTTCAGTGATATATCCATTCAAGAATGCGCTTTTGACATCCATTTGGAAAAGATGAAAATTTAATGAACAAGCATAGGCAAGTAAGATACGAATAGCTTCTAACCTTGCAACTGGAGCGAAAGTTTCTTCAAAGTCTATTCCTTCTTCTTGATTATAGCCTTGTGCTACCAATCTTGCTTTGTTGCAAACAATTATTCCATTCTCGTCAAGTTTGTTTTTGAACACCCATCTTGTTCCAATAATGTGTTTGTTGCTTGGCCTAGGGACGAGTTCCCAAACTTAATTCCTTTCAAATTGATTCAATTCTTCTTGCATAGATATAATCCATTGGTCATCGCCTAAGGCTTCATCAACTTTGGAAGGTTCAATTTGAGAGACAAACGCCATGTTTAGGCAAGCATCCTTGAGATTTAATCTTGTAGACACATCTTGACTTATATCACTAATTACTTTATCAATAGGATGATCTCTATGAGTTCTCCATTCTTTTGGTAGATCATTGAGATTCGATTCTTGTTGAGGTGATTCTTCGAGTTGAATGGGTTGATCCTTGGAATAATTTTCTTGAGGACCTTCTAAAATTTCATCATCATTATCACAAACAATATTATCCTCCTTGGAGGGGTTAGTTTCATCAAAAGAAACATGCATAGATTCTTCAATAGTCAAAGTTCTTTTGTTGTATATTCTATATGCTTTACTAAAGAGTGAGTAACCAAGAAAAATACCTTCATCGGATTTCTCATCAAACTTACCCAGATTATCTTTGTCATTGTTTAGGACAAAGCATTTGCACCCGAAGATATGAAAGAAAGCAATTTTTGGTTTTCTCCCTTTGAAGAGTTCATATGGAGTTTTCTTTAATATTGGTCTAATGTTAACTCTATTTCTAACAAAACATGTCGTGCTCACCGTATCCGCCCAAAAGTATTTTGGAAGATTTGAGTCGCTAAGCATTGTTCTAGCAAGTTCCACAAGAGACCTATTATTTTTTTCAACCACTCCATTTTGTTGGGGAGTCCTTGGTGCCGAGAAGTTGTGAGATATTCCATGTTCTCCACAGAATTCTTCAAATAGAGCATTTTGGAATTCTCAGCCATGGTCACTCCTTATTGAGGCAATTGTTAGAGACTTCTCATTCTGAATTTGTTTAGCATACTTCTTGAACGCCTTGAATGTATCACTTTTCTGCACTAAAAAGAATGTCCAAGTATATCTAGAGAAATCGTCAACAATAACCAAAGCATACACATTACCTCTGAAACTCCTTGTTCTCGATGGACCAAATAGGTCCATATGTAACAATTGTAGTGGCCTTGTAGTGGACACCACATTCTTAGATTTGAAAGTTGATCTAATTTGTTTCCCTTTTTGACAAGCATCGCATAGTCTATCTTTGACGAAATTTCTCTTATGCAAACAAATGACCAGATCATGCTTGATTAATTTATTCAAGTGTTCCATATGAATATGACTGTGATCGGTGGAAATAGAACTGACTGTTTTTTTTAATGTTGGTTTCGCGAAATGTCGCGGTAAGCAAGATTCGCCACCGTCTTTTATGTTCTCCAACATGGAAAGGACAAAAGCACAGCAAAATTCCTTATTCGAGATGTTTCTCGGTTCGGGAGGTAGATTTATAGAAAGGGAAGGTGTTAGCACCCTTTCTATTCGTGGTTATCCACGGGCTCTTAGGTACTTGCTCTTATGTTTTCAAAATTTGTTTGCTTTTCAAGTGTGTGTGGGTTTTGAAAAAAAGTTTCGTTTGAAAAATTTCTGAGTAACTCTTGTATCTGTCCTCAAGAGTGTGTGAAAAATTTGTTTGAAAACTTTTAGAAAGTGCGGGTGCGAAAAGTTGTTTTTATTTGTTTGAAAAGAGCAAGTACTTAAGAGAATCTACCTACTCTAAGGAATTAAGCTGTGTAAGAGTCCTTTAGATAGTGCTATCCCACCATTGAGAGATAGGTAGCACCATCGTTGGAGGTGTTCGGGTCAATTCGATTATCGGGACAGTGTGGTCACCGAAGCAATGGTAGGACATCTTAGAAGTAACCCTAATGTCCTAGATCCTTTTATCCGAGGCAACCGTTTCGAGGCAACTGGATCTTTAGACAAAGGGCGACCTCTAAGACACCCTATACTTGATGACCACATTCGAGGCAACCAGTGAGGCGTACCCTAGAAGTGGCATGTGCTTTGTGTGTTGTTTTTCAGTTAAGGTTATCTTGTACATGTTATTTGTGAGCTACGGATTGATTTTATTTGTCATACATTCTTTCATGCATTTTTTAACAGTTAGGAGTGCGGAAAATAAATTGCGGGAAGATAAATCTAGCTATTACAAGGCGCGGGTCTATACATCGCCAAAAACAAAAACCCGTTTTTGAAAAGTAAATGCAGAAAATTAAAGAAAGCAATAAAATCCTAATTACTATTACATCCTCTGTAAAGATACATAAATATAATCAAAATAAATAAATGCGCGCGAGAATTAAATCGGGAACGTCCTAAGGGTTTTGACCCTTTTAAGAAAGAAATGAATTTTTTGTCCTTTTTTGTGATTAAATGAAATTAGAATTAATAACTAATTAATTAATTTATTAAAAGAAAAATGTTTTTGTATTTTTATGTTTTTAATGAAATAAAATAAAAGGAAATAAAATTAAAAGTTAATAAAAACCTAATTCTAAATTTATTTTAGTTATTAAGAAAAAAAAGAGGTTAAAGTTGCCTAATTAAAACTAATTCAATTTATTAGTATTTATTTACAAAAATAGTTAATAGTGGAATTAATAAATAAGAAGAATAAAAATATTAGTTTTTTGGATTTTTTATGAAAATATTAATTATGTTAGTAATACTAATAATTAATAAAATAATAAAAAAAAGAGTTATAAGAGAAAAGAAAAATAAAAAGATAAAAAGAAATAACAAAACCAAGGGGGCGGGGGGGGGGGGGGGGGGGGGGGCAGATTGGAGGTGTTAATGGAATTGTGAGGCCCATGAACCTTCAAGCCCCTTTTGACTTTCTTGATTGCCTACGCCTGTGTTGACTCATGAGCACCATGGTCTGCATTCTTTGGCCTTCAGATCTGTAGGACTGGACACGTGACACGCTGATTGCTTGAGGCATATGGTGGACTTTTGCTGGAACACTGCATTGGAATATGTTAGAAAAAACATGAATAAACATTTGGGGGGACCTGGGGATCGAACCCAGGTCCCAGTGATGCATAGCCACGTCCCTCTCCACTGAACCAAGCGCTGTATCTTGTCATTATAGTGGGCAAAGAAAATAATATGGAAAAATAACACGCATATGCTAAACAAGAAAACGCGCGTATAATATTTGAATGGGCCACCCATGTTCTTCCACGTAATCATCTTCTTCATCTTTTCCTGTAAAACAAAAACAAGATAGCGGGGGTTTTTAACCCCCACAAACCAAAACTGCCAAGAATAGCGATTAGAGTTACAGATGATATAAAAAAGGCGCGATGGTATCAATGGATTCGTCTTGTCCTGACGAGTTTAACCATATATGTCTTGAGGTCTAATTTTACACTATGTGAAAAGCCCTAATTCAAAAGCTTTGAAACCCTAGAACTTAACAATGGTGTTTTGCGTTTCAGGGGCTCTCAGAGCAATTGAACCCTACCATTAGCTTCCTGTGAGTTCTATGAACATGAAACAATCCACAAAACACATCAAACGTGCATGAATAATGATATGTAATTCAAAAAAATATGTGCAAACCGTACGATGGTGGTGGACGATTCCTTGAGTGTTGGGGTTGGTTTATGACTGCAAATCGTTCCTGGGAGTGTTGGGAATGTGTTTGGATCAAAGAAAGTGTCTGAATTGTACTGGAAGATTGATTTCAGTTTGTGACTTTTCTTCAAGTTTTTTGAATTTGGTTATGCCGTTTTAGGTGTCTCTAGGTCGTGTCTTTGGTCTGGAACATTTGCATATATGTGTATCAATGCAATCAAGTGACATTAGGAGCCTTAAACCAATGCAATTATGTTTTGAGATTTCTCCATAACCACCATTAAAGTAACTTGCCATGTTTGTTCAAATTTGAATTTCATGCTTGAAATGGACTTTACACGAATTTGGCATGTGTATTATGATGCATCAAGGTCATTCAAACCACAAGATATCACTTAATTAATTTTTTTGATTTTTATTTGAATTTTATGGATTTAAAATGAATTAAACCAATAAAATTAAATAAAAATGGAAAAATTAATGTTTAATCTTGAAATTAATCATGGGACACGTGGGTGGCATGACAAGGCTGAACCAAGTGGAAAAAAGTGGGCCCTTTTGTCAAAAATTGAAGTTTCAAGGATAGTTGACTTTTGCCATTTCACAAAAATTTCCCAACTTCTCCAATGCATATCTTGCTCAATTTTGATCATATGAACATGTTCTTGGACATTTTGGAAAGGTCTTGAAGTCTTCTAACCAATGCATTTGGTCCCATGTCATTTTGATTTACCAATCTCAAGTTATGGTCTTTGACTTAAAGTGCCTTTTTGCTGACTTTTGAAAATGACCTATAATGTTGAAATTGATAACTTTTTGTGAGAGCATTTCTTAGACTTGGAATGTGAAGATGAGTTGTAGGAAATGTCATCCCCTTCAAAATGAGCATTGGATGGGATTTTTTTGATAAACCATGAAAAAGCTATGCCTTGGTCAAGTTACAGCTGACTTTTCAACTATCCAAAAATAGAAACTTTTGCATCTTGATGATTTTTGAGCCATTCTTGGGAAATCATGGTCAAGATTTGACCAAATGATGATTGTGGCTTCAAAATAAGATGTTGACCAAAAAATTTGACTTTTGACTGCCAAATGACCATTTTGCCCCTACAGTTGATTGTGAAGCAAATGAGGCTTTTGACTGTGCAACTTGACCTTGTGAGCCTTGAAACTTGACATGTAGATGTTTGACAATGTATATGAGCATATGGGACTTGATTGAGCCCTTGAAAACCTCAACTTCCTTGCAAGAACCAAAACCCTAATTTGACTGGCTTAAGAGGGTGGTTTGACTGTGTAACCCTTGAGTAGACTTGAGCAAATTAAGATGATGCTTGTCAAAACTTTGAAGAATATGGGAGGGCAAATTTTGGGGTACAACAGTTGCCCCTGTTCAATCTTCTTAGACCTGAGGATGTAGATTGGCTTGTGTGCCTTTCGTGATCCGAGGGTGGAAGATGATTGAACACTAGAGTGGCCAGAAATTTGCACTCACATAGTAGAGTACCAGCAGTGTGATGTCACGAATGGGCTTACAGATGCCATTTGGAGAGATGGTGGATAGGAGGATGGGCTTATAGATGCCATCTGGAAATGTGACAGAACCTTGTCGAGAATGGGCTTATAGATGCCATTTGGAAAGGTGGTATGGGAGGATGGGCTTATAGATGCCATCTAGGTGTCGATCGCGTAAGAGATTCCTTAGTGAGAACTTGCGTACCTGAGAAAGATAATTTCCTGGCCTGTTACAGGTGTTGATCTTCACTCAGTCGCTCACAGACATGCCCTGGCTAGATACAGGTATCGAATCTAGAACTTCAAAAGGTCGCTTACAGACGTACCCTGGCTGGATACAGGAGTCGAGTCTCTAAACTCTTCATGCAGACATGCCCTGGCTGGATACGGGCGTCGAATCTACAATCAGTTACTCACAGATATGCCCTGGCTGGATGCAGGAGTCGAATCTAGAATTAGTCATCAACAGATATGCCCTGGCTGGATACAGGAATCGAATCTTCAAACTCTTCAGACGTGCCCTGGCTGGATACAGGAATCGAATCTGGAATTAGTCGTCAACAGATATGCCCAGGCTGGATACAGGAATCGAATCTTCAAACTCTTCAGACGTGCCCTGGCTGGATACAGGAATCGAATCTGGAATTAGTCGTCAATAGATATGCCCTGGCTGGACACAGGAATCGAATCTTCAAACTCTTCAGACGTGCCCTGGCTGGATACAGGAATCGAATCTGGAATTAGTCGTCAACAGATATGCCCTGGCTGGATACAGGAATCGAATCTTCAAACTCTTCAGACGTGCCCTGGCTAGATACAGGAATCGAATCTGGAATTAGTCGTCAACAGATATGCCCTGGCTGGATACAGGAATCGAATCTTCAAACTCTTCAGACGTGCCCTGGCTGGATACAGGAATCGAATCTGGAATTGATCGCTCACAGATATGCCCTGGCTAGATACAGGTATCGAATCTGGAATTGCGACTGTTGATAGTAATTATCTTTGGATTGACCTTTTTCCTGAAAAGGCGAAACATCAGTTGTATGCAATGTCATGATGTATGAAATACATGGTGTCATGATGTTCTCAAGAATAAATGAGATTGTGTGTTATGATGTGTATGTGCATGCATTGTGTATGTAAGCAGGAGGTATGAAATGTGATATGTTTATGAATGTATTTTCGTCTAGGAAAATAAATCCTTGATGAATGCCGGGAAGCTGAATCCTGGGCTGATGTTGAAGAGTGAAGTTCTTCATTTCCGCTGGGGATGACGGTTGCAAGAATACACCGGTAAGAGAAGATGACTCAGTTGGTGAATAAACTTGTTGGAGAGATTACTCTGCGGGGAATACTCTGTGGGAAGAGATGCTTCGCTGAGGTTTGATGATAACTCCGCTGGGGATACCGTTGATGAGTTATGTTGGAAGATTTGATGAACTCCGCTGGGGATAGGAAGAACTTCGCCGAGGACGATCTTTCCGTGGTTTTTAGCTGAGGATAACCCAATTATAAGCTCTGGTGGAGAATAACCTTTGAATAAAGCCCGGGAGACGTGTTCGTGCTCTGCAGGGGTAAGCTTCCAGAATCTACTGGGGATAAGCTTCCAGAATCTACTGGGGAGATTGATCAACTCTCCTGGGGAGACTTTGAACTGTACTGGGGAAGTGGCTCCACTGGGGTGTCTGGTATTCCGCGGGGAACAATCTTATATCAAGACTGTCGGGGATGCTTGCTTAGGAACATCTGTATACTCTGCTGGGGAATATTGAGATTTGCTGGGGATATCCAACTTCCTTAAGGCTGACAGTGGGCTAACTCTGCTTGGGGAGAGTATCGCTGACTTGCTGGAGATATTGTGCCTTTTCGGGGCTGATGGGAGACCAACTCTGCTCGGGGAGAGTATTGTTGAAATCTGGTCTTACTCTGCGTGGAGTGAAGGTATCTTGGTCACGTTCTTCAGCTGAACCTACCTTAGTACCTTGGTGGATGGAGCAACTAGACAGCTTAGACAACTCATTATTGCCCCTGTTTCTAATGCCACCTATAATTAGTCCTTTGTTTCGCATGTAAATATTTATGAGTTAGCAATTAGTGTCAAATGCATATATCAAGAGCGAACAATGGACGTTCTTCGCAAAACAAAACAGAAAAAGGAGAAACAATTGGCAATTGGTCTGAAAAGTGAATTTGTATTGATTTTGAATTTGCATGTAAATAGGCGTTTATGTACAAGAGGCTGACGTCCTAGTAAGAGAACGCCGCCGAATAGAATAGAGTTTATACAATTTTTTGTGAAAAGGAAAACAAAACAGCTATGTGAAAAAGTCCCACTGGGTTTCAACTCTGCTATCGCCTTTATGTCTTCAAGCGTCTCATCAGTTTGCTGCTTAGTTGATGATGAAGCTGATAGATCGATGCCGTCTAAACCTGATAGTTGATACCGGATTCCGGATGCAAGGTGATCCAATGAGACATAGTATTACGCTTATCCCTAACTTTTTCCTGGACCGCCCTTTCGGGTTTTCAGTCCACCGGGATACCCATTTTTGCCCAAGCCGCCTTTTCAGGTTTTCGACTTTCCGGGTGTACAGATTTTTCCATTTCATCCCTTATTTTTGCCCGAACCCTTTTGGTTCGCCGGGAAGCCCTTATTTTTGCCTAGGTTTGTCAACCTAGCGGGTCTTTAGTTCATGCGTAGTATCTTTTTACTATGTCTGCATTGGCGGGGTGAGGAAGGTCGTCACCATCCATGGTGGTTAGAATCATGGCTCCTCCTGAGAAGATATGCTTAACCACAAATGGCCCTTCGTACGTAGGGGTCCATTTTCCCCTGGGATCACTTTGAGGAAGAATGATGCGCTTGATTACCAGGTCTCTGACTTGATACTCTTGTCGTCTGACTTTCTTGTTAAATGCCCTGATCATCCGTTTTTGGTACGTCTGACCATGACACAGTGAGTCTCTTTTCGTCAATTAGGTTTAATTGATCAAGTCGAGTCTGGATCCAGTCATCTTCGCTCAAATCTGCATCCTTCATTGTCCGGAGAGAGGGTATTTGGACTTCAATAGGCAAGACTGCCTCCATGCCATAGACCAAGGAAAAGGGTGTTGCCCCTGTTGACGTCCGTGCTGAGGTACGGTACCCGTGGAGAGCAAACGGTAACATCTCGTGCCAATCTTTGTAGGTCACTGTCATCTTCTGCACAATTTTCTTGATATTCTTATTTGCCGCTTCTACAGCCCCATTCATCTTCGGTCGGTAGGGAGAAGAGTTGTGGTGCTGTATCTTGAATTGCTCGCAGAGCTCAGTGATCATCTTGTTGTTAAGATTGGTACCATTGTCAGTAATGATCCTCTCAGGTACACCGTATCAACAGATCAGGTTATGCTGAATGAACCGTGCCACGACGTTCTTGGTTACGGTGGCATAGGAAGCTGCTTCAACCCATTTTGTGAAGTAATCAATTGCTACCAGGATGAAACGATGCCCGTTGGATGCCGTAGGTCTGATCTCGCCGATCATATCAATGCCCCACATTGCAAAAGGCCAAGGTGCTGTCAAGACATTCAGAGGTACTGGAGGAACATGCACCTTATCAGCATATATCTGGCACTTATGACACGTCCGAGAATGTCGGTAACAGTCGGCTTCCATTGTGGACCATAAATATCCTGCCCGAAGGATTTTCTTTGCTATAGTATGTCCACTGGAGTGTGTTCCGAAGGTACCTTCATGCAGCTCTGCCATGATCTTTTCTGCTTCAGTCTTATCCACACAACGCAGTAAGGTTGAATCATGGTTTCGCTTGTATAGAATGCCGTTGCTGAGGAAGAACTTTGCAGCGAACCTTCTCATGAATTTCTTGTCATTAACAGATGCACCCTCGGGGTATACTTGAGCTTCAAGGTACCTCTTCACTTCATGATACCAAGGTTTTTCAGTTACCTCTTCAGCCTCAAGATCACAGCAATGTGCAGGTTCATCCAACTTCCAGATAATGATCCGGGGAGCCTCGTTGTCCCATTTGACTTTGAACATGGAAGACATCGTAGCTAACGCGTCCGCCAACTGATTCTCCTCTCTTGGGAAGTGTTCAAAGGTTATCTCCTCGAAATGGGGAATCAACGTCAACACATACTCTTTATAAGGAATGAGATTTGGGTGTTTCGTATCCCACTCGCCTTTGATCTGATTGATCACGAGAGCGGAATCTCCGAAGACACTCAGAAACTTGATCCTTAAGTCAATTGCAGCTTGAAGACCCATGATACATGCTTCATACTCCGCCATGTTGTTGGTGCAGTTGAAACATAGTCGGGCGGTAAGGGGAGTATGAGTGCCTTTTGGGGATATGATCACAGCTCCAATACCGTTACCCAAAGCGTTTGAGGCTCCGTCAAAGTGCATAGACCATCGGGATCCTTCCTCAGGTCCTTCATCCGGTCCCGGTATTTCACAATCAGTCACTACCATGATATTCTCGTCTGGAAATTCAAAGTTCATGGACTGGTAGTCATCCACTGCCTGGTGTGCCAAATGGTCTGCCAATACACTTCCCTTGATTGCTTTCTGAGTCGTGTACTGGATGTCGTATTCTATCAAGATCATCTGCCATCTTGCTATTCTTCCGGATAAGGCAG
The DNA here is from genome assembly GCA_948472305.1 of Vicia faba. Classification (NCBI taxonomy): domain Eukaryota; kingdom Viridiplantae; phylum Streptophyta; class Magnoliopsida; order Fabales; family Fabaceae; genus Vicia; species Vicia faba. Next base: position 1,516,863,111 of record OX451741.1, on the reverse strand, counting down.
GCTTTTCGAATATGTACTTGATTGGATCCATTTTTGAAATTAACTGAGTAGTGTGAGTCAACATATACTGTCTCAGCCGGCGAGCAGCCCATACCAAAGCGCATCAAGTTTTCTCGAGCAGTGAGTATCGGGTCTCACAGTTGGTAAACTTTTTGCTAAGGTAGTAAATAGCGTGCTCTTTTCGGCCAGGCTCGTCATGCTGCCCCAGCACACACCCCATTGAGCTGTCAAGTACTGTCAAGTATAGGATTAGAGGTCTCCCTTCAACCGGTGGCATAAGAATGGGTGGTTCTTGGAGATACTCTTTGATTCTGTCAAAAGCGGCCTGACATTCATCGTTCCAACGTACTACTTGATCTTTCTTCAGTAGCTTGAAGATTGGTTCACAGGTAGCAGTTAGATGCGAGATGAATCGGGCAATGTAATTTAGTCGTCCTAGAAAGCCTCTGACTTCTTTCTCTATCTTGGGAGCTGGCATCTCTTGTATGGCTTTCACTTTGGCAGGGTCCACTTGAATACCTTTGTCACTTACGACGAAGCCTAGCAATTTTCCATATCTCACCCCAAAGGTGCACTTGTCCGGGTTCAACCTCAGCTTGTACAACTTCAGACGGTCAAACAGCTTCTGTAGATGGTCAAGGTGTTCCTCCTCAGTTTGGGACCTTGCAATCATATCGTCGACATATACTTCGATTTCATGATGGATCATGTCATGAAATAAAGCAACCATGGCACGTTGGTAGGTTGCCCCAGCATTTTTCAACCCAAAAGGCATGACCTTGTAGAAAAAGGTGCCCCACTGAGTAACAAAAGTGGTCTTCTCCATGTCTTCAGGAGCCATCTTGATTTGGTTATATCCGGAGAAACCGTCCATGAAGGAGAATACCTTATGCTGAGCAGTGTTGTCAACCAGAACGTCGATATGAGGCAGAGGGAAATCATCCTTAGGGCTCGCCCTATTTAAATCCCTGTAATCAACACACATTCGGACCTTACCATCTTTCTTCGGCACTGGAACCACGTTGGCAACCCATTGAGGGTAAGAAGTCACTGCTAGAAATCCGGCGTCAAATTGTTTCATAACCTCAGCCTTGATTTTCTCGGACATCTATGGACGCATACGGCGGACCTTCTATTTTACCGGAGGGCAGTCTTCCTTGGTAGGCAGGTGATGAACCACAATGTCGGCGTCCAACCCAGGCATGTCTTCGTAAGACCAGGCAAAGATTTCCACGTAATCATGCAGCATCTGAATCAAACGTTGTTTCACACTAAGCTCTAGATTAGCACCAATCTTGACTTCCTTTCTGTCTGTCTCAGTACCCAGGTTTACCGTTTCCACTGGCTCTTCATGTGGCTGAATGGCCCTCTCTTCCTGGAGTAACAGTCTTGCAAGCTCGCCAGGCACTTCGCAATCATCTTCACCTTCGTCTTCGGCTAAGTTGATCAGATTTTCGAAGCCATAACTGGCGGTAGCAGAGTCGTTACCAGTGAGATCCAGAGTGGATTGGAACCTGTATAGGTGAGTGTGTGTAAATATAGCTGTTTTGCAATATGTAAAGAAAGAAAGGGAGCACAAGATTTGAAATGTAAAAAACGTCCAATGCTTTTATTAATGATATATGGAAGTGACACACAAAAGCCCTCACAAATAAAACCACGGTGCCCCGGGTAGGACATCGGGCCATAGAGTTTAGTAATATTGTTTGTTACAAATTCAAAACAAAGAAGTTCATTACTGAGTGACAAAAGTAATAGGTATAAAGTCTTTTGCAGTCCAGTTGCTTTGTCCACCGTTGGTCGTCGGGTAGATCCAGCTGTCGAATTCGGATTCCTCCACATCGTCTTCAATAGCATTCACTCCCGGGTTGGTGATGAATACAGGAGGTCTTCCAATCCTCGCCTTACGCACAGCCCTCTGAGCTTCTGCAGTGAAACCCAAGCCAAATTTGTCAGTCTTTGGAGTGAAATCAGGAAGTCGGCCCCAGTTTGCGCACTCACCCTTCTCAATCACAGCCTGGGCATCTTTCAGGGAAGCCATCTTCAAAGGAGAGTCTTCTTCAGTCACTGTCTCTGCTGCCGCCAATGTTTGAGGCACCTCTTCAAAGTGTTGAAAGGGGGTCTCAATGAACTCCCCATCCATTTCTATGTATCGGAACGAGTTGAGGTGGCTGACCATGTATTCCTCTTCCCCTTGCACTGTTATGATCTTCCCCCTGACCGGGTACTTAAGCTTCGGATGTAATGTCGAGGTCACAGCTCCATCCTTGTGGATCCATGGACGACCCAGCAAACAAGAGTAGGACGGTCGGATATCCATCACATAGAATTTTGAATCAAAGACTTGTGAACCAACCCTGATTGGGATGTCAACCTCACCATGTACCATCCTTTTGGACCCGTCAAAGGCCCGGACAACAATGTTACTTGGTTTGAGCTCTAAACCCTCACAGTCCAGCCTGTCTAGAGCTTTCTTGGGTAGTACGTTTAATGAAGAACCAGTGTCAACCAGCACATGGGCAAGAGTAGTGCCCCTGCATTCAATGGAGACATACAGGGCATCATTATGGTTCTTCCCCTTGGCCGTCAGATCAGCATCAGAGAAACCCATACCATTATCAGCAGTTAAGTTGGCCACACAGTCGGTGAATTGATCAGCAGATGTTTCTTGGGGCACGTGAGCCGTCTTCAGGAAAGCAATCAGGGCCTTGGCATGGGCCTCTGAACACAGCAACAGTGATAGCATAGAGATTTTAGAGGGGGTGTGCCCCAGCTGTTCAACGACGTTGAAATCACTCTTCTTGATAATTTTGAGGATCTCTTCCATCTCTTGCTTGGAAGCCTCAACAGTGGTCTTCGGTGTCTCCGTCCGGGCAGGCACATCAGTAGCAATCCCCTTTCCCCGAGCGTCAGATGACTCGGCAGCAGGGGTAGAAACTTGATCAGGAGGGGAAACAGGCACACTGTCAGGTGTGATGACAAGAGGTCTCTGAATTGCTGGAGGTGCAATGTCTGGTGAGAACAGTCTTCCACTACGAGTGACTTTAGCAGGCCCGGTGATGTTGGTGACACTGGTACTAGTATTGAACTCTAGTTTCACTCCCAGAACATAAACATCTGCCCCATAGTGCCACGGGACAGCTTTGTCAGACTTATAGGGGATGGGCCCCGGAACAGTAATGGTTATAGGAGCAATCTTGTGAACAGGCATAATTTTGACAGGCTTCTTTGAAGGAGCCTTGGAAGGTTTGTTGAAAATGGTGACAATTGAAACTTCTTCAACAGGGGCAGCAGGAACGGCAATCTTCTTGAACAAGATCTCTTTGCTATCCATCAGGTTTTGGACGCCTGACTTCAACAAAGGACAACCAACAGGTGAAGCAGCACATAGATGGCAACCTTTACTACATCCCGGAAATAAACCGGCTAGCAACAGGTTTCTCTTGACGTTCAACAGCGGAGTAGCAATATCATCCACAGAAGCCACATACAGATCCTCTTCTACAGCATTCACTCCATGCTGGGGCATGGGAGCAGTCACAACATTGGGCCTTTCAGGCGCCTCGAACTGTATTTCCTTAGCGTCAATAAGGTCCTGAACCTTATTCCTCAGAGCCCAACAGTCATCAGTAGAATGCCCCGGGCTATCAGAGTGATAAGCGCAACGGGCGTTGGGGTTGTACTTCGGAGATGTTGTGTTTACCACCTTCGGAGCTTCCTTGACAGTTACCAGGCTGGTTGACAGCAGTTGCGGCAGGATCTGAGAGAGAGTCATGCTGAGCCGAGTATACTGTCTTTTGGGCCTCTCAACTCTTGGCTGGTTATATTGTTGAGGAGCAGCAGCAGGCTTAAAAATTACCACCGCGTTGACAGCTTGGCGGCGTTCCGGTTTGTTCTGTCTCCTTGGACCATACACAGCACTAGCTTCCTTTTTGAAGGGCTTCTTTTTAGTACTTGAGGAGGCACCTTTCTGTATCTTCCCCAATTTGATACCAGCTTCGATCCTCTCACCAGTCAGGATCAGGTCTGTAAACCCAGCAGAGGAATTACCAATAAAGTGGTTAAAGAACGGACCAGACAGGGTCCCCAAGAACATGTCCACGAGTTCACGGTCAGTCAACAGTGGTTGCACCCTGCCAGCCAGGTCTCTCCATTTTTGTGCGTACTCCTTAAAACCTTCACCCGTTCCTAGTGACATACCCTGGAGTTGGGTACGCGTGGGAGCGAGGTCGGAATTGTACTGATACTGCTTATAAAAAGCAGTAGCCAAGTCCTCCCAGTTACGAATGTTGGTTCCATCCAGCTGATAGAACCATTCGAGATGAGTCCCTGAAAGACTCTCCTGGAAGAAATGGATCCATAAGTTCTTGTCTGCAGTGTAAGGCTGGGTCTTCCTTACATAAGAGCGGAGGTGCATTTTAGGACAGGAAGCCCCGTCGTACTTCACAAAGGTCGGCGCCTTGAACTTGTGTGGGATCACCACCCCAGAAGATAACCCCAAGTCTCCAAAATCCAACCCAGGCACACGTTGAATCTCCATAGCATTTAGCCGGTCCTCCAGCTGTTTGTACCGGTCCTCAGCAGGAGGGTATTGTTCATCATTGAAGTCTGTCTCGGTGTCAGAGACCACAGGACTAGGAACCTCTCTCCCTTGGTGATTGCCTTCCCCAACAGATGGAGTAGTCCTCTCAGCTTCATTCTGCAGTGTATTCCTGAGTCTACGTCCAGTGTTGAACAGCACAGTCCTCTTCTTCTTCTTCTTTTTCAGGAGCAAAGCCTTCAACTCCTGTTGTCCCTGGGCCAAGTTCATGACCATCTCTTGAAACTGAGCGTTCTGGGCCTGGAGGGCCTTGATAGCTTGTTCAGTAGTTGGTTCAGGATTCATGATGATTGAGTGCTGAAATAAACAGCGAAGAAGATTAAGCAACCTGTAGAAAAAGGGTACCTGTGATGCATATGATGAATGAAATGCGTATGAATTATGTTTTCAAAGACAATCGGGAATCAACTTTGTAGACAAAAGGAACACACTTTATTAGATTTAAACTTTGGAATTTAAATTGTTCAACAAATTGCCCTCAGGCGTTACAAGAATGAAAATACTGAAAAGGAAAAAGCTGTAAAGGAAACATCCAAAGCCCATCAGTGCTCTCATGGCCTCCTCTTCTCAGTACGGATGTAGTCATTCATGATCCGCTCGTTCTCCAATTGCTTGGTCAGCTTCTGGATCTTCTGTTCCTGTTCGTTGAACTTTTCCCGATAATAATCCCGCTCTTCCTATAGTTGCGCCCAAGACCTCTTTAGTGTATCAACATCAGTGGGTATCTGAGGAGGGAGTATGGTTGGAGGAACCCCGTCTCCATCAGGAATTTCAAGAATGATAGGCCTGACAGCTTCATATGGCATACCTAACTTCTGAGCACGGATGCGGACCCATCTGTAATAGGGTTCCATTGGTAAAGAAGTCTTTGGTCCCAACTCATGTGGGTCAGCTTTGTGAATTCTGTCCCAAGCTTTGATGAATCTACGGCGCAGTTCGTCACTATCTACCTGAAACTCAAAACTGATGTGAGGCACCAACATCTCATGAGGCCCTGCTCTTCTGGCTCTTCCAAACTGACGGAGAGCTAAACATGGATTATAAGAGATTCCGCCCTGGGTACCGATCAATGGAACATTAGGATATTCTCCGCAACGATCAATAACAACCACCTCATCTAAACCTCTGAGAGTCCAAATGATGTCATTATCAGCGAGAGACATTAACCTATGAGCCCAACCTCTTCCTTCTTGGTTCTTCAGCATGAACTTGGGGAGGTGCGAAATAAACCACCTCACTAACAAAGGAGTACAACACCACAGAGTTCCTCGTCTTCGGGCAGTACGAGCATAGAGTTGTTGCAGGATATCACCCAAGAGAGTGGGTACAGGGTTCCGAGACATGAAGATCCTTATGGCATTGATATTGACAAAGTTATCAGGATTTGGAAACAATACTAGACCATAGATTAAGAGAGCCAGAATGTCCTCGTACGCCCTGAAGTCTAAGTCATTCCAGAAACTGTTAGCTTTACCAATCAGAAACTTAGCCAAGAAGCCCTTAACTCCGCTTCTAGTCACCCAGTTGTCCATTACCTCCTTGTTGGTCAAGGGAAGGGCTGCAGCAATCTCCTCAGGTCTAATAGTCTTTTCCCAGCCAGTGAAGGGAGTCTGATCCAAGATAGGGACACCAAGCAAAGCAGAAAATTCTTCCAGGGTAGGGACCAGCTGGAAGTCTTGAAAGGTGAAGCAATGGTACAGAGGATCATAAAACTGGGTCAAGACACTCATCAGTTGTTGGTCCCACTTTGAAGTGACTAAACCGAGAAGAGAACCATGCCTCTGGATGAAGGAAGCAGTGTTTGGAATTCTGTCAACCAACTCTTTAAGCAAATCAGGTAGGTGAACAAAGTTGAGTCGGATAGTGTTCCTTCGCACAGGCATCATGATGTCCTACAAAACAGAGCAAAGGTGAAACCCTCTTGTCTTTGAAATAGGTCAGTCCTTATGCAGGATGCATGCAATGGTATGATGGTATGATGTTATGATAAATTACACCACAAATATTCACATAGGCAAACATGATAAGGCACACAAGTCACACAAGACAACCCTTAGGGTTTAGGCCAGCATGAAGTTCAGGTACTACCCTCTTTCAGTTTCGTTGGTTAAGACCTGTTCTATCAAAAGTAACCGGGTTCTAGAGGATCCCAATATCACTGACTACCCTCAATCGGTCATAACTCCAGCGTCGCAATCTTTTCTTGCGGCCAGAACCATCGCGAGAGTTTAGCCTCAATGGGTGTAGCATACTGCTACTGTTCTATGGCCAAGTTGGGTCACATTAGGGTTCTAAGGTCGGTTGGTGCTTAATGACTCCTCAGAAGACCCATATTCTCCTCGTTGCAACACAAGGGATATCGGTACAGACCAAGGTGCCACACCAATGTAGCCACTGCTTCACCCGTGTCGGTCTACGCCGGACAAGTCCCTCACAGCTTATGCTACCTAAAAGGGTATCCCCAGATCCGGGTTAGGATCTATGAAACTCCGATGCAAAGCCCAAAAATATAAAGCAATCAAAGCAAAGCAATTGAAAACGTAAGTATGATCTAACCCTAAGGTACACCTCACTTTTATAATCCCCAGCAGAGTCGCCAGTTCTGTGATCGGTGGAAATAGAACTGACTATTTTTTTAATGCTGGTTTCGCGAAATGTCGCGGTAAGCAAGAGTCGCCACCGTCTTTTATGTTCTCCAACATGGAAAGGACAAAAGCACAGCAAAATTCCTTATTCGAGATGTTTCTCGGTTCGGGAGGTAGATTTATAGAAAGGGAAGGTGTTAGCACCCTTTCTATTCGTGGTTATCCACGGGCTCTTAGGTACTTGCTCTTATGTTTTCAAAATTTGTTTGCTTTTCAAGTGCGTGTGGGTTTTGAAAAAAAGTTTCGTTTGAAAAATTTCTGAGTAACTCTTGTATCTGTCCTCAAGAGTGTGTGAAAAATTTGTTTGAAAACTTTTAGAAAGTGCGGGTGCGAAAAGTTGTTTTTGTTTGTTTGAAAAGAGAAAGTACTTAGAAGTAACCCTAATGTCCTAGATCCTTTTATCCGAGGCAACCGTTTCGAGGCAACTGGATCTTTAGACAAAGGGCGACCTCTAAGACACCCTATACTTGATGACCACATTCGAGGCAACCAGTGAGGCGTACCCTAGAAGTGGCATGTGCTTTGTGTGTTATTTTTAAGTTAAGGTTATCTTGTACATGTTATTTGTGCGCTACGGATTGATTTTATTTGTCATACATTCTTTCATGCATTTTTTAACAGTTAGGAGTGCGGAAAATAAATTGCGGGAAGATAAATCTAGCTATTACAAGGCGCGGGTCAATACATCGCCAAAAACAAAAACCCATTTTTGAAAAGTAAATGCAGAAAATTAAAGAAAGCAATAAAATCCTAATTACTATTACATCCTCTGTACAGATACATAAATATAATCAAAATAAATAAATGCGCGCGAGAATTAAATCGGGAACGTCCTAAGGGTTTTGACCCTTTTAAGAAAGAAATGAATTTTTTGTCCTTTTTTGTGATTAAATGAAATTAGAATTAATAACTAATTAATTAATTTATTAAAAGAAAAATGTTTTTGTATTTTTATGTTTTTAATGAAATAAAATAAAAGGAAATAAAATTAAAAGTTAATAAAAACCTAATTCTAAATTTATTTTAGTTATTAAGAAAAAAAAGAGGTTAAAGTTGCCTAATTAAAACTAATTCAATTTATTAGTATTTATTTACAAAAATAGTTAATAGTGGAATTAATAAATAAGAAGAATAAAAAAATTAGTTTTTTGGATTTTTTATGAAAATATTAATTATGTTAGTAATACTAATAATTAATAAAATAATAAAAAAAAGAGTTATAAGAGAAAAGAAAAATAAAAAGATAAAAAGAAATAACAAAACCAAGGGGGGGGGGGGGGGGGGGGGGGGGGGGGGTGGGCCAGATTGGAGGTGTTAATGGAATTGTGAGGCCCATGAACCTTCAAGCCCCTTTTGACTTTCTTGATTGCCTACGCCTGTGTTGACTCATGAGCACCATGGTCTGCATTCTTTGGCCTTCAGATCTGTAGGACTGGACACGTGACACGCTGATTGCTTGAGGCATATGGTGGACTTTTGCTGGAACACTGCATTGGAATATGTTAGAAAAAACATGAATAAACATTTGGGGGGACCTGGGGATCGAACCCAGGTCCCAGTGATGCATAGCCACGTCCCTCTCCACTGAACCAAGTGCTGTATCTTGTCATTATAGTGGGCAAAGAAAATAATATGGAAAAATAACACGCATATGCTAAACAAGAAAACGCACGTATAATATTTGAATGGGCCACCCATGTTCTTCCACGTAATCATCTTCTTCATCTTTTCCTGTAAAACAAAAACAAGATAGCGGGGGTTTTTAACCCCCACAAACCAAAACTGCCAAGAATAGCGATTAGAGTTACAGATGATATAAAAAAGGCGCGATGGTATCAATGGATTCGTCTTGTCCTGACGAGTTTAACCATATATGTCTTGAGGTCTAATTTTACACTATGTGAAAAGCCCTAATTCAAAAGCTTTGAAACCCTAGAACTTAACAATGGTGTTTTGCATTTCAGGGGCTCTCAGAGCAATTGAACCCTACCATTAGCTTCCTGTGAGTTCTATGAACATGAAACAATCCACAAAACACATCAAACGCGCATGAATAATGATATGTAATTCAAAAAAATATGTGCAAACCGTACGATGGTGGTGGACGATTCCTTGAGTGTTGGGGTTGGTTTATGACTGCAAATCGTTCCTGGGAGTGTTGGGAATGTGTTTAGATCAAAGAAAGTGTCTGAATTGTACTGGAAGATTGATTTCAGTTTGTGACTTTTCTTCAAGTTTTTTGAATTTGGTTATGCCGTTTTAGGTGTCTCTAGGTCGTGTCTTTGGTCTGGAACATTTGCATATATGTGTATCAATGCAATCAAGTGACATTAGGAGCCTTAAACCAATGCAATTATGTTTTGAGATTTCTCCATAACCACCATTAAAGTAACTTGCCATGTTTGTTCAAATTTGAATTTCATGCTTGAAATGGACTTTACACGAATTTGGCATGTGTATTATGATGCATCAAGGTCATTCAAACCACAAGATATCACTTAATTAATTTTTTTGATTTTTATTTGAATTTTATGGATTTAAAATGAATTAAACCAATAAAATTAAATAAAAATGGAAAAATTAATGTTTAATCTTGAAATTAATCATGGGACACGTGGGTGGCATGACAAGGCTGAACCAAGTGGAAAAAAGTGGGCCCTTTTGTCAAAAATTGAAGTTTCAAGGATAGTTGACTTTTGCCATTTCACAAAAATTTCCCAACTTCTCCAATGCATATCTTGCTCAATTTTGATCATATGAACATGTTCTTGGACTTTTTGGAAAGGTCTTGAAGTCCTCTAACCAATGCCTTTGGTCCCATGTCATTTTGATTTACCAATCTCAAGTTATGGTCTTTGACTTAAAGTGCCTTTTTGCTGACTTTTGAAAATGACCTATAATGTTGAAATTGATAACTTTTTGTGAGAGCATTTCTTGGACTTGGAATGTGAAGATGAGTTGTAGGAAATGTCATCCCCTTCAAAATGAGCATTGGATGGGATTTTTTTGATAAACCATGAAAACGTTATGCCTTGGTCAAGTTACAGCTGACTTTTCAACTGTCCAAAAATAGAAACTTTTGCATCTTGATGATTTTTGAGCCATTCTTGGGAAATCATGGTCAAGATTTGACCAAATGATGATTGTGGCTTCAAAATAAGATGTTGACCAAAAATTTTGACTTTTGACTGCCAAATGACCATTTTTCCCCTACAGTTGATTGTGAAGCAAATGAGGCTTTTGACTATGCAACTTGACCTTGTGAGCCTTGAAACTTGACATGTAGATGCTTGACAATGTATATGAGCATATGGGACTTGATTGAGCCCTTGAAAACCTCAACTTCCTTGCAAGAACCAAAACCCTAATTTGATTGGCTTAAGAGGGTGGTTTGACTTTGTAACCCTTGAGTAGACTTGAGCAAATTGAGATGATGCTTGTCAAAACTTTGAAGAATATGGGAGGGCAAATTTTGGGGTACAACAATGAGCAATTCTTTTGTGCCAAAGCCATGAATCATCATTGTTTGCCATGAGACATTTAACCTTCAAATATGGATCATCGAGGGAAATCATGAATATATTATTGATTCTTTTACCTTTAAGTATAACCTCATGAGTGACTTCGTCTTCTATCAAACATTCATCCTTGGTGAACTTGATTTTGAATTCTTTGTCACAAAGTTGGCTAATACTTAGAAGATTGTGCTTTAGTCCTTCAACATAAAGAACATCTTCAATAGATGTGAAAGGTGGAGCACAAATTTTGCCTTTGCCTAGGATTCTTCCCTTATTATTATCTCCATAAGTGACAAAACCCTTGGCCTTTAGCGCTAGATGTGAAAATTGGTTTATATCTCCTGTCATATGCTTTGAACAACCACTATTAAGATACCAAAGATTACATGTGGTCTTCAAGCATACCTGCAAAACAAATTAGGTTTTGTTAGGTACCCAAGTTGCTTTGGGTCCTTCATAATTAGTGCCTTTCTTTACCCATACATAATGCCCACTTGCCACACTGAAGTTTCTAACATAGCAAGCATTAGGTGTATGGCCTTTAATACCACAATAAAAACAAGTAGGTTCAAAGTTACTTCTATATCTAGAAGGATAAGATTTCTTCTTATAAAATGTTTTCTTTTTAGGATAGTAACGAACTATTTTAGGTTTGTTCACCTTCTCTTTGGATGATTGATCATTAGCCTTAACAAAGACAGTTTTGTTAGAACTTGGTTTTGAAAACTTTGAATATCCAAGTCCACTTTTATCATTTGAGTATCTTTGTTGGCTAAGAACCCCTTCCAATCCAATTTGGCCTTTTTCATATCTTTCAATGACTCTTTTTAATTGGACAATTTGGAAAGAGAGTGAATCACAATTTTTGCATACAAAATTATGTTTTTGTTCATCACTTGATTTTTGTTTTTCTTCTTTGAAATCTTTTTCCATTGAAACATATTTTTCTTCTAAGGATAAAATTTGTTTCTTTTGTGATGAAATGGTTTTATACAGAATTTTGCATTCATTTAATAGTTCATCTATAGCATCTTGTGCATCACTATCAAAAAGAGAAAATTCATTACTAACCTCGTTGTCTTCATCATCGGAATGGTGTGAGGCCATTAATGCTAGGTTTGCACTTTCATCACTATCGGAATCGAATGAGGAACTTATTTCATTGTCCTCCCATATGACATAAGCCTTTTTGTTCTTGAATCCCTTCTTTCTTTTGAAGCCGCCTTTCTTGGAGAGTTTTGGACAATCCGGCTTGATATAACCTTGCTTACCACATTCATAACATGTGATTTCTTGTGTTGATGTGGAGACTTCCTTTTTCTTAAATTGTTTCTTTCATTTTGAATGAGAAAAAGGTTTGTAATTTCTACCGAAGAACTTACCAAGCCTTTTAACAAGAAGCATGAAGTTTTCATCTTCTTCCGGATTGTTTTCCTTTTCAACTTCCTTGGAGTCTATCTTCAAAGCAATATTCTTGGATTTCTTCTCTTGATTTTCATGCTTTTCAAGTCTTCCGAGTTCCGTTTCGTATTCTTAAAGTTTTCTAAATAATGCCGCGGATGTCATGTTGGAGAGACTTTTCTTTTCTGAAATTGTCGTTACCTTTGGTTGCCATTCCCTAGTTAAGGACCTAAGTACTTTCAGATTCAGTTCATCATTCGTCAAAGTTTTACCAAGAGCACTTAGATGATTTGTCAAGTGCACAAATCTCTTTTGTAAGTCAATAATGGTTTCTTCGGGCTGCATTCAAAATAATTCGTATTCTTGACTTAGGGTATTTAGTCTTGATCTTTTTACTTCAATCGTTCCTTCATGAGTTTGTACCAGGGTATCCCATATTTCTTTTGATGTTTTGCATGCCGAGACACAGAAGAATTCGTCCATGCTAAGTGCACCTTGAAGAAGGTTTATTGCCTTTTTGTCATAGAGAACTTTCTTCTTATCATCATCGTCCCATGTAGTTTTAGGCTTTGATGAGCCAACACCATTGATTACCGTTATATGGATAAATGGACCATTTTCGATGGCATCCCATATTTATTCTCCTTGTGCTTCTAGATGTGCCTTCATGCGTATTTTCCAGAAGTCAAAATATTCACCACAAAATAAAGGAGGCTTGTTGTTACTACCACCATCTCTGAAAACGGGATTTTGATTTGCGGAAGCCATTCTGGATCTTTTAGGAGCAGGTTACCTATAACCTGCTCTGATACCAATTGTAAGTACGAAGTGCGCCTAAGAGGGGGGTGAATTAGGTACTTTAAAAATTCTGGTTTTTAGTGATGATGGTTCTTATTTTTCTGGTGAAAAATAAAGAGACACGGGCGATGTATCATGGTTCCCCTCACAGTCCGAGAGTACTCCAGTCCCCTTTCAACATGAAAAATATTTCCTTATTGTGGCAAACTTAAACAAGAACTACCAAACAACCAAGAACAATCCTCTTGAACCAAGAACAATCCTCTTGGATTTTTACTAAGTTATCTATGAGAACAATCCTCTCAATGTAACTACACTTGTATCCAACAACTTTGGAAAGACAAGATTTCAAAAAAACACTTAATCTTATTTCCAACAATCCTGGAAAAATAAGTAAGTAAATATCAATTTTTGAGTTTGAGTGAGTAGAGTAATATTGATCACTTAGAGTGATTTAACAATTTATGATCTTCGCTTCCAATAATACTATTATACAATGACTCAAGATATATTTGCTCAAAGTTTTGTGTTTGTTAATGTATGAAAATATGCAGAAAACTTATGCATGAAGATGAAGGAATGCTTGAGTTTGTATTTTGAAATTTCAGAAAATATTTATGGAAGAGGTGTTGAAATAGATTTTGAAATTTAATATTTATATGTTCATAACACCCTTTTGAAACAACATGAAGTTCTGAAAATGTATCATGAACAAATGCCAAGATAGAGTGAAAAGATTCAATGAAAAGGTATGATGAACAGGCATGTACAAAGCTACTGTTTTTCAAAATCATGCAGCATGCAATCGATTGCACCCTTTGTGTAAATCGATTGCACAAGGTTTCAACAACTATTTTTTCTAAATCTTTAAGAGTGCAATCGATTGCACTATCAATGCAAATCGATTGCATGCAAAGTCAGTAGCAAAAAGTAAGTGAGTGCAATCGATTGCACTGAGAAACAGAAGCAAACGTTTTGAAAATATAAGTATGCAATCGATTGCACAAGCAATGTAAATCGATTGCACAGAGAAACAGAAGCAAAAGATCTGAAAGTTTGAAGTGTGCAATTGATTGCACAAAAATGTAAATCGATTGCATGCAAGAGAAAAATAAAATTTTAACTTTGAAAAGCTTGAGTAATGATTTTTAAACATTTATTTTTCATTTTTGAGCATCTATATCTTAAGATCAAAGTAGATAATATTATTATACCTTTAAAGTTGTTGAGAGCTTTGAATGAAGATATTTTCCTTAGATGCTTTGAGCTTGATCAAAAAATCTTTGCCTTCTTTGTTAGCCATGGTTTGTCTTCATCAAAACAAAAGCTTATTAGTGAAGCTTGATTTTACAATATCAAGTCGGGGATCTGGTGATGAAACGCATCATTCTGCCTCAAGGTGATCCTAGGGGCAAATGGACCCCCACATACGAAGGGCCGTTTGTGGTTAAGAACATTTTCTCCGGAGGAGCTATGATTTTAACCACCATGGATGGTGATGACCTTCCTCATCCCGTCAATGCAGACATAGTGAAAAAATACTACCCATAATCAAGGACCCGCTAGGTTGACTGGCCTAGGAAAAAATAAGGGCTTCATGGCGAACAAAAAGGGTTCGGGCAAAAGTAAGGGATGAAAATATAAAAAACTGTACACCCGGTAAGTCGAAAACCTGAAAGGGCGGCTTGGGCAAAAAAGGGTATCCCGGTGGACCGAAAACCCGAAAGGGCGGTCCAGGCAAAAATTAGGGATTGAAGCGTAACACTATGTCCCATTGGATTATCTTGCAACCAGATTTCGGTATTGACTATCAAGCTCGGATGGCGCCAATCAATCTGATCTACCTTCAACCAAGTAGCAAAGTGATGAGATGCTCGAAGATATAAAGGCAATAGCAGAGTTGGAACCCATTGGGATTGTTCACATAGCTATTTTTCTTTTTCACAAAATGTATAATTTCTATCTTTCGGCGGCATTCTCTTACTAGGACGTCAGCTTCTTGTACAAAACGCCTATTATAGGCTAACTTCAAAGATCAATACAATTCATTTTACAAGAAATTTCAAAAAAAAATGTTTTTCTTTTTCTGCTTTGTTTTGCAAGAACGTCCAATGATTCATTTTTGATATATGCATTTGAAAATAATTGTTGTGCATAAATACTTACATGCGAAACAAGAGACAATGACTCGTAATTCCAGGAACAGGGGCAAACAAGAAATGGCCAAACCTTACAGTTGCTCTACCCACCAGGTACAGGGACAGAGCCAGTTTGAGAATAGGACTAAAGGTACATACACTCCCCGTAGGGTAAAAGGTATCTAAAGACAGTGGTGTTAGCTCTTCCCAGCCGAAGTTCATAATCGCGAATGAGTTGGCAAAATTCTCCCCTAGCAGAGTTTATCTATCACCAGCACTAGAAGATTATCCCCAGTGGAGTTTATTTCTTCCACAAGCAGAAACTCAGTCCCCAACAAGGATTCATTATTACTGGCGACAGTAATTCATCCCCAGCCGAGGTTTTCTCCAAATCAACAGATCTTCTAGCAGAGCATCTCTCTTCCCCACAGAGCCATTTTCTCGCCAATTTATTCTCCAGCAGGTTATTTTCCCGCCAATTTATTCTCAATTCATCTTCGGTCGTTATCCCCAGAAAGCGCGAAGAATTCAACTCCCTGAACTCTCCAACAGCAGTCCGGGATTTATTCTTCCCAGCTAGAGAATATCACAAGAACATTGCATATCCATGCACCATGGCATACGCATATACATCATACAACACAATCTCATTTATTTTGAGAACATCATTACTCAATACATGGCATACATCATGACATTACATAGGACTAACTCTTTACCTTTCAGGGAAAGATACAATCAACTTCTCACAAGCTCTCTGGTTCAGTCAAATCAATGCTAAGATTCCTGTTCTAGTTCAAGTTATGAAGCTCGGATCCGACCGGATAATATCTTGATTTCTCCATCATACTATGAAGCCCGGAAATCGATCGAAAAATAGTTGAATCCCCAGCAAATTACTGTGAAGCCTGGAACCGACCAGATAGCAGTATGAAGCACCATGAAGCCTGGACTCGACCAGATAGTGGTACATCTTACATTTAAGCTATGAAGCCCGGATTAGACCGGATATATCTTGATCTCTCCAAATACCGTGAAGCCTGGACTCGACCAGATAATGGTATAGGACGCTGTGAAGCCTGGACTCGACCAGATAACAGCAAAGCACCATGAAGCCTGGACTCGACCAGATAGTGGTACATCTTTTATGCAAGTTATGAAGCCCGAACTTGATCGGATAATATCTTGATCTCTCCAAATACTGTGAAGCTTGGACCCGACCAGATAATGGTATAGGATGCTGTGAAGCCTGGACTCGACCAGATAACAGCAAAGCACCATGAAGCCTGGACTGGACCAGATAGTGGTACATCTTACATTCAACTTATGAAGCTCGGACTCGACCGGATAGTATCTTGATTTCTCCAAATACCGTGAAGCCTGGACTCGACCAGATAATGGTATAGGATGTTGTGAAGCCTGGACTCGACCAGATAACAGCAAAGCACCATGAAGCCTGGACTCGACCAGATAGTGGTACATCTTACATTCAAGCTATGAAGCCCGGACTCGACCGGATGGTATCTTGATTTCTCCAAATACCGTGAAGCCTGGACTCGACCAGATAATGGTATAGGACGCTGCGAAGCCTGGACTCGACCAGATAACAGCAAAGCACCATGAAGCCTGGACTCGACCAGATAGTGGTACATCTTACATTCAAGCTATGAATCCCGGACTCGACCGGATAGTATCTTGATTTCTCCAAATATCGTGAAGCCTGGACTTGACCAAATAATGGTATAGGACACTGTGAAGCCTGGATTCGACCAGATAACAGCAAAGCACCATGAAGCCTGGACTCGACCAGATAGTGGTACATCTTTTACGCAAGTTATGAAGCCCGGACTCGACCAGATAGTATCTTGATTTCTCCAAATATCGTGAAGCCTGGAATCGAACAGATAATGGTATAGGACGCGGTGAAGCCTGGAATCGACCAGATAACAGCAAAAGACACTAAAGCCTGGACCCGACCAGATAATAGTATGAGACACTGTGAAGCTTGGATTTCGACCAAATAACAGTTTACTTGGCCAATTGCTAAGAAGCCTAGAATCGACCGGATATTAGTATTGCCTTAAAATCAAGTTGAAGCCTGGATGCGACCGGATAACAACTTAATTCCTTCTGAAGCCTAGATTACGACCAGATAAGAATTGAGAAATTGCGAAGCCTGGAGAACGACCAGATAGCAAGTTTAATCTCATCCCCCCAGTAAGTCGCTGTGAAGCCTGGAGCTCGGCCAGATAGCAGACAGTCTTATTTTCCTCAGCAAATCACTGTAAAGCCTGGATCACGACCAGATAGCAGTTCACTTGCACCTCCTCGATTGAGAGATGATTCCCCAGTAGAGTAACAGACAACTGAAGTTCCTAAAGCTCTATTTCTCTCAAGATAGAGACCAGCATTCCCCAGCGTAGTCCTCCTCAACAACAAGTATACGGGCTCTCGCTAAGGAATCTCTTAGGCGATCGGAACTCCTTTGGATGGCATCTTTAAGCCCATATTCCATCATCAATATCCAAATGGAATCTATAAGCCCATTCCCGACATCGCAAGACAAATACCACTCCATGCGAGTGCAAATTTCTGGGCACTCTAGTGTTCAATCATCTTCTACCTTCGAATCACGAAAGGCAGACAAGCCAATCTACATCCTCAGGTTTAAGAAGATTGAACAGGGGCAGATGTTGTACCCCAAAATTTGCCCTCCCACATTTCTCAATAAATTTCAAGTGAGGTCCTCAAATTGCTCAAGGAAGTCCAAGGGTTGACCAGACAAACTCTCTCCTAAGGCAGTCTACCTCAAATTAGGGTTTCAGTTTGCACCAAGATACTTGAGTCCAAAGGATCTCAAATGCTCACTATTGTCCTAATATGTTCTCAATATCATCCATATCAAGTTTAAATCCTTGCATAGAAAGTTTGCTCAGGCAATTGCTCAAAAGCCTGAAAATCGACTGTGCTAGGGTTAAAGTCAATTGTGGCCCACATACAGTCAAACTTCAATATTTTTGGTCAACATTCTCATTTTTAAGTATTATTCATCATTTGATCAAGGTTTTATCATGATTCCTCTAGGATTGCTCACAATTCATCAAAACCCAAAAGTTGCTAAATTAGGGTTTTGTAGGAAAAGTCAACTCAACTTTGACCAAGCATAACTTTCTCATACTTTATCAGAAATGACCCATCCAAAGCTCATTTTAAAGAGGATTCAATTCCCTACAATTCATCTGCATCTCCCAAGTTCAAAATATGCACTCACAAGAAGCTATAAATTTGGACATTATAGGTCACTTTGAAAATTCACCAAAAACTCCTTTTTTATCAAAGCTTCATACATGAACATGGAAGATTCAATTGAGATGATACCAAAAGGGATGCTTAGAGGACATCTTGAGATTTCTAAAAAGTCTAAGAACACATCTCTAGGGTCAAAATTGAAGGAGTTATGCATTGGTGAAGTTGACCTTTTTTGCAAATTGCCAAAAGTCAAATGTGTCTCAAATTGCAATTTTTATCAAATGGGCCCAACTTTTTGTGTTTGTTTTGAATTTTTAACATGGTCCACGACCCATGATCCTTCCCACTTGCCTTTATTTTATTTTTTTCATTTATTTTGATTTTTATTTTAATTAAATCAAATTAAATCAAAATAAAATCATCAAAATATCAAAATCATTTAAACCTTGAGATTTTGTGCATATTTCAGGTTCATGAATAGCTGGCAATGAGATCAAATCGTGCAAGGCTTGTTTGTACACAAAAAGATTGGATTTTGGCTTGATTTGTAAAGATTTATATGAGAATTAAATCTTGATCAATGATCATTATTGGAGAAGATTGGATGCAAATTTGTAAACCTAATTCACTCAAGGCTACATATAGAACAAATCTAGACCAAATGCACAAGGATCAGAGGCGTGAGAAGCTGAGGAGAAACTTGCAAAAACTCAAGAAAAGTGGTAACTGGATTTCATAGTTCCAGGCTCTTTCAAGTTATTCCAAGCAGTCCATTCACTTGTTGGGTATTCAAGGAGTCCATCCCAATCATCAACAAGCATTTTCGTGCCCAAACACGCACTGTAAGCACCTCACGATATCCTTACTTTCTTGAAATTCAATATCACGATTCTGGCATTTGTAGCATGAATTCTTTACATATTCTTGTTCATTGAAACATTTGCAAGCTAATGATAATGTTCAATTGCGTTTTTGTTATCCATACTGAGATCCACCATTGTTAGGGTTTAGGTTTGGTTTTTAGGGATTTCTCATACAGGAACAATTGGCCCAAATGGAGGAGACCATTGTGATCAGTGGGTCAAACCCAGTTGATCCATGATCTTGAATTTTATTTATATTGCTTGTATGCAATTTCTGAAATGCACAGGGTTATAGCTACAGCGCCATGTCCGTAGGTAAAGGTTCAGAGTTTTAAACGACAGATCCAGGAAAGAAGACGATAGCGTGTCACAACTTTACTGGTCGAATTAAATTCTGGCGCATTTATTCTGGCTAGAAGCCTATAATTCTGATCTATTAGTTTGTTTCTGTTGTATTGATAAACTAACACCCAGCGCAGTTGGTCAGAAGAAGGAAGTCATGATTCTGGATTCGATCCCAGGCGTGACCTTTTGGCATTTTTCCCCTTTGTTTTCACCAGATCCAGCGCCTGCATCTTCTGAGGGTCATCTTCTGGTTTCATCAACCAGGACCGGATCAAGCATCCATTGGGCATTATCCTCTGGATACATCAGTCCGAGCCAGATCCAGCGCACCCCATCTTCTGATGGTCATAATCTGCTGGATCCACTAGCCAGGATCAGGTCCAGTATCACCATCCTCTGGACCTCCATCCTCTGGACCACCATCCTCTGGACCATCATCCTCTGATCAGAGCTGCTGACAGCAGGCCCTTAGGTTATTTCTTTTTACCTTTTTAATTTCTTTTTTATTATTCCTTTCTTTATCAATACTAAAAAAAAATTTTAAAGTAAGCAATCAAAAATCAAAAAAATCAATTTCACCAATGTAGATTTAGGTTTTACTTTTATTTTTTATCAAATTTAACTTAATTAGTTTAATTTAATTCTAGGGTAATTATAACCTTTTTGTAAATAAATTAAAATCAATTAGAAAATTAGGATTTATTTTGATTTTATATTCATTTTTATTTTCTTAAAATAATAAAAAATGCAAAAATAGGTCAAATTAATTATTTTTCTTAATTTAAATTAATTAGTAATTAGTGTTTTTTATTTAACTAAATCTTATTTTTCTCAAAAAATAATCAAAACAAAAAAATATATTTTTTCTTTTAATTAGGTTAGACGGGGTCAAAACCCTAATTTTGCTCGTTCTTAATTTATCGCGCGCTTTATTTGTTTTCTACAATATTGATGTAACTGCTCATGGGATGTAATAGTTTAATTAGGACTTTTCGTTTATTTATCGTTTTTACGGGTTTTTGGCTATGTAATTAATCCCCTCCCCGAAGCCTTGTAATAGCGTAGTTTTATTTTCCGCATTTTTAATTTCTGCAAATATTAACTGTTAGATGTATGACAATAGGATTGCATGACAAGACTGTATGTTAATTTTAAAATGGTTAGCAAACCCTAAATGTGCAAAGATAATAACTTGAAATCGAATCACTCGCACATGCGCACTCTTAGGGTATACTCTCACTTCGGTTGCCTTCGGTAAACGATCATTAAGTATAGGGTGTTTTAGTGGTCGCTCTTTTGTCTAAATAAAGATCAAATGTCCCGTTCGGAAATGTTGCCTCGGAAAGGTTGCCTCGGAAATGTTGCCTCGAATATGATCTTAAGACATTAGGGTTATTACTAAGACGTCCTAACATTGCTTTAGTGATCGTACGTCCCTTTCGAATTGACCCTTTACAACTCCAACGACGGTGCTACCTACTCACTAATAGTGGGATAGCACTGTTTAAAGGAAGCGAGAACAGAAACATTCCTTTTTTCGAGTAGGTAGATGCTAGTAGGTACTTGCTCATAATAAACTTTTCACACCATACACTTTTCAAACAAAGTTTTCAAAAACACTTCGTAACACTCTTGAGGATTGATACAAGGGTTAAAACGAAGTAAAACAAAAACTTTTCAAAACACACAAACACGGAAGCAATTTCAAAATGATGAGCAAGTACCTAAGAGCCCGTAGAAAACTACGGATAGAAAGGGTGCTAATACCTTCCCTTTCTATAATCTACCCCCCGTACTCAAAATCTCGAAGAAAGGAATTTTTCTGTGCTTTTTTCCTTTCCAGTTGGATAAAATAAAAGTCGGTGGCGACTCTTGCTTACTGCGACATTTTGCAAACACAAACGCAAAACGCAAACCAGCATTTTCCTAAAACAGTCGGTTCTGCCACCGTATCACAGATTCATATGGGATAGGACCAGGCAGGCAAATAACCATTGGAGCAACAACTTGCTTACTATGGTACTCTATCTCTATAGGAGCGGGAACACCAAAACATAACACAATAACATTCACCCCTTCTTCAGAATATTTAGACATCACAGAATTATTACCGGAGAACATATATTCATCTGAAGAAAAGAACCCATCAGCAAAAACATATTCATCATTTGACATGGTCTCGACCGAGCAAACTTCAATCACATTAACTCCATTGTAATCATCTATATTTCCTGTGACTTTTATAGTACCATTATCTAACAACAATTGAATGCATCTTCTCACGATAGAACAACCACGAGAATCCTTACAGCAAATATGACAAGACCCATAATGGTGTTCTTCTTGGCCATCCATGTGACAGAATGTAGCGTGCAGTTGTACCAAATCATCATTCATATAATTCACATCAAAAATTTGGAATTCACCGGGAAACCCATAAACCATATTCACATTTTCTTAGTACTCTTCCCTTGGCCTGATTATGTAGATAAGACCTTCGTTCATCATCTCTTGAAGATCAGCTCTTATTTTATCACACCCTTGGATATCTGTACTGCAAATACTGCAATCATCATGGTCGTGCGTATAATAGATGAATTCACAGAGATTAGCATGCATCTTTACTAAATCCCCTCTAACCAGGTTGATATAAAAAATTCAGAAGTCCCCAGGATAACCAGCAACCATATTCACAGTAGTTGTACTTTCATTCTTGGGTAGTGGATTATCCTTCACATTAGGACCAACATCTTTAAATGATAGGAGGCCAGATCTCACCATCTTCTGTACTTCAGACTTCAAGGAATAACAATTTTCGATGTTGTGCCCTGGGGCTCCTTGATGAAAAGCACAAGTTTGATCCGCCTTATAATACCATGGTAAAGGTGAAGGTATAGCAGGGGGAGGCCTAGTCTGAACCAATTTCTTCCGAATCAAATCCAATAATAACTCTGCATAGCTCATTGGAATAGAGTCAAAAGCTTCTCTCTTATGACCTTGCCCTTAATTTCCCCGAGGAGGTGGCCTCTGATAGGCAACAGTAGTCGGAGCTACATTGACAACTGGAGTTACAGAAGCAACTTATTGTTGGTATCGATGATGTCTTCTTTGTGGTTTAATCTTCCTTTCTTCAACAATAGTATTTGTTTCAATTTCTTTCTTTCTAGAAAACTCGTATGATGACTTCTTTGTTCCTTCGTCTTTTGTCAAGCGTCCTTCCCTAACAGCTTCTTCTAGACGAACACCCATGCTTACCATCTCAGTGAAATCACTCGGTGCACTGGCGACCATCCTTTCATAATAAAATGATCCAAGGGTTTTCAGGAAGACCTTGGTCATTTCTTGTTTTCCCATCGGAGGTACCACCTAGGCAGCTATCTCGCGCCAATGCTGCACATATTCTTTGAACGACTCCTTGTCTTTCTAATCCATTTCTCTCAATTGGTCACGGTCAGGCGACATGAACATATTATACTTATACTGCTTGATGAAGGATTTACCTAGATCATTGAAGGTGCGAATATTTCTACTTCCCAAACCCATATACAACTTCAAAGCGGCACCGGTTAAACTATTCTGGAAGAAATGAATAAGCAAACGCTGATCATCAGTATGGGTGAACATCTTTCTGATATACATCACCAGGTGGTCACAAGGACAAGAGTTGCCCTTGTACCTCTGAAATTTCGGCACTTTAAACTTCATTGGCACCATTACGTTAGGTACTAAGTGGAGTTCACTGACGTTCTATCCGAATAATTATTTTCCCCAAAGAGCCTTCATTTCCTTCTTCATCTTATTGAATTGGTCCTGAAAGTCATCCAATCGGTCATAAAAACTCACACTTTCAACCGGTGAGGGAACGAGACGATAAACTTCATCATTAACAAATGGTATAGCATTCACCGTAGGAGGTGCAATATAATGAATATCTTTTTTAGCAACATGAGTAACATGCACCATATAAGGTGAAGGAATAGTAGCAGCTTGAGCAAATGGAGCAACTTGAGCATCAAGGCTGTAACCTTCTGGCATGAAATTTTCAGGCATTCCCCACGGGTAACCTTGAGGCATACGGTTTTGAACAGCAGTAACTGGAGTAACAAAAATGGGAATTGACGAAACTTCAGAATCAACCGTTATTTGTTATGGCTGAGCAATATGAGGAGAAGGAGGAGTAAGTGGTGGCTGGTTCTGAGCAGCCACCAACGATTCCATCAAAGCAGTCATATTAGCCATACTAGCCTTCAAAGCAGTAATTTCTTCATGCAGTTCGCAATTCTCTTGTTCAAGATTCTCCATTTTCTTCCTGGAATTATCCCGAGTATTATACTGGTGAGACAACTTGCTTTTAAACGAAGTAGAGAAACTTAGTAAGACACTTGGGTATGAACAAAGATGCAAAAAATATGTACTGAATGATGCATGATATGTAATGCATTATTTATCATTATTAATATTTCAAGGAACTCAAAGGATTATAGACGATTTGCGAATATCAAAGTACTAACACATTTTAAAATACTGAAAATTTCATTATAACTTCAGAATGGATTACAACTTTCAATAATCCTAGGTACAAGAGAATAAAGATAGAATCTAAAATCCTAAGGAGCCAAAGTTGATGAAGATCTTTCCACACGCTGACGCTTTTCCCATGAGTCTTGCAATCTGAGCCTTCAACTGCTTGTTCTCTTCTGCATACCTGTCGATGACTTCTTTCCAATCACCAGAGTCAGAAAGTGAGCAACTAGGTCCTGAGTGATCTCTAGAGAAAAATAAATCATCTTTCTTCTCCATCATCTCCATAGCACGACTCTCAAGAATCTCGATCAAGTCATCCTTCTCTTTCAATTTTGTTTGGTAAGACACCTCTAGATTTTGACACTTGTTCTTCCATGCTTCCTTCTCCTGCTGCATCCTAACCAGGGCAAGCTGAAGTTCTTCCACATCATCTAAAAGGGGAGGAGTAGTCTTCTCAAACATATCAGGTATAGTTTTCATGAGAATATGGCATCTTTAATTGAATTTCCCTTGCTTGTACCCAACGGAGATGAGGCTCCAAAGAAACAATTCCTCTTGGTCCCAAATCTTTTCTACTCTTCTGATGAATATGGCGCCAAGCCTTTACAATTTCTTCCTTAGCTTCCTTATGATCCTCTCCTTCTTTGAGAAAGAAACCACTCAGATGAATAGTATTTGGCTTGTCTCTCATCGAATATCCAAATTGACGACGTGCAAGAACGGGATTGTAGTTAATTCCTCCCTTTGTACCAAGAAGAGGTATATTGGGGAAACTACCACAACTATCGATAATCTCCACATCATAATAAGCCTGATGATACCAAACAATGTCAGAATGAGTGAGAGTCATAATCTTCGGAGTCCAACGAGGTTCCTTCTTGATCTCCCAGAAAACATCAGACCGAGGTAAGTGAGAAATAAACCATTGATATAATAATGGCGTGCAACAAATGATCATCCATCCATGGTAAAAATCTCGAAGATGAATGAAATAATAAGTATCTCCCAATAATATAGGAACTGGTTTCTTAATCAAAAAGATCTTGATGGCGTTGGCATCCACAAATTTGTCGACATTAGGAAATAAGAACAACCCATAGGCAAGCAAATCAAAGATAACCTCAAAAGCAATTGTACTCTTCATCCTAGCAAAGTAGCAAGCTTTCTCTAATAAAAACTGAGCGGGTAATTCTCTGATTCCTCTTTTGGTAGTCATGTTAGCCTCAATCTCAGACTTCTCCAAATGAATCATGGCAACAATCTCATGAGACTTGGGCTCTCCCTCTAAACCGGTGAAAGGAACACGATCGATAACAGGTAAATTCAGTAGGTAAGAATACTCCTCTAATGTAGGCATCAACTGATAATCAGGGAAAGTAAAACATCGATACAATGGATCATAGAACTGGATCAAAGTAGAGAGAATATCCTCCTTCATCCCAAGCTTCATAAGAGACACGATAGATCCATACTTCTTTCGAAAATCTGTAGAACTCTCGATCTCGAGAATCAGACTCATCAATTCATCTATCTTATGATCCTTGAAAATGTACTTCCGAGTCTTTCTTTTTCCAGAATCCATGGTCAAAAGGTACCTGAGATATTTGCAAAAAGTCAACTTTAAGTCCCTTGAAACAAATATTTTAAAGGATGCTCATGGGTGCATAAATGCATGATACAACAATCACACACAAGATTACAAACATGGAGGTTCATAAGTTCGACGTCACGAGCATGAGGTCAAAGGTACTACCCACAAGATATAGACTAATAGTTTATCACCTTCCGAACAAGGTTCTAAAAAGTTCTCAGAGTCTACACTATTTGTTGTGTCGATTGAACACCTTATCATTATTAGTTTAATTTGTGATAAGTATGATTTTTAAAGAATGCCATAAACATAGTTATTTTAGTTTTAAGGTAAACTTGTAAAATTAATTATTTTAGCTTTAAATAATAGTATAAATTAAGATAAAAGATAGGAAACTAGATAATGTAAAACTGACAATAGCAAAAGGAATTATAGTGTCGAACTAATCAATTACAAGACAGCTACTTATAGTGAACTAGCAAACTAATCAATTACAAGACAGCTACTTATAATAAACGGAGCAAAACTACCCCAAAATCAAACCAACTATTAGTTAGGTAACAACAGATTTAACTATAATAAACTTATATTAGAGAATTTCTTTCACACCTAGTAGTCTTTTTCTACCTCTGTAGTAAAAAGCTTAAAATATTTTCAGAATTCATAAGTGCACTTACAAACGCACCATTAATATAATTTTTTAGATTTATTTCGCATATACACTTGCGAAATCACATATTAGAAAATAAATTTGTAGATGAATATACGAATTAAACCTTATATTATATATTTTTTTTAATATTTAAGACTAATTTCCATGTGCACTTGCAAAATCACTTATTAGAGATGAATTCGCAAATGTATATGCAAATTAAATTTGTGCTTTTTTTTTTTTTTAATATTTAAGATTAATTTGCATGTACACTTGCGAATTGTGCAGAAACATACAGACAAATTGTTTACACCCAAAAGACATGGAAAAAATAAATAATTATAATATTTATTATACAGATCTCATTTTTATGTGATAATTATTGGTAATTATTATTTCTATTTTTTATTTGTTTACTTTATAATAAATAAAGTAATTATTAGGTATATTTACAAAACAAAATGGCCCTACTTTTCTGTTCCAAAATAAATCTATTATAATATTCATTTTAATTAAATAAATTGTTACAGATTTAATATTTTTTAGAAAGATGAATAAATTTATTAATTTACTTTAAAAGTGTTTTAATTATAACAGTAAGACTATTTAATATGTAAATTAAAAAAAAAAAAGTTTGTTAGTTGTCTAATACAATTTATATTTTAATTAAAATTTACAAGAAAGTGATCATGATAACAATATAAATATTTAATAATATATTAATAAATTATGATTGTCTAGAATATCACTTTTTATTTACTTTCTAAAATATATAAAATAATAAATTATTTTTAATTATAAGAAATTAAACATACATGAAATGATTAAAAATGTTTATAATAAGATAGGATTAGAAATATTGAGTTCTTTCTATTTATTAATTATTCTAATTTAATCACCCTAATTTATTTCTATTTGTTAATTACTCTAATTTAGTCACCCTAATTTAAAGATTTAAAAGATTATTAACAATTATGATCTCTATTTAATAGTTTTTTAGAGAATGGAAGGTGTTATAAATCTTTAAAAAATATATTTATGTAATTGAGTCATTGATGAAAAATTCACTCTTTTCTTATTTTCTTTATACTTTTAAACCTTTGCAAAAAGGAAAATTATTTAAAATGATAATTATTGGCAAAAACGAACTATTACTACATAACTTCTTTAAACCTTTGCAATACCTTCGAACTATTGTGAAAAAATATATCAATATTAATTATGACAAA
The DNA here is from genome assembly GCA_948472305.1 of Vicia faba. Classification (NCBI taxonomy): domain Eukaryota; kingdom Viridiplantae; phylum Streptophyta; class Magnoliopsida; order Fabales; family Fabaceae; genus Vicia; species Vicia faba. The sequence goes on along the minus strand of OX451741.1, from coordinate 1,516,835,558 downwards.
ATTATAACATTTATATAAAGAATAAGTAAGATGTGAATTATTGTATTGCATGATATAACAACAGTAAATAACTATACTCATACAATTACAAAATGCACATATAATATTATGTGAATTAAATCTACTCTATTTTTAATTCATCTTTCTAATTATTACTTATCATAATTAAATCTTATAATTAACTTTCAGTCCCAAAAACAATCATCTAACGTGTGACAGCCAAAACATTTATTCAGATATAGAAAGAGAAATTTCACAAATGCACTTGCTAATTCAAATATTAAAACGTGCAAAATAGGTGTCTTCACAAATACACTTGTGAAACATACAAAACATGCTGATATGTATATTCCCAAGTGCAATTAAGAGTATTTTTGAGTTTTCAATGGTAAAAATCATCACTACTAAGTGGAAAAAAAAACTCCCTTACATTACCAAACAAAAGCTCTCCAGCACTGTACAATTCTATACATTGAAAAGAACAGCCACTACGTGGATTTAATTCAAAGAATTAAAAAGAGAAAGCTATCATAAACTCAACACACTGAACAACAACACTAAAAGAGAATACAAAAATTAAAATCAAATGAATGAAATGAATATGGTGGACCAACAGCAAAAAAGATTTATGATGTACATCTTACTACCAAAGGCGACCCTGTTTTTTCAGCATGGAATGCCTTCACCAAAGACACAAACTGCAAAAGGTTATCTTTCGAGAACCACCGAAGCTTTAATTTCAGAGAGCCTGGGGCCGAGTCTCCATGACTGACCGTTACAAGGTTCATTTGGGTAGAGGGATAAAAGTCTGTCAAAGAACATTTCAGATCTAAAGTAACACAGAAGCTATCACCAACCCCAATCACCTGCAAAGTAACATTTCAGACCTTTTTTTTTATTGTTCCTAATGTCAGGTATTTTCTGCATCACATAGCCTCAGAAAATACTCACCATCTCAGTAATGTCAGCAATGGAGCAGCATGAATCGATTCTGTAATATGGAGACACAGCAGCATCTGATGAAAATGAATACAGTTGCTTGATATCTTCAATGCATAAAATTATATAACCTCCTGTCACAAACAACGATCTTGACAGCCATGATTCTTCTGTAAGTGTAAAAGACAGAGGATAGCTTTATCTCTATTAAGTGATGACTAAAAAAAGAGTATAAATACCCTTGCATTTTTTAATTAAAGAACATATTTTAAAGACTTACATATTCAGTACAATTAATAGTGACATGTAGTTTCTTAAACCTTCTCAAGGTTGTCAACCAAACGAGCTATGCATCGTTTCAACCATCTAAGAAAACAACCTCTTGAGGAATAAAAAAATAGCATTCATACCATAGTTCCGAGAAGTATTTAATAAAATTTAATGTTTTAGAATTCAGAACAGTAATTTAATCTCGAAGACTTTATGACTAAAATAAATGAGAAATGACAACGGTTATTTTTAGTAGAATAGAACATAAAGGAAAAAAAAATATGTAACTTAAATTACAATTACTAGAGAGAAGCTCACCATTGCCATTCTTACAACAGATGAGCACCATTGCATACTGATATATGCTGAAATTTGAACCACCACATATTTGGTGGCTAAACAACTCAACCTGGACCTGCTCCAAACTGCCATTTAAATTTCCAAAACCACAGTCTATTACAGAAGGAAAAATTGAAAATAGAAAGGAGCTGATCATAAATCATAACTATAGAGGAATTTTGATATCAACGCCATCGAACTTTTCAAAAATAAAAATATGTCAGGCATTTCCACCCAAATTAATAATTTACAATGCAAAGAAAACTACCTTCTTAATGAGCATTTAGCATTTCCATCATATGAATCAAACACGTGTATGGTACATAGTAACTCTCTTGACATTTCAATGCTTCTTGTTACAAAAAGATACGTTTTTCCACCCTCAAAATTTACCCTGATGAGCCAAAAGAATCACAGTTAAAAATTACTACTTTAGTTAATGTAAATTTACAAGTCCACTAACCTTAACACCTGAAGGCCCATTCCAACAAGCACCTCCCGAACTTCTTCCAATTTGTGGCAACTCAAGACTCTCAATAGTGCCCCTAGCATATTTAAGAGGGTTTTTAAAAGCAATAAAAGCAACCGAGTGGCAACAAAACTTTCTAATCCATTTTGTTGAAATTAACATGGCTTCTCTATGTTGTTGAACTAATAAGAGGTACTTAAAAAGTGGTGTTCCTTTTTCAAGCTGTAAAAGGGATAAAATATTGGCAGTTTGGCGGTATTATAATCCTTATTCAAAGTTAGAGGAAGTGAAAATTGAGCATTGTAAGCACCAAATAAGATATTTGTAGAATTGATTTTAAAAAATTAATAATGAAAGGATTTCAAATAATGTATGTTTAGGAATGATACTTTAAAAATTAGCTTTGGTGAACTTTTTGTTTGGACAAGATATAATCATATAAGAGATATAGTAACCAAAATAATGCTATATGATAAAGAGATGAATAAATGAGGGTATTGTGGTCATTCATCACTTCATATTTGAACATTGGAAAGTTAAACAAGAAGAACGTTGTTGGAAAGTATCATCTATTAGGGGAGAGTAATTATGTTAGTTTCCTCATTCTTAGATTCCACGTTTATGATTTCCTCTTCCAATATACATTCCTGGATTACTATGTAAATCTTGTACGTATATATGAATGGCTGTGTTGAGGACTTTCTCAAGCAACTCGGTAAATTGTTTGAGAAAGGAAGGCCTCCCATCGTGAGGACTAATATTAGGAAAATGACCTGTGAAAATAGGAATGAGAAATTTTCCGAATGTGCTTGAGTGAGTAAAGCACTCAGCAACTTTGATATTTATACACACTATATAATTAATTACATATTATCATTTTCTGAATGTGCTTGAGTGAGTAAAGCACTCAGCAACTTTGATATTTATACACACTATATAATTAATTACATATTATCATTTTCTGAATGTGCTTGAGTGAGTAAAGCACTCAGCAACCTTGATATTTATACACACTATATAATTAATTACATATTATGTTTACAAGAAAAAATAAATAATAATCCAACTCCCTAAATGCATGAATCTAAATATACAGGAACCTAAGACTTAAATGCTCATTTTAGTGGAAAACATACAATTTATTTTTTCTATTTCCAATTAGATAAAAGGTTATAAAAAGAAGGATTTGTAACCTAGTTTGGCACGGTTCAAGATGTAGAAGTCTAGGGCTTGTCAAAGGTGAACCATCCGGTTTGTGGGATGGTCGTGCTCCTCCCAAAGTCTGTAGGTAAGGGTTGAGTATTGTTCTTGGAGGAAGCTGTGAAGTAACTCCAAGTTCTCATCTTAGTTAGGAGTAAAGCTAACAAATGGCAGAGTTTGGCTTTGAGTTCTTAGCTAGGTTGTCATGGGAGAGTGTCTTCCGAATTTTTGTCTGTGTGATCAGAATACAGGTGATAGGCCATCGAAACAGTAACTGGGATATTGACTATTAGACATCATTGCGATGGTTGGAAGTGAGATGGTGATATCTCATATCTAGGGAGGACCTAGGTAGAAGTTGTATTGGGTAGGGATTAAGTGAGGGGTTGTAAACTTGGAATTAATTTAGCTCCAAATTGATACTACTGATAGTGGATTTCCTTCCTGACTTGGTAGCCTCCAGAGTAGGTGTTGTTGTCACCGAACTGGATAAACAATTACGTGTTGTGTGTTTTTACTTTGCAGTATTGTGCTTAAATGTCATATGCTTTGCCTGCTGTTTTTGTTAGACCAGATGTCTCAACATTCTCTTAGGACATCTGGTGTCTTACTTACCAGAATTTCAATTGGTATCAGAGCAGGCATCCTGTTCATTTTTCTGGGTGAGATCCTAGGGAAGATACTTTCTGATTATAGGCAAGGAGTATACTGAAAAGTTGCTTGAATTTGAATAAGTTCATATTGTGGTTTGAACGGTCCCTAGAAATGGATGGTGGACTGTTCGTGACAGGGTGATTGGACCTGTCTGTTGTTGCCAGGCATGTAGCTTTAGTGGAAGAGTTGCTGTATGGTTTGATTTATTTTCAAACCTAACCTATTGCACCTATAGAGTTATGGTTGTTCAAAGGTTGATGTATGCCTGAAGGAGGTTGAGGAGTTTTCTGGTTTGTGTGCATCTATTTATATATATCTGATGGAAAACTCATGGTGGTGTGTTGAGGCTGCAACCCTCTATTCTCTTTTGAAGGTGAATCCCAGGGTGTGGTGATGGTGATACTTGAAGAGTGGTTCAACTAACTTGTTAGAGATGCCAACGATACTTAAGGGTGATCTCCACTCATAAAGGCGCTCATGTATGAGTTTGTTGAAAAGAGATCTGGAAGAAGTTGGGAGCAATTTATTTTTGTTTTCAATCCTAAAAAGCCAATCTCCAGGCTTCGATAGAGGATCTCTTGGTTTGTTCCTTAAAAAGGAAACTGCTGTCCTACCAGATGTTGGAACATCTGACAAACGAATTGTGCAAAATTCTGTTGAAAAAAAGTAAGACACTACAGATGCTTGGGTGCTAAACAAATGTGTATTAATTACATCTGTTTGTAACCTACTCCTGATCTGGAAGAGGAGGCATTTGTGTGTTGTGTCTAAGAAGTTTTCATCTTAGACATGTATGTAGATCAGGACACAATCAACATACTGATCACTCATTAGATTAGTTTCTTTCTGATCTAAGTGAGTTAGAATGCAGTGGGTGTAATTTGTGGAAGTTTGATAAAGATATCTAATCTAGATACTTTATGCATGGAGGTCAAGCTCAAATGTCCAGAACATTTTTCTCAAGACGTCTGAAAGATCCTTCTGATCAAAGGAGACAAAGTTATGGAATATGTTATTTTTTTTGCCATAAAATAGATTCTAGTTTAGAGAAGTGATAGACTTATCACAGGATGTTCAGCTACTGTATGATTCTCAAGTAATTCTTAGTAATTAATAAGGAGGAGTCCTTAATCTGAAGCTAGAAGAACTTGAAGGAGTGTCGGACATAATGTCTTAACATCTTTATATTGAGAATTTATTTTTCTCAATATGTCTGGTGGTACTTTTCATAGTTACGATGGAGGTTGTCTACTCTAACTTGGTACAATTATCAAGTTTATGAGAGCATGAAACTCTTGCTCTATTGGAAAAGTCTTCCAAAGGATGGTAAGCATTGGAGACACATTAACCGAAATTATGTGGTTAATGGGTGTCTGCACTTCGGAATATCGTCCAAATCACCTAGGATGGACATTTCAACTGAAGCAAGGAGGGGATACTATTTTGGAATCAAAGAATTATGGTTCCCTGGTATTTACATGAGGTTTCTCCTTTTGCTTGGGTTCACTTATGTGGTGTCCTCACATAATGAATCAGTGGTAGTACAAGAATTAAAAGGGATCCTTGTGCTTTGAAGAAACAGACTTCTCTGAACAGTCTGTTGGTAAAGAACAGTTAATGTCATTAAAGTCTGCTCCAGATACCTGTTAGAGGGAATCTCCTCAATAGGTGCAGAAGGATGGCATCCAAACATCTCATAGTCAGACAAGAGGTCTGTACATTGTGCATATGAGATATGGTCTTTGAAGGTTGATCAATTATTGGTGGTTGATCCTCTTACACCCCTTGCAAGAGTGGTAGGTTGTTATGGAAGTCATCTCCAGAAACATAGCAAGATCCTGAGTGTGTTATTAATGTCGGAACTGATGTCTGAACATCACTCAGTTCTCTACTTCCCAAGCTAAGGAAGTGTATTGATCTCAGGATGGGATTAAGGGTCAAGCCACCGACCTAATATGGAATGGCTAGCATGACTACAGGTTACATTGAAGAATCCACTTATTCTAAGTGGTGTAAATAAAGTCATGTGTTGTTGCATCTATTAGAGGTAGTCTTATCAGCCGACTATACCTATATGGGAAGCTTAATGAAAGAAGAAGGAAACATCGTATGTGGCTTATGTGAAGATGAGCATATAACTGATGATAAAAGACCTTGTCAAGGTACTTATCTGATGTGTTTGTGCAAGTCTGCTTTCTGAACTCTAATTGCCAGGAAATGATTAAAGCTGCAGTGGTGATATTTCTTTTTATGAGCTTCTTGAAAGACCTTATGCACAATATGTCCTTTGGATGATGGACCAAGAACCAGAGGAAGTGGGTTTTGTGCTGATGTTCCACATAATGTCCTAACATCATGGTTATGGGTCTCGATGAAGATGCTTGGGATTGTGTAATTCATTGCTCAAGCATTATGTTCAGAAGTGGTTTTTCTGATTATGAGGATTAGATTATGGAGACTCTAATCCTGCCAACGGTAGTATGCTTGGGCGTATTCATAACAACTATGTTGAAGACTCCATTAGTATCAGCAACTACTAGTGGATGTAAAGGCAGAAGAATGAAGTCAGATACTGAAGTTTGATCAGGTGGTTTTCTTCTGTTGCAAGTCACTCTACAAGAGACTGGGTTGAAACTGGATCTTAGTGAAGCTTTTAAGCAAACTAAAAAAAATTTAGCTTGTTAGTGACTTCACACCATGTATGCATGACATCTTGCTCATTCAAAAGATCATGATACTTTGTGTAGATGCTCAAGGATACAAATCAGAGGTGTCCTTGTAAGATTGACTCTATTGAGGGAGTCATGCTCAGAAGGTATGTGAAGAGAAGATCTGTCACTATGAAAGAATTAAGACTTTCATATGCCTTCTTCTAATGCTCAAGCCTTCATCTTCAGCTGAAGCATTAGTTATACATGACAAAGGGAGTCATGTTGGTATCTGTAGATTGTTGCTGCAATGGTACATATATTGTCTAGCCAGAGTACTGTTCAAACTTGTGAAGATTTTATGCCTCTTATGATGGAATGATGTTAAACGACATGTTGAGACATTATGAAGTTATTGGTAATCTTAACAAGGCAAGGTTTATTCTAGCCATGTAAAGTTGGGTGATTAATCACAAGTTCACTTATCTCTCATGTGTTTAATGGTTGAGACTTGGAGAATTTATTTTTCTAAGAGTCTTTATTATGGAGAGATGTCACAAATGTGATATTCTGATATCTTAGTGTGCGTCATTAAGTCTAAGTGAAAGAAGAACACTTAGAATCCAATAGGAACAAGTGGGCAATCTGGTGAAGCATCCCTGATTGATGGGAGAAGATGAGTTGATCACATGCTATAAAGAGACAATGTCTGACTGAATGTCAGGACATTATTCAAGACATGTTCCTGCATGATCAACAAATGGGTGGTGTGGCCAGCGTGATCAAACACGTGGCTGAAAAACAGGGGGAGAAAAATATGTATGTCTATGCATGTGTATATATCAGAAATAGCTAGCATTCAAAGCTATTTTTTGCAGTGCACAGTGATTTTTGAAGTTTTCTCCTCAAATAATGTTTCCTTTTGAGCAAGATTGTTGCTACAATTAAGGATAGTTATTTCCCAAGTAAAATCTCAGATATTTATAGAGGTTTCTTCTTACCTCTATAACCCTGTGAACATTTGTTGTGTCCATAGTCCTTATGACTTTTGTTCGGGTTTGGGTGTGTTGTACTTGGGTCTGGTATTGTGAAGGTTTCCTCTGTCAAGTTTTGACTAAAAAAGGGGAGAAAGAAGAATTAGCTCAGATGTTGATTCCACAGGTGGTTGTCCTTGTTGTACACAGATGTCGGATATAGATGTCGATCCTACTTCTGTGACATATTTTGTGACCTGTGATCTGAGTTATAAACACAGTTGTGACCTGTGTTCTGAGTTGCTAGAAGTGGTGGCGGGTTTGAAATTAAGTTTCCTCTTATGCTCAAAATGGAGTACATAAGGATTCTCTTATTCCACCATTGGTCTTCAGTGATGAGAACTGGTTCCTGGTTTGAGGGAGAGTATTGGTCATCTTCTTCCTCGTATGCACTAAATGACTTCAGGGCTTTCTATTCTCCAATCATGAGGTTGTTGTTCGTTGGTGTACAAGTATGCTGCAATGGAGCTCATTCAGAATGCTAAAATAAAGATGTCGAACAAGATGTTCTAACAATATATATAACTGAAGATGTTCTCCATGTTCATGCACACAGTAGCTACTGGTGGCTACTAATAGTTGAATATTGTTGTAATCTCCTGGTTGTAATTGTTATTTATTTGTTTTAACCAAAATTTACCAAAGGGAGAGATTGTTAGTTCTCTTGTTTTAGTATTGACATTAATTTTTGTAAAACAAATAATAGCAGCAATAAGGTTAAACAGGATGTATATACTTGCTAAAAAGAACAGGTACAGCAAGAAGTCCTATCGAAGATTGGAATATGTTGTGATGAAAAATTCTCATCATCTGGAACAACATGTCGTATAAGATGTCCTATGAAGGAGCATTTGACATCGCGCCAGAGCTGAAGATTAGTTAATTCTGTTATGATTTAGCTTATACAGAATATTTACGGAATATTATGCAATCCTATGTGGCGTTAATTGATACAAGTCTTGGAAAACCAGTCAGAATATTTGAAGAATATTCAATTCCTAAATATGGAGATTATTTAGGAAATAAACAATTGAAGACCTTACTTGGGACAGAAGTTTCTGCTAGTTTGTTGCACGTGATTTGCTGTGATTGAAGACCCAAATCCAGTTGGGTAAAAGGTTATAAAAAGAAGGATTTTAACCTAGTTTGGCACGGTTCAAGATGTAGAAGTCTAGGACTTGTCAAAGGTGAACCACCCGATTTGTGGGATGGTCACCATGCTCCTCCCGAACCCTGTAGGTAAGGGTTGAGTACTGTTCTTGGAGGAAGCTGTGAAGTAACTCCAAGTTCTCATCTTAGTTAGGAGTAAAGCTAAAAAACGGCAGAGTTTGGCTTTGGGTTCTTAGCTAGGTTGTCATGGGAGTGTGTCTTCCGGAATTTTGTCTATGTGATCAGAATGTAGGTGATAAGTCATTGAAACAGTAACTGAGATGTAGACTGTTAGACATCATTGCGATGGTTGGAAGTGAGATTGTGATATCTCATATCTAGGGAGGACCTACGTAGAAGTTGCATTGGATAAGGATTAAGTGAGGGGTTGTAAACATGGGATTAGTTTAGTTCCAAATTGATACTATGATAATGGATTTCCTTCCTGACTTAGTAGCCCCCAGAGTAGGTGTTATTGTCACCGAACTGGGTAAACAATTGTGTGTTGTGTGTTTTTACTTTTCAGTATCTAATGCTTAAATGTCATATGCTTTGCCTGCTGTTTTTGTTAGACCAGATGTCTCGACATTCTCTTAGGACATCTGGTGTCTGACTTACCAGAATTTCACAGCCCACTATCAAGTTTCTTCTTAATGAAGTGTCTATCAACCTCAATATGCTTAGTTCGGTCATGTTGAACTGGATTATGTGCTATATTGATAGCTGACTTATTATCACAGTAGAGTTTCATGGGTCCTTCCCATCTGATTTTCAAATCTTCTAAAATAATTTTAAGCCAAAGTAATTCACAAATGCCTTGTGCCAAGGCTCGAAATTCAGCTTCTGCACTAGAACGGGCTACTACATTTTGCTTCTTACTCCTCCAGGTCACAAGATTTTCTCCAAGAAAGGTACAGTACTCTGTAGTGGATCTTCTATCAACAATTGAACATGTATAATCTGCATCAGTGTAGGCCTCAAGGGTTGTATTTCCATCTCCTTTGAACAAAATTCTTCTTCCTGGAGTTCCCTTAAGATACTGTAGGATTCTATGACCTGCTTGTAAATGGTCTTCTTTAGGACAGTGCATGAACTGACTAACCATACTTACAGCATATGCAATATCAGGTCTAGTGTGAGACAAGTTAATCTCCCAACTAGACGTTAATACATTTCTTTATCTAGTGCAACATCTTCCTTTCTATTACTCAGTTTAAGATTTAGATCCATAGAAACGCTCGCGTTTACACGCTGTTTTTCCTGTATCTTTGAGTAAATTTGAAATGTATTTTTGTTGAGATATAAAAATTCCTTTTCGGGAATGTGCCACCTCGATTCCCAAGCAGTACTTCAGCTTTCCAAGAGTTTTTATTTCAAACTCCTTAGGCAAACACTAACTCGAGATTTGTTGCTCCTTTCAATCATCTCCTGTCATTATAATGTCATCTACATATACTAACAGAACTGTTACTCCCCCTTGTGGCGAGTGTTTGATGAACAAGGTGTGATCCTCTTGACTTTGCTTGTACCCAAAAAATGTCATAACCTTAGTGAATCTTCCAAACCATGCTCGAGGTGATTTTTAGACCATATAACGCCTTTTTCAACCTGCAAACAGTATTTTCAGGCACATTTTTTCATACCCAGGTGGTACCTGCATATAAATCTCATCTTCGAGTTCCCCATGTAAGAAGGCATTCTTCACATCAAATTGTTGTAAATCCCAACCATAATTGGCAGCAAGTGACAAAATTACTCTCACTGTATTCATCTTCGCAACTGGAGAAAATATCTCTGAATAGTCAATTCCATAGGTTTGTGTAAACCCTTTGGCAACCAACCTGACTTCATATCTTTCGATTAATCCATCAGCCCTATATTTTACTGTGTACACTTATTTGCATCCAACCGACTTCTTTCCGTCTAGTAAAGTCACTAACTCCCAAGTTTCATTCTTCTTCAATGCGTCCATTTCGATATTCATGGCTTGCTTCCATTTTTCATCAGAAAATGCCTCAGAAACATTAGTAAGTATGGAACTAGCATTTAGGTAGGTAAGGAAGGCTCTATGGGTAGGTGAGAATTTTTCAAAAGAAAGACAGTTTGAAAAAGGATATAAAGGTTGTTTGGTGCATGTTCTGATACCTTTTCTAATAGCAATTGGAAGGCCTAGGTCATCATCTATTGTTTGGGTCATCATTTTATCTTGTAATTCAGAAGAATTAATTACCTCATTCGAAGGAGTCGAGTCACACTCTTGAACTTGTATCGATTCAGGAATGGCCTTTGCCTTTCTCATGTAAATCAGATTCTTTTCATATCTTACATCCGCTTCAGGTCCAAGTTCAGCAAGTGGTGTATTTGATTGATTTGACTCAACTCCTAGTTCTTCAGCCTCAGATGGGTCTGATATAAGTGTGTTTAACTCAGGACCAAAAAGATTGGGTCTATTTGACTCTAAACGGGAAGAATTAGGTGAATTTGACTCGAGACCAAAGAGATTGAGTGTATTTGACTCATGACTAGAATGACCAAATGTATTTGACTTAATACTAGACAGAATGAGTGTATTTGACTCAAGACCAGAAAGATCGAGATTTTCAAGCTTATCTTCCTTAAAATTCTCCCCCCGAAGATAAGGTTGAGTGAAGTACGGTTCCTCCTCATGAAAGGTAACATCCTACGACACGAAAAACTTTTTAGATGGAGGATGGAAACACTTATATCCCTTTTGAGTAGAGGAATACCCGACAAAAACACATCTTAGGGCTCTAGGGTCGAGTTTTTTTCTGTCTTGACTATACACATGGACAAATGAGACACCCAAAGATTCTAGGTTTAAGATTACTACTTACTGACAAATTTGGATAGAAGGAAGAAAGAACATCCATAGGACTCTTGAATCCTAATACTCTAGAGGGTAATTGATTAATAAGATATGTTCTAGGGAAAACAGCCTCCCCCCATAAATATTTTGGAACATTTTGATGAAAAAATAGTGTTCGGGTTTGGTCTAATAGATGCCCATTTTTCTTTTCTGCAATTCTATTTTGTTGTGGTGTCTTAACACAAGACTCATGGACAATTCCCTCTTTTTGATAAGTAAGAACATGATTGAAGTACTCTTTTCCATTATCAGACCTAAGCTCCAAATTGATCTTTAATCATGTAGAAGAACTTTAGAAAAACAGTACTGACGTCAGACTTGTTTTGGAGTAAAAACATCCAAGTAACCCGGGTACAATCGTCTATAAAAGTAACAAACCACCTAGCACCCGTTACATTTGGATTGGTTGAGGGACCCCAAACATCTGAATGAATAAGATAGAAGGGGAAAAGGCTTCTTTTGTTGTTTAATGAAAACGGTGAACGCTCATGTTTAGCAAACTCGCACACATCACAATGAAGACTTTCAATATCTACCTTATTGAATAAAGATGAAAACAAAACTTTAACGACTCCAAAAGAAGGATGACCTAATCGACAATGAAAATTTTTTCCTTTTTAGAGAGTAATGACTCTGACATAAATGAGTGAGACAAATGAATTTTTGTACACTGATCTGGTTCTTCAAGATAGTAAAGGCCATTCTTTTCTCTAGCACGTCCAATTGTCTTTCCCGACTCCTTATCCTGAAATATACAACAATCATTATGAAAAATAACACTACAGGATAAATCATTTGTAAGTTTTTGTATGGAGACAAAGTTCATTGATAGTTTTGGAACATGGAGGACCCTTTTTAGGGTTATAGAATGATTTATTTGGATATTTTCAATGTCCGCTACAGTTACAAGAGTACCATCTGCAATAGAAGTCTTTTTATTACTGGGACAAGGGGAATATGTGGAGAATTGTTTCGAAGAAGGTGTCATGTGGTTTGTGGTTCCTGAATCTAATATCCAAAATAAACAAGGTGTTTCTGAGACATGAAGTTCAAATGAGAGTGGAAACTTACCAGAATACACTACACTGCAATTACTTGATGACTTTTCCACACTATTGGTCATGAAGGAGCAACAACCAAATATTTATGTATAAGATATCAAAGAAAACAAGATTCGACAAAGAAATCAACGCAAAAAATCAGGGCCAGCAGCTGGAACTGTGCGGAAAGCGGCTGAAACAGCGGCTGGAACTGTGCAGAGCGGTACCGACCGCTGCAGAAAACTGGACGGACAGCTACTGAAAAAGTATAGATAGCGCTTAATTGGAAAAACTTGACAGCAAGTGTTGTCCAGTCAAGATTGAAGTGTTCTGACAGCATAAAAATGCCCAGTCAGATTTCTAAATAATGATTAGCGGAAGTAGAGTCCCCTAGATTAGGAGCTCTGATGCCATGTGAAAATAGGAATGAGAAATTTTCTGAATGTGCTTGAGTGAGTAAAGCACTCAGCAACCTTGATATTTATACACACTATATAATTAATTACATATTATGTTTACAAGAAGAAATAAACAATAGTTCAACTCCCTAAATGCATGAATCTGAGTATACATGAACCTAAGACTTAAATGCTCATTTTAGTGGGAAACATACAATTTATTTTTTCTATTTCCAACATGACCATTACTCCAAGGCCCGAGACAGAGGTTATATAGCAGTTATTGAATGGGACAGCAGTTGGTAGTTATGAAACGGGACAACAGTTAGCAGTTATGAAATTTTATGCAATTATAAATATGGGTTAAGGACTGAGGAGTGCATAGGGTTATTTTTCAATAGGTTGGTGCTCTAATTCCTAGAGGTTGGGTTAGTTACTACTAGTAGTTATTTTATTTAAATTACAGCAGTTTGTATTTCTGTGTTCTTGTTGGCAACTCTGCAGAAGTTATTCTCAGTGTTGTTGATTTTAATACTTATACTTATTTTGTTCAGTATATACTATCTATCTCTTACCCACATATTCTAGTTCTATCATGTTAACCTCTGAAGCAGAAAAGTAGGTTTCATATTTCTGGCAAAAATTAATATGGTAAGAGGGGACAATAGAGCCAAATGAATGTATGTACTAAAGAAAATGTAAGCTATTTGTGCCAACAAAAAATAAAGGCTACGGGCCAGACCTGATCCATCAGAAGCAACATTGATTAGCAGCACATAGAGCTTCTTATGGTTGCTCAGCAATACTGCAACTTCCCTACATGGATAAATAAAGAAATTATACGTGCGACACAGAAATGCAAAAAAAATTTAAGACATATTAAGTGCATAAAAGATGACCTTGTCTTTGCTTGTTGATTACTTTCTAAATTATTAATTTCACATGATTTGTTGAAGACATGACATTTACTTTCAATTATCAATCACTATTCTTTTAAAATAAAATAAAAAGAACCATAAAACAAGTATCATTTTTGGGTATACCAAAGGGTTAAGTTCGGGAGATTTAATATAGTTTTTAAGTCATCTTGGGTACTAGTTTACCATTCTTGCTATAAAAACTATATAGCTAACTATCAACTTTGGAAAGAAAAAAACAGGTTTGAACTTTTTATGCTTTAGGCCACTTGCCCCTTTTTCAGCCTTATGTGCAATTGTTGGGATGGATTAGAGAAATAAGTTTCTAGCTTAACGGTTGAAGGAATGAAAACCACTAGATATATCCAGATAATTTTACAACTCCTTGCAGACACTGCTGAGTCTGAGTGTAATCAACAGTTAACTATATATAGTAAAGACTAGTCAATTAGAAGAGAAATACTTATCATGGGTTAACATCATTTGTGATTATGTGAGGTTAAACACTAGGGGAGTAGCCAACTTGATATTCTCATAATTAATGGCCATGTGAGCATACCCCAATTTAATTTTGAAGATGAGAAACTCAACACGGGGAAAAGAACACCATAAAGTAAAAATGTAAATCATGATTATGAATAATAAATGACTTGTATCCCTAAAAAATATTTCCACAGGAATAACAAGATGCCCAATCAACAGAACTGAATAAAGTGAAGATATGTCCATCTGATTTTTCCACTCAAATGCTCGTGAATTGGATCAACTGAAAATTACCTTTCTTTATAGTTTGTCTCTATTTGAAGGATGCAATTACAACGGATGCAATGACTACAGACTTCATTGGCTTCGGAATCAGCAATATTTGTATTGAAATATGTCTTGATAAAATCATCATTCACTATGGGAGAGCAAGTACGCCAACTAAATTCAGTGAAATCATCAACACCTGATTCTTGCCTTAAATTTCCAGAAACCTGTCCTTGGTGCATCTGCTCTTGTTCGTGACCACATGCATTGATGTCTACATTATCTTCTAATGTTGAAATAACCCTCTTCTTGGCTTTTTTTCTGATTTTCCTTTTCTCAAACAAATCAGTTTGTTGGCTAGCAGAAAGTGCACTCTCGCCATCACCATCGCCAGCGGCAGCAAAATCAAGTGAACACTGCTTAGAAGTTTGGTCACTGGATGAACCAACTGACCAAATGTCATTTTTCGCTGCGTGAATAATTCCTTGTCTAGGGCTGCAAAAATCTTCCTCGTGTTGATTTGGAGATATAAGTCCATCAACACTTCCATTCACATTATTTTTGCATGGGGGACTATCAACTACAGGAATTGGTTGTTCAAATTCGTTGCAATCAACCACACTACAGCTTGTGTTACTATCAGAAGACGCCACTGAAAAGGAATCAGCCGACAGTTGCAAAATTTCCTCCACCAAGTTATGGCGGCGATGGAGAAGGTCTTCTTGAAAGTGAGGAGGAGATTGGGGACATATAGATGATGACCGAGACCCATTTACATCATCAATAGTGGTCAATGGAGACAAGATGACACTTTCAGTCCTTAAATGTGCTCCTTGGGTGGCAATGGTGTCAGAATGAGAATTTTTAGATTGTGAGAGGGGTGTATTAATTCCCTGAAGTGAAAAAAAAGCTTTGAAACGTTCCAAATCCATTCCCCCTAAATCAGAAAGAGAGGCCCCACTAGCATTACCAAGAGATCCTCTGTAGTCGATGTATTGCTGTCTATGAAACCAAGCAGACATATCTGCAAAAGAACTATCATATTCTAAAGTATTCAAGCTACTTTCATCACCTGAAGCTAGAATAGAGTCTGATGCATATCTTGAGACTTCACCATGTTTCTCCTGATTTGCACTGTTTCTGAAGAAATTATCTTTCTGATGGTGTGATTTACCTCTTCCCTTTTTCCCAATTTCTGCCGATTTGTCAGAAGAAATATTCATCCAGTCTCTAAATTCCCGCAACCAAAGAATAGAACGCTCTTTCTTCATGTGTTCAACTTTATTCATCAAATCTGCTATTTCAGCTTCATCGTCAAATAAATTAGGATCCTCGTTATTTTGAGTTTCATTCACACATGACTGAGACTCTGAATCAGAACATATACTAGTGATCTCTCCTCCACTCTCAATGCTGGCAACTCGACAGACCTTTCTCTGCTTTGAGAAAACAAGAATAATGTGACGCTAATCTCTATGTAGATCCAACAAAACTATTAGATTTTTTAACAATGCGATAGGTAAATATCTAGATGAAATTGGCCTCTTAAGTTCAATTTTCAGAAATGAGATAATTTAGAACAAAATCGAGGTACAAAAGAAATCATTAATCACTTTTACATCTACATGTACAATTTCAATAATACATACCCTTCTATTATTTCCAGCTTCCACTATAGCCTCATCCTTGGCAGGTACATAAATCCCAAAGCTGGCAGGTTGCTTATGCATACTGGCAATAATTATTTGTCTCGTCCAAAAATCTGTAGCATTAATTTCCTTCTCATCTAACTTTAACTGATCAACATAAAAGGAGAACTGCTGTAAGTTTGAAAGGAAAAATGAAATAAAATAAAAAGACAAAAAAAAAGGTGAAGATTCACAAAGAAAATGATGTGAACTTCAGAAAAATGATATCTATGTGTACAAAAAAAGTATGAAATACCAATATAGTGAAACACACTGCTGAAAAGCAAAAATATGGACAGTCACACCCTCAAATAAGAGCAAAATATATTGAGGTCACAAACATACAGATAGACAGAGATGGAGACATATTTTTAGACTGCGTGTGTGTGTGTGTGTGTTACAATGTGAGCTAAATATATAAACTTACCCTTTCTGGGTAGGCGAAGAAACTGAATACATGCGCCCTATACCATCGAGCACAACATAAAGGATTTCCTTCCAACCACAAGCTTTTTAGATACAAAAGGCCCACAAGGAATTCAAGCTCTGAAAAATTGGAAATAATATTGTACGAAACATCAAGTCCTTCGAGTGACTTCAAATTCTCAATCCCTCGCAAAGTAGTTAGAGCATTGTTTCTTAAAACAAGTTTAACAATATGACAGGAGACCTGCATGATCGAACAAAATTGGTATATGGGTCCAAAGCAAACGACTAACTGAAAGACATACAATAAATAAAAAATGTATTAAGAACTTTCCTTCAAATAATTTGCTTTCTCACATTTACATACTCTGAGTAACTAGCTAGTAGCTAGCATAAATAGATGACTCTTCAACTAGATAGCCTATCGAGTTCTACGAACAATAAATTCGAAGTCACGAGCAAAAATCATCACACTAACAATTCCAAAATGCCAATTCATATTCCATGAATCACAGAAGTCGAGACTGCAAGCAGATTATAACTTAAGAGGGCCTTGCTGCGCTTTATGTGACTGGCGAGATTAATGAAAAATGAATTGAATCACATTGTAAAGAGAGCGTGAGGGAGAGCTAAAAAAAAGAACTTGCACTAAATAAATATAGATTGACAGTCCATTATAGGAAGTTGGGGACATAATGATTTCTATGGATCTATCCAGGTGAATGAATGTGTGGCAAATCTGCATCTACTCCTTATATGGTGGTACATGATTTGATCAACATGAAAATCACAAACACAACACACATAAACCATTGTCAGACATTTTCTTTTTTCCACAATAATTGGCAATTAGAAACTCATGCAGGACATATATTTACAACTTCTGCTGAGCCAAGAATTCATACATTCATACTGTGAGCATTCAGACTAACCATAAATTGTTCTGAATATAAATTCATCAAAAAGTCCATTAGATTCATTATTATTGCATCTAACGACGACTAAAAAGCTTTTTCACATCTTAGCTGACCACAGCTTGTAATAGTTTCTACTATTGAAGTTATGAATCACCTATCATGAGATTGGCAGGAGCATAAAACTACATTTTCAATCTCAAATTAATTACATGAAGAGCTCATCTTGAATTTAGAAAATTAAACCAAACCAGCCCTGTCATGGGTCCATCAGTTTAATATAGCTTGTGTTCTGTTTAAGACCAAACAGTCTTATGCTGCAGCTGCGGCTAACTAATAGTTTAAGCTATGAGGAGTCTTTAACACCTTTCAAAACCCTATCCAAGGGTAACTAAAATACACATTACTCAACCAAGGTGGCCAAAGGAACAACCCAAATCCAGAGAGGGGGAATGCAAGGATGTATAATTGAGTTTGCAGTCTCTAACATCTCACGGTCATACTGTGTTACATGTTGAGAGTCAAATTCAAGTTACTAATATTAGAATAGCCTGGGTGAGGTTTTACTGCAGTTGGCTTTGTTCTCAACAATCTGATCAACCATACCATTAACAAATCAATCCCAAGTTCTAATCCAAAACTTTTACAATTTTGTGGCCCAGTGTTTAAAAGGTCACTTCATGTTTAGAAGGGAGAAAAGCACAAAAAAATAAACTCACTCCAGTACGCCAAAGATACCGATACAGTCAACTATGTCAAAATCTCAAATATTCTAACATGTAATGCAAGCCGCAAAATATTTTGTCATCCTGAACACACCAAGGTGATTGTATGGAATATTCTAACATGTATGCAATGTAATATTTAAACCGTATACCAACCTGGGTGAAGGGAGCAAAAGTTCTGAGGTGATTGAAACCAAGGTCCAAGTGCTTCAATTTGGTACAGTGATGCAGATTATCAACCTTTGCAAACTTGTTCCTACTGAGATCAAGTGTTTCCACTGCAGGAAGAAGTTGCAAAGACTCGTCCATGAGAACCAAACCATTGCATGCACAAGACACAAACGATAACCGGTTCCATTGAGGAGAATCCTTTATCTCTGTTATCCTACTAGCAAACACATGCCGCAGAGCATCCTATACATACAATACACAAAATCAGCTCAATCATCACCAAATATACATATTCAAAGAAAACAAACAAAACAACGATTTCAACAAAGTGAGAAATTGAAACTAACGGTAGAATTATGACAAATAATCTTCTCGAGAGTATATCTGAGCTCGAGCAAGCCTTTGGCAGCAGAAGTTGACAAGTCGCAACCTCTGAGCTCCAGAACCTTCAATCTCCCAAACGGCAAAAACGACAAAGGCGTGGGATCCCGAACCGGAGGTGGCAACACCGAAACCACCTTGAGCGAGGTGAGGAGGCGAAGGATCCTCCGGAGTTGCTCGAGCGCGCGATGATCGCCGAGGTCGGAGACATAGGCTCTGAGGTAGTCGACAGGAGCTCCGACAAGGAGACTCTCTACCTCATGCAGAGCCTCGAGCCTGGATTGAACATAGTGAAGACCGGCTGGATTTAGCTTTAACACCCAGGCTCCTTCGATGAGAGGACCCGCCTCTTCCTCCACGAACTTTACCAGTTTCTCTAAATAGCGATCTCCGGTGACAATCGCCATGTTCAATCAATTAGATTAAGGCGTTTCATGGCGGAATTAGGGTTTTGAAAGATACCGGCGATAATAACCGACTCCATGAAAACAAAAAAGCGTGTGTGAAGAGTGACGAAGGGTTACAAAACGGAACGAGAAGGACACGTGTACGGTTGAGGAGAGAGAGAGAGAAAGAGAGAGTTGAAAATGAAAATTCAGAGAGGAGAAAAGGAGAAAGGTGGTTTGGAATTGGGAGGGATGAGAGAAAGAGAAACGGCCATGGGTACGGATGAAGTTTTGTTTCAGAGAAGAGAGAGAGTGTGACCTGTTTTTATATTTTTTGTTTTATTATTGTTAACTATGTTAAGTATTTTTTTAGAGAGGTGATTAGTGTGAAAGGAAGAAGAAGTCATGAAGTTAATTGGGATGAATGATTGGTGTTGGTGTTTGAATATAATTGGATGAAAAGGACATGTGGCTTTGCATTTTGTTCACTTCACTAACCTGTCACTTTTTCATCTATTCAAATTAAGAAAAGTTTAAGTTCCAATACACTACAATATTCCATGCACCATACTTAAAATTCTGGTTATTCATTCTCTCCCCTCTCTCTCTTTTTTAATTTGCAAGACAAAACTAATATTAAAATTCCTCTAAAAACAAAGACGACAAATCTGCCACAATCTGAATACCTAGGATAGTATTGAAAATTTTACAGGAATTTGAAAGTGATTAGCTATATTAGCATAAGAAAAAAAAATTCAATCCATTTCTATATCCAAAACGGTCCAATGACTTTGACCCGATCAATTTGAACAGATGAATGAAGGACACTTTTTCCTTTAGTCTCTCACTCGAGGATCCTTGGTCGGTTGACCCTCAGGATCAACGAAATCACCTCTGTCTGCTCAAACAAACTAGTTCTTGTAACGTCTGTTAATTTAACTAATTATTTAATTAAATAATTTTTGGAGTATTTATTGAAATGTTGAGAATTGCGGTATAAGTTCTTAGATTATTATTAATTGATTAATTAGTTAATTAATAATAATATTAATGTTGGAATTAATTGTATTAGTTGTTGGGTTGGTGTTGGTGTTGGTGATAGATATAGTATTAAGGGGGTGTGAGAATTAAGCTCAATAGAAATAATTCTATTATTATTGAGTTTAGTTATAATAATAAAAAAATAGATTTTTGTCAAGAAGAAGAGGAATAAGGATTGGAAGAGAGAAAGAGAACATAGAGGTTGCACAGCAAAGAAGAAAAAAGGCAAAGCGGGGTTCGATCGGAAAATTGTAGAGCAACCTTCAATCCAAGGTAAAGGTGGGATTCTGACTCTATAATTGGGTATATGATGCATGTTAAATAGGAATTGGATTGTGTAAAATTATTATTGTACGTGATAGTTGTATGAACAAATTGTTGTTTGATTTATGTGATAATTGTGCTAACATAACAGTGATCCAATCGATGAATTAAGTGTTGGAAATTATTATGTATTGGTGTGGGTATAGTTATTATGTTGTTGTGAATACATAGTGTTGGTATGAGATCGTGGAAAGAAAAGGAATTACTAATCGCAGGAAGTCTGGATGAAATTGCAGAACAGGAATTATGGACATGTGTCGAGTGACACATGTATGTTGGTGAAGGGTGTCGACCGGCACCATGTTTTGTGTCGAGGGGCATAGTTTTGCATGTCGAGGGGCATGAATCCATTGTCTGATATCTTCTTTTAATTGTTTGTGTCTGTCTTGAATGTCTGTTACTTAGTAGTTTGTTACAGAAAAAGGTGAATCCGGGTTAGAATATAATGAATAACAGTAGAGTTTATTTATTAGTAACAGAAGGGAACAATTGGTAGATTAGCATAATATGACAGGAAGATTAATGAGTAACAGAGTTAGTAAATATTAGCAGAAAATTAGTAATAGCAGATAGTATAATGATAATTGTTGGTAGCAATAATTTATGAAAGTAATAGTAGTGGATATTTGGCAGGTAAGATTAATAAGTTACGGAATTAGTAACCGGTATGATTTTAGTTGCAGAACTAGTAGTAAATAACAGAGATATTAGTAACTAAAATATAGTAGCAATAGAGATAATTTAAGTAGTAGGAAAATAATAGCTTCATTAATTTAGTAGAAAACGATTAGTAGGACTCGGTCGATATTGGTATTCGTATATGTATATATAGTTGTTGTGATGTTATTGTTACTAATTATTGAAGTTGCATGTGAAGAATTTGTTGTGTTGCCTCTACTGATTGGAAATTATTGAGTTGTATGCCTATGCCCAACGTTGATTTTATGTTGAATTGTTGCTGGTTGTCGTTGTTACTTTAATCATGTTGTTGCAGACATGGCATATCATGTTGGAGCTGATGCTCGTTAAGTTAGTCTGAATTGACAAAATATTAAGTTGAAGGCTTATGCCTTGTTGCTGCCTCTATTAATTGACAATATTTCTAAGTTGAGAGTTCTACTCCATTGGTACCACATGCATGTGCATAGTAACAAGTTGCATTTCACGTTCCATATTGAGTTGTTGTGTTGGTAAGTTATTTATTATATTTCATTGATGTTTGCGTTGTGATTGACGTTGTTTAAAGTTATGAAGTGGTGATTTGGCTAGACTAATTCTAATGTAATATTATCATACATCTGATTATATTGTTCGATATCTCACCTCTTTTGTTTGAATGTTACCTCGTTGTTGGTAACGTGTAGGTAATCCAGAGTGAAGGCGGTTTACCTTCAGTAGTTCGAGTCGGTGTCATTGTTCTAATACGTAACACTCGGGGGAATGAACGCTTGTTGTTTTATTGTTATTAATTCAGTTGATTGAACTTTAAGTTGTCATTTGTTAAATACTTGTTATTTGAAGTTGTTTTAGTTGGATAAAGATGTTATATTCTGTTAAGTCGAACATTTTAATATAGTCCTCACCTCGTCAACCGCACGAAGACAGTCACTCATGAATGATCAGAATCATGTTTGCCCGTGAATACTTCTCTGTTCGTTATAACGGCTAGTTCTGAGCATTTATGCCAGTCATAACGGCTACTTCTTGGCAATTACCTATTTTTGAGGAACCTGATATCCAGGCCCAAAAATAGGAACCAATGGCCAAGCATCGGGGGCATTATATAAACATTCACACTTGTGAGGGTTATGTATTCAATATCTAATATTCTACTCTAAAACTCTAATCTCTTTCTTGTATCTCTTTGCACTCTTACTTACTTGAGCGTTAGAGTGCCTTGCAGGTACACCTCCTCCTCTTTGTTTCCAGCATAACAGATTCATCTATCGGCCCATTACAGGTTCTGATCACAGGTAAGATCAGTGGTGTCATTTGTGGGAAGATGTTCTCCCTATCTTTCTTTCCCCAGAAAATAAAGATCAAAGCAACATTCCAAAAATCACACCATGGTCGATCAAGATGACAACCACCTTTCTGGAAAAATTGTCCTCTCACCTTCCCGGAAGATAGACGCCAATGAGGAAATGCTTTTCCTCGAGAGCATTCCTTCGAAGAAGGATGGCGGCATCGCGTCTCCCTCCTCTAACGAAGATGAAGACAACGACGTCCATTTCTTGGATACTGGAAGACCCAAGAAAGTCACATAAGAACCAACAGTGATTCTACAGCCGGTTCCAATACCGGGCAACGCTGATCCTGCCATGGTTGCCTTGCTCGCAGCACTCAACCAAACTAACACATTGATCTAACAACAAAACAATAGGATCAGGGAATTGGAGAAAGAGCGTCGTTTGAGGTATCTGCCCAGAAGACACCTACGACCTGGGTCTCGCAGCCCATCGCCTTTACGACTTAGTCGTTATTGAGCCAGAAAAATCGGGGATGTCGCTGATCAAGAAGCGCGGCCGAACGCCTCCCCGTAAAGATCGTAGGTTCCTTGCTACCAAGAAAATTAAGGGCAATAAGCAACCAGATCGTTAGCATTCACTCTCTCCTAAAGGTTGCCCTAAGAGCTCATCTCCATGTCGTAGGGATAATCCCTGACAAGGGGTGAACAATCGCTCCCCCCTCACTAGACCGGAGCGACGAGGATGATCCCCGTGGTCCTTTGTCCAGAGAAATCATAGAGACTCCCCTGCCTATTAAGTTGGAGAAACCCCTGAATCTAGGGACATATGATGGAACCACTGATCCTAACGAGCACATTGAGAATATCAATTCCCTGCTCGATTATAGAGGTGTCCGATGAGCCATCAAATGCCGACTTTTTCCCACCACTCTCCGAAAGGGGGCTATGGCTTGGTACAAAATCCTCTCATATGAATCGATCACATCTTTGAGGAACCTGGGGAAGCAATTTTTTAGGCACTTTACTGCTTCTCACCGGCATATGAAGTCTGATGTGTCGCTAGAAGCAATCATTCAGGGAAAGGATGAGTCTCTCCAGACATATATTTAGAGGTTCAACAAAGAAGTCGTCCATGTCTCTATGATTAACGACATGAAGAAATAATTACTTAAACGTGGGCTATGTCCCCGCAGTGACTTTGCCAAGGCGGTTGGCATCGAAACACTTGGTACACTGGATGCTCCCCCCCTCGAGGCACAGGCATACATCCAGTATGAAGAGAAAGAAGTTGCCAACAGCGCGCGAGACTCTCGGCATCAAGAGAATTCCAAAAGTTTAAAGCACGAAGGTTCCTCGACGTCTCGTCGAGGAGCAGATAAAAGGAGAGACGACAAGCCCCACGAAGCGGGGGAATACAAAGGGCCAGCTGGTCAGTTCCATGATTACACTCCTCTGAACACCTCACGCGAGCGCATCTTGATTGACTGTGCAAATTTAGAGTTTCGTCAAGCCGGGTCCACTTTCCTCGACAGACACCGTCCAAGCCCGTGACGGACAAAACTAAATATTGTCGATTCCACAAGAGTCACAGCCACACTATAACACCCCAAAATAATTAGATTATTCATTTAATTATTTAATTAATTTATGAAGAGTATTTGTGATGTATTTGTGAGTATCTGTGATATTTTGATGATTGTGATGTATGATGTGATGTTATGTGTAGTATAGTGGGAGTTAAGTGATATTGAGTATTTTAGTAATTTTAGATAATTAGTTTGGATTATTTAGGATTATTATTAATTAAATAAATAAATAGTAAGAGGTAGAGACTATGAGGACAAGGTAGCAATATTGTGAAGTAAGTTGGGGTAAGATGGGAAGACTATAGAAATGGTCCAAGGGTTAAACAAGGAAAAATGAGTTTGTTAGTGTTCATTATACGATTGTGAAAGTGAGAAGAAAGTTGTGAAGAGAATTAGGGCACTGAGGAACTCAGAGGGTTTTTGTAGAACGCGTAGAGAAATAGATTGTTGCTAGAAATCTAAGGTAAGAGGAATTTATCATTGTTATTATCATCGATATAGAGCTTAAATAATTGTAGGTTTGCTTTGGGATTTTGATTGATGGTGTTAATATAATGATTTGATGAAATTGTTTTGCAATGAATTTATGCATACGATGTATAATAAGATGTGTTGTTATTATATGCTGAAAACATGAGTATTTGTGATGAATTAGAATATGTTCTGTGTTGGAATCACAAGAATTGGAACTTGTATTATGCAGGAAATCACAACAGAAAAACCTTGTTTGTGTAGACTCGTCGGGAAAACCACTCAGTCGTCGGGTGAAACAACTTTCGCCCAGACCTCGCCAGGCGAGAGTGAAAGGTGGGTTTTGGTAGAGTCTCTGGAATTTTGTATGGTGGTATCTCACTCTAACTTTTTCGGGTGAAGTAGAGGCGAGTGTGAGCTCGTCGGGTGAAGCAAGCCTTCGTCGGGCGAATGATGTGAGGAAGAACATGAGATCTTGGAATTTGTATGGGAGAACATGGTTCGCCCCGTCTTCGCTGGGCAAGCCCCAGGCGAGAGATGTCTGGTATAAACTTTGACAGGTTGTAACTTGAGTTTCTGGACTCCGTTTGAGGTGCCATTTGAAGCGTTATAAAGCTAACGCGATGAACTATACCTTGGTGAAATAAAATGAATTATATGATGTAGTTTTCTAATGATTGTGTTATGATGAGATGATGAGATTATGTGATGATATAATAGTATGTGTGCTTTTGTGACACGGTGGGAGAATTGACTTGGGATTTTGCGTTTGTGTTCGTAAATGTTTCATTTTAGCAAGAGTCACCACCGACTTTTTATTTTATCCAAAGGAAAGGTCAAAAAGCACAGGAAATACCTTTGAGATGTTTTCTTGGGTTCGGGGGGTAGATTATGAAAAGGGAAGGTGTTAGCACCCTTTCCATCCATGGTTATCCATGGGCTCTTAGTTACTTGTTTTAGATCACTTGCCTTTGCTTTTCAATTGTTTGAAATGGTGCTTTGTGTGTGTGGTTTTGAAAATGTTTTGAAAAATATGCCTTGTCTAGGCAACCTTTGTAATGATTCTTGTTTGAATATATACAAAGGTGTGTGTCTTTTTGAAAAGATATTTCAATGTTTTGAAGTTTGTTTTGAAATTGTGTTGTGAGGTGTGTTTGAAAAATGGCAAGGATGTTTTGCAAGCTTTTGATCAAGTAACTAAGAGTTGTCTACCCTATTTTACTCAAAGATCTTTCTTATGTTTTTAACTCTTTTAACAGTGTTATTTCACCATTGTGTTTGGTGAATAACCTTGTGTTAGAATGTTAAACGGGACAGGCGCGGGTCATCGTATACAATCATTAAAGGCAACTTGTGAGACGCTCTAGCAATTTTGTAAGGGACGAGATCGTTTTATCGAAAGCAACATCGAGGGTCATCGAGGGACTACGATCTTTGTTTATCGAAGGGGCATTTTCTAGAGTGTCTCATACTCGAGGGACATGATTGCATTTTCCGAGGCAACAAGCGAGGTTACCCTAGAGGTGCAAGTGTGAATTGTGTATTGATTTTCATGCATTTATCTTGTATTAGGTCATCTAGCGATTGATTTTGAATCTTCGCATACAAACCCTAATTACTATACAGTATATTGAAAGCGATAAATTACGGGAATTTAAAGTCTAAGTTATTACAAAACAGTATCCGGGGATGGGGGTACACATGTTTACAAATGGGGATGAGTCTTATCAGAATAATAATGTCCAAGTATATATATTACAACCAAATTGAACTGTCGCATTTTCAATGTAAAATTATAACAAAGTATAAGATAATGAAAATCAAAGAAATATGAGATGCGTGTATTTATTTACAAATGATCAAATAAAAATTTTAACCTAAGAAAGATTAAGTATTTATTATTATTTATTGTGTTTTATATTTTTTAGGAACTTATGTAAAAGATTAGTTAAACAAAAATTCTAGTATTCTTTTTGTATTTAATTAAATATAATAAATATTTAGATAAAATTATATCAAAACAAACTTTAATCTATTATTGGTTTTCTTTATTATTAACAAAACAAATTAAAAAAAGAAAAGTATTGGTTTAAGGAAAATTAATTAAAATGATACTAGTAAAGAAAAGAAAGAATATTAGTTTAAAAATGGAAAAGGGAAAGATGATGGGCCTAAGAGTTATGGCCCAAAAAGAATGAAGAAGAACAAATTAATAGGAGGAAGAAAGGGAAAAGGAGGGGGGGTGCGTGTATTATTAAGGATGAAGTAGGCCTTAGGCGCTTGTTTAGGGCGAAGGCCCAAGTGGATGTTTGAACAAGTTTGTTAGGGTTAAGGATTAGCGTACTCAGAATTAGGGTTTTCAGTTTTGGGTTACAACGACGTCTCCTTCCCGTCTCTTCTTCTTCTTCTCTGTGGATTGTTTCTCTTCTCAGGCGAACACGTTAATTCGTTCTCCCACCTCCAAGCTACCAGAGCGTTGCCCCCGCCCTCTCCTCTCCACGACTGTCCAAGGCGATGGTTTGGAAGGTACCGTTTCTTTGGTTATTTTACATTTTTGGGATTCTCGTACATTTATTGCTTGCATGTTTTCATTCTTATGGTTTTTTATGTTTATACGTAGTAAAAGCTTGAGGGTTTGAGAGACGTACCTTGAACGTCTTGCTTCTGTAAACTGAAGGAGAGAGGGAAAGGGCTTGGTGGCGCCTCCTTGGTGGCCGGAGCGGAGGGAGAAGCGTGATGATTGCTTGCTTACTTCTGGTATTTTGTATCTTTTGACTTCTTTTTGAATCGTTTGATGATTCGTTGATGATGAATTATTCTGATGATTATGTTGACGATGGATGTTTTCTGAGACTTGTTCTTGTATTGATCTTTCCCTTCTGAGCCTCTTCCTCTTCTTTGTTATGTTGATGATGATGAATTCTTGTTTCTGAATCGTGTTGCTTATTTGGGTGTTTGAATATTGACGATGATGAACTTGTTTGTTCTTTGTTTGTCTTTGTTGGCTACTGATTCATTGATGATGATGCTATATTCTGAAACTTCTTTGTTGTTTTGCTTCTACACTCTTCCTCTCTCTTTGTGAATTATTTGATGTCAATGATGATGGTGTTCTGAGATTAGCTATTGTTGTTGCTTTGATTTGAGTTTGCTGATGTTTTGTGATGATGAACCTGAAAATCAGTGTTGTTGTTTTGCTTGTTCTGCAAGCTCTTCCTTTCTCTTGTTGAAAATGAGGTTGTTAGTTGGCTTGTTTGGATTTGGGATTTGCAAATTTGTTGTTTTGAGAGGCAGTTTGTAACTTGCAGTATTGGTGACTGCAATTTGGGATTTTTGGTACAGGCAGGTTCTTCACTTGGGTATACAGGCTGATGAGTTTAAGCTGGTTTGTGAGTTTTTGGGGAAGGCTTAGCAGTTTTGCTATGTGTTTTGTTTTTTTGAGAGTTTTAGTTTTGGAAGCAGGCTTGATGCAGTTTTAGAAGGTTTTGGGCTTGCTTGACAGGCTTGTGAGTTTGGAGGCAGGCTTGCTGTTTAAGCAGGTTTGCTTGTGTTTGTTGAGCAGGCTGATGAGTTTTAGCTTGCAATTTTGCAGGTTCAGTTGGAGGCAGGCTTTGGTCTATTGTGCTTTTTGGGAGGTTTAGCAGTTTTTTTTGCTCTCTCTCTCCTTCTGCTGGACTCTTAGACTGTTATATCTATTTGTTTTCTTACTGCCTTTTACAGCCTGCCAAAACTGCAAACTCTTACTTCACTCTCTTTCTCTCTCCATAAAAGCACTTTTAATTGCTTATTATATTATTCTGAAAAGCTTGTTGGGCCAGAAAATGATGATGAAATTGACAAGCCTGCTTGCTTGTAACTTGGTTCATCTCCTGTATTGTGTACTTGTTTCCATATTTCCTGCATTATATGCTTTCTTTGACAGCTTTGCAACTTTCTGCTTTATGTACTTGGTTGCTTGTATGCTTTCTTTGACAGCTTTGCAACTTTCTGCTTTGACAGCTTTGCAACTTGGTTTGACATTCAGTTTGCATTTGTAGTTAGCTTGCCATGCTTGCTCATGCTGACTTGGTTGACTAATGCAGTTTGGGAATTCAGTTTGATTTGCCTTGATGCCTTATATCTTTGCATTTTAGATTAATTGTATGCTTGCAAATTATTTTTACTTTTCTCTTTGTGAACCAAGAAGAGAAATCTTCTTGTGATTTGCAAAGAGAACAAGTAAAAACATGATGAATCCAATAGCATTATGATTCCGGCCAACAAGCTTTAATGATGATTTTTTTATCTGCTTGAAAATTCTTTTCAGTTAATTGCACTGATTTATTTATGTCTTTTGCAGGTAAGTACCAGTTAAATGATAGAGGAAGCGGTAGAAGTAGAAGTCAAAGATCTCAAGAGATTTAGGCTTAGATTTATTATATTGTTTTTCATATATTGTAAACAAATATTACTGTAAATATTGTAAACTGTAAATTCACAATATTCGAATAAAATTTGTAACAACATTTGAAATAAATAAATAAAAAAGTCTTTGTCAAATATCTTCCAACTTTTCCTTGTATTGTCTATTTAATTATTTAAGACTCTTAAATTAAAATAACTGGAAATGTATCCCAATAACTTTAATCCAGATGAAATAAATAATCAACAAAGTTTGTCGTCTCGCAACCTTGCATTAATCACCATACGCCTGGTATTTCAATTAACATATGCGTTGTGCAGTTAAACAAACAAGCATTCCATACACCTTTCACTCCACTGATCAAACCAATGCCTTAAGGTTCCAAACAAAAGTCTCAGCTCCTATCCCAGATATTTAGGTTTTGAGAAACAACCAGTAATCTTGAACAAGCGTAAAAATAATGTAACAGTCAACTGAATTTCTGAGGATTCAGTTTCTTCTGAGAAATGCGAGCGCAAACCCTAATCCTGGATCACTGCCAAAGAAAGATCTGTCTGATCGATTCTTGAGTCAACCTTAACAAATCAGAGAAAACCCTAATTCTGGATTACTGCCAAAGAAAGATCTGTCTGATTAATTCCTGAGCCAATCTTAAAAATCAGAGAAAAACCCTGGGGTTGTGATTTTCTTGTGAAAAAGGGAGGGCAAATTTTGGGGTACAACAGTTGCCCCTGTTCAATCTTCTTGAACTTGAAGAGTTAGATTGACAATTTTGTCGTTCGCGACTCGAAGGTAAAAGATGATTGGACACTAGAGTGCCCAAAAATGTGTACTCGTCAAAGCATAGTTGAGGGAATGGGCTTAAAGATGCCATTTAGAAATGTGACAGAATCTTGTCGGAGATGGGCTTAAAGATGCCATCCAAGAATGCTTGTTGAATTTGTAATGTGGTAGGTCAGAAGAATGAGCATTAAAATGGTATCTGTATCTGGAATACATTTGAACTGTATCTGGAGACTGGGTCTGTATGAGCGAAAGAATGGCGTCCGTGTCTGGAGACTATCTGAGCTGTAACTATATTTGAACTTTGAATGAATATCAGAATGACTGTCGTGTTTGGAGTATATTTGTATTGTATCTGAATTCTGAATGGGCGACAGAGAAACATCTGTGTATGGAGCATCTCTGGGCTGGGGATAAATTCCGAATGAGTGACATAATGGCAATCGTGTCTGGAGCGTATCTGGACTGTATCTGAAGTTGAGATCTGTATGAGTAGCAGAATGACTTCCGTGTCTAGAGTATATCTGAGACTGT
Source organism: Vicia faba (assembly GCA_948472305.1). Taxonomy (NCBI): domain Eukaryota; kingdom Viridiplantae; phylum Streptophyta; class Magnoliopsida; order Fabales; family Fabaceae; genus Vicia; species Vicia faba. The sequence goes on along the minus strand of OX451741.1, from coordinate 1,516,805,063 downwards.
AACTGGAGTTGAATAAGTGACATAATGACTTCTGTGGCGACTGCACTGGGGAGAATCAAACTGCTGGTGTAAAGTCCAGAACGACATCCGTGTTTGGAGCGTATCTGAACTTTGTAGTTGATAGTTGAATCTGAATGAGAGATAGAATGGCTACCGTTTCTGGAGTGTATCTAGTCTGTATCTGATTGCTGAAGTCTGAATAAGTAGTAGAATGACCGCCGTGTCTGGGGTGTATCCGTACTGTATTTTGACTTGAAGATCGGAATGAGTAATAGAATGATCGCTGTGTCTGGGGTGTATCCATATTGTATCTGAATAATTGTCAATGATAGCCTTTTAATCTTATCCTAAAAAGGGTAAAATGTTAGCTACAACACAAAGTTATGTTGTATGATATGTATGATGCAATGAATTGTATTTCATCAATGTTTATGATATATGAATGTAATGGTTATGCATGTAAGCTGAGTAACTGTCTTGCTGAGGAAAATAAATCCTTGATAACTGGAGATAAAGAAATCTTTAATTGCTGTCAGGGAAAGTAAGTCCTTGACTGCTGTCGGGGATTGAAAATCCTTTGATTATTGAAAATGAGAAGTCTTGGGACCACTGTTGGGGAAATCAGGAGCTTGGGTTGTATGCCAATCTACTGGGGATTCCTGTTTTGAGGAGATCTTCGCCGGGGAATATCTAAAAACTCTGTGACGAAATGAGAATGAGAGTCTTCATTCTGCTTGGGGAATTGGCGTTGAGGAGCCAAGAACGAGAATCTTCGATCTGCAGGGGATTTGAAATTCTGACAAATTCATGCTGAGAGTAAAGAAAGCTCCGGAGAATCTAGGATAAGAGTCTTGATTTTGTTGGGGAGTAAGAACTCTGTGGGGAATAGTCATACTGTTGAAAAGTAGTTATCCTGTTGGAGGGGCTTATTCCTGTTTGGAAGAAGTTCAGAAGTCAAGTCATATGCCACTTTGAGAATGAGAATCTTCATTCTGTCGGGAATATTAGAAAGTTGAATTGTATACCACTCTACTGGAGAAGCAAGAATGAGAATCTTCATTCAGGTCTTGGGTCAGAAGGTTGGGTGTATGCCAATCTACTGGGGTTTTAAGGATGAGAATCTTCATTCTGTTAACGGTATCAGGAGCTTGGGAGTATACCAATCTTTTGAGGTTTTAAGGATGAGAATCTTCATTCTTGAGAGAAACAGATTTTTAGGAGCTTCAGTTGTTCGTTATTCTGTTGGTGGCTGTAGCTTCCAACAAGTGATGAAGGAATTTTTGAACGACCGTGGCTTCCAACAGGTGATGAAGGAATTTTTTGATGACGACCGTAACTTCCAACAGGTGATGAAGGAAATTTTGAACGACCGTGGCTTCCAACAGGCGATGAAGGAATTTTTTGATGACGACCGTAACTTCCAACCGGTGATGAAGGAAATTTTGAACGACTGATCAATTTGAAATGTAATTTGTTTTGGAGAATAAATCCTTGACAAATGTTGGGGAAATAAACCCATGACTGCTGGTCTGCTAGAGAGGTGATGAACTTCTCGAGGACGCTTGAATTTCTTTTCAGAAAGATTTCGGAGAGATTCGTCACTGCCCCTAGTATCAGATGTTTGTGACACTGTGTGTAACCCTTTATTGAGATTGACGTTTTAATGCCCCAAGTGATGGTGAGGGAGACTCGCCCTAGGTTAATCTGCAATTGAGAGATTTCTTGAAATCTTGACTGGACTGCCCCAGGTTTACTGGACTTTGAAAGATTTGTCGAAATCTTGACCGGACTCCCCCAGATTTGCTGAACAATACCAAACCAAGTCCCCTTCTTGTTGATATGAGATTTTTGTAACGGAAGTGTCATCCCACTTGAAGTGATTTTATTCACTGAGAGAGCTTTTGTTCCTCCGAACATTCACTGTTGTGAATTTCTTCGCTGTCAAACAAATAAACATGTGCAAACAACGATATTCAAATAATGCAAAGTTTATGCTTGTCTCGAAGTTTTGAAAGATGTGTTTTTAGCAGAAAACTTTTTATAAGACAAATTCAACACAAGATTTAGAGCAAAGCCTTTCAGGAGTCAGGATACCTTTTATAACGGTATGCTTTCGAACTAACCCATGCTTCAATTAGGACTTTTGAAGGGTTATAACATGGCTTGGTTCACGGTTTAAGAAACAAAGGATAAAGGCTCAAAGTATATTTGTACCCACCCGCTCTTTGTGATGTTCTTCAATCCTATACTCAGTTAATTGTGCGTCGAACTCTATTCGAGCTTGGAACGAAGTTTTGGTGATGGCTCACACAAGTTGGATTTTGTGGGAAGGCAGTCATCATTTTTTTTGCGACATTTTTCACGTTGTTGAGGATTTATAATGACCTCTTTCTTTTTTGATTCATTATCCCTAACTTTTGCTTGACTGTTCCTGTTTTCGAGATTACAGTCAGCGGGATGCCCCAGCTTTCTTAAGCCTCCTTGGTAGGTTTTAGCTCAGTGGGCTTTTCTCTTTTGAGAGGTAATGACTGCCTATGAGATAAGGAACCATCACTGTCTTTTGGTTCCAAAGGAATGTTTTTGATGTCATTCGTTGCATTACGAACTGAGAGTTTGCGACTTCAATGTGCATCTTTTGGATTAACTGAGAGACTACCCTGCCGCAGGTTTGATCAGAGGTTTCAATTTGTGTTTAAAACAGAAAGCTCCTACTTCTTTGGCTCGAAGGGATTAGGGATTATCTTCCTTATAACTCCAGTGTTTAGGATTTGAAAGAAATGCCTGTACATCGTCAGCAAGGTCTGTCCAAAAGCATACTGTATGAGATTATGGTATTGTTTCGTCATCCTCCCTCTAAAGGCTTGTAGCTTTTTGCAATAGTTAAATGTCATAAAGAAAGTAGAAAGCATAGTTCAAGAATAGTGAAAACGAATGGATGAATTCAAGACAAACATATGCAATGCATTAATGAAACAGAGTTTGACATCAACAAATAATTGTTTGAATAACAAAAGAAATTACAACTTAAAAATTCAAATGAAACAAAAGCCTCTTAGTTCGAACTTTGTCATTTCAGGTGGAGAACCCTCAGCGGAAGATTTTCATCTCGCCATCCGGCATGAATTCCAGCACTCCTCCGTCAATCAAGTCTTGGATCTTGTTTCTCAAAGCCCAACAGTCGTCGGTGTCATGTCCAGGACTATAGGAGTGGTATACACAAAATGCGTCGGGGTGATAGCTAGGAGCAGAGATATTGGGCTTCCGAATAGGATCCTTTAAAGCAGTCAGATTGACCTCGAACAAGCGTTCCAGTATTAGAGATGATGGTATGTCAGTCTCAGTGAACTATCTTCCAGATGTATTTTGCTTACGCCGATTACCCCGTTGACGCTGGCGAGGTTGCTGCTGGGCTTGTGACCCTAAAGCAAGTTGAGGAGCTTTTCCTTTGTCTTCTTGTTTCAAAGGAGGTTGAATGATGACTTGATCTTTAACCCCAGTTGTTTGCCCCACTTGGTTATCTTGAAGCAGTTTATTGACGAGAACCCTGAGCTCTTCTTGTCTTTGAGCCAGGTCTTGAATGAGAGCCATCTGGCCCACCAATTGTCCCGCCATCTGGATCTTCATTGTTTCCAGCTCAATCTGTAGTTCTTCCAACTGATCATTCCTGACGCCGCCTGGATTTCCTAGGACCATGCCCCTTGTGAGGTGAGCTTTCACTTCTTCTTGCCCCTGGGACAGGTTCAAGAACATTTCTTGAAGTTGAGCGTTCTGAGCCTGGATATCTTCGATAGTCCTTTCTAAAGCCATCTCTACTGAAATAAACAGTATGAGAATGAGGAAACCTGAAAGGGGAAACTTGTAATGATGTGGATGCATGTTATGTGGATGCATGTTTTCAAGGATCTCTCGGGGTAAACACAAGAAAATGTTAGAGGTTGAACTTTGATCAGCATCTTTGATTGGAGAACTTTGTATCGATGGATATCTTTCCACGAGAATCAAGCTCACCATGTTGAGTGGGTCATAGCCCCCGATTCAAGTTGTTGTACTTGATCTTTGACGGTGTTTGTTTAGAGGAAAATGAATCCTCTTGCCCCTTGGTAGACGTCTGATTCAATGTGACCCTGCATCAAAAACCCTTGAGATCCTTGAAATGGTTATTGAAAATGCTATGGTATGATGTTATGATGTTATGTACATGTATGCAGAAGTAAGCAAGTGTATATACATGTAATCATATTCACACAAAGCAGAAAAGTCCTCAAGTTTAGGCTTGCATGGGGTTTGTAGGTAAGTACCCTCTTGAAGTTAGTTGGCTCAACCTGTTCTAACAATAGAAACCGGGTTCTAAGGAGCTCAATATCACTGGATTATTTTCTGTGTTCATTGTTTTGGTTTGGCCACTTAACTGGCGACCAAAATATTGTAAGAAAACAACCCTTAATGAGTGTAGTACCGAGTATCTACCAACTTCGGACTGCACCAAAGTCGGTCATCTTACTACCCCTAATAAAAGGCCAAGATGGTTAAGTAAGGTTCTAAGAGTTCATTAGTGCTTCATGACATCACTCAGCGGCCCCGTATTCTCTTTGATTGACTCAAAGGCTACCGGTACTCACAAATATGTCGCACTAATATAGTTATTGCTTCAACCATGTCAGTATACCCCGCACAGTTTCCACAATGTATTGCTATTTACCTATGAATGATTCCCAAATCCGGTTAGAGGATTTCAAGCCCAAACAAGAGAACCAAATGTAAAGCAAACAAAGCAAACAATATAATCATGCAAAGGGTGATCTAAGCCCTAAGGAATTCTCATTTTTAACGATCAAAGGATTCTCAATCCCCAACAGAGTCGCCAGTTCTGTGATACGGTGGGAGAACTGACTTGGGATTTTGCGTTTGTGTTCGCAAATGTTTCGGTTTAGCAAGAGTCGCCACCGACTTTTCATTTTATCCAAAGGAAAGGTCAAAAAGCACAGAAAAGACCTTTGAGATGTTTTCTTGGGTTCGGGGGGTAGATTATGAAAAGGGAAGGTGCTAGCACCCTTTCCACCCATGGTTATCCATGGGCTCTTAGTTACTTGTTTTAGATCACTTGCCTTTGCTTTTCAATTGTTTGAAATGGTGCTTTGTGTGTGTGGTTTTGAAAATGTTTTGAAAAAGATGCCTTGTCTAGGCAACCTTTGTAATGATTCTTGTTTGAATATATACAAAGGTGTGTGTCTTTTTGAAAAGATATTTCAATGTTTTGAAGTTTGTTTTGAAATTATGTTGTGAGGTGTGTTTGAAAAATGGCAAGGATGTTTTGCAAGCTTTTGATCAAGTAACTAAGAGTTGTCTACCCTATTTTACTCAAAGATCTTTCTTATGTTTTTAACCCTTTTAACAATGTTATTTCACCATTGTGTTTGGTGAATAACCTTGTGTTAGGATGTTAAACGGGACAGGCGCGGGTCATCGTATACAATCATTGAAGGCAACTTGTGAGACGCTCTAGCAATTTTGTAAAGGACGAGATCGTTTTATCGAAAGCAACATCGAGGGTCATCGAGGGACTACGATCTTTGTTTATCGAAGGGGCATTTTCTAGAGTGTCTCATACTCGAGGGACATGATTGCATTTTCCGAGGCAACAAGCGAGGTTACCCTAGAGGTGCAAGTGTGAATTGTGTATTGATTTTCATGCATTTATCTTGTATTAGGTCATCTAGCGATTGATTTTGAATCTTCGCATACAAACCCTAATTACTATACAGTATATTGAAAGCGATAAATTACGGGAATTTAAAGTCTAAGTTATTACAAAACAGTATCCGGGGATGGGGGTACACATGTTTACAAATGGGGATGAGTCTTATCAGAATAATAATGACCAAGTATATATATTACAACCAAATTGAACTGTCGCATTTTCAATGTAAAATTATAACAAAGCATAAGATAATGAAAATCAAAGAAATATGAGATGCGTGTATTTATTTACAAATGATCAAATACAAATTTTAACCTAAGAAAGATTAAGTATTTATTATTATTTATTGTGTTTTATATTTTTTAGGAACTTATGTAAAAGATTAGTTAAACAAAAATTCTAGTATTCTTTTTGTATTTAATTAAATATAACAAATATTTAGAGAAAATTATATCAAAACAAACTTTAATCTATTATTGGTTTTCTTTATTATTAACAAAACAAATTAAAAAAAGAAAAGTATTGGTTTAAGGAAAATTAATTAAAATGATACTAGTAAAGAAAAGAAAGAATATTAGTTTAAAAATGAAAAAGGGAAAGATGATGGGCCTAAGAGTTATGGCCCAAAAAGAATGAAGAAGAACAAATTAATAGGAGGAAGAAAGGGAAAAGGAGGGGGGTGCGTGTGTTATTAAGGATGAAGTAGGCCTTAGGCGCTTGTTTATGGCGAAGTCCCAAGTGGATGTTTGAACAAGTTTGTTAGGGTTGAGGATTAGCGTACTCAGTATTAGGGTTTTCTGTTTTGGGTTACAACGGCGCCTCCTTCCCGTCTCTTCTTCTTCTACTCTGTGGATTGTTTCTCTTCTCAGGCGAACACGTTGATTCGTTCTCCCACCTCCAAGCTACCAGAGCGTTGCCTTCGCCCTCTCCTCTCCACGACTGTCCAAGGCGATGGTTTAGAAGGTACCGTTTCTTTGGGTTTTTTTTACATTTTTGGGATTCTCGTACATTTATTGCTTGCATGTTTTCATTCTTATGGTTTTTTGATGTTTATACGTAGTAAAAGCTTGAGGGTTTGAGAGACGTACCTTGAACGTCTTGCTTCTGTAAACTGAAGGAGAGAGGGAAAGGGATTGGTGGCGCCTCCTTGGTGGCCGGAGCGGAGGGAGGAGCGTGATGATTGCTTGCTTACTTCTGGTATTTTGTATCTTTTGACTTCTTTTTGAATCGTTTGATGATTCGTTGATGATGAACTATTCTGATGATTATGTTGACGATGAATGTTTTCTGAGACTTGTTCTTGTTTTGATCTTTCCCTTCTGAGCCTCTTCCTCTTCTTTGTTATGTTGATAATGATGAATTCTTGTTTCTGAATCGTGTTGCTTCTTTTGGTGTTTGAATATTGACGATGATGAACTTGTTTGTTCTTTGTTTGTCTTTGTTGGCTACTGATTCATTGATGATGAAGCTATATTCTGAAACTTCTTTCTTGTTTTGCTTCTACACTCTTCCTCTCTCTTTGTGAATTATTTGATGTTAATGATGATGGTGTTCTGAGATTATCTATTGTTGTTGCTTTGATTTGAGTTTGCTGATGTTTTGTGATGATGAACCTGAAAATCAGTGTTGTTGTTTTGCTTGTTCTGCAAGCTCTTCCTTTCTCTTGTTGAAGATGAGGTTGTTAGTTAGCTTGTTTGGATTTGGGATTTGCAGATTTGTTGTTTTGAGAGGCAGTTTGTAACTTGTAGTATTGGTGACTGCAGTTTGGGTTTTTTGGTACAGGCAGGTTCTTCACTTGGGTATACAGGCTGATGAGTTTAAGCTGGTTAGTGAGTTTTTGGGGAAGGCTTAGCAGTTTTGCTCTGTGTTTTGTTTTTTTGAGAGTTTTAGTTTTGGAAGCAGGCTTGATGCAGTTTTAGCAGGTTTTAGGCTTGCTTGACAGGCTTGTGAGTTTGGAGGCAAGCTTGCTGTTTAAGCAGGTTTGCTTGTGTTTGTTGAGCAGGCTGATGAGTTTCAGCTTGCAATTTTATAGGTTAAGTTGGAGGCAGGCTTTGGTCTGTTGTGCTTTTTGGGAGGTTTAACAGTTTTTTTTGCTCTCTCTCTCTCTCTCTCCTTCTGCTGGACTCTTAGACTGTTATATCTATTTGTTTTCTTACTGCCTTTTACAGCCTGCCAAAACTGCAAACTCTTACTTCACTCTCTTTCTCTCTCCATAAAAGCACTTTTAATTGCTTATTATATTATTCTGAAAAGCTTGTTGGGCCAGAAAATGATGATGAAATTGACAAGCCTGCTTGCTTGTAACTTGGTTCATCTCCTGTATTGTGTACTTGTTTCCATATTTCCTGCATTATATGCTTTCTTTGACAGCTTTGCAACTTTCTGCTTTATGTACTTGGTTGCTTGTATGCTTTCTTTGACAGCTTTGCAACTTTCTGCTTTGACAGCTTTGCAACTTGGTTTGACATTCAGTTTGCATTTGTAGTTAGCTTGCCATGCTTGCTCATGCTGACTTGGTTGACTAATGCAGTTTGGGAATTCAGTTTGATTTGCCTTGATGCCTTATATCTTTGCATTTTTTATTAATTGTATGCTTGCAAATTATTTTTACTTTTCTCTTTGTGAACCAAGAAGAGAAATCTTCTTGTGATTTGCAAAGAGAACAAGTAAAAACATGATGAATCCAATAGCATTATGATTCCGGCCAACAAGCTTTAATGATGATTTTTTTATCTGCTTGAAAATTCTTTTCAGTTAATTGCACTGATTTCTTTCTGTCTTTTGCAGGTAAGTACCAGTTAGATGATAGAGGAAGCGGTAGAAGTAGAAGTCAAAGATCTCAAGAGATTTAGGCTTAGATTTATTATATTATTTTTCATATATTGTAAACAAATATTACTGTAAATATTGTAAACTGTAAATTCACAATATACGAATAAAATTTGTAACAACATTTGAAATAAATAAATAAAAAAGTCTTTGTCAAATATCTTCCAACTTTTCCTTGTATTGTCTATTTAATTATTTAAGACTCTTAAATTAAAATAACTGGAAATGTATCCCAATAACTTTAATCCAGATGAAATAAATAATCAACAAAGTTTGTCGTCTCGCAACCTTGCATTAATCACCATACGCCTGGTATTTCAATTAACATATGCGTTATGCAGTTAAACAAACAAGCATTCCATACACCTTTCACTCCACTGATCAAACCAATGCCTTAAGGTTCCAAACAAAAGTCTCAGCTCCTATCCCAGATATTTAGGTTTTGAGAAACAACCAGTAATCTTGAACAAGCGTAAAAATAATGTAACAGTCAACTGAATTTCTGAGGATTCAGTTTCTTCTGAGAAATGCGAGCGCAAACCCTAATCCTGGATCACTGCCAAAGAAAGATCTGTCTGATCGATTCTTGAGTCAACCTTAACAAATCAGAGAAAACCCTAATTCTGGATTACTGCCAAAGAAAGATCTGTCTGATTAATTCCTGAGCCAATCTTAAAAATCAGAGAAAAACCCTGGGGTTGTGATTTTCTTGTGAAAAAGGGAGGGCAAATTTTGGGGTACAACAGTTGCCCCTGTTCAATCTTCTTGAACTTGAAGAGTTAGATTGACAATTTTGCCGTTCGCGACTCGAAGGTAAAAGATGATTGGACACTAGAGTGCCCAAAAATGTGTACTCATCAAAGCATAGTTGAGGGAATGGGCTTAAAGATGCCATTTAGAAATGTGACAGAATCTTGTCGTAGATGGGCTTAAAGATGCCATCCAAGAATGCTTGTTGAATTTGTAATGTGGTAGGTCAGAAGAATGAGCATTAAAATGGTATCCGTATCTGGAATACATTTGAACTGTATCTGGAGACTGGGTCTGTATGAGCGAAAGAATGGCGTCCGTGTCTGGAGCGTATATGAGCTGTAACTATATTTAAACTTTGAATGAATATCAGAATGACTGTCGTGTTTGGAGTATATCTGTATTGTATCTGAATTCTGAATGGGAGACAGAGAAACATTTGTGTATGGAGCATCTCTGGGCTGGGGATAAATTCCGAATGAGTGACATAATGGCAATCGTGTCTGGAGCGTATCTGGACTGTATCTGAAGTTGAGATCTGTATGAGTAGCAGAATGACTTCCGTGTCTAGAGTATATCTGAGACTGTAACTGGAGTTGAATAAGTGACATAATGACTTCCGTGGCGACTGCACTGGGGAGAATCAAACTGCTGGTGTAAAGTCCAGAACGACATCCGTGTTTGGAGCGTATCTGAACTTTGTAGTTGATAGTTGAATCTGAATGAGAGATAGAATGGCTACCGTTTCTGGAGTGTATATAGTCTGTATCTGATTGCTGAAGTCTGAATAAGTAGTAGAATGACCGCCGTGTCTGGGGTGTATCCGTACTGTATTTTGACTTGAAGATCGGAATGAGTAATAGAATGATCGCTGTGTCTGGGGTGTATCCATACTGTATCTGAATAATTTTCAATGATAGCCTTTTAATCTTATCCTAAAAAGGGTAAAATGTTAGCTACAACACAAAGTTATGTTGTATGATATGTATGATGCAATGAATTGTATTTCATCAATGTTTATGATATATGAATGTAATGGTTATACATGTAAGCTGAGTAACTGTCTTGCTGAGGAAAATAAATCCTTGATAACTGGAGATAAAGAAATCTTTAATTGCTGTCAGGGAAAGTAAGTCCTTGACTGCTGTCGGGGATTGAAAATCCTTTGATTATTGAAAATGAGAAGTCTTGGGACCACTGTTGGGGAAATCAGGAGCTTGGGTTGTATGCCAATCTACTGGGGATTCCTGTTTTGAGGAGATCTTCACCGGGGAATATCTGAAAACTCTGTGACGAAATGAGAATGAGAGTCTTCATTCTGCTTGGGGAATTGGCGTTGAGGAGCCAAGAACGAGAATCTTCGATCTGCAGGGGATTTGAAATTCTGACAAATTCATGCTGAGAGTAAAGAAAGCTCCGGAGAATCCAGGATGAGAGTCTTGATTTTGTTGGGGAGTAAGAACTTTGTGGGGAATAGTCATACTGTTGAAAAGTAGTTATCCTGTTGGAGGGGCTTATTCCTGTTTGGAAGAAGTTCAGAAGTCAAGTCGTATGCCACTTTGAGAATGAGAATCTTCATTCTGTCGGGAATATCAGAAAGTTGAATTGTATACCACTCTACTGGAGAAGCAAGAATGAGAATCTTCATTCAGGTCTTGGGTCAGAAGGTTGGGTGTATGCCAATCTACTGGGGTTTTAAGGATGAGAATCTTCATTCTGTTAACGGTATCAGGAGCTTGGGAGTATACCAATCTTCTGAGGTTTTAAGGATGAGAATCTTCATTCTTGAGAGAAACAAATTTTTAGGAGCTTCAGTTGTTCGTTATTCTGTTGGTGGCTGTAGCTTCCAACAAGTGATGAAGGAATTTTTGAACGACCGTGGCTTCCAACAGGTGATGAAGGAATTTTTTGATGACGATTGTAACTTCCAACAGGTGATGAAGGAAATTTTGAACGACCGTGGCTTCCAACAGGCGATGAAGGAATTTTTTGATGACGACCGTAACTTCCAACAGGTGATGAAGGAAATTTTGAACGACTGATCAATTTGAAATGTAATTTGTTTTGGAGAATAAATCCTTGACAAATGTTAGGGAAATAAACCCATGACTGCTGGTCTGCTAGAGAGGTGATGAACTTCTCGAGGACGCTTGAATTTCTTTTCAGAAAGATTTCAGAGAGATTCGTCACTGCCCCTAGTATCAGATGTTTGTGACACTGTGTGTAACCCTTTATTGAGATTGACGTTTTAATGCCCCAAGTGATGGTGAGGGAGACTCGCCCTAGGTTAATCTGCAATTGAGAGATTTCTTGAAATCTTGACTGGACTGCCCCAGGTTTACTGGACTTTGAAAGATTTGTCGAAATCTTGACCGGACTCCCCCAGATTTGCTGGACAATACCAAACCAAGTCCCCTTCTTGTTGATATGAGATTTTTGTAACGGAAGTGTCATCCCACTTGAAGTGATTTTATTCACTGAGAGAGCTTTTGTTCCTCCGAACATTCACTGTTGTGAATTTCTTCGCTGTCAAACAAATAAACATGTGCAAACAACGATATTCAAATAATGCAAAGTTTATGCTTGTCTCGAAGTTTTGAAAAATGTGTTTTTAGCAGAAAACTTTTTATAAGACAAATTCAACACAAGATTTAGAGCAAAGCCTTTCAGGAGTCAGGATACCTTTTGTAACGGTATGCTTTCGAACTAACCCATGCTTCAATTAGGACTTTTGAAGGGTTATAACATGGCTTGGTTCACGGTTTAAGAAACAAAGGATAAAGGCTCAAAGTATATTTGTACCCACCCGCTCTTTGTGATGTCCTTCAATCCTATACTCAGTTAATTGTGCGTCGAACTCTATTCGAGCTTGGAACGAAGTTTTGGTGATGGCTCACACAAGTTGGATTTTGTGGGAAGGCAGTCATCATTTTTTTTGCGACATTTTTCACGTTGTTGAGGATTTATAATGACCTCTTTCTTTTTTGATTCATTATCCCTAACTTTTGCTTGACTGTTCCTGTTTTCGAGATTACAGTCAGCGGGATGCCCCAGCTTTCTTAAGCCTCCTTGGTAGGTTTTAGCTCAGTGGGCTTTTCTCTTTTGAGAGGTAATGACTGCCTATGAGATAAGGAACCATCACTGTCTTTTGGTTCCAAAGGAATGTTTTTGATGTCATTCGTTGCATTACGAACTGAGAGTTTGCGACTTCAATGTGCATCTTTTGGATTAACTGAGAGACTACCCTGCCCCAGGTTTGATCAGAGGTTTCAATTTGTGTTTAAAATAGAAAGCTCCTACTTCTTTGGCTCGAAGGGGGTTGACTAGGGATTATCTTCCTTATAACTCCAGTGTTTAGGATTTGAAAGAAATGCATGTACATCGTCAGCAAGGTCTGTCCAAAAGCATACTGTATGAGATTATGGTATTGTTTCGTCATCCTCCCTCCAAAGGCTTGTAGCTTTTTGCAATAGTTAAATGTCATAAAGAAAGTAGAAAGCATAGTTCAAGAATAGTGAAAACGAATGGATGAATTCAAGACAAACATATGCAATGCATTAATGAAACAGAGTTTGACATCAACAGATAATTGTTTGAATAACAAAAGAAATTACAACTTGAAAATTCAAATGAAACAAAAGCCTCTTAGTTCGAACTTTGTCATTTTAGGTGGAGAACCCTCAGCGGAAGATTTTCATCTCGCCATCCGGCATGAATTCCAGCACTCCTCCGTCAATCAAGTCTTGGATCTTGTTTCTCAAAGCCCAACAGTCGTCGGTGTCATGTCCAGGACTATAGGAGTGGTATACACAAAATGCGTCGGGGTGATAGCTAGGAGCAGAGATATTGGGCTTCCGAATAGGATCCTTTAAAGCAGTCAGATTGACCTCCAACAAGCGTTCCAGTATTAGAGATAATGGTATGTCAGTCTCAGTGAACTATCTTCCAGATGTATTTTGCTTACGCCGATTACCCCGTTGACGCTGGCGAGGTTGCTGCTGGGCTTGTGACCCTGAAGCAAGTTGAGGAGCTTTTCCTTTGTCTTCTTGTTTCAAAGGAGGTTGAATGATGACTTGATCTTCAACCCCAGTTGTTTGCCCCACTTGGTTATCTTGAAGCAGTTTGTTGACGAGAACCCTGAGCTCTTCTTGTCTTTGAGCCAGGTCTTGAATGAGAGCCATTTGGCCCACCAATTATCCCGTCATCTGGATCTTCATTGTTTCCAGCTCAATCTGTAGTTCTTCCAACTGATCATTCCTGACGCCGCCTGGATTTCCTAGGACCATGCCCCTTGTGAGGTGAGCTTTCACTTCTTCTTGCCCCTGGGACAGGTTCAAGAACATTTCTTGAAGTTGAGCGTTCTGAGCCTGGATATCTTCGATAGTCCTTTCTAAAGCCATCTCTACTGAAATAAACAGTATGAGAATGAGGAAACCTGAAAGGGGAAACTTGTCATGATGTGGATGCATGTTATGTGGATGCATGTTTTCAAGGATCTCTCGGGGTAAACACAAGAAAATGTTAGAGGTTGAACTTTGATCAGCATCTTTGATTGGAGAACTTTGTATCGATGGATGTCTTTCCACGAGAATCAAGCTCACCATGTTGAGTGGGTCATAGCCCCCGATTCAAGTTGTTGTACTTGATCTTTGACAGTGTTTGTTTAGAGGAAAATGAATCCTCTTGCCCCTTGGTAGACGTCTGATTCAACGTGACCCTGCATCAAAAACCCTTGAAATGGTTATTGAAAATGCTATGGTATGATGTTATGATGTTATGTACATGTATGCAGAAGTAAGCAAGTGTATATACATGTAATCATATTCACACAAAGCAGAAAAGTCCTTAGGTTTAGGCTTGCATGGGGTTTGTAGGTAAGTACCCTCTTGAAGTTAGTTGGCTCAACCTGTTCTAACAATAGAAACCGGGTTCTAAGGAGAGCAATATCACTGGATTATTTTCTGTGTTCATTGTTTTGGTTTGGCCACTTAACTGGCGACCAAAATATTGTAAGAAAACAACCCTCAATGAGTGTAGTACCGAGTATCTACCAACTTTGGACTGCACCAAAGTCGGTCATCTTACTACCCCTAATAAAAGGCCAAGATGGTTAAGTAAGGTTCTAAGAGTTCATTAGTGCTTCATGACATCACTCAGCGGCCCCGTATTCTCTTTGATTGACTCAAAGGCTACCGGTACTCACAAATATGTCGCACTAATATAGCTATTGCTTCAACCATGTCGGTATACCCCGCACAATTTCCACAATGTATTGCTATTTACCTATGAATGTTTCCAAAATCCGGTTAGAGGATTTCAAGCCCAAACAAGAGAACCAAATGTAAAGCAAACAAAGCAAACAATATAATCATGCAAAGGGTGATCTAAGCCCTAAGGAATTCTCATTTTTAACGATCAAAGGATTCTCAATCCCCAACAGAGTCGCCAGTTCTGTGATACGGTGGGAGAACTGACTTGGGATTTTGCGTTTGTGTTCGCAAATGTTTCGGTTTAGCAAGAGTCGCCATCGACTTTTCATTTTATCCAAAGGAAAGGTCAAAAAGCACAGAAAAGACCTTTGAGATGTTTTCTTGGGTTCGGGGGGTAGATTATGAAAAGGGAAGGTGCTAGCACCCTTTCCATCCATGTTTATCTATGGGCTCTTAGTTACTTGTTTTAGATCACTTGCCTTTGCTTTTCAATTATTTGAAATGGTGCTTTGTGTGTGTGGTTTTGAAAATGATTTGAAAAAGATGCCTTGTCTAGGCAACCTTTGTAATGATTCTTGTTTGAATATATACAAAGGTGTGTGTCTTTTTGAAAAGATATTTCAATGTTTTGAAGTTTGTTTTGAAATTATGTTGTGAGGTGTGTTTGAAAAATGGCAAGGATGTTTTGCAAGCTTTTGATCAAGTAACTAAGAGTTGTCTACCCTATTTTACTCAAAGATCTTTCTTATGTTTTTAACCCTTTTAACAGTGTTATTTCACCATTGTGTTTGGTGAATAACCTTGTGTTAGGATGTTAAACGGGACAGGCGCGGGTCATCGTATACAATCATTGAAGGCAACTTGTGAGACGCTCTAGCAATTTTGTAAAGGACGAGATCGTTTTATCGAAAGCAACATCGAGGGTCATCGAGGGACTATGATCTTTGTTTATCGAAGGGGCATTTTCTAGAGTGTCTCATACTCGAGGGACATGATTGCATTTTCCGAGGCAACAAGCGAGGTTACCCTAGAGGTGCAAGTGTGAATTGTGTATTGATTTTCATGCATTTATCTTGTATTAGGTCATCTAGCGATTGATTTTGAATCTTCGCATACAAACCCTAATTACTATACAGTATATTGAAAGCGATAAATTGCGGGAATTTAAAGTCTAAGTTATTACAAAACAGTATCCGGGGATGGGGGTACACATGTTTACAAATGGGGATGAGTCTTATCAGAATAATAATGACCAAGTATATATATTACAACCAAATTGAACTGTCGCATTTTCAATGTAAAATTATAACAAAGTATAAGATAATGAAAATCAAAGAAATATGAGATGCGTGTATTTATTTACAAATGATCAAATAAAAATTTTAACCTAAGAAAGATTAAGTATTTATTATTATTTATTGTGTTTTTATATTTTTTAGGAACTTATGTAAAAGATTAGTTAAACAAAAATTCTAGTATTATTTTTGTATTTAATTAAATATAACAAATATTTAGAGAAAATTATATCAAAACAAACTTTAATCTATTATTAATTTTCTTTATTATTAACAAAACAAATTAAAAAAAGAAAAGTATTGGTTTAAGGAAAATTAATTAAAATGATACTAGTAAAGAAAAGAAAGAATATTAGTTTAAAAATGAAAAAGGGAAAGATGATGGGCCTAAGAGTTATGGCCCAAAAAGAATGAAGAAGAACAAATTAATAGGAGGAAGAAAGGGAAAAGGAGGGGGGTGCGTGTGTTATTAAGGATGAAGTAGGCCTTAGGCGCTTGTTTATGGCGAAGTCCCAAGTGGATGTTTGAACAAGTTTGTTAGGGTTGAGGATTAGCGTACTCAGTATTAGGGTTTTCTGTTTTGGGTTACAACGGCGCCTCCTTCCCGTCTCTTCTTCTTCTACTCTGTGGATTGTTTCTCTTCTCAGGCGAACACGTTGATTCGTTCTCCCACCTCCAAGCTACCAGAGCGTTGCCTTCGCCCTCTCCTCTCCACGACTGTCCAAGGCGATGGTTTAGAAGGTACCGTTTCTTTGGGTTTTTTTTACATTTTTGGGATTCTCGTACATTTATTGCTTGCATGTTTTCATTCTTATGGTTTTTGATGTTTATACGTAGTAAAAGCTTGAGGGTTTGAGAGACGTACCTTGAACGTCTTGCTTCTGTAAACTGAAGGAGAGAGGGAAAGGGATTGGTGGCGCCTCCTTGGTGGCCGGAGCGGAGGGAGGAGCGTGATGATTGCTTGCTTACTTCTGGTATTTTGTATCTTTTGACTTCTTTTTGAATCGTTTGATGATTCGTTGATGATGAACTATTCTGATGATTATGTTGACGATGAATGTTTTCTGAGACTTGTTCTTGTTTTGATCTTTCCCTTCTGAACCTCTTCCTCTTCTTTGTTATGTTGATAATGATGAATTCTTGTTTCTGAATCGTGTTGCTTCTTTTGGTGTTTGAATATTGACGATGATGAACTTGTTTGTTCTTTGTTTGTCTTTGTTGGCTACTGATTCATTGATGATGAAGCTATATTCTGAAACTTCTTTCTTGTTTTGCTTCTACACTCTTCCTCTCTCTTTGTGAATTATTTGATGTCAATGATGATGGTGTTCTGAGATTATCTATTGTTGTTGCTTTGATTTAAGTTTGCTGATGTTTTGTGATGATGAACCTGAAAATCAGTGTTGTTGTTTTGCTTGTTCTGCAAGCTCTTCCTTTCTCTTGTTGAAGATGAGGTTGTTAGTTGGCTTGTTTGGATTTGGGATTTGCAGATTTGTTGTTTTGAGAGGCAGTTTGTAACTTGCAGTATTGGTGACTGCAGTTTGGGTTTTTTGGTACAGGCAGGTTCTTCACTTGGGTATACAGGCTGATGAGTTTAAGCTGGTTTGTGAGTTTTTGGGGAAGGCTTAGCAGTTTTGCTCTGTGTTTTGTTTTTTTGAGAGTTTTAGTTTTGGAAGCAGGCTTGATGTAGTTTTAGCAGGTTTTAGGCTTGCTTGACAGGCTTGTGAGTTTGGAGGCAGGCTTGTTGTTTAAGCAGGTTTGCTTGTGTTTGTTGAGCAGGCTGATGAGTTTTAGCTTGCAATTTTGTAGGTTCAGTTGGAGGCAGGCTTTGGTCTGTTGTGCTTTTTGGGAGGTTTAACAGTTTTTTTTGCTCTCTCTCTCTCCTTCTGCTGGACTCTTAGACTGTTATATCTATTTGTTTTCTTACTGCCTTTTACAGCCTGCCAAAACTGCAAACTCTTACTTCACTCTCTTTCTCTCTCCATAAAAGCACTTTTAATTGCTTATTATATTATTCTGAAAAGCTTGTTGGGCCAGAAAATGATGATGAAATTGACAAGCCTGCTTGCTTGTAACTTGGTTCATCTCATGTATTGTGTACTTGTTTCCATATTTCCTGCATTATATGCTTTCTTTGACAGCTTTGCAACTTTCTGCTTTATGTACTTGGTTGCTTGTATGCTTTCTTTGACAGCTTTGCAACTTTCTGCTTTGACAGCTTTGCAACTTGGTTTGACATTCAGTTTGCATTTGTAGTTAGCTTGCCATGCTTGCTCATGCTGACTTGGTTGACTAATGCAGTTTGGGAATTCAGTTTGATTTGCCTTGATGCCTTATATCTTTGCATTTTAGATTAATTGTATGCTTGCAAATTATTTTTACTTTTCTCTTTGTGAACCAAGAAGAGAAATCTTCTTGTGATTTGCAAAGAGAACAAGTAAAAACATGATGAATCCAATAGCATTCTGATTCCGACCAACAAGCTTTAATGATGATTTTTTTATCTGCTTGAAAATTCTTTTCAGTTAATTACACTGATTTCTTTCTGTCTTTTGCAGGTAAGTACCAGTTGGATGATAGAGGAAGCGGTAGAAGTAGAAGTCAAAGATCTCAAGAGATTTAGGCTTAGATTTATTATATTGTTTTTCATATATTGTAAACAAATATTACTGTAAATACTGTAAACTGTAAATTCACAATATTCGAATAAAATTTGTAACAACATTTGAAATAAATAAATAAAAAAGTCTTTGTCAAATATCTTTCAACTTTTTCTTGTATTGTCTATTTAATTATTTAAGACTCTTAAATTAAAATAACTGGAAATGTATCCCAATAACTTTAATCCAGATGAAATAAATAATCAACAAATTTTGCCGTCTCGCAACCTTGCATTAATCACCATACGCCTGGTATTTCAATTAACATATGCGTTGTGCAGTTAAACAAACAAGCATTCCATACACCTTTCACTCCACTGATCAAACCAATGCCTTAAGGTTCCAAACAAAAGTCTCAGCTGCTATCCCAGATATTTAGGTTTTGAGAAACAACCAGTAATCTTGAACAAGCGTAAAAATAATGTAACAGTCAACTAAATTTCTGAGGATTCAGTTTCTTCTGAGAAATGCGAGTGCAAACACTAATCTTGGATCACTTCCAAAGAAAGATATGTCTGATCGATTCTTGAGTCAACCTTAACAAATCAAAGAAAACCCTATTTCTGGATTACTGCCAAAGAAAGATCTGTCTGATCAATTCCTGAGCCAATCTTAAAAATCAGAGAAAAACCCTGGGGTTGTGATTTTCTTGTGAAAAAGGAAGGGAAAATTTTGGGGTACAACAGCTTTCTATGATGAATTGATGTAACCATGCCTCGTTGTAATTTGACTTCTGTTCTATGATGAATTGACGTTGTTATGAGGGTGTGTATATTATGAAGCACGTGATGAGAATATGATGAGTTCATGAATGATGATGCAATTTGACTAACAGTGGTCATGTTTTATTGTGTTGTTGTGCATCATGCATTCATGGCATATGTTAGGACTCCGGTCCAGTGATGTTGTTAGAACTTCGGTCCAGTGATGTTGTTAGGAATTTGGTCCAATGATATTGTTAGGACTTTGGTCCACTGATGTTGTTAGGATGATTGGTCCAGTGATAGCCTCAATACCATATTGTCGATTGAGTGTAATTTTATGATGTGCTCTGATTCCAAGCGGGAGCCGATCCTATTAGTGGGGATCTTTGGAGAAACGATGATTGAGTCATCAGTGAAGTTTTGGTACCACGTGCGTGAGTATAATGAAGTTGCATTACATTCTCTGTGATATTGCATAATGATTGGTTAAGTGATGCATGGTGAATGTGTGAACTAATGATGTCTTTGTGATGATTTTTGACCGATGATATGATGATCCTAGGAATAAATAATGAAGTGAAGGTGTGAGTATAATATGAAGTTTTAATGATGTGTGGTTTCTTGCTAATATGAATATAATATGAAGTCTTATAACTACTGTATTTATTCCTTGTGTTTTCATAATGATTATGATTACTCACCCTTTATGCTTGGAAATGTTGCCTCGAAACGTGGATAACTTGCAGGTGATTAGGATTAGTGCGTTGAAGCTTAGAGGATAGCTTTGGAGTACATCATTTATTTCCGTTGAATAAGAGGCTCTTGATCTGATATGTAACATCAGGGTTGGGGACGTTTATCTTGAAACTATTATGTTCTCTTGCTTATTTTGAGATGATGAGTTACCTTTCATGGTATTTAACAATTTGGTTTATGAATCATGAATAATGAAGTGTGAGGAAGACTATATGAAGTATTTCAAAAAAGATGTTTTGAGACTATGATTCCGCTGCGATAATTTTGAATTTGATATTTGATGATATTAAATAAATAGTTATTTTAGATGTTTTGAAAACCCGTGTTACAAAGTGTAGTACCCCAAAATTTGCCCTCCCATTTTTCATTCAAGATACTATCCTAGGGTTTCTCTAATACTCAATTTGGCTCAAAAGTTGATCAGACGGATTCTCTTCCTAAGCAGTAAATCAACAATTATGGTTTTGCATTTCTGATCGGGACTTTATGAGTCTGTCGGGATACTAACTGCAAGTATACAGTTCAGTCATTCTAGTTTTAAATGATTATCGAACCCACAGAGACTGAGGATCAATCACATACGATCTAATGTTACAGTTTTTTTAACTAAGCGATGAATATTCGATTTTAGGGGGGAAACAGTTTAATTAAAAATAATAGTAATATTTATACCGGTATGTGATAGTCGGACTTTGGGAATTCGGTGAATCTCTTGGCCTATAAAGTATTTCGGTAAAAACTAATTGTTTAAAAACCCGAGACATACACTCTCGTGTTCATGAAATAAGTTATGCTACTAAACCTAGTGGATGCACTTTAAATTTAATAACACTCTTTGAAAACAATTTGAGTTTAATTAATTTATTAAAACACTCTCGTGTATTTAAAAATTAATGTTTCGTTACCACTATCTGGGTTGAACCCCAACTCTCGCATGCAAGTTCTTGCCTTAATTAATTTCCCACTCTCGTGGCAAAATCGTGTTAATTAACCTCTCACTCTCGTGACAAGGATAGTTAAATTAATCTTGGAAATTGGAAACCAGAAATTGTTTTATAAATAAATATTTTTGGCCAAGGTATCACTGAATTCTTTCGGTTCTTAAGAGTCACATACCGGTACAAATAATTTAGCCGGACATAGTAGATTTAACAACAATGCAATTCAAAATATAATTCATAAAAATAATTGGCATAATACAAAAAATGAATAAATATTAATTGCAATAAAAACCTGGAGATAACGTTGCTATGGTAATCTTGAAATGTTACAATATTCCTTGCAACTTGATTGAAGTAAATAAATTGTGTTAATTCTTGAATGAAGAATTAACACCTAAAACTAAAGCTTGAAATAATGCTGGAATTACAGTATATGGAAAAATGCTCTAAAACAAGGAAAATAAAATAATGGCAAAAGCAATAAATTTGTTCTGGGAAAATTCCTTCGACCCCTGCAGCTTTGCACTACCACCCATATATATAGGATAGGAAATAACAGTTGAAAGTGTCTTGAGAAAAGGTTGAGTGGAGGAAATATAGGGAGCATGGTTACTGAGTGGAGGGAAAATAGGAGAACAAGTCTGCCCTTGCGTTGCCCACGTCTCCACCAATTTACAACGTTCATCTTCACGCGCGTGACGGTCGTCACAGGTGGGTGACGGTCGTAACGCGCTAAAATAGCGCATTACGCTCGTCAGTGATGTGTGACGAGCGTTGTTTCAAGTTGGGGGTCGTTACGCCCGTCACAAGGGTGTGACGACCGTCACTGCTCCAAAATTCCAAACATTGCAGTTTTAGTTCTTTTTCTCTTTGTTTATTGTTTAGCCTTCTTCATGTAGTCCTTTTCCATTGGTTTGAGTTGACAAATGTTATACCTGTAAAAAGACAAATAAACTCGGAATAATCGGGGGTTAGACGACTTAATGTAATATAAAATCGGTAAAAAGCGTAGTAATTATATGATACGTTTTCTCGTTATCAAATTCCCCCATACTTAAACCTTTGCTTGTCCTCAAGAAAATAGTCATTCGAAAGGTTGGACAAGTTTTGTCAAGCGCATACGCACAACATACCTTGGATTTTTAAAGCAATTTCGGGAAATCCTCGTCGGTTCGGCCAATACTTGAGTGAAACACTAAGGATACACTAACGACACAAGTAATAAGCTTAGTCGTAGGCTTCCATTTCAAACGAGCTATCCAACAGTTCCGTTATAATTCTACCCAGAGTTCTTCGTATCTATTTCGCCCGGTTTTGTTCTGGCGCAATCACATTAAGCCCTTTGTCTTAGCACGCACGTAGTGGAGTAACCGGTTAGTGACTTTGATCCTTTTAGCACGGGGTCTGGTACATGAATGTGGCAACCCTACATATGTTATCCAAGTTGGAGGTTGTGGGGGATCGAGCCATAGCACGCCCTACCGAGTTCAGAACCAGATACCTCTGAACCAACCTACACTGGATTCCTTCGTTATTTTCTCAACTCTTATATGTGACCGTATATTTTGGTGCACAAAATTTCTTTTCTTTTAGCAGCGAGATAGGAAGGATATTTTAATGATCAGGCATCAAACACTTATATTCATCGATTCTCCACGTGGTTTGTGTCAAGACGGTGTTGACTGTTAGTATAAACTACTAGGGGTTACTGTAGAACTAAAAACTCTAGACGTCGATATAATGGTTATTGAAATGGATCGCGTAAGTAGGAAGTCTACAATGTCATAACCGTATCAATCTTGTTATGTCATTTTTAGCTTCCCTAACTGGGGATTTCGATAAAATAGGTATGTCGGGCTAATGTGAAGATAAAAATTTTTGGTATGGCTGAATAAAGTGAAGAATTTAAATCGAGATATATCATAAAAATTACTAGTTTGTAAAGTAAGGAAAGGTACCGCTCCCACACTAAATCCGACATTGTCCTCAATGTTGCGGTATATAGGCGGGGAAGTACAATTACAAAAACAAATGGAAAGGAAATGAAACAGAAAAAATAATAAACTACATAAAAAAATAAAGAAAAACTACTGGTGACCACATCCTCTACTCCTGGTGCGAGAGCGTCTGGTAGGAGTGGCTTCTGTGTCAGTGTCTTGGAAACCAAGGGTGCTGACGTCCAACCTTAGAGCGTTAAGCTCTGACAGTGCCTCATCTAACCTCTCATTCATGTTACGCTGCCCAGTCAAGATTTGAGCGTTTTGAGCGCACAGAGACTCAAATTGCTCGTGTTGCCTTCTTTCAAGCGCTGCGTTCATTTGGTTTTGCATATGGATGGCGTGGAGGATGTCTTCAAGATTAATAGGAGGAGGTTCAGATGAGGATCCTGGAATGTCGTGGACGGGAGGAGCACTATGCAGCTCTTCTTGCATTTCGTTTGCGGGGGCTGCAGGTTGGTCTTCATGAGTAGGTGCACGCTCTGCGGGAGTTGCAGGATCGAATAACCAGTTTGCTCGGTTTCTTGGATCGATTCGATCCCTGCAAGGCAAAATGATGTTCTGATAAACAGTGTTCCTGATCACATGGTGGAATCTGCCATCCTCCCGCTCGTAAATGAGATGTGCGGCTTTGCAGTGATCCAAAGTTAGCAAAGCCGGTGCCATAGAAGGCAAAGTCGCGAGAGCAGCACCGTAGTTCAGACCTATAGCAAGTGAAGTGACCAGCCCTCCAAAATAAAATGGTTTTCCGCCTCTAGCACAAATAGAGTGGATGTGAGCGTGTAAGAACGGGGCGGCGTTGATCTTTTGCCCTGTGAACACGCAATGCAAAAAGAAGAGCTCCTTGGAGTTGAGCTTGTGGTTGATGTCACGGGCGAAGATTGTGTTGCTGAGGATGCGATGGAAATAGCGGATGGCCGGATTATGAATGTGGGTGGCATTTAGGTGGTCGTAGGATCCGGCACGGATATTCGTCAAACTGTGCCATAAGTTGAAGGCTTCCTCACCAAAATTATCCGGCACCCGGAGATGGACACCTTCGTCTGAACAGAAACCTAAAAGTTGCGCGATGTCGGATTGAGGCAACTCGTGCTCAATGCCAAACATGCGGAATTTGGCCAGGCCGGACAGTTGGTTCGTGGCACCTGGCAGAGCGATGTAAACAAAGGAACTCAAAAACTCAAGAGTCAGAGTTTCATAAATCGGTCTCGGTTCACGGTACAAGTTCCATAAATCTACACTCTGCAACAATTGGCGGACACTGTCAAGTAGTCCAAAACTCCTCAGGTAGTCGATATCAATGTACCGTGTGGGTTGGAGACCTCGGCGTTGAAATTTCTGAAATTTTGTGCGTTGGTTTTCTCCCTGTTCGCCGATTCTGAAAGTGAGGGCGGGAGATTGTGGGTTGTTGGCCATGGTGTAGGTATAATTTGATTGCAAAATGTTTGGAATATGAAATTGGGGTAGTGGGTGGATAGTATTTTAGTGGTGGAAGTTTATAAGTTTGAAGAAAAATGGAGTGGAGTGGGTAGTTTTCGTGTGATTTTGTAACAATGGAGGAAGTGGGTTTATGAAGGGAGTGGTTGGAACGGTTCTGTAATAGCCGTTCTGATACATTGTATGCGTTACGGTCGTCACGAGGGTGTGACGGTTGTCACAAGGCAAAAAGGCGTGTTACGCTCGTCACGAGGGTGTGACGGTCGTAACACGTTCAATGTCATTAATGAGAAGACCGTTACAGGACCGTTGGAGATGTTTATATATTTTTATATATTTTTTTATTATTTTCTTAATATTTTAAGTTTGAAATATTTTAATTAATTAGAGTTTTGAAATATTTTTAAGTATTCTAATAAAGTTCTGAAATGTTATTTACTAACACATAATGAAATAATATTTAAGTGAAAATACAAACAGTAAATTAAAGGAAATAAACAGTATGCTGAAAATGAAAAGGAATGAAAAAATAAAATAAACTTGGTACTTGATAAATAATTGAATTAATTCATAAAAATTGTTTCGAAATAACTAAAAATGAAAATGATAAAATGCTAAAATGACTAGAATAAAATGTTAAAATAACTAGAATCCCTCCCACTAAAACTAAACAGTGTCCCCACTGTATATACAAATGCGAGAGAAAAGAATAAGATAATAACGACAACTCTAGCCACGGGGAGGCGGGAACATATGTTGGTGTATGAAATCCAGCTGATCGGTCACCAAATCCATGAAAGCAATGAAATCCACCCGGAGAGATGTAAGCTCGCCCCACATATCAGTAATTGCTTCATGCAAAGAGTGCATGGTAACAGTAGGTGAAGGCGGTGGAATCTCTGGAGCCTGGGTGGCGGTCTCAGTGGAAACAACCTACTATTCCCATGGATCGGGGAACTCATGGTATCCTGGTGGTGTGGCAGGGTCTTCATCAGCATTAGAAGTGTTGGGTACTTCATAAATGTCAACAGTAGAAGGAGACGAAGGCGGTGTAGCAGGATGGTGGAGGTCAAAAAGCCAGTTTGCTCTATTATGCACACTAGTGATAGGGTTCGGGAGCTTAAACTGGTGGACAATCTCATGATTAATTAACAACTCAAATTGATCTGGCCCAAGGTTCCCGATAAAGCTAGTGTTGAAGCAGAATTCAATGTTCATCGGCTTTATTCCATAATGCGGGGCTGATCCAAGCATAGGCCTGCGGAGTCCAATTGTATTTGATAGCATAGTGACTAAACCACCCAACAGGATTGGTGCATTTGGAGTCTGGATGATACGCTCCATGTTAGCTAGCATATAAGCGGCATCGTTTATAGGTCAACTCTGGGAGGCACAGTACATAATGAAGAGCTCATCGCGGGACACAGATGTAACATTCTGCTGTTTACCAAAGAGGGTGTGGGCGATGATCTTGTGAAAGTACCTGATAGCCGGGTTGTGGATGCATTCAGAATAAAGGTCAGACGACTCTGGATGGTTATTGCCAGCGATGCTTCCCCATAAAAAATCAAGATCAGAATCAAGCAAGAGGTCCTCCTGGGTCATAGTGATAAAATCAGGTCCAAAAGGGAACCCTAGCAGGTGGCTAAACTCCCTGAGGTTATAGGTGTAGTCCATGTCAAACATCCTGAAAGTGATGAACCCACGGTTGAATCCTATCCCGTGATTTGGAATGAAGCTCAGGGTGCTCAGGAACTCAAGGGTCAGCTTCTTGTAAGTACAGTACCGTCTTCGGATAGGAGCAGTGTCCCAGCCAATCTGATGTAGCAAATACATGACACTCTCACGAATGCCAAGGGCGGTCATAGCATGGTCATCAACATAGATGGTAGGGCACATTTTTCGCTCAGCCAGATCCTCAAAGCGTCTTCTTTGGTGTCTGCTTCTCAAAGTGACATTCATGAAGTTTACACGTGCCATAGAGCTAAATATGAAAGCAAAAGAATTACCCCCTGAAAATATTTAATAAATGTTTGAAAAAAACTAAGTTAGTATTTTCAGGTTAAGAATTTGCCGAAGTTAAATCAAAAAGAAAAAGAAAGTTTAAAGGGAAGATAAAAATAGAAGAAAATAGAAATGAGTAAGAGATGCAATCATGAAAATTTTAAAGATTAAGAAAAAGAAAAGAAAAATAAAAACATGTTAAAACAGTAAAAATAATTAAAATAAAACATGGGTTGCCTCCCACGAAGCGCCTTTATTTTATGTCGACGGCTCGACAGATAATACATATTCAGTTAGGTATCGGGGTAGGTGGCTCACTTAACTGAAGATAAGCCGAGTAGTTGATATTTACGACGTTAAAGTAGTGCTTTAGGCGTTGGCCATTGACTATGAATGGTTCGATAGAATTTCCTTTAATTTCTATCGTACCACTTGGGAAAACTTTGTTAATTTCGAATGGTCCTGACCATCTGGAACACAATTTTCCCGGGAAAAGTTTCAGTCTAGAGTTGAATAAGAGTACGATGTCTCCTTCCTAAAATTCTTTTCGCGAGATACGCTTATCGTGCCATTTTTTTGTTCTTTCCTTATAGATTCTAGCATTTTCATAAGCGTCTAAACGCAATTCTTCTAATTCATGGATATCTAATACTCGTTTCTCGCCAGCAATCTTGTAATTTAAGTTAAGGGTTTTAATGGCCCAATAAGCTTTATGTTCTAATTCTACTGGAAAATGACAAGATTTTCCATAAACTAATTTAAACGGCGTTGTTCTGATAGGGGTTTTAAAAGTTGTCCGATATGCCCAGAGAGCATCATTTAGCTTGGAGGACCAGTCTTTTTTGGATGTGGCTACGGTTTTCTCAAGGATTTCTTTTATCTCCCTGTTTGACACTTCCACTTCTCCACTCGTCTGAGGATGGTATGGTGTGGCTATGCGATGTTTAACGCCATATTTGGAAAGTAATTTTTCGAAAATCTTAGAGATAAAATGGGAACCACCATCACTGATTACTAGTCTTGGTACATCGAATCGTGGGAAGATAATATGCTTGAATAGTTTTAGTACCACTCGTGTATCGTTTGTGGGTGCGGCGATGGCTTCAATCCATTTTGATACGTAGTCAATGGCTCCCAAAATATACTTATTTCCAAAAGATGTGGGGAATGGTCCCATGAAATCAATTCCCCATACATCGAAAATTTCTACTTCGAGGATTCCTTTTTGCGGCATTTCGTCGCGTCTAAATATATTTCCTGTGCATTGAGATCTATCGCAGTTCATAATTGCTACGTGGACGTATTTCCATAAGGTAGGCCAAAAGAAGCCAGCTTGAAGTATTTTTGCATAGGTTTTCGACGTACTAGCGTGTCCACCATAAGGGGCAGAATGGCAATGGGAAATGACGTCGTCTATTTCATCGTTAGGAACGCAGCGACGGTAGATACCATCGGCGCCTCTTTTAAAGAGTAATGGTTCATCCCAAAAGTAGTGTTTAAGATCATGGAAAAATTTCTTCCACTGTTGGTACATTAAGTCAGGTGGTAAAACACCGGCAGCTAAATAGTTGACGAAGTCAACGTACCATGGTAATGTGGTGTTGGTACAAATGGCTTTTACTACCGCAGTTGTTAAAGGTTCATTGTGTTGATCTAAACTATCGGTAGGATCTATCTCTAGCTTAGCAATAAGGCGTTCATAAGGGAAATCTTCGTTTATAGGAACACTCTCGGTTTGGATTCCATCTAAACTTGATAAATGGTCAGCTACCACGTTTTCAGTTCCTCTTTTGTCTTTTATTTCCAAGTCAAACTCCTATAGGAGTAGGATCCATCGGAGTAGTCGCAGTTTGGCGTCTTTCTTACTTAGTAAGTGTGATCGGTGGATCTGGAACTGACTGTTTTTTAGCTGGTTTCGCGAAATGTCGCGGTAAGCAAGAGTCGCCACCGTCTTTTATTTTCTCCAACATGGAAAGGACAAAAGCACAGAAAAATTTCTTATTGAGATTAGTTCTCGGTTCGGGAGGTAGATTTATAGAAAGGGAAGGTGTTAGCACCCTTTCTATCCATGGTTATCCGTGGGCTCTTGGATACTTGCTCATTGTGTTTTCAAAAAGGTTTGCTTTTCAATTGTGAGTGGGTTTGAAAAAAAGTTTCTTTGAAAGTTTCAGATCGACTCTTGTATCAGTCCTCAAGAGTGTTTGAAAAATTGTTTTGAAAGCTTTTTGAAAAGTGTAAGGTGTGAAAAGTATTTTGATTTGTTTTTGAAAAGAGCAAGTATTCATGAGTCATCTACCTACCCTAAGGAATTAAGTTGTGTAATTGTCCTTTAGGTAGTGCCATCCCACCATTGAGAGATAGGTAGCACCACCATTGGAGGTGTTTGGGTCAATTCGAGGGTTAGGGACAGTGTGGTCACCGAGCAATAGTAAGATACCTTAGAATCTACTCTTATGCCATTGATCTTTTTATTCCGAGGCGACCGTTCCGAGGCAACTTATTCGAGGCAACTGGATCAATGGAACATAAGGACTCACTAAGACGTCCTGTACTCGACGACCACGTTTCGAGGGACAAGGCAACAGTGTGATCACCAGAGCAAATAGTAGGACACCTTAGAAGCTACCCTTATGCCATGTTCATGGACATAAGGACTTACTAAAACGTCTTATACTCGATGACCACCTTTTGAGGGGCAAGGCAACAGTGAGGCGTACCCTAAGAGTGGTGTGTGAATTGTGTGTCATTTTCAGTTTATTATTTGTCTTGTCATGCATTGGTGATCTACGTTTTGATTTTATTTTTGGGCATTCATTCTTTCATGTGATTGTTAACAGTTAAAAGGTGCGGGAATTTAAAGTGCGGAAAAGATAAAGGTCCTATGCTATTACAAAGGCGCGGGTCTACATCGCCAAATTAAACCAAGACCCGATTTAAAATAAAATGCAGAAAGTAAATGCCTAATTAACTATTACAGGGCTTTGGGGGCAAATACATTACATTCATAAAAGAAATAAAGTAAACGCGCGAAAGGAAATTATAATCGAATGCGAGGGCGTTGGACCCTTTAAAGAAATAAATGAAATTATTAAATTAATTAAATTAAATAAAAGAAATAACTTTTTTTTATTTATGTTTTTGGATTTATGAAATTAAAGAAAATTAAATTGGAATTAAAAGTTAAATAACTCTAGTTCTAAATTGTTTTTAATTTATTAAAAAAATGCATTAAAGTTAAAACCTAAAATTAAAACTAAATTGATTATAAAATTTATTTACAAAGATGAAACTATTAATGGATTAAATTAAATAAAATATTTCTTTTTATTTTTGTGATTTTTCTGATTTTTTTTATATTTTATGAAAATTAATTTTGATGAATTAACTAAAATAAATAAAACAAATAAATAGAAAAAATGAAAAGAAAGAAAATAATGTGCAAACCAATGGGGGGTGTTGACCCAGTTTTGGAGGTAAATTGAGGAATTTTGGCCCATCAAGAGGAGGCCTTTTTGACTTTTCTGGGATTTTGTGAGGAGTTGTTGACAACGTGCACGATGGACTGTAGATCTTGGCCATTGGATTGACCTCCTAGGCGCGTGGCAGGCAGGGGTATGTGCGCTGTATGGTGGTCATTAGGATGGAAGCTGCATGTGAAAGAGTTAAACAAAATAATAGAAACAATTTGAGGGGACCTGGGATTCGAACCCAGGTCCCAGTGTTTACCAGCTAATGCTTTAACCAATTGAACCATTTGTGCGCTTTGTACATAGGATAAAAAACAAATAATATAAAACAAAATTGACATTAGTGTTATGAAATAAAAAAAAGGGCGCTGGATTTCAAACCATCCACTCATGCCATGCCACGCAGTCGTCTTCTCCGAATGTACTTGTAAAAAAGGGATAGCGGGGGTTTTGAACCCCCCCAAAATGCAGGCTTAGGAATAATAGCGAATAGCTCACATTCACTCATAAATTGAGCGCGATGGGTGATTTGGAATCACTGGGATGTCACAAATGCAATGATAGTGGTCTCGTGGTCCAATTGTTTCAAAGGAAAGAAACCCCAATTCATAGTTCCTGCAACCCTAGAAAATTCCCATGGCATATTTCGCTACAGACCTTGAAAACTCAATTAAATCATGCTATCAGCTTCAAAACATTCACATTAGTCCAAATCCATGATTAAAAATGAAAAATGTTGTATGAATAATGAAGTACGAATACCAAATTTTCAAAGAAGGTCAGACTTGGTTATACCGATTCTGGGCGTATGGAGTGTTGAATTTGATTGGAGTCGCTTCCTTAGGATGTCAGCAACGTGTTTGGATAAGAATGAGGGTCTGAAACAAGCTCTAGAAGTGTTTTCAGTTTTGCAATTTTGTGTGAAAAATGCAAAGTTTGCTTTTCAGTTTTAGTGCAGCTCTGGTCGTGTTGTTGTGTCTGATCCCTTGCATATGTGTTATGTAACATCTTTTGATAGGAATTATGGCCTCATAATGCAAGGCATTCAAACTTGAGATTTTCCATAAACCTCCATTAACAACCTTCCATTTTTGAACCTATTTTTGAATTCTTGCTTCATTTGGCCTCTTGCACGAATTTGGAATATGCATAATGGTGATTCAAAGTTCATCAAAGCCAGATATCCCCCTTAATTAACCTTTTTGATTTTCCTTTGATTTTAAAAGATTTAAAATTAATTAAATCCAATAAAATCAATTAAAAATGAAAACATTAATTTAAAATTTTGAGATAAAATGTGGGACACGTGGGAAGCATGGCCAAGCTGATTCAAATGGAAAAAGTGGGGCCCTTTTGTCAAAAAATGAAATTTCAAGGATAAATGATTTTGGCCATTTCACAAAAATTTCCCAACTTCTCCAATGCATATCTTGCTCAATTTTTAAGCTTTGATCATGTTCTTGGACATTTTAGAAAGGTCTTGAAGTCCTCTAACCAATGACTTTGGTCCCATGTTATTTTGATGTGCCAATCTCAAGTTATGGTCTTTGACTTAAAGTCCCTTTTTGTTGACTTTTGAAAATGACCTATAATGTTGAAACTGATAACCTTTTGTGAGAGCATTTCTTGGACTTGGAATGTGAAGATGAGTTGTAGGAAATGTCTTCCCCTTCAAGATGAGAATTGGATGGGATTTTTCTGATGAACCATGAAAAAGTTATGCCTTGGTCAAGTTACAGTTGACTTTTCCGCTATCCAAAAATAGAAACTTTTGCATCTTGAGACCTTTTGAGCCAAACTTTGAGAATCATGATCAAGCATTGATCAAATGATGTTTGTGGCTTCAAAATAAGATGTTGACCAAAAATTTTGACTTTTGACTGCCAAATGACCATTTTGCCCCTACAGTTGACTGTTGAGCAATTAGGGTTTTTGACTGTGCAACTTGACCTTGTGAGCCTTGAAACTTGACATGTAGGTACTTGACAATGTGTATGAGCATAGGAGACTTGATTGAGCTCTTGAAAACTTCAACTTCCTTGCAAGAACCAAAACCCTAGTTTGACTGTCTTAGGAGGATGGTTTGACTGTGTGGCCCTTGAGTAAACTTGAACCATTTGTGGATGATTCTTGTCAAAACTTTGAAGATTATGGGAGGGCAAATTTTGGGGTACAACAGTAAGTATCGGATCGCGGCATGATCCGTGTAAATAATGATTTTGGCGCCTACTAAGTAGGAACGAAATTTATCCAATGCGAATACCACAGCTAAGAGTTCCTTCTCCGTAGTGGCGTAATTCATTTGTGCGGGATCAAGTGTTCTGCTTGCGTAGTAGATAGCGTGAAGCTTCTTATCTTTGCGTTGTCCTAGGACTGCGCCTACAGCATAATCGCTCGCATCACACATTATTTCAAATGGTAGGTTCCAATCAGGAGGTTGCATAATAGGTGTTGAGATTAAGGCTTCTTTAAGCGTCTCAAATGCGTTCAAGCATTTATCGTCGAAAATAAACTCAGCTTCTTTCATTAATAATGCAGTTAGTGGCTTAGTGATTTTAGAGAAATCTTTTATAAAACGTCGGTAAAAACCAGCGTGTCCTAGAAAACTTCTTATTTCTCTAACTGTTTTGGGTGGTTGAAGGTTTTTGATAATTTCGATTTTTGCTTTGTCGACTTCAATCCCTCTGTTTGATACAATGTGGCCCAACACAATTCCTTGTCTCACCATGAAGTGACATTTTTCCCAGTTGAGCACTAGGTTGACATTGACACAGCGTTTCAGTACTAATTCAAGATTTGATAAACATCCGTCAAAACTTTCTCCACAGACAGAGAAATCGTCCATGAATACTTCCATAATTCCGTCTAAAAAGTCTGCGAAAATCGCCATCATGCATCGTTGGAAGGTTGCAGGTGCGTTACATAGTCCAAATGGCATTCTTCGGTATGCAAAAGTACCATAGGGACATGTGAACGTGGTTTTCTCTTGATCGTCAGGATGAATGGGAATTTGGAAGAATCCAGAGTATCCGTCAAGATAGCAGAAATGGGAATGTTTGGCTAAGCGCTCGAGCATTTGATCAATGAATAGTAACGGGAAATGGTCCTTGCGCGTAGCTTTGTTTAGTTTTCTATAATCGATACACATTCTCTATCCTGTTTGGGTATGTTGTGCTACCGATTTGCCTTTTGTGTTTGTTATGACCGTAACGCCTCCTTTCTTATGCACTACGTGAACTGGACTGACCCAGTTATTATCTGATATTGGGTATATGATGCCTGCCTCTAGTAGTTTCTGCACTTCTTTCTTAACGAATTCACTTAAGATAGGATTTATTCGTCTTTGATGTTCTCTCCTCCTCCAGCATAATGCGGTGCATACAGAAAGAAGGGCTTATTCCTTTTAGATCTGATATATTATAGCCTAACGCGGTTGGATATTTTCTTAACACACTAAGAAGTTTTTTGGTTTCGATCTTCCCTAAATTGGCATTAACTATAACTGGCCATTCGAGTTCTTTATCTAAAAATTCATACCTAAGATCTTCAGGTAATGTTTTAAGTTCTATACCAGTTTTCTTATCAGTCGGGGCAGGATCGGGTGTTAAGGCTAAACATTCGCTTAGGTCGGCATCTAAATGTTCTTGTTTCCAGTCATCGTCCTTGAGGATAGTTGGTGTCTGAATTTTTAACATCCCAGAATAGGTGTCTTCTTGGCTTTCAAGTTCTTTGACACATTCATCAATAATATCTAGGAGACAACATGAGTCATCTATAGCAGGGGCTTTAAAGAATTGGGAAAGAATGAATTCTACTTTTTCTTCTCCTACCTCGAAGGTAAGTTTTCCTTTCTTAACGTCAATGATGGCTCCTGCAGTAGCTAAAAATGGTCTTCCTAGTATGATGGGAATGTTTGAATCTTCCTTGATGTCCATTATTATAAAGTCAGTCGGTATGTAAAATTGTCCTATTCGGACGGGAATGTTTTCTAGCATACCAACAGGGAATTTAACTGATCTGTCGGCTAGTTGTAGGGACATCTTGGTAGGTCTCATGTCGCCTAATTTGAGCTTCTCACAAATAGATAAGGGCATTAGACTAACACTGGCTCCTAAATCGCATAGAGCTTTGTCTATGACAGATTTTCCAATTACACATGGTATGGAGAAACTACCAGGATCTTTTAACTTTGGAGGCATGTTATTTTGAATTATGGCGCTACATTCGGCAGTTAGCATAACGGTCTCGTTTTCAATGATTTTTTTTCTTATTAGACAATATTTCTTTTAGGAATTTAGCATATGACGGCATTTGGGTTATAGCTTCTGTAAACGGAATAGTAACGTTTAATTGTTTTAGAAGTTCTACAAATTTCTTGAATTGTCCCTCGTTCTTGGATTTTGCAAGTCTTTGGGAGTATGGAATTGGTGGTTTATATGGCGGTGGAGGCACGTAAGGTTTTTCTGAAGCCTCTCTGTTCTCATTCGCGTCTTCCTCTACATTCTCAGATTGATCTTTCGACTTCTCTACTTCCTTTTCAGGTTTTTGATACATGGTCGGGTTTTGGAGTCTAGGATCTACCGGACCATCAAGGGCTGTCCCACTTCATAATGTGATAGCATTTGCATGTCCTTTAGGATTGGGTTGTGGCTGTCCAGGGAATGTACCAGCAGGTGCGACAGAACTAGCTTGGTGTTGTGCTACTTGGGAGATTTGGGTTTCTAACATTTTATTGTGAGTTGCTAGGGCATCTACCTTATTTGCTAATAGCTTCAACTGTTCACCGGTGTGAACGTTTTGATTGAGGAATTCTTTGTTTTGTTGGGCTTGATTAGCGATAAAATTTTCCATTAGGATTTCAAGGTTAGATTTCTTAGGAATGTTAGGAACATTAACGGCGGGTTTTTGATAACCTGGAGGTACAGCAGGTGCTTGGCCAGGTGCATATAAAGCGTTATTGTTCTTGTACGAGAAGTTAAGATGGTTCTTCCAACCAGGATTATAGGTATTAGCATAAGGATTACCTTTAGCGTAATTTACCTGATCAACTGATATTCCTGCTAAGATTTGACATTCTGTTCCAACATGACCAGGAACTCCATAAACTTCGCAGCTTAGGGTAACTGTAGCCACGGTAGCTGCAGGAGGTAAGGTCAAGCTTTCTATCTTTTGGGTAAGAGCATCTACCTTAACATTAACTTTATCTAGGCTACTAATCTCGTACATCCCACCTTTGGTTTGAGTTTTCTCCACAAATGTTCTTTCTCCTCCCCACTGATAGCGGTTTTGAGCCATGTTTTCAATGAGTTGGTTAGCTTAGTCATAAGGCTTGTCCATCAGTGTACCACCTGCGGCGGCATCTATAGAGAGTCTTGTGTTGTACAAGAGTCCATTATAAAATGTGTGGATGATCAGCCATTTTTCTAATCCGTGATGTGGGCACATTCGCATCATATCTTTGTAGCGTTCCCATGCATCGAATAACGATTCAGTATCCTTCTGCCTAAATCCGTTGATTTGGGCTCTTAGTGCAGCGGTCTTGCTCGGGGGAAAGTATCGTGCTAAAAATACAATCTTCAGTCCTTCCCACGCAGTGACGGAATTTGATGGCAAGGATTGCAACCAAGCCCAAGCTCTATCTCTTAGCGAGAAAGGGAAAAGACATAATCTTATTGCATCTTTACTAACACCATTTACTATAACTGTGTCGGCAAATTGAACGAATTTTGTAAGATGTTCATTTGGATCCTCGGAAGGATCTCCAGAGAATTGGCGTTGTTGGATAGCTGATATCAATGACGGTTTCAACTCAAAATCATTTCGGTTTATTGTTGGAGCAGCAATGCTGTTGTGGGGTTCTTGTTGTGATGGAGCTACGTACTCCTTCAATGGACGTGTCCTTTGTTCTTCGGCCATGTCTAATTCTGGATTGGTTTCGGTCTCAGAGGAAGAATTAGAATCTGTTTCAGAATCAATCTTGATTTCGGGTTTGGGTAAAGGAATAACGTGATTTAAACAGTAATCCCTGACTGCACGTCTTACGGAAAGAATGCGTTCAGGTTCGTCCGTCGATTTGTCAAGTGGTTTGCCTTGTGAGCGAGTCCTTGGCATACAAATCGAAAAAGGGTTTTCTGTTGCCTAGTCTAAACGCACAACAGAAGAATCATAATTAATTGACTACCAGTCCCCGACAACGGCGCCAAAAACTTGATCGGGACTTTATGAGTCTGTCGGGATACTAACTGCAAGTATACAGTTCAGTCGTTCTAGTTTTAAATGATTATCGAACCCACAGAGACTGAGGATCAATCGCATATGATCTAATGTTACAGTTTGTTTAACTAAGCGATGAATATTTGATTTTAGGGGGGAAACAGTTTAATTAAAAATAATAGTAATATTTATACCGGTATGTGATAGTCGGACTTCGGGAATTCGGTGAATTGCTTGGCCTATAAAGTATTTCAGTAAAAACTAATTGTTTAAAAACCTGAGACATACACTCTCGTGTTCATGAAATAAGTTATGCTACTAAACCTAGTGGATGCACTTTAAATTTAATAACACTCTTTGAAAACAATTTAAATTTAATGTTTCGTTACCACTATCTGGGTTGAACCCTAGCTCTTGCATGCAGGTTCTTGCCTTAATTAATTTCCCACTCTCGTGGCAAAATCGTGTTAATTAACCTCTCACTCTCGTGACAAGGATAGTCAAATTAATCTTGGAAATTGGAAACCAGAAATTGTTTTATAAATAAATATTTTTGGCCAAGGTATCACTGAATTCTTTTGGTTCTTAAGAGTCACATACCGGTACGAATAATTTAGCTGGACATAATAGATTTAACAACAATTCAATTCAAAATATAATTCATAAAAATAATTGGCATAATACAAAAAATGAATAAATATTAATTGCAATAAAAACCTGGAGATAACGTTGCTATGGTAATCTTGAAATGTTACAATATTCCTTGCAGCTTGATTGAAGTAAATAAATTATGTTAATTCTTGAATGAAGAATAACACCTAAAACTAAAGCTTGAAATAATGTTGGAATTACAGTATATGGAAAAATGCTCTAAAACAAGGAAAATAAAATAATGGCAAAAGCAATAAATTTGTTCTGGGAAAATTCCTTCGACCCCTGCAGCTTTGCACTACCACCCATATATATAGGAGAGGAAATAGCAGTTGAAAGTGTCTTGAGAAAAGGTTGAGTGGAGGAAATATAGGGAGCATGGTTACTGAGTGGAGGGAAAATAGGAGAACAAGTCTGCCCTTGCGTTGCCCACGTCTCCACCAATTTACAACGTTCATCTTCACGCGCGTGACGTTCGTCACAGGTGGGTGATGGTCGTAACACGCTAAAATAGCGCATTACGCTCGTCAGTGATGTGTGACGAGCGTTGTTTCAAGTTGGGGGTCGTTACGCCCGTCACCGCTCCAAAATTCCAAACTTTGCAGTTTTAGTTCTTTTTCTCTTTGTTTATTGTCTAGCCTTCTTCATGTAGTCCTTTTCCATTGGATTGAGTTGACAAATGTTATACCTGTAAAAAGACAAATAAACTCGGAATAATCGGGGGTTAGACGACTTAATGTAATATATAATCGGTAAAAAGCGTAGTAATTATATGATACATTTTCTCGTTATCAATTTCTCAAAGAAAATTGAGTCTTCAAGGTTTCAAATGGTCTTCATAGGTCTTCATGTCTCCTCAATATTTGTTTAAGCCAGATTTCAAACCTCGCATTGCAAGTTTTCCCAATCAATGGTTCAGATAACTGAAAACGACTACATCGACCCAAAAAATCGACCTTTTGCGAGAACAAATTCAAACCATCGTAACTTCTTCATTATTCAATATTTTTGAGCGGTTTTTCTTTTGTATGATTCTCCTTGGTGTCATCTCCAATTTCTCTTCACAAGTCAAGAGCCAATTATGTGCGAAAGATCATCAAAATTTCGAATACTTTAGATGTCACTTTCTGGATTTTGACCTAATCTTGAGTAATTGTTTCCTGACTTCCATGAATCATAATTTCCTCAATTTCTACATCTCCTCCCATGATGTTGGCATGTCAGGATATAGGATGGTGTAGGGAATGTCTCCTTCCTTAACGGGCTCTTTAATCACAGGGAGAACATGAGGGTAAGGCATCATTAGACTCTGGGCTCGGGTTCGTACCCACTTGAGATAAGGCTCAAGAGGGATGGAATTCTTGTGTCCCAGTGTCTTGCTGTCTACCTTGTTAGGCATCCTCCAAGCTATGATGAATATTTGGCGAAGTCCTTGCGCATCGTTGTCGAAGTAAAAAACTAGGTCAGGAATCAGCATGTCATGAGGGCCATCCCTCCGTGCATATCCAAATTGTCTTAAAGCTAGACAAGGGTTGTAGGTAATGCCTCCCCTAATGCCAAGTAATGGAACATTAGGGAACTCTCCACAATGATCGACGATGATGACATTTTCTCTGGACCGAGAACACCAATGTACATCAGAGTGTGTGAGGGTCATCAACCGTTGTGACCACCTTAAGCCTGGTCATTCTTCAAAACAGATTGTGGAAGGTGCGAAATAAACCACCTTGCAAGGAGAGGAGTACAGCACATGAGGACACCCCTCTTTCTCATTGTTCGTGTGTAAAATGAGTGGAGGATATCCCCAAGCAATGTTGGTATGGGATTCCTGGATAAGAAGATATTGACGGCGTTGACAACTATAAGCTGGTCAGGATTTGGGAATAAGACCAACCCATAAATGAGAAGTGCCACAATTTCTTCAAAGGCTTGTAGATCCAATGAATTCCAACACTCTTGTGCCTTCTCAAACAAGAATTTTGCCAAGAAGCCTTTGACACCGCTTCTAGTTTCCCAATGCCCTTTGATGTCAGATGGTTGCAAGTGTAGTGCTTGAGCAACATCTTCAGGCTTTGGTTCTTTTTCCATACCGTTGTAGGGTAGTTGATTAAGAATAGGAATTCTCAGGAGTTGAGAAAATTCCTCCAAAGTGGGCACCAATTGATAGTCGGGGAATGTGAAATAGTGGTGAAGGGGGTCAAAGAACTGGAACAACAATTTCACCATATCCTCTTCAATGTTGGTGTTGACTAGGCTGAGCAGTCTACCATGTCTTTCACTGAAGAGAGAGATTTCTGGAATTCTGGATGTGAGCTCCTTGAGTTGAGGAGGGATTCTCACAAGGTTGACTTGGATAGTTTTCCTGCGAAGAATTTCCATGACCTACAAAACAAGAACAAAGATGAAGATCCAAACCCTTGAAATGGTTAGTGGATGCATTATGATGCTTTATGATGTTCATGATGTATGCACAAACATATGTACAAGCAATTCACACAAAACTCTAGTTTCAGGCTTGCATGAGGTTTCATAGGTAAGTACCCTCTTGAGTGTAGTTGGCTTAAAAACCTGTCCTATAAATAGTAACCGAGTTCTAAGGAGCTCAATATCATTGGATTGTTTTCCATGTTCATTGTTTTGGTTTAGCCACTTAACTAGCGACCAAAATATTCCAAGAAAACAACCCTCAATGAGTGTAGTATCGAGTATCTACCAACTTCGGACTGCACCAAAGCCGGTCATCTCACTACCCCTAATAAAAGGCCAAGATGGTCAAGTAAGGTTCTAGGTCATTAGTGCTTAGTGACATCACTCAGCGGCCCCGTACTCTCCTTGATTGAACTCAAGGGTTACCGGTACTCACAAATATGTCGTACTAATATAGCTATTGCTTCAACCGTGTCGGTATACCCCGCACAGTTTCCACAACGTATTGCTATCTATGAATGTTTCCCCAAATCCGGGTGTAGGATTTCAAGCCCAAACAAGAGAATCAAGATGTAAAGCAATCAAAGCAAACAATTAGTCATGCAAAAGGGTGATCTAAGCCCTAAGGTTACTCCACTTTTAAAAATTTCCCCAGCAGAGTCGCCAGTTCTGTGATACGGTGGGAGAACTGACTTGGGTTTTGCATTTGTTTTCGCAAATGTTTCGGTTTAGCAAGAGTCGCCACCGACTTTTTATTTTATCCTAAGGAAAGGTTTAAAAAGCACAACAAAAACCTTTGAGATGTTTTGATGGGTTCGGGGAGTAGATTATAGAAAGGGAAGTTATTAGCACCCTTTCTATCCATGGTTATCCATGGGCTCTTAGTTACTTGCTTAGATCACTTGCCTTGCATTTTCAATTGTTTGAAATAGTGCTTTCAATTGTTTGAAATGGTGCTTTGTGTGTGATTTTGAGAGATGTTTTGAAAAGAGGCTATTGTTGTGACAACCTTTGTAATTATCCATGTTTGAATGTATACAAAGGTGTATTTGTCTTTTGAAAAGTTTTCAATGTTTTTGAAAGTTGTTTTGAAGTTGTGTTGTGATGTGTGTTTTAAAAAATGGCAAGGATTGTTTTGCAAGATTGGTCAAGTAACCAAGAGCTATCTACCCTAAATTTCTCAAAGATCTTTCCTATGTTTTAACCCTTTTAACAGTATTGTTCCACCATTGTATTTGGTGGACAATCTTGTGTTAGGATGTTAACAGGACGGGCACGGGTCATCGTTTAGACCATGAATGCAATAATGCCAAGTGTCTTTGGCAATTTTTCCTTCAAGGGACTTGATCATTTTTTAGGCAACTTTCGAAAGCGTCATCGAGGGACTATGATCATTTGATTTGTTTTGTTTGCCAAAGAAACTCAACATGCAAGCATGACCCATTATTGAAGGCAACAAGTGGAGTAACCCTAAGGGTGCAAGTGTGATTAGTGTTGTCCATTTTCATGCTTTGTTGTCTTTGAATTAGGTCAAGCTATTTGTTATTTGATTTTTGCATACAAACCCTAAGTCTATCATGGCATAATTAGAAAGCTTAAAAATGCGAAATTTAAAGTCCTAAGTTATTACAACATATTTATGGGGATGGGGGTACAAATGTTCAAATGGGGGATATTTAGCAAGAAATTTAAATCTAAACTATTACATCCAAATTGAATATACAAATATTAAAATTGTACAATATTAAGACAAATATAATAAATAAAAAATGTATTATGCACAAAAATGTTTTTTATGTATGTAAAAATATTTTTCATGTGAAATATAAACAAAAATAAAAAGTCAATTTTTTTTGGATATTTTCATGGTTTAGGGCAAAACCCTAGTTTCCTAATAAATATTATTTAATGATTATTTTATATACAATATTTATTAATTATATACAAAAAATAAATAAAGGAGAGGTATATTGTAAAAAAGTATTTTTGATGTCAAATATTAATAAAATAAAAAATGTATCATTTTTATATTTTTGTCCTAAATATTCTAATAAATATGTACAAGTATTTATATTATATATTAAATATACTAAATATATACAAAAATAAAATATTTATTATTTATAAAAAAAAGTATATTTTAAGAAAATGTTTTCAAAAGGTAAAATGAAATAATAACTGAAAATAAATATATTTTGTATTATTTTTTAGTATTTTAAATAAAAGTATATATATTATTTTACATGTATAAGTTTAAATAAAGCAAATAAATTCAAAATAAATGCAAAAATGAGTGGAAAAATATTTTTAATATTTTTTATATTTGAGCAAAAAATAATAAGTTAGAATCAAAAAGAAAAAATAAAAAATGAATAAAATATCACACAATGGGCCAAGGGGGTGTAAGTGGAAAAAGGTGGTGTAAACAGAAAAACAATTCAGGCCCAGCCCAAAGGGGCTTGTCTTCAACCTCCAGCCAGATTCAAACAAAAAAAAGCGCGCTTCCTTCCATCTCTATCATCTCTTGATTCCTTGACTTTTAACAAAAACTCACAACACAAACATTATAGAGCATCATGTCACGATTCCAAATATATAAAAAAGTTGTTCTAACTCTCAGAAACGAGAGAGAATTTCTTCTCCCCCAATTTCTGACCTAGCTTTTCTTCTATGTTCAAGTCCAAAATTCTCTTAACACACACAATATAAATGAAAAGTGAGGATATGGATAGCTTCAGGGCCATGAGTATGACATACTTTCTTCACAAACCTAAGCCTAAATATGCTTGGATAGAGAGATAGAAGTTCAAACTTTTACCTGTTCAGCTTGAGTCGTGTACAACAATGAAGGTATCTTTAATGGAGTTTGAGGACTTGTACAGCTTGCCTGAGGTCCAAGGATGCTTCCTCTATGCTTGGCTTGCTTTGAACCTTACTGAATCGAGCTATGGAAGTCAACCTGCACAGCTTGAAAGAAAAAATGGCAAACAATGTTAAGGGTGTTACAGCTTGGATTTAATGCTTGGGATAGTTTGTAGGGATGATATAGAATGTGTTTGAACTGGTTTTGGTCAAAATGCACGAGTGGAATGGATGGTGGAAGTCAATCTGCAGCAGGCACTCTGTTTTGGCAGAAAAATGGTGTTTTGATGAATGAGGAAGTATTGAAGGTGGTTTGGTCGTGCTTTAGGTCAGGTTTGGTGTATGGAAAGTGTTTAGGAAGTTTTTTTTAGTTGGTCTTTGCAGGAATCTGTCTTATGGTTCAATATGCAAGTTTTCTTCTTATCTAAGCAAACAAAATGCAAGTTGGGTTATAGGCCAATGCAGGCCCCTCAAGCATGCTGCAAACTTGGTTCTTGATCAGTGGGATTTGTCCATAAACTTGTTCCCAAAAGATATGGCTTGTACCTCTTTGATTTGTGAATTTGACATAAAGCACTTCTTTACAAGAATGGCAAAAATGCTTTTTCCATATATGGATTAATTCTTTGTGTAATGACTATATGGACAAAATAATACTAGAACACAATGGATTGGCATTTAATTATTGAGTAAGAATGGGATTAGAGGCCTGTAATCTAGTTGGTGCAAGCTGAGTTTGAAAATGCAAAGTGTGTGAACATGCCTTGGTCAAGAACAAAAGTGGATTTTGCCCAACTTTGCAAATTCGATTCTCCCTAACCACAAGGGTGTTTGAGAAGTTCTTGGACAATTTGGAAAGCTAGGAATGTGTAATACAATCCATCTTTGTAATGCAAGTTGAATTCCAAGTGGAAGCATGTGAAAAATGGCCATGAAGTTGGGCAAAAATCCTGCCTAAAATAGGTCAAAAATTTTCTAAGTTAAGAATATTTTGCACCCTTGTTCCAAAAATTATAACTTGAGCTACAAGCTTCTTTTGAGGAAACTTTGTGAATCAAAGTTGTATATTTTGCAATGGACTACAACTTTCATGTTTTGAGTTTTATTTGAATCCAAATATATCTTGATGAAAAAATGGGACAAAGTTAGAAAAAAATAAGGAAATTTTATAACTTAGAAAATTTCTAAGTTATGAAATTTCTTCATTTTAAACCCTAATTTGCAATTTTGGGTTTCTTGGGGAACAAGTTTCATAATTTGACATGTCTTGATGAAAAATGAATCTTGGCACTTGATTTTGACCAA
Source organism: Vicia faba (assembly GCA_948472305.1). Taxonomy (NCBI): domain Eukaryota; kingdom Viridiplantae; phylum Streptophyta; class Magnoliopsida; order Fabales; family Fabaceae; genus Vicia; species Vicia faba. The sequence continues at coordinate 1,516,761,857 of OX451741.1, read as the reverse complement.
AAAAGTCAAAGTTTGACTTTTCAGTATACAGTCAAATTTTGATCAGTTGACTGGAAAATTCATATGTCAATCCTGTGCATTTGGGACCTTTTGAACTTGTTGAATGTGTCAAGACCATGCCATTGAGTCCTTGAGTCCATATGTGAGCTTGGTTTGCCATTGGCTAGGTAAAACAGTCAAAAAAATGCCTTTATGCAGTCAAAACCCTAAAAATGACCATTTTGCCCTTTCGGTGATCTGATCAAATTTCTTGTGGAATTGTGATCCAATCTTGACCAAATGGTTCATATGAGTTCATAATGTTGATGTGGGTCAAAAATCATGAGGTTTGACTGTTAATTGGCCACAGTTGACTTTTTTTCCAATACAATTGGTTTCTAGGTCAACTGTCCAATTGACTGGGCAAAGATTGGAATCAAGGCTTGAAACTTGGTATGGATAAACTTGTGAGTCCAACATGAGGCATGGAAGTTACTTTGGGCATTTTAAGTCAAAACATCTTTGTGCAAACTCCAACCCTAATTTGGGTCCACAGTGCAAGAAGGAGTCTTGAGCAGAGCAAACCCTAACTTGATCTTGAACTCCAAGGGTCTTGTGGTGAGAAAATGTTGATGAAATGAGAGGGCAAATTTTGGGGTACAACAGTTGCCCCTGTTCAATCTTCTTGCACCTGAAGAGTTAGATTGATAGGTTTGCCTTTCGCGTCTCAAAGGTAAAAGGAGATTGGACACTAGAGTGCCCTTAAATTTGCACTCGTCAGAACCATGGATGCGGGAATGGGCTTAGAGATGCCATTTGGAGATGGGCTTAAAGATGCCATCTAGAGGGGTGACAGAATCTTGTCGGGGATGGGCTTAAAGATGCCATCTGAAATATTTGTTGAACTGTAATGTGATAGGTCAGAAAGATGAGAGTCAAAATGGTATCCGTGTTTGGAATGCATTCGAACTGTATCTGGAGACTGAGTTTGTATGAGCGAAGGAATGGCCTCCGTGTCTGGGGCGTATCTGAGCTGGAACTGCGCTTGAAGGAAGAATGAATATCAGAATGACTGCCGTGTCTGGAGTGTATCTGTATTGTATCCGGGTAACCGAGAAATATCTGCATGGAGCAGCTGCGTGCTGGGGACAAATTCTAAATGAGTGACAGAATGGAAACCGTGTCTGGAGCATATCTGGACTGTATCTGAAGTTGAAAGTTGTATGGGTAGCAGAATGACTTCCATGTCTGGAGTGTATCTAGAACTGAAATTGGGATCTGAAAGAGTGGCAGAATGGCTACCGTGTCTGGAGCGTATCTGAAACTGTATCTTGGAGTTGAGATCTGTATGAGTAGCAGAATGACTTCCGTGTCTGGAGTGTATCTGAAACTGTAACTGGGATCTAAATAAATGATATAATGACTTCTGTGGCGACCGCCCTGGGAGAATCAAACTGCTGTTGTAAGGGTCAGAATGGTATCCATGCTCGGAATACATTGAACCTTGAGGTGGATAAGTGAATCTGAATGAGAGATAGAATGGCTGCCGTGTCTGGAGCGTATCTAGTCTGTATCTGATCGCAGTAGTCTGAATGAGTAGTAGAATGACCGCCGTGTCTGGGGTGTATCTGTACTGTATCTGACTTGAAATTCTGAATGAGTAATAGAATGACCGCCGTGTCTGGGGTGTATCCATGCTGTATCTGAATAATTGTTAATGATAGCCTTTTAATCTTATCCTGAAAAGGATGAAATGTTAGCTAAAACACAAAGTTATGTTGCATGATATGTATGATGCAACATGTAAGTTATATCAATGTTTATGATATGAATGCGCATGTAAGCTGAAAAGCTGTCTTGCTGAGGATAGATGAATCCTGGAATGGAGATAATAGAATCTTGACTGCTTCCAGGGAAAGTGACTCCTGGACTGCTGCAGGGGATTGCAAGAATTTTGATTGCTGAGGATGAGACATCCTTGTTGACTACTGCTGGAGAATCAAGAGCTTGGGTTGTATACCAATCTACTGGGGATTCCTATTCTGAGGAGATCTTCACTGGGGAATATCTGAATATCCTGTGAGGAACGGAGAATGAGAGTCTTCATTCTGCTTGGGGAATGCAAGATCTTCAATTGTTGAGGGATCCTAGGACCACTGCCGGGGAAATGGAATTCCTTGGTGACTTATGGGGTAAGAGAATTCTGATGATCTCTACTGGGGAGTTCAGAACCTGATAGACTCCTGCTGGAGAGGTAAGATTAGGAATCCTTAATCTGGTGGGAAGTATCTCTGTGGGGAGAAAGTTCACTAGCTTGGTTCCGCTGGGGATTGATGGTTGGAAATTTTAGTTCCGCTGGGGATTGAATTTTCAGATTTTTAAGGCTCCACTGGGGATACTGAAACTTGACTCTGGGGGGAATTGAGTTCAAGAAGGCTCTCTGGCTGGGGAAATCAGTTTCGAGAAAGCTTTTACTCTGAAGTTTAACTCTATTTAGGGAATTAAGTTCTGTTGGGGAAATTGGAGTTTAACTCTGCTGAGGATTCCTTCTGAAAAGGCATCAAGATATCCATCTGTACCTTCAACCTATCAGCAATCATCTTTCTTGATTTGTAAGTGAATGATTATGTTCAAATGCATATGCCTATTTAACAAAACATTGGACGTTTCTCAAATAAAACATAAGTGCAAAAGAAAAAGAAAAGGAAGACAAAACAAATTTCTGTATTTGGAAAAGTATTTGTATTAACTTTCTATGAGTATATTCGTACAAGGGAGACAGCCATCCTAGTAAGAGGATGTCGTCATAATAATTGAAAAATTTATACAAAAGAAAGATGGCTATGTGAAACAATTCCATGGGATCCCCATTCTGCTATAGCCTTCACAACTCTGAACATCTGTCCATTCAATGCTTTTTCCGCCGATGACTCGATTGATCAGAAACTTGGAGCTGGTTGATGAAGAGATTGTCCTTAAAGTGATCCGACGAGACATAGTCATACACTTTAATTCCCTAACTTTTGCCTGAATCGCCCTTTCGGGTTTTCGATCCACCGGGAAACCCCTTTTTGCCCAAGCCGCCCTTTCGGGTTTTCAACTTGCCGGGTGTACAATTTTTTTTGTTTTATCCCTAATTTTTGCCTGAACCGCCCTTTTGGGTTTTCGGTTCACCGGGATGCCCATTTTTTCCCAAGCCGCCCTTTCGGGTTTTCGACTTGTCGGGTTATTTTATGCGTAGTATCTTTTGACTATGTCTGCGTTCGCAGGGTGCGGCAAATCGTCGCCGTCCATGGTGGTCAGAATCATTGCACCACCAGAAAATATGCTCTTGATCACAAATGGTCCTTCGTATGTAGGAGTCCATTTGCCTCTGGGATCACTTTGCGGCAAGATAATCCGCTTGATTACGAGATCTCCGACTTGATATACTTGACGTCTGACTTTCTTGTTGAAAGCCTTGATCATCCTTTTTTGGTACGTCTGACCATGGCAAACAGCAGCGAGTCGCTTCTCGTCGATCAAATTGAGTTGATCAAGTTAGGTCTGAATCCAATCATCTTCATTCAAACCTGCGTCTTTCATGATCCTTAAAGAAGGAATCTGAACTTCCATGGGCAGGACAGCTTCCATGCCATATACCAAAGAAAATGGGGTTGCCCCGGTTGAAGTACGTGCCGTGGTACGGTATCCATGCAGAGCAAACGGTAGCATCTCATGCCAGTCTTTATAGGTGACTGTCATTTTCTGAATGATCTTCTTTATGTTTTTGTTTGCAGCTTCAACAGCACCATTCATCTTTGGTCGATAGGGAGATGAATTGTGATGGTAAATCTTGAACTGTTCGCATAATGCGGTGATCATAGTATTATTCAGATTTGTACCGTTGTCTATGATGATCCTGTCGGGAACACCATACCGGTATATAAGGTTTTGCTTGATGAAGCGGGCAACCACATTTTTAGTAACAAAGGCGAAGGAAGTTGCTTCGACCCATTTGGTGAAATAGTCAATGGCGACCAAGATGAAGTGATGTCCATTAGATGTTGTGGGCTTGATCTCTCCAATCATGTCAATGCCCCACATTGCGAATGACCAAGGAGCTGTCAGGACGTTGAGAGGAACAGGAGGAATATGAATCTTGTCAGCGTAGACTTGACATTTGTGGCAAGTACGGGAATGTTGATGGCAATCCGCTTCCATGGTAGACCAGTAATAGCCTGCCCTTAGGATCTTCTTAGCCATTGTATGCCCGCTCAAGTGGGTGCCAAATGTACCGCTGTGTATCTCGGTCATGATTAACTCTGCTTCAGCTTTATCCACACATCGGAGTAAAACACAATCATGGCTACGTTTATAGAGGATGCCGTTGCTCAGGAAGAACTTGGCAGCAAACTTCCTTAGGAACTTCTTGTCATTTACGGAAGCTCCTTCGGGATATTCTCTAGTCTGGAGATACCTTTTGATTTCGTGAAACCAGGGTTGTTCCACTACTTCTTTGGTATTAATCTCATGACAATGTGCAGGTTCATCCATTCGTTCGATGGTGATTTGGGGAGCCTTGTTATCCCAGTTGAGTTTAAACATGGAAGACATTGTAGCCAGAGCATCTGCTAGCTGATTCTCTTCTCGCGGGAAATGCTCGAAGGTAATTTGCTCAAAATGAGGCAACAATGTCAGGACATGTTCTTTGTATGGGATAATATTAGGATGTTTGGTATCCCACTCTCCTTTGATTTGACTGATAACCAAAGCCGAGTCCCCAAATACGATCAAAGATTTGATCCCCAAGTCTATAGCAGCCTTGAGACCAAAGATGCAAGCTTCATACTCAGCCATGTTGTTGGTACAGCTGAAGCAAAGTCGGGCCATGAAAGGTGTGTGGTAACCTTCCGGGGAAATGAGTACCGCACCGATACCGTTTCCAAGTGCATTTGAAGCACCATCAAAGTATAGGGTCCATCGGGATCCTTTTTCAGGTCCGTCATACGGTCCGTTACCTTCGATGTTGTCCAAGTTCATGATGTCCTCGTCTGGGAAGTCGAATCTCATGGATTGATAATCTTCGATAGCTTGATGAGCTAGATGGTCAGCTAGTACACTCCCTTTTATAGCTTTTTGGATGGTGTACTGGATGTCATACTCAGTCAGGATCATTTGCCATCTAGCGATTCTTCCAGATAAAGCAGGCTTTTCGAAGATATACTTGATAGGATCCATTTTGGAAATCAACAGAGTGGTATGAGTCAACATATACTGCCTTAGTCGGCGAGCAGCCCATACCAAAGCGCAATAAGTTTTCTCGAGCAGTGAGTAGCGAGTCTCACAGTCGGTAAACTTTTTTCTAAGGTAATAAATGGCATGCTCTTTTCGACCAGACTCGTCATGCTGGCCCAACACGCAACCCATTGAGTTATCCAAGACGGTTAGATACATGATCAACGGCCTTCCTTCGACGGGTGGCATCAGAATAGAAGGTTCTAGCAAATACTCCTTGATCTTATCAAAAGCAGCTTGGCAATCGTCGTTCCATCCGACTACCTGATCTTTCTTTAATAGTTTGAAAATTGGCTCACAGGTCGAAGTTAGATGAGAGATGAATCTGGCAATGTAGTTCAAGCGCCCCAAGAACCCTCTAACCTCCTTTTCAGTACGGGGAGCAGGCATTTCTTGTATTGCTTTCACTTTTGCTGGATCGACCTCAATGCCTTTGTTGCTGACAATAAATCCTAGAAATTTACCAGACCTAATTCTAAAGGTACACTTACTTGGATTCAGCCTGAGTTTGTACTCTTTCAACCTGGCAAACAGCTTCTGCAAATGCTCAAGGTGTTCCTCCTCTGTTTGTGATCGAGCTATCATGTCTTCTACGTAAACTTTGATCTCATGATGTATCATATCATGAAATAAAGCTACCATGGCGCGTTGATAAGTTGCCCCTGCGTTCTTCAGTCCGAGCAGAAGGTACCCCATTGTGTAACAAAGGTTGTTTTCTCCATGTCCTCGGGGGCCATTTTGATTTGGTTGTAGCCCGAGAATCCATCCATGAAGGAAAACACCTTGTGCTGAGCTGTGTTGTCAATCAAAATGTCGATGTGCGGTAGCGGAAAATCATCCTTAGGGCTGGCCCTATTCAAATCCCGGTAGTCCACACACATTCTAACCTTGTCGTCTTTTTTAGGTACTGGCACGATGTTAGCAACCCATTCTGGATAGGATGTAACAGCCAGAAATCCAGCATTGAATTGCTTCATTACTTCTGCTTTAATCTTCTCAGACATGTCGGGCCTCATTCAGCGGACTTTTTGCTTGATCGGTGGACAATCCTCTCTTGTGGGGAGACGGTGAACCACGATGTATGTGTCTAAACCCGGCATGTCTTCATAAGACCAGGCGAAGATTTCAACGTATTCATTTAACAACTGTATCAAGCGCTCCTTGACACTCGACTCCAGATTGGCACCCACTTGTACTTGTTTCCGGTCTTCCTCCGTTCCTAAGTTGACAGTTTCCAACAACTCTTCGTGAGGCAAGATGGCCCTTTCTTCTTGTTGTAGAAGTCTGGCTAACTCCCCTGGCACTTCACAATCTTCGTCGTCTTCATACTCAGCCTGATTGACCAGATCTTCAGAGTTATTGAAGGACATAGTAGAATAGTCACCCATAGAATCCATAGTGGATGGGTACCTGCATTTGTGAGTGTGGGTGTGTGTAAGGGATATCCATCCTTAAACAAGCAAAAATGTAAAAGGAAAGAAAATGAACACATCAGTTTATCAATGAAAAACGTCCAATGAATCATTAAACATGGCATATGGATATGAAAATAATCAAAACCCTTACAAATGGACCTACATGCCCCGGGCAAGGCATGGGGTGAAAAAGTAGTGTACGGATTATTCAAAAGTAATTATTACAAACCAACAGGAAATGTTTGACAGATAATTACTGATTAATAAAAGTAATGGGGACAAAGTCTTTTGCCTCCCAGTTGCGTAGTCCCCCTTCGATAGTTGGGTAGATCCAATCTCCAATGTCGGCCTCTTCGTCTTCACCCTCCAAAGTGTTGATTCCGTAAGGAGAAATCTTGATGGGCGTTCTTTCTACTTTTGAGCGGCGCATAGCTTTCTTCCCTGCCGTAGTGAATCCTAATCCAAACTTGTCTGTTTTGTGAGGAATATCAGGCAACTGACCCCATGTTGAGCTCTTCCCTTCCTTAATTGCAGCTTTCGCGTCTTTTAGAGATGCCATCCTGGCCATCTGCTTTGGTACTTCAGCTACCACTTTTGCTACTGCCACCTCAGGAGAGACTTCCTCAAAGTGCTGGAATGGGGTTTCAATGAATTCACCCTCCACCTCTACATACCGAAAGGAGTTCAAGTGGCTGATCATATATTCCTCTTCACCGTGCACAGTTATGATCTTTCCTTTGACAGGATATTTCAACATTTGATGTAGGGAGGAGGTAACCGCCCCAGCGTTATGTATCAATGGCCTCCCTAGCAGGCAAGAGTATGACGGACGAATGTCCATCACATAGAAAGTTGAGGGGAACACTTCTGTGCCTACTTTTACGGGAATGTCTACTTCCCCATGTACCATTCTCTTTGACCCGTCAAATGCCCTTACAATGATATTACTTGGCCTTAACTCCAAGCCTTCATAGTCTAATCGATCGAGAGCCTTCTTAGGCAGCACGTTCAGAGAAGAACCAGTGTCGACTAAAACATGGGCCAGAGTAGTTCCTTGGCATTCCACTGACACATGTAATGCGTCGTTGTGCTTTCTTCCTTTTGGGGTCAAGTCGGCATCAGAGAAACCTAGGCCGTCATCTGCGGTAAGGATGGCCACGCAATCTTGGAATTGGTCGGCAGAGGTTTCCTGGGGCACATGGGCCGTCTTCATGAATTTTATCAATGCTTTAGCGTGCGCCTCAGAGCAAAGTAGTAATGCTAACATGGAGATCTTCGAGGGGGTTTGCCCCAGTTTCTCTACCACGTCATAATCACTCTTTTTTATTATCTTCAGGATCTCCTCCATCTCTTTCTTAGAGGTTTCCGGGATGACCAAAGGTTGAGCCCTCGTCCTGACGAGCTCATCTTGGATCCCTTTACCCTTATAAGCAGGAGTAGGAGGGACAACAACAGGAATAACAGCTTCTTCAATCAACGGAGTTTTTGCGGAAAGTCTTATCGGTGCAGGAATAACTTTGGCAGCAGATGAGGGTCCAAAGATTGCCTTTGGGGGGGCAATCTCTGGAGAAAATATTCTCCCACTTCGGGTGATCTTGCTTGTACCGGCAATGTTTCCAATACCAGCATCTTCTTCATCAGAGCTTTCCTCGGTTATCTCAACTTGTTTAACACCATGGTAGTAGATTTCTCCACCGTAATTCCATGGTATTGACTTTTCAGAACTGTAGGGGACAGGCCCAGGCATAGTTATTTTCAAGGGAACAATCTTTGTAGCTGATGTAATCTTAACAGGCTTTCTGACGGCCTTGGAAAGATTGGTGGAAATGGTGATGATTGAAACATCTTCAGTAGGGGTTGGAATAGCAGGAATCTTTTCAAATAGAATTTGTTGACTGTCCATCAGGCCTTGGATTCCTTTCTTTAGCAATGGACAGTCGATTGGTAGAGAGTAACAACAGTAGCAATCTTCTTTGCATCCTGGGAAAATCCCAACTTTTAACAGATTTAACTTGATTGTTAACAGTGGAGTCATTAGGTCATCAACATCAGAAACATACAGATCTTCTTCAATAGCATGAACATTTTGACCATGCTTCGGCATCGGAGCGGATATTACGTTTGGCTTCTCTGGAGCATCAAATTCAACCTCTTTTGCATCTATCAAGTCTTGAATTTTATTCTTTAGCGCCCAACAATTGTTGGTGTCATGTCCGGCGCTATCAGAATGGTAGGCACATTTAGCATTCGGATTGTAAGCTGGTGAGGTTGTATTCACATTTTTCGGCGCTTCTTTGATATTTGTGAGATTCAGCTTCAACAGATGCGGAAGAACTTGCGCAGGTGTCATATTGATGCGGGTGAACTTCCGTTGCGGCCGTTCTCCCCATTGCTGTTTAGGTCTGGACTGGTTATTGCGAGGCTGATCATTTGATGGATTTTGGATCATCACGGCCCCCACAGTCGGTCGACGCTCATTTCTTCCTGCTCCTCTCTGAGAGTACACAACAGCCATTTCCTTCTTCGTCGGAAATGATTTCTTAACAGTTGTAGATGCAGAGGCATCCTTCCGAATCTTCCCATTCTTGATACCGGCTTCTACCCGTTCGCCAGTCAGAATTAATTCAGTAAACCCTGCGGAAGAGCTACCGATCAAATGGTTAAAGAATGGACCAGACAGGGTCCCTAAGAACATATCAACAAGTTCTCTATCAGAAAGAGGTGGCTGCACACTTCCGGCCAGATCGCGCCATTTCTGGGCGTATTCCTTGAATCCCTGACCTGAGGCCATCCCCATACTCTGTAGCTGAGTACGGGTTGGTGCCAGGTCAGAGTTATATTGATATTGGCGATAAAAGGCAGCTGCCAGATCCTCCCAACTATGTACCTCTGATCTCTCCAGCTTGTAGAACCAATCCAGCTGTGTACCAGACAGGCTATCCTGAAAGAAATGTACCCAAAGGTTTCTGTCAGATGTGTGAGGTTGAATTCTTCGGACGTACGACCTTAGGTGCATCTTCGGGCAAGACAGTCCGTCATATCTTGCAAAAACTGGCACTTTAAACTTTGGAGGGATCACAACTCCAGCAATTAATCCCAAATCTTCGAAATCTAAACCGGGAACTCTCTGCAGCTCCATAGCTGCCAGCCTATCCTCCAAGTTTTTGTATTTGTCGTCGGCCGGCGGGTATTGTTGCTCTGAGTAGTCTTCATCTTCTTCAGCCTCTTCTTCTTCAACTTCGGATTCAGAAGGTACCGCAGCCCCTTTTCCTTTACTGGTTTCTTCTTCAGATGCGGAGGGAAATTCAAGAACTCTTCTGGCTTCACCCTCAAACCTTCTTCCCAAGGTAGCTACCCTCACTCTTTTCTTCTTCTTTTTCACTTGCTCTTTATTCCCAAGCAGGGCTTTTAGATCCTCCTGACCCTTTGCCAAGGTCATTAGGAGATGTTGAAACTATGAGTTTTGAGACTGCAAATCTTTGACCGTCTGTTCGAGATCCATCTTACTGAAATAAACAGCTGAAAGATAAGGAAACCTGGTGTGGAGACCTGCTTATGCACATGATGAATGATATGTTTATTTATGCAATGCATTCAAGGATTTAGAAAATTCAAAATTGTTGCAAACAAAAAGAACACACGTCATATTAATAAGAAGAAATTTTGTCAGTACATAAGTGCCCCATGGGCCAAATATTACAAAAAACTTCTCAAGGTAAAAAGACGTTGCGCATCCTCTTTGGTGCTATGTAGGTGTTGAGGGTCTCCTCCTCATGGAGTCGGTGGGTAAGCTCCAAAACCTTATTCTCGCTGGCGTAGCAGTTGGCTTTAAAAGTATTATGTTCCTCCTTGAGTTGAATCTAGCTCTTCTGCATCTCCTCCCATGATGTTGGCATGTCAGGATATAGGATGGTGTAGGGAACCTCTCCTTCCTTAACGGGCTCTTTAATCACAGGGAGAACATGAGGGTAAGGCATCATTAGACTCTGGGCTCGGGTTCGTACCCACTTGAGATAAGGCTCAAGAGGGATGGAATTCTTGTGTCCCAGTGTCTTGCTGTCTACCTTGTTAGGCATCCTCCAAGCTCTGATGAATCTTTGGCGAAGTCCTTGCGCATCGTTATCGAAGTCAAAAACTAGGTCAGGAATCAGCATGTCATGAGGGCCATCCCTCAGTGCATATCCAAATTTTCTTAAAGTTAGACAAGGGTTGTAGGTAATGCCTCCCCTAATGCCAAGTAATGGAACATTAGGGAACTCTCCACAATGATCGACGATGATGACATTTTCTCTAGACCGAGAACACCAATATACATCAGAGTGTGTGAGGGTCATCAACCGTTATGACCACCTTAAGCCTTGGTCATTCTTCAAAACAGATTGTGGAAGGTGCGAAATAAACCACCTTGCAAGGAGAGGAGTACAACACATGAGGACACCCCTCTTTCTCATTGTTCGTGTGTAAAATGAGTGGAGGATGTCCCCAAGCAATGTTGGTATGGGATTCCTGGATAAGAAGATCTTGACGGCGTTGACATCTATAAGCTGGTCAGGATTTGGGAATAAGACCAATCCATAAATGAGAAGTGCCAAAATTTCTTCAAAGGCTTGTAGATCCAATGAATTCCAACACTCTTGTGCCTTCTCAAACAAGAATTTTGCCAAGAAGCCTTTGACACCGGTTCTAGTTTCCCAATGCCCTTTGATGTTAGATGGTTGCAAGTGTAGTGCTTGAGCAACATCTTCAGGCTTTGGTTCTTTTTCCGTACTGTTGTAGGGTAGTTGATTAAGAATAGGAATTCTCAGGAGTTGAGAAAATTCCTCCAAAGTGGGCACCAATTGGTAGTCGGGGAATGTGAAACAGTGGTGAAGGGGGTCAAAGAACTGGAACAATTTGTACTCCTTAATTTAATGCATATCCATTGTATTAAGGTTTTATCTTGGTCATTAGGGCATTATACTTTGGTTTAAGCCTTAAAAGGAAAAAGCAACAATGCCATTTTTACCTAAACTTCACTTTATGTCAAGACCAAATCCTTGAGGCATGGGGCCAGATATTTGAGGCAAAATCAAGTCCACTAATTCCAGTAACCAAGAACAAAAGTTGCAGCATGATAGAAGGGATGATACAGGGCTATAACATCATTGTCCATTCTCTTGCTTCAAGTAGAAGGAAACTTGAAAAACACAAGCAACCACTCATATCTGTTAACACAAGTTTACAAGAACTTTGTAAACAAGTTCCATACATCCCAACAAGCCTAAAGCACGACCCTTTCATCACTCACACCTCCTCACACTCAGAATCACTGTTTTTTCTGCAAAATAGGGCAGGTTCTGCATTTTGCAAGCCACAACAAAATTCCATCGTACGTTTTGTCCCAAGATAGTTCCAACACCTTCCAATCAACTCACCTAAACTATCCCAGGCCCCCATTGCAAGCTGTAACACCTCTAACACAGTTTGCCATTTTCATTTCAAAGCTCTGCAGGTTGAGTTCTATAGCATGATTCAAGTTGTTTCAAAGCAAGCCAAGCATCAGAGAAGCTTCCTTGGACCTCAGGCAAGCTCAACAGAAGCTCAAACACCATTGAAGGTTGCTGCATTGTCCAGCTCGAAGTCAACTGAAACAGGTATTTCATGGACTTCTATCTCCCTATTTAGGAATGGTTAGGCTTAGGTTTGTGAATGAAAAATGCTGTACTCATAACCCTGAAGCCATACATATGTTTAGTTTTCATTTACATTAATCGTGCTGAGGGAATTTCACTCATGAACTTTCTGAAAAAACTAGGTTAGAAATTAGGGCTAGAGAAATTCTCTCTGATCTTTGAGAGTTAATCCAAGTTTTTTATATGGTTAGATTCGTTATTTGATGCTCTACAAGTTTCATGTTTTGAGTTTTGTCAAAAGATCAAAGAATCAGGAGATACAGGTTGGGGTAGCTAGCGCACGTTTTTTCAATTTCTGTTGGACAGAGGAAGAAGATGAAGTAGCTGGGCTGGGCCCGACTACTTCCTACTTTTTGCACCCCCCATTTTCAGTTTCACACCCCATGACCCATTTTCTTATATTTTGATATTTTTGCATTTTTGTTTTCTTTACTGACTTTAATATTTTATTTTCAAATATCAAAAATGATCCAAAAATATTTTTATAATTTTTTACATTTATTTGGCATTTATTTTTAATATTACTAACATTAAAACATTTTATATGTTTTTATATTATTTTGTTTAAACTTAAAAATAATGCAAATAATACTTTTATTTTTTATTTCTTAATTTTGTTCACATTAAAATATTTTCTTGAATATATTTTATTTTTTGTAAATATTTTATCTTGTTTTATACATATATATATATATATATATATATATATATATATATATATATATATATATATATATATATTTTACTAAATAATTAGAACAAAAAAACTAAATAATTAGAACAAAAAAATACAAAAAATATTACATTTTCCTTTTTATTATTATTTTGGACTAAAAATATCATTTTTATGATGTACTTTTATTTTTGTATAAATTAATATATTATTGCACATAATTAATAAATAATATTATTCATTAGGAACTAGGGTTTTTAGCCCTAAATAAAAAAATAATAATTAAAATTGACATTTTTATTTATATACACTTCACATTGAAAAAATACTTTTTACATACTAAAAAAACATTTTGGCATAATACATTTTATTTACATTTATTTATTGTATTTATTTCAATTATTGTACAGTTAAATATTGTATCTTGTACATTCGATATGGTTGTAATAACTTAGCATTTATTTTCTTGTCAAAATATCCCCAATTCAAATTTGTATCCCCTCCCTATATCATGTTGTAATAGTGTAGCTTTTAAATTCTCGCACATTTAAAAAGCTTTCAATTATGCCATGCTTAGACCTAGGGTTTGTATGTAAATAAAATCAACAATTAGTTTGACCTAATCCAAGATAACATGCATGAAAAACAAACACAATGCACACTTGCACCCCTAGGGTTACAATCCACTTGTTGCCTTCAAAAGTGGGCCATGGTTGCATGTTGAGTACTTTGGCAAAACAAAAACAAACAAAAAGATCGTAGTCCCTCGATGACGCTATCTGAGTTGCCTAAACAAAATGATCAAGTCCCTCAAGAAAATTGCCAAAGATACTTAACACTATTGCTATCATGGTCTATACGATGACCCGCGCTTGTCCCGTTAACATCCTAACACAAGGTTGTTCATCAAATACAATGGTGAAACTACACTGTTAAAAGGGTTAAAAAACATAAGAAAGATCTTTGAGTAAAATAGGGTAGATAGCTCTTAGTTACTTGATCAAAATCTTGCAAAACATCCTTGCTATCTTCAAAACACACTTCACAACACAAATTTCAAAACCCTACCTTCAAACATTGAAAACTTTTCAAAAGACAAGAACACCTTTGTATACATTCAAACAAGAATCATTACAAAGGTTGCCACAACGATGGCCTCTTTTCATAACATCTTTCAAAATCACACACAAAGCACCATTTCAAACAATTGAAGAGCACCATTTCAAACAATTGAAAAGCAAAGCAAGTGATCTAAGCAAGTAACTAAGAGCCCATGGATAACCATGGATAGAAAGGGTGCTAATACCTTCCCTTTCTATAATCTACTCCCCGAACCCAAGAAAACATCTCAAAGGTCTTTCCTGTGCTCTTTGGCCTTTCCTTAGGATAAAATAAAAAGTCGGTGGTGACTCTTGCTAAACCGAAACATTTGCAAACACAAAACGCAAAATCCCAAGTCAGTTCTCCCACCGTATCAGAAAACTGGCGACTCTGCTGGGGAGATACTTTAAAAGTGGAGTAACCTTAGGGCTTAGATCACCCTTGGCATGACTATTGTTTGCTTTGATTTCTTTACATTTTGGTTCTCTTGTTTGGGCTTGAAATCCTCCACCCAGATTTGGGAAACATTCATAGATAGCAATACATTGTGGAAAATGTGTGGGGTATACCGACACGGTTGAAGCAATAGCTATATTAGTGCGACATATTTGTGAGTACCGGTAGCCTTTGAGTCAATCAAAGAGAATACGGGGCCGCTGAGTGATGTCATTAAGCACTAATGAACTAGAACCTTACTTGACCATCTTGGCCTTTTATTAGGAGTAGTGAGATGACCGGCTTTGGTGCAGTCCGAAGTTGGTAGATACTCGATACTACACTCATTGAGGGTTGTTTTCTTGGAATATTTTGGTCGCTAGTTAAATGGCTGAACTAAAACAATGAACATAGAAAATAATCCAGTGATATTGAGCTCCTTAGAACCCGGTTACTATTTATAGGACAGGTTTGAGCCAACTAAACTCAAGAGGGTATTTACCTTTGAAACCTCATGCAAGCCTGAAACTAGGGTTTTGTGTGACTTGCTTGAACATGTGTTTGTGCATACATCATAAACATCATAAAGCATCATATGCATCCACTAACCCTTTCAAGGGTTTGGATCTTCATCTTTGTTCTTGTTTTGTAGGTCATGGAATCTCTTCGCAGGAAAATAATTCAAGCCAACCTTGTGAGAATCCCTCCTCAACTCAAGGAGCTTACTTTCAGGATTCCAGAGAATTCTCTCTTCAGTGAAAGACATGGTAGACTCCTCAACCTAGTCAACACCCGCATTGAAGAAGACACGGTGAAAGTACTTTTCCAATTCTTTGACCCCCTACACCACTGTTTCACATTCCCTGATTATCAATTAGTGCCTACTTTGGAGGAATTTTCTCAACTCCTGAGAATTCCTATTCTTAATCAACTACCCTACAATGGTACGGAAAAAGAACCAAAGCCTGAAGATGTTGCTCAAGCATCACACTTGCAACCATCTGACATCAAGGGGCATTGGGAAACCAGAAGTGGTGTCAAGGGATTCTTGGCAAAGTTTCTGTTTGAGAAGGCACAAGACTGCTGGAATTCTCTTGATCTACAAGCCTATGAAGAGATTGTGCCACTCCTCATCTATGGGTTGGTCTTGTTCCCAAACCTTGATCAGCTTATAGATGTGAATGCTGTCAAGATTTTCATATCCAGGAATCCCATACCTACATTGCTTGGGGACATCCTACACACATTTTACACACGAACAATAAGGAAAAGAGGTGTTCTCATGTGTTGTAGTCCTCTCCTAGCAAGGTGGTTTATTTCTCATCTTCCCCAATCAGTCTTGAAGAATTAGCAAGGTTTGAGGTGGTTACAACGATTGATGACTCTTACACATTCAGATGTTCATTGGTGTTCTCGATCCAAAGAGAATGTCATCATCATTGATCGTTGTGGTGAATTCCCTAATGTCCCACTACTTGGCATTAGGGGAGGCATCACCTACAACCCCTGTCTAGCTTTGAGACAATTTGGATATGCTCGGAGGGATGGCCCTCATGACATGCTGATTCCTGACCTAGTTTTTGACTTCGACAACGATGCGCAAGGATTTCGACAAAGTTTCATCAGAGATTGGAGGATGCCTAACAAGGTGGATAGTAAGACATTGGGGCACAAGAATTCCACCCCCCTTGAGCCTTACCTCAAGTGGGTACGAACCCGCTCCCAGAATCTTATGATGCCATATCCTCACATTCTCCCCTTGATCAAAGAGCCTGTTATGGAAGGAGAGGTTCCATACACCATCCTACATCCTGACATGCCAACGTCATGGGAGGAAATGCAAAAGAGTTGGATCCAACTCAAAGAAGAACGGGATACTTTTGAAGCCAGCTTCTATGCCAGTGAGAAGAAGGTTTTAGAGCTCACCCGCCGACTTTACGAGGAGGAAACTCTCAACACCTACATCGCACCAAAGAGGATGCGCAATGTCTTTTTACATTAAGAATATTGTAATATTTCGCCCATGGGGCATTTATGTACTAACAAATTTCTTCTTAATATGACGTGCGTTCTTTTTGTTTGCAACAAATTTGAATTTTTGAACCCTTGAATGCATTACATGAATAACATACCATTCATCATATGCATAAACAGGTCTTCAAGCCAGGTTTCCTTATCTTTCTGCTGTTTATTTCAGCAAGATGGATTTGGAGCAAACAGTAAAGGATCTACAGGCACGAAATTCACAATTTCAGCAACTCCTCATGACCTTGGCAAAGGGTCAAGAGGATCTCAAAGTTCTGCTAGAGAAGAATAAAGAGAAGAAAAAGAAAAAGAGACCAGGGGTAGCCACTTTCAGAAGAAGGTTTGAGGGCGATGCTAGAAGGACTCTTGAGTTCCCTTCAACTTATGACGAAGGGATTGGCAAGGGGAAAGGAGTTACTGTACCTTTTGAGTCTGAGGTAGAAGAGGAGGAAGAGGAAGAAGACGAAGACTATTCAGAACAACAATATCCACCAGCGGATGACAAGTATAAGAACCTTGAAGACAGATTGGCAGCTATGGAGTTGCAGAGGGTGCCCGGATTAGATTTTTAGGAACTAGGGTTGGTAGCTGGGATTGTAATCCCTCCCAAGTTCAAGGTGCCAACATTTGCCAAGTACGACGGTCTGTCTTGCCCTAAGATGCACTTGAGGTCGTATGTTAGAAAGATCCAACCACATTCATCCGATAAAGACCTCTGGGTACACTTTTTCCAAGACAACTTGTCTGGCACTCAGTTAGATTGGTTTTATCAGCTCGAGAGATTAGAGGTTCACAATTGGGAAGACTTGGCAGCTGCTTTCTATCGTCAGTATCAGTACAATGCTGATTTGGCGCCCACTCGTACTCAGTTACAAAGTATGGGGATGGCTTCAAATGAAGGGTTTAAGGAGTACGCCCAGAAGTGGCGTGACCTGGATGGAAGGGTGAAGCCACCGCTATCAGATAGGGAATTAGTCGACATGTTTTTGGGGACCCTCTCTGGCCCTTTCTTCAACCATCTAATCAGAAGCTCTTCTGCGGGATTTACTGAACTGATTCTGACCGGCGAAAGGGTGGAGGCCGGTATTAAAAGTGGAAAGATTCAAAAGGATGCTTCCGCATCCACAGCTGTTAAAAAACCTTTCCCAGGCAAGAAAGAAGCATCTGCTGTGTATTCTCAGAAGGGGTTGGGAATAACTGAGCACCGTCCGACTATAGGGGCCGTGATGATTCAAAATTCGTTAAATGATCAACCCCGTAACAATCAATCAAGACCTAATCAGCAACGGGTAGAACGGCCACAATGACAGTTCACCTGCATCAACATGACGCCCACTCAGGTCCTTCCCTATTTGCTGAAGCTGAATCTGACCAGTTTGAAGGAGGCGCCAAAAAACCCTAACACCTCCTCTCCGTACTACCACTCTAATGCTAAGTGTGCTTACCATTCCGGTAGTGCTGGACACGATACCAATAATTGCTGGGCACTTAAGAACAAAATTCAGGATTTAATTGACGCCAAAGAGGTTAAATTTGACGCTCCTGAGAAGCCCAATGTTATATCCGCTCCGATGCCCAAGCACGGCCATAATGCGCATGCTGTTTTGGAAAACCTCTATGTTACCGATATTGCCGATCTGTTGACTCCATTGTTAGTGATTAAAGAAAATTTGTTGAGAGTCGGGATCTTTTCTGGTTGTGGTAAGGACTGCTATTTTTGTTTGAGCATTCAAGGTGATTGTCCAATGTTGAAGTCGGGTGTCCAACGCCTGATGGATACGTAAGAGATACTTTTCCAGAAAACCCCTGTTAACACTTTCAATCCGATTACTCCTGATACTTGTGATACTTCAACCTACGATATTGCTATCATAACCATTTCCAACAATCCTCCCAAGGCTTGCAAAAGGCCTGTCAGGATTACACCCAACTCTGAATGTGTACCTTTAAAGATCACCATGCCGGGACCCGTCCCGTATCAATCAAGCAAAATGATACCGTGGAACTATGGGGGAGAAATCTTCTACCACGACATTAAACAAATCGAAACAGTCTAAGAGATTTCTGAAGAAGACCATGATATAGGGAACATCGCGGGTACAAGCAAGATAACCCGCAGTGGCCGAATCTTTTCTCCGGAGATTGCCCCCCCTCGAGCAGTTTTCGGACCCTTAAAAGCTTCTACACCTGTTGGGCCTTCTGTGCAAGGCCCAGTGATTGAAGAATTAAATACTCCTGAAGAAAGACCATCTGCTAATAATAACGACAAGGGTAAGGGGATACTGGAAATGCCTGTCAGGACGAAGGCTCATGCTGTGGTTATCCCCGAAACCACTCAGAAGGAAATGGATGAAATCCTAAAAATAATCAGAAAAAGTGACTACGACATTGTGGAACAATTAGGGAAAACCCCTTCTAAAATTTCAATGTTAGCTCTCCTGCTCTATTCAGAGGCCCATGCTAAGGCCCTGATCAAGTTCTTGAAGGCGGCACATGTACCCCAAGAGACTTCGGCTGACCAATTTCAGGAATGTGTGGCCAATCTCACTGCTGATAATGGCCTTGGCTTTTTCGACACTGACTTAACTCCCAAAGGAAGGAAACATAATGATGCATTACATGTTTCAGTTGAATGACGGGGAACAACTCTCGCCCATGTCTTGGTTGATACTGGTTCTTCCCTGAATGTGCTGCCAAAGAAAGCTCTAGACCGGTTGGATTGTGAAGGTTTGGAGCTGAAACCAAGTAATATTATTGTCAGGGCCTTTGACGGGTCTAAAAGGATGGTGCATGGAGAGGTTGATATTCCTATCAAGGTAGGCACCGAAGTGTTCAACTCCACCTTCTACGTAATGGACATCCGTCCGTCATACTCGTGTTTGCTAGGAAGACCGTGGATCCATTATGCCGGGGCAGTTACCTCCTCTTTGCATCAGATGCTGAAATAACCTGTTAAGGGTAAAATCATAACTGTGCACGGTGAGGAAGAGTACATGATCAGTCATCTCAATTCCTTTCGATGTGTGGAGGTGGATGGCGAGTTCATTGAAACGCCTTTCCAACATTTTGAGGAAGTTTCTCCCGAGGTAGCAGCTGCGAAGACAACGGTTGAGGTGCTTATCGCTCCCAAGCATGTATCTAGGATGGCATCTCTCAAAGACGCAGAGGCTGTGATTAAAGAGGGGAAGAGCACATTATGGGGACAGTTTCCTGACTTTCCCCATAAGACAAACAAGTTTGGTTTAGGGTTTACTGCTGCAGGACAAAAGGCTATGCGTCGCTCCAAGGCTGGAGGGCCACCCGTCAAGATTTCTCACCATGGAATCAATGCTGTTGAAGATGAAGATAAGGAGAGCCACTTCGAAGATTGGATCTTTCCGACCGTCGAAGGGGGTCTAAGCAACTGGGAAGCAAAGGATTTTGTTCCCATCACCTTTATCAACCAATAATTTTATCTTTGAACAATTTCCCATTTTTATGGTCTGTAATAACTAAAACAATTTGCACACTATTTTCGCCTCATGCCTTGCCCGGGGCATGTAGGTCCATTTGTAAGGGCTTGATTTTCTTTATTTATCATATGCCATGTTTTACTGAATCATTGGACGTTTTTCATCTATAAACTGTTGTGGTCATTTTTCTTTCCTTTTGCATTTTTGTTTGTTTAATGATGACTATCCCTTACACACACCCACACTCACAAATGCAGGTACCCATCCATTCCGGATTCCATGGGCAACTATTCTGTTTCAGCCTTCGATAACTCTAAAGATTTGGTCAATCACGCTGAGTACGAAGTTGACGAAGATTGTGAGGTGCCGGGAGAGTTAGCCAGACTTTTGCAACAAGAAGAGCGGGCTATTCTGCCTCACAAGGAGTTGTTAGAAACCATCAACTTGGGGTCAGAGGAGGACATGAAAGAAGTAAAAGTGGGTGCCAACCTGGAACCAGGTGTCAAGGAACGCTTAGTGCATTTGTTGAATGAATACGTCGAAATCTTCGCCTGGTCTTATGAAGATATGCCAGGACTAGACACCGATATCGTGGTTCACCGTATCCCTACGAGAGAAGACTGTCCACCGATCAAGCAAAAGGTTCGCCGAATGAGGCCTGCCATGTCTGAGAAGATTAAGGCTGAAGTAATGAAGCAATTCAGCACTGGTTTTCTGGCTGTTACAACCTATCCACAATGGGTTGCTAACATTGTGCCCGTACCCAAAAAGGACGGCAAGGTCAGAATGTGTGTAGACTATCGGGATTTGAACAGGGCCAGTCCTAAAGACGATTTTCCGCTACCGCATATTGACATCTTGGTTGACAACACAGCTCAACACAAGGTTTTTTCCTTCATGGACGGATTCTCGGGCTACAACCAGATTAAAATGGCCCCCGAGGACATGGAGAAAACTACCTTTGTCACACAATGGGGTACTTTCTGCAACAAGGTGATGCCGTTCGGACTGAAGAACGCAGGGGCAACCTATCAACGCGCCATGGTAGCTTTATTTCATGACATGATACATCATGAGATCGAAGTTTATGTAGACGACATGATAGCTCGATCACAGACAGAAGAAGAACACCTTAATCATTTGCAAAAGCTGTTTGCCAGGTTGAAGGAGTATAAACTCAGACTGAATCCAAGCAAATGCACTTTTGGAGTTAGGTCTGGTAAACTTCTGGGATTTATCGTCAGCAACAAGGGAATTGAGGTTGATCCAGCTAAAGTAAAGGCTATACAAGAAATGCCACCCCCCCATACTGAAAAGGAGGTTAGAGGATTCTTGGGACGCTTAAACTATATTGCGAGGTTCATCTCTCACCTGACATCTACCTGCGAACCAATTTTCAAACTGTTGAAGAAAGATCAGGTATTTGAATGGAACAATGATTGTCAAGTTGCTTTTGATAAGATCAAGGAGTAATTACTAGAGCCTCCCATTTTGATGCCGCCCGTCGAAGGAAGGCCATTGATCATGTATTTGACTGTTTTGGATAACTCAATGGGGTGCGTACTGGGCCAACATGACGAGTCTGGCCGAAAAGAGCATGCCATTTATTACCTTAGCAAAAAGTTTAACGACTGTGAGACTCGCTACTCACTGCTCGAGAAAACTTGCTGCGCTTTGGTATGGGCTGCTTGCCGACTAAGGCAGTATATGTTGACTCATACCACTTTGCTGATTTCCAAGATGGACCCGATCAAGTATATCTTCGAGAAGCCTGCTTTATCTGGAAGAATCGCTAGATGGCAGATGATCGTGAATGAGTATGACATTCAGTATACTACCCAAAAAGCTATAAAAGGGAGTGTACTAGCTGACCATCTAGCTCATCAAGCCGTCGAAGATTATCAATCTATGAGATTCGACTTCCCTGACGAGGACATCATGACATTGGACAACATTGAAGGAAACGGACCGTATGACGGACCTGAACAAGGATCCCGATGGACCCTATACTTTGATGGTGCTTCAAACGCACTTGGCAACGGTATCGGTGCAATACTCATTTCTCCAGATGGTTTCCATACACCCTTCACCGCCCGACTCTACTTCAGTTGTACCAACAACATGGCTGAATATGAAGCTTGCATCTTTGGTTTCAAGGCTGCTATAGACTTGGGAATCAAATCTTTGGTCGCATTTGGGGACTCGGCTTTGGTTATCAGTTAAGTCAAAGGAGAGTGGGACACTAAACATCCTAATCTTATCCCATACAAAGAACATGTCTTGACGTTGTTGCCTCATTTCGAGCAGATTACCTTCGAGCATTTCCCGCGAGAAGAAAATCAGTTAGCCGATGCTCTCGCTACAATGTCTTCCATGTTTAAACTCAACTGGGATAACGAGGCTCCCCAAATTACCATCAAACAAATCGAAACAGACCAGAGAATATCCTGAAGGAGCTTCCGTCAATGACAAAAAGTTCTTAAGGAGATTTGCTGCCAAGTTCTTCCTGAGCAATGACATCCTTTATAAACGCAATCATGATTGTGTTCTATTTCGTTGTGTGGACAAGGTTGAAGCAGAGTTAATCATGACCGATATACACAATGGCACATTTGGCACCCACTTGAGCGGATATACGATGGCTAAGAAGATTCTAAGGGCAGGCTACTACTGGTCTACCATGGAAGCTGATTGTCATCAACATTCCCGTACCTGCCACAAATGCCAAGTCTACGCCGACAAAGTACATATTCCTCCTGTTCCTCTCAATGTTCTGACAGCTCCTTGGCCATTCGCCATGTGGGGCATTGACATGATTGAAGAGATCAAGCCCACGACATCCAATGGACATCGCTTCATCCTGGTGGCTTTTGATTACTTCACCAAATGGGTCGAGGCAGCTTCCTATGCCTCATTTACAAAGAATGTGGTTGCCCACTTCATCAAGCAGAACCTCATATGCCGGTATGGTGTCCCCGACAGGATCATCACAGATAATGGTACAAATCTGAACAATACTATAATCACCGCTCTATGCGAACAGTTCAAGATTTATCATCACAATTCATCTCCCTATCGGCCGAAGATGAATGGTGATGTTGAAGCCACGAACAAAAATATCAAAAAGATCATTCAAAAGATGACAGTCACCTACAAGGACTGGCATGAGATGTTACCATTTGCTCTGCACGCATATCGTACCACGACACGTACTTCAACAGGGACAACCCCATTTTCTTTAGTATATGGCATGGAGGCTGTTTTGCCTATGGAAGTTCAGATTCCTTCTTTAAGGATTATGAAGGACGCTGGTTTAAGTGAAGACGATTGGATTCAGACCCGGCTTGATCAACTCAATTTGATTAACGAGAAGCGACTTACTGCTGTTTGCCATGGTCAGACGTATCAAAAACGAATGATCAAGGCTTTCAACAAGAAAGTAAGGCGTCAGATATATCAAGTCGGAGATCTTGTAATCAAGCAGATCATTTTACCGCAAAGTGATCCCAGGGGCAAATGGACTCCTACTTACGAAGGACCATTTGTGATCAAGAGCATCTTTTCTGGTGGGGCAATGATTTTGACCACCATGGACGGCGACGATTTGCCACACCCTGCGAACGCAGACATAGTCAAAAGATACTACGCATAAAACAACCCGACAAGTTGAAAACCCGAAAGGGTGACTTGGGCAAAAATGGGCATCCCGGTGAACCGAAAACCCGAAAGGGCGGTTCAGGAAAACATTAGGGATAAAACAAAAAAAAATCTGTACGCCCGGCAAGTCGAAAACCCGAAAGGGCGACTTGGGCAAAAAAGGGTTTCCCGATGGATCGAAAACCCGAAAGGGCGATTCAGGCAAAAGTTAGGGAATTAAAGCGTATGACTATGTCTCGTCGGATCACTTTAAAGAACAATCTCTTCATCAACAAACTCCGAGCTTCTGATCAACCTAGTCATCGGCGGACGAAGCAACAAATGGACAAGATATTCAGAGTTGTGAAGGCTATAGCAGAATAGGAATCCCGTGGAATTGTTACACATAGCCATCTTTCTTTTGTATAAATTTTTTTTCCGACAACATTCTCTTACTAGGATGTCTGTTTCCTTTATATAAAGATACTCACAAAAGTTAAAAATATACTTCGAAGTGCAGAAATTTGCTTGCCTTTCTTTTCTTTTTACGCTTATGTTTTATTTGAAAACGTCCAATGTTTTGTTAAATAGGCATATGCATTTGAACATAATCACTGCTTACAAATAAAACGAAATTGAGAAAAGATAATTACTGATAGGTTGAAGGTGTAGGAAGATATCTTTATGCCATTTAAGAGGAAATCCCCTACGTTACATCATTCGGATCCTCAACAAAGCTAAAATTGGAATATATTTCCCCAGCGGGATTAAGCTTCAAGATCCTCGACAAAGCCATTGCCTTCTAAAGCTTGATTCCCCAACTAAGCTGAATTTTAAAATTCCCATCAGAGTCAAGCTTCAAGATCCCCAGTGGAGCCCAAAACCCCTGAAAATCCTGTCCCCAGCGGAACCAGAATAGTGAACATTCTCCCCACAGAGTTATTTCCCAGCAGATTGAAGATTCTCAATCTCATTTCTCCAGCAGAAGTCTCCCAGGTTTTAACTTCCTAGTAGAGATTTTCAAAGTTTTCCTTATTCCCTAAGCAGTCAGCAAGGATTTCTCATCTTCAGTAATCAAAGATTTTTGGAATCCCCAACTTCGGTCATGGATTTATTTTCCCCGGCAGCAGTCAAAGATTTCGTTATCTCCAGCTACCAGGATTTATCTTCCTCAGCAAGATGACTACTCAGCTTACATGCATAACCGTTACATTCATATATCATAAACATTGATGAAACGCAATTCATTGCATCATACATATCATGCAACATAATTTTGTGTTTTAGCTAACATTTTATCCTTTTCAGGATAAGATTAAAAGGCTATCGTTAACAATTATTCAGATACATTATGGATACACCCCAGATACGGCGATCATTCTATTACTCATTTGGAATTTCAAGTCAGATATAGTACAGATACACCCCAGACACGACGGTCATTCTACTACTCATTCAGACTTCAGCAATCCGATACAGACAAGATACGCTCCAGACACGGCGGCCATTCTATCTCTCATTCAGATTCAATTATAAACCTCAAGTTCATATATGCTCCAGACACGGATGCCATTCTGACCCTCACACCAGCAGTTTGATTCCCTCAGTGCAGTCGCCACGGAAGTCATTCTGTCATTCATCCAGATCCCAGTTACAGTACAAATACACTCCAGACACAAGTCATTCTACTACTCATACATATCTCAACTTCAGATACAGTCCAGATACGCTCTAGACGCGGTTGCCATTCTATCACTCATTCAGAGTTTATCCCCAGCACACAGTTTGCTCCATACACAGTTACAACTCAGATGCGCCCCAGACACGGATGCCATTCTTTTGCTCATACAAACTCAGTCTCCAAATACAGTTCAAGTGCATTCTGGACACGGATACCATTTTGATACTCATTCTTTTGGACTACAACATTGCAATTCAACAAAGGTTCTTGGATGGCATATTTAAGCCCATCTCCAGCAAGATTTTGCGATCTCCAAATGGCATCTTTAAGCCCATTCCCGCACCTATGTTTTGACGAGTGCAAATTTACGGGCACTCTAGTGTCCAATCCTCTTTTACCTTCGAGTCACGAAAGGCAAAATTGCCAATCTAACTCTTCAGGTTCAAGAAGATTGAACAGGGGAAACTGTTGTACCCCAAAATTTTCCCTCTCATTTCATCAATACTTTCTCATCACAAGACTCTTGGAATTCAGGATCAAGCCAGGGTTTGCTCTGCTCAAGACCCCTCCTTGCACTGTTAACCCAAATTAGGGTTTGAGTTTGCACAAGGATATTTTGACCTACAATACCCAAATTGACTTTCATGCTTCATGTTGGGTTCACAAGTTTTCCCATACCAAGTTTCAAGCCTTGATTCAAATCTTTACCCAGTCAATTGGACAGTTGGCCTAGAAATCAGTTGTATTGAGGAAAAAGTCAATTGTGGCCAATTGACAGTCAAACCTCATGAAATTTGACCCACATCAACATTATAAATTCATATGAACCATTTGATAAAGTTTGGATCACAATTCCACAAGAAATTTGATCAGATCACCAAAAGGGCAAAATGGTCATTTTTAGGGTTTTGACTGCACAAAAGCAATTTTTGACTATTTAACCTAACCAAAGGCAAATCAAGCTCACATATGGACTCAAGGATTCAATGAAATTGTCTTGACCCATTCAACAAGTTCAAAAGATCTCAAATGCATAGGATTGACAGATGAATTTTTCAGTCAACTGATCAAAATTTGACTGTATATTGAAAAGTCAAACTTTGACTTTTTGGTCAAAATTAAATGCCAAGGGTCATTTTTCATCAAGACATGTCAAATTATGATACTTGTTCATCAAGAAACCCAAAAATGCAAATTAGGGTTTAAAATGGAAAAATTTCATAACTTAGAATTTTTCGAAGTTATAAAATTTTCTTATTTTTTCCTAACTTTGTCCCATTTTTTCACCAAGATGCAATTGGATTCAAACAAAACTTATAACATGAAAGTTGTAGTCCATCATAAAGTATACGACTTTTATTCACAAAGTTTTCTCAAAAGAAGCTTGGATCTCAAGTTATGATTTTTGGAACAAGGGTACCTAAAACCTTTTAACTTAGAGAAAATTTGCCCTAATCTAGGCAGGATTTTGACCCATCTTCTTGGCCATTTTTCACATAGATCCACTTAGAGTTTCAAGTTGCATTACAAAGATGTATTGTAGTACATATTCCAAGATTTCCAAATTGTCCAAGAACTCCTCAAACACCCTTGTGGTTAGAGAGAATCGAATGCTTGAAGTTGGCAAAAGCTCACCTTTGTCCATGGCCAATACATGTTCATAACAACTTACAATTCTGATCTAGCTAGCTTGGTTCAACCTTACAGGCCTCAAAAACAATTTGTACTCCTTAATTTAATGCATATCCATTGTATTAAGGTTTTGTCTTGGTCATTAGGGCATTATACTTTGGTTTAAGCCTTAAAAGGAAAAAGCAACAATGCCATTTTTGCCTAAACTTCACTTTATGTCAAGACCAAATCCTTGAGGCATGGGGCCAGATATTTGAGGCAAAATCAAGTCCACTAACTCCAGTAACCAAGAACAAAAGTTGCAGCATGATAGGAGGGATGATACAGGGATATAACATCATTGTCCATTCTCTTGCTTCAAGTAGAAGAAAAGTTGCAAAACACAAGCAACCACTCATATCTATTAACACAAGCTTACAAGAACTTTGTAAACAAGTTCCATACATCCCAACAAGCCTAAAGCACGACCCTTTCATCACTCATACCTCCTCACACTCAGAATCACTGTTTTTTCTGCAAAATAGGACAGGTTCTGCATTTTGCAAGCCACAACAAAATTTCATCGTGCGTTTTGTCCCAAGATAGTTCCAACACCTTCCAATCAACTCACCTAAACTATTCCAGGCCCCCATTGCAAGCTGTAACACCTCTAACAAACTTTGCCATTTTCATTTCAAAGCTCTGCAGGTTGAGTTCTATAGCACGATTCAAGTTGTTTCAAAGCAAGCCAAGCATTGGAGAAGCTTCCTTGGACCTCAGGCAAGCTCAACAGAAGCTCAAACACCATTGAAGGTTGCTGCATTGTCCAGCTCGAAGTTAATTGAAACAGGTATTTCATGGACTTCTATCTCCCTATTTAGGAATGGTTAGGCTTAGGTTTGTGAATGAAAATGCTGTACTCATAGCCCTGAAGCCATACATATGTTTAGTTTTCATTTACATTAATCGTGCTGAGAGAATTTCACTCATGAACTTTCTGAAAAAACTAGGTTAGAAATTAGGGCCAGAGAAATTCTCTCTGGTCTTTGAGAGTTAATCCAAGTTTTTTATATGGTTAGATTCGTTATTTGATGCTCTACAAGTTTTATGTTTTGAGTTTTGTCAAAAGATCAAAGAATCAGGAGATACAGGTTGGGGTAGCTAGCGCGCGTTTTTTCAATTTCTGTTGGACAGAGGAAGAAGATGAAGTAGCTGGGCTGGGCCTGGCTACTTCCTACTTTTTGCACCCCCCATTTTCAGTTTCACACCCCATGGCCCATTTTCTTATATTTTGATATTTTTGCATTTTTGTTTTCTTTTCTGACTTTAATATTTTATTTTCAAATATAAAAAATGAACCAAAAATATTTTTATAATTTTTTGCATTTATTTGGCATTTATTTTTATTATTACTAGCATTAAAACATTTTATATGTTTTTATATTATTTTGTTTAAACTTAAAAATAATGCAAATAATACTTTTATTTTTTATTTCTTAATTTTGTTCACATTAAAATATTTTCTTGAATATATTTTATTTTTTATAAATATTTTATCTTGTTTTATACATATTTATTATATAGTATATATATACATATATACTATATTTTACTAAATAATTAGAACAAAAAAATACAAAAAATATTACATTTTCCTTTTTATTATTATTTTGGACCAAAAATATCATTTTTATGATGTACTCTTATTTTTGTATAAATTAGTATATTATTGCACATAATTAATAAATAATATTATTCATTAGGAACTAGGGTTTTTAGCCCTAAATAAAAAAATAATAATTAAAATTGACATTTTTATTTATATACACTTCACATTGAAAAAATACTTTTTATATACTAATTTTTTTTTTTGGCATAATACATTTTATTTACATTTATTTATTGTATTTATTTCAATTATTGTACAGTTAAATATTGTATCTTGTACATTCGATATGGTTGTAATAACTGAGCATTTATTTTCTTGTCAAAATATCCGCAATTCAAATTTGTACCCCCTTCCCTATATCATGTTGTAATAGTGTAGCTTTTAAATTCTCGCACACTTAAAAAGCTTTTAATTATGCCATGCTTAGACCTAGGGTTTGTATGTAAATAAAATCAACAATTAGTTTGACCTAATCCAAGATAACATGCATGAAAAACAAACACAATGCACACTTGCACCCATAGGGTTACAATCCACTTGTTGCCTTCAAAAATGGGCCATGGTTGCATGTTGAGTACTTTGGAAAAACAAAAACAAACAAAAAGATCATAGTCCCTCGATGACGCTATCTGAGTTGCCTAAACAAAATGATCAAGTCCCTCAAGAAAATTGCCAAAGATACTTAACACTATTGCTATCATGGTCTATACGATGACCCGCACCTGTCCCGTTAACATCCTAACACAAGGTTGTTCATCAAATACAATGGTGAAACTACACTGTTAAAAGGGTTAAAAAACATAAGAAAGATCTTTGAGTAAAATAGGGTAGATAGCTCTTAGTTACTTGATCAAAATCTTGCAAAACATCCTTGCTATCTTCAAAACACACTTCACAACACAAATTTCAAAACCCTACTTTCAAACATTGGAAACTTTTCAAAAGACAAGAACACCTTTGTATACATTCAAACAAGAATCATTACAAAGGTTGCCACAACGATAGCCTCTTTTCAAAACATCTTTCAAAATCACACACAAAGCACCATTTCAAACAATTGAAGAGCATCATTTCAAACAATTGAAAAGCAAAGAAAGTGATCTAAGCAAGTAACTAAGAGCCCAAGGATAACCATGGATAGAAAGGGTGCTAATACCTTCCCTTTCTATAATCTACTCCCCGAACCCAAGAAAACATCTCAAAGGTCTTTCCTGTTCTTTTTGGCCTTTCCTTAGGATAAAATAAAAAGTCGGTGGCGACTCTTGCTAAACCGAAACATTTGCGAACACAAAACGCAAAATCCCAAGTCAGTTCTCCCACCGTATCACGGAATGGAATCAAATGGATGCTTGAGCTGAAAGTTACATGGAGTCAAAGTTGAAGAAAAAGAGTTGACTTTCCATACTTAGAAATATTTCAAAATCTTCTTTAAAAATGACCTATAATCGTTTGCATCCAAACATGGCCTTCCACTTAGAATTTGCTCTTGACCAAAGAAGATGGAATAAAGTAGACCTCTTGAATGACATTTTTCAATTTGAACCACTCAAGATCTCCAAAATTTGAGCAAGTTATGACTTGTTGAAGTTGGCAAAAAATTATGAAATGACCTATAATCTTTTGCATTCTTAAGGAAACTTCCATCCATTTTCTCACTTTGAACATAAAATAAGGCATGAAGTACACATCTTTAAGATCATCATGAAAAAATAATGGGCTCAAGGTGATAAAAATTGACCAAGTTATGACCATTTGAAGTCACATATGGAGAATTGGGGATTCATCTGGGTGACTTGCAATCTTTCTTCTTCACCAAGTTCCTTCCACATGAAAACTCCTTGGAACATTTGAAGTGATTTGTTGGTAACTCTTTAAAGAGAAGTATGTTTTTAGAATCACTCAAAAATACCAAAAGATGAGCAAGATATGCTCCTTTGAAGTCCAAAACGCTAGCCTCTAGATCAAGAGAATGCTTTGTGGAACTTTGCCAAGTTTGAACCAATTTTTTGTGCCAATATTCTTCCTTTGTGAATAGAAATTGTTGAGGATGATGATGAGGACTCATGGCCATCAAAACCACTTCCATACCAATTCTTCCAAAACAACTTCAATGGTGAGGTTTGAATTTCTCAAGCTATTGACTAGGGCATGGAAATAAACTCATGAACCCATGATGCAACTTGCTAAACCTCATTGCCTTTACCTACATTATTAACAAGTAAGACAAACCAATATTGTATTTTGTTAATTAGAGAGAAAAGCAAAGCAAAATATCCATGATCACAAAAGAAAACAAGTCAAGGTGCTTGGTAACTCCTCAAAGAGCAAGGCTAAAGATAGGTAGAAGAACCAAAAACCCTAATGTGATCTTGTTGTGATTAAAATAATATGGTATGATGAAAGGATCTTAGGGGCAAAAGTTGGGGTATAACAGCTGCCCTTATTTAAGTTTATTCTATCCGGAGATACGAAGGTTAAAAATCTTCGTGTCGACGTGATCGTAGATACTTAAATACAAAACAAACCCTATTTTTGGCCCTAAGATGCCATGCAAATGCTTATGCATATGAATGCATATGAACAGAGCCAAAGAGATGCAAAGTAACATTGGGGATGCAACAAAAAATGAAGAAACAAAGGAGAAACCCCACCAGGAAAATAAATCACTGGTGAACCACAAGAACAGAATTAGAGAGGAGGATAACAAGCATCGGCGTTCAATGCTGATGTCTACCAACGTTCACTGAAGGTAGAAAGAGAGAATATATCATACCACCGCCGTTCACTGATGATGAACTATCAACATTCACTGAAGATAGCAAAAAGATAAGATACATCGACGTTCACTACCGATGTACTACCAACATTCACTGAAGGTAGAAAGAGAGAATATATCATACCACCGCCGTTCACTGACGATGAACTATTAATGTTCACTGAAGATAGCAAAAATATAAGAAACACTGATGTTCACTGCCGATGTACTACCAACGTTCACTGAAGGTAGAAAGAGAGGATATATCATACCACCGCTGTTCACTGATGATGAACTATCAACGTTAACTGAAGATAGCAAAAAGATAAGAAATACCGACGTTCACTGCCGATGTACTACCAACATTCACTGAAGGTAGAAAGAGAAAATATATCATATCACCCTTGTTCACTGACGATGAACTATCAATATTCACTGAAGATAGCAAAAAGATAAGAAACACCGACGTTCACTGCCAATGTACTACCAACGTTCACTGAAGGTAGAAAGAGAAAATATATCATACCACCGCCGTTCACTGACGATGAACTATCAACGTTCACTGAAGATAGCAAAAAGATAAGAAACACCGACGTTCACTGTCGATGTACTACCAACGTTCGTTGAAGGTAGAAAGAGAAAATATATCAAGTTTCCCTAAGATTCTGGTGTTTTGCCTAGAACGGGTCTCAACTTCTTCTTTAACCAAGGCGCTCTGCCTGAAAAGGGTAATATGTAAGCTGTCTCAAATAAAGAGACTTCCACTCATTGTCAAGGGGAAATTCAAAGAGAAATGACTTTCTGGGGATAGAAATATGACTTCTCGGGGAAATGCCACGATATTCCTGCTGAGGAGATAAAGTCTTCCCGTGCAAAATAAATGCACAAACCAAAACTCAAAGTTCTCAAAAATCCAAAGTAAATAATATTGTCATGCAACCACAAATCCAATTCAGAAATACACAGGAGCAAGACGACCATTGAAGATGCATCCTTTGAGAAATAAACTCAATAGGGAAAACCAAATTCAACTGAGCAAAGAGCGCTGCAGGAAGATCATAACACAATGTTAATGAACGATGGTTTTTAGTTATGCATGATGTATGTATGAATGTATGAGTGATATTGTGCATATGCTGGTAAAAGGATACATGATCAATGCAAACAAACAAAACCGCCTCAGGTACTAACAACATTGGGCTAAGCTTCAACCAGAAAGATCAATCCAAGAAAGGTAAAAGAAACTGCGGAAACCAAACCTATTGCCTGTCCTAACTTCACTGAGGAGAAACATAATTCGGATGTAGCCAAATCAAACAAATACCGGGATAGAACATCCTTCTTCCGGTTTCAACGGAGAAAACAGTTTTCCAAAAGCAACATGCCTACTGGAGATTTCAAGACCAATCTCAAATAAAGCAGACTGACGTTGAAACGACCAAACCTCACTGGGGAATCAAGCCTACCTCCCTGGAGAAAAAATTGCGGATTGAAACTTTCATCACGAATACTCATTCCAACAAGAGACGCCCTGGGATAATCTTTTCGGTAAATTAAGAAGCCAACACTAGTGCCAATATTGCAAAAAGAGCGACATCTCAGCACACCAAGGGAATAAAACCTTTCATTAAATGAGGGAAGACTTCACTGGGGAATCTGGGACGGAGGCTTCTGACCATGCGAACCCAAAATCAAAAGTGAACCAAGACTTGACTGGAGATAATGGGATCACAAACCCAATACTGTACCTTGCACCCACTGATATCGTCTTTAACTATCCGAGAAACACATAAATATTGCGTATACCAGCAAAATGTCC
Organism: Vicia faba; assembly: GCA_948472305.1. Classification (NCBI taxonomy): domain Eukaryota; kingdom Viridiplantae; phylum Streptophyta; class Magnoliopsida; order Fabales; family Fabaceae; genus Vicia; species Vicia faba. Next base: position 1,516,728,657 of record OX451741.1, on the reverse strand, counting down.
CGAGAAAACCTTGATGAAGGGAGTAAATCTTCTTAAAAGCAACCGAAGTTTGTTCATTCTCGGGATCACCATTTTTGTTGTCATTGTTTCATCACAAATCCCAAAGTAAATTGAATTATAAAGATCTCTTCCCTTTTTTTTGAAAAGTTAATTTTGCTTTTTTAATCTTTTTGCTTTAACAGTTATTATCAGTAATAAATGAAGTCTTTGCAAGCTAAATAAAAATAAGAACACAAATAATTGGGTAAAATCTCGAATTTCATTAATAGAATGGTAGTCTGCGAATGGTGAGACTCCATGGATGATTGAAAAAGTTTGGGAAATGGTAATACATAATGGAAAAGATACATTGAGATACAATGATCACTATCCCCCCTAACAACTTTTGAAATCCTGAGCAGCAGCTTTTGTTGAAGTATTGTGAGGATCCGAGAAGATTGTTGCTTCAACGATCAAGTCTTGTCTGACGTAGTTACTTGCCAAGAAAAATCCTTAACTTTTGTCTAAGCTGCCCTTGCGGGTTTTCAACTTAGCGGGAAATTTATTCTGTTTATGTCTCTAATTTTTGCCTAGACCGCCCTTTCGGGTTTTTGGCCTATCGAGACGCTCCTTTTTGCCTAAGCCGCCCTTTAGGGTTTTCAACTTAGCGAGCTGTTCTTTTATTTCTTTAGGCGAAGTATTTATTGACTGCGTCAGCATTCATGGGACGTGGGAACTCCTCGCCATCCATAGTTTCAAGAATTAATGCACCACCAGAGAAGGCTTTCTTGATAACATACGGGCCTTCAAAATTGGGAGTCCACTTGCCCCTAGAATCAATGTTGAAAGACATGATCTTCCTGAGCACGAGGTTGCCTTCTCTGAATTCACGAGGTTTGACCTTTTTATCAAATGCTTTCTTCATTCTTTTCTGATATAATTGCCCATGACATAAAGCTGTCATCCTCTTCTCTTCAATCAAATTCAATTGGTCAAACCTGTTCTGGACCCATTCAGCCTCTGTCAACTTGGTTTCCATTATCACACGTAACGAGGGAATCTCTACCTTAACAGGGAGTACAACTTCCATTCCATACACTAGGGAGAATGGGGTTGCTCCTGTTGAAGTGCGAACAGATGTTCTATATCCATGCAGAGAAAAAGGGAGCATTTCATGCCAATGTTTATAAGTGACAACCATTTTCTAGATAATTCTCTTGATATTCTTATTAGCAGCTTCAACAACCCAATTCATCTTTGGCTTGTATGGAGATGAATTGTCATGAACAATCTTGAATTCTTCGCACAGTTCTGTCATTATCTTGTTGTTCAAATTCGAGCCATTGTCAGTGATGATTCTGCTCGGCACACCATACCGACATATAAGATTGTTTTTGATGAAACGCACAACCACCTGTTTGGTAACATTGGCATATGAAGCAGCCTCTACCCATTTGGTAAAGTAGTCAATTGCTACCAAGATGAAACGATGACCATTTGAAGCTTTGGGTTCTATCATCCCGATCATGTCAATACCCCACATAGAGAAAGGCCACGAGGAGGAAATCACATTGAGAAGTTTAGGAGGCAGATGGATCTTATCTGCATAAATCTGGCATTTATGGCACTTCTTTGCAAATTTGTAACAATCAGATTCCATTGTCAACCAATAATAACCTGCTCTTAGCATATTTTTAGCCATCGAATGCCGTTAGCATGAGTGCCAAATGAACCTTCATAGATCTCATGCATCAACATGTCTGCTTCGTGTCTATCCATGCATCTGAGCAAGACCATGTCATAATTTCTCTTGTATAACACATTTTCACTGAGGAAGAAACTGCCTGCCAATCTTCTCAGTGTCTTTCTATCTTTCTTCGACGCACCAATCGAATATTCCTGAGTCTGAAGAAAATGCTTGATACCATAATACCAGGGCTTTTCATCTGCTACCTCCTCTATCACAAACACATGAGCGGGCATATCTAGTCGTCGAATTGAAATTCGGGGTATATCATTCCAAGTATTCACTTGGTACATGGAAGCCAAAGTTTCCAGAGCATCTGCCATTTGATTTTCATCCCTAGGAATGTGATGGAATTCAACTTTATTGAAGAAGGTTAGTAATCTTCTAGCATAATCTTTGTAAGGGATCAAGCCAGGGTGACGAGTGTCCCGTTCTCCTTTAATCTGATTTATTACCAAAGCTGAATCGCCATATATATCTAGAATCTTGATTATGAGATCAATAGCTTCCTCAAAGATCCATGATGCAAGCTTCATATGCTGCCATATTATTAGTGCAATCAAATGTTAACCTTGCGGTAAAAGGAATGTGCGATCCATGAGGAGTGACAATCACAACACCAATTCCTTTACCATAAGCATTCACAACTCCATCAAATATCATACTCCAACGAGATTCAGGGTCGGGGCCATCCTCAGGCAATGGTTCATCACGATCTTTCACTTTCAAGGACATCACATCTTCATCAGGGAATTCATATTCTGCAGACTGATGATCTTCCACCGGCTGGTGAGCAAGGTAATCTGCCAACACACTACTTTTAATAGCTTTTTGAGTGCGGTACTCGATATCATATTCAGATGTCAACATCTGCCAGTGGGCAATTCTCCCAGTAAGAGCAGGCTTTTCAAAAATATACTTGATTGGATCCATTTTGGAGATCAACCAAGTGGTATGATTCAACATATACTACCGCAAACGCTTTGCCACCCAGGCTAAAGCACAACATGTTTTTTCTAGCATAGAATACCGCGACTCACAATCAGTGAACTTCTTGCTGAGATAATAAATGGCGAACTCTTTCTTTCCTGTTTTATCCTGTTGTCCCATAATACAACCCATGGATTTATCTAACACTGTTAGATACATAATCAACGGTCTTCCTTCTACGGGAGGGAGCAAGATAGGAGGTTCAAGCAGTTTAATACTTTCAAATGCCCTTTGGCAGTCATCCGTCCACACACAACCTTGATCTTTCTTTAACAACTTAAAAATCGGTTCACACGTTGCAGTCATGTGGGAAATAAACCTGAAGATATAATTTAAACGCCCGAGGAAACCCCTGACCAGCTTTTCAGTTCTTGGTGCTGGCATTTCTTGAATTGCTTTGACTTTATCGGGGTCAACTTCAATTCCTTTCTGGCTAACAATAAAACCCAACAATTTCCCCGATCTAACTCCGAAGGTGCATTTATTTGGATTCAAGCGGAGACGATATTTCCTCAAACGCTGAAACAAATTCAACAAATCTTCTATATGCCCTTCTTCAGTTTGGGGATTTGGAAATCATATCATCAACATATACTTCGATTTCTTTGTGCATCAGATCATGGAATAGGGTTGTCATAGCCCTCTGGTACGTTGCACCAGCATTCTTCAACCCGAAGGGCATCACTATGTAACAGAATGTTCCCCAGGGTGTGATAAACGTTGTTTTTTCCATGTCCTCTGGAGCCATTCTTATTTGATTATACCCGGAAAATACATCCATGAACGAGAATACTTTGAATTTTGTTGTGCTATCCACTAACATGTCAATGTGAGGCAATGGAAAATCATCTTTTGGACTAGCTTTATTTAGATCTCTATAATCTATGCACATGCGGACCTTTCCGTCTTTTTTCGGCACTGGGACAATATTGGCAATCCATTGAGGATACACTGACGTCACAAGAAAACCATCACTAATCTGCTTTAGGACCTCCTCTTTGATCTTTACTGCCATATCCGGGTGGGTTCTTCTCAACTTTTGTTTAACTGGCGGACACTCTGGCTTCAACAGCAAACGATGCTCGACAATGTCTGTATCTAGACCAGGAATATCTTGATAAGACCAAGCGAAAATATCCACATACTCTTTCAACAGCTCAATCAACCCGCTCTTTACATCAGGATGCAACGATGCTCCAATCTTGACTTCCTTCAGATCTTCTTCTAAACCCAAATTGACCATTTCCAAAGGCTTTTTATATGGCTGAATGGTATTTTCTTCGTGCTCAAGCACCGCGAGACCTCTTCTGGAATCTCATCATAATCTTCTTCTTCAACCCCAAACACAGGACAATCAAAGTTGGGAGAGGGTGCAGGGTCATTGTATTCAACATGTTTTTTAATTAATCTGCACATGTGATTTATGATTGCTTTTAGAAACTGACACATATAACAAGTGATCATGCAGATTAATTTTCAGTTATTATTTATTTTGAAAGGTTTTTTTATTACCATTTCCCAAGAAAAAGCAGAAAATAAAAGACATAATTTGGAAGCAAAGACAACTTTTATTAATGATCTTAACATTTATAGCAAACAGATAAGCCATACAACATTAATACTTCCACCTTGGGCAGAGTGAAAGCTTTTAAAAAGAAAGAAACAGATTAACAAAACAAATTACTTTGAAACATGTATGCAAGAAGGAACATCAATGGTGAACCAGTTTTGAACTCGGACTCCATGCGTCACATAATTCGGTACTTCCTGCTCTGCTTCATCCTCTTTAACAACATTAATTCCAGAACCAATTGGATGGAGGTAGCCTCCGCTGCGGAAAACATCATGATAACTGTTCACAGAAGACTTTGATTTCAAACTTTCGCCTTTGCCATTCCTCAAAGAGAAACCCAAACCAGCTCTGTTTTTGTTCACGGGTGGATCCATAAGTTGTCCCCAAACTGCATTATTACCATTGCGCACAACCTGTTGCGCGTCCTTCAGGGAAATCTCAGAATTCTCATTCTTCCTTATGTTGTCAATGGATAGGGCTTGGAACTGGGTTCCTACAGCAGCCTCATCCGCTTCTACAATACTGAAAGAGGATAGATGGGATATCAACAATGCCTGCTCCCCATTTATGATCACTACCTTCCATTCACGCACAAATTTTAGCTTCTGATGCAGAGTTGAAGCGACAGACCCTGCTTCGTATATCCATGGCCGTCTTAGGAAATAACTATACGCGAGAATAATGTCCATAACCTGGAAGGTTATCAAGAACAAATTTGGTCCTATATGGATGGGTAAGTCCACTTCACCGATGATAGATTTCCTCGACCCATCAAAAGCCTCCACAATGATGCCACTCGGGCGCATAGGTGTTCCCTGATACTTTAACTTCATGAGGGTACTTCTCAGTATAACATACAACGCGGATCCGTTATCAATTAGCACATTGGATAACGAGTCATTCTTGCAGTTCATAGATATGTGGAGGGCCAGGTTGTGATTCCTCCCTTCATCTGGTAACTCATCATCGCAGAAACTCAAGTTGTTACATGAAGTAATGTTTCCAATTACGTTCTTAAACTGATCTAACGACATGTCATTCTCCATAAAATCCTGGTCTAGTACTCTCATTAGTGATTCTCTATGAGCAGATGAATTCATCAATAAAGCTAGGATGGATATCTTTGAAGGAGTCTGCAATAGCTGATCTACAATTTTGTAGTCGCTCATCTTAATTATCTTCAAGATATCATCCACTTCTTTCTCTAATGTAGCTCCACTAGTCTCTCCTGCAGCCTTCTTAGGCTCATCGTTCTCAGCAATTTTCTTTCCAGCAACAACATCTCTTCGAATAACCGGCGCAAACACACGACCGCTACGGGTCACCCTGCTATTATCAACTATATTTCCAACATATGGCATTGGCTGGATGGGAATTTCCACCCCATATTCTAAGATTGTAGCGTTGTATTTATAAGGCACAACCTTATCTGATTTATACGGAATAAGACCTGGCAGACTAATTACCAATGGGGTAACAACTGGTTTGCTATGGTACTCCACCTCAAGGTGAGCGGGTGCACCAAAACAAGGTACAATGATATTTACCCCTTCCTCAACACAATCAGCACTCAAAAGGTCATTTCTGGCAAACAAATCTTCGTCTGAAGAGAAATACTCATCCGCAGAGGCATACTCTTCCTTTGACTCTTCTTCCATCAAACAAACTTCAACCATATCAATCTCGTGATAATCATCCCTATGACCTGTGATCTTGATAGTTCCATTGTCTAACATCAATTGAACACCCTCTCTCACAATAGAACATCCTCGGGGGTCTCGACAGCAAACTACGCAAGATCCATATTGGTGTTCCACCTGACCAGCAGTACGGCAGAAGGTATCATGCAACTGCACGAGATCCTCATTCAAATGCTCCACATCAAAAATTCTGAATTCACCCGGACATCCAGAAACCATATTCACTTCTTCTTCATATTTTTCCCTAGGCCTGATTATATGGATTAAACCTTCATCTATCATCTCCTATAAATCTGGCTTTATCTTCTCACAACCCTATATGTTTGTACTGCAAATGGCACAACCGGCGTGGTCATGCGTATAATAACTGAATTCACAGAGGTCTGCGTGCATCTTCACCAAATCCCCTCTAACCAGATTAAATTTAAAAATCTGGAAGTCACCTGGACAACCGGCCACCATATTCACAACATTCACTCCCCCGTGCTTGGGTAGAGGATTGTCTTTCACATTAGGTCCCATGTCTTTGAAAGATAAAATTTCAGACTTCACCAACCTTTGCACTTCAGTCCTCAAAGGATAACAGTTCTCAACACTATGCCCTGGTGCTCCCTGATGAAAGGCACACGTCTGGTCTGCTTTGTAATACCAAGGCAATGGTGATGGTACAGCTGGAGGCGGTCGTGTCTAGACCAACTTCTTCTGAATTAATGCTGGTAGTAGCTCTGCATAGCTCATGGGAATAGGGTCGTAGTTCTCCCTTCTCTGATTATTCCCTTAGTTCCCCTGCTAGGACTGTCTTTGATAACTAACGATAGTCGGAGCGGCATTCATAATAGGAGTCACTGAGGCAACTTGCTGGTGACGCTGATAATTCCTTCTAGGAGCGTTCACTCTCCTCTCTTGTATGACAACATTTGTATCCCCCTCATTCTTCTTGGTAAACCCATAAGCTGGATTTTTCACACTGTTGTACCCCAAAACTTTCCCTCCCATATTCCTCAATACATTTCAAGTGAGGTTCTCAAATTGCTCAAGGAAGTCCAAGAGTTGACCTGACAAACTCTCTCCTAAGGCAGTCTACCTCAAATTAGGGTTTCATGTTGCATCAAGATACTTGAGTCCCAAGGGTCTCAAATTCTCATCAATGTCCTAATATGTTCCCAAGGTCATCCATGTCAAATTTCAAGCCTTGTAGAGGAAGTTGGCTCAGTCAACTACTCAAAAGCCTGAAAATCGACAATGCTAGGGCAAAAGTCAACTGTGGCCCATATACAGTCAAACTTCAAGATTTTTTGTCAACATTATAATTTTGAAGTATAATTCATCATTTTATCAAGGGTTGATCATGATTCATCAAGGATTGCTCATAATGCATCAAAACCCAAAAGTTGCTAAATTAGGATTTTGCAGGAAAAATCAACTCAACTTTGACCAAGCATAACTTCCTCATACTTTATGAGAAATGACCCATCCAAAGCTCATTTTGAAGAGGATGAAATTACCTACAATTCATCTTCATCTCCCAAGTTCAAAATTTGCACTCACAAGAAGTTATGAATTTTGACATTATAGGTCATTTTGAAAAGTTAACAAAAACACCTTTTTTATCAAAGCTTCATACATGAACATGGAATATCAAATTTAGATGAGACGAAAAGGGTTGCTTAGAGTACATCTCAAGCTTTCTAAAAAGTCCAATAACACCTTCAAAGAGTCAAAATTGAGGAAGTTATGCATTGGTAAAGTTGACCCTTTTTGCAAAATTGTCAAAAGTCAACTATGCCTCAAATTGCAATTTTTGCCAAATGGGCCCAATCTTTTGCACTTGTTTTGAGTTGGAAACATGGTCCACGAGCCCTAGCCCTTGCCACTTGTCATTATCTTGTTTTTATTATTTATTTTGATTTTTATTTGAATTAAATCAATTTAAATCAAATTAAATCATAGAAAATCCCAAAATATTGAAATCTCAAGATTTGGTACATGTTTCAGGTCTTAATATCCAGCTAGCATAAGATTGAATTCGTGTAAAGGCTTAGTGTGCACAAAAAGATTGAGTTTGCTCTATTTTTAGCAATATTTTCAAGTGTATCAAGTCCAAATCAAAAGCAATGATGGAGGAAGATTGTGATCATATTGGCAACCCTAATCCATTCCTCAATACATAAGGAGTATTTGCAGACCCAAAAGAAGGCTGGAGAGAGGCGCATAAGGTCAGAACAAACTTACAAAAAACAAAGAAAAGTGGTGATTCGAATTCATAGTTCCAGGCTATTCCAGGGCTTCCTGATCATTCCAATCGCTTCCTGGGATCATAAGCATCCTATACCAACCAAGAACAAGCAATTTCAGATGCCAAAAACCACTGTAAGGCATTCATGACATTGAACCTTTCTTGAATTTGATTTGCGTAATTCTTGCACATTCATCATATTCTAATCATATATTCTTGTTCACCATCACATATGCAAGCTTTCTGTAACATTTAATTTCATTTTTATGGACTGTATTGGATTTCACCATTGTTAGGGTTTTATGGCTCGATTTAGGATTTCTGTATGCAGGTAAAATTGGGCCATGAAAGAGGCACCATTGTGCTCAGTAGGTCCAAACGAATCCATTCATGGCTTTGGTAGTTATTTATCTCACCTGTATTTGATTTTGAGAATGACAGGGGCTGTAGCTACGGACATATGTTCGTAGGTAAAAGTGTTCAACTTTTAGCCACAGAGCAAGGAAGAAGAAGATATCGTGGCAAGCAACCATTAGCCTATTCAAAAAACACGCGCTGAATTGATATATTATGCCTTTTTAATATTTAATTATTGTTTTGTATTATATGAACAATTAAAACGCGTAGCTCAGTTGGTGGCCAGGTGGTGAGAAAGTGCTTCAGGACCTGGGTTCGAATCCCAGGTCCCCCCAATTATTTCATATATTTTGTCTTTCCAGGATCCAGCGTGCACATAATGCCAAGGACTACCATGGTCCATCATGATCCAGTCAGCCAAGTGTCCAGATGGCCAGATCTAAGGGCCATTAAATGAAGGAGCACCAAAGTCCCCAGTCAAGGCAACGCATGGGATCCAAAAAGTCAAAGTGGATCAATTTTTGTTGGGCTCAAGACTTGCTATCCACACCCCCTTCAGATTGCTTCCCAGGCCCAATTTCTCTTTATCTTTTCTTTTTTATATTTTATTTTATTTATTTATTTTACTAACAAAATTAATTATTTCTTTTATCAAAAAAATCGCAAATAATATTTTTCACCCAATTAGACTTAGGTTTATTTTTTTATCAATAAATTAATTAATTAAATTAGATTTTAATTTTAGATAACTTTAATTATTTTGTATGTAAATTAAAAATAATTAGAACAATTAGGGTTTTGTTTATAATTTAATTATATTTTCTTTTTTCTTAAAAATAACCAAAACACAAAAATAGGTCAAATTTAATTATTTTCTTTAATTAATTTAATTAGCTAATTATTTTTGCATTTAATCTTAAAACCTAGTTCTTTTCTTAAAAATAATTAAAAACAACAAAAACATTCTTTCTTTTAATTAGGTTAGAAGGGGTCAAAACCCTAGTTCTCTCCCGATCTTAATTTCCTCGCGCACGCTTTATCATTTATTTTTACCCTATTAATGTAATTGCTCACAAGTTGTAATAATTTAATTAGGATCTTTTATCTTTCATTTATCGCTTTTATTTTAAGGGTTTGTTTTTGGCTATGTAAATACCCGAAGCCTTGTAATAGCGTAGTTTATTTTCCGCACTTTAAATTCCGCAAATATTAAACTGTTAGATGTATGATATTAGGGATGCATGACAAGAATGTATGATTGACTTTAAAACAGTTAGATAACCCTAAAATGTACAAAGATAATAAGTTGAAATTGAATCACTCGCACATGCGCACTCCTAGGGTATACTCCACTTCGGTTGCCTTCGGTAAACGGTCATTGAGTATAGAATGCTTTACTGGTCGTCCTCTTGTCCAAAAGATCAAAGTTGCCTCAGAATGGTTGCCTCAGAATTTTTGCCTCGAATAATTGATCTTAAGATATTAGGGTTACTACTAAGACGTCCTAACATTGCTTTAGTGACCGTACGTCCATTTCGAATTGACCCTCAAACTCCAACGACGATGCTACCTACTCACTAATAGTGGGATAACGTTGTCTAAAGGAAACAAACATAGAACAATTCTTTTTTACGAGTAGGTAGATTAGTTCTTAAGTACTTGCTCAAATCAAATAAACTTTTTCACACTTACACACTCCTTTTCAAACAAAATTTTCAAAACAATTTCGTAACACTCTTGAAGACAGAAACAAGAGTTAAAACGAAGTAAAACAAAACTTTTCAAAACAAAACACACAAACACGAAAGCAATTTTAAAATGATGAGCAAGTACCTAAGAGCCCGTGGAAAACCACGGATAGAAAGGGTGCTAATACCTTTCCTTTCTATAATCTACCCCCCGTACTCAAAATCTCGAAAAAGGAATTTTTCTGTGCTTTTTTCCTTTCCTGATTGGATAAAATAAAAGTCGGTGGCGACTCTTGCTTACCGTGACATTTTGCGAATACAAAGCAAAACGCAAACCAACATTTTCCAAAACAGCCCGGTTCTGCCACCGTATCACACACACCTCCGGATCCTTCACCCTTTATCAAACGGCCTTCTCTTACTACCTCTTCTAGGCGGACACCCATCCCTACCATCTCTGTGAAATCACTTGGGGCACTTGCTACCATTCTTTCGTAGTAGAAAGCGCCTAGCGTTTTCAGAAATTTTTTTAGTCATTTCCTTCTCCTCCATGAGAGGTATCACTTGTGCAGCCACTTCGCACCATCTTTGCGCATACTCTTTGAACGATTCTCCGTCTTTCTGAACCATGGCCCTAAGTTGGTCACGATCGGGCGCCATGTCCACATTGAAATTCTGGCAACAAATACTTAATGTCACAGTGAATGTTATGACACTGTATCTGACACACTTCACGATAGTAAATTTAAAAGCAGTAAAGAACACAATCAATTGTTTACCCAGTTCAGTGTGTAACAACACCTACTCTGGGGGCTACCAAGCCAGGGAGGAAATTCACTATAAGAGATATCAATTCAGGAATAAACCAATCAGTTTATCTCCTTCACTTAAGACCTACCCAATGCAACTTCAATCTAAGTTCAACTTAAACCTGAGTTCCTACTCACTTCCCCTCAATCACAGCAGTGCTACTAAACTATTAATTTATGAAATTATGAAGATACTCTTCAGTACATACACTTGATTTTGCTTCACAGATTTAATCAAGTAACAAACACTCGTGCTTCAAAGCTTTGAGTGATACACAACCCTTACAATCAAATCCTACTCCAAGTCACTTATCACAATGATAATTGCTTGGCTCACAGTAGTTACAACTATACAATCCCTTATTGATCTTCTGTCAAAAAGTACTTTTAACCATTAATCTTCAAGACGAATATATAGGCAGACTATTCTTTAGTTAGGGCTTCCATGAAAATATCTAGGGTTAGTTAACCCAAAAGACTTGGTCTTATACTTTTATCATACCAAATTAGGGTTAAGCAAAGTTAACCTAATGTCCACGGGAGCATCTGATCTGGACTGTATACATCAACTTAGATAAGCATACCAGATTCCTGAAAAATCTCAGGAATGATAAATCTGCACAAATGTTAGATCAGTACAGGATGTCTTAACATTGGTTATGACAACAAGAATCCTGTTCATTGATTTTGGTAGAATGCAATAAATATGATCATTGCTTAATGATCATGCTAAACACTCATATTGAGTAGCTCCTGTATGACATTATTTTTCTGCAGAATGTACCTTTTATACTAGAATGTTATGACATCAGTCATGACATTCACAAAACTGGTTTTACCAAAAAAAATGCCAACAACCAAACACTTACAAACTCCCCCTTTGGCAAATTTTTGGCTAAAACCCCTAAACAATCAGAGATTAGAAAGCAGCAGAATTTTTAATAACATCTACCAAGTCTAATTCAACCAAAATTATCACAAAATCTTCTCCCCCTTTTTAGCCATAAAGAGGCCAAAGATACTTGTACTTTTAAGTTATACAGTCATCCAAAAGGAATAATAAAAACACAAATAAAAAACCATTTGGCAGCAACAGTTTCCAGCAGCAAACTTTTCAACAATACTGATGGTGAAAGGAGATGTTGTCAATGGCAACTTCAGGGACTTTAGGCATTTTGCTCGAAGAGAGTTTCTTCCTAAGAGGAGTGTCTGGAACATTGTTCTCAACATCAAACTCAAATTCTGATTCCTCATCAGATTCAGAGGGTTCAGGGTCCTTCCTTTTCTTGGCTATTGGTTGTCTTAAAGGTTTTGAGAGACTACCAACAAGTACTCTAGTTTTCACCTTCCCCTTCCCTTTTGATAATCCCGCTTTTCGATCCTTCTCAGCTTCTACTCCAGTCTTGTTCTCAGACCTGGTTTTCTTATGAACAACTTCAGTAACCTTCTCTATGGAGAGGCTTTTGGCAGCATCCTGCTTTCCTTTTCTGCTCATCATCCTTCTAGCTATGCTAGGGTTGATATTAGCAATTAAATCATTGTCAGAGTATTCTTCATCAACATCAATAACCGGGGGTTCAACATCCTTGTGAGTAGGGTTCTGGTGATCATCATGTTTTTCTGGAGATTTCCTAATGTTGTCATCAGGTGTCTCAACATTCTGAGTGACATCTGGGTCCATTTATACATTAGGACTAGCAGTTTCTTGGTTCAAAGGCACAAAAATGCCAGGTATAGAGTGATTCTCATTAAGAATCCTAGTGACTAATCTAGCAATAGCTTGATGAACATAAACAAAACCTTCCCCATTTTCTATTTCCGGAGGAACAAAAGATGATGGTTGAGAAGATTTACCAGATGGAGAGGCTTGTGATCTTCTTGCATGTCTGGTTCGTAGCTTCTTGACCTTAGTGGGGTCAGCTGCCAGTTCACGAAGAGGAGTTATCTCAAGAACATCAAAATCCATGTAGTTTGTGATTGCCCTAGGTTCGCGGTCAGAGGATGCGGAAGAAGCAGTCGCCTTTGAAGAGGATGATGACATGGATTGTTGAGACATTTTGAGTGATTTAGAAAACAGGTAACAACGATAGTGAACTCTTCGTTTGAGAGAATGGAGATTGTTGCAGAAACGCGAGAGGAGGGAGATATATGAATGTCTATTCAACTTCTTAAAAATTTGGAAAGAAATAGAGAAACAGATGATTAGCCCAATCAGAGTAGACTTAACTAAAATATCTCTTTCATCCCTTGTTTTAAGCAAAATTAATTGCTACATCTCTTCATATTGGCAAATACCCAGCTTGCCCCTCAAATTTTCAAATTAACTAGCATCAAGTGCCTTGGTAAAAATGTCATCCAGTTGTAGTTCAGTGGCAACATGTTCCAGTTTAATCACCTTTTCCTCCACAAGATCTCTAATGAAGTGATGTCTAATGTCAATATGCTTGGTCCTGCTATGCTGTATAGGATTCTTGGAAATGTTGATAGTACTCAGATTGTCACAGTACAATGCCATGACATCTTGTGTGACATTATACTCAGTAAGCATCTGTTTCATCCAGATCATTTGAGAACAGCTACTACCAGCTGCTATGTATTCAACTTCAGCAGTAGATAGAGACACACAGTTCTGTTTCTTTCTGAACCAAGAGACAAGATTATTTCACAAAAAGAAACATCCTCCTGAGGTGCTCTTTCTATCATCAGCACTTCCAACCCAATCAGCATCACAATAACTAGACAGAGTTGGTTCACATCCATGAGAGTACAACAAGCCATAGTTGTAAGTTCCACTCACATACTTCAGAATTATTTTCACTTGGTTGATATGACTTACTTTGGGTTGAGCCTGGTATCTTGCACATACTCCAAATGCAAAAGCAATGTCAGGTCTGCTGGCTGTTAAGTATAGCAGACTTCCTATCATGCTTCTGTATAAGCTTTGATCCACATTAGCCCCACTTGTATCTTTGGACAACTTTAAATGAGTAGGTGCAGGAGTCCTTTTGTGACTGGCATTCTCCATTCCAAACTTCTTGACAATATTCTTTGCATACTTGCTTTGAGACAGAAAAATTGAGTCTTCCATCTGTGTGACTTGTAGTCCAAGAAAGTAGGTCAATTCTCCAATGAGGCTCATTTCAAATTCAGCTTGCATTTGGTCAGCAAAATGTTTAACCATTTTATCCGACATTCCTCCAAACACTATGTCATCAACATAAATTTGAGCTACCATTATCTTTCCTCCTTCATTTTTGACAAAAAGAGTTTTGTCCAAGCCTCCTTTCCTGTATCCTTTGTCAGTGAGGAATTTTGTCAATCTGTCATACCAGGCTCTAGGAGCTTGTTTTAGGCCATATAGAGCTTTCCTCAATTTGTAGACATGATCAGGACAATTTAGCTCCACAAATCCTTTAGGCTATTCCACATATACTTCCTCATTTAAGTACCCATTTAAGAAGGCACTCTTTACATCCATCTGAAATAGCTTAAACTTAAGGAGACAAGCAACTCCCAAAAGAAGTCTGATTGATTCCAGTCTGGCTACAGGAGCAAAAGTTTCATCAAAATCAACCCCTTCAACTTGATTGTAGCCTTGAGCAACAAGCCTTTCCTTGTTCCTGGTGACAACTCCTTCAGCATCTAATTTGTTCTTGTAGATCCATTTTGTGCCAATAATGTTTGTTCCTTCTGGTCTAGGAACTAACTCCCATACTTCATGTTGCTTGAATTGGTTCAATTCATCTTGCATTGCTCCAATCCAGTATTCATCAGTCAAATCCTCCTTAACATTTTTTGGTTCAATATTAGAGACAAAGCAAGAGTTTGAGATGATTTCTCTAGATCTTGTAATGACTCCACTGTTTGGGTCTCCTATGATGAGTTCCTTAGGATGATCTTTCTGAATTCTGATGGAAGGATCTTTGTTAGCTTCCTTTGATTCAGATTCTGATGAAGTAGTTTTAGGTACATCATCCTTTTTAGACACTTGAGTTGAAGTCTCAAAGAATGTCTCAACATCATATGGGACATCTGTTTCCTCATGATAATCATCAACTATGACATTTATAGATTCCATCATAGATTTGGTCCTGGAATTGAATACCCTATATGCTCTGCTGTTGGTAGAGTATCCTAGGAATATTCCTTCATCACTTTTAGGATCCATCTTTCTCCTTTGTTCACGATCTGTCAAAATATAGCATTTGCTTCCAAAGACATGGAAGTACTTTACTGTAGGCTTTCTTTCTTTCCATAGTTCATAAATGGTGGATGATGTTCCCTTTCTCAAGGTGACCCTGTTATGGACATAACAGGCTGTATTCATAGCTTCAGCCAAAAAATGAATAGGAAGTCCTTTGGCATGTATCATTGCTCTGGCAGATTCTTGTATAGTCCTGTTTTTCCTTTCCACAACTCCATTTTGTTGAGGAGTTATGGGTGAAGAGAATTCATGATTGATTCCTTCTGAGGAACAGAACTCATCAAACTTACAGTTTTCAAACTCCTTGCCATGATCACTTCTGATTCTGATAATGCATCCATCTTTTTCTCTTTGAATTCTTTTGCACAGTTCCTTAAATACATCAAATACATCAGACTTTTCCCTAATTAAGTTAATCCAGGTGAATCTGGAAAAATCATCCACAACAACATACACATATCTCTTTCCTCCAAGACTTTCCACCTGCATTGGACCCATCAGATCCATATGTAGGAGTTCTAGCACCTTAGAGGTGGTCAGATGTCTTGTCTTTGGGTGTGACATTCTAGTTTACTTTCCAACCTGACATTCACCACAGACTCTCCCTTCATTTATTTGAAGCTTTGGGATTCCTCTGACTGCCTCCATGGATATGATCCTTTTAATCCCTCTCAGATGTAAATGACCAAGTTTTTGGTGCCACAGTTTCACTTCCTTTTCTTCTTTGGCTATAGAGCACACAGAAGAATAATTAGTGTTCTCAGACTCCCATAAGTAACAGTTGTCTTTTGATCTGACTCGTCTCATTACAACTTCTTGTTATTTATTAGTTATAAGACATTCAAACTTGGTGAAGTTGACCTTGAATCCTAGATCACATAATTGACTGATACTTATGAGATTAGTAGTCAAGCCTTTTACCAACAATACTTCATTTAGGTTTGGAACTCCAGGGCAGTTCAAGTTTCCAACTCCTTTGATTTCTCCTCTAGCACCATCTCCAAAATTTACATAACTAGTAGTATGAGGTTTAACATTATTCAGAAGATTCTTGATTCCAGTCATGTGTTTAGAGCATCCACTGTCAAAGTACCAGTCTTCCTTTGCAGAGACCCTAAGGAAGGTGTGAGCTATCAGGGTTGCAGATTTTTTCTTCCACTGTTTAGTATATGGTCCCTTGTTAGACTTAGGTTTGACAACTGGGATCTGATTATGATATCCATACAATCTGAAACAGAATGGCTTTAAGTGACCAAACCTTCCACAATGATGACATCTCCATCTTTGATATTTTTTCTTCATATTTCTTTGTTCTCGATGTTGAGTGCTGTGTTGTGACATCTGCTTTGACATTTGATTATCAGGCGTGATCTTCTTCTTGTCTTCAGTAGATTTCTTTGCTGCTACAAATCCTAGACCAGACTTGTTTCCCACATTTTGTCCAGCCTGAAGGATTTCTTCTAATTTATCAGTTCCATTTGTCAGCATCTTGACAAACTTGGTCATCTGGTCAAGTTTTGAGTTTAGCATTTGAACTTCACCTTCGAGATGGCTTATAGCATCAGTGTCTGCCTTCTTCTCAGCCTCCAACTTTACTATGAGTTTTTTTTGTCTCTCATTTTGCTGACAGACTTCAGCACTTCTGATACATAGCTTCTTGTAGGAGTCAACCAGTTCTTCAAATGTCACTTCCTCATCATTAGAGTCACTATCAGAGTTACAAATACCAGCTAGTGCAGTAACTAGTTTGGCAGATTCTTCTTCAGAATTACTTTCTGAGTCACAATCAGACCAAGTAACAGACATTCCTTTCTTTTGTTTCTTAAGAAAGGTAGGACATTCAGCTCAAATGTGCCCATATCCTTCACTTCCATGGCATTGGATTCCTTTGCTTTGATTTCCCTTTTCTTCAGACTTTGGTCTTCTGCTGGATTCATAGGATCTGTTAATGTCAGAGGGAATGTTCTTGACATTTGATCGTGACTTTGGGTCCATTCTCTTGATGAGTTTGTTGAACTGCCTTCCAAGCATGGCTATAGCTTATGAAATATTCTCTTCATCCTCCTCCTTGTTTTCATCTTCAGTATTAGATACAAGTGCTATGCTCTTGTTTTTCTTGTCAACATTGTCACTGATCCCCATCTCAAAAGTTTGAAGTGACCCAATGAGTTCATCAACCTTCAAGTTGCAGATATCCTGAGCTTCCTCTATAGCAGTCACCTTCATTGCAAATCTTTTAGGCAAGGATATGAGAATCTTTCTCACCAGATTTTCTTCTGACATCTTTTCTCCCAATGCTCCTGAGGTGTTAGAAATTTCCAAGATGTTCATGTGAAACTCATGAATGGTCTCATCTTCCATCATCCTTAGGTTCTCAAATTTGGTAGTCAACATCTGAAGCCTTGACATTTTTACTTTGGATGTACCCTCATGGGTAGTTTTGAGAGTGTCTCAAACATCCTTGGCCAATTCACATTGATGTACTAGTCTGAATATGTTTATATCAATTCCATTGAACAAGGCATTTAATGCTTTGGAGTTACCAAGGGCTAACTCATCTTCTTCTTTGCTCCATTCTTCCTCAGGTTTCAAACTGGTTTTCCCATCTTTCCCAGTTATGGTGGGATGGTTCCATCCAATGTCAGTAGCTCTCCAAGCCTTTTTGTCTAGTGATTTTAAGAAGGCAATCATACGAGGTTTCCAGTAGTCATAATTTGATCCATCCAGAATGGGTGGTCTGTTCCCAAATCCTCCTTCTTTGTCCATAGCGCCAGAAAATAATATCCCTAGATCTCACCCAGTAAGACAGGCAGGGTGCCTGCTCTGATACCAATTGAAATTCTGGCAACAGATACTTAATGTCACAATGAATTTTATGACACTGTATCTGACACACTTCACGACAGTAAATTTAAAAGCAGTAAAGAACACAATCAATTGTTTACCCATTTTAGTGTGTAACAACACCTACTCTGGGGGCTACCAAGCCAGGGAGGAAATTCACTATAAGAGATATCAATTCAGGAATAAACCAATCAGTTCACCTCCTTCACTTAAGACCTACCCAATGCAACTTCAATCTAAGTTCAACTTAAACCTGAGATCCTACTCACTCCCCCTCAATCACAACAATGATACTAAACTATTGATTTATGAAATTATGAAGATACTCTTCAGTACACACACTTAATTTTGCTTCACAGCTTTAATCAAGTAACAAACACTCGTGCTTCAAAGCTTTGAGTGATACACAACCCTTACAATCAAATCCTACTCCAAGTCACTTATCACAATGATAATTGCTTGGCTCACACTAGTTACAACTATACAATCCCTTATTGATCTTCTGTCAAAAAGTACTTTTAACCATTAATCTTCAAGACGAATATATAGGCAGACTATTCTTCAGTTAGGGCTTCCATGAAAATATCTAGGGTCAGTTAACCCAAAAGACTTGGTATTAGACTTTTATCATACCAAATTAGGGTTAAGAAAAGTTAACCTAATGTCCACGGGAGCATCTGATCTGGACTGTATACATCAACTTAGATAAGCATACCAGATTCCTGAAAAATACCAGGAATGATAAATCTGCACAAATGTTAGATCAGTACATGATGTCTTAACATTGGTTATGACAACAAGAATCCTGTTCACTGATTTTGGTAGAATGCAATAAATATGATCATTGCTTAATGATCATGGTAAACACTCATATTGAGTAGCTCCTGTATGACATTCTTTTTCTGCAGAATGTACCTTTTATCCCAGAATGTTATGACATCAGTCATGACATTTACAAAACTGGTTTTACCAAAAAAAATGCCAACAACCAAACACTTACACACATTGTACTTGTATTGTTTAATAAATGCTTCTCCCAAATTATTAAAAGTATGGATGTTGGCGCTGTCTAAACTCATGTACCACTTCAACGCTGCGCCGGTCAGACTATCCTGGAAAAAGTGAATCAGCAGACGTTGATCATCGGTGTGGGTAGACATTCTCCTTACGTACATCACCAAGTGAGCACGAGGGCAAGTGTTACCCTTCTTAGCAGGCACTTTGACATTCGGGACCAAACACAGCTCATTCACATTCTGTCCAAATAGCTCTTTTCCCCTAAGAGCCTTCATCTCTCTTTGCATTCTATCAAACTGCTCTTGGAAATCATCTATTCTGTCATAAAGACCCAAGTCTTCACTTGGCGGAGGGAAAGGACGACACATATCTTCATTAACAAACGGAACCAAATTCACCGAAGGAGGTGCAGCAGGAACAATATGCACCACAAAAGGTTCTGGAGTAACAACATTTTGAACCACTGGAGCATCTTGGGGGCCCAAATTGAAACCTTCAGGTGCAAAATTCTCTGGCATTCCCCACGGATAATCCTGAGGCATACGGTTTTGAACAACAGTCAGAGTAGCGGATACAGGAACAGTAGGAACTTCAGTATTTGCCCTTGTTGGTTGAGGTTGAACACTCGGTGGCTGATTCTGAGCAACCACCAGAGCTTCCATCAAAGTAGTCAAGTTGGCCAAGCCAGCCTTCAAAGCAGAAACTTCTTTGCATAGCTCGTGATTCTCCTGTTCCAAATTGTCCATCTTCTTTTTGAAGTTAGCCCGAGTGTTGTAGTGATGAGTCAACTTGCTAATGAAGTAAAAAGTTGGGTAAGGCACCTGGATATGCATAATAAATGCAAGAAATATGTGCAATATGATGCATGATATGCAATGCATATGATTATTTTTACTTTATTATTTAATATTTCAAGGGATTTAACGTTTATAGACATATTGCAAACATCAAAATAATAACACATTTGAAATACTGAAAAACTTTTATTATAATAACTCCAAAATGGATTACAAGTTTCAATGATCCCAAGTACAAGATGAAAATACAATCTAAAAATCCTGAGAAAAAGAACTGATGGAGATCAATCTGTACGCTGGTGCTTCCCTGTGAGCCTGGCAATCTGAGCCCTCAACCTCTGGTTTTCTTCCACATGCCTGATGGCAACTTCCTTCTAATCCTCTGAAGCAGTAAGTGAGTAATCAACACCTGTTTGAGGCTTATGAGAAAATAAATCCCATTGCCTCTCCATAGACTCTACCGCTCGACTCTCAAGGATCTCGATCAAATCATCTTTCTCCTTCAAGTCTGCTTATAGGAACTCTCTAAAGTCTGGAACTTGTTCTTCCAAGCATCCATTTCCTGTTGCATCCTAACCAAAGCAAGCTGCAACTCTTCTAGATCATCTAACAAAGGAGGAGTGGTCTTCACAAAAAAATCAGACATGGGTGTCTCCCGAGTATACAACGTCTTTAACTGAATAGCTCTCGATCAGATCCACTGAAGATATGGCTCCAAAGAAACAGCACCTCTAGGTCCCAAATCCTTCCTACTCTTCTTATGAATGTGACGCCAGGCCTTCTCAATCTGCTCCCTAGCTTCCCTATGGTCTTCTCCTTCCTTCATGAAGAAACTACTCAAATGAATACTGTTCGGTTTATCCCTCATCGGATAACCAAGCTATCACCGTGCAAGAACAGGGTTATAGTTAATTCATCCCTTTATACCAAGAAGAGGCACATTGGGGAAACTACCACAACCGTCAATAATCTCCACATCCTGATAAGCTCGATGATACCAATCAATAACCGAGTGAGTAAGTGCCATGTTCTTAGGAGCCCAACGGGGTTCCTTCTTGACATCCCAAAAAGCATCAGACTGAGGCATATGAGAGATGAACCACTGGTACAACAAAGGCGTGCAACAGATAATCATTCCCCCATGATAAGAACTCCGAAGATGAACAGAGTAATAAGCATCACCCAACAGTGTAGGAACCGGGTTCCCAATCATGAAAATTCTGATAGCGTTAATGTCGACAAACTTGTCCACATTAGGAAATAAGAACAATCCATAAGCAAGTAGAGCAAAGATGGCCTCAAAAGCAACCGTACTCTTCATTCTGGCAAAGTAATAAGCTTTCTCCAATAAGAACTGAGCTGGTAATCCTCTAATCCCTCCTTTGGTAGTCATAGGGCTTCCACCTCAAACTTCCCCAGATGAATCAAAGCAACAATCTCATGTGGTTTTGGCTCGCCCTCCAAACCAGTAAAAGGAACACGATCGGTAACAAGTAAATCCAATAGATAAGAATACTCCTCCAGTGTAGGCATCAACTGATAATCGGGAAAAGTAAAGCAGTGATACATCGGATCATAGAACTGGACCAAGGTCAAGAGAATACTCTCCTTTATCTTCAGCTTCATGAGAGGAATAATGGATCCATACTTCTTTCGAAAGTCTGCATGACACTCGATCTCTGGAATTAGACTGACCAACTCATCTATCTTGGGATCCTTGAAACTATATTTCCCGGCTTTTCTCTTTCCAGAATCCATGGTTAAAAGTACCTGAGATATTCACAAATAGTCAACCTTTAAATCCCTTGAAATATTGTTTTCTCCAAAAGATGCTTATGAGTGTATGGATGCATGATGCAACAATCACACACAAGATCACACATATAGGGTTCATAGGTTCAACGTCACGAGCAAGAGGTCGAAGGTACTACCCATAAGGTGTTGGTGTAAAAAGTTATCACCTGCCGAACAAGGTTCTAGAGGTTCCCAAAGTCTAC
Source organism: Vicia faba (assembly GCA_948472305.1). Classification (NCBI taxonomy): domain Eukaryota; kingdom Viridiplantae; phylum Streptophyta; class Magnoliopsida; order Fabales; family Fabaceae; genus Vicia; species Vicia faba. The sequence goes on along the minus strand of OX451741.1, from coordinate 1,516,706,719 downwards.
ATCCTTCCTTCGGATATTACCAACTTCCCGATTAATTCGGTTATTAGTAATATTCTCAGGAAAAACTCATCCGAGCGTAGTATCGCGTGACAACTATTTTCGAATTACTCTGTCATAGCTTCCGCACTACACCTAAAAGGCCAAGATGGGTTAGGTATTCTATGGTCCTCAATTTCAGCAGGCTCCCAGGTCGAAAGCAGTACGTCTTCCCGATTACTCGGTAAAAGACACTACAGTCAAAGGGGCCTCCACTGAGTGGGGGATCTCATGCCTCCTTTTTTGGGATTACTCCCTCAAAGTTAACATGACTATACCGCCCGTCCTATCTTAAAGTTTGCCCAAGTCTGGGTATAGGACTTATGAGTAATCACCAAGCACCCTGAAAACCAGGAAAATCCAAACAAACATATATACAAAATATAACACATAAATACAATAACACATATACAGATAATAAACAAAGATAGGCTCAACCCACTTAGGGATGGACCAACAAGAGGTCAATCTTTCCCCAGTGAATTCGCCATTTTTCTGTAGCGGTAGAAATGTTCAAGACTAAGCCATTGGATTGACTATACCTTATACAAATCAAAAATAAAAATCGCCACTGTGCTTTATTGTTTCCAAAGGAATGGGAAAAGAGCGAATAACCCAAAAAAGGGGGGAAAGATTCAAGGTAAGGGGGTTGGTTATGCAAAGGGAAGGTATTAGCCCCCTAAACATCTACGGTATTCCGCAGGAACCTCTTTGTAAAATCTATATATTTTGGCTATAAAAAAATGTGTTGTATATAAAATGGATGGTGGAGGTGAGAAAAGAAATGTAATTTTCATGATTTTTGCACCCGCCGCGGTTGCGAACCTTTAGTGCCTACGTACCACCTTTCATGCAATAGGGGATCAGGGTACACACAGTTCCTCTTTTAAAAGTTTGAAACATAAGTGTGTTGGTTAATTTTATGAGATAAGACATCATCATCATTGTCCGTGTGGAAAACATACTTACTACCCACAATCATGAGGAAGGAGAATTTGAATCATCTCAAAGTGGAGGACATGGCTTGGACTTTAAAATCACCAATGCCTCACTCAACATCCAAGTGGAAAATATATCACTTCACTACATATTGTAGAAGTATAGTTGTTTGTGTCACTACAAGGATTGACAAGAGTCTAATCTTTTGAGAAAAGTTTAAAGATAAAAAGCCAAAGTGGCAAAATGGTTTGAAATGAGATTGATTGACTTTTAGTCTTCTCACAAAAAATGTCAAGGTATTATTAAATTGATTGAAGTTTATTTATGAAAATATTTTGAAAATGCATGGACATAAGTCCAAGTTTATTATGAAAGTGTGAAGAGTTTTCAAAAAAAGAAGGGAGAAGATTTTGAAATTAAAGAAGATGGGAGGAGAAGAAGAGACTATCCTAAAGCATAAGGTAAAAGCTAAGGATAAGGATCATCTAACCAACAAGAAGCCAAAACTTGACATTAGGAGCTAAGATAGAATTCCCATTCATCGGATTGAAACCAAGCAAGCAAAGATACTAGACCTCTTCAAGTTTATTAAGTCTTCACAAAAATTGGGCAGAATAACAACTGTATACGGGTGAATTCCATATTACAAATAAAGGATGTAATCACAAAAACCTGCACATAAAAATAAACAAGCAATCCAATGTCTTGAGGTAAACCTCAAAAACTCCAGACAAAATAATCAGATAAGATCACAAGGTCTCCAAGATAGGCCAAGGTTTCTAATCCTAAGTCCAAGAAAAAGTCCACTGCTCCATAATGCCAAGGATAGTAACCAAATAGTCCAAGTAGCATTAAGAGTTTTTTAGGGTTTAAGTTGATTATTAAGTATCTTAGGAAAAGAAAAAGAAAAGCTCAAGTGATAAAAGTAAAAATGACAAGAATATAAATGCTCAAATGAGTAAAGATGAAAATGGCATGAAATAAAAAATGCTAAAAAAATAAATAGTGCATAAAGCATAGAAAAAGAATAAAAGCATAAGATAAAACAAGTCAATAATTAGTGGTTAGTTGGATGACCATCTTGAAACTTGCATTTTGAACTCATTAGAGGATTGGTAGAACCAAAGCCTCCACACAACAAGTTGCATTTGTTTTTTGTCAAGTATATCATCCATTTGGAAATCTCATAAGTACCATTTAATGATCAACGATGTTTAAGTGGTCTGCATTGACTAAAGATGTTGTAGATCCATTAGAGGATTGGTAGAACCAAAGCCTCCACACAATGAATCTCAAGGTTATTGGATCAAAGAGATCAAATTAACATACTTGGGCTTGCAATCATAAGTTTGGGCCACGAATGATCATTTATTCGAATCGGGACAAAATTTAGCGCTATGTTAAGCAATCGTAAGTGGACTTATATAGAAGTCACACCTATTTTGAGGCCGGTCAATAGAAATTTATGTATTTCATGTTTGGATAAATGATATAGAGATCATTATCCCATAACATGTAATACAATAAGAAAGGGGATGAGATGAAGAGGAATTAGGGTAAAAAGAGAAACCACATTTGAATTAATATTTAATCAAACTATTATTAAAATCATTCATCCATTTTTGTGGAGTTAAACTCAACACCATGGATCCAATGATGTTAATAAAGCCATCATAAAAAAAATCAACCCAAGACAGCCAGCAAATATTCATAAAATAATAATATAATTAATATATACATTAAAGGGTTTAAAAATGTTTAAAAAATGGAAAATAATGAGGAAAATGTCAATTATATTCAAATTAATCAAGAAATGAGAAATAAGACCATAAAAAAATCAGAAAAGAGGCCAAGTAATTTTACAATTTTTTTGGGAATTTTTAAAAGTCAGAAACTATTTTTAAAAATTAAAATAAATGGGTAAAATAAAAAAATAGTAAAAAATAGGAAATTCAGAAACAAAAATAAAATAACATCACCAATATTTGTCACAATATCATTCGATCATTCCATAATTTTTTCAGAATTTAAAAATGTGTAAAAGTATTTTTAAACATTTTAAACAAATTAAATAAGTGCAAAAATTATAAAAAATACCAAAACACAAAATTAAATTGTGAAAAAATAAAAGTCAGAAAGAGAATAATCAAAAGTATTTTTCATAATTTTTTCAGATTTTTTAGACTAAAAATGAATTTTCTATGATTTTTTTTGAAATTTAAAACAATTAAAATATAAAAATTAGAAAAAGAAAATAAAAGTAAAAGATTTGGACCATTGAATGAAAGTCAAAACACGTTAGTAATCAAATCTAAGGGATTTGGCGCGCTGTGCATATAATGGTCTTTAATGAATAATGTACATAATCAATAATAAAATCAGAATTTGAAAATAACAAATGACACGCTTTCATTGGTTAGAAGATGACACGTTGGTCATCTTCAACCTCCAGCCATCATGAATTGCAGGTCTCTCAAACTGTAAAATCAGAAGCTCAGACCTATGCCATTTGGTTCGTCTCTTCAAGACGAAGACAACCACACCCTCGCGCCAAATTTATATAAACTGTAGCTCAAGCAATTTGGAAAGAATGTTTTGAAAAGGGATTTGAAAATTCATGGTCAAAACATGTTTCCAGTGAACTGTAAGTGTTACGACTAGAACCAGGATAATGAGAGCAACACAATAATATCAGAGTTTTGAAGAATTGATGGAGGAATCTACCTAATGAAGTTGAGTTGCAGCGCTCTGAAACTTGACTTCTATGGAGCAATATAGGGCACGATTCTTGAATGTGATTATATGGTTAGCTTCAGGGAAGATCAAGGAAGGTGAATTGATGAAAAAATTGGATTGAAAAAGGCTTTAGAATAGAATTCAAAGTTGCTGAATTCTGAGTTGTGAAGCAAGTTTGGCAGGGTGATTCTGGCTATCTAAGCTTGGGAAATTGAATGGGGGATGACCCTCTATTTATAGGGAAGCAAATGGGATCAAAAGGAATATAAAATGATGCGTTTTGGAGGGAATTCGTGTGGGTTTGCATCATGAAGAAAGTGTGACTCAAACTTGATCAAAACTCAGCCATATCGTGTGTTTCATGATGCTAATCACTTCTGGAAAGTTGCTAAACATGATTAGAAACAAAAACGCGTGGAAATCTTGTGATTAGAAGCCGAAACAAAGATTTAAAAATTCCGTCTTTGTGCAAAATTCAGTTTCAAACTACCAAATTCAAATCCATGGCATTTTCACCTCAAGGGGTCTTAGGGCATAATTCTTGATGCTTTGGAAAGATGAGGTTGCAAGCTTTGCAATGGAAAAAGAATGGAATCAAATGGATGCTTGAGCTGAAAGTTACATGGAGTCAAAGTTGAAGAAAAAGAGTTGACTTTCCATACTTAGAAATATTTCAAATTCTTCTTTAAAAATGACCTATAATCTTTTGCATCCAAACATGGTCTTCCACTTAGAATTTGCTCTTGACCAAAAAAGATGGAATAAAGTAGACCTCTTGAATGACATTTTTCAATTTGAACCACTCAAAAGCTCCAAAAATTGAGCAAGTTATGACTTGTTGAATTTGGCCAAAAATCATGAAATGACCTATAATATTTTGCATTCTTAAGGCAACTTCCATCCATTTTCTCACTTTGCACATAAAAGAAGGCATGAAGTACACATCTTTAAGATCATAATTAAAAAGTAATGGGCTCAAGGTGATAAAAATTGACCAAGTTATGACAATTTGAAGTCACATATGGAGAATTGGGGATTCATCTGGGTGACTTGCAATCTTTCTTCTTGACCAAGTTCCTTCTACATTAAAACTCCTTGGAACTTTTGAAGTGATTTGTTCGTAACTCTTTGAAGAGAAGTATGTTTTTGGAATCACTCAAAAATACCAAAAGATGAGAAAGATATGCTCCTTTGAAGTCCAAAACCCCAACCTCTAGATCAAGAGAATGCTTTGTGGAACTTTGCCAAGTTTGAACAAACTTTTTGTGCAAATATTCTTCCTTTGTGAATAGAAATTGTTGAGGATGATGATGAGGACTCATGGCCAACAAAACCACTTCCATACCAATTCTTCCAAAACAAATTCAATGGTGAGGTTTGAATTTCTCAAGCTATTGACTAGGGCATGGAAATAAACTCATGAACCCATGATGCAACTTGCTAAATCTCATTGCCTTTACCTACATTATTAACAAGTAAGACAAACCAATATTTTATTTTGTTAATTAGAGAGAAAATCAAAGCAAAATATCCATGATCACAAAAGAAAACAAGTCAAGGTTCTTGGTAACTCCTCAAAGAGCAAGGCTAAAGATAGGTAGAAGAACCAAAAGCCCTAATGTGATCTTGTTGTGATTGAAATAATATGGTATGATGAAAGGATCTTAGGGGCAAAAATTAGGGTACAACAAGAGTAGGTTGAGAGGATGAAAGATGGAACAAAGAAAGGGGTTAAAGGTTGAGTTTTAAATCTCATCGTAAAAACAGAGAGAAAAATCATCGTGGGAGAAGAGAGAGAGAGATTGCATTTTTTGTTTTAATTATTGACTGGATTGAAATTAATTAGGTTAACAAAATTTTTAATATTAAAATTTTTAGTTGACATTTTTTGAAATTGTTTTATTTTCTTCATAATAAAAAATATCAAAAAGACAAAAATGTATACAAATGACTTAATTTCTTTTAATCAATTATTTTATTTTATTTTCTTTCCATTACTTTTTACAAACAAATACTTAGAATTTTATTGCCATACTTTGTTAATTAATTTTATTTCATAGACTGTTATAATTTTAATTAATCGTTCAATTCGATTTGGTTGTATTGATTGCCTATTTTGGACTTTTAATCGCATTCGACTCATCCCCATTTGTAAAAATTGTACCCCCATTCCCGAAAGCTCTGTAATAGCGTAGAATTTCCATTTCCGTAATTTACTGTTTTCTTTATACTGTATAGTAATTAGGCGTGTATGGCAAGATTCAAAAATCAATCGCTAGATAACCCTAATTTCAAAGACATATTAACTTGAATCGAACATACTTTCACACGCACACCTCTAGGGTAACCTCGCCCGTTGCCTCGGAAACACAGTCATGTCCCTCGAATATGGGACGCTTTAGCAAAGACCCTTTGATAAAAGATCGTAGTCCCTCTATGACCCTTCGATGTTGCCTTCGATAAAACGATCTAGTCCCTTACAAAAATTGCTAAAACGTCTCATAAGTTGCTTTCGATGACTGTACGATTGACCCGCGCCTATCCCTTCACATCTAACGATAGGGCTTCTTACCAAATCAATGGTAAGATAGCAACATCCAAAGGAGGAAGAAAAGAACATTTAAGACCTTTCGAGTAGGTAGATTCACTCCTAGTTCCTCGCTTGCTCGCGACAAAAACATTTTCACACCAACACTTTCATCTCAAAAACATTTTCGAAAGACAAAACATTTTGTATACGTTCTTATAGAGACGAGAACAATTGCAAAAACATCTTTTCAAAAACACTTTCAAAAACACATTCCACAAACACGTCTTTGAACCATTTTTCGAAACAAAACTTTGTACGCGTTCTTATAGAAACGAGAACCATTACAAAGGCATTTTCAAAATACTTTCAAAGCCCACATCACAAGCACATTGTCAAAGAAAAAGTAAGTGATCTAGCAAGTAACTAAGAGCCCGTAGATAACTATGGATGAAAAGGGTGCTAACACCTTCCCTTTTCACAATATACCCCCCGAACCCGAGAAATAATCTCGAAAGGTCTTTCCTGTGCTTTTTTACCTTTCCTTTTTGGATAAAATAAAAGTCAGTGGCGACTCTTGCTATCCATACAAATGCAATCAAAATGCAAAATGACCCGAGTCAGGTCTCCCGACGTATCACAGAACTGGCGACTCTGCTGGGGAAAAACAAAAAAAACTAAAAGAGGGGTTACCTTAGGGTTAGATCACCTTTACTCATTTTCTTTGCATGCTTTATATTGTTTTCTTTGTATTGGGCTTGCTTTGATCCTCCACCCGGATCTGGGACACCTTTTTAGGTAAGTAGCAATAGATTGTGGAAACTGTACAATGTAGACCGATATGGTTGAAGCAATGGCTATGTTAGTGTGACACATTTGTGGGTACCGGTATCCTTCGTGGTGGATCGAGGAGAATACGGGGCCGCTGAGTGGCGTCATGAAGCACTAACTGACTTTAGAACCCTAATTGAACAAACTTGTCCATTAGGACGTAGTGAGATAACCGGTTTCGGTGTAGAGCTAAAAATTGGTTGATACTCGATACTACACTCATTGAGGCTGGACTTTTGGGATATCTCGGCCGCAAGAAAAGATTAATTGTGCTGAGACAACGCCTAAGAGAAAGGTTGGTGATATTGAGATCCTTTAGAACCCGATCACTATTACTAGGACAGGTTGAGCCAACTAAACTTCAAGAGTACTTACCTATAAAGCCTCATGCAAGCCTAAAACATAGGGACTTGTTTTATTTGTATGTATATACTTACTTGTACATAAAATCATAAACATCATAAGCATCATACACATGCTCACTAACCATTTCAAGGATTTATAAATTTATCTTTGTTTTTGTTTTGTAGGTCATGAATTCCGTCCGAAGGAACACCATCCGAATCAGCTTTGTAAAGGCACACCCTCAGCTTCAAGAGTTAGCCTCAAGAGTGCCCGGGGATTATCCTTTTACCAAGAAATATGGTCGACTCCTCAGTTTGGCTACATCCAGTTTCCAAGAAGAGATGATGTGTGTGCTGTTCTAATTCTTTGATCCCGTACATCATTGTTTCACTTTCCCGGACTATCAGTTGGTACCTGCACTAGAAGAGTTCTCTCTACTCTTAGGGGTGCCCGTGCTTAATCATATACTGTTCACCGGTCTAGAGGGGATTCTAAAACCTGAAGTCATCGTCGAGGCTTTGCATCTGAAGAGAGCCGACATCATAGCCAATTGGGAGACAAGAAGCAGGGTTAAAGGTTTCCTAGTCAAGTTTCTATTGGAGAAGGCTTGTTCATTCTGGGACGACATGGATTTCCAAGCTTTCGAAGACATCCTGGCTCTTCTCATTTATGGTTTGGTTCTGTTCCCCAACTAGGACCAATTCATAGATATTAATGCCATCAAAGTCTTTCTCTCTCACAATCTTGTACCTACCTTACTGGGAGACATCTTGCATTGACTTCATACCCGCACCATGAAGAAAAGAGGTACTCTCTTGTGTTGTATTCCCCTACTCGCTAAGTGGTTCACTTCACACCTACCTCAATCAGTATTGAAGAATGAGCAAAGACTGACATGGTCTCAAAGGATGATGTCCCTCACCCACTCTGATATCCATTGGTGTTCGAGATCCTTGGAAGATGTCTCTATCATTGACCGCTGTGGGGAATTCCCTAACATCCCTCTGCTTGTTATTAGGGGAGGTATCACCTATAAGCCCTTCTTAGCTCATCCAAGGTCTGGTGTTCGACTACGACAAAGAAGACCTAGGTATCGCCAAAGGTTTATACGAGCTTGGAGAATGGTGAACAAGGTGGACAGTAGAACTCTGGGACACAAAAACTCTATCCCACTCGAGCCTTACCTTAGGTGGGTATGGGCTCGTGCTCAAAGTCTCTTAATGCCTTACCCTTCTATCCTCCCTGTTATCATAGAGCCTGTTGTTGAAGGAGACGTACCATACACTGTCCTTCATCCTGACATGCCTACCTCTCTCGAAGACTTGCAGAAAGCTTAAGTTCAGTTGAAGGAAGAACGAGACACCTTTGAAGCCCAATTTTATGCCAGTGAGAAGAAGGTTCTGGAACTCACCAAGAAGATTCATGAAGAGCAGAATCTGAACGCCTACATTGCGCCAAAGAGGATGCGTTCAACATTTTTGTCTTAGGAGTTTTTGTTGTATTTTTTTTCTTTCATTGTAAGCCCAAAGAGGCATGATGTACTCAAACTTGGATTTATTAATATAACGTGTGTTCTTTTTTGGTCTGAACAAATTTAAATCTCTAATTTCCTTGAAATCATTTGCATATGCATCTTCATTCATCATAACATCACACAAGTTTCTTACAACAGGTCTCCTTATCCTTCTACTATTTATTTCAGTGAGATGGATATTGAACAGATAATGAAAGATCTTCAGGCGCAGAACGTTCAGTTTCAACAAATGCACTTGACTCTGACAAAAGGACAAGAGGAGTTGAAGATTCTACTGGCCAAAGAGAAGAAGAAGAAAGCAAAGAAACCACTCGGTATTGTGATCATGGGAAGAAGGTTCAAAGGACAAACCAAATGGGCTATAGACTTCGTAACATCATCGGGTGAAGGAGATAATCAAGAAGACAAGACCAAGGAAGTAAACAAAAACCCAGCATCCGAAGAAGAGGAAGAACCTGACTACTCTAAGGAGCAGTATCCTCCTGCTGATAATAAATACAAACAGCTAGAGGATCGTTTGAATGCTATGGAGGTCCAGAGGGTACCCGGATTGGATTTTGAAGAGTTAGGACTTGTCTTAGGGGTTGTCATCCCGCAGAAATTCAAGGTCCCCACTTTCGCTAAATATGACAGTGTCTCTTGCCCGAAGCTGCATTTAAGGTCATACGTCAGAAAGATTCAACCCCATACGGCTGATAAGAATCTACGAGTGCATTTTTTCTAAGAAAGCTTGTCAGGAACACAGTTGGATTGGTTCTATCAGTTGAAAGGGACTAATATTCGCAATTGGGAAGATTTGGCTGCCGCCTTTTACAAGCAATACCAGTATAATGCTGACTTAACTCCAACTCGAACACAATTTCAAGGCATGTCTATGGGTGCAGGTGAAGGTTTCAAAACCTATGCTCAAAAATGGAGGGATCTCGCAGGCAGAGTCCAGCCCCCTCTATCTGACAGAGAATTGGTGGATATATTCCTATGCACCTTATCAGGTCCATTCTTCAACCACCTGATCAGAAGTTCCTCGGCTGGATTTACTGAACTAATCATGACTGGTGAGCGGGTCGAAGCCGGTATAAAAAGTGGCAAAATTCAAAGAGATGCATCCTCGAGCACGATGAAGAAACCCTTTGTTGGAAAGAAGGAGGTCAGTGCTGCATATGACCATATGAATCAAAACAAAACAGAACGTCGCCTGGTGGTAGGGGCTGTTATGATTTCTAATCCTGTACCAAATCCACAGCGAAATTATCAGCGCAAGCCAGAAGCGCCCATGAGACGATTCACCCGGATCAACATGACCATGTCTCAAGTTTTGCCACATCTTTTGAAGTCCAATCTGGTAACTTTAAAAGAAGCTCCCAAGAACCCCAACACTGCTTCTCCTTGCTACAACCCAAACTCTCGATGTGCCTATCATTTTGAAAGCCAGGGGCATGATACAAATGACTGTTGGGCCTTGAAGAATAAGGTACAAGACCTTATCGATGCGAAAGAGATTGAGTTTGATCCCCCAGAAACACCTAATGTAATAACGACGCCAATGCCTAAACATGGTCAAGGTGTTAACACCATTGATGATGATTGTTTTGTTTCCTCTGTGAATGACTTAACTACTCCTATGTTGACCATTAAACATAATTTGTTACAATCCAGTCTATTCCTGGGCTGTGATAAGAATTGTCACTTATGTATGTCTCTACCAAATGGCTGTTTGTTACTGAAGGTAGGCGTCCAACGCCTGATGTCTAGCAAAGAAATCTTATTTGAAAAGATTCCTCTTACCAGAACTTCTTATCAAGATGTCTCAATAATCACCATTTCTAACAATCCTCCCGGGTTCTCCACCAAAAGACCCGTCAGGATTACATCTGTTCCAAGGTCTGCACCTCTAATCATCACTATGCCAGGACCAGTACCATATTCTTCGGATAAAGCTGTTCCCTGGAACTATGGGGCTGGCGTCTATTACTATGGCGTCAAGCAGGATCAGTTGGCTATCAAAGATGAAGTTGCAAGAGATACTGATCCTGGCGTCGGTAATATCACTAGGACCAGTAAGATAACAAGAAGTGGAAGAATCTTCTCACCTGAGATCTCTCCAAAGACCGTTACTACTCCTGTGATCATTCCTACTGCCGCTCCTACCAGCACTCCCAGTGATACTCCTACTGTTATCCCTGCTACCGAGACAAGGGGCAAAGAGGTTTTAGTTGAGCCTGTCCAAGCAAAAACACATCCCGAAATCATCCCTGAGGCTTCTAGAAAAGAGATAGAAAAGATACTGAAGATAATCAAGAAAAGTGACTACAACATCGTAGAACAGTTGGGGCAGACCCCCTCGAAGATATCGTTGTTGTCCTTACTTTTGTGTTCTGAGGCCCATGCCAAAGCCTTGGTAAAGTTTCTCAAGACCGCCCACGTGCCTCAAGAGGCCTCCATCGATTAATTTGAGAATTGTGTGGCCAGTCTAACTGCTGATAACGGATTGGGCTTTTCCGATGCTGATTTAACTTCCAATGGAAGGAAGCACAACGATGCCTTGCATGTTTCCATTGAATGTAGGGGCACTACACTAGACCAAGTTCTGGTGGATACCAGCTCATCATTGAATGTCTTTACCAAAAATTCTCTCGACCGACTGGACTGCGAGGGGCTCACTTTAAAGCCTAACAACATCATAGTGAGGGCCTTTGAGGGTTCTAAGAGGACAGTGCACGGAGAAGTTGACATCCCCATAAAAGTTGGAACCCAGACTTTTGATTCAACTTTCTATGTGATGGATATCTGCCCTTCAGACTCATGTCTATTGGGTCGACCCTGGATCCATGGTGCTGGTGCCGTCACTTCTACCCTACATCAGATGCTAAAATACCCGATCAAAGGAAAAATTGTCACAGTTCACGGGGAGGAGGGGTACATGGTTAGCCACCTGAACTCTTTCAGGTATGTTGAAATGGATGGTGAATTCATTGAGACTCCGTGTCAGAATTTTGAGGAGGTTCCACAAACATTTGCGGCAACCAAGTCTACTCCCAAAGTTTCTAAGATTACCAGACCTCCACTGAAGACGGCCTCTCTGAAAGATGCTAGAGCAGTAGTTGAAGAAGGCGGGTGTACCACTTGGGGCCAACTTCCGGATATTCCTTACAAATCCAACAAATTTGGTTTGGGATTCACTACAGAGGCCCAAAGAGCTGTTCGACGTTCTCATGCCGAGGGACCACCTTTACGTATCATCAATCAGGAAGTCAATACAGTAGAAGACAGTGATGGCAGTTGTGATATAGACTAGTGGATTTTTCCAACCATCAGCGGAGGACTCAACAATTGAGAGGCCAAAGATTTTGTCCCTTTTACTTTTATTCAAGAGTAATTATCTTTTAATGTTTTCAGGCTTGTAATATTTAAACAATTCAGACTTTTAAAACCTTGTGTCTTACCCGAGGCACAACGGTCCATTTGTGAGGGTTGTTACTTCATTCTCATATGTCATCAATGAATTATGGACATTTTTGCATACAAATTTTGTGCTCTTTGTCTTTCTTTCTTACATTTTATTTCTTTCAAAGGTAGTTATGCTCTTACACACACTCACATATTAAAATGCAGATCTACATCCACTCAGGATCCCATGGGTAACGGTTCTGCTATGGCCTATTGTGACTTTGAAAATCTGATCTACCAAGCCGAAGACGAAGGTGAGGAAGATTGTGAGGTACCAGGGGAATTGGCCAGGTTGTTGCAACAGGAAGAAAGGACCATTCAGCCCCATGAAGAGCCGGTTGAAACAATTAACTTAGGTACCGAGAAGGACAAGAAAGAAATTAAGATAGGTGCCAACTTGGAACCTAGTGTCAAGGAACGCCTAACTCAGTTACTACATGACTATGTTGAGGTTTTATCCTGGTCATACGAAGACATGCTAGGGCTCGACGCTGATATTGTGGTCCGTCGTCTGCCGACAAGAGAAGACTGCCCTCCAATAAAACAGAAAGTCCGTCGCATGCGGCCAGACATGTCTGAGAAGATCAAGACTGAGGTCATGAAGCAGTTCAATGCTGGATTCTTAGCCGTCACGTCCTATCCACAATGGGTCGCCAATGTTGTTCCAGTGCCTAAAAAGGACGGTAAGGTATGTATGTGTGTGGACTACAGAGATTTGAATAGGGCAATCCCCAAGGATGACTTCCCGCTTCCCCATATCGATATTCTAGTTGACAACACCGCACAACATAAGGTATTTTTCTTCATGGATGGATTCTCCGAGTACAATCAAATCAAAATGGCACCTTAGGACATGGAGAAAATGACCTTCGTCACACAGTGGGACACGTTCTGTTACAAAGTTATGCCATTTGGGCTGAAGAACGCCGGGGTAACTTATCAACGCGCCATGGTAGCTCTGTTTCATGATATGATCCATCACGAGATAGAGGTCTACGTGGATGACATCATAGCCAGATCTCAAACTGAAGAGGAACATCTTGACCATTTGCGGAAATTGTTTGAAAGGCTAAAGAAATACAAGCTAAGGTTAAACCTGAGTAAATGCACATTTGGAATGAGGTCCGGTAAACTCCTAGGCTTCATCGTCAGCAGTAAAGGTATCGAGATGGACCCTGCAAAGGTAAAAGCAATACAAGAATGTCTGCTCCTTTCACTGAGAAAGAAGTCAAAGGATTCTTAGGACAACTTAACTACATTGCCAGATTCATTTCTCACCTAACTGCTACTTGTGAACCAATCTTCAAATTACTGAGGAAAGATCAAGTGGTCAAATGGAATGATGAATGCCAAACCGCCTTCGACAAGATCAAAGAGTACCTACAAGAGCCTCCCGTCTTGATTCCCCAGTCGAGAGAAGACCTTTAATCATGTATCTAACTATTTTAGAAAATTCAATGGGGTGTGTGCTAGGGCAGCATGACATGTCTGGCCGAAAAGAGCACGCAATATACTACCTGAGCAAAAAGTTTACCGACTGTGAAACCAAATATTCACTGCTTGAGAAAACTTGTTGCACTCTGGCATGGGCTGCTCGCCGGCTAAGACATTATATGCTGACCCATACCACCTTATTGATATCCAAGACGGATCCAATTAAATACATATTCGAGAAGTCTCCCCTCTCTGGAAGAATAACAAGATGGAAGATGATTCTGACAAAGTACGACATTCAATACACTACCCAAAAAGCAATAAAGGGAAGTGTGTTAGCTGATCACCTCGCTCATCAGGCAGTGGATGACTACCAATCCATGAAATTCGAGTTCCCAGACGAAGACATCATATTGGTAAACAATTATGAAGAACTCAAACCATATGACGGACCTGAACAAGGATCCCGATGGATCTTGGTTTTTGACAGAGCCTCCAACGCACTCGGCAATGGCATAGGTTCTGTAATCATATCACGCGAAGGATGTCATACTCCCTTCACTGCAAGACTTTGCTTCAACTGTACAAATGACATGGCCGAATACGAAGCGTGTATCATGGGTCTCAAAGCTGTCATAGATTTGGGAATCAAGTCTTTAAGTGTATTTGGAGATTCAGCCTTAGTCATCAGTCATATCAACGGAGAGTGGGACATGAAGCATCCTAATCTCATCCCCTATAAAGAACATGTGTTGACATTAATCCCACATTTCGAGGAAATTACCTTTGAGCATTTTCCACGAGAAGAAAATCAACTAGCTGACGCGCTAGCCACTATGTCATCCATGTTTAAACTCAAGTGGGGTAACGAGGCTCCCCAGATCACCATTGAGCGGATGGATGAACCAGCCTACTGTCACGAGATCAATGCTGAAGAAGTAGTGGACCAGCCTTGGTTCCATGAAGCTAAGAGGTATCTTGAAGCCCAAGAATATCCGGAAGGAGCTTCAGTCAATGATAAGAAGTTCTTAAGGAGATTCTATGCTAAGTTCTTCCTCAGTAATGGCATTCTCTACAAACGCAACCATGACTCTGTTTTGCTTCGTTGCATAGACAAGGCTGAGGCAGAAAGAATCATGGCTGATTTACATGAAGGCACTTTTGGCACCCATTCTAGTGGGCATACAATGGTTAAAAAGATCCTATGGGCAGGGTACTACTGGTCCACCATGGAAGCAGATTGTTATCAACATTCACGAACTTGTCACAAGTGTCAGATCTATGCTGACAAAGTACATGTGCCTCCAGTTCATCTAAATGTCATGACTGCTCCTTGGCCATTCGCAATGTGGGGCATTGACACGATCGGAGAGATCAAACCTACAGCTTCCAATGGACACCGCTTCATCTTGGTTGCCATTGATTACTTCACAAAGTGGGTTGAGGCAACTTCCTTCGCTTCTGTTACCAAGAACGCCGTGGCCCGATTCATCAAAGAGAATCTCATCTGTCAGTATGGTATCCCAGAGAGAATCATCATAGACAATGGTATGAATCTCAACAATACTATGATCACTTCCCTATGCGCGCAGTTCAATATACAACATCATAAGTCTTCCCCTTACCAGCCGAAGATGAATGGCGTTGTAGAAGTCGCTAACAAAAACATCAAGAAGATCATACAAAAAATGACAGTGACCTATAAGTACTGGCATGAGATGTTACCATTTGCTCTTCACGGCTATCGTACCATGACACACACGTTAACAAAGGCAACTCCTTTCTCCTTAGTATACGGCATGGAAGCTGTCCTTCCAATTGAAGTCCATACACCTTCTCTGAGAATTATATAGGATGCAGGGCTGAATGAAGATGAATGGGTTCAAACTCGACTAGATCAGTTGAACTTGATTGATGAGAAGAGGCTTGCAGCTATCTGTCATGGTCAGATGTACCAAAAGCGAATGATCAAAGCTTTTAACACAAAAGTCAAACATCAGGTATATCGGGTTGGTGACTTGGTAATCAAATGTATCATACTACCACAAGGTGATCCCAGGGGAAAATGGACTCCTACATACGAAGGACCGTTCGTGATCAAAAACATATTCTCTGGTGGAGCAATGATCTTGACCACTATGGATGGCGACAACCTTCCACACCCTGTAAACACGGACATAGTTAAAAGATGCTACGCATGAACAAGGACCCACTAGGTCGACTGGCCTAGGCAAAAATTAGGGCATCCCGGCAAACCAAAAGGTTCGAGCAAAAATTAGGGATAAAACACAAAAAAATATGTACACCCGGTAAGCTGAAAATCTGAAAGGGCAGCTTGGTCAAAAAAGGGTATCCCGGTGGATCAAAAACCCAAAAGGGCGGTCCAGGCAAAAGTTAGGGAATTAAAGCGTATGACTATGTCCCGTTGGATCACCTTACAGACAATCTTCAGCGTCGACTGACCAACTCAAACGGTTCTAATCAATCCAATCAGCTTCGCCAAGGCGACAAGTAAACAAGACACTCCGAGACATGAAGGCTATAGCAGAATGGGAACCCCATGGGATTATTTCACATAGCTATCTTTTCTTTGTATCAATTTTCATTTTTTTACGACGACATTATCTTACTAGAATGTTCGTCTCATTGTACAAAAAAAAAACTTATTCAAGTTAATACAAAGATATCCCTTTTGAAAGTGCAAAACTATTTGTTTTTCTTTATTTCTGTGTTTTGTTTACAAAAACATCCAATGATTTATTTTTGAACATATGCATTTGAATGTGATTACTATTTACAAATGAACAAAAAATAGAAAGACAATCACTAATGGCTTTAAGAAATGGGATAATATCTTTAGGCTATTCCATAAAATCCCCGCAGGTACTTTCCCCAGCAGGATCGGAAACAAAGACATCATACTAAAGGATCCCTAACGTATCTCCAGTATGCAGCCTAGTGGTATCAAGCGCTCTCACATCCCTGACAGAGCAAAACCTTCATTCCCGCTCGAAAGATTCCCTAACAAAGGATGCCTAACTTCTCAGGATTCCTCAACAGGATTTCATGAAGTCCACGAGTAATGCACGACGTTCTCCTTCCACAACAGAATTTATTTCTCTAAAGTGGAAATTCATCCATCAACACATTAACTTCAAGATTTGGAGACTTACACTCCTCTTTCCCAGCAGTACTCAGGGATTTATTTTCCTCGATTCCAGCAACACTGTTGCAGAATAATTAATATGTCCATACATTACATTCATACGTCATAGCATTGACACACAAGTACATACAGTGCAATCTCATTTATTTTGAGAAAACAAAACCATACCATGCATTGCATACATCATAGCATTTCATACAATTAACTCTTCACCTTTTCAGGAAAGAATCAATCGACAGGAAATTATCATCAACAAATTTCCGACAGGCAAATATCTTCAACAAGTCAATTACAGATCAATTCCCGAGAAAGGACTGGTCAACCATCTACATAGCAAATATTTCCTTCATTCTGCTGGTTCAGCTTAAATCTCTCAACGGTTTATCCTGATTCTTTCCTCGTAGACGTATTCTCTAGTTCGGATAAATCTCTCAACGATTTGTTCTGATTCTTCTCCAGACTCCTGCTGGTCCAGTTTAAATCTCTCAATGGTTTATCCTGATTCTTTCCTAGTAGGTGTTTTCTCTGGTTCAGACAAATCTCTCAACGATTTGTTCTGGTTCTTCTCCAGATCCCTGCTGGTTCAGTTTAAATCTCTCAATGGTTTATCCTGATTCTTTCCTCGCAGACGTATTCTCTGGTTCAGACAAATCTCTCAATGATTTGTTCTGATTCTTCTCCAGATCCCTGCTAGTTCAGTTTAAATCTCTCAACGATTATCCTGATTCTTTTCTCGCAGACGTATTCTCTAGTTCGAATAAATCTCTCAACGATTTGTTCCGATTCTTCTCCAGACTCCTGCTGGTTCAGTTTAAATCTCTCAACGGTTTATCCTGATTCTTTCCCAGTAGACAATTTTCTCTGGTTCAGAAAAATTGCACCGAGATTTATTCTGATGCTTTCCAGTCAAAGTTAATCCAAGACCTCTATTGGTTCAATTTAAATCGCTCCAAGATTTATGCTGATTCTTTCCAATCAAACAACATTCAAGACTTCTGCTAGTTTTAGTTTAAATCAACCAAAGGTTTATTTTGATTTCTTTTCTGTTTGAAGTCAAGTTCAAACTTCGTCCACTTCCGTCAACAATCATTTCTGGATGGCATCTATAAGCCGATCTCCGACAACTCTCCATCATTTCTCCAAATGGCATCTTTAAGCCCATTCCCTACACAATCAACCAACATATCATTGAGTGCAAATTTCTGGGCACTCTAGTGTTCAATCATCTTCTACTTTCAAGCTACGAACGATGAACATGTCGATCTCACTTTTCAAGTTTAAGAAGATTGAATAGGGGTAGCTGTAGTACCCCAAAATTTGCCTTCCCATTTTTCATTCAAGATACTATCCTAGGGTTTCTCTAATACTCAATTTGGCTCAGAAGTTGATCAGACAGATTCTCTTCCTAAGCAGTAAATCAACAATTAGGCTTTTGCATTTCTCAAAGAAAATTGAGTCTTCAAGGTTTCAAATGGTCTTCATAGGTCTTCATGTCTCCTCAAGATTTGTTTAATCCAGTTTTCAAACCTCGCATTGTGAGTTTTCCCAATCAATGGTTCAAATAACTGAAAGCGACTACATCGACCCAAAAAATCGACCTTTTGCGAGAACAAATTCAAACCATCGTAACTTTTTCATTATTTAATATTTTTAAGCGGTTTTTATTGCGTATGATTCTACTTGTGTCATCTCCAATTTCTCTTCACAAGTCAAGAGCCAATTATGTGCGAAAGATCATCAAAATTTCGAATACTTTAAAGGTCACTTTCTGGATTTTGACCTAATCTTGAGTAATTGTTGCCTGAGTTCCATGAATCATAATTTCCACAATTTTCAAGATCTTGAGATGGTTATTTTTTCACATTGTCATAAGAGATGTCATCAACAAATTCTCTTCAAGAATCGAAGGAAAATTGTGTTTAGAAGACCTTGAAAGTCATCGAATCGTCATAGGTTATTTGCTTAATTTTGAATGCTCTTAACTTATAGGTTCTATTCATGCCGTAATCATTTCCTCAAATAAATTGATTCTTATGTTTGGAGGATTCATGAAAAAAACAACAACAAGATGTTTGAGTTTAAAATTCATTAATCATTTTGATACTAGCATTACGAATCATTGGTGTTGAAACAATAATGATTATTGGATCAGTTTTAGACATGTTTAAGCTCATAGGACATTCACTTTATTCAAAAACTGGATTTGAGATTAAAGGATGGAAGATAATATGAGTGAATTACTTAGAAGTCAAGATACAAAGCTCAAGTCCATTATGAATTCAAAGGCTCATTCAAGAATCAAGGCACTCAAATATTCACGCGCATTCATCATTCAAAGTTCACCATTTCACGATGCAAACTCAAGAAGTCAAGGGCTTAAGATCCATTTTGATTCAAAGTTCTCTTCACAAAATCACTCAATATTTCATATTCATTCAATTTAATTAAAGTTTACAAAAATACAATTTCAATTCATGTTTTCCAAGTTTCAAATTACAAATTACAAGAAAATTACACAAGTTTTTTTTTGTACATGGAAACCTAAAGTCCTCCCTAAGCATATGCTAACTTGCTTCTAAAATCCTCCATGCTTCATTTGGTTTCCAACCATGGCCTTTCATCTTCAATTATTCATGTTGCTTTGAACCTAGCATCAATCTTCAATCTTCCCTTGTCTTATTCACTTCCAAATCAATACTCATCACATGAAAGAAAAGAAGAGAAAAAATGTTAGCAACATGAAATGATGGGCATGAAATCAAGATTTTCAAAGAATAATTCATCATTAGGGTTTGCGACTTGGAATCAGAATTTTTGTTTGTTTTATCACAATCCATTTCTCCCTATTTTGCAAATATCAAAGCCTAAATTTTGGTTCACAAAAAAGGGGGAAAGATATATGCAATGCAGGCCTACAAGCAAACCAAACAAGCTACTGCAACAGTCCAAACAAAACAGGGTTGCATTGCAAAATCAACATACAAAACAGCAGACCTGCAAACAGATACACCAAACAGGCAAACAGCAGGCTATCAAATAGCACAACAACACAAAGTAAAAACAAGTGCAGCAGGATGACAGAACAATGCAACAAGCAAGGCAGCATAGGCTTCCAAGAGAACAAATGAAAAGGCAGCAGCAATACAAACAAACAAACAATATGCAAGCTAGTATTAGCTCATATCTAAAACACATAATCATTTCCCTAAGAAAAGAAAACCCTTCAGAATGTATTGAAAAGCCAAATATTGCTTTGTTTCATGGAAAGATGAAGAGAAAACCCAAAAAGCACCAAACCAGTCCAAATACATGTTTTCCAACCCTAACAAACCTGCAAAACCAATACCAAAAACCTGTCCACAGTCCTGCATCATAAACAGTCCAAGAGTTGTACTAAAATGGCAAAACATCAACCTGCACCCGAAAAGGCCACATAACAGTTAACCAAGTTATTCAAAACTCATAAAAAATTTCCCTCCAATTCTTACTTCTCAGTCACTATAACACATAACCAGGAAGCAAAGAGAAAGGGGACGAAAAATATACAAAACAACAAAAACCAAAGAGAACAAAAAAAACTTCCACAAAACCCCTTTGTCATGCCCAACTCATAACCGCAACAATCAACCACATCAATTCATTCAAACCACTGACCTAGAAGCAAAAACGCAACAACCTCAGTGTCTAAACTCAACATTTTGTGGGATTCAAACAGATAAGAAAAAGAGAAACAAACCATTTTTATTTTATAGCAACCAACCAAATAAAAAAAATCAAAAAATATAGAAAGATCTCACCAAATAGGAGTAATAAAAAACTTTCACTTCTGTCCAAACTTTCCGCGAATCCATTCCTTTTACAGTCTCCAAACAACCCAACCTCGACATTACCTTCATCACTAACGATCTGAAAGTAGAAGAAGAGAAACGATTTCAGAAGTAGAAGAACCTCTTACGATCACCTTTTCCAGAGCCCATAAAGTAATTCCTTCTATCATGCATTAATTGATTGTTGATGTGGCTTTGAATCGAAAATTTGGGTTATTTATCGCGAGAGAGATAGAAGAGTTTGTGAGAAGATGATGGTGATGGACCCTAAAAGAAGAACAAAGGGAGACTGTTAGGCGGAGAATCACAGAGGGAGTAGGTTGAGAGGATGAAAGATGGAACAAAGAAAGGGGTTAAAGGTTGAGTTTTTGATCTCATCATGAAAACAGAGAGAAAAATCATCGTGGGAGAAGATAGAGATTGCATTTTTTGTTTTAATTATTGACTGGATTGAAATTAATTAGGTTAACAAATTTTTTAATCTTTCCCTCTTTCCAATGACAGCTAGCGTCGCGCCTCTCTCCCAATGATAGTTAGGGTTTTCAACCTTCCCTATCCTTTCTAACACAAACCGGGTTTGGGCCTAATTTTTGGCCCAATCCAATTTCCAAATTTTAATTTATGTATTAACATAAGTAAATAAATAAACAAATGGTTAAGTGATGTGGTGGTTAAGGAGATGGTGGATAAGTGCAAGGCCCTGGGTTCAACTCCTGCTGGGGCTTTGTTTCTGTTTTTTCTTGATTTAATTAATTTGGGGATTTTATGAACAATTTAGTCAAATAGCATTTTTTTGTTTAGTCAATATTCTTTTAAATTGTTTAATTCCTTCATAAAAAATATCAAAAAATTAAATAATCATTTAAAGCTTTTTGTGAATAATTAACCTTTTTTTTTAGTTGCCATTTTTTGAAATTGTTTTATTTTCTTCATAATAAAAAATACCAAAAAGACAAAAATGTATACAAATGACTTAATTTCTTTTAATCAATTATTTTATTTTATTTTCTTTCCATTACTTTTTACAAACAAATACTTATAATTTTATTTCCATACTTTGTTAATTAATTTTATTTCATAGACTGTTATAATTTTAATTAATCGTTCAATTTGATTTGGTTGTATTGATTGCCTATTTTGGACTTTTAATCACATTCGACTCATCCCCATTTATAAAAATTGTACCCCCATTCCCGAAAGCTCTGTAATAGCATAGAATTTCCATTTCTGCAATTTACTGTTTTCTTTATACTGTATAGTAGTTAGGCATGTATGGCAAGATTCAAAAATCAATCGCTAGATAACCCTAATTTCAAAGACAAATTAACTTGAATCAAACACACTCTCACACACACACCTCTAAGGTAACCTCTCCCGTTTCCTCGGAAACACAATCACGTCCCTCGAATATGGGATGCTTTAGCAAAGACCCTTCGATAAAAGATCGTAGTCCCTCGATGACCCTTCGATGTTGCTTAGATAAAACGATCTAGTCCCTTATGAAAATTGCTAAAGCGTCTCATAAGTTGCTTTCGATGACTGTACGATTGACCCACGCCTGTCCCTTCACATCCAACGATGGGGCTTCTTACCAAATCAATGGTAAGATAGCAACATCCAAAGGAGGAAGAAAAGAACATTTAAGACCTTTCGAGTAGGTAGATTCACTCCTAGTTGCTTGCTTGCTCGCGACAAAAACATTTTCAAACCAACACTTTCATCTCAAAAACATTTTCGAAAGACAAAACATTTTGTATACGTTCTTATAGAGACGAGAACCATTGCAAAAACATCTTTTCAAAACCACTTTCAAAAACACATTCCACAAACACGTCTTTGAACTATTTTTCGAAACAAAACTTTGTACGCATTCTTATAGAAACTAGAACCATTACAAAGACATTTTCAAAATACTTTTAAAGCCCACATCACAAGCACATTGTCAAAGCAAAAACAAGTGATCTAGCAAGTAACTAAGAGCCCATAGATAACTACGGATGAAAAGGGTGATAACACCTTCCCTTTTCATAATCTACCCCCCGAACCCGAGAAATAATCTCGAAAGGTCTTTCCTGTGCTTTTTTACCTTTCCTTTTTGGATAAAAGAAAAGTCGGTGGCGACTCTTGCTATCCGCACAAATGCAATCAAAATGCAAAATGACCCGAGTCAGTTCTCCCGCCGTATCACACGGAGCTTGATGTTTTAAATGATGTTTCTATGAAGATGTGATTCCCTTGTTGGTGGTATGATTTGAATTATTTTAGTAAATTATATGTGAAACATAAGTGGGTTTAGAAGGATGTTACACACACCACTGAAGATTGCATCCACCTGAAGGATACCACTGAGATCCTCATCATAGATATGCATCTCATGCAATACAAAAAGAAAGAGGATCCTCGCGAGGACGCACCTGAGTCCAAAAAGGTCGAGGAAGAGAAGTCAACGTCTAGCGACATCACCTTGCCGCTAACCCTGTGTATGTCGCAACTAGAGGATTTCTACACCCCCGATGAAGCTGAGCATCCCCTATACTTCACGACGCACAGTCCTTGGGAAATTTTCCCCTCTGTTATGGTCATCTCATGAGGGGGATTCAACAAATTCATCATAGGCTCAATAAAAAGAAAGTTTAAGCAGCTGGTCAATGCAAGCTCCAACATAAACTCCACCCTCGACAAGTTTTAAGAAAACTCTATCCCTATCGTATTCTACCGGGAGGAACATCCCAACGGGTCTCCTAACTTGACCATCTCTCTGCTCTTAAGAGCATAAATGCCGAGTTTCAATGTCTGAAGGATTTTGATCGACCAGAGAAGTTCAGTCGACATTATGTATTCCCAATTGTTGGTCACTACCCTACAGCTCGACGAGACACACCTGACGCCTTGCGTTGGGTCATATCTACAAGGTTTCAATAACGCGGTCACCAAAACATGGGGATACATCGAGCTTATTGTCACCTTTAGAGTGGCTGAGACAGCTAGATCCATCAAGGTGCAGTTTCTGGTAGTCGGTTTTCCGTCTCTATACCAATGTATCTTCGGGAGGCCAACTCTGGCCGAACTCATAGCGGTAACCTCCACCATACACCTAAAGATGAAGTATTATACTTCAAAGGGGCTCGTCGCCAGGCTCCATGGGGATATAGAAGCAGAGAGGAGATATTTTGAGGCTGCTTCGAAAGGACAGAACTCCATCAAAGCATCACCCAAAACAACCAGCGACTTTGCTCAGCCCAGCAGCTCAGAAAAGCCCAAGTCGCTGCCCCATGTTGACATGGTCGACCTGGACATCCGTTTCATTAAGGATGACCTGCGAGAGCAGAAGAAGAATGGAAAGAAGTCCAACCGATTGCAGAAAGCTCCTCATCATCGACGATCAACGGGGAGCCCACACATCCTTTCTGCCCAATCCTGGACGGGGAATTCGAGATTATCCCCCTCGGCAATAATCCCTCCAAGGGAGTCAAAAATCGATACTGGCCTCCACGACCTTACAAGGAAGCGTTTAAAGGCATGCATAAGGGAGAATATAGATTTGTTCGCTTAGAACGCTGCAGAGATGCCTGACTTAGATCCAGAAATAACATATCACCAACTGACAAAAAATCATGCCCTTAAGGCAGTTGCCCAACATAGGCGAAAGCAGTCTTCAGAGAAAAGAGAGGTTGCCGAGTTTTGTACCCTAATTTTTGCCCCTAAGATCCCTTCATCACACCGTATTGATTCAATCACAACAAGATCACATTAGGGATTTTGGTTTTCCTCCCTATCTTTAGCTTTGCTCTTTGAGGAATCACCAAGCACCTTGACTTGTTTTTCTTTTGTCATCATACATGTTTTGTTTTGAATTTCCTTTTAATTAATAAAATGCAATGTTGGTTTGTCTTACTTGTTAATAATGTAGGTAAAGGCAATATGGCTTAGCAAGTTAATCCATGGGTTCGTGAGTTTATTTCCATGCCTTAGTCAATAAAGCTTGAGAAATTCAAACCTCGCCATTGAAGTTATTTTGGAAGAAATGGAATGGCAAAGGTTTATTTTGGTTCACCACATTTCAAAGTTATCAAGATTGATTCAAAAGTACAAGGGGTTGATTGAAGAAGTTGTCTTGGTTGGACAAGGCCTTGTTCCCATTGGTCACAAGTGCATATTTCTCTCAATTCTCAAGATATGGAAGTGGTTTTGGTTGCTATGAGTTCTCATTATCATCCTCAACAACTTCTATCTACAAAGCAAAAGTGTTGGTTTAAGAAGGTTGTTTAAAATTGTCAAAGTTCCTCAAAGCATTTTCTAGATCTAGGAGCTAGGGTTTTAAACTTCAAAGAAGTATATCTTGCTCATATTTTGGTATTTTTGAGTGATTCCAAAGACATTTTCGCTTCAAAGGGTTATTAACAAATCACTTCAAAAGTTTCAAAGAGTTTTCATGTGGAAGAAACTTGGTGATGAAGAAAGATTACAAGTCCTCCAGATGAACCCCTAACTTCCCATGTGTGACTTCAAATGATCATAACTTGGTCAATTTTTATCACCTTGAGTCCACTCATTTTCCATAATGATCTTGAGGATGTGAACTTTATTCTTTATTTTATGTGCAAAGTGAGAAAATGGATGGAAGATGCCTTAAGGATACAAAAGATTATAGGTCATTTCATGATTTTTTGCCAACTTCAACAATTCATAATTCTCTCCATTTTTGGAGATTTTGAATGGTTCAAGTTTCAAAATGTCATTCAAGAGGTCTATTTCATGCCATCTTTTTTGGTCAAGAGAAAATTCCAAGTGGAAGGCCATGTTTAGATGAAAAACTTTATAGGTCACTTTTGAAGAAAAATTTGAAATATTTCTAAGTATGGAAAGTCAACTTCTTTTTCCCAACTTTGACTCATTGCAACTTTCAGCTCAAACATCCATTTGATTTCATTCTTTTCCCATTGCAAATCTTGTAATCTTATCTTTCTAAAGCATCAAGAACCATGCCTTAAGACCCCTTGAGTTGAGAATGTCATTGATTTGAATTTGGTAACTTGAAACTGAAGTTTCATCACAAGTCAGATTTTGAAATCTTTGTTTTGGCTTCTAATCAGAAGTTTTCCACGCGTTTTTGCTTCTAATCATGTTTAGCAACTTTCCAAAGGCATTTAGCATCATGAAACACATGATTTGGGTGAGTTTTGATGCTAAACAAGTCACACTTTGTTCATGCTGCATACCCCCATGATTTCCCTCCAAACTTCATCATTTCACACGCTTAAGGATCCCATTCATTCTCCTATAAATAGAGGGTCACCCCCCATTCATTTTCTCAAGCTTGAACAACCAAAATCACCCTGCCAAACTCACTCAATAACTCACTTTTCTGCAACTTCGAAATTATTGTTCAAGCCTTTTTCAATCCATTTTTTCTATCAATTCACCTTCCTTGATCTTCCCTGAAGCTAACCATACAATTATCTTCAAGAATCGTGACCTATATTGATCCATAGAAGTCCAGTTTCAGAGCTCTGTAACTTAACTTCAATAGGTAGATTCCTTCACCAATTCTCTCAAACTTTGATACTATTGTGAAGTTCTCATCACCCTGGTTCTAGTTGCAACATTAGTTTTTAACTGGAAGCACGTTTTAACCATGAAATTACAAATCCCTTTTCAAAACTTCACTTCTAAATTGCTTGAGCTACAGGTTATATAAATTTTTTGCGAAGGTGTGGTTGTCTTCGTCTTGATGAGACGAAGCGAATGGCATATGTCTGAGCTTTTGATTTTACAGTTTGAGAGACATGTATTTTACGTTGGCTGGAGGTTAAAGATGACCAACGTGTCATCTTCCAACCAATGATGGTGTGCCATTTGTATTTTTTAAAAATATGATTTATATTTGATTCAATGCTTTATTCAGTAATGACCATGATATGCACAATGCGCCAGATCCCTTGGATTTGGTTACTAACACGTTTTGACTCTCATCCATTGGTCCACATCTTTTTGGTTTTTATTTTATTTTCTGATTTTTATATTTAATTGTTTTAAACTTCAAACAATCATAGAAAATTCATTTTAAGTCCAAAAAATCTAAAATAATTATGAAAATATTTTTGTTTTTTCTCTTTCTGATTTTTATTTTTTTACAATTTTATTTTGTGTTTTAATATTTTTCATAAATTTTCACTTTATTTGAATTGTTTTAAATGTTTAAAAATATTTTTATGCATTTTTAAATTCTAAAAAAAATATGGAATGATTTAATGATATTGTGACAAATATTGGTGACCTCATTTATTTTTTATTTCTAACTTTGTTATATTTTTTTTATCATTTTTGGTTTATTATACTCATTTATTTTAATTTTAAAAATAGTTTCTGACTTTAAAAAACTACCAAAAATTTTATAAAAATATTTGAGTCCATTTCTGATTTTTCTATGGTCCTACTTATTTTTTCTTGATTAATTTGAACATATTTTCCTTTTTTCTCTATTATTTTCATTTTTAACCATTTTAAACCCTTATTCTTTTATTTTAAAATAAAATTTAATTTTTGTATATTTTCTGGCCGATCTTGGATTGAAATTTTGATTATGAACTTTATTAACATCATTGGATCCATGGTGTTGAGTTTAACTCCATAAATATGGATGAATGATTTTAATAATAGTTTGATCAAAATTTGATTCAAATGTGGTTTATTCATTTTCCCCCACCCTTCTTCATCTCGTCCCTTTCTTATTGCACTAAGTATTATTAGAGCATGATCCCTATATCACGTCTCAAAACAAATGGTGCATAGATTGCTAGTGACCAACCTCAAAATAGGTGCGACTTCTATATAAGTCCACTTACGATTGCTTAATATAGCGCTAAATTTTGTCCCGATTCGAATAAATGATCATTCGTGGCCCAAACCTATGTTTGCAAGCCCAAGTATGTTAATTTGATCTTTTTAATCCAATAACCTTGAGATTCATTATGTGGAGGCTTTGGTTCTACCAATCCTCTAATGGATCTACATCACTTTTGGTCAACGCGGATCACTTAAACATCGTTGATCATTAAATGGTACTTTTGAGGATTCTTAAATGGATGATATACTTGACAAAAAGCAAATGCAACTTGTTGTGTGAAGGCTTTGGTTCTACCAATCCTCTAATGAGTTCCAAATGCAAGTTTCAGGATGGTCATCCAACTAACAACTAATTACTAATAATTGACTTTATTTTATGTTTTTATTTTTTGCTCTTTTATTTTATGCACCATTTACTTTAGCATTTTTTCATGCTATTTTTCATCTTTGCTCACTTGAGCATTTATTTTCTTGTCATTTTTATTTTGCTCACTTGAGATTTTCTTTTCTTTTGAAGATACCTAATAATCAACATGAACCATAAAAATCTTTAATGATAATTGGACTATTTGGTTACTATCCTTGACATTATGGAGTATTTGAATTCTTGGACTTAGGATTAGAAACCTTGGCCTATGTTGGAGACCTTATGACCTTAATGGATATTTTGTCTGGAGTTCTTGAGGTTTACCTCAAGACATTGGGTTGTTTGTTTGTTTTATGTGTAGGTTATTGTGATTACATTCTATGCTTGTAATATGGAATTCACCCGTATACAGCCGTTACTCTGCCCTATTTTTGTGAAGACTTATTCCATTTTATGTTTGGTTCTCTCAAGAGGTCAAATATCTTTGCTTGCTTGGTTTCAATCCAAAGAATGAAAATTCTATCTTGACTCATAATGTCAAGTATTGGCTTCTTGTTGGTTAGATGGTTCTTCTTATTAACTTTTACCTTATGCTTTAGGATAGTCCCTTCTTCTCCTTCCATCTTCTTTAATTTTAAAAATCCTCTCTCTCCTTTTGAAAACTCTTCTTGTTTTTAAACTTGAACTACTTTCATAATAAACTTGGACCTAGGTCCATGCATTTTTAAAACCTTTTCATAAATAAACTTCAATCAATTTAATAATACCTTGACATTTTTTGTGAGAAGACTAAAAGCCAATCAGTCTCATTCAAACCATTTTTCCACTATGGCTTTCTACTTTAAAATTTTTCTCAAAAAAGATTAGACTCTTGTCAATCCTTGTAGTGATGCAAACAACTATACTTCTACAATATGTAGTGAAGAGAGATATTTTCCACTTGGGTGTTGAGTGAGGCATTGTTGATTTTAAAATCCAAGCCATATCCTCCACTTTGAGATGATGCAAATTCTCTTTTCTCATGATTGTGGGTAATAAGTATCTTTTCCACACGGACAATGACGATGATGTCTTATCTCATAAAATTAACCAACACACTTGTGTTTTAAATTTTTTAAAGGTGAACTACGTGTACCCTAATCTCCTATTGCATGAAAGGTGGTATGTAGGCACTAAAGGTTCACAACCACAATGGGTGCAAAAAATCATAAAAAATATTTCTTTTCTCACCTCCACCATCTATTTTTTATACAATATTTTATAGCCAAAATATCCAGATTTTTCTAAGAGGTTCTTGCGGAGTACCATAGATGTTTAGGGTGCTAATACCTTACCTTTATATAACCAACCCCCTTACCTAGAATCTTTCCCCCTCTTTTTGGGTTATTCGCTCATTTCCCATTCCTTTGAAAATAATAAAGCTCGGTGGTGATTTTTATTTTGATCTGGATAAGTCTAGTCAATCCAATGGCTTAGCCTTAAACATTTCTATCGCTATAGAAAAAATGGCGACTTCACTGGGGAAAGATTGACCTCTTGCTGGTCCATCCCTAAGTGGGTTGAGCCTATCTTTGTTTATATCTGTATATGTGCTATTGTTGTTTATGTGTTATATGTTGTATATATTTTTATTTAGATTTTCCTGGTTTTCAGGGTGCTTGGTGATTACTTATAAGTCCTATACTCGGACTTGGGCAAACTTTAAGATAGGAAGGGTGGTATAGTCATGCTAACTTTGAGGGAGTAATCCCAAAAAAGGAGGCATGAGATCCCCCACTCAGTGGAGGCCCATTTGACTATAGTGTCGTTTACCGAGTAATCGGGAAGACATACTGCTTTTGACCTGGGAGCCTGATGAAGCTGAGGACCGTAGAATACCTAACCCATCTCTGCCTTTTAGCTGTAGTGTGGATGCTATGACGGAGTAATCTGGAAATAGTTGTCACGCGATACTATGCTCGGACGAGTTTTTCTTGAGAATATTACTAATTACCGAGTTAATCAGGAAGTTGGTAATATCCGAAGGAAGGATGTAGACTCTGGGAACCTCTAGAACCTTGTTCGGCAGATGATAACTTTTAGGCCATACCTTAAGGGTAGTACCTTCGACCTCATGCTCGTGACGTTGAACCTATGAACCATATATTTGTGATCTTGTGTGTGATTGTTTCATCATGCATCCATGCACTCATAAGCATCTTTTGAAGAAATTTTATTTCAAGGGACTTGAAAGTTGACCATTTATGAATATCTCAGGTACCTTTTGACCATGGATTCTGGAAAAAGAAAGACCAGAAAATACAGTTTCAAAGATCCCAAGATAGATGAGTTGATCAGTCTAATTCATGAGATTGAGTGTTCTGCAGGTTTTTGGAAGAAGTATGGATCCATCATTCCTCTCATGAAGCTTAGGATAAAGGAGGGTATTCTCTCGATCTTGGTCTAGTTCTATGATCCGATGTATAATTGCTTTACTTTCCCTGACTATCAGTTGATGCCTACACTAGAGGAGTATTCTTATCTGTTGGATTTACCTATTATCAACCGTGTTCCTTCTACTGGTTTGGAGGGTGAGCCAAAACTACACGAGATTACTGCTTTTACTGGTTTTTCTCTACTTGCTTACGGGTTGTTCTTATTTCCTAATGTGGATAAGTTTGTTGACATTAATGCTATCAGGATCTTCATGATTGGAAACCCAATTCCAAAATTGTTGGGTGATGCTTATTACTCTATTCATCTTCAAAGTTCTTATCATGGGGATGATTGTCTGTTGCACGCCTCTGTTGTATCAGTGGTTTATTTCTCATATGACTCAGTCTGATGCTTTCTGGGATGTCAGGAAGGAACCCCGTTGGACTCATAAGATCATGACACTTACTCACTCAGATATTGATTGGTATCATCGGGTTTACCATGATGTAGAGATTGTCGACAGTTGTGGTAGTTTCCCTAATGTACCTTTTCTTGGTACAAAGGGAGGAATTAACTACAACCCTGTTCTTGCACGACGATAACTTGGTTATCCGATGAGAGATAAACCAAATAGTATTCATTTGAGTAGTTTCTTCTTGAAGGAGGGATAAGACCATAAGGAATCTATGGAGAATATTACGAAGGCCTGGCGTCACATTCATAGGAAGAGTAGGAAAGACTTGGGACATAGGGGGATATTTCTTTGGAGCCTTATCTTCAGTGGGTCTAAACTAGAGCTATTCAGTTGAAGATGTCGTATTCCCGAGAAGCACCTATACCTGATTTTTTTTGTGAAAACCACTCCTTCATTATTGGATGATGTGGAAGAGCTATAGCTTTCCTTGGTCAGGATGCAGCAGGAAAAGGATGCTTGGAAGAATAAGTGCCAAACTTTAGAGATTTCCTTTAGAGCAGACTTGAAGGAGAAAGATGACTTGATTGAGATTCTTGAGAGTCGGGCTGTAGAGACAATGGAGAGGCAAGGGGATTTATTTTCCTCTAAGCCTCGATCCGATGCTAGTTGCTCACTTCTTGATTCAGGTGATTGGAAGGAAGTTGCCACCAGATATGCGGAAGAAAACCAGAGGTTGAAGGCTCAGATTGCCAGGCTTACAGGGAAGCGTCAGCGTATAGAGTGATCTCCATCAGCTTTACTTCTTAGGGTTTTAGACTTTATTTTCATCTTGTACTTGGGATTATTGAATCTTGTGATCCATTTTGAAGTTATTATAATAAAAATTTTCAGTATTTCAAATGTGTTATTACTTTGATATTTGCAATGTGTCTATAAATCTTTAAGTCCCTTGAAATATTAATAATAAAATAAATCATGTGCATTGCATATTGTTGTACCCCAAAATTTTCCCTCCCATATTTCTCAACACATGTCAAGTGAGGCCCTCAAATTACTCAAGGGAGTTCAAGAGTTGACCAGACAAACTCTCTCCTAAGGCAGCCTACCTCAACTTAGGGTTTACATTTTCATCAAGATGTGTGAACCACAAAGGACTCAAATGCTCACCATTGTGCTAATATGTTCTCAAGATCATCCATGTCAAGTTTCAAGCCTTGCAGAAGAAGTTTGCTCAGTCAATTGCTCAAATGCCTGAAAAGCAACTGTACTAGGTCAAAAGTCAAATGTGGCCCACATATAGTCAAACTTCAAGATTTTTGGTCAACGTCCTCATTTTGAAGTATTATTCATCATATGATCAAAGGTTGATCATTATTCCTCAAGGATTTCTCACAATTCATCAAAACCTAAAAGTTTTTAAATTAGGGTTTTACAAGAAAAGTTAACTCAACTTTGACCAAGCATAACTTTCTCATACTTTATCATAAATGACCCATCCAAATCTCATTTTGAAGAGGATGCAATTCCCTACAATTCATATGCATCTCCCAAGTTCAGAATATGCACTCACAAAAAGATATGAATTTTGACATTATAGGTCCTTTTGAAAAGTCAACAAAAACACCTTTTGGGTCGAAGCTTCATACGTGATCATGGAAGAATCAATTGAGATGAGACCAAAAGGGTTGCTTAGGGGATATCCTAATCTTTTTAAAAAGTCCAAGAACACCTCTCCAGGGTCAAAATTGAGAGAGTTATGCATTGGCTAAGTTGACCATTTTTGCAAAATTGTCAAAAGTCAAATATGCTCAAATTTGCATTTTTTGCTAAATGGGCCCAACTTTTTATGTTTGCACCTCAAATATAATGTGGTCCACGGCCCAAATGTTCACTCACATGTTATTTGCTTCATTATTTATTTATTTATTTTTTATTTATTAAAAATTGAATTAAATCAAATAATTGGTAAATAATAGCAAAGATTTGTTTTGATTAGATTTTTGGACAGAATCATAAGCTCATTATGCTGGAAGATCAAAATAAAATCATATCCATGGCAATTGGTACAAGAAAGGCATGATTGGCATGATTATGGAAATATATCATATGGCTTAAAAATACAATATTCCATTCATGAATTCTCAAGATTGGATCCAAAATTGTTAACCTAATTGGATTCAATACATATACTGAAGTTGGTGGAACCCTAAAAATAGGAATTTTCGTGCACAACCTGCCTCCAAGAACCAGAACAAAACTTGAAAATTTCCAAGAAAAAGTGTGAAACGAATCTCCTTCCACAGGCCAACTCAAGGTGTGTTGAGGTTCCCAATCACTTGTTGGGCATCTCAGGAGGCTTCCCCAATCATTTGCAGGCGTCAGAACATCCAGAATCACTCCCTATCACGCTCACGGTTTGCAAAATTATCCAAATTTGATTACTGTAATTTTTGCATATTTAGCATGTTTAAATTACATATTTATATTCATCAGTATGTTTGCAATGTTTCTGGATAATTTGATTTGAGTTACAGTGCAGGAATAAGCTTTCACCATTGTTAGGGTTTCGTGCTCCAATTTGGGGTTTTGGTTTTCAAGCAAAATTAGGCTTGATAATGGGTACCATGATGATCAAAGCTTCAAACCCAGTTGATCCATGGTCCCCAATTGAATTTATATTGCATATGCTTGATTTTTGAAGGACACTGGTTTCAGCAACAGACCTGCGTCTGTAGGTAAATGTTCAGAGCCTAAAATGACGGTTCCAAGGAAGAAGACAACAGCGTGTCACAACCCGATTGGCTGGTTTAAATTCTGGCGCGTTATTCTGGTCAGAAACTTGTTTTTTGATATATTATTTGTTTTATTGTATTGCCAAGTTAACATCCAACGCAGTTGGTTAGAAGAAGGAAGTCAGAAGCTCATTGTTCTGGGTTCGATCCCAGGCGTGAGCTTTTGGCATTTTTCCATTGTTTTCACCAGATCCAACACATACACTTTCTGAGGGTCATCATCTGCTGATCCACCAACCAGGACCAGATCTAGTGTACCTCATCTTCTGAGGTTCAATATCTTCTGATCCACTAGCCAGAACTAGAACTAGAACCAGCGCATCCCACCTTCTGAGGGTCATCTTCTGGATCCATCAGCCAGAACCAGATCTGCTGACAGCAGGCCCATTCGGTTATTTATATTATTTTTTTCTTTAATTTATTTTCTTTAATTATTTTGTTTTTCTTTAATCAACAAAAAAATTATTTTATTTTAAATCAACCAATCAAAATCACAAAAAGATTTATTTTCTCAATAATTGTTTTAATTAATTTAGGGCAACATTAATTTCTTTCACAATTAAAATTCAATTAGAAAATTAGGTTAATTCTTGATATAATTTTTCTTCCTTTCTCAAATAAAATAAAATAAAATAAAATACAAAAATAGGTTTTTAGAATGAATTAATTTTTTCTTAATTTAAGATTAATTAGAACTTAGAATTTTATTTTTAATTCAATTATTTCACTATTTTCTCAAATAACAAAAACATGACAAAAAGTATTTTCTTTAATCAATCGCAAGTAGGATTAGTCAAAGGGTCAAAACCCTAATCGTTTCACATTTAATTCTCCGCACGCTTATTATTTATTTTGACGATATTTTGTAACTGTTCACTGGTTTGTAATAGTTAATTTAGGGTTTTATTTACTGTTTAAATTCCTGGGTTTTTGGCTATGTAATTAATCCCCCACCCCGAAGCCTTGTAATAGCGTAGATTTATTTTCTCGCATTTTTAATTCCCGCAAATATTTAACTGTTTAGATGTATGCTAATAGGATTGTATGACAAGAATGCATGACAAATTAATACGGTTAGAAGACCCTAATGTGCAAAGATAAATAACTGAAACAGATCACTCGCACATATCACTCTTAGGGTATACTCTCACTTCGATTGCCTTCGATAAACGATCATTAAGTATAGGATACTTTAGTGGTTACCCTTCTATATAAAAAGATCTAATGTCCCATTCGAATGTTGC
The DNA here is from genome assembly GCA_948472305.1 of Vicia faba. Taxonomy (NCBI): domain Eukaryota; kingdom Viridiplantae; phylum Streptophyta; class Magnoliopsida; order Fabales; family Fabaceae; genus Vicia; species Vicia faba. Next base: position 1,516,671,818 of record OX451741.1, on the reverse strand, counting down.
CTCAGAAATGTTGCCTTAAAAAGATCTTAAGACTCTAGGGTTATTACTAAGGTGTCCTAACATTGCTTTGGTGACCGTACGTCCCTTTTGAATTGACCCTTACAAACTCCGACGACGGTGCTACCTATTTCTCAATAGTAGGATAGCGCTGTCTAAAGGAAACATAAATAGAAATGATCTTTTTTTCGAGTAAGTAGATGCTAGTAGGTACTTGCTCAAATAAAAAACTTTTCACACTTACACTCTTCAAAAAAAATTTCAAAACAACTTCATCACACCTTTGAGGACTGATACAAGGGTTATCACGAAGTCAAAACTTTTCAAAAACAAAGCACATACACAAGCAATTTTAAAAAGATGAGCAAGTACCTAAGAGCCCATGGAAAACCATGGATAGAAAGGGTGCTAACACCTCCCCTTTCTATAATCTACCCCCCGTACTCAAAATCTCGAAAAAGGATTTTTTCTGTACTTTTTTCCTTTCCGATTGGATGAAATAAAAGTCGGTGGCGACTCTTGCTTACCGCGACATTTTGCGAACATAAAACACAAAATGCAAACCAGTATAACAGTCGGTTCTACCAGCATATCACAGAACTGGAGACTCTGCTGGGGAGTTAAAGTGGGGTATACCTTAGGATCTAGGTTATCATAATTGTTTCTCTTGATTGCTTTGTTTGCTTTACTTTTAAGGGTTTTTGTTTGGGGTTACTATAGATCCTACACCCAGATCTGGGAACACCTTTTAGGTAAGTAGCAATAGACTGTGAGGGAACTGTACAACGTAGACTAATACGGTTGAAGCAGTAGCTACGTTGATGTGGCACTTTGGTTGGTACCAGTATCCCTTGTGGAGAAACGAGGAGAATACGGGGCCACCGCATGGTGTCGTTAAGCATCAACTGACCTTAGAACCTTTAATCGCCCAACTTGGCCATTAGAAAGTAGTGAGATAGCCGGCCTCGGTGTAGAGCTGAGAACTGGTTAATACTCGATGCTACACTCATTGAGACCATACTCTCGGAATAATTTTGGCCGCAAGAAAAGATTGCGTGAGCTGAAACCATGACCGATGGAGGATGGTCAATGATATTGAGATCCTCTAGAACCCGGTTACTTTTCTAGGACATGTTTGAAACCAACTTAACTTCAAGAGGGTATTACCTTTGACCTCATGCAAGCCTTAAACCTAAGGGTTTTGTGTGATTTGTTTGTCTTTGCAATACTTGTGTTTGCTATACCTGTGGTTTATCATGACATCATGCATCATAACATGACATTCATGCTTCATTACACTAACCATTTCAAAGACCAAGGGAATTTATCTTTGTTCTGTTTTGCAGATCATGGCTTTCGTGCGTAGAAAAACTATCTGAATCAACTTTGTGGAGATACCATCCCAACTCAAAGAGCTAGTGTCAAGAATTTCTGAAACTTCTATGTTCATTAAGAGACACGGTCAACTTCTCAGCCTAGTTACTTCAAACCCTGATGAACAGATGATGAGCGTACTTTTTTAGTTCTTCAATCCCAAGCACCACTGCTTCACCTTTCCAGATTATCAGTTGGTACCCACCTTGGAAGAATTCTCTCATCTATTGGGCATATCCATTCTTGAATAGGTACCCTTCACAGGTATAGAATAAGTTCGTAAGCCAGAAGTCATTGCCTCAGCTTTACATTTGAAACGGGCCGATATGGTATCCAAATGGGAAACTCGAAGCAAAGTCGAGGGTTTTCTAGCCAAATTTCTGATAGACCAGGCTCAACTATTTTTGGATGATATGGAGTTTCAGGCTTTTGAGGATGTCTTGGATCTTCTTATCTATGGTTTAGTTCTCTTCCCTAATCCAGACACTTTCGTAGATGTGAATGCTATCAAGATTTTCCTTTCTCGCAACCTTGTACCTACCTTGCTTGGAGATATTTTGCATGCTCTCCATACCCGTACCACAAGGAGAAGAGGGATTCTTATGTGCTGCATGCCGTTGTTGTCGAGTTGGTTTATTTCTCACCTCCCTAGGTCTATACTGAAGAACGAAGAAGGTTTGGGTTGGTCGTACAGAATAATGTTACTCGCTCATACTGATATTCTTTGGTGTTCCCGAGCTATGGAAGACACTGCTGTTATTGACCGCTATGGGGGGTACCCTAATGTCCCCTTACTTGGTATCAGAGGGGGTATAACTTACAATCCTTGTCTAGCTTTGCGACAATTTGGTCGTGCTCGAAGGGATAGTCCCCATGAGTTACTTCTCGAGGACATTATATTTGACTATGAGGATGATGTTAAGGGGCATCGCCGGAGGTTCATACGAGCTGTGGGCATGGTAAATAGATCTGACCCCCATGAGTTGGGACCGAAGACTTCCCTTACTATGCAGCCTTACCTCCAATGGGTCCAAGCTCGTGCCCAGAAGCTTATGATGCCTTATGCGTCCGTATTACCAGTGATTGTGGAACCCACTACTGAAGACAATATTCCTTACACGGTTCTCTATCCTTACATGCCCACTGATCTTGGGGAGTTACAGAGGTCTTGGATTCAACTAAAGAATAAGCGAGATACATACAGGGAACCGTTCCATGAGCAAGAGAGGAAGGTTTTGAAGCTCACCAGGCATCTCGAGGAAGAAAGGGTGCTCAATGATTACACCAGCACAAAGAGAAAGCGTCCATGGGACTTTTGATTTTGCTTTTCTAGTTTTAGATTTGTTTTATTTACTTACTTGTAACGCCTTAAAGGCATGTTGAACCTTTCAAATTTAAGCTAATAAAGTTTTGTTTATTTTGGTTTGCAAATTTAAATCTCCAAAGTATTTGAAATCATTACATGTGCATCCCATTACCATACACATCATTACAAGTACCACTACAGGTTTCTCATCTTCTTCTTTGTTTATTTCAGCAGAAATGCCTTCCGATCAAGTCATCAAAGATCTTCAGGCACAGAATGCCCAGTTCCAACAGATGTTCATCATTCTGGAAAAGGGGAAAGAGGATCTGAAAGCCCTCATTCTGAAAGAGAAGAAGAATAAGAAGAAGGTCGGTATTCTGAATATGGGCATAAGGTTTGGAGAAAGGTTGAAGCATCAAACTGATCTGACCTCTTCATCCAAAGACGGGGAGAACCAAGAAGAGGAAAAGGACCCTAGTCCCGCAGTCTCTGACAATGATACTAATTTTGAGGATGAGCAATATCCTCATGTTGAGGATAGATACAAGCAGCTAGAAGACCATCTGAGTGCTATGGAAGTTCAGAAGATACCTGGTTTGGATTTCAGAGAAATGGGACTGGTATCGGGAGTGGTCATCCCTCAGAAGTTCAAGGCTCCAGTTTTTGCTAAGTATGATGGAGTGTCCTGCCCAAAACTCCATCTCCGCTCTTATGTCAGGAAGATCCAACCCCACACTGCTGATAAACATTTGTGGGTGCATTTCTTTCAAGATAGTCTGTCATGGACTTAGCTTGAATGATTCTACCAGTTAGAAGGGGCCAATGTCTGAAACTGGGAAGATCTTGCTGCTGCTTTCTACAAGCAGTATCAGTACAATGCCGACCTTGCTCCCACTCGTACTCAACTCCAGAGTATGTCCATGGGTGCAGGTGATGGTTTCAAATATTACGCTAAAAAATGGAGAGATTTGGCTGGCAGAGTTCAACCCCCTTTGTCTGATAGGGAGTTGGTTGATATGTTTATGAGGGTGCTGTCTGGTCCATTTTTCAATCACTTAATTGGCAGCTCGTCATCTGGTTTCACCGAGTTGGTTTTAACTGGAGAAAGATTAGAGGCTGGAATTCGAAGTGGCAAAATACATAAGAATGTCTCTTCGAGTTTGGTAAAGAAACCATTTACTGGTAAGAAGGAAGCCAGTGCAGTTTATAGCCCGAGGGGCCAAAACAGATCTGAACACCGTCAAACGGTAAATGCTGTAGTAATACCAAGACCCGCAGTTGCTCCACAATGCATCAATCAACAAAGGATGGAAAGACCACAAAGTCAGTTTACCCGGCTCAATATGACTCTGTCACAAATTTTACCACAATTGTTAAAGACCAATCTGGTAACTCTGAGGGAAGCCCCGAAGAACCCCCAACACCATATCTCCCCGCTATAACCCGAATGCCCGCTGCGCTTATCACTCTGAAAGTCCAGGTCATGATACAAACGACTGTTGGGCCATGAAAATTAAGTTGCAGGACCTGATCGAAGCCAAAGAGATTGAGTTTGACGCTCCGAAGAAGCCCAACGTCATAACTGCACCCATGCCTAAGCATGGCTCGGGAATCAACGCTATTGAGGATGTCTCCGCCATAGAAGACGCTTATGATGAGAAATCGGATATTGACAATTAGATCTACCCAACTACCGACGGTGGACCGAATAACTGGACGGCTAGGGACTTCATACCTATTTCTTTTATTCCGCAGTAATTGACTTTTGTTTTAAGATTTGTAATAAACAGTTTGAAACTTTACAGCCCGGTGCCTTGCCCGAGACACCTTGGCTCTGCTTATGAGGGCTTATTATTTGTCATTTCATGTATCATTAATAAACCATTGGACGTTTCTTGCATTACAAATTTTGCGCTCCTTGTTTTTCTTTTCTGTTTCCCACTTTATCAAAACAGTTATTCTCTTACACACACTCACGTATCATTCTGCAGATCCATATCCACTCTGGATCCCATTGATAACAACTCTGCTACTGCCAGTTATGACTTCAAAAATCCGATCAACCAAGCCGAGGACGAAGGTGAGGATGATTGTGAGGTGCCTGGAGAGCTTGCTAGACTATTACAACAGGAAGAGAGGGACATACAACCTCATGAAGAGCCAATTGAGTCAGTGAATTTGGGTACAGAGGAAGACAAGAAAGAGGTTAAAATAGGTGCGAATCTGGAGCCTATTGTCAAACGACGGTTAATACAGATGCTACACGACTATTTTGAGATCTTCACCTAGTCCTATGAAGACATGCCTGGTTTGGACACTGATATTATGGTCCATCGCCTGCCAACCAAAGAAGACTGCCCTCCGATAAAGCAGAAGGTCCGCCGTATGCTCCCTGAAATGTCAGAGAAAATCAAGGCAGAGGTCATGAAACAGTTCGACATAGGATTCTTAGCTGTCACTTCTTATCCGCAGTGGGTTGCCAACATCGTTCAGGTACCTAAGAAGGATGGTAAGGTACGGATGTGTGTGGACTATAGAGATCTGAACAGGGCAAGCCCCAAGGATGACTTCCCGCTTCCTCACATTGATGTCCTAGTCGACAACACCACGCAGCACAAGATCTTCTCCTTCATGAATGGTTTTTCTGGCTACAACCAGATCAAGACGGCTCCTGAGGAAATGGAGAGACAACCTTCATTACACAGTGGGGCACCTTCTGCTACAAAGTGATGCCATTTGGGTTGAAGAATGTTGGGGCAACTTATCAGCGCACCATGGTCGCTTTGTTCCACGATATGATTCACCACGAGATTGAGGTTTATGTTGATGACATGATAGCCAGGTCCCAGAATAAGGAAGAGCACCTTGATCATCTTCAGAAACTGTTTGACTGGTTGAAGACGTACAAGCTGAGGTTGAATCCGAACAAGTGTACCTTCGGGGTAAGGTCTGGTAAGCTTATGGGTTTTGTTGTCAGTGACAAAGGTATTCAGGTAGACCCTGTAAAGGTAAAAGCCATACAAGAGATTCCGGCTCCCCGCATAGAAAAAGAAGTTAGAGGTTTCTCGGGACGTATGAATTACATCGCCAGGTTCATTTCACATCTGACTGCTACTTGTGAGCCAATCTTCAAGCTGCTGAAGAAAGATCAAGTGGTAAAGTGGGATGATGAGTGCCAGACCGATTTCAAAAGAATCAAAGAATACCTTCAAGAACCACCAATTATGATGCCTCCAGTTGAAGGAAGACCTTTGATATTATACTTGACAGTGCTAGACAATTCAATGGGGTGTGTGCTGGGGCAGCATGACGAGTCTGGTCGAAAAGAGCATGCCATTTATTACCTTAGCAAAAAATTTACCGACTGTGAGACCCGATACTCATTGCTCGAGAAAACTTGCTGCGCTTTGGCATGGGCTGCTCGCTGTCTGAGACAGTATATGTTGACTCACACTACTTTGTTGATATCAAAAATGGATCTGATCAAGTATATTTTCGAGAAGCCCGCCTTATCCGGAAGAATAGCAAGATGGCAGATGATCTTAACTGAGTACGACATCCAATACACAACCCAAAAAGAAATCAATGGGAGTGTATTGGCGGATAATTTGGCGCATCAGGCCGTGGATGACTACCAGTCCATGAATTTCGAGTTCCCAGATGAGAATATCATGTTGGTAACCAACTGCGAAGAACATGGACCGAATAAAGGACCCGAGGAAGGATCCCGATGGTCTATGTATTTTGATGGAGCTTCGAACGCATTGGGTAATGGCATTGGCACTGTAATTATATCTCCTGAGGGCTGTCATACTCCGTTCACCGCCCGATTATGTTTTAACTGCACCAACAATATGGCGGAGTATGAAGCGTGTATCATGGGGTTCCGAGCTGCTATTTATCTAAGGATTAAGTTCTTGAGTGTATTCAGAGATTCCGCCCTGGTGATAAGTCAGATCAAAGGCGAGTGGGATACAAAGCACCCAAATCTTATTCCTTACAAAGAATATGTATTGACATTGCTCCCACACTTTGAGGAGATAACCTTTGAACATTTCCCGAGAGAAGAGAACCAGTTGGCGGACGCGCTAGCTACCATGCCTTCTATGTTCAAAGTCAGGTGGGACAATGAGGCTCCCCAGGTTACCATTGAGAGGTTGGACGAACCCACACATTGCTGTGACATTGAGGCTGAAGAGGTAGCAGATAAACCTTGGTTTCACGAGGTAAAGAGGTATCTTGAGGCTCAAGAATACCCCGAAGGGGCATCTGTTAATGATAAGAAGTTTCTGAGAAGGTTCGCTGCGAAGTTCTTCATCAGTAATGGTATCCTCTATAAGCGTAACCATAATTCAACCTTACTATGGTGCATAGACAAAAGCGAGGCAGAAAGGATCATGGCAAAATTACATGAAGGTACCTTCGGAACCCATTCTAGTGGACACACCATGGCGAAGAAAATCCTACGGGAAGGATATTACTGGTCCACCATGGAAGCCGATTGTTATCAGCACTCTCGAACCTATCATAAGTGCCAAGTCTATGCTGATAAGGTGCATGTACCTCCGGTTCCCCTGAATGTTTTGATAGCTCCTTAGCCCTTTGCAATGTGGGGCATCGACATGATCAGCGAGATCAGACCTACTGCGTCTAACGGGCATCACTTTATTCTGGTAGCCATTGATTACTTTACGAAGTGGGTTGAGGCAGCTTCCTTTGCTACATGAACCAAGAACGCCGTGGCGCGGTTTATCCGACACAATCTGATCTGTCGATCTGGTGTACTAGAGAGGATTGTTACTGACAATGGTACGAATCTCAACAACACAATAACCACTGAGCTCTGTAAATAGTTCAAGATACAGCATCATAACTCTTCTCCCTTCCGGTCGAAGATGAATGGATCTGTTGAAGCGGCTAACAAGAACATCAAAAAGATTGCACAGAAGATGACAGTGACATACAAAGACTGGCACGAGATGTTACCATTCACTCTTCATGGGTACCATACCTCAGCATTGACGTCGACAAGGGCAACACCCTACTCTCTGGTATATGGCATGGAGGCAGTCCTACCCATAGAAGTCCAGATACCTTCTCTCAGGATTATGTAGGATGCGGGTTTGAACGAGGACGACTGGATCCAAACCCGACTTGATCAGCTGAATCTAATCGATGAAAAGAGACTTACTGGTATCTCTCATGGTCAGACGTATCAAAAGTGAATGATCAAGGCTTTTAACAAGAAAGTCAGACGTCAAGAATATCAAGTCGGGGATCTAATGATCAAACGCATCATACTACCGCAAGGTGATCCCAGGGGCAAATGGACCACCACATACGAAGGGCCATTTGTGGTTAAGAACATTTTCTCGGGTGGAGCTATGATTCTAACCACCATGGATGGTGACGACCTTCCTCACCCCGTCAATGCAGACATAGTAAAAAAATACTACGCATAATCAAAGACCCGCTAGGTTGACTGGCCTAGGAAAAAACAAGGGCTTCCCGGCGAACCAAAAGGGTTCCGGCAAAAGTAAGGGATGGAAATGAAAAAACTGTACACCCGGCAAGTCGAAAACCTGAAAAGGCGACTTGGGCAAAAAGGGTATCCCGGTGGACTGAAAACCCGAAAGGGCGGTCCATGCAAAAATTAGGGATTGAAGCGTAACACTATGTCTCATTGGATCATCTCGCAACCAGACTTCGGTATCGACTATCAAGCTCAGACAGCGCCAATCAATATGATCCACCTTCGACCAAGCATCAAAGTGATGAGACGCTTAAAGACATAAAGGCAATAGTAGAGTTGGAACCCAATGGGATTATTTCATATAACTGTTTTTCTTTCTCTTACACAAATTGTATAATTTCTGTCTTTCGGCGGCGTTCTCTTACTAAGACGTCAGCCTCCTTGTACAAAACACCTATTACAGGCCAACTTCAAAAATCAATACAAGTCATTTTCACAAGAAATTTCAATTTGTTTTCTTTTTTCTGTTTTGTTTTCCAAAAATGTCCAATGATTCATTTTTGATATACGCATTTGAAAATAATTGTTGCTCATAAATATTTACATGAAAAACAAAAGACAATTACTCGTAATTCCAGGAACAGGGAAAACAAGAAGTGCCCAAACCTCACAGTTACTTTACCCATCAGGTACTGGGATAGAGCCAGCCCGAGAACATGAGTAGTGGTGCATACACTCCCCACAAAGTAAAAAGTATCCAAAGACAGTGATGCTAGCTTTCCCGAACAGGACATAACTCTCCCCAACTGATGTTCACAATCGCGAGTGAGTCGGTAAATTTTTCCCCAAGCAGAGTTTATTTCTCTCACAAGAAGAAATTCAAATCTCCAACAGAATTCATTATCACCAGCAACAGAAATCCATCCCCAACTGAGTTTATTTCTCCAAACCAGCGGATCTATCAACAGAATATCTCCTCTCCAACAGAGTTATTCCCCGCAGAGTTATCCTCAGACAGGGCCTCTTCCGGAAAAATATTCGCCAGCCGAGTGGAAAATCCCCAGCAAAAGTGGAGGAACTTTGTTTTTTACAACAGACAAGAATACCATTTCTCATACTCTCCAAACAAGCAGTCAAGGATTTATTTTCCCGGACTCAGATATTACGTCAGCATTCCATGATCATACGTCATGACATGTGCATACATTACACATAACATTGTCTCATTTATTTTGAGAACGTCATCATACAATGCATCTCATGCATCGCACATAACTAACCCTGTATTTATTTCAGGAAAGATAGTTATTGCTAACAATTTCTAGCAGGTACATGATCAACACTCGAAGCAAAACAAAGTAATCATCAGCGACAAATGCCACCCTATCCAGGATTTCATATCGAAGTAACCCTACCATCCAGGTTCCTTCTCACAGCCCTACTATCCAGGCTTTCATATTGAAGTAACCCTACTATCCAGGTTCCTTCTCACAGCCCTGCTATCCAGGCTTTCCTATCGAAGTAACCCTATTATCCAGGTTCCTTCTCACAGCCCTGCTATCCAGGATTTCATATCGAAGTAACCCTACCATCCAGGTTCTTTCTCACAGCCCTACTATCCAGGCTTTCATATTGAAGTAACCCTACTATCCAGGTTTCTTCTTGCAGCCATACTATCCAGGCTTTCATATCGAAGTAACCCTACTATCCAAGTTCCTTCTTGCAGCCCTGCTATCCAGACTTTCATATCAAAGTAACCCTACCATCCAGGTTCCTTCTCACATCCCTATTATCCAGGCTTTCATGTCGAAGTAACCCTACTATCCAGGCTTTCATGTCGAAGTAACCCTACTATCCAGGTTCCTTCTCAAGCCCCACTATCCAGGCTTTCATCTCGAAGTAACCCTACTATCCAGGTTCCTTCTTATAACCTTACTATCTGGGTTCTGCCTCTTATCCCCAGACAACAATCCACAACACTGTAAGACCGGGACCCAATCAAACACAATTGATTTCACACTTCCCCAAAAAGTCGCGGTGCAGCATATACCCCGACCAGACACGCAATTCACTTCCGATCCCCATACTGAAGTTATTCCCCAGTAGAGTAACAGGAAACTGAAGCTCCTAAAACTCTATTTCTCTCAAGACAGAGACCATCATTCCCCAATGAAATCCTCCTCGACAACAGGTATACAAGTTATCGCAAAGGAATCTCTTATGCGATCGACACTTCTTCGGATGGTATCTTTAAGACCATCTCCGACAATTCCCTAGCAACTACCAAATGGCATCTATAAGCCCATTCCTGATATCACAAATCAAGTATCACTTCATGCAAGTGCAAATTTCTGGGCAATCTAGTGTTCAATCATCTCCCACCTTCAAATCACGAAAGGCAGACAAGCCAATCTACATCTTCAGGTTTAAGAAGATTGAACAGGGGCAGCTGTTGTACCCCAAAATTTTCCATCCCATATTTCTCAACACATGTCAAGTGAGGCCCTCAAATTGCTCAAGGGAGTTCAAGAGTTGACTAGACAAACTCTCTCCTAAAGTAGCCTACCTCAAATTAGGGTTTCCATTTTCATCAAGATGTGTGAACCACAAAGGACTCAAATTCTCACAATTATCCTAATATGTTCTCAAGATCATCCATGTCAAGTTTCAATCCTTGCAGAAGAAGTTTGCTCAGTCAATTGCTCAAATGCCTGAAAATCAACTATACTAGGTCAAAAGTCAACTGTGGCCCACATACAGTCAAACTTCAAGATTTTTGGTCAAATCCTCATTTTGAAGTATTATTCATCATTTTATCAAGGGTTGATCATTATTCTTCAAGGATTTCTCACAATTCATCAAAACACAAAAGTTGCTAAATTAGGGTTTTGTAGGAAAAGTCAACTCAACTTTGACCAAGCATAACTATCTCATACTTTTTCATAAATGACCCATCCAAATATAATTTTGAAGAGGATGAAATTCCCTATAATGCATCTTCATCTCCCAAGTTCAGAATATGCACTCACAAAAAAATATGAATTTTGACATTATAGGTCCTTTTGAAAAATCAACAAAAAAACCTTTTGGGTCAAAGCTTCATACGTGAACATGGAAGACTCAATTGAGATTAGACCAAAAGGGTTGCTTAGAGGACATCCTAAGCTTTCTAAAAAGTCCAAGAACACCTCTATAGGGTCAAAACTGAGAGAGTTATGCATTGGCCAAATTGACCATTTTTGCAAAATTGCCAAAAGTCAAATGTGCTCAAATTTGCATTTTTTTCTAAATGGGCCCAACTTTTTATGCTTTCACCTCAAATATAATGTGGTCCAAGACCCAAATGTTCACTCACATGTTATTTGCTTCATTATTTATTTTATTTTGATTTTTTATTTAATAAAAATTGAATTAAATCAAATAATTGGTAAATAATAGCAAAGTTTTGATTTGATTAGATTTTTGGACAGAACCACAAGATCATTATGCTGGAAGATTAGAATCAAATCATATACATGGCAATTGGTACAAGAAAGGCATGATTGGCATGATTATGGAAATATATCATATGGCTTAAAAATCCAATATTCCACTCATGAATTCTCAAGATTGGATCCAAAATTGTTAACCTAATTGGATTCAATACATATATTGAAGTTGGTGGAACCCTAAAAACAGGAATTTTCATGCACAACCTGCCTCCAAGAACCAGAACGAAACTTGAAAATTTCCAAGAAAAAGTGTGCAACGAATCTCCTTCCACAGGCCAATTCATGGTGTGTTGAGGTTCCCAATCACTTGCTGGGCATCTCAGGAGGCTTCCCCAATCATTTGCAGGTGTCAGAACATCCAGAATCACTCCCTATCACGCTCACGGTTTGCACAATTATCTAAATTTGATTACTGTAATTTTTGCATATTTAGCATGTTTAAATTACATATTTATATTCATCAGCATGTTTGCAATGTTTCTGGATTGTTTGATTTGAGTTACAGTGCAGGAATAAGCTTTCACCATTGTTAGGGTTTCGTGCTCCAATTTGGGGTTTTGGTTTTCAAGTAAAATTAGGCTTGATAATGGGTACCATGATGATCAGAGCTTAAAACCCAGTTGATCCATGGTCCCCAATTGAATTTATATTGCATATGCTTGATTTTTGAAGGACATTGGTTTCAGCAACAGACCTGCGTCTGTAGGTAAATGTTCAGAGCCTAAAATGACGGTTCCAAGGAAGAAGACAACAGCGTGTCACAACCCGACTGGATGGTTTAAATTCTGGCGCGTTATTCTGGTCAGAAACTTGTTTTTTGATATATTATTTGTTTTATTGTATTGCCAAGTTAACATCCAACGCAGTTGGTTAGAAGAAGGAAATCAGAAGCTCATTGTTTTGGGTTCAATCCCAAGCGTGAGCTTTTGGCATTTTTTCCATTGTTTTCACCAGATCCAGCACATACACTTTCTGAGGGTCATCATCTGCTGATCCACCAACCAGGACCAGATCCAGTGTACCTCATCTTCTGAAGTTCAGTATCTTCTGATCCACCAGCCAGAACCAGAACCAGCGCACCCCACCTTCTGAGGGTCATCTTCTGGATCCATCAGCCTGAACCAAATCTGCTGACAGCAGGCCCATTCAGTTATTTCTATTATTTTTTCTTTAATTTCTTTTCTTTAATTATTTTGTTTTTCTTTAATCAACACAAAAGTTATTTTATTTTAAATCAACCAATCAAAATCACAAAAAGATTTATTTTCTCAATAATTGTTTTAATTAATTTAGGGCAACTTTAATTTCTTTCACAATTAAAATTCAATTAGAAAATTAGGTTAATTCTTGATTTAATTTTTCTTCCTTTCTCAAATAAAATAAAAAAATAGAAAAATTGGTTTTTAGAATGAATTAATTTTTTCTTAATTTAAGATTAATTAGAACTTAGGATTTTCTTTTTAATTCAATTATTTCACTATTTTCTCAAATAACAAAAACATGACAAAAAGTATTTTCTTTAATTAGTCGCAAGTAGGATTAGTTAAAGGGTCAAAACCCTAATCGTTTCGCATTTAATTCGTCGCGCACTTATTATTTATTTTGACGATATTTTGTAACTGTTCATTGGTTTGTAATAGTTAATTTAGGGTTTTATTTACTGTTTAAATTCCTGGGTTTTTGGCTATGTAATAATCCCCGACCCTGAAGCCTTGTAATAGCGTAGATTTATTTTCTCGCATTTTTAATTGCCGCAAATATTTAACTGTTTAGATGTATGCTAATAGGATTGTATGACAAGAATGCATGACAAATTAATACGGTTAGAAAACCCTAATGTGTAAAGATAAATAACTGAAACAGATCACTCGCACATATCACTCTTAGGGTATACTCTCACTTCGGTTGCCTTCAGTAAACGATCATTAAGTATATGGTACTTTAGTGGTTACCCTTTTGTCTAAAAAGATCTAATGTCCCATTCGAATGTTGCCTCAGAAATGTTGTCTTAAAAAGATCTTAAGACTCTAGGGTTATTACTAAGGTGTCCTAACATTTCTTTAGTGACCGTACGTCCCTTTTCGAATTTATCCTTACAAACTCTGACGATGGTGCTACCTATTTCTCAATAGTAGGATAGCGCTGTCTAAAGGAAACAAGAATAGAAACGATCTTTTTTCGAGTAAGTAGATGCTAGTAGGTACTTACTCAAATAAAAAACTTTTCACACTTACACTCTTCAAAACAACTTTCAAAACAACTTCATCACACCTCTGAGGACTGATACAAGGGTTATCACGAAGTCAAAACTTTTCAAAAACAAAGCACATACACAAGCAATTTTAAAAAGATGAGTAAGTACCTAAGAGCCCATGGAAAACCATGGATAGAAAGGGTGCTAACACCTTCCCTTTCTATAATCTACCCCCGTACTCAAAATCTCGAAAAAGGATTTTTTCTGTACTTTTTTCCTTTTCGATTGGATGAAATTAAAGTCAGTGACGACTCTTGGTTACCGTGACATTTTGCAAACCCAAAATGCAAAATACAAAAAAGTATAACAGTCGGTTCTGACACCGTATCACACATATCATGCATCATATTGCACATATTTATTGCATTTATTATGCATATACAAGTGTCTTACCAAGCTTCTTTACTTCATTCAGCAAGCTGTCTCACCACTATAATACTCGAGCTAATTTCAGAAGGAAGATGGACAACTTAGAACAAGAGAATCGCGAGCTGCACGAGGAGGTTTCTTCTCTGAAGGCCGGAATGGCCAATCTCACTGCTCTTATGGAATCTTTGGTGGCTGCTCAGAATCAGCCACCGAGTGTTCAACCTCAACAGACAAGGGTTACTACTGAAGCTCTGATTGTTCCTGTGTTTGTCACTCCAGCTGTTGTTTAGAATTGCATGACTCAAGGTTATCCATGGGGAATGCCAGAGAACTTTGTGGCTGAAGGTTTCAGTCTTGATACTCAAGTTGCTCTAGTCGTTCAGACTACTGTTACTCCTGCACCTCCTGTGGTGCATGCTACTCCTGCTGCACCTCCTTTGGTGAATATGGTCCCATTTGCTAATGATGACATGTATCGTCCTTTTCCTCCACCAAGTGAAGGCTTGGGTCTCTATGATAGAATGAGTGATTTTCAAGATCAGTTTGACAAAATGCCGAGGGAGATGAAGGCCCTCAGGGGAAAGGAATTGTTCGGCCAGAATGTGAATGATTTATGCTTGGTCCCGAATGTCGAGATCAGTTTGACAAAATGTCGAGGGAGATGAAGGCCCTTAGGGAAACACTTGTCCTCGTGCTCATCTTGTGATGTATATAATAAGAATGTCTACCCATACTGATGATCAATGTCTGTTGATTCACTTTTTTCAAGATAGTTTGACTGGTGTTGCGTTGAAGTGGTATATGAGTTTAGACAACATCAATATCCATACTTTCAACGACTTGGGAGAAGCATTTATCAATCAATACAAATACAACATAGACATGGCGCCTGACCATGATCAACTAAGGGTCATGGTATAGAAGGACAAGGAATCATTCAAACAATACGCACAGAGATGGCGTGAGGTAGCCTCCCAAGTGATTCCTCCCATGGAAGAAAAGAAGATGACTAAGAATTTCTTGAAGACTCTGTGTGCTTTCTACTACAAGAGGATGGTGGTGAGTGCGCCAAGTGACTTTACTGAAATGGTGGGCATGGGTATCCGTTTGGAAGAGGCTGTAAGAGAGGGCCGTTTAACAAAAAGTGAAAGTACCGGAAGTACGAAGAAGACATCCTATGGGTTTGACAAAAATAAGGAAGGAGATACAAATGTTGTTATGCAAGAAAGGAAGGTTAATCCTCCCAGAAGAAATTATCAGCGTCATCAACAAGTCGCCTCAGTAAATCCAGTTCTTGGTGTAGCTCCAACCACCATTGCTTATCAGAGACCATCCCATCAGGGGAATTAAGGGTATAATTAGAGAATTGAGAGTTATGACCCTATCCCTATGGGCTATACAGATTACTCCCGATGTTAATTCAGAAGAAGTTGGTTCAGACCAGACCACCTCCCGCTATACCATCACCATTGCCTTGGTATTACAAGGCAGACCAAACATGTGCTTTTCATCAGGGAGCACCAGGGCACAATGTTGAGAACTACTATCCTTTGAAAACTAAAGTACAAAAATTGGTGAAGTCTGGTATCGTATCTTTCAAGGATGTTGGCCCTAATGTGAAAGGTAATCCTTTGCCAAAGCCTGAAAGAGCAAATGCTGTGAACATGGTGGCCGATTATCCAGGTGACTTCCAGATTTTTGACATTAATTTGGTTAGAGGAGATTTGGTAATAATGCATGCAGACCTCTGAGTTTAGCTACTATACGCATGACCATGCTGGTTGTGCTATTTGCAGTATGGATATACAAGATAAAGGCTAATTTGCAGGAGATAATGAATGAGGGCCTCATCCACATAATCAGGCCTAGGGCAGAATATGAAGAGGAAGTAAACATGGTTTCTGGATGTCCTGAAGAGTTCATAATCTTTGACGTGGAACATATGAATGAGTATCTTATACAATTGCATGCTAATTTCTGCCACATGGCTGTTCAGGTAGAACATCGATATGGATCTTGCCGAATTTGCTGCCGGAACTCCCGAGGATGTTCAATTGTAAGGAAATGTGTTCAGTTGTTGTTGGATAATTGAACTATCAAGGTTACAGGCCAAATGGATGATTACCATGAGGTTAATGAGATTGAGGTTTGTTTGGCTGAAGAAGAGTCAGATGATGAGTATGCCTCTGCGGATGAGTTATTCTCCTCAGATGAAGATATGTTTTCTAGAGATAACTCTGTAATGACTGAATATGTTGAAGATGGAGTAAATTTTATTGTGCCTTGTTTTGGTGCACCCACCCCTTTTGAAGTCGAATATCATAGCAAGCCAGCTATTACTCCATTGGTGATTAGTTTGCCGGGTCCTGTCCCTTATGAGTCAGACAAGGAGGTACCCTACAAATATAATGCTACAATCTTAGAGGATGGTGTGGAAGTTCCTATCCAGCCAATGCCTAATGTTGGAAATATTGCTGAGACTAGCAGAGTGACCCGCAGTGGTCGTGTATTTGCACCAATTGTTCATGGAGATGATAATGCTGGAAAGAAAATTGTTGAAAATGTTAAACCCAAGAAGGCTACGGGTGAATCTAGTGGAGCTACGCTAGAAAAAGAGGTGGATGATATTTTGAAGATAATCAAGATGAGCGACTACAAAATTGTAGATCAGCTACTGCAGACTCCTTCAAAAATATCTATCTTGGCTTTATTGATGAACTCCTCTGCTCACAGAGAATCTTTGATGAGGGTATTAGACCAAGCTTTTGTGGAAAGTGATATGCCTGTAGACTAATTCAACAGTGTGGTAGGGAATATTACATCATGTAATAACCTGAGTTTTTGCAACGATGAACTGCCCGATGAAGGAAGGAATCACAATTTGGCCCTCCACATCTCGATAAACTGCAAGAATGATTCATTATCCAATGTGCTGATTGATAATGGATCCGCATTGAACATTGTACCAAGGAGCACACTTATGAAGTTAAAACATCAAGGAATGCCCATGCGCCCAAGTGGCATTATTGTGAAAGCGTTTGATGGATAAAGGAAATATGTTATTGGTGAAGTGGACTTGCCTATTCATATAGGCCCACATTTGTTTCAGATTACTTTCCAGGTCATGGATATTGTACCCGCTTATAGCTGCTTGATGGGACAACTGTGGATACATGAGGCAGGGGCTGTCACTTCGACTTTACACCAGAAGTTGAAATTTGTGCGTGAAGGAAAAATGGTAATTTTAAATGGAGAACAAGCATTATTGATATCTCATTTGTCCTCTTTCAGCATTGTGGAGGCGGATGAAGTTGCTGTTGGAACCCATTTCCAAGCTTTATCCATTGATAATATAAGAGGAAATGAGAATTTTATGGCTTCGTTTAAGGATGCTCAGCAGGTTGTGCGTAATGGCATAGTGAAGTATATGGACAAATTATTGATCCACCTGTAAACAAGAATAAAGTTGGCTTGGGGTTCTCTGTGAAGAATAATAAAGGTAAGAGCATGAAGCTGAAGTCTGCTGCAGGCAAGTATCAAGACATCTTTCGTAGCGGGGGTTATCTTCATCCAACTGTTTCCGGGATTAATGCCATTGTGGAAGATGAAGCAGAGCCAGAAATGCCAAATTATGTGACGCATTGAGTTAGGGTTCAGAACTAGATCACCATTGATGTTCCATCTTGCATACATGTTTTAAAGTAATTTGTTTTTGTTAATCTTTTTGAAAAAACTTTCACTCTGCCCAAGGTGAAAGTGTTGATATTGTATGGGCTTATTGGTTTTCTTTGATTTTTAAAATCAATAATAAAAGTTGTCTTTTTTTCCCAAGTTGTGTCTTTATTTTTTGCTTTTTCTTGGAAAATGGTAATCAGAAAAAACCTTTCAAAATAAATAATAACTTAAATTTAATCTGCATGCTCACTTGTTATATGTGTCAGTTTCTAAAAGCAATCATAAATCATATGTGCGGATTAATTAAAAAACCATTGAATACAATGACCCTGCACCCTCTCCCAACTTTGAATGTCCCGTGTATGGGGCCGAAGAATAAGACTATGATGAGATTCCAGAAGAGGTCTCACGGTTGCTTGAGCGCGAGCAGAATGCCATTCAGCTATATAAAGAGCCATTGGAAGTAATCAATTTGGGTTCAGAAGAAGATCCGAAGGAAGACAAGATTGGAGCCTTACTGCATCCTGATGTGAAGAGCATGTTGATTGAGATGTTGAAAGAGTATGTGGATATTTTTGCTTGGTCTTACCAAGATATGCCTGGTCTAGATACAGATATTATAGAGCACCATTTACCGCTGAAGCCATAGTGCCCGCCAATCAAACAGAAGTTGCGAAGAACTCACCCATATATGGCAGTAAAAATCAAAGAAGAATTTCTAAAGAAAATTAATGTCGTTTTTCTTGTGACATCAGTGTACCCTCAGTGTATTGCCAATATTGTCCCAGTCACTACAAGAAAATTGGCAGATTGCGACAGGTATTTTTGTAGATTACGACGGTTAAAACCGTCACAATTTGCTTTCCACGACGGTTGCTTTACCGTCGCAGAAGTGTGTGTCCCCAACCTATTTCGCGACGGTTACAAAAACTGTCGTTCAAGTTTACGACGGGTTGATACCGTCGTGACTATCTTTTGAGTTTCTTTTAATTATTGATGGCGACGGTTCGATACTGTCGTGAATATCTTTTGAAATTGATTAAATTGTTTATGGCGACGGTTCGATACCGTCATGACTTTTGTTGATTATTTTTAATTGTTGATTACGACGGTTCGGTACTGTCGCCATGACTTTTGTTTATGTCTTGATTTTTATTTATTTTTCTATTATATATATTTTTTATTTAAATTATTATCTATGTAAAAAAATTTAAATATAGTTTTTTTTTTGTGTTATTTTTTTCTTTAAATTATTTCTTCTTTAATATATTTATTTATAGTATTATTTTTTGTTTTATTTTCTATCACTTTGTAATATAGTAAAAATAATTTCAATAAAAAATATTTAACATCAAATAAGCATTATAATATCCAAAAAAATGTGTGTTCCATAATCATGTAAAATGCGAGTTCCATAATCATGTCAAGTAGTACAAAAAACCCAAAATATATCAATTCCTAATCTTATAATAATAAGTATCATTATGCCAAAAATACATGAGAAAGTTCACAATCTAATCATCTCGATCATAGCAAAGTCTAATTTGTCCCCCCTGAAGTTCCATTATCTCCAATACGGTAGCTAGACTCAGATGAACGTCTACCATCAGCGGGTGATTCCAATCCCTAAAAAAAGGTATTAAAATAATAATCTTTAAAATAATACTCATAAAATTTAACTTTAAATGCGTCAAAATAATATACCTGTCTTCCACTAAAATTCTGCATTTGCATTAAGAGTTCAATTTCCTTTGTCCTCGCCTTGTCCCTTTGCGTTAAGAATATGATTGCCTTGTTATTACATGTTAAGGGTAAGACAAATCACTAAACATATTTAGAAAAAACTAGAATTGTAAACTCACTTCAGCTAGAGCACGGGCTTCCTTGAATGAACTTGATTCATCAACATCTTTAAATCTTTCAAAAGCATTCTTCTGCACAGTTTCTTCTGGAGACACATCTACAAAAGCTGCAATAAATAAATATTTATCAAGAAAATTTTAATTCCAGCAAATTTATATGGACACACTTCACAATTTGTTATAAACATGCATTATAGATAGGGATAACATACAAACCAGAGAAATCTAACAAATAAAAACACTAATGTTACCTGTGTTTTTTCTTTCCGCCTATATTGAACATAAACAGCCCAGTCATTTTCAGGAATGCCTCTGCATTTTGGATAATTTTGAAGATTTTCCTCCAAAGGGAGATCCCATCTATTAAAATAACTCATGATGTGTATGTCTTCTTCAGTCTACAAACAAGACTTAAAGTTGCAGGGTAAGAGTGGAGAAGAGTCTCAACTATCTCACCAATTCGGCTGTTCGAATCATGTCATGATGACCTGTTGAGCGAAGTGCCCAGAGTAGGATAAAGAAACGATGTAACAAAGTTTCTTACTATACATCAAAAGCACAGAATGATAAAAATGGCACTAGAGTTTCACCTATTGAAGAAAAAAAGTAACTTCATATGATTGAAAAACAACATATCTAAAAACCAACACTTGACAACTACTAGATAACTGATAAAAAACTATAGTCCTAAAATAGAACCTTAATGAAAAAGTAATAACCACCCAACATAAAGTCTTCAACACAATAATCATCTGAACATAACAACAATGTTAACTGATAATCTTATAGAAATTGATTGAATTTCGTGCAAAGAGGTCTTTTGCAGCTTCCACAGCCTCTGAAACAGTGAGATCGCCATCAATGCACGAGTCACGCAGAACTGTGAAAACAACTTTGCGGGCATTTTTCGCACCTGTCACAACAAAACTCGTGATTTTAACCAATAATCTTCACAGAGTATAATCTTTGAAATTAAGTAACATAATAATCGATGTTAAACCAACCTAAGTAGAAGAGTTCAGGAAAGGCATAAGCATCAGTACTAAACATCACCTGCAATAATACAAAGTTTACCCTTTATGAATTTAACAAAAGGTAATAAAAAACAGTACTTTCTGAATTTCTTATAGTGTCACCTTATTTAATGGTGCTTGCTCTAAAAGATATTTCACTGCAGAAACCATGCCATGAACACTAAGCTTTGGAATAGCCAACCCAAAATCAAGATAAACCTGAATAAGAAGATTGTGTTATTTGCTCTATAATCAAGTGCTAATATAAATTCGAACAAACTAACGCAAGTGACTGAGTTGCGAATTGTTTGCCTGGGAGTAGAGAGAAGCTAGATATGATGCTTCCTTTGAGAATGGATATGATGTATGTAAAAGAACAATCCTACACTTTGCAAATCTCTTGTCCTCAAGAATATTGTGGAGATAAAGAGGATTGGACATTCTCATATTCAAACCTCTATCTCCAAATCTGATTAATTTTACAAAGTAAAGTTTATGGTAAATTCATCTAAAAATGTATAGAAATCAATAATTTGAAAGCATGCATTACCCTGTGTGTATCTGCATTGGCAAGTCATGTGATTGAGAAAATTCTAAACTTATCAAGAAGATGTAATCAACAAGGTTTTTGTTTGCTACTAAGACGGGCTTCCAAACTGAATTATAAAAATAATCAGAAGTAATCTTTAATAAAACCATAAAACATATATTAATAAAACAAAGGTTGTAAAAAGCGGTTCGTTTCCGAGAAAACAGCCGTGACAAAACGGTATTGAAAACCTTGAATTAAATCCATTTTCATTTTCTACTAACCAGATAACACCTGTTGTAGAGCCTCTTCAGCTTCCATTTTGGTGACATTTGTATTGATATCTAAACCAAAATAGTATGCTGCTATGCTTTTCAAACCAACTATCTCACCAGCAACTGTAACATTCATCATGTTAAGGAATCCAACTCAAAAACATCCAACATTAGATTTTTGGCAACTCTCTCGAACCTTTGATCCCTGTGCAAAGAATACTATTCACACTAGCCACCTTCAGACTCTTGGCAACTCTCTCGAACCTTTGATCCCTGTGCAAAGAATACTATTCACCTTTAGAAAAAAATAACAATTCTTTGGAACATAATAATGATTCTCATCTCATTTTAAAATATATTATACTAGGTGTTCATAAAGAATGTTAGAAATACAAACCTAGTAGCAGCCATAACTATGTTCTTTAGCTTCTTTTTTGGCTCAGAAATGTCCGAGCTCAAAACCTGCAAAGCCAAAAAAATCAGTTTTAGAGAGTGTATTGCTGCTAACACCTCTGATATTTTGTTAATAACTAGATAACCCTGATACCTGACTTATCAATATGTCACAATGGTTCCAATGAAATCCAAAGTAACTAAGAATGCATCTCTCAAACTCTTCCACCAACTTGACATAAAGTGAATCAGCATCTGGTTCATTCTCAAAATAGGAATATATATCATCTTCAAACCCTTCATATTTGCTTATGTATTCAGAAGCCAATCTACATATATCAGGACCGATTCTTCTATCCTTGAACCCCATTTGCCTAGCTGTAACAAATCAAAGAAAATGACATATAGATTCATTCCAATTTCCAAATGATAAAATAATAACGGATCCATCAATGTATGTAATTGAATAGAATACATATTTTTTTGTATACCTACGTAATGAGAGAATCTTTCAAGCTTTGGGGGGTGACCTGCACGCGATAATCTTAAACGCGGAATGATCTTTTGATCTCGAATCTTTTTGAGATGATAACACAATGCTATGAAAAATATCAACCAAATAGATGAGATTACCAAGATCTGTGTAAAGCTGGGTTTAGCATCATAATCTGAATCAACATTGGATTGTGTGAGGAATATACATTATATATAATACCGTTATTGACATTGCTATAGGAATTTATGAAAAACAAATGGATAAATTTATATACATGCTGATGAAACTTGACTTGTTCTTAACAAATGCATTATTACCTGTCTGTATGTCATCCATAAATCAAAAGCCAATGACCACAAAAGGTGTAATGAAGGATATATAATTTTGTCTCTTTTGCCTTTGTTTTTTTTAACTTTGAATCTGTAATGAAAATGATTGGTACAAACTCACACAAACACAATGGAGAACAGACATGAGGTGTTAGTGCTAATATTCTTTTGCTCCATTATACCTATTTTCTCTAAACAGTACACTCTTGTTCCAAATCAGTTTATCCAACATCATGAAACACTTGTTTCTGCAGCTGGAACCTTTGAAGCAGGATTTTTCAACTTTGGAGATCCACAACGTCAATACTTTGGTATATGGTACAAAACCATATCACCTACGACTATTGTGTGGGTTGCCAATAGAGATACTCCTGTACAAAACTCAACAGGAGTGCTGAAACTCACTGATCAGGGAAATCTTGTTATTCTTGATGACTCCAAAGGCGTTGTTTGGTCCTCCAATTCATCAAGAATTATGGTGAAACCAGTTGTTCAGCTTTTGGATTCAGGAAATCTTGTTCTGAAAGATGCAAACAACACTCTGAACTTTTTATGGGAAAGTTTTGATTATCCTGGAAACACTTTCCTTGCTGGAATGAAGCTGAAAAGTGATTTAGTTACTGGCCCATATAGACATCTCACATCTTGGAGAAGCACAGCGTTACTCATTTGGGTACCAAGAGCCTATGCCCGTTGAGCAGTTGGTTCAATCTCTCTGTGATACTAAGCAGGGTTACACACAATTCAATTCTAAAACAGGACTAGCGTTGTGCCATTGGTGCCAACAATCAGGCAGCACAGTCAATTCTAAAACAGGACTACAAGGATGATATCACAAGGGAAGAAGCAGTTCAACTTGCACTGAAGGTACTGAGTAAAACTATGGACACCACTAGTCTTACCTCGGATAAGCTTGAACTTGCAGAAGTTTTTCTTTCACCCTCTGGAAAAGTTAAGTATCAAGTTTGCTCCCCAGAGAATTTGACTAAGCTGTTGGTGAAGTCCGGAGTGACTCAACCCGCAACAGACACTGCTTAGCTTTCTGTTCTATGTCACGGGTAATTTACTTGCTAAAGTTTCCTACATGTGAGATTGTTCCAAAGTTTTTTTACGTTAAAACTTGTAAACTTCTCATACTTTGGTGATGCTAATGATTTTGCATTTCGTATACAAACTCGACAAAATTTGTGGATGGAAAGTGCAGATGGTGTTCAACGGCTCAAATCTTATTGATCAATAGGATCAAAATATTTTGCAGGAATTTCCCCAGCAGTCAAAGATGCCATACTCAGAAACTGTTTGTAACCCCTACCCAAAAACCACAACCCTAAATGGCAAATTTTGAATCACATCTAAAAACCATAATTTTACACCCCAAGAAACTACAACCTGATAACTCAAATTAAAACTGAACAGGAATAAGAAACAGATGAACAAGTTAATATACCAAAAGCACAAGGAAAATGAAAACAATGAAGGCTAGTTTAATGAAAAGGGCTAAAACATGGATAGTGGCTAAAAAAGAATAGATGATACAGAAACTAAACTCAAATCTCTGCTCAGTTATAAAGAAAAGTGAAATATCAAAGATGGAGAGGAAGATGATGAAGAGAATGGCAGAGAATGGCATCAGGTTTATAACCCCTGTCAACCATGCGCTTAAGAAAGCGGAGAGCTCGATTGTACTTAGCTGATTTGAATGACCTAATGAGAGCTTCATCGTAATCTTGATCAAGTTTTGGCCTTGTTTCATTGACCCTGATTCTTGTTCTTCGGTTGTTGGTGTTGCCTGGGGTTGAGGAAGTGACGATAGTGTTGGGATTTGAACGGCGAGAAGTGCGGTTTGGGTGGTTTCTGAAATTGAGAGTGTGTGATAAGAATTCAGTTGAAAAGGTTGTCATTGATGATGACGATGATGTTATCGGTTGTTGTTGGAAGATTTATGGCTTGAGTTTGGACAAAATTCAGTATCATAGAATGGATAAGGGACGATACATATTTTATCCTAACCAAATATTATCCTAAAAAATCATTAAAAAAAATAAAACCCTAAAACAACAAATTAGAAAACCTAACATCAATTCAATATATTCAAACTCAAATGAAAGGTTTAAGGGTGCGACGGTTGTTTTACCGTCGTGAAATGAATTTTAGGACGGATAATTTTACCGTCGTGAAAGGTTTAAGGGTGCGACGGGTGCTTTACCGTCGTGATATGCCTTTTAGGACGGTTAATTTTACCGTCGTGACTAGTTGTTGGTGAAAAATCAATGTTAAAAGTGTTAAATGGGGGCCGACGGTTGTTTTACCGTCGTAATAATAATATTATGATGGTTAAATATACCGTCGCAAAATAAATATTAGGGACAGTTGGTGTCAACTGTCGTAAACACTGTCTCTATATGTCAATTACGACAGTTATCACATAACTGTCGCAATTTTTGTGTCGTTAAACACTAATTTTCTTGTAGTGAGTATTAAAGAAAGACGAAAAAGTTCGCATGTGCGTAGATTACAGAGATCTAAATAAAGCTAGTCCAAAAGATGATTTTCCATTGCCACACATTGATATATTAGTGGATATCTGTTGTACCCCAAAATTTTCCCACTCATTTCATCAACATTTATCATCACAAGACTCTTGGAATTCAAGATCAAGCTAGGGTTTGCTCTGCTCAAGACACCTCCTTGCATTGTTGACCTAAATTAGGGTTTGAGTTTGCACAGGTATGTGTTGACCTACAATGCCAAAGGTGACTTTCATACTTCATATTGGACTCACAAGTTTGTCCATACCAAGTTTCAAGCCTTGAATCAATTTTTTGCCCAGTCAATTGGACAGTTGACCTAGAAATCAGTTGTATTGGGGAAAAGTCAACTGTGGCCAATTCACAGTAAAACCTCATGAATTTTGACCCACATCAACATTATGAACTCATATGGACCATTTGATCAAGTTTGGAACACAATTCCACAAGAAATTTGACCAGATCACCAAAAGGGCAAAATGGTCATTTTTAGGGTTTTGACTGTACAAAGGCAATTTTTGACTGTTTGACCTAGCCAATGGCAAATCAAGCCCAACCATGGACTAAAGGACTCAATGACATCATCTTGACCCATTCAACAAGTTCAAAAGATCTCAAATGCATAGGATCGACAGATGAATTTTTCAATCAACTGATCAAAATTTGACTGTACACTGAAAAGTCAAACTTTGACTTTTTGGTCAAAATCAAGTGCCAAGGGTCACTTTTCATCAAGACATGTCAAATTATGAAACTTGTTCCTCAAGAAACCCAAAATTGCAAATAAGGGTTTAAAATGAAAAAATTTCATAACTTAGAAATTTTCTAAGTTATAAAATTTTCTTATTTTTTCCTAACTTTGTCCCATTTTTTCACCAAGATGCAAATGGATTCAAACAAAACTTACAACATGAAAGTTGTAGTAAATAACAAAGTCTACAACTTTTATTCACAAAGTTTTCTCAAAAGAAGCTTGGATCTCAAGTTATGATTTTTTGAACAAGGGTACCTAAAACTTTTAACTTAGAGAAATTTTGCCCAAGTTTAGGCAGAATTTTGACCCATCTTCTTGGCCATTTTTCACATAGTTACACTTGGAGTCTTAAGTTTCATTTCAAAGATGGATTATTGTACATGTTGCAATATTTCCAAATTGTCCAAGTACTCCTCAAACACCTTTGTGGTTAGGGAGAATCGAATGTTTGAAGTTGGCAAAAACTCACTTTGTAACCATGGCCAATACATGTTCATACCAAGTTGCAAATCTGACCAAACTAGTTTAGTACATAATTACAGGCCTCTAAACTAATTTACACTCAAAATTGTGCAAATACATTGGACATTGGCATTGTTATAATCTAGAGAGCTTTGTACATTGAACATTTCCATTTTGAGCATAGAGGTCATACTTCCATTTTCATAAAGACGACTTTATGTCAAATTGCATTTTCTTGAGACTTGGACTTTTTTCCTTGCAGCAAACAAGTTCCCTAATCTCAGGCATAGTACACCAACTTGAGCATGCTTGTAACTAGCCTGTACAAGCCCTAGCTTGGTCACTTCACATCATTGCTTTCAAAACAAGTCAAATGGCCAAAAGCTCATAACTTGCACATCGGATATATTGAACTGAAGCAAAGTTTTGAAACAAGTTTTGCATACCCTTGTAAGTCAGAAGCACGAGCCTTTCACCCCTAAAGCACCCTCATACTCAAAAATCACATTTTCTTGCAAAACGGGGCCAGTTCTGCAAATCACAAGCCACCATCAAATCCTCTCGTGCGTTTTGTCCAAAATCACTTCAAACACATTCCAATCAATATACCTAAGCTATCCAGACCATTCACAAGTTTCTGTAACTCCATTAACACACATCACCATTTTTGTTTGGAAGCTTTGCAGGTTGAGTTCTGTAGCACGATTCAGGCCACTTCAAAACAAACTAAGCATTGGGAAAGGTTCAGGGGACATCAAGCAAGCTCAAAGGAACCTCAGGCACCATTAGAAGTTGCTGCATTGTCCAGCTCAAACTCAACTGAAACAGGAGATACAGGTTTGTGTAGAAAGCGCGCGTTTTTCAAATTTCTGTTGGACAGAGGAAGAAGATGAAGTAGCTGGGCTGGGCCTGGCTACTTCCTGCTTTTGACACCCCATTTTCAGTTTCACACCCCCTGGCCCATTTCTTTGTATATTTGTTATTTTTGCATTTTTATTTTATTTCTGACTTTATTATTTTATTTCCAAACATAAAAAATGGCTAAAAAATATTTTCATAAATTTTTATATTTATTTGGTATTTATTTTAATTGTTTCTAACATTAAAATATTTAAATACTTTATATTATTTTGTTAAAACTTAAAAATAATGTAAAAAAATACTTTTATTTTCATTTATTATTTTTATTCACATTTGAAAATATTTTCTTGAAATATATACATTTTTGTAAATAATTTATTTTATTTTTTACACACTTAATATATTTAAAATATATATATATATATATATATATATATATATATATATATATATATATATATATATATATATATATATATATATATATATATATATATATATATATATATATATATATATATATATATATATATATATATATATATATATATATATATATATATATATATATATACTTTATTTTATTAAAAGCATAGAATAAAAAACACAAAAATAATACATTTTATTTTTATTGATATTTTATACTAAAAAATACTTTTTTTTTTCAATATACTTTTATTTTTGTACATATTGATACATTTTTGTATATAAATAATAAATAATACCATTTCTTAAGAAATTAGGGTTTTTTTGCCCTAAAAACAAATAAAATTAATCTTTTATTTATTTCTTCATACCTTGTACATTAAAAAATACTTTTGCATACATGAATAAATAAAAAACCTTTTTTGCATAATACATTTTATTTAATATTTGCTTATTGTATTTTATTTAAATATTGTACATTTAAATATTATGCCTTACAAATTCAATTTGGTTGTAATAATATAGGGTTTAATTTCTTGAAAAATAATCCCCTATTCAAATTTGTACCCCCTCCCTATATCATGTTGTAATAGCTTAGAGTTTAAATTCTCGCACTTTTACGCTTTCAATTATGCCATGATTAGAGAATTAGGGTTTGTATGCAAAAATCAAATTAACAAATAGTTTGACCTAATCAAAGACAAAATGCATGAAAAAAAACAAACACAATGCACACTTGCACCCCTAGGGTTTCAATCCACTTGTTGCCTTCAAAAATGGGCCATGGTATGCATGTCAATTACTTTGGCAAAATAAAAACAAAACAAAGATCATAGTCCCTCGATGACACTATCTGGTTGCTTAAACAAAATGATCAAGTCCCTCAAGAAAATTGCCAAAAATACTTGATACTATTGCTATCATGGTCTATACGATGACCCATGCCTGTCCCGTTTAAACATCCTAACACAAGGTTGTTCACCAAATACAATGGTGAAGCAACACTGTTAAAAGGGTTAAAAACATAAGAAAGATCTTTGAGTAAAATAAGGTAGACAACTCTTAGTTACTTGATCAAAAGCTTTCAAAACATCCTTGCTATCTTCAAAACACACTTCACAACACAATTTCAAAACCCTACTTTCAAACATTGAAAACTTTTCAAAAGACAAAAACAACTTTGTATACATTCAAACAAGAATCATTACAAAGGTTGCCACAACGATGGCCTCTTTTCAAAACATCTTTCAAAACCACACACAAAGCACCATTTCAAACAATTGAAAAGCGAAGCAAGTGATCTAAGCAAGTAACTAAGAGCCCATGGATAACCATGGATAGAAAGGGTGCTAATACCTTCCCTTTCTATAATCTACTCCCCGAACCCAAGAAAACATCTCAAAGGTGTTTCCTGTGCTTTTTGACCTTTCCTTAGGATAAAATAAAAAGTCGGTGGCGACTCTTGCTAAACCGAAACATTTGCAAACACAAACGTAAAATCCCAAGTCAGTTCTCCCACCGTATCACAATAGCACAACAAAATTCAAAGTTTTCTCGTTCATGGATGAATTTTCCGGGTATAATCAAATAAGGATGGCTCTTGAGGACATGGAAAAAACAACGTTTATCACACCCTGGGGAACATTCTGTTACAGAGTGATGCCCTTCGGGTTGAAGAACACTGGTGCAACGTACCAGAGGGATATGACAACCCTATTATATGATCTGATGCACAAGGAAATTGAGGTATATGTTGATGATATGATTGCTAGATCCCAGAATGAAGAAGGGCATGTAGAAGATTTGTTGAAGTTGTTTCAGCGTTTCAGGAAGTATCATCTCCGCTTGAATCTAAATAAATGTACCTTCGGTGTTCGGTCATGGAAATTGTTGGGTTTCATTGTTAGCCATAGAGGGATTGAAGTTGACCCTGATAAAGTCAAAGCAATTCAAGAAATGCCAGCGCCGAGAACTGAAAAGCAAGTCAGAAGGTCCCTCGGGCGTTTGAATTATATTTCGAGATTCATTTCCCTCATGATTGCAACGTGTGAACCGATCTTTAAGTTGTTAAAGAAAGATCAAGGTTGTGTGTGGATAGATGACTGCGAAAGGGCATTTGAAAGTATTAAAGAATATCTGCTTGAACCTCCTATTTTGCTCCCTCCGGTTGAAGGAAGACCATTTATTATGTATCTGACAGTGTTAGATAATTCCACGGGCTGTATTCTAGGACAACAAGATGAAACAGAGAAGAAAGAGTATGCCATTTATTATCTTGGTAAAAAGTTTACTGATTGTGAGTCGCCATATTCCATGCTGGAAAAGATATGTTGTGTTCTGGCCTGGACGGCAAAATGTTTGCGGTAGTATATGTTGAATCATACTACTTGGTTAATTTTCAAAATGGATCCAATTAAGTATATTTTTGAAAAGCCTACTCTTACTGGGAGAATTTCCCACTGGCAGATGCTGTTATCTGAATATGACATCGAATACCGTACTCAAAAAGCTATTAAAAGCAGCGTGTTGGCAGATTATCTGGCTCACTAACCAGTTGATGATTATCAGTCTGTGATGTATGATTTCCCCGATGAGGATGTGATGTTTCTGAAAGTGAGAGGTTTTGATGAACCATTGCCCGAGGAAGGTCCTGATCCTGAATCTCGCTGGAGCATGATATTTGATGGAACTGTGAATGCTTATGGTAAAGGAATTGGTGTTGTGATTGTCACTCCACATGGATCACACATTCGTTTTACTGCAAGGTTGAAATTTGATTGTACTAATAATATGGCAGAATATGAGGCTTGCATCATAGGTCTCGAGGAAGCTATTGATCTTAGAATTAAAATTCTAGACGTGTATGGTGATTCAACTTTGGTAATAAATCAGATTAAAGGAGAGTGGGATATTCGTCACCCTGACTTGATCCCTTACAAAGATTATGCTAGAAGATTGTTACCCTTCTTTAATAAAGTTGAATTCCATCACATCCCTAGAGACGAAAATCAAATGGCGGATGCTCTGGCAACTCTGGCTTCTATGTATCAAGTGAATACTTAGAATGATATACCTTGAATTATAGTTTAGCGACTGGATAGGCCCGCTCATGTGTTTACAAAAGAAGAGGTAGAAGATGAGAAACCTTGGTATTATGATATCAAGCATTTTCTCAAGACTCAAGAATACCTGATTGGTGCATCGAATAAAGATAAAAAGACATTGAGAAGGTTGGCTGGCAGATTCTTCCTTAGTGAAAATGTGTTGTACAAGAGAAATTGTGACATGGTCTTGCTCAGATGCGTGGATGGACACGGAGCAGACATGTTGATGCATGAGATTTATGAAGGTTCATTTGGAACTCATGCCAATGGACATTCGATGGTTAAAAAGATGCTAAGGGCAGGTTACTATTGGTTGACAATGGAATCTGACTGTTACAGATTTGCAAAGAAGTGCCATAAATTCCAGATTTATGCGGACAAGATTCATGTGCCTCCAACACTTCTAAATGTTATTTCTTCCCTATGGCCTTTCTCTATGTGGGTTATTGACATGATTGGAATGATATAACCTAAAGCTTCGAATGGACACCGTTTTATCTTGGTAGCAATTGATTACTTCACCAAATGGGTGGAAGTCGCTTCATATGCTAATGTTACTAAGCAGGTGGTAGTGCGCTTTATTAAGAATAATATCATATGTTAGTATGGTGTGCCGAGCAGAATTATCACCGACAATGACTCAAATATGAATAACAAGATGATGACAAAACTCTGTGAAGAATTCAAGATTTTCCATCACAATTCATCTCCATACATGCCGAAGATGAATGGGGTTGTTGAAGCTGCTAATAAGAATATCAAGAAGATCATCCAAAAGATGGTTGTTACTTATAAAGATTGGCATGAAATGCTCCCTTTTGCTTTACATGGATATCAGACATCTGTCCTCACTTCAACATGAGAAACCCCATTCTCCCTTGTGTATGGAATGGAACCGGTGCTCCCAATCGTGGTTGAGATTCCCTCTTTGCGTGTGATAATGGAAACCAAGTTGTTAGAGGCTGAATGGGTCCAGAACAGGTTTGACCAATTGAATTTGATCGAAGAGAAGAGAATGAAGGCTTTGTGTCATGGGCAGTTATATCAGAAGAGAATGAAGAAAGCTTTTGATAAGAAGGTCAAACCTCATGAATTCAGAGAAGGCGACCTCGTGCTCAGGAAGATCATGTCTTTTAACGCTGATTCTAGGGGCAAGGGGACTCCCAATTTTGAAGGCTCATATGTTGTCAAGAAAGCCTTATCTGGCGGTGCATTAATTCGTGAAACTATGGATGGCGAGGAGTTCCCACGTCCCATGAATGCTTATGCAGTCAAGAAATACTTCGCCTAAAGAAATAAAAGAACAACTCACTAAGTTAAAAACCCGAAAGGGAGGCTTAGGAAAAAAGAGCGTCTCGGTAGGTCAAAAACCCGAAAAGGAGGTCTAGGCAAGAATTAGAGACATAAACAGAATAAATTTTCCCGCTAATTTGAAAACCCGCAAGGGCAGCTTAGGCAAAAAGTTAGGGACTTTCTTGGCAAGTAACTTCAACAGATAAGACTCGACCATTGAAGCAACAATCTTCTTGAATCCTCACCATACTTCAACGGAAGTTGCTACTCAGAATTTCAAAGTTGTTAGAGGGAATAGTGGTCATTGTATCTCAATGTATCTTTTCCATTATATATTACCATTTTCCGAACTTTGTAATCATCCGTGGAGTCTCTCTATTCGCAGACTACCATTCTATCAATAAAATTTGTTTTTTTACCCAGTTCTTTGTAATTCTTATTTTATTTAGCTTACAAAGACTCCATTTATTATTGACAATAATTTTCAAAGCAAAAAGATTAAATAACAAAATTATTTTTCAAAAAGAATTTACAACTTAATTTTACTTTAGATTTTGTGATTCAAGAGGAAAACAAAAGTGGTGATCCCAGGAATGGACGACCTCCAGTAATTTTGGGAAGTTTTATTTCCCTCGGAAAGGTTTTCTCAGGTCGTTTTCGCTAGTATGCGTGTGATTTTTGTATATTAAAGACGATACCAATTGGCGTAAGGTGCAGTATTGGGTTTGTGATCCCAGTGTCCCCAGTCAAGTCTTGGTTCATTTTCTTTGATTTTTGGGTTTACATGGTCTTAGGCCTCTATCCCAGATTCCCCAGCAAAGTTTTCCCTAATATGACAAAAGATCTTGTTCCCTTGGTGTGCTGGGATGGAACTTTTTGCAAAATGCCACTCTTTCTGTAGTATTGACATTATTGTTGGTATTTATTTCCCAGGAAACTAGACCAGGGAAGTATATTTTTTAAGAAGTGTTGAGAAGGTTGTCAATCCTTTGGGTTTTCACCCGCCAAATGCTGGGTTTGATTTAAAATCCACAGGAGTTTGACCTTTTTCTATGATGTTGATTTCTTGATTCCCCAGGAAGGCTATCCTAGGGCATCTTTTGTTGGAATAAGTTTGCATGATATGAAGACTCAATCCAAGATTCCCCAATGAAGGCTTCACTATTCGATATAAGTCTTTTCTCCCTATGCATGCTGAGTTGGACTCATTTGCGAAGCATCTCCTTTCGGCAGTACTTGCATTTTGTTTGATTGCCCGATAATCAGGCAAGGGTAATGTTTCATTTAAGAAGTGTTGAGGCATTTATCAACTTTTTGGGTTTTCACCCGCCAAGTGCTGGGTTTGATTTAAAATCCCCATAAGATTGATTTCTTGCTGTAATGTTTGACTTCTTAACTGCCCAAGTTGTTATCCCCATGAGGTTTCATACTTTTTCCCCAGAGAGATTGGTGCAATACTTACTCTCAATATTGAATAACGTATCTTGGTTTCCCCTCTTTGATGTGGTGTTGGCCTCCCCAATGAAGTCAGCATGAGGTCCTCAGTTGATGTTTCTATGATGAGGCGTTATCTCCTCTAGTGAAGTCTGTATGATGTTCCCCCATTGAAGTCAGCTCGAAATCCTCAGTTGATGTTTTGTCGATATGGTTCCCGTCTGCCTTATTTGAAATCAGTATTGCAATCCCCAGTAGAAGTGCGGACCGTTAAAACATTTGTTTCCCCATTGAAGTCTGAGTGCTATTCCCCCGTGAAGCTTGGAGAAGGATGCTATATCCCTGTATCTATACTATTTTGTTACCATGATTTGATTATTTCCGGATTGTGTCTTTCCCAATGAAGTTAAGCCGCGAAATAGGATTCTGTTTCCTCAGTTGGTGCTTATTTTTCTTATGGAATGTTCATCTTGGATGTGATTTAGCCGAGTGTTGATTGTGCCTGAGTTGGTTTTGCCTGGTTACTCCCAGTGTTATATGTTTGTTTTGTCAGCATATCCATGATAACACTCATACATTCATACATACATAATGTATAGTTAAATTTAGCAAATCATTGCTCATTAACATTCATTAATATTTTGTTGACATATTACCCTGTTTTGTATAGTTGTGTTGTCCTCTCTCCAATAGAGTGTTGGCCTTCAGCAGAAAGTGTATATTCTTTCAATTTCCCCACTGAGTTATCCCTCGTGGAAGATTTTTGCTTTAGCCTTCCTCAACAGCTCTTTGTCTGGATAGACTGGGTCTCCCTCTTGAGTTTATTTCTCAAAGGATGTATTTTGGTTGACTGTTTCTCTCCAGTTTATTTCTGGTTTGAATCTTTGTTTCCCAACAATATTATTACTTATGATCTCTGCAAGCTTCGAGCATTGGTTTGAGAATGTTCATTTATTTTGGCACGAGAAAACTTTTATCTCCTCAGCAGGAATATGTTGGCATGTCCCCAGGAAGTTGTATGTCTTTCCCCAGGAAGTCATGATTCATTCCCCAGGAAGTCATATTTCTTTCCCCATGAAGCCGTATTGCTTTCCCCAGAAAGTAGTTTTTTACAATCCTTCCTATAACAGCAAATAACAAGTCTCTTTATTTGAGTAACTTGTACTTCCCCGTAAAAGTCGACGTTACTTTTTTGCTATCTCCTCTATGAGCAGACAGTTTGCAGTTTATGGTCAAATTACTCCAGTGGATGGCAAGTCTTTCAATATTGCAGAGACAGTTTGTTTTGAAATCTTTGTAAGTGGTAGTCTCTTTATTTGAGACAACTTATATATTACCCTTTCCAGGCGAAATACCTTGGTTAAAGAAGAAGTTGAGACCCGTTCTAGGTGAAACGCCAGAAATTTGGAGAAACTTGTTATCTTTTTGCTACCTTAAGTGAATGTTGGTAGTTCACCGTCAGTGAACGTTGGTGCTATGATATCTTTTCTTACTACCTTCAGTGAAAGTTGGTAGTTCACCATCAGTGAAAGTTGGTGATTGTTATCTTTTTACTACCCTCAGTGAATGTTGGTAGTTCACTGTCAATGAACGTCGGTGCTATGATATTTCTTTTCTCTACCTTCAGTGGAAGTTGGTAGTTCACCATCAGTGAACAATGGTGATTTTTATCTTTTTGCTACCTTCAGTGAATGTTGGTAGTTCACCGTCAGTGAACATTGGTGCTATGACATTTCTTTTCTTACTACCTTCAGTGAAAGTTTCTAGTTCACCATCAGTGAACGTTGGTGATTGTTATCTTTTTTCTACCTTCAATGAACGTTGGTAGTTCACTGTCAGTGAATGTCGGTGCTATGATATCTTTTCTTACTACCTTCAATGAAAGTTGGTAGTTCACCATCAGTGAACGTTGGTGATTGTTATCTTTTTGCTACCTTCAGTGAACGTTGGTAGTTCACCATCAGTGGACGTTGGTGCTATGACATATTTTCTTACTACCTTCAGTGAAAGTTGGTAGTTCACCATCAGTGATAGTTGGTGATTGTTATCTTTTTTCTACCCTCAGTGAACGTTGGTAGTTCACCGTCAGTGAATGTCGGTGCTATGATGTTTCTTTTCTCTCTACCTTCAGTGAAAGTTGGTAGTTCACCATCAGTGAACGTTGGTGATTGTTATCTTTTTGCTACCTTCAGTGAACATTGGTAGTTCACCGTCAGTGAACATCGGTGCTATGATATCTTTTCTTACCACCTTCAGTGAAAGTTGGTAGTTCACCATCAGTGAAATTGGTGATTGTTATCTTTTTTCTACCCTCAGTGAACGTTGGTAGTTCATCGTCAGTGAACGACGGTGCTACGATATGTTTTCTCTCTACCTTCAGTGAAAGTTGGTAGATCACCATCAGTGAAAGTTGGTGATTGTTATCTTTTTGCTACCTTCAGTGAACGTTAGTAGTTTACCGTCAGTGCTATGATATTTCTTTTCTTACTACCTTCAGTGAAAGTTGGTAGTTCACCATTAGTGAAATTTGGTGATTGTTATCTTTTTGCTACCCTCAGTGAACGTTGGTAGTTCACCGTCAATGAACGTCGGTGCTATGATATTTCTTTTCTCTTTACCTTCAGTGAAAGTTGGTAGTTCATCGTCAGTAAACGTTGATGTTTGTCTCTCTACCTTCAATGAACGTTGGTAGTTCACCGTTAGTGAACGTCAGTGTTGTTATTCTTTTCTCTTTCTACCTTTAGTGAACGTTGATAGTTTCACCTTCAGTAAAAATTGGTGTATCCTTTGGTCTTTTACCATCCTCTATGAGTCGGGTCTTTTTGGATTCACCAATGATTTATTTTCCTGGTTGGTTTTCTCTCTTGATTATTTCCTTTGCTACATCCCCAGTGGTGTTTTGTGTCCCTTTGAAGTTGTTCATATGCATTCATACTTATAAGCATTGCATGGCATCTTAGGGCCAAAAATAGGGCTTGTTTTATATTTAAGTATCTTCGATCACGTCGACATGAAGATTTTTAACCTTTGTATCTCCGGATAGAAGAAACTTAAATAAGGGCAGATGTTGTACCCCAATTTTTGCCCCTAAGATCCCTTCACCACACCATATTGATTCAATCACAATAAGATCACATTAAGGCTTTTGGTTCTCCTCCCTATCTTTATCTTTGCTCTTTGAGGAATCACCAAGCACCTTGACTTGTTTTTATTTTGTGATCATACATCTTTTGTTTTGACTTTCCTTTTAATTAATAAAATGCAATGTTGGTTTGTCTTACTTGTTAATAATGTAGGTAAAAGCAATGTGGCTTAACAAGTTGATCCATGGGTTTATGAGTTTATTTCCATGCCCTAGTCAATAAAGCTTGAGAAATTCAAACCTCACCATTGAAGTTGTTTTGGAAGAAATGGCACGTCAAAGGTTTATTTTGGTTCACCACATTTCAAAGTTATCAAGATTGATTTAAAAGTACAAGGGGTTGATTGAAGAAGTTGTCTTGGTTGGATAAGGCCTTGTTCCCATTGGTCACAAGTGCATATTTCTGTTAATTCTCAAGATATGTAAGTTGTTTTGGTTGCTATGAGTTCTCATTATAATCTTCAACAACTTCTATCTACAAATCAAAAGTGTTGGTAGAAGAAGGTTGTTTAAAATTGTCAAAGTTCCTCAAAGCATTTTCTAGATCTAGGAGCTAGGGTTTTGAACTTCAAAGAATTATATCTTGCTCATCTTTTGGTATTTTTGAGTGATACCAAAGACATTCTTCTCTTTAAAGGGTTATTAACAAATCACTTCAAAAGTTTCAAGGAGTTTTCACGTGGAAGAAAATTAGCGATGAAGAAAGATTACATGTCCTCTAGATGAACTCCCAACTTCCCATGTGTGACTTCAAATGATCATAACTTGGTCAATTTTTATCACCTTGAGTCCATTCTTTTTTCATAATGATCTTGAGGATGTGAACTTTATTCTTTCTTTTATGTGTAAAGTGAGAAAATGGATGGAAGATGCCTTAAGGATACAAAAGATTATAGGTCATTTCATGATTTTTTGCCAACTTCAACAATTCATAACCCTCTCAATTTTTGGAGATTTTGAATGGTTCAAGTTTCAAAACATCATTCAAGAGGTCTATTTCATACCATATTTTTTAGTCAAGAGCAAATTCTAAGTGGAAGGCCATGTTTGGATGCAAAACATTATAGGTCACTTTTGAAGAAAAACTTGAAATATTTCTAAGTATGGAAAGTCAACTTCTTTTTTCCAACTTTGACTCATTGCAACTTTCAGCTCAAACATCCATTTGATTCCATTCTTTTCCCATTGCAAAGCTTGTAATCTCATCTTTCTAAATCATCAAGAACCATGCCTTAAGACCCCTTGAGTTGAGAATGCCATTGATTTGAATTTGGTAACTTGAAACTGAAGTTTCATCACAAGTCAGATTTTGAAATCTTTGTTTTGGCTTCTAATCATAAGTTTTCCACGCGTTTTTTCTTCTAATCATGTTTAGCAACTTTCCAAAGGAGTTTAGCATCATGAAACACACAATTTGGATGAGTTTTGATGCTAAACAAGTCACACTTTGTTCATGCTGCAAACCCCCACGATTTCCCTCCAAACTTCATTGTTTCACACGCTTAAGGATCCCATTCATTCTCCTATAAATAGAGGGTCACCCCCATTCATTTTCTCAAGCTTGAACAAACAAAATCACCCTGCCAAACTCAATCCATAACTCACATTTCTGCAACTTCGAAATCATTGTTCAAGCCTTTTTCAATGCATTTTTCTATCAATTCACCTTCCCTGATCTTCCCTGAAGCTAACCATACAATTACCTTCAAGAATCGCGACCTATATTGATCCATAAAAGTCCAGTTTCAGAGCTCTGCAACTTAACTTTAATAGATAGATTCCTTCACCAATTCTCTTAAACTTTGATACTATTGTGAAGTTCTCATCACCCTGGTTCTAGTCGCAACATTTGTTTTTAACTGGAAGCACGTTTTGACCATGAAATTTCAAATCCCTTTTCACAACTTCTCTTCCAAATTGCTTGAGCTACAGTTTATATAAATTTTTCGCGAAGGTGTGGTTGTCTTCGTCTTGATGAAACAAAGCAAATGGCATAGGTCTGAGTTTTTGATTTTACAGTTTGAGAGACCTGCATTTCACGTTAGCTGGAGGTTGAAGATGGCCAACATGCCATCTTCCAACAAATGATGGCATGCCATTTGTATTTTTAAAAAATCTAATTTATATTTGATTCAGTACTTTATTCAGTAATGACCATGATATGCACAATGTGCTAGATGCCTTGGATTTGATTACTAACGCGTTTTGACTCTCATCCATTGGTCCACATCTTTTTGGTTTTTATTTTATTTTCTGATTTTTATATTTAATTGTTTTAAACTTCAAACATCATAGAAAATTCATTTTAAGTCCAAAAAATCTAAACAAATTATGAAAAATATTTTTGATTTTTCTCTTTCTGATTTTTATTTTTTTACAATTTTATTTTGTGTTTTGATATTTTTCATAAATTTTCACTTTATTTGAATTGTTTTAAATGTTTAAAAATATTTTTATGCATTTTTAAATTATAAAAAAAATGGAATGATCCAATGATATTGTGACAAATATTAGTGACCTCATTTATTTTTTATTTCTGACTTTGTTATTTTTTTTAATCATTTTTGGTTTATTTTACTCATTTCTTTTAATTTTAAAAATAGTTTCTGACATTAAAAAAGTACCAAAAATTTTATAAAAATATTTGAGTTTATTTCTGATTTTTCTATGGTCCTACTTATTTTTTCTTGATTAATTTGAACATAGTTTCCTTTTTCTCTATTATTTTAATTTAAAACCATTTTTAAACCCTTATTATTTTATTTTAAAATACAATTTAATTTTTGTATATTTTCTGGCTGATCTTGGATTGAAATTTTGATTATGAACTTTATTAACATCATTGGATCCATGGTGTTAAGTTTAACTC
This sequence comes from Vicia faba, assembly GCA_948472305.1. Classification (NCBI taxonomy): domain Eukaryota; kingdom Viridiplantae; phylum Streptophyta; class Magnoliopsida; order Fabales; family Fabaceae; genus Vicia; species Vicia faba. The sequence goes on along the minus strand of OX451741.1, from coordinate 1,516,632,109 downwards.
CATAAATATGGATGAATGATTTTAATAATAGTTTGATTAAAATTTGATTCAAATGTGGTTTATTCATTTTCCCCCACCCTTCTTCATCTCATCCATTTCTTATTGCACTAAGTGTTATTGGAGCATGATCCCTATATCATGTCTCAAAACAAATGGTGCATAAATTGCTATTGACCGGCCTCAAAATAGGTGCGACTTCTATATAAGTCCACTTACGATTGCTTAACATAGCGCTAAATTTTGTCCCGATTCGAATAAATGATCATTCATGGCCCAAACCTATGTTTGCAAGCCCAAGTATATTAATTTGATCTCTTTGATCCAATAACCTTGATATTCATTGTGTGAAGGCTTTGGTTCTACCAATCCTCTAATGGATCTAAATCACTTTTGGTCAACGCGGATCACTTAAACATCGTTGATCATTAAATGGTACTTTTGAGGATTCTTAAATGGATGTTATACTTAACAAAAAGCAAATACAACTTGTTTTGTGGAGGCTTTGGTTCTACCAATCCTCTAATGAGTTCCAAATATAAGTTTCAAGATGGTCATCCAACTAACCACAAATTACTAATAATTGACTTTATTTTATGTTTTTATTTTATGCTCTTTTATTTTATGCACCATTTACTTTAGCATTTACATTTCATACTATTTTTCATCTTTGCTCACTTGAGCATTTACTTTCTTCTCATTTTTATTTTGCTCACTTGAGCTTTTCTTTTCTTTTGAAGATACCTAATAATCAACATGAACCATAAAAATATTTAATGATACTTGGACTATTTGGTTACTATCCTTGGCATTATGGAGTATTAGACTTCTTGGACTTAGGATTAGAAACCTTGGCCTATGTTGGAGACCTTATGACCTTAATTGATATTTTGTCTAGAGTTCTTGAGGTTTACCTCAAGATATTGGGTTGTTTATTTGTTTTGTGTGCAGGTTATTGTGATTACATTCTTTGCTTGTAATATGGAATTCACCCGTATACATCCGTTACTCTTCCCAATTTTTGTGAAGACTTAATACATTTGAAGTTTGGTTCTCTCAAGAGGTCTAGTATCTTTGCTTGCTTGGTTTCAATCCAAAGAATGGAAATTCTATCTTGACTCATAATGTCAAGTATTGGATTCTTGTTAGTTAGATGATTCTTCTCCTTAACTTTTACCTTATGCTTTAGGATAGTCCCTTCTTCTCCTCCCATCTTCTTTAATCACATTAATCCATCCCCATTTGTAAATTTGTACCCCATTCCCGAAAGCTCTGTAATAGCGTAGAATTTTAATTTCCGCAATTTACTGTTTTCCTTATACTGTATAGTAATTAGGTGTGCATGGCGAGATCTAAAAACAACCGCTAGATAACCTTAATCAAAGACAAATTAACTTGAATCGAACACACTTTTCACACGCGTACCTCTAGGGTAACCTCGCTTGTTTCCTCGGAAACACAATCATGTCCCTTGAATATGGGACGCTTTAGCAAAGACCCTGCGATAAAAAAGACCGTAGTCCCTCGATGTTGCCTTCGGTAAAACGATCTAGTCCCTTACGAAAATTGCTAAAGCGTCTCACATGTTGCCTTCTATGATTGTACGATTGACCCGCTGTTTCCAGTGATTTCTGGTAAACAACCGCTAGTCCTCCAAACTATCGAATAAACTTACTGACTGTTATTCAATTCCTCTGGTAACTCGCAGGATCGACTAGATTGATCCTAGGACGTGTTGGTCATTAGGGTAAATCTCATGATCGAACAGGTATTCATGGTTGGTATTTAGAGTGTTGTGTAGGTGTTTGACTTATTTCGATTTCTCTCTTAAGGATCTAAAGGTGTAATCAAAATATATGTGCGTGAATCTAAATTGCATGAATATAAAGGTTAATTGTAAATACATGTAAAAACTGCATAAAAGACAAGTAAATGACTTCGAATTATAAAAACAGTTAATGTAAAAGATACTCTGGAATGTAAAAGATTCGAATTATGAAGAAAGCGTTTAATGCAAGAAATCTGTAAAATGGTTTTAAGTAAGAATAGGCATTCGAAAGATAAAGACTTGAAGATAAAGACATGAAATGTAGAACAGTTTCTGAAATGTAAAGTGTTTGAAATGTAAAGAAAGCATTTAAATGTAAGGCATCAATGAAAAGATTTCGAATAAAAAGACTTTAAATGCAAAAAACTTGTAAATGGTATTGATACAGAGACAAAGGAAAGTACTGGAAATGATAAAGGGTTTTCATTAAATCATAAACATGTGGTGCTATCATACGTACATTGCTCTTGCATTCGTTTCCCTAGCCATGTGGTAATTTGAATGTTTACTGAGTTTTTTGTACAAATAGATATGACACTCCAAATCCTAATGCTAAGACTTCTATTTATACTACTTCAACCATAACGGTCTTGCTATAAGATTCTGCCACGTTCAGAACATGCAGAACAATGCCTCTCTCTTGTTTCCACGTGTCTTTGAATGCTCCAGTGCATATATTTCAAATTTCGAACATCCCGCTTGCATTTGAATTTCAAATGTTTTGGCACTTCTTCGCTTCGAACGCACTTCTTTAGACACAACCTTGTTATCATTTCGAGACTTCTTTAGATATGTTCCCATAATTGCCACTCGAAGCTCCAAGCTTTTATATGCTTATTCGAAACACTACTTCTGCTATTTCGAAACATGACGTTTTGTTTCATTTCGATCGAAACGTATAGTTCACTTTGCTTCTAATAATATTATCAAAATCTTCAGCCAACAAAATGCCCCTTTAAAATATGTATTTCGATCTCTCTTGAGAAATACTTATTTTAAACATATACGCAAGATTTTGATGTGACCTTCGAATCATCTTAACATTTAATGCATTTGACTCCAGTCACGTCAATCATAACACTTTTTAGATTCCTTAACCGCCTTGAACCATATCATAGTATGGTGCAGTTACAAAACAATGATTATCTTTAATCACGCCTGTTACCAATGTTAACTTTACGCCACCTCTTCATCAAACCAACCCATGATTTCCACGTATCACAACCTTATTCAGTGGATGCTTAAACTTCCACATTATAAAAACCATCCACTTAGTCTTTTTCTTTTCTTCCCACATTCTGAATCCTTTTCTCCTTACTCTCTTACCGAAACCCTAAGCTTTCAATATTTTTCCAACAATGTCTTCTTCTACTTCATCCCAACTCAAAAAGGTTTCCAAGAAGAAAGGAAAGACCGCAGGAACTATAATGGAAAGTAAGATTGTCACTCACCAAGGTCAATCTGTTATGGTTCCCCAGATGATCTCAAAGGAGAAAGAAATGCTTTATGCATCCCAGGTACTTATTCCTACCACCGCTGCTGGTAAGAGGTTAGCTTTAATGGGCCCTCTTACAGTTTTTGAAATTTTAAAAGATACCAGGAAAATTTTCCCAGTTTGCTATAGTTTCAAACCCTTGTTTAACAAAATGGACGCCCCTAAGGCAATAGAATCTTCTGGCTCAAACACCATGGAAAATCCAATCGTTCCTCCTAAGGACCCTTTCGTATTAGACTATGTAAAGAGTAATTTTAAGCCGTTTCGATCTTGCCCCACCTCCGACACTGCTTATCAAAACTGGTTCAATAAGGTAGAAGCTAAGAAATCCCAGCAATGGGAAGAATTAGGTATCTATAACTTGATTAAGCTGTCGAAGCCTAGTTTCACTTACAGCCACCCTTTGTTATTCGCGTCCCTCTATTTCTGGGACAGTACTTATAATACTTTCCATCTCCCTGGTGGAATGATTACCCCTACCTTCTTTGACATAGCGGCCATCACTGGGCTATCACCAGTAGGAGAAACATATATCCCTGACAATAAAGAACATTCGAGTATAATCGACTTCGAAGTCAAACTAGCAAGTTTTTCCAAGTTTATCAGCCACTACCATGCTGAAGGAGACAGTGTATCTGATGTAGAACACATTGCTTTCCTTACCCTATGGCTGTCAAGATATGTTTTCTGCAGTAGATCCCTACAGGTAGCCAATAGGTTTATTCCTCTAGCTAGGGATTTGCATGAGAATCGAAGAGTGTGCTTGAGCGAATTGCTGCTAGTTGACCTTTATGAAAGCCTAAGGTCAGTTGTTTCGAGTCTAAAATCTCACACCTCCAAGAATATCCTGTTAGCTGGCCCCTTTTGGTTACTTCAGCTATGGCTAAATGCCATGTTCGAACCCTCCTTGTCAACTGCCAACACCATTGATGAACAAGACCCTGAGATAACTGATAGAATAGTCGAAGGCACTAGGCTGTGAAGATTAACTCCAAATGACGACAAGGATGACTTCAAAGTCCTATTCTCAAAGTACATCATGATATTCTCTAAGAGGCATAAGTTCGAAGAGACCATGGCGCCTTTTGCTTCGAGGGCTCATGGACCTTCATGGTTCACCATGGCTCTCTCAGAAGCTGTCAAGAGCAAGGAGATTCAAGATGTATGGAGAGCCTTTTTGCTACCTAGACTCATTTCTTCAAGAATAACTCCTGCCAAGAATCAGATTTTCCTTTTCGCTTACCAACCAAATTTTGTTTCGAGACAGTTTGGCTTATGCCAACTAATTCCTGAACCCTTATTTCAAACTGAGAGTGCCATTACCTCTGGGCGAACCTTCAAGGCACGGGAAGCAAAATTACAGCAAGAACAATACCAAGGCTTTGCCCAGTTTGAGCTAATAACCTTCGAACCTACCCATCTTACAGCTAAGGGGTTTCTGGAATGGTGGACCAAGTTTTATCAAACTTATATGTTCGATACTCTTACAATTCAGCAGAAACTAACTGATGCCTTCAATGTGCAGGTACCATCCAAGAAAGGTATGTTTACTCATGCCAAAGAGATTAAAGCTTTTCAAAATTATTTCGAAACTACTTATGATCCCACACACTTGGAATCCACTGTGCATCAAGCGGCTGAGACCTTGAAGGAAAAATTCAAAGAAAAAGTTTCTAAGTTAAAACTTCCTTCAGGGTTGTCACCTGAGGATAGGTATAGGTTGGCATTCGAAATGCATCCACCTAAATTTCCTAGATTACCTACCTCAGAACTGGCTCTGGCTTGGTTTCCCCCATATCCTTGGTGGTTCACTTGCAAAGAGATGTTCAAACATCTTCAAAAGAAACCAAAGCCATATGAGACTGTGACATGGGCTCGACACTGGCTCCACGATTTCCCAGGACAACTTCGTTACGACCTTTCTGCCATGTCGATTAAATCTGATCAAGGCACAGGTGCGAATGCTTGGGAAAATCCCAAACGTTTTTCATTTTCCATATCTTTAACTTCTGCCTTAATTGTTTCGATTTTCAGCCATCAGGATAAAGACAGCTGCCTCAAAGTCGAAAGAATGGAGCGCCTCTCAAGCCTCTATCGAAACCACTGACAATGTGACTCCATCCGAAACAACAACCATTGCTGCAACAACAACAACAATACCAACAACAACCAGAGTTCCAACTCCACAGGTAATCATTTAGCCTTGATGTTTTGAATTCACTAATGTTTTATGGTTTGCATCTAACTCTTTGTTTAAATCTTTTCAGACCAACAAGCTTCCGCCTACCACTCCAAAGAAGCGAAAATCGAACACCACTGGGGAAGATCCCAAGGCTGGCGGAAACTTAGCAACTGCTTCGAAGAAGAAGCAGAAGAAGGATATTTCAAAAAGCACCGTACCAACTAGTGTCTCCGGACCTGATTCCAGGGATGCTGCTCCCTCACCCAAATCCAAAATTCCATCTTCGACCTCCAACATAATGTTGGAACGCATAACTAGTAACCTCTCTTCCGAGAGCCCACAGGTAAATTGAACTTTAAACTTTTGGAAATAATTTCTCATTACCTTGGTGCATGCTTTTAATATTCTTTCGTTCCTTGCAGAATATCTTAAATCCAGCTTCTACCACTTCAACCTCACCATCAAAAGCTGCTGCTCCACTCAACTCCTCTCCTCAAGGAGATTCCAGCAACCTTGTACAGAACAAAGGTTCCTCCAATATGGCGGTTCTGGCAGGGGCTTCTGAGCAGCAGGATGATCAAAGTACTTCCCCTCCTTTAAAAGAGACAAATGAAACACCACTTCAAGCATCTGCAGAGGATTTGCAAAGAGCTTCTCTTCAAAAGTCCCCTCTTGAAACTCTTCAAGAGGACCCAAAGGACACTCAAGCTGGAAGAGAGAAAGCTGATTCTGGCCAAAGAGACGAAGAATCTGCAGAAGAAGAGTCTGAGGAGGAGGATGCAAATGATGGTTCGACTGCTGGGACAGAGTCCAATGCAAATAGCAGCGAAAAAGAAGACATCGAAGTGGTGGACTTGGATGACGATGAAGAAGATCATGAGCACGAAACGAATGAAGGGGATGGTGACACAACCAACAAACCCATGGAGGTTGAAATGGACGTGACTCCCCTACGTGTGGAACTCCCTCAATCCTCTTTGTCTCGAATGACTGACGAGGAGCTTGCACTCCTGAGACGAAATGACCCCATTGGGTACATGAAGGCAAAGCTGGCTCAGAGGGACGTTCCACTTGCTAGGGCTGGCACAAGTTCGACTAGCTATCCTCTTCCCACAGATGAAAGAATTGTACTTCTTAATAAGATCAGGAAAACAATTCTCAATGTGGATATATTCGAAGTGCTCAAACAAGATAGCACTGCTTGCTACACTATGAAGGAGTTGCTTACAAAAGTCAACCTTGCTACGTGCTCCTTGCCAGTTAGTACTATCCTGTTCGATCTTCAGTCTTTGATGGACAACGTAACTGGTTACCTTCTCCAAGATGAATCTGCTGCCAGAAAGGTTCAAGAAAAACGTGTTGCAATGGATGCTGCTTATGAACAAGCTTCGAAACTCTCTCAAGAAGCTGAGGATCAAGCTATGCATCTAAAGCAAGCAAAAACTGATTATGAGGCTCGAGCTGAGTCCATCCTTCTCTGGGAAAGGCAGATTCAAGAACTTCAACAGAAGGTTAACGAGGCTAAAGAACAACAAATAGCCTTCGAAACCAATACTGCTGGTAACCAATTCGAAGAGCTTCTCAACCAGGGGCTTGCAGAAATGGAAACTGCAGAACAACTCAAGGGAGAAGTGGCAACCTTGGAAGGAGCCAGACGTTTCGCTCAACAGAGACTTGAATCTTTTCAAAGCACTTTCAACAGACTGAAAAATAATTCTTATTTCTGAATTTCAGTGTTTATTTGATTATAATTTGGTTTTTTATATGTAATATTCGAACAACGCCATTTTGGCATCTCAACTTGCCATTTTGGCATTCTTATAATATTTTGGTTAAGTTGTTACTATTCGAATCTCCTGCAGGCATGGCTTATATTTCTTTAAATATTTCCCATTAACCTTTAGGATTCGCTTATCATCAGCCAACTCTTCGATTTCATATGCATTGTTTGAGAATACTTTTAATATTCGAAAAGGTCCTTCCCAATGAGGTGACCATTTACCTAATGTTTTATTTTTCTTGTCCATGGGCAATATGACTTTCCAGACTAAGTCATTAATAATAAATGCTTTTTTCTTCACCCTTTTGTTATATGTCCTGGCCACCCTTTCTTTTTGTCTCATCAAGATTTCCAATGCATGTAATCTAACTTCGTCCAACTCAACTAATTCATTCATCATCATCTCCCAATATAATGCAGCTGGGATTTCATTTTGTCTTTGAATTCGAACTGATTGTAGATGAATTTCTACTGACAATACTGCATCATGACCAAATGTGAGTTGGAAAGGCGTAGTGTTAGTAGCTTCCTTAGGAGATGTTCTATAGGCCCATAGTATTTGGTCCAAAGTTTTGTGCCAGTTTCTTGGCTTTTTACCAATATGTTTCTTGATTAATCCTATTATCACTTTATTGGCTGCTTCGACTTGACCGTTTGCTTGAGCATAATATGGCATTGATGTTAACAATCTAAACCCCATTTCTTGGGCAAATTCTTGCATCTTTCTACCAGTAAACACAGAGCCTTGGTCTGTGGTTATGCTCACTGGCAATCCGAACCTATAGATAATGTGCTTCTGTATAAACTCAATAATAGCCTCTTGATCAGCAACTATTAATGGTATAGCTTCGATCCACTTGGTAAAATAATCTATTCCTACCAAGATATATTTCTGTCCTTTAGACGAAGCAGGATTTATTTCTCCTATCAAATCCAATGCCCATCCTCTAAATGGCCATGGTTTGATGATTGAATGCAACTCACTTGCAGGGGCATGTTGAATCCCTGCATGTTTCTGACATTCCTCACATCCTTTAGCAAAGTCTATACAATCTTTGAGCATGCTAGGCCAATACATGCCATATCGAAATAACAGCCATTTCATTTTATGGCCTGCTTGATGTGCCCCACATCCCCCATTGTGGAATTCTGACAATGCTAAGTATGCCTTGCTTTCTCCTAGGCATTTCAATAATACGCCCTCTTGGGTCTTTTTGAACAATTCGTTCCCCATGAGGAGATATGATAATGCTCTGTATTTTGTCTTTCTGTCCACATTCAGAGTTGGGTTTGCTAAATAACTCACCAGTGGACTTCGCGAATCTGCATCTGATAAAGTGTTTATGGCTAATATTTCGAATCCCTGTTTCTCAGCATATCCCAATTTCATACTTTCTAGATCTGATGGTGTCAATCTAGTAGCCATAACTCTACCCCTTAATTCAACTAAATCCTTAAAGTTCCTGGTAGAAACTTTATAACCCGAAGCCAACTGTGCTAAGTCATTTGCTTCTTGGTTCTCTATTCTTGGTATGTGTTGAATATCCATGTATTCAAATTTCTTTAGTAGCCTGTTGACTATGACGAAGTATATCATCAAGTTTTCCTTTATGCATTTATACTCCTTTGTAATTTGTTTGACCACTAATTCTGAGTCTCCTTTAATTTCGACTCTAGTTGCCCCCAATTCCAACAAAGCTTCAAGTCCAACAATGAGCGCTTCATACTCAGCTTCGTTGTTCGAGCAACGAGGACCATCTAATTTATACTTGAATTATGTTGGAATTCCTTCAGGAGAAATTAGAAGGACTCCAACACCACTTCCATTCCTGTGGGTCGAACCATCAAAGTACAATTTCCATGGTTGTATTTCGACGTAACTCATGACAATCTGCTCAACCAATGAATGGTCCACAATGAAGTCAGAAATCACTTGACCTTTCACAGCTTTTAAAGGCATGAAAGTCAAAGAATATTCTGTTAAGGCTAAAGCCCATTTACCAACTCTGCTATGCATTATTGGTTTTGAAAGCATGTGTTTAATGACATCGAAATGAGATGAAACATAAACATCAACAGGCTTTATATAATACTTGAGTTTCATACAAGAGAAATACAACCAGAGACATAGCTTTTCTAAATTGCTATATCTGGTCTCTGCATCATTTAGTACTCTACTTAAATAGTATATGGCTCTTTCGATACCATTGCTATCTTCTTGTGCTAACATACTACCTATACTAACTTCAGAGGCAGATATGTACAATCTCATGGGCTTCCCCCATGAAGGTGGAGATAAGATAGGAGGCTGAGAGAGGTATCTTTTTATCTTGTCAAATGCCTCCTGATGGGCTTCGTTCCATTCGAAGGCTTGGCCTTGCTTTAGACGAAGCAACGGAGAGAAAGCTTGGGTTCTTCCACTCAGGTTCGAAATGAATCTTCTGAGGAAGTTAATTTTCCCTAGCAGAGATTGGAGCTCCCTTTTTGACGTAGGTGCTTTCGTCTCCCTTATGGCTTTGGTTTTGTTCTGGTTGATTTCAATCCCTTTCTTGTGAACCACAAAACCAAGGAAATCTCCAGCCTGCACAAAAAATGCACATTTAAGGGGATTCATCTTTAAGCCATGTTTTCTCATTCGATCGAATGATTGGCTCAAATGATGCAAATGTGTTTCTGCAGATATAGATTTGATGACTATATCATCAATATACACCTGCATGAAGGTTTCAATGAAATCATGAAAAATCTAATTCATTGCCCTTTGATAAGTTGCCCCAGCGTTCTTTAAACCAAAAGGCATCACCACCCATTCGTAGGTGCCTAAGGCTCCTGGGCAATGAAATGCTGTCTTGGCAACATCTTCTTCAGCAATGAAAATCTGATTATACCCAGAGTATCCATCTAACATACTCAAGTATTCGAACCCTGCAGCAGAGTCTACTAGCATTTCTGCCACAGGCATGGAATATTCATCCTTAGGGGTTGTAGTGTTTAAATCCCTAAAGTCTATGCAAATTCTTAAAGAACCATTTTTCTTAATAACAGGTACTATATTTGCTAACCATTCGACGTACCTTGTGGTTCTGATGAATTTGCAACGCAGCAACCTTTCGATCTCAGCTTTAATCTTTGTGAGAACCGCCAGTGCGAATCTTCTGGGAGTTTGTTTGATGGGCTTCTTGCCATCTTTGATTGGCAGTCTGTGTTCGACCAACTCCCTCTTTAAACCAGGCATTTCGTCATAATCCCATGTGAAGCAATCTTTGTTTTTCTTGAGGACTTCGATTACTTCCTTCTTGAGGCCTGGGCTAAGTTTTGCACTTATATAGGTTATTCTTTTCGTTTTTCCATCCCCTAAGTTGACTTCTTCGAGTGGATCCTGTGCCAACATTTTGGCACCTGAGTCTATGGGGTCCCTTTCGAAGCCTAAGGGTTCTTTGTCGTAGATGGCATCCAACCTTTGATCCATCTCAAGCTCTTTAAAGGGTGAGCATTTCGAGCCATCCCCACTTGTTTCGTTCATCTTTACAGCTAATTTATTTATTTCAGCCTCTAAGGCCGCTTTTGATTCGTTCTCAGCCATATAGGCCGAAATCCTTTCAAAAAAGGTGGACTCAGTCATGGATAAGGTTGTCGAAGTCCCAGCCTGCTGGCCGTCTTTGTATAGTACTTTCGACTCCCTCTTCTTCACTGATTATTGTTCTATCCCAGTATAGGCCATCATGGCGAAGGGTCATGTAGTAGTGGGCGTTTCTGGTTTCGTTGATCTCATCATTTGGAACACACGGAGCAATCTTCGCCAGATGTTTATCATAATCCCTTTTGTCAACTAAATTGACTGTTGACATAAAGTAACTCTGGTCTGCTTCGATGTTTTCCACGATTCCATCATCACTCCATAGAACTAGTCGCTGATGCATTGACGAAGGAACCGCCCCTACGCCATGGATCCACTCCCTTCCCAGCAATAAGTTGTAGTTGGCCTTGGCTTCGATCACCATAAACATGGTGGGCCTACAGCTTAAGCCTATTGTCAATTCCAACTGGACCACTCCCAGTGTTTTGCCCACTTTCCCCTCATAATTGGACAGAACCATATTATGGGGCTTGATGTCTCCTTCGCGGATTTCTAATCTTTTCAGCATGAAGTGGGGTATCAAATTGACTGCAGCACCCCCATCCACTAGAACCTTATTCACACCATGGGCACCAACTCTTGCCCGAATAAATAGTGGCTTAAGATGGTTCTTCATAGCAGGTTCTGGACGTTCGAAGAACGCATTTTGCTCCTCGACAGCCCCATTGTCCATCACATAGTAGCACACAGGCCTATGCTTCATCAAGTCTGTGGTATCTTCTTCCTCATATTCATCAATTTTGGTTTCCTGTCCAAATTCACAGGGAAGCACAGATACCACGTTGCAGTTTAGGTTGAAAGAAGACTCCCCCTCCGATTCGAAGTTATTTGTTATCATATCTTCGTCTTCTTCTGGGCCTGGAGTGTATTCCTTTGGTTCATCTAGTTGCACTTCAGAGAAAAGCCTCCTATTAACTGGAGGTTTGTCTTCAGTTTGATTTTTTGGTTTGTTGGTGCTAGATTCACCTTGGTTCCTTGTTGAAGTGACCCCTTTGTTTGCCACAGCTTCCCTCTCTGCCTTTCGAATCCTTTGTTGCCTGCGCCACTGGGATCTTGACATGGGGTTCCTTCCTTTGTAGTTTTCTAATCTTACCTCTTCCCTTTTTGCTATGTTGAATTTCCTTCTGTATGTCATAGCATGGCGTGCATTTCTTTCAGTGTTTCCCCATCTGTCTTTGCCTTTGTCATTTCTGACTTTCAACCATCTGTCGGTTGGCACTTCAGCAGGGAGTTTGAAAGTCACTCTTCGAGCAGCCTCGGGGTGAGGGCTATCAGGCCTTCGTTGTTTGTGTCTGCTATCAAAACGTGGGCCCATCTGCACAGTTTCTTGATGGTTCCAGCAAGGGGCGAAGGGAATCGTTTCGAAGGCTCTGGCCATGCTTTGATCATATACAGCAGAACACCTTGGGCATATCAAGCACTTGGTTGCCCCTTTGTAGCAGCAAAACACAAATTCCAGCAAACTTTCTCCAGCCTTAGGATAACACTTGAACAACTGGTTATCCTGGCGCCAATTGTTGCCAGTTCGAGCCCTCTGTACCCTTTCGAAATTCGCAGCGATTCTCTGATTGCAGAGGATGCTGCACCTAGGGCACAGTATCATGCCTGTATCTCCCTTGTGGCATGTCATGAGGTAATCCTTGAGACTAGCATCTCCAGCGTGATTATCCTCCATTTTATACTTCTCTTTTTCTAAGTATTTTTCTACCTCCTCCATCTCATAGTGAGGTCTTTCCATGTCCACCATGTTTACCTCAACATCCTCCCCTCCAGCTTCATTATCTCCCCATCCTGTGGGTTTTATATCTTCAATGTGGACCTTCGAACTCTCTGGGGCAGAATATTTGACCAAATAGTCAAATTTTCCACTGGGTTCCCCTAGAGTGTCCCATATTTCCTTCTGAGGGGAAGTTGGCTTCGCGATTTGGACTTTCTCCAATTCCAGCCTCAGGCCTTCAGTGACCTGTGTAAGTTCTTGGTTTTGACTCTCCTGGCCTTCAGTAGCCTGGATTTCTTTTGCAACGACTAAGGGTGCTGCTTCAATCGAAGTCTCTGGTAGCTTCTGGACGTCTTCAGTGACCTCCTTATCGACTTCGACCATCACCCAGCTTTCATTTCCAGTACCTTTCTCTCCTGTTGGGACATCACTTTGGTCAGCTTCCACCATGTTAATCTCTCCAATGCATGCAGGCTCGGAGTAGTTGGTGTCTGCGACGTCCAAGGGATCTTCGTCCACTTTCATCTTTGCTTTATCAGCAAACTTCAGTCTGCCATCTTTGATTGCATTCTGAATTAGGTCCCTGAAAAGAAAACACTGTGAGGTTTTGTGGCCTAGGAAACTATGATATTTGCAAAATCCTCTCTTCTTTCTTTGATCTAAAGGAGGTATTTTGACATTTGATGGCACAATGAGTTGGCCATCTTTGACAAGTAAATCAAAAATCTCATCACATTTAGTGACATCAAAGGTATAAACCTTCTTTGGGAATTTGTCACTTTTCTCATTTTCAACAATCTCTTTCCCTTTTGTGGGAACTAATAATTTGCAGGAGTAAGGTGGTGCCTGTTTCAATTCAGCAAGGTCGATTTCGACCTCTTCGAATTCGAATTCAGGATAATCTTCTGCTTCCTCAGTTCCAACATAGGAGATCCTTTCTTTCTTGTTATTCTTAAAGACTCTGGCCTTTTCGGCCTTTAGCCTTTCGACCTGTCGAACCCTATCGGCTAACTGAGCCATGTCCCTCAAATATTGAGTGTCTAGTTTCTTTCAAATAGAGTAATCCAAGCCACCAGCGGCCATTTCGACTAACTCATGTTCAGGCACTACTGTGTAACATCTGAATTTCAAAAGCCTAAATCTATTCAGATAATCATCTATGGGTTCTGTGAATTTTCTCTTGACACTGGCTAATTCCTTCAAGCTTATTTTCGACTGTCCCATGTAAAACTGTTCATGGAATAATCTCTCCAAAAGAGCCCAAGTATCAACGGACCCAGGAGGCAAAGTGGTGAACCACGTGAAGGCATTTTTAGTTAAGGAACTTGGGAAATATTTGATCCTGAGATCTTCATTATTGGCTATATCTCCCGCTTCAGTTAGATATCTGGCTATATGTTCGACTGTTGACTCATTGGTATCCCCAGCGAACTTTGTAAATTTAGGGACTTTATATCCCCTTGGTAAATCAGTGTGCATTATGCAATCTAGTATAGGGGAAGCATAATTTGGCCTTCTCATTCCTGTGTTGAGGCCATTCTGGGCCATGACTCTCTCTATCATGGTGGTTAAATTGTTTTCTGCCAAGATGTTATCGTTTCGAATTCTATGAACGACAGCATCAGCATCTTGATTTCGACCCACCATGACAACCCCCCTAGGTTGTTCTTCTCGAAACTCTGGGACTTCCAGCCTTTCGACCCTTGCCCCTGGTTCCATAATTTCTCTTTGTGGGCCTGGGATTATTGGGGCTTCTAGCCTTTGTGCCCTTGCCCCCAAGTTAACTTCTTCTCTAGGTGGTCTATAGATTGGGTCGTTAGCAACTTGTTCCATAACAGGCATGTTTGCTCGAACCCCCGCCTGATTCTGCCTACGCCTATCTGGGGGAGCAAAGAAATCTGCTATTCGACTCATGTTATCTGCGTTTTCTCTGTTTGTCACAGTCACATTTTATACTATTGGGGCAAATATTTCCTGCATAGTTTATGCTAATACCCCTATCATATTATGGTTACTGTCATCCATCAATTGCCTAAAGGCTAACTGGTTTTCCATGGTTAAAATAGGCATTGTGCTATAACCCACTGACCCTTGGTTATTTGTCATAAACTGATTCGCCCCAGACCCAGACCCTAATTGTGGTGATGAATTCGATGTGGAATTGTGTAAGCCTGCCATAAAAGATGTTGGCATTCCATAAGAGGAGTTTCTGGTTCTATTACCATCGAAACCGGGTGGTCTAGTTAGTGGAGTGGCGAAATGGGTTTGTGTTCCTGATGGTGGAACGAATCCCCCAGGATAACCAATGGTTCCAGTATTTCCTAAGATCGAACTATTAGTTGATATGCCACTTACTCCATTAGTGGCTATATTACTGGTCGAAGATGCAACAGACTGTGCATTCGAAGGGATCACATTAGATGTTCCCATCGAAGCGGACACATTAGTGCCTGTTGTATGTGGGGAATTTTGTTCCCCTTGTTGATTGTCAGAATTAGACATCTTGTTCAAACGTTTTCTTCTGGATAAGGGTTGGTTGCTGTTGGTTATTTTACCACTTCTTAGGTTCATAAAACAACAAACTTCTTAGGTTCCAACGTTTTTATAGTGATTATGTCTCAACAATCTTTATTTCTAATGTCCAACGATTGGGTCCCACCAGGTGTGCCAATTTGTTTCCAATGATTTCTGGTAAACAACCGCTAGTCCTCCAAACTATCGAATAAACTTACTGACTATTATTCAATTCCTCTGGTAACTCGCAGGATCGACTAGATTGATCCTAGGACGTGTTGGTCATTAGGGTAACTCTCATGATCGAACAGGTATTCATGGTTGGTATTTAGAGTGTTGTGTAGGTGTTTGACTTATTTCGATTTCTCTCTTAAGGATCTAAAGGTGTAATCAAAATATATGTGCGTGAATCTAAATTGCATGAATATAAAGGTTAATTGTAAAGACATGTAAAACTTGCATAAAAGACAAGTAAATGACTTCGAATTATAAAAACAGTTAATGTAAAAGATACTCTGGAATGTAAAAGATTCGAATCATGAAGAAAGCGTTTAATGCAAGAAATCTGTAAAATGGTTTTAAGTAAGAATAGGCGTTCGAAGGATAAAAACATGAAGATAAAGACATGAAATGTATAACAGTTTCTGAAATGTAAAGTGTTTGAAATGTAAAGAAAGCATTTAAATGTAAGGCATCAATGAAAAGATTTCGAATAAAAAGACTTTAAATGAAAAAAACTTGTAAATGGTATTGATACAGAGACAAAGGAAAGTACTGGAAATGATAAAGGGTTTTCATTAAATCATAAACATGTGGTGCTATCATACGTACATTGCTCTTGCATTCGTTTCCCTAGCCATGTGGTAATTTGAATGTTTACTGAGTTTTTTGTACAAATAGATATGACACTCCAAATCCTAATGCTAAGACTTCTATTTATACTACTTCGACCATAACGGTCTTGCTATAAGATTCTGCCACGTTCAGAACATGCAGAACAATGCCTCTCTCTTGTTTCCACGTGTCTTTGAATGCTCCAGCGCATATATTTCAAATTTCGAACATCCCGCTTGCATTTGAATTTCAAATGTTTTGGCACTTCTTCGCTTCGAACGCACTTCTTTAGACACAGCCTTGTTATCATTTCGAGACTTCTTTAGATATGTTCCCATAATTGCCACTCGAAGCTCCAAGCTTTGATATGCTCATTCGAAACACTACTTCTGCTATTTCGAAACATGACATTTTGTTTCATTTCGATCGAAACGTATAGTTCACTTTGCTTCTAATAATATTATCAAAATCTTCAGCCAACACCCGCGCCTGTACCTTTAAATCCAACGACGGGGCTTCTTACCAAATCAATGGTAAGATAGCCACATCTAAAGGAGGAGGAAAAGAACATCTAAGACCTTTTGAGTAGGTAGATTCGCTCCTAGTTGCTCGCTTGCTCATAATAAAAAAAATCATATTTACACCAACACTTTCATCTTGAAACATTTTCCAAAGACAAACACTTTGAGTGCATTCTTATAGAAACGAGAGCCATTACAAAGAAGACACCTTTTCAAAATCACTTTCAAAAACACATTCCACAAATACCTCTTTGAACTATTTTCGAAACAACACTTTGGACGCGTTCTTATAGAAACGAGAACCATTACAAAGACATTTTCAAAATACTTTCAAAACCCACACCACAAGCACATTCAAACAAAATCAAGTGATCTAGCAAGCAACTAAGAGCCCATAGATAACTACGGATGAAAAGGGTGCTAATATCTTCCCTTTTCATAATCTACCCCCCGAACTCAGAAAACATCTTTAAAGGTCTTTCCTGTTCTTTTCAACCTCTCCTTTTGGATAAAAGAAAAGTCGGTGGCGACTCTTGATATCCATGCAATTGCGGTCAAATGCAAAACAACCAAGTCAGTTCTCCCACCGTGTTACAGAACTGGAGACTCTGCTAGGGATAAACTTAAAAGTGGGGTTACCTTAGGGCTAGATCACCTTTACTTGCTTTCTTTGTTTGACTTGTATGCTTTACATTTTGGTTCTTTGTTTGGGCTTAAATCCTCTACCCGGATTTGGGATACCTTATAGGTAAGTAGAAATACATTGTGGAAACTGTGCGGGGTATACCGACATGGTCCAAGCAATATCTACATTAGTATGACATATTTGTGGGTACCGTTAGCCCTTGAGTAGTCAAGGAGAATACTGGGCCGCTGAGTGATGTCATGAAGCACTAACTGGCTTTTAGAACCTTTATTTGACCAACTTGGCCATTAGGACGTAGTGAGATGACCGACTTTGGTGCAGTCCGAAGTTGGTAGATACTCGATACTACACTCATTGAGGTTTGGCTTTTTGGGATATTTCGGTCGCCGTGAAAGAGGCTTGTGCTGAAACAATGCCCGAGAAGACAAATCAGTGATATTGAGATCCCTTAGAACCCCGTTACTATTACTAGGACAGGTTGAACCAACTAAACTTCAAGAGGGTACTTACTTATAAAACCTCATGCAAGCCTAAACCTAAGGATTTGTTTAATTTAACTTGTGCATATGCTTGTACATAACATCACAACATCATACCATATAATTTTAGACTAACCATTTCAAGGATTTTGAGATTCATCTTTGTTCTGTTTTGTAGGATATGACTCCCACTCGCAGGAACACAATCCAAGTTAACCTTGTACGAGTACCTTTTTAGCTCAAGGATTTAGCATTGAGGGTCCCCGAGAATTCTCTGTTCTGCAAAAGACATGGATGACTTCTCAACTTGGTTACCTCGAGCTTTGATGAAGATATGATGAAGGTGCTTTTCCAGTTCTTTGACCCGTTGCACCATTTATTTACCTTCCCCGATTACCAGCTTGTACCAACTATGGAAGAGTTCTCTTAGCTCTTGGGAATTCTTATCCTCGATCAACTACCTTTCAACGGTACCGAAAGAGACCCAAGCCATGAAGAGGTTTCCCGAGCTTTGCACTTGCAACAATCCAACGTCACGGCTAATTGAGAAACAAGAAGTGGTGTCAAAGGGTTCTTAGCCAAGTTCTTATTAGAAAAAGCTCAAGACTGTTGGAACAACCTGAATTTACAAGCTTTCAAAGAAATTTTGGCTCTTCTCATCTATGGGTTGGTACTATTTCCAAATCCTGACCAACTTATAAATATGAATGCTATCAAAATATTTTTATCTCACAATCCGGTGCCTACTTTGTTGGGAGATATCTTGCATTCTCTCCACAGTCGCACCATGAGGAGAAAAGGAACCCTCATGTGTTATACTCCTTTGTTGGATAAATGGTTTGTTTCGCATCTTCCCCGATCCATTGTGAAGAATGAGCAAGGTTTGAGGTGGTCCAATAGGCTAATGTCACTCAGGAATTTGGATATCCACTGGTGTTCTTGATCCTTGGAGGACATTACTATCATCGATCGTTGTGGGGAATTCCCTAATGTTCCTCTGCTTGGCATTAGGGGAGGCATCACTTATAACCCTTTCTTAGCTCTACGATAGTTTGGGTACGCACGAAGAGATGGTCCACATGACGCGCTCATCTAAGGTGTAGTTTTCGACTATGAAAGTAACAATCAAGACTACTGTTAGAGGTTTATACGAGCCTGGAGGAGGGTAAGCAAGGTGGACAATAGGACATTGGGGAACAAGAATCCATTCCCCTTGAGCCTTACGTTAGGTGGGTATGGGCTCGTGCTCAGAGTCTCACAATGCCTTACCCCTCCATTCTCCCAGTTATCATAGAGCTTGTTGTTGAAGGAGATATCCCATACACTGCCATTCATCCTAACATGCCCACCTCTCTCGAAGACTTACAAAGGGATTGGATACAACTTAAGGAATAACAAGACACTTTAGAAGCCCAATTCTACGCCAGCGAGAAGAAAGTTCTAGAACTCACCAAGCAACTTCATGAAGAGCGGAGTCTGAACGCCTACATCGCACCAAAGAGGATGCGTTCAACTTTTTTGTCTTAGGAGTTTTTGTATTTTATTTCTTTCATTGTAAGCCCAAAGAGGCATGATGTACTCAAACTTGGATTTATTAATATAATGTGTGTTCCCTAAGCAAATTTAAATCTCTAATTTCCTTGAAATCATTCGCATATGCATCTTCATTCTTCATAACACAAACATGTTTCTTACAACAGGTCTCCTTATCTTTATACTGTTTATTTCAGTGAGATGGATATTGAACAGACAATAAAAGATCTTCAGGCACAGAATGCCAAGTTTTAACAAATGTTCTTGACTCTGGAAAAAGGACAAGAGGAGTTGAAAATTCTGCTGATCAAAGAAAAGAAGAAGAAAGCGAAGAAATCAACCAGTGTTTTGAATCTAGGAAGAAGGTTCAAAGGACCAGCCAGGAGGACTCTAGACTTTGCAACATCATCGGGTGAAAGGGATAATCAAGAAGGGAAAAACAAGGAAGTGACTGACCCTCTAGAATCTGAAGAGGAAGAAGAGGCCGACTACTCTGAAGAGCATTATCCTCCAGATGACGACAAATACAAACAATTGGAAGACCGCCTCAATGCTATGGAGATCCAGAAGGTACCCGGGTTGGATTTTAAAGATCTAGGACTTGTCTCAGGGGTTGTCATACCACAAAAGTTCAAGGTTCTTACTTTTTCTAAATATGACGGTGTCTCTCGTCCAAAGCTGCATTTGAGATCATACGTCAGGAAAATTCAACCCCATACTGCGGATAGGAATCTATGGGTACATTTATTCCAAGAAAGCTTGCCAGGAACACAGTTGGATTGGTTCTATCAGTTGGAAGGGACCAACATCCGCAATTGGGAGGCTTTGGCGGCCACTTTTTACAAACAATACCAGTATAATGCTGACTTAGCTCCAACACGGACACAATTGCAAGGCATGTCTATGGGTACATGTGAAGGTTTCAAAACCTATGCTCAAAAATGGAGAGATCTCGCGAGAAGGGTCCAACCCCCTCTATCTGACAGAGAATTGGTGGATATGTTCTTAGGCATGCTATTTGGTCCATTCTTCAAACACTTGATCGGAAGCTCCTCGGCTGGGTTTACCGAATTAATCATGACCGGTGAACGGGTAGAAGCGGGTATAAAAAGTGGAAAAATTCAAAGAGATGCATCCTCGAGCGCGATAAAGAAGCCTTTTACTGGAAAGAAGGAGGTCAGTGTTGCATATGACCATAGGAATCAGGACAGAACTGAACACCGTCCAACGATAGGGGCTGTCATGATCTCTAAGCCTGCACCTACTCAACAAAGGAACAATCAGTCTAGAACGGAAAGGTCGGAAATATATTTTACCCGGATAAATATGACGCTGTCTCAAGTCTTGTCGCATTTGTTGAAATCTAATATGGTAACCTTGCGGGAAGCTCCGAAGAATCCCAACACTGCCTCTCCCCGTTATAACCCAAATGCTCATTATGCTTACCATTCAGAAAGTCCAGGTCATGATACAAACGATTGATGGGCTTTGAAAAACAAGGTGCAAGACCTTCTCAAGAAAGAGGAAATTGAATTTGACGCTTCTGAGATCCCAAATGTTATCATTGCTCCTATGCCCAAGCACGACCGTGGTGTTAATGCTGTTGAAGATGATGTGTTTGTTACTGTTGTTGATGAACTTGTTACTCCTCTCCTAACCATCAAAAGGAACCTATTGAAGGCCGGTTTATTTCCGGGCTATGGCGAAGGCTGCCACCTCTGTTTATCTCTATCGACTGGTTGTCATTTATTGAAGGTAGGTGTCCAGCGCCTGATGGATGACAAATAGATTTTGTTTGAAAAGAATCCCGTTCCAACCATTTCTTACAAGGATGTTTCAATAATAACCATTTCCTCCAATCCTCCCAGGGTCTCCACCAAAAGACCCGTTTGGATTACATCTGTTCCGAAGGTGAATCCACTGATAATTACTATGCCAGGGCCAATCCCACACTCCTTTGATAGTACTGTTCCCTGGAACTATGGGGGTGACGTCTACTACCACGGTGTCAAGCAATATTGGCTGGTTGATGAAGACCCGGTTTTTGAGAAGGCTGACCCCAACATTGGCAACATTGTCGGAACCAGCAAAATAACCAGAAGTGGAAGAGTGTTCTTCCCTGAGATTTCTCCTCCAAAAGATGTTACTGGTCCCATGATCATTCCTGCTTTTGTTCCTGCTGATACTACTACTATAGTTCCTATGATTACCCCTGCTAACACCCCTATCATCGAGTCGACTGAGACTCGGGGCAAAGTAATTTTGGTTGAGCCTGTCTGGAAGAAGGCGCAACCAGTATCTATCCCAGAGGCTTCCAAGAAAGAGATGGAAGAAATTCTGAAAATTATAAAGAGAAGCGACTATAATGTATTCGAACAACTAGGCATACCCCTTCAAAGATTTCTATGCTAGCTTTACTGTTATGCTCCGAAGCTCATACGAAGGCCTTGGTGAAATTTCTTAAAACTGCCCATGTGCCACAGGAAACCTCTACTGACCAATTCGAAGATTGTGTGGCTAGTTTGACAGCTAATAACGATTTCGACTTTTCTGATGTTGATCTGACACCTAGAGGGAGGAAACACAATGATGCGTTGCATGTCTCTATCGAATGCAGGGGCACCACTTTGGCCCATGTCCTGGTAGATATTGGTTCATCATTAAATGTGCTGCCTAAGAAGGCTCTGGATAGACTAGACTGTGAAGGTTTGACCTTAAAACCCAGCAACATAGTGGTAAGGACCTTCGATGGTTCAAAGATAATGGTGCACAGGGAGGTGGACATCCCCATCAAAGTTAGAACTCAGACCTTCGATTCAACTTTCTATGTGATGGATATTCGCCATTTCTATTCCTGTTTATTGGGCCGACCTTGGATTCATGACGTTGGTGCCGTCACCTCTACATTACATCAGATGTTGAAGTACCCAATCAAGGGAAAAATCATCACTGTCCATGGAGAGGAGGAATATATGGTCAGTCACCTGAACTCCTTCAGGTATGTGGAAATGGATGGTGAATTCATCGAAACTTCATGCCAGCATTTCGAGGAAGTCCCACAAACAGTTGCAGCAACCAAGACTGTTTCCAAAGTCCGAAGATTACCAGACCTCCGCTAAAGATGGCTTCTCTGAAAGATACCAAGGCAGTAGTCGAAGAAGGTGGATGTACCATTTGGGGCCAACTTCTGGATATTCCCTACAAATATGACAATTTTGGTTTGGGTTTTACTTCAGGAGCCCAGAAAGCTGTTCGTCTTGCGGATCAGCAACCATGGAGTCAACGCAGTGGAAGATAGTGATGACAGTTGTGACCTGGAAGAATGGATTTTTCCAACTATCAGCGGAGGACTCAACAACTGGGAAGCCAAATAATTTGTCCCTATTACTTTTATCCAACAGTAATTGTCTTTAAATTTTTGTCGGACTTGTAATAATTAAACAATTTAGACTTTAAAACCTTGTGTCTTACCCCAGGCACAACGGTCCATTTGTGAGGGTTGTTACTTAATTTTCATATGTCATCAATAAATCATGGACGTTTTTGCATGCAAATTTTACGCTCTTTGTTCTTCTTTTTCTACATTTTTATTTTTTCAAAGATATCTATGCTCTTACACATAATCACATATCAAAATGCAGATCCACATCCACTAAGGATCCCATGGGTAACGATTATGCTATGGCCCTTTGTGACTTTGAAAATCCGATCTACCAAGCCGAAGACGAAGGTGAGGAAGATTATGAGGTCCCATGGGAACTAGCCAGGTTACTACAACATGAAGAAAGGACCATACAGCCCCACGAAGAGCCAATTGACACAATTAACTTAAGTATCGAAGAGGACAAGAAAGAAGTAAAGGTGGGTGCCAATCTGGAACCTAGTGTCAAGAAGCGCTTAACTCAGTTGCTACATGACTATGTTGAGGTTTTTGACTGGTCATACAAAGACATGCCAGGACCCGACGCTGATATCGTGGTCCATCGTCTGCTGATAAAAGAAGACTGCCCTCCGGTAAAATAGAAAGTTCGTCGCATGCGGTCAGAAATGTCAGAGAAGATCAAGACTGAAGTCATGAAGCAGTTAAACATCAGATTCTTAGCTGTCACCTCCTATCCATAATGGGTCGCCGATGTTTTTCCGGTTCCTAAAAAGGACGGTAAAGTACACATGTGTATGGATTACAGAGACTTGAATAGGGTAAGCCCTAAGGATGATTTCTCGCTTCCCCATATCGATATTCTGGTTGACAACACCGCATAGCATAAATTATTATCCTTCATGGATGGTTTCTCCAGGTATAACCAAATCAAAATAGCACCGGAGGATATGGAGAAAACGACCTTCGTCATACAGTGGGGTACGTTTTGTTACAAAGTTATGCCATTCGGGTTGAAGAACTCTGAGGAAACTTATCAGCGTGCCATGATAGCTCTGTTTCATGATATGATCCATCACGAGATAGAGGTCTACGTGGATGACATGATAGCCAGATCTCAAACTGAAGAGGAACACCTCGACCATTTACAGAAACTGTTTGAAATACTGAAGAAATACAAACTAAGGTTGAACCTGAGTAAATGCACATTTGGAGTGAGGTCCAGTAAACTCCTAGGCTTCATTGTCAGCAGTAAAGGTATCGAAGTGGATCCTGCAAAGGCAAAAGCAATACAAGAAATGCCTGCTCCTCGCACTGAGAAGGAAGTCAGAGGATTCTTAGGACGACTAAACTACATCTCCAAATTCATTTTCCACCTAACCGCTACTTGCGAACCAATCTTCAAATTACTGAAGAAAGATCAAGTGTTGGATTGGAACGACAACTGCCAGGCTGCCTTCGACAAGATCAAAGATTACCTTTAAGAGCCTCCTGTTTTGATGCCGCCAGTCGAGGGATGACCTTTGATCATGTATCTAACTGTCTTGGAAAATTCAATGGGGTGTGTGCTGGGGAAGCATGACGAGTCTGGCCGAAAAGATCATGCAATATACTACCTGAGCAAAAAGTTTACCGACTGTGAAACTAGATGTTCACTGCTCAAGAAAACTTGCTACGCTCTAGCATGGGCTGCTCGCCGGCTAAGACAGTATATGTTAACCCATACTACCTTTTTGATATCCAAGATGGATCCAATTAAATACATATTCGATAAGCCCTCCCTCTCTAGAAGAATAGCAAGATGACCGATGATCCTGATTGAATATGACATTCAATACACTACCCAAAAAGCAATAAAGGGCAGTGTGCTAGCCGATCACCTTGCTCATCAGGATGTGGATGACTACCAGTCCATGAAATTCGAGTTCCCAGATGAAGACATCATGTTGGTAAACAATTGTGAAGAACTCAGACCATATGACGGACCTGAACAAGGATCTCGATGGACCTTGGTTTTTGGCGGAGCTTCCAACGCACTCGACAACAACATAGGCGCTGCAATCATATCCCCTGAAGGATGTCATACTCCCTTCACCGCGATGATTTGTTTCAACTGTACCAATACTATGGCAGAATATGAAGCGTGTATTATGGGTCTCAAAGCTGCCATAGATTTGGGAATCAAGTCCTTAAAGGTATTTGAAGATTCAGCCTTAGTCATCAGTCAGATCAAAGGAGAATGAGACACGAAGCATCCTAATCTCATCCCTTACAAAGAACATGTGTTGACATTAATCCCACATTTTGAGGAAATTACCTTTGAGCATTTTCCACGAGAGGAAAATCAACTAGCGGACGCGCTAGCCACTATGTCATCCATGTTTAAAATCAGGTGGGATAACGAGGCTCCCCAGATCACCATTGAACAGATGGATGAACCAACTTACTGTTACAAGATCGATACTGAAGAAGTAGTGGACAAGCCTTGGTTTCATGAAGTTAAGAGGTATCTCAAGGCCCAAGAGTATCCGGAGGGAGCTTCAGTCAATGATAAGAAGTTCTTGAGAAGATTTTCTGCTAAATTCTTTCTTAGTAGCAAAATCCTCTATAAGCGCAACCACGACTCTACTTTGCTTCGTTGCGTAGACCAGAGTGAGGCAGAAAAGATCATGGCTGATTTACACGAAGGTACCTTTGGCACTCATTCTAGTGGACACACGATGGCTAAAAATATCCTACGGGCAGGATACTACTAGTCCATCATGGAAGAGGATTACTATCAACATTCACGAACTTGTCACAAGTGCCAGATCTATGCTGACAAAGTACATGTGCCTCTGGTTCCTCTAAACATCCTGACTGCTCCTTGGCCCTTCGCAATGTGGGGTATTGACATGATTGGAGAGATCAAACCCACAACTTCTAATGGACACCGCTTCATCTTGGTTGCCATTGATTACTTCACGAAGTGGGTCGAGGCAGCTTCATTCGCTTCTGTTACCAAGAACGTTGTGGCCTGGTTCATCAAACAGAATCTCATATGTCGGTACGGTATCCCGGAGAGAATCATCACATATAATAGTACCAATCTCAATAATACTATGATTACCGTACTATGCACGCAATTCAAGATCTAGCACCATAACTCTTCTCCTTACCGGCTGGAGATGAATGACGCTGTAGAAGCCACAAATAAAAACACAAAGAAGATCATACAAAAAATGATAGTGACCTACAAGGACTGGCATGAGATGTTACCATTTACTCTCCATGATTACTGTACCACGGCGCACACGTCAACATGGGCAACTCCTTTCTCTTTGGTATACAGTATGGAAGCTGTCCTACCAATTGAAGCCCAAATACCTTCTTTGAGAATCATAAAAGATGCAGGGTTGAATGAAGATGAATGGATTCAAACTCGACTTGACCAGTTAAACTTGATTGACGAGAAGAGGCTTGCAGCTGTCTGTCATGGTCAGATGGACCAAAAACATATGATCAAAGCTTTTAACAAGAAGGTCAGACGTCAAGTATATCAGGTTGGTGACTTGGTAATCGAGCGTATCATATTGCCACAAGGTGATCCCAGGGGAAAATGGACTCCTACATACGAAGGACCATTTATGATCAAAAACATATTCTCTGGTGGAGCAATGATCTTAAGCACCATGGATGGTGACGACCTTCCGCACCCTGTAAACGTGGACATAGTTAAAAGATACTACACATGAATAAAGACCTGCTAGATCGACTGGCCTAGGCAAAAATTAGGGCATCCCAGAAAACCAAAAGGGTTCGGGCAAAAATTAGGGATAAAATACAAAAAAAATCTGTACACCCGGAAAGCTGAAAACCTAAAAGGGCGGCTTGAGCAAAAAAGGGTATCCCGGTGGACTGAAAACCCGAAAGAGTGGTCCAGGCAAAAGTTAGGGATTGAAAGCGTATGACTATGTCCCATTGGATCACCTTACGGACAACCTTTAGTATCGACTGACAAACTCAAACAGTTCTAATCAATCCAATCGGCTTTAGACAAAGTAGCAGGTGGATGAGACGCTCAGAGACACGAAGGCTATAGCAGAGTGGGAACCCCATGGGATTATTTCACATAGCTATCTTTTATTTGTATCAGTTTTCATTTTCTACAATAACATTCTCTTACTAGGATGTTCGTCTCTTTGTACACAAATACTTATTCAAGTTAATACAAAGATATTCCTTTAAAAGTGCAAAGCTATATGTTTTTCTTTTATTTCCCTGTTTTGTTTACAAAAAAGTCCAATGATTATTTTTGAACATATGCATTTGAACGTGATTACTGTTTATAAATGAGCGCAAGAAAAGAAGGAACAGAAAACAGAAAGACAATTACTAATGGCTTTAAGAAATAGGATAATATCTATAGGCCATTCCATAAAATCCCCGCAGGTACTTTTTCCAGCAAGAGCGGAAGCAAGGACATCCTACTATAGGATCACTAACGTATCTCCAATATTCATCCTAATGGTATCAGGTGCCCTCACATTCTCGATGGAGCAAAACTTTCGGTTACCGTTCCAAAGATTCCCCAGTGAAAGTCGCCCAGTGTCTCAGGATTCCCCAGCAGAATTTCACGAAGTCCACAAGCAATGCACGAAGTTTCCCTTCCCCAACAGAGTTTATTTCTCTAATTATGGAAACCCATCCATCAACACTTCAATTTCAACAAAATATGAAGACTTACACCCCGATCCCCAGCAGCAGTCAGGGACTTATTTTCCATAATCCAATAACACTACAATAGAACAATTATTATGTTCATACATTGAATTCATACGTCATATCATTGACAACAAAAATACGTATAGCACAATCTCATGCCATGCATTTTCATACATCATGGCATCGCATACAACTAACTCTTCACCTTTTCAGGAAAGATCAATCAACAAGAAATTATCACAACAAATTTTCGACAGGACAACTATTTGTAGACAAATCAATTGCAGATCAATTCTCGAGAAAGGATTGGTTGACCATCTACATAACAAATATTTCCTTCAGACCCCTGCTGGTCTAGTTTAAATCTCTCAACTGTTTATTCTGTTTCTTTCCCACATATATCTTCTCTAGTTCAAATAAGTCGCTTCAAGATTTATTCTGATTCTTCTCCAGACCCCTGCTAGTTCAGTTTGAATCTCAACGGTTTATTCTGATTCTTTCCCGCAAACATCTTCTCTGGTTCAGATAAATCACTCCTAGATTTATTCTGATTCTTCTCCAGACCCCTGTTGGTTCACTTTGAATCTCTCAACAGTTTATTCTGATTCTTTCCCGCAAACATCTTCTCTGGTTCAGATAAATCGCTCCAAGATTTATTCTAATTCTTATCCAGACCCCTGTTGGTTCAGTTTAAATCTCTCAATGGTTTATCCTTATTCTTTCCTAGTAGACACTTTCTCTGGTTCAGATAAATCGCTCAAAGATCTATTCTGATTCTCTCCAGTTAAAGAATACCCAAGACCTCTTTTGGTTCAGTCTAAACCTCTCAATGGTTTATCCTGATACTTTCCAAATAGAATTTGTCTCCGGTTTAGATAAATCTCTCCAAGATTTATTCCGATCCTTTCTAGTCAAACAACATGCAAGACTTCTGCTAGTTTCAATTTAAATCGACCAAAGGTTTATTCTGATTCTTTTCCAGTTGAAGTCAAGTTCAGACTTAGTCCAATTTCTATCAACAATCACCTTTGGATGGCATCTATAAGCCCATCTCCGACAACTCTCTATCATTTCTCCAAATGGCATCTTTAAGCCCATTCCCTACACAATCAACCAACACATCACCGAGTACAAATTTCTCGGCACTCTAGTGTTCAATCATCTTCCACTTTCAAGCTACGAACGACAAACATGCCGATCTCACTTTTCAAGTTTAAGAAGATTGAACAGGGACAACTGTTGTACCCCAAAATTTGCCCTCCCATTTTTCATACAATCTACTATCCTAGGGTTTCTAGAATACTCAATTTGGCTCAAAAGTTGATCAGACAAATTCTCTTCCTAGGAAGTAAGTCAACAATTAGGGTTTGTTATTTCCCAAAGAAAACTGAGTCTCCAAGGTTTCAAATGGTATTCATATATCTCCATGTCTCCTCAAGGATGTTCGTGCTAAGTTTCAAACCTCACATTGTAAGTTTGCTCAATAAAGGGTTTAGATGACTGAATATGACTCCATTGACCTAAAAGTCGACCTTTTGCGAGACCAAGTTCAAGCGATTGTAACTTCTTCATTATTAGATATTTTTAGCGGTTCTTCTGGCGTATGACTTTCCTTAATGTTATCTCCAATTTCTATTTACAAATCAAGAGCTGATTACGTGTGAAGGATCACCAAAATTCGAATACTTTAGAGGTCGCTTTATGGACTTTGACCTAATCTTAAGTAACCGTCGTCTGATTTCTAGGAAATGTGATTTCCTTAAATTACAATATCTTGAGACGGTTATTTCTGCATATGGTCATAAGTGATGTCGCTTACGAGTTTTTCTTCAAAGATCGAAGGAAAATTGTGTTTGAAAAACTTTGAAAGTTATCGAATCATCGCAAGTGATTTATCTGATTTCGAATGTTCTTAACCACAATTGTTTTCTCAGGACTATGATTCTCATGTTGAAGTTTGTTAATTTTATAAGATTGATGAATGTTCTTAAAGCATGTTTGTTTTGGCAATAAAGTTCCATTTTAATCGAGAATGGCGTACGAGTTCATTTTGGACATGATGTGAAGTTAGGATTTTCATTTAAATGACCGTGGTTTTGGGTTCGAGTTAACCAAGTGGAATTGAATTCTTAAACATTTATTTTGTTTAGAAATTTAATTGGAGTACAAGGTGCATGGTTTACTTGAAATACAAGTTACAAATGTCATTTGTGATTGCTTGAAGTTCAAGTTACAAAATTAAGATGTATCATTCAAACCATTCAATTGAGAATTTCAAAGTTCTAACAAAATCCAAGATTTGTACAACAAATTTCATCACTCACAAATTTATTCAAGCTTTGTGTTCATTACATTACAAGTAAAATATAAATTACAATGCTTTGTTTACAAAAATAAATTTTGTTTCTTCAAATCTTCTCTTGCTTCATCTTCAAGAAATTCATCCACACCTCGCCATGGTTTTCTCTTCACTTTACCTCGCTTGCCATCCACACCTCGTGTTCATGAAACAAGAAAAGGGAAATTAACAAGCAATCAATATATGGAAATTCAAGCAAGAATGATTTGCAAAAAAAAGGAAAACTCATCATTAGGGTTTGTATTTAGGAATCAGATTTAAAGGTTGTTTATTTTTAATCATAATCCCTCTTCTCCTATTTTGAAAATCACAAGGTTTGAGCCTTGGTTCACAAAAAAAAGGAAAAGAAAATTTGTAAACATAGCATAAAGCCCAAGGCTGTCCAACAAGTAACAAAATATTGCAACAAGCCAAAACAGCAACCCAAAAGGCAGGCTGCTAAAACAACAACAACACGGCAGCAAGATAGCAGCAATAGCAAGGCAAACAACAACTAGGCTGCCAAATACACAAACAAACAAACAAAACAGGCTGCAATGCAGCAGAACCAAATGCAGCAAACCTGCAACAAATATTGCAGCAAAACAGCAGCTGCTGTAAACATAGCAGGCAAGCTGCCAAAATGCTGCCAAACACACAAGCCAACAAAGCAGAACAAATGCAGCATAAAGATAACAACAATTATAAGTGAAACAAAAACAGAACAAGGCAAAAAAACAAGCTAGCTTGCTCAACAATCTCAACTACATCATCATTTTCCTTAAACTGCAAACCCTTCAGAAAATTGTATGAAAAGAAAAATGGCTTTATATTTCATTAAAAGATAAAAGAGGAAAGAGACAGGTTTAAAAGATATCACCTAGATCACACAACATGTCAAAAGTCAACCTTGTTTCAATAGCCCAAGGTCTGCCCAAATCTGCCCAAAACTCAGTCAAAACTTGCACCAAAATAGATATAACTTAACTTGTACCCTAAAGCCCAAGGTCAGCATACCACATATGTTCAAAACTTCACCAACTTTTCCCCTCACTTTTCACCCTTATCT
This sequence comes from Vicia faba, assembly GCA_948472305.1. Taxonomy (NCBI): domain Eukaryota; kingdom Viridiplantae; phylum Streptophyta; class Magnoliopsida; order Fabales; family Fabaceae; genus Vicia; species Vicia faba. The sequence continues at coordinate 1,516,601,456 of OX451741.1, read as the reverse complement.
CATTAAAAAGACAACCACTATTTCACTAAGGGAATATACAAAACCAAGAGAGCAATAACCTACACAAAAATCAGATATATACGAACAAAACCAAGGCCAGCATCAAAGATCCATAAAAATGATTAAGGCAAGATATCATAAAAAAACCCCATTTTCTTATCATCATTTTCTTGAGCCAAACCCTTCAGAAACAGAAAATTCCATTCAAAAATAGAAAAAACAAAAAATACAGAAAAACAGGAATCAACTTCCCTGTCAAGAAGAGACCATGAAACCACTAGCCACATAATCCACAATAGCACACCTCATTTTGACGCTGTGAGCGACCTCACAAGCTCGTTCGACCACCCGATCTCTGGCGAGACCAACAACATCGCGGTTGAAATCTTACTACGTGATTTCTTTTGAGCAACTGGAGAGTAGAGAGAAAGAGAAGCAATCGGGAGATACGATGAGGAACGAGAGGTACCTTGCTCTCTTTTTCTTTTTTCTTTTCATCTACATCATCTTGGGTAAGAGGCGCTGCCTTAAATGAGTTTTGTTTTAGGGTTCATAAACCAGATTGTGTGATTGAAGAGGGGGGTGGAACTCGGGTCGACCCGGTTCGGCCCAGGCCCACGATCTTTTTTTTAATCCCAAAATTATTCAATTCTTAATGTTTTGTATTATTGAAGTACCATCATAAACGAATGAGTCAGCTGGAGCAGTGGTGAACGCGTGACTTTGAATGTTTGGTGTCCCGGGTTCGAGTACCCCTAGGACGTCTTTTGTGTTTTTTTAATATTTTCATCATCATCATCTTATTTTACTATTAGACAAAATAAAAAAAAGTGTTTGGGATTTTAGAAGCCCATACAAAAATCATGACAACACCTTCAGTTTTCTGTTTTTATACCTCCTCTTATGTTTGATTTGGTATTCCTTAATTTTAGGTTTAATCTAATTATTTAGAATTTTAAGTTTAGTTTAGAATTATCTTAATGATTTTAGCTTAGATTTAATTTTATCTTTAGTACCTTTTAATTTTAATTAAATAAAAAATATAAATTTCAAAATAAATTAATTAGTTTAGTTTAGGACTTGGTAAATATTTTTATTAATTAACTTCTTTTCTTTAGTCTTAAATTGTTTGTTTAATTTCTTCATAATAACAAATACTAAAAGACAAAAAAATATATAAATGATTTAATTTCTTTAATAGAATAGAATTTTATTTTCCTTCCCAAATTTCTCATAAAACAAGGAAAAAAAACAAGTATTTTATTTCCATACTTTGTTAATTAATTTTTACTTCATAGATTGTTGTGATTTTCAATTAATTGTTCGATTCGATTTGGTTGTATTGGTTGCCTATTTGGACTTTTAATCACATTAATCCATCCCCATTTATAAATTTGTACCCCCATTCCCGAAAGCTCTGTAATAGTGTATAATATTAATTTCCGCAATTTACTCTTTTCCTTATACTGTATAGTAATTAGGCGTGCATGGCGATATCTAAAAAATCCGCTAGATAACCCTAATCAAAGACAAATTAACTTGAATCGAACATACTTTTCACACGCGCACCTCTAGGATAACCTCGCTTGTTGCCTCGGAAACACAATTATGTCCCTCGAATATGGGACGCTTTAGCAAAGACCCTGCGATAAAAAAGATCATAGTCCCTCGATGTCCCTCGATGTTGCCTTCGGTAAAATGATCTAGTCCCTTACGAAAAATTGCTAAAGCGTCTCACAAGTTGCTTTCTATGACTGTACGATTGACCCGCGCCTGTCCCTTCACATCCAACGATGGGGCTTCTTACCAAATCAATGGTAAGATAGTCACATCTAAAGGAGGAGGAAAAGAACATCTAAGACCTTTTGAGTAGGTAGATTCGCTCCTAGTTGCTCGCTTGCTCATAATGAAAAAAAATCATTTTTACACCAACACTTTCATCTTGAAACATTTTCCAAAGACAAACACTTTGTACGCGTTCTTATAGAAACGAGAGCCATTACAAAGAAGACACCTTTTCAAAATCACTTTCAAAAATACATTCAACAAACACCTCTTTGAACTATTTTCGAAACAACACTTTGTACGTGTTCTTATAGAAACGAGAACCATTACAAATACATTTTCAAAATACTTTCAAAACCCACACCATAAGCACATTCAAACAAAAGCAAGTGATCCAGCAAGCAACTAAGAGCCCTTAGATAACTACGGATGAAAAGGGTGCTAATACATTCTCTTTTCATAATCTACCCCCCGAACCCAGAAAACATCTCTAAAGGTCTTTCCTGTTCTTTTCAGCCTTTCCTTTTGGATAAAAGAAAAGTCGGTGGTGACTCTTGCTATCCACACAATTGCGATCAAACGCAAAACAACCAAGTCAGTTCTCCCACCGCGTTACATAAACTATAACATACATGAATATATTATGAATAAAGAATAAATTATATACATGTTAATTTTACCAAATGCCTTCTTCATGATCGATTTGAATAGCATGTACAATATCTCCATAAACTTAGTTATATGAGTTAAGAACTTGTGTTATGTAAGAAGGTGTGGACGAAATATCAATACTTTCATCACTAAGAGGATTTTATTTTCCTTGGAGTACGATTGACCATTTCCCCGATATGTCCGATGGGTTGGGAAAATAGAAAACTTGTTTTTCTTGAGTAGTCACGATGAATGGTTCGGTCATAAAAGATGCCTTGCCAAGGTCGACCAGGGTGAATCCTAAGTTATCAATGTGTACACCATTACTATTATTGGGAACCCACTTGCATTTAAATAAAGACACTTTAAAAATAACATAATCAATCTCCAAAATCTCATAAATGACACCATAAAACACGGTAGTTGCCAATACAAGATTCTTATCTTTCAAACTAGAAAAATACATCGATTCGGCTTTAAACATAACCCCACTATTTTGAATTGTACTACAATCATCTTTTGATTTTGTATAAAAGGTATAATGACCAATGTCGTATGCAGTCCAAGTAGTGACACAAAATTTTGGCTCGTACGACAACCATTTAAGTATCTCGGATGCACTACGATCATTAGATACACTTTTATTAAACAAATTTATGAATCCCTTGTTATGCTCTATCAATAACAAATTGTCACTCATTTGGGGATATTTTTTCCTCAAAAGTCTTTTGTGAGTATCTATGAAAGGTTGAACTTTATTTATATTATTCAATATATAGAAATGTGCTTGAATAACTACATCCCGAGCCATTGACTTAAAATTTAAACCTTGAATACCTCTTATGTCTGTGTGATCAGTGTGGCGAGACTTTGAATGCCTATAGAATCTGCTTCCGGCAAATAGTTTGTATAAAACTCGACAACTTCTTCAGTGATGTACCTTTCAACAATGGAAGCTTCCGGTCAGTGATGATTCTTCATATATCCTTTAAAGATCTTCATATATTGCTCTATTGGATACATCCACCTTAAATAAAATAGACCACAAAATCTAATTTTTCTGACTAGATGAACAAGTAAGTGAACCATAATGTCAAAAAATGATGGAGGGAAATACATCTCCAATTGACACAAGATTATGGCAGCCTCATCTTCTAATTCATCTAATTTTTTGAAATCAAGAACTTTATTACATATGGCATTGAATAATAAGTATAATCTCATTATAGTTACTCTCATATTCTTTGGTAAGATCCCATGGATAGCCACTGGTAGAAGTTGTTGTATTAATACATGACAATCATGATATTTTAAACCAATTAACTTGAGATCTTTCATTGATACAAGTTTCTTGATGTTTGATGAGTAACCTTGTGGAACTTTAATACCTTGCAAACACTCGCAAAAAAATTATTTTCCTTTCTAGATAGAGTATGACATGATGGCGGTAAATAAGTTCTTTTTCATTTCTCTATTGGGAGCCAACTATTTTGGTATACCCATCGCCTCCATATCAAGACGGGAAGCATTACTATCTTTAGTCTTGCCTGAAATATTTAGAAGTGTGTCAATCAAACTATCACTGTTGTACCTCAAAATTTTCCCTCCCATTATTTAATACAAATTATTTCAATAGGTCTCCTCATGCTCCTAGGGTTCTGAATTGCTCAAGACTACTCAAGGATTGATCAAACAAACCCTCCTCCTAAGCAGTTGACCTACAACTAGGGTTTTTCTTCTCTCAAGGAAAATTAGACTTCTAATTCCTCAAGTGGATTTCATGGTTTCTCATATGTCTCAAAGAAGCCTCATGCCAAATTCCAAGCCTTGCAGCACAAGTTTGCTCAGTCAATTAGTCAGATGATTGAAATCAACTTTATTAGGCAAAAAGTCAACTTTGACCAATTTACAGTCAAACTTCAAGATTTTTGATCAACATCAATATTTTGAAGTCACATTCATAATTTGATCAAGGGTTGATCATGATTCATCAAGAAAACTCAAGATTTATCAAAAGTCAAAAGTTACTAAATTAAGGTTTTCTTAAGGAGAAGTCAACTGAACTTTGACCAAGCGTAACTTTCACATACTTCATCAGAAAATTCTCAACTAAAGCTTATTTTTAAGGGAATTCAATTCACTACAACTTTGTCTCTCTAATCTCTAGGCCAAAAATGCTTCATTTGAGAGATATGGGCCAAAAATCTCATTATAAGGGACATCTTGAGGTTTCCAAAAAGTCCAAGATCATCTTCATATGATAAAAATTGAGTGAGATATGATTTATGCAAGTTGGGCAATTTTGAGAAAATGCACGAAGTTCAATTTGAGCAAACTTGAATTTTTGGATCAATGGGCCTATCTTTTAAAGTCCAAACGTGTTCTTGAACTCATAATGGACCTATAAGTCCATTCATGCATCATTTTAATTTTTATTTCATTTATTTTGATTTTTATTCATTTAAATTCAAAATTAAATCAAATAAATATTAAGTGAATGTATAAGGCATAAAAGGCTTGTGATCTAGTTTTTTTGGAAGCCCAAGGTCACACTACAAACTGTGTAGACCTATTTGAGAATAAAATATTCATGGTTTTGTAGTATTTCAATCTATTTTCAAACAAAATCAAAGATATGTTTCACATGATATCCAAACCCATCTCTTAACCTAATATTTTCTCCTATAAGTACACTTATTTTCAGACAAAAAGGAGACAAAAAAGCTTCTTAAGAAACAAGGATTTGGAGATCTAAATTTGCAAGGAAAGGTTGAAATTGAAATCCAACTTTTATCCATCCTCAAGGCTAGGTGACCATTGCAAATTGTTCCCGAGGTATCATAGAGTAAGTTTGGATCATTCTTGATGATCAAAGGTGCCTGAAACTTGCATTCCAGGTGTAGCGGTAGAAATGTTTAAGACTAAGCCATTGGATTGACTAGACTTATACAAATCAAAATAAAAATCGCCACCGCGCTTTATTGTTTTCAAAGGAATGGGAAAAGAGCGAGTAACCCAAAAAAGAGGGGAAAAGATTCAAGGTAAGGGGGTTGGTTATGCAAAGGGAAGGTATTAGCATCCTAAACATCTACGGTACTCCGCAGGAACCTCTTTGTAAAATCTGTATATTTTGGCTATAAAAATGGATGGTGGAGGTGAGAAAAGAAATATATTTTTCATCATTTTTGCACACGTCACGGTTGCGAACCTTTAGTGCCTACGTACCGCCTTTTCGTGCAATAGGGGATCAGGGTACACGCAGTTCCTCTTTTTAAAAATTTTAAAACACAAATGTGTTGGTTAATTTTATGAGATAAAACATCATCGTCATTGTTCGTGTGGAAAACATACTTACTACCCACAATCATGAGGAAGGAGAATTTGCATCATCTCTAAGTGGAGGATATGGCTTGGATTTTAAAATCAACAATGCCTCAATCAACACTCAAGTGGAAAATATCTCTCTTCACTACATATTATAGAAGTATAGTTGTTTGCATCACTACAAGGATTGACAAGAGTTCAATCTTTTGAGAAAAGTTTAAAGATAAAAGCCAAAGTGGCAAAATGGTTTGAAATGAGATTGATTGACTTTTAGTATTCTCACAAAAATGTCAAAGTATTATTAAGTTTGTTGGAGTTTATTTATGAAAATGTTTGAAAATGCATGGACCTAAGTCCAAGTTTATTATGAAAGTGGTTCAAGTTTAAAACAAGAAGAGTTTTCAAAAGGAGGGAGAAGATTTTTTGAAATTAAAGAAGATAGGAGGAGAAGAAGAGGCTATCCTAAAGCATAAGGTATAAGCTAGGGATAAGAACTATCTAACCAACAAGAAGCCAATACTTGACGCTATGAGCCAAGATAGAATTCCCATTCTTTGGATTGAAACCAAAAAAATAAAAATACTAGACCTCTTGAGAGAGCCAAACTTCAAGTGTATTAAGTCTTCACAAAAATTGGGCAGAGTAACGGCTGTATACGGGTGAATTCCAGATTAGAAACAAAGGGTGTAATCACAATAACCTGCACACAAAACAAACAAACAACCCAATGTCTTGAGATAAACCTCAAGATCTCTAGAAAAAAATGATCAGATAAGATCACAAGGTCTCCAATCATAGGCCAAGGTTTCTAATTCTAAGTCCAAAAAGTCCAATGCTCCATAATGCCAAGGATAGTAACCAAATAGTCCAAGCTTCATTAAAGATTTTTAGGGTTTATGTTGATTATTAGGTATCTTAAGAAAAGAAAATAAAACGCTCAAGTGAGCAAAATAAAAATGACAAGAAAGTAAATACTCAACTGAGGAAAGATGAAAATGGCATGAAATTTAAATGCTAGAAGTAAATAGTTCATAAAAATAAAAGGGGTATATAAAAGAATAAAGGATAAAGTCAATTATTAGTGATTATTGGTAGTTGGATGATCATCTAGAAACTTGCATTTGGAACTCATTAGAGGATTGGTAGAACCAAAGCCTCCACACAACAAGTTACATTTGCTTTTTGTCAAGTATATCATCCATTTGGAATCCTCATGAGTATCATTTAATGATCAACGATGTTTAAGTGATCCGCGTTGACCAAAGGTGTTGTAGATCCATTAGAGAATTGGTAGAACCAAAGCTTCCACACAATGAATCTCAAGGTTATTTGATCAAAGAGATCAAATTAATATACTTAGGCTTACAAACATAGGTTTGGGCAACAAATGATCATTTATTCGAATTGGGACAAAATTTAGCGTTATGTTAAGCAATCGTAAGTGGACTTATATAGAAGTCGCACCTATTTTGAGGCTGATCAATAGAAATCTATGCACCATTTGTTTTGAGACATGATATAGAGATCATTCTCCAACAACATTTAGTGCAATAAGAAGGGGATGAGATGAAGAGGGGTGGGAGAGAATATACAAACCACTTTTGAATTAAATTTAATCAAACTATTATTAAAATCATTCATCCATTTTTGTGGAGTTAGACTCGACACCATGGATCCAATGATGTTAATAAAGTTTGTGATAAAAAATTTAACCCAAGATCAGCCAGAAAATAATCACAAAATAATATCACATTTTAATATATATAAAAAGGTTTAAAAAATAATGTTTAAAATAGAAATAAAAGAGAAAAATCTCAACTATGTTCAAATTAATCAAGAAATAAAAAGTAAGACCATAGAAAAATCAGAAATGAATTAAAATAATTTTATAAATTTTTTGGTAATTTTTTAAAGTCAGAAACTATTTTTAAAATTAAAAGAAAGGGGTAAAATAAACCAAAAATGATAAAAAATAGCAAATTCAGAAACAAAAATAAAATAAGGTCACCAATATTTGTCACAATATCATTGGATCATTCCATAATTTTTTCAGAATTTAAAAATGCATAAAAGTATTTTTAAACATTTAAAACAATTCAAATAAAGTGTAAATTTAAAAAAAAAATATCAAAACACAAAATTAAATTGTGAAAAAATAAAAATCAGAAAGAGAATAATCAAAAATATTTTTCATAATTTTTTCAGATTTTTTGGACTTAAAATGAATTATCTATGATTTTTTAAAGTTTAAAAAAATTAAATATAGAAAATCAGAAAAGAAAAGAAAAGTAAAAAATATATGGACCATTGGATGAGAGTCAAAACGTGTTAGTAATCAAATCCAAGGGATCTGGCACACTATGCATATCATAGTCATTAGTGAATAAAGCACTGAATCAATTATTAAATCAGAATTAAAAAATAACAAGTGGCGTGCCATCATTGGTTGGAAGATGACACGTTGGTCATCTTCAACCTCCAGCCAACGTGAATTGCAGGTCTCTCAAACTAAAAAATCAGAAGCTCAGACCTATGCCATTCGCTTCGTCTCTTCAAGATGAAGACAACCACATCCTCGTGCCAATTTGGAAGGAAAGTTTTGAAAAGGGATTTTAAATTTCATGGTCAAAACGTGTTTCCAGTAAAAAGTAAGTGTTGTGACTAGAACCAGGGCAATGAGAGTATCACAATGATATCAAAGTTTTGAAGAATTGATGAAGGAATCTACCTATTGGAGTTGAGTTGCAGAGCTCTGAAACTAGACTTCTATGGAGCAATTTAGGGCAAGATTCTTAAATGTAATTATATGATTAGCTTCAGGGAAGATCAAGGAAGGTGAATTGATGGGGAAATTGGATTGAAAAAGGCTTGGGAATGGATTTCGAAGTTGTTAAATTCTGAGTTATGGAACAAGTTTGGAAGGGTGATTCTGGCTATCCAAGCTTGAGAAAATGAATGAGATAGTTCATGTATTTATAGGAGAAGCAAATGGAATCAAAAGGAAGAGTGAATTATGCATTTTGGAGGGAATTCGTGCAAACCTGATGCACGAGTGAAGTGTAATCTAATTTTCCCCAAAACTCATCCAATCCTTGCGTTTTGAGGTGCTAAACACTTCTGGCAAGTTTGTTAATCAAGTTTAAACCAAAAACGCGTATAAATCTTGTGATTAGAGACCACATTATGGATTTCAAAATTCTGACTTGGTGAGAAATTCAGTTCCAAGTTACCAATTTCAAAACAATGGCATTTTCAACTCAAGGGATCTTAGGGCATGATTCTTGATGCTTCAGAAAGATGAGGTTGCAAGATTTGCAATGGAAAAATAATGGAATCAAATGGATGCTTGAGCTGAAAGTTGTGTTGAGTCAAAGTTGGAGAAAAAATGTTGACTTTCCCTACTTAGAAATATTTCAAATTTTTCTTCAAAAGTGACCTATAATATCTTGCATCCAAACATAGCCTTCCACTTGGAATTTGCTCTTGACAAAAAAAGATGGCATGAAGTAGATATCCTGAATGACATTTTGGGACTTGAACCATTCAAAATATCCAAAAATTGAGAGATTTATGAATTGTTGAAGTTGGCAAAAAATCATGAAATGACCTATAATCTTTTGTATCCTAAAGGAAATTTCCATACATTTTCTCACTTTGCACATAAAAGAAGGCATAAAGTTAATATGTTCAAGACAATTATGGAAAAAGAATGGGCTCAAGGTGATAAAAATTGACCAAGTTATTCTCATTTGAAGTCACACATGGAAAATCGGGGATTCATCTGGAGAACTTGTAATCTTTCTTCCTTATCAAGTTTCTTCCACATGAAAAATCCTTGGAACTTTTGAAGTGATTTGTTAATAGCCCTTTAAAGAGAATGATGTCTTTGGAATCACTCAAAAATACCAAAAGATGGGCAAGATATACTCCTTTGAAGTTCAAAACCCTAGCTCCTAGATTAAGAAACATGCCTTGAGAAACTTTGACAATTTTGAACAAACTTCTTGTACCCAAACAAAAGCTTTGTAAATATAAGTTGTTGAGGATGATAATGAGAACTCATAGAAACCACAACCACTTCCATATCTTTAGAATTTAGAGAAATATGCACTTGTGACCAATAAGAACAAGGACTTGTCCAACCATGACAACTTCTTCAATCAACCACTTGTACTTTTGAATCAATATTGATAACTTGGAAATGTAGTGAACCAAAATAACCTTTTCACGCCATCCCTTCCAGAACAACTTCAATGGTGAGGTTTTAACTTCTCAAGATTCATTGACTAGGTCATGCAAATAAACTCATGAACCCATGGATCAACTTGCTAAGCCCTATTGCTTTTACCTACATTGTTGACAAGTAAGACATACCAACATTTCATTTTATTAATTAAAAGGAAAGTCAAAACAAAACATGAATGATTACACAAGAAAAACAAGTCAAGGTGCTTGGTGATTCCTCAAAGAGCAAAGCTAAAGATAGGGAGGAGAACCAAAAGCCCTAATGTGATCTTGTTGTGATTGAACCAACATGGTATGATGAAGGGATCTTAGAAGCAAAAATTTGGGTTCAACAACTGACCTTATTTAAGTTTCTTCTATCCGGAGATACGAAGGTTAAAAATCTTCATGTCGACGCGATTGAAGATACTTAAATATAAAACAAACCCTATTTTGGCCCTAAGATGCCATGCAAATGTTTGTGATCATGAATGCATATGAACAAGACCAAAGAGACGTAAAACACCATTGGGGATGTGACAATAATAAAGAAACAAGAGAGTGACCCGACCAGGAAAATAAATCACTGGTGGATCAAAAGGGCCGACTCAGAGAGGATGGTAAAATGGTCAAAGGATACACCAACTCCTACTGGAGGTAAAGCTACCAACGTTCACTGAAGGTAGAAGGAAAAGAAATAACAACACCGACGTTCAATGACGGTGAGCTACCAATGTTCACTAAAGGTAGAAGGAAAAGAAATATCACACCATCGCCATTCACTGACGATGAACTACCAACGTTCACTGAGGGTAGCAAAAAGATAACAATCATCGACGTTCACTGCCAATGACCTACCAACTTTCACTGAAGGTAGGAAGAGAATATATCATAACACTGCCATTCACTGAATATGAACTACCAACTTTCACCGAGTGTAGCAAAAAGATAACAATCACCAACTTTCACTGATGGTGATCTACCAACTTTCACTGAAGGTAGAGAGAAAATATATCATAGCACTACCGTTCACTGACGATGAACTACCAACGTTCACTGAGGGTAGCAAAAAGATAACAATCACCAACTTTCGCTGATGGTAATCTACCAACTTTCACTTAAGGTAGAGAGAAAATATATCATAGCACCGCTGTTCACTGACAATTAACTACCAACATTCACTAAGGGTAGCAAAAAGATAACAATCATTGAAGTTCACTGCCAATGACCTACCAACTTTCACTGAAGGTAGGAAGATAATATATCATAGCACCCCAGTTCACTGACGATGAACTACCAACACACTGAGGGTAGCAAAAAGATAAAAATCACCAACTTTCACTGATGGTGATCTACCAACTTTCACTGAAGGTAGAGAGAAAATATATCATAGCACCTCCGTTCACTGATGATGAACTACCAACGTTCACCGAGGGTAGCAAAAAGATGACAATCACCAACTTTCACTGATGGTGATCTACCAACTTTCACTGAAGGTAGGAAGAGAATATATCATAGCACCGCCATTCACTAAAGATGAACTACCAATGTTCACTGAGGGTAGCAAAAAGATAACAATCACCAACTTTCACTGATGGTGATCTATCAACTTTCACTGAAGGTAGAGAGAAAATATATCATAGCACCGCTGTTCACTGACGATGAACTACCAACGTTCACTGAGGGTAGCAAAAAGAGAACAAGTTTCCCTAAAATTCTGGTATTTCACATAGAATGGGTCTCGATCTTCTTCTTTAAACGAGGAACTTTTCCTGGAAAGGGTAATATGTAAGCTGTCTCAAATAAAGAGACTTCCACTTGCAAAGATTTCACAACGAGCTATTTCTGCAAATTTGAAAGTCTTGCCATCCACTGGCGTAAAATGATGACGGACTGCAAACTATCCACTCATAGAGGATATAGCAAAAAAAGTTACGTCGACTTTTACAGGGAAGCACCAGTTGCTCAAATAAAGAGACCTGCTACTTGTTGTCATGGAGGATTGTAAAAAGAAATGACTTTCTGGGGATAGAAATATGGCTTCCTGGGGAAAGAAATATGACTTCATGTAGAAATGCCACTATATTCCTGCTGAGGAGATAAAATATTCTCGTGCAAAATAAATGCACATTCTCAAACCAATGCTCGAAGCTTGTAGAAATCCAAAGTAATAATATTGTTGTCGAACCACAGATTCAAACCAGAAATAAACTGGAATGAAACAGTCGACCAAAATAGATCCTTTGAGAACTAAACTCAAGAGGGAAAACCAAATCCATCCAAACAAGGAGTTGTACAGGAAGGCTAACGCAAAAATCTTCCACGAGGGATAACTCAGTGGGGAAATTGAAAGAATATACGCTTTCTTCTTAATGTCAACACTCTATTGAAGAGAGGAAAACGTAACTATGTAAAACAGGGTGATATGTCAACAAAAAATATTAAAAAATGTCAAGAAACAATGATTTGCCAATTTTAGCTATGCATGATGTATGTATGAATGTATGAGTGTTATCGTGCGTATGCTGACAAAACAAACATATAACACTAGGAATAACCAGGAAAAACTAACTCGGGCACAAACAACACTCGGCTAAACCTCATCCAGGATGATCATTCCAAAGTAAATGGAAACTGAGAAAATAAAACCTACTGCATGTTTAGCTTTACTGGGGAGAAACACAATCTGGAAGTAAACAAATCAAAGTTATAGAATAGTACAGATACAAGGATAGAACATCCTTCTCTAGGCTTCACCAGGGAAACAAATGTTTTCAAAAGTAACACTTCTACTGGGGATTGCAAAACCAGTCTCAAATAAAGCAGATGGACATCAAATCATCAAAACATTCACTAGGGAATTCAGGCCCACCTCATTGGGGAGGTTAACACCACATCCTCAAAGGGAAAACCACAATACGTTCTTCACTAGAGAAACCAGGGACTTGCATTCTTCAAGAGTGATTATGGTACCAACTTCTCGGGAAAAAGAACTTCCATTAGACCGAACGAAAACTACACTGGAGAAATCTTGGAATGCAACTTTACATCATCAAAACTAAAAAAAGAAGAGAAATGAATCCAAACTTGACCGAAGATACCAGAGTCACGAATCCAATACGGCAAATCATCCTGAGTAAACCTTATCGAGGGGAACAAAAACTTTTTAAAACAAACTGGAGTTTGTCAATTCCTGGGATCACCATTTTGTTGTTTTTTTTTCGCATCACAAATTCTAAAGTAAAAGAAAATTGTAAATTCTTTTTGAAAAATCGTTTTTGTTATTTAATCTTTTTGCTTTGAAAGTTATTATCAATAATAAATTGAGTCTTTGCAAGCTAAATAAAATAAGAAATACAAAGAATTGGGTAAAAGCTCAAATTTCATTAATAGAATGGTAGTCTGCGAATGGCGAGACTCCATGGATAATTACAAAGTTCGGAAAATAGTAATATATAATGGAAAAGATACATTGAGATACAATGACCACTATCCCCTCTAACAAATTTTGAAATCCTGAGCAGCAACTTCTGTTGAAGTGTGATGAGAATCCGAGAATATTGTTGCTCCAATGATCAAGTCTTGTCTGATGTAGTTACTTGCCAAGAAAGTCCCTAATTTTTGCCTAAGCTGCCCTTGCGGGTTTTCATCTTAGCGGGAAATTTATTCTGTTTATGTCTCTAATTTTTGCCTAGACCGCCCTTTCGGGTTTTCGGCTTACCGAGACGCTCTTTTTTGCCTAAGCCGCCCTTTCGGGTTTTTAACTTAGTGAGCCGTTCTTTTATTTCTTTAGGCGAAGTATTTATTGACTGCATCAACATTCATGGGACGTGGGAACTCCTCGCCATTTATAGTTTCAAGAATTAATGTACCTCCAGAGAAGGATTTCTTGACAACATATGGGCCTTCAAAGTTGGGAGTCCACTTTCCCCTAGAATCAGTGTTAAAAGACATGATCTTCCTGAGCACGAGGTCCTTCTCTGAATTCACGAGGTTTAACCTTCTTATCAAAAGCCTTCTTCATCCTTTTCTGATATAACTGGCCATGACATAAAGTTGTCATCCTCTTCTCTTCGATCAAGTTCAATTGGTCAAACCGGTTTTTGACCCATTCAGCCTCTAACAACTTGGTTTCCATTATCACACGCAAAGAGGGAATCTCAACCTCAACTGGGAGTACAACTTCCATTCCACACACCTGGGAGAACGGGGTTGCTCCTTTTGAAGTGCGGACATATGTTCGATATCCATGCAAAGAAAAAGGGAGCATTTCATGCCAATCCTTATAAGTAAAAACCATTTTTTGGATAATTTTCTTGATATTATTATTAGCAGCTTCAATAGCTCCATTCATCTTTGGCCTGTACAAAGATGAATTGTGATGGACAATCTTGAATTCCTCACAAAGTTTTGTCATCATTTTATTGTTCAAATTCGAGCCATTATCGGTCATAATTCTGTTCGACACACCATACCAACATATAAGATTATTCTTGATGAAGCGCATAACCACCTGCTTAGTGACATTAGCATATGAAGCAGCTTCCACCCATTTGGTGAAGTAATCAATTGCTACCAAGATAAAACAATGTCCATTCGAAGCTTTGGGTTCTATCATCCCAATCATGTCAATACCCCACATAGAGAAAGGCCATGGGGAGGAAATCACATTGAGAAGTGTCAGAGGCACATGGACCTTGTCTGCATAAATCTGACATTTATGACACTTCTTTGCAAATTTATAACAATCAGATTCCATTGTCAGCCAATAGTAACCTGCCCTTAGCATCTTTTTATCTGTCTAATGTCCATTGGCATGAGTGCCAAATGAACGTTCATGAACCTCATGCATCAACATGTCTGCTTCGTGTCTATCCATGCATCTGAGCAAGATCATGTCATAATTTCTTTTATACAACACATTTTCACTGAGGAAGAAACTGTCTGCCAATCTTCTCAATATCTTTCTATCTTTCTTCAAAGCACCAATCGGGTATTCCCGAGTCTGAAGAAAATGCTTGATGTCATGATACCAAGGTTTTTCATCTGCTACCTCCTCTATTGTAAACACATGAGCGGGCCTATCTAGTCGTCGAACCGTAATTCTAGGTATATCATTCCAAGTATTTACTTGGTACATAGAAGCCAGAGTTTCCAGAGCATCCACCATTTGATTTTCATCTCTAGGAATGTGATGGAATTCAACCTTATTAAAGAAGGGTAACAATCTTCTAGCATAATCTTTGTAGGGGATCAAACCGGGGTGATGAGTATCCCATTCTCCTTCAATCTGATTTATTACCAAAGTTGAATACCATTACACATCTAGAATTTTAATTCTGAGATCAATAGCTTCTTCGAGACCCATGATGAAATCCTCGTATTCTGCCATATTATTAGTACAATCAAATGGTAACCTTGTGGTAAAAGGAATATGCGATCCATGTGGAGTGACAATCACAACACCAATTCCTTTACTATAAGCATTCACAACTCCATTAAATATCATACTCCAACGAGATTCAGGGTCAGGACCTTCCCCAGGCAATGGTCCATCACAATCTTTCGCTTTTAGGAACATCACATCCTCATCGGGGAATTCATATTCTACAAACTGGTGATCCTCCACTGGTTGGTGAGCAAGATAATCCGCCATCACATTGATTTTAATAATTTTTGAGTGCGGTATTTGATATCATATTCAGATAACAACATCTGCCAGCGGGCAATTCTCCCAGTAAGAGCTGGCTTTTCAAAAATATACTTGATTGGATCCATTTTGGAGATCAACCAAGTAGTGTGATTCAACATATACTGCCTCCAACGTTTTTCCGCCCAGGCCAAAACATAACATGTCTTTTCCAGCATGGAATACCGTGACTCACAATCAGTGAATTTTTTACTGAGATAATAAATGGCGAACTCCTTCTTCCCTGTTTCATCCTGTTGTCCCAGAGTACAACCCATGGATTTATCTAACACTGTCAGATACATAATCAATAGTCTTCCTTCGACAGGAGGGAGCAAGATAGGAGGTTCAAGCATATATTCTTTAATAATTTCAAATGCCCTTTGGCAGTCATCCGTCCACACACAACCTTGATCTTTCTTTAATAACTTAAAGATCGGTTCACATGTTGCAGTCATGTGGGAAATGAATCTGGAAATATAATTCAAACGCCCGAGAAAACCTCTGACTTGCTTTTCAGTTCTTGGCGCTGGCATCTCTTGAATTGCTTTGACTTTATCAGGGTCAAATTCAATTCCTTTCCGGATAACAATGAAACCCAACAATTTCCCTGATCGAACACTGAAAGTGCATTTATTTAGATTCAAGCGGAGACAATACTTCCTCAAGCGCTGAAACAACTTCAACAAATCTTCTACATGCCCTTCTTTAGTTTGGGATTTGGCAATCATATCATCAACATATACCTCAATTTCCTTGTGCATCAAATCATGGAATAGGGTTGTCATAGCCCTCTGGTATGTTGCACCAGCGTTCTTCAACCCGAAGGGCATCACTCTGTAACAGAATGTTCCCTAGGGTGTGATAATCGTTGTTTTTTCCATGTTCTCCAGAGCCATTCTTATTTGATTATACCCGGAAATTCCGTCCATGAACGATAATACTTTGAATTTTGTTGTGCTATCCACTAACATATCAATGTATGGTAATGGAAAAATCATCTTTCGAACTAGCTTTGTTTAGATCTCTGTAATCTACGCACATGCAGACTTTTCTGTCTTTTTTTGGTACTGGGACAATATTGGTAATCCATTGAGGATACACTGACGTAACAAGAAAACCATCATTAATTTTCTTTAGAACCCTCCCTTTGATCTTTACTGCCATATCTGGGTGAGTTCTTCTCAACTTTTGTTTAATTGGCGGACACGCTGGCTTCAACGACAAACATTGCTCTACAATATCTGTATCTAGACCAGGGATATCTTGATAAGACCAAGCAAAAATATCCACATACTCTTTCAATAGCTTAATCAACCTGCTCTTCACATCGAGATGCAGCAATGATCCAATCTTGACTTCCTTCAGATCTTCTTCTGAACCCAAATTGATTACTTCCAATGGCTCTTTATATGGTTGAATGGTATTTTCCTCGTGCTCAAGCAACCGTGAGACCTCTTCTAGAATCTCATCATAATCTTCTTCTTCAGCCCCATACACAGGACATTCAAAGTTGGGAGAGGGTGCATGGTCATTATATTCAACGGGTTTTTTTAATTAATCTGCACATATCATTTATGATTGCTTTTAGAAACTGACACATATAACAAGTGATCATGCAGATTGAATTTCAGTTATTATTTATTTTGAAAGGTTTTTTTTATTACCATTTTCCAAGAAAAAGCAGAAAATAAAGACACAATTTGGGAAACAAAGACAACTTTTATTATTGATTTTAAAAGTCACAACAAACAGATAAGCCCTACAACATTAGTACTTCCACCTTGGGCAGAGTGAAAGCCTTTTTTTCAAAAAGATTAACAAAACAAATTACTTTGAAACATGTATGCAAGAGGGAACATCAATGGTGATCCATTTCTGAACCCTAACTCCGTGCGTTACATAATTCGGAATTTCCTGCTCTGCTTCGTCGTCCACAATGGCATTAATCCTGGAAACAGTTGGATGAAGACAACCTCCGCTATATAAGATATCTTGATACCTGCTCGCAGTAGACTTAGGCTTCATGCCCTTACCTTTGTCATTCTTCAAATAGAACCTCAAGCCAGCTCTGTTCTTGTTCACAGGTGGATCCACAATCTGTCCCCACACTTCACTATGACCCTTACGCACAACCTGATGCACATCCTTAAGTGAAACCATGGAATTCTCATTTCCTCTTATATTATCAATGGATAAGGCTTGGAACTGGGTTCCAACAACAGCTTCATCCGCCTCCACAATGATGAAAGAGGACAAATGAGATATCAATAATGCCTGTTCCCCATTTATGATCACCACTTTCCTTTCACGTACAAACTTCAGTTTCTAGTGTAAAGTTGAAGTGACAGCCCCTGCCTCATGTATCCACGGCCTTCCTAGCAAACAACTATAAACGGGTACAATATCCATGACCTAGAAGGTTATCTGAAACAAATGTGGTCCTATATGAATAGGCAAGTCCACTTCACCAATAACAGATTTCCTTGATCCATCAAATGCTTTCACAATGATGCCACTCGGGCGCATAGGCGTTCCTTGATATTTCAACTTCATAAGAGTGCTCCTCGATATAACATTCAAAGCAGATCCATTATCAATCAATACATTGGATAGTGAATCATTCTTATAATTCATGGAGATGTGGAGGGCCAGGTTGTGATTCCTTCCTTCATCTGGTAATTCATCATTGCAAAAACTCAAGTTATTACATGACATAATATTCCCTATTACACTGCTGAATTGGTCTATTGGCATATCACTCTCCATAAAAGCTTGGTCCAGTACCCTTATCAAGGATTCTCTGTGAGCAGAGGAGTTCATCAATAAAGCCAAGATAGATATTTTTGAAGGAGTCTGCAGTAGCTGATCTACAAATCTGTAGTCGCTCATCTTGATTATCTTCAAAATATCATCCACTTCTTTCTCTAACGCAGCCCCACTAGTCTCACCCGTAGCCTTCTTGGGTTCAACATTCTCAGCAATTTTCTTTCCAGAACTAACATCTCTTCGAACAACTGGTGCAAACACACGACCGTTGCGGGTCACCTTGCTATTTTCAACAATATTCCCAACATCAGGCATTGGATGGATGGGAACTTCCACTCCATCCTCTAAGATTGTAGCGTTGTATTTGTAAGGCACAACCTTATTTGACTTGTAGGGGATAGGACCCGGCAAACTAATCACCAATTAGGTAACAACTGGCTTGCTATAATACTCAACTTCAAGATGGGCGGGTTCCCCAAAACAAGGTACAATGACCTTTACCCCTCTTTCAACATAATCAGTCATTATTGAGTCATTTATAGAAAACAAATCCTCATCTGAGGAGAAATACTCATCTACAGAGGCATATTGTTCATCTGACCCTTCTTCGGTCAAACAAACCTCAACCATATCAACTTCATGGTAATAACCCCTTTGACTTATAACCTTGATAATCCTGTTATATAACAATAAATGAACACCCTTCTTCACGATTGAACATCCTCGGGAATCTCGACAGCAAACTCGGCAAGATCCATATTGGAGTTCCACCTGACCAACCATATGGCAGATGGTAGCATGCAATTGCACAAGGTCCTCATTCATATACTCTACATTAAAAATTCTGAATTCTCTAGGACACCCATAAACCATATTCCCCTGCTCTTCATACTCTGCCCTAGGCCTGATTATGTGGATTAGGCCCTCATCCACCATCTCTTGTAAATCATCCTTTATCTTATCGCAACCCTGTATGTCTGTACTGCAAATAGAACAACTGGAATGGTCATGCATATATTATCTAAATTCACAAAGGTCTGCATGCATTTTCACCAAATCTCCTATAACCAGATTAATATAAAAAATTGGGAAGTCGCCTGGACAACCGGCCACCATATTCACAGCATTTACTCCCTCATGCTTAGGTAAAGGATTGTCTTTCACATTAGGTCCCACTTCCTTGAAAGATAGAACACAAAACTTCACCAATTTCTGCACCTCATTCTTCAAAGGATAACAATTCTCAACATTATGCTCTGGTGCTCCCTGATGAAAAGCACATGTTTGGTCTGCCTTGTAATACCAAGTAATGGTGATGGTACGGAGGGAGGTGGTCGGGTCTGAACTAACTTCTTCTGAATCAATGTCGGTAGTAACTATGTATAGCTCATAGGAATAAGGTCATAACTCTCCCTTCTCTGATTATACCCTTGATTCCCCTGCTGGGACGGTCTCTGAAAAGCAACGGTAGTTCGAGCTGTACCTATAACTAGAGTAACTGAGGCGACTTGCTGATGACGCTGATAATTCCTTCTAGGAGTATTAACCCTCCTATCTTGAATAACAACATTTGCATCCCCTTCCTTCTTCTTGGTAAACCCATAAGATGGTTTCTTCACACCTCCAGGACTTTCACTCTTTGTTAAGCGACCCTCTCTTACAGCCTCTTCTAAGCGGATACCCATTCCTACCATTTCAGTAAAGTCACTTGGCACACTTTCCACCATCCTTTCATAGTAGAAAGCACCCAACATTTTCAAGAAAATATTAGTCATCTCCTTCTCTTCCATGGGAGGAATCACTTGGGCGGCTACCTCACGTCATCTTTGTGCATATTCTTTGAATGATTCCCTGTCTTTCTGAACCATGGCCCTAAGTTGATCAAGGTCAGGCGCCATGTCCATGTTGTACTTGTATTGTTTGATGAATTCTTCTCCCAAATCATTGAAAGTATGGATATTGGCGCTGTCCAAACTCATATACCACTTCAGCGCAGCACCGGTCAAACTATCCTGAAAAAAGTGAATCAACAGATGCTGATCATCAGTATGGATAGACATTCTCCTCACGTACATCACCATATGAGCACGAGGGAAAGTGTTTCCCTTGTACTTCTCAAACTCCGGGACCTTAAACTTAGCAGGTATCTTAACATTCGGGACCGAGCATAACTCATTCACATTCTGCCCAAATAATTCTTTTCCCCTGAGGGCCTTCATCTCTCTTTACATCTTATCAAACTGCTCTTGAAAATCATCCATTCTGTCATAAAGACCCAAGTCCTCACTCGGTGGAGGGAAAGGACAACACACATCATCATTAACAATCAGAACCATATTTACCGAAGGAGGCACAACAGGAACAACATGAACCACAGGGGGTGTTGGAGTAACAATAGTCTGAAAAATCGGAGTATCTTGACGACCAAAATTTAAACCTTCAGGTGCAAAATTATCTGGAATTCCCCATGGATAACCTTGAGGCATGCGATTCTGAATAACAGCTGGAGTAGCAGATGTAGGAATAGTCGGAGCTTCAATAGTTGCCCTTGCTGGTTGAGGTTGGACACTTGGTGGCTGATTATGAGCATCCACCAGAGCTTCCATCAGAACAGTCAGATTGGCCATGCCGACCTTCAAAGTAGAAACCTCCTCGTGCAGCTTGCGATTCTCTTGTTCTAAGTTATCCATCTTCTTTCTGAAATTAGCCCGAGTGTTATAGTGGTGAGTCAGCTTGCTGAACAAAGTAAAGAAGCTTGGTAAGACACCTGGATATGCATAACAAATGCAAGAAATATATGCAATATGATGCATGATATGTAATGCACATGATTTTATTTTATTTAATATTTAAAGGGATTTAAAATTTATGGACATGTTGCAAATATCAAAGTAATAACGCATTTGAAATATTGAAAAACTTTATTATAACAACTCCAAAATGGATTACAAGTTTCAATGATCCCAAGTACAAAATGAAAAATATAAAACCCTGAGAAGTAAAACTGATGGAGATCACTCTATACGCTGACGCTTCCCTGTGAGCCATGTAATCTGAGTTTTCAACCTCTGGTTTTCTTCCGCATGCTTGATGGCAACCTCCTTCCAATCACCTGAATCCAGAAGTGATTAATCAGCACCTGATTGAGGCTTATGAGAAAATAAATACCCTTTCCTCTCCATAGTCTCTACCGCTCGACTCTCAAGGATCTCAATCAAGTCGTCTTTCTCCTTCAAGTATGCTCTATAGGAAATCTCTAAAGTTTGACACTTATTCTTCCAAGAGTCCTTTTCCCGTGGCATCCAAACCAAAGCAAGTTACAGCTCTTCTAGATCATCTAATAAGGGAGGAGTGGTCTTCACAAATAGATCAGGCATAGGTGTTTCCCGAGAATACGGCATCTTCAACTGAATAGCTCTCGTTTGGAACCACTGAAGATATGGCTCCAAAGAAACAACACCCCTAGGTCCCAAATCCTTCCCACTCTTCTCATGAATGTGACGCCAGGCCTTCGCAATTTGATCCTTAGTTTCCCTATGGTCTTCTCCTTCCTTCAGAAAGAAACTACTCAAATGAATACTATTTGGTTTATCCCTCATCGGATAACCAAGCTATTGTCGTGCAAGAACAGGGTTATAGTTAATTCCTCCCTTTGTACCAAGAAGAGGTACATTGGGGAAACTACCACAACTGTCAATAATCTCTATATCTTGGTAAGCTCGATGATACCAATCAATATCCGAGTGAGTAAGTGCCATGATCTTAGGAGCCCAACAGGGTTCCTTCTTGACATCCCAAAAAGCATCAGACTGAGGCATATGAGAGATAAGCCACCGGTACAACAAAGGCTTGCAACAGATAATCATCCCCCCATGATAAGAATTCCGCAGATGAATAGAGTAATAAGTATCACCCAACAAGGTAGGAACTGGGTTTCCAATCATGAAGATCCTGATAACATTAATATCAACAAACTTATCCATATTAGGAAATAAGAACAACCCGTAAGCAAGTAAAGCAAATATGGCCTCAAAAGCGACTGTACTCTTCATCCTGGAAAAGTAACGAGCTTTCTCCAATAAGAACTGAGCTGGTAATCCTCTAATCCCTCCTTTAGTAGTCATATGGGATTCCACCCCAGACTTCCACAAATGAATCAAAGCAGCAATCTCATGTGGTTTTGGCTCACCCTCTAAACCAGTAAAAGGAACATGATCGGTAACAGGTAAATCCAATAGATAAGAATACTCCTCCAGTGTAGGCATCAACTGATAATCGGAAAAAGTAAAGCAATGATACATCAGATCATAGAACTGGATCAAGGTCGAGAGAATAACCTCCTTCATCTTCAGCTTCATGAGAGGAGTAATGGATCCATACTTCTTTCGAAAGTCTGCAGAACACTTGATCTCGAGAATTAGATTGATCAACTCATCTATCTTGGGATCCTTGAAACTGTACTTCCCGGTCTTTCTCTTTCCAGAATCCATGGTTATAAGGTACCTGAGATATTCACAAATGGCCAACCTTTAAATCCCTTGAAATATGATCTCTCCAAAAGATGCTTATGAGTGCATGGGTGCATGATGCAGCAATCACACACAAGATCATGCATATAAGGTTCATAGGTTCAACGTCACGAGCATGAGGTCGAAGGTACTACCCATAAGGTATTTGGCCTAAAAGTTATCACCTGCCAAACAAGGTTCTAGAGGTTCCCAGAGTCTACATCCTTCCATCGGATATTACTAACTTCCCGATTAACTCGTTAATTAGTAATATTCTAAATAAAAACTCGTCTGAGCATAGTATCGCGTGACAACTATTTCCAGATTACTCCGTCATTACTTCCGCACTACACCTAAAAGGCCAAGATGCGTTTGGTATTCTACGGTCCTCAGTTTCACCAGGCTCCCAGGTCGAAAGCAGTACGTCTTCCCGATTACTCGGTAAACGACACTACAGTCAAAGGGGCCTCCACTGAGTGGGGGATCTCATGCATCCTTTTTTGGGATTTCTCCCTCAAAGTTAACATGACTATACCGCCCGCCCTATCTTAAAGTTTTCCCAAGTCCGGGTATAGGACTTATGAGTAATCACCAAGCACCCTGAAAACCGGGAAAATCCAGACAAACATATATACAACACAAAAACAATAATAACACATATACAAATATAAACAAAGATAGGCTTAACCCACTTAGGGATGGACCAACAAGAGGTCAATCTTTCCCCAGTGAAGTCACCATTTTTCTGTAGCGGTAGATTTGTGTAAGACTAAGCCATTGGATCGACTAGACTTATACAAATCAAAATAAAAATTGCCACCACGCTTTATTGTTTCCAAAGGAATGGGAAAAGAGCGAGTAACCCAAAAAAGAGGGGGAAAGATTCAAGGTAAGGGGGTTGGTTATGCAAAGGGAAGGTATTAGCACCCTAAACATCTACGGTACTCCCTAGGAACCTCTTTGTAAAATCTGTATATTTTGGCTATAAAAAATGATTTATATAAAAAAATGGATGGTGGAGGTGAGAAAAGAAATATATTTTTCATGATTTTTGCACCCACCGCGGTTGCGAACCTTTAGTGCCTACGTACCGCCTTTTCATGCAATAGTGGGATCAGGGTACACGTAGTTCCTCTTTTTAAATATTTTAAAACACAAATGTGTTGGTTAATTTTATGAGATAAAACATCACCGTCATTGTTCGTATGGAAAACATACTTACTACCCACAATCATGAGGAAGGAGAATTTGCATCATCTCTAAGTGGAGGATATGGCTTGGATTTTAAAATCAATAATTCCTAACTCAACACCCAAGTGGAAAATATCTCTCTTCACTATATATTGCAGAAGTATAGTTGTTTGCATCACTACAAAGATTGACAAGAGTTTAATCTTTTGAGAAAAGTTTAAAGATAAAAGCCAAAGTGGAAAAATGGTTTGAAATGAGATTGATTGACTTTTAGTCCTCTCACAAAAATTTCAAAGTATTATTAAGTTTGTGGAGTTTATTCATGAAAATGTTTGAAAATGCATGGACCTAAGTCCAAGTTTATTATGAAAGTGGTTCAAGTTTAAAACAAGAAGAGTTTTCAAAAGGAGGGAGAATATTTTTTGAAATTAAAGAAGATAGGAGGAGAAAAAGAGGCTATCCTAAAGCATAAGGTAAAATCTAGGGATAAGAACCATCTAACCAACAAGAAGCCAATACTTGACACAATGAGCCAAGATAGAATTCCCATTATTTGGATTGAAACCAAACAAACAAAAATACTAGACCTCTTGAGAGAGCTAAAATTCAAGTGTATTAAGTCTTCACAAAAATTGGGCAGAGTAACGGCTGTATACATGTGAATTCCAAATTACAAACAAAGGGTGTAATCACAATAACCTGCACACAAAACAAACAAATAACCCAATGTCTTGAGGTAAACCTCAAGAGCTCTAGACAAAATAATCAGATAAGATCACAAGGTCTCCAATCATAGGCCAAGGTTTCTAATCCTAAGTCCAAAAAGTCCAATGCTCCATAATGCCAAGGATAGTAACTAAATAGCCCAAACTTCATTAAAGATTTTTAGGGTTTATGTTGATTATTAGGTATCTTAAGAAAATAAAAGAAAAAGCTCAAGTGAGCATAATAAAAATGACAAGAAAGTAAATACTCAAATGAGTAAAGATGAAAATGGCATGAAATGTAAATGCTAAAAGTAAATAGTGCATAAAAATAAAAGGGGCATATAAAAGAATAAAGGATAAAGTCAATTATTAGTGATTAGTGGTTAGTTGGATGATCATCTTGAAACTTGCATTTGGAACTCATTAGAGGATTGGTAGGACCAAAGCCTCCACACAACAAGTTGCATTTGCTTTTTGTCAAGTATATTATCCATTTGGAATCCTCATGAGTACCA
This sequence comes from Vicia faba, assembly GCA_948472305.1. NCBI lineage: Eukaryota > Viridiplantae > Streptophyta > Magnoliopsida > Fabales > Fabaceae > Vicia > Vicia faba. The sequence goes on along the minus strand of OX451741.1, from coordinate 1,516,576,093 downwards.
TTTAATGATCAACGATGTTTAAGTGATCCACGTTGACTAGAGGTATTGTGGATCCATTCGAGGATTGGTAGAACCAAAGCCTCCACACAATGAATCTCAAGGTTATTGGATCAAAGAGATCAAATTAACATACTTGGGCTTGCATACATAGGTTTAGGCCACGAATGATCATTTATTCGAATCGGGACAAAATTTAGCGTTATGTTAAGCAATCGTAAGTGGACTTATATAGAAGTCGCACCTATTTTGAGGCCGGTAAAAAAAAATCTATGTACCATTTGTTTTGAGACATGATATAGAGATCATGCTCCAACAACATTTAGTGCAATAAGAAGGGGATGAGATGAAGAGGGATGGTAGAGAATATACAAACCACTTTTGAATTAAATTTAATCAAACTGTTATTAAAATCATTCATCCATTTTTGTGGAGTTAGACTCGACACCATGGATCCAATGATGTTAATATAGTTCATGATAAAAAATTTAACCCAAGACCAGCCAAAAAATAATCACAAAATAATATCACATTTTAATATATACAGAAAGGTTTACAAAATAATGTTTAAAAATAAAAATAAAATAGAAAAATATCAACTATGTTCAAATTAATCAAGAAATAAAAAGTAAGACCATAGAAAATCAGAAATGAACTAAAATAATTTTGTAAATTTTTTGGTAATTTTTTAAAGTCAGAAACTATTTTTAAAATTAAAAGAAAGGGGTAAAATAAACCAAAAATGATAAAAAATAGAAGAGTCAGAAACAAAAATAAAATAAGGTCACCAATATTTGTCACAATATCATTGGATCATTCCATAATTTTTTCAGAATTTAAAAATGCATAAAAGTATTTTTAAACATTTAAAACAATTCAAATAAAGTGTAAATTTATAAAAAAAAATATCAAAACACAAAATTAAATTGTGAAAGAATAAAAATCAGAAAGAGAATAATCAAAAGTATTTTTCATAATTTTTTCAGATTTTTTGGACTTAAAATGAATTTTCTATGATTTTTTAAAGTTTAAAACAATTAAATATAGAAAATCAAAAAAGAAAATAAAAGTAAAAAATATATGGACCATTGGATGAGAGTCAAAATGCGTTAGTAATCAAATCCAAGGGATCTGGCGTGCTGTGCATATCATGGTCATTAGTGAATAAAGCATCGAATCTATTATTAAATCAGAATTCAAAAATAACAAGTGGCGTGCCATCATTGTTTGGAAGATGACACGTTTGTCATCTTTAACCTCCAGCCAATGTAAATTACAGGTCTCTCAAACTGTAAAATTAGAAGCTCGGACCTATGTCATTCGCTTCGTCTCTTCAAGACGAAGACAACCACATCCTCACGCCAAATTTATATAAACTGTAGCTCAAGCAATTTGGAAGGAAATTTTTGAAAAGGGATTTGAAATTTCATGGTCAAAACTTGTTTCCAGTAAAAAGTAAGTGTTGCAACTAGAACCAGGGCAATGAGAGTATCACAATGATATCAAATTTTTGAAGAATTGATAAAGGAATTTACCTATTGAAGTTGAGTTGCAGAGCTCTGAAACTGGATTTCTATGGAGCAATTTAGGGCACGATTCTTAAATGTAATTATATGGTTAGCTTAAGGGAAGATCAAGGAAGGTGAATTCATGGGGAAATTAGATTGAAAAAGGCTTGGGAATAGATTTCGAAGTTGCTGAATTCTGAGTTATGGAACAAGTTTGGCAGGGTGATTCTGGCTATCCAAGCTTGAGAAAATGAATGGGATAGTTCATGTATTTATAGGAGAAGAAAATGGGATCAAATGGAAGAGTGAATTATGCATTTTGGAGGGAATTCGTGCAAACCTGATGCACGAGTGATGTGTGATCTAATTTTCACCAAAACTCATCCAATCCTTGCGTTTTGAGGTGCTAAACACTTCTGGCAAGTTTGTTAATCAAGTTTAAACCAAAAACGCGTATAAATCTTGTGATTAGAGGCCACATTATGGATTTCAAAATTCTGACTTGGTGAGAAATTCAGTTCCAAATTACCAATTTCAAAATAATGGCATTTTCAACTCAAGGGGTCTTAGGGAATTATTCTCGATGCCTCTGAAAGATGAGGTTACAAGCTTTGCAATGGAAAAAGAATGGAATCAAATGGATGCTTGAGCTGAAATTTGTGTTGAGTCAAAGTTAGAGAAAAAAGGTTGACTTTCCATACTTAGAAATATTTCAAATTTTTCTTCAAAAGTGACCTATAATGTCTTGCATCCAAACATAGCTTTCCACTTGGAATTTTCTCTTGACCAAAAAATATGGAATGAAGTAGATCTCTTGAATGAAATTTTGGGACGTGAACCATTCAAAATATTCAAAAATTGAGAGGGTTATGAATTGTTGAAGTTGACAAAAAAATCATGAAATGACCTATAATCTTTTGTATCCTTAAGGCAATTTCCATCCATTTTATCACTTTTCACATAAAATAAGGCATAAAGTTCACATCATCAATATCATTATGGAAAACGAATGGGCTCATGGTGATAAAAATTGACCAAGTTATGCTCATCTGAAGTCACACATGGAAAATTGGGGATTCATCTGGAGGACTTGTAATCTTTCTTCCTCATCAAGTTTCTTCCACATGAAAAATCCTTGGAACTTTTGAAGTGATTTGTTAATAACCCTTTAAAGAGAATGATGTCTTTGGAATCACTCAAAAATACCAAAAGATGGGCAAGATATACTCCTTTGAAGTTCAAAACCCTAGCTCCTAGATTAAGAAACATGCCTTGAGGAACTTTGACAATTTTGAACAAACTTCTTGTACCCAAACAAAATCTTTGTAAATATAAGTTGTTGAGGATGATAATGAGAACTCATAGCAACCACAACCACTTCCATATCTTGAGAATTTAGAGAAATATGCATTTGTGACTAATGAGAACAAGGCCTTGTCCAACCATGATAACTTCTTCAATCAATCCCTTGTACTTTTGAATCAATCTTGATAACTTGGAAATGTAGTGAACCAAAATAACCTTGTCATCCCATCCCTTCCAAAACAACTTCAATGGTGAGGTTTGAACTTCTCAAGCTTCATTGACTAGGTCATGGAAATAAACTCATGAACCCATGGATCAACTTGCTAAGTCCTATTGCTTTTACCTACATTGTTGACAAGTAAGACAAACCAACATTGCATTTTATTAATTAAAAGGAAAGTCAAAACAAAACATGAATGATTACACAAGAAAAACAAGTCAAGGTGCTTGGTGATTCCTCAAAGATCAAAGCTAAAGATTGGGAGGAGAACCAAAAACCCTAATGTGATCTTGTTGTGATTAAATCAACATGGTATGATGAAGGGATCTTAGGGGTAAAAATTTGGGTACAACACCCAGCATCGCCAATTTTGCATATTATGTGAAATTCGTATTTTGATTTTTATGATGCTTTGATTTAAACTAACAATCTTAACATTTTCCTAAGACAAAATAGTGCAGGTTTTATCCCTTGCATGAGGCCCATGAGGCCAGAACACTCTATCACCATGATTGCACCGTTTTGCATTATCTTGATTATATCTCCTTGTACATGTCGAATTAGACAAAAATAATGCCACCATTGGATTTTCAAGGGTCGAATTAGGGGAATAGGGACCTTCTTGATCTCTAACATGCACTATTTTTGCAGGTGGAAAAATGATCTCACCGGAGAAGTCGACTGGAGCTAGGGCTTCGACACTTCTCCGGTCCACTGGTTTATAATATGTGATAACACGAAAATATATAGCTTATTCGACCCGATTTGCATAAATAAAGTCACTGTTTTATCTCAATTATGTTTCATTATGTTGGCTTTTCAAGTGTGTTTCAGGTAATTATTCCATCCAAGGCCTACATGAGAAGAGGAGAAGGAATGGAAAAGAAACAAGCTCAAAATCAGAAAAATAGCAGAAATAGAAAAGATTTCATATCAAAAGGTTGTAGCCCTCGACACACCTTCCATTCCGCCCGACATAAGTTTAATTTGTGTGCCCATCGGCACAAAAGCCATTCTGATCGACACAGTAAATATGTGTGCCCCACAGCACACATTGCATTCCACTAGCCACAAATGTTTTCTATTTTGTTTTACGTGCAAAGATTTCTCCATGATTCCAAGATTCTCCAGTGCCAACGACCTGCATGATTTCCTCCTGGTGTTTCTCCACACACAGACTTTTTGGAAGCACGAAGTCACATTCCTGTATTTTCTCAAGCAGTTTTTGTTACGGAGCAGATATAAAAAGAAGAACAGTTATATCAATGTTTGGTTACTGCTACATGGTATGTTAACATTAACTATCTATGTGAGTTTGGATTATTGGAAAATTTGCAATGGCTACTTCATAATTCTGATTTATTTTATGTCTGCACCATGAACCACCCAACTTATAAATTTTTGACATTGGAATTTTTGAGCTCTTTCTCGTACAACACCCCAACAGATGAAAACATGTACCTTACGAGTACTGCTAACTTTCAATTGTTTAACAATGAATACTCTATGAGTCAACAAGCTCTTAGTGATTTGTTGCATTTTCCTCGTGGAGGAGAGGCGCACCACCGAATCCCTCCAGAAGCCAGTTGGGCATATACAACATTCGATCTATGGAAAGTTCTAACCAGTGAGCGACCTTCAAGTTGGGACGGTCTTTTTGCTTCATCTATCCATAATCCTTCCATCTGTTACTTTCATCTCATCCTTTCCAACACCATTTTCGGGAGGGCAAACAACAACAAAGTCAATTCTAAAGAATTGTTCTTCTTGCACTTCACCTTCACGCCTGGTTGGAAGATTAATGTCAGTGTGTTCCTCTTGGCCCATAATCCAGTCTCTCTGTGCACGCGGTACTACTCCTTTATATATTGGAGGTTTAGTTACTTCTATAGCACTTGCTATGAACTTGGGGGACAAACTAGCGAATCTGCCTTCACTACCAGCTTTATTTATTGATATTGACATCTGCCATGCTGAACATCTTATAAAGGCTAGAGAAGATGGAAAATAAAATCTCATGGTGAGGAACAAAGCCTTTCTGTTGTACCCCAAAATTTTCCCACCCATTTATCTCAAGACATTCTCCTAGGATTCTCAAATGCTTAAGGTTGCTCAAGAATTGATCAGATAAATTCTCCTCATAAGCAATGAACTTATAACTAATATTTCACTTTTCACAAGGAAGTTTGGATTTATAAGGTCTCAAATGGAATTCATGGTCTCTCATATGTCTCCAAGAATGCTCATACCAAGTTTCATGCCTTGCATCATAAATTTGCCCCGTCAATTGCTCAAATGAATGAAAATCAACTATATTGGGTAAAAAGTCAATTGTGGTCAACATACAGTCAAATTTCAAGATTTTTGGTCAACATCAAGGTTTTGAAGTCACATTCATAATTTGATCAATGGTTGATCATGATTCACCAAGAAGACTCTCAAATCATCAAAAGTCAAAAGTTGCCAAATTAGGGTTTCCTTAGGAGAAGTCAACTGAACTTTGACCAGACATAACATTCACATGCTTCATTAGAAAATTCTCAACCAAATCTAATTTTGAAGTAAATTCAATTCTCCACAACTTTGTTTCTCTAAGATCAAGTCCAAAAAATGCTTCATTTGAGAATATGAGCCAATACATTATAGGTCACTTCAAAAGTCAACAAAAAGACACTTTTTGCCTAGGCAACTTACATCAAGATAAAGTATCCAATGCAAAAATGATAAAAATAGAGATTGTAGAGGACATCTTGAGATTTCAAAAAATTCCATGATCACCTTCAAAAGATGAAAATTGAGAGAGTTATGACCAGTGCAAATTGGGAAGTTTTGAGCAAATGCATGAAGTTAAAATTGAGCAAACTTTCATTTTTGGGCTAATTGGCCATTGTTTCAAAGTCCAAACGTGTTTTGCAACTTATAGTGAACCTCATATATTACTCATGTACCCTTTGACCTTTTATTCTACTTATTTTTATTTTTATTCATTATTAATTCAAAATAAATTAAATAAATGTCAAATGAATGGACTTAGGCGCATGGCTTTGGTATTGGGCCAAATTTGAAGCCCAAAAAGCTCATGTACAACTAGCAATTCGTGAAAGATCATGGAAGGTGTAATACAGTGGGAGAACTGACTTGGTTTTTCATTTTATCACAGTTGTTGCGGATAGCAAGAGTCGTCACCGACTTTTGTTTTATCCAATAAGGAAAGGGTGAAAAGAACAGGAAAGACCTTTGAGAATTTTTCTGAGTTCGGGGGGTAGATTATGAAAAGGGAAGGTGTTAGCACCCTTTTCATCTGTAGTTATCTACAGGATCTTAATCGCTAGCTCACTTTATTTTGAAATGCTTTGTGTGTGTTTGAAAATATTTTGAAAAATGCCTAAGTGCGACAACTTTGTAATGATTCTTTTATCAGTTAAGATTGCATACAAAGTGCTTGTTTTTGAAAATATTTCAAAAGAAGTGTTTGTGAAAAAATATGTTTATTTTTGTGAGCAAGCGATTACGAGCGATCTACCTACTCAAAAGTCCTTCGTGTTATTTTCCTCCTCCTTTAGATAGTGTTATCCTACCATTAGTTAGTAGGAAGCCCTATCGTTGGATGTGTGAGGGACATGCGCGGGTCGTTGTTATGGTCATAGAAGGCAACATATATGGATGCCTTACCAATTCGAAGAGTCTGTCATCATATATTTATAGGCAACATTGAGGGACAAGATCATTTCTTGTAGGCAACTCGAGGGACATCGCAGGACTATGATATTTAAGATGATTTTAACCTAGGGTCTTTGCTAAGGGCATCCCTATGTTCGAGGGACATGACCATGTTTTCCGAAGGCAATAAGAGAGGTTACCCTAGAACTGCAAGTGTAAATAGTGATTCAATTCAGTTATTTTATCTTGATTAGGGTTATCTAATGCTTGCTTTTAGTTTTTTCCATACAATCCTATTAAACTAAACAATTATAAGGAAAGCGGTAAATTGCCGAAAATAAAGATCCTACGCTATTACAAAGCTTCGGGAGAGGGGGTACTGTTTTACCCCAAAATTTTCCCTCTCATTTTATTCAAAACATACTCCTAGAAGTCCTCAAATGCTCAAGGTTGACCAAGAATTGACTAGACAAATTCTCCTTCTAAGCAATGGAATTTCAACTAGGGTTTCACTTTTCACAAAGAAGTTTGGGTTTCAAAGGGCTTAAGTGATTTCCATGGCCCCTAACATGTCCTCAAGAATTCTCATGCCAATTTTCATGCCTTGCATTACAAGTTTGCTCTGTCGATTGCTCAGATGATTGGAAATCAACTATATTAGGTCCAAAGTCAACTATGGTTAATATACAGTCAAACTTAAAGTTTTTTGGTCAACATCAACATTTTGAAGTAATATCCATCATTTGATCAAGGGTTGATCATGACTCCTCAAGGAATGCTCTCAAATCATCAAGAATCTAAAAGTGCAAAATTAGGGTTTCATAGGAAAAGTCAACTGAATTTTGACCAAGCATAACTTTCACATGCTTCATCCATTTTTCCCCAACAAAAGCTCATTTGGAAGAAAATTCAACACCCTACAACTTTTCTTTTGTCCTCAAGTTTAAAAAATGCATCATTGGAAAGATATGAGCCAATACATTACAAGTCTTTTTAAAAGTCAACAAAAAGGCATTTTTTGTCAAGGCAAGTTACATCAAGATGATTTCTCCAAATCCAAAAATGGTCAACATATAGATTGTAGGGTACACCTTGAGATTTCTAAAAAGTCTAATATTATCTCCAAAAGATTAAAATTGAGGAAGTTATGACCAGTACAAATTGGGCAAATATGTGAAAATGCAAAAAGTTAACTTAGAGCAAAAATGCATTTTTAAGTTCATAGACCTATTTTGTGGGATTCAGATATGTTTATGACTTACTAAAGGACCCCTAAGTTCACTCTCACCTTGCTTTGCATTTTTTCTCTATTTTATTTATATTTATTTTGTTTTTATTCAAATAAACACAAAATAAATTGCATAAAATAATATAAAAATATGGACACATGGGTTGATGATTTGGGTTGATATTGGGCCTTATAATTCGTGCAAGGCATTAGGAAAAAGACCAGATTCATTGCATCTCAAGAAGGGAAAGTTTTTCACAATTTTGGAAGCATTTTAATATGTTTGATATTGCTTTAAAAGGGGGCCATTATGTGTGGATTCTTGCCATGTTTACTCACCATTCCATCCATCTATAAATATAAAATAAAAGCATAAGCAAAGGGCACGAAATTCTACATGCATAAGCTCTCCAAAAGTTGTCCAAAAAAGCTCTCAAAAAACTCTCTAAAAAAATCAAAGAATTGGTGCAAGTCATATCTCAAAGTTCCAACCTCTCTCGATTGAAATCAAACCTCGAGCCATCCTCTTGAAGTCCCCAGGAGTTTTTTTACAAGGCTCAAGATTAGTCCATCACAAGCCTAGAACGCCCCCATTTGATAACACTAGTTTGGAAAAGTTTAAAATTTTGAATCTCTAATTTTAATCATATTTCATGGCATGATAATATTTGTTTGAGTTTATATGAATCTATAGACCAGGTATGAGTGGGACCAAATGTGCGCATCATGCACCTCCAATTCCTGACCACCAGATTTCATCATGCTAGATCCAAAGCCTTAAAGGCGCGTCCCCATGATGAACCCCAAGAAGCGTCCCTCACTGGATCTCCAGGTGCATGGGCCCTATTGCTAATGGGCCTGGGAATTTTTTTCTATTTCACAGTATGATACAGTGGGAGAACTGACTTAGGTGTTTTGCGTTTTATCGCATATGTTGCGGATAGCAAGAGTTGCCATCAACTTTTATTTTATCCAATAAAGGAAAGGGTGAAAAGAACAGGAAAGACCTTTCAGATTATTTTCTTGAGTTCGGGGAATAGATTATGAAAAGGGAAGGTGTTAGTACCCTTTTCATCCATAGTTATCTATGGGCTCTTAGTTTCTTGCTAGATCACTTTTGAATTTGCTTTGTTTGAAATATGTTGGTGGTGGGTTTTGAAAGTATTTTTGAAAAGCGCATTCGTTTAGGCAAACTTTGTAATGATTCTCGTCTCTATAAGAATGCATAAAAAGTGTTGGAATTTTGAAAATATTTCATGTTTTGAAAGTGTTTGGTGTGTTTGAAAAAATGTTTGTTTTGAAGATAGATTGTGAGCAAGCAACTAAGAACCTTCTACCTACTCAAAAAGTCTTTTCTTCATTCCTTCCTGTTGTACCCCAAAATTTTCCCTCTCATTTATCAAGATTTTCCTCACAAGACTTCTTGGACTCAAGACAAGATTAGGGTTTGCTCAGCTCAAGCCATCATTTTGCACTGATGACTTGAAATTAGGGTTTGAGTTTGCACAAGGATTTTTGGACCATCAATGTTTCATGTGACTTTCATACACCATCTTGGACCCCTAAGATTGCTCATGACAAGTTTCAAGCCTTGAATCACATTTTTTGCCTAATCAATTGGACAATTGACCTAGAAATCAACTATATTAGGGAAAAAGTCAACCATGGCCAATTTACAGACAAACTTCATAATTTTTGATCCACAACAACATTTTAGACTCATATGTACCATTTGATCAAGTTTGGGTCACAACTCCTCAAGAAATTTGATCAAATCATCAAAAGGGCAAAATGGTCAAAATTAGGGGTTTGACTGAGAAATGGCAATTTCTGATTTTATAACCTAGCCAATGACCAATTTGTTTCAAGCATGATTTCAAGGACTCAATAGCATCATCTTGACCTAATCACATAGTTCAAAAGATCTCAAGTACATAGGATTGACAGATGAATTTTGCAGTCAACTGATCAAAAGTCAATTGTACACTAAAAAGTCAAACTTTGACTTTTTAGTCAAAATCAAGTGCCAAGGGTCATAATTCATCAAGATATGTCAAAATGTGAAACTTGTTGGCCAAGAAACCTAAAATTGCAAATTAGGGTTTTAATTTGAAATTTTTCATAACTTGTAATTTTTCTAAGTATGGAAAATTTCTTATTTTTTCCCAACTTTCCACAACTTTTTCACCATGATGCAATTGGATTCAAAGGAAACTTCCAACATGAAAGTTGTATTCCTCCATCAAATCTACAACTTTTATTCACAGGGTTTTCCAAAAAGATTCTTGGATCTCAAGATATAAATTTGTGAATAAGGGTCCATGAACTAAAAGACTTAGTGAAAATTTGCCCTAATTTAGGCAGGTTTTTGATCCAACTTCATGGGCATTTTTCACCTAGTTCCAAAATGTATCTCAAAATGCATTTTAAAGATGGATTGTAGAGCATGTTTCAAGCTTTCCAAAATGTCCAAGAACTCTCCAAGATCATTTGTGGTTAGGGAGAATCGAAGAAGAGAAAATGGAATTTTGTCACTTTTGTTCAAGCCATTTTCACAATGCACCAATTTTCAAATCTGATCAAGCATGCATGTACCTTGCATTACAGGTCCTAAATCCCTTCTACACTCCATAATTAAATGCTAGCTCAGTCGTTAATGGCTTTATTTTAACCTTTGGAGCATTGTACAAAGAATAAATCCAAAAATGGCACAAAGGGCACAATGCCATTTTGATAAAGCAAGCTTTTCCAACTTTATCAGCCTTGAGCCTTGGACTTGTTCCTTGGATGCAGGAATTTTCCACAGATAACAAGCAACTTGTACCGACTCTCTGCAGCTAGCAAGCAAGCAGTAAAAGCATTTTGGCTTAAGTCACTTCAACTTTCTTCAAATGCAAAAAAAAGGCAAAAGTCAAGATAACTTGTACATCTGATAAAGGGAAGGCTGGGCATCATTCAAAACGACTTCACAAACTTGTTGCAAGCTAGAACATGAATTCATAGCATCTGAAACTCTCCAAAACACAAAAAACACAAATTTCTGCCCAAATAGGGCAGCTTCTGCAAAACTCTTTCCAATTCAATATTGGCTCGTGCGTTTCTCCCTTTAACACTTGACACACCTTCCATACATCACATCCAAACTATCCAAGCCCCTGTCCTGGTTCTGTGAGCTCTGTTTTAGACATCACCATTTACACTTTTGAAGGATTCAGGTTGACTTCTACAGGGAGTTTCAAGCATCCTCAAGGCAAGCTAAGCATTGGAATAGCTTGAGGGAACTTAAAGGAAGCTCACACGATCCTCAAGCCTCACTCAAAGTCCCCACATTGCGATATGCAAACTCAGCTGAACAAGGTATTTTTCAAAACTCTATCTCTCTATTTAGGAATCCTCAAGCTTTGATTTGTGAAGCAAAGATGTAGTGCTTAACATGGTGAAGCTGTACATATGCATAGTTGTCATTTAGATTAACTGAGCTAAGAGAATTTGATTGTTGAACATGCTGAAAAAACTAGGTCAAAAATTAGGGCCATTAAAATTCCCCCTGATCTTTGAGAGTTAGGTCATGAATTTTATATCATTGGAATCGTGAGATTACAAGCTACATGTTTTATGTTATGAGTTTTTGATTTTATGCAAGCTAGAGCAAGATACAAGTTTGAAGCAAAAACATGCGCGTTTGGGAGAGGCTGAAGAACAAGGATGAAGTCCTGGGCCTGGCGCGCCTTGGGCCTCCTATTTTGACTTTTCACACCCCCCTGATCCACTATCCACACCCCCTTTGCATATTTTGTTTATTTTTCATATTTTCTTTTCATTTTTATATTTATTGCTTTTATTTATTTTTCTGAACATAAAAAAATCATGAAAAATATTTTCTTTATTTTTTGAATTTTATTTTATTTTTTATCTTATTTTTTTGCATAAAATATTGATTATTTAGAATAAATAGAATCTATTTTCTTAAAATAAATAGTAAACACATTTAAAAATATCATACATTTTTATTTTTATTATTCATACACATAAAATATTATCTTTATACATATTTTAATTTTTAATATTTATTAATAATATTATTTATTATTTCTTGTATAAAAATAGACAAAATAAAATAAATATAGAATATATATTTCTTTTAATCAAAAACTAGGGTTTTACCCCTTTCAAAAATAACAATATTATTTTTCTTATTTTTAGGACTTAAATAATATTATTCTCTCGCACATAAAACAAATACAAAACATTTTTTGCATATTTACATTTTTATTGCATTTTTAATATTTGTTTATTTATTTAATTTGCAAATATTCAATTGGGTTGTAATAATATTTTAGGGTTTTATTTTGTGCAAATATCCCCATTCAAAAACTTGTATCCCCCCTCCCATAATAATTGTTGTAATAGCTTAGATTTACTTTTACGCAATTTATCACATTTATACCATGTTTAGTAAAAACTAGGGTTTTGCATGATAAGACAAAAATCAAACAAATACAAGACCTAACACAAGACAAAATGCATGTAAAATGACACACATTGCACACAAGCACCTCTAGGGTTTCACCCACTTGGTTGCCTAAACAAAATGGCCATGGTATGCATGCAAGGTATCTTGGAAAAACAAAACAAAACAAAACAAATAAGATCATAGTCCCTCGATGACGCTATCAAAAGGTTGCCTAAACAAATGATCTTGGTCCCTCAAAATGCTAAAGATACTTGGCAACATTTCTATCATGGTCATACGATGACCCACTCCCGTCCCGTTTAACATCCAAAGATAGGGTTATTTACCAAACCAATGGTAAATCAACAATGTCAAAGGAATAAAAATGTACAAGAAAGACTTTTGAGTAGGTAAAATGCTTCTAGTTACTTGATCAATTTGCAAACAATCCTTGCTATTTTCAAACAAACACACACACATTTTAAAACCTTTCCAAACAACTTTCAAAACATTGAAACATTTTTCAAAAGACAAACATATTTGTATACATTCTTACGAACGAGAATCATTACAAAGATAGCCTAAACAAAGGCCTCTTTTCAAAATACTTTCGAAACCACACAAAGCACCATTTCAAACAATTTCAAAAGCAAAGCAAGTGATCTAAAACAAGTAACTAAGAGCCCATGGAAAACCATGGATGAAAAGGGTGCTAGCACCTTTCTTTTTCATAATCTACCCCTAGAACTCAAGAAAACATCTCAAAGGTCTTTCCTGTGCTTTTTTACCTTTCCTTTTAGATAAAATAAAAGTCGGTGGAGACTCTTGCTAACCGCAACATTTGCGAACACAAATGCAAAACCTCAAGTCAGTTCTCTCACCGCATCACAGAACTGGCGACTCTGCTGGGGAAAATTATAAAAGTGGGGTTACCTTATGGTTTTAGATCATCTTTACATGCTTATCTTGCTTGACTTGTTTGCTTTACACTTTGCTTATGTTGTTTGGGTTTGAATCCTCTACCCGGATTTGGGAAACATTATAGGTAAATAGCAATATGTTGTGGAAATTGTGCGGCGTATACCGACATGGTCTAAGCAATAACTATATTAGTGCAACATATTTGTGGGTACCGGTAGCCTTTGAGTCAATCAAAGAGAATACGGGGCCGCTGAGTGATGTTATGAAGCACTAATTGACTTCTAGAACCTTTACTTGACCAACTTGGCCTTTTAGGATGTAGTGAGATGATCGACTTTGGTGCAATCCGAAGTTGGTAGATACTCGATACTACACTCATTGAGGGTTGGTTCCTTGGAATATTTCGGTCGCCGGTAAAGAGGCTGAATTGAAACAATGAACAAGGAAACAATCCAGTGATATTGAGCTCCTTTGAACCCGGTTACTATTTCTAGGACAGGTTGAGCCAACTAAACTTCAAGAGGGTACTTACCTATGAAACCCCATGCAAGCCTAAACTAGGAACTTGTGTGATTTGCTTGTACATATATACTTGTGCATAACATCATGGACATCATAAACATCATATGCATCAACTAACCATTTCAAGGATTTTGGAGATTCATCTTTGTTCATGTTTTGTAGGTTATGGATTCACTTCGCAGGAAAATTGTCCAAATCAACCTTGTAAGAATTCCTCCACAACACAAGGAGATAGCTTCAAGGATTCCTGAGAATTCTCCATTCACCAAGAGACATGGTCGTCTACTCAACTTGGTCACTGCCAACACAGAGGAGGATATGCTAAAAGTTCTCTTCCAGTTCTTTGACCCTTTGCATCATTGCTTCACATTTCCTGACTACCAATTTGTGCCCACTTTGGAGGAATTTTATCAACTCTTGAGGATTCCTATTCTCAATCAACTACCCTTCAACGGTACAGAAAGAGATCCAAAGCCAGAAGATATTGGTCAAGCCTTGCACTTGCACTCATCTGATGTCACAACACATTGGGAAACTAGAAGTGGTGTCAAAGGCTTCTTGTCAAAGTTCTTGTTTGAGAAGGCCCAAAGCTGTTGGAATTCTCTAGACTTGCAAGCTTTTGAGGAGATTGTAGCTCTTCTAATCTATGGGATAGTCTTGTTCCCTAATCTTGACCAACTTATAGATGTGAGCGCTGTCAAAATCTTCATGTCTCGCAATCCGGTGCCTACATTGCTTGGCGATATCCTCCACTCTTTTCACACTCGTACAATGAGGAAAAGAGGTGTTCTCATGTGTTGCACTCCTCTCCTGGCAAGATGGTTTATTTCTCATCTTCCCCAATCAGTTTTGAAGAATGAGCAAGGTTTGAGGTGGTCACAACGATTGATGACTCTTACACATTCAGACATTCATTGGTGTTCTCGATCAAAAGAGAATGTTATTATCATTGACCGTTCTGGGGAATTCCCTCATGTCCCTCTACTTGGCATTAGGGGAGGCATCACTTACAACCCCTGCTTGGGTCTGAGATAGTTTGGGTATGCCCGAAGGGATGGCCCACATGACATGCTAATTCAAGGCTTGGTTTTCGAATTCGACAACGACGACCAAGGACTCTGTCAGAGATTCATCCGAGCTTGGAGGATGTCAAACAAGGTAGACAGTAGGACCTTGGGACACTAGAATTCCATCCCTCTTGAGCCTTACCTCATGTGGGTACGAACCCGCGCCCAAAGTCTTATGATGCCTTACCCCTCCATTCTCCCAGTGATTATAGAGCCTGTTATGGAAGGAGAGGTTCCATACACCATCCTACATCCTGACATGCCGACATCACTCAAAGATCTACAAAGGAGTTGGATACAGCTCAAGTGAGAGCGCGATACTTTCAAAGCCCAATTCTACGCAAGCGAGAAGAAGGTTTTAGAACTCACTCGGCTACTTCACGAAGATCGGACTCTCAACACCTACATTGCACCAAAGAAGATGCGCAACGTATTTTTACCTTAGAATTTTGTATCTTTTTGCCCAAGGGGCATTGATGTACTAACAATTCTATATTATTAATATGACGTGTGTTTCTTTTCTATTTAAAACAAAATTGAATTTCTAAATCCTTGAAAGCATTACATGAATACATATCATTCATCATATGCATAAACAGGTCTTCACGTCAAGTTTCCTCATATCTCTGCTGTTTATTTCAGCAACATGGATATTGAACAAACGGTCAAAGATTTGCAAGCTCAGAATTCACAATTTCAACAGCTACTCTTGACCTTAGCCAAGGGGCAGGAGGAGCTCAAGACTCTGCTAGAGAAGGAGAAAGAGAAAAAGAAGAAGAAGTGAGCCGGTGTGGTTATGATGGGCAAAAGCTTTGAAGGACAAGCCAGACGGACTTTGGAATTCCCATCAACATCTGAAGAGGGGGAAGGAAAAGGAAAGGGAACGACAGTGCCATCTGATTCTGAAGCAGAAGAAGAGGAAGATGAGGACTATTCTGAACAGCAATACCCTCCGGCCGATGACAAATACAAAAACCTGGAAGAACGTCTAGCTGCTATGGAGATACAAAGAGTACCGGGGCTAGATTTTGAGGAGTTAGGGTTGGTTTCTGGAATTGTAATCCCTCCTAAGTTTAAAGTGCCACTGTTTGCTAAGTATGATGGGGTGTCTTTCCCAAAAATGCATCTCAGATCCTATGTCAGGAAAATTCAACCACATTCTTCTGACAAAGACCTGTGGGTCCACTTTTTCCAGGACAGTCTATCAGGAACGCAGCTTGATTGGTTCTACAAGTTGGAGAGAGAAGATGTCCATAATTGGGAAGACTTGGCAGCCGCCTTCTATAAACAGTATCAATACAACGCCGACTTGGCGCCAACCCGTACTCAGCTACAGAGTATGGCTATGGCTACCAATGAGGGCTTCAAAGACTACGGCCAAAAGTGGAGGGATTTATCCGGAAGGGTGCAACCTCCTTTATCTGAAAGAGAGCTAGTGGACATGTTCTTGGGAACCCTATCAGGTCTTTTCTTTAATCACCTGATTGGAAGCTCCTCTGCAGGTTTCACTAAATTGATTTTAACTGGCGAAAGGGTGGAAGCCGGTATTAGAAGCGGGAAAATTCATAATGTGTCTACCTCTGCCATTGCAAAAAAGCCCTTCACTAGAAAGAAGGAAGTGTCTGCTGTCTATGCACAGAGAAATTAGGGAAGAACCGAACGACGACCAACAGTGGGGGCCGTTATGATTCAAAATTCTGCATCAGACCAGCCAAGAAACAACCAGCCGAGAAATGACCAGCCGAGAAATAACCAGCAAAGGGTGGAAAGGCCTGTGAGGAAATTCACCAAGATAAACATGACTCTTGCTCAAGTCCTACCACATCTCTTGAAGTTGAACCTGGCCATGCTAAAAGAGGCCCCTAAAAATCCCAACACTGCTTCTCCACACTACCATCCCAACGCCAGACGCGCGTACCATTTAGAAAGTCCAGGGCACGACACCAACAACTGTTGGGCTCTGAAGAATAAGATTCAAGATCTGATTGACGTAAAGGAAGTTGAATTTGAAGCTCCTGAGAAACCAAATGTTATCTCCGCTCCAATTCCTAGGCATGGACATAATGCCGGTGCTATTGAAGAAGATCTATTTGTTTCTACTGTGGATGAACTGTTAACTCCTCTCCTAACCGTCAAGTTGATTTTGTTGAAATCTGGGGTGTTCCCAGGTTGTGACAAATATTTCCATGCTTTCCTATCCTCCCCATTTGACTGTCCTCTGTTGAAGAAAGGAATCCAGCAATTGATTGATAACCAAGAAAACTTGTTTGAGAAAGCTCCTATTTCACTCATTCCAGTTCCAGAAGTTTCAATAATAACCATATACGCCAATCCTTCCAGGGTTCCTAAAAAACCCGTTAGGATTACATCTGCTCCAGTGACTACTCCGTTGAAGATAACAATGCCCGGGCCTGCCCCATACAAATCCGATAAAATGGTACCATGGAACTATGGTGGAGAAATATACTACCATGGTGTCAAACAGATTGAACAGATTGCTGAAGAAGAAAGCTCCGAAGAGGACAATTCCGACATCAGTAACATTGTCGAAACAAGCAAATTTACCCGTAATGGAAGAATCTTTTCTCCATAGATTGCTCCTCTAACAGCAGTCTTTGGACCCGTGGCCATTCTGAAGATTACACCTATACCAGTAACTGTACCTGCAAGTGTACCCGCTGATAAAGACAATACAATTCCTATCCCTACTTCCGCTGTTGAGAAAGACAAAAATAATGTTCAAGAGGAGCCTGTCTTGACGAAGGGTCAGTCATTAGTCATTCCTGAGACATCCAAGAAGGAGATGGAAGAAATACTGAGGATAATTAAGAAAAGTGATTATGATGTTGTTGAACAACTAGGGCAGACCCCTTCCAAAATCTCTATGTTAGCCTTGCTGCTGTGCTCTGAGGCACATGCTAAAGCTTTGGTCAAGTTTCTGAAGACAGCGCATGTGCCGCAAGAGACTTCGGCAGTTAAATTCCAAGAGTGTGTAGCCAGTCTGACAGCTGACCATGGCCTGGGTTTCTCCGATGCCGACTTGACTTCCAAAGGGAGAAAACATAATGACGCACTACATGTCTCGGTGGAGTGTAGGGGAACCACCTTAGCTCATGTTTTGGTTGATACTGGATCATCTCTAAACGTCTTGCCGAAGAAAGCCCTGGATAGATTGGATTGTGAGGGGCTGACTCTAAAACCCAGCAATATAGTGGTGCGAGCTTTTGACGGGTCTAGGAGGATAGTCCATGGGGAGGTGGACATCCCAATCAAGGTGGGAAATCAAGTTTTCAATTCAACATTCTACGTGATGGACATCCGTCCTTCTTACTCTTGTCTGTTGGGACGTCCCTGGATTCACAATGCCGGTGCTGTCACCTCCACCTTGCATCAAATGCTCAAGCACCCCGTCTAAGGGAAGATTATAACTGTCCATGGGGAAGAGGAATATATGATTAGTCATCTGAATTCCTCCCGTTATGTGGAGTTAGATGGAGAATTCATAGAGACCCCTTTCCAACATTTTGAAGAAGTCTCTGAAGAAATAGCGGCAACCAATGTGGTATCCTCAACTCCTGTGATCGCAACACCACCACCTCGGATGTCATCTTTAAATGATACTAGGGCAGTAGTGGAAGAAGGAGGATCCACCATCTGGGGGAAGCTTCCAGACTTTCCTTTCAAATTAGACAAGTTCGGCATGGGGTTTACTTCGACTGCTCAGAAGGCTGTGCGCCACTCCCATGCCGGAGGGCCACCTGTGAAGATCAGCCACCAAGGGGTTAATGCACTAGAGGATAGTGAAGAATAAGGCAGCTTGGAAGACTGGATTTTTCCTACTGTTGGCGGAGGACTGTGCAACTGGGAAGCAAAAGACTTTGTTCCGATTACTTTCATACCACAGTAATTTATCTTTTCCATTTCTATTGGATCTGTAATAATTCACAAAACAATTCGTACTTTTTCAACCTTGTGTCTTACCCGAGGCACATAAGTCCATTTGTAAGGGTTCTTATTTCATTTTCATATGTCGTTTAATGAATCATGGACACTTTTCATATTTAAAACTTTTGTGCTCATTGTCTTTCTTTTACATTTTTGTTGTTTTAAGATGGCTATCCCTTACACACACCCACACTCACAAATGCAGGTAGCCTTCCATTCCGGATCCCATGGGTAACGATACTGCTATAGCCTTCAGTGACTCTGAAGATCTGATCTACCAAGCGGAATACGGTGAGGAAGATTGTGAGGTGCCAGGGGAATTGGCCAGATTACTACAGCAAGAGGAAAGAGCAATTCAGCCTCATGAGGAGCAGTTGGATACAATCAACTTGGGTACTGAGGATGATAAAAAGGAAATCAAAATAGGTGCCAATCTAGAGCCGAGTGTCAAGGAGTGCCTAATTCAACTATTGCATGATTATGTTGAGATCTTTGCCTGGTCATACGAAGACATGCCGGGACTCGATACAGACATTGTGGTACATCGTCTACCAACAAGAGAAGACTGTCCACCAGTGAAATAGAAGGTCCGCCGCATGAGACTTGACATGTCAGAGAAGATCAAAGCAAAAGTTATGAAGTAGTTCAATGCTGGATTTCTGGCTGTTACTTCCTATCCACAATGGGTTGCTAACATTGTGCTTGTGCCCAAGAAGGACGACAAAGTGAGAATGTGCGTGGATTATAGAGATTTAAACAGGGCCAGCCCTAAATATGATTTTCCACTTCCACACATTGACATCTTAGTTGATAACACAGCTCAACATAAAGTATTTTCTTTCATGGACAGATTCTCAGGCTATAACCAGATCAAAATGGCACTTGAGGACATGGAGAAAACTACCTTTGTCACACAGTGGGGTATGTTCTGCTACAAAGTGATGCCATTTAGACTGAAGAATTCCGAGGCAACCTATCAACGCGCCATGGTAGCTTTGTTTCATGATATGATACATCATGAGATAGAGGTCTACGTAGATGACATGATAGCCCGATCACAAACTGAAGAAGAACACCTTGATCACTTGCAAAAGCTATTTGTCCGGTTGAAGGAGTACAAGCTCAGACTGAACCCAAACAACTATACATTCGGAGTCCGGTCCGGTAAACTCTTAGGTTTCATTGCAAGAAACAAAGGCATCTAGGTTGATCCTGCCAAAGTTAAAGCTATACGAGAAATGCCTGCTCCTCGCAATGAGAATGAGGTCAGAGGTTTCTTGGGACGCCTAAACTACATTGCAAGGTTCATTTCTCACCTAACATCCACTTGTGAACCAATCTTCAAGCTGTTGAAGAAAGATCGGGTAGTTAGATGGAACGATGACTGTCAGATTGCTTTCGATAAAATCAAGGAGTATTTGCTAGAACCTCCTATCTTGATGCTACCCGTCGAGGGAAGACCGCTAATCATGTATCTGACCGTCTTAGATAATTCAATGGGGTTTGTATTGGGGCAGCATGACGAGTCTGGCCGAAAAGAGCATGCCATTTATTACCTTAGCAAAAAGTTTACCGACTATGAAACCAGATATTCACTGCTCGAGAAAACTTGCTACGCTTTGGTATGGGCTGCTCGCCGGCTAAGGCAGTATATGTTGAGTAATACCACTTTGCTGATATCTAAGATGGATCCGATAAAGTACATCTTTGAGAAGCCTGCTCTTTCCGGGAGGATATCCAGATGGCAGATGATCCTAACGGAATATAACATACAGTACATGACCCAAAAAGCTATAAAGGGGAGTGTGCTAGCCGATCATCTGGCCCATCAAGTTGTCAAATATTACCAATCCATGAAGTTCGAATTCCCCGACGAAGACATTATGACATTGGACAACATTGAAGATTTCAGACCATATGAAGGACCTGAACAAGGATCCCGATGGACCATGTACTTTGATGGGGCATCCAATGCACTTGGCAACAGTATCGGTGTCGTGCTTATATCTCCAGAAGGTTGCCATACTCCTTTCACAACCAGACTTTGCTTCAACTTTACGAACAACATGGAAGAGTACGAGGCATGCATCTTTGGACTCAAGGCTGCCATAGACTTGGGAATTAAATCCTTAGATGTGTTTGGGGACTCAGCTTTGGTCATCAGTCAGATCAAAGGAGAGTGGGATACTAAACATCCAAAACTCATCCCTTACAAAGAACATGTCTTAACATCGTTACCACATTTCGAGCAGATTACCTTCGAGCATTTCCCGCGAGAAGAAAATCAGCTAGCAGATGCTCTAGCTACAATGTCATCCATGTTTAAACTTAACTGGGATAATGAGGCTCCCCAAATCACCATTGAACGGATGGACGAACCGACACATTGTCACGAGATTAACACCAAAGAAGTAGTGGACCAACCGTGGTTTCATGAAGTCAAAAGGTATCTCGAGGCTCAGGAATACCCTGAAGGAGCTTCAGTCAATGACAAAAAGTTCTTAAGGAGATTCTCGGCTAAGTTCTTCTTGAGTAATGGCATCCTACACAAGCGCAATCATGATTCTATTCTGCTCCGTTGTGTGGATAAAGCTGAAGCTAAAAAGATCATGGCCGAATTGCATGAATGTACCTTCGGCACTCACTCTAGCGGGCATACGATGGCAAATAAGATTCTACGGGAAGGCTATTACTGGTCTACCATGGAAGCTGACTGCTATCAACACTCCCGGACCTGCCACAAATGTCAAATCTATGCAGACAAGGTGCACGTGCCTCCTGTTCCTCTAAATGTATTAACGACTCCTTGGCCCTTCGCTATGTGGGGAATCGACATGATTGGAGAGATGAAGCCTACAGTATCCAATGGACACCGTTTCATTCTGGTAGCCATTGATTATTTCACCAAGTGGGTCGAAGCAGCTTCCTTCGCATCCGTTACTAAGAATGTGGTTGCCCGCTTCATCAAGCAGAACCTTATATGCCGGTACGGTATCCCCGAAAGGATCATCACTGATAACGGTACAAACCTTAACAATACTATGATCACCGCCTTGTGCGAGCATTTCAACATTCAACATCACAATTCATCTCCCTACCGGCCAAAGATGAATGGTGCAGTTGAAGCTGCTAACAAAAATATCAAGAACATCATACAAAAGATGACAGTCACCTACAAGGACCGGCATGAAATGTTACCGTTTACTCTCCACAGGTACCGTACCATGACACGCACATCAATTGGGGCAACACCATATTCTTTGGTATATGGCATGGAGTCTGTTTTACCTATCGAGGTTCAGATTCCCTCCTTGAGAATCATGAAAGATGCTGGTTTGAGTGAAGACGATTGGATCCAGACCCGGCTTGATCAATTGAACTTAATTGACGAGAAGAGACTTACTGTTGTTTTCCATGGTCAGACGTATCAAAAACGGATGATCAAGGCTTTCAACAAGAATGTCATACGCCAGATATATCAAGTCGAAGATCTAGTGATCAAGCGCATTATCCTGCCACAAAGTGATCCCAGGGGAAAATGGACTCCTACCTATGAAGGACAATTTGTGATCAATAACATCTTTTCTGGTGGGGCAATGATCTTAACCACCATGGACGGTGACGACCTGCCGCACCCTGCGAATGTAGACATAGTCAAAAGATACTACGCATAAATGACCCGCTAGGTTGACACACCTAGGAAAAACAAGGGCATCTCGGTGAATCGAAAACCCGAAAGGGCGGTTCAGGCAAAAATTAGGGATAAAATAAAAAATTTTGTACACCCGGAAAGTTGAAAACCCGAAAGGGAGACTTGGGAAAAAAAGGGTTTCCCGGTGGACTGAAAACCCGAAAGGGCGGTCCAGGCAAAAGTTAGGGAGTTAAAGCGTATGATTATGTCTCGTCGGATCACTTTAAGGACAATCTCTTTATTGACAACTCTGAGCTTCTGATCAACTCAATCATCTTCGTACGAAGCAACTGATGGACAAGATATTCGGAGATACAAAGGCTATAGCAGAATGGGAACCCCGAGGGTTTTTATTTTTCACACATAGCTATCTTTCTTTGTATAAATTTTTCTTACTTGTATGACACCATCCTCTTACTAGGATGTCTTCCTCCTTTGTACAAAACACTTATTCAAAGTAAATACAAAGATATCTCTTTCAAAGTACAAAAACTATTTGCCTTTTTCTTTTACACTTGTGTTTTTATTTGCAAAAACATCCAATGATTCATTGATGAACATATGCATTTGAACATAATTACTGTTACAAATAAACAGGATGGAAGAGAACAATTACTGACAATTTGAAAGAATAGGAAAACGTCTTTAGGCTATTCCATGAGCAATCCCTACAGTACATTATCTAAATCCCCAGCGGAACTAAAATTTCAAACCCTTAATTCCCATCAGAGTTAAAACTTCAAACTCCTGATCCCCGGCGGAGCCAAAACTTCTAGCTATCAATCCCCAGCGGAAATCTTTCAGTCAATCCAATTTCCCCAGCAAGTTATCTTGAAGCCTGGAAATCAACCAGATAACAGTTAACTTTTATCTCTCCCTAACCTAGGATAAATCCCCAGTAGAGTGGCAGACGACCGAAAACTCCTGAACTTACTCCCTAACAGTAAGCCTTCTTCCCAGAGTTTTATTTTTCAACAGATTGAAGATTCTCATTCTTAATTCCTCAGTGAGGTCGCCAAAGTTTTTATTGCTCCTCAACAGAATGAAGATTCTCATTCTTAACTCTCCGCAGAAGTCATCGGATTTTTCTCTATTCCCCAGCAGAATAAGGATTCCCATTGTGTAACCCCCAGTAGAAATCATCAAATTTCTCTGGATTTCCCAAGAAAAATTATCAAGCAGTTTGGTATTACTCTCACAACAGAATTTTTGTCAATACTCCAACTTCAAGACATGAAGGATCCTCATATCCGCACAGAAGTTGTCAAGGATTTTTAATCCCCAAAAGTCGCCCAGGATTTCTTATCCTCAGTAGTCAAGGATTTATTTTCCCCGACAGCAGTCAAGGGTTTTTATTATCCCCAGCTGTCAAGGATTTATTTTCCTCAGCAAATCAGCTTATATGCACATACATTACATTCATATATCATGAACAAAGCATATATATTGCATCATAGATTTCATGCAACATAACTTTGTGTTTCAGCTAACGTTTTACCCCTTTCAGGATAAGACTAACAAGCTACCGTTAACGGTATACAATCATGATACAATACATATACACTCCAGACACGGAAGTCATTCTGTTGCTCATTCAGATTCAAATTTCAGATACAGTTCAGATACGCTCCAGACACGGATGCCATCCTGATACTTATTCAGATTTCAACTATCAGATACATTTCAGATACACTCCAGACACGGAAGTCATTCTGTCACTTATTCAGATTCTAGTTCAGATACGCTCTAGACAGGGATGCCATTCTGGCCCTTATTCAGTTTTCAGATCTCAGATACAGTATGGATACACTCCAGACCCGGAAGTCATTCTGTATCTCATTCAGACTCAGATCTCAGATACAATTCAGATACGCCCCATACACGGTTGCCATTTTGTCACTTATTCTAATTTTCCCCAGCTCAGAGACGCTCCAGACACGAATGCTATTCTATTGCTCATTCAGATCTCAACTTCAAGATACAGTTCAGATACACTCCAGACACGGAAGTCATTCTGTTGCTCATTCAGATCCAGATTTCAGATACAGTTCAGATATGCTCCAGATACAGATGCCATCCTGATACTTATTCAGATTTCAACTACCAGAGACAGTTCAGATATGCTCTAGATACGGATGCCATCCTGATACTTATTCAGATTTCAACTACCAGATACAGTTCAGATACTCTCCAGATACGGATGCCATCCTGATACTTATTCATATCTCAACTTCAGATACACTCCAGACACAGAAGTCATTCTGTCACTATCAGACACAATTCAGATACACTCCAGACACGAAAGTCATTCTGTCACTTATTCAGATTCTAATTCAGATGCGCTCCAGACACGGATGCCATTTTGGCCCTTATTCAAATTCCAGTTCAGATACGCTCCAGACACGGATGCAATTCTGGCCCTTATCTAGTTTTCCGATTTAAATACAGTACGGATACACTCCAGACATGGAAGTCATTCTGTTACTCATTCAGACTCAGATCTCAGATACAGTTTAGATACGCTCCAGATGTGGATGCTATTCTATTACTCATTTAGATTCAAACTTCAGATATAGTCCAAATACACTCTAGACCCGGCAACCATTCTATCACTTATTCTGATTTTCCCTAGCTTAGATACACTCCAGACACGGAAGCCATTTTGTCTCATTCATACACAGCTCGGATACGCTCCAGACATGGACGCCATTCCATTTCTTATTCATATTCAGTCTCCAGATAGAGCTCAGACACGTTCTAGACACGAACACCATTCTGATATTCATTCTTTTGACTCACAACTTACAACTTACAAATAAGCAAACATTCTTGGATGGCATCTGTAAGCCCATCTCCAACAAGATTCTATCACATCTCCAAATGGCATCTTTAAGCCCATTTCCTCAACTACACTTTGACGAGTGCAAATTTACGGGCACTCTAGTGTCCAATCATCTTTTACCTTCGAGTCACGAACGACAAGCTCGCCAATCTAACTCTTCAGGTTCAAGAAGATTGAATAGGGGCAGCTGTTGTACCCCAAAATTTTCCCTCTCATTTATCAATATTTTCCTCACAAGACTTCTTGGACTCAAGACAAGATTAGGTTTTGCTCAGCTCAAGACATCATCTTGCACTGATGACTTGAAATTAGGGTTTGAGTTTGCACAAGGAATTTTGGACCATCAATGCTTCATGTGACTTTCATACACCATCTTGGACCCCTAAGATTGCTCATGACAAGTTTCAAGCCTTGAATCACATTTTTTGCCCAATCAATTGGACAGTTGACCTAGAAATCAACTGTATTGGGGAAAAAGTCAACCATGGCCAATTTACAGTCAAACTTCATAATTTTTTATCCACAACAACATTTTAGACTCATATGTACCATTTGATCAAGTTTGGGTCACAACTCCTCAAGAAATTTGATCAAATCATCAAAAGGGCAAAATGGTCAAAATTAGGGTTTTGATTGAGAAAGGGCAATTTCTGATTTTTAACCTAGACAATGACCAATTAGGTTCAAGCATGATTTCAAGGACTCAATAGCATCATCTTGACCTAATAACATAGTTCAAAAGATCTCAAGTACATAGGATTGACAGATGAATTTTGCAGTCAACTGATCAAAAGTCAATTGTACACTAAAAAGTCAAACTTTGACTTTTTGGTCAAAATCAAGTGCCAAGGGTCATATTTCATCAAGATATGTCAAAATTTGAAACTTGTTGGCCAAGAAACATAAAATTTCAAATTAGGGTTTTAATTTGAAATTTTTCATAACTTGGAATTTTTCAAAGTATGGAAAATTTCTTATTTTTTCCCAACTTTCCACAACTTTTTCACCATGATGAAATTGGATTCAAAGGAAACTTCCAACATTAAAGTTGTATTACTCCATGAAATATACAACTTTTATTCACAAAGTTTTCCCAAAAGATTCTTGGATCTCAAGATATAAATTTGTGAGTAAGGGTCCATGAACTAAAAGACTTAGTGAAAATTTGCCCTAATTTAGGCAGGTTTTTGACCCAACTTCATGGGAATTTTTCACCTAGTTCCAAAATGTATCTCAAAATGCATTTCAAATATGGATTGTAGAGCATGTTGCAAGCTTTCCAAAATGTCCAAGAACTCTCCAAGATCATTTGTGGTTAGGGAGAATCGAAGAAGAGAAAATGGCATTTTGTCACTTTTGTTCAAGCCATTTTCACAATGCACCGATTTGCAAATCTGATCAAGCATGCTTGTACCTTGCATTACAGGTCCTAAATCCCTTCTACACTCCATAATTAAATGCTACCTCAGTGGTTAATGGATTTATTTTGACCTTTGGAGCATTGTATAAAGAATAAATCCATAAATGGCATAAAGGGCACAATGCCATTTTGATAAAGCAAGCTTTTCCAACTTTATCAGCCTTGAGCCTTGGACCTGTTCCTTGGATGCATGCATTTTCCACAGATAACAAGCAACTTGTACCAACTCTCTGTAGCTAGCAAGCAAGCAGTACAAGCATTTTGGCTTAAGTCACTTCAACTTTCTTCAAATGCAAGAAAAGAGGCAAAAGTCAAGATAACTTGTACATCTGATAAAGGGAAGGCTGGGTATCATTCAAAACGACTTCACAAACTTGTTGCAAGCCAGAACACGAATTCATAGCATCTGAAACTCTCCAAAACACAAAAAACACAAATTTATGCCCAAACAAGGCAGCTTCTGCAAAACTCTTGCCAATTCAATATTGGCTCGTGCATTTCTCCCTTTAACACTTGAAACACCTTCCATACATCACATCTAAACTATCCAAGCCCCTGTCCTGGTTCTGTGAGCTCTGTTTTAGACATCACCATTTTCACTTTTGAAGTTTGCAGGTTGACTTATACAGGGAGTTTCAAGCATCCTCAAGGCAAGCTAAGCATTTGAATAGCTTGAGGGATCTTCCAGGAAGCTCACACGATCCTCAGGCCTCACTCAAAGTCCCCACATTGCGATATCCAAACTCAGTTGAACAAGGTATTTTTCAAAACTCTATCTCTCTATTTAGGAATCCTCAAGCTTTGATTTGTGAAGCAAACATGTAGTCCTTAACATGGTGAAGCTGTACATATGCATAGTTGCCATTTATATTAACTGAGCTAATAGAATTTGATTAATGAACATGCTGAAAAAAATAGGTCAGAAATTAGGGCCATTAAAATTCTCCCTAATCTTTGAGAGTTAGGTCATGTATTTTATATCATTGGAATCGTGAGATTACAAGATACATGTTTTATGTTATGAGTTTTTGATTTTATGCAAGCTAGAGCAAGATACATGTTTGAAGCAAAAACGTGCGCGTTTGGGAGAGGCTGAAGGACAGGGATGAAGTCCTGGGCCTGGCGCGCCTTGGGCCTCCTGTTTTGACTTTTCACACCCCCCTGATCCACTATCCACACCCCTTTGCATATTTTATTTATTTTTCATATTTTCTTTTCATTTTTATATTTATTGCTTTTATTTATTTTTCTGAACATAAAAAAATCATGAAAAATATTTTCTTTATTTTTTGAATTTTATTTTATTTTTTATCTTATTTTTTTGCATAAAATATTGATTATTTAGAATAAATAGAATCTATTTTCTTAATATAAATAGTAAACACATTTAAAAATATTATACATTTTTATTTTTATTATTCATACACATAAAATATTATCTTTATACATATTTTAATTTTTAATATTTATTAATAATATTATTTATTATTTCTTGTATAAAAATAGACAAAATAAAATAAATATAGAATATATATTTCTTTTAATCAAAAACTAGGGTTTTACCCCTTTCAAAAATAACAATATTATTTTTCTTACTTTTAGAACTTAAATAATATTATTCTCTCACACATAAAACAAATACAAAACATTTTTTTTCATATTTACATTTTTATTGCATTTTTAATATTTGTTTATTTATTTAATTTGCAAATATTCAATTGGATTGTAATAATATTTTAGGGTTTTATTTTGTGCAAATATCCCCATTCAAAAACTTGTATCCCCCCTCCCATAATAATTGTTGTAATAGCTTAAATTTACTTTTACGCAATTTATCGCATTTATACCATGTTTAGTAAAAACTAGGGTTTTGCATGATAAGACAAAAATCAAACAAATACAAGACCTAACACAAGACAAAATGCATGTAAAATGACACACATTGCACACAAGCACCTCTAGGGTTTCACCCACTTGGTTGCCTAAACAAAATGGCCATGGTATGCATGCAAGGTATCTTGGAAAAACAAAACAAAACAAAACAAATAAGATCATAGTCCCTCGATGACGCTATCAAAAGGTTGCCTAAACAAATGATCTTGGTCCCTCAAAATGCTAAAGATACTTGGCAACATTTCTATCATGGTCATACGATGACCCACTCCCGTCCCATTTAACATCCAAAGATAGGGTTATTTACCAAACCAATGGTAAATCAACAATGTCAAAGGAATAAAAATGTACAAGAAAGACTTTTGAGTAGGTAAAATGCTTCTAGTTACTTGATCAATTTGCAAACAATCCTTGCTATTTTCAAACAAACACACACACATTTTAAAACCTTTCCAAATAACTTTCAAAACATTGAAACATTTTTCAAAAGACAAACATCTTTGTATACATTCTTACGAACGAGAATCATTACAAAGATTGCCTAAACAAAGGCCTCTTTTCAAAATACTTTCGAAACCACACAAAGCACCATTTCAAACAATTTAAAAAGCAAATCAAGTGATCTAAAACAAGTAACTAAGATCCCATGGAAAACCATGGATGAAAAGGGTGCTATCACCTTTCCTTTTCATAATCTACCCCCCGAACTCAAGAAAACATCTCAAAGGTCTTTCCTGTGCTTTTTTACCTTTCCTTTTGGATAAAAGAAAAGTCAGTGGCGACTCTTGCTAACTGCGAAATTTGCGAACACAAACGCAAAACCTCAAGTCAGTTCTCCCACCGCATCACACTTCCTTTGATATTTCTATCTTACCATTGATTGGTAAGAAGCCTTATCTTTGGATGTAAAGGGACAGGCGTGGGTCATTGTATAGTCACAAATAGTAATGTTGTGAGATATATTAGCATTTCTCTTGAGGGACTAAGATCATTTATAGGGCAACATTCGGAGCGTCATCGAGGGACTATGATCTTGTATTGTTTTTGCTAAGACGTCTCAAATGCATATCATGACCATTTTCTCAAGGCAACAAGTAGAGTTAACCCTAGAGGTGTAAAGTGTGCAAGTGTTTGTATTTCATGCTTGATTTATCTTGAATTAGGGTTTTCTAAGTATTGATTTTATCTTTCCATACAAAACCTAATTACTAGCATTTATATGAAAGCAATAAATTGCGGAAAGTAAATATCCTACGCTATTATAATCACTTGGGGATTGGGTGTACAAATTTAAAAATGGGGGTTGCAAGAAATTAAAGTCCTAATTATCTATTACAACCATATTGAAATAATGTATAAGAATTGAAATGTAAAATATATTTGTTTTGTTTTTATTAAGAGAAGAAATTGTTGTACCCCAATTTTTGCCCCTAAGATCCCTTCATTATACCATGTTGATTCCATCACAACAATATCACATTAGGATTCTTGGTTCCCCTACCTATATTTAACTTTGCTCTTTGAGGAATCACCAAGCACCTTGACTTGTGTTCTTTTGTGATCATGAATATTTTTTGTCTTGTTTTCTTCTTTTAATTAATTAAATCAATGTTGGTTTGTCTTGCTTGTTACTCATGTAGGTAAAGGCAATAAGATTCAACAAGTTGCTCCATGGGTTCATGAGTTTATTTCCATGCCCTAGTTAATAAAGCTTGAGAAGTTAAAACCACACCATTGTATTTGTTTTGGAGGAAATGGCATGGCAAGGTTATTTTGCTTCACCACATTTCAAGATTATCAAATTTGAGTCAAAAGCACAAGGGATTGATTGGAGAAGTTGTCATGCTTGGACAAGGCTTTGATCCCATTGGTCACAAATGCATATTTCTCTCAATTCTCAAGATAAGCAAGTGTTTCTGGTTGCTATTAGTTCTCATTATCACCCTTAACAACTTATATTTACAAAGCATTTCTGTTGGTACAAGAAGTTTGTTCAAAATTGTCAAAGTTCCTCAAGGCATTTTTCTTGATTTAGGAGCTAGGGTTTTGAACTTCAAAGAAGCATATATTGCTCATCTTTTGGTATTTTGGAGTGATTCCAAATACATACTTCTATTCAAAGGGTTAGCAACAAATCACTTCAAAAGTTCCAAGGAGTTTTCATGTGGAAGAAACTTGATGAAGAAGAAACATTACATGTCCTCCATATGAATCTTTAACTTTCCATGTGTGACTTCAAATGATCATAACTTGGTCAATTTTTATCACCTTGAGCCCATTCTTTTCCATAATGATATTGAGGATGTGAACTTTATGCTTTATTTTATGTGCAAAGTGAGAAAATGGATGAAAGTTGTCTTAAGGATACAAAAGATTATAGGTCATTTCATGATTTTTTGCCAACTTCAACAATTCATAACTCTCTCAATTTTTGGAGATTTTGAATGGTTCAAGTTCCAAAATGTCATTCAAGAGGTCTATTTCATGCCATATTTTTTGGTCAAGATCAAAATCCAAGTGGAAGGCCATGTTTGGATGCAAAACATTATAGGTCACTTTTGAAGAAAGATTTGAAATATTTCTAAGTATGGAAAGTCAACCCTTTTTCTCCAACTTTGACTCAATGCAACTTTCAGCTCAAGCATCCATTTGGTTCCATTATTTTTACATTGCAATGCTTGTAACCTCATCTTTCTAAAGCATCAAGAATCATTCCCTAAGACCCCTTGAGCTTAGAATGCCATGATTTTGAAGTTGGTAACTTGAAACTGAAGTTTCATCACAAGTCAGATTTTGAAATCTTTGTTTTGGCTTCTAATCAAGGGTTTTCCACACGTTTTTGCCTCTAAACATGTTTAATGAAGTTCCAGAATTGATTAGCACAACAAAACACGTGTTTTGGATGAGTTTTGATCAAATTAGAAGTCACACTTTTCTTGTTTGCAACTTCATACGATTTCCCTCCAAACTTCATCATTTCACACGCTTGGACATTCTATTTGATTCCCTATAAATAAAGGATCACCCCCCATTCATTTCCTCAAGCTTGGATAGCCAGAATCACCCTGCCAAACTTGTTCCATAACTCAAAATTCTGCTACTTTGAAATCTACTTTCAAGCCCTTTTTGTTATAACATAGTTTGATTCTACAACCCTTAGTTAGAGTTTTGATGATAACAAATACAAAGAACTAATAACAAATACAAAGAACAATATGCACCCTAAAAATTATGTTTTTATGTATGCAGAAGTTCTGACCATATAAACATCAGAAGATAAGCCTTAAGAGCTACACACTGAAGCAATCAGAACATGCGCTGAAGATTGATGACCAGAACCTACGCTTAACCAAAGTAAACTATGATTCTGAACAAGAACATGTTAATCCAAGTCATCAATATTCTGAAGCGTCATCAACAGGCAAGGATGTAAGATTCTGAAGCGTTACTGATCATTCAAGACAGCATCAATTCCAACGGCTTCTTTCAGACAGGATCTTCTCCAAATGGAAAGTGTGTTAATGACATTAAACATGCTTGATGATCAACGTTATTCCACTGCCTATATAAACAAAGTAAGTATTCAAAATCGTTGACGATTTTCCAAATACCACTCATGCATATTCAAAGCTACAAGTAATATTCTTTATCTTTCCAAGCTATCATCTTGTGTAAATTATCACAGTTGTGATAATAGTTTTTGTAAGAAAAACAACAACACACATTCTTGTATATTTGTCTTGAAACAGTGTTCCTTGAGATTAACCGGATTGTGGTTGTACTCAAGAAGACTTTAACAGTTGTTAAAGTAGTGATCGTAATCCTTTTGAGATTAGTGAATTAAGACCTCGTTGGAGAGAGGCGAAATCACCTTAACGGGTGGACTGGAGTAGTTTGAGATCAAATGAACCAGGATAAAAATACTGTGTCATTGTGATTTTAATTTCAAGTTTTCAATTCAACCCCCCCTTCTTGTGTTTTTCACATATTCAATTAGCATCAGAGCGCTAGGTTCTAAGCTTAAACACTTAACTGTGTCAGTACAAGATCCAAGCTTCAGAAAAACACTATGGTGGGACCAAGCCAAAACATCAGCAATGACAACCATGAAGACAACGACATATTCAGTGGCAAACCTCCAATCTTTGATGGAGAAAACTTTGACTACTGGAAAGACAGAATTGAGAGTTTTTTTCTGGCCCATGATGCTGATCTGTGGGACATGGTGACTGATGGATACACGTACCCAGTGGATGGACGTGGTTAGAGGATAGACAGAAAAATGATGTCTGATCAGCAAAAGCGTGAATTCAGAAACCACCACAAGGCCAGAACAATACTTCTCAGCGCCATCTCATACTCAGAATATGAGAAAATATCAAACAGAGAGACTGCCAAGAACATGTTTCACTCTCTGAGATTGACACATGAAGGCAACATTTAAGTCAAAGAAACCAAGGCCCTTGCACTCATTTAGAAGTATGAGGCATTCAAGATGGAAGATAGTGAATCAATAGAAACCATGTTTTCAAGATTCCAAATCCTTGTTGCTGGACTAAAGGTTCTTGACAAAGGGTATTCTACTGCTGATCACGTTAATAAGATCATCAGAAGCTTGCCCAAGCAATGGAGGCCAATGGTCACAACACTTAAGCTAGCCAAAGATCTCAACAAAACATCTCTGGAGGAACTTGTCATCTCCCTCAGAAGTCACGAGATAGAGCTAGAAGAAGATGAGCCTCAAAATCAAGGTAAGCCACTAGCTTTAAAATCTAATAGAAAATCTGACTCTAAGGTTTTGCAGGCTGTGGAAGAAACTTCTGATGGATCCTCATCAGAAGAAGATGAATTGTCTCTCCTCTCTAGAAGGGTGAAACAACTGTGGAAGCAGAGACAAAGGAAATTCAGAAATCCTAGAAGATCAGAGAATCAGAATGAATCCTCCTCCAGATATAGAAAGTCTGAGACTTCCTCTGGACACAAAAGATCTGAAGGTTCTTCAGGATACAGAAAGCCAAATAACAAGGACATCATCTTCTATGAATGTAACGAGCAAGGGCACTACAAAAGTGACTGCCCAAAGCTTCAGAAGGAGAAGCCCAAAAAGAAGTTCTTCAAGGAAACGAAGAAAAGCCTCATGGCTACATGGGATGACTCTGACACCTCTGAAGCTGATTCAGAATTAGCTGATGAAAGAGCAAACATAACTCTCATGGCAAACGTATCAGAAGATAGTGAAGCTTCTGGTTCAGACTCAGAATCAGAAACTGAAGAGATATCTTTAGCAGCAAGGCTAAGACACCAGTCATGGTACCTGGACTCTGGCTGCTCGCGACACATGATGGGAAGAAGGCATATGTTCCAAAGCCTGGAGGCTACGTGGTCTTTGGAAGCAATCAGAGATGAAAAATAATTGGCTCTAGAATAGTAGGTAATGGAAATCTTCCCTCTATAAATAATGTATTATTAGTTGATGGATTAATGCATAACATGTTATCCATAAGTCAATTAAGTGATAATGGTTATGATATAATCTTTAATCAAAATTCATGCAAATCTGTTAGTCAGAAAGATGGGACTATCCTATTTAATGGAAATAGGAAAAATAACATTTATAAAATAAAACTTTCTGAACTAAAGAGTCAGAATGTAAAATGCCTACTTTCTGTTAACAACGAGCAATGGGTCTGGCATGAAGATTGGGGCATGTTAGTATGAGAAGAATATCTCAGATTAACAAACTCAATCTGGTCAGAGGACTTTCTAATTTGAAGTTCAGCTCAGATGCTCTGTGTGAAGCATGTCAGAAAGGAAAATTTGCAAAACCTGGTTTTAAATCCAAAAATGTTGTTTCCACCTCTAAGCCATTAGAACTTCTGGACATTGACTTATTTGGACCAGTAAAAACTGTGTCTGTCAGTGGCAAGAAGTATGGGTTAGTAATCATAGATGACTATAGCAGATGGATATGGGTAAAGTTCTTAAGACACAAGGACGAGTCACACTCTGTGTTTGTTACCTTCTGCAACCAAGTTCAGAATGAAAAGGATCTTAGAATTGTCAATGCCAGAAGTGATCATGGTGGGGAATTTGAAAATAAAATTTTTTGAATTATTTTTTAATGAAAAAGGCATCTTGCATGACTTCTCTTGTCCTAGAACTCCCCAACAAAATGGAGTTGTAGAACGAAAGAACAGAACATTGCAAGAAATGGCCAGAACCATGATCAATGAGACTAACATTGCTAAGATCTTCTGGGCAGAGGCAATTAACACAATGTGTTAAATTCAGAATAGAATCTCCATAAGACCTATTCTGGAAAAGACTCCATATGAATTGTGGAAGAACATAAAGCCCAACATTTCTTATTTTCATCCATTTGGATGCACGTGCTTTATTCTGAATACAAAAAAATATTTGAACAAGTTTGACTCTAAAGCACAAAAGTGTATTATGTTAGGATACTCTAAACGCTCAAGAGGGTACAGAGTATACAATACAGAAACACAGATTGTTGAAGAGTCAATCAATGTTAGGTTTTATGATAAGCTTGACTCTCAAAAGTCAAAGTAAAATGAATTCCTTACAGGTATGGAAGTTGAACTCATAGGTACTGAAGACAACTCATCAGAAGTTCTCAACATAGACGCTCCCTCAACATTAGAAAGAGTTACTTCAAGCAATCTAGCACCTTCTGTTGATCAACTTCAGAAAAGGATATCCAGAAGCAGCATTTCTCACCCAGAAGATACCATATTAGGAAAGAAGGATGATCCAATCAGAACAAGATCAACATTCAGAAACTATAAAGAATCCCTCATGGGACTGGTCTCTCTGATTGAACCAACAACAATTTATGAAGCGCTTCTGGACAATGACTGGATTCTAGAAATGCAGGAGGAACTGAATAAATTCACTAGAAATGACGTATGGGATCTGGTTCCCAAACCAAAAGGATTCAACGTCATTGGAACAAAGTAGGTGTTCAGAAACAAACTGAACGAGCAAGGTGAAGTCATCAGAAACAAAGAACGACTAGTAGCACAAGGTTATAGTCACCAAGAGGGGATAGACTATACAGAAACCTTTTCTCTAGTCGCCAGGTTAGAATCTATCAGAGTTTTAATATCATTTGCTGTAAATAATGGCATCACTCTGTATCAGATGGATGTCAAAAGTGCATTCTTAAATGGCTATATAGATGAAGAGGTATATGTGCACCAACCCCCTGGTTTTGAGAATTCCAAAAATCCAGAATATGTTTTCAAACTAAAGAAGTCACTCTATGGTCTGAAACAAGATCCCAGAGCTTGGTATGAAAGACTAAGTAACTTTCTGTTAGAAAAGGAATTCACCAGAGAGAAAGTGGACACAACCTTATTTTGTAAGATAGTTAAGAATGACATGTTAGTATGTCAGATATATGTTGATGACATCATATTTGGATCTACTAAACCCTCTCTGGGAAGAGAGTTTGCTAAATGTATGCAGGTAGAGTTTGAGATGAGCCTAATGGGGGAACTCA
This sequence comes from Vicia faba, assembly GCA_948472305.1. Lineage (NCBI taxonomy): Eukaryota > Viridiplantae > Streptophyta > Magnoliopsida > Fabales > Fabaceae > Vicia > Vicia faba. The sequence goes on along the minus strand of OX451741.1, from coordinate 1,516,539,896 downwards.
AATTCTTTCTGGGCATTCAGATAAACCAAACTCCAGAAGGAACTTACATTTATCAGAGCAAATATGTCAGAGAACTTCTGAAGAAATTTGATCTCTCAGAATGTAAGCCCTCAAAGATTCCAATGCACCCCACGTGCATTCTGGAAAAGGAAGAGGTAAGTAAAAAGGTAGTAAGAAGGTGTATAGAGGTATGATTGGTTCTCTTCTCTATCTAACGGCTTCAAGGCCTGACATTTTATTTAGTGTTTGCTTATGTACTAGATTCCAATCAGATCCTAGAGAATCTCACTTAACAGTAGTTAAGCGAATTTTCAAGTATCTAAAAGGTACTACTAATCTGGGTTTCTTTTATAGAAAATCAAATGATTACAGCTTAGTAGGATATTGTGACGCTGACTTCGCTGGAGACAGAGTAGAGCGTAAAAGTACTTCTGGAAGCTGTCAGTTTCTGGGAGGAAATCTGATCTCATGGACCAGTAAGAGACAGTCCACAATTGCATTATCAACATCAGAAACTGAATACATAGCAGCTGCTAGATGTAGCACGCAAATGCTCTGGATGAAAAGTCAGCTTGAAGACTTCAACATATTTGAGAGTAACATTCCTATCCTCTGTGAAAATACTTCTGCTATTTTTCTCAGTAAGAATCCAATTTTGCATTCTAGGGCTAAGCATATAGGAATAAAACATCATTTTATTAGGTACTATATTCAGAAAGGTATTCTAAGCTTAAACTTTATTGACACATACCATCAATGGGCTGATGTCTTTACAAAACCTCTTTCTGAAGATAGGTTTAACTTCATTATGAAATATCTCAGCATGAAGCTATGTCCAGAATAACATGTTTTATTTACATATCTTAACCTTCAGAACTTTGTTATTTTCTGTGAACTACTGATCAACTTGTCTTCAGAGTTTAGAAGTACAGATTGCATCAGAATCTATCCATGAAGATCTGAATGTTTCATTTCAAGGATAGAAGCGTGTTATTCACATAATCAAACAGTTGTCATCCATTCATCAGCCACTTTCTGAGGCTGAACACACGTTCACTTTTCTGAAAGGTTAAAGGCGTTGATTGGGTGCATTGATACACATGTCATGGGTAACTGTTTAAGTATCTTTCTGAATCCCCTAATTTCAGCTGTCATTAATGCTTATAATCATGACTAATTATTTCTCTCTCTCTCTTACTGTTTACGCTTTCAAGAAAACTATTTAAACTCAAATTTCATTTTTTACATTCACTTTCTTTTTACTCTCTCAATATTTTCTCTCGTTGCAAGTTCTTATTTTCAAAAACCCCTTTCATCTTCCTCAAAATCTCATGTGAACAATGGCTTCTTCAAGTGTCAAAAATGTCAGTACTCAGGAATCTGCTTCAATGGAACAGTATGAAGAACCTTACAGAATGCTACTCACTCCCATTGATAATCTGGAAGTTCTCTCAACTGATTATTAACATTGAAAGCTTGTAAGAAAATGGCTTCAATCTGTATGAAGACGTCACTGCTCAAGGTTGGAACAAGTACTTTGACTGTCTTCTGGGGCCAACTTTTCCAATTATTGTCAAAGAATTCTGGATACATGCTTCTTCTTCAAATCATCAGGTCACTTCTTATGTCACGGGGAAGAAAATTGTTATTACAGAAGACCTAATTTCAAAGCTTATTGGATACAATGGTGGAGGTGTTAGATGCATTGACATGGCTGAGAGATGCTCTGACGTAAGTTCTATTGCAAGGGAAATTTTTACTCATGGACTTCCCTCCAACAAAATCAGAGATCTGAAGGATCACCACAAAATTTGGGCAAGAATCATTCTAGGGTATATCAACCACAGGAAGCCAACTAGCTCTCCTGATTATATCAACATTGATCAGCAATTTCTAATCTATTTCATTGCTAAGAGGACAAAGGTAAACCTTCCACACTTGCTGTTTAATCATCTCAGAACTAGTGTGAAGGAAACAAGAGAAGACGAAAGGAACAAGAGGGACGGGATACCCTTAGGCAGGCTCATATCAGATATTCTGACAGAGAATAGGCTGATAGAACATTTGACCGAGGCCCAGGAAATCAACACATTGGAAGCAACCGCTGGGAAGCCCCTGAACTCTAAAAATCTGAAGAAGATAAAAATCATTGAGAATATCAAGAAGGAACCCACTATTACTTCTTATGCAACCATCACTTAAAGAAGGATACCTCTGGATGATTTTCCTCTATTTTCTGAGATTGACTCCAAGCCAGAAATAATAGTCAGATATATGGACGCTTGTAAGGCATATGGTACTGCACCAGAAATTAACATCCAGGATTTGCATAAGGCTGCTCCAGAAGTTGTTTTAAAGAAGACCAAGAAAAGGAAAGCTGCAACAGAAGGACCATCTCAGATAACTCCAAAAGCTGCCAAAAAGAAAGGTAATCCCTCCTCTGTTACTGTTATAGAATCAATAAATGTATCCACATCTGAAGCCACGCCTTCTCAACCAGAAAACCCATCACCACAAACATTTGAAGACTTTGACATAGGGTTTGATCCATTAGAAACTCTAGGTCTGAATGAAACTCAGTCCCTTTCTCATAATCCAAGTCCTGAACAAAACCAACCTGAACTTGCCAAAGTTCTGTCTGATATTGATTTATTTGACCAAGACTTTTCTGCTTCCGTACTACAAAATCCAAATTCTCAACTCCCAGTAAATCCAAACTCTGATACCACACTAGAAATTCCACAACAAGAAATTCCTCGTCCACAATCACCTCAACAAAAAATTCCTCAACCAGATATTCCACAACCACAATCACCTCAACCAGAAATTCCTCAACCAGATATTCCACAATGATAATCACCTCAACCAGAAATTCCTCAACCAGATATTTCACAACCACAATCACCTCAATAAGAAATTCCTCAACCAGAAATACCACAACCAGAAGATATGAACTCCAACTCTCCACAACCAGAAGCTCAACCTTCTGCGAATCAATCTTCTGATATCCATGAACCAGAACCTCACCATGTTTCAAAAAACCAATCTGAAGAATCTCCAACAGATTCTGATACTATCCCAATACCTGGAATCACAGAACCTCTTGAGGTTCACATGCCTCTCACCATCCACGACATTCCAGAAATTTCTTCATCTCTGGAATCCACTCCTCCAAACACCCCCATTAGACCAATCATCATACCTGACTCTCCCAATCCTTCACCTACTAGATGTCCAGCTGAAAATTTAAGACTTTTCATTGATCCAATCTTGCTGGAAAGACTAACCTCCACATCTCTCAAAACTACCATTCCCATACCCAAACCAGCTGAAACCACATCAGACCATTCAGATGTTGGTACAAATTTGTTGACTTTTGAAATAAGAATATAGGAATGGATAAACTCTTTGAAGCATGCTAGTCAAGAGATGAGTAATCATGCTGCTTCTGATTATATGTGGACAAGATTTAGAAACTGGCTTAGTTCTGAAACGCTGAAGCTGAAGGAACAAAGTTATGAACAGGTTCAACATAACTTTAGTGCTAAGCTGAAGGCTTTTTAAGACCAAGTTCTGACCCAACTGTTCAAGAAAGACATCCTCTCTCTGGTTAATGCTCCCTGGACAAAGCATCATCCCTCAGATGAAGTTCAACTAGAATCAGAAAGTCTCTCCCTGACTGCTGCTCCAGAAGACATGGTTACAAAAGAAGCAATGGTTCACTCTGAAAAAGCTACAGAATGCTCTGAGAAACGTCCAACTCCTGAAGAAACTCTAGCACTTCCTTAGTTATGAAAACTCTGGAAGAGTTGAAGAAAGAAAATGCTCTTATTCATGCAAGGTTGGATCAGCAGGAGGACACGAACAAAGACATTAAAAGCATTCTGGGTAAACAGGAAGACACCACAAAGGAAATCAGAGGCATATTGGGCAAGCAAGAAGAGTCTAATACTCATATCAAGAGCTTGCTGGAAGCGTTGTTCACACTTATTCCCCCTCCTTCTTAGATTTCTGTTTTAAATCTGTTTATCTGTAATTCTTAATTTTTACCTCTTTTGTTCAGGAACTTATCTTTGATTCATGTTTTTAATATAATTTAACTATTCTGGCTCTGATTATATTTTCTTTTTGATAACTGACAAAAAAGGGGGAGAAAGTAAGATATTTTCAATAATGGTTTACTGAGACAAAAGTCTCAAACATTCTGTATTACTTAACCTCTATCTTCTAGAAAGTTTGAACAGGTACAACTTCTGATGGAAGACGCAGCTAAACTCTGATGCTCAAGGAACTTAAGGGAAGTAATCAACTCAGGGGGAGTTTCTCTTAAACCTTTTGTTCTTTATTTTTAATTGAAAAATCTAGTTTTTGTCATCATCAAAAAGGGGGAGATTGTTAGAACATAGTTTGATTCTACAACCCTTAGTTAGAGTTTTGATGATAACAAATACAAAGAACTAATAACAAATACAAAGAACAAATATGCACCCTAAAAATTATGTTTTTATGTATGCAGAAGTTCGGACCATATCAACATCAGAAGATAAGCCGTAAGAGCTACACGCTGAAGCAATCAGAACATGCGCTGAAGATTGATGACCAGAACATGCGATTAATCAAAGTAAACTCTGATTATGAACAAGAACATGTTAATCCAAGTCATCAATATTCTGAATGGTCATCTGCAGGCAAGGATGTAAGATTCTGAAGCGTTACTGATCATTCAAGACATCATCAATTCCAACGACTTCTTTCAGACAAGATCTTCTCCAAATGGAAAGTGTGTTAATGACATTAAAAATGCTTGATGATCAACGTTATTCCACTGCCTATATAAACAAAGTCAGTATTCAAAATTGTTGACGATTTTCCAAATACCACTCACGCATATTCAAAGCTGCAAGCAATATTCTTTATCTTTCCAAGCTATCATCTCGTGTAAATTATCAGAATTGTGATAACAGTTTTTATAAGAAAAACAACAACACACATTCTTGTATATTTGTCTTGAAACAGTGTTCCTTGAGATTAACCGGATTGTGGTTGTACTCAAGAAGACTTTAACAGTTGTTAAAGTAGTGATTGTAATCCTTTTGAGATTAGTGAATTAATACCTCGTTGGAGAGTGGAGAAATCACCTTGACGGGTGGACTGGAGTAGTTTGAGATCAAACGAACCAGGATAAAAATACTGTGTCATTGTGCTTTTAATTTCAAGTTTTCAATTCAACCCCCCTTCTTGTGTTTTTCACATCTTCACTTTTCAATCCAATTTTCCATTAATTCACCTTCCTTGATCTTCCCTGAAGCTAACCATATAATTACTTTCAAGAATCGTGCCCTATATTGCTCCATAGAAGTCCAGTTTCAGAGCTCTGCAACTCAACTTCAATATGTAGATTCCTTCACCATTTCTTCAAAACTTTGATATCATTGTGATGCTCTCACTTCCCTGGTTCTAGTCGCAACACTTCTTTTTACTGGAAACACATTTTGACCATGAAATTTCAAATCCTTTTTCAAAACTTTCCTTCTAAATTGCTTGAGCTACATTTTATATAAATTTATCGTGAAGTTGTGGTTGTCTTTGTCTTGAAGAGACGAAGCGAATGGCATAGGTCTCGTTCTCTAATTTTACAGATTGAGCAACCTGGTTTTGGGACTGGCTGGAGATTGAAGATGACCAACGTGTCATCTTCCAACCATTGAAGGCGCGCCATTTGTGTTTTTCAAAAATCCGATTTAATTAATGATCCTATGCATTATTCACTAAAGTCCATAACATGCACAACGCACCAAATCCACTTGATTTGTTTACTAACACGTTTTGACATTGATCAGGTGACCCATATTTTTTCGATTTTTATTTTATTTTCTGATTTTTATATTTAATTGTTTTAAACTTCAAAAAATCATAGAAAATTCATTTTTAGTCCAAAAAATCTGAAAATATTATGAAAAATATTTATGGTTATTCTCTTTCTGATTTTTTATTTTTCACAATTTAATTTTGTGTTTTGGTATTTTTTATAAATTTTCACTTTATTTGAATTGTTTTAAATGTTTAAAAATACTTTTATGCATTTTTAAATTCTGAAAAAATTATGGAATGATCCTATGATATTGTAACAAATATTGGTGACCTTATTCTATTTTTGTTTCTAACTTTTTTTTAAAAATCATTTTTGGTTTATTTTACTCATTTCTTTTAATTTTAAAAAATAGTTTATGACTTTAAAAAATTACCAAAAAATTTATAAAATCATTTGAGTCCTTTTCTAATTTTTCTATGGTCTTACTTTTTATTTCTTGATTAATTTGAAAATAGTTGATATTTTTATCCCTTATTTCTATTTTAAATATTTCTAAAACCTTTTTTTATGTATATATTAAATGCAATATTATTTTGTGACTATTTTCTGGCTGATCTTGGGTTAAATTTTTTATCATGAACTTTATTAACATCATTAGATCCATGGTGTTGAGTCTAACTCCACAAAAATGGATGAATAATTTTAATAATAGTTTGATTAAATTTAATTCAAAAGTGGTTTGTATATTCTCTCCCACCCCTCTGCATCTCATCCCTTTCTTATTGCACTAAGTGTTATTGGAGCATGATCTCTATATCATGTCTCGAAATAAATGGTGCATAGATTGCTATTGACCAACCTCAAAATAGGTGCGACTTCTATACAAGTCCACTTACGATTGCTTAACATAACGCTAAATTTTGTCCTAATTCGAATAAATGATCATTCATGGCCCAAACTCATGTTTGCAAGCCCAAGTATGTTAATTTGATCTCTTTGATCCAATAACCTTGAGATTCATTGTGTGGAGGATTTGGTTCTACCAATCCTCTAATGGATCTACAACACCTTTGTGTTAGAACAAAGTTTGAATCTACTACCCTAAGTTTAAGTTTTGATGATAACAAAATGCAAAGATTTATTACTTGTATGATTCATGTAAGACATATTTGCTACCTAAAAAATTACATTCTGTTTTACAGAAACTCTGATGGGTATCAGCAAGAGAATATCATCATCAGCATCAGAAGATGAAATATCAACATCAGCATCAGAGGATGTTATATCAGATGCCAGAATCAGAAGATCAACATGTGCTTACGCTGAAGCTTGATGAACAGATCTACGCTTAACAATCTGAACTCTGATCAAGAAAACAACAACTCATCAGCACTTAGCAGCGTCAGAATAAGCCAAAGCCAGAACACGCTTAAGTGGCAACAGTACTGTGCAATCAAGATAATTTATTATCAACGACATCATTCCAGACAATATCTTCTCAATTTGGAAAGAATGTTATTGGCATTGAAACGAAATTAACTGACTCCAACGTACCATTTTTCCAATGCTATATAAACAAGTCAGTGAAGATTGAATTGGCTAATGCTCTACAACACTCTACACGCCTAAAGCTATTCATCATCTTCCTCACTCTCAGTTCGCAAAAGCTCTCATATTCTTTACTCAATTATTTTAGCACTCTAGTTCTCATAAGCTTAACGTGTGTAGTATCACAGTTGTGATAAACAGATTTTGTAGAAAACATTCAACACACTTAGATTTCAATTCTTTGTAAGAAAGTATTTCCTTGAGAAACCGGTTTGTGGTTTGACTCAAGAAGGCTTTAGCAGTTGTTAAAGCAGTTGTAATATTCAGTTGAATATAGTGGATTAAGACCTTGTTGGAGAGAGGCGAAATCACCTTGACGGGTGGACTGGAGTAGTTTGAGATCAAATGAACCAGGATAAAAATACTGTGTTGACTGCAATTGATTTCAAGTTTTTACAATTCAACCCCCTTCTTGTGTTTTTCACTTCTTCAATTGGCATCAGAGCACCTGGTTCTGAGCTAAAACACTTAACCGTGTCAGTACAAGATCCAGCGTCAGAAAAACACAATGGCAGGAACATATCAACACACCAGCAATGACAACAATGAAGACAGAGACAGATTCAGCGGCAAACCTCCAGTCTTTGATGGAGAAAATTTTGATTACTGGAAAGACAAAATTGAAAGCTTCTTTCTGGCACATGATGTTGATCTGTGGGACATGGTGACAGATGGATACACGCACCCAGTGAATGAAAGCGGTCCGAAGATTGACAGGAAAGCAATGTCTGATCAACAAAAGCGTGACTTCAAAAATCACCACAAGGTCAGAACCATTCTTCTCAGCGCCATCTCTTACGCTGAATATGAAAAGATCTCTAACAGAGACACAGCAAAGAACATGTTTGACTCACTCAGAATGACGCATGAAGGCAACATTCAGGTCAAAGAAACTAAAGCTCTTGCGCTCATTCAGAAGTATGAGGCATTCAAAATGGAAGAAAGTGAATCCATAGAAACAATGTTCTCAAGATTCCAAATTCTGGTGGCTGGTCTCAAGGTTCTGGACAAAGGATACTCTACTGCTGATCATGTCAAGAAGATCATCTGAAGCTTGCCAAAGCAGTGGAGGCCAATGGTTACAGCGCTGAAGCTAGCTAAAGATCTCAACAAAATTTCTCTGGAGGAACTTATCAGCTCCCTCAGAAGTCACGAGATAGATCTGGAAGCTGATGAAACTCAGAAGCAAGGTAAGCCTTTAGCATTAAAATCTAACAAAAAATCTTAGTCTAAAGTTTTGCAGGCAGTTGAAGAAACATCTGATGGATCCTCATCAGAAGAAGATGAACTTTCCCTCCTCTCCAGAAGGGTGAACCAATTATGGAAGCAGAGGCAAAGGAAGTTCAGGAATCCCAGAAGATCTGATCAGAATGAGTCCTCTTCCAGATACAGAAGGTCAGATTCTTCCTCTGGATACAAAAGATCTGAAGGCTCCTCAGGAAGCAGAAAGCCAAACACCAAGGACATCATCTGCTATGAATGCAATGAGCAAGGACACTACAAGAGTGACTGCCCAAAGCTTCAGAGGGAAAAGCCCAAAAAGAAGTTTGGAAGAGAAAAGAAGAAAAGTCTCATGGCTACATGGGATGACTCTGACTCGTCTGAAGCTGACTCAGAATCAGATGATGAGAGAGCAAACATAGCTCTCATGGCCAACATTTTAGAAGACAGTGAAGCTTCTGAATCAGGCTCAGAATCAGACACTGAAGAGGTATTTCCTGACTTTGTAATTAATTTTACTAAGGCTGAACTTGCTGAAAGTATTAACGAAATTCTGGAAAGGTACCAGCAGATTAGAGTTAAATTCAGAAACCTGAAAAGGAATCTTGAATCTGACTCTGATAAAACTGAGAGTCTTAAATTGGAAAATTCTGAGCTGAAAAATAAATTTTCAAAGTTAGAAATTTTTTTACAAAACTCTCAGAAGGAAACAATTTCTGAAACTCCCAGCAGCGCTGATGAGATCATCAAGGAGTATGATCATAGCTTTCAAAATTTTCTTGCTAAAAGCATAGATAGAAGCAAAATGGCTTCAATGATCTATGGAGTTAGCAGAAACGGCAGAAAGGGAATAGGATACCAAGGTAAGGTACCTACACCAAAGAATGCCATGGATTTAACTATTAAACACACTCCTCTGAACTCAAATTTTGTGTATGGTCACACACATGATATTAAATAGACTAGCAGTAAGTATTCTGTGAAACCAAAATTCAACCAGAGTTTTGGTAAATCTAATAAATCAGGACCCAAGAAAATCTGGGTACCTAAGGATAAAATAATACATGTTGTAGATATCTTTAACAGCAAATCAGAAACACCAATCATGGTACCTGGACTCTGGCTGCTCGCGATACATGACAGGAAGAAGGCATATGTTCCAAAGCCTGGAACTTAAGCCTAGAGGCCACGTTGGTTTTGGGGGCAATCAGAGGGGAAAGATCATTGGCTCTGGAACTGTAGGTAATGGAAATCTTCCTTCTATAAATAATGTTCTGCTAGTAGATGGATTAATGCATAATCTGTTATCCATAAGTCAATTAAGTGATAACGGTTATGATATAATCTTTAATCAAAAATCATGTAAAGCTGTTAGTCAGAAAGATGGGTCTATCCTATTCAATGGAAAGAGGAAAAACAACATTCATAAGATCAAACGTTCTGAACTGAAAATCAGAATGTAAAGTGTCTTCTGTCTGTTAACAACGAGCAATGGATCTGGCACAGAAGATTGGGGCATGTTAGTATGAGAAGAATATCTCAGATTAACAAACTCAATCTCGTCAGAGGACTTCCTAATCTGAAGTTCAATTCAGATGCTCTGTGTGAAGCATGTCAGAAAGGCAAGTTTGCAAAACCTTCTTTCAAATCTAAAAATGTTGTTTCTACCTCTAAGCCATTAGAACTTATGCACATTAACTTATTTGGACCAGTTAAGATTGCTTCAGTCAGTGGCAAGAAGTATGGGTTAGTAATCGTAGATGACTATAGCAGATGGACATGGGTAAAGTTCTTAAGACACAAGGACGAGTCACACTCTGTGTTTGTTACCTTCTGTAACCAAGTTCAGAATGAAAAGGATCTTAGAATCGTTAAATTCAGAAGTGATCATGGTGGAGAGTTTAAAAACAAAGATTTTGAGTCATTCTTTAATGACATAGGCATTCTGCATGATTTCTCTTGTCCTAGAACTCCCCAACAAAATGGAGTTGTAGAACGAAAGAACAGAACATTGCAAGAAATGGCCAGAACCATGATCAATGAGACAAACATTGCTAAGATCTTCTGGGCAGAGGCAATAAACACATCGTGCTACATTCAGAATAGAATCTCAATAAGACCTATTCTGGAAAAGACTCCATATGAATTGTGGAAGAACAGAAAGCCCAACATTTCATATTTTCATCCATTTGGATGCACTTGTTTTATGTTAAATACAAAAAATTATTTGAACAAGTTTGACTCTAAAGCACAGAAGTGTATTATGTTAGGATACTCTGAACTCTCAAGAGGGTACAGAGTATACAATACAGAAACACAGATTGTGGAAGAATCAATCAGTGTTTGTTTTGATGATAAGCTTGAATCTAAAAAGTCAAAGCAGAATGAAATTTTTGTAGGTATGGAAGTTGAATTTACAGGTTCTAAAGACAAGTCATCAGAAGCTCTCAACAAAGACACTCCTTCAACATCTGAAAGGAGCACTGCAAGCAATCCAGCAACAGCTGCTAATCAACCTCAGAAAAGACTACCTAGAAGCAGCTTGGATCACCCAGAAGAAACTATCTTAGGAAGAAAGGAAGATCCAATCAGAACAAGAGCCAACTTCAGAAACTCTAAAGAATCCCTCATGGGACTTGTGTCTCTGATTGAACCTTCTTCTATTGATGAAGCACTTCTGGACAATGACTGGATTCTAGCAATGCAAGAAGAGCTGAATCAATTCACCAGAAATGATGTATGGGATCTTGTTCCCAGACCAAAAGGATTCAACATCATTGGAACAAGATGGGTGTTCAGAAACAAGCTGAACGAACAAGGTGAAGTTATCAGAAACAAAGCACGACTGGTAGCACAAGGTTATAGTCAGCAAGAGGGAATAGACTATACAGAAGCCTTTGCTCCAGTCGCCAGGTTAGAATCTATCAGACTTTTAATTTCGTTTGCTGTTAATAAAGGCATCACTATGTATCAGATGGATGTCAAGAGTGCATTCTTAAATGGTTATATAGAAGAAGAGGTTTATGTGCACCAACCCCCTGGTTTTGAAAGTACAAAAAATCCAGAATATGTTTTCAAACTAAAGAAGTCACTATATGGTCTGAAACAAGCTCCAGAGCTTGGTATGAAAGACTAAGTAACTTTCTGTTAGAAAAAGTATTCACCAGAGGGAAGGTGGACACTACCTTATTCTGTAAGACAATTAAGAATGACATCTTAGTTTGCCAAATTTATGTTGATGATATTATTTTTGGATCTACTAATCCTTCTCTTGGAAGAAAATTTGCTAAGTGTATGCAGGCAGAATTTGAGATGAGCCTCATGAGGGAACTGAAATTCTTCCTGGGAATTCAGATCAATCAAAATCTTGAGGGAACTTACATTCATCAGAGCAAATATGTCAGAGAACTTCTGAAGAAATTTGACCTCTCAGAATGTAAGTCATCAAAGATTCCAATGCATCCCACGTGCATTCTGGAAAGAGAAGAGGTAAGCAAAAAGGTAGACCAGAAGGTCTGCAGAGGTATGATTGGTTCTCTCCTTTATCTGACGGCTTCAAGGCCTTATATCTTATTCAGCGTATGTATTTGTGCTAGATTCCAATCAGATCCTAGAGAATCTTACTTAACAGCTGTTAAGCAAATTTTCAAGTATCTGAAAGGTACTACTAATCTGGGTTTATTTTATAGAAAATCTAGTGATTACAGCTTAGTAGGCTACTGCGATGCTGACTTTGCTAGAGACAGAGTAGAGCTTAAAAGTACTTCTGGAAGCTGCCAGTTTCTGGGAGAAAATTTGATCTCTTGGTCCAGCAAAAGGCAATCCACAATTGCGCTATCAACAGCAGAAGCTGAGTACATAGCAGCAGCTGGATGCAGCACACAAATGCTCTGGATGAAAAGTCAGCTTGAAGACTTCCAGATTTTTGAGAGTAACATCCCTATACTCTGTGACAATACCTCTGCCATTTGCTTAAGTAAAAATCCTATTTTGCATTCTAGAGCTAAGCATATAGAAATAAAACATCACTTCATTAGGGACTATATTCAGAAAGGAATTTTGAACTTAAAATTTATTAATACAGACCATCAATGGGCTGATATCTTCACTAAACCACTTTCTGAAGATAGGTTCAACTTCATTCTGAAACATCTCATCATGAAGCTCTTCCCAGAGTGAAAATGTTTTAATTCTATATATTAACCTTCAGAATGTGTTTTCTTTTTACTGTGAACTTCTGATCAATCTTCTTTCAGAAAGATAGACATGCAGATTGTATCAGATTCTATTCTTAAAGATCTGAGCGTTTCAGCTCAAGGATAGACGTGCTGCTCACTAAATCAAACAAGTGTCATCCAATCATCAGCAAATCTCTGAAGCAGAACACGCGTGCACGCTTCTGAGAAGGCAAAACGCTGATTGGGTGCATTGAGACACATGTCTGGTAACCGTTCCAAATATCTTTCTCAAATCCCCCAAAATCAGTAAGCATTAAATGCACGTAATCATGAGTTAAACTGTAATCATGAATTAATTCTCTTTCCTAAAACCGTTTACATTTTCAAAACATATTTTGAAATCTATTTAAGCACATTAACATTATTCATTAAACTTTTACCGTTTCTTACAATCATCCAAAGATTTTCTGCATTTTTACTTGTGTATTCATCCTTCTCAAAAGAAACCCTTTTCACAAAACTTTTTCTCAGAAAACCCTAAGTGTGAACATGGCAACCTCTAGCACTGTTTCTGCAAGTTCTCAGAAGGAGGCTTCATCTGAACAATACCAAATTCCCTTCAGAACTCTACTTACACCAGTGAAGAACTTGGAAGTGCCGTCTGAACTGATTGTTGATTTCACCAGTCTGAAAGAAAATGGATTCAATTTGACAGAAGAAATTAGGGCACAAGGATGGGAGAGATACTTTGATAGGTTGGTGGGTCCAACGTTCCCAGTATTAGTCAAGGAATTCTGGATTCATGCATCCTCATCAACACATCAAGTTACTTCCTACATCATGGGAAAGAAGATAGTGATCACTGAGGATCACATTGCTAGACTAATTGGATACAACGGTGGTGGCATCCGCTGTATCGACATGGCAGAAAGATGCTCAGATGCTGCTGTCATTGCAAGAGAGATTTTCACCCATGGGGTTCCCAGCAGCAAAATCAGAGACTTAAAGGATCAGCACATAATATGGGCGAAGATTATTCTGGGGTGCTTCAATCACAGGAAGCCCACAAGCTCTCCTGATTATATAAACATAGATCACCAGTTTCTGATCTATTTTATTAATCAGAAGGTAAAGATTAACTTGGCTCATCTTCTGTTTAATCACCTCAGGACCAGCGTCAAGGAGACAAGAGAAGAAGAAAGGACAAAAAGGGATTGGATACCCTTTGGCAGGTTAATATCAGATATTCTCACTGAGAATAGGCTGATTGAACATCTTACAGAAGCAAAGGAATTAAGCTCTATTGAACCTACTGTTGGCAAGCCTCTGAATTCCAAGAATCTGAAGAAAATGAAACTGATAGAGAATATCAGAAAGGAGCCCAACGTCACTCCTCTTGCTAACATCACCAGCAGAAGAGTCCCTCTGGACGACTTTCCAATATTTTCTGAGATTGACTCTAAACCAGTCATTGTTCTCAGATACTTGAACGCTTGCAAGGCTGATGGCACAGATCCCACTCTGGATATTAAAGATTTTCACCAGCAAAATCCAGAAGTTACTGTGAAGAAGACGAAGAAAAGAAAGGCTACTTCAGAAGGACCATCCCAGCAGACCCCTAAGAAGAGAGGTAATCTATCTGCTGTTAATGTTTTAAATTCTTCTGCTATTCCAACATCAATCCCAACCCCATCTACATATGAACTCCCAATTCCCATACCAACCATTGATGACACCGAACCAGAGGCTGACCCTTCTGAGTCACTGACTCTCAGGAGATCCCGCACCAAATCCCAAAATCCAAAACCCACACCATCAACAGCATCAGAACTTGATAAAGTTCTGTCTAAAATTGATCAACGTTCTTCCGCTCCCCTCTCAGAAAATCCAAACACTCAACCAGAAACTCCCCATTCACCACAACCAGCAACCACACTATCTCCAATACCATAACAACCAAAAATTCCACCTCCTTCTCCACAACCAGAAATTCCACCTCCCTCTCCACAACAGGAACTTCATCCACTTTCACCTCAACCATCATCTCCACAACCTGAGTTTCAACACTCTGAAACTCCATCACCTGAACATCAAACTCCTGAACCTCTCTCACCTCAATCCTCTGAACCACAACCCTTGGCAGTTCAGCTGCCTTGTGGTACAACTATAAACATACCCCAGCTACCATCCTCACCAGAAACTACCCCTCCAAATACTCCAAACAGTCCAATTATCATTTCTGATTCTCCAACTCCATCTCCC
The DNA here is from genome assembly GCA_948472305.1 of Vicia faba. Taxonomy (NCBI): domain Eukaryota; kingdom Viridiplantae; phylum Streptophyta; class Magnoliopsida; order Fabales; family Fabaceae; genus Vicia; species Vicia faba. Next base: position 1,516,524,815 of record OX451741.1, on the reverse strand, counting down.
AAACAAAATACAGAAGACCACAGCAGGACCTTCATTGATTTAACAATCCTTGACCGTCTTGCTGATCTTAAAAATAAAATAGACATCCCCAAACCCAAACAGCTAGATGTTGGCTCTGGCATTTTGAATTTTGAAACAGGCTTGCAGAATTGGATTGCTTCTCTAAAGCAGGTTTGTCCTGGAATGATTGATCCTGCTGCTTCAGACCAACTATGGACACAATTCAGAATGTGGGTACGCGCTGAAGCCCTCAAGCTGCAAGACATCAACTATGAACAGGCCCAGCAGAACTTCAACAAGCTGCTGAAGGAAGCTGAAAGTCAGCTGCTGAAGGAAGAAGTGCTCTTTCTGGATAGTGAGCCATGGTCTGTAAAGCGTCCAGCTTCAAAAGTTCAGCCAGCAGAAGATCAGTCAATTCAAGCTGAAGAGGTTAGTCAAGCAGAAGATGTTGCAGAAAGCTCTCAGAAGCATCCTGTTTCTGACGTCTCTCAAGCTGCTTTGGACAGGCAGACTCTTGAAGAGCTGAAGCAGAATGATATTCGTCTGCAGTAAAGAATGGATGAGAATGATCAGAAGATGAAGGAAAGGATGGATGTGCAAGACAACAAGATTGATACAGTAGTCAGCATGGTGCACAAGCAGAATGAAACTGCTGATCAGATTAAGACAATGCTAGAGACTCTGTTCACACGCTTTCCACCCCAACCTTAGTTTTTCATTCATGATGTTTTCATTGTTCTCTTTCCATGTTTTCTGTACTCTCTTCTAAGCTTTGAATTAAATATAACAGTTTTTCTGCTCTGATCGTTTTAGCTTATATTACTTACACTTTTTGATTGCTGACAAAAAGGGGGATAAAAAGAATGATATTTTTCAATAACGGATTACTGAGACAAAAAGTCTCAAACATTCTAACACTCTGATATACTTGAATGTCTTCTGTTTTGCATAAGCCTACAGGTACAAGAAGTTAATCATCTCTGATACACTAAAGCTCTGATGTTCTGATGTTCAAAGAAAGTCAATAAAGATCTGATCCTGAAGAACTCTTGGAATTAAAAAGGGAAGTAATAAATTCAGGGGGAGTATCTCCGATCTAAACTCTGATATCTCTTTATCCCTTATCCCTTATCTTTGATAACTTCATATTTAATTCTGCTACTCTTTACTATTTGGTTATCTCTGATACTTGTTACGTTATTTTTCAATTGAAAAAATCTAGTTTTTGTCATCATAAAAAAGGGGGAGATTGTTAGAACAAAGTTTGAATCTACTACCCTAAGTTTAAGTTTTGATGATAACAAAATGCAAAGATTTATTAATTGTATGATTCATGTAAGACATATTTGCTACCTAAAAAATTACATTCTGTTTTACATAAACTCTGATGGGTATCAGCAAGAGAATATCATCATCAGCATCAGAAGATGAAATATCAACATCAGCATCAGAGGATGTTATATCAGATTCCAGAATCAGAAGATCAACATGTGCTTATGCTGAAGCTTGATGAACAGATCTACGCTTAACAATCTGAACTCTGATCAAGAAAACAACAACTCATCAGCACTTAGCAGCCTCAGAATAAGCCAAAGCCAGAACACGCTTAAGTGGAAACGGTACTGTGCAATCAAGATAATTTATTATCAACGACATCATTCCAGACAAGATCTTCTCAATTTGAAAAGAATTTTATTGGCATTGAAACGAAATTAACTGACTCCAACGTACCATTTTTCCAATGCTATATAAACAAGTCAGTGAAGATTGAATTGGCTAATGCTCTACAACACTCTACACGCCTAAAGCTATTCATCATCTTCCTCACTCTCAGTTTTCAAAAGCTCTCATATTCTTTACTCAATTATTTTAGATCTCTAGTTCTCATAAGCTTAACGTGTGTAGTATCACAGTTGTGATAAACAGTTTTTGTAGAAAACGTTCAACACACTTAGATTTCAATTCTTTGTAAGAAAGTATTTCCTTGAGAAACCGGTTTGTGGTTTGACTCAAGAAGGCTTTAGCAGTTGTTAAAGCAGTTGTAATATTCAGTTGAATATAGTGGATTAAGACCTCGTTGGAGAGAGGCGAACTCATCTTGACGGGTGGACTGGAGTAGTTTGAGATTAAACGAACCAGGATAAAAATACTGTGTTGACTGCAATTGATTTCAAGTTTTTACAATTCAACCCCCCTTCTTGTGTTTTTCACTTCTTCACTTTGGTCAACACGGATCACTTAAACATCGTTGATCATTAAATGGTATTTATGAGGATTCCAAATGGATGATATACTTGACAAAAAGCAAATGCAACTTATTGTGTGAAGGCTTTGATTCTACCAATCCTCTAATGAGTTCCAAATGCAAGTTTCAAGATGATCATCCAACTAAACACTAATCACTAATAATTGACTTTATCTTGTATTTTTGTTATATGCCCCTTTTATTTTTATGCACTATTTACTTTTAGCATTTACAATTCATTCCATTTTCATCTTTGCTCATTTGCGCATTTACTTTCTTGTCCTTTTTATTTTGCTCACTTGAGCTTTTATTTTCTTTTCTTAATATACTTAATAATTAATATGAACCATAAAATACTTAATGATACTTGGACTATTTGGTTACTATCCTTGGCATTATGGAGCATTGGACTTCTCAGACTTAGGATTAGAAACCTTGGCCTATGATTGGAGACCTTGTGACCTTATCTAATTATTTTGTGTGGAGCTCTTGGGGTTTACCTTAAGACATTGGGTTGTTTGTTTGTTCAGTGTGCAGGTTATTGTGATTACACTCTTTGTTTGTAATCTAGAATTCACCCGTATACAGCCGTTACTCTACCCAATTTTTGAGAAGACTTAATACACTTGAAGTTTGGTTCTCTCAAGAGGTCTAGTATCTTTGCTTTCTTGGTTTCAATCCAAAGAATGGGAATTCTATCTTGACTCATAATGTCAAGTGTTGGCTTCTTGTTGGTTAGATGGTTCCTATCCCTAGCTTTTACCTTATGCTTTAAGATAGTCTCTTCTTCTCCCATCTTCTTTAATTTCAAAAATCCTCTCCCTCCTTTTAAAAACTCTTCTTGTTTTTTTAAAACTTGAACCACTTTAATAATAAACTTGGACTTATGTCCATGCATTTTCAAAACATTTTCATAAATAAACTTCAATCAACTTAATAATACTTTTGCACTTTTTTTATGAGAAGACTAAAAGTCAATCAATCTTATTTCAAGCTATTTTTCCACTTTGGCTTTTTACTTTAAAAGCTTTTCTTAAAAGACTGGACTCTTCTCAATCCTTGTAGTGATGCAGACAACTATACTTCTACAATATGTAGTGAAGTGAGATATTTTCCCCTTGGATGTTGAGTGAGGCATTGTTGATTTTAAAATCCAAGCCATATCCTCCACTTTGAGATGATGCAAATTCTCATTTCTCATGATTGTGGGTAGTAAGTATGTTTTCCACACGGACAATGATGATGATGTCTTATCTCATAAAAATAACCAACACACATACATTTTAAATTTTTTTAAAGAGGAACTACGTGTACCCTGATCCCCTATTGCACGAAAAGGTGGTACGTAGGCATTAAAGGTTCGCAATCGCGGAGGGTGCAAAAACCATAAAAATATATTTCTTTTCTCACCTCCACTATCCAATTTTTACACAACATTTCATAGCCAAAGTATACCGATTTTACAAAGAGGTTTCTACGGAGTAACGTAGATGTTTAGGGTGCTAATACCTTCCCTTTGCATAACCAAACCCCTTACCCTGAATATTTCCCCCTCTTTTGGGTTATTCGCTCTTTTCCCATTCTTTTGGAAACAATAAAGCGCGGTGACAATTTTTATTTTTGATCTGTATAAGTCTAGTCAATCCAATGGCTTAGTCTTATACATTTCTACCGCTACAGAAATAAATTTGCTTAAGGAAATGTTTTTAGTCTTTTTGTTTTAAAAGAAATAAAGCAAAGTATATGAATATAAAGTATTTTTGATGTTTTTGATTAATGAAAATATAAGTGATGATAAAAATAGCATGAGAATAAGAGTTAGAGTCAGTGTGTTGTCGAAAGAATAAAAATAAGAGAGAGCAGAAGTTCTCACTTAGGCGCGCTGCAAATCAGAAAGAAAATGTTACTAGAAATGGGGAAAGCCAGAAGTCCTAGATCTATACGCGCTAAAGTTCTGGGGTTGCTGGAAACAAAGGAAAGCCTAGAAGTTCTGATAGTTGAGGGAGCCTAGAAGTTCTAGTGCAGTTGGAAACCTAGAAGTTCTAGTGTTACTAGAAGGCTAGAAGTTCTGATTGTTGAGAGAGCCTAGAAGTTCTGATGCAGCTGGAAACCTAGAAGTTCTAGTGTTATTGGAAGGCTAGAAGTTCTGTTAACGGGTAAGTGAGGCGACAATGCTATTGGATGAGAATATCTAGAAGTTCTGGTCCAGGAATGTTGTTTCACAAATAATGGGGTAAAATGTTAAGAAATAAACATAAAAGATGCTCCTGGGTCTAGAACCCCAGACCCTTAACACTAATACCTTATACGCGCGCTCTCTACCACTGAGGTGGCCATACATTCGGTATTAGAAGCAAAAACATAAACATATATTACAAAGTATGTTCTGATGATGAACTTCATCTTCTTCTTCGCGCCAGCCAGAGTGTCTACAACTTAGTCATTTCTCAAAAAAAACGGAAATTGAAAACATAGAAGTTATGGAAAATTTCATCATGGTTTCAGAAATAAAAAGCTTCAAAACTGTAAACCAGAAGCAAGCATGAATTTTTCTAATCCTAATTCTGAACCCTAATTTTCTCAAGAAGTTATGATATGAAATTCTCTCTACTTAGGCCATATAAATGAAGTATATAAATATGTACATATTCAGAGCAATGGTATCTACACTTTATCTTTGAAATTGCAAGCCTAACAGTGCCTAAGTAATGAGATGAAAATCAGAAGAAACTTACCTTACAGCTGGAAATTGTTCTGTGAATTAGAGCCTGGTTCAGATTGCCGTGATGTTCAGGTCAGATTCCTCAAGTTCTCAGAAAGCTAAAGCAACCCTTAACTTGAGTTATGGATGGTTGGAATGCTCTGGAGCAGTCAAGATGCAAAGTTCTGATTTTTGAGATTCAGATTGGTGAAGTCTGTATTACAGTTTGAAAACATAAGTTGGGAAAGCTTCTACGTGTGTACTAGAAATTGTATGGATGATTTGTCTAAGAAACACACAAGGAAAATTAGAGTTTGGATGCCAAAAATCAGAAACTAGCAGGTTTTGTGTTTGTGTTGCAGTTTCAGGTTCTTGGGAATTTTCAACAAGGTTTCAGGGCTCTTCTTTTTTCAATCCCCCTTCAGTTTGCAAATGAAGTTTAATTTATAGGCAAAGGGTTTAGAAGCTTGGAGAAGTCAGGAGTATAACCATCATGTGTTATAGATTGTTGACTTGTGTTTGAAGCAAGTTTAGACAAGCATGGTTTCAAGTCCAAGTAGGGTGGTTAGCAGCTTTAAACATGCCTAATTTGAGTTTGTAGGCATGATTTATGGGGAAGTACACTCATAAACAAAGTAAAGTATGGGCTCAAAATAAACTTTGTACAAAAGTTTGCTTTTCAAGGACATTAGTGGTACTTTTATGCCACACGTGGGAAGATCTTTTAGATAAAGGCTTAAACATTGGGATAAAGACTCAAAAGTTGGTGTAAGCATTAAATTATGATGATATTTAACAAGCAAGAAGGCCTTCAACATGATATTATGTAGCATAGCTTGAAAATTGGATTAGAAGTTCAACATAAACGTAACTTAGATTAAGAACAAATGTCCAACTTCTGATCTTTGATTCTCCCTGCTCCAGCATGATCTGAAGGTGTTCTCAGAATTTTCAGAAAGCTTATAACATGCTTTGTAACCCCTCTTTGAATCATTTTTGCAAACTCTAATTGTACCTACGTGAAAAGTGACCCAGAAGTTCTAATCAAATTCTGACTTGAAAATTCTCAGAATTTACTAAGTGTTTTAGTTTCATAGACGTGTCTTCAAGGATTTATAACTTGAAATCCTAGCATTTCTAGGAGGAGTTCTGTTCTGAAACATTTTAGATCTCATTGAGATCTACAACTGCTTTGTCAGAAGTTCTTCCTAAATCATCTTGCATCATGATGAAAATCTGGCCAAAAGTTCTGAACTTTTCATATTTTCTTAACACTTAGAAAAATTTCTGTGTTTAGAACTTTGACTTTTCCAAAGTAATTTTGAATTTTGATTTTCTTGATGAACCAACTTCATATTCTAACATGTCTTGATGAAATGTGGTTCTTGAAACTTGATTTTTATCAAAAAGTCAAAGTTTGACTTTTCAGTGTGCATTTTGACCATTTTCCCCTTGTGCCAATTCTAAACCTAAACTGATGTATCAGTGCTGCAAACTTGAGTCACGGAAGATTTTGTGAGAAAATTCTTGAGAAATGAGAGGGAAAATTTTGGGGTACAACAGTTGCCACTGTTCAATCTTCTTAAGCCTGAAGAGCAAGGATGGTACGTTGTCGTTCGTAGCTTGAAGGTAGAATGTGATTGAACACTAGAGTGCCCAAAAATTTGCACTCGATGATATGGTTGTTAATTGTGTACGGAATGGGCTTAAAGATGCCATTTGGATAGATGATGGAAATTTGTCGAAGATGGGCTTATAGATGCCATCCAAAGGTGATTGTTGACCGGAATTAGACTAAGTCTGAGCTTGACTTCAACTGGGAAAGAATCAGAATAAATCTTGGGAGCGATTTATCTGAATCAGAGAAAGTCTACCAAAAAGGAATCAGGATAAACCATTGATCGGTTTAAACTGAAACAACAGAGGTCTTGAATATTCTCTAACTAGAAAAGGATCAGAATAAATCTTTGAAGCGATTTATCTGAACCAGAGAAAGTGTCTACTGGAAATGAATCGGGGTAAACCATTGATTGATTTAAACTGAACAAGCAAATGTCTTAAACATTATTTTATTTACGATGGGCCTGAGTAGGGCTGTTTAGGAGACATATGAGAGGGAAGCCTGGGCAGGGCTTCTTCAGGATGGATCCATGTGAAAGTTCACCTAGAATTTAAGGGAAGGAACCTGGGTAGGGTTGCTTCAGGATGAGTCCGTGTGAAACTGCATTTGGAAATGAGAAGGAACCTGGGTAGAGTTACTTCATGATGAGTCTGTGTGAAACTTCATCTGGAATTTAAGAGAAGGAACCTGGGTTGGGTTACTTCATGATGAGTCAGTGTAAAACTGTATCTGGAAAGGAGAAGGAACCTGGGTAGCGTTGCTTCATGATGACTCCGTATAAAACTGTATTTGGAAAGGAGAAGGAACCTGGGTAGGGTTGCTTCATGATGAGTCAGTGTAAAAACTTCATCTGGAAAATGGGAAGGAACCTGGGTAGGGTTGCTTCATGATGAACCCGTGTAAAACTGCATATAGAATTTAAGAGAAGGAACCTAGGTAGGATTGCTTCAGGATGAGTCCGTGTGAAACTGCATTTAGAAATGAGAACGAACCTGGACAGGGTTGCTTCATGATGAGTCTGTGTAAAACTGCATCTGGAAAGGAGAAGGAACCTGGGTAGGGTTGCTTCATGATGAGTCCGTGTAAAACTGCATCTAGAAATGAGAAGGAACCTGGGTAGGGTTGCTTCAGATGGTTATGTAGATAGTTGCCTTAGCTTATTTCAGGTATTGATCTTTGACCTTAGAAAGAAAGATAGTTTTCCTGGCTTGTTACATGTATTAATCTTCAATCTTCTCATGTAGATAGCTTTCCGGGCTTGTTACAGGTATTAATCTACAACCGGTCGTCCACAAATAGTTGCTATGTCTTGTTACAGGTATTAATATGGAACTGTTGAAAATTGTTTACGATAGGTATCTGTTGTTTGATTTTTCTTGAAAAGGTAAAGAGTTAGCTGTATGAAATGTCACGATGTATGAAATGCATGGCGTAATTATGTTCTCAAAATAAATGAGATTATGCTGTATGCATTTATCATGTATGTAAATATGATGCATGAAATATTTTCGGAATGTAATTTTGTCTTGGAAAATAAATCCTTGACAAGTACTGGGGAGTTTTGGGAAGCTGAATCCCAGACGGCCGTTGGGGATGAAGAGTATGCACACCTTTCCAGTCCTTGTTTTTAGAATGTTTCCGCCGGGGGTTCCTATTTTTGTTGTTTTGAGGAGAACTCCACCGGGGGATGTTGATTTTTCTTGAGAAGAAAACTCTGTGGAAAGTGTTAATTTCCGCTTGGGGAAAAGAGTTCAGGAGTTTCAGTTGTCTGTTGCTCTACTGGGGAGCTATCTCTTGATGGAAGAGAAAGGGAGTTAACAACTTGTTGGGGACAAAGAAATTAACTATTATCTGGTTGTCTCCCAGGTTTTGCAGCAACTCATTGGGGATTGTAGAGCAGTCTACTGGGGAAGAGGAGTTGTGGTCCCTTGATTTGTGATAATTTGAGAAGCAAATTCAAGATGGGGAATCTTTCCGTTTGTTGGGGAAATAAACCCTGTCGCCAATTTGTTGGAGAGGTGTTTTATTTTTACAGAACTCCTCGAGGATTCTTGAGATCAACTCAGTTGGGGAGAAGTTTTCAGAGATTGAAACCCTGGCTGGAGATCACCCTATGAAAAGGACTTTGTGGGAGATTTGTCACTGCCCCTAGTAGCAAGTGTTTGTAGTATTGCCAGGAACTGTTTGGCTGACTGTACGTAACCTTTTGTTGGAATTCAAGTTCAGTGCTCCAAGTGATTCAGATAAAGACCCACGCCTGGTTATTCAGCATTTCTTGAAAGATTTCTTAGAATCTTGCCTTGACTGCCCCAGACGGGTTGGACAGTGACATGTCATACCCCCTTGCTTATAGGAGATTTGTCATTGGTAGTGTTATCCTATTTGAAGTGGTTATGTTCACAAAGAGAGTTTTTGTTCACTGGAAATTCATCGTGTGAATTTCTCTGCTATCAAACAATTAGCCATATATAAACAAATATTTCAAATAATGCAAAGTTTATGCTTGCCTTTGAAGTTTTGAGAATGCGTTTTAGCAGATAAAAGAATTTTGTAAGAATGTGAATTCAACTTAGGATTTAGAGTAAGCCTTACAGGAGTCAGGATACCTTAGGTAACAATATGCTTTAGAACTAACCCATGCTTCAATTAGGACTTTTAAAGGTTGTATCAAGGTCTGGTTCACGGTTTAAGAAACAAAGGATAAGGCTCATTTTTACCCACCCATTCTTCGTGATGTTCTCCAGTCCTAAGCTCAGTCAATTGTGCGTTTGAACTCCTATTGAATCTCGAATGGTGGTTCAGATATTTGGAAGTTTATTTGAGAAGGCAGTCATTTTTGCAACACTTTTCATGTTGTCGAGGATTTGTAGTGACTTATTTTTGATTTATTATCCTTGACTTTTGCCTGACTGTTCTTGTTTTGAGATTAGAGTCAGCGAGATGCCCCTGTTTTTTCTTTGTCTTAAGTCTCCTTCGTAGGTTTTTACTTAGTGGGATTTTCTTTGAGAGATAATGACTGCCTATTTGGTAAGGAACCATCGATGTATTTTGATTCAAAAGGACATTTATGATGTCATTCGTTATTTAGGAAGTGAAAGCTTGCGACTGAACGCACATTTGAACTAACTGAGAGACTACCCTGCCTCCTATTTTGTTTAAAGGTTTCAATTTGTGTGAAAAGGAAACTCCTACTTCTTTGGCTCGAAAGGTCTTGACTAGGGATTATCCTCCTTATAACTCCAATGTTTAGGAATTGAAAGAGCGTCTATACATCGTCATCAAGGTCTGTTCAAAAGCATACTGTATGAGATTATGGCATTGTTTTCGTCATCCTCCCTCTAAAGGCTTGCAACTTTTAAAACAAGAGTTGAATATCATAAAGGGAGTAAAAAGTATAGTTTAAATATAATTAAAACGAATGGATTAATTCAAGACAAACATATGCAATGCATTGATGAAACAAAGTTTGACATTAATAGATAAGTGTTTGAACAACAAAAGAGATTACAATTGAAAATTTAAAATGAACTGGAACGCTAAATGATTTGGAATGGGAGCGGTGATCATGTTGGGAGTCTCTGGAGGATCGAACTCGATCTCCTTGGCGTCAATCATGTTTTGAATCTTGTATTTCAGCGCCTAACAATCGTTAGTATCATGCCCATGACTGTCAGAATGAAATGCACATATTGCATCAGGATTGTAGTTAGGAGAAGAAGTTTTAAGGTTTGGATGAGGTCCTATCAACGTAATCAGATTCATCTTCAACAAGTGTTGCAGTTCTTGAGACAATGGCATGTTGATGTTGGTAAAAGGTATTTTGGGCTCGTCTTTCCTTTGCTGATTTCCCCTTTGTTGTTGTCGTTGTGACGCAGGACTGGAGATCAGGACTGCCCCCACATGTTGGTCGTGGTTGCTCTTGTTATGGCCCATTTGGCCGTACACAACATTGGACTCTTTCTTCCTATTGTATGGCTTTTTTTGAGTATTAGAGGATGTAGCTCCTTGGATCTTTCCGCTTTTGATGCCAGCTTCGCCTCTTTTGCCAGTCAGTATTAGCTCGGTGAACCCGGCTGAGGAGCTTCTGTTAGGTGATTGAAGAAAGGTCCCGTCAAGGTTCCCATAAAGATGTCAATCAGCTCCCTGTCATTTAAGGGCGGCTGCACCCTGCCAACCAGGTGTCTCCACTTTTTGGCGTATTCTTTGAAGCCCTCGTTGGAACGCATGGTCATATTCTACAACTACACACGAGTTGGTGCAAGATCAGTGTTGTATTGGTACTGCTTGTAGAAAGCAGCAGTTAGATCTTCCCAAGTGTGAATGTGGAAACTCTCCAATTGATAGAACCACTCAAGTTGCATCCCGACTAAGCTCTCTTGGAAGAAATGGATCCATAACTTCTGATCGGTTATGTATGGTTGAATCTTACAGACATAAGACTTCATATGCATCTTAGGACAAGAGACCCCATCATACATGGAAAATGTAGGGATTTTGAACTTTGGTGGTACGATAACTCCAGAAAACAATCCCATTTCTTCAAAGTCCAGACCAGGTACTCTCTAGATCTCCATGGCATTGAGACGATCCTCCAGTTGTTTGTATTTGTCATCCGCATGAGGATACTATTCTTTAATGTAGTCCGCCTCTTCTTTGTTAGACCCCAGACTGTGATCCCCTTCTTTTGTCTGATTATCCCCCTCAGTTGACGGAGTTGCGAATCCTAGAGCTTACTCTGTTGGTCCTCTAAACCTCCTTCCTAAATTCAGGACGCCTACTGACTTCTTTGTCTTTTTCTTCTTGTCTTTAAGAATGAGAGTCTTCAGGTCCTCTTGTGCCTTGTCCATAGCGAGGAACATTTGTTGGAATTGGGCATTTTGTGCTTAGAGATCCTTCACCGTATGTTCCATATCCATCTTACTGAAATAAACAGTAGAAAGATAAGGAAATCTGTATGGGAGAAACCTGTCATGATATGATGCATGGTAAGTGGATTCATGTTTTCAAGGATCTCACATGGTAAACACAAGAAGATGTTAGAAGCTGAATTTTGATCAAAAACTTTGATTGGAGAACTTCGTGTCGATGGATGTCCTTCCACGAGAATCAAGCTCACCATGTCAAGTGGGTCATATCCCTTGACTCAAGTTACCGTGCTTTGATCTTTGACGAAGTTTTATTAGAGAATGAATCCTTTTGCCTCTTTGATAGGCGTCTGGTTCAACATGACCCTGCATCGTAGGCCCTTGAGATCCTTGAAATGGTTATTTAAAATGATATGGTATGATGTCATGATGTTATGTACAAGTATGCAAAGCAAGCAATTTGTTTTGTACAAATAATCATATACACAAAGAAGACAAGTCCTTAGGTTTAGGCTTGCATGGAGTTTATAGGTAAGTATCCTCTTGAAGTTTAGTTGGCTCAACCTGTCCTAGAAAGTAATCGGGTTCTAGGGGATCTCAATATCACTGATCTTTCTTCACCGGGCATTGTTTCAGTGCAAGCCTCTTTATTAGCAACCAAAATATTCTTAAAGTCTGATCTCAATGAGCATAGCATCGAGTATCAACCAACTTCGGACTGCACCAAAGCCGGCTATCTCACTACTTCCTAATGGCTAAGTTGTTCAATTAAAGGTTCTAAGGTCAATTAGTGCTTCATGACACCACACAACAGCCCCGTATTCTCCTTGACTACTCAAGGGCTACCGGTACCAACAAATTTGTCACTCTAATGTAGCTATTTCTTCAACCATGTCGATATACCCCACACAATTTCCATAATCTAATGCTACTTACCTAAAAGGTGCCCCAGATTCGGGTAGAGGATCAAAACAAAACCAAATAAGGAACCATAATTTAAAGCAAGCAAGTCAAACAATGAAAAGAAAGTAAAGGTGATCTATCCCTAAGGTAACCCCACTTTTAAGTATCTCCCCAGCAGAGTCTCCAGTTCTGTGATACAGTGGGAGAACTGACTTAGGTGTTTTGCATTTTATCGCAATTATTGCGGATAGCAAGAGTCGCCAATGACTTTTCTTTTATCCAATAAAGGAAAGGGTGAAAAGAACAAGAAAGAACTTTGAGATTATTTTCTTGAGTTCAAGGGGTAAATTATGAAAAGGGAAGGTGTTAGCACCCTTTTCATCCATATTTATCTATGGGCTCTTAGTTGCTTGCTAGATCACTTTTGAATTTGCTTTGTTTGAAATGTGTTTGTGGTGGGTTTTGAAAGTATTTTTGAAAATCGTCTTCGTTTAGGCAAACTTTGTAATGATTCCCGTCTTTATAAGAATGCATACTAAGTGTTGGACTTTTGAAAATATTTCATGTTTTGAAAGTGTTTGGCGTGTTTGGAAAGATGTTTATTTTAAAGATGGATTGTGAGTAAGCAACTAAGAACGTTCTACCTACTCAAAAAGTCTTTTGTTCATTCCTTCCTTTGATATTGCTATCTTACCATTGCTTGGTAAGAAGCATTATCTTTGGATGTAAAAGGACAGGTGTGGGTCATCGTATAGTCACAAATAGCAATGTTGTGTGATATCTTAGCATTTCTCTTGAGGGGCTAAGATCATTTATAGGGCAACATTCAAAGCGTCATCGAGGGACTATGATAAGACGTCTCACATGCATATCATGACCATTTTCTCAAGGCAACAAGTGGAGTTAACCCTAGAGGTGTAAAGTGTGCAAGTGTTTGTATTTCATGCTTGATTATCTTGAATTATGGATTTTTAAGTATTGATTTTATCTTTCCATACAAAACCTAATTACAAGCAATTATATGAAAGCGATAAATTGCGGAAAGTAAATATCCTACGCTATTACAATCAGTTGGGGATGGGGTGTACAAATTTATAAATGGGGGTTGCAAGAAATTAAAGTCCTAATTATCTATTACAACCATATTGAAATAATGTATAAGAATTGAAATGTAAAATAGATTTGTTTTGTTTTTATTAAGAGAAGAAATAAATTTTCTTAAGGAAATGTTTGTAGTCTTTTTGTTTTAAAAGAAATAAAGAAAAGTATATGAATATAAACTATTTTTGATGTTTTTGATTAATGAAAATAAAAGTGATGATAAAAATAGTAAGAGAATAAGAGTTAGAGTCAACGTGTTGCCGAAAGAATAGAAATAAGAGAGAGTAGAAGTTATGACTCAGGTGCGCTGCAAATCAGAAAGAAAATGTTAATAGAAATGGGGAAAGCCAGATGTTCTGGATCCAGACGCGCTAAAGTTCTAGGGTTGCTAGAAACAAAGGAAAGCTTAGAAGTTCTGATTGTTGAGAGAGCCTAGAAGTTCTAGTGCAACTGGAAACCTAGAAGTTCTAGTGTTACTGGAAGGCTAGAAGTTCTGATTGTTGAGAGAGCCTAGAAGTTATGATGCAACTGGAAACCTAGAAGTTCTAGTGTTACTGGAAGGCTAGAAGTTCTGTTAATGGGTAAGTAAGGTGACGGTGCTGTTGGATGAGAATATCTAGAAGTTCTGGTCCAGGAGTATTGTTTTGACAAACAAATGGGGGGGGGGGTTATCTAGATGTTCTGGTCCAGGAATGTTGTTTGACAAATAATGGGGTAAAATGTTAAGAAATAAACATAAAAGATGCTCCTGGGGCTAAAACCCCAGACCCTTAACACTAATGCCTTATGCACGCGCTCTCTACCACTAGAGTGGCCATACATCCGATATTAGAAGTAAAAACATAAAAATATATTACAAAGTAAGTTCTGATGATGATCTTTATCTTCTTCTTCGCGCCAGCCAGAGTGTCTGCAACTTAGTCATTTCTCAACAAAAATGGAAAATCCAAACATAGAAGTTATGGAAATTTTCATCATGGTTTCAGAAATAAAAAGCATCAAACCTTTAAACCAGAAGCAAGCATGAATTTTGCTAATCCTAATTCTGAATCCTAATTTTTTCAAGAAGTTATGATATGAAATTCTCTCTACTTAGGCCATATAAATGAAGTCTATAAATATGTACAGATTTAGAGCCATGATATCTACATTGTATCTTTGAAATTGCAAGCATAATAATGCCTAAGTATTGAGATGAAAATCAGAAGAAACTTACCTTGCAGCTGGAAATTGTTCTGTGAGTTAGAGCCTGGTTCAGATTGCTGTGATGTTCTGGTCAGCTTCCTCAAGTTCTCAGAAAGCTAAAGCAACCCTTAACTTGAGTTATGGATGGTTGGAATGCTCTGGAGCAGTCAACATGCAAAGTTCTGATTTTTGAAATGGAGATTGGTGAAGACTGTATTACAGTTTGAAAACAGAAGTTGGAAAAGCTTCTACTTGTGTACCAGAAATTGTATGGATGATTTGGCCAAGAAACGCACAAGGAAAATTAGAGTTTGGATGCAAAAAATCAGAAACTAGTATGTTTTGTGTTTGTGTTGCAGTTTCAGGTTCTTGGGAATTTTCAGCAAGGTTTCAGGGCTCTTCTTTTTTCAATCCCCCTTCAGTTTGAAAATGAAGTATAATTTATAGGCAAAGGATTTAGAAGTTTGGAGAAGTCAGGAGTACATCCATCATGTGTTATGGATCGTTGACTTATTTTTGAAGCAAGTTTAGACAAGCATGGTTTCAAGGCCAGGTAGGGTGGTTAGTAACTTTAAACACGCCTAATATGAGTTTGTAGGCATGATTTGTGGGGAAGTATAATCAGAAACAAAGTAAAGTATGGGCTCAAAATAAACTTTGTACAAAAGTTTTCTTTTCAAGGACAACAGTGGTACTTTTATGCCACACGTGGGAAGATCTTTTGGATAAAGGCTTAAACACTGAGATAAAGACTCAAAAGTTGGTGTAAGCATTAAATTATGAGGAGATTTAACAAGCAATAAGGCCTACAACATGAGATTATGCAGCATAGCTTAAAAACTGGATCAAAAGTTCAACATAAACGTAACTTAGATTAAGAACAAATGTCCAACTTCTGATCTTTGATTCTCCATGCTCCAACATGATCTGAAGGAGTTCTCAGACTTTTCAGAAATCTCGTAACATGCTTTGTAACCCCTCTTTGAATCATTTTCGTAAACTATGATTGTACCTACGTGAAAAGTGGACCATAAGTTCTAATCAAATTCTGACTTGGAAATGCTCATAATTTACCAAGTGTTTTAGTTTCATGGACGTGTCTTCAAGGATTATAACTTGAAATCCCAGCATTTCTAGGAGGAGTTCTATTCTGCAATGTTTTTTATCTCATTGAGATCTACAACTTCTGTGTCAGAAGTTCTTCCTGAATCATCTTGCATCATGATGAAAATCTGACCAAAAGTTCTGAACTTATCATACTTTCTTAACATTTAGAAAAATTTCTAAGTGTTTAGAACTTTGACTTTTCTAAAGTAATTTTAACTTTTGATTTTCTTGATGAACCAACTTCATATTCTAACATGTCTTGATTAAATGTGATTCTTGAAACTTGATTTTGATCAAAAAGTCAAAGTTTGACTTTTTAGTGTGCATTTTGACCATTTTGCCCTTGTGCCAATTCCAAACCTAAACTGGTGTATCAGATCTGCAAACTTGAGTCATGGAAGATCTTGTGAGAAAATTCTTGAGAAGTGATAGGGAAAATTTTGGGGTACAACATTTACCCCTGTTCAATCTTCTTAAGCCTGAAGAGTAAGTATGGCACGTTGTCGTTCGTAGCTTAAAGGTAGAAGATGATTGAACACTAGAGTGCCTAGAAATTTGCACTTGATGATGTGGTTGTTTATTGTGTAGGGAATGGGATTAAAGATGCCATTTGGATAGATGATGGAGAGTTGTTAGAGATGGGCTTATAGATGCCATCCAAAGGTGATTGTTTACAGGAATTAGACTAAGTCTAAGCTTGACTTCAACTGGAAAAGAATCAGAATAAATCTTGGGAGCGATTTATCTGAATTAGAGAAAGTGTCTACCGAAAAGGAATCAGGATAAACCATTGAACGATTTAAACTGAAACAGTAGAGGTCTTGAATATTCTTCAACTGGAAAAGGATCAGAATAAATCTTTGAAACGATTTATCTGAACCAGAGAAAGTGTCTACCAGAAAGGAATCGAGATAAACCATTGATTGATTTAAACTAAACCAGCAGAAGTCTTGAATATTATTTTATTTATGATGGGCTTGTGTAGGGATGCTTTAAGATACATATGGGAGAGAAGCCTGGGTAGGGCTACTTCAGGATGAATCCATGTGAAACTTCACCTAGAATTTAAGAGAAGGAACCTGGGTAGGGTTGCTTCAGGATAAGTCCGCATGAAACTGCATTTGGAAATGAGAAGGAACCTGGGTAGAGTTACTTCATGATGAGTCTGTGTGAAACTTCATCTGGAATTTAAGAGAAGGAACCTGGGTAGGGTTACTTCATGATGAGCCTGTGTAAAACTACACCTGGAAATGAGAAGGAACCTGTGTAGGGTTGCTTCATGATGAGTTCGTATAAAACTGCATCTGGAAAGGAGAAAAAACCTGGGTTAAGTTTCTTCATGACGAGTCCGTGTAAAAACTTCATTTGGAAAATGGGAAGGAACTCGGGTAGGGTTGCTTCATGATGAGTCCGTGTAAAACTGCATCTAGAATTTAAGAGAAGGCACATGGGTAGGGTTGCTTCAGGATGAGTACGTGTGAAACTGCATTTGGAAATAAGAAGGAACCTGGGTAGGGTTGCTTCATTATGAATCCGTGTAAAACTGCATCTGGAAAGGAGAAGGAACCTGGGTAGGGTTGCTTCATGATGAGTGCGTGTAAAACTGCATCTAGAAATGAGAAGGAACCTGGGTAGGGTTGCTTCAGTTGGTCGTGTAGATAGTTGCACTGGCTTGTTTCAGGTATTGATCTTTGACCTTAGAAAGAAAGATAGTTTTCTTGGCTTGTTACAGGTATTAATCTTCAATCTGCTCATGTAGATAGCTTTCCCGACTTGTTATATGTATTAATCTACAATCGGTCATCCACAAATAGTTGTCCTGTCTTGTTACAGGTATTAATCTAGAACTGTTGAAAATTGTTGAAGATAGTTATCTGTTGTTTGATCTTTCCTGAAAAGGTAAAGAGTTAGCTGTATACAATGTCACGATGTATGAAATGCATGGCATAACGATGTTCTCAAAATAAATGAGATTATGTTGTATGCATTTAACATGTATGTAAATATGATGCATGAAATATTGTCGGAATGTAATTTTGTCTTGGAAAATAAATCCTTGACAAGTGCTAGGGAGTTTTGGGAAGCTTAATCCCGGACGGCCGTTGGGGATGAAGAGTATGCACACATTTCCAGACCTTGTTTTTAGAATGTTTCCACTGGGGGTTCCTGTTTTTGTTATTTTATGGAGAACTCCACTGGGGGATGTTGATTTTGCTTGAGAAGAAAACTCAGTGGAGAGTGTTGATTTCCGCTTGGGGAAAAGAGTTTAGGAGTTTCAGTTGTCCGTTGCTCTATTGGGGAGCTACCTTTTGATGGAAGAGAAAGGGAGTTAACAACTTGTTGGGGACAAAAAAATTAACTGTTATCTGGTTGTCTCCCAGGTTTTGCAGCAACTCACTGGGGATTGTAGATCAGTCTACTAGGGAAGAGGAGTTGTGGTCCCTTGATTTGTGATTGTCTAAGAGGAAAATTCAAGCTGGGGAATCTTTCTGTTTGTTGGGGAAATAAACCATGTCGCCAATCTGTTGGAGAGGTGTTTTCTTTTTACAGAACTCCTCGAGGATTCTTGAGATCAACTCAGTTGGGGAGAAGTTTTCAGAGATTGAAACTCTAGCTGGGGATCACTCTATGAAAAAGACTTTGTGGGAGATTTGTCACTTCCCCTATTAGAAAGTGTTTGTAGTATTTCCAGGAACTGTTTGTCTGACCGTACGTAACCCTTTGATGGAATTCAAGTTCAATGCTCCAAGTGATTCAGATAAATACCTGCCCCTAGTTATTCAACATTTCTGGAGAGATTTTATGGAATCTTGCCTTGACTTCCCCAGACGGGTTGGACAGTGACATGTCATGCCCCCTTGCTTATAGGAGATTTATCATTAGAAGTGTCATCCTATTTGAAGTGGTTCTGTTCACTGAGAGAGTTTTTGTTCATTGGAAATTCGTCGTGTGAATTTCTCCGCTGTCAAACAATTAGCCATATATAAACAGCTATTTCAAATAATGCAAAGTTTATGCTTGTCTTTGAAGTTTTGAGAATGCGTTATAGCAGATAAAATAATTTTGTAAGAATGTGAATTCAGCTTAGGGTTTAGAGTAAGCTTTACAGGAGTCAGGATACCTTAGGTAACAATATGCTTTCGAACTAACCCATGCTTCAATTAGGACTTTGAAAGGTTGTATCGTGGTCTGATTCACGGTTTAAGAAACAAAGGATAAGGCTCAAAGTGTATTTGTACCCGCCCGTTCTTTGTGATGTTCTCCAGTCCTAAGCTCAGTCAATTGTGCGTTTGAACTCCTATTGAATCTGGAATGATGGTTCAGATATTTGGAAGTTTATTTGAGAAGGCGGTCACTTTTGCAACACTTTTCATCTTGTCGAGGATTTGTAGTGACTTATTTTTGATTTATTATCCCTGACTTTTGCCTGACTGTTCTTGTTTTGAGAATACAGTCAGCGGCATGCCCCAATTTTTTCTTTGTCTTAAGTCTCCTTCATAGGTTTTGACTTAGTGGGATTTTCTTTGAGAGATAATGACTGCCTATTTGATAGGGAACCATCGCTATCTTTTGATTCAAAAGGACGTTCCTGATGTCATTCTTTGTTTAGGAAGCGAAAGCTTGCGACTGAACGCACATTTGAATTAACTGAGAGACTACCCTACCCCCTGTTTTGTTTAAAGGTTTTAATTTGTGTAAAAAGGAAACTCCTACTTCTTTGGCTCGAAAGGTGTTGACTAGGGATTATCCTCCTTATAACTCCAGTGTTTAGGAATTGAAAGAACGTCTGTACATCATCAGCAAGGTTTGTCCAAAAGCATATTGTATGAGATTATGTCATTGTTTTCGTCATCCTCCCTCTAAAGGCTTGCAACTTTTAAAACAAGAGTTGAATATCATAAAGGGAGTAAAAAGCATAGTTTAAATATAATGAAAACGAATGGATTAATTCAAGACAAACATATGCAATGCATTAATGAAACAAAGTTTGACATTAATAGATAAGTGTTTGAACAACAAAATAGATTACAATTGAAAATTCAAAATGAACTAGAACGCTCAATGATTTGGCATGGGAGCGGTGATCACGTTGGGAGTCTCTGGAGGATCAAACTCGATCTCCTTGGCGTCAATCATGTTTTGAATCTTGTATTTCAGCGCCCAACAATCGTTAGTATCATGCCCAGGACTGTCGGAATCATATGCACATATTGCATCAGGATTGTAGTTAGGAGAAGAAGTTTTGGGGTTTGGACGAGGTCCTATCAACATAATAAGATTCATCTTCAACAAGTGTTGCAGTGCTTGAGACAGTGGCATGTTGATGTTGCTAAAACGTCTTTTGGGCTCGTCTTGCCTTCACTGATTTCCCCTTTGTTGTTGTCGCTGTGATGCAGGACTAGAGACCAGGACTGCCCCCACATGTTGGTCGTGGTTGCTCTTGTTATGACCCATTTGACCGTACACAATATTGGACTGTATGGCTTTTTATGAGTATCAGAGGATGTAGATCCTTCGATCTTTCCACTTTTGATGCCAGCTCCATCTCTTTCGCCAGTCAGTATTAGCTCGGTGAACTCGGCCGAGGAGCTTCCGATTAGGTGAATGAAAAAAGGTCCTGTCAAGATTCCCATAAAGATGTCAATCAGCTCCCTGTCCGTTAAGGGTGGCTGCACCCTGCCATCTAGGTCTCTCCACTTTTTGGCGTATTCTTTGAAGCCCTCGTTAGAATGCATGGTCATATTCTACAACTGCACACAAGTTGGTGCAAGATCAATGTTGTATCGGTACTACTTGTAGAAAGCAACAAAACTGTAAACCAGAAGCAAGCATGAATTTGCTAATCCTAATTTTGAACCCTAATTTTCTCAAGAAGTTATGATCTGAAATTCTCTCTACTTAGGCCATATAAATGAAGTCTATAAATATGTACGGATTCAGAGCCATGATATCTACATTGTATCTTTGAAATTGCAAGCCTAACAATGCCTAAGTAATGAGATGAAAATCAGAAGAAACTTACCTTGCAGCTGGAAATTGTTCCGTGAGTTAGAGCCTGGTCAGATTGCTGTGATGTTCTAGTCAGCTTCCTCAAGTTCTCATAAAGCTAAAGCAACCCTTAACTTAAGTTATGGATGGTTAGAATGCTCTGGAGCAGTCAAGATGTAAAGTTCTGATTTTTGAAATGGAGATTGGTGAATATTGTATTACAGTTTGAAAATAGAAGTTGGGAAAGCTTCTACGTGTGTACCAGAAGTTGTATGGATGATTTGTCCAGGAAACGCACAAGGAAAATTAGAGTTTGGATGCAAAAAATCAGAAACTAGCAGGTTTTGTGTTTGTGTTACAGTTTCAGGTTCTTGGGAATTTTCAGCAAGGTTTTAGGGCTCTTATTTTTTCAATCCCCCTTCAGTTTGCAAATGAAGTTTAATTTATAGGCAAAGTATTTAGAAGCTTGGAGAAGTCAGGAGTATAACCATCATGTGTTATGGATCGTTGACTTATTTTTTAAGCAAGTTTAGACAAGAATGGTTTCAAGGTCAGGTAGGGTGGTTAGTGTGATACGGTGGGAGAACTGACTCGGGATTTCGTGTTTGTGTTTGCAAATGTTTCGGTTTAGCAAGAGTCGCCACCGACTTTTTATTTTATCCTAAGGAAAGGTCAAAAAGCACAGGAAATACCTTTGAGATGTTTTCTTGAGTTCGGGGAGTGGATTATAGAAAGGGAAGGTATTATCACCCTTTCTATCCATGGTTATCCATGGGCTCTTAGTTACTTTCTTAGATCACTTGCTTTGCTTTTCAATTGTTTGAAATGGTGCTTTTCAATTGTTTGAAATGGTGCTTTGTGTGTGGTTTTGAAAGATGTTTTGAAAAGAGGCCATCGTTGTGGCAACCTTTGTAATGATTCTTGTTTGAATGTATACAAAGGTGTTTTTATCTTTTGAAAAGTTTCCAATGTTTGAAAGTAAGGTTTTGAAATTGTGTTGTGAAGTGTGTTTTGAAAATATAAAAGATGTTTTTGCAAGCTTTCGATCAAGTAACTAGGAGTTATCTGCCCTATTTTACTCAAAGATCTTTCTTATGTTTTTAACCCTTTTAACAGTGTTGTCTCACCATTGTATTCGGTGAACAACCTTGTGTTAGGATGTTAAATAGGACAAGTGCGGGTCATCGTATAGACCATGATAGCAATAGTGTCAAGTATTTTTTAGCAATTTTCTTGAGGGACTTGATCATTTTGTTTAGGCAACTCAAATAGCGTCATCGAGGGACTATGATCTTTTTGTTTGTTTTTGTTTTTCCAAAGTACTTGACATGCGACCATGGCCCATTTTTGAAGGCAACAAGTGGATTGTAACCCTAGGGGTGCAAGTGTGCGTTGTGCTTGTTTTTCATGCATATTTGTCTTTGATTAGGTTAAGCTATTTGTTAATTTTATTTACATACAAACCCTAGGTCTAAGCATGGCATAATTGAGAGCTTTTTAAATGTGCGAGAATTTAAAAGCTACACTATTACAACATGATATAGGGAGGGGGGTACAAATTTGAATTGGGGATATTTTAACAAGAAAATAAATTCTAAGTTATTACAACCATATCGAATGTACAAGATACAATGTTTAAATATACAATAATTGAAATAAATACAATAAATAAATGTAAATAAAATGTATTATGCCAAAATGTTTTTAGTATGTAAAAAGTATTTTTTTAATGTGAAGTGTATATAGATAAAAATGTCAATTTTAATTATTATTTTTTTATTTAGGGCTAAAAACCCTAATTCCTAATAAATAATAATATTTATTAATTATGTATAATAATATGCTAATTTATACAAAAAAAAATAAAAGTATATTATAAAAAATGATATTTTTAATACATAATATTAATAAAAATGAGAATGTGGTATTTTCATATTTTTTACCTAATTATTTAATAAAACAAAATATACAAGTATATATATGTATTAAATTTATTAAATATATAAAAAATAAAAATTAATTATTTACAAAAAAAAGAGTGTATATTCTAGAAAATATTTTCAAGTGTAAATAAAAATAATAAGCAAAGATAAGTATGTTTTTGTATTATTTTTGAGTTTTTAATAAAAGGAAAATAAACTATTTATATATTTATACTAATAAGATCAAAAATAAATATCAAATAAATATGAAAAATAAAGGAAATAATTTTTTGGCATTTTTTTATATTTATACAAAAAATAGTAAAATCATAATAAAAATAAAAATGTCAAAAATGATAAATATTAAATAAAAGGGCCAAGGGGGTGTAAACTGGATATGGGGGTGTTAGAAGTGAAAACCAAATAGGCCCAGCCCACCAGACTTCTTCTTCTTCCTCTTGTTCACAAAACACGCGTTTCTGTGCATCAATGGCTAACTCCTGATTCTTTGATTTTTTGACAAAACTCATAACATGAACATTGTAGAGCATCAAATAACGAATTCAACCATATAAAAAACTTGGATTAACTCTCAAAGACCAGAGAGGATTTCTCTGGCCCTAATTTTTAACCTAGTTTTTTCAGAAAGTTCATGAGTGAAATTCTCTCAGCACGATTAATGTAAATGAAAACTAAGCATATGTATGGCTTCAGGGCTATGAGTACAACATATTTCATTCACAAACCTAAGCCTAACCATTCCTAAATAGAGAGATAGAAGTCCATGAAATACCTATTTCAGTTGACTTTGAGCTGGACAATGCAGCAACTTCCAAGGGTGTTTGAGCTTCTCTTGAGCTTGCCTGAGGTCCAAGGAAGCTTCTCCAATGCTTGGCTTGCTTTGAATCAACTTGAATCGTGCTGTAGAACTCAACCTGCAGAGCTTTGAAATGAAAATGGCAAAGTGAGTTAGAGGTGTTACAGCTTGCAATGGGGGCCTGGGATAGTTCAGGTGAGTTGATTGGAAGGTGTTGGAACTATCTTGGGACAAAACGCACGATGGAATTTTGTTGTGGCTTGCAAAATGTAGAACCTGTCCTATTTTGTAGAAAAACAGTGGTTCTGAGTATGAGGAGGTATGGGTGATGAAAGGGTCGTGCTTTAGGTTTGTTGGGAGGTATGGAATTTGTTCACACTGTTCTTGTAAGCTTGTGTTAACAAATATGAGAGATTACTTGTGTTTTGCCACTTTTCTTCTACTTGAAGCAAGAAAATGAAAATGATGTTATAGCCCTGTACCAGCCCTCCTATCATGCTGCAACTTTTGTTCTTGGTTACTGGAATTAGTGGACTTCATCTTGCTCCAAAGATCTGGCCCCCATGTCTCAAGGATTTGGTTTTGACATAAAGTGACATTAGGCAAAAATGGCAACTTGCCTTTTTCTACTTAAGACTTAATCTTGTGTATAATGACCAAATGAACAAAACAAAGGCTTAGATTGATGGATTGGCATTAAATTATGGAGTGCAAATTGGTTTTGAGGCCTGTAATGTCAAACCAAGCTAGCTAGATCAGAATTGCAAGTTGTTATGAACATGCATTGGTCATGGACAAAAGTGAGTTTTTGCCAACTTCAAGCATTCGATTCTCTCTAACCACAAGGGTTTTTGAAGAGTTCTTGGACAATATGGAAATCTTGGAACATGTACTACAATCCTTCTTTGTAATGCAACTTGAAACTCCAAGTGGAACTATGTGAAAAATGGCCAAGAAGATGGGTCAAAATCCTGCCTAGATTAGGGTAAATTTTCTCTAAGTTAAAAGTTTTAGGTACCCTTGTTCCAAAAATCATAACTTGAGATAAAAGCCTATTTTGAAAAAACTTTGTGAATAAAAGTTGTATACTTTGTGATGGACTACAACATTCATGTTGCAAGTTTTGTTTGAATCCATTTTCATCTTGGTGAAAAAATGGGACAAAGTTAGGAAAAAATATGAAATTTCATAACTTAGAAAAATTCTAAGTTATGAAAATTTTCCATTTTAAACCCTAATTTGCATTTTTGAGTTTCTTGATGAACAAGTTTCATTATTTGACATGTCTTGATGAAAAATAACTCTTGGCACTTGATTTTGACAAAAAAGTCAAAGTTTGACTTTTAAGTGTACAGTCAAATTTTGATCAGTTGACTGAAAAATTCATCTGTCAATCCTATGCATTTGGGATCTTTTGAACTTTTTGAATGGGTCAAGACAATGTCATTTAGTCCTTGAGCCCATGGGTGAGCTTGATTTGCCATTGGTTAGGTCAAACAGTCAAAAGTTGCCTTTGTGTAGTCAAAACCCTAAAAATGACCATTTTGCCCTTTTGATGATTTGATCAAATTTCTTGAGGAGTTGTGATCCAAACTTGATCAAATGGTTCATATGAGTTCATAATGTTGATTTGGGTCAAATTTCATGAGGTTTTACTATCAATTGGCCACAGTTGACTTTTTCCCCAATACAACTGATTTCTAGGTCAACTGTCCAATTGATTGGGCAAAGATCTGAATCAAGGCTTGAAACTTGGTATAGGAAAACTTGTGAGTCCAACATGAAGTATGAAAGTCACTTTGGGCATTGTGGGTCAAAACATCCTTGTGCAAACTCAAACCCTAATGCAGGTCAGCAGTGCAAGGAAGTGTCTTGAGCAAAGCAAACCCTAGCTTGATCTTCAGTTCCAAGAGTCTTGTGATGAGAAAATGTTGGTGAAATGGGAGGGCAAATTTTGGGGTACAACAGTTTCCCCTGTTCAATCTTCTTGAACCTGAAGAGTTAGATTGGTTGGTTTGCCTTTCGTGACTCGAAGGTAAAAGAGGATTGGACACTAGAGTGCCCGTAAATTTGCACTCGTCAAAACATGGCTGAGGAAATGGGCTTAAAGATGCCATTTGTAGATGGTAGAATCTTGCTGGAGATGGGCTTAAAGATGCCATCCAAGAATGCTTGTTGAATTGTAATGTTGTAGGTCAGAAGAATGAGTATCAAAATGGTATCCATGTCTGAGATGCCATTGAACTGTATCTGGAGACTGAGTGTGTATGAGCAAAAGAATGGCGTCCGTGTATGGCGCGTATCCGAGCTGTAACTGTATTTGAACTTTGAATGAATATCAGAATGACTGTCGTGTCTTAAGGTGACTGTCTCATGCCAGTCCTTGTAGGTGACTGTCATCTTTTGAATGATCTTCTTAATATTTTTGTTCGCGGCTTCAACAACACCGTTCATCTTCGGCCGGTAGGGAGATGAATTGTGATGATAAATCTTGAACTGCTTGCATAGAGCGGTGATCATAGTATTGTTCAAATTTGTACCGTTGTCTGTGATGATCCTGTCGGGGATACCATACCGGCATATGAGGTTCTGCTTGATGAAGCGGAAAACCACATTCTTTGTAACGGAGGCATAAGAAGTTGCCTCGACCCATTTGGTGAAGTAATCAATAGCCACCAAGATGAAGCGATGTCCATTGGATGCCGTGGGCTTGATCTCTCCAATCATGTCAATGCCCCACATTGCGAATGGCCAAGGAGCTGTCAGAACGTTGAGAGGAACAGGAGGAATATGTACCTTGTCAGCATAGACTTGGCATTTGTGACAGGTGCGGGAATGTTGATGATAATCAGCTTCCATGGTAGACCAGTAGTAGCCTGCCCTTAGAATCTTCTTAGCCATCATATGTCCGCTTAAGTGGGTGCCAAATGTGCCACTGTGTATATCGGTCATGATCAACTCTGCTTCAACCTTGTGCACATAACGAAGTAGAACACAATCATGACTGCGCTTATAAAGGATGCCATTGCTCAGGAAGAACTTGCCAGCAAATCTCCTTAAGAACTTTTTGTCATTGACGGAAGCTCCTTCGAGATACTCTCTGGTCTAGAGATACCTTTTGATTTCATGAAACCAGGGTTGTTCCACTACTTCTTCGGTATTAATCTCATGACAGTGTGCGGGTTCGTCCATTCGCTCGATGGTAATTTGGGGAGCCTCGTTATCCCAGTTGAGTTTAAACATGGAAGAC
The DNA here is from genome assembly GCA_948472305.1 of Vicia faba. Lineage (NCBI taxonomy): Eukaryota > Viridiplantae > Streptophyta > Magnoliopsida > Fabales > Fabaceae > Vicia > Vicia faba. The sequence continues at coordinate 1,516,498,109 of OX451741.1, read as the reverse complement.
ATTGTAGCCAGAGCATCGGCTAGCTGATTTTCTTCTCGCGGGAAATGCTCGAAGGTAATCTGCTCGAAATGAGGCAACAACGTCAAAACATGTTCTTTGTATGGGATAAGATTAGGATGTTTGGTGTCCCACTCTCCTTTGACTTGACTGATAACCAAAGCCGAGTCCCCAAATACGACCAAATATTTGATTCCCAAGTCTATAGCAACCTTGAGACCAAAGATGCAAGCTTCATATTCAGCCATGTTGTTGGTACAGCTGAAGCAAAGTCGGGCAGTGAAGGGTGTATGGCAACCACCCAGAGAAATGAGTACTGCACCGATACCGTTACCAAGTGAATTTGAAGCACCATTAAAGTATAGGGTCCATCGGGATCCTTGTTCAGGTCCGTCATACGGTCCGTTTCCTTCAATGTTGTCCAATGTCATGATGTCCTCGTTAGGGAAGTCGAATCTCATAGACTGATAATCTTCGACGGCTTGATGAGCTAGATGGTCAGCTAGTACACTCCCCTTTTTGGCTTTTTTGGTAGTATACTAGATGTCATACTCAGTCAGAATCATTTTCCATCTAGTGATTCTTCCAGATAAAGTCGACTTCTCGAAGATATACTTGATTGGATCCATCTTGGAAATCAGCAAAGTGGTATGAGTCAACATATACTGCCTAAGCCGGCGAGTATCCCATACCAAAGTGCAGCAAGTTTTCTCGAGCAGTGAGTAGCGAGTCTCACAGTCGGTAAACTTTTTGCTAAAGTAATAAATGGCATGCTCTTTTCGGCCAGACTCGTCATGTTGGCCCAGTACGCACCCCATTGAGTTATCCAAAACAGTCAAATACATGATCAATGGCCTTCCTTTGACGGGTGGCATTAGAATAAGAGGTTCTAGTAAGTACTCCTTGATCTTATCAAAAGAAACTTGACGATCCTCGTTCCATTCAACTACCTGATCTTTCTTCAGCAATTTGAAAATTGGTTCGCAGGTAGATGTCAGGTGAGAGTTGAACCTCGCGATATAGTTTAAGCGTCCCAAGAATCCTCTAACCTCCTTTTCAGTACGGGGGGCAGGCATTTCTTGTATAGCCTTTACTTTAGCTGGATCAACCTTAATGCCCTTGTTGCTGACAATAAATCCCAGAAGTTTACCAGACCTAACTCCAAAAGTGCACTTGCTTGGATTCAGTCTGAGTTTATACTTCTTCAACCTGGAAAACAACTTTTGCAAATGATTAAGGTGTTTTTCTTTTGTCTGTGATCGAGCTATCATGTCGTCTACGTAAACTTCGATCTCATGATGGATCATATCATGAAATAAAGCTACCATGGCGCGTTGATAGGTTGCCCCTGCATTCTTCAGTCTGAACGGCATCACTTTGTAGCAGAAGGTACCCCATTGCGTGACAAAGGTAGTTTTCTCCATGTCCTTGGGGGCCATTTTAATCTGGTTGTAGCCCGAGAATCCATCCATGAAGGAAAAAACCTTGTGTTGAGCTGTGTTGTCAACCAAGATGTCGATATGTGGCAATGGAAAATCATCCTTGGGGCTAGCCCTGTTTAAATCCCGATAGTCCACACACATTCTGACCTTTCCGTCCTTTTTGGGTACGGGCACAATGTTAGAAACCCATTGTGGATAGGTTGTAACAGCCAGAAAGCCAGCGTTGAATTGCTTCATTACTTCAGCCTTGATTTTCTCGGACATGTCAGGTCTCATTCGGTGAACCTTTTGCTTGACTGGTGGACAATCCTCTCTTGTAGGGAGACGGTGAACCACGATATCTGTTTCTAGCCCTGGCATGTCTTCATAAGACCAAGCGAAGATTCCAACATATTTGTTCAACAACTACACTAAGCGCTCCTTGACACTTGGTTCCAGGTTGGCACCCACTTTTACTTCTTTCCTGTCTTCCTCTGTCCCCAAGTTGATGGTTTCTAGCAACTCTTCATGAGGCAGAATGGTCCTCTCTTCCTGTTGTAGAAGTCTGGCTAACTCTCCCAGCACCTCACAATCTTCGTCAACTTCGTACTCAACCTGATTGACCAGATCTTCAGAGTTATCGAAGGCTAAAGCAGAATAATCACCCATGGAATCCGGAATGGATGGGTACCTGCATTTGTGAGTGTGGGTGTGTGTAAGGGATAGCCATCCTTAAACAAACAAAAATGCAAAAGGAAAGAAAATGAACACAACAATTTATAGATGAAAAAACGTCCAATGATTTATTAAAACATGGCATATGATTATGAAGAAAATCAAGCCCTTACAAATGGACCTACATGCCGCGGGCAAGGCATGAGGTGAAAATAGTGTGCGAATTGTCTTAGTTATTACAGACCATAACAACGGGAAATTGTTCAAAGATAAAATTACTGGTTGATAAAGGTGATAGGAACAAAATCCTTTGCTTCCAAATTTCTCAAACCCCCTTCGACAGTCGGAAAGATCCAATCTTCAAAATGGCTCTCCTCCTCTTCATCTTCTACATCATTGATTCCATGGTGAGAAATCTTGATGGCTGGCTTTCCAGCCTTGGAGCTACGCATATCCTTTTGTCCTGCAGCAGTAAACCCTAAACCAAACTTGTTTGTCTTATGGGGGAAGTCAGGCAACTGTCCCCATACTGTACTCTTCCCTTCTTTGATCACCGCCTCTGCGTCCTTGAGAGATGCCATCCTAGGCACATGCTTGGGAACGATGGGTGCCTCAACCATTGTCTTCGCAACTGCTACCTTGGGAGAAACTTCCTCAAAATGCTGGAAAGGCGTTTTGATGAACTCGCCATCCAGCTCCACATAACGGAAGGAGTTGAGGTGACTTATCATGTACTCTTCCTCGCCATGCACCGTTATAATTTTACCCTTAACAGGATATTTCAGCATCTGGTGCAAAGAGGATGTAATTTCCCCGACATAATGGATCCACGGTCTTCCTAACAAACATGAGTATGACGGACGGATGTCCATCACGTAGAATGTGGAATTGAACACTTCGGTGCCTACCTTGATAGGAATATCAACCTCTCCATGAACCATTCTTTTGGAACCATCGAAAGCCCTAACGACGATGTTACTAGGTTTGAGAGTCAAACCCTCGCAATCCAAACGGTCTAAGGCTTTCTTTGGCAGCACATTCAGGAAAGAACCAGTATCAACCAAGACATGGGCGAGAGTAGTTCCCCGACATTCAACTGAAACATGTAATGAATCATTATGTTTCCTTCCTTTGGGAGTTAAGTCAGCATCGGAAAAGCCAAGGCCATTATCTGCGGTAAGACTGGCCACACATTCCTGAAATTGGTCGGCCGAAGTCTCTTGGGGAACATGTGCCGCCTTCAAGAATTTGATCAGGGCCTTAGAATGGGCCTCAGAATAGAGCAGAAGAGCCAACATTGAAATTTTAGAAGGGGTCTGCCCTAATTGTTCCACCACGTCGTAGTCACTTTTTCTGATTATTTTCAAGATTTTATCCATTTCTTTCTGAGTAGTTTCGGGGATAACAACATCATTAGCCTTCGTCCCGACAGGCCGTTCCAGTATCCCCTTACCCTTGTCGGTAATATCAGCAGATGGTCTAACTTCAGGAGTATCCAATTCTTCAATCAATGAGCCTTGCACAGATGGTCCAACAGGTGCAGAAGCTTTCAAGGGTCCGAAAACTGCTCGAGGGGGAGCAATCTCCGGAGAAAAGATCCGGCCTCTGCGAGTTATCTTGCTTGTACCCGCGATGTTCCCTACATCATGGTCTTCTTTATAAATCTCTTGGACTGTTTCGATTTGTTTGATGCCGTGGTAGAAGATTTCTCCCCCATAGTTCCACGGTATCATTTTGCTTGATTGGTACGGGACAGGTCCCGACATAGTGATCTTTAAAGGTACACATTCAGAGTTGGGTGTAATCCTGACAGGCCTTTTGCAAGCCTTGGGAGGATTGTCGGAAATGGTTATGATGGAAATATCATTGGTTGCAGTATCATAAGTATCAGGAGTAATCAGATTGAAAGTGTTAACAGGGGTTTTTTGGAAAAGTATCTCTTGCGTATCCATCAGGCGTTGGACACCCGACTTCAACATTGGACAATCACCTTGAATGTTCAAACAAATATAGCAGTCCTTGCCACAACCAGGAAAGATCCCGGCTTTCAACAAATTTCCTTTAATCACTAACAATGGAGTCAACAGATCGGCAATATCGGTAACATGGAGGTTTTCCAAAACAGCGTGCACATTGTGGCCGTGCTTGGGCATCGAAGCGGATATAACATTGGGCTTCTCAGGAGCGTCAAATTCAAAATCTTTGGCGTCAATTAGATCCTGAATTTTGTTCTTAATTGCCCAACAATTATTAGTATCGTGTCCAACACTATCGGAATGGTAAGCAAACTTAGCATTAGAGTGGTAGTACGGAGATAAGGTGTTAGGGTTTTTTGGCGCCTCCTTCAAACTGGTCAGATTCAGCTTCAGCAAATGGGGAAGGACATGAGCGGGCATCATGTTGATGCGGGTGAACTGCCGTTGTGGCCGTTTTACCCGTTGCTGATTAGGTCTTGATTGATTGTTACGAGGTTGATCATTTGACGAATTTTGAATCATCACGGCCCCTACAGTCGGACGGTGCTCAGTTCTTCCCAACCCCTTCTGAGAATACACAACAGATGCTTCTTTCTTGGCTGGGAAAGGTTTTTTAACAGTTGTGGATACGGAAGCATCCTTTTGAATCTTTCCACTTTTAATACCGGCCTCCACCCTTTTGTCGGTCAAAATCAGTTCAGTAAATCCCGCAGTAGAGCTTCTGATTAGATGGTTGAAGAAAGGGCCATATAGGGTCCCCAAAAACATGTCAACTAATTCCCTATCTGATAGCGGTGGTTGTACCCTTCCAGCCAGATCACGCCACTTCTGGGCGTACTCCTTAAACCCTTCATTTGAAGCCATCCCCATACTTTGTAACTGAGTACGAGTGGGCGCCAAATCAGCATTGTACTGATACTGACGATAGAAAGCAGCTGCCAAGTCTTCCTAATTATGAACCTCTGATCTCTCGAGCTGATAAAACCAATCTAACTGAGTGCCAGACAAGCTGTCTTGGAAAAAGTGTACCCATAGGTCTTTATCGGATGAATGTGGTTGGATCTTTCTAACATACGACCTTAAGTGCATCTTAGGGAAAGACAGACCGTCGTACTTGGAAAATGTTGGCACCTTCAATTTGGGAGGGATAACAACCCCAGCTACCAACCCCATTTCCTCAAAATCCAATTCGGGCACCCTCTGCAATTCCATAGTTGCCAATCTATCTTCAAGGTTCTTATACTTATCGTCTGCTGGTGGATACTGTTGTTCGGAATAGTCTTCGTCTTCTTCCTCTTCCTCTTCTTCCACTTCAGATTCAGAAGGTACAACAGCCCCTTTCCCTTTACCGATCCCTTCGTCAGATGTTAATGGGAACTCAAGAACCTTCCTAGCATTGCTCTCAAACCTTCTTCCGAAAGTAGCCACTCCAGGTCTCTTTTTCTTTTTCTCTTTATTCTTCTCCAACAAAACTTTGAGGTCCTCCTGACCCTTTGCCAAGGTCATGAGGAGTTACTGAAACTGTGAATTTTGTGCCTACAGATCCTTTACCGTTTGCTCCAAGTCCATTTTGCTGAAATAAACAGCAAAAAGATAAGGAAACCTGGCGTGAAGACCTGTTTATGCATATGATGAATGGTATGCTATTCATGTAATGCATTCAAGGGTTCAAAAATTCAAATTTGTTGCAGACAAAAAGAAACGCACGTCATATTAAGAAGAAATTTGTTAGTACATAAATGCCCCACGGGCAAAATATTACAAAATTCTTAATGTAAAAAGACATTGCGCATCCTTTTCGGTGCGATGTAAGTGTTGAGAGTCTCCTCCTTGTGAAGTCGGCGGGTAAGCTCCAAAACCTTCTTCTCACTGGCATAGAAGCTGGCTTCAAAAGTATCCAGTTCTTCCTTGAGTTGGATCCAACTCTTTTGCATTTCTTCCCATGATGTTGGCATGTCAGGATGTAGGATGGTGTATGGAACCTCTCCTTCCGTAATAGGCTCTTTGATCAAGGGGAGAATGTGAGGATATGGCATCATAAGATTCTGGGAACGGGTTCGTACCCATTTGAGGTAAGGCTCAAGGGGGATGGAATTCTTGTGCCCCAGTGTCTTACTATCCACCTTGTTAGGAATCCTCCAAGCTCTGATGAATCTTTGTCGAAGTCCTTGCGCATCTTTGTCGAAGTCAAAAACTAGGTCAGGAATCAGCATGTCATGAGGGCCATCCCTCCGAGCATATCCAAATTGTCTCAAAGCTAGATAGGGGTTGTAGGTGATGCCTCCCCTAATGCCAAATAGTGGGACATTAGGGAATTCGCCACAACGATCAATGATGATGACATTTTCTATGGACCGAGAACACCAATGTACATCAAAATGTGTGAGGGTCATCAACCGTTGTAACCACCTTAAACCCTGCTCATTCTTCAGAACTGACTGTGGAAGGTGAGAAATAAACCACCTTGCTAGGAGAAGAGTACAGCACATGAGAACACCTCTTTTCCTCATTGTTCGTGTGTAAAATGAGTGTAGGATGTCCCCAAGCAATGTAGGTATGGGGTTCCTGGATATGAAAATCTTGACAGCATTCACATCTATAAGCTGATCAGGGTTTGGGAACAAGACCAACCCATAGATGAGGAGGGCCACAATCTCTTCATAGGCTTGTAGATCAAGAGAATTCCAGCAGTCTTGTGCCTTCTCAAACAGAAACTTTACCAAGAAACCCTTGACACCACTTCTGGTTTCCCAATGCCCCTTGATATCAGATGGTTGCAAGTGTAATGCTTGAGCAACATCTTCAGGCTTTGGTTCTTTTTCCGTACCGTTGTAGGGTAGTTGATTAAGAATAGGAATTCTCAGGAGTTGAGAAAATTCCTCCAAAGTAGGCACCAATTGGTAATCAGGGAATGTGAAACAGTGGTGTAGGGGGTCAAAGAACTGGAAGAGGACTTTAACCATGTCTTCTTCAATGTTGGTGTTGACTAAGCTGAGGAGTCTACCATGTCTTTCACTGAAGAGAGAATTCTCTGGAATCCTGGATGTAAGCTCCTTGAGTTGAGGAGGTATTCTCACAAGGTTTACTTGAATTGTTTTCCTGCGAAGAGATTCCATGACCTACAAAACAAGAACAAAGATGAAGATCCAAACCCTTGAAATGGTTAGTGGATGCATATGATGCTTTATGATGTTCATGATGTATGTACAAGCACATGTACAAGCAAGTCACACAAAACCCTAGTTTCAGGCTTGCATGAGGTTTCATAGGTAAATACCCTCTTGAGTTTAGTTGGCTCAAAACCTGTCCTATAAATAGTAACCGAGTTCTAAGGAGCTCAATATCATTGGACTGTTTTCTATGTTCATTGTTTTGGTTTAGCCACTTAACTAGCGACCAAAATATTCCAAGAAAACAACCCTCAATGAGTGTAGTATCGAGTATCTACCAACTTCGGACTGCACCAAAGCCAGTCATCTCACTACCCCTAAAAAAGGCCAAGATGGTCAAGTAAGGTTCTAGTTCATTAGTGCTTAATGACATCACTCAGCGGCCTCGTATTCTCTTTGATTGACTCAAAGGCTACCCGTACTCATAAATATGTCGCACTAATATAGCTATTGCTTCAACCGTGTCGGTATACCCCGCACAGTTTCCACAATGTTTTGCTATTTACCTATGAATGTTTCCCAAATCCAGGTAGAGGATTTCAAGCCCAAACAAGAGAACCAAATGTAAAGCAAACAAAGCAAACAATAATCATGCAAAGGGTGATCTAATCCCTAAGGTTACTCCACTTTTAAAGTAAGCCCCAGCAAAGACGCCAGTTCTGTGATACAGTTGGAGAACTGACTCAGGATTTCGCATTTGTGTTCGCAAATGTTTCAGTTTAGCAAGAGTCGCCACCGACTTTTTATTTTATCCTAAGGAAAGGTCAAAAAGCACAGGAAAGACCTTTGAGATGTTTTCTTGAGTTCTGGGAGTAGATTATAGAAAGGGAAGGTTTTAGCACCCTTTCTATCCATGGTTATCCATGGGCTCTTAGTTACTCGCTTAGATCACTTTCTTTGCTTTTCAATTGTTTGAAATGGTGCTTTTTCAATTGTTTGAAATGGCGCTTTGTGTGTGGTTTTGAAAGATGTTTTGAAAAGAGGCCATCGTTGTGGTAACCTTTGTAATGATTCTTGTTTGAATGTATACAAAGGTGTTTTTATCTTTTGAAAAGTTTCCAATGTTTGAAAGTAGGGTTTTGAAATTGTGTTGTGAAGTATGTTTTGAAAATAGCAAAGATGTTTTTGCAAGCTTTCGATCAAGTAACTAGGAGTTATCTACCCTATTTTACTCAAAGATCTTTATTATGTTTTTAACCCTTTTAACAGTGTTGTCTCACCATTGTATTCAGTGAACAACCTTGTGTTAGGATGTTAAACAGGACAGGCGCAGGTCATCGTATAGACCATGATAACAATAGTGTCAAGTATTTTTTGGCAATTTTCTTGAGGGACTTGATCATTTTGTTTAGGCAACTCAAATAGCGTCATCGAGGGACAATGATCTTTTTGTTTGTTTTTGTTTTGCCAAAGTACTTGACATGCAACCATGGCCCATTTTTGAAGGCAACAAGTGGATTGTAACCCTAGGGGTGCAAGTGTGCGTTGTGCTTGTTTTTCATGCATATTTGTCTTTGATTAAGTTAAGCTATTTGTTAATTTTAGTATTATGCCAAAATGTATTATGCCAAAATGTTTTTAGTATGTAAAAAGTATTTTTTTTTAATGTGAAGTGTATATAGATAAAAATGTCAATTTTAATTATTATTTTTTTATTTAGGGCTAAAAACCCTAATTCCTAATAAATAATAATATTTATTAATTATGTACAATAATATGCTAATTTATACAAAAAAATAAAAGTATATTATAAAAAATGATATTTTTAATACATAATATTAATAAAAATGAGAATGTGGTATTTTCATATTTTTTACCTAATTATTTAATAAAACAAAATATACAAGTATATATATATATGTATTAAATTTATTAAATATATAAAAAATAAAAATTAATATTTACAAAAAAAAGACTGTATATTCTAGAAAATATTTTCAAGTGTAAATAAAAATAATAAGCAAAGATAAGTATGTTTTTGTATTATTTTTGAGTTTTTAATAAAAGGAAAATAAACTATTTATATATTTATACTAATGAGATCAAAAATAAATACCAAATAAATATGAAAAATAAAGGACATAATTTTTTGGCATTTTTTATATTTATACAAAAAATAGTAAAATCATAATAAAAATAAAAATGTCAAAAATGATAAATATTAAATAAATGGGCCAAGGGGGTGTAAAGTGGATATGGGGGTGTTAGAAGTGAAAACCAAACAGGCCCAGCCCACCAGACTTCTTCTTCTTCCTCTTGTTCACAAAACACGCGTTTCTGTGCATCAATGGCTAACTCCTGATTCTTTGATTTTTTGACAAAACTCATAACATGAACATTGTAGAGCATCAAATAACGAATTCAACCATATAAAAAACTTGGATTAACTCTCAAAGACCAGAGAGAATTTCTCTGGCCCTAATTTTTAACCTAGTTTTTTCAGAAAGTTCATGAGTGAAATTCTCTCAGCACGATTAATGTAAATGAAAACTAAGCATATGCATGGCTTCAGGGCTATGAGTACAACATATTTCATTCACAAACCTAAGCCTAACCATTCCTAAATAGAGAGATAGAAGTCCATCAAATACCTGTTTCAGTTGACTTCAAGCTAGACAATGCAGCAACCTCCAAGGGTGTTTGAGCTTCTCTTGAGCTTGCCTGAGGTCCAAGGAAGCTTCTCCAATGCTTGGCTTACTTTGAATCAACTTGAATCGTGCTGTAGAACTCAACCTGTAGAGCTTTGAAATGAAAATGGAAAAGTGAGTTAGAGGTGTTACAACTTGCAATGGGGGTCTGGGATAGTTCAGGTGAGTTGATTGGAAGGTGTTGGAACTATCTTGGGACAAAACGCATGATGGAATTTTGTTGTGGCTTGAAAAATGCAGAACCTGCCCTGTTTTGCAGAAAAACAGTGGTTCTGAGTATGAGGAGGTATGAGTGATGAAAGGGTCGTGCTTTAGGTTTGTTGGGAGGTATGGAATTTGTTCACACTGTTCTTGTAAGCTTGTGTTAACAGATATGAGAGATTACTTGTGTTTTGCCACTTTTCTTCTACTTGAAGCAAGAAAATTGAAATGATGTTATAGCCCTGTACCAGCCCTCCTATCATGCTGCAACTTTTGTTCTTGGTTACTGGAATTCGATTCTCTCTAACCACAAGGGTGTTTGAAGAGTTCTTGGAAAATTTGGAAATCTTGGAACATGTACTACAATCCATCTTTGTAATGCAACTGGAAACTCCAAGTGGAACTATGTGAAAAATGGCCAAGAAGATGGGTCAAAATCCTGCCTAGATTAGGGTAAATTTTCTGTAAGTTAAAAGTTTTAGGTACCCTTGTTCCAAAAATCATAACTTGAGATACAAGATTCTTTTGAGAAAACTTTGTGAATCAAAGTTGTAGAATTTGTGATGGAGTACAACTTTCATGTGTCAAGTTTTGTTTTAATCCATTTTCATCTTGGTGAAAAAATGGGACAAAGTTAGGAAAAAATTAGAAAATTTCATAACTTAAAAAAATTCTAAGTTATGAAAATTTTCCATTTTAAACCCTAATTTGCATTTTTGGGTTTCTTGATGAACAAGTTTCATAATTTGACATGTCTTGATGAAAAATAAATCTTGGCACTTGATTTTGACCAAAAAGTCAAAGTTTGACTTTTCAGTGTACAGTCAAATTTTGATCAGTTGACTGAAAAATTCATCTGTCAATCCTATGCATTTGGGATCTTTTGAACTTGTTGAATGGATCAAGACAATGTAATTGATTCCTTGAGCCCATGGGTGATATTGATTTGCCATTGGTTAGGTTAAACAGTCAAAAATTGCCTTTGTGCAGTCAAAACCCTAAAAATGACCATTTTGCCCTTTTGATGATCTGATCAAATTTCTTGAGGAGTTGTGATCCAAACTTGATCAAATGGTTCATATGAGTTCATAATGTTGATGTGGGTTAAATTTCATGAGGTTTGACTGTCAATTGGCCACATTTGACTTTTTCCCCAATACAGCTGATTTCTAGGTCAATTGTCCAATTGACTGGGCAAAGATCTGAATCAAGGCTTGAAACTTGGTATAGGAAAACTTGTGAGTCCAACATGAAGTTTGAAAGTCACTTTGGGAATTGTGGGTCAAAACATACTTGTGCAAACTCAAACCCTAATTCAGGTTAACAGTGCAAGGAAGTGTCTTGAGCAGAGCAAACCCTAGCTTGATCTTCAGTTCCAAAAGTCTTGTGATGAGAAAATGTTGGTGAAATGGGAGGGAAAATTTTGGGGTACAACAGTTAGAAGCTTTAAACACGCCTAATCTGAGTTTGTAGGCATGATTTACGGGGAAGCACACTCAAAAACAAAGTAAAGTATGGGCTCAAAATAAATTTGTACAAAAGTTTGTTTTTCAAGGACAGTAGTGGTACTTTTATGCCACACATGGGAAGATCTTTTGGATAAAGGCTTAAACACTGGGATAAAGACTCAAAAGTTGGTGTAAGCATTAAATTATGATGAGATTTAACAAGCAAGAAGGCCTATAACATGAGATTATGCAGCATAGCTTGAAAACTGGATCAGAAGTTCAACATAAACGTAACTTAGATTAAGAATAAATGTCCAACTTCTGATCTTTGATTCTCCCTGCTCCAGCATGATCTGAAGGAGTTCTCAGACTTTTCAGAAAGCTTGTAACATGCTTTGTAACCCCTCTTTGAATCATTTTTGTAAACTCTGATTGTACCTACGTGAAAAGTGGCCCAGAAGTTCTAATCAAATTCTGACTTGGAAATGCTCAAAATTTACTAAGTGTTTTAGTTTCATGGACGTGTCTTCAAGGATTTATAACTTGAAATACTTACATTTCTAAGAGGAGTTCTATTTTGCAATGTTTTAGATCTCATTGAGATCTACAACTTCTGTGTCCGAAGTTCTTCCTGAATCATCTTGCATCATGATGAAAATCTGGCCAAAAGTTCTGAACTTATCATATTTTCGTAACACTTAGAAAAATTTCTAGGTGTTTAGAACTTTAACTTTTCCAAAGTAATTTTAACTTTTGATTTTCTTGATGAACCAACTTCATATTCTAACATGTCTTGATGAAATTTGATTCTTGAAACTTGATTTTGATCAAAAAGTCAAAGTTTGACTTTTCAATGTGCATTTTGACCATTTTGCCCTTGTGTAAATTCCAAACCTAAACTGATGTATCAGTGCTGAAAACTTGAGTCATGGAAGATCTTATGAGAAAATTCTTGAGAAATGATAGGGAAAATTTGGGGTACAATACACACCCTCTAACTACTTTTTGCAGTGCCTGACCCATTTCTTTTTTTCTTTCTTTGTTGTTTATTTATTTAATTTTGTTTAAACCTTTTTTTCTTCTTTTTATGAACATAAAAAAATCAGAAAATCAGAAAAAATAGTAGATTTAAGTTTTTATTAATTAAATTAATTTTGTTCAATCATTTAATCACCTTTTTTTAATTAATTAACTAATTAGAATTATATTGTCATAATTTTAATTATTTTTCTAAACAAAAATTAAAAACAACAAAAATATTTCTTTTTTTTTTTACTTAGATTTTTTTAGAGTTCTTTACATCTTTCTTTCTTTCTCCTCCATGCGTTCATTTATTTTTATTCGCATTATTTTCACAAAAAATATGTAATTTCCTATAGATTGTAATAGTTTAATTAGGACCATTTACATTTCTTTTCCCCGTTTTGGTTTGTAATCCCCCCTCCCCGAAGCCATGTAATAGCGTAGATTGAAATTCCGCAATTTATTTTTCTGTACATATGTTAACTGTTAGATGAATGCTAATAGGCTTGTATGAAAAGACTAAAAGCAAACGGTAGAAAACCTAACACTCAAGATAAACATAACTGAAACACAATGAACTCGCACATGCGCACCTCTAGGGTACTCCCACTTCAGTTGCCTTCAGAATAAAATAGTCACAAATCTCGAACGTGAGGGATTTTAGTGGCAACCCTCTGGTTCAAAGATCATAAAATGACCCTTTTGATGTTGCCTCGGTACATGATCTTAAAACCTTAGGTGTGTTACTAAAGTATCTTGCTAAGTTATCTTTGTGACTATACGACGACCCTCGATTGTCCCTCAAACATCCAATGATAGGGCTACTTACTCACTAATAGTAGGATAACACTGTCTAAAGGAAAAGAACAAAGATTTTCGAGTAGGTAGATAGTTCTTAGATGCTTTCTCAAAACAAAACATTTTCCACACATACAATCCTTTCCAAAAATATTTTCAAAGACACTTTGTATACGTTCTCAACAATACGAGAAATATTACAAAGTTCTAGGTACCAAGGCGTCTTTTTAAAGTACTTTTTTTCAAACATACAAATATAAGGTATTTTCAAATGAGCTAGCATCTAAGAGCCCATAGATAACTACTGATGGAAAGGGTGCTAACACCTTTCCTTTCCATAATCTACCCCCTTACTCAGAAATAATCTCGAAAGGTCTTTTTCTGTTCTTTTCACCCTTTCCTTTGTTGGTTAAAAGAAAATTCGGTGGCGACTCTTGCTTACCGCAACATTTGCGAATACAAACACAAAACTAGTATAACAGTCAGTTCTGCCACCGTATTACAGAACTGGCGACTCTGTTGAGGAATTAAAAAGTGGGGTTACCTTAAAGTTAGATCATTTTAATTTCTTTCATTGTGCGTTTCATATGCTTTATTTTTAAAGGATTGCTTGGGTTATTGTTAAAGATCCTACACCTGGAACTGAGGCACCTTTTTAGGTAAGTAGCAATAAATCATGGAGGTTGTACGGTGTAGACCGATACGGATGAAGTGATGGCTATGTTAGCATGATACTCTGGCTTGTACTAATGTTATTTGAGTCAATCAAGGATAAAATTAGGCTTCCTTATAGTGTCATTAAACACTAACTGACCTTTAGAACCTTTAATTGACTCATCCTAGCCATTAGAAAGTATTGAGATAGCCGACTTTGGTTCCGACCGAAGATTGGTTGAATCTCGATGCTACACTCATTGAGATTGGAATTTCGGGAAATTTCGGCCGCAATACTTTGGTGCTTGAGCTGAAACAATGCCTGACGAAAATATCAATGATATCATACTCCTTAGAACCCGGTTACTATTAACTAGGACAAGTTGAACCAACTGAAACTTCAAGAGGGTACTTACCTTTAAACCTCATGCAAGCCTTTAAATCTAAGGTCTTTGTGTGACTTATTTGTGTTTGCTATATTTGTTTTTAATCATAATCATAACATCATGAATGTCATGACATATCAATCACACTAACCATTTCAAGGACCTGTGGATTTATCTCTTCTCTATTTTGTAGGTTATGGATTCAGCTCGCAAAAAAACCATTCGAATCAACTTTGTAGAAATTCCTCCCAAGCTTAAGGAGTTGGTCTTAAAAGTTCCTGAAAGCTCATCACTCAACAAAAGACATGATCACTTGCTTAATTTGGTTACAACCGATTTTGATGAAGGTTTAATGAGTGTCCTATTCCAGTTCTTCGATCCTAAGCACCATTGCTTCACAATTCCAGATTATCAGTTGGTGCCCACACTGGAAGAATTTTCTAAGCTACTTGGTTTAACTATATTGGAGCAGATACCATTCACAGGTTTAGAACAAGATCCAACTTCTAAAAATGTTTCCATAGCCTTGCATTTGAAGCCATCTGACATTGAATCCAGTTGGGAAAGCAGAAGTGGAGTTAAAGGTCTTCTTGAAAAGTATCTGATGGAGAAATCTCAGGTATTTCTAGACGCCATGAGTTACCATGCTTTTTAATATATCTCGACTCTTTTGATCTATGGGTTGGTTTTGTTCCCTAATTCAGACCAACTTATAGACGTAAATGTCACCTGTAAGTGTTTGTTGGCAGCAATTTTGGTAAAATAATTACTTGTTAATGTTTTGCTAAATGTCTTAACATTTGGAGCAAAACTATTTTGAATGATATCAAAGCAGATGTCTTGACATCTTCCTCCTAAACTGATCTCAGCCCAACATCAGTTTAAGTTATATGTTTCCTGTTTTCATGCCTGGCATAATTCAGGATTTGTGACTCATAAGCTGCAAAAATATGGAAGAATATTTTTCAAATTGCATAAATTTTATCTCAGCCTGTTTTTATGAAAATATTCAAAGGATTTGAATATTTGATTTTAAGCCCAAGCCCACAGCTGCACATATATAAGGATTTGCTTCCTTATTCAAAGACAAGAAACTTTTGAAGAAGAATACTTTCTTTCTGATTAGAAGTCTAGGCTTTTTATTTGTAATACACTCTAAGTATTAATTTAAATACTTGAGTTGTTATTTGGGTTGTTAATTGTGTATCATTCATAAGCTTTTAAGCATTTAATGATTGAAGTGTTTCAAACTTATTAATTCTGTTAAGTTCTTCACTGTAAGTGATTGAAGGGATTTGAGGATGGCCTCATACCTAGTTGAGTATTAGGTAGAAGTTTAGCTTGGGTAGTGATTAAGTGATTAGATCGTAAACTGGTTGTTTACTGAGGGTCTATGAATTGATACTATTTAGTGAACTTGTCCCTGGCTTGGTAGCCCCTGGAGTAGGTATTGTTGTACACTGAACTGGGTGAACAATCTCTTGTGTTTTTACTGCTTTTGATTTTACTGCACCTTACTTGCAAACAAATATTTGTGTCGTGACATCTCGTTCGACATCACATATTTGATACCAGAATTTCAATTGGTATCAGAGCAGGCATCCTGCTCTTTATTTGGGTGAGATCCAGGGAAGATACTTTCTGGTACTATGGACAAGGAATGTGGATTTGTGAACAGACCACCCATTCTGGATGGAAGTAATTATGACTACTGGAAACCACAAATGGTTGCCTTTTTAAAGTCCTTAGACAGCAGAGCTTGGAAAGCTGTTTTAAGAGGATGGAAACACCCTGTCAAATTGGGAGAAAATGGATAACCTAATTATGAATTAAAACCAGAAGAAGATTGGTCTACGGAAGAAGATGAAATTGCTCTTGAAAATTCTAAAGCCTTGAATGCTATATTCAATGGAATTGACAAGAACATTTTCAGATTAGTGAATACATGTGAAGTTGCTAAGGATGCATAAGGGATTCTTTAATCTACTCATGAAGGAACATCCAAAGTTAAGATGTCAAGACTTCAATTTCTCACCATAAAATTTGAGAATTTGAGGATGAAGGATGATGAAAGTATAAATTACTTCCATATGAACATTATTGAAATTTCTAATGCCTCCAGTGCTTTAGGAGAGAAAATTCCTGAAGACAAATTGGTGAGAAATATGCGCAGGTCTCTTCCCAAGAGATTTGATATGAAAGTGACTACTCTAGAAGAAGCTCAAGACATTGACAACATGAAAGTGGATGGACTTGTTGGACCTCTTCTAACATTTGAATTAAGCATCAATGAAAGATCTGAAAAGAAAAACAAAAGCATAGCCTTTGTATCAAATATTGAAGATGAAGAAGAGGACTGTGATCTGGATATAGATGTAGGAATATCAAATGCCTTAGCTATACTTGGAAGACAATTTAACAAAGTGATAAAAATAATGGACAGGAACCAAAGATCAAATGTCAAGAACATCTCATCTGACATCCATAAGTAAAATGAGTTTGGAAGAAAAAGGACTGAAGAAAAATATACTCAAGGGATGGGAGTTCAATAACGTGAAGGCTTTGGTCACATTAAATACGAATGCCCTACATATCTTAAGAAATAGAAGAAGAATCTATTTGTTACTTGGTCTGAAGAGGACTCAAAGAGTGATCTTGAAGAATCTGCCAAATATGTTAAAGCATTGACATGCAAATATGTTTATTATGAAGAGTCTAGTGGTGAGGAACTAAACTTTGATGAGTTAGCTTCTTCATACAAAGAATTATGTCTCAGACGTGCAGAAGTGTGTCTTGAAGGGGAGAAACAGAAAGCCCTCATAACTCAGCTGAAGGAGGAAAGTGAAGAGAATCTTAAAACTATTTCTGATATGGAAAATGAAGTGTCTTCTCTGAATTTAAATCTTGATAGAATGGTCAAATCTCTCAAGATGCTGAATAATGGGACTAACACATTAGATGGTGTTCTTCAAGCAGGAAGAGATACAAGAGACAAGAGTGGTTTATGTTTCAATGAGAAAATGGAACCTAACTCAGAAAAGCCTTCATCAGTTTCCACTCATCCCTTGCCTAAACCAAATATGTCGAATCAAATGTATCAACATATTGGCAAACATCATGGGAAGAAAGGACATCATGGAAAACACCATGGGAAGAAAAAGCTTAATCACATCAGAAATAATTCCCAGCCCTGGAGATGCCATCACTATGGAAGGCTTGGTCATATAAGGCCCTTCTGTTTCAAGTTGTACGGGTATCCTAAAAATACTTCTTTTCCTAAAACTGATAAGATTCCCAAAAATAGAAAAAATAAGAAATAGTGGGTTCCCAAGTCCAATGTTGTTAGTTTCATTGCTCACACCTCTCTAAGTATCAACCAAAGATGACTGGTACTTTGACAGTGGCTGTTCTAGACACATGACAAGTGTCGAGAATCTGTTGGTGGATGTCAAATCTCACTCCACCAGTTATGTGACTTTTGGTGATGGGGAAAAATGTGAAATCAAAGGTGTTGGCAAGCTTGACTGTTCAGGAGTTCCTAAACTTAATAATGTGTTACTTGTAAAAGGGTTAACAACTAACCTGATAAGTATAAGCCAACTATGTGATCAAGGATTCAAAGTTAACTTCTACAAGGAAGAATGTCTTGTGTGCAATGAAAAGAATGAAGTTATCATGAAAGGAATCAGATCTAAAGACAAATATTATCTATGGGTTCCTCAAGAGTTAAACTTCTCTTCAACATGTGTTTTAGCCAAAGAGAATGAAGTTAAACTATGGAATAAAAAATTGGGGCACTTGCATCTGAAAGGTATGAAGAGAAGTATATTCGAAGAAGCAGTAAGAGGGATTCCTAAGCTCAAGATAGAAGAAGGAAGGGTATATGGTAACTATCAAATTGGAAAACAGACTAAGATGTCACATCAGAAGATTCAACATCTTACTACATCAAAAGTTTTGGAACTTCTTCACATGGATTTGATGGGACCTATGCAGGTTAAAAGTCTTGGTGGTAAGAAGTATGCATATGTTGTTGTAGATAGCTTTTCTAGATACACATGGATAAATTTTATTAGAGAAAAATCAGAAACTTTTGAAGTGTTCAAATATCTTTGTCAAAAAATTCAAAGGGAAAAGGAAAGCCATGTCATAAGAATAAGAAGTGATTATAGCAAGGAATTTGAGAACAACAAATTTGCTGAGTTTTGCTCCTCTGAAGGAATCAACCATGAATTCTCTTCTCCTATTAATCCTCAACAAAATGGGATTGTAGAACGCAAGAATAGAACTCTCCAAGAATCTGTCAGAGCCATGATTCATGCTAAGAAGCTACCCTACCATTTTTGGGCTGAAGCAAAGAATACTGAATGCTATATCTATAACAGAGTCACTCTAAGGAAAGGAACTTCAGCTACTTTGTATGAAATGTGGAGGGGAAGAAAACCAACTGTTAAATACTTTCATGTTTTTGGAAGTAAATGTTACATCTTAGCTGATCGTGAACAAAGGAGGAAGATAGATCCTGTTGTACCCCAAAAATTTCCCTCTCTTTTCTCAATACATTTCTCACAAAGATCTTCAAAAGCTCAAGCTTGCACAAGTATTGACTAGGTCAGGCCAACTCGCAACGCTAATACATCAAATTAGGGTTTAAGTTTTCATAAGGACAATTGGAATTTTAATGCCTAAAAAGACTTTCATTGATCATTATGGACCTCCAAGAATTATCATGAGAAGTTTCCAGCCTTAGATCACCAAAATTGCCCAGTCAATTGATTAGATGGCCTAAAATCAGCTGTATTGATGAAAAAGTCAACTGTAGCAGCAAAAGTCAAACTTTGAATTTTTGGTAAATATTAAGTTTCAAAGATCACAATTCATCAAGGCATTCAAAAATATCAAGCTTTATCATCAAGAAGTCAAGAAAGTCAAAATTCAATTAGAAAAGTCAAACTTTTCAATACTTAGGAATTTTTCTAAGTGTTTTGCACATGTTTATTTCATAACTTCATACCAAATTTTCATCATGATGCAAGATGATTCAAGGAAAACTTCCAACATGAAAATTGTAGATCTCAATGAGATATAAAACATTGTATGGAAAGAATATTTCTAGAAATGCTTGGATTTTAAGTTATAAATTCAAGAAGTCATGGCATCTTTGAATAAACACTTAGAGAAATTTTCAACAGATTTTGGTCAGGATTTTACCTCAACTTCTTGGCATTTTTTCACATAATTACAAGATGATTTTGTAAAAATGGACAACATGAAAGTTATAGAGGATGCTTCAAGCTTTAAAAAACATCCACAAGAATGAATTTATCATATTTGAGCTAGGATATTCAAGGGCATGAAGTTGGGCATCCATTCTTGAATTGCAAGTCATTTTAGTGAAGAACACATAACAAAACCCTTATGCTATGCTGCATAATCTTGTATTATAGGAATTCTTACTTGCCAATATCACCATAATTTAATTCTTACACCCACTCTTGAGCTATTACCCAAGTGTTTCAGCCATTGTCCAAAAGATCTTTCCATTTATGGCATAAAGTTACCATTGCTATTCTTGAAAAGAAAACTTTTTGGTACAAATTTGTCTTGAGCCCATACTTTGTTTGCTTCTGATTTTGCTCCACCATAAATCATGGAAAGCAACCCCTCTAAACCAGCAACTTCGGTACCTCATCTTGGGATTATGGAGTACTTGACATAGTTTCATTTTTGCAATCCAACCGAACCATAACATGCTGTCTTGCAAACCTAATCAACTCATATACACAAACCTCTTGCCTATAAATAGAAGAAGCCTTTGTAAGATAAAGAGGTCAGTAAAATAAGGAGCTTCTTGTATGTTGATAATCCTCAAACCCCCCTTTACTCTAAAAATCATAACAGTCCACAAAATTCCCACTCTTGAGCTTTGAAATCCAAATCCTAGAACCCTACATACATTGCAAGTTCTATCCAAACATCTATGCACCCCACATACACCATATAGAAGTTGTTCAAACTCAAGAACAAGCTTCTGTAACACCTTTCCAAGTTCAAGAATACTCAAAGCAGCAACTCAAGCTCAAAATACAAATTCCAGCTTTAAGGTAAGTCTCATTGACTTTAAACCCTTCATTTCAAGCATTATTAGTTGATTCATCTTTGAAGATAAATTGTAATAACCATTCCGTTTGAAGCTAACCTTTGTTTGTCTTCTATTCTTGTCATTTATATGTTGAGAACTAACCCCTGCATGCAGAAAAACAATGATAGAGTGAAAAATTATAGTATGAATTGACACATACCTGCATGAGTCGACACATCTTAGTGGAAAAACAGGCTATGAGTCGACACAAAGCCTCATGAGTCGACACATACTGCTTTAACAGGCACAAAACAGAAAGAAAAAAGGCATATGAGTCGACACAAAGCACGTATGAGTCGACACATGCAGCGTATGAGTTAACATATACCATTATACATCTACTCATACTGAGTTGATTTAGTAATACATGGGCAAGGGAAGGTTATGTGTCGATGTAAAAGAGCATGTGTCGACACATAATGTTCAGAAATGCAATTTTCCTTCCTTTTCTTCTGTTTTTACATATTTTATATATTTTCTTCATTGCTATTCAATATGCTTGTAATATTTAAGCTCTTATTCCATCCCCATTCATAAATTGTATCCATATTCCCCTATTAATGTAATAGCGTAGGATTTTAATTTCCGCAAATTTATCGTTTTCATATAATTGTTAGTAATTAGGGTGTGTATGGAAAGATAAAATTGATGCTTAGAAAAACCCTAATCTCAAGACAAAAATGCATGCATTCAAACACACTTTTCACACTTGCACCTCTAAGGTTAACTCCACTTGTTGCCTTAAAAAATGGTCATGATATGCATGTGAGACATCTTAGCCAAAACAAATAAAAAATACAAGATCACAGTCCCTCGATGACGCTACAAATGTTACCTTATAAATGATCTTAGTCCCTTAAGAAAAATGCTAAGATATGTCACAACATTGCTATTCATGACTATACGATGACCCACACCCATCCCTTTATATCCAAAGATAGAGATTTTTACCAATCCATGGTAAGATAGCAATATCAAAGGAAGAGAGAAATGAACAAAAGAATTTTGAGTAGGTAGAATGTTCTTAGTTTCTTGCGCACAATCCATCTTCAAAAACAAACATCTTTTTAAACACACCAAACACTTTCAAAAAACACGAAATATTTTCAAAAAGTCAAACACTTTGCATGCATTCTTATAGAGACAAGAATCATTACAAAGTTTGCCTAAACAAAGGTGCTTTTCAAAAATACTTTCAAAACCCACCACAATCACATTTAAAACAAAGCAATTTCAAAAGTGATCTAGCAAGAAACTAAGATCCCATAGATAACTATGGATGAAAAGGGTGCTAACACCTTCCATTTTCATAACCTACCCCCCGAACTCAAGAAAATATCTCAAAGGTCTTTCATGTTCTTTTCACCATTTCTTTATTGGATAAAAGAAAAGTCGGTAGCGACTCTTGCTATCCACAACAATTGCAATCAAACGTAAAAGTGGGGTTACCTTAGAGCTAGATCACCTTTAAATGCTTTCACTGTTTGGATTGCTTGCTTTACATTATGGGTCCTTGTTTGGGTTTGTATTGATCCTCTACCCGGATCGGGGAACATTATTAGGTAAGTAGCAATAGATCATGGAGACTGTTTGGGGTATATCGACATGGTTGAAGCGATGGCTACACTAGTGTGACATATTTGTTGGTACTGGTAGCCCTTGAGTCTAGTCAAGGAGAATACAGGGCCGTTGTGTAGTGTCATGAAGCACTAACTGACCTTAGAACCTTTAATTGAACAACTTGACCATTAGGAAGTAGTGAGATAGTCAGCTTTGGTGCAGTCTGAAGTTGGTTAATACTCGATACTATGCTCATTGAGATCAGACTTTCGGGATATTTTAGTTTCCAATAAAGAGGCTTACGCTGAAACAATGCCCGATGAAGAAAGATCAGTGATATTGAGATTCCCTAGAACCCGATTACTTTCTAGGACACGTTGAGCCAACTAAACTTCAAAGAGGGTACTTACCAATGAAACCTCATGCAAGCCTAAACCTAAGGACTTGTTTGCTTGGTGTGTATATACTTGTACATAACATCATGACATCATACCATGACATTTTGCACTAACCATTTCAAAGACCTAGAGATTTATCTTTGTCTTGTTTTGTAGGACATGGCTTCCACTCGCAGGAATACTATCCAAATCAACCTCATCAAAATTCCTCCTAAACTTAAGGAATTGGCATCAAGGATCCCCAATGATTCTCCCTTCATCAAGAAATACGATCGTCTCGTCAACTTGGTTACAACAAGCTTTGAAGAGGATATGGTGAAAGTGTTATTCCAATTCTTTGACCTTAAACACCATTTCTTTACCTTTATTAATTACCAACTTGTGCCTACTATGGAAGAATTATCTCAACTCTTAGGAATTCCTATTCTTGATCAACTACCCTTCAATGATATTGAAAGAGACCTGAGACCTGAAGAGATTGCTGGAGCTCTACATTTACCTCGGTCCGACGTTGTGGCCAATTGGGAAACAAGAAGTGGTGTCAAAGGGTTTCTAGCCAAGTTTTTCTTTGATAGGACTCAATGTTTTTGGGATGCTCTAGATTTACAAGCCTTTGAAGAAGTGTTGGATATTCTTATCTATGGGATGGTCCTATTTCCAAATCCTGACCAACTCATAGATCTGAACACGGTCAAAAAATTTCTATCTCGCAATCTGGTGCCTACTTTACTTGGGGATATCTTGCATTCTCTTCACTCTCGCACCATGAAGAGAAGAGGACTTCTCATGTGTTGCACTCCTCTGTTGACTAGGTAGTTTATTTCGCACCTACCCCGATCTGTTGTGAAGAATGAGCAAGGCTTAATATGGTCTAGTAGGTTGATGTCGCTTACACATTTTGATATTTATTGGTGTTCTTGATCCATGGAGGACATTACTATTATTGACCATTATGGGGAATTCCCTAATGTCCCTCTACTTGGCATTAGGGGAGGTATTACCTAAAATCCTTGTTTGGCTTTGCGACAGTTTGGATATGCTTGGAGGGATGACCCTCATGATGCACTTGTTCAAGGAATTGCATTCGACTACAAGAACAATGTCCAAGTTTATCGTCAGAGATTCGTACGAGCTTGGGGCATGGTTAACAAGGTTGATAGCAAAACGTTGGGGAATAAGAACTACATTCCTTTGGAGCCTTATCTCAAATGGGTGCGAACTCACACCCAAAACCTCATGATGCCTTATAAAGCCATCCTACCTATCATCATAGAGCCTATTGCCGAAGGAGATGTTCCATATACTATCCTTTATCCTGATATGCCTACTTCTATTGAAGATTTGAAAAGAGCTTGGATTCAGCTAAAGAGGGAGCGAGACACCTTTGAAGCACAGTTTTATGCCAGCGAGAAGAGGACATTGGAGCTCACGAGACAAATTCATGAGGAGAGGAGCCTGAATTCCTAAATCACTCCAAAGAGGAAGCATCCATAGGAAACTTGAGCCATTTTTATTGTATTTTAGTTCATTTTGTTTCTTTTGTTTCAATGTAAGCCCAAGAGGTACGTTGTAATCAATTTGAACTTATTAATACAATTAATGTTTGTTCACTTTTGTCTAAACAAATTTAAATCTTCTAAGTCCTTGAAATCATTTGCATACGCATTTTCATGCATCATAACATAAACAGGTTTTCCAAAACAGGTTTCCTTATCTTTCTACTGTTTATTTCAGTAAAATGGATATCGAACAAACATCGAAGGACTTGCAAGCACAAAATTCCCATTTCCAAGCAACCTTGCTTACCCTGGCCAAGGGACAACAAGAGCTGATGACGATGCTGGCGACCAAAAAGAAGACTAAGAAGAAGGCCCTCAACAACATGGGGAAAAGGTTTAAAGGCCCAGTTCGTCAGGTGCATATAGTTGAAGAGTCATCCGAGGAAGACGAGAACCAGGTGGAAGAGGAAAAGAGCACCCGTGCTAGTGGTGCGAATGACCAAGGTTTTAAGGACAAAGACTAATTTGATGAACAATATCCACCAGCCGAAGATAAATACAAGCAGTTAGAGGATAGATTGAAAGCTGTTGAAATTCAAGCCATGCCTGGCTTGGATTTTAGTGATTTGGGCTTAATACCTGGGGTCGTCATTCCCCATAAGTTCAAAATACCAATCTTTATGAAGTATGACGGAGTTTCATGACTAAAACTTCATCTGAGGTCCTACGTGCGCAAGATACAGCCGCACACTACCGACAAAAAGATATGGGTCCATTTCTTACAAGAGAGTTTGGCTGAGACTCAACTAGAATGGTTCTATCAATTGGAGGGTTCCCACATTCACACATGGGAAGATCTAGCCACTTATTTTTATCAGCAGTATCAATATAATGCCGATCTGGCACCAACCAGAGTCCAACTTCAAGGTATGACAATGGGTACTAATGAGGGGTTTAAAGAGTACGCAAAAAATGGAGGGATCTTACTGGTAGGGTCCAACCACCACTAACTGACAGAGAACTAGTTGACATGCTCATGGGTACATTAACTGGCCCATTTTTCAACCTATTGATTGGGAGTTCTTCATCTGGTTTCACCGAGTTGATACTAACTGGTGAAAGGGTAAAAAGTTGCATTAAGAGTGGGAAAATTCCCATGACGTCTGCTTTCGCATCCAACACTATAAAGAAGCCCTTCATTGGAAAGAAGGAAACAAATGCTGTGTATGGGGTAAGGGCCCGTACCAAGAAGGATCCTCGATCCTCTGTTAATGTTGTGTTAATCTCCAACCCTCCATCTGCTCAAAGACAATCATCCAACAATCAACAATCTAAAGTTCCTCGAAGACAGTTCACGAGAATAAGCATGTCACTGTCCCAATCCTTACAACATCTGTTGAAGGCCAACTTAGTGACATTGCGCAATCCACCATCCAATCCAGACATTTCATCACCTAAGTACAATCCAAATGCCAAATGCGCGTATCATTCCAACATCCCTCGGCATGAAACTAATAAATGTTGGGCTCTGAAGAATAAGATTCAAGATCTGATAGATAATAAAACAATTGAATTTGATCCACCTGCTACTCCAAATGTGATAACCGCACCAATGTCGAACCATAACAAAGGTGTTAATACAATTGATGATACTACTTTTGTTTCCTCCATTGAGGATTTGACAACTCCATTAGCTATTGTCAAGGATAATTTTCTGAGAGTCGGGGTGTTCCCTGGCTATTCTAAAGATTGTGTTTGCTGTGATCAACAAGTAAATGGGTGCAAGCGGCTGAAGGAAGGTGTGAAACGCCTGATAAATAGCCGCGAGATTCTATTCGAGAATATTCCTACCATCAAAAGTTTAACCATCAAAGCTGAAGACCTGTCCATAATAACAATTTCCAACAAGCCTCTTAGGATCCCCTCAAAGGGTCCTATTAGAATTTCAAATGAACCAATCATTTCTCCTTTAATAATCACTATCGCTGGGCTTATGCCCTACTCCTCTGGCAAAGTGTAACACCCCAATTCTACCACGGAAATTATGTAAATAAATCAGAGTTATAAAATTCAGTCATGCAAACAAATCCATATGCCACAAATCCTTCTTTCTAAAATTCATTGCATTCATCGTGGATATATAACACTTTTAAAACATCAGATGAACCATCATCATAACATCTTTAATTAAATAACTCAACATCTACGCAACAAATTTTTTATAACATCTCTATCATCAGTACAACAACTTCAAACAACAAATACTTAATAATAATCAACTTAAAGTTCAACAACTGAATAATCAACAATCAAAAGCAACAAGCATTCACCCCCCCGAGTGTTACATATCAGAGTAATGACACCGACTCGAACTACTGAAGGTGTACAACCTTCACTCTCGATTACCTGCACTTTACCAACATAAGGGCAACATTCAAACATAAGAGGTGAGATATCTAACAATATAATAAAGCGCATGATAATTCATATATTAAATTAGATCACATAACATCACCACTTCTCATCTCATACTCAACAATAATCACGACAATAATACACAATCACAACATCAATACACACTTCTTTATGCAATCGTATAATGCAACTCAATACTATGCAAATGCATGTGGTACCATTGGAGCAGAACTCCCATCTCAAAAATTTGCCAATTAATAGAGGCATCAACAAGGCAAAAGCCTTCATCTCAATATTCGCCAATAAAGGCCATCTCGACAAGCATAAGCTTCATCTCAATATGCAATGTATGCGACACAATCATGAATGTAATAACAACGCCATCGTTGGCCGAAGGCCTACATCTTAAAGCATCTCAACATCTTTTCATCAACACCTCGTATCATCATAATAAGTCATCAAACATCATTTATTCATCAAATATCATTTATTCATCATAAATTATAAATGCAACATCATTAATAACATCTCATCAACAACTCAGTTGTACGTTAATACGACAGTAATGCACATTGCTATTATGTAATCTGACATCATTACTAACATTACTCCTACTATTACTAATCAAACAGCAGCCTATAAGCATCTCATATTCATCATTCTGCATAAAATCAAGGTAACTATCAACACGGGAACTAACTCTAAATCCTAAATTGTCTACTAGGATCATACTTCCTATCCCTCATTTTAATCCTCAGGAATAAATCTCATCGCGTTAGCCATTCAACTCTTTGAACGAGATCTCAAATGACATCCTAAAACTCAAGTTACAGCATCTTCAAAACGTTTTTGCCAAAAAAAATAGACAACACGGGTCGATGCATAACTCCTTGGATCGACGTGTACTGCACTGAATTCACAACATGAGTCGACACATTCCTCCATGTATCGACTCATCCTGAGTTTAACACACAGCATATGTCGACACATGCTCTTATGGATCGACTCATCCTGAGTCTAAAAGAACTTATGTATCGACGCAAGACCCTTTGTGTCAACTTGTCCTGAGTCTCAAAACCTTCTTGTATCGACACATAGCATTTGAGGTCGACGCATCGTGTTACATCCTGCATAAATTCTGCGATTTTCTCTGCATTTTCACCACGGGTTTCATATTTTAAGCCCTAAAAACTTAATCTGATCATGGATAATCATCACTTACAATTATCCTATAATTCTACATCAATCAAACAACATCGGGACATCATTATTCATCTAAAATTCATCAATACAACATCATAAACATTCAATTCATGAACAAGACAACAATCACCTCTAACCCCACATACCAAACATCATGAACCCAATTATAGAGTCAGAACCCCACCCTTATAGAGTCAAAATTGCCAAAAGTCAAATGGGCTCAAAATTACATTTTTTGCTAAATGGGCCAAACTTTTGGGCCAAGAAAAGAACACCATGATGTTCACGAGATCAAGACGAATTGATCCATATAGTTGGAAGTAATTTATCATGTGTCTTGTGCATTTTGGAAATTCGCAGGGCTATAGCTACAAACGCTCAACCGTAGGTAAAAGGTATATACCTAATACGACAGTTCCAGGAAGAAGAAGATATGTGGCGTGATTCCATTGGGTCGTTTAAATCTCGCGTGCGTTTTCCACTAACTCATTTATTTTGTTATATTTTATTTTATTTTTATTCTATGTACAACAAAGCAGATTGGTCTGGTGGTAAGAGCGCTTGGTGGGGAGTATGAGGACCTGGGTTCGATCCCAAGTCCCAACAATTTTGTTTATTTTTCTTTCACTGTGCAGGATCATGTGCATCAACCTTGCATGCGCCTTCCATACTCCTCAAATCATTACTAATGGATCATAACCTCTCCAGATCTAACGCATAGCAATGGGGGATCTAGGGTACACCCTCAAGTCAATGCCACAGGAAATCATGCGCTGACTGGGCTTGAAGGGCTATTGGGCCTGGAGAATTCAGAATCACACCCCCTCCTTCAGATTACTCAATACAAGCCCATTTTTTAATTCTTTTTTATTTCTTTTTAATTTCATTGATTTGTTTAATTATTTTTCACTAAATATTTTTTTTAATTCATCATAAAAGCAACAAATCACAAAAAAGAGCATTTTTTATAAAATATTTATTTTAATGTAATTAGTTAGTTAGGTTAATTTAATTTATTTTTCATAATTAAAAATAATTAGAAACTAGGTTCATTTAAATTTGTAATTAAATTGTTGTTTTTTCTCTCCCAAATAAAAACCACCAAAAAGACATTTTTTAAAATATTTTATTGAATTAGTTAATGTAGTTTAAATTAGGTTAACTTCAATTTCTTTTCATAATTAAAAAATGATTAGAATTAGGGTTTTAACTGTACATAACCTAATTAAGTTTTTTTCTCAAAAATAACTTAAATATTTTTTTTCAATTAGATTTTTAGGGTATTCAATTTTTCTTGCATTTAATTTGCCGCACGCATTTTAATTTGTTTTAGTATTATTGTAACTGTTTCAAGGTTGTAATAGTAATTAGGGTTTTAAGCTTCAACATTTTTATTTTCCGTCAAGATAATTATGTAATTGTCAAAGCCTTGTAATAGCTAGGTTTATTTTTGGCACTTTAAATTCCTGCAAATATTTAACTGTCTAGATGTATGTTAATAGGATTGTACGGAAAGATATCTTGAAATTAAAACGGTAAATCACCTAATGTGCAAAGACTAAATAACTGAAAAATTTCACGTGCACATATTCACTCCTAGGATTTGCCTCACTTCGGTTGCCTTCGATAAACAATCATTAAGCATAAGATATTTTAGTGGTTACCCTCCAGTCTAAAAGATCAAAATGTCCCATTCGAATGTTGCCTCGGAAATGTTGCCTCGGAAATGTTACCTCAGAAATGTTGCCTCGGAAATGTTGCCTCGGAAAGATCTTAAGACTCTAGGGTTACTACTAATGTTTTCTAACTGTTTCTTTAGTGATTGTACTTGTCCCTTTTAAACGTCCCTTACAACTCCAACGATGGTGCTACCTACTCCTTAATAGTAGGGTAGCGCTGTCTAAAGGAAACGAGAACAAATAGTCTTTTTTTGAGTAGGTAGAATCTTAAGTACTTGCTCAAACAAAACTTTTCACACAAACACCTTTCAAAACAAATTTTCAAAATAAACTTCGTCACACTCTTGAGGACTGATACAAGGGTTATCACGAAGTAAAACATTTTCAAAAACAAACACACACAAGCAATTTGAATAAATGAGCAAGTACCTAAGAACCCATGGAAAACCATGGATAGAAAGGGTACTAACACCTTCCCTTTCTATAATCAACCCCACGTACTCAGAATATCTCGAAAAAAGGTTTTTTCTGTTCTTTTTCCTTTTCCTGATTGGATGAAATAAAAGTCGGTGGCGACTCTTTCTTACTGCGACATTTTGCAAACAAAAAATGCAAAATGCAAACCAGTAAAAACAATCGGTTCTACCACCGTATCACAGAAGTGGCGACTCTGCTAGGGATTAAATAAGTGGGGTATACCTTAGGATCTAGGTCATGTTTCAAATTGCTTTCTTGCTTGCTTACTTTATTCTTAAAGGGTCTTTCTTGGGTTACTATAGATCCTACACTCAGATCTGGGGGAACTTTTTAGGTAAACAACAATAGATCATGGAGACTGTACGACATAGACCGATATGGTTTAAGTGATGGCTGTGTTGGTGTGAAACTTTGGTTGGTATAGGTATCCTTCGTGGGGAAACAAGGAGAATACGGGGCCACCGCGTGGTGTCCTGAAGTACTAAAGAACCTTAGAACCTTAGTTGAACAAACTTGGCCATTAGAAAGTAATGAGATAGTCGACCTCGGTGTAGAGCTGAGGATTGGTTGATACTCGATGCTACACTCATTGAGATCAGACTTTCGGGATATTTTGGCTGCAAGAAAAGATTGCTTGAGCTGAGATAATGCCTGATAAAGGATGGTCAGTGATATTGAGATCCCTCAGAACCCGGTTACTTTTTAAGACAGGTTTGGAACCAACTAAACTTCAAGAGGGTATGACCTTTAACCTCAGGCAGGCCTTAAACCTAAGGAATTTGTGTGATTTGACTGTGTTTGCTATACCTGTGGTTTATCATGACATCATGCATCATAACATAGCATCCATTCTTATTACACTAACCATTTCAAAGACCAAGGGAATTTATCTTTGTTCTATTTTATAGATCATGGCTTCCGTCCGTAGACACACTATCCGAATCAGCTTTGTGAAGATACCTTCCCCACTAAAAGAGTTAGCATCAAGGGTTTCTGAAACTTTTGCATTCATTAAGAGACATGGTCGACTTCTCAACCTGGTTACTTCAAACTTTGATGAAAAGATGACGAGTGTACTCTTTCAGTTCTTTGATCTCAAGCACCACTGCTTCACCTTTCCAGACTATCAGTTGATGCCTACCTTGGAAGAATTCTCTCAACTGTTGGATATACCCATCCTTGAACAGTTGCACTTCACAGGTCTAGAAGAAGTTCCTAAGCTAGAAGTCATTGCCTCAACTCTGCATCTGAAACGGGCCGACGTGGTATCCAATTGGGAAACAAGAAGCCGAGACAAAGGTTTTCTAGATACGTTTCTGATAGACAAGGCCCAACTATTTTGGGATGATATGGATCTTCAGGCTTTTGAGGAGGTTTTGGCTCTTCTAATCTATGGGTTAGTCTTATTCCCGAATCCGGACTCATTCATAGATGTGAATTCTATCAAGATCTTCCTCTCCCGCAACTCTGTGCCTACCTTGCTTGGAGATATTTTGCATACTCTCCATCCAAGGAAGGGGAGAATCGGGAAGAAGAGAAGGACCTTAGTCCTGCAGTTTCTGACAATGATATCGACTATAATGATAAGCAATATCCTCCTGCTGAGGATAAATACAAGTTGTTGGAAGATTGCTTGAGTGTTATGGAAGTTTAGAAGATACCTGGACTGGATTTCGAAGAATTGGGATTGGTGTCGGGAGTGGTCATCCCGCAGAAGTTCAAAGCTCTAGTTTTTGCTAAGTATGATGGGGTGTCCTGCCCAAAACTCCATCTCTATTCTTATGTCAGAAAGATCCAGCCCTACACCGCTGATAGAAATTTGTGGGTTCATTTCTTTTAAGATAATCTGTCAGGGACTCAGCTTGAATGGTTCTACCAGCTGGAGGGAGAAAATGTCCGAAACTAGGAAGATCTGGCTGCTACTTTCTACAAGCAGTATCAATACAACGCCGACCTTGCTCCTACTCGTACATAACTCCAGAGTATATCCATGGGTGCAAGTAAAGGATTTAAAGATTATGCACAAAAATGGAGAGACTTGGTTGGGAGAGTTCAACCCCCATTGTCTGATAGGGAGTTAGTTGATATGTTTCTAGGGACGCTATCTGGTCCACTTTTCAATCATTTGATCGACAGCTCATCAGTTGGTTTCACCGAGCTAATTCTAACTGGAGAAAGAGTAGAAGTTGGGATTCGAAGCGGCAAAATACAGAAGGATGCCTCTTCGAGTTCAGTAAAGAAGCCTTTTGCTGGTAAGAAGGAAGCCAGTGCCATCTATAGCCCGAGGGGCCAAAACAGGGTTGAACATCGTCAGACAGTAAGTGCCGTGATGATACCTAGACCTGCAGTAGCTCCACAATGCAACAATCAACAAAGGGTGGAAATACCACAACGGAAGTTTACCCGCATCAACATGACATTGGCTGCAGTTCTACCTCATCTGTTGAGATCCAACTTGGCAACCTTGAAAGAGGCTCCCAAGAATCCAAATACTACATCTCCCCAATATAATCCAAATGCCCGGTGTGCCTATCACTCTGAGAGTCCTAGCCATGATACAAATGACTACTAGGCCCTGAGGAACAAAGTACAAGACTTGATTGAAGCCAAGGAAATAAAGTTTGATGCTCCGGAAAAGCCAAATGTCATAACTGCTCCCATGCCTAAACACGGTCGTGGAGTTAATGCTTTTGACACTGATTTGTTTGTTACCTTTGTTGATGAAGTTTCTACTCCTCTCATGACTGTCAAGAAAAAATTGTTGTTGGCCGGTTTATTTCTGGGATATGGTGAAGGTTGCCACATGTGTTCGTTTCTACCTTCTGGTTGCCGTTTGCTGAAGTTAGGTGTTCAACGCCTGATAGATAGCAAAGAAATTTTGTTTGAGAAAACTTTGGTTCCCGTTGTTCCATCAGAAGAAATTGCCATTATAACCATGTCCGCCAATCCTTCTAAGGTTTCCTCAAGAAGACCTGTTAGGATTACATCTGCTCCAAGAATTGCTCCGCTGATAATCACTATTCCTGGTCCTGTCCCATATGTCTCGGAAAAAGTTGTCCCATGGCATTATGGTGCCGATGTATACTATCATGGCATCAAACAAGATTTGAAAGATGAAGAAGCTGATCCTGATATTGGTAACATGGTTGGAACCGGCAAAGTTACCCGAAGTGGAAGGGTCTTCTCTCCCGAGATTTCCCCTAAGACTGTCAACAAACCTATTGTCATTCCATCTGCTGTTCCTACTAGTACATCATCTACAGTTCCTGTTCTTACTCCAGTTATTACCCCTGTCGGCGAATCGTCTGATACTCGTGGCAAGGAAATTATAGGTGAGCATGCCTGGACGGAGGCGCCTAGGAAAATTATTGTGGAAGCCTCTAAGCAAGAAAAGAAGCAAATACTGAAAATCATTAAGAAGAGCGACTATAATGTGGTAAAGTAGCTAGGGAAGACCCAGTCAAAAATATCCATGTTGTCTTT
This sequence comes from Vicia faba, assembly GCA_948472305.1. Lineage (NCBI taxonomy): Eukaryota > Viridiplantae > Streptophyta > Magnoliopsida > Fabales > Fabaceae > Vicia > Vicia faba. The sequence continues at coordinate 1,516,464,856 of OX451741.1, read as the reverse complement.
GCTGTTATGTTCTGAAGCCCATGTGAAGACTTTGATTGCATTCCTCAAGACTACGCATCTGCCGCAGGAAACTTCAGTTGATCAGTACAAAGATTGTGTGGCCAGCCTGACTACTGATAATGGGCTGGGTTTTTCAGATGCAGACTTGACACCGAAGGGAAGGAAGCATAATGATGCTTTGCATGTCTCGATTGAATGTAGGGGCACCACTATGGCTCATGTGCTAGTAGATACTGGGTCTTCACTGAATGTTCTGTCGAAGAAGGCATTGGACCAGTTGGATTGCGAGGGTTTGACTCTAAATCCTAGTAACATTGTGGTAAGGGCTTTTGATGGATCAAAGAGAATGGTGCACGGGGAAGTGGACATCCCTGTCAAAGTAGGTTCTCAGACTTTTGGGTCCACTTTCTATGTGATGAATATCAGGCCGTCATATTCTTGTTTGCTGGGTCGTCCTTAGATCCACGAGGCTGGGACACTTACTTCCACACTCCACCAAATGATGAAGTATATGGTGAAAGGAAAAATTGTCACAGTGTGGGGTGAAGAGGAGTATATGGTGAGCCACCTCAATTCCTTTCGCTACGTAGAGATGGATGGAGAATTCATAGAAACTCCTTGTCAGAACTTCGAAGAGGTCCCTCAGATCTTGGCATCGACTGAAACTATTATCGACAAACCTCCTTTGAAGATGGCTTCTCTCAAGGACGCCAGGGTTGTGGTTGAAGAAGGTGGGTGTACCAATTAGGGTCAGCTCCCTGATTTCACTCATAAGACTGACAAATTTGGTTTGGGCTTTACTACATGGGCTCAAAGGGATGTTCGACGCACTCGGGCTGGAGGACCTCCCCTACACATCAGCAATCGCGGGGTTAACGCCATTCAAGACAATGAGGAAGACTCAGACATTGACAGTTGGATCTACCCAACTACCAACGGTGGACCGAGTAACTGGACGACTATGGACTTTATACCTGTTTCTTTTATTCCACAGTAATTGACTTACTTGTTTTGAGATTTGTAATAAACAATTTGAAACTTTACGGCCTGGTGCCTTGCTCGAGGCACTTTGGCTTTGCTTGTGAGGGCTATTATTTGTCATTTCATATATCATTAATAAAGCATTGGACGTTTCTTGCATACAAATTTTGCGCTCTCTGTTTTCTTTCCTGCTTTCACTTTATCAAAACAGCTATTCTCTTACACACACTCACGTATCATAATGCAGATCCATATCGACTATGGATCTCATTGATAACAGCTATGCTATTCCCAGTTATGACTTCAAAAATCTGATATACCAAGCCGAGGACGAAGGTGAGGATGATTTTGGGGTGCCTGGAGAACTTGCTAGACTATTACAGCAGGAAGAAAGGGCCATACAACCCCATGAAGAGCCAGTTGAGACAGTGAACTTGGGTACTGAGGAAGACAGAAAAGAAGTTAAAATAGGTGCAAATCTGGAGCTTAGTGTCAAACAGAGGTTGATACAGATGTTGCACGACTATGTTGAGATCTTCACCTGGTCCTATGAAGACATGCCTGGTTTGGACACTGATATTGTGGTACATCGCTTGCCGACTAAAGAAGATTGTCCTCTGATTAAGCAGAAGGTCCGTTGTATGTGCCCTGAAATGTCAAAGAAGATCAAGGCATAGGTCATGAAGCAGTTCGACGTAGGGTTCTTAGCTGTCACTTCCTATCCACGGTGGGTTGCTAACTTCGTTCGGGTACCTAAGAAGGACGGTAAGGTACGAATGTGTATGGATTACAGAGATTTGAACAGGGCAAGCCCCAAGGATGACTTCCCACTTCCTCACATTGATGTTCTAGTCGACAACACCGTGCAACACAAAATATTCTCCTTCATGGATGGTTTCTCTAGCTACAACCAGATCAAGATGGCTCCTGAAGACATGGAGAAGACAACCTTAGTTACACAGTGGGGCACCTTTTACTACAAGGTGATGCCTTTTGGGTTGAATAATGCTGGGGCAACCTATCAGCGCGCCATGTTCACTTTGTCCCATGATATGATTCACCATGAGATCGAAGTTTATGTTGATGACATGATAGCCAGGTCTCAGACTGAGGAAGAGGACCTTGATCATCTCCAGAAATTGTTCGACAGGTTGAAGACATACAAGTTGAGGTTAAATCCGAACAAGTGCACCTTCAGAGTAAGGTCTGGCAAGCTTCTGGGTTTCATTATCAGCGACAAGGGTATTCAGGTAGACCCTGCAAAGGTGAAAGCTATACAAGAAATGCCAGCTCCCTGTACAAAAAAGGAAGTTAGAGGTTTCTTGGGACGCCTGAATTATATCGCCAGGTTCATTTCACATCTGACTTCTACTTGTGAGCCAATCTTCAAGCTTCTGAAGAAAGATCAAGTGGTAAAGTAGAATGATGAATTCCAGACCACTTTTAAGAGAATCAAAGAATACCTTCAAGAACCGCCAATTATGATGCCTCCAGTTGAAGTAAGACCTTTGATATTATACTTGACAGTGTTAGGCAATTCAATGGGGTATGTGCTGGGGCAGCATGACAAGTCTGGTCGAGAAGAGCATGCAATATAATACCTTAGCAAAAGGTTTACCGACTGTGAGATATGATACTCATTGTTCGAGAAGACTTGCTGCGCTTTGGCATGGGCTGCTCGCCCACTGAGACAGTATATGCTGACTCACACTACCTTATTAATATCGAAGATGGATCTGATCAAGTACATTTTCGAGAAGCCCTCTCTCTCCGGAAGGATAGGAAGGTGGAAAATGATCTTAACCGAATACGACATCCAATATACAACCCAGAAATCAATAAATGGAAGTGTATTGGCTGATCATTTGGTTCATCAGGCCGTGGATGACTACCAGTCCATGAATTTCGAGTTCCCAGATGAGAATATCATGTTAGTGACTGACTATGAAGAACCTGGACCAGATGAAGGACCTGAGGATGGATCCCGATGGTCTATGTATTTTGATGGAGCCTCGAACGCACTGGGTAATGGCATTGGCGCCGTAATCATATCCCCCGAGGGCTTTCATACTCCGTTCACTTCCCGATTAGGTTTCAACTGCACCAACAACATGGCGGAGTATGAAGCATGTATTATGGGTCTTCGAGCTGCTATTGACCTGAGGATCAAGTTCTTGAATGTATTCGGGGATTCTGCTTTGGTGATAAGTCATATCAAAGGCGAGTGGGATACGAAGCACCCAAATCTCATTCCTTACAAAGAGTATGTACTGACATTGCTCCCACACTTTGAGGAGGTAAACTTTGAACATTTCCCACGAGAGGGGAACCAGTTAGCGGACGCGCTAGCTACCATGTCTTCTATGTTCAAGGTTAGGTGGGACAATGAAGCTCCCCAAATTACCATTGAGAGGTTGGATGAACCAGCACACTGCTGTGAAATCGATACCGAAGAGGTGGCAGAAAAACCCTGGTTTCACGAAGTCAAAAGGTATCTCGAGGTTCAAGAGTATCCCGAAGGTGCATCTATCAACAATAAGAAGTTTTTGAGAAGGTTCACTGCAAAGTTCTTCCTCAGTAATGGAATCCTCTATAAACGCAACCATGACTCCACACTATTACGGTGTGTAGACAAGAGTGAAGCAGAGAGGATCATGACAGATCTACATGAAGGCACCTTCGGAACCCATTCTAGTGGACATACCCTGGCTAAGAAGATCCTATGGGCAGGATACTATTGGTCCACTATGGAAGCCGATTGTTATCAGCACTCTCGAACTTGTCATAAGTGCCAAATCTATGCTGATAAGGTACATGTGCCTCCGGTCCCCTTAAACGTCTTGACAGCTATGTGGCCCTTTGCATTGTGGGGCATCGACATGAACGGAGAAATCAGGCCCACCGCTTCCAATGGACATCGCTTCATCCTAGTAGCCATTGACTACGTCACAAAGTGGGTTGAGGCAGCCTCTTTTGCTACAGTAACCAAGAACGTCGTGGCGCGGTTTATCCGACATAATCTGATCTATCGATATGGTGTTCCAGAGAGGATTATTATTGACAATGGTATGAATCTCAACAACACAATGATCACTGAGCTCTGTAAATAGTTCAAGATACAACATCATAATTCTTCCCCCTATCGGCCGAAAATGAATGGCGTTGTTGAAGCAGCTAACAAGAATATCAAAAAGATTGTACAAAAGATAACAATGACATACAAAGACTGGCATGAGATGTTTCCATTTGCTCTTCATGGGTACCGTACCTCAACACAGACGTCGATAGGGGCAACACCCTACTCTCTGGTATATGGAATGGAGGCAGTCTTACCCATTGAATTCCAGATACCTTCTCTCAGGATTATGAGGAATGCGGGTTTGAACGAAGACGACTGGATTCGAACCCGACTTGATCAGTTAAATTTAATCGATGAAAAAAGACTTACTGCTATCTGCCATGGTTAAACATATCAAAAGCGAATGATCAAGGCTTTTAACAAGAAAGTCAGACGCCAAGAATATTAAGTCGGGGATCTAGTGATCAAACGTATCATACTGCCGCAAGGTGATCCCAGGGGAAAATGGACCCCCATGTATGAAGGGCCATTTGTCGTTAAGAACATTTTCACGGGAGGAGCTATGATTCTAACCACCATGGATGGTGACGACCTTCCTCACCCTGTCAATGCAGACATAGTGAAAAGATACTACGCCTAATCAAAAGACCCGCTAGGTTGATTGGCCTAGGAAAAAATAAGGGCTTCCCGGTGAACCAAAAGGGTTCGTGCAAAAGTAAGGGATGAAAAGGAAAAAAATCTGTACACCCGGCAAGTCGAAAACCCGAAAGGGAGGCTTGGGAAAAAAAGGTATCCCGGTGGATTGAAAACCCAAAAGGGCAATCCAGGAAAAAGTTAGGGATTAAAGCGTATCACTATGTCTCATTGGATCATCTTGCGACCAGACTTCGATATCGACTATCAAGCTCAGACGGCACCAACCAATCTAATCAACCTTTGACCAAGTAGCAAAGTGATGAGACGCTTGAAGATATAAAGGCAATAGCAGAGTTAGAACCCAATGGGGTTGTTTCACATAACTGTTTTTCTTGCTTTTGCACAAATTGTATAAATTCAATTTTTCGACGACGTTCTCTTACTAGGACATCAACCTCTTTGTACAAAAACTCCTATTACAGGCCAACTTCAAAAATTAATACAAATCATTTTCACAAGAAACTTCAATTCGTTTTTCTTTTTCTGTTTTGTTTTGCAAAAACGTCCAATGATTTATTTTTGATACATGCATTTGAAAATAATTACTGCTCATAAATATTTTAATAAGAAACAACAGACAATTACTCGTAATTCCAGAAACAGGAAAAAAGAAGAAGTGCCAAACCCGACGGTTACTCTGCCCTGCAGGTACCGGGACAAAGCCGGCTTAGGAACATAATTATTGGTACATACACTCCCCACAGAGTAAAAGTATGCAAAGGAATTGATGTCAGCTTCCCCGAAACAGGACATAACTATCCCTAGCCGAGGTTCATAATTGCGTGCGAGTCAATAAATTTTCATTCCCCAAGCGGAGTTTATTTCTACAGATACAGAAGCTCAATCTCCAAAAGAGATCATCATCTCTAGAAACGAATTTCATCCCCAGTTGAGTTTACTCCTCTAGATCAGCAGGTATACCAACAGAGTATCTCTTCCCCCTAAGTTTGGTCCCCGCAGATTTATTCTCCAGCATCTCTTCCTGACATAATATTTACAAATCTCCAGCAACCGTCGGGGATTTATTTTCCTAGACGCAAGCATACCCCGACAGCATTTCATGAACATACATCATGACATACGCATACATATCATATACAGCATAATCTCATTTATTTTGAGAACATCATCTCACTCTGCATTTCCTGCATCACATATAACTAATCCTGATATCTTTCCAGGAAAAGAGAATTAGCTTCAACAAATCCAGCAGTTATACAGATCACATCTACAGACGACTAATGGAAACTCAGTTCCCGAAATCAAACGGGTCAACTAATCTACACTATCACTTTGAAGTAACCCTACTATCCAGGTTCCTTCTCACAGCCCTACTATCCAGGCTTTCATATCGAAGTAACCCTACCATCCAGGTTCCTTTTCACAACCCTACTATCTAAGCTTTCATATCGAAGTAACCCTACCATCCAGGTTCCTTCTCACAACCTACTATCCAGGCTTTCATATCGAAGTAACCCTACTATCCAGGTTCCTTCTCACAGCCCTACTATCCAGGCTTTCATATCAAAGTAACCCTACCATCCAGGTTCCTTCTCACAGCCCTACTATCCAGGCTTTCATATCAAAGTAACCATACCATCCAGGTTCCTTCTCACAGCCCTACTATCCAGGCTTTCATATCGAAGTAACCCTATTATCCAGGTTCCTTCTCATAGCCCTACTATCCAGGCTTTCATATCGAAGTAACCCTACCATCCAGGTTCCTTCTCACAGCTCTACTAACCAGGCTTTCATATTGAAGTAACCCTACTATCAACGTTCCTTCTCACAGCCCTACTATCCAGGCATTCATATCGAAGTAACCCTACTATCCAAGTTCCTTCTCATAGACCTACTATCCAGGCTTTCATATCGAAGTAACCCTACTATCCAGGTTCCTTCTCACAGCCCTATTATCCAGGCTTTCATATCGAAGTAACCCTACCATCCAGGTTCCTTCTCACAGTCCTACTATCCAGGCTTTCATTTCGAAGTAACCCTACTATCCAGGTTCCTTCTTACAGCCTTACTATCCAGGCTTTCATATCTAAGTAACCCTACTATCCAGGTTCCTTCTCATAGCCCTACTATACAGGCTTTCATATCGAAGTAACCCTACTATCCAGGTTCCTTCTCACAGCCCTACTATTCAGGCTTTCATATCGAAGTAACCCTACTATCCAGGTTCCTTCTCACAGCCCTACTATTCAGGCTTTAATATCGAAGTAACCCTACGATCCAGGTTCCTTCTCACAGACCTACTATCCAGGCTTTCATATCAAAAGTAACCCTACCATCCAGGTTCTTTCTTACAGCCCTACTATCCAGGCTGTCATTTCAAAGTAAACCTACTATCGAAGTTCCTTCTCATAACCTTACTATCCGGGTTCCTTCTCTCTTATCTCCATATAGCATTCCACAACACTGTAAGACTTGGACCTGATCAAACACGATTGGTTTCGCATTTCCTCAGTAAGTCGCGGTGCAGCTTATACCCCGACCAGATATGAAGCTCACTTCCGCTTCCTCAAGTAGGAGTTATTTCCCCAATAGAGTAATGGACAACTGAAGCTCCTAAAATTCTATTTCTCCCAAGACAGAAATCAACATTCCTCAGCAGATTCCTCATCAACAACAGGAATAGGAACTCTAATCGAAGGAATGTATCAAGAAATCAACATCCTCTAGATGGCATCTTTAAGCCCATCTCTGACGATTCTCCATCACATCTAGGATGGAATCTTTAAGCCCATCTCTGAAAATCTTCTATAATCAACCTCCAAATGGAATCTATAAGCCCATTCCTGATATCACAAATCAAGTATTGCTTCATACGAGTGCAAATTTCTGAGCACTCATGTGTTCAATCATCTTCCACCTTCAGATTACGAAAGGCAGACAACCAATCTACATCCTCGGGTGTAAGAAGATTGAACAGGGGAAGATGTTGTACCCCAAAATTTTCCCTCTCATTTTTCTCAATACATACTCCTAGAGGTCCTCAATTGGCTCATGTTTTCCCAAGAGTTAACTAGACAAACTCTCTCCTAAGGCAGTGTGTCCCAAATTAGGGTTTCCATTTTCTTCAAGATAGGTGGACTCCAAAGACCTAATATGCTCTCCATGGTCTTAATATGTTCTCAAGACCCCACATGTCACGTTTCATGCCTTGCACAAGAAGTTTGCTCAGTCAACTGCTCAGATGCTTTAGAATCGACTGTATTAGGTCAAAAGTCAACTGTGACCCACATACAGTCAAACTTCAAGATTTTTGGTCAATATTAACATTTTGAAGTGAATTTCACATTTTATCAAGGGTTGATCACAATTTCTCAAGGAATGCTCCAAATTCATCAAAACCCAAAAGTTGCTAAATTAGGGTTTCTTAGTAAAAGTCAACCAAACTTTGACCAAGCATAACTTTCTCATACTTTATCAGAAATTTTCCATCCAAGGCTCATTTTGAAGAGGATGCAATTCCCTACAACTAATCTTCATCCCACAACGTCAAAATATGCACCCACAAAAAGATATGAATTTCTACATTATGGGTCCTTTTGAAAAGTCAACAAAAACACCTTTTGGGTCAAAGCTTCTTACATGAACATGGAAGACCAAACTGAGATGAGACCAAAAGGGTTGCTTGGGGGACATCCTAAGATTTCTAAAAAGTCCAAGAACACCTCTCTAGGGTTAAAATTGGAAGAGATATGCCTTGTTAAAGTTGACCTTTTTTGCAAAATTGCCAAAAGTCAAATGGGCTCAAAATTACATTTTTTGCTAAATGGGCCCAACTTTTTATGCTTGCACCTCATTCATAATATGGTCCACGACCCAAATATTCACCCACACATTATTTGCTGCATTTTTAAATTTATTTTGATTTTTTATTAATTAAAAATTGAATTAAATCAAATAATGGGTGAATAATAGCAAAGATATGTTTTGATTTGATTTTTTGATAGATTTGGAATCAAAATATGCTGAGTTATCAAGACCAAAACGAATCAAGTATAACTGGTACGAGAATGGGATGATTTGGCTCAATATAGCAAGTTTACATATGGCATGGAAATCAAATCAAATCTTCCATAATTGAAAAGTTACAAGCCAATTTTATAACCCTAATTCATTCTAACATATATATGGAACATGTACAAAGCATAAGACAAAGGGTTGCAGTCGTGGAAAAGGGAGAACAAAGTTTTAATTTTTCAAAGAAAAGTGCAGATCCAATTTTGCTCCATAGGCCGTTTCAAGCGTTTCTAAAGATCAAGTCATATCCCTATGTACTCACTGAACCTGTAGCAAGCATTTGCAATGCCTGAAGCATCTAGAATCGCACACTACAACTCTCACAGTTTTCTTTTTTTCTTTCAAATTGATTACTGAATTTCCTGCATCAATAGCATATTTAAGTGATATATTTGTGATCATGGACATGTTTGCAACCTGACTCGATAGTTTAATTGAGTTTCTGACGCATGTATGTGCCTTTGTCATTATTAGGGTTTTCATGTTCATTTTAGGGGTTTGTCACACAGGTTAAATTGGGCCAAGAAAAGAACACCATGATGTTCACGAGATCAAGACGAATTGATCCATGTAGTTGGAAGTAATTTATCATGTGTCTTGTGCATTTTGGAAATTCGCAAGGCTATAGCTACAAACACTCAACCGTAGGTAAAAGGTGTATACCTAATACGACGGTTCCAGAAAGAAGAAGATATGTGGCGTGATTCCATTGGGCCGTTTGAATCTTACGCGCGTTTCCCACTAACTCATTTATTTTGTTATATTATATTTTGTTTTTATTCTATGTACAACATAACAGATTGGCCTGGAGGTAAGAGTGCTTGGTGGGGAGTATGAGGACCTGGGTTCGATCCCATGTCCCAACAATTTTGTTTATTTTGCTTTCATTGTGCAGGATCATGTGCATCAACCTTGAATGGGCCTTCCATACTCCTCAAATCATCACTAATGGATCACAACCTCTCTAGATCTAACGCATAACAATGGGGGATCTACGGTACACCCTCAAGTCAATACCATAGGAAATCATGCGCTGACTGGGCTTGAAGGGTTATTGGGCCTGGAGAATTCAGAATCACACCCCCTCCAGATTACTCAATACAGGCCCATTATTTAATTCTTTTTTTATTTCTTTTTATTTTCATTGATTTCTTTAATTATTTTTCAGTAAATTTTTTTTTTAATTCATCATAAAATCAACAAATCACAAAAAAGAGCATTTTTTATAAAATATTTATTTTAATGTAATTAGTAAGTTAGGTTAGTTTAATTTCTTTTTCATAATTAAAAATAATTAGAAACTAGGTTCATTTAAATTTGTAATTAAATTGTTGTTTTTTTCTCTCCCAAATAAAAACCACCAAAAATACAAAATGACCTTTTTTTAAATATTTTATTGAATTAGTTAATGTAGTTTAAATTAGGTTAACTTCAATTTCTTTTCATAATTTAAAAAATGATTAGAATTAGGGTTTTAACTGTACATAACCTAATTAAGTTTTTTTTCTCAAAAATAACTAAAATATTTTTTTTCAATTAGATTTTTAGGGTTTTCAATTTTTCTCGCATTTAATTTGCCACGCGCATTTAATTTGTTTTAGTATTATTGTAACTGTTTCGAGGTCGTAATAGTAATTAGGGTTTTAAGCTTCCGCATTTTTATTTTCCGTCAAGATAATTATGTAACTGTCAAAGCCTTGTAATAGCTTTGTTTATTTTTCTCACTTTAAATTCCTGCAAATATTTAACTGTCTAGATGTATGCTAATAGGATTGTACGGAAATATATCTTAAAATTAAAACGGTAGATCACCTAATGTGCAAAGACTAAATAACTGAAAAAATTCACGTGCACATATTCACTCCTGGGTTTGCCTCACTTCGGTTGCCTTCGGTAAACAGTCATTAAGCATAAGAGATTTTAGTGGTTGCCCTCCAGTCTAAACGATCAAAACGTCCCATTCGAATGTTGCCTCGGAAATGTTTCCTCAAAAATTTTGCCTCGTAAAGATCTTAAGACTCTAGGGTTACTACTAAAGTTTTCTAACTATTGCTTTAGTGATTGTACTTGTCCCTTTCTAACGTCCCTTACAACTCCAACGACGGTGCTACCTACTCCTTATTAGTAGGGTAGCGCTGTCTAAATGAAACGAGAACAAATAATCTTTTTTCGAGTAGGTAGAATCTTAAGTACTTGCTCAAACAAAACTTTTTACACAAACACCTTTCAAAAAAATTTTTCAAAACAAACTTCGTCACACTCTTGAGGACTGATACAAGGGTTATCACGAAGTAAAACATTTTCAAAAACAAACACACAAGCAATTTGAAAAAATGAGCAAGTACCTAAGAGCCCATGGAAAACCATGGATAGAAAGGGTGCTAAAACCTTCCATTTCTATAATCTACCCCCCGTACTCAGAATATCTCGAACAAAGGTTTTTTCTGTTCTTTTTCCTTTTCCTGATTGGATGAAATAAAAGTCAGTGGCGACTCTTGCTTACCGCGACATTTTGCAAACAAAAAACGCAAAACGCAAACCAGTAAAAACAGTCGGTTCTGCCACCGTATCACACAGACCATCTTCCTCTTCTTCAGGAGTAGAAAACTTCACCGACTTGTCATAACAATAATATGAACACAGTTATGCTCTAACCAGTTCATGCCCAAAATTACATCCAAACCTCTTAACGATAAACAAACCAAATCAACAACAAAGTCTCTGTTGAAGATCGACAAGGGACACTTCAAAGACACAAAAGAACTAGTCACCGACCCCTTGGCTAAAGTATCGACGACCATTTCTCCATTCAAAGAAGACAACATAAGACCCAATCTTTCAACATAATCATTAGCAATGAAACAATGAGTAGCATCAGTATCAATAATAGTAATTAAAGGAGTACTATTAATGACACATGTACCTCTGATAAGTCTGTCCTCAACGGCTGTCTGATCCTCCACCAAAGCGAACACCTTTCCACTTGACTGAGCCCTCTTCGGTTTTGGACACTGACTACCAATGTCCCCTTCTTCTCTACAATTGAAATAAATCACATCCTTATGTTCATACTCAGATACAGCATGTCCGTTCTTACCACAATAGAAACACCTCTTCACTTCAGTAGTGCACACATTACTCTTGTGCCCAGGTTTTCCACACTTAAAGCAAACCATGCCAGCAGGAGCATCTCCCTCACCAGTCCTCTGACCCTGAGCATATTTTTGTTTACCTTTACCAACTGGGGAATCATAAGGCTTACCATGATTCTGTTGGTGCTTACCCCTCTTCTCACTGATAATCTTGTAATGAGCATTATTATCCTCCTCATAAATCCTGCAACTATCAACCAAATCAACAAAGACACGGATCTTCTGGTATCCAACTGCCTTCTTGATCTCCGGGCGTAACCCGTTCTCAAAATTGATACACTTCGAAAACTCAGCATCTGCCTCAGTGTAATGCAGATAAAACTTATCCAACTCAGAAAACTTGGCAGCATACTCAACAACTGACATATTCCCTTGCTTCAGCTCAAGGAACTCAATCTCCTTCTTACCACAAACATCTTCAGGAAAGTACTTCCTCAAAAATTCCCTATGGAACACAGCCCAAGTGACATTCTCACCTGCAGCTTCTAACTTCTGACAAGTCTCTAGCCACCAGTCATTAGCCTCGACTGATAGTATATGAGTCTCATACCGAACTTTTTGCGCTGGAGTGCAATCCATCACACGAAAGATTCTCTCAATCTCTTTCAACCAGTCCAATGCTCCATCAGGATCATACTTTCCCTTGAACGTAGGCGGATTCTCTCTCTGGAAAGTCGCCAAGCTACGAGATCCGTCATTCTCGACAGCATTCGGCTGATTTTCCATCACATGAGCCATTGCTTCCAGAGCAACAACAAATGCAGCATCATTCCTTCCAGCCATCTCAACTTCTCACTACAACATAAACAACAGATAGAACTCAAATTAACAATACTCGATTGTTAGACAACTACGACTCGACGAGAAGGTCGGACCAACCTTTTGCTTTGATACCAACTTTGTAACACCCCAATTCTACCCCGGCAATCATGTAAATAAATCAGAGTTATAAAATTCTATCATGCAAACAAATCAGGATGCCACAAATTCTTCTTTCTAAAATTTATTGCATTCATCGTGGATATATAACACTTTTAAAACATCAGATGAACCATCATCATAACATCTTTAATTAAATATCTCAACATCTACGCAACAGAATTCTTATAACATCTCTATCATCAGTATATCAACTTCAAACAATAAATACTTAATAATAATCAACTTAAAGTTCAACAACTAAATAATGAACAATCAAAAGCAACAAGCGTTCATCCCCCCGAGTGTTACATATCAGAGCAATGACACCAACTCGAACTACTGAAGGTGTACAACCTTCACTCTCGATTACCTGCACGTTACCAACATAAGGGCAACATTCAAACAGAAGGGGTGAGATATCTAACAATATAATAAAGCGCATGATAATTCATATATTAAATTAGATCACATAACATCACCACTTCTCATCTCATACTCAACAATAATCACGACAATAATACACAATCACAACATAAATACACACTTCTTTATGCAATCATATAATGCGACTCAATACTATGCAAATGCATGTGGTACCATTGGAGCAGAACTCCCATCTCAAAACTTTTCCAATTAATAGAGGCATTAACAAGGAAAAAGCCTTCATCTCAATATTCGCCAATAAAGGCCATCTCAACGAGCATAAGCTTCATCTCAATATGAAATGTATGCGACACAATCGTGAATGTAATAACAACGCCATCATTGGCCAAAGGCCTACATTTTAAAGCATCTTAATATCTTTTCATCAACATCTCGTATCATCATAATAAGTCATTAAATATCGTTTATTCATCAAACATCATTTATTCATCATAAATTATAATTGCAACATCATTAATAACATCTCATCAACAACTCAGTTGTACGTTAATACGATAGTAATTCACATTTCTATTCTGTAATCTGACATCATTACTAACATTACTCCTACTATTACTAATCAAATAGCAGCCTCTAAGCATCTCATCTTCATCATTATGCATAAAATCAACGTAACTATCAACACGGGAACTAACTCTAAATCCTAAATTGGCTACTAGGATCACACTTCCTATCCCTCATTTTAATCCTCAGGAATAAAGTTAATCGCATTAGCCATTCAACGCTTCGAACGACATCTCAAACGACATCCTAAAACTAAAGTTACAGCATCTTCAAAACGATTCTACCAAAAAAAAACAGACAACACGGGTCGACGCATAACTCCTTGGATCGACGCGTACTGCATTGAATTCGCAACATGAGTCGATGCATTCCCCCGTGTATCGATTCATCCTGAGTCTAACACACAACATGTATCGGCACATGCTCCTATGGATCGAATCATCCTGAGTCTAAAAGCACTCATGTATCGACGCGAGAGCCTTCATGTCGACTCATCCTGAGTCTCAAAACTTTATTGTATCGATACATAGCATTTGAGGTCGACACATCTTGTTACATCCTGCATAAATTCTGCGATTTTCTCTGCGTTTTCACTACGGGTTTCATATTTTAAGCCCTAAAAACTTAATCTGATCATGGGTAATCATCACTTATAATTATCCTATAATTCTACATCAATCAAACAACATCAGGACATCATTATTCATCTAAAATTCATCAATTCTTCATCATACAACATCATAAACATTCAATTCATGAACAAGACAACAATCACCTCTAACCCTACATACCAAACATCATGAACCCAATTATAGAGTCAAAACCCAAACCTTACCTTGGATTAAAGGTCGCTCTACAATCTCCGGTCAAAATCTCGTTCTTCCATTTTTCCTCTTTTTCCAGCAGCTTCACGTTCTTCTTCTCAATCCTTATTCTTCTAATGCCTCTTCTTTCTATTCCTTCTAACAACAATAGAATAACCTATTATTCTTTATTCCTTATTGGGCTTAAAACTAATACACCCCTTTATTACTTCTATTCCTTCAAAACAAGCCCACATCAAATAGTATTATACTTCTAATATTATTTCTCCACTTAATAAAATACTTAAATCCAATTAAACGCAACACATCTTCACAAGTATTCTAAAAAATAATTTAATTAAATAATTAATTAAATCACGGGCGTTACACAAAGCGGTTCCATGGAACTATAGTGTCGAGGTTTATTATCATGGGATAAAACAAGATTCTTGGATCAACGAAAACGAAGCTGATGTTACTAATATTGCAGTTGCTAGTAAAGTAACAAGAACAGGCAGGAGCTTTTCCCCTGATATTTCACCGCCAATTACTATAACAACCCCCGTCTACATTACCATTGACAAGTCTAGTGCCAACACTAGAGGCAAAGAAAAATAAGGTGAGCCTGCTGGGATATAGGAACCTATCAAAGATACTGATGCTGAAGAGCCCTCCACTAGAGAGATGGAGGAAATCCTGAAAATCATAAAGAAGAGCGACTTCAAAATAGTGGAGCAACTGGGGAAAACCCCCTACGAAATCTCCATGATGTCATTATTACTCTGTTCGGACGCTCATGCCCATACTCTAATCAAGTTCTTGAAGAAATCCCATGTGCCCCAAGAAACCACAACTGACCAGTTTGAGAACTGCGTAGCAAGTTTAACGGCTGACAATGGATTGGGGTTCTCCGACGCTGATTTGACTCCTATGGGAAGGAACCACAACAAATCCTTGCATGTCTCTATTGAATGCAAGGGAACCACCCTGGAACATGTCTTAATTGATAATGACTCATCTCTAAATCTGTTACCCAAAGGTGCTTTGGACCCGTTAGATTGTGAAGGCCTGGTGTTAAAACAAAGTGATATTGTTGTAAGGGCTTTCAACGGGTCTAAAAGGATGGTTCATGGAGAGGTGGATCTCCCAATTAAAGTTGGCTCACATATTTTCAACTCTACCTTCTACATAATGGACATCCGTCCCACTTAATCTTGTTTGCTTGGGCGCCCTTGGATCCATGGAGCCCCACTTACTCTTGTTTGCTTGGGCGCCCTTGGATCCATGGCGCAGGGGCAGTAACATCCACTCATCATAAAAAATTAAAGTATCTAGTCAAAGGGAAGATCGTTACTATTTGCAGCGAAGAAAAATTTATGGTGAGCCACCTCAATTATTTCAAGTATATGGAAATGGATGGTGAGTTTATAGAAACTCCGTGCCAGGCTTTCAAAGTTTTTCCTCCTATGGTTTCCATCACCAAAATCTCCTCTGACATACCAAAAGCTGATAAAGTTGTTCCAAGAATGGTTTCGCTTAAGGATGCCCGTGCCGTAGTCGAAGATGGAAGTTGTACTACCTGGGGGAAACTCCCCGAGATTCTGTTTAAAGCAGACAAATTTGGACTAGGTTTCACCATCAAGGCTCAAAGAGAGGTCAGGCGCGCTCGCATGGGAAAGCCACCTTTTTGCATCGGAAATTCTGAAGTAAATGTCGTGGAAGACTCTGATGATGGATGCGCTTTTGAAGAATGGATCTATCCTACTTCCGGAGGAAAGCTCAACAACTGGCATGCAAAGGATTTCACTCCCATTTCCTTCATTGAGGAGTAATTACTGTTTATTGTTTTCTGTCCATTCAAGAACTTTTGTCTGTAATTTTAAATTCCAAACAATGACTTTTAAGTCATGTGCCTTTCCCGGGACACTATGGTCCATTTGTTAAGGGTTTTGTTCATGTTCATTTATCATATGATCATTTAATATAAACCATTGGATCTTTTGCATTCAAATTTTATGTTCATTGTCTTTCTTTCTTTATTGCATTTTTTAATAGCCATGTGTCTTACATGCACACACACACAGTTGCAGATCGTCATCCACTCCAGATCTCATTGTCAACGACTCTACTATTGCCAGTTATGACTTCGAGCATCCAATTAACCAAGCCAAAGATGAAGGTGGGGAATATTTTGAAATACCAGGAGAGCTATACAGTCTGCTGATGTAAGAGGAGAAAGCTATTCAACCTCATGAAAAGCTAGTCGAAGTTATCAACCTAGGTACCGAGACAGACAGGAAAGAAGTCAAGATCGACATCAACCAAGAAGATGGTATCAAGAGCAGATTGATTCAGATGCTACATGACTATGTTGAAGTGTTTGCTTAGTCGTATGAATATATGCCAGGGTTGGATACCGATATTATGGTTCATCGTCTGCCAACAAGGGAAGATTGCCCTCCTATTAAGCAAAAGTTTCGTCGCATGCGGCCTGGCATTTCTGAAAAGATAAAAGTTGAAGTGATGAAACAATTCAATGCAGGTTCCCTAGAAGTGACATCTTATCCTCAATGGGTTGCAAACGTGGTCCCAGTGCCTACGAAGGATGGAAAGGTTCGTATGTGTGTAGGCTATAGGGATTTAAGTAGGGAAAGCCCAAAAGATGATTTCCCTCTACCTCATATTGACGTCTTGGTTGAAAACACCGCTCAACATAAAGTCTTCTTCTTCATGGATGGATTTTCTGGCTACAACCAAATAAAGATGGCTCCCAAAGACATGGAAAAGACCACCTTTGTTACACAATGGGGCACCTTTTGTTATAGGGTCATGCTGTTCAGATTAAAGAATGCAGGGGCAACATATCAAAGAGCTATGGTAGCTTTATTTCATGATATGATCCATCATGAAATAGAGGTATGTGTGGATGATATGATTGCAAGCTCGCAAACTAAAAAAGATCATCTCGATCACGTATACAATCTATTTGAGAGGCTGAAAAAGTACAAGTTGAGGTTGAACCCTAATAAGTGCACATTTAGAGTAAGGTCTAGAAAGCTTATAGGTTTTGTCGTCAGTGGTAAAGGCATTGAAGTTGATCCTACAAAGGTAAAAGCCATTCAAGAAATTCCAGTTCCCCATTCTGAAAATGAGGTTAAAGGATTATTGGGTCGTCTTAATTACATTTCCCGTTTCATATCTCATCTAACTACTACTTGTGAACCAATCTTCAAACTCCCAAAGAAAGATCAAGTAGTCAAATGGAACGAAGATTGCCAAGCTTCCTTTGATAAGATCAAGGAACATTTGCAAGAACCTCATATCCTTATGCCTCCAGTTGAAGGAAAACCCTTGATCATGTATATGAATGTACTAGAGAATTATATGGGGTGTGTGTTGGGCCAACATGACGAGTCTGGCCAAAGAAAGCATGCAATATACTACCTGAGCAAAAAGTTTACCGACCGTGAAACCAGATATTCACTGCTCGAGAAAACTTGTTGTGCTCTGGCACGGGTTTCTCGTCGGCTAAGTCTCTATATGTTGACTCACACCACTCTATTGATTTCTAAGATGGACCCTATCAAGTACATCTTTGAGAAACCTGCTCTCTCCAGACATATAGTTAGATGGAAATGATTCTAACTGAATACGATATTCAATATACAACACAAAAGGCCATCAAAGGAAGCGTATTGGCAGATTATTTGTCCCATCAAGCTGTTAATGATTACCAGTCTATAAACTTTGACTTCCCGGATGAGAATATCATGTTAGTGACTGACTGTGCAAAACCTGGACCGTATGACGGACCTGAACAAGGATCCCGATGGACTATGGTTTTTGACGGGGCTTCCAACACTTTGGGAAATGTAATTGGTGTTGTGATTATTTCTCCTGAGGGTTGCCATACTCCTTTCACTGCTAGATTATGCTTAGATTGTACGAATAACATGGTTGAGTACAAGGCGTGCATCTTAGGTCTAAAGGCTACCATTGACTTAAGGATCAAGTTCTTGAATGTATTCGAAGATTATGTGCTCTAGTGACCAGTCAAGTCAAAGGAGAATGGGACACTAAGAATCCTAACCTTATTCCTTACAAGGAACTCGTGTTAACCCTGGTACCATACTTTGAGGAGATCACCTTTGAACATTTTCCTAGAGAAGAAAATTAGTTGGCTCATGCCTTGGCAACAATGTATTCCATGTTCAAGGTCAAATGGGACAACGAAGCTCCCATGATTACAATCGAAAGATTCGACGAACCTGCGCACTGCTATGAGGTTAACCCCGTTCTCCTTGGTCTATGGCATGGAAGTTGTCCTACCCATCGAAGTTCAGATTCCCTCTCTAAGGATAATGAAGGAAGCAGATTTAGGTGAAGACGAATGGATTCAGACAAGGTTGGATCAGTTGAACTTGATTAACGAGAAGCGCCTGGCTGCTGTTTGTCATGGTCAGATGTACCAAAAACGTATGATCAAGGCTTTCAAAAAAAGATCAAGCCTCGAGTATATCAGACTAGCGACCTGGTAATAAAATGCATCATTCTTCCACAAGGCGACCCCAGGGGAAAATGGACTCCCACTTACGAAAGACTATTTGTTGTAAATAAAGTTTTCTCTGGAGGTGCCATGATGCTGACTACTATGGATGGCGAAGACTTCCCCTATCTTGTGAATGCAGACATAGTTAAAAAATACTACGCATAAAATGACCCGCTAGGTTGACATACCTAGGCAAAAATAAGGGCATCCCAGCGAACCAAAGAGATTCGAGAAAAAGTTAGGGATATATGCAAAAATTGTACACCTGGCAAGTCGAAAACCCGAAAGGGCGATTTGGGCAAAAAAAGGGTATCTTGGTGGACTGAAAACCCGAAAGGGCGGTCCAGGAAAAAGTTAAGGAATAAAGCGTATAATTATGTCCCGTAAAACCTCTACAACCAACTTTATTACCAAGGTCCAATTTCAATGGTCCAAGGTCAATCCAATCAATTTCTTTCAACGACAAGGTATGATGTTCGAAGACATAGGGGCAATAGCAGAATTGGAACATAATGAGATCACTTCCACATGGCTATTTATTTTTGTTTCCACTTTGTATTCCTTTCAATGATTTCCTCTTTTTAGGATCTTCGTCTCTTTGTACAAAAACGCCTATTCATGGGCTAAATATCAATATAAATATACTTTGAAGTGTAAAATTTTTGTATTTTCTGTTTTGAGTGCAAAAAAACGTCCAATGACTAAAATTGAATGAACATATTCTTATGAACATGATTAAACTATTTAGCAAGTGTGTGCTTGCAAAAAGTAACAAGCATCTCTTTAATGCAGTTGAGATATCCCCACAGAGTTATCTCATTAACATCATTCCCACAAAGTTGGATTCATGTAATCCCCAGCCAGAGTTTCAATCTCTGAAAAACCCTCTTTCCAGTTGAATTGGTCGTAAGAAGAAGCCTTAAGGACTTTTGTCAAAAGAAAAAACCCCCGACAGATCGTCAAATAAACGGGGTTATTTCCCAAACAAACTACAAATTCTCCAGCTTCAGTTTGACTCTCAGACTATCACAAATCAATGGATAAAACCCCTTAACCTCTGATTAAGTCATTACAACCCCCAATTGAGTTATTACTATCACCAGAAGTTACTATAAACCTGGAACTCGACCAGAAAATAGTTGACTCCATTCCTCAAAAGCAAGTTACTACGAAGCCTAGACCTGACCAGATACTAGTTTAACTTTATCTCTTTCAAAGCAAGTTACTACGGAGCCTGGACCTGACCAAATACTAGTTTAACTTTATCTCTTTCAAAGCAAGTTGCTATGAAGCCTGGACCCGACCAAATACTAGTTCAACTTTATCTTTTTCAAAGCAAGTTGCTATGAAGCCTGGACCTGGCCAGATACTAGTTCAACTTTATCTCTTTCAAAGCAAGTTGCTATGAAGCCTAGACTTGACTAGATACTAGTTCAACTTTATCTCTTTCAAAGCAAGTTACTATAAAGCCTGGACCCGACTAGATACTAGTTCAACTTTATCTCATTTCAAGCAAGTTACTACGAAGCCTGGACCCGACCAGATACTAGTTCAACTTCATCCCATCCAAACAAATTTCTGTGAAACCTGGACCCGACTAGATAATAGTTTATTCAATTGCTGAAACCTGGACCCTACCAGATAACAGTTTGAGTTGCTGAAACTTGGACCCGGCCAGATACCAGTTAACCTCAAGATCGAATTGCTGAAACCTGGACCCGACCAGATAACAGTAAATCTCAATTTTAAGTTATTAAAGCCTGGACCCGACCAGATAATAGTTTAACTTCTTTAAATCATTAACAAAACTCCTCTTCCCCAGTAGAGTTTACCACTATCCCCAGTGAGTTACTGTGAAGCCTGGAATCCGACCAGATAATAGTTAACTTTATTCCCCCAGTAAGTTGTTGCGAAGCCTGGATCCCGACCAGATAACAGCTAACTCCCAGTCGAGAGTTAATTCCCAAGTAGAGTAATGGACAACAAAAACTCCTAAACTTTATTCCCCTAAACAGATATCAACATTCCTTGCAGAACTTCCTTAAGCAAAGAGCCGAAGTCAATATTCCCAACAGAGTTATCCTCAACAAAACAAGAATCCCCAGCGGAAGAATTCTAAAATAAAGTTCGAAGATACACATACTATTCATCTCCAACAAGCAGTCTGGGATTTGACTTCCCTAAAGCTCCCCAACATTTGTCAAAGACGCACTTCAATAAAACATATCACATTCATACATTATATCACATACATGATCTCATTTATTTTGAGAACATCATTACACCATGCATACATCTGCATACAACTAACCCTCTTCCTTACAGGGAAATTTAATCGAATCAAAGACCTCTTCTGGTTAGATTCATTTCTTCCAGTTAAAGACATGCAATCAACAAACCTCTTCTGGTTAGGATAATTTCCCCAATGAAGTCACCAAACAACATACCTCTTCTGTCACTATGGATGGCATCTATAAGCCCATCTCCCACAACTCTTAATAATTTCTCCAAATGGCATATCTAAGCCTATTCCTGATGCAATCAGCACATCATCGAGTGCAAATTTCTAGGCACTCTAGTGTTTAATCATTTTCACCTTCAAGTCACGAATGGAGAATCCGCCAATCTAACTCTTCAGGTTTAAGAAGATTGAACAAGGGAAGTTGTTGTACCCCAAAATTTTCCCTCTCTTTTCTCAATACATTTCTCACAAAGATCTTCAAAAGCTCAAGCTTGCACAATTATTGACTAGGTCAAGCCAGCTCGCAACGCTGATGCATCAAATTAGGGTTTAAGTTTTCATAAGGACAATTGGACTTTTAATGCCTAAAAAGACTTTCATGGATCATTATGGACCTCCAAGAATGCTCATGATAAGTTTCAAGCCTTGGATCACCAAAATTGCTCAGTCAATTGATCAGATGGCCTAAATTCATATGTATTGATGAAAAAGTCAACTATAGCACCAAAAGTCAAACTTTGACTTTTTGGTCAACATTAAGTTTCAAAGATCACAATTCATAAAGATATTGAAAAATATCAAGCTTGATCATCAAAAAGTCAAGAAATTGAAAGGTCAATTTGAAAAGTCAAACTTTTCAAGACTTAGAAATTTTTCTAAGTGTTTTGCACATGTTTATTTCATAACTTCATACCAAATTTTCATCATGATGCAAGAGGATTCAAGGAAAACTTACAACATGAAAGTTGTAGATATCAATGATATCTAAAACATTGTAGGGTAATACTTTTCTAGAAATACTTGGATTTTAAGTTATAAACACTTAGAGAAATTTTCAATAGATTTTGGTCAGGATTTTACCCCAACTTCTTGGCATTTTTCACATAGTTACAAGATGATTTTGTCAAAATAGCCAACATGAAAGTTATATAGGATGTTTCAAGCTTTCCAAAACATCAAAGAGCATGAATTTATCATATTTGATCTAGGAGATTCAAGGGCATGAAGTTGGGCATCCATTCTTGAATTGCAAGTCATTTTAGTGAAGAACACATAACAAAACCCTTATGCTATGCTGCATAATCTTGTGTTGCAGGCCTTATTACTTGCCAATATCTCCATAATTTAATGCTAAAACTCACTCTTGAGCTATTACCCAAGTGTTTGAGCCATTGTCAAAAATATCTTTCCATTTATGGCATAAAGTTACCATTGTTATTCTTGAAAAGCAAACTTTTTGGTACAAATTTGTCTTGAGCCCATACTTTGTTTGCTTCTGATTTTTCTCCACCATAAATCATGGAAAGCAACCCCTCTAAACTAGCAGCTTTGGTACCTCATCTTGGGATTATGGAGTACTTGACATAGTTTCATTTTTGCAATCCAACCAAACCATAACATGCTGTCTTGCAAACCTAATAAGCTCATATACACAAACCTCTTGCCTATAAATAGAAGAAGAATTTGAAAGAGAAAGAAGTCAGAAAAATAGAGAGCTTCTTTTATGTTGAAAATCCTCAAACCCCCTTTTACTCTAAAAATCATAACAGTCCAAAAAATTCTCACTCTTAAGCTTTGAAATCCAAATCCTAGAACGCTACATACTTTGAAAGTTCTGTCCAAACATCTAAGCACCCCACATACACCATATAAAAGTTTTCCAAATGCAAGAACAAGCTTCTGTAACACCTCTGCTTTTCCAAGTTCAAGAATACTCAAGGCAGTTGTAGCAACTGGTTTTAAATCACAGTCGCCACTATTAGTTTTTATCCTAGGGAAGGGAACCTAACAGAAAACCCTAATTCGCGGACAAAGATTCTAGGTTTCGGACTCGATTAGATGAAAGGAAGGTGTTAGGCACCTTTCACCCACCTTGTCCACAAGGATATTAAGCTCTAGGTTTAGGTTTGGGGTAAACTGGATTTTAAGTTTTAATTAGAAAGAGTTTAATTTTTTTATAAGGGAAAAGTGTTTTAATTTTTAACAGGGGAAAGGGTTTAAATATTTTTATAGGGGTACTCGCTATGATTTTTGATCGTATGCCTACGTATCCTCTTATGAGGAATCAGAGTCCCAATTCGTAGTTCATATGGGTTGGTGTTTTTTAGGGGTTCACAAACATATTTTGAATCACTTCGCACTCAGTCAGGAGTAGTGATTGCGGAGATTTTGACTGAGTGCGTAGTAAGTCAAAACTAGTTTGAAACCCTTTTGTAAAAAGACAGTTGATTAGTTTAGTTTATTGCGAAAATAGTTTGAGATTGGTTTGTATTTTTTAATCGTATTATTTGCGAAGATCTTGATTAATGAATGATTAGAGAAAAAATTAATGCAAATAATATATAAAATAATATATGCAATTGTGATATAAAATGATTTAATTGATAATATAATAGTAATATTTAAATAGTAAATAAAATATATTAATAATAACATTTACATAAAAAGGATTATAAATAATAAATGATAATTATAAATAATGATAAAAATTAGATAATTATAACAATATATAATAATATTATCAAAATATAATAATAATATAAAATCACTATTTGATAATAATGATAATTAATGTAAATAAAAATATATATATGTATATTTATAAAAAAATTATAAATAATAATTAAATTATAAAAATAAATTAAATTCAAGGGGGGGGGGGTGTAAATTCTAATTAACGAGTAAACAGGGAGGTGTCTTTAGGAGGCTGGATTACGTGGGCGAGGGTGTATGGAAAATAAGGTAGGACTAGGCCTACGGCCGTCCGATCATGATTTCACGGAGGATAACGAGGGAGTATGATAATTATTGTGAGCCAGCACGCATGGAATTGAAACGAATTACATTTTATTTTTATTCATTTACATTGTTTTGTTGTTACAGAAAACTCCACTTATTCATCTTCCTCTCTCTCATAAACACAAACCCTTTCACTCTCTCTCACGTTAACCCTAATTCCCAAACCACCACCGGCGGCGCTCTACCAAAACCCCAACACGAATCCGACCCCCAAAACCCCCTAAATCCCAAAAATAACAACAAATCAACCAAATAAAAATGCTAAGTCCAGTTACCTTTTCGCGATTTTGCTTGCTCTCTGCCTTTGAACGTTCTAGATTTAGTATTGATCCCTTCTCTGCTTCACTTTTGCAGGTTACGGTGGAGCTTGAAGGTGGTGCGACGACGGATCAACGGAGATTATTATATAAGATAATGAAACCTCAATCGTCCTTATCTCGAATATTCAACCAATAACAAGGTTATTTGCTCTTCAGTGTTCTTCACGCAAGCCCATCTCTGTTCTTTTCTTTTTCGTCTTCTCTGTATCCTCCCCTGTATTAACCTTTTTTCTCTGTATTTTTTTATTCCCTTGTTTTTGTTTTTTCTGCCAATATATATAGGGATAGGAATTTAGGGTTTGTGAGAATTAGCATAGATCGGAGATTATATTTGCTATTAGAATTAATTTTAGGTATTGTTAATTGATTGAGAAAATATTGTAATTGATATAGTATTGATTGCGATTTGTACTGGTATTGTAATTGATTCTGTTGCTAGATTTGTTTTGTAATGGAGATTGATTATGTAATATTTTAATTGAAGATTTGATTTTTTTAGTGAATTTTTAGACACTTTTTGATGAAAAATGCATAAAATAAAATAAATATTATTATTAAAGATTACCTAAAATAATAAAACAAAAATAATATTTAAATAATACAAAACATGATTTTTTGGAAGATTTGAATGTAATTTGAAATTAAAATGAAATTAACAAAAATAGAATAAAATAAATCATCAATCCAAATAATTAAAACCCAAAAAAAAATCAAATTTTTGGATTTATAATTATTGTAACCAATTAAATTGATTCTCTCCTAAAATAAATATTACTACCTAAAATACAAAAGATAATAAAATACTTTTAAATCTTTTTGTATTTTAGATTTTTTGGTTATTTTTAGAATAAAAAGTGAAAAAAATAAAAATAACTATTTTTTAAAAATTCATTAATTAAAAATACGAAATTTAATATTTAAATATTTAAAAAATGATTTTTTTAATGATTTTTATAAATGGAAATAAAATTAATAACAATAAACAAATAAATATAAAAAATGTTAAAAAGTGCACCATGAGAGATTCGAACTCGCGACTTTATGCTTTCAAGCTATGTTTCCGTACCAATTATGTTATGTTATTTGTTTAAAATAAGAAGCCAATTGAAAGTATATGAAGACGAGCAACTATTTGCTATTTTAAAAATACAAATAATTATTATATTTTTACACAGACTTGAAAGCGAATATTTATTAAAAACCCCAAAATATTAATGCAATTAAACCAAAGGAATTTTACCCTGTAAAACCCAAGTTCGAAAATAACTTTGACGGTAGCACTAAGGCAGGAAAATTTGGGGTATGACAGTTGCCCCTATTTAATATCTCTTCGATTGAATAGCGCGAGAATGTGTAGGTCTTTATTCATTCGAATCATAGGTTTATTAAATAATAGAATACCCTAAAATTTGACCAATGGTTGGCTAGATAGGGTTATGCTGATATAGCGTACCCCTAAGAGTTGGCTAGATAGAGTTACGCTGATATAGCATACCCCCAAGAGTTTTGAAGAGAATAGGAAAAGTTGATGATGTATCGCTTACCAGGATTTAAATAAAGATGAGGACGATGATTTTGAGCTTGAGAGAGCAACCTTGTATGTCTTGGTTTTGCTTTAGCTTATTCATCCATTTGGAGTATGAATACAACGATAATTGACGATACATGGCTGATTGAAGACTGAGGCCATGGGTTATGTTCACGAATCGCTGCATGACGTCTGAGGCGATTGGCTATATTTTTTGTTTTTCGAGCATCACTGCATGAAGTCTGAGGCAATGATTAGTGTCGCGAAATAAAGAAATACATTGTTGTATGATGTTTTTAGAAAATGAGCTTAGGTTCATAAATCGTTGCGTGAAGCCTGAGGCGATAAGCTAGATTTTGGTTTTCTTTCGAGCATCACTGTGTGAAGTCTGAGGCGATGGTCTGCTTTTGGGATAAAGAAGCACATTGTTGCATGAAGACTGAGGAAATGGGTTAGGTTTGCAAATCGCTGCGTGATGTCTGAGGCGATGGGCTGGAGTTTTGTTTTCTTTCGAGCATTACTGCGTGAAGTCTGAGGCGATGATCTGTGTTATGGGATAAAGAAACACATTGCTGTATGAAGAATGAGGAAATGGGTTAGGTTTGCAAATCGCTGTGTGAAGTCTGAGACGATAAGCTAGATTTCGTTTTCGGACATTGTTGCATGAGGTCTGAGGCGATAGGATGGATTTTATGGAATGAAGAAACAAATTACTGCATGAAGTCTGATGCAATGGGTTAGGTTCACAAATTAATGCGTGAAGTCTGATGTAATAAGCTAAATTTGGTTTCGAACATCGCTGCATGAAGTCTGAGACGATGATCTGTGTCGTAGAATAAGAAACACACTACTGCACGAAGTCTGAGGCAATGGGTTAAATTCCTAAAGCACTGCATGAAGTCTGATGTGATAAGCTAAATTTGTTGTTTCGAACATCGCTGCATGAAGTCTGAGACGATGGTCTGGAGTTTAGAACACATTGCTGCATGAAGTCCGAAGCGATGATCTGTGTTATGGGATAAAAAAATACATTGATGCATGAAGACTGAGGCAATGGGTTAGGTTTGCAAATCGCTGCATGAAGTCTGAGACGATAAGATAGATTTGGTTTTCGGACATCGATGTATGAAGTCTGAGGAAATGGATTAGGTTTGCAAATCGCTGCATGAACTCTGAGGCGATAAGCTAGGTTTTGCAAAAACATTGCGGCTTAGAGGCAATGTAATGAGTTTGGAGAATGCATTGTGGCTTAGAGGCAATGTGTTGGCTTGGATAATACATTGCGGCTTAGAGGCAATGTGTCGAGTTTTGAGAATTCATTACGGCTAAGAGGCAATGTGTTGAGTTTTTGAGGATTCATTGCGGCTTAGAGGCAATGTGTTGAGTTTTTGAGGATGCATTGCGGCTTAGAGGAAATGCTATGGGTCTTGAGAATATGTTGCATTTTAGAGGCTACGTACGAAGTTTTGAGAATACATTGCGACTTAGAGGCAATGCGTTGAGTTTTTGAGGATGCATTGCGGCTTAGCGGCAATGCCATGGGTCTTGAGAATATGTTGCGGCTTAGAGGCAACATACTGAGTTTTGAGAATAAGTTTTGGCTTGGAGGAAATGTGTTGAGTTTTTGAGGATGTGTTGCAGCTTAGAGGCAATGTTATGGGTCTTGAGAATATGTTGCGGCTTAGAGGCAACATACTGCGTTTTGAGAATACATTGCGACTTAGAGACAATGTGTTGGCTTGGATAATAAATTACGGCTTAGAGGCAATGTGTTGAGTTTGAGGATACATTGCGGCTTAGAGGAAATGTAATGGGTTTTGAGAATATGTTGCGGCTTAGGGGAAACATACTGGGCTTGTAAGGAACTCATCACTGCGGGAAGAATTAGGTGATGGGATGAACATGTCACGGCATGAAGACTGAGGTGACGGGTTGAATCGTAGGAGGAGTATTGTGTTGGTCGACCCTTAGATAGTTGAATCGAGGGTGAGATTATTTGTCAGTTTGCTATGTGATACATGTGTATGCATGCATATGCATGCGTATTGAATGTTGTGTGTATGCGAAATGTATGATGTTTGACACTGATATGGAACCCTGAGTGTATTGAATATTTAAATGTACATGGTATGTATGCTTGAGATATGCAAAATGTGTGTATTTATGAAATGTGCGTAAGATGCGTATATGCCTTGAAATGTTATGAAGACCATTTATGGCATTCTCTCCTTTAAACCATTGGCTTAGAGCTACCAATTCCTGGAATTGTATCGTCGTAGCATTGTTGAACTTTGAACACAGTGGACAATGTTAGTAAAATTCAAACATTGATTTTGTATTGCAAGCGTAGGTGTAGACGTAGACGTAGACGTAGGTAATGGCATATGTGTAGATTTGTATGTTGAAGTGCAGGCGTAAATGTATGTATTGGCATATGTGTAGCCTTTTATGTTGTAAGCGCAGGCGTAAGCATAGACGTATGTATATAATTGGCAAGAGTACGCATGTGCATGGACGCATGTAGTGTTGCAAGCGTAGGCATAGGCGCTGACATGGACGTAGACTTTGCATATGGACGCGTAGATATATGTGTAGACTTTGTATCGTTGAGTGCAAGCATAGGCGAAGACATGTGTATATATTTTTGTGTTGCAATGCGTAAGAGTAGCCATGTGCGTGGACATGTGTATAACCCTCGTATTGTGAGCGTGGTCATATCCATGTGCGTGGACGTAGACGTGGATTTTCTTTTAATATTTTTCTAACCATATTGTTTTTTCGATGTTTTATCAAATGCTTTTATTTTGTTAATCCCCTGAAATGATTTCAAGACAATATTTACAAGTAATGATCGTAGTATTTTGTAAACAAGTCTGATAAAAGAAAAACGCAATTTGAGTTATGCAAAGAAAGAAATTGTTTTATTGATATGCCTTTGAATAGGAGAGAATATAAGATGCAATTCCTAGAAAGAGGTAATTACAGAAATTTTTTGAAACTGTAAATGGCAATGAAAAATGATAATTGCTACTGCTGTTCCCTAATATCCTTTTAATGATCTTATCTCCTTTGCTTCTGAGTTGTATGATTCAGATTTATCTCTCCCTTAGTGGTTCGTAGTAGC
Source organism: Vicia faba (assembly GCA_948472305.1). NCBI lineage: Eukaryota > Viridiplantae > Streptophyta > Magnoliopsida > Fabales > Fabaceae > Vicia > Vicia faba. The sequence goes on along the minus strand of OX451741.1, from coordinate 1,516,435,460 downwards.
AGTTCTTAGATCACATTCTTTTTGTTCTTTCTTTCTTTGTATGAAATCCCTAACTTTTTCCTGGATTGCCCTTTCGGGTTTTCAATCCACCGGGATAGTTTTTTTGTTTATATATGCCCCTAATTTTTGCCTGGATTGCCCTTTAGGGTTTTTGATCCACCGAAATTCTCCTTTTTTCCTAAGTCTCCTGTTTAAGGTTCGAGCTTAGCGAGCTTCTTATACATAGTATTTTTTACTACGTCTGAACTTGCCGGGTGCGGTAATTCTTCCCCATCCATTATTGTGGGGGGTAAGACCACCACCAGAGAGTGTTGTTTTGACTACTTATGAACCTTCGTAATTGGGTGTCCATTTACCATGCGAGTCACAGCGAGGTATCAAAATCTTCTTGAGTACTAGACCATGTCGTGGTTCATCTTGCACAGTATACCGTTACTTTGAAAGAATTCCGCGGATAATTCTCGTAGGGTTTGTTTACCGATGCTAGAGGCATTTCTGGGATGCCGTGAAGCCAAGGCTTATTATATTGTCGTTTTTTAATAGCAAGGCCATGTTTGGGCTCTTCGAAGCGTTTGCTTGTGATGTGCGATTTGTGGTTAGACCAAGTTACTTTGAACATAGACGATATAGTTGCCAGGGCGTTTGTCATTTGATTTCCTTTTCGTGGGATGTGACTGAAAGTGATCTTTGCGAATTCCCCAGTCAGTTTTCAAAACATGATCGCGATATGGAATCGGTTTTGGATGTTTAGTATCCCCATTTTCCGTTGACTTGGTATATGGATCGTGAGCGCTCTTTAGAGAAGCCAAAACTGCCCCTATATTGTACCCCAGTGTATTTGAAGCCTCGTCGAACGTGCATGTCCAAATTGCCCCTGGCTCGGGTCCTTTGTCAAGTCCTGGTATTTCGTAGCTTATTTTTACAGCAATGTCTGTATTTGGCCTTGGCCTGTTTCCGTAGATATTTGCAATAACTTGATCAACTTCTTTGTGGCTCCGCTCTAACATTTCCCCCTAGCTTGGTTTCTTTCGGGTCTTCCCATGTGCTCAGATTGATGGCCTTAACAGCCTCTTGATATGGTTGCGTATTATTAGCTTTTCTTTTTATTTCCCTCACCATTTTCTCAGAGAGTTTAAGATCTTTATCATCTTCCTCTTTAGCTTGGTTTATAGGAGCATTAAAATTATATCGGATCGCAGCAGTAGCATTATCGGTGGTTTTAGGCATGAATTTGCACCTTTATCATGTTTTGGTGCAGATTTAGTATATGAATATTTGAAAATGCATATGCAGAGAAAGTATTGACATTTTTTTAATTTAAGATATAAATGAAAGAGAAAGAAAGGGATCTTGATTAAAAATAAAACATAACTTTTATTAATCATTAATATTGTCTGAAACAAAGCAGGGAAACCCTTACAAGAAACCCCTATGCCCCGGGCTTGACATAGGTTTTTCCGAAAACAAGAAAAATTAATTAAGAAAGAAAAAGATCTCAGGAATCTCCATGGCAGTCCATCGTTTGATTTTTTTCCCTAGGGCACATTCTTGGATGAATTAATTTGCCCCTTTGGTGTTGACTTAACTGAATGTTTTTGCCCCATGTCTATCATGCACTACTCCATTGTTGAAAAAGTCTCTTGGATCAGAGGAAAATGTGCTTCGCCCATCAGAGCAGCTTTATATTTTTATTCAGGGTATTGTCTGAACTGGACTATCCCCTGGTCTCCTAGCCTTTGTAGAGCTCTTTTGAAAGCTTCAATGTGTTCTAGAGGGAGTCCATATTCCAACCGATATTATTTCAGCGAGTTTATTGGGGTCTTTGCTTGTCTACTTTCCCCAGAGTCAGTGACTACTTCGATTGCATTTATTGTTAGCCCATCGTGTGATGGTGTAGGGTCTGATGCGATGTTGGGCTTCTCGAAAGTGATGTCTTTGGAATCCAGTAAGTCCTGCACCCTGTGCTTGAAAGGCCAACATTAATCTAGGGTATGTCCAAGAGAATTAGCATGATACTCCCATCTGGCATTGGAATCGTATCTTTGTAGGAGTGGCCCGACTGGAGGGGCTAGAAGCTTGATTTTAACTAAGGATGCCTTAACTAGCTGTTGCAATAACTGGCTAGGTGGCATAGGGAGTGGATCAAATTTCCTGGGTGGCCTTCTGCCTTGCTACTTCCCTAGGGGGATCACTAATGGTTGTTGAACCCTGGATTGTGGTGCTACAACATTAATCTCTCCCTCATTTCCTTTGGTGAAGTTTGAAGCAGGCCACTTTGAATTGTAGGGAGCATTTGATGGTCCCCCTGATATCTTCTAACTTTTTATCCCAGTTTCAATTCTTTCTCCGATGGTTACTAGGTCTGAGAACCCCGAAGAGATACTTCCAACCCATCATATCATAATACAACCCGTGCAAAGTTCCCATGAAGGTGTCTACTAACTCCTTCTCTAATAATGGTGGTTGCACACGGGATGCCAATTCCCTCCATCTCTGAGCATACTCCTTGAAGGAATCTTCTTTCTTCTGGGACAAATTCTGGAGTTGCATGCAGGTAGGCGCCATGTCCAGGTTATATTTTTAATGCATTAGGAAAGCATTAGCAAGATCTGCCCAGGGTCGAATATGCGTTCGCTCCAATTGCATATACCAGTCTGAAGATGCCCCACTAAGGCTATCTTGAAAATAGTGAATCATCAGCTTCTAATCGTGGGCATGGGCATGCATCTTCCTGCAATACATACGAAGATGATTTCTTGGACAAGTGAGCCCCTTGTATTTTTCGAAGTCAGGTACTTTGAACTTTGGTGGAATCACCACATCAGGAACTAGGCCCATTTCGAGAGCGTCTACTTTGAAAGCGTTTAAACCCTCCATAACTTTTAATCTTTCTTCCAGGGCTTTGTAGTGATTCATCACTAATGGATTATTAACAAAATGAGTACCAGTTGTCTTTGAGGGCACTTGGTTGGCATCCTCTGGGTCGTGGTCTCTGTATTGCAGGTCCAAGTAATTGTCTGCATCAATTGTCGGAATCTGTAGGGTACGAGATGCCCCTGCTTTTGGCGGCAGTGGGACAAACCCTTCAGTTCCAGCTTCTTGTTAGACCATGATGGATTTCTAGGGTCCTGCCTCTGACTTTTTCCTTAGTTGGTGACTGCTTGATGCACCAATAGTCTGGGCTACTTCCTCGAAAGCTACCCTGGGAATTTGGTCTTGCCTGTCAACAATGTTCTTTAAATCCAGAAGAACTTGACTCAAATCTCCTTTCATTGAACTTATGTCACCCTTTACTTGGTCGAGATCCTCTTTGAATGCAGCCCGAGTTTCCTTGATTTTCTCCATTGATTTTTGTTGATAAGCCCTGGTTTGGTACAGAGGCCAAGGAGGTTGCGATCTTCTTCTACCAATGGTTCAGCTGGAGAGATGTGTGTGGAAAAATGAGTTTTGACATGATATGTGGGTGTTCAAAAATGCATACATGCGAATGAACGTGTATGAATATGAAATGGTTACTGTTTTAAATGTCTTATTTCGCTTGGTACATGCTTGTCCTTTATTATTTTAGTTGGCGACGATCTTTAAAATAGATACGCAAACGGTGTGTGGAAACAAAATGCCTTTATTGAAAGTAACGTAATTCAGATATTGAAAAATATTACAATCTTAAGCCAAAACTTTATTTGAATGAAATCATGAAAAAAGGAAATAAGTCTTATAAGCGCGCCTGTAGATATCTACTCTTGAAACCATCCACTGTTGCTGGACAAAACTTGAGAAAGTCTTCAGCATGTTATTTCCCTTTTGTGGCCTTGATTTTTAGATATGTTCGACGCACTGACGCAAACAAGTTGTTTCCTTCGGTATACATTTTTTTAAAGACAATCGCCGAGATCTTGATTTATTTTTTTTGTACCCCGTAAATAAGACAAAGAAACGGGTGACGAATATATGATGAATGTATGATGAAAACATGAAATATATGAATGCATGGGTGTAAGGTTGAGTGACAAGACTTTTTTTAATAATTACCCTTATAAGGTAGGTTCCTTTGTCTTGACCTACAGTTGATCTACCCTCCCAAAAGGTGGATTCCTTAAGGGTGCCATGAATAACACCAGAGGAGAAAGGCACAAGGGCCTCCCTTAGGTGGAGCCTCTTTATAGATCGAAACTTTCGTCTCAAAGTCGTGAAAGGTCTCGTCATGAGATTTTAGGTTAAGGCCATTACAAAGAGTCATGGGTGACCTTCCAAAGTCCTACTTGTCAAGAGGATATCTCTCGATAATTATTCCTTTTTCGGAAGTTTGCCGACTCTAGGCAAAGTCGTCACATAAACTCGCAGGGATGATGTACCCCCTAAGCTAATAGACGAACCTTCTTTCTAAGGGTTATATTGGAAATATTTTTGAGATAAAAAAAATCCCGCAACGCAATAAATATATGACGATAAGAGAAATTGACAGTAAATAAATGCGATAAAGTAGATAAATGCAATAAATAAATAAAGAAAAAAATAGAAACCCAAAAATACCTAAACCTAGGGTTAAGGAGAGTCCCCAGCAGAGTCACCAGCTATAGCAACTGGTTTTTAAATCAGAGTCGCCACTATTAGTTTTTATCCTAGGGAAGGGAACCTACCAGGAAACCCTAATTCACGGACAGAGATTCTAGGTTTCGGACTTGATTAGACGAAAGGAAGGTGTTAGGCACCTTTCATCCACATTGTTCACAAGGATATTAAGCTCTAGCTTTAGGTTTGGGGTAAACTGGATTTTAAGTTTTAATTAGAAAAAGTTTAATTATTTTATAAGGGAAAAGTGTTTTAATTTTTAACAGGAGAAAAGGTTTAAATATTTTTATAGGGGAACTCGCTAAGATTTTTGATCGTATGCCTACATATCCTCTTATGAAGAATCAGAGTCCCAATTCGTAGTTAGTATGGTTTGGTGTTTTTCAGGGGGTCGCAAACATATTTGAATCACTTTGCACTCGGTCGGGAGTAGCGATTGCAGAGATTTTTTTATTGAGTGCGTACTAAGTCAAAACTAGTTTGAAACCCTTTTGCAAAAAGACATTTGATTAGTTTAGTTTATTGTGAAAATAGTTTGAGATTGGTTTGTATTTTTTAATCATATTATTTACGAAATCTTGATTAATGCATGATTAGAGAAAAAATTAACGCAAATAATATATAAAGTAATATATGCAATTGTGATATAAAATGATTTATTTGATAATATAATAGTAATATTTAAATAGTAAATAAAATATATGAATAATAACATTTACATAAAAATGGATTATAAATAATAAATGATAATTATAAATAATGATAAAAATTAGATAATTATAACAATATATAATAATAATATCAAAATATAATAATAATAATATAAAATCACTATTTGATAATAATAATAATTATTGTAAATAAAAATATATATATGTATATTTATAAAAAAAATTAGAAATAATAATTGAATTATAAAAATAAATTAAATTCAAGGGGGGGGTGTAAATTCTAATTAACGAGTAAACATGGAGGTGTCTTTAGGAGGCTGGATTACGTGGGCGAGGGTGTATGGAAAATAAGGTAGGACTTAGCCTACGACCATCCGATCACGATCACGTGGAGGATAACAAGGGAGTATGATAATTATTGTGAGCCAGCGCGCATGGAATTGAAACAAATTATATTTTGTTTTTATTCATTTACATTGTTTTGTCGTTACAGAAAACTCCACTTATTCATCTTCCTCTCTCTCGTACACACAAACCCTTTCACTCTCTCTCACTTTAACCCTAATTCCCAAACCACCACCGGCGACACTCTACTAAAACTCCAACACGAATCCGACCTCCAAAACCCCCTAAATCGCAAAAATAACAACAAATCAACCAACTAAAAACGCTAAGTCCAGTTACCCTTTCGCGATTTCGCTTGCTCTCTGCCTTTGAATGTTCTGGATTTAGTATTGATCCCTGCTCTCTTTCGCTTTTGCAGGTTACAGTGGAGCTTGAAGGTGGTGCAGCGACGGATCAACAGAGATTATGGTTTAAGATAATGAAACCCCAATCGTCCTTCTCTCGGATCTTCAACCAACAACAAGGTTATATGCTCTTCGGTGTTCTTCACGCAAGCCCTTCTCCGTTCTTTTCTTTTTCGTCTTCTCTGCATCCTCCCCCGTATTAAGCTTTTTTCTCTGTATTTTTTGATTCCCTTGTTTTTGTTCTTTCTGCCAATATATATAGGGATATAAATTTAGGGCTTGTGAGAATTAGCATAGATTAGGGATTAGATTTGCTGTTAGAATTAATTTTAGGGATTGCTAATTGATTGAGACAATATTGTAATTGATATAGTATTGATTGAGATTTGTACTTGTATTATAATTGATTTTGTTGCTAGATTTGTTTTGTAATGAAGATTGATTCTGTAATATTTTAATTAAAGATTTGATTTTTTTAGTGAATTTTTAGACATTTTTTGATGAAAAATGCATAAAATAAATTAAATATTATTATTAAAAATGACCTAAAATAAAAAACAAAAATAATATTTAAATAATAAAAAACATGATTTTTGGGAAGATTTGAATGTAATTTGAAGTTGAAATGAAATTAACAAAAATAGAATAAAATAAATCACCAATCCAAATAATTAAAACCCAAAAAGAAATCAAAATTTTGGATTTATAATTATTGTAATCAATTACATTGATTCTCTCCTAAAATAAATATTACTACCTGAAATACAAAAGATAATAAAATACTTTTAAATCTTTTTGTATTTTAGATTTTTTGGTTATTTTTAGAATAAAAAGTGGAAAAAAATAAAAATAACTATTTTTTAAAAATTCATTAATTAAAAATACGAAATTTAATATTTAAATATTTAAAAAATAATTTTTTAATGATTTTTATAAATGGAAATAAAATTAATAACAATAAACAAAGAAATATAAAAAATGTTAAAAAGTGCACCATGAGAGATTCAAACTCGCGACTTTATGCTTTTAAACTATGTTTCCTTACCAATTGTGCTATGTTATTTTTTTGAAATAAGAAGCCAATTGAAAGTATATGAAGACAATCAATTATTTGCTATTTTAAAAATACAAATAATTATTATATTTTTACACAGACTTGAAAGCGAATATTTATTAAAAACCCCTAATATTAATGCAATTAAACCAAAGGAATTTTACCCTGTAAAACCCAAGTTCAAAAATAACTTTGACAGTAGCACTAAGGCGGATAAATTTGGGGTATGATAGCAGCAACTCAAGCTCAAAACACAAATTCCAGCTTCAAGGTAAGTCTCCTTGACTTTAAACCCTTCATTTCAAGCATCATTAGTTGATTCATCTTTGAAGATAAATTGTAATAATCATTCCCTTTGAAGCTAACCTTTGTTTGTCTTCTATTCTTGTCATTTATGTGTTGAAAACTAACCCCTGCATGCAGAAAAACAATGATAGAGAGAAAAAATTACAGTATGAGTCGACACATACTTGCATGAGTCGACACATATTAGTGGAAAAACAGGCTATGAGTCGACACAAAGCCTCATGAGTCGACACATACTGCTATAACAGGCACAAAACAAAAAGAAAAAAGGCACATGAGTCGACACAAAACACGTATGAGTCGACACATACAGGGTATGAGTCGAAACGTACCATTATGCACTGACTCATACTGAGTTGATTTGGAAATACAGGGGCAAGGGAAGGTTATGTAGCAATGCAAAAGAGCACATGTCGACACATAATGTTCAAAAATGCAATTTTCCTTCCTTTTCCTCTATTTTTACATATTTTACATATTTTCTTCATTGCTATTCAATATGGTTGTAATATTTAAGCTCCTATTCCATACCCATTCATAAATTGTATCCACATTCCCCTATTGATGTAATAGCGTAGGATTTTATTTCCGCAAATTTATCGTTTCCATATAATTGTTAGTAATTAGGGTGTGTATGGCAAGATAAAATCAACGCTTAGAAAAACCCTAATCTCAAGACAAAAATGCATGCAATCAAACACACTTTTCACACTTGCACCTCTAGGGTTAACTCCACTTGTTGCCTTAAAAAATGGTCATGATATGCATGTGAGACATCTTAGCCAAAACAAATCAAAAATACAATATCAAAGTCCCTCGATGACGGTACGAATGTTTCCTTACAAATGATCTTAGTCCCGTAAGAAAAATGCTAAGATATGTCACAACATTGCTATTCATGACTATACGATGACCCACGCCCGTCCCTTTATATCCAAAGATAGAGCTTTTTACCAATCCATGGTAAGATAGAAATATCAAAGGAAGAGAGAAATGAACAAAAGAATTTTGAGTAGGTAGAATGTTCTTAGTTGCTTGCTCACAATCCATCTTCAAAAACAAACATCTTTTAAAACACAACAAACACTTTCAAAAAACATGAAATATTTTCAAAGAGTCCAACACTTTGCATGCATTCTTATAGAGACGAGAATCATTACAAAGTTTTCCTAAATGAAGGTGCTTTTCAAAAATACTTTCAAAACCCACCACAAACACATTTCAGACAAAGCAATTTCAAAAGTGATCTAACAAGAAACTAAGAGGCCATCGATAATTATGGATGAAAAGGGTGCTAACACCTTCCCTTTTCATAACCTACCCCCCGAACTCAAGAAAATATCTCAAATGTATTTCATGTTCTTTTCACCCTTTCCTTATTGGATAAAAGAAAAGTCAGTGGTGACTCTTGCTATCCGCAACAATTGCGATCAAACGTAAAACACCCAAGTCAGTTCTCCCACCGTATTACAGATTCCAAGAGTGATGAAGGAATATTCATGGGTTACTCTACAAAGAGAAGAGCATACATAGTTTTTAACACCAGAACCAAAGTTATGATGGAGTCAATAAATATTAATATTGATGATAGAGGATGGAATGTTGAAGAAGATGTCTCCGAAAATGTTGGAACATCTTTGCCTAATAGTCCAACTAAATAAAATGACACAAGTATTGATTCTAATCCTCCTAAAGAAGATCCCCATCCTAGTCACCTCAATAAAGGACCTTCAATTAGATGTCAGAAAGATCACCCTAAGGAGCTTATCTAATGAGATCCAAACAAAGGAGTTACTACCAGATAAGGAGAAGGGATTTCAAACTCTTGATTTGTATAAAACATTAAGCCTAAGAATGTCAAAGAGGCCCTAACTGATGAGTTCTGGATTAATGCCATGCAAGAGGAGCTGGAACAATTCAGTAGGAACGAAGTTTGGGATCTGGTTCCAAGACCTGGAGGGACAAATGTGATTGGCACTAAATGGGTATACAAGAATAAATCTGATGAAAGAGGGGTAGTCACTAGAAATAAGAAAAGGTTAGTTGCACAAGGATACACTCAAATTAAAGGAGTGGACTTTGATGAAACCTTTTCTCCTGTGGCTATACTTTAATCAATTAAACTACTGTTGGGAGTTGCATGCATTTTGAAATTTAAATTGTTTCAAATGGATGTAAAGAGTGCCTTCTTGAATGGGTACCTGAATGAAGAAGTTTTTGTTGAACAACCAAAAGGATTTATTGATCCAAGTTTTCCTAAACATGTTTATAAACTGAAGAAAGCTATGTATGGATTGAAGCAAGCTCCAAGAGCTTGGTATGAGAGACTGACAGAATTCCTTGGGGAGAATGGATATAGGAAAGGTGGCATAGAAAAAACCTTCTTTGTCAAAGAATAAGAAGGGAAGATTATGATTGCTCAAATTTTTGTTGGTGACATTGTATTTGGTGGGATGTCTAATGAGATGGTTAAACATTTTGTCAAGCAAATGCAGTCTGAATTTGAAATGAGTCTTGTTGGTGAATTATCCTATTTTCTTGGTCTGCAAGTTAAACAAATGGAAGAATCCATATTTTTATATCAGAGCAAGTATGCCAAGAATTTAGTGAAGAAGTTTAGGATGGAGAATGTCAGTAATAAAAGAACCCCTTCTCCAACACATCTGAAGTTGACTAAAGATGAAAAAGGAGTAAGTGTAGATCAAAGTCTCTACAGAAGCATGATAGGAAGTCTTCTATATCTCACAGCTAGCAGACCAGACATTGCCTTTGCTGTAGGTGTGTGTGCAAGATATCAAGCTGATCCTAAAGTTATCCTTGCCAACCATGTGAAGAGGATTCTTAAATATGTAAATAGGACAAGTGACTATGGTATGTTGTACTCTCATGGATCAAACTCTGCCTTAACTGGTTTTTGTGATGCTGATTGGGCAGGAAGTGCTGATGATAGAAAAGGTACACCAGGAGGATGCTTCTGTTTGGGAAATAATCTCATATTATGGTTCTGCAAGAAGCAAAATTTTGTGTCTCTGTCCACTACTGAGGCTGAGTATATTGCTGCAGGAAGAAGTGGTTGTCAATTGGTTTGTGTTGTACCCCAAAATTTTCCCTCCCATATTTCTCAAGACATTTCAAGAATAACTTCCAAGTTGCTCAAGATGGCTCAAGAGTTGGACAGTCAAATCACCTCCTAAGGCAGTCAACCTCAAATTAGGGTTTTGTGTTGCATCAAGGTCCTTGCATCCAAATGGCCTCAACTTCTCCCCAATGTTCTAATATTCTCTCAAGTTCATCCATGTAAAATTTCAAGCCTTGCAGAGAAAGTTTAGTCAATCAATTGCTCAAGAGGCCTCAAAATCGACTCTGCTAGGGCAAAAGTCAACTGTGACCTATAACCAGTCAAACTTCAAGTTTTTTTTGTCAAAATTCCCATTTTAAAGGATAATTCATCATTTGATCAAGGGTTGATCATGATTCATCAAGGATTGCTCAAGATTCATCAAGATTCAAAAGTTGCTAAATTAGGGTTTTGTAGGAAAAGTCAACTCAACTTTGACCAAGCATAACTTTCTCATACTTTATGAGAAATGACCCATATAAAGCTCATTTTGAAGAGGATGCAATTTACTACAATCCATCTTCACACCCCAAGATCAAGAAATTCACTCACAAGAAGTTACAAATTTGGACATTATAGGTCATTTTTGAAAGTCAACAAAAACACCTTTTTTTCCAAAGCTTATAACTTGAGAATGGAATATCGAAATGAGATGAGACTAAAAGGGTTGTTTATAAGACATCTCAAGGTTTCTAAAAACACAAAGAACACCTCCAAAAGCTCAAAATTGAAGAAGTTATGTATGGTTGAAGTTGGGCATTTTTCCAAAATTGCCAAAAGTCAACTATCCCCAAAACTCCAATTTTTGACAAAAGGGTCCACTTTTTTCCACTTGATTTGATCTTTTCACATCACACACGTGTCCTATCTTCAGTCTTGTGCCAATTTGTTAATTTTTCTATTTTATTTTATTTTTATTGATTTAATTCATTTTTAATCAATTTAAATCAAAATAAAATCTAAATATTAATAACTTTTGATCTTTTTGATTGATACAGCTTTCAATTATCATGATGGACACAATCAAATTCGTGCCAAGCCATATCATGCACAAAATCTTGGATTTGGAAAGAAATTGGAAGCCTTTAATGGAGGAATCAAATCATATCTTAATTCATCAATACACAAGGATTCCAAGCCCAAGATTTAACCTAATACAATCCTTGTTACATATACAACATGAAGCACACAAGGACACGACCTAAGAGCTGCAGAATACACAAGACCAAAACTTAAAAAAGCTTAGAAAAATTGAAAACTGAAATCCATACTAGAGGCAAATTGAAGGCCAAAACTCAACGTGGTGTTCTTGCTTGACATCCAACGAAGCTATTGGGATCAAAATCAAGCCTTGAAACGTCCCCAATCGTGCTGTAAGTACTCATGAACATGGCCTTGTACACGAAAACATAACCTCTTGTTCTTGCATCCTTTTGCCAAAATCTTTGCATAATCATGTTAATCGGCCTATTTAGAACATTTCTACATTATTTGATTTTGTTTTCATAGCCTGTAACCCTGTACCCGAAACAAGGGTTTTTGTTCTTGTTTTTAGGCATTTTGATTTCAGGGAAAATTGGAACAAACCATGGACATCGTTGTATTCAGTGAGGAGAGACAAGCATGATGATGGTCTCATTTTTCATCTATATAGCCTAGAAACGATTTTGAGATCGAGCCATGGATTTTGTTGCAGATTCAAATCCGCAGGAAAAATAAACCAGGGATCTATGGGGAAGACGAAGGCGTGTCTCCTTCCCATTGGCCCGTTCAAATCTCGCGCCATATTTTTTTTTTATTTTTAGGCATAATTGTTTGTTTGATATATAATAATTGCTGTGTAATATAATAACAAAAAGAATAAAGTGATGCAGTGGCAAGCGCGCTAGTGGAAAGTCTCATGGGACCTGGGTTCGAATCCCAGGTCCCCCATATTGCCTATTATTATTTTTCTTCAGCAGATCCAGCGTGCTTCAGTCATTATGGTACACCATGCATCATCACTGGATCACTTGCCAGATGGCCTCCAGGCCAAATCCAAGGGCCAAGATTGAATGTCCATCCTATATTCTAGTCAACGTGCCATGGAGAATTGGAAAAGTCAACAAGGTTTGCTCACAAATGGGCCTCAAAATTGCAGATTTCACCTCCTCTTGGGCCCCACACCCCCTTGGTTTATTTTCTTTTTATTATATTTATTTATTTGTTTTATTGCTTTAATTAATTATTTTTATTAAACTAACCAATTAAATTTTTCCTCATAAAATCAGAAAACACAAAAATATTATTTTGATTAATTTCATTATTTTATTTTTGTAAATGAATACTAATTTAATTAATTTAGTGATAATTAGGTTTAACTTTTAACATATTTTGCAATAATTAAAATCAATTTAGAATATTAGGTTTTTATTAACATTAATCCATTTTCTTTTATTTCCTTAAATATAAAAAATCCAAAAAATATCTTTTTTAATTAATTCATTAATTAATTTAATAATTAGCTTAGGTTTAATTCCATTTAATTCAAAAATAACAAAAACATGCTTTCTTTCAAAAAAAGGGTCAAAACCCTAAAAAATATGCCGATTTAATTTTCTCGCACGTGATCCATATTTCCATATTGATGTAATTACTTCCGGAATGTAATAGCTTTTAATTAGGACTTTTATTTATCGCTTTATTTTACTTTCCGCAATTTAAATTAAAGGGTTTGTTTTTGGCGATGTAAATACCCGACGCCTTGTAATAGTTTAGATTTAATTTCCGCGAATTTAAATTCCGCAACTATACACTGTTAGATGCTTGATAATAGGGAATGCATGACAAGATCAAATGTATGAACTTAAAATCAACATAGCTCACCCATAACATGTACAAAGATAAATAACTAAAAAACAATACACTCGCACATGCGCACTCTTAGGGTACACATCACTTGGTTGCCTTCGAAAGTGGTCATTGAGTATAGGAAGTTTTAGAGGTCGCCCTCTTGTCCAAAGATCATAAGTTGCCTCAAAACGGTTGCCTCGGATAAAATGATCTAAGACATTAGGGTTACCGCTAATGCGTCCTAACATTGCTTTAGTGACCACACGTCCCTTAATCGAATTGACCCTAAAGCTCCAACGACGATGCTACCTACTCATCAATAGTGCGATAGCATTGTCTAAAGGAAATTTGCACAGTTTAATTCCCTTTTCGAGTAGGTAGGTGGTTCTTAAGTACTTGCTCCTTTTAAAACAAAACAAAACTTTTCACACTTACACCCCTTTTAAACAAAAACTTCTTTCAAACCCACAAACACAAAGAAAAGCAAAATTTTGAAAACACTTTGAGCAAGTACCTAAGAGCCCGTGGATAACCACTGATAGAAAGGGTGCTAACACCTTCCCTTTTTATAATCTACCCCCCCGGACCCGAGAAACATCTCGAAAAAGGAATTTTTCTGTGCTTTTTTCCTTTCCTTGTTGGATAAAATAAAAGACGGTGGCGACCCTTGCTTACCGTGACATTTTGCGAAAACAAACGCAAAACGCGAACCAGCATTCCAAAAATAGTCAGTTCTTTCCCACCGGATCACAGAACTAGCGACTCTGTTGGGGAGGAATTATAAGTGGGGTGTACCTTAGGATTAGATCATTGTGTTTTCAATTGTTTGCGTTGTATGCTTTATATTTGTGGGCTTGTATCAGAGTTACTATAGATCCTAACCCGGATCTGGGGAACACCCTTTAGGTAAGTAGCAATAAACTGTGAGGGAACTGTACGGCGTAGACCGATACGGTTGAAGCAGTAGCTACGTTGGTGTGACACTTTAGATTGTACCGATATCCCTTGTGTTGGAACGAGGAGAATATGGGTCATCTAAGGGGTCATTAAGCACCAACTGACCTTAGAAACTTTAAATTGACCAACTTGGCCATAGAACAGTATCAATACGCTACACTCATTGAGACTAAACTCTCGCGATGATTCCGGCCACAAGAAAAGGTTGATAAACTGGAATTATCACCGATTGAGGGTAGTCAGTGATATTGAGATCCTCTAGAACCCGGTTACTATTTTTAGGACAGGTTTAAACCAACTGAACTGAAAGAGGGTAGTACCTAAGCTCCTTGCCAGCCTGAAATCTAAGGGCTCTTAGTGTGACTTGTGTGCCTTTACCATGTTTGCTATTTGTGGATACTTGTGGTGTGCTTACTATCATGACATCATAACATTGCATTCATCTGGCATAAGACTAACCCATTTCAAAGACAAGAGGGATTCATCTTTGCTCTGTTTTGTAGGTCATCATGATGCCTATGCATAGGAATACTATCTGGATTAATTTTGTCCAGGTTCCCACCTTGCTCAAAGATCTGATTGCAAAGATGCCTGATACTACTTCCTTCCTCAGAAGACATGGTTATCTTCTCAGTTTGGTCACCTCCAAATTGGACGAGCAGATGATGAGTGTTCTGGTCCAATTATATGATCCACTCTACCATTGCTTTACTTTTCAAGACTATCAGCTGGTTCCCACCTTAGAGGAGGTCTCTGAGTTTCTTGGTATCTCCATTCTGGAGCAGACCCCGTTTACTGGTTGGGAGAAGGTTCTTAGGCCCGAAGAGATTGTTTCAACCCTTCATTTGACCAAGGAAGAGGTAATGGCTAATTGGGAGACTAGAAGTGGAGCAAAGGGCTTTCTGACTAAGTTTTTGGTTGGTAAGGCTAACTATTTTTGGGTTAGCCTAGATTTCAAGACATTCGAGGATATTCTGGCCCTTCTGATATACGGCTTGGTATTGTTTCCGAATTCTGACTCCTTTGTTGATGTTAATGCGGTAAAGATCTTCATCTCTCGGAATCCGGTACCCATTATCTTGGGTGACATTCTTCATCAGCTCTATGCTCGTACTGCTCGAAAGCGGGGAACCTTGATGTGATGTGTTCCGTTATTAGCAAGGTGGTTTATTTTGCACCTTCCCAAGTCAGTGTTGAAGAATAAAGAAGGCATGGGCTGGGCTTATAGGGTTATGTCTCTTTCTCATAATGACATTATCTGGACTCTCAAGGGTATGGACGAGGTGACTGTTATTGATCGATGTGGGGAGTACCCCAATGTTCCACTATTAGGAACCCATGGAGGAATTTCTTACAACCCATGCTTAGCTCTCCGTCAGTTTGGAAGAGCCAGAAGAGAAGGACCTCACGAGCTTCTAGTGCCTAATATCATCTTTGATTTTCAAGGGGATAACGAGGAGCAACGTCGTAGATTCGTAAGGGCTTGGGATAGAGTTCACCAATCTGATCCACATGAGCTGGGCCCAAAGACTTCTCTGCCAATGGATCCATATCTCATATGGGTCCGTATCCGTGCCCAAAAGCTGGGTATGCCATATGAAGTCGTCCGGCCTGTCACTCTTAAAGTTGCTAATGAAGAAGGGGTTCTTCCAACCATTCTCCATCCTTATGTGCCCACTGACATTGGGGCACTGAAGAGATCTTGGATGCAACTGAGGGAAGAACGGGATTCCTACCGAGAAAAGTTCAACGAGCAAGAGCAAAAGATCTAGAGGTTGACTAGACAATTGGAGAACGAGCGGATTCTCAACGACTATGTCTGCACTTATAAGAAGAGACCATGGGAGCATTGATCGACCTTTGTTGATTTCCTTTCCAGTTTTTATTTACTTTTCAGTATTTCCATTCTTGTAACGCCCTAAGGGCATCAGTTGAACAATTTGAATTCCGAAGTTTAATCTAATAAAGTGTGTTTCCTTTCTTGTTTACAAATTTGAATCTCCTGATTGTGTTTGAAATCATAATCATACGCATTTCATCCCATGCACTTCATAAACAGGTACCCATTACAGGTCTCTTATCTTCTTCGTTGTTTATTTCAGCACTCATCATGTCTGCTGAGCCTTCAACTGAGCAAGCTATCAAGGCCCTCCAGGCCCAGAATTCCCAATTTCAAGAGTTGTTCATGAATCTAGCTAAGGGTCAACAAGACCTGAAGACCCTAATTCTGAAAGAGAAGAAGAAGAAGAAGAAGAAGAGGACAATCCTATTTAACAAAGGGCACCGGTTTGGAAACAGCCTTCATAATGAAGTTGATTTGACCACCTCATCTGGAGGGAAAGATAGTCAGGAAGAAAGGAGGGCTCCTAGCCCTATGGTCTCCGATAACGAGACGGACTATGATGAAGAGCAGTATCCTCCTACTGAGGATAGATACAAGTAACTGGAAGACCAGTTGAATGCTATGGAAGTTTAGAAAGTGCCTGGTCTGGACTTTGGTGACCTAGGCCTATCATCTGGGGTAGTGATTCCCCACAAATTCAAGGCACCATCCTTTGCAAAGTATGACATAGTTTCTTGTCCGAAGCTGCACCTCCAGTCATATGTGAGGAAGATTCAGCCGTACACTGCTGATAAAAACTTATAGATCCATTTCTTTCAAGATAGTCTCTCAGGGACTCAACTTGAGTGGTTCTATCAGTTAGACGGAGCCAGTATCTGCAGTTGGGAAGATTTGGCTACTACATTCTGTAGCGATAAAAAATGTAGCGGGGTAAATCGGAGATCGAACTATTAATTAATTCGTCTCACAAAAGCAAGAGTCGCCACCGCGCTTTATTATTTCCAAGGGAAAAGGGAAAAGAGCGAAATAAAACCCTAAAATATGTAATGTAAAATAATACTTTGAAAGTAATGAAAATACAAGGCGTTTTGAAAAGAGGTCTAGAGTTCGGGGGTTGGTTATACAATGGGAAGGTATTAGCACCCAATGTATCTATAGTATTCTATAGGGACCTTTTGAAATATCTGTTTATTAAAAATGTTTGTTTGATAAAAAATAAATTGTTTTGGGCCGAAAATGGGTATGGACGAGTTTTCGAAAATACGACGACCTAACGTCGAAGTTTTGACTTAAAAAGTGTGAGTTTTGAACAATTGAATATTTGGGAAAAATTATCTTAAGTTTTTTTTAACAAAATAATAAACGAAAGATGAATGAGGGTATTCGCGCTATGTGTTTGATGACATGAAGTCGACAAAAATTTGATCGATTCCCTTGGATTGGGCACAAAAAGATGAATATTCAAATATAAATACTCAAAGAATCCACAAGAATAAAAATCACAACGAAATAATTCCGAGTAAACAAAGAAACAATTACAAATAAACAATAAGGAAATCAATTGAAGAGTCAAAGAAAATTAAATGTAAAAGAGAGATATAACAAAGTTATCTAAACTAAATTAAAATTCTAAGATTACTAAATAATTCTAAACTAAATTAAAACTCTAAAAGTTATTAACTTAAATCTAATTAAAAATAATACTAAAATTACTAAATTAATCCTAAACTTAAACTAATAAAATTGGTCAAATTATTAAAATTTGTCTAATTAGAACTACACATCTATTTGATTAAATTTACTAATTAAACTAAATTAATAAAACTCTAAAAAAGCTAAAAGAAAATAAATAGAAAGAGGGGTATCAAAAATTAAAAGGGGTAGATAATAAGCAATTCGTATGGGCTAAACTGATCAAACAGAGGGGGCGAAACTAGCAGAAACGAGATGGGTTTAAGCAAGAGAAACGGGTTATGGCCCATTATAGTGAACAATGTTTAGGGTTAAACGTTTGTCTTAGTTTGGGGAAAACGGATTAGGGTTTGAGAACTTTGCAGCGGCGCCGTTCGCTTGCTCTTCGTCTTCTTCGTTCGTTCCTCCGCTTCTCTTGAGCCAAAATGTTTAGGAACCTCTTTGCCTCAAAGCTGCCAGCGCCACCAACTGCATCTCCTCCTCCCCAAAGATTGCTCGGTGATATGGTGCGAAGGTGACGATCTCGTTCTCTCAATGCGTTAGGGTTTTATGATTTTGCATGTTTACGATTTCACATTCATTTTATTCTGACTTTAGCTTTAACATTGTTGTTTCTGTCAAGGTGTACGAATTGGAAGGAAAGAAGTTATATTACCTTGACGGAGGAGGGGAATGAATGGTGGTGGAGGCGCTCAGGCGGCTGGATGGCGAGGAGGCAGTGACGTGAACTTGCTCGGACTCCTGGTTGGTGTATTCTTTGTCTTTTGATTCTTGGTTTGATGATGATTTTGAAAACCCTTATGTGATATTTTTCTTCTTCTCTGTTTGCCCTGCTACCTGCCTTGTATGATTCAGTACTTCTTTATCTTCTTCTTCTGTTGACCTTAGTTGCCTGCCTAGGATGAATATTCTCTGAGGCTTTTGAGATGATTTGATTCTTTTCTTCGTTTCTGACTTTGACTTGCTTACATGCTTAATGAGGATGGATGTGTTGCCTTGATAATTTTCTTAGTTAGCCCTATGATGAATATCTCTGAGGGCCTTTGGGATGTTTGACCCTGTGTGTTCCTGAACACGCTTTAGCTTGATGGTTTTTGGCGAAGATTTCAGGTTTGTGGCTTATGAGGTCTTGACAGTTTTAAGGTTGTTGGTTGATGGATTTACTGGTTTATGCTTCAGGCAGGTTGAAGACTTGACATGGTTAAGGTTTGTATGCTTTTTTGGTTCTTTGCAGATATTTGAATGTTGACACAGGTTTGTTTGAAAAGGTTGAGCTTGATAGGCTTGAATCAGTTTTAGGCTTAAGCCTTATGCAGGTTATGTGTTTGGATAGTTTTTTGGTTAGGCTTGATGTTGTTTGGAATGTGGCTTTCAGCAGGTTTGACCATTAAGGTTTATGCAGTGTTTGGACATGTTTATGTTTGATAGGTTCGGGCTGTTGGACAAGTGAGGTTTTAATGGTTATGGTTTTCTGAATGTTTGCAGGCTTAGAGGTTATGCTTCAGGCAGGTTCGGTTTTACTGGTTTTCAGGCCATGGTTTTATGGTTTGTGCTTCAGGCAGGCTGAGGGCTTGACATGGTTAAGATTTTGGTACAAGTTTAGGCTTGTGGTATTTTGTTTGACAGGTTATGGTTTAAGGCTTGAAACGGGTTTTTTGAAATCTGGCCTTTTCTTAAAAAGTTTGTGCTGTTATTATATCAGTTTTGCTGGCTTTTTCTCTTGATGGTTCTGGTTTTCGTTGTTTTGTCAATTTTTCCTTTGATACCTCTGCCCCCTCTACTGTTTCATTCAGTTTGTTTTGTATCTTTTTCTATGCCTCTTTATCCACTGTGTTACTGCAGTTTTGTTTTCCATCTCTTTTCTGCCTAAAGCCAAAAACTGTAAGCCCAATTCTTTTCTCTCTTCTCTCTCCTTAGTACAGCTTGAAACATTAAAATGTTATGTGTACTTTAGTTCTGAAAAAGCAAAGGCTGGGAAATGATGAAATTGGAAATATTTGGCTTACATATATGGTTTTTGAAATTCTGGCTGCAGATACTCAATGTCACGTTCAATGTTATGACACCGTATCTGACTTTCTATAAGACAGTAAATACAAAAACAGTAAAGAACACAGTCAATTGTTTACCCAGTTCAGTGTGCAACAACACCTACTCTGGGGGCTACCAAGCCAGGGAGGAAATCCACTATAAGAGATGTTAATTCAGGAATAAACCAACCAGTTTATCTCCTTCACTTAAGACCTACCCAATGCAATTTCAATCTAAGTACAACTTAAACCTGAGTTCCTACTCACTCCCCCTCAATCACAGCAGTGATACATAAAACAATTTGACTAATGAATTGATGAAGACACTCTTCAAAAACATACACTTGATTAAGCTTCACAGCTTTTTAATCAAGTAACACAACCACTCTTGCTTCACAGCTTTGAGTGATACACACACCTAACTTGACTCTACTTCACAGCTTTAGTCAAGAGACATACAAACACTCTTGCTTCAAAGCTTTGAGTGCTACACAACCCTTACAATTAAAAACCTATTCCAAGTCACTTATCACAATGATAATTGCTTGGATTACAATAGTTAAAACTATACAGCTTCTAAATGATCTTCTGTCAAAAAGGGATTGCTTTCAAAACAGCAGCCCTGTTGAATATATAGCAGCTGCAACTTGAGTTAGGGTTTCCACAAAAAGCTAGGGTTAATTCCGTTTGACCTTAAGACTAGGTCACAGGACTTTATCAACCAGGTTGGGGTTGAGCTAGGTTAACCCAAAGAAAACGTAGGATTCTGTTCTGAAAAGACTGAGTCATTTTCCTGAAAAAACTCAGAATTAACCAAACTGCAAACCTGTTAGTTCAGAACAGGATGTCTTAACATCTGTTATGACATCTAAAAACCTGTCTACTGATTTAGGAAAATGTGATCATTTTGCAAAATGCTCAGATACACACTTATAAACATCAGTACCTGTATGACAATATTTTTCTGCAAAGGTACCTAATGAATCAGTACAAACTAAACTAGAATGTTATGACATCAGTCATGACATTCACACATACACTTGGGTTTTACCAAAAAAGCAAGCCAATACCTAAACAACTACAAACTCCCCCTTTGGCAGATTTTTGGCTAAAGACCCTAAGCAATCAGAGATAGATAGCAGCAGAAAGAAATGACTGCAGAAAAATAGAATGTCTAATTAAGTAAGTACCAAAATATATCTCCCCCTCTTTAGCCACAAATGGGCCAAAGATACATGTTCATAAAAATTATACAGTCATCCAGAAAAAGTAATAAGAGCAGCAACTAAAAACTGAACACACTTCCAAACTCCACCAGGGACCAGCATCAACTCCACCAAACAGCAACTCCACCAACCTTTAAGCACTATCATCAGACTCAGAGGAGCTAGTTTCTTCAGTATTGAGATGACCTTCAGCTTCTACACCCTCTTCCCTTCTGTTTCCTTCAGCTTCCTCCTTTTCTAACCTGGCAATTAGGATTTCTAGGGTCTTTTTCCTAGCTTCCAGTTCTTTGCAGGTCTCTTTTAATACAGCTATGACATCAGATGTTTTGGACTGGGTCTTCACAGACGATGTCTCAGCTGATGTTATGACAATATCAGGAGCATGAGATCCCTGAAACAGTTTGTAGTGCAACCCAAGGGAAGGAGCTCTTTTGCACGCAGTATCTCTTGCCACCAGGATATCAGGGTATTGTGCAAGGATAATTCCACAAAGGAGGGAGGGAAAGGCAATTGGTCCTTTGACAGCATAACTACCAACATGTTTTAAAGTTTGTTCAAAAATATACCTGCCATAGTCAAAAGCAGTCTTGGTTCCCACAGCATAAATAAATCTCCCCAATCCTGTGGAGATAGTTGATTTATGGTTTGTAGGCACCCAGTTGGCTGCACCAATCTTGTGCAGGATGGAAAATTTCATGCTAAGTTTGCTGGCATTCAACTTGCCTTTCAAGGGCCAGCACTTCACTTGCCTTGCTGTGATGGTTTGACAAACTTCATTGTCGGTGACTTCCAGATCAGGACAATCTTCATTTGTTCTTCCAAGAAATTTGTTAATTTCTGATGGAGAGAAATTAACCCTTCTTCCTCTAACAAAAACACTTTCAAATTCAGCTGACCTTCCATCAGCACAATCATTAGACAAGTTAACTATGAACTCCTTGAGAAGATTTTCATAACACTTGTTAAATTTTATCACTGTCTTCATCAGTCCAGCATTCTTGATCAGGTCCATGATGTCTTTGCACTCCATGGCATCATTATTGAGTTCTCTTTCTAAAGCTATTATCTTTAAGCAAACATACTTCCATCTGTTTGCATTGTCAGGATGATGAAAAGAGATGTTGTCTGTTGGGACTTCAGGAACTCTAGCAATTTTGCTGGAGGGGAGCTTCCTTCTGATAGGAATTTCTTCAGCATCAATCTCAAACTCTGATTCCTCATCAGAATCAGAGGATTCAGGTTCTTTTCTCTTCTTTGAAATTGGTTGTCTAGCAGTATGCACCTGGGCTTTCACCTTCCCTTTGGACTGAATAGTTTTCACAGATTCTACCCCAGCCATGCCTTCAGCCTTGGATTTCTTAACAACAGGTTTATCTTTGGACACACATTTTGCATCATTCTGATTACCCTTTCTTTTCATCAATCTCCTAGCTATGCTAGGGTTTACATTGGCAATCAGATCATTATCTGAGTAATCCTCATCCACATCAATGATAGGTGGATCAGCAGTCTTTTCTGAAGGGTTCTGAATGTTGTCATTTTGTGTCACAACATTCTCAGAGACATCTACATTCTCAGAGACGTCCACATTTGGGCTTCCTGATTGATTTAAAGGGACAGAAATCCCCGGTACAAGTTGGTTTCCGCTTAGTATACTAGTAACAAGCCTAGCAATAACTTGATGAACTTGAACTGATCCTTCTCTATTTGGAACAGAAGAAGAAGGATGAGAAGGATTACCAGAGGCTGCAGCTTGAGCTCTTCCTGCATGTCTAGTTCTTAGCTTTTTGACTTTGGCGGGGTCAGTTGCCATCTCTCTGAGAGGAGTGACCTCAAGAACTTCAGATTCTATGCATGTGGTGATTGCTCTAGAGTCTTGGTCAGATGATGAAGATGATGAGGATGATGAAGTCGCCTTGGTTGAAGATGATGTCTGAGACATTTTGATTGACTTAGAGCACCAGTAGCAATTTGAGAGAAAATTTTGATTGAGAGAAGGGAACAGGTTGCAAAGTCGAGAGAGGTAGGAGGCAAAAGAGAGTCTTTTCAACTTCTTAAGTATTTTGAAAGACTTTGGAAAACATATGATTAACCCACTAAAAATAGGCTTAACAAAATTAACTCCTTCAACCCTTGTTTTAAGCAAAATTAATTGCTATAATTTCTCATGTTGGCAAATACCCAACCTGCCCCTCAAGTTTTCAAGTTTATTTCCAACAAGAGCCTTGGTAGAAGAATCAGCCAGCTGAAGCTTAATGATACCATGTTCCAGTTTAATTGACTTCTTCTCTACAAAGTCAATGTGCTTGGTCCTGCTATGCTGAATAGGGTTCATGGAAATATTGATTGTATTCAGATTGTCACAATATAATGTCACAACATCTTGTGAGACATTATACTCAGTGAGCATCTGTTTTGTCCAGATATTTTGAGAACAGTTATTCCTAGCTGCAACCATTTCAGCACAGAGTTGGGAAGGCATTCTTTTGACATGAATCATAGTTCTGGTTGATTCTTGAATGATCTTATTTTTCTTTTTGTCCACTCCATTTTGATGGAGAGTTATAGGAGAAGAGACTTCACGACTCATTTCTTCAGGGAAACAGAATTTATTAGACTTGTTGTTTCCAACATCCTTGTCATGATTACTTCTGGTTCTGACAACACATCCTTCTTCAAGTTTATTCACCACATCATAGACATGTTTCTTTTTACCAAGCCTTTCAATTT
The DNA here is from genome assembly GCA_948472305.1 of Vicia faba. Lineage (NCBI taxonomy): Eukaryota > Viridiplantae > Streptophyta > Magnoliopsida > Fabales > Fabaceae > Vicia > Vicia faba. The sequence goes on along the minus strand of OX451741.1, from coordinate 1,516,411,680 downwards.
TAAGTTCACCACAAACCCTTCTTTTATCAATCTGTAGTTTTTGAGTCCTTCTGACTGCTTCCATAGAGATAGCTCTTTTCATTCTTCTTAGATGAAGATGTCCAAGCTTATGGTGCCACAGTTTCATCTCTTTTTCTTCTTTGGTAATTGGACACATAGTGGAGTTATTAGTGTTCTCAGGCTGCCACAAGTAACAGTTATCTTTGGATCTGATTCCTTTCATTACAACTTCTAGTTTTTCATTAATTACTAGACACTCAGATTTTGAGAAGTTGACCTTGAATCCTAGATCACACAATTGACTGATACTAATGAGATTAGCAGTCAGCCCTTTTACCAGCAGTACTTCACTCAGACTTGGAACTTCAGGGCAGTCCAAATTACCAACTCCTTTGATTTCACCTTTAGCACCATCTCCAAAGGTCACATAACTAGTGTTGTGAGGTTTAACATGATTGAAAATGTTCTTTATTCCAGTCATGTGTTTAGAACACCCACTGTCAAAGTACCAGCCTTCCTTTGCAGACACTCTCAGGGAAGTGTGGGCTATCAGGGCAGTAGCCTTTTTCTTCCAGTGAGGAGTATGTGGTACCCTTTTTGACTTAGGTTTAACACCTGAGTTTTGATTAGGGTATCCATGCAATTTGAAGCAGAAGGGCTTTATGTGTCCATACCTCCCACAATGATGACATCTCCATCTTTGGTATTTTTTCTTCATATATTTCTGTTTCTGATGTTGAGAGTTATGTTGAGACATCTGCTTTGACAATTGTTTAACACGCCTGATCTTCTTGTCTGCACCAGATTTCTTAGCTTCCACAAATCCTAGTCCAGATTTGTTTCCCACATTTTGTCCAACTTGAAGAATCTTTTCCAATTTATCTGTTCCATTGGTCAGCATCTTGACAGACTTGGTCATTTGGTTCAGTTGTGAGTTCAGCAATTGAACTTCCCCTTCTAGATGACTTATGGTTTCAAGATCTGCCCTTTTTTCAGCCTCCAGCTTTATAATGAGTTTTGATTGTTTCTCATTCTGCACATAGACTTCAGCACTTCTGATACACAATTTCTTGTAGGTATCAGTCAGTTCTTCAAATGTCACTTCTTCATCACTGGTGTCACTTTCAGATGTACAAACACCAGTTAGAGCAGTAACTAGTTTGGCAGATTCTTCTTCAGAATTACTTTCTGAATCACAGTCAGACCAAGTCGCAGTCATTCCTTTCTTTTGTTTCTTAAGAAAGGTTGGACATTCAGCTCGAATATGCCCATATCCTTCACATCCATGGCATTGAATTCCTCTCCCTTGGTTTCCCTTCTCTTCTGACCTTGGTCTTCTGCTGGAACTGTCAATGTCAGAGGGAATGTTATGAACATTAGACCTTGACTTTGGATCTATTCTTTTGATGAGTTTGTTGAACTGTCTTCCAAGCATGGCTATAGCTTCTGAAATATTTTCTTCTTCATCCCCCTTGTTTTCAACATCAGTGTTGGATACAAGTGTTATGCTCTTGTTCTTCTTGTCACCATTATCAGTGATCCCCATCTCAAAAGTCTGAAGAGACCCAATAAGTTCATCCACTTTCAACTTGCTGATGTCCTGGGCTTCCTCTATGGCAGTTACCTTCATTGCAAATCTTTTAGGCAAGGATCTGAGAATCTTTCTCACCAGTTTTTCTTCTGACATCTTTTCTCCCAGTGCTCCTGAGGTGTTGGCAATATCCAAGATGTTCATGTGAAACTCATGAATGGTTTCATCTTCCATCATTTTTAGATTCTCAAACTTGGTAGTCAACATCTGAAGCCTTGACATTTTTACTTTGGAAGTGCCCTCATGAGTATTTTTGAGAGTGTCCCAAACTTCCTTGGCCAGTTCATATTGATGTACTAGTCTGAAAATGTTTCTATCAATTCCATTGAACAAGGCATTTAAAGCTTTGGAATTTCCCAGGGCTAACTCATCTTCTTCTTTACTCCAATCTTCCTCAGGCTTCAGACTGATTGTCCCATCTTTCTCAGTTATAGTGGGATGGTTCCATCCTTTGTCAGCAGCTCTCCAAGCCTTTTTGTCCAGAGAATTTAAGAAGGCAATCATACGAGGTTTCCAGTAGTCATAATTAGTTCCATCCAGAATGGGTGGTCTATTTCCAAAAACTCCTTCTTTGTCCATAGTGCCAGAAAGTGATATCCCTAGATCTCACCCAGTAATACAGACATGGTGCCTGCTCTGATGCCAATTGAAATTCTGGCTGCAGATACTCAATGTCACGTTCAATGTTATGACATCGTATCTGACTTTCTATAAGACAGTAAATACAAAAACAGTAAATAACACAGTCAATTGTTTACCCAGTTCAGTGTGCAATAACACCTACTCTGGGGGCTACCAAGCCAGGGAGGAAATCCACTATAAGAGATGTTAATTCAGGAATAAACCAACCAGTTTATCTCCTTCACTTAAGACCTACCCAATGCAATTTCAATCTAAGTACAACTTAAACCTGAGTTCCTACTCACTCCCCCTCAATCACAGCAGTGATACATAAAACAATTTGACTAATGAATTGATGAAGACACTCTTCAAAAACATACACTTGATTAAGCTTCACAGATTTTTAATCAAGTAACACAACCACTCTTGCTTCACAGCTTTGAGTGATACACACACCTAACTTGACTCTGCTTCATAGCTTTAGTCAAGAGACATACAAACACTCTTGCTTCAAAGCTTTGAGTGCTACACAACCCTTACAATTAAAAACCTATTCCAAGTCACTTATCACAATGATAATTGCTTGGATTACAATAGTTAAAACTATACAGCTTCTAAATGATCTTCTGTCAAAAAGGGATTGCTTTCAAAACAGCAGCCCTGTTGAATATATAGCAGCTGCAACTTCAGTTAGGGTTTCCATAAAAAGCTAGGGTTAATTCCGTTTGACCTTAAGACTATGTCACAGGACTTTATCAACCAGGTTGGGGTTGAGCTAGGTTAACCCAAAGAAAACGCAGGATTCTGTTCTGGAAAGACTGAGTCATTTTCCTGAAAAAACTCAGAATTAACCAAACTGCAAACCTGTTAGTTCAGAACAGGATGTCTTAACATCTGTTATGACATCTGAAAACCTGTCTACTGATTTAGGAAAATGTGATCATTTTGCAAAATGCTCAGATACACACTTATAAACATCAGTACTTGTATGACAATATTTTTCTACAAAGGTACCTAATGAATCAGTACAAACTAAACTAGAATGTTATGACATCAGTCATGACATTCACACATACACTTGGGTTTTACCAAAAAAGCAATCCAATACCTAAACAACTACAGTTTTAACCTGCATATTTCCTTCTTTAGCTTTTCTGCATCTGCTACAGTATAGAGGAGCCTTTGTATGTTGACATACTTCCATATTTTGGACAAATTGACGTTGGACTTTGCTTTGACAATTTGAAACTTTACACATGTTATTAGTTCTGAACTATGCAATTGATTTTGAACTAAATGAATTTGTGCATTTCAAATACTTGTGCATTCATATTTATTAAGCAATATTCATCCCTTTTTGTGAACCGGGAGAAATCCTGTGATTTGCAAAGAGGGTAAAAAAAACTGATTCCGGCCGCTTGCTTTTAATGATGAATTCTAAATTAATTGTCTGCTTTTAATTATCTATCTATTTCTGACTTTTTCTTTAATTATTCTTTGCAGATAAAATCAAAGATGCATCAAAGAAGTATTGGATAGAAGATGATGATTTAGAACTTAGAAAAATTAGGATAGTTTTTTATTTCACTTTAAACATTGGTACAATTATCATTGTAAATACTTTGTAAATAAATACGGTATTTAAACAACAATTGTAACAATTAGAATAAAGATGAATAAAACTCTATTATTTTACCGGTTAATTCTTTTCTTCTTTTCAATTATTTACTTTATCATTTATAATTCTTTAAATTATAATAATTGAAAATAAATTCCAACTATTTAAACTCAGAATAATAAATAATTAAATAAACATTGTTTTAGCATTGATCAATTAATAAACTTCTTTTCAATTATTTACTTTATTATTTATAATTCTTTAAATTAAAATAACTGAAAATAAATTCCAACTATTTAAACTCAGAATAATAAATAATTAAATAAACATTGGCGTTTCAAAAATAATCAGCTCTTGACATTCTAAAGAAAAGTTGTAGTTGTCAAGGAGAATCATAGGTAAAATAACAACTTAAAAGAAATTGTCGAAATTTGAAAAAGTTATGAATTTAAAAAATCTGCTTTGAAAATTGATAAAATAGGTCAAATCGCTTGTGAACGCTTGCAATGTAATGATGCAGATGGGAGATGGTATCTTAGGTCAAAATTTGGGGTACAACAGCTGCCCCTATTTAAGTTTCTTCTATCCGGAGATATGAAGGTTAAAATCTTCGTCTCGACGAGATTGAAGGTACTTAAATACATAATACGCAAATTTTGCCCTAAGATTCCGCCATTATGTTTGTGATATGAATGTAGTAATTGAATTCACAGAGAAAGATATTGTATGAAACAAGATAATGCTGGAGAAATCAAACACCAACAAAACACAGGGACCTAGATTATACACTACTGGAGAAATGAGCCATCGACTTCAAATAATAGACTCTTGACAGCGAATAAAAATTTGAGAGAATACAACCTCTGACCCTAACAAAGAAGGCATCTTGCATAGGCCATAAAAATAGATTATTGACCCAAAATAAAAGTGAGTTCACAACTCAAGGTCAAAGATAGACGAAAAATGTATCAATTTTGCTGATAATGGACTACCAACTTCTGAAGGCAAAGATTTCATAACGAGCTTCTCCGCGAGATTTCCGGAGATATACTAATTAATGCTGAAATAATAATATGGTTGTAGATACACAAGCCGCTCAAATAAAAAAGCTGCCACTTGCTGTCTTCCAAAAATACTATGACATACAAGCTGCTCAAATAAATAAGCTGCCACTTGCTGTCGTCCAGGGATGTTAATAACATACAAGCTGTTCAAATAAAGAAGCCGCCACTTGCTGTCTTCCAAAATACTATACCATACAAGCTGCTGAAATAAAGAAGCTGCCACTTGCTGTATTCTAGAAAAATAATAACGTACAAGTTGCTCATGAAGAGACTGTCGCTTGCCGTTTTCCAAAATAATAATAACGTAAGTTGCTCATGAAGAGACTGCCGCTTGTCGTTTTCTAACGATGTCTATAATGTACAAGTTACTCATGAAGAGACCTCCGCTTGTCGTTTTCCAAAAATAATAACGTACAAGTTGCTCGTGCAGAGCTGCCGCTTGTCGTTTTCTGAAGAATAACTCAGAAGGAAATTGCGATGATACCGGCAGAGAATAAAATCTTCGTCAAAGAAAACCATGAATCAATCCTTCCCGAGGAGATCACATACTTAAATGTGCAAAATAAATGCATCATTCGTCTAGGTGGCGACTTCACTGGGAAAATCATGAGATAGCCTATGCAAGAGACAACAACTCCCTCCAGGAATAAACCAGAGAGAAAACAGTCAAACAAGACTCCACCCAATGAGAAAGTAATTTGATTAGGGGATTTATCCTATCCAGAAATGGACAAGGTAGGCTAAAAAAACATCCACGAGGATTAGCTCAGTTGGGGAATTTAGAAAGGAAGCACATTTTCTGCCTAAGCTAACCTTCTACTTGGAAAGAACCTGTACATTGTCTTAATAAACAAAGTATACAACCCAAAATCAACGACAAATGTGAATATGCATGCGTGATATAAGTGTAAATGAGTAAATGAATGTTATGCTGACAAAACAAACAGATGGAATATCTTGAAGACGATAAGATGTCACGAAATAATAGATACTCGGCCAATCTTAAAAAAGACGGAAAATAACTGGAACTGGAACCACAAAGCAACGTCGGCGTATCAGGCTGCAAGGCTCAAGTCTTCTGAGGAGAAAAGTATTCAAATCCAATCTTCTAATACCAATAGACCACTGGCATGAGACAAATCGTACCACACTTTAGGAATCGCTCAAATAAAGATAACCAAAACAATGCTTAACTGGAAAAGCTGGGGAGTCACCAAGCTTAGTACCACTAGAAACACAAGTTTACACAACCAACACCTCATGACGATTTTGAAATAAAACATGTTCATCATGCGAGGATAAATTACTGTATTGTTTTGCATTTCGTGGCTTGACCATCCTCAGAACAACTGTTAATATTCCTTTCATTATTCACGACACATTTTAAAATAAGAATAATTTAAATAACTTTGTTTCAAATATTTCCTTAAAATTAAAATTTTGCCCACAAAAGGTAAATGCTCAAATTTCATTAATAAGATAGTAGTTCGCTAACAACGCGACTCTAACGGTTTACAAAAGTTTAAGAAATAGTACATGAAGGGAAAAGGTTACACAAAAAACAATGATCATTATTCTCCCTAACAACTTCGAATTCCGAAATGTGTTCAAATGCCAAGACTGGTCTGACCAAAAGCTTGCCTAAGTCGCCCTTTCGGGTTTTCAACTTAGCAAACTGTCAACTCAAACCTAAGAGAAATATTTCTTGACTGCATCGGTGTTCATGGAGCGCGGGAGCTCTTCACCGTCCATATTTGTGAGAATCAAGGCACCTCCAGAGAAAACTTTCTTAACGACATACGGTCCTTCATAATTCGGAGCCCACTTGCCCCTAGAATCAGGTTGGAAAGATAATATCTTCTTGAGCACAAGGTCACCTTCTCTGAACTCGCGTGGTCGAACCTTCTTATCAAAAGCCTTCTTCATTCTCTGCTGATATAATTGACCATGACACAATGCTGTCAATCTCTTTTCTTCAATTAAATTCAACTGATCATATCTACTTTGACACCATTCAGCCTCAGAAAGTTTAGCTTCCATCAAAACTCTCATAGACGGGATCTCAACCTCCACGGGAAGTACTGCTTCCATGCCATAAACTAGGGAAAATGGGGTTGCGCCTGTTGAAGTTCGAACTAAAGTGCGGTATCCATGCAGAGCAAACGGAAGCATTTCATGCCAATCTTTATAAGTTACCACCATCTTCTGGACAATCTTCTTGATGTTCTTGTTAGCAGCTTCAAATGCCCCATTAATCTTCGGCCTGTAAGGAGAAGAATTATGATGTTCGATCTTGAACTCCTCACAAAGCTCTTTCATCATCTTGTTATTCAAATTCGAACCATTATCAGTGATGATCTTGCTCGGGATACCGTATCGACAAATGATCTGATTCTTGATAAATCTGACTACCACCTGTCTGGTTACATTAGCATAAGATGCTGCTTCCACCCATTTAGTAAAATAATCGATCGCTACTAAGATGAAACGATGACCATTTGAAGCTTTGGGTTCAATCATTCCAATCATATCAATGCCCCACATAGAGAAAGGCCAAGGTGAAGAGATAACGTTGAGGAGGGTCGGTGGCACATGTATCTTGTCCGCATAAATCTGGCATTTATGACATTTCTTCACATATTTGCAGCAATCAGATTCCATTGTCATCCAATAGTAACCAGCTCTCAACATCTTTTTAGCCATTGCATGTCCGTTGGCATGAGTGCCAAAGGATCCTTCATGTACTTCTTGCATCAGCATGTCTGCTTCATGTTTGTCTACACATCTGAGTAGGACCATGTCGTAATTCCTCTTATACAATACTTCTTCATTGAGGAAGAAACTTCTTGCTAATCTTCTCAACGTCTTCCTATCTTTATTGGATGCCCCAGGCGGGTACTCTTGATTTTGAAGAACACGTTTAATGTCATAGAACCACGGTTTGTCGTCGGTGACCTCTTCTACTGAGAACACATGAGCAGGTCTATCGAGGCGCATAATTCGGATTGTAGGCACATCGTTCCAACCATTCACTTGAAACATTGAAGACAAAGTAGTTAAAGCATCAGCCATTTGGTTTTCATCTCTAGGGATATGATGTAATTCCACTTTGTTGAAGAAAGTTAACAATCTTCTAGAATAGTCTCTGTAAGGGATCAAACCAGGATGACGAGTCTCCCATTCTCCTTTAATTTGATTAATTACCAATGCCGAATCTCCGTAAATATCAAGAATCTTAATCCTTAGATCCACTGCTTCTTCGAGACCCATAATACATGCCTCATATTCAGCCATGTTGTTCGTGCAGTCAAACTTCAATCTCGCCGTGAACGGGATATGAGTACCTCGGGGAGTGACGATGATTGCCCCAATTCCATTTCCATAAGAGTTCACAGCTCCGTCAAATATCAAACCCCAACGGGATTCGAGATCAGGTCCTTCTTCAGGTAACGGCTCTTCACAATCTTTAGCTTTCAAGTACATAACATCTTCATCTAGGAGATCAAACTTGATGGATAGATAATCGTCAATTGGTTGGTGAGCCAAATGGTCGGCTAAAATACTCCCCTTGATTGCTTTCTGAGTGTGATACTCAATGTCATATTCGGATAACAACATCTGCCAACGGGCTATTCTTCTAGATAAGGTGGGTTTCTCAAAGATATACTTGATCGGATCCATTTTGGAGATCAACCAAGTGGTGTGGTTAATCATATACTGGCGCAGACGGCGAGCAGCCCAAGCTAAAGCACAATAGGTTTTCTCAAGCATTGAGTATCGAGACTCACAGTCTGTGAATTTCTTACTCAGATAATATACAACATGTTCCTTTCTTCCAGTCTCATCTTGTTGACCAAGCACACATCCCATGGAATCTTCCAATATAGTCAGGTACATAATCAAAGGTCTTCCTTCCACTGGAGGAATCAATATGGGAGGTTCAAGTAAATATTCTTTGATGCTATCAAAAGCTCTCTGACAATCTTCTATCCACACACATCCTTGGTTCTTTCGGAGAAGCTTGAAAATCGGCCCACAGGTAGCAGTCATATGAGATATAAATCTAGAAATATAGTTCAGTCTCCCAAGGAATCCTCTTACTTGTTTTTCCGTCTTGGGTGCGGACATTTCCCGAATAGCTTTGACTTTATCAGGATCTACCTCAATACCTTTCTGACTGACAATGAAACCCAGAAGTCTTCCAGAATGAACACCAAAAGTGAACTTGTTGGGATTCAGACGGAGTTTATACTTTCTCAAACGCTGGAATAACTTCAATAAATGTTCCAAATGATCTTCTTCGGTTTGTGATTTGGCAATCATGTCATCTACATACACTTCTATCTCTTTATGCATCATGTCATGGAATAAAGCAGTCATGTCCCTTTGGTATGTTGCACCAGCATTCCTCAAACCAAACGGCATAACCCGATAACAAAATGTTCCCCAAGGTGTAATGAAAGCTGTCTTCTCCTTATCTTCTGGTGCCATCTTGATTTGATTGTAACCAGAGAAACCATCCATGAAAGAAAAGACTTTGAACTTTGCGGTACTGTCGACCAATACGTCAATGTGCGGTAATGGGAAATCATCCTTTAGGCTAGCTCTATTCAGATCTCTATAGTCTACACACATTCGAACTTTGCCATCTTTCTTAGCAACAGGCACTATATTGGCTAACCACTAAGGATAGACTGATGTAACAAGGAAGCCTGCATTAATTTGTTTTTGAACTTCTTCTTTGATCTTGTCGGCCATATCGGGACGAGTCCTTCTCAACTTCTGCTTAATCGGCGGACATTCAGGTCTCAACGGTAAACGATGCTCCACAATATTGTTGTCCAAACCTGGCATATCTTGGTAGGACCAAGCAAACACATCAACATACTCTTTGAGAAGCTCCAACATTTTCTCTTTGACCTCTGGGATAAGCAATGCTCCGACCTTGACTTCCTTTTTATTTTCTTCATCACCCAAATTGATCATCTCTATAGGCTCTTCAAACGGCTGAATAGTCTTTTCATCGTGCTCCAGCAAACGGGAAATTTCATCAGGAATCTCTTCACTATCCTCTTCTTCGGCTCTGAACACAGGGAATTCAAAGTTGGGAGGGGGCATAGGATCATTGTTTTCAATGGTTAAGTCATGGATTAATCTGCACATATGATTATGCTTTATTTTAGAAATCGATTAATATGAATGTCGTACACATGAAACAAAATATTATTATATTTTCCTATTACTACCAATTAATTTTCATTACTATTTCCCAGAAAAGGTGAAAAATAAAACAGTAGTGGACAAAATAACATTTTTATTCATGAGGGGAAATACTTGAAACAAAGAGCCCAGACATTTTCTCTTTTGCCTTGGGCAGAGCAAAAGGATTTATTTTCAACATAGCCCGACACAAATACTTTTCGCCTTGGGCAGAGCGAAAGTTTTTTTTTCAAAAATAAAACAAAACATTACTCAGAAATGTGCATCACAACAGGAACATCAACAGCAATCCAGTTCTGGCAAACCACTCCATGCGTTACAAAATCGGGTAAATCCTCTTCAGAATCGTCTCCTATTATAGCATCAACTTCAGGAGGAGTCGGATGGATAAAACCTGCGCTTTGGAAAACTTCTTGTATCGGACGGGTAACTACTTCCTGCTTGACTCTTGTAGACACGGGATGAAAACCAAGACCTTCTCCAGACTTGTTCTCGGGCAAAGTCAACACCTGGCCCCAACCTTCAGCCGAACCACTTTCAACCACTCGTCGCGCATCCTCAAAAGAAGAAATAGATGTCCCTTGCTTCTTCACTTCATTATTAGCAACAAATAGAGCTTGGAATTGGGTTCCAACATCCTCATCGGCATCAATAAAAGAGAAAGATGACAAATGGCTTACCACCATAGCCTGCTCTCCACCAATCATTACCAGCTTTCCATGCCTTACAAACTTCAATCTTTGATGGAGCATGGAAGTGACTGCCCATGCATCATGGATCCATGGACGACCCAATAGGAAACTGTAGGCGGCACGAATATCCATTACTTGAAAATTGATCTGAAAATTATGAGGACCAATTATTATAGGAAGATCCACTTCACCAATGACAGTCTTCCTAGAACCATCAAACGCTTTGACAATTACCCCACTAGGTCTCATGGGAGCACCTTGATATGAGAGTCGAGATAATGTAGTTTTGGGCATTACATTTAACGACGAACCTGTATCTACCAACACACTTGATGAAGTATCATTTCCACAACTTATTGAGATATGCAAAGCCATATTATGGTTCCTTCCCTCCTCCGGAAGCTCTTCATCACTGAAACCAAGATTGTTACATGAAGTAATATTTCCCAGAATTCCATCAAATTGGTCAACCGTCACATCATGATCCACGAATTCCTGGTCCAAGACCTTCATCAAAGCTTCTATATGGGCACCAGAATCTCTCAGTAAAGCAAGCAAAGAAATCTTGGAAGGAGTTTGCAATAGTTGGTCCACAATCTTATATTCACTTCTCTTGATGAGCTTCAGAATCTCATCATCATCGGGATGTGGGATAGGTTCATTGGATCGGCCTATCTCAACCCTTGGTTCAACATTTCTCGCTGGAATTTCTGCCGGTATGGGCCTCCTGACTTGAACTTCTGGTCTCTTCAAAGGTACTGCTGCAAAGACATGTCCGCTTCTCGTAACTCTACTCACATCAGCGATGTTGACAAAAGATGGCCTTGTTGGTATAGGGACCTCTACCCCATTCTCAATCATGGTGGCATTATACTTATACGGTATAGCTTGGTCTGAGTTGTAAGGCATGGGACCAGGTGGATAAATGATCAAAGGAGCAACAGGTGCATTCTGACTGTCGTAAACGATCTCTACTGGTTCAGGCAAGTTGAATTGTGGTATTATAACATTCACTTCATCCACCGGATCTCTGTCATATGTAATAGTGATAACCCTCTGGTCTAACAATTTTTGAATATCCTCCTTCACAATAGGGCAATCAACCTCTCTTGAACAAAATTCACAAACATCATAATCATGCTGATGTCTAAAAAAGGCAAGTCTTCTTAAGCTCTGATGCAACCTGATCAACGAATCTCTTATGTGTTCAACTTGAAAAACTCGAAACTTTCCCGGACAACCTTCCACCATATTCACTGATGCTGCCCCATGTCGAGGCAAAAGATTATCTCTAACATTTGGGTTAACATCCTTGAAAGACAAGATACCATTCTTAATCAACCTCTGCACGTCCGCCTTTAGAGCAAAACAATTTTCAATGTTGTGCCCCGACGACCCTTGATGATATTCACAAAACTGATCTGCTCTGTACCATGGAGAAGTACTATTTGGTGCGACAGGAGGAGGCTTCGTCGTTATGAGGTTTTTTCTGATCAAAGCGGGGAACAACTCAGTGTACGTCATGTGAATGACATCAAATTGCTGTTTCCTTGGTGAACGATTCTGGTTGTAAAATTGATAAGCCTGTTGTCGAGGCTGCTGCTGAAATGGCCGTTGCTGAGTTGGTGGGGTTTGATGAGTTGGGGTCACCAATGTTGGGCGGACAGCCGGAGTGACTGTCGCAACGTGTGAGTAACCTCTCCTTGGTCTCCCTAGGAAGATTACGCTGACATCCTGTTCTTTTCTTTTTGGGAAAACACTTCCAAACTTCTTGATACTGCTAGACGGACTTCCTTCTTTAACCAAACCTCCTTCACGAATCCCTTCCTCCAACCGCATGCCCATACTTACCATTTCGGTGAAGTCACTGGGTGCGCTGGCAATCATTCTTTCATAGTAAAAGGAACCTAAAGTCTTCAAGAATATCTTTGTCATCTCTTTCTCCTCAAGAGGAGGATAGATCTGAGCAGCAATTTCGCGCCACCTCTGGGCGTATTCCTTAAAGGACTCTCTGTCTCTCTGGGACATCGCCCGGAGTTGATCCCTGTCCGGCGCCATGTCGACGTTGTACTTATACTGGTGAACAAAAGCTTCGCTAAGATCGTTGAAGTTGGGGATCTGAATGCTGTCCAAAACCATATACCACTTTAGAGCGGCACCCGTCAAACTGTCTTGAAAATAGTGAATTAACAAGTCATGATCATCAGAATATGTAGACATCTTTCTCACGTACATAGTCAAATGACTCCGAGGACACGAATCACCCTTATACCTTTCAAAGTCTGGCACTTTGAATTTTGCTGGAATCTTGACATTCGGAACTAAACACAGGTCATGAGTGTTCTTTCCAAACAAATCCTTCCCCTTTAACGCTCTGAGCTCCCTCTGCATTTCTTGGAACTTGTCTTGAAATTCTTCCATTCTATCAAAAAGACCCAGACTTTCAGCAGGCTCGGCAGGATAAGTAGGTTCATTCAAGTATGGCATAGAGTGAACCACAGGAGCGACAATTGTCATCACTGGTTGCGGGAAAGGTGTCACAGACGGGATTACAGTCGGCATGGCAGTTGTCTCTGGTTGAGGAAAAGACATAGTAGGTTGAAACAAAGGTTGTACGACAGGCTAATACCCCTCTGGCACAAAGTTGTAAGGCATTCCCCACGGAAAACCTTTTGGCATCTGATGTTGAAGCGGAGAGTTGACTTGAGTCACAGATATTGGAACGGTGACAATCTCGGAAACCACAATAGTTGAAGTCTGAATCTCAGCAGCTGTAGTCGATGGCTGATTCTGAGCAGCCATCAAACTTTCCACTAGCGCAGTTAACTTTTCCATCCCGACACGAAGGGTAGCGACCTCCTCACGAAGCTCGTGGTTTTCCTGTTCCAGATCTTCCATCTTCCTCTGACGATTGGCTCGGGTATCGTATCGATGAGACAGCTTGACAATCTATCGGAGTGGAAAAAGAAACAAGGATAAGACTCTAGAAAACATGTGAAGTGGAATGTTGGATGATGCATGATATGTGATGCAAATGATAATTCATTTTGATAGTTTTTCAAGGAACTTCAATAATTTTCCACACATCAATGGTAAAGGAATTTGGAACAACAAAAACTCACTTCATTAATTAAAAGCTCCTTCGATCTCCCTCTTAGCTGCCTGGTGATCTTGTCCTTCTTGTAGAAAGAAACCACTCACATGGATGTTGTTTAGCTTGTCTCTCATCGGGTATCCAAACTGACGGCGCACGAGAACAGGATTATAGTTAATTCCTCCTTTCGTACCAAGAAGGGGCACGTTAGGAAAAGCACCACAGCTATCAATGATCTTCACGTCATAGTAAGCTCGATTATACCAATCAATGTCGAAATGAGTGAGAGCCATAATTTTTGGCACCCATCGCGGCTCCTTCTCGAGATCCAAGAAAACATCAGACCTAGGTAGATGAGAAACATACCACTGATACAACAACTGTGCACAACAAATAATCATCCCTCCTTGATAAGAGTTTCGAAGATGGATGGAGTAGTAGGTATCTCCTAGAAGCGTAGGGACCGGATTTCCAATCAAGAAAATTCTGATGGCGTTGATATCCACAAACTTATCAACGTTAGGGAACAAGAATAGACCATAAGCAAGTAAAGCAAAGACGTCTTCAAAGGCAATAGTATCTTTTATCTCAGCGAAATGACGGGCTTTGCTCAACAAAAACTGCGCAGATAAGCCTCGGATTCCCCCTTTTGTAGTCATGTTCTCCTCTATCTCTGACTTCTTCAAGTGGGTGATGGTTGCTATCTCGTGAGATTTGGGTTCCTCTTCTAAGCCAGAAAAAGGAACACAGTCGGTGATCGGCAAACCAAGTATGTAGGAGTACTCTTCTAAGGTGGGCATTAACTGGTAATCCGGAAAGGTGAAACATCGGTACAAAGGATCGTAAAATTGGACCAACGTACCAAGGATTCCTTCTTTCATCTTGCGCTTCATGAGAGGTATAATGGACCCATACTTTTTCTGAAAATCCGTCGGGTTCTTGATCTTAGGAATTAAACTCTTCAGTTCTTCAATCTCGGGCTCCTTAAAACTAAAACTTCGAGTGTTTCTCCTTCCAAATTCCATAATAATAGTACCTGAGGTGTCTGCAAAAATCATTCCTAAGTTTCCTTGAAAAACAAGTTTTTTACAAAAAATGTTGATGAGTGCATGGATGAATGATAATTCAACGATTACACACAAGTTCACAAATATGGGGTTCAAAGGTTCAACGTTTCGAGCATGGAGTCAAGGGTAAAGACCACCCCAAGGTATGTACTAAGGGTTTAATCACACCTGTAAGACAAGGTTCTAAGCGTTCCCATAGTCTACATTCCTCCTTCAGATATTACCAACATCTTGATTACTCAATAATTAGCAATATTCTCAAGAGAAACTCATCCGAGCGTAGCATCGCGTGACAACTACTTCCGGATTACTCCGTTATAGTCTCCGCGCTACACCTAAAAGGCCAAGATGGGTCAGGGTTCTACGGTTCTCAATTTCTCTGGCTCCCAGGTCGAAAATAATAATGTCTTCCCGATTACTCGGTAAACAAATATTATGTTCAAAAGGGCCTTCCACTGAGTGGGGGATCTCATGCCTCCTTCTTCGGGATTACTCCCTCAAAGTTAACATGACTATACCACCCGTCATATTCTTAAGTGTAACTTAATTCGGGTATAGGATTCGTCCTTTGCAAAAAACCCAAACAACCCCAATTTAAACACATAAACAAACAAATCAAATAATAATAAAACAGATAAAGCAAATTAGGCTTAACCCACTTAGGGATGGACCAGCAAGAGGTCAATCTTTCCCCAGCAGAGTCGCCAATTCTGTAGCGATAAAAAATGTAGCGGGGTAAATCGGAGATCAAACTATTAATTAATTCGTCTCACAAAAGCAAGAGTCGCCACCGCGCTTTATTATTTCCAAGGGAAAAGGGAAAAGAGCGAAATAAAACCCTAAAATATGCAATGTAAAATAATACTTTGAAAGTAATGAAAATACAAGGCGTTTTGAAAAGAGGTCTAGAGTTCGGGGGTTGGTTATACAATGGGAAGGTATTAGCACCCAATGTATCTATAGTATTCTATAGGGACCTTTTGAAATATCTGTTTATTAAAAATGTTTGTTTGATAAAAAATAAATTGTTTTGGGCCGAAAATGGGTATGGACGAGTTTTCGAAAATACGACGACCTAACGTCGAAGTTTTGACTTAAAAAGTGTGAGTTTTGAACAATTGAATATTTGGGAAAAATTATCTTAAGTTTTTTTTAACAAAATAATAAACGAAAGATGAATGAGGGTATTCGCGCTATGTGTTTGATGACATGAAGTCGACAAAAATTTGATCGATTCCCTTGGATTGGGCACAAAAACATGAATATTCAAATATAAATACTCAAAGAATCCACAAGAATAAAAATCACAACGAAATAATTCCGAGTAAACAAAGAAACAATTACAAATAAACAATAAGGAAATCAATTGAAGAGTCAAAGAAAATTAAATGTAAAAGAGAGATATAACAAAGTTATCTAAACTAAATTAAAATTCTAAGATTACTAAATAATTCTAAACTAAATTAAAACTCTAAAAGTTATTAACTTAAATCTAATTAAAAATAATACTAAAATTACTAAATTAATCCTAAACTTAAACTAATAAAATTGGTCAAATTATTAAAATTTGTCTAATTAGAACTACACATCTATTTGATTAAATTTACTAATTAAACTAAATTAATAAAACTCTAAAAAAAGCTAAAAGAAAATAAATAGAAAGAGGGGTATCAAAAATTAAAGGGGGTAGATAATAAGCAATTCGTATGGGCTAAACTGATCAAACAGAGGGGGCGAAACTAGCAGAAACGAGATGGGTTTAAGCAAGAGAAACGGGTTATGGCCCATTATTTGGAACAATGTTTAGGGTTAAACGTTTGTCTTAGTTTGGGGAAAACGGATTAGGGTTTGAGAACTTTGCAGCGGCGCCGTTCGCTTGCTCTTCGTCTTCTTCGTTCGTTCCTCCGCTTCTCTTGAGCCAAAATGTTTAGGAACCTCTTTGCCTCAAAGCTGCCAGCGCCACCAACTGCATCTCCTCCTCCCCAAAGATTGCTCGGTGATATGGTGCGAAGGTGACGATCTCGTTCTCTCAATGCGTTAGGGTTTTATGATTTTGCATGTTTACGATTTCACATTCATTTTATTCTGACTTTAGCTTTAACATTGTTGTTTCTGTCAAGGTGTACGAATTGGAAGGAAAGAAGTTATATTACCTTGACGGAGGAGGGGAATGAATGGTGGTGGAGGCGCTCAGGCGGCTGGATGGCGAGGAGGTAGTGACGTGAACTTGCTCGGACTCCTGGTTGGTGTATTCTTTGTCTTTTGATTCTTGGTTTGATGATGATTTTGAAAACCCTTATGTGATATTTTTCTTCTTCTCTGTTTGCCCTGCTGCCTGCCTTGTATGATTCAGTACTTCTTTATCTTCTTCTTTTGTTGACCTTAGTTGCCTGCCTAGGATGAATATTCTCTGAGGCTTTTGAGATGATTTGATTCTTTTCTTCGTTTCTGACTTTGACTTGCTTACATGCTTAATGAGGATGGATGTGTTGCCTTGATAATTTGCTTATTTAGCCCTATGATGAATATCTCTGAGGGCCTTTGGGATGTTTGAACCTGTGTGTTCCTGAACACGCTTTAGCTTGATGGTTTTTGGCGAAGATTTCAGGTTTGTGGCTTATGAGGTCTTGACAGTTTTAAGGTTGTTGGTTGATGGATTTACTGGTTTATGCTTCAGGAAGGTTGAAGACTTGACATGGTTAAGGTTTGTATGCTTTTCTGGTTCTTTGCAGATATTTGAATGTTGACACAGGTTTGTTTGAAAAGGTTGAGCTTGATAGGCTTGAATCTGTTTTAGGCTTAAGCCTTATGCAGGTTATGTGTTTGGATAGTTTTTTGGTTAGGCTTGATGTTGTTTGGGATATGGCTTTCAGCAGGTTTGACCATTAAGGTTTATGCAGTGTTTGGACATGTTTATGTTTGATAGCTTCGGGCTGTTGGACAAGTGAGGTTTTAATGGTTATGGTTTTCTGAATGTTTGCAGGCTTAGAGGTTATGCTTCAGGCAGGTTCGGTTTTACTGGTTTTCAGGCCATGGTTTTATGGTTTGTGCTTCAGGCAGGTTGAGGGCTTGACATGGTTAAGATTTTGGTACAAGTTTAGGCTTGTGGTATTTTGTTTGACAGGTTATAGTTTAAGGCTTGAAACAAGTTTTTTGAAATCTGGCCTTTTCTTGAAAAGTTTGTGCTGTTATTATATCAGTTTTGCTGGCTTTTTCTCTTGATGGTTCCGATTTTCGTTGTTTTGTCAATTTTTCCTTTGATACCTCTGCCCCCTCTACTGTTTCATTCAGTTTGTTTTGTATCTTTTTCTATGCCTCTTTATCCACTGTGTTACTGCAGTTTTGTTTTCCATCTCTTTTCTGCCTAAAGCCAAAAACTGTAAGCCCAATTCTTTTCTCTCTTCTCTCTCCTTAGTACAGCTTGAAACATTAAAATGTTATGTGTACTTTAGTTCTGAAAAAGCAAAGGCTGAGAAATGATGAAATTGGAAATATTTGGCTTGCATATATGGTTTTAACCTGCATATTTCCTTCTTTAGCTTTCCTGCATCTGCTACAGTATGGAGGAGCCTTTGTATGTTGACATACTTCCATATTTTGGACAAATTGACGTTGGACTTTGCTTTGACAATTTGAAACTTTACACATGCTGTTAGTTTTGAACTATGCAATTGATTTTGAACTAAATGAATTTGTGCATTTCAAATTCTTGTGCATTCATATTTATTAAGCAATATTCATCCCTTTTTGTGAACCGGGAGAAATCCCGTGATTTGCAAAGAGGGTAAAAAAAACTGATTCCGGCCGCTTGCTTTTAATGATGAATTCTAAATTAATTGTCTGCTTTTAATTATCTATCTATTTCTGACTTTTTCTTTAATTATTCTTTGCAGATAAAATCAAAGGTGCATCAAAGAAGTATTGGATAGAAGATGAAGATTTAGAACTTAGAAAAATTAGGATAGTTTTTTATTTCACTTTAAACATTTGTACAATTATCATTGTAAATACTTTGTAAATAAATACGGTATTTAAACAACAATTGTAACAATTAGAATAAAGATGAATAAAACTCTATTATTTTACCGGTTAATTCTTTTCTTCTTTTCAATTATTTACTTTATCATTTATAATTCTTTAAATTATAATAATTGAAAATAAATTCCAACTATTTAAACTCAGAATAATAAATAATTAAATAAACATTGTTTTAGCATTGATCAATTAATAAACTTCTTTTCAATTATTTACTTTATTATTTATAATTCTTTAAATTAAAATAACTGAAAATAAATTCCAACTATTTAAACTCAGAATAATAAATAATTAAATAAACATTGGCGTTTCAAAAATAATCAGCTCTTGACATTCTAAAGAAAAGTTGTAGTTGTCAAGGAGAATCATAGGTAAAATAACAACTTAAAAGAAATTGTCGAAATTTGAAAAAGTTATGAATTTAAAAAATCTGCTTTGAAAATTGATAAAATAGGTCAAATCGCTTGTGAACGCTTGCAATGTAATGATGCAGATGGGAGATGGTATCTTAGGTCAAAATTTGGGGTACAACAGCTGCCCCTATTTAAGTTTCTTCTATCCGGAGATATGAAGGTTAAAATCTTCGTCTCGACGAGATTGAAGGTACTTAAGTACATAATACGCAAATTTTGCCCTAATATTCCGCCATTATGTTTGTGATATGAATGTAGTAATTGAATTCACAGAGAAAGATATTGTATGAAACAAGATAATGCTGGAGAAATCAAACACCAACAAAACACAGGGACCTAGATTATACACTACTGGAGAAATGAGCCATCGACTTCAAATAATAGACTCTTGACAGCGAATAAAAATTTGAGAGAATACAACCTCTGACCCTAACAAAGAAGGCATCTTGCATAGGCCATAAAAATAGATTATTGACCCAAAATAAAAGTGAGTTCACAACTCAAGGTCAAAGATAGACGAAAAATGTATCAATTTTGCTGATAATGGACTACCAACTTCTGAAGGCAAAGATTTCATAACGAGCTTCTCCGCGAGATTTCCGGAGATATACTAATTAATGCTGAAATAATAATATGGTTGTAGATACACAAGCCGCTCAAATAAAAAAGCTGCCACTTGTTGTCTTCCAAAAATACTATGACATACAAGCTGCTCAAATAAATAAGCTGCCACTTGCTGTCGTCCAGGGATGTTAATAACATACAAGCTGTTCAAATAAAGAAGCCGCCACTTGCTGTCTTCCAAAATACTATACCATACAAGCTGCTGAAATAAAGAAGCTGCCACTTGCTGTATTCTAGAAAAATAATAACGTACAAGTTGCTCATGAAGAGACTGCCGCTTGCCGTTTTCCAAAATAATAATAACGTAAGTTGCTCATGAAGAGACTGCCGCTTGCCGTTTTCCAAAGAATCCAAATACAATGTCACCGAAGTATAACCCTAATGCTCGTTGTGCTTATCACTCTGATAGCCCGGGGCATGATACAAATGATTGTTGGACTTTGAGAAGTAAGGTACAAGACTTGATTGATGCCAAAGAGATCGAGTTCGGAGCTCCAGAGAATCCTAAACAAGAGGCAGGGGTAAATGCTATCAGGGATGATGATGATGAAGAGTTTAATATCGACAGTTGGATCTACCCGACTGCCAATGGTGGATTAAGCAACTGGACAGCAAAGGATTCTATGCCCATTTAGGTTATTACCCCGTAATGAAACTTTTTTGTTTTGAATATGTAACAGATAATGTTTTAAACTTTATGGCCCGGTGTCTTACCCGGGGCACTGTGGCTTCATTTGTGAGGGCTTTTTGTGTGTCATCTACATATATCATTAATAATAGCATTGGATGTTTCTTGCATTTCAAATTTTGCGCTCCTTGTCTTTCTTTTATTATATATATTGCGAAGCAGCTATTTTGCACACACTCACAAATCATGATCCATATCCACTCTGGATCCCATTGGTAACGACTCTGCTACTGCCATTTATGACTTCGAAAGTCCGATCAACTTAGCCAAAGACGAAGGTGAAGATGATTGCGAAGTGCCTGAGGAGTTTGCTAGACTGTTACCACAAGAAGAGAGGGCCATGCTACCTCCAGGCCACCAATTCTGATGCCTCAAACTACATGAAGACCATTGATCTCATACTTAAAAGTGCTGGACAGTACAAAGAGGTGTGATGGGGCAGTATGACGAGTCTGGCTGAAAAGAGCATGCTAGTTATTAACTTAGCAAAAAGTTTATCGACTGTGAGACCCGATACTCACTGCTCGAGAGATCTTGCTACGCTTTGGTATGGGCTGTTCGCCGGCTAAGACAGTTACGCTGACTCACACTACCCTATTAATGACAAAGATCTAAACATCTTGACGATCCTTGGCCTTTTGCAATGTGGGGCATTGATATGATCGGCGAGATCAGACCTACAAAGTCCAACGGGCATCGTTTCATCCTGGTAGTTATCGATTACTTTACGAATTGGGTTGAAGCAGCTTCCTTTGCTACTGTAACCAAGAACATCGTGGCACAGTTCATTCGGCACAATCTGATTTGTCGATACGGTGTACCAGAGAGAATCATTACGGACAATGGTACCAATCTTAACAACAAGATGATCACTAAGCTCTGCAAGCAGTTCAAGATACAGCATCACAACTCTTCTCCCTACCGACCGAAGATGAATGGGGCTGTAGAAGCGGCTAATAAGAACATTAAGAAGATTGTGCAGAAGATGACAGTGACATACAAAGATTGGCATGAGATGTTACCATTCGCTCTTCATGGGTACCGTACCTCAGCACGGACGTCAACAGGGGAAACACCCTATTCTTTGGTTTATGGCATGGAGGCAGTCTTGCCTATTAAAGTTCAGATACCCTCTTTTCGTATCATGAAGGATACAGGTTTGAGTGAAGATGGCTGGATCCAGACTCGGCTTGATCAGCTAAACCTAATCGACAAAAAGAGACTTACTGCTATTTGTCATGGTCAGACGTACCAAAAACGGATGATCAAGGCATTTAACAAGAAAGTTAGACGACAAAAGTATCAAGTTGGGGACCTGTTAATCAAGCGCATTATTCTACCTCAAGGTGATCCCAGGGGCAAATGGACCCCTACTTACGAAGGGCCATTTGTGGTTAAGAACATTTTCTCAGGAGGAGCTATGATTCTAACCACCATGGATGGTGACGACCTTCCTCACCCCGTCAATGCAGACATAGTGAAAAGATACTACACATAATCAAAGACCCGCTAGGTTGACTGGCCTAGGAAAAAATAAGGGCTTCCCGGCGAACCAAAAGGGTTCGGGCAAAAATAAGGGATGAAAATGAAAAAAATCTGTACACCCGACAAGTCGAAAACCTGAAAAGGCGGCTTGGGCAAAAAAGGGTATCCTGGTGGACTGAAAACCAGAAAGGGCGGTCTAGGCAAAAATTAGGGATTAAAGCGTAACACTATGTCTCATTGGATCACCTTGCATCCAGACTTCGGTATCAACTATCAAGCTCGGACGTCACTAATCAATCTGATCCACCTTCAACCAGTAGCAAAGTGATGAGATGCTTGAGGACATAAAGGGAATAGCAGAGTTGAAACCCAGTGGGATCATTCACATAGCTGTTTTGTTTCTTTTTACAAATTATGTAAATTCTATTTATTCGTCGGCGTTCTCTTAATAGAACGTCAGCCTCTTGTACAAAAACGCCTATTTACAGGCCAAACTTCAAAATCAATACAATTCATTTCTAAACAAATTTCAAACTGTTTTTCCTTTATCTGTTTTGTTTTGCAATGAACGTCCAATGTTCATTTTTGATATATGCATTTGACGTTAATTGCTGCTCATAAATATCTACATGCGAAACGAAAGATTAATTACTGGTAATATCAGAAGCAGGAGCATTAAGAATTGTCCGAACTGTACAGTTGCTCTGTCCACCAGGTACCAAGGTAGATTCAGCTGAAGAATATGACCAAGATACCTTCACTCCCCGCAGAGCAAGACAATAATGATAGCCTCTCAGCTGAGACTGGCAACTATGAACAAATCAGCAATACTCTCCCAAGCAGAGTTAGTCTACCATCAGCACTAAAAGGGTCTTAATATTCCCCAGCGGAGTATAAGAATATTCCCCAGTAAGTATAAGAGTATCCCCGACAGTATTAATGTTCCTCAGCAGAATATAAGAATGTTCCCCGGTCGAATACAAGTTTACCCCCAGTGGAGTCAATATTTCCCAGCACGGTCTAAAAAAAGCTTCCCCCAACGGAGTTGAATCATCATCCCCAATAGACTCTGGAAGCTTATCCCCTGCAGAGCACAAATAGATCATCCCCAGCCAAAGTCAGAGGGTTATCCCCACAAGAGTCTAACAGGTTTATCCCCAGCAAGTTGCAACTGAAAGATCATCCCCAGCAAAGTTCTTTCCTTTCATAAGAAGGAATTCAATCCTTAACAGATTCAATATCACCAGCAACGGTAATCCATCCCCAGCGGAGTTTATCGTCAAAATCCCCAGCGGAGCTAATCAGTGGAATCCCCAGTGGAGTTTACCATTAAAATCCTCAGTAGAGCATCTCTTCCCCACAGAGTAATTCCCCTCGGAGTAATCTTCTCATCAGTTTATTCCCCAACAGAGTTATACTCTCCTGCAAGTTTATCATCTTCGTTCATCACCCCCAGCGGAAACGAAGAATCCAACTCTATTCTCTAGTAGCTCCGGGATTTATTTTCCCCCAGCTAAAACATCACATTTCCGTACATCATGATACATGCATATACGCATCATATAATACAATCTCATTTATGTTGAGAACATCATTGCTTGATCCATATCATGCATTTCATATGACTGACCTTTACCTTTCAGGAAAGATGCAGTTAAATTCTCAACTATGTCAATGGAGACAAAATCAGCTAAATCGATTCCTAAAGATTTTTCTGAGGCAAAGCCAGTCAATAGAGACAAAATCAGTTAAATCGATTCCTAAAGATTTTTCTGAGGCAAAGCCAGTCAATAGAGACGACCGGTCAATGGAGACAACCCGTCAATAGAGACAACCCGTCAATAGAGACAACCCGTCAATGGAGACAACCCGTCAATGGAGACAACCCGTCAATGGAGACAACCCGTCAAAAGAGACAACCCGTCAATGGAGACAACCCGTCAATAGAGACGACCCGTCAATGGAGACAACCTGTCAATAGAGACAACCCGTCAATGGAGACAACTCGTCAATGGAGACAACCCGTCAATAGAGACAACCCGTCAATGGAGACAACCCGTCAATGGAGACAACCCGTCAATGGAGACAACCCGTCAAAAGAGACAACCAGTCAAAGAAGACAATTTTCCTCCATCATGGTGTGGACGAGTTCTGTAATTTCAACGGCATACTACGTTGAAGACCAGACAATTCCTAAATCTCAACAAAAAACCAGGCTTCCCCAGCGGAATCTTTTACAAACAAGAAGTATGCAAATTCTCGCTAAGGAATCTCTTATGCGATCGACACTCCTGCAGATGGAATCTGTAATCCCATCCTCCTACCAACAATCTCCAAATGGCATCTGTAAGCCCATTCCCGACATCACAATGCTGATACCACTTCATGCGAGTGCAAATTTCTGGGCACTCTAGTGTTCAATTATCTTCCACCTTCGGATCACGAAAGGCTCGAAAGCCAATCTATATCCTCAGGTTTAAGAAAATTGAACAGGGGCAACTATTGTACCACAAAATTTTCCCTCCCATATTTCTCAAGAAATTTCAAGAATAACTTCCAAGTTGCTCAAGATGGCTCAAGAGTTGAACAATCAAATCACCTCCTAAGACAGTCAACCTCAAATTAGGGTTTTGTATTGCATCAAGGTACTTGCATCCAAATGGCCTCAAGTGATCCCCAATGTCCTAATATTCTCTCAAGTTCATCGATGTAAAATTTCAAGCCTTGCAGAGAAAGTTTGGTCAGTCAATTGCTCAAGAGGCCTAAAAATAGACTATGTTAGGGCAAAAGTCAACTGTGACCTATAACCAGTCAAACTTCAAGTTTTTTTTGTCAAAATTCTCATTTTTAAGGATAATTCATCATTTTATCAAGGGTTGATCATGATTCATCAAGGATTGCTCAAGATTCATCAAGATTCAAAAGTTGCTAAATTAGGGTTTTGTAGGAAACGTCAACTCAACTTTGACCAAGCATAACTTTATCATACTTTATTAGAAATGACCCATCCAAAGCTCATTTTTAAGAGGATGCAATTTCCTACAATCCATCTTCACACCCCAAGATCAATAAATGCACTCACAAGAAGTTACAAATTTGGACATTATAGGTTATTTTTGAAAGTCAACAAAAACACCTTTTTTTCCAAAGCTTATAACTTGAGCATGGAATATCAACATGAGATGAGACAAAACGGGTTGGTTAGAGGACATCTCAAGGTTTCTAAAAAGTCAAAGAACACCTCCAAAAGTTTAAAATTGAAGAAGTTATGCCTGGTTGAAGTTGGGAATTTTTCCAAAATTGCCAAAAGTCAACTATCCCCAAAACTCCAATTTTTGACAAAAGGGCCCACTTTTTTCCACTTGATTTGATCTTGTAACACCACACACGTGTCATATCTTCAGTCTCGTGCCAATTTGTTAATTTTTCTATTTTATTTGATTTTTATTGATTTAATTCATTTTTAATCAATTTAAATCAAAATAAAATCTAATATTAAATACTTTTGATCTTTTTGATTGATACAACTTTCAATTATCATGATGGACATAATCAAATTCGTGCCAAGCCATATCATGCAAATAATCTTGGATTTGGAAAGAAATTAGAAGCCTTTAATGGGGAATCAAATCATATCTTAATTCATCAATACATAAGGATTCCAAGCCCAAGATTTAACCTAATACAATCCTTGTTACATATACAACATGAAGCACACAAGGACACGACCTAAGAGCTGCAGAATACACAAGACCAAAACTTGAAAAAGCTTAGAAAAATTGAAAACTGAAATCCATACTAGAGGCAAATTGAAGTCCAAAACTGAACGTGGTGTTCTTGCTTGACATCCATTGAAGCTATTGGGATCAAAATCAAGCCTTGAAACGTCCCCAATCGCGCTGTAAGTACTCATGAACATGGCCCTGTACACAAAAACGTAACCTCTTGTTCTAGCATCCTTTTGCCAAAATCTTTGCATAATCATGTTAATCGGCCTATTTAGAACATTTCTACATTATTTAATTTTGTATTCATAGCCTGTAACCCTGTACCCGAAACTAGAGTTTTTGTTCTTATTTTTAGGCGTTTTGATTTCAGGGAAAATTGGAACAAACCATGGACATGGTTTTATTCAGTGAGGAGAGACGAGCATGATGATGGTCTCCGTTTTCATCTATATGGCCTAGAAACGATTTTGAGATCGAGCCATGGATTTTATTGCGGATTCAAATCCGCAGGAAAAATAAACCAGGGATCTGTGGGGAAGACGAAGGCGTGTCTCCTTCCCATTGGCCCGTTCAAATCTCGCGCCATATTTTTTTATTATTTTTAGGCATAATTGTTTGTTTGATATATAATAATCGCTGTGTAATATAATAACAAAAAGAATAAAGTGATGCAGTGGCAAGCGTGCTAGTGGAAAGTCTCATGGGACCTGGGTTCGAATCCCAGGTCCCCCATATTGCCTATTATTATTTTTCTTCAGAAGATCCAGCGCGCTTCAGTCATTATGATACACCATGCATCATCACTGGATCACTTGCCAGATGGCCTCCAGGCCAAATCCAAGGGCCAAGATTGAATGTCCATCCTATACTTTAGTCAACGCGCCATGGAGAATTGGAAAAGTCAACAAGGTTTGCTCACAAACGGGCCTCAGACTTGCAGATTTCACCTCCTCTTGGGCCCAACACCCCCTTGGTTTATTTTCTTTTTATTATATTTATTTATTTTCTTTATTGCTTTAATTAATTATTTTTATTAAACTAACCAATTAAATTTTTCCTCATAAAATCAAAAAACACAAAAATATTATTTTTATTAATTTCATTATTTTATTTTTGTAAATAAATACTAATTTAATTAATTTAGTGATAATTAGGTTTAACTTTTAACATCTTTTGCAATAATTAAAATCAATTTAGAATATTAGCTTTTTATTAACATTAATCCATTTTATTTTATTTCCTTAAATATAAAAAATCCAAAAAAAATCTTTTTTAA
This sequence comes from Vicia faba, assembly GCA_948472305.1. NCBI lineage: Eukaryota > Viridiplantae > Streptophyta > Magnoliopsida > Fabales > Fabaceae > Vicia > Vicia faba. The sequence continues at coordinate 1,516,384,464 of OX451741.1, read as the reverse complement.
TTAATTCATTAATTAATTTAATAATTAGCTTAGTTTTAATTCCATTTAATTCAAAAATAACAAAAACATGCTTTCTTTCAAAAAAAAGGGTCAAAACCCTAAAAAATATGCCGATTTAATTTTCTCGCACGTGATCCATATTTCCATATTGATGTAATTGCTTCCGGAATGTAATATCTTTTAATTAGGACTTTTATTTATCACTTTATTTTACTTTCCGCAATTTAAATTAAAGGGTTTGTTTTTGGCGATGTAAATACCCGACGCCTTGTAATAGTTTAGATTTAATTTCCGCGAATTTAAATTCCACAACTATACACTATTAGATGCTTGATAATAGGGAATTCATGACAAGATCAAATGTATGAACTTAAAATCAACTTAGCTCACCCATAACATGTACAAAGATAAATAACTGAAAAACAATACACTCGCACATGCGCACTCTTAGGGTACACCTCACTTGGTTGCCTTCGAAAGTGGTCATTGAGTATAGGAAGTTTTAGAGGTCGCCCTCTTGTCCAAAGATCATAAGTTGCCTCGAAACGGTTGCCTCGGATAAAATGATCTAAGACATTAGGGTTACCGCTAAGGCATCCTAACATTGCTTTAGTGACCACACATCCCTTAATCGAATTGACCCTAAAGCTCCAACGACGATGCTACCTACTCATCAATAGTGGGCTAGCATTGTCTAAAGGACATTTGCACAGTTTAATTCCCTTTTCGAGTAGGTATATGGTTCTTAAGTACTTGCTCCTTTTAAAACAAAACAAAACTTTTCACACTTACACCCCTTTCAAACAAAAACTTCTTTTAAACCCACAAACACAAAGAAAAGCAAAATTTTGAAAACACTTTGAGCAAGTACCTAAGAGCCCGTGGATAACCACGGATAGAAACATCTCGAAAAAGGAATTTTCTGTGCTTTTTTCCTTTCCTTGTTGGATAAAATAAAAGACGGTGGCGACTCTTGCTTACCGTGACATTTTGCAAAAACAAAGGCAAAATGCGAACCAACATTCCAAAAACAGTCAGTTCTTTCCCACCGGATCACAGTTTGGATGAAACAAATGTTAACAGAATACAATGTCAAACAAGATGTCATGACATTATTTTGTGACAATTTAAGTTCCATAAACATATCAAAGAATCTCATTCAGCACAGCAGGACCAAGCATATTGACATCCGCCATCACTTCATAAGAGAGCTTGTTTAAGAAAAGATTGTTGCCTTAGAACATGTAGCCACTGAATTGCAACTGGATGACATCTTCACAAAGGATTTGGATGCTAATAAATATGAGAATTTAAGAGGAAAGTTAGGGATCTATTTATATGAGTGTTTGTAGTAATTAAAAGTGTGTGGGAATATCATTAAAGTGATATTGTATTATTTGTGTTTCCAACAAATAAAATTTAGAAAGCAATCATTACAAGACTACCTCAAATTGTTTCCCACACGCTATGAAATTTCTTCTCTATAATTTCATAAACTCTTCATTCTCCTTCACAGAAAAAGAACTCTTGCCATTCTTCATCTCCTTGCTAGAAAATTTTCAAACATGTCTCAACATCACACATTGTCTTCCTCAAAATCTGCCAATGAAAATATTTCCCTTGACAGAGTACTAGATGTTACTCCTCTATCAATGATCCCTCCGCTTGAGAAAAAGGTCAAGAAACCTAGATCATCACCAGATAAGAAATCTAAAGATGATAGAGGTAACTCTTCTACTGCTAATAACAATAGAACTGAAGAAGAAATTGTTAATGTTGATAGAAGCATCAGAAGGCTTGTGAACAGAGTATTAAATGAAGGCTTTGGTGTGCCTGGGATTTCTACTCCCCTTGCTTGCATTCCTCCTCCTGCTGACAAAGGAAGTAATCCTGAAAATGATGCTGCTGAATCATCCAAGAAAGATGCCGCTGAAAGTAAACTTGAGAAGCTTGCTACCTCTGCCCTAAAAGAAGTGGAAGAAGAAGATGTTAATTAAGATGTTGAGGAAAATGTTGAACAAAATGTTGAAGAAAACACTCCTTCTAAAGAAGATGATGCTTCCTCCAAGGATAGAGAATGTCAAAATGCTGACAATATAGTCAATATAGAAGAGCTGTCTGACAATGAGCTCATCACTAATATTGTACATGGTATTGCAAGAAGGCTAAAGTCCAGGAAAGTGAAAAATGCAAGTGTCACACCCCTCCCAAAACAATCAAGAAAAAAACCATGTATGGACCCCCAAAAGAAGGAAGTAAAGTGGTCCCTCCCTCTAGCAAAAGAAAAGCTAGACTTGTTAGCTCTACTGATGATGATGAGGATGCTGTAAAAAGATCCAAGAATAAGAAGAAAGTTGTTCTAGTTGAAGAGACGAATTCTGAGTATGATGTCGAGCAAGATGTCCATGACATCTATCCTATAAAAAAATATACAAGTAAGAAACTATATGTTAGGGTTCCTGATGCCCCACTTGACAACATCTCCTTTCACTCTGTTGAGAATGCTGAAAAGTGGAAGTATGTGTATCAAAGAAGGATTTCCCTAGAGAGAGAACTAGGAGCTGGTGCTTTGGAATGCAAGGAAATCATGGAGCTGATCTCTTATGTTGGACCGATGAAAATAGTTACCAGGTTTTCCAATTGCTATGAAACTCTTGTTAAGGAGTTTATTGTAAATATTCATGTTAACTGTGCTAACCATAAAAGTAAGGAATATAGAAAGGTTTTTGTTAGTGGAAAGTGTGTAGGATTTTATCCTTCCATTATAAACAAATTTCTAGATAGGTCTGTAAGTGTTTGGTTGTTGGCATGTTTTTTGGTAAAACCAGTTGTGTGAATATCATGACTGAAGTCATAACATTCTGGGATACAAGGTACATTCTGCGGAAAAAGAATGTCATACAGGAGCTGCTCAATATGAGTGTTTAGTTGATCATTATGCAATGATCATATTTATTGCATTCTACCAAAATCAGTAAACAGGATTCTTGTTGTCATAACCAATGTTAATACATCCTGTATTGAACTAACATTTGTGCAGATTTATTATTTCTGAGAATTTTCAGGAATTTGGTTTATTCAGTCCAGATTAGATTCTCACGTGGACTTAGGTTAACTTTGCTTAACCCTAATCTGGTTGTTAAAGTCCTATGACCAAGTCTTGAGGTTAACCCTAATTAACCCTAGCTATTTTCGTGGAAGCCCTAACTGAAGAATAGATGCCTATATATTCCTCATGAAGACTGTTGGTGAAAGACACTTTTTGAAAGAAGATCAATAAGGGACTGTATAGTTGTAACTACTGTAATCTAAGCAATTATCATTGTGATAAGTGACTTGGAGTAGGATTTGATTGTAAGGGTTGTGTATCACTCAAAGCTTTGAAGCACGAGTTCTTGTGTCACTTGATTAAAGCTTTGAAGCAAAGTCAAGTTAGGGTTGTGTATCACTCAAAGCTTTGAAGCACGAGTGTTTGTGTTACTTGATTAAAAGCTGTGAAGAAAAATCAAGTGTATGTTCTGAAGAGTGTCTTCATAATTTCGTTAGTCAATTGTTTAGTATCACTGCTGTGATTGAGGGGGAGTGAGTGGGAACTCAGGTTTAATTTGAACTTAGATTTAAGTTGCATTGGGTAGGTCTTAAGTGAAGGAGATAAACTGGTTGGTTTATTCCTGAATTAATATCTCTTATAGTGAATTTCCTCCTTGGCTTGGTATCCCCCAGAGTAGGTGTTGTTACACACTGAACTGGGTAAACAATTGACTGTGTTCTTTACTGCTTTTAGATTTACTGTCTTGAAGAGTGTCAGATACGGTGTCATAACATTCACTGTGACATTAAGTATTTGCTGCCAGAATTTCAATTGACATCAGAGCAGGCACCCTGCTTGTCTTACTGGGTGAGATCTAGGGATATTATTTTCTGGCGCTATGGACAAAGAAGGAGGATTTGGAAACAGACCACCCATTCTGGATGGATCAAATTATGACTACTGTAAACCTCGTATGATTGCCTTCTTAAAATCACTGGACAAAAAGGCTTGGAGAGATGCTGACAAAGGATGGAACCATCCCACCATAACTGGGAAAGATGGGACGACCAGTCTAAAACCTGAGAAAGAATGGAGCAAAGAAGAAGATGAGTTAGACCTGGGTAACTCCAAAGCATTAAATGCCTTGTTCAATGGAATTTATAGAAACATATTCAGACTAGTACATCAATGTGAACTGGCCAAGGAGGTTTGGGACACTCTCAAAACTACCCATGAGGGCACATCCAAAGTAAAAATGTCAAGGCTTCAGATGCTGACTACCAAATTTGAGAACCTAAGGATGATGGAAGATGAGACCATTCATGAGTTTCACATGAACATCTTGGAAATTGCCAACACCTCAGGAGCATTGGGAGAAAAGATGTCAGAAGAAAAGCTGGTGAGAAAGATTCTCAGATCCTTGCCTAAAAGATTTGCAATGAAGGTGAATGCTATAGAGGAAGCTAAGGATATCTGCAACTTGAAGGTGGATGAACTTATTGGGTCACTTCAGACCTTTGAGATGGGGATCAGTGACAATGTCGATAAGAAAAACAAGAGCATAACACTTGTATCTAATACTGAAGATGAAAACAAAGAGGATGAAGAAGAAAATATTTCAGAAGCTATAGCCATGCTTGGAAGACAGTTCAACAAACTCATCAAGAGAATGGACCCAAAGTCAAGGTCAAATGTTAAGAAAATTCCTTCTGACATTAACAGATCCTATGACTCCATCAGAAGACCAAAGTCTGAAGAGAAGGGAAATCAAAGCAAAGGAATTCAATGCCATGGATGTGAAGGGTATGGGCACATTCGAGCTGAATGTCCTACCTTTCTTAAGAAACAAAAGAAAGGGATGTCTATTACTTGGTCTGACTGTGACTCAGAAAGTAATTCTGAAGAAGAATTTGCCAAACTAGTTACTGTGCTAACTGGTATTTGTAACTCTGATAGTGACTCTAGTGATGAGGAAGTGACATTTGAAGAATTGGCTGACTCCTACAAGAAGTTATGTATCATAAGTGCTGAAGTCTGTCAGCAAAATGAGAGACAAACAAAACTCATAGTAAAGTTGGAGGCTGAGAAGAAGGCAGTCATTGATACTATAAGTCATCTAGAAGGGGAAGTTCAAATGCTAAACTCAAAACTTGACCAGATGACCAAATCTATCAAGATGCTGACAAATGGAACTGACAAATTAGAAGAAATCCTTCAGGTTGGACAAAATGTGGGAAACAAGTCTGGTCTAGGATTTGTGGCAGCAAAGAAATCTATTGTAGACAAGAAGAAGATAAGGCCTGATAAACAAATGTCAAAGCAGATGTCACAACATAGCACTCAACATCGAGAACAGAGAAATATGAAGAAAAAGTATCAAAGATGGAGATGTCATCATTGTGGGAGGTTTGGTCACATAAAGCCATTATGCTTCAGATTATATGGATATCCTAATCAGACCCCAGTTGTCAAACCTAAGTCTAACAAGGCACCGTATACTCAGCAGTGGAAGAAAAAGGCTACTGCCCTGATAGCTCACACCTCCCTTAGAGTCTCTACAAAGGAAGACTGGTACTTTGACAGTGGATGCTCTAAACACATGACTGGAATCAAGAATCTTCTCAATAATGTTAAACCTCACACTACTAGTTATGTTACTTTTGAAGATGGTGCTAGAGGAGAAATCAAAGGAGTTGGAAACATGGACTTCCCTGGAGTTCCAAACCTAAATGAAGTATTACTGGTAAAAGGCTTGACTGCTAATCTCATAAGTATCATTAAATTATGTGATCTAGGATTCAAGGTCAACTTCACCAAGTCTGAATGTCTTGTAACTAATGAGAAACCAGAAGTTGTAATGAGAGGAGTCAGATCTAAAGACAACTGCTACTTATGGGAGTCTGAGAACACTAATTATTCTTCTGTGTGCTCTATTGCCAAAGAAGAAAAAGAAGTGAAACTGTGGCACCAAAAACTTGGTCATTTACATCTAAGAGGAATGAAAAGGATTATATCCATGGAAGCAGTCAGAGGGATTCCAGGGCTGCAAATTGATGAAGGGAGAGTCTGTGGTGAATGTCAGGTTGGAAAGCAGACTAGAATGTCACATCCAAAGTCAAGACATCTGACCACCTCTAAGGTGTTAGAACTTCTACATATGGATCTGATGGGACCAATGCAGGTAGAAAGTCTTGGTGGAAAAAGATATGGCTATGTTATTGTGGATGATTTTTCCAGATTCACCTGGATTAACTTCATTAGAGAAAAGTCTGATGTATTTGAAGTATTTAAGGAACTGTGCAAAAGAATTCAAAGATAAAAAGAAGGATGCATTGTCAGAATCAGAAGTGATCATGGAAAGGAATTTGAAAACAATAAGTTTGATGAGTTCTGCTCCTCGGAAGGAATTATTCATGAATTCTCTTCACCCATAACTCCTCAACAAAATGGAGTTGTGGAAAGGAAAAACAGGACTATACAGGAATCTACCAGAGCAATGATACATGCCAAAAGACTTCCTATTTATTTTTGGGCTGAAGCTATGAATACAGCCTGTTATGTCCATAACAGGGTCACCTTGAGAAAGGGAATATCATCCACCATTTATGAACTTTGGAAAGGAAGAAAGCCTACAGTGAAGTACTTCCATGTATTTTAAAGCAAATGCTATATTCTGACAGATCGTGAACAAAGGAGAAAGATGGACCCTAAAAGTGATGAAGGAATATTCCTAGGATGCTCTACCAACAACATAGCTTATAGGGTATTCAATTCCAGGACCAAAGTTATGATGGAATCTATAAATGTCATAGTTGATGATTACCATGAGGAAACAAATGTCCCATATGATGTTGAGACATTCTTTGAGACTTCAACTCAAAAGGATGATATTCCTAAAACTACTTCATTAGAATCTGAATCAAAGGAAGCTAACAAAGACCCTTCCATCAGAATTCAGAAAGATCATCCTAAGGAACTCATCATAGGAGATCCTAACAGTGTAATCATTACAAGATCTAGAGAAATCATCTCAAACTCTTGCTTTGTATTTAAGATTGAACCAAGAAATGTTAAGGAGGCTTTAACTGATGAATACTAGATTGGAGCAATGCAAGATGAATTGAACCAATTCAAGCAACATGAAGTATGGGAGTTAGTTCCTAGACCAGGAGGAACAAACATCATTGGCACAAAATGGATCTACAAGAACAAATCATATGCTGAAGGAGTTGTCACCAGGAATAAGGCAAGACTTGTTGCTCAAGGATACACTCAAGTTGAAGGGGTTGATTTTGATGAGACTTTTGCTCCTGTAGCCAGACTGGAATCAATCAGACTCCTATTGGGAATTGCTTATATCCTTAAGTTCAAGTTATTTCAGATGGATGTAAAGAGTGTCTTCCTAAATGGGTACTTAAATGAGGAAGTTTATGTGGAACAGCCTAAAGGATTTGTGGATCCAAACTGCCCTGATCATGTCTACAAATTGAGGAAAGCTTTATATGGCCTGAAACAAGCTCCTAGAGCATGGTATGACAGGTTGACAAAATTCCTCTCTGACAAAGGATACAGGAAAGGAGGCTTGGATAAAACTCTTTTTGTCAAAAATGAAGGAGGAAAGATAATGGTAGCTCAAATCTATGTTTATGACATAGTGTTTGGGGGAATGTCGGATAAAATGGTTAAACATTTTGCTGACCAGATGCAAGCTGAATTTGAAATAAGCCTCATGGGAGAATTGACCTACTTTCTTGGACTGCAAGTCACACAGATGGAAGACTCAATTTTTCTATCTCAAAGCAAGTATGCAAAGAACATTGTCAAGAAGTTTGGGATGGAGAATGCTAGTCACAAAAGGACTCCTGCACCTACTCACTTAAAGCTGTCCAAAGATTCAAGTGGGGTTAAGGTGGACCAAAGCTTGTACAAAAGCATGATAGGAAGTCTGCTATACTTAATAGCCAGCAGACCTGACATTGCTTTTGCAGTTGGAGTATGTGCAAGATACCAGACTGAACCCAAAGTAAGTCATATCAACCAAGTGAATAGAATTCTGAAGTATGTGAGTGGAACCTACAACTATGGCTTGCTGTACTCTCATGGATGTGAACCAACTCTGACTGGTTACTGTGATGCTGATTGTGCTGGAAGTGCTGATGATAGAAAGAGCACCTCTAGAGGATGTTTCTTCTTAGGAAATAATCTTGTCTCCTGGTTCAGCAAGAAACAAAATTGTGTGTCTCTATCTACTGCTGAAGCTGAATACATAGCAGCTGGTAGTAGCTGTTCTCAAATGATCTGGATGAAACAGATGCTTAATGAGTATAATGTCACACAAGATGTTATGACATTGTACTGTGACAATCTGAGCACTATCAACATTTCCAAGAATCCTATTCAGCATAGCAGGACCAAGCATATTAACATTAGACATCACTTCATCAGAGATCTTGTAGAGGAGAAGACAATTAAACTGGAACATGTTGCCACTGAACTACAACTGGCTGACATTTTTACCAAGGCACTTGATGCAAATCAATTTGAAAATTTGAGGGGCAAGCTGGGTATTTGCCAACATGAAGAAATGTAGCAATTAATTTTGCTTAAAACAAGGGATGAGAGATATATTTTAGTTAAGTCTACTCTGATTGGGCTAATAATCTAATTCTCTATTTCTTTCCAAAATTTTAAGAAGTTGAATAGGGAAGGTTAATCTTCTGTTCCTCCAGAAATAGCAAATAGGGAAGGTTCAGTTTATGTTCATCAAGCTATAGCTAGACTTGTCAATAGGATTCTAAATGAGAATCACTTGGTACCTGGCATTTCTATACCTTTGAATCAAGAATCTGCTAGTCCAAATGTTGAAATGAATCCAGATATCACTCAGAATGTTGAGACACCGGATGACAACATTAGGAAATCTCCTGAAAATCGTGATGATCACCAGAACCCTACTGAGAAGGATGTTGAACCCCCGATTATTAATGTTGATGAAGAATACTCTAACAATGACTTAATTGCTAATATCAACCCTATCATAGCTAGGAGGATGATGAACAGAATAGAAAAGCAGGATGCTGTCAAAAGCCTCTCCAAAGAGAAGACTGCTGATGTTGTTCATAAGAAAACCAAGTCTGAGAACAAGACTGGAGTAGAAACTGTGAAGGCTGGATTGTTAAAAGAAAAAGGGAAGGTGAAAACTCGAGTACCTGCTGGTAGTCTCTCAAAACCTTTGAGACAACCAATAGCAAAGAAAAGGAAGGAGCCTGAACCCTCTGAATCTGATGAGGAATCATAATTTGAATTTGATGTTGAAGACATTCCTCTCAAAAGGAAACTCTCTTCAAGCAAAATTCCTAAAGTCCCTGAAGTCTCCACTGACAACATCTCCTTTCACCATCCTGAGAATGCAAATAGGTGGAAGTATGTATGTTTGAAAAGGATCGCCTTAGAAAGAGAACTGAACAACAGTGCCATGGAATGTAAGGAGATCATGGATCTAATCAAAACTGTTGGTCTAATAAATATTGTGGTAAAGTTTACCAACTGCTATGAAGTTCTTGTCAAAGAATTCATAGTGAATTTATCTGATGGGTGTGCTGATGGAAAGTCAGCTGATTTTAATTTTGTATATGTGAGAGGAAGGAAGGTAAATTTCTCTCCCTCTGAAATAAACAAATTCCTAGGAAGACCTGATGATGCTTGCCCTGAGCTAGAGGTTACTGACAACCAAGTGTGCCAAAGCATTACTGCAAATCAAGTCAAGAGCTGGCCCTTAAGAGGGAAGCTGAATGCAAGCAAGCTGAGCATGAAATTTTCCATTCTGCACAAAATTGGTGCATCTAACTGGGTTCCCACCAACCATAAATCAACCATCTCCACAGGCTTGGGAAGATTTATTTATGATGTTGGAACCAGGACAAACTTTGACTATGGCAAGTATATCTTTGATCAAACATTAAAACATGCTGGAAGTTGTGCTATTAAAGGCCCTATTGCCTTTCCCTCTCTCCTATGTGGTATAGTCCTTGCTCAATATCCTGACATTCTAGTTGAAAAAAGATATTGTATGAAAAAGAGCCCATGCTCTTGGGTTGCACTATAAGCTATTTCAGGGAACACATGTTCTTGACATTGTTCTGACATCAGCTGAGACATCAACTGTCAAGTCTCATTCTAAGAAAACTGATGTTATAGATGTGCTGAAGGAAACCTGCAAAGAGCTTGATACAAGGAAAAGGACTCTTGAGGACCTGATTGCTAGACTAGAATAGGAGGAGATTGAAGGACAAAGAAGGGAAGAGGATGCTGCTGAAGACCAGCTTAATGCTGAAGATAGTGCCTCCTTTGAAGATGACAGTGCTTGAAGATCAGGGCAGTTGAAAAGTTTGCTGCTGGTACCTGATGCTGCAAATGACTTTTGATTTTTTTTCTGTGTTTTTATTATTCCTTTTGGATGACTGTATAACCTAAAAGTACAATTATCTTTGGCCTATTTATGGCTAAAGAGGGGGAGAAGATTTTGTGGTAATTTTGGTAGAATTAGACTTGGTAGATATTATTAATTCTGCTGCTTTCTAATCTCTGGTTGTTTAGGGGTTTTAGCCAAAAATTTGCCAAAGGGGGAGTTTGTAAGTGTTTGGTTGTTGGCATGTTTTTTGGTAAAACCAGTTGTGTGAATGTCATGACTGATGTCATAACATTCTGGGATACAAGGTACATTCTGCAGAAAAAGAATGTCATACAGGAGCTGCTCAATATGAGTGTTTAGCTGATCATTATGCAATGATCATATTTATTGCATTCTACCAAAATCAGTAAACATGATTCTTGTTGTCATAACCAATGTTAAGACATCCTGTACTGAACTAACATTTGTGCAGATTTATTATTTCTGAGAATTTTCAGGAATCTGGTTTATTCAGTCCAGATCAGATTCTCACATGGACTTAGGTTAACTTTGCTTAACCCTAATCTGGTTATTAAAGTCCTATGACCAAGTCTTGAGGTTAACCCTAATTAACCCTAGCTATTTTCGTGGAAGCCCTAACTGAAGAATAACTGCCTATATATTCCTCATGAAGACTGTTGGTGAAAGACACTTTTTGAAAGAAGATCAATAAGGGACTGTATAGTTGTAACTACTGTAATCCAAGCAATTATCATTGTGATAAGTGACTTGGAGTAGGATTTGATTGTAAGGGTTGTGTATCACTCAAAGCTTTGAAGCATGAGTGTTTGTGTCACTTGATTAAAGCTTTGAAGCAAAGTCAAGTTAGGGTGGTGTATCACTCAAAGCTTTGAAGCACGAGTGTTTGTGTTACTTGATTAAAAGCTGTGAAGCAAAATCAAGTGTATGTTCTGAAGAGTGTCTTCATAATTTCATTAGTCAATTGTTTAGTATCACTGCTGTGATTGAGGGGGAGTGAGTAGGAACTCAGGTTTAAGTTGAACTTAGATTGAAGTTGCATTGGGTAGGTCTTAAGTGAAGGAGATAAACTGGTTGGTTTATTCCTGAATTAATATCTCTTATAGTGAATTTCCTCCCTGGCTTGGTAGCCCCCAGAGTAGGTGTTGTTACACACTGAACTGGGTAAACAATTGACTGTGTTCTTTACTACTTTTAGATTTACTGTCCTGAAGAGTGTCAGATACGGTGTCATAACATTCACTGTGACATTAAGTATCTGCTGCCAGAATTTCAAGGTCTAAAGATGTCTGTTGTGAGTTGGAAGTAACAGATAATCAAGTGTGTAGAGCCATTACTGCTAATCAAGTAAGTGATTGGCCAATGAAAAATAAGCTTCCTATCAGCAAAATGATTGTGAAAAATGCTATTTACATAGGATTGGAGCTGCAGATTGGGTTCCCACTAATCACACTAAGCATCTCCATTAGATTAGGAAATTTCATTTATGTTGTAGGAAACTAGAAACTTTTTTATTATGGTACTTACATCTTTGATCAAACTATTAAGCATGCAGAAACTTGTGCCATTAAAATGCCAATTGCTTTTCCTCCCCTCATCTGTGGAATTATTCTTAATCAGCATCCTGGAATCCTAAATGGTAATGATGTATTGTGCAAGAGAGAGTCTGCCTTGACACTTCATTTTAAGCTTTTTTCAGGAAAACATGTCCCAGACATTGTTTTGACATCTTCAACTGCTGAAAACAAGACCTTCACCAAGGATGAAATGATCACTGAATTAAGGAAAGCCTGCAAGGAATTAGATTACATGATCAGAGTGAGCTCAACTAGGAAGCTAATTTGGAAAATATGATCAATGACCTACAAAAGGACAACAACCTAGATGATACAGTAAGCTCTAAAGGTGAAGACTCCAGTGAGGAAAGAAGTTATGGTTCAACCAAGTCAACTGTTCCTGATGACAGTTAGACTACTTTATGTTTCTCTGAACTCTTTGTTTCTTTTTTGGCACTTGCATGTGCTTGACATTTGAATTCTATGGTATGTACCCTAATTCTGATATTCTCTTAAATACATCCTTATATTTGGCATATTATGTCTAAAAAGGGGGAGATAAAGTAAGTGAGTGACTGACTAACCATTGACCACTGACCATTAATTGAGGGGGAGCTAAATACTTGAGGGGGAGCCTCATGTCTCAGAAGATGTTTTGACATCTTCCTTTGCTAACAACTAACTACTAACTGAATGTATGTTTTGATTGCATTGGTTATGCTGCGGCCCTAATAATGCTCTGATAATTGTGCTGCTACTCTTATAATATTCTCTAATAAAATTTTAGCTAAAATTTGCTAAAGGGGGAGTTTGTACGTGTTTGTTGGCAGCGATTTTGGTAAAACAAGGACTTGTTAATGTTTTGCTAAATTTCTTAACATTTGGATCAAAACTGTTTTGAATGATGTCAAAGCAGATGTCTTAACATCTGCCTCCTGCGCTGATCTCAGCCCAACATCAGTTTAAGTTATATGTTTCTTGTTTTCATACGTGGCATAATTCAGGATTTATGACTCACAGGCTGCGAAAAGTATGAAGGAATATTTTTCAAATTGCATAAATTTTATCTCAGCCTGTTTTTATGGAAATATTCAAAAGATTTGAATATTTGATTTTAAGCCCAAGGCCACAGCTGCGCATATATAAGGACTTGCTTCCTTATTCAAAGACAAGAAACTTTTGAAGAAGAATACTTTCTTTATAATTAGAAGTCTAGGATTTTTATTTGTAATACACTCTAAGTATTAAGTTAAATACTTGAGTTGTTATTTAGGTTGTTAATTGTGTATCATTCATAAGCTTTTAAGCATTAAATGATTGAAGTGTTTCAAACTTATTAATTCTGTTAAGTTCTTCACTGTAAGTGATTGAAGGGATTTAAGGATGGCCTCATACCTAGGTGAGTCTTAGGTAGGAGTTTAGCTTGGGTAGTGATTAAGTGATTAGATCGTAAACTGGTTGTTTACTGAGGGTCCATGAATTGATACTATTTAGTGAACTTGTCCCTAGCTTGGTAGCCCCCAGAGTAGGTATTGTTGTACACTGAACTAGGTGAACAATCTCTTGTGTTTTTACTGCTTTTGATTTTACTGCACCTTACTTGCAAACCAATATTTGTGTCATGATATCTCATTCCACATCACATATCTGATACCGGAATTTCACCAGCAACATTTTCCTTACTCACAATCCAGTACCTACATTGCTCGGGGATATTCTGCATTCACTCCATACTCGTACTATGAAGAAGCGAGGAACTCTTATGTGTTGTATGCCTTTACTCTATAGGTGGTTTATTTCTCACCTTCCTCGATCAGTAATGAAGAATGAGTTAGGCTTAAAGTGGAATCAAAGGTTAATGTCTCTCTCACTCTGATATCTATTGGTGTCCTTGCTCTCAAGAAGATATATCTTTTATTGATCACTGTGGAGAATTTCCTAATGTGCCACTCCTTGGCATTAAAGGAGGCATCACCTATAACCCTTATTTAGCCTTACGCCAGTTTGGTTATGCACGGAGAGATGGTCCTACTGATATGCTCATCCAGTGTATTGTGTTCGACTACTCAAATGATCTACAAGGTTATCGTCAGAGGTTCATCCATGCTTGGGGCATGGTTAAGAAGACTGATAGTAAAACTTTGGGCCAGAGGAACTCCATCCCTTTGGAACCCTACCTCAAATGGGTGCGAGCTCGTGCTCAAAGTCTTATGATGCCATATATTGCCATCTTACTAGTGATCTTGGAACCTATTGTTCAAGGGGACGAGTCTCGCATTATCCTTCATCCTAATATGCCAACAAACTTCGAAGAATTACAAAGGTCTTAGATCCAACTCAAGGAAGAACGAGACACCTTCGAGACCCAGTTCTATGCCAGTGAGAAGAAAGTGTTGGAACTGATGAAGAAGCTTCACGAAGAGAAGAATCTTAATGCATATATCAGCACGAAAAGGAAGCGTCCATGGGAAACCTAAAAGTTTTAATTGTTATTTCTTTGTAAACTTTGATTTCATTTGAACTTACTAATAAAAAGTCTTTGTTTCTATTTTGATTAAAAGAGTTTAAATCCTACGAGGTCCTTGAAAACATTGCATAAGCATATCATGCATATCATCACATAAGCAGGTATTTCAATACATGTTTCTTATCTTTTTGCTGTTTATTTCAGCAAAAAGAAATGGCTCTTAAATAAATAGTTAAGGATCTTCAAGCACAAAATGCTCAATTCCAACAGATGTTCCTGGCTCTGGCTAAAGGATAAGAAGATCGAAAAGCTCTCATTGTCAAAGAGAAGACAAAGAAGACAAAGAAACCTGTTGGCATCCTGAATATGGGAAGAAGATTCAGAGGACCAGCCAAGTGAGCTCTAGAATTTGCAACTCCATCAAATAAGGGGGATAATCAGGAAGAGGATAACAAGAAAACAAAAGAAGAAGATAACAACCCAGGGACGGATGAAGAGGAAGCAGACTATGTTGAAGAACAATATCCTCATGCTGATGACAAGTATAAACAGATGGAGTATCGTCTTAATGCGATGGAGATTCAGAGAGTACCTGGTTTAGAATTTAAAGATCTAGGGTTGGTGTCAAGAGTGGTTATCCTACAAAAGTTCAAAGTTCCCGCCTTTGCAAAGTATGATGGGGTTTCATGTCCCAAGATGCATCTGAGATCTTACATCAGGAAGATCCAACCCCATATAGCTGGAAGGAAGTTATGGGTTCATTTATTTCAGTAGAGTTTGTCGAGGACGCAGTTAGAGTGGTTCTATCAGTTGGAAGGAACCAATATCTGCAGTTGGGAAGATTTGGCCGCTGCTTTTTACAAGTAGTATCAATACAATGTTAACCTCGCTCCAACTTGTACACAACTCCAGAGTATGTCTATGGGTTATAGTGAGGGTTTCAAAGATTATGCCCAAAAGTGGAGGGATCTCGCCGGTAGAGTCCAACCTCCCTTGTCTGATAGGGAGTTGGTGGACATGTTCTTGGGAACTCTGACAAGCCCATTTTCAACCATTTAATTGGAAGCTCTTCAACCAGATTCATCGAGCTGATACTGAGAGGAGAACAAGTGGAAGATGGTATCAAGAGCGGTAAAATCCAAGGGTCTGCTTCTTCAAATATTGCGAGGAAGTAGTTCAGTGGAAAGAAGGAAGTTAGTGCTGCCTATGGTCAAAGAAATCATGATCAAGTTGAACACCGTCAAACGGTAGGAGCTGTAATGATCTCCAACCCTGCACCAACTCAACGACAAAATAATCAGCACCAGCAGGATACACCTAGAAGACAATTCACCAGAATCAACAAGCCTTTGTCTCAAGCATTACAACATTTGTTGAAGGCTGACCTGGTCACTATGAAGGATCCTCCCCAAAACCCAAACACTTCTTCCCCATGCTACAATCCAAATGCAAGGTGTGCGTACCACTCCAACTGTCCTGGACCTGACACTAACAACTGTTGGATGTTGAAAAATAAGGTTCAAGACTTGATCGACGAAGGAATGCTAGAGTTCACACAAGATGGTCAGACTGAATTCTTCTGCCATGCCTCAAAGGCACACCATATGAAGTGACAAGTACAAACAGAGAGGATTTTTGTTCATTAGAATTTTCAAATTGTAATTTCTTTTGATTGTTCAAACACTTATTTTATGTCAAACTTTATTATTCCATTAATGTATTGCATATGTTTGTCTTGAATTAATCCATTCGTTATCACTACACTGAAACTATGCGTTTACTTCCTTTTTGTGATATTCAACTCTAGATTAAAAGTTGTAAGCCTTTAGAGGGAGGATGACAAAAAATATGCCACAATATCTACAATATGCTTTTGAACAGACCTGGCTAACGATGTACAAGCGTTGTTTCAAATCCTAAACAGTGGAGTTATAAGGAAGATAATACCTAGTCACCCCCTTTGAGCCTAAGAAGTAGGAGTTTTCTTTTTCACACAAATTGAAACCTTTAATCATAACCTGGGGCAGGGTAGTTTCTTAGTTGATTCAATGGTGCATTCAATCGCAAGCTTTCCCTTCGTATATGACGAGTAGTGTCAGAGGTGTCATTCCTAAAACAAAATATGGTGATGGTTCCACATAATCATTAAAATAGGCAGTCATTATCTCTCAAAAGAAAATCCAGCTAAGTCAAAACCTATGAAGGAGACTTAAGAAAAAATGGGGGCATCCCGCTGACTGTAATCACAAGAAACAGTTCAGGAAAAAGGTAGGGATGATAAAATATAAAAAAAGGTCGCTACAAGTCCTCAACAAAAAGAAATTATTACAAAAAATGACTGCCTCCTCAAAATAAACTTCAGTATCTGAACCATCACCGGAATATCAGGGAAAAGATTCCATACTCAATTGGGATTTAAAACACAGAATTAACTGAGTATAGGACTGAAGAAAATCACGAAGAATAGGTTGGGTACAAATAAATTTCGAGCCTTTATTCTTTGTTTCTTAAACCGTGAACCAGGCCACGTTATAACCCTTAAAAGTCCTAGCTGAAGCATGGGTTAGTTCGAAAGCATACTGTTACAAAAAGGTATCCTGACTCCTGTAAGGCTTACTATAAATCCTGAGTTAAATTCATATTCTTACAAATCCTGTTTTTTTACTAAAGTTTCATTTTCGAAACTTCAATACAGACATAAGCTTTGCATTTTTAAATGCCATTGTTTGCATATGACTAATTGTTCGACATTAGAGAAATTCACACGATAGAAATACAATGAACGAAAATCCTCTCAATGGAAAGAATCACCCCAAATTGAAAGACATTTCTGGTAATAGGCCTTTCATAATCAAGGGGCATGACATGGTGTCTAAACTAATCTGGGGGCAGTCGAGTCAAGATTCGGGGAATCTCTCAAAAGTGCCAAATAGCTAGGCGTAGACCCCCGTCTGAATCACTCGGGGAATTGAACATGAGTTCCAGCAAATGGCCACGTGCGATCAAGCAAACATCTTTCTGGCAGTGCTACAACATTTACTACTTTGGACAGTGATAATTTTTCGCACCCTGTGAACGCGGACATAGTCGAAAAATACTACGCATGAAAAAAAGACCCGCTAGGTTGACTGGCCTAGGCAAAAATAAGGGCATCCTGGCGAACCAAAAGAGTTCGGGCAAAAATTAGGGATATATAAATAAAACTATACACCTGGCAAGTCGAAAACCTGAAAGGGCGGCTTAGGAAAAAAGGGTATCCCGGTGGACTGAAAATCTCAAAGGACAGTCCAGGCAAAAGTTAGGGATTAAAGCGTACGACTATGTCCCATCATCTCGTCACTTGTTTATCAGTAGAAGACTTATCTCCCTTATCAACA
The DNA here is from genome assembly GCA_948472305.1 of Vicia faba. NCBI lineage: Eukaryota > Viridiplantae > Streptophyta > Magnoliopsida > Fabales > Fabaceae > Vicia > Vicia faba. The sequence goes on along the minus strand of OX451741.1, from coordinate 1,516,366,604 downwards.
TTCACCAAAGGCTCTAGAAGTTGAGGTTTGTTCAAGTCTCCATGAATCACCACAGAGCAACTTCCATGAAATTATCCCTACATGGTAATCTTCGCGAATTCATACATTCCCAGTAATCTTCCTAACAGGTCACTCAGGAAGATAAAGGAGTGTAGGTTTCCTCCCAGTAATATTTCCTATCTATAGGATCCAAAACATTACAGTCTATTGGAATTCTTCTCCCCAGCTGAGTTTTCAAAACTATAAAAACCCATGCAGATTACTTCTCTTCGGCATAGCGCATTCTCCTTGACATAGAGCCTCCCTCAACAGGATATACCTCCATCAACAAGGTTTATTTCCCCAATGAGGTCCAATCTCCCCAGCTTGAGTCTTTTCCTCAGATGGCCATGAGTCACTAACAAAACTCCCTTCCCCAGTGAAGTCATCATTATCCCTAAAGAGTTGCTACTGAATCTAAAATCGAATCAGATGTCAGTCAAACTTATCCTTCTCAGACGATCCAGAAAGTTATCCATTGATGTTATTCCCAATCAGGATATACAAGGAATAATAACTCCCCAGTAGAGCAAAGAACAACCAAAGTTTTGAACTCTTCTCCCCCAAGCAAGAATTAACACTCTCCAGCAGAGTTTCCTCAGAAAGCAGAAATCAATATTTCCCAGTGGAGTTATCCTCAAACAGCAAGCAGAAGTCCCCAGTGGAAACAATCTCCCATAAGATCGAAGTTTCACATACTCTTCATCCCTAACAACAATAAGGGATTTATTTTCCCCAGACGAAGATGCTGCTCAAATTTCAAAAACATTGCACATTCATACATCATTTACAAAATATCATAGCATATACATACGAAATGCATATAGCATAGTCTCATTTATTTTGAGAACATCATTATGCAACACATTTCATACATCATGACATTGCATACAACTAACTCTTTACCTCTTCAGGAAAAATCAATCCACAGACAAACATCATCAACTACTTATATGACCCAACAATCTTCTCAAAGGCTACATCTGACAAAGGGATATTTCAACAATTCCATGAGAAGGTCATTCTCAAAGAGACCTCTTCTAGTTCAAATTAAATCAACCAAAGATTTATTCTGATACTTCTTCCAGATAAAAAGAAGCATGAATATTTGCTGGCTCAGATTAAATCGACCAATGATTTATTCTGATACTTCATCCAGTAAAAGACAACAGAGACCTCTTCTGTCTCAAATTAAATCGACCAATGATTTATTCGGATACATCTTCCAGTAGATATTTTTCTGGATCAGTTTAAATCGACCAATGATTTATTCTGATACTTCCTCCAGTAAAAGACAACAGAGACCTCTTCTGTCTCAGATTAAATCAACCAATGATTTATTCTGATACATCTTCCAATAGATATTTTTCTGGCTCAGTTTTAATCGACCAATGATTTATTCTGATACTTCTTCCAGTTGAAGACAATCGTAAATATTCTCTGGCTCAGATAAATCAACTAAAGGTTTATTCTGATACTTCTTCCAGATAAAAATAAGCATAAATATTTGTTGGCTCACATTAAATAAATCATTGATTTATTCTGATACATCTTCCAGTAGATCTTTTTTTGGCTCAGTTTAAATCGACCAATGATTTATTATAATACTTCCTCCAGTTAAAGACAATAAAGACCTCTTATGGCTATGATTAAATCAACCAATGATTTATTCTGATACTTCTTCCAGTTGAAGACGGTTGTACATAGTCGCTGGCTCAGATTAAATCGACCATTGATTTATTATGATACTTCTTCCAATAGACCTTTTTTCTGGCACAAATTAAATCGACCAATGATTTATTCTGATACTTCTTCCAGTTAAAGACAAAAAGACCTCTTCTGGATCAGATTAAATCGACCAAAGATTTATTCTGATACTTCTTCCAGTCGAAGTCGGGCATAAAGCATCTTCTGGCTCAGATTAAATCGACCAAATATTTATTCTGATACTTATTCCAACAGACCTTTTTCTGGCTCAGATTAAATTGACCACAAATTTATTCTGATACTTATTCCAACAGACCTTGTTTTGGCTCAGATTAAATCGACCAAAGATTTATTCTGATACTTCTTCCAATTAAAGACAAAGAGACCTCTTATGGCTCAGATTAAATCGACCAAATATTTATTCTGATACTTCTTCCACTCAAAGTCAGGCATAAAGCATCTTCTAGCTAAGATTAAACCGACCAAAGGTTTATTTTGATACTTCTTCCAACAGACCTTTTTCTGGCTCAAATTAAATTGACCAAAGATTTATTCTGATACTTCTTCTAGTTAAAGATAACCGAGACCTCTTCTGGCTCAGATTAAATCAACCAAAGATTTATTCTGATACTTCTTCCAGTTAAAGACGATCTTCGATAATCGCTTGTTCAGATTAAATCAAGCAAAGATTTATTATGATACTTCTTCTAGTTAAAGACAAAAATGACCTCTTCTGGCTCAGATTAAATCAACCAAAGATTTATTTTGATGCTTCTTCCAGTTTAAAGTCAACAATTACTTTGGTTGGCATCTATAAGCCCATCTCTGATGACAATCAGTCATCTCTCTGAATGGCATCTTTTAATCCCATTCTAGCATACCATCAACCGACAATATTACTCCGTGCACCGACAAGCGCAAATTTCTGGGCACTCTAGTGTTCAATCATCCTCCACCTTTAGATCACTAAAGGAAGATAAGCCAATCTAAATCCTCAGGTTTAAGAAGATTGAACATGGGAAACTGTTGTACCCTAAAATTTTCCCTCTCATTTTATTCAAAACATACTCCTAGAAGTCCTCAAATGCTCAAGGTTGACCAAGAATTGACTAGACAAATTCTCCTGCTAAGCAATGGACTCTCAACTAGGGGTTCACTTTTCACAAAGAAGCTTGGGTTCTAAAGGGCTCAAGTTATTTCCATTCCCCCTAACATGTCCTCAAGAATGCTCATGCCAATTTTCATGCCTTGCATTAAAAGTTTGCCCAGTCAATTGCTCAGATGACTGGAAATTAACTATATTAGGTCCAAAGTTAACTGTGGTCAATATACAGTCAAACTTCAAGATTTTTGGTCAATATAAACATTTTGAAGTAATATCCATAATTTGATCAAGGGTTGATCATGATTCCTCAAGGAATGCTCTCAAATCATCAAGTCCAAAAGTGCAAAATTAGGGTTTCCTAAGAAAAGTCAACTGAACTTTGACCAAGCATAACTTTCACATGATTCATCCATTTTGACCCAACCAAAGCTCATTGTGAATAAAATTCAATTCCCTACAACTTTTTTTGTCCTCAAGTTCAAAAAATGTATCATTGGAAAGATATGAGCCAATACATTACAGGTCTTTCTGAAAGTCAACAAAAAGGCATTTTTTGTCAAGGCAAGTTACATCAATATAATTTCTCCAAATGAAAAAATGGTCAACATAGAGATAGTAGGGGACACATTGATCTTTATAAAAAGTTCAAGATCATATCAAAAAGATTAAAATTGAGCAAGTTATGACTAGTATAAATTGGGAAAATTGGTGAAAATGCAAAAAAGTCAACTTTGAGAAAAAAAATACCTTTTTAAGTTCATAGACCTATTTTTGGGATTTAAATATGTTTATGACTTAATCAAGGACCCCTAAATTCACTCTCACCTTGCTTTACATTTTTCTCTATTTTATTCATATTTATTTTGTTTTTATTCAAATAAGCACAAAATAAATTGCATAAAATAAAAAATAAAAAATATGGACACATGGGCTGATTATTTTGGTTGATACTGGGCCTTAGAATTTGTGCAAGTCATGAGGAAAAAGACCATGTTCATTGCATCTCAATAAGTGCAAGTTTTTCACAATTTTGGAAGTATTTTAATATGTTTGATATTGCTTTGAAAGGGGGCCATTATGTGTGGATTCTTGCCATGTTTACTCACCATTCCATCCATCTATAAATACAAAACAAAATCATAAGCAAAGGGCACGAAATTATACATGCAAAAGCTCTCCAAAAGCTCTCCAAAAAAGCTCTCCAAAAGCTCTCTAAAAACTCTCCAAAAAAATCAAAGAATTGGTGCAAGTCATATCTCAAAGTTCCAACCTCTCTCGATTGAAATCAAACCTCGAGCCATCCTCTTGAAGTCCCCAGGAGTTTTTTTTACAAGGCCCGAGATCAGTCCATCACAAGCCTAGAACGCCCCCATTTGATAACACCGGTTTGGTAATGTTTAAATTTTCAAATCTCTGATTTTAATCATATTTCATGACATGCTAATATTTGTTTGAGTTTATATGAATCTATAGATCAGGTATGAGTGGGAACAAATATGCGCATCATGCACCTCCAGTTCCTGACCACCAGATTTCATCAGGCTAGATCCAAAGCCTCAAAGGCGCGTCCCCATGATGAACCCCAAGAAGCGCCCCTCACTAGATCTCCAGGCGCCTGGGCCCTATTGCTAATGGGCCTGAGAATTTTTTGCTATTTCACACCCTCTAACTACTTTTTGCAGTGCCTGGCCCATTTCTTTTATTTCTTTCTTTGTTGTTTATTTATTTAATTTTCTTTAAACCTTTTTTTTCTTTTTACGAACATAAAAAATTAGAAAATCAGAAAAAATAGTAGATTTAAGTTTTTATTAATTAAATTAATTTTGATCAATCATTTAATCACCTTTTTTTAATTAATTAACTAATTAGAATTATTTTCTCATAATTTATATATTTTTCTAAACAAAAATTAAAAACAACAAAAATATGGCTTTTTTTTACTTAGATTTTTTTAAGAGTTATTTACATCTTTCTTTCTTTCTCCTCCGCGCGTTCATTTATTTTTATTCGCATTATTTTCACAAAAATTATGTAATTGCCTATGGATTGTAATAGTTTAATTAGGACTATTTACGTTTCTTTTCCCCGTTTTGGTTTATAATTCCCCCTCCCCGAAGCCATGTAATTGCGTAGATTCAAATTCCGCAATTTAATTTTCTGTACATATGTTAACTGTTATATGAATGCTAATAGGCTTGTATGAAAATACTAAAAGCAAACGGTAGAAAACCTAACACTCAAGATAAACATAACTGAAACACAACGCACTCACACATGCGCACCTCTAGGGTACTCCCACTTCGGTTGCCTTCAGAATAAAATAGTCACAACTCTCACACGTGAGGGATTTTAGTGGCAACCCTTTGGTTCAAAGATCATAAAATAACCCTTTCGATGTTGCCTCGGTACATGATCTTAAAACCTTAGGGGTGTTACTAAAGTATCTTGCTAAGTTGTCTTTGTGACTATATGACGACCCTCGATTGTCCCTCATACATCCAATGATAGGGCTACCTACTCACTAATAGTAGGATAGCACTGTCTAAATGAAAAGAATAAACCTTTTAGAGTAGGTAGATAGTTCTTAGATGCTTTCTCAAAATAAAACATTTTCCACACATACACTCTTTTCCAAAAATATTTTCAAAGACACTTTGTATACGTTCTCAACAATACGAGAAACATTACAAAGTTTGTCGTGCCTGTCGTACCCTAAATTTGTCCTACCTCGATGATTTCATTTTTTAAGATTTAAATAAAAGAAATATTTAATAAAAGATGGTATAGCAGTATCTGATGGCCCATCTTTACTCAAGACGATAAGGGGTGTATTTTAACTTAGGAAAATGGGGCTTTCTAAATCAGAAGGACTCATAAACCCATTCGCGTAGCATGTTGGCCAATGGCCCATGCGATTCGAAAGTAAAAATTATTAGAATACTTATTAAGCTCTTATTTATTAATAGTTGTTATTAGTTAAAAGAGAGGTTAAAATTAAAAATATAGTTAAGCCCATTTAAATGTTATGTGGTGTTAAACAGTAAATATGGGGTGTATCAATAATTGAGGCCCATTAAGTCTTATTATTATTTAAAAAAAAGTTGTTTATTATTATTTTAAATAAATAAATAACTAATATATTTGTTTTTTAAGAAAAAGGAAAAAACGTAGGATCAATGCTGATTTAACTTGTTTTGCTGTCTTTTTTTAATATTTTGCTGTTTTGAAAAAAAAGGCCATTTGGGCCTGGTTTAGAAATTTAATTATTTCTTTGTTGTATAAATAAAAACAATGAATTGGGCTGAATAAAATGGCAAGCGCAGGCCCATGTTGAGAAACAATTATTGTTCCAATTGATCAAAAAATACGCACATTTCTAATTTGCTAACAGACACTATAGCAATTGCTCACCAATTAACATTCAAAGTTTAAAACCTAAAACAATATCAAATCAAATCCAAAGCTAAATCAATCACTTATTGCCAAAATAAATCTTATAACACAGAATCATTCAATCTATGAATCAAATCTCAGGATATTTTGTTTAACAGAAAATCTGGAAATCTCAAATCTCCATTACATAATCCGAAAATGACAGAATATATAACTAAATTGAATCTAAAAATACAGAAAATCTCAAATCTCTATTATTTATGCAAATCGAATCCCAGAAAAATAAATTACAATAAAATTCTCAAATACCTAATTGATCTAATCTAAGCTAAAACAATCGTAACAAGAATCTTATCTTAACCCTATAAATACTAAGATCCAAATACAAAAAAAGGGGATACAGAAGAGGAGGAGGGTTTTACAGAAGGAAAATACAGAGAAGAAGAATGCGTAGAAGCCGAGTCACTTCGTTTGTTGTGGAAGATCAAAGAAGAAGCAATTAGGGTTTCCATTTTTGAAACCCTAATCACGTGTCCGCCGCTGACAACTTAATCGCGCCACCAGTGAACGTCGTTGCTACTCTGCTTTCATTAAGACCTGTAAATCAAAGAAGAAGAGGAGATTAGTCATCCAGAAACTCAGAGATTCAGAACAGAAAATCAAGAGGGTAACTTAGCATTTCGTTTCTTTGTTTTGATCATGGGGTTAGGGGTTTGGTTGGTTTAGGTTGAGGATGGAGCTAGGGGGTTGCGTCGTCACCAGTAGTTTAAGGTTAGGGTTGAGAAGATGAAGGGTCTATTTGCAAAGAGAGGGAGAAGGCGAACAAGGCTTGGTTGTTTAACAAAGGAAAATGAAAAAAAATGAATAAAACCAAGTTATATTCTGAATAATCCAGTATGTGTGCATTCACAGTAACCAGCATGCACTTTTATTGCTATCTCTTAGATCATCAGTGGACGGCCGTGAGGCCAAGTCCATGGTAACTCCCATGCTCCATCACATACACTATCCACCGGACCCTTCAACTCGTCTATGGGCCTGGCCCAATTAATTTTCACACCCCCATTCGCCTAAATTACTAAACACAAGACAAAAACACACCCTCTGCGCGTTGGGCCTAGCCAGGCTGTTCTCCACACCCCCTATTTTAACTTAATAACTAGGATTGCACCCCCTGCCTAATTAATCATTTCCTACATTTCTTTATAATTATTATTTTATTTTTAGTTTCTCATTATTATTATTTCTTTATATTATTATTTTATTTTATATTCTTATTATTATTATTGTTATTTATTTTCTTTATAATAATTATTTATTATATGTTAATATTATCATTATCTATTATCATCCAAATTATTTTTATCTAAGAACCTCATGAACATATTATTTTCTCATATATTATTTGCATTAAATATTTTCTATTCATGCATTAATCAAGATCTTTGCAATTAATACGATAAAAAACACAAACAAATCATCAAACTATTTTTCGCAATAAACTAAAATAATCAACTGTTTTTGCAAAAGGGTTTCAAATTAGTTTTGACTTACTGCACATTCAGTTAAAATCCCCAAAATCACTACTCCCGATCGAGTGCGAGGTGATTCAAAATATGCTTGTAAACCCCTAAAAAACAGCAACCCCATACGAACTACGAATTGGGACTCGGATTCCTCATAAGAGGAAATGTAGGCATACGATCAAAAATCGTGGCGAGTCTTTCTAATTAAAACTTAAAACCCATCTTACCCCAAACCTAAACCTAAAACCTTGTATCCTTGTGAACAAGGTAGATGAAAGGTGCCTAACACCTTCCTTTCGTCTAATGAAGTCCGAAACCTAGAATCTATGTCTGTGAATTAGGGTTTCCTATTAGATGCCCTTCCCTAGGATAAAAACTAATAGTGGTGACTCTGATTTAAAAATCAGTCGCAATAGTGCCAAGGCGTCTTTTCAAAGTACTTTTTCTCAAACACACAAACACAAGGTATTTTCAAATGAGCTAGCATCTAAGAGCCCGTAGATGACTGTTGATGGAAAGTGTGATAACACCTTCCCTTTCCATAATCTACCCCCTTACTCAGAAATAATATCGAAAGGTCTTTTTATGTTCTTTTCACCCTTTCCTTTGTTGGATACAAGAAAAGTCGATGGCGATTCTTGCTTACTGCAACATTTGCGAATACAAACGCAAAACCAGTATAACCGTTGGTTCTGCCTCTATATTACAGGTACAAAACCATAAAATTAGAGGGAAAAGAAAGCGAATAAAACCCTAAACTATTACATAATGTAGCAGTTACATAATTGGAAAAATAAACTAATGCGAAAGTAAACACACGAAGCGGTAAAATAAATGGAAAAAGAAAATTTAAAAAATCATTTTGTGATCGTTCTAAAAAAACCTAATTGATTTCAGTTGGTTAAAAAAAGTTAGGTAATTAAACTAGGCAAACCCTAAAGTCTAAGTTGATTTTAATTGAGAAAACCTAAAAAATCAAATTAGAGTTTATTAATGAAAACCTAAAGCCAAATTAAGGTTAATTAAATAAAACCAAAAATTGATTAAAACCTAAAATTAATTAAAACCTAAAATTAATTAAAGCCTAAAATTAATTATTTGAGTTTATTAAGAAAAAACAAATGTTTGTGAAAAATGTTAGGTTTTATGAAAAATGTATTGTTAATTTGAAAAATAAATGAGGGAAAGGATTAGAAGAATAGAGAATTGAAATAGAAAAATATAAACCAGTAGGGGTGGGTGTTGAACCCACGCCCTCAAGACCTACACACAACAAGTACCACCAAGCCAAACGCACCTTAGTGTTATGATACGCCTCCAATTTGTTTTACAATCAACCTGCAAAAATATGAAATATTAGAGAAACAAAGTGTCAAAAGGCTGGATCGAACCCAGACCCTTTGAGACTAATTCCTTATCACACGCGCTTCTACCGATGAGGCGGTTATACATCCATTAATATAACTGAATCAATGAATATATAATATAAATTAAAATGCATTGACCGGAAAGGCGCCAGAGCCCTAGCTCCGGTCTTCTTCTCTGGCTATCCTTTTTGTTCAACCTACAAAATAACCATCATTAAGAAGTAAGCAATACCCTACCCCTTAAATCGAGGGATACGAGTTCAATGGTGCAATCGTTTTGGACTGAAAAGGCTTGGTTTTTGAGTTACGGCACAAGTAAATCAAATTGGAGAAAACATGGAAATTTGCGATTTAGCATGCATGGGACCTCCACAATTGTTCTATTCTGCATTGTTGGATCTCATGAACATATAACAAACATTAGCAAGTGTTAGCACAAACATAAAATCAAGATATTAACAATGTGAACATTATGAAACCGACAATGCTATGTAATGTGATTTCACACGTTTTGGCTCATCAAAACTAGTCCAACCTTACCCTGTATACTTGTTGAGAATGAATAGAGTGGTTGTTTGTAGTGAGAGGGTTTGAAACAAGGATTTTAAGATTTAGGGTTCTTGATAAAAGTTTGATATTTTTTGGAAAAATTGCGAGGCAAGGATTCGTGTGTAAGGGTTCTCTCTTTTGATGTCTAAATTGATATGAATATATAGAGAAAATTAGGGCAAAGATATGATGGGCTTGGACTCTTGTAATAAGATATGATTTTATCTTATTTATTTTGACTTTAAATTGATAAAATCAAAAATAAATAAAATAAAGAAACCAAGGGGTGTATGAATGAGTTCTGAGGTGTATAAGGAGTATAGAGCATGTTTGGACTCTTAAAAAATGGCCCATTAGCCCAAAATATCGAGCTTGGTCAACTTGGACTTCATGCATTTGCTCAAAATTTCCCAAATTTCAATGGTCATAACACTCTCAATTTTTATCATTTAAAGGTGATCTAGGACTTTTTGGAAAGCAAAATATGTCCTCTACCATTTCTCTTTTGATCATTTTCACATTTGGAGACTTTTTCTTAATGTAAGTTTCCTTGACAAAAAGTGTCTTCTTGTTGACTTTTGAAATGACATGTAATGTATTGACTCCTATCTATCAAATGAACCTTTTTTGGACTTAAGCATAGATATACAAAGTTATAGAGAATTGAATTTAATTCAAAATGGGAATTGGTTTGGAAAAATTTGATGAATCATGTGAAATTTATGCTTGGTCAAAGTTCAATTGACTTCTCCTAAGGAAACCCTAACTTGGCAACTTTTGACTTTTGATGATTTGAGAGATTTCCTTGAGTAATCATGATAAATCCTTGATCAAATGATGAATATCACTTAAAAATGTTTTTGTTGACAAAAAATTTTGAAGTTTGACTTTATGTTGACCCCAGTTGACTTTTTACCCAAGACAATTGATTTTCAGTCATCTGAGCCACTGACTAAGCAAACTTTTGATGCAAGGCATGAAACTTGATATAAGCATTCTTGAATACACATGAGGAACCATGAAAATCACTTGAGACCTTGGAAACCCAATCTTCCTTGAGAAACTCAAAACCCTAGTTGCGGATCCATTGCTTAGGAGGAGAATTTGTGTGTTCAATTCTCGAGTCACCTTGAGCATTTGAGAATCTTAGCGGAATGTCTTGAACATAATGGGAGGGAAAATTTTTGGGTACAACAGAAGGCATTATTGTCTTAAAAAGGAAACATTTCATGCAAGATTAAAGGAAGAGATTTTTATCATAATGCACAAATATTTCATTCACTATTGTTGACCTAATGCCTTCTCATATATGTACTCAACAAACTCAGACCAAAAGACACGCATGTTACCTCCTTGAAAAAACCCTAAAAAACTCATAAATTTTCAAGAACTAGGGCATAATCAAACACTTATTTCCAGCAAGTTTTAGTTGACCATAAGCACTCTATCAGCTCTCTGAGACTTCCAAGACTCATACCCATCCATCCTTGAAGGTCGTAGCACCCTAGATCGTCGCAGCCAAGAAACTCCAGTTGATAGATTTTCCTTGAATCCAAAATTACATGCCATGAGTTATTCATTGAATTCATGCATATATTCTTGCTTATAGTAATGTTTAGGTTCATTTGGGCTCATCGTTTGCAGGTTTTTCCGCAGGAATCATTAATTGCCATACTCACACCGTTTTGGATAATTCCCATTGAATCTCTTTTTGCAGCGCGATTCAGCCAAAGAACACCATCCCATTGAATTTGTATGGTTGGATTTAGGGGGTAGGGCACCTCTTGAGGCCTAACATGAGTTTTTTTTGCAAGTTTGAAAAATATATTCCCCGGAGAAGACGACCGGAGCTAGGGCTCCGACGCCTCTTCGGTCCAGGAAATAATTTTGTAATATAATCACTTTGTTTCATATATATCATCGGATGTAATACCGCCCAGTGGTTGAAGCACGCGCGATAAGGCATTATTATACCAGGGCACGGGTTCGATCCCTGTCTCTGGTACTTTTTTCACATATTTTTTCTGTTTTGCAGATTCAGCGCAACACGTTCCCACACGTCCATTATGCACACTCTCGTCATCACCCTTGGATCTCAATAGATCCAAATCCAGCGTCCTAGATGTGCTCCCCATGGTGAACCTCCTGGAGCCATCCTCACTAGATCGAATGCAGGCATCCTGGGCCTTGTCTCTTTGGGCCTAGCAAATTACTTTGCCACACCCCCTCTGTTTGCTTCAATACAGGCCCAATCTTTATCTTCTTTTATTTTAACTATTATTTTTTTTAACAAGATTATATTAATTTCTTTTTTTTTAAAATTAAAATTAATCTAGACTTTTGTAGGTTTTAATCTTTTTTTTTAATTAATTAACTAATCAACTTTTTTTAATAAATAAATAAATTTCTCTTTTTAATCAAAGTTAACTAGGTTTTTTAGGTTTTATTAATAAATTATTTTTCAACCACAATTAGATTTTAGGTCAACAAACCTTTTCTTCATAAAAAATAAATCCAAAAACAATTTCCTTTTGTTGTACCCCAAATTTTGCCCCTAAGATCCCTTCATCATACCATGTTGATTCATTCAGAACAAGATCACACTAGGATTCTTGGCTCCCCTCCCTATATTTAGCTTTGCCCTTTTGAGGATTCACCAAGCACCTTGACTTATGTTCTTTTTTGATCATTAATATTGTGTTTGTCTTGATTTCTCCTTTTAACTAATAAAATGGAACGTTAGCTTGTCTTTCTTGTTATCCATGTAGGTAAAGGCAATGGGATTTAACAAATACCCCATGGGTTCATGAGTTTATTTCCACACCCTAGTCAATAAAGCTTGAGAAGTTCAAACCTAACCATTGGATTGGTTTTGGAAGAATTGGCATGGCAAGGTTGTTTTGGTTCATCACATTTCAAGGTTATCAAATTTGGTTGAAAAGCACAAGGGATTGATTGGAGAAGTTGTCATGTTTGGACAAGATTTTATTCCATTTGGTCACAAGTGCATATTTCTCTCATTGTTCAATATATGGAAGTGGTTTTGGTGGATATGAATTCTCATTATCATCCTTAACAACTTCTATTTACAAATCATGTGTATTGGTAAAAGAAGTTTGTTCAAAATTGTCAAAGTTCCTAAAAGCATTCTCTTGATCTAAGGAGCTAGGGTTTTGAACTTAAAAGGAATATATCTTGCTCATCTATTGGTATTTTTGAGTGATTCCAAAGACATCTTTCTCTTCAAAGGGTTATCAACAAATCACTTCAAAAGTTTCAAGGAGTTGTCATGAGGAAGAAACTTAATGACGAAGAAAGATCACAAGTCCTCCAGATGAATCCCCAATTTTCCATGTGTGACTTCAAATGGCCATAACTTGATCCATTTTTATTACATTAAGCCCATTCTTTTTCCATAATGATCTTGGAGATGTGAACTTTATTCCTTCTTTTATGTGCAAAGTTAGAAAATGGATGGGAGTTGCCTTAAAGATGCAAAAGATTATAGGTCATTTCATGATTTTTTGCCAACTTCAACAAGTCATAAGTTGCTCAAATTTTGGAAATTTTGAATGATTCAAGTTTCAAAATGTCATTAAAGAGATCTACTTCATGCCATATTTTTTGGTCAAGAGCAAATTCAGAGTGGAAAGCCATGTTTAGATGCAAGACATTATAGGTCATTTTTGAAGAAAAATTTGAAATATTTCTAAGTATGGCAAGTCAACCCTTTTTCTCCAACTTTGACTCAATACAACTTTCAGCTCAAGCATCCATTTAACTCCATTATTTTTCCATTGCAAATCTTGGAACCTCATCTTTCTAAAGCATCAAGAATCGTGCCTTAAGACCACTTGAGCTGAGAATGTCATGGTTTCAAAAATGGTAACTTGGAATTAAAGTTTCCTTGCAAGTAAGAATTTGAATTTCATGTTACAACTTCTAAACCTAAAATTAACACGCATTTTGGGTCTAAACCTGATTAGCCAACTTTCCCAAGTGGATTAGTGCATCAAAACGCAAGAATTGGATTGGTTTTGGTGAAGTTTGGATCACACTTAACTCGTGCATCAGGTTTGCACGAATTCATTCCAAAACGCATCATTCACTCTTACTTTTGATCCCATTCGCTTCTCCTATAAATACATGTACTATCCCATTCAATTTCCCAAGCATGGATAGCCAGAATCACCCTGCCAAACTTGTTTCACAACTCAGAATTCAGTAACTTCAAAATCCATTCTCGAGCCTTTTTCAATCTAATTTTTTCATCAATTCACCTTCATTGATCTTCCCTGAAGCTAACCACATAATTACATTAAAGAATCGTGCCCCATACTTCTCCATAGAAGTCTAGTTTCAGAGATGTGCAACTCAACTTCAATAGGTAGATTCCTTCATCAATTCTTCAAAACTCTGATATCATTGTGTTGCTCTCATTACCCTGGTTCTAGTCGCAACACTTACCTTTTACTGGAAACACGTTTTGATTATGAAATTTCAAATCCCTTTTCAAAATTTTCCTTCCAAATTGCTTGAGCTACAATTTTATATAAATTTGGCACGAGGGTGTGGTTGTCTTCGTCTTGAAGAGACGAAGCGAATGGCATAGGTCTGAGATTCTGATTTTACAGTTTGAGATACTTGCAATTCGTGATGGATGGAGGTTGAAGATGACCAACGTGTCATCTTCCAACCAATGAAGGCGCGCCATCTGTATTTTTCAAATTCTGATTTAATTAATGATTATGTACAATATTCATTAATGACCATGATATGCATAACGCGCCATATCCCTTGGATTTAATTACTAACGCATTTTGACTCTCATCCAATGGTCCACATATTTTACTTTCATTTTCTTTTTCTGATTTTTTATATTTTAATTGTTTTAAATTTCAAAAAATCATAGAAAATTCATTTTTAATCCAAAAAATCTGAAAAGATTATAAAAAATATTTTTGATTATTCTCTTTCTGATTTAATTTTTTCACAATTTAATTGTGTTTTGGTATTTTTTATAAATTTTACACTTATTTGATTTGTTTTAAATGTTTAAAAATACTTTTATACATTTTTTAATTTTGAAAAAATTATGGAATGATCCAAGGATATTGTGACCAATATTAGTGACCTTATTTTATTTTTGTTTATGAATTTGCTATTTTTCATCATTTTTTGTTTATTTTACCCATTTATTTTAATTTTAAAAATAGTTTCTGACTTTAAAAAAATTACCAAAAAATTTGTAAAATTATTTGAGTCTTTTTCTGATTTTTCTATGGTCTTACTTTTTATTTCTTGATTAATTTGAACATAGTTGATATTTTTCTCTTCATTTTCTATTTTTAAACATTATTTTTAACCGCTTTTGTATATATTAAAATGTAATATTATTTTGTGACTATTTTCTGGCTGATCTTGGGTTAAATTTTGGATCATGAACTTTATTAACATCATTGGATCCATGGTGTTGAGTTTAACTCCATAAAAATGGATGAATTATTTTAATAATAGTTTGATTAAATTTAATTCAAAAGTGGTTTGTACATTCTCTCACATCCGTCTTCATCTCATCCCTTTCTTATTGCATTAAATGTTGTTGGAGCATGATCTCTATATCATGTCTCAAAACAAATGGTGCATAGATTGCTATTGACCGGCCTCAAAATAGGTGCGACTTCTATATAAGTCCATTTACGATTTCTTAACATAGCGCTAAATTTTCTCCCGATTCGAATAAATGATTATTCATGGACCAAACTTATGATTGCAAGCCCAAGTATGTTAATTTGATCTCTTTGATCCAATAACCTTGAGATTCATTGTGTGGAGGCTTTGGTTCTACCAGTCCTATAATGGATCTACAACACCTTTGGTCAACGCGGATCACTTAAACATCGTTGATCATTAAATGGTACTTATGAGAATTCCAAATGGATGATATACTTGACAAAAAAGCAAATGCAACTTATTGTGTGGAGGCTTTGGTTCTACCAATCCTTTAATGAGTTCCAAATGCAAGCTTCAAGATGGTCATCCAGCTAACCACTAATGATTAACTTGTTTTACCTTATACTTTTATTCTTTTTATGCTTTATGTACTATTTACTTTTAACATTTACATTTCATACCATTTTCATCTTTGCTCATTTGAGCATTTACTTTCTTGACATTATATTTTGCTCACTTAAGCTTTTCTTTTCCTTTCTTAAGATACTTAATAATCAACATAAACCCTAAATAATATTTAATGGTATTTGGACTATTTTTTTACTATCCTTGGCATTATGGAGCATGGGACTTTTCTTGGACTTAGTGTGATACGGTGGGAGAACTGACTTGAGGTTTTGCGTTTGTGTTCGCAAATGTTTCGGTTTAGCAAGAGTCGTCATCGACTTTTTATTTTATCCAAATGAAAGGTCAAAAAGCACAGGAAAGACCTTTGAGATTGTTTTTGGGTTCGGGGGGTAGATTATGTAAAGGGAAGGTGCTAGCACCCTTTTCATACATGGTTTTCCATGGGCTCTTAGTTACTTGTTTTAGATCACTTGCTTTTTCTTTTCAATTGTTTGAAATGGTGCTTTTGTGTGTGGTTTTGAAAGTATTTTGAAAAGAGGCCTTTATTTAGGCAACCTTAGTAATGATTCTTGTTTGAATGTATACAAAGGTATTTGTCTTTTGAAAAATGTTTCAATGTTTGAAAGTTTGTTTGGGAAAATGTTTTGAAATTGTGTTATGTGTTTTTGAAATTAGCAAGGATGGTTTGCAAGTTTGATCAAGTAACTAGGAGTTGTATACCCTACTCAAAGATCTTTCCTACACATTTTTAACCCTTTGAAATTGTTGTTTTAACATTGTATTTCGTAAATAACCTTGTTTTTGGATGTTAAACGGGACGGGCGTGGGTCATTGTATGACCATGATAGCAATGGTGCTAAGTATTTTAGCAAGTTTTTGAGGGACTAGATCATTTTTGTTTAGGCAACCAAGATAGCGTCATCGAGGGACTATGATCTTTTTGTTTTGATTTGTTTTGTCAAGACACCTAGCATGCATACCATGGCCATTTTTAAGGCAACAAGTGGATGAAACCCTAGGGGTGCTTGTGTGTATTGTGTTGTTATTTTTCATGCATTTTTGTCTTGTGTTTAGTCATGCTATTTGTTTTGATTTTTGGTTATCATACAAACCCTAATTTTACTATCATGCATATAAAAGTAATAAATGCGTAAAAGTAAATCTAGGACTATTACAACATTATTATGGGGAGGGGGTACAAGTTTGAATAAGGGGATATTGCTAAAAAATAAAGCCCTAAAACTATTACAACCATATTGAATTTATTTGTACAAATAAATAAATAAGCAAATATTTAAGTATGAAATTAAATATAAATATGCAAAATATGTTTTTGTATTTATTTTATGTATGTAAAATAAATTATTTAATTCAAAATAAAAAAAAATGATTATATTTTGAAAGGGTGGAAACCCTAGTTTTTGGTTTTAAAAGAAAATATACTATATTATTTGTTTATTCATTTTTATGTACAAGAAAATAAATAAAAATATATACAAAAGTGTTAAAAAATTAAAATGTGTGAGAAAATATTATTTAAGTG
This sequence comes from Vicia faba, assembly GCA_948472305.1. Classification (NCBI taxonomy): domain Eukaryota; kingdom Viridiplantae; phylum Streptophyta; class Magnoliopsida; order Fabales; family Fabaceae; genus Vicia; species Vicia faba. The sequence goes on along the minus strand of OX451741.1, from coordinate 1,516,349,294 downwards.
TATAAATAATATAAAAAAAAATATATGATATTTTTGTATTATTTATAAATTTATTTAAGAAAATAAAAGTATATATTATTTAATAAACTATTCTTATGCCAAAAAAATAATAAAAATAATAAAATAAAATGTGAAAATTTAAGAAAATATTTTTGGTGATTTTTAATATTTAGAAAAATAAATAAAAGTCAGAAATGTAAAAGAAATGAAAAAAATGTATAAAATATAATAAATGGGCCAAGGGGGTGCAAAAAGCAGGATGAGGGGTGTCAAAAGCAAGGCAGGCCAGGCCAAGCCCACGTTCCAGCTTCATCCCTGACCTTTGAACAAAAATGTGCGCGTTCTGCAACTCAAACCGTATCTCCTGCATACGTGCTTAAAAACAAAAGCTTGCAACATGAAAGTTATAGCTTATCATCACACGATTCTAACCATATAAAAAACTTGATCTAACTCTAAGAAACCAGGGAGAATTTTATCACCCCCAATTTCTGACCTAAAAAATTCAGAAACTTCAACATCCAAATTCTCCTAGCTCAGTTAACATAAATGAATTATATGCATATGTACAGTTCAAGGACATTAAGGGCTACATTTTTGTTTCACAAACCTAAGCCTAATGATTCCTAAATAAGGAGATAGAAGTTTGAAAATTATCTGTTTCAGTCAAGCTCGAGTATGGCAATGTAGAAACTTTTAGTGAGGCCTGAGGTTCTTTTGAGCTTGCTTGATGTTCCCTTGACCTTTCCCAATGCTTAGCTTGCTTTGAAATGGCTTGAATCTCCTTGTAGAAGTCAACTTGCTTTTGAAGCAAAAGTTTATTTTGACAATGCCAAGGCCTGTACATGCCTGCTTCTTAGATGCACATAGTTGGTGTACTTTTACCCAAGTTTGTTAACTTTGTTTGCTGCAAAAGATTGGGTCCTTGGCTCAAGATAAACAAAGTTGCTAAAAGTGACCTTTATCAAAATAACATTGTTATCTTTTTGCCATTTTTGGAATAGTTCTTTGTACAATGCTCTAAAGCTTAGAACAAAGCCTTAATCCAATGTGTTTGCATTTAATTTATGAGTGTAGAAAGGAGTATAACCTGTAAACCAAGTACAAGCATGATCCAAACTGATTTGCAACTTGTATCAATGTGCAAAATGCCTTGGCCAAAAGTGATAATTTTCCATTTTCATACCTTCGATTCTCCCTAACCACAAATGATCTTGGAGAGTTCTTGGACATTTTGGAAATCTTGTAACATGCTCTACAATCCATCTTTGAAATGAATTTTGATATTCCAATTGGAACTATGTGAAAAGTTGCCATGAAGATAGGTCAAAATCCTGCCTAAACTAGGGCAAAATTTCACTAAGTTAGAAAGTTTTTGGACCTCTATTCACAAAATCATAACATGAGATCCAAGCATCTTTTTGGAAAAATTTGTGAATCAAAGTTGTAGATTTTGTGGAGGAATAAAACTTTCATGTTGGAAGTTTTCTTTTAATCCAATTACATCATGGTGAAAAAGTTGGAAAAAGTTGGGAAAAAATAAGAAATTTTCATAACTTAGAAAATTTCTAAGTTATGAAAATTTTCCATTTTAAACCCTAATTTTCAAAATTAGGTTTCTTGGTGAACAAGTTTCATGTTTTGACACATCTTGATGAAAAATGATCATTGGCACTTGATTTTGACCAAAAAGTCAAAGTTTGACTTTTCAGTGTACAATTGATTTTTGATCAGTTGATTGGAAAATTCATCTGTCAATCCAATGCAATTGAGATCTTTTGAACCTTGTGATTAGGTCAAGATGATGCCATTGAGTCCTTGAAACCATGCTTGAACCCAATTTACCATTGGCTAGGTAAAAAAATCATAAATTGCCCTTCTACAGTCAAAACCCTAATTTTGACCATTTTGCCCTTTTGATGATCTGATCAAATTTCTTGAGGAGTTGTGGTCTAAACTTGATCAAATGGTTCATATGAGTCTATAATGTTGATGTGGATAAAAAATTATGAGGTTTGACTGTATATTGGCCACAATTGACTTTTTCCCTAATATAGCTGATTTTTAGGTCAACTGTCCAATTGACTGGGCAAAAATTTGATTCAAGGGTTGAGACTTGGTATGGGAAATCTTATAAGTCCCACATGAAGTATGAAAGTCAAATGAGGAATTGAAAGTCCAAAAATCCTTGTGCAAACTCAAACCCTAATTTCAGGTCAACAATGTAAGGAGATGCCTTGAGCTGAGCAACCCCTAATCTGATCTGGAGTCCAAAGAGTCTTGTGAGGGGAAATCTTGATAAAATGAGAGGGAAAATTTTAGGGTACAACACTTAGGATTAGAAACCATGGCCTATCTTGGATACCTTGTGATCTTATCTGATTATTCTGTCTGGAGTTCTTGAGGTTTACCTCAAGACATTGGGTTGCTTGTTTGTTTTTGTGTGCAGGTTTTTGTGATTACACTCTTTGTTTGTAGTCTGGAATTCACCCGTATACAGCCGTCACTCTGCCCAATTTTTATGAAGACTTAATACACTTGAAGTTTGGTTCTCTCAAGAGGTCTAGTGTTTTCTTGCTTGATTGGTTGCAATCCAAGGAATGAGAATTCTATCTTGGCTCATAATGTCAAGTATTGGCTTCTGGTTGGTTAAATGGTTCTTATCCCTAGCTTTTACCTTATGCTTTAGGATAGTCTCTTCTTCTCCTCCCATCTTCTTTAATTTCAAAAATCTTCTTCCCCCTTTTTGAAAATTCTTCTTATTTTTAAACTTCAACCACTTTCATAATAAACTTGGACTTATGTCCATGCATTTTCAAAACATTTTCATAAATAAACTCCAATAAACTTAATAATACCTTGACATTTTTGTGAGAAGATTAAAATTCGATCAATCTCATTTCAAACCATTTTTCTACTTTGGATTTTTATCTTTAAACTTTTCTATAAAAAAAGATGAACTCTTGTTAATCCTTGTAGTGATGCAAACAACTATACTTCTATAATATGTAATGAAGAGAGATATTTTCCACTTGGGTGTTGAGTGAGGCATTGTTGATTTTGAAATCCAAGCCATATCCTCCACTTTGAGATGATGCAAATTCTCCTTTTTCATGATTGTGGGTAGTAGGTATGTTTTCCACACGGACAATTACGATGATGTTTTATCTCCTAAAATTACCCAACGCGTTTGTGTTTTAAATTTTTAAAAGAGGAACTACGTGTACCCTAATCCCCTATTGCACGAAAAGGTGGTACATAGGCACTAAAGGTTCGCAACCGCGGCGGGTGCAAAAATTATAAAATAAATATAATTCTTTTCTCACCTCCACCATCCATTTTTTATACGACATTTTTTATATCCAAAATATACATATTTTACAAAGAGGCTCCTGCGGAGTACCGTAGATGTTTAGGGTGTTAATACCTTCCCTTTGCATAACCGACCCCCTTACTTTGAATCGTTCCCCCTCTTTTTGGGTTATTTGCTCTTTTCCCATTCCTTTGGAAACAATAAAGCGCGGTGGCGATTTTTATTTTGATTTGTATAAAGTCTAGTCAATCCAATGGCTTAGTCTTGAACATTTCTATAGCTACAGAAAAATGGTGACTTCACTGGGGAAAGATTGACCTCTTGCTGGTCCATCCCTAAGTGGGTTAATCCTATCTTTGTTTATATCTGTATATGTGGTATTACTATTTTTTTTGTTATATATTATATATATGTTTGTCTGGATTTTCTTGGTTTTCAGGGTGCTTGGTGATTACTCATAAGTCCTGTACCCGGACGTGGGAAAACTTTAAGATAGGACGGGTGGTATAGTCGTGTTAACTTTGAGGGAGTAATCCCAAAAAAGGAGGCATGCGATCCCCCACTCAGTGGAGGCCCCTTTGACTGTAGTGTCGTTTACTGAGTAATCGGGAAGATGTATTGCTTTCGACCTGGGAGCCTGCTGAAACTGAGGATCGTAGAATACCAAACCCTTCTTGGCCTTTTAGGTGTAGTGCGGGAGCTATGACGGAGTAATACGGAAATATTTGTCACGTGATACTACGCTCGGACGAGTCTTTCTTGAGAATATTACTAATTACCGAGTTAATCGAGAATTTGCTAATATCCGAAGGAAGGATGTAGACTCTGGGAACTTCTAGAACCTTGTTCGGCAGGTGATAACTTTTATACCAAGACCTTATGGGTTGTACCTTCGACCTCATGCTCGTGATGTTGAACCTATGAACCCTATATGTGTGATTTTGTATGTGATTGTTGCATCATGCATCCATGCACTCATAAGCATCTTTTGAAGAAATCTTATTTCAAGGGACTTAAAAGTTGACCATTTGTGAATATCTCAGGTACTTTTTAACCATGGATTCTAGAAAAAGAAAGACCAGGAAGTATAGTTTCAAGGATCCCAAGATAGATGAGTTGATCAGTCTAACTCCCGAGATCAAGTGTTCTACAGATTTTCAGAAGAAGTATGGATCCATTATTCCTCTCATGAAGCTGAAGATGAAGGAGGGTATTCTCTCGACCTTGGTCCAGTTCTATGATCTGATGTATCACTACTTTACTTTTACCGACTATCAGTTGATGCCTACGCTGGAGGAGTATTCTTATCTATTGGATTTAACTGTTACTGATCGTGTTCCTTTTACTGGTTTGGAGGGTGAGCCAAAACCACATGAGATTGTTGCTTTGATTCATCTGGGGAAGTATGAGGTGGAAGCCCATATGACTACTAAAGGAGGGATTACAGGATTACCACCTCAGTTCTTATTAGAGAAAGCTTGTTACTTTTCCAAAATGAAGAGTACAGTTGCTTTTGAGGCCATCTTTGCTCTACTTGCTTACGGGTTGTTCTTATTTCCTAATGTGGACAAATTTGTTGACATTAACGCTATTAGGATCTTCATGATTTGAAATCTAGTTCCTACATTGTTGGGTGATGCTTATTACTCTATTCATCTTCGGAATTCTTATCATGTGGGGATGATTATTTGTTGCACGCCTCTGTTGTACCTGTGGTTTATCTCTCATATGCCTCAGTCTGATACTTTTTGGGATATCAAGAAGGAACCCCATTGGGCTCCTAAGATCATGGCACTTACTCACTAGGATATTGATTGGTATCATAGAGCTTACCAGGATATAGAGATTATTGACAGTTGTGGTAGTTTCCCCAATGTACCTCTTCTTGGTACAAAGGGAGGAATTAACTATAACCATGTTCTTGCACAATGACATCTTGAGTAGTTTCTTTCTGAAGGAAGGAGAAGACCATAGGGAAGCTAGGGAGAAGATTGTGAAGGCCTGGCGTCACATTCATAAGAAGAGTATGAAGGATTTGGGACCCAGGGGTGCTGTTTCTTTGGAGCCATATCTTCAGTGGGTCCGATTAAGAGCCATTCAGTTAAAGATGTCGTATACCCGAGAGACACCCATGCCTGATCTATTTGTGAAGACCAATCCTCCCTTATTAGATGATCTAGAAGAGCTGTAACTTGCTTTGGTTAGGATGCAACAGGAAAGGGATGCTTGGAAGAACAAGTTCCAAACTTTAGAAAGTTCATATATAGCAGACTTGAAGGAGAAAAACGACTTAATTGAGATCCTTGAGAGTCGAGCGATAGAATCTATGGAGAGGCAAGGGGATTTATTTTCTCCTAAGCCTCAATCAGGTGTTGATCACTCACTTCCTGATTCAGATTATTGGAAGGAGGTTGCCATCAGACATATGGAAGAAAACCAGAGGTTAAAGGCTCAGATTTCCATACTCACGGGGAAGCGTCAGCGTATAGAGTGATCTCCGTCAGTTCTTTTTCTCAGGATTTTAGATTTTATTTTCATCTTGTACTTAGGATCATTGAAACTTATAATCCATTTTGGAGTTATTATAATAAAGATTTTCAATATTTCAAAAGCGTTATTACTTTGATGTTTGCAATATGTTTATAAACTTTAAGTCCCTTGAAATATTAAATAACAAAGTAAAAATAATCATGTGCATTACATGTCATGCATCATATTGCACATATTTCTTGCATTTGTTATGCATACCCAGGTGTCTTACCAAGCTTCTTTACTTTGTTCAGCAAGCTGACTCATCACTACAACACTCGGGCTAACTTCAACAAGAAGATGGACAACTTAGAACAAGAGAATCACGAGCTGCGCAAGGAAGTTTTTGCTTTGAAGGCCGGCATGGCCAATCTGACTACTCTGATGGAAGCTCTGGTGGCTGCTCAGAATCAGCCACCGAGTGTTCAACCTCAACCAACAAGGGAAACTACTGAAGTTCCGAATGTTCCCGTATCTGCTACTCCTGCTATTATTCAGAATCGCATGCCTCAAGGTTATCCATGGGGAATGCCAAAGAATTTTGCACCTGAAGGTTTCAATCTTGGTCCTCAATATACTCTAGTGGTTCAGACTATTGTTACTTCGGAACCTCCTGTTGTGCATGTTGTTCCTGCTGCACCCCTTCGGTAAATATGGTTCCATTTGTTAACGATGATGTTTGTCGTCCTTTCCCTCCACCAAGTGAAGACTTGGGTCTTTATGACAGAATGGATGATTTTCAAGAGCAGTTTGACAAGATGCAAAGAGAGATGAAGGCCCTCAGGGGAAAAGAGCTATTTGGGAAGAATGTGAATGAGCTATGTTTGGTCCCGAATGTTAAGATACCTGCTAAGTTTAAGGTTCCGTAGTTCGAGAAGTATAAGGGCAACACTTGCACTCGTGTTCATCTGGTGATGTACGTGAGGAGAATGTCTACCCATACTGATGATCAGCGTCTGCTGATTCACATCTTTTAGGATAGTTTGATCGGTGTTGCGCTAAAGTGGTATATGAGTTTGGACAGCGCCAATATCCATACTTTTAATGATTTGGGTGAAGCATTCATCAAACAATACAAGTACAACGTGGACATGGCACCTGACTGTGATCAACTTAGGGCCATGGTTCAGAAAGACAGGGAATCGTTCAAAGAGTATGCGTAGAGATGGCGCGAGGTAGCCGCCCAAGTGATTCCTCCCATGGAAGCGAAGGAGATGACTAAGATTTTCTTGAAAACACTGGGTGCTTTCTACTACGAGAGGATGGTAGCAAGCGCACCAAGTGACTTTACTGAAATGGTAGGAATGGGTATCCGCTTAGAAGAGGCTGTAAGAGAAGTTCGTTTGATGAAAAGTGAAGGATCCGAAGGTGTGAAGAAGCCATCTTATGGGTTTACCAAGAAGAAAGAAGGAGATGCAAATGCTGTTATACAAGAGAGGAGGGTAAACATTTCTAGTAGGAATTATCAGCGTCATCAGCAAGTCGCCTCGGTTACTCCTGTTATGAATGCCGCTCCAACTATCGTTGCTTATCAGAAACCATCCCAGCAGGGGACTCAAGGGTATAATCAAAGAAGGGAGAGTTATGACCCTATTCCTATGAGCTATACAAAGCTACTACCGACATTGATTCAGTAAAATTGGTCCAGACCCGACCACCTTCCGCCGTACCATCATCATTGCCTTGGTATTACAAGGCAGACCAAACATATGCTTTTCATCAGGGAGCACCAGGGCATAATGTTGATAATTTTTATCCTTTGAAGACTGAGGTACAAAAATTAGTAAAGTCTGGTGTTCTATCTTTCAAGGACATAAGACCTAATGTGAAAGATAACCCTCTACCCAAGCACGGGGGAGTAAATGCTGTAAATATGGTGGCCAGTTGTCCAGGCGACTTCCGGATTTTTGATATTAATCTGGTTAGAGGAGATTTGGTGAAAATGCATGCAGACCTCTGTGAATTTAGCAGCTATACACATGACCATCCCGGTTGTGCTATTTGCAGTACAAACATACAGGGTTGCAAGAAGATAAAGGTTGATTTACAGGAGATGATGGATGAGGGCCTCATCCACATAATCAGGCCTAGGGCAGAGTATGAAGAGGAAGTGAACATGGTTTCTGGATGTCCTGGTGAACTCAGAATTTTTGATGTGGAGTATATGAATGAGGACCTCGTACAGTTGCATGGTACCTTCTGCCATGCGGCTGGTCAGGTGGAACACCAATATGGATCTTGCCTAGTTTGCTGTCAAGACTCCCGAGGATGTTCAATCGTGAAGAAGGGTGTTTAGTTGTTGTTAGACAATGGAACTATCAAAGTCAGTTATCTCACTACCCTAAAGAGGCCAAGATAGTTCAATTAAGGTTCCTAAGGTCAGTTGATGCTTCACGACACCACATGGAGGCCACGTACTCTCCTTGACTGAACTTAAGGGTTACCGGTACACACCAAAGTGCCACATCAACGTAAAAGACTGTTTCAACCATGTCGGTATACCCCACAAAGTTCCCTCACAGCCTTGTTGCTACTTTCTAAGAAGGTATCCCCAGATCCGGGTTAGGATCTATAGAACTCCCAAGACAGTCCCACAATAATAAAGCAAACAAGTCAAAGCAATTGAAAACACAGTGATCTTAGTCCTAAGGTACACCTCACTTTAAAAGTGTCCCCAGCAGAGTCGCCAGTTCTGTGATCGGTGGATCTGGAACTGACTGTTTAACGCTGGTTCGCGAAATGTCGTGGAAGCAAGAGTCGCCACCGTCTTTTATTTTCTCCAAATGGAAAGGACAAAAGCACAGAAAAATTCCTTATTGAGATTGCTCTCGGTTCGGGAGGTAGATTTATAGAAAGGGAAGGTGTTAGCACCCTTTCTATCCATGGTTATCCATGGGCTCTTAGATACTTGCTCATTTGTGTTTTCAAAATGGTTGTTTGCTTTTCAACTGTGGGTTTAAAAAAAGTTTCTTTGAAAATTTCAGTTCGACTCTTGTATCAGTCCTCAAGAGTGTTTGAAAAGTTGTTTTTGAAAGCTTTTTGCAAAGTGTCGGTGTGAAAAGAAGTTTTCGATTTGTTTTGAATTAGAGCAAGTATCTATGAGTCATCTACCTACCCTAAGGAATTAGTCTGTGTAAATGTCCTTAAGATAGTGTCATCCCACCATTGAGAGGTAGGTAGCACTACCGTTGGAGGTGTTCGGGTCAATTCGAGGGTTCGGGACATTGTGATCACCAGAGCAATAGGAAGACACCTTAGAAGCTACCCTCATGCCATGTTCATGGACATGAGGACTTACTAAAACATCCTCTACTCGACGACCACTTTTCGAGGGGCAAGGCAACAGTGAGACGTACCCTATGGGTGGTGTGTGATTTGTGTGTCGTTTTCAGTTATATTTGTCTTGTTCATGCATTGGTGTTCTACGCTTTGTTTTTATTTTTGGCATTCATTCTTTCATGCAAGTTATTAACAGTTAAAAGATGCGAGAAGGTAAAAGTCCTACGCTATTACAAAGGCGCGGGTCTACATCGCCAAATTAATCCAAGACCCGATTTGGAATAAATAAACAAGCGGAAAATAAATACCCTAATTAATCTATTATAAGGCTTTGGGATAAATACATTATTTTCATAAAGGAAATAAAAGCAAACGCGCGAAATAGAAATAAAATCGAGAGTGCGAGGGCGTTGGACCCTTTAAAGAAATTACATTACAATTAATAAATTAATTAAGTTAAATAAAGAAGAGAACTTGTTTTTTACGTTTTTGGTATTTATGAAATTTAAGAGAATTAATTTAAATTTAAAAGTTAAATGAAAACCCTAATTCTAAACTATTTTTAATTTATTAAAAAAAATGTTTAAGTTTGACCTAGTTTTACATTAATTATTTACATGGCATATTTATTTATAAAAATAATTAATACTTAATAATGGTAAAAAGAAAAGAAAAAGAATAAAACATTAAAACCCTAATCTCTATATTTTTTAGTTTATTAAAAAAACATTAAAATTAAACCTAAGATTAGAACTAATTAGTTAATAAAATTTAATTACAAAAACTATTTATGAATTAGATATTAAAACATATTTTTATTTTTTTAGTTTCGGATTTTTGTATTTTTATTGTTTGAAATTAATTTGTGAAATTAAAAAAAAGAAAGCAATAAATTAAAGCAAATAAAAAAAATAGAACAAAGAATGAAGGAGAGAAATGCAAACAAAGGGGTGGTAGACCCAATTATGGAGGTTTGTAGCAAGCAATTAGGCCCACTGATTCCTGGCCTTGTTTGACTTTCTCAGCGCGCGTGTGGCATGGTCAACGGAGGTGTATGATGGACCTCTCATCCTGACCTTCAGATTCGTCTCCTGGGACATGTGGCGCGCCAGGATATTGGACGCATGGTGGACTACTGAAAGATGCGCTGCGTAGGAACACATTAGACAAAATAATATTGAGAAGGGAGGGGACCTGGGAATCGAACCCAGGTCCAATTGATTGCATGACACCTCACTTGCCAACCAGCCAAGTGCATTCGTTTGTAAGATTACTGGAACGTGATTAATATGAGAGAGAATATATGCTATTGATAAATATGAAAAAAGTGCGCGAACGTTTGAATGGCCCTATCTGGTTGGGACACCTCAGCATCTTCTCCACCACGCCTTTGCTTTTGCCTAAAAAATACATCAAATAGCGGGGGTTTTATACCCCCACTAACTCAAACCTGGAAAATAACGAATAGCTCATACGCAAATATAAATAGGGCGCGACTAGTGAGTTTGATTCGTCCAGATGCACTGAGTTTAATGGTCCTGGTCTTGCTGCCTAATTTTTCCTTATGTAAGAAACCCCAATTTCACATCTCTGCAACCCTAACGAGCTCCCATGGTGGATTCGTGTACAGGGCACAAAAACTCAATTAAATGACACTGTTAGCTTTAGAATGATTAAATTAGTATGAATCCAGTATTAGAAATAAAAAATATGACATGAATCATGATATACGAATATACAAAAAGTTTGAGAAAGTTGGGCTTTGTTCTACCACTTCTTGATGCGTGCGGACTGGAAAAGAATGCAGTTATGTTCAGGAAGGCCTCAGAAAGCTTTTGGAATTGATTATAGGCTTTGAATCACGCTCTATGTGTGTTTTCAGTTTTGAGAATTTCTTGAAAAAATGCCAAGTTGATTTGAGGTCTGAGGCACAGCCTTTTTGGTTCTGAGCATTAGGTTTAGGTTTATACTTATGTGAGGAATGAATTAGGGTAGAAATTTCAACCAAAAACCTTTGCATTCAATGCTTTTGAGATTTGATTTCCATGGATCTTTTTTCAATCTTTTCCATGCCCTTTTGATATCAATCATGGCCAAATCTTTCCATATTGAGTGAGCACGAAATCTGGGAGTTATAATAGACCTATTAGCTGCATAAAAAGATTTAAAATGCATGCTTGAGTATTTTTGTCATATTTTATTTAATTAAATGAATTAATGGTGATAAAAATTCAAATAAATAATAAAAAATGATGAAATAAATCCCCTTTGGGTCAAATGGTCGTGCATAGCTCTTGGATGATGATTCTTGGAAGAAATTGTGGCCCATTAGCAATTTTGAGGCATTTGAAGCAAAGTTGATTTTTCAAAATTCCCAAATATTTCCCAACTTCCACAAGGCATATCTTGCTCAATGTTTAAGATTTGATCATGTTCTTGGACATTTTGGAAAGGTCTTGAAGTCCTCTAACCAATGCCTTTGGTCCCATGTCATTTTGATTTACCAATCTCAAGTTATGGCCTTTGACTTAAAGTCCCTTTTTGTTGACTTTTGAAAATGACCTATAATGTTGAGATTGATAACTTTTTGTGAGAGCATTTCTTGGACTTGAAGTGTGAAGAGGAGTTGTAGGAAATGTCATTCTCTTAAAAATGAGCTTTGGATGGAATTTTTCTGATAAACCATGTGGAAGTTATGCCTTGGTCAAGTTACAGTTGACTTTTCAACTGTCCAAATATGGAAACTTTTGCATCTTGAGACTTTTTGAGCCATGCCTTGAGAATCATGATCAAGAATTGATCAAGTGATGTTTGTGGCTTCAAAATAAGATGTTGATCAAAAATTTGGATTTTTGACTGTCAAATGACCATTTTGCCCCTACAGTTGACTGTTGGGCAATTAGGGTTTTTTGACTGTGCAATTTTGTGCTGTGAGTCTTGCAACTTGACATAAGGATGTTTGACAAGGTTTATAGGTATGTGGGACTTGATTGGACCCTTGGAAACTTCAACTTCTTTGCCAGAACCAAAACCCTAGTTTTTGACTATTAGGAGGCCATTGAACTGTGCAACCCTTGGGGAGATTTTGAAGCATGCTCTTTGCAAATCTTGAAGAATATGGGAGGGAAAATTTTGGGGTACAATAGTTGCCCCTGTTCAATCTTCTTAGACCTGAGGATGTAGATTGGCTGACGTGCCTTTCGTAATCCGAAGGTGGAAGATGATTGAACACTAGAGTGCCCAGAAATTTGCGCTCACATGTTAGCAGTGTGATGGTGGGAATGGGCTTATGGATGCCATTTGGAGATTGATGGATAGGATGATGGGCTTATAGATACCATGCTAAGAGATGATGGAAGGTGGATGGGCTTATAGATGCCATCTGGGTGTCAATCGCGTAAGAGATTCCTTAGCGAGAACTTGCATACCTGAAAAAGAAAAGATGATTACCTGACCTGTTACAGGAGTTGGTCTTCAAACTCTTATGTAGATGTGCCTTGACCGGTTACAGGAATTGGGTCTGGAGCTTCAAAAGATGATGAACGAACCAGGGATGGTTACTACCTCAACGGGACGGTGAGAGAACCTTGGACGATTACTACCTCAACAGGAACGCTGAGAGAACCTTGGACGATTACTACCTCAACAGGAACACTGAGAGAACCTTGGGGCGATTACTACCTCAACAGGGACGCTGAGAGAACCTTGGACGATTACTACCTCAACAGGAACGCTGAGAGAACCTTGGGGCGATTACTACCTCAACAGGAACGCTGAGAGAACCTTGGGGAGATTACTACCTCAACAGGGACGCTGAGAGAATCTTGGATGTCTTCTACTAGGATAAGAATCAGGGAGATCTTAGGGTCGATCTGACTGAACCGAAGAAGGCCTTTGACTTGATAAGAATCAGGAAAATCTTAGGGTCGATTTAACTGAACCGGGCAAGGTCTTAGAATATCTTCAACTGGATAAGAATCCGGGAGATCTTAGGGTCGATCTGACTGAACTAGAGAAGGCCTTTGACTGGATAAGAATCAGGAAAATCTTAGGGTCGATTTAACTGAACCGGGCAAGGTCTTGGAATATCTTCAACTGGATAAGAATCAGGGAGATCTTAGGGTCGATCTGACTGAACCAGAGAAGGCCTTTGACTGGATAAGAATCAGAGAAATCTTTGGATTCGATTTAACTAAACCGGACAAGGTCTTGGAATCTTCAACTGGATAAGAATCAGGGAGATCTTATGGTCGATCTGACTGAACCAGAGAAGGCCTTTGACTGGATAAGAATCATAGAAATCTGTGGAGTCGATTTAACTGAACCGGACAAGGTCTTGGAATCTTCAACTGGATAAGAATCAGGGAGATCTTAGGGTCGATCTGACTGAACCAGAGAAGGCCTTTGACTGGATAAGAATCAGAGAAATCTGTGGAGTTGATTTAACTGAACCGGACAAGGTCTTGGAATCTTCAACTGGATAAGAATCAGGGAGATCTTAGGGTCGATCTGACTGAACCAGAGAAGGCCTTTGACTGGATAAGAATCAGAGAAATATTTGGAGTCGATTTAACTGAACCGGAAAAGGTCTTGGAATCTTCAACTGGATAAGAATCAGGGAGATCTTAGGGTCGATCTGACTGAACCAGAGAAGGCCTTTGACTGGATAAGAATCAGGAAAATCTTTGGAGTCGATTTAACTGAACCGGACAAGGTCTTGGAATCTTCAACTGGATAAGAATCAGGGAGATCTTAGGGTCGATCTGACTGAACCAGAGAAGGCCTTTGACTGGATAAGAATCAGGAAAATCTTAGGAGTCGATTTAACTGAACCAGACCAAAGTCTTGAAATGTAGCTGAGAACTTAACTGGATCTTTCCTGAAAGGTAAAGGTCAGTCGTATGCAATGCATGATATGGATCAAGCAATGATGTTCTCAACATAAATGAGATTTGTAAGATATGATGCATATATGCATGCTATAATGTATGGAAATGTGATGTTTATGAACGCATGTTTTCGTCCAGGAAAATAAATCCTTGACGGGTGCCAGGAAGTTAACTCCTGGGCTGATGTTTGAGGAAAAGAATATTTGTTTCCGCTGGGGAGTGATGGTTGCAAGAATACCGGTAGGATAAGATGACTCCGTTGGGGAATAAACTTGGCGAATAGAACACTCTGCGGGGAGAAAATTACTCTAGCGATCTTGCCGGGGAACAATACTCTGTGGGGAGAGAGGTACTTTGCTGGAATGTTGATGGTAACTTCGCTGGGGATACCATTGATGTTGGAAGTGTTAATAGACTTCGCTGGGGATAAGAAGACTTCGTCGAGGACGATCTTTCCGTGGCTTTTGGCTGAGGATAACCCAGTTATATCCTGGTATGGAAATAACCTTTGAATAAAGCCGGGAAACGCGTTCGTGCTCTGCGGGGATAAGCTTCCAGAATCTACTGGGGATAGGCTTCCTGCTGGGGAGATGGATTCAAACTTTCCTGGGGAAATCTTGATTGGACTCTCCTGGGGAAATTTTGAGATATATTGGGGAAGTAGCTCCGCTGAATGTTTGATATACCGCCGGGGAACAATCTTTAGGTCACGACTGCCGGGGATACTTGTTAAGAATGTTTGTATACTCCGCTGGGGAATGTTGAGATCCGCGGGGGATAATCCAACTTCCTTGAGGTTGATAGTGGACTAACTCTGCTTGGGGAGAGTATCGCTGACTTGCTGGCTCACTCTCTGGGGAATTGAGATGTATTGGTTATGTTCTTCAGCTAACTTACCTTGGTACCTTGGTGGACGGAACAATTAGATTGCTTAGACTACTCATTATTGCCCCTGTTTCTGTGGGAGAGGAAGGTCTGTGAGGTGCTGATAGTTGTTGATGGACAAACCTTCTTCTGGTAGGCAAGTGACAATGATGCCGGGACATAGTCATACGCTCTTGATCCCTAACTTTTTCTTGGACTGCCCTTTTCGGGTTTTCAGTCCACCGGGATACCCATTTTTGCCCAAGCCGCCTTTTCAGGTTTTCGACTTGCCGGGTGTACAGATTTTTTTCTATTTCATCCCTTATTTTTGCCCGAACCCTTTTGGTTCACTGGGAAGCCCTTATTTTTGCCTAGGTGTGTCAACCTAGCGGGTCTTTGATTATGCGCAGTATTTTTCGACTATGTCCGCGCTCTCAGGATGTAGGGAGTTGCCCCTGTTAGAAGTGTTTTGTCATGCCACCCGAAGATGTTTGGTCAGGCAAGATTCGTTGTTGAAATGCTCCAAGTGACTCAGGCGGAGATTTGCCCCAGGCTATTTGGCCTTTGAGAGATTCTCCGAATCTTGATTGGATTGCCCCAGATGATGGGCCATCATCATGTCGTGCCCCTTGATTGGAAGTGCTTTTGTTCACTAGGTATTCATCGTGCGAATTTCCCTGCTGTTCAAACAAAAAGTCATATGCAAACAAAGTTATGTTAAAAATGCAAAGCTTATGTCTGTCTTGAAATTTTTGAAAATGAAATTTTTTTAGTAAAACAGGCAAGTTTCGTAAATTGTGGTGTCAACTCGTTATTTTACCACAAGCCTTAAGGAGTCAGGATACCTTTCGTACCGTATGCTTTCGAACTAACCCATGCTTCAGCTAGGACTTTTGAGGGTTATAACGTGGCCTGGTTCACGGTTTAAGAAACAAAGGATAAAGGCTCAAATTATTTGTACCCACCCGTTCTTCGTGATGTTCTTCAAACCTAAGCTCAGTTGATCGTGCGTTAGACCTTGTTTGAGTCTTTGTCCTAATGTTCCAATGATGGTTCAGATATTGATGATTTATTCTGAATAGGCAGTCATTTTTTGTTTTTGTTGAGGGTTTGTATGACCTCTTTCTTTTTGATTTTGCTATCCCTAAATTTTGCCTGAACTGTTTCTTTTGTGATTACAGGCAGCGGGATGCCCCTGTTTTGTAAGTCTCCTTCATAGGTTTTGACTTATTGGGTTTTTTATTTTGAGAGATAATGACTGCCTGTCTTTATGATTATTCGAAACCATCACTGTCTTTTGTTTTGTAAGAACTCCGTTGGTGCTATTCGTTGTGCACTTGGATCAACTGAGAGGACTACCCTGCCCCAGGTTATGATTAAAGGGTTTTAATTTTTTTCTTTTGAAAATAGAAACTCCTACTTCTTTGGCTCAAAGGGGTTGACTAGGGATTATCTTCCTTATAACTCCAGTGTTTAGGAATGGAAACAATGCATGTACCTCATCAGCGGGGTCTGTTCAAAAGCATACTGTAGATCGTGGTATCGTTTTCGTCATCCTCCCTCAAGAGGCTTAGAATTATTAATTGAGAGTTGACATCAAAATGAATGAAAGCAGTTTGAGTATAGCGTATGCAAATATATTGCTTCAAAACAGACATATGCGATGCATTAATGAAATAACAACGTTTATCATGAGTAAATGTTTGAACAAAAGAAAATTACAACTTGAAAATCCTAATGAACAAAAGTCTTTTCATCTTCAGGACTTGTTACTTCAAATGGTGAGCCTTGGAGGGATGGTAGAAAAACTCAGCCTGACCATCTTGTGTGAACTCCAATGCTCCTTCATCAATCAGGTCCTGGATCTTGTTCTTCAGAGCCCAACACTCATTTGTATCATGTCCTGGACTGGCAGAGTGGTAGGCACACCTTTTATTGGGATGATAGGTAGGAGCTGTTGTGTTGGGGTTCCGGGGATGAGCCTTTAATGTGATCAGATTCAATCTCAACAGGCGTTGTAGAGCTTGAAACAGCGACATGTTGAGCTGGGTGAATTGCCTCCTGGGCTTGTCTGGCTGAAGCTGGTGAGATTGATGCTGAATTTGTGACATTGGAGCCATTTAAGGAGCTCTCCCCTTATCTCCTTGTCTCAAAGATGGTTGAATGATGACTGGCTCTTTACCCTTAGACGTTTGCCCCAGTTGGTTACCCTGAAGCAGTTGGTTGATGAGAACTCCGAGCTCTTCTTGTCTTTGAGCTAAACCTTGAATGGCAGTCACCTGCCCCAGCATCTAGGCTCTCATTGCATCCACCTCAGCTTGCAGACGTTTCAGCCCTTCGTCCTTACTGTCTTCTGGACTGTTCTTGACCATAGTCCCCATGAGGAGTGTTCTCAGCTCTTCCTGCCCCTTGGATAGATTCAGGAGGATTTCCTCGAACCGAGTCTCTTGAGCATGAAGGTCCTGGTTGTCTTGTTGGAAAGCCATTGCTGAAATAAACAGCGAAGAAGGTAAATGACCTGTAAAAAAGAGTACCTGTAATGCAACAATATGTATGATATGCGTGCAATGTTTTCAAGGATCTCGCGGGGTAAACAAGAAATTTGTTAGAGTTTTCATTTTGTAGCTTGATGGAAGGCACTTCATGTTGTTGAGAGTCCTTCTTCAAGGGTCAAGGCTCACCATATCGAGTGGGTCATAGCCCCTGACAACCTTGTTTAGAGGAAA
Organism: Vicia faba; assembly: GCA_948472305.1. Lineage (NCBI taxonomy): Eukaryota > Viridiplantae > Streptophyta > Magnoliopsida > Fabales > Fabaceae > Vicia > Vicia faba. The sequence continues at coordinate 1,516,331,694 of OX451741.1, read as the reverse complement.
ATAAATCCTCTTTTCCCCTTGCTGGATAGTTGATTCATCATGACCTGCATCACAAGCCCTTGAGATCCTTGAAACAGATTAGTCCTTATGCGGGATGTATGCAATTGTATGATGTTATGCTATGCATGGGGTAACGTAGGTAAACCCTGTTATGAGTCCCAATTAAGGACTGTAAACAAAACCTGCAAGAAACTCAGTAAACCCTGTTATGAGTCCCAATTAAGGACTATAAACAAAACCTGCAAGAAACTTAAGTGTCAGATAACAAGCATGCAAATGGTCAAGTTGGAAGGCACACAAGTCACACAAGAGAAGCCCTTAGAGTTTAGGCCAGCATGGGGTCTAGGTATTACCCTCTTTCAGTTTGTTGGTTAAGACCTGTTCTATCAGAAGTAACCGGGTTCTAGAGGATCCCAATATCACTGGATTGCTTTCATTGTTCATCGTTTCGATTTAGCCACTGAACTGGCGACCGAAATATCCCAGGAAAGCAACCCTCAATTGAGTGTAGTATCGAGTATCAACCAACCTCGGACTGCACCAAAGTCAGTTATCTCACTACCCTAAAGAGGCCAAGATAGTTCAATTAAGGTTCCTAAGGTCAGTTGATGCTTCACGACACCACATGGAGGCCCCGTACTCTCCTTGACTGAACTCAAGGGTTACCGGTACACAGCAAAGTTCCACATCAATGTAGCAGACTGTTTCAACCATGTCGGTATACCCCGCACAGTTCCCTCACAGCCTTGTTGCTACTTTCTAAGAAGGTATCCCCAGATCCGGGTTAGGATCTATAGAACTCCCAAGACAGTCCCATAATAATAAAGCAAACAATTCAAAGCAATTGAAAACACAGTGATCTTAGTCCTAAGGTACACCTCACTTTAAAAGTGTCCCCAGCAGAGTCGCCAGTTCTGTGATCGGTGGATCTGGAACTGACTGTTTAACGCTGGTTCGTGAAATGTCGCGGAAGCAAGAGTTGCCACCGTCTTTTATTTTCTCCAAATGGAAAGGACAAAAGCACAGAAAAATTCCTTATTGAGATTGCTCTCGGTTCGGGAGGTAGATTTTTAGAAAGGGAAGGTGTTCGCACCCTTTCTATCCATGGTTATCCATGGGCTCTTAGATACTTGCTCATTTATGTTTTCAAAATGGTTGTTTGCTTTTCAACTGTGGGTTTAAAAAAAGTTTCTTTGAAAATTTCAGTTCGACTCTTGTATCAGTCCTCAAGAGTGTTTGAAAAGTTGTTTTTGAAAGCTTTTTGCAAAGTGTCGGTGTGAAAAGAAGTTTTCGATTTGTTTTGAATTAGAGCAAGTATCTACGAGTCATCTACCTACCCTAAGGAATTAGTCTGTGTAAATGTCCTTAAGATAGTGTCATCCCACGATTGAGAGGTAGGTAGCAATACCGTTGGAGGTGTTCGGGTCAATTCGAGGGTTCGGGACATTGTGATCACCAGAGCAATAGGAAGACACCTTAGAAGCTACCCTCATGCCATGTTCATGGACATGAGGACTTACTAAAACATCCTCTACTCGACGACCACTTTTCGAGGGGCAAGGCAACAGTGAGACGTACCCTAGGGGTGGTGTGTGATTTGTGTGTCGTTTTCAGTTATATTTGTCTTGTTCATGCATTGGTGTTCTACGCTTTGTTTTTATTTTTGGCATTCATTCTTTCATGCAAGTTATTAACAGTTAAAAGATGCGAGAAGGTAAAAGTCCTACGCTATTACAAAGGCGCGGGTCTACATCGCCAAATTAATCCAAGACCCGATTTGGAATAAATAAACATGCGGAAAATAAATACCCTAATTAATCTATTACAAGGCTTTGGGATAAATACATTATTTTCATAAAGGAAATAAAAGCAAACGCGCAAAATAGAAATAAAATCGAGAGTGCGAGGGCGTTGGACCCTTTAAAGAAATTACATTACAATTAATAAATTAATTAAGTTAAATAAAGAAGAGAACTTGTTTTTTACGTTTTTGGTATTTATGAAATTTAAGAGAATTAATTGAAATTTAAAAGTTAAATGAAAACCCTAATTCTAAACTATTTTTAATTTATTAAAAAAAAATGTTTAAGTTTGACCTAGTTTTACATTAATTATTTACATGGCATATTTATTTATAAAAATAATTAATACTTAATAATGGTAAAAAGAAAAGAAAAAGAATAAAACATTAAAACCCTAATCTCTATATTTTTTAGTTTATTAAAAAAACATTAAAATTAAACCTAAGATTAGAACTAATTAGTTAATAAAATTTAATTACAAAAACTATTTATGAATTAGATATTAAAACATATTTTTATTTTTTTAGTTTCTGATTTTTGTATTTTTATTGTTTGAAATTAATTTGTGAAATTAAAAAAAAAAGCAATTAAATTAAAGCAAATAAAAAAAATAGAACAAAGAATGAAGGAGAGAAATACAAACAAAGGGGTGGTAGACCCAATTATGGAGGTTTGTAGCAAGCAATTAGGCCCACTGATTCCTGGCCTTGTTTGACTTTCTCAGTGCGCGTGTGGCATGGTCAACGGAGGTGTATGATGGACCTCTCATCCTGACCTTCAGATTCGTCTCCTGGGACATGTGGCGCGCCAGGATATTGGACGCATGGTGGACTACTGAAAGATGCGCTGCGTAGGAACACATTAGACAAAATAATATTGAGAAGGGAGGGGACCTGGGAATCGAACCCAGGTCCCATTGATTTCATGACACCTCACTTGCCAACCAACCAAGTGCATTCGTTTGTAAGATTACTGGAACGTGATTAATATGAGAGAGAATATATGCTATTGATAAATATGAAAAAAAGTGCGCGAACGTTTGAATGGCCCTATCTGGTTGGGACACCTCAGCATCTTCTCCACCACGCCTTTGCTTTTGCCTGAAAAATACATCAAATAGCGGGGGTTTTAGACCCCCATTAACTCAAACCTGGAAAATAACGAATAGCTCATACGCAAATATAAATAGGGCGCAACTAGTGAGTTTGATTCGTCCAGATGCACTGAGTTCAATGGTCCTGGTCTTGCTGCCTAATTTTTCCTTATGCAAGAAACCCTAATTTCACATCTCTGCAACCCTAACGAGCTCCCATGGTGGATTCGTGTACAGGGCACAAAAACTCAATTAAATGACACTGTTAGCTTTAGAATGATTAAATTAGTATGAATCCAGTATTAGAAATCAAAAATATGACATGAATCATGATATACGAATATGCAAAAAGTTTGAGAAAGTTGGACTTTGTTCTACCACTTCTTGATGCGTGGGGACTGGAAAAGAATGCAGTTATGTTCAGGAAGGCCTCAGAAAGCTTTTGGAATTGATTATAGGCTTTGAATCACGCTCTATGTGTGTTTTCAGTTTTGAGAATTTCTTGAAAAAATGCCAAGTTGATTTGAGGTCTGAGGCGCAGCCTTTTTGGTTCTGAGCATTAGGTTTAGGTTTATACTTATGCGAGGAATGAATTAGGGTAGAAATTTCAACCAAAAACCTTTGCATTCAATGCTTTTGAGATTTGATTTCCATGGATCTTTTTTCAATCTTTTCCATGCCCTTTTGATATCAATCATGGCCAAATCTTTCCATATTGAGTGAGCACGAAATCTTGGAGTTATAATAGACCTATTAGCTGCATAAAAAGATTTAAAATGCATGCTTGAGTATTTTTGTCATATTTTATTTAATTAAATGAATTAATGGTGATAAAAATTCAAATAAATAATAAAAAATGATGAAATAAATCCCCTTTGGGTCAAATGGTCGTGCATAGCTCTTGGATGATGATTCTTGGAAGAAATTGTGGCCCATTAGCAATTTTGAGGCATTTGAAGCAAAGTTGATTTTTCAAAATTCCCAAAAATTTCCCAACTTCCACAAGGCATATCTTGCTCAATGTTTAAGCTTTGATCATGTTCTTTGACATTTTGGAAAGGTCTTGAAGTCCTATAACCAATGACTTTGGTCCCATGTCATTTTGATTTACCAATCTCAAGTTATGGCCTTTGACTTAAAGTCCCTTTTTGTTGACTTTTGAAAATGACCTATAATGTTGAGATTGATAACTTTTTGTGAGAGCATTTCTTGGACTTGAAGTGTGAAGAGGAGTTGTAGGAAATGTCATTCTCTTCAAAATGAGCTTTGGATGGATTTTTTCTGATAAACCATGTGGAAGTTATGCCTTGGTCAAGTTACAGTTGACTTTTCAACTGTCCAAATATGGAAACTTTTGCATCTTGAGACTTTTTGAGCCATGCCTTGAGAATCATGATCAAGAATTGATCAAATGATGTTTGTGGCTTCAAAATAAGATGTTGATAAAAAATTTGGACTTTTGACTGTCAAATGACCATTTTGCCCCTACAGTTGACTGTTGGGCAATTAGGGTTTTTTTACTGTGCAATTTTGTGTTGTGAGTCTTGCAACTTGACATAAGGATGTTTGACAAGGTTTATAGGTATGTGGGACTTGATTGGACCCTTGGAAACTTCAACTTCTTTGCCAGAACCAAAACCCTAGTTTTTGACTATTAGGAGGCCATTGAACTGTGCAACCCTTGGGGAGATTTTGAAGCATGCTCTTTGCAAATCTTGAAGAATATGGGAGGGAAAATTTTGGGGTACAACACATTCCCTACAAATCAGATAAGGTTGTGCCTTACAAATACAATGCTACAATCTTAGAAGATGAAGTGGAAGTTCCCATCTAGCCAATGCCTGATGTTGGAAATATAGCTGAAAATAGTAGGGTGACCCGTAGCAGTCGTGTGTTTGCGCCAGTTGTTCGAAGAGATGTTGATGATGGAAAGAAGGTTGCTGAGAATGATGAACCGAAGACTACAGGTGAGACTAGTGGAGCTATGTTAGAAAAGGAAGTAGATGATATTTTGAAGATAATTAAGATGAGCGATTACAAAATTGTAGATCAGCTGCTGCAGACTCCTTCAAAAATATATATCTTAGCTTTATTGATGAACTCCTATGCTCGTAGAGAATCCTTGATGAGGGTATTGGACCAAGATTTTGTGGAGAACGATATGTCAATAGATCAGTTCAGCAGCGTAATAGGAAACATTACTTCATGTAATAATTTGAGTTTCTGCGATGATGAATTTCTAGATGAAGGGAGGAATCACAACCTGGCCCTCCACATATTTATGAACTGCAAGAATGATTCACTATCCAATGTACTGATTGATAATGGATCCGCATTGAATGTTATACCGAGGAGTACTCTATGGAAGTTGAAATATCAAGGAACGCCTATGCACCCTAGTGGCATCATTGTGAAAGCGTTTGATGGGTCAATGAAATCTGTCATCGGTGAAGTCGACTTACCTATCCATATAGGACCACATTTGTTTCAGATAACCTTCCAGGTCATGGACATCGTTCCCGCTTATAGTTGTTTTCTAGGAAGGTCGTAGATACATGAAGAAGGGGCTAGCACTTCAACTTTACAGTAGAAGCTAAAGTGTGTGCATGGAGGGAAGGTAGTGATCATAAATGGGGAGCAGGCATTGTTGATATCTCATTTGTCCTCTTTCAGCATTGTAGAAGTGGATGAAGCTGTTGTTGGAACCCAGTTCCAAGCCTTATCCATTGACAACATAAGAAGAAATGAGAATTACATGGTTTCGCTGAAGGATGCACAACAGGTTGTGCGTAATGGTCATAATGAAGTCTAGGGAAAAATTGTGGATCCACCTGTGAACAAGAACATAACTGGCTTGGGGTTCTCTTCGAAGAATGGCAAAGGCGAAAGTTTGAAGTCAAAGTCTACTATGAGCAGCTATCATAATGTTTTCCGCAGCGGAGGTTACCTCCATCCAGTTGTTTCTGGAGTTAATGTTGTTGAGGAGGATGAAGCAGAGCAGGAAATGCCAAATTATGTGTCGCACGGAGTCAAGGTTCAGAACTGGATCACCATTGATATTCCCTCTTGCATACATGTTTCAAAGTAATTTGATTTGTTAATCTTTTTTTTTGAAAAACTTTCACTCTGCCCAAGGTGGAAGTATTAAGGTTGTAGGGCTTATCTGTTTGTTGTGACTTTTAAGATCATTAATAAAAGTTGTCTTTACTTTCCGAATTATGTCTTTATTTTCTTCTTTTTCTTGGAAAATGGTAATCAGAAAAAACCTTTCAAAATGAATAATAACTGCAATTCAATCTACATGATCACTTGTTATATGTGTCAGTTTCTAAAAGTAATGATAAATCATATGTGCAGATTAATTAAAAATTTCGTTGAATACAATGACCCTGCACCCTCTCCCAACTTTGAATGTCCTGTGTTTGAGGCTGAAGAAGAAGATTATTATGAGATTCCAGAAGAGGTCTCACGGTTGCTTGAGCACGAGGAAAATACACTTCATCCATATAAAGAGCCTTTGGAAGTGATCAATTTGGGTTCAGGAGAAGATCTAAAGGAAGTCAAGATTGGAGCATCGCTGCATCCCGGTGTGAAGAGAAGGTTATTGAGCTGTTGAAATAGTATGTGGATATTTTTTCTTGGTCTTACCAAGATATGCCTGGTCTAGATACAGATATTGTCGAGCATCGTTTGCCGTTGAAGCCAGAGTGTCCGCCAATTAAACAAAAGTTGAGAAGAACTCACCCAGATATGGAAGTAAAGATCAAAGAGGAGGTTCTAAAGCACATTAATGCTGGTTTTCTTGTGACGTCAGTGTATCCTCAATGGATTGCCAATATTGTCCCAGTACCGAAAAAATATGGAAAAGTCCGCATGTGCGTAGATTATATAGATCTAAATAAAGCTAGTCCAAAAGATGATTTTCCATTGCCACATATTGACATGTTAGTGGATAGCACAGAAAAATTCAAAGTATTCTCGTTCATGGACGGCTTTTCCGGATATAATCAAATAAGAATGGCTCCATAGGACATGGAAAAAACAACGTTTATCACACCCTGGGGAACATTCTGTTACAGAGTGATGCCTTTCGGGTTGAAGAACGCTGGTGCAACGTACCAAAGGGCTATGACAACCCTATTTCATGATCTGATGCACAAGGAAATTTAAGTATATGTTGATGATATGATTTCCAAATCCCAGACTGAAGAAGGGCATATAAAAGATTTGTTGAAGCTGTTTCAACGTTTGAGGAAGTATCGTCTCTGCTTGAATCCAAATAAATTCACCTTCGGTGTTCGATCAGGGAGGTTGTTAGGTTTCATTGTTAGCCAGAAAGGAATTGAAGTTTACCCTGATAAAGTCAAAGCAATTCAAGAAATGCCAGCACCAAGAACTGAAAAGCAAGTCAGAGGTTTCCTCGAGCGTATGAATTATATTTCCAGATTCATTTCCCACATGACTGCAACATATGAACCAATCTTTAAGTTGTTAAAGAAAGATCAAGGTTGTGTATGGACGGATGATTTCCAAAGGGCATTTGAGAGTATTAAGGAATATTTGCTTGAACCTCCTATCTTGCTCCCTCCCGTAGAAGGAAGACCATTAATTATGTATCTGACAGTGTTAGATAAATCCATGGGTTGTATTCTGGGACAACAGGATGAAACATGGAAGAAGGAGTTCGCCATTTATTATCTCAGTAAAAAATTCACTGGTTATGAGTCACGATATTCCATGCTGGAAAAAACATGTTGTGCTTTAGCCTGGGCGGCAAAGCGTTTGCGGCAGTATATGTTGAATCACACCACTTGGTTGATCTCCAAAATGGATCCAATCAAGTACATTTTGGAAAAGCCTGCGCTTACTGGGAGAATTGCCCACTGGAAGATGTTGTTATCTGAATATGATATCAAATAACGCACTCAAAAGGCCATTAAAAGCAGTGTGTTAGCATATTATCTTGCACACCCACCAGTGGAGGATCACCAGTCTGTAGAATATGAATTCCCCGATGAGGATGTGATGTTCCTGAAAGTGAAGGATTATGATGAACCATTGCCTGAGGAAGGTCCTGACCCTGAATCTCATTGGAGTATGATATTTGATGGAGCTGTGAATGTTTATGGTAAAGGAATTGATGTTGGGATTGTCACTCCTCATGGATCTCATATTCCTTTTACTGCAAGGTTAACATTTGATTGCACTAATAATATGGAAGAATATGAGGCTTGCATCATGGGTCTCGAGGAAGCTATTGATCTCAGAATTAAAATTCTAGATGTGTATGGTGATTCAGCTTTGGCAATAAATCAGATTGAAGGAGAATGGGATACTCGTCACCCTGGCTTGATCCCTTACAAATATTATGCTAGAAGATTATTACCCTTATCCAATAAAGTTGAATTCCATTACATCCCTAGAGATGAAAATCAAATGGCGGATGCTCTAGAAACTCTGGCCTCTATGTACCAAGTGAATACTTGGAATGATATACCCCGAATTACGGTTCGACAGATGGATAGGCCCGCTCATGTGTTTACAGTTGAGGAGGTAGAAGATGAAAAACCATGGTATTATGATATCAAGCATTTTCTTCAGACTCAGGAATACCCGATTGGTGCGTCGAAGAAAGATAGAAAAACATTGAAAAGATTGGCAGGCAGTTTCTTCCTCAGTGAAAATGTGTTATACAAGAGAAATTATGACATGGTCTTGCTCAGATGCGTGGATAGACACGAAGCAGACATGTTGATGCATGAGATTCATGAAGGTTCATTTGGCACTCATGCCAATCGACATTCATGGCTAAAAGGATGCTAAGGGAAGGTTATTATTGGATGACAATGGAATATGACTGTTACAAATTTGCAAAGAAGTGCCATAAATGCCAGATTTATGCAGACAAGGTCCATGTGCCTCTGACACTTCTCAATGTGATTCCTCCCCATGGCCTTTCTCTATGTGGGGTATTGACATGATTGGAATGATAGAACCCAAAGCTTCGAATGGACATCGTTTTATCTTGGTAGAAATTGACTACTTCACCAAATGGGTGGAGGCGGCCTCATACGCCAATATTACTAAGCAGGTGGTTGTGCGCTTCATTAAGAATAACCTTATATGTCGGTATGGTGTGCCGAGCAGAATTATCACTGACAATGGCTCGAATTTGAACAACAAGATGATGATAGAACTGGGCGAAGAATTCAAGATTGTCCATCACAATTTATCTCCATACAGGCCAAAGATGAATGGGGTTGTCGAAGCTGCTAATAAGAATATCAAGAGAATTATCTAGAAAATGGTTGTTACTTATAAGGATTGGCATGAAATGCTCACTTTTGCTCTACATGGATATCGAACATCTATCTGCACTTCAACAGGAGCAACCACGTTCTACCTGGTGTATGGAATGGAAGATGTACTCCCTGTCGAGGTAGAGATTCCCTCGCTGCGTGTGATAATGGAAACCAAGTTGACAGAGGCTGAATGGGTCCAGAACAGGTTTGACCAATTGAATTTGATTTAGGAGAAGAGAATGAAAACTTTGTGTCATGGCCAACTATATCAGAGAAGAATGAAGAAAACTTTTGATAAAAAGGTCAAACCTCGTGAATTCAGAGAAGGCGACCTCGTGCTCAGGAAGATCATGTCTTTCAACACTGATTCTAGGGGAAAGTGGACTCCCAATTTTGAAGGCCCATATATTGTCAAGAAAGCCTTCTCTGACGGTGCATTAATTCTTGAAACTATGGATGGCGAGGAGTTCCCACGTCCCATGAATGCTGACGCAGTCAAGAAATACTTCGCCTAAAGAAATAAAAGAGCAGCTCGCTAAGTTGAAAACCCGAAAGAGCGGCTTAGGAAAAAAAGGAGTGTCTCGGTAGGACGAAAACCCGAAAGGGCAGTCTAGGAAAAAATTAGAGACCTAAACAGAATAAATTTCCCGCTAAGTTGAAAACCCGCAAGGGCAGCTTAGGCAAAAGTTAGGGATTTTCTTGGCAAGTAACTACGTCAGACAAGACTTGATCGTTGAAGCAACAATCTTCTCGGATCTTCACCATACTTCAACAAAAGCTGCTGCTCAGGATTTCAAAAGTTGTTAGAGGGGATAATGGTCATTGCATCTCAATGTATCTTTTCCATTATATGTTCCCATTTTCCGAACTTTGTAATCATCTATGGAGTCTCGCCATTCGCAAACTACCATTCTATTAATGAAATTTGAGCTTTTACCCAATTCTTTGTATTACTTATTTTATTTAGTTTGCAAAGACTCCATTTGTTACTGATAATAACTTTCAAAGAAAAGAGATTAAATAACAAAATTGATTTTTCAAAAAAAAAAAAATTTTACAATTTACTTTTACTTTGAGATTTGTAATGAAACAATGACAACAAAAATGGTGATCCCAGGAATGGACAAACTCTAGTTGTTTTGAGAAGTTTTTGTTCTTCTCGGGAAGGTCTACTCGGGATGTTTTCGCCGTATTGGGTTTATGATTCCGGTATCCTCGGTCAAGTTTGGGTTCATTTCTCCTCTTTTCTGAGTTTTCATGATGTGAAGTTTCAATCCCCATCTTCTCCAGTGAAGCAGGCCTGACTTCCCCAGCGGATGTTTGGATGTTTCGGTGTTAGTCTGCTTTACATGAGATTGGTCTTGCAATCTTCAGTAGGCATGATACTTTTGAAAGAACATTTGTTTCCCTGGTGAAGCCTAGAGAAGGATGTTCTATCCCTGTATCCGTAATATTTCATCACTTTAATTTATCTACCTCCGGATCATGTTTCTCCTTAGTAAAGTTAAAGCAGGCAATAGGTTTTGTTTCCTCAACTGACCTTTACATATCTTGGAATGATCATCTTGGATGAAGTTTAGCTGAGTGTTGTTAGTGCCCGAGGCAGTTTTTCCTGGTTGTTCCCCATGTTGTATATTTGTTGTGTCGGCATACGCACGATAACACTCACACATTCATGCATACATCATGCATAGCTAAAATTGGCAAATCATTGTTCATTAACATTTATTAATATTTTTGTTGACATATTACCCTGTTTTGCAGAGTTACGTTGTCCTCTTTTCAATAAAGTGTTGGTCTTAAGCAGAAAGTGTAAATTCTTTCAATGTCCCCACTGAGTTGTCCCTCATGGAAGATTTTTGCTTTATCCTTCCGATACAGCTCCTTGTTCGGATGGATTTGGTTTTCCCTCTTGAGTTTATTTCTCAAACGATGTATTCTGGTTGACCGTTTCATTCCAGTTTATTTCTGGTTTGAATCTGAGGTTCCACGGCAATATTATTTACTTTGGATTTCTGAAAACTCCAAGCTTTGGTTGGTGCATTTATTTTGCACGAGAAGAATTTATCCCCTCAGCAAGAATATCATGGCATCTCCCCAGGAAGTCATACCTCCTTCCCAAAAAGTCATTCCTTTTTACAATCCTCCATGACAACAAGTAGCAAGTCTCTTTATTTGAGATAGGTCATGTAATATCCTTTCCAGGCGGAGTGCCTTGGTTAAAGAATAAGTTGAGACCCGTTCTAGGTGAAACGCTAGAATCTTGAGGAAACTTGTTATCTTTTTGCTACCTGTTGTACCCCAAAATTTGCCCTCCCTCCCATTTCCTCAATATTTTCTCATCACAAGGCCCATGTAGCTCAAGATCCAGTTAGGGTTTCCTCTGCTCAAGACTTCTCCTAGCACTGTTGACCCAAATTAGGGTTTGTGTTTGCACAAAGATGTTTTGAGCTAAAAAGCCTAAGATGACTTTCATGCTTCATATTGGACTCCCAAGTTTATCCATATCAAGTTTCAAGCCTTGATTCCAATCTTTGCCCAGTCAATTGGACAGTTGACCTAGAAATCAGCTGTATTGGGGAAAAAGTCAAATGTGGTCAATGGACAGTCAAACCTCATGATTTTTGATCCACATCAACATTATGAACTCATATGGACCATTTGATCAAGTTTGGATCACAATTCCACAAGAAATTTGATCAGATCACCAAAAGGGCAAAATGGTCATTTTTAGGGTTTTGACTGCACAAAGGCAATTTTTGACTGTTTGACCAAGCCAATGGCAAACCAAGATCACATATGGACTCAAGGACCCAATGGAATTGTCTTGACATGTTCAACAAGTTCAAAAGATCCCAAATGCACAAGATTGACAGTTGAATTTTCCAGTCAATTGATCAATTTTTGACTATATACTGAAAAGTCAAACTTTGACTTTTTGGTCAAAATCAAGGGTCAAGATTCATTTTTCATCAAAACATGCCAAATCATGAAACTTGTTCATCAAGAAATTAAGAATTGCAAATTAGGGTTTGAAATGAAGATTTTTCATAACTTAGAATTTTTCTAAGTTATGAAAAACCGTAATTTTTTCCTAACTTTGTCCCACTTTCTCATCAAGATGCATTTGGATTCAAGGAAAAGTCAAAACATGAAAGTTGTAGCCCATTGCAAAATCTACAACTTTGATTCACAAAGTTTCCTCAAAAGAAGCTTGTAGCTCAAGTTACAATTTTTGGAACAAGGGTACCAAACCATTCTTAACTTAGAAAAGTTTTGACCTATTTTAGGCAGGATTTTTGCCCAACTTCATGGCAACTTTTCACATGCTTCCACTTGGAATTTCAATTTGCATTACAAAGATGGATTGTAGTACACATTCCAAGCTTTCCAAAATGTCCAAGAACTCATCAAACAACCTCATGGTTAGAGAGAATCAAATTTGGCAATATGGGAAAAACTCACTTTGTTCATGACCAAGTTACATGTCCATAACCTTGCATTTTTGAACTCAGCATGCCTTAAGCTAGATTACAGGTCCTTATCTCATTCACACTCAATAATTTAATGCTAACTCATTGTGCCAAGACCTTATTTTATGTGTTCAAGCATTGTATGCAAAATAAAGCCATAAGTAGAAAAAGCAAATTATCCATTTTAGAAAAGATGAACTTTATGTCAAAGTTGCAAATCAAGAAGTACAAGGCCATATCTTTGGGCAAAAGTTCAGAAGCAAAACACATTGATCAAGGGGAAAGGTTGCAGCATAGATTGGGGGCCTGCATCAGTCTAGAACACCACTTGACATTTTGTTGCTTAAGTGTGAAGAAAACTTGCATAACATAGACCAACTCTCATTTCTGCCAAGACCAACTTAAGCAAACTTGTTAAACACATTCTAAACAACCACCTTGACCTGAAACACGAGCCAAACATCTCCATTGCCTTCTCAAACACAGAATCACCATTAAACTGCACAAAAACAGGGCATTCTGCACTTGGACTTGGCTAGCTCATTTCCATCGTGCATTTGGCCAAAACCACTTCAAACACTTTCCCTACCATCCATACAAACTGTCCAGAGCATTAGAAGCAGACTGTAACACCCCTAACCAACATCACCATTTTCATTTTTCTGTTCTGCAGTTGAAGTGCCATAACACGATTCTCTTGGTTTCCAAGCAAACTAAAGGTTGGAATAGCATCCCTGGACATCAAGCAAGCTATCCAAATCATTATCTTGCCCTGAAAGCTCCTCCATTGCCAGACACGATTCCAACTGAACAGGTAAGTTCATGAACTTCTATCTCTCAATGTAGGGAGAATTAGCTCTAAGTTTGTGAATGAAAAATGTCATGCTCATGTCCCTGAAGCTATACATATCTTTACTTTCCATTTATTTTGCCTGTGCTATGAGAATTTGAGGTCTGAACATTGATAAAAAGTTAGGTTAAGATTTAGGAATGGAGAAATTCTCTCTCATTTCTAAGAGTTAGGATGAGTTCTTTATATGTCCAGAATCGTGGCTTGATGCTTAACATTTTTCATGTTGTAAGTTTGTGCTAAAAGTCCAGGAATCAGGATCTGTGTTTGAAGCAAGGGAAGGCGCGTTTTTTTCAAATGTGTTGTCTGAAGGTTGAAGACAAAGTCTTCTTGGGCTGGGCCTGAGTTGACTTCTTATTTGCACCCTATTTCTACTTTTGAACCCCCTTGGCCCATTGTGCTTATTTGAAACATTTTTTGACTTTTTCTTGTTATTTCTGACTTATTTATTTTTTCTCATAATATTAAAAATATAAAAAATATTTTTCAAACCATTTTTGTATTTATTAGGCATTTATTTGTTTAAATTGATATTTGTATATAAATAAACATAAATGTACTATTATTTAAAATAACTAAAAATAATACAAACATATTTTATTTCTGATTTTTATTTTATGTTATCTCTTGAAAACATTGTATAAAAAATATACTTTTTTTTATATAATATTAAATATTTTATTTTTTGTATATATTTAATATATTTAGTAAATAATACAAATACATATATATTTATTAGAATATTTAGGATAAAAATACAAAATATATACATTTTTATTTTTATTAAATATTTAACATTAAAAATACCTTTTTGACAAATATACCTTTCTTTTTATTTATTTTGTACATAACTAATAAATATTGTATATATTAAATAATTAATATCTTTTTATTTTAGCAAAATTAGGGTTTTGCCCTAAACATAAAAATGCCCAAAAATTAATACTTTATTTTTATTTTTATTTATTTGATACATGATAAATACTATTTACATACATATGAAAAACCTTTTTTTGCATTTTGCACATTTATTTTACTTTATTTTATTTGAATATTGTGTAAATAAATACCTAGCAAAATTCCAAGTTTGATGTAATAGTTTAGGATTTTAATTCTTGTCAAAATACCCCCATTTGAACATTTGTACCCCTCTTCCCATATATTGTGTTGTAATAACTTAGGAACTTTATTTTTCGCACTTTAAAGCTTTCTAAATATTCCATGTTAGAATTAGGGTTTGTATGCAAATCAATTAACCAAAATAGTTTGACCTAAATTCAAGATAAACAAGCATGAAAATGGACAACATTAATCACACTTGCACCCCTATGGTATTCCACTTGTTGCCTTCAAATAATGGGCCATATTGCATGTTAGGTCTCTTTGTGCAAAACAAAACAATCAAATGATCATAGTCCCTCGTTGACGCTTTCGAAAGTTGCCTAAAAATGATCAAGTCCCTTAAAGGAAAAATTGCCCAAAGATACTTGGCACCATTGCAATTATGGTCTAAACGATGACCCACGCCTGTCCCTTTCACATCCTAATACAAGATTTTCCACCAAATACAATGGTGGAACAAAATTTTTAAAAGGGTTAAAACATAGCAATAATCTTTGAGAACTTTAGGGTAGATAGCTCTTAAGTACTTGCCAACTTCCAAAACAAAAACACTTGCCTACTTTTCAAACCACACATCACTACACTTTCAAAACAACATTCAAAAAACCTTGAAACATCTTTTCAAAAAGACAAACACCTTTTGTAAAACATTCGAGTAAAGAATTGTTACAAGGGTTGCCTAGACAAGGCATCTTTTTCAAAACATTTTCAAAACCACACACACAGAGCACCATTTCAAACAAATTGAAAGCACCATTTCAAACAATTGAAAATCAAGGCAAGTTGATCTAAGCAAGTAACTAAGAGCCCATGGATAACCATGGATAGAAAGGGTGCTAATACCTTCCCTTTCTATAATCTACTCCCCGAACCCAAGAAAACATCTCAAAGGTTTTTGCTGTGCTTTTTAACCTTTCCTTAGGATAAAATAAAAAGTCGGTGGCGACTCTTGCTCAACCGAAACATTTACGAATACAAACGCAAAACCCTAGTCAGTTCTCCCACCGTATCACACTACCCTCAGTGAACGTTGGTAGTTCATCGTTAGTGAAAGGCGGTGATATGATATTCTCTTTTTACCTTCAGTGAAAGTTGGTAGACCATCGGCAGTGAACATCGATGTTTGTCATCCTTTTGCTACCCTCAGTGAACGTTGGTAGTTCATCGTCAGTGAAAAACGGTGCTATGCTATTCTTTTTCTACCTTTAGTGAAAGTTGGTAGACCATCGGCAGTCAACGTCGATGTTTGTTATCTTTTTTCTACCCTCAGTGAAAGTTGGTAGTTCATCGTCAATGAACGGCGGTGATATGATATTCTCTTTCTACCTTCAGTTAAAGTTGGTAGACCATCAGCAGTGAACGTCGATGTTTGTTATCTTTTTGCTACCCTTAGTGAAAGTTGGTAGTTCATCGTCAATGAATGGCAGTGATATGATATATTCTCTTTCTACCTTCAGTGAAAGTTGGTAGACCGACGGCAGTGCACATCGATGTTTGTTATCTTTTGCTACCCTCAGTGAACATTGGTAGTTCATCGTCAGTGAACGGCGGTGCTATGATATTCTTTTTCTACCTTCAGTGAAAGTGGGTAGACCATCGGCAGTGAACATCGATGTTTGTTATCTTTTTGCTACCCTTAGTGAACGTTCGTAGTTCATCGTCAGTGAACGGAGGTGCTATGATATATTCTCTTTCTACCTTCAGTGAAAGTCGGTAGACCATCGGCAGTGAACGTCGATGTTTGTTATCTTTTTTCTACCTTAGTGAACGTTGGTAGTTCATCGTCAGTGAACGGCGGTGATATGATATTCTCTTTCTACCTTCAGTGAAAGTTGGTAGACCATCGGCAGTGAACGTCGATGTTTGTTATCTTTTTGCTACCCTCAGTGAACGTTGGTAG
The DNA here is from genome assembly GCA_948472305.1 of Vicia faba. Lineage (NCBI taxonomy): Eukaryota > Viridiplantae > Streptophyta > Magnoliopsida > Fabales > Fabaceae > Vicia > Vicia faba. Next base: position 1,516,315,152 of record OX451741.1, on the reverse strand, counting down.
TTCATCATCAGTGAACGGTGGTGCTATAATATTCTCTTTCTACCTTCAGTGAAAGTTGGTAGACCATCGGTAGTGAACATCGATGTGTGTTATCTTTTTGCTACACTCAGTAAAAGTTGGTAGTTCATCGTCAGTGAATGGCCGTGATATGATATTCTCTTTCTACCTTCAGTGAAAGTTGGTAGACCATTGGTAGTGAACGTTAATGTTTGTTATCTTTTTGCTACCCTCAGTGAAAATTGGTAGTTCATCGTCAGTGAACGAAGGTTATATGATATTCTCTTTCTACCTTCAGTGAAAGCTGTTAGACCATCGGCAGTGAACATCGATTTTTGTTATCTTTTTGCTACCCTCAGTGAACGTTGGTAGTTCACCGTCAGTGAACAGTGGTGCTATGATATTCTCTTTCTACCTTAGTGAAAGTTGGTATACCATCGACAGTGAACGTCGATGTTTGTTATCTTTTTGATACCCTCAGTGAAAGTTGGTAGTTCAACATCAATGAACGGCGGTGATATGATATTCTATTTATACCTTCAGTGAAAGTTGGTAGACCATCGGCAGTGAACGTCGATGTTTGTTATCTTTTTTCTACCCTCAGTGAACGTTGGTAGTTCATCGTCAGTGAACAGAAATGCTATGATATTCTTTTTCTACCTTCAGTGAAAGTTGGTAGACCATCGACAATGAACGTCTATGTTTGTTATCTTTTTGCTACCCTCAGTGAAAGTTGGTAGTTCATCGTCAGTGAACGGCGGTGATATGATATTCTCTTTCAACCTTCAGTAAAAGTTGGTAGGACATCAGCAATGAACATCGATGTTTGTTATCTTTCTCTCTGCCTTCAGTAAACGTTGGTAGCTTCGCCTTCGGTAGAAGTTGGTGTATCCTTTAACCATTCTACCATTCTCTTTGATTCAGGTCTTTTGATCCACCAGTGATTTATTTTCCTGGTTGGGTTGCTCCTTCGTTTCTTTATTATTGTTACATCCCCATTGATGTTTTGCGTCTCTTTGGTCCTGTTCATATGCATTTGTGATCATAAGCATTTGCATGGCATCTTAGGGCCAAAAATAGGGTTTGTTTTATATTTAAGTATCTTCGATCGCATCGACACGATGATTTTTAACCTTCGTATCTTCGGATAGAAGAAACTTAAATAAGGGCATCTGTTGTACCCCAATTTTTCCCCCTAAGATCCCTTCATCATACCATGTTGATTCATTCACAATAAGATCACAGTAGGATTCTTTGCTCCCCTCCCTATATTTAGCTTTTCCCTTTTGAGGAATCACCAAGCACCTTGACTTATGTTCTTTTGTGATCATGAATATTATGTTTGTCTTGATTTATCCTTTTAACTAATAAAATGGAATGTTGGCTTGTCTTGCTTGTTATCCATGTAGGTAAAGGCAATGAGATTTAACAAATACCCCATGGGTTCATGAGTTTATTTCCATTCCCTAGTCAATAAAGCTTGAGAAGTTCAAACCTCACCATTGGATTGGTTTTGGAAGAATTGGAATGGCAAGGTTGTTTTGGTTCATCACATTTCAAGGTTATCAAATTTGGTTGAAAAGCACAAGGGATTGATTGGAGAAGTTGTCATGTTTGGACAAGATTTTATTCCATTTGGTCACAAGTTCATATTTATCTCTATGTTCAAGATATGGAATTGGTTTTGGTGGCTATGAGTTCTCATTATCATCCTCAACAACTTATATTCACAAATCATGTGTGTTGGTACAAGAAGTTTGTTCAAAATTGTCAAAGTTCCTCAAAGCATTCTCTTGATCTAAGGAGCTAGGGTTTTGAACTTCAAAGGAATATATCTTGCTCATCTCTTGGTATTTTTAAGTGATTCCAAAGACATCGTTCTCTTAAAAGGGTTATCAACAAATCACTTCAAAAGTTTGAAGGAGTTTTCATGAGGAACAAACTAAATGAAGAAGAAAGATCACAAGTCCTCCAGATGAATCCCCAATTTTCCATGTGTGACTTCAAATGGCCATAACTTGATCAATTTTTATCACCTTAAGCCCATTATTTTTCCATAATGATCTTGGAGGTGTGAACTTTATGCCTTCTTTTATGTGCAAAGTGAGAAAATGGATGGAAGTTGCCTTAAAGATGCAAAAGATTATAGGTCATTCCAAGATTTTTTGCCAACTTCAACAAGTCATAACTTGTTCAAATTTTGGAGATTTTGAATGATTCAAGTTTCAAAATGTCATTCAAGAGATCTAATTCATGCCATCTTTTTTGGTCAAGAGCAAATTCCAAGTGGAAAGCCATGTTTATATGCAAGACATTATAGGTCATTTTTGAAGAAAAATTTGAAATATTTCTAAGTATGGAAAGTCAACCCTTTTTCTCCAACTTTGACTCAATATAACTTTCAGCTCAAGCATCCATTTAACTCCATTATTTTTCCATTGCAAAGCTTGGAACCTCATCTTTCTAAAGCATCAAGAATCATGCCTTAAGACCCCTTGAGCTGAGAATGCCATGGTTTCAAAAATGGTAACTTGGAATTAAAGTTTCCTTGCAAGTCAGAATTTGAATTTCATGTTACAACCTCTAAACCTCAAATTAACACGCATTTTGGGTCTAAACATGATTAGCCAACTTTCCCAAGTGGATTAGTGCATCAAAACGCAAGAATTGGATGGGTTTTGGTGAAGTTTGGATCACACTTCAATCGTGCATCAGGTTTGCACGAATTCCCTCCAAAACGCATCATTCACTCTTCCTTTTGATCCCATTCGCTTCTCCTATAAATACATGTACTATCCCATTCAATTTCCCAAGCTTGGATAGCCAGAATCACCCTGCCAAACTTGTTTCACAACTCAGAATTCAGTAACTTCAAAATCCATTCTCGAGCCTTTTTCAACCAATTTTTTCATCAATTCACCTTCCTTAATCTTCCCTGAAGCTAACCACATAATTACATTAAAGAATCGTGCCCCATACTGCTCCAAAGAAGTCCAGTTTCAAAGATGTGCAACTCAACTTCAATAGGTAGATTCCTCCATTAATTCCTCAAAACTCTGATATCATTGTGTTGCTCTCATTACCATGGTTCTAGTCGCAACACTTACCTTTTACTGGAAACACGTTTTGACCATGAAATTTCAAATCCCTTTTCAAAACTTTCCTTCCAAATTGCTTGAGCGACAATTTATATAAATTTGGCGCGAGGGTGTGGTTGTCTTTGTCTTGAAGAGAAGAAGCGAATGGTGTAACACCCCAATTCTACCCCGGTAATTATATAAATAAATCAGAGTTATAAAAATCATTCATGCAAATGAACCGGGATGCCACAAATTCTTCTATAAAAATTCATTGCATTCATCGTGGATATATAACACTTTTTAAAACATCGGATGAACCATCATCATAACATCTTTAATTAAATAACTCAACATCTACGCAGCAGAATTCTTAATAACATCTTTAACATCAATACAACAACTTCGAAACAGCACTTATTAATATTAATCAACTTAATGTTCAACAACTGAAAAATCAACAATTAAAAATAGCAAGCGTTTATCCCCCCGAGTGTTACATATTAGAGCAATGACATCAACTCGAACTACTGAAGGTATACAACCTTCACTCTCGATTACCTGCATGTTACCAACATAAGGGCAACATTCAAACAGAAGGGGTGAGATATATAACAATATAATAAAGCGCATGATAATTAATATATCAAATTAGATCACATAACATCACCACTTCTCATCTCATAATCAACAATAATCATAACAATAATACACATTCACAACACCATTACACACTTCATCATGCAATCATATAATGCGACTCAATACTATGCAAATGCATGTGGTACCATTGGAGTAGAACTCCCATCTCAAAAAATTTCCAATTAATAGAGGCATCAACAAGGCATAAGCCTTGATCTCAAAATTCGCCAATACAGGCCATCTCAACGAGCATAAGCTCCATCTCAAAATACAATGTATGCGACATAATCATGAATGTAATAACAACACCAAAATTAATCAACATCTCAATGCAACACCATCATTGGCCAAAGGCCTACATCTCAAAAACATCTCAACATCTCTTCATCAACATCTCATATCATCATAATAATTCATCAAACATCATTTATTTATTATAAATCATCAACACAACATCATTAATAACTTCTCATCAAAAACTCAGCTGTACATTAATACTACAATAATTCCTACTGCTATTCTGTAATATTACATCGGTACTATCACTAATCCTACTGTTATAATTCAAACATCAGCCTCTAGGCATCTCATCTCCATCATTCTACACAAAACCCATGCAACGATCAACACGGGAGCTAACTCTAAATCCTAAATTGGCTACTGAGATTACACTTCCTATTATTCATTTTAATCCTCTATAATAAAGTTCATGGGGTTAGAAAATCAACTCTTCGAACGACATCTCAAATGACATTCTAAAACTCAAGTTACAACACTTTAAAACTGAATCTGCCAAAAGTCAGACAATATGGGTCGATGCAAAATCCCTTGGATCGACGCGTACTGCTTTAATTGCACAACATGAGTCAACGCATCCTCTCATGGATAGACTCATTTTGAGTCTTGCACACAACATGCATCGACACATGCATCCTACGTATCGACTCATCCTGAGTCTTTTAATATTCATGTATCGACGCAAGTCTCTTCGTGTCGACTCATACTGAGCCTCTAAGCCCTCATGTATCGACACATCGTGTTTGAGTTTGACACATCTTGATCCTTCCTGCATAATTATGCGATTTTTCTCTGCATCTCACTACGGGATTCATGTTTTCAGTCCTAAAACATAATATAATCATGATAAATCATCACCTACCATTATCCTATAATACTACATCGATCAAACAACATTGGGACATCATTATTCATCTAAACTTCATCAATTCTTCATCATACATCATCATATACATTCAATTCAAGGACAAGACAACAATCACCTCTAACCCCACATATCAATCATCATGGACCCAATTATAAAGTCAGAACCCCACCCTTACCTTGGATTGAAGGTCACTCTATAATCTCCGGTTGAATTCTCGTTCTGCCGTTTTCCTCTTTTCCAACAGCTTCACGTTCTCCTTCTTAATCCTTATTCTTCTACTGCTTCCTTCTTTTCTATTCTTTCTAACAACAATAAAATAACCCTATTATTCTTTATTCCTTATTGGGCTCAAAAATAATACACCCCCTTATTACTTTTATTCCTTCAAAATAAGCCCACACCACATAATATTATACTTCTAATATTATTTCTCCACTTAATAAATAAATCCAATTAATCACAACACAACTTCACAATTATTCCAAAAATAATTTAATTAAATGATTAATTAAATTACGGTCGTTACAACTCTCCCCCACTTAGAATATTTTCGTCCTCGAAAATTTACCTTAATCGAACAACTCAGGGTAGGAGTCTCGCATCTTGCTCTCCAACTCCCAAGTCATGCTTTCACCCGCAGCTCCTAGCCAAACCACTTTAACCAAGGAAATATCTTTTCCCCTCAGAGTCTTCATTTCACGATCCGCGATCCGTACAAGCATCGTCTCCACCGTAAGATCATCTCGTACTTGCACATCGTCCATATGAATCACATGAGATGGATCTGAAATATACTTCCGAAGTTGCGACACGTGAAACACATCATGCAAATTCAAAAGATTAGGTGGTAAAGCCACTCTGTAAGCAACATTCCCCACTCTCTTTAAAATCTGATACGGTCCAATAAAACGAGAAGTGAGCTTCTTAGACTTCAATGCTCGCCCAACACCAGTCACATGTGTAACTCTCAAAAACACATGATCACTAGCTTGAAATTCTAAATCCTTCCTTTGCTTGGCGTAATAACTCTTCTGTCTACTTTGGGAAGCTTTCATCTTTTCTCGAATCAACTTCACCTTCTCGGTAGTCTCACGAACAAGTTCAGGTCCAAGTACTACACTTTCACCAAATTCATGCCAACATAACAGAGTTCTACATCTTCAACCATACAACGCCTCAAAAGGTGCCATCCCAATACTAGAATGGTAACTGTTATTAAAAGTGAACTCTATCAACGGAAGATAAGTATCCCACGAACCTTCCCGCTCAAGAACACATGCCCTCAGCAAATCTTCCAACGATTGAACCATCCATTCAGTCTGACCATCTGTCTGAGGATGATACGCTGAACTTAACCTCAACTTAGAACCCAACGCTTCTTGCAAACTCTTCCAAAAATCAGAAGTAAATCTTGGATCTCTATCTAACACAATGCACAAAGGAACACCATGCAGCTTCACAGTCACACTAGTATAAATCTCAACCAACTTCGACACTGAAAAACTGATGTTAATAGGAATAAAATGAGGTGACTTCGTAAGCCTATCAACAATCACCCAAATCAAATTGTGTCCTCTTACAGTATTAGGTAACCCTGTCACAAATTCCATTGAAATGCTATCCCATTTCCATTCTGGAACTTCCAACAGTTGCATCAATCCTGTAGGCTTATGATGTTCAACTTTCGACTTCTGACAAGTCAAACATGCATACACAAACCGAGCCACGTCACTCTTCATCCCAAGCCACCAAAACAATCCTTTCAAATCTTGATACATCTTTGTAGCTCCTGGATGAATACTCAACTTACTTCTATGACTCTCCTCAAGTATCACTTTCTTCATCTCAGCATCATCAGGAATACAAATCCGGTTATGAAATCTCAACACACCTTGCGCATATAACTTGAAATCACTATTCTCAGACTGATCAATCCCAACCATCAAATCTACCAGTTTCACATCCAACTTCTGAGCTTCTCTGATACTGTCTAGAAATTCATTATTGATCTTCAACATACCCAACATAAGACTCTGCGGAGTAACCTCACAAACTAAGCTCATATCTCTGAACTGCTCAATTAATTCGAATTCTTTAACCATCATTGCTGACATATGTAAAGTCTTTCGACTCAACACATTAGCTATAACATTCGCTTTTCCTGGATGATAATTCAAACCGAAATCTTAATCCTTTAGCAATTCCAACCATCTTCGTTGCCTCATATTCAACTCCTTCTGATCAAATAAATACTTAAAGCTCTTATGGTCACCAAATACTTCAAATCTTGAACCATAAAGATTGTGCCTCCAAATCTTCAACACAAAGACAACAACGACAAGCTCTAAATCATGCGTAGGATAATTCTTCTCATGAGTCCTTAACTGCCTTGACGCATAAGAAACTACCTTACCATTCTGCATAAGCACACCTCCTAAACCCATCTTAGAAGCATCACAATACACCATAAAAGGCTCTCCTGGATTAGGCAACGTCAAAATCGGAGCTGTCGTCAACCTCATCTTCAATTCCATAAAACTTTCTTCGCACTGAACATCCCACACAAAAGCTCTACCTTTACAAGTCAACTTAGTCAACGAAAGTGACAACTTAGAAAACCCTTCGAAAAATCTTCTATAATAACCAGCTAATCCCAAGAAGCTTCTAATCTCAGTAGTTGGCCTTAGAGTTTCCCATTGCAACACAGCATCAACCTTCGATGGATCTACAACAATGCCACTACCTGAAATCACATGACCAAGAAAACTAACCTATTTCAACCAGAATTCACACTTGGACAACTTCACATACAACTTCTTCTCTTTTAGAACTTGCAATACTACCGTTAAATGTTATGCATGCTCTTCTTCTGACTTAGAGTAAATCAAAATATCATCAATGAACACTACTACAAACCGATCCAAATAAGTATGGAAGATACGATTCATATATTCCATGAATACTCCCGGCGCATTAGTAACACCGAAAGGAATCACCGAATACTCGTAATGTCCATAACGCGTCCTGAAAGCCGTCTTCTGAATATCCTCATCCTTCACTTTGATCTGATGGTAACTCGACCTGAAATCAATCTTACTAAACACACGAGCATCCACCAATTGGTCTATCAAGTCATCTATTCTTGGAAGCCGATACTTGTTCTTAATCGTCACTTTACTCAACTGTCTATAATCAACACAAAGCCTCATACTTCCATCTTTCTTCTTTACTAACAATACTGGAGCTCCCCATGGTGACACACTTGGTCTTACAAACTTCTTCTCAAGTAACTCTTCTAATTGCTTCTTTAACTCTGACAATTCAGATGCATACATCCTGTATGGTGCCATAGACACATGTCTGGTACCAGGTACAAGATCAATAACAAATTCAACTTCCCTCTTCGGCGGTACATCAGGAATCTCATCAGGAAAAACTTCAGGAAATTTACACACCACTTGTAATTCCTCAATTATAACTTGAGTCTCTACAGATAGCGACGCCATCAATGAGAACATCTGCACTTCTTCTTGCATCAACTTCATCAACTGTTTAGCGGACAACAAACCATCTTCCTCTTATTTAGGATTAGAAAACCTCACAGACTTGTCATAACAGTTAATATGAACACAATTATGCTCTAACCAGTTCATACCCAAAATCACATCCAAACCTCTTAACGGTAAACAAACCAAATTAACAGAAAAGTCTCTGTCGAAGATCGATAAGGGACACTTCAAACACACAAAAGAGGTAGTCACCGACCCCTTGGATGAAGTATCGATGACCATTTCTCCATTCATAGAAGACAACATAAGATCCAATCTTTCAACACAATCAACAGCAATAAAACAATGCGTAGCACCGATATCAATAATAGTGATTAAATGAGTACTATTAATGAAACATGTACCTCTGATAAGTCTGTCCTCAACAGCTATCTGATCCTCTACAAAGGCAAACACCTTTCCACTTGATTGATCCCTCTCCGGTTTCGGACACTGACTACCAATGTGCCCTTATTCTCTATAGTTGAAACAAATCACATCCTTATGTTCACACTCAGATACAACGTGTCTGTTCTTACCACAATGGAAACACCTCTTCATTTTAGTAGTGCACACATTACTCTTGTGCCCAGGTTTTCCACACTTAAAGCAAACCACACCAGTAGGAGCATCTCCCCCACTAGTCCTCTGACTTTGAGCAACTTTCTGTTTACCTTTACCAAATGGGGCATCATAAAGCTTACCACGATTCTATTAGTGCTTACCCCTCTTCTCACTGATAATCTTGTAATGAGCATTATTATCCTCTTCAAAAATCCTACAACTATCAACCAAATCAACAAAGACACAGATCTTCTGGTATCTAACTGCCTTCTTAATCTTCGGGCGCAACCGGTTCTCAAACTTGATACACTTCAAAAAATCAGCATCTGCCTCAGCGTAATGCGGATAAAACTTAGCCAACTCAGAAAACTTGGCAGCATACTCAACAACAGACATACTTCCTTGCTTCAGCTCAAGAAACTCAATTTCTTTCTTACCACAAACATCTTCAGGAAAGTACTTTCTCAGGAATTCCCTACAGAACACAGCCCAAGTGACATTCTCACCTGCAACTTCCAACTTCTGACAAGTCTCTAGCCACCAGTCATCAGCCTCGACTGCTAGCATATGAGTACCATAACGAACCTTCTGCGCTGGAGTGCATTCCATCACACAAAAGATTCTCTCAATCTCTTTCAACCACTCCAATGCTCCGTCTGGATCATACTTTCCCTTGAACGTAGGTGGATTCTCTTTCTAGAAAGTCGCCAAGCTACGAGATCCAGCATTCCAGTCAGCATTCGGCTGATTTTCCATCACATGAACCATTGCTTCTAAAGCAGCAGCAAGTGCATCATCATTCCTTCCAGCCATCTCAACTTCGTACTACAACATAAACAACAGTTAGAACTCAAATTAACAATACTCGATTGTTAGACAATTATGACTCGACGACAAGGTCGGACCAACCTTTTGCTCTGATACCAACTTTGTAACACCCCAATTCTACCCCGGCAATTATATAAATAAATCAGAGTTATAAAAATCATTCATGCAAATGAATCAGGATGCCACAAATTCTTATATCAAAATTCATTGCATTCATCGTGGATATATAACACTTTTTAAAACATCGGATGATCCATCATCATAACATCTTTAATTAAATGACTCAACATCTACGCAGCGGAATTCTTAATAACATCTTTAACATCAATACAACAACTTCAAAACAGCACTTATTAATAATAATCAACTTAATGTTCAACAACTGAAAAATCAACAATAAAAAATAGCAAGCGTTCATCCCCCCGAGTGTTACATATTAGAGAAATGACATCGACTCGAACTACTGAAGGTATACAACCTTCACTCTCGATTACCTGCACGTTACCAACATAAGGGCAACATTCAAACAGAAGGGGTGAGATATCTAAAAATATAATAAAGCGCATGATAATTAATATATCAAATTAGATCACATAACATCACCACTTCTCATCTCATAATCAACAATAATCATAACAATAATACACATTCACAACATCATTACACAATTCATCATGCAATCATATAATGCGACTCAATACTATGAAAATGCATGTGGTACCATTGGATTAGAACTCCCATCTCAAAATGTTTCCAATTAATAGAGGCATCAACAAGGCATAAGCCTTCATCTCAAAATTCGCCAATACAGGCCCTCTCAATGAGCATAAGCTCCATCTCAAAATGCAATGTATGCGACACAATCATGAATGTAATAACAACACCAAAATTAATCAACATCTCAATGCAATACCATCATTGGCCAAAGGCCTACATCTCAAAAACATCTCAATGTCTCTTCATCAACATCTCATATCATCATAATAATTAATCAAACATCATTTATTTATTATAAATCATCAACACAACATCATTAATAACTTCTCATCAACAACTCAGTTGTACATTAATACTACAGTAATTCCTACTGCTATTCTGTAATATTACATCGATACTATCACTAATCCTACCGTTATAATTCAAACAACAGCCTCTAAGCATCTCATCTCCATCATTCTGCACAAAACCCACGCAACGATCAACACGGGAGCTAACTATAAATCCTAAATTGGCTACTGGGATTACACTTCCTATTATTCATTTTAACCCTCTAGAATAAAGTTTGTCGCGTTAGGTAATCAACGCTTCGAACGACATCTCAAATGGTATTCTAAAACTCAAGTTACAACATTTTAAAACTGAATCTGCCAAAAGTCAGACAATATGGGTCGACGCAAAACCCCTTGGATCGACGCGTACTGCTCTAATTGCACAACATGAGTCGACACATCCTCTCATAGATCGACTCATCCTGAGTCTTGCACATAACATGTATCGACACATGCATCCTATGTATCGACTCATCCTGAGTCTTTCAATCTTCATGTATCGACGCAAGTCTCTTCGTGTCGACTCATACTGAGTCTCTAAGCCCTCATGTATCGACACATCATGTTTGAGGTCGACACATCCTGATCCTTCCTGTATAATTCTGTGATTTTTCTCTGCATCTCACTACGAGATTCATGTTTTCAGCCCTAAAACTTAATATAATCATGATAAATCATCACCTACCATTATCCTATAATACTACATTGATCAAACAACATTGGGACATCATTATTCATCTAAAATTCATCAATTCTTCATCATACATCATCATATACATTTAATTCAAGGACAAGACAACAATCACCTCTAACCCCACATATCAATCATCATGAACCCAATTATAAAGTCAGAACCCCACCCTTACCTTGGATTGAAGGTCTCTCTATAATCTCCGGTTGAATTCTCGTTCTACCGTTTTCCTCTTTTCTAACAGCTTCACATTCTCCTTCTCAATCCTTATTCTTCTACTGCTTCCTTCTTTTCTATTCTTTCTAACAACAATAAAATAACCATATTATTCTTTATTCTTTATTGGGCTCAAAACTAATACACCCCCTTATTACTTTTATTCCTTTAAAATAAGCCCACACCACATAATATTATACTTCTAATATTATTTCTCCACTTAATAAATAAATCCAATTAATCACAACACAACTTCACAATTATTCCAAAAATAATTTAATTAAATGATTAATTAAATTACGGGCGTTACAAATGGCATGGGTCTGAGCTTCTGATTTTACAGTTTGAGAGACCTGCAATTCGTGATGGCTAGAGGTTGAAGATGACCAATGTGTCATCTTCCAACCAATGAAGGCCCGCCATCTGTATTTTTCAAATTCTGATTTAATTAATGATTTTGTACAATATTCACTAATGACCATGATATGCACATCGCGTCAGATCCCTTAGATTTGATTACTAACGCATTTTGACTCTCATCCAATGGTCCACATATTTTACTTTTATTTTCTTTTTCTGATGTTTTATATTTTAATTATTTTAAATTTCAAAAATCATAGAAAACTCATTTTTAGTCCAAAAAATGTGAAAAAATTATGAAAAATATTTTTGATTATTCTCTTTCTGATTTTATTTTTTTCACAATTTAATTTTGTGTTTTGGTATTTTTTATAAATTTTACACTTATTTGATTTGTTTTAAATGTTTAAAAATACTTTTATACATTTTTTAATTCTGAAAAAATTATGGAATGTTCCAAGAATATTGTGACAAATATTGGTGACTTTATTTTATTTTTGTTTCCGACTTTTCTATTTTTCATCATTTTTTGTTTATTTTATCCATTTATTTTAATTTTAAAAATAGTTTCTGACTTTAAAAAAATTACCAAAAAATTTGTAAAATTATTTGAGCCTATTTCTGATTTTTCTATGGTCTTACTTTTTATTTCTTGATTAATTTGAACATAGTTGATATTTTTCTCTTCATTTTCTATTTTTAAACATTATTTTTAACCCCTTTTGTATATATTAAAATGTAATATTATTTTGTGACTATTTTCTGGCTGATCTTGGGTTAAATTTTTGATCATGAACTTTATTAACATCATTGGATCCATGGTGTTGAGTTTAACTCCACAAAAATGGATGAATGATTTTAATAATAGTTTGATTAAATTTAATTCAAAAGTGGTTTGTACATTCTTTCCCATCCCTCTTCATCTCATCCCTTTCTTATTGCACTAAATGTTGTTGAAGCATGATCTCTATATCATGTCTCAAAACAAATGGTGCATAGATTGCTATTGACCGACCTTAAAATAGGTGCGACTTCTATATAAGTCCACTTACGATTGCTTAACATAGCATTAAATTTTGTCCCGATTTGAATAAATGATCATTCGTAGCCCAAACTTATGATTGCAAGCCCAAGTATGTTAATTTGATCTCTTTGATCCAATAACCTTGAGATTTATTGTGTGGAGGCTTTGGTTCTACCAATCCTCTAATGGATCTACAACACCCTTGGTCAACGCGGATCACTTAAATATCGTTGATCATTAAATGGTACTTATGAGAATTCCAAATGGATGATATACTTGACAAAAAAGCAAATGCAACTTGTTATGTGGAGGCTTTGGTTCTACCAATCCTATAATGATTTCCAAATGCAAGCTTCAAGACGGTCATCTAGCTAACCACTAATTATTGACTTGTTTTACCTTATACTTTTATTCTTTTTATGCTTTATGTACTACTTACTTTTAGCATTTACATTTCATGCCATTTTCATCTTTGCTCATTTGAGCATTTACTTTCTTGCCATTTTATTTTGCTCACTTGAGCTTTTCTTTTCCTTTCTTAAGATACTTAATAATCAACCTAAACCCTAAAAAATATTTAATGGTATTTGGACTATTTGGTTACTATCTTTGGCATTATGGAGCATGGGAATTTTCTTGGACTTAGGATTAGAAACCATGGCCTATCTTGGAGACCTTGTGATCTTATCTAATTATTCTGTCTAGAGTTCTTGAGGTTTACCTCAAGACATTGGGTTGCTTGTTTATTTTTGTCTGCAGGTTTTTGTGATTACACTTTTTGTTTGTAATCTGGAATTCACCTGTATACAACCGTCACTCTGCCCAATTTTTATGAAGACTTAATACACTTGAAGTTTGGTTCTCTCAAGAGGTCTAGTGTTTTCTTGCTTGATTGGTTTCAATCTAAGGAATGATAATTCTATCTTGGCTCATAATGTCAAGTATTGGCTTCTTGTTGGTTAGATGGTTCTTATCCCTAGATTTTACCTTATTCTTTAGGATAGTCTCTTCTTCTCCTCACATCTTCTTTAATTTCAAAAATCTTCTTCCCCCTTTTTGAAAACTCTTCTTGTTTTTAAACTTGAACCACTTACATAATAAACTTGGACTTATGTCCATGCATTTTCAAAACATTTTCATAAATAAACTCCAATCAACTTAATAATACCTTGACATTTTTGTGAGAAGATTAAAAGTCGATCAATCTCATTTCAAACCATTTTGCCACTTTGGCTTTTTATCTTTAAACTTTTTTATAAAAAAAGATGAACTCTTGTCAATCCTTGTAGTGATGTAAACAACTATACTTCTACAATATGTAATGAAGAGAGATATTTTTCACTTGGGTGTTGAGTGAGGCATTGTTGATTTTGAAATCCAAGCCATATCCTCCACTTTTAGATGATGCAAATTCTCCTTTTTCATGATTGTGGGTAGTAGGTATGTTTTCCACACGGACAATTACGATGATGTTTTATCTCCTAAAATTACCCAACGCGTTTGTGTTTTAAATTTTTAAAAGAGGAACTGCGTGTACCCTGATCCCCTATTGCATGAAAAGGTGGTACGTAGGCACTAAGGGTTCGCAATTGCGGTGGATGCACAAATTATAAAATAAATATATTTCTTTTCTCACCTCCACCATCCATTTTTATATGATATTTTTTATATCCAAAATATACAGATTTTACAAAGAGGCTCCTGCGGAGTACCGTAGATGTTTAGGGTGCTAATACCTTCCCTTTGCATAACCAACCCCCTTACCTTGAATCTTTCCCCCTCTTTTTGGGTTATTCGCTCTTTTCCCATTCCTTTGGAAACAATAAAGCGCGGTGGCGATTTTTATTTTGATTTGTATAAAGTCTAGTCAATCCAATGACTTAGTCTTGAACATTTCTACCGCTACACCTTTCTCTTTTCCTTTTATTTTACATTTTTGCGTATTTTATTATTTTCACATTTATCCAACTATGTAACTGCTCATGGTTTGTAATAGATAATTAGGGTTTTACTTTCCCCCCGCATTTTTATTACTTGTACCCCCATTCTCGAAGCCCTGCAATAGCGTAGAATTTTAATTTTCTGCACTTATACTTTATGCTTTGTATATATCACTGTTAGCTAATAGGATTGTATGGAAAGAATAAAAGTAAATGATAGCTAACCTAATACAAGATAAAATAACTGAAACACAAGTCACTTGCACACGCGCACATCTAGGGTAACCTCCCTTGTTGCCTTGGAACACAGCCGTCCCTCGAACGGGGGGGTGCTTTAGCAAAGACCCTCGGTTAAAAAGATCGTAGTCCCTCGATGACCCTTTCGAATGCTGCCTTCGGTGAACGGTCTAGTCCCTTAACAAAATTGCTAAAGCGCCCCTACGAGTTAACTTCTATGACTGTATGATGAACCACGCATGTCCTTTCATATCCAACAGATAGGGCTTCCTACTAACTAATGGTAGGATAACACTATCTAAAGGAGAGGGAAAAGAACAATAAATACCTTGAGTAGGTAGATCGCTCGTAGTTGCTTGCTGACAAAATTTTTCAAAACAAAACATCTTTTCACACAAACACTCTTCAAAATATTTTCAAAGCAAAAACACTTTGTATACACTCTTAACAATACGAGAGTCATTACAAAGTTTTTCCTTACTATTGGCATTTCTAAATATTTTTCAAACAGACGAACACAAAGCATTTTCAAAACAAAGTGAGCTAGCGATTAAGAGCCCGTAGATAGCTACAGATGAAAAGGGTGCTAACACCTCCCCTTTTCATAACCTACACCCCGAACTTAAAACCTATCAAGGTCTTTCATGTTATTTTCACCCTTTCCTTATTCGATAAAAGAAAAGTCGGTGGCAACTCTCGCTATCCGAAGCATTTGCGATAAAATGCAAAAACAAGTCAGTTCTCCCACCTTATTATAGAACTGGCGACTCTGCTAGGAAACTACTAAAAAGAGGGGTTACCTTAGGGATATATCACTTTTAAATGCTTTCTTTGTTTGCTTTGTATGCTTTACATTTGAGGGTTTTGCTCGGGTTTATTTCTTGCAAAGATCCTATACCCAGATCTGGGGGGGGGGGGGGGCATTTTAGGTAAGTAACTATAGATCCTGGAAACTGCACGGCGTATAACTATATGGTTGAAGAGATGGCTATGTTAGTGCGACACATTGGTTGGTACTGGTGTCCCTTGAGTTAGTCGAGTATAACACTAGGCTGTCGCATGGTGTCATAAGCACTAACTGACCTTTAGAACCTTAATTGACCCAACTTAGCCATTAGAAGGTAGTGAGATGGCCGACTTTGGTGTAGTCCAAAGTTGGCTGATACTCAATGTTACACTCATTGAGATCAGACTCTCAGGATATTTCAGTGGCAAGTGAGTTGTACTGCTGACACAATGCCTGGGAGAAAGATCGGTGATATGAGACTCCTAGAATCTGGTTACATTTCTTAGGACAGATTGAGCAACTAAACTTCAAGAGGGTACTTACCTACGAACCCCATGCAAGCCTTAAACCTAAGGCTCTTGTTTGCTTTGTTTGTGTTTGTTACCTGTTCGTACACGACATTATAACATAATGACATCATGTCATATCATTTTCACTGACCATTTCAAGGATCTCGAGGGCCTAGGATGCAGGTTTATCATGAACTAGACGTCCACCAAGGGGTAAGAGGATTTATTTTCCTCTAACCAAATTCCATCAAAGCATCATGATCCAGACGTCTAGCAAGGGGCAAGGGGATTTATTTTCCTCTAACCAATGTCGTCGAAGACCGAAGTACATTACCTTGAATCAAAGGCTAGGACCCACTTGACATAGTGAGCTTGATTCACATAGAAGGACGTTTAATAACACGAAGTTCTTCAGTCAAAGTTGCATCCAGACTCAACTTCTAAAACTTCTTTTGTTTACCACGCGAGATACTTGAAAACGTTGCATCCACATATCATGCATATCATTACATAACAGGTTTTCCAACACAGGTTTTCTCATCTTCTTGCTGTTTATTTCAGTAAAAGATGGCTCTCGAGAAAACTGTGAAAGAAATTCAGGCACGGAACGCTCAATTTCAAGAAACTCTCCTGAACTTAGCTCAAGGACAGAAAGAGATGATGGCGCCCATCTCCAAAAAGAAGAAGACTCAGAAGCCAGTGGCCATCCTCAATATGGGAAGAAGGTTCAAAAACCTCCCCAAACAAGCTCGGAACTGTGCTATTTCCTCAGATGAAGAGGATAATCAGGAGGAAAATGGTAGAAGTATCAAAGTTGAAGGTGAAAGCAACCAGGGTTCTGGGAAAATTCCTGAGGATGAAGACTATTCTGATGAGCAGTATCCTCCCGCTGATGACAGATATAAATAGTTGGAAGATCGCCTTAATGCTATGGAGATCCAGAAAGTGACTGGACTAGACTTTGAAGAGCTGGGTATTATTTTGGGGGTTGTCATCCCTCATAAATTCAAGACCCCCACTTTTGCTAAATATGATGGTGTGTCTTGCCCTAAGCTTCATCTGTGGTCTTATGTTCGGAAGATCCAACCCCATACTACTCACAGAAAGTTATGGGTTCACTTTTTTCAGGAGAGTTTATCTGGGACACAACTCGAATGGTTCTATCAGCTGGAAAGAACCAACATTCACACTTGGGAAGACCTGGATGTTGCTTTTTATAAGAAATATCAATACAATGCTGTCCTTGCACCAACTCACGTGCAATTACAAAACATGACCTGGGCTCGAATGAAGGGTTTAAAGAATATGCCCAAAAGTGGAGAGATCTGGCTGGAAGGGTTCAACCTCTGCTGTCTAATAGCGAGCTGGTTGATATGTTCATGGGAACCTTGACAGGTCCATTCTTTAACCATCTGATTGGAAGCTCCTCATTTGGTTTTGCTGAGCTGATTATAACAGGGGAACATG
This sequence comes from Vicia faba, assembly GCA_948472305.1. Classification (NCBI taxonomy): domain Eukaryota; kingdom Viridiplantae; phylum Streptophyta; class Magnoliopsida; order Fabales; family Fabaceae; genus Vicia; species Vicia faba. The sequence continues at coordinate 1,516,297,051 of OX451741.1, read as the reverse complement.
TCGAAGGTGGTATCAAGAGTGAAAAGATTCTCATGGAGGCATCTTCGAGTGTTGTGAAGAAGACATTCAATGGTAAGAAGGAAACAAATGTTGTTTATGGCCAGAAGGGCCGTGTTAAAAATGACCTCAATCAGTCTGTAGAAGCGGTGCTAATTTCTAATCCTGCGACTGTTCAACAATAACAACATGGAAATTAGCGTAGGACAGACGCACCGAGAAGGCAGTATGCCACTGTCTCAGGCATTACAGCACTTACTAAAGGCAGACCTAATAACATTAAGGGATCCTCCTCAGAATCCCAACACCTCCTCTCCTCCTACAATCCAAATGTGAAATGTGCCTACCGTTCCAACAGTCTTGGGCACGACACTAATAACTGTTGGGCCTTGAAAAACAAAATTCAGAATATGATTGATAACAAAGAGATTGAGTTCGACCCTCCTGAGACTTTGAATGTAACTATTGCACCAATGTCGAATCATGACAAAGGCATAAGTGCTATTGATGATGTTCTTTATGTTGCTACTGTAAGTAAATTGGTTACTCCCCTCCCAATTATCAAGAAAGATCTGTTGCAGGTCGGTTTATTTTTGGGCTGTATTAAAAGATGTTATTTCTGTGCAACCCAACCCAATGGTTGTAAGTTACTGAAAGAAGGCATTCAATGCCTGATAAACAATCAGATAATTCTGGTTGAGAAGATTCCTTCTACTGAGAATCTGTTTCAAGACTTATCTGTAATTTCTAACACTCCTATCAGGATCACTTCTAAGGGTCCTATCAGGATCACTGCCAGTCCCAAAGCTGCTACTCTAATCATCACTACACCTGGAACTATTCCATATTCCTCAGACAAAGTTGTCCCGTGGAATTATGGATCCGACATCTACTACCATGGCGTCAAGCAAGTACTATTGATAACTGAGAATGAAGTTATTGAAGCTACTAATTCTAACATTGATAATATTTTTGGGACCAATAAAGTTACTAGATGCGGAAGAGTTTTCTCTTTGTAAATCTCTCTGAAGACTGTTGCTACACCCGTTAGATTTACCGCTATCGAGTCAACTACTGAGGCTCAGGGTAAAGAACAAATAAGGGAGCCTGCTCAGACGGAGGCGCCTAAAGAAGTTGCAGCGAAAGACACCTCTAGGAAAGAGTTGGAAGAGGTATTGAGGATTATCCGCAAAAGTGATTACAAGATTGTGGAACAATTGGGACAAACACCCTCTAAAATCTCCATGTTATCCATGCTATTGTGTTCTGAAGCCGATGCACAAGCTCTGGTGAAATTTTTGAAGACTGCTCATGTGCCACAAGAGATTTCTGCTGATCAATTTGAGAACTATATTGCTAGCTTAATGATTGACAATGGTTTAGGTTTTTCTGATGATGACCTGACGCTTGAAAGAAGAGACCACAACAAGGCGTTGTATGTTTCCATTGAATACAGGGACACTACATTAGCTCACGTGTTGGTTGATACTGGTTCTTCGTTGAATGTTCTACCGAAGGATGCTCTTGAAAGACTGGATTGTGAAGGGGTTGTACTGAAACCCAGTGATATTATAGTCCGAGCCTTTGACGGATCAAAGAGAATGGTGTAGGGAGAGGTGGATCTCCTGATTAAAGTAGGTTTGCAGGTCTTCGAATCTACCTTCTATGTGATGGATATTCGACCAGCTTATTATTGTTTACTAGGACGCCCCTAGATCCATGGGGCAGGTGTTGTTACCTCAACCCTACACCAAAAGCTGAAATACCCTGTGAAAGGAAAGTTTGTCATTGTTTGTCGTGAAGAGCAGTACATGGTTAGCCACTTAAACTCAATCCGGTATGTAGAGATGCACGGAGAATTCATCGAGACTCCCTGTCATACTTTTGAAGTTATCCCTCCTATCACTACTGAAGATGTCTCTGCTATTCCCAAGGTTACAAGGGTTCCACCCAGAATGGCTTCTTTGAAGGATGTTAAAGCTGCTGTAGAAGAAGGTGGTTGTACTACTTGGGGTCAGCTTCCTGACATTCCATATAAATCTGACAAATTTGGTTTTGCTTTCTCTGCAGAGGGCTCTTCGTCTCACTCATGCTGGAAGACCACCATTCTGCATCAGCATCAACAAAGTCAATGTGATATGAGATGCTGACAATGATTATGACCTTGACAACTGGATCTTTCCTACCATCGGCAACAGACCCAACAACTAGAAGACTCAAGACATCATCTCTATCTCCTTTAGTTAGGAGTAATAGCTACATTTCTATTTTATTTCTTTCAAAGTTTTGGTTATGTAATTTTTAAACAATGACTTTAAACCTCGTGTCTTACCCGAGGCACAATGGTCCATTTGTTAAGGGTTATCATTTCATAAACATATTTTCATTTAATAAAGCATTAGACGTTTTGCATTCAAATTTTTTGCACTTTTTATTTCTTTTACTTTATTTCACTTTCAAAATAGCTATGTGTTCTTGCACACACCCACACAATACATTGCATATCCACATCCACTATGGATCCTGTAACACCCCAATTCTACCTGACAATATAAATGTAAATCAGAGTTATAAAATTATACAACTGAATCAGGATGCCACAAATTCAACTTAAAACCCATTCCATTCAACATGGTTACATAACACTTTAAATCTTTGGACGAACCAACATTAAAATAAATTAATCTTTTAAATCAACAACTTGAACAACTACGCAGCGGAATCATAATAACATCTTTATCCAACATGAGAGCAACTTCTGAATAACATGTACTTAACAACAATCAACATAAAGTTCAACAACTGAAATAAAAAATACTAAAGCAACTAGCGTTCATCCCCTCGAGTGTTACATATCAGAGCAATGACACCGACTCGAACTACTAAAGGTCAACCGCCTTCTCTCTAGATTACCTTCACATTAACAATATAAGGGTAACATTCAAACAAAAGGGGTGAGATATATAACACTATAATAGAACGTATGATAAATATTATAATAGAATCAGTTCATACATATTCACCACTTCTCAAGTTTTAACATCATAAACAAATCAATTGTACAACGTCTCAGAATGCAATACATGATCCAATTCGTCCTTATGCAAATGCATGTGGTACCAGTGCAGCAGAATTCCCATCTTAGAAATATACCAATAAATAGAGGCATCAACAAGCAATAAGCCTTCTTCGCAGTTTTCCAATCCAGGCCATCACAGAGTATGCAAATGTATGCGACTCAATGAATGCATAATCACATACTCACAACAATCCTCATTCATCGCAAGGAATAAGCCCATATCACCATTATTACCCGTAAAGAGAGGTATTAGATCCTCATTTAAAATTCCTTGCAACTTCGCATTATCAACAAGAATTCACAGCGACAATCACAACAACACAACAACTCAAGATAATTCATCAATAAAATTCATCAATAAAATTGCAGCAACTTATCAAGTCCTATTAATTTCATTCTACCAAGACATTCCACTGATCAATTAATTTCAATTAAATTAACAAAGCTGTTATTTCTAACACTAATTAAGTCTACGACTATTTTAATTTATAAAGGTTTTTCTGTTGTTTCCTGCTATTACTATCTCCCTACTGTTGAGATCCTTCTACTAATTATCTGCTAAGGTTATTTTCCAAACCGTACTGCTACTAATAAATATAATTATGTTTCCTGTTAAAATTTGCTAGTTCAAATTGAACACTAATTCTGCTAAATTAGTTGAATAAGTAATGCTGCTACTTTTTTTCTTTTACTCTATTACAGTACATCGCTTAAATTCCAGGTATGGTTGGCACCATGACATCATGCCCCTCGGCACGTGGATTGCACAACAAGTGTACCTGCCGGTCGCCATGGAGCTTGTGCCGCTCAGCATTCTCCTTGTTCCCCTCAACACACGTCTAATTTCCAGCGTTCTTCCGTAAATTCCCTCTTTCTTCTTCGCTTACAGTAACACACTTCATCCATTAACAACAATTCACCCTGGACCATTTTCGACACAGACCATTAGTTTTCAATAACTTTCAGAAGAATTTAACACCAATCACAATTATACATACAACAACAACACCAATCACAATTATACATACAGAAACAACACCAACCCAATTCAAATATACTATTTCTCATAATTCCTATTATAAGGTCAGAACCCCACTCTTACCTGGTTTGGTTTGAAGGGAACTCTATGGGTCTCCGATTGAATCTCCTCTTGGCCTCTTGGTTCAATTTCACGTATCTCTCTTCTTCTCCAAAAACCATATCTTCCTCTTCCTCTTCTTACTGATAACTAACTTCTCTTCCTCTCTTATTTTCTAGTAATAATATAATATTATTCTATTAGTCCAAATAAATCCAATTGGGCCTAAATGCTACACCCCACTTTTACTTCTCGACGCCATAACATAAGCCCATTACTAATTTTATTCTTATTTCTAATAAATTAATACTATAATATTTCTACCACTTAATCAATCCATCACTTAAATAATACTTCATTAATCCCAACATAAGAGTTATTATTAATCAACTAATTAATTAATTAATAATAATCCAACAACTTTTACCAATAATTCTTAACATCTCGCAACATCACAAATAATCCAAAAATATAATATAATTAAATAATTAATTGAAGTAACGAGTGTTACAACTCTCCCCGACTTAGAATATTTTCGTCATCGAAAATTTACCTTATTCAAACAACTCAGGATAGGAGTCCCGCATCTTGCTTTCCAACTCCCAAGTCATGCTTTCTCCAGCAGCTCCTAACCAGACTAATTTCAGCAAAGCAAACTCCTTGCCTCTCAGAGTCTTCATTTCACGATCCGCGATTTGTACAGGCATCGTCTCCACAGTAAGATTATCTTGTACTTGCACATCATCCTTTAAGTCACATGAGATGGATCTGAAATATACTTCTGGAGTTGTGACACATGAAACACATCATGCAAATTCGAAAGATTAGGCGGTAAAGCCACTCTATAAGCCATATTATCAAATCTTTCTGAAATCTGATACGGACCAATAAAACAAGAAGTGAGCTTCTTAGACTTCAATGCTCGCCCAACACCAGTTACAGGTGTAACTCTCAAAAACACATGGTCACCTGCTTGAAATTCCAATTCCTTCCTTCGCTTATCATGATAACTCTTCTGTCTACTTTGGGAAGCTTTCATCTTTTCCCGAATCATCTTCACCTTCTCAGTAGTCTCACGAACAAGTTCAGGTCCAAGCACTACACTTTCTCCAGATTCATGCCAACATAAAGGAGTTCTACATCTCCAACCATACAATGCTTCAAAAGGTGCCATCCCAATACTATAATGGTAACTATTATTATAAGTGAACTCTATTAACTACAAATAAGTATGCCACGAACCTCCCTTCTCAAGAACACATGCTCTCAATAAATCCTCCAACGATTGAATAGTCCTTTCTGTCTGACCATCCGTCTGAGGATGATACGCTGAACTCAACCTCAACTTAGAACCTAACGCCTCTTGCAAACTCTTCCAAAAATCAGAAGTAAACCTTGTATCTCTATCCGACACAATGCACAAAGGAACACCATGCAGCTTCACAATTACACTAGTGTAAATCTCAGCCAACTTCGACACTGGAAAACTGATGTTAATAGGAATAAAATGAGCTGACTTCATAAGCCTATCAACAATTACCAAAATTGAATCATGTCCTCTGGGAGTATTAGGTAATCCCGTCACAAAGTCCATTGAAATGCTATCTCATTTCCATTCCGGAACTTCTAACGGCTGCATTAACCCTGCAGGCTTCTGATGTTTAACTTTCGACTTCTGACAAGTTAAACATGCATACATAAACCGAGCCACATCACTCTTCATCCCAGGCCACCAAAACAAATTCTTCAAATCCTGATACATCTTCATAGCTCCTGGATGAATACTCAGCTTACTTCTATGACTCTCTTCAAGGATCACTTTCTTCATCTCTACATCATCAGGAATACAAATCCGATTATGAAATATCAACACACCTTGTGCATCTAACTTAAAATCACCATTCTAAGACTGATCAATCCCAACCATCGAATCTACCAGTTTCCTATCTAACTTATGAGCTTCTCTGATACTATCCAGAAAATCATTATTAATCTTCAAAATCCCCAACATAACAGTTTGCGGTGTCACCTCGCAAATTAAGCTCATATATCTAAATTGTTCAATCAATTCCAACTCCTTAACCATGATTGCTAACATATGTAAAGTCTTTCGACTCAATGCATCAGCTACTACATTCGCTTTTCCTAGATGATAATTCAAACCGAAATCATAATCCTTTAACAACTCCAACCATCTTTGTTGTCTCATATTCAATTCCTTCTAATCAAATAGATACTTTAAGCTCTTACGGTCACTGTACACTTCAAATCTAGAACCATAAAGATAATGCCTCCAAATCTTCAACACAAAAACAACTGCAGCAAGCTCTAAATCATGTGTAGGATAGTTCTTCTCACGAGTCCTCAACTTCCTTGATGCATAAGTAACTACCTTATCATTATGCATAAGCACACCTCCTAAACCCATCTTATAAGCATCACAATATACCACAAAAGACTCTCCTGGATTAGGTGGCGTCAAAATCGGAGACAATGTCAATCTTTTCTTCAATTCCTTAAAACTCTCTTCGCACTGAACATCCCACATAAAAGCTCTACCTTTACAAGTCAACTTAGTCAACGAAAGTGCCAACTTAGAAAAACCTTTGATAAACCTCCTATAATAACCAGCTAATCCCAAAAAGCTTCTAATCTCGGTAGCCAACTTTGGAGTTTCCCATTGCAACACATCATCTAATTTATATGGATCTACATCAATGCCACTGCCTGAGATCACATGACCAAGAAAACTAACCTCCCTTAACCAAAATTTACACTTAGACAACTTTTCATACAACTTCTTCTCTTTCAAGACTTGTAACACTACTCTTAAGTGTTCTGCATGTTCTTCTCCCGACTTAGAGTAAATCAAAATATGGTCAATGAACACCACTACAAATCGATCCAAATAAGTATGTAATATGCGATTCATGTATTCCATGAATACTCTCGATGCGTTGGTAACACAAAAAGGCATCACCAAATACTCATAATGTCCATAACACATTCTGAAAGCCGTCTTCTGAATATCTTCATCCTTCACTTTAATCTGATGATATTCCAACCTCAAATCAATATTACTAAACACACGGGCATCCACCAATTGATCCATCAAGTCATCCATTATTGGAAGAGGATACTTGTTCTTAATTGTCACTTTATTCAACTGCCTATAATCAACACAAAGCCTCATACTTCCATCTTTCTTCTTTACTAGCAACACTAGAGCTCCCCACGGCGATACACTTGGTCTCACAAACTTCTTTTCAAGTAACTCTTCTAATTTATTCTTTAATTCTGACAATTCAGACGTAGACATCATGTATGGTGCCATAGACACAGGTTTGGTACCAGGTACAAGATCAATAGCAAAATCAACTTCTCTCTCTGACGGTACATCAGGAATTTCATCAGGGAAAACTTTAGGAAATTCACGCACCACCCGCACTTCCTTAATTATAGCTTGAGTCTCGACAAATAGGGAAGCCATTAACGAGAATCTGAGCCTATTCTTGCATTAACTTCCTCAACTGTCTATCAAATAACAGACCAGTTTCCTCTTCCCCAGGAATAGAAAACCTCACAGGCTTATTATAACAATTAATGTGAACATAGTTATGCTCTAACTAGTTCATACCCAAAATCACATCCAACCCTCTTAAAGGTAAATAAACCAAATAAACCACAAAGTCTTTATCGAAGATCAACAATGGACATTTTAAACACACAAGAGAAGTAGTCACCGATCCCTTGGCTGGAGTATCGACGACCATCTCTCCATTCATAGAAGACATTATAAGACCCAATCTTTTAACATAATCAGCAGAAATAAAGCAATGAGTAGAACCGGTATTAATAATAGTAGTTAAAGGAGTACTATTAATGAAACATGTACCTCTGATGAGTCTGTCCTCAGTAACTATCTGACTCTCAGCCAAAGAAAACACTTTTCCACTAGTTTGCACCTTCCTTGGTTTTTGGCACTGACTAATAATGTGTCCTTCTTCACCATAGTTGAAGCAAATCACCTCCTTATGATTGCACTCAAATACAACATGCCCATTCTTACCACAATGAAAACACATCTTCACCTCAGCAGTACACACATTACTCTTATGCCCAAGTTTTCCACATTTGAAACAAACCACACCAGCAGGAGTATCTCCCCCACTAGGCCTCTGACCCTGAGCATATTTCTATTTACCTTTACCATCTGGGGAATCATAAGGCTTACCACGATTCTGTTGGTACTTACCCCTCTTCTCACTGATAATCTTGTAATGAGAATTATTACCCTCTTCAAAAATCCCGCAACTATCAATCAAATCAGCAAAGACACGGATCTTCTAGTATCCAATTGCCTTCTTGGTCTTTGGGCGCAACCCGTTCTCAAACTTGATGCACTTTGAAAACTCAGCAGTTGCTTCGCTATAGTGCGGATAAAACTAATTCAACTCAGTAAACTTCGTAGCATATTCAACAACTGACATACTACCTTGCTTCAGCTCAAGGAACTCAATTTCCTTCTCACCGTGAATGTCTTCAGGAAAAATACTTCCTCAGAAATTCCCTACAGAACACAGCCCAAGTGACATTTTTCACCTGTAGCTTCCAATCTCTGATAAGTCTCAAGCCACCAGTCATCAGCCTCGACTGCTAGCATATGGGTACCATACCGAAACTTCTGCACTGGAGTGCAGTCCATCACACAGAAGATTCCCGTAATCTCTTTCAACTAATCCAACGCTCCGTCAGGATCCTACTTTCCCTTGAACATAGGCATATTCGTCCTCTGGAAAGTCGCCAAACTACGAGATCCAGCATTCCTGCCAGTATTCGGTTAATTCTCCATAGCGTACACCATTGCTTCTAAAGTAGCAGCAAGTGAAGCATCATTCCTTCCAGTCATCTCAACTTATTTATACAACATAAACAATGGTTAGAACTTAAATTAACAATACTCGATTATTAAACAACCTACGACTCGATAACTTGGTCGGACGAACCGACTTTGCTCTGATACCAACTTTGTAACACCCCAATTCTACCTGACAATATAAATGTAAATCAGAGTTATAAAAGTATACAACTAAATCAGGAAGCCACTAATTCAACTTAAAAACCATTGCATTCAACATGGATACATAACACTTTAAAACATTGGACGAACCAACATCAAAATAAATTAATCTTTTAAATCAAGAACTTGAACAACTACGCAGCAAAATCATAATAACATCTTTATCCAACATGAAAGCAACTTCTGAATAACATGTACTTAACAACAATCAACATAAAGTTCAACAACTGAAATAACAAATACTAAAGCAACTAGCGTTCATCCCCCTGAGTGTTACGTATCAGAGCAATGACACCGACTCAAACTACTGAAGGTCAACCTCCTTCACTCTGGATTACCTGTACGTTACCAACATAAGGGTAACATTCAAATAGAAGGGGTGAGATATCGAACACTATAATAGAACATATGATAAATATTATGATAAAATCAGTTCATACATATTCACCACTTCTCAAGTTTTAACATAAAAATAATAAAATCAATTGTACAACGTCTCAGAATGCAATACATGGTGCAATTCATCCTTATTCAAATGCGTGTGGTACCAGTGGAGAAGAACTCCCATCTTAGAAATCTGCCAATAAATAGAGGCATGAACAAGGCATAAGCCTTCTTCGCAGTTTACCAATCCAGGCCAACACAGAGTATGAAAATGTATGTGACTCAATGAATTCACTATCACATACTCACAACAATCCTCATTCATCGCAAGGCATAAGCCCACATCACCATTATTACCAGTAAATAGAGGTAATTCATCATCAATAAAAATTTCATGCAACTTCGCATTATCAACAAGAATTCAGTGTCAATCACAACAACACAACAACTCAACATAATTCATCAATAAAATTGCAGCAACTTATCAAGTCCTATTAATTTCATTCTACCAAGACATTCCACTAATCAATTAATTTCGGTAAAATCAACGAAGCTATTATTTCTAACACTAATTACGTCTACGACTATTTTAATTTATAAAGGTTTTTCTGTTGTTTCCTGCTATTACTATCTCCCTACTGTTGAGGTCCTTCTATGAATTATCTGCTAAGGTTATTTTCCATACCATACTGCTACTAATAAATATAATTATGTTTCCTGTTAAAATTACCTACTGCTACTTGAACATTAATTCAGCTAAATTAATTAAATAAGTAATGCTGCTACTTTTTGTTTCTTTTACTCTATTACAGTACATCGCTTAAATTCCAAGTATGGTTGGCACCATGACATCATGCCCCTCGGCACATGGATTGCACAACAAGTGTACCTGCCGGTCGCCATGGAGCTTGTGCCGCTCGGCATGCTCCTTGTGCCCCTCGACACACGTCTAATTTCCAGCGTTCTTCCGTAAATTTCCCCTATCTTCTTCGCTTACAGTAACACACTTCATCCATTAACAGCCATTAACAGCATTTCACCCGTGGACCAATTTCGACATAGACCATTAGTTTTCAATAACTTTCAGAAGAATTCAACACCAATCACAATTATACATGCAACAACAACACCAATCACAATTATACATACAGCAATAACACCAACCCAATTCAAATATACTATTTCTCATAATTCCCATTATAAGGTCAAAACCCCACCCTTACCTTGTTTGGTTTGACGACAACTCTATGGGTCTCCGATTGAATCTCCTTTTGGCCTCTTGGTTCAATTTCACGTATCTCTCTTCTTCTCCAAAAACCCTATCTTCCTCTTCCTCTTCTTACTGATAACTAACTTCTCTTCCTCTCTTATTTTCTAATAATAATATAATATTATCCTATTATTCCAAATAAATCCAATTGGGCCTAAATCCTACACCCCACTTTTACTTATCGACGCTATAACATAAGCCCATTACTAATTTTATTCTTATTTTTAATAAATTAATACTATAATATTTCTACCACTTAATCAATCCATCACTTAAATAATACTTCATTAATCCCAACATAAGAATTATTATTAATCAACTAATTAATTAATAATAATCCCACAACTTTTACCAATAATTCTTAACATCTTGCAACATCACAAATAATCAAAAAATATAATATAATTAAATAATTAATTAAATTAACGGGTGTTACAGATCCCATTGATAATGACTCTGCTGCTGCCACTTATGACTTTGAAAATCCGAACTACCAAGTCGAGGACGAAGGTGAGGAAGATTGAGAATGCCTGGAGAGCTTGCTAGATTGTTAGTGCAAGAGGAAAAGGCTATCCAACCGCATGAAGATCATGTTGAAGTCGTAAACTTGGGTACTAAAACAGATAGGAAAGAAGTCAAGATAGGCACCAACCTAGAAAAGTATCAAGAACAGGTTAATCCATATGTTGCATGAATATGTTGAGATCATTGCTTGGTCATACGAAGACATGCCAGGGCTCAATACTGATATTATGGTTCACTCTCTATCGATGAAAGAGTGTTGTTCTCCAATAAAGCATAAGGTTTGTCGCATGCGTCCCGAAATGTCAGAGAAGATCAAGGTTGAGGTTATGAAACAATTCAATGTAGATTTCTTAGTAGTGACATCCTATCCTTAATGGGTTGCAAATGTTGTTCTGGTACCCGAAGAAATACGGCAAGGTACATATGTGTGTAGACTACAGGGATCTGAACAGGGCGAGCCCCAAAGATGACTTCCCACTTCCACATATTGATGTTCTGGTCGACAACACCGCTCAACACAAGGTATTATCCTTCATGGACGGTTTCTCAAGTTATAATCAGATCAAGATGGCACCTGAAGACATGGAGAAAACCACTTTCTTCACACAGTAGGGAACTTTCTACTACAAAGTCATGCCTTTTGGGTTGAAGAATATCGGCGCAACATATCAACATGCCATGGTAGCTTTGTTCCATGACATGATTCATCACGAGATAGAGGTCTACATCGATGACATGATAGCCAAGTCTCAGACTGAAGAAGAACATCTTTACCACTTACACAAGCTGTTTGAGAGACTGAAGAAGTACAAGCTAAGGTTGAAACCGAACATGTGCACCTTTGGAGTGAGATCCAGTAAACTCTTGGGTTTCGTCATCAGTGGTAAAGATATTGAAGTAGATCCCGCCAAAGTCAAAGCTATTCAAGAAATTCCTGCTCCCCATACCGAGAAGGAAGTCAGAGGTTTCTTAGGACGACTGAATTACATTTCCCGGTTCATTTCTCATTTGATTGCTTCTTGTGAGCCGATCTTCAAGCTGTTAAAGAAAAATCAAGTAGTAAATGGAACGACGACTATTAGGTAGCCTTTGACAAAATCAAAGAGTACCTTTAAGAATCTTTGATTCTAATGCCACCAGTTGAAGGAAGACCTCTAATCATGTACCTAACAATGCTAGGGAACTCAATGGGGGTGTGTACTGGGCTAGCATGACAAGTCTGGTTGAAAAGAGCATGCAATATACTACCTTAGCAAAAAGTTTACCGACTGTGAAACAAGATATTCACTGCTCGAGAAAACTTTCTACGTTTTGGCATGGGCTTCTCGCTGACTAAGATAGTATATGTTGACCCATAACACTTTATTAATCTCTAAAATGGATCCCATCAAATACATATTCGAGAAGCCCGCTCTCTCCAGAAGGATAGCCAGATGGAAAATGGTCTTAACAAAGTACGACATTCAGTACACCACTCAGAAAGCAATTAAAGGAAGTGTACTGGCAGATTATTTAGCTCATCAAGCCATAGACGACTACCAGTATATGAATTTCGAGTTCCCGAATGAGAATATCATGCTAGTTACAGTTTATGAAGAACCTGGACCGTATGAAGCACCTGAGCCATGATCCTGGTGGACTATGGTTTTTGACAGAGCTTTTAACGCGCTTGGAAATGAAATAGGTGCTGTAATTATATTTCCCTAGGGTTGCTGTTACACGATGGTAGAATTGACTGTTATATACTAGTTTTGCATTTTTGTTCGCAAATGTGCGGTAAGTAAGATTCGCCACCATATTTTATTTTATCTAATTTAAGGAAAGGGTGAAAAGAATAGAAAAAGACCTTTTCGAGAGTTTTCTGAGTAAGGGGGGTAGATTATGGAAAGGGAAGGTGTTAGCATCCTTTCCATCCGTGGTTTTCCACGGGCTCTTAGAGGTTTGCTCATTTTTCAAAATGCTTTTGTGTTTTGTGTTTGAAAATGTTTAGAAAGACGCCTTAGTGAGGCGATTTGCTTTGTGTTTAACTCTTGTATCGGTCCTCAAGAGTGTTAACAAAGAAAATGTTTTAAAATGTCTTTTGAAAAATTTTTTTTTGTGTGTAAGTGCAAAAAGTAGTTTGAGAAAACTTCTAACAGCTATCTACTTTGTTATACTCGAAAAGGTAGTTCTTTTCCTCTTTTCCTTTAGACAGTGCTATCCTACTATTAGTGAGTAGGTATCCTTGTCGTTGGTTGTTTTGAGGGACAATCGAAGGGATGTTACATTCACAAAGGCAATTATGGAGATACTTTAGCAATTCGGTTTTTAGGGACTAGATCATTTACCGAGAAGGCAACTACAGGGTCATCGAGGGACTATGATCTTTTGATTTTTACGGGTCTTTGATAAAGCATTCCTGCCTCATGACTATTTTTTAAAGGCAACCAAAGTGGGCGTACCTTAGAGGTGCTTGTGTGCAATTGTGTTGTGTTTCAGTTATTTTTGTCTTTTTATTAAGTTTGCTAGCGTTTGATTTTAGTCTTTGTCATACATGTCTAGTTACTAGCAGTTAATATGAAAAGAAGTAAAAAGAAAATGCAGAAAATAGAGGTCCTACGCTATTACAAGGCTTCGGGGAGGGGATTTACATTATACAAGGATAATGGGGAATAAAAGCAGTAAATATCCTAATTTATCTATTACATCCGGTAGACAGATACAATAATAGTAAAATAAGGAATTAAATAAACACGCGTGAAATAGAAAAGACGTCTAAAAAATTCTAAAGAAAAGAAGTCTTTTTTTGCTGTTGTTTTTGGTATAAAAGAAACAAGGCCTAAGTCTATTTAATTTTAATTTTAAGAAAAATGTTAAGATAAATAATTAATTAATTGACAAAATTAATTTAATTGGAAAAAACAACTAGCCTAATATTTTTGTAATTTTGATTTTTATGTTAATTTAAAAAAAAGGTGAAAATAGAGAAATGAACCAAAAAGTAAACAATACAAATGGGGACACCCTTGGATTGTAGGGAAAGGGGGGCTTCGATCCCAGGAAAATTATATTCTTCGATTTAGGAGAGATGTGGACTTTTCGATTCAGAAGAACATGCATTCTTTCGATTGGGCTAAGGAATAAGCATGACTAGCCCTTGATCCAGGGAAGGAGGTCATCTTTCGATCCTGGAGGTCATGGCTTTCGATCCACGGAGGAGATGCCTCATTCGATCTGAGATGCTACACCTGCAGAAGTACGTTAGCGAAACGAAATGCAGGACCTGGGTATCGAAACCCAGGTCCTTCGATCCTACACTTGCTGGGTCTTCTTAGGCTATGTCTGCAACAAATGTTAACAAACGAAGAACATGACCTGGGTGCCAATCCCATGCCTTTTGTTCCTGTCTAGGATGGAAAATCAAAAGTAACAATAAGTAATGATGTGTTATGCAAATGCAAAGTTAGACACTTTACCCTTTCTTACCAGCAGATTGAGTCTTCGATTTGGGTGCTTGCTGGAGGTGAGCACCTTCGATCTGGGGCTTCTAGGCGTGGCTGCTGCTTGGAGAATTCTGGAAACTTTTGATGGATTTTGTGGTCAGCCTCTCTCCAAGGTTTTTTCGTTCTCCCCCCCCCCCCCCCTCCTGTAATGTGTCCTTGGCCTCATACTTATAGGAGTGTGAGGGGACAAGAGAAATAATGGTGGTAACAGTCATTTGAATGCCATGAATGTAAAACGTAACTTTGGCCAAAGTTAATGGATCTTGTCCCTTTTTGAATTTGAATGATATGTAACTGGCCTTCGAATGCTCTCCTTCAAATGGGTTGCTAGCCTCCTTCGAATGGACCTTTTCACACTTCTTCAAATGGCTCTTCTGAAGCTTCTTCAAATGGACTCTTTTGGAATGCCAATCGAAGGGCCCTTTCTTTGATGTTTCAATCGAAAGAAGCTTTGATGCTCCAAATCGAAGTAAGCTTTGGTGCTCCAATCGAAGGAAGCTCTGATGCTCCAATCGAAGGAAGCTTTGATGCTCCAATCGAAGGAAGCTTTGATGCTCCAATCGAAGGAAGCTCTGATGCTCCAATCGAAGGAAGCTCTGATGCTCCAATCGAAGGAAGCTCTGATGCTCCAATCGAAGGAACCTTTAGGAATGCCAATCGAAGGATTCTGTTGTAAGGATAATCGAAAGGCTTGATGAAATGCCTATTTAAGGCCATTTTGGAGTTGCCAATCGAAAGAAACTTGAAAACACTACTTATAAATTTTCCTTTTTCCTTAGGCAAGGGTTTGTGACCAACCATATAGGGGAAGACCTTGGAAAACATGAGAGGGCAAATTTTGGGGTACAACAGTTTCCCCTGTTCAATCTTCTTAAACCTGAAGATTTAGATTGGCTTGTTTTACTTTCATGATTTGAAGGTGGAAGATGATTGAACACTAGAGTGCCCAAAAATTTGCACTCACATGAAGTAACACTGATGGTGAATAATATTGGGAATGGGCTTACAGATGCCATTTGGAAAAGGTGATAGGAGACTGTCAGATATGGGCTAAAGATTCCATCCAGAAGACTGTTGATTTCATGAGATACTCCTTTGTGGGGATTCCCGTTCCTTCTATCTGAGGAGGAGTCTGCTGGGGAATGTTTTTCAGGGGAATAGAGTCTAGGAGCTTCGATTGTGCATTACTCTACTAGGGAGTCATCTCTTGACTGAAGAGATTGAAGTGAACTGCTATCTGGTCAGGATCCAGGCTTTGCAGTGACTTGCTGAGGATGATAAGGGTGACTGTTATCTGGTCGTATTCTAGGCTTCACAATGACTTACTGGGGAAATGAGATTAAACTATTATATGGTCGTATTCAAGGCTCCAGTGATTTGAATAAATTAAGCTGTTATTTGGTCGGATCCAGGCTTCAAATTTAATTTAAGGTGTACCATTATCTGGTCGTATCCAGGCTTCGATAATTTGACAGATTAAACTGCTATCTGGTCGGATTCCAGGCTTCACAATACCTTATATTGTTATCTGGTCGAAATCCAGGCTTCACAACAATTTGACAGAGTAAACTGCTATCTAGTTGGATTCAAGGCTTCGCAGCAACTTATACTGTTATCTGGTCGAAATCTAGGCTTCGCAGTGATTTGACAGAGTAAACTGCTATCTGGGTGGGTTCCAGGCTTCACAGCACCTTATACTGTTATCTGGTTGAAATCCAGGCTTCATAGCATCTTAAATTGTTGGTTGACTATTACCTGATCGAGTTTCGGGATTCATAGTAACTGACAGGGTAAACTGCTATCTGGTCGGGTTCTAGGCTTTATAGCGCTTTATACTATTATCTGGTCGAAATCCAGGCTTCACAATGTCTTTGAAGAAGTGAACTACTATCTAGTCTGATTCCAGGCTTCGCAGCACCTTATATTGTTATCTGGTCAAAATCCAGGCTTTATAGTTTCTTTAATTGGAATGGAAATCAGAGAGATCTTAATGTCGATCTGGCTGAACCAGAAAACATCTTGGGAGGAAATCTTTCCGAGGAAATTGCTGAAAATAACCCTCCATCAGACGTAGCTTTTGAGAAGACTACCTGGTCACATAAGTAGCGGTGTTCGTTGATTTGATCTTTCCCTGAAAAAGGAAAAGAGTTAGTCATATGCAATGTCATGATGTATGAAATGCATTGTGACGATGTTCTCAAAATAAATGAGATTATGATGTATGTGATATGTATGCACATGCGATGATGTATGAAATATGGGATGTTGTTGAGATGTTTCCCAGTCTAGGAAAATAAATCCCGGACTACTGCTGGAGAGTATTGGGAAGTTGAATCCTTAATTTCCGATGGGGATGATGAATAGATATGATTTACTGGGGATTTCCTCTTTCTGTTTGAGGATAACCTGCTGGGGATTGATTCTGCTTAGGAATAACTCTGTAGAGAGAGGATATTCTATTGGGAGAATAACTCTATGGAGAGAGATGCCTGCTGGAAGATTTTGTCGCTGTAGAGAAATAAACTTTGTTGGGGAATGAACTTATGTAGTTAGAGAAATGAACTCTACCCGGGAGGAGGTTTTATAACTGTTTAAGATTATATAAAAGAAACTCGGCCGGGGAAGGCAGATCTCAGCTCTCTGAAGGAACATTGTTGGAGAATGTAATTCCTGCTTGGGGAAGAAGATACCAAGACTCTAGTGGTTTATGCTCTATGGGGAACATAGATGTCATGGGGTCGTATGCAATGGTGACTCCGTTTCAAACTGTCCCTGCCCCTGTACTAGGCTGGAAAGAGTGACTGTCGGGACTGCAAATTGGTTTTTAGACTTTGCCCCATTTCTTAAAGTCATCAGCAACTGCCTTTCTGTTTTTTATGCAAATATTTGTGAACAGTAATCATATTCAAATGCATATGTCAAGAATAAGTCATTGGATGTCTTTGCAAAACCAAAACAGAAAAAGAAAAACAAACAGTTTTGTACTTTCAAAGAAATGATTTGTATTGATTTCTGAAGTTTGCCTATAACAGGCGTTTTGTACAAAGAGGTTGACGTTCTAGTAGGAGAACACCACCGTAAGAAGTGAAAACTATACAAAATAGTGTACAAAGAGAAGAAAACAACTATGTGCAATAATCCCATTGGGTTTCAAATCCGCTATTGCCCCTATGTCTTCGAGTGTCTCATCACTTTGTTGCTTGTTCGATGGTCAGTATCGTTTGAGCTTGATAGTCGATACTGGAGTCTGATCGCAAGGTGATCCAATGGGACATAGTGATACGCTTCAAATCCCTAACTTTTTCCTGGACCGCCCTTTCGGGTTTTCAGTCCACCGGGATACCCTTTTTTTCCCAAGCCGCCTTTTCAGGTTTTCGGCTTGTCGGGTGTACATATTTTTTTGTTTTTTATCCATAATTTTTCCCGAACCCTTTTGGTTTACCGGGATGCCCTTATTTTTGCCTAGGCCAGTCAACCTAGCGGGTCTTTATTCACGTGTAATATCTTTTCACTATGTTCGCATTAACAGGGTGAGGAAGGTCGTCACCATCCATGGTGGTCAAAATCATGGCTCCACCTGAAAATATGTTTTTGATCACAAATGGCCCTTTATATGTGGGAGTCCATTTGCCCCTGGGATCACCTTGTGGAAGTATGATGCGCTTGATTACCAAATCACCCACTTGATATACTTGATGTCTGACCTTTTTGTTGAAATCCTTGATCATCCGTTTTTGATACATTTGACCATGACAGATAGAAGTAAGCCTTTTCTCATCAATTAGATTTAGTTGATCAAGTCGATTCTATATCCAATCATCTTCGTTCAAGCTTGCATCCTTCATGATCCTCAGAGAAGGGATATGGACCTCAATGGGCAGGATAACCTCCATACCATATACTAGAAAATAAGATGTTGCCCATGTCGACGTGCGTGCTGAGGTGCGATAAACATGAAGACAAAATGGTAACATCTCATGCCAGTCTTTGTATGTCACCGTTATTTTTTGTACAATTTTCTTGATGTTCTTGTTAGAAGCCTCCACAGTACCATTCATCTTCGACCGGTAAGGGAAAGAATTATGATGCTGGATCTTGAATTTCTTACAGAGTTCGGTGATCATTGTATTGTTGAGATTTGTACCATTATCTGTGATAATTCTCTCTGGCACACCATATCAACAAATCAGGTTATGCTTGATAAATTGCTCCACAACATTCTTGGTAACAGAAGCAAAAGAGGCGGCCTCAACCCACTTCGTGAAGTAATCAATGGCCACTAGGATGAAGCGATGCCCATTGGACGCGGTAGGCCTAATCTCTCTGATCATGTCAATGCCCCACATTGAAAAGGGCCATGGAGATGTCAAGACGTTCAAAGGAACCGGAGGTACAAGCAGCTTATCAGCATAAATCTAGCATTTGCGACAAGTTCGGGAATGCTGATAGCAGTCTGCTTCCATAGTGGACCAATAGTATCATGCCCGTAGGATCCTTTTAGCTATGGTGTGTCCACTAGAATGGGTGCCGAAGGTACCTTCGTGTAGATCTTCCATAATCCTCTCTGCTTAATTTTTATCTATGCACCGAAGTAAAGTAGAGTCATGATTGCTCTTATAGAGGATTCCATTACTGAGGAAGAACTTTGCGGCGAACCTCCTCCGGAACTTCTGATCATTGACAGATGCCCCCTCGGGATACTCTTGAGCCTCGAGATACCTTTTCACTTCATGGAACCAAGGTTTGTATGTGTTGTACCCTAAAAGTTTCCCTCTCATTTTACTCAATACATGTCAATTGAGGTCCCCAAGTTGCTCAAGGAAGTCCAAGAGTTGACTAGACCAACTCTCTCCTAAGGCAGTATACCTCAAATTAGGGTTTCATTTTTAATCAAGATGAGAGGACCAAAAAGGTCTCCTATGCTCTCCATGGTCTTAATATGTTATCAAGACCCTACATGTCAAGTTCCATGCCTTGCACAAGAAGTTTGCCCAACCAATTGCTCATATGCTTGAGAATCGACTGTATTAAGTCAAAAGTCAACTGTGGCCCACATACAGTCAAACTTTAATATTTTTGGTCAACATCATCATTTGGAAGTGTTATCCATCATTTGATCAAGGGTTGATCATGATTCCTCAAGGGATGCTCCAAATTCATCAAAAACCAAAAGTTGCTAAATTAGGGTTTTGTAGGATAAGTCAACCCAACTTTGACCAAGCATAACTTCTTCATAATTTATCAGAAATTTTCCATCCAAAGCTAATTTTGAAGAATATGAAATTCCCTACAACTCATCTTAAGCTCACAAGTTCAAAATATGCACTCATAAAAATATATGAATTTTGACATTATAGGTCCTTTTGAAAAGTCAACAAAAACACCTTTTGGGTCAAAGCTTCATACATGAACATGGAAGACTCAATTGATATGAGACCAAAAGGGTTGCTTAGGCGACATCCTAAGATTTCTAAAAAGTCAAAGAACACTTCTCTAGGGTCAAAATTGAGAGAGTTGTGCATTTTCAAAGTTGGCAAGTTTTGGAGAATTGTCAAAAGTCAACATTGATCAAATTTGCATTTTCCCCAAAAGGGTCCATGTTTTCTTGCTTGGAACATGTTTCTAATAGGAACCACGACCCTTGAGATTTTCCACCTATTATTTTATTACTTTTATCATTTATTTTGATTTTTTATTCATTTAAATCAAAATAAATCAAGTTAAATGGTAAAATAATGAAAACAAATTAAATCTTGAGATTTTTGTGCACATTTTGAGTCCATGTATAGGTAGCATGCCATCCAATTCGTGCAAGGTTCATTAGGGTTGAAAAATATTGGATTGAGCTTGTTTTAGAAAGATACCATACATGAATCAAATCAAATAATATTTTCATAATTCTCAAAGATAGGATGCAATTTTATTGATCTAATTCGGTCTACTATATGTATACAACAATTGCAGATCAAGAATAAGGGTTGAGCAGTCGTGAAAACACCACACCAAGTTCCAAAAAATTGACAAAAAGTGTTGGATCGTTCTTGCATTTAGAGATCAATTCATACCATTCCAACGCTGCTAATCGATTCTTGGACCTTCCCAGAAGCCAATTGGATCAGTTGCAAGGCTTGAAGCACCCAGAAACACCAATTGTAACTCACACAGTTTGCGTTTTTTTCTTCAGAATCGATTATCCCAATTCTTGCATCATTATCCATTTTAATTTTCATATTTGTGATTATCATCATGTTTGCAAGCTAACTGTATTATTCAATTGCATTTTTGAAGCCTCTACACACTGTTGCCATTGTTAGGGTTTATGCTTGCAATTTAGGGTCTTTGTGTACAGGAAAAATTGGGCCATGAATCAAGTACCATGATTCTCGTGAGGCCAAGACGAGTTGATTGGTACCATCACAATTGATTTATCATGCTTGTATGGAATTTTTGAATGACACAGGTTTTTAGCAACAGACTTGCATCTGTAGGTAAAGGATCAGAAATCTAAGACAACGGTTCCAGGGAAGAAGACAATGCGTGTTAGCCAACCATTCATCCGTTTAAATTTCGCGCATTTGGAATCAGCTTCTTTTATTTTCCTTATATTATGTTTTATTTTTATTATGTTAACAAGTTAAAAACGCAACTCAGTTGGCAGCGCATCATTGGTAGGGAGTACGAGGACCTGGGTTCGATCCCAGGTCCCAAAAAAATGCATTTTCTTGTTTGACCTTTGCAGATCCATTTTCTGGTGGACCGAGTAACTGGACGGTTAGGGACTTCATGCCTGTTTCTTTTATGCTGCAGTAATTGACTTATTTGTTTTAATATTTGTAATAAACAATGTGAAACTTTACGGCCTGGTGCCTTGCCCGAGGCAAGTTGGCTTTGCTTGTGAGGGCTATTATTTGTCATTTCGTAATAATTAATAAAGCATTGGACGTTTCTGGCATACAAATTTTGCGCTCTCTGTTTTTTCTTTTCTGTTTTCCATTCTATCAAAATATCTATTCTCTTACACACTCACGTATCGCAATGCAGATCCATATCCACTCTGGATCCCATTGATAACAACTATGCTATTTCCAGTTATGACTTCAAAAATCCGATCAACCAAGCCAAGGACGAAGGTGAGGATGATTATGAGGTTCCTGGAGAATTTGCTAGACTACTACAGCAGGAAGAAAGGGCCATACAACCCCATGAAGAGCCGGTTGAGACAGTGAACTTAGGTACTAAGGAAGACAAAAAAGAGGTTAAAATAGCTGCATATCTGGAGCTTAGTGTCAAACAGAGGTTGATACAGATGTTGCACAATTATGTTGAGATCTTTTCCTGGTCCTACGAAGACATGTCTGGTTTAGAAACTGATATTGTGGTACACCACCTGCTGACTAAAGAGGACTGTCCTTCGGTTAAATAGAAGGTCCGTCGTATGCGCCTTGAAATGTCAGAGAAGATCAAGATAGAGGTCATGAAACAGTTAGATGCAGGATTCTTAGCTGTCACTTCCTATCCACATTGGGTTGCCAACATTGTCCCAGTACCTAAGAAGGAAGGCAAAGTACGGATGTGCGTAGATTACAAAGATCTGAACAGGGCAAGCCCCAAGGATGACTTCCCACCTTCTCACATTGATGTTTTGGTCGATAACACTGCACAACATAAAATATTCTCCTTCATGGATGGTTTTTCTGGCTACAACCAAATCAAGATGGCTCCTGAAGACATGGAGAAAACGACCTTCGTTACCCAGTGGGGCACTTTCTGCTACAAAGTGATGCCTTTTGGGTTGAAGAATACTGGGGCAACCTATCAGTGTGCCATGGTCGCTTTGTTTCACGATATGATTCACCATGAGATTGAAGTGTGTGTTGGTGACATGATAGCCAGGTCTCAGACTGAGGAAGAGCACCTTGATGATCTCCAGAAATTGTTTGACAGGTTGAAGACATATAAGCTGAGGTTGAATCCGAACAAGTGTACCTTCGGGGTAAGGTCTGGAAAGCTTCTGGATTTTATCGTCAGTGATAAGGGTATTCAGGTAGACCCTGCAAAGGTAAAGGCCATACAAGAGATGCCGGTTCCCCGCATAGAGAAGGAAGTTAGAGGTTTCTTGGGACTCCTAAATTACATCGTCCGATTCATTTCACATCTGACTGCTACTTGTGAGCCAATCTTCAAGCTGCTGAAGAAAGATCAAGTGGTAAGGTGGAATGACGAATGCCAGACCGCTTTCGAAAGAATTAAGGAATACCTTCAAGAACCACCCATTCTGATGCCTCCATTTGAAGAAAGGCCTTTGATATTATACTTGACAGTGTTAGACAATTCAACGGGGTGTGTGTTGGGGAAGCATGACGAGTCTGGTCGAAAAGAGCATGCCATTTATTACCTTAGCAAAAAGTTTACCGACTGTGAGACCCGATACTCATTGCTCGATAAAACTTGTTGCACTTTGGCATGGGCTGCTCGCCGACTGAGATAGTATATGCTGACTCATACTAACTTGTTAATATCGAAGATGGATCCGATCAAGTATATTTCCGAGAAGCCCACTCTCTCCGGAAGGATAGCAAGGTGGAAAATGACCTTAACTGAGTACGACATACAATATACAACCCAAAAAGCAATAAAGTGAAGTGTATTGGCTGATCATTTGGCTCATCAGGCAGTGGATGATTACCAGTTCATGAATTTTGAGTTCCCGGATGAGAATATCATGTTGGTGACTGATTACGAAGAGCCTGGACCGGATGAAGGACTTGAGGAAGGATCCCAATGGTCTATGTATTTTTATGGAGCCTCGAACGTGCTAGGTAACGACATTGGCGTTGTAATCACTTCTCCCTAGGGCTGTCATACTCCATTCACTGCCCGATTATGCGTCAACTGCACCAATAACATGGCGGAGTATGAAGCATGTATTATGGGTCTTCGAGCTGCTATTGACTTGAGGATTAAGTTCTTAAGTGTATTCAGGGATTCCTCTCTGGTGACAAGTCAGATCAAAGGAGAGTGGGATATGAAGAACCTAAATCTCATTCCTTATAGAGAATATGTACTGACATTGCTCCCACACTTTGAGGAGGTAAACTTTGAATACTTCCCATGAGAAGAGAACCAGTTGGCGGACGCACTAGCTACCATGTCTTCTATGTTCAAAGTTTGATGGGACAATGAAGCTCCCCAAATTACCATTGAGAGGTTGGATGAACCCGCACACTGTTGTGATATCGACGCCGAAGAAGTGGCAGACAAACCCTGGTTTCACGAAGTCAAAAGGTATCTCGAGGTTCAGGAGTATCCCGAAGGGGAATTTGTAAAAGATAAGAAGTTTCTGAGAACGTTCCCTGCAAAGTTCTTCCTTAGTAATGGGATCCTCTATAAACGCAACCATGACTCCACATTATTATGGTGCGTAGACAAGAGCGAAGCAGAGAGGATCATGACAGATCTACATGAAGGCACCTTTGGAACCCATTCCAGTGGACATACCATGGCTAAGAAGATCCTACGGGCAGGATATTACTAGTCCACTATGGAAGCCGATTGTTATCAGCACTCTCGAACCTGTCACAAATGCCAAATTTATGCTGATAAGGTGCATGTACCTCCAGTTCCTCTGAACATCTTGACAACTCCTTGGCCCTTTGCAATGTGGGGCATCGACATGATCGGCGAGATCAGACCTACTGCATCTAACGGGCATCACTTCATTCTGGTAGCCATTGATTACTTTACAAAGTGGGTTAAGGCAGCTTCCTTTGCTACAATAACCAAGAACGTCGTGGTGCGGTTCATCCGACACAATCTGATCTACCGATATGGTGTACTAGAGAAGATTATTACTGACAATGGTACAAATCTCAATAACACGATGATCACCGAACTCTGTAAACAGTTCAAGATACAACATCATAAATCTTCTCCCTACTGGCCGAAGATGAATTGGGCTGTTGAAGCTGCTAACAAGAACATCAAGAAGATTGTACAGAAGATGACGGTGACATATAAAGACTGGCATGAGATGTTACCATTCGCTCTTCATGCGTACTGTACCTCAGCACGGATATCGATAAGGGAAACCCATACTCTCTGGTATATGGTATGAAGGCAATCCTACCCATCAAAGTCCAGATACTTTCTCTCAGGATTATGAAGGATGCGGGTTTGAACGAAGATGACTGGATCCAAACCCGACTTGATCAGTTAAATCTAATCGATGAAAAGAGGCTTACTGCTATCTGCCATGTGTTGTACCCCAAAATTTAACCTCTCATATTATCAATATTTTCCTCACAAGACTGCTTGGACTCAAGACAGGATTAGGGTTTGCTCAGCTCAAGACCTCATCTTGCACTGATGACCTGAAATTAGGGTTTGAGTTTGCACAAGGACTTTTGGACCATCAATGCTTCATGTGACTTTCATACACCACCTTGGACCCCTAAGATTGTTCATACCAAGTTTCAAGCCTTAAATCACATTTTTGCCCAATCAATTGGACAATTGACCTAAAAATCAGCTGTATTGGGGAAAAAGTCAACTATGGCCAATTTACAGTCAAAATTCATAATTTTTGATCCACAACAACATTCTAGGCTCCCATGTACCATTTGATCAAGTTTGGACCACAACTCCTCAAGAAATTTGATCAAATCATCAAAAGGGCAAAATGGTCAAAATTAGGGTTTTGACTGAGAAAGGGCAATTTCTGATTTTTAACCTAGCCAATGACCAATTGGGTTCAAGCATGATTTCAATGACTCAATAGAATCATCGTGACCTAATCACATAGTTCAAAAGATCTCAAATGCATAGGATTGACAGATGAATTTTCCAGTCAACTGATCAAAAATCAATTGTACACTGAAAAGTCAAACTTTGACATTTTGGTCAAAATCAAGTGCCAAGGGTCATAATTCATCAAGATATGTCAAAAAGTGAAACTTGTTGACCAAGAAACCTAAAATTGCAAATTAGGGTTTTAATTTGAAATTTTTCATAACTTATAATTTTTCTAAGTTATGGAAATTTCTTATTTTTTCCCAACTTTCCACAACTTTTTCACCATGATGCAATTGGATTCAGAGAAAACTTCCAACATGAAAGTTATAGTCCTACATTAATTATATAACTTTGATTCACAAAGTTTTCCCAAATTATGTTTGGATCTCAAGTTATGATTTTGTGAATAGGGGCCCATAAACTTTTTAACTTAGTGAAATTTTGCCCTAGTTTAGGCAGGTGTTTGACCTAACTTCATGGCAACTTTTCACCTAGTTCCAAGAGGTATCTCAAGTTGCATTTTAAAGATGGATTTTAGATCATGTTACAAGATTTCCAAAATTTCCAAGAACTCTCCAAGATCATTTATGGTTAGGGAGAATCGAAGAAGTGGCAATTTGTCACTTTTGTTGAAGGCATTTTCACAATGGTTCAAGTTGCAAATTTGTCCTAGCATGCTTGTACCTTACATTACAGGTCCTAATCCCTTCTACACTCCATAATTGAATGCTAATTCAGTGGACAATGGATTTATTTTGATCTTTGGAGCATTGTACAATGAATCAATCCAAAAATGGCATAAAGTTCATAATACTACTTTGATAAAGCATGTTTTTTGAAACTTTGCAAATCTTGAGCCATGGACCTGATCTTTTGTTGCAAACAAGATCCACAAACATCAGGCAAAGTACACCAACCATCTGCAGTCCACAAGCTAGCATGTACATGCCTTTGGCATTGTCACTTCCAACTTTCTTCAAAAGAAAGCAAACTTGCAAAAGTCAAGGGAACTCAACCATCTGATAAAGGCAAGCCTTGGCATCATTTGAAATAACTTCAGAACTTTGTAACAAGCAAAAACACGAATCCATAGCATCCCAAACACTCTCAAACACCAAAATCACATTTTTCTGCCCAAACAGGGCATCATCTGCAGAACCCTTGCCAAATCAATATTGGCTCGTGCGTTTCTCATTTTAAGACTTCAAACACATTACATACATCCTATCTAAACTCCACAGGCCTTTGTCTTGAAATTGTAACCCCTGTTTCAAGGATCACCATTTTCATTTTGAAGGTTTGCAGGTTGACTTCTACAGGGAGATTCAAGCATCTACAAGGCCAGCTAAGCATTGGAAAAGGTTTAGGGAACTTCAAGGAAGCTCACACGATCTCCAGGCCTCACTCAAAGTTCCCACATTGCCATATCCAAACTCAACTGAACAAGGTATTTTTCAAAGTTCTATCTCCTTATTTAGGCATCCTTAAGTTTGATTTGTGAAGCAAAAATGTAGTCCTTAACTTGCTTAAGCTGTACATATGCATAGTTTTCATTTATATTAACTGGGCTAAGAGTATTTGGTTGTTGAACATGCTGAAAAAACTAGGTCAGAAATTAGGGCCATTAAAATTCTCCTTGGTCTTTTAGAGTTAGGTCATGTTTTTTATATCACTGGAATCGTGAGATCATGAGCTACATGTTTTGTGTTATGGGTTTTTGCTTTTGTGCACGTATGTGAGAGTTACATATTCAAGCCCAGAAGCACGCGCGAAGCCAAGGACAAGGATGAAGTTGGTGTTCTGGGCCTGGCGCCTTGGGCCTGCTACTATTCATATCCCCCAGTTTACTTTCCCCCCCCTGATTAATATTTTGTTATTTTTCATATTTTCTTTTTTATTTTTATGATTATTGACTTTAATAATTTTTTCTGAATATTAAAAATAACAAAAATAATTTTCTTTATTTTTTGCATTTTTATTTTATTTCTTGCATAATAAAATAGTCTACTAAAATGAATAAAAATTCATTTTCTTAAAAAATAGTTAAAAAAAATTAAAAATACCATGCATTTTTATTTTATTATTTTTCACACATAAAATATTATTTTCATACATATTTTATTTTTTTAATACTTGTAAATATTTTTATTTATTTATTTCTTGTACAAAATGGACAAATAAATATTAGAAAACCTAATTTTCTTTTAAATCAAAACTAGGGTTTTTCACCCTTCCAAAAATAATAATATAATTTTTTCTTATTTTTAGGAATTAGATACTGTTATTTTCTCATACATAAAACAATTACAAGACATTTTTTTTGCATATTTACATTTTATTGCATATTTAAATACTTGTTTATTTATTTATTGTACAATAAATTCAATTGGGTTGTAATAGTGAATTAGGGTTTTATTTTGTGTAAATATCCCCATTTAAAAACTTGTATCCCCCCTCCCATAATATTGTTGTAATAGTTTAGATTTACTTTACGCAATTTATCGCATTATATACATGTTTAGTAAATTAGGGTTTGTATGATAAGACAAAAATCAAACAAATAGAATGACCTAATTCAAGACAAACAAAATGCATGAAAAATGACAACACCTTGCACACAAGCACCTCTATGGGTTCACCCACTTGGTTGCCTTAAAACATGGCCATGGTATGCATGCTAGGTATCTTGGCAAAACAAAACAAAACAAAAGATCATAGTCCCTCGATGACGCTATCAAAAGGTTGCCTAAAAACAAAATGATCTTGGTCCCTCAAACTTGCTAAGATACTTGGCACCATTGCTATCATGGTCATACAATGACCCACGCCCGTCCCGTTTAACATCCAAAGATAGGGTTATCTACCAAAACAATGGTAGGTTAACAATATCAAAGGAATGAAAATGTATAAGAAAGACTTTTGAGTACGTAGATAAGCTTTTAGTTACTTGATCAATTTGAAAAATAATCCTTGATATTTTCAAATACACACACACATTTCAAAACAATTTCCAAACAACTTTCAAAACATTGAAACATTTTTCAAAAGACAAACATCTTTGTATACATTCTTACAAACAAGAATCATTACAAAGATTGACTAAACAAAGGCCTCTTTTCAAAATACTTTCAAAACCACACAAAGCACCATTTCAAACAATTGAAAAAAGCAAAGCAAGTGATCTAAAACAAGTAACTAAGAGCCCATGGAAAACCATGGATGAAAAGGGTGCTATCACCTTCCCTTTCAGAATCTACCCCCCGAACTCAAAAACAATCTCAAAGGTCTTTCCTGTGCTTTTTTACCTTTCCTTTTGGATAAAATAAAAGTCGGTGGCGACTCTTGCTAAACTGCAACATTTGCAAACACAAACGCAAAACCTCAAGTCAGTTCTCCCACCGCATCACACCATGGTAAGGCGTATCAAAAGCGAACGATCAAGGCTTTTAACAAGAAAGTCAGGCGTCAAGAATATCAAGTCGGGGATCTGGTGATCAAACGCATTATACTGCCACAAGGTGATCCCAAGGGCAAATGGACCCCCAAGTACGAAGGGCCATTTGTGGTTAAGAACATTTTCTCATGAGGGGTTATGATTCTAACCACCATGGATGGTGACGATCTTCCTCACCCCGTCAATGCAGACATAGTGAAAAGATACTACGCATATTCAAAGACCCGCTAGGTCGACTGTCCTAGGCAAAATAAGGGCTTCCCGGCGAACCAAAAGGGTTCGGGAAAAAGTAAGGGATGAAAATGAAAAAAATTTGTACACCCGGCAAGTCGAAAACCCGGAAGGGAGGCTTGGGAAAAAAAGGGTATCACGGTGGATTGAAAACCCAAAAGGGAAATCCGGGAAAAAGTTAGGGATTGAAGCGTATCACTATGTCTCATTGAATCATCTTACGACCAGACTTCGGTATCGACTATCAAGCTCGGACGACACCAATCAATCTGATCAACCTTCGGCCAAGTAGCAAAGTGATGAGACGCTTGAAGATATAAAGGAAATATGAGAGTTGGAACCCAATTGGGTCGTTTCGCATAGTTGTTTTTCTTTCTTTTGCATAAATTGTAATTTTTATCTTTCAGCGGCGTTCTCTTATTAGAACGTCAGCCTCTTTGTACAAAAATGCCTATTACAAGCCAACTTCAAAATCAATACAAATCATGTTCACAAGAAACTTCATTTTGTTTTCTCTTTTTCTGTTTTGTTTTGCAAGAACGTCCAATGATTTATTTTTGATATATGCATTTGAAAAGGATTGTTGCTCATAAATATTTACATAAGAAACGAAAGACAATTACTCGTAATTCCAAAAACAGGGGAAAAATAAGAAGTACCAAACCCGACGGTTCCTTTGCCCAGCACGTATCGGGATAGAGTCAGCGTTGGGACGTGACTATTTGTATATACACTCCCCATAGGGTAAAAGTACCCAAAGGCATTGATGTCAGTTTCCCCGAAGCAGGACGTAACTATCCCCAGCCAAGGTTCATAACTATCCCCAGTAAAATTCATCCTCCAAGCGGAGTTTATTTCTATAAGATACAGAAGCTCAATCTCAAACAGATCTCATCACCTCCAACAACTTAATTGCATCCCCAGTTAAGTTTGTTCATCCAGATCGGCAGGCCTACCAATAGAGTATCTCTTCCCTAAAATTTTCGTCCCTGTAGAGTTTATTCTCAAGCATCTTCTTCCCGACAGAATATTCACAACTCTCCGGCAATAATCAGGGATTTATTTTCCCAAACGCGAGCATACCCCGACAGCATTTCATGAACATACATCATGACATACGCATACATATCATAGACAACATAATCTCATTTATTTTGAGAACATCATCTCACCCTGCATTTCATGCATCACATATAACTAACGCTGATATTTTTTTTAGGAAAAGAGGATTAGCTTAAGCAAATTCAGTAGTTATACAGATCACATCTACAGACGACTAATGGAAACTGAGTTCCCAAAATCGAACGGGTCAACTAATCTACACTATCGCTTTGAAGCAGCCCTACTATCCAGGCTTTCATATCGAAGTAATCCTACTATCCAGGTTCCTTCTCACAGCCCTACTATCCAGGCTTTCATATCAAAGTAACCCTACCATCCAGGTTCCTTCTCACAGCCCTACTATCCAGGATTTCACATCGAAGTAACCCTACTATCCAGGTTTCTTCTCACAGCCCTACTATCTTGGCTTTCACATCGAAGTAACCCTACCATCCAGGTTCCTTCTCACAGCCCTACTATCCAAGCTTTCATATCGAAGTAACCCTACTATCCAGGTTCCTTCTCACAGCCCTACTATCCAGGATTTCATATCGAAGTAACCCTACTATCCAGGTTCCTTCTCACAACCCTACTACCCAGGCTTTCATATCGAAGTAACCCTACTATCCAGGTTCCTTCTCACAGCCCTACTATCCAGGCTTTCATATCGAAGTAACCCTACTATCCAGGTTCCTTCTCACAGCCCTATTATCCGGGCTTTCATATCGAAGTAACCCTACTATCCAAGTTCCTTCTCACAGCCCTACTATCCAGGCTTTCATATAGAAGTAACTGTACTATCCAGATTCCTTCTCATAGACCTACTATCAAGGCTTTCATATCGAAGTAACCCTACTATCCAGGTTCCTTCTCACAACCCTACTATCCCGGATTTCATATCAAAGTAACCCTACTATCCAGGTTCCTTCTCATAACCTTACTATCCAGGTTCCCCATCTCTTATCCCCAAAAAAAGGTCCACAACATTGTAAGACCCGTACCCGATCAAATATGATTGGTTTCGCATTTCCCCAGTAAATCACGGTGCAACATATACCCCAACCAGATACACAGTACACTTCCTCTTCCTCAAGCCGGAGTTATTCCCCAGTAGAGTAACGGACAACTGAAGCTCCTAAAACTCTATTTCTCCCAAGACAGGAAATCCACCTTCTCTAGATGGCATCTTTAAGCCCATCTCCAACAATCTTCAATCCTCGATCTCCAAATGACACCTGTAAGCCCATTCTCGATATCACAAATCAAGTGCCACTTCATGCGAGTGCAAATTTCTGGGCACTCTAGTGTTCAATCATCTTCCACCTTCAGATCACGAAAGGCAGAGCAACCAATCTACATCCTCAGGTTTAAGAAGATTGAACAGGGGAAGATGTTGTACCCCAAAATTTTCCCTCTCATTTTACTCAATACATGTCAATTGAGGTCCCCAAGTTGCTCAAGGAAGTCCAAGAGTTGACTAGACCAACTCTCTCCTAAGGCAGTATACCTCAAATTAGGGTTTCATTTTTCATCAAGATGAGAGGACCAAAAAGGTCTCTTATGCTCTCCATGGTCTTAATATGTTCTCAAGACCCTACATGTCAAGTTTCATTCCTTGCACAAGAAGTTTGCCTAGCCAACTTCTCAGATGCTTGAGAATCGACAGTACTAGGTAAAAAGTCAATTGTGGCCCATATACAGTCAAACTTCAATATTTTTGGTCAACATCATCATTTTGAAGTATTATCCATCATTTGATCAAGGGTTGATCATGATTCCTCAAGGTATGCTCCAAATTCATCAAAACCCAAAAGTTGTTAAATTAGGGTTTTGTAGGAAAAGTCAACTCAACTTTGACCAAGCATAACTTCTTCATACTTTATCCTAAATTTTCCATCCAAAGCTTATTTAGAATTCCATACAACTCATCTTCATCTCACAAGTTAAAAATGTGCACTCATAAAAAGATATGAATTTTGACATTATAGGTCCTTTTGAAAAGTCAACAAAAACACCTTTTGGGTCAAAGCTTCATACATGAACATGGAAGAATCAATTGAGATGAGACCAAAAGGGTTGCTTAGGGGACATCCTAAGATTTCTAAAAAGTCCAAGAACACCTCTCTATGGTAAATATTGAGAGAGTTGTGTATTGTCAAAGTTGGCAAGTTTTGGAGAATTGTCAAAAGTCAACATTGATCAAATTAGCATTTTCCCAAAGGGGCCCATGTTTTCTTGCTTGGAACATATTTCTAATAGGACCCACGACCCTTGAACTTTTCCACCTATTATTTTATTACTTTTATCATTTATTTTGATTTTTTATTCATTTAAATCAAAATAAATCAGATTAAATGGTAAAATAATGAAAACAAATCAAATCTTGAGATTTTTGTGCACATTTTGAGTCCATGTACAGCTAGCAAGCCAGCCAATTCGTGCAAGGTTCATTAGGGTTGAAAAAGATTGGATTGAGCTTGTTTTAGAAAGATACCATACATGAATCAAATAAAATCATATTTTCATAATTCTCAAAGATATGATGCAATTTTATTGACCTAATTCAGTCTACTATATGTATACAACAATTGCAGATCAAGAATAAGGGTTGATTAGTCGTGAAAACACAAAACCAAGTTCCAAAAAATTGACAAAAAGTGTTGGATCGTTTTTGCATTTAGAGATCAATTCATACCATTCCAACGCTGTTAATTGATTCTTGGACCTTCCCAGAAGCCAATTGGATCAGTTGCAAGGCTTGAAGCACCCAGAAACACCAATTGTAACTCACACGGTTTGCGTTTTTTTCCAGAATCGATTATCCCAATTCTTGCATCATTAGGCATTTTAATTGTCATATTTGTGATTATCATCGTGTTTGCAAGCTAACTGTATTATTCAATTGCGTTTTTGAAGCCTCTACACGTCGTTGCCATTGTTAGGTTTTATGCTTGCAATTTAGGGTCTTTGTGTACAGGAAAAATTGGGCCATGAATCAAGTACCATAATGCTCGTGAGGCCAAGACGAGTTGATTGGTACCATCACAATTGATTTATCATGCTTGTATGGAATTTTTGAATGACACAGGTTTTTAGCAACAGACTTGCGTCTGTAGGTAAAGGTTCAGAAATCTAAGACGACGGTTCCAGGGAAGAAAACAATGCGTGTCAGCCAACCATTCGTCCGTTTGAATTTCTTATGTTTGGAATCAACTTCTTTTATTTTCCTTATATTATTTTTTGTTTTTATTATGTTAACAAGTTAACAACGCAACTCAATTGGCAACGCATCATTGGTAGGGAGTATAAGGACCTGGGTTCGATCCCAGGTCCCAACAAAATACATTTTCTTGTTTTACCTTTGCAGATCCAATACAATACTCACTCAAACGCCTTCCATACACCCTCAACGCCTGGCCACTGGATGCCCAGCTAGTCAGATTTAACGTGCCAGCAATGAAGGTCCATGGTACTCCTCCAGGTCAACGCTGCACAAGATCCAGCATGGTTGACTGGGCTTGATGCTTAATGGGGCAAGGAATTCAGACTCATACCCCCATTTTCAACTAACAACACATGCCCATTTGGTTATTTTTATTTCTTTTCTACATTTATTTTATTTTTTAATTAATACAAAAATTATTTTTATTAAATTAACAAATAAAAAATCACAAAAAGATTTATTTTCTTAATAAACATTTTTTTAATTAATTAGTTTAATTAATTTAGGGCAACTTTAATTTCCTTCATAATTTAAAAATAATTAGACCTAGGATTTTATTTGTACATAATTTAATTAATTTTCTCTAAAAAATGCATCAAAAATCATTTTCTCATAAATATTTATTCCTTTAATTAATTAGGTTAATTAGAAGATTAGGGTAATTTAATTTCTTTCATAATTAAAAACAATTAAAAATTAGGTTTAATTAATTTGCAATTAAATATTTTCTCAAATAAAAATCCAAAAAAAGAAACACTTTTTCTTTCAATTAGGGTTTTAGGTTATTTCGATCGTCCTCGTATTTAATTCGCCGCACGCTTGTTAATTATTTTGTCATTATTTTGTAACTGCTCACTGGTTTGTAATAGTTAAAACTAGGTTTTTTTATTTCTTGCTTTAAATCCCCAATTTTGGTTATGTAATTAATCCCCCTCCTTAAAGCCATGTAATAGATAGGTATATTTCCGCTTTTACTTTCCGCAAACTTTTAACTGTCTAGATGTATGACTAATAGGATGTATGGCAAGAATGCATGAAAAATTAAAACAGTTAGAAAACCCTAATGTGCAAAGATTAAAATAACTGAAACGAATCACTCGCACATGTTCACTCATAGGGTTTACCTCACTTCGGTTGCCTTCGGTACACAATCATTAAGCATAGGGGATTTTAGTGGGTGCCCTCCAGTCTAAAGAGATCAAATTGTCCCATTCCAATGTTGCCTCAGAAACATTGCCTCGTAAAGATCTTAAGACTTTAGGGTTACTACTAAGGTTTTCTAACTATTGCTTTAGTGATTGTATTTCTCCCTTTCGAATTTCCCTGTGATCGGTGGAAATAGAACTGACTATTTTGGAATGCTGGTTCGCGTTTGCGTTTCGCAAAATGTCACGGTAAGCAAGAGTCGCCACCGTCTTTTATTTTCTCCAACAAGGAAAGGACAAAAGCACAGCAAAATTCCTTTTCGAGATGTTTCTCAGTTCGGGAGGTAGATTATAGAAAGGGAAGGTGTTAGCACCCTTTCTATCCGTGGTTATCCACGGACTCTTAGGTACTTGCTCACTATGTTTTCAAAATGTTTTGCTTTCCTTGTGTTTGTGGGTTTTGAAAAAAGTTTGTTTTGAAAACTTCGATTTAACTCTTGTATCTGTCCTCAAGAGTGTATGAAGTATTGTTGAAAACTTTGTTTGAAAAGTGTAAGTGCGAAAGATTTGTTTTGTTTTGAAAGAGCAAGTACCTGAGAACCTCTACCTACTCAAAAGGGAATTAAACTGTGCAAATGTCCTTTTAGACAGTACTATCCCATTATTGAGAAGTAGGTAGCACCGTCGTTGGAGTTTTCAGGTCAATTCGATTATAGGGACATGTGGTCACCAAAGCAATAGTAGGACGCCTTAGCGGTAACCCTAATGTCTTAGATCATTATTTATCGAGGCAACCGTTTCGAGGCAACTTTTGATCTTTAGACAGGAGGGCGACCTCTAAAACACCCTATACTCAATGACCACGTCGAGGCAACCAAGTGAGGCGTACCCTAGGAGTGGCATGTGCGAGTGTGTCAAGTTTTAATTAAGTTATCTTTGCACATGGTATGGTGAGCTACGATTGATTTTATTTTTAAGAGAAGTCTTATCATGCATAGCCTAGTTAGCATACATCTAGCAGTTAATGGTTGCGGAAAATAAAGCTAAACTATTACAAGGCGTCGGGTATTTACATCGCCAAAAACAAACCCTTGAAAAGTAAATGCGAGAAAATAAATATAGCGATAAAAAGGGGTCCTAATTAAAGCTATTACATTCTCGGAACAAATACAATTATATGATCAAAAATATGAATCGAAAATAAACATGCGCGCGAGAAAAATTGGATCGGAGAGTTTTTAGGGTTTTGACCCTTTTTGAGAAAGAAGGAAGTTTTTTATGTTTTTTGCATTTAATTAAATTAAACCTAGACTAATTAATTAATTAAATAAAAGAAATATTTTTTTGAGTTTTTTATGTGTTAAGGAAAATAAATAAAAAAATAGTCAAAATTGTCAAGAAACCCTAATTCTACATTAGTTTTAGATTTATTGTGAAAATATTAAAATTAATCTAATTAACTAAACAAATTATATTATTATTTATTTACAAAAAATAATAAATTAAGGGTGAATTTAATAAATAATAATAAAAAATATTATATTTTAGTTTTCTGATTTTATTATGAAAAATTAATTTGGTTAATTTAAATAATAATAATAATTAATAATAATTAATAATAATTAAGTGAAAAATATAAAAGAAGAAAATAAAAGAAAATAACCCAGGGGGTGTTGGCCCAATTAGGAGGTGCATTTGTCAATTTCCAGGCCCATTAGCATTTCAGCCACGTTGACTTTTGGGATTGTCCACGCGCATGTTGACTAAGGACCATGATAGTCCTTCCATCTAGGCCATTGGATTTATGCCTGAAGCCACATGGCGCATGGATATTTGAGGTACATGGTAGACCATCTCCTGAAACCTGCATGTGAATATGTGAAACAAAATAACATAAATGTCTTGGGGGACCTGGGATTCGAACCCAGGTCCCAGCGCTCATAGGCCAATACGCTCAACCACTCCACCAACCTGCCTTAGTTGTTATTAGAATAACACACAATCAATATATTAATAAACAAACAAATATGATGGATTTATAAAATAGAGCGCGCATTTTTCAAATTAACCAATGGGATGCTAACACCTCATCATCTTCTTCGTTATACCTGCAAAAACATAAACAGATAGCGGGGGTTTTTAACCTCCACTATGCGCTTGCACGAAAAATAGCGATTAGCACCATGGTACATATAAATATTTCACGGGGGGTCAGTTGTGTTCATCTTGTTTTCATGATCTCAACAATGTGTCTTATGAGTCCTAATTTTGCCAGGTTCAGAAAGCCCCAATTGAAAACTCAAGAACCCTAAAAAATCGTTCATGGCATCTTTTGATTCAGGGCGTTATAGTCTAATTAAACCATGCCATTAGCTTTGTATGGTCCCTAGCAACACAAATCAATCACAAGAACATGTTAAATATGCATGAATTACGAAATACGATCTTGAATAAAGAAGGCATACCGTGAAACTGTAATCCTTGATTCTTTAAGCTTTGATGCCTGAATTGGATTGCAACACGTTCCTGGGACCTCCTACAATGTGTTTGAATGATCAAAAACCCTTGAATCAACCTAGAATGCCAAAATCAATTTTCATTTTTCTTGGAAATTTCTTGAGTTGGCTATGGTTTTTTCTGCATCTTTTTCCTGTCTCCTAGGTCAGGTTATCTTGCATCCATATAAAGGAAACAAATTAGGTCAAAAAATTGGATCCAATCCATGTGCATTCAAGTTTAAATCTTTGATCGGAAATCAAATATTTTTTATTCTTCATGATTGAATAATGTTGCCAAATTTGGAGATTCTTGTATCCTTGACTTGTGCACGAATTTGCCAGCATATCTTGACCATATTTGCTTCACAAATTGATTGAAAAATCAAATCTTGCATTTTCCTACAATTTAAATTAATTAAATGAATTAATATTAATTAAAAATCCAATGAATCAATAAAATTAAGAAAATAAATTCCATTAAGCTTGATGGGTCGTGCATAGGTCATGGGTGAAGTTTCAAGAAGATATTTGAGGCCCATTTGCAAAAAGAAGGTGTTTTGAGCAAAGTTGACTTTTGCAAATTCATAAAAATTTCCCAACTTCTCCAATGCACAAATTGCTCAATTTTGATCATATGACCATGTTCTTGGACATTTTGGAAATCTCTTGAAGTCCTCTAATCAATGCCTTTGGTCCCATGTCATTTGGATTTACCAATCTCAAGTTATGGCCTTTGACTCAAAAGGTACTTTTGTTGACTTTTGAATTTGACCTATAATGTAAAAATTGGTAACTTCTTGTGAGGGAATTTCTTGAACTTTGAGTGTGAAGATGGATTGTAGGAAATTTCATCTCCTTCAAAATGAGCATTGGATGGGATTTTTCTGATGAACCATGAAAATGTTATGCCCTGGTCAAGATACAGTTGACTTTTCTACTGTCCAAAAATAGTAACTTTTTGCATCTTGATGATTTTGAGCTATTCTTGTGGAATCATGATCAAGACTTGATCAAATGATGATTGTGAACTCAAAATAAGATGTTGACCAAAAATTCTGACTTTGACTGCAAAATGACCATTTTGCCCTTGCAGTTGACTGTGGAGCAAATGAGGCTTTTGACTGTACAAATTGGCACTGTGAGTCTTGAAACTTGATATGTAGGTGCTTGAGAATGTATATAGGCATATGAGACTTGATTGAACCATTGGAAACCCCAAATTCCATGAAAGAACCAAAACCCTAATTTCAGCTGTCTTAGGAGGTGTTTGGACTGTACAATCCTTTGAGCAATCTTGAGCAATTTGAAGGAAAATCTTGAGGAATCTGGGAGG
The DNA here is from genome assembly GCA_948472305.1 of Vicia faba. Taxonomy (NCBI): domain Eukaryota; kingdom Viridiplantae; phylum Streptophyta; class Magnoliopsida; order Fabales; family Fabaceae; genus Vicia; species Vicia faba. The sequence goes on along the minus strand of OX451741.1, from coordinate 1,516,258,380 downwards.
GGAAATTTTGGGTACAACAGTTTCCCCTGTTCAATCTTCTTAAACCTGAGGAGGTAGATTGGCTTGCGTTCCTTTCGTGATCCGAAGGTGGAAGATGATTGAACGCTAAAGTGCCTAGAAATGGTGGATAGGAGGATGGGCTTATAGATTCCATCTGGAGATGTGACAGAATCTTGTAGGGGATGGGCTTATAGATGCCATCTCGAAATTCTCGTTGAATTGTAACTTGGTAGGTTGAAAGAAGGAACCTGTGTAGGGTTGCCTGATGATGAGTCCGTGTAAAACTGCATCTGAAAGAGAAGGAACTGGTATAGGGTTGCATGATGATGGTCAAGTAGATAGTTGTCCTGTCTGGTTTCAGGTATTAATCTCTGACTTGAGAAAGAAAGATAGTTTTCCTGGATTGCTACAGGTATTAATCTTCAATCTCTTCAATGTAGATAACTTTCCTATCTGGTTTCAGGTATAGATCTACAATCAGTCGTCCACAGATATTTCCCGACTTGCTACAGGTATTAATCCGGAACTTAAGAAGGTTGGCCGATGAGATAGTTGTCCTATCTGGTTTCAGGTATTAATCTCTGACCTAAGAAAGAAAGATAGTTTTCCTGGCTTGCTACAGGTATTAATCTTCAATCTCTTAAATGTAGATAACTTTCCTGTCTGGTTTCAGGTATAGATCTACAATCAGTCGTCCACAGATATTTCCTGGCTTGTTACAGGTATTAATCCGGAACTTAAGAAGGCTGGCCGATGAGATAGTTGTCATGTCTGGTTTCAGGTATTAATCTCTGACCTGAGAAAGAAAGATAGTTTGCCTGGCTTGCTACAGGTATTAATCTACAATCTCTTCAATGTAGATAACTTTCCTGTCTGGTTTCAGGTATTGATCTACAATCAGTCGTCCACAGATATTTCCTGGCTTGCTACAGGTATTAATCCGGAACTTAAGAAGGCTGGCCGATGAGATAGTTTTCCTGTCTGGTTTCAGGTATTAATCTCTGACCTGAGAAAGAAAGATAGTTTTCCTGGCTTTCTACAGGTATTAATCTTCAATCTCTTCAATATAGATAACTTTCATGTCTGGTTTCAGGTATAGATCTACAATCAGTCGTCCACAGATATTTCCTGGCTTGCTACAGGTATTAATCCGGAACTTAAGAAGGCTGGCCGATGAGATAGTTTTCCTGTCTGGTTTCAGGTATTAATATCTGACTTGAGAAAGAAATATAGTTTTCCTAGCTTGCTACAAGTATTAATCTTCAATCTCTTCAATGTAGATAACTTTCCTGTCTGGTTTCAGGTATAGATCTACAATCAATCGTCCACAGATATTTCCTGGCTTGCTACAGGTATTAATCCGGAACTTGAAAAGGTTGATGGGTCATCTCTTCTGACGGGGTGTCTCCATTGACGGGTTGTCATCAGAAAAATCTTTAGGAATCGATTTAACTGGACTTGTCTTCTTTGACTGGCTTCAGAAAAATCTTTAGGAATCGATTTGACTGGTCTAGGATCAGAAAAATGAGTGACAGAATGACATCCGAATCTGGAGCGTATCTGTGTTGTAACTGGGATCTGGATAAGTGACAGAATGACCTCCGTGTCTGGAGTGTATCTGCAATTGAAGTTGATAGTTGAATCTGAATGAGAAATAGAATGGCTTCCGTGTCTGGAGCATATCTAGTCTGTATCTAATTGCTGACGTCTGAATGAGTAGTAGAATGACCGTCGTGTCTGGGGTGTATCCATACTATATTTGAATAAGTGACAGAATGACATCCGAACCCGGATCATATCTGGACTGTCTCTTGAATGAATCTGGAATAAGTATCAGAATGTCGCCATGCTTGGGTCACATCTGGACTGTCTCTGGGAGGAATCTGGAATAAGTATCAGAATGTCGCCATGCTTGGGTCACATCTGAACCATCTCTGGAAGGAATCTGGAATAAGTATCAGAATGTCGCCAAATCTGGGTCACATCTGAACCATCTCTAGAAGGAATCTGGAATAAGTATCAGAATGTCGCCATGCCTGGGTCACATCTGAACTATCTCTAGAAGGAGTCTGGAATAAGTATCAGAATGTCGCCAAATCTGGGTCACATCTGAACTATCTCTAGAAGGGATGATGATCTTTGTCTATTGATTGATCTTTCCTGAAAAGGTAAAGAGTTAGTTGTATGCAATGTCATGATGTATGAAATGCATGATGACATGATGTTCTAAAAAATAACTGAGATTGTGTCGTATGATGCGTATGCCTGTCATGATGTATGAGGATGTGATGTTTTTAGCTGGGGAAAATAAATCCCGGAGCTGCTGGAGAATAGAGTTGAGTTCTTTATTTCCGCTGGGGATGGTGAACGAAGATGATTGTGAGAATAAACCTGCAGGAGAAAAGGACTCTGTTGGGGAATACACTTGATGAAAGAGATTACTCCGAGGGGAAATACTCTGTGGGGGAATTACTCTGTGGGAAGAGGTGATTTGCTGATATTTTTAATGATAACTCCGCTGGGGAATTCCATTGATAAGCTCTGTTAGGGATAGAAAGAACTTCGATGGAGATGATCTTTCAGTTGCAACTTGCTGAAGATAACCCAGTTATACTCTTGTGGGGATAACCTTCTGAATATGGATGGGGAGGGATATTTACACTCTGAAGGGGACAAGCTTCCAGAATCTACTGGGGAGATGATTCAACTCTGGCGGGGAAGCTTTTTTTTTAGACTGCGCTGGGAAATGGCTCCACTGGGGGTATCCTGTATTTCACCGGGGAACATTCTTATATTTTGTTAACGAATATTAAGACTGTCAGGGATGCTTTCTGAGGAATATATGTATACTCCGTTGAGGAATATTAAGATCTACTGGGGATACCCAGCCTTTTCGGGACTGACGGTAGCCTAACTCTGCTTGGGGGAGAGTATTGCTGATTTGTTCATAGTTGCAAGTCTCAGTGGGGATAGAGCTATCATTATTGTCTTGCTCTGCGGGGAGTGAAGGTATCTTAGCCATATTCTTTAGCTAAATCTACCTTTGTACCTGGTGAGCAGGGCAGCTGTACAGTTCGGACAATTCTTATTGCCCCAGCTTCTGTGGGAGAAGGTACCTGTGGAGGTGCTTGATAACTGCCGATTGACAAATCTTCTTCTGGTAGGCAAGTGACGAGATGACGGGACATAGTCGTACGCTTTGATCCCTAATTTTTGCCTGTACCGCCCTTTCGGGTTTTCAGTCCACCGGGATACCCCTTTTTGCCCAAGCCGCCTTTTCAGGTTTTCAACTTGCCGGGTGTACATATTTTTTCATTTTCATCCCTTATTTTTTTTTGCACGAACCCTTTTGGTTCGCCGGGAAGCCCTTATTTTTGCCTAGGCCAGTCAACCTAGCGGGTCTTTGTTTATGCGTAGTACTTTTTGACTATGTCCACGTTCTCAGAGTGCAGGGAGTTGTCACTGTCGGTAGTGTTGTGTCGCCATACTACCAGAAGATCTTTGTTTGATCATGCAAGATTCGTTGTTGGAATTCCTGTCTAATGCCCCAAGCGATTCGGATGGAGATCTGCCCCTGGCTATTTGGCGTTTTGAGAGATTCCTTGAATCTTGACTTGGATGCCCCATATGTTGGACAATGGTTTTGTCTGCCCCTTGGTTGGAAGTGTTTTTCCACTTGAGGTGATCCTTTTTGTTGAGAAGGTTTTTGTTCATTAGATATTCGTCGTGCGAATTTCTATGCTATTTGAACAAATAGTCATATGCAAACAATGTTATTTTAAGAATGCAAAGCTTATGTCTGTCTTGAAGTTTTTGAAAATGTAGTTTTTAATAAAACAAGTGAATTTTTGTAAAATGTGATGTCAACTCAGGATTTTACAGCAAACCCTACAGGAGTCAGGATACCTTTTGCAACAGTATGCTTTCGAACTAACCCATGCTTCAGCTAGGACTTTTAAGGGTTATAACATGGCCTGGTTCACGGGTTAAGAAACAAAGGATAAAGGCTCAAATTTTATTTGTACCCACCCGTTCTTCGTGATGTTCTTCGATCCTAAACTCAGCTAATTGTGCATTAGATCTTGTCTGAGTCTTTGCTCTGATATTCTGGTGATGGTTCGGATATTGATAGTTTATTTTGAATAGGCAGTCATTTCTTTTGAGAGTTTGCAGGGTCTCTTTCTTTTTGATTTTATTATCCCTGTCTTTTGCCTGAACTGTTTCTTTTGTGATTACAGTCAGCGGGATGCCCCAGTTTTGTAAGTCTCCTTCATAGGTTTTGACTTAATGGGCTTTTATTTCTGAGAGATAATGACTGCCTGTCTTTATGATTATTCGGAACCATCACTGTCTTTTGTTTTGGAAGGACTCCTTTGATGCCATTCATTGTGCACCTGGATCAACTGAGAAAACTACCCTGCCCCAGGTTATAATTAAGGGTTTTAATTTTTGTGAAAAGAAAAACTCCAACTTCTTTGGCTCGAAGGGGTTGGCTAGGGATTATCTTCCTTATAACTCCACTGTTTAGGATTTGAAACAATGCCTGTACTTCATCAGCGGGGTCTGTTCAAAAGCATACTGTAAAGATCGTGGTATCGTTTTCGTCATCCTCCCTCAAAAGGTTTAGAATTTTTTTTAATCAAGAGTTGAACATCACAAAGAATGAAAGCAATTTGAATATAGTGGATACGAATGGATTGATTCAAAACAGACATATGCGATGCATTGATAAAGTAATAAAGTTTGACATGAATAAATGTTTGAACAATCAAAAGAAAATTGAAAATTGAAAATTCCAATGAACAAAAAGTCTTCTCGTCTCAGGACTTGTCACTTCAAATGGTGAACCTTGGAGGGATAGTAGAAGAACTCAGTCTGACCATCTTGTGCAAACTCCAATGCTCCTTCATCAATCAGGTTTTGGATTTTGTACCTCAACTTCCAACAGTCGTCAGTATCATGCACTGGGCTGTTAGAATGGTATGCACACCTGGCATCAGGATTGTAGTTGGGTGAAGAAGTCTTAGGATTCGGGTGAGGTCCTACCAACGTCACCAGATTCAAATTCAACAGGTGTTGCAAAGCTTGGGACAACGGCATGTTGAGCTTGGTAAACGGCCTCGGAGTAACCCGTTGCTTATGGTCAGGTTGTTGTTGGACCTGTGAGGTAGTGACACCCTGGAGAGGTCCATTCTTCCTCAAACTAAACCTTTGACCTCTCGGAAGTTGATTAATGACTTGATCCCCAGCCTTGACTATTTGCTTCATACTGTTGTATCTGTCTTGATGAAGTTGGTTGATCACGGTTCTCAACTCTTCTTGCTCCCGAGCTAAGCCTTGGATAAGAGCCATCTACCCCAGCATCTGGGTTTTCATTGCATCTACCTCAGCCTGCAGATGTTTCAGTCGTTCGTCCTTACTGTCTTCAGGACTCTTCTTGACCAAATTCCCCATGAGGAGTGTTCTCAACTCTTCCTGCCCCTTGGATAGGCTTAGGAAGATTTCCCTGAACTGAGTCTCTTGAGTATGAAGATCCTGGTTGTCTTGTTGGAAAGCCATTGCTGAAATAAACAGCGAGAATGTGAGAGACCTGTAAGGGGTGACCTATGATGCAATGATATGTATGATATATGTATGCAATGTTTTCAAGGATCTCGCGGGGTAAACAGGAAACTGTTAGAATTTGAATTTTGCAGCTTGATTGATGGAACTTCCTGTTATTAAGAGTCCTTCTTCAAGATTCAGGCTCACCATATCGAGTGGGTCATAGCCCCTGACTCGAGTTATCATGTTTTGATCTCCGAACAACCTTGGCTAGAGGAAAATAAATCCCCTTTGCCCCTTGCTAGACATTTGGTTCATCATGACCTGCATCACAAACCTTTGAGATCCTTGAAATGGGTTAGTCCTTATGCAGGATGTATGCAATGTTATGATGTTATGATGTTATGATGTCATGGTAAAGGCACACCACAAGTATTCACAAAAGGCAAACATGGTAAAGGCACAAAAGTCACACAAAAGAGCCCTTAGATTTTAGGCCAGCATGAAGTTTAGGTACTACCCTCTATCAGTTTCAGTTGGTTAAGACTTGTCCTAAAAATAGTAACCGGGTTCTAGAGGATCTCAATATCACTAACTACCCTCAATCGGTCGTAATTCCAGTTTGGCAACCTTTTCTTGCGGCCGAAACCATCGCGAGAGTTTAGTCTCAATGAGTGTAGCATGGTGCTACTGTTCTATGGCCAAGTTGGTCAATTTAAGGTTCTAAGGTCAGTTGGTGCTTAATGACTCCTCAGAAGACCTATATTCTCCTCGTTCCAACACAAGGGATATCGGTACAGACCAAGGTGTCACACCAATGTATCTACTGCTTCACCCGTTTCAGTCTACGCCGGACAGGTCCCTCATAGTTTATTGCTACTTACCTAAAGGGTATCCCCAGATCCGGGTTAGGATCTATGAAACTCTGATGCAAGCCCATAAAGATAAATCATACAAAGCATACAATTGAAAGCATGGTGATCTAATCCTAAGGTAAACCTCACTTATAATCTCCCCAGCAGAGTCGCCAGTTCTGTGATAAGTGGAAATAGAACTGACTGTTTTGGAATGCTGGTTCGCGTTTGTGTTTCGCAAAATGTCGCGGTAAGTAAGAGTCGCCACCGTCTTTTATTTTCTCCAACAAGGAAAGGACAAAAGCACAGCAAAATTCCTTTTCGAGATGTTTCTCGGTTCGAGAGGTAGATTATAGAAAGGGAATGTGTTAGCACCCTTTCTATCTGTGGTTATCCACGGGCTCTTAGGTACTTGCTCACTATGTTTTCAAAATGTTTTGCTTTTCTTGTGTTTGTGGGTTTTGAAAAAATTTTGTTTTGAAAACTTCGATTTAACTCTTGTATCTGTCCTCAAGAGTGTATGAAGTGTTGTTGAAAACTTTGTTTGAAAAGTGTAAGTGCGAAAGATTTGTTTTGTTTTGAAAGAGCAAGTACCTGAGAACCTCTACCTACTCAAAAGGGAATTAAACTGAGCAAATGTCCTTTTAGACAGTACTATCCCACTATTGAGAAGTAGGTAGCACCGTCGTTGGAGTTTTCGGGTCAATTCGATTATAGGGACATATGGTCACTAAAGCAATAGTAGGATGCCTTAGAGGTAACCCTAATGTCTTAGATCATTCTTTATCGAGGAAACAGTTTCGAGGCAACTTTTGATCTTTAGACAGGAGGGCGACCTCTAAAACACCCTATACTCAATGACCACGTCGAGGCAACCAAGTGAGGCGTACCCTAGGAGTGGCATGTGCGAGTGTGTCAAGTTTTAATTATGTTATCTTTGCACATGGTATGGTGAGCTACGATTGATTTTATTTTTAAGAGAAGTCTTATCATGCATAGCCTAGTAAGCATACATCTAGCAGTTAATGGTTGTGGAAAATAAAGCTAAACTATTACAAGGCGTCGGGTATTTACATCGCCAAAAACAAACCCTTGAAAAGTAAATGCGAGAAAATAAATAAAGCGATAAAAAGGGGTCCTAATTAAAGCTATTACATCCTCGGAACAAATACAATTATATGATCAAAAATATGAATTGAAAATAAACATGCGCGCGAGAAAAATTGGATCGGAGAGTTTTTAGGGTTTTGACCCTTTTTGAGAAAGAAGGAAGTTTTTTATGTTTTTTGCATTTAATTAAATTAAACCTAGACTAATTAATTAATTAAATAAAAGAAATATTTTTTTGAGTTTTTTATGTGTTAAGGAAAATAAATAAAAAAATAGTCAAAATTGTCAAGAAACCCTAATTTTACATTAGTTTTAGATTTATTGTGAAAATATTAAAATTAATCTAATTAACTAAACAAATTATATTAGTATTTATTTACAAAAAATAATAAATTAAGGGTGAATTTAATAAATAATAATAAAAAATATTATATTTTAGTTTTCTGATTTTATTATGAAAAATTAATTTGGTTAATTTAAATAATAATAATAATTAATAATAATTAAGTAAAAAATATAAAAGAAGAAAATAAAAGAAAATAACCCAGGGGGTGTTGGCCCAATTAGGAGGTGCATTTGTCAATTTCCAGGCCCATTAGCATTTCAGCCACGTTGACTTTTGAGATTGTCCACGCGCATGTTGACTAAGGACCACGATAGTCCTTCCATCTAGGCCATTGGATTTATGCCTGAAGCCACATGGCGCATGGATATTTGAGGTACATGGTAGACCATCTCCTGAAACCTGGATGTGAATATGTGAAACAAAATAACATAAATGTCTTGGGGGACCTGGGATTCGAACCCAAGTCCCAGCGCTCATAGGCCAATACGCTCAACCACTCCACCAACCTGCCTTAGTTGTTATTAGAATAACACACAATCAATATATTAATAAACAAACAAATATGTTGGATTTATAAAATAGAGCGCGCGCTTTTCAAATTAACCAATGGGATGCTAACACCTCATCATCTTCTTCGTTGTACCTGCAAAAACATAAACAGATAGCGGGGGGTTTTAACCTCTACTATGCGCTTGCACGAAAAATAGTGATTAGCACCATGGTACATATAAATATTTCGCGAGGGGTCAGTTGTTTTCGTCTTGTTCTCATGATCTCAACCATGTGTCTTATGAGTCCTAATTTTGCCTGGTTCAGAAAACCCCAATTGAAAACTCAAGAACCCTAAAAAATCGTTCATGGCATCTTTTGATTCAGGGCGTTATAGTCTAATTAAACCATGCCATTAGCTTTGTATGGTCCCTAGAAACACAAATCAATCACAAGAACATGTTAAATATGCATGAATTACGAAATACGATCTTGAATAAAGAAGGCAAACCGTGAAACTGTAATCCTTGATTCTTTAAGCTTTGATGCCTGAATTGGATTGCAACACGTTCCTGGGACCTCCTACAATGTGTTTGAATGATCAAAAACCCTTGAATCAACCTAGAATGCCAAAATCAGTTTTCAATTTTCTTGGAAATTTCTTGAATTGGCTATGGTTTTTTCTGCAGCTTTTTCCCGTCTCCTAGGTCAGGTTATCTTGGATCCATATAAAGGAAACAAATTAGGTCAAAAAATTGGATCCAATCCATGTGCATTCAAGTTTAAATCTTTGATTGGAAATCAAATATTTTTGATTCTTCATGATTGAATAATGTTGCCAAATTTGGAAATTTTTGTATCCTTGACTTGTGCACGAATTTGCCAGCATATCTTGACCATATTTGCTTCACAAATTGATTGAAAAATCAAATCTTGCATTTTCCTACAATTTAAATTAATTAAATGAATTAATATTAATTAAAAATCCAATTAATCAATAAAATTAAGAAAATAAATTCCATTAAGCTTGATGGGTCGTGCATAGGTCATGGGTGAAGTTTCAAGAAGAGATTTGAGGCCCATTTGCAAAAAGAAGGTGTTTTGAGCAAAGTTGACTTTTGCAAATTCATAAAAATTACCCAACTTCTCCAATGCACAACTTGCTCAATTTTGATCATATGACCATGTTCTTGGACATTTTGGAAAGCACTTTAAGTCCTCTAACCAATGCCTTTGGTCCCATGTCATTTGGATTTACCAATCTCAAGTTATGGCCTTTGACTCAAAAGGTACTTTTGTTGACTTTTGAATTTGACCTATAATGTAAAAATTGGTAACTTCTTATGAGGGCATTTCTTGAACTTGGAGTGTGAAGATGGATTGTAGGAAACTGCACCCCCTTCAAAATGAGCATTGGATGGGATTTTTCTGATGAACCGTGAAAAAGTTATGTCCTGGTCAAGATACAATTGACTTTTCTACTGTCCAAAAATAGTAACTTTTTGCATCTTGATGATTTTGAGTTATTCTTGTGGAATCATGATAAAGACTTGATCAAATGATGATCGTGAACTCAAAATAAGATGTTGACCAAAAATTCTGACTTTGACTGCAAAATGACCATTTTGCCCTTGCAGTTGACTATGGAGCAAATGAGGCTTTTGATTGTACAAATTGGCACTGTGAGTCTTGAAACTTGATATGTAAGTGCTTGAGAATGTATATAGGCCTATGAGACTTGATTGAACCATTGGAAACTCCAAATTCCATGCAAGAACCAAAACCCTAATTTCAGCTGTCTTAGGAGGTGTTTGGACTGTACAATCCTTTGAGCAATCTTGAGCAATTTGAAGACAAATCTTGAGGAATATGGGAGGGAAAATTTTGGGGTACAACAGTCCCTTACAAACTCCAATGACGGTGCTACCTACTCCTTAACAGTGGGATAGCGCTGTCTAAAGGAAATAGAACAAAAACAATCTTTTTTCGAGTAGGTAGATGCTAGTAGGTACTTGCTCAAAACAAATATTTTCACACTAACACCTTTTCAAAACAGTTTTCAAAACAACTTTGTCACACCCTTGAGGACTGATACAAGGGTTATCACAAAGTATAATATTTTCAAAGCAAGCACACACACAAGCAATTTTAAAAATATGAGCAAGTACCTAAGAGCCCGTAGATAACTACGGATAGAAAGGGTGCTCACACCTTCCCTTGCTATAATCTACCCCCCGTACTCAGAAACATCTCGAAAAAAGGATTTTTTGTTCTTTTTCCTTTTTCATGATTGGATGAAATAAAAGTCGGTGGCGACTCGTGCTTACCGCGACATTTTGCGAACATAAAATGCAAAACTCAAACCAGTATTAAAAAGTTGGTTCTGCCACCGTATCACAGTAGGCTACCTCTTTAGTGTCAATCTCATAGCAATATGCCGGTTCATCCAACCTTTCAATAGTGATCTGAGGGGCCTCGTTATCCCACCTGACCTTGAACATAGATGACATGGTAGCTAGCGCGTCCACTAACTAATTCTCTTCTCGTGGGAAGTGTTCAAAGGTGACCTCTTTAAAGTGTGGGAGCAGTGTCAGCACATGTTCTTTGTAAGGGATGAGGTTTGGGTGCTTCGTGTCTAACTCGCCTTTGATTTGACTTATTACCAAGGTTGAATCTTCGAAAATGCTCAAGAACTTGATCCTCAGGTCAATAGCAACTTTGAGACCCATGATGCATGCTTCATACTCCTCCATATTATTGGTGCAAGTAAAACATAATCTAGAGTTAACAGGAGTATGACATCCCTCAGGCGATATGATTACAACACCGATGCCATTGCCGAGTGCATTGGAGGCTCCGTCAAAAACCATAGTCCATTGGGATCCTTCCTCGGGTCCTTCATCCGGTCCAGGTTCTTCACAGTCAGTCACTAACATAATATCCTCATCCGGGAACTCAAAAGTCATGGACTGGTAGTCATCCACAGCTTGATGAGCCAAATGATCCGCTAGTACACTTCCCTTGATTGCTTTCTGGGTCGTGTACTGGATATCATATTCAGTTAAGCTCATTTTCCATCTTGCTATTCTTTCAGAGAGAGCGGGCTTCTCGAAGAAGTACTTGATTGGATCCATTTTAGATATCAAAAAAGTAGTGTGGGTCAACGTATATTCTCTCAGTCGACGAGAAGCCCATGCCAAAGCGCAACAAGTTTTCTCGAGCAGTGAGTATCTTGTTTCACAGTCGGTAAACTTTTTGCTAAGGTAGTATATTGCATGATCTTTTCAACTAGACTCGTCATGTTTCCCCAGCATACAACCCATTCAACTATCTAACACTGTTAAGTACATTATCAAAGGTCTTTCTTCAATTGGAGGCATCATAATTGGTGTTTCTTGAAGGTATTCCTTGATTCTCTCGAAGGCAGTCTGGAATTCGTCATTCCAATTTACCACTTGATCTTTCTTCAAGAGTTTGAAGATTGGCTCACAAGTAGCTGTAAGTGTTTGGTTGTTGGCATGTTTTTTGGTAAAACCAGTTGTTTGAATGTCATGACTGATGTCATAACATTCTAGGATACAAGGTACATTCTGCAGAAAAAGAATGTCATACAGGAGCTGCTCAATATGAGTGTTTAGCTGATCATTATGCAATGATCATATTTATTGCATTCTAACAAAATCAGTAAACAAGATTCTTGTTTTCATAACCAATGTTAAGACATCCTGTACTATCTAACATTTGTGTAGATTTATTATTTCTGAGAATTTTCAGGAATCTGGTTTATACAGTCCAGATCAGATTCTCACGTGGACAACTTTGCTTAACCCTAATCTGTTTGTTAAAAGACCTATGACCAAGTCTTGAGGTTAACCCTAACTAACCCTAGCTATTTTCGTGGAAGCCCTAACTGAAGAATAACTGCCTATATATTCCTCATGAAGACTGTTGGTGAAACATACTTCGTGGACAGAAGATCAATAAGGGACTATATAGTTGTAACTACTGTGAGCCAATCAACTATCATTGTGATAAGTGATTTGGAGTAGGATTTGATTGTAAGGGTTGTGTATCACTCAAAGCTTTGAAGCACGAGTGTTTGTGTTACTTGATTAAAGCTTTGAAGCAAAGTCAAGTTAGGATTGTGTATCATTCCAAGCTTTGAAGCACGAGTGATTGTCACTTGATTAAAGCTGTGAAGCAAAATCAAGTGTGTGTTCTAAAGAGTGTCTTCGTAATTTCATTAATCAATTGTTTAGTATCACTGCTGTGATTGAGGGGGAGTGAGTAGGAACTCAGGTTTAAGTTGAACTTAGATTGAAGTGGCATTGGGTAGGTCTTAAGTGAAGGAGATAAACTGGTTGGTTTATTCCTAAATTAATATATCTTATAGTGCATTTCCTCCCTGGCTTGGTAGCCCCCAGAGTAGGTGTTGTTACACACTAAACTAGGTAAACAATTGACTGTGTTATTTATTGCTTTTAAATTACTGTCTTGAAGTGTGTCAGATACGGTGTCATAAAATTCACTGTACATTGAGTATCTGTTGCCAGAATTTCAGTAGCAGTTAAATAGGAAATGAACCTGGTAATGTAGTTTAGGCGTCTTAAGAAGCTTCTGACCTCCTTTTTAGTGCGAGGAGCCGACATCTCTTGTATAGCCTTCACCTTTGCAGGGTCTACCTAAATGCCTTTGTCACTAACAATGAAACCTAGCAGTTTGCCAGACCTTACCCCAAAAGTGCACTTATTCGGATTCAACCTTAGCTTGTACGTCTTCAACCTATCAAACAGCTTTTGCATATGATTAAGGTGCTCTTCCTCGGTTTGAGACCTGGCTATCCTGTTATCAACATAGACCTCTATTTCATGGTGAATCATGTCATGGAACAAAGCTACCATGGCACGTTGATAGGTTGCCCCAGGGTTCTTCAACCCAAACGGTATCACTTTGTAGCAGAAAGTGCCCCATTGTGTGACGAAGATTGTCTTCTCCATGTCTTCAGGTGCCATATTGATCTGATTGTAACCAGAGAAACCATCCATGAAGGAAAAGACCTTGTGATGTGCGGTGTTGTCAACCAGAATGTCAATGTCGGGAAGCGTAAAGTCATCCTTGGGGCTTGCCCTATTCAAATCTCGGTAGTCCATACACATTCGTACTTTTCCGTCCTTTTTAGGGACCAGGACTATGTTAGCAACCCATTGGGGATTAGTGGTGACAACCAGGAATCCGGTGTTGAACAATTTCATAACCTCTGCTTTAATCTTCTCTAACATTTCAGGGCGCATGCGACGGACCTTCTACTTTACTGGAGGGCAATCTTCTTTAGTGGGCAGGCGATGAACCACAATATCGGTGTCTAGTCTGGGCATATCTTCATACGACCAGGAGAAGATCTCGACATAATCATGCAACATCTATACCAACCGTTGTTTGACACGAAGCTCCAAATTTGCACCTATCTTGACCTCTTTTCTGTCTTCCTCTGTGCCCAAGTTCACTGTCTCAACTTGCTCTTCATGGGGCTGTATGGCCCTTTCTTCCTACTGTAATAGTCTAGCAAGCTCTCCGGGTCCACAATCTTCCTCACCTTCGTCCTCGGCTTGGTTAATCAGATTTTCGAAGTCATAACTTGCAATAGCAGAACTGTTATCAATGGAATCCGGAGTGGATATAGATCTGCATTTTGATACGTGAGTGTATGTAAGAGCATAGCTGTATAGACAAAAGTAAAAAGAAAGTAAAGATAGAGTGCGCAAAAGTTGTATGCATAAACGTCCAATGCTTTATTAATGCCATATGAAATTGAATTATGATAGCCCTCACAAGTAAACCATTGTGCCCCGGGTAAGACACATGGCCGTAAAGTTTATACTGTTTAATTATTACATATCCAAAACAAAAAAGACAATTACTTCTGAACAAAAGTAATCAGTACAAAGTCTCTATCGATCCAGTTATTGAGTCCACCGTTGGCAGTAGGGAAGATCCAGTTGTCTATGTCATCGTCATTGTCAGCATCTTCCGTGCCGAAGACAACTTCAACATCATTGATTTCCTAGTTGTACTTAGGCATGGGTGCAATTATCATGTTGGGAGTCTCAGGGGGATCGAATTCGATTTCCTTTGCCTCAATCAGATCCTGCACCTTGTTTTTAAAATCCCATCAGTGGTCGGTATCATGGCCTGGACTTTCAGAGTGGTAAGCACAACGAGCCTTAGGGTTGTAATGAGGAGAGGTAGTGTTGGGATTCATCGGAGCTCCCTGCAGGGTTACCAAATTGGTCTTTAATAACTGTGGCAAGATTGGAGACAAAGTCATGTTTATCCGGGTAAACTGTCTTACTGGCCTTTCCGTCCTTGGTTGATTTTTCCTTTGTTGGGTAGGTTCAAACTTAGAGATCATGACAGCCCCTACCGCTGGACGACATTCAGTTCTGTCTTGATTTCTTTGACGGTACACAACACTAACCTCCTTCTTCCCAGCGAATGGCTTTCTTGCGGCACTGGAGGATGCATCCTTTTGAATCTTCCCACTCCTAATTCCAGCTTCCACCCTTTCTCCTGTCAAAATTAATTATGTGAAGACGACCGAAGAGCTTCCAATCGGGTGATTAAAGAATGGACCAGACAGGGTATCGAGAAACATATCCATAAGCTCCCTATCAGATAGGGGAGGCTAGAATCTCCTGCTAAATCCCATCATTTATGTGCATAGTCCTTAAAGCCCTCACTGGAACCCATAGACATATTTTGGAGTTGTGTACGGGTGGGAGCAAGGTTTGCATTGTACTGATACTGCTTGTAGAAAGCAGCAGCCAGGTCTTCCAAATTATGAATGTTGGCCCTTTCCATCTGGTAGAACCATTCCAGTTGAGTTTCGGACAGACTATCCTGAAAGAAATGGACCCATAAGTCCTTGTCAGTAGTGTGAGGCTGGATCTTCCTCACATAAGATCGGAGGTGCATTTTGGGACATTAAACCCCATCATATTTGGAGAACACTGGCACCTTGAACTTTTGTGGGATGACAACCCCAAAGACCAAACCCAACTCTTCAAATTCCAGACTTGGTACCTTTCTGACCTCCATTGCATTCAAGTGATCCTCCAGTTGTTTGTATTTTTCATCAGCAGGAGGATACTGCTCCTCATCATAGTCAGATTCATCATCATATTCTTTGGGACTGGAGTCTTCCTCTCTTGTTTCCTCTTCTTGACTGTTTCCTTCTTTTGATAAATCTACCAGTTCAGAAGCTCACCGCTCTGGTCCTTTGATCCTTCTTTCCAGATTCACTAACCCAGTTGGCCTCTTTGGCTTCTTCCTTTTATCTTTCAGTATGACGGCTTTCAGATCTTCCTGCCCTTTAGCTAGGGCCACAATCATTTGTTGGAACTGGGCATTTTGCGCCTGGAGATCCTTAATGTTTTGTTCAAGAGCCATTTCTTTTACTTGCTGAAATAAACAGCGAAGAAGATAAGGACCCTGCTTTAAAACCTGCTTATGCAATGAGATGCATGATATGCTTATGCAATTTTTTCAAGGACCACATTAGATTTAAACTCTTTTAAACAAAAAAAAGCAAAACCTTTTATTAGCAAGTTTTTAAAGAAATAAAAGATTACACAAGGATCAATATTGAAAAGAAGTTCCTAAGTCTCCCATGGGCGCTTCTTCTTGGTGTTGAGGTAGGCGTTGAGGTTCCTCTCTTCATGAAGTTGTTTCGTTAATTCCAGCACATTCTTCTCAATTGCATAGAATTATGCTTCAAAAGTATCCCGTTCTCCCTTGAGCTGAATCCAAGACTTTTGCAACTCTTTGAAGTTGGTTGGCATATCAGGATGGAGAATAACACAGGGTTCGTCCCCTTGGAGAATAGGTTCTAAGATCACTGGTAAGATTGAATCGTATGGCATCATAAGACTTTGGGCTCGAGCTCTCACCCATTTGAGATAAGGTTCCAAAGGGATGAAGTTCTTGCGCCCCAAAGTCCTACTATCGGTCTTCTTAACAATGCCTCAAGAGCAAATGGATCTCTAACGATAATTTTGCAAATCATCTGAGTAGTTGAACATAATACCTTGGATGAGCATATCCGGTGGACCATCTCTCCGTGCATAGCCAAACTGGCGTAGTGCTAAAGAAGGATTGTAGGTGATACCTCCCCAAATGCCCAGGAGTGGCACATTAGGAAATTCTCCACATCGATCAATAAAAGAAATGTCTTCTTGAGAGCGAGGACACCAGTGGATGTCAGAGTGAGAGAGAGAGACATTAGTCTTTAACTCCATCTTAAGCCTAAATAATTTTGAATTATTGACCGAGGAAGGTGCGAAATAAACCACCTATATAGCAGAGGGGTGCAACACATGAGAGTTCCTCGCTTCTTCAGAGTACGAGTATGGAGATAATGTAGGATATCCCCGAGCAAGGTAGGAACCGGATTATGAGCAAGAAAGATGTTGATGGCATTCACATCTATAAGTTGATCTGAATTAGGAAACAAGACCAACCCATAGATCAAGAGGGCTAATACATCTTCGAAGGCATGATAACTCATAGCATCCAGGAAAATTTGAGCTTTCTTCATCAGGAAATTTGCAAGGAGACCCTTAACTTCACTTCTTTTTTCCCAATTAGACTCAATGTCCGATGGCTTCAAGTGCAGAGCTACGACAATGTCTTCAGAAGCTGGGTCTTGTTCTAAAACAGTGAAAGGTACTTGCTCCAATATGGGTAAACCAAGTAACTTGGAGAATTCCTCCAGAGTAGGCACCCGTTGATAATCGGGGAATGTGAAGCAATGGTGCTTAGGGTCGAAGAACTGGAATAAGACACTCATCAAACCTTCATCAAACCCGGTGGTAAGCAAACTTAGTAAGTGACCTTGTCTTTTATGGAATGATGAGTCCTCGGGAACTTTCAAGACTAATTCCTTGAGCTTAGGAGGAATTTCTGTGAAGCGAATCCTAATAGGTTTCTTGCGACTTGAATTCATATCCTACAAAACGGCCAAGAGGTAAATCCAGCAGGTCCTTGAAATGATTAGTATATGAACGTCATGATGTTTATGATTTCATGATTATGCTAAAAATCACAGATAAACACAATCCAATCACATAATAGACCTTAGGTTCAAAGGCTTGAATGAGTTTTTAAGGTATGTACCCTCTTGAATGTTTAGTTGGCTCAACCTGTCCTATTAATAGTAACCGGGTTCTAAGCCTCAATATCACTGACCTTCTCTTCATAAATTATTTCAGCTCCGCACCGAAGTATTGCGGCCGAAAAATCTTGAAAGTCCAGCCTTAATGAGTGTATTATCGAGTATCAACCAATCTTCGGTTGGAACCAAAGCTGGTTATCTCAGTACTTCCTAATGGCTATGATGAGTCAATTAAAGGTTCTAAAGGTCAGTTAGCGCTTAGTGACACTATGAGGAAGCCTAATGTTATCCTTAACTTACTCAAGGAACATTAGTATAATCCAAAGCTTCGCGCTAATGTAGCTACCACTTTGTCTGTATCGGTCTATGCCGTACAACCTCCATGGTTTATTGCTACTTACCTAATAAGGTGCCCCAGATCTGGATGTAGGATCTTTTAGTAACAACCCAAGCAAACCCTCAAAAGTAAAGCAAACAAGCACAAAAAGAAATTTAAAGATGAACTAACTCTAAGGTAAACCCCACTTTTATTTTTCCCCAGCAGAGTCGCTAGTTCTGTTACACGGTGGCAGAACTGACTGTTATATACTGGTTTTGCGTTTTTGTTCGCAAATGTACGGTAAGCAAGAGTCTCCAACGTCTTTTATTTTATCCAATTTAAGGAAAGGGTGAAAAGAACAGAAAAAGACCTTTTCAAGAGTTTTCTGAGTAAGGAGGGTAGATTATGGAAAGGGAAGGTGTTAGCACCCTTTTCATCCGTGTTTTTCAACGGGCTCTTAGAGGTTTGCTCATTTTTCAAAATTCTTTTGTGCTTTGTGTTTGAAAATGTTTATCAAGATGCCTTAGTGCGGCAATTTTCTTTGTGTTTAACTCTTGTATTGGTTATCAAGAGTGTTAACAAAGTAAATGTTTTGAAATGTCTTTTGAAAAGTAGTTTTTTTGTGTGTAAATGCCAAAAGTAGTTTGAGCAAACTTCTAACAGCTATCTACTTTGTTATACTCGAAAATGTAGTTCTTTTCCTCTTTTCCTTTAGACAGTGCTATCCTACTATTAGTGAGTAGGTAGCCTTGTCGTTGGACGTTTTAAGGGACAATCGAAGGGACGTTACAGTCACAAAGGCAATTAGGGAGATGCTTTAGCAATTCTGTTTTTAGGGACTAGATCATTTACCGAGAAGGAAATTGAAGGGTCATCGAGGGACTATGATCTTTTGATTTTTACGGGTCTTTGCTAAAGCATTCCTGCCTCATGACTGTTTTTTAAAGGCAACCAAAGTGGGCGTACCTTAGAGGTACTTGTGTGCAATTGTGTTGTGTTTCAGTTATTTTTGTCTTTTTATTAAGTTTGATAGCGTTTGATTTTAGTCTTTGTCATACATGTCTAGTTACTAGCAGTTAATATGAAAAGCAGTAAAAAGAAAATGTAGAAAATAGAGGTCCTACGCTATTACAAGGCTTCGTGGAGGGGATTTACGTTATACAATGATAATGGGAATAAAAACAGTAAATATTCTAATTCATCTATTACATCGGTAGGAAGATACAATAGTAAAATAGGGAATTAAACAAACGCGCGTGAAATAGAAAAGACGTCTAAAAAATCCTAAAGAAAAGAAGTCTTTTTGTTGTTGTTGTTTTTGGTATAAAAGAAACAAGGCCTAAGTTTATTTAATTTTAATTTTAAGAAAAATGTTAAGATAATTAATTAATTAATTGACAAAATTAATTTAATTAGAAAAAACAACTAGCCTAATATTTTTGTAATTTTGATTTTTATGTTAATTTAAAAAAAAAAGGTGAAAATAGAGAAATGAACCAAAAAGTAAACAATAGAAATGGGGACACCCTTCGATTGCAGGGAAAGGGGGGCTTCGATCCCAGGAAAATTATGTTCTTCGATTTAGGAGAGATGTGGCCTTTTAGATTCAAAATAACATGCCTTCTTTCGATTGGGCTAAGGAATAAGCATGACTAGCCTTCGATCCAGGGAAGGAGGCCGTCTTTCGATCCTGGAGGTCATGGTTTTCGATCCAGGGAGGAGATGTCTCCTTTGATCTAGGATGCTACACCTGCAGAAGTACGTTAGCGAAATGAAATGCAGGACATGGGTATCGAAACCCAGGTCCTTCGATCATGTTCTTGCTGGGTCTTCTTAGGCTATGTCTGTAGCAAATGTTAGCAAACGAAGAATATGACCTGGGTGCCAATCCCAGGCCTTTTGATCCTGTCTAGGATGGCAAATTGAAAGAAACAACAAGTAATGATGCGTTATGCAAATGCAAAGTTGGATAGTTTACCCTTTCTTACCAGCAGATTGAGTCTTCGATTTGGGTGTTGGCTGGAGGTGAGCACCTTCGATCTGGGGCTTCTAGGCCTGTCTGCTGCTTGGAAAATTTTGGCAACTTTTGATGGATTTTGTGGGAAGCCTCTCTCTAAGGGTTTTTTGTTCTCCCTTCCCCCCTGTAATGTGTCCTTGGCCTCATACTTATAGGAGTGTGAGGGGACAAGAGAAATAATGTTGGTAACGGTCATTTGAATGCCATGGATGTAAAATGTAACCTTGGCCAAAGTTAAGGGATCTTGTCCCTTTTTGAATTTGAATGATATGTAACTGGCCTTCGGATGCCCTCCTTCAAATGGGCTGCTAGCCTCCTTCGAATGGACCTTTGTACACTTCTTCGAATGGCTCTTCTGAAGCTTCTTCGAATGGACTCTTTTGGAATGCCAATCGAAGAGCCTTTGCTCTGATGTTTCAATCGAAGGAACCTCTGATGCTTCAAATCGAAGGAAGCTCTGGTTTTCCAATCGAAGGAAGCTTTAATGATCCAATCAAAGGAAGTTCTGATGCTCAAATCGAAGGAAGCTCTGATGCTCCAATCGAATGATGCTTTGATGCTCCAACTGAAGGAAGCTCTGATGCTCTAATCGAAGGAAGCTCTGATGCTCCAATCGAAGGAACCTTTAGGAATGCCAATCGAAGGATCCTGTTGCAAGGCCAATCGGAAGGCTTGCTGAAATGCCAATCGAAGGGCATTTTGGAGTTGCCAATCGAAATAAACTTGAAAACACTACTTATAAATTTTACTTTTCCTTAGGCAAGGGTTTATGACCAACCATGTAGGGGAAGACATTGGAAAATATGAGAGGGAAAATTTTGGGGTACAACAGTTGCCATACGCCCTTCACCGCCAAATTATGCTTTGACTATACCAACGACATGGTAGAATACGAAGCGTGCATCATGTGCATCAGAGCTGCTATTGACATGAGAATCAAATTCTTGAATGCGTACGAGGACTCAGCCATAGTAATCAGTCAGATTAAGGAAGAATGGGATACGAAACACCTGAATCCCATTCCTTATCAAGAGCTCGCGTTAACCTTAATACCATACTTCGAGAAAATCACTTTTGAACACATACCAAGAGAAGAGAAACAGTTGGCAGATGCATTGGCTATTATGCCATCTATGTTCAAAGTCATATGGGACAATGAAGCTCCTCGAATTATTATCAAAAGACTAGACGAACCGGCGCATTACTACGAAGTCGACACTAACAGAGTAGAGGAAAAACCTTGGTTTCATGAGGTAAAGAGATACCTCGAGGCTCAAGAGTATTATGAAGGAGCATCTATCAATGACATGAAATTCCTATGGAGGTTCTCTATTAATTTCTTCCTAAGCAACATAATTTTGTACGAACACAATCACGATTCAACTCTGCTTTGTTGTGTGGACAAGAAGGAAGCAGAGAAAATCAGGGAAGATCTGCACGACGGAATCTTTGGTACTCACTCTAGTGGAAACGATGGCTAAAAATATTCTAAGAGCGGGTTACTACTGATCAACCATGGAAACTGATTGCCATCACCACTCAAGAACTTGTCAAAAATGCCAAATCTATGTTGACAAAGTACATGTGCCTATGTTTCCTCTAAATGTCTTAACTGCTCCTGGCCATTTGCAATGTGGGACATTGATATGATCGGAGAAATCAAGCCTACTGCTTCTAGTGAACATCACTTCATCCTCGTCACCATTGATTACTTCACGAAATGGGTTGAAGCAGCCTCGTTTGCTTCAGTTACCAATAATGTTATTGCCTGGTTCATCAAGCATATACTTATATGTCAGTATGTCATTCCTGAAAGGATTATTACAGACAATGGTACCAATCTCAACAACACCATGATCATGGAACTCTGCATGCAGTTTGAGATCAAACACCACAATTCTTCTCCGTATCGACCGAAGATGAATGGCACAATGGAAGCCGCCAATAAGAACATTAAGAAAATCATATAGAAGATGATGGTAATGTATAAAGATTGGAACGTGATGTTACCATTTGCTCTTCACGGCTATCTCACTTTAGCACGGATATCAATTGGGGCAACTCCATTCTCCCTAGTCTATAATATGGAAGTTGTCCTACCTGTCGAAGTTCAGATTCCTTCTCTGAGAATTATGAAAGATGCAGATTTAGACGAAGATGAATGGATTTGGAAGAGACTAGACCATTTGAATTTGATTGACGAGATGAGGCTTGCATTTGTCTATCACGATCAGATGTACCAGAAACGTATGATCAAATCTTTCAATAAGAAGGTCAAGCATCAAATATATCAGGCTGGTGACTTGGTAATAAAGCACACCATCTTACCACAGGGAGATCCCACGGGAAAATGAACTCCCACCTATGAAGGGACATTTGTAATCAAGAAGATATTTTCAGGCGGCACTATGATACTTAGCACCATGGATGGTGAAGATTTTCCGCACCTTGTGAACGCGGATATAGTCAAAAGATACTACGCATGAAAACGACCCGCTAGGTTGACTAGCCTAGGAAAAAACAAGGGCATCCCGGTGAACCAAAAGTGTTCGGGAAAAATTAGAGATATATATAAAGATCGTACACCTGGGAAGTCGAAAACCAAAATAGGAAGCTTGGGAAAAAAGGGTATCCCGGTGAACTTAAAACCCGAAAGGGCGGTCCAGGTAAAAATTAGGCATCAAAGCGTACGACTATGTTCCATTGGATCATCTATATGCAGCAAGCTTTGTTACCAACGTCAAGTTCAAACAATACTGTTGTACCCCAAAATTTTCCCTCTCATTTCAAGAAACTTCTCACAAGGGGCTCCCAAAAATTCAAACCTACACAAAATACATTTGGATTTTCAGCATCAAGATTAAAGAAGAAATTGCGAAAGAAGGACAAAACAGATGAAAATACTCTTTTGACAAAATTAAAGGAAAAGCAAGTTCTTTTCGATTTTGCATCCTTCGATTGAACACTTTGGTTTTGGTTGCATCTTTCGTTTGAGGGCTGGACTCCTTTGGGGCAAGTTTATTCCATGCTTCAATTGGGGCACTGGACTCATATGGGCAATTTCATTTCATTCTTAGGTTGGGGCACTGGACTCATTTGGGCAAGTCAATTTATTGTTTCGTTTAAGCACTAGACTTCATTTGAACGTCTATGCAAATCTTTTGTTTGGCCACATAGCATCTTCTCTGCGTGTTAGCCAAGACTTACAAGGAAGAATTTCCTACCATGTTAACATGCACAAGGCCAAGGTCACCGTTTGAAGCAACTTGTTACAAGCTTTGACAGGGAAACACTTCCCATCAAATAACTTCAATTCACAAGGCAAAAAGCCTCCTGATGATGTCCTTCGATTCAGGAGGCCAAATCCTTTCTTCTGCCCTCTTTCGATGACACATCTAGCCTCCTCTAGGCCTCCTTCGTTTGGGGCAATGACCTTCCCAGTATTGTAAGCTTCGATTGAGCCTTTCATCCCCTGCATGCATCCTTCGTTTGGGGTATGTAAATCCTTCAGTATAAACTCTTAGTCATGCTTTTCGTTTGGGCATGTGGCTCCCTCTTTACAAAATTTCGTTTGAGCATATTTGCATAAGGTCACAAGGCAGGGACCTCCTGCATACACTCTTTTGTTTGGCTATATAGCCCCTTTGCAGGCAAGTTTGAGTGGGAAGTATCTCACTTGGAAATCGCTTCCTTCAAACATACAAATTATGCACTATGCTATTGTCTCATGTGAAAGAAATACCATGATGGCACATTCAAAGGACTTGCCATACATGTCTGGATGTCCTAATCAAATGACATGTTTTGCTGACCCATCGCAAGAGCATGTATTTAGATCATTTGAAGGAACCCATGAAGGGCCTGGTCGAAAGACACTTATTTGCCCCCCTTCAAAGGATACCCACATGAGTCATTTGAAGGACACTTTGATTTGAAAAAAGAAGTGATTACTGAAGAGTCTGGTCGAAAGACAAGACTAGGGGTCAAGACAAAAGGTTGAGATTCCAAAGGTACTTGTTGACCAAGTCCCATGTGCTTCCAGGTTAAGGCCTGATACACTGGCCATAAAACTCCAAAACTACCGCACAATAGTCCAGCAACACTGCCTTATTCCTTGCACTAAAATGGCATATAAATATTGTCCCTCGAAATCTACAAATACAACATACCATTTTTGTTTGAACCTTTTGTTTTCCCTCCTAAAACATCAGCCATGGCCACCTATAAAAAAGAGACTCCATCACACATGTTATGGGCGCCTGAAGGATTGCAATGGAACACTTGTGAAAATTACAAAATTCCCAAACACTTCCCAACATTTTTCAAACACTTCTGAAAAAACTCAAATTCCTTTTATAAACTAAGTAAGAACCTTCGATTAACCCTCCAAGTGGCCATCAGACTAGCCTTCGACCCACTTCCCCAACTATTATATAGTAGCCTTTTGAGTCATTCCATTACTTGTTATAAAAAGAACCTTCGATCCACTCACACAACCTCCTTCGATTCAGTGACTGCTTTCACAACGTGATAACTGGATTAGCCTCAGGAAGGTCCCAACGAACTCCCATTCTCCACCTAGGAAGGCATTTGTAGTTCCCTTCGATTTAAGAACTTCAGGAGGTAAGTTCACTTCAAACTTCAATCTATTCTATTTTAATATCATGTGCACATGCCAATAAAGGATAATGTAGATATTTCATATAGGGAGCTTGACCATGTTTTAGCTTTCGATTCTGACTTCCCATACATTGAAAATCTCAACTCTGACTAGTTAGGCTTTGGACTTTGAGACCCAATGATTTTTGTGCTAACCCTGGCCTGTAGTTACACTTGGATGTTGCATTTTAAGAATTTAAGACATGTTTATTATACCCTTCAATTGGCTAATTACATAAGCATTTTGAATCACAATCTGAGGGCCTAACATGCTTACAGTAGAAGGACTCAACAAGGAGCCTGTGGCAAAGCATGAACCTTGCTAACTCCAGGCCTCAAACGAAGGAATGAACCTTGTTGACTCAGGCCTCAAACGAAGGATAGAACCTTGCTGCTTCCAAGCCTCAAGCGAAGGACATAACCATCCTGACTTCCAGGTCCAGACGAAAGGCACACCTACACTGATTCTAGCCCCCAGTTGAACGAGGCAGAAAGTCAAATCGAAGGGCATGACTTCACTTACTCCAGACCCCAAATCGAAGGAAGCCATAAAATGTAGAATCGAAGAGTGTTTCTGCCTAAATCGAAAGACCCATTTTTCTTGCTTTTATTTTTATTTTTGCCTTTATATTTTCATGCTATTCAATATGGTTGTAATAATATAGGATTTTATCTTTCTGCATTTTATTATTTCTGTATGATTGCTAGTAAAATAGGGTATGTATGGCACGATAAAAACGACAAGTAGACAACCCCTAATCAAAGAATAAATGAATGTAAATCAAACACACCATTCAAACATGCACCCTTAGGGTAATCTCACTAATTGCCTCGAAAAAATAGTTATGTCCCTCGAATATGGGCGTTTTAGCAAAGACCCTCAAATAAAAGATTGTAGTCCCTCGATGACCCTCAATATTGCCTTCGGTAAATGATCTAGTCCCTAAACGACATTGCTAAAACGTCTCATAGGTTACCCTCTATGACTATACAAATGTCCCATGCCTGTCCCTTCACATCCAATGATGGGGCTTCTTACCAAATCAATGGTAAGATAACAACATCTAAAGGAGGAGGAAAACAACATTAGACCTTTTGAGTAGGTAGGATGCTCCTAGTTGATCGCTTGCTCACAACAAAAACATTTTATATACCAATACTTTCATTTGAAATATTTTTCAAAAGTTAAAACACTTTGTACGCGTTCTTATAGAAACGAGAACCATTACAAAGACACCTTTTCAAAATCACTTTCAAAAACACATTTTACAAACACCTCTTTGAACTATTTTCAAAACCAACACTTTGTACGCGTTCTTATAGAAATGAGAACCATTACAAAGACGTTTTTTTTTTCAAAAATACTTTCAAAAAAATACACCACAAGCACATTTTCAAACAAAAGCAAGTGATCTAGCAAGAAACTAAGAGCCCATAGATAACTACAGATGAAAAGGTTGTTAACACCTTTCCTTTTCATAACCTACCCCCCGAACTCAAGAAAATATCTCAAAGGTCTTTCCTGTTCTTTTCACCCTTTCCTTTATTGGACAAAAGAAAAGTTAGTGGCGACTCTTGCTATCCGCAACAATTGCGATCAAACGCAAAACACCCAAGTCAGTTCTCCCATCGTATTACAGAACTAGCGACTTTGCTAGGGAATATACTTAAAAGTGGGGTTACCTTAGGGCTAGATCACCTTTACTTGATTTTCATTGTTTGACTTGCCTGCTTTACATTATGGTTCCTTGTTTGGGCTTGTTTTGATCTTATACCTGGATCTGGGGCACCTTTTTAGGTAAGTAGCAATAAGTTGTGGAAACTGTGCGGGGTATACTGACATGGTTGAAGCAATGGCTATGTTAGTGTGATACATTTATTGGTACCGGTATCCCTTGAGTTGTCAAGGAGAATACGGGGCCGCTGTGTGGTGTCATGAAGCACTAACTAACCTTAGAACCTTAATTGAACAACTTGGCCATTAGGAAGTAGTGAGATAGCCGGCTTTGGTGCAATCCAAATTTGGTTGATACTCGATACTACGCTCATTGAGATCAGACTTTCGGGATATTTCGGTCGCCAATAAAGAGGCTTGCGCTGAATTAATGCCCGATGAAGAAAGATCAGTGATATTTAGATCCACTAGAAACCGGTTACTATTACTAGGACAAGTTGAGCCAACTAAACTTCAAGAGGGTACTTACCTACAAACTCCATGCAAGCCTAAACCTAAGGACTTGTCTGCTTTGTGTGTATATGACTATTTGTACATAATAACTTTCTTGCTTTGCATACTTGTACATAACATCATGACATCATACCATGGTTGTTCCAATAACCATTTCAAGGATCTCAAGGGCCTATGATGCAGGGTCATGTTGAACCAGACGCATATCAAGGGGCAAGAGGATTCATTCTCTAATCAAACACCGTCAAAGACCAAATCACTGTAACTTAAGTCAAGGGCTATGACCCACTTGACATGGTGAGCTTGATTCTCATAGAAGGACATTCAATGAGGAGAAAGCTGTAATCAAAGTTCAACTTCTAACATATTCTTGTGTTTATCCCGCGAGATCCTTGAAAACATTGCATCCACATAACATGCATCATATCATGACAGGCTTTTCCCACACAGGTCTCTCATCTGCTTACTGTTTATTTCATTAGAGATGGCTCTAGAATAGACTATCAAGGACATTCATAATCAAAATGCTCAACTTTAGGAAATGTTCTTCAACCTGTCCAAGGGATAAGAAGAGGTGAAATCACTCCTCACTAGGGGCATGATCATGGGGAATCCTGAGGACAATAAGGATGACCAGTTGGAACGGCTAGAAACTGAAATGGAAACAATGAAAGTCCAGATGATGGGACAACTGGTGGGCCAGATGGCTCTTATCCAAAACTTAGTTCGGGGACAAGAGGAGCTAAGGACCCTCTGTAGGTGTTTAGGTATTGGCTTGCATTTTTGGTAAATCCCAAGTGTATGTGTGAATGTCATGACTGATGTCATAACATTCTAGTTCAGTTTGTACTGACTCATTAGGTACCTTTGCAGAAAAATATTGTAATTCAAATACTGATGTTTATAAGTGTGTATCTGAGCATTTTTGCAAAATGATCACATTTTGCTAAATCAGTAGACAGGTATTCTCAGATGTCATAACAGATGTTATGACATCCTGTTCTGAACTAACAGGATTGCAGGATTGGATAAGTCTGAGTTTTTTCAGGAAATAACTTAGTCCTTCCTGAACAGAATCCTGCGTTTTCTGAGGGGTAACCTAGCTCAACCCTAACCTGGTTAATAAAGTCATGTGACCTGGTCTTTAGGTCAAACAGAATTAACCCTAGGTTTTTGGAAACCCTAACTGAAGTTGCAGCTGCTATATATTCAACAGAGCTGCTGTCTTTCAAGGAATCCTGCTGATTGATCAGAATATCATCTTGTAATCTGTATAGATTTGATTATTGTACTCCAAGCAATTATCATTGTGATAAGTGCCTTGGAATAGGTTTCTAATTGTAAGGGTTGTGTAGCACTCAAAGCTTTGAAGCAAGAGTGTTTGAATGTTCCTTGACTAAAGCTGTGAAGCATAGTCAAGTCAGTTGTGTGCATCACTCAAAGCTGTGAAGCACGAGTGATTGTGTTGCTTGATTAAAAAGTTGTGAAGCTTAATCAAGTGTGTGTTTTTGAAGAGTGTCTTCATCAATTCTTAAGTCAAATTGGTTTATGTATCACTGCTGTATTGAGGGGGAGTGAGTAGGAACTCAGGTTTAAGTTGTACTTAGATTGGAATTGCATTGGGTAGGTCTTAAGTGACGGAGATAAACTGGTTGGTTTATTCCTGAATTAACATCTCTTATAGTGGATTCTCTCCCTGGCTTGGTAGCCCCCAGAGTAGGTGTTGTTGCACACTGAACTGGGTAAACAATTGACTGTGTTCTTTATTGCTTTTGTATTTACTGTCATATAGTAAGTCAGATACAGTGTCATAACATTGAACGTGACATTGAGTATCTACAGCCAGAATTTCAATTGGCATCAGAGCAGGCACCCTGCCTGTATTACTGGGTGAGATCTAGGGATATCACTTTCTGGCACTATGGACAAAGAAGGAGTTTTTGGAAATAGACCACCCATTCTGGATGGAACTAATTATGACTACTGGAAACCTCGTATGATTGCCTTCCTAAAATCTCTGGACAAAAAGGCTTGGAGAGCTGCTGACAAAGGATGGATTCATCCCACCATAACTGAGATAGATGGGACAATAAGTCTGAAGCCTGAGGAAGATTGGAGTAAAGAAAAAGATGAGTTAGCTCTGGGAAATTCAAAAGCTTTAAATGCCTTGTTCAATGGAATTGATAGAAACATTTTCAGACTAGTACATCAATATGAACTGGCCAAGGAAGTTTGGGACACTCTCAAAACTACTCATGAAGGAACTTCCAAAGTAAAAATGTCAAGGCTTCAGATGTTGACAACCAAATTTGAGAATCTAAAAATGATGGAAGATGAAACCATTCATGAGTTTCACATGAACATCTTGGAGATTGCCAACACCTCAGGAGCACTGGGAGAAAAGATGTCAGAAGAAAAACTGGTGAGGAAGATTCTCAGATCCTTTCCTAAAAGATTTGCAATGAAGGTAACTGCCATAGAGGAAGCCCAGGACATTAGAAAGTTGAAAGTGGATGAACTTATTGGGTCTCTTCAGACTTTTGAGATGGGAATCACTGATAATGGTGTTAAAAAGAACAAGAGCATAGCACTCATGTCCAACACTGATGTTGAAGAAAACATTTCAGAAGCTATAGCCATGCTTGGAAGACAGTTCAACAAACTCATCAAAAGAATTGATCCAAAGTGAAGGTCTAATGTTCATAACATTCCCTCTAACATTGACAGTTCCAGCAGAAGACCAAGGTCAGAAGAGAAGGGAATTCAAGGCAGAGGAATTCAATGCCATGGTTGTGAAGGATATGGGCATATTCGAGCTGAATGTCCTACCTTTCTTAAGAAACAAAAAGGAATGACTGTTACTTGGTCTGACTGTGATTCAGAAAGTAATTCTGAAGAAGAGACTGCCAAACGAGTTACTGCTTTAACTGGTGTTTGTACCTCTGAAAGTGACATCAGTGATGAAGAGGTGACTTTTAAAGAACTGGCTGATACTTACAAAGAATTGTGTATCAGAAGTACTGAAGTCTGTGTGCAGAATGAGAAACAATCAAAACTCATCATAAAGATGGAGGCTGAAAAAAGGGCAAACCTTGAAACTATAAGTCATCTAGAAGGAAAAGTTCAATTGTTGAACTCACAACTAAATCAAATGACCAAATCTGTCAAGATGTTGACAAATGGGACAGACAAATTGGAAGAGATCCTACAGGTTGGACAAAATGTGGGAAATAAATCTGGTCTAGGATTTATGGAAGCAACGAAATCTGGTTCTGGTAAGCAAATGTCAAAACAGATGTCTCAACACAACTCTCGACATCAGGAACAGAAACATATGAGGAAAAGATACCAAAGATGGAAATGTCATCATTGTGGTAGATATGGCCACATAAAGCCCTTCTGCTTCAGATTACATGGATACCCTAATCAGAACTCAGGTGTCAAACCTAAGTCTAAAAAGGTACCACATGCTCCTCAATGGAAGAAAAAGGCTACTGCCCTGATAGCTCACACTTCCCTGAGGGTCTCTGCAAAGGAAGACTGGTACTTTGACAGTGGATGCTCCAGACATATGACTAGAATCAAGAACCTCCTCAATAATGTTAAGCCTCACACCACCAGTTTTGTGACCTTTGGAGATGGGGCTAAGGGTGAAATCAAAGGAGTTGGTGATTTGGACTGCCCTGGAGTTCCAAGTCTAAATGAAGTACTGCTGGTGAAAGGACTGACCGCTAATCTCATTAGTATCAGTCAACTGTGTGATCTAGGATTCAAGGTTAATTTCTCAAAATCTGAATGCCTTGTAATCAATGACAAACAAGAGATAGTAATGAAAGGAGTCAGATCCAAAGACAACTGTTACTTGTGGGAGGCTGAGAACACTAATTTCTCATCTGTGTGTTCCATTGCAAAGGAAGAAAAAGAGGTGAAACTGTGGCACCAAAAACTTGGCCATCTTCATCTAAGGGGTATGAAGAGGATTATCTCCTTGGAGGCAGTCAGAGGGATTCCAAAACTGCAAATTGATGAAGGAAGAGTTTGTGGTGAATGTCAAGTTGGTAAGCAGACGAGGATGTCACACCCAAAGTCAAGACATCTGACCACCTCTAAGGTTCTAGAACTCCTCCATATGGATCTGATGGGACCAATGCAAGTAGAGAGTCTTGGTGGTAAAAGATATGCCTATGTGGTTGTGGATGATTTTTCCAGATTCACCTGGATTAATTTCATTAGGGAAAAATCAGATGCATTTGAAGTTTTTAGAGAACTGTGCAAGAGAATTCAAAGAGAGAAGGAAGGATGTATTGTCAGAATCAGAAGTGATCATGGCAAGGAATTTGAAAACAGCAAGTTTGATGACTTCTGTGCTTCAGAAGGAATCAGTCATGAGTTTTCTTCTCCCATAACACCTCAGCAAAATGGAGTTGTGGAAAGAAAAAACAGGACCATACAAGAATCTGCCAGAGCAATGTTACATGCTAAAAGACTTCCTATGTATTTTTGGGCTGAAGCTATGAATACAGCTTGCTATGTTCATAACAGGGTCACCTTGAGAAAGGGAACCTCATCCACCATATATGAACTCTGGAAAGGAAGAAAACCAACTGTGAAGTACTTCCATGTGTTTGGCAGCAAATGCTATATCCTATCTGATCGTGAACAAAGAAGAAAACTGGACTCCAAAAGTGATGAAGGCATATTTCTAGGATACTCCTCAAACAGCAGAGCTTATAGAGTATTCAACTCCAGAACCAAAACCATGATGGAATCAATAAATGTTATAATTGATGACTATCATGAAGAAATAGATGTTCCTTGTATTGTTGAGACATTCTTTGAGACTTCAACCCAACAGGATGATCTACCCAACTCCACCACAACAGAATATGAATCAAAGGAAGCTAGCAAGACTCCTTCCATCAGAATTCAGAAGGATCATCCAAAAGAGCTCATCATAGGAGATCCCAATAGTGGAGTCATCACAAGATCTAGAGAAATCATCTCAAACTCTTGTTTTGTGTCCAAAATGGAACCAAGAAATGTCAAGGAAGCCTTAACTGATGAATATTGGATTGGTGCAATGCAAGACGAACTGAACCAATTCAAGCAACATGAAGTTTGGGAACTGGTTCCTAGACCTGAAGGAACTAACATCATTGGGACAAAATGGATATTCAAGAACAAGTCAGATGCTGAAGGAGTTGTCACCAGAAATAAGGCAAGACTTGTTGCTCAAGGATACACCCAGGTTGAAGGGGTTGATTTTGATGAAACCTTTGCACCTGTAGCCAGGTTGGAATCAATCAGACTCTTGTTGTCAATTGCTTGTCTTCTGAAGTTCAAGTTATTTCAGATGGATGTGAAAAGTGCCTTTCTAAATGGGTACTTAAATGAGGAAGCTTATGTGGAACAACCTAAAGGTTTTGTGGATCCAACCCATCCTGATCATGTCTACAAATTGAGAAAAGCTCTATATGGCCTGAAACAAGCTCCTAGAGCATGGTATGACAGGTTAACAAAGTTTCTCTCAGACAAAGGCTACAGAAAAGGAGGCTTGGACAAAACTCTCTTTGTCAAAACTGAAGGAGGGAAGTTGATGGTTGCCCAAATATATGTTGATGACATAGTGTTTGGAGGAATGTCAGAACATATGGTTAAACACTTTGCTGACCAGATGCAGGCTGAATTTGAAATGAGTCTCATGGGAGAACTAACTTATTTTCTTGGACTACAAGTCTCACAGATGGAGGACTCAATCTTCTTATCTCAAAGCAAGTATGCTAAGAATATTGTAAAGAAGTTTGGTATGGAGAATGCAAGTCACAAAAGGACTCCTGCTCCCACTCATCTAAAGCTTTCCAAAGATTCAAGTGGGGTTAAGGTGGATCAAAGTCTGTACAGAAGCATGATAGGAAGCTTGTTGTACTTAACTGCCAGCAGACCTGATATTGCCTTTGCAGTTGGAGTTTGTGCTAGATACCAAGCTGATCCCAAAGTCAGCCATATCAATCAAGTGAAGAGAATTTTGAAGTATGTAAGTGGTACTTACAACTATGGATTGATGTATACTCATGGCTGTGAACCAGCTCTGACTGGCTACTGTGATGCTGATTGGGCTGGTAGTGCTGATGATAGAAAAAGCACCTCTGGAGGATGTTTCTTTTTGGGAAGTAATCTGGTTTCCTGGTTCAGCAAGAAACAGAATTGTGTGTCTCTTTCAACTGCTGAAGCTGAATACATTGCAGCTGGTAGTAGCTGCTCTCAAATGATATGGATGAAACAGATGCTCACTGAGTATAATGTCACACAAGATGTTATGACATTGTACTGTGACAATCTGAGTACAATCAACATATCCAAGAATCCCATTCAGCATAGCAGGACCAAACATATTGACATACGACATCACTTTATTAGAGACCTTGTAGAAGAGAAGACAATCAAATTGGAACATGTTGCCACTGAGCTACAGCTGGCTGACATTTTTACCAAGGCTTTGGATGCAAACCAATTTGAAAACTTAAGGGGTAAGCTGGGTATTTGCCAACATGAGGAATTGTAGCAATTAATTTTGCTTAAAACAAGGACCAAAGGACTTATGCCTGTTCTGATTGGTTTAAAATTGTATTTTCTCATTTCCTACAATTCTTTTAAGAAGTTGAATAGACACTCCTTTGCTTCCTTCCTCTCTCGTCTCCTCATCAAAACCCAGTCTCTCAATCAGAAATTTCTCCTCATTTGCTGTTGGTCCTTCAAAACTGACAAAATGTCTCAAACACCACCATCATCCAATACGACCATCTCAACCTCTTCCTCTGATCAAGATTCTGGGACAATCTCTTCCTGTCTGGGCTCTGACGTTCTGGAGATCTCTTCTCATAGAAAAGTGGGAACTAACCCCACCAAGGTCAAAGAGTTGAGAACAAGACATGCTGGTAATCCATCTCATCCTTCCTCTTCAGCTCCCCCTGAAATTGCAAATAGGGAAGGGACAGCCTATGTTAATCAAGCAATAGCAAAAATTGTTTCACGAATTCTGAACGAGAACCACTCAGTTCCTGGCATCTCTGTTCCTCTGAACCAAGAAAGCTCAAATGCTGAAACAAATCCAAATGTCTCTAAGAATGTTGAGACATCAAACAAAGAGAAGAATGCTGACATTGCTCACAAGAAAAGAAAGAAGCCTGAATCCTCTGGATCTGATGACAGTGCTTGAAGGATGGTTGCTGATTTCTGGTGGAGTTTGGAAGTGTATTCTGGTGTTTTCTGCTGCTGCTCTTATTATTTTGTTTTGGATAACTGTATAATGTTATGAACATGTATCTTTGGCCCATTTGTGGCTAAAGAGGGGGAGAATATTTTGG
This sequence comes from Vicia faba, assembly GCA_948472305.1. NCBI lineage: Eukaryota > Viridiplantae > Streptophyta > Magnoliopsida > Fabales > Fabaceae > Vicia > Vicia faba. Next base: position 1,516,224,321 of record OX451741.1, on the reverse strand, counting down.
TACTTAATTAGTACTTGACATTCTATTTTTCTGCTGTCACTTATTTCTGCTGCTATCTATCTCTGATTGTTTAGGGTCTTTAGCCAAAAATCTGCCAAAGGGGGAGTTTGTAGGTGTTTAGGTATTGGCTTGCATTTTTGGTAAATCCCAAGTGTATGTGTGAATGTCATGACTGATGTCATAACATTCTAGTTCAGTTTGTACTGACTCATTAGGTACCTTTGCAGAAAAATATTGTAATTCAAATACTGATGTTTATAAGTGTGTATCTGAGCATTTTTGCAAAATGATCACATTTTGCTAAATCAGTAGACAGGTATTCTCAGATGTCATAACAGATGTTATGACATCCTGTTCTGAACTAACAGGATTGCAGGATTGGATAAGTCTGAGTTTTTTCAGGAAATAACTCAGTCCTTCCTGAACAGAATCCTGCGTTTTCTGAGGGGTAACCTAGCTCAACCCTAACCTGGTTAATAAAGTCCTGTGACCTGGTCTTTAGGTCAAACGGAATTAACCCTAGGTTTTTGGAAACCCTAACTGAAGTTGCAGCTGCTATATATTCAACAGAGCTGCTGTCTTTCAAGGAATCCTGCTGATTGATCAGAAGATCATCTTGTAATCTGTATAGATTTGATTATTGTACTCCAAGCAATTATCATTGTGATAAGTGCCTTGGAATAGGTTTCTAATTGTAAGGGTTGTGTAGCACTCAAAGCTTTGAAGCAAGAGTGTTTGAATGTTCCTTGACTAAAGCTGTGAAGCATAGTCAAGTCAGTTGTGTGCATCACTCAAAGCTGTGAAGCACGAGTGATTGTGTTGCTTGATTAAAAAGCTGTGAAGCTTAATCAAGTGTGTGTTTTTGAAGAGTGTCTTCATAAATTCTTAAGTCAAATTGGTTTATGTATCACTGCTGTGATTGAGGGGGAGTGAGTAGGAACTCAGGTTTAAGTTGTACTTAGATTGGAATTGCATTGGGTAGGTCTTAAGTGACGGAGATAAACTGGTTGGTTTATTCCTGAATTAACATCTCTTATAGTGGATTCTCTCCCTGGCTTGGTAGCCCCCAGAGTAGGTGTTGTTGCACACTGAACTGGGTAAACAATTGACTGTGTTCTTTATTGCTTTTGTATTTACTGTCATATAGTAAGTCAGATACGGTGTCATAACATTGAACGTGACATTGAGTATCTGCAGCCAGAATTTCACCCTCGTCAACAAACTTCATCAAGACAGTTGCAACCGTATGAAACAAACCGTCGATATTGGGGATCAAGTCATCATTCAGCCTCCCATGAGTCAAGGAGCCGGTTCGGTGGAAAGTAAACCTTTCCAATTTTCTGCCACGTCACGAGTCCGACAACAACCTTGCCAACAACAATAGGGGAATCAGTGTAAAGAGGTCGCACCTAAGAAGCAATTTACCAGGATCGGCATGTCGCTAGCTCAGGTGCTACAACACATGTTGAAAGTAGAGATAATTACATTAAAGTCTCCTCCCCAGAATCCTAACACTTCTGCTCCTAGTTACCATCCCAATGACATAAGTGCATACCATTCTGATAGTCTTGGGTATGACACGAATGGTTGTTGGGCTCTGAAAAACAGAATTCAAGATTTAATCGACGAAGGGATGTTGGAATTTACACAAGATGATCAACTAGAGATCTTTTATCACCCCTTAAGGGCATACATATAAAGTGACGATCTGGGCGAGGAAATTTTCTGTTTATTCGAATTTTCAATTGTAATTTCTTTGTTTACTTAAACACTTATCTATATGTCAGACTTTAGTCATTTTCATTAATTCATTAAATATGTTTGTCTTGAATTAATCCATTCATTTTCATTTTATTTAAAAAATTATTTTTACTCCCTTTATGATATTCAACTCTTGTTTTAAAAGTTGCAAGCCTTTAGAGGGAGGATGACGAAAACAATGCCATAATCTCATACAGTATGCTTTTGGACATACTTTGCTGACGATGTACATGCGTTCTTTCAATTCCTAAACACTGGAGTTATAAGGAGGATAGTCCCTAGTCAACCCCTTCGATCCAAAGAAGTAGACGTTTTCTTTTTTACACAAATTGAAACCTTTAATCAAAACCTGAGGCAGGGTAGTCTCTCAATTAATTCAAATGCGCGTTCAGTCGCAAACTTTCACTTCGTACACAACAAATGACATCAAAAACATTCCTTCTGAACCAAAAGATGGTGATGGTTCCCTATAAAATAGGTAGTAATTATCTCTCAAAAGAAAAACCCTCTAAGTCAAAACCTATGAAGGAGACTTAAGAAAAACTGGGGCATCCCGCTAACTGTAATCTCAAAACAAAGAACAGTCAGGAAAAAAAATCAGGGATAATAAATCAAAAAGATGTCTCTATAAATCCTCGACAACATGAAAAAACATTGCAAAAATGACTGCCCTCCGAAAAACTTAACTTGTCCGGACCATCACCAAAATGTCATTTCAGACTCAATTGGGATTCAAACGCATAATTAGCTGAGTTTAGGACTGGAGATCATACCGAAGAACAGGAGGGTATAAATACACTTTGAGCCTTATCTTTTGTTTCTTAAACCATGAACCAGACCATGCTATAACCCTTTCAAAGTCCTAATTGAAGCATGGATTAGTTCGAAAGCATACTGTTACAAAAGGTATCCTGACTCCTATAAGGCTTACTCTAAATCCTGAGTTGAATTCACATTCTTACAAATTCTTTTATTTGCTAAAACACATTTTCAAAAATTCAAGACAAGCATGAACTTTGCATTATTTTGAAATAACGCTGTTTGCATATAGCTATTTGTTTGACAACATAGAAATTCACACAACGAATATCCAACGAACGAAAGCTCTCTCAGTGGACAAAATCACTTCAAATGGGATGGAACTTCCAATGAAAAATCTCCTATAAGCAAGGGGGAATGAGATATCACTGTACAACTCATTTGGGGCAGTCAGGTCAAGATTCCAAGAAAGCTCTCAAGAAGTGCTGAATAATCAGGGGCAGGTCTGTATCTGAATTACCTAGGAGCATTGAACTTGAATTCTAGTAAAGGGTCACATACGGTCAGGAAAACATTTCCTTACAATGCTACAAACACTTGCTACTAGGGGCAGTGACAAATCCCATACAAAGTCCTTTTCATAGGGTGATCCCCAACTAGAGTTACAATCTATGAAAACTTCTCCCCAACTGAGTTTGATCTCATGAATCTTCGAGGAGTTCTACCAAAGGGAAACGCCTCTCCAGCAGACTGGTGACAGGGTTTATTTCCCCAACAAATGACAAGATTCCCCAGCTTGAATTTGCCTCTCAGACTATCACAAATCTAGGGACCACAACTCCTCTTCCCCAAGTAGACTTTCCTACAATTCCCAATAGCTCCCCAGTAGAGCAACGGAAAACAAAGACTCTTGAACTTTTTTCCCCAAGCGGAAGTCAACACTCTCCACAGAGTTTTCTTCTCAAGCAAAATCAACATTCCCCAGTGAAAGTCGCCCAGCTTCTCAAGATTCCCCAACAGGGTTTCACAAAGTCCATAAGCAATGCGCAGGTGTTTCCCTTCCCCAACAGAGTTTATTTCTATAATAATGGAGGCCCATCTAACAACAATTCAACTGCAAATATGAATACTTATACTCCTCATTCCTAGCAGCAACCAGGGATTTATTTTCCCCAGACCGACAATACTGCAGCAGACTAACTAATATGTTCATATATTGCATTCATACATCATAGCATCAACAACACAAATCGCAATCTCATTTATTTTGAGAAACATCATTACGCCATGCATTTCATACATCATGACATTGCATCTACTAACTCTTTACATTTTCAGGAAAGATCAATCAACAGAAAATTATCATCAACGAATTTTCGACAAGACGAGACAACTATCTGTGAACAAATCAATTGCAGATCAATTCTCGAAACAGGACTGGGTGATTATCTACATAACAAATACTTCCTTCAAAACCTCTACTGGTTCAGTTTAAATCTATCAATGGTTTATCCTGATCCCTTTCCCAGTAGACACCTTCTCTGTTTCAGATAAATCACTCCAAAGATTTATTCTGATTCTTTTCTAGTTAAAGATGATTCAAGACCTCTGCGGGTTCAGTTTAAATTGATCAATGGTTTATCCTGATTCTTTCCCAGTATAAATTTTCTCTGGTTCAGATAAATCGCTCCAAGATTTTTGTGATTCTTTCCAGCTAAAGAATATTCGAGACCTCTGCTGGTTCTGTTTAAATCTCTAAATGGTTTATCCAGATTCTTTCCCGTAGACATCTTCTCTAGTTCAGATAAATCGCTCCAAGATTTATTCTGATTCTTTTCCAGACCTCTGCTGGTTCAGTTTAAATCTCTTAACAGTTTATCCTGATTCTTTCCCGTAGACATCTTCTCTGGTTCAGATAAATTTCTCCAAGATTTATTCTGATTCTTTTCCAGACCTCTGCTGGTTCAGTTTAAATATCTCAATTGTTTATCCTGATTCTTTCCCGTAGAAATCTTCTCTGGTTCAGATAAACGGCTCCAAGGTTTATTCTGATTCTTTTCCAGACCTCTGCTGGTTTAGTTTAAATCTCTCAATGGTTTATCCTGACTCTTTCCCGTAGACATCTTTTCTGGTTCAGATAAATCGCTCCAAGATTTATTTTGATTTTTTCCAGTTAAAGAATATTCAATACTTCTGCTGGTTTAGTTTAAATCTCTCAACGGTTTATCCTAATTCTTCCCCGTAGACATCTTCTCTGGTTTAGATGAATCAATCCAAGATTTATTCTGATTCTTTCCAATTAAAGAATATTCAAGACCTCTGATGGTTCAGTTTAAATCTCTCAATGGTTTATCCTTATTCTTTCCCATAGACATTTTCTCTGGTTCATATAAATCGCTCCAAGATTTATTCTGATTCTTTCTAGTTAAAGAACATTCAAGACCTCTGTTGTTTCAGTTTAAATCTCTCAATGGTTTATCCTGATGCTTTCCCAGTAGACACTTTCCCTGGTTCAGATAAACCACTCTAAAGATTTATCCTGATTCTTTCCAGTTAAAGATTATTCAAGACTTCTGCTAGGTCCAGTTTTAAATCGACCAAAGGTTTAGTCTGATTCTTTTCCCAGTTGAAGTCAAGCTTGGACTTAGTCTAATTTTCTATCAACAATCACCTTTGGATGGAATCTATAAGCCCATCTCCGACAACTCTCCATCATTTCTCGGAATGGCATCTCTAAGCCCATTCCTTACACTTCAACCACAATATCATCAAGTGCAAATTTCTGGGCACTCTAGTGTTCAATCATCTTCCACCTTCAAGTCACAAATGGCAGATTTGCCAATCTAACTCTTCACGTTTAAGAAGATTGAACAGGGGCAGCTGTTGTACCCCAAAATTTTCCCTCTCATTTCAATAAATTTCTCACAAGGGGCTCCCAAAAATTCAAACCTACACAAAATACATTTGGATTTTTGAACATCAAGATTAAAGAAGAAATTGCTAAAAAAGGACAAAATAGATGAAAATACTCTTTTGACAAAATTAAAGGAAAAGCAATTTCTTTTCGATTTTGCATCCTTCGATTGAAAACTTTGGTTTTGGTTGCATATTTCATTTGAGCTCTAGACTCCTTTGGGGCAAGGTCATTCCATGCTTCGATTGGGGCACTAGACTCATTTGGGCAAGTTCATTTCATGCTTCGATTGGGGCACTGGACTCATTTGGGAAAGTCCATTTCTTGTTTCATTTAAGAACTAGACTTCATTTGAACGTTTGTGTAAATATTTTGTTTGGCCACATAGCATCTTCCATGCGTGTTAGCCAAGAATTCAAGGCATAATTTCCTACCATGTTAACATGCACGAGGCCACGGTCACCCTTTGAAGCAACTTGTTACAAGCTTTGACAGGGCAACACTTCCCATCAAATAGCTTCAATTCACAAGTAAAAAAGCCTCATGATGATGTCCTCCAATTCACGAGGCCAAAGCCTCTCTTCTTCCCTTTTTTAATTACACATGTTGCCTCCTCCAGGCCTCCTTCGTTTGGAGAAATTTCCTTCCCAGTATTGCAAGCTTCGATTTAGCCTTTCATCCCCTACATGCATCCCTCATTTAGGGCGTGTAAATCCTTCAGCATAAGCTCTTAGTCATGCCTTTCGTTTGGGCATGTGGCTCCCTCTTTACAAAATTTCATTTGAGCATATTTGCATAAGGTCACAAGGCATGGACCTCCTACATACACTCTTTATTTTGGCTATATGGCCCATTTGCGGGTAAGTTTGAGTGGGTAGTATCTCCCTTGGAAATGGATTCCTTCAAACACAAAAATTATGCATTATGCCATTGTCTCATGCGAAAGAAGTACCATGATATCACATTCGAAGGACTTTCCAGACATATCTGGATGTCCCAATCGAATGACATATTTTTCTGACGTATCCCAAGAGCATGTATTTGGACCATTCAAAGGAAACCATGAAGGGCCTGGTCGAAAGACAATTATTTGGCCCCCTTCAAAGGATACCCACATGAGTCATTCGAAGGACACTTCGATTTGAAAAAAGAAGTGATTACTGAAGAGTCTGTTCGAAAGACAAGACTAGGGGGTCGAGACAAAATGTTGAGATGCCAAAGGTACTTGTTGACCAAGTCCCATGCGATTCCGGGTTTAGGCCTGATACACTGGCCGTAAAACTTTAAAACTGCTGCACAACAGTCCTGCAACACTGCCTTATTCCTTGCGCTAAAATGGAATATAAACATTGTCCCTCGAAAGCTACAAATACAACATACCTTTTTTGTTTGAACCTTTTGTTTTCCCTCCTAAAACATCAGCCTTGGCCATCTATAAAAAGGAGACTCCATCACACATGTTAGGGGCGCCTGAAGGATTGCAAGGGAACACTTGTGATAATTCCAAAATTCTCAATTACTTCCCAACATTTTTCAAACACTTCTGAAAAAACTCAACACCCTTTTAGACACTAAGTAAGAACCTTCGATTCACCCTCCAAGTGGCCATCAGACTAGCCTTCGACTCACTTCCCCAACTACCATACAATAGCCCTTTGATTCATTCCATTACTTGTTATAAAAAGAAACTTCGATCCACTCACACAACCTCCTTCGATTCAGTGACTTCTTTCACAAAGTGGTAACTGGATTAGCCTCAGGAAGGTCCCAACAAACTCCCATTCTCCACCAAGGAAGGCATTTGTAGTTCCCTTCGATTTAAGAACTTCAAGAGGTAAGTTACCTTCAAACTTGTATCTATTCTATTTTAATATCATGTGCACATGCCAATAAAGGAAAATGTAGATATTTCATATAGGGAGCTTGACCATGTTTTAGCTTTCGATTCTGACTGCCCATACACTGAAAATCTCAACTATGGCTAGTTAGGCTTTGAACTTTGAGACCCAATGATTTTTGTGCTAACCTGTGGCCTATAGTTACACTTGGATGTTGCATTTTAAGAATTTAATATAGATTTATTATACCCTTTGATTGGATAATTGCACAAGTCTTTCGAATCACAATTTGAGGGCCCAACATGCTTACAGTCGAAGGAGTCAGCAAGGAGCCTGTGTCAAAGCACGAACCTTCCTAACTCTAGGTCTTAAACGAAGGAATGAACCTTTTTGACTCAGGCCTCAAACGAAGGACAGAACCATGCTGCCTCCAAGCCTCAAGCGAAGGACATAACCATCCTGACTTCCAGGTCTAGACGAAAGGCACACCTACACTGATTCCAGCCCCGAGTTGAAGGAGGCAGAAAGGCAAATCGAAGGGCATGACTCCACTGACTCCTGACCCTAAATCGAAGAAAGCCAGAAAATGCAAAATCGAAGGGTGTTTCTGCCTAAATCGAAAGGCCCATTTTTCTTGCTTTTATTTTTATTTTTGCCTTTATATTTTCATGTTATTCAATATGGTTGTAATAGTATAGGATTTTATCTTTCTGCATTTTATTATTTTTGTATGATTTATAGTAAAATGTGGTATGTATGGCAAGATAAAAATGACAAGTAGAAAACCCCTAATAAAAGACTAAATGTATGCAAATCAAACACACCATTCACACATGCACCCTTAGGGAAATCTCACTTATTGCCTCGAAAAAATAGTCATGTCCCTCGAATATGGGTGTTTTAGCAAAGACCCTCAAATAAAAGATCATAGTCCCTCGATGACCCTCAAGAGTGCCTTCGGTAAACGATATAGTCCCTAAACGACATTGCTAAAACGTACCATAGGTTGCCTTCTATGACTATACAAACGTCCCACGTCCGTCCCTTCACATCCAATGATGGGGCTTCTTACCAAATCAATGGTAAGATAACAACATCTAAAGGAGGAGGAAAAGAATATTAGACCTTTTGATTATGTAGGATGCTCCTAGTTGTCGCTTGCTCACAACAAAAACATTTTATGTACAAACACTTTAATTTAAAACATTTTCAAAATTTAAACACTTTGTACGCGTTCTTATAGAAACGAGAACCATTACAAAGACACCTTTTCAAAATCACTTTCAAAAACACATTCCACAAACACCTCTTTGAACTATTTTCAAAACCAACACTATGTACGAGTTCTTATAGAAATGAGAACCATTACAAAGACATTTTATTTCAAAAATACTTTCAAAAAACACACGACAAGAACATTTTCAAACAAAAGCAAGTGATCTAGCAAGCAACTAAGAGCCTGTAGATAACTACGGATGAAAAGGGTGTTAATACCTTCCCTTTTCATAACCTACCCCCCGAACTCAAGAAAATATCTCAAAGGTCTTTCCCATTCTTTTTACCCTTTCCTTTATTGGACAAAAGAAAAGTTGGTGGTGACTCTTGCTATCCGCAACAATTACGATCAAATGCAAAACACCCAAGTCAGTTCTCCCACCGTATTACAGGTACAGATCAATTCAGTCAACTTCGTCCGACAATGAGGGATGAGACGCTTGAAGACATAGAGGTAATAATAGAGTTGAAATCTAACGATATTGTTTCCACATAGCTACATTCTTTGTTTCAATTTGTATTGTTCATTTTTACGACGATTTCCTCTTACTAGGATTTCTGTCTCTTTGTACAAAACCGCTTGTTTATAGGCAAATTATTAATACAAATACCATTTCAAAATTCAAGATCTATTTTACTTTTTCAGTTTTGTTTGCAAAAATGTCCAATGACTAAATTAAATGAACATATGCATATGAATATGATTACTCTTAACAAATATATGCATAAAAAAAAGAATAAAGTATGTACTCAAGACTCTAGGACATGGTATAACATTTAAGTCATCCGCAAATCCCCACAGGAAAATCCCCACAGAGCTACCTTGGTAAGCTCATCACCGACAAAGATACATTCCTCGCAAGCCTAAAATGCCTTCAGACAGAAATTGGGGCATCTTCTAGCTTTTAACATAACCATACTCCCCAGTAGATCCCTTTAGCGGATAAAGGAGTGTGATCATTTCCACAACATATAATGGAAATTTCCCCCGTACAGCCCATAAAATCCCAACCCTCATCAGAGTTTCATTTCCTCAGTATAATTCACATGAATTTAGTTCCCCAACTAAACTATTTCTCCAATACTATAAAATCCTCTACATAATTCTCTTCTCCAGTAGGGATCATTTCCTCAGCAGAGTATATTTCTTCAACAGGGTTTATTTCCCTAACGGAATTTAGTTTCCCAAGCAAAGTTCATTCTCCGATTACTGCAAATCACTAACAAGATTCTCTTCTCCAGCAAATGGCAGTTCGAGACGCTATCCCCATAAAGTTGTTATGGAATCCGAAATCGGACCAGATATTGTTTAATCTTATCCTCCCCAGACGAGTCGACATCCATATCAGAAACTTGGTCAACAGCACCTTAGAAGGTTATCCATCTCTTTTATCCCCAGCCAGGGTATATAAGAATTAAATTTCACAGTAGAGCGATGAACGACAATGTTACTAAAACCTTTTATCCCCAAGCAAAAATCAAATTCCCCAGTGGAGTTTCCTCAAACAGAAAACAGAGATCCTCAACGGAAACATTCTAAACAAGATTGAAGAATTACTTTCTTTATCCTCAACAATAGTCAAGGATTTATTTTCCCAGTCAAAGATGTTATACAAAGCTACCAATACGCTTCAACGACATCTCACATCCATACATCATTTAAAAGTATCATAGCATATGCATACGACACGCATAACACACTCTAATTTACTTTGAAAACATCATTATGCAATTCATCACATACAACATGACATTGCATACAACTAACTCTTTATCTTTTCAGGTAAAAGTCTACAAACAGACAAATATCATAAACAATTTTCAAACAGGTTAACGATTAATTCCCGAAACAAGACGAGGAAACTATCTATACGACCAGACGACATGAATTCTAGAAACAAGACGGGTTCGCCAACAGAAAATAGGTCCAAGATTAACTCCCGAAACTGGACGAGGCAAATATCTGCATAACCAGGAAAAGATTAACTCCTGAAATAGGATGGAGAAACTATTGATATGACTAGGTGGTATGAACTCACGAAATAGGACGATTTTACCGACAAAGATAAACTCTAGATCAATTCCCGAAGCAGGATAGGGTGACTATCTACATGAAAAACATTTCCCTCAGAGACTGGATTCTGATAAGCACTTCCCTCATAGATTACATATGACAAGCAACTACCTAAGCACCTTCCCCAGAGGTTCATTCTGGAAAGTATTCTTCAGATACAGTTAAGCGTAAACTCATTATGATACTTATATCAACAGTTACTTTGGGTGTTATCTATAAGCCCATCTCTGACGATATTCTGTCACCTCTCTGAATTGCATATTTAAGCCCATTAAAGCAATATTATCAATCAACAGCGTTACCTTCTGCACACACGAGTGCAAATTTTTGGGCACTTAAGTGTTCAAACCTCTTCCACCCTCAGATCACGAATGGCAGACATGTCAATCTAACTCTTCAGGATTAAGAAGATCGAACAGGGGAAGCTATTGTACCCCAAAATTTGCCATCCCATTTATCATAAGACATTCTCCTAGGGTTCTCAAATGCTTAAGGTTACTCAAGAATTGATCAAATAAATTCTTCTCCTAAGTAATGGACTTACAACTAGGGTTTCACTTTTCACAAGGAAGTTTGTGTTTCTAAGGTCTCAAATAGAATTCATGGTCTATCATATGTCTCCAAGAATGCTCATACCAAGTTTCATGCCTTGCATCATACGTTTTCTCAATCAATTGCTCAGATGACTGAAAATCAACTGTATTGGGTAAAAAGTTAACCGTGGTCAACATACAGTCGAACTTCAAGATTTTTGGTCAATATCAAGGCTTTGAAGTAAAATTCATCATTTTATCAAGGGTTGATCATGATTCATCAAGAAGACTCTTAAATCATCAAAAGTCAAAAGTTGCTAAATTAGGGTTTCCTTGGAGAAGTCAATTGAACTTTGACCAGGCATAACTTTGACATGCTTCATCAGAAAATTCTAAACCAAAGCTCATTTTGAAGGAAATTAAATTCTCCCCATATTTGTATCTCCTAGATCAATTCCAAAAAATGCTTCATTTGAGAGATATGAGCTAATACATTATAAGCCACTTCAAAAGTCAAGAAAAAGACACTTTTTTCCTAGGAAACTTAGATTAAGATAAATCTCCAAATGAAAAAATGATATACAGAGGGATTGTAGAGGACATCTTGAGCTTTCCAAAAAGTCAAAGATAACCTTCCAAAGATGAAAATTGAGAGAGTTATGACCAGTGCAAGTTTGGAAATTTTGAGTAAATGCATGAAGTTCAAATTGAGCAAACTTGGATTTTTGGGCTAATGGGCCATTGTTTCAAAGTCCAAACATGTTTTCCAACTTATAATGAACCTCACATCTTACTAATGTAACATTTTACCTTTTATTATATTTGTTTTGATTTTTATTCATTATTAATTCAAAATAAATTAAATAAATGTCAAATGAATGGACTTAGGCACATGGCTTTGGTCTTGGGCCAAATTTGAAGCCCAGAAAGCTCATGTACAACTAGCAATTCGTGAAAGATCATGGAAGACATGACTGTCTGAAAAAGGAAACTTTTCATGCAAGATTAAAGGAATAGATTTTTATCATAATGCACAAAGATTTCATTTACTATTGTTAACTTAATGCCTTCTCATATATGTACTCAACACATTCATACCAAATGACACGCATGCTGCCTCCTTGAAAAAACCCTAAAAAACTCACAGATTTTCAAGAACTAGGGCATAATAAAACACTACTTTCCAGCGAGTTTCAGTCGACCACAAGCACTCTATCAGCTCACTGAGACTTCCAGGAGTCATACCCAGCCTTCCTTGAAGGCCGTAGCACCCTAGATCGCCACAGCCAAGCAACTCTATTTGATGGATTTTCCTTGAATCCAAAATTACATGCCATGCATTATTCATTGAATTCATGCATATATTCTTGCTTATAGTAATGTTTAGGTTCATTTGGAATCATCGTTTTCAAGTTTTTATGCAGGAATCATGAATTTCCATACTCACACCGTTTTGGATAATTCTCATCAAATCTATATTTGCAGCGCGATTCAGCCAAAGAAAACCATCCCATTGAATTCGTAGGGTTGGATTTAGGGGGGTAGGGTACCTCTGGAAGCCTAACGTGTGTTGTTTTTGAAGGTTTGGAAAATATATTCATCGGAGAAGACGATCGGAGCTAGGGCTCCGGCGCCTCTTCGGTCCAGGCAATAATTTTGTAATATAATCACCTTTTTTAATATATACCATCGAATGTACTACCACCCTAATGGTTGAAGCACGCACGATAAGGCATTATTATACCGGGGCACAAGTTCGATCCCTACCTCTGGTATTTTTTTCACATATTTTTTCTATTTTGCAGATCCAGTGCATCACGTTCCCACGCGTCCACTATGCACACTCTCTTCATCACCCTTGGATCTCAATAGATCCAGATCCAACATCCCAGATGTGCTCCCCACGGTGAACCTCCTAGAGCCATCCTCACCAGATCCAATGCAGGCATCCTGGGCCTTGTCTCTTTGGGCCTAGCGAATTACTTTGCCACACCCCCTCTGTTTGCTTCAATATAGGCCGAATCTTTATCTTTTTTTTATTTTAACTATTATTTATTTTTTAACATAATTAAATTTATTTATTTATTTTTAATTAAAATTAATCTAGACTTTTTTAGGTTTTTAATCATTTTTTTGTTAATTAACTAATCAACATTTTTTAATAAATTAATTAATTTCTTTTTTAATCAAAGTTAATTAGGTTTTTTAGATTTTATTAATAAATTATTTTTCAACGTTAATTAGTTTTTAGGTCAACAAACCTTTTCTTCATAAAAAAATCAATCCAAAAACAATTTCCTTTCCCTTTTTCTTTTATTTTACATTTTTGAGTATTTTATTATTTTCGCATTTTTCCAATTATGTAACTGCTCATGGTTTGTAATAGATAGTTAGGGTTTTACTTTACCCCGCACTTTTATTACTTGTACCCCCCATTTCCGAAGTCCTGTAATAGCGTAGAATTTTACTTTTCTGCACTTATACTTTATGCTTTGTATATATCACTGTTAGCTAATAGGATTGTATGACAAGAGTAAAAGCAAATGATATCTAACCTAATACAAGATAAAATAATTGAAACATAAGTCACTTGTACACGCGCACCTCTAGGGTAACCTCCCTTGTTGCCTCAAAACACAGTCATGTCCCTCAAACATGGGGATGCTTTAGCAAAGACCCCCGGTTAAAAATATCGTAGTCCCTCAATGACTCTTTTGAATGCCACCTTTGGTAAATGGTCTAGTCCATTAACGAAATTGCTAAAGTGCCCCTATGAATTGCCTTCTATGATTGTACAATGACCCGCATCTGTCCCTTTACATCCAACGGATAGGACTTCCTACTAACTAATGGTAGGATAACACTATCTAAATGAGAGGGAAAAGAATAATAAAAACCTTGAGTAGGTAGATCGCTCGTAGTCGCTTGCTCACAAACTTTTTCAAAACAAAACATCTTTAAACACAAACACTCTTCAAAATATTTTCAAAGAAAAAACACTTTGTATACACTCTTAACGATACGAGAGTCATTACAAAGTTTTTCCTAACTATTGGCATTTCTAAATATTTTTCAAACACACGAACACAAAGCATTTTCAAAACAAAGTGATCTAACGATTAAGAGCTCGTAGATAACTATAGATGAAAAGGGTGTTAACACGTTCCCTTTTCATAACCTACCCCCCGAACTTAAAATCTATCAAGGTATTTCTTGTTCTTTTCACCCTTTCCTTATTGGATAAAAGAAAAGTCGGTGGCAACTCTTGCTATCTCCAATATTTGCGATAAAATGCAAAAACAAGTAAGTTATCCCACCGTATTAAATGTTCCAATTATTATTTTTCCAAATCCCCAGCATACCAATGTTAGAGATATGTATAAGTGGTGTTATGATCTTAATGCTCCTGCTCCTGGTGAGAATATTCAAAATGATCAACTGGTCCAAGCAATACTGAGCCAGATGAAATGGAGCAAGTTCTAGAGCAAGACGCTACCCAGCCTGACACCGACCAACATGCTACACAATATCCTATCGAGAACCTTGCAGGTTCATCATCCGGTCACCAGCCCCGAAGAAGAAGAAATCAGGCATGGCCAGCTACTCTTGATGGCATTTATGCTGAAATGCTGCGCCATAATGAGGCTGAAACTCAACATTATCAGAGGATGGAAGCACAACAAAACGAGATGATGCAAGAAGTGTGACAACTTCCGAGAGATCAACACGACTATGCCTACTGGCACGATCGTAGTATGTCGGAGCTTACTAAAGAGACGCAATCATTGACTTATCGGATTAAAGGATAGCCTGATCTTGTTACTCATGTTGGACTACAGGGATATAGTGTACAGAGTGTTTCCAAGGCATGTTGGACGAGCACGAGCACGTCGTGGAGCATCTTGCCGAGGCGAAGAGTAGTCATTCATCTCATTTCCTTCCTTCGTTTCTCACCTTACTTCGTTGCATTAGTGAAAATTAAATAAAACTAATTAAGAAATAAATTAAATTAAAAAGTATTTTTAGGGTTTTTTATGAAAGGTTTTAAATTAAAAAAATATAGTATATAAAAAATTAATTAAAATAAACCTAAGTTCTAAATTAATTTTAATTTACAAGAAAACAATATAATATAATAATTAAACCTAATTATCTAAATATTAATCAAGAAAAAGAAATTAATTTATTAAGAAAATTGTTTTTGTTCTTTTTAATTTTTATAAAGAGAAATAAAATATAAATGAGTGTAAAAATAATAAAATAAATATTTTTGGATTTTTTATTAATAATAATAATATTAATAATAATAACAAAGATAATAAAATAATATATGAAAGTAAAATAAAACAAAAAAATGAAATAAAGATATAATGGGCCAGGGGGTGCTGAAACAAAGCAGGGAGTTAGAAGCTAGCAAAAAGAAGGTTAGGCCCAATAGGAGGCCCATGCGCTGTTTGGAAACAAAACAAATGGGAAAATGTGAAAAATCACACCAAAAGGTAGCGCTGGGTGTTGAACCCTGGACCTTATGCATACACGCGTGATACCTTTGCCATTGGGGTGGCTGTACATCCGTTAACATTGACAAAAAAAATAAATACATAACATAAATTATGCCCTGAATACAACTTCATCTTCAACCTCCAGCCACAGATCCTGTAACTTCACCATTTCTCAACAAAAATGAAAGATGCAAACATGAAAGTTGCTCCATTTTTTCACACGGATCTAACCATATAAATATCATAAGCTATAAATCAAAGATGAATGAGAATTTCTAAAAGTACCAAATTCTGACCTAACTTTTTTCAGAGATTCAAACCTAAAATTCTCTAAGCTTAATCAATATAAATGAAATCTAAGGACATGTACAGTTTCAGGGCAATGATATCTACATCTTATCTTCACAAATCAGAATAAAATGATGCTTGTATGAAGAGATAGAAGTTTGAAAATTTACCTCTTGCAGCTGGAGTCGTGTATGGAGTTTGAGCAACCTTTGAGATGGCCTGATGATTTCTGTAGCTTTCCTGAACCTCCTTGAATGTGTTCCAACTACTACTTTGCTTTGAGGATGGCTGAAACTCCCAGCTCAAGTCAAGTTGCAAGCTTTAGTTTTATAAATGGTGGATAGTGATGGAGGAGTTACAGTCTTGAAACAGGGGCTTGGATCACTTTGTGTATGATGTAAGTAAGGTGTCTGGATGGTTAAGAACCAAAACGCACGACTGGAAATGGAGATGGAGAGTTTTGGCTGAAAACTGTCAAGTGGAGCAGTTTTGTGCAGTATGGGTGTTTGGGAGAGTTTTTGGAGGCTTACAATTGTGTGTTAGCTTGCAAACAAATTGTGCATATGTATGGAAAAGATTGTAGCACTTGAGAGAGAGTCATAAACACAAGATATAGACTTATGGCTATGTTGCTTGATTTTGAAGAAAAGTGGAAATATGGTTTCAAGACAAAGTACAAGCATGGCCTGAGCTGTTTTGAGGCTTTAGAAAAGTTTCTTCTAGCTTTTAGTTTGTGTGTGATCATAAAAAAACAAGTGCAAAGCTCAAGAATTGACTTTGTGCAAAAAAGCCACATTTCCAAAATGGCAATGTTTCCTTTCAACCTAAAATGGTATTAAGCATGGGCAATGCGTTGAATGCTAGGATTAAAGCTTCTAATAGTTGTGCAAAAATTTAGTTATGGAGTGCCAAACAAGTTTTAGGCATGCAAAGCAAAGATTATGCAGCCTAGGCTTGGATTTGAATTCTTGTTCATCATGGAAATGACCTATAAATCAAGAATGAAATGCCAACTTTATGCCTTCGATTCTCCTTGCTCAAACATGATCTCAATGCGTTCTTGGACATTTTGGAAAGATTGTAACATCCTGTACAACTTCTATGTTGTTCACTTTTGAAAATTCCCCTTGGAACTATGTGAAAAATTTCTATGAAGTTAGGTAAAAATCCTGCCTAAACTAGGGCAAAATTTCACTAAGTTTCCAAGTTCATGAACATGTATTTAGAAAATCATAACTTGAAATCCATACATTTATAGGAGGAGTTGTGTTCAACAATGTTTTAGATCTCATTGATATATATAACTTTCATGTCAAAAGTTTCCTTTGAATCGTCTTGCATCATGGTGAAAACTTGGCTCAAAGTTGTGAAAAAATATGAAGTTTTCAACTCTTAGAAAAATTTCTAAGTTTTGAAATTTTTGACTTTTCAAAATGAAATCTTGACTTTTTGGTTTCTTGATGAACAAGTTTCATATTTTGACATGTTTTGATGAATTGTGATCTTTGACACTTGATTTTGACCAAAAAGTCAAAATTTGACTTTTCAGTAGGCAATTAACTTTTGATCAGTTGACTGAAAATCAACTATCAATCAATTGATCTTGAGGGAAGTTTTGAGTCATGTAATTAGGTCAAAATGATTCAATTGAATCCTCGATATCATGTCTCCAACCAATCAAACATTTGCTAGGTAAAAAAAAACAGAAATTGCCCTTTTTTAGTCAAAACCCTAATTTTGACCATTTTTCCCTTTTGATGATCTGATCAAATTTCTTGAGGAATTATGGTCCAAACTTGATCAAATGACATATATAGGTTCATGGTGTTGATATGGATACAAATTTATGAAGTTTGACTCTAAATTGGCCACAGTTGACTTTTTCCCTAATAAGTTGATTTTTAGGTCAACTGATCAATTGACTGGGCAAAAATGTGATCCAGGACTTTAAACTAAACATGAGCAATCTTGAGGGCCCAAAATGATCCATGAAGGTCATATGAGACCTTAAAAGTTCAATTATCCTTGTGCAATCTCAAACCCTAATTTTCAGTCATCAATGCTTAAGGAGGTGTCTTGAGTTGATCAACCTTACTGCAGTCTTGAACCCAAGGAGATCTTATGAGAAAGTAATTGATAAATGAGAGGGAAAATTTTGGGGTACAACAATGTCATGTACACTAACCATTTCAAGGGCGTGTGGATTTATCTCTTCTCTGTTTTGTAGGTCATGGATTCAGCTCGCAGAAAAACCATCCGAATCAATTTTGTAGAGATACCTCCCAAACTCAAAGAAATGGTTTCAAAAGTTCCTAAGAGTTCGTCATTCAAAAAGAGATATGGTCACTTGCTCAGTTTGGTTGCTACCGGTTTTGATGATGGTTTGATGAGTGTCTTATTTAAGTTCTTCGACCCTAAGCACCACTGCTTCACATTTCTAGACTATCAGTTGGTGCCTACATTGGAAGAATTCTCCAAAATACTCGGTTTGCCTATATTGTAGCAGACACCCTTTACCGGTTTAGAACAAGATCTAACTGCTGAAGATGTCGCCATAGCTTTGCACTTGAAGCCATCTGACATTGAGTTCAATTGGGAAAGAAGGAGTGGAGTTAAGGGCCCCCTTACAAGTTTTCTGATGAAGAAAGCCCAGTTATTCCTAGACGCTATGAGTTACCATGCCTTCGAAGATGTTTTAGCTCTTTTGATCTACATGTTGGTTATGTTCCCTAATTCAGACCAGTTTGTAGATGTCAGTGCCATCATCATTTTCCTTGTTCACAATCCAGTGCCTACATTGCTTGGGGATATTCTGCATTCACTCTGAAGAAGTGAAAAACACAATAAGGGGGGGTGGGGGAGGTTGAATTGAAACTTAAAAATAAAAAGCAATAGACATGATGATTTTTATCCTGGTTCGCTTGATCTCAAACTACTCTAGTCCACCCGCCAAGGTGATTTCCCCTCTCTCCAACGAGGACTTAATTCACTAATCAAACTGATTACAATTCTAATTCGACAACTGCCAAAGTCTTCTGGAGTACAACCACAATCCGGTTTATCTTAAGGAAATTCACTTAATCAAAAGAAAAGGTTCACTGTGTACTATTTGTTTTTCGTTACAAAAAATGTATCACTAATGTGATGTATTACACAAAATTTGGAGTATAATACGAATATAAGTTTTACAGCCTTTTGAGATTGTATGGAGAAGTTGTGTAAAATCGTAAATGATTTATCCTTTGAGCTTGTTTATATAGGTGTGGCAATCTGTCCAAATGGAAACATGATAATGGAAACTTAATGCTCTTTCCATACTGAGAAGATCATTGTTTGATTGTAGAAGTTGTAAATGATATTGCCTTAATGGAAAAGTAACGCTTCAGAACTTAGGAATCTTACATGTTGTTTTTACTTCAGAACTTGGGAAGTCAGAAGCATACGATTTTGTTAGCATGTTGGACTTCTACTCAGAATCAGGATATCCTTCTCTTTAGCGCACATTCTGATCATCATACTTCAGAATATTTTGATTACTCAGCCTGAGTGCTTCTGTGGCTTAACTTCTGATGCCATTTCAGTCAGAACTTTTGTACAACATAGAACACAAATTTAGAGTGCATATTTGTTCTTTGTGTTTGTTATCATCAAAACTCTTATGAGGATTGTAGAATCAAACTATGTTCTAACAATCTCCCCTTTTTTGATGATGACAAAAACTAGGATTTTTCAATAAATATGTACAGAACAAAAGCTTAAGAGAGTCTCCCCCTGAGTTGAGTACTCAGATAGAGATGAGATACTTCCCTGAAGTTCCTTCTTATCCGAGATTTTGATGCATCTCCTTCTGTCTTTATCAGAATTTGTTCCTGTTTAAGCTTTCAGAAATCAAATAAGAAGTTAAGATATTCAGAATGTTTGAGACTTAGTCCCGGTAAACTGTTATTGAAAATATCTTACGTTCTCCCCCTTTTTGTCAGGTATCAAAAAACAATATAACCATAAATTATCAGAGTAAAAAATGATGATTTGTATTGAAAACAGATTGCAAAGACATCGTTCAGAAACAAAGAAGATAAGATGAAGCATACAGAAAACAAGTTAAAAAATCTAAGATGGAGGGGGAAGTCATGTGAACAACGCTTCTAGCAAGCTCTTAATCTGAGTGCTTGATTGTTTTTGCTTTCCAAGAATATCCTTGATTTCTTTGGTAGTGTCTTCTTGCTTATCCAATATATCCCTTATTTCTTTGTTTGTGTCTTCTTGCTTATCCAACCTTGCATGGAATATAGCATTCTCCTTCTTCAGCTCTTCCAGAGTTTGCATGACCAGAGACGTAGCTGGTGTTTCCTCAGAGGTTGCAAGTCGTTCAGAACACTCTACAATATCTTCTGATTCAACTACTTCTTCAGTTTCAATTACCTTTTCTTGAGCAGTATCCAGAGGGTGGCTATCAGAACATGTTTCAGTGGCTTCTAAAGGTTGGTGCTCTTTCCAGGGAGCATTTTCCAGCAAAAGAATTTCTTTCTTGTCCCAGTGACTCAAAACTTGGTCTTTGAAGGCTTTCAAATGATCAATGAAGTTCTGCTGAGCCATTTCATAACTTAATTTTTTCAGCCTCTGGGATTCAGAGTTGAACCATTTTTTGAATCTATCCCAAAGAGAATCAGAAGCAGAAGGATTAAAATTCTCTTGACTTGCTTGCTTCAAAGAAGTAACCCATTTATGTATTTCTGTTTCAAAAAACAACAAGTTCTTACCAACATCTGTTTTGGTTAAGGTTGGTTTAGGTTTGGGAATGGAAATTTTATTGGCGGTGGAAGCTAGATGGTCCAGCGCTTCTAGATCAATGACAGTTCTTAGGTGATCAGCTGGACGGTTAGTTGGTGAGGGAGTAGGAGAATCAGAGATTAGGATTGGTGAGTGAGGAGTGTTTGGTGGTGTGGAGTCGTATGGTGAGGGTATTTTTGGAATATTAAGTATGGAGAGAGGTTGACGAACCATAAAGGTCCTATAATTCCAGGAATTGGGGTAGTGTATCAGAGTATGTAAAAGAGTCTTTTGATTGGTTTGTGGTAGCGTGTTGATTTTCTGGTTCAGGGGTTTCAGAATTTGGATTTTCAGTTTGGGGAGTGAGAGGGTTTTCATTTTCTTGTTAAGGAGAGTTGAGGTTTGGATGTTATGGTTGTGGAGAATGAATGTGTAGATTTTCTGGTTGTTGAGAGTGGAGGTTTGAATTTTCTATGATTGGTGATTGAAAGTCTTAGTCAAAAAGTTCAATATCAGAAAGAACTCTTGCAAGTTCTGGTTGATTTTGTTCTGGATTTGGATTAGGGGAGTGAGGTTCATTAAAGAAGCTACCAAGAGTTACAGAGGGATCAAACTCTATGTCAAAATCCTCAAATGTTTGTGGTGAGGGATTTTCTGTTGGTTGAGGGGGAACTGTTCCAGATGTTGGAAAAACTATAGATTCTACAACAGAAACAAAAGATGTGTTACCTTTCTTTTTTGAAGCTTTGGGTGTCCTCTGAGAGGATCCTTCTCCTGCTGCCTTCTTCTTGCTGGATTTCTTCAGCACAACATCTGAAGCTGGCTTGTGCAGGTCACGAATGTTGAGTTCTTGAATAGTTCCATCTTCCTTGCAAGCTTCAAGGTATCTGACCATAATCTCTGGAGAAGCATCTATCTCAGAAAATAGTGGAAAATCCTTCAGAGGGATTCTCCTAGACGTGATGACTTCATGAGAAGAAATTGTTGGTTCCTTCTTAATGCTTTCAATAATCTTCATTTTCTTCAGATTCTTGGCATTTAGTGGTTTTCCAGCACTTGCCTCCAGAGTGCTGATCTCCTGAGCCTCTTTCAGATGTTCTATCAGCCTGTTTTTCGTCAAAATGTCAGAAATCAATCTTCCCAGAGGAATCCAATCCCTCTTTGTCCTTTCTTCTTCCCTTGTTTTCTTCACGCTTGTTCTTAGATGATTGAAGAGCAAGTGTGGAAGGTTTATTTTGGTCTTCTTTGAAATGAAGTACAACAGAAACTGTTGATCAATGTTGATGTAGTCAGGAGAGCTTATAGGCTTCCTGTGATTTATGCAACCCAGAATGATCCTGGCCCATTATCTGTAATAATCTTTCAAGTCTCTTATTTTGCTGGATGGCTGTCCAGAAGTGAAAATGACCCTAGTAATAGATTTTAGGTCATAACACTTATCAGCCATGTCAATGCATCTGACTCCGCCGCCATTGTACCTGATAAGTTTCCCAATCAAGTCTTCTGTAATCACTATCTTCTTCCCCATGACATATGACGTAACCTGATGGTTGGATGAAGTAGCATGAATCCATAATTCCTTAACAATAATAAGGAATACTGGACCCAACAGACGATCAAAGTATCTATTCCATCCCTGAGCTGTCACATCTTCATACAAATCAAACCCATTTTCCTTTAAGCTCTCAAAATCAATGATCAACTCACATAGAACTTCAAGTTTATCTACCGGAGTGAGAAATGTTCTTATAGGTTCCTCATACTGTTCTATTGAAGAAGAACCAGGAGCACTGTTGAGATTTTTTATGCTTGATGAGGATTCCATTGTTCACACGAATTTGTTTTGAAGAATACTGAGAAAAGGGTTTTTGCAAAACGAGAGCGAGAGAGAATAATGGATGCAGTAAGAAGTGAATGTAATAGTGAATTTGAATTTACAAACACTTTTGAAAACTTAATCAGTAAGAAAGAGAAAATAAGTAATGATTATACTGTAATTATGAAACCTGAAATTAGGGGATTGCATGTAGATACTGAACAATTACCATTGAAAATTGTCTCAATGCATCCAATCGGAGCCTTAGACCCTTCAGAATTTGAACGCGTGTTCAGCCTCAGAAGGTAGCTTGTGAGAGGATGACAGATGTTTGATGGTGTGAACTGCACGCCTCTATCTTTGAAATGAAAGGTTCAGATCTTCATAGATAGATTTTGAAGCAATTGTACTCCTAACTTCTGAAGACACGTTGATCAGATGTTCATAGGAAAAAAAAGTTCTGAGGGTTACAGAATATGGAAATAAAACTTCTTATTTTGGACATAATTTCATGCTGAGATGCTTCAGAATGAAATTAAATCTATCTTCAGAAAGGGGTTTTGTAAAAACATCAGCCCATTGATGGTTTGTGTCAATAAATTTTAAAGTGAGAATTCCTCTCTGAATATAGTCCCTAATAAAATGATGTTTTATTTATATATGCTTAGCCCTAGAATGCAAAATAGGATTTCTGGATAAACAAATGGCAGAAGTATTATCACAGAAAATAGGGATGCTACTCTCAAATATGTTGAAGTCTTTAAGCTGACTTTTCATCTAGAGCATATGTGTGCTACATCCAGCAGCTGCAATGTATTCAGCTTCTAATGTTAACAACACAATTGTGGACTTCCTCTTACTGGTCCATGAGATCAGATTGTCTCCCAGAAACTGGCAGCTTCCAGAAGTACTTTTACGTTCTACTCTGTCTCCAGCAAAATCAGCATCACAGTATCCTAGTAAACTGCATTCATTGGATTTTCTATAAAATAAACCCAGGTTAGTAGTACCTTTCAAATACTTGAAAATTTGCTTAACTGCTGTTAAGTGAGATTCTCTAGGATCTGATTGTAATCTAGAACATAAACAAATGCTGAATAAAATGTCAGGTCTTGAAGATGTCAGATAAAGGAGAGAGCCAATCATACCTCTGTAGATCTTCTGCTCTACCTTTTTTACTTACCTCTTCCTTTTCCAGAATGCATGTGGGATGCATTGGAGTCTTTTATGGCTTACATTCTAAGAGGTCAAATTTCTTCAGAAATTCTCTGACGTATTTGCTCTGGTGAATGTAAGTTCCTTCTGGAGTCTGATTGATCTGAATGCCCAGAAAGAATTTGAGTTCTCCCATCAAGCTCATCTTAAAATCTGCCTGCATGCACTTAAAAAATTCTCTTCCCAGAGAAGGTTTAGTAGATCCAAATATAATATCATCTACATAAATTTGACACACTAAAGTGTCATTCTTAAATGTCTTACAGAACAAGGTTGTGTCCACTTTCCCTCTGGTATATTCCTTTTCTAGCAAAAAGTTACTTAGTCTTTCATACAAATCTCTGGGAGCTTGTTTCAGACCATAAAGTAACTTCTTTAGTTTGAAAACATATTATGGGTGTTTGGAATTTTCAAACCCAGGGGGTTGGTGAACAAATACCTCTTCATCAATGTAACCATTTAAGAATACGCTTTTGACACCCATTTGACATAGAGTGATGCCATTGTTTACAGCAAAAGAGATTAAGATTCTGATAGATTCTAACCTGGCGACTGGAGCAAAGGTTTCTGTATAGTCTATCCCCTCTTGATGACTATAACCTTTTGCAACCAGTCGTGCTTTGTTTCTGATGACTTCTCCTTGCTAATTCAGTTTGTTTTTGAACACCCACTTTGTTCCAATGACGTTGAATCCTTTTGGTTTGGGAACCAAATCCCATACGTCATTTTTGGTTAATTGGTTTAACTCCTCCTGCATTTCCAGAATCCAGTCGTTGTCCAGAAGAGCTTCATCAATTGTTGTTGGTTCAATTAGAGATACTAATCCCATGAGGGATTCTTCATAATTTTTGAACGTTGATCTTGTTCTGATTGGATCACCTTCTTTCCCAACATCTTATCTTCAGGGTGATCTATGCTGCTTCTGGATATCCTTTTCCGTAGTTGATCAATAGAAGGTGCTGGAATGCTTGTGACAATTCCTTCTGATGTTGTTGGAGAGTCTCTGTTGGGAACTTCTGATGAGTTTCCTTCAGCACTTGTGAATTCAACTTCTATATCTGCAAAAGATTCATTCTGCTTTGACTTTTAAGGGTCAAGCTTATCATCAAATCTAACACTGATTGACTCTTCAACAATCTGTGTTTTGTATTGTATATTATGTACCCTATTGAGCGTTCAGAGTATCCTAACATAATACACTTCTGTGCTTTAGAGTCAAACTTGTTCAGATGATCTTTAGTATTCAGAATAAAACATGTACATCCAAAAGGATGGAAATAAGAAATGTTGGGATTTTTGTTCTTCCACAATTCATATGGAGTCTTTTCCAGAATATGTCTTATAGATATTCTATTATGAATGTAACACGCTTTGTTAATTGCTTCTGCCCAGAAGATCTTAGCAATGTTAGTCTCATTGATCATGGTTCTGGCCATTTCTTGCAATGTTCTGTTCTTTCATTCTACAACTCCATTTTGTTGGGGAGTTCTAGGACAAGAGAAGTCATGCAACATGCCATTTTCATTGAAAAATATTTCAATGTTTTTTTTCAAACTCTCCACCATGATCACTTCTGACTTTGACAATTCTAAGATCCTTTTCATTCTGAACTTGGTTACAGAAAGAAACAAACAAACATAGAATATGACACTTTCTTGTATCTTAGGAACTTTACTCATGTCCATCTGCTATAGTCATATACGATCACTAACCCATACTTCTTGCCACTAACAGACGCATTTTTTAGTGGTCCAAATAAATCTATGTGCAGAAGTTCTAATGGCCTAGAGGTAGAAACAACATTCTTAGCTTTAAAAGCAGGTTTTGCAAATTTGCCTTTCCGACATGCTTCACACAGAGCATCTGAGCTGAACTTCAGATTAGTAAGTCCTCTGACCAGATTGAGTTTGTTAATCTGAGATATTCTTCTCATACTAACATGCCCCAATCTTTTGTTCCAGACCCATTGCTCGTTCTTAACAGAAAGAAGGCATTTTACATTCTGACTCTTTAGTTCAGAAAGTTTTATCTTATAAATGTTGTTTTTCCTCTTTCCATTAAACAAGATAGTTCCATCTTTCTGACTAGCTTTGCATGAATTTTGATAAAAGATTATATCATAATTGTTATCACTTAATTGACTTATGGATAACAGGTTATGCATCAATCCATCAACTAACAACACATTATTAATAGAAGGAAGGTTACCATTAGCTACTGTTCTAGAGCCAATGTTCTTCCCTCTTTGATTTCCTCCAAAGCCCACGTAACCTCCAGGTTTAAGTTCCAGGCTTTAGAACATATGCTTTCTTCCCGTCATGTGTCGAGAGCATCCATAGTCCAGGTACCATGACTGGTGTTTTAGCCTTGCTGCTAAAGATATCTTCTACATATATAATTTTATCCTTAGGTACCCATATCTTTTTGGGTCCTGATTTGTTAGTTTTTCCAAA
Source organism: Vicia faba (assembly GCA_948472305.1). Taxonomy (NCBI): domain Eukaryota; kingdom Viridiplantae; phylum Streptophyta; class Magnoliopsida; order Fabales; family Fabaceae; genus Vicia; species Vicia faba. The sequence goes on along the minus strand of OX451741.1, from coordinate 1,516,198,123 downwards.
ATTCTATTTGAATTTTGGTTTGGCAGAATAATCATTAGTAGTGTATTTCAGATCGTGTGTGTGCCCATAAGTGAAGTGAGATTTTAGTGATGTGAGTTTAATTACTAGGTCTATGACTTTCTTAGGTGGAGATACCTTACCTTGGTATCATATTCCTTTTCTTCCATTTCTGCTAACTCCATAGATCATTGAAGCCATCTTGCTTCAATCTATGTTTTTAGCCAGAAACTTCTGAAAGTTGCGATCATATTTTTTTATGATCTTATCAGCATTACTGGGAGCCTCTGAGATTATTTCCTTCTGAGAGTTTTGTAAGTCATTTTATAGTTTTGAAATTTTTTCTTTTAACTCAGAATTTTCTAATCTAAGACTCTCAGTTTCTTCAGAGTTAAACTATATCCTTTTTCAGGTTCTTGAATTTGACTCTGAGTTGTTGATACCTTTCCAGAATTTCACTTGGGCTTTCTCCTAGTTCAGCTTTGGTAAAATTAACATTAAAGTCAGGAAATACCTCTTCTGTGTCTGATTCTGAGTCTGACCCAGAAGCTTCGCTGTCTTCTGTCACATTTTCCATAAGAGCAATGTTGGCTCTTTCTTCATCTGACTCTGAGTCAGCGTCAGAAGCATCTGAATCTTCCCATGTTCCCATGAGGCTTTTCTTCTTCTCCTTGAAGAACTTATTTTTGGGCTTCTCCTTCTGAAGCCTTGGACAATCACTTTTGCAGTGCCCTTGTTCATTGCACTCATAATAAATGATGTCCCTATTGTTTGACTTTATGTGACCAGAAGAAGCTTCAGACCTTCTGTGTCCAGAGGAGGGCTCAGACTTTCTGTATCTAGAGGAGGATTCATTATGATTCCCTGATCTTTTGGAGTTTCTGAATTTTCTTTGCCTCTGCTTCCACAACTGATTGACCCTTCTAGAGAGAAGAGACAATTTGTCTTCTTCTGATGAGGATCCATCAGAGATTTCTACCATAGCTTGCAAAACCTCCGAATCAAATTTTTTGTTAGATTTTAATGCTAAAGGCTTACCTTTCTTCTGAGGCTCGTCATCTTCTAGCTCTATCTCTTGGCTTCTGAGGGAGATAACAAGTTCCTCCAGAGATATATTGTTGAGATCTTTTGCCAACTTAAGAGAAGTAACCATTGTCCTCCATTTCTTTGGTATACTTTTGATGATCTTCTTTACGTGATCAGCAGTAGAGTACCCTTTTTCAAGAACTCTCAGTCCAACAACTAGAATCTGGAATCTTGAAAACATTGCTTCTATTTATTCACTTTCTTCCATCTTGAAGGCTTCGTATTTCTGAATAAGCATAAGGGCCTTGGTTTCTTTAACTTGTATGTTGCCTTCATGCGTTATTCTCAGAGATTCAAACATATTTTTGGTTGTCTCTCTGTTTGAGATCTTCTCATACTCTGAATATGAGATGGCACTGAGAAGAATTGTTCTGGCCTTATGATGGTTTCTAAAGTCACGCTTTTGTTGGTCAGACATTCTTTTTTTATATATCTTCTGACCACTTTCATCCACTTGATGCATGTATCTATCAATTACTATATCCCATAAGTCATCATCATGAGCCAAAAAGAAGCTCTCAATTCTATCTTTCCATTAGTCAAAATTTTCTCCATCAAATACTGGAGGCTTGCCGCTGATTTTGTCCTTATCATCATGATAGCCATTGCTGATGTTTTGGCTTGGTCCCACCATAGTGTATTTCTAAATCTTGGATCTTGTACTGACACGGTTAAGTGTATGAACTCAGAACCAGGCTCTCTGATACAAATTGAAGAAGTGAAAAACACAAGAAGGGGGGGGGGGGGGGGTGAACTGAAACTTAAAACTCAAAAGCAATAGACACGATCATTTTTATCCTGGTTCGCTTAATCTCAAACTACTCCAGTCCACCCTCCAAGGTGAATTCGCCTCTCTCCAATGAAGACTAAATTCATTAATCAAATTGATTATAATTCTACTTCGACAACTGCCAAAGTCTTCTTGAGTACAACCACAATCCGGTTTATCTCAAGGAAATTCACTTAATCAAAAGAAAAGGTTCATTGTGTACTATTTGTTTTTCATTACAAAACCTGTATCACTATTGTGATGTATTACACAAAATTTGGAGTATAGTATGTGTTGTACCCCAAAATTTGCCCTCCCATTTCTCATTGATTTCTCATCACTAAGCCCTTGGAGATCAAGATCCAGTTAGGGTTTCATCTGCTCAAGACTTCTCCTTGCACTGTTGACCCAAATTAGGGTTTGTGTTTGCACAAAGATGTTTTGACATAAAATGCCTAAGATGACTTTCTTGCTTCATATTGGACTCCCAAGTTTATCCTCATCAAGTTTCAAGTCTTGATTCCAAGTTTTGCCCAGTCAATTGGACAATTGACCTAGAAATCAGCTGTATTGGGGAAAAAGTCAACTGTGGCCAATTGACAGTCAAATCTCATGAAAATTGACCCACATCAACATTATGAACTCATATGAACCATTTGATCAAGTTTGGATCACAATTCCACAAGAAATTTGATCAAATCACCAAAAGGGCAAAATGGTCATTTTTAGGGTTTTGACTGCACAAAGGCAATTTTTGACTGTTTGACCTAACCAATGGCAAACCAAGCTCATATATGGACTCAAAGACCCCATGGAATTATCTTGACATGTTAAACAAACTCAAAAGATCCCAAGTACACAAGATTGACAATTGAATTTCACAGTCAATTGATCAATTTTGACTGTATACTGAAAAGACAAACTTTGACTTTTTGGTCAAAATCAAGAGTCAAGATTCATTTTTCATCAAAACATGCCAAATCATGAAACTTGTTCACCAAGAAATCACAAAATGCAAATTAGGGTTAGAAATTTGAATTTTTCATAACTTAGAATTTTTCTAAGTTATAAAAAACCCTAATTTTTTTCCAACTTTGCCCCACTTTTTCACCAAGATCCATTTGGATTCAAACAAAAGTCAAAACATGAAAGTTGTAGCTTGTTGCATAATCTACAACTTTGATTCACAAAATTTTCCCATTTGAGGCTTGTATCTCAAGTTACAAATTTTTGAATAAGGGCACTAAACCATTCTTAACTTAGTGAATTTTTGACCTATTTTGACAAGGTTTTCTACCCCACTTCAAGGCCATTTTCCATACACTTCCACTTGGAATTTCAATTTTCATTTCAAAGAAGGATTGTAGTACACATTCCAAGCTTTCCAAAATGTCCAAGAACTCATCAAACAACCTCATTACTTGAGAGATTCGAATTTCACAATTTGGCAAAAACTCACTTTTGAATTGGCCATTTTTCATGTTCATAGTTTGTGCAAACTTCTCAAAACCAGCATGCCCTTGATTACAGGTCCTAAAACCATCCAACACTCAATAATTTAATGCATGTTCATTGTGCTAAGACCTTGTTTCATGAGCTAAAGCATTGTATGTTGGATTAATCCCAAATTGGAAAAAGCATTATATCCATTTTTGCAAAAGTTTCACTTTATGTCATGATGCAAATCCACAAGTACAAACCAAATCCAATTGGCACAAGATTATGGACAAATCACTCTGATCAGGGAGAGATTATGCAGCTCATTAGAGGTCCCCTACTTGCCTAAAGCACCAAGTTGGTTTTGTTTGCTTAAGTGTGAAGAAAAGTACCATAACTTACAACAACTCTCATATCAGCTTAGGGACACTGAGACAAACTGATCAAACACATTCCAAACATCTCAACCAAGATTTTGCACGACCTTAGCACCTCTCAAACACTCCCATTGCCATAATCACTCTCAAACTGCAAAAACAGGGCAAGGCATGCAGTTTGAGTGCCATCTTTCATTTCCCTCAAACTCTCTTGCCCAAACCAGTTCACATACATTCCCTAACACCTATGCAAGCTAACCAAAAGCAAAAACACGACCTGTAATCCCTCTAACCACTTCCACCATTTTCAGTTTCTTGTTTTGCAGGTGAAGTGTTTTAGCACGATTCAGAAACTTTCAAGACAAAGTAAACATTGGAATAGCATCCCTGAACCTCAAGAAAGCTTTTCCAATCATCACCTTGCACTGAAAGATCCCTCATTTCCAGATAGAACTTCAGCTGAACAGGTATCATGGTGAACTCGTATCTCTCTTATTAGACATCATTAGCTTTAAGTTTGTGAATAAACAATGTTCTACTCATGCCACTGAACATGTACATGTTTTTACTTTTCATTTATTTTGCTTGAGCTGTGAGAATTCGAGGTTTAAAAATGGCAGAAAATCTAGGTTAGAATTTGGGGGAGAAGAAATTCTCCCTCATCTTAGAGAGTTAGGACAAGTTCTGCATATGGTTGGATTCGTCTCTTGATGCTGAACATTTTTCATGTTATGAGTTTTTATTAATAAGCCAGGAATCAGGAGTTAGAAGATCAAGAACAGGGCGCGCGTTTTTGAATGTTTTTGGCTGAAGGTTGAAGACAATGTCTTCCTGGGCTGGGCCTGAGCTATTTTCCTTTTCACACCACCCTTTTTGGTTTTACACCCCTGAGCCCATTTGTTTCATTTCTAATGATTTTTGACTTTTTCTTTTTTTAGTTGACTCATTTATTTTTTCTCAGCATATTAAAAATTTAAAAATATTTTTTTCTCATCATTTTGATTTTATTAGGTATTTGTTTGATTTTTCTTTTGGTTTGTACATAAATAAATAAATATACACTCTTTTGTTTAAAATAATAAAACAGTACCAATATACTTTTACACATTCTTATTTTATTTTTACGTCCTGAAAATATTTTATAGAAAATTACTTTTTGTATTTAAATATTAAATATTATTAATTAATACATATAATACATATTTTGTAAATAATATAAATATATAGGTATATATTAATATACTTAGGATAAAAATACCAAAAAATGTACATATTTTATTTTTTAATATTTAATACTAAAAAATACCTTTTTTACAAATATACTATATTTTATTTTATTTTTGTATGTAAATAATAATTATTATATGAATTAATTGATTAATATCCCTTTTTGATTAAAAAATTAGGGTTTTACCCTAAATATGAAAATACTCCAAAAATAATACCTTTTTATTTTCTTTTTTATTTTACATAAATAATACTTTTTTCATACACATAAAAATTCTATTTGCATTTTGCATATTTATTTTAATTTCCATTTAATTATACAATTATTTGTCTTGTAAATATTCAAAGAAAATGATGTAATAGTTAGGTTTAAATTCTTGTCTAAATATACCCCATTTGAAACATTGTACCCCCCTCCCCATATTATTGTGTTGTAATAGCGTAGGAATTTAAATTTCGCACTTTAAATGCTTTCTAAACATACTATGCTAGAACTAGGGTTTGCATGCGAACAAAATGAACAAAAAATAGTTTGACCTAATACAAGACAAAAAAGCATGAAAATGGACAACACATTTCACACTTGCACCCCTAGGGTATTCCACTTTGTTGCCTTCAAATAATTGGGCCATATTGCATGTTGAATTTCTTTGGGTAAAACAAACAATCAAAATGATCATAGTCCCTCAAAATGTTGCCTAAATGAATGATCAAGTCTCTTTTAAGGAAAAATTACCCAAAGACATTTAACACTATTGCAATTATGGTCTAAACGATGACCCGCACCCGTCCCTTTCACCTCCTAAGACAAGATTGCCCACCAAATGCAATGGTGGAACAAAATTGTCAAAAGGTATAAAACATAACAAAAATCTTTGAGAAAACTTTAGGGTAGATAAACTCTCAAGTACTTGTCAATTTGCAAAGAAAACACTTTCCTATTTTTAAAACCCACTTCACAAACACTTTCAAAATCAATTTTCAAAAACCTTGGAACATCTTTTTAAAAGACAAAACACCTTTTGTAAAACATTCGAGTAAAGAATTGTTACAAGGGTAGCCTATACAAGGCATCTTTTCAAAACATTTTCAAAACCACACATCAAGCACCATTTCAAACAATTGAAAACCAAGGCAAGTTGATCTAAGCAAGTACCTAAGAGCCCATGGATAACCATGGATAGAAAGGGTGATAATACCTTCCCTTTCTATAATCTACTCCCCGAACCCAAGAAAAATCTCAAAGGTTTTTTCTGTGCTTTTTAAACCTTTCCTTAGGATAAAATAAAAAGTCGGTGGCGACTCTTGCTCAATCGAAACATTTGCGAAAACAAACGCAAAACCATAGTCAGTTCTCCCACCGTATCACAGAACTGGCGACTCTGCTGGGGATAAATTTTTAAAGTGGAGTAACCTTAGGGCTTAAATCACCCTCTTGCATGACTAATTGTTTGATTTGCTTGCTTTATACTTTGGCTCTATTGTTTGGGTTTGCAATCCTCCACCCGGATTTTGGGAAACATTCATAGATAGCAATACGTTGTGGAAACTGTGCGGGGTATACCGACACGGTCTAAGCAATAGCTATATTAGTGTGACATATTTGTGAGTACCGGTAACCCTTGAGTTCAATCAAGGAGAGTACGGGGCCGCTGAGTGATGTCACTAAGCACTAATGACCTAGAACCTTACTTGACCATCTTGGCCTTTTACTAGGGGTAGTGAGATGACCGGCTTTGGTGCAGTCCGAAGTTGGTAGATACTCGATACTACACTCATTGAGGGTTGTTTTCTTGGAATATTTTGGTCGCTAGTTAAGTGGCTAAACCAAAACAATGAACATTGAAAACAATCCAGTGATATTGAGCTCCTTAGAACCCGGTTACTATCTATAGGACAGGTTTTTAAGCCAACTACACTCAAGAGGGTACTTACCTATGAAACCCCATGCAAGCCTGAAACTAGGGTTTGGTGTGATTTGCTTGTACATATGTTTTGTGCATACATCATAAACATCATGAAGCATCATATGCATTTACTAACCATTTCAAGGGTTTGGATCTTCATCTTTGTTCCTGTTTTGTAGATCATGGAAATTCCTCGCAGAAATACCATTCAAGTCAACCTTGTGAGAATCTCTCCTCAACTCAAAGAGCTCACCTCAAGAATTCCGGAAAATTCATCCTTCAGTGAAAGACATGGTAGACTGCTCAGCTTAGTCAACACCAACATTGAAGAAGACATGATGAAAGTGTTATTCCAGTTCTTTGACCCTCTTCACCACTGTTTCACCTTCCTTGATTATCAGTTGGTACCCACTTTGGAGGAGTTCTCTCAACTCCTAAGAATCCCTATCCTTAATCAACTACCCTTCAACGGTACGGAAAAGGAACCAAAGCCGGAAGATGTTGCTCGAGCATTACATCTACAACCATCCGACATCAAGGGGCATTGGGAAACCAGAAGCGGCGTCAAGGGATTCTTAGCAAAATTCTTTTTTGAAAAGGCACAAGAATGTTGGAATTCATTGGACCTACAAGCCTTTGAAGAAATTGTGGCACTCCTTATCTATGGGTTGGTCTTGTTCCCAAATCCTGACCAATTGGTAGATGTCAGCGCCGTCAAAATCTTTTTGTCCAGAAATCCAATACCGACATTGCTTGGGGACATCCTTCACTCATTTTACACACGAACAATGAGAAAGAGGGGTGTTCTCATGTGCTGTACTCCTGTCCTTGCAAGGTGGTTTATTTCGCACCTTCCACAATCTGTCTTGAAGAATGACCAAGGCTCAAGGTGGTCCCAACGGTTGATGACTCTTACTCATTCTGATGTGCATTGGTGTTCTCGGTCCAGAGAAAATGTCATCATCGTCGATCGTTGCGGAGAATTTCCTAATGTTCCTTTAATTGGAATTAGGGGAGGCATCACCTACAACCCTTGCCTAGCTTTGAGGCAATTTGGATATGCACGGAGGGATGGCCCTCATGATATGTTGATTCCTAGCCTAGTTTTTGACTTCGACAACGATGCGCAAGGACTTCGCCAAAGATTCATCAGAGCTTGGGGAAAACTCAACAAGGTTGATAGCAAGACTCTAGGACACAAGAACTCCATCCCTCTTGAGCCCTATCTCAAGTGGGTACGAGCCCGAGCCCAAAGTCTAATGATGCCTTATCCTCATGTACTCCCAGTGATTAAAGAGCCCGTCAATGAAGGAGAGGTTCCCTACACCATCCTTCATCCAGACATGCCTACATCGTGGGAGGAAATGCAGAAAAGTTGGATTCAGCTCAAGGAGGAACGGAATACTTTTGAAGCTAGCTACTACGCCAGTGAAAAGAAGGTTCTAGAGCTTACTCGCCGACTCCACGAGCAAGAGGCCCTCAACACTTACATCGCACCAAAGAGGATGCGCAATGTCTTTCTGCCTTAAGAAGTTTATTTTGTAATATTTGGCCCATGGGGCATTTATGTACTAACAAATTTCTTCTTATTAATATGACGTGCGTTCTTCTTTGTCTGAAACAATTTTGAATGTTCTAGATCCTTGAATGCATTGCATACATCAGCATACCATTCATCATGTGCATAAGCAGGTCTCACTCCAGGTTTCCTTATCTGTCTGCTGTTTATTTCAGTAGGATGGATCTCGAGCAAACAGTCAAAGACTTACAAGCTCAGAATGCACAATTCCAGCAACTCCTGATGACCTTGGCTAAGGGTCAGGAGGATATCAAGACTCAATTGGGGAATAAGGACCCAGTGAAGAAGAAGAAAAAGAGGATCGGGGTGGCTACTTTGGGGAGAAGATTTGACGGAGAAGCTCGGAGAGTACTTGAATTTCCTCCGACTTCTGATGAAGGGACTAGTAAAAGAGATGGAGTTGCGGTACCTTCCAAGTCTGATGTGGAGGAAGAAGAGGTTGAAGAGGATGAAGATTATTCTGACCAGCAATATCCTACAGCTGATGATAAATACAAAGGTTTAGAAGATAGATTGGCTGCCATGGAATTACAAAGAGTACCAGGTTTGGATTTTGAAGACTTGGGTCTGGTTGCCGGGATTGTGATTCCCCCAAAATTCAAAGTGCCAGTGTTTGTAAGGTATGATGGGCTGTCCTGCCCCAAAATGCATCTCAGGTCCTACGTGAGAAAGATTCAGCCCTATACAGCAGATAAAAACCTCTGGATTCATTTCTTTCAAGACAGCCTGTCAGGAGCTCAGTTGGAGTGGTTTTATCAGCTAGAAGGAACCAGTGTCAGAAATTGGGAAGATTTGGCCACCGCTTTCTACAAACAATACCAGTATAATTCTGATCTTGCTCCTACTCGTACCCAACTTCAGGGTATGTCACTAGGAACAAGTGAGGGATTCAAAGAATATTCACAAAAATGGAGGGATTTGGCTGGCAGGGTGCAGCCTCCTTTAACCGATCGTGAGCTCGTTGATATGTTTCTTGGGACCCTATCTGGGCCATTTTTCAATCATCTAATTGGTAACTCTTCCGTGGGGTTTACCGATCTGATCTTAACGGGCAAAAGAATAGAAGCTGGCATCAAGTCAGGAAAGATTCAGAAGGGTGTTGCTGCAAGTGTTGAGAAGAAACCTTTTAAGAAGGAGACAGCTATGGTATATTCTCAGAGAAGAGCAGGGAAGATGGAGCGTCGGCCGACCGTGGGGGCCGTAATGATTCAAAACACTCCGAGTGAGCAGCCTCGCTATAACCAGTCCAGACCAAATCAGCAACGGGTGGAACAGCCACAACGGCAGTTCACCCGTATTAATATGACTCCAGCGCAAGTGCTTCCCCATCTATTGAAGTTGAATCTTGCCACCATCAAGGAGGCGCCAAAGAATGTGAATACGTCCTCTCCGCATTATCATGCCAATGCTAAATGCGCCTACCATTCAGAAAGTGTTGGACACGACACCAATGATTGTTGGGCACTCAAGCATAAAATCCAAGACCTGATAGAGGCTAAGGAGGTAGAGTTTGACGCTCCAGAGAAGCCTAATGTGATATCTGCACCCATGCCGAAGCACGGTCGAAATGTCAATTCCATTGAAGAAGATTTGTATGTCGCTGATGTCAGTGATCTGACCACTCCACTGCTAACCATTAAGTTGAATTTGTTAAGGGCCGGGATCTTCCCGGGATGTAAAGAAGATTGCTATTGTTGCTACTCTCTGCCGTTCGATTGTCCGCTATTGAAGAAAGGAATCCAAGGCCTTATGGATAGTCGACAAATTTTGTTCGAAAAAGTTTCTGCTGTTCCAGTTCGTACTGAAGATGTCTCAATCATAACCATTCACGCCAATCTTTCCAAGGCCGTCAAAAAGCCTGTTAAGATTACACCAGCTGCAAAATTTATTCCTTTGAAGATAACAATGCCAGGGCCTGTTCCCTATGTTTCTGAGAAGTCGATACCTTAGAACTATGGCGGTGACATCTACTACCATGGTATCAAGCAAGTCGAAATAGTTGAAGAAAATTCGGATGATGAAGAAGCCAGCATTAGTAACATTGCGGGCACTAGCAAAATCACCAGGAGCGGGAGAATATTTTCTCCAGAGATTGCCCCTCCAAGAGCAGTCTTTGGACCCTCACCAGCTGACGAAGTCATCCCTGCACCAATAAAACTCTCTGCTAGAACTCCTTTGATTGAAGAAGTTGTTGTTCCTAGTGCTGTCTCTCCTACCATTGCTGATAAAGGAAAGGGAATACAAGATGAGCCCGTCAGGACGAGGGCTCAACCCTTAGTGATCCCGGAAACCTCCAAGAAGGAAATGGACGAGATTTTGAGGATAATCAAGAGAAGTGATTACGATGTGGTGGAACAACTGGGGCAAACCCCCTCCAAGATCTCCATGCTGGCACTATTACTTTGCTCAGAAGCGCACGCTAAAGCTTTGATTAAGTTTCTGAAGGCAGCTCATGTGCCCCAGGAAACTTCTGCGGATCAATTTCAGAATTGCGTGGCTAGCCTGACTGCGGACAATGGACTAGGTTTTTCTGATGCAGACCTAACCCCTAAAGGCAGGAACCACAATGATGCTTTGCATATTTCAATCGAGTGTCGCGGAACCACCCTTGCACATGTTTTGGTTGATATCGGTTCGTCGCTGAATGTTTTGCCTAAGAAGGCCTTGGATCGACTAGATTGTGAAGGGTTGGAATTAAAGCCGAGTGATATTGTTGTCAGAGCTTTCGATGGTTCGAAGAGAATGGTCCACGGAGAAGTTGAAATTCCCATCAAGATAGGTACCGAGGTGTTTAAATCCACTTTCTACGTGATGGACATCCGTCCATCATACTCTTGCCTGCTGGGTAGACCTTGGATACACCATGCTGGGGCGGTCACCTCCTCCTTACATTAGATGTTGAAGTATCCTGTCAAGGGAAAGATCATCATTGTCCATGGCGAAGAAGAGTACATGATTAGCCACTTAAATTCTTTCCGGTATGTGGAGGTTGAAGGAGAGTTCATTGAGACACCGTTTCAACATTTCGAAGAAGTCCTTCCTGAAATAGCAGTAGCGAAGTTGACAGCTGAGGCACCAAGACAGATGGCCAGGATGGCATCTCTGGAGGATGCAAGGGCCGTAGTAAAAGAAGGGAAGAATTCAGCATGGGGGCAATTACCTGACATTCCGCATAAGACTGACAAGTTTGGATTAGGGTTCACAGCCGCCGGCCAGAAAGCTATGCGCCGTGCGAAGATTGAAAGGGCGCCAGTCAAAATATCTCCCTACGGAATCAAAGATTTGGAAGATGAGGACAAAGAGAGCAACATTGAAGAGTGGATTTATCCAACTGTCAAAGGAGGATTGAGCAATTGGGAGGCTAAGGACTTTGTCCCCATCACTTTTATTCACCAGTAATTTACCTGTTAAACATTTCCTATTTGGTCTGTAATATTTACTTTCAAACAATCCGTACACTATCTTTTCACCTCCTGCCTTGCCTGGGGCATGTAGGTCCACTTGTAAGGGTTTTGATTATTTTTCATATTCATATGCCATGTTTAATGATTCATTGGACGTTTTTCATTTGATAAGCTGCTTATGTTCATTTTCTTTCCTATTGCATTTTTTTTTTAAGGATGGTTATCCCTTACACACACCCACACTCACCAACGCAGGTACCCATCCACTCCGGATTCCATGGGTGACTATTCTGCTATATCTTTCAATAACTCTGAAGATCTGGTCAATCTAGCCGAGTATGAAGATGACGAAGATTGTGAAGTACCCGGAGAACTAGCCAGACTTCTGCAACAAGAGGAAAGGGCCATCTTACCGCATGAAGAGCCATTGGAAACTGTTAACTTGGGAACCGAGGAGGATCGGAAGGAGGTGCAAGTGGGTGCCAATCTGGAACCAAAAGTCAAGGAGCGCTTGGTACAGTTGTTGAATGAGTATGTTGAAATCTTCGCTTGGTCCTATGAAGACATGCCAGGTCTGGACACAGACATCGTGGTTCACCGTCTCCCCACAAGAGAAGACTATCCACCAATCAAGCAAAAAGTTCGCCGAATGAGGCCTGACATGTCTGAAAAGATCAAGGCAGAAGTAATGAAACAATTTGATGCTGGCTTTCTGGCTGTTACGTCCTATCCTCAATGGGTCGCTAACATCGTGCCAGTACCGAAGAAAGATGGCAAAGTCAGAATGTGTGTGGACTACCGGGATTTGAATAGGTCCAGCCCTAAAGATGATTTCCCGCTACCTCATATTGACATCTTGATCGACAATACAGCTCAGCATAAAGTGTTTTCCTTCATGGACGGATTCTCGGGCTACAATCAAATCAAAATGGCTCCCGAGGATATGGAGAAAACAACTTTTGTCACACAGTGGGGCACTTTGTGTTACAAGGTGATGCCGTTCGGGTTGAAGAACGCAGGGGCAACTTATCAACGCGCCATGGTGGCTTTATTTCATGATATGATACATCATGAGATTGAAGTTTACATAGACGATATGATAGCTCGGTCACAAACAGAGGAAGAGCACCTGGAACATCTAGAAAAGTTGTTTACCAGATTGAAAGAATACAAACTCAGGCTGAATCCAAGTAAATGCACTTTTGGAGTTAGGTCTGGTAAACTCCTGGGATTCATTGTAAGCAACAAAGGCATTGAAGTCGATCCGGCAAAAGTAAAAGCAATACAAGAGATGCCTGCTCCCCGTACTGAAAAGGAGGTTAGAGGATTCTTGGGGCGCGTAAACTATATTGCCAGATTCATCTCACATCTGACTTCTACCTGTGAGCCAATTTTCAAACTCTTGAAAAAGGATCAGGTAGTGGAGTGGAACGACAATTGTCAAGCTGCTTTTGATAGAATCAAGGAGTATTTGATAGAACCTCCCATTCTGATGCCACCCGTCGAAGGAAGACCATTGATCATGTACTTGACCGTCTTGGATAACTCAATGGGGTGTGTTTTGGGCCAGCATGACGAGTCTGGTCGAAAAGAGCATGCTATTTATTACCTAAGCAAAAAGTTTACCGACTGTGAGACTCGCTACTCACTGCTCGAGAAAACTTGCTGCGCTTTGGTATGGGCTGCTCGCCGACTAAGACAGTATATGCTGACTCATACTACCTTGTTGATATCCAAAATGGACCCTATCAAGTATATCTTCGAAAAGCCCGCTTTATCTGGAAGGATAGCTAGATGGCAAATGATCTTAACCGAGTATGACATCCAGTACACCACCCAAAAAGCTATAAAAGGGAGTGTATTAGCTGACCATCTGGCTCATCAGGCTATCGAAGATTATCAGCCCATGAGATTTGACTTCCCAGACGAGGACATCATGAATTTGGACAACGTTGAAGGTGACGGACCGTATGATGGACCCAAAAAGGGATCCCGATGGACCCTGTACTTTGATGGTGCTTCAAATGCACTTGGAAATGGTATCGGCGCAGTACTCATTTCTCCGGAAGGTCGTCACACGCCTTTCACGGCCCGACTTTGCTTCAGCTGCACAAACAACATGGCTGAGTATGAAGCTTGCATCTTTGGTCTCAAGGCTGCTATAGACTTAGGGATCAAATCTTTGATCGTATTTGGGGACTCGGCTTTGGTTATCAGTCAAATCAAAGGAGACTGGGATACCAAGCATCCTAATCTTATCCCATACAAAGAACATGTCCTGACATTTTTGCCTCATTTCGAGCAAATTACCTTCGAGCATTTCCCGCGAGAAGAGAATCAGCTAGCAGATGCTCTAGCCACAATGTCCTCCATGTTTAAAATCAACTGGGATAACGAGGCTCCCCAAATCACCATCGAGCGAATGGATGAACCCGCGCATTGTCACGAGATTAATACCGAAGAAGTAATGGAACAACCTTGGTTTCATGAAATCAAAAGGTATCTCGAGACTAGAGATTATCCTGAAGGAGCTTCAGTGAATGACAAGAAGTTCTTAAGGAAATTTGCTGAGCAACGGCATCCTTTACAAACGAAGTCATGATTGTGTATTACTCCGATGTGTGGACAAAGCTGAAGCAGAGTTGATCATGACTGATGTACACAGCGGCACATTTGGCACTCACTTGAGCGGGCATACAATGGCTAAGAAGATCCTGAGGGCAGGCTATTACTGGTCTACCATGGAAGCTGACTGCCACAAACATTCCTGTACTTGCCAAAAGTGTCAAGTCTATGCTGACAAAGTTCATATCCCTCTGGTTCCTCTCAACGTCCTGACTGCTCCGTGGCCCTTTGCAATGTGGGGAATTGATATGATTGGAGAGATCAAGCCCACAGCTTCCAACGGACATCGCTTCATCCCGGTTGCCATTGACTACTTCACTAAATGGGTCGAAGCAGCTTCCTTCGCCTCTGTCACCAAAAATGTGGTTGCCCGCTTTATCAAGCAAAATCTCATATGTCGGTATGGTGTTCCAGACAGGATCATCACGTACAACGGTACAAATCTGAATAACACAATGATCACTGCATTGTGCGAACAGTTCAAGATTTATCATCACAATTCATCTCCCTATCGGCTGAAGATGAACGGTGCTGTTGAAGCTGCGAACAAAAACATTAAAAAGATCATTCAGAAAATGACAGTCACTTACAAAGACTGGCATGAGATGTTACCGTTTGCTCTACATGGATACCGTACGACGGTACGTACTTCAACTGGGGCAACCCCATTTTCCTTGGTTTATGGCATGGAAGCTGTTTTGCCTATGGAAGTCCAGATCCCTTCTCTAAGGATTATGAAGGATGCAGGTTTGAATGAAGATGATTGGATGCAGACCCGACTTGATCAACTCAATCTGATCGACGAGAAGCGACTTGCTGCTATATGCCATGGTCAAACGTATCAAAAGCGGATGATCAAGGCCTTCAATAAGAAAGTCAGACGTCAAGTGTATCAAGTCGGAGATCTCGTAATCAAGCGGATTATCTTGCCGCAAAGTGATCCCAGGGGCAAATGGACTCCTACATATGAAGGACCATTTGTGATCAAGAGCATATTTTTTGGTGGTGCAATGAAAGTCGGACATTATTAATAGAAGGAAGGTTACCATTAGCTACTGTTCTAGAGCCAATGATCTTCCCTCTTTGATTTCCTCCAAAGCCCACGTAACCTCCAGGTTTAAGTTCCAGGCTTTAGAACATATGCTTTCTTCCCGTCATGTGTCGAGAGCATCCATAGTCCAGGTACCATGACTGGTGTTTTAGCCTTGCTGCTAAAGATATCTTCTACATATATAATTTTATCCTTAGGTACCCATATCTTTTTGGGTCCTGATTTGTTAGTTTTTCCAAAATTCTATTTTAATTTTGGTTTGGCAGAATAATCATTAGTAGTGTATTTCAGATCGTGTGTGTGCCCATAAGTGAAGTGAGATTTTAGTGATGTGAGTTTAATTACTAGGTCTATGACTTTCTTAGGTGGAGATACCTTACCTTGGTATCATATTCCTTTTCTTCCATTTCTGCTAACTCCATAGATCATTGAAGCCATCTTGCTTCAATCTATGTTTTTAGCCAGAAACTTCTGAAAGTTGCGATCATATTTCTTTATGATCTTATCAGCATTACTGGGAGCCTCTGAGATTATTTCCTTCTGAGAGTTTTGTAAGTAATTTTATAGTTTTGAAATTTTTTCTTTTAACTCAGAATTTTCTAATCTAAGACTCTCAGTTTCTTCAGAGTTAAACTATATCCTTTTTCAGGTTCTTGAATTTGACTCTGAGTTGTTGATACCTTTCCAGAATTTCACTTGGGCTTTCTCCTAGTTCAGCTTTGGTAAAATTAACATTAAAGTCAGGAAATACCTCTTCTGTGTCTGATTCTGAGTCTGACCCAGAAGCTTCGCTGTCTTCTGTCACATTTTCCATAAGAGCAATGTTGGCTCTTTCTTCATCTGACTCTGAGTCAGCGTCAGAAGCATCTGAATCTTCCCATGTTCCCATGAGGCTTTTCTTCTTCTCCTTGAAGAACTTATTTTTGGGCTTCTCCTTCTGAAGCCTTGGACAATCACTTTTGAAGTGCCCTTGTTCATTGCACTCATAATAAATGATGTCCCTATTGTTTGACTTTATGTGACCAGAAAAAGCTTCAGACCTTCTGTGTCCAGAGGAGGGCTCAGACTTTCTGTATCTAGAGGAGGATTCATTATGATTCCATGATCTTCTGGAGTTTCTGAATTTTCTTTGCCTCTGCTTCCACAACTGATTGACCCTTCTAGAGAGAAGAGACAATTTGTCTTCTTCTGATGAGGATCCATCAGAGATTTCTACCATAGCTTGCAAAACCTCCGAATCAAATTTTTTGTTATATTTTAATGCTAAAGGCTTACCTTTCTTTTGAGGCTCGTCATCTTCTAGCTCTATCTCTTGGCTTCTGAGGGAGATAACAAGTTCCTCCAGAGATATATTGTTGAGATCTTTTGCCAACTTAAGAGAAGTAACCATTGTCCTCCATTTCTTTGGTATACTTTTGATGATCTTCTTTACGTGATCAGCAGTAGAGTACCCTTTTTCAAGAACTCTCAGTCCAACAACTAGAATCTGGAATCTTGAAAACATTGCTTCTATTTATTCACTTTCTTCCATCTTGAAGGCTTCGTATTTCTGAATAAGCATAAGGGCCTTGGTTTCTTTAACTTGTATGTTGCCTTCATGCGTTATTCTCAGAGAGTCAAACATATTTTTGGTTGTCTCTCTGTTTGAGATCTTCTCATACTCTGAATATGAGATGGCACTGAGAAGAATTGTTCTGGCCTTATGATGGTTTCTAAAGTCACGCTTTTGTTGGTCAGACATTCTTTTTTTATCTATCTTCTGACCACTTTCATCCACTTGATGCATGTATCCATCAATTACTATATCCCATAAGTCATCATCATGAGCCAAAAAGAAGCTCTCAATTCTATCTTTCCATTAGTCAAAATTTTCTCCATCAAATACTGGAGGTTTGCCGCTGATTTTGTCCTTATCATCATGATAGCCATTGCTGATGTTTTGGCTTGGTCCTGAAGTGGTGAAAAACACAAGGGGGGGTTGAATTGTAAAACTGAAATCTAAAGCAATGAACACGATATTATTATCCTGGTTCGTTTGATCTCAAACTACTCCAGTCCACCCGTCAAGGTGATTTCGCCTCTCTCCAACGAGGTCTTAATCCACTATATTCAACTGAATATTACAGACTGCTTTAACAACTGCTAAAGCCTTCTTGATTCAAACCACAACCCGGTTTGTCAAGGTAACACTTTCTTACAAAGAGATGAAACTATGTGTGTGGATGTTTTCTACAAAACTTTATCACAACTGTGATGTATACACAAATTGAAGCTTAGAAACTAGATTGCTAAACAGTAATGGGGTATCAGAGTATGTGGTTTAGCAAAACTGGTAGAACGAAGATTATGGTTTAGCTTTTGTGCGTGTAGAGATTTGGAGAGCATTAGCCATTTCAATCTTCAAAGCCTTGTTTATATAGCACTGAGATGATGAACGTTGGATGCAATATTCTTGATTAAATGCTAATAACAAGCTTTCCTTATTGAGCAGATCTTGTCTGGAATGAGGCCGTTGGAATTAATTAGCTTTCAATGCACAGTACCGTTGCTTACTTAACGCAAGTTCTGGCTTGGCTCATTCTGACTCTGCTTCGCTGCTGATGAACTATTGTGTTTCTATATCAGAGTGTTGAGCGCAGTCTTGTTCATCAGGCTTCAGCATGTACGTAAGTTGATCATATGATTTTGACGTTCTGATGTAGCAACTTCTGATGCTGGTGTCTGAAATCAAGTTCTGATGCTGAATAGATGTGATCTTGCTTATATCAATCAGAGTATCTGCAAGTCAGAACATAATAATTTTAGGCAACAGATAGTTCATTCATGAAACTTATAAATACTATATCTTTTTCACTTTGTTATCATCAAAACTCAAATATAGGGTAGTAGATTCAAACTTTGTTCTAACAATCTCCCCCTTTTTGATGATGACAAAAACTAGATATTTTAAATGAAAAATAACGTGAAAAAGGTATCTAGAAAATGTATCAGAGTAAGAAGTACGGAGAAGTCAGAGTTAAGAGATACTCCCCCTGAGTTGATTACTTCCCTTTGATTATACGTGTTCTTCAGGATCAGATCTTTTTCTTTCTTTGAACATCAGATTATCAGAGTCTTTGACTTATCAGAAGCTTTATGTCAGAGCAGAGCTTCAGAGCTTTTCTTGTCAGAGCTTTGCTTTGGATCAGAACTTCATATTGATCAGAGCAACTTAATATTGATCAGAGCTTCTAGTCTTCAGAGTGTCCAGGAGCTTCCTTGTGCCTGTAGACTTTAAACAAAACAGAAAAAACATTTCAAGTAATAGAGTTAGAATGTTTGAGAGTTTCTGTCTAGTTAGCCGTTATTGATTTAAATATCATTCTTGTTCTCCCCCTTTTTGTCAGCAATCAAAAAGTGTTGGTGAGGTGCTAAAATAATTAAGATCAGAAAAACTAATCATATTAATAGTTCAGAATCAAAACAAGAAAATATTACAAAACATAAGCAGACAGTACATCAGAAAATCAAGAAAACATGAAAAAGGTCATGCATGAAAAAAGATTTAAGGTTGAGGAGGCAAGCGTGTGAAAAGGCTCTCCAGCATGGCTTGAATCTTTTCAGAAGTCTCATTTTGCTTGTGCACCATGCTGACAACAGTGTCAATCTTGCTGTCCTGCACATCCATTCTCTCTTTCATCTTCTGATCGTTTTCATCCATCCGTTGTTGTAGACGCATGTCATTCAGCCTTAGTTCTTCCAGAGTCTGCCTGTCCAAGGCAGCTTGAGAAGCATCAGAAGCAGGAAGCTTCTGAGAACTTTCAGCGACATCCTCTGCTTGATTTTCTTCAGCCTGAATGGTCTTGTCTTCTTCTGATGGAATGGTCTTGTCCTGTACCTTTGCAGCTTGCTGTTTCTCAGACCAAGGTTCACTGTCCAGAGGGAGCACGTCCTCTTTCAGAAGCATACTTCCAACTTCATTCAGAAGCTTGCTGAAATTTTATTGTGCCTGCTCATAGTTGATATCCTGCAACTTGAGGGCTTCAGCACGTACCCAAAGTCTGAACTGTGACCAGAGCTGATCAGAAGCAGCTGGGTCAATCATCCCAGGACAAACTTGCTTCAAAGAAGCAATCCATTGCAGCACACCTGTTTCAAAATTCAAAATACCAGAGCCAACATCTGGTTGCTTTGGTTTTGGGATGGCAATTTTGTGTTTTAGATCAGCAAGACGGTCAAGACTGGTTAAGTCAATGAAAGTCCTGCTGGGGTTTTCAGAGGTTTTCTGAGAGGCTGTTTGTTTTGGAGAAGGGGTATCAGAATCAGATATTACGATTGGACTGGGTGGTGTTTTGGGAGTATTTGGAGGTGTCGATTCTGATGAGGATGGTAACTGGGGCATGACAACAGTTGTTCCACATGGCAACTGAATTGCCAGCGGTGATGGTTGAGGTGAATGAGGTTCAGATTGATGAGGGGAAGGGGTTTCAGAGTGGTGAAACTCTGTTTGTGGTGAAGGTGGATTTATTTCTGGTTGGGGAGAGGGAGGTGGAATCTCTGATTGCTCAGGGATCAGAGGTTCTTCTGAGAGTGGTTGTTGTTGTTGTTCTAGTTCTTCAGCAGATTGCTATGGTTCTGGTTGTGGAGGAGGAACATTTTGTGGTTCAGAGTTTGGTTGAGCAGAGGCATGTTGACGCTCAATATCAGACAGCACTTGGTCAAGTGCTGATGTTGTTGAAATTGTTGGTTGTTTGGGGTGTTTGGTTCTAGGTCTTCTGAGTTTTAATGCCTCAGAAGGGTCTTCTTCTTGTACGGTTTCATCAATGGTAGGGATGGGAATTGATATTCTATGAGAGGTTTAAGGAGGGATAGATGCTGGAATAGTAAAAGAATTTGAAACAGGGGCAGCAGATGAAATACCTCTTTTCTTTGGAGTCTGCTGAGATGATCCTTCTGATGGCGCTTTCCTCTTCTTTGTCTTCTTCAGAGTCACTTCTGGTTGGGGTTGATGCAGATCTCTGATATTCAGCTTTGGATTTGTATCATCTGCCTTGTACGCATCTGGGTACCTGAGAAACATCTCTGGTTTGGATTCAATTTCAGAAAACAACGGAAAATCACTCAGAGGCACTCTTCTGCTGGAGATATCAGCAGTGGAAGTAGCTCTGGGTTCTTTCTGAATATTTTCTATCAGCTTCATCTTTTTCAGGTTCTTTGCGTTCAGAGGTTTCCCAATAGTTGGTTCAATAGTGCTCAGCTCTTGAGCTTCTATCAGATGCTCAATCAGCCTATTCTCTGTCAGAATATCTGATATTAGCCTTCCAAAAGGTATCCAGTCCCTCTTGGTTCTTTCTTCTTCCCTTGTTTCTTTCAAACTGGTTTTGAGATGGTTGAACAGGAAGTGAGCCAGATTGATCTTTATCTTCTGATCAATAAAGTAGATCAGAAACTGCTGATCCACATTTATGTAATCAGGAGAACTTGTTGGTTTCCTGTGGTTGAAGCATCCCAGAATTATCTTAGCCCATACTCTGAACTGATCCTTCAGATCCTTAATCTTGCTGCTGGGCAACCCAAGAGTGAAAATCCTTTTAGCTACCACACCTATATCAGCACATCTTTCAGCCATGTCCACACAACGGACGCCACCACCACTTTGACCGATTAGCCTTGCAATGAGATCTTCAGAAATCACAATCTTCTTTCCCATAACAGAAGAGATGACTAGATGTGTGAAACCTTGGCGTGAATCCAAAATTCCTTGACCAGCGCTGGGAATGTTGGTCCAACCAACCTATCGAAATACCTTTCCCACTTTTGAGCCCTAACTTCTTCAGTTAGGTCAAAACCATTTTCCTTCAAGCTTTCAAAGTCAATGATTAACTCAGAAAGCACTTCTAGATTCTTCACCGGAGTGAGGAGAGTTCTGAGTGGCACTTGATATTGCTCAGATGATGCTTTCTTCTGATTACCTGCAGAAACGCTGCTGGAGGATGCCATTGTTCACACTAAAAAGGGTTTTGAGAATGAATTGAGGAAAAGGTTTGCAAGAGATGAACTCAGAAATATGCAGAAAATGCTTGAGTGTTAGTGAGAAAGCGTAAAGAATAAGAATGAGAGATTAATGTGCTTAAATAGAGTTTTCAAAACTATTTTGAAAAGATAAACGTTTTTAAGAGAGAGAAAAATCATGATTTCCATTTAAAAGCATGATTACTTTTCATTAAATGCTTGCTGATTTTGGGGGATTTGAGAAAGATACTTAAAAACGGTTACCTGACATGTGTCTCAATGTACCCAATCAGCGCTTTGCCTTCTCAGAAGCGAGCACGCGTTCTGCTTCAGAGATATGTTGATGAATGGATGACACTTGTTTGATGTAGTGATCAGCACGTCTGTCTTTGAGCTTAGACTCTCAGATCTTTAGACTTGCATCTGATACAATCTGCATGTTCTATCTTTCTGAAAGGAGATTGATCAGAAGTTCACAGTAAAATAATTACATTCTGAAAGTAAATATATGGAATTAAAACATTTTCACTCTGGACATACTTTCATGCTGAGATGTTTCAGGATGAAATTAAACCTATCTTCTGAAAGGGGTTTAGTAAAGATATCAGCCCATTGATGGTCTGTATCTATAAATTTTAAGTTCAAAATACCTTTCTGAATATAGTCCCTAATGAAGTGATGTTTTATTTCTATATGCTTAGCTCTAGAATGTAAAATGGGATTCTTACTTAAGCAAATAGCAGAAGTATTATCACAAAGTATAGGAATGTTACTCTCAAAAATCTGGAAGTCTTCAAGCTGACTTTTCATCCAAAGCATTTGTGTGCTACATCCTGCTGCTGCTATGTACTCAGCTTCTGCTGTTGACAGAGCAATTGTTGATTGCCTTTTGCTGGACCAAGAGATCAGATTTTCTCCCAGAAACTGGCAGCTTCCAGAAGTACTTTTACGTTCCACTCTGTCTCCAGCAAAATCAGCATCACAGTAGCCTACTAAGCTGTAATCACTAGATTTTCTATAAAACAAACCCAGATTAGTAGTACCTTTCAGATACTTGAAAATTCGCTTAACAGCTGTTAAGTGAGATTCTCTAGGATCTGATTGGAATCTAGCACATATATAAACACTGAATAGTATGTCAGGTCTTGAAGCAGTCAGATAGAGGAGAGAACCAATCATACCTCTGTAGACTTTCTGTTCTACACTTTTGCTTACCTCTTCTCTTTCCAGAATGCACGTGGGATGCATTGGAATCTTTGATGGCTTACATTCTGACAGGTCAAATTTCTTCAGAAGATCTCTGATGTATTTGCTCTGATGAATGTAAGTTCCTTCTGGAGTTTGATTGATCTGAATTCCCAGAAAGAATTTCAATTCCCCCATGAGGCTCATCTCAAATTCTGCCTGCATACACTTAGCAAATTTTCTTCCAAGAGAAGGATTAGTAGAACCAAAAATGATATCATCAACATAGATTTGACAGACTAAGATGTCACTCTTAACTGTTTTACAGAATAGAGTAGTGTCCACTTTCCCTCTGGTGAATTCATTTTCAAGCAGAAAGTTACTTAGCCTTTCATACCAAGCTCTGGGAGCTTGTTTCAGACCATACAGTGACTTCTTTAGTTTGAAAACATGTTCTGGATGTTTTGTATTTTCAAAACCCGGGGGTTGGTGTACATAAACTTCTTCTTCTATATAACCATTTAAGAATGCACTTTTGACATCCATCTGATACAGAGTGATGCCTCTATTAACAGCAAATGAAATTAAAAGTCTGATAGATTCTAACCTGGCGACTGGGGCAAAGGTTTCTGTATAGTCTATCCCCTCTTGCTGACTATAACCTTGTGCAACCAGTCGTGCCTTGTTTCTGATGACTTCACCTTGTTCATTTAGCTTGTTTCTGAACACCCATCTTGTTCCAATGACGTTGAATCCTTTTGGTCTGGGAACGAGATCCCATACGTCGTTTCTGGTGAATTGATTCAGCTCTTCTTGCATTGCCAGAATCCAGTCATTATCCAGAAGTGCTTCATCAATAGAAGAAGGTTCAATCAGAGACACCGGTCCCATAAGAGTTTCTTCAGAGTTTCTGAAGCTTGCTCTTGTTCTGATTGGATCTTCCTTTCTTCCTAGGATAGTCTCTTCTGGGTGATCCAAGCTGCTTCTGGGTAATCTCTTCTGAGGTTGATCAGCAGCTGTTGTAGGATTTCTAGCAGTGCTCCTTTCAGATGTTGAAGGAATGTCTGTGTTGAGAGCTTCTGATGACTTGTCTTCAGAACCTGCAAATTCAATTTCTATACCTGCAAAGACTTCATTCTGCTTTGACTTTTCAGAGTCAAGCTTGTCATCAAAACGAACACTGATTGATTCTTCCACAATCTGTGTTTCTGTATTGTATACTCTGTACCCTCTTGAGCGTTCAGAGTATCCTAACATAATACACTTCTGTGCTTTAGAGTCAAACTTGTTCAAATAATTCTTTGTATTTAATATAAAGCAAGTACATCCAAATGGATGAAAATATGAAATGTTGGGCTTTCTGTTCTTCCACAATTCATATGGAGTCTTTTCCAGAATAGGTCTTATTGAGATTCTATTCTGAATGTAGCACGCTGTGTTTATTGCCTCTGCCTAGAAAGTCTTAGCAACGTTTGTCTCATTGATCATGGTTCTGGCCATTTCTTGCAATGTTCTGTTCTTTCGTTCTACAACTCCATTTTGTTGGGGAGTTCTAGGACAAGAGAAATCATGCAGAATGCCTCTGTCATTAAAGAATGACTCAAAATCTTTATTTTCAAATTCTCCACCATGATCACTTCTGACTTTAACGACTCTAAGATCCTTTTCATTCTGAACTTGGTTACAGAAGGTAACAAACACAGAGTGTGACTCGTCCTTGTGTCTTAAGAACTTTACCCATGTCCATCTGCTATAGTCATCTACGATTACTAACCCATACTTCTTACCACTGACTGAAGCAGTTTTAACTGGTCCAAATAAGTCAATGTGCAGAAGTTCTAATGGCTTAGAGGTGGAAACAACATTTTTGGATTTAAAAGAAGGTTTTGCAAATTTGCCTTTCTGACATGCTTCACACAGAGCATCTGAATTGAACTTCAAATTAGGAAGTCCTCTGACCAGATTGAGTTTGTTAATCTGAGATATTCTTCTCATACTAACATGCCCCAATCTTCTGTGCCAGATCCACTTCTCGTTGTTAACAGACAGAAGACATTTTACATTCTGACTCTTTAGTTCAGAAAGTTTGATTTTGTAAATGTTGTTTTTCCTCTTACCATTAAACAGGATAGTCCCATCTTTCTGACTAACAGCTTTACATGATTTTTGATTAAAGATTATATCATAACCGTTATCACTTAATTGACTTATGGATAACAGATTATGCATCAATCCATCTACTAGCAGAACATTATTAATAGAGGGAAGATTTCCATTACCTACAGTTCCAGAGCCAATTATCTTTCCCCTCTGATTGCCTCCAAAGCCAACGTGGCCTCCAGGCTTAAGTTCCAGGCTTTGGAACATATGCCTTCTTCCCGTCATGTGTCGTGAGCAGCCAGAGTCCAGGTACCATGACTGGTGTTTCTGACTTGCTGCTAAAGATATCTGCAACATGTATTATTTTATCCTTAGGTACCCAGATTTTATGGGTCCTGATTTGTTAGTTTTACCAAAACTCTGGTTGAATTTTGGTTTCACAGAGTGCTTACTGCTAGTATATTTGATATCATGTGTGTGACCATACACAAAGTGTGAATTCAGAGGAGTGTGTTTAATGGTTAAGTCCATGACATTCTTTGGTGTAGGAACCTTACCTTGGTATCCTATTCCTTTCCTGCCGTTTCTGCTAACTCCATAGATCATTGAAGCCATTCTGCTTCTATCTATGCTTTTAGCTAGGAACTTCTGGAAGCTGTGATCATACTCCTTGATGATCTCATCAGCGTTGCTGGGAGTTTCAGAAATTGGTTCCTTCTGAGAGTTTTGTAAAGTGTTTTCTAATTTTGAAATCTTATTTCTCAGCTCAGAATTTTCCAATTTGAGACTCTCAGACTTATTAGAGTCAGATTCAAGATTCCTTTTCAGGTCTCTGAATTTAGCTCTAATTTGCTGATAACGTTCCAGAATCTCATTAAGGCTTTCAGCAAGTTCAGCCTTTGTAAAGTTAACAGCGAAGATAGGAAATACCTCTTCAGTGTATGATTCTGAGTCTGATTTAGAAGCTTCACTATCTTCTGAAATGTTAGCCATGAGAGCTATGTTTGCCCTTTCATCATCTGATTCTGAGTCAGCTTCAGACGAGTCAGAGTCATCCCATGTGGCCATGAGACTTTTCTTCTTCTCTCTTCCAAACTTCTTTTTGGGCTTTTCCCTCTGAAGCTTTGGGCAGTCACTCTTGTAGTGTCCTTGCTCATTGCACTCATAGCAGATGATGTCTTTGGTGTTTGGCTTCTTGCTATTTGAGGAGCCTTCAGATCTTCTGTATCCAGAGGAAGAATCTGTCCTTCTGTATCTGGAAGAAGACTCGTTCTGATCAGATCTTCTGGGATTCCTGAACTTCCTTTGTCTTTGCTTCCATAGTTGATTTACTCTTCTGGAGAGAAGGGAAAGTTCGTCTTCTTCTGATGAGGATCCATCAGATGTTTCTTCAACTGCCTGCAAAACTTTAGACTCAAATTTTCTGTTAGATTTTAATGCTAAAGGCTTACCTTGCTTCTGAGGCTCATCAGCTTCTAGCTCTATCTCATGACTTCTGAGGGAGCTGATAAGTTCCTCCAGAGTGATTTTGTTGAGATCTTTAGCTAGCTTCAGAGCAGTAACCATAGGCCTCCACTGCTTGGGTAAACTTCTGATGATTTTCTTGACATGGTCAGCAGTAGAGTATCCTTTGTCCAGAACTTTGAGACCAGCTACCAGAATCTGGAATCTAGAGAACATAGTTTCAATGGATTCAGATTCTTCCATTTTGAACGCCTCATACTTCTGAATGAGCGCCAAAGCTTTTGTTTCTTTGACCTGAACGTTGCCCTCATGCGTCATTCTGAGAGAATCAAAGATGTTCTTTGTTGTGTCTCTGTTGGAGATCTTTTCATACTCAGTATAGGAGATGGCACTGAGGAGGATGGTTCTGGCCTTGTGGTGATTCTTGAAGTCACGCTTTTGTTGATCAGACATTGTTTTTCTATCAATCTTCTGACCACTTGCATTCACAGGGTGCGTGTATCCATCTGTCACCATATCCCACAGATCAGCATCATGTTCCAGAAAGAAGCTTTCAATTCTGTCTTTCCAGTAATCAAAGTTTTCTCCATCAAAGACTGGAGGTTTGCCACTGAATCTGTCTCTGTCCTCATTGTTGTCATTGCTGATGTGAGAATTGTTTCCTGCCATTGTGTTTTTCTGACGCTGGATCTTGTACTGACACGGTTAAGTGTTTTAGCTCAGAACCAGGCGCTCTGATGCCAATTGAAGTGGTGAAAAACACAAGAGGGGGGGGGGGTTGAATTGTAAAACTGAAATCTAAAGCAATGAACACGATATTTTTATCCTGGTTCGTTTGATCTCAAACTACTCCAGTCCACCCGTCAAGGTGATTTCGCCTCTCTCCAACGAGGTCTTAATCCACTATATTCAACTGAATATTACAGACTGCTTTAACAACTGCTAAAGCCTTCTTGATTCAAACCACAACCCGGTTTGTCAAGGTAACACTTTCTTACAAAGAGATGAAACTATGTGTGTGGATGTTTTCTACAAAAATTTATCACAACTGTGATGTATACACAAATTGAAGCTTAGAAACTAGATTGCTAAACAGTAATGGGGTATCAGAGTATGTGGTTTAGCAAAACTGGTAGAACGAAGATTATGGTTTAGCTTTTGTGCGTGTAGAGATTTGGAGAGCATTAGCCATTTCAATCTTCAAAGCCTTGTTTATATAGCACTGAGATGATGAACGTTGGATGCAATATTCTTGATTCAATGCTAATAACAAGCTTTCCTTATTGAGCAGATCTTGTCTGGAATGAGGCCGTTGGAATTAATTAGCTTTCAATGCACAGTACCGTTGCTTACTTAACGCAAGTTCTGGCTTGGCTCATTCTGACTCTGCTTCGCTGCTGATGAACTATTGTGTTTCTATATCAGAGTGTTGAGCGCAGTCTTGTTCATCAGGCTTCAGCATGTACGTAAGTTGATCATCTGATTTTGACGTTCTGATGTAGCAACTTCTGATGCTGGTGTCTGAAATCAAGTTCTGATGCTGAATAGATGTGATCTTGCTTATATCAATCAGAGTATCTGCAAGTCAGAACATAATAATTTTAGGCAGCAGATAGTTCATTCATGAAACTTATAAATACTATATCTTTTTCACTTTGTTATCATCAAAACTCAAATATAGGGTAGTAGATTCAAACTTTGTTCTAACAGGTCCCACCATAGTGTATTTCTAAATCTTGGATCTTGTACTGACACGGTTAAGTGTATGAACTCAGAACCAGGCTCTCTGATACAAATTGAAGAAGTGAAAAACACAAGAAGGGGGGGGGGGGGGTGAACTGAAACTTAAAACTCAAAAGCAATAGACACGATCATTTTTATCCTGGTTCGCTTAATCTCAAACTACTCCAGTCCACCCTCCAAGGTGAATTCGCCTCTCTCCAATGAAGACTAAATTCATTAATCAAATTGATTATAATTCTACTTCGACAACTGCCAAAGTCTTCTTGAGTACAACCACAATCCGGTTTATCTCAAGGAAATTCACTTAATCAAAAGAAAAGGTTCATTGTGTACTATTTGTTTTTCATTACAAAACCTGTATCACTATTGTGATTGTAGCGATAAAAAATGTAGCGGGGTAAATCGGAGATCGAATTATTGATTAATTCGTCTCACAAAAGCAAGAGTCGCCACCGCGCTTTATTATTTCCAAAGGAAAAGGGAAAAGAGCGAAATAAAACCCTACATATGCAATGTAAACAATACTTTTGAAAGTAATGAAAATACAAGGCGTTTTTGAAAAGAGATCTTATGGTTCGGGGGTTGGTTATACAATGGGAAGGTATTAGCACCCAATGCATCTATAGTACTCTATAGGAACCTTTTGAAATATCTGTTTTATTTAAAATTGATCGCTTGATTGAAAATAAATCGTTTTGGCCGAAAAAGGGATACGGACGGGTTTTTGAAAATACGACGACCTAATGTCGAAGTTTTTGCTTAAAAGGTATAAGTCTTGGGGAGGTTGAAATTTTGAAGTAAGGTGAACGTCTGAGGAAAAATTATCCTAAGTTTTAATGAAATGCGAAAATTTGCGCAGTTAGATTTGGAGACATGAAGTCAACAAATTTACTGTTTTTTCCTTTGGAGTTAAACAAACCGAATAAACAAAAATACACGAACAAGAAATATGCGAATAACAATTAAATAGCAATAATCTAAATGATGGAATAAAAAATACGAACAATGCGTTTTTTTATGATTTTTTTGTTTAATGTCAACGGGGAGAAAGTATTTTAATTTTACGCATTTTTTGATAAGGGTAAATCAAAAGAATTTTTTATGAGGACGTGACATTTTTTTTAATTTTAGGTTACTAAGTTTTTTATATTTTTGATATTAATATTAAGATAGCAAAATATTTTTTTAGTTTTCTATTCTTATGCCTTTTATTATAAAAGAGTATTACTTTAGGAATTTTTTTTAAATTAAAACTCAATATTACTAACTAAAAATCTAATTTTTCTTTAAAAGATATTAAGATTATTAAATCTTGGAAGTTTGAATTAATAAAATGGCCTATTATTAAAAAAAGCTTTAGATTATTTTTGGTTAACTAAACTATAATTAAACTAATAAGATTTTAAGAAGATAATTATAATAGAAAGAAATGAGTTAATAGGGGTGTATAACTAAGTCAGAATGGGCTAGAAGGTTGGGATAAGGCCCAAGGCGAAATGAAGACAGGGGGGGTGTACAAATTTCGTGGGCTTAAGCTGGGACTAAAGGGTGGCCCAAGAGATTATACAGCATTAGGGTTAGAAAATGTTTAACACAAATTGGGATTAGGGTTTGTCTTATGGGCAGAAACGGCGCTCTCTCTTCTTCATGATCTTCATCTTCTTCGCCCTGCTTCTTCATCCTCGCCTCCGGACTTGACGTTTCTCTTTGCCACGGCCACCCACTCTTGGCTCTTCTTCCCTCCATTGAACACGAAACGAGACGGCTTAGGCGGAGACGGTAAGAACGCGTTTGATTTGTTATATTTAATTCATCTTGCATGTTGATTCGATTCTGTGATTTCTGTTAAATTGATCCTTATTATTAACCCCATACTTGATTGTTGATGTTTGATTGAGTATGCTCAAAGGAAATAAAAATAGAGAGAAGCGTTACCTAGGTGGAGGTGGAGGAAGAGCTAGGGGTGACGGAGGCCGGGCGGCGAAGAGAGGGAGAAGCGAGCCCAACGGTGAACGGTATTGTGATTTTCCTCTTCTTGGTTGCTACCACGGTACTGTACTGTATTTTCCTCTTTGAATGAGTTACTGCATTTGTTCTTCTTCTTCTTGGAACGTGATGTTGCACTTGGCTTTGTTGAAACTAATACCGCGCTTCTTCCTCTTTGTTTGCCTACTGTACTTGTTTTTCTTCTCCTTCTTTGAACATGATACTGTATGATGATTTTGTTTTTTTTTTTCTCTTTGAACGGATTAATGCACTTGGTAGGTTGAAACTGATACTGCACTTGTTCTTTTCCTTCTTTGAATATGAGTTACTGTATGATGATTTTCCTCCTTCTTGCTTGAACGTGATACGGTACTTGGTCTTGTGGGTCTGAATAATAGTTTGCAGGAATGTTGTGGGCTTGAGGAATATGTTTTGAAAAAGGCCAATGATGTTGTTGCTGAGGCCAAACCGGTTGCCTTTCAGGTTTTTGATTAAGGAAATTCAAACTCGGACAACAATGTTGACATGGTGATGAATGTAAGAATTTTGTGTAGTTTGGACGAATTGATGGAACTTGGGCATGTGTTTTAGCTAGGCCATACGGATGGTGGTTTTTGACTGGTTTTCTGTGAGATTGTTTTGATATCTTTTTAATGGCAGTGGGATGATAATGATATTGGCTTTAGTGGCTCAATCGGTTGTTCAAGGTTTGGCCATAAGGTTTTGGAAGATGGTCTTTGACAGTGTGGGTGATTATGCAGGTTGCTAGCTTTGTGTGTTTTTTGGAGGAAAAAAAATCTCTAAGTTTTTCTTGGAGGTTTGGATATATGTTCTCCTGTGTTGGTTTTCTTTTTGTTATGTATTATAACAACTCTTCCCTCTTCTTTTCGCTACAGGCCAGGAATTCAAAAATGCTTTGGGATTTCCCTGAGCAATCTGCACTACTGTCCCTCCAATTTGTTTCTATTCTTCTTTTGTGTTATTATTTTTACTGGCTATATTTTGTTTGTCTTGTATAACCTCTTTCTGCCTATGCTAAGCCTGCAAATCCCACACTTCTCCCTCTCTTTTTTTTCTCTCAGTATGGCTTTGATAAAAAGTGATAAGCTGTACATTTTTCTGAAATTGCAATGGCAAGAAAATGATGAAAATGGGACTTTTACATTACTTGCAAATGTGGTCAAACTGCATGTTTTCCTTTTAATACAAACTTGTTTTGTTTTCTGCTGTGTAGGCAATGGTTCACGTAAGCATGCTTGCATATGTGGTTACTGCATGATTTTTGTATGCTTATGCTGTATGCTTCTTTGAAATTGCATTTGGGATTTTAAACAAATGTAATTAATTTAAACATGCAGTTTTTTGGAAAACATAAACTTGCATATGTTTTAAAATTCCTTTTCTTTTTTGTGAACCGGGAGAAATCCCGCGATTTGCAAAAAAAGAATGACTGATTCCGGCCATTGCATTTAATGATGAACATTAAATTTATTTCCTGCATTTTAATTATTTATTCGAATTCTAATTTCTTTCTTTTAATTGTGCAGGTAACATTAAATGAACGAACAAAACGCATTGGATCGGAAGTTTTAGAATTAGGATAGATTAGTTTTTTTTTATTTCATTTTAGTTTTTGTCAATTTATTATTGTAATTTATTGTAATATATACAATGTTTACATAATAACTTGTACAATAAGAAAATGAATAAAAGAAAACTATTTGCCCATTAAATTCTTCTTCTTTATTTATTTATCGTTTACAATTTCTCCAAACGAATAATAATTGAAAACAAGTTTCAATTACCTACATTCAAAACAATAAACAGATAAATAAATAATTATCGTTGATCAACTAATATCTTCGATTATTTAATTTACCATTCACAACTAAATTATGATAATTAAAACAGGGTTTCAATTATTTAACTTAGAACGACGGATGATTAAACAATCGTTATTGACCAACGAACTTTTTCGAATGCTTATTATATTATTCATAAACTTTTAAATTATATAATAACTAAGAATAAATTCCAGTTACTTAAATTTAAGATAATGAGTAATAAATAAATACTGTCCACATAGTTAATGCGCCTCTTCTCTGATGTTTATTTTATTATCTATACATCTTTAAACTACGTAATAATCGAAAATGAATTTCAATTATTTAAATTTTAGATAATTAATAATTAATAAACATCATTCGGCACGAATCCACTAAATGATTTACTGTTCAGCATAAATAGCTCTTGTCCGGAAAAAGTCATGAATTTTAAAAATCGATGGATCAACACAACTGTAATGTAAAAATGCAGGTAGGAGACGATATCTTAGGTCAAAATTTGGGGTACAACAGCTGCCCCTATTTAAGTTTCTTCTATCCGGAGATATGAAGATTGAAATCTTCGTTTCGACGAGATTGAAGGTACTTAAATACATAACTACGCAAATTTTGTCCTAAGATGCCGTCGTCATGTTTGGTATGAATGCAGCGATCTAACTCACAGAGAAAGATATTGTGTGAAATGAGACAATGTTGGGGGAATCGAACACCAACAAAACACAGCGGTACGGATTATACATTACTGGGGAGACGAGCTATCGACTTCAAACGACAGACTCCTGACAGCGAATAAAATCGAGGGAAAACAACCTCTAACCCTAACAAAAAGAACATCTTGCATAGGCCGTAACAGATTATTGATCCCAAAACAGTGAGTTCATAACTCAAGGTCGGTGGTTGACAGAGTATCAAATGGCTGATAATCGATCACTGAATTTTGGAGGTATCGATTCGTAACAGACTTCTCTGCTAGATTTTCAGAGATATACTCATTAATGCTGAGGTAATAAGACTGTAGATACGAGGGTTGTTCAAATAAAGAAAACTTCCATTTGTTGTCGCCCAAAGAAAATACCGATAACATACAAGCTGCTCAAATAAAGAAGCTGCTGCTCGCTGTGTTCCAGAAAATACCGATAACATGCAAGTTGCTCAAATAAAGAAGCTGCCGCTTGCTGTATTCCAGAAAATACCGATAACATGCAAGTTGCTCAAATAAAGAAGCTGCCGCTTACTGTATTCCAGAAAATACCGATAACATGCAAGTTGCTCAAATAAAGAAGCTGTCGCTTGCTGTATTCCAGAAAATACCGATAACATGCAAGTTGCTCAAATAAAGAAGCTGCCGCTTGCTGTATTCCAGAAAATACCGATAACATGCAAGTTGCTCAAATAAAGAAGCTGCCGCTTGCTGTGTTCCAGAAAAGTAGTAACGTAATGGTAACTCATGAAGAGTTTGCTGCTTGTCGCTTTCAGAAAAATAAAATGACGCACTAGTAGCTCGTGAAGAACTGCTGCTCGGCGCTTTCAAAAAGTAAAATGACGCACTAGTAGCTCATGAAGAACTGCTGCTCGGCGCTTTCGAAAAGATAAAATGACGCACTAGTAGCTCATGAAGAACTGCTGCTCGGCGCTTTCGAAAAGATAAAATGACGCACTAGTAGCTCATGAAGAACTGCTGCTCGGCGCTTTCGAAAAGATAAAATGACGCACTAGTAGCTCATGAAGAACTGCTGCTCGGCGCTTTCAAAAAAGTAACGTACAAGTTGCTCGTGAAGAGCTGCCGCTTGTCGTTTTCCAACGGTGTCTATAACGTACAAGTTGCTCATGAAGAGCTAACACTTGTCGTTTTCCAAAATAATTCAGAAGGAAGCTGCGATGATATTGGCAGAGAATAAAATCTTCATCAAAGAGAACCCTGAATCAATCCTTCCCGAGGAGATCAGATACTTTAACGTGCAAAATAAATGCACCAACTGTCTGGGTCGCGATTTCACTGGGGAAAATCAAAGAGATAGCCTATGCAAGAGGCAACAACTTCATCCGGGGATAGCCTAGAAAGAAAACAGTCAAACAAGACTCCACCCGATGAGAAAGTAACTCAATTGGGGAATTCATCTTATTCAGAAATGGGCAAGGTAGGCTAAACCAAAAATCATCCATGAGGATTAGCTCAGTTGGGGAATTTAGAAAGGAAGCACGTTTTCTGCCTAAGCTAACTTTCTACCTGGAAAGAACATATGTACGTTTATTTGAATAAACAAAGTACGACCCATAATCAACGGCAAACGTGGATATGCATGCTGATATGAGTGTAAATGAGTAAATGAATGTTATGCTGACAAAATAGACAGATGGAATATCTTGAAGATAATAAGATGTCACAGCATAATAGATACTTGGCCAATCTTGAAAAGACGGAAGATAAATGGAACTGGAAACACACAGCAACGTCGGAGGGTATCACGCTACAAGGTCCAAGTCTTCTGAGGAGAAGAACATCCAAATCCAATCTTCTAACACCAATAGACCACGGTATGAGACAAAGCGTACCAAACTTCAGAAATCGCCCAGATCGAGATAGCCAGAACAAAGCTCAGCTGGAACAGCTGGGGAGTCACCAAACTTAGTACCCCGAAAAAACACAAGTTTAACACAACCAACCCCTCCTGACGATTTCGAAACGAAACATGCTCATGATGCAAGGATAAACTACTGTACTGCTTTGCATTTCATGGCTTGACCATCCTTGGAACAAACTGTTAATATTCCTTTCGTTATTCACGACACATTTTTAAAATAAGGACATTTAAGTAAATTTGTTTCAAGTATTTCCATAAAAATTAAAATTTTGCCCACAAAAGATAAGTGCTCAATCTTCATTAATAAGAGGTTGTTCGCTAACAATGCGACTCCAACGGTTTACAAAAGCTTGGGGAAATAGTACATGAAATAAAAGGTCATACAAAACAATGATCACTATTCTCCCTAACAACTTTGAATTCCAGAACGTGTTCAGATGCCGAGACTGATTTGACCCGAAACCTGCCTAAGCGAAATACTTCTTGACTGCATCGGCGTTCAAGGGACGCGGGAGGTCTTCACCATCCATATTGGTGAGAATCATGGCACCTCCAGAGAAAACTTTCTTAACAACATACGGTCCTTCATAATTCGGAGCCCATTTGCCCCTAGAATCAGGTTGGAAAGATAATATCTTCTTGAGCACAAGGTCACCTTCTCTGAACTCGCGAGGTCGAACCTTCTTATCAAAAGCCTTCTTCATCCTTTGCTGATACAACTGACCGTGACACAACGCTGTCAATCTCTTTTCTTCGATTAAATTCAACTGATCGTACCTACTTTGACACCATTCGGCCTCAGAAAGTTTGGCTTCCATCAACACTCTCAGAGACGGAATCTCAACCTCCATGGGGAGTACTGCTTCCATACCGTAAACTAGGGAAAAAGGGGTCACGCCCGTTGAAGTTCGAACCGAAGTACGGTACCCATGTAAAGCAAACGGAAGCATTTCATGCCAGTCCTTATAAGTTACCACCATCTTCTGGACAATTTTCTTGATATTCTTGTTAGCAGCTTCAACAGCTCCATTCATCTTCGGCCTGTAAGGAGAGGAATTATGGTGTTCGATCTTGAACTCTTCACAAAGCTCCTTCATCATCTTGTTATTCAAATTTGACCCATTATCGGTGATGATCTTGCTCGGGATACCGTACCGACAAATGATCTGATTCTTGATAAATCTGACTACCACCTGTCTGGTTACATTAGCATAAGATGCTGCTTCCACCCACTTAGTAAAATAATCAATCGCTACCAAGATGAAACGATGACCATTTGAAGCTTTGGGTTCAATCATCCCAATCATATCAATGCCCCACATAGAGAAAGGCCAAGGTGAAGATATAACATTGAGGAGGGTCGGCGGCACGTGCATCTTGTCCGCATAAATCTGGCATTTATGACACTTCTTCACATACTTGCAGCAATCAGATTCCATCGTCATCCAGTAGTAACCAGCTCTCAACATCTTTCTAGCCATTGCATGTCCATTGACATGAGTGCCAAAGGATCTTTCGTGCACTTCTTGCATCAGCATGTCTGCTTCACGTTTGTCTACACATCTGAGCAAGACCATGTCGTAATTCCTCTTATACAACACTTCTTCATTGAGAAAGAAACTGCTTGCTAATCTTCTCAACGTCTTCCTATCTTTACTGGATGCCCCAGGCGGGTACTCGTGAGTTTGAAGAATACGTTTGATGTCATAGAACCAAGGTTTATCGTCGGTGACCTCTTCCACTGAGAACACATGGGCAGGTCTGTCAAGGCGCATAACCCGGATTGTAGGCACGTCGTTCCAATCATTTACTTGAAACATTGAGGACAAAGTAGCCAAAGCATCAGCCATTTGGTTCTCATCTCTAGGGATATGATGTAATTCCACCTTGTTGAAGAAAGTCAACAATCTTCTAGCATAATCTCGGTAAGTGATCAAACCAGGATGACGAGTCTCCCATTCTCCTTTGATTTGATTAATCACCAATGCCGAATCTCCGTAAATATCAAGAATCTTAATCCTTAAATCCACTGCTTCTTCGAGACCCATAATACATGCCTCATATTCTGCCATGTTGTTCGTACAATCAAACTTCAGTCTCGCCGTAAATGGGATATGAGTGCCTCGGGGAGTGACGATGATTGCCCCAATTCCATTTCCATAGGAATTCACAGCTCCGTCAAATATCAAACCCCAACGGGATTCAGGATCAGGTCCTTCTTCAGGTAACGGCTCTTCACAGTCTTTAGCTTTCAAGTACATAACATCTTCATCTGGGAAATCAAACTTGATGGATTGATAATCTTCAATTGGTTGGTGAGCCAAATGATCGGCTAAAATACTCCCTTTGATCGCTTTCTGAGTGTGATACTCAATGTCATATTCAGATAACAACATCTGCCAACGGGCTATTCTTCCAGATAAGGCGGGCTTCTCAAAGATATACTTGATCGGGTCCATTTTGGAGATCAACCAAGTAGTGTGATTAATCATATATTGGCGCAGACGGCGAGCAGCCCAGGCTAAAGCACAACAGGTTTTCTCAAGCAATGAGTACCGAGACTCACAGTCCGTGAATTTCTTACTCAGATAGTATACCGCATGCTCCTTTCTTCCAGTCTCGTCTTGTTGACCAAGCACACATCCCATAGAGTCTTCCAATATAGTCAGGTACATAATCAAAGGTCTTCCTTCCACCGGAGGAATCAAAATGGGAGGTTCAAGTAAATATTCTTTGATACTATCGAAAGCTTTCTGACAATCTTCTGTCCACACACATCCTTGGTTCTTGCGGAGAAGCTTGAAAATCGGCCCACAGGTAGCAGTCATATGAGATATAAATCTAGAAATGTAGTTCAGTCTCCCAAGGAATCCTCTTACTTGTTTTTCCGTCTTGGGTGCGGGCATTTCCCGAATAGCTTTGACTTTATCGGGATCTACTTCAATACCTTTCTGACTGACAATGAAACCCAGAAGTCTTCCAGAACGAACGCCAAAAGTGCACTTGTTGGGATTCAGACGGAGTTTGTACTTCCTCAAACGCTGGAATAACTTCAACAAATGCTCCAAGTGATCTTCCTCAGTCTGCGATTTGGCGATCATGTCATCCACATACACTTCGATCTCCTTATGCATCATGTCATGGAACAAAGCAGTCATGGCCCTTTGGTATGTTGCACCAGCATTCCTCAAACCAAACGGCATAACCCGATAACAAAAAGTTCCCCACGGTGTAATGAAAGCGGTCTTCTCCATATCTTCCGGCGCCATCTTGATTTGATTGTAACCGGAGAAACCATCCATGAAAGAAAAGACTTTGAACTTGGCGGTACTGTCGACCAATACGTCAATGTGAGGTAATGGGAAATCATCCTTCGGACTAGCTCTATTCAGATCTCTGTAGTCTACACACATCCGAACTTTGCCATCTTTCTTTGCAACAGGCACTATATTGGCTAACCACTGAGGATAGACCGACGTAACAAGGAAACCTGCATTGATCTGCTTCTGAACTTCCTCTTTAATCTTGTCAGCCATGTCAGGACGAGTCCTTCTCAACTTCTGCTTGATCGGCGGACACTCGGGTCTCAAAGGTAAACGATGCTCCACAATGTCGTTGTCCAAACCTGGCATATCTTGGTAGGACCAAGCAAACACGTCAACATACTCTCTGAGAAGCTCCAACATCTTCTCCTTAATTTCCGGGATAAGCAATGCTCCGACTTTGACTTCCTTTCTATCCTCTTCATCACCCAAGTTGACCAACTCTACAGGTTCTTCAAATGGTTGAATAACCTTCTCATCCTGCTCAAGCAAACGGGAAATCTCAACAGGGACCTCTTCATCATCCCCTTCTTCGGCTCTGAACACAGGGAATTCAAAGTTGGGAGAGGGCATAGGATCATTGTTTTCGATGGTTAAGTCATGAAGTAATCTGCACACATGATTATGCTTTATTTTAGAAATCGATTTGTGCAAATAAAACAAAATGTTCTTAATTAATTTTCATTATTATTTCCCGAAAAAGTGAAAAATAAAACAGCAGTGGACAAAATAACATTTTTATTCATTAAAGGGGAAATACTTGAGACAGAAAGCCCAGACATTTCTCTTTTGCCTTGGGCAGAGCAAAAGGAGTTATTTTTCATAGCCCGACACAAAATACGTTTCGCCTTGGGCAAAGCGATTTTTCAAAAGGAAAATAAACAAAACATTACTCGGAAATATGCATAACCACAGGAATATCAACAGCTATCCAGTTTTGGCAAGCCAATCCAGGCGTCACAAGCACGGGCAAATCCTCCTCGGAATCATCATCTATGATAGCATCAACTTCAGGATGCACAAACCCTGCACTTCGGAAGACCTCTTGAATTGGACGAACAACCACCTCCTTCTTGACCCTTGCAGATATTGGATGAAAACCCAAACCTTCCCCAGACTTGTTCTCGGGTAACGTCAACACCTGGCCCCATCCTTCGGCCGAACCACTTTCCACCACTCGCCGTGCATCCTCAAAAGAAGAGATGGATGCCCCTTGCTTCTTCACTGTATTCTTAGCAACAGATAGGCCCTGGAACTGGGTCCCAACATCCTCGTCAGCATCAATAAAAGAAAATGATGATAAATGACTTACCACCATGGCCTGCTCTCCCCCAATCATCACTAGCTTCCCATGTCTCACAAACTTTAATCTCTGATGGAGCATGGAGGTGACTGCCCCGGCATCATGGATCCAGGGACGACCCAATAAACAGCTGTAGGCAGCACGGATGTCCATCACTTGGAAAGTGATTTGGAAAGTATGGGGACCAATCACTATGGGAAGATCCACTTCACCAATAACTGTCTTCCTGGAACCATCAAATGCTTTAACAATTACTCCGCTAGGCCTCATAGGAGCACCTGGATATGAAAGTCGAGACAACGTGGTCTTGGGCATCACATTCAATGACGAGCCCGTATCCACCAACACGCTTGATAAGGTATCGTTTCCACAACTTACTGAAATGTGCAGAGCCATATTATGGTTTCTCCCCTCCTCCGGGAGTTCTTCATCACTGAAACCCAAGTTGTTACACGAGGTTATATTTCCCACAATCCCATCAAACTGATCAACTGTCACATCATGGTCTACGAACGCCTGGTCCAAGACTTTCATCAAGGCTTCTCTATGTGCCCCAGAATCTCTCAATAAGGCAAGCAAGGAAATCTTGGAAGGTGTTTGCAGAAGCTGGTCCACAATCTTATACTCGCTTCTTTTGATAAGCTTTAAGATTTCATCTTCTTCAGGGTGAGGGATAGGTTCACTGGATCGGCCTATCTCAACCCTTGGTTCACCATTTCTTACAGGAATCTCCGCCGGCATGGACCTCCTCACTTGAACTTCTGGTCTTCTCGACGGTACTGCGGCAAAAACACGTCCACTTCTTGTCACTCTACTTACATCGGCAATATTAACAAAAGACGGTCTAGTTGGTATGGGGACCTCTACCCCATTCTCGATCATGGTGGCGTTATACTTGTACGGCACGGCTTGGTCTGAGCTGTAAGGCACAGGGCCAGGTGGGTAAATAATCAAAGGATCAACAGACGCAGTCTGGCTGTTGTAAGCAATCTCTACGGATTCAGGCAAATTAAATTGTGGGGTGATAACATTCACTTCATCTTCAGGATTTCGGTCATAGGTAATAGTGATAATTCTCTGATCTAGCAACTTCTGAATGTCCTCCTTCACAATAGGACAATCATCTTCTCTTGAACAAAACTCACAAATGTCGTAATTATGCTGGTGCCTAACAAAGGCAAGTCTTCTCAAACTCTGATGTAACCTGATCAATGATTCTCTGATGTGCTCGACTTGAAAAACTCGGAACTTCCCCGGACAACCCTCCACCATATTCACAGAAGCTGCCCCGTGTCGGGGCAAAGGGTTATCTCTGACATTTGGATTAACATCCTTAAAAGACAAGATGCCATTCTTAATTAACCTCTGCACGTCCGCCTTCAAAGCAAAGCAATTCTCAAGGTTGTGCCCCGGCGACCCTTGATGATATTCACAGAATTGATCCGCCTTGTACCACGGAGAAGCACTGTTCGGTGCGACAGGAGGTGGCTTTGTTGTGATGAGATTCTTTCTAATGAGAGCAGGGAACAATTCAGTATACGTCATAGGAATGGCATCGAACTGCGGTTTTCTGGGTGAACGGTTCTGATTGTTGAACGGATAAGCCTGTTGTCTAGGCTGCTGCTGAAAAGGCCGTGGTTGAGTTGGCGGAATTTGATGAGATGGGGCTACCAAAGCTGGGCGGACAGCCGGAGTGACTGCCGCAACGTGAGAGTAACCTCTCCTGGGCCTACCTGGAAACAGAGCACTGACATCTTGCTCTTTTCTTTTCGGGAAAACACCTCCGAACTTCTTCGCACTGCTAGACGGACTCCCCTCTTTAACCAGACGCCCTTCGCGAATTCCTTCCTCTAATCGCATGCCCATGCTCACCATTTCGGTAAAGTCACTGGGTGCGCTGGCTATCATTCTCTCATAGTAAAAGGACCCCAAAGTCTTCAAAAATATCTTAGTCATCTCTTTCTCCTCAAGAGGTGGATAGATTTGAGCAGCAATTTCACGCCATCTCTGGGCATACTCCTTAAAAGATTCTCGGTCTCTCTGCGACATGGCCCGGAGTTGATCCCTGTCCGGCGCCATGTCAACGTTGTACTTGTACTGATGGACAAAGGCTTCACTAAGATCGTTAAAGTTGCGGATTCGAATGTTGTCTAAACCCATATACCACTTTAGAGCAGCACCCGTCAAGCTGTCTTGAAAATAATGAATCAACAAATCATGATCATCGGAGTACGTCGACATCTTCCTTACGTACATTGTCAAATGGCTTCTAGGACACGAATCACCCTTATATCTCTCAAAGTCGGGTACTTTGAATTTCGCTGGAATCTTGACATTCGGAACTAAACAAAGGTCATGCGTACTCTTCCCAAACAAATCCTTCCCTTTCAATGCTCTAAGCTCCTTCTGCATTTCCTGGAACTGATCCTGAAATTCTTCCATTCTATCAAAAAGACCCAAACTTTCAGCGGGCTCGGCAGGATGAACTGGTTCATTCAAATATGGTACTGAGTGGACCACGGGAGCAACGGTCGTCATAACTGGCTGCGGAAAAGGTGTTACAGACGGAATTACTGGCGGCATGGCAGTTGTCTCTGGTTGAGGAAGAGACAATGCAGACTGAAATATAGGTTGTACGGTAGGCTGATACCCCTCTGGCACAAAGTTGTAAGGCATTCCCCACGGAAAACCTTTCGGCATCTGATGTTGAAGCGGAGAGTTGATTTGAGTTGTGGATGCAGGAACTGTAACAATTTCGGAAACCACTGGAGTTGAAGTCTGGATCTCGGTAGCCGTAGTCGATGGCTGATTCTGAACAGCCACCAAACTTTCCACCAACGCTGTTAACTTTTCCATCTCGGCACGAAGTGTAGCAACTTCCCCACGAAGTTCGTGATTTTCCTGTTCCAAATCTTCCATTTTCCTCTGACGATTGGCCCGAGTGTCGTATCGGTGAGACAGCTTGACAACCTTCGGTGGAAAAAGAACAAGAATGAGACTCTAGAAAACATGTGATGTGGAATGTGAAATGATGCATGATGGCAATGCAAATGATGACTCATTTTAAAAGTTTTTCAAGGAACTTTAGTAACTTTGCATACATCAATGGTAAAGGAATTTAGAACAACAAAAACTCAATCCGTTAATCGAAAGCGATAAATTACAACTTACAATTTGGAAAAGCAAATTACAACTTTGAGATAACAAATCCACTAATGAAAGCAATAAATTACAACTTGCAACATGAAAACCATAATAAAGTGATAAATTACATTTTCGAAGTAAGAAAGCAGTAAATTACAACTTGGAGCATGAAGCCCAAAATAATACAATAAATTACAATTTCGGAGCAAGAAGCCCTTTTACATAGTTTTACAAAATGACATCAGTAAAATAAACTAAAGCTAAAGCTTACTCGGAATCCTCAGATGACGGACCAAATACCAGCTGTAACCGGAGCTTCTTGATCTTTTCTTCGTAAAAGTCTTCCATATCTTTCTTTTCCGCTATCAGTCGATCGATGATTTCTTCCTGTGGTTTAGGAACGAGAGCCACGCTTACTGAACATTCCTTTTTTCTCTTCCTCTCACTCGCATACTTCTTCAGCAAGGCATCCTTCTGACGAAGCTTCTCATTGTGGTCAACAAACCGGCCGTCTTGAATAAGCAACAATTCCTTCTTTTCTTTCAGCTGTCGAGTCAGGACTCGATTCTCGTATTCGGACATATGGTACTTTTCCTTCCAAGCACCCCTCTCGGATTTCATCCTAGCCAGGTTTCCTTGATATTCTCCTACATCCGCGATAGGGATAACAACTGATGATGGTGCGATGGCAGGGAACAAAGGTTTCTCAAGTTTATATGGCATCTTGAGAGCACAAGCCCTAGCACGGACCCACTGCAGGTAAGGTTCCAAAGAGACGGCCCCTCTATGTCCCAGCATATCTCTCCCTTTCTTGTGGATATGGCGCCAAGCTCCTTCAATCTCCCTCTTAGCAGCCTGATGGTCTTGTCCTTCCTGAAGAAAGAAACCACTCACATGGATACTGTTCGGCTTATCTCTCATTGGGTACCCGAACTGACGGCGTGCTAGAACAGGGTTGTAGTTGA
Source organism: Vicia faba (assembly GCA_948472305.1). Lineage (NCBI taxonomy): Eukaryota > Viridiplantae > Streptophyta > Magnoliopsida > Fabales > Fabaceae > Vicia > Vicia faba. The sequence continues at coordinate 1,516,155,034 of OX451741.1, read as the reverse complement.
TTCCACCCCTCGTACCAAGAAGAGGTACGTTGGGAAAAGCACCACAGCTGTCAATGATCTCCACGTCATGGTAAACTCGATTGTACCAGTCAATGTCGAAATGAGTGAGAGCCATAATCTTTGGCGCCCAACGCGGTTCCCTCTCAAGATCCCAGAAAGCATCGGACCCAGGTAAATGCGAGACGTACCACTGATACAGCAACGACACACAACAGATAATCATCCCTCCTTGATAAGAGTTCCGAAGATGGATAGAGTAATACGTGTCTCCCAGCAGCGTAGGGACCGGATTTCCAATCAGGAAAACTCTGATAACGTTGACATCCACAAATTTATCAACGTTAGGGAATAAGAAAAGACCATACGCGAGTAAAGCAAACACGTCCTCGAAGGCAACGGTATCCTTTGTATCAGCAAAATAACGAGCTTTCTTCAACAGAAATTGTGCCGACAAACCCCGGATTCCTCCTTTCGTAGTCATATTCTCCTCTATCTCTGACTTCTTCAGGTGGGTGATGGTTGCTATCTCATGGGATTTAGGCTCCTCTTCTAACCCAGAAAAAGGAACACGGTCGACGATCGGCAAACCAAGAATATAGGAGTACTCCTCTAAAGTAGGCATCAACTGATAATCCGGAAAAGTGAAACATCGGTACAGGGGATCATAGAACTGAACCAACGTGTTGAGGATGCCTTTCTTCATCTTGCGCTTCATGAGCGGTACGATGGACCCATATTTCTTCTGAAAATCTGTCGGACTCTCTATCTTCGGAATCAAACTCTTCAGTTCTTCAATTTCGGGCTCCTTGAAGCTAAAGCTTCGAGTATTTCTCCTTCCAAATTCCATAATACCCTGAGATGTTTGCAAAAATCATTCCAAAGTTCCTTGAAAAACGAATTTTTTACAAAGATGTTGATGAATGCATGAATGAATGATAGTGCAACAGTCACACATAAATTTGCAAACACGGGGTTTAAAGGTTCAACGTTCAGCATGGAGTCGAGGGTAAAGCCCACCCAAAGGTATGTACTAATGTTTCGATCACACCTGTAAGACAAGGTTCTAAGAGTTCCCAGAGTCTACATCCCTCTTTCGGATATTACCAACGTCTTGATTACTCAATAATTAGCAATATTCTCAAGAGAAACTCGCCCGAGCGTAGCATCGCGTGACAACTACTTCCGAATTACTCCGTTATAGTCTCCGCGCTACACCTAAAAAGCCAAAATGGGTTAGGGTTCTACGGTCCTCAACTTCTCGGGCTCCTAGGTCGAAAATAATAATGTCTTCCCGATTACTCGGTAAACAAATATTAAGTTCAAGAGGGCCTTCCATTGAGTGGGGGATCTCATGCCTCCTTCTTCGGGATTACTCCCTCAAAGTTAACATGACTATACCGCCCGTCCTATTCCTTAAGTGTTACTTAATCCGGGTATAGGATTCGTCCTTTGCAAAAAAACCCAAACACCCCAATTTAAACATATAATCAAGCAAATCAAATAATAGTAAACAGATAAAACAAATTAGGCTTAACCCACTTAAGGATGGACCAGCAAAAGGTCAATCTGTCCCCAGCAGAGTCGCCAATTCTGTAGCGATAAAAAATGTAGCGGGGTAAATCGGAGATCGAATTATTGATTAATTCGTCTCACAAAAGCAAGAGTCGCCACCGCGCTTTATTATTTCCAAAGGAAAAGGGAAAAGAGCGAAATAAAACCCTACATATGCAATGTAAACAATACTTTTGAAAGTAATGAAAATACAAGGCGTTTTTGAAAAGAGATCTTATGGTTCGGGGGTTGGTTATACAATGGGAAGGTATTAGCACCCAATGCATCTATAGTACTCTATAGGAACCTTTTGAAATATCTGTTTTATTTAAAATTGATCGCTTGATTGAAAATAAATCGTTTTGGCCGAAAAAGGGATACAGACGGGTTTTTGAAAATACGACGACCTAATGTCGAAGTTTTTGCTTAAAAGGTATAAGTCTTGGGGAGGTTGAAATTTTGAAGTAAGGTGAACGTCTGAGGAAAAATTATCCTAAGTTTTAATGAAATGCGAAAATTTGCGCAGTTAGATTTGGAGACATGAAGTCAACAAATTTACTGTTTTTTCCTTTGGAGTTAAACAAACCGAATAAACAAAAATACACGAACAAGAAATATGCGAATAACAATTAAATAGCAATAATCTAAATGATGGAATAAAAAATACGAACAATGCGTTTTTTTATGATTTTTTTGTTTAATGTCAACGGGGAGAAAGTATTTTAATTTTACGCATTTTTTGATAAGGGTAAATCAAAAGAATTTTTTATGAGGACGTGACATTTTTTTTAATTTTAGGTTACTAAGTTTTTTATATTTTTGATATTAATATTAAGATAGCAAAATATTTTTTTAGTTTTCTATTCTTATGCCTTTTATTATAAAAGAGTATTACTTTAGGAATTTTTTTTAAATTAAAACTCAATATTACTAACTAAAAATCTAATTTTTCTTTAAAAGATATTAAGATTATTAAATCTTGGAAGTTTGAATTAATAAAATGGCCTATTATTAAAAAAAGCTTTAGATTATTTTTGGTTAACTAAACTATAATTAAACTAATAAGATTTTAAGAAGATAATTATAATAGAAAGAAATGAGTTAATAGGGGTGTATAACTAAGTCAGAATGGGCTAGAAGGTTGGGATAAGGCCCAAGGCGAAATGAAGACAGGGGGGTGTACAAATTTCGTGGGCTTAAGCTGGGACTAAAGGGTGGCCCAAGAGATTATACAGCATTAGGGTTAGAAAATGTTTAACACAAATTGGGATTAGGGTTTGTCTTATGGGCAGAAACGGCGCTCTCTCTTCTTCATGATCTTCATCTTCTTCGCCCTGCTTCTTCATCCTCGCCTCCGGACTTGACGTTTCTCTTTGCCACGGCCACCCACTCTTGGCTCTTCTTCCCTCCATTGAACACGAAACGAGACGGCTTAGGCGGAGACGGTAAGAACGCGTTTGATTTGTTATATTTAATTCATCTTGCATGTTGATTCGATTCTGTGATTTCTGTTAAATTGATCCTTATTATTAACCCCATACTTGATTGTTTATGTTTGATTGAGTATGCTCAAAGGAAATAAAAAGAGAGAGAAGCGTTACCTAGGTGGAGGCGGAGGAAGAGCTAGGGGTGACGGAGGTCGGGCGGCGAAGAGAGGGAGAAGCGAGCCCAACGGTGAACGGTATTGTGATTTTCCTCTTCTTGGTTGCTACCACGGTACTGTACTGTATTTTCCTCTTTGAATGAGTTACTGCATTTGTTGTTCTTCTTCTTGGAACGTGAAGTTGCACTTGGCTTTGTTGAAACTAATACCGCGCTTCTTCCTCTTCGTTTGCCTACTGTACTTGTTTTTCTTCTCCTTCTTTGAACATGATACTGTATGATGATTTTGTTTTTTTTCCTCTTTGAACGGATTACTGCACTTGGTAGGTTGAAACTGATACTGCACTTGTTCTTTTCCTTCCTTGAATATGAGTTACTGTATGATGATTTTCCTCCTTCTTGCTTGAACGTGATACGGTACTTGGTCTTGTGGGTCTGAATAATAGTTTGCAGGAATGTTGTGGGCTTGAGGAATATGTTTTGAAAAAGGCCAATGATGTTGTTGCTGAGGCCAAACCGGTTGCCTTTCAGGTTTTGGATTAAGGAAATTCAAACTCGGACAACAATGTTGACATGGTGATGAATGTAAGAATTTTGTGTAGTTTGGACGAATTGATGGAACTTGGGCATGTGTTTTAGCTAGGCCATACGGATGGTGGTTTTTGACTGGTTTTCTGTGAGATTGTTTTGATATCTTTTTAATGGCAGTGGGATGATGATGATATTGGCTTTAGTGGCTCAATCGGTTGTGCAAGGTTTGGCCATAAGGTTTTGGAAGATGGTCTTTGACAGTGTGGGTGATTATGCAGGTTGCTAGCTTTGTGTGTTTTTTGGAGGAAAAAAAATCTCTAAGTTTTTCTTGGAGGTTTGGATATATGTTCTCCTGTGTTGGTTTTCTTTTTGTTATGTATTATAACAACTCTTCCCTCTTCTTTTCGCTACAGGCCAGGAATTCAAAAATGCTTTGGGATTTCCCTGAGCAATCTGCACTACTGTCCCTCCAATTTGTTTCTATTCTTCTTTTGTGTTATTATTTTTACTGGCTATATTTTGTTTGTCTTGTATAACCTCTTTCTGCCTATGCTAAGCCTGCAAATCCCACACTTCTCCCTCTCTTTTTTTTCTCTCAGTATGGCTTTGATAAAAAGTGATAAGCTGTACATTTTTCTGAAATTGCAATGGCCAGAAAATAATGAAAATGGGACTTTTACATTACTTGCAAATGTGGTCAAACTGCATGTTTTCCTTTTAATACAAACTTGTTTTGTTTTCTGCTGTGTAGGCAATGGTTCACGTGAGCATGCTTGCATATGTGGTTACTGCATGATTTTTGTATGCTTATGCTGTATGCTTCTTTGAAATTGCATTTGGGATTTTAAACAAATGTAATTAATTTAAACATGCAGTTTTTTGGAAAACATAAACTTGCATATGTTTTAAAATTCCTTTTCTTTTTTGTGAACCAGGAGCAATCCCGCGATTTGCAAAAAAAGAATGACTGATTCCGGCCATTTCATTTAATGATGAACATTAAATTTATTTCCTGCATTTTAATTATTTATTCGAATTCTAATTTCTTTCTTTTAATTGTGCAGGTAACATTAAATGAACGGACAAAACGCATTGGATCGGAAGTTTTAGAATTAGGATAGATTAGTTTTTTTTTATTTCATTTTAGTTTTTGTCAATTTATTATTGTAATTTATTGTAATATATACAATGTTTACATAATAACTTGTACAATAAGAAAATGAATAAAAGAAAACTATTTGCCCATTAAATTCTTCTTCTTTATTTATTTATCGTTTACAATTTCTCCAAACGAATAATAATTGAAAACAAGTTTCAATTACCTACATTCAAAACAATAAACAGATAAATAAATAATTATCGTTGATCAACTAATATCTTCGATTATTTAATTTACCATTCACAACTAAATTATGATAATTAAAACAGGGTTTCAATTATTTAACTTAGAACGACGGATGATTAAACAATCGTTATTGACCAACGAACTTTTTCAAATGCTTATTATATTATTCATAAACTTTTAAATTATATAATAACTAAGAATAAATTCCAGTTACTTAAATTTAAGATAATGAGTAATAAATAAATACTGTCCACACAGTTAATGCGCCTCTTCTCTGATGTTTATTTTATTATCTATACATCTTTAAACTACGTAATAATCGAAAATGAATTTCAATTATTTAAATTTTAGATAATAAATAATTAATAAACATCATTCGGCACGAATCGACTAAATGATTTACTGTTCAGCATAAATAGCTCTTGTCCGGAAAAAGTCATGAATTTTAAAAATCGATGGATCAACACAACTGTAATATAAAAATGCAGGTAGGAGACGATATCTTAGGTCAAAATTTGGGGTACAACAGTGATGTATTACACAAAATTTGGAGTATAGTATGTGTTGTACCCCAAAATTTTCCCTCCCATTTCTCATTGATTTCTCATCACTAAGCCCTTGGAGATCAAGATCCAGTTAGGGTTTCATCTGCTCAAGACTTCTCCTTGCACTGTTGACCCAAATTAGGGTTTGTGTTTGCACAAAGATGTTTTGACATAAAATGCCTAATATGACTTTCTTGCTTCATATTGGACTCCCAAGTTTATCCTCATAAAGTTTCAAGTCTTGATTCCAAGTTTTGCCCAGTCAATTGGACAGTTGACCTAGAAATCAACTGTATTGGGGAAAAAGTCAACTGTGGCCAATTGACAGTCAAATCTCATGAAAATTGACCCACATCAACATTATGAACTCATATGAACCATTTGATCAAGTTTGGATCACAATTCCACAAGAAATTTGATCAAATCACCAAAAGGGCAAAATGGTCATTTTTAGGGTTTTGACTGCACAAAGGCAATTTTTGACTGTTTGACCTAATCAATGGAAAACCAAGCTCATATATGGACTCAAAGACCCCATGGAATTATCTTGACATGTTCAACAAACTCAAAAGATCCCAAGTACACAAGATTGACAATTGAATTTCACAGTCAATTGATCAATTTTGAATGTATACTGAAAAGTCAAACTTTGACTTTTTGGTCAAAATCAAGAGTCAAGATTCATTTTTCATCAAAACATGCCAAGTCATGAAACTTGTTCACCAAGAAATCACAAAATGCAAATTAGGGTTAGAAATTTGAATTTTTCATAACTTAGAATTTTTCTGTTATAAAAAACCCTAATTTTTTCCAACTTTGCCCCACTTTTTCACCAAGATCCATTTGGATTCAAACAAAAGTCAAAACATGAAAGTTGTAGCTTGTTGCATAATCTACAACTTTGATTCACAAAATTTTCCCATTTGAGGCTTGTATCTCAAGTTACAAATTTTTGAATAAGGGCACTAAACCATTCTTAACTTAGTGAATTTTTGACCTATTTTGACAAGGTTTTCTACCCCACTTCAAGGCCATTTTCCATACACTTCCACTTGGAATTTCAATTTGCATTTCAAAGAAGGATTGTAGTACACATTCCAAGCTTTCCAAAATGTCCAAGAACTCATCAAACAACCTCATGACTTGAGAGATTCGAATTTCACAATTTGGCAAAAACTCACTTTTGAATTGGCCATTTTTCATGTTCATAGTTTGTGCAAACTTCTCAAAACCAGCATGCCCTTGATTACAGGTCCTAAAACCATCCAACACTCAATAATTTAATGCATGTTCATTGTGCTAAGACCTTGTTTCATGAGCTAAAGCATTGTATGTTGGATTAATCCCAAATTGGAAAACGCATTATATCCATTTTTGCAAAAGTTTCACTTTATGTCATGATGCAAATCCACAAGTACAAACCAAATCCAATTGGCACAAGATTATGGACAAATCACTCTGATCAAGGAGAGATTATGCAGCTCATTAGAGGTCCCCTACTTGCCTAAAGCACCAAGTTGGTTTTGTTTGCTTAAGTGTGAAGAAAAGTACCATAACTTACAACAACTCTCATATCAGCTTAGGGACACTGAGACAAACTGATCAAACACATTCCAAACATCTCAACCAAGCTTTTGCACGACCTTAGCACCTCTCAAACACTCCCATTTCCATAATCACTCTCAAACTGCAAAAACAGGGCAAGGCCTGCAGTTTGAGTGCCATCTTTCATTTCCCTCAAACTCTCTTGCCCAAACCAGTTCACATACATTCCCTAACACCTATGCAAGCTAACCAAAAGCAAAAACACGACCTGTAATCCCTCTAACCACTTCCACTATTTTCAGTTTCTTGTTTTGCAGGTGAAGTGCTCTAGCACGATTCAGAAACTTTCAAGACAAAGTAAACATTCGAATAGCATCCCTGAACCTCAAGGAAGCTTTTCCAATCATCACCTTGCACTGAAAGATCCCTCATTGCCAGATAGAACTTCAGCTGAACAGGTATCATGGTGAACTCATATCTCTCTTATTAGACATCATTAGCTTTAAGTTTGTGAATAAACAATGTTCTACTCATGCCACTGAACATGTACATGTTTTTACTTTTCATTTCTTTTGCTTGAGCTGTGAGAATTCGAGGTTTAAAAATGGCATAAAATCTAGGTTAGAATTTGGGGGAGAAGAAATTCTCCCTCATCTTAGAGAGTTAGGACAAGTTCTGCATATGGTTGGATTCGTCTCTTGATGTTGAACATTTTTCATGTTATGAGTTTTTATTAATAAGCCAGGAATTAGGAGTTAGAAGATCAAGAACAGGGCGCGCGTTTTTGAATGTTTTTGGCTGAAGGTTGAAGACAATGTCTTCCTGGGCTGGGCCTGAGCTATTTTCCTTTTCACACCACCCTTTTTGGTTTTACACCCCTGAGCCCATTTGTTTCATTTCTAATGATTTTTGACTTTTTCTTTTTTTAGTTGACTCATTTATTTTTTCTCAGCATATTAAAAATTTAAAAATATTTTTTTCTCATCATTTTGATTTTATTAGGTATTTGTTTGATTTTTCTTTTGGTTTGTACATAAATAAATAAATATACACTCTTTTGTTTAAAATAATAAAACAGTACCAATATACTTTTACACATTCTTATTTTATTTTTACCTCCTGAAAATATTTTATAGAAAATTACTTTTTGTATTTAAATATTAAATATTATTAATTAATACATATAATACATATTTTGTAAATAATATAAATATATAGGTATATATTAATATACTTAGGATAAAAATACCAAAAAATGTACATATTTTATTTTTTAATATTTAATACTAAAAAATACCTTTTTTACAAATATACTATATTTTATTTTATTTTTGTATGTAAATAATAATTATTATATGAATTAATTGATTAATATCCCTTTTTGATTAAAAAATTAGGGTTTTACCCTAAATATGAAAATACTCCAAAAATAATACCTTTTTATTTTCTTTTTTATTTTACATAAATAATACTTTTTTCATACACATAAAAATTCTTTTTGCATTTTGCATATTTATTTTAATTTCCATTTAATTATACAATTATTAGTCTTGTAAATATTCAAAGAAAATGATGTAATAGTTAGGTTTAAATTCTTGTCTAAATATACCCCATTTGAAACATTGTATCCCCCTCCCCATATTATTGTGTTGTAATAGCGTAGGAATTTAAATTTCGCACTTTAAATGCTTTCTAAACATACTATGCTAGAACTAGGGTTTGCATGCGAACAAAATGAACAAAAAATAGTTTGACCTAATACAAGACAAAAAAGCATGAAAATGGACAACACATTTCACACTTGCACCCCTAGGGTATTCCACTTTGTTGCCTTCAAATAATTGGGCCATATTGCATGTTGAATTTCTTTGGGTAAAACAAACAATCAAAATGATCATAGTCCCTCAAAATGTTGCCTAAATGAAAGATCAAGTCTCTTTTAAGGAAAAATTACCCAAAGACATTTAACACTATTGCAATTATGGTCTAAACGATGACCCGCACCCGTCCCTTTCACCTCCTAAGACAAGATTGCCCACCAAATGCAATGGTGGAACAAAATTGTCAAAAGGTATAAAACATAACAAAAATCTTTGAGAAAACTTTAGGGTAGATAAACTCTTAAGTACTTGTCAATTTGCAAAGAAAACACTTGCCTATTTTCAAAACCCACTTCACAAACACTTTCAAAATCAATTTTCAAAAACCTTGGAACATCTTTTTAAAAGACAAAACACCTTTTGTAAAACATTTGAGTAAAGAATTGTTACAAGGGTAGCCTATACAAGGCATCTTTTCAAAACATTTTCAAAACCACACATCAAGCACCATTTCAAACAATTGAAAACCAAGGCAAGTTGATCTAAGCAAGTACCTAAGAGCCCATGGATAACCATGGATAGAAAGGGTGCTAATACCTTCCCTTTCTATAATCTACTCCCCGAACCCAAGAAAAATCTCAAAGGTTTTTGCTGTGCTTTTTAAACCTTTCCTTAGGATAAAATAAAAAGTCGGTGGCGACTCTTGCTCAACCGAAACATTTGCGAAAACAAACGCAAAACCATAGTCAGTTCTCCCACCGTATCACAGTATGAATATAAGTTTTGTAGCTTTTTGAGATTGTATGGAGCAGTTGTGTAAAATCGTAAATGATTTATCCTTTGAGCTTGTTTATATAGGCGTGGCAGTCTGTCCAAATGGAAACATGATAATGGACACTTAATGCTCTTTCCATACTGAGAAGATCCTTGTCTGATTGTAGCAGTTGTAAATGATACTGCCTTAATGGAAAAGTAACGCTTCAGAACTTAGGAATCTTGCATGCTGCTTTTAGTTCAAAACTTGGGAAATCAGAAGCATAAGGTTTTGTTAGCATGTTAGGCATCCGCTCAGAATCAGGGTATCTTTCTCTTTAGTGCAGATTCTGACCATCATACTTCAGAACATTCTGATTACTCAGCTTGAGTGCTTCCATGGCTTAACTTCTGATGTCATTTCAGTCAGAACTTCTGTACAACATAGAACACAAATTTAGAGTGCATATTTGTTCTTTGTGTTTGTTATCACCAAAATTCTTATGAGGGTTGTAGAATCAAACTATGTTCTAATACACTCCATACTTGTACCATGAAGAAGCGAGGGACTCTTATGTGTTGTATAACTCTACTCTATAGGTGGTTTATTTCGCACCTCCCTCGGTCAGTAATGAAGATTGAATTAGGTTTAAGATGGAACCAAATATTAATGTCTCTTTCTCACTCTGACATCTATTGGGGCCCTCGCTCCCAAGAAGACATCTCTTTTATTGATCGCTGTGGAGAATTTCCCAATGTGCCACTCCTTGGCATTAAAGGAGGTTGTTGTACCCCAAAATTTGCCCTCCCATATTCTTCAAGATTTGTCAAAAGCAAGCTGCAAAGTTCCCCAAGGGTTGCACAGTGCAAGGGCCTCCTAAACAGTCAAAATTAGGGTTTTGGTTCTGACAAAGAAAATGAAGTTTCCAAGGGTCCAATAAAGTCCCACATGCCTACAAATATGGTCAAGCATCCTCATACCAAGTTTCAAGACTTTCAGCACAAAATTGCACAGTCAAAAACCCTAATTGCACTACAGTCAACTATAGGGGCAAAATGGTCATTTGACAGTCAAAAGTTCAAATTTTTGGTCAACATCTCATTTTGAAGCCACAAACATCATTTGATCAATGCTTGATCATGATTCTCAAAGCTTGGCTCAAAAATCATCAAGATGCAAACGTTTCCATATTTGGACAGCTGAAAAAGTCAACTGTAAATTGACCAGGGCATAACTTTCACATGGATTATCAGAAAAATTCCATCCAAAGCTCATTTTGAAAAGAAAGACAATTCCTACAACTCCTCTTCATTATTCAAGTCCAAGAAATGCTCTCACAAAAAGTTATCAATTTCAACATTATAGGTCATTTTCAAAAGTCAACAAAAAGGGACTTTAAGTCAAAGGCCATAACTTGAGATTGGTAAATCAAAATGACATGGGACCAAAGTCATTGGTTAGGGGACTCAAATACCTTTCCCAAATGTCCAAGAACATGAGCAAAGCTTAAAAATTGAGCAAGTTATGCCTTGTGGAAGTTGGGAAATTTTTGGATATTTTGAAAAGTCAACATTGATTCAAATGACCTAAAATTGCTAATGGGCCTCTTTTTCTTTCACAATTCATCACCCAAGTCATGTGCACGACCATTTGGCCCAAAGGAAAGTTTTTATCATTTTTTATTTATTTATTTGGATTTTTTATTATTAATAATTCATTTAATTAAATAAAATACATGAAAAATACTAAACCTAATTTGTTGAATCTTTTTGTGCATGAAATAATTTCAAGATATTGTGTATAATCAGATTTGGAAAGAATCTTGCTAATTGGTCATGATTTGGTAGAAGTTTGCATGAAAAAGATTTGAAAGCTAATGCCATAAAAATCAAATATTTGTTTCATCAATTCATGGATTTCTTTTGATCAAATTCTTAACCTAATCACTCATATACATATATGCAAGAAAACCCTCGTGCTCACTGACTGGAAGCTGCATAACCAAGCCATACAAGAACTCAAGAAACTCACATATTTTTAAAAATTCGATTTTGGTTTTACAGGTGAATTCAAGGTGCAAGAGCTGTTCAAACGCCTTCCTTGAGGATCATAGAACGTTTTCCAATCATTCACTAAGTCCCATACTCAAGAGAACACGGAATCACCATTGAAGTTGGTGAGAAAAATTCCAAAATCGTTTTCCATCATTCATGTGCTTTTAACATATTTCATTGTTGTTTTTGTGTTTAGAATGATGTTTGCAAGCTACCTGCACAATTTGATTGGAGTTTCATGCTAAAACGAAGGATCCACCATGAGAGCATATTAGGGTTTCGTGAAAATTGATTTAGGGGTTTCCAAACCTTGAACAATTAGGCCATGAGAGATACATCATTGGAATCGTGAGAGAGAGACGATTCTAATGGCCCTAGTCCGAAAAATTTATACATGCCCATGTGCTATTCGCTATTTCTTGTTATTGCAGGTAATCGTGACGGTTTAAACCGTCACAATTTATATTTTCTGAGGTTGAAGACGAAGTTGCGTGGCACACGTCTGTTGGCTGGTTCGAATTTGTTTTTTGGCGCGGAGCGAATGCATGGAGTGTCTTTGTCTCTTTCGTCCGCATGCATGACACCTGGATCACCATGGCTGAGTGGTTGAGCGACTTGCTGATGACTTCAAGGGGGTGGGTTCGAACCCTACCGCCCCAAGGTCATGTTTTTTCACTTTTTTTCAGTTTTCTTATTTATCTGTTTATTAATTCAATTAATTAGTTATAATTAACATACTTAGTAAGATAATTTGATTTAATTAGAAACAAATTAGTTAGTTTAGATAAGATTAGGGTTAACTAAAAATTCATTCTATCTTAATAACTAATTAACTTCTAATATATTAATTCAAATAATTCTTTTTTTTGTAATATTTTTTATAAACAATTAATTAATTTTTGTTTCTAATTTAAAACTTTTTTTCAATAGATAAAAAACATAAAAAATATTTTCCTTTTCTTTTAATAATTAGTGTAAAAATATTTTCTTTTTATTAATTTAATTAAAACCTTTTTCTATTCAAAAACTTTAATTTCGATTTTTTAGGTTAATAATAAATGAATTTTTGGGCATAAATCTTTTTTAGGGTTTGGCTAATAATCAGTTGATTAGGGTTTGGGTTCGCCTCTGAGGCTAATGAATAGGGTTTCAAATCTTTTTCATACTTTTATTCTTTTTTTTAACCATTATTAATAATTTAATATTATTTATTTTTATAATTAAAATTGCATATAAATAATTAGGTTAATTTAGGTTTAAATTTTAATACTTTCTTAATAAACTAAAAAACAATTAGAATTAGGGTTAGCATTTTAATTTCAATTAATTTTTCTCATTAAAATCATAAGTATCAAAATCTCAAAAAAACAATCTCCTTTTCTTTAATTTTAATTAATTCAATAATTTAATTTAATTTCATTAAAAAGGGTCCAACGCCCTCGTTTCTAATTTTATTTCAATTCGCATATTTAGTTCTTTTTCTTGTAAATATTCATGTACTTCTCCCAAAGCCGTGTAATTTCATACTTTCTCGCACTTTTACTTTACTTTCTTTATTTTCTGTCAAATCGGGTCCTGGAAATTTTGGCGATGTGGACCCGCGCCTTTTGTAATAGCTTAGAATTTTTATTTCCCGCAATTCTTTTTAACTGTTAATAATGCATGCAAGAATGAATGACGGAAATAAAAAACAAACGCTTAGATCACCAATGACATGACAAGATAAAAATAAATGAAAACGACACACAAATCACACACCACCCCTAGGGTACGCCTCACTGTTGCCTTGCCTCGAAAGGTGATCGTCGAGTAGAGGATGTCTTAGTAAGTCCTCATGATCCGGAAACCTGGCATGAGGGTAGCTTCTAAGGTGTCTTCCCATTGCTCTGGTGATCACCATGTCCCGAACCTCGAATTGACCCGAACACCTCCAACAGTGGTGCTACCTACCTCTCAATGGTGGGATGGCACTACTTAAAAGGACATTTACACAGACGAATTCCTTAGGGTAGGAAGGTTCTCGTAGATACTTGCTCTAATTACAAAACAAATCAAAAATACTTTTCACACCAACACATTTTCAAAAAGCTTTCGAAAGCATTTTTCAAACACTCTTGAGGACCGATACAAGAGTCGAACTGAAATTTTCAAAGAAACTTTTTAAAACCCACAGTTGAAAAGCAAACAAACCATTTTTGAAAACACAAGTGAGCAAGTATCTAAGAGCCCATGGATAACCATGGATAGAAAGGGTGCTAACACCTTCCCTTTCTATAATCTACCTCCCGAACCGAGAGCAATCTCTACAAGGAATTTTTCTGTGCTTTTGTCCTTTCCATTTGGAGAAAATAAAAGACGGTGGCGACTCTTGCTTCCGCGACATTTCGCGAACCAGCGTTAAACAGTCAGTTCCAGATCCACCGATCACAGAACTGGCGACTCTGCTGGGGACCAAACTTAAAGTGAGGTGTACCTTAGGGTAGTTCATAACTGTGTTTTCAATTATATTGACTTGCTTGCTTTATTATTGTGGGGTTGCTTGGGAGTTCTATAGATCCTAACCCGGATCTGGGGGATACCTTCTTAGAAAGTAGCAACAAGGCTGTGAGGGAACTGTGCGGGGTATACTGACATGGTTGAAATAGTCTGCTACGTTGATGTGGCACTTTGGTGTGTACCGGTAACCCTTGAGTTCAGTCAAGGAGAGTACGGGGCCTCCGCGTGGTGTCATGAAGCATCAACAGACCTTAGGAACCTTAATTGAACTATCTTGGCCTCTTTAGGGTAGTGAGATAACTGACTTTGGCGCAGTCCGAGGTTGGTTGATACTCGATACTACACTCAACTGAGGGTTGCTTTCCTGGAATATTTCGGTCGCCAGTTCAGTGGCTAAATCGAAACGATGAACAATGAAAGCAATCCCGTGATATTGGGACCCTTAGAACCCGGTTACTTATAATAGGACAGGTTGAACCCACCAACTTCAAGAGGGTACTACCCAGACCCCATGCTGGCCTTAAACCCTAAGGGCTTGTCTTGTGTGCCTTATGTGCCTTACATGTTTGTCTTTGTAAATATCTGTGGTGTGTTTAATCATAGCATCATAACATCATCCAGCATCATATGCATTGACTAACCATTTCAGGGGTTCGAATCTTCATCTTTGTTCTTGTTTTGTAGGACATGGAAATCGTTCGTAGAAAGACAATTCAAATCAGCCTTGTAAGGGTCCCTCCTCAGCTTAAGGAACTTATATCCAGGATTCCCGAGAACTCTTCATTCAGTGAAAGACATGGAAGTCTCATCAGCTTGGTCAATACCAACATTGAGGAGGACATGATGAAGGTCTTATTCCAGTTCTTTGACCCTCTGCATCACTGTTTCACCTTCTTGGACTATCAGCTGGTACCTACATTGGAGGAGTTCTCCCGGCTCTTGAAGATCCCTATCCTTGATCAACTACCCTACAACGGTACGGAAAAGGAACCTAAGCTTGAAGAGATTGCTAAAGCCTTGCACCTACAGTCATCTGACCTCAAGGGACATTGGGAAGTTAGAAGTGGTATCAAAGGGTTCTTAGCCAGGTTTCTGTTTGAAAAGGCCCACAAATGTTGGAACTCCCTTGATTTGCAGGCTTTTGAAGAAGTTGTGGCCCTCCTTGTCTATGGTTTGGTGTTGTTCCCTAACCCAGATCAGCTTATTGATATCAGTGCCATTCAGATCTTTATGTCCAGGAATCCTATACCTACGTTGCTGGGGGACATCCTCCACTCATGTTACACTCGAACCATGAGAAAAAGAGGTGTCCTTATGTGTTGCACTCCTCTCCTGGGAAGGTGGTTTATTTTGCACCTTCCACAATCAGTTTTGAGGAATGAGCAGGGTTTGAGATGGTCACAACGGTTGATGACTCTCACACATGCAGATATACATTAGTGCCCTCGGTCCAGAGAAGATGTTACTATCATTGATCGTTGCGGGGAGTACCCTAATGTTCCTTTACTTGGAATCAGAGGAGGTATTACTTACAACCCATGCCTGGCTTGGAGACAGTTTGGTTATGCTCGGAGGGATGGTCTTCATGACATGTTAATTCCTGACATAGTTTTTTACTTCGACAACGATACTTAAGGACTTCGCCAGAGATTTATCAGAGCCTGGAGGATGCCAAGTAGGATAGACAGTAAGACACTGGGGCACAGGAACTCCATCCCGTTGGAACCTTATCTCAAGTGGGTACGAGCCCGCTCCCAAAAGTTAGTGATGCCTTATCCTCATATGCTCCCAGTAATCAAAGAACCAGTCTTGGAAGGAGAAGTGTCCTGCACCATTCAGCACCCTGATATGCCCACATCCTGGGAAGAGATGCAGAAGAGCTGGATCCAGCTTAAGGAAGAACGGATTTCTCTTGAGACCAGTCTACATGCTAGTGAAAAGAAGGTCTTGGAGCTCACCCGCCTGTTGCATGAGGAGAGGAATCTCAACACTTACATAGCTCCAAAGAGGATGCGTAGTATATTTTGGGATTGATTTGCTTTTGTATTATTTTGCCCATGAGGCTTTGATGTACTGAACAATTATTTCCTTAATGATAACGTGTGTTCCCTTTTTGTCTACAACAAATTTGAACTTTCGAACCCTTGAATGCATTGCATAAACACATATCATTCATCATGTGCATAACAGGTTTTCCTCTTTTCAAGTTGCTTACAGTTCTTCGCTGTTTATTTCAGCATCATGAATCCTGACTCATCATCAACTGAAATGTCCATCAAGGCTCTGCAGGCGCAGAACGCGCAATTTCAGGAATTAATCATGGGTTTGGCTCAGGGCCAAGAAGAGCTGAAGGCTCTGCTCCTGAAGAAGGAAAAGAAGAAGAAGAGAAGAACTGTTCTGTTCAACTCGGGCCGAAGGTTTGGCAATACTCTACAAAATGAAGAGGCTGGTTCTTCCATTGGCAAGGGTACTCCTCAAGCGGAAAAAGGTCCTAGTCCGGTAGTCTCTGACAACGAGACTGATTTTGATGAAGAGCAGTATCCTCCGGCAGAAGACCGTTACAAGCAGTTGGAGGACAGGCTGAATGCTATGGAGATCCAACAGGTACCTGGGCTGGATTTCGGAGACTTGGGTTTGTCTACTGGTGTGATCATTCCTCGGAAGTTCAAATCACCATCTTTCACTAAGTACGACGGGGCGTCTTGTCCCAAGCTACATCTCAGGTCCTATGTGCGGAAGATTCAACCGTACTCAGCGGATAAGAATTTGTGGATCCACTTCTTCCAGGAGAGTCTTTTAGTGACTCATCTCGAATGGTTCTATCAGCTGGATGGGACCAAGGTTCGTAACTGGGAGGAGTTGGCTACTGCTTTCTATAAGCAGTATCAATATAATTCCGACCTTGCCCCTACACGTACCCAACTCCAGGGTATGTCGTTAGGTTCAAGTGAAGGTTTTAAGGAGTACGCTCAGAAGTGGAGGGATCTGGCTGGCAGAGTGCAGCCTCTGTTGACTGATCGGGAGTTGGTGGACATGTTCTTGGGGACCCTATCTGGGCCGTTCTTCAACCATCTTATTGGGAATTCTTCTGCTGGATTCACTGACCTTATTCTGACTGGAGAGAGAATTGAGGCTGGGTTGAAGTCTGGAAAGATTCTGAAGGGTGCATCGTCTAGTTCTGAGAAGAAACCCTTCAAGAAGGAGGCTAGTGCTGTATATGGTTCTAGACGACAAGAAAAATCTGAGTGCCGCCAATCTGTCAGTGCGGTGATGATTGCCAAGCCTGCTGCCGCTCCTCGGCCAACCAATCCTCAAAGGGCTGAAAGACCCCGGAGAGAGTTCACCCGGTTAAGTATGACTTTATCGCATATCCTGCCACAGTTACTATCCACCAACCTAGTGACTGTCAGAGAGGCCCCCAAAGGTGTAAACACTGCCTCTCCGAAATACAACCCAAATGCTTGTTGTGCTTATCATTCTGATAGCCCGGGGCATTCCACTGATGACTGTTGGGCCTTAAGGAATAAGGTGCAAGACCTTATTGACGCAAAGGAGATACAGTTTGAAGCGCCTGAGAGGCTGAATGTGGTTACTGCTCCTATGCCTCAGCATGGGGTAAATGTTGTTGATGAAGAGGTGTACGCTGTTTTTGTGGATGACCTAGCCACTCCTTTGAAGACTGTCAAGAAGAACCTACTGCTGGCCGGTTTATTTCCGGGTTGCAGTGAGGGTTGCCTGTTCTGTGCTGTTTCCCTATCTGGTTGTCCCTTGCTGAAGTTAGGCATCCAAAGCCTGATGGACAGTAAGGAGATTCTGTTCAAAAAGTATGTTGTTCAGTTGGTTCCGGTAGAAGAAGTTTCTGTGGTTACCATCTTCAGTAATCCAATCAAGGCTCTCCCGAAGAAGCCTGTCCAAATCATGACTGTCGCACCTGTTGTTATCACTGTTCCGGGGCCTCTTCCCTACGTATCTGATAAAGCTGTCCCCTGGCATTATGGGGCAGACGTATATGTGAATGGAATCAAACAAGAATTCAACACTGGTGCCAGTATCTGCGATATCACTGGCCCAGCCAAGGTTACCCGCAGTGGCAGGCTCTTCTCGCCTGACATTGCACCGCCCGCTACTCGAAGACCCCTCCTCATAACACCTACAAGTGTACCTGCTCCTGTTATTGACCAAGTTGTTTCCCCTGCTGCCGAGTCATCCAATGCTCGGGGCAAGGGAATTGAAGACGAGCCTGCCCGGATGGAGGCACCGATACCTAGAAACGCTGAGGCATCCCAACAAGAAATGGAGGAGATCCTAAAAATAATAAAGAAGAGTGACTTCAATGTTGTGGAACAGCTGGGGCATACGCCCTCCAAAATATCCATGCTCTCTTTATTGCTGTGCTCTGAGGCCCATACTAAGGCCTTGATCTCATTTCTCAAGACGGCTCATGTGCCACAGGAGACATCTGCAGTCCAGTTCACTGACTGCGTAGCAAATCTGACAGTAGACAATGGCTTGGGTTTTTCAGACGCTGACCTGACTGCGAAGGGAAGAGACCACAATGATGCCCTACATGTCTCTATCGAATGCAGGGGCACTACTCTGGCACATGTATTGGTGGATACTGGTTCTTCCTTAAATGTGCTACCCAAGAAGGCTTTAGACCATTTAGATTGTGAAGGCCTGGAATTAAAACCCAGCAATATCATCGTCAGGGCCTTTGACGGTTCAAAAAGGATGGTTCATGGAGAGGTTGACATTCCTATTCGTGTGGGCTCTCAGGTGTTTGACTCTACTTTTTATGTGATGGATATTCGTCCGTCTTATTCTTGCCTACTGGGTCGACCTTGGATCCACAAAGCTGGGGCAGTGACTTCTACCTTGCACCAGAAGCTGAAATACCCTGTCAGAGGGAAGATCGTCACTGTGTAGGGAGAGGAGGAGTATATGGTGAGCCATCTGAATTCCTTCAGATACATTGAGATGGATGGGGAGTTTATTGAAACCCTTTCAGCATTTCGAGGAGGTGCTTCCAATTTCAGCAACAGCAGAAACAGCAGTCGAAGAGAATGTTCCTTTGAAGATGGCTTCTCTGAAGGATGCCCGGGCTGTGGTTCAAAAAGAGGGTCAGAAAGCTATGCGGAAGGCAAAGACCAGAAGACCTCCTGTGCTCATTACAAATCCAGGAGTGAATGCTGTTGAGGAAGACAATGAAGTGGACGAAGCTGAGTTCAATAGCTGGATCTATCCGACGACCGAAGGCGGATTGACCAATTGGATTGTCAAAGACCATACTCCTGTTACTTTTGTTACGCAGTAATAAACTTCTTCGTTTTGTTATTTGTAATAAACAATAAATAAACTCTATGGCCCGGTGTCTTACCCGAGGCACCGTGGTTTCATTTGTGAGGGCATATAAATTGTCATTTCATATATCATAAATGAAAATCTTGGACGTTTTCTCGCATTTCAAATCTTATGCTCCTCTTCTGTCTTTCTTTCCTTTATATTTTTCAAAACAGTTGTATTTACACACGCACTCACTCATACAGGTTCCAATCCACTCTGGATCTCACTGGTAACGACTCTGCTACTGCCAGTTATGACTTCGAAAATCCGATCAACTTAGCCGAAGACGAAGGTGAAGATGATTGCGAAGTGCCTGGCGAGCTTGCAAGACTGTTATTTCAGGAAGAGAGGGCAATTCAACCACATGAAGAGCCAGTGGAAATAATAAACTTGGGTACTGAGGCAGACAGGAAAGAGGTAAAGATTGGTGCCAACCTAGAGCTCAGCGTGAAGCAACGGTTGACTAAGATGCTACATGATTATGTGGAGATATTTTCCTGGTCCTATGAAGACATGCCCGGGTTGGATACTGATATTGTGGTCCATCACTTGCCTACTAAGGAAGACTGCCCTCCGGTTAAGCAAAAGGTCCGCCGTATGCGTCCAGAGATGTCTGAGAAGATCAAAGCCGAGGTTATGAAACAGTTTGATGCTGGGTTCCTTGCAGTGACTTCTTACCCTCAGTGGGTTGCTAATGTGGTGCCGGTACCAAAGAAAGACGGTAAGGTCAGAATGTGTGTCGATTACAGGGATCTGAACAGGGCCAGCCCCAAAGATGACTTCCCCTACCTCACATCGATGTCCTTGTTGACAATACAACTCAGCATAAGGTGTTCTCTTTCATGGATGGTTTTTCAGGTTACAATCAGATCAAGATGGCACCTGAAGACATGGAGAAGACTACCTTTGTTACTCAGTGGGGCACCTTTTGTTACAAGGTCATGCCTTTTGGACTAAAGAACGCTGGGGAAACTTACCAACGTGCCATGGTTGCTTTATTTCATGACATGATCCATCATGAGATAGAAGTATATGTGGACGACATGAACGCAAGGTCCCAGACTGAGGAAGAGCACCTAGATCATCTGCAAAAGTTGTTTGACCGGTTGAAACTGTACAAGCTGAGGTTGAACCCGAACAAGTGCACCTTCGGGGTAAGATCTGGAAAGCTGCTAGGCTTTGTTGTAAGCGACAAAGGTATTCAAGTGGACCCTGCCAAGGTTAAAGCTATTCAAGAGATGCCAGTTCCTAGGACAGAGAAAGAGGTCAGAGGCTTTTTAGGACGCCTGGATTACATTGCTCGATTCATCTCACACCTAACTGCTACCTGTGAGCCAATCTTCAAGCTGTTGAAGAAAGATCAGGTAGTACGTTGGAATGATGAATGTCAGGCTGCTTTTGACAGAATCAAGGAGTATCTCCAAGAACCAACCATCCTTATGCCACCAGTTGAAGGGAGACCTCTGATATTATATCTGACAGTGCTTGACAACTCAATGGGGTGTGTGCTGGGGCAGCATGACGAGTCTGGCGGAAAAGAGCATGCCATTTATTACCTTAGCAAAAAGTTTACCGACTGTGAGACCCGATACTCACTGCTTGAGAAAACTTGTTGCGCTTTGGTATGGGCTGCTCGCCGGCTGAGACAGTATATGCTGACTCATACCACCTTGTTGATCTCAAAGATGGATCCCATAAAGTACATATTCGAAAAGCCTGCTCTGTCTGGGAGAATAGCAAGATGGCAAATGATCTTGACGGAATACGACATTCAGGTCACGACCCAGAAAGCCATCAAGGGAAGTGTATTGGCAGACCACTTGGCACATCAGGCAGTAAACGACTATCAATCAATGAACTTTGAGTTTCCGGATGAAAGCATCATGATAGTAACTGATTGTGAAGTACCTGGACCGGATGAAGGACCTGAGGAAGGATCCCGATGGTCTATGCACTTTGACAGAGCCTCCAATGCTTTGGGAAACGGTATCGGCGCCATAATCATATCACCTCAAGGTACTCATACTCCGCTCACTGCCCGGCTATGCTTCAACTGTACCAACAACATGGCGGAGTATGAGGCGTGCATCATGGGTCTTCAAGCTGCGATCGACCTAAGGATCAAGTTTCTGAGTGTCTTCGGAGATTCCGCCCTTGTGATCAATCAGATCAAAGGAGAGTGGGATACGAAACATCCGAACCTTATTCCTTACAGAGAATGTGTGTTGACTTTGATCCCCCACTTCACGAAGATAACCTTTGAACACTTTCCAAGAGAGGAGAATCAGCTGGCGGACGCGTTAGCTACAATGTCTTCTATGTTCAAGGTCAAATGGGATAATGAGGCTCCCCGGATCATCATCTGGAAACTGGACGAACCGGCATACTGTTGTGATCTCGAGACTGAATTGGTGACTGAGAAGCCTTGGTACCATGAGGTGAAGAGATACTTGGAAGCTCAGGAATACCCTGAGGGTGCCTCTGTCAATGATAAGAAGTTCCTGAGAAGGTTCGCGGCAAAGTTCTTCCTTAGCAACGACATCTTGTACAAGCGAAACCATGATTCAACCCTACTGCGTTGTGTGGATAAGACTGAAGCAGAAAGGATCATGGAAGAGCTACATGAAGGGACCTTTGGTACACATTCCAGTGGACATACTATGGCTAAAAAGATCCTTCGAGCAGGGTATTTCTGGTCCACAATGGAAGCTGACTGCTATCAACATTCCCGGACATGCCACAAGTGCCAGATATACGCAGACAAGGTGCATGTTCCTCCAGTTCCTCTGAATGTTCTGACTGCGCCTTGGCCGTTTGCAATGTGGGGCATAGACATGATCGGTGAGATTAAACCTACGGCATCTAATGGGCATCGCTTCATCCTAGTGGCAATTGATTATTTTACAAAGTGGGTCGAAGCAGCATCCTATGCTACGGTAACCAAGACTGTTGTGGCACGGTTCATTCGGCATAATCTGATCTGTTGGTACGGCATCCCCGAGAGGATCATTACAGACAACGGTACTAATTTGAATAACAAGATGATCACTGAGCTCTGCGAGCAGTTCAAAATACAGCACCGCAATTCTTCTCCTTACAGACCGAAGATGAATGGGGCTGTAGAAGCAGCAAATAAAAATATCAAGAAAATCGTGCAGAAGATGACAGTGACCTATAAAGATTGGCATGAGATGTTACCGTTCGCTCTACATGGGTACCGTACCTCAGCTAGGACGTCAACCGGGGCAACTCCTTTCTCTTTGGTTTATGGTATGGAGGCAGTCTTACCGATCGAAGTGCAAATACCCTCTCTCCGGATAATGAAGGATGCAAATCTGAACGAAGATGATTGGATCCAGACACGACTTGATCAGCTAAGTCTTATTGATGAAAAGAGGCTTGCTGCTATCTGTCATGGTCAGACGTATCAGAAACGGATGATCAGGGCATTTAACAAAAAGGTCAAACCACAGGAATATCAAGTTGGGGATCTGGTAATCAAACGAATCATCCTTCCTCAGAGTGATCCAAGGGGCAAATGGACCCCTACGTACGAAGGGCCATTTGTGGTTAAGCATGTGTTCTCAGGAGGAGCCATGATTCTAACCAACATGGACGGTGACGACCTTCCTCACCCCGCCAATGCAGACATAGTAAAAAGATACTACGCATGAAAAAAGACCCGCTAGGCTGACATGCCTAGGCAAAAATTAGGGCTTCCCGGCGAACCAAAAGGGTTCGGGAAAAATGAAGGGATGAAATGGAAAAAATCTGTACACCCGGCAAGTCGAAAACCTGAAAAGGCGGCTTGGGCAAAAATGGGTATCCCGATGGACTGAAAACCCGAATGGGCGGTCCAGGCAAAAGTTAGGGATAAAAGCGTAATACTATGTCTCATTGGAGCACTTTGCATCCAGAATCCGCTATCTACATCAAGTTCAGACGACATCGATCAGTCAGCTTCACCTTCAACCAAGGTCATCAAGTGATGAGACGCTCGGAGATATAGCGGCAATAGCAGAGTTGAAACCCAGTTGGATCGTTCATTTCACACAGCTGTTTTATTTTCTCTTGTACAAAATTTGTATAAACTCTTTTTCGGTGGCGTTTTCTTACTAGGACGTCAGCCTCTTGTACACAAAACGCCTATTTTTAGGCCATTCAAAAATCAATACAAATATATTTTTCAGTTAAAAGTGCCAATTGTTTTTCTTTTTCTGTTTTGTTTTGCGAAGAACGTCCAAGGTTCAATTCGTGATATATGCATTGACAATAATTTGCTAACTCATAAATATTTGCATACGAAACAAAGGATTAATTACAGGTAACATTAGAAACAGGGGCAATAAAGAGTTGTCTAGGTAATCTAATTGTTCTGTCCTCCAAGGTATCAAGGTAAGATCAGCCGAAGAACATAATCAGATATCCTAATTCCCCAGAGAGTGAGCCAGCAAGTCAGTACACTCTCCTCAAGCAAAGTTACAGCCAAACTTAGGGAAGTTGGGTATCCTCCAGCAGATATCAACATTCCCCAGCAGCATATATTCTTAACAAGCATCCCCGGCAATCTTGGTCTAAAGATTGTTCCCCGGCGGTATACCAGACATTCAAAGGAGTCACTTCCCCGATGCAGTTCAAACTTCCCCAAGAGAGCCCAATCTATTTCCCCAGGAAATTTGGAATTCATCTCCCCCAGCAGTAAGCTTATCCCCAGTAGATTCTGGAAGCTTATCCTCGCAGAACACGAACATGTCTCCCGGCTTTATTCAAAGAGTTATTTCCTTACCAGGATATAACTGGGTTATCCTCAGCCAAAAGCCACGGAAAGAGCGTCCTCGACGAAGTCTCCTTATCCCCAGCGAAGTTTATCAGCACTTCCAACACAATAAGGGTATCCCCGGCAAGTTATTATCAACGCACAGCAAAGTACCTCTCTCCCCACAGAGTATTGCTTCCCAGCAAGATCGTTAGAGTACTTTCCTCCCCGCAGAGTTATTCCATTCGCCAAGTTTATTCCCCAACGGAGTCATCTTCTCCTACCGGTATTCTTGCAATTATCATCCCCAGCGGAAGCAAAATCTATTCTTCAACATCAGCCCAGGAGTGACTTCCCGGCACCCGTCAAGGATTTACTTTCCTAGACGAAAAATACATTCATAAACATCGCACTTCCATACATCATTATAACATGCATAGACGCATCATATCTTACAAATCTCATTTATATTGAGAACATCATTGCTTGGTCCATATCATGCATTGCATATGACTGACCTTTACCTTTCAGGAAAGATTCAGTTAAATTCTCAATCATATTTCAAGACCTAGACCGGTTCAGTTAAATCGACTCCAAAGATTTCTTATCCAGTCCAAGGCCTTCTCTGGTCCAGCTAAATCGACCCCAAACAGATTTTTCTGATAAAGACCCAGTTGAAGACATTCCAAGACCTAGACCGGTTCAGTTAATCGACCCTAAGATTCTCAGTTTCTTATCCAGTCCAAGGCCTTCTCTAGTCCAGTTAAATCGACCCCAAACAGATTTTTCTGATGAAGACTCAGTAGAAGTCATCCAAGGTTTTCTCAATGATTGCTATTGAGGTTGTAATCGCCTATGGTTCTCTCCCCGATACTGCGGAGATGATAATTCCATCCAAGGTTTTCTCAATGATTGCAATTGAGGTTGTAATCGCCTATGGTTCTCTCCCCGATACTGCGGAGATGATAATTCCATCCAAGGTTTTCTCAATGATTGCTATTGAGGTTGTAATCGCCTATGGTTCTCTCCCCGATACTGCGGAGATGATAATTCCATCCAAGGTTTTCTCAATGATTGCTATTGAGGTTGTAATCGCCTATGGTTCTCTCCCCGATACTGCGGAGATGATAATTCCATCCAAGGTTTTCCCAATAATTGCTATTGAGGTTGTAATCGCCTATGGTTCTCTCCCCGATACTGCGGAGATGATAATTCCATCCAAGGTTTTCTCAATGATTGCTATTGAGGTGGTAATCCCAGGCTTCGCTCAACGATTGCTGTTGAAGTTGAAGTTATCCAAGACTCTCTCAATGATTGCTGTTGAGGTTGTAGTCACCTATTGGTTCTCTCCCTGATCCTGCGGAGGTAGCAATCATCCCAAGATTTTCTCAACAATTGCTGTTGAAGTTAAAGTCACCCAAGGTTCTCTCACCGTTCCTATTGAGGTAGTAACCATCCCTGGTTCATTCATCACCGTTTGAAGCTCCAGACCCAGCTCCTGTACCCAGTCAGGACACATCTATACAAAGCATCTGAAGACCAGTTCCTGCAACGTGTCAGGTATTCATCTTTCTTTTGCAGGTACGCAGGTTCTCGCTAAGGAATTTCTTACGCGATCAACATCCAGATGGCATCTATAAGCCCATCCACCTTCCATCACCTCTTAGCATGGCATCTATAAGCCCATCATCCTATCCATCAATCTCTAAGTGGCATCTATAAGCCCATTCCACCATCACACTGCTACTATGTGAGCGCAAATTTCTGGGCACTCTAGTGTTCAATCATCTTCCACCTTCGGATTACGAAAGGCACGTCAGCCAATTTGCATCCTCAGGTCTAAGAAGATTGAACAGGGGCAACTGTTGTACCCCAAAATTTGCCCTCCCATATTCTTCAAGATTTGTCAAAAGCAAGCTGCAAAGTTCCCCAAGGGTTGCACAGTGCAAGGGCCTCCTAAACAGTCAAAATTATGGTTTTGGTTCTGACAAAGAAAATGAAGTTTCCAAGGGTCCAATCAAGTCCCACATGCCTACAAATATGGTCAAGCATCCTCATACCAAGTTTCAAGACTTTCAGCACAAAATTGCACAGTCAAAAACCCTAATTGCACTACAGTCAACTATAGGGGCAAAATGGTCATTTGACAGTCAAAAGTTCAAATTTTTGGTCAACATCTCATTTTGAAGCCACAAACATCATTTTATCAATGCTTGATCATGATTCTCAAAGCTTGGCTCAAAAATCATCAAGATGCAAAAGTTTCCATATTTGGACAGTTGAAAAAGTCAACTGTAAATTGACCAGGGCATAACTTTCACATGGATTATCAGAAAAATTCCATCCAAAGCTCATTTTGAAAATAAAGACATTTCCTACAACTCCTCTTCATACTTAAAGTCCAAGAAATGCTCTCACAAAAAGTTATCAATTTCAACATTATAGGTCATTTTCAAAAGTCAACAAAAAGGGACTTTAAGTCAAAGGCCATAACTTGAGATTGGTAAATCAAAATGACATGGGATCAAAGTAATTGGTTAGGGGACTCAAAGACCTTTCCAAAATGTCCAAGAACATGAGCAAAGCTTAAAAATTGAGCAAGTTATGCCTTGTGGAAGTTGGGAAATTTTTGGATATTTTGAAAAGTCAACATTGATTCAAATGACCTAAAATTGCTAATGGGCCTCTTTTTCTTTCACAATTCATCACCCAAGTCATGTGCACGACCATTTGGCCCAAAGGGAAGTTTTTATCATTTTTTATTTATTTATTTGGATTTTTTATTATTAATAATTCATTTAATTAAATAAAATACATGAAAAATACTAAACCTAATTTGTTGAATCTTTTTGTGCATGAAATAATTTCAAGATATTGTGTATAATCAGATTTGGAAAGAATCTTGCTAATTGGTCATGATTTGGTAGAAGTTTGCATGAAAAAGATTTGAAAGCTAATGCCATAAAAATCAAATATTTGTTTCATCAATTCATGGATTTCTTTTGATCAAATTCTTAACCTAATCACTCATATACATATATGCAAGAAAACCCTCATGCTCACTGACTGGAAGCTGCATAACCAAGCCATACAAGAACTCAACAAACTCACATATTTTTAAAAATTCGATTTTGGTTTTACAGGTGAATTCAAGGTGCAAGAGCTGTTCAAACGCCTTCCTTGAGGATCATAGAACGTTTTCCAATCATTCACTAAGTCCCATACTCAAGAGAACACGAAATCACCAATGAAGTTGGTGAGAAAAATTCCAAAATCGTTTTCCATCATTCATGCGCTTTTAACATATTTCATTGTTGTTTTTGTGTTTAGAATGATGTTTGCAAGCTACCTGCACAATTTGATTGGAGTTTCATGCTAAAACGAAGGATCCACCATGAGAGCATATTAGGGTTTCGTGAAAATTGATTTAGGGGTTTCCAAACCATGAACAATTAGGCCACGAGAGATACATCATTGGAATCGTGAGAGAGAGACGATTCTAATGGCCCTAGTCCGAAAAATTTATACATGCCCATGTGCTATTCGCTATTTCTTGTTATTGCAGGTAATCGTGACGGTTTAAACCGTCACAATTTATATTTTCTGAGGTTGAAGACGAAGTTGCGTGGCACACGTCTGTTGGCTGGTTCGCATTTGTTTTTTGGCGCGGAGCGAATGCATGGAGTGTCTTTGTCTCTTTCGTCCGCATGCATGACACCTGGATCACCATGGCTGAGTGGTTGAGCGACTTGCTGATGACTTCAAGGGGGTGGGTTCGAACCCTACCGCCCCAAGGTCATGTTTTTTCACTTTTTTCCAGTTTTCTTATTTATCTGTTTATTAATTCAATTAATTAGTTATAATTAACATACTTAGTAAGATAATTTGATTTAATTAGAAACAAATTAGTTAGTTTAGATAAGATTAGGGTTAACTAAAAATTCATTCTATCTTAATAACTAATTAACTTCTAATATATTAATTCAAATAATTCTTTTTTTTGTAATATTTTTTATAAACAATTAATTAATTTTTGTTTCTAATTTAAAACTTTTTTTCAATAGATAAAAAACATAAAAAATATTTTCCTTTTCTTTTAATAATTAGTGTAAAAATATTTTATTTTTATTAATTTAATTAAAACCTTTTTCTTTTCAAAAACTTTAATTTCGATTTTTTAGGTTAATAATAAATGAATTTTTGGGCATAAATCTTTTTTAGGGTTTGGCTAATAATCAGTTGATTAGGGTTTGGGTTCGCCTCCGAGGCTAATGAATAGGGTTTCAAATCTTTTTCATACTTTTATTCTTTTTTTTTACCATTATTAAAAATTTAATATTATTTATTTTTATAATTAAAATTGCATATAAATAATTAGGTTAATTTAGGTTTAAATTTTAATACTTTCTTAATAAACTAAAAATCAATTAGAATTAGGGTTAGCATTTTAATTTCAATTAATTTTTCTCATTAAAATCATAAGTATCAAAATCTCAAAAAAACAATCTCCTTTTCTTTAATTTTAATTAATTCAATAATTTAATTTAATTTCATTAAAAAGGGTCCAACGCCCTCGTTTCTAATTTTATTTCAATTCGCATATTTAGTTCTTTTTCTTGTAAATATTCATGTACTTCTCCCAAAGCCGTGTAATTTCATACTTTCTCGCACTTTTACTTTACTTTCTTTATTTTCTGTCAAATCGGGTCCTGGAAATTTTGGCGATGTGGACCCGCGCCTTTTGTAATAGCTTAGAATTTTTATTTCCCGCAATTCGTTTTAACTGTTAATAATGCATGCAAGAATGAATGACGGAAATAAAAAACAAACGCTTAGATCACCAATGACATGACAAGATAAAAATAAATGAAAGCGACACAAATCACACACCACCCCTAGGGTACGCCTCACTGTTGCCTTGCCTCGAAAGGTGATCGTCGAGTAGAGGATGTCTTAGTAAGTCCTCATGATCTGGGAACCTGGCATGAGGGTAGCTTCTAAGGTGTCTTCCCATTGCTCTGGTGATCACCATGTCCCGAACCTCGAATTGACTCGAACACCTCCAACAGTGGTGCTACCTACCTCTCAATGGTGGGATGGCACTACTTAAAAGGACATTTACACAGACGAATTCCTTAGGGTAGGAAGGTTCTCGTAGATACTTGCTCTAATTACAAAACAAATCAAAAATACTTTTCACACCAACACATTTTCAAAAAGCTTTCGAAAGCATTTTTCAAACACTCTTGAGGACCGATACAAGAGTCGAACTGAAATTTTCAAAGAAACTTTTTAAAACCCACAGTTGAAAAGCAAACAAACCATTTTTGAAAACACAAGTGAGCAAGTATCTAAGAGCCCATGGATAACCATGGATAGAAAGGGTGCTAACACCTTCCCTTTCTATAATCTACCTCCCGAACCGAGAGCAATCTCTACAAGGAATTTTTCTGTGCTTTTGTCCTTTCCATTTGGAGAAAATAAAAGACGGTGGCGACTCTTGCTTCCGCGACATTTCGCGAACCAGCGTTAAACAGTCAGTTCCAGATCCACCGATCACAGAGGCATCACCTATAACCCCTCTTTAGCTTTACGTCAGTTCGGTTACGCCCAGAGGGATGGTCCTCATGATATGCTCATTCAAGGTATTGTGTTCAACTATTCAAAGGACCTGCAAGGTTATCATCAGAGGTTCATCCATGCTTGGGGAATGGTTAAGAAGATTGATAGCAGGACGCTAGGGCACAAGAACTCCATCCCTTTGGAGCCATACCTCAAATGGGTGCGGGCTCGTGCTCAAAATATTATGATGTCGTATGCTGTTATCCTACCAGTGATTTCAGAGCCTATTGTTCAAGGGTTCGAGTCACGCATCATTCTGCATCCTGATATGACAACAAACTTCAAAGAATTGCAAAAATCTTGGATACAGCTCAAAGAAGAACGAGATACCTTTGAGTCCCAATTCTATGCCAGTGAGGAAGGAAGCGTCCTTGGGAGACTTAGGAATTTTAGAAGTTTCTTATTTGTTATTCCTTTATAAACTTTGATTTCATTTAAGCTTACTAATAAAAAGTCTTTGTTTCTGTTTTGGTTAAAATAGTTTAAACCCTACGAGGCCGTTGAAAACATTGCATAAGCATATCATGCATTTCATTTCATAAGAAGGTATTTCAAGACAAGTTTCTTATTCTTTTCGCTGTTTATTTCAACAAAAGAAATGGCTCTCAAACAAACAGTGAAGGAACTCCAAGCTCAGAACTCTCAGTTTCAGCAGATGTTCCTGGCTCTGGCCTAGGGGAAAGAAGATCTGAAAGCTTTAATCCTCAAAGAGAAAACCAAGAATCCAAAGAAACCAGCTGGTGTGGTGAATTTGGGAAGAAGGATCAGAGGACCGGTTAAGCGAGCTATAGATTTTGCAACCCCGTCAAATGAGTGAGCTAATCAAGAAGAGAAGCCAGTGGAAGAAAACTATAATTCAGGGATTTGAGGAAGATGAAACCGACTATTTTGAGGAGCAGTATCCTCCTGCTGGTAATAAATATAAATATCTAGAGGATCGGCTCAATGCTATGGAGATCCAGAGGGTACCCGGGCTGGTTTTTGAGGAGCTAGGACTGATCTCAGGGTTGGTCATCCCGGAGAAATTCAAGGTCCCTACATTTTCTAAGTACGATGGTGTCTCTTGTCCTAAGATGCATTTAAGGTCGTATGTCAGGAAGATTCAACCCCACACTACTGACAGGAATTTGTGGTTACATTTCTTCTAGGAGAGTTTGTGAGGGACTCAGTTGGAATTGTTCTATCAACTAGAGAGAACCAACATTTGTAATTGGGAAGATTTGGCTGCTACTTTCTACAAGAAGTATGAATATAATGTTGACCTCTCCCTGACCCGTACATAATTTCAAAGTACGTTTATGGGTTCTGGCGAGGGTTTTAAAGATTATGCCCAAAAATGGAGAGACCTTGCGGGAAGATTCCAGCCTCCGTTGTCTGATAGGGAGATGGTGGACATGTTCTTGGGCACGTTATCCGGGCCATTCTTTAACCGTCTGATTGGAAGTTCTTATGCTGGGGTTACTGAATTGATCTTAACTGGTGAATGTGTAGAGGTTGGCATTAAAAGCGATAAGATCCAGAGAGATGCATCCTCCAGTAGCGCAAAGAAACCTTTCACTGGAAAGAAAGAGTTCAGTGTTGCTTATGGCCAAAGAAATCATAACAAAACTGAGTGTCGTCCAATGGTAGGGGATGTTATGATTTCCAATCCTGCCTCAAACCAGCAACGAAACAATCAGCGCAGACCAAATGCGCCTAGAAGATAGATTACTCGGATCAACATGACCCTATCCCAGGTTTTTCCACACCTGTTGAAGTCCAATTTGGTAACTCTAAAGGAAGCTGCAAAGAATATTAATACTGCCTCTCCCCGCTACAATCTGAATGCTCGATGTGCCTACAACTCTGAAACTCCGGGGCATGAAACAAATGACTGTTGGGCTTTAAAGAATAAGGTACAGGATCTCATCGAGGAGAAGGAGATTGAGTTTCACCTTCCAGAGACACCTAATGTAATAACATCGCCAATGCCCAAACATGACCAAGGTGTCAATGTTGTTGATGATGACTGTTTTGTTTCCTCTGTGGATGAATTAACTACTCCTCTTTTGACTATCAAAAGGAATCTGTTGCGAGCCGGTTTATTTCCAGGTTGTGGTGAAGGTTACCACTTATGTATGACTCTACCAGATGGCTATTTATTACTGAAGATAGGCGTCCAGCTCCTGATGGTTAACAAATAAATTATGTTCGAAAGGGTTCCTCCTGCAAGAAGTTCATGTGAAGATGTTTCGATAATCACCATTTCCGACAATCCTCCCAAGGTCTCCACCAAAACACCTGTCAGGATTACATATGTTCTAAAGTTTGCTCCCCTGATCATCACCCTTCCTGGGCCAATACTATATTCCCTGGACAAAGTTGTTCACTGGAATTATGGGGCTGAAGTTTATTACCATGGCGTCAAGCAAGATCTGTTGGCCATTGAAGACAAAGTTGTTGAAGGTACCGGTCCTGACGTCGACAATATCATTGGGACTAGTAAAATTACGAGAAGCGGAAGAGTTTTCTCTCCCGAGATCTCTCCAAATACCATTTCTACTCCTGTGATCATTCTTGCCGCTACTCCTGCTAGTACTCCTGTTACTACCCCTGTGATCATTCTTGCTGCCCTTGCTAGTACTCCCATTATTACTCCTGTGGTTATTCCTACTGTTGCTCCTGTCAGTATTGCCATTGCTACTCCTACTGTTAGTTCTGTTGTTATCCCTGCTATTAAGTCGGCCGAGACTCGGGGAAAAGAGGTATTGGTTGAGCCTGTCCAGATGAAGGCACGCAAAGAAGTTATCCCTGAGGCTTCTAAAAAGGAAATGGAAGAGATTTTAAAGATAATCAAGAAGAGTGATTATAATGTCATGGAGCAATTGGGGCAGACCCCTTCGAAAATCTCAATGTTGGCCCTACTATTGTGCTCTGAAGCCCATGCTAAGGCTTTAGTAAAATTTCTGAAGTCTGCCCATGTGCCTCAGGAGACCTCCGCTGATCAATTCGAGAATTGTGTGGCTAGTTTGACAACTGACAATGGCATGGGATTCTCTGATGCAGACCTAACTCACAAGGGAAGGAAACACAATGATGCCCTGCATGTCTCCATTGAGTGCAGGGGCACTACATTAGCCCATGTTCTGGTGGATACAGGTTCTTCACTGAACGTCTTGCCCAAGAATGCTCTGGACATGTTAGATTGTGAATGACTTACACTAAAGCCCAGCAACATTGTGGGGAGGGCCTTCGACAGTTCTAAAAGAATGGTTGTAGCGGTAGAAATTTTTAAGACTAAGCCATTTGATTGACTAGACTTATATAGATAAAAATAAAAATCGCCACCTCGCTTTATTGTTTCCAAAGGAATGGGAAAAGAGCGAGTAACCCAAAAATAGGTGGAAAGATTCAAGGTAAGGGGGTTGTTTATGCAAAGGGAAGGTATTAGCACCCTAAACATCTAGGTACTCGGCAGGAACCTCTTTGTAAAATCTGTATATTTTGGCTATAAAATGTTGTATAAAAATAGATGGTGGAGGTGAGAATAGAAATATTTTGTATGATTTTTGCATCCGCCGCGGTTGTGAACCTTTAGTGCCTACGTACCACCTTTTCATGCAATAGGGGATCAAAGTACACATAGTTCACCTTTAAAAAAATTTAAAACACAAGTGTGTTGGTTAATTTTATGAGATAAGACATCATCGTCATTGTCTGTGTGGAAAATATACTTACTACCCACAATCATGAGAAAGGAGAATTTACATCATATCAAAGTGGAGGATATGGCTTGGATTTTAAAATCAACAAAACCTCACTCAACACCCAAGTGGAAAATATCTCTCTTCACTACATATTGTAGAAGTATAGTTGTTTGCATCACTACAAGGATTGACAAGAGTCCAATATTTTGAGAAAAAGTTTTAAAATAAAATCCAAAGTGGCAAAATGGTTTGAAATGAGATTGGTTGACTTTTAGTCTTCTCACAAAAAATGTCAAGGTATTATTAAATTGATTGAAGTTTATTTATGAAAATGTTTTGAAAATGCATGGACATAAGTCTGAGTTTATTATGAAAGTGATTCAAGTTTTAAAAAAAACAAGAAGAGTTTTCAAAAGGAGGGAGAATATTTTTGAAATTAAAGAAGATGGGAGGAGATGAAGAGACTATCCTAAATCATAAGGTAAAAGCTATGGATAAGAACCATCTAACCAACAAGAAGCCAGTACTTGACATTATGAGTCAAGATGGAATTCCCATTATTTGGATTGAAACCAATCAAGAAAATATACTAGACCTCTTGAGAGAACCAAACTTCAAGTGTATTAAGTCTTCCCAAAAATTGGGCAGAGTAACGGTTGTATACAGGTGAATTCCAGATTACAAACAAAGTATGTAATCACAATAACCTGCACACAAAACAAACAAACAACCCAATGTCTTGAGGATAACCTCAAGAACTCCATACAAAATATCAATTAAGGTCACAAGGTCTCCAATATAAGCCAAGGTTTCTATTCCTAAGTCCAAGAAGTCCAATACTCCATAATGCCAAGGATAGTAACCAAATAGGGTTATCATTTTTCATCCGCATATTTTCATTAAATAAATCATTGGACGTTTGCATTCAAACTTTATGCTCTTTGTCTTTCTTCTATTTTATTTCTTTCAAAATAGCTATGTGTTCTTACACACACCCACACTACAAATTGCAGATCCATATCAACCCTGGATCCCATTGATAACAATTCTTCTATTGCCAATTATGACTTCTAAAATTCGATCTACCAAGCAAAGGACGAAGGTGAGGAAGATTGTGAAGTACCTGGAGAGCTTGCTAGGCTGCTAATGTAGAAAGAAAAAGCCATACAACCGCATGAAGAGCCAGCTGAGGTTGTGAACTTGGGTACTGAAGAGGACAAGAAAGAAGTAAAGATATGTTCCAACCTAAAAGACAATGTTAAAAAGAGATTAATCCTGATGTTGCGTGACTAGGTTGAGATCTTTTCTTGGTCGTACGAAGACATGCCAGGGCTTGGTATTGACATTATGGTTCACCGTCTATCAATGAAGGAAGGTTGTCCTCCTATAAAATAGAAGGTACGTCGTATGCGTCCCGAGATGTCTAAAAAGATTAAAGTTGGGGTTATGAAGCAGTTCAATGCAGGTTTCTTAGTTGTTACGTCCTATCCTCAGTGGGTTGAAAATGTGGTTCCAGTACCTAAGAAGGATGGCAAGGTGCGCATGTGTATAGACTACAGGGATCTAAATAGGGCAAGCCCCAAAGATGACTTTCCGCTTCCGCATATTGATGTTCTGGTTGACAACATTGCTCAACATAAAGTATTTTCCTTCATGGATGGATTCTTTGGTTATAATCAAATTAAGATGGCCCCTGAAGACATGGAGAAGACTATCTTTGTCACACAGTGGGGAACTTTCTGTTACAAAGTTATGCATTTTGGTTTGAAGAACACCGACGCAACATATCAGTGTGCTATGGTAGATTTTTTCCATGACATCATCCATCATGAGATAGAGGTTTACGTTGATGACATGATAGCCAGATCTCAGACTGAAGAAGAACATCTCAACCACCTACACAAGCTGTTTGAGAGGTTGAAGAAATACAAGTTGAGGTTGAATCCAAACAAGTGCACCTTTGGGGTAAGATCCGGTAAACTCCTAGGTTTCGTCGTCAGTGGTAAAGGTATTGAAGTTGATCCTGCCAAGTTTAAAGCCATTCAAGAAATGACAGCTCCCCGTACTCAGAAGGAAGTAAGAGGCTTCCTGGGACGATTGAACTATATTTCCATATTTATTTCCCATTTGAACGCTACCTGTGAGCCAATCTTCAAGTTACTAAAGAAAGGTCAAGTAGTGAAATGTAACGACGATTGTCAGATAACATTCAGAAAAATAAAGGAGTACCTCCAAGAACCTCCAATTATGATTCCACCATTTGAAGGAAAACCAATGATCATGTACTTGACAGTATTAGAGAATTCAATGGGGCGAGTATTGGGGAAACATGACGAGTCTGGTTGAAAAGAGCATGCAATATACTACCTTAGCAAAAAGTTTACTGACTGTGAAATAAGATACTTACTGCTCGAGAAAACTTGTTGTCCTTTAGCATGGGATACTCGTCGAATGAGGTAGTATATGTTGACTCATACTACTTTGTTGATCTCTAAGATGGATCCAATAAAATACATATTCGAGAAGCCCTCTCTCTCCGAAAGAATAGCAAGATGGCAATTAGTCTTGACAGAATATGACATTCAATATACTACTCAGAAGGCAATCAAAGGAAGTGTACTGGCAGATCATTTAGCTCATCAAGTTGTAGAAGACTATCAGTCTATGAATTTTGAGTTCTCAGAATATGAATATATTATGCTAGTTACTGATTATGAAGAAACTGGAACGTATAAAGGACCTGAACCGGGATCCCGATGGACTATGGTTTTTGATGGAGCTTCCAACACGCTTGGTAATGCAATCAGTGTTATAATTATCTCTTCCATGGGTTTCCATACGCCTTTCACTTCCAGGTTGTGTTTTGACTGTACCAACAACATGGCCGAGTACGAAGCATGTATCATGGGTATCAAAGTTGCCATCAATATGAGAATTAATTCTTGAAAGTATATGGGGATTTAGCCTTAGTGATCAGTCAAATTAAAGGAGAATGTGATACGAAGCATCCAAATCTTATTCCTTATCGAGAGCATGTGTTGACATTAATCATGTACTTCGAGGAAATCACTTTTGAACATATTCCACGAGAAGAGAATCAATTGGTAGACACATTAGCTACCATGTCATCTATGTTCAAAGTCAGATGGGATAATGAAGCTCCTCGAATTACTATTGAGAGACTAGACAAACCAGCACACTGCTACGAAGTTGATACAAATGGAGTAGAGGAAAAGCCTTAGTACCACGAAGTAAAAAGATACATCAAAACTCAAGAATATCCAGAAGGAGCATCTATTAATGATAAGAAATTTCTAAGGATGTTCTCTGCCAAGTTCTTTATGAGTAACAGAATCATGTACAACCGTAACCACGATTCGACTTTTCTTCATTGTGTAGACAAGAAGGAAGCTGAGAAAATTATGGAAGATATGCATGAACGAGTCTTTGGTACTCACTCCAATGGGCATACAATGGCTAAGAGGATTCTGATAGCGAGTTATTATTGGTCTACTATGGAAACTGATTGCCATCATCATTCCAGAACTTGCCATAAATGTCAGATTTATGTTGACAAAGTACACGTGCCTCCGGTTCCTTTGAATGTCTTGACTTCTCCTTGGTCGTTTGCAATGTAAGGCATTGATATGATTGGATAGATTAATCTTATTGCTTCCAATGGTCATCGTTTCATCCTGATAGCTATTGATTACTTCACGAAATGGGTTGAAGCAACCTCGTATGCTTCTGTTACCAAGAATGTTGTGGCTCGGTTCATTAAATACAACCTTATCTATCGGTGTGGCATCCCTGAAAGGATCATCACGAACAATGGCACCAATCTTAACAATACTATGATCAAGGAACTCTTTACACAGTTCAGGATTAAGCATCACAATTCTTCTCCGTACCGACCAAAGATGAATGGCGCAGTGGAAGCCGCCAACAAGAATATCAAGAAGATCTTGCAGAAGATGACAGTGACATACAAAGATTGGCATGAGATGTTACCATTTTCTCTTCATGTTTATCGCACTTTGTATGTTCATCAACTGGAGAAACCCCGTTCTCTCTAGTCTATGGCGTGGAGGTTGTCTTACCTGTTGAAGTCCAGATTCCTTCCCCAAGGATTATGAAAGATGCATGTTTAGATAAAGACGAATGGACTCAGAATCGACTGGACCAAATAAATTTGATCGATTAAAAAAGTATTGTGAGTGTTTGTCATGGTCAGATGTATCAGAAACGCATGATTAAAGCCTTTAACAGGAAAGCCAAACATCGGGTATAGCAGGCTAGTGATTTGGTGATAAAGCGTATTATCCTACCACAAGGCGATCCCAGGGGAAAATGGAATCCCATATACAAAGGGTCATTTGTGATCAAAAAGATATTTTTTGGTGGTGCTATGATACTTACTACCATGGATGGTGAAGATTTTCCACACCCTGTGAACGCGGATATAGTAAAAAAATACTATGCATAAAAGAGACTCGCTAGGTTGACATGCCTAGGAAAAAGTAAGGGCATCTAGACAAAACAAAAGGGTTCAGGAATAAATTAGGGATATATATAAAAAAATTGTACATCCGGCAAGTCAAAAACCTAAAAAGGAGGCTTGGGCAAAAAAGGATATCCCGATGGACTGAAAACCCGAAAGGGCGGTCCAGGATAAAGTTAGGGATTAAAGCGTACGACTATGTCCAATTGGATCACCCATCTACTTACAGCCAGCTTCATTACTAGCGTCAAGTTCAAACGGTACAGAACAATTCAGTCATTTTCTTCCAACAGTAAGTGATGAGATGCTTGAAGACATAGGGGCAATAGTAAAGTTGAAACTTGATGGGATCGTTTCCACAAAACTGTTTTTCCTTGTTTTTCTTTGTACCCTTTCTTCATACTTACGACGATTTCCTCTTACTAGGATTTCTGTCTCTTTGTATAAAACTGCCTGCTTATAGGAAAAATTTCAGAATTAATGCAGTTAGATTTCAAAATTCAATTTTTTTTACTTTCTCTGTTTTGTTTGCAAAAACTTCCAATGATTACATTGAATGAACATATGCATTTGAACATGATTACTGTTAACAAAATATATGCATAAAAACACGATTAGCATTTACTAAAGACTCTAGGAGTTGGGATAATGTTCAAGTCATCCACAAATCTCTACAGAGAAATATCTACGGAAGTATCTCTACAGAGCTATCTTCACAAGCTCATCCCCAACAGAGATATATTCCCCAAAAAATCTAATATGCCATCAGACAAAAATTGGGGTATCTTATAGCAGTTCACCTCTAAATCTCTGATGGATAGCTCAACATGATCATCTTCCGTAATAGGCCCTCTAGGGGATAAGGAAGTTTGATCCTTTCCCCAACATACGGTGGAAACTTCCTCAGTGCAACCTATGAAATCGCGATCTCCATCAGAGATTATTTCCTCAACATGGTCTACAGGGTTTATTTCCCCAACAGAGTTTATTTCTCCGATATTGCAATACCCCGACATGATTCTCTTCCCCGACCAGATGTCATTCAAATTTGTCCTCCCCAGAAGAGTTGACATCTATATTTGAAACTTGGTCAGACAGAACATCAGAGGATTATCCATCTCTTTTGTCCCCAATCAGGGTAAATAAGAATCAAATCCTTCAAAAGAACGATGAAGGGCCAATTTTCTTGGAATTTTTCTATCCCCTAGAAGAAGTCGAACATCCCCAGCGGAGTGACCTCAAACAGAAAGCGGGAGTCCCCAACAAAGCCGTTCTAAACAAAGTTGAGAAACTATTATCTTCATCTCTAACAACAGTCAGGGATTTATTTTCCCTAGCCAAAGATGTTATACGAAGTTACCGATAAGTTCCAGCGACATATTGCACCCATAAATCATTTACAGAATATCATAGCATATGCATACGAAACGCATATAGTATTCTCAGAGCATCATTATGTAATAAATTACATACATCATGACATTGCATAAAACTAACTTTCTTTTTTCAGGGTTAGTTCACAAACAAATAAATATTGTCAACAATTTATTATCCTTCAGATACAGTCAATCAACGATTCATTCTGATACTCCTTTGGATACATTCAGGAGTGGACCCATTGCAATACATATTCTAGATACAATTCAGATACGATAAAGATATAGATTCATTCTGATACTCATTCCAGTGCATCTTTTACATACAGGCTGGCGAAGAGTCATTCTGATCCTCTTATAGATACAGTCATGACATAAACTCATGCTAGAACATCATTCAGTTACAGTCGAGATATAAGATTCATTCTGACACTCCCAACACATCTACTAGATACAGTCGGACACAGACTCATTCTAGTATACATCTCAGATACTGTCGAACATAGACTCATTCTGATACTCCTATCAACAATTACTTTGGATGGCATCTATAAGCCCATCTCTGAAGACAATCTATCACCTATCCGAAATACATATCTAAGCCCATTCAAGTAATACAATCAACCAACAATGTCACTTCATGCACATGTGAGTGCAAATTTCTGGACACTTAAGTGTTCAATCCTCTTCCACCTTCAGATCACGAATGGCGAGCATGCCAATCTAACTCTTCAGGTTTAAGAAGATTGAACAGGGGCAGCTGTTGTACCCCAAAATTTTCCCTTCCATTATTCAAGACAAATTATTTCAATA
This sequence comes from Vicia faba, assembly GCA_948472305.1. Classification (NCBI taxonomy): domain Eukaryota; kingdom Viridiplantae; phylum Streptophyta; class Magnoliopsida; order Fabales; family Fabaceae; genus Vicia; species Vicia faba. The sequence continues at coordinate 1,516,114,694 of OX451741.1, read as the reverse complement.
GGTCTCCCCATGCTCCTATGGTTCTCAATTGCTCAAGACTACTCAAGGATTGGAGAAACCATCATCCTAAGCAGTTGACCTACAACTAGGGTTTTGCTTCTCTCAAGGAAAATTGGACTTATAATGCCTCAAGTGGATTTCATGGTTTCTCATATGTCTCAAAGAATCCTCATGCCAAATTCTAAGCCTTGCAGCACAAGTTTGCTCAGTCAATTAGTTAGATGATTGAAAATCAACTATATTGGGCAAAAAGTCAACTTTGACCAATTTACAGTCAAACTTCAAGATTTTTGGTCAACATCAACATTTTGAAGTCAAAATCATCACTTGATCAATGGTTGATCATGATTCATCAAGAAAACTCAAGATTCATCAAAAGTCAAAAGTTACTAAATTAGGGTTTTCTTAAGGATAAGTCAACTAAACTTTGACCAAGCGTAACTTTCACATACTTCATCAGAAATTTCTCAACCAAAGCTAATTTTGAAGGAAGTTCAATTCTATACATCTTTGTCTCTCTAAGCTCAAGGCCAAAAATGCTTCATTTAAGAGATATGGGCCAAAACATTACATGTCATTTAAAAGTCAACAAAAAGACACTTTTTGTCAAAGTGATTTACATCAAGATAAAGTCTTCAAATGAAAAAATGACCAACATGGAGATTGTAGGGGACATCTTGAGGTTTACAAAAAATCCAATATCATCTTCATATAATACAAATTGAGTGAGATATGATTTATGCAAGTTGGGTAATTTTGAGAAAATGCATGAAGTTCAATTTGAGCAAACTTGAATTTTTGGACCAATGGGGCTATCTTTTAAAGTCCAGACGTGTTCTTGACCTCATAATGGACCTCTAAGTACATTCATGCATCATTTTGAATTTAATTTCATTTATTTTGATTTTTATTCATTTAAATTCAAAATCAAATCAAATAAATATTAAGTGAATGTATAAGGCATAAAAGTCTTGTGATCTGATTTTTTTTGGAGGCCCAAGGTCACACTACAAACCGTGTAGACCAATTTGAGAATCAAATCTTCATGGTTTTCTATTATTTTAATCTATTATCAAACAAAATCAAAGATATGTTTCACACGATGTCCAAGCCCATCTCTTAACCTAATATTTTCCCCCAGAAGTACACTATATTTTCAGACAAAAAGGAGACAAAAAATCTGCTCAAGAAACAAGGATTTGGAGATCGAAATTTGCAAGGAAAGGTTGAAATCAAAATCCAACTTTCAGCCTTCCTCAAGGCTAGATGACCATTGCAAATCGTTCTTGAGGTATCATAGAGTAAGTTTGGATCATTCTTGATGATCAAAGGTGACTGAAACATGCATCCCAAGCATCATCGGTTTTGCATATTATGTGAAATTTTTATTTTTATTTTTATGATGCTTTGATTTAAGCTAAAAATCTTAACGTGTTCCTGAGACAAAATAGTGCAATTTTTATCCCTTGCATAAGGCCCAAAATGCCAGAACACTCCATCACCGTGATTGCACCATTTTGTGTTATCTTGATTGTATCTCCCTATAAAGGTCTAATTTGCCAAAAATAATGTCACCATTGGATTCGCAAGGGTCGAATTAGGGGGATATGATCCTTCTTGATCTCTAACACACTTTATTTTTCCTAGTGGAAAAATGATCTCACCGGAGAAGACGGTCAGAGCTAGGGCTCCAGCATTTCTCCGGTCCACTGGTTTATAATATGTTTAATGGTTTGTATTGTATGAAAGAGTTGAAATGCATCACAGTTGGTTGAGTCGAAGGTGTGTAATGTGAAGGGTGTGGCTTCGGTCCCCGCGTCAAGCAATATTTTTTGTTGTTTTTTCAAACTAACGTGCAGGTCTCACATATATTATTCAAGCCTTGTTTCCAAACACCAACAGGCACTTGGCCTAGTGGCAAGTTATGTAGTGGTGAAGCCAGGGGGCGTGGGTTCAACACCCACCCCATGCAAATCTTTTTTCCCTATTTTTCGGTTAACCTAATTTCCTTTCTTTTTCTTTTCTAACCCTAATTATTTCAATTAATCAATCATTAAACTAACCTATTTTTTTCCTTAACACTAATAAATTAGGATTAGGTTTTTAATTAATATTTAATTTTCTTAATATTTATTTTACTAAATTAATTAATTAGTCAACCTTTTTTCTTAAACATTAAAATCAATTAGAATTTAAGTTATTAATTATTATCACTTAAATTATTTTCTACAAAAATCATAAAAAATATTTTAACATTATTTTTATCTTTTCTTATTTATTTAAATTCATAGATCAAGTGTATAGGACACACTCTCTAATGTAATAGCGCAGATTTATTTTCTCGCTTTTTTTTCTAATTATGTAACTGCTCACAGGATGTAATAACTTAGATTTAATTTTCCGCATTTTACATCCCGCATATTATATTTTCAACTGTTAGTAACTAGGGTTTGTAAGGAAAGACTAATAATTGAACCTAGAAAACCCTAATTATCAAGATAAAATAAACTGAAAACAAACACTTTGCACACTTGCACCTATAGGGTATCCTCTCTTTTTGCCTTGCGAAATATTGGCCACGCCCCTCGAAAGTGGGGATACTTTAGCAAAAGACCCTCGATCAAATCATCATGTCCCTTTCGAATAAAGATCATAATCCCTCGATGACCCTTCGAGATGCCTACAACATGATCCAGTCCCTTCGAGTTGCCTACAAAATGATGATAGTCCCTTAGATACAATTTCTAAAGTATCATAACATGTTGCCTTCGATGACCATACAATGACCATACGCATGTCCCTTCACATCCAATATATAGGGCTACATACCAACTAATGGTATGAATAATACTATCTCTAAAGGAGAAGGAAAATAATAAGAAAGACTTTAGTGGGTAATAAACTCTTAATTGCTTGCTCATAACTTTTCTCAAAACTTTTTTTCACACAACACTTTCAAACAAATATTTTCAAAAATAACACTTTATATACATTCTTGAGGACTGATACAAGAATCATTACAAAATTAGCCTTACATTGGCGATTTCAAAATATTTTCAAAAAAATCATACACACAAAGCAATATTTTCCAAAAGTGATCTAAGCAATTAAGAGCCCATAGATAACTATGGATAAAAAAGGTGCTAACACCTTCCCTTTTCATATCTTACCCCCCGAACTCAAAATCTATCAAAGGTATTTCCTGTTCTTTTCACCTTTCCTAAATATTGGATAAAAGAAAAGTCGGTGGTGACTCTAGCTATCCGCACATTTGGATAAAACCAAAAAGTCACTTCTCCCACCATATTACAATCACACACATTTGTCTCCACATGCATCATATCAAGATAATGTCTAACATCAAGACTTGACCAATATGGAAGATCACAGAAGATGGACCTCTTTTTCCATATACTTTTTGCAATTGCCACTTTTTCTTTTTCTCTCTTCTCGAAGACAACATTAATGTGTTCCTGTCGTTGATAAAATTCATCCTCGTTTAATGGTTCAGGATCCCTATCAAACTCTTGCTCTCCATTGAAAGCCTTCCGCAATCTACGATAAGGATGACCAGATTTATTAATTTTCAATTCCCAAGGTAAACGGTCTTTTTTCCAAATTCAAGTTTGTGATAACAAGTATTATCTTCATAAATAGGACATGCTTTATGTCCTTTGACACTATATCTATCCAAGTTACCGTAAGTAGGACAGTCGTTGATTGTGCAAAATAACATTGCATGCATCTTAAACTTTTCCCCAAAATATGCATCATCAACCTCAAAGCCTTCATTCCACAAGAGTCGTAAATCATCAATTAATGGACTTAGATAAACATCTATGTCGTTACCAGATTGTCGAGGTCCAGGGATCATCATACTTAATAGTATATACTTGCACTTCAGGCACAACCAAAGAGATAGGTTATAAATAGTAAGAAGAATACACCACAAAGAATGATTAGTGCTCAGATTACCAAAGGGGTTCATTCCATCAGTGGCAAGCCCAAGCCTAAGGTTTCTTGTCTCAACTCCAAAATCCGGAAACAACGAATCAATTTTATTCCATTGCAACGAATCAGTTACATGGAAAATGTTTCCATCACGAGTCCTTTAATCTACATGCCATCTAAGATTCTTTGTGTCATTCGAATTAGAAAAAAGTATCTTAAATCGTGAAATTATTGGCAAGTACCATAACACTTTAGCAGGAGTATGCTTCCTACTAACATTGTCATAGTCATTGTGATCACTGATCGGTCACCATTTCTAGTAAGGTTCGCACCTTTTTCCGACAAGAACTCATAGTCTTGGTAACACTAAGTGGCATTTGCATGTGTTTTAAAGTAAGTTTTCTTATTTTCGTTTGTGTGAAGTTGTCGCATATTTTTACTTTATGAGTGTTACAAAAAGTGTCTTTTTATGCGCTGGTTGGTAGTGTTGTTGTCCAGGTGATGCAATGGAAAGATAGGAACTTGTGGCGCGCACGAGTGGATAAAACAAGCTGGGAAAAGCTGAGTTGAGAGGTCAACACGGGCACCCGTGTGGAGCAACACGGCCCGTGTTGAAATGTGGCTGGAAAAGCAAGTTTGAACCTGAAACAGAGAATTCACACGGGCACCCGTGTCCACAGACACGGCCCGTGTGAGAAAGTGCCTAGAAATGTGTTATTTTTACCATAACAAAAGATCAACACGGGCACCCGTGTGCAGCAACACGGCCCATGTTGATGAGTGTGTGCTGAATATTTGTTTCCAGGTTTTCTCACTCAAAGGGAATCATTAAGGGTATTTGTGGCATAGGATTTCAACCTGCATGGAAGGAGGATATAAATACAACTTTAGAACAAGAGACTTTTTGGGAGATCATAAGATAGAATTGCAGAGAAGAAAAGAGGATGGAAACGAGGTTTTGGAAGACGAAGAGATTCAACGTTGGACACCATTGAAGATCCGAGTTCTCCCAATTATTTGTAATTTCTAAACTTTTACACTTGTGTTTCTTGAATATTATGAGAGGCTAAACCCCCCAATGCTAGGGGGTGTCCCTGATTCGATCTGTAATAACTCTGGATTAGGTATTTCATTGATTTAATGTTTGTAGTATTCAATTCGATTGTATAACGTTTTCAATGCTTTCTTTATCTGATCAATAAGGATTGTTAGGTGGTTAACAGTTCGTAGGACTACGATTGTTAAGGTTTGTATACAATTGAACCTTATAATTATCACCTAGGATTAGGGATATAGTAAGGTTATTTAGAAATTCTTGATAATTGAATGATTTGGTTTTCTTCTACTTCTCTAAGGACATAGGTAATCGGATTTTAAACCAAAAGGTTTTCACTAAGGACTTAGGAAAAGCATCCTTGAGAATAAATAATTGAATTCTATAAACTTGTTAAAGAGATCTTGATCCAGAGGAATTAGAGAATGAATCACACACCCCACCTTAGCATTATCTTCATATTATCAAAAGCTCAGTTTTAATTTCAGTTAATTCCTAGTATTTTTATCTATTTCGTTAATCATTTGAAACAACACCCTTATGCTCTTTTGTTTAATTGACTTCGTGTAATAACTTGTATTTTCCTACGCAATCCCCGTGATCGATACTTGGGGTAAAACCCTTTATAACTACATCGGTGAAAATAGTACACTTGCTATTTTTCCGATCAATCACCATTGTTTTCCTTCAGCTTGTAACGCGACACACCATATTTCGGACCTTGATACAAGTCTTCATACTTTTTCCTGTATAATATGAAATCATTTGGGCAAACATGTATTTTGATATACTCCAGACCCATTGGACACAATATATTCTTGGCTTCATAGCAACGATCTGACAATTTGTTATCTTTTGGTAACATTTGCTTTAGCAATTCAAGTAATTTCGTGAAAATTTTATCCGACCATCCATTTTCGCCTTCTGATTAAACAACTTTAACACTGCTGACAATCATGTAAAATTTGTGCATCCCTTATATAATGGGGTATCTTTATCACTACATATAGTTTCATAAATATGAGCATTCTTAAAAGAAGATTCCCCGATATCATGGAACATATCCTCTAGTTGATCTTCCATATATTCATCTTCATCCACTCTTTGACTTTGTGGCACCCGACTTTTCTCTTTATCCACCTTACCATGCCACGTCCATATTATATGATTTTAAGATATACCATTACAACAAAGGTGCTAGAATATTTCTTCCTTTGTACCCTTACCGATATATGCGCAAACAACACAAGGACAATAAAAGATGCCATCATTGTCGGGAAGATGTTTATCAGCGTATTCAGGGAATTCAATAACTCATTTCTCATAAATCGGACCTAATTTATTGGCTTTCATCCAACTACAATCCATAACAACTCTTGAAATGTATACACGTATAATAATGTGAAAATATAATCCTAAATCATATGAAAAATATACTCTCATACTGACTTGAGTATACATATTACATAAACAAATAAGAAAGTAATGGAGATGTTGAAGAGTATCATACTGCGAAGCTGAAGAATCAAATGAATGAACAGAGTGAAGATTTGAGCATATACAACATAAATAAAGAAAAAACAAATGAATACGTTGAAGAGTATCGTATTGCAAAGCTGAAGAATCAATTGAACGAACAAGGTGGAGATTTGAGCATATACAACATAAACTAAGAAAAAATGAATTAAGATGTTGAAGAGTACCGTACTGCGAAGCTGAAGAATCAAATGAACAAAGACGGTGGATATTTGAGCTCCAAATGAATGGATATGAAGGTTTGAGCCACCACTGTCGTCTCTGGCTTGCTTGTTCACCTAGGGCGTCTTATGAAAGAAATATGAAATAATTTTTGTTCTAATATACCAGTAAACCCTTTAATCAAGGTTGGACAAAGTGTTGTACCCCAAAATTTTCCCTCCCATTTTTCATTTAAGATACTATCCTAGGGTTTCTCGAGTACTCATTTTGGCTCAAAAGTTGATCAAACAGATTCTCTTACTAGGCAGTAAGTCAAAAATTAGGGTTTGGAATTTCTCAAATAAAATTAGGTCTTCAAGGTTTCAAATGGTCTTCATATATCTTCATGTCTCCTCAAGGATGCTCGTGCCAAGTTTCAAGCCTCGCGTCGCAAGTTTGCTCAGTCAATGGTTCAGATGACTAAAAAATCAACTGCAAGAGTCAACCTTTTCAAGATCAAGTTCAAACGATTATAACTTCTTAATTATTCGATATTTTTGAGTGTTTATTTTTGCGTATGACTCTCCTTGACTTCATCCTCAGTTTCTCTTCACAAGTCAAGAGCTGGTTACGTGCGAAAGATCATCAGAAAAATTCGAATACTTTAGAGGTCATTTTGCAAATTTGTCCTAATCACAAGAAACTCTTGTCCAGTTTTCGAGGCTCACAACTTCTTCAATTTTAAATGTTCTAAAGCGATTATTTTTACGAAGTATCACAAGTAGCATTGTCTATGAGATTGCTTCAACGATCGAAGACAAAATACACTTGGAAGACCATGAAATTTATTGAAATTTTATAGGAATTTCTTGACTTTAGAATGTTATTAATCTCTAGATGTTAATTATTATGTTGAGATAACTCATTGAATCAAGAGTTTGAGTTTGAAGGTTCATGGGTAGTTTGTAATTCGTACTTCAAAATCGTTTGCGTTTGAACAATAACGATCATTAGATCAATATGCTTATGGCACAAGTTTGATATATTTGAAAAAAATCCATTCATGAGAATTGTTTCGAATTCAAGGCAAGACATTAATCAACTTCATTCATTTCCAATCTTTCTTTCAAATCAACTACAAGGGCAACATCAATTCCAATTCCAAATTCAAAGCATCTATTTCAAGCTTTCAAGAATTCATGACTCAATCCTACAAGAAAATATAAAGCATTATTCAAGGCATGTTTCAAAGATTCGAGTCTCACTCTTTTCTCAAGAGGCATTTTAATTTTATAGGCCACAAAGAAGAATCCAAATTGTGATCATAATTTAAATTGTATCAAGGAATATTCAAGTTTTGCAAGTTTTGTAGAAATAAATTCAAGGTGAATCAAGAATGCAAGTTTACAACAAAGCTTCATTATTTAAGTTTACAAAGTGAATCAGAATTCATTGTTTAAATTTACAAGTGAATTGGAATACACTTTACAAGTTTCTAAACCTCAAAATTCAAACTACAAGATTCACAATGTTAAAAAAAATACTAAGCTACAAGGGAATTTCTTCATCTTCAAGTCTTCATCAAATACTTCAAGTCACTCTTCACCGATTCTCCCCCATTGTCCATTTTGCTCGTGCATGTAACAAAGAAAGAGAGAAATGGTTAGTGAACAATTCATGTTTGAAGCAAAAAATAAGAATTTTCAAAGAATTTTTCTTCTCATCATTAGGATTTTCAATTTGAATCAGAAATTGAAAAAAAATGGGTTTTGCTTCAATTATAAGTCATCTCCTCCTATTTTTGCAAATCACAAAAAAATCTTTGGTTCACAAAAAGGAAAAAGAAATTTGCAACTATTTCATTGTAAAACCAAGTCAAAACTGCCCAAGATAGCAAAACAGTAGTGCAACAACTCAAGACAGCAGTGCAAAAGAGCAAAGACAGCAAAACAGCAGTGCAACAACTCAATGCAGCCTGAACAAAAGCAAAAACAGTAGCAGCAAAGTAGCCAACTATAGCAAAAGTCAGTATATGACAGCAAAGCAGAAACCAAGCACAGCAGCAACAATTCAAAAATGGCAAGCTATTAAATAGCTCCAAGCCCTGCATCATCATTTTCCAAATGGCAAATCCTTCAAAAATTGTTTAAAAAAATCACATTTGTTTTACATCATAGAAAGATGAAAGAGAAAGAGACAGAAGGATATCACCTAGCATAAAGCAGCCCAAAACATGTAACGGAAAAAAAAACAGCCTGCAATGCTCCACTTATTGTCAAACCTGCTATTGCCCTGTCCAAACAGCCCAAGGTTTACACTCAAGTAGCAATATGAAAACTGCACTCAAAAGGCAACAAATCAGCATACCAAAATTGTTCAAAAAACTCATTAATTCCCCCCCCCCCCCCCCCCCCTAAACCCACTCCTGTTATATATAAAATAGGGCAGCCCTGTATGAAAGGGGAGAGGATAAAAAGATTCAGCAAGTAAACCACAAAAAAAATTGCAAAGAAAATATCCAAAACCAAAAGAGAGAACACAACAAAAAAACCAAAGAGAGCCAGAAAAACCAAAATAGTTTTTTTTCACAGCCCAACATCCGCTCCAAACCTGAAGCGAATAGAACAAGGTGAAGTAGCAGAATAGAAGCAACGTACAAAGGCAGAAGGAAAAAGAGGAAATTAAAGAAGAAGGAGCATCAAAAGCTTACCTGAGAAGAATCGAAACTCCAAATCTGGTAACTTATTCTCTTTCTTTCTCTTCACTTATGTTCCACTGATTGTTGTTGTACTAAACATATGAGGATGCTACAGCTTATTCTTCTATATGGAAATTCTGCTTTGCTGTCATTTATTAAAACATAAATAAAAAACACAACATAAAATTCTAACTCAATCATCCTTGAAAACATCTCAACCCCTGTCTGCACAAAATTAACATAAAGAAGGAGAGAGGAATTTTTGTTAAGCAAAAACTAGAAAAAGATTTAAAACTTCAGCTCAAACAATTGATACCCACAACAATTTTCCATTCTCCCTATTTAGCAATATCAAGATCCAACCAGCAATTTCCCAGAAATCGTTCAGAACCAGCAACTTCAATACCTTCTGCTTAGATCTTCCCTCAACCTGCCAACGCATTGTTTCGCAATATTCTTGAAACTCCAACTCTTACAACACCTACAACAACAATAACAATAACTTAACCTTTTACTGAAACAACAACACCAGCAGAAGTACACAGAAAATTCGTAAAATCCATTATCACACCATAACTCACGGCCTTCTCCATGACATAATCTCCCTCTTCTTTCGTGGTTTCTCAATTTTTTTTCTCTTGCTCTGCTTCCGCATTCGGTTCTCGTAACTTGCCATTGATTTCAACAACCTCAATTTCACGACATTTCAATCATCCCATTATTAAACCTAGTTCTGTTGTTAGAGCTGATTCCAATCCCGATGTTGTTTTGGTTTCGGATGTTGTTGATGAAGTCCCAAAATATGATGCGGAAGATGTTTCGTAATCTGATCCTAAGATTGAGTATTTGAAATCATCCAAACAAACTTGGGTCAAGCTTGGTGATTTTATGAGGATATTACATAAGAGGATTAGAGATATTATGGAAATCAGATTGGAAGTTCTTGAGAAGAGGATCGAACGATTGGCGATGAAGTTGGTGAAATTTTGTTTATTTATGCATTTTTTAGTGTGGATGGATCAAAGTTGATAATCTTGGTTCGGTGGAAAGAACAATTTTTGACAGGGAAGGGAGTTATCCAGTTTTGAGATATGAGACAAGTTCTGTCGTTGTTGTTTTCACAAGCAGAAGGCCGATAAGGCTTTAGGGATTTGTAACCCACTGGTTTTTAGGGGGCTGGACCTGGGTCTGACCCGACCCGGTCCGTTTTCAAGCCCAACACATTTTTATGTTTGTTTTGTTTTCTTATTTTTTTTGTTCACTAACTCTTGGGTCCATTATGTTTATACTTTCTCTTAAGCCCATCAGGGAAGTCCGGCATCACCCCCTAGCTTTCTATTTGTAACTTCTTTTATTACTTTTTACTTTAGTTTAAATTTGCTTTAATAACTTGAGAGTTTTTTTAGTGTAGAATTATTTTGATAATTTTAGTTTAGATTTAAATTAGCATTTTTTATTTTTCTTTCTTTTATTATTTTTTAAATTAGTTTAGATTTTGTGTTAATAATCTTATAATTAGCTTAGTTTAGATTTAATTTAGTAACATATATTTTTAAGTTAGTTTATAATTATTTTAATAACTTTATTTTAGTTTAGATCTAGTTTTAATTTTTTCTTAAATTCAATTAAATATAAAATATAAATTTAAAAATTATTTATTTAGTTTAGTTAGGGATTTTGTGAATAACTTAGTTAATTAACTTTTTCCGATTAATTAGCATTCCTTTAAATCTTTTAATTTCTCCATGATAAACAAATTTTCAAAGAAAATGATAGAATATAATTTTATTTCTCTCTTCAAAATTCTTCACAAAGAAAAATGCCAAAAATATTATTCTGCCTATTAGTTTTACTTTAATAGTTTGTCTTAGTATAATTAACTATTTATATTTAAATTCGATTGAGTTGTATTGCTTGTTTATTTATACTTTTAATCGCATTATCGATTCGATCCATCCCCATTTGTAAATCTGTACCCCCATTCCTGAAAGCTCTGTAATAGCGTAGAATTTTAATTTCCGCAATTTACTGTTTTCCTTATATTGTATAGTAATTAGGTGTGCATGGCAAGATTTAAAATTAACTGCTAGATAACCTAATCAAAGACAAATTAACTTGAATCGAACACATTTTTCACACGCGCACCTCTAGGGTAACCTCCCTTGTTGCCTCGGAAACACAATCATGTCCCTCGAATATGGGATTGTTGTACCCCAAAATTTTCCCTCCCATATTTCTCAAAACATTTCAAGAAAAATCTCCAAGTTGCTGAAGGTTGCTCAAGGGTTGGTCAGGCAGGCTCTCTCCTAAGGCAGTCTACCCCAAATTAGGGTTTTGTGTTGCATCAAGATCCTTGAGTCCAAATGAACTCAAATTCTCCCCAATGTCCTAAATGTTCTCAAGACCATCCATGTCAAGTTTCAATCCTTGCAGAGGAAGTTTGCTCAGTCAATTGCTCAAAAGGTCCAAAAGTCGACTGTGTTAGGGCAAAAGTCAACTGTGACCTAAATACAGTCAAAATTCAATATTTGTTGTCAACATTCTCATTTTTAAGTGTATTTCATCATTTGATCCAGGGTTGATCATGATTCATCAAGGATTGCTCAAAATTCATCAAGACTCAAAAGTTGCTAAATTAGGGTTTTGCAGGAAAAGTCAACTCAACTTTGACCAAGCATAACTTTCTCATACTTTATGATAAATGACCCGTATAAATCTCATTTTGAAGAGGATGCAATTTCCTACAATACATCTTCAGACCCCAAGATCAAGAAATGAACTCACAAGAAGTTATGAAATTGGACATTATAGGTCATTTTTGAAAGTCAACCAAAACACGTTTTTTGTCAAAGCTTATAACATGAGCATGGAATATCAAAAAGTGATGAGACCAAAAGGGTGGATTAGAAGACATCTCAAGCTTTCTAGAAAGTCCAAGAACATCTCCAAAAATTCAAAATTGAAGAAGTTATGCATTGTTGAGGTTGAACTTTTTTGTAAAATTGCCAAAAGTCAACTATCCCCAAAATTTCAAATTTTGCCAAATGGGCCCATTCTTTTCCACTTGATTTGAGTTTGCATTCTTGCCCACGTTCCCTAGCTCCAACCATGTGTCCATATCATATTTTTATTATTTAATTTAATTTTATTTGAATTAATTCATTTTTAATCAAATAAAATCATATAAAATCTAAAGCATTGATAACACATGATTTCTTGGCTATTTCAGGCTCCAAATACAGCTATTATTTCAATCAAATTCGTATCAAAGGCATTGGTTACAAGAATATATGATTTGGATAAAATTTGGAAAGGTTTTCATGAAGAATCAAATCAAATATGCAATCATTGATAGAGCAAGATTTGAACCACAAATGCTACCCTAATCCAATGTACCATACATAAGCAAGGCAAGGACACGAAAATCAGGGTTAGAGAGCATTGGAAGAGGCAAAACAAAAACTGGAAAAAATCACAAAAAGTGGGAGATCTAAATCAACCCTAGAGGAATTTTCAGAGCTTGATATTGGTCCCAATCGATTCCTGGCAACGCACACAAGCTATCCCAATCAAAACCAGGCATTCTCGGGCCCTTATACGCACTGTAAGTCTTTCATAAAACCACCCTGTTCTTGTTTTCGATTCGCATGATTCTGGAATCCATTGAGTGAAATAATTGTATATTTGTGATCACAAGAACATTTGCAAGCTTTTGGTATCATTTAATTTCATTTATCTAACATGTATTGCAAACCACCATAGTTAGGGTTTCTTGGACGTTTTTGGGAGTTTTCGTTTCAGGTGAAATTGAGACGCATGATGGACATGATTGTATGTAGGAGGATAAGACGAACACAACCATGTCCTTAGAAATCGTTTTCATGGCCTGGAGAGGAATTTAGAACAAGGTTGCGCTTTTAGCTGCGGATACAAATCCGCAGGTAAATTTACAGGGTTTTGAGGACATGGACGATGAGGTGTCCTCCGTCCATTGGGCTATTCAAAAGTTGCGCGCGTTTTTTGTTTCTTCTGGCCATTGACTTGTTTTTTTTATATATTATTATTTCTTTGTGTTATTAATAACAAAACAACAACATGCTTCAGTGGTTGCCACATAGGCCATAAAGGACCCAAAGGCTGGAGGTCAGGGGTTCGAGCCCTGCCTCCAACAATTTGTGTTTTCTCATTATTTTTCAGGTTATCACATGCGCGCAGGGGCCAGATCCATACCATACTCCCTCATCAATCCACACGCCAGATGGCCAGATCTGGTGGCCAAGCCTTGAGGGTGCATGATAGTGCTAGTCAACGCGTGTGTACCAAATCCCAAAGGGTCAAACGAGCCAGCACTATTGGGCCTGCAAAAATGACTTTCAGCACCTCCAAAAAAGGCCTATCTCTTTCTTTTCATTATATTTTCTCTTTTTAATTTAGTTGTTTTATTTAATTTCAATTAATTACTAACCAATTTTTTTTACTTTTATCAAATAAAATTACAAAAATACTTTTTTTTATCCAATCAAATTTTAAAACTTTTATTTTTATTAATAAAATTAGTAATTAATTAGGATATTAGTTAGGAAACTTTTGTTTATTTTGTAAATATTTAAAATTAATTAGACTTAATTAGGTTTTAACCATTAACTTAATTATTTTATTTTTCATTCTTAAAATAACAAAAACCCAAAAACATGTCATTAATTTATTTTTTTATTAATTTATTTATTTAATTTCTAATTTAGTTACTTAATTTAGGATTTAATTTCTTTCCTTAAATAAAAACAACAAAACACAAAAAAGCAATTTTCTTTCAAAAGGGTCAAAACCCTAAATTTCGCACTCGATTAAATTTCCCGCGCGCTTTATTTATTTTTACCCAATTATGTATCTGCTTACGGATTGTAATAGTTAAATAGGACATTTAATTATTTTTACCGCTTTATTTTATTTTTCAAAGGGTTTGTCTTTGGCGATGTAAATACCCGACGCCTTGTAATTTAAATTCCGCATTTTAATTCCGCAAATTATAACGGTTAGATGTTTGATAATAGGGTTTGTATGACAAGAATGAATGTTTAATCTAAAATCAAATTAGATCACCCTTAACATGTGCAAAGATAAAAATAACTAAAAACGACACACTCGCACATGCGCACTCCTAGGGTACACCCCACTTGGTTGCCTTCGTACACGGTCATTGAGTATAGGTCGTTTTAGAGGTCGTCCTCTTGTCTAAAAGATCATAGTCGCCTCGAAATGGTTGCCTCGGATATTGTCGCCTCAAACAAATGATCTAATACATTAGGGTTACCGCTAAGGTGTCCTAACATTGCTTTAGTGACCGTATGTCCCACATTCGAATTGACCCTCAAACTCCAACGATGGTTCTACCTACTCATTAATAGTGGGATAGCATTGTCTAAAGGAAATTAGCATAGAACGATTCCTTTTTCGAGTAGGTAGATAGTTCTTAGATACTTGCTCATCCAAAACCAAACATTTTCACACTTACACTCCTTTCAAACAAAGTTTTCAAAAACACTTCATTACACTCTTGAGGACAGAAGCAAGAGTTAAATCGAAGTTAAAACAAAAAACTTTTTCAAACCCACAAGCACAAAGAAAACAATTTTGAAAACAGATGAACAAGTACCTAAGAGTCCATGGATAACCAGGGATAGAAAGGATGCTAATACCTTCCCTTTCTATAATCTACCCCCCGTACTCACAGAAAATCTCGAAAAAGGAATTTTTCTGTGCTTTTTTCCTTTCCTTGTTGGATAAAATAAAAGTCGGTGGCGACTCTTGCTCACCGCAACATTTTGCAAAAACAAACGCAAAACGTAAACCAGCATTCCAAAAATAGTCAGTTCTTCCCACCGTATCACAGAACTGGCGACTATGCTGGGGATTTATAAGTGGGGTGTACCTTAGGAATAGTTCATAATGTTTTCAATTGCTTGACTTGTATGCTTTATCTTTGTGGGTTTGAATCGGAGTTACTATAGATCCTAAATCGGATCTGGGGGACACCCTTTAGGTAAGTAGCAATAAACTGTGAGGGAACTGTACGGCGTAGACCGATACGGTTGAAGCAGTAGCTATGTTGGTGTGGCACTTTAGTATGTACCTATATCCCTTGTGGCGCAACGAGGAGAATATGGGTCTGCTAAGGGGTTATTAAGCACCAACTGACCTTAGAACCTGTAATTGACCAACTTGGCCATAGAACAGTAGCGGTATGCTACACTCATTGAGACCAAACTCTTGCGATGATTTCGGCCGCAAGAAAAGGTTGCTAAACTGGAATTATGACCGATCGAGGGTGGTCAGTAATATTGAGATCCTCTAGAACCTGGTTACTATTTTTAGGACAGGTTTGAACCAACTGAACTGAAAGAGGGTAGTACCTAGACTACTTGCTAGCCTGAAATCTAAGGGTTATCTGTGTGACTTGTTTTCCCTTACCATGTTTGCTATCGGTGAATACTTGTGATGTGTTTCTATCATGACATCATGCATCATGACATTGCATGCATCTTGCATTGGAATAACCCATTTCAAAGACAGAGGGGATTCATATTTGTTCTATTTTGTAGGTCATGGCACCCATGCATAGAAACACTATTCGGATCAATTTTGTCCAGATTCCCACTCAGCTTAAGGAATTAGTTGCAAAGGTTCTAGATACTTCCTCTTTTATCAGAAGACATGGGAACCTCCTTGGTTTAGTCACCTCAAAGATGGATAAAGAGATGATGAGTTTCTTAGTCCAGTTCTTTGATCCACTGTACCACTGCTTTACTTTTCCGGACTACCAGTTGGTCCCTACCTTGGAAGAGTTCTCTGATCTACTTGGTATCTCTATTCTGGAGCAGACCCCGTTCACAGGTTAGGAGAAATCCTTAGGCCGGAAGAGATTGCTTTAGCCCTCCATCTGACAAAGGCTGAGGTAATGTCTAATTGGGAAACTCGTAGTGGGACAAAAGGCTTCTTGACTAAGTTCTTGGTTGGTCGGGCTAATCAGTTCTGGGACAGTTTAGACTTTCAGGCGTTCGAGGACATCCTGGCTCTTCTTATTTATGGTCTGGTTCTGTTTCCAAACTCAGATTCTTTCGTCGACGTGAATGCAGTGAAGATTTTCATGTCCGGTAATCCTGTGCCCACTCTCTTGGGTGACATTTTGCACTCTCTTTATGCCCGTACTGCTCAGAAACGGGGAACCCTTATATGTTGTGCGCCATTGCTGGCGATGTGGTTTATTTCTCACCTCCCCAAATCAGTTTTGAAGAACAAGGAAGGCATGGGTTGGGCCTACAGGATTATGTCCCTAGCTCACACTAACATCATCTGGACTACTAAAGGCATGGAATATGTGGCCATTATTAATCGCAGTGGGGAATACCCCAATGTTTCGCTGCTAGGAATCAATGGAGGGATCACCTTTAACCCTTATTTGGCCTTATGCCAGTTCGGGCGAGCTAGGAGGGAAGGACCTCATGAGTTGCTGATGCCAATCATCGTCTTTGACTTCCAAGGGGATAGTGACGAGCAGCGTCACAGGTTCATACGAGCTTGGGATAGGGTGCATAGGTCTGATCCGCATGAGTTAGGTGTGAAGACTTCTCTTCCAATTGAACCATATCTCCGATGGATTCGAATTCGTGCCCAAAAGTTGTGAATGCCGTATGAAGCTGTCTTGCCTGTAATTGTTGAGGTTGCTGATGAAGAAGGGGTTCCTCCTACCATCCTCCATCCATACATGCCTACTGACATTGGGGCATTAAAGAAATCTTGGATGCAGCTGAGAGAAGAGCGCGATACTTACAGAGAAAAGTATCACGAGCAAGAGCAGAAGATCCAGAAGTTGACAAGGAAGCTGGAGAACAAGCAGATCCTCAACGACTATGTCCGCACCGACGGGAAACGACCATGGGAGCGCTGATGTCTTTTGATTATTTCTAGTGTTGATTTACTTTTCAGTATTTCTTTTTTGTAACGCCTTAAAGGCATCTGTTGAACAATTGAATTCAAAGTTTATCTAATAAAAGTGTGTTTCATTTTGGTTTACGAATTTGAATCCCTAAAGTCTTTGAAATCATACCATACACATATCATTCCCATGCACCTCATAACAGGTACCCTTACAGGTTTCTCATCTTCTTCGTTGTTTATTTCAGCATCATGTCTTCTGAAACATCAACTGAACAAGCCATCAAGGCTCTGCAAGCTCAAAACGCCCAGTTCCAGGAATTGTTCATGAGTTTGGCCAAGGGTCAGCAAGATCTGAAGACCCTTATCCTGAAAGAGAAGAAGAAGAAGAAGAAGAAGAAGAAGAAGAAGACGGTCCTACTGAATATGGGTCGCATATTTGGAAACAATTTGCGAGAAGAGCTTGATTTGACTCACTCATATGGAGGGGGAGATAATCAGGAAGAAAGGAGGGCTCCTAGCCCTGTGGTTTCCGACAACGAGACTGACTTTGATGAAGACCAGTATCCTCCAGCGGAGGATAGATATAAGCAACTGGAAGACCGGTTGAGCGCGATGGAAGTTCAGAAGGTGCTTGGTCTAGACTTTGGAGACTTGGGTTTGTCATCTGGGGTGGTGATTCCCCACAAGTTTAAAGCACTGGTCTTTGCTAAATACGACGGGGTTTCTTGCCCCAAACTGCACCTTCGTTTGTATGTTAGAAACATTCTGCCGTACACCGTTGACAAGAACCTTTGGATCCTCTTCTTTCAAGACAGTCTCTCAGGGACTCAACTTGAGTGGTTTTACCAGCTGGAAGGAGCTAGTATCCGTAATTGGGAGGACTTGGTTGCTGCTTTCTACAAGCAGTACCAATACAATGCCGACCTTGCTCCCACGCGTACCCAACTTCAGGGTATGTCTATGGGTGCGGGCGAAGGTTTCAAAGACTACGCTTAGAAGTGGAGGGACCTTGCTGGAAGAGTGAAACCTCCCTTGGCTGATAGGGAGCTAGTGGATATGTTTTTGGGGACCTTGTCTGGTCCGTATTTCAACCATCTGATTGGAAGTTCATCATCCGGGTTTACAGAGTTGATTATGACCGGGGAAAGAATTTAGGTCGGTATCAAATCTGGAAAAATACAGAAGGGTGCTTCATCAAGCACCGAGAAGAAACCTTTTAAGAAGGAATATAGCGCAGTTTACAGCGCGAAGAGCCATAATAGACCTGAACACCGCCAATCAGTTAATGTGGTGGTTATATCAAGACCTGTTGTTGCTCCTCAGCGCAACAATCAGCCAAGGTCCGAGAGTCCGCGAAGACAATTCACTCAGCTCACATGATTTTATCCCAAATTCTGCCGCAGTTATTAAAGACCAACTTGGTGATTCCGAAGGAGGCCCCAAAGAATCCCAACACAACATCACTGATGTACAATCCAAACGCCCACTGTGCTTTTCACTCTGATAGCCCGGGGCACGATACGAATGATTGTTGGGTTTTGAAGAATAAGGTATAGGACTTGGTTGATGCTAAGGAGATTGAGTTCGAAGCACC
The DNA here is from genome assembly GCA_948472305.1 of Vicia faba. Lineage (NCBI taxonomy): Eukaryota > Viridiplantae > Streptophyta > Magnoliopsida > Fabales > Fabaceae > Vicia > Vicia faba. The sequence goes on along the minus strand of OX451741.1, from coordinate 1,516,095,785 downwards.
TGAAAGGCCTAATGTTATGACTGCTTTTATGCCCAAGCATGGAGTGAATGCTATAGATGAAGACTCGTTTGTGGTTTCTGTGAAAGACATTGCTACTCCATTGATGATTGTGAAGAAGAACCTTCTGTTAGCCGGTTTATTTCCGGGCTGTGGCGAAGGTTGCCATCTGTGTGCCGTCCTACCTACCGGTTGCCATCTTTTGAAGTCAGGTGTCCAACGCCTGATGGATAATAAAGAAATTCTATTTGAGAAGACTTTTCTTCATTTGGTTCCTACTGAAGAAGTTGCTATAATCACCATTTTCGACAATTCTTCCAAGGCTTCCTCGAGAAAGCCTGTTAGAATTACATCCGTTCCAAGAATTGCACCGTTGATCATCACCATTCCTGGGCCTATCCCATATACATCAAATAAAGCTGTCCCGTGGCACTACGGGGCTGACGTGTACTATCACGGAGTTAAACAAGATTTGAATGCTGAAGAGGCTAATACTGACGTCAACAATATTGTTGGATCTAGTAAAGTCACCCGCAGCGGAAGACTTTTCTCCCCTGAGATCTCTGCACCAATTGTCCGGAAGCCTGTTGTTATTACACCTACCAGTACACCTGCTATTGTCCTTGTTCAAGTTCCAATTCTTACCCCTGTTGCCGAGTCATCTGACACTCAGGGCAAAGGGACCACCGATGAGCCTGCCTAGACGGAGGCACCAAAGAAGATTACTATTGAAGCCTCTAGACGAGAGATGGAGGAAATTTTGAAGATCATCAAAAAGAGCGACAACAATATAGTCGAGCAGCTGGGGCAAACCCTGTCCAAAATCTTTTTGTTGTCTCTTTTTCTATGCTCAGAAGCCCCTGCCAAGGATCTGATTGCTTTCCTGAAGATTACGCACGTACCGCAAGAAACATCGGCTGATCAGTTTAAAGATTGTGTGGCTAGTCTGACAGCAAATAATGGGTTGGGTTTCTCCGACGCCGACTTGACTGCTAAGGGGAAGAATCATAATGATGCCCTGCATGTCTCCATTGAGTGCAGGGGCACTACTATAGCTCACGTGTTGGTAGATATTGGGTCTTAGTTGAATGTGTTACCCAAGAAAGCGCTGGATCGGTTAGACTGTGAAGGGTTGGAGTTGAAACCAAGCAACATTGTGGTCAGGGCCTTTGATGGATCCAAGAGAATGGTACACAGAGAAGTGGATATTCCGATTAAGGTTAGTTCTCAGGTTTTCGCATCTACATTCTATGTGATGGACATTCGACCATCTTATTCTTGTTTGCTGGGTCGCCCATGGATCCACAAAGTTGGGGCAGTAACGTCTACGCTCCATCAGATACTGAAATATCCGGTGAAGGGGAAAATTGTTACAGTACGAGGCGAAGAAGAGTACATGGTGAGAAACCTCCACTCTTTTTGGTATGTGGAAATGGACGGGGAGTTCATTGAAACCCCATTCCAACATTTTGAAGAAGTCCCCCAGATGCTGGCATCAACCGAAACTGTTACTGAAGATCCTCCAATGAAGATGGCTTCCCTCAAGGATGCTCGGGCTGTTGTTGAGAAAGGTGGGTGTGCAAATTGGGGAAAACTCCCTGATTTTGCACATAAGACTAACAAGTTTGGTTTGGGTTTCACTGCAGAAGCTCAAAGGTTTGTTCGGAGTGTACGGATCGGAAGACCTCCCCTGTTTATCAGCAATTCAGGAGTGAATGCCATTGAAGACAGTGATGAAGAGCTTGACTTTGACAGTTGGATTTACCCAACTGCCAATGGTGGATTAAGCAATTGGACGGCAAAGGACTTCGTCCCAATTGTTTTTATTACCCAGTAATGAGACTTTTTTGTTTTGAATTTGTAACAGACAATGTTTTAAACTTTATGGCCCGGTGTCTTACCGGAGGCACCGTGGTTCTGTTTGTGAGGGCTTTATGTGTGTCATCTACATATATCATTAATAAAAGCATTGGACGTTTCTTGCATTTAAAATTTTGTGCTCCTTGTTTTTCTTTTATTATATATTGCAAAACAGCTATTTTACACACACTCACATATACAGGTCTACATCCACTCTGGATCCTACTAGTAACGACTCTACTACTGCCAGTTATGACTTCGAAAGTCCGATCAACTTAGCCGAAGACGAAGGTGAAGATGATTACGAAGTGCCTGGTGAACTTGCTAAACTGCTACTTCAGGAAGAGAGGGCCATACATCCGCATGAAGAGCCGGTGGAATCAGTAAATCTGGGTACAGAGGGCGACAAGAAAGAGGTCAAAATCGGTGCAAATCTGGAGCTTAGTGTGAAGCAACGGTTGATTCAGATGCTGCGTGACTATGTTGAGATTTTTGCCTGGTCTTATGAAGATATGCCTGGGTTGGACACTGATATTGTGGTTCACCGCCTTCCTACCAAGGAAGACTTTCCTCCAGTGAAACAGAAAGTTCGCCGAATGCGCCCAGAGATGTCTGAGAAAATCAAGGTTGAAGTTATGAAACGGTTTGACGCCGGTTTTCTAGCGGTTACTTCTTACCCACAGTGGGTGGCCAACGTGGTTCCTGTGCCGAAGAAGGATGGTAAAGTTCGAATGTGTGTTGACTATAGGGATCTGAACAGGGTGAGCCCCAAGGATGACTTCCCTCTACCTCATATTGACGTTCTGGTTGACAACACCGCTCAGCATAAAGTCTTCTCCTTTATGGATGGTTTCTCCGGCTATAATCAGATTAAGATGGCTCCCGAGGATATGGAGAAGACAACCTTTGTTACTTAATGGGGTACTTTTTGCTACAAGGTCATGGCTTTCGGATTGAAGAATGCTGGGGCAACGTACCAGCACGCCATGGTCGCTTTGTTCCACGACATGATCCATCATGAGATTGAGGTATACGTTGATGACATGATTGCAAGATCCCAGACTGAAGAAGAACATCTTGACCACCTTCATAAGCTATTTGACAGGTTGAAGTTGTACAAGATGAGGTTAAACCCGAACAAGTGCACCTTCGGGGTGAGATCTGGTAAGCTGCTGGGTTTCGTCGTAAGTGATAAAGGTATTCAGGTGGATCCTGCAAAGGTGAAGGCTATACAGGAGATGCCAGCTCCCCGAACAGAAAAAGAAGTCAGAGGCTTTTTGGGACGTCTGAACTACATTTCTTGATTCATCTCACACCTGACTGCCACTTGTGAGCCAATCTTCAAGCTACTGAAGAAAGATCAAGTGGTAAGATGGAATGATGAATGTCAGACCGCTTTCAAAAGGATCAAGGAATATCTCCAAGAGACACCCATTCTGATGCCTCCAGTTGAAGGGAGACCTCTGATTCTATACTTCACAGTACTCGACAACTCAATGGGGTGTGTGCTGGGACAGCATGACGAGTCTGGCCGAAAAGAGCATGCTATTTATTACCTTAGCAAAAAGTTTACCGACTGCGAGACCCGATACTCGTTGCTCGAGAAAACTTGTTGCGCTTTGGCATGGGCTGCTCGTCGGCTGAGACAGTATATGCTGACTCACACTACTCTATTGATATCGAAGATGGATCCAATCAAATATATCTTCGAAAAGCCTGCCTTGTCCGGAAGAATAGCAGGATGGCAGATGATCTTGACTGAGTATGACATCCAGTATATGACCCAAAAGGCAATCAAGGGAAGTGTGTTAGCAGATCATTTGGTGCATCAGGCAGTGGATGATTACCAGTCTATGAACTTTGAATTTCCGGATGAGAACATCATGATAGTGACTGACTGTGAGACACCTGGACCGGATGAAGGACCCGAGGAAGGATCCTGATGGTCTATGTACTTTGATGGAGCTTCAAACGCTTTGGACAATGGCATTAGCGCCGTGATCATATCTCCTAAAGGTTCTCATACTCCGTTTACCGCCCGACTATGTTTCAACTGCACCAACAATATGGCGGAGTATGAAGCGTGCATTATGGGTCTTCGAGCAGCAATTGACCTAAGGATTAAGTTCTTAAGTGTCTTCGAAGATTCCGCTCTCATGATCAGTCAGATCAAAGGCGAGTGGGATATGAAACACCCTAATCATATTCCTTACAAGGAGTATGTATTGACTTTGCTTCCCCATTTCGAGGAGATAACCTTTGAACACTTCCCTAGAGAGGAGAATCAGTTGGCTAACGCGCTGGCTACAATGTCTTCTATGTTCAAAGTCAATTGGGACAACGAGGCTCCCCGGATTATCATTGAAAGGTTGGACGAACCCGCACATTGCTGTGACATTGAGACTGAAGAGGAAACGGATAAACCCTAGTTTCATGAAGTGAAAAGGTACCTTGAGGCTCAGGAATACCCCGAGGGTGCATCTGTTAATGACAAGAAGTTTCTGAGGAGGTTCGCGGTGAAGTTCTTCATCAGCAATGGCATTCTTTACAAGCGTAACCATGATTCGACCTTACTGCGTTGTATGGATAAAAACGAGGCATAAAGGATTATGGTAGAGTTACATGAAGGTACTTTTGGAACTCATTCCAGTGGACATACCATGGCAAAGAAAATCCTTCGGGCAGGATATTTTTGGTCCATAATGGAAGCCGACTGTTATCAGCATTCTCGGACCTGTCACAAGTGCCAAGTCTATGCTGATAAGGTGCACATACCTCCAGTTCCTCTGAACGTCTTGACGGCTCCATGGCCTTTTGCAATGTGGGGCATCGACATGATCGGCGAGATCATACCTACGGTATTTAACGGGCATCGTTTCATCCTGGTAGCAATTGATTACTTTACGAAGTGGGTTGAAGCAGCTTCCTTTGGTACTGTAACCAAGAACATCGTGGCACGATTCATTCGGCATAATCTGGTCTGTCAATATGGTGTACCGGAAAGGATCATTACGAACAATGGTACAAATCTCAATAATAAGATGATCACCGAGCTCTGCAAGCAGTTCAGGATACAACATCATAACTCTTCTCCTTATCGGCCAAAGATGAATGGGGTTGTAGAATAGTCTAATAAAAATATCAAGAAGATTGTGCAGAAGATGACGGTGACAGACAAAGACTGGCACGAGATGTCACCATTTGCTCTTCATGGGTACCGTACCTCAGCGCGAACATCAACAGGGGAAACCCCCTATTCCTTGGTATATGGCATGGAAGCAGTCTTGCCCATTGAAGTTCAGATACCCTCTCTTCGGATTATGAAGGATGCAGGTTTGAGCGAAGATGACTGGATTCAAACCCGGCTTGATCAGTTGAACTTAATCGACGAAAAGAGACTTACTGCTATTTGTCATGGTCATACGTATCAAAAACGGATGATCAAGGCATTTAACAAGAAAGTCAGACGACAAGAGTATCAAGTTGGGGACTTGGTAATCAAGCGCGTTATCTTACCTCAAGGTGATCCCAGGGGCAAATGGACCCCTACTTACGAAGGGCCATTTGTGGTTAAGAACATTTTCTCAGGAGGAGCTATGATTCTAACCACCATGGATGGTGACGACCTTCCTCACCCCGTCAATGCAGACATAGTGAAAAAATACTATGCATAATCAAAGACCCGCTAGGTCGACTGACCTAGGCAAAAATAAGGGCTTTCGGGCGAACCAAAAGGGTTCGGGCAAAAATAAGGGATGAAAATGAAAAATTTTGTACACCCGACAAGTCGAAAGCCTGAAAAGGCGACTTGGGCAAAAAAGGGTATCCCGGTGGACTGAAAACCCGAAAGGGCGGTCCAGGAAAAAATTAGGGATCAAAGCGTAACACTATGTCTCATTGGATCACCTTGCAACCAGAATTCGGTATCGACTATCAAGCTCAAACGACACTAATCAATCTGATCTACCTTCAACCAAGTAGCAAAGTGATGAGATACTCAAGGACATAAAGGCAATAGTAGAGTTGGAACCCAGTGGGATTATTCACATAGCTGTTTTGTTTAGTTTTTCAAAAATTGTGTAAATTCTATTATTCGGTGGCGTTCTCTTACTAGGACGTCAGCCTCTTGTACAAAAACGCCTATTTACATGACAAACTTCAAAATCAATAACAATTCATTTTCAGAGAAATTTCAAACTTTTTTTCCTTTTTCTGTTTTGTTTTGCAAAGAACGTCCAATGTTCATTTTTGATATATGCATTTGACATTAATCGCTGCTCATGAATATTTACATGTGAAACAAAAGACGATTGCTCGTAATATCAGAAACAGGGGCAATAAGAATTGTCCAAGCTTTACAGCTGCTCTATCCACCAGGTACAAAGGTAGATTCAGCTGAAGAATGTGGCTAAGGTAACATTCACTCCCCGCAGAGTAAGAAGAGACAGTAATGATAGCTCTCCCCAGCCGAGACTTGCAACTGTGAATGAATGGTAATATTCTCCCCAAGCAGAGTTTATCTACCATCAGCACCGAAAGATCTTAATATTCCCCAGCGGAGTATAAGAATATTCCCCGGCAGAATACAAAATATCCCCAGTGGAGTTTGAAATTTTTCTAAGTGCAGTCTGAAAAAAGCTTCCCCAGTGGAGTTTGGAGAATCATCCCCAGTAGACTTTGGAAGATTGTCCCCAGCAGAGCTCAAAGAATTATCCCCATTAGAGTCTAAAAGGTTATCCCTAGTGAAGTCGCAACTGAAAGATCATCCCCAGTGGAGTTCATTCCTTGCATAAACATAAACTCAAATCCCCAACAGGATTCAGTATCACCAGCAACGGTAATGCATCCCCAGCGGAATTTATCAGCGGAATCCTCAGCAGAACGTCTCTTCCCCATAGAGTAATCTCCTCATCAGTTTATTCCCCAGCGGAGTTCTCCTCTCCTGCAGGTTTATTCTCACAATCATCTTCGTTCTCCATCCCCAGCGGAAACGAAGAATTCATCTCTTTTCTCCAGCAGCTATCCGGGATTTATTTTCCCCAGCTAAAAACATTACATTTCCATACATCATGATACATGCATATATGCATCATAAAACACAATCTCATTTATTTTGAGAACATCATTGCCTGATACATATCATGCATTACATACAACTGACCTTTACCTTTCAAGAAGGATGCGGTTAAATTCTCATAAAATTCAAAGCTATGAAGTTTTTACTCCAATCGAATTATTGACAAGTTTTTAAATCTCAGCAGAGAAGTTTTTCTCAGTTGAATTACATACAAGGTCCTAAATCTCGACAAAGTTCCTCCGTCGAATTACAGACGAGTTCCTAAATCTCAGCAGAGTTTTCTCAGTTGAATTATGGGCGAGTTCTTAAATCTCGATGAAGATGTTTCCCCAAAGTCGAATTACTGACAAGTTCTTAAATCTCAATAGAATTATCCTTAGTTGAATTACAGACAAGGTCCTAAATCTTGACAAGTTCCTCCATCGAATTACAGACGAGTTCCTAAATCTCAGTAGAGTTTTCTCAGTTGAATTACGGGCGAGTTCTTAAATCTCAATGAAGATGTTTCCCCAAACTCGAATTACTGACAAGTTCTTAAATCTCAACAGAATTATCCTCAGTTGAATTACAGACAAGGTCCTAAATCTCGACAAGTTCCTCCGTCGAATTACAGACGAGTTCCTAAATCTCAGCAGAGTTATCCTTAGTTAAATTATGTGCGAGTTCTTAAATCTCGATGAAGATGTTTCCCTAAAGTTGAATTACTGAGAAGTTCTTAAATCTCAACAGAATTATCCTCAGTTGAATTACAGACAAGGTCCTAAACCTCGACAAGTTCCTCCGTCGAATTACAGACGAGTTCCTAAATCTCAGCAAAGTTATCCTTAGTTGAATTACGGGCGAGTTCTTAAATCTTGATGAAGATGTTTCCCCAAAGTCGAACTACTGACCAGTTCTTAAATCTCAACAGAATTATCCTCAGTTGAATTACAGACAAGGTCCTAAATCTCGACAAAATCCTCCGTCGACTTACAGACGAGTTCCTAAATCTCAACAGAGTTTCCTCAGTTGAATTACGGGCGAGTTCTTAAATCCTGATGAAGATGTTTCCCTCAGTCGAATTACTGACCAGTTCTTAAATCTCAACAGAATTATCCTCAGTTGAATTACAGACAAGGTCTTAAATCTCGACAAAGTTCTCCATCGACTTACAAACAAGTTCCTAAATCTCATCAGAGTTTCCTCAGTTGAATTACGGGCGAGTTCTTAAATCTCGATGAAGATGTATCCCAAAGTCGAATTATTGACCAGTTCTTAAATCTCAACAGAATTATCCTCAGTTGAATTACAGACAAGGTCCTAAATCTCGACAAAGTCCTCCGTCGAATTACAGACAAGTTCCTAAATCTCAACAGAGTTTCCTCAGTTGAATTACGGGCGAGTTCTTAAATCTCGATGAAGATATTTTCCAAAGTTGAATTACAGGCAAGTTCCTAAATCTCAACAAAGATCAGACTTCCCTAGCGGAATCTTCCTCAACAACAGGTATACAAGCTCTCGCTAAGGAATCTCTTATGCGATTGACACTCCTCCAAATGGCATATGTAATCCCATTCCCGACATCCCAAAGCAATTACCACTTCATGCGAGTGCAAATTTCTGGGCACTCTAGTGTTCAATCATCTTCCACCTTCGGATCACGAAAGGCATAAAAGCCAATCTATATCCTCAGGTTTAATATGATTGAACAGGGGAAGCTGTTGTACCCCAAAATTTTCCCTCCCATATTTCTCAAAACATTTCAAGAAAAATCTCTAAGTTGCTCAAGGTTGCTCAAGGGTTGGTCAGACAGGCTCTCTCCTAAGGAAGTTTACCCCAAATTAGGGTTTTGTGTTGCATCAAGATCCTTGAGTCCAAATGACCTCAAATTCTCCCAAATTTCCTAATATGCTATCAAGATTATCCATGTCAAGTTTCAAGCCTTGCAGAGGAAGTTTGCTCAGTCAATTGCTCAAAAGGTCCAAAAGTCGACTGTGTTAGGGCAAAAGTCAACTGTGACCTAAATACAGTCAAAATTCAAGATTTTTTGTCAACATTGTCATTTTGAAGTTTATTGCATCATTTTATCAAGGGTTGATCATGATTCATCAAGGATTGCTCAAAATTCATCAAGACTCAAAAGTTGCTAAATTAGGGTTTTGCAGGAAAAGTCAAGTCATCTTTGACCAAGCATAACTTTCTCATACTTTATGAGAAATGACCCATATAAATCTCATTTTGAAGATGATTCAATTTCCTACAATCCATATTCATACCCCATGATCAAAAAATGCACTCACAAGAAGTCATGAATTTGGACATTATAGGTCATTTTTGAAAGTCAACCAAAACACCTTTTTTGTCAAAGCTTATAACTTGAGCATGGAATATCAAAATGTGATGAGACAAAACGTGTTGATTAGAAGACATCTCTAGATTTCTAGAAAGTCCAAGAACATCTCCAAAAGTTCAAAATTGAAGAAGTTATGCATTGTTGAAGTTGGACTTTTTTGCAAAATTGCCAAAAGTCAACTATCCCCAAAATTTCAAATTTTGCCAAATGGGCCCATTCTTTTCCACTTGATTTGAGTTTGCATTCTTGCCCACATGCCCTAGCTCCAACCATGTGTCCATATCACATTTTTATTATTTAATTTGATTTTATTTGAATTAATTAATTTTTAATCAAATAAAATCATATAAAATCTAAAGCATTGATAACACATGATTTCTTGGCTATTTCAGGCTCCAAATACAGCTATTATTTCAATCAAATTCGTATCAAAGGCATTGGTTACAAGAATATATGATTTGGATCAAATTTGGAAAGGTTTTCATGAAGAATCAAATCAAATATGCAATCATTGATAGAGCAAGATTTGAACCACAAATGCTACCCTAATCCAATGTACCATACATAAGCAAGGCAAGGACACGAAAATCAGGGTTAGAGAGCATTGGAAGAGGCAGAACAAAAACTGAAAAAAAATCACAAAAAGTGGGAGATCGAAATCAACCCTAGAGGCATTTTCACAGCTTGATATTGGTCCCAATCGATTCCTGGCAACACACACAAGCTATCCCAATCAAAACCAGGCATTCTCAGGCCCTTACACGCACTGTAAGTCTTTCATAAAACCGCCATGTTCTTGTTTTCAATTCGCATGATTCTGGCATCCATTGAGTGAAATAATTTTATATTTGTGATCACAAGAACATTTGCAAGCTTTTGGTATCATTTAATTTCATTTATCTAACCTGTATTGCAAACCACCATAGTTAGGGTTTCTTGGACGTTTTTGGGAGTTTTCGTTTCAGGTGAAATTGAGACACATGATGGACATGATTGTATCCAGGAGGATGAGACAAACACAACCATGTCCTTAGAAATAGTTTTCATGGCCTGGAGAGGATTTTAGAACAAGGTTGCGCTTTTAGCTGCGGATACAAATCTACAGGTAAATTTACAGGGTTTTGAGGACAAGGATGATGAGGTGTCCTCCATCCATTGGGCTATTCAAAAGTTGCGCGCGTTTTTTGTTTCTTCTGGCCATTGACTTGTTTTTTTTATATATTATTATTTCTTTGTGTTATTAATAACAAAACAACAACATGCTTCAATGGTTGCCACATAGGCCATAAAGGACCCAAAGGCTAGATGTCAGGGGTTTGAGCCCTGCCTCCAGCAATTTCTGTTTTCTCATTACTTTTCAGGTTATCACATGCGCGCAGGGGCCAGATCCATACCATACTCCCTCATCAATCCACACGCCAGATGGCCAGATCTGGTGGCCAAGCCTTGAGGGTGCATGATAGTGCTAGTCAACGCGTGTGTACCAAATCCCAAAGGGTCAAACGAGCCAGCACTATTGGGCCTGCAAAAATGACTTTCAGCACCTCCAAAAATTGCCCATCTCTTTCTTTTCATTATATTTTCTCTTTTTAATTTAGTTGTTTTATTTAATTTCAATTAATTACTAACCAATTTTTTTCCTTTTATCAAATAAAATCACAAAAATACTTTTGTTTATCCAATCAAATTTTAAAACTTTTATTTTTATTAATAAACTTATTAATTAATTAGGATATTAATTAGGAAACTTTGGTTTATTTTGTAAATATTTAAAATTAATTAGACTTAATTAGGTTTTAACCATTAATTTAATTATTTTATTTTTCTTTCTTAAAATAACAAAAACCCAAAAACATGTCATTAATTTATTTTTTCATTAAATAATTTATTTAATTTCTAATTTAGTTACTTAATTTAGGATTTAATTTCTTTCCTTAAATAAAAACAACAAAACACAAAATAGCAATTTTCTTTCAAAAGGGTCAAAACCCTAAATTTCGCACTCGATTTAATTTCCCGTGCGCTTTATTTATTTTTACCCAATTATGTATCTTCTTACAGATTGTAATAGTTAAATAGGACATTTAATTATTTTTACCGCTTTATTTTATTTTTCAAAGGGTTTGTCTTTGGCGATGTAAATACCTGACGCCTTGTAATTTAAATTCTGCATTTTAATTCCGCAAATTATAACTGCTAGATGTTTGAAGATAGGGTTTGCATGACAAGACTGAATGTTTAATCTAAAATCAAATTAGATCACCCTTAACATGTGCAAAGATAAAAATAACTGAAAACGACACACTCGCACATGCGCACTCTTAGGGTACACCCCACTTGGTTGCCTTCATACACGGTCATTGAGTATAGGTCATTTTAGAGGTCGTCCTCTTGTCTAAAAGATCATAGTCGCCTCGAAATGGTTGCCTCGGATATTGTCGCCTCAAACAAATTATCTAAGACATTGGGGTTACCGCTAAGGCGTCCTAACATTGCTTTAGTGACTGTATGTCCCACATTCGAATTGACCCTCAAACTCCAACGATGGTGCTACCTACTCATTAATAGTGGGATAGCATTGTCTAAAGGAAATTATCATAGAAGGATTCCTTTTTTGAGTAGGTAGATAGTTCTTAGATACTTTCTCATCCAAAACCAAACATTTTCACACTTACACTCCTTTCAAACAAAGTTTTCAAAAACACTTCATTACACTCTTGAGGACAGAAGCAAGAGTTAAATCGAAGTTAAAACAAAAAACTTTTTCAAACCTACAAGCACAAAGAAAACAATCTTGAAAACAGATGAACAAGTACCTAAGAGCTCGTGGATAACCACAGATAGAAAGGGTGCTAATAATTTCCCTTTCTATAATCTACCCCCCGTACTCACAGAAAATCTCGAAAAAGGAATTTTTCTATGCTTTTTTCATTTCCTTGTTGGATAAAATAAAAGTCGGTGGCGACTCTTGCTCACCGCGACATTTTGCAAAAAAAAAACGCAAAACGCAAACCAGCATTCCAAAAATAGTCAGTTCTTCCCACCGTATGACAGGGACGCTTTAGCAAAGACCCTTCGATAAAAAAGATCGTAGTCCCTCGATGTTCCTCGATGTTGTCTTTGATAAAACGATCTAGTCCCTTACGAAAAATTGCTAAAGCATATCACAAGTTGCCTTCTATGACTGTACATTTGACCCGCGATGTCCCTTCACATCCAACGATGGGGTTTCTTACCAAATCAATGGTAAGATAGCCACATCTAAAGGAGGAGGAAAAGAACATTTAAGACCTTTTTGAGTAGGTAGGATGCTCTTAGTTGCTCTCTTTCTCACAACAAAACATTTTTTACACCAACACTTTCATCTTGAAACATTTTCTAAAGACAAAGCTTTTTGTACGCCTTCTTATAGAGACGAGAACCATTACAAAGACGTTTTCGAAATAATATAAAAATCCACACCACAAGCACATTTTCAAACAAAAGCAAGTGATATAGAAAGCAACTAAGAACCCATAGATAACTACGGATGAAAAGGGTGCTAATACCTTCCCTTTTCATAACCTACCCCCCAAACTTGAGAAAACATCTCTAAAGGTCTTTCCTGTTCTTTTCAGCCTTTCCTTTTGGATAAAAGAAAAGTCGATGGCGACTCTTGCTATCCGCACAATTGCGATCAAACGCAAAACAACCAAGTCAGTATTCCCACCGCATTACAGAACTGGTGACATTGTTGGGGAAAAAAACTTAATAGTGGGGTTACCTTCGGGCTAGATCATCTTTACTTGCTTTCTTTGTTTGACTTGTATGCTTTACATTTTGGGTCCTTGTTTGGGTTACTGTTAAAGATCCTACACATGGATCTGGGGAACCTTTTAGGTAAGTAGCAATAAATCATGGAGGTTGTACGATGTAAACCGATATGGACGAAGTGATAGCTACGTTAGAGTGACACTTTGACTTGTAATAATGTTCCTTGAGTCAGTCAAGGATAACATTAGGATTCCTTAGTGTCATTAAGCGCTAACTGACCTTTAGAACCTTTTAATTGACTCATCCTAAGCCACTAGAAAGAAGTGAGATGGCCGACTTTGGTTCCGACCGAACATTGGTTGATACTCGATGCTACACTCAATGAGATTGTACTTTTCGGATATATTAGCCGCAATACTTTGATGCTTGAGCTAGAACAACGCCTAAAATAAAGGCCAGTGATAAGAGACTCCTTAGTACCCATTACTTTTAATAGGACAGGTTGAGCCAACTAAACTTCAAAAGGATACTTACCTTTAAAGACTCGCGCAAGCCATTAAGCCTAGGGTCTTTTGTGTGACTTGTTTGATATGTCTGTGATTTCAAAGCATAACCATAACATCATGAACATCATGACATACATGCTAACCATTTCAAGGGGCCAGAGATTTATCTTTCCTTTTATTGTTTTGTAGGGTATGGATTCAACTCGCAGAAAGACCATCCGAATAAATTTTAGAGAGGTCCCTCCCAAGCTCGGAGAATTGGTCCTGAGAGTTCCCGAGAGCTCATCGTTCAATAAGAGATATGGTCACTTGCTCAGTTTGGTTACTATCAGGTTTGACGAAGGCCTCATGAGTGTTCTGTTCTAGTTCTTCGACCCTAAACACCATTTCTTCACTTTTCCAGATTACTAGTTAGTGCCTACGCTGGAATAGTTCTCCAAAATACTTGGGTCGCCTATATTGGAGCAAGTACCTTTTACCGGCCTAGAACAAGATCCAGTTGCTGAAAGTGTTGCCATAGCCTTGCATTTGAAGCCATCTGACATCGAATCCAATTGGGAAAGAAGAAGTGGAGTCAAGGGTCTCCTTGCAAGTTTTCTAATGAAGAAAGCTCAGATATTCTAAGATGCCATGAGTTACCATGCCTTTGAAGATGTCCTAGCTCTATCAATCTATGGATTGGTTATGTTCCCAAATTCAGACCAGTTTATAGATGTCAATGCCATAAAATCTTCCTTGCTCGTAATCCAGTGCCTACATTGCTCGGAGACGTGCTGCATTCACTCAACACTCGTACTATGAAGAAACAAGGGACTCTTATATGTTATATGCCTTTTCTTTATCGGTGGTTTATTTTGCACCCCCCTTGATCAGTGTTGAAGAATGAATAAGGATTGAGGTGGAATCAAAGGATAATGTCCCTTTCTCACTCTGATATTTATTGATGCCCCCGCTCTCAAGAAGATATCTCTTTTATTGATCGCTACGGAGAATTCCATAACGTGCCACTTCTTGGCATTAGAGTGGGCATCACTTACAACTCTACTTTGGCCCTACGTCAGTTCTGCTACCCCCAGAGGGATGGTCCCCATGATATGCTCGTTCAGGGTATTGTGTTTGACTATTCAAATGACATGCAAGGTTATCGCCAGAGATTCATTCACGCTTAAGGCACGGTAAAGAAGACCGATAGCAGTACTTTGGGACACAAAAACTCCATCTCCTTGGAACCTTACCTTAGATGGGTACGGGCTCGTGCTCAGAGTCTTATAATGCCATATGCTGCTATACTGCCATTGATTTCAGAGTTTGTTGATCAAGAAAATGAACCTCACATCATTTCTCATCTTGATATGCCAACAAGCTTCGAAGAGTTGCAAAAGTCATGGATCCAGATCAAGGAAGAACGAGACACCTTTGAGAATCATTTATATTCCAGAGAGAAGAAAGTTCTGGAACTCACCAAGCAGCTTCATGAGGAGCGAAATCTGAACGCCTACATCGCACCAAAGAGGATGCGCTCAACTTTTTTGTCTTAAGAGTTTTTGTATTTTATTTCTTTCATTGTAAGCCCAAAGAGGCATGATGTACTCAAACTTGGATTTATTAATATAACGTGTGTTCCTTTTTTGTCTAAAGCAAATTTAAATCTCTAATTTCCTTGAAATCATTTGCATATGCATCTTCATTCATCATAACACAAACATGTTTCTTACAACAAGTCTCCTTATCTTTCTATTGTTTATTTCAGTGAGATGGATATTGAACAGATCATAAAATATCTTCAGGCGCAGAACACTCAGTTTCAACAAATGTTCTTGACTCTGGCAAAAAGACAAGAGGAGTTGAAAACTCTGCTGATCAAAGAAAAGAAGAAGAAAGCAAAGAAATCAACCGGTGTTTTGAATCTGGGAAGAAGGTTCAAAGGACCAGCCAGACAGACTCTAGACTTCGCAACATCATCGGGTGAAAGGGATAATCAAGAATGGAAAACCAAGGAAGTGACTGACCCTCCAAAATCTGAAGAGGAAGAAGAGGTTGACTACTTTGAAGAGCAGTATCCTCCAGCTGCCGACAAATACAAACAGTTGGAAGATCGCCAAAATGCTATGGAGATCCAGAAGGTACCCGGGTTGGATTTTGAAGAGCTAGGACTTGTCTCAGGGGTTGTCATAGCAAAAAAAATTCAAGGTCCCCACTTTCGCTAAATATGACGGTGTCTCTTGTCCAAAGCTGCATTTGAGATCATACGTCAGGAAAATTCAACCCCATACTACGGATAGGAATCTATGGGTGCATTTATTCCAAGAAAGCTTGTCAAGGACGCAGTTGGATTGGTTATATCAGTTGGAAGGGACCAACATCCGCAATTGGGAAGATTTGGCGGTCGGTTTTTACAAGCAATACCAGTATAATGCTGACTTAGCTCCAACTTGGACACAGTTGCAAGGAATGTCTATGGGTACAGGTGAAGGTTTTAAAACCTATGCTCAAAAATGGCAGGATCTCTTGGGAAGGGTCCAAACCCCTCTATCTGACAGAGAATTGGTGGATATGTTCTTAGGCACGCTATCTGGCCCATTCTTAAAACACCTGATTGGAAGCTCCTCTGCTGGGTTTACCGAATTAATCATGACCGGTGAACGGGTAGAAGCGGGTATGAAGAGTGGAAAAATTCAAAGAGATGCATCCTCAAGCACGATGAAGAAACCTTTTACTGAAAAGAAGGAGGTTAGTGTTGCATATGACTATAGGAATCAGGAAAGAACTGAACGTTGTCCAGCGGTAGGGACTGACATGATCTCTAAGCTTGCACTTGATCAACAAAGGAACAATCAGTCTAGAACGGAAAGGTTGATAAGACAGTTTACCCGAATAAATATGACGATGTCTCAAGTCTTTCCACATTTGTTGAAATCTAATCTGGTAACCTTGCGGGAAGCTCCGAAGAATCCCAACACTGCCTCTCCCCGTTACAACCCAAATGCTCGTTGTGCTTACCATTCAGAAAGTCCAGGTCATGATACAAGCGACTGTTGGCATTTGAAAAACAAGGTGCAAGACCTTCTCGAGGCAGAGGAAATTGAATTTGACGTCCCTGAGATCCCAAATGTTATCACTTCTCCTATGCCCAAGCACGACCGTGGTGTTAATGCTATTGAAGATGATGTGTTTGTTATTGTTGTTGATGAACTTGTTACTCCTCTCCTCACCGTCAAGAGGAACCTGTTGAAGGCCGGTTTATTTTTAGGTTGTGGTGAAGGTTGCCACCTCTGTTTATCTCTACTGACTGGTTGTAATTTATTGAAGGCAGGTGTCCAGCGCATGGTGGATGACAAAGAGATTTTGTTTGAAAAGACTCTCATTCCGACAATTTCTTACAAGGATGTTTTAATAATAACCATTTCCGCCAATCCTCCCAGGGTCTCCACCAAAAGACCTGTTAGGATTACATCTGTTCTGAAGGTGACTCCACGAATAATTAATATGCCAGGGCCAATCCCATACTCCTCAGACAAAAATGTTCCCTGGAACTATGGGGGTGACGTCTACTACCACGACATCAAGCAAGATTGGGTGGCTGATGAAGACCCGGTTTTTGAGAAGGCTGACCCCGATATTGGCAAAATTGTGGGATCCAACAAAATAACCAGAAGTGGAAGAGTTTTCTCCCCTGAGATTTCTCCTCCAAAAGCTGTTATTGGTCATGTGATCATTCATGCTTTTGTTCTTGCTGATACTACTACTACAGTTCATGTGATTACCCCAGCTGACACCCCTACCACCGAGTCGACCGAGGCTTGGGGCAAAGACATTTTTGTTGATCCTGTCCGGACGAAGGCGCAATCAGTATCTATCCCAGAGGCTTCCAAGAAGGAGATGGAAGAAATTTTGAAAATCATAAAGAGAAGCGACTACAATGTAGTCGAACAGCTAGGGCAGACCCCTTCAAAGATTTTTATGCTAGCTTTACTGTTGTGCTTTGAAGCTCATGTGAAGGCTTTGGTGAAATTTCTTAAAACTGCCCATGTGCCACAGGAAACCTCTGCTGACCAATTCAAATATTGTGTGGCTAGTTTGACAACTGATAATGGTTTGGGATTTTCTGATGCCGATTTGACACCTAGAGGGAGGAAACACAATGATGTGTTCCATGTCTCTGTCGAATGCAGGGGCACTACTTTGGCCCATGTCCTGGTAGATATTGGTTCATTGTTGAATGTGCTGCCTAAGAAGGCTCTGGATAGACTAGACTGTGAAGGTTTGACCTTAAAAACCCAACAACATAGTGGTAAGGGCCTTTGATGGTTCAAAGAGAATGGTGCACGGGGAGGTGGACATCCCCATCAAAGTTGGAACTCGGACCTTTGATTCAACCTTCTATGTGATAGATATTCGCCCTTCCTATTCCTGTTTATTGGGCCGACCTTAGATTCATGGCGCTGGTGCCGTCACCTCTACATTACATCAGATGTTGAAGTACACAATCAAGGGAAAATCATCACTATCCATAGAGAGGAGGAATATATGGTCAGTCGCCTGAACTCTTTCAGGTATGTGGAAATGGATGGTGAGTTCATCGAAACTCTGTGTCAGCATTTCGAGGAGGTCTCACAAATAGTTGGGGCAACCAAGACTGTTTCCAAAGTCCCTAAGATTACCAGACCTCCACTGAAGATGGCTTCTCAGAAAGATGCCAAGGAAGTAGTCGAAGAAGGTGGGTGTACCATTTGGGGCCAACTTCCGGATATTCCCTACAAATCTGACAAATTTGGTTTGGGTTTTACTTCAGGAGCCCAAAAAGTTGTTCTTCGTGCTCGTACCGGGGCACCACCTTTGCGGATCAGCAACCATGGAGTCAACGCAGTGGAAGATAGTTATGACAGCTGTGACCTAGAAGAATGGATTTTTCCAACTATCAGCGGAGGACTGAACAACTGGGAAGCCAAAGAATTTGTCTCTATTACTTTTATCCAACAATAACTGTCTTTAAATTTTGGTCGGACTTGTAATGATTAAACAATTTAGACTTTAAAAACTTGTGTCTTACTCGAGGCACAATGGTCCACTTGTGAGGGTTGTTACTTCATTTTCATATGTCATCAATAAATCATGGACGTTTTTTCATGCAAATTTTACGCTCGTTGTTCTTCTTTTTCTACATTTTTATTTTTTCAAAGACAGCTATGCTCTTACACACACTCACATATCAAAATGCAGATCCACATCCACTCAGGATCCCATGGGTAACGATGCTGCTATGGCCTATTGTGACTTTGAAAATCCGATCTACCAAGCCGAAGACAAAGGTGAGGAATATTTTGAGGTGCCAGGGGAACTAGCCAGGTTGCTACAACAAGAAGAAAGGACCATACAGCCCCACGAAGAGCCGGTTGACACAGTTAACTTAGGTACCGAAGAGGATATGAAAGAAGTCAAGGTAGGTGCTAACTTAGAACCTAGTGTCAAAAAGCACTTAAATCAGTTACTACATGACTATGTTGAGGTCTTTTCCTGGTCATATGAAGACATGCCAGGACTCGACGCTGATATCGTGGTCCACCATCTACCGAAAAAAGAAGACTGCCCTCCGGTAAAACAGAAAGTATGTCGCATGCGGCCCGTAATGTCAGAAAAGACCAAGACTGAAGTCATGAAGCAGTTCAACGCCGGATTCTTATCCGTCACCTCCTATCCACAATGGGTTGCCAATGTTGTTCCAGTGCCTAAAAAGGACGGTAAAGTACGCATGTGTGTGGATTACAGAGACTTGAATAGGGCAAGCCCTAAGGATGATTTCCCGCTTCCCCACATTGATATTCTGGTTGACAACACCGCACAGCATAAAGTATTCTCCTTCATGGATGGTTTCTCCGGGTACAACCAAATCAAAATGGAACCTGAGGACATGGAGAAAACGACCTTTGTCACATAGTAGGGCACGTTCTATTACAAAGTTATGCCATTTGGGCTGAAGAACGTTGGGGCAACTTATCAGCGCGCCATGGTAGCTCTATTTCACGATATGATCCATCACGAGATAGAGGTCTACGTGGATGACATGATAGCCAGATCTCAAACTGAAGAGGAACACCTTGACCATTTGCAGAAACTGTTTGAAAGACTAAAGAAGTACAAACTAAGGTTGAACCCGAGTAAATGCACATTTAGAGTGAGGTCCAGTAAACTCCTAGGCTTCATTGTCAGCGGTAAAGGTATCGAAGTGGACCCTGCAAAGGTAAAAGCAATACAAGAAATGCCTGTTCCTCGCACCGAGAAGGAATTCAGAGGATTCTTAGGACGGATAAACTACATCGCCAGATTCATTTCTCACCTAACCGCTACTTGTGAACCAATCTTCAAATTACCGAAGAAAGATCAAGTGTTGGATTGGAACGACGACTTCCAGGCTGCCTTAGACAGGATTAAAGAGTACCTTCAAGAGTCTCCTGTTTTGATGCCGCCAGTCGAGGGAAGACCTTTGATCATGTATCTAACTATCTTGGAAAATTTAATAGGGTGTGTGTTGTGGCAGCATGACGAGTCTGGCCGAAAAGAGCATGCAATATACTACCTGAGAAAAAAGTTTACCGACTGTGAAACCAGATATTCACTTCTCGAGAAAACTTGTTGCACTCAGGCATGGGCTGCTCGCCAGCTAAGACAGTATATGTTGACCCATACTACCTTATTGATATCCAAGATAGATCCAATTAAATACATATTCGAGTAGCCCGCCCTCTCTAGAAGAATAGCAATATGGCAGATGATCTTGACTGAATACGACATTCAATACACTACCCAAAAAGCAATAAAGGGCGGTATGATAGTCGATCACCTTGCTCATCAGGTTGTGGATGACTATCAGTCCATGAAATTCGAGTTCCCAGATGAAGACATCATGTTGGTAAACAATTATGAAGAACTCAGACCATATGAAGGACCTGAACAAGGATCCCGATGGACCTTGTTTTTGACAGAGCTTCCAACGCGCTCGGCAACGGCATAGGCGCTGTAATCATATCCCTTGAAGGATGTCATACTCCCTTCACCGCGAGGCTTTGTTTCAACTGTACCAATAATATGGAGGAATATGAAGCGTGTATTATGGGTCTCAAATCCTCCATAGATTTGGGAATCAAGTCCTTAAATGTATTTGGAGATTCAACCTTAGTCATCAGTCAGATCAAAGGAGAATGGGACACAAAGCATCCTAATCTCATCCCTTACAAAGAACATGTGTTGACATTAATCCCACATTTTGAGGAAATTACCTTTGACCATTTTCCACGAGAGGAAAATCAACTAGCGGGCGCGCTAGCCACTATGTCATCCATGTTTAAAATCGGGTGGGATAACGAGGCTCCTCAGATCACCATTGAGAGGATGGATGAACCAGCTCACTGTCACGAGATTGATACTGAATAAGTAGTGGACAAACCTTGGTTCCATGAAATTAAGAGGTATCTCGAGGCCCAAGAGTATCTGGAGGGAGCTTCAGCCAATGATAAGAAGTTCTTGAGAAGATTTTCTGCTAAATTCTTCCTCAGCAACGGAATCTTCTATAAACGCAACCACCACTCTACTTTGCTTCGTTGCATAGACCAGAGTGAGGCAGAAAAGATCATGGCTGATTTACACGAAGGTGCCTTTGGCACTCATTCTAGTGGACACACGATGGCTAAAAAGATCCTACGGGCAGGATACTACTGGTCCACCATGGAAGCAGATTATTATCAACATTCACGAACTTGTCACAAGTACTAGATCTATGATGACAAAGTGCATGTGCCTTCGGTTCCCCTAAACTTCTTGACTTCTCCTTGGCCCTTCGCAATGTGGGGGATTGACATGATTGGAGATATCAAACCCACAGCTTCTAATGGACACCGCTTCATCTTGGTTGCCATTGATTACTTCACGAAGTGGGTCGAGGCAGCTTCATTCGCTTCTGTTACCAAGAACATTGTGGCTCGATTCATCAAATAGAATGTATTTTGTCGGTATGGTATCCCAGAGAGAATCATCACAGATAATGGTACCAATCTCAACAATACTAGGATTACCGCACTATGCGCGCAATTTAAGATCCAGCATCATAACTCTTATCCTTACTGGCCGAAGATGAATGGCATTGTAGAAGCCGCAAATAAAAACATCAAGAAGATCATACAAAAAATGACAATGACCTATAAGGACTGGCATTAGATTTTACCATTTTCTCTCCATGGTTACCGTACCACGGTGCGCATGTCAACAGGGGCAACTCCTTTCTCTTTGGTATACAGTGTGGAAGCTGACCTACCAATTGAAGTCCAAATACCTTCTCTGAGAATCATAAAAGATGAAGGGTTGAATGAAGATGAATGTATTCAAACTCGACTTGACCAGTTGAACTTAATTGATGAGAAGAGGCTTACAGTTGTCTGTCATGGTCAGATTTACCAAAAACGTATGATCAAAGCTTTTAACAAGAAGGTCAGACGTCAGGTATATCGGGTTGGTGACTTGGTAATCAAGCGTATCATGTTTCCACAAGGTGATCCCAAGGGAAAATGGACTCCTACATACGAAGGACCATTTGTGATTAAAAACATATTCTCTGGTGGAGCAATGATCTTAACCACTATGGATGGCGACGACCTTCCGCACCCTGTAAACACGGACATAGTTAAAAGATACTATGCATAAATAAAGACCCATTAGGTCGACTGGCCTAGGAAAAAATTAGGGCATCCCGGCGAACCAAAAGGGTTCGGGAAAAATTAGGGATAAAATACAAAAACAAAATGTGTACACCCGGCAAGCTGAAAACTAAAAGGGCAGCTTGGGAAAAAAAAGGGTATCCCGGTGGACTGAAAACCTGAAAGGGTGGTCTTAGAAAAAGTTAGGGATTGAAAGCGTATGGCTATGCCCTGTTGGATCACCTTACAGACAACCTTTAGTACCGACTGACAAACTCAAACAGTTTTAATCAATCCAATCAACTTCGGACAAAGCAGCAAGTGGATGAGACGCTCAGAGACATGAAGGCTATAGCAGAGTGAGAACCCCATGGGATTATTTCACATAGCTATCTTTTCTTTTTATCAATTTTCATTTTTTACGACGAAATTCTCTTACTAGGATGTTCATCTCTTTGTACAAAAATACTTATTCAAGTTAATACAAAGATATTCCTTTAAAAGTGAAAAACTATCTGTTTTTCTTTTATTTCCCTGTTTTGTTTGCAAAAGCGTCCGATGATTATTTTTGAACATATGCATTTGAATGTAATTATTGTTTACAAATGAGCGCAAGAAAAGAAGGAACAAAAAACATAAAGACAATTATTAATGGCTTTAAGAAGTAGGATAATATCTATAGGCCATTCCATAAAATCCCCACAGGTACTTTTTCCAGCAAGAGCGGAAGAGAGGACATCCTACTACAGGATCTCTAACGTATCTCCAGTATGAAGCCTAATGGTATCAGGTGCTCTCACATTCTCGATAGAGAAAAACTTCCAGTTACCGCTCCAAAGATTCCCCAGTGAAAGTCGCCCAGTTTCTCAGGATTCCCCAGCAGGATTTCACGAAGTCCACAAGCAATGGATGGTGTTTCCCTTCCCAAACAGAGTTTATTTCTATGATTATGGAAACTCATCCATCAACACTTCAACTTCAACAAAATATGAAGACTTACACACCTCGTCCCCAGTAGTACTCGGGGATTTATTTTCCCCGAGTCCAGCAACATTACATTAGAACAATTAATATGTTCATACATTGCATTCATACGTCATAGCATTGACAACACAAATGCATATAGCGCAATATCATGCCATGCATTTCATACATCATGGCATCGCATACAACTAACTCTTCACCTTCTCAAGAAAGATCAATCAACAGGAAATTATCATCAACAAATTTTCGACAGGACAACTATTTATAGACAAATCAATTACATATCGATTCCCGAGAAAGGACTGGTTGACCATCTACATAACAAATATTTCCTTCAGACATTTTCCGGTTCAGTTTAAATCTCTCAACAGTTTATTCTGATTCTTTCCCGCAGATATCTTCTCTGGTTCAGATAAGTCGCTTCAAGATTTATTCTGATTCTTCTCCAGACCCCTGCTGGTTCAGCTTAAATCTCTCAATGGTTTATTCTGATTCTTTCCCGCAGAAATCTTTTCTGGTTCAGATAAGTCGCTTCAAGATTTATTCTGATTCTTCCCCATACCCCTGCTGGTTCAGTTTAAATCTCTCAACGGTTTATTTTTATTCTTTCCCGCAGACATCTTTTCTGGTTCAGATAAGTCGCTTCAAGATTTATTCAGATTTTTCCCCAGACCCCCGCTGGTTTAGTTTAAATTTCTCAATGGTTATTCTGATTCTTTCCCACAGACATCTGAAGATATGAAAAACACAAGAAAGGGGGGGGGGGGTTGAATTGAAAACTTGAATCTAAAAAGCTTAATGACACAGTATTTTTATCCTGGTTTGTTTGATCTCAAACTACTCCAGTCCACCCGTCAAGGTGATTTCTCCTCTCTCCAATGAGGTCTTAATCCACTAATCTCAACAAGATTACAAAAGCTACTTTAACAACTGTTAAAGTCTTCTTGAGTACAACCAAAATCCGGTTAATCTCAAGGAACTCTTTTTCAATATACTTATACAGTATGTGTTGTTGTTTTCCTAACAAAAACTGTTTATCACAACTGTGATAAATTACACAGGTTTATAGCTTAAAAAAGTAAAATGAATTTGCTTGCAGCTTGAGTGTGCGTGAGTGGGTATCTAGCAAAATTGTTGTATATGCATTCTCCTTTTCATTTTGAAAGTTGACTGTTTATATAGGAAGTGGAATGACGTTGATCATAAAGCATGTTTAATGTCATTAACACACTTTCCTTTTGGAGAAGATCCTGTCTGAAAGAAGCCGTTGGAATTGATGCTGTCTTGAATGATCAATAATGCTTCAGAATCTTATCTCCTTACTGCTGATGACACTTCATAATATTGATGACTTGGATTGATGTGTTCTTGTCCAGAGTTAGAGTTTACTTTTATTAAGCGCGGGTTCTGGTCATCAATCTTCAACGTATGTTCTGATTGCTTCAGCGTGTAACACTTATGGCTTATCTTCTGATGCTGATATGATCAGAACTTCTGCATACATAAAACATAATTTTTAAGGTGCATGTTTGTTCTTTGTATTTCATAATTTATTCTTTGTATTTGTTATCATCAAAACTCTATCCAAGGGTTGTAGAATCAAACTATGTTCTAACAACACCTTCTTTGGTTCAGATAAGCCGCTTCAAGATTTATTATGATTCGTCCTCAGATCCCCGCTGGTTCAGTTTAAATCTCTCAACAGTTTATCCTGATTCTTTCCTAGTAGACACTTTCTCAGGTTCAGATAAATCGCTCAAAGATCTATTATGTTTCTCTCTAGTTAAAGAATACCCAATACCTCTTTTGGTTTAGTTGAAACCTCTCAACAGTTTATCCTGATACTTACCAAATAGACATTTTCTCTAATTCATATAAATTTCTCCACGATTTACTCTAATTCTTTCCAGTCAAACAACACTCAAGGCTTCTGCTAGTTTCAACTTAAATCGACCAAAGGTTTATTCTGATTCTTTTCCAGTTGAAGTCATGTTCAGAATTAGTCCAATTTCTGTCAACAATCACCTTTGGATGGCATCTATAAGCCCATCTCCGACAACTCTCCATCATTTCTCTAAATGGCATCTTTAAGCCCATTCCCTACACAATCAACCAACACATCACTGAGTGTAAATTTTTGGGCACTCTAGTGTTCAATCATCTTCCACTTTCAAGCTACGAACGACAAACATGCCGATCTCACTTTTCAATTTTAAGAAGATTGAACAGGGGCAGCTGTTGTACCCCAAAATTTGCCCTCCCATTTTTCATTCAAGATACTATCCTAGGGTTTCTTGAGTACTCAATTTGGCTCGGAAGTTGATCAGACAGATTCTCTTCCTAGGCGGTAAGTCAACAATTAGGGTTTGGCATTTCTCAAAGAAAATTGAGTCTTCAAGGTTTCAAATGGTCTTCATAGATCTTCATGTCTCCTCAAGGATTCTTGTTCCAAGTTTCAAGCCTTGCGTCGCAAGTTTGCTCAATCAATGGTTCATATGACTAAAAAATCAACTACAAGAGTCGACATTTTCAAGATCAAGTTCAAACGATTGTAACTTCTTCATTATTCAATATTTTTGAGAGTTTTTTTGTGTATGAATCTCCTTGACGCCATCCCTAGTTTCTCTTCACAAGTCAAGATCTGGTTACGTGCGAAAGATCATCAAAAAAATTCAAATACTTTAGAGGTCATTTTGCAAATTTGACCTAATCACTAGAAACTCTTGTCCAATTTTCGAGGCTCGCAACTTCTTCAATTTTAAATGTTCTGAAGCGATTCTTTTTGCGAAGTATCCCAAATGCAATGTCTATGAGATTGCTTCAACGATCAAAGAAAAAATAGGCTTGGAAGACCATGAAATTTATTGAAATTTTATAGGAATTTCTTGACTTTAGAATGTTATTAATCTCTAGATGTTGATCATTATGTTGAGATAACTCATTAAAACAAGGTTCATGGATAGTTTGTCATTCGTACTTCAAAATCATTTGCGTTTGAACAATAACGATCATTGGATCAATATGATTATGGCACAAGTTTCATATATTTGAAAAAAATTCATTCATGAGAATTATTTCGAATTCAAGGCAAGACATTCATCAACTTCATTCATCTTCATTCAAATTTCCAATATTTCTTTCAAATCAATCACAAGGGCAACATCAATTCCAATTCCAAATTCAAGGCATCCATTTCAAGCTTTCAAGAATTCATGACTCAATCCTACAAGGCATGTTTCAAAGATTCGAGTCTCACTCTTTTCTCAAGAGGAATTTTAAATTTATAGGCTACAAAGAAGAATCCAAATTATGTTCATAATTTAAATTGTATCAAGGAATATTTAAGTTTTGCGAGTTTTGTAGAAACAAATTCAAGGTGAATCAAGAATACAAGTTTACAACAAAGCTTCATTATTTAAGTTTACAAAGTGAATCGAAATTCATTGTTTAAATTTACAAGTGAATTGGAATACACTTTAAAAGTTTCTAAACCTCAAACTTCAAACTACAAGATTCACAATGTTACAAAAAATACTAAGCTACAAGGGAATTTCGTCACCTTCAAGTCTACATCAAATACTTTAAGTCACTCTTCACTGATTCTCCCCATTGTCCATTTTGCTCGTGCATGTAACAAAGAAAGAGAGAAATGGTTAGTGAACAATTCATGTTTGAAGCAAGAAATAAGAATTTTCAAAGAATTTTTCTTCTCATCAGTAGGATTTGCAATTGGAATCAGAAATTGAAAAAAAGGGTTTTGTTTCAATGTTAAGTCATCTCCTCCTATTTTTCCAAATCACAAAAAAAAAGCTTTGGTTCACAAAAAAGAAAAAGAAATTTGCAACTATTTCATTGTAAAACCAAGTCAAAAGTGCCCAAGGCAGCAAAACAGTAGTGCAACAACTCAAGACAGCAGGGCAAAAGTGCAAAGACAGCAAAACAGTTGTGCAACAACTCAATGCAGCCTGAACAAAAGCAAAAACAGCAGCAGTAAAGTAGCCAACAATAGGAAAAGGCAGTATATGATAGCAAAGCAAAAACCAAGCACAACAGCAACAATTCAAAAATGGAAAGCTATTAAATAGCTCCTAGCCTTGCATCATCATTTCCCAAATGGAAAATCCTTCAGAAATTGTAAAAAAAAAGTACATTTGTTTTACATCATAGAAAGATGAAAGAGAAAGAGACAGAAGGATATCACCTAGCATAAAGCAGCCAAAAACATGTAAAGAAAAAACTAGCCTGCAATGCTCCACATACTGTCAAACCTGTTATTGCCCTGTCCAAGCAGCCCAAGGTTTGCACACAAGTAGCAATATGAAAACTGCACTCAAAAGGCAGAAAATCAGCATACCAAAATTGTTCAAAAAACTCATTAATCCCCCCCCCCCTAAATCCATTGTTGTTGTATATAAAATAGGGCAGCCCTGTATGAAAGGGGATAGGATAAAAAGATTCAGCAAGTAAACCACAGAAAAAATTGCAAAGAAAATATCCAAAACCAAAAGAGAGAACACAGCAAAAAAACCAAAGAGAGCCCGAAAAACCAAAATAGGTTTTTTCACAGCCCAGCATCCGCTCCAAACCTGAAGCGAATAGAACAAGGTGAAGTAGAAGAACATAAGCAACATACAAAGGCAGAAGGAAAAAGAGGAAATTAAAGAAGAAGGAGCATCAAAATCTTACCTGAGAAGAATCGAAACTCCAAATCTGGTAACTTATTCTCTTTCTTTCTCTTCACTTCTGTTCCACTGATTATTGTTGTACTAAACATATGAGGCTGCTACAACTTATTCTTCTATATGGAAATTCTATTTTGCTGTCATTTATTAAAACATAAAGAAAAAACACAACAGAAAATTCTAACACAGTCATCCTTGAAAACATCTCAACCCTTGTCTGCACAAAATCAACATAAAGAAAGAGAGAGGAATTTTTGTTAAGAAAAAACCAGAAAAAGATTTAAAACTTCAGTTCAAACAATTGATACCCACAACAAATTTCTATTCTCCCTATTTAGCAAATTTTTGAAAAAAATAGCTCTGAATTTCAATCTTACCTACAACTTCCCCTAAGCAATATCACGATCCAGCCAACAATTTCCCAGAAATCATTCAGAACCAGCAACTTAAATACCTTCTTCTTAGATCTTCCCTCAACCTGCCAATGCATTGTTTCTCAATATTCTTGAAACTCCAACTCTTACAACACCTGCAACAACAATAACAATAGCTTAACCTTTTACCGAAACAACAACACCAGCAGAATTACACAGAAAATTCGTAAAACCCATTATCAAACCATAACTCACGGCCGCATTCTCCACGACATAATCTCCCTCTTCATCTGTGGCTTCTCTTTTTTTTCTCTTGCTCCACTTCCGCATTCGGTTCTCGTAACTTACCATTTATTTCAACAACCTCAATTTCACGACATTGCAATCCTCTCATTATTAAACCTAGTTCTGTTGTTAGAGTTGATTCCAATCCCGATGTTGTTTCGGTTTCAGATGTTGTCAATGAAGTCTCAAAATCTGATGCGGAAGAGGTTTCAGAAACTGATCTTGAGATTGAGCATTTGAAATCATCCAGACAAACTCGGGTCAAGCTTGGTGATGTTATAAGGAAATTTCATAAGAGGATTGGAGATATTATAGAAATCAGATTGGATGTTCTTGAGAAGAGGATCGAACGATTGACGATGAAGTTGTTGAGATTTTGTTTATTTATGCATTTTTTTAGCATGGATGGATCAAAGTTGATAATCTTGGATCGGTGGAAAGAATAATTTTTGACAGGGAAGGGAGTTATCCACTTTTGAGATGAGAGACAAGTTCTGTCATTGTTGTTTTCACAAGCAGAAAGCCGATAAGGCTTTAGGGTTTTCTAACCCACTAGTTTTTAGGGGGCTGGACCTGGGTCTGACCCGACCCGGTCCGTTTTCAAGCCCAACACATTTTTTTTATTTGTTTTCTTTTCTTTTTTTTTTTTGTTCACTAACTCTTGGGCCCATTATGTTTATACTTTCTCTTAAGCCCATCAGTGAAGTCCAACATCACCCTCTAGCTTTCTATTTGTAACTTCTTTTATTATTTTTTTGTTTAGTTTAAATTTGCTTTAATAACTTGAGATTTTTTTTAGTGTAGAATTATTTTGATAATTTTAGTTTAGATTTAAATTAGTATTTTTACTTTTTCTTTCTTTTCTTATTTTTTAAATTAGTTTAGATTTTGTGTTAATAATCTTAGAATTAGCTTAGTTTAGATTTAATTTAGTAACTTAGATTTTTAAGTTAGTTTATAATTATTTTAATAACTTTATTTTAGTTTAGATTTAGTTTTAACTTTTTCTTAAATTCCATTAAATAAAAAATATAAATTTAAAATTTATTTATTTAGTTTAGTTAGGTATTTTTGAATATCTTAGTTAATTAACTTTTTCCGATTAATTAGCATTCCTTTAAATCTTTTAATTTCTCCATGATAAACAAAATTTCAAAGAAAATGATAGAATATAATTTTATTTCTCTCTTCAAAATTCTTCACAAACAAAAATGCCAAAAATATTATTCTGCCTATTAGTTTTACTTTAATAGTTTGTCTTAGTCAAATTAACTATTTATGTTTAAATTCGATTGGATTGTATTGCTTGTTTATTTAGACTTTTAATCGCATTGTCGATTTGATTCATCCCCATTTGTAAATTTGTACCCCCGTTCTCGAAAGGTCTGTAATAGCGTAGAATTTTAATTTTTTCAATTTACTGTTTTCCTTATATTGTATAGTAATTAGGCGTGCATGGCAAGATTTAAAAGTAACCGCTAGATAACCTAATCAAAGACAAATTATCTTGAATCGAACACAATTTTCACACTCGCACCTCTAGGGTAACCTCGCTTGTTGCCTCGGAAACACAGTCATGTCCCTCGAATATGGGATGCTTTAGCAAAGACCCTTCGATAAAAAAGATCGTAGTCCCTCGATGTCCCTCAATGTTGCCTTCAATAAAACGATCTAGTCCCTTACGAAAAATTGCTAAAGCGTCTCACAAGTTTCCTTCTATGACTGTACGATTGACCCGCACTTGTCCCTTCACATCCAACGGTGGGGTTTCTTACCAAATAAATGGTAAGATAGCCACATCTAAAGGAGGAGGAAAAGAAAATTTAGGATTTTTTGAGTAGGTAGGATGCTCCTAGTTGCTCGCTTGCTCACAACAAAACATTTTTTACACCAACACTTTCATCTTGAAACATTTTCAAAAGACAAAGCTTTTTGTACGCGTTCTTATAGAGACGAGAACCATTACAAAGATGTTTTAGAAATA
This sequence comes from Vicia faba, assembly GCA_948472305.1. Lineage (NCBI taxonomy): Eukaryota > Viridiplantae > Streptophyta > Magnoliopsida > Fabales > Fabaceae > Vicia > Vicia faba. The sequence continues at coordinate 1,516,065,267 of OX451741.1, read as the reverse complement.
CTTTCAAAACCCACACCACAAGCACATTTTCAAACAAAAGCAAGTGATCTAGCAAGCAACTAAGAGCCCGTAGATAACTACGGATGAAAAGGCTGCTAATACCTTCCCTTTTCATAACCTACCCCCTAAACTCAAGAAAACATCTCTAAAGGTCTTTCCTATTCTTTTTAGTCTTTCCTTTTGGACAAAAGAAAAGTCGAGGGCGACTCTTGCTGTCTGCATAATTGCGATCAAACGCAAAACAACCAAGTCGGTTCTCCCACCGCATTACACAACGTAACCGTAGTGGAAACATAAGTCCTATAACCACGGTTGTGGTATTCACCGTTGTTAAATACTTTAAAATTTATTTTTTAAATAATGGAAATGGGTAACACACACTTAATGTATAAAAAATGGAAAAAAATATGGTTGATGGGAATAGAAGCTTGCTACACATCATTTTTTACTACGGTGTTTAAAATTATCCGTCATTAATAAATCCAGCAACGCACTAGGTGCGAAAATTTTAATCTATCACTACGGTGTATATGGATGCGTCGTAAATATGGAATTGTTGTTTGCGTGTTTTATAGTAGTGCCTCCTAGAGGCAATTTTCATTTGTGAAGCCCAATACACAACCTGGCTATCTAATTTTTTACTTGTAAATTAATCAAATGGAAAATGGAAAATGTGTGTTGACTATACCAATCTTAATAGGGCTTGCCCCAAGGATGTTTATTGATGGGAAAAATAGCAAGTGTACAACAATATCCAATAAGTGATTATTACACTGCCGCTAGCAATAGGGATAACATATTGTGAATTCGTGATTTAGCTCATTGGGTGGAGCCTTCTTTCTGGGTGTACAACAAGATATAAGATATGGATGTATTATTCATTTTTAATGTCATTATAATCCTTTTAAACATTCATGACATGTTTGATGAGTAATAAATTTTTTATAGTCCTTAATTGGACTCACATGATCGCAGTCTTTTACATAGATTAAAGAAGCTAAATGGTCATTATGACTCCAAATTTTAGCATGAACCACTTCATAACATACAATAAACTTGATTAAGATTTTATCATAGAGACATACAAGTGAAAATATTTGCTCAATAACCTCTTTCATCTTACTCGGGAGGTTATTGAATGCCTATTTCTCAGTGAGTCATGTTTTGACTACATATGTGTGACTCAATTGTGGCATATCACAAAACTTATGTCTCGTGGCATAGGTCCTCAGGGTTTTTTAATATAGCTCTGGCAGGGTCAATGTATATGTCAGGCCGGATAAAAAGTTTTTCAAATTGTTTTTGTTATTTTATATTATAACAAAATAATTATATAATTTTAAAAATTAAGTATATAAAATAAAATAAACTTGTTTAAGATTCTATGGAAATTTTTTCCTAATAACCTACTTATCTTTAATATGGAAGGTTTCGTCGCTCTAGTTAGAGTCATGTGATTGTTTGGTACTAGGTACCTATTCCTTAATGTCTCCCTCATTCAGCTCGACTTTATTGTTTTTGCCTTTGATGTAGCATTCCAAAGCTTCAAAGTATGTGATCGGAGGAAGGAAAACAAGTAACCCTAGTAATATTCATAAATCATGAAAAACACAAGATATATATATATATATATATATATATATATATATATATATATATATATATATATATATATATATATATATATATATATATATATATATATATATATATATAGAATGATAGAGAGAGAGAGATAGATCGCCACAAGACATTTTTCTTTGATTTGATTGTATAGAGATATGGGGTTGCATGTTAGTCGATCTAAAAGAGCATTTTGATGATTGGTTGGTGTTAAGGAATTGTTCTTTAATGTCTCGTGCCTTCAGCTCGACCTTATTTTTCTGGCCTTTGATGTAGCATTTTGTTCTACAACTAATCTGTTTGGCTTCTGGGCTCATTGAACCAAAATCCTCAAATCATGTGATCAGAGAAAAGAATATGAATATCCCTAGTAATATTCACCAACTTGCATATAAGTGTGTTTAGGTGATTTTCTACAAATCATGTTTATTTAAAAAAGTAACGTACTATGCATGAGGTCCCACATTATTCACATCGCCAAGTTTAGAAAAATAACCACCTGCTAGCGATAGTATATTTATATCCAATAAGTGATTATTACACTGCCGCTAGCGATAGTGATAACATGGCGTGAATTCGTGATTTATGCTCATTGGGTGGATACTTCTTTCTGGGTGTACAACAAGATATAAGATATGGATGTATTATTCATTTTTAATGTCATTATATTCCTTTTAAACATTCATGACATGTTTGATGAGTACTAAATTTTTTATAGTCATGAATTTGACTCACATAATCACAAACTTTTACATAGATTAAAGAAGCTAAATGGTCATTATGACTCCAAATTTTAGCATAAACCACTTCATAACACACAATAAACTTGTTTAACATTTGATCATAGAGACGTACAAGTGAAAAACTTTGCTCAATAACCTCTTTCATCTTACTCGGGAGGTTATTGAATGCCTATTTCTCAGCAAGTCATGTTTTGACTGCATCTGTGTGACTCAATTGTGGCATATCACAAAATATGTGTCTCGGGGCATAGACCCTCATGGTTTTCTAATATAGCTCTGGAAGGGTCAATGTATATGTCAGGCCGGATAAAAATATTTTCAAATTGTTTTTGTTATTTTATATTATAACAAAATAATTATATAATTTTAAAAATTAATTATATAAAATACAATAAACTTGATTAAGATTCTATGGAAATTGTTTCCTAATAACTTACTTGTCTTTAATATGGGAGGTGTCGTCGCTCTAGTTATCGTCATATGAATGTTTGGTGATCGGTACCTATATCTTAATGTCTCCCTCATTCAGCTCGACTTTATTTTTCTTGCCTTTGATGTAGCATTCCAAAGCTTCAAACTATGTGATCGAAGGAAGGAAAATAAGTAACCCTAGTAATATTCATAAATGATGAAAAATACAAGGTATAGATATAAAATGATGGAGAGAGAGAGAGACCGCCACAAGACATTTTTTCTTTGATTTGATTGTATAGAGAGATGGGCTTGCATGTTAGTCGATCTAAAAGAGCATTTTGATGATTGGTTGGTGTTAAGGAATTGTCCTTTAATGTGTCGTGCCTTTAGCTCAACGTTATTTTTCTTGCCTTTGATGTAGCATTTTGTCCCTGCAACTACTTTGTTTGCCTTCTGGGCTCATTGAACCAAAATCCACAAATTATGTGATCGGAGGAAAGAATATAAATATCCCTAGTAATATTCACCAACTTGCATATAAGTGTATTTAGGTGATTTTCTACAACTCATGTTTATTTAAAAAAGTAACGGACTATGCAAGAGGTCCCACATTGTTCACATCGCCAAGTTTAGAGAAATAACCATCTGCTAGCGGTAGTCTATTTATATCCATTAAGTGTTTATTACACTGCCGCTAGCGATAGGGATAAGATGTTGTGAATTTGTTATTTAGCTCATTGCGTGGAGCCTTCTTTCTGGGTGTACAACATGATATAAGATATGGATGTATTATTCATTTTCAATGTCATTATATTCCTTTTAAACATTCATGACATGTTTGATGAGTACTAAATTTTTATAGTCCTTAATTGGACTCACATGATTGCAGTCTTTTACATAGATTAAAGATGTTAAATGGTCATTATGACTCCAAATTTTAGCTTGAACCACTTCATGACACACAATAAACTTGATTAAGATTTTATCATAGAGACATACAAGTGTAAATAATTACTCAATAACCTCTTTCTTTTTACTCGGGAGGTTATTGAATGCCTATTTCTCAGTGAGTCATTTTTTGACTATATCTTTGTGACTCAATTGTGGCATATCACAAAACTTGTGTCTCGGGGCATAGGTCCTTAGGGTTTTCTAATATAGCTCTGGCAGGGTCAATGTATATGTCATACCAGATAAAAAGTTTTTCAAATTGTTTTTGTTATTTTATATTATAACCAAATAATTATATAATTTTAAAAATTAAGTATATAAAATATAATAAACTTGATTAAGATTCTATGGAAATTTTTTCCTAAAAACCTACTTGTCTTTAATATGGAAGGTGTCATCGCTCTAGTTAGAGTCATGTGATTGTTTGGTACTAGGTACCTATTCCTTAATGTCTCCCTCATTCAGCTCGACTTTATTGTTCTTGCCTTTGATGTAGCATTCCAAAGCTTCAAAGTATGTGATCGGAGGAAGGAAAAGAAGTAACCCTAGTAATATTCATAAATCATGAAAAACACAAGGTATATATAGAATGATATAGAGAGAGAGAGACCGCCACAAGACATTTTTTCTTTGATTTGATTATATAGAGATTTGGGGTTGCATGTTAGTCGATCTAAAATAGCATTTTGATGATTGGTTGGTGTTAAGTAATTGTTCTTTAATGTCTCGTCCCTTTAGCTCGACGTTATTTTTCTTGTCTTTGATGTAGCATTTTGTTCCTACAACTACTTCGTTTGACTTCTGGGCTCATTGAACCAAAATCCTCAAATCATGTGATCAGAGAAAAGAATATGAATATCCCTAGTAATATTCACCAACTTGCATATAAGTGTGTTTAGGTGATTTTCTACAAATCATGTTTATTTAAAAAAGTAACGGACTATGCATGAGGTCCCACATTATTCACATCACCAAGTTTAGAGAAATAACCACCTGCTAGTGATAGTCTATTTATATCCAATAAGTGATTATTACACTGCCGCTAGCGATAGGGATAACATGGCGGGAATTCGTGATTTATGCTCATTGGGTGGAGCCTTCTTTCTGGGTGTACAACAAGATATAAGATATGGATCTATTATTCATTTTTAATGTCATTATATTCCTTTTAAACATTCATGACATGTTTGATGAGTACTAAATTTTTTATAGTCATTAATTTGACTCACATAATCACAGACTTTTACATAGATTAAAGAAGCTAAATGGTCATTATGACTCCAAATTTTAGCATAAACCACTTTATAACATACAATAAACTTGATTAAGATTTGATCATAGAGACGTACAAGTGAAAAAAATTTCTCAATAACCTCTTTCATCTTACTCGGGAGGTTATTGAATTCCTATTTCTCAGTGACTCATGTTTTGAATGCATCTGTGTGACTCAATTGTGGCATATCACAAAACATGTGTCTTGGGGCATGGACCCTCGTGGTTTTCTAATATAGCTCTGGAAGGGTCAATGTATATGTCAGGCCGGATAAAAAGTTTTTCAAATTGTTTTTGTTATTTTATATTATAACAAAATAATTATATAATTTTAAAAATTAATTATATAAAATACAATAAACTTGATTAAGATTCTATGGAAATTTTTTCCTATTAACTTTCTTGTCTTTAATATGGGAGGTGTCGTCTCTCTAGTTATAGTCATATGATTGTTTGGTACTAGGTACCTATTCCTTAATGTCTCCCTCATTCAGCTCGACTTTATTTTTCTTGCCTTTGATATAGCATTCCAAAGCTTCAAAGTATGTGAACAAAGGAAGGAAAAGAAGTAACCCTAGTAATATTCATAAATCATGAAAAACACAAGGTATAGATATAGAATGATAGAGAGAGAGAGAGAGAGAGAGAGACCGCGACAAGACATTTTTTCTTTGATTTGATTGTATAGAGAGATGGGCTTGCATGTTAGTCGATCTAAAAGAGCATTTTGATGATTGGTTGGTGTTAAGGAATTGTCCTTTAATGTCTCGTGCCTTCAGCTCGACGTTATTTTTCTTTCCTTTGATGTAGCATTTTGTCCCTGCAACTATTTCGTTTGGCTTCTGGGCTCAATGAACCAAAATCCATAAATTATGTGATCGGAGGAAAGAATATAAATATCCCTAGTAATATTCACCAACTTGCATATAAGTGTGTTTAGGTGATTTTCTACAACTCATGTTTATTTAAAAAAGTAACGGACTATGCAAGAGGTCCCACATTGTTCACATCGCCAAGTTTAGAGAAATAACCACCTGCTAGCGGTAGTCTATTTATATCCATTAAGTGTTTATTACACGACCACTTGCGATAGGGATACCATGTTGTGAATTCGTGATTTAGCTCATTGGGTGGAGCCTTCTTTTTAGGTGTACAACAAGATATAAGATATGGATGTATTATTCATTTTTAATGTCATTATATTCCTTTTAAACATTCATGACATGTTTGATGAGTACTAAAGTTTTTATAGTCCTTCATTGGACTCACATGATCGGTCTTTTACATAGATTAAAGAAGCTAAATGGTCATTATGACTCCAAATTTTAGCTTGAACCACTTCATAAAATACAATAAACTTGATTAAGATTTTATCATAGAGACATACAAGTGAAAATATTTGCTCAATAACCTCTTTCATCTTACTTTTGAGGTTATTGAATGCCTATTTCTTAGTGAGTCATTATTTGACTAAATCTGTGTGACTCAATTGTGGCATATCACAAAACATGTGTCTCGGGGCATAGGTCCTCAGGGTTTTCTAATATAGCTCTGGCAGGGTCAATGTATATGTCAGTCCGGACAAAAAGTTCTTCAAATTGTTTTTGTTATTTTATATTATAACAAAATAATTATATAATTTTAAAATTTAAGTATATAAAATACAATAAACTTGATTAAGATTCTATGGAAATTTTTTCCTAATATCCTACTTGTCTTTAATATGGAAGGTGTCGTCGCTCTAGTTTATTGTCATTTGATTATTTGGTACTAGGTACTTATTCCTTAATGTCTCCCTCATTCAGCTCGACTTTATTGTTATTGCCTTTGATATAGCATTCCAAAGCTTCAAAGTATGTGATCGGAGGAAGGAAAAGAAGTAACCCTAGTAATATTCATAAATCATGAAAAATACAAGGTATATATATAGAATGATAGAGAGAGAGAGAGAGACCGCCACAAGACATTTTTTCTTTGATTTGATTGTATAGAGATATGGTGTTGCATGTTAGTCGATCTAAAAGAGCATTTTGATGATTGGTTGGTGTTAAGGAATTGTTCTTTAATGTCTCATGCCTTCAGATCGACGTTATTTTTCTTGCCTTTGAAGTAGCATTTTGTTCCTGCAACTACTTCGTTTTGCTTCTGGGCTCATTGAAACAAAATCCTCAAATTATGTAATCGGAGGAAAGAATATGAATATCCCTAATAATATTCACCAACTTGCATATAAGTGTTTTTAGGTGATTTCTGTAAATCATGTTTATTTAAAAAAGTAACAGACTATGCATGAGGTCTCACATTATTCACATCGCCAAGTTTAGAGAAATAACCACATGTTAGCGATAGTCTATTTATATCCAATAAGTGATTATTACAATGCCGCTAGCGATAGGGATAACATGGAGTGAATTCGTGATTTATGCTCATTGGGTGGAGCCTTCTTTCTGGGTGTACAACAAGATATGAGATATGGATGTATTATTCATTTTTAATGTCATTATATTCCTTTTAAACATTCAATGACATGTTTGATGAGTACTAAATTTTTTATAGTCATGAATTTGACTCACATAATCACAAACTTTTACTTAGATTAAAGAAGCTAAATGGTCATTATGACTCCAAATTTTAGCATGAACCACTTCATAACACACAATAAACTTGACTAAGATTTGATCATAGAGACGTACAAGTGAAAAAATTTGCTCAATATCTTTCGTCTTACTCGGGAGGTTATTGAATGCCTATTTCTCAGCGAGTCATGTTTTAACTGCATTTGTGTGACTCAATTGTGGAATATCACAAAAAATGTGTCTCGGGGCATAGACCCTCTTGGTTTTCTAAAATGGCTCTGGCAGGGTCAATGTATATGTCAGGCCGGATAAAATGTTTTTCAAATTGTTTTTGTTATTTTATATTATAACAAAATAATGATATAATTTTAAAGATTAATTATATAAAATACAATAAACTTGATTAAGATTCTATGGAAATTTTTCCTAATAACCTACATGTCTTTAATATGGGAGGTGTCATCGCTCAAGTTAGAGTCATGTGATTGTTTGGTACTAGGTACCTATTCCTTAATGTCTCCCTCATTCAGCTCGATTTTATTTTTCTTGCCTTTGATGTAGCATTCCAAAGCTTCAAATATGTGATCGGAGGAAGGTAAAGAAGTAACCCTAGTAATATTCATAAATCATGAAAAACACATGGTATAGATATAGAATGATAGCGATAAAGAGAGAGACCACCACAAGACATTTTTTCTTTGATTTGATTGTCTAGAGAGATGGGCTTGCATGTTAGTCAATCTAAAAGAGCATTTTGATGATTGGTTGGTGTTAAGGAATTTTTATTTAATGTCTCATGCCTTCAGCTCGACGTTATTTTTCTTGCCTTTGATGTAGCATTTTGTGTCTGCAACTACTTCGTTTGGCTTCTGGGCTCATTGAACCAAAATCCACAAATTACGTGATCGGAGGAAAGAATATAAATATCCCTAGTAATATTCACCAACTTACATATAAGTGTGTTTAGATGATTTTCTACAAGTCATGTTTATTTAAAAAAGTAACAGACTATGCAAGAGGTCCCACATTGTTCACATCGCCATGTTTAGAGAAATAACCACCTGCTAGCGGTAGTCTATTTATATACATTAAGTGTTTATTACACTGCCGCTAGCGATAGGAATAACATGTTTTGAATTCGTAATTTAGCTCATTGGGTGGAGCCTTCTTTCTGGGTGTACAATAAGATATAAGATAAGGATGTATTATTCATTTTTAGTGTCATTATATTCCTTTTAAATATTCATGACATGTTTGATGAATACTAAATTTTTTATAGTCTTGAATTGGACTCACATAATCGTAGTCTTTTACATAGATTAAAGAAGCTAAATGGTCATTATGACTCCAAATTTTAGCATGAACCACTTCATAACATACAATAAACTTGATTAAGATTTTATCATAGAGTCATACAAGTGAAAATATTTGCTCAATAACCTCTTTCGTCTTACTCGTGAGGTTATTGAATGCATATTTCTCAGTGAGTCATATTTTGACTACATCTGTGTGACTCAATTGTGGCATATCACAAAACATATGTCTCGGGGCATAGGTCCTAGGGGTTTTCTAATATAGCTATGGCAGGGTCAATGTATATGTCAGGTCGGATAAAAAAAATTTCAAATTTTTTTTGCTATTTTATATTATAACAAAATAATTATATAATCTTAAAAATTAAGCATATAAAATACAATAAACTTGATTAAGATTCTATGGAAACTTTTTCCTAATAACCTACTTGTCTTTAATATTGGAGGTGTCGTCACTCTAGTTAGATACAGGTGATTGTTTGGTACTATGTACATATTCCTTAATGTCTCCCTCATTCAGCTCGGCTTTATTTTTCCTTCCTTTGATGTAGCATTCCAAAGCTTCAAAGTATGTGATCGGCGGAAGGAAAAGAAGTAACCCTAATAATATTCATAAATCATGAAAAACACAAGGTATAGATATAGAATTATATATAGAGAGAGAGAGACCGCCACAAGACATTTTTTCTTTGATTTGATTGTATAGAGATATGGGCTTGCATGTTAGTCGATCTAAAAGAGAATTTTGATGATTGGTTGGTGTTAAGGAATTGTTCTTTAATGTCTCGTGCCTTCAGCTCGCCGTTATTTTTCTTCCATTTGATGTAGCATTATGTCCCTGCAACTACTTTGTTTGGCTTCTTGGCTCATTGAACCAAAATCCTCAAATTATGTGATCGAAGGAAAGAATATAAATATCCCTAGTAATATTCACCAACTATCATATAAGTGTGTTTAGGTGATTTTCTACAACTCATGTTTATTTAAAAAAGTAACAGACTATGCAAGAGGTCCCACATTGTTCACATCGCCAAGTTTAGAGAAATAACCACCTGCTAGCGGTAGTCTATTTATATCGATTAAGTGTTTATTACACTGCCGCTAGCGATAGTGATAACATGGCATGAATTCATGATTTATGCTCATTGGGTAGAGCCTTCTTTCTAGGTGTACAACAAGATATAAGATATGAATGTATTATTCATTTTTAATGTCATTATATTACTTTTAAACATTCATGACATGTTTGATGAGTATTAAATTTTTTATAGTCCTGAATTGGACTTATAATATCGTAGTCTTTTATATAGATTAAAGAAGATAAATGGTCATTATGACTCCAAATTTTAGCAAGAACCACTTTATAAAATACAATAAACTTGATTAAGATTTGATCATAGAGACATACAAGTGGAAAAACTTTGATCAATAACCTTTTTCATCTTACTCGGGAGGTTATTGAATGCCTATTTCTCAGTGATTCATGTTTTTACTGCACCTGTGTGACTCAATTGTGGCATTTCACAAAACATGTGTCTCGGGGCATAGGTCCTCGGGGTTTTCTAATATAGCTCTGGCAGGGTCAATGTATATGTCATGCCGGATAAAAAGTTTTTCAAATTGTTTTTGTTATTTTATATTATAACAAAATAATTATATAATTTGAAAAATTAAGTATATAAAATACAATAAACTTGATTAAGATTCTATGAAATTTTTTTCCTAATAACCTTCTTGTCTTTAATATGGGAGGTGTCGTCGCTCTAGTTAGATTCATGTGATTGTTTGGTACTAGGTACCTATTCCTTAATGTCTCCCTCATTTAGCTCGGCATTATTTTTCTTTCCTTTGATGTAGCATTCCAAAGCTTCAAAGTATGTGATCGGAGGAAGGAAAAGAGGTAACCCTAGTAATATTCATAAATCATAAAAAACACAAGGTATAGATATAGAATGATAGAGAGAGAGACCACCACAAGACATTTTTTCTTTAATTGATTGTATAGAGAGATGGGGTTGCATGTTAGTCGATCTAAAAGAGAATTTTGATGATTGGTTGGTGTTAAGGAATTGTTCTTTAATGTCTCGTGTATTCAGGTTGACGTTATTTTTCTTGCCTTTGATGTAGCATTTTGTCCCTGCAACTACTTTGTTTGGCTTCTGGTCTAATTGAACTAAAATCCTCAAATTATGTGATCGGAGGAAAGAATAAAAATATATCTAGTAATATTCACCAACTTGCATATAACTGTGTTTAGGTGATTTTCTACAAATCATGTTTATTTAAAAAATTAATGGACTATGCACGAGGTCCCACATTGTTCACATCGCCAAGTTTAGAGAAATAACCACTTGCTAGCGGTAGTCTATTTATATCCAATAAGTGTTCATTACATTATCGTTAGCGATCGGGATAACATGGCATGAATTCGTGATTTATGCTCATTGGGTGGAGCCTTCTTTCTGGGTGTACAACAAGATATAAGATATGGATGTATTATTCATTTTTAGTGTCATTATATTACTTTTAAACATTCATGACATGTTTGATGATGATTAAATTTTTTATAGTCCAGAATTGGACTTACAATATCGTAGTCTTTTACATAGATTAAAGAAGATAAATGGTCATTATGACTCCAAATTTTAGCATGAACCACTTCATAAAATACAATAAACTTGAATAAGATTTGATCATAGAGACATACAAGTTGAAAAACATTGCTCAATAACCTTTTTCATCTTACTCGGGAGGTTATTGAATGCCTATTTCTCAGTGAGTCGTGTTTTTACTACATCTGTGTGACTCAATTGCGGCATTTCACAAAACATGTGTCTCGGGGCATAGGTCCTCGGGGTTTTCTAATATAGCTCTGGAAGAGTCAATGTATATGTCAGGCCGGATAAAAAGTTTTTCAAATTGTTTTTGTTATTTTATATTATAACAAAATAATTATATAATTTTAAAAATTAAGTATATAAAATACAATAAACTTGATTAAGATTCTATTAAAAAAATTTCCTAATAACCTTCTTGTCTTTAATATGGGAGGTGTCTTCCCTCTAGTCAGATTCATGTGATTGTTTGGTACTAGGTACTTATTCCTTAATGTCTCCCTCATTTAGCTCGGCATTATTTTTCTTGCCTTTGATGTAGCATTCCAAAGCTTCAAAGTATGTGATCGGAGGAAGGAAAAGAGGTAACCCTAGTAATATTCATAAATCATAAAAAACACAAGGTATAGATATAGAATTATAGAGAGAGAGACCGCCACAAGTTATTTTTTCTTTGATTTGATTGTATAGAGAGATGGGGTTGCATGTTAGTAGATCTGAAAGAGATTTTTGATGATTGGTTGGTGTTAAGGAATTGTTCTTTAATGTCTCGTGTCTTCAGCTTGACGTTATTTTTCTTGCCTTTGATGTAGCATTTTGTCCCTGCAACTACTTCGTTTGGCTTCTGGGCTCATTGAACTAAAATCCTCAAATTATGTGATCGGAGGAAAGAATATAAATATCTCTAGTAATATTCACCAACTTGCATATAAGTGTGTTTAGGTGATTTTATACAAATCATGTTTATTTAAAAAATTAATGGACTATGCACGAGGTCCCACATTGTTGACATTGCCAAGTTTAGAGAAATAACCACCTGCTAGCGGTAGTCTATTTATATCTAATAAGTGTTCATTAGACTGCCGCTAGCAATCGGGACAACATGGCATGAATTCGTGATTTATGCTCATTGGGTGGAGCCTTCTTTTTTGGTGTACAATAAGATATAATATATGGATGTATTATTCATTTTTAATGTGATTATAGTCCTTTTAAACATTCATGACATGGTTGATGAGTACTAAATTTTTTATAGTCCTGAATTGGACTCACATAATCGCAGTCTTTTGCATAGATTAAAAAAGCTAAATTGTCATTATGACTATAAATTTTAGCATGAGCCACTTCATAACATACAATAAACTTGATTAAGATTTGATCGTAGAAACATACAACTGAAAAAATTTGCTCAATAACCTCTTTCATCTTACTCGGGAGGTTATTGAATGCCTATTTCTCAGTGAGTCACGTTTTTACTTCATTTGTGTGTCTTAATTGTGGCATATCACAAAACATGTATCTCGGGGCATAGGCCCTCAGGGTTTTCTAATATAGCTCTGGCATGGTCAATGTATATGTCAGGCCGGGTAAAAAGTTTTTCAAATTGTTTTTGTTATTTTATATTATAACAAAATAATTATATAATTTTAAAAATTAAGTATATAAAATAAAATAAACTTGATTAAGAGTCTATGGAATTTTTTTCCTAATAAATTAATTTTCTTTAATTTGGGAGGTTTCGTCGCTCTAGTTAGAGTCATGTGATTGTTTGGTACTAGGTACATATTCCTTAATGCCACCCTCATTCAGCTCGACTTTATTTTTCTTGCCTTTGATGTAGCATTCCAAAGCTTCAAAGTATGTGATCGGAGGAAGGAAAAGAAGTAACCCTAGTAATATTCATAAATCATGAAAAACACAAGGTAAAGATATAGAATGATGGAGAGAGAGAGAGAGAGAGACCGCCACAAGACCATATTTCTTTGATTTGATTGTATAGAGAGATGGGCTTTCATGTTGTTCGATCTAAAAGAGCATTTTGATGATTGGTTGGTGTTAAGGAATTGTTCTTTAATGTCTCGTGCCTTCAGCTCGTCGTTATTTTTCTTGCCTTTGATGTAGCATTTTGTCCCTGCAACTACTTCGTTTGGCTTCTGGGCTCATTGAACCAAAATCCTCAAATCATGTGATCGGAGGAAAGAATATAAGTATCTCTAGTAATATTCACCAACTTGCATATAAGTGTGTTTAGGTGATTTTCTACGAATCATGTTTATTTAAAAAATTAATGGACTATGCACGAGGTCCCACATTGTTCACATTTCCAAGTTTAGAGAAATAACCACCTGCTAGCGATAGTCTATTTATATCCAATAAGTGTTCATTGTACTGCCGCTAGTGATCGGGATAACCTGGCATGAATTCGTGATTTATGCTCATTCGGTGGAGCCTTCTTTCTGGGTGTAAAAAAAGATATAAGATATGGATGTATTATTCATTTTTAATGTCATTATGTTCCTTTTAAACATTCATGACATGTTTGATGAGTACCTAATTTTTTACAGTTCTGAATTGATCTCACATAATCGCAGTCTTTTGCATAGATTAAATAAGCTAAATGTTCATTATGACTCCAAATTTTAGCATGAACCACTTCATAAAATACAATAAACTTGATTAATATTTGATCGTAGAGAAATACAAGTGAACAAATTTGCTCAATAACCTCTTTCATCTTACTCGAGAGGTTATTTAATGCCTATTTCTCAGTGAGTCATGTTTTGAGTGCATCTGTGTGACTCAATTGTGGGATATCACAAAACATGTGTCTCGGGGCATAGCCCCTCGGGGTTTTCTAATATAGCTCTGGCAGGGTCAATGTATATTTCAGGTCGGATAAAAAGTTTTTCAAATTGTTTTTGTTATTTTATATTATAATAAAATAATTATATAAATTTAAAAATTAAATATATAAAATACAATAAACTTGATTAAGAGTCTATGGAATTTTTTTCCTAATAACCTACTTGTCTTTAATATGGGAGGTTTCGTCGCTCTAGTTAGAATCATGTGATTGTTTGGTACTAGGTACCTATTCCTTAATGTTTCCCTCATTCAGCTCGACTTTATTTTTTTTTTTTGCCTTTGATGTAGCATTTTGTCCGTGCAACTACTTCGTTTTGGTTATGGGCTCATTGAACTAAAATCCTAATTATGTGATCGGAGGAAAGAATATAAATATCTCTAGTAATATTCACCAACTTGCATATAAGTGTGTTTAGGTGATTTTCTATAAATCATGTTTATTTAAAAAATTAATGGACTATGCACGAGGTCCCACATTGTTCACATCGCCATGTTTAGAGAAATAACCACTTGCTAGTGGTACTCTATTTATATCCAATAAGTGTTCATTACATCGCCGTTAGCAATCGGGATAACATGGCATGAATTCGTGATTTATGGTCATTGGGTGGAGCCTTCTTTCTGGGTGTACAACAAGATATAAGATATGGATGTATTATTCATTTTTAATTGGAATCGTCTTGAAGAGACGAAGCGGTACGAGTCTCATGTCCTAATTTTAAGTTTCATGGACCTACAAATCTCGTGGCAGGAGGTTGAAGATGACCAACGTATCATCTATCAAACAATGAAAGCATGCCACACATTTTTTTTCAAAATATGATTTCATGCTTTATTCACAAAAGACCATGATATGCGCAATGCGTATGATCCATTGGATTAGCTTACTAACGTGTTTTGACTCTCATCCATTGGTCCACATTTTTTTGACTTTGTTTTTTATTTCTGATTTTTATATTTTAATTGTTTTAAACTTCCAAAATTCATAGAAAATTCATTTCTGATTCAAAAATTTTGAAAAATTCACAAAAATATTTTCAAATATTCTCTTTTTGAATTTTATTTTTTCATGATTTTATTTTTAGATTTGGTATTTTTTATAATTTTTCTTTGTTTTGCTTTGTTTTTAATCATTTAAAAAATATTTTTGAGCATTTTTGAATTCTGAAATAAATTCATCAACATCATTTCCATTATTTCTGACCTTCTGATATTTATTTAGAATTTTATTTTAATTTCTACTATTTTTTATATTTTTTCCACTTATTTGAGCAATTTTAATTAGTTTAAAAATAGTTTCTGACTTTAAAAAATCACCAAAAATTTTATATAAATATTTGAACTTATTTCTGATTTTTCTATGGTCTTATTTGATTTTTCTTGGATGTTTTGAATATAGTTATTATTTTCTCTTATTTTTATTTTAAAACCATTTTAAAAATCTTTTTCTTTATTATTAAATACAATTTTATTATGCATATATTCTGGCTGATCTTGGACTATGAAATTTTGATCATGAGCTTTATTAACATCATTGACTCCATGGTATTGAGTTTACTCCATAAGAAATGGATGAACGATTTTAATAATAGTTTGATTAAATTTTTGGTTCAAATACGGTTTAATTCTTACCCCATCCCTCTTCATCTTATCCCTTTCTTTATTGTACTAAATGTTATTGGAGAATAATTTACATATCATTTCCCAAAACATATGGTACATAGAATGCTATTGACCAGCCTCAAAATAGGTGCGACTTCTATATAAGTCCACTTACGATTGCTTAACATAGCGCTAAATTTTGTCTCGATTTGAGAAATGATTATTTGTGGCCCAAACCCATGTTTGCAAGCCAAAGTATGTTAATTTGAATCCTTTGATCCAATAACTTTGAGATTTGTTGTTACGAGGCTTTGGTTTTATCAATCCTCTAATGAATCTTCATAAACTTTGGTCAAAGTGAATCACTTAAACATCATTGATCATTTAATGTTTCCTTGAGAATTTTAAATGAATGATATACTTGACAAAAAGCAAATGAAACTTGTTGTTGAGAGGTTTTGGTTTTATCAATCCTCTAATGAGTTTCAAATGCAAGTTTCAATATGGTCATTCAACTAACCTCTAATTTCTAACAATTGACTTTATTTTGTGCCTTTACTTCATGCTTTTACTTTATGCACCATTTGCTTTAGCATTTTACATTTCATGTTATTTTCATCTTTGCTCATTTGAGCATTTACTTTAATGCCATTTTCATTTTGCTCACTTAAGATTTTCACTTCTTTTTTGAAGATACTTAATAATCAACTCGAACCATACAAAACTTTAATGTTACTTGGACTACTTGGTTACTATCTTTAGCATTTATGGAGACTGGGGACTTCTTGGACTTAGGTTTAGAAACCTTGACCTATCTTTGAGACCTTGTGACCTCAACTGTCATTTTTTGTCTGGAGTTTTTTGGGTTTGCCCCAAGACATTGGGTTGTTTGTTTGTTTAATGTGCAGGTTATTATGATTACATGCTTTGTCTATGATCTGGAATTCATCTGTATACAACTGTTACTCTGCCCAATTTTTATGAGGACTTAATTCAAATGAAGCTTGGTTTTCTAAAGAGGTTTATTACTTATGTTTGTTTGGTTTCAATCCAAAGGATTTGAATTCGACATTGACTCATTGTGTCAAGTGTTGGCTTCTTATTGGTTAGATGGATCTTTTCCATAGCTTTTACCTTATGCTTTAGGATAGTCCCTTCATCTCCCCCCATCTTCTTTAATTTCAAAAATCTTCTCCCTCCTTTTGAAAACTCTTCTTGTTTCTAAACTGGAACTACTTTCATAATAAACTTGGACTTAGGTCCAGGCATTTTCAAAATATTTTATTGATCAAACTTTAATCAACTTAATAATACATTGACATTTTTGTGAGAAGACTAAAAGTCAACCAATCTCATTCAAACCATTTTTTCCACTTTGGCTTTTTACTTTAAAATTTTCTCAAAAGATTAGACTCTTGTCAATCCTTGTAGTTATGCGAGCTACTATACTTCTACGATATGTAGTGAAATGAGATATTTTCCACTTGGGTGTTGAGTGAGGCTTTGTTAATTTTAAGATCCAAGCCATATCCTCCACTTTGAGATGACGCAAATTCTCCTTTCTCATAATCGTGGGTAGTAAGTACGTTTTCCACTCGGATATGATGATGATGTCTCATATATTAAAATTAACCAACACACTTGTGTTTTAAAATTTTTAAAGGTGAACTACGAGTACCCTGATCCCCTATTACACCGAAGATGGTACGTAGGAACTAAAGGTTCGCAACCGCGGCGGGTGCAAAAATTGTAAAAAAATATTTCTTTTCTCGCCTCCATCATCTATTATTTTTATACAACTTTTATAGCCAAAATACATAGATTTTCAAAGAGGTTCTTGTGGAGTACCGTAGATGTTTAGGGTGCTAATACCTTCCCTTTGCATAACCAACCCCCGAACTTAGATTCTCTCCCCCTCTTTTGGGTTATTCTCTCTTTTCCCATTCCTTTGGAAACAATAAAGCGCGGTGGCGATTTTTTATTTTGATTTGTGCGAGTCAAGTCAATCTAATGGCTTAGTCTCAACATTTCTACCGCTACACCCCTAACTTTCTGATTCCTTGCAACAAACCCTAATGATGAGATTGTAAAAACTTTTTGAAAGTTTCTTCTTGCTCATGTTTTGATTCTCTTACCAACCATGTTTCTTTCTTTTCTTTTTTCATGTGATGGTAACAAATTTGAGGATGGAAAGACAAGAAGAAGAGGAAATAACATCATCAAGAGTTCTTGGAGATTCAAAAGAAATGTATTCAAGAAGCTTCTAGAAGAAATTAAGAATTGGAATTCTCTTGTAATTTGCATTTTTGTAGAGTTAATCTAGGATGAATTTGATTCACATGTAGAACTTTGAAGCTTGAATGGTAATGGATATTGCAACTTGTACTTTGAATTAAGAACAAAAGTGGTAATGACTTGTAATAAATTTTGCAATTCCATTTTAAATTTTCTTGATTTTCGAATAAGAAAATGAATCATATGACTTGAAACCCTAGAAATATCTTGAACATCATTTGAGTAAGCCTTTAAAATTTTTGAATTTTGAAAAATATTGGATTTAAATTCCCATGATGAAGCACTTCAAAATTTAGATTTAAAGATTTATTTGAAAACCATGTAAATTTCTTCTTGAAACTTTGGAAAAATGAAGCTTTATAAGTCCTTGAGATTTAATAATGAATACGACTCGAAGAATCAAAATAAAACTCCTAACTTGAGATGAATTTTCCTTAAGATGAACTTGAGCTATGGAATGAAGTTGAATGCCATTTGAATAAACCTTTGGTTTATAATTTTCGAACTCATGAAAATAAGACATTCCTTCCACCTTTTGAATTGAAGTTTTGAATTAATTTGAATCCATGAATTCTTAAAATAAAAATCTTATACCATAGCTCACTATTGTTTCCAATGTAATTCTTGACCAATGAAACTTCACACAAAAGTCCATTGCCTTAAAAACGCATGGCGTAAATCGAAATTAGAGGTCACAATGACCTATAATGTTTCAATAGAATCCACAACTTTCTAAGCACAATTTGACTTCTACCCTTAAAGCAAAGTTATAGACAACGCCATTTGTGATACCGTGTAAAAAGAAACATCCCAAAATAATGAAAATTAAAAGATTTATGATCATTGAAAATTGGACGACTGGCACTTTAAAAATAGGTTAAAGTCCTCAAAACAACCTCTAATATACTCAAACTTTTGATGCCCTTCTACACATAATTAGCTCTCGACTTGTAAAGAGAAATTGGAGATGACGTCAAGGAGATTCATATGCTTGAAGAATCGACCAAAAATAATGAATAATGAAGAAGCTATGGTTATTTGAACGCGAAATTGCAAAATGTTGACTTTCAGTCAATAACTTTGAATTAACTACAGACTTTGTCTTTCTACAACAACCTGAGGCACTCTTAATCACATATGAACTTGAGATGAGGAAATCCTGATGAAACCATGTTCACACTTGTCAGAATTTGAGATTACTCGTCTAAGAAGGCATGGAAATAAACACATGAACCTATCTCAAAGATTATTGAGAATTAAGCCACCAAACTTGCTTTAACTATGTTGAATGATGCTTGAGGATAACGTGACCTAAGATTATAGATCACTACTCTGAAACATAGGCTTTTGGGAACCATCTTTGGCCTGAACAAAACACAACCCTAATCAGAGAATCATCACCTAAATTTCTTGATCGGAAACCCTATCTTACAAGAAAAAAAATAAACAAGACATATTTTTGGATTTTGGTGAAAGGTCAGTAGATTATTAAACACATATATACAAGATATACGATTCAAGGTGCTTGGTGATCTCTCAAGAACAAACTTAAAAATAAGACACCGTAGAAGCAGTACCTAAACCCTAATGTGTGATCTTGTTGCATTGTAATGGTATGAGATGATAGAGGAATCTTAGGGGGAAAAATCGGGGTACAAAACCTAGTCATACGAAGACACACCAGGGCTCGATGCTGATATTATGGTTCACCGTCTGCCGATGAAAGAGGGTTGTTCTCCCATAAAGCAGAAGGTTTGTCGCATGTGTCCCGAGATGTCAGAGAAGATCAAGGCCGAGGTTATGAAGCAATTCAACGCAGATTTCTTGGATGTTACATCATATCCTTAATGGGTTGCAAATGTAGTTCTGGTACCTAAGAAAGGCAGCAAGGTACGTATGTGTGTAGACTACAGAGATCTGAACAGGGAAAGCCCCAAAGATGACTTCCCACTCCCACATGTTGATGTTTTAGTCGATAACACCACTCAACGCAAGGTATTATCCTTCATGGACGACTTCTCAGGTTATAATCAGATCAAGATGGCGCCTGAAGACATGGAAAAACTACTTTTGTTACACAATGGGGCACTTTCTATTACAAGGTCATGCCTTTCAGTTTGAGGAATGCTGGTGCAACATATCAGCGTGCCATGGTAGCTTTGTTCCATGATATGATTCATCACGAGATAGAGGTTGACGTCGATGACATGATAGCCAGATCTCAGACTGAAGAAGAACATCTTGACCATTTACACAAACTATTTGAGAGACTGAAGAAGTACAAGCTGAGGTTGAATCCGAACAAGTGCACTTTTTGGGTGAGATCCGATAAAATCCTCGGTGTTGTTGTCAGTGGTAAAGGTATTGAAGTCGACCCCGCCAAAGTCAAAGCTATTCAAGAAATATCGACTCCCCATACTGGAAAGGAAGTCATAGATTTCTTGGGATGACTGAATTACATTGTCTGATTTATTTCCCACATGACCGCTACTTGTGAGCCAATCTTCAAGTTGCTGAAGAAAGATCAGGTAGTAAAATGGAATGACGATTTCCAGATTGCTTTAACAAGATCAAGGAATACTTATAAGACCCTCAAATTCTGATGTCGCCAGTTGAAGGAAGACCTCTAAGCATGTACCTAACAGTGCTAGAGAACTCAATGGGGTGTGTATTGGGCCAGCATGACGAGTCTGGTCAAAAAGAGCATGCGATATACTACCTTAGCAAATAGTTTACTAACTATGAAACAAGATACTCACTACTCGAAAAAACCTGTTGCGCTTTGGCATGGGCTGCTCGCTGACTAAGACAGTATATGTTGACCCATACTACTTTATTGATCTCTAAAATGGATATGATCAAATACATATTCGAGAAGCCCGCTCTCTCAGGAAGAATAGTCTGATGGCAAATGGTCTTAACAAAATATGACATTCAGTACACCACTCAGAAAGCAATCAAAGGAAGTGTATTGGTGGATCATTTGGCTCATCAAGCTGTAGACGACTATCAATCTATGAATTTCGAGTTCCCGGATGAGAATATCATGCAAGTTATAAATTACGAAGAACCTGGACCGTATGAAGGACCTGATCCAGGATCAAATGGATTATGGTTTTTGATGGAGCTTCCAACGCACTTGGAAACAAAATCGATGTCATAATTATCTCTCCTAAGGGTTGCCATATGCCCTTCACCACCAGACTTTGCTTTGACTGTACCAACAACATGGTCGAATACGAAGCGTGCATCATGGGTATCAAAGATGCTATTAATATGAGAATCAAGTTAATGAATATATATGGGGACTTAATCCTGGTGATCAGTCAGATTAAGGGAGAATGGGACACGGGAAATCTGAATCTCATTCCCTATTGAGAGCACGTGCTGACATTAATTTCGTATTTCAAGGAAATCACTTTTGAGCACATCCCAAGAGAAGAGAATCTGTTGGCAGATGCATTGGCTACCATGTCATCTATGTCCAAAGTCATATGGGACAATGAATTTCCTCGAATTACTATTGAAAGGTTGGACGAACCAGCACGTTGCTACGAAGTTGACACTGATAGAGTAGAAAAGAAGCCTTAGTTTCATGAAGTGAAAAGGTACCTCGAGGCTCAAAATTATCCTGAAGGAGAATCTATCAATAACAAGAAATTACTACAGAGGTTCTATACTAAGTTCTTCCTAAGAAGCAAAATCTTATACAAGCGCAACCATAATTCAACTCTGCTTCGTTGTGTGGACAAGAAGGAAGCTGAGAAATTATGGAAGATATGAACGAAGGTGTCTTTGGTACTCACTCTAGTGGACATACTATGGCTAAGAAGATTATGAGAGCCGATTACTATTGGTCGACTATGGAAATTTATTGCCATCACCACTCAAGAACCTGTCACAAATGCCAGATCTATGCTGATAAAGTACATGTACCTCTGGTCCCTATGAATATCTTGACTGCTCCTTGGCCATTGGATAAATTAAGCCTACTACTTCTAATGGACACCCTCTCATCCTCGTCGCCATTGATTACTTCACGAAGTGGGTTGGAGCAACCTCATTTGCCTCTGTTACCAATAATGTTGTGGCTCGGTTCATCAAGCATAACCTTATATGTCGGTACGACATCCCCGAGAGGATCATCACAGACAATGGTACCAATCTTAACAACACTATCATCATGGAACTCTGCACGTAGTTCAAGATCAAGCACCATAATTCTTCTTTGTATCGACCGGAGATGAATGGTGTAGTGGAAGCCGCCAATAAGAACATCAAGAAGATTATACAGAAGATGACAATGACATACAAAGATTGGCATGAGATGTTAGCATTTGCTCTCCATGGCTATCACACTTTAGTACACACATCAACTAGGGTAACCCCATTCTCTCTAGTCTACAGTATGGAAGTTGTCCTACTTGTCGAAGTCCAGCTTCCTTCTCTAAGGGTCATGAAATATGCAGAATTATACGAAGACGAGTGGATTTAGACTAGGCTAGACTATTTCAATTTGATTGACGAGAAAAGGCTGGCGGCTATTTGTCATGGTCAAATGTACCAGAAGTACATGATCAAAGCCTTCAATAAGAAAGTCAAGCATCAGGTATATCAGGCTGGTGACTTGGTAATAAAGTGCATCATTCTACCACAAGGTGATCCCAGGGGCAAATGGACTCCCACCTACGAAGGGTCATTTGTAATCAAGAAGATATTTTTTGGCGGCGCTATGATATTTACCACCATGGACGGTGAAGATTTTCCGCACCCTGTGAATGCGGACATAGTCAAAAGATACTATGCATGGAAATGACCCACTAGGTTGACTGGCCTAGGCAAAAATAAGGGCATCCCGATTAACCAAAAGGGTTCAGGAAAAAATTAGGGAAATATAATGAATGTACACGCGGAAAGTTGAAAACCTGAAAAGGCAGCTTGGGCAAAAAAGGGTATCCCGATGAACTGTAAACCCGGACGGGCAGTCCAAGCAAAAGTTAGGGGTTAAAGCGTACGGCTATGTCCCTTTGGATCACATAATTATAACCAACTTTGTTACCAATGTCAAGTTTAAATGGTATGGATGAGTTTAGTCAACTTCTTCCAACAGCAAGGGATGAGATGCTTGAAGATATAGGGGCAATAGCAGAGTTGAAGTCGGACGGGATCATTTACACATAGTTATATGTTTTGTTGTTACTTTGTACTCTTTTCATTGTTCGGCGATTTCCTCTTACTAGGATTTATGTCTCTTTGTACAAAACCGCTTGTTTATAGGCAAACTATCAATACAAGTCAATTTCAAAATTCAAATTTGTTTTACTTTTTCTGTTTTGTTCACAAAAATGTTCAATGACTAAATTGAATGAACATATGCATATGAATATGATTAGTTTTGACAAATATATGCATAAAAACAGAAATAAGCATTTACTAAAGACTCTAGGAGTTGGGATAACATTCAAGTCATCCACAAATCCCTGTAGAGAAATCCCCACAAAGCTACCTTCATAAGCTCATCCCCAACAGAGATACATTCCCTTTCAAGTCTAGGATGCTTCTAAGACATATTAGGGCATCCTCCAACTATTAACATGACTATACTCCCCAACAGATTCCCTTAGTAGATAAAGGAGTTTGGCCATGTCTCCAGTATATAGTGGAAACTTCCTCCACACCACCTACGGAATTCCAATCTCCATCAGAATTTGCTTTCTCAAGCACAGTTCATAGGAACTTCATTCCCCAACTGAGTGTATTTCTCCAACACTGTGAGATCCCCTACAAAATTCTCTTCTCCAGCAGGGTTCATTTCCTCAGCAAAGTATATTTCTTCAATGGGGTTTATTTCCCCAACGAAATTTAATTTCCCAAACAGAGTTCATTTCTCCGATTAACTACAAATCACCGACAAGATTGTCATCTCCAGCAAAGTATAATCAAGTGTGTTATCCCCAGAGAGTTGTTACGGAATCTGAAACCAAACTAGACATCATTAAGTTTGTCTTCCCCCAGAAGGTTATCCATCTCTTTTATCCCCAGTCAGGATATATAAGAACTAAACTCCCTAGTAGAGCGATGAACGACCCATGTTCCTGAACTCTTCTATCCCCAAGCAGAAGTCAACATTCCCAGCGGAGTATCCTCACAAAAAGAAGGAATCCTCAGCAGAGACATTCAAAACAATATTGAAGATTACACATATTCTTTGACTCCAGCAACAGTCAGGGATTTATTTTCCCCGGCCAGAGATGTTATACAAGCTACCAATACACTTCAATGACATTTCACATTAATACATCATTTACAAATACTATAGCATATGCATATGAAACGCATATAGAGCACTCTCATTTACTTTGAGAACATCATTACACAATGTATCACATACATCACGACATTGCTTACAGCTAACACTTTATATTTCCAAGTAAAATTCTACAAACTAAGGAATATCATCAGCAATTTTCAAATAAGTCGAAGATTAATTCCCGAAACAGGACGAGGCAATTATCTGTATGACCAGGCGGTATGAATTCTCAAAATAGGACGGGTTCACCAATAGAAAGCAGGTCAGAGATTAATTCCCGAAACAAGACGAGATAATTATCTATATGACCAAGCAAAGATTAATTCCCGAAACAGGACGGGGAAACTATCTATATAACCAGGAAAAGATTAACTCCTGAAATAGGATAGGGAAACTATCAACATGACTAGGTGGTATGAATTCCCGAAACAATACGGGTTTACCAACAAAGACAAATTGTAGATCAACTCCCGGAACAGAACGGGGTGACTATCTACATGACAAGAATCTAGCTCAGAGACTAAATTTGACAAGCATTTCCCTCAGAGACTAAATCTGACAAGAAACTACCTAAGCACATTCCCCATAGGTTCATTCTGGAAAGCATTCTTTAGATACAATTAAGCGTAGACTCATTCTGATACTTCTATCAACAATTACTTTGGATGGCATCTATGAGCCCATATCTGATGAAAATTCGTCACCTCTCTGAATGTCATCTTTAAGCCCATTCAAGCAATATTATCAATCAACAGCTTTACCTCTTGCACATGCGAGTACAAATTTTTTGGCACTTAAGTGTTCAATCCTCTTCCACCTTCAGATCACGAATGGCGGACATGCCAATATAACTCTTCAGATTTAAGAAGATTGAACAGGGGAAGCTGTTATACCCCAAAATTTTCCATCCCTTTTCTTCAAGACATTCTCCTAGGGTTCTCAAATGCTTAAGGTTGTTCAAGAATTGATAAGACAAATTCTCCTCATAAGCAATGGGTCCACAACTAGGGTTTCTTATTTCACAAGGATGTTTGGATTTCTAAGGCCTCAAATGGAATTCATGGTCTCTTATATGCCTCAAGGAATTCTCATACCAAGTTTCATGCCTTGCATCACATGTTTGCTCAGTCAATTACTCAGATGACTGAAAATCAATGGTATTGGGTAAAAAGTCAATTGTGGTCAACATACAGTCAAACTTCAATATTTTTGGTCAACATTAAGGTTTTGAAGTCATAATCATCATTTTCTCAAGGGTTGATCATGATTCATCAAGAAGACTCTCAAATCATAAAAAGTCAAAAGTTGTCAAATTAGGGTTTCCTTAGGAGAAGTCAAATGAACTTTGACCAAGCATAACTTTCACATGCTTCATCAGTTTTTCCTTAACCAATGCCCATTTTGAAGGAAATTCAATTCTCTGCAACTTTATCTCTTTAATCTCAAGTCCAAAAAATGCTTCATTTGAGAGATATGAGCCAATACATTATAGGTCATTTCAAAAGTCAACAAAAAGACACTTTATGTCAAGGCAACTTATATCAAGATAAATTCTTAAAATGAAAAAATAATAAAAAGAGAGATTGTAGAGAACATCTTGAGATTTCCAAAAAGTCTAAGATCACCTTCAAAAGATGAAAATTGAGAGAGTTATGATCAGTGCAAGTTGAGAAATTTTGAGCAAATACATGAAGTTCAAATTGAGCAAACTTGATTTTTTGGGCTAATGGGCTATTCTGTCAAAGTCCAAACGTGTTCTACACTCCATATGCACCTCAAGACTTGTTCATAAACCTCCCTTTGGTTTATTATATTTTATTTTTGATTTTTGATTTATTTAAAATTCAAAGTAAAACAAAATAAGACAAGGCTTATTACACAAGTCCAAGCCCACCATATATTGACCTAAATTCAACCTATATATTCTCTTCATTTATACAAACCCTGAGGATGAAAAAACCTTGTGCAAGAAACCTCCAAAAATCACAATATTTACTCAAATCTAGGGAAACTTGCAAAACCTATTTGCAGCCGTTTTCAATACATAACAACCATCCTATTCATTCCGAGGAAGATCGGAGGGTAAGGTGAGATCATTTGCAACGATCTAAAGGGCTCGAAACACCCCTGCATGCATCATCGTCTTATCATTATTTCATAAATTCATATTTTAATTTTCTTGCTGTTTTGATTGAAGCTAACATTATTAGTGAGTTTTTGAGGTTCATTAGTGCAGGACTGGACTACCGCAGGCGTCCCATGCTGCCTAAATCATGCATCACCATGATTGCACTGATTCCATGTATTCTGGCCATATCTTTCGTTACCTTGTGTTTCAGTCAAAAATAACCATCATGTTGAATCCTCAAGCCTTGATTTAGGGGGATAGGGTATTCTTGGATCCCTAATGCTTCTTGTTTTGAAGGTTTGAATAAAAAGGGTTACTGGAGAAGACGAATGGAGCTAGGGCTCCGGCACATCTCAAGTTCATGCACTACTTTTATATTATATTTGTTTTGTTTCAGTTTAAACAACGGATGTATCACCACCACAGTGGTTAAAGCGTGCGCGATAAGACATTACTATGCCAAGGCATGGGTTCGATCCTAGCCTTTTGGAATTTTGTTTTTTTCTCATATTTTCCTTGTTTTGTATATTACAAAGCATGTTGGCTTGCATTTCTTGACACAGTCGCGCGCCTGGCTTAATGGTGGGCATGCTAGATGGAAATGCTGAGGGTGTGGGTTCAACACCCACCCCTGGTGTTACACGGTGGCAGAACCGACTCTTTATATACTGGTTTTTGCGTTTGTGTTCGCAAATGTGCGGTAAGCAAGAGTTGCCACCGTCTTTTCTTTTATCCAAATTAAGGAAAGGGTGAAAAGAACAGAAAAAGACCTTTTCGAGATGTTTTCTGAGTAAGGGGGGTAGATAATGGAAAGGGAAGGTGTTAGCACCGTTTCCATCCGTGGTTTTCCATGGGCTCTTAGAGGTTTGCTCATTTTTAAAATGCTTTGTGCTTTGTGTGTTTGAAAATGTTTTGAAAGATACCTTAGTGCGGCGATTTTCTTTGAGTTTAACTCTTGTATCAGTCCTCAAGAGTGTTAACAAAGAAAATGTTTTGAAATTGTTTTTGAAAAGTAGTATTTGTGTGTAAGTGCAAAAAGTATTTTTGAGCAAACTTATAAAACTATCTACTTTTATTACTCGAAAAGGATCGTTCTTTTCCTCTTTTCCTTTAGACAATGATATCCTACTATTAGTGAGTAGGTAGCCTTATCGTTGGATGTTTGAGGGACATCGAAAGGGACGTTTAACAGTCATAAAGGAAACATATGAAGACGCTTTAGCAATTTCGTTTAAGGGACGAGACCATTTACCGAAAGGCAACACCGTAGAGTCATCGAGAGACTATGATCTTTTTGATTTTTGAGGGTCTTTGCTAAAGCGTCCCCATTCTCGAGAGACGTGACTGTTTTTCTGAAATTCAACCGAAGAGGGGATACCCTAGAGGTGCATATGTGCATATGTATTGGGATTCAGTTTTTGTCTTTTTTATTAAGTTAGCTAATGTTTTAATTTACAGTCTTTCCATGCAATCCTAATTACTAACCGTAATATTTTACAGGAAATGTAAAGTATGGAAAATAAAATGCAGAAGCGTAAACCCTAAGCTATTACAATGCTTTGGGACAGTTACATAAAAAAAATGGAAGAGACTAAGAGTGCGGAATTTTAAATCTAAAGCTAATACAACTGTGAGCAGTTACAATAAAATAAATGCACGCAAATTTGAACATAACGTCTAATAATCCTAAGAATAAATTTTTTTTGTTTATTTTTTATTCATTTATTTTAAGAAAATAAAGTCTAAGTCTATTTATTTTTAATTTTTGAAATATGTTAAAATAATTAAATTAATTAGTTTAACAAAAATAATTTTAATTAAAAAAAACTAGACCTAAGTTTTTGTGATTTTTGTTTCAATGTTAATAAGAAGGCATGAAAATAAAAGTACCAAGCAAAAACCAAAAATAAGGAAATGAATCAAAGATCTTTCGATCCAGGGGGGAACGGTCCTTCGATCCTGGGCAAGGTATGGTTCTTCGACCCAGGGGAAAAAATCTTCTTCGATCTAGGGAAGGGAGTTATTCCTTTCGATCTGGGGGAGGAACGGTCTTTCGATCCTGGGAAAGGTATGGTTCTTCGTCCCAGGGAAAAAAATCATCTTTGATCCCAGGAAGGGAGTTATTCCTTTCGATTTGGGAGAGGAACAGTCTTTCGATCCTGGGTAAGATATAGTTCTTTTCAACCCAGGGAAGGAACGGTCTTTCGATCCTGGGCAAGGTCTGGTTCTTCGACCCAGGGGAAAAGGTCTTCTTCGATCCCGGGAAGGGAGTTATTCCTTTCGATCTTGGGGAAGGATGGTCTTTTCGCTCTAAATCTTCAAGACAGACATTAGCGAAAAATATGACCTGGGTGTCAAACCCAAGACTTTCAATTCTGCATACATTGGTTTATTTGGGCCAGATCTGCAGTGTGGGTGTTAGAGACAAAAGAAAACAATAGTGGACCTGGTGTCGAAACCAGGCCCTCGGTTTTGAAATCAAATCAAACAGAGCCACCTGATATCCTAGGTGTGAATCGAGCACTGAACAAGCACTAATTCATTATGAAATTATAAACGTGAATTTGAAAGTTTACCAATAATGGAATGCTTCGATTTGACACTTTTGGGCGTGGATTGACTGATGCTTAGGGGGGCAACGTGTGCATAGTCTCTTCGTGTGCAGTATGTATGTCTGTCTCTTCTTGCAAATATATTGGATATTTATAGGAGATGAGAATGGAGTATTAGCATGGAAAGAAACATCCTTAATCATATCCTTAAAAGCCAGCCATAGTCTTCAAGACAAAAATCAGGCCAATTTAAAGATTTCCTTTTTTAAAATATCCATGCCTCTTTTGAAATTCTGGATGAACCTGGACACTTGACCCCTTCGAATACCCTCCAGCACTTCTCTTCGATTATCCCATGAGTTGCCTCCTTCGAATGGATTTCTTATGCATGCTTCGAATGGGTCTTGTTACTTCCTTCGAACGAATTTCTGAATGCATCTTCGAATGGACTTCTGAATGCATCCTTCTAATGGACTTCTGAATGCATCCTTCCAATGGACTTCTGAATGCATCTTCGAATGGAATTTTGAATGCATGTTTTGAATGGGCCTCTTTGTGTATCTTCGAATGGACTTCTGAATGCATCCTTCGAATGGACTTCTGAATGCATCCTTTAAATAGACTTCTGAATGCATCCTTCGAATAGACTTCTGAATGCATGCTTCGAATGGGCCTCTTTGCCAGCTTCCAAGTATGTTCTCTTCGATGACCCTGAGTCCTGATTCAAAATGCTCAGAACTTCCCTATCAGAACTTCTTATATTAAGTCAAACTCTGCGTTGATTGCTTAATCTGGGAAATTCTCATATCTAATTAAACCTAATCGAACTTAGTTCTTATACTCTTCGATTTCCTTCAATTTGAAACAATCGAAATGTCACCTTGTTGATATGCCCCTTCAAGGACACTTTGTTTTTCATGTCATCGAAGTATATTCTGATGTGCCAATCAAAGGACTTGGCCATGAGGCCAATCTAAAACTACGTTCTGCTCTCTTCGATTTCCTTCAGCTGGGACCAATTGAAGTGATGTCAAAATTCCAATCGAAAACGCCTTTGTCCAGAGGCCAATCGAAAGACATTGTTAGGATGCCAATCGAAAGACACCTCATCGAAGGACATTTTGACCAACTTTAAAAATTGTTATTTTTCTTCAAGAAAGTGTTTATAACCACCCATGTAAGAGAAGATCTTGTAAAAATGAGAGGGCAAATTTGGGGTACAACAGCTGCCCCTGTTCAATCTTCTTAAACTTGAAGATGTAGATTGGCTCGTCTGCCTTTCGTGATCTGAAGGTGGATGATTATTGAACACTAGAGTGCCCACAAATTTGCACTAGTCTGAGATGATACTTGGCTGTGTAGATAGTGTGATACGGTGGGAGAACTGACTTGAGGTTTTGCGTTTGTATTCGCACTTGTTCGGTTTAGCAAGAGTCGCCATCGACTTTTTATTTTATCCTAAGGAAAGGTTAAAAAGCACAGGAAAAACCTTTGAGATGTTTTCTTGGGTTCGGGGAGTAGATTATAGAAAGGGAAGGTATTAGCACCCTTTCTATCCATGGTTATCCATGGGCTCTTAGTTACTTGCTTAGATCACTTGCCTTTGCTTTTCAATTGTTTGAAATGGTGCTTTGTGTATGTGGTTTTGGAAATGTTTTGAAAAAGATGCCTTGTCTAGGCAACCATTGTAACAATTCTTTACTCGAATGTTTTACAAAGGTGTTTGTCTTTTTGAAAAGATGTTTCAATGTTTTTGAAAGTTGTTTTTGAAGTTGTGTTGTGATGTGTGTTTTGAAAAATGGAAAGGATTGTTTTACAAGTTTGGTCAAGTAACCAAGAGCTATCTACCCTAAATTTCTCAAAGATCTTTCTCATGTTTTAACCCTTTTAACAGTGTTGTTTCACCATTGTATTTGGTGAACAACCTTGTGTTAGGATGTTAACGGGACAGGCGCGGGTCATCGTTTAGACCATAGAGGCAATAGTGTCAAGTATCTTTGGCATTTTTCTTAAGGGACTTGATCATTTTGCTTAGGCAACAAGATAGCGTCATCGAGGGACTATGATCATTTGATTTGTTTTTGTTTTGCCAAAGACACTTAACATGCAACCATGGCCCATTTTTGAAGGCAACAAGTGGAGTAACCCTAAGGGTGCAAGTGTGCATTGTTTTTTTTCATGCATTTATCTTGAATTAGGTCAAGCTATTTGTTGATTGATTTTTGGCATACAAACCCTAAGTCTAAACATGGCATAATTGAAAGCTTTTAAATGCGGAAATTTAAATGCTAAGCTATTACAACAATGATTATGGGGATGGAGATACAAGTTTGAATTTGGGAATATTTGACAAGAAATTAAATTCTAAGCTATTACATCCAATATTGAATATACAAGACAAATATCTAATATTTAAATAAGTACAAATAAATAAATATCAAATGAAAATGCATTATGCTAAAAAAGGATTTTTTATGTATGTAAAAGTATTTTTTTTAATGTGAAATATAAACAAAATAAAAAAAAGGTCAATTTTTGGTTATTTTTATTATTTTAGGATTAAACCCTAGTTTTTGAATAAATATTATTATTTACTGATTAAGTACAAAATATATTAATTTATGCAAAAAATAAAAAGTATATAGTTAAAAAAGTATTTTTGATGTCAAATATTAAATAAAAATAAAATGTATTATTTTTGTATTTTTGCCCTAAATATTTAATAAATATGTATAAGTATATATTATATATATTTAATATGCTAAATATGTACAAAAAATAAAATATTAATTATTTACAAAAAATGTATTTTTTTAGGAAATGTTTTCAGAATATAAATAAAAAATAATAACTGAAAATTAATATAATTTTGTATTATTTTTTGGTGTTTTAAATAAAAAGGTATTATATTTATTTACATATATATACTAATAATATGAAACAAATGCCAAATAAATATGAAAAAATGGTGGAAAATTTTTTTTTATGTTTTTTATGTTTGGACAAAAAATATCAAGTCAGAATAAAAAATAAAAAGTCAAAAATGATAAATATTTCACACAAAGGGACAGGGGGTGCAAATGAAAAAAAGGGTGCAAAAAGTAAGTTGACTCAGGCCCAGCCCAAGTCAACTTTGTCTTCAACCTCCAGCAACTTGTTTGAAACAAAAACGCGCGCTTCTTTGATCCAACATCATCTCCTGATTCCTTGACTTTTACACAAAACTGATAACACCAATATTATAGAGCATCAACAGACGAATTCAGACATATAAAATACTTGACCTAACTCTAAGAAACCAGGGAGAATTTCTTCATCCCCAATTTCTGACCTAATTTTTCTTCAATGTTCATGGCTAAAATTCTCACAGCACGCATAATATAAATGAAAAGCAATCATATGTATGGCTTCAGGGCTATGAGTAGAGCATGTTTCATTCACAAACTTAAGCCTAACTCTTCCTAGATTGAGAGATAGAAGTCCATGATTTACCTGTCTCAGCTTGATTCGAACATAGCAATGTAGGTATCTTCAATGGAATTTGAGCTTTGGTTGAGCTTGCCTGAAGTCTAAGGATGCTTCTCCTATGCTTGGCTTGCTTTGAAACTGCCTGTATCGTGCTATGGAAGTCCACCTGCACAGCTTGAAAGGAAAAATGGCAAACGTGGTTAGGGATGTTACAGCTTGAGTTCAAGGCTTGGGATAGTTTCAGTGGATGATATGGAAGGTGTTTGAAAGGTTTTTAGCCAAAGTGCACGAGTGGATTGAGTTGTGGTCCTCAATCTGCAGCAGGCACTCTGTTTTGCAAAAAAATTGTGATTTTGTGTATGAGGAGGGATCAGGGGTGGTTTCGTCGTGCTTTAGGCTTGTTGGGATGTAAGGAAAATGTTTACAAGGTTTTTGTTTGGCTGTGATGACAGGAGATGAAAGATGGATAGTTTTTGCATATGTTTCTTCTAATGTAAGCAAGAAAGTGCAAGTTGTGATATAGGCCTGTACAATACTCTCAAGCATGCTGCCTCATTTTCTCTTGATCAGTGGGATTTGTCTACCAAACTTTGCCTCAAAGATCTGGCTTGTACTTCAAAGATCATGAACTTGACATAAAGCACCACTTTTCAAAAATGGCAAGTTAGCTTTTTTCCAAATAAGGATTAATTCTATGTGTAATGCCCAAATGGATGAAATAATGCATTAGCTCAATGGTTAGGCATTTAATTATTGAGTGTGAAGAGGTTTAGAGGCCTACAAGCTATCACAAACCCTGCTGACTTGAAAATGCAAATTGTTATGAGCAAGCTTTGGCCATGAACAAAAGTGAGTTTTGGCCACCTTTGCAAATTCGATTCTCTCTAACCACAAGGGTGTTTGAGAAGTTCTTAGACAATTTGGAAATCTTGGAATGTGTAGTACAATCCATCTTTTTAATGCAACTTGAAATTCTAAGTGGAACCATGTGAAAAATGGCCAAGAAGATGGACAAAAATCCTGCCTAGAATAGGGCAAAATTTCTCTAAGTTAAGAATGTTTTGCACCCTTGTTCCAAAAATCATAACTTGAGATACAAGCTTCCTTTGAGAAAAATTTGTGAATCAAAGTTGTATATTTTGCAATGGACTAAAACTTTCATGTTTCCAGTTTTGTTTGAATCCATTTGCATCTTGGTGAAAAAATGGGACAAAGTTAGGAAAAAATAAGGAAATTTCATAACTTAGAAAATTTCTAAGTTATGAAATTTTTTCATTTTAAAACCCTATTTTGTAATTTTTTTGTTTCTTGATGAACAAGTTTCATAAATTGGCATGTCTTGATGAAAAATGAATCTTGGCACTTGATTTTGACCAAAAAGTCAAAGTTTGACTTTTTAGTATACAGTTAAATTTTGATCAGTTGACTGAAAAATTCATATGTCAAACCTATGCATTTGAGATCTTTTGAACTTATTGAATGTGTCAAGACAATGCCATTGAGTCCTTGAGTCCATGTGTGAGCTTGATTTGCCATTGGTTAGGTCAAACAGTCAAAAATTTCCTTTGTGCAGTCAAAACCCTAAAAATGATCATTTTGCCCTTTGGGTGATATAATCAAATTTCTTGTGGAATTATGATCCAAACTTGACATAATGGTTCATGTGAGCTCAAAATGTTGATGTGGGTCAAAAATCATGAAGTTTGACTGTCAATTGACCACAGTTGTCTTTTTCCCCAACACAGTTGATTTCTAGGTCAATTGTCCAATTGACTGGGCAAAGATTGGAATCAAGGCTTAAAACTTAGTATGGATAAACTTGTAATTAAAAATGAAGCATGAAAGTTATTTTTGGCATTCTAGGTCAAAACATCCATGTGCAAACTCAAACCCTAATTTGGGTCAACAGTGCAAGGAGGGGCCTTGAGCAGAGCAAACCCTAACTTGATCTTGAGCTCCAAGAGTCTTGTGGTGAGAAAATGTTGATGAAATGAGAGGGTAAATTTTGGGGTACAACAGATAGTATTGGGAATGGACTTATAGATGTCATTTGTAAAAGATGACGGGAGATCGTCGGAGATGGGCTTAAATATGCCATTAGAATATGACGGAGAGTCGTCGGAGATGGGCTTAAAAATGCCATCCAGAAGACTGTTAATTTCATGAGATATTCCTTAATGGGAATCCTTATTCCTGTTGTTGAGGAGGAATGTGTTGAGGAATGTTGGTCTCTGTCTTGGAGCATAGAGTTTTAGGAGCTTCAGTTGTCCGTTACTCTATTGGGGAGTCATCAGTTGATGAAGAGAGTGATGTGAACTGCTATCTGGTCAGGATCCAGGCTTTGCAGTGACTTGCTGAGGATGATGGGTATGATTGTTATCTGGTCGTGCTCCAAGTTTCCCAGCGACTTGCTGGGGAGATGAGATTAAGTTGTTACGAAATCAACAATGAATCCATGGTCGATTCAAACTGAACCAATGGAAGTCCTGAATTAACTTTGACTGGATAAGAATCAGAAAAATCTTAGGAACGATCTAACTAAACCAGTAAAGGTCTACCAGAAAAGAATCAGTAACAAACCAATGGTCGACTTGAACTGAACCAGCAGAGGACTTGAATTAACTTTGACTGGATAAGAATCAAAAAAATCTTAGGAACGATTTAACTGAACCAGACAAAAGTCTTGGAATATCTTCAACTGGAATAAGAATCAGGGAGATCTTAGTGTCGATCTGACTGAACCAGAGAAGGTCTTGGATTAACTTTGACTGGATAAGAATCAGAAAAATCTTAGGATCAATTTAACTGAACCAGACGAAAGTCTTGGAATATCTTCAACTGGATAAGAATCAGGGAGATCTTAGTGTCGATTTGACTGAACCATAGAAGGTCTTGGATTAACTTTGACTGGATTAGAATTAGAAAAATCTTAGGATTGATTTAATTGAACCAGACAAAAGTCTTGGAATATCTTCAACTGGATAAGAATCAAGGAGATCTTAGTGTCGATTTGACTGAACCAGAGAAGGTCTTGGATTAACTTTGACTGGATAAGAATCAAAAAAATCTTAGGATCGATCTAACTGAACCAGTAAAGGTCTACCGGAAAATAATTAGTAATAAATCAATGGTCGACTTGAACTGAACCAACAGAGGTCTTGAATTAACTTTGACTGGATAAGAATCAGAAAAATCTTAGGATCGATTTAGCTGAAACATACAAAAGTCTTGGAATATCTTCAACTTGAATAAGAATCAGGGAGATCTTAGTGTCGATCTGACTGAACCAGGGAAGGTCTTGGATTAACTTTGACTGGATAAGAATCAGAAAAATCTTAGGATCGATTTAACTGAACCAGAAGAAAGTCTTGGAATAGCTTCAACTGGATAAGAATCAGAGAGATCTTAGTGTCAATCTGAACGAACCAGAGAAGTTCTTGGATTAACTGACTAGATAAGAATCAGAAAAATCTTAGGATCGATTTAACTGAACCAGACAAAAGTCTTGGAATATCTTCAACTGGAATAAGAATCAGGGAGATCTTAGTGTCGATCTGACTAAACCAGAGAATGTCTTCTGAGAACATTGTTCTGAGGAAGATGATGAAATATCCTTTCATCAGGCGTAGCTTTTGATAAGACTATCAGGTTACATAAGTAGTCAATGGTGTTTGTTGACTCAATTCTTCTCTGAAAAAGGTAAAGGATTAGTCACATGAAATGTCATGATGTATGAAATGCATTGTGATGATGCTCTCAAAATAAATGAGATTATTTTGTATGCGATGTGTATGCACATGCCATGATGTATGAATATGGAATGTTATCACGATTTTAGTCTGCGAAAATAAATCCCGGACCACTGCTGAGAAGTATTGGGAGGCTGAATCCTTCATTCTCGTTGGGGATGGTGAATGAAGATGATTCATCGGGAATTTCCTCTTTCTATTTGAGGATAACCTGTTGGGGATTGACTCTACTTGAGAATTGGTTCTGCTTGAGAATTGAAACTGTTTGAGAATCAATTTGTTGAGAGAGATGCTTGTTAGAATATTCTGCCGATGTAGAGAAACAAACTCCGTTGAGGAATGAACTTCCGCATTCTGAGAAACAAACTCTACCTGAGAGGAGGTTTTATAATTGTTTGAAATTATAAAGCTCGGCTGAGGAACACCGACTTCAACTCTCTGCTGGAAGAAGTTTGTTGGAGAAGATAATTCCTGCTTGGGGATGAAGGAGTCGAAACTCTAGTTGTTTCTGCTCTGTGGGGAACATAGGTGTCACGGGGTCATATGTAGCGGCGACCTCATTTCAAATTGTCCCTGCCCCTATACTATGCTGGAAAGAGTAATTGTCGGGACTACAAATTATTTTTTACACTTTGCCCCATTTCCTGAAGTCATCGGCAATTTTCTTTCTGTTTTTTATGCAAATATTTGTGAATAGTAATCATATTCAAATGCATATGTCAAGAATAAGTCATTGGACGTCTTTGCAAAACCAAAACAGAAAAAGAAAAACAAACATTTTTGTACTTTCAAAGAAATGATTTGTATTGATTTCTGAATTTTGCCTATAACAGGCGTTTTGTACAAAGAGGCTGACGTTCTAGTAGGAGAACGTCGTCGTAAGAAGTGAAAACTGTACAAAATAGTGTACAAAGAGAAGAAAATAGCTATGTGCAATAATCCCATTAGGTTCCAATTCTGCTATTTCCCCTATGTCTTCGAGTGTCTCATCATTTTTCTGCTTGTCCGAAGCTGACTGGATTGGTCGGTACCATTTGAGCTTGATAGTCGATACTGGAGTCTGATTGCAAGGTGATCCAATAGGACATAGTGATACGTGTTAGAACATAGTTTGATTCTACAACCCTCAGTTAGAGTTTTGATGATAACAAAATACAAGATTAAATGAAGTATGAGTTTTATATTTGACATAGATGTTACTTAAAATTATGCTGTTTATTTACAGGAAACTCTGATGGAATCAGCATCAGAATATCAACATCAGCATCAGAAGATCATACATGTGCTTACGCTGAAGTCTGATGAATAGAATCTGCGCTCAACACACGCTGACTCTGATCAAGATCTTAACTATGTCATCAGCATTCAGAAGCGCCAGAATAAGCCAAAGCCAAGAACACTCTGATCTTAATCAAGCAGAACATTCTGAAGTGTCAACGGTACTGCATTGAAGGCAGATTAATTACCAACGGCTTTATTCCAAGACAAAGATCTTCTCAATATGGAAAGAATGTAATGAGCATTGAAATGGAATTATTGGCATCAATGTATCTTTTCAAAGAAGTATTTAAACAAATCAGTGAGAAGTGAATTGGATAATGCTCTACAATACTCTACACGCCTAAAGCAAATCATCTTCATCCTCACTCATACAGTTTGCTAAAGCTCTCAAATTACTTACTTTATAGTTCTAGCATTATAATTTCACATAAGCTTAATTTGTGTATTATCACAGTTGTGATATATAGTTTTTCTAGAAAACATTCAACACATATACTGTTCATTTATCTGTAAGAAAGAATTTCCTTGAGAAACCGGTCTGTGGTTTAGACTCAAGAAGGCTTTAGCAGTTGTTAAAGCAGTTGTAATATTCAGTTAAATATAGTGAATTAAGTCCTCGTTGGAGAGAGGCGAAATCACCTTGACGGGTGGACTAGAGTAGTTTGAGATCAAACGAACCAGGATAAAAATAACATGTTGTCTGCATTTGATTTCAAGTTTTAACAATTCAACCCCCCTTCTTGTGTTTTTCACATCTTCAATTGGTATCAGAGCGCCTGGTTCTGAGTTCATAACACTTAATTGTGTCAGTACAAGATCCAGCGTTGAAAAACACTATGGCAAGACAACATCAAAACATCAGCAATGATCACAATGAAGAAAGAGACAGATTCAGTGGAAAGCCTTCAGTCTTTGATGGCGAGAACTTTGATTACTGAAAATACAGAATTGAAAGCTTCTTTCTAGCCCATGATGCTGATCTGTGGGATATGGTGACAGATGGATACACGTACCCAGTGAATGCAAATGGCCAGAAGATAGACAGGAAAGCAATGTTTGACCAACAAAAGCGTGATTTCAAGAATCATCACAAGGCCATAACTATTCTTCTCAGTGCTATCTCTTACTATGAATATGAAAAAATATCAAACAGAGACACTGCTAAGAATATGTTTGATTCTCTCATAATGACGCATGAAGGCAACATTCAAGTGAAAGAAACTAAAGCTCTTGCGCTCATTCAGAAGTATGAGGCATTCAAGATGGAAGAAAGTGAATCTATTGAAACAATGTTCTCAAGATTTCAGATTCTGGTTGCTGGTCTCAAAGTTCTAGACAAAGGGTATTCTACTGCTGATCATGTGAAGAAGATCATCAGAAGCTTGCCAAAACAGTGGAGGCCAATGGTCACAGCGCTGAAGCTAGCTAAGGATCTCAACAAAATCTCTCTGGAGGAACTTGTCAGCTCCCTCAGAAGTCACGAGATAGAGCTAGAAGCTGATGAACCTCAAAAGCAAGGTAAGCCTCTAGCTTTAAAATCTAATAGAAAATCTGACTCCAAGGTTTTGCAGGTTGTTGAAGAAACCTCTGATGGGTCCTCATCAGAAGAAGATGAACTGTCTCTCCTCTCCAGAAGGGTGAACCAACTGTGGAAGCAGAGGCAAAGAAAGTTCAGGACTCCCAGAAGATCTGAGAACCAGAATGAATCCTCCTTCAGATGCAGAAGGTCAGAACCTACCTCTGGATACAGAAGATCTGAAGGCTCTTCAGGAAGCAGAAAGCCAAACAACAAGGACATCATCTGCTACGAATGCAACGAGCAAGGACACTACAAGAGTGACTGCCCAAAGATTCAGAAGGAAAAGCCTAGAAGAAAGTTTGGAAAGGAAAAGAAGAAAAGTCTCATGGCCACATGGGATGACTCTGACACATCTGAAGCTGACTCAGAATCAAATGATGAGAGAGCAAACATAGCTCTCATGGCAAACATATCAGAAGACAGTGAAGCTTCTGAATCAGACTGTGAATCAGACACAGAAGAGGTATTTCCTGACTTTGCTATTAATTTTACCAAGGCTGAACTAGCTGAAAGCCTTAATGAGATTCTGGAAAGATATCAGCAGATCAGAGTCAAATTCAGAAACCTGAAAAGGGATCTTGCTTCTGACTCTGATAAAATTGAGAGTCTCAAATTGGAAAATTCTGAGTTGAAAAGTAAAGTTTCAAAATTAGAAAATCTTTTACAAAACTCTCAGAAGGAAACAATTCTTGAAACTCCCAGTAGTGCTGATGAGATCATCAAGGAGTATGATCACAGCTTTCAGAAGTTTCTTGCTAAAAGCATAGATAGAAGCAAGATGGCTTCAATGATCTGTGGAGTTAGCAGAAATGGCAGAAAGGGAATAAGATACCAAGGTAAGGTACCTACACCTAAGAATGTCATGGATTTAGTTATTAAACGAACTCCTCTTAAGTCACACTTTGTATATGGGCACACACACGACATTAAATATACTAGTAGTAATTTTTCTGTCAAACCAAAATTCAACCAGAGTTTTGGTATAACTAACAAATCAGGACCCAAGAAAATATGGGTACCTAAGGATAAAATAATACATGTTGCAGATATCTTTAGCAGCAAAGCAGAAACACCAGTCATGGTACCTGGACTCTGACTGCTCACGACACATGACGGGAAGAAGGCATATGTTCCAAAGCCTGGAACTTAAGCCTGGAGGCCATGTAGGCTTTGGAGGCAATCAGTGGGGAAAGATCATTGGCTCTGGAACAGTAGGTAACGAAAATCTTCCCTCTATAAGTAATGTATTATTAGTAGATGGATTAATGCATAACCTGTTATCCATAAGTCAATTAAGTGATAACGGTTATGATATAATCTTTAATCAAAATTCATGTAAAGTTGTTAGTCAGAAAGATGGGACTATCCTCTTTAATGGAAAGAGGAGAAACAACATTTACAAAATCAAACTTTCTGAACTGAAAAGTCAGAATGTAAAGTGTCTTCTGTCTGTTAACAACGAGCAATGGATCTGGCACAGAAGATTGGGGCATGTTAGTATGAGAAGAATATCTCAGATTAACAAACTCAATCTGGTCAGAGGACTTCCTAACCTGAAGATCAATTCAGATGCTCTGTGTGAAGCATGTCAGAAAGGCAAGTTTTCAAAACCTGCTTTCAAATCTAAAAACGTTGTTTCTACCTCTAAGCCATTAGAACTTCTGCATATTGACTTATTTGGACCAGTTAAAACTGCTTCAGTCAGTGGCAAGAAGTATGGGTTAGTAATCGTATATGACTATAGCAGATGGACATGGGTAAAGTTCTTAAGACACAAGGACGAGTCACACTCTGTGTTTGTCACCTTCTACAACCAAGTTCAGAATGAAAAGGATCTTAGAATCGTAAAAGTCAGAAGTGATCATGGTGGAGAGTTTGAAAACAAAGATTTTGAATCATTTTTTAATGACAAAGGCATTCTGCATGATTTCTCTTGTCCTAGAACTCCCCAGCAAAATGGAGTTGTAGAACGAAAGAACAGAACATTGCAAGAAATGGCCAGAACCATGATAAACGAGACTAACGTTGCTAAGATCTTCTGGGCAGAGGCAATAAACACAGCGTGCTACATTCAGAATAGAATCTCCATAAGACCTATTCTGGAAAAGACTCCATATGAATTGTGGAAGAACAGAAAGCCCAACATTTCATATTTTCATCCATTTGGATGTACTTGTTTTATTTTGAATACTAAAAATTATTTGAACAAGTTTGACTCTAAAGCACAGAAGTGTATTATGTTAGGATACTCTGAACACTCAAGAGGGTACAGAGTATACAATACAGAAACACAGATTGTGGAAGAATCAATCAGTGTTCGTTTTGATGACAAGCTTGACTCTCAAAAGTCAAAGCAGAATGAATTACTTGCAGGTATGGAAGTTGAATTCACAGGTACTGAAGACAAGTCATCAGAAGCTCTTAACAGAGACACTCCCTCAACATCAGAAAGAGGCACTGCAAGCAATCCAACATCTTCTGTTGATCAACCTCAGAAAAGACCATCCAGAAGCAGCATGGATCACCCAGAAGAAACAATCCTGGGAAGAAAGGAAGATCCAATCATAATAAGAGCCAGCTTCAGAAACTCTGAAGAATCCCTCATGGGACTTGTCTCTCTGATTGAACCATCCTCTATTGATGAAGCACTTCTGGACAATGATTGGATTCTAGCAATGCAAGAGGAGCTGAATCAATTCACCAGGAATGACGTATGGGATCTGGTTCCTAAACCAAAAGGATTCAACGTCATTGGAACAAAATGGGTGTTCAGAAACAAGCTGAATGAACAAGGTGAAGTTGTCAGAAACAAGGCACGATTAGTAGCACAAGGTTATAGTCAGCAAGAGGGGATAGACTATACAGAAACCTTTTCTCCAGTCGCCAGGTTAGAATCTATCAGACTTTTAATTTCTTTTGCTGTTAATAAAGGCATCACTCTGTATCAGATGGATGTCAAGAGTGCATTCTTAAATGGTTATATAGAAGAAGAGGTATATGTGTACCAACCCCCTAGTTTTGAAAGTTCAAAAAACCCAGAATATGTTTTCAAACTAAAGAAGTCACTGTATGGTCTGAAACAAGCTCCCAGAGCTTGGTATGAAAGACTGAGTAACTTCCTGTTAGAAAAGGAATTCATCAGAGGGAAGGTGGACATAACCTTATTCTGTAAGACAGTTAATAATGACATTTTAGTCTGTCAGATTTATGTTGATGATATAATATTTAGATCTACTAAACCCTCTCTGGGAAGAGAATTTGCTAAGTGTATGCAGGCAGAGTTTGAGATGAGCCTAATGGGGGAACTGAAATTCTTTCTTGGAATTCAGATCAATCAAACCCCAGAAGGAACTTACATTCATCAGAGCAAATATGTTAGAGAACTTCTGAAGAAATTTAATCTCTCAGAATGTAAGCCATCAAAGATTCCAATGCATCCCACGTGCATTCTGGAAAAAGAAGAGGTAAGCAAAAAGGTAGAACAGAAAGTCTACAAAGGTATGATTGGTTCTCTTCTTTATCTGACAGCCTCAAGGCCTGATATTTTATTCAGTGTATGCATTTGTGCAAGATTCCAATCAGATCCTAGAGAATCTCACTTAACATCTGTTAAGCGAATTTTCAAGTATCTGAAAGGTACTACTAATCTGGGTTTGTTTTATAGAAAATCTGGTGATTACAACTTAGTAGGTTACTGTGATGCTGACTTTGCTGGAGACAGAGTTGAGCGTAAAAGCACTTCTGGAAGCTGCCAGTTTCTGGGAGAAAATCTGATCTCGTGGTCCAGCAAAAGACAATCCACCATTACTCTATCAACAGCAGAAGCTGAATACATAGCAGCAGCTGGATGCAGCACTCAAATGCTCTGGATGAAAATTCAACTTGAGGACTTCCAGATTTATGAGAGTAACATTCCTATACTATGATAATACCTCTTCCATTTGCTTAAGTAGAAATCCAATTTTGCATTCTAGGGCTAAGCATATAGAAATAAAGCATCATTTTATTAGGGACTATATTCAGAAAGGCATTTTAAACTTAAAATTTATTGATACAGACCATCAATGGGATGATATCTTTACAAAACCACTTTCTGAAGATAGGTTCAACTTCATTCTGAATCATCTCGGCATGAAGCTCTGTCCAGAATAAAACTGTTTTAACTTTATATATTAACCCTCAGAATGATATTTATTTCTCTGTGAACTTCTGATCAACCCTCTTTCAGAATATTTAGACATGCAGATTGTATCAGATCTATCCATGAAGCTCTAAGCTCTTCAGTTCAAGGATAGAAGTGATGTTCACTCAAAGCAAACAAGTGTCATCCAGTCATCAACTGGTTCCTAAGGCTGAACATGCGTTCACGCTTCTGAAAAGGCAAAGCGCTGATTGGATGCATTGAGACACATGTCACTGGTAACCGTTTAAGTATCTTTCTAAAATCCCCCAAAATCAGTTATCATTAATGCTATTAATCATGATTTATTTCTATCTCTTAAGCGTTTATGTTTTCAAAAACTTTTTCAAAACCTATTTAAACACCTTAACACACATTCACAATGTTTACCCTTACTTTCGTTTTCAATCAATTTCTCTGATAACTGTGTTTGTGTTCTTACTGCTCAAGAAAACCCTTTCATTTTTTTCTCAAAACCTCGTGTGAACAATGGCGTCTTCCAGCAATATCTCTTCAGGTTCCTAGAAAGAGACATCAGATGAGCAATATGAGCTTCCACTCAGAACGCTACTCACTCTAGTCAAGAATCTGGAAGTTCTATCAGAGATTATAGTGGATTTCAACAGCTTGAAGGAAAATGGTTTTGATTTTTCAGAGGAGATTCAAGCTCAAGGATGGGAGAGATACTTTGACAGGTTGGTGGGTCCAACTTTCCCTATCTTGGTTAAAGAATTCTGGATTCACGCATCTTCCTCAAATCACCACCTCTTTTATAATGGGGAAGAAAATTGTGATTACTGAAGATTTGATTGCTCGTCTGATTGGCTACAATGGTGGTGGCATTCGCTGTATAGACATGGCTGAAAGGTGCTCAGATGTTGCTGTTATTACCAGGCAAATTTTCACGCTGGGGCTTCCCTCCAGCAAGATAAGGGATCTGAAAGATAAGCACAAAATTTGGGCAAAGATTATTTTGGGCTGTTTTAATCACAGGAAGCCCACAAGCTCTCCTGACTACATAAACATAGATCAGCAGTTTCTGATCTATTTTATTAATCAGAAGGTAAAGATTAATCTAGCTCATCTTCTGTTCAACCATCTGAGAACCAATGTCAAGGAGACCAGAGAAGAAGAACGCACTAAAAGGGATTGGATACCCTTGGGTAGATTGATATCAGATATTCTAACTGAGAATAGGCTGATTGAGCACTTGACAGAAGCACAAGAGATCAGCACCTTGGAACCATCTGTTGGCAAGCAGCTGAATGCCAAGAATCTAAAGAAGATGAAGTTGATCGAGAACATTAAGAAGGAGCCCAACATCACTACTTTTACTGAAATCTCCAGCAGAAGAGTTCCTCTGGACGACTTCCCTCTGTTCTCATAGATTGACTCCAAGCCTCAAATAGTTCTGAGATACATGGATGCGTGCAAAGAT
The DNA here is from genome assembly GCA_948472305.1 of Vicia faba. Classification (NCBI taxonomy): domain Eukaryota; kingdom Viridiplantae; phylum Streptophyta; class Magnoliopsida; order Fabales; family Fabaceae; genus Vicia; species Vicia faba. The sequence goes on along the minus strand of OX451741.1, from coordinate 1,516,020,313 downwards.
GATGGTACAGCTCCCAATCTAAACATTCAAGATCTTCAGCAGAAGGCACCTGAGGTAGCTCTGAAGAAGACTAAGAAGAGAAAAGCTGCTCCAGAAGGATCATCACAACAGACACCAAAGAAAAGAGGTAATCCTATTTCTGTATCTGTTTTAAGTTCAAGTGTTGTTTCCTCATCCATTCCTACTCCAACTCCAATTCCATCTGATATCCCAACTCCCCAAACCTTTGAAGATTTTGAAGACTTTGACCCTTCTGAGTCATTAACTCTCAGAAGATCCCGCTCCAAACACTACAACCATTCCAGAACTAGAACTTGCACAAGTTTTGTCTGATATAGAACAACATTCTCCCACTCCCCATACAGAAAATCCAAATCCAATACCAGAAATTCCCACTTCTCCACAACCTGACATCCCACTCTCACCTATACCAGAAACTCCTCTCACTCCCATACCAGAACCAGAAATTCCACAACCTTCCTCTCCCCAACCAGAAACTAATGCACCATCTCCTCCACATGCACAAACTCCACAACCTGAGACACAAAACTCTGAGGCTCAAACCTCTGAGTCTCCTGAACCACAACCCTTGGCCATTCAATTGCCTTGTGGTACCACTGTTAACATGTCTCAACTACCATCCTCACCAGAAACAACTCCTCCAAATACTCCACATAGTCCAATCGTTATTTCTGATTCTCCTACTCCCTCACCCAAGAAAAATACAGAAGACCACAGCAAGACTGTCATTGACTTAAAAGTCCTTAAACGCCTTGCTGCAATAAACTAGAAAACTGTTATTCCCAAACCTAAACAACCAGATGTTGGTAGCAACATTTTGAATTTTGAAACAGATATGTAGAAATGGATATCTTAGTTGAAACAAGCTAGTTTGGAAGTGATTGATCCTGCTGTATCAGATCATCTCTGGACTCAATTCAGAAGATGGGTATGTGCTGAAACTTTCAAGCTACAAGACCAGAGCTATGGACAGGTTCAGCAGAACTTCAGCAATCTGCTGAAGGAAATGGAAGGTCTAGTTCTGAGCAAAGTGCTGAAGGAAGAAGTTCTGCATCTGGACAGTGAGCCTTGGTCTGAAAAGCGTCCAACATCTCAAGTTCAAGCTACAGAAGAACAGGTTGTTCAAGCTGAAGACTTGGGTCAAGCAGAAGAAGCTACAGAAAGCTCTGATAAGCAGCCTATATCTGAAGATCCTCAATCTTCCTCTGTTGATAGGCAGACTCTGGAGGATCTGAAGAGATCATACATGCTTATGAATGAACGGATGGACAAGCAGGATATCAAGATTGAATCTATAGCAACCATGGTAGCAAAGCAGAATGAAACCAGCGAACAAATCAAGAGCATGTTGGAAGCACTGTTCACACGACTTCCTCCTTCTTCTTAGATTTTTCTTGTGTTTTACTTGCTTTCTTTTCATGTTTGACTGTAATATTTCTACTTGTTCTAAACTATCATTGCTTCTGTTTCAATACAAACGTGTTTTCCTCTAATGTTTTTTTTAACTCTGATTATATATGCTTTTTGATCGCTGACAAAAAGGGGGAGAAAGAACGATATTTTTCAATAACGGTTTACTGAGACAAAAGTCTCAAACATTCTAACATTCATAAATATTTGCTGTTCTAAAAAGCTTACAGGTACACGAATTTGAAGAACTCTGATAAAGCAAAATTCTGATGCTCAAAGAAAGGTTCAATAAAGTTCTAATGCTCAAGGAATCAAAAGGAATAATCAACTCAGGGGGAGTTTTTCTAATCTTTACTCTGATAATTTTTATTTCTTACCCTCTCAGCTCTGAAACTTTTAATCATTATCTGATTAGCTCTGATACCTTTTTCTTGTTAATGGATTATCTCTGATACTGTTTCCCTGTTATCCTTAAACTCTGATACTTTCATCATTTTATTTTAATTGAAAAAATCTAGTTTTTGTCATCATCAAAAAGGGGGAGATTGTTAGAACATAGTTTGATTCTACAACCCTCAGTTAGAGTTTTGATGATAACAAAATACAAGATTAAACGAAGTATGAGTTTTATATTTGACATAGATGCTACTTAAAATTATACTGTTTATTTACAGGAAACTCTTATGGAATCAGCATCAGAATATCAACATCAGCATCAGAAGATCATACATGTGCTTACGCTGAAGTCTGATGAATAGAATCTGCGCTCAACATACGCTGACTCTGATCAAGATCTTAACTATGTCATCAGCATTCAGAAGCGCCAGAATAAGCCAAAGCTAAGAACACTTTGATCTTAATCAAGCAGAACATTCTGAAGTGTCAACGGTACTGCATTGAAGGCAGATTAATTACCAACGGCTTTATTCTAAGACAAAGATCTTCTCAATATGGAAAGAACGTAATGAGCATTGAAATGGAATTATTGGCATCAACGTATCTTTTCCAAGAAGTATTTAAACAAATGAGTGACAAGTGAATTGGCTAATGCTCTACAATACTCTACACGCCTAAAGCAAATCATCTTCATCCTCACTCATACAGTTTGATAAAGCTCTCAAATTACTTACTCTATAGTTCTAGCATTCTAGTTTCACATAAGCTTAATTTGTGTATTATCACAGTTGTGATATATAGTTTTTCCAGAAAACATTCAACACATATACTGTTCATTTATCTGTAAGAAAGAATTTCCTTGAGAAACCGGTCTGTGGTTTAGATTCAAGAAGGCTTTAGCAGTTGTTAAAGCAGTTGTAATATTCAGTTAAATATAGTGAATTAAGTCCTCGTTGGAGAGAGGCGAAATCACCTTGACGGGTGGACTGGAGTAGTTTGAGATCAAACGAACCAGGATAAAAATAACATGTTGTCTGCATTTGATTTCAAGTTTTAACAATTCAACCCCCCTTCTTGTGTTTTTCACATCTTCAATATGCTTCAAATCCCTAACTTTTCCATGGACCGCCCTTTCGGGTTTTCAGTCCACCGGGATACCCTTTTTTGCCCAAGCCGCCTTTTCAGGTTTTTGGCTTTTCGGGTGTACAGATATTTTTGTTTTTTATCCCTAATTTTTTCCCGAACCCTTTTAGTTCACTGGGATGCCCTTATTTTTTCCTAGGCCATTCAAACTAGCGGGTCTTTATTCATGCGTAGTATCATTTCACTATGTCCGCATTAACAGGGTGAGGAAGGTCGTCACCATCCATGGTGGTCAAAATCATGGCTCCACCTGAAAATATGATTTTGATCACAAATGGCCCTTCGTATGTGGGAGTCCATTTGCCCTTGGGATCACCTTGTGGCAGTATGATGCACTTAATTACCAGATCATCCACTTGATATACTTGACGTCTGACTTTTTTGTTGAAAGCCTTGATCATCCGTTTTTGATACATTTGACCATGACAAACAGCAGTAAGCCTTTTCTCATCAATCAGATTTAGTTGATCAAGTCGAGTCTAGATCCAATCATCTTCATTCTAGCCTGCATCATTCATGATCCTCAGAGAAGGGATCTGGACCTCAATAGGCAGGACAACCTCCATACCATATACCAGCAAATAAGGTGTTTCCCTTGTCTACGTGTGTGCCGAGGTGCGATAACCATGAAGAGAAAATGGTAACATCTCATGCCAATCTTTGTATGTCACTGTCATCTTCTGTACGATCTTCTTGATATTCTTGTTAGCAGCCTCTACAACGCCATTCATCTTCGGCCGGTAAGGGGAGGAATTATGGTGATGGATCTTGAATTGCTTACAGAGTTTGTCGATCATTGTATTGTTGAGATTTGTACCATTGTCTGTGATGATTCTCTCAGGGACACCATATCAACAAATCATGTTGTGCTTGGTAAACCGCACCGCAACATTCTTGGTAACAGAAGCAAAAGAGGCTGCCTCAACCCACTTCATGAAGTAATCAATGGCCACTAGGATAAAGTGATGCCCATTAGAAGCGGTAGGTCTAATATCTCTGATCATGTCAATACCCCACATTGCAAAGGGCCAGAGTCGTCAAGACATTCAAGGGAATCAGAGTTACATGTACTTTATCAGCATAGATCTGGCATTTGTGGCAAGTTCAAGAATGCTGATAACAGCCTGCTTCCATAGTGGACCAATAGTATCCCGCCCGTAGAATCTTTTTAGACATGGTGTGTCCACTAGAATGGGTGCCGAAGGTACCTTCGTGTAGATCTTCCATAATCCTCTCTTCTTCTTTTTTATCTATGCACCTAAGTAAAGTAGAGTCATGATTGCGCTTATAGAGGATTCCATTACCGAGGAAGAACTTTACAGCGAACTTCCCCAGGAACTTCTTATCATCGACAGATGCCCCCTTGGGATATTCTTGAGCCTCGAGATGCCTTTTCACTTCATGGAACCAAGGTTTGTCTGCTACCTCTTCAGTGTCAATCTCGTAGCAACATGTCGATTCATCCAACCTTTCAATAGTGATCTAAGGGGCCTCGCTATCCCACCTGACCTTGAACATAGATGACATGGTAGCTAGCGCGTCCGCTAACTGATTCTTTTCTCGTGGGAAGTGTTTAAAGGTGACCTCTTCAAAGTGTGGGAGCAGTGTCAGCACATGTTCTTTGTAAGGGATGAGATTCAGGTGCTTCGTTTCCCACTCGTCTAAGATTTGACTTATTACCAAGGTTGAATCTCCGAAAATGCTCAAGAACTTGATCCTCAGGTCAATAGCAGCTTTGAGACCCATAATGCATGCTTCATACTCATCCATATTGTTGGTACAGTTAAAACATAATATGGACGTAAGAGGAGTATAACAGCCCTCAAGTAATATAATTACAGCACCGATGCCATTGTCGAGTTCTTTGGAGGCTCCGTCAAAAACCGTAGTCCATCGGGATCCTTCCTCAGGTCCTTCATCTGGTCTAGGTTCTTCACAGTCAGTCACTTACATAATATTCTCATCTGGGAACTCAAAATTCATGGATTGGTAGTCATCCACAGCTTGATGATCCAAATGATCGGCTAGTACACTTCCCTTGATTGCTTTCTGGGTTGTGTATTGGATATCATATTCAGTCAAGTTCATTTGCCATCTTACTATTCTTCCGGAGAGTGTGGGCTTCTCGAAGATGTACTTGATCGGATCCATCTTAGACATCAGCAAGGTAGTGTGGGTCAACATATACTGTCTCAATTGGCAAGCAGCCCATGCCAAAGCGCAGCAAGTTTTCTCGAGCAGTGAGTATCTTGTTTCACAGTCGGTAAACTTTTTGCTAAGGTAGTATATTGCATGCTCTTTTCGACCGAACTCGTCATGCTGCCCCAGCACACACCCCATTGAGTTATCCAACACTGTTAAGTACATTATCAAAGGTCTTCCTTCAATCGGAGGCGTCAGAATTGGAGGCTCTTGAAGGTACTCTTTGATTCTTTTGAAGGCAGTATGGCATTCGTCATTCCATTTTACCACTTGATCTTTCTTCAGGAGTTTGAAGATTGGCTCACAAGTAGCAGTTAAATGGGAAATGAACCTGGCAATGTAATTTAGGCATCCTAAGAAGCCTTTGACCTCTTTCTCAGTACGAGGAGCCGGCATCTCTTGTATAGCCTTCACCTTTGCAGGGTCTACCTGAATGCCTTTGTCACACTAACAATGAAACCTAGCAGTTTGCCAGACCTTACCCTGAAGGTGAACTTATTCGGATTCAACCTCATCTTATACGTCTTCAACCTATCAAACAAATTTTGTAGGTAATCAAGGTGCTCTTCCTCGGTTTGAGACCTGGCTATCATGTCATCAACATAAACCTCTATTTCCTGGTGAATCATGTCATAGAACAAAGCTACCATGGCTCGCTGATAGGTTTCCCCAGTGTTCTTCAACCCAAACGGCATCACTTTGTAGAAGAAAGTGCCCTATTGTGTGACGAAGGTTGTTTTCTCCATGTCTTCAGGTGCCATCTTGATCTGATTGTAACCAGAGAAACCATTCATGAAGGAAAAGACCTTGTGTTGTGCGGTGTTGTCAACCAGAATGTCAATGTGGGGAAGCGAAAAGTCATCCTTGGGGCTTTCCCTGTTCAAATCTCAATAGTCCACACACATTCGTACTTTTTTGTCCTTTTTAGGCACCGGGACTATTTTAGAAACCCATTGGGGATAAGAGGTGACAGCCAGGAATCTGGTGTTAAATTGTTTCATAACCTCTGCTTTGATCTTCTCTGACATTTCAGGGCGCATGCGACATGCCTTCTGCTTTACCGGGGGCAATCCTCTTTAGTTGGCAGACGATGAACAACAATATCGGTGTCTAGTCCGGGCATGTCTTCATATGACCAGGCAAAGATCTCGATATAATCGTGCAACATCTGTATCAACCGTTGTTTGACATTAAGCCCCAGATTTGCACCAATCTTGACTTCTTTTTTTGTCTTTCTATGTGTTGTACCCAAATTTTTGCCCCTAAGATTTCTGCATCATACCATATTGTTTCAATCACAACAAAATCACATTAGGGTTTTGGTTCTTCTCCCTATCTTTAGCCTTGCTCTTTTGAGGAATTACCAAGCACCTTGACTTGTTTTCTTTTGTGATCATGGATATTTTGCTTTGATTTTCTCTCTAATTAACAAAATCCAATGTTGGTTTGTCTTACTTGTTAATAATGCAGGTAAAGGTAATGAGGTTTAGCAAGTTACTTCATGGGTTCATGAGTTTATTTCCATGCCCTAGTCAATAGCTTGAGAAATTCAAACCTCACCATTGAAGTAGTTTTGGAATAATTGGTATGGAAGTGGTTTTAGTGGCCATGATTCCTCATCATCATCCTCAACAATTCCTACTCATAAAGGAAGAACATTGGCACAAAAAGTTTGTTCAAACTTGGCAAAGTTCCTCAAAGCATTCTCTTGATCTAGAGGCTAGGGTTTTGGACTTCAAAGGAGCATATCTTGCTCATCTTTTGGTATTTTTGAATGATTCCAAGGACATCCTTCTATTCAAAGAGTTACCAACAAATCACTTCAAAATTTACAAGGATTTTTCATGTGGAAGGAACTCGGTGAAGAAGAAATATTACAAGTCACCCAGATGAATCCCCAATTTTCCATGTGTGACTTCAAATGGTCATAACTTGGTCAATTTTTATCACCTTGAGCCCATTATTTTTTCATGATGATCTTAAGGATGTGTAATTCATTCCTTCTTTTATGTGCAAAGTGAGAAAATTGATGGAAGTTTCCTTAAGAATGCAAAATATTATAGGTCATTTCATGATTTTTGGCCAACTTCAACAAGTCATAACTTGCTCAATTTTTGGAGATTTTGAGTGGTTCAAATTGCAAAATGTCATTCAAGAGATCTACTTCATTCCATATTTTTTTGGTCAAGAGCAAATTCTAAGTGGAAGGCTATGTTTGGATGCAAAAGATTATAGGTCATTTTTAAAGAAGAATTTGAAATATTTCTAAGTATGGAAAGTCAACTCTTTTTCTTCAACTTTGACTCCATGTAAATTCCAGCTCAAGCATCCATTTGATTCCATTCTTTTTCCATTGCAAAACTTGTGACCTCATCTTTCTAAAGCATCAAGAAGTTTTCCCTAAGACCCCTTGAGATGGAAATTCCATTGGATTGAACTTGGTAACTTGGAACTAAAGTTTCTCCATAAGTCAGAATTTGAAATTCATGTTTTGGCCTCTAAACATCAAATTAGCACGTGTTTGTGATCTAAACATGATTAACCAAGTTGCCAAAGTGGATTAGAGCCTTGAAAAGCAAGGATTAGATGAATTTTGATGCAAATCAGATCACACTTTGCTCGTGCATCAGGTTCACACGATTTCCCTCCAAACTTCATCATTTCACACGCTTGAACATTCCATTTGATTCCCTATAAATAGAGGGTCATCCCCCATTAAATTTCCCAAGCTTAGATAGTCAGAATCACCCTGCCAAACTTGCTTCACAACTCAGAATTCAGCAACATCGAAATCTATTCTCAAGCCTTTTTCAATCCATTTTTTCTCTCAATTCACCTTCCTTGATCTTCCCTGAAGCTAACCATATAATTACATTCAAGAATCGTGACCTATATTGCTCCATAGAAGTCCAGTTTTAGAGCTCTGCAACTCAACTTCAATAGGTAGATTCCTTCATTAATTTTTCAAAACACTGATATCATTGTGTTTCTCTCATTGCCCTGGTTCTAGTCGCAACACTTACATTTTACTGGAAGCACGTTTTGACCATGAATTTTCAAATCCCTTTTCAAAACTTTCTTTCCAAATTGCTTGAGCTATAGTTTATTGGCGCGAGGGTGTGGTTGTCTTCGTCTTGAAGAGACGAAGTGAATGTCATAGGTCTGAGCTATTGATTTTACAGTTTGAGAGACCTGCAATTCGTGATGGCTGGAGGTTGAAGACGACCAACGTGTCATCTTCTGACCAATGAAGGCGTGCCATTTGTTAAATTCTGATTTTATTATTGATTATGTACATTATTCATTAAAGACCATGATATGCACAGCACGCCAGATCCCTTGGATTTGATTACTAATGTGTTTTGACTCTCATCCAATGGTCCACATCTTTTTCTTTTATATTCTTTTTCTGACTTTTATATTTTAAATGTTTTAAACTTCAAAAAATCATAGAAAATTCATTTTTAGTCCAAAAAATCTGAAAAAATTATGAAAAATATTTGTGATTATTCTCTTTCCGATTCTTATTGTTTCACAATTTAATTTTGTGTTTTGGTATTTTTTATGAATTTTACACTTATTTGATTTGTTTTAAAATGTTTAAAAATACTTTTACACATTTTTAAATTCTAAAAAAATTATGGAATGATCCAATGATATTGTGACAAATATTGGTGACCTTATTTTATTTTTGTTTCTGAATTTACTATTTTTTACTATTTTTGTTTATTTTACCCATTTATTTTAATTTTTAAAAATAGTTTCTGAATTTTAAAAATTCCCAAAAAATTTATAAAATTACTTGGCCTCTTTTCTGATTTTTCTATGGTCTTATTTTTCATTTCTTGATTAATTTGAATATAATTGACATTTTCCTCATTATTTTCCATTTTTTAAACATTTTTAAAACCCTTTAATGTATATATTAATTATATTATTATTTTGTGAATATTTTCTGGATGTCTTGGGTTGATTTTTTTATCATGGCTTTATTAACATCATTGGATCCATGGTGTTGAGTTTAACTCCACAAAAAAATGGATGAATGATTTTAATAATAGTTTGATTAAATATTAATTCAAATGTGGTTTCTCTTTTTACCCTAATTCCTCTTCATCTCATCCTTTTCTCATTGCACTAAATGTTGTTGGAGCATGATCTCTATATCATGTCTCAAAAAAAATGGTGCATAGATTGCTATTGACCAGCATCAAAATAGGTGCGACTTCTATATAAGTCCACTTACGATTGCTTAACATAGCGCTAAATTTTGTCCCGATTCGAATAAATGATCGTTCGTGGCCCAAACTTATGATTACAAGCCCAAGTATGTTAATTTGATCTCTTTGATCCAATAACCTTGAGATTCGTTGTGTGGAGGCTTTTGTTCTACCAATTCTTTAATGGATCTACAACACCTTTGGTCAACACGGATCACTTAGACATCGTTGATCATTAAATGGTACTTGTGAGAATTCCAAATGGATGATATACTTGACAAAAAGCAAATGCAGCTTGTTGTGTGGAGGCTTTGGTTCTACCAATCCTCTAATGAGTTCCAAATGCAAGTTTCAAGATGGTCATCCAACTAACCACTAATTATTGACTTGTTTATTTTATGCCTTTATTCTTTTTATGCTTTATGTACTATTTATTTTTTAGAATTTTTCATTTCATGCCATTTTCATCTTTGCTCATTTGAGCATTTATTTTCTTGTCATTTTTTACTTTGCTCACTTGAGCTTTTCTTTTCCTTTCTTAAGATACTTAATAATCAACATAAACCCTAAAAAAATCTTAATGGTACTTGAACTATTTGGTTACTATCATTGGCATTATGGAGCTTGGAACTTTTTCTTGGACTTAGGATTAGAAACCTTGGCCTATCTTGGAGACCTTGTGATCTTATCTGATTTTTTTGTCTAGAGTTCTTGAGGTTTACCTCAAGACGTTGGGTTGCTTGTTTGTTTTTGTGTGCAGGTTTTAGTGATTACATCCTTTGTTTGTAATCTGGAATTCACCTGTATACGGTCGTTCCTCTGCCCAATTTTTGTGAAGACTTAACACACTTGAAGAGGTCTAGTATCTTTGCTTGCTTGGTTTCAATCTAATGGGACTTCTATCTTGGCTCATAATGTCAAGTTTTGGCTTCTTGTTGGTTAGATGGTTCTTATCCTTAGCTTTTACCTTATGCTTTAGGATAGTCTTTTCTTCTCCTCCCATCTTCTTTAATTTCAAAAAATTTCTCCCTCCTTTTGAAAACTCTTCTTGTTTTGAAACTTAAACCACTTTCATAATAAACTTGGACTTATGTCCATGCATTTCCAAAATATTTTCATAAATAAACTCCAATCACTTTAATAATACCTTGACATTTTTTGTGAGAAGACTAAAAGTCAATTAATCTCATTTCAAACCATTTGTCCACTTTGGCTTTTATCTTTAAAACTTTTCTCAAAAGGTTAGACTCTTGTCAATCCTTGTAGTGATGCAAACAATTATACTTCTACAATATATAGTGAAGAGAGATATTTTCCACTTGGGTGTTGAGTTAGGCATTGTTGATTTTAAAATCCAAGCCATATCCTCCACTTTAAGATGATGCAAATTCTCCTTTCTCATGATTGTGGGTAGTAAGTATGTTTTCCACACGGACAATGACGATGATGTCTTATCTCTTAAAATTAACCAACACACTTGTGTTTTAAACTTTTAAAAGAGGAACTACGTGTACCCTGATCCCCTATTGCACGAAAGGTGGTACGTAGGCACTAGGTTCGCAACCGCGGCGGGTGCAAAAATCAGAAGAAAAAAAATATATTTCTTTTCTCACCTCCACCATCCATTTTATATACAACATATTTTATAGGAAAAATATACAGATTTTACAAAGAGGTTCCTGCATAGTACCATAGATGTTTAGGGTGCTAATACCTTCCCTTTGCATAATCAATCCCCTTTCCTTGAATATTTCCCCCTTTTTTTGGGTTATTGGCTCTTTTCCCATTCCTTTGGAAACAATAAAGCGCGGTGGCGATTTTTATTTTTTGATTTGTATAAAGTCTAGTCAATCCAATGGCTTAGTCTTGAACGTTTCTACCGCTACAGAAAAAAGGAGACTTCACTGGGGAAAGATTGACCTCTTGCTGGTCCATCCCTAAGTGGGTTGATCTTATCTTTGTTTATATCTGTATATGTGTTATTGTGTTTATTTGTTATATGTTGTATATATGTTTGTCTAGATTTTCCTGGTTTTCAGGGTGCTTGGTGATTACTCATAAGCCCTATACCCGGACTTTGGAAAAATTTAAGATAGGACGGGAGGTATAGTCATGTTAACTTTGAGGGAGTAATCCCAAAAAAGGAGGCATGAGATCCCCCACTCAGTGGAGGCCCATTTGACTGTAGTGTCGTTTAACGAGTAATCGGGAAGACGTACTGCTTTCGACCTGGGAGCCTGCTGAAACTGAGGACCGTAGAATACCAAACCCATCTTGGCCTTTTAGGTGTAGTGCGGAAGCTATGAAGGAGTAATCTGGAAATAGTTTTCACGTGATACTATGCTCGAACGAGTCTTTCTTGAGAATATTACTAATTATCGAGTTAATCAGGAAGTTGGTAATATCCGAAGGAATGATGTAGACTCTGGGAACCTCTAGAACCTTGTTTGGCAGGTGATAACTCTTAGACCAACACCTTATGGGTAGTACCTTCGACCCCATGCTCGTGACGTTGAACCTACGAACCCTATATGTGTGATCTTGTGTGTGATTGCTGCATCATGCATCCATGCACTCATAAGCATCTTTTGAAGAAAACAATATTTCAAGGGATTTAAAGGTTGACTATTTGTGAATATCTCAGGTACTGTTAACCATGGATTCAGGAAAGAGAAATACCGGGAAATATAGTTTCAAGGATCCCAAGATAGATGAGTTGGTCAGTCTAATCCCCGAGATCGAGTGTTCTGCTGATTTTCGGAAGAAGTTTGGATCCATCATTCCTCTCATGAAGCTTAAGATGGAGGAGGGTATTCTCTCGACCTTGGTCCAGTTCTATGATCTGATATATCACTGCTTCACATTTTCCTGATTATCAGTTGATGCCTACACTGGAGGAGTATTCCTATCTATTGGATTTACCTGTTACCGATCGTGTTCCTTTTACTGGTTTGGAGGGCGAGCCAAAACCACATGAGATTGCTGCTTTGATTCATCTGGAGAAGTCTGAGGTGGAAGCCCATATAACTACTAAAGGAGGGATTAGAGGATTACCAGCTCAGTTCTTATTGGAGAAAGCTCATTACTTTTCCAGAATGAAGAGTACGGTTGCTTTTGAGGCCATCTTTGCTCTGCTTGCTTATGGATTGTTCTTATTTCCTAATGTGGACAAGTTTGTCGACATTAACGCTGTCAGGATTTTCATGATTGGAAACCCAATTCCTACATTGTTGGGTGATGCTTATTACTCTGTTCATCTACGGAGTTCTTATCATGGGGGAATGATTATCTGTTGCACGTCTTTGTTGTACCGATGGTTTATCTCTCATATGCCTCAGTCTGATGCTTTTTGGGATGTCAAGAAGGAACCCCGTTGGGCTCCTAAGATCATGGAACTTACTCACTCGGATATTGACTGGTATCATCGAGCTTATCAGGATATATAGATTATTGACAGTTGTTTTAGTTTCCCCAATGTACCTCTTCTTGGTACAAAGGGAGGAATTAACTATAACCCTGTTCTTGCACGGCGACAACTTGGTTATCTGATGAGGGATAAACCGAACAGTATTCATTTGAGTAGTTTCTTTCTGAAGGAAGGAGAAGACCACAGGGAAGCAAGGGAGCAGATTGCAAAGGCCTGGCGTCACATTCATAAGAAGAGTAGGAAGGATTTGGGACATAGGGGTGTTGTTTCTTTGGAGCCATATCTTCAGTGGGTCCGATCGAGATCCACCCAGTTGAAGATGTCGTATACTCGGGAGACACCCATGCCTGATCTATTTGTGAAGACCACTCCTCCTTTGTTAGATGATCTAGAAGAGTTGCAGCTTGCTTTTGTTAGGATGCAACAGGAAAGAGATGCTTGGAAGAACAAGTTCCAGACTTTAGAGAGTTCCTACAGAGCAGACCTAAAGGAGAAAGACGATTTGATCGAGATCCTCGAGAGTCGAGCAGTAGAGTCTATGGAGAGGCAAGGGGATTTATTTTCCCCTAAGCCTCAAATAGGTTCTAATTACTCACTTCCTGCTTCAGATGATTGGATGGAGGTTGCCATCAGACATGTGGAAGAAAGCCAGAGGTTGAGGACTCAGATTGCCAGGATCACAGGAAAACGCCAGCGTACAGATTGATTTCTATCAATTCTTTTTCTCGGGATTTTTAGATTGTATTTTCATTTTGTACTTGGGATCATTGAAACTTGTAATCCATTTTGGAGTTATTATGATAAAAGTTTTTCAGTATTTCAAATGTGTTATTATTTTGATGTTTGCAATATGTCTATAAATCTTAAATCCCTTGAAATATTAAATAACAAAGTAAAAATAATCATATGCATTGCATGTCATGCATCATATTGCACATATTTCTTGCATTTTATTATGCATATCCAAGTGCCTTACCCAGCTTTTTGCTTCGTTCAACAAACTGACTCATCACTACAACACTCGGGCTAATTTCAAAAAGAAGATGGACAACTAGGAACAGGAGAATCGCGAGCTACGCGAAGAAGTTTCTGCTCTGAAGGCTGGCTTGGTCAATTTGACTACTCTGATGGAAGCTCTGGTGGTTGCTCAGAATCAGCCACTGAGTGTTTAACCTCAACCAACAAGGGCAAATGCTGAAGTTCCTACTGTTCTCGTATCTACTACTCCGACTGTTGTTCAAAACCGTATGCCTCAGGGTTATTTATGGGGAATGCCAGATAATTTTGCACCTGAAGGTTTCAATTTGGGCCCCCAAGATGCTCTAGTGGTTCAAAATGTTGTTACTCCAGCACCTCATGTGGTGCATACTATTCCTGTTGCACCTCCTTCGGTGAATTTGGTCCCGTTTATTAATGAAGATGTGTGTCATCCTTTCCCTCCGCCGAGTGAAGACTTGGGTCTTTATGACAGAATGGATGATTTCTAAGAGCAGTTTGATAGAATGCAAAGAGAGATGAATGCTCTAAGGGGAAAAGAGCTATTTGGGTAGAATGTGATTGAGCTGTGTTTGGTCCCGAATGTTAAAGTGTCTGCTAAGTTCAAGGTCCCGGAGTTTGAGAAGTACAAGGGCAACACTTGCCCTCGTGCTCACTTGGTGATGTACGTGAGGAGAATGTCTACCCACACTGATGATCAGCGTCTATTGATTCACTTTTTCCAGGATAGTCTGACCGGCGCAGCGTTGAAATGGTACATGAGTTTAGACAGCGCCAACATCCATACTTTTAATGATTTGGGAGAAGCATTCATTAAACAATACAAGTACAATGTGGACATGGTGCCCGATCGTGACCAGCTTAGGGCCATGGTTCATAAAGACAGGGAATCGTTCAAAGAGTATGCGCAGAGGTAGCGTGAAGTAGCTGCCCAAGTGATTCTTCCCATGGAGGAGAAGGAAATGACTAAAAAAATTCTGAAAACGCTAGGCGCTTTCTACTACGAAAGAATGGTAGCAAGCGCACCAAGTGATTTTAAGGAGATGGCAGGAATGGGTGTCCGCATAGAAGAGGCTGTAAGAGAAGGCCGTTTGACGAAGAGTGAAGGATCTGGAGGTGTGAAGAAGCCATCTTATGGGTTTACCAAAAATAAAGAAGGGGATACCAATGTTGTTACGCAAGAGAGGAGGGTAAACGCTCCTAGAAGGAATTATCAGTGTCACCAGCAAGTTGCCTCATTTACTCCCGTTATGAATGCCGCTCCGACTACCGTTACTTATCAAAGACAGTCTCAGCAAGGGAACCAAGGGAATAATCAGAGAAGGGAGAACTATGACCCCATTCCCATGAGTTATGCAGAGCTACTACCAGCATTGATTCAGAAGAAGTTGGTCCAAATACGACCACCTCCAGCTGTACCATCACCATTGCCTTGGTATTACAAAGCAGACCAGACGTGTGCCTTTCATCAGTGAGCACCAGGGCATAGTGTTGAAAATTGTTATCCTTTGAGGACTGAAGTGCAAAGGTTGGTGAAGTCTGGAATTCTATCTTTCAAAGACATGGGACCTAATGTGAAAGATAATCCTCTACCCAAACACGGTGGAGTGAATGTTGTAAATATGGTGGCCGGTTGTCCAGGTGACTTCCGGATTTTTGACATTAATCTGGTTAGAGGGGATTTGGTGAAGATGCACGCGGACCTCTGTGAATTCAGTTATTATACGCATGACCATGACGGTTGTTCTATTTGCATTACAAACATTCAAGGTTGCGAGAAGATAAAGGTTGATTTACAAGAGATGGTGGATGAGGGTTTAATCCATATTATCAGGCCTAGGGAAGAATAAGAAGAGGAAGTGAATATGGTTTCTGGATGTCCGAGTGAATTCAGAATTTTTGATGTGGAGCATTTGAATGAGGATCTCGTGCAGTTTCATGCTACCTTCTGTCGTACTGTTGGTCAGGTGGAACACCAATATGGATCTTGCGTAGTTTGTTGTCGAGACCCCTAAGGATGTTCTACTGTGAGAGAGGGTGTTCAATTTCTGTTAGACAATGGAACTATCAAGATCACAGGTCATAGGGATGATTATCATGAGATTGATATGGTTGAAGTTTGTTTGATGGAAGAAAAGTCAAAGGAAGAGTATGCCTCTGCGGATGAGTATTTCTCTTCAGACGAAAATTTGTTTGTCGGAAATGACCTTTTGAGGGCTGATTATGTTGAGGAAGGGGTAAACATCATTGTACCTTGTTTTGGTGCACCCGCTCATCTTGAGGTGGAGTACCATAGCAAACCACCTGTTACCCCATTGGTAATTATTCTGCCAGGTCCTGTTCCCTATAAATTAGTTAAGGTTGTGCCTTACAAATACAACGCTACAATCTTAGAAGATGGGGTGGAAATTCCCATCCAGCCAATGCCAGGTGTTGGAAATATAGCTGATAATAGCAGGGTGACCCGTAGCGATCGTGTGTTTGCACCGGTTATTCAAAGAGATGTTGTTGCTGGAAAGAAAATTGCTGAGAACGATGAACCTAAGAAGGCTGCAGGAGAGACTAGTGGAGCCACATTAGAGAAAGAAGTAGATGATATCTTGAAGATAATTAAGATGAGCGATTACAGAATTATAGATCAGCTATTGCAGAATCCTTCAAAGATATCCATCCTAGCTTTATTGATGAATTCCTCCGCTCATAGAGAATCACTGATGAGAGTACTAGACCAAGCTTTTGTAGAGAATGACATGCCGTTAGATCAATTCAGCAGCATAATTGGAAACATTACGTCATGTAACAACTTGAGTTTCTGCGATGATGAGTTACCAGATGAAGGGAGGAATCACAACCTGGCCCTCCACATATCTATGAACTGCAAGAATGACTCGCTATCCAATGTGCTAATTGATAATGGATTTGCGTTGAATGTTATACTGAGAAGTACCCTCATGAAGTTAAAGTATCAGGGAACACCTATGCGCCCGAGTGGCATCATTGTGAAAGCTTTTGATGGGTCGAGGAAATCTGTCATCGGTGAAGTGGATTTGCCCATCCATATAGAACCATATTTTTTCCTGATAACCTTCCAGGTCATGGAAATTATTCCCGCATATAGTTGTTTGCTAGGATGGCCATGGATACACGAAGCAGGGGTTGTCACTTCAACTCTACATCAGAAGCTAAAATTTGTGCGTGAAGGGAAGGTAGTAATCATAAGTGGGAAGCAGGCGTTGTTGATATCCCATCTATCCTCTTTCAGTATTGTAGAAGTGGATGAGGCTGCTGTTGGAACCCAGTTCCAAGCCCTATCCATTGACAACATAAGGAAAAATGAGAATTCTGTGGTTTCGCTGAAGGACGCGCAGCAGGTTATGCGCAATGGTCATAATGCAGTTTGGGGACGACTTGTGGATCCACCCGTGAACAAAAACAGAGCTGGTTTGGGTTTCTCTTCGAGGAATGGAAAAGGCGAAAGTTTGAAGTCAAAGTCTTTTGTGAACAGTTCTCATGATGTTTTCTGTAGTGGAGGCTACCTCCATCCAATTGGTTCTGGAATTAATGTTGTTGAAAAGGATGAAGCAGAGCAGGAAGTACCGAATTATGTGACGCATGGAGTCCGAGTTCAGAACTGGGTCACCATTGATGTTCCTTCTTGCATACATGTTTCAAAGTAATTTGTTTGTTAATCTGTTTCTTTCTTTTGAAAAGCTTTCACTCTGCCCAAGGTGGAAGTATTAATGTTGTAGGGCTTATCTATTTGCTATAACTTTTAAGATCATTAATAAAAGTTGTCTTTGCTTCCAAAATTATGTCTTTTATTTTCTGCTTTTTTCTTGGGAAATGGTAATAAAAAATTTAAAAAAACTTTCAAAATAAATAATAACTGAAAATTAATTTGCATGATCACTTGTTATATGTGTTAGTTTCTAAAAGCAATCATAAATCATATGTGCAGATTAATTAAAAAACCCGTTGAATACAATGACCCTGCACCCTCTCCCAACTTTAATTGTCTTGTGTTTGGGATGAAGAAGAATATTATGATGAGATTCTAGAAGAGGTTTCACGGTTGCTTGAGCACGAGGAAAATACCATTCAGCCATATAAATAGCCTTTGGAAGTGATTAATTTGGGTTTAGAAGAATATCCGAAGGAATTCAAGATTGGAGCATCGTTGCATCTTGATGTAAAGAGAGGGTTGATTGAGCTGTTGAAAGAATATGTGGATATTTTTGCTTGGTCTTATCAAGATATGCCTGGTCTAGATACAGACATTGTCGAGCATCGTTTGCCGTTGAAGCCAGAATGTCTGCCAGTTAAACAAAAGTTGAGAAGAACCCACCCAGATATGGAAGTAAAGATCAAAGAGGAGGTCCTAAAGCAGATTAATGCTGGTTTTCTTGTGACGTCAGTGTATCCTCAATGTATTTCCAATATTGTCCCATTACCAAAAAAAGATGGAAAAGTCCACATGTGCGTAGATTACAGAGATCTAAATAAAGCTATTCCAAAAGATGATTTTCCATTGCCTCACATCGACATGTTAGTGGATAGCATAGCAAAATTCAAAGTATTCTCGTTCATGGATGGATTTTCCGGGTATAATCAAATAAGAATGGCTCCAGAGGACATGGAAAAAACAACGTTTATCACACCCTGGGGAACATTATGTTACAGAGTGATACCCTACGGGTTGAAGAACGCTGGTGCAACGTACCAGAGGGTTATGATAACCTTATTCCATGATCTGATGCACAAAGAAATCGAAGTATATGTTGATGATATGATTTCCAAATCCCAGATTGAAGAAGGGAATATAGAAGATTTGTTGAAGTTGTTTCAGCGTTTGAGGAAGTATCGTCTCCGCTTGAATCCAAATAAATGTACCTTCGGAGTTATATCGGGGAAATTGTTGGGTTTTATTGTTAGCCAGAAAGGAATTGAAGTTGACCCCGACAAAGTCAAAGCAATTCAAGAAATGCCAGCACCAAGAACTGAAAAGCAAGTCAGTGGTTTCCTCGGGGGTTTGAATTATATCTCCAGATTTATTTCCCACATGACTGCAACGTGTGAACAGATCTTTAAGTTGTTAAAGAAAGATCAAGGTTGTGTGTGGACGGATGACTGCCAAAGGGCATTTGAAAGTATTAAAGAGTATCTGTTTGAACCTCCTATCTTGCTCCCTCCCGTAGAAGGAAGACCGTTGATTATGTATCTAACAGTGTTATATAAATCCATGGGTTGTATTCTGGGACAACAGGATGAAACGGGAAAGAAAGAGTTCGCCATTTATCATCTCAGCAAAAATTTCACTAATTGTGAGTCGCGGTATTCTATGCTAGAAAAAACATGTTGTGCTTTGGCCTGGGAGGCAAAGCGTTTGCGGAAGTATACGTTGAATCATACCACTTGGTTGATCACGAAAATGGATCCAATCAAGTATATTTTTGAAAAGCATGCTCTTACCGGGAGAATTGCCCGCTGGCAGATGTTATCTGAATATGATATTGAGTACTGCACTCAAAAAGCTATTAAAAGTAGTGTGTTGGCAGATTACCTTGCTCACCAGCCGGTGGAGGATCATCAGTCTGCAGAGTATGAATTCCCCGATGAGGATGTGATGTTCCTAAAAGTGAAAGATTGTGATGAACCATTGCCTGAGGAGGGCCCCGACCCTGAATCTCGTTGGAGTATGATATTTGATGGAGCTGTGAATGCTTATGGTAAAGGAATTGGTGATGTGATTGTTACTCCTCATGGATCACATATTCCTTTTACCGCAAGGTTAACATTTGATTGCACTAATAATATGGCAGAATATGAAGCTTGCATCATGGGTCTTGAGGAAGCTATTGATCTCAGAATCAAAATTCTAGATGTGTATTGCGATTCAGCTTTGGTAATAAATCAGATTAAAGGAGAATGGGACACTCATCACCCTGGCTTGATCCTTTACAAAGATTATGCTAGAAGATTACTACCCTTCTTCAATAAAGTTGAATTCCATCACATTCCTAGGGATGAAAATCAAATGGCGGATGCTCTGGAAACTTTGGCTTCCATGTACCAAGTAAATACTTGGAATGATATACCCCGAATTACAATTCGAAGACTAGATAGGCCCGCTCTTGTGTTTGCAACAGAATAGGTAGCAGAAGAAAAACCTTGGTATTATGATATCAAGCATTTTCTTCAGACTCAAGAATACCCGATCGGTGCGTCGAGGAAAGATAGAAAGACACTGAGAAGATTGGCAGGTAGTTTCTTCCTCAGTGAAAATGTGTTATACAAGAGAAATTATGACATGGTCTTGCTCAGATGTGTGGATAGACACGAAGCAGACATATTGATGCATGAGATCCATGAAGGTTCATTTGGCACTCATGCTAATGGACATTTGATGGCTAAAAAGATACTAAAGGCAGATTATTATTGGTTGACAATGGAATCTGACTGTTACATATTTGCAAAGAAGTGCCATAAATTCCAGATTTATGCAGATAAGATCCATGTGCCTTCGACACTTCTCAATGTGATTTCCTCCCCATGGCCTTTCTCTATGTGGGGTATTGACATGATTGGGATGATAGAACCCAAAGCTTCGAATGGACACCGTTTCATCTTGGTAGCAATTGACTACTTTACCAAATGGGTAGAAGTTGCGTCATATGCCAATGTTACCAAACAGGTGGTTGTGCGTTTCATCAAAAACAATCTTATATGCCGGTATGATGTGCCGAGCAGAATCATCACTAATAATGGCTCGAATTTGAACAACAAGATGATGACAGAACTGTGCGAAGAATTCAAGATTGTTCATCACAATTCATCTCCATATAAGCCAAAGATGAATGGGGTTGTTGAAGCTTCTAATAAGAATATCAAGAGAATTATCCAGAAAATGGTTGTCACTTATGAAATGCTCCCTTTTGCTCTGCATGGATATCGAACATTTGTTCGCACTTCAACAGGAGCAACCCTGTTCTCCCTAGTGTATGGAATGGAATTTGTACTCCCTGTTGAGGTAGAGATTCCCGCGTTGCGTGTGATAATGGAAGCCAAGTTGACAGAGGTTGAATGGGTCCAGAACAGGTTTGACCAATTGAGTTTGATTGAAGAGAAGAGGATAACAGCTTTATGTCATGGGCAGTTATATCAGAAAAGAATGAAGAAAGCATTTGATAAAAAGGTCAAACCTCGTGAATTCAGAGAAGGAGACCTTGTACTCAGGAAGATCATGTCTTTCAACACTGATTCTAGGGGCAAGTGGACTCCCAATTTTGAAGGCTCGTACGTTGTCAAGAAAGCCTTCTCTGGTGGTGTATTAATTCTTAAAACCATGGATGGCGAGGAGTTCCCACGACCCATGAATGTTGACGTAGTCAAGAAATACTTCGCCTAAAGAAATAAAAGAACGGATCGCTAAGTTGAAAACATGAAAGGGCGGCTTAGGAAAAAAGGAGCGTCTCGGTAGGCCGAAAACCCGAAAAGGCGGTCTAGGCAAAAATTAGAGACATAAACAGAATAAATTTCCCGCTAAGTTAAAAACCAGCAAGGGCAGCTTAGGAAAAAGTTAGGGATTTTTCTTGGCAACTAACTACGTCAGACAAGACTTGATTGTTGACGCAACAATCTTCTCGGGTCCTCACCATACTTCAACAAAAGCTGCTACTCAGGATTTCAAAAGTTGTTAGGGGGGACAGTGGTCATTGTATCTCAATGTATCTTTTCCATTATGTATTACCATTTCCAAAACTTTGTAATCATCCGTAGAGTCTCGCCATTCGCAGACTACCATTCTATTAATGAAATTTGAGCTTTTACCCAATTCTTTGTGTTCTTATTTTTATTTAGCTTGCAAAGACTTCATATATTACTGATAATAACTGTTAAAGCAAAAAGATTAAAAAAGTGAAATTAACTTTTCAAAAAAAATAGATATTTACAATTCAATTTACTTTGGGATTTGTGATGAAACAATGATAACAAGAATGGCGATCCCAAGAATGAACAAACTCCAGTTGTTTTAAGAAGATTTACTCCCTTCATGAAGGTTTCCTCACGTCATTTTGTTGTTTTGTGCATAATCTTTGTGTGTTTCTCAGATAGTTAAAGACGATATCCATGGGTGCAAGGTACAGTATTGGGTTCATGATCCCCACTATCCCCAGTCATGTCTTGATTCGCTTTTGACTTTGGGTTCGCATGGTCAGAAGCCTCCGTCCCAGATTCCCCAGTGAAGTCTTCCATCATATGATGAAAGGTTTTATTCCCTTGGTGCGCTGAGATGTCGCTCTTTTTATAGTGTTGGCACTAGTGTTGACTTCTTGATTTCCCGGGAAGGTTATCCCAGGGAATCCCTTATTGGAATGAGTGTTCATGATGAAAATTTTCAATCCGCAGTTTTTTCTCCAGGGAGGTAGGCTTGAATCCCCCAGTGAGGTTTAGTTGTGTCAGCATCCGTCTGTTTATTTGAGGCTGGTCTCGCAATCTCCAGTAGGCATGTTGCTTTCGGAAAACTGCTTCTCTGATGAAACCGAAAGAAGGATGTTCTATCCCAGTATCTGGTTGATTTGGATACATCTGGATTATGTTTCTCCTCAATAAAGTTAAGGCAAGCAATGGGTTTGGTTTCTGCAGTTGCTTTTACCTTTCTTGGATTGATCTTTCTGGTTGAAGTTTAGCCCAATGTTGTTACCTGAGGCGGTTTTGTTTATACTAATTATGTATCCTTTTACCAGCATATGCACGATAGCACTCATACATTCATACATACATCATGCATGACTAAAGACCATTGTTCATTAACATTGTGTTCTGACCATCCTGCGACGCCCTTTGCTTAGTTGAATTTGGGTTTCCCTCTTGAGTTTATTTTTCAAAGGATGTATCTTCATTGGCCATCTTGCTCCAGTGTATTTCTGAATTGGATTTGTGGTTGCATGACAATATCATTTATTTTGGATTTCTGAGAACTTGGAGTTTTGGTTTATGCATTTATTTTGCACGGGAAGACTTTATCTCCTCAGTAGGAATATCGTGGCATTTCCCCGGGAAGTCATATTTCTATCCCCAGAAAGTCATTTCTCTTTGCAATTTCCCTTGACAATGAGTGGAAGTCTCTTTATTTGAGACAGCTTACATATTACCCTTTCTAGGCAGAGTGTCTTGGTTAAAGAAGAAGTTGAGACCCGTTCTAGGAAAAACACCAGAATCTTGGGGAAACTCGATTATGCTTTCTCTTTCTACCTTCTGTGAACGTTAGTAATACATCGGCAGTGAACGTCGGTGTTTGTTATCTTTTTGCTATCTTCAGTGAATGTTGATAGTTCATCATCAGTGAATGGCGATGATATGATATACTTTCTCTTTCTACCTTCAGTGAACGTTGGTAGTACATCGGCAGTGAATGTTGGTGTTCCTTATCTTTTTGCTATCTTCAGTGAACGTTGATAGTTCATCGTCAGTGAACGGCGGTGGTATGATATATTATCTCTTTCTACCTTCAGTGAACGTTGGTAGTACATCGGCAGTGAACATCGGTGTTTGTTATCTTTTTGCTATCATCAGTGAACGTTGATAGTTCATCGTTAGTGAACGGCGGTGGTATGATATATTTTCTCTTTCTACCTTCAGTGAATGTTGGTAGTACATCGGCAGTGAACGTCAGTATTTGTTATCTTTTTGCTATCTTCGGTGAACATTGATATTTCATCGTCAATGAACGGCGGTGGTATGATATATTTTCTCTTTCTACCTTCAGTGAATGTTGGTAGTACATCGGCAGTGAACATTGGTGTTTATTATCTTTATGCTATCATCAGTGAACGTTGATAGTTCATCGTCAGTGAACGGCGGTGGTATGATATATTTTCTCTTTCTACCTTCAGTGAACGTTGGTAGTACATCGGCAGTGAACGTCAGTGTTTGTTATCTTTTTGCTATCATCAGTGAATGTTGATAGTTCCTCATCAGTGAACGGCGGTGGTATGATATATTTTCTCTTTCTACCTTCAGTGAATGTTGGTAGTACATCGGCAGTGAACGTCGGTGTTTGTTATCTTTTTGCTATCTTTAGTGAACGTTGATAGTTCATCGTCAGTGAACGGCGATGGTATGATATATTCTCTCTTTCTACCTTCAGTGAACGTTGGTAGTACATCGGTAGTGAACGTTGGTGTTTGTTATCTTTTTGCTATCTTCAGTGAGCGTTGATAGTTCATCGTCAGTGAACGGCGGTGATATGATATGTATTCTCTCTTTCTACCTTCAGTAAACGTTGGTAGACATCGGCAGTGAACGTCGATGCTTGTTATCTTCCTCTCTTATTATGTTTTGGTGGTTCACCAATGATTTATTTTCCTGGTGGGGTTGCTCCTTTGTTTCTTTATTTTTGTTGCATCCCCAATGTTACTTTGCATCTCTTTGGTTCCATTCATATGGATTCATATGCATAAGCATTTGCATGGCATATTAGGGCCAAAAATAGGGTTTGTTTTATATTTAAGTACCTTCGATCACGTCGTCACGAAGATTTTTAACCTTCGTATCTCCGGATAGAAGAAACTTAAATAAGGGCAGTTGTTGTACCCCAATTTTTGCCCCTAAGATTTCTGCATCATACCATATTGTTTCAATAACAACAAAATCACATTAGAGTTTTGGTTCTTCTCCCTATCTTTAGCCTTGCTCTTTTGAGAAATTACCAAGCACCTTGATTTGTTTTCTTTTGTGATCATGGATATTTTGCTTTGATTTTCTCTCTAATTAACAAAATGCAATATTGGTTTGTCTTACTTGTTAAGAATGTAGGTAAAGGCAATGACGAGGAACTTGTTATAATAATAAGTTTGTTTGTTTCCTCCCCATACAACAACTCCCCGCGGCGCACTCTTTCCTTAGGGTTTTCCAAACTTCCCTTGTTTCTTTCTTCTATCCGGGTCGGCCCATTGGGCCTAGTGGTCCATTGTCTTAATCTTTTCTCCTTTTGTATTAATAGTTTACTAATAGTAAACGAATAGTAATTTAGTCCAGCTGGCAAAACACATTATCCATTACCTTCAAAAAACCGAGCTCGATCTTTGCTGGGGCTTTTTGTAAATAATTTTATTAATTAACCTTTTCTTTAGTCTTAAATTGTTTGTTTAATTTATTCATAATAAAAAATACCAAAAGACAAAGTATAGACAAATGATCTAATTTCTTTAATGAATTATTTTCTTTAATAGAATAGATTCTTTATTTTCATCCCAAATTTTTCACAAACAAAAATATCAAGAATTTTATTTCCATACTTTGTTAATTAATTTTTACTTCATAGATTGTTGTAGTTTTAATTAATTGTTTGATTCGATTTTGTTGTATTGAGTTTCTATTTGGACTTTTAATCTCATTGATCCATCCCCATTTGTAAATTTGTACCCCCATTCCTGAAAGCTCTGTAATAGCGTAGAATTTATATTTCCATAATTTACTGTTTTCCTTATATTGTATAGTAATTAGGTGTGTACGGAAAGACATAAA
The DNA here is from genome assembly GCA_948472305.1 of Vicia faba. Taxonomy (NCBI): domain Eukaryota; kingdom Viridiplantae; phylum Streptophyta; class Magnoliopsida; order Fabales; family Fabaceae; genus Vicia; species Vicia faba. Next base: position 1,515,994,972 of record OX451741.1, on the reverse strand, counting down.
ATTAACCACTAGATAACCTAATCAAAGACAAATTAACTTGAATCAAACACACTTTTCATACGCGCACCTCTAGGGTAACCTTGCTTGTTGCCTCGGAAAAACAGTCACGTCCCTCGAATATGGGACTCTTTAGCAAAGACCCTTCGATAAAAAAGATCGTAGTCCCTCGATGTCCCTCGATGTTGCCTTCGGTAAACGATCTAGTCCCTTAAAAAAATTTCTAAAGCATATCATAAGTTGCCTTCTATGACTGTACGATTGACCCGCGCCTGTCCCTTCACATCCAATGATGGGGCTTCTTACCAAATCAATGGTAAGATAGAAACATCTAAAGGAGAAGGAAAATAACATAGACCTTTTGAGTAGGTAGGATGCTCTTAGTTGCTCTCTTGCTCACAACAAAAACATTTTTGTACACCAACACTTTCCTTTGAAACATTTTCAAAAGTTAAAACACTTTGTACGCATTCTTATAGAAATGAGAATCATCACAAAGACACTTTTCAAAATCACTTTCAAAAACACATTCCACAAACACCTCTTTGAACTATTTTTCAAAAACCAACACTTTGTACGCATTCTTATAGAAACGAGAATCATTACAAAGACGTTTTTCAAAATACTTTCAAACTCACAACACAAGCACACTTTCAAACAAAAGCAAGTGATCTAGCAAGCAACTAAGATCCCGTAGATAACTACGGATGGAAAGGGTGCTAATGCCTTCCCTTTTCATAACCTACCCCCCGAACTCAAGAAATAATATCGAAAGGTATTTCCTGTTCTTTTCAGCCTTTCCTTATTAGGTAAAAGAAAAGTCAGTGGCGACTCTTGCTATCTGCAACAATTGCGATTAAACGCAAACACCCAAGTCAGTTCTCCCACCGTGTTACAGAACTGGAGACTCTGCTGGGGAATACTTAAAAGTGGTGTTACCTTAGGGATAGATCACCTTTACTTGCTTTTCATTGTTTGACTTGCTTGCTTTACATTATGGTTCCTTGTTTGAGCTTGTTTTTATCCTCTACCCGGATCTGGGGCACCTTTTAGGTAAGTAGCAATAGATTGTGGAAACTGTATGGGGTATACTGACATGGTTGAAGCAATGGCTACATTAGTGTGATACGTTTGTTGGTACCGGTAGCCCTTGAGTAGTCAAGGAGAATACGGGGCCGCTGTATGGTGTCATGAAGCACTAACTGACCTTAGAACCTTAATTGAACAACTTGGACATTAAGAAGTAGTGAGATAGTCGACTTTGGTGCAGTCTGAAGTTGGTTGACACTCGATTCTACGCTCATTGAGATCGTACTTTTGGGATATTTTGGTCGCCATTAAAGAGGCTTGCGCTGAAACAATGCCTGGTGAAGAAATATCAGTGATATTGAGATCCCCTAGAACTCGGTTACTATTACTAGGACAGGTTGAGCCAAATAAACTTCAAGAGGGTACTTACCTACAAACTTCATGCAAGCCTAAACCTAAGGACTTGTCTGCTTTGTGTATATGATTATTTGTATATAACAACTTGATTGCTTTGCATACTTATACATAACATCATGACATCATACCATAGCATTTTCAATAACCATTTCAAGGATCTCAAGGGTCTGTGATGCAGGGGCACGTTGAACCGAACGTCTATCAAGGGGAAAGAGGATTTATTTCCTCTAACCAAATATCGTCAAAGACCAGAGCACGATAACTTGAGTCAAGGGATATTGTTAAAACATAGTTTGATTCTACAACCCTTAATTAGAGTTTTGATGATAAAAAACACAAAGAACAAATATGCACTCTAAATTTGTGTTGTTTTGTATGCAGAAGTTCTGACTGAAACAGCATCAGAAGTTAAGCCACATAAGCTTTCAAGCTGAGCTAATCAGAATGTTCTGAAGAATGATGATCAGAATCTACGTTAAAGTAAAAGATACTCTGACTCTGAGTAGAAGTCTAATATGCCAACAGATCCTCACATCTCGGAGTCATCAAAGTTCTGAAGTAAAAGCAGCATGCAATATCCTATAGTTCTGAAGCGTTACTTTTCAATTAAGACGGTATCATATGCAACGGCTTCATTCAGACAAGAATCTTCTCAACATGGAAAGTGCATTGAGTGTCCATTATCACGATTTATTTTGGACAAGATTTCCACGCCTATATAAACAAGCTTAAAGGACAAATCGTTTACGATTTTCACCTGCAACAACTCATACATCTAAAATGCTGCAAATATTCATATTCTCTTATACTCTCAAATTGTGTAATACATCACAGTAGTGATACCGTTTTTGTAACGAAAAACAAAAATACACAGTGAATCATTTTCTTTTGATTAAGCTATTTTCCTTGAGATAAATTGGGTTATGGTTGTACTCAAGAAGACTTTGGCAGTTGTCAAAGTAGACTTGTAATCAGGTTTGATTAGTGAATTAAGTCCTTGTTGGAGAGAGGCGAAATCACCTTGGCGGGTGGACTGGAGTAGTTTGAGATCAAACGAACCAGGATAAAAATATCGTGTCTACTGCTTTTTATTTTAAGTTTCAATTCAACCCCCCCCCCCCCCCTTCTTGTGTTTTTCACTTCTTTAATTGGCATCAGAGCGCCTGGTTCTGAGTTCATACACTTAACCGTGTCAGTACAAGATCCAAGCTTTAGAAAAACATTATGGTAGGACCAAGCCAAAACATAATTAATGACTATCATGATGACAAGGACAGAATTAGCGGCAAACCTCCAGTCTTTGATGGAGAAAATTTTGACTACTGGAAAGACAGAATTGAGAGCTTCTTTCTGGCCCATGATGCTGATCTATGGGACATGGTAATTGATGAATACACACATCCAATGGATGAAAGTGGTCAAAAGATAGATAGAAAAAGAATGTCTAGCCAGCAAAAGCGTGATTTAAGAAACCAATCCAAATCCAAAACAAAATCAACCAGAACTTGCAAAGGTTCTCTCTGATATTGAACTGTTTGATCAAGACTTTTCCTCACCAATCCCAGAAAATCCAAATACTCAATTTCAAAAACCAGAAAATCCACAACCACAATCTCCTCAACCAGAACATCAAAACCTCAACTCACCCCAACCAGAAAATGAAAACCCTCTCACTCCTCAATCTGAAAATCCATCTTCTGAAACACCTGAACCAGAAATTCAACATGCTACCGCAAACCAATTAGAAGACTCCCTTTCAGACTCTGATACCACTACCCTAATTCCTTGGATAACGGAACCTCTTACAGTTCGTTTACCTCTCTCCATTCATGATATTCCAGAAATACCTTCACCATATGAATCCACACCACCAAACACTCCTCACTCACCAATCTTGATTTCTAATTCTTCTACTCCCTCACCAATCAACCGTCCAGCTGACCACCTCAGAACTGTCATTGATCTAGAAGCGCTGGACCATATAGCTTCCACCTCAAACAAAATTTCCATCCCCAAACCCAAACCAACCTTAACCAAATCAGATGTTGGTAAGAACTTGTTGATTTTTGAAACAGAAATACAAGAATGGGTTACCTCTTTGAAGCAAGCAAGTCAAGAGAATTTTAATCCTGCTGCTTCTGATTCTCTGTGGGATAGATTCAGAAAATGGTTCAACTCTGAATCCCAGAAGCTGAAAGAACTGAGCTATGAGATGGCTCAGTAGAACTTCAGTGATCAGATGAAAGCCTTCAAAGATCAAGTTCTAGGCCAATGGGACAAGAAAGAAATTCTTCTGCTGGAAAATGCTCCTTGGAAAGAGCACCAACCTTCAGAAACCACTGAACCAGATTCTGATAGTCACCCTCTGACTACTGCTCCAGAAAAGGAAATTGCAACAGAAGAAGTTGTTCAATCAGAAGAGGCTGCAGAGTGTTCTGAACAACATGCAACCCCTGAAGATACACCAGCTTCGTCTCTAGTCATGCAAACTATGGAAGATTTGAAGAAGGAGAATGCTCTAATCCACGCCAAGTTGGATAAGCAAGAAGGCACAAACAAAGATATCAGGGATATATTGGACAAATAAGAAGATACAACAAAAGAAATCAAAGACATTCTGGGAAAGCAGGAAGAATCAAGCACTCAGATTAAGAGCTTGCTGGAAACGTTGTTCACACGACTTTCCCCTCCTTCTTAGATTTTCTTTAACTTGTTTTCTGTATTCTTCATCTTATCCTCTTTGTTTCTGAAAAATGTCATTGCATTCTGTTTTCAATATAAATCATCTTTTTTACTCTGATTATATTGATTTTTGAAAGCTTGACAAAAAGGGGGAGAACGTAAGATATTTTCAATAACAGTATACCGGGACAAAGTATTAAACATTCTGAATATCTTAACTTCTATGTTTTCTGAAAGCTTGAACAGAACATATTCTAATAAAGACAGAAGGAGATCCATCAAAAGCTGTGACGAGAAGGAACTTCAGGGAAGTAACTCATCTCTATCTGAGTAATCAACTCATGGGGAGATTCTCTTAAGCTTTTTGTTCTATATTTTTTATTGAAAATCCTAGTTTTTGTCATCATCAAAAAGGGGGAGATTGTTAGAACATAGTTTGATTCTACAACCCTTAATTAGAGTTTTGATGATAACAAACACAAAGAACAACTATGCACTCTAAATTTGTGTTGTTTTGTATGCAGAAGTTCTGACTGAAACATCATCAGAAGTTAAGCCATAGAAGCTTTCAAGCTGAGCTAATCAGAATGTTCTGAAGAATGATGATCAGAATCTACGTTAAAGTAAAAGATACTCTGACTCTAAGCAGAAGTCTAATATGCCAACAGATCCTCACATCTCTGAGTCATCAAAGTTATGAAGTAAATCCAGCATGCAAGATCCTATTGTTCTGAAGCGTTACTTTTCAATTAAGACAATATCATATGCAACGGCTTCATTCAGACAAGAATCTTCTCAATATGGAAAGTGCATTGAGTGTCCATTATCACGATTTATTTTGGACAAGATTTCCACACCTATATAAACAAGCTTAAAGGACAAATCGTTTACGATTTTCACCTGCAACAACTCATACATCTAAAATGCTGCAAATATTCATATTCTCTTATACTCTCTATTTGTGTAATACATCAAAGTAGTGATACAGTTTTTGTAACGAAAAACAACAGTACACAGTGAATCATTTTCTTTTGATTAAGTTATTTTCCTTGAGATAAATCGGGTTTTGGTTGTACTCAAGAAGACTTTGGCACTTGTCAAAGTATACTTGTAATCAGGTTTGATTAGTGAATTAAGTCCTCGTTGGAGAGAGGAGAAATCACCTTGGCGGGTGGACTGAAGTAGTTTGAGATCAAACGAACTAGGATAAAAATATTGTGTCTACTGCTTTTGATTTTAAGTTTCAATTCACCCCCCCCCCCCCCCCCTTCTTGTTTTTTCACTTCTTCATCTATGACCCACTCGGCACGGTGAGCTTGATTCTTGTGGAAGGACATCCATAGATGCGAAGTTCTCCAATCAAAGTTGTGATCAAAGTTCAATTTCTAACAGCTTCTTGTGTTTACCCCGCGAGATCCTTGAAAATATTGCATCCACATATCATGCATGTCATAATAGGTTTTCCCCCATACAGGTTTTCTCATCAGCTTACTGTTTATTTTAGTAGAGATGGCTCTAGAGCAAACAGTGAAGGATCTTCAAGCATAAAATGCTCAATTCCAACAAATGTTCCTGGATTTGGCTAAAGGGAAAGAGGACATGAAGACTCTCCTTCTCAAAGACAAGAAGAAAAAGACAAAGAAAATAGTGGGTGTCGTGAACGTGGGAAGGAGACTTAGAGGACCAGCAAGGCGAGCTCTAGAATTTGCAACTTCGTCAACTGAGGGGGACAATCAGGAGGAGAAGATAAAAGAAGGGGACCATAGTCTGGGTTCTGATGAAGAAGAGGCTAATTACGCTAAAAAAACAGTATCCTCCTGCAGACGACAAATACAAACAACTGGAGGATCGTCTCAATGGCATGGAAATTCATAGAGTACTTGGTCTAGATTTTGAAGGATTGGGTTTAGTTTCTGGAGTGGTCATCCCACTGAAATTCAAGATCCATGCTTTTGCCAAGTATGATGGGGTCTCTTGTCCTAAGATGCATGTGAGATCTTATGTCCGTAAAATTCAACCACACACCACTGATCAGAAGCTATGGGTCCATTTTTTCCAAGAGAGTCTAGCTAGGACTCAACTTGAATGGTTGTATCAACTGGAAGGTTCTCGCATCCACACCTGGGAGGATTTAGCTGTTGCTTTCTACAAGCAGTGCCAATACAACGCTGATCTTGCACAAACTCGTGTGCAGTTGATGAATATGACCATGGGTTCCAACGAGGGCTTCAAAGAATACGCCCAAAAATGGAGAGACCTAGCTGGCCAAGTGCAGCCACCCTTAACTGACAGGGAGCTAATTGATATCTTTATGGGAACTTTGACAGCCCGTTTTTCAACCATCTGATCGGAAGCTCTTCAGTTGGGTTCACCGAACTAATATTGACTGGAGAAAGAGTAGAAGTTGGCATCAAGAGTGGTAAGATCCAAAGGGGTGCATCTTCAAGTGCAGGGAAGCATCCTTTAAATGGGAAGAAAGAGTCTGATGTTGTGTACGGCCAAAAGGGTCATAACCAGAGTAACCACGACCAATACGTGGGGGCAATCCTGATCTCTAATCCTGCATTAGTGCAACAATATCAACATGGGAATCAGCGTAAAGAGGTCGCGACTAAAATACAATTCACAAAAATCAACATGTCACTGGCTCAAGCGTTACAGCACATGTTGAAGGCATAGCTGATCACGTTAAAGGCTCCTCTCCGGAATCCCAATACTTTTGCTCCTAGTTATCATCCCAATGAAAGGTGTGCATACCATTTCGACAGTCCTGGACACGATACGAATAGTTGTTGGGCTCTGAAGAACAAAATTCAAGACATGATTAATGCCAAGGAGATTGAATTCGACCCTCCAGAAACTCTCAACATGGTCACTACTCCCATGCCAAATTATTGAGCATCCAATTCATTCTGAATTTTCATTTGTAATTTCTCCGTTTGTTTAAACACTTATTCGTATGTAAGACTTTGGTTACTTTCATTAATTCATTTCATTTGTTTTATCTTGAATTAATCCATTTGTCTTCACTATATTTAAATTGTGTTTTTATTCCCTGTTTTTTGTGATATTCAACTCTCGTTAAAAGTTGCAAGCCTTTAGAAGGAGGATGACGAAACTAATACCATAATCTCATACAGTATTATTTTGGAAAGACCTTGATGATTATGTACAGGCATTCTTTCAATACCTAAACACTGGAGTAATAAGGAAGATGATCCCTAGTCAACCCCTTTGAGCCAAATAAGTAGGAGTTTCCTTTTTCACACAAATTGAAACCTTTAACCAAAACTTGGGACAGGGTAGTTTCTCAGTTATTTCAAATGCGCGTTCAGTCGCAAGTTTTCACTTCGTACACAACAAATGACATCAAGAATCAAAAGACGGATATGGTCCCCTATCAAATAGGCAGTCATTATTTGTCAAAAGAAAATCCCACTAGGTCAAAACCTATGAAGGAGACTTAAGAAAAACTGGGGTATCCCGCTGACTGTAGTCTCAAAAACAAGAAAAAATAGTCAGGAAAAAATCGGGGATAGTAAATAAAAAAAGAAGAGGTCACTACAAATCCTCGACAACATGAAAAATGTTTCAAAAATAACTGCCTTCTCAAATAAACGTCCAAGTATTTGAACCATCATTCCAGACTCAATCGAAATTCAGACGCACAATTAACTGAGTTTAGGACTGGAGAACATCATGGAGAACGGGTTGCGTATAAATACACTTTGAGCCTTATCCTTTGTTTCTTAAACTGTGAACCAAGCCACGCTACAACCCTTCAAAATTCCTAATTGAAGCATGAGTTAGTTCGAAAGCATACTGTTACAAAAGGTATCCTGACTCCTGTAAGGCTTACTGTAAATCCTGAGTTGAATTCATATTCTTACAAAATTCTTTTATATGCTAAAACGCATTTTCAAAACTCCAAGACAAACATAAACTTTGCATTGTTTGAATACCGTTGTTTGCATATGGTTTTTTGTTTGACAAGTAGAGAAATTCGTACGGCGAATATCCAGTGAACGAAAACTCTCTCAATAAACAGAATCACTTCAAATGGAAAGACGCTTCAAAATGACAAATCTCTCATAATCAAGGGGCACAATATGACCATTATCCAACATATTTGGGGCAGTCAAGTCAAGATTCAAAGAATCTCTCAAAGAAATGTTAAATAATCAGGGGAAAATCTCCATCCGAATCACTCAAGGGGAAATGTTACGTTGATCATGGGCTTGAACAAAATCCACTATGAAGACTCTCGGTACTACCAAATTGTTTGTCTGTGCCAGTAGTATCAGATGGTGTCAGTATCATCCCTTCATGACAATTCTTAGAAGATTCTGAGGCATTACCAAAGATCTTGGATACCACCAAATTGTTTGTTTGTGCCAGTAATATTAGATGGTGTCAGTATCAGGTCTTCGGTTTCTTCCATAACAGTCTTAGAAAAGATCCCTAGGAAGTTCAAGGCTACCAGAAATGTGTTCAAAATCTCAAACGTTGAGGTGAACTAGATTAACTCTAGGGGCAAACAGGCTCCCACATATAAAGGGTCATGTGCAACCAAGCAAATATTTTATGGAAATACTACAACACTTACTACTATGGACAGTGACAAATACCCACAAAGTACCCTTCATAAGGTGATCCCGGGTGAAATCGTCAGAGTCACAAGGCTATCCCCGACAAGTGCAGAAGCATGTTTAAACAAAAGTGGGGCATCCTCCAGCCGATGACATAGTCAAAATCACTAGCGAATAGAGGAGTTTTGATCTTCTCCCAACGAACGCACATATCACACTAGTTCCCAAACAGAGGGATATTGCCAACATTTTACCATCTTCTTAGATACAGTTCAGACACAATTTATATGCAGATTCATTCTGATACTCATTCCAGATTCTCTTGCAGATACAGTACGAATACGATCCATACAAAGATCAATTTTGATACTTATTCAAATGCATCTTCTTAGATACAATTCAGACACAATCTATATGCATATTTATTCTGATACTCATTCTAGATTCTCTTGCAGATACAGTACGGATACGATCCAGACAAAGATCAATTATGATACTTATTCAAATGCATCTTCTTAGATATAGTTTAGACACAATCTACATGCAGATTCATTCTGATACTCATTTCAGATTCTCTTACAGATACAGTACGGACACGATCCAAACAAAGATCCATTATGATACGTATTCAAAAGCCTCTTCTAGATACAATGCAAATACAATCTAAATACATATTTATTCTGACATTTATTCCAGACTCTCCTCAGATACAGTTCAAATACAATCTAGATATAGATGTCATTGTGATACTCGTTCAATATCTCCTCAGATACAATCAAGGCTTGGAATTATTCTGACATTCCCTAGCTGAGCTGGTCTTAACTGAGTTGAAAAACTTGTGGAGTTTTTGTCTAAAGAATTTATCTCCTCTACAGATTGTCAATTATTCTCTTCAAGAGGGTTTATTTCCCCCAACAAAATGAAAATTCCCTAGCTTGATTTCTGAAACTATTACAAATCAATGGACGAAACCCCTTAACCCCGGTAACCCCCGGTAAAGCCATTTCAATCCCCAAAGGAATCGTTGGTATCCCCGAAGTTTTCGTGAAGCCTGGAATCCGACTAGATATTAGTTAACCTCAAGATCAAATTGTTGAAACCTAGACCCGACCAGATAACTGTTCGAGTTACTACAAAGCCTAGATTCCGACCAGATAACAGTTAACTTCTATATCCCCAACAAGTTGCTGCCAAGCCTGGATTTCTACCAGATAACAACTAACTTTTAATTCCCCAATAGAGTAATGGACAACTAAAAATCTTGAACTCTTTCCCCCCAAGAAGAAATCAACACTCTCCACAGAGTTTCGCTCAAAGCAAAGTCAATGTTCCCCAGCGGAGTTTTCCTCAAACAACAAAATAGGAATTCCCAGCGGAAACATTCTAAACAAAGTTTGAAGATACACATACTCTTCAACAGCGGTTTGGGAATTCGGCTTCCCAAAGCTCCCCAGTATTTGTTAGTGATTTATTTTCCAAGACAAAGATATGCTTCAACAACATTTCACATTTCATACATCATATCATATGCATACGAAATGCATATAGCATTCTCAATCATTCTGAGAGCATAATTAAGCAATACATTACATACATCATGCCATTACACGAAACTAACTTTATCTTTTCAGGCCGGTTCCCGAACATGTAGATCTCATCAACAGTCTATCATATGTCAGATACGATCAGCCAAAGATTCTCTTCTAGGTACAATGCAGATACGATCTAGAGATGGATGACATTCTGATTCTTATTCCAAATTCTCTTTTATATACAGTCCAGATATGATCCAGAGACGGATGTCATTCTGACACTTATTCCATATTTTCTTCTAAGATACAGTTCAGATACGATCCAGAGACGGGTGTCATTCTAACACTTATTCAAGATTTTCTCCTCAATACAATTCAGATACGATCCAGATGCAGATGTCATTCTGACAATCATTCAGCATATTTGTCAAATACAGTTCAGATATGATCCAGGTGCGGATGTCATTCTGACACTCATTCAGTACATCTTACAGATATGAGTCAAATATGATCCAGTTATGGGTAATATTCTAATACTCGTTCCACTACATCTTCTGACTTAGATTAAATTGACCGAAGATTTACCCTGATACTTCTTCTAATCTCCATCTACAATCACTTACGGATGGCATCTATAAGCCCATCTCTGACGATTCTCAACCACTTTTGGATGGCATCTATAAGCCCATCTCCGAAAATATTATGTCGCTCTTCAAATGGCATTTGTAAGCCCATTCCCGATACAATAAATCCAAGGCATTACTTTGTGCATCAGCGAGTGAAAATTTCTGGGCACTCTAGTGTTCAATCATCTTCCACTTTCAAGCTATGAACGGAAAACATGCCAATCTCACTTTTCAAGTTTAAGAAGATTGAACAGGGGCAGCTATTGTACCCCAAAATTTTCCCTCCCATTTTTCATTCAAGATGCTATCCTAGGGTTTCTCAAATACTCAAAATGGCTTAGGGTTTGATCAGACAGATTCTCTTCCTAGGCATTGAGTCAATAACTAGGGTTTGGTATTTCTAGAATAAAATTGAGTCTTCAAGGTTTTAAATGGTCTTCATGGTTCTTCATGTATTCTCAAAGATGTTTGCGCCAAGTTTCAAACCTCGCATTGCAAATTTGCTCAGTCGATAGTTCAGATGACTGAAAATCAACTGCATCGATCAAAAGTCAACCTTTTCAAGATCAAATTCAAACAGTTGTAACTTCTTTATTATTCGATATTTTTGAGTGATTCTTTTTGCGTATGACTATCCTTGACGTCATATCTAACTTCTCTTTACAAGTCAAGAGTCGATTACGTGCGAAAGATTATTAGAAATTTGAATGCTTTAAAGAAATGTCATCTACAAATTTCCTTAAAGATCATAGTCAAATTATGCTTTGAATGCTATGGAATTTATTGAAAAATTATGGGTCATGTTTTTGATTTGGAAAAATTCTCAACTTCTAATTTCCATTCATATCATGACGGGATTTTTCAAAGCGCCGTTTGATCATGTGAGTTGAAGTACAAGTGCAAAAGTGCGAGATTACTTGAATTTGAATCAAGAACGGGTTCGATGTTGTGAAATTTTCTTTCTAGTACCCAATGCCATAAAATCAAATATCGAAGTTCGTCAATTAAATTGCAATATCGATTCAAGAAGATTTATGAATTTGGGAATTTTGAGCAAAATGCACCCTAATTTCTTGAGGATTATTTCAAGATTTGAAAGAACAAAGTGCAAGATTTTTTTTTTACTTGCATCACAATTCACGATTCAAATATCATTCAAGTTTCAATTCTAATTCAAAGAATTCAAATGGAGGGAAATTTTCTTTGTTTGAATAAAGGTTAACTTTTTCTTACAACACTTTGAATTTGGAAAGGGAATCATGAAGTATATCACTCATGCTACAAGAATCAATTCATAAATTCTCAATACATCTTCTCTTTAACTTACAAGAATATTTCAAGATCCATAAAGTATGAGACTTTAAGCATTACCTTCAAGGAAATATGAATGTGCTTTAATTCAAATAATAAGGTTATGATTGAATTGGATTCAAGAATTACAACTTGTATCAATGGAATATTTGGAGTTTTCCTAAAGATTACAAAAAGAAAAACCTAAATCCTAAAGCTACCAAGATCCAGAACTTTGCTTCATGCCAAGCTATTGTCCCCTTGTGCTACTATTGTCCTGCACATTGCAGTCCAAAAATCAGCCTTATACCAGCTGCCAAAAACCTGCATAAACCAGTCCCTAATCAGTCCAAAACAAGTTGCACAATAGCTCTATCAAACCTGCACAAATAATCCAAAAACATGCTTCCAACTGTTACAATTCTGCACAAAAATTGCCCAAAAAAAATATGCATCAAAACCTGTCCATAAACAGCCGAATATTACACAAAATGTAGCAAAACAAAACTGCAGCCAAAAAGCAATGAAACAGTGCCTAAAATTGTTCAAATTCATCTCATTTTTACCTCCCAATTCAACCTCTCATTCTTCTATAAAAAAGGAAGAAAATAAGAACAATAGGAGGGCACTTGTTGTAAAAAATAAACTGTTACAAAATCAACTGCAGAGAAAAAATTTTCAATGGAAATTTCAACAATAAAAACAGAAGACAGTAGAGAAAAGAGAAGGAGTTAGGAGCATCACATTACCCCGTCTTTAGTCTTTATTATTTCCTTGACGGAATTGGTAAATCATTGGACTGGCTCCAACCATGTAAGTGTTTCCTTGTTCTCTCAAAACTTCATTATTGTCATTTTTGTATTACTGTAGTTTGTTGTTTTATGCATAAAATAGAAATTTTGTTGTTGTTGTACATATGAACAAAGTTGGCAATGAATAAAATTCATGGGGGTTAAATCAGAAAACAAAATAACATCTTGTTATATTTGATTCAATCTCAATCCTCCTGATATACAGGTAATTCATCAGTTGAACCCTATAACCTAAATGAAGTTGTACGATTCTCCCTATATAAGCCTGCCGATTTTTGGTCCTGGAATCAAGAGACAGAACAAAATATGAATATCTGAAAAAGAGGCCAAACGAAAAGAACATGTTTGATTGAAAATCTTAAGAAGTTTGATATTCCCAGCAGAACATTTGATTCTAGTTTTTTTTAATACCGTTGATGAGAGGCATTGCCTAAAGCGCACTGGAAAGAAAACATTAAATCTTCTTCTAAACCACTTTCGCTAAAGCAAATCCATCTCTAGCTTCGCACTAAAAAATCTGAAATAGAACCAAATCCAAACAACCTTTTTCCTCTGTCCTTCTTCGCAAATAAATGGACACCTCACCGCTTGTTCATCTCCAACGAATATCACCACCTTTCTCTTCGTATTACTTCTGTAACCACAAAATCACCCATTTCCGGAACCTGCAACTCCCTCTGTTCTGCGAGTAAAAAACCTCTTCCATTTACTTCCTCTCATTCGCCTATATCATCAGCTCCATCACCGTTTTGAACAACATAAACCATCCTTCTCCAACAATATTTCGTCGATCCTCCATATCCAACAATTGTTGGCATCAGGATCAGATGTTCCTTTTCCAAGACGCAAGATCAAAACTGCTTGACCTCGTGCTCAATAATCCAAATGTTTACAAGACAGATCAGATACCGGAGAATTCTTGCGGAAGAGGAAGACAAAATTTCAGAAAAGAGGTTTCTTTTTCTTGTTTTACGGTAAAACTTGTTATAATAATAAGCCAGTTTGTTTCCTCCCCATACAACAACTCCCTGCGACGCACTCTTTCCTTAGGGTTTTCCAAACTTCCCTTATTTCTTTCTTCTCGCCGGGTCGGCCCATTGGGCCTAGTGGTCCATTGTCTTAATCTTTTCTCCTTTTGTATTAATAGTTTACTAATAGTAAACGAATAGTAATTTAGCTCAGCTGGCAAAACACATTATCCATTACCTTCAAAGACCTAAGCTCGATCCTTGCAGGGGGCTTTTTCTGTTTTCTTTTACTCTTTTATAGTTTAGTTTATTATAGTTATTATTTCATTATAAACTGGGGGCTTTTTCTGTTTTCTTTTACTCTTTTATAGTTTAGTTTATTATAGTTATTATTTCATTATAAACTACAAAACATGTCATTAAATCTTTTAGAATATCAATTTTATTTAGATTTCTTTTTAAATTCATATAAATCTCAAATTATTTAGTTTATTTTCTTAATTAATATAGTTAGGGATTTGAATTTTTTTTATTAATTACCATGTATTAAAAAAATATTTCGCAAATAACCGGGTTTCGGAAAAAATTACGCAAATAACCATGTTTCAGATGGCTCCACAAAGGAGGAGCCATCTCAATTGGCGCATGCACCTAGGGTTTTGCCCTAGGCGCCATCTCACTTGGCGCCTCCCTTGGCTTTTAGCCAAGTGAGATGGCGCATGCTCCTTAAAAATGAGAGGAGGCGCCATCTCACTTGGCGCCTAGGGCAAAACTAGGGCAAAATGCTGTTTTATAAATAATTCGTCAGTTTCTTCGAAATTTCTCACACTTTCTCGCACTGTATTTTTATTTTGTACTCCGTTATTTGCGTAATGACATCGCCTATGATTTTTAGCAGAGATGGTTATGTTATATTCTCCGCCACGAAACCTGCGATGAAAATGAAATTCTGGCACATTCACTCCATGGAGCGTCTGAAGCGGGAGTTGATGCGGTGGCTAGATGGAGACATCGCGGAGGGGGAAAAATTCGAAGGATCCAGCGAAAACGAACAACAACCTCGCATGCGACAGGAAGACCTAATGTGTGGTTGGAGGAAGTCAAAACAGACAGTGATGTAATGCTGATGATGCATGGGTCAGATGAAATTGTGTTAACAGTTGTAATTTCCTAGATTGAATATCGTCAATCATTGTTGTACGCGAAAACCCTAATGTAATTTCCTAGATTGAATTTCCTAAATTGTGTTAACAGTTTTATTAACGGAAAACCCTAATGTTTACAACATAAATATTGAAAAGATTTATTGTATTACAATATTTATGTGGTCGAGCCAGACGCCCGATTCGGACAGTTTTTGCGATTGTGTCCGACCTGACGGCATAAACCACACTTTCTTTCCAACCTGTCAAGATCGTCCATTTCTGTTGTGATGCGCCTACTTTTGGGACGACCCTTCTTGTTCCTTCGCATTTGGTCATTGTGCCAAACTATATCGTCGTTGTATTCAGGCCAATAATCCAGTTTTGCCACCAAAGGAAAGTTGTTGTTGTAAACAGTGAGCAACGTTTCAGATTTGTAAACGTTTGAGAGCAGTTGAAGCGCGTCTTGATGGGTATGAGCACAAGCAGCAATGACATGAGAGCAAGGCATACGAAATGCTTGAAACCTGCCACAATCGCACCATTGAGAAGGTAAAATGACCCTGTATTCTTGTCTTGCTAGGCCTTCATTGCCAGGCCTTCTGGATTAGACAAACGGATCTCGTTGCGGTAATATTTGAATGTGGGTTGTGTCAATGCATATCCCGCATTCATAACCGCTTTCCTCAATGTTTTGTCCTTGACCTCCCTCGAGAAATTCTGGACGATATGCCTGACGCAATAGACATGCGTAGAAGGAGGGTCATGCCAACCATTTGCTGGATTATTGTAGGCACTTTCAATGGAGGCATGTCTGTCCGAGATCAAACAGAGATCTGGTTGAGGAGCCACGTGTGTCCGAAGATTTTTCAGGAAAAAGCTCCAAGCACCACCGGTCTCCCCCTCGACAAGGGCAAACGCAACGGGGAAAATGTTGTTGCCATCTTGTGCAACTGCCATCAATAGCGTGCCTTTGTACTTCCCATACAACCAAGTCCCGTCAATTTGTAGAATTGGTTTTCATGATGCAAACCATGTGATGCATGGTTGAAATGCCCAAAACACGCAACTGAATATTCCGTTGCCATGCAGTAGACTACCATCTTGGGCGTACGCTGGCAATGTTTCCAGAACATAAACACTACCTGGAGAATGTGTCTTGAGTGCATTTAGGTAGCGGGGAAGTTCTCGGTATGACTCCTCCCAGTTTCCGTACACCCTTTCAATCGCCTTAGTCTTTGCTAACCACGCCTTACGGTAAGACGGAGTGTAGTTAAAAACCGTGGTGATGTGGGAGATGATTGTTTTCACCTTCAAAGATGGGTCGTTGCTGACCAGGGGTAGGATTTCTTGACAAATTAGATCATGGTTGAGTTTTCGGTGGTCCTGTGATTGAGTGGAACTTACACAAGTGTGGGTAGTCATGGAACCTATGACCCAGCAGTCACCCCTTAATCTGTATGATGCGGTCAGCTTCAACATACAGTCAGGGTGGACACACTTGATCTTGTACCTTTCCGGGTTGACACGATCCACCTTAAAATCAACCGAGTTGAGCATGTGAAATTTTTTAATGGCCCTGATGCATTCCTCTCTGTTACGAAACTTGTCCTTCTCTTTTAAATTTTCATCCGACTGCATATACGGTTTGAAAAACAAGTCAGTAGAAGGTTCATCTCCGCCCATGTTGAAGTTTGTCATGTGCGGAGGTGGTGTGTAGATTTTGTCTGTAGGAATACTTGGGATGCCATCATCGTCAGAATCATCGTTCACCATTTCATCAAACTCTAACTCGTTATCTTCTTCTTCATCATCAACTGCATGTACCTCATCTTGTTCATTCTCCAAAGGATCAACCTCCTGTGTCACCGGAGGCTCTACCTCCTGTGTCACCAGAGGCTCTTGAAGCAAAACGTACAACTCAATAGAGTCGTATCCAGAATAGACATGGTGGAAATCATGTTCTGGAGATCCTCGTCATCTTGAACTTCAACCTTATAAAAAATTACTTGGTTGTTTCCAAAAAAAACTGGATTCTGATAAAATATCTGGGATATTGGGCCTCGTTCAAGTTTGGCCTCCAATCTTTTCTTGAAGTACGACAAATTGGCTTTCCCGTTTAAGAGAAATCGAACGTTGTCGGTGTTTCTAAACAAAAACCCAACTGTGGGACAAATGTATGTCTCACCGTTGAAATGTGCTTTGACAACAAATTGTGGTGAAGAGGCAATTGTGTAGAATTGTTTTAAGGTTTGAAGGTTGGAATGTTTGAGGTTTATTGATTGTATGAAGGTATGAATGCTGGAATGTTTGAAGGTTTGATGACTGATTCGAAGGTTGGAAGATTTGACAGGTTATGTGAATCAATGTTATGTTAAACGTAAGGCTAAAAATTTCAATTAAGTAAGGGATGCAACCCCCCAAGGCTGCCAATAATATTACATGCAATAATGAAACCCCATAGGCTGCCACCTATCCTGGCCCTATTCTGCACACATACATGTTTTGTGTAAGACTCCACCCATCAACTCCAATGGCCTTGCATGCAATAAAGAAAGGAATCCCAAAGACTGTCGCGTAGCCTGAGCCTATGCTGTAACAAATGACACCTCTTATTCGCCAAATGGGGTGGCGACACCATACATTTTTGTACTCTTTCGCCAAGTCCAATGGCGCCTCCCTTAATGTCCAATCGTGATACATGCATGGGCTTATGAAACCCCATAGGCTGCCACCTATCCTGGCCCTATTCTGCACACATACATGTTTTGTGTAAGACTCCACCCATCAACTCCAATGGCCTTGCATGCAATAAAGAAAGGAATCCCAAAGGTTGTCACGTAGCCTGAGCCTATGCTGTAACAAATGACACCTCTTATTCGCCAAATGGGGTGGCGACACCATACATTTTTGTACTCTTTCGCCAAGTCCAATGGCGCCTCCCTTACTGTCCAATCGTGATACATGCATGGGCTTATGAAACCCCATAGGCTGCCACCTATCCTGGCCCTATTCTGCACACATACATGTTTTGTATAAGACTCCACCCATCAACTCCAATGGCCTTGCATGCAATAAAGAAAGGAATCCCAAAGGCTGTCACGTAGCCTGAGCCTATGCTGTAACAAATGACACCTCTTATTCACCAAATGGGGTGGCGACACTATACATTTTTGTACTCTTTCGCCAAGTCCAATGGCGCCTCCCTTACTGTCCAATCGTGATACATGCATGGGCTTATGAAACCCCATAGGCTGCCACCTATCCTGGCCCTATTCTGAACACATACATGTTTTGTGTAAGACTCCACCCATCAACTCCAATGGCCTTGCATGCAATAAAGAAAGGAATCCCAAAGGCTGTCACGTAGCCTGAGCCTATGCTGTAACAAATGACACCTCTTATTCGCCAAATGGGGTGGCGACACCATACATTTTTGTACTCTTTCGCCAAGTCCAATGGCGCCTCCCTTACTGTCCAATCGTGATACATGCATGGGCTTATGAAACCCCATAGGCTGCCACCTATCCTGGCCCTATTCTGCACACATACATGTTTTGTGTAAGACTCCACCCATCAACTCCAATGGCCTTGCATGCAATAAAGAAAGGAATCCCAAAGGTTGTCACGTAGCCTGAGCCTATGCTGTAACAAATGACACCTCTTATTCGCCAAATAGGGTGGCGACACCATACATTTTTGTACTCTTTCGCCAAGTCCAATGGCGCCTCCCTTACTGTCCAATCGTGATACATGCATGGGCTTATGAAACCCCATAGGCTGCCACCTATCCTGGCCCTATTCTGCACACATACATGTTTTGTGTAAGACTCCACCCATCAACTCCAATGGCCTTGCATGCAATAAAGAAAGGAATCCCAAAGGCTGTCACGTAGCCTGAGCCTATGCTGTAACAAATGACACCTCTTATTCGCCAAATGGGGTGGCGACACCATACATTTTTGTACTCTTTCGCCAAGTCCAATGGCGCCTCCCTTACTGTCCAATCGTGATACATGCATGGGCTTATGAAACCCCATAGGCTGCCACCTATCCTGGCCCTATTCTGCACACATACATGTTTTGTGTAAGACTCCACCCATCAACTCCAATGGCCTTGCATGCAATAAAGAAAGGAATCCCAAAGGCTGTCACGTAGCCTGAGCCTATGCTGTAACAAATGACACCTCTTATTCGCCAAATGGGGTGGCGACACCATACATTTTTGTACTCTTTCGCCAAGTCCAATGGCGCCTCCCTTACTGTCCAATCGTGATACATGCATGGGCTGCCACCTAGCCTGCAAGAGTGACACCTTACATTTTTTGTAAATGCATGCATGCATATGTGTAACCCCCTAAGCATGCAAATGTGACACTTCGCAGGCATGCAAGCACAAGCAACCACTACATCAAACTTATTTGCCTATAAATACATACCTTATGAAACATCTCTCACACCCACACAACTCTCACTCTCTGCTACGAAATATTTCTTAAGTCTATCATACTCTCTATCTCTTCCTAAGTCTTTCATACTCTTAAGCATTCTGAACAATGGCTCTTCTAACAATGGGCGATACTCACAGAGGCACAAGGGAAAACATTGTTGCATTTGTAAGTCTCTTCTTTGGTTATACATTTTTCATACTTCAAATAACGTGTTGTTCATCTTAATTAATCTTACACCCGTTAAATTATGATCTCAGGACACAAAAAGATTCAGAATCCGTTCGCATAACTACCTGGCTCCCGACCCATTTATCGTCCCTTATCTGGAATATGCAGGTTTTGGACATGTGATAAAGATCTCCAACTGCACCATTGACTCGAAGTTCATTCTTGCAATGTTGGAAAGGTGGAGACCGGAGACCCATACATTTCACCTACCGATAGGTGAATGTACCATCACGCTCGAGGATGTGTACATGCTACTGGGCCTCCCTATCAACGGTAAGGCGGTGAACGGGTCGGTTCAACAACCCAACTCACAGTGTGAAGAACTGTTGGGTAGGGATATGGTAGAAGGTGGTGGAGCAAGAGGGCAGGGAATACTACTCACTGACCTGAAACGTCATTATGCAAGTATGGAATTAAATGAAAATTCCTCAGAGAATGACCGAGTAGTAAAAGCCAGAACGTATCTTATGATACTTTTTGGTACATTTTTATTTCCTGAAAGTACGGGAAATAGTGTAAATTTTATGTACTTACATTTACTAACAAATTTTGAAAAAACTAGAAAATATAGTTGGGGTTCTGCAGTATTAGCCCACCTATACAGTTCCTTGTGCAAAAACGCAGTCAAGGAAAAATGTACATTTTATGGGTGCACATTTTTACTACAAGCCTGGGGTTGGTGGAGGATGGAGTCCTTAAACCCCATCAACAACAACACTTTTGGTTTCCCGTACGCAACAAAGTAAGTCATTAAGTTATAGCATTTATAACTATTCTGCTCTTTCCAAAATATATGCTAAAAATAACATGTTTCTCATTTCCTTTAGGTACTGCGTGAGGGGTATGGATTACGGCAAGAATCCAAGATTCAATGTCGCACTCTACCGGAATCTGTTGGATCACTTAGGCCCAGATGACGTACGTCGTAGCTTTTAACTTTTGTTCATTTTAATTATTTATACATTACTTTTGCGCTAACCTGATTTAAATTTTATCGCAGTTCGTCTGGAGACCATATTTGGGTTTGGGCCATGCTCCAAACCCAGAGGATGCAGCAACTTGGACTGCAAAGACTGCACTCATTCGGTTCAACATTGTGGAGATGCACCACAGCGACCGTGTGAAGATGCAGTTCGGAATGCATCAAGAGATACCAAGTGATCCAACAGATTTTTCCCCCTGGCATCTTAAAAGGGTCGACGCCCAGTGGGGTCTTACCAACTGGAAAGACTTTGCTCCGGAATGGTGTAAGATGTGGCAGAGGCGTCACTGCTACATCTTGCAATCCCCGGTTTTCCTTACTCAAGGTAACATGCGACACACGGATCAATATATGTCGTGGTACAGGTCGGTAAGTAACCCAGAAATGCACGTGTCTCATCCGAGGTACTTGGTTGACCCACGCACACAATGGGCACAACCCTCGATTCCCCATCAATAAACCCAAAACCCATCAACCTCCAACCAACCCCCAAGAAGAAACAGACCCACAAACACCCAACCATATTCCCC
This sequence comes from Vicia faba, assembly GCA_948472305.1. Lineage (NCBI taxonomy): Eukaryota > Viridiplantae > Streptophyta > Magnoliopsida > Fabales > Fabaceae > Vicia > Vicia faba. The sequence continues at coordinate 1,515,973,697 of OX451741.1, read as the reverse complement.
ACCACAACACAACTACAATCAAATGTCGTACTACCAACCACAATCACCACCAAACTACCAATACCCGGATATGCCTCAAACCCAACCACAATACCAACCCCAATACCAGCACACCCACATACCCCAGACACAATTTCAGTCTTCCACATATCCCAATATGGCACCCTCAACATCCAGCCTTAGCCCTGATATGGGAATGTCGGAAGATTATGACCAAGCCGACCAAACCTACCATCAACCACCATATCACCAAACAACCCAACATCCACAATACCAAACACCCCAAGATCCATTTCCTTTCTACCCCCCATACTCAGACGACCAATGCTACCGACCAACCATGGAACCCCACCCACCGCCAACACGACCAAACTTTGAGGGTATGGGTAACCGACTGTACCAGAGCGGATCTTCGAGATATGGAGATCTTACTGATTTTATGGATTCGGACCGCATTGACTTCGCTGGGCCATCGACCTTGCCGCAGCAGGAAACCTGACGGCACCCAGCAAGAGAAAGGCGAGGACGGGGATGTGGAATCGGGGGTCATTACCGGGTTCAGGGGGATCACTGATGTATCTTTTTTTTTCCCAGTATTTTTTGTATCCATTTTTTTTACTGTTCTTTAAATGTAATACAGTTGAATGTAATTATTTTTTTATAATAAAAAGTCCATTTTGTTGATCTCTGTCCAATAGGCAACGCACAGGAAAAAAAATAAAAAAAAAATTTTTTTGCCCTAACTTTATACTTAGGCGCCATCTCACTTGGCTTAGGGCATGCCCTAAGCACTTAGGCGCCAAGTGAGATGGCGCCTCCCTTAAAAAAGGAGGTGCATGCGCCAATTGAGATGGCTCCTCCTTTGTGGAGCCATCTCAAACATGGTTATTTGGGTAATTTTTTCCGAAACCCGATTATTTGCGAAATATTTTTTTAATACATGGTTATTAATAAAAAAAATTCTAGGGATTTTTGTAAACAATTTTATTAATTAACCTTTTCTTTAGTCTTAAATTGTTTGTTTAATTTCTTCATAATAAAAAATACCAAAAGATAAAGTATTTACAAATGATCTAATTTCTTTAATCAATTATTTTCTTTAATAAAATAGATTCTTTATTTTCTTCCCAAATTTTTCACAAACAAAAATATCAAGAACTTTATTTCCATACTTTATTAATTAATTTTTACTTCATAGTTGTAGTTTTAATTAATTGTTCGATTCGATTTGGTTGTATTAGTTGCCTATTTGGACTTTTAATCTCATTGATCCATCTCCATTTGTAATTTGTACCCACATTCCCGAAACCTCTGTAATAGCGTAGAATTTTAATTTCCGCAATTTACAGTTTTCCTTATACTGTATAGTAATTAGGCGTGTATGGGAAGACATAAAATTAACAACTAGATAACCTAATCAAAGACAAATTAACTTGAATCAAACACACTTTTCACATGCGCACCTCTAGGGTAACCTCGCTTGTTGCCTCGGAAAAAAAGTCACGTCCCTCGAATATGGGACCCTTTAGCAAAGACCCTTCGATAAAAAAGATCGTCGTCCCTCGATGTCCCTCGATGTTGCCTTCGGAAAACGATCTAGTCCCTTAAAAAATTTGCTAAAGTGTCTCATAAGTTGTCTTCTATGATTGTACGATTGACCCGCGTCTGTCCCTTCACATCCAATGATGGGGCTTCTTACCAAATCAATAGTAAGATAGCAACATCTAAAGGAAGAGGAAAAGAACATAGATCTTTTGAGTAGGTAGGATGCTCATAGTTGCTCGCTTGCTCACAACAAAAACATTTTTGAACACCAACACTTTCCTTTGAAACATTTTCAAAAGTTAAAACTCTTTGTATGCATTCTTATAGAAACGAGAATCATCACAAAGACACTTTTCAAAATCACTTTCAAAAACACATTCCACAAACACATCTTTGAACTATTTTCAAAAACCAACACTTTGTACGCATTCTTATAGAAACGAGAATCATTACAAAAACATTTTTCAAAATACTTTCAAACTCACATCACAAGCACACTTTCAAACAAAAGTAAGTGATCTAGCAAGCAACTAAGAGCCCGTAGATAACTACAGATGGAAAGGGTGCTAATAACTTCCCTTTTCATAACCTACCCCCCGAACTCAAGAAATAATCTTGAAAGATCTTTCTTGTTCTTTTCGACCTTTCCTTATTGGATAAAAGAAAAGTCGGTGGCAACTCTTACCATCTGTAACAAATGCAATCAAACGCAAATACCCAAATCAGTTCTCCCACCATATTACACTACGCTATTACAAAGCTTCGGGGAGGAGGATTATTTATATGCCCAAAACTTGGGGGGGAAATAAAGAAAACAGTAAAGGTCCTAGTTAATTCTATTACATCCAGTACACAAATACAATAATATGAATGTAAACGTGCGTGAAATAGAAATGAAACGTCTAAAAAAAACCTAAGGTATGAAATCTTTTTGCTTTGTTTTTTTGATTTTTTTTATGAAAAGAAAATAAATTAAAAGATAAAATTAAACCTAAATTCTAATTTATTTTAATTTTTGAAAAAAAAGATGTTAAAACTAATTAATTAATTAATTCATAAATTAATTTAATTAATAAAATCTAATCCTAATTTTTATGATAAATTTTTTTAGAAATATTTTGCTGAGTAAATAAAACTAAATAAAAGGAAATAATACAACAAAATTCAAAGGGACGGGATGGTTAAGGAGACTATGTAAATTGTAGCATGCAGGCATGGATCGAAAAGGAGTCTAGAGCTGCCTTTCGATCCAATGAGGAAGCTGGTCGAAGGTGCATGATATATTCCTTCGATCTACAAAAAAATCTATTGGAGAAACAAAACAAAAATCCAGATTTGGATCGAATCTAGTCTTGAATTCGACAGCCTATGGTTGTATCATCCTAATTAGAATCCCCTAGATATGAATCGAATGTCATTTTATCTTGCAACGTCATGAATCCTGAGATTCGAAGGAAAACATAGATCGTGCCCAAGCAATGGCACGATCTCACCCATACACTTAATCTTGCATGTAACGCATGAAAGCAATAACAAACATTAGCAATAACATGAATGTATGATTAACATGAATTTAAAAATTGTATACTTAGCTAGTTTGAGATCGAAAACAAATTACCAACTCATAGATTGTGTGAGTGATGCTCCAGTGTATGTTAGACCTGCCTAGTGCTTGGGAACGCCTCCTGTAAACTTCAGGGAGTGAGTGGAGCGCTTGTTGAAGGTTGCTTCGATTTTGGATCACTTATGAGATTTTTGAGATTTTTGAGATTTTTGGTGTGGCTTATGAGGCAGCGTGTGCGTGTAGTCTCTGAATTATAGAAGTGTTGTGTATTTATAGGAGATGAAGAGAGGGTCATAGCATGGAAATGGCAAGAGACATCCATTAACTAGGCTTTGAAGGCAAAATCAGACACATTAAAGGATTGCCTTTTTTGATGAATTCCTACCCCTTTGAGCTTTGGAATGAACCTGGACTTGTTTGACTCCTTCGAATACCCTCAATACTTGCTCTTAGATTGGCCCAGAGTTGCCTCCTTCGAATGGCTCCAATCCTCATCATTGAGACTTCTTCGATTGAGCCCTTATTTTCCTTGGTAGCTTGATCTGAAACTTTTCAACTAACTCAACCGAAAAATCTTTTCTGGCCAGTTGAAACTTTTTTTGTCATGAATGTGATTGTGCAGGAGGCTTGGACTTGGCAACATGTTGAACTTTGGCCAGCAAACATCTTGGACTAAGACTCATCATAAAACAAACTGGTTTCTTACAATAATGTGTCCTTCGAATGGGCCAATTGTAGGTCCTTCGAAGGCACCATTTGTGCGTCCTTTGAATAGCCTACATGCACCCCTTGTGCATTCTTCGAATGGGCCACAAATGTGTTCATAATGTAGAAATCTTGTGCTTTGTGAAACGAAGGTAGGAACGAAGAGGAAACCTTTGCCTTACGCGCTGAAGGCAAGCATAAATGGAGTATTTGTCTAGTGGATCAAAGGAAAATTTGAGGAAGCCTCTGCCTTATGAATCGAAGGTCAGTTGAAAGGGCCCTTTTGCCATGTAGATCGAAGGCAAGTTGATGGGCCTTTGCCTTGTGAATCCAAGACAAACATGAGGAAACTTTTGCCTAGTGGATCAAAGGAAAACATGAAGAGACATTTCTCGATCGAAGCTAGATAGCCATTGCTTTGTGAATCGAAGACCAGTTGAAGGGGCCTTGGCCTTATGGATCTAAGGCGAGTCTGAAGAAGTCTTTGCCATTGTGAATCCAAGACAAGCATGAAGAAGCCTTTTGCCTTGTTGATCGAAGGCAAGTTAAAGGGGCATTTTTCCTTGTGCGCTGAAGGCAAGCATGAAGAAGCCTTTGTCTAGTGCGCTGAAGGCACGCACAGAGGAAGTCATTTCCTTATGGGTCAAAGCACACATGAAAGAAGCTCCTGCCTTGTGAATCGAAGGAAAGCATGAAGAGGAGGTTTGTGCCTTATGCGTTGAAGGCGAGCATAGAGAAGGCACTGCTGGAATGATATTTGTGGATCCAAAGCATGATCGAAGGGTTTTAGAGGCCTAATCAAAGCTGGTGGACCAAAGCTTGATCGAAGGGCTCCAAATACCCAATCGAAGCTTACTAATCAAAGCATGATCGAAGAGTTCCAAATGCCCAATCAAAGTACCTTGTTCATATACCAATCGAAATACACTTGATTATCTACAAAAAAATTATATTTTAGCTACGCAAGTGTTTGTAACCACCCCATGTAAGAGAAGATCTTCGAAAACATGAGAGGGCAAATTTTGGGGTACAACACTCATCCTCAAAATTAGCAGCCATTTTTTACCTAAAAAGCAGAGAACAAAAATGAATTTGACGATCAACTCAAATCCATCCTTCCATCGCTAGTCAAGTGAAAGGGCGTATGAAGATACAAGAATGACGTCCTCGGCCAAAGCCCTTACTCTAACATCAAACGAAGATAAGGTTTAATTTCTCCTCTACTGGTTTAGAGCCTCCCCGACAGGCTAATCCTTAAACCCTCCCGAGGAGGATCTCCCTGGCATATTGCCTAGAATCCCGTTTGAATGTTCATCAAAAAATGCATACATACATAGTAAAACTCATGAGTTCGCCAGAGAAATCATGAGCCACTGTGGTGACGAACTCGCTCTCTGCGATGACTATGGCCCCAGGTCGATCGAATACGCACAAATCTCCAACGCAACCTCACCCTCTCTTCGGCGATAGCATCAGAAAGTGGCATAACCACCGTCAAACACCAATAATCGTTGAAGCTACACTCACCATAACTAAATCTATCTTAAACTGCATGCATTCTACTCAAAAGAAAAGTTAAGTCTAGCATAAAATGAGGTAAAACAGAAGACTTACGTGGTCGGAGAGATCGAAGTTGTGTCTGGATGTTTTGTTACGACGGTGAACGACGGCGACAGAAGCTCAGAACAGAGAAAACTGAAGAAGAAGAAGAAGAAGAAGAAGAAGAAGAAGAAGGAAGAAGAAGAAGAAGAAGAAGAAGAAGCAGCGAAAAACACAAATGTTCTTCGGCCTCTCTAATTTATAGAAGGCCATCAACACACGTGCACGCGCGACCTAGGGCAGCGTAGGAGTCATCATTAAATCCTAGCCCCTAGACTACCATCATTACACATTAATGGAAACGCGTGGCTCGATGCATGCGTGATACACAACCTCTCCAAGTTCAATCAACTGTCCGGCTCCCTGCGCACCAAACACATGAGGCAACGTTTAGGTTCCTCGTACATACTTGTCCTCGGAGAATCACAGGATGTCTCCGTCTCCAGTAGCAGGCACCAAACATGCCCTTCCGTCATCGACGCACGAGCTGACTCTAAGTCATTACACATATGCTTAGGAACAACGACTTGGAAGGCTCCTTCTGGACTGGTCTAATGACTAGACATGGCCCAATCCACTTCTACGTTCAAAATGGCCCAATAGCTTTGGCCCAATCAGTTTGGATAGACAAATGACAATTTTCCCTTTATGCCCCTCACTCGAGGATCTGTGGTCGGTTGACCTCCATGATCAACGAGACCACCTCTGCTCGCTCAAACAGGCTAGTCCTCACCCTGTCAGCCACACACTGACAACCACCCAGGAACAATCAGAATCATGCTTGTCCGTGAATACTTCTTTGCTCGTTATAACGGCTAGTTCTGAGCATGTCTACCCGTCATCACGGCTAATTCCTGGCAATCACCTATTTTTGAGGAACCTGATATTCAGACCCAAAAAAAACCAATAGTCAATCGTCAGAGACATTATATAAACCCTCACACTTGTGAGGGTCAGGTATCCAATATTCAATATTCAACTCTAAAACCCCAATATCTTTCTTGTATCTCTTTACACTCTTACTTACTTGAGCGGCGGAGTGCCTTACAGGTACACTCCCTCCTCCTAGTTTCCAGCACAACAGATTCATCTATCAACCCATTACAGATTCTGATCACAGGTATGATCAGATATAATTGAAAGAAGTTTCTACCTAATATCTGAATTTTTGTGTAGGATTTACATCCAATAATTTAAAATTGAATTTACCTATAATTTAAGAGTTGTAAGAGTTTCACACACAACACTTAAAATCAACCAGCTGTATTTGTGTTGAGCAACACGAATCAGTCTTAAAGTATTAGCACAAATCATTTTCCATAAGTTTGCAAGACAAAGTTTGAGCGCAAATAAAAAGATGCTTCACCCATGAACTTAAATGTTTCAGAAAATTTTGGTAATTTAAGAAGCAAACAACAAAAGCTGAGTGTTAATTTTGTATGCCTTTCAATATGGACAAGAAATAACCTGAATTTGTTCTGAAAGGTCCCCTATTAGCTAGTATCAAACCAAGTGCCCCTCAAACCAGCACATGCACGTGAAATGACTCTGTCATGTTTATACAAAATAGAGACGCATCTGCACGTGAATGGTTCTGGTATATAACCAATAATTATGGCAAACTTCATTTTCTCATAGTGTAATGATTAAGAAACACCTAATTATGTGATTTCCATCTTCACACATAAAATGTGTCACTTCTGTATGTGTTTTGCGAATAATCTTGCATATTACATTTTGCTAAGATACCAAACACTATATTTTGTTTGAGAGAGTGAACTGTAGTAAACATAGCAGAAACCTTTCTAAGCTAGTCCATATAGAGATTATCATTTCTGTTTAATTACTGCTGTAAAACTTCGTTGTTTATATACAAACAAGCTACTTCAATTCACCTCTTCGTCACACTAGCTATAGCTAACGACTCTTCTCTTCCTCAACTTCTTGAAGCAGTACTTCTAGCTCTGCTTCTGTCAGGGACTCTAATCGTTTCTGCAGATTCAATAGCGGAAAAGTTATATATTGAGAAAATGTAAACACACATCATGCTGCAAACTCATTTTTACTCGTAGCAATATAAAGAATAGTTTCCCAAATGATGAAAACTGGAAAGGTGTAGTAGTATCAAGAGTTCATATCAAAATGCAAGTAGTACCAATAAAAGGAAAACATTCTTCATAAAATGACAAGGCACAAAGCAATTGATTTTGATTTTGATTTTTTAATATCTGACTTACGGCATAATTGTCTTTGGCCAAAGTTTCAAGCTTCAAATATTTCTGTCTAAAGCATTTCTTTTAAGATATCTGAATGTTTCTCAGTCTCTTAGATGCTTCCAATTTGAACATTTTTAATTAGTTACGGGAATGATTCTCTAATAGTGTCATTTCTAATTTTACCGCATCTCTGCTACACTTAGTTTATTCTCGTGTTTGTTCTTTACAGCCTAACATTCTTACCACCCAATTTCAAGATGGAAGAAAAAGAACAAATTTGACCAATAACAACAACTCCTACATGTAGCTTAAAACAAGAGAAAGGCAACAATTTACCTCCATGACTTTGCTTTCGTAGTCGCGAAGCTGCTGCGCATATGTCATTTCCTTGTTTGAAACTCTGAAGATATATGTTGAGATCCATCCAATAGTGAGGCCCAAAACCAGCACAAGTTGAACCACATTTCCAGCTTGTAGTGGATCAACTCCAACATACTGCACATTATATCCAACAATAGTTGCATCAATAATTGAAAAAAGTAGACACGATATTTGTTAACGCAGTTTGGCCAAATGTACCTCTAATCCGGCTTTTAAGCCAATGCCGAGGAAAGTAACACCAAGTCCAATTAATATAACATCTTTCCTTGAATATCCAAATGGTGTCTTCTGTAACATTCAAAAAGAAATTAAGCAGTAAGTAAAAAAAAAAGCATATATATGAAGATAATACATAACAAGGTATATAACTACATGCCTTAGTCTGATTAGAAGTGTCATCATCAGTGGAGTTTGAAGAAGAAGAAGAAGAAGTAGTATTTCTAGGGATAGAGAATCTGTCATTCTTTGAAAACTTGGCACTTAATCTTTTTCTTGTTAAAGTAAAACTAGTGTTTCCATTTAAACACTGTGGAATGAATGTTCCTGAGAAATTAACTGAAACAAATCAGAATTAGAAGATAATAATACAAGTGGAGAATAAGGAAATAAAATGAACAGACCTGTGTGATGAGAAGGTGAAGAAGCAGGTTGCAGACCCCTCCGTTGGAAGAAGGGTAAAGCAGAATAAGAAATGCAAGATTTAGTATAAGACATGGCTAAACAAAAGAGAAAAAAACTGGGTTTGAAGTTTGAAGGGACGAGTGGAGAGGAGAAGAGATCAGGTTTTCTTCAACTTCAATGTCCCAACAAATTCGTGTGTTTCTCATTACCCCCATATGGTTGGGTCCCATATGCCACATACTACTAGATTTTTTTTTCTTTTGAAATAAACCGACCTTCAAACTTTATTTTGGATTTCTTAATAACGCACCTCCTAAAAATATATTTATGTCTTTAAATTTCGGAGATATATCTTCGAATACACTGAAATTCAAAATAATGTTGAACAAAGTATTTTTAGAGTTTTGGAGAAGGTTCGTCAGACTTATCGTTGTTGCCTCTTTATCTGAACCATGTTGTCAGACATATTTGAGACTGAAAGGTAAAATTTAGTTGAAATTATTCATTTAAACATGTGTTTGTTTTATTATTAACTTTTATTTGTTTGAATCATTCTTAATAAACCATGTATGCAGGAACGTGATTCGCTAAAATTCATCAACTATATGCGGAAGATCACTTGTCTGAAAGAGCCCAATGAATCGTGGTTTCAGAAAGTTTTGCAGCTATCAGGGATGCAGGACTTGAGCAAGACTAGTTATCTTACAGTTAACCATGGTGTGCTTAATGCATTTGTAGAGAGATGGCACATGAAGACGTCATCATTTCATCTACCACATGGTGAGATGTCTATCACACTGGAGGATGTCTCGTGTTTGCTGAATCTTTCGATTAGGGGGAGACTTTTAGATCATGGAAGGTGTAACAAATAAGATGCACCAAAGTTGTTGGTAGACTATCTAGGAGTTGACCAAGAGGATGCCATTAAGGAGCTTGACTTCACCCGTGGGGTCCATGCTAGGTTTAGGTTTTTGCAGAAGGTGTTTGATCATGAGATATCAATATAACAAGTTATTGGTGATAACGAGCAGGTATGGCTGCATAGAAGGTATGTTATAAGAGCATACCTGTTGTATTTGGTTAGCACTGCCACTTTGTGGACAAGAGTGCCACTTATGTGGATGTCATATACTTGCGATACTTTGAGGACTTTGAGCAGATCCATGAGTACAACTAGGGAGGTCGCTTATTTGGTCTACTTGTACTCTAAGTTATCTAAGGTTATATGTGGAAGACGAGTCACATGACAGGAAATATCACATTTTTTGCAATAACATTTATTGGTATTTTATTGCTTGTGTGTAACTTTGTTAATTATTGCAACATTGTTACTAAATAATGATTCGTCTTTTCGGGCTTGGATCCTACAGCCTTCCCAGGGCTGGTCATGTCTACTAACTTATACTAAGGACATGTCGTGTGCTTAGGCATTTTCCTCGCTTAGAGGGAACCAGGCGTCATGTCGCGTGCTTACGTCAATCACCGTGAGACTATTCCCTTTGATGACAATGTCTTATACTCGGGATGATTGGCTTGCGAGTCAAGTTTGACGACTCCTTATATGCCAAAGTGCTTCATGCATCAGTTCGGCTATATGTAGTACATTCTCAGAAATCCTTCTATCTCTGCTCCTCCCACTATGAAATGCAAAGATATGGATGTTATGTTTGATGATTATCTTAATCATATGGTACTAGAGGAGGCATTGAGTACCATAGCTGAGAACAATTGAAGCTACATAGACGGTTACATCTGATGGTTCTTCCGAATGTCACATCCTTATATGGTACATGATGCTCTACGAGATTCACCTAGGCCAGCTCATCAGGAGATACTAGAGGAGGAGCATGCTAGGGAAAATCATGTTGTTGATGTCTTGCCTAGGTGTTGTCGTATCATGTAAATTGGGCAGATGTGTATTGACAAAGGAATCTTTCTTGATGGTTCTAAGGCGAGGGGAATTGTAGATGCCATGATGGAAGAGGCTCGAGAGGCTCTGTAGTACATAGGGCAGCGTAGGAACAGAGAGCACGGGGGTGAAGCCGACTCTGAGTCTGTCATACGCAATAGATTAGTGTATTTGTACTCTTGATATATTTTGGATTATATTAGACATATCGACTTCGTTGTAAATTTTGGATTGAAGTTATGTTATCTTGACTTATAACTTTATGTATTTCATTTTATTCATATCCTTAGTATTGTCGAATCTTGGAATACCTTCTAACTATTTGATATGAGAAGCTGTGATACGGTGGCAGAACCGACTGTTTAATACTGGTTTGCGTTTTTTGTTCGCAAATGTCGCGGTAAGCAAGAGTCGCCACCGACTTTTCTTTTATCCAACAAAGGAAAGGGTGAAAAGAACAGAAAAAGACCTTTTTCGAGATTTTTCTGAGTAAGGGGGGTAAATTATGGAAAGGGAAGGTATTAGAACCCTTTCCATCCGTGGTTTTCCACGGGCTCTTAGGTGCTTGCTCATTTTTGAAAACTGTTTGTGTTTGTATGTTTTGAAATATTTTTATTTGCTTTATGGGAACTCTTGTATCACTCCTCAAGAGTGTGATAAAGAGTTTTTGAAAATAGTTTTTGAAAAATGTGTAAGTGTGAAAACTTAGGTTTGAACAAGTACTTAAGAGTTATCTACCTACTCGAAAAAGGATGTTCTTTTCCTCCTACCCTTAGATAGTGCTATCCTACTATTAGTGAGTAGGTAGCCCTATCATTAGATGTTGAGGGACTATCGAAAGGGACGTTATGGTCATCGAAGGCAACATGTAAGAATATCTTAGCATTCTAAGGTACGGTCATCATATAAGCAACATCGAGGGACAAGATCATTTCTCGTAGGCAACTCGAGGGATATTAGGGACCATGATCTTTTTGATGACTTTAGTACCGAGGGTCTTTGCTAAGATATCCCTACGTTCGAGAGACATGACTATTTCCGAAGGCAACCAAGTGAGGAGTACCCTAAGAGTACAGTTGTGAAAAGTGTGTTTTTCATTTATATTATCTCGAGGTTAGTGTTCTAACGATTAATTGACTTTATCTTGTCATGCACGCCTAAGTTACTAACAATTATATATACAGAAAAGTAAAATGCGGAAAGTATAAATCTAGACTATTATATGGCTTCGGGGAGGGGGATTTACATTCCAAAGCAAATGGGGAAAATAAAATAAAGCAATAAAAAGAGTCTACTTATCATCTATTACATTCCATACAACAATTACAATAATATAAACAATGCAAAAGGAAATAAACGCGCGAAAAGTTGAAAGTACGTCTGAAAACATAAACGAAAATCTTTTTGTTGTTGGTTTTGTTAAAGAAAAATAAATTCTAAATTTAATTAAGAAAAAATAAATACTAAATGGAAGAATTAATCTAGATTATAAAAGAAAAAAAAAACTAATCCTAATATATTTTTTTGTATTTTTTATTAAGAAAATATTGACAAATAAATTAAATCTAATTAATTAATTAAAATAAAGAGAAAATTATTAATTAAAAATTATTCTATACTATCTTAATTTTTTGTAATTTATTATGAAAAGGGAATGATTAAATTAAATTCTAAGTTCTAGTTCATTTTAAATAAAAAAAAGGTAAAATTCAATTAATTAATTAATTAATTAAATTAAAAGTCTATGCCTAATTTTTATGAGTTTTTAGATTATTTGATCAATTAAATAAATGAAGAAATTGGGGGGGGGGGGGGTGTTGTTTGAAAAGTTCGCTGGGCTCAATAGAGAACCCAGACTTGCCAAAAAAATCCAGTGGGACAACTTCTGTATGTCCACGGTGAACTTGAAGGTTGGATGCCTTGATCCAGATTAGATGTGCATATGATGGTGTGAATTGATGGTGTACCATGCGTGCTTTGCCATGAAGAGCACTGAATCTGTATAAAACAATTGTTAGAAAACAAAATTCTGGACCTGAGATTCGAACCCAGGTTCTCTCCCTAACATCAACGCTTCTTTGCCAACTGAGCCATTTTATCATTCGTTATATAAAATGAAACAAGAATATTATATACAACAAAACGTCAATATCTTAAAGAGAGAAAAAAATGCGCGCTTATTTGAATGGGCCAATGGGATAATGCCACGCTTCGTCTTCTTCACCTTATGTCGTCTTAGGTACTGCAACCTATAGTGACAGTTTTCATTTGTCACTATAGCACCTGCACTCAGCAAAATCCATGATACGCAACATAAATTGAATGTGAGGCCATAGATCAATTGGCGTCATCCTCCTGAGCACGATGGTGCCCTTAGTTTGGGCTAATTTTGGCCAATACCAAAAACCCCAATTTTGAGGTTCAAACCCTAGCCATGGCAACCTGTTATACCTGCACTCAAACTTTGATTAAACTATCCATAAACATTTCCATGATGATCACAAACATAAATATGCAGTCAAATCATGTTTATAATGCATAAATGAATGAAAACAAGATTTAAAAAAACAAGAGCAAACCGTGATTTGTAGGGAGTGTTTCGCGAAGCTACAGGGCTCAAGAATGGTCGTGAATCCTTCAGTGGCATTCAAGGATGACTGCTGAAGGCTCAAAAGCTTCAGAATTGCCTTGGAATTTGAGAATTAAGTTTGACATTTTCTTGAGAATTTCAAGTTTGGAATATGGTCTCATACTGTTTTTTCGTCCCCATTTGGCTTGCTAGGCTTGGAATTTATAGAGAGTAGCGACGAGACGAAGAAACAAGGGCAATAACCACCATGATTAGGTGGTTTCAAAACCATGAATGCAAAGTTGTAACCTTGGTCAAAAGCATGGTATTTTGTCTATTTTTGAATTTTGAATGAATATAGACATGATGGCCTTGCTGTACACGAAAATTGGGACCCCTCCATGCATTAAAATAAGCCTTAACCATATTGATCCATATAATTTGCAATAATTTTGATTTGTTTGATTTTTAATTAAATAAAATTAATATAAAATTCAAATAAAATAAAGACTATGCAAAAATTGTTTTAAGAGTCCTCTATACTCTTAGGAAGATGTTTGAAGTCCAAAAAAATGAGCCATTGCCTTAAAAGCTCAAATTTGCTCAATGCATATTTCTTGAAATTTCCCAAATTTTCCCAACTTGGGAAAGCCATAACTTGCTCAATTTTTATCTCATGATGATGATCTTGGACTTTTTGGAAATACCAATATGTCTACTTCAATCCCTATTTTGATCAATTTTACATTTGAAGATTCTATCTTGATGTCAAAGGTCTTGGAAAAAGTTGACTTTTATTGACTTTCTAAAAATGACCTGTAATGTATGAACTTGTATCTTTCAAATGTTGTATTTCTTGAACTTGAGGGTTAAAGAGAAGTTTTATGGAATTGGATTCTCTTCAAAATGAGCTTTGGTTGGAAAATTTCTGATAAAGTATGAGAAAGTTATGCTTGGTCAAAGTTTGGTTGACTTTTCCTATAGAAACCCTAATTTTCCATTTTTGACTTTTGATGGGTTAGGAGCATTTCTTGAGGAATCATGATCAACTCTTGATCAAATGATGGATATCACTTCAAAATGTTAATGTTGACCAAAAATCTTGAAGTTTGATTGTACATGGGCCACAATTGAATTTTGACCTAACATAGTTGATTTTCCAATACTTGAGCAATTGACTGAGCAAACTTGTTGTTCCAGGCATGAAATTTGGCATGGATGATCTTGAGGACATATTAGGACAATGGAGAACATTTTGGATCCTTGGAGCTCAACCATCTTGATGAACATGGAAACCCTAGTTGGGGGTTCATTGCCTTAGGAGGAGAATTGTCTGGTCAATTCTTGGTCAACCTTGAGCAATTGAGGACTTCTAGGAGTATGTCTTGTGTAAAAATGGCAGGGAAAATTTTGGGATACAACAGTTGCCCCTGTTCAATCTTCTTAAACCTGAAGATTTAGATTGGCTTGTTTGCCTTTCTTGATCTGAAGGTGGAAGATGATTGAACACTAGAGTGCTCGGAAATTTGCACTCGTCCGAAGTGAGAATATTGGGAATGGGCTTATAGATGCCATTTGGAAAAGATGACAGAAGACTGTCGGAGAGGGCTTAAAGATTCCATCCAAGGAATACGACGGAGAGTCGACAGAGATGGGCTTAAAGATGCCATCTAAAATAGATGCTGACTTCATAAGAAGTCTCTTTGTGGGGATTCCTGTTCCTGCTGTCCGAGGAGGAGTCCGCTGGGGAATTTGTTTTAGGGGAATAAAGTCTAGGAGCTTCGGTTGTCCATTACTCTAATGGGGAGTTATCTCTTGAAAGCGAGCTTCTATATGGTCGGGATCGAGGCTTCACAATGATTTGTTGAGGATAATAAGGTTGACTGATATATGGTCGTATTCCAGGTTTCACAGCAACTTACTTGGGAAATAAGATTAAACTGTTATCTGGTCATACCCCAGGCTTTGCAGTTTCTTTAACTGGAATAGAAATCAGAAAAACCTTAGTGCCGATTTAACTGAACCAGAGAAAGGATCTATTGGAAAAGAATCAGTAATAAATCAATGGTCGATTCAAACTGAACCACCAGAGGTCTTGATTTGTCTTGGACTGGATAAGAATCAGAAAAATCTTAGTGTCGATTTAACTGAACCAGAAAATGTCTTGAATTATCTTCAACTGGAATAGAAATCAGAGAGATCTTAGTGTCGATCTGACTGAACTAGAGAAGGTCTTGAATTAACTTTGACTGGATAAGAATCATAAAAATCTTAGTGTCGATTTAACTGAACTAGAAAAGGTTTTGAATTATCTTCAACTGGAATAGAAATCAGAGAGATCTTAGTGTCGATTTGGCTAAACCAGATAAGGTCTTGAATTATCTTTAACTGGAATAGAAATCAGAGAGATCTTAGTGTTGATCTGACTGAACCAGAGAAGGTCTTGAACTAACTTTAACTGGAATAGAAATCAGAGAGATTTTAGTGTTGATATGACTGAACCAGAGAAGGTCTTGAACTAACTTTGACTGGATAAGAATCAGAAAAATCTCAGTGTCAATTTAAATGAACCAAAAAAGGTCTTGAATTATCTTTGACTGGATAAGAATCAGAAAAATATTAGTATCGATTTAACTTAACCAGAAAAGGTCTTGAATTATCATCAACTGGAATAGAAATCAGAGAGATCTTAGTGTCGATCTGACTGAACCAGAGAAGATCTTGAATTAACTTTGACTGGATAAGAATAAAAAAATATTAGTGTCGATTTAACTGAACTAGAAAAAGGTCTACTGGAAAAGAATCAGTAACAAATCAATGGTCGATTTAAACTGAACTAGCAGAGGTCTTGATTTATCTTTGACTAGATAAGAATCAGAAAAATCTTAGTGTCGATTTAACTGAACCAGAAAAGGTCTTGGATTATCTTCAACTGGAATAGGAATCGGAGAGATCTTAGTATTGATCTAACTGAACCAGAGGAAAATATTGAATTAACTTTGACTGGAATGGAAACCAGAAGAATCTTAGTATCGATTCAACTGAAGCAGACAAAAGTCTTGGGATATCTTCAACTGGAATAGAAATCAGAGAGATCTTAGTGTCGATCTAATTGAACCAGAGAAGGTCTTGGATTAACTTTGAATGGAATGGAAATCAGAAGAATCTTAGTATCGATTCAACTGAACCAGACAAAGGTCTTGGAATATCTTCAACTGAAATAGAAATCAGAGAGATCTTAGTGTCGATCTAACTGAACTAGAGGAAAATCTTGAACTAACTTTGACTGGAATGGAAATCAGAAGAGTCTTAGGATCAATTCCACTGAACCAGACAAAAGTATTGGGTCATCTTTAAATAGAATAGGAATCAGAGAGATCTTAGTGTCGATCTAACTGAACCAGAGAAGGTCTTGTGAGGACATCTTTCTGAGTAAATTGCTGAAATAGCCCTTCATCAGACGTAGCTTTTGAGAAGACTACCAGGTCACACAAGTAGCGCTGTTTGTTGATTTTATCTTTTCCTGAAAAAGGTAAAGAGTTAGTCATATGCAATGTCATGATGCATTGTGATGATGTTCTCAAAATAAATGAGATTATACTGTATGCAATGTGTATGTGCATGCCATGATGTATGAATATGGGAAGCTATTGTGATATTTTCCAGTTTGGGAAAGTAAATCCATGACTGTTGCTAGAGAGTATAAGGAGGATGAATCCTTCATTTCCACTAGGGATGGTGAATGGATATGATTTTTCGAGGATTTCCTCTTTCTGTTTGAGGATGTTCTGTCGGGGGTTGACTCTGCTGGAGAATAACTCTATGAAGGGAGGATGCTTTATTGGAAGATCTTGTCGATGTAGAGAAATAAACTCTGTTGGGGAATGATCTTCCACATTTTGAGGAATAAACTCTACTCGGGAGGAGTTTTTATAAACTGTTTAAGATTATAAAGCTCGGGTGGGGAATACAGATTTCAGTTCTCTGAAGGAATTTTTCTAAAGGAAGTAATTCCTGCTTGGGGAAAGAGAGATCAAAACTTTGGTTGTTTCTACTCTATGGGGAATATAAATGTCATGGGGTCATATGTAATGGTGACTTCGTCTCGAACTGTCTCTGCCCCTGTACCTGCTGGAAGGAGTAACTGTCAAGACTGCAAATTGTTTTTTAGACTTTCCCCTGTTTCTTAAAGTCATTAGTAATTGTATTTCTGTTTCTCATGCAAGTATTTGTGAATAGTAATCATATTCAAATGCACATGTCAAAAATACATCACTAGATGTTTTGTTTAAACAAAATAGAAAAAGGAAAACAAATGGTTTTGTACTTTCAAGGAATGATTTGTATTGATTTTTGAAGTTCTCCTATAACAGTCATTTTGTACAAAGAGACTGACGTTCTAGTAAGAGAACGCAACCGTAAAAAATGAACTATACAAAATAGTGTACAAAGAAAAGAAAACAACTATGTGTAATAATCCCATTGAGTTTCAATTCTGCTATTTCCCCTATGTCCTTGAGTGTCTCATCACTTTGCTACTTGTCCGAAGGTGACTGGATTGATCGGTACCATCTGAGATTGATAGTTGATACTGAAGTTTGATCGCAAGGTGATCCAATGGGACATAGCGATACGCTTCAAATCCCTAAATTTTTCCTGGACCGCCCTTTCGGGTTTTCAGTCCACCAGGATACCCTTTTTTTCCCAAGCCGCCTTTTTAGGTTTTCGACTTGCCGGGTGTACAGATTTTGTTTTGTATTTATCCCTAAGTTTTTCCCGAACCCTTTTGGTTCGTCGGGACACCCTTATTTTTTCGTAGGCCAATCAACCTAGCGGGTATTTATTTATGCGTAGTATCTTTTCACTATGTCCGCATTAACAGGGTGAGGAAGGTCGTCACCATCCATGGTGGTTAGAATCATGGCTCCACCAGAAAATATGCTTTTGATTACAAATGGCCCTTCGTACGTGGGATTCCATTTTCCCATGGGATCACCTTGTGGCAGTATGATACGCTTGATCAATAGATCACCCACTTGATATACTTTACATCTGACCTTTTTGTTGAAAGCGTTGATCATCCTTTTTGATACATTTGACCATGACAGACAACAGTAAGCCTTTTCTCATCAATCAGGTTCAGTTGATCAAGTCGAGTCTGGATCCAATCATCTTCGTTCAAACCCGTATCATTCATGATCCTCAAAGAAGGGATCTGGACCTCAATAGGTAGGACAACCTCCATGCCACACACCAGAGAATAAGGTGTTGCCCCTGTCGACATACGTGTAGAGGTGCGGTAACCATGAAGAGAAAATGGTAACATCTCATTTCAGTCTTTGTATGTCACCGTCATCTTCTTTATGATTTTCTTAATATTCTTGTTTGCAGCCTCCACATTGCCATTCATCTTCGGCCGGTAGGAGGAGAATTATGATGCTGGATCTTGAATTGTTTACAGAGTTCGATGATCATCATATTGTTGAGATTTATACCATTGTCAATGATGATTCTCTCTGGCACACCATACCGATAAATCAAGATATGCTTGATAAACCGCGCCACAACGTTCTTGGTAATAGTAGAAAAAGAGGCAGCCTCAACCCACTTCGTGAAGTAATCAATGGCCACTAGGATGAAGTGATGCCCATTGGAAGCAGTAGGTCTAATCTCTCTGATCATATCAATGCCCCACATTGAAAAGGGCCAGGGAGTCGTCAATACATTCAAGGGGACTAGAGGTACATGCACTTTATCAGTGCAGATATGGCATTTGTGACAAGTTCGAGAATGTTGATAACAGTCTGCTTCCATAGTGGACCAATAGTATCTCGCCCGTAGAATCTTTTTAGCCATGGTATATCTACTAGAATGGGTTCCAAAGGTACCTTCGTTTAAATCTTCCATAATCCTCTCTGCTTCGTTCTTATCTACGTACCGAAGTAAAGTAGAGTCATGATTGCGCTTGTAGAGGATTCCATTACTGAGGAAGAACTTTACGGAGAATCTTCTCAGAAACTTCTTATCATTGAAAGACGCCCCCTCAGGATATTCTTGAGTCTCAAGATACCTTTTCACTTCGTGGAACCAAGGTTTGTCTTCTACCTCTTCAGTGTAAATCTCATAGCAGTATGTTGGTTTATCCAACCTCTTGATAGTAATCAGAGGAGCCTCGTTGTCCCACTTGACCTTGAACATAAATGACATAGTAGCTAGCGCGTCCGCTAACTGGTTCTCTTCTCGTGGAAAATGTTCAAAGGTGACCTCTTCAAAGTGTGGAAGCTATGTCAGCACATGTTATTTGTAAGGGATGAGATTTAGGTGCTTTGTGTCCCACTCCCCTTTGATTTGACTTATAACCAAGGCTGAATCCCCGAAAACACTCAAGGACTTGATCCTCGGGTCAATAGCAGCTTTTAGACCCATGATGCATGCTTCATACTCCACCATGTTGTTGGTACAATTGAAGCATAGTCTGGTGGTGATAGGAGTATGACAGCCCTTGGGAGATATGATTACAGCACCGATGCCATTGTTGAGTGTGTTTGAGGCTCCATCAAAAACCATAGTCCATCAGGATCCTTCCTCAGGTCCTTCATCCGATCCAGGTTCTTCACAGTCAGTTACTAACATAATATTCTCATCTGGGAATTCAAAATTCTTGGACTGGTAGTCATCCACAACCTAATGAGCCAAATGATTAGCTAGTACACTTCCCTTGATTGCTTTCTGGGTTGTGTATTGGATATCGTATTCGGTCAAGATCATTTTCCATCTTGCTATTCTTCCTGAGAGAGTGGGCTTCTCGAAGATGTACTTGATCGGATCCATCTTAGATATCAACAAAGTAGTGTGGGTAAACATATACTGTCTCAGTCGGTGAGCAGCCCATGCCAAAGCGCAACAAGTTTTCTCGAGCAGTGAGTATCTTGTTTCACAGTCGGTAAACTTTTTTCTAAGGTAGTATATTGCATTCTATTTTCGACCGGACTCGTCATGCTGCCCCAACACACACCCCATTGAATTATCTAACACTGTTAAGTACATTATCAAAGGTCTTCCTTCAATCAGAGGCATAAGAATTGGAGGCTATTGAAGGTATTCTTTGATTCTCTCGAAGGTAGTCTGGCATTCGTCATTCCATTTTACCACTTGATCTTTCTTCAAGAGTTTGAAGATTGGCTCACAAGTAGCAGTTACATGGGAAATGAATCTGGCAATGTAATTTAGGCGTCCTAAGAAGCCTCTGACGTCCTTCTCAATGCGAGGAGCCGACATCTCTTGTATAGCCTTCACCTTTGCAGGGTTTACTTGAATACCCTTGTCACTGACAATGAAACCTAGCAGTTTACCAGACCTTACCCTAAAGGTGCACTTGTTCGGATTTAACCTCAGCTTGTACGTCTTCAACCTATCAAACACCTTTTGTAGATGATCAATATGTTCTTCCAAAGTTTGAGACTTGGCTATCATGTCATCAACGTAAACCTCTATCTCATGGTGGATCATGTCATGAAACAAAGCTACCATGGCTCGCTGATAGGTTTCCCCGATGTTCTTCAACCCAAACGACATCACTTTGTAGCAGAAAGTGCCCCATTGTGTGATTAAGGTTGTCTTCTCCATGTCTTCGGGTGCCATCTGGATCTGATTGTAAGCATAGAAACCGTCCATGAAGGAAAAGATCTTGTGATGTGCGGTGTTGTCAACCAGAACGTCAATGTGGGGAAGCGGAAAGTCATCCTTGGGGCTTGCCCTGTTCAAATCTTGGTAGTCCATACACATTCGTACCTTGCAGTCCTTTTTAGGTACCGGGACTACGTTAGCAACCCATTAGGGATAAGAAGTGACATCTAGGAACCCAGCGTTAAATTGTTTCATAACCTCTGCTTTGATCTTCTCTGACATTTCAGGGCGCATGCGACAAACCTTCTGCTTTACCGGAGGGAAATCTTCTTTAGTTGGCAGATGATGAACCACAATATCAGTGTCCAGTCCTAGCATGTCTTTATACGACCAGGCAAAGATCTCAATATAATCATGCAACATTTGAATCAAACACTGTTTGACACTAAGCTCCAAATTTGCACCTATCTAGACCTCTTTTTATGTTCTCTTTTTTGCCCAAATTCACTGTCTCAATTGGCTCTTCATGAGGCTGTATGGCCCTTTCTTCCTACTGTAACAGTCTAGAAAGCTCTCCGGGTACCTCACAATCTTCCTCACCTTCGTCCTTGGCTTGGTTGATTGGATTTTCAAAGTCATAACTAGCAATAGCAGAACTGTTATCAATGGGATCCAGAGTGGATATGGATATGCAGTTTGATATGTGGGTGTGTGTAGGAGCATAGCTGTATAGAGAAAGTAAAAAGCAGAAAAGAAAAACAGAGAGCACAAAATTTGTATGCATAAACGTCCAATGCTTTATTAATTCCATATGAAATTGAAACATGATAACCCTCACAAATAAACCATTATGCTCCGGGTAAGACACATGGCCAAAAAGTTTATATTGTTTATTACATATCCAAAAACAAGAAAGTCAATTACTTCTGAATAAAAGTAATTGGTACAAAGTCTTTTATCGTCCAATTACTGGGTCCACCTTTGGTAGTAGGGAAGATCCATCTATCCACGTCATAGTCATTGTCAGCACCTTCTATGGCGGAGACAACAACAATAACATTGTTTCCCAAGCCATGCTTGGGCATGGGTGTAGTTATGACGTTGGTAGTTTCCGGAGCATCAAATTCAATAAGGTCTTGCACCTTGTTTTTCAAAGCCCAACAATCATCGTTCGTGTCATGCCCCGGAGTTTCAGAGTGGTAGGTGCATCGAGCATTGGGATTGTAGCGGGGAGATGCGGTGTTGGGATTCTTGGGAGCTTCCCTCAGAGTTACCAGATTGGACTTTAATAACTGTGGCAAAACTTGAGATAAAGTCATATTTATCCGGGTAAACTGTCTTACCGGACTTTCTGCTCTAGGTTGATTGTTCCTTTATTGAGTAGGTGCAGGTTTAGAGATCATAACAACCCCTACCGTTGGACGGTGTTCAGTTCTATCCTGATTCCTTAGGTTGTACACAACACTAACCTCTTTTTTCCCAGAAAATGGCTTCCTTACTGTACTGGAGGATGCATCCTTTTGGATATTACCACTCCTAATTCCAGCTTCCACTATTTCTCCCGTCAAGATCAATTCAGTGAAGCCGATTGAGGAGCTTCCAATCAGATGATTGAAAAATGGACCAAACAGGGTACCCAAAAACATATCCACTAGCTCCCTATCAGACAGGGAAGGTTGGACTCTTCCTGCTAAGTACCTCCACTTTTGAGCGTAGTCTTTAAAGCCCTCGCTCGAACCCATAGACATACTTTAGAATTGTGTACGGGTGGGAGCAAGGTTTGTGTTGTACTGATACTGCTTGTAGAAAGCAGCATCCAGGTCTTCCTAATTACGCATGTTGGCCATTTCCAGCTGGTAGAACCATTCTAGTTGAGTTCTGGACAAGCTATTCTGAAAGAAGTGGACCCATAAGTCCTTGTTAGCATTATGAGGCTGTATCTTCCTCACATAAGATCGGAGGTGCATCTTGGGACATGAAACCCCATCATATTTGGCGAACACCAGAACCTTGAACTTTTGCGGGATGACAACCCCATAAACCAAACCCAGCTCTTCAAAATCCAAGCCTGGTACCTTCCGAACCTCCATTACATTCAAACGATCCTCCAGTTGTTTGTATTTTTCATCAGCAGGAGGATACTGCTCCTCATCATAGTCGGATTCATCATCAGATTCTTTTGGACTTGAGTCTTCCTCTCTTGTTTCCTCCTCTTGATTGTCTCCTTCCTTTGATGAAGTTATCAGTTCAGAGGCTCGCCGCACTGGTCCTCTGATCCTTCTTCCCAAGTTCACCACACCAACTGGTTTCCTTGGCTTCTTCTTTTCTTTAACAAGCGGGGCTTTCAGTTCTTCTTGCCCCTTGGTTAGAGCCATGATCATCTGTTGAAACTGGGCATTCTGAGTCTGTAGATCCTTTACTGTTTGTTCTAGAGCCATTGCTGAAATAAACAGTGAAGAGGATGAGAAACCTACTTTAAAACCTGCTTATGCAATGATATGTATGATATATGTATGCAATGTTTTCAAGGATATCGCGGGGTAAACAAGAAAATGTCAGAAGTTGAAATTTGCAACTTTGATTGAAGAACTTTGTATCATTGAGTGTCCTTCTACGAGAGTCAAGCTCACCATGTCAAGTGGGTCATAGCCCCTGACTCAAGTTGTTGAGTTTTGATCTTTTGACGGAATTGGCTAGAGGAAAATAAATCCCCTTTGCCCCTTGCTAGACGTCTGATCTACCATAACCTGCATCACAAACCCTTGAGATCCTTGAAATGGTTAAGGAAATGTTGTGGCATGATGTTATGATGTGTATGATTATGCTAAGAAATCACATATATAGCAAGCACAAACAAATTACACCAACACCTTAGGTTTAAGGCTTGCATGGGTTTTAAGGTAATACCCTCTTGAAGTTGGATTGGTTCAAGTTGTCCTATAAATAGTAATCGGGTTCTAAGGGATCTCAATATCACTGATCTTTCCATGAATTTCATTCGATAGGCAACTGAATCGCAACCAAACAAAACTCAAGAGTCAAATCTCAATGAGTGTAGCATCGAGTATCTGCCGACTTTGGGAATACACCAAATACGGCTATCTCACTACGTCCTAATGGCCAAGTTGTTCATTTAAAGGTTCTGAGGTCAGTTGACGCTTTATGACACCACACAGCGACCTCGTATTCTCCTTGATTAACTCAAGGGCTACCGGTACCAACCAAAGTGTCGCATCAATGTAGCCATCGCTTCAACCGTGTCGGTATACCCTACACAGTTTCCTCGATCTGTTTCTACTTACCTAAAAGGTTTCCCCAGATCCGGGTGTAGGATCTATAGTAACCCAAGCAAAACCCTTAAAATTAAAGCAAACAAACAGTCAAAAAAGAAAAATGATCTAGACCCTAAGGTAAGCCCCACGTTGTAATTCTCCCCAGCAGAGTCTCCAGTTCTATGATACGGTGGCAGAACCGATTGTTTAATACTGGTTTGCGTTTTTTGTTTGCAAATGTCACGGTAAATAAGAGTCGCCACCGACTTTTCTTTTATCCAACAAAGGAAAGGATGAAAAGAACAGAAAAAGACATTTTTCGATATTTTTCTAAGTAAGGGGGGTAGATTATGGAAAGGGAAGGTATTAGCACTCTTTCCATCTGTGGTTTTCCACAGGCTCTTAGGTACTTGCTCATTTTTGAAAACTGTTTATGTTTGTGTGTTTTGAAAGATTTTTGTTTGCTTTATGGTAACTCTTGTATCAGTCCTCAAGAGTGTGATAAAGCGTTTTTGAAAATAGTTTTTGAAAAGTGTGTAAGTATGAAAACTTAGGTTTGAGCAAGTACTTAAGAGTTATCTACCTACTCGAAAAAGGATGTTCTTTTCCTCATACCCTTTAGATAGTGTTATCCTACTATTAGTGAGTAGGTAGCCTTATCGTTGGATGTTGAGGGACTATCGAAAGGAACGTTATGGTCATCGAAGGAAATATGTAAGAATATCTTAGCATTTGAAGGGACGGTCATCATATAAGCAACATCGAGGGACAAGATCATTTATTGTAGGTAACTCGAGAGACGTTAGGGACCATGATCTTTTTGATGACTTTAGTACTGAGGGTCTTTGCTAAGATATCCCTACGTTCGAGGGACATGACCATTTCCGAAGGAAACCAAGTGAGGAGTACCCTAAGGGTGCAAGTGTGAGAAGTGTGTTTTTTCAGTTTTATTATCTTAAGGTTAGTGATCTAACGATTAATTAACTTTATCTTGTCATGCACGCCTAAGTTACTAACAATTATATATACAGGAAAATAAAATGCGAAAAGTATAAATCTAGACTATTACATGGCTTCGGGGAGGGTGATTTACATTCCAAAGCAATTGGTGAAAAGAAAATAAAGCAATAAAAAGAGTCTACTTATCATCTGTTACATCCCATACAACAATTACAATAATATAAACAATGCAAAAGGAAATAAACGCGCGAAAAGTTAAAAGTACGTCTGAAAACATAAAAGAAAATCTTTTTGTTGTTGGTTTTGTTAAAGAAAAATAAATTCTAAATTTAATTAAGAAAAAATAAATATTAAATGAAATAATTAATCTAGATTATAAAAGAAAAAAAACTAATACTAATATATTTTTTTGTATTTTTTATTAAGAAAATATTGACACATAAATTGAATCTAATCTAATTAATTAAAATGAAAATTATTAATTAAAAATTATTCTAAACTATCCTAATTTTTTGCAATTTATTATGAAAAGAGAATGATTAAATTAAATTCTAAGTTCTAGTTCATTTTAAATAAAAAAAAGGTAAAATTCAATTAATTAATTAATTAAAAAAATTAAAAGTCTATGCCTAATTTTTGTGAGTTTTTAGATTATTTGATCAATTAAACAAATGAAGAAAATAAATAAGAAAAAAATAAATAAAGCAAAAAAAATGACAAAAAATGCAAATGGGCCAAGAAAGTAGCAATTGGGGGGGGGGTGTTGTTTGAAAAGTTCGTTGGGCCCAATAGAGAACCCAAACTTGCCATAAAAATCCAGTGGTGACAGCTTCTGTATGTCCACGGTGAACTTGAAGGTTGGATGCCTTGATCCAGATCAGATGTGCATCTGATGGTGTGAATTGATGGTGCACCATGCGTGCCTGTCCATGAAGAGCACTGAATCTGTATGAAACAATTGTTAGAAAACAAAATGCTGAACCTGGGATTTGAACCCAGGTCCTCTCCCTCACATCCACGCTTCTTTGCCAGCTGATCCATTTTATCATTCGTTATATAAAATGAAAAAAGAATATTATATACAACAAAACGTTAATATCTGAAGAAAAAAAACGCGCACTTATTTGAATGGGCCAATGGGATAATGCCATACTTCGTCTATTTCACCTTCCATTGTCTTAGGTACTGTAACCTATAGTGATAGTTTTCGTTTGTCACTAGAGCACCCGCACTCAGCAAAATCCATGATACGCAACATAAATTGAATGTGAGGCCATAGATCAATTGGCCTCATCCTCCTGAGCACGATGGTGCCCTTGGTTTGGGCTAATTTTGGCCAATACAAAAAACCAAAATTTTGAGGTTCAAACCCTAGCCATGGCAACCTGTTATACATGCACTCAATCTTTGATTAAACTATCCATAAACATTCCCATGATGATCACAAACATAAATATGCAGTCAAATCATGTTTATAATGCATAAATGAATGGAAACGAGATTGAAAAAAACAAGAGAAAACCGTGATTTGTAGGGAGTGTTTCGCGAAGCTACAGGGCTCAAGGACGGTCGTGAATCCTTTAGTGGCATTCAAGGATGACTGCTGAAGGCTCAAAAGCTTCTGAATTGCCTTGGAATTTGAGAATGAAGTTTGACTTTTTCTTGAGAATTTCAAGTTTGGAATATGGTCTATATACTGTTTTTTCGTCCCCATTTGGCTTACTAGGCTTGGTATTTATAGAGAGTAGTGAAGAGACAAAGAAACAAGGGCAATAACCACCATGATTAGGTGGTTTCAAAACACTGAATGCAAAGTTGTAACCTTGGGCAAAAGCATGGAATTTTGTGTATTTTTGAATTTTGAATGAATATAGACATGATGGCCTTGTTGTACACGAAAATTGGGACCCCTCCATGCATTAAAATAAGCCTTAACCATATTGATTCATATAATTTGCAATAATTTTGATTTATTTGATTTTTAATTAAATAAAATTAATATAAAATGAAAATAAAATCAAGACTATGAAAAAATGGTTTTAAGAGTCCTCTATACTCTTAGGAAGATGTTTGAAGTCCAAAACAAATGAGTCGTTGCCTTAAAAGCTCAAATTTGCTCAATGCATATTTCTTGAAATTTCCCAAATTTTCCTAACTTGGGCAAGCCATAACTTGCTCAATTTTAATCTCATGATGATTATCTTGGACTTTTTGGAAGCCCAAGATGTCTACTTCAATCCCTCTTTTGATAAATTTTGCATTTCAAGATGTTATCTTGATGTTAAAGGTCTTGGGAAAAAGTGGCTTTTATTGACTTTCTAAAAATGACCTGTAATGTATGAACTTGTATCTTTCAAATGGTGCATTTCTTGAACTTTAGGGATAAAGAGAAGTTGTAGGGAATTGGATTCTCTTCAAAATGAGCTTTGGTTGGAAAATATATGATAAATTATGAGAAAGTTATGCTTGGTCAAAGCGTGGTTGACTTTTCCTATAGAAACCCTAATTTGCCATTTTTGACTTTTGATGGGTTAGGAGAATTTCTTGAGGAATAATGATCAACCCTTGATCAAATTATGGATATCACTTCAAAATGTTAATTTTGACCAAAAATCTTGAAGTTTGACTGTACATGGGCCACAATTGACTTTTGACTTAACATAATTGATTTTCCAATACTTGAGCAATTGACTGAGTAAACTTGTTATTCAAGGTATGAAATTTGGCATGGATGATCTTGAGGACATATAAGGACAATGGAGAACATTTGGGATCCTTGGAGCTCAGCCATCTTGATGAAAATGGAAACCCTAGTTGGGGGTTCATTGCCTTAGGAGGAGAATTGTCTGGTTAATTCTTGGTCAACCTTGAGCAATTGAGGACTTTTAGGAGTATGTCTTGTGTGAAAATGGGAGGGAAAATTTTGGGGTACAACAGAAGCATTTAAAAATAATTTGTGTTTACTGTCTGCATAAAATACGGAGATACATCTCTGAATACTTGACAAAAATGTATCTCTGAAATAAACTGTGTTATAACTAAAAAAAAGTTTCAGGAGATTCATCTCTGAAACAAACTAACTTTAAACAGAAAAAAGGTGCATTCGAAGATACATCTCCAAAAACTGAAGAGCATTTTGAGAATTGCATAAGTTCATTTCCAGGCACATGCGGTGCATTAAGAAATTCCCACTTTTTTATCTTTGAAACATAATCTAAAAACCATCCTAAACAATGTAATATGGAAATTACTAATCTCATCCCTAACTAGCGGAAAAAAAACCTTATAAAAATTTAAAATTATTGATTTCAGAGATGCATCTTCAGACTCACTATTCTCTTCAGTCAAAATATAAAAACTGAGCCTCACCTAATATATTTTCAAAATTTATTCTGGAGATGCATCTCCGTATTCACACCAGACATAATCCGGAGATGCATCTTCGTAATTATACCAGACATTAAATTTTAAGTGTTTTTTATTGATGCTAAGATGAAATTGATGATATATTATAACTATACTATGATGAATTAGACCATACAAACGGTTTGAAGAAAATAACATATACAAAGTAATAAATCTAGAGTACACAATGAAGTCGAAACAAGTCAAAATAAAATACAATCGATAATAAATCCAGAGTACAAATACTATAAACTACTACGTATGAAGGACTTGGGACCCCCTGTTCCTACGCTACCTCCTATATTATAGTGCCTCCTGTGCCTCCTTTATCATGGCATCTACAACGTCCGTAGCCATAGAGCCAATCTAAAAAAGTCATCTACTAATACTCGTATGCCCAGTCTCCATGGTACAATGACATTTAGACAACACATTGACAACATGATCTCCCCTAGACTGCTCCTCCTTGGAATCTCCTGAGAACTAGCCTTGGTGGATCTCCTAGAGTATCATACATCATATAAGGATGTGACATCCTGAAGAACCACCAGATGTAAATGTCTGCGTAGCTCCAGTCTCTAGGAGCTATGGTACTTCGTTCCTCCTCTCGTACCAGATGATTAAGATAATCATAAAACATAGCATTCATATCTCTACATCTCATAAAGGGAGGAGATGACACATAAGGGTCTCTGGGAATATACATGTAGCTCAACTGCCGCATGACACACTCAGGTAGATGAGGATACGTCAGAAGTGAACCGTAAGCCAACCATCCCGAGTATAAGACTACATCGTCAAAGGGATGCGTCTCACGGTGATCGACATACGTATTTAAGTGTATATCCTCTTTAACCAAGCGGTCAAGATACACTTGGTATGGCTCTTTTGCTTGGTCCCCTCTGAGTGAGACGAATGCAGAAACATGTGGCATATCCTCAGTGTAGATTTGTACACATGATAACATATATGATTCTATTAGATATGATTTTGACATGATTGTCTCCAACAATAAGATATGATTTGTTTCTGATTAAAATTCAAATTCAAATCTCTTTTAAATATGATTTTAATGTCTCCAACTGTTAAATAGACCAACCAAACCATTTCTAAAATAACTGTAATAAATATGATCAAAGCCAAATCAGAATTGCGAACAAAGCAACATCCATATGTCATGTTGTCAAGGCTAGATGTTACACTGCACACATGTTGAAGTATCTTGTTCAACATGTTGCACTAGTACATCAAAATTAACTATTTAGCTTGAATTTGTAGATCTTCTTTATAGACCGAATCTTGGATAGAATAACTCAACCATAACACTAATGACATTTGTCTATTGTTAGAGATCAGATTTTGCAGCACACATGTTAGAATATCTTGTTTCATTAAATCATCCGAGTTAAATCTCTTCATATCCATCTTCTTTGTAGATTAGTTCTTGGAAAAAATATTCTTTCAAGGTATATCCGGCCAAATATTCTTTGAATGAATCACATCCAAATTGATTTTGGATTAACAACATAAACTTCTTCTCATAAACAAGTTTCTGCATCTTCTCAAGAAGTCAAGATCACAACTCTTCTGGAGGAAATCTCTAAAGTTACTCAAAACCCAAACCTGCCAAGATGATACACAATCACATGTTGAGATCTTCTGCTTAAATAGTTCTGCCAAGCACTTTAGCTACATCTTAGAAACTCTCATTTAACTAGTTCTGTCAAGCACTTTAGTTGAACAAATCTTCAGCAATCAAACACAATCACACTCATATGCTGGAACACATGTTGAACCATATTATTCCACATGTTGCCTAAAATACATCATGTACAAATGTTGTTTTAGATAATGCAACTAACTAAAAGGAACTACAACACCAAAACATCATTCTTGTATTTCATCATATCAGAGGGAGCAAAAGAAACTGGAATTGCATGTTGTAACACCCCTTTCTAACCCCAAATAATTATAACGCAATCAGAATAAAATAACATGCATAACACAAAACGGTGTCACATTTTATTACAAAAACCAACACAAACAATGACAACATGCCCCTGGTCATAATCATAACATGTGTCAATCTCATATTTATTGCATCAATACAAAAATATGTATCTCGCAGCGTGTGATACGGTGGCAGAACCGACTGTTAAATACTGGTTTTGCATTTTGTATTTGCAAATGTCGCGGTAAGCAAGAGTCGCCACCGACTTTTGTTTCATCCAACAAAGGAAAAGGAAAAAGAACAGAAAAAACCTTTTTCGAGATATTTCTGAGTACGGGGGGGAGATTATAGAAAGGGAAGGTGTTAGCACCCTTTCTATCCGTGGTTTTCCACGGGCACTAAGGTACTTGCTCATTTTTAAATTTCTTGTGTTTGCTTGTTTTAAAAAGTTTTGTTTACTTCATGATAACCCTTGTATATGTCCTCAAGAGTGTGACGAAGTTGTTTTTGAAAATTGTTTTGAAAGTGTTTGTGTGAAATTTGTTTTTTTTGAGCAAGTACCTAGGAACTATCTACCTACTCGAAAAAAGTATGTTCGTTTTCCTTTAGACAATGCTATCCTACTATTAAGGAGTAGGTAGCCCTATTGTTGGATTTGTAAAGGGACGTCCGAAGGGACGAAATGGTCTCTGAAGGCAACAAGTAAAGATACCTTAGCATTTCGAAGGGACTATCGTCATAAGATCAATTCGTAGGCAACTCGAGGGACAAGTAGGGACCATGATCTTTATGACGATTTTGAGTTGCGGGTCATTGCTAAGGTATCCCTACATTCGAGGGACACGTCCATTATTTTCGAGGCAACCAAGTGGGGAAAACCCTAGGAGTGAGCATGTGCAAGTGTGTTTTTTCAGTTAATTATCTTTGCACCATTAGGGTTTTCTACTGTATTAATCCTTTATCCTTTGCATGCAAGCCTAATGTCCATACATCTAATAGTTTAATAGTTGCGGAAATTAAAAGCGGAAAAGAAAATCTATGCTATTACAAGGCTTTTGGACAGGTACACAAATATTTGACTGAAAATAAAGATGTGGAAATTCAAAATCCTAATTAATCTATTACAAACCCAAAGCAGATACAATAATTTGAATAAAAAGAAAGTGAGGCGCGCGCGACGAAATAAATACGAGAATGAAGTCTAAGTCCTAAAAAATCTAATTATTTAAAGAGAAAATATTTTTTTGTATTTTATTATTGAGAAAAATATTTGAAATCTTAACCTAAATCTAATTAATTAAAAAAAACATTTTTTTGGTATTTTATTGAGAAAATTAAATATTTATGAATTAAATCTAATTTGTCTAATTAATTTTAATTGTGAAAACAATCAAATCAAAATTAATTAATTTCCCACAAAAAAACTAATTTTAATAAAAAAACCTAGTTCTACATTTTTGTGATTTTGTGATTTTGTGATTTTATGATTTAATTAAAAAATATTTTTATTGTAAAATAATTAAAACAAATGATTTTGTAAAATAATTAAAACAAATAAGGAAATAAGAAATTAAAAGAGAATTGAAACCTGGGCCTGTTGCTGGAAGGAATTAAGGGGGTGTGCTGGCAAATTTCTTGTTAGGCCCAAAGCTGGAGGCCTAAAGTCTGCGCCTGATCCAATGCACCTTTCTTTTGATGATTCATGGTGGACCTTCAAGGCTGGAATGTGGATGATGGATCCCATGGATGAGATCTGGGGCGTACAGTGGACACTGGGCGTTGAGATACGCTAGATCTGCAAGGAAATATTATGGAAAATAAAATGTAGGAGGCAAGGATCGAACCCCTAACCTCCTACACATGAATGCCTTAAGACCATTTGCTTCACCAACTGAGCCAGCTTCCTATTTGTTAACATAAACACACAATAAACAATATATTGAAAGATGGTCAATGATTGTAACCAAAACGCGCACAAAGTTTAAACTGCCCACTCAGGTTGTGACACGCATTCTTCTTCTCCAGGGGACTGTCGTCTTAGGTCCAGAGCTTTTAACCACGGACATTGGCCATAGCTACAAACCTGCAATCCTCAACTATCCTGTCTAGGAAACATAAATTAGATTTAAGATCATAGATCGATTGGGTTTGATCCTCTGATCATGATAGTATCCATCTTGAGATCCAATTATTCATGCATTTGAAAGCCCTAAAACATCCTTGTAAACCCTGACAATGGTGTTTCATGCAATAGGCACCAAAACATGCAATTAAGTATTCAAAATCATTCTAAAGGATGATATAAACACGAACATATACTTATAAATCACTTATCATGCGTAAATTGTAAAAACCAATTTCAAAAATATGAACAAACCGTGTTATAGATAGCGCTCGTTTCTTGATGCTTCAGGCCTTGATGATGCTTGCTATCGCCCCAATGATCGCACAGGAACAAGATTTGACCTTCAGAACGTCTTGAACTAGCCTGTGGAAGAAGATAGGTCTTGCACTTTTGGACAAAAATTTTGAGTTTTGTTTCTTGCTTTGGAGGCAGGCTGCGCACGCAAATTCTCTTCCTTTAGGGTTAGAATGATATTGTATATATATGTGAGAATCAAATTAGGCCCATAAAATTGGAATGAATCCAAAGAATAATGAATTTCAATTCTTGTATCCAATCTTTCCAAACATAGATATTTCTTCTCTTTTCAATCTTGCACGTTTCTCTTGGCAATTGACAGCATATAAGATCTCTATTCAATACAAAAATCTTTCGTAAAACAAATTATATGATTTATTTGGATTTATTTGATTTTATTTGATTTTTAAATGAATAAAAATCAAAATAAATTAAATAAACAAATAAATAAATCATGGAGGGTCCCATAGGTCGTGGACTATGCTAGGACTGAGATTCAATCTTGAAAAGATGGGCCCATGTGGAAAAAAAATGCAATTTTGGGCATTGTTGACTTTATGCAAATTTCCAAAAATGGCCAACTTTGAAAATGCATATCTCTCTTAATTTTGACCTTAAGAGGGTGTTATTTGGATTTTTAGAAAGCTTAGGATGTTCCCTAAGAAACCTATTTGTTTTCATCTCAATTGGATCTTCCATGTTCATGTAAGGAGCTTTGACCCAAAAGGTGTTTTTGTTGACTTTTTGGAATGACCTATAATGTCTGAATTCATATCTTTCCATGAGTCAATTTTTTGAACTTAAGGACTGAAGATGAGTTGTAGGGAATTGGATTATCTTCAAAATAAGCCTTGGATGAGAAATTTCTGATAAAGTATGAGGAAGTTATGCCTGGTTAAAGTTTGGTTGACTTTTCCTAAGAAACCCTAATTTAGCAACTTTTGAGTTTTGATGAATTGGGAGCATTCCTTGGGGAATCATGGTAAACCCTTGATAAAATGATGGATATCACTTCAAAATGTTGTTGTTGACCAAAAATCTTGAAGTTTGATTGTATGTGGGCCACATTTGACTTTAGACCTAATATAGTTGATTTTCAAGCATCTGAGCAACTGACTGAGCAAAATTCTTGTGCAAGGCTTGAAACTTGACATGGAGGGTCTTGAGAACATATTAGGACTATGGATAGAATATGGTTCCTTTGGAGCTCACCCATCTTGATGAAAATGGAAACCCTAATTGGAGGTTCATTGCTTTAGGAGAGAGTTTGTCTGGTCAACTCTTGGGCATCTTTGAGCAAGTTGAGGATCTCAATGAACATATGTTGAGTAAAATGGGAGGGAAAATTTTGGGGTACAACAGCTGCCCCTGTTCAATCTTCTTAAACCTGAGGATGTAGATTGGCCGGTCTGCCTTTCGTGATCTGAAGGTGGAAGATGATTGAACACTAGAGTGCCTAGAAATTTGCACTCGCATGAAGTAATACTGATTGGTGATATCAGAAATGGGCTTACAGATGCCATTTGGAAGACAACGGAGAATCGTCAGAGATGGGCTTAAAGATGCCATCCAGAAAAGATATCGGTTGTATAAGAGATTCCTTTGCGAGAATTCATGTACCCGCCGTTGAGGAGGACTTCATCGAGAAATGTTGATTTACGTCTTGGGAGATAGAGTATAGGAGCTTCGGTTGTCCATTACTCTATTGGGGAGATAGCTCCTGATTGAGGAAGTTGAAGTGAACTGCATATCTGGTCAGGGTCCAGGCTGCACAATAACTTATTGGGGAATTTGTGAAATTGACTATATCGGGTCGGGTCCAAGTCTTACAGTGTTGTAAACTGTTGTCTGGAGTTAAAAGAGAAGGAACCTAGATAGTAGGGTTACTTCAGAATGAAAGCCTGGATAGTAGGGCTTATGAGAAGGAACCTGGGTCGTAGGGTTACTTCGGGATGAAAGCCTGGATAGTAGGGCTTATAAGAAGAAACCTGGGTCGTAGGGTTACTTCGGGATGAAAGCCTGGATAGTAGGGCTTATGAGAAGGAACCTGGGTCGTAGGGTTACTTCGGGATGAAAGTCTGGATAGTAGGGTTTATGAGAAGGAACATGGGTCGTAGGGTTACTTCGGGACGAAAGCCTGGATAGTAGGGCTTATGAGAAGGAACCTGGGTCGTAGGGTTACTTCGGGATGAAAGTCTGGATAATATGGCTTATGAGAAGGAACCTGGGTCGTAGGGTTACTTCGGGATGAAAGCCTGGATAGTAGGGCTTATGAGAAGGAACCTGGATCGTAGGGTTACTTCAGGATGAAAGCCTGGATATTAGGGCTAATGAGAAGGAACCTGGGTCGTAGGGTTACTTCAGGATGAAATTCTGGATAGTAGGGCTTATGAGAAGGAACCTGGGTCGTAGGGTTACTTCGGGATGAAAGCCTAGATAGTAGGGCTTATGAGAAGGAACCTGAGTCGTAGGGTTATTTTGGGATGAAAGCCTAGATAGTAGGGCTTATGAGAAGGAACCTGGGTCGTAGGGTTACTTCGGGATGAAAGCATGGATAGTAGGGCTTATGAGAAGGAACCTGGATAGTAGGGTTACTTCGGCATGAAAGCCTGGATAGTAGGACTTATGGGAAGGAACATGGATCGTAGGGTTACTTCAGGATGAAAGCCTGGATAATAGGGCTTATGAGAAGGAACTTGGGTCGTAGGGTTACTTCGGGATGAAAACCTGGATAATAGGGCTTATGAGAAGGAACCTAGGTTGTAGGGTTACTTTGGGATGAAAGCCTGGATAGTAGGGCTTATGAGAAGGAACCTGGATAGTAGGGTTACTTCGGGATGAAAGCCTGGATAGTAGGGCTTATGGGAAGGAACCTGGGTCGTAGGGTTTCTTTGTTTGGTTACATAGATTAGTTGACCCATTTGATCTTCAGGAACTGATTTTCCACCGGTTGTCTGTAGATATGACATGTATAACGGCTAGAATCATTGAAGATAATTGTCTTTCCTGAAAAGATATCAGGGTTAATTATATGTGATACATGCAATGCATTGTCAGACGATGTTCTCAAAATAAATGAGATTATGATGTATGTGATATGCATGTGCATGTCATGATGTATGAACATGAAATGCTATTGGGACATGTCCGAGTCTGGGAAAATAAATCCCTGACTACTACTTGAGAGTATAGTGTTCCTGACTGTTGTAGAGGACTGCAGTCTTTTTACTTCCGCTGGGAATGGTGAACAGAAATGACTATACTAGAGATTTACTCTTTGTTGTTTGTGAATATTCTGTCAGGGAAAGACTCTGCTTGAGGATAAATCTGCAGGGAATAGTTTGGAAGGTGAATTTTCATAGCTGAAGTAATAGGCTCTGTCGGGGATTGAGCTTCTGTATCCAGAGAAATAAACTCTTCTTAGGGAGATAAAAATTATGATGACCCACTCGCAATTATGACAATCGGCTGGGGGATATAGCTGTTAGGTTTCTGAAAGACCCTGGATGGGGAGATTACTTCCTGTTTCGGGAAAGCCGACATCAATGCTTTGAATACTTTTACTCTGTGGGGAATGTATGTACTGATGACTATGCTCCAAAGCTGTCTCTTCCCTGGTACCTGCTAGGTAGAGTAACCGTCGGGTTTAACATTTCTTGTTTTTGCCCCTGTTTCTTAGGTTACAAGCAATTGTCTTTTCATTTCTTATGTAGATATTTATAAGCAGCAATCATATTCAAATGCATATGTCAAGAATAAATCATTGGACGTTCTTGCAAAACAAAACAGAAAAGGAAAAACTCATAGTTTCTTGTGAAAATGATTTTGTATTGATTTTTTTTGAAGTTGGCCCGTAATAGGCGTTTTTGTACAAGGAGACTGACACTCTAGTAAGAGAACACCGTCGTAAAAATAGAAGCTATACAATTTTGTGTAAAAAGAAAAAAACTATGTGTAACAATCTCATTGAGTTATAACCCTGCTATTGCCCTTATGCCTTCGAGCGTCTCATCACTTTTCTACTTGTCCGAAGTTGATTAGATTGATTGGTGTCGTTCGAGCTTGATAGTTGATAATGAGGTATGATTGCAAGGTGATCCAATGGGACATAGTGATACGCTTTACATCCCTAACTTTTGCTTGGACTTCCCTTTCGGGTTT
Organism: Vicia faba; assembly: GCA_948472305.1. Classification (NCBI taxonomy): domain Eukaryota; kingdom Viridiplantae; phylum Streptophyta; class Magnoliopsida; order Fabales; family Fabaceae; genus Vicia; species Vicia faba. The sequence continues at coordinate 1,515,936,791 of OX451741.1, read as the reverse complement.
TCAGTCCACCGGGATACCCTTTTTTGCCCAAGCCGCCTCTTCAGGTTTTTAACTTTCCGGGTGTACAATTTTTTTAAATAATTTTCATCCCTTATTTTTTCCCGAACCCTTTTGGTTCACTGGGAAGCCCTTATTTTTTCCTAGGCCAGTCAACCTAGTGATTCTTTTAATCAGGCGTAGTATCTTTTCACTATGTCTGCATTGACAGGGTGAGGAAGGTCGTCACCGTCCATGGTGGCTAGAATTATGGCTCCACCCAAGAAAATGTTTTTAATCGCAAATGGCCCTTCGTAGGTGGGAGTCCATTTGCCCCTGGTATCACCTTGCGGCAATATGATGCGCTTGATTACCAGATCTCCGACTTGATATTCTTGATGTCTTACTTTCTTGTTAAAAGCCTTGATCATTCGCCTTTGATACGTCTGACCATGACAGATAGCGGTAAGTCTCTTCTCATTGATTAGATTTAGCTGATCAAGTCAAGTCTGGATCTAGTTGTCTTCGTTCAAACCTGCATCCTTCATAATCCTGAGAGAAGGTATCTAGACCTCGATGGGTAGGACTGCCTCCATGCCATATACCAGAGAGTAGGGTGTTGCCCTTGTCGACGTCCGTGCTAAGGTACGATATCCATGGAGAGAAAATGGTAACATCTCATGCGAGTCTTTGTATGTCACCGTTATCTTCTGTACAATCTTCTTGATGTTCTTGTTAGCCATTTCAACAACGCCATGCATCTTTGGCCGGTAGGGAAAAGAGTTATGATGCTGTATCTTGAATTGCTTACAGAGCTCAGTAATCATCGTGTTATTGAGATTTGTACCATTGTCAGTAATAATTCTCTCTGGCACACCATACCGACAGATCAGATTATGTCAGATAAACCGCGCTACAACGTTCTTGGTCACAGTAGCAAAAGAGGTCGCCTCAACCCATTTTGTGAAGTAATCTATGGCCACCAGGATGAAGCAATGTCCGTTGGAAGCAGTAGGCTTGATTTCTCCGATCATATCAATGCCCCACATTGCAAAAGGCCATGGAGATGTCAACACATTCAAAGGAACCAGAGGAACATGCACCTTATCAACATGAATTTGGCACTTATGACAGGTTCGGGAGTGCTGATAACAATCTACTTCTATAGTGGACCAATAGTATCTTGCCCATAGGATCTTCTTAGCCATGGTATGTCCATTGAAATGGGTTCCGAAGGTACCTTCATGTAGATCTGTCATAATCCTCTCTACTTCGCTCTTGTCTACACACCGTAGTAAGGTAGAGTCATGATTGCGCTTGTAGAGGATTCCATTACTGAGGAAGAAGTTCGCAGCGAACCTTCTCAGAAATTTCTTATTGTTGACAGATGCCCCTTTGAGATACTCCTAAGTCTCGAGGTACTTCTTCACTTTATGAAACCAGGGTTTCTATGCCACCTCTTCGATATCAATCTCACAATAGTGTGCGGGTTCATGCAACCTCTCAATGGTGATTCGGGGAGCTTCGTTGTCCCACCTGACCTTGAACATGGAAGACATGGTAGCTAGCGCTTCCGCTAACTGATTCTCCTCTCGTGGGAAATGTTTAAAGGTTACCTCCTCAAAGTGTGGGAGCAATGTCAGTACGTGGTCTTTGTATGGGATGAGATTCAGATGCTTCGTATCCCATTCGCCTTTGATCTGACTTATCTCCAAGGCTGAATCCCCGAAGACATTTAAGAACTTGGTCTTGGGGTCAATAGCAGCTTTGAGACCCATGATACAAGCTTCATAATCCACCATGTTGTTAGTGCAGTTGAAACATAGTCGGGTGGTGAAAGGAGTATGACAGTGCCCAGGAGATATGATTACAGCGCCGATGCCATTACCAAGTGTGTTTGAAGCTTCGTCAAAAACCATAGTCCATCGGGATCCCTCTTCGGGTCCTTCATTCGGTCCAGGTTCTCCGTAGTCAGTCACCAGCATAATATTCTCATCTGGGAACTCAAAATTCATGGACTGGTAGTCATCCACAGCCTGATGAGCCAAATGATCAGCCAATACCCTCCCCTTGATTGCTTTCTGGGTTGTATATTGTATATCGTATTCAGTTAAGATCATATGCCATCTTGCTATTTTTCCAAAGAGAGCGGGCTTCTCGAAGATGTATTTGATTGGATCCATCTTAGATATCAACAAAGTAGTGTGGGTCAACATGTACTGTCTTAGTCGGCAAGCAGGCCATGCCAAAGTGCAACAAGTTTTCTCAAGCAGTAAGTATCGTGTCTCATAGTCGGTAAACTTTTTGCTAAGGTAGTATATTGTGTGCTCTTTTCGACCAGACTCGTCATGCTGCCCCAGCACAGACCCCATTGAATTGTCTAGCACTGTTAAGTATAGTATCAAAGGTCTTCCTTCAACCGGAGGAATCAAAATTGGCGGTTCTTGGAGATATTCTTTGATCCTTTCGAAAGCCGTCTGGCACTCATGATTCCATTTTACCACTTGATCTTTCTTCAGAAGCTTGAAGAGGGGTCCACAAGTAGCAGTAAGATTTGAAATGAACCTGGAAATATAATTTAAACGTCCCAAGAAACCTCTAACTTCCTTCTCTGCACGGGGAGTCAACATCTCTTGTATGACCTTTACTTTTGTGGGGTCCACTTGAATAACTTTTTCATTGACAATGAAACCCAGAAGTTTTCCAGACCTTACCCCGAAGGTGCATTTGTTCGGATTCAACCTCAGCTTGTACGTCTTCAACCTGTCGAATAACTGTTGTAGATGATCCATGTGTTCCTCTTCAGTTTGAGACCTGGCTATCATGTCATCAACATAGACCTTAATCTCGTGGTGAATTATATCATGGGACAAGGCGACCATGGCTTGCTGATAGGTTGCCCAAGTATTTTTCAACCCAAAAGGCATCACCTTGTAACAGAAGGTGCCCCACTGTGTGACGAAGGTTGTCTTCTCCATGACTTCAGGAGCCATCTTGATCTGGTTGTAGCCAGAGAAACCATCCATGAAGAAGAAGATTTTGTGCTGCGCAGTGTTGTCGACCAAAACATCAATGTGAGGAAGCGGGAAGTCATCCTTGGGGCTTTCCCTGTTCATATCTCTGTAATCTATGCACATTCGTACCTTGTCGTCCTTCTTAGGTACTAGAACGACGTTAGCAACCCACTGTAGATAGGAGGTGACAGCTAAGAACCATGCGTCGAGCTGTTTCATGACCTCTGCCTTGATCTTCTCCAACATTTCAAGGCGCATACGACGGACCTTCTATTTAACAGGAGGACAGTCTTCCTTGGTTGGCAGACGATGTACCACAATATCAGTGTCTAAACCAGGCATGTCTTCATATGACCAGGCGAAGATCTCAACATAGTCGTGTAACATCTGTATCAACCGCTGTTTGGTCTTAGCTTCCAGATTTGCGCCGATCTTAACTTCTTTTCTGTCCACTTCCGTGCCCAAGTTTATCGTCTCAACTGGCTCTTCATGGGGCTGTATAGCCCTCTCCTCTCGCTGTAACAGTCTAGCAAGTTCTCCCGGCACCTCACAATCGTCCTCACCTTCATCCTCGACTTGGTTGATCGGATTTTTGAAGTCATAACCGGCAGTAGCAGAACTATTGTCAATGGGATCCAAAGTGGATATGGATCTGCAGTATGAGACGTGAGTGTGTGTAAGAGTATAGCTTTTTTGACAAAGTGAAAGCAGAAAAGAAAAATAAAGAGTGCAAAATTTGTATGCAAGGAACGTCCAATGTTTTATTGATGATATATGAAATGACACATAATAGCCCTCACAAACAAAACCAATGTGCCTCGGGCAAGACACAAGACTGTAGAATTTAAATTGTTTATTACAATCTCAAAAAACAAGTAAGACAATTACTGAGGAATAAAAGAAACTGGTATAAAATCTCTAGCCGTCCAGTTACTCAGTCCACCGTTGGTAGTTGGGTAGATCCAGCTGTCAATGTCAGAGTCTTCCTTACTATCTTCAATGGCATTAATTCCATGATTGCTGATGCGTAGGGGAGGTCCTCCAACTCGAGCGCGTCGAACAACCCTTTGAGCTCCTAAAGTAAAGCCCAAACCAAACTTGTCAGTTTTGTGAGTAAAATTAGGTAGTTGTCCCCAGTTGGTATACCCACCTTCTTTAACCACTTCTCTGGCGTCTTTGAGAGAAGCCATCTTCAGAGGTGGTTTGGTGCTGGTAGTGGTCTTAGTCTATGCCAAGATCTGGGGAACCTCTTCAAAGTTCTGGCAAGGAGTCTCTATGAATTCCTCGTCCATCTCTACGTACCTGAAGGAGTTGAGGTGGCTCACCATATACTCCTCTTTGCCACGTATAATGACAATCTTCCCCTTTACTGGATACTTCAGCATTTGGTGCAGTGTAGAAGCAACATCCCCAGCCTCATGGATCCAAGGACGACCCAAAAAACAAGAGTATGACGGCCGAATGTCCATTAAATAGAAAGTGGACTCAAAGGTCTGAGAACCTACCTTGACATGGATGTCCACCTCCCCATGCACCATTCTCTTTGATCCTTCAAAAGCCCTTACCACAATGTTACTAGGCTTTAAGGTCAAGCCCTCACATTCTAGTCGGTCGAGAGCCTTCTTTGGCAGGACATTCAGTGAAGACCCAGTATCTACCAGCACATGAGCCATAGTGGTGCCCCTGCATTCGATCAAGATATGCAGGGCATCATTATGCTTCCTCCATTTTGGTGTCAAATCAGCATCTGAAAAACCCAGCCCATTGTCAGCAGTCAGGCTGGCCACACAGTCTTTGAATTGATCAGCCGAGGTCTCCTGCAGCTCGTGCATAGTCTCGAGGAATGCGATCAAAGCATTCGCATGGTCCTCAGAGCACAACAACAGAGACAACATGGATATCTTTGAGGGGATCTGCCCCAGCTGCTCGACCATACTGTAGTCGCTCTTTTTAATTATTTTTAATATTTCCTCTATCTCTTTCTTAGAGGCTTCTACGATAATTTTTCTAGGTGCCTCCGTCCGGGCAGGCTCACCTATAGCTTCTTTGCCTCGGGTACCAGATGACTCGCCGGTAGGGGTAATAATTGGAGTAAGAATAGGATTAGTAGTTGAAGTATCAGTAGGAATAGCAGGTGAAATAACAACAGGCCTATTGACAGTCCTTGGGGAAATCTCAGGAGAGAAAACCCTTCCACTTCTGGTAATCTTACTGGTCCCGACAATGTTACTGACATCGAGATCAGCCTCTTCATTCTTCAGGTCTTTTTTAACGCCGTGATAATAGACATCGGTGCCATAATGCCAAGGGAAAACTTTGTCCGAGGCGTATGGGACAGGACCATGAAGGGTGATTATTAACGGAGCGACTCTTGGAGCAGATGTAATCCTAACAGGTCTTCTCGAGGAGACCTTAGAAGGATTGGCGGAAATGGTTATAATTGCAATATCTTCACATGGAACAGTTGGAATCAAAGTTTTCTCGAACAAAATCTCTCTTCTGTCCATCAGGCATTGGACACCTGTTTTCAGCAAATGGAAACTGAAAGGCAGAGATGAACACACGTGGCAACCTTCACCACAACCCGGAAATAAACCGGCCAACAACAAATTATTCTTAATAGTCATAAGAGGAGTAGAAACTTCATCAACTGAGGTAACAAACAGATCGGTATCAACAACATTAACTCCATGATTGTGCTTAGGCATGGGAGCAGTTATGACATTGGGCTTTTCCGGAGCATCGAACTCAATCTCCTTGGCCTCAACCAGATCTTGTACCTTATTTCTCAGAGCCCAGCAGTCATTTGTATCGTGGTCGGGACTCTCGGAATGGTAGGTACACCGAGTGTTTGGATTATACCGAGGAGATGTGGTATTTGGATTCTTGGGAGCCTCTTTCAAGGTTGCCAAGTTGGATCTCACCAGATGGGGTAGAACTTCATACAACGTCATGTTAATCCGAGTAAACTGCCTTTATGGTCTTTCCACCCTTTGTTGATTGTTGCGTTGTGGAGCAGCCGCAGGTCTAGGTATCATTACATCACTTACTATTTGACGGTGTTCAGCTTTGCTTTGGCCTCTCGGGCTATAGATGGCACTGGCTTCCTTCTTACCAGTGAAAGGCTTCTTTACTGAACTCGAAGAGGCATCTTTCTGTATCTTACTACTCCGAATCCCAGCTTCTACCCTTTCTCCTGTTAATATCAGCTCGGTGAAACTAGCTGATGAGATACCTATCAAATGTTTAAAGAAAGGACCAGACAACGTCCCAAGAAACATATCGACCAACTCCCTGTCAGATAAAGGGGGTTGGACTCTTCCAGCCAAGTCTCTCCACTTCTGCGCATAGTCCTTAAAGCCTTCACCTGCACCCATGGTCATACTCTGGAGTTGAGTATGAGTGGGGGCAAGTTCGGCGTTATATTGATACTGCTTATAAAAAGCAGCGGCCAAATCCTCCCATTTTTGGACATTGGTTCTCTCCAGTTGGTAGAACCATTCAAGCTGAGTCCATGACAGACTGTCTTAAAATAAGTGAACCCATAAGTTTCTATCAGCGGTGTGGGGATGGATCTTCCTTACATAGGAACGAAGATGGAGCTTTGGGCAAGACACCCCATCGTACTTTGTGAAAATTGGAGCCTTAAACTTCTGCGGGATGACCACTCCCGATACCAATCCCAGTTCTTTGAAATCCAACCCAGGTATCCTCTGGACTTCCATAACACTCAAACGATCTTCCAACTGCTTGTATCTATCCTCAGTGGGAGGATACTGCTCATCATTGTAGTCTGTATCATTGTTAGAAACTTCAGGACTATGGTCCTTCTCCCTTGTCTCCCTTTCCTGATTCTCCCCTTACTTGGATGAGGAGGTTAGATTGACTGGTTGCTTTAATGTCCCCCTGAACCTTCTGCCCATATTCAGAATACCAGAGACCTTCTTCTTTTTCTTCTTCTTCTTCTTCAGGATGAGGGCTTTCAGATCCTCCTGCCCTTTTGCCAGAGTTATGAACATCTGTTAGAACTGGGCATTTTATGCCTGAAGATCTTTGATGCTTTGTTCAGAAGACATTTCTGCTGAAATAAACTGCAAAGAAGATGAGAAGCCTGTAATGGTACCTGTATATGCAGTGTTTATGGATGGGATGTGTATGTAATGATTTCAAAGACTTTGGGAAATTTAAATTTGCGAATCAAAATGAAACAAAGATTTTATTAGTAGAATTCAAAGTTCAATCGCCTTTTAGGCGTAACAATTAAAAACAATTTTGAAAAACTAGAAAAAAATCAAATTTCCCATGGATGCTTCCTTTTCGCGCCGAGATAGACATTAAGGCTTCTTTCCTCATGAAGCTGCTTTGTGATCTCTAAAACCTTCCTCTCCTGGGCATAGAACTGATCCCTTTTAGTATCCCGCTCTTTCTTCAACTGAATCCAAGACCTCTAGTTCTTCAAGATCAGTGGGCATATCAGGATGGAGAATCGTGTAAGGAATACCCCCTCTAGTAGTGGGTTCCACAATCACTGGTAAAATGACCATGTAGGGGATCATAAGTTTTTGGGCGCGAGCTCGTACCCATTGGAGATAAGGTTCCATAGGAATGGAAGCCTTCGGCCCCAAAGCATTAGCGCCAGATATGTTTACCATGCTCCAAGCTCGTATGAACCTCTGGAGATACCCTTGAACATCATCCTCATAGTTAAATATAATTCCCTCAATAAGTAACTCATGGGGACTATCCCTTCGAGCGTAACAAAATTGTCGTAGAGCTAAACAAGGATTATAAGTTATGCCTCCTCTAATGCCAAGTAAGGGGACACTAGGGTACTCCCCGCAGCGGTCAATAATAGCAGTATCTCCCATAGCTCGGGAATACCAGAGAATATCCGTGTGAGCGAGTGACATTATCCTTTGCGACCAACCTGTTGTACCCCAAAATTTTCCCTCTCATATTCCTCAAGACATTTCAAGAAAAATCTCCAAGTGGCTCAAGGTTGCTCAAGAGTGGGTCAGATAAGTCATCTCCTAAGACAGTCAACCCCAAATTAGGGTTTTGGGTTGCATCAAGATCTTTGAGTACAAATGACCTCAAGTGCTCCCCAATGTCCTAATGTTTTCTCAAGGCCATCCATGTCAAATTTCAAGCCTTGCAGAGGAAGTTTGCCCAGTCAATTGCTCAAAGAGTCCAAAAATCGACTGTGCTAGGGAAAAAGTCAACTGTGACCTACAAACAGTCAAACCTCAAGATTTTTTTTGTCAAAATTCTCATTTTGAAGGATATTTCATCATTTGATCAAGGGTTGATCATGATTCATCAAGGATTGCTCAAAATTCATCAAGACTCAAAAGTTGCTAAATTCGGGTTTTGCATGAAAAGTCAACTCAACTTTGATCAAGCATAACTTTCTCATACTTTATGAGAAATGACCCATCCAAAGATCATTTTGAAGAGGATGCAATTTCCTACAATCCATCCAAAGCTCATAGAACTGGCGACTCTTCTGGGGAGATTAATAAGTGGGGTGTACCTTAGGAATAATTCATAATGTTTTCAATTGCTTGACTTGTATGCTTTATCTTTGTGGGCTTGAATCAGAGTTACTATAGATCCTAACCCGGATCTGGGGGATACCCTTTAGGTAAGTAGCAATAAATTGTGATGGAACTGTACAGCATAGACCGATACGGTTGAAGCAGTAGCTACGTTGGTGTGGCACTTTAGTATGTACCGATATCCCTTATGGCGCAACGAGGAGAATATGGGTCTGCTAAGGGGTCATTAAGCACCAACTGACCTTAGAACCTTTAAATTGACCAACTTGGCCATAGAACAGTAGCAGTATGCTACACTCATTGATACTAAACTCTCACGATGATTCCGGCCGCAAGAAAAGGTTGCTAAACTGGAATTATGACCGATTGAGGGTAGTCAGTGATATTGAGATCCTCTAGAACCCGATTACTATTTTTAGGACAGGTTTGAACCAACTGAACTGAAAGAGGGTAGTACCTAGACTCCTTGCCAGCCTGAAATCTAAGGGCTCTTTGTGTGACTTGTGTGCCTTTACCATGTTTGCTATTTGTGGATACTTGTGGTGTGTTTTCTATCATGACATCATGACATCATGACATTCCATGCATCTTGCATTGGACTAACCTATTTCAAAGACAGGAGGGATTCATCTTTGTTCTGTTTTGTAGGTCATGGCACCCATGCGTAGAAACACCATTTGGATCAACTTTGTCCAGGTTCCCACTCAGGTTAAGGAATTGGTTGTAAAGGTTTCAGATACTACCTCCTTCATCGGAAGACATGGGCACCTTCTTAGTTTGGTCACCTCCAAGATAGATGAACAGATGATGAGTGTCTTAGTCCAGTTCTTTGATCCACTGTACCATTGCTTTACTTTTCCAGACTACCAGTTGGTCCCTACCTTGGAAGAATTCTCCGATCTGCTTGGTATCTCTATTCTGGAGCAGACCCTGTTCACAGGTTGGGAGAAGATCCTTAGGCCGGAAGAGATTGTTGCAGCCCTCCATCTGACAAAGGCTGAGGTAATGTCTAATTGGGAAACTCGTAGTGGAGCAAAGGGCTTCTTGACTAAATTCTTGGTTGGTAAAGCTAATCAGTTATGGGACAGTCTAGATTTCCAAGCATTTGAAGACATTCTGGCTCTTCTCATATATGGTTTGGTGTTGTTTCCTAACTCAGATTCTTTTGTCGACGTGAATGCAGTGAAGATTTTCATGTCCGGTAATCCTGTGCCCACTCTCTTGGGTGACATTCTTCACTCTCTTTATGCCCGTACTGCTCAAAAACGGGGAACCCTTATGTGTTGTGCTCCATTGTTGGCGAGGTGGTTTATTTCTCACCTCCCCAAATCAGTTTTGAAGAACAAAGAAGGCATGGGTTGGGCCTATAGGATTATGTCTCTCTATCATAATGACATCATTTGGACTATTAAGGGTATGGAAGATGTGGCTATTATTGATCGTTGTGGGGAATACCCCAATGTCCCACTTATAGGAACCAATGGAGGGATCTCTTATAATCCGTGTTTGGCCTTACGCCAATTTGGGCAAGCTAGGAGGGAAGGACCCCATGAGTTGCTGATGCCGAGTATTGTCTTTGATTTCCAAGGATATAGTGATGGGAAATGCTGCAGGTTCATAAGAGCTTGGGATAGAGTACACAGGTCTGATCCGCACGAGCTAGGTGCAAAGACTTCTCTTCCGATGGAGCCATATCTCCGATGGGTTCGAATCCATGCCCAAAAGCTGGGAATGCCGTACGAAGCCGTCTTGCCTATAATTGTTGAGGCTGCTGATGAAGAAGGAGTTCCTACCATCCTCCATCCATACATGACTACTGACATTGGGGCATTAAAGAGATCGTGGATGCAGCTGAGAGAAGAGCGGGATACTTATAGAGAAAAGTATCACGAGCAAGAGCAGAAGATTCAAAAGTTGACAAGGCAGCTGAAGAACGAGAGAATCCTCAATGACTATGTCCGCACCGACAAGAAACGACCATGGGAGAACTGATTGTCTTTTGATTATTTCTAGTTTTGATTTACTTTTCAGTTTTTATTTCTTGTAACGCCTTAAAGGCATCTGTTGAACAATTGAACTTCAAGTTTATCTAATAAAAGTGTGTTTCATTCTTTTTGGTTTACAAATTTGAATCTATCGACGTCTTTGAAATCATATCATACGCATTTCATTCCATACACCTCATAACAGGTACCCTTACAGTTTTTTCTCATCTTCTTCGCTGTTTATTTCAGCATCATGTCTTCTGAACCAACAACTGAACAAGCAATCAAGGCTCTGCAAGCCCAAAATGCCCAGTTCCAGGAATTGTTCATGAGCCTGGCTAAGGGTCAGCAAGATCTGAAGACCCTTATCTTGAAAGAGAAGAAGAAGAAGAAGAAGAAGAAGATGGTCCTATTCAATATGGGTCGCAGATTTGGAAATGATTTGCGAGAAGAGGTTGATTTGACCCACTCATCTGGAGGGGGAGATAATCAAGAAGAAAGGAGGGCTCCTAGCCCTGTGGTTTCAGACAACGAGACTGACTTCGACGAAGACCAGTATCCTCCAGCTGAGGATAAATACAAGCAACTGGAAGACCGGTTGAATGCGATGGAAGTTCAGAAGGTGCTTGGTCTGGACTTTGGAGACTTGGGTCTGTCATCTGGGGTGATAATTCCCCACAAGTTTAAAGCACCAATCTTTGCTAAATATGACGGGGTTTCTTGCCCCAAGCTGTACCTCAGGTCGTATATTAGGAAGATTCAGCCGTACACCGCTGACAAGAACCTATGGATCCACTTCTTTCAAGACAGTCTCTCAGGGACTTAGCTTGAATGGTTTTACCAGCTGGAAGGAGCCAGTATCCGTAATTGGGAAGATTTGGCCGCTGCTTTCTACAAGCAGTACCAATACAATGCCGACCTCTCTCCCATGCGTACCCAACTCCAGGGTATGTCTATGGGTGTGGGTGAAGGTTTCAAAGACTATGCTCAGAAATGGAGGGACCTTGCTGGAAGAGTTCAACCACCCTTGGCTGATAGGGAACTAGTGGATATGTTTCTGGGGACCTTGTCTGGTCTGTATTTCAACCATGTGATTGGAAGTTCTTCGTCCGGGTTTACAGAGATGATCATGACCGGGGAAAGAATTGAGTCTGGTATCAAATCTGGTAAAATACAGAAGGGTGCTTCATCAAGCACCGAGAAGAATCCTTTTAAGAAAGAGTCCAGTGCTGTTTATAGTTCAAAAAGTCAGAACATACCTGAACGCCGCCAAGCTGTTAATACGGTTGTTATATCAAGACCTGCTGGTGCTCCTCAGTGCAACAATCAATCAAGGGCCGAAATGCCACGAAGACAATTCACTCAGCTCAACATGACTTTATCCCAAATTCTGCCGCAGTTATTGAAGACCAACCTGGTGACTCCGAGGGAGGCCCCAAAGAGTCCCAACACAACATCACCAATGTACGATCCGAATGCCCGTTGTGCTTTTCACTCTGATAGCCCGGGGCACGATACAGATAACTGTTGGGTTTTGAAAAATAAGGTACAGGACTTGATTGATTCTAAGGAGATCGAGTTTGGAGCACCAGAAAAACCTAAACATGATGTGGGAGTGAATGCTATTGGGGATGATGATGATGAAGAGTTTGACATTGACAACTAGATTTACCCGACTGTCGACGATGGATTGAGCAACTGAACAGCGAAGGATTCTATGCCTGTTTCTGTTATCACACAGTAATGAGACTTTTGTTTTGATTTTGTAACAGACATTTTTAAACTTTACGGCCCGGTGTCTTACCCGGGGCACCGTGGCTTCATTTGTGAGGGCTTTATGTGTGTCATCTACATATATCATTAATAAAAGCATCAGACGTTTCTTGCATTTCAAATTTTGCGCTCCTTGTTTTTCTTTTATTATATATTGCAAAACAACTATTTTACACACACTCACATATACAGGTCTACATCCACTCTGGATCTCACTGGTAACGACTCTGCTACTTCCAGTTATGACTTCGAAAGTCCGATCAACTTAGCCGAAGACGAAGGTGAAGATGATTGTAAAGTGCCTGGTGAACTTTCAAGACTGTTACTCCAAGAAGAGAGGGCCATACAGCCACACGAAGAGCCGGTGGAATCAGTGAATCTGGGTACAGAGGAAGACAAGAAAGAAGTTAAGATCGGTGGAAATCTATAAGCTAGTGTTAAGCAACGATTAATTAAAATGCTGCGAGACTATGTTGAGATCTTTGCCTGGTCTTACGAAGATATGCCTGGGTTGGATATTGATATTGTGGTTCACCGCCTGCCTACCAAGGAAGACTGTCCTCCAGTGAAACAGAAGGTCTGCTGAATGCGCCCGGATATGTCTGAGAAAATCAAGGCTGAAGTTATGAAACAATTTGACGCTAGTTTTCTAGGAGCTACTTCTTACCCACAGTGGGTGGCCAATGTGGTTCCTGTGCCAAAGAAGGATGGTAAGGTTCGGATGTGTGTTGATTATAGGGATCTGAACAGGGCAAGCCCCAAGGATGATTTCCCTCTACCTCATATTGACGTTCTGGTTGACAACACCGCACAGCATAAGGTCTTCTCCTTTATGGATGGTTTCTCCAGTTATAATCAGATTAAAATGGCTCCCGAAGACATGGAGAAGACAACCTTTGTTACTCAATGGGGTACCTTTTGCTACAAGGTCATGCCTTTTGGATTGAAGAATGTTGGGGCAACGTATCAGCGCACCATGGTCGCTTTATTCCACGACATGATCCATCATGAGATTGAGGTATACGTCGACGACATGATTGCAAGATCTCAAAATGAAGAAGAACATCTAGACCACCTTCATAAGCTATTTGACAGGTTGAAGTTGTACAAGTTCAGGTTAAACCCGAACGAGTGCACCTTCGGGGTGAGATCTGGTAAGCTGCTGGGTTTCGTCGTGAGTGATAAAGGTATTCAAGTAGATCCTGTGAAGGTGAAGGCTATACAGGAAATGCCAGCTCCCCGAATAGAGAAAGAAGTCAGAGGCTTCCTGGAACGTTTGAACTACATTGCCCGATTCATCTCACACATGACTGCTACTCGTGAGCCAATCTTCAAGCTACTGAAGAAAGATCAAGTGGTAAGATAGAATGCTGAATGTCAGGACGCTTTTGAAAGGATCAAAGAATATCTCCAAGAGCCACCCATTCTGATGCCTCCAGTTGAAGGGAGACCTCTGATCCTATACTTGACAGTACTCGACAACTCAATGGGGTGTGTGCTGGGGAAGCATGACGAGTCTGGCCGAAAAGAGCATGTTATTTATTACCTTAGCAAAAAGTTTACCGACTGTGAAACCCGATACTCACTGCTTGAGAAAACTTGTTGCGCTTTGGCATGGGCTGCTCGCCGGCTGAGACAGTATATGCTGAATCACACTACTCTATTGATATTAAAGATGGATCCAATCAAGTATATCTTCGAGAAGCCTCCCTTATCCGGAAGAATAACAAGATGGCAGATGATCTTAACTGAGTATGACATCCAGTACACGACCCAAAAGGCCATCAAGGGAAGTGTGTTGGCAGATCATTTGGCACATCAGGCAGTGAACGATTACCAGTCTATGAACTTTGAATTCCCGGATGAGAATATCATGATAGTAACTGGCTATGAAGAACCTGGACCGGATGAAGGACCTGAGGAAGGATCCCGATGGTCTATATACTTTGATGGAGCTTCGAACGCTTTGGGTAATGGCATTAGCGCCGTGATCATATCTCCTAAAGGCTCTCATACTCCATTCACCGCCCGACTATGTTTCAACTGCACCAACAACATGGCGGAGTATGAAGCGTGCATTATGGGTCTTCGAGCAGCTATTGATCTAAGGATTAAGTTTCTAAGTGTTTTTGGAGATTCCGCTCTCGTGATCAGTCAAATCAAAGGCGAGTGGGATACGAAACACCCAAATCTTATTCCTTACAAGGAGTATGTATTGACGTTGCTTCCGCACTTCGAGGAGATAACCTTTGAACACTTCCCTAGAGAGGAGAATCAGTTGGCGGACGCGCTAGCTACGATGTCTTCTATGTTCAAAGTCAATTGGGACAACGAAGCTCCCCGAATTATCATTGAGAGGTTGGACGAACCTGCACATTGCTGTGACATTGAGACTGAAGAGGTAACAGAAAAGCCCTGGTTTCATGAGGTGAAGAGGTATCTCGAAGCTCAGGAATACCACGAGGGTGCATCTGTTAATGATAAGAAATTTCTGAGGAGGTTCGCGGTGAAGTTCTTCATCAGCAATGGTATCCTTTACAAGTGTAACCATGATTCAACCTTACTGCGATGTGTGGATAAGAACGAGGCAGAAAGGATCATGGAAGATTTACATGAAGGTACTTTCGGAACTCATCCAGTGGACATACCATGGCAAAGAAAATCCTACGGACAGGATATTATGGGTCCACTATGGAAGCCGACTGTTATCAGCACTCTCGGACCTATCACAAGTGCCAAGTCTATGCTGATAAAGTGCACATACCTCCAGTTCCTCTGAACATCTTGACAGCTCCTTGGCCTTTTGCAATGTGGGGCATTGATATGATCGGCGAGATCAGACCTACGACGTCCAACGGGCATCGTTTCATCTTGGTAGCTATTGATTACTTTACGAAGTGGGTTGAAGCGGATTCCTTTGCTATTGTAACCAAGAACGTCATGGCACGGTTCATTCGGCACAACCTGATATGTCGATATGGTGTACCAGAGAGGATCATTACGGAAAATGGTACCAATCTCAACAATAAGATGATCACTGAGCTCTGCAAGCAGTTCAAGATACAACATCACAACTCTTCTCCCTACCGGCCGAAGATGAATGGGGTTGTTGAAGCGGCTAATAAGAACATTAAGAAGATTGTGTAGAAGATGACAGTGACATACAAAGATTGGCACAAGATGCCACCATTTGCTCTTCATGGGTATCATACCTCAGCACGGACGTCAACAGGGGCAACACCCTATTCCTTGGTATATGGCATGGAGGCAGTCTTGCCCATTGAAGTTCAGATACCCTCTCTTCAGATTATGAAGGATGCAGGTTTGAGCGAAGATGACTGGATTCAGACCCGGCTTGATCAGCTGAACCTAATCGACGAAAAGAGACTTACTTCTATTTATCATGGTCAGACGTATTAAAAACGGATGATCAAGGCATTTAACAAGAAAGTTAGACAATAAGAGTATCAAGTTGGGGACCTGGTTATCAAGCGTATCATACTGCCTCAAGGTGATCCCAGGGGCAAATGGACCCCTACTTACGAAGGGCCATTTGTGGTTAAAAACATTTTCTCAGGAAGAGCTATGATTCTAACCACCATGGATGGTGACGACCTTCCTCACCCCGTCAATTCAAACATAGTGAAAAAATACTACGCATGATTAACGACCCGCTAGGTTGACTGGCCTAGGAAAAAATAAGGGCTTCCCGGCGAACCAAAAGGGTTCAGGCAAAAATAAGGGATGAAAATGAAAAAATATGTACACCCGGCAAGTCAAAAACCTGAAAAGGCGGCTTGGACAAAAAAGGGTATCCTGGTGGACTGAAAACCCGAAAGGGTGGTCCAGGCAAAAATTATGGATCAAAGCGTAACACTATGTCTCATTGGATCACCTTGCAACCAGACTTCGGTATCGACTATCAAGCTCGGACGACACTAATCAATCTGATCTACCTTCAACCAAATAGCAAAGTGATGAGATGCTCGAGGACATAAAGGCAATAGCAGAGTTGGAACCCAGTGGGATTATTCACATAGCTGTTTTGTTTAGTTTTTCACAAATTGTATAAATCCTATTTATTCGGCGGCGTTCTTCCACTAGGATGTCAGCCTCTTGTACAAAAACGCCTATTTACAGGCCAAACTTCAAAATCAATACAATTCACTTTCAGAGAAATTTCAAATTGTTTTTCCTTTTTCTGTTTTGTTTTGCAAAGAACGTCCAATGTCCATTTTTGATATATGCATTTGACATTAATCGCTGCTCATGAATATTTACATGCAAAACAAAAGACGATTACTCGTAATATTAGAAACAGGGGCAATAAGAATTGTCTAAACTGTACAGTTGCTCTGTCGACCAAGTACAAGGTAAATTCAGCTGAATAATATGGCTGAAGTGCTTTCACTCCCTGCAGAAAGAGACAGTAATGTTAACTCTCCCCAGCTGAGACTTACAACTGTGAATGAATCGGTAATATTCTCCCCAAGCAGAGTTTATCTACCATTAACACCGAAAAGGCTTAATATCCCCGGAAACCTTAATATTCCCCAGCAGAGTATAAGAATATTCCCCGGAAGAATACAAGATATCCCCAGTGGAGTTTGAAAATTTTCCCAGCGCAGTCTGAAAAATCATCCCCAGTAGACTTTGGAAGATTGTCCCCAGCAAGTTCAAAGGATTATCCCCAGTGAAGTCGCAACTGAAGGTTCATCCCTAGCGGAGTTCTTTCCTTTCACAAACAAGAAGTCAATCCCCAACAGGATTCAGTATCACCAGCAACGGTAATTCGTCCCCAGCGGAATTTATCGGTGGAATCCTCAGCAGAGCATCTCTTCCCCACAAAGTAATCTCCTCATAAGTTTATTCCCCAACGGAGTTATCCTCTCCTATAGATTTATTCTCACAATCATCTCCATTCTCTATCCCCAGCGGAAACGAAGAATTCAACTCTTTTCTCCAGCAGCTATACGGAATTTATTTTCCCCAGCCAAAACATTACATTTCCATACATCATGATACATGCATATACGCATCATACAACACAATATCATTTATTTTGAGAACATCATTGCCTGATATATATCATGCAATGCATACGACTGACCTTTACCTTTCAGGAAGGATGCAGTTAAGTTCTCAGCCATGAAGCTTTTACCTCAGTCGAAGTACTGACCGATTCTTAAATCTCAACTGAATTAGTCTCGGTTGAATTACAGGTAAGGTTCTAAATCTCGATAATTTTCCTCCGTCGAAGTGTGGACGAGTTCTTAAATCTCAACAGAATTATCCACCGTTGAAGTACATACAGTTCCTAGATCTCAATGAAGATGTTTTACCCAGTCGAAGTACTGACCGGTTCTTAAATCTCAACTGAATTAGTCTCGGTTGAATTATAGATAAGGTTCTAAATCTCAACAATTTCCCTACGTCGAAGTGTGGACGAGTTCTTAAATCTCAATAGAATTATCCTCCGTTGAATTACAGACAGTTCCTAGATCTCGATGAAGATATTTCTCCTCAGTCGAAGTACTGACCGGTTATTAAATCTCAACTGAATTAGTCTCGGTTGAATTACAGATAAGGTTCTAAATCTCGACAATTTTCCTCCGTCGAAGTGTGGACGAGTTCTTAAATCTCAACAGAATTATCCTCCGTTGAATTACAGACAGTTCCTAGATCTCGATGAAGATGTTTCTCCTCAGTCGAAGTACTGACCGGTTCTTAAATCTCAACTGAATTAGTATCGGTTGAATTACATATAAGGTTCTAAATCTCGACAATTTTCCTCCGTCGAAGTGTGGACGAGTTCTTAAATCTCAACAGGATTATCCTCCGTTGAAGTACAGACAGTTCCTAGATCTCGATGAAGATGTTTCACCCAGTCGAAGTACTGATCGGTTCTTAAATCTCAACTGAATTAGTCTCGGTTGAATTACAGATAAGGTTATAAATCTCGGCAATTTTCCTCCGTTGAAGTGTGGACGAGTTCTTAAATCTCAACAGAATTATCCTCCGTTGAAGTACAGACAGTTCCTAGATCTCGATGAAGATGTTTCACCCAATCGAAGTACTGACCAGTTCTTAAATCTCAACTGAATTAGTCTCGGTTGAATTACATATAAGGTTCTAAATCTCGACAATTTTCCTCCGTCGAAGTGTGGACGAGTTCTTAAATCTCAACAGAATTATCCTTCGTTGAATTACAAACAATTCCTAGATCTCGATGAAGATGTTTCTCCTCAGTCGAAGTACTGACCGGTTCTTAAATCTCAACTGAATTAGTCTCGGTTGAATTACATATAAGGTTCTAAATATCGACAATTTTCCTCCGTCGAAGTGTGGACGAGTTCTTAAATCTCAACAGAATTATCCTCCGTTGAAGTACAGACAGTTCCTAGATCTCGATGAAGATGTTTCACCCAGTCGAAGTACTGACCGGTTCTTAAATCTCAACTGAATTAGTCTCGGTTGAATTACAGATAAGGTTCTAAATCTCGGCAATTTTCCTCCATTGATGTGTGGACGAGTTCTTAAATCTCAACAGAATTATCCTCCGTTGAAGTACAGACAGTTCCTAGATCTCGATGAAGATGTTTCACCCAATCGAAGTACTGACCGATTCTTAAATCTCAACTGAATTAGTCTCGGTTGAATTACATATAAGGTTCTAAATCTCGACAATTTTCCTCCGTCGAAGTGTGGACGAGTTCTTAAATCTCAACAGAATTATCCTCCGTTGAATTACAGATAGTTCCTAGATCTCGATGAAGATGTTTCTCCTCAGTCGAAGTAATGAACGGTTCTTAAATCTCAACTGAATTAGTCTCGGTTGAATTACAGATAAGGTTCTAAATCTTGACAATTTTCCTCCGTTGAAGTGTGGACGAGTTCTTAAATCTCAACAGAATTATCCTTCGTTGAAGTACAGACAGTTCCTAGATCTCGATGAAGATGTTTCCCTCAGTCGAAGTACTGACCGGTTCTTAAATCTCAACTGAATTAGTCTCGGTTGAATTACAGATAAGGTTCTAAATCTCGGCAATTCTCCTCAGTCGAAGTACTGACCGGTTCTTAAATCTCAACTGAATTAGTCTCGGTTGAATTACAGATAAGGTTCTAAATCTCGGCAATCCTCCTCAGTCGAAGTACTGACCGGTTCTTAAATCTCAACTGAATTATCCTCGGTTGAATTACAGATAAGGTTCTAAATCTCGACAGATTTCCCCCAGTTGAATTACGGACAAGTTCTTAAAACTCAGCAGAGATGCTCTCTCAGTTGAAGTACATGCAAGTTCCTAAATCTCAACAGAGATCAAGCTTCCCCAGCGGAATCTTCCATAACAACAGGTATGCAAGTTCTCGCTAAGGAATATCTTATGCGATCGACACTCATGCAGATTGCATCTTTAAGCCCATCCTCCCATCAGCAATCTCCAAATGGCATATGTAAGCCCATTCCCGACATCACCAGGCTGATACCACTTTATGCGAGTGCAAATTTCTAGGCACTCTAGTGTTCAATCCTCTTCCACCTTCGGATCACGAAAGGCACAAAAGCCAATCTACATCCTTAGGTTTAAGAAGATTGAACATGGTCAGCTGTTGTACCCCAAAATTTGCCCTCTCATATTCCTCAAAACATTGCAAGAAAAGTCTCCAAGTTGCTCAAGTTTGCTCAAGAGTTGGACAGACAAGCTATTTCCTAAGGCAGTCAACCCCAAATTAGGGTTTTGTGTTGCATCAATATCCTTGAATCCAAATGACCTCAAGTTCTCCACAATGACCTAATATGTTCTCAAGGTCATCCATGTCAAATTTCAAGCCTTGCAGAGGAAGTTTGCTCATTCAATTGCTCAAAGGGTCCAAAAATCGACTGTGCTAGGGCAAAAGTCAACTGTGACCCAAATACAGTCAAACTTCAAGATTTTTTGTAAAATTTCTCATTTTGAAGTATATTTCATCATTTTATCAAGGATTGATCATGATTCATCAAGGATTGCTCAAAATTCATCAAGACTCAAAAGTTGCTAAATTCGGGTTTTGTAGGAAAAGTCAACTCAAATTTGACCAAGCAAAACTTTCTCATACTTTATGAGAAATGACCCATCCAAAGCTCATTTTTAAGAGGATGCAATTTATTACAATCCATATTCATACCCAAAAATCAAAATATGCACTCATAATAAGTTATGAATTTGGACATCATAGGTCATTTTTGAAAGTCAACAAAAACACCTTTTTTTCAAAAGCTTATAACTTGAGAATGGAATATAAAAATGATATTCTAAAAAAAGGGTTGGTTAAAGGACATCTCAAGATTTCTAAAAAGTCCAAGAACACCTCCAAAAGTTCAAAATTGAAGAAGTTATGCATTGTTGAAGTTGGACTTTTTTGCAAAATTGCCAAAAGTCAACTATCCCCAAAACTTCAAATTTTGTCAAATGGGCCCATTCTTTTCCACTTTATTTGAGTTTGAATCATTGTCCACGTGTCCTGGCTTCAGCCATGAGCCCATATTTTATTTTTATTATTTAATTTGATTTATAATTGAATTTATTCATTTTTAATCAAATAAAATCATATAAAATCCAATGCTTTCATAACACAAGATTTTTTTGGATATTTGAGGCTTTGATTGCAATATTTAACGTCATCAAAATCGAATGAGGCCATATAATGTGCAAAAAGATTGAATCAAATCAAATTTGGCAAGTTGTAAAGAGGAGATCATATCAAATTCAAAGGCATTGATATGGGAAGATTTGATCCATAATTCTTACCCTAATAC
The DNA here is from genome assembly GCA_948472305.1 of Vicia faba. Lineage (NCBI taxonomy): Eukaryota > Viridiplantae > Streptophyta > Magnoliopsida > Fabales > Fabaceae > Vicia > Vicia faba. The sequence goes on along the minus strand of OX451741.1, from coordinate 1,515,915,691 downwards.
ACTACACACTACATAAGAAAGCCAAAAGGAACGAAATCAGGGTTGGAAAGGGCAGGCAGAGACAGAACAAAAGTTGGAATCGCTTCCTGGGTGTTCACTCAATCTACCTGGATCAAAAGCAAGCTTGTTCAGACCCCATAGCGCGCTGTAAGTGTCAAGATAAACACCCCTGTTTTTGAAATCGTAATTCATTATTCTGGCATCATTTGACCAAAGTAATTGCATATTTGTAATCCTCACAACATTTCCAAGCTATGTGCATCATTCATTTTTGTTTATCTGACCTGTAATGCAAAACACCATAGCTAGGGTTCTTGGAGCTTTTTTGGTCGTTTTCTTTTCAGGAACAATTGGCCATCAAGAAGGGTATGGTTAGGACCGGGAGGTTGAGACGAGCATAACCATGCCCTTGAAATGCATTTTTGTGGCTCGTAGCAAATTTTGGAGATGGACTAGCTTATAGCTACAGACTTCTGTCCGTTGGTATAGGTCTGAATTGTTTTAGCCACGGACATGAGGTTGAAGATGATGCGTGGCGCCCCATCATTGGCCCATTCAAACCACACACACGTTTTTTTTTTGTTATGACCAATAATTGTTGTTTTGTTTTATTATTATTGTTTTGTATTCATATAACAAACAAAACAACATGGTGCGTTGGCAAGGCAAGCGTGCAAACATCCATCAGGACTTGGGTTCAAATCCCAGGTCCCCCACTTTCCTTAATAATTTTTCTTTTCAGATAATCACATGCATATTCAAGCTTGCAGTATACCATGCGCCATCAATCATCCAATGGCCAGATGGCCAAAGGCCAAATCTGAGAGCCCAAGGCTGAGGGTCCACCATAGGCAAAGTCCACGCATGCTCACCAGATCTCAAAAAGTCAAATAAGGGACAACGTTTTGGGCTTCAGAATTGCCATCAGCACCCTCATTTCAGGCCCAAACCCCTCTCTCTTTTATTTTATTTACTTTGCTTTATTAATTTGTTTTTATTATTTTTATTTCATTTACTAACCAATCAAAAAAATTATTTTCTTTATCAAATAAAAAACCACAAAAAATATTTTTATTCAATCAAATTTTTATTTTTATTAATAAACACTAATCAATTAATGTAGGTTTTAATTAGAATAACTTTAACCTATTTTTTGTAAATAATTAAAATTAAATTAGATTTAATTAGGCTTTAATTACTAACTTAATTATTTTATTTTTCTTTATTAAAATAATAAAAAACCCAAAAATAATTTATTTTTATTAATTAATTTATTTAATTTAATTTAGTAATTAATTTAGGTTAATTTCTTTCTTAAAATAAAAAATAACAAAAAACATTTTCTTTAACCAAAAGGGTCAAAACCCTAATCATGCGCTCGATTTAATTTCCTGCACGCGTTGCTTATTTTATCTAATAATGTACTTGCTCCCGGATTGTAATAGTTAATAGGACTTTTAATTATTTTTATCGCTTTATTTATTTTTAAAGGGTTTGTCTTTGGCGATGTAAATACCCGACGCCTTGTAATTTAAATTCCGCATTTTATTTCCGCAAATTATAACTGTTAAATGTTTGATAATAGGGATGCATGAAAAGACTGAATGTTTTAACCTAAAATCAAATTAGACAACCCTTAACATGTACAAAGATAAAAATAATTGAAAACGACACACTCACACATGCGCACTCTTAGGGTACACCTCACTTGGTTGCCTTCATACACGGTCATTGAGTATAGGTCATTTTAGAGGTCGCCCTCTTGTCTAAAAGATCATAGTCACCTCGAAACGGTTGCCTCGGATATTGTTGCCTCAAAACAAATGATCTAAGACATTAGGGTTACCGCTAAGGCATCCTAACATTGCTTTAGTGACCGTACGTACCTTTTCAAATTGACCCTCAAACTCCAACGACGATGCTACCTACTCACTAATAGTAGGATAGTATTATCTAAAGGACATTAGCATAGAACGATTCCTTTTTCGAGTAGGTAGATGGTTCTTAGATACTTGCTCTTTCAAAAACAATTTTTTTCGCACTTACACTCCTTTTCGAACAAAGTTTTCAAAACACTTCATTACACTCTTGAGGACAGAAGCAAGAGTTAAATCGAAGTTTTAAAACAAAAACTTTTTCAAACCCACAAGCACAAAGAAAGCAATTTTGAAAACAATTGAGCAAGTACCTAAGAGCCCGTGGATAACCACAGATAGAAAGGGTGCTAATACCTTCCCTTTCTATAATCTACCCCCCGAACCCGATAAATATCTCAAAAAAGGATTTTTTCTGTGCTTTTTTCCTTTCCTTGTTAGATAAAATAAAAGTCGGTCGTGACTCTTGCTTACCGCGACATTTTGCGAATAACAAACGCAAAACGCAAACCAACATTCCAAAAAATAGTCAGTTCTTCCTACCGTATCATACAACCCAAACCTTCTTCATTCTTCAATACAAATTTATGGAGGTGAGAAATAAACCACCTCGACAGCAATAGCATGCAGCACATAAGAATCCCTCTCCTCTTCATGGTACGAGTATGGAGAGCGTGCAAGATATCTCCGAGCAAGGTAGGCACATGGTTGCGAGAGAGGAATATCTTGATAGCATTCACATCTATGAATAAGTCTGGATTAGGGAATAGTACTAACCCATATATTATAAGGTCCAAGACCTCCTCAAAATCCTGAAAGTCCAAATCATCCCAAAACAGCTGGGCTTTATCTATTAAGAACTTGGCTAGAAAACCTTTGACTCCGCTTCTTGTTTCCCAATTGGATACCACGTCAGCCCATTTCAGATGCAAGGATGAGGCAATGACCTCTGGATTAGGAACCTCTTTTAAACCTGTGAAAGGCAATTGTTCAAGAATGGGTATATTCAATAACTGAGAGAAATCTTCCATGGTAGGCACCAACTGATAGTCTGGGAAGGTGAAGTAGTGGTGTTTGGGATCAAAGAACTGAAAGAGTACACCCATCATATTTTCATCAAAGTTTGAAGTAACCAGGTTGAGAAGTCGACCATGTATCTCAATTAACGTAGAAGTTTCAGGAACCCTTGATACTAGCTCCTTGAGTTGGGGAGGTATTCTCACAAAGCTGATTTAGATAGTGTTTCTACGAGCGGAAGCCATGATCTGTAAAACAGAACAAAGATAAATCCCCTTGGTCCTTGAAATCATTAGTGTAATAAGAATGAATGCTATGTTATGATGCATGATGTTATGTTCAAACAGAATAAATCACACACAAGCAAAACACACAATAGACCTTAGGTTCAAAGGCTTGCATGAGGTTAAAGGTAAGTACCCTCTTGAAGTTTAGTTGGTTTCAAACCTGTCTTAGAAAAGTAATCGGGTTCTAAATATTCTCAATATCACTGATCATCCTTTATCGGGAATTGTCTCAGCTCAAGTAATCTTTTCTTGCAGCCGAAATATCCCGAAAGTCTGACCTCAATGAGTTTAGCATCGAGTATTAACCAATCCTCAGATTTATACCGAGGCCGGCTATCTCGCTACTTTCTAATGGCCAAGTTTTTTCAAATAAGGTTCTAAGGTCCGTTAGTGCTTCACGACACCATGAGGTGGCCCCGTATTCTACTCGTTTCCACACGAAGGATACCGGTACCAACCAAAGTGTCACACCAACACAACCATTTCTTAAACCATATCGGTCTATGCCATACAGTCTCCATGATCTATTGTAATTTACCTAAAAAGTTCCCCAGATCCGGGTGTAGGATCTTTAACAATACCCAAGCAAAAGCCCTTAAAGATAAAGAAAGCAAAGCAAACAGGAAAGCAATTTAAAAATGACCTAAATCCTAAGGTAAACCCCACTTTATAAAGAGTAATTCCCCAGCAGAGTCGCCAACTCTGTGATACGGTGGCAGAACCGAATGTTAAATACTGGTTTTGCATTTTGTATTTGCAAATGTCGCGATAAGCAAGAGTCGCCACCGACTTTTATTTCATCCAACAAAGGAAAAGGAAAAAGAACAAAAAACACCTTTTTCGAGATATTTCTGAGTACAGTGGGTATATTATAGAAAAGGAAGGTGTTAGCACCCTTTCTATCCATGGTTTTTCACGGGCTCTTAGGTACTTGCTCATTTTGAAATTGCTTGTGTTTGCTTGTTTTGAAAAGCTTTGTTTACTTCGTGATAACCCTTGTATCTGTCCTCAAGAGTGTGATGAAGTTATTTTTGAAAATTGTTTTGAAAGTGTTTGTGTGAAATTTGTTTGTTTGAGCAAGTACCTAGGAACTATCTACCTACTCGGAAAAAGTCTATTCGTTTTTCTTTAGACAGCGCTATCCTACTATTAAGGAGTAGGTAGCCCTATCGTTGGATTTGTAAAGGGACGTTCGAAGGGATGAAATGGTCTCTGAAGGCAACAAGTAAAGATACCTTAGCATTTCGAAGGGACTATCGTCATAAGATCAATTTGTAGGCAACTTGAGAGACAAGTAGGGACTATGATCTTTATGACGATTTTGAGTTGCGGGTCATTGCTAAGGTATCCTTACATTCAAGTGACACGACCATTATTTCAGAGGCAACCAAGTGGGGCAAATCCTAGGAGTGAGCATGTGCAAGTGTGTTTTTTCAGTTAATTATCTTTGCATAATTAGGGTTTTCTATTGTATTAATCCTTTATCCTTTGCATGCAAGCCTAATGTCCATACATCATACAGTTTAATATTTTTGGAAATTAAACGCGGAAAAGAAAATCTACGCTATTACAAGGCTTTTGGATAGATACACAAATATTTGACTGAAAATAAAGATGCGGAAATTCAAAATCCTAATTAATCTATTACAAACCCAAAGCAGATACAATAATTTGAATTAAAAGAAAGTGAGGCGCGCACGACGAAATAAATATGAGAATGAAGTCTAAGTCCTAAAATATCTAATTAATTAAAGAGAGAATTTTTTTTTGTATTTTATTATTGAGAAAAATATTTGAAATCTTAACCTAAATCTAATTAATTAAATAAAACATTTTTTGGTATTTTATTGAGAAAATTAAATATTTATGAATTAAACCAAATTTGTCTAATTAATTTTAATTGTGAAAACAATCAAATCAAAATTAATTAATTTCCCACAAAAAACTAATTTTAATAAAAAACCTAATTCTACATTTTTGTGATTTTCTGATTTTCTGATTTAATTAAAAAATATTTTTATTGTAAAATAATTAAAACAAATGATTTTGTAAAATAATTAAAACAAATAAAGAAATAAGAAATTAAAAGAGAATTGAAACTTGGGCCTGTTGCTGGAAGGAATTAAGGGGGTGTGCTGCCAAATTTCTTGTAAGGCCCAAAGCTGGAGGCCCAGAGTTTGCGCCTGATCCAATGCACCTCTCTTCTGATGATTCATGGTGGATCTTCAAGGCTGGAGCATGAGATTTACATGATGATGTATCCTAGGGATGAGATCTGGGGCGTACGGTGGACTTCTGATGATTCATGGTGGACCTTCAAGGCTGGAGCGTGAGATTTACATGACGATGTATCCCAGGGATGAGATCTGGGGCGTATGATGGACGCTGGGCATTGAGATACGCTGGATCTGCAAGGAAATATTATGTAAAATAAAATGTAGGAGGCAGGGATCAACCCCTGACCTCCTACACATGAATGCCTTAAGACCATTTGCTTCACCAACTGAGCCAACTTCCTATTTGTTAACATAAACACACAATAAACAATATATTGAAAGATGGTTAATGATTGTAACCAAAACGCGCGCAAATTTTAAACTGCCCACTCAGGTTGTGACACGCATTCGTCTTCTCCAGGGGACTATCGTCTTAGGTCCATAGCTTTTACCCACGGGCATTGGCCATAGCTACAAACCAACAATCCTCAAATATCCTGTCTAGGCAACATAAATTAGATTCAAGATCATGGATCGATTGGGTTTGATCCTCTGATCATGATAGTATCCATCTTGAGATCCAATTATTCATGCATTTGAAAGCCCTAAAACGGCCTTGTAAACCCTAGCAATGGTTTTTCATCCAACAGGCACCAAAACATGCAATTAAGTATGCAAAAACATTCTAAAGGATGATATAAACACAAACATATACTTATAACTCATTTATCATGTGTGAATTGTTAAAACCAATTTCAAAAATATGAACAAACTGTGTTATGGCTAGTGCTTGTTTCTTGATGCTTCGGGCCTTGATGATGCTTGCTATCGCCCCAATGATCGCCCAAGAACAAGATTTGACCTTCAAAACGTCTTGAACTAGCATGTGGAAGAAGATAGGTCTTGCACTTTTGGACACAATTTTTTAGTTTTGTTTCTTGCTTTGGAGGTAGGCTGCGCACGCAAATTCTCTTCCTTTAGGGTTAGAATGATCTTGTATATATGTGAGAATCAAATTAGGTCCATAAAATTGGAATGAATCCAAATAATAATGAATTTTAATTCTTGTATCCAATCTTTCCAAACATAGAGATTTCTTCTCTTTTCAATCTTGCACGTTTCTCTTGGCTATTGACAACATATAAGATCTCTATTCAATACAAAAATCTTTCCTAAAACAAATTATATGATTTATTTGGATTTATTTGATTTTATTTGATTTTTAAATGAATAAAAATCAAAATAAATTAAATAAGCAAATAAATAAATCATGGAGGGTCCCATAGGTCGTGGACTATGCTAGGACTGAGATTTAATCTTGAAAAGATGGATCCATGTGGGAAAAAAATGCAATTTTGGGCATTGTTGACTTTATGCAAATTTCCAAAAATGGCCAACTTTGACAATGCATATCTCTCTCAATTTTGACCTTAAGAGGGTGTTATTGGACTTTTTAGAAAGCTTAGGATGTCCCCTAAGCAACCTATTTGGTTTAATCTCAAATGGATCTTCCATGTTCATGTAAGGAGCTTTGACCTAAAAGGTATTTTTGTTGACTTTTTGGAATGACCTATAATGTCTGAATTCATATCTTTGCATGAGTGAAATTTTTGAGCTTGAGGGATGAAGATGAGTTGTAGGTAATTGGATTCTATTCAAAATGAGCCTTGGATGAGAAATTTCCGATAAAGTATGAGGAAGTTATGCCTGGTCAAAGTTTGGTTGACTTTTCCAGAGAAACCCTAATTTAGCAACTTTTGAGTTTTGATGAATTGAGAGCATTCCTTGGGGAATCATGGTCAACCCTTGATCAAATGATGGATATCACTTCAAAATGTTGTTGTTGACCAAAAATCTTGAAGTTTGACTGTATGTGGGCCACAGTTGACTTTTGACCTAATATAGTTGATTTTCAAGCATCTGACTAACTGACTGAGCAAACTTCTTGTGCAAGGCTTGAAACTTGACATGGAGGGTCTTGAGAACATATTAGGACTATGGAGAGCATATGAGGCCTTTGGAGCTCACCCATATTGATGAAAATGGAAACCCTAATTAGAGGTTCATTGCTTTATGAGAGAGTTTGTCTGGTCAACTCTTGGGCATCCTTGAGCAAGTTGAGGATCTCAATGAACATATGTTGAGTAAAATGGGAGGGAAAATTTTGGGGTACAACAAAGCGGGATAATTATCTTAACATAAAGTTCTAAATGATTGAAATCCTATACTGGCAATCATACTATAATGTAAGAGGAACCAAGGCCAAACAACCAAAACATCTCATAAATCATCAAAATAAAAGAGAGTAATAACAAATATCTCTCAACAAATAATATCCAAATATGAGTACAACTATCCCCTATTACATATACCAAAGCAATGACTCACTATCTAAGAATAAGCAGATAAAAAAGGATCTAACTCCTCCTCTAGTCCTGGCTAGTAGCACTGCTATCTCCGGTACGTGAGCAATGTTGCATAAGAACATCATTCCAATATAAGGGAGAGAATTCACATCATTATGAAATAATATAATCATAAACAATGTGTAGTACAGATACACCCAAACGAAAATCATCATCACTTCACATAATCATATAATCTGTATAATATAATCCAATATACAATTTACATATGCAACATAACTCATCAATTCACCAATCAATCGCAATTACCATCAACGTAACAATTAAACTAATTATCACATCTTGCACATAAAAAACACAACATTCACATCAACATTTCATAATGAGAAATACATAAAAAATTCACATCGACACATGCGACTCAAATGCAACTCAAATGTATAATGCATATGGTACCAATGTTATCCTTACCGGCCACGCTAGGTCAAACATCGCCAATGACAGATAACCACCAATAAAATCCCCATTCAGCGTTAAGCTTTCAAACCCCATTCAATGTTAGATTTGGGACAAGTCAATAATCACCACGGAATTATCAAACATTGCCTCTTGAAACAAATGATTCATGTACATATGCAAACTCAATAAATCATCACAACAACTCATCACATAATTCAACACATTTTGAATAATCTTGACAACATTTGCACAACATACATCAATCATGTCAGTCAATCACATATACACAATCTCTTAGAATAAATTAACTCAACACATCTTTATAACATGTAGCATATATATAATTCATGTTATATCCAAACATCATCAAATTCTAACACTTACATACAAAACTCAAGTATGAAGTTTATCATTAAAACACATCTGAATTCAATCCAAAACAAGTCCAATAAAGTATTAAAACTCATGTAAATTAAGGACCAATCATATGTATTCAGGATCCCAAGTCATATCAATCAAAATATAAAATCTTTCACATCAGGTTGTGCTAAGCGCAGGAATTGGCGCTAAGCGCTCTCAAGTCAGTAGCTTTTGCACTAAGCGCCCTCTGCAATTTCAGCAAAAATAACTTGCGATCTCATTCCATACCAGTCCAAATTTTCCATTCTTAAACACTTCCAAACAGTCATTTACCTCAAATTAAACACATTATATCATTACTATATATTTTAAACACATACATCTAATCTCTATTTTCCTCTTCTTACTATTTATTTCATTAATGGGCCTAATCCCTCTTACCCATTCTAATTGACATAAAGCCCAAATATAATTATTTCTACTCTCACATAAAAACTCAATTATTCAAATAACACATATATTCAAATAATTCAAATATTCACCAAATCACACAATTCAATTAATTACTATATTATATAATAATTAATAAAATAAATAAATAAATAGCAAATAAAATCTGGGTGTTACGACTCTCCCCCACTTAAAATATTTTCGTCCTCGAAAATCACGTCAAACGAACAACTCATATAGGAATCCCTCATCTGACTCTCTAATTCCCAAGTCACGTTTCCACCTGTTGGCCCTCCCCAAGCGACCTTCACTAATGCAATCTCTTTACCACAAAGATATTTCACTTCCCGATCCTCTTTTCGCATAGGTGATGTCTGAACAGTCAAGTTATCTCTCACATGAACATCATCTAACTGAACAACATGAGACGGATCCACAATGTACCTCCTCAACTGAGACACATGGAATACATCATGGAGATTAGCAAGCGACGACGATAAAGTAATCTGATAAGCCAATGCACATACTTTCTCAAGAATCTCATAAGGTCCAATAAAACGCGGCATCAACTTTCGCAACCTCAAAGCTCTACCAACACCTGTTACTGGAGTAACCCTTAAAAACACATGACCACCTTTCTCAAACTCAAGCACTTTCCTTCTCTTATCATGGTAACTCTTATGATGACTCTGAGAAGTCTTCCTCTTCTCTTGAATCATCCTAACCTTATTCATAGTCTGTTGAACCATTTCAGGTCCAACCACAACACTCTCACCAGATTCATACCAACACAAAGGCGTCTTACACCTTCTACCATACAAATCCTCAAAAGGTGCCATTCCAATACTCGAATAGAAACTGTTGTTATAAGTAAACTTAATCAATGAGAAATAACTATCCCAAGCACCTCCTTATTCAAACACACAAACTCTCAAAAGATCCTCAAGCGAATGAATAGTCCTCTTTGTCTGACCATCTGTCTGTGGGTGATAAGCAGAACTTAAACGTAATTGTGTACCCAAAGCATTCTGTAAACCTTCCTAAAATCTCGAAGTAAACCTTGTATCCCTATCTGACACAATACTCGATGAAATACCATGCAAACTTACGATCCTCTCAATGTACAACTTTGCAAGCCTCTCCATCGGATAATCCATTCTCATCGGAATAAAATGGGTAAATTTCACCAACCTGTCCACAATAACCCAAATAACTTTACAATTACTCGGTGTTCTAGGTAAACCAGAAACAAAATCCATAGAAATTCTATCCCATTTCTATTCAGGAATAAAAAATGGTTACCACAAACCAGACGGTTTCTGATGCTCAATCTTTGACTTCTGACAAATCAAACAAGAATACACAAATTCCACAATATCCTTCTTCATACCTGGCCACCAAAACAATTTCCTCAAATCTTGATACATCTTAGTAACTCCAGGATGAATATTCAAACCACTATGGTTACTTCATCAAGAATCCTTTTCTTCAATCTCCCATATCCGGAATACAAACTCTATCACAAAATCTCAAGATACCATTCTCATCAATCCGGAAATCACCACCTCGACCTTGATTGATCAACGTCAACTTATCCACCAAAACCAAATCAGATTTTTGACCCTCTCGAATCTCATCAAAAATACCAACGGTAAGCTTCAACATACCAAACTTACATCCAAAAGAAGTCTCTTCACAAACCAAACTTAAATCTCATAATTTCTCAAGTAAATCCAATTCTCGAACCATCAACATCGACATATGCAAGGACTTCCTGCTCAAAGCATCGGCTATAACATTCGCTTTACCCGGATGGTAATTCAAACCAAAATCCTAATCCTTTAAGAATTCCAACCATTTGCTCTGCTCATATTCGACTCTTTCTGATCAAACAAATACTTCAAAATCTTGTGATCACTAAACACTTCAAATCTCGATCCAAACAAATAATTCCTTTAATGTTTCAAAACAAACACAACAGTGGCTAACTCTAAATCATGCGTCAGATAATTTCTTTGATGAACTTTAAGTTGCCTTGAAGCATAAGCTACAACTTTCTGATTTTACATCAACACACCTCTTAAACCCATCAAAGAAGCATCACAATGCACAACAAATGATTCTGCCGGATTTGGAAAAATCAAAATAGGATAAGTTGTCAACCTCCTCTTAAGCTCTTGAAAACTAGATTCACACTATGCAGTCCAAATACAAGCTTGACCCTTCCTAGTCAACTGCGTCAATGATCCGATATCGTGCACAGATCAAAAACGAGTAAATTTTAAATGTAGTTACGGTAACGACAACTCGAGTATCGTATCACGAGGATTCTTATATTATTATTAACTAATAGGAATCAAATTGAGAGGTTTGGTTTTAGGGTCGAATTATAAAAACAAATTAAAATAAGTGATTAATAAGCTAAAATGCTAATCATACTGATTCGGGTTCTGACTTATCATTGGTTATGATAACACTAATCCTTAAACGATTTCGATCCTATTCGATTATGAGATCAATCACACAAGCGCTTATCAAAATCATACGAATTATGTTCCTGTTTACCGGATTAAGCAAACAGTTAAGAACATGACGAGTTAGAAAATTAAACAAACGATAACACACAATTAAATTTAGGAACATGCATACAATCGAATTTAATCAATTCTATCCTATGAACAACAATTGAATTAAGCAAAAAAATTGCAATCAAAATTAAACAAATGATTTCATAGAAAAGGATTGAACAGAAATTGAATTTAAATTGGTATTAGAATAACCTCAAAGTAATGGAACCCGTAAGCAGCATGATCCTTCAGGAAATAGTTCTCCATAGCAAGCGTACAAAGAAAAATATTTTTTCCGTGAATAATGTATAACAACCTCACTAGCGGCTACAAGCCTTATAAAATAAAATAAGGGTTTCCACTTACAAAATGAACCAGGTCAAAAACATAATTCAGACCCACTAAAAAGATCCAAAAACAAATTATTCTAATGCTCCAACTTCAACGATTTATTCAAGCCTTCTACAGTACGAATTAGCTTGTGGCTCCAACATGAAATTTGTATCTCTTTCTCTTAGCTTTCCAACGGATATTATAATGCCTCGATCTAAATCATGTAGCTCTAATTATGAATTTTTCAATGAAAGCTGACAATGCTGAAAATTAAATACGAAAATCAAATTAAACCAAAAAAAACTAAATTAGAATAACATTATAAAACATAAAAATAAACAAAGTAAAATATAGAAATGCTTAAGTACAAACATGGAATAATGTGCATCAAAATGCACTGATCAGTCAATGGTAATTCCAACTTGTAAGAACCTTCAATAAAATTCTGATAATAACCTGCCAACCCAAGAAAACTTATAATCTCGGAAACAGATTTCGGAGCTCCTTATTGAGACACAACCTAAATCTTTGATGGATCAACAACAATACCACCACTCGATATCACATGACCAAGGAAACTCACTTCATTCAACCAAAACTCACACTTAGAAAGTTTCGCATACAATTGTTTCTCTTTCAACACAGATAATATAATCCTCAGATTTTCAGCATGATCCTCTTCAATCTTTAAATAGATCAAAATATCATCAATGAATACAACAATAAACTGATCCAAATACTAATGAAAAATCCTATTCATGTATTCCATAAACAAGCCAGGTTCATTGGTCACACCAAACGGCATCACTGAATACTCATAGTGACCATACCTTGTTCTAAAAGCAGTCTTTTGAATATCTTCAGCTTTAACTTGAACCTGATGTTACCCAGACCTCAAATCAATCTTACTAAACACACTTACACCAACCAACTTATCCATCAAATCATCAATCCTTGGAAGTGGATACTTATTCTTAATAGTCACCTTGTTTAGTTGTCTATAATCAACACACAACCTCATGGAACATTCTTTCTTCTTAACCAACAAAACAGGTGCACCCCATAATGACACACTTGGAAGAATAAAACTCTTCTCAAGAAAAACCTCAAGTTGACTCTTCAACTCTTTCATCTCAGATGCAGACATCAGATACAAAGCCATTTATACCGGACTAGTTCCATGAACCAAGTTGATCGTAAACTCCACTTTACGCTCTGGCGGCAAATCACTTATATCATCAGGGAACACTTCAGAAAAATCATGAACTATTGGAATCTCACCAACTGTCCCTTTCCCATCAATATTCAATGTTTCCATCAAATCCAACAACACAACACCATCTTGCAAGGACTCATTCACTTAATTAGCAGACATATGAAACTCTCTCTCAAAATAAAAATCAAGAAAGATAACCGTTTTATCAAAATATTTGATATAAACATGATTAAATTCTAGCCAATTCATCCCAAGAATAACATCTAGTTGATCTAAATGAAGACACACCAAATCAACACCAAAGTCTTTACCAAAGATACTAAACGGACAATTCAAACACACATAAGAAGTAGTTACAGAGCCCATGGAAATAGTATCAATGACCATACTTCCATTCATATTAGATAACTCAAGATTCAATCTCTTAACTCAATCCAAGGAAATGAAAGAATGTGTCGCACCAATATCAATAATAGCAATCAAAGGTGTATCATTAATAAAGCACGTACCTCGGATTAGTCTATCCTGAACAGCAGTCTCAGCACCAGATAATGCAAGCACCTTTCCTTTATTTTGGTACTTCTTTGGCTTGTCACACTTGATACTAATGTGACCTTGCTCACCACAGTTGTAGCAAGTCACACTCGAAACACCTCTGCAATCAGGATACTTGTGACCAAATTTGCCACACTTGAAACACTTCACTTCTGCCTTTGTACACTCAGTAATGTGATGTCCTTCGACACCACACCTATAACATCTAATTGGAGTGTGAGCTCCTCCCCCACTCGGCTTCTTGTCATAACCAGCTTTCTGCTTCCCTTTCTCATTAGCAGATAAACTACCCTGTGTTACATAGACCAGAGCAATGACTCACTACCTAAGGATAAGCAGATAAACAAGGATCTAACTCCTCCTCTAGTCTTGGCTAGTAGCACCTCTATATCCGGTACCTAAGCGATATCACATAAGAACATCATTCCAACAGAAGAGTGAGAATTCACATCATTATGAATATATATAATCATAAACAATTTATAGTACACATACACCCAAACGAAAATCATCATCACTTCACATAATCATATAATCGACATAATATAATCCAATATACAATTTATATATGAAACATAACTCTTCAATTCACCAATCAATCGCAATTACCATCAATGTAACTGTAATACCCCAAATTTGTCCTACCCCTTTACTTTTATCTGGCTTATGCATTTTGCATTTTTCTCATGTACATAACTCCCATTAGGTAATCTAACACATCATTCATTCATTAATCAATAAAGCATGGCATGTGATCAAAGATGTTGAGGAATTAGGGTCTCTATGTGCTTTTAAGCTCTTATCTTCACTCAGGTTTAAATTAATTGGTTCTTTCATCGATCAAGTTTTGTTTAAAGCTAGGGTTTCAATTCATGGATTTCTTTATCACCAATCTATAGGGTTATTCTCCTCTTCCTAACCTCAAATTGCAAGGCTTGGCACATCATTTGGAGTTCCTCTTCCTCAATATTCTTGTTGTGTTCTTCAACACAAGGTGGTTGTGATTGCTTACTACATGAATCGTCCTATAAGGTCGCCTAAAGGTTACCAGTTCAGGTATTTGGCATCTTCTTATGTTTGTCATCATCATCACTCGATAAGGCTTTGTTTTCCTAAGCATGTGGACTTTAATGAGGGATTGCACTAAGGGTTGTTCATCAATCAAGTCTTACTTTCTCAAGGATTCAACTCATTATTCAAAAAGCACGAGACACAGAGAGATCTTAGTGTACTTATGGTGTTAGGGTTTTGGTTCAAGAAGTTTCAATATGCAACAAAAAGGCAATGATATCTTCAGTGGATCCCATCCATGGGAAATTAGGGTTCGTGAATATCTTAATGCAAGATATTTCATCTGAATGCTTGGTTTACTTGTATTATGAGATTATTTTGAGTTCATTCTGAATTATAGTAAGTCATAGACTCAATGCTTATTATGAAGGATTAAGATTTTGGTTAAGGGTTGAAGTTCTTATAATAATTTTGATTCAAAGTCCAAGTAACTCGAACTCAAAGTTTTGTGCATGATTCTTCAACTAAGGGATTGCTACAAAGGCAAGTTAGTGAGGGTTGGAGATTAGAACATAGGGATTGAAGTTTCTTAAAATTGCAAGCGTGACATGTAAAATTGATGCAAGCTTCTAATGAATTTTTTGGATTCAAGTTTCGGAAAGCATAATATATTGAAAAGCAAATACCAAGATCTCATTAAAATTCATCCAAGTTCCAAATATTACAGCATCACATAAATACAAGTTCGGTTACTATTACATCATTTGACATTATTACATTACATCGATAGAAAGGATCAAAAATTTCACAAAAGAACACTATCCTAAACCTATGCGCCGTCCATCTTCATCTTCATGACATGTTTTAAATATCCACTCATTCATAACCGTGAACCATGCTTCGCCTTCATAACCATGAGCCATGCCTCAAACAATGATTATGCCAAAACTTGTCTGCACTGTCCGCACCTCCCTTTTCCATAGACCAACCCCTGCATTCAGCCATGAAACCAAGCCCCTGCAAAACCAATCTAGAAAAACCACCTGTCCAAGGAAAAGGCCAGCAGAACTGTCAAAAGCAGCATTTCTAAACAACATTTTCCTAAACATTTTCTGTAAATAACTTCCAAGAAAACTTCCTCAACATCCAAGTGAATGACTAACTTCCTAACAACTTCTAATCGACTGCCAGCTCACAAAACTGGCTTCTAACAGATTCATAATTTCTCCAACTAATATCTAACCGAATCTAAGAGCTCAGCTCTAACCTCCTAACTACTTATAACAAACTTCTAGCAGAGAACTATAACAAAAAAAACGTATCAGAAAATATCAATTCAGAAAAACCAAAAAATATCAGAAGAAGCAGGGAAACCGTGGAAATTGGATAAGAGATGGAAAGATTCAAACAGATCTGGCCATCTAATTCTTTAACAATAATTGGAATCTAACAGCTCAGATTCATTTTCATGTAACTAACTTTTCCTAACGGCAATAACAACATAAAAACAAAAAACTCACCAGAATTTCTTGGGATTCTTCATTCTGTAGAAAGATCACACCTTCTTCTTCCATTGATCCTTCTTCATTCTCCATTTTCATCTTTATCCACCGAAAAAGCAGAACAAAACTCTATCATCTTCTCTCTACTTTCTTCTTCAACCTTCCGCAAGTCTTCACTCATCTCAGAAACTCTCTCTTCTCTCGGCTCCTTCTCCATAACCATCATTCTTCTATAACCTAGCACCTTCAAGTTTCTGCAATAAACTTTATCGTTGCATCTTCAATCAGCATCTCTTCAATCATCATCATCCTTAAATCTACATCGCCATAAGCAGATCTTCCATTTCTCTATTCTTCGTCATCCTCACTCATCTTCATCGCAGCCTTCATCAACAACGATTCCTCAATAATCCTCGATGACCTATTTCAACAATCACAAGAACGCATCAACACAAACAACAATGATTCAGAAATCAAAGGAGAAAGAAGAAGAAGAATTGGTTGCAGAAAAGAAAAGATTCACATATTGAGGGAAGAAACACAAAACCTTCTCTGTAAAATCTCTCTGAACCACACACGATCTTCATCGTTATCAACTCAGATCTTCATCAAGTTCAAGATCACATTTCTTCAATGTTCATCCACCGTGTGATTGTATCAACTTCATCGCATTCTAACAATCTCTCTTCACAATCTTTATCAACTCCGCATCAATTCATCATCCATCATCATCAATGCAACTTATCTGCAGCAACAACATCCAATCTGTGATAATAGTTGCATTCAAAAAATCACAGAAAGAAAATTGACAAGAAGGAGATTCAGGACTTATGATTTGAAGCTGAGAAAGAAGGTTGTTTACCTAGATCTCACGTCGAAGTTGCTGGATTTCAGGCGTGATCGTCACAGTGAAGAGGCACCGGACTTCTCTTGCAGGTAAACTTCGGTGTTGTTCTTCTTCATTCTATGCACGTGTTGTTTGTGCCCTCGCTTGTGTTGTCGAAACAAATTGAGATCGAACAGAGATAATGATGAATCTTCGGCGGCAAGCGGAGATTCAACGCGAAGGTGATGAACATATTTGAGACGGATCGGAAACAAAGAACAAGTCTTCATGGTGGCGCTAAATATTGAGAGAAGAGGAAAATTTGTTCGTTTGGGAAGCTGAATGGTCACAATTTAACCCTAGACCCCAAATGTCTTCATTTTGCTACTTTCTTTTTCTATTTGTTTTAATTTTTCATTTATATAATAATCTGAATATTTCAAAAAAGGACGATTCTGGGCCTAACCACACTTGGCCCATTTTTGTGCTGTTTTTGTAGCCTCACAACAATATACAAATGGTGGCTGGACCAAATTACATTCATGCTTTGGGCCTCTTACTGCAAGTTCCCTGTATTGTAGGAATTAAGGCTTAGTTGAATGCAAAAAAATCCTTTTGGGCTCAATCTGGGTGGGCCTTGCGCCTAGGCTGCACTACTGACCATACACCTGTTTCAAATTCTCACCCCCTCTGTTTAGAAACTTAATTGTTTTCCCTATTATTTTACTTGTTTTTCATAATTTTTGTTGATAAAGTATACGAATAAAATATACTTGGTTGGATAGTTTTAAGAAGTGTAGAAGCGGACTAAGAGTGAAACCTTCATCAAGAAAATTCAAGTAAGCTTTCAGTAGAGTTTTCTTATGGCTTGCATGGTTTTGAAGAGGCAACAGACCTCCTCCATTTGGTATCATCACAACTTCACTCTTATTCCTCATTTATGTATTTTATTGCTTTCTAGATACCATGAGAAGTAGGAAATAAAGAGCGTGCGCTTGAAGTTGTTGTTTAAAGACCTATAGCATGCATTCCGCACTTCATTTGCTATATGTTTTGTGCTTGTGTTTGTTTACTTTCTTGTTGATCGATGAGTCACTCAATTTAGAAATTGAGATCACGACTTCGCTCTCAGTGCATGCTCCCTATAGGATTTTATTTCTTCCCTTTATTTCTTGTTGATCGATGAGTCACTCAATTTAGAAATTGAGATCACGACTTCGCTCTCATTGCATGTTCACTATAGGATATTTTTGTTAGACTTTATTTGGCATGATAACCTAGATAAGATCTCTTTAGGTGTGCTCTCTTGAGTTTACTGGCTTATTCGCTTTATCCCTGTACATACCATGTTTCCTTAGGATGTGCTTTCTCCGTTTGGACGCAAGTTAGACCTTAGGTTGTAAACCCTGCATGCTAACAGTAGGTAGGAACTTCCCCTTTATCCTTGACATAGGACTACCATTGTATGATAACACTAGGTTAGAAATAGGCTAGTCTCCCTTAGACTCTTTTCTTCCCCTTTTTGCATCCTCGCATCTAAAACTAAAACTCATTTTCTTAGCAAATCAAAAAACATGCTAATCTCACCTAAACCCTTCTTTCAAGGTAATAAAATACAAACCAACTCAAATCTTTTTGTGCGTCCAAGCACCTTTTCTCTAAAACCCTTTTCAGGTAAGGACGTGATTAATTTAATTCTGTGTCAATGCATAGGTCTCCAAAGGTCGAGCTGTGGCAGAAGGCGGAATTTACATTGTCCATAAAAAACACAAAACAAACAAGAACATGTGAGCGGAACTACGGTAGCTCTGATTCCTCAAAAAGGATACGTAGGCATTGGGGTAGGGCCCAGGCGAGCATAATTTTATTTTCCCTACATTCTTTTCCCCTTTCTTTTGCATGCATTCTCTCTTCAGTAGTATAGTAAACAATAAGCATAGATTAAACACACCCATAATATAGACAACAAGAGTGGATACCGTAGAGTACTACGGGCGTGTGGGGTGCTAATACCTTCCCCTCGCGTAACAAACTCCCTTACCCGATCTCTCGGTTGCAAGACTGTGACTTCTCCATTCTCAGGTTTTCTCGATGTTTACCTTTCCCTACATGTGGGATAAAAGACGTTCGATGGCGACTTCATTGTTTGATGATTTTCAACCGGTTGTTTCAGTAACAATTAAACCAATTGTCACATCTTGCACATCAATAACACAACATTCACATCAAAATTTCATAATGAGAAATACATCAACAATTCACATCGATACATGTGACTCAAATGCAACTCAAATAAATTATGCATGTGGTACCAATATTATCCTTACCGGTCACACCGGGTCAAACATCTCCAATGATAGATAACCACCAATAAAAGCCCCATTCAGCGTTAAGCTTTCAAACCCCATTCAGTGTTAGGTTTGAGACAAGTCAATAATCCCTATGGAATTACCAAAAATTTCCACTTGACACAAATGATGCATGTACATGTGCAAACTCAACAACTTATCACAACAATTCATCACATAATTCAACACATTTTGAATTATCTTCACAATATTTGCACAATATACATCAATCATGCCAATCAATCACATATACATAATCTCTTAGAATAAATCAACTCAACACATCATTATAACATGTAACATATAGATACAATTCATGTTATATCCAAATATCATCAAATTCCAATACTTACATACAAAACTCAAGTATGAAGTTTATCATCAAAATGGATCTGAATTCAATCCAAAACAAGTCCAATAAATTATTAAAACTCATGTAAATTAAGGACAAATCATATGTATACAGGATCCCAAGTCATATCAATCAAAATATAAAATCTTTCAGATCAGGTCGCACTAAGCGTAGGAATTACCGCTAAGCGCCCTCAAGTCAGTAGCTTTTGCGCTAAGTGCGATAAACCGCGCTAAATGCCCTCTGCGATTTCAGCAAAAATAACTTGCGATCTCATTTCATACCAGTCCAAATTTTCCATTCTTAAACACTTCCAAACAGTCATTTACCTCAAATTTAACACATTATATCATATATACAACATGTCTCTTCAAGTATAAACAACAAAAACACATTCTAAGCATCAATTTCATGGATTTTCATACAAACTCTAAGTATAGAAACTGAAGAACAAAACCTAATATCATGCTTCTATTCATCACCCCATCATTATATAAACCCATAATAACATAGATTCTCCCCATTACCTTAAGTGTAGAACCTATGTTGAGCTTCTTCTTTCTTTTTCCTTTTTTCTCCTCTTCTTTTCTCTTCTTTCAATTATGACATCTAATCTCTATTTTCCTCTTCTTACTATCTATTTCATTAATGAGCCTAATCCCTCTTACCAATTCTAATTGACATAAAGCCCAAATCTAATTATTTTTATTCTCACGCAAAAACCCAATTATTCAAATAACACATATATTCAAATAATTCAAATATTCACCAAATCACACAATTCAATTAATTACTATATAATATAATATTTAATAAAATAAATAAATAAATGGCAAATAAAATCAGGGTGTTATACATGTAAAGTTCATTCATTTCATCTTTCATTCCTTACACTAATGTGATGTTTGAGCTGAAAAAATAAACGTAGAATCCGAACGAAGTTTGATGCATTCTGGATATGCATCTTTAGAGTGTCCTGATAGTTTGAGTTTTAAAGCTATTTTTTTTGCTATTTGTGGTATTAGATATGGTACACTAAGATATGTTTCCTAAAGTTTTTGTGAGTGAGGATGTTAAACTGAATGAAATGAATGATGCTGTTAAACCGGGTGCTCGAACGATTGTTGTCGAGGTAGATGTTCATGCGTAATTTACAAGAGTTTATTGTTTGTGATCTGAGAGAGATTCATGAACGTTGATGACATAATGGAATTGTACATCAAAGAGCAACTTAGGAAGATTGCATGTCCAAAAACAATGGATTTGAAACCATCGTCTGAACGGGTTAAAACAAAGG
Source organism: Vicia faba (assembly GCA_948472305.1). Classification (NCBI taxonomy): domain Eukaryota; kingdom Viridiplantae; phylum Streptophyta; class Magnoliopsida; order Fabales; family Fabaceae; genus Vicia; species Vicia faba. The sequence continues at coordinate 1,515,894,655 of OX451741.1, read as the reverse complement.
GAGCCCTTAAAAAGTTCAAACTTACGTAAAGTGACAACTCCACAAGACGGTCTCCTTTATATTGTGAACATATTGACTCACATTTTTCAGATTCTCCGACTCCAAAATTTCAAAAAAGCTAATGTAAATATGTAAATATCATTGATGTATAAAATAAAAAAATTATTTTTTATATAAAAATCTATATCAATATTTTTTATTAACCATTTTTAAAATAAAAATATCTAAAATAATTATGATTTATAGATAAATATTCTAATTAATTATTTAAAAAAATATGATTTGAATCCAATAACTTAAAACTGGTCAATTTTACTGTGTAAGTTTTAATTATGATAAATTTATGATTTTTATTATAATTATTATTAGTACTGATATTCGATATTAATATTAGATATTCAGTCATTTAATAAGTTGAAGATTAATTTTCATAAATAAAAATACTATGATTTATTATGAATTTTTTAATTAGAATTATTATTTGCAAAATATCTTTCTCTTTCAAATCACATATTGTACTTTAAATAAATTATATAAACTATTTATAATATTTTAAAAATAATTAATTAATTCGTTTATAATTATATTTATGTATACATCTTGATCACAATAATTATTTGTGAAAAGAATTTAACCCAAAAACATTGCATAAACTCACAAATAAAAATATTAAAGTATTGTACTAAAAATTGCAATAAAAAGTGAAACGAATTTTATTCCTTTAAAGATTTCACTAAAATTATGAAAAAACAAAATCAAAATCTTAGATACATGTATAAAAAGTGTTGAGTGTTTAATTGTGAGAAAAAAGTGAAAAAAGAGAGAAATATGTAAAAGAGAATGTCAAGAGAGTAAAATAAATGAGAAATATAATTATTTTGATATATTATTAGTACAAAAGAAAAATAGAAAAATCAAGTAATTTGACTCAAGTGGTAAACAAGTTCATATTAAGGAGCGAAGATTTGGAAAATACTGAGTCCTTATTCCAAAGAAATAGAAAATAAAAAATATTGATTATTTCGAAAGTATTAAAATATTCATAACTAAAAACTATTGATAAAAATAGTTCTGGATTGAGCCTGTGGCTGGCCCACTGTAGAGCACGGCCCAGTCCAACGATGTGGCCCAAGTCATGACCGTTGGGAGCGTCTCTCCCACGTGCCCCTCTACGAACATGTGGTCAACTACCCCCGTATCCCACATAGCCTCTTGCCCTTTAGGAAGAACTAGTCCTCAGCTACCCGAGGATCACAGGAGAGTTGATCCAAGATCGTGAGCATGTGCTGCTTTACTTCACTCACGTGAATCCTAGCAGCCGTTCATTATGGGTCTGGATCTTCAGCCCATGACAAAGGCTTTGGCCCAATGCTGGGGGCTATAAACACTCTTTTTTACAAGAGGGTCAAGTACATTATTCTATTCACTCTAACTTCATACTTGCACTTTCACTCTGAATCTTACTTTGGCATCAGAATGTCTTACAGCTACCCCCTCATTCACTTCAACAATGTCAGAAGTCCAAGTGTTACAAGTCACTGAAGATCCTTATGATCCCGGTAAAATTAGTGGCATCGTCTATTGGAACTCTTGTTTCCCCATATTTTTCCAAGCCTAAAGACAAAAGAGAATTTATGAATACCTACAGATCGTCATGGTCAGCCAACACAATAACAATGATGAGACTATTCACTTCATCGACAGTGACAATCTCAACAATAATGAGACGGTTGCTCACGAGTAAGGTGACCCCCGAGACGGAGACACCGCCTCCTATTCGATCAGAGAGTACCCCCTCTATGCCACTCGACACATCGAGGAGCCTGTAATGTATCAGGAAATTCTTATGTCGACAATGCTAACCCCACCATAGTGGCCCTATTCGTGGCTATCAATCAGACCAACTACCTGATCTTCTAACAAGGCGAGCGTACTGGAATGCTGGGGAAGGGCCAACATTCACTCTCCTCTTCAAGATGAGGTCGAGGACCTGAATCTAGTAGGCCGTCCCTTTGACAACAAGATGCCCGTTCACGTTCTCCCCTGCGGAGACACCAACGGGATGGATCTCAAAGCCTCTCTCCTTGTCGAACCGGGCAAGGCTTTCGGATGGAGATAACATAACCAATTGTCGTAAAGAAGCGCGAGCGCACCCCACCGCACAAGGAGCGAAGATCCCCTGCCACTAAGAGGAACAAGGCCGGCGGGCAGCCAGAAAGCCCAAAGAATCGACCAAGAAATTCACCACGCCATAAAGGCCCTCAGTTTTATTCCTTCCCATCATGCTCACCATACCGAAGTGACGAAGATGACCCCTACAATCCATTCACTCGGGCGATCATGGAGACCTCGCTCCCTATCGCGATGAAGAAGCCACCACCTTTGGCGATTTATGACGGCACGACAGACCCCAATGATCATATCGAGAGCTTCGATGTGATGCTTAACTACCATAACATCGGGGACGCTATCAAGTGCAGGATGTTCCCCACGACTCTAAGGAAAGGTGCCATGGCATGGTACAAAAGCCTCCCCTCAAAGTAGGCCACCTCTTGGAGCGATGTGAAGACTCAGTTTACCAGGAACTTCACGGTCTATCGACGATACCCCAAAATGGAGGCATCCCTCGAGGCGATCTGAAATTCTGGTAGGTCAGAATCCAGATGTCCTAAGAGGATGTCGAGACATCTGTATCCAACTTTAAACACACAGTCAAGGTATACAAGTATAATTAGAGACTGAAAAGCATAAACAACACACATAATTGTTTACCCAGTTCGGAGCAACTCTCCTACTCTAGGGGCATATCAAGCCAGGGACAAATCCACTAATAGCAGTATCAATTCATAGACCTTTACAGCAAACACCTCAGTTTACAGTCTAATCACTTGATCACTACCCTCACTATATTTCTATCTAAGACTCGCCTAGATATGAGGCCCTCCTCAATCCCTCTTCGATTACATACAGTAATCGGATCAACACAATTTTGAATGAATAGGAAGTCACACTTCCATGAAAACCCAGCTAAGACTCAAGGTTAAACTCGCACATTTAAGAACTTTCTCCTAACCATAATAGAACCTGGAGTTACTTCAAAGCTTCCTCCAAGAAAAATACTCAACCCTTGCTTCAAAGCTTCGGGAGGAGCATGGTGACCTTCCCATAACCCAGGGGGTTCACCTTGACAAGCCCTAGACTTCTACATCTTGAACCGTGCCAAACTAGGTTACAAATCCTTCTTTTCATAACCTATTGCCAACTGGACTTGGGCTTCTAATAATAGCAAATCAACTGTTACAGATTAGCAGTTACTTCTGCTACAATCAATGTCTTCAATCATTAGTTTCCTAAATAATATCCATATTTAGAAAATGTATATTCTTCAAATATTCTTACTTGATTCTTTTGACCTTTGATTCTGCGCCACATAGGATTGCATAATATTCTCTGAATATTCCACACTTGTCAAATCATAACAAATTTAACATAATCTCTTCAGCTAAGGAACGATGTCATATGCTGCTTCATAGGACATTTTCTTCGACATGTTGTTCCAGATGTTGAAACACTTCAACTCAACATGTTCTAACATTATATAGGACTTCTTGCTCAACCTGTTCCTATTAGTAATTTATATACATCCTACCTATCATATTGCTATCTTATTTGTTTTACAAAAATTAATGTCAATCCTAGATATGAGTATCTCCACTCACTTCCAATCATCTCAATGATGTCTAACAGCTGACAATCCCAGCCATTATATCGACGACCTTTCCACCTATATGAAGATCACACTTCAAACACAATTTTGAACAAACAACTTGGAGTTGCTTACAAGCTTCTTCCAAGAACAATACTACCTATTGCTTAAAATCTTCGAGGAGTACATAGTGACCATCCCACAACCCGAGTGGTTCACTTTTACTAACTCTCATTGAGAGTGGCTATAGACTCAGCCCTAATGTCACATCTTGATGATTCACGGCTGGTACTAAAACTAGGTTACAAAGACTTTTATTTATAACCTACACCCAACTGGATTTGGACCTTTAATCACAACATATCAGCTGTTACAAATCTGCAGGAGATTCTGCAAAGAAATGGATCTTCAATTATAAAATTCCTAAATTATCTCCATATTTAGAATTTGAATATTCTTTAATATTCTGACTTGAATCTTCTTGACCTATAACCCAGTGCCACATAGGACTACATAATATTCCAGGAATATTTTACAACTGTCATAACACGAAAGATTCTGTTAATTCAGTTGCACCAGTCCACAATATCGAATGACCCTGCTCAGGACATCTTGTCCAACATGTTGCTCCAGATGTTGAGACACCTCAATGAAACATGTTCCTTTATCAGATAGAACTCCTTGCTTAACGTGTTCTTGTTAGCAAGTAAACATATTATATCTAATATATTGCTGCTATATTTGTTTTTACAAAATTAATATCAATCCTAAAAATAGAGAAATTAATGCCATTAGTTTTATGTGACAAGAAAAGGTTTTGGGTTGAGGGGGAGTATTGGTCATCTTCTACCTTGACCATGAACCAGAAAGTATTCCCCTTGGATCTCATCCAGAAACATACATGATGCTTTCTATGATACCAATTGAAATTCTGGTATGATAGAATCAAATGTTCTATAAGATGTCGAGACATCTGATCTGACAAAACAAACATGGAAAGCTATAATCAATATAAACACAGTACCTAAAAGATAAACAACACACTGAATTGTTAACCCAGTTTAGAGATAACAACATCTACTCTGGGGGTATACCAAGCCAAGAAGGAAACCCACTATCAGTAGTACTAATTTAAAGTTAAACTCCAATGTTTACAACTTCACACTTAATCCCTACCCAATGCAACTTCTACCTAGGAACTTCTAGATATGAGTATCTCCAATCACTTCCAATCATCGCAATGATGTCTAACAGATGACAATCCCAATCACTATATCGACGACCTTTCCACCTATATGAAGATCACACCTCAAACACAATTCTGAACAAACAACTTGGAGTTTCTTACAAGCTTCCTCCAAGAACAATACCACCTCTTGCTTAAAATCTTCGAGGAGTACATAGTGACCATCCCACAACCCGGGTGGTTCACTTTCACCAACTCTCCTAGAGAGTGGCTACAGACTCGGCCCTAATATTACATCTTGATAACTCACAGCCGGTACTAAAACTAGGTTACAAAGACTTCTATTTATAACCTATACCCAACTGGATTTGGGCCTTCAATCACAATGTTGTACCCCAATTTTTGCCCCTAAGATTCCTCTATCATATCATATCAACTCAATCATAACCAAGATCACACTAGGGTTTGGTTCTTCTCTTTATCTTTAGCTTTGTCCATGAGGGATCACCAAGCACCTTGACTTGTATTTTGTGATCATCTATGTTTTGTATTGATTAATTTTTAACTAATAAATACAATTAATGTTTGCCCTAATTATTTATATTATAGGTGAGAGCACAACACATTTCATCAAGTTGATCTACAGGTTCATGAGTTTATTTCCATGTATTCTTTAACAAAGCTTCATTCAGATTCAAGCTTCATTATTAAAGGTTCTTTGAAGTAATATTATGACAAGGACTATTATGATTCATGATACCTCAAATTGTCAAAGATAGTTCAAAGATGTAAGGGTTGATTGAAGAAGTTTGACCTAATTGGATAAGTCCCTTATTTCTTGATCATAAGTGCATATCTCCCTAAATTATCAATATTTGGAAGTGGTTATGGTTTCTATAGTTTCTAATTATTATCCCCAATAACTTCTATTCACATGGCAAAAGTATTTGTGCAAGAAGGTTTGTCAAAATTGAAAAGAGTTTCCAAGGCATTTTGTTGCTCTAGGAGCTAGGGTTTTGAACTTCAAAGGGCTATATCTTGCTCATCTTTTGGTATTTTTGAGTGATTCAAAAAACATGCTTCTCTTCAAATGGTTATCAAAAAATCACTTTAAAAGTTCCAAGAAAATTTTGCGTGGAAGATACCTAATGATGAAGAAAGATTACAAGTCCTCTAGATAAGCCATCAAATTCCCTTATGTGACTTCAAAAGATCATAACTTGGTCAATTTTTATCTCCTTGAGCCCATTCTTTTTCCATAATGATATTAAATATGTGAACTTTAACTCTTCTTTTATGTGCAAGCTTGAAAATGGATGGAAGATGCCCTAAGGATGCAAAAGATTATAGGTCATCTCATGAATTTTCACCAACTACACCAAGTCATAACTTTCTCATTTTTTGGAGATTTTAAATGTTTCAAGTCTCAAAATTTCATTCAAGAGATCTACTTCATGAAAAAAAAATTTGGTCAAGAGAAAATTTCAAATGGAAGGCCATGTTTGGATGCAACACATTATAGGTCAGTTTTGAAGAAAAAGTTAGAAATTTTCTAAGTATAAAAGTCAACCTCTTTTTCTCAACTTTGACTCATCACAACTTTCAGCTCAAGCATCCATTTGATTCCATTATTTTCACATTGTAAAGTTGGTGATCTCATATTTCCAATGCATCAAGAATCAAGTCTCAAGATTTCCTAAATCGTGCACACCATTGATTTGAATATGGTACCTTGAAACTGAAGTTTTCTCTAAAGTCAGAATTTGAAATCCTTGATTTGGCTTCTAAACACAAAATTTATGCACGTGTTTACTTCTAATCATGTTTAATGAACTTCCAGAAGTGATTAGCACATTGAAAGCAAGTTTTGAGCAAAATAGAAGTCACACTTTTCATGTTTGCAACTTCACATGATTTCCCTCCAAACTTCATCATTTCACACACTTAAGCATTCCATTAGCTTCCCTATAAATAGAGGGTCGTACCTTATTCATTTTCTCAAGTTTAGAGAGCCAGAATCACCCTGTCAAACTTCCTCTTGAACCCATATTTCTGCAATTTTGAATTTGCTTTTACAGATTTCTTCAATCCACTTTCTTTGTCAATTCATCATCCTTGAACCTCACTGAAATTAACAGAAGAAGAATCAAGCTCTAAGACTTCCTAAATTGTGCTAGCCAAGTCAAGTTACAGAGCTCTGAATTTGAACTTTAATAGGTAGATTCCTTCACCAATTCTCTCAAACTTTGATACTGTAATAAAGCTCTCATCATCCTGATTCTAGTCGCAACATTTGGTTTTAACTGAAAGTGCGTTTTGGCCATGAATTTTCAAATCCCTTTTCAAATCTTTCCTTCCAAAACGATTGAGCTACACCTTACATAATTTTTTCGCGAGGGTACCATTGGAATCGTCTTGAAGATACGAAACGAATGGTACCAGTCTCGAGCTCTAATTTTACCATTTCAGAGACCTGTAAATCCGTGTGGCTGGAGGTTGAAGATGGCCAACGTGACATCTCTCAGCCAATGATAACGTGCCATTTGTTTTTTTTTTCAAAATCTGATTTAAATAATTGATTCAATGCTTTATTCATTAAATACCATGATATGCACAACGCGTCTGATCCATTGGATTAACTTACTAACGCGTTTTGTCTTTCATCCATTGGTCCATATATATTTTAGTTTATTTTTATTTCTGATTTTTATATTTTAATTGTTTTAGACTTTAAAAAATTATAGAAAATTCATTTCTGACTCAAAAATTCTGAAAAAATTTACAAAAATATTTTTAAATATTCTCTTTCTGATTTTTATTTTTTCATTATTTTATTTTCAGATTTGATATTTTTTATGATTTTTTTTTGTTTTGACTTGTTTTTAATTACTTAAAGATACTTTTTGGCATTTTTAAATTCTGAAAAAATTCTTCAATATCATTTTCATTGTTTTTGATTTTCTAAATTTTTTTTTGAATTTTATTCCGACTTCTACTATTTTTGATCTTTTTCTACTTATTTGAATAGTTTTAATTAGTTTAAAAATAGTTTGACTTTAAAAAAATTACCAAAAATTTTATAAAAAAAATTTGAGCTCATTTCTGATATTTCTATGGTCTCGTTGAATTTTTCTTGATTGTTTTGAATATAGTTTCTATTTTCCCTTTTATTTTCATTTAAAACCATTTTTAAAAAAAATCTTTTTTTTAAAATATAATTTTTTTTTTGTATATATTCTGGCTGATATTGAACTATGAGATTTTGATCATGAGCTTCATTAAAATCATTGGATCTTGGGTGTTGAGTTTTTAACTCCTTTAAAATGGATGATAGATTTAATGATAGCTTGATTAAATTTTTGGTTCAAATGTGGTTTGATTCTTATCCCATCCCTCTTCATCTTATCCTCTTCTTATTGTGTTACATGTTGTTAGAAGATGATATACATATCATCTCCCTAAAGATATGATACATAAATTGTTATTGACCGGTCTCAAAATAGGTGCGACTTCTATATAAGTCCACTTACGATTGCTTAACATAGCGCTAAATTTTGTCCCAATTCGAGAAATGATCATTCATGGTCCAACCCCATGTTTGAAAGCCCAAATATGTTAATTTGAATCCTTTGATCAAATAACCTTGAGATTCATTGTTAGGAGGCTTTGGTCTTTTCAATCCTCTAATGAATCTTCATGAACTCTGGTCAAAGTGAATCACTTAAATATCGTTGATCATTTATGGTTGCCTTGAGAATTTTAAATGAATGATATACTTGACAAAAAGCAAATGAAACTTGTTGTTGAGAGGCTTTGGTTTTATCAATCATCTAATGAGTTTCAAATGCAAGTTTCAAGATGGTCATTCAACTAACCTCTAATTTCTAACAATTGACTTTATTTTATGCTTTTACTTTATGCTTTTTACTTTATGCATATTTATTTTAGCATTTACATATCATGTTATTTTCATCTTTTCTCATTTGAGCATTTACTTTTATGTCATTTTTATTTTACTCCCTTGAGCTCTTCATTTCTTTTTGAAGATACCTAATAATCAACTAGAACCATAAATTTTTTTAATGTTACTTGGACTACTTGGTTACTATCCTTTGCATTATGGAGTGATGGACTTCTTGGACTTAGGATTAGAAGCCTTGACCTACCTTGAGACCTTGTAACCCCAACTGTTATTTTGTCTGGAGTTCTTGGGGTTTACCCTAAGATATTGGGTTGTTTGTTTGCTTTGTGTGCAAGTTATTGTGATTACATGTTTTGTCTGTGATCGAGAATTCATCTGTATACAACTGTTACTCTGCCTAATTTTTGTGAATACTTAATGCAATTGAAGCTTGATTTTATTAAGAGGTTTATCATCTTTGCTTGTATGATTTCAATCCAAAGGATGGGAATTCTACATTGACTCATTATGTCAAGTGTTGGCTTCTTGTTGGTTAGACGGTTCTTTTCCATAACTTTTATCTTATTCTTTAGGATAGTCCCTTCATATCCTTCCATCTTCTTTAATTTCAAAAATCTTCTCCCTCCTTTTCAAAATTATTCTTGTTTTTAAACTTGAACCACTTTCGTAATAAACTTGGACTTAGGTCCGTGTATTTTCAAAAATATTTTCTTAATCAAACTTTAAACAATTTAACAATACTTTGACATTTTTGTGAGAAGACTAAAAGTCAATCAATCTTATTCAAACCATTTTTTCCACTTTGGCTTTTTTCCTTAAAACTTTTCTCAAAAGATTAGACTCTTGTCAATCTTAGTAGTGATGCGAGCTACTATACTTCTACAATATATAGTGAAGTGAGATATTTTCCACTTGGGTGTTGAGTAAGGCTTTGTTGATTTTAAAATCCAAGCTATATCCTCCTCTTTGAGATGATGCAAATTCTCCTTTCTCATAATTGTGGGTAGTAAGTATGTTCTTCCACTCAGATAAGACAATGATGTCTCGTCCTTAAAATTAACCAACACACTTGTGTTTTAAATTTTTTCAGAGGTGAACTACGAGTACCCTGATCCCCTATTGCACGGAAGGTGGTATGTAGGTACTAAAGGTTCACAACCGCGGAGGGTACAAAAATTATAAAAAATATACTTCTTTTCTCATCTCCACCATCTATTTTTATACAACATTTATAACCAAAATACACAGATTTTCAAAGAGGTTCTTGCGGAGTACCGTAGATGTTTAGGATGCTAATACCTTCCCTTTGCATAACCAACCCCTAAACTTAGATTCCCTCCCCCTCTTTTTCGGGTTATTCTCTCTTTTTCCCATTCTTTTGGAAACAATAAAGCGCAGTGGCAATTTTTATTTGATATGTGCGAGTCAAGTCAATCCAATGGCTTAGTCTCAACATTTCTACCGCTACAAAAAAATGGTGACTTCGATGGGGATAGATCGACCTATTGTTGGTCCATCCCTAAGTGGGTTAAGCATATCTTTGTTTATTTGTGTATGCGCTATTATCTATTGTATATTATATGATGTATATATGTTTGTCTTCCTATTTTTCAAGGTGTTTGGTGATTTTTCATAAGTCCTATACCCGGACTTGGGTAAACTTAAGATAGGACGGGCGGTATAGTCATGTTAACTTTGAGGGAGTAATCCCAAAAAATGAGACATGAGATCCCTCACTCAGTGGATGCCCCTTTGACTGTAGTGTCGTTTACCGAGTAATTGGGAAGACGTGTTACTTTTGACCTGGGAACCTCCTGAAACTGAGGACTGTAGAACCTTTAACCAATCTTGGCCTTTTAGGTGTAGTGCGGAAGCTATGATGGAGTAATCCGGAAATGGTTGTCACGCGATACTATGCTCAGATGAGTTTTTCCTGATAATATTGCTAATTACCGAGTCAATCGGGACATTGGTAATATCCGAAGGAAGGATGTAGACTTTGGGAACCTCTTAGAACCTTGTTCGGCAGATGATAAATTTTTTTACCATACCTTATGGGTAGTACCTTCAACCTCATGCTTGTTCCATTGAACCTATGAACCCTATGTTTGTGATCTTGTGTGTGATTGTTGCATCATACATTCATGCACCCATAAGCATCCTTTAAAACATTTTGTTTCAAGGGACTTAAAAGTTGACTCTTTGCGAATATCTTAGGCACTTTTTGACTGGATTACGGAAAAAGAAAGACTAAGAAGTACATTTTCAAAGATCCCAAGATAGATGAGTTGATAAGTCTGATTCCCGAGATCAAGAGTTCTACAAATTTTCGGAGGAAATATGGGTCCATCATTTATCTTATGAAGCTCAGGATGAAGGAGGATATTCTCTCAACTTTGGTCCAGTTCTATGATCTGATGTATCGATGTTTTACTTTCTCTGATTATCAGTTGATGCCTACATTAGAGGAGTATTCTTATCTGCTGGGTTTACCTATTATCGATTGTGTTCCTTTTACTGGTTTTGAGGGGGAGCCAAAATCTCACGAGATTTCTAATTTGAACCATTTGGGGAAGTTTGAGGTTGAAGCCCACATGACTACCAAAGGAGGGATTAGAGGATTACCCGCTTAATTCTTGTTGGAGAAATCTCGCTATTTTGCTAGGATGAAGAGTATGGTTGCTTTTGAGGCCATCTTTGCTCTACTTGCTTATGGGTTGTTCTTATTTCCCAACATTGGGATATTTAGGATTGGGAACCCAGTTCCTACATTATTGGGTGATGCTTATTACTCTATTCATCTTCGGGATTCTTACCATGGAGGGATGATCATTTGCTGCACACCTTTATTATATAAGTGGTTTATCTCTCACTTGCCTCAGTCTGATGCTTTCTGGGATGTCAAGAAGGAGCCTCGTTGGGCTCTAAAGATTATGGACCTCAATCATTCAGATATTGTTTGGTATCATCAGGCTTACCATGATGTAGATATTGTCGACAATTGTGGTAGTTTCCCCAATGTACCTCTTCTTGGTACAAAGGGAGGAATTAACTATAATCCCGTTCTTGCACGACGACAACTTAGATATCCAATGAGGAATAAGCCAAATAGTATTCATCTGAGTGGTTTCTTCCTTAAGGAGGGAGAGGTTCATAAGGAAGCTAAAGAGGAGATTGCGAAGGCTTGACGTCACATTCACAGGAAGAGTAGGAAGGACTTGGGACCTAAATGGGCTGTTTCTTTGGAGCCTTATCTTTAGTGGGTACAAGAAAGAGCCATCTAGTTGAAGATGCCGTATTCTCGGAAAGCACCCATGCCTGATATGTTTATGAAGACCAATCCTCCCCTATTAGATGATGTGGAAGAGCTTCAAATTTCCCTAGTTAGGATGCAGCAGGAGAAGGAAGCTTGGAAGAATAAGTGTCAGATTTTAGAGGCGTCCTACCGAGAAGACCTGAAGGAGAAAGGTGACCTGATCGAGATACTTGAGAGTCGTGCTGTAGAGACGATAGAGAGGCAAGATGATTTATTTTCCTCTAGAGCTCAGTTAGGACCTAGTTGCTCACTTCCCAACTCTGGTGATTGGAAAGAGGTCGCCAATAGGTATGCAGGAGAGAATAAGTGGTTGAAGGCTCAAATTGCAAGACTCACAGGGAAACATAAGTGTGTAGAGTGATCTTCATCAACTTTGCTTTCTTAGGGTCTTAGATTTTTATCTTATCTTGTACTTGGGATTATTTAAACTTGTACTAAAAATTGTAATTCGTTTTGAAGTTATTATAATGAGATTTTCAGTATTTCAAATGTGTTAGCACTTTAATGGATATCCGTTCAACCTATTCCTGTTTGCTAGGATGCCCTTGGATTCATGGGGCAGGCATTGTTACTTCTACTTTACACCAAAAATATCCCGTGAAAGGAAAGATTGTTACAGTTTGTGGTGAAGAAGAATACATGGTGAGCCACTTGGACTCCTTCAAGTATGTTGAAATGGACAGAGAATTCATTGAGACTCCCTACCAGACCTTTGAAGTCATTCCTCAAAAAACTACAATTACTAAAGGCATTTCTGTTATTCCTAAAGTTACCAGGGTTCCGCCCAGAATGACTTCTCTGAAAGACACTAGAGATGTGATAGAAGAAGGTGGTTTCACTACTTAAGGTCAGATTCCCAACATTCCTTACAAGTATGATAAATTTGGTTTGGGTTTAACTACAGAGGCTCAGAAGGCTGCTTGTCATGCTCGTGCTGGGAGGCCACCTTTCCGCATCAACAATAATGGAGTCAACACAGTGGAAGATCCTGATAGTGACTACGACATGGACAATTGGATTTTCCCTACTACCGACAATGGGCTCAATAATTAGAAGGCTGGAGACTTTATACAAATCTCCTTTAGTCAGTTATTTTTTATTTTCTTGCTTTCAAGTTTTTGGATATTGTAACACGGTGGGAGAACTGACTTTTGGTTGCATTTTATCGCAAATATTGTGGATAGCAAGAGTCGCCACCGACTTATCTTTTATCCAATAAGGAAAGGGTGAAAAGAACAGGAAATACCTTGAGATGTATTAAGTTCGGGGGGTAGGTTATGAAAAGTGAAGGTGTTAGCACCCTTTTCATCCATAGTTATCTACGAGCTCTTAATCGCTAGCTCACTTTGTTTTGAAAATGCTTTGTGTTGTATGTTTGAAAAATGTTTAGAAATGCCAATAATAAGGTAAATTTTGTAATGATTCTTGTATCGATTAAGAATGCGAACAAAGTGTTTTGTTTTTAAAATATTTTTGAGAGTGTTCGTGTGAAAGAGATGTTTTTGTTTGTGAGCAAGCGATTAACAGCTGTCTACCTACTCAAAGTATTTATCATTCTTTTTCTCTTCCTTTAGATAGTGCTATCCTACCATCATTTAGTAGGAAGCCCTATCGTTGGATGTGAAGGCATAGGCGTGAGTCATCATACAGTCATCGAAGGCAACTCGTAGGGGCGCTTTTATAATTCATAAGGGACTAGATCTTTTACCGAAGCAACATTGAAAGGATCATCGAGGGAATGCAATATTTTTATTCGAGTGACAGTGCTAAAGCATCCCTACATTCGACGGGCATGATTGTGTTTCTGAAGGAAACAAGTGAGGTCATCCTAGAGGTGCAAGTGTGAAGAGTGTTTTGGTTTCAGTTATTTATATTGCATTAGGTCAACTATCGTTGCTCTTATGTATAACCATGCAATCCTATTAAGCTAAACAGTTATAAGGAAATCGATAAATGCAGAAAGTAAAGGCAGAAATTAAAGATTCCTACGCTATTACAAGGCTTTGGGAATGGGGGTACAAATAGTAAAAAACGGGGGGGGGGGGGGGGGAGGTAAAACCCGAATTAAACTATTACAAACCATAAGTAGTTACATAATGATACAAAAAAATTCTCAAATGCAACATCAAAGAAAAAATTTGAATTAATGGGAAAAGAAATGTTATTTTGTTGTTTTTTATGAAAAAGAAATGTTTGTGATTAATCTAAAAAATCTAATTAATTTTACTTAATTAAAAATAAATTGATTAATTTAAACAAACCCTAAATTTATTTTGATTAAAAAGAAAGTTTAGTGAAAATCCTAAAAAAAACTAAATCAATTTATTAAATAAAAACCTAAAAATTAACTCGAATTAACTAAATAGAAACCTAAAAAAACAATTAGGGTTTATGGCAAAAAAAAGGTTTGTGAAAATGTTAGGGTTTGTAAAAACAATAAAGAAAAGGAAAAGGAAAGAGTAAGAAGAAGAGAGAATTTGTGAGAAAAACTTAACCAAATGGGTAGGGGTGGTTGCTGAACCCACGCCCTCAGAACTTCCAGCCAGCACATTCACCACTGGGCCAAGCGCGCCTAGGTGATAGTAGACAGATTCAACACATTTTGTAATTCATCCTGCAAAACATGAAAATATGAAGAAAACAAATGAAAAAAGTCAGGATCGAACCCATTCCCTTTGACACAAATGCCTTAACGTGCGCGCTTCTGCCACTGGGGTGTCTGTACATCCGATAATTTAACTGAAACAAAATAAACAAATATTCAATGCAAAAGCATGGACTGGAGAGATCGCGGATCGTGAAATGAAGACTCTGAGGGGGAAAGAGATTGCCTTGGTTAAAGTGGTTTGGCTAGGAGCTGCTGGTGAAAGCATGACTTGGGAATTGGAGAGCAAGATACGAGACTCCTATCCTGAATTATTTGATTGAGGTAAATTTTCGAGGACGAAAATATTCTATGTGGGGGAGAGTTGTAACGCCCGTAATTTAATTAATTATTTAATTAAATTATTTTTGGAATATTTGTGAAGCTGTGTTATAATTAAATTGGATGTATTTTATTAAGTGGAGAAATAATAATATTAGAGGTATAATATTACTATTTGGTGAAATAATGTTAGAAGTTAATATTATTTAATGTGGGTCTATATTGTGTGAGTGGAAGTAATAAGGGGGTGTAGGTTTTGAGCCCAATAAGAAATAAATGAATAATATAATAATAGGGTTATATTATTATTTGTGAGAAGAAATAGAAGAAGGAAGCAGTAGAAAGAATAAGGATTTGAGAAGAACGTGAAGCTGCTGGAAATAGTGGAAAACGACAAGAATGAAGATTCAACCCGGAAATTGTAGAGCGACCTTCAATCCAAGGTAAGGGTGGGGTTCTGACTTTACAATTGGGTTCATGATGTTTAATATGTGGGGTTAGAGGATTTCTGTTTTGTTCTTGAATTGGATGTATTATGAATGATGTATAATGAAGATTGATGAATTTTGGATGAATAATGATGTTATGATATTGTTTAACTGATGTAATATTACAGATTAAGGTTAGGTGATGAATTACCATGTTTATAATGAGGTTTGTATGGCTATAATATGATTCCCGTAGTGAAAATACAGAGGAAAATTCATAATTTATGCAGAATGTATCAGGATGTGTCGACCCCAAACTGGATGTGTCGATACATGAAGGCTGATTGACTGAAGATGGGTCAATACAAGAAGGGCTTGCATCGATACATGATAGTTGTGAGGCTCAGGATGAGTCGACCAGTGTGATGCATGTGTCGATACATGCTGAGTTTTGAAGTCAGGATGAGTCGATCCATAAGGAGGATGTGTCGACTCATAGTGTACATATGAAGTAGGATGAGTCGATTCATAAGGTTTTGTGTCGATAAATAACGTCTGGTTTTTGACAGAATCGACTTTTAGTTGCTGTAACTGGAGTTTTAGGATGCTATTTGAGATTCCATTTGAAGCATTGATTAGCTAACTCGATGAACTTTATTCTAGATGATTAAAATGAAGAATGAGAAGTGTAATCCTAGCAGCTAATTTAGGATTTAGAATTAATTCCCGTGATTGATCGTTATGCTGGATTTTGAACAGAATGATGAATAATAGATGTTTAGAGGCTGCTGTTAGAATTATGACAGTAGGATTAGTGACAGTAAAAAAACATAAAATTACAGAATAACAATATGGATTATTGTATTATTGATAAACAACTGAGTTATTAATGAGATGTGGTTATTAAAGTTGTGTTTGATAATTACGATAAGCAAATGACGTTTGATAAATAAATGATGTTTAATAAATTATTTTGAGATGTTTATGAGATGCTGTGATTGAGGTGTTTGAGACGATTGAGATGTTGTTATTTTGAGATGTTTATGAGATGTTGTTGTTTTGAGATGTTTATGAGATGTTGTTGTTTTAGGATAATTTGAGATATTGTTAATTGAGTGTTGATATTACATTCATGTTGAGTCGCATACATTGCATTTTTGAGATGGAGCTTATGCTCGTTGAGATGGCCTGGAATGGCAAATTTTGAGATGAAGGCTATGCCTTGTTGATGCCTCTATTAATTGGCAGATTTTTTGAGATGGGAGTTCTGCTCCAATGGTACCACATGCAATTGCATAGTATTGAGTCACATTATATGATTTGATAAAGAAGTGTATTTTGATGCTGATGAATGTATACTATTGATGAGTTTGTCGATGATTTTGAGATGAGAAGTGGTGACGTTGTGAATCTAATTTAATATATTAATTATCATGCGCTTTATTATATTGTTAGATATCTCACCCCTTCTGTTTGAATGTTTCCCTTATGTTGGTAACGTGCAGGTAATCGAGGGTGAAGGTTGTATACCTTTAATAGTTCGAGTCGGTGTCATTGCTCTGATATGTAACACTCGGGGGGATGAATGCTTGCTGATTTTTTATTATTGATTTTCAGTTGCTGAATTTTGAATTGATTTTTATTAAATATGAGATGTTTCGTAGTTGATGTTTTGTCGTTTTAAAGATGTTATTGAGAATTCCGCTGCGTAGTTGTTGAATTATTTAATGACAAGTGTTATGTTGATGATTCATCTGATGTTTTGAAAAAGTGTTATATTTCTATGATGAATGCAATGAATTTGTTAGAAGAATTTGTGACGTCCCGATTCATTTGTATGATTAAAATTTTATAACTGATTTAATTGTATAATTGCTTGGGGTAGAATTGGGGTGTTACATAAGTGCCTAGAAATTTTCACTCGCCTATGCCAAAAGTAACGTTGTTGATTGATTGTATTTCTTGAATGGGCTTGAAGAGGCCATTCAGAGAGGTGACACAATATCGACAGAGATGGGCTTATAGATTCCCTAAAGTAGATGTTGATAGAGGTGTCAGAATGAGCCTACGCTTGACTGTATCTGAAGAATGCTTTCCAGAATGAACCTCTAGGGAAGGTGCTTGAGTAGTTGATTTGTCAGATTTAGTCTCTGAAGGAAAGATGCTTGTCAGAATTCAATTTCTGAGGGAGATATTTGTCATGTAGATAGTCTCCCTTTTGTACCCCAAAATTTTCCCTCTCATTTTACTCAACACATTCCCATTGAGGTTCCCAACTTGCTCAAGGATGCCCAAAAGATGACCAGACAAACTCTCTCCTAAAGCAATGAATCTCAAACTAGGGTTTCCATTTTTATTAGGGTGTGGGAACTCCAAAGGTACCAAATTCCTTCCATGGTCCCAATATTTTCTCAAGATCATCCATGTCAAGTTTCATGCCTTGCACAAGAAGTTTGCCCAGTCAACTGCTCAGATGCCTGAAAATCAACTGTACTAGGTCAAAAGTCATCTGTGGTCCACATACAGTCAAACTTCAAGATTTTTGGTAAACATCAACGTTTTGAAGTGATGTTCATCATTTGATCAAGGGTTGATCATTATTCCTCAAGGAATGCCCCAAATTCATCAAAACCCAAAAGTTGCTAAATTAGGGTTTCACAGGAAAAGTCAACCAAACTTTCATCAAACATAACTTCTTCATAATTTATCATAAATTTTCCATCCAAGGCTCATTTTGAAGAGGATGCAATTCCCTACAATTCATCTTTATCCCACAAGTTCAAAATATGCACTCATCAAAATATATGAATTTTTATATTATAGGTCCTTTTGAAAAGTCAACAAAACACCTTTTGGGTCAAAGCTTCTTACATGAACATGGAAGACCCAATTGAGATGATACGAAAAGGGTTGTTTAGGAGACATCCTAAGCTTTCTAAAAAGTCCAATAACACCTCTCTAGGGTTAAAATTGGAGGATATATGCCTTGTCAAAGTTGACCATTTTTGCAAAATTGCCAAAAGTTAAATGTGCACAAAAATGCATTTTTTGTCAAATGGGCGTAGCTTTTCATGATTGAATCTTGTTTGTGGCATGTTCCACGAACCAAATCAGCATGTACACTTTATTTACTTCATTTTTTATTTTATTTTTAATTTTTATTATTTAAAATTCAAATTAAATCAAATAAATTGCAAAAAATACAAAAGATTGACTTTTAATCTGATTTTTCATAGGAATCACAATCTAATCAAGCTGTCATATCATATCAAATCATGCAAAGCAAATTGAAGCAAAAATTGGCAAGATTAGGCCTATTTTGGAAAGATATCATACAGGGACAAAATCAAATCCAATCTCCTTAATTTACCAAGATACAATGCATTTTTGTTAACCTAATTTGTTCTAATATATATTGAACAAGAACAATGCGCAAAAACAAGGATTGGCAGTGCAAAAACTCCATACCAAAACTCAAAAAATTGGATAAAAGTGCTGGATCATTTTCCAACTTAGAGGGCAATTCAAGCCATTCCAACGCTTCCAATCGTTTCCTGGAGCCTCTCTGAAGCTAACACGACCGGTTGCATGCCTCCACAAGCCCAGAATCTGCCTACACATCTCTCACGATTTGGCATATTTCTTGAATTTGATTTTGGTTATTTACGCATGGTTAACAACTTTTAAGCATAACATGATATTTGTATCATCATTTGGAATGTTTTGGTTTACGTAATTTTGTGTTTTGATGCATAAATGATGACTTGCCATTATTAGGGTTCATGCTTGCATTTTAGGGTTTTATCATACAGGTTAAATTGGCCCAGGAAAAGGGTACCATCGTACTCGTGAGGTCAAAACAAATTGATCTGTGGTCTTACATTGCATTTATATTGCGTGCTACTGATTTTTGAAGCTTGCATGGTTTTAGTTATGGCAGCCCGTCCGTAGGTAAAAGTAAGGGACCTAAGAGGACGAACAGGGAAGAAGACGGTGATTTGTCACCACCCCATTATTCCGTTTGAAATATGGCGTGCGTTTTTCTTTTATTCACATTAGCCACTTTGTTTTATATATTATTCATTGTTTTTATTATAATAACAAATAAGAACATGTGGTACAGTGGCAAAGGCACACGTTGGTAAGCAAAAGGATCTGGGTTCGATCCCAGGTCCCAACGTTTTGTGGGTTTCTTCATATTTAATTGCATATCCTATACTCCATGCTTCCAAACGCCTACCATGTGCTCCAGCAATCCAGCCAATGGATTATCACCATCACAAATCCAGCGTCCCACACATAAAGGAGCATGGTAGACCATCAGAAGGGAATTCCACTTGATCACACGCTAGGACTGGGCTGATCAGCATAATGGGCCTACCAAATTGAACATACACCCCCTTTTTCAACAATACAGACCCATCTCTAAATCTTTTATTTTAATTACTTTTTTAATTTTGTTAATCATTTTCTTTTTACAAAAAATAACACAAAAATCATTTTTTTATTAAATCAAAAAATCACAAAAACATTAAAAAATCATTTTTTTCATAAAAATATTTTATTTCCTTAATTAATTAGATTAATTTAATTTAGGGAAATTTAATTCCTTTTTTATATAATTTAAATTAATTAGAAATTAGGGTTTTAATTTTGTACATAACCTAAATAATTTTTTTTCCTCAAAAAATAACTTAAATATTTTTTCAATTAGATTTTTAGGTTTCGTAATTCATTCTCGCATTTAATTCGCCGCGTGCATTTTAATTATTTTTTCGATTATTGTATCTGCTCCGGGTTGGAATAGATTTAATTAGTGTTTTAAATTTCCGCATTTTTATTTTTCAGTCAAGATAATTATGTATCTGCAAAAGCCTTGTAATAGCGTAGATTTACTTTCCCGCATTTTAGTTTTCGCAAACTATAAACTGCTTAGATGTATGTTAATAGGATTGTATGGAAAGAATAACTGAAAATCAAAACAGTAGATCACCTTAATTGTGCAAAGATTAAATAACTGAAATCAAACACATGCACATGCTCACTCCTAGGGTTTGCCTCACTTGGTTGCCTCGGAAATAATGGCCGTGTCCCTCGAACGTAGGGATACCTTAGCAATGACCCGCGATTCAAAGTCATCATAAAGATCATAGTCCTTACTTGTCCCTCAAGTTGCCTACGAATTGATCTTATGACGATAGTCCCTTCGAAATGCTAAGGTATCCTTACTTGTTGCCTTCAGAGACCATTTCGTCCCTTCGAATATCCCTAAAAAACTCCAACGACGATGCTACCTATTTCTCAATAATGAGATGGCATTGTCTAAAGGAAAACGAACAGACTTTTTCGAGTAGGTAGATTAGTTCCTAGGTACTTGCTCAAAACAAACAAACTTTTTCACACCAAACACTTTTCAAACAAAGTTTTCAAAAACAACTTCGTAACACTCTTGAGGACAGAAACAAGGGTTAAAACAAAGTAAAACAAAACTTTCCAAAGCAAGCACACACAAGCAATTTAAAAATGAGCAAGTACCTAAGAGCCCGTAGAAAACTACGGATAGAAAGGGTGTTAACACCTTTCCTTTCTATAATCTACCCCCGTACTCAGAAACATATCGAAAAGGTTTTTTCTATTCTTTTTCCCTTTTCCTTTGTTGGATAAAATAAAAATCGGTGGCGACTCTTGCTTACCGTGACATTTTACGAACAAAAAATGCAAACCAGTATTAACAGTCGGTTCTGCCACCGTATCACAGAACTGACGACTCTGCTGGGGAGAAAAGTGGGGTTTACCTTAGGATCCAGGTCATTTTAAAATTGCTTTCTTGTTTTGACTTGCCTGCTTTAAATTCAAGGGTTTCGTTTTGGTATTATTAAATATCCTACACCCGGATTTGGGGACACTTTTTAGGTAAACAGAAATAGATCGTGGAGACATTATAACATAGACCGATATGGTTTAAGCGATGGTTGTATTGGTGTGACACTTTGGTTACCGATATCCTTTGTGTGTAAACGAGGAGAATATGGGGCCTCCGCATGGTGTCGTGAAGCACTAATAGACCTTAGAGCCTTAGTTGAACAAACTTGGCCATTTGAAAGTAGTGAGATAGCCGACCTCGGTATTAAGTTGGGTATTGGTTGATACTCGATGCTACACTCATTGAGATCAGACTTTCGGGATTTTTCGGCCGCAAGAAAAGATTGCTTGAGCTGAAACAATGCCCGATAAAGGATGATCAGTGATATTGAGAATCTTTAGAACCCGGTTACATATTCATAGGACAGGTTGAACCAATCCAGCTTCAAGAGGGTATGATCTTAAAACTTAAGCAAGCCTTAAACCTAAGGACTTGGTGTGATTTGTCTGTGTTTGCTATACGTGTGATTTATCATGACATCATACACATCATACCATAGCATATCATGACTAACCATTTCAAGGATCTTGAGGGCCTGTGATGCAGGATATGATGAACCAAACGTCTAACAAGGGGAAAGGGGATTTATTTTCCTCTAGCCAATGTCGTCAGAAGATCAAAACTCAACAACTTGAGTCAGGGGCTATGACCGACTTGATATGGTGAGCTTGACTCTCGTAGAAGGACTCTTAACGATACAAAGTTCTTCAATTAAAGCTGCAAAGTTCAACTTCTGACACTATCTTGTTTAACCCACGAGATCCTTGAAAACATTGCATACATATCATACATATCATTGCATAACAAGACTCATAACAGGTTTCTCATCTCCTCCGCTATTTATTTCAGCAATGGCTCTTGAACAAACTGTGAAAGATCTTCAGACTCAGAACACGTAGTTCCAACAAATTATTATGGCTCTGGCCAAAGGATAGGAAGAGCTGAAGGCTCTGATTGTTAAGAAGAACAAGAAGACCAAGAAGACAGCCAGTGTGGCACATATGAGAAGAAGGTTCAGAGGGCCGCCAAGACGAGTTGTTGATTTAGCTTCTTCATCTAAAGAGGGGGAGAACCAAGAGGTTGAATCCAGAGAAGAGGACCCTAGTCCTAAAGAGTCCGATAAATGAAACTGATTACAATAAGGAGCAGTACCCTCCAGCTGATGAAAGGTATAAGAAGTTAGAAGAGCGTCTGAGCGCTATGGAAATCCAGAAGGTTCCTGGGATGGATTTTGAAGAGTTGGGTCTGGTCTCCAGGGTTTTCATCCCCCCAAAGTTTAAGGCACCAGTATTTGCTAAGTATGATGAGGTCTCTTGTCCCAAAATGCATCTCCGTTCTTATGTGAGGAAGATACAACCTCATACTACTGACAAAGACTTATGGGTTCACTTCTTCCAAGACAGTCTGTTTGGAACACAATTGGATTGGTTCTATCAGCTGGAAAGAGCCAATGTTCGTAACTGGGAAGACCTTGCTACCGCATTTTATAAGTAATATCAGTATAATGCAGACCTCGCTCCCACCCGTACACAACTCCAAAATCTGTCTATGGGTTCGAACGAGGGTTTCAAGGATTATGCTCAGAAGTGGAGAGATTTGGCTGGAAGAGATCAACCTCCCTTGGCTGACAGGGAACTCGTGGATATGTTTCTGGGAACTTTGACTGGGCCATTCTTCAACCACCTGATTGGAAGTTCGTCGGCGGGTTTTACTGAACTAATCTTAACAAGAGAAAGAGTGGAAGCTGGAATCCGAAGTGGAAAAATTCAGAAGGATGCCTCTTCGAGTGCTGCAAGGAAGCCATTTGCAGGTAAAAAGGAAGTAAGTGCCATCTATAACCAAAAGAATCAGAATCGAACCGAGTGTCGTGCGGCGGTAGGGGCTGTTATGATTCCCAACCCTACACCTGCTCAGCAAAGAAATAATTAGCCGAGAGTAGAAAGGCCATCTAGACAATTCACTCAGATCAACATGACGCTGTCTCAGGTTTTACCTCAGCTGTTGAAGTCTAATTTGGTTACTCTGAGGGAAGCTCCGAAGAATCCAAACACCACCTCTCCCTACTATAAACTGAATGCTCATTGTACTTACCATTCAGAGAGTCCAAGCCATGACACGAATGACTCCTGGACTTTGAAGAACAAAGTACAGGATCTGATTGATGCTAAGGAGATTGAATTTGATCCCCCAGAGACTCCTAACGTTATCACTGCTCCTATGCCGAAACATGGTCGGGGTGTTAATGCCGTTGAAGAAGATGTGTTTGTGACCTTTATGGAAGAATTGGTGACCCACTCATGACTATGAAAGATAGTTTGTTGAAGGCCGGTTTAATTCCGAGTTGTGGTGAAGGTTACCACTTTTGTTCAATTCTACCGATTGGTTGCCCTTTGTTGAAGGCAGGTGTTCAACGCCTGATGGATGACAAAGAGATCCTGTTTGAGAAGACCCCTGTTTCGACTGTTTCCTGTGAAGACGTTGCTATCATAACCATTTCCGCCAATCCTCCCAGGGCCTCCGCTAAGAGACCCGTCAGGATTACATCAATTTCTAAGATGACTCAGTTGATCATAACCATGCCAGGGCCAATCCCATACTCCTCGGGAAAAGCTATTCCTTGGAACTATGGGGCCTACATCTATTACTATGGCGTAAAGCAGGACATGCTAGCCATTGAAGACAAGATTGCTAAAAATGATGATTTTGACATCGTCAATATTGCCGGAACTAGTAAAATAACAAGAAGTGGAAGAGTGTTCTCCCCTGAGATTTCTCCTCCAAAGACTGCTATCGTACCTGTGATCATTCCTGCGGTGGTTCCACCCAATACTACTACTACAATTCCAGTAATCACTCCTGTTGACCCTCCCATCACCGATTTCGCTGAGACTCGAGGCAAAGACATACTGATTGAGCCTGTCCTGACAAAGGCTAATTCAGTAACCCTACCAGAAGCTTCCAAGAAAGAAATAGAAGAAATTTTAAAGATAATAAAGAAGAGCGACTACAATGTGGTCGAGCAGCTAGGGCAGACCCCATCCAAAATTTCTATGCTGGCTTTTTTGTTGTGTTCTGAGGCCCATGCGAAGGCTTTGGTTAAGTTTCTAAAGACGACTCACGTGCCACAAGAGACATCTGCTGATCAGTTTGAAGATTGTGTGGCTAGTCTGACTGCTGATAATGGTTTGGGTTTTTCTGACGCGGATCTGACACCAAAATGGAGAAAGCATAATGATGCTCTTCATGTTTCCGTTGAATGCAGGAGCACGACTCTGGCCCATATTTCATTGAGTGTGTTACCTAAAAAAGCTATGGACAGATTGGACTGCGAAGAATTAACCTTGAAGCCAAGCAATATAGTAGTGAGAGCTTTCGATGGTTCAAAGAGGATGGTGCACGGGGAAGTGGATGTCCCTATCAAAGTTGGTTCCCAGACCTTCGACTCCACTTTCTACGTAATGGATATCAAACCATCATATTCTTGCTTGTTGGGACGCCCTTGGATACATGGGGATGGGGTTGTTACTTCTACCCTCCACCAAATGTTGAAGTACCCAGTAAGAGGAAAGATTATCACTGTGCGTGGTGAAGAGGAGTACATGATCAGTCACTTGAATTTCTTCAGGTACGTAGAGATGGATGGCGAGTTCATCGAGACTCCATGCCAGAACTTTGAAGAGGTACCTCAAATTATGGCTACAGCAGAAGCTACCACTAGTCCTCCAAAGGTCACCAAATCTCCCTTGAAGATGGCTTCTCTCAAGGATGTACGAGCAGTGGTTGAAGAAGGTGGGTCTACCATATAGGGTCAGCTCCCGGTTATTCATTACAAGTCTGACAATTCTGGTTTGGGCTTTACTACAGGTGCTCAAAGGGCTGTTTGTCGTGCTCGGTCTGGAGGACCTCCCCTATGCATCAGCAATTCTGGGGTCAATGCACTTGAAGACAGTGATGGTGATTCCGACATTGACAACTAGATCTTTCCATCTACCAACGGTGGACTCAGTAACTGGATTGCTAAGGACTTTGTACCGATTACTTTTGTTCAGGAGTAATTGTTTTTTGATTTTTTCGGATATGTAATTTAAAAACAATATAAACTCTATAGCCATGTGTCTTACCCAGGGCACAATGATTCTATTTGTGAGGGTTATCATGTTTCATTTTCATATGACATTAATAAAGCATTGGACGTTTGTATACAAATTTTGCGCTCTTTGTCTTTCTTTTCTTTTATTCTGTCTATACAACTATGCTCTTACACACACTCACGTATCCAAATGCAGATCCATATCCACTATGGATCCCATTGATAAAAAATCTGCTACTGCTCATTATGACTTTGAAAATCCGATCAACCAAGCTGAGGACGAAGGTGAGGAAAATTGTGAGGTACCCAGAGAACTTTCTAGACTATTACAGCAGGAAGAGAGGGCCATACAGCCTCATGAAGAGCCGGTTGAGACAGTGAACTTGGGTACAGAGGAAGACAGAAAAGAGGTTAAGATAGGTGCAAATCTGGAGCTTAGTGTCAAACAGCGGTTGGTACAGATGTTGCATGAGTATGTTGAAATCTTCGCCTGGTTATATGAAGACATGCCGGGACTAGACACGAATATAATGGTTCATCGTCTGCCGACTAAAGAGGAATGCCCTCTGGTAAAGCAAAAGGTCTGTCGTATGCGCCCCAAGATATCATAGAAGATTAAAGCAGAGGTTATGAAGCAGTTCAACACCGGGTTCTTAGCTGTCACCTCCTATCCGTAGTGGATTGCTAATGTGGTTCCAGTACCTAAGAAAGATGGTAAAGTACGAATGTGTGTGGATTACAAAGACCTGAACAGGGCAAGCCCCAAGGATGACTTCCCGCTTCCCGACATCGATGTTCTGGTTGACAACACCACACAACACAAAGTCTTTTCCTTCATGGATGGTTCTCTGGCTACAATCAGATCAAGATGGCACCTGAAGACATGGAGAAGACAACCTTTGTTACACAGTGGGGCACTTTCTACTACAAGGTGATGCCTTTTGGGTTGAAGAATGCTGGGGTAACTTATCAGCGAACTATGGTAGCTCTGTTCCATGACATGATTCACCATGAGATAGAGGTTTATGTCGATGACATGATATCCAGGTCTCAAACTGAAGAAGAACACCTTGATCATCTACAAAAGTTGTTTGATAGGTTGAAGACGTACAAGCTGAGGTTAAATCTGAACAAGTGCACCTTCGGGGTAAGGTCTGGTAAGCTTCTAGGATTCATCGTCAGTGACAAAGGTATTCAAGTAGACCCTGCAAAGATAAAGGCCATACAAGAGATTCCGGCTCCTCGTACTGAGAAGGAAGTTAGAGGTTTCTTGGGACGCCTAAATTACATTGCCCGATTCATTTCACATCTGACTGCTACTTGTGAGCCGATCTTCAAGCTTATGAAGAAAGATCAAGTGGTAAAGTGGAATGACGAATGCCAGGTAGCCTTTACAGAATCCAATAATATCTCCAAGAGCCTCTTATTCTGATGCCTCCGACTGAAGGAAGACCTTTGATAATGTACTTAACAGTGCTAGATAATTCAATGGGGTGTGTGCTGGGGCAACATGACGAGTCTGGTCGAAAAGAGCACACAATATACTACCTTAGCAAAAAGTTTACCGACTGTGAAACACGATACTCACTGCTCAAGAAAACATGATGCACTTTGGCATGGGCTGCTCGCCGACTGAGAAAGTATATGTTAACCCACACTACTTTGTTGATATCTAAGATGGATCCGATCAAGTACATTTTCGAGAAGCCCGCTCTCTCCGGAAGGATAGCAAGGTGGAAAATGATCTTAAACAAGTATGACATCCAATACACAACCCAAAAGGAAATCAAGGGAAGTGTGTTAGCCGATCATTTGGCGCATCAGACCGTGGATAACTACCAGTCCATGAATTTCGAGTTCCTGGATGAGAATATCATGTTGGTAACCGACTGTGAAGAACCTGGACCGGATGAAGGACCTTAGGAAGGATCCTGATGGTCTATGTTCTTTGATGGAGCCTCAAACGCACTGGGTAATGGTATTGGCGCCGTAATCATATCTTCTGAGGGCTATCATACTCCGTTCTCTGCCCGATTATGTTTCAACTGTACCAACAACATGGTAGAGTATGAAGCATGTATTATCGGTGTTAGAGTTGCTATTGACCTAAGGATCAAGTTCTTGAGTGTATTCGGGGATTCCTCTTTGGTGATAATTCAGATCAAAGGCGAGTGGGATACGAAGCACCCGAACCTTATTCCTTACAAAGAGTATGTACTGACATTGCTTCCGCATTTTGAAGAGATCACCTTTGAACATTTCCCACGAGAAGAGAATAAGTTAACGGACACGCTAGCTACTATGTCGTCAATGTTCAAGGTCAGGTGGGACAATGAAGCTCCCCTAATCACTATTGAGAGGTTGGATGAGCCGACATACTGCTGTGAGATCGAAACTGAGGAGGTAGCCGACAAACCTTGGTTTCATGAGGTGAAAAGGTATCTCGAGGCTCAAGAATACCCCGAGGGGCATCTGTCAATGACAAGAAATTTCTGAGAAGGTTCGCTGCAAAGTTCTTCCTCGGTAATGGAATCCTCTATAAGCACAATCATGACACCATACTGCGGTGTGTAGACAAGAGCGAAGCAGAAAGGATTATGGCATACCTACACGAAGGTACCTTCGGCACTCATTCCAGTGGACATAGCATGGCAAAGAAGATCCTACGGGAAGGATACTACTGGTCCACTATGGAAGCCGACTATTATCAACATTCTCGAACCTATCACAAGTGCCAAATCTACGCTGATAAGGTGCACGTACCCCCATTTCCCTTGAATGTTTTGACGGCTCCCTGGCCCTTTGCAATGTGGGGTATTGGAATGATCAGTGAGATCAGACCTACCGCGTCCAACAGGCATCGCTTCATTCTAGTGGCCATTGATTACTTTACGAAGTGGGTTGAGGCTTCCTCCTTCGCTATGGTTACCAAGAATGTGGTGGCACGGTTCATCAAGCATAACTTGGTTTGTCGTTACCGTATCCCTGAGAGAATCATCACGGATAACGGTACTAATCTCAACAACTCGATGATCACTGAAATCTGTAAACAATTCAAGATTCAGCATCACATCTCTTCTCCTTACCGGCCGAAGATGAATGGGGCTATCGAAGCTGCTAATAAGAACATTAAAAAGATCATACAGAAGATGACGATGACATACAAAGACTGGCACGAGATGTTACCGTTTGCTCTTCACAGGTACCGTACATCAGCATGTACGTCGACAGGGGCAACACCCTATTCTCTGGTATATGTCATGGAGGCTTTCCTACCCATAGAGGTCTAGATCCCTTCTCTACGGATTATGAAGGATGCGGGTTTGAGCGAAGATGATTAGATCCAGACTCGACTTGATCAATTGAACTTAATCGACGAGAAAAGACTTACTGTTGTCTGCCATGGTCAAATGTATCAGAAACGAATGATCAAGGCCTCCAATAAGAAAGTTAGACAACAAGTGTATCAAGTAGGGGATCTGGTAATCAAGCGCATCATACTGCCTCAAGGTGATCACAGGGGCAAATGGACTCCCACCTATGAGGGACCATTTGTAGTCAAGAACATATTTTCCGATGGAGCCATGATTCTGACCACCATGGATGGTGACGACCTTCCACACCTTGTCAATGCGGACATAGTGAAAAGATACTACGCATAATAAAGACCTGCTAGGTTGACATGCCTAGGCAAAAATAAGGGCATCCCTGCGAACCAAAAGGGTTCTGGAAAAAATTAGGGATAAAAAATAAAAAAATTTGTACACCCGGCAAGTCGAAAACCCGAAAGGGCGGCTTGGGCAAAAAAGGGTATCCCGGTGGGCTGGAAACCCGAAAGGACGGTCCAGGAAAAATTTAGGGATTAAAACGTATCACTATGTCCCATTGGATCACCTTGCGATCAGACTTCAGTAATCAGATATCAAGCTTAAACAATACCAATCAATCCAGTCAGCTTCGGACAAGCAGCAAAGTGATGAGATGCTCGAAGTCATAGGGGCAATAGCGGAATTGAAACCCAATGGGATCACTACACATAGCTATTTTATTTTTGTACATAATTTCTGTAATATTTCCATTTTTACGGCGACGTTCTCTTACTAGAGTGTCAGCCTCTTTGTAAAAAAAATGCCCGTTATAGGCAAATTTCAAATCAATACAAAGCGTCTTTTGAGTACAAAAACTTTGTGTTTGTTTTTTCCATTTTCTGTTTTGTTTTGCAAAAACGTCCAATGTTTTATTCTTGACATATGCATTTGAATATGATTACTGTTCACAAATATCTGCATATAAAACAGAAAGAAAATTGCTAAGAACTCAAAGAAACAGGTACAAAACCTAAATACTAACAGTTACTCCGTCCATCACGGTACAAGGGGGCAGAGACAGTTGGAAGCGAAGTCACTATCACTTACAAGCCAATGATACATATATTGCCCACAGAGCCGAGATAACCAAGGTCCAACCTTCGTATCTCGAAGCAAGAATTCCTTCCCCAGCAGGCTCCTTCAGAAAGCTGATATCTGCATTCCCCGGCCGAGTTTTATAACCATGAGCAGTTTATAAAGCCATCTCCCGAGCAAAGTTTATTTCTCTGATAGCGGAAGCTCAATCTCCAACATAGCTCTTCTCTCCAGCAATAGAAGTTCATCCCCAACTGAGTTTATTTCTCCAAATCAGCAGATCTTCCAACAGAGTATCTCCCTTCCCCACAAGTCATTCCCCCACAGGATTATTCTCAGACAGAATCTCTCCCGGCAGAATATTCTCAAGCAGAACGGATATAAATCTCCAGCTAATCATCTTCGGTCACTATCCCCAGCAGAAACAAAGAACTCAACTCCTTATACTCTCCAACAGCAGTCCAGGATTTATTTTCCCCAGTTAGAGAATATCATAATAGCATTGCATATCCATACATCATGGCATGTACATACATATTATACAGCACAATCTCATTTATTTTGAGAACATCATGACTCAATACATTTCACACATCATGACATTACATACGACTAACTCTTTACCTTTCAGGGAAAGATGCAATCAAGTTCTCACAAATTTTCTCTGGTTCAGTCAAACTGACACTAAGGTTTCTATTCCAGTTGGAGATATTTTAAGACTTTCGTCTGGGTCAGCCGAATCGCCGCTTAGATTCCCCTGATTTCTATGCTAGTCAAAGTTAATCCGAGACCTCTCCTGGGATCAGTCAAATCGATACCAAGATTTCTCTCCCAGTTAAAGTTCTCACAAATTTTCTTTGGTTCATTCAAACCGAAACTAAGGTTTCTATTCTAGTTGAAGATGTTTTAAGACTTTCTTCTAGGTCAGCCGAATTGCCGCCAAGATTCCCCTGATTTCTATGCCAGTCAAAGTTAATCTCAGACCTCTCCCGGGATCAGCCAAATCGATACTAAGATTTCTCTCCCAGTTGAAGTTCTCACAAATTTTCTCTGGTTTAGTCAAACTGACACTAAGGTTTCTATTCTAGTTGAAGATGTTTTAAGACTTTTGTCTAGGTCAGCCGAATCGCCGCCAAGATTCCCCTGATTTCTATGCCAGTCAAATTTATTTCGAGACCTCTCCCGGGTTCAGTCAAATCGATACTAAAATTTCTCTCCCAGTTGAAGAAAACTCGAGACCTCTCTCTGGTTCAGTCAAATCGATACTAAGATTTCTATTCCAATTAAAAAAGCTATGAAGCCCGAAGATCAAGCGGATAATAGTCAACCAACAATACATCATACTGTGAAGCCTGGAGAACAACCGGATAATAGTACCAAAATACTACGAAGCCTGGAATCGACCAGATAGTGGTATATCTCAAATTTAAGCTATGAAGCCCAGAAATCGACCGGATAGTATCTTGATTTCTCCAAAATAATACAAAGCCTGGAATCGACCAGATAGTGGTATTCAGGCTATGAATCCCGAAAATCGATCGGATAATATCTTGATTTCTCCAAATACTATGAAGCCTGGAATCGACTAGATAGTGGTATAAGACACTGTGAAGCCTGGCGCACGACCAGATAACAGTATAAGATGTTGTGAAGACTGGAGCACGACCAGATAGCGGGAAGAGACACTGTGAAACCTGGAGCACGACCAGATAACAGTATGAGGTACTGCGAAGCTTGGAATTTAACCAAATAGCAATTTACTCGGCCAATTACTATGAAGCCCAAAAATCGACCGGATATTAGTATGCCTTAAATTCAAGTTGAAACCCGGATGCGACCGAATAGCCACTTAATTCTTTCTGAAGCCTGGAGCACGACCAGATAAGAATTGAGAAATTACAAAGCCTGGAGCACGACCAGATAGCAAGTGTAATCTCATCTTCCCAATAAGTCACTAAAACCTAGAGCACGATCAGATAGCAGTTAATCTTATTATCCTCAACAAATCACTATAAAGCTTGGAGCACGACCAGATAGCAGTTCACTTTCACCTCCTCGACTAAGAGATGATTCCCCAATAGAGTAACGGACAACTGAAGCTCCTAAAATTCTATTTCTCCCAGGACAGATACCAACATTCCTCAACAGATACCTCCTCAACAAAAGGAACATGAATTCTCATCGAAGGAATATCTCACAAAATCAACATTATTCTGGATGGCATCTTTAAGCCCATCTCTGATGACTCTCCGTCATCATCCTGGATGGCATCTTTAAGCCCATCTCTGACAAACTTCTGTGATCTCCTCCAAATGGCATCTGTAAGCCCATTCACGATACTACCTACACAGTCCAGCACCATCTCAAACGAGTACAAATTTCTGGGCACTTAGTGTTCAATCATCTTCCACCTTAAGATTACGAAAGGCAGACAAGCCAATCTACATCCTCAGGTTTAAGAAGATTGAACAGGGGCAGCTGTTGTACCCCAAAATTTTCCCTCTCATTTTACTCAACACATGCCCATTGAGCTTCCCAACTTGCTCAAGGATGCCCAAGAGTTGACCAGACAAACTCTCTCATAAAGCAATGAATCTCAAACTAGGGTTTCCATTTTTATTAGGGTGTGGGAACTTCAAAGGTACCAAATTCCTTCCATGGTCCCAATATATTCTCAATATCATCCATGTTAAGTTTCATGCCTTTCACAATAAGTTTGCTTAGTCAACTGCTCAGATGCCTGAAAATCAACTATACTAGGTCAAAAGTCAACTGTGGCCCACATACAGTCAAACTTCAAGATTTTTTTGTCAAAATCAACATTTTGAAGTTATATTCATCATTTTATCAAGGGTTGATCATGATTCCTCAAGGAATTCCCCAAATTCATCAAAACCCAAAAGTTGCTAAATTAGGGTTTCATAGGAAAAGTCAATCAAACTTTGACCAAGCATAACTTCTTCATACTTTATCAAAAATTTTCCATCCAAGGCTCATTTTGAATAGGATGCAATTACCTACAATTCATCTTCATCCCATAAGTTCAAAATATGCACTCATCAAAAGATATGATTTTCTACATTATAGGTCCTTTTGAAAAGTCAACAAAAACACCTTTTGGGTCAAAGCTTCTTACATGAACATGGAAGACCCAATTGATATGATACAAAAAGGGTTGTTTAGGGAACATCCTAAGCTTTCTAAAAAGTCTAAGAACACCTATCTAGGGTTAAAATTGGAGGAGATATGCCTTGTCAAAGTTGACCATTTTTGCAAAATTGTGAAAAGTCAAATGTGCTAAAAATGCATTTTTTTGTCAAATGGGCCTAGCTTTTCATGATTGAATCTTGTTTGTGGCATGGTCCACGTCCCAAACTAGAATCTACACTTTATTTGCTTCATTATTTATTTTATTTTGATTTTTTATTATTTAAAATTCAAATTAAATCAAATAAATTGTAAAAAAATACAAAAGATTAATTTTTTATATGATTTTTTTGTAGGAATCACAATCTAATCAAGCTGGCATATCAGATCAAATCGTGCAAAGCAAATTGAAGCAAAAATTGACATGATTAGGCCTATTTTGGAAAGATATCATACAAGGATAAAATCAAATTCAATCTCCTTAATTCACCAAGATACAATGCGTTTTTGTTAACCTAATTTGTTCTAATATATATACTGAACAAGAACAATGCGTAAAAATAAGGATTGGTAGTGCAAAAACGCCATACCAAAACTCAAAAAATTGGACAAAAGTGCTGGATCATTTTCTAACTTAGAGGGAAATTCAAGCCATTCCAATGCTTCCAATCGTTTCCTGGAGCCTCTCTAAAACTAACACGACCGGTTGCACGCCTCCACAAGCCCAGAGTTCACCTACACGTCTCTCACGATTTGGCATATTTCTTGAATTTGATTTTGGTTATTTACGCATGGTTAACAACTTTTAAGCATATCATGATATTTGTATCATCATTTGGAATGTTTTGGTTTACGTTGTGTTTTGATGCATAAATGATGAATTGCCATTATTAGGGTTCATGCTTGCGTTTTAGGGTTTTGTCATACATGTTAAATTGGCCCAGGAAAGGGTACCATCATACTCGTAAGGTTAAAACAAATTGATCTGTAGTCTTACATTGCATTTATATTGCGTGCTACTGATTTTTGAAGCTTGTAGGGTTTTAGTTATGGCAGCCTGTTCGTAGGTAAAAGTAAGGGACCTAAGACGACGGACAGGGAAGAAGACGGTGATTTGTCACCACCCCATTGGTCCGTTTTAAATCTGGCGCGCGTTTTTATTTTATTCAGATTAGCCACTTTGTTTTATATATTATTCATTATTTTTATTATCATAACAAATAAGAACATGTGGTCCAGTGGCAAAGGCGCATGTTGGTAAGCAAAAGGACCTGGGTTCGATCCCAGGTCCCAGCGTTTTGTGGTTTTCTTCATATTTAATTACAGATCCTATACTCCATGTTTCCAAATGCCTACCATGTGCTCCAGCAATCCAGCCAATGGATTATCACCATCACAAATCCAGCGTCCCACATATCAAGGAGCATGGTAGACCATCAAAAGGGAATTCCACTTGATCACACGCTAGGACTGGGCTGATAAGCATAATGGGCCTACCAAATTCTACATACACCCCCTTTTTCAACAATACAGGCCCATCTATAAATCTTTTATTTTAATTCTTTTTTTAATTTTGTTAATTATTTTCTTTTTACAAAAAATAACACAAAAATCAGTTTTTTTTATTAAATCAAAAAATCACAAAAGCATTAAAAAATCATTTTTTTCATAAAAATATTTTATTTCCTTAACTAATTAGATTAATTTAATTTAGGGAAATTTAATTCCCTTTTTATATAATTTAAATTAATTAGAAATTAGGGTTTTAATTTTGTACATAACCTAATTAATATTTTTTCTCAAAAAAAACTTAAATATTTTTTCAATTAGATTTTTAGGTTTCTTAATTCATTCTCACATTTAATTCGATGCGCGCATTTTAATTCTTTTTTCTATTATTGTATCTGCTTCGTGTTGTAATAGATTTAATTAGGGTTTTAAATTTCCGCATTTTTATTTTTCAGTCAAGATAATTGTGTATCTGCAAAAGCCTTGTAATAGCGTAGATTTACTTTCCCGCATTTTAGTTTTCGCAAACTATAAACGGCTTAGATGTATGTTAATAGGATTTTATGGAAAAACTAACTGAAAATTAAAACAGTAGATCACCTTAATTGTGCAAAAATTAAATAACTGAAATCAAACACATGCACATGCTCACTCCTAGGGTTTGCCTCACTTGGTTGCCTCAGAATAATG
Organism: Vicia faba; assembly: GCA_948472305.1. NCBI lineage: Eukaryota > Viridiplantae > Streptophyta > Magnoliopsida > Fabales > Fabaceae > Vicia > Vicia faba. The sequence goes on along the minus strand of OX451741.1, from coordinate 1,515,859,409 downwards.
GTCGTGTCCCTCGAATGTTGGGATACGTTAGAAATGACCCGTGATTCAAAGTTGTCATAAAGATCATAGTCCCTACTTGTCCGTCGAGTTGCCTACGGATTGATTTTATTACGATAGTCCCTTCGAAATGCTAAGATATCCTTACTTGTTGCCTTCAGAGACCATTTTGTCCCTTCGAATATCCCTAAAAAACTCCAACGACGATGCTACCTATTTCTCAATAATGGGATGGCATTGTCTAAAGGAAAATGAACAGACTTTTTCGAGTAGGTAGATTAGTTCCTAGGTACTTGCTCAAAACAAACAAACTTTTTCATACCAAACACTTTTCAAACAAAGTTTTCAAAAACAACTTCGTAACACTCTTAAGGATAGGAACAAGGGTAAAAAAAAGTATAACAAAACTTTTCAAAGCAATCACACACAAGCAATTTAAAAATGAGCAAGTACCTAAGAGCCCGTAGAAAACTACGGATAGAAAGGGTGCTAACACCTTCCCTTTCTATAATCTACCCCCCGTACTCAGAAACATATCGAAAAAGGTTATTTATGTTATTTTTCCCTTTTCCTTTATTGGATAAAATAAAATTCGGTGGCGACTCTTGCTTACCGCGACATTTTGCGAACAAAAAACACAAACCAGTATTAACAGTCGGTTCTGTCACCGTATCACACGCCCCATCTTGTTTTTGGAATTGATCCACAATCTGTTTTTGTTGATAAGTTCGTCTTGTATCGGGAATTCATGCCACCTGGTGATAAATATAGCCACCCTGTCCTGTTTCGGGAGTTAATTTTCACCTGGTCATAAAGATAGAAAGATAGTTTCCCCATCTTGTTTTGGGAGTTAATCTTTGCTCGGCCGTATAGATAGTTTCCCCGTCTTGTTCTGGGAGTTAATCTTTGACCTGTTTATATAGATAGTCGCCATGTCTATTTCGGGAATTTATCTACAATTTGTTTTCACAAATAGTTGCTCTATCTTGTTTCAAGAATTAATCTGTGTCTGGTCATATAAATAGTTTTCGTGTCTTGTTTCAGGAATTAATCTGTGACCTGTTAGAAAATTGTTGATGACATTCGTCTATTTGTAGGTTTTTACGTGAAAAGATAAAAGTTAGTTGTATTCAATGTCATGCTGTATGTAATGCATTGCACAATGATATTCTCAAAGTAAATGAGAGTGTAATATGCATGTCATATGCATATGCTATGATACTTGTAAATGATGTATGGATGTGAAATGTCGTTGAAGTGTATTGGCGACTTTGTATAACATCTCCGATTGGGAAAATAAATCCCTGACTGCTGCTGGGGGTGAAGAATATGTGTAATCTTCAATCTTGTTTAGAATGTTTCCACTGGGAGTTCCTGCTTTCTGTTTGAGGATACTCGGCTAGGGAATGATTTCTGCTTGGAAGAAAAGTTCAAGAACATTGGTTGTTCATCGCTCTACTGGGGAATTTAATTCTAAAAGGGATGGATAAGCTTCTGAGGTGCTGTCTGACCAAGTTTATGATATGGACGCTGACTCGTCTGAGGAGGATAAGGTTAAACGATATCTAGCCCAGTTTCAGATTCCGTAGAAAATCTTTAGGGATAGCAGTATGGACTGTCCTTCGCTAGAGAGAGGAATTTTGCCGGTGATTTATAGTAGTCAGAGAAATAGACTCAAACTGAGGAGATTGAATTTTATTGGGGAAATAGACTCTGCTGAAGAAATATACTCTAATGAGGAAATGAACCCTGCTAGAGAAATATATTCTGTTGAGGAAATGTGCCCTGTGGGAGAAGAGAATTTTGCAGGGTTTTTTATAGTTTTGGAGAAATAAACTCATCTAGGGAAGATAATTTCTATGAATTATGCTGATGATATAATCTCTGATGAGGATTGGGACTCCGTAGGTTGGTGACATTATCGGGGAAAATATCATACTCCTTTATCCGCTAGGGGGATCTATTAGGGAGTATGATTAGGTTAATTGCTGGAAGATGCCCCAATTCCTATCTTAAGGCATGTTGGACTTACGGGGAATGTATCTTTGTCGGGAATGAGCTTGTGCAGATAGCTCTGTGGGGACTATCCCATAGAGGCTGTTCTGTGGGGATTTGTGGGCGACTTGAACATTATCCCAACTCCTAGAGTCTTGAGTAAATGCTCATTCCTGTTTTTATGTATATATTTGTTAACAGTAATCATATTCATATGCATATGTTTATTCAATTTAGTCATTGGACGTTTTTGTGAGCAAAATTGAAAAAGTAAAATAGAATTTGGATTTGAAATTGTATTTGTATTGATAATTTGTCTATAAACAGGCGGTTCTTATACAAAGAGACAGAAATCCTAGTAAGAGGAAGTCGTCGTTAAAAATGAAAAGAGCACAAAGTGAAATAAAAAATATAGCTATGTGCAAATAATCTCGTTGGGTTCCAACTCTGTTATTGCCCCTATGTCTTCAGGCCTCTCATCCCTCGCCGTCGGAAGAAGTTGACTGAATTGATATGTACCATTTGAATTTGACATTGGTAATAAAGCTTGTTGTAAGTGATCCAACGGGACATAGTCGTACGCTTTAATCCCTAAATTTTTCCTAGATTGCCTTTTTGGGTTTTCAGTCCACCGGGATACACTTTTTTCCCAAGCTGCCTTTTCAGGTTTTCGACTTGCCCGGTGTACAATCTTATATATATATATATATATATATATATATATATATATATATATATATATATATATATATATATATATATATATATATATATATATATATATATATATATCCCTGATTTTTTTCCCGAACACTTTTGGTTTGCCGATATACCCTTATTTTTTCCTAGGCCAGTCAATCTAGCGGATCTCTTTCATGCGTAGTATCTTTTGATTATGTCAGTATTCACAGGGTACATAAAATATTCATCGTCCATGATGGTAAGTATCGTAGCACCGCCAGAAAATATCTTCTTGATTACAAATGGCCCTTCGTATGTGGGAGTCCATTTGCCCCTGGGATCACCTTGCGGTAGGATGATGTGCTTTATTACCAAGTCACCAGTATGATATTCCCGATGCTTGATCTTCTTGTTAAAGGCTTAGATCATACGCTTCTGATACATCTGACTGTGACAAATAGTCGCAAGCCTTTTCTCGTCAATCAAATTCAACTAGTCCAGCCTAGTCTGAATCCATTCTTTTTTGTCTAAATATGCATCTTTCATAATTCTCATAGAAGGAATCTGAACTTTGACAGGTAGGACAGTAGACTAGAGAGAATAGGGTTTCCCCAGCTGATGTCTGTGCTAAAGTGCGATAGCCGTGAAGGTCAAATGGTAACATCTTGTGCCAGTCTTTATAGTATTTATACATCACTACCATCTTCTGTATGATCTTCTTGATGTTCTTATTGGCGGCTTCCACTGTGCCATTCATCTTCGGTCGATACAGAGAAGAGTTGTGGTGTTTGATCTTGTACTGCGTGCAGAGTTCTGTGATCATAGTGTTGTTGAGATTGACACCATTGTCTGTGATAATTATCTCGGGGATTCTATACCAACAGATAAGGTTATACTTAATGAACTAGGCGACAACATTCTTAGTAACAGAGGAAAATGAGGCTGCTTCAACCCACTTCGTGAAATAGTCAATAGCGACGAGGATGAAACAATGTTTGTTGGAAGCATTAGGCTTAATTTCTCCAATCATATCAATTCCCCACATTGCCAATGGCCAAGGAGCAGTCAAGATATTCAGAGGAACCAGAGGCATGTGTACTTTAACAACATAGATCTGGAATTTGTGACAAGTTCTGGAATAATGATGGCAATCGGTTTCCATAGTCGACCAATAATACCCTTCTCTCAAAATCTTCTTAGCCATAGTATTCCCATCGGAATAAGTACCAAAGATACCTTCATGCGTATCTTCCATAATTTTCTCTGCTTCCTTCTTGTCCATACAACGAAGCAGAATTGAATCATGGTTCCGCTTGTATAAAATTTCGTTGCTCAGAAAGAATTTTGCTGAGAACCTCCATAGGAATTTCTTGTCATTGATAGATGCTCCCTCAGGGTACTCTTAAGCCTTGAGGTATATCTTTACTTCATGAAACCAAGGCTTCTCTTCTACTTCGTCAGTGTCAACTTCGTAACCGTGTGTCAGTTCATCTGACCTTTTGATAGTAATTCGAGGAACTTCGTTGTCCCATCTGATTTTGAACATAAATAACATTGTAGCTAATGCGTCAGCCAACTGATTCTCTTACCTTGGTATGTGCTCAAAAGTAATTTCCTCAAAATATGGGATTAAGGTCAACACATGCTCTTGATAAGGAATGAGATTCAGATGCTTCGTATCCCATTCTCCCTTGATCTGATTGATTATTAGAGATGAGTCCATGTATACGTTTAAAAACTTGATCCTCGAGTCAAAAGCACCTCTGATGCCCATTATGCACGCTTCGTATTCAGCTGTGTTGTTGGTAAAATCAAAGAATAATATGGCGGTGAAGGGCATATGGAAACCCTGGGGGGAGATAATTATAACACTGATTCCGTTGCTAAGTGCGTTAGAAGCTCCATCAGAAACCATAGTCCATCGCAATCCTGGATCAAGTCCTTTATATGGTCCAGGTTCTTCACAATCTGTAACTAGCATAATGTTCTCGTCTGGGAATTCGAAATTCATAGATTGGTAGTCGTCTACAACTTGATGAGCCAAATGATCTGCCAGTACACTTCCTTTGATTGCCTTTTGAGTGGTGTACTGAATATCATATTCTGTTAAGACCATTTTCCATCTGGAGATTCTTCTGGAGAGAGCGGGCTTCTCAAATATTTATTTGATGGGATCCATTTTAGATATCAATAAAGTAGTATGAGCCAACATATACTATCTTAGTCAGTGAGCAGCCCATGCCTAATCGCAACAATTTTTCTCGAGCAGTGAGTATCTTGTTTAACTGTCGTTAAACTTTTTGCTAAGGTAGTATATCGCATGCTCTTTTCGACCAATCTCGTCTTGCTAGCCCAATACACACCCCATTGAATTCTCTAGCATTGTTAGGTACAAGATTAGAGGTCTTCCTTCAACTTGTGGCATCAGAATCAGTGGTTCTTGTAGGTACTCCTTGATCTTATCAAAGGTTATCTGGCATTCATCGCTCCACTTTACTACTTGATCTTTCTTTAGTAACTTGAAGATTGGCTCACAAGTAGCAGTCAAATGAGAAATGAATCGGGCAATATAATTCACCCGTCCCAAGAAACCTCCGACTTCCTTCTTAGTATGGGGAGCATGCATTTCTTAAATAGCTTTGACCTTGGCAGGATCAACTTTAATACCCTTACCACTGACAACGAAACCCAGGAGTTTACCAGACCTAACCCCAAATGTGCATTTGTTCGGATTCAATCTCATCTTGTACTTCTTCAGTCTCTCAAACAGCTTGTGTAGATGATCAAGATGTTCGTCTTTAGTGCGAGATATGGCTATCATATCGTCGATGTAGACCTCTATCTCGTGATGAATCATATCATGGAACAAAGCTACCATGGCACGTTGATATGTGGCACCGACGTTCTTCAACCCAAAATGCATAACCTTGTAGTAGAAAGTGCCCCATTGTGTGACGAAAGTAGTTTTCTCCATACCTTCAGGCGCCATCTTGATCTGATTATAACTTGGGAAGCCATCCATGAAAGAGAAAACCTTGTGTTGAGCAGTGTTATCGACCAAAACATCAATATGTGGGAGTTGGAAGTTATCCTTAGGGCTTGCCCTATTCAGTTCCCTGTACTCTACACACATACGTACCTTGCCGTCTTTCTTAGGTACCAGAACCACATTTGAAACCCATTGAGGATAGGATGTCAATTCTAAGAACCATGCATTGAATTATTTCATAACCTCGGCCTTGATCTTCTCTGACTTCTCGGGACACATGCGGCGAACCTTCTGTTTTATTAGAGAACAACCCTCTCTCATTGGTAGATGGTGAACCACAATGTCGGTATCAAGTCCTGGAATATCTTCGTACGACCAAGCAAAGATCTCAACATATTAGTGCAACATCTGAATTAACATGTTCTTGACACTGCCCTCTAGATTGGCACCTATCTTGACCTCTTTCCTGTCTGATTCAGTACCCAAGTTTATAATCTCGACTAACTCTTCATGCAGTTGTATAGCCTTTTCTTCTTGCACTAACAGTCTGGATAGTTCTCTAGGTATTTCACAATATTCCTCACCTTCATCCTTGTCTTGGTAGATCAGGTTTTCAAAGTCATAAGTGGCAATAGCAGAATCGTTATCAACGAGATCCAAAGTGGATGTATATCTGCAATTTTGTGTGGGTGTGTGTAAGAACACATAGCTATTTCAAAGTGTAATAAAGTAAAATAAAGACAGAGAGTGAAAAAATTGAATGCAAAATGTATAATGCTTTATTAAATGAAAATATGTTTATGAAATGACAACCCTTAACAAATGGACCATTGTGCTCCGGGAAGACACAAGGCCTAAGGTCATTGTTTAAAAATTACATAACCAAAAATTTGAAAGCAATAAAAAAAGAAATGTATCTATTACTCCTAACTAAAGGAGATAGAGATAATGTCTTCGGCCTTCCAGTTGCTGAGCTCGTTGCTGATGGTAGGAAAAATCCAAATGTCAAGGTCATAATCATTGTCAGCATCTTCTATCACGTTGAATTCTTTGTTGCTCACATGTAATGGTGGTCTTCCAACACGAGCACGATGAACAACCCTCTGACCCTCTACAGTGAAACCCAAACCAAATTTATCAGATTTATACAAAATGTCAGGAAGCTGACCCCAAGTAGTACAACCACCTTCTTCTACAGCAGCTTTAGCATACTTCAAAGAAGCCATCCTGAGCGGAACCATTGTAACCTTGGTAATAACAGAGACGTCTTCAGTGGCGACTGGAGGGGTAACTTCAAAAGTATAACAAGGATTCTCGATGAATTCGCCGTCCATCTCTACATACCATAATGAATTCAGGTGGCGAACCATATACTCCTCTTCACTGCAGACTGTAACAACCTTTCCCTACACGGGATTCTTCAGCTTCTGGTGTAGGGTTGAGGTAACAGCGCCTGCCCCATGGATCCAGGGACTTCCCAGTAAGAAACAATAAGCTGGCCGAACATCCATTACATCAAAGGTAGATTCGAAGACCTGTGAACCTACCTTGATCGGATGATCCACTTCTCCATGTACCATCCTCTTTGACCTATCAAAGGCTCGAACTATAATATCACTGTGTTTCAGTACAACCCCTTTGCAATCAAGTCTGTCAAGAGCTCCCTTTGATAGGACATTTAACGAGGAACCAATATAAACCAATACATGACCAAAGTAGTGCCCCTGCATTCAATGGAGATATACAGAGCCTTATTGTGATTTCTTCCCTCAGGAGTTAGGTCAGCATCAGAAAAACCTAAACCTTTGTCAGTTGTTAAGCTAGCAATATAACTCTCAAATTGATCGGCGGAAATCTCTTGTGGCACGTAAGCAGTCTTCAAGAATTTCACTAAAGCCCGTGCATGGGCTTGAGAACACAGTAATAGGGATTACATGGAGATTTTAGATGGGGTCTGCCCCAACTGTTCAACAAACTTGTAGTCGCTCTTACGGATAATCTTCAATACCTCTTCCAACTCTTGCCTAGATGTGTCTTCAGCTGCAACTTCCTTAGGCGCCTTCGTCTAGGCAGACTATGTTGTTTGTTCTTTACCTCGAGCTTCATTACTTGTCTCGGTAAAGGTAACTTTAATGGGTGTAGCAACAGTCTTCGAAGAGATTTCCAGAGAGAAAACCCTTCCGCTTCTTGTAACCTTACTGGTCCCAACAATATTGTCAATGTCGGGATTATCAATTTCAGTAACTTCATCTTCAGTAGTCGATAGTTCTTGGTTGATACCATGGTAGTAGGCGTCGGATCCATAGTCCCATGGGATAACTTTTTCTGAGGAATATGGAATGGGTCCAGGTGTAGTGATGATTAGAGGAGCATACTTTGGACTGGAAGTAATTCTTACAGGACCTTTGGAAGTGGCCCTGATAGGAGTTCCAGAAATTACGGATACGTCTTGAAACAGGTTCTCAGTAGACGGAACCTTCTCAACCATAATTATATGATTGTCCATTAGGCGTTGAAACATTCTCGAAGACGGAAACCACTGGAATCTTTCCACTCTTGATACCACCTTCGAAACGTTCTCCAGTTAGAATCAGCTCAGTAAAACCAGATGAGTAGCTTCCAATCAGATGGTTAAAGAAAGGCCTCATCAAAGTGCACATGAACATATCAACCAACTACCTATCAAATAAAGGAGGTTGCACTCGTCCAGCCAAATCTCTCCACTTTTGGGCGTATTCTTTGAACCCTTCATTCGAGCCCATGGTCATATTTTGTAATTGCACGCGAGTTGGTGCAAGGTCAGCATTTTATTGATACTGCTCGTAAAAAGCAGCAACCAGGTCTTCCCAAGTATGAATGTTGGTTCCTTCAAGCTGATAGAACCATTTAAGTTGTGTACCAGATAAGCTCTCTTGAAAGAAGTGAATCCATAACTTTCTGTCAGCAGCATGGGGTTGGATCTTCCAAACATAAGATCTCAGATAAAGCTTGGGACAAGAAACACCATCATATTTAGCAAAAGTGGGGGTCTTGAATTTGTGAGCGATGGAAACCCCTGAAATAAGACCCAACTCTTCAAAATCCAGTCCAGGCACTTTCTGGATTTCCATAGCATTCAGACGGTCTTCTAACTGCTTGTATCTGTCGTTAGTGGGAGGATATTGTTCATCAAAATAGTCTTCATCGTCAGGAATTTTCCCAGAACCAAGGTTGCTTCCGCCTTCAGTCTTAATACTTCTATCGTCTTCCTCTTGATTATCTTCTCCATTGGAGGAAATAACACAATTATGAGTTGGCTTGGGATGGTTTTTGAACCTTCTCCCCATGTTGAGGATAACAACGAGTTTCCTGGGCTTCTTCTTCTTGGCGATGAGTGCCATCATCTCCTTCTGTCCCTGGGCTAAGTTCAGGAGAGTTTCTTGAAATTGAGCATTATGTGCTTGGAGTTCCTTGACACTTTGTTCTAGAGCCATCTTTTATTGAAATAAACAACAAGAAGATGAGAAAACCTGTATTGGAAAACCTGTGATGTAATGATGTGCATGATATGTAGATGCAATGTTTTCAAGGATCCCGCAGGGTAAACAGAAAAGAAATGTTAGAAGTCGAGTTTGGCTGTAGATTTGACATAAGAACTTCGTGTCGTTGAATGTCCTTTTATGAGCATTAAGCTCTCCATTTCGAGTGGCTCCTAGCCTTTGACTTAAGATAACATACTTTGGTCTTTGACGGCATTTGGTTAGAGGAAAATAAATCCTATTTCCCCTTGCTAGACGTATGGTTCATGATACTTTGACGACATTTGGTTAGAGGAAAATAAATCCTCTTGACCCTTGATAGACGTCTGGTTCATCATAACCTGCATCACAAGCCCTTGAGATCATTGAAATGGTCAGTGAAAATGACATGGCATGATGTTATGATGTTATGTTCGAACAGATAATCAAACATAAGCAAAGCATACAAGAGCCTTAGGTTTAGGCTTGCACAGGGTTTGTAGGTAAGTACCCACTTTAAGTTCAGTTGGTTCAACCTGTCCTAAGAAAAGTAATTAGGTTCTAGGAGTCTCATATCACCGATATTTCTCTCAGGAATTGTTTCATCACATCATCTGGTTTACGACCGAAATTTCCCGAGAGTCGGATCTTAATGAGTGTAGCATCGTGTATCAACCAACTTTGGACTGCACCAAATTCGTCCATCTCACAACCTTCTAATGGCTAACTTGGGTCAATTAAGGTTCTAAAAGTCGGTTAGTTCTTATGACACCACGCGGAAGCCCATCATTCTCCTTGACTAACTCAAGGAACACGAGCACAAACCAATGTGTCGCACTAACTTAGCCATTGCTTCAACCATATCGGTCTATGTCGTACAATTTACACGTTCTATAGTTACTTACCTAAAATGTCCCCAGATCCGGGTATAGGAACTTCACAAGAAATAAACCCGAGCAAACCCCGAATTATAAATCAATTAAAGCATGCAAGTAAAGCATTTAACTGTGATCTATCTCTAAAGGCAACCCCACTTTTTTTAGTACTCCCCAGCAGAGTCGCCAATTCTGTAACACGGTGGGAGAACAAACTTTTGGTTTTGCATTTTATCGCAAATGTTGCGGATAGTAAGAGTCTCCACTGCCTTTTCTTTTATCTAATAAAGAAAGGGTGAAAAGAACAGGAAAGACCTTGAGATTTATTGAGTTTGGGGGGTAGGTTGTGAAAAGGGAAGGTGTTAGCACCCTTTTCATCTGTAGTTATCTACGTTATCTTAATCGCTATCACACTTTGTTTTGAAAATGCTTTGTGTTATGTGTTTGAAAAATATTTAGAAATTCCAATAGTAAGGCAAAATATGTAATGATTCTTGTATCAGTTAAGAATGCGTATAAAGTGTTTTGTTTTGAAAATATTTTTGAGAGTGTTCGTGTGAAAAAGATGTTTTTGTTTGTGAGCAAGCGATTAACAGCTGTCTACCTACTAAGTATTTATCATTCTTTTCCTCCTCCTTTAGATAGTGTTATCCTACTATAAGTTAGTAGGAAGCCCTGTCGTTGGATGTGAAGGGACAAGCACGGGTCATCGTACAATCATCGAAGATAACTCGTAGGGGCGCTTTAGCAATTCGTAAGGGACTAGATCATTTATCGGAGGCAGCATGGAAAGGGTCATCAAGGGACTACGATCTTTTTAATCAAGGGACAGTGCTAAAGCGTCCCCACGTTTGAGGGACATGACTGTGTTTCTGAAGGTAATAAGTGAGGTCATCCTAGAGGTGCAAATGTGAATAGTGTTTTGATTTCATTTATTTATCATGCATTATGTCAACTATCACTGCTTTTATGTCTTGCCATACAATCCTATTAAGCTAAACAATTATAAGGAAAGTGATAAATGCAGAAAGTAAAGGCAGAAATTAAAGATTCCTACGCTATTACAAGGATTCGGGAATGGGGTACAAATAGTAAAAAACGGAGAAAAAAGGTAAAACCCTAATTAAACTATTACAAACTGTAAGCAATTACATAATGATATAAAAAAGTTTGCACACACAACATCAAAGGAAAAATTGGAATCGACGGGAAAAGAAATGTTCTTTTGTTGTTTTTTATGAGAAAGAAATGTTTGTGATTAATCTAAAAAATATAATTAATTTTACCTAATTAAAAAGAAATTAATTAATTTAAACAACCCCTAAATTGATTTTGATTAAAAAGAAAGTTTAGTGAAAAACCTAAAAAAAACTAAATCAATTTATTAAATGAAAACCTAAAAATTAATTTGAATTAACTAAATAGAAACCTAAAAAAACAATAAGGGTTTATGGCAAAAAAAAAGGTTTGCGAAAATGTTAGGGTTTGTAAAAATAGTGAACAAAAGGAAAAGGAAAGAGTAAGAAGAAGAGAAAATTTGTGAGAAAAAATAAACCAAATGGGCAGGGGTGAGTGTTGAACCCACGCCCTCAGAACTTCTAACTAGCATATTCACCATTGGGCCAAGCGTGCCTTAGTGATATTAGATAACTTCAGCGCATTTTGTAATTCATCCTGCAAAACATGAAAATATGAAGAAAACAAATGACAAAATGCAGGAACGAACCTATGCTCTTTGACACAAATGCCTTAACGCGCGCGCTTCTGCCACTGGGGTGGTTGTACATATGTTAATTTAACAAAAACTAAATAAACAAATACTCAACGCAAAAGCATGGACTGGAGAGATGCCGGAGCCCTAGCTTCGGTCGTCTTCTCCGGTGGATCAATTCTTTATCCCTGTAAAATAACAACCATTAGAAGGCCAAAAGTACCCTACCCCCTAAATCGAGGGTTGCGAGTCCAATGGAATGGTTGTTTTGAACTGAAACTCAATTATTTGAGAGGTATAATGAAAACAACTCCGATCGATACAAAAATGGTGGTTCACAATTTGGATTGCATGGGACCTCCGCGATGGTTCTATCCTGCACTATCAAACCTCATGAACACGTTAATGACATTAGTATGTGTTAAAGCAATCAAAAAAATTCAAAATACGATTTTTGCAAAAGTATGAGATCAGAGATGCATGCTATGGCGTTTCATGAGCTTTGGGTCATTAGATTAGATCCATACTTACTCTCTAGAATTGTTGGAAGTGAACAAGATGGCTAGTTTGTAGTGAAAGGGTTGTGATAAGGGTTTGAAGTCTTTAGGGTTCTTGAAAAAAACTTGAGATTTTTTATAAGATTCTTTAGGCAAGGGTTTCGTGGTTGGCTTGTATGAAGAGTGAAGATTATATAATGTGGAGTTAGGTAAGAAAATATGGGCTTAGACCTTGTGTAAAAAGGCTCATATTTAATCTTATTTATTTTTGAAATATTAATGAATAAATAAAAAATAATTAAAATAAAATAGATCAAGGGGGCATGAACAAGAATTGAGGTGTATAAGGAGTTTGATGCACATTTAGACTTTAAAACAATGGCCCAAAAGTCCAAAATATCAAGTTTGTTCAATTTGAACTTCATGCATTTGCTCAAACTTTCCCATCTTGCACTGGTCATAACTCTCTCAATTTTCATCTTTTCAAGGTGATCTAGGAATTTTTGGAAATATAAAGATGTCCTCTACAATCTCTCTTTTGATAATTTTTGTATTTGGAGATTTTATCTTGATGTAAGTTTCCTTGAAAAAAAGTGTCTTTTTGTTAACTTTTGAAATGACCTGTAATGTATGCGCTCATATCTCTCAAATGAAGCACTTTTTGGACTTGATCTTAGAGATACAAAGTTGTAAAAAATTGAATTTAATTCAAAATTAACTTTGGTTGGGGGAAAACTTATGAAGCATGTGGAAGTTTTTCTTGGTCAAAGTTCAGTTGACTTTTCCTAAGAAAACCCTAATTTAGCAACTTTTGACTTTTGATGATTTGAGGGATTTTCTTGAGGAATCATGATCAACCCTTGATAAAATGATTAATGTGACTTTAAAACCTTGATGTTGACCAAAAATATTGAGGTTTAACTATATGTTGACCACGATTAACTTTTTACCCAATACAATTGATTTTCAGTCATTTGAGCCATTGATTGAGAAAATTTGTGATGCAAGGCTTGAAACTTGATATGAGCATTCTTGAAGACATATGAGGAACCATAGAAACCAATTGTGACCTTAGAAACCCAAATTTCCTTATGAAAAATGAAACCTTATTTGTGGACCCATTGCTTAGGAGGAGAATTTGTCTAATCAATTCTTGAGCATCCTTGAGCATTTGAGAACCCTAGGAGAATGTCTTGAATGAAAATGGAAGGGAAACTTTTGGGGTACAACAAATATGTAATTTTAAACAATAACTTTAAGCCTTGTGTCTTACCCGGGGCACAACGGTCCATTTGTTAGGGTTGTCATATTTCATTCACATATTTTCATTCAATAAATCATCAGACATTTGCATTTAAAATTTGCGCTCTTTGTCTTTATTTTACTTTACTTACTTTAAAAATAGCTATGTGTTCTTACACACACCCACGCAAAAAATTTCAGATCCATATCCACCCAGGATCCCATTGATAACACTCTGCTATTGCCAATTATGACCAAAAATCTGATCTACCAAGCCGAGAACGAAGGTGAGGAAGATTGTGAAGTACCTGAAGAGATTGCTAGGCTATTAAAGCAAGAAGAAAGAGCCATACAACTGCATTAAGAGCCAGTCGAGGTTGTGAACTTGGGTACCGAAGAGGACAAGAAAGAAGTCAAGATAGGTTCCAACCTAAAAGACACTATTAAAAGGAGATTAATCCATATGTTGTATGATTATGTTGAGATCTTTGCTTGGTCATACGAAGACATGCCAGGGCTTGATACTGACATTGTGGTTCACCATCTACCAATGAAGGAAGGTTGTCCTCCTATAAAACAGAAGGTTCATCGTATGCGTCCTGAGATGTCTAAGAAGATCAAAAATGAGGTTATGAAGTAATTCAATGCAGTTTTCTTAGCTGTTATGTCCTATCCTCGGTGGGTTGAAAATGTGGTGCCAATACCTAAGAAGGATGGAAAGGTGCGTATGTGTGTAGACTACAGGGATCTGAACAGGACAAGCCCCAAAAATGACTTTCCGCTTCCATATATTGATGTTCTGGTTGACAACACCGCTCAAAACAAAGTGTTTTCCTTCATTGATGGTTTCTCTGATTATAATCAAATCAAGATGGAACCTGAAGACATGGAGAAGACTACTTTTGTCACACAATGGGGCACTTTCTGTTACAAAGTTATGCCTTTTTCTTTGAAGAACGTCTGCACGACATATCAGCGTGCTATGGTAGCCCTGTTCCATGATATGATTCATCACGAGATAGAGGTTTATGTTGATGACATGATAGCTAGATCTCACACTGAAGAAGAACACCTCGATCACCTATGTAAGTTGTTTTAAAGGTTGAAGAAGTATAAGCTGAGGTTGAATCCAAATAAGTGCACCTTTGGGATAAGATCTGGTAAACTTCTAGGTTTCGTCATCAGTGGTAAAGGTATTGAAGTTAATCCTTCCAAGGTGAAATCCATTCAAGAAATGCCAGCTCCCCATACTGAGAAGGAAGTCAGAGGTTTCCTGGGACGATTGAACTACATTGCTAGATTTATTTCCCATTTGACCGTTACTTGTGAACCAATCTTCAAGTTGCTGAAGAAAGATCAAGTAATGAAGTGGAACGATGACTATCAGATAGCTTTTGACAAAATCAAGGAGTACTTCCAGGAACCTCTAATTCTGATGCAACCAGTTGAAGGAATACCTTTGATCATGTTGCTAACAGTATTAGAGAACTCGATGGGGTGTGTACTGGAGCAACATGACGAGTCTGGTCAAAAAAAGCATGCAATATTTTACCTTAGCAAAAAGTTTACCGACTGTCAAACGAGATACTCACTGCTTGAGAAAAATTGTTGTGCTTTGGCATGGACTGCTTGCCGACTAAGATAGTATATGTTGATTCATACTACTTTGCTGATCTCTAAGATGGATCCTATAAAATGCATATTCGAGAAAACCCGCTCTGTCCAGAAGAATAGCAAGATGGAAAATGGTATTGACAGAATACGAAATTCAATACACTACTCAAAAGGTAATCAAAGGAAGTGTACTGGCAGATCATTTGTCTCATCAAGCTGTAGAAGAATATCAATATATGAATCTCGAGTTCCCGGATGAGAATATTATGCTAGTTACAGATTATGAAGAACCTGGACCGTATGAAGGACCTGAGTCGGGATCCTGATGGACTTTGGTTTTTGATGGAGCTTCCGACGCGCTTGGCGGTGGAATCAGTGTTGTGATTATCTCTCCCAAGAGTTTCCATACGTTGTTCACCGCCAGATTATGCTTTGACTGTACCAATAACATGGAAGAATATGAAGCGTGCATCATGGGTATCAAGGTTGTTATTGATATGAGAGTCAAGTTCTTGAATGTATATAGGGAATCAACTCTAGTCATCATTCAGATTAAGGGAGAATGGGATACGAAGCATCCAAATCTCATTCCTTACCTAGAGCATGTGTTGACATTAATTATGTACTTTCATGATATCACTTTTGAGCATATTCCACGAGAAGAGAATCAATTGGAAGATGCATTAGCTACCATGTCATCTATGTTCAAAGTCAGATGGGACAATAAAGCTCCTCGAATTACTATTGAGAGACTAGACGAACCAGCGCATTGCTACGAAGTTGATACTGATGGAGTAGAGAAAAAACCTTGGTACCACAAAGTAAAAAGATACCTTAAGGCTCAAGAGTAACCCGAGGGGGGCGTCGGTCAATGATAAGAAATTTCTACGGAGGTTCTCTGCCAAGTTCTTTTTTAGTAACAGAATTTTGTACAAGCGTAACCATGATTTGACTTTGCTTTGTTGTGTAGACAAGAAGGAAGCTGAGAAGATTATGGAAGATATAAACAAAAGAGTCTTTGGTACTCACTCCAGTGGGCATACGATGGCTAAGAAAATTTCGAGGGCGGATTATTATTAGTCTACTATGGAAACTGATTTCCATCGTCATTCTAGAACTTGCCACAAATTCCAAATTTATGCTGACAAAGTACATGTGCCTCTGATTCCTTTGAATGTCTTGACTGCCCCTTGGACATTTGCAATATGGGGCATCAATATGATTGGAAAGATTAAGCCTACCACTTCTAATGGGCACCGTTTCATCATCATCGCTATTGATTATTTCACCAATTGGGTTGAAGCAGCCTCATTTGCCTCTGTTACCGAGAATGTTGTGGCTTAGTTCATTAAGCATAAACTCATCTATCGGAATGGCACACCTGAAAGGATCACCACAGATAATGGTACCAATCTTAACAATACCATGATCCCAGAACTCTGCACACAGTTCAAGATTAAACACCAAAATTCTTCTCCATATCGACGGAAGATGAATGGCACAATGGAAGCCGCCAACAAGAACATCAAGAAGATTTTGCAGAAGATGACAGTGACATATAAAGATTGGCATGAGATGCTGCCTTTTGTTCTTCATGGTTATCGCACTTCAGTACGTACATCAACTAGGGCATCCCCATTCTCTCTTGTCTACGGCATGGAGGTTGTCTTACCTATTGAAGTCTAGATCCCTTCCCTGAGGGTTATGAAAGACACAAGTTTATATGAAGACGAGTGGATTCAGACTAGGCTGGACCAAATAAATTTGATTGATGAAAAAAGGCTTTTAGTTGTTTGTCATGGTCAGATGTACCAGAAACGCATGATCAAGGCCTTTAACAGGAAAGTCAAACATCGGACATACCGGGCTGGTGATTTGGTAATAAATCGCATTATTCTACCACAAGGTGATCCCAGGGGAAAATGAACTCCCACATACGAAGGGCCATTTGTGATCAAGAAGATATTTTCTGGCGGTGCTATGGTACTTACCACCATGGATGGTGAAGATTTTCCACACTCGGTGAACGCGGACATAGTCAAAAAATACTACACATAAAAGAGACCCGCTAGGTTGACAAGCCTAGGCAAAAATAAGGGTATCCTAGCGAACCATGAAAAGGAAGCTTGGGCAAAAAAGGGTATCCCGGTGGACTGAAAACCCAAAAGGGTGGTCCAGGAAAAAGTTAGAGATTAAAGCGTACGATTATGTCCTGTTGGATCATCTAATTACATCGAGCTTCGTTGTTAACGTCAAGTTCGAATGGTACAGATCAATTCAATCAAATTCTTCTGACAACAAGGGATGAGATGCTTGAGGAAATAGGGGCAATAATAGAGTTGAAACTTGATGGGATCGTTCCCATCTAGCTGTTTTACTTTGTTTTTCTTTGTACCCCTTTCCATTTTATAACGATTTCCTCTTACTAGGATTTCTTCCTCTTTGTACAAAATTGCCTGTTTATAGGCAAACTCTCAATACAAATATACTTCAAAATTCAAATTTGTTTTACTTTCTCTATTTTGTTTGCAAAAACGTCCAATGACTAAATTGAATGAACATATACATTTGAACATGATTGTTATTAACAAAATATATGCGCAAAAACAGGAATAACATTTACTAAAGACTATAGAAATGGGAATAAAGTTTCAATTACTCTCAAAATACCCGCATAGCTATCTTCACAATATAGTTTACAAGAGTTCTCTTCTCCAGCAGGGTTTATTTCCCCAACGGAGTTTATTTCTCCAACGCTGTAAAATCCCCGGTAGAATTCTCTTCTCCAGCAGGGTTTATTTCCCCAACAGATTTTATTTCTCTGATTATTAAAATTCCACGGCATGATTCTCTTCCCGGGCCAGACGACATTCAACTTTGTCCTCCCTAGAAGAGTTGACATCCATATCTTAAACTTAGTCAGATAGCACATCCGAAGGTTATCCATATCTTTTATCCCCAGTCAGGGTACATAAGAGTCAAGTCCTTCAAAGGAACAATGAACGATCAATGTTTCTGGAATTCTTCTATCCCCAAGCAGAAGTCGAACGTCCCCAGCGGAGTGTCCTCGAACAGAAAGAAGGAATCCCCAACATATACATTCTAAACAAGATTGAAGATTCATATTCTTCATTCCCCAACAGCAGTCAGGGATTTATTTTCCCCATCCAAAGATGTTATACAGAGCTACCGATGTGTTTCAATAACATATTGCATCCATACATCATTTCATAATACATCATAGCATATGCATATCGAAACGCACATAAAATTCTCATTTATTTTGAGAACATCATTACGTAATGCATTACATATACCATGACATTGCATAAAAACTAATTTTATTTTCTTTCAGATTAGTTCACAAACATATAAATATTGTCAACAATTTATCATCCTCCAGATACGGCCAGTCGACGATTCATGCTGATGATCTTTTGGATACAGTCATGCGTAGACTAATTATGATACATATTCTAGATACATATCAGATATGATTAATACATAGATCCATTCTAATACTAATTCCGATACATATTCTAGATACAATTTAGATACGATCAAGACATAGTTCCATTCTAATACTCATTCCAATACACCTTCTAGATACAGTTCAGATACGATCAAGACGTAGATCCATTCTGATATTCATTCCAGAATATATTTAGGTACAGTCGGGCGTAGAATCATTCTAATACAGACCTTGGATACAGTCGGGCGAAGACTCATTCTAATCCTCTTATAGATACAGTCAGACATATACTCATTCTAATACAGACCTCAGGTACAATCGGGTGAAGACTCACTCTGATAGATATAGTCAAGAAATAGACTCATTCTAGAACATCATTTAGATACAATCTCAACATAAGATTCATTATGACACTCCCCAACATATCTGCTAGATACAGTCAAATAAAGACTCATTCTAGTATACTTTTCAGATATAGTCGAATGTAGACTCATTCTAATACTCCTATCAACAGTTGCTTTGGAAGGCATCTATAAGCCCATCTACAATGATACTTTGTCATCTCTCCGAATGGCATCTTTAAGCCCATTCAAGCAATACTATCAACCAAGATTTCTACTTCGTGCACATGCGAGTACAAATTTCTGGGCACTTAAGTGTTCAATCCTCTTCCACCTTCAGGTCACGAATGACGAGCATGCCAATCTGTTTGTACCCTAAAAATTTTCCCTCTCTTTTCTCAAGACATTTCTCAATGGTTCTAAAGGGTTTGATCAGACAAGCCCACCTCCCTAAGCACTGAGACCACAAATTAGGGTTTTGACTGAAGTTGATTGATCATTGACTTTTGACCTAATACATATTCTAATGGTTGGAAACATAATCTCAAGGACTCAAACACAACATGTTGACCTAATTTCATGACTCAAATCATTTCTCAAGATCAAAAGATTGATAGTTTAATTTTTGATCAACTGATGAAAAGTTAACTGATACACAAAAAGTTAAACTTTGACTTTTTGGTCAACATTACATTCCAAAGATCAAAATTCATCAAGACATTCAAAAATATCAAACTTGATCATCAAGAATCAATAAAGTCAAGAAAGTCCACAAAAAGTCAAAGTTTTCAATACTTAGAAATTTTGTGTTTTTACACTTGATAATTTCATTACTTCATGATATTTTTTCACCAAGATGCAAGATGATTCAAAGAAAACTTTCAACATGAAAGTTGTAGATATTGATGAGTTCTACAACTTTTTATTAGAGGGTTGATGTCCAAAAAATTCTTAGATTTGAAGATATAGGCTCGGGAAGTCATAATGTTTTTATATAATCACTTAGAGAAATTTTCAACCACTTTGGTCAGATTTTTATCCCAACTTCTTGGCCAATTTTTATCAAATTCAAATTTGATTTAGCCAAAGCGGTCAACATGAAAGTTGTAGACAATGTTTCAATATTTCCAAAACATCAAAGAGCATGAATTTATCATACTTGAGCTAGGAGATTCAAAGGCATGAAGTTACACATCCATTCTTGAATTACAAGTCATTTTGGTGAAGAACACATAACCCAGTCTGCATGCTATGTTGCATAATATTGCTATGCAGACCTTCTAACTTGCAAATCTCACCATAATTAAATGTTTACACAAACTTTTGAGCTATGGTCCATTTGATTTAAGCATTGTCCAAAGCATAATTCCATTAATGGCATAAAGTTAACACTTCCATTTTTGAAAAGCATGCTTTTGCAAAATGTCAATGCATTTTGCTTTGTAATGGTTATATTTGATTACAAGCAAGCTCAAAAGAATGGAAAAAACCCTCTACATCCAAAAAATTTAGAACATGCTTGTACTTGAAACATTGAAACTATGAAAATTCATCCAACTTGGTTTTTCACTTTCAACCAAACCATAACAGGCTATCTTGCAAATCTGATTACTTCAACCTCCCAAACCTATTTCCTATAAATAGAGAGATAAAAATATGGCTCTCGAACAAACAATCAAAGATCTCCAAGCTCAGAATGCTCAGTTCTAAGAAATGTTCCTGAACTTAGCCAAGGGGCAGGAAGAACTAAAGACATTTATCACAAAAGAGAGGAAGAAAAAGACAAGGAAACCAATCGGCATCCTTAACATGGGAATAAGGTTCATAGGTCCTATCAAGCAAGCTCAAGACTGTGATATTCCATCAGACGAAGATGACAACCAGGGTGAAGATGGTAAAAGTGTCAAAGGTGAGAAGGGAAGCAACCTTGGTTCTTATAAGTTTCCTGATGAAGAGGAAGAGGACTATTTAGATGAACAATATCCCCCTGCTGATGAAATATACAAACAACTAGAAGATCGTCTAAATGCTATGGAGATCCAGAAAGTGCCTGGGTTGGATTTTGAAGATGTGGGTTTAGTATCAGGAGTTGTCATTCCTCATAAATTCAAGGTTCCCACTTTTGCAAAGTATGACAATGTTTCTTGCCCATAGCTTCATTTGAGATCATATGTCAGAAATATTCAACCATACACTGCTGATAGAAAGTTATGGGTGCATTTCTTTTAAGAGAGCATGCCCGGAACACAGTTGGAATGGTTCTATCAACTAGAAGGGACTAATATCCGTACTTGGGAAGATTTGGCTGCTGCTTTCAATAAGAAATATCAGTACAATGCTGATCTTACACCAACTTGTGTGCAACTACAGAGTATGACCATGGGCTCGAACGAAGGCTTTAAAGAGTATGCTCAGAAATGGAGAGATCTGGAAGGAAGAGTTCGACCTCCTTTGTCTGATAGAGAGTTGGTTGACATGTTTATGGGAACTTTGGAAGGTCCTTTCTTCAATCATCTGATTAGAAGCTCTTCAATAAGGTTCACCGAGTTGATATTAACAGGGGAACATAATGAAGGTCGAATCAGAAGTAGAAAAATTCAGGTGGCTACATCTTCAAGTACTATGAAGAAGTCGTTCAACGGGAAGAAAGAAACTAATGCTATGTATGGCCAGAAGGGTCGTAGTAGAGGTGACCGCAACCAATATGTGGGGGCAGTAATAATCTCTAATCATGCACCACGCAACGTCAACAAGGCAATCAGCGTAGGTCGGACGCACCTAGGAGACAATTTACCAAAATCAAAATGTTGTTGTCTCAGGCATTGCAACAACTGTTGAAGGAAGAGTTCATTACGTTGAGAGATCCTCCTCAGAATCCAAATACTACATCCCCTAATTATAATCCCAATGCAAGATGTGCATATCACTCCAACAATCCTGGACATGATACTAACAACTGTTGGGTTCTAAAAGACAAGATTAAAGACATGATTGACGCTAAGGAGATTGAGTTTGATCCTCATGAGACACCAAATGTGATTCCCTCTCCTATGCCTAATCACGACAAAGGCATTAATGCTATTAATGGTGTTTCTTATGTTTCTGTTGTGAATGACTTGACTACTCCCCTCCTGATTATTAAGAAGAATCTTTTGCAAGTCGGTTTATTTCTGGGTTGCGTTGAAAGGTGCTACTGCTGCGTAGCCCAGTCCAATGGCTGCAAACTACTGAAAGAAGGTACTCAGTGTGTAATGGATAACCATGTGATTCTATTTGAGAAGACCCCTTCTATAGAGAATTTGTTTTAAGACTTGGAGCTTGAAGAGGTGCCTGTAATTTCTGGTACTCCTGTAAGGATCACCGCCACAGGTCCTGTGAAGATTACTGCCAAACCTAGAGTTTCTCCTCTGATTATTACCACACCAGGGCCAATTCCATATTCCTCTAACAAGGCTATCGCTTGGATATATGGATCTGATGTCTACTACCATGACGTCAAGAAAAAACCATTGACTGTCGATCGTGAAAATACTGAAGTTTCCGATCCCAATATTAACAATATTGTTGGGACCAATAAATTTACTAGAAGTGGAAGGGTTTTCTCTCTAGAGATTTCTCCGAAGACTGTTACTACACTAGTTCATGTTACTGCTACCGAGTCAACTACTGAGACTCGAGGAAAAGAACATATCACTGAGTCTGCCCAGACTGGGGCACCTAAAGAAGTTACCACTGAAGATACCTCCAAGCAAGAGATGGAGGAAGTACTAAAAATCACCCGTAAAAGTGACTATAATATTGTTGAATAGCTGGGACAGACTCCCTCCAAGATATTCATGTTATCCCTGTTGTTGTGTTCTGAATCCCATGCTCAGGCTTTGGTGAAGTTCTTGAAATTTACTCATGTACCGCAGGAAATCTCTGCTGATCAATTCGAAAATTATGTTGCTATCCTGATGACTGATAACAGGCTAGGCTTTTCTTCCACTAATTTAACTCCCAAAGGAAGGAACCATTTGTTGAGTGCAGCAGAACTACCTTAGATCATTTGTTGGTTGACACGAGTTCTTCATTTAATGTTTTGTCGAAGGGTACTCTACACAGACTTGAATGTGAAGGGGTTGTGCTGAAGCCCAGTGTTATTATGGTGAGGGCCTTTGATGATTCAAAGAGAATGGTTCACGGAGAGGTTGACCATTTGATCAAAGTGTGTTCTCAGGTCTTCGACTCTACCTTCTATGTGATGGACATCCGTTCAACCTATTCTTGTTTGCTAGGAAGCCCTTGGATTCATGGGGCAGACGCTGTTACTTCTACTTTACACCAAAAATATTATGTGAAAGGAAAGATTGTTACAGTTTGTGGTGAAGAAGAATACATGGTGAGCCCCTTGAACTCCTTAAAGTATGTTGAAATGGACGGAAAATCCATTGAGACTCCCTTCCAGACCTTTGAAGTTATTCCTTGGACAACTACCGTTACTAACGGCGTTTCTGCTATTCCTAAAGTTACTAGGGTTCCGCCCAGAATGGCTTCTCTGAAAGACGCTAGAGCTGTAATAGAAGAAGGTGGTTGTACTACTTGGGGTCAGATTCCCGACATTCCTTACAAGTATGAAGTCTGTTCGTCGTGCTCGTGCTGGGAGACCACCTTTCTGGATCAACAACAATGGAGTCAATGCGGTGGAAGATGATGACTGTGACTACGACATGGATAGTTGGATTTTCCCTACTACTGGTAATTGGCTTAATAATTGGAAGGATGGAGACTTTATACCAATCTCCTTTAGTCAGGAGTAAATGCTATTTTCTATTTTCTTGCTTTCAAGTTTTTGGATATTTATGTTTTGGTGGACAACACCGGTCAGCACAAAGTGTTTTCCTTCATGGATGGTTTCTCTGGTTATAATCAAATCAATATGGCGCATGAATACATGGAG
Source organism: Vicia faba (assembly GCA_948472305.1). Taxonomy (NCBI): domain Eukaryota; kingdom Viridiplantae; phylum Streptophyta; class Magnoliopsida; order Fabales; family Fabaceae; genus Vicia; species Vicia faba. The sequence continues at coordinate 1,515,835,559 of OX451741.1, read as the reverse complement.
AAGACTACTTTTGTCACACAGTAGGGTACTTTTTGTTACAAAGTTATGCCTTTTGGTTTGAAGAACGCCAACGTAACATATCAGCGTACTATGGTAGCCATGTTCCATGATATGATCCATCATAAGATAGAGGTTTACGTTGATGACATGATATCTAGATATCAGACCGAAGAAGAACACATTGATCACCTGCATAAGTTGTTTGAAAGGGTAAAATAGTACAAGCTGAGGTTGAATCCAAATAAGTTCACCTTTGGGGTAAGATCCAGTAAACTCCTAGGCTTCGTTGTTAGTGGTAAAGGTATTGAAGTTGATCATGCCAAGGTGAAATCCATTCAAGAAATGTTAGCTCCATGTACTGAGAAGGAATTCAGAGGTTTTGTTGGGACGATTGAACTAAATTTCCAGATTTATTTCACATTTGATCGCTACTTATGAGCCAATCTTCAAGTTGCTGAAAAAAGATCAAGTAGTGAAGTGGAATGATGACTGTCATATAGCTTTTAAAAAAATCAAGGAGTACCTCCAGAAACCTCTAACTCTAATTCCACCAGTTGAAGAAAGACCTATGATCATGTACCTAATAGTGTTAGAGAACTCACTAGGGTGTGTACTGGGGCAACATGACGAGTCTGGTCGAAGAGAGCATGCAATATACTACCTTAGCAAAAAGTTTACCGACTGTGAAACAAGATACTCACTACTCGAGAAAACTTTTTACGCTTTGGCATGGGCTGCTCTCCGACTAAGACAATATATGTTGACTCATACTACTTTGTTGATCTCTAAGATGGATCCTATAAAATACATATTCTAGGAACCCGCTCTCTCCGGAAGAATAACAGGATAGAAAATGGTCTTGACAGAATACGACATTCAATACACTAATCAGAAGGAAATCAAAGAAAGTGTACTGGCAGATCATTTGGCTCATCAAGCTTTAGAAGACTATCCATCTATGAATTTTGAGTTCCCAGATGAGAATGTTATGCTAGTTACAGGTTATGAAGAACCTAGACCGTATGAAGGACCTGAGCCGGGATCCCTATGGACTTTGGTTTTTAATGGAGCTTCCAATACGCTTGGAAATGGAATCGGTGCTGTGATTATCTCTCCAAAGGGTTGTCATACACTATTTACCGCCAGATTATGCTTTGACTGTACCAACAACATAATAGAATATGAAGCGTGCATCATGGGTATCAAGGCTGCTATTGATATGAGAATAAAGTTCTTGAATGTATATGGGGACTCGACTCTAGTGATCAGTCAGATTAAGGGAGAATGAGATACAAAGCATCCAAATATCATTCCTTATCGAGAGCATGTGTTAACATTAATTTTGTACTTTGAGGAAATCACTTTTTAACATATTCCACGAGAAGAGAATTAATTGGCATATGCATTAGCTACCATGTTATCTATGTCCAAAGTCAGATGGGACAATGAAGCTCCTCTAATTACTATTTAGAGGCTAGACGAACCAACACATTGCTACGAAGTTGATACTAATGTAGTAGAGATAAAACCTTGGTACCATTAAGTAAAAAGATACCTCGAGGCTCAAGAGTACCCCGACGGGGCATCAGTCAATGATAATAAATTTCTACGGAGGTTATCTGCCAAGTTCTTTTTTAGTAATGAAATTTCGTACAAGCGCAACCACAATTCGAGTTTGCTTCATTGTGTAGACAAGAAGGAAGCTGAGAAGATTATGGAAGATATACATGAAGGAGTCTTTGGTACTCACTCCAATGGGCATATGATGGCTAAGAAAACTATGAGAGCGGGTTATTATTGGTCTACTATGGAAACTAATTGCCATCATCATTCTAGAACTTGCTACAAATGTCAAATTTATGCTGACAAAGTACATGTGCCTCAGGTTCCTTTGAATGTCTTGACTTCCCCTTAGCCATTTGCAATATGGGGCATCGATATGATTGGAGAGATTAATCCTACCGCTTCTAATGGGCATCGTTTCATCCTCGTCGCTATTGATTATTTCACCAAGTGGGTTGAAGCAACCTCAGTTGCCTCCGTTACCAAGAATGTTGTGGCCCGGTGCATTAAGCATAACCTCATTTGTCGGTATGGCATACCTGAAAGGATCATCACAAATAATGGTACCAATCTTAACAATACTATGATCACAGAAATCTGCATGTAGTTAAAGATTAAATACCATAATTCTTCTCCATATCGACGGAAGATGAATGGCACAGTGAAAGCCGCCAACAAGAACATCAAGAAGATTTTGCAGAAGATGATATTGACGTATAAAGATTGGCATGAGATGCTGCCATTTTCTCTTTATGGTAACCGCACTTCAGTATGTACATCAACTAGGGAAACCCTATTCTCTCTAGTCTATAGTATGGAGGTTGTCTTACCTTTTGAAGTTCAGATCCCTTCCCTGAGGGTTGTGAAAGATGTGGGTTTAGATGAAGACAAGTGGATTCAGACTAGGCTGAACCAAATAAATTTGATCGATGAAAAAAAGGCTTGCGACTGTTGGTCATGGTTAGATGTACCAGAAACGCATGATTAAGGCCTTTAACAAGAAGGTCAAACATCAAGTATACCAGGCTGGTGGTTTGGTAATAAAACACATTATTCTACCACAAGGTGATCCCATGGGAAAATGGACTCCCATATACGAAGGGCCATTTATGATCAAGAAGATATTTTCTAGTGGTGCTATGGTACTTACCACCATAGACGATGAAGAATTTCTGTATCCGGTGAATGTAGACATAGTCAAAAAATACTACGCATAAAAGAGACCCTCTAGGTTGACTGACCTAGGCAAAAATAAGGGCATCCCGACGAACCAAAAGGGTTCAAGCAAAAATTAGGGATATATATATATATATATATATATATATATATATATATATATATATATATATATATATATATAATTCTTGTACACCCGGCAAGTAGAAAACTTGAAAAGGCAGTTTGGAAAAAAAGGGTATCCCGGTGGACTGAAAACCCAAAAGGGCGGTCTAGGAAAAAGTTAGGGATTAAAGCGTACGACTATGTCCCATTGGATCATCTACTTAAAACGAGATTCATTATCAACGTCAATTTCGAATGGTACAAATCAATTCAATCAACTTCTTCTGACAACAAGAGATGAGATGCTTGAGGACATAGGGGCAATAGCAGAGTTGAAACTCGATAGAATCATCCCACATAGTTGTTTTTCTTTGTTTTTCTTTGTACCCCTTTCCATTTTATGATGTTTTCCTTTTACTAGGATTTCTGTATCTTTGTACAAAACTGTCTGTTTATAGGCAAACTCTCAATACAAATATGCTTCAAAATTTAAATTTGTTTTACTTTCTCTGTTTTGTTTGCAAAAAAACGTCCAATGACTAGATTAAATGAACATATGCATTTGAACACGATTGTTGTTAACAAAATATATGTGTAATAACAGGAATAACATTTACTAAAGACCCTAGGAATGAGAATAAAGTTTCAGTTACACTCAAAATCCTCGTAGAGCTATCTTTACAAGCTCATCCCCATCCGAGTTCATCCTCAATACAGTTTACTGGAATTCTCTTATCCAGCAAGGGTTATTTCCCCAACATAGTTTATTTCTCCAACACCGTAAAGTCCCTGACATAATTCTCTTCTCCAGCAAGGTTTATTTCCCCAACAGAGTATTTCTCCGATTATTGCAATTCCCTGACAGGATTCTCTTCCCCGGCCAGAGGACATTCAACTTTGTCCTCCCCGGAAGAGTTGACATCCATATCTTAAACTTGTTCAGATAGCACATCAGAAGGTTATTCATCTCTTTTATCCCCAGTCAGGGCGCGTAAGAGTTAAGTCCTTCAAAAGAATGATGAACGATCAATGTTTATGGAATTCTTCTATCCCCAAGCAGAAGTCGAGCGTCCCCAGCGGAGTATCCTCAAACAGAAAGCAGGAATCCCCATTGTAGACATTCTAAACAAGATTGAAGATTCATATTCTTCATTCCCTAACAGCAGTCACAGATTTATTTTCCCTAGCCAAAGATGTTATACGGAGCTACCAATGCGCTTCAGCAACATATTGTGTCCATACTTCATTTCGTAATACATTATAGCATATGCATATCAAAACGCACATAACAATATCATTTATTTTGAGAACATCATTACGTAATGCATTACATACATCATGACATTGCATAAAAACTAACTTTATTTTCTTTCATGTTAGTTCACAAACAGATAAATATTATCAGCAATTTATCATCCTTCATATACAGTCAATCGATGATTCATGCTGATTATCTTTTGGATACAGTCAGGCGTAGACTCATTCGATACTTATTCTAGATACAGTTCAGATACGATCGAGACATAGATCCATTATGATACTCTTTCTGATACATATTCCAGATACAGTTCAGATACGACCAGGACATCGATCCATTCGAATACTCATTCTAGTACATCTTCCAGATACATTTCAGATACGATCAAGACGTAGATCCATTATGATATTAATTCCAGAATATCTTTAGGTATATTGAGGCATAGAATCATTCTAATACAAACCTCAGATACAGTCGGGCGAAGATTCATTCTAATCCTCTTATAGATACAGTCAGGCGTAAACTCATTCTAATATAGACCTCGGATAAAGTCGGGTGAAGAATCACTCTAATAGATACAATCAAGACATAGACTCATTCTAGAACATCATTTAGATACAATAGCAACATAAGATTCATTCTGACACTCCCTAGCATATCTGCTAAATACAGTCGCACAAAGACTCATTCTAGTATACTTCTCATATACAGTTGAACGTAGACTCATTCTGATATTCCTATCAACAGTTACTTTGGATGGCATCTATAAGCTCATCTACAGTGATACTCTATCATCTCTTTGAATTGCATCTTTAAGCCCATTCAAGCAATACTATCAACCAACAGTGCTACTTCGTGCACATGCAAGTTCAAATTTCTAGGCAGTTAAGTGTTCAATCCTCTTCCACTTTCAGATCATGAATGACGAGTATGCCAATCTAACTCTTCTAGTTTAAGAAGATTGAACATTGGCAGCTGTTGTACCCCAACATTTTCCCTCCCATTTTTGAAGACAATTGATTCAGGATAGCTTTTCATGCTCACAGGGTCTTCAATTGCTTAAGGCTACTCAAAGTTTGACCAGACAAACCATCTCCTAAGCAATTGACCTACAACTAGGGTTTGTGTTTCTCAAAGGAAATCAAGCTTATACTGCTTCAAGTGGATTCCATGGTTTGTCATATATCTCAAAATATCCTCATGCCAAATTTCAAGCCTTGCATCACAAGTTTGCTCAGTCAATTGCTCAGATGATTGAAAATCAACTATATTGGATAAAAAGTCAATTATGGTCAACATATAGTCAAACTTGAAGTTTTTGGTCAACATCAAGATTTTGAAGTCACATTCATCATTTTATCAAGGGTTGATCATGATTCATCAAGAAAACTATCAATTCACCAAAAGTCAAAAGTTACTAAATTAGGATTTTCTTAAGGAGAAGTCAACTGAACTTTGACCAAGCATAACTTTTACTTGCTTCATTATATTTTTCTCAACCAAAGTTCATTTTGAAGGAAATTCAATTCTCTACAACTTTGTCTCTCTAAGCTCAAGTCCAAAAAATGCTTCATTTGAGAGATATGGGCCAAAACATTATAGGACCTTTCAAAAGTCAATAAAAAGACACTTTTTTCAAGGCAAGTTACATTAATATAAATCTTTATATGAAACAATGATCAACATAGAGATTGTAGGGGACACATGGAGCTTTCCAAAAAGTCCAAGATCATCTTCATATGATAAAAATTGAGAGAGTTATGATTGGTGCAAGTTGGGCAATTTCGAGAAAATGCATGAAACCCAAATTGATCAAACTTGAATTTTTGGGCTAATGGACTTATCTTTCAAGGTCCAAACGTGTTTTAGACCTCATAGTGAACCTCTAAATCTATTTATAAACCCTTTTGATTTTTATTCCATTTATTTTGATTTTATTCATTTAAATTTAAAACTAATTTTAACAAAAATTAAAGATTTGTTTTGCAAGGTCTAAGCCCATCTTTTGTTGACCTAATTCATAGCCTATATATTCCTCACATTCAAACAACAAAAGGACCCCAAAACCTTGCAAGTAAATCATATTCCTAAGCTTTAAATTTTGACAAATTAGGGAAAATTGAAACCCTTATTTACAGCCATCCTCAAGGCCAAACAACGGTTCCAATCAATCCCTGAGACAGTACAGAGTAAGTCTTGATAGTGCTTGGTGATTAAAAGGGCCCGGAACATACATTCATGCATCTCTGGTCTCATATATTATTCAAAATCGTGTTTTAAGTTTTTATTATGCTTTGATCAAAACTAACATTGCTAACGTGCTTCTGAGGTAAAACTATGCAGGTTTAACCCATCGCATGAGTCCCATAACGACCGGATGAGGGATTGCCATGTTTGAACAGTTTTATGTTATCTTGGTCGTATTCCTTTCTATAGGACGATTCAACAAAAACCATGGCCACTATTGAACTCGCAAGGGTCAAATTAGGGGGGTAGGATCTATTTGGATCACTAACGTTTGTTATTTCGCAGGTTAAAGAAAACAAGACACCAGAGAAGACGACCAGAGCTAGGGCTCCGGCGCCTCTCTGGCCTAGTTATTTATTTTTATTTTACATTTAACTGATTTTATAATATTACCAGATGAAACAGCCACCCCAATGGCAGAAGCGCGCGTTAAGGCATTGGACTATGAGGGCGTGGGTTTGATCCCTACCTTTTGCTATTTTTTCATCTTTTCTAATTATTGCATGTTTTTCATATACTATATACAGCGCTTGTTCTCATAACACCAACCAATGCACGACTCAGTTGAAAACGGTGCAATAAGGCGAAGGGTGTGTGTGATACGGTGGGAGAACTGACTTGGGATGTTTTCTTGGGTTCAGGGAGTAGATTATGAAAAGGGAAGGTGCAAGCACCCTTTTCATCCATGGTTATCCATGGGCTCTTAGTTACTTGTTTAGATCCAATCTTCAAAGTTGCCTTCTTCATCATCATCTTCTAAAGCATGAACTCCATGGTGAGTGATTTTTAAGGGTGGTCCTCCAGCCCGGGAGCGACGCATATCTTTCTGGCTAGCAGCAGTGAAACCCAATCTGAACTTGTCTGTCTTGTAAGGAAAATCTGGCAGTTGACCCCACACTGTACTTCCTCCTTCCTTGATTACAGCCTCCGCATCTTTAAGGGATGACATCCGAGACACAGGCTTGGTAATGATAGGCACATCGGTTATTGTCTTTGCTACTGCGACCTCAGGAGAAACCTCTTCAAAGTGTTGGAAAGGTGTTTCTATGAATTCGCCATCTAACTCCACATAGCGGAAAGAGTTAAAGTGACTTATCATATACTCCTCATCACCATGAACTGTTATGATCTTACGCTGGACTGGGTACTTGAGCATCTGGTGTAGAGAAGAAGTGATTTCCCCAGTGTTGTGGATCCATGGCCTTCCTAACAAGCATGAATATGAAGGACGGATGTCCATCACATAACATGTAGAGTTGAAAATTTCCGTTCCCACCTTGATTGGGATGTCCACTTCTCCGTGAACCATCCGCTTAGAACCTTCGAAGGCTCTAACAATGATATTACTGGGCTTTAGGGTCAAACCTTCACAGTTCAATCTGTCCAAAGCTTTCTTTGGTAGAACATTTAAAGATGAACCGGTATCAACCAGAACATAAGCAAGTTTGGTCCCTCTGCACTTTACCGAGACATGCAGCGCATCATTATGCTTTCTTCCCTTAGGGGTCAAATCAGCATCAGAGAAGCCAAGACCATTATCGGCTGCAAGGCTAGCCACGCACTCTTGAAACTGGTCCGTAGAAGTTTCTTGAGGCACGTGTGCCGTCTTCAGAAATTTGATCAAGGCTTTGGCGTGAGCCTCGAAGCAGAGTAATAGATCCAGCATAGAGATTTTTGAAGGGGTTTACCCAAGCTGCTCTACGACATCGTAGTCACTCTTCTTAATTATATTTAATATTTCCTCCATCTACTTTTGGGTGGTCTCGGGGATAACCAAAGTCTGAGCCCTCGTCCTGACGGGCGCTTCTTTGATCCACTTACCTTTATTGGCAGTAACAGCAGAGGGTATAGCTTCGGGAGCATCAATTTCTTTAATAACCGGACTTCGCACATATATCTTGACAGGCACAGGAGCACTTGAGGGTCCGAAGACTGCCCGTGGAGGAGCAATCTCCAGAGAGAAGATTCTTCTGCTACGAGTTATCTTACTTGTTCCCGCAATATTCCCTATGTCAGGAGTTTCTTCATCGGAATTCTCTTGGATTGGTTCGATCTGCTTAACACCATGGTAGAAGATCTCTCCTCCATAATTCCATGGTATCGTCTTGTTGGACTTATATGGGATAGGCCCCGGCATGGTAATCTTCAGCGGTACAAGCTTTGGATCAGGCGTAATCTTAACAGGCCTTTTGCAGGTCTTAGAAAGATTGTCGGAAATGGTGATTATAGCAATGTCATTGATTGGAGCAACATGAGTAACAGGAGTAACATGAGTAACATGAGTGATAATAGTAACAGGAGTTTTCTGAAAGAGGATCTCTTGAGTATCCATCAGGCGTTGGATACCTGACTTCAACAGCAGACAGTCTGATTGCAAGTTTGAACAGAAATAACAGTCTTTTTCACAGCCCGGGAAAATCCCGGCTTTCAACAGATTCATTTTAATCATTGGCAACAGAGTCATTAATTCATCAACAGCGGTAACATGAAGATCTTCCACAATTGCATGGACATTATGACCATGTTTTGGCATAGGAGCGGATATCACATTAGGTTTTTCAGGGGCATCAAACTCTACCTCCTTGGCATCTATCAAATCTTGGATCTTGTTTTTAAGAGCCCAACAGTTATTGGTATCTTACCCTACACTGTCCGAGTGGTATGCACATTTTGCATTTAAATGATAATATGGAGAAGTGGTATTTGGGTTTTTCGGCGCTTCTTTCAAGTTGGTAAGGTTCAGCTTTAACAGGTGAGGGAGGACTTGAGCTAGTGTAATATTGATCCGGGTGAATTGCCGTTGTGGCCTTTCTACCCTTTGCTGGTTATCTCTAGGTTGACTACTTTGAGTTTGATCGACTGAGGAGTTCTGGATCATCACAGCCCCCACCGCTGGTCGGCGCTCTATTCTCCCTTGATTTCTCTGGGTGTGAACAGCAGAAACTTCCTTCTTGGCTGGGAAGGTCTTCTTGATAGCAGTGGAAGCGGAGGCATCCTTCTGAATTTTACCACTCTTAATGCCATCTTCGACCCTTTCACCGGTCATAATTAATTCGGTGAACCCTGCAGATGAGCTCCTGATCAAGTGATTGAAGAATGGACCTAACAGAGTCCCTAAAAACGTGTCAACCAGCTCTCTATCCGAGAATGGTGGCTGCACTCTTCTAGCCAAATCCCGCCACTTCTGGGCATACTCCTTAAATCCCTCATTAGAGGCCATACCCATACTCTGTAGTTGAGTATGAGTAGGCGTTAAATCTGCGTTGTATTGGTATTGTTGGTAGAAAGCAGCAGCCAAATCTTCCCAGTTATGAACATCAGATCTCTCAAGTTGATAGAACCAGTCCAACTGCGTACCCGACAAACTATCTTGAAAAAAGTGGACCCAAAGATCCTTATCAGAAGAGTGAGGTTAGATCTTTCTGACGTAGGACCTCAGATGCATCTTCGGACAGGACAAACCATCATATTTAGCAAATGTAGGTACTTTGAACTTGGGAGGAATGACGATTCCAACAACCAACCCTAGTTCTTCGAAATCTAACCCAGGTACCCTTTGCACCTCTATGGCTGCTAGCCGGTCTTCAAGATTCTTATACTTATTGTTGTACCCCAAAATTTGCCCTCCCATATTCTTCAGGATTTGCTAAGATCAAGCTTCAAAACCCCTCAAGAGTTGCACAGTCCAATTGCCTCCTAACACAGTCAAAATTAGGGTTTTGGTTCTGGAAAAGAAATTGAGATTTCCAAGGGTCCAACCAAGTCCCATATGCCTACAAACATTGTCAAGCATCCATATGTCAAGTTTCAAGACTCACAACATCAAATTGGACAGTCAAAAACCCTAAATGCTTCACAGTCAACTGTAGGGGCAAAATGGTCATTTGATAGTCAAAAGTCAAAAAATTTGGTCAACATCTTATTTTGAAGCCACAAACATCATTTGATCAATTCTTGATCATGATTCCACAAGCATGGCTCAAAAAGTCTCAAGATGCAAAAGTTTCTATTTTTGGACAGTTGAAAAGTCAACTGCAAATTGACCAGGGCATAACTTCTTCATGGTTTATCAGAAAAATTCCATCCAAAGCTCATTTTGAAGAGAATGACATTTCCTACAACTCATCTTCACACTCCAAGTCCAAGAAATGCTCTCACAAAAAGTTATCAATTTCAACATTATAGGTCATTTTCAAAAGTCAACAAAAAGGCACTTTAAGTCAAAGACCATAACTTGAGATTGGTAAATCAAAATGACATGGGACCAAAGGCATTGGTTATAGGACTTCAAGACCTTTCCAAAATGTCTAAGAACATGATCATAGCTTCAAAATTGAGCAAGATATGCATTGGAGAAGTTGGGAAATTTTTGATAACTTTCAAAAGTTAACTTTGCCTAAAACACTTCAAAATTGCTAATGGGCCTCAATTTCCTTCTTGAATCATTACCCAAAGCCTATGCACGACCCAATGAGCTCAAAATAATTTATTTTCTTATTTTTAATTAATTAATTGAATTTATATTTATATTAATTCATTTAATTAGTTTTTATTATAAGAAAATTCAAAGATATGATTTTGTAGATCTTTTGTGCAGCAAATCAAACTAGGGCAAGCTGGCCAAGTCGTTTCACATCCAAAAAAGGAAAATCATCCATAATTGGCAAAGGTTTCAATGAAAAAAGATTGAAAAATATATGATGAAAATCAAAGATATGAAACATCAATTCATGGACTTTTGGGCCAAGGTTTTGACCTAGAATCATTCACATACTTATGCAAGACCTAACCCTATTGAGAAGGACACGAAAAAGCTGCTGAAAACTCATAACCAATTGGCAACTTTTCAACAAAAACTCGGAAACTGATTTCATATTTGCAGGGCGATTCAAGGCCTCAAAACATTTCCATTGCCTTACTGACATTGCTAGGAAGCTATTGGCATCAAGAACAGGTCCTCATACTCAAAGAAACGGTAGAACAGAGTCACGTTTCTTCACAAATATTTCATAATCGAATTTTAATTTCTACGCATCGTTCATGTGTTTTGATTATTGATTTATGCTATTAACACCTTCCTGAAGCGTTTGGTATAGTTTAATTGTTCTAAAACTGCTTGAAACGAAATTCACCATGGATGAAACTTAGGGTTTCAGAAGCTTCAAAATAGGGCTTTCTTGTAGAGGAAAAATTAGACCTTTAGACCTATACATCTGAATTCAGAAGCTCAAGACGAAGCAAATGATACCCTCGCGCCCTTTTTATATTTCCTCCTCTTCAAATCGCTATTTTCACAGTTTCGGTTTGTGGGGGTTTAAAACCCCCGCTACTTGTTTCATATAATTGCAGGAAAACAAAGACGAAGCACGTGTGGCATATTGTGACTGGAGCATTTAAAATCTGGCGCGTCTTTTTTTTGTTTTATACCATTAACTTTTGTTTTATTATATAATATTTGTTTTCCATTGTGTATACAAACGTGCACAACAGCTCAATTGGCAAGGGACACGCTTGGTGAGTGCTGGGACCTGGGTTTGATTCCCAGGTCCCCCCATATAATTATTGTTATTTTTCTTAACCTATTCCCATGCAGCGTTCACTCAAAGGACTACCATATGTCCTAACATGCTGGCTTGCCAAGTGCCCCCTGATGTTCCATCCAGTGGCCAGATGATGCAGTCCAGGGTATACCCCAGTCAACAACATACACACAAGCGTGGAAAGTCAAACAAGGTCTTGGCTAGTGGGCCTGAATTACTTCCAAACACCTCCATTCTGGGCCTGATACCCCTTTGGTTTGCATTTCTTTTTAATTTGATTTGATTTTCTTTTCTAATTCTTTTTAATGTTTTAATTATTTTTCCACCATAAAATAATTTTCATAATAAAAAATCAGAAACCAAAAAAATGTTTTATATTTAATTATTATTAATTTCACCACTAACATATTTTTCATAAATAAATAACTAACAATTAATTTAGTTTAATTTAGGTTTTAAATTTCAATCTTTTCTTAATAAATAAAAAATACATAGAATTAGGTTTTTTAACATTTTTATCTTTTTTCTTAATTAATTATTTTTCTCATTATTTATTATTATTATTAATTACTCTTTATTTTTGTAAATAAACATGTACATTAATTAATTAGTAAATTAGGTCAATTTTGACATTTTCTTTAATAATTAAAACAAATCTAGATCTAGGGTTTCCTTTTAATTTTATTTTCTTTATTTCAAAAACATAAAAAACACTTTTCTTTAATTAAATAATTAAATAGACTTTAATTTAATTTAATTTCAAGCAAGGGGTAAAAACCCTCGGATGTTCAATTTTAATTTCTATTTCGCGCATTATTTTTCTTATTGACCATTATGTAATTGCTTTCCGGATGTAATAGTAATTAGGTATTTATTTACTTTCCGCATCTTTTATCAAAAACGGGTCTTTGTATTTTGGCGATGTATAGACCCGCGCCTTGTAATAGCGTAGTTTTATCTTTCCGCTTTTAAATTTCCCGCACTCTTAAATTCTAAATTGTATGAAAGAATGTATGCTAATTAAAAACAAGCGTAGCTCACAATGCCATGATAAAAGATAATTGTTAAACTGAAAACAACACACAAATACACACACCACTCCTAGGGTACGCCTCACCTGTTGCCTTCGAAACGTGGTCGTCAAGTATAGGACGTTTTAGCGGTCCTTATGTCCATGATCCAGTTGCCTTGAAACAGTTGCCTCGAAACAGTTGCCTCGAAACAGTTGCCTCGAAATAGTTGCCTCGAAACGGTTGCCTCGGATTAAAAAAGGATCAAGGACATAAGGGTAGCCTCTAAGGTGTCCTACTGTTGCTTCAGTGACCACACTGCCCCTACAATCGAATTGACCCGAACACCTCCAACGGTGGTGCTACCTACCTCTCAATGGTGGGATGGCACTATCTTAAGGACTTCTACACAGCCTAATTCCTTAGGGTAGGTAGATGACTCATGGATACTTGCTCTCTAAAAAACAATCAAAACTCTTTTCACACCGACACTTTCAAAAAGCTTTCAAAACAATTTTTCAAACACTCTTGAGGACAGATACAAGGGTCATTCTGAAATCTTTCAATGAAACTTTTTTCAAACCCACTCACATTTTGAAAAGCAAACAATTTTTGAAAACATAGTGAGCAAGTACCTAAGAGCCCGTGGATAACCACGGATAGAAAGGGTGCTAACACCTTCCCTTTCTATAAATCTACCTCCCGAACCGAGAAACATTCTCAAAAAGGAATTTTGTTGTGCTTTTGTCCTTTCCATGTTGGAGAACATAAAAGACGGTGGCGACTCTTGCTTACCGCGATATTTCGCAAACCAGCTTTAAACAGTCAGTTCTATTTCCACCAATCACAGAACTGGCGACTCTGCTGGGGACATTATAAAAGTGAGGTGTACCTTAGGACTAAGATCACTTGTGTTTTCAATTGGCTGAATTGTTTGCTTTATTATTGTGGGTACTGTCTTGGGAGTTCTATAGATCCTAACCCGGATCTGGGGGATACCTTCTTAGAAAGTAGCAACAAGACTGTGAGGGAACTGTGCGGGGTATACCGACACGGTTGAAGCAGTCTGCTACGTTGATGTGGCACTTTGGTGAGTACCGGTAACCCTTGAGTCAAGTCAAGGAGAGTACGGGGCCGCTGCGTGGTGTCGTGAAGCATCAACTGACCTTAGGAACCTTAATTGAACCATCCTGGCCTCTTTAGGGTAGTGAGATAACTGACTTTGGTGCAGTCCGAAGTTGGTTGATACTCGATACTACACTCAGTTGAGGGTTGTTTTCTTGGAATATTTCGGTCGCCAGTTCAGTGGCCAAATCGAAACGATGAACACAGAAAACAATCCAATGATATTGAGATCCTTAGAACCCGGTTACTTCTGATAGGACAGGTTTGAGCCCACCAACCTCAAGAGGGTAATACCTAGACCCCATGCTGGCCTAAACTCTAAGGGCTGTCTTGCGTGACTTGTGTGCCTTACCATGGTTGCTTTTTATGGATATTTGTGGTGTGTTTTTATCATAGCATCATAACATCATAGAGCATCATATGCATCCACTAACCATTTCAGGGGTTCGAATCTTCATCTTTGTTCTTGTTTTGTAGGACATGGAAACTATCCGCAGAAAGACAATTCAGATCAGCCTTGTAAGGATCCCTCCTCAGCTTAAGGAACTTATATCCAGGATTCCCGAGAGTTCTTCTTTCAGTGAGAGGCATGGAAGACTCATCAGTTTGGTCAACACCAACATTGAGGAAGATATGATAAAGGTCCTCTTCCAGTTCTTTGACCCTCTGCACCACTGATTTACTTTCCTGGATTATCAACTGGTGCCTACATTGGAAGAGTTCTCCCGGCTTCTGAAGATCCCTATTCTTAGTCAACTACCCTACAACAGTACGGAAAAGGAACCCAAACTTGAAGAGATTGCTAAAGCATTACGCCTACGACCATCTGACATCAAGGGACATTGGGAAGTTAGAAGTGGCATCAAAGGGTTCTTGGCCAGGTTTCTGTTTGAGAAGGCCCAAGAATGTTAGAACTCCCTTGACCTACAAGCTTTTGAAGAAGTTGTGGCTCTCCTTGTCTATGGGTTGGTGTTGTTCCCGAATCCCGATCAGCTTATAGATATCAATGCTGTCAAGATCCTCATGTCTAGGAATCCTATACCTACGTTGCTTGGGGACATCCTTCACTCATGTTACACTCGAACCATGAGAAAAAGAGGTGTCCTTATGTGCTGCACTCCTCTCTTGGGAAGGTGGTTTATTTCGCACCTTCCACAATCAGTTCTGAAGAATGAGCGGGGTTTGAGATGGTCACAATGATTGATGACTCTTACGCATGCAGATATACATTGGTGTTCTCGGTCCAGAGAAGACGTCACTATCATTGATCGTTACAGGGAGTTTCCTAATGCTCCTTTACTTGGAATCAGAGGAGGTATTACTTACAACCCCTGTCTGGCCTTAAGACAGTTTGGATATGCTCGGAGGGATGGCCCTCATGACATGGTAATTCTTGACATAGTTTTTGACTTCGACAACGATGCACAAGGACTTCGCCAAAGATTTATCAGAGCTTGGAGGATGCCCAACAAGGTAGACAGCAAGACACTGGGGCACATGAACTCCATCCCGTTGGAACCTTATCTCAAGTGGGTACGAGCCCGCTCCCAGAAGCTGGTGATGCCATATCCTCATGTTCTCCCTGTGATCAAAGAGCCAGTTCTGGAAGGAGAGGAGTCCTACACCATTCAACATCCTGACATGCCTATATCTTGGGAAGAAATGCAGAAGAGCTGGATCCAGCTTAAGGAAGAACGGAATTCTCTTGAGTCCAGTCTACATGCTAGTGAGAAGAAGGTATTGGAGCTCACCCGCCTACTGCACGAGGAAAAGACTCTCAACACTTACATTGATCCAAAGAGGATGCGCAGTGTCTTTTGGGATTGATTTACTTTGTAATTTTTTCCCATGAGGCTTTGATGTACTGAACAATTATTTCTTAATGATAACGTGTGTTCCTTTTTGTCTGCAACAAATTTGAACTTTCGAACCCTTGAATGCATTGCATAAACAGCATATCATGCATCATGTGCATCATAGGTACTCTTCTTTTCAGGTTGCTTAATGTTCTTCGCTGTTTATTTCAGCTCGTCATCATGAATCCTGAATCATCTACTGAGCAATCCATCAAGGCCCTTCAGGCTCAGAACGCCCAGTTCTAAGAGCTGATCATGAGTTTATCCCAAGGTCAAGAGGAATTGAAGGCTTTGCTGGTCAATAAGAAGAAGAAGAGAACTGTACTGTTCAACACTGGCTGGAGGTTTGGTAACACACTGCAGAATGAGGTTGATCAAGCTGGTTCTTCTGTGGGGAAAGGCAGTCCCCAAGGGGGAAGGGTTCCTAGTCCGGTGGTCTCTGACAACGAGACCGATTTCAAGGAAGAGCAATACCCTCCAGCCGAAGACAAGTACAAGCAGTTAGAGGATCGCCTGAATTCCATGGAAATTCAACATGTGCCTGGGTTGGATTTTGGAGACTTGGGTCTATCTTCTGGTGTGGTGATCCCACACAAGTTCAAAGCACCATCTTTCGCAAAGTATGACGGGGCGTCCTGCCCTAAGCTACATCTCAGATCTTATGTGCGGAAGATCCAGCCGTATACTGTGGACAAGAACTTATGGATCCATTTCTTCCAGGAGAGTCTTTCAGGGACTCATCTCGAATGGTTCTATCAGCTGGATGGAACCAAGGTTCGTAACTGGGAGGACTTGGCTACTGCTTTTTATAAGCAGTATCAGTACAATGCCGACCTCGCTCCTACACGTACCCAACTCCAGGGTATGTCGCTAGGATCGGGAGAAGGTTTTAAAGAGTATGCGCAGAAGTGGAGGGACCTGGCTGGCAGGGTGCAGCCACCGTTAACCGACCGTGAACTCGTGGACATGTTCTTAGGGACCCTATCCGGGCCATTCTTCAATCATCTCATTGGTAATTCTTCTACAGGGTTCACAGATCTCATTCTGACTGGGGAAAGGATAGAAGCTGGGATGAAATCAAGGAAAATACAGAAAGGAGCGTCCTCAAGTTCTGAGAAAAAGCCTTTCAAAAAGGAAGCCAGTGTTGTGTATGGGCCTAGGAGGCAAAGCAAACCAGAACGCCGCCAAGCTGTCAACGCGGTGGTGATTGGAAAGCCTGCTGCCGCTCCTCGGAAACCTAACCAACCAAGGGGTGAGAGACCCATAAGAGAATATACTCGGCTTAGTATGACCTTGTCACAGATCTTGCCGCAACTGCTATCGACCAACTTGGTAACCGCCAGAGAAGCTCCGAAGGTGGTAAACACAACCTCTCCGAAGTATAATCCAAATGCCCGATGTGCTTATCACTCCGATAGCCCGGGGCATTCTACTGATGATTGCTGGGCCCTAAGAAATAAGGTGCAAGACCTTATCGACGCCAAGGAAATACAATTTGAGACGCCCGAAAGGCCCAACGTTGTGACTGCTCCTATGCCCCAGCATGGAGTAAACGCTATTGAGGAAGACCTGTATGCAGTTTCTGTGGATGATGTTGCTACCCCTTTATTGACTGTCAAGAGGAACCTGTTGCTAGCCGGTTTATTTCCGGATTGTAGCAAGGGTTGCCTTCTGTGTGTTGTTTCCCCTACCGGTTGTCCGTTGCTGAAGTCAGGCATCCAAAGTCTGATGGATAGCAAAGAAATTTTGTTCAAGAAGACCGTTGTTCCTAGTGTTCCTACTGAAGAAGTATCTGTTGTCACCATCTTCAACAATCCTACCAAGGCTCCCCCGAGGAAGCCAGTCAAAATCATGTCTGTTGCACCTATTGTCATTATTGTTCCGGGGCCCCTCCCCTATAAATATGACAAGGCTGTCCCATGGCACTATGGGGCAAATGTGTATGTGCTGGGAATAAAGTAGGAGTTCAACACTAATACCGGTATCAGTAACATCATCGGTCCCGCTAAAGTTACTCGCAGTGGCAGGCTCTTCTCGCCTGACATTGCGCCACCAGTTATTCGAAGACCTCTTATCATAACGCCTACAAGTGCGCCTGTTTCCCCTTCTGATCAAGTTTCTATCCCTGCTGCCGAGTCATCTGACACTCGGGGCAAAGGGACTGCTGATGTGCCTGCCCGGATGGAGGCACCGAAGACTGTCAATGTTGAAGCCTCCCAGCAAGAGATGGAGGAAATCCTTAAGATTATTAAGAAGAGCGATTTAAATGTCGTTGAGCAGCTGGGGCATACCCCCTCTAAGATCTCCATGCTATCACTGTTGTTATGCTCAGAGGCCCATGCCAAGGCCCTGATTTCATTTCTGAAGACGGCTCATGTTCCACAAGAGACGTCTGCCGATCAATTTACTGATTGTGTGGCCAACTTAACCGCCGACAATAGGTTGGGTTTCTCTGATGCAAATCTGACCGCTAAGGGTAAGAACCACAATGATGCCCTGCATGTCTCCATTAAATACAGGGGCACTAATCTTGCACACGTGTTGGTAGACACCGGTTCTTCGCTGAATGTATTGCCCAAGAAGTCCTTAGACAGGTTGGATTGTGAGGGCCTGGAGTTGAAGCCTAGTAACATCGTGGTCCGAGCCTTTGACGGGTCGAAGAGGATGGTACATGGTGAAGTGGATATTCCGATTCGTGTTGGGTCTCAAGTCTTTGATTCAACGTTCTATGTGATGGACATTCGTCCATCTTATTCATGTTTGTTGGGTCGTCCTTAGATTCACAAAGCTGGGGCTGTGACCTCCACTATACACCAGAAGCTCAAATACCCTGTCAGAGGGAAGATTGTTACAGTGCAGGGGGAAGAAGAATACATGGTTAGTCATCTGAACTCGTTCCGGTATATAGAGATGGACGGGGAGTTTATTGAAACCCCCTTTCAACATTTTGAAGAAGTACCTCCAACATTGGCGTCAGCAGATACAGTGATTGAAGAAGACTTTCCTTTGAAGATGGCTTCCTTGAAGGATGCTCGGGCTGTGATTGAGAAAGGTGAATGTGCTAATTGGGGCAGGCTCCCTGATTTTACTCCTAAGACTGACAAATTTGGGCTGGGTTTCACTGCAGAGGCTCAGAGGGATGTACGCAAAGCAAATATCGGAAGACCTCCCGTGTTCATCACCAATCCGGGAGTGAATGCTATTGAAGACAAGGCGGAGGAATCTGAGTTTGATAGCTGGATCTACCCGACGACCGACGGTGGACTGAATAATTGGACTGCAAAAGACTACATACCTGTTACTTTTGTTACGCAGTAATGAATTCCTTTGTTTTTTAATTTGTAACGAACAATAATTCAAAACTTTCTGGCCCGGTGTCTTACCCGGGGCACTGTGGCTTCATTTGTGAGGGCTTATTACTTGTCATTTCCATATATCATGAATAAAGACATTGGACGTTTTTTCGCATTTCAAATCTTGTGCTCCCTTTCTTTCTTTCTTTATATATTGCAAAACAGCTATATTTACACACACTCACTCATACAGGTTTCAATCCACTCTGGATCTCACTGGTAAC
Source organism: Vicia faba (assembly GCA_948472305.1). Lineage (NCBI taxonomy): Eukaryota > Viridiplantae > Streptophyta > Magnoliopsida > Fabales > Fabaceae > Vicia > Vicia faba. The sequence goes on along the minus strand of OX451741.1, from coordinate 1,515,816,102 downwards.
GACTCTGCTACTGCCAGTTATGACTTCGAAAATCCGATCAACTTAGCCGAAGACGAAGGTGAAGATGATTGCGAAGTGCCTGGTGAGCTTGCAAGACTGTTACTCCAGGAAGAGAGGGCCATTCAGCCACACGAAGAGCCAGTGGAAACGGTAAATCTGGGTACTGAGACAGATAAAAAGGAAGTTAAGATTGGTGCCAATCTGAAGCTCAGCGTAAAACAATGGTTGATTCAGATGTTGCATGATTATGTGGAAATCTTTGCCTGGTCTTACGAAGACATGCCTGGGTTGGATACCAACATTGTGGTCCATCACCTGCCTACCAAGGAAGACTGCCCTCCGGTTAAACAGAAAGTCCGCCGTATGCGTCCAGAGATGTCCGAGAAGATCAAAGCTGAGGTTATGAAACAATTCGATGCTGGGTTTCTAGCAGTGACTTCTTACCCTCAGTGGGTTGCCAACGTGGTTCCGGTGCCGAAGAAAGATGGTAAGGTCAGAATGTGTGTTGACTACAGGGATTTGAACACGGCCAGCCCTAAGGATGATTTCCCTCTGCCTCACATAGACGTTCTGGTTGACAATACTGCTCAGCACAAGGTGTTCTCCTTCATGGACGGCTTTTCAGGTTATAATCAGATCAAGATGGCTCCTGAAGATATGGAAAAGACTACATTTGTTACTCAGTGGGGCACCTTCTGCTACAAGGTCATGCCATTCGGGTTGAAAAATGCTGGGGCAACTTACCAACGTGCCATGGTTGCTTTATTTCATGACATGATCCATCATGAGATTGAAGTATATGTCGACGACATGATTGCAAGGTCCCAAACTAAGGAGGAACACCTTGACCATCTACAGAAGCTGTTTGACCGTCTGAAGTTGTACAAGCTGAGGTTGAACCCAAACAAGTGCACATTTGGGGTAAGATCTGGGAAGTTGCTAGGCTTCGTCGTGAGCGACAAAGGTATTCAAGTGGACCCTGCCAAGGTTAAAGCCATACAAGAGATGCCAGTTCCCAAGACAGAGAAAGAAGTCAGAGGCTTTCTAGGACGTCTGAATTACATTGCTCGATTCATCTCACACCTAACTGCTACCTGTGAACCAATCTTCAAGCTGCTGAAGAAAGATCAGGTAGTACGTTGGAATGACGAATGTCAGGCCGCTTTCGATAGAATCAAAGAGTATCTCCAAGAACCACCCATTCTTATGCCGCCGGTTGAAGGGAGACCTCTAATACTATACTTGACAGTACTTAACAGCTCAATGGGGTGTGTGCTGGGACAGCATGACGAGTCTGGCCGAAAAAAGCACGCCATTTATTACCTTAGCAAAAAGTTTACCGACTGTGAGACCCGATACTCACTGCTCGAGAAAACTTGCTGCGCTTTGGTATGGGCTGCTCGCCGGCTGAGACAGTATATGCTGACTCACACTACTCTGTTGATTTCAAAGATGGATCCGATAAAGTACATATTCGAAAAGCCTGCTTTGTCTGGAAGAATAGCAAGATGGCAGATGATCTTGACGGAATACGACATCCAGTACACGACTCAGAAAGCAATCAAGGGAAGTGTATTGGCAGACCACTTGGCACACCAGGCAGTGGACGACTACCAGTCAATGAACTTTGAATTTCCTGACGAGAGTATCATGGTAGTGACTGATTGTGAAGTACCTGGACCGGATGAAGGACCTGAGGAAGGATCCCGATGGTCTATGCACTTTGACGGAGCCTCCAACGCTTTGGGTAACGGTATCGGCGCTGTGATCATATCCCCAAAAGGCACTCATACTCCACTCACTTCCCGGCTATGTTTCAACTGCGCCAACAACATGGCGGAGTATGAGGCATGCATCATGGGTCTTCAAGCTGCGATTGACTTAAGGATCAAGTTTCTGAGTGTCTTCGGAGATTCCGCTCTCGTGATCAATCAGATCAAAGGCGAGTGGGATACGAAACATCCAAATCTTATCCCTTATAAAGAATGTGTGTTGACATTGATCCCCCATTTCACAGAGATAACTTTTGAACATTTCCCAAGAGAGGAGAATCAGTTGGCGGACGCGTTAGCTACGATGTCTTCCATGTTCAAAGTCAAGTGGGACAATGAGGCTCCCCGGATCATTATCTGGAAACTGGACGAACCTGCATATTGTTGTGATCTTGAGGCTGAGATAGTAACTGAAAAACCTTGGTATCATGAAGTGAAAAGGTACTTGGAAGCTCAAGAATACCCTGAAGGTGCATCCGTCAACGATAAGAAGTTTCTGAGAAGGTTCGCTGCAAAGTTCTTCCTCAGCAATGGCATTCTATACAAGCGAAATCATGATTCAACCTTACTGTGTTGTGTGGATAAGACTGAAGCATAAAGGATCATGGCAGAGCTGCATGAAGGTACTTTCAGAACGCATTCCAGTGGACACACTATGGCAAAGAAAATCCTTCAGGCAGGACATTTCTGGTCCACAATGGAAGCCGACTGTTACCAACATTCTCGGACATGTCATAAGTTCCAGATATATGCAGATAAGGTGCATGTTCCTCCAGTTCCTCTGAATGTCTTGACAGCACCTTGGCCTTTTGCAATGTGGGACATTGATATGATCGGCGAGATTAAACCTACGGCATCCAACGGGCATCGCTTCATCCTGGTAGCGATTGATTACTTTACAAAGTGGGTTGAAGCAGCTTCCTATGCTACAGTAACCAAGAACGTCGTGGCACGGTTCATTCGGCATAAGCTAATCTGTCGATACGGCGTCCCGGAAAGGATCATTACGGACAACGGTACCAATCTTAATAACAAGATGATCACTGAGCTCTGCGAGCAATTCAAGATACAACACCACAACTCTTCTCCTTACCGGCCGAAGATGAACGGGGCTGTAGAAGCAGCTAATAAGAATATCAAGAAGATTGTGCAGAAGATGACAGTGACCTATAAGGATTGGCACGAGATGTTACCGTTTGCTCTTCATGGGTACCGTACCTCAGCAAGAACGTCAACCGGGGCAACTCCTTTTTCCTTGGTCTATGGCATGGAGGCAGTCTTGCCGATTGAAGTCCAGATACCCTCTCTCCGGATAATGAAGGATGCAGGCCTGAGCGAAGATGACTGGATTCATACTCGACTTGATCAGTTAAACCTAATTGACGAAAAAAGACTCACCGCTATATGTCATGGTCAAACGTATCAAAAACGGATGATCAAGGAATTTAACAAGAAAGTCAGACCACAAGAGTATCAAGTTGGGGACCTGGTAATCAAACGCATCATTCTTCCTCAAAGTGATCCCAGGGGAAAATGGACCCCCACATACGAAGGGCCATTTGTGGTTAAACATGTGTTCTTAGGAGGAGCCATGATTCTAACCACCATGGATGGTGACGACCTTCCTCACCCCGCCAATGCGGACATAGTAAAAAGATACTACGCATGATAAAAGACCCGCTAGGTTGACATACCTAGGCAAAAATTAGGGCTTCCCGGCGAACCAAAAGGGTTCGGGCAAAATGAGGGATGAAATGAAAAAAAGTTGTACACCCGGCAAGTCGAAAACCTGAAAAGGCGGCTTGGGCAAAAATGGGTATCCCGGTGGACTGAAAACCCGAAAGGGCGGTCCAGGCAAAAGTTAGGGATAAGCGTAATACTATGTCTCATTGGATCACTTCGCATCCAGAAATCGGTATCAACTATCAAGTTCAGACGACATCGATCGATCAGCTTCATCTTCAACTAAGCAGCCATGTGATGAGACGCTCGAAGATATAAAGGCGATAGCAGAGTTGGAACCCAGTGGGATTATCTTTTTCACATAGCTGTTTTGTTTTCCCTTTTCACAAAATTGTATAAACTCCGTTGTTTGGCAGCATTCTCTTACTAGGACGTCAGCCTCTTGTACATAAACGCCTATTTTCAGGCAAATTCAAAAATCAATACAAATTCACTTTTCAGACCAATTGCCATTTGTTTTTCCTTTTTTCTGTTTTGTTTTGCGAAGAACGTCCAATGTTCAAATGTGATATATGAATTTGACACTAATTGTTAACTCATAAATATTTGAATACGAAACAAAGGATTAATTACAGGTAACATTAGAAATAGGGGCAATAATGAGTTGTCTAAGCAATCTAATTGCTCTGTCCGCCAAGGTACCAAGGTAAGTTCGGCTGAAGAATGTAGCCCAGATACCTTCACTCCCCTCCGAGTAAGACAAGAATCAACAATTCTCCCCAAGCAGGTGGCCTCCCATCAACCTGAAAAGGCACAGTATCCCCAAGCAAGTCAACAACGCTCTCCCCGAGCAGAGTTATCCTCAATCAATCTCAAGGAAGTTGGATTATCCCCCGAAGATCTCAACATTCCCCAGCGGAGTATATAAAAATTCCTAACAAGCATCCCCGGCAGTCTTGATCTAAGATTGTTCCCCAGCGGAATACCGAACATCCAATGGAGCCATCCCCCAGTCCAATCTGAAAAGTATCCCCAGGAGAGTTGAATCCATCTCCCCAGTAGGAAGCTTATCCCCAGTAGATTCTGGAAACTTACCCCTGCAGAACATGAACGCGCCTCCCCGGTTTTATTCAAAGTTTATTTCCCCACCAGGATATAACTGGGTTATCCTCAGCCATTTGCCACGGAAAGATCGTCCCCGGCGAAGTCTTCCTATCCCCAGCGGAGTTCATCAAATCTTCCAACAGAGCTTAACAATGGTATCCCCAGCGGAGTTACCATCAAATCTCAACGAAGTACTTCTCTTTCCTCACAGAGTTTATTCCCCGCAGAGTAACCCCTTCACCAAGTTTATTCCTCAACGGAGTCATCTTCTCCTACCAGTATTCTTGCAACCATCACCCCCAGTGGAAACAAAAGCTCTATTCTTCAACATCAGCCCAGGATTTGACTTCCCGACACTCGTCAAGGATTTACTCTCCTAGACAAAAATACATTCATGAACATCATCTCTTCATACATTATAGCATGCATACGCATCATATCACAAATCTCATTTATTCTAAGAACATCACGCATGTCATACATCATGACATTGCATACGACTAACGTTTTGTCTTTTCAGGACAAAGGTCAATACAAAGATAATTACTATCAACCGTCTCCATTCTAGATCCGATTCCTATATCTTTCCAGGGTGTATCTGTTGACGACTAATTCCAGACTCGATTCCTGTATCTTGCCAGGGCACGTCTGAAAAGTTTGAAGATCCGATTCCTGTATCTTACCAGGGTGTATCTGTTGACGACTAATTCCAGACTCGATTCCTGTATCTTGCCAGGGCACGTCTGAAGAGTTTGAAGATCCGATTCCTGTATCTTGCCAGGGTGTATCTGTTGACGACTAATTCCAGACTCCATACCTGTATCTTGCCAGGGAACGTCTGAAGAGTTTGAAGATCCGATTCCTGTATCTTGCCAGGGTGTATCTGTTGACGACTAATTCCAGACTCGATTCCTGTATCTTGCCAGGGCACGTCTGAAGATTTTGAAGATCCGATTCCTGTATCTTTTCAGGGTGTATCTGTTGACGACTATATTCTAGACTCGATTCCTGTATCCTGCCAGGGCACGTCTGAAGAGTTTGAAGATCCGATTCCTGTATCTTGCCAGGGTGTATCTGTTGACGACTATATTCCAGACTCGATTCCTGTATCCTGCCAGGGCAGGTTTGAAGAGTTTGAAGATCCGATTCTTGTATCTTGCCAGGGTGTATCTGTTGACGACTAATTCCAGACTCGATTCCTGTATCTTGCCAGGGCACGTCTGAAGAGTTTGAAGATCCGATTCCTGTATCTTGCCAGGGTGTATCTATTGACGACTAATTCCAGACTCGATTCCTGTATCCTGCTAGGGCACGTCTGAAGAGTTTGAAGATCTGATTCCTGTATCTTTCCAGGGTGTATCTGTTGACGACTATATTCTAGACTCGATTCCTGTATCTTGCCAGGGCACGTCTGAAGAGTTTGAAGATCTGATTCCTGTATCTTGCCAGGGTGTATCTGCTGACGACTATTCTCCGGACTCGATTCCTGTATCTTGCCAGGGCACGTCTGAAGAGTTTGAAGATCCGATTCCTGTATCTTTCCAGGGTGTATCTGTTGACGACTAATCTCCGGACTCGATTCCTGTATCTTGCCAGGGCACGTCTGAAGAGTTTAAAGATTCGATTCCTGTATCCATCCAGGGCACATCTACATGAAGAGTTTGAAGATCAACCCCGGTAACAGGCCAGGTAATTATCTTCCTTTCTCAGGTACGCAAGTTCTCGCTAAGGAATCTCTTACGCGATCGACAACCTCCCGATGGCATCTATAAGCCCATCTCCACAAACTATCCATTACACTTCCAAATGGCATCTATAAGCCCATTCCCGACAAAGTTCTGTCACATTTCCAGATGGCATCTATAAGCCCATCCTCCTATCCATCAGTCTCCAAATGGCATCTGTAAGCCCATTCCCGCCGTCACACTGCTAACATTCTACTATGTGAGTGCAAATTTCTGGGCACTCTAGTGTTCAATCATCTTCCACCTTCGGATTACGAAAGGCACGCCAGCCAATCTACATCCTCAGGTCTAAGAAGATTGAACAGGGGCAACTGTTGTACCCCAAAATTTTCCCTCCCATATTCTTCAAGATTTGCCAAGATCAAGCTTCAAAATCCCTCAAGAGTTGCACAGTCCAATTTCCTCCTAACACAGTCAAAATTAGGGTTTTGGTTCTGGCAAAGAAATTGAGGTTTCCAAGGGTCCAACCAAGTCCCATATGCCTACAAACATTGTCAAGCATCCATATGTCAAGTTTCAAGACTCACAGCATCAAATTGGACAGTCAAAAACCCTAAATACTTCACAGTCAACTGCAGGGGAAAAATGGTCATTTGACAGTCAAAAGTCAAAATTTTTGGTCAACATATTATTTTGAAGCCACAAACATCATTTGATCAATTCTTGATCATGATTCCACAAGCATGGCTCAAAAAGTCTCAAGATGCAAAAGTTTCTATTTTTGGACAGCTGAAAAGTCAACTGCAAATTGACCAGGGCATAACTTCTTCATGGTTTATCAGAAAAATTCCATCCAAATCTCATTTTTAAGAGAATGACATTTCCTACAACTAATATTCACACTCCAAGTCCAAGAAATTCTCTCACAAAAAGTTATCAATTTCAACATTATAGGTCATTTTCAAAAGTCAACAAAAAGGCACTTTAAGTCAAAGACCATAACTTGAGATTGGTAAATCAAAATGACATGGGACCAAAGGCATTGGTTAGAGGACTTCAATACCTTTCCAAAATGTCCAAGAACATTATCATAGCTTCAGAATTGAGCCAGATATGCATTGGAGAAGTTGGGAAATATTTGGGAACTTTCAAAAGTCAACTTTGCCTAAAACACTTCAAAATTACTAATGGGCCTCAATTTCCTTCTTGAATCATTACCCAAAGCCTATGCACGACCCAATGAGCTCAAAATAATTTATTTTCTTATTTTTAATTAATTAATTGAATTTATATTTATATTAATTCATTTAATTAGTTTTTATTATAAGAAAATTCAAAGATATGATTTTGTAGATCTTTTGTGCAGCAAATCAAACTAGGGCAAGCTGGCCAAGTCGTTTCACATCCAAAAAAGGAAAATCATCCATAATTGGCAAAGGTTTCAATGAAAAAAGATTGAAAAATATATGATGAAAATCAAAGATATGAAACATCAATTCATGGACTTTTGGGCCAAGGTTTTGACCTAGAATCATTCACATACTTATGCAAGACCTAACCCTATTGAGAAGGACACGAAAAAGCTGCTGAAAACTCATAACCAATTGGCAACTTTTCAACAAAAACTTGGAAACTGATTTCATATTTGCAGGGCGATTCAAGGCCTCAAAACATTTCCATTGCCTTACTGACATTGCTAGGAAGCTATTGGCATCAAGAACAGGTCCTCATACTCAAAGAAACGGTAGAACAGAGTCACGTTTCTTCATAAATATTTTATAATCGAATTTTAATTTCCACGCATCATTCATGTGTTTTGATTATTGATTTATGCTATTAACACCTTCCTGAAGCGTTTGGTATAGTTTAATTGTTCTAAAACTGCTTGAAACGAAATTCACCATGGATGAAACTTAGGGTTTCAGAAGCTTCAAAATAGGGCTTTCTTGTAGAGGAAAAATTAGACCTTTAGACCTATACAGCTGAATTCAGAAGTTCAAGACGAAGCAAATGATACCCTCGCGCCCTTTTTATATTTCCTCCTCTTCTAATCGTTATTTTCACAGTTTCAGTTTGTGGGGGTTTAAAACCCCCGCTACTTGTTTCATATAATTGCAGGCAAACGAAGACAAAGCACGCGTGGCATATTGTGACTGGAGCATTTAAAATCTGGCGCGTCTTTTTTTTGTTTTATACCATTAACTTTTGTTTTATTATATAATATTTGTTTTCCATTGTGTATACAAACGCGCACAACAGCTCAATTGGCAAGGGACACGCTTGGTGAGTGCTGGGACCTGGGTTCGATTCCCAGGTCCCCCCATATAATTGTTGTTATTTTTCTTAACCTATTCCCATGCAGCGTTCACTCAAAGGACTACCATACGTCCTAACATGCTGGCTTGCCAAGTGCCCCCTGATGTTCCATCCTGTGGCCAGATGATGCAGTCTAGGGTATACCCCAGTCAACAACATACACACAAGCGTGGAAAGTCAAACAAGGCCTTGGCTAGTGGGCCTGAATTACTTCCAAACACCTCCATTCTGGGCCTGATACCCCTTTGGTTTGCATTTCTTTTTAATTTTATTTGATTTTCTTTTCTAATTCTTTTTAATGTTTTAATTGTTTTTCCACCATAAAATAATTTTCATAATAAAAAATCAGAAACCAAAAAAATGTTTTATATTTAATTATTATTAATTTCACCACTAACATATTTTTCATAAATAAATAACTAACAATTAATTTAGTTTAATTTAGGTTTTAAATTTCAATCTTTTCTTAATAAATAAAAAATACATGGAATTAGGTTTTTTAACATTTTTATCTTTTTTCTTAATTAATTATTTTTCTCATTATTTATTATTATTATTAATTACTCTTTATTTTTGTAAATAAACATGTACATTAATTAATTAGTAAATTAGGTCAATTTTGACATTTTCTTTAATAATTAAAACAAATCTAGATCTAGGGTTTCCTTTTAATTTTATTTTCTTTATTTCAAAAACATAAAAAACACTTTTCTTTAATTAAATAATTAAATAGACTTTAATTTAATTTAATTTCAAGCAAGGGGTAAAAACCCTCGGACGTTCAATTTTAATTTCTATTTCGCGCATTATTTTTCTTATTGACCATTATGTAATTGCTTTCCGGATGTAATAGTAATTAGGTATTTATTTACTTTCCGCATCTTTTATCAAAAACGGGTCTTTGTATTTTGGCGATGTATAGACCCGCGCCTTGTAATAGCGTAGTTTTATCTTTCCGCTTTTAAATTTCCCGCACTCTTAAATTCTAAATTGTATGAAAGAATGTATGCTAATTAAAAACAAGCGTAGCTCACAATGCCATGATAAAAGATAATTGTTAAACTGAAAACAACACACAAATACACACACCACTCCTAGGGTACGCCTCACCTGTTGCCTTCGAAACGTGGTCGTCAAGTATAGGACGTTTTAGCGGTCCTTATGCCCATGATCCAGTTGCCTTGAAACAGTTGCCTCGAAATAGTTGCCTCGAAATAGTTGCCTCGAAATAGTTGCCTCGAAACGGTTGCCTCGGATTAAAAAAGGATCAAGGACATAAGGGTAGCCTCTAAGGTGTCCTACTGTTGCTTCGGTGATCACACTGCCCCTACAATCGAATTGACCCGAACACCTCCAACGGTGGTGCTACCTACCTCTCAATGGTGGGATGGCACTATCTTAAGGACTTCTACACAGCCTAATTCCTTAGGGTAGGTAGATGACTCATGGATACTTGCTCTCTAAAAAACAATCAAAACTCTTTTCACACCGACACTTTCAAAAAGCTTTCAAAACAATTTTTCAAACACTCTTGAGGACAGATACAAGGGTCATTCAGAAATCTTTCAATGAAACTTTTTTCAAACCCACTCACATTTTGAAAAGCAAACAATTTTTGAAAACATAGTGAGCAAGTACCTAAGAGCCCGTGGATAACCACTGATAGAAAGGGTGCTAACACCTTCCCTTTCTATAAATCTACCTCCCGAACCGAGAAACATTCTCGAAAAGGAATTTTGTTGTGCTTTTGTCCTTTCCATGTTGGAGAACATAAAAGACAGTGGCGACTCTTGCTTACCGCGATATTTCGCGAACCAGCTTTAAACAGTCAGTTCTATTTCCACCGATCAGACTTATCATCCGCTGGAGGGTACTGCTGTTCGGAGTAATCTTCATCCTCTTCAGATTCAGAGGGCATCGCAACTCCCTTTCCTTTACCAACCCCTTCATCAGACGTCGAGGGAAATTCTAGAACTCTCCTAGCCAGATGCTCAAATCTTCTTCCCATAGTGGCCACACCAATTCTTTTCTTTTTCTTCTTTTCTGGTTCCTTCTCTTTCTCTAACAGTGCTTTAAGATCCTCTTGACCCTTTTCTAAGATCATGAGGAGTTGTTGGAATTGCGAATTCCGTGCTTGCAGATCTTTAACCGTCTGTTCTATATCCATCTCACTGAAATAAACAGCAGAAAGATAAGGAAACCTGGTGTGAAGACCTGTTTATGCATATGATGAATGATATGTTATTCATGTAATGCATTCAAGGATTCTGAAATTCATATTTGTTACAAACAAAAAGAATACACGTCATATTAAGAAGAAATTTGTTAGTACATAAATGCCCCATGGGCAAAATATTACAAAATTCTTAATGTAAAAAGACGTTGTGCATCCTCTTTGGTGCGATGTAAGTGTTAAGAGTCTCCTCTTCGTGAAGTCGGTGGGTAAGTTCCAAAACCTTCTTCTCACTGGCATAGAAGCTGGCTTCAAAAGTGTTTCGCTCTTCCTTGAGTTGTATCCAACTCCTTTGCAATTCTTCCAATGATGTTGGCATGTCTGGATGTAGGAGGGTGTATGGAACCTCTCCTTCCATAACAGGCTCTTTGATCACGGGGAGAATGTGAAGGTATGGCATCATAAGATTCTGGGCGCGGGTTCGTGCCCACTTGAGATAAGGCTCAAGGGGGATGGAATTTTTGTGCCCCAGTGTCTTACTATCCACTTTGTTGGGCATCCTCCAAGCTCGGATAAACCTTTGTCGAAGTCCTTGAGCGTCATTTCCGAAGTCAAAAACCAAGTCAGGAATCATCATATCATGAGGTCCATCCCTCCGGGCATATCCAAACTGCCTTAGAGCTAAAAGGGGTTGTAGGTAATGCCTCCCCTAATGCCAAGTAGTGGGACATTAGGGAATTCCCCACAACAATCAATGATGATGACATTTTCTCTGGACCTAGAACACCAATGAACATCAGAATATGTAAGAGTCATCAACCGTTGTGACCACCTCAAACCTTGTTCATTCTTCAAGACTGTTTGGGGAAGGTGAGAAATAAACCACCTTGCTAGAAGAGGAGTACAACACATGAGAACACCTCTTTTCCTCATTGTTCGTGTGTGAAATGAGTGTAGGATGTCCCCAAGCAATGTAGGTACAGGATTCCGTGATATGAAAATCTTGACAGCATTCACATCTATAAGCTGATCAGGGTTTGGGAACAAGACTAACCCATAGATGAGAAGTGCCACAATCTCCTCAAAAGCTTATAGATCTAAGGAATTCCAACAGTCTTGTGCCTTCTCAAACAGAAACTTTACCAAGAAACCCTTGACACCACTTATGGTTTCCCAATGACCTTTGATATCATACGGTTGCAAGTGTAAGGCTTGAGCAACATCTTCAGGATTTGGTTCTTTTTCCGTACCGTTGTAGGGTAGTTGATGAAGAATAGGAATCCTCAGGAGTTAATAAAATTCCTCCAAAGTAGGTACTATTTGGTAATCAGGAAATGTGAAACAGTGGTGTAGGGGGTCAAAGAACTGGAAGAGGAGTTTCACCATGGCTTCTTCAATGTTGGAGTTGACCAAGTTGAGGAGTCTACCATGTCTTTCACTGAAGAGAGAATTCTATGGAATCTTGGAAGCAAGCTCCTTGAGTTGAGGATGGATTCTCACAAGGTTGACTTGAATTATTTTCCCGCTAAGAGATTCCATGACCTACAAAACAAGAACAAAGATGAATATCCAAACCCTTAAAATGGTTAGTGGATGCATATGATGTTTTATGATGTTCATGATGTATGCATAAACATATGTACAAACAAGTCACACAAGATCCTAGTTTCAGGCTTGCATGGGGTTTCATAGGTAAGTACCCTCTTGAAGTTAGTTGTCTTAACCTGTCCTATAAATAGTAACCGGGTTCTAAGGAGCTCAATATCACTGGATTATTTTCTGTGTTCATTGTTTCAGTTTAGCCACTTAACTGGCGACCGAAATATTCCAAGAAAACAACACTCAATGAGTGTAGTATCGAGTATCTACCAAATTCGGACTGCACCAAATCCGGTCATCTCACTACCCCTAATAAGGCCAAGATGGTCAAGTAAGGTTCTAAGAGTTCATTAGTGCTTCATGACATCACTCAGCGGCCCCGTATTCTCTTTGATTGACTCAAAGGCTACCGGTACCCACAAATATGTCGCACTAATATAGCTATTGCTTCAACCATGTCGGTATACCCTGCACAGTTTCCACAATGTATTGCTATTTACCTATGAATGTTTTCCCAAAAAATCGGGTGGAGGATTTAAAACCCAAACAAGAGAACCAAATGTAAAGCAATCAAAGAAAATAAGATAAGCATGCAAAGGTGATCTAAACCCTAAGGTTACTCCACTTTTAGATAAATCCCCAGTAGAGTCGCCAGTTCTGTGATACGGTGTGAGAACTGACTTGGGATTTTGCGTTTAATGTTTGCAAATGTTTCGGTTAAGCAAGAGTCGCCACCGACTTTTTATTTTATCCTAAGGAAAGGTCAAAAAGCACAGGAAAGACCTTTGAGATGTTTTCTTGGGTTCGGGGAGTAAATTATGAAAAGGGAAGGTGCAAGCACCCTTTTCATCCATGGTTATCCATGGGCTCTTAGTTACTTGTTTAGATCACTTGCTTTTGCTTTTCAATTGTTTGAAATGGTGCTTTGTGTGTGGTTTTGAAAGATGTTTTGAAAAGAGGCCATCGTTGTGGCAACCTTTGTAATGATTCTTGTTTGAATGTATACAAAGATGTTTTTGTCTTTTGAAAATATTTCAATGTTTGAAAGTTTGATTTGGGAAATATTTTGAAATTGTGTTGTGAAGTGTGTTTTGAAAATAGCAAGGATATTTTTGCAAGCTTTGATCAAGTAACTAAGAGTTGTCTACCCTTTTTTACTCAAAGATCTTTCCTATATGTTTTTAACCCTTTTGACAGTGTTGTTTTACCATTGCATTTGGTAAACAACCTTGTATTAGGATGTTAAACGGGACAGGCGCGGGTCATCGTATAGACCATGATAGCAATTGTGTCAAGTATTATTGGAAAATTTTTGAGGGACTTGATCATTTTGTTTAGGCAACCAAGATAGTATCATCGAGGGACTATGATCTTTTGTTTTGTTTTTGTTTAGCCAAAGTACCCGACATGCATAACATGGCCCATTTTAAGGCAACAAGTGGATTGTAACCCTAGGGGTGCAAGTGTGCATTTGTGTTTGATTTTCATGTATTTTTGTCTTTGATTAGGTCAAGCTACTTGTTGATTTTGTATTTTTGCATACAAACCCTAATCTCTAATCATGACATAATTGAAAGCATAAAGTGCGAGAATTAAAAGTCTAGCTATTACAATATGATTATGGGGATGGGGGTACAATTTTTGAATGGGGTGTATTTGACAAGAAACATAAACCCTAATTTACTATTACATCCAAATTGAATAATGGCACAAATAATAAATGTACAATATTTAAATAAACAAAATAAATAAATATAGCAAATAGTATGAATTATGCAAAAAGAGTTTTTAGTTTATTTATGTATGTAAAAATATTTAATGTAAAAATAAAGAAATAAATAAAAGATTAATTTTATTTGGTTAAGGGTAAAACCCTAATTTTATTTAAGAAAATAAATATATTATATTATTTATATACAATAAAATATAATAATATATACAAAAATAAAATATATTTATAAAAAAAGTATTTTTAGTATAAATAATAATAAAAATAAAAGTGTAATATTTTTATATTTTTTATTCTAAAGTATCTTAATAAAATAAAAGTATATATTTATATATGTATTAATTATATTAAATATGTATAATAAAAATAGAATATATATACAAAAATAAAATATATTTAGAAAAAATATTTTAGTGTGAATAAAAATAAAGAACAAAAATAAAAGTATAATTTATATATATTTTTCAAGTTTTGAATAAATAAGATAAAAGTAAATAAATTGCTTATTATGTTAGAAAAATAAAAATAAAATGCAAAATAAATGTGAAAAAATTATAAAAATATTTTTTGAGTATTTTTTGTATTTGGGAATAATAAAATATAATCAGAAATGAAAAGAAAAATGCAAAAATATAAAATATCAAGAAATTGGGCCAGGGGGTGCAAAAAGTAAAAGGGGGGTGTCAATAGTGAACCAGGCCAAGCCCAACCCACCACTTCATCTTCAACCTCTGTCCTTCACAAAAACGCGCGCGCCTGTTACCCAACCTGGATATCCTGTATACGAGCTCTATTGCAAAAACACATAACATCAAAGTTGTAGAGCATTTCAAGACGAATCTAACCATATAAAAAACTAATCCTAACTCTCAAAGACCAGAGAGAATTTCTCTGGCCCTAAAATCTAACCTAATTTTTTCAGTATGTTCATGGATGAAATTCTCTTAGCATGCTTAATATAAATGAAAACTGAGCATATGTACAACTTCATGACGATGAATACTACATTTCTTATTCACAAACCTAAGGCTAAATGTTCCTAAATAGAGAGATAGGAAGTTGGCAAAAACCTGTTTCAGCTGACTTCGTGTATGGCAATGTGGAGCTTTTCAACAAGGCCTGAGATGTCTGGGAGCTTGCTTGAACTTCACTTGACCTTCTGCAATACCCTGCTTGTCTTGAATATGCTGGAATCAGCCTACAGAACTCAACCTGCACAGGCTCAAAATTAAAATGGTAAACCCTGTAAATGGAGTTACAGTTGGTGTTTGAGGTTTGGGATAGCTTGGATGAGTTGAATGGAAGGTGTTTGAACCAACTTGGGGCAAAACACACGAGCCAAATGTGCTATGGAAGTCAAGTTGCAGGTTCTGCCCTGTTTTGCCAATGGAAGGTGATTTCTGGCTCTGGGATGTTTGAGGGCTTAAGAGGTCATGTTTCTGGCTCAGAGAGGTGTGAGAAAGATGGTTCAAATGTTTGCACAAACTTGTTTTGGCTGATCTTCTCGTTTTTATGTGTTTTGCATATTTCTTGTATATGAAGCAAAAGTGGGAAGTGATATGTAACAGGCCTGTACAGGCTATTCACCACCTTGCACACACTGCTCTTGGCCCCTCTAACTTGTATATTTGATTAGCTGCAAAAGATCTGGACCAATGCTCAAATATTGTGGTTTGACATAAAGCAAGATTATGGCAAAAACGACAATGTGAAGTGGTGAAAAACACAAGAAGGGGGGTTGAATTGTAAAACTGAAATCTAATGCAATGAACACGATATTTTTATCCTGGTTCGTTTGATCTCAAACTACTCCAGTCCACCCGTCAAGGTGATTTCGCCTCTCTCCAACGAGGTCTTAATCCACTATATTCAACTGAATATTACAGACTGCTTTAACAACTGCTAAAGCCTTCTTGATCCAAACCACAACCCGGTTTGTCAAGGTAACACTTTCTTACAAAGAGATAAAACTAAGTGTGTGGATGTTTTCTACAAAACTGTATCACAACTGTGATGTATACACAAATTGAAGCTTAGAAACTAGATTGCTAAACAATGATAGAATATCAGAATGTGTGGTTTAGCAAAACTGAGAGAAAGAAGATTATGACTAGCTTTTGTGCGTGTAGTGATTTGGAGAGCATTAGCCATTTCAATCTTCAAAGTCTTGTTTATATAGCACTGAGATGTTGAACGTTGGATGCAATATT
Organism: Vicia faba; assembly: GCA_948472305.1. NCBI lineage: Eukaryota > Viridiplantae > Streptophyta > Magnoliopsida > Fabales > Fabaceae > Vicia > Vicia faba. Next base: position 1,515,799,831 of record OX451741.1, on the reverse strand, counting down.
CTTGATTCAATGCCATTAACAAACTTTCCTTATCAAGCAGATCTTGTCTGGAATGAGGCCGTTGGAATTAATTTGCTTTCAATGCACAGTACCGTTGCTTACTTAATGCAAGTTCTGGCTTGGCTCATTCTGACTCTGCTTCGCTGCTGATGAACGGTTGTGTTTCTTTATCAGAGTGTTGAGCGCAGTCTTGTTCATCAGGTTCAGCATGTACGTGAGTTGATCATCTGATTTTGATATTCTGATGAGGCAACTTCTGATGCTGATGTCTGAAATCAAATTCTGATGCTGATTAGATGTGATCTTGCTTATAACCATCAGAGTATCTGCAAGTCAGAACATAATAATTTTAGGCAGCAGATAGTTCATACATGAAACTTATAAATACTATATCTTTTCACTTTGTTATCATCAAAACTTAAATATAGGGTAGTAGATTCAAACTTTGTTCTAACAATCTCCCCCTTTTTGATGATGACAAAAACTAGATATTTTTAAATGAAAATAACGTGAAAAGGTATCTGAGATATGTATCAGAGTGAGAAGTAAAAGGATAAGGAGTAAAGAGATATCAGAGTTGAGAGATACTCCCCCTGAGTTTATTACTTCCCTTTGATCACACGTGTTCTTCAGGATCAGATCTTTTTGCCTTTCTTTGAACATCAGAGTATCAGAGTCTTTGACTTATCAGAAGCTTTATGTCAGAGCAGAGCTTCAGAGCTTTTCTTGTCAGAGCTTTGCTTTGGATCAGAGTATCAGAGCTGATCAGAGCTTCATAGTGATCAGAGCTTCTAGTCTTCAGAGTGTCCAGGATCTTCCTTGTACCTGTAGACTTTAAGCAAAACAGAAAAACATTTTCAAGTAATAGAGTTAGAAATGTTTGAGAGTTTCTGTCTAGTTAGCCGTTATCGTTTAAAATATCATTCTTGTTCTCCCCCTTTTTGTCAGCAATCAAAAAGTGTAGGTGAGTGCTAAAACAGTTAAGTTCAGAAAAACTAATTATATTAAAATAGTACAAAACATATGCAAACAGTACATCAGAAAATCAAAGAGAACATGAAAATGATATGAATAAAAAGACTAAGGTTGAGGAGGCAAGCGTGTGAACAGGTTCTCCAGCATGGCTTGAATCCTGTCAGCAGTTTCACTCTGCTTGTGCACCATGCTGACAACAGTGTCAATCTTGCTATCCTGCACATCCATTCTTTCTTTCATCTTCTGGTCATTTTCATCCATCCTCTGCTGCAGACGCATGTCATTCAGCTTCAGTTCTTCCAGAGTCTGCCTGTCCAAGGCAGCTTGAGAAGTATCAGAGGTAGGAAGCTTCTGAGAGCTTTCTACAACATCTTCTGCTTGACTTTCTTCAGCTTGAATGGTCTTGTCTTGTTCTGATTGCACCTTTGAAGCTTGCTGTTTCTCAGACCAAGGTTCACTATCCAGAGGGAGTACGTCTTCTTTCAGAAGCTGACTTCCAGCTTCATTCAGAAGCTTGCTGAAATTCTGTTGTGCCTGCTCATAGTTGATATCCTGCAACTTGAGGGCTTCAGCACATACCCAAAGTCTGAATTGTGACCAGAGCTGATCAGAAGCAGCTGGGTCAATCATTCCAGGACAGACTTGCTTCAAAAGAGTAATCCATTGCTACACACCTGTTTCAAAATTCATAATACCAGAGCCAACATCTGGTTGTTTTGGTTTAGGGATGGCTATTTTGTGTTTCAGATCAGCAAGACGGTCAAGACTGGTTAAGTCTATGAAAGTCCTGCTGGGGTTTTCAGAGGTTTGCTGGGCAGCAGTTTGTTTTGGAGAGGGAGTTTCAGAATCAGAGATTATGATTGGACTGGGTGGTGTTTTGGGAGTATTTGGAGGTGTAGATTCTGGTGAGGATGGCAATTGTGCTAAGGTGATTGTTGATCCACCTGGCAGCTGGATTGCCAAAGGTGATGGTTGAGGTGAATGAGGTTCAGATGGTTGAGGAGAAGGAGTTTCAGAGTGATGAAACTCTGTTTGAGGTGATGGTGGATTAATTTTTGGTTGGGGAGAGGGAGACGGAATTGCTGGTTGAGGAGAAGTGTGTTGATCAATATCAGCACTTTGTCAATTGCTGATGTTGTTGAGATTGTTGGTTTGGGATGTTTGGTTCTGGGTCTTCTGAGTTTTAATGCCTCAGAAGGGTTCTCTTCTGGTATGGTTTCATCTATGGTAGGGATGGGAATTGAGATTCTATGAGAGGTTTGAGGAGGAATAGATGCTGGAATAGTAGAAGAATTTAAAACAAAAGCAGCAGATAAATTACCTCTTTTCTTGGGTGTCTGCTGGGATGATCCTTCTGAAGGTGCCTTCCTCTTCTTCGTCTTCTTCAGAGTCACTCCTTGCTGAGGTTGATGCAGAGCTTTGATAATCAGATTTGGATCTGAACCATCTGCCTTGCACGCATCCAAGTACCTGAGAACCACCTCTGGTTTGGATTCAATTTCAGAAAATAACGGAAAGTCACTCAGAGGCACTCTTCTGCTGGTGATATCAGCAATGGGAGTAGCTCTGGGTTCCTTCTGAATATTGTCTATCAGCTTCATCTTCTTCAAGTTCTTTGCATTCAGAGGTTTCCCAATTGTTGGTTCAATAGTGCTTAGCTCTTGAGCTTCTATCAGATGCTCAATCAGCCTATTCTCTGTCAGAATATCTGATATCAACCTTCCAAAAGGTATCCAATCCCTCTTGGTTCTTTCTTCTTCCCTGGTTTCCTTCACACTAGTTCTGAGGTGGTTGAAGAGAAAATGAGGCAAGTTGATCTTTATCTTCTGATCAATAAAGTAGATCAGAAACTGCTGATCCACATTTATGTAATCAGGAGAACTGGTTGGTTTCCTGTGGTTGAAGCACCCCAGAATTATCTTGGCCCAAACTCTGTAATGATCCTTCAGATCTTTAATCTTGCTGCTGGACACCCCATGGGTGAAAATCCTTTCAGCTATCACACCCACGTCAGCACATCTCTCAGCCATGTCAATACAGCGGACGCCACCGCCACTGTAACCGATTAACCTTGCAATGTGATCCTCAGTGATCACAATCTTCTTCCCCATAACAAAGGAGGTGACTAGATGTGTTGAAGCCTTGGCGTGAATCCAGAATTCCTTGACTAGCATTGGGAATGTTGGTCCAACCAACCTGTCGAAATACCTTTCCCACTTCTGTGCCCTAACTTCTTCAGTTAGGTCAAAACCGTTCTCCTTCAAGCTTTCAAAATCAATGATTAATTCAGAAAGCACTTCAAGATTCTTCACAGGAGTGAGGAGAGTTCTGAATGGCACTTGATATTACTCAGATGATGCTTTCTTCTGAGGACCTGCAGAAGCACTGCTGGAGGTTGCCATGTTCACACTAAAAAGGTTTTGAGAAGAAACTGAGAAAATGGTTTTGCAAGAGATGAACACAGAAATATGCAGAAAATGCTTGAGTATTAGTGAGAAAACGTAAAGAATGAGAATGAGAGATTAATGAGTTTAAATAGAGTTTCAGAATATTTTGAAAAGATAAACGTTTTTAAGAAAGAGAAAAATCATGATTGCATTTTTAAAAACATGATTACTTTTCATTAAATGCTTGCTGATTTTGGGGAATTTGAGAAAGATACTTAAAACGGTTACCAGACATGTGTCTCAATGCACCCAATCAGCGTTTTGCCTTCTCAGAAGCGTGCACGCATTCTGCTTCAGAGAATTGCTGATGATTGGATGACACTTGTTTGATGTAGTGACCAGCACGTCTGACTTTGAGCTCAGATTCTCAGATCTTTAGACTTGCATCTGATACAATCTGCATGTTCTATCTTTCTGAAAGAAGATTGATCAGAAGTTCACAGTAAAACAATTACATTCTGAAAGTGAATATATGGAATTAAAACATTTTCACTCTGGACAAACTTTCATGCTGAGATGTTTCAGAATGAAATTAAACCTATCTTCTGAAAGGGGTTTAGTAAAGATATCAGCCCATTGATGGTCTGTATCTATAAATTTCAAGTTCAAAATACCTTTCTGAATATAGTCCCTAATGAAGTGATGTTTTATTTCTATATGTTTAGCTCTAGAATGTAAAATGGGATTTTTACTTAAGCAAATAGCAGAAGTATTATCACAAAGTATAGGAATGTTACTCTCAAAAATCTGGAAGTCTTCAAGTTGACTTTTCATCCAGAGCATTTGTGTGCTGCATCCTGCTGCTGCTATGTACTCAGCTTCTGCTGTTGATAGAGCAATTGTTGATTGCCTTTTGCTGGACCAAGAGATCAGATTCTCTCCTAGAAACTGGCAGCTTCCAGAAGTACTTTTACGTTCCACTCTGTCTCTAGCAAAATCAGCATCGCAGTAGCCTACTAAGCTGTAATCACTAGATTTTCTATAAAACAAAACCAGATTAGTAGTACCTTTCAGATACTTGAAAATTCGCTTAACAGCTGTTAAGTGAGATTCTCTAGGATCTGATTGGAATCTAGCACATATACAAATGCTGAATAATATGTCAGGTCTTGAAGCAGTCAGATAGAGGAGAGAACCAATCATACCTCTGTAGACTTTTTGTTCTACCTTTTTGCTTACCTCTTCTCTTTCCAGAATGCACGTGGGATGCATTAGAATCTTTGATGGCTTACATTCTGAGAGGTCAAATTTCTTCAGAAGATCTCTGATGTATTTGCTCTGATGAATGTAAGTTCCCTCTGGAGTTTGATTGATCTGAATTCCTAGAAAGAATTTCAGTTCCCCCATGAGGCTCATCTCAAATTCTGCCTGCATACACTTAGCAAATTTTCTTCCAAGAGAAGGATTAGTAGAACCAAAAATAATATCATCAACATAGATTTGACAGACTAAGATGTCATTCTTAACTGATTTACAGAATAGAGTAGTGTCCACTTTCCCTCTGGTGAATTCATTTTCTAACAGAAAGTTACTTAGCCTTTCATACCAAGCTCTGGGAGCTTGTTTCAGACCATACAGTGACTTCTTTAGTTTGAAAACATGTTCTGGATGTTTTGTGTTTTCAAAACCAGGAGGTTGGTGTACATAAACTTCTTCTTCTATATAACCATTTAAGAATGCACTTTTGACATCCAACTGATACAGAGTGATGCCTCTATTAACAGCAAATGAAATTAAAAGTCTGATAGATTCTAACCTGGCGACTGGGGCAAAGGTTTCTGTATAGTCTATCCCCTCTTGCTGACTATAACCTTGTGCAACCAGTCGTGCCTTGTTTCTGATGACTTCACCTTGTTCATTTAGCTTGTTTCTGAACACCCATCTTGTTCCTATGACGTTGAATCCTTTTGGTCTGGGAACGAGATCCCATACGTCGTTTCTGGTGAATTGATTCAGCTCTTCTTGCATTGCCAGAATCCAGTCATTATCCAGAAGTGCTTCATCAATAGAAGAAGGTTCAATCAGAGACACAAGTCCCATAAGAGTTTCTTCAGAGTTTCTGAAGCTTGCTCTTGTTCTGATTGGATCTTCCTTTCTTCCTAAGATAGTCTCTTCTGGGTGATCCAAGCTGCTTCTGGGTAATCTCTTCTGAGGTTGATCAGCAGCTGTTGTAGGATTGCTAGCAGTGCTCCTTTCAGACGTTGAAGGAATGTCTGTGTTGAGAGCTTCTGATGACTTGTCTTCAGACCCTGCAAATTCAATTTCTATACCTGCAAAAACTTCATTCTGCTTTGACTTTTCAGAGTCAAGCTTATCATCAAAATGAACACTGATTGATTCTTCCACAATCTGTGTTTCTGTATTGTATACTCTGTACCCTCTTGAGCGTTCAGAGTATCCTAACATAATACACTTCTGTGCTTTAGAGTCAAACTTGTTCAAATAATTCTTTGTATTTAATATAAAGCAAGTATATCCAAATGGATGAAAATATGAAATGTTGGGCTTTCTGTTCTTCCACAATTCATATGGAGTCTTTTCCAGAATAGGTCTTATTGAGATTCTATTCTGAATGTAGCACGCTGTGTTTATTGCCTCTGCCCAGAAGGTCTTAGCAACGTTTGTCTCATTGATCATGGTTCTGGCCATTTCTTGCAATGTTCTGTTCTTTCGTTCTACAACTCCATTTTGTTGGGGAGTTCTAGGACAAGAGAAATCATGCAGAATGCCTCTGTCATTAAAGAATGACTCAAAATCTTTGTTTTCAAATTCTCCACCATGATCACTTCTGACTTTAACGATTCTAAGATCCTTTTCATTCTGAACTTGGTTACAGAAGGTAACAAACACAGAGTGTGACTCGTCCTTGTGTCTTAAGAACTTTACCCATGTCCATCTGCTATAGTCATCTACGATTACTAACCCATACTTCTTGCCACTGACTGAAGCAGTTTTAACTGGTCCAAATAAGTCAATGTGCAGAAGTTCTAATGGCTTAGAGGTAGAAACAACATTTTTGGATTTAAAAGAAGGTTTTGCAAACTTGCCTTTCTGACATGCTTCACACAGAGCATCTGAATTGAACTTCAAATTTGGAAGTCCTCTGACCAGATTGAGTTTGTTAATCTGAGATATTCTTCTCATACTAACATGCCCCAATCTTCTGTGCCAGATCCACTGCTCGTTGTTAACAGACAGAAGACATTTTACATTCTGACTCTTTAGTTCAGAAAGTTTGATTTTGTAAATGTTGTTTTTCCTCTTACCATTAAACAGGATAGTCCCATCTTTCTGACTAACAGCTTTACATGATTTTTGATTAAAGATTATATCATAACCGTTATCACTTAATTGACTTATGGATAACAGATTATGCATCAATCCATCTACTAGCAGAACATTATTAATAGAGGGAAGATTTCCATTACCTACAGTTCCAGAGCCAATTATCTTTCCCCTCTGATTGCCTCCAAAGCCAACGTGGCCTCCAGGCTTAAGTTCCAGGCTTTGGAACATATGCCTTCTTCCCGTCATGTGTCGTGAGCAGCCAGAGTCCAGGTACCATGACTGGTGTTTCTGACTTGCTGCTAAAGATATCTGCAACATGTATTATTTTATCCTTAGGTACCCAGATTTTCTTGGGTCCTGATTTGTTAGTTTTACCAAAACTCTGGTTGAATTTTGGTTTCACAGAGTGCTTACTGCTAGTGTATTTAATATCATGTGTGTGACCATATACAAAATGTGAATTCAGAGGAGTGTGTTTAATGGTTAAGTCCATGACATTCTTTGGTGTAGGAACCTTACCTTGGTATCCTATTCCTTTCCTGTCGTTTCTGCTAACTCCATAGATCATTGAAGCCATTTTGCTTCTATCTATGCTTTTAGCTAGGAACTTCTGGAAACTGTGATCATACTCCTTGATGATCTCATCAGCGTTGCTGGGAGTTTCAGAAATTGGTTCCTTCTGAGAGTTTTGTAAAGTGTTTTCTAATTTTGAAATCTTATTTCTCAGCTCAGAATTTTCCAATTTGAGACTCTCAGTCTTATTAGAGTCAGATTCAAGATTCCTTTTCAGGTCTCTGAATTTAGCTCTAATATGCTGATAACGTTCCAGAATCTCATTAAGGCTTTCAGCAAGTTCAGCCTTTGTAAAGTTAACAGCAAAGTTAGGAAATACCTCTTCAGTGTTTGATTCTGAGTCTGATTCAGAAGCTTCACTATCTTCTGAAATGTTAGCCATGAGAGCTATGTTTGCCCTTTCATCATCTGATTCTGAGTCAGCTTCAGACGAGTCAGAGTCATCCCATGTAGCCATGAGACTTTTCTTCTTCTCTCTTCCAAACTTCTTTTTTGGCTTTTCCCTCTGAAGCTTTGGGCAGTCACTCTTATAGTGTCCTTGCTCATTACACTCATAGCAGATGATGTCTTTGGTGTTTGGCTTTTTGCTACTGGAGGAGCCTTCAGATCTTCTGTATCCAGAGGAAGAGTCTGTCCTTCTGTATCTGGAAGAAGACTCGTTCTGATCAGATCTTCTGGGATTCCTGAACTTCCTTTGTCTTTTCTTCCACAGTTGATTTACTCTTCTGGAGAGGAGGGAGAGTTCATCTTCTTCTGATGAGGATCCATCAGATGTTTCTTCAACTGCCTGCAAAACTTTAGACTCAGATTTTCTGTTAGATTTTAATGCTAAAGGCTTACCTTGCTTCTGAGGTTCATCAGCTTCTAGCTCTATCTCATGACTTCTGAGGGAGCTGATAAGTTCCTCCAGAGTGATTTTGTTGAGATCTTTAGCTAGCTTCAGAGCTGTAACCATAGGTCTCCACTGCTTGGGTAAACTTCTGATGATTTTCTTGACATGGTCAGCAGTAGAGTATCCTTTGTCCAGAACTTTGAGACCAGCTACCAGAATTTGGAATCTAGAGAACATGGTTTCAATGGATTCAGATTCTTCCATTTTGAACGCCTCATACTTCTGAATGAGCGCCAGAGCTTTTGTTTCTTTGACCTGAACGTTGCCCTCATGCGTCATTCTGAGTGAATCAAAAATATTCTTTGCTGTGTCTCTGTTGGAGATCTTTTCATACTCAGTATAGGAGATGGCGCTGAGGAGGATGGTTCTGGCCTTGTGGTGATTCTTGAAGTCACGCTTTTGTTGATCAGACATTGTTTTTCTATCAATCTTCTGACCGTTTGCATTCACAGGGTGCGTGTATCCATCTGTCACCATATCCCACAGATCAGCATCATGTGCCAAAAAGAAGTTTTCAATTCTGTCTTTCCAGTAATCAAAGTTTTCTCCATCAAAGACTGGAGGTTTGCCGCTGAATCTGTCTCTGTCCTTGTTGTTGTCATTGCTGATGTGAGAGTTGTTCCCTGCCATTGTGTTTTTCTGACGCTGGATCTTGTACTGACACGGTTAAGTGTTTTAGCTCAGAACCAGGCGCTCTGATGCCAATTGAAGTGGTGAAAAATACAAGAAGGGGGGTTGAATTGTAAAACTGAAATCTAATGCAATGAACACGATATTTTTATCCTGGTTCGTTTGATCTCAAACTACTCCAGTCCACCCGTCAAGGTGATTTCGCCTCTCTCCAACGAGGTCTTAATCCACTATATTCAACTGAATATTACAGACTGCTTTAACAACTGCTAAAGCCTTCTTGATCCAAACCACAACCCGGTTTGTCAAGGTAACACTTTCTTACAAAGAGATAAAACTAAGTGTGTGGATGTTTTCTACAAAACTGTATCACAACTGTGATGTATACACAAATTGAAGCTTAGAAACTAGATTGCTAAACAATGATAGAATATCAGAATGTGTGGTTTAGCAAAACTGAGAGAAAGAAGATTATGACTAGCTTTTGTGCGTGTAGAGATTTGGAGAGCATTAGCCATTTCAATCTTCAAAGTCTTGTTTATATAGCACTGAGATGTTGAACGTTGGATGCAATATTCTTGATTCAATGCCATTAACAAACTTTCCTTATCAAGCAGATCTTGTCTGGAATGAGGCCGTTGGAATTAATTTGCTTTCAATGCACAGTACCGTTGCTTACTTAATGCAAGTTCTGGCTTGGCTCATTCTGACTCTGCTTCGCTGCTGATGAACGGTTGTGTTTCTTTATCAGAGTGTTGAGCGCGGTCTTGTTCATCAGGTTCAGCATGTACGTGAGTTGATCATCTGATTTTGATATTCTGATGAGGCAACTTCTGATGCTGATGTCTGAAATCAAATTCTGATGCTGATTGGATGTGATCTTGCTTATAACCATCAGAGTATCTGCAAGTCAGAACATAATAATTTTAGGCAGCAGATAGTTCATACATGAAACTTATAAATACTATATCTTTTCACTTTGTTATCATCAAAACTTAAATATAGGGTAGTAGATTCAAACTTTGTTCTAACACAATGTACCTTTTTCTACTTAGGAATTAATTTTGTATACAATGCCCTAATGACTAAAACAATACCTTAGACCAATGGATTTGCATTAAATTATTGAGTGTGAAGTGGTTTAGAGGCCTGTAATCTAGTGCAAAGCATGCTGACTTGAAATTGCAACTTGTATGAACATGAATATGCCATGGATGAAAAATGAGTTTTTGCCAACTTCAAGCCTTCGATTCTCTCTAACCACAAATGTGTTTGGAGAGTTCTTGGACATTTTGGAAAGATTGCAACACGATTTACAATCCATCTTTGAAATGCAACTTGATATTCCAAGTGGAACTATGTGAAAATGGCCATGAAGATAGGTCAAAATCCTGCCTAAACTAGGGCAAAATTTCACTAAGTTAAAAGTTTTAGGGACCCTTGTTCCAAAAATCATAACTTGAGATCCAAGATTCTTTTGAGAAAACTTTGTGAATCAAAGTTGTATACTTTTTGGAGGACTACAACTTTCATGTTATAAGTTTTGTTTGAATCTAATTGCATCATGGTGAAAATGTTGGACAAAGTTAGGAAAAATTAAGAAAATTTCATAACTTAGAAAAATTTTAAGTTATGAAAATTTTCAACTTTAAACCCTAATTTGCAAAAATGGGTTTCTTGATGAACAAGTTTCATGTTTTCACATATCTTGATGAAAAAAAGACCCTTGGCACTTGATTTTGATCAAAAAGTCAAAGTTTGACTTTTTAGTGTACAGTCAAATTTTGATCAGTTGACTGAAAAATTCATCTGTCAATCCCATGCATTTGAGATCTTTTGAACTTGTTAAATAGGTCTAGATGGTGAAATTGAGTCCTTGAGTCCATGGTTGAGCCCAATTTGCCATTGGCTAGGTCAAAAGTCAGAAATTGCCTTTGTACAATCAAAACCCTAAAAATGACCATTTTGCCCTTTTGGTGATCTGATCAAATTTCTTGTGGTGTTGTGGTCCAAACTTGATCAAATGGTTCATATGAGTTTATAATGTTGATGTGGATCAAAAATTATGAGGTTTGACTGTAAATTGGCCACAATTGACTTTTTCCCCAATACAGTTGATTTCTAGGTCAACTGTCCAATTGACTGGGCAAAAATTTGATTCAAGGCTTGAAACTTGGTATGGACAAACTTATGAGTCCAACATGAAGTATGAAAGTCACTTTGAGCATTGGAGTTCCAAAAATCCTTGTGCAAACTCAAACCCTAATTTAGGTCATCAGTGCAAGGAGATGTCTTGGGCAGTGCAAAACCCTAATCTTGTCTGGAGTTCAAGGAGCTTTGTGAGGGGAAATCTTGATAAAATGAGAGGGAAAATTTTGGGGTACAAAAACTTCCCCTGTTCAATCTTCTTGAACCTGAAGAGTTAGATTGGCGAATTTGTCGTTCGTGACTTGAAGGTAAAAGAAGATTGGACACTAGAGTGCCCGTAAATTTGCACCCGTCAAAATGTAGTTGAGGAAATGGGCTTAAAGATGCCATTTAGAGAGGTGACAGAATCTTGTCGGAGATGGGCTTAAAGATGCCATCCAAGAATCTTTGTTGAAAATCAGGAGAATGAACATCAGAATGGTATCCGTATCTGGAATGTATCTGAGTCGTATCTGGAGATTGGATTCGTATGAGCAAGGGAATGGCGTCTGTGTCTGGAGCGTATCCGTACTGTAACTGTATTTGATTCTTGAATGAATAACAGAATGACTTCCGTGTTTGGAGTGTATCTGTATTGTATCTGAATTCTGAATGGGCGACAGAAAAGCATCCTGTGTACGGAGCATCTCTGGGCTGGGGATAAATTCCAAATGAGTGACAGAATGGCAACCGTGTCTGGAGCGTATATGGACTGAATCTGAAGTTGAGATCTGTATGAGTAGCAGAATGACTTCCGCGTCTGGGATGTATCCGTACTGTAACTAGGATCTGGATAAGTGACATACTAACTTCTGTGTCTGGAATGTATCTGAACTTGAAGTTGATAGTTGAATCTGAATGAGAGATATAATGGATTTCGTGTCTGGAGCGTATCTAGTCTGTATCTGATTGCTGAAGTCTGAATGAGTAATAGAATGACCGTCGTGTCTGGGGTGTATCCATACTGTATCTGAGATCTTCGAATATTTGTTAAAGATAGCTTTTAATCTTATCTTGAAAAGGGTAAAATGTTAGCTAAAAACACAAAGTTATGTTGCATGACATGTATGATGCAATAAAATGTGTTCTATCAATGTTTATGATATATGCTTGTAATGTATGCGCATGTAAGTTGAGTAGCCGTCTTGCTGAGGAAAATAAATCCTTGATAGCTGGAGATAATGAAATCTTTGACTGTTGCCGGGGCAAATAAACCCTTGACTGCTGTTGGAAATTCAAAACCTTTGATTGTTGAGACTGAGAATGTCCTTTGGACTACTGCTGGGGATTGAAAATCCTTGGTGACTTGTGGGGATTGAGAATCCTTCATGACTTTCCTGGGGAAATAAGGACAAATCCGACGATCTCTACTGGGGAATTAAAACCTGGGAGGCTTCAACTAGAGAAATGGGAACAAGACTCTTCGTTCTGCCGGGAAATAACTCTGTGGGGAGAATGTTTATCTTGTTGGAGAATTTGTATTTCAAAGTTTTCGGGCTCCACTGGGGATCGGGAGTTTAGAAACTTAATTCTGATGTAATGGATTTTGAAACTTAACTCCGCTGGGGATGTGTATTCCAAGGTTTTAGCTCTGTTGAGGATCTAAATGATATACTATAGGGGATTTCTTCTGGAATAGCCTAAAGACGTTTTCCTATACTTTCGACCTATCAGTAATTATCCTTTCTCATTTCATTTTATTTGTAAGCAGTGATTATATTCAAATGCATATGCTCATTTAACGAATCATTGGACGTTTTCAAATAAAACATAAGTGTAAAAAGAAAGAAAAGGCAAGCAAATTTCTGCACTTTGAAGCATCTTTGTATTAACTTTGTAAATATTTTGTACAAAGGAGACAGTCATCCTAGTAAGAGAATATTGTCGTAAATTTGAGAAAAATTCTATACAAAGAAAGATGGCTATCTGTAACAATTCCATGGGGCTCCCATTCTGCTATAGCCTTCACAACTCTGAGTATTTTGTCCATTTGGTGCTTCGTTCGCAGATGATTGGATTGATCAGAAGCCTGGAGCTTGTCCGTGAAGAGATTGTCCTTAAAGTGATCCGACGAGACATAGTCATACGCTTTAATTCCCTAACTTTTGCCTGGATCGCCCTTTCGGGTTTTCGATCCACCGGGAAACCCTTTTTTGCCCAAGTCGCCCTTTCGGGTTTTCAACTTTCCGGGTGTACATATTTTTTTATTTATCCCTAATTTTTGCCTGAACCGCCCTTTCGGGTTTTCGATTCACCGGGATGCCCATTTTTGCCCAAGTCGCCCTTTCGGGTTTTTGACTTGTCGGGTCGTTTTATGCGTAGTATCTTTTGACTATGTCTGTGTTCGCATGGTGCGGCAGGTCATCACCGTCCATGGTGGTCATGATCATTGCCCCACCAGAAAAGATGTTTTTGATCACAAATGGTCCTTCGTAAGTAGGATTCCATTTTCCCCTGGGATCACTTTGCGGCAAGATGATTCGCTTGATTACAAGGTCCCCGACTTGATATACTTGTCTCTTGACTTTCTTGTTGAAGGCCTTAATCGTACGTTTTTGATACGCCTGACCATGGAAAACAGCAGTAAGTCGCTTTTCGTCAATCAAGTTAAGTTGATCAATCCGGGTCTGAATCCAATCGTCTTCACTCAAACCAGCATCTTTCATGATTCTCAAGGAGGGAATCTGAACCTCGGTAGGTAAAACAGCCTCCATGCCGTATACCAAAGAAAAGGGGGTTGCCCTAGTTGAAGTGCATGCCGTGGTACGGTATCCGTGCAGAGCAAACGGTAACATCTCATGCCAGTCCTTGTAAGTGACTGTCATCTTTTGAATGATCTTCTTGATATTTTTGTTCGTCGCTTCAACAGCACCGTTCATCTTTGGCCGATAGGGAGATGAATTGTGATGTTGAATCTTGAACTGCTCACACAGAGCGGTGATCATAGTATTGTTCAAATTTGTACCGTTGTCTGTAATGATCCTGTCGGGGATACCATACCGGAATATGAGGTTCTGCTTGATGAAGCGGACAACCACATTCTTTGTAACGGAAGCGAAAGAAGCTGCTTCGACCCACTTGGTAAAGTAATCAATGGCCACCAGGATGAAACGATGTCCATTGGATGTTGTAGGCTTGATCTCTCCAATCATGTCGATTCCCCACATCGCGAATGGCAAAGGAGCTGTTAAGACATTGAGAGGAACTGGAGGAATATGTACCTTGTTAGCATAGATTTGGCATTTGTGACAAGTACGGGAATATTGATGACAATCAGCTTCCATGGTAGACCAGTAGTAGCCTGCCCTTAGAATCTTCTTAGCCATCGTGTGACCACTCGAGTGGGTGCCAAAGGTGCCATTATGTAGTTCAGCCATGATCTGCTCAGCTTCAACCTTGTCCACACAACGGAGTAGGACACAATCAAGATTGCACTTGCATAGGATACCAATGCTCAGAAAGAACTTGGCTGCGAACCTCCTTAAGAACTTTTTGTCGTTGACTGAAGCTCCTTCAGGGTATTCTTGTGCTTCCAGATACCTTTTGACGTCATGAAACCAAGGTCGGTCCACCACTTCTTCGGTATTAATCTCGTGACAATGTGTTGGTTCGTCCATTCGTTCAATGGTGATTTGAGGTGCCTCATTATCCCAATTGAGTTTGAACATAGAAGACATTGTAGCCAGAGCATCCGCTAGATAATTTTCTTCTCGCGGGAAGTGCTCAAAGGTAATCTGCTCGAAATGTGGTAACAATGTCAGGACATGTTCTTTGTAAGGGATGAGGTTAGGGTGTTTAGTATCCCACTCTCCTTTGATTTGACTGATAACCAAAGCTGAGTCCCCAAATACAATCAGAGATTTGATTCCCAAGTCAATAGCAGCCTTAAGACCAAAGATACAAGCTTCATACTCGGCCATGTTGTTGGTGCAGCTGAAGCAGAGTCTAGCAGTGAAAGGTGTATGGCAACCTTCTGGAGAGATAAGTACCGCGCCGATACTGTTGCCAAGTGCATTTGAAGCACCATCAAAGTACAGGGTCCATCGGGATCCTTGTTCAGGTTCGTCATACGATCCGTTATCTTTAATGTTGTCCAAAGTCATAATATCCTCGTCAGGGAAGTCAAACCTCATGGACTGGTAATCTTCGACGACTTGATGAGCTAGATGGTCAGCTAGTACACTCCCCTTTATAGCTTTTTTGGTTGTGTACTAGATATCATACTCAGTCAGGATCATCTGCCATCTAGCGATTCTTCGGGATAAAGCAGGCTTCTCGAAGATGTACTTGATCAGATCCATTTTGGAAATCAACAAAGTGGTATGTGTCAACATATACTGCCTTAGCCGGCGAGCATCCCATACCAAAGTGCAGCAAGTTTTCTCGAGCAGTGAGTAGCGAGTCTCACAGTCGGTAAACTTTTTGCTAAGGTAATAAATGGCATGCTCTTTTCGGCCAGACTCGTCATGTTGGCCCAGTATGCACCCCATTGAATTATCTAAAACAGTCAGATACATGATTAAAGGCCTTCCTTCGACGGGTGGCATCAAGATAGGAGGTTCCAGCAAATACTCCTTAATCTTATCAAAAGCCACTTGACAATCATTGTTCTATTCAAACACCTGATCTTTCTTCAACAGCTTGAAGATTGGCTCACAGGTAGATGTTAGGTGAGAGATGAACCTTGCAATGTAGTTTAAGCATCCCAAGAAACCTCTGACCTCCTTCTCAGTGCGAGGGGCAGGCATTTCTTGTATAGATTTGACTTTAGCAGGATTAACCACGATGCCTTTCTTACTGACGATGAATCCCAAAAGTTTACCGGACCTGACTCCGAAAGTGCACTTGCTAGGGTTCAGTCTGAGCTTGTATTCCTTTAATCTGACAAACAGATTTTGCAGATGGTCGAGGTGTAATTCTTCTGTCTGCGAACGGGCTATCATGTCGTCTATGTAGACTTCAATCTCATGATGTATCATGTCATGAAACAAAGCTACCATGGCTCGCTGATAGGTTGCCCTGGCATTCTTCAGTCCAAATGGCATCACTTTATAGCAGAAGGTACCCCACTGCGTAACAAAAGTAGTCTTCTCCATGTCTTCGGGGGCCATCTTGATCTGGTTGTACCCTGAAAATTCGTCCATGAAAGAGAATACCTTGTGTTGAGCTGTATTGTCAACCAAGATGTCAATGTGTGGTAGTGGAAAATCATCTTTAGGGCTAGCCCTATTTAGGTCTCTGTAGTCCACACACATTCTGACTTTGCCGTCCTTCTTAGGCACGGGCACAATGTTCGCAACCCATTCAGGATAGGAAGTAACAGCCAGAAAGCCAGCATTGAACTGTTTCATCACTTCATCTTTGATCTTTTTGGACATGTCGGGCCTCATTTGGCGGACTTTCTGTTTGATTGGTGGACAGTCTTCTCTTGTAGGGAGACGGTGAACCACAATATCTATATCCAGTCCCGGCATGTCTTCATAGGACCAGGAAAAGATCTCAACATATTCATTCAACAACTGAACTAAGCGCTCTTTGACATTTGGCTCCAGGTTGGCACCCACTTTAACCTCTTTTCTGTTTTCAGCAGTACCCAAATTTATAGTTGTAATTGCAAGCTTCTCAAGTCATATTTAAAGCATGTGTTTTGATGAAGACAACATGGACATCAAGTTTTAAAGTATGTGCAAAAAGCTTATCAACATCAAATTAAAGTCTTGAAGATTATTGAAGAATTATTAAAGAAATCATCAAATGTCAATATGGTATAAATAATTCTTAAAACCTTGAATATAGATGTTCACAATATGCATTCATCAACATATACATATTCCATAACTTTAACATCAAGAAAAACTTTGTTTGAAATATCTTTCAAAATGTATTTTTGAAAATAAACCTTTAGGAACCGGTTCCTCCCTAACAGGGAACCGGGTTCCAACTTTTCTCAAAAAACATGTCCCTGGTTTTTGTACCAGGAATCGGGTTGTACCAATAGGGGAACCGGTTCCTGCGTGATAAATTTGAATTCCAACTTATAACGTTCACTAAGAACCGGGTTCTATCAGTGTCGGAACCGGTTCCTAGCGAACCAATGCAGCTTTTACTTTGTTTTCTGAACATTTTTCAAGTGGTATCTTTTCATGAATGCATTGCAACTTTTCATATGAATTGGCATGAATGAAGAGGTTCTTACAACTTTATAAAATGCAGATTTTTCAGATTTTAAAAACAGAGAACACCATAACTTTTTATATGTTCAATACTTCAATTTTCAAATTAACAAATATTAATTCTTCATTAACAATTTTCTCTTTTACTCACATTTGAATTTAAACTTTCATGTGTTCATAATTTTGTGAAACTTTCCATATACACTTTCATTATCATTTCAAGTTTCATACATACATTGTGAACATTTATATACATTGTTGAGAATTGTTTTTATCTTGAAGAAGAAGATCAATTGAAGATTGATAAAGCTCTCCATATACTTCAAAATTAATCATTGTATTACTTAAAGATTTTCCCTTACTATCCAGGATTGTTGAAAGTAAGTGTTGTGATTTGAAGAGGATTGTTCTTCATTCACATTAGTGTTTGTTTGGTCTTAAAGGTGTTAAGAACCTTTGATCACCCTATAGGTTAGATAGTAAGCATATGTTGTACAATCATTCTAACTATAGTTAAATCTCTTTCGTGTTGGAAAGGGGACTGGAGTACTCTCGGATTGTGAGGGGAACCAGGATATATCACCGTGTTCTTTACTTTTCCGCATTTATCGCTTTCATCACCATAATCAGGAAAAGATAAAGATATAAACAAAACCTTCAAACACTTAACCAAAAATTACTACCAAGCATTCTCATAAAACCGAATAAATTTTATAAGACCTAATTCACCCCCCCCCCCCTCTTAGGAACTCTGAGACTTACAATTGGCATCAGAGCAAGTTATAGGTAACTTGTTCCTAAAGATCCAGAATGGCTTCCGCAAATCATCAACCAGTTTTCAGAGATGGTGGTAGTAACAACAAGCCTCCTCTATTCTGTGGTGAATATTTTGACTTCTGGAAAATACACATGAAGGCGCATTTAGAAGCACAACAGAGGAAGTATGGGATGCTGTTGAAAATGGTCCATTTATTCCAATATCAGTAATCAATGGCATTGGTTCTGTAAAGCCCAAAACTGCATGGGACAATAATGATAAAAATAAAGTTCTCTATGACAAAAAGGCAATAAACCTTCTTCAAGGTGCACTCAGTATGGACGAATTTTTCCGTGTCTCGAACTGCAAGACAACAAAAGAAATATGGGATACCCTGGTTCAAACTCATGAAGGAACGACTGAAGTAAAAAGATCAAGGCTAAATACCTTGAGTCAAGAATATGAACTATTTCGAATGCAGCCCGGAGAATCCATTCTTGACTTACAAAAGAGATTTGTGCATTTGACAAATTACTTAAATGCTCTTGGTAAAACCTTGACAAATAATGAACTCAACTTGAAAATCCTTAGATCATTGACTAGGGAATGGCAACCAAAGGTAACAGCAATCTCGGAAAAGAAGAGTCTCTCCGCAATGACTTCCGCTACATTATTTGGCAAACTTCAAGAATATGAAACGGAACTCGGTAGACTTGAAAAACATGAAAATTTAGAGAAGAAATCCAAAGGCATTGCCTTGAAAGTTGATTCAAAGGAAAGTCAAGATAAAGATGCATCGGAGGAAGATGAAAACTTCTTGCTTCTTGTAAAAAGGTTAGGAAAATATTTTGGTCATAAAAATAATCTTCATAATGCTAACTTTGTCAAGAGGAAGAAATTTTATAATCATAAAGATAAAGAAGCCTCCACATCAACACAAGATGTCACATGTTATGAATGTGGAAAGCAAGGTCACATAAAGCCGGATTGTCCAAAACTCTCCAAGAAAAATGGATTCGAAGGCAAAAAGGAGTTCAAGAACAAAAAGTCTTATGTTGCATGGGAAGATAATGAGATAAGTTCTTCATCCGATTCGGAAAGCGAGGAATGTGCAAATCTAGCATTAATGGCTTCACATCACTCCGACAATGAAGAAGAGGTTAGTAATGAATTTAATCTTTTTGATGATGATGTTCAAGATGCTATTGATGAACTCTTGAAAGAATGCAAAAGTTTATACAAAAAGGTGTCAAATCAAGAAAAAGAACTTCTAAGTTGTTTAGAAAAAATTGACACCATGACTAAAGATTTTGATCTTCAAAAACAGAATTTTATTAAAGAAAAAGAAAACTTTGCATGCTCCAAGTGTGAATCAAATGTCTTTCAAATTGTTCAATTAAAAAGAGTCATTGAACGATATGAAAAAGGACAAATAGGATTGGAAGGATTACTAAGCCAACAACGTTATCCAAATGATAAAAGGGGTCTTGGTTATGTGAATTATAAGAAACCAAGTAACAATCCCACTGTTTTTGTAAAGGCTAGTAATAGTTCCAATCCCAAGAAAGTAGAAAAGAAGCAAGTTGTTCATAATCATCAAAAGAAAAAGGCTAATGTATCGAAAAAGAAAACATTTCCTAAGAAGAAATCTTATCCTTCTAGATATAGAAGTAACTTTGAACCTACTTGTTTTTGTTGTGGTATTAAAGGCCATACACCTAATGCTTGCTATGTTAGAAACTTTAGTATAGCAAGTGGCCATTATGTGTGGGTGAAAAAGGGAACTAACTATGAAGGACCCAAGGCAACTTGGGTACCTAACAAAGAATAATTTGTTTGTGTAGGTATGCTTGAAATCCACATCAAATGTTTGGTATCTTGATAGTGGATGTTCAAAGCATATGACAGGAGATGTACAGCAATTTTCATATCTAGTACATAAAGCCAAAGGGTATGTCACCTATGGAGACAATACCAAAGGAAAGATTCTTGGCATTGGAATAGTTAGCACACTTCCATCCATTCAAATTGAGGATGTTCTCTATGTTAAAGGATTAAAACACAATCTTCTTAGCATAAGTCAACTTTGCGATAGAGAGTTCAAGATCAAATTCAACAAAGATGAATGTCTCATTATGGATGAGGCAACCAATAAGGTAAAACTCAAAGGTATAAGAACTAAAAATATTTTTATGATTACTTTAGATGATTTGTCTCTGAAGGTACAACGTCTTATGGTAAACAACAATGACGCTTGGTTATGGCACAAGAGGATCGCTCACATTCACATGGAGCACTTGAACAAATTGGTTAAGCATGACTTAGTTATTGGTCTACCAAAGATGAAGTTCATCAAGGACAAATTATGTAATGCATGCCAAAAGGGCAAACAGACCAAAACAACTTTCAAATCTAAGAATGTGGTGTCTACTACAAGACCACTACAATTGTTACACATAGATCTCTTTGGTCCATCAAGAACAAAAAGCTTCGGAGGTAATGTATACGCTTTAGTCATTATTGATGATTTTTCTAGATATTCTTGGACTTTGTTTCTTGTGCAGAAAAGTGATGCTTTTAAAGCCTTTAAGAAGTATGCTAACCAAATCCAAAATGAAAAATCACTAAAGATTGTATCCATAAGAAGTGATCATGGTGGAGAATTCCAAAATGCTCAATTTGAAGAATTTTGTGAAGAACATGGTATCTCTCATAATTTTTCAGCACCTAGAACTCCACAACAAAATGGAGTAGTTGAAAGAAAGAATAGGTTTCTAGTTGAACTTGCAAGAACAATGCTTAGTGATGCAAATCTTCCTAAATATTTTTGGGCGGATGTGGTTAGTACGGCATGTTATGTTGGAAATCGAGTTATCATTAGACCTATAATAAAGAAGACTCCATATGAACTCTTCAAAGGAAGAAAGCCAAATATTGCTCACTTTCACATTTTTGGATGCAAGTGCTTTGTTCTTAACAATGACAAGGATAATCTCGGTAAGTTTGATGAGAAATCCGACGAAGGTATATTTCTTGGTTATTCGCTTTCTAGTAAAGCATATAGAATTTATAATAAAAGAACTTTAACTATTGAAGAATCTATGCATGTATCTTTTGATGAAACTAACCCCTCCAAGGAGGAAGTAGTTGTTTGTGATGATGATGATCCTATAGATTTACCCCCGGAAGATCTTTCAATTGATCGAATTAAGAAATCACCGGAAAATTCAGAAAACATTGTTCAACAAGATTCAAACACCAATGATCTACTAAAAGAATGGAGAACTCATAGAGACCATCCTATTGACAAAATTATTGGTGACATTAGCCAAGGAGTATCAACAAGATTGAATCTAAAAGATGCTTGCTTAAACATGGCGTTTGTTTCTCAAATTGAACCTAGCAAAGTTGATGAAGCCTTAGGAGATAATCAATGGATTATTGCTATGCAAGAAGAATTAAATCAATTCAAGAGAAATCAAGTTTGGGAACTTGTTCCTAGACCAAGTGGTAAACACATCATAGGTACCCGATGGGTGTTTAAGAACAAACTTGATGAGAATGGTCTAATTGTTCGAAACAAAGCAAGGTTGGTTGCCCAAGGTTACAATCAAGAGGAAGGAATCGACTTTGAAGAAACATTTGCTCCGGTTGCAAGGTTAGAAGCTATATGTCTTTTACTTGCTTATGCTTGTTCATTAAATTTTCAGCTTTTTCAAATGGACGTCAAAAGCGCATTCTTGAATGGATACATCAATGAAGAAGTCTATGTCAAACAACCCCCGGGATTTGAAGACTTCAAACATCTTTCACATGTCTTTAAGTTAAGAAAGGCTCTTTATGGCTTAAAGCAAGCACCAAGAGCATGGTATGATAGACTTAGCAATTTTTTGTGTGAAAAAGGTTTCGAAAAGGGTAAGGTTGATAAAACCTTGTTCATTAAGAGAATCCAAAGTAACACTTTATTGGTTCAAGTCTATGTTGATGATATAATTTTTGGATCGACTAACAAAGAAATGTGTGAGGAATTCTCATTGATGATGCAAGGAGAATTCGAGATGTCTATGATGGGAAAGATGAACTACTTTCTTGGACTACAAATCAAGAAACTAGAAGATGGAGTCTTCATCAATCAATCTAAGTATTGCAAAGAATTATTGAAAAAGTTTGATATGGACAATTGTAAAGCAATGAATACTCCAATGGGCTCCGGTACATATGTTGATCAAGATGAATCCGGTACTCCAATTGATATTACAAAGTACAGAGGTATGATTGGTTCTCTATTGTACTTGACGGCAAGCCGTCCTGACATCATGTTTAGTGTTTGTCTTTGCGCTCGCTTTCAAGCAAATCTAAAGGAATCACACCTCATGGCATTTAAAAGGATCATGAAGTATCTTAAAGGAACAATCAATGTCGGCCTATGGTATCCAAAAGGTAGTACTTGCACTTTAATTGGTTATTCTGACGCGGATTATGCAGGTTGTAAAACTGATCGTAAAAGCACAAGTGGTACTTGTCACATTATTGGAAATGCATTAGTATCATGGGCTTGTAAAAAGCAAGCATGTGTTGCTCTTAGCACGGCCGAAGCAGAATACATAGCAGCAGTTAGTTGTTGTGCACAAATTCTTTGGCTCAAGCAACAACTCCGTGATTACGGACTTGATCTCGAATGCATTCCTCTTCGATGCGACAATACAAGTGCTATCAATATTACAAAGAATCCGGTCATGCATTCAAGAACCAAACATATAGATATTCGACATCATTTTCTCCATGATCATGTACTTAAAGGAGATGTCGAAGTCACTTTTGTGGATACTCATAACCAACTCGCGGATATCTTCACTAAACCGCTTGCTCGAGAACCTTTCTTCAAAATCCGAAGAGAACTTGGTATTTTGGATGAAGGTAATATCTAATGTTTCTCTTAAGATACATGTCTTAATTTTTAAATGTATCTATTTCACTCTTTTTCCCCATCCTTTTTTATGTTAACAAAGGGGGAGAAGAGTATGCATGTATGTTGTTTTGTTTCAAAGAAATTGCAGGCCCAAATAAATGTCAAACTCTCTCCAAAATTCAAAGAATCATGGACTTAGGCGGAGCATACAATTTAGGGGGAGCATTGCATTTGCTCGACATGTTCGCTACATAAAACAACATGAACATTTCAAGAAATCATTTTCAAGACTTGGTTGTCATCATCAAAAAGGGGGAGAATGTAATTGCAAGCTTCTCAAGTCATATTTAAAGCATGTGTTTTGATGAAGACAACATGGACATCAAGTTTCAAAGGATGTGCAAAAAGCTTATCAACATCAAAATAAAGTCTTGAAGATTATTGAAGAATTATTAAAGAAATCATCAAATGTCAATATGGTATAAATAATTCTTAAAACCTTGAATATAGATGTTCACAATATGCATTCATCAACATATACATATTCCATAACTTTAACATCAAGAACAACTTTGTTTGAAATATCTTTCAAAATGTATTTTTGAAAATAAACCTTTAGGAACCGGTTCCTCCCTAACAGGGAACCGGGTTCCAGCTTTTCTCAAAAAACATGTCCCTGGTTTTTGTACCAGGAATCGGGTTGTACCAATAGGGGAACCGGTTCCTGCGTGATAAATTTGAATTCCAACTTATAACGTTCACTAAGAACCGGGTTCTGTCAGTGTCGGAACTGGTACCTAGCGAACCAATGCAGCTTTTACTTTGTTTTTTGAACATTTTTCAAGTGGTATCTTTTCATGAATGCATTGCAACTTTTCATATGAATTGGCATGAATGAAGAGGTTCTTACAATTTTATAAAATGCAGATTTTTCAGATTTTAAAAACAGAGAACACCATAACTTTTTTATATGTTCAATACTTCAATTTTCAAATTAACAAATATACTTCTTCATTAACAATTTTCTCTTTTACTCACATTTGAATTTAAACTTTCATGTGTTCATAATTTTGTGAAACTTGCCATATACACTTTCATTATCATTTCAAGTTTCATACATACATTGTGAACATTTATATACATTGTTGAGAATTGTTTTTATCTTGAAGAAGAAGATCAATTGAAGATTGATAAAGCTCTCCATATACTTCAAAATTAATCATTGTATTACTTAAAGATTTTCCCTTACTATCCAGGATTGTTGGAAGTAAGTGTTGTGATTTGAAGAGGATTGTTCTTCATTCACATTAGTGTTTGTTTGGTCTTAAAGGTGTTAAGAACCTTTGATCACCCTATAGGTTAGATAGTAAGCATAGGTTGTACAATCATTCTAACTATAGTGAAATCTCTTTCGTGTTGGAAAGGGGACTGGAGTACTCTCGGATTGTGAGGGGAACCAGGATATATCACCGTGTTCTTTACTTTTCCGCATTTATCGCTTTCATCACCATAATCAGGAAAAGATAAAGATATAAACAAAACCTTCAAACACTTAACCAAAAATTACTACCAAGCATTCTCATAAAACCAAATAAATTTTATAAGACCTAATTCACCCCCCCCCCCCCCCCCCCCTCTTAGGCACTCTGAGACTTACAATAGTCTCTAACAACTCTTCATGGGGCAGAATAGCCCTTTCTTCTTGTTGCAAAAGTCTAGATAACTTTCCAGGCACTTCACAGTCTTCATCACCTTCGTAATCGGCATGATTGACCAAATCTTCAGAGTCACTGAAGGCCAAATCAGAATAGTCACCCATGGAATCCGGAGTGGATGGGTACCTGCATTTTGTGAGTGTGGGTGTGTGTAAGGGATAGCCATCCTTAAACAAAATAAAATGTAAAAAGGAAGGAAATGAACACAACAATTTATAGATGAAAATGTCCATGATTCATTAAAAATGGCATATGAAAATGAAGAATCAAAAACCCTTACAAATGGACCTATATACCCCGGGTAAGGCATAAGGCGAAAAGAGTGTACGAATTGTTTAATAGTTATTATAGACCAAACAGGAAATGTTCAAAAGATAAATTACTGATTGATGAAAGTAATGGGAATGAAGTCTTTCTCCTCCCAGTTGTTTAGTCCCCCTTCAATGGTTGGAAAGATCCAATCTTCAAAGTTGCCTTCTTCATCATCATCTTCTAAAGCATGAACTCCATGGTGAGTGATTTTTAAGGGTGGTCCTCCATCCCGGGAGAGACGCATAGCTTTCTGGCTAGCAGCAGTGAAACCCAATCCAAACTTGTCTGTCTTGTGAGGAAAATCTGGCAGTTGACCCCACACTGTACTTCCTCCTTCCTTGATTACAGCCTCCGCATCTTTAAGGGATGACATCCGAGACACAAGCTTGGTAATGATAGGCACATCAGTTATTGTCTTTGCTACTGCGACCTCAGGAGAAACCTCTTCAAAGTGTTGGAAAGGTGTTTCTATGAATTCGCCGTCTAACTCCACATAGCGGAAAGAGTTAAGGTGACTTATCATATACTCCTCCTTACCATGAACCGTTATGATCTTACCCTGGACTGGGTACTTGAGCATCTGGTGTAGAGAAGAAGTGATTTCCCCAGCGTTGTGGATCCATGGCCTTCCCAACAAGCATGAATATGAAGGACGGATGTCCATCATATAAAATGTAGAGTTGAAAATTTTCGTTCCCACCTTGATTGGGATGTCCACTTCTCTGTGAACCATCTGCTTAGAACCGTCGAAGGCTCTAACAATGATATTACTGGGCTTTAGGGTCAAACCTTCACAGTCTAATTTGTCCAAAGCTTTCTTTGGTAGAACATTTAAAGATGAACCAGTATTAACCAGAACATTAGCAAGTGTGGTCCCTCTGCACTCTACCGAGACATGCAGCGCATCATTATGCTTTCTTCCCTTAGGGGTCAAATCAGCATCAGAGAAGCCAAGACCATTATCGGCTACAAGGCTAGCCACGCACTCTTGAAACTGGTCCGCAGAAGTTTCTTGAGGCACGTGTGCCATCTTCAGAAATTTGATCAAGGCTTTGGCGTGAGCCTCGGAGCAGAGTAATAGAGCCAGCATAGAGATTTTTGAAGGGGTTTGCCCTAGCTGCTCTACGACATCGTATCGCTCTTCTTAATTATCTTTAAGATTTCCTCCATCTCCTTTTGGGTGGTCTCAGGGATAACCAAAGTCTGAGCCCTCGTCCTGACGGGCGCTTCTTGGATCCCCTTACCTTTATCGGCAGTAACAGCAGAGGGTATAGCTTCGGGAGTATCAATTTCTTCAATAACCGGACTTCGCACAGATATCTTGACAGGAACAGGAGCACTTGAGGGTCCGAATACTTCCCGTGGAGGAGCAATCTCCGGAGAGAAGATTCTTCCACTACGAGTTATCTTACTGGTTCCCCCAATATTCCCTATGCCAGGATTTTCTTCATCGGAATTCTCTTGGACTGATTCGATCTGCTTAACACCATGGTAGAAGATCTATCCTCCATAATTCCATGGTATCGTCTTGTTGGACTTATATGGGATATGCCCCGGCGTGGTAATCTTCAGTGGTACAAGCTTTGGATCAGGCGTAATCTTAACAGGCCTTTTGTAGGTCTTGGAAAGATTGTCGGAAATGGTGATTATAGCAATGTCATTGATTGGAGCAACAGGAGTAACAGGAGTAACATGAGTAACATGAGTGATAGTAGTAATAGGAGTTTTCTGAAAGAGGATCTCTTGAGTATCCATCAGGCGTTGGATACCTGACTTCAACAGCGGACAGTCGGATTGCAAGTTTGAACAAAAATAATAGTCTTTTTCACAGCCCGGGAAAATCCAGGCTTTCAATAGATCCATTTTAATCATTGGCAACCGAGTCATTAATTCATCAACAGCGGTAACATGAAGATCTTCCACAATTGCATGGACATTATGACCATGTTTTGGCATAGGAGCGGATATCACATTAGGTTTTTCAAGGGCATCAAACTCTACCTCCTTGGCATCTATCAAATCTTGGATCTTGTTTTTAAGAGCCCAACAGTTGTTTATATCATTCCCTACACTGTCCGAGTGGTATGCACATTTTTCATTTGAATGATAATAGGGAGAATTGGTATTTGGGTTTTTCGGCGCTTCTTTCAAGTTGGTAAGGTTCAGCTTTAACAGGTGAGGGAGGACTTGAGTCGGTGTCATATTGATCCGGGTGAATTGCCGTTGTGGCCTTTCTACCCTTTGCTGGTTAGCTCTAGGTTGACTGCTTTGAGTTTGATCGGTTGAGGAGTTCTGGATCATCACAGCCCCCACCGCTAGTCGGCGCTCTATTCTCCCTTGATTTCTCTGGGTGTGAACAGCAGAAACTTCCTTCTTGGCTGGGAAGGTCTTCTTGATAGCAGTGGAAGCGGAGGCATCCTTCTGAATTTTACCACTCGTAATGCCAGCTTCGACCCTTTCACCGGTTAGAATTAATTCGGTGAACTCTGCAGATGAGCTCCCGATCAAGTGATTGAAGAATGGACCTGACAAAGTCCCTAAAAACATGTCAACCAGCTCTCTATCCGACAATGGTAGCTGCACTCTTCCATCCAAATCCCGACACTTCTGGGCATACTCCTTAAATCCCTCATTAGAGGCCATACCCATACTCCGTAGTTGAGTACGAGTTGGCGCTAAATCTGTGTTGTATTGGTATTA
Organism: Vicia faba; assembly: GCA_948472305.1. Lineage (NCBI taxonomy): Eukaryota > Viridiplantae > Streptophyta > Magnoliopsida > Fabales > Fabaceae > Vicia > Vicia faba. The sequence goes on along the minus strand of OX451741.1, from coordinate 1,515,772,273 downwards.
TCGGTAGAAAGCAGCAGCTAAAACTTCCCAGTTATGAACATCAGATCTCTCAAGTTGATAGAACCAGTCCAATTGTGTACCCGACAAACTATCTTGAAAAAAGTGGACCCAAAGATCCTTATCAGAAGAGTGAGGTTGGATCTTTCTGACGTAGGACCTCAGATGCATCTTCGGACAGGACAAACCGTCATATTTAGCAAATGTAGGTACTTTGAACTTGGGAGGAATGACGATTCCAGTAACCACCCTAGTTCTTCAAAATCTAACCCAGATACCCTTTGCACCTCCATGGATGCTAGCCGGTCTTCAAGATTCTTATACTTATCATCCGCTGGAGGGTACTGCTGTTCGGAGTAATCTTCATCCTCTTCCTCTTCTTCCTCTTCAGCTTCAGATTCGGAGGGCATCGCAACTCCATTTCCTTTACCAACCCCTTCGTCAGACGTCGAGGGAAATTCCAGAACTCTCCTAGCCTGATGCTCAAATCTTCTTCCCATAGTGGCCACACCAATTCTTTTCTTTTTCTTCTTTTATGGTTCCTTCTCTTTCTCTAACAGTGCTTTAAGATCCTCTTGACCCATTGCTAAGATCATGAGGAGTTGTTGGAATTGCGAATTTTATGCTTGCAGATCTTTAACCGTCTGTTCTATATTCATCTCGCTGAAATAAACAGCAGAAAGATAAGGAAACCTGGTGTGAAGACTTGTTTATGCATATGATAAATGATATGTTATTCATGTAATGCATTCAAGGATTCAAAAATTCAGATTTGTTGCAAACAAAAAGAACACACGTCATATTAAGAAGAAATTTGTTAGTACATAAATGCCCCATGGGCAAAATATTACAAAATTCTTAATGTAAAAAGACGTTGCGCATCCTCTTTGGTGCGATGTAAGTGTTAAGAGTCTCTTCTTCGTGAAGTCGGCGGGTAAGTTCCAAAACCTTCTTCTCACTGGCATAGAAGCTGGCTTCAAAAGTGTTCCGCTATTCCTTGAGTTGTATCCAACTCCTTTGCAATTCTTCCAATGATGTTGGCATGTCTGTATGTAGGAGGGTGTATGGAACCTCTCCTTCCATAACAGGCTCTTTGATCACGGGGAGAATTTGAAGGTATGGCATCATAAGATTCTGGGCGCGGGTTCGTACCCACATGAGATAAGGCTCAAGGGGGATGGAATTTTTGTGCCCCAGTGTCTTACTATCCACTTTGTTGGGCATCCTCCAAGCTCGGATAAACCTTTGTCGAGGTCCTTGAGTGTCGTTGTCAAAGTCAAAAACCAAGTCAGGAATCATCATATAATGAGGGCCATCCCTCCGGGCATATCCAAAATGCCTTAGAGCTAAACAGGGGTTATAGGTAATGCCTCCCCTAATGCCAAGTAGCGGGACATTAGGGAATTCCCCACAACGGTCAATGATGATGACATTTTCTCTGGACCGAGAACACCAATGAACATCAGAATGTGTAAGAGTCATCAACCGTTGCGACCACCTCAAACCTTGTTCATTCTTCAAGACTGTTTGGGGAAGGTGAGAAATAAACCACCTTGCTAGAAGAGGAGTACAACACATGAGAACACCTCTTTTCCTCATTGTTCGTGTGTGAAATGAGTGTAGGATGTCCCCAAGCAATGTAGGCACAGGATTCCGAGATATGAAAATCTTGACAGCATTCACATCTATAAGCTGATCAGGGTTTGGGAACAAGACTAACACATAGATGAGAAGTGCCACAATCTCCTCAAAAGCTTGTAGATCTAAGGAATTCCAGCAGTCTTGTGCCTTCTCAAACAGAAACTATTCCAAGAAACCCTTGACACCACTTATGGTTTCCCAATGACCTTTGATATCAGATGGTTGCAAGTGTAAGGCTTGAGAAACATCTTCAGGCTTTGGTTGTTTTTCCGTACCGTTGTAGGGTAGTTGATGAAGAATAGGAATCCTCAGGAGTTGAGAAAATTCCTCCAAAGTAGGTACTAGTTGGTAATCAGGAAATGTGAAACAGTGGTGTAGGGGGTCAAAGAACTGGAAGAGGAGTTTCACCATGTCTTCTTCAATGTTGGAGTTGACCAAGTTGAGGAGTCTACCATGTCTTTCACTGAAGAGAGAATTCTCTGGAATCTTGGAAGCAAGCTCCTTGAGTTGAGGAGGGATTCTCACAAGGTTGACTTGAATTGTTTTCCTGCGAAGAGATTCCATGACCTACAAAACAAGAACAAAGATGAAGATCCAAACCCTTGAAATGGTTAGTGGATGCATATGATGTTTTATGATGTTCATGATGTATGCACAAGCATATGTACAAACAAGTCACACAAGATCCTAGTTTCAGGCTTGCATGGGGTTTCATAGGTAAGTACCCTCTTGAAGTTAGTTGGCTCAACCTGTCCTATAAATAGTAACCGGGTTCTAAGGAGCTCAATATCATTGGATTATTTTGTGTTCATTGTTTCAGTTTAGCCACTTAACTGGCGACCAAAATATTCCAAGAAAACAACCCTCAATGAGTGTAGTATCGAGTATCTACCAACTTCATACTGCACCAAAGCCAGTCATCTCACTACCCCTAATAAGGCCAATATGGTCAAGTAAGGTTCTAAGAGTTTATTAGTGCTTCATGACATCACTCAGCGGCCCTGTATTCTCTTTGATTGACTCAAAGGCTACCGGTACCCACAAATATGTCGCACTAATATAGCTATTGCTTCAACCATGTCGGTATACCCCACACAGTTTCCACAACGTATTGCTATTTACCTATGAATGTTTTCCCAAAAATCCGGGTGGAGGATTTAAAACCCAAACAAGAGAACCAAATGTAAAGCAATCAAAGCAAACAAGATAAGCATGCAAAGGTGATCTAAACCCTAAGGTTACTCCACTTTTAGATAAATCCTCAGCAGAGTCGCCAGTTCTGTGATACGGTGGGAGAACTAACTTGGGATTTTGCGTTTTATGTTTGCAAATGTTTCGGTTTAGCAAGAGTCACCACCGACTTTTTATTTTATCCTAAGGAAAGGTCAAAAAGCACAGGAAAGACCTTTGAGATGTTTTCTTGGGTTTGGGGAGTAGATTATGAAAAGGGAAGGTGCAAGCACCCTTTTCATCCATGGTTATCCATGGGCTCTTAGTTACTTGTTTAGATCACTTGCTTTTGCTTTTCAATTGTTTGAAATGGTGCTTTGTGTGTGGTTTTGAAAGATGTTTTGAAAATAGGCCATCGTTGTGGCAACCTTTGTAATGATTCTTGTTTGAATGTATACAAAGATGTTTTTGTCTTTTGAAAAGATTTCAATGTTTGAAAGTTTGATTTGGGAAATGTTTTGAAATTGTGTTGTGAAGTGTGTTTTGAAAATAGCAAGCATATTTTTGCAAGCTTTGATGAAGTAACTAAGAGTTGTCTACCCTTTTTTACTCAAAGATCTTTCCTATATGTTTTTAACCCTTTTGACAGTGTTGTTTTGCCATTGCATTTGGTAAACAACCTTGTATTAGGATGTTAAACGGGACAGGCGCGGGTCATCGTATAGACCATGATAGCAATTGTGTCAAGTATTTTTGGAAATTTTTTGAGGGACTTGATCATTTTGTTTAGGAAACCAAGATAGCGTCATCGAGGGACTATGATCTTTTGTTTTGTTTTTGTTTAGCCAAAGTACCCAACATGCATAACATGGCCCATTTTAAGGCAACAAGTGGATTGTAATCCTAGGGGTGCAAGTGTGCATTTGTGTTTGATTTTCATGCATTTTTGTCTTTGATTAGGTCAAGCTACTTGTTGATTTTGGATTTTTGCATACAAACCCTAATCTCTAATCATGACATAATTGAAAGTATAAAGTGCGAGAATTAAAAGTCTAGCTATTACAATATGATTATGGGGATGGGGGTACAATTTTTGAATGGGGGTGTATTTGACAAGAAACATAAACCCTAATTTACTATTACATCCAAATTGAATAATGGCACAAATAATAAATGTACAATATTTAAATAAATAAAATAAATAAATATACCAAATAGTATGAATTATGCAAAAAGAGTTTTTTGTTTATTTATGTATGTAAAAATATTTAATGTAAAAATAAAGAAATAAATAAAAGATTAATTTTATTTGGTTAAGGGTAAAACCCTAATTTTCTTTAAGAAAATAAATACATTATATTATTTATATACAATAAAATATAATAATATATACAAAAATAAAATATATTTGGATAAAAAAGTATTTTTTTAGTATAAATAATAATAAAAATAAAAGTGTAATATTTTTATATTTTTTATTCTAAAGTATCTTAATAAAATAAAAGTATATATTTATATATGTATTAATTATATTAAATATGTATAATAAAAATAGAATATATACAAAAATAAAATATATTTAGAAAAAATATTTTAGTGTGAATAAAAATAAAGAACAAAAATAAAAGTATAATTTATATATATTTTTCAAGTTTTGAATAAATAAGATAAAAGTAAATAAATTGCTTATTATGTTAGAAAAATAAAAATAAAATGCAAAATAAATGTGAAAAAATTATAAAAATATTTTTTGAGTATTTTTTGTATTTGGGAATAATAAAATATAATCAGAAATGAAAAGAAAAATGCAAAAATATAAAATATCAAGAAATTGGGCCAGGGGGTGCAAAAAGTAAAAGGGGGGTGTCAATAGTGAGCCAGGCCAAGCCCAACCCACCACTTCATCTTCAACCTCTATCCTTCACAAAAACGCGCGCGCCTGTTACCAAACCTGGACATCCTGTATACGAGCTCTATTGCAAAAACACATAACATCAAAGTTGTAGAGCATTTCAAGACGAATCTAACCATATAAAAAACTAATCCTAACTCTCAAAGACTAGAGAGAATTTCTCTGGCCCTAAAATCTAACCTAATTTTTTCAGTATGTTCATGGATGAAATTCTCTTAGCATGCTTAATATAAATGAAAATTGAGCATATGTACAACTTCATGGCAATGAATACTACATTTCTTATTCACAAACCTAAGGCTAAATGTTCCTAAATAGAGAGATAGGAAGTTGGCAAAAACCTGTTTCAACTGACTTCGTGTATGGCAATGTGGAGCTTTTCAACAAGGCCTGAGATGTCTGGGAGCTTGCTTGAACTTCACTTGACCTTCTCCAATACCCTGCTTGTCTTGAATATGCTTGAATCAACCTATAGAACTCAACCTGCACAAGCTCAAAATGAAAATGGAAAACCCTATAAATGGAGTTACATTTTGTGTTTGAGGTTTGGGATAGCTTGGATGAGTTGAATGGAAGGTGTTTGAACCAACTTGGGGCAAAACGCACGAGCCAAATGTGCTATGGAAGTCAAGTTGCAGGTTTTGCCCTGTTTTGCCAATGGAAGGTGATTTCAGGCTCAGGGATGTTTGAGGGCTTAAGAGGTCGTGTTTTTGGCTCAGAGAGGTGTGAGAAAGAAGGTTCAAATGTTTGCACAAGCTTGTTTTGGCTGATCTTCTCGTTTTTATGTGTTTTGCACATTTCTTGTATATGAAGCAAAAGTGGGAAGTGATTTGTAACAGGCCTGTACAGGCTATTCACCACCTTGCACACACTGCTCTTGGCCCCTCTAACTTGTAAATTTAATTAGCTGCAAAAGATCTGGACCAATGCTCAAAGATTGTGGTTTGACATAAAGCAAGATTATGGCAAAAATATCAATGTACCTTTTTCTACTTAGGGATTAATTTTGTGTACAATGCCCTAATGACCAAAACAATACCTTAGACCAATGGATTTGCATTAAATTATTGAGTTTGAAGTGGTTTAGAGGCCTGTAATCTAGTGCAAAGCATGCTGACTTGAAATTGCAACTTCTATGAACATGAATATGCCATGGATGAAAAGTGAGTTTTTGCCAACTTCAAGCCTTCGATTCTCTCTAACCACAAATGTGTTTGGAGAGTTCTTGGACATTTTGGAAAGATTGCAAAATGCTATACAATCCATATTTGAAATGCAACTTGAGATTCCAAGTGTAACTATGTGAAAAATGGCCATGAAGATAGGTCAAAATCCTGCCTAAACTAGGGCAAATTTTCACTAAGTTAAAAGTTTTAGGGACCCTTGTTCCAAAAATCATAACTTGAGATCCAAGCTTCTTTTGAGAAAACTTTGTGAATAAAAGTTGTAGAATTTGTGGAGGACTACAACTTTCATGTTGGAAGTTTTATTTAAATCCAATTTCATCATGGTGAAAATGTTGGACAAAGTTAGGAAAAATTAAGAAAATTTTATAACTTAGAAAAATTCTAAGTTATGAAATTTTTCAACTTTAAACCCTAATTTGCAAAAATGGGTTTCTTGATGAACAAGTTTCATGTTTTGACATATCTTGATGAAAAAAAGACCCTTGGCACTTGATTTTGATCAAAAAGTCAAAGTTTGACTTTTCAGTGTACAGTCAAATTTTGATCAGTTGACTGAAAAATTCATCTATCAATCTCATGCATTTGATATCTTTTGAACTTTTTGAATAGGTCAAGATGGTGCCATTGAGTCCTTGAGTCCATGGTTGAGCCCAATTTGCATTTGGCTAGGTCAAAAGTCAGAAATTGCCTTTGTACAATCAAAACCCTAAAAATGACCATTTTGCCCTTTTGGTGATCTGATCAAATTTCTTGTGGAGTTGTGGTCCAAACTTGATAAAATGGTTCATATGAGTTTATAATGTTGATGTGAATAAAAAATTATGAGGTTTGACTGTAAATTGGCCACAGTTGACTTTTTCTCCAATACAGCTGATTTCTAGGTCAACTGTCCAATTGACTGGGCAAAAATTTGATTCAAGGCTTGAAACTTTGTACGAACAAACTTATGAGTCCAACATGAAGTATGAAAGTCACTTTGAGCATTGGAGGTCCAAAAATCCTTGTGCAAACTCAAACCCTAATTTAGGTCATCAGTGCAAGGAGATGTCTTGGGCAGTGCAAAACCCTAATCCTGTCTGGAGTTCAAGGAGCTTTGTGAGGGGAAATCTTGATACAATAAGAGGGAAATTTTTGGGGTACAAAAGTGTGGGTTCAACACCCACCCCTGGCATTTTTCTTATTATGGTTTCTAACCTTGTTTTTCCTTGATTTTTCTTCCCCTACTCCTATTTTTTGTCTAACCTTGTTTTTAATTAACCATTAACAAAAACCTTTTTTTCTTTAACCCTAAAATTAATAGGGTTTAGGTTTTTAATTAACCATTTAATAATATAATTAATTAACCTTTCTTTTTAAAACTAATTAGACTTTTAGATTTTCTTTAATTAATTACTATCATAAACTATTTTCTTCACAAAATCACCAAACAAATATTTTCTATTTCATTTTCCTTTTTCTTATTTTTATTTAAATTTCATAGATCAATTGTATAGGTCGCGCATTTCCTATGTAATAGCTCAGATTTATATTTTTCGCCCTTTTTTTCTATTATGTAACTGCTCCGAGTATGTAATAGTTTAGGGTTTATTTTTCTGCGTCTTTCATTATTATGTAACTACCCCAAAGCCTTGTAATAGTTTTAGGTTTACATTCCGCATTTTACTTTCTGCTATTGTATTTTTTATGCAACTGTAGTAATTAGGGTTTGTATGGAAAGACTAAAATCAACCGATAGCAAAACCCTAATTTCAAGATAAATAACTGAATAAAACAGACTTTGCACACTTACACCTCAAGGATAACCTCCCTTCGTTTCCTTTCAAAACAATGGTCGTGTCCCTCGAAAGTAGGGATGATTTAGAAAAAGACCCTTGAATAAAAGACCGCAGTCCCTTGATGACCCTTCGATGTTGCCTATGAAAAATGATATAGTTCCTTACGAAATTGCTAAAGCATCCTTACAAGTTGCCTTCGATGACCGTACGAAGACCATTCGCTAGTCCCTTCACATCCAATAGATAAGGATACCTACCAACTAATGGTATGGATAACACTATCTCTAAAGGAGAAGGAAAATGAATAAGAACGACCTTGAGTGGGTAAGAAACTTTAATCGCTTGCTCATAAACTTTTCTAAAAAACCAAACATTTCTCACATCACATTTTTCAAACAAAATATTTTCAAACACTTTGTATACATTCTTGAGGACCGATACAAGAGTTATTACAAAGTCTGCCTTGCATCGGCATTTCAAAAATATTTTCAAAAACACACACAAAAAAGAAAGATTTTCAAAAGTGAGCTAAGCGATTAAGAGCCCGTAGATAACTACGGATGAAAAGGGTGCTAACACCTTCCCTTTTCATAACTTACCCCCTGAACTCAAAATCTGTTAAGGTCTTTCCTGTTCTTTTCACCTCTTTTCTTATTGGATAAAAGAAAAGTCGGTGGAGACTCTTGCTATCCATAACCATTTGCGATAAAATGCAAAACAAGTTAGTTCTCCCACCGTATTACAATGTGGTTCAGATACAGAAGGCTAATAACATGTGGCATATGTGTGTGGATTTCACCGATCTGAATGTCGCCTATCCTAAAGCATTGTGAAACATTTTGAACCAGTATGATGCGTTTACATTGTAGTTGTTCATGGAAACGTTTCCTAACCATTGTATTCAATCATGAATATTTTCCAAACATTGCTACTAATTCAAGAGGAATCTTGTGACGTATTTAAAACAATAATTTTTATGTTTTAAAAAACCTCTTTTGATCATAATTTTCAAACAAATCATATATTTTCAAGTGTTCATACACAATGTCTTAGAAACTTTTAATACATAACTTTCATACATTTGGGAAAATTTTATTTAATCATTGAGCAATTAAGGTCTATATATTATTAAATTGTTTATTAAAAATAGAAGATTAAATTTCAGAATATTGGAAAGCATTCTAAATTGTCTGTACTAAATATATCATTTTGTTATATAATTTACTAATCAAGTGTGTGGTGGAATAGTTTGTAAATATCTAACATAGTGTGAGTGTGAAATTTTACTCGAAGCTGCTCTTGAACCAAAATGGAGTTTTGACTTGGCTATGCTTCGAACATAGTTGAGCTTTTACACGGGTTGAGCTCACAAACTGAACTCGCAACTTAAAACTAAATCACCAAACAAAGTTTTAATGGGTTTAATGGGTTCAAAATTAAAAAGAGGGGTGAGAATGAAGATCTATGTGCTTGCAGGTATGAAGTTGATCCTGCTAACAACTTTTCTAGTGTTTTGATGACAACAACACTAATGATTGTTGAAGTCAGTGGTGATATCGTTCCAACTCTTTGATAATGGTGACTGACTTAAAGATATATCGAGCAGTATCAAGTATGAATATTTAAGGCTCCAATAAAGTGCTTATATGAATGATACATCTAGAAAAGAAACTTGAAAGCTTTAGTGTTGTTAAAGAAAGGAAATATGAAAGCTCTTCTGATCGTGCCTCTATTTACCTAACAAAAAACCCACACACACTTAAATATTTTTTAAATCCTCTATTTACCTAACAAAACATCTAAAAATATAGTATAGGTCCAACCCTTTAATTAGAGGAGCCCTTTAATTAGAGGACTGACAGCTTAATTTAGAGAAATTTTTTAATTGTCTAATCGATTAGATTTATAGTCTAATTGATTACATGAAACTAAATCAATTATATAATTGATTATGATAATCTCTTAATGACTGATAATGACTCTCTATCAAAATCTTTCAATTTAGGCAGCAATAATCGATTATTGCAAGTAACTAATAATCCATTAGGTCATTTATTTGACCCATGAGTTGTTTCCATTTTGAGCCAAAATATTTTCTATATAAATGAGGCTTCTCCTCATTTCATTTCACACTAGAATTTGAAATTTCTGTAATTCTTTTCAACTTCTCTCTCTCTCTATATATATATATATATATATCTATCTCTCTCTAAATATTTATCTGTGGGATTTTGGATCGAACTCTAGTTGGTCGAAGTACATGCTGTAGTCGAAGAAGGGTCCAGCATGTATTTGTCGAAGGATTCTTGTCGAATTAGGTTTTAATGTTTAAACCCTAATTTGTTAAGTTAGCTTGTATAATGGGCCTTGTGGAAAAAGCCCATTAGTTAGTATGTTAGGTTTTATTATAAATAGCATACTAGTCTCTCATCATTGCATCACAGCAAATCCTAATTAGGGTGAGAGGGTTATTTGTTATCCTTGTAAACTTGTAATCTTGTTTTCAAAGAGAAAGTAAAGAATAGCAGTTATAACCAATTCTTGTGTTCTTCTTCTTCCTTGTTCTTTATTCTTCCCAAATACTATACTTTGTTATTGGCATTGAATTCACAACAAATTGGTGCGGTGAGCGTGGAGAAGATGCCTTCAACAAAGTATGAGATTGAAAAGTTCACCGGAGTGAATGATTTCGGTCTGTGGCGCTTGAAGATGAAAGCCCTACTGGTTCAGCAGGGTTGTTTGGAAGCGTTGAAGGGAGCGACGGCGATGGACGCTGCGCTAACAGAAAGAGAGAAGACGGCCATGATCGAGAAAGCACACAGCGCAATTCTGTTGAGCCTTGGTGACAAGGTTCTTCGACAGGTATCAAAGGAGACGACGGCATCAGGGTTATGGGTGAAACTTGAAATTTTGTATATGACCAAATCTCTGGTAAATCGACTCTACCTGAAGCAAGCTTTGTACTCATTCAAGATGATTGAAGACAAAGTGTTGGCTGAGCAGTTGGATATGTTCAACAAGCTGATTCTTGATCTTGAAAATATTGATGTAAAGATTGATGATGAAGATCAAGCGTTGTTATTGTTGTGCGCTTTGCCCAGATCACATGCTCACTTCAAAGAAACCCTCTTGTATGGAAGAGAGTCCCTGACCTTTGAAGAAGTTCAATCAGCCTTGTACTCTAAGGACTTGAACGAACGTAAGGAGCATAAACCTTCGACGGTTGGTGAAGGTTTGGCTGTTAAAGGAAAATTCGACAAGAGGAAAGAAAAGAAAAATCAGTCGAAGTCTTATAGTGGTGACACATCTGGTATTAGATGCTATCACTGTAAGAAAGTAGGTCACACAAGAAAGGTGTGCCCTGAACGCCTGAAAGATCATGGAGGTAAGGATAATGGCAATGCAGCTATTGTCCAAGATGATTTCGAATCATCTGATGTTCTTGTGGTTTCAAGCAACAACTCGTCGAAGGAGTGGATTATGGATTCTGGATGCACTTGGCACATGACTCCAAACAAAGACTTGTTCGAGGAATTATGTGATCAAGATGGTGGATCGGTATTGCTGGGAAACAACAAAGCTTGCAAGATTGCAGGCGTTGGATCTGTGAGATTCAAGCTCCATGATGAGTCAATAAGACTGTTGACTGAAGTCAGGTATGTACCTGATTTGAAGAGAAATTTGATTTCTCTTGGTGAATTCGACAAGAAAGGATATGTTTTTCAAGGAGAGAAAAGTATCCTGAGAGTCATGAAAGGGTCGAAGGAAGTCTTGAGAGGCGTGAAGAAACAAGGCTTGTATACCCTTGAGGCTGAAGTTGTAAGTGGTTCGACAAATGTTGCATCCACGAAACCTTTGTCGAAGACAGAAATTTGGCACATGAGATTGGGCCATGTCAGTGAAAGGGGTCTGGTCGAATTAGGGAAACAAAATCTGCTTGGTGGAGATAAAGTCGAAAAGCTGAAGTTTTGTGAACCCTGTGTACTTGGAAAGTCCTGTAGAATGAAGTTCAACAAAGGCAAACAAAGAACACATGGATCCCTTGATTACATCCATGCTGATCTTTGGGGGCCTGCAAGGTGTCCATCACATTCAGGAGCAAAGTATTTTCTATCCATAGTAGATGACTATTCCAGAAAGTTATGGGTATTCATCCAGAAGACTAAGGATGAAACTTTTGAGAATTTCAAAAGTTGGAAGACTCTTGTCGAAAATCAAACTGGCAGAAAGGTAAAGAGGTTGAGAACCGACAATGGCCTTGAGTTTTGCAATGAGGCGTTCGACAGTTTTTGTGTTGCCTCTGGTATTGCAAGGCACAGAACTACCGCAGGTACTCCTCAACAAAATGGTTTGGCTGAAAGGTTTAATCGAACTATTTTGGAGAGAGTTAGATGCATGTTGACTAGTGCGGGATTAAAGAAGGTGTTTTGGGCTGAGGCTGTTTCGACAGCAGCATATCTGATAAACAGATGTCCTTCGACAGCGTTAGATATGAAGACACCTGAAGAAGTTTGGTCGGGACATCCACCAGATCTCGACAAACTAAGAGTATTTGGCTGTGTAGCCTATGCTCACATTAGGCAAGACAAGGTCGAACCTAGAGCTCTGAAATGCATGTTTATGGGATACCCTGAAGGAGTAAAAGCTTATAGGCTATGGTGCCTAGAACCAGGTCATAGGAGGTGTATCACCAGTCGAGATGTAGTTTTCAATGAAACGGAAATGGCTTTCAAGAAAACTGATGATGTTGACGAAGAGCTGGAACAGGTAGAGATTCCTGTTGAGGTGGAGCATGTTGATGCTGAAATGCGTATCCCAGATGAAGTCGAAGAAGAAACAGAAGATTCTGATGATGTTGAGGAAACTGTTGATGACTACCTATTGTCGAGAGATAGGCAACGAAGAGTCATAAAACCACCTCAGAGACTTGGATATGCAGATCTTGTAGCTTATGCCTTAATCTCTGCAAGTGAAGTTCTAGACGAAGAACCTAGAGATTATAAGGAAGTTATGAGGAGTCGAATGAAGACTGAATGGCTAAAGGCCATGCATGATGAGATGAAATCTCTTCATGATAATCACACTTGGGAACTAATCAAGAAACCTGTTGGGGCAAGGTTAGTCAGCTGTAAGTGGATTTTCAAAGTTAAGGAAGGAATTGAAGGAGTAATGTCGAAGAGGTACAAGGCAAGATTAGTCGCAAGGGGTTTCACTCAGAAAGAAGGTGTCGACTTCAATGATGTATTTTCCCCTGTTGTGAAGCACAGATCCATCCGAATGTTGCTTGCCATGGTGGCTCAGTTCGACCTTGAACTGGAACAAATGGATGTGAAGACTGCGTTCTTGTATGGTGACTTAGATGAAACAATCCTGATGAGGCAACCTGAAGGGTATGTCGAAAAGGGGAAAGAAGATTATGTGTGCAAACTGAAGAAATCTTTATATGGACTTAAACAATCTCCTCGACAGTGGAATAAGAGATTCGACAAGTTCATGGAACACATAGGTTTCATTAGAAGTCAGTTCGACCATTGTGTTTACTCCAGATTTCGACCTGAAAATTCATTTGTTATTTTGTTGCTTTATGTTGATGATATTCTGATAGCAAGCAACAATGTCGAAGATGTAATGAGGGTGAAGGCTGAACTCAATAAGGAGTTCGACATGAAGGATCTGGGAGCTGCATCTAGGATTCTTGGAATTGACATTCGAAGAGATAGAAAGCAGTCGAAATTATGCTTATCTCAAGAGGCATACCTACGAAAGATTCTTGACAAGTTTGGTATGTCGAACTCGAAGCCTGTTGTGACTCCAACAAACCCTCAATTCAAGCTGAGTATTGATCAATGTCCCAGTACTGATGTCGAAAGAACCTATATGAATAGCATCCCATATGCTAATATAGTTGGTTCTTTGATGTATGCTATGGTCTGTACTAGACCCGATATAGCATATGCAGTAAGTCTTGTAAGCAGGTACATGGCGAATCCTGGAAAGGCTCACTGGCAAGCGTTAAAGTGGATTTTAAGGTACATAAATGGGTCTCTGAACAGAGTCTTAATTTATGGTGGAGCCTTGGGTGAAGATAGTAAAGCAGCAGTCGAAGGCTATGTTGACTCCGATTATGCAGGTTGTATGGATTCCAGAAAATCTATTTCTGGATATGTTTTCACTATGTTTGGTACAGCAATTAGTTGGAAAGCAACTCTTCAGAAGGTTGTTGCCTTATCAACTACTGAAGCAGAATATATTGCCCTAACTGAAGCTGTGAAAGAAGCATTGTGGCTTGAAGGCTTTGCAAAGGAGCTGAAACTTCAAGGTCAAGGTATCACTGTTAAATGTGATAGTCAAAGTGCAATACACCTGTCGAAGAACTCAGCCTATCATGAGCGAACCAAGCACATAGATGTGAGGCTGCATTTCGTCAGAGGGGTAATCGAGCGTGGAGAAGTCCAAGTGCTGAAGGTCTCGACAGATCACAATGCTGCTGATATGATCACCAAAACATTGCCAAGTTGCAAGTTTTTCCACTGTATGCAGTTGATAAAGCTGCATGAAGAAAGCTAGTTAGTGTCTCTTGATGCTGTAGAGTTAGGTCCAAGGTGGAGATTATCGAACTCTAGTTGGTCGAAGTACATGCTGTAGTCGAAGAAGGGTCCAGCATGTATTTGTCGAAGGATTCTTGTCGAATTAGGTTTTAATGTTTAAACCCTAATTTGTTAAGTTAGCTTGTATAATGGGCCTTGTGGAAAAAGCCCATTAGTTAGTATGTTAGGTTTTATTATAAATAGCATACTAGTCTCTCATCATTGCATCACAGCAAATCCTAATTAGGGTGAGAGGGTTATTTGTTATCCTTGTAAACTTGTAATCTTGTTTTCAAAGAGAAAGTAAAGAATAGCAGTTATAACCAATTCTTGTGTTCTTCTTCTTCCTTGTTCTTTATTCTTCCCAAATACTATACTTTGTTATTGGCATTGAATTCACAACATTATCTTTTTCACAAGAATTACTTTAGTGCCTTGTGAGTGAAAACTGTCTGTGAGAAAAAAGTTGTACTCATCTCGTGTCACTATTGTTATTTTCAAGAGTGTCATACTCTTGAAAAATTGAGTTTGTTTCTTGAGATCGACCATTTCCAAAATCTCAGTTTGGTTATATAAATCAACCTTAAAAAGTTCAATTTGGTTTTTCATATCAACCAGTAAAATCTCTAATTGGTTCGTGAGCTCAGCCTGGAAAAAAACTGTCTATTAGTTGGGTGATAAGGTGGTGTAAAATCTCTCTATTCGCTTATATCAAAAGTTCGTGGGCATAACCCGTAAAATCTCAATATTATAGTCAAATCTCAAGAAAATCTCTTGGGGACGGGACTAGGACAACGTTCGGCGAAACTTGATAAATCTCTAATTTCATCTTTCTTTCTCTTATCACTTTAGTTTCTATTGCTTATTTACTACTTTACATTTTTCTTTCTGCT
This sequence comes from Vicia faba, assembly GCA_948472305.1. NCBI lineage: Eukaryota > Viridiplantae > Streptophyta > Magnoliopsida > Fabales > Fabaceae > Vicia > Vicia faba. The sequence goes on along the minus strand of OX451741.1, from coordinate 1,515,757,111 downwards.
GCATTTCTCTTTGATCATGATATACTAACACATTTTGTTATTTAAGTAATAAATTATTTAAATTAATCACAAATTTTGAATACCATAATTTATTTTCTATTGTGTTTGAAGTCACTTGATCAACGTTTAACATAGTCTTTTCTAGCGTAAACCTACTTCATAGAATCTTAGCCTAAACTTTTTTCAACCTTTATTAAAATCTTAAGGCATGTTTCTATTCTTCTTACAAGTATTGAAGTTGTAGGAAATGCAATTGCATTGATCTCATAATAAGAGACTTTCATACTCCGGCTCTACAAATAATACAAAACCTATTCATTCCACCAAGATCTTGTCTCAATTTCTTAGTAAGGTCCATATCTACCAGCATCCTAACAAAATCCCCATAAGCACGGACATGCATGGGTTTATAAGTTGTATCATTCATTAACTATGGTAAGCAGAACTTTTAGCCTCCAATGCATATGGAATAGACCAAATATTGTGATCAAAACCTAAACAAGTACATTATCAAACATTAACTAAAATCTCACCTCTAAAGGTGAAACCAACTAAATAATCAACCATACACATAGATTGTGTAGAAATTACATGAGCATCAAGACAGCTCCTATAGATATTTTTGGTAATAGTAGGCCACATAATAGATTTACAGCAAGTTGATATGTTTGCCAGTGCCAATTGTCACTTGTCTTTGTTGATGTTTTTGTCAAGTTGTCAACCATTTAAGCAACCAAAGCACTAGTTCAATTTGATAAGAAACAAGCACAAAATCCACCAAATCAAACATCCAGCCTCTTTAACAACTAATACTATCTCCTAATTTCTTAATGATCCACCAATCATTTACTTGTACTATAAAAAATATTCTTCATTTGTTAATTAGTGAATTTTTGTTTTAATCACCTACTCTTCAAAGCAATTCAAAAATAAATCCTACTGAAATCACATTATTTTATTATAATATCAATAAATTATAACCTTAATTGGACATATCACTTTTTTCTTAAATAACAACTAGTAGACCCTTACTAAATAAATGTATAATATTCCTTCATGGGAATATATTGCAAGGTAACATCAGATAGTGACTATATATCCTTTTTCCAAAATAAAGTGCATGTATAAATATTAAAAGATATTGGCTTGAAGAACTTTATTAATGATATACAATGTGATAAATGACTTGGTACCATATCTAATGATTAATTTGGTGTTGTCGTTAAGTGTGGTTATCTGTATCTGGTTCCATTCTCACCATATCTTCCCCATGTGCACCCTAATTAAATACTCACTCAAACTTTTAACCAAATTGCAAATGTTTCTTTTTCCTCACATCAAGTCAAAATAGACCAAATTTGCCAGACTGTCCTTTAGTTTTCCTTCACATTTGTGGCTTTACAACTAACCTAATCTTTGAATTAAAAACAAAAACTATTTTTAAAGCGACACTTTTTTAGTGTTATAGTAGACAAACATTTTATATACAAACTTAAAAAGTCTTGAACACAAACCTACCTACTAGTAGTATCTCTTAATTTTTAATATGTGTAATTCGGTATTCACAATTCAGTATTCGTCCTTATAATTGATTAATTTGAAGTATCGATCTCATTGTTTATTACTGGTAGTTCAATTGAAGATAGAGTAAAACCATGTATAAACCGTTTCAACATAGAAGTTGTTATCATTTGGCAAAATTTGAACTTGAGATCATGAAATGGCAACTATTAAGAGTCCGACATCTTATGATATATGGTTTGAACATATATTTATAAGTGAGGGCAGCAACACTGTATCATTCAGAGACCAATGGACAAGTTGAAGTGTCAAATAGAGAAATAAAACAATTTCTAGATAAAACTTTCACCATATCTAAAAAGGATTGGTCATCCAGACTAATAAGAATCTTTACCTTACAAGTCAGTTTTATAAGAATTTGTTATATCTAAATCATATTTGTTAACAGAATATCATAGTCTCGTTTAAGATCCGATGTATCACAGATGTCCAATTCTAGACATGAAGAAGCATGTTAAGAGTCTCACTATAATGTTAATTTTTTCTTATAAGTGAGGTAATTGTCATCCTACCAGCTGATTTCGTAAGAAAGAGTTAGGCCTAAATCACATTTGTTATTATATTATTAAGAAATAAAACTAAGCTGCTGCCAGTTGGGAAACTTTGTTATGAAGATATCATTTTGAGTAAGACAAACTTGATGATTAATATTAAAAGATAGCCAACAGATTACACATAAATAAGAAGTTCTGACAACCTCCAACTCAACTCAATCTCCACTCCAACCATCCAACATTTCTAGGTTGCTTCTAAGAAATGGGTAATGTTGCTTCTTGTACTCCAACCAAAGGTGTGTTCAAGGTGTTACTCTTAGATGGAAGAATAGAAGCATACACAAAAGCAATAAAAGCTGCAGAGTTAATGGTAGAATATCCCGGACAGTTTGTTTGTGACTCAAGCTACCTCAAAGTAGGACATCGAATTCAAGGACTATTAGCCGACGAAGAACTCGAAAGGCGCAAGTTTTACTTTCTTCTACCAATGGAGCTGCTATACTCAGTTCTAACTCATGAAGAAATGAGTTCTCTTAACTATAAAGCGTCGAGGGCGACGAAGCATGCGAGTTTGAACAACTTGGGAAAGATATTTCCTGTTTTTAGTGAGTTTTGCATGTTTCCTAATTCAGAGGCAAAGAGAGTAGTATTTGAAGATGATAAGTATGAGGTGGTAATGGAGACAGAGCATGTTCAAAGGTACTGCAAGCAGAGATCTTGGAAACCAGCTCTAGACACAATTGATGAAACTCCATGAAGGCCTTAAATGAAACTCTCTTTTCCCTTCAATTTGGTTTATTTGTATTTGGTAGAAATTCTTGTATTTTTTTTTGTAAGATTAAGTTAGAGTTAGTATTATATGATTTTATTTTTGTATTTAAGGCCACTTGTGTAACCAAAATAGTAATTAAATGAAATCCTTGTAATGTAAATCATCCATGCTGATTTTTTGTTGTATAAGCAATCTTTTGTTCTGTTTTAGCATTCTCAGATAGTTCCATACATTTTCGTATAAACTCAAATCTATAAAAAAAAATACACTACTTAATATTTATAGTGTGTTTCCTATATAAAATAATGTGCATTTTAAGAGTTGAGCAATATCCTCAAATATTGAAAGTATAAGACCCAGTCTGGGCTACATCAAAATTCTATTAAGAGACTTTCTTATTACACTCTATATAGTTTAAAATAATTCTATAAAATTCTATTAAGAGACTTTCTTATTACACTCTATATAGTTTAAAATAATTTTATGAAAATTTGAAATTGTCCCTCTATTTTCAATAGTATATTTTCGGACGCACCCTTTGCATCACATAAATGCGTGATTTTCGGAAGTATAATATTAGGGAAGTTTCCGGAAATATGTCTCTGGAATAAAGGAAAAAAAGGTAGTTTCAGAGTTACATTTCTAGAATATTCTGTGTCACAAGATAGGGTTTGTGTGATTTATATTAGCATCCCACTACTATAAATAAGTTCACTTGTCATATTGTTTCATACTAAAATACAAAAAATCAGAATGAACATCATTTAGCATGTTGGAAATATTCACTTTACAGACACCCCTCTAAAAGATCTGCAATACACATTGCAAAATCTTCTACCATATGACGACAATCGCAAAATTTTGAAGATTGAGTACCGCTCGCCATCCGTTGAAAAAGAAGGGAAGTTTGAGTTCAACAACCATGAACTAAAGACGGCCGCAAATTTACGGGCTATGTGGAGAACCTTCTTGCGTTTAGATAAAAAAATTTGATCGAGCTAGATGCGACTTGAAAATTCTGGCTACAGATACTCAATGTCACGTCCAATGTTATGACACCGTATCTGACTTACTATATGACAGCAAATACAAAAGCAGTAAATAACACAGTCAATTGTTTACCCAGTTCAGTGTGCAACAACACCTACTCTGGGGGCTACCAAGCCAGGGAGAGAATCCACTATAAGAGATGTTAATTCAGGAATAAACCAACCAGTTTATCTCCTTCACTTAAGACCTACCCAATGCAATTCTAATCTAAGTACAACTTAAACCTGAGTTCCTACTCACTCCCCCTCAATCACAGCAGTGATACATAAACAAATTTGACTTGAGAATTGTTGAAGACACTCTTCAAAACACACACTTGATTAAGCTTCACAGCTTTTTAATCAAGTAACACAATCACTCGTGCTTCACAGCTTTGAGTAATGTACACAACTATCTTGACTCTGCTTCACAGCTTTAGTCAAGTAACATTCAAACACTCTTGCTTCAAAGCTTTGAGTGCTACACAACCCTTACAATTGAAACCTATTCCAAGACACTTATCACAATGATAATTGCTTGGAGTACAATAAACAAATCTATACAGATTACAAACTCGATCTTCTAATCAATCAGCAGGGATGACTTCAAAAACCGCAGCTCTGTTGAATATATAGCAGCTGCAACTTCAGTTAGGGTTTCCAAAAACCTAGGGTTGATTCCTTTTGACCTAATGACCAGGTCACAGTACTTTGTTGATCAGGTTAGGATTGAGCGAGGTTACTCCTCAGAAAACGCAGGATTCTGTTTAAGAAGGACTGAGTTATTTCCTGAAAAAACTCAGACTTATCCAATCCTGTAATCCTGCTAGTTCAGAACAGGATGTCATAACATCTGTTATGACATCTGAGAAAACCTGTCTACTGATTAGCTAAATGTGATCATTTTGCAAACATGCTCAGATACACACTTATAAACATCAGTATTTGAGTTACAATATTTTTCTGCATATGTACCTAAAGAGTTAGTACAACCTGAACTAGAATGTTATGACATCAGTCATGACATTCACACATACACTTGGAATTTACCAAAAATGCAAGCCAATACCTAAACACCTACAAACTCCCCCTTTGGCAGATTTTTGGCTAAAGTCCCTAAACAATCAGAGATAGATAGATAGCAGCAGAAATAAATGACGACAGCAGAAAAATATAGTGTTAAGTACTAATTAAGCAGTACCAAATATTCTCCCCCACTTTAGCCACAAATGGGCCAAAGATTACATGTTTATAAAGTAATACAGTTATCCAAGACAAAATAATGAGATCAGCAGCAGACAACAGCAGAACATACTTCCAAACTCCACCAGCAACACCATCAAGCAGCAATCATCCTTCAAGTACTGTCATCAGACTCAGAGGAGCCACTTTCTTCATCTTCTTCCCTCATGCTTGCTTCAGCTTCTTCCTTTTCTAGCTTGGCAATTAGTGCTTCTAGAGTCCTTTTTCTAGCATCCAGATCTTTGCAAGTTTCTTTTAAGACAGCTATGACATCTGATGTTTTGGACTGGCTCTTTGCAGACGATGTCTCAGCTGATGTTATGACAATGTCTGGAGCATGGGATCCCTGAAACAGTTTGTAGTGCAGGCCAAGAGCAGGGGCTCTTTTGCAGACTGTATCTCTTGCTACAAGTATGTCAGGATATTGTGCAAGGATGATTCCACAAATGAGGGAGGGAAAGGCAATTGGTCCTTTGACAGCATAACTGCCAGCATGCTTCAAGGTTTGTTCAAAAATGTACCTTCCATAGTCAAAGGCAGTCTTGGTTCCTACAGCATAGATGAATCTCCCCAATCCTGTGGAGATGGTTGATTTGTGATTTGTAGGCACCCAATTTGCTGCACCTATTTTATGCAAGATGGCAAATTTCATGCTGAGTTTACTAGCATTCAACTTCCCTTTCAATGGCCAGCACTTTACTTGCTTGGCAGTGATGGTCAAGCATACTTCATTGTCAGTTGCCTCTAGGTCAGAACAGTCCTTATTTGTTCTTCCAAGAAACTTGTTGATTTCTGATGGAGAGAACTTGACCCTTCTTCCTCTAACAAACACACTCTCAAAGTCAGCTGACCTCCCATCAGCACAATCATTGGATAAGTTCACTACAAACTCTTTAACCAGATTTTCATAGCATTTGCCAAACTTTATCACAGTCTTTATTAGCCCAGCATTCCTGATCAGCTCCATGATGTCTTTGCACTCCAAAGCATCATTGTTGAGTTCTCTCTCCAAGGCTATTCTCTTCAAGCAAACATACTTCCACCTGTTTGCATTATCAGGATGATGAAAGGAGATGTTGTTAGTTGGCACTTCAGGTACTCTAGCAATCTTGCTGGAAGGGAGCTTCCTTCTGATGGGAGCATTGTCAATGTCAATCTCAAATTCTGATTCATCATCAGAGTCAGAAGTTTCAGGTTCTTTTCTTTTCTTGGAGATTGGTTGTCTAGCAGTCAGCACCTGTGCCTTCTTCCCTTTTGTCTGAATTTGTTCAGCCATCCCTTAGGTTTAACAGTCTCACTACTTTTTCTTTTCATCAATCTCCTAGCAATGCTAGGGTTCACATTAGCAATCAGTTCTTCATCCACATCAATGATAGGTGGATCAGCAGCCTTTTCAGAGGGATTCTGAATGTTGTCTTTTGGTGTCACAACATCCTCAGTGACATCTATATTTTCAGAACCTTCCACATTTGGACTTTCAGATTGATTCAAGGGAATAGAAATCCCCGGTACAGATAGCTTGGTGTACTTGAACTGTTCCTTCTTTATTAGGTATAGTAGATGAAGGAAGAGAAGAATTACCAGAGACTGCAGCTTGAGTTCTTCCTGCATGTCTGGTCCTGAGCTTCTTGATTTTGGCTGGGTTAGTTGCCATCTCCCTGAGAGGAGTGACCTCAAGTACTTCAGATTCTATGCATGTCGTGATTGCCCTAGAATCTTGATCAGATGACGATGATGATGAGTGAGACGAAGCCGCCATAGTGGAAGATGATGTCTGAGACATTGTGTTTAACGTTGAGTAGCAGTAGCAATTTGAGAAAGCTCTTTGATTGGGAGGAGAAAACAGATTGCAAGGATGAGAGAGATAGGGAGTACAAGGGAGTCTTTTCAACTTCTGAAGGCTTTTGAAGGAATTGTGAATGAATATGATCAACCCACTAAATATAGACTTAATAGAATTAATCCCTTCAACCCTTGTTTTCAGCAAAACTAATTGCTATAATTTCTCATGTTGGTGAATACCCAATCTGCCCTTCAAATTTTCAAGTTGATTTCCAACAAGCGCCTTGATAGAAGAATCAGTTAGCTGAAGCTCAGAGAACCTATGTTTCAGTTCAAATGATTTCTTCTCTCCAAAGTCAATAGGGTTTAAGGAAATGTTGAATGTTTTCAGATTATCACACCACAATGTCACAACATCTTGTGTAACATTGTCTTCAGAACAGAATTTATGAGACTTGTTCTTTGCCACATCACATATATTATCAGCCTGTAGTTTAGGAGTTCTTCTGACATCTTCCATAGGAATAGCTCTTTTCATTCCTTCAAGTTTATGCTGCCACTGTTTCATATCTTTTTCTTCTTTGATGATTTGACTCAAGGTGTGGATATCAGTGTTCTCAGGCTGCCACACATAACAGTTATTTTTGGATTTTATTCCTCTCATTACAATATCTAGTTTTTCATTAAACACTAGACATTCAGATCTTGAGAAGTTGACCATGAATCCTAGATCACATAATTGACTGATGCTGATGAGATTAGTAGTCAACCCTTTTACCAGCAGTACCTTATTCAGACTTGGAACTCCAGGGTAGTCCAAATTACCAACTCCTTTGATTTCTCCTTTAGCACCATCTCCAAAGGTCACAAAACTGGTGGTGTGAGGCATAACATTATTGAGGAGATTTTTGAATCCAGTCATGTGTCTGGAACATCCACTGTCAAAGTACCAATCTTCCTTTGCTGAGATCTTCAGGGAAGTGTGTGCTATCAGTGCAGTAGCCTTTTTCTTCCATTGAGGAGCGTGTGGTACCTTTTTAGACTTAGGTTTGACATCTGATTTCTGATTAGGATATCCATGTAGTCGGTAGCAGAAGGGCTTTATGTGACCATATTTCCCACAATGATGACATCTCCATCTTTGGTACCTCTTCTTCATGTGTCTCTGTCCCTGATGTTGAGAGTAATGTTGAGACATCTGTTTTGACATTTGCTTCCTGGTAACAAATTTCTTTGTTTCCACAAATCCTAGGCCAGATTTATTTCCCATATTTTGTCCAGCCTGAAGAATCTCTTCCAATTTGTCAGTTCCATTTGTCAACATCTTGACTGATTTGGTCATTTGATTCAGTTGTGAGTTCAGCAGTTGAACTTCTCCTTCTAAATGACTTATAGTTTCAAGATTTGCTCTCTTTTCAGCCTCCAGCTTTATAATGAGTTTTGATTGTTTCTCATTTTGTACACAGACTTCACCACTTCTGATACACAATTTCTTGTAGGTATCAGCCAGTTCTTCAAATGTTACTTCTTCATCACTGGTGTCACTTTCAGAAGTACAAACACTAGTTAGGGCAGTAACTAGTTTGGCAGATTCTTCTTCAGAATTGCTTTCTGAATCATAGTCAGACCAAGTAACAGTCATTCCTTTCTTTTGCTTTTTAAGAAAGGTAGGACATTCAGCTCGAATATGTCCATATCCTTCACATCCATGGCATTGAATTCCTCTGCCTTGGTTTTCCTTATCTTCTGATCTTGGTCTTCTGCTGGAACTGTCAATGTCAGAAGGAATGTTATGAACATTTGACCTTGACTTTGGGTCCATTCTTTTGATGAGCCTGTTGAACTGTCTTCCAAGCATGGCAATGGCTTCAGATATGTTTTCTTCTTCATCCTCCTTGTGTTCAACATCAGTGTTGGTTACAAGTGCTATGCTTTTGTTCTTCTTGTCACCATTATCAGTGATCCCCATCTCAAAAGTCTGAAGAGACCCAATAAGTTCATCCACTTTTAACTTGCTAATGTCCTGGGCTTCCTCTATGGCAGTTACCTTCATTGCAAATCTTTTAGGCAAGGATCTGAGAATCTTCCTCACCAGTTTTTCTTCTGACATTTTTTCTCCCAGTGCTCCTGAGGTGTTGGCAATCTCCAAGATGTTCATGTGAAATTCATGGATGGTTTCATCTTCCATCATTTTTAGATTCTCAAACTTAGTGGTCAACATCTGAAGCCTTGACATCTTTACTTTGGAAGTGCCCTCATGAGTAGTTTTGAGGGTGTCCCAAACTTCCTTGGCCAGTTCATATTGATGTACTAATCTGAAGATGTTTCTATCAATTCCATTGAACAAGGCATTTAAGGCTTTTGAATTTCCCAGAGCTAACTCATCTTCTTCTTTACTCCAATCTTCCTCAGGCTTCAGACTGATTGTCCCATCTCTTTCAGTTATGGTGGGATGAATCCATCCTTTGTCAGCAGCTCTCCAAGCCTTTTTGTCCAGAGATTTTAGGAAGGCAATCATACGAGGTTTCCAGTAGTCATAATTAGTTCCATCCAGAATGGGTGGTCTGTTTCCAAAAACTCCTTCTTTGTCCATAGTGCCAGAAAGTGATATCCCTAGATCTCACCCAGTAATACAGGCAGGGTGCCTGCTCTGATGCCAATTGAAAATTCTGGCTACAGATACTCAATGTCACGTCCAATGTTATGACACCGTATCTGACTTACTATATGACAGCAAATACAAAAGCAGTAAATAACACAGTCAATTGTTTACCCAGTTCAGTGTGCAACAACACCTACTCTGGGGGCTACCAAGCCAGGGAGAGAATCCACTATAAGAGATGTTAATTCAGGAATAAACCAACCAGTTTATCTCCTTCACTTAAGACCTACCCAATGCAATTCTAATCTAAGTACAACTTAAAGCTGAGTTCCTACTCACTCCCCCTCAATCACAGCAGTGATACATAAACAAATTTGACTTGAGAATTGTTGAAGACACTCTTCAAAACACACACTTGATTAAGCTTCACAGCTTTTTAATCAAGTAACACAATCACTCGTGCTTCACAGCTTTGAGTAATGTACACAACTATCTTGACTCTGCTTCACAGCTTTAGTCAAGTAACATTCAAACACTCTTGCTTCAAAGCTTTGAGTGCTACACAACCCTTACAATTGAAACCTATTCCAAGACACTTATCACAATGATAATTGCTTGGAGTACAATAAACAAATCTATACAGATTACAAACTCGATCTTCTAATCAATCAGCAGGGATGACTTCAAAAACCGCAGCTCTGTTGAATATATAGCAGCTGCAACTTCAGTTAGGGTTTCCAAAAACCTAGGGTTGATTCCTTTTGACCTAATGACCAGGTCACAGTACTTTGTTGATCAGGTTAGGATTGAGCGAGGTTACTCCTCAGAAAACGCAGGATTCTGTTTAAGAAGGACTGAGTTATTTCCTGAAAAAACTCAGACTTATCCAATCCTGTAATCCTGCTAGTTCAGAACAGGATGTCATAACATCTGTTATGACATCTGAGAAAACCTGTCTACTGATTAGCTAAATGTGATCATTTTGCAAACATGCTCAGATACACACTTATAAACATCAGTATTTGAGTTACAATATTTTTCTGCATATGTACCTAAAGAGTTAGTACAACCTGAACTAGAATGTTATGACATCAGTCATGACATTCACACATACACTTGGAATTTACCAAAAATGCAAGCCAATACCTAAACACCTACACGACTGTTTCAAGATCGGTCGATGATATTATCAAGATGTTACAACGTCCGCGTGGATATTGAAGTGTATTGTTTGATTTATGTTAATATCTCTTATGTATTTTTGATTTTATAATATCAAATATCAATGGTATTTTGATTTTGTCAAGTTGATATTTTTCAATTTTGTTTTTCTTCTTTCTGATACGCAACATTACGAAAATAGACATCCGACATTATTTCGGATGTACATCTCCTAAAATATTAGTGATTTCGTAAATGTTTGATGCATCCGGAGATACATCTTTAAAATCTAAAAACATTTTAATATTTTTATGCGGTACGCAAGAAAATAATAGAGTACATTAAAAAATTCTAATTTAATAACACTAATCTTGATTACTAAGATGTGATAAAAAAATCTTGATTACTAAGAGAAAATTTTCCGTTACAATGGGCTTAGAGTATTACTCCTCCTTTTGTACTACCAAAATAGAAAGTTTTATCCCATATTCTGATGGCATGTTTTGGTGAGGCTCGTGGTGTGTCTAGAAAAGCATTTTTGAAATTAGAAAGGCATTTCTGAATTTTTATATGATGTTTTTCCACCACTTAGGTGAGATTAACAATTCCTTACATTTATCTCCCTCATTTCTATGATTTTTAAAATATTCTCGTTTTATCATTTTCACATTTAAATATATTGTTACTCAATTTTTTCTATCCCATCTAATTTTTTTCGAAAATGGTGAATCTGCACCCCTACGCTATTGTACCAAAATACTTTTCTTAAAGAATTCTAGTATGTATTTTCCCTTCAACATATAATTTTGTAGTCTTATATTTTTACTAGGCTCCTAAATATGGGTAGCTTACGAGGAAGGCCATTTAGAGGGCGAGAGACAAGGCGCCCAGAAGCATCCAGCGAAGCCACTGTCCAACAAAAATGGGCTAATAGATTGCCTAGATGCGGCAATACAATCCGCCCAATTGGGTTTCCATTGTACTAATTTCTCAGTAGACGTGGGTGATGACAGGGGCCAACAATGACTAACTGAACATCCCGAAAATCCTATAATAGTCGAGACAATAAACCCGAAAGTGCCTGAATAACCTTAACCGAAAGCTGATTTGTCACACGTATGCCATGGTCTTGCAAAACCCCGACGTAACGATTCTGAGGTAGTCTTAGGACCGCATGAGGGTTATGAATTCCATGAAGGAACCATTATAGATCATGATTGTCGATATTTATGGCGATGGAAGATGTTATCTTAAGCATTTAACTGTGACAAACAAAGAGGTGATTCATTATGGCCCAAAGGTTGGAAGCATGGGCTTTATAAAGGGTGTCATAACAAGAGAGAAAGAGAGAAGAGACGCAACAGAAACACACTGATATAAAGTATATTTTCACGACATTTGCAACTTCTCTTGACTTGCTTCAACAAGGTTAACCAAATGGTGTTTTTAGCAAGAACACTAACTAAAGAGAGACAGTCAGAAGGGTAAGCCAATTCTTCCATGATTCTAGGAAGACTAAGTCTTCCCTTAACCACTTCCTTCATCATGAAGGTGGGGCATAACCTCATAATAACTTTACAACAAAGGCTTAAGAGAGCCTATATAAATACCTCTCCTCAAGGGCATAAGGGGACATTCTCAAGTCATACACATTTATTACTAATCAGAGAACACTTCGCTCCTAGTAGCCTTAACAACATCAAAGTAATCGCCCGCATGCAACCCAACGGCGCCAGCCACTTACAGGATCTCTCACCTCACATGAGTGGATCCCTAAAACAACCTCAAAAACCACCGTACAAGACTACTCACCCCTGTGAGATAGCCATCGCCCAAAACTTATAATATACCTATTAGGACTTCTGAGTCTCCCTTCCCTTACAAGGGGAACATGCGCACACCTGTAATTTTTGGACAATACAGTGGCACCTACCATAGGGCCTTGGTAAAACTAGTATGAGTCACACCTCTTCTTAACAACCATCACCTGTTGTTATACATGGTGAATAGAAAAGCTCAATCCCCTACTCTTGAGGGTACCAGCGGTATAGGCAATGTCCGTGCCATGGCGGAGATGCAAGCCGCCATGGATGAATTGTGACGCCACAATTAGATGTTAGAAGATGACGTCCAAAACATCAGACAATGTCATTAGGAGGTTGACCCCCCATAAGAGGTGGAAATGCTGAATCCCTGACCATTCTCAAACAAAATATGGGATCCCCTATCCTCGAAGGGGTCAAACCTCCATCCTTGGCCAAGTTCGATGGATTCAAAAATCCCTACGAACATGTCGCATCCATCAACACATAGATGGTCATCATAGGAGCATCAGACTCTCTAAATTATAAGTTGTTGTCGGGCACCCTCAGGGAGGCTGCCCTCAGGTGGTACATGAGCCTCCCACATGCCTTTATAAACAGTTATCGGGAACTGGTAAGGAAGCTAGTACACCAGTTCGTAGTTGGTCGCCACAGGAAGATGTCCATCACTAGTTTATTTAAAATTCGTCAACATCCATCAAAATCACAAAGGGCCTACTGAAACAACGCAGTCGGAACCTGTCATATGGATGTAATGAAACATCAATGAAGTCGCCACCGAACGTCTTTTATCCCGCCGAAAGGGAAAGGTAAACATCGAGAAAACCTGAAAAGGGAGAAATCACAGTCTATCGACCGAGAGATCGGGTAAGGGAGTCTGTTACACGAGGGGAAGGTATTAGCACCCCACACGCCCGTAGTACTCTACGATATCCATTATTGTTGTCTAATCTAAATGGGTGTGGTCAAATCCTATGTCTATGGCTTAAAACTGAAAAGGGAATGAATGCGAAAGAAAAAGAAAACAATGTAGGGAAAATAAAAGTTATGCTCGATCGGGCCCTACCCCAATGCCTACTGTGATCGGTGGATCTGGAACTGACTGTTTAACGCTGGTTCGCGAAATGTCGCGGAAGCAAGAGTCGCCACTGTCTTTTATTTTCTCCAACATGGAAAGGACAAAAGCACAGAAAAATTCCTTATTGAGATTAGCTCTCGGTTCGGGAGGTAGATTTATAGAAAGGGAAGGTGTTAGCACCCTTTCTATCCATGGTTATCCATGGGCTCTTAGGTACTTGCTCATTTGTGTTTTCAAAATGTTTGTCTTCTTTTCAACTGTGAGTGGGTTTGAAAAAAGTTTCGTTTAAAATTTCAGTCTGACTCTTGTATCAGTCCTCAAGAGTGTTTGAAAAGTTGTTTTTGAAAGCTTTTTGCAAAGTGTAGGTGTGAAATGAAGTTTTTGATTTGTTTTGAATTAGAGCAAGTATCTACGAGTCATCTACCTACCCTAAGGAATTAGTCTGTGTAAATGTCCTTGAGGTAGTGCCATCCCACCATTGAGAGGTAGGTAGCACCACCGTTGGAGCTGTTCGGGTCAATTCGAGTTTAGGGACAGTGTGGTCACCAAAGCAATAGTAGGACACCTTAGAAGCTACCCCCATGCCATGTTCATGGACATGAGGACTTACTAAAATGTCCTATACTCGACGACCACGTTTCGAGGGGCAAGGCAACAGTGAGGCGTACCCTAGGAGTGGTGTGTGAATTGTGTGTCATTTTCAGTTATTATTTGTCTTGTCATGCATTGGGTGAGCTACGCTTGTTTTTATTTGGGCATACATTCTTTCATGTGATTAGCAGTTTAAAGGGTGCGGAAATTAAAATGCGGAAAATAAAAGTCCTACGCTATTACAAGGCGCGGGTCCATACATCGCCAAATTAAACAAAGACCTGATTTGAATAAAAGTGCGGAAAAGAAAGTCCTAATTATCTATTACAACGCTTTGGGGCAATTACATAAATTTAAAACGAAAAAATAGAAGCAAACGCGCGAAAAGAAATTATAATCGAATGTGCGAGGGCGTTGGACCCCTTAAGGAAATTGAATTGAAATTACAAATTAATTAATGATTAAATAAAGAAAAGAACTTGTTTTTTGTGTTTTTTGGTATTCATGAAAATAAAGAAAATTAATTGGAATTAAAAGTTAAATAAAACCCCAATTATAAATTTGTTTTTAATTATCAAAAAAAATGTTTAAGCTTAACCTAATTTAACCCTAATTAATTAAATGGCATATTTATTTACAAAATTAATTAATAATAATAATAAGGAGAAAAGTTATTTATTGAGAAAAAGAATAAAGATACTAATAACCTAATTTTTATGTTTTTTTTTAATTATTTAGAAAAAGACATTTAAAGTTAAAAAACCTAAATTTAAACTAAATTGTTTATTGGAATTTATTTACAAAAACTATTAATGAATTAAAAATTAAATAAACTTTTTTTTTTCTTCTTGATTTTTGATTTTTTTGTGAAAATTATATTTTTGTGAATTAAATAAAACAAAAGAAAGACAATTAAAATAAAAAGAAGAAAGAAAAAAGGAAAAAGAAAATGCAAACCATGGGGGTGTTGGCTTTTTTTTGGAGGTTGATTTGCAGCAATTAGGCCCATTGAAATGCAAGGCCCTTTGGACTTTCTGGGATTACGTGTGCATGGTTGACTAGTGTGTACCCTGGAATTCTCATCATGGCCTTCAGATTGATCATTAGAGACACATGGCAGGCTTGGGTATTAGGATGCATGGTGCTCCTTGGAGTGAATGCTATGCTGGAATATGTTAGAGAAAAAAGTATGAAATATATAAGGGGACCTGGGAATCGAACCCAGGTCCCAATACCTGCAAGCAAACGCACTAACCATCTGAGCCACTGAGTTTCTTTGATATTATAATAGACAATGATTATTATGAGAGAGAAATAAGTGTTAGTGGTATTTGATGAAAACACGCGCCAGTTATTCAAACCAACCATTCGCGTTTGGACACATCAGCTTCGTCCCCATTGCGTCTTCGTTTTTGCCTGCAAATATGAACAGATAGCGGGGGTTTCAAACCCCCACTAACTACAATATACAATAATAGCGATTAGAGCATGGTTCATCATAAATTAAGCGCGAGGTATGGTTTTAGATCGTCAGAAGATCCTGATTCCAATGGTATAAGTGTGGTTGGCCAATTTTTCCAAAGGAATGAAACCCTCTTTCAAAGTCCCTGAAACCCTAGAAAGCTCTCATGGTAACTTTGCATACAGGCCATATTAGTTCAATTGGATAACACCATTAGCTTCAGAGAGATCATATTAGTATAAACAAACAATTAAAAGACATTAATCATGCATGGAAAATGGAATACGATTATCAAATTTTTCAAGAAAAGTAGAACACGGTTATATCAATTCCTTGAGTATGGAGGGTTGAATTTGATTGGAATGGCTTCCTGGATGTGCCAGGAGTGTAATGGAATAGTTATTTGGCTTTGAAATGAGCTCTAACTGTGAAAACAGTTTTCAATTTTTTTGGAAAAAATGCAAAGTTGTTCTCTTAATTCCTGCGCAGCTTTCTTGTTCTCTTCATTAGGGTTGTGTTCTTGCATATATGTGGAATGAATTAGGTCAACAATCCAAGCCCAAAGCCTTGTATTCAATGATTTTCAAAATTTGATTTTCATGATCTTTTTCAATCTTTTCTTGCCATTGAACTTGCCAATCATGGGAGATTCTTTCCCTTTTGGATGTGCATAAAATCTTGAGTACATAAAGAGTGCATATGCTGCATAAAAAGATTCAAAACCTTTATTTTAGTATTTTTCTCATATTTAATTTTAATTAAATGAATTAATAGGATTATAAACTCAATTAATTAATTAAAAATAAGAAAATAACTTCCCTTTGGGTCAATGGGTCGTGTATAGGTTTTGGGTGATGATTCTTGGAAGAAATTGAGGCCCATTAGCAATTTTGAGGCTTTTGAAGCAAAGTTGACTTTTCAAAATTCCCAAAAATTTCCCAACTTCCACAAGGCATATCTTGCTCAATTTTTAAGCTTTGATCATGTTCTTGGACATTTTGGAAAGGTATTGAAGTCCTCTAACCAATGCCTTTGGTCCCATGTCCTTTTGATTTTACCAATCTCAAGTTATGGTCTTTTACTTAAAGTGCCTTTTTGTTGACTTTTGAAAATGACCTATAATGTTGAGATTGATAACTTTTTGTGAGAGCATTTCTTGGACTTGAAGTGTGAAGATGAGTTGTAGGAAATGTCATTCTCTTCAAAATGAGATTTGGATTGAATTTTTCTGATAAACCATGTGGAAGTTATGCCTTGGTCAATTTGCAGTTAACTTTTTCAGCTGTCCAAAAATAGAAACTTTTGCATCTTGAGACTTTTTGAGCCATGCCTTGAGAATCATGATCAAGCATTGATCAAATGATGTTTATGGCTTCAAAATAAGATGTTGACCAAAAATTTTTACTTTTGACTGTCAAATGACCATTTTGCCCCTACAGTTGACTGTTGAGCAATTAGGGTTTTTGACTGTGCAATTTTGTGCTGTGAGTCTTGAAACTTGGCATGTGGATGCTTGACAATATTTATAGGCATGTGGGACTTGTTTGGACCCTTGGAAACTTCAATTTCTTTTCCAGAACCAAAACCCTAATTTTTGACTGTTAGGAGGCCATTGGACTGTGCAACCTTTGGGAGATTTTGAAGCATGCTCTTAGCAAATCTTGAAGAATATGGGAGGGTAAATTTTGGGGTACAACAGTTGCCCATGTTCAATCTTCTTAGACCTGAGGATGTAGATTGGCTGGCGTGCCTTTCGTAATCCGACGGTGGAAGATGATTGAACACTAGAGTGCCCAGAAATTTGCGCTCACATAGTAGTGTGATGGTGGGAATGGGCTTACAGATGCCATTTGGAGATTGATGGATAGGAAGATGGGCTTACAGATGCCATGTTGAGAGGTGATGGATAGGTGGATGGGCTTATAGATGCCATCTGGGTGTCGATCGCGTAAGAGATTCCTTAGCGAGAACTTGCGTACCTGAAAAAGAAAGATGATTACCTGACCTGTTACATGAGTTGGTCTTCAAACTCTTTGTGTAAATGTGCCCTGACTGGTTACAGGAATTGAATCCTTAAACCTCTTCAGACGTGCCCTGGCGAGATACAGGAGTCGAGTCTGGAGTTTCAAAAGGTGATGAATGAATCAGGGATGGTTACTACCTCAACGGGACGATGAGAGAACCTTGGACGATTACTACCTCAACAGTAACGATGAGAGAACCTTGGGCGATTACTACCTCAACAGTAACGGTGAGAGAACCTTGGGCGATTACTACCTCAACAGTAACAATGAGAGAACCTGGGGCGATTACTACCTCAACAGTAACGATGAGAGAATCTTGGATGTCTTCTACTGAGTCTTCATCAGGAAAATATTTAGGAATCGATTTAACTGGACCAGAGAAGGCCTTTGACTGGATCGGCATCAGAAAAATCTTTAGGAGTCGATTTAACTGAACCAGGCAAGGTCTTGGAATCTTCAACTGGAATAAGAATCAGGGAGATCTTATGGTCGATCTGACTGAACCAGAGAAGGCCTTTGACTGGATCGGCATCAGAGAAATCTTTAGGAGTCGATTTAACTGAACCAGGCAAGGTCTTGGAATCTTCAACTGGAATAAGAATCAGGGAGATCTTAGGGTCGATCTGACTGAACCAGAGAAGGCCTTGGATTAACTTTGACTGGATAAGAATCAGAAAAATCTTAGAGTCGATTTAACTCAACCAGACAAGGTCTTGGAATCTTCAACTGGAATAAGACTCAGGGAGATCTTAGGGTCGATCTGACTGAACCAGAGAAGGCCTTTGACTGGATCGACATCAGAAAAATCTTTAGGAGTCGATTTAACTGAACCAGGAAAGGTCTTGGAATCTTCAACTGGAATAAGAATCAGGGAGATCTTAGGGTCGATCTGACTGAACCAGAGAAGGCCTTTGACTGGATCGGCATCAGAAAAATCTTTAGGAATCGATTTAACTGAACCGGGCAAGGTCTTGGAATCTTCAACTAGAATAAGAATCAGGGAGATCTTAGGGTCGATCTGACTGAACCAGAGAAGGTCTTTGACTGGATCGGCATCAGAAAAATCTTTAGGAGTCGATTTAACTGAACCAGGTAAGGTCTTGGAATCTTCAACTGGACTAAGAATCAGGGAGATCTTAGGGTCGATCTGACTGAACCAGAGAAGGCCTTTGACTGGATCGGCATCAGAAAAATCTTTAGGAGTCGATTTAACTGAACCAGGCAAGGTCTTGGAATCTTCAACTAGAATAAGAATCAGGGAGATCTTAGGGTCGATCTGACTGAACCAGAGAAGGCCTTTGACTGGATCGGCATCAGAAAAATCTTTAGGAATCGATTTAACTGAACCAGGCAAGGTCTTGGAATCTTCAACTGGAATAAGAATCAGGGAGATCTTAGGGTCGATCTGACTGAACCAGAGAAGGTCTTTGACTGGATCGGCATCAGAAAAATCTTTAGGAGTCGATTTAACTGAACCAGGTAAGGTCTTGGAATCTTCAACTGGACTAAGAATCAGGGAGATCTTAGGGTCAATCTGACTGAACCAGAGAAGGCCTTTGACTGGATCGGCATCAGAAAAATCTTTAGGAGTCGATGTAACTGAACCAGGTAAGGTCTTGGAATCTTCAACTGGAATAAGAATCAGGGAGATCTTAGGGTCGATCTGACTGAACCAGAGAAGGTCTTGGATTAACTTTGACTGGATAAGAATCAGAAAAATCTTAGGGTCAATTTAACTGAACCAGACGAAAGTCTTGGGTTAACTTTGACTAGATAAGAATCAGAAAAACCTTAGAATCGATTTAACTGAACCAGACGAAAGTTTTGGACATAGCTGAGAATTTAACTGGATCTTTCCTGAAAGGTAAAGGTCAGTCATATGCAATGTCATGATGTATGAAATGCATGATATAAGCAATGATGCTCTCAACATAAATGAGATTGTATGTTCATGATGCGTATATGCATACTGTAATGTATGGAAATGCAATGTTTATGAATGTATGTTTTCGTCTTAGGAAAATAAATCCTTGACAGGTGCCAGGAAGTTAAATTCTGGGCTGATGGTTGAAGAGAGTTCTTCGTTTCCGCTGGGGATGAAGATTGCAAGAATACTGGTAGGAGAAGATAACTCCGTTGGGTAATAAACTTGACAAATAGATTACTCTGCGGGGAGAAGATTATTCTAGCGATCTTGCTGGGGAAAAATACTCTGTGGGAAGAGAGGTACATTGTTGAGATGTTGATGGTAACTTCGCTGGGGATACCGTTGTTATGTTGGAAGTGTTAATAGACTCCGCTGGGGATAAGAAGACTTTGCCGAGGACGGTCTTTCCGTGGCTTTTGGATGAGGATAACCCAGTTATATCTTGGTAGGGAAATAACCTTTGAATAAAGCCGGGGTACGCGTTCGTGCTCTGTAGGGGATAAGCTCCCAGAATTTACTGGGGATGAGCTTCCTGCTGGGGAGATGGATTCAAACTTTCCTAGGGAAATCTGGATTGGACTCTCCTGGGGAAATTCTTGAGGTATGTTGGGGGAGTGATTCCACTGAATGTCTGGTATACCGCCGGGGAACAGTCTTAGATTAAGATTGCCGGGGATGCTTGTTAAGAATGTTCGTATATTGTGCTGGGGAATGTTGAGATCTGTGGGAGATACCCAACTTCCTTAAGGCTGATAATATAACTTTGCTTGGGGAGAGTGCATTGACTTGCTGGCTCACTCTCTGGGGAATTAAGGTATATTGGTTATATCCTTCAGCTGAACCTACCTTGGTACCTTGATGGACAGAACAATTAGATCACTTAGACAACTCATTATTGCCCCTGTTTCTAATGTTACCTGTAATTAATCCTTTGTTTCGTATGCAAATATTTATGAATTAGCAATTATTGTCAAATGCATATATCACAAATTGAACCTTGGACGTTCTTCGCAAAACAAAACAGAAAAAGGAAAAACAATTGGCAATTTTAACTGAAAAGTGAATTTATATTGATTTTTGAATTTGCCTGAAAATAGGCGTTTATGTACAAGAGGCTGACGTCCTAGTAAGAGAACGCCGCCGAACAAAAGAATTTATACAATTTGTACAAAGGGAAAACAAAACAGCTGTGTGAAAAGAACAATCCCACTAGGTTCCAACTCTGCTATCGCCTTTATATCTTAGAGCGTCTCATCACTTGATGACCTAGTCGAGGATGAAGCTGATTGATTGATGCCGTTTGAAATTGACAGTTGATACCGGATTCTGGATGCAAGGTGATCCAATGAGACATAGTATTACGCTTTATCCCTAACTTTTGCCTGGACCGCCCTTTCGGGTTTTCAGTCCACCGGGATACCCATTTTTGCCCAAGCCGCCTTTTCAGGTTTTCGACTTGCCGGGTGTACAGATTTTTCATTTCATCCCTTCATTTTGCCCGAAACCTTTTGGTTCGCCGGGAAGCCCTAATTTTTGCCTAAGTATGTCAACCTAGTGGGTCTTTTTTCATGCGTAGTATCTTTTTACTATGTCTGCATTGGCGGGGTGAGGAAGGTCGTCACCATCCATGGTAGTTAGAATCATGGCTCCTCCTGAGAACACATGTTTAACCACAAATGGCCCTTCATATGTAGGGGTCCATTTTCCCCTTGGATCACTCTGAGGAAGGATGATACGTTTGATTACCAGATCCCTAACTTGATACTCTTGTGGTCTGACCTTTTTGTTAAATGCCCTGATCATCCGTTTTTGGTACGTCTGACCATGACAAATAGCAGCAAGTCTCTTTTCGTTAATTAAATTTAACTGATCAAGTCGTGTCTGGATCCAATCATTTTCACTCAGATCTGCATCCTTCATTATCCGGAGAGAGGGTATCTGCACTTCGATCGGTAAGACTGCCTCCATACCGTAGACCAAGGAGAAGGGAGTTGCCCCGGTTGACGTCCTTGCTGAGGTACGGTACCCATGTAGAGCAAACGGTAACATCTCGTGCCAATCTTTATAGGTCACTGTCATTTTCTGCATAATTTTCTTGATATTCTTATTCGCTGCTTCTACAGCCCCATTCATCTTCGGCCGGTAAGGAGAAGAGTTGTGGTGTTGTATCTTAAATTGCTCGCAGAGCTCAGTGATCATCGTGTTATTGAGATTGGTACCGTTGTCTGTAATGATCCTTTCAGGTACGCCGTATCAACAGATTAGGTTATGCCGAATGAACCGTGCTACCACATTTTTGGTTACAGTGGCGTAGGAAGCTGCTTCAACCCACTTCGTGAAGTAATCGATCGCAACCAGGATGAAGCGATGCCCATTGGATGCCGTAGGTTTAATCTCGCCGATCATATCTATGCCCCACATTGCAAAAGGCCAAGGTGCAGTCAGGACATTCAGAGGAACTGGAGGAACGTGCACCTTGTCTGCATAAATCTGGAATTTGTGACATGTCCGAGAATGTTGGTAACAGTCGGCTTCCATTGTGGACCAGAAATACCCTGCCCGAAGGATCTTCTTTGCCATGGTGTGTCCACTGGAATGCGTTCCGAAGGTACCTTCGTGTAGCTCTGCCATGATCCTTTCTGCTTCAGTTTTATCCACACAACGCAGTAAGGTCAAATCATGGTTTCGCTTGTACAAAATGTCGTTGCTAAGGAAGAACTTCACTGCGAACCTTCTCAGGAACTTCTTATCATTGACAGAGGCACCTTCAGGATACTCTTGAGCTTCCAAGTATCTCTTCACCTCATGGTACCAAGGTTTCTCAGTCACCAATTCAGTCTCAAGATCACAACAGTATGCTGGTTCGTCCAGTTTCCAGATGATGATCCGGGGAGCCTCATTGTCCCATTTGACTTTGAACATGGAAGACATCGTATCTAACGCGTCCGCCAGCTGATTCTCCTCTCTCGGGAAATGTTCAAAGGTTATCTCTGTGAAATTGGGGATCAATGTCAACACACATTCTCTGTAAGGAATAAGATTCAGATGTTTCGTATCCCACTCCCCTTTGATCTGATTGATCACGAGAGCAGAATCTCCGAAGACACTCAGAAACTTGATCCTTAAGTCAATCGCAACTTGGAGACCCATTATGCATGCCTCATACTCCGCCATGTTGTTGGTGCAGTTGAAACATAGCCGGGCAGTGAGTGGAGTATGAGTGCCTTGAGGAGATATGATCACAGCGCCGATACCGTTACCCAAAGCGTTGGAGGCTCCGTCAAAGTGCATAGACCATCGAGATCCTTCCTCAGGTCCTTCATCCGGTCCAGGTACTTCACAATCAGTCACAATCATGATGCTCTCGTCCGGAAACTCGAAGTTCATTGACTGGTAGTCATCTACTGCTTGGTGTGCCAAGTGGTCTGCCAATACACTCCCCTTGATAGCTTTCTGGGTCGTGTACTGGATGTCGTATTCCGTCAAGATCATTTGCCATCTTGCTATTCTCCCAGACAGAGCAGGCTTTTCAAATATGTACTTTATTGGATCCTACTTTGAGATCAGCAAGGTAGTGTAAGTCAGCATATACTGTCTCAGCCGGCGAGCAGCCCATACCAAAGCGCAGCAAGTTTTCTCGAGCAGTGAGTATCGGGTCTCACAGTCGGTAAACTTTTTGCTAAGGTAATAAATGGTGTGCTCTTTTCGGCCAGACTCGTCATGCTGCCCCAGCACACACCCCATTGAGTTGTCAAGTACTGTCAGGTATAGTATCAGAGGTCTCCCTTCAACCGGTGGCATAAGAATGGGTGGTTCTTGGAGATATTCTTTGATTCTGTCAAAAGCAGCCTGACATTCATCATTCCAACGTACTACCTGATCTTTCTTCAGCAGCTTGAAGATTGGTTCACAGGTGGCAGTTAGATGGGAGATGAATCGAGCAATGTAATTCAGACGTCCTAGAAAGCCTCTGACTTCTTTCTCTGTCTTAGGAACTGGCATCTCTTGAATGGCTTTGACCTTGGCAGGGTCCACTTGAATACCCTTATCACTTACAACGAAGCCTAGCAACTTTCTAGATCTAACCCCGAAGGTGCATTTGTTCGGGTTCAACCTTAGCTTGTACAGTTTCAGACGGTCAAACAGTTTCTGTAGATGATCAATATGTTCCTCCTCAGTTTGGGACCTTGCAATCATATCGTCAACATACACTTCAATATCATGATGGATCATGTCATGAAATAAAGCAACCATGGCACGTTGGTAGGTTGCCCCAACATTTTTCAACCCGAATGGCATGACCTTGTAGCAGAAGGTGCCCCACTGAGTAACAAAGGTAGTCTTTTCCATGTCTTCAGGTGCCATCTTAATCTGATTATAACCTGAAAAACCATCCATGAAGGAGAACACCTTGTGCTGAGCAGTATTATCAACCAGAACGTCAATGTGAGGTAGGGGGAAGTTATCTTTGGGGTTGGCCCTGTTCAGATCTCTGTAGTCGACACACATCCTGACCTTACCATCTTTCTTAGGTACCGGCACCACATTAGCAACCCACTTAGGGTAAGAAGTCACTGCAAGAAACCCGGCATCGAATTGCTTCATAACCTCAGCTTTGATCTTCTCAGACATCTCTGGACGCATACGGCGGACCTTTTGCTTAACCGGAGGGCAGTCTTCCTTGGTAGGCAAATGATGGACCACAATGTCGGTATCCAACCCAGGCATGTCTTCGTAGGACCAAGCAAAGATCTCCACATAATCATGTAACATCTGAGTCAACCGTTGCTTCACGCTGAGCTCTAGATTGGCACCAATTTTAACCTCCTTTCTATCTGTCTCAGTACCCAGATTTATCGTCTCCACTGGCTCTTCATGTGGTTGAATTGCCCTCTCTTTCTGAAGTAACAGTCTTGCAAGTTTGCCAGGCACTTCGCAATCATCTTCACCTTCGTCTTCGGCTAAGTTGATCGGATTCTCGAAGTCATAACTGGCAGTAGCAGAGTCGTTACCAGTGAGATCCAGAGTGGATTGAAACCTGTATGAGTGAGTGTGTGTAAATACAGCTGTTTTGCAATATATAAAGAAAGGAAAGAAAGAAAAGGAGCATAAGATTTGAAGTGCGAGAAAACGTCCAAGGTCTTTATTCATGATATATGAAATGACAATTAATATGCCCTCACAAATGAAGCCACGGTGCCTCGGGTAAGACACTGGGCCATAGAGTTTCAATTTGTTGTTTATTACAAATAACAAAAACAAAGGAATTCATTACTGCGTAACAAAAGTAACAGGTAGGTTGTCCTTTGCAGTCCAATTGCTAGGTCCACTGTCGGCCGTCGGATAAATCCAGCTGTCGAACTCAGATTCTTCCACTTCGTCTTCATCCCCAATAGCATTCACCCCATGAGCAGGCAGGGGAGCTGTCACCACATTGGGCTTCTCAGGTGCCTCAAATTGTACCTCCTTTGCAT
This sequence comes from Vicia faba, assembly GCA_948472305.1. Taxonomy (NCBI): domain Eukaryota; kingdom Viridiplantae; phylum Streptophyta; class Magnoliopsida; order Fabales; family Fabaceae; genus Vicia; species Vicia faba. The sequence continues at coordinate 1,515,732,070 of OX451741.1, read as the reverse complement.
CAATAAGGTCTTGTACCTTGTTTCTTAAGGCCCAGCAGTCATCAGTAGAATGCCCCGGGCTATCGGTGTGATAAGCACATCGAGCATTTGGATTATACTTGGGAGATGCAGTGTTCACAACCTTTGGAGCCTCTCTGACAGTCACCAGATTGGTTGATAGCAATTGCGGCAAGATTTGTGATAGGGTCATACTCAGCCGGGTAAATTCTCTTCTGGGTCTTTCAGCCCTTTGTTGATTGGTTTGCCGAGGAGCGGCAGTAGGTTTAGCAATCACCACCGTGTTGACAGATTGGCGGCGCTCTGGTTTGTCTTGCCTCCTAGGCCCATACACAGCACTGGCCTCCTTCTTAAAAGGCTTCTTCTCAGAACTTGAAGACGCACCTTTCTGAATCTTTCCTGACTTCATACCGGCCTATATCCTTTCCCCAGTCAGAATGAGGTCAGTAAACCCTGCAGACGAATTGCCAATAAGATGATTGAAAAATGGCCCGGAGAGGGTCCCCAAGAACATATCCACTAGCTCGCGGTCTGTTAACGGAGGCTGCACCCTGCCATCCAGGTCCCTCCACTTCTGCGCATACTCTTTAAAACCTTCGCCTGATCCTAGCGACATACCCTGGAGTTGGGTACGTGTAGGAGTAAGGTCGACATTATATTGATACTGCTTGTAAAAAGCAGTAGCCAACTCCTCCCAGTTACGAACCTTGGTTCCATCCAGCTGATAGAACCATTCGAGATGAGTCCCTGAAAGACTCTCCTGGAAGAAGTGGATCCACAAGTTCTTGTCCACTGTGTACGGTTGGATCTTCCGCACATAAGATCTGAGGTGTAGCTTAGGGCAAGACGCCCCGTCATACTTGGTGAAAGATGGTGCTTTAAACTTGTGAGGGATGATCACACCAGTAGATAAACCCAACTCTCCGAAATCCAACCCAGGCACTTGTTGAATCTCCATGGCGTTCAGACAGTCTTCCAATTGCTTGTACCGGTCTTCAGTTGGAGGATACTGTTCTTCATTAAAATCAGTCTCGTTGTCAGAGACCACCGGACTTGGAGCCCTTCCCCCCTGGGGACTGTCTTTGCCTACAAAAGAACCAGCTTCCTCATTCTGCAGAGTGTTACCAAACCTCCGACCCGTGTTTAAAAGAACAGTTCTCTTCTTCTTCTTCTCCTTCTTCAGGAGCAAAGCCTTCAGCTCTTCTTGACCTTGAGCCAAACCCATGATCAGCTCCTGAAATTGTGCGTTCTGCGCCTGAAGGGCCTTGATAGACGTCTCGGTAGACGATTCAGGGTTCATGATGCTGAAATAAACAGCGAAGAACAATGAGCAACCTGAAAAGAAGAGTACCTGCTATGCACATGATGAATGGAATGTGTATGATTTATGTTTTCAAAGATAATCGGGAAATCAACTTTGTAAACAAAAAGGAACACACTTCATTAGATTCAACTTTGAAATTTAAATGGTTCAACAGGTTGCCCTTAGGCGTTACATAAAATGGAAATACGGAAAAGGGAAATAAAACTGTAAAAGAAAATCCAAATCTCCTCATTGATCCCAGGGTCTCCTCTTCTCAGTACGGATGTAGTCATTCAGAGCTCGCTCATTCTCCAACTGCTTTGTCAGCTTCTGGATCTTCAATTCCTGCTCGTTGAACTTTTCCCGATAAGAATCCCGTTCTTCTCGCAGTTGCGACCAAGACCTCTTTAATGTCTCATAATCAGTAGGTATCTGAGGAGGGAGGACAGTTGGAGGAGCACCATCTTTGTCAGGATACTCAAGAATGACGGGTCTGACAGCTTCGTATGGCATACCTAACTTCTGAGCACGGATGCGAACCCATTTGTAGTAGGCTTCCATAGGTAGAGAAGTCTTTGGTCCCAACTCTTGTGGGTCAGCTTTATGAACTCTGTCCCAAGCCTTGATGAACCTACGACGCAGCTCGTCACTATCCACCTGAAACTCAAAACTGATGTGAGGCACCAACATCTCATGAGGCCCTGCTCTTCTGGCCCTTCCAAACTGACGGAGCGCTAGACGTGGATTGTAAGAGATTCCTCCTTGAGTACCAATCAAAGGAACATTAGGGTATTCTCCGCAACGATCAATAACCGCTATCTCATCCAAACCTCTGAAAGTCCAAATGATGTCCTTATCAGTGAGAGCCATTAACCTATGAGCCCAACCTCTTCCTTCTTGGTTCTTCAGCATGAACTTAGGGAGGTGCGAAATAAACCACCTCACCAACAGAGGGATGCAACACCACAGAGTTCCTCGTCTTCGGGAAGTACGAGCATAGAGTTGTTGCAGGATGTCACCCAAGAGAGTGGGCACTGGGTTCCGAGACATGAAGATCCTTATGGCAGTGACATTGACGAAGTTGTCAGGATTAGGAAACAAGACTAGACCATAGATTAAGAGATCCAGGATGTCTTCATATGCCCTAAAGTCCAAGTCATTCCAGAAATTTTTAGCTTTACCAATCAGAAACTTAGCCAAGAAACCCTTAACTCCGCTTCTAGTCACCCAGTTGTCCATTACTTCTTGGTGAGTCAAGGGAAGAGCTGCAGCAACCTCCTCAAGCCTAAGGGTCTTTTCCCAACCAGTGAAGGGAGTATGATCCAAGATGGGGATACCAAGCAAATCAGAGAACTCTTCCAGGGTAGGGACTAGCTGGAAGTCTTGAAAGGTGAAGCACTGGTACAGAGGGTCATAGAACTGGGTCAGGACACTCATCAACTGTTGATCCCGCTTTGCAGTGACTAAACTGAGAAGAGAACCATGCCTCTGGATGAAGGATGTGGTGTTTGGAATTCTGCTAACCAATTCTTCAAGTAACTCAGGTGGGTGAACAAAGTTGAACTGGATAGTATTCCTTCGCATAGGCATCATGATGTCCTACAAAACAGAGCAAAGGTGAAACCCTCTTGTCTTTGAAATAGTCAGTCCTTATGCAGGATGCATGCAATGTTATGATGGCATGATGTTATGATAAAGCACACCACAAATATTTACAAGGGCAAACATGATAAGGCACACAAGTCACACAAGACAAGCCCTTAGAGTTTAGGCCAGCATGAGGTCTAGGTATTACCCTCTTTCAGTTTGTTGGTTCATACCTGTCCTATCAAAAGTAACCGGGTTCTTAGAGGATCCCAATATCATTGACTACCCTCAATCGGTCATAACTCCAGCATCGCAATCTTTTCTTGCGGCCAGAACCATCACGAGAGTTTAGCCTCAATGGGCGTAGCATACTGCTACTGTTCTATTGGCCAAGTTGGGTCATTTAAGGTTCTAAGGTCGGTTGGTGCTTAATGACTCCTCAGAAGACCCATATTCTCCTCGTTGCGACACAAGGGATATCGGTACAGACCAAGGTGCCACACCAACGTAGCCACTGCTTCACCCATGTCAGTCTACGCCGGACAAGTCCCTCACAGCTTATGCTACCTAACAGGGTATCCCCAGATCCGGGTTAGGATCTATGTAACTCCGATGCAACCCACAATTTAAAGCAAACAAGTCAAAACAATTGAAAACACAGTTATGAACTATCCTAAGGTACACCTCACTTTAAGGTCCCCAGCAGAGTCGCCAGTTCTGTGATCGGTGGATCTGGAACTGACTGTTTAACGCTGGTTCGCGAAATGTCGCGGAAGCAAGAGTCGCCACCGTCTTTTATTTTCTCCAACATGGAAAGGACAAAAGCACAGAAAAATTCCTTATTGAGATTAGCTCTCGGTTCGAGAGGTAGATTTATAGAAAGGGAAGGTGTTAACACCCTTTCTATCCATGGTTATCCATGGGCTCTTAGGTACTTGCTCTTTTGTGTTTTCAAAATGTTTGTCTGCTTTTCAACTGTGAGTGGGTTTGAAAAAAGTTTCGTTTAAAATTTTAGTTTGACTCTTGTATCAGTCCTCAAGAGTGTTTGAAAAGTTGTTTTTGAAAGCTTTTTGCAAAGTGTAGGTGTGAAATGAAGTTTTTGATTTGTTTTGAATTAGAGCAAGTATCTACGAGTCATCTACCTACCCTAAGGAATTAGTCTGTGTAAATGTCCTTGAGGTAGTGCCATCCCACCATTGAGAGGTAGGTAGCACCACCGTTGGAGCTGTTCGGGTCAATTCGAGTTTAGGGACAGTGTGGTCACCAGAGCAATAGTAGGACACCTTAAAAGCTACCCCCATGCCATGTTCATGGACATGAGGACTTACTAAAACGTCCTATACTCGACGACCACGTTTCGAGGGGCAAGGCAACAGTGAGGCGTACCATAGGAGTGGTGTGTGAATTGTGTGTCATTTTCAGTTATTATTTGTCTTGTCATGCATTGGGTGAGCTACGCTTGTTTTTATTTGGGCATACATTCTTTCATGTGATTAGCAGTTTAAAGGGTGCGGAAATTAAAATGCGGAAAATAAAAGTCCTACGCTATTACAAGGCGCGGGTCCATACATCACCAAATTAAACAAAGACCCGATTTGAATAAAAGTGCGGAAAAGAAAGTCCTAATTATCTATTACAACGCTTTGGGGCAATTACATAAATTTAAAACGAAAAAATAGAAGCAAACGCGCGAAAAGAAATTATAATCGAATGTGCGAGGGCGTTGGACCCCTTAAGGAAATTGAATTGAAATTACAAATTAATTAATGATTACATAAAGAAAAGAACTTGTTTTTTGTGTTTTTTGGTATTCATGAAAATAAAGAAAATTAATTGGAATTAAAAGTTAAATAAAACCCTAATTATAAATTTGTTTTTAATTATCAAAAAAAATGTTTAAGCTTAACCTAATTTAACCCTAATTAATTAAATGGCATATTTATTTACAAAATTAATTAATAATAATAATAAGGAGAAAAGTTATTTATTGAGAAAAAGAATAAAGATACTAATAACCTAATTTTTATGTTTTTTTTAATTATTTAGAAAAAGACATTTAAAGTTAAAAAACCTAAATTTAAACTAAATTGTTTATTGGAATTTATTTACAAAAACTATTAATGAATTAAAAATTAAATAAACATTTTTTTTTCTTCTTGATTTCTGATTTTTTTGTGAAAATTATATTTTTGTGAATTAAATAAAACAAAAGAAAGACAATTAAAATAAAAAGAAGAAAGAAAAAAGGAAAAAGAAAATGCAAACCATGGGGGTGTTGGCTTTTTTTTGGAGGTTGATTTGCAGCAATTAGGCCCATTGAAATGCAAGGCCCTTTGGACTTTCTGGGATTATGTGTGCATGGTTGACTAGTGTGTACCCTGGAATTCTCATCATGGCCTTCAGATTGATCATTAGAGACACATGGCAGGCTTGGGTATTAGGATGCATGGTGCTCCTTGGAGTGAATGCTACGCTGGAATATGTTAGAGACAAAAGTATGAAATATATAAGGGGACCTGGGAATCGAACCCAGGTCCCAATACCTGCAAGCAAACGCACTAACCATCTGAGCCACTGAGTTTCTTTGATATTATAATAGACAATGATTATTATGAGAGAGAAACAAGTGTTAGTGGTATTTGATGAAAACACGCGCCAATTATTCAAACCAACCATTCGCGTTTGGACACATCAACTTCGTCCCCATTGCGTCTTCGTTTTTGCCTGCAAATATGAACAGATAGCGGGGGGTTCAAACCCTCACTAACTACAATATACAATAATAGCGATTAGAGCATGGTTCATCATAAATTGAGCGCGAGGTATGGTTTTAGATCGTCAGAAGATCCTGATTCCAATGGTATAAGTGTGGTTGGCCAATTTTTCCAAAGGAATGAAACCCTCTTTCAAAGTCCCTGAAACCCTAGAAAGCTCTCATGGTAACTTTGCATACAGGCCATATTAGTTCAATTGGATAACACCATTAGCTTCAGAGAGATCATATTAGTATAAAACAACAATTAAAAGACATTAATCATGCATGGAAAATGGAATACGATTATCAAATTTTTCAAGAAACGTAGAACACGGTTATACCAATTCCTTGAGTATGGAGGGTTGAATTTGATTGAATGGCTTCCTGGACGTGCCAGGAGTGTAATGGAATAGTTATTTGGCTTTGAAACGAGCTCTAACTGTGAAAACAGTTTTCAATTTTTTTGGAAAAAATGCAAAGTTGTTCTCTCAATTCCTGCGCAGCTTTCTTGTTCTCTTCATTAGGGTTGTGTTCTTGCATATATGTGGAATGAATTAGGTCAACAATCCAAGCCCAAAGCCTTGTATTCAATGATTTTCAAAATTTGATTTTCATGATCTTTTTCAATCTTTTCTTGCCATGGAACTTGCCAATCATGGGAGATTCTTTCCCTTTTGGATGTGCACGAAATCTTGAGTACATAAAGAGTGCATATGCTGCATAAAAAGATTCAAAACCTTTATTTTAGTATTTTTCTCATATTTAATTTTAATTAAATGAATTAATAGGATTATAAACTCAATTAATTAATTAAAAATAAGAAAATAACTTCCCTTTGGGTCAATGGGTCGTGTATAGCTTTTGGGTGATGATTCTTGGAAGAAATTGAGGCCCATTAGCAATTTTGAGGCTTTTGAAGCAAAGTTGACTTTTCAAAATTCCCAAAAATTTCCCAACTTCCACAAGGCATATCTTGCTCAATTTTTAAGCTTTGATCATGTTCTTGGACATTTTGGAAAGGTCTTGAAGTCCTCTAACCAATGCTTTGGTCCCATGTCCTTTTGATTTTACCAATCTCAAGTTATGGTCTTTGACTTAAAGTGCCTTTTTGTTGACTTTTGAAAATGACCTATAATGTTGAGATTGATAACTTTTTGTGAGAGCATTTCTTGGACTTGAAGTGTGAAGATGAGTTGTAGGAAATGTCATTCTCTTCAAAATGAGATTTAGATGGAATTTTTCTGATAAACCATGTGGAAGTTATGCCTTGGTCAATTTGCAGTTGACTTTTTCAACTGTCCAAAAATAGAAACTTTTGCATCTTGAGACTTTTTGAGCCATGCCTTGAGAATCATGATCAAGCATTGATCAAATGATGTTTATGGCTTCAAAATAAGATGTTGACCAAAATTTTTGACTTTTGACTGTCAAATGACCATTTTGCCCCTGCAGTTGACTGTTGAGCAATTAGGGTTTTTGACTGTGCAATTTTGTGCTGTGAGTCTTGAAACTTGGCATGTGGATGCTTGACAATATTTGTAGGCATGTGGGACTTGTTTGGACCCTTGGAAACTTCAATTTCTTTGCCAGAACCAAAACCCTAATTTTTGACTGTTAGGAGGCCATTGGACTGTGCAACCTTTGGGAGATTTTGAAGCATGCTCTTAGCAAATCTTGAAGAATATGGGAGGGCAAATTTTGGGGTACAACACCTACGTATCCCTTTTAAGGAATCAGAGCAACCGTAGTTTGGCTTATATGTTTTGGTTGGTTTTTTTTTTTAGTTAAGACAACAAAAATAATCAAGATGGCAAAACATCGAATGAAACAACAAACGAATGAGATGGTCAAACATCGACTAAATAATAACAAGGTAACATGTCAAAGATGGCGAAACATCGATAAAACAGATGACAAAACATCACACCTAACAATGATATTAAGAATCAAAGTAGGATAACAAACATGTGCGATGGCGAAACATCGACTTCAAATAAATGTACGATGGCGAAACATCGGCTAAGAGATAACAAGGTATCATGGCAAAGATGGCGAAACATCGGTAAAACAGATGATAAAACATCACACCTAACAATGATATTGAGAATCAAAGTAGGATATCAAACATATGCAATGGCGAAACATCGGCTTCAAACGAATGTACGATGGCGAAACATCGGCTAAGAGATAACAGGGTATAATGGCAAAGATGGCAAAACATCGGTAAAACATATGACAAAACATCACACCTAACAATGATATTGAGAATCAAAGTAGGATAACAAACATGTGCGATGGCGGAACATCAGCTTCAAACAAATGTGCGATGGCGAAACATCGGCTAAAAGGTTTAAAAACAAATCTAAGAGGCACATGAAAAAATAGGATTGGTTTGTATCTTTTACCTTGAAGAAGGGTTTGAGTTTATTAGAAATGTCTTATGATTTGCCAAGAAAACGGTTTTTGTTTTAAGATGCAGAATGCATAGAAAGGAAAAACAATTAAGGGAAACTAACCTAGTACTAACCTAGTGTTATCATACAATGGTTGACCCTAAGGTTGAGGATAAAGGAAAATCCTACCCTATGCTAGCATACACGGATTCCTACCTTAATCAACATGTTAAAGGAAGCTTAACAAAACCATCCTATAGGGAACATGCAATGAGAGCGAAGTCGTGATCTCAATTTCTAAATTGAGTGACTCATCGATCAACAATTAAAGAAGAAAAGCAATAAACATCCTATAGGGAACATGCAATGAGAGCGAAGTCGTGATCTCAATTTCTAAATTGAGTGACTCATTGTTCAATAATTAAAGAAGAAAAGCAATAGACATCCTATAGGGAACATGCAATAAGAGCGAAGTCGTGATCTCAATTTCTAAATTGAGTGACTCATCGATCAACAACAAACACAACACATGTATCAGATAAAAACCAGAGGGCCTCCTGACATATATCAGCAACAGAGGTCCCATCATGCAATCAGAGAACTATGCAAAATGAAAATGGAAGAAAAGAAATAGCGCAATACCAAACAGATAACTATCCGTAGCAACTGAGCAAGAATAAAAGAAACCCAGAGAACTTCAAGCAAGCTGGCATCAGTAGAAAAATCAAGTCAGAAATTACGCCAAAAGGATGTAAGTAATGAAAGTATCAGATATGAACAGATCCCGTGGGCAATGTATAACATTCACAATCATATCTATATATCCTGCATGGAATATCAAACATGCCAAACACAATAGCAGTGCCAGTATAATAAGTTGTGTTCCATAAATAAAGTGAAACACAGTAGCCTCAAGCCAAAAGTGGAAACTTTCTCAAAGTACCTCGTACATTCAACAACCAAGTTAGTATTCCATAAGGTGAATGATGAATCACATAAGGGATGGATGCAATATGATGAAGTGAGAACAACATGATAAAAATTATCAAACATTGGACATGATAGACAAGAGGAAACAAGCATATGCATAATTTGGTCAAAAGAACTAGAGGAATGTTGCTCCTTTCTATCACCATATTGAATTGACAATTGAATATAAATCAAGGATCATGGGAGCTTGAAAATAATACAATCAAATACCATGGAGGTTAGGGGTAAACACATTTCAATCATATATAGTGAAGTGAGATATTTTCCACTTGGATTTTGAGTGAGGCATTGTTGATTTTAAAATCCAAGCCATATCCTCCACTTTGAGATGATGCAAATTCTCCTTTCTCGTGATTGTGGGTATTAAGTATGTTTTCCACACGGACAATGACGATGATGTCTTATCTCATAAAATTAATCAACACACTTGTGTTTTAAATTTTTTAAAGGTGAACTACGTGTACCCTGATCCCCTATTGCACGAAAGGTGGTATGTAGGCACTAAAGGTTCACAACCGCGGCGGGTGCAAAAAATCATAAAAAATACTTCTTTTCTCACCTCCACCATCTATTTTTTTATAAAACATTTTATAGCCAAAATATACATATTTTTACAAAGAGGTTCCTGCGGAGTACCGTAGATGTTTAGGGTGCTAATACCTTCCTTTTACATAACCAACCCCCTTACCTTGAATCTTTCCCCCTATTTTTGGGTTACTCGCTCTTTTCCCATTCCTTTGGAAACAATAAAGCGCGGTGGTGATTTTTATCTTGATCTGTATAAGTCTAGTCAATCCAATGTCTTAGTCTTAAACATTTCTACCGCTACGGAGAAAAAATGGTGACTTCACTGGGGAAAGATTGACCTCTTACCGGTCCATCCCTAAGTGGGTTAAACCTATCTTTGTTTTTATCTGTATATGTACTTTTGTTGTTTATGTGTTATATGTTGTATATATGTTTGTCTGGATTTTCTTGGGTTTCAGGGTGCTTGTGATTACTTATAAGTCCTATACCCGGACTTAGGAAAACTTTAAGATAGTACGGGTGGTATAGTCATGTTAACTTTGAGGGAGTAATCCCAAAAAAGGAGGCATGAGATCCCTCACTCAGTGGAGGCCCCTTTGACTGTAGTGTCATTTACCGAGTAATCGGGAAGACATACTGCTTTCGACCTGGGAGCCTGCTGAAGCTGAGGACCGTAGAATACCAAACCCATCTTGGCCTTTTAGGTGTAGTGCGGAAGCTATGACGTAGTAATCCGGAAATAGTTGTCACGCGATACTACGCTCGGACGAGTTTTTCTTGAGAATATTACTAATTATCGAGTTAATCGGGAAGTTGGTAATATCCAAAGGAAGGATGTAGACTCTGGGAACCTCTAGAACCTTTTTTTGGCAAGTGATAACTTTTAGACCAACACCTTATGGGTAGTACCTTCGACCTCATACTCGTGACGTTGAACCTATGAACCCTATATGTGTGATCTTGTGTGTGATTGTTGCATCATGCATCCATGCACTCATAAACATCTTTTGAAGAAATCTTATTTAAAGGGACTTAAAAGTTGACCATTTGTGAATATCTCAGGTACTTTTTAACCATGGATTCTGGAAAAAGAAACACCGGAAAATACAGTTTCAAGGATCCCAAGATAGATGAGTTGATCAGTCTAATTCCCGAGATCGAGTGTTCTGCAGATTTTTGGTAGAAGTATGGATCCATCATTCCTCTTATGAATCTTAGGATGAAGGAGGGTATTCTCTCGACCTTGGTCCAGTACTATGATCTGATGTATCATTGCTTTACTTTTCCCGACTATCAGTTGATGCCTACACTGGAGGAGTATCTTATCTGTTGTATTTACCTGTTACCGATCGTGTTCCTTTTACTGGTTTGGAGGGTGAGCCAAAACCACATGAAATTGCTGCTTTGATCCATCTGGGGAAGTCTGAGGTTGAAGCCCATATGACTACTAAAGGAGGGACTAGAGGATTGCCAGCTCAGTTCTTATTGGAGAAAGCTCGTTACTTTTCCAGGATGAAGAGTACAGCCGCTTTGAGGCCATCTTTGCTCTATTTGCTATCAGGACCTTCATGATTGGAAACCCACTTCCTACATTGTTGGGTGATGCTTATTACTCTATTCATCTTCAATATCCTTATCATGGGGGGATGATTATCTGTTGCACGCCTTTGTTGTACTGATGGTTTATCTCTCATATGCCCTAATCTGATGCTTTCTGGGATGTCAGGAAGGAACCCCATTGGTCTCCTAAGATCATGGCACTTACTCACTCGAATATTGATTGGTATCATCGAGCTTACCAGTATATAGAGATTGTTGACAGTTGTGGTAGTTTCCCCAATGTACCTCTTCTTGGTACAAAGGGAGGAATTAACTATAAACCTGTTCTTGCACGACGATAGCTTGGTTATCCGATGAGGGATAAACCAAATGGTTTTCATTTGAGTAGTTTATTTCTGAAGGAGGGAGAATACCATAAGGAAGCTAGAGAGTATATTGTGAAGGCCTGGAGTCACATTCATAAGAAGAGTAGGAAAGACTTGGGACCTAGGGGGGCTGTTTCTTTGGAACCATATCTTCAGTGGATCCAGACGAGAGCTATTCAGTTGAAGATGTCGTATTTCCGAGAAGCACCTATGCCTGGTTTGTTTGTGAAAACCCCTTCTCCCTTATTGGATGATCTAGAAGAGCTGTAACTTGCTTTGGTCAGGATGCGACAGGAAAAGGATGCTTGGAAGAACAAGTGCCAACCATTAGAGATTTCTTATAGAGCAGACTTGAAGGAGAAAGACGACTTGATTGAGATCCTTGAGAGTCGAGCGGTAGAGACTATGGAGAGGCAAGGGGATTTATTATCTCCTAAGCCTCACTCGGATGCTAGTTGCTCACTTCCTGATTTAGGAGATTGGAAGGAGGTTGCCACCAGATATGCTGAAGAAAACCAGAGGTCGAAGGCTCAGATTTCCAAGCTTACGGGGAAGCGCCCGCGTATAGAGTGATCTCCGAAAACTTTACTTCTCAGGGTTTTAGACTTTATTTTCATCTTGTACTTGGGATTGTTGAGACTTGTAACCTATTTCGAAGTTATTATAATAAATTTTTTCAATATTTCAAATGCGTTATTACTTTGATATTTGGAATGTGTCTATAAATCTTTAAGTCCCTTGAAATATTAATAATAAAATAAATCACGTGAATTACATATCATGCATCATATTGAACATATTTCTTGCATTTGTTATGCATATTCAGGTGTCTTACCAAGCTTCTTTACTTTGCTCAGCAAGCTAACTCACCACTATAACACTCGAGCTAATTTCATAAGGAAGATGGACAACTTAGAACAAGAGAATCGCGAGCTGCGCGAGGAGGTTTCTTCTTTGAAGGACGGCATGGCCAATCTTACTGCTCTGATGGAATCTATGGTGGCTGCTCAGAATTAGCCACCGAGTGTTCGACCTCAACCAATAAGGGGTACTGCTGAAGCTCCGACTGTTCCTGTATCCGCTACTCCAGCTATTGTTCAGAATTGCATGCCTCAAGGTTATCCATGGGGAATGCCCAAGAAATTTGCGCCTGAAGGTTTCAATCTTGGTCCTCAAGATACTCCAGTTGTTCAGACTATTGTTACTCCTGCACCTCCTGTGGTGCATGCTGCTCCTGCTGCACCTCCTTCGGTGAATATGGTTCCGTTTGTTAATGATGATGTGTGTCGTCCTTTTCCTCCACCAAGTGAAGACTTGGGTCTCTATGACATAATGTATGATTTTCAAGAGCAGTTTGACAAGATGCAGAGGGAGATGAAGGCCCATAGGGAAAAATAATTGTTTGGGAAGAATGTGAATGAGTTATGCTTGGTCCCGAATATTAAGTTACCTGCAAAGTTTAAGGTCTCAGAGTTTGAGAAGTACAAGGGAAACACTTCCCCTCATGCTCATCTGGTAATGTATGGAAGGAGAATGTCTACCCATACTGATGATCAGCGTCTGTTGATTCACTTTTTTCAGGATAGTTTGACCGGTGCTGCACTGAAGTGGTATATGAGTTTGGATAGTGTCAATATATATACTTTCAATGACTTGGGAGAAGCATTTATCAGATAATACAAATACAACGTGGACATGGCGCCTGCCCATGATCAACTCAGGGACATGGTTCAGAAAGACAGGGAATCATTCAAAGAATATGCACAGAGATGGCGTGAGGTAGCCGCCCAAGTGATTCCTCCCATGGAAGAGAAGGAGATGACTAAGATTTTATTGAAGACTCTGGGTGCTTTCTACTATGAAAGGATTGTAGCAAGTGCGCCAAGTGACTTTACTGAAATGGTAGGAATGAGTATCCATTTAGAAGAGCATGTAAGAGAGGGCCGCTTAACAAAGAGTGAAGGATCTGGAGGTGAAAAGAAGCCATCTTATGGGTTTACCAAGAAGAAGGAAGGGGATGCAAATGCTGCTATGCAAGAGAGAAAAGTTAATCCTCCTAGAAGAAATTATCAGCGTCATCAGCAAGTCGCCTTAGTTACTCCAGTTGTTGGTGTAGCTCTAACCACCGTTGCTTATCAGAGACCGTCCCAGAATGGGAATCAAGGGTATAATCAGAGAAGGGAGAGTTATGACCCTATTCCTATGAGTTATACAGAGTTACTACTGGCATTGATTTAGAAGAAGTTGGTGCAGACCCGACCACCTCCCGCTGTACCATCACCATTGCCTTGGTATTACAAAGCAGACCAAACATGTGCTTTTCATCAGGGAGCACCAGGGCATAATGTTGAGAATTTCTATCCTTTAAAGACTGAGGTGCAGAAATTGGTGAAGTCTGGTATTCTATCTTTCAAGGATGTGGGCCATAATGTGAAAGACAAACCTCTACCCAAGCATGGAGGAGAGAATGTTGTGAACATGGTGGTCGGTTGTTCAAGCGACTTCCGGATTTTTGACATTCATCTTGTTAGAGGAGATTTGGTGAAAATGCACGCAGACCTCTGAATTTAGCTACTATACACATGAACATTTCGGTTGTGCTATTTGCAGTACAAACATACAAGGTTGTGACAAGATAAAGACTGATTTGCAGGAGATGATGGATGAGGGCCTCATCCACATAATCAGGCCTAGGGCAGAGTATGAAGAGGAGGAGAATATGGTTTCTGGATGTCCTGGAGAGTTCAGAACTTTTGATGTGGAGCAAATGAATGAAGACCTTGTGCAATTGCATGCTAGTTCAAGTATCATAAACCCAACTATAACCACAGATAATTTCAAACTAAAACCCTCATTGCTACAATTGGTGCAACAAAACCAATTTGGTGGTCTCGCTACTGAGAACCCAAATCAACACTTAAAAACTTTTATACAATTACCCGACACTTTAAAATGCAATGGTGCTTCTCCTGAGGCAATACGACTAAGATTATTCCCTTTTTCCCTCAGAGATAAAGCACAAGATTGGTTGGATTCCCTTCCACCCAATTCAATAACAACCTGGGAAGACCTTAAGAGAGTATTTCTCGCAAGATTTAACCAAAACCTGGGAGAATCACTTTTTAAAGCATGGTTGAGATATAAGGACCTATTAAGAGCTTGTCCACACCATGGCCTAGAACAATGGCTAATCATCCACACCTTCTATAATGGAATCCATTACAACACAAAGATGTCTATCGATGCTGCCGCTGGTGGTGCATTGATGAATAAACCTTTCCTAGAAGCCTGCGCTCTCACTGAGGACATGGCCCAAAACCATTACCAATGGGGAACAGAATGAGCTACGGTAGAGAAAAAGGAGACCCAAGGAGTAACACATGAGATAAGTTCTCTAGACATGATGCAAGTTAAAATGGATTCTCTTGCCTTAAAAGTTTAAAACATGTCTCAAAACCCTAATATTGTAGCCGCAGTAGCTTCAGAATGCGAACTCTGTGGGACCCAAGGACATCAACCTGCGGAATGTAACTTGTTGAATGAGCCTTGCTCAGACAAAGTAAACTACACCCAAGGAAACCCATTTTCAAACACTTACAGCCCCGGATGGAGGAATCACCCAATACAAAACTCTGCACCTCCGAGACCTACAGGTTTCCAAGCCCAAAGACCAAATCAACCAATGCAAGCTGTGGCACCCAAACCAAACCTTGAGAAAATCATGGAAAATTTTATTTCATCTCAAACCCAGCAAAACAAAGAGTTCCTAAATCAGAATATTCACGTAAACGAACTAACCACGCAATTAGGATCTAAGGTTGATCAGATAATTATGCATAACAAGATGCTTGAAACCCACATCTCACAGATAGCCCAAGCACAAGCCCCACAAACTAAACCTGGAGGACAATTCCATGGACAACCTCAACCAAATCCTAAAGGGCAAGCTAATGACATTTCCTTATGAAGTGGGACTACTTACGATGGACCCAAGAATCCAGCCATGAGTACACCCTCACAACCTAAGACAAATGTTTTTCCTACAGACCAATTGGAGGAACCAGAGGAACCCGAAAAGCAAAAAGAACCAGAATTAAAAGATAAAACTAATAAATCACCACCCCCGTACAAACCCCCAGTCCCATTTCCGCAAAGACTTAAACAAACCAAACTTGACAATCAATACCATATATTCGTTAAAGTTATAGAAAAACTCCATGTAGAGATTCCTTTCACCGAAGCCATCACTCAGATACCATCTTATGCTAAATTCCTAAAAGACATTATGACCAACAAGCGTAGACTTGATGCTCCCAAACCTATCGAATGCAATTTTTATTTCAGAAAATAAACTTGCCAAGAAAGAAAAGGATCCAAGAAGTTTTTCCATTCCTTGTATCTTAGGAAATCATAATATTGACAAAGCCTTCTTAGATCTAGGAGCTAGCTTCATCCTTATGCCTTTAGTAGTTTGTAGAAGGTTAAACTTAGGAGAATTGTAGTCGACTAAAATGTCTCTCCAGCTGGCTGATAGATCAGTTAAGTATCCTATAGGCATACTTGAAGACATACCAGTTAAGATCGGTCAGCTATATATCCCAACTGATTTCGTGGTTATTGATATTAAAGAAGACGAAGAAATCCCAATCCTCTTAGGTAGACCATTCCTATCAACAGCCGGAGCCATAATTGACATTAAGAAAGGAAAACTAACATTTGAGGTGGGTGATGAAAAGATAGAATTTATTCTTTCAAAGTTCTTAATGGCACCAGTCATAGGAGATGCATGTTATGCCATCGACGTCATTGACGAGTGTATATTGGAACTTAAGCGAGAGGAATCTAACAAAAATATCAAGTTACCTTCGACCCCCATTATGGAGGACGGTGGATTTAAAAGTTTAGAACCTTACATCGATGATGACCTCTACGAATGTTTATCACTTACTCCCGATCCCATTCCTTACCCTTTGAAACCATCTTTAGAAATGAAGGAACTTCCCAAGAACCTCAGATACGAATTCTTAGATAAAGAGATGAATCGTCCTGTTATAGTTAACTGTGATACGGTGGGAAGAACTGACTGTTTTTTTTGGAATGCTGGTTTGCGTTTTGCGTTTGTTTTCGCAAAATGTCGTGGTAAGCAAGAGTCGCCATCAACTTTTATTTGATCCAACAAGGAAAGGAAAAGAGCACAGAAAAATTCCTTTTTTGAGATATTTTTCGGGTTCGGGGGGTAGATTATAGAAAGGGAAGGTATTAGCACCCTTTCTACCCGTAGTTATCTACGGGCTCTTAGGTACTTGCTCATTGTTTTCAAAAATTGCTTTCTTTGTGCTTGTGGGTTTGAAAAAGTTTTTGTTTTGAAACTTCGATTTAACTCTTGCTTCTGTCCTCAAGAGTGTAATGAAGTGTTTTGAAAACTTTGTTCGAAAAGGAGTGTAAGTGTGAAAAATTTGTTTTGTTTTGAATGAGCAAGTATCTAAGAACCATCTACCTACTCAAAAAAGGAACCGTTCTATGCTAATTTCCTTTAGACAATGCTATCCCACTATTAATGAGTAGGTAACACCATCGTTGGAGTTTGAGGGTCAATTCGAATGAGGGACATACGGTCACTAAAGCAATGTTAGGACGCTTTAGCGGTAACCCTAATGTCTTAGATCATTTGTTTGAGGCAATAATATCTGAGGCAACCATTTCGAGGCGACTATGATATTTTAGACAAGAAGGTGACCTCTAAAACGACCTATACTCAATGACCATGTACGAAGGCAACCAAGTGGGGTGTACCCTAAGAGTGCGCATGTGCGAGTGTGTCGTTTTCAGTTATCTTTATCTTTGTACATGTTAAGGGTGATCTAATTTGATTTTAAGATTTAAACATTCCGTCTTGTCATGAAAACCCTATTATCAAACATCTAACAGTTATAATTTGCGGAATTAAAAGTGCGGAAATTAAATTACAAGGCGTCAGGTATTTACATCGCCAAAAATAACCCTTTGAAAATAAAATAAAGCGGTAAAATAAATAAATATCCTATTTAACTATTACAATGCGTAAGCAGATACATAAATATGGGTAAAGAAAAGTAAATGGCGACGCGAAATTAAATCGGATGCACAACTAGGGTTTTGACCCTTTGGATTAAAGAAAGTGCTTTTTTTGTTGTTTTTATTTTAAGTAAAGAAATTAATCCTAAATTAAAAAACTAAATTAAATTAATAAATCAATTAAATGAAAAATAAATTATTTTTGGAGTTTTTGATTATTTAAGAAAGAAATTAAAAATAATTAAATTAGTAGTTAAGACCTAATTAAGTCTAATTAACTTTATTTATTTACAAAATAGGTTAAAGTTTACTAGAATTAAAAACCTAATTAATTAATTAGTGTTTATTAATAAAAATGAATTCTAAAATTTTATTGGATAAAAATATTTTTTGATGATTTTTGATAAAAAGGAAAAAAATGATTGGTTAGTAATTAATTAAAGTAAAATAAAATAACTAAATAAAGAAAATAGAAAATATAATAAAAGGAAAGAAATGGGCCTTTTTTGGAGGTGCAAGGAGCATTTTTGCAGGCCCATTAGTAGCTGGTCCGTGTGGACTTTTTGGATCCAGTGCAAGCATGTTGACTTGGCTTTTGGTGGACCTCCAATGTGGATCATCACATATGGCCCTTGGCCATCTGGCGCTTGGATTGATGAGGTCGTATGGTGTGAATCTGGCTTGATCATGCATGCAATTACCTGAAAAAATATGAAGAAAATACAATTGCCTCGAGGCAGGGATCGAACCCCTGACCTCCAGCCACTAATGCCTTGGACGCTGATGTGTTGACCAATTGGGCTATGCTGTTTTGTTGTTAACAAAATACAATATGATAATAATATAAAACAAACAAATGTGTTAATGGAAGTTGGCGCGAATTTTCAAACAAACCAACAGGAGGGTGACAACGCATCATCCTCTTCCTCAAAAACCTTGTAAATTTACCTGCGGATTTCTACCCGTAGCTAAAAATGCAGGTTCATCCTAAAATCGTCCTCAGGCCATATAAACACTATCCAAGAACATGGTTGAACTCGTCATGACCTCCTGATCACAACCATGTCCATCATGTATCTCAATTTTACCTGAAATAAAAATCCCTAAAAACAGAAGCAGAACCCTAGCCATGGTGTTTCATGATATAGAGCATATAAATCAAATTGGTTATTGCCAATAGTTTGCAAATGATGTGAGGGTTAAGGATATGCAATTATTCCATGAAAATGATGCCTAATTTCAGATATACGAAATCAAGAATAAAGGCAATTCGCGTGAGACTTACAGTGCATATGAGGTCCTGAGAATGCTTTGTTTGGATCGAGTTAGCTTGTGGAGATGGCCAACAATCGATTGAGACAACTCTCAAGTCCTGAAAACGCCTCTAACTTTGATTTTGATCTCCAACTTTTTTGTGATTTTGCAAGTTTTTGTTCTGCTTCTACAAGTGATTGCTAACCCTGATTTTTGTGTCCTTTGCTTGCTTATGTAATGCACCTTGGATTAGGGTAACATTTGCTGTTCAAATCTTCCCACAATGATGATTGCATATTTGATTTGATTCTTCCATAAAAGCTTTCCAAACTTGGCCTAAATCACATCTTTTTGTAACCAATGCCTTTGATACGAATTTGATTTAAATAATAGATGTATTTGGAGCCTGAAATAGCCAAGAAATCATGTGTTATCAATGCTTTAGATTTTATATGATTTTATTTGATTAAAAATGAATTAATTCAAATAAAAATCAAATTAAATAATAAAAATGTGATATGGACACATGGCTGGATCTAGGGAACGTGGGAAATAATGCAAACTCAAATCAAGTGGAAAAGAATGGGCCCATTTGGCAAAATTTGAAGTTTTGGGGATAGTTGACTTTTGGCAATTTTGCAAAAACGTCCAACTTCAACAATGTATAACTTCTTCAATTTTGAACTTTTGGAGATGTTCTTGTACTTTCTAGAAATCTTGAGATGTCCTATAATCAATCCTTTTTGTCTCATCTCATTTTGATATTCCATGCTCAAGTTATAAGCTTTGACAAAAAAGGTGTTTTTGTTGACTTTCAAAAATGACCTATAATGTCCAAATTCATAACTTCTTGTGAGTGCATTTTTTGATCTTGGGATATGAAGATTTATTGTAGAGAATTGCATCCTCTTCAGAATGAGCTTTGTATGGGTCATTTCTCATAAATTAAGAGAAAGTTATGCTTGGTCAAAGTTGAGTTGACTTTTCCTACAAAACCCTAATTTAGCAACTTTTAAATCTTGATGAATTTTGAGCAATCCTTGATGAATCATGATAAACCCTTGATAAAATGATGAAATATAGTTCAAAATGAGAATGTTGACAAAAAATCATGAATTTTGACTATATGTAGGTCACAGTTGACTTTTGCCCTAACATAGTCGATTTTTGGACCTTTGGGCAATTGACTGAGCAAACTTCCTTTGCAAGGCTTGAAATTTGACATGCATGATCTTGAGAACATATGCATCTCTGCTGAGTTTTAAGAACTTGTCCATAATTCAACTGATGGGGAAACATCTTCTTCGAGATTTAAGAATTCGCCCGTAATTCAACTGAGAAAACTCTGCTAAGATTTAGGAACTCGTCTGTACTTCGACGGAGGAACTTTGTCGAGATTTAGGACCTTGTTTGTAATTCAACTGAGGGTAATTCTGTTGAGATTTAAGAACTGTTCAGTTGTTCGACTGGAGGGAAACATCTTCATCGAGATTTAAGAACTTGCCCGTAATTCAACTGAGAAAACTTTGCTGAGATTTAGGAACTCGTCTGTAATTCGACGGAGGACTTTGTCGAGATTTAGGACCTTGTCTGTAATTCAACTGAGAATAATTCTGTTAAGATTTAAGAACTGGTCAGTAATTCGACTTTGGGGAAACATCTTCATCAAGATTTAAGAACTTGCCCGTTATTCAACTGAGAAAACTCTGCTGAGATTTAGGAACTCGTCTGTAATTCGACGGAGGACTTTGTCGAGATTTAGGACCTTGTCTGTAATTCAACTGAGAATAATCATGTTGAGATTTAAGAACTGGTCAGTAATTCGACTGAGGGAAACATCTTCGTCGAGATTTAAGAACTTGCCTGTAATTCAACTGAGAAAACTCTGCTGAGATTTAGGAACTCGTCTGTAATTCGACGGAGGACTTTGTCGAGATTTAGGACCTTGTCTGTAATTCAACTGAGAATAATTCTGCTGAGATTTAAGAACTGGTCAGTAACTCGACTGAGGGAAGCATCTTCATCTAGATTTAAGAACTCGTCCGTAATTCAATTGAGAAAACTCTGCTGAGATTTAGGAACTCGTCTGTAATTCAACAGAGGAACTTTGTCGAGATTTAGGACCTTGTCTGTAATTCAACTGAGGATAATTCTGTTGAGATTTAAGAACTGGTCAGTAATTCGACTTGGGTAAAAGCTTCATAGCTGAGAACTTAACTGCATACTTCCGGAAAGGTAAAGGTTAGCTGTATGTAGTGCATGATATATATCAAACAATGATGTTCTCAAAATAAATGAGATTGTGTTGTATGATGCGTATATGCATGTGTCATGATGTATGTAAATGTAACGTTTTAGCTAGGGAAAATAAATCCCGGATAGCTGCTGGAGAAAAGAGTTGAATTCTTCGTTTTTGCTGGGGATGGCGAATGAAGATGACTATGAGAATAAATTTGAAGGAGAAAATAACTTCGCTGGGGAATAAACTGATGAGGAAGTGGCTTTGTGGGGAGGATATGCTCTGCTGAGGATTCCGCTGATAAATTCAGCTGGGGATGAATTACCGTTGCTGGCGATACTAAATCATGTTGGGGATTGAATTCTTGTTTGTGAAAGGAAAGAACTCCGCTGGGGATGATCTTTCAGTTGCGACTTCACTTGGGATAACCTTTTAGACTCTAATGGGAATAATCCTTTGAGCTTTGCTGGGGACAATCTTCCAAAGTCTACCGGGGATGATTCTCCAAACTCCATTGGGGAAGCTTTTTCGGACTGCGCTGGGAAAATTTTTAAACTCCACTGGGGATATTTTGTATTCTGCCAGGGAATATTCTTATACTCCATTGGGGAAAATTAAGACCTTTCAGTGCTGATGGTAAATAAACTCTGCTTGGGGAGAATATTACCAATTCATTTACAGTTGCAAGTCTCAGCTGGGGAGAGCTATCATTACAGTCTTTTCTTACTCTGCAGGGAGTGAATGCACCTTGGCCATATTCTTCAGCTGAATCTACATTTTTACCTGGTGGATAGAGCAACTGTAAAGCTTGGACAAATCTTATCTGCCCTTGTTTCTGATATTACAAGTAATCGTCTTTTGTTTCATATGTAAATATTTATGAGCAGCAATTAATGTCAAATGCATATATCAAAAATGAACATTGGACGTTCTTTGCAAAACAAAACAGAAAAGACAAATTTATTTGTGAAAATGACTTATATTGATTTTGAAGTTTGGCCTGTAAATAGGAGTTTTTGTACAAGAGGCTGACGTCCTAGTAAGAGAACGCCTCCGAATAATAGAATTTACACAATTTGTGAAAAACTTAAACAAAACAACTATGTGAATAATCCCACTGGGTTCCAACTCTGCTATTGCCTTTATGTCCTCGAGCATCTCATCACTTTGCTACTTGGTTGAAGGTAGATCAGATTGATTAGTGTCGTTCGAGCTTGATAGTTGATACCGAAGTCTGGTTGCAAGGTGATCCAATGAGACATAGTGTTACGCTTTGATCCCTAATTTTTGCCTGGATCTCCCTTTCGGGTTTTCAGTCCACTGGGATACCCTTTTTTTCCCAAGCCGCCTTTTCAGGTTTTCGACTTGCCAGGTGTACAGATTTATTTTCATCCCTTATTTTTGCTCGAACCCTTTTGGTTCGTCGGGAAGCCCTTATTTTTGCCTAAGCCAGTCGACCTAGCAGGTCTTTGATTATGCGTAGTATTTTTTCACTATGTCTGCATTGACGGGGTGAGGAAGGTCGTCACCATCCATGGTTGTTAGAATCATAGCTCCTCCTAATAAAATGTTCTTAACCACAAATGGCCCTTCATAAGTAGGGGTCCATTTTCCCCTGGGATCACCTTGAGGTCGTATGATGCGCTTGATGACCAGGTCCCCGACTTGATACTCTTGTCGTCTAACTTTCTTGTTAAATGCCTTGATCATCCGTTTTTGATACGTTTGACCATGACAAATAGCAGTGAGTCTCTTTTCGTCTATTAAATTCAGCTGATCAAGTCGGGTCTAAATCCAGTCATCTTCGCTCAAACCTGCATCCTTCATAATATGAAGAGAGGGTATCTGAACTTCAATGGGCAATATGGCCTCCATACCATATACCAAGGAATAGGGTGTTGCCCCCATTTACGTCCGCGCTGAGGTACGGTACCCATGAAGAGTAAATGGTAACATCTCGTGCCAGTCTTTGTACGTCACCGTCATCTTTTGCACAATCTTCTTAATGTTCTTATTAGCCGCTTCTACAGCCCCATTCATCTTCGGCAGGTAGGGAGAAGAGTTGTGATGCTGTATCTTGAACTGCTTGTAGAGCTCGGTGATCATCTTGTTATTGAGATTTGTACCATTGTCCATAATGATCCTCTCTGGTACACCATATTGACAAATCAGATTGTGCTGAATGAAACGTGCCACGATGTTCTTGGTCACTGTAGCAAAGGAAGCCGCTTCAACCCACTTCGTAAAGTAATCAATAGCTACCAGGATGAAACGATGCCCGTTGGACGCGGTAGGTCTGATCTCGTCGATCATGTCAAAGCCCGACATTGCAAAAGGCCACGGAGCTTTCAAGACATTCAGAGGAACTGGAGGTATGTGCACCTTATCAGCATAGACTTAGCACTTGTGACAGGTCCGAGAATGCTGATAACAGTCGGCTTCCATTGTGGACCAATAATATCCTGCCCGAAGGATTTTCTTTGCCATGGTGTGTCCACTGGAATGAGTTCCGAAAGTACCTTCATGTAAATCTACCATGATCCTTTCTGCCTCGTTCTTATCCATACATCGTAGTAAGGTCGAATCATGGTTACGCTTGTAAAGGATGTCATTACTGATGAATAACTTCGCCACGAACCTCCTCAGAAACTTCTTATCATTAACAGATGCACCCTCAGGGTATTCCTGAGCTTCAAGATACCTCCTCACCTCATGAAACCAGGGTTTGTCTGCTTCCTCTTCAGTTTCAATGTCGCAACAATGTGCAGGTTCGTCCAACCTTTCAATGATAATCCGGGGAGCTTCATTGTCTCAATTGACTTTGAACATAGAAGACATCGTAGCCAGCGCGTCCGCTAACTGATTCTCCTCTCTAGGGAAGTGTTTAAAGGTTATCTCCTCGAAATGCGGAAGCAACATCAATACATACTCCTTGTAAGGAATAAGATTTGGGTGTTTCGTATCCCACTCGCCTTTGATCTGACTGATCACGAGAGCGGAATCTCCAAACACACTCAAGTACTTAATCCTTAGGTCAATTGCTGCTCGAAGACCCACGATGCATGCTTCATACTCCGCCATATTGTTGGTGCAGTTGAAACATAGTCGGGCCGTGAATGGAGTATGAGAGCCTTTAGGAGATATGATCACGGCGCCAATACCATTATCCAAAGCGTTTGAAGCTCCATCAAAGTACATAGACCATCGGGATCCTTCCTCAGGTCCTTCATCCGGTCCAGGTTCCTCACAGTCAGTCACTATCATGATACTCTCATCCAGAAATTCAAAGTTCATAGACTGGTAATCATCCACTGCTTGATGTGCCAAATGATCTGCCAATAAACTTCCCTTGATTGCCTTTTGGTTCATGTATTAGATGTCATACTCAGTCAAGATCATCTACCATCTTGCTATTCTTCCGGACAAGGCAGGCTTTTCGAAGATATACTTGATTGGATCCATCTTTGATATCAATAGAGTAGTGTGAGTCAGCATATACTGTCTCAGCCGGCGAGAAGCCCATGCCAAAGCGCAGCAAGTTTTCTCGAGCAGTGAGTATCGGGTCTCACAGTCGGTAAACTTTTTGCTAAGGTAACAAATAGCATGCTCTTTTTGGCCAGACTCGTCATGCTGCCCCAACACGCACCCCATTGAGTTGTCGAGTACTATCAAGTATAAGATCAGAGGTCTCCCTTCAACTGGAGGCATCAGAATGGGTGGCTCTTGGAGATAATCTTTAATCCTTTCGAAAGTGGCCTGACATTCATCATTCCATCTTACCACTTGATCTTTCTTCAATAGCTTGAAGATTGGCTCACAAGTAGCAGTCAGTTGTGAGATGAATCGGGAAATATAGTTTAGACGTCCCAGAAAGCCTCTGACTTCTTTTTCTGTTCGGGGAACTGACATTTCCTGCATAGCCTTCACCTTTGCAGGATCCACTTGAATACCTTTATAAATTACAACGAAACCCAGCAGCTTACCAGACCTCACTCCGAAGGTGCACTTGTTCGGGTTTAACCTCAGCTTGTACAACTTTAACCTATCAAATAGCTTCTGAAGGTGTTCAATATGTTCTTCCTCAGTATGGGATCTTGCAATCATGTCATCGACGTATACCTCAATCTCATGATGGATCATGTCATGGAACAAAGCGACCATGGCGCGCTGATACGTTGCCCCAACATTCTTCAATCCGAAAGGCATGACCTTGTAGCAAAAGGTACCCCATTGAGTGACAAAGGTTGTCTTCTCCATGTCTTCAGAAGCCATCTTAATCTGATTATAACCAGAGAAACCATCCATGAAGGAGAAGACCTTATGTTGTGCGGTATTGTCAACCAGAACTTCGATATGAGGTAGAGGGAAATCATCCTTGGGGCTCGCCCTGTTCAGATCTCTATAGTCAACACACATTCGAACCTTACCATCCTTCTTCGGTACCGGAAACACATTGGCCACCCACCGCGGGTAAGAAGTAACTGCTAGAAAACTAGCATCAAACTTCTTCATCACTTTAGCCTTGATTTTCTCAGACATCTCTAGGCGCATTCAGCGAACCTTCTGTTTCACTGGAGGACAGTCTTCCTTGGTAGGCAGGAGGTGAATCACAATGTCGGTATCCAACCCAGGCATATCTTCATAAGACCAGGCAAATATCTCAACATAGTGTCACAGCATCTGAATCAACCGTTGTTTAATGCTAGGCTCCAGATTTGCATCGATCTTGACCTCTTTCTTGTCTACCTCTGTACCCAGATTTACCGATTCCACTGGCTCTTCATGCGGCTGAATAACCCTCTCTTCCTGAACTAACGGCCTAGCAAGTTCACCAGGCACTTCGCAATCATCTTCACCTTTGTCTTCGGCTAAGTTGATCGGACTTTCGAAGTCATAACCGTCAGTAGCAGAGTCGTTACCAGTAGGATCCAGAGTGGATGTAGACCTGTATATGTGAGTGTGTGTAAAATAGCTGTTTTGCAATATATAATAAAATAAAAACAAGGATCGCAAACTTTGAAATGCAAGAAACGTCCAATGCTTTTATTAATGATATATGGAGATGACAAATATCAAGCCCTCACAACCAAAACCACGGTGCCTCGGGTAAGACGCCAGGCCGTAAAGTTTAAAAATTGTCTGTTACAAATTCAAAACAAAAGTCTCATTACTGGGTAATAAAAGAAATTGGGACGAAGTCTTTTGCCGTCCAATTTCTTAGTCTGCCGTCGGCAGTTGGGTAAATCCAGCTATCAATGTCATACTCTTCATCATCGTCTTCAATGGCATTCACTCCTGAATTGCTGATAAACAGGGGAGGTCTTCCGATCCGTGCACTCCGAACAGCCCTTTGAGCTTCTGCAGTGAAACCCAAACCAAACTTGTTAGTCTTATGTGCAAAATCAGGGAGTTGGCCCCAATTTGCACACCCACCTTTCTCAACAACAGCCCGAGTATCCTTGAAGGAAGCCATCTTCATTGGAGGATCTTCGACAACATTGTCAGTTAATGCCAGCGTCTGGGGGACTTCTTCAAAATGTTGACACAGGGTTTCAATGAACTCCCCATCCATATCTACATATCAGAAAGAGTTGAGGTGGCTCACCATGTACTCCTCCTCTCCTTGTACCGTAACAATTTTCCCCTTTACTGGGTATTTCAGCATCTGGTGGAGCGTAGACGTTACTGCCCCAGCTTTGTGGATCCACGGGCGACCCAACAAACAAGAATAAGATGGCCGAATGTCCATCACATAGAATGTAGATGCGAAAACCTGAGAACCAACCTTAATCAGAATATCCACTTCTCCGTGTACCATTCTCTTGGACCCATCAAAGGCCCTGACTACAATGTTGCTTGGTTTCAGTTCCAACCCTCCACAGTCTAATCGGTCTAGAGCTTTCTTAGGTAAAACATTCAGCGATGACCCAATATCCACCAACACGTGAGCAAGAGTAGTGCCCCTGCACTCAATGGAGACATGCAGGGCGTCATTGTGATTCTTCCCCCTAGCAGTCAAGTTGGCGTCAGAGAAACCCAACCCATTATCTGCTGTCAGACTAGCAACGTAATCTTTAAACTGATCGACTGATGTTTCTTGCGGCACGTGCGCAATCTTCAGGAAAGCAATCAGAGCCTTGTAATGGGCTTATGAGCATAGCAACAGGGACAACATAGAGATTTTGGATGAGGTTTGCCCCAGCTGCTCGACTAGATTATAGTCGCTCTTTTTGATGATCTTTAAAATTTCCTCCATCTCTTGTCTAGAGGCTTCAATAGTAATCTTCTTTGGTGCCTCCGTCTGGGGAGGCTCACTGGTGATCTCTTTGCCCCGAGTGTCAGATGACTCGGCGACAGGGGTAAGAATTGGAATATGAACAGGGACATCAGCAGATGTACTGGTAGGTGTAATAACAACAGGTTTCCGAACAACTGGTGGAGAGATCTCAGGGGAGAAGAGCCTTCCGCTGCGGGTGACTTTACTAGATCCAACAATATTGCTGATGTCAGTATCAACCTCTTAATTCAAATCTTGTTTAACCCCGTGATAATACACGTCAGCCCCGTAGTGCCATGGGACAACTTTATCTGATGTATAGGGGATAGGCCCAGGAATGGTGATGATCAACGGTGCAATTCTTGGAACAAATGTAATTCTAACAGGCTTTCTCGAGGAAGCCTTGGAAGAATTATCGAAAATGGTGATTATAACAACTTCTTCAGTAGGAATCAAAGGAACAAAAGTCTTCTCAAACAGAATTTCTTTATTATCCATCAGGTGT
The DNA here is from genome assembly GCA_948472305.1 of Vicia faba. Taxonomy (NCBI): domain Eukaryota; kingdom Viridiplantae; phylum Streptophyta; class Magnoliopsida; order Fabales; family Fabaceae; genus Vicia; species Vicia faba. Next base: position 1,515,704,263 of record OX451741.1, on the reverse strand, counting down.
TGGACACCTGACTTCAAAAGATAGCAATCAGTAGGTAGGACGACACACATATGGCAACCTTCGCCACAACCCAGAAATAAACCGGCTAACAAAAGGTTCTTCTTCATAGTCATCAATGGAGTAACAATGTCTTTCACAGAAACCACAAATGAGTCTTCATCTACAGCATTCACTCCATGCTTGGGCATAAGAGCAGTCACAACATTAGGTCTTTCAGGTGCTTCAAACTCAATCTCCTTAGCATCAATCAAGTCTTGTACCTTATTCTTTAAAACCCAACAATCATTCGTATCGTGCCCCGGGCTATCGGAGTGAAAAGCACAGTGGGCGTTTGGATTGTACATCAGTGATGTTGTGTTGGGATTCTTCGGGGCCTCCTTCGGAATCACCAAGTTAGTCTTCAATAACTGCGGCAAAATTTGGGATAAAGTCATGTTGAGCTGAGTGAATTGTCTTCGCGGCCTCTTGGCCCTTGGCTGATTATTGCACTGAGGAGAAACAACAAATCTTGATATAACCACCACAGTAACTGCTTGGTGGCGTTCAGGTTTGTTGTGGATTTTTGAACTGTAAACAACGTTGGATTCCTTCTTAAAAGGCTTCTTCTCGGTGCCTGATGAAGCACCCTTATGTATCTTTCCAGATTTGATACCAACCTCAATTCTTTCCCCGGTCATAATCAGCTCTGTAAACCCGGACGAAGAACTTCCAATCAGATGGTTGAAATACGGACCAGTCAAGGTCCCCAAAAAAATATCCACTAGCTCCCTGTCAACCAAAGGGGGTTGTACTCTTCCAGCAAGGTCCCTCCACTTCTGAGCGTAGTCTTTGAAACCTTCGCCCTCACCCATAGATATACCCTAGAGTTAGGTACGCGTGGGAGCGAGGTCGGCATTGTATTGGTACTGCTTGTAGAAAGCAGCAGCCAAATCCTCCCAATTACAGATACTAGCTCCTTCCAGCTGGTAAAACCACTCAAGTTGAGTCCCTGAGAGACTGTCTTAAAAGAAGTGGATCCAGAGATTCTTGTCAGTGGTGTATGGCTGGATCTTTCTAACATACGAGCGGAGGTGTAGTTTTGGGCAAGAAACCCCGTCGTATTTAGCAAAGATTGGTACTTTAAACTTATGGGGAATCACCACCCCAGATGACAGACCCAAATCTCCAAAGTCTAGACCAGGAACTTTCTGAACTTCCATCGCGCTCAACTGGTCTTCCAGTTTCTTATACCTATCCTCAGCCGGAGGATACTGGTCTTCGTCAAAGTTAGTCTCGTTGTCGGAAACCACAGGGCTAGGAGCCCTCCTTTCTTCCTGATTATCTCCCCCTCTAGATGAGTGAGTCAAATCAACTTCTTCTCTCAAATTGTTTCCAAATCTGCGACCCATATTCAGTAGGACCGTCTTCTTCTTCTTCTTCTTCTTCTTCTTCTTATTCTTATCTTTCAGGATAAGGGTCTTCAGATCTTGTTGACCCTTGGCCAAACTCATGAACAATTCCTGGAACTGGGTATTTTGAGCTTGCAGAGCCTTGATTGCTTGTTCAGTTGATGTTTCAGCGGACATGATGTGCTGAAATAAACAGCGAAGAAGATGAGAAACCTGTAAGGGTACCTGTGATGAAGTGCATGGGAATGATATGTATATGACATGATTTCAAAGACTTTAGGGATTCAAATTTGTAAACCAAAATGAAACACACTTTTATTAGATAAAACTTTGAATTCAATTGTTCAACAAATGCCTTTAAGGCGTTACAAAAAAGAAATACTGAAAATTAAATCAACACTAGAAATAATCAAAAGACATCAGCGTTCCCATGGTCGTTTCCCGTCGGTGCGGACATATTCGTTGAGGATCTGCTTGTTCTCCAACTGCCTTGTCAACTTCTGGATCTTCCACTCTTGCTAGTGATACTTTTCTCTGTAAGTATCCCGCTCTTATATCAGCTGCATCCAAGATCTCTTTAATGCCCCAATGTCAGTAGGCATGTATGGATGGAGGATGGTAGGAGGAACCCCTTCTTCATCAGCAACCTCAACAATTACAGGCAAGACAGCTTCGTACGGCATTCCCAGCTTTTGGGCACGGATTCGAACCCATCGGAGATATGATTCCATTGGAAGAGAAGTCTTCACACCTAACTCGTGTGGATCAGACCTATGCACCCTATCCCAGGCTCGTATGAACCTGCGGCGCCGCTCGTCACTATCCCCTTGGAAGTCAAAGACAATGCTTAGCATCAGCAACTCATGAGGTCCTTCCCTGCTAGCTCGCCCGAACTGGCGTAAGGCCAAACAAGGGTTATAGGTGATCCCTCAATTGATTCCTAGCAGCGGAACATTGGGTTATTCCCCACAGCGATCAATAATGGCCACATCTTCCATGCCTTTAGTAGTCCAGATGATGTCAGTGTGAGCTAGGGACATAATCCTGTAGGCCCAACCCATGCCTTCCTTGTTCTTCAAAACTGATTTGGGGAGGTGAGAAATAAACCACCTCGCCAACAATGGCGCACAACATATAAGGGTTCCCCGTTTCCGAGCAGTACGGGCATAAAGAGAGTGCAAAATGTCACCCAAGAGAGTGGGCACAAGATTACCGGACATGAAAATCTTCACTGCATTCACGTCGACGAAAGAATCTGAGTTTGGAAACAGAACCAGACCATAAATAAGAAGAGCCAGGATGTCCTCGAACGCCTGAAGGTCTAAACTGTCCCAAAACTGATTAGCTTTACCACCCAAAAACTTAGTCAAGAAGCCTTTTGTTCCACTACGAGTTTCCCAATTAGACATTACCTCAGCCTTTGTCAGATGGAGGGCTGAAGCAATCTCTTCCGGCCTAAGGACTTTCTCCCAACCTGTAAACGGGGTCTGCTCTAGAATGGAGATACCAAGTAGATCATAGAACTCTTCTAAGGTGGGGACCAACTGGTAGTCTGGAAAAGTAAAGCAATGGTATAGTGGATCAAAGAACTGGACTAAGACACTCATCATCTGTTCATCCATCTTGGAGGTGACCAAACCAAGGAGGTGCCCATGTCTTATGATAAAGGAGGAAGTATCTGGAACCTTTTCAACCAATTCCTTAAGTTGAGTGGGAATCTGGACAAAGTTGATCTGAATAGTGTTTCTACGTATGGGTGCCATGACCTACAAAATAGAACAAAGATGAATCCCCTCTGTCTTTGAAATGGGTTAGTCCAATGTAAGATGCATGCAATGTCATGATGTATGATGTCATGATAGAAACACATCACAAGTATTCACAGATAGAAAACATGGTAAGGGCACACAAGTCACACAGATAGCCCTTAGATTTCAGGCTGGCAAGGAGTCTAGGTGCTACCCTCTTTCAGTTTAGTTGGTTCAACCTGTCCTAGAAATAGTAACCAGGTTCTAGAGGATCTCAATATCACTGACCACCCTCGATCGGTCATAATTCCAGTTTAGCAACCTTTTCTTGCGACCGGAATCATCGCGAGAGTTTGGTCTCAATGAGTGTAGCATACTGCTACTGTTCTATGGCCAAGTTGGTCAATTATAGGTTCTAAGTTCATTTGGTGCTTAATGACCCCTTAGAAGACCCATATTATCCTCTTTGCCCCATAAGGGATATCGATACAAACTAAAGTGCCACACCAACGTAGCTACTGCTTCAACCGTATCGGTCTACGCCGTACAGTTCCCTCACAGTTTATTGCTACTTACCTAAAGGGTATCCCCCAGATCCAAGTTAGGATCTATAGTAACTCCGATTCAAACCCACAAAGATAAAGCATACAAGTCAAGCAATTGAAAACATTATGAACTATTCCTAAGGTACACCCCACTTAAAAAAATCTTCCCCAGCAGAGTCGCTAGTTCTGTGATACGGTGGAAAGAACTGACTATTTTTTTTGGAATGCTGGTTTGCGTTTTGCGTTTGTTTTTGCAAAATGTCGCGGTAAGCAAGAGTCGCCACCGACTTTTATTTTATCCAACAAGGAAAGGAAAAAAACACAAAAAAATTCCTTTTTCGAGATATTTCTAGGGTTCGGGGGGTAGATTATAGAAAGGGAAGGTATTAGCACCCTTTCTATCCGTAGTTATCTACAGGCTCTTAGGTACTTGCTCATTATTTTCAAAAATTGCTTTCTTTGTGCTTGTGGGTTTGAAAAAGTTTTTGTTTTGAAACTTCGATTTAACTCTTGCTTCTGTCCTCAAGAGTGTAATGAAGTGTTTTGAAAACTTTGTTCGAAAAGGAGTGTAAGTGTGAAAATTTTGTTTTGTTTTGAATGAGCAAGTATCTAAGAACCATCTACCTACTCAAAAAAGGAATCTTTCTATGCTAATTTCCTTTAGACAATGCTATCCCACTATTAATGAGTAGGTAGCACCATCGTTGGAGTCTGAGGGTCAATTCGAATGAGGGACATACGATCACTAAAGCAATGTTAGAACGCTTTAGCGGTAACCCTAATGTCTTAGATCATTTGTTTGAGGCAACAATATCCGAGGCAACCATTTCGAGGCGACTATAATCTTTTAGACAAGAGGGTGACCTCTAAAACGACCTATACTCAATGACCGTGTACGAAGGCAACCAAGTGGAGTGTACCCTAAGAGTGCGAATGTGCGAGTGTGTCGTTTTCAGTTATCTTTATCTTTGTACATGTTAAGGGTGATCTAATTTGATTTTAAGATTTAAACATTCCGTCTTGTCATGCAAACCCTATTATCAAACATCTAACAGTTATAATTTGCAGAATTAAAAGTGCGGAAATTAAATTACAAGGCGTCAGGTATTTACATCGCCAAAAACAACCCTTTGAAAATAAAATAAAGCGGTAAAATAAATAAATATCCTATTTAACTATTACAATGCGTAAGCAGATACATAAATATGGGTAAAGAAAAGTAAATCGCGACGCGAAATTAAATCGGATGCACAACTAGGGTTTTGACCCTTTGGATTAAAGAAAGTGCTTTTTTTGTTGTTTTTATTTTAAGTAAAGAAATTAATCCTAAATTAAAAAACTAAATTAAATTAATAAATCAATTAAATGAAAAATAAATTATTTTTGGAGTTTTTGATTATTTAAGAAAGAAATTAAAAATAATTAAATTAGTAGTTAAGACCTAATTAAGTCTAATTAACTTTATTTATTTACAAAATAGGTTAAAGTTTACTAGAATTAAAAACCTAATTAATTAATTAGTGTTTATTAATAAAAATGAATTCTAAAATTTTATTGGATAAAAATATTTTTTGATGATTTTTGATAAAAAGGAAAAAAATGATCGGTTAGTAATTAATTAAAATAAAATAAAATAACTAAATAAATAAAATAGAAAATATAATAAAAGGAAAGAAATGGGCCTTTTTTGGAGGTGCAAGGAGCATTTTTGCAGGCCCATTAGTAGCTGGTCCGTGTGGACTTTTTGGATCCAGTACAAGCACGTTGACTTGCCTTTTGGTGGACCTCCAACGTGGATCATCACATCTGGCCCTTGGCCATCTGGCGCTTGGATTGATGAGGGCGTATGGTGTGAATCTGGCTTGATCATGCATGCAATTACCTGAAAAAATATGAAGAAAATACAATTGGCTGGAGGCAGGGATCGAACCCCTGACCTCCAGCCACTAATGCCTTGGACGCTGATGTGTTGACCAACTGGGCTATGCTGTTTTGTTGTTAACAAAATACAATATGATAATAATATAAAACAAACAAATGCGTTAATGGAAGTTGGAGCGAATTTTCAAACAAACCAACAAGAGGGTGACAACGCATCATCCTTTTCCTCAAAAACCCTGTAAATTTATCTGCGGATTTCTATCCGCAGCTAAAAACGCAGGTTCATCCTAAAATCGTCCTCAGGCCATATAAACACAATCCAAGAACATGGTTGAACTCGTCATGACCTCCTGATCACAACCATGTCCATCATGTATCTCAATTTTACCTGAAACAAAAATCCCTAAAAACAGAAGCAAAACCCTAGCCATGGCGTTTCATGATACAGAGCATATAAATCAAATTGGTTATTTCCAATAGTTTGCAAATGATGTGAGGGTTAAGTATATGCAGTTATTCCATGAAAACGATGCCTAATTTCAGAGATACGAAATCAAGAATAGGGGAAATTCGCGTGAGACTTATAGTGCGTATGAGGGCTTGAGAATGCTTGGTTTGGATCGAGTTAGCTTGTGGAGATGGCCAAAAATCGATTGAGACAAGTCTCAAGTCCTGAAAACGCCTCTAACTTTGATTTCGATCTCCAACTTTTTTATGATTTTGCAAGTTTTTGTTCTGCTTCTACAAGTGATTGCCAACCCTGATTTTCGTGTCCTTTACTTGCTTATGTAATGCACCTTGGATTAGGGTAACATTTGCTGTTCAAATCTTCCCACAATGATGATTGCATATTTGATTTGATTCTTCCATAAAAGCTTTCCAAACTTGGCCTAAATCGCATCTTTTTGTAACCAATGCCTTTGATACGAATTTGATTGAAATAATAGCTGTATTTGGAGCCTGAAATAGCCAAGAAATCATGTGTTATCAATGCTTTAGATTTTATATGATTTTATTTGATTAAAAATGAATTAATTTAAATAAAAATCAAATTAAATAATAAAAATGTGATATGGACACATGGCTGGAGCTAGGGAATGTGGGAAATAATGCAAACTCAAATCAAGTGGAATAGAATGGGCCCATTTGGCAAAATTTGAAGTTTTGGGGATAGTTGACTTTTGGCAATTTTTGTAAAAAAAAGTCCAACTTCAATAATGCATAAATTATTCAATTTTGAACTTTTGGAGATGTTCTTGGACTTTATAGAAAGATTTATCTGTCCTCTAATCAAACCTTATGGTCTCATCGCATTTTGATATTCCATGCTCTAGTTATAAGCTTTGACAAAAAAGGAGTTTTTGTTGACTTTCAAAAATGACCTATAATGTCCAAATTCATAACTTCTTGTGAGTGAATTTTTTGATCTTTGGATATGAAGATGGATTGTATGGAATTGAATCCTATTCAAAATGAGCTTTGGATGAGTCATTTCTCATAAAGTATGAGAAAGTTATGCTTGGTCAAAGTTGAGTTGACTTTTCCCACAAAACCCTAATTTAGCAACTTTTGAATCTTGATGAATTTTGAGCAATCCTTGATGAATAATGATCAAAACTTGATAAAATGATGAAATATACTTCAAAATGAGAATGTTGACAAAAAATCTTGAATTTTGACTGTATGTAGGTCACAGTTGACTTTTGCCCTAGCATTGTCGATTTTTGGACCTTTGGGCAATTGACTGAGCAAACTTCCTCTGCAAGGCTTGAAATTTGACATGGATGATCTTGAGAACATATTAGGACATTAGGGAGAATTTGAGGTCATTTGGACTCAAGGATATTGATGCAACACAAAACCCTAATTTGGGGTAGACTGCCTTAGGAGATAGCTTGTCTGACCAATTCTTGAGTAACCTTGAGCAACTTGGAGATTTTTCTTGCAATGTTTTGAGGAATATGGGAGGGCAAATTTTAGGGTACAACATTAACGCTATTTTAAGTCAAGACGAGACAACTCAACTCTTATAGATCTTACAAAAATATCCCTTAACCTTAGGGTATAACATCTCCGATTTAAAAGGAATAAGTCCATCGGTGTGCATGCACCAGATCTTGTTAGAGGAAAACTCAAAACCCTCAAGAGAACATCAAAGAAGAATAAACCCTATAATGAGAGATGTTGTTAAAAGAGAAGTTCTTAAGTTACTAGAGGCTGGAATAATTTACCAAATATCAGATAGTAATTGGGTGAGCCCTGTGCATGTGGTGCCAAAGAAAGAAGGCATCACAGTCATAGAAAATGAGAAAGGTGAGCATATTTATAAACAAACAGAAGGAGGTTGGCGTATGTGTATAGATTATATAAAATTACACAAAGAAACCAGGAAGGATCATTTCCCTCTTCCATTTATATATCAAATGCTCGAACGTCTAGCCAAACACTCGCACTTTTGTTATCTAGATGGATACTAAGGATTTTTCCAAATACCTATTCAACCTGAGGATCAAGAGAAAACAACCTTCACCTGTCCTTATGGAATGTTATCCTATAGACGAATGCCCTTCGGACTCTGTAATGCCCCTGCCACTTTTCAATGTTGTATGATGTCTATATTTGCAGATTACCTAGATGGAATAATGGAAGTTTTCATGGACGGTTTCTTGGTGTGTGGATTCAATTTTAAAGATTGTCTCTCCAACCTCGAAAAAATCCTTGAAAGATGCGTAAAGGTGAACCTAGTGCTAAACTGGGAAAAATGCCATTTTATGGTTAATGAAGGTTTAGTATTAGGACACATTGTCTCTGAAAGAGGCATTAAGGTCGATAGAGCCAAAATTGAAGTTATAGAAAACCTCATCCCACCTAAAACCATTAGGGAGATTAGAAGTTTTCTTGGACATGCTGGTTTTTATCGGTGTTTTATAAAAGACTTCTCTAAAATAACAAAACCTTTGACTAATCTTCTAATAAAGGATGTTGAATTTGTTTTTGATGAGAAATGTCTTGAAGCTTTTAATTTTTTGAAACAAGCACTGATTTCAGCTCCGATCATGCAACCCCTAGATTGGACACAACCTTTTGAAATCATGTGCGATGCTAGCGATTATGCAGTTGGTGTTGTTCTAGGACAACGAAAAGGCAAGAAATTAAATGTTATATATTATGCTAGTAGAACCCTAGATACCTCCCAGCTCAACTATGCAACAACAGAGAAAGAATTACTGGCAATAATTTTTGCGATAGATAAGTTTAGGTCCTACCTAGTTGAAGCAAAGATCATTGTTTACACTGATCATGCTGCCATACGTTATCTATTAAATAAAAAGGACGCTAAACCTAGATTACATAGATGGATCTTGTTACTCCAAGAGTTTGATCTAGACATTAAGGATAAGAAAGGCACAGATAATGTTGTCGCTGACCACCTCTCTAGATTAGAACACTTAAAACCTGACTTATTACCTATAAATGATGATTTTACCTATGACAGACTTATAGCTAAGACTGATGATTTCGAGCCTTACAGAGATAAAGCTTTTGAAAAAATTTCAGTAATGAAAAGCGCACCTTGGTATGCTGATTTGGTAAACTACCTAGCTGCAGATATCATACCCCCTGATCTAAATTACCAACAGAAAAAGATGTTCTTCAAAGATGTTAAACATTTCTACTGGGATGAACCACTCCTATTCAAGAGAGGAATATATAATATTTTCAAGCGTTGCGTCCCAGAAGAGGAAATAGAAGACATCATCAGACATTGTCATTCTACACCTTATGGTAGACATGCAGGTATATCTAAAACGCACGCCAAGATTCTTCAAGCAGGCCTCTATTGACCAACTTTATGGTGCGATGTTCATGCCTACATTGTCAAGTGCGACCGATGCCAACGCACTGGGAACATATCAAGATGTGACGAGATGCCAATAAGGAATATCCAGGAAGTTGAACTCTTTGATGTTTGGGGTATAGACTTTATGGGACCATTTCCACCTTCAATGGGAAATAGGTACATTTTGGTAGTTGCGGACTACGTGTCTAAATGGATTGAGGCTATTGCATCACCCACAAACGACACAAGAATGGTAGTCAAGTTATTTAAGAATATCATTTTCCAAGGTTTGGAACACCCCGTCTCGTTATAAGTGATGAAGGATCACATTTCATATCCAGAATCTTTGATAAGCTTTTGATTAAGTATGGAGTAAAGCACATAGTAGAAACACCTTATCATCCACAGACTAACAACCAAGTAGAAGTGTCTAACAGGGAGATTAAACAAATATTAGAAAAAATTGTTTCAACTTCCAGAAAAGATTGGTCTCAGAAGCTACATGAAGCACTATGGGCCTATAGAACAGCTTTTAAATCCCCTATTGGAACAACCCCTTACCAATTAATCTATGGAAAATCTTGTCATTTACCCTTCGAATTAGAGCATAAAGCCTATTGGGCCATTAAGACCCTGAATTTGGAATATTTGATTGCTGGTGAAAAGCGCATCCTTGACATTCATAAATTGGAGGAATTCTGCCAGTCTGCCTATGAGAATGCTATAATATATAAAGAAAGAACCAAAACTTGGCATGACAGAAGAATTGTAAAGAAAGATTTCAATATAGGCGACCTTGTTCTCCTTTTCAAATCCAGGTTGCGACTATTTCCTGGCAAGCTACGTTTAAGATGGACTGGTCCTTTTGAGGTCTCTAGAATCCTAAGATCTGGAGAAGTCGATATCAAGAACAATTCTTGTAGCCCATTCATTGTCAATGGGCTGAGGTTGAAGCCCTATGAAGGAGGTGGCATTCCCACCAACTACTCCAGCCACACTCTGATTGATCCACCAGTACCAGTTTCTGATATATGAAGTTTACTCGTCAAGCTAACGACGTTAAACAAGCGTTGCATGGGAGGCAACCCATGGGTTTTTTTTTTGTTTTTTTGCATTTATTTACTTTTTACTTTATCAAATTTTATTTTTATCTTTATACTAACAATTGCAAAATTTATGATTTTAGGCATCACCTGTGTAAGTGTTTGGTTATTGACATGTATTTTTGGTAAAACCAGGTGTGTGAATGTCATGACTGATGTCATAACATTCTGGGTTACTAGGTACTTTCTGCAGGAAAAGAATGGCATACAGTAGCTTCTCATTATGAGTGTGTAGCTGATCATTATGCAATGATCACATTTATTACATTCTACCAAAATCAGTAAACAGGATTCTTGTTGTCATAACCAATGTTAAGACATCCTGTACTGATCTAACAGTTATGCAGTTTTGTTAATTCTGAGATTTTTCAGGAATATGGTTCATACATTCCAAAACAGAATCTCACGTGGACTTTAGGTTAACTTGGCTTAACCCTAATCTGGTTGATAAAGTCTTGTGACCAAGTCTTGAGGTTAACCCTAATTAACCCTAGCTATTTTCGTGGAAGCCCTAACTGAAGAACATCTGCCTATATATTCAACAGGAAGGCTGTTGGTGAACTCAACTTTTTGACAGAAGATCAACAAGGGGCTGTATAGTTTTAACTACTGTAATCCAAGCAAGTATCATTGTGATAAGTGACTTGGAGTAGGTTTTGATTGTAAGGGTTGTATATCACTCAAAGCTTTGAAGCACGAGTGTTTGTGTCACTTGATTAAAGCTTTGAAGCAAGGTCAAGTTAGGTTTATGTATCACTCAAAGCTTTGAAGCACGAGTGTTTGTGTTACTTGATTAAAAGCTGTGAAGCATAATCAAGTGTATGTTCTGGAGAGTGTCTTCATAATTTCATTAGTCAATTGTTTAGTATCACTGCTGTGATTGAGGGGGAGTGAGTAGGAACTCAGGTTTAAGTTGAACTTAGATTGAAGTTGCATTGGGTAGGTCTTAAGTGAAGGAGATAAACTGGTTGGTTTATTCCTGAATTAATATCTCTTATAGTGAATTTCCTCCCTGGCTTGGTAGCTCCCAGAGTAGGTGTTGTTTCACACTGAACTGGGTAAACAATTGACTGTGTTCTTTACTGCTTTTTGATTCACTGTCTTATAGAAAGTCAGATACGGTGTCATAACATTCACTGTGACATTGAGTATCTGCTGCCAGAATTTCAATTGGCATCAGAGCGGACACCCTGCCTGTCTTACTGGGTGAGATCTAGGGATATCACTTTCTGGCGCTATGGACAAAGAAGGAGTTTTTGGAAACAGACCACCCATTCTGGATGGATCAAATTATGACTACTGGAAACCTCGTATGATTGCCTTCTTAAAATCACTGGACAAAAAGGCTTGGAGAGCTCCTGACAAAGGATGGAACCATCCCACCATAACTGAGAAAGATGGGACAATCATTCTGAAACCTGAGGAATAATGGAGCAAAGAAGAAGATGAGTTAGCCCTGGGTAATTCCAAAGCATTAAATGACTTGTTCAATGGAATTGATAGAAACATATTCAGACTAGTACATCAATGTGAACTGGCCAAGGAAGTTTGGGACACTCTCAAAACTACCCATGAGGGCACATCTGTAAAAATGTCAAGGCTTCAGATGCTGACTACCAAATTTGAGAACCTAAGGATGATGGAAGATGAAACCATTCATGAGTTTCACATGAACATCTTGGAGATTGCCAACACCTCAGGAGCATTGGGAGAAAAGATGTCAGAAGAAAAACTGGTGAGAAAGATTCTCAGATCCTTGCCTAAAAGATTTGCAATGAAGGTAACTGCTATAGAGGAAGCCCAGGATATCAGCAATTTGAAGGTGGATGAACTCATTGGGTCTCTTCAGACCTTTGAGATGGGGATCAGTGACAATGTCGACAAGAAAAACAAGAGCATATCACGTGTATCTAATACTGAAGATGAAAACAAGGAGGATGAAGAAGAAAACATTTCAGAAGCTATAGCCATGCTTGGAAGACAATTCAACAAACTCATCAAGAGAATGGATCCAAAGTCAAGGTCAAATGTTAAGAACATTCCTTCTGACATTAACAGATCTTATGACTCCAGCAGAAGACCAAAGTCTGAAGAGAAGGGAAATCAAAACAGAGGAATTCAATGCCATGGATGTGAAGGATATGGGCACATTCGAGCTGAATGTCCTACCTTTCTTAAGAAACAAAAGAAAGGAATGTCTGTTACTTGGTCTGACTGTGATTCAGAAAGTAATTCTGAAGAAGAATCTGCCAAACTAGTTACTGCACTAACTGGTATTTGTAACTCTGATAGTGACTCTAGTGATGAGGAAGTGACATTTGAAGAACTGGCTGATTCCTACAAGAAATTATGTATCAGAAGTGCTGAAGTCTGTCAGCAAAATGAGAGACAAACAAAACTCATAATAAATTTGGAGGCTGAGAAAAAGGCAGACATTGATACTATAAGTCATCTAGAAGGGGAAGTTCAAATGCTAAACTCAAAACTGGACCAGATGACCAAATCTATCAAGATGCTGACAAATGGAACTGACAAATTGGAAGAAATCCTTCAGGTTGGACAAAATGTGGGAAACAAGTCTGGTCTAGGATTTGTGGCAGCAAAGAAATCTGGTATAGACAAGAAGATCAGGCCTGATAAACAAATGTCAAAGCAGATGTCACAACATAGAACTCAACATCGAGAACAGAGAAATATGAAGAAAAAATATCAAAGATGGAGATGTCATCATTGTGGGAGGTTTGGTCACATAAAGCCATTCTGCTTCAGATTATATGGATATCCTAATCAGAACCCAGGTGTCAAACCTAAGTCTAACAAGGTACCATATACTCCACAGTGGAAGAAAAAGGCTACTGCCCTGATAGCTCACACTTCCCTTAGAGTCTCTGCAAAGGAAGACTGGTACTTTGACAGTGGATGTTCTAAGCACATGACTGGAATCAAGAATCTTCTCAATAATGTTAAACCTCACACCACTAGTTATGTGACCTTCAGAGATGGTGCTAGAGGAGAAATCAAAGGAGTTGGAAACTTGGACTGCCCTAGAGTTCCAAATCTAAATAAAGTATTGCTGGTAAAAGGCTTGACTGCTAATCTCATAAGTATCAGCCAATTATGCGACCTAGGATTCAAGGTCAACTTCTCCAAATCTGAATGTCTTGTAACTAATGAGAAACAAGAAGTTGTAATGAAAGGAGTCAGATCTAAAGACATCTGCTACTTGTGGGAGCCTGGGAACACTAATTACTCTACTGTGTGTTCTATTGCCAAAGAAGAAAAAGAAGTGAAACTGTGGCACCAAAAACTTGGTCATCTACATCTAAGAGGAATGAAAAGGATTATATCCATGGAGGCAATCAGAGGGATTCCAAGACTGCAAATTGATGAAGGGAGAGTCGGTGGTGAATGTCAGGTTGGTAAGCAGACTAGGATGTCACATCCAAAGTCAAGACATCTGACCACGTCTAAGGTTCTAGAACTTCTACATATGGATCTGATGGGACCAATGCAGGTGGAAAGTCTTGGTGGAAAAAGATATGCCTATGTTGTTGTGGATGATTTTTTCCAGATTCACCTGGATTAACTTCATTAGGGAAAAATCTGATGTATTTGAAGTTTTTAAAGAACTGTGCAAAAGAATTCAAAGAGAAAAAGAAGGGTGCATTGTCAGAATCAGAAGTGATCATGGCAAGGAATTTGAAAACAGTAAGTTTAATGAGTTCTGTTCCTCAGAAGGAATTAATCATGAATTCTCTTCACCTATAACTCCTCAACAAAATGGAGTTGTAGAAAGGAAAAACAGGACCATACAGGAATCTGCCAGAGCAATGATACATGCCAAAAGACTTCCTATTCATTTTTGGGCTGAAGCTATGAATACAGCCTGTTATGTCCATAACAGGGTCACCTTGAGAAAGGGAACCTCATCCACCATTTATGAACTCTGGAAAGGAAGAAATCCAACAGTGAAGTACTTCCATGTATTTGGTAGCAAATGCTATATTCTGGAAGATCGTGAACAAAGGAGAAAGTTGGACCCTAAAAGTGATGAAGGAATATTTCTAGGATACTCCACCAACAGCAGAGCTTATAGGGTATTCAATTCCAGGACCAAAGTCATGATGGAATCAATAAATGTCATAGTTGATGATTATCATGAGGAAACAGATGTCCCTTGTAATGTTGAGACATTCTTTGAGACTTCAACTTAACAGAATGATCTACCTAACACTGCTGCATCAGACTCTGAATCAAAGGAAGCTAACAAAAACCCTTCCATCAGAATTCAGAAAGATCATCCTAAAGAACTCATCATAGGAGATCCTAACAGTGGAGTCATTATAAGATCTAGAGAAATCATCTCAAACTCTTGCTTTGTGTCTAAAATTGAACCAAGAAATGTTAAGGAGGCTTTAACTGATGAATACTGGATTGGAGCAATGCAATATGAATTGAACAAATTCAAGCAACATGAAGTATGGGAGTTAGTTCCTAGACCAGAAGGAACAAACATCATTGGCACAAAATGGATCTACAAGAACAAATTAGATGCTGAAGGAGTTGTCACCAGGAATAAGGCAAGACTTGTTGCTCAAGGATACACTCAAGTTGAAGGGGTTGTTTTTTATGAGACCTTTTCCCCTGTAGCCAGAATGGAATCAATCAGACTCCTATTGGGAATTGCTTGTCTCCTGAAGTTCAAGTTATTTCAGATGGATGTAAAAAGTGCCTTCCTAAATGGGTACTTAAATGAGGAAGTTTATGTGAAACAACCTAAAGGATTTGTGGATCCAAACTACCCTGATCATGTCTACAAATTGAGGAAAGCTTTATATGGCCTGAAACAAGCTCCTAGAGCATGGTATGACAGGTTGACAAAATTTCTCTCTGACAAAGGATACAGAAAAGGAGGCTTGGATAAAACCCTTTTTTTTCAAAAATGAAGGAGGAAAGATAATGGTAGCTCAAATCTATGTTGATGACATAGTGTTTGGGGGAATGTCAAATAAAATGGTTAAACATTTTGCTGACCAAATGCAGGCTGAATTCGAAATGAGCCTCATGGGAGAATTGACCTACTTTCTTGGACTGCAAGTCACACAGATGGAAGACTCAATTTTTCTGTCTCAAAGCAAGTATGCAAAGAACATTATCAAGAAGTTTGGTATGGAGAATGCCAGTCACAAAAGGACTCCTGCACCTACTCATTTAAAGCTATCCAAAGATTCAAATGGGGTTAAGGTGGACCAAAGCCTGTACAGAAGCATGATAGGAAGTCTGCTATACTTAACAACCAGCAGACCTGACATTGCTTTTGCAGTTGGAGTATGTGCAAGATACCAAGCTGATCCCAAAGTCAGTCATATCAACCAAGTGAAGAGAATTTTGAAGTATGTAAGTGGAACTTACAACTATGGCTTGCTGTACTCTCATGGTTGTGAACCAACTCTGACTGGTTACTGTGATGCTGATTGGGCTGGAAGTGCTGATGATAGAAAGAGCACCTCTGGAGGATGTTTCTTCTTAGGAAATAATCTGGTCTCTTGGTTCAGCAAGAAACAGAACTGTGTGTCTCTCTCTACTGCTGAAGCTGAATACATAGCAGCTGGTAGTAGCTGTTCTCAAATAATCTGGATGAAACAGATGCTTACTGAGTATAATGTCACACAAGATGTTATGACATTGTACTGTGACAATCTGAGTACAATCAACATTTCCAAGAATCCTATTCAGCATAGCAGGACCAAGCATATTGACATTAGACATCACTTTATCAGAGATCTTGTAGAGGAGAAGACGATTAAACTGGAACATGTTGCTACTGAACTACAGTTGGCTGACATTTTTACCAAGGTACTTGATGCAAATCAATTTGAAAATTTGAGGGGCAAGTTGGGTATTTACCAACATGAGGAAATGTAGCAATTAATTTTGCTTAAAACAAGGGATGAAGGAGATTTTTGTGTTAAGTCTATTTTGATTGGGTTAATCATATGTTTCCCTATTTCTTTCAAAATTATTAAGAAGTTGAATAGACACTCATTTACCTCCTTCCTCTCTCGGCTCTGCAACAATCTCCATTCTCTCAATCAAAGATTTCACTCTCGTTGTTACTGGTTTTCTAAGACTCTCAAAATGTCTCAACTATCCATGACATCATCCTCTTCAAAGACGATTGTTTCTTCCGCATCCTCTGATCGAGAACCTAGGGAAATCACAACCTGCATGGATTCTGATGTTCTGGAGATTACTCCTCTTAGAGAACTGGCAGCTAACCCCTCTAAGGTTAAAAAGCTGAGACCAAGGCATGCAGGAAGGTCTCAAGCTTCTTCATCTGGTAATCCCTCTCAACCATCATCTTCTGTTCCCTCAGAAATAGCAAATAGGGAAGGCTCAACTTATGTTCATCAAGCAATAGCTAGACTTGTTACAAGAATTCTGAATGAGAACCACTCGGTACCTGGCATTTCTGTTCCTTTAAATCAAGAATCTGCTAGTCCAAATGTTGAAATGAATCCAGATGTCACTAAGAATGTTGAGACACCGGATGACAACATTCGGAAATCATCTGAAAATCTTGATGATCTCCAGAACCCTTCAGAGAAGGATGTTGAACCCCCGGTTATTGATGTGGATGAAGAATACTCTAACAATGACCTAATTGCAATTATCAACCCTAGCATAGCTAGACAGATGATGAACAAAAAAGGAAAGCAGGATGCTGCAAAATGTCTGACCAAAGAGAAGACTGCTGATGTTGTTCATAAGAAAACCAGGTCTGAAGACAAGACTGGTGTAGAAACTGTGAAGACTGGATTGTCCAAAGGGAAGGTGAAAACCCGAGTACCTGCTGGTAGTCTCTCAAAGCCTGTGAGACAACCAATAGCAAAGAAAAGGAAAGAGCCTGAACCTTCTGATTCTGATGAGGAATCATAATTTGAAGTTGATGCTGAAGACATTCCTCTCAGAAGGAAACTCCCATCAAGCAAAATGGCTAAAGTTCCTGAAGTCCCCACTGACAACATTTCTTTTCACCACCCTGAAAATGCTAACAAATGGAAGTATGTTTGTTTGAAAAGAATAGCCTTGGAAAGAGAACTGAACAATGGTGCCATGGAATGTAAGGAGATCATGGACCTAATCAAAACTGCTGGTCTAATGAATACTGTGGTAAAGTTTACCAACTGCTATGAAAATCTTGTCAAAGAATTCATAATGAATTTATCTGATGGATGTGCTGATGGAAGGTCAGCTGACTTTAAGTGTGTCTATATGAGAGGAAGAAAGGTAAATTTCTCTCCCTCTGAAATAAATAAATTCCTAGGAAGACCAGATGAGGCTTACCCTGAACTAGAGGTTATTGACAACCAAGTATGCCAAACCATCACTGCAAATCAAGTCAAGAGCTGGCCTTTAAAAGGCAAGCTGAATGCAAGCAAACTAAGCATGAAATTTGTCATCCTGCACAAGATTGGTGCAGCCAACTGGGTTCCCACCAACCATAAATCAACCATCTCCACAGGATTGGGAAGATTCATTTATGCTGTTGGAACCAGGGCAGAATTTGACTATGGCAGGTATATCTTTGATCAAACTTTAAAACATGTTGGAAGCTATGTTGTTAAAGGCCCTATTGCCTTTCCCTCCCTCCTATGTGGTATTGTCCTTGCTCAGTATCCTGACATTCTAGTTGAAAAAGATACTGTATGCAAAAGAGTCCCTGCTCTTGGGTTGCACTATAAGCTATTTCAGGGAACTCATGTTCCTGACATTGTCATGACATCAGCTGAGACATCAACTGTCAAAAATCAGTCCAAGAAATCTGATGTTATAGTTGTGCTGAAGGAAACCTGCAAAGAGCTAGAGACAAGGAAAAGGACTCTTGAGAACCTAATTGCTAGACTAGAACAGGAGGAGACTGAAGGACAAAGAAGAGAAGAAGATGCTGCTGAAGATCAGCTTAATGCTGAAGATAGTGCCTCCTCTGAAGATGACAGTGCTTGAAGATCAGTGGAGTTGTCAAGCTCGTTGCTGGTACCTGTTGCTGCAAGTGATTTCAGATTTTTTTGTTTTTATTATTCATTTTGGATGACTGTATAACCTAAAAGTACATGTATCTTTGGCCTATTTATGGCTAAAGAGGGGGAGAAGATTTTGTGTTAATTATACTTGGTAGACATTATTTTTTCTGCAGACATATTATTTCTGCTGCTCTCTAATCTCTGATTGTTTAGGGGTTTTAGCCAAAAATTTTCCAAAGGGGGAGTTTGTAAGTGTTTGGTTATTGGAATGTATTTTTGGTAAAACCAGGTGTGTGAATGTCATGACTAATGTCATAACATTCCGGGTTACTAGGTACTTTCTACAGAAAAAGAATGGCATACAGTAGCTGCTCATTATGAGTGTGTAGCTGATCATTATGCAATGATCACATTTATTACATTCTACCAAAATCAGTAAACAAGATTCTTGTTGTCATAACCAATGTTAAGACATCCTGTACTGATCTAACAGTTATGCAGTTTTGTTAATTCTGAGATTTTTCAGGAATATGGTACATACATTCCAAAATAGAATCTCACGTGGACTTTAGGTTAACTTGGCTTAACCCTAATCTGGTTGATAAAGTCTTGTGACTAAGTCTTGAGGTTAACCCTAATTAACCCTAGCTATTTTCGTGGAAGCCCTAACTGAAGAACAGTTTCCTATATATTCAACAGGATGGCTGTTGGTGAACTCATCTTTTTGACAGAAGATCAACAAGGGGCTGTATAGTTTTAACTACTGTAATCCAAGCAAGTATCATTGTGATAAGTGACTTGGAGTAGGTTTTGATTGTAAGGGTTGTGTATCACTCAAAGCTTTGAAGCACGAGTGTTTGTGTCACTTGATTAAAGCTTTGAAGCAAGGTCAAGTTAGGTTTATGTATCACTCAAAGATTTGAAGCACGAGTGTTTGTGTTACTTGATTAAAAGCTGTGAAGCATAATCAAGTGTATGTTCTGAAGAGTGTCTTCATAATTTCATTAGTCAATTGTTTAGTATCACTGCTGTGATTGAGGGGGAGTGAGTAGGAACTCAGGTTTAAGTTGAACTTAGATTGAAGTTGCATTGGGTAGGTCTTAAGTGAAGGAGATAAACTGGTTGGTTTATTCCTGAATTAATATCTCTTATAGTGAATTTCCTCCCTGGCTTGGTAGCCCCCAGAGTAGGTGTTGTTTCACACTGAACTGGGTAAACAATTGACTGTGTTCTTTACTGCTTTTTGATTCACTGTCTTATAGAAAGTCAGATACGGTGTCATAACATTCACTGTGACATTGAGTATCTGCTGCCAGAATTTCAACCTGTTAGCCGTCTTTGCTAACTATATTTTTCTGGATGGATCATTTCGATGACATGCATGTTTCCTTCCGAGATGACACTCAGAGACAATGCTATGCGGTCCTTTCACAGTGACCCATGGCACCGACCAGATATCCATACCAGATTTTCATGGAAGCTCTTGGCTTTGAAGCCAGTATCAAGTATCTATGAACCAACTAAAATGGGATGAGTATGCAGATGACCTAAATGTGACCTACAGGAACCTCACATTAGAATTCCTCAGTTCATTCGAGTTTGAGCCCTATAATGGCCAGGATGGAAATCTCACTTTCAGACTATTCGGGATAGAATATTGTTTTACCCAGAGGGAGTTTGGCGACTTGCTAGGCGAGTGGGATACGAAGCATCTGAATCTTATTCCTTACAAAGAGTGTGTACTGACATTGCTCCCACACTTTGAGGAGATAACCTTTGAACATTTCTGACGAGAAGAGAACCAGTTGGAGGACGCGCTAGCTACCATGTCTTCTATGTTCAAAGTTAGGTGGGACAATGAAGCTCCCCAGATTACCATTGAGAGGTTGGACGAACCCGCACATTACTGTGACATTGAGACTGAAGAGGTAGTAGATAAACCCTAGTTTTACGAGGTAAAGAGGTATCTTGAGACTCAAGAATACCCCGAGGGGGCATCTGTTAATGATAAGAAATTTCTGAGAAGGTTCGCTGCGAAGTTCTTCATCAATAATGGTATCCTCTATAAGCGTAACCATGATCCAACTTTACTGCGGTGCATAGACAAAAGCGAGGCAGAAAGGATCATGACAGAGTTACATGAAGGTATTTTCGGAACTCATTCCAGTGGACACACCATGGCAAAGAAAATCCTACGGGCAGGATATTACTGGTCCACTATGGAAGCCGATTGCTATCAGCACTCTCGAACCAGTCATAAGTGCCAAGCTTATGCTGATAAGGTGCATGTACCTCCGGTTCCTCTGAATGTTTTGACGGCTCCTTGGCCCTTCGCAATGTGGGGCACCGACATGATCGGCGAGATCAGACCTACTGTGTCTAACGGGCATCATTTCATTCTGGTAGCAATTGATTATTTTACAAAGTGGGTTGAGGCAACTTCCTTTGCTACAGTAACCAAGAACGTCGTGGCACGGTTTATCCGGCACGATCTGATCTGTCAATATGGTGTACCAGAGAGGATTATTACTGAAAATGGTACAAATCTCAATAACATGATGATCACCAAGCTCTGCAAACAGTTCAAAATTCAGCATCATAACTCTTCTCCCTACCGACCGAAGATGAATGGGGCTGTTGAAGCGGCTAATAGGAACGTCAAGAAGATTGTGCAGAAGATGATGGTGACGCACAAAGACTGGCACGAAATGTTACCATTCGCTCTTCATGTGTACCGTACCACAGCACGGACGTCGACAGGGGCAACACCTTACTCTTTGGTGTATGGCATGGAGGCAGTCCTACCCATCAAAATCCAAATACCCTCCCTCAGGATTATGAAGGATGCGGGTTTGAACAAAGACGAATGGATCCAAACCCGACTTGATCAGCTGAATCTAATTGATGAAAAGAGACTTACTGCTATCTGTCATGGTCAGACGTATCAAAAGCGAATGATCAAGGCTTTTAACAAGAAAGTCAGACGTCAAGAATATCAAGTTAGGGATCTAGTGATCAAACGTATCATACTACCGCAAGGTGATCCCAGGGGAAAATGGACCCCCACATACGAAGGGCCATTTGTGGTTAAGAACATTTTCTCGGGAGGAGCTATGATTCTAACCACCATGGATGGTGACGACCTTCCTCATCCCGTCAATGCAGACATAGTGAAAAGATACTACGCATAATCAAAGACCCGCTAGGTTGACTAGCCTAGGTAAAAATAAGGGCTTCCCGGCGAACGAAAAGGGTTCGGGCAAAAGTAAGGGATGAAAATGAAAAAATTGTACACCCGGCAAGTCGAAAACCTGAAAAGGAGACTTGGGCAAAAAAGGGTATCCCGGTGGACTGAAAACCCGAAAGGGCGGTCCAGGCAAAAATTAGGGATCGAAGTGTAACACTATGTCTCATTGGATCATCTTGCAACCAGGCTTCGGTATAGACTATCAAGCTCAGACGGCGCCAATCAATCTGATCCACCTTCTACCAAGTAGCAAAGTGATGAGACACTTGAAGATATAAAGGCAATAGCAGAGTTGGAACCCAATAGGGTCACTTCACATAGCTATTTTTGTTTCTTTTACAAAAATTGTAATTTCCATCTTTCAGCGGCGTTCTCTTAATAGAACGTCAACCACCTTGTACAAAACACCTATTACATGCCAACTTCAAAAATAAATACAACTCATTTTTACAAGAAATTTCAAATTGTTTTTCTCTTTTTTTTTGCAAGAACGTCCAATGATTCATTTTTGATATATGCATTTGAAAATGATTGCTTCTCATAAATATTTATATAAGAAACAAAAGACAATTACTCGTAATTCTAGGAACAGGGAAAACAAGAAGTACCCAAACCTTACAGTTACTCTGCCCATCCGGTACCAGGATAAAGCCAGCTTGAGAACATGAGTAGTGATACATACACTCCCCATAGAGTAAAAGTATCCAAAGACAATGATGTTAGCTTTCCCGAATGATATATAACTCTCCCCAGCTAAGGTTCACAATCGCGAGTGAGTTAGGAAATTTTGTCCCCAAGCAGAGTTTATTTCTCTCACAAGCAGAAATTCAATCTCCAATGGAATTCATTACCACCAGCAACAGAAATAAACCCAACTGAGTTTATTTCTCCAAATTAGCGATCAATCAACAGAGTATCTCCTCTCCAACAGAGTCATTCTCCGTAGAGTTATCCATAAATAAGGGGAAAATCCCCAGCATAGTCATCTTTGTTCACCATCCCCAACAGAAGTAGAGGAACTGTAGTTTTTACAGCAATCAAGAATATCACTTCTCATACTTTCCAAATAGCAGTCAGGGATTTATTTTCCCGGACTCAGATTATTACGTCAGTATTTCATGTTCATACATCATGACATGTGCATACATCACATATAACATAGTCTCGTTTATTTTGAAAACGTCATCATACAATGCATCTCATGCATCGCACATGACTAACCCTGTATTTCTTTCAAGAAAGACAGTTATTATCAACAATTCCCTGTAGGTACATGCTCAACACTCGAAGATAAATAGAGTAATCATCGGTGACAAATGCAACCTTACGCAGGTTCCTTCTCACCAGCCCTACCATCCAGGCTTTCATATCGAAGTAGCCCTACTATCCAGGCTTTCATATCGAAGTAACCCTACTATCCAGGTTCCTTCTCATAGTCCTACTATCCAGACTTTCATATCGAAGTAACCCTACTATCCAGGTTCCTTCTCACAACCCTACTATCCAGGCTTTCATATCTAGGTAACCCTACTATCTAGGTTCCTTCTCATATCCCTACTATCCATGCTTTCATATCGAAGTAACCCTACTATCCAGGTTCCTTCTCACAGCCTTACTATCCAGGCTTTCATATCGAAGTAACCCTACTATCCAGGTTCCTTATCACAACCCTACTATCCAGGCTTTCATATCGAAGTAACCCTACTATCTAGGTTCCTTCTCACAACCCTACTATCCAGGCTTTCATATCGAAGTAACCCTACTATCCAGGTTCCTTCTTACAGCCCTACTATCCAGGCTTTCATATCGAAGTAACCCTACTATCTAGGTTCCTTCTCACAACCTTACCATCTAGGATTTCATATCAAAGTAACCCTACTATCCAGGTTCCTTCTCACAGCCTTACCATCCAAGTTTTCATCTCGAAGTAACCCTACTATCCAGGTTCCTTCTTATAGCCCTACTATCCAGGCTTTCATATTGAAGTAAACCTACTTTCTGTTGTACCCCAATTTTTCCCCTAAGATCCCTTCATCATATCATATTGTTTCAATCACCACAAAATCACATTAGGGCTTTTGGTTCTTCTCCCTATCTTTAGCCTTGCTCTTTGAGGAGTTACCAAGCACCTTGACTTGTTTTCTTTGGTGATCATGGATATTTTGCTTTGATTTTCTCTCTAAATTAACAAAATACAATATTAGTTTGTCTTACTTGTTAATAATGTAGGTAAATGTAATCATGTTTAGCAAGTTACACCATGGGGTCATGAGTTTATTTCCACGCCCTAGTCAAAGTCTTGAGAGATTCAAACCTCACCATTGAAGTTGTTTTGAAGTTGGTATGGAAGTAGTTTTGGTGGCCATGAGTCCTCATCATCATCCTCAACAAATTCTATTCACAAAGGAAGAATATTGGCACAAAAAGTTTGTTCAAACTTGGCAAAGTTCCACCAAGCATTCTCTTGATCTATAAGCTAGGGTTTTGGACTTCATAGGGGCATATCTTGCTCATCTTTTGGTATTTTTGAGTGATTCCAAAAACATTCTTCTCTCCAAAGAGTTACCAACAAATCACTTCAAAAGTTCCAAAGAGTTTTCATGTGGAAGGAACTTTGTGAAGAAGAAAGATTACAAGTCATCCAGATGAATCCCCAATTTTTCATATGTGATTTCAAATGATCATAACTTGGTCAATTTTTATCACCTTTATCCCATTATTTTTCCATGATGATCTTGAAGATGTGAAATTTTTTCCTTCTTTTATGTGCAAAGTGAGAAAATGGATGGAAGTTGCCTTAAGAATGCAATAGATTATAGGCCATTTCATGATTTTTGGCCAACTTCAACAAGTCATAACTTGTTCAATTTTTGGAGATTTTGAGTGGTTCAAATTTCAAAATGTCATTCACGAGGTCTACTTAATTCCATATTTTTTGTTCAAGAGCAAATTCTAAGTGGAAGGCCATGTTTAGATGCAAGAGATTATAGGTCATTTTTAAAGAAGAGTTTGAAATTTTTCCAAATATGGAAAGTCAACTATTTTTCTTCAACTTTGACTCCATGTAACTTTCAGCTCAAGCATCCATTGGATTCCATTCTTTTTCCATTGCAAAGCTTGTTACCTCATCTTTCCAAAGCATCAAGAATTATGCGCTAAGACCCCTTGAGGTGGAAATGCCATAGATTTGAATTTGGTAGTTTGAAACTGAATTTTGCACAAAGTCCGAATTTTGAAATCCATAATGTGACTTCTAAACACAAGATTTGTGCGTGTTTTTGATTTAAACTTGATTAGCAAACTTTCTAGAAGTGATTAGCACCCCAAAACGCAAGGTTTGGCTGAGTTTTGATGGAAATGAAGTCACACTTCACTCGTGCTCGACCCTTACTCAAATTCCCTCCAAACTTCCTTGTTTCTTCAAATTTTCATTCCCATTCACTTCCCTATAAATAAAGGGTCATCCCCAATTCAATTTCCCAACTTAGAGAGCCAAGAACACCCTGCCAAAACTTCACACGAACCCACTTTTGTTGAATTCAGTTTTTGAAATTTAAGCTTCCTTTCCAAAATTGTTTGCGCATTCATCATCCTTGAACTTCATACAAACTCTCCAGCACTTAAACCAATCATACCGATCCATAATCCAAGCTACATAAGTCCATTTTCAGAGCTTCTTACTTGAACTTCGAAAAGGTAGGATTCTCCACCAATTGGATCCAAATCAAGCACTAATTTGTTCTACTCCTTTGTCTGATTTTAATGCTGCTTACAACTTTTAAATCCATTGAGAATTGAGAGAGAAATCTCAAATTGAAGGTGCTCGCTATTTTTCTGTGTTTTGATTCATATCTCTCTCCATACCTTACATAAATTTGGCGCGATGGTTGTGTTAGAATCGTCTTGAAGAGACGAGTTCATTGATGCTAGACAGGGATCCTAATTTTTACATTTGAAGGATCTTACAAAATCCCCATTGCAGGGTG
Organism: Vicia faba; assembly: GCA_948472305.1. Taxonomy (NCBI): domain Eukaryota; kingdom Viridiplantae; phylum Streptophyta; class Magnoliopsida; order Fabales; family Fabaceae; genus Vicia; species Vicia faba. The sequence goes on along the minus strand of OX451741.1, from coordinate 1,515,678,500 downwards.
TCTGGAGGTTGAAGACGATGACATGTCTCGTCTCAGCCAATGATAGCGTGCCAAGCGTTTTAATTTCATTGGTTGCCCTTTTTCTGATCACATGCGTGTTTCACTAAGGTCCATATCAAGCGCAACGCGTCTGGTCCATTGGATTAGCTTACTAATGCGTTTTGACTTTGATCTGATGGTCCACATCTTTTTGGTTTTATTTTATTTTTTGATTTTATATTTTATTTGATTAAATTTTCAAAAATTCATAACTCTTTTATTTTTTATCCAAAAATTATGAAAAATTCACAAAAAAATACTTTGAATTATTTCTGATCTCATGAATATTTTTTTACATTTTTATTTTAACATTTGGTATTTTTTATATTTTCTGTATTATTTTCTTTATTTTAATTATTTAAAAAATACTTTCTAACATTTTTTAATTCTGAAAAAATTCATAAATATTATTTTGCATATTTTTGACTTTCTGAAAATTTTATGTTGAGGTTTACTATTTTTTATCTATTTTATGTTTGTTTTCGCAATTTTAAATAGTTTAAAAATAGTTTCTGACTTTTGAAAATTACTAAAAATTTTATAAAAATATTTGGATCCATTTCTGATTTTTCTATGGCTTAATTTTTCATTTCTTAAATAATTTGAACATAGTTGACATTTTCCTCATTATTTTCTATTTGTTAACTTTTTTTAACTCTTTAAATGTATATATTAAATATATTATTATTTTGTGATTATTTTCTGGCAGTCTTGAGTTGAATTTTTTATCATAGCTTTATTAACATCATTGGATCTTGGGTGTTGAGTTAAACTCCACCAAAATGGATGAATGATTTTAATAATAGTTTGATTAAATTTTTAATTCAAAAGTGGTTTATTCATCTTTTGCCCTAATCCCCTTCATCTCATCCCCTTCTCATTGCACTAAATGTTGTTGGAGCATGATCTCTATATCATGTCTCAAAACAAATGGTGCATAGATTGCTATTGACCAGCCTCAAAATAGGCGCGACTTCTATATAAGTCCACTTGTGATTGCTTAACATAGTGCTAAATTTTGTCCCGATTCGAATAAATGATCATTCGTGGCCCAAACTTATGATTGAAAGCCCAAGTATGTTAATTTGATCTCTTTGATCCAATAACCTTGAGATTCATTGTGTGGAGGCTTTGGTTATACCAATCCTCTAATGGATCAACAAAACCTTTGGTCAACGCGGATCACTTAAACATTGTTGATCATTAAATGATACTTGTGAGAATTCCAAATGGATGATATACTTGACAAAAAGCAAATGCAACTTGTTATGTGGAGGCTTTGGTTCTACCAATCCTCTAATGAGTTCCAAATGCAAGTTTCAAGATGGTCATCCAACTAACCACTAATTATTGACTTGTTTTACCTTATGCTTTTATTCTTTTTTATGCTTTATGTACTATTTACTTTTAGCACTTACATTTCATGCCATTTTCATCTTTGCTCATTTGAGCATTTATTTTCTTGTCATTTTTACTTTGCTCACTTAAGCTTTTCTTTTTTAGTTTTCTAAGATACTTAATAACCAACTTAAACCCTAAAAAACTCTTAATGGTACTTGGACTATTTGGTTACTATCCTTGGCATTATGGAGCATGGGACTTTTCCTTGGACTTAGGATTAGAAACCTTGGCCTATCTTAGAGACCTTGTGATCTTATTTGATTATTTTGTCTGGAGTTCTTGAGGTTTACCTCAAGACATTGGGTTACTTGTTTGTTTTTGTGTGCAGGTTTTTGTGATTATACCCTTTGTTTGTAATCTGGAGTTCACCCGCATATAGCCGTTACTCTGCCCAATTTTTGTGAAGACTTAATACTTTTGAAGAGGTCTAGTATCTTTACTTGCTTGGTTTCACTCCAATGAATGGGAATTCTATCTTGTCTCATAATGTCAAGTTTTGGCTTCTTGTTGGTTAGATGGTTCTTATCCCTAGCTTTTACCTTATGCTTTAGGATAGTCTCTTCTTCTCCTCCCATCTTCTTTGATTTCAAACATCTTCTCCCTCCTTTTGAAAACTCTTCTTGTTTTGAAACATAAACCACTTTCATAATAAACGTGGACTTAGGTCCATGCATTTTCAAAATCATTTCATAAATAAACTTCAATCAATTTAATAAATACTTTGACACTTTTTGTGAGAAGACTAAAATTCAACCAATCTCATTTCAAACCATTTTGGCACTTTGGCTTTTACCTTTAAAACTTTTCTCAAAAGGTTAGACTCTTGTTAATCCTTGTAGTGACGCAAACAACTATACTTCTATAATATGTAGTGAAGAGAGACATTTTCCACTTGGGTGTTGAGTGAGGCATTGTTGATTTTAAAATCCAAGCCATATCCTCCACTTTGAGATGATGCAAATTCTCCTTTCTCATGATTGTGGGTAGTAAGTATGTTTTCCACACGGACAATGATGATGATGTCTTATCTCATAAAATTAACCAACACACTTGTGTTTTAAAATTTTAAAAGAGGAACTACATGTACCCTGATCCCCTATTGCACGAAAGGTGGTACGTAGGCACTAAAGGTTCGCAACCGCGGCGGGTGCAAAAATCATAAAAATACTTCTTTTCTCACCTCCATTATCCATTTTATATACAACACATTTTATAGCTAAGATATACAGATTTTACAAAGAGGTTCTTGCGGAGTACCGTATATGTTTAGGGTGCTTATACCTTCCCTTTGCATAACCAACCCCCTTACCTTGAATCTTTCCCCCTCTTTTGGGTTATTCGTTCTTTTCCCATTCCTTTGGAAACAATGAAGCGCGGTGGCGATTTTTATTTTGATTTGTATAAAGTCTAGTCAATCCAATGGCTTAGTCTTGAACATTTCTACCGCTACACTATCTAGGTTCCTTCTCACAGCCCTACTATCCAGGCTTTCATATCGAAGTAACCCTACTATCCAGGTTCCTTCTCACAGCCCCACTATCCAGGCTTTCATCTCGAAGTAACCCTACTATCCAGGTTCCTTCTCACAGCCCTACTATCCATGCTTTCATATCGAAGTAATCCTACTATCCAGGTTCCTTCTCACAGCCCTACTATCCAGGCTTTCATATCGAAGTAACCCTATTATCCAGGTTCCTTCTCAAGCCCCACTATCCAGGCTTTCATCTCGAAGTAACCCTACTATCCAGGTTCCTTCTCACAGCCCTACTATTCCGGCTTTCATATCGAAGTAACCCTACTATCTAGGTTCCTTCTCAAAGCCCTACTATCCAGGCTTTCATCTCGAAGAAACCCTACTATCCCGGTTCCTTCTCACAACCTTACTATCCGGGTTCTGCCTCTCTGATCCCTAGACAACAGTCCGCAACACTGTAAGACCGGGACCCGATCAAACACATTTAGTTTCACATTCCCCCAGTGACTCGCGATGTAGCATATACCCCGACCAAATACGCAGTTCACTTCCGCTTCCCAAACAGGAATTATTCCCCAGTAGAGTAACGGACAACTGAAGCTCCTAAAACTCTATTTCTCTCAAGACAGAGACCAACATTCCCCAACGGAGTCCTCCTCAAACAACATGTATACTGGTTCTCGCAAAGGAATATCTTATGCAATCGACGCTTCCTCGGATGGAATCTTTAAGCCCATCTCCGACAATTCTCTAGAAACTACCAAATGGCATCTATAAGCCCATTCCCGATATCACAAATCAAGTATCACTTCATGCGAGTTCAAATTTCTGGGCACTCTAGTGTTCAATCATCTTCCACCTTTAGATCACGAAAGGCAGACGAGCCAATCTACATCCTCAGGTTTAAGAAGATTGAACAGGGGCAGCTGTTGTACCCCAAAATTTTCCCTCCCATATTTCTCAACAAATGTCATGTGAGGTCCCCAAATTGCTCAAGGAAGTTCAAGAGTTGACCAGACAAACTCTCTCCTAAGGCAATGTACCTCAAATTAGGGTTTCTATTTTCATCAAGATGTGTGAACCACAAAGGAATAAAATTCTCACCATTGTCCTAATATGTTCTCAAGATCATCCATGTCAAGTTTAAAGCCTTGCAGAAGAAGTTTGTTCAGTCAATTGCTCAAAGGCCTAAAAATCGACTGTGCTAGGTCAAAAGTCAACTGTGGCCCACATACAGTCAAACTTCAAGATTTTTGGTCAACATCTTAATTTTGAATTATTATTCATCATTTCATCAAGGGTTGATCATGATTCCTCAAGGATTGCTTACAATTCATTAAAACCCAAAAGTTGCTAAATTAGGGTTTTGCAGGAAAAGTCAACTCAAATTTGACCAAGCATAACTTTCTGATAATTTATCAGAAATGACCCATCTAAATCTCATTTTAAGGGGATGCAATTATCTACAATTCATCTTCAGCTCCCAAGTTCAAAATATGCACTCACAAAAAGATATGATTTTTGACATTATAGGTGATTTTGAAAAGTCAACAAAAACACCTTTTGGGTCAAAGATTCATACAAGAACATGGAAGACTCAATTGAGATGAGACTAAAAGAGTTGCTTAGAGGACATCCTAAGCTTTCTAAAAAGTCCAAGAACAACTCTCTAGGGTCAAAATTGAGAGAGTTATGCATTTTCCAAGTTGACCTTTTTTGCAAAATTGTCAAAAGTCAAATGTGCTCAAATTTGCATTTTTTGCTAAATGGGCCCAACTTTTTAGCTTGCACCTCAATTATAATGTTGGTCTATGACTCAAATGCTTATCCACCAATTGTTTTCTTTATTTTCAATTTATTTTGATTTTTCATTAATTAAAAATTTAATTAAATCAAATAAATGATGAAAATTATCAAAGATTTGATTTGATTGGTTTTTTTGACAGGTTAACAACCAAGGTTTGATGAGCTTGCAAGATCAATTAGAATCAATGATAATTGGAACTAAAGGAGCATGATTAGACCAAATTTGGAAAGTTTACATATGCCATGAAAACAAAATCAAATCTTGAAAAACTTCCAAAGATGTGATTACCTTTACAACCCTAATGCATTCTATAATATATATTGAACGTTAGCAAAGCAAGGATAGGGGTTAACAGTCGTGCATAGCCAAGAACAAAAAATCAATTTTTGGTAAAAAAATGGTGATCTGATCTCTAACCTAGAGGAAGATTCAAAGCTTTCCAACACTCTTAATCGCATCCTCGAGCATCTCTGAAGCTAACTGGATCAATTGCAAGCCTCCTCGTGCCCATAATCGACCCATAGCAGTCACACGATTTGCCTAAAAAACTCGTTTTCGATTTCATTGATTTACTCATCATATGCACGTTTTGATTATATATTCTTATTCATCATGGAGTTTGCAAGCTAATAATTCTATTAAATTTCATTTTTGATGAATGTATGTGAAACTGCCATGGCTAGGGTTTTGTTTTCTTGTTTAGGGCTTTGCAATATAGGCTAAATTAGACGTTGATTCTACTAACATGATACTCGTGAGGATGAGACGAGTTGATTGGTACCAGCCATGGTCATTTATCTTGCTTTTGGACAATTCTTGAGATGCACGGGTCTGTACCTACAACGAAACGTCCGTAGGTAAAAGCTTGTTTACCTAAAACGACGGTTTGGCAAAGAAGACAATGCGTGGCACTCCCTGGTTGGGTGGTTTGAATTTTAGCACGTTTTTCCATTAACCATTATTTTTCATATATTATATTTTGTTTTCATTATATGTACAAATAAGTCAAAAAGCTCAGTTGGTAAGCGTGCATTGGAAATATGCATAAGGACCTGGGTTCGATCCCAGGTCCAGACAACTTTCTTTATTTTCTTTTCCTTCCACAGATTCAGTGCCAATCTCTTTCACACGCCTACCATGCACCTTCAATAATCAACCAATGGATACAGCAGTCAGCCAGGTGTACGCGTTCCATCCTGAAGGACTACCATGCGCCTCAAGTCAACCTACACACCAGATCCAACAAAGTCAAATGGGCTTGGATCATTTCGGCTCAGAATTTCAGCAATATACCCCTCAATTGCTAAGCAGAGGCCCATCATTCCTTTCTTATTTCTCTTATTTTATTTACTTCTTTCAAGACTTATTTATTTATTTTTAATTCACAAATTAATATTTTTTCATAAAGTCATAAAATCAATAATTCACAAAAAAAATTAGGATTAGTTTTTTTAATTATTATTATCAAAATTAATTTAATTTAGTTTAACTTAGGTAAATCGTAATTTATTTTCATAAATAAAATCAAAATAGAAATTAGGTTAAAACTCTTGATTTAATTTAATTTTATCTTTTTCTCAAATAAATAAAAATACAAAAATAGGTTTTAGAATAAATTAATTTATTTTTCTTAATTTAAAATTAATTAGAATTAGGATTTTTCTTTTTAATTTAATGATTTCTTTATTTTATTAAATAACAAAACATGACAAAAACATTTTCTTAATCAATCGTCAATAGGTTTAAATCAAGGGTCAAAACCCTAGTTGTCTCGTGTTTAATTCATCGCACGCGTGTTAATTATTTTTGCCAATAATTTTGTAACCATTCATGGTTTGTAATAGTTTAATCTAGGGCTTTTTACTTATCACTTTTTACCCGGGTTTTTGGCTATGTAATTAATCCCCCTCCCCGAAGCCTTGTAATAGTGTAGATTTACTTTCTCACATCTTAATTCCCGCAAATATTTGACTGTTTAGATGTATGCTAATAGGATTATATGACAAGAATGCGTGACAAATTTAATACAGTTAGAAAACCCTAATGTGCAAAGATAAATAACTGAAAACAAATCACTCGCACATATCACTCTTAGGGCATACTCTCACTTCGGTTGTCTTCGGTAAACGGACATTAAGTATAGGGTGTCTTAGTGGTTTCCCTCATGTTTAAAAGATCAAATGTCCCGTTCAAACGTTGCCTCGGAAATGTTGCCTCAAATATGATCTTAAGACTCTAGGGTCACTACTAAGGTGTCCTAACATTGCTTTAGTGATCGTACATCCCTTTCGAATTGACCCTTACAACTCCAACGACAGTGCTACCTATTTCTAAGTATTAGGATAGCGCTGTCTAAAGGAAACAAGAATAGAAACGATCTTTTTTCGAGTAGGTAGATGCTAGTAGGTACTTGATCCAATCAAAGCTTTTTCACACTTACACATTTCAAAACAATTTGCAAAACAACTTCGTCACACCTTTGAGGACTGATAAAAGGGTTATCACGAAGTCAAACTTTTCAAAAAAAAGCACATACACAAGCAATTTTAAAAAGATGAGCAAGTACCTAAGAGCTCATGGAAAACCATGGATGGAAAGGGTGCTAACACCTTCCCTTTCTATAATCTACCCCCCGTACTCAGAATATCTCGAAAAAGGATTTTTTTCTGTACTTTTTTCCTTTCCGATTGGATGAAATAAAAGTCGATGGCGACTCTTGCTTACCGCGACATTTTGCAAACACAAAAACGTAAAACGCAAACCAACGTTAAATAGTCGGTTCTGCCACCGTATCACAATGTGTATATACCATCGATGCATTCTCAATTACATATAAATTTGATATACGATAATTCGTGATAAGATAGATTAAAAAGGTTAGAATTAGATATAAAGTGACTTTTATCATTACCCGGTTAAATACCGAAACATGAAAGGGAGAGAGAAGCAACACATTAATATTTGGTTGTGATAAAGATGAAAAATACAAGGAAGTTGATAGTGCAACATGAAGTTTTACTAAAGATGTGAGTGTTCATTCAAAATCAGATCAACATTGTCTAAATATGGTTCATGATAAAAGATAAATGTAAATATGGTTAACAATATAGGTAACTTCTATATGTTGTCCATTTAGGGTTGTGTCTGCTCATTTGAAATTAAAGCATATGTTGGAAAATAATATATGTGACTTAAGAAAATTTTAAGAGGTTTTCAATAACAACTTGTAGTTATAATTGGGCAACATTATAAGTTCCTTCCATAACTTTTTTTATTAATATGAGCATGCGCACACTAGTCAATTTCATATAAGTTTGTATGGATCGGTATCAAGAGTTGCTTTGAGATACATTTCTGAAGAGTTCCTAAGGGTTGAATATGTGGGAGACGACACCCAAATCTGTAGGTGTACTATTAGAACATAAAATTGGTTGCCTTGTACTTGTGAGTTAGGAAAATATACAAAGTATGGTGATTCAATACCAATAGATGTTGTTCTTACCCGCTGAAAAAAAATTAAGCATGAAAGGTGAAACAACCAGCAGAAATATCATCGAGAGAAAATCAATAAAGTCGCCATCTATTGTACCCCAAAATTTGTCCTCCCATTTTCTTCAAGATATCTCCTCATGCTCCTAGGGTTCTCAATTGCTCAAGGCTACTTAAGGTTGGACCAGACAAACCCTCTTACTAAGTAGTTGACCTACAACTAGGGTTTCACCTTTCTCAAGGAAAATTGGACTTCTAATGCCTCAAATGGATTTCATGTTTTCCTAGATGTCACTAGGAATGCTCATGCCAAATTTCTAGCCTTGCATCACAAGTTTGCTCAATCAATTGCTCAGATGACTGAAAATCAACTATATTGGGTAAAAAGTCAAATGTGGTCAACATGCAGTCAAACTTCAAGATTTTTGGTCACCATCAAGATTTTGAAGTCATATTCATCATTTGATCAAGGGTTGATCATGATTCATCAATCTCAATTCATCAAAAGTCAAAACTTACCAAATTATAGTTTTCTTAAGGAGAAGTCAACTAAACTTTGACCAAGCATAACTTTCACATGCTTCATCAGATTTTTCTCAACCAAATCTCATTTTGAAGGAAATTCAGTTCTCTACAACTTTGTCTCTCTAAGCTCAAATCCAAAAAATGCTTCATTTGAGAGATATGAGCAAAAACATTATAGGTCATTTCAAAAGTCAACAAAAAGAGACATTTTGTCCTAGGTAACTTACATAAAGATAAATTCTTCAAATGAAAAAATGATCAACAACGAGATTGTATGGGACATCTCGAGCTTTCCAAAAAGTCAAAGATCACCTTTATATGATAAAAATTGACAGAGTTATGATTGGTGCAAGTTGGACAATTTTGAGAAATGTGAAACCCAAATTGATCAAACTTGGATTTTTGGGCTAATGGGCTTATCTTTCAAGGTCCAAACGTGTTTTAGAACTCATAGTGAACCTATAAATCTATTCATAGACCCTTTTGATTTTATTCCATTTATTTTGATTTTATTTATTTAAATTCAAAATTAAATTAAATAAGATCAAAGTGTTCCTAGAAAGGTCCAAGCCCATTCTTCTTGACCTAATTTTCCTCTATATATATTCCTACATTCAGACAACACAAAACCTTGTAAGAGATCACCTTCCAAAAACTTCAAATTTTATCAAAACTAGGGCAAATCGAAACCCTTCTGTTCAGCCTTCCTCAAGGCCAAACAACCATCTCAGTCAACTTCAAGAACATTATAGGGTAAGTGTGGATCGATCTTGATGATCCAAAGAGCCTGGAAATCACATACATGCCTCACCGATTTCTATCTTTGCATGAAATTCATATTTTTATTTTTATTATGTTTTGATGCATACTAACATTGCTAACATGCTTCTGCGGTGTAACAATGTATGATAGACCCATCACATGAGTCCCATAATGATCAAATCATGTATTGCCATGTTTGAACTGATTGACCTTATTTGCTTCGTATCTCTTTATAAAGGGAGAATTTGCCAAAACCAAGGCCATCATTGAACTTGCAAGGGTCAAATTATGGGAGTAGGGACCCTTTGGATCCCTAACACTCTTTATTTTGCAGGAACAAAAAAAGAAGTCGTCGGAGAAGACGACCAGAGCTAAGACTCAGGCGCCTCTCCGATCCATCCATTTATGTTTATTATATATTTATTTGTTTCCATTCCCATACCGGATGTAACAGTCGCCCTAGTGGCAGGAGCGTGCGTGTTAAGGCATTGGTATAGAAGGGTGTGGGTTTGATCCCTTCCTTTTGTTGTTTTTTTCCATATTTTTCAATTTTTATTGGTTTTACTATATCTTGTGTAGCGTTCAGCTTACAGACACCAGCACATGCCTGACGCAGTGGCAAGCCATGCAGTTGAGAAGGCAAGGGTGTGGGTTCAACACCCACCCCTGCCATTTGTATTATTTTTAGTTTCTAACCTTGTTTGTCATTGATTTTTCTTCCCTAATCCTATTATTTTGCTGACCCTAATTCTTTTTAACCTAATTTATTTTTAACTAACCTAAAAATAAACTTTTTTTCTAAAAACCCTAATTAGTTAGATTTTTAGGTTTTTTAATTAATCTTTTAATAATTTAATTAATTAACCTTTTTTATTTTAAAATTAGTTATATTTTCAGGTTTTATTTAATTAATTATCATCAAAAATTATTTTCTTCACAAAATCACAAAAAAAAATCCGCTTCTCCCTTTTCCTATTCTTGTTTTTTATTTTCATTTAAATTTCATAGATCAATTGTATAGGTCACGCGTTTCCTATGTAATAGCTTAGGTCTTTATTTCCCGCTTTATTTTATTATTATTATATAATTGCTTCCGGGATGTAATAGTTTAGAGTTTTATTTCTCGCACCTTTATTATTATGCAACTGCCCCAAAGCCTTGTAATAGTCTTAGGTTTACATTTTCGCCTTTATCTTCTGCTATTATATCTTTTATACAATTGTTAGTAATTAGGGTTTGTATGGCAAGATAAAATCAACCAATAACAAAACCCAAATTTCAAGATAAATAAGTGAACTGAACACACTTGCACACTTGCACCTCTAGGGTAGCCTCTCTTCGTTGCCTTCAGAATAACGGTCATGTCCCTCGAAAATAGGGATGCTTTAACAAAAGACCCTCGAATAAAGATCATATTCCCTCAAGGACCCTTCGACGTCGCCTTTCAAAAATGATCTAGTTCCTTATGAAACCGCTAAAGCATCCTTACAAGTTGCCTTCGATGACCGTACGATGATCCTTCGATTGTCCCTCCACATCCAATAGATAGGTGTAATACAGTGGGAGAACTGACTTGGTGTTTTGTGTTTTATCGTAAATATTGCGGATAGAAAGAGTCGTCGCCGACTTTTCTTTATCCAATAAAGGAAAGAGTGAAAAGAACAAGAAAGGCCTTTTGAGAATTTTTGTTGAGTTCGGGAGGTAGGTTATGAAAAGGGAAGGTGTTAGCACCCTTTCCATCCGTAGTTATTTACGGGCTCTTATTTGCTAACTCACTTTAAGATGCTTTGTGTTAGTGTAAATTTGAAAATATTTTGAAAATGCCTAAGTTTGGCAAACTTTGCAATGATTCTCGTATCGTTGAGAATGTATAAAAAGTGTTGGTTTTGAAAATATTTGTTTTAAAGGGAATGTTTGAGAAGATGTTTGAAAATTCCAATGTAAGGTCATTTTGTAATGATTCTAGTATCTTTGAGAATGTATACAAAATGTTTGTTTTGGAAATTATTTTGAAAGTGTGAGGTGTAAATGGTTTTGTTTGTAAGCAAGCAATTACGAGCAATCTACCTACTCAAAAAGTATTTGTACTTTTCCTCCTCCTTTATATAGATCCATTTTACCATTGATTGGTAGAGATCCATATCATTGTATGTGAGGGACGGACGTGGGTCATCGTACAATCATAAAAGGTAACTTGTAAGGTGTTTTAACAATTTTCGGAAGGGACTAAGATAAATAACCGAAGGCAACATTTGAAGGGTCATCATGGGACTATGATCTTTTAGTCGTGGGTCTTTTGCTAAAACATCTCATATTCGAGGGATATGACTGTTTATATCCTAGGCAACAAGTGTGGGTTACCCTAGAGGTTCATGTGTACAAGTGTTTTTTATTTCATGTATTTATCTTGAATTAGGGTTTTCTAATGCTTAATTGTATGTCTTTCCATACAAACCCTAATTACTAGCAATGATAAGGAAAACGATAAATTGTGGAATTTAAATGTCCTACGCTATTACAATGCTTTGGGAATGGGGATACAAGTTTGTGATTGGGATGAAATTAATAAAGCCCTAATTACTATTACAAACCATTGAATATGAATTACAATAACAATTATGTACAAAACATAGAGATGAGGAAGAAATAGAAATTATCTTTTTAGGGTTTTATTTGATGGAAATGTTTAATATTAACCTAATTAAATTATTTACAAAAATAAGTTGATTAATTTCATAATCAAAACCTAAAACCTAAGTTAATTAAAATAAAACCTAAATCTAATTTAAATTTGTTTAGAAAATAATTTTTGTTAATATTAATTAAGAAAATATTCTACAATGCAAAAGAAAATAATAGAATTTAATTTAACAAAAATAAAATAAATGTTTAAATTAAAATATTTAATGAAAATATATGTTTTATTGTATTTTTTTTTGTTTTTTATAAAATAAATAAATAGATAAATAAAAATAAAAATATAAAAATATATGGGCTGGGTGTTAAAAGGTAAAAAGGGGGTTAGAAATAAGCAAAAAGAAAAAGCCCAATATGTTTTTGTAATCAGAAAAATAAAAATAAAACCATGAACGGGCATGCGCTTTAAAAAAGTATAATGGGGGGGGGGGGGTGAGAATCATAAATTCAGATTAGACCCAAAGCAATGATCCAGCACCTTCTTTAATTATGTGTGACTATCTTTTGAAGGTGTATCATGGTTCTGCTTTGTAGAGTGTTGGATTGGCTTGTCCAATGATCAAATGGTCCAGGCATGAGGATGTATAAGGCACGCGCTACACTTGATATATTGGATCTGCAAGGAAAATATGAAAAAAAATGCAAAAGGTTACCACTGGGGCTCGAACCTAGGTCCCTACACACTAATACCTTGCGCGCGCTTCTCCTGCCACTGGGGTGGCTGTTTCATCCGTGTATAGGACAAGTTGAAATAAATATAAGACAAACTCCTTCCTAATGGTACTTCATCCCTAACCTCGCGCAAGCTTCCATTGACAAGATTTTTGAATTTCCGAATTCACTCATTTCTCAACCATTTGCAAAAGTATAAACATGAAACTTACTCCATTTTTCAATACAAATTCAACCATATAAATTTCATGAGCTATAAATCAAAGATGAATGAGAATTTTAATGGTACCAAATAAAAACCTAATTTTTTCAGAAAGTTCATCTTCAAAATTCGCATCACCCAGGCAACATAAATGAAATCTAAGGGCATGGTTAACTTCAGGGCTATGATGCCTACATTTTTTATTCATAAAATAACCATTAATGATGCTTGTAGAGAGAGTTCAAAGTTGAGAAAACTCACCTCAACTGGAAATCGTGTATAGAGTTTGAGCACTTCTGGAGGTGTGGTGATGATCTGAATAGCTTCATTGGACTCCAAGGAAGCTAATGCAACTCTTACTTTGTGCTTAAAGTGGTTGAATCATGATGGAGAAGTCAATGTGCAGAGATCTGTTTTTGAGTTTGGAAGGTGGGGAAGATGATGTTACAGTTGTGAAACAGGGATGAGGATGAGTTATATTTGATGTATGGAAACTTCGAGAATGATTTAGAGGGAAAACACGCGAGTGGATCATGAGATTGGAGTTTTTTGGCCAGAAATGACAAGTTATGATGGTTTGGATGCAGTTCTGAGTTTAAGGGAGTTTTAGGGTGTTTCAAGGCTTGTGAATTCGTGTGTTAGGTTGAAAATGATCTCTCTATTTATAAGGGAAAGATTTTGAAGCTTGGAACAATCAGAATCAAGAAATCATATGTTATGGCCATGTGACTTAATTTTGAAGCAAGCTTGACAAACTTTGTTCCAATGCATAGTACAATGGCTTGCAGGGTGGCTAAAGGCGATAAACCTGTTGCTTCTGAGCATACATGTTGAGTGTGATCAGAACAAACAAGTTAAAAGCTCAAGATAAGTTGACTTTGTGATTAGAGTCACTTTTCAAGAATGGCAATGGTGCCTTTCTTCCAAAAATGGAAAATTTCTTTGATAATGGCTAAATAAATTGGATCATACCTCAATCGATTGTGTAAACAATTAATTATGAAGTGGTTTACAAGTTAGAATCCAGTAAAGCAAGATTATGCAACATAGGTTTGAGATTTGATCAAGTGTTCTTCATGAAAATGACTTGAAATGCAAGAGTGGATGTTCAACTTCTTCTCTTCGATTCTCCTAGATCAAAAATGATCTCTTCAAGTTATTTGAAATTTTGGAAAGCTTGAAACATTTTATACAACCTTCATGTTGACCACTTTAGCTAAATCATCTTGGAACTATGTGAAAATTGGTCAAGAAGTTAGGTGAAAAATCTGCCTAAACTTGTTAAAATTTTTACTTAGTGTTTTATGAAAAATGTCACGACTTCATGAGCCTATATATTCAAATCTAAGAATTTTTGGACATAAACCCTATAATACCAAATTGTATAGTTCATCAAGATCTGCAACTTTCATGTTGAAAGTTTTCCTTGAATCATCTTGCATCTTGGTGAAAAAATATCATGAAGTAATGAATTTATCAAGTATAAAAACACTTAGAAAATTTCTAAGTACTGAAAACTTTGACTTTTTGTGGACTTTCTTGATTCTTGATGATCAAGTTTGATATTTTTGAATTTCTTTATGAATTTTTATCTTTGAAATGTAATGTTGACCAAAAAGTCAAAGTTTGACTTTTTGTGTATCAGTTGACTTTTCATCAATTGATCAAATTTCAACTACCAATCCATTGATCTTGAGAAATGATTTGAGCCATGAAATTAGGTCAAGATATTGGGTTTGAATCCTTAATATCATGCTTCAAGTCATTAGGTCATGTACTAGGTCAAAAGTCAATAATCAGTCATTCTTAGTCAAAACCCTAATTTTAACAATTTACCCCTTTGATAATTTGAGTGCTTTTATTGAGGAATTGTGATCAACACTTGATAAATTAATGGATATGACTTCAAAATGTTGATGTTGGCAAAAAATCTTGAAGTTTGAATGTATGTTGATCATAGTTGACTTTTTACCCAATATAGTTGATTTTCAGTCATCTGAGCAATTGACTGAGCAATTTTGTGATGCAAGACTTGAAACTTGGTATGAGAAATCTTGGAGACCTATAATGAACCATGGAATTTATTTGAGGCATCAAAATTCCAATTGTCCTTGAGAAAACCAAAACCCTAATTTGGAGTCAATGCTTAGGAGGTAAGCTTGTCTGATTATACCCTTGAGAACCCTTGAGCATTTAAGATCTTTGGTGTGAAATGTTTTGAGAAATGAGAGGGGAAACTTTGGAGTACAACAGTTGCCCTTGTTCATTCTTCTTAAACCTAAATATTTAGATTGGCTCGTTTTCCATTCGTGACTTCAAGGTGGAAGAGGATTGAACACTTAAGTACCCAGAAATTTGCACTCACTTGTGTATGAAGTAAAGTTGTTTGCTAATTATACCGGGAGTGGGATTGAAGGTACCATTCAGAGAGCTGAACGAGAGTCGTCGGAGATATCTTAAAGATTCCATCCAAAGTAACTATTAATAGAAATATCAGAATAAGTCTCCGCTCAACTATATCTAAGGAATATCAGAATAAATCTGTGCTTGATTTAAACTGAGCCAAAAGATATTTTTGTCTATCTTTAACTGGGAGAAGTATCAAAATAAATCTTTTGTCGATTTAATCTGAGCCAAAAAAAGTATTTACTGGAAGAATTATCAGAATAAATCTTCGGTCAATTTAAACTGCACCAACAGATATCAACTCTGTCTTTAAGGAAAAGAATCAGAATAAATCTTTGGTCGATTTAAACTGAACTAGGAGATGTCTGCGTTGTCTTTAACAGAAAAATAATCAGAATAAACCTTTAGTCGATTTAAACTTAACCAGAAAATGTGTCTACTGGAAAAGAATCAAAATAAATCTTTGGGTGATTTAAGCTGATCTAGCAGATGTCTGTATTTTTCTTTAACTGGGTAAGAATCAGAATAAATCTTTGGTTGATTTAAACTGAACCAAAAAAAGTGTCTACTGGAAAAGAATCAGAAAAAATCATTGGTTGATTTAAACTGAACCAGCAGATGCTTGCATTGTCTTTGACTGGAAAAGAATCAGAATAAATCTTTAGTCGATTTAAACTGAACCAGAAAATGTGTCTACTGGAAAAGAATCAAAATAAATCTTTGGTTGATTTAAGCTTAACAAACAGGTGTCTGTATTGTCTTTAACTAGAAAATAATCAGAATAAATCTTTAGTCGATTTAAACTAAACCAGAAAAAGCGTCTACTAGAAAAGAATCATAATAAATCTTTGGTTGATTTAAGCTGAACTAGCAGATGTCTTTATTTGTCTTTAACTGGATAAGAATTAGAATAAATCTTTGGTTGATTTAAACCGAAACATAAAAAGTGTCTACTGGAAAAGAAATAGAAAAAATATTTGGTTGATTTAAACTGAACCAGCAGATGCCTTGTGTTTGTCTTTAACTAGATAAGAATAAGAGTAAATCCTTGGTCGGTTTAAACTGAACTAGAAAAAGTGTCTACTGGAAAAGAATCAGAATAAATATTTAGTCGATTTAAACTGAACCAAAAGATGTATTGAGGAGGTGCTTATCATTTAGATAGTCGCCCTGTCCTATTTCGGGAACTGATCTACAGTTAGTTGTTTACAGATAGTTTCCATGTCTTTTTTCAAGAATTAATATGGAGATGTTTTGAAAGTTGTTGATGATATTCGTCAGTTGATTGATCTTTCCTGAAAAGATAAAGAGTTAGTTGTATGCAATGCCATGATGTATGAAATACATTGTGTAATGATGTTCTCAAAATAAATGAGATTATGCTACACGCGTTTCGTATGCATATGTTATAATGAATGAATTTGCAATGTTGTTGAAGTGTATATTTATTGGAAAATAAATTCCTGACTAGTGTTGGGGATGAAGAATATGTGTATCTTCAATCTTTTCTAGAATGCTTCAGTTGGGGATTCCTGTTTGCTTGCTTGAGGAAACTCTACAGGGGCTGCATTAATTTCTTCTTGGGGAATAGTGTTATGGAACCTTGGCCGTCTGTTGCTCTACTGGGGAATTTATTTCATATATACCCTGACTGGGGATAAAAGAGATGGTTAAAATTTTGACTCTTTTGGGGAATACGATTCTTATATACCCTGACTAGGGATAAAAAAGATGGATAATCCTTCGACTTGTTTGGGGAGGATAAAGTTAACTGTTATCTGGTCGCGTTCCAGGCTTTGCAGCAACTTTCTGGGGATAACGGTAATTTTCTGGGGAGAGAATTTTGTCAGTGATTTGTACTATTCTGAGGAATAGACTCAAGTTGGAGAATTTTTAGATTGTTGGGGAAATAAACGCTGTTGGGGAAATAAATCCAATTGGGGAAATAAACCCTGCTGAGGAAATTGATTTCTGCAAGGTTTCTTTCTCAGTTTTTAAGGACCAACTCAATTGGGGAATATAATTTCCATGAAGTGTACTGATTGGAACTCTGTAGGTTGGTGATATTATCGGGAAAGAGATCATACTTCTTTATTTTCCGGAGTAATCTCCCGGGGAGATTGTGGGGAATGTACCCTTATTTGTGAAGACTATTCTGTGCGGATAATTTCATAGAAGTGTCTCTAGCGACTTCACCGGGGATAATCTTATGAAAGGGACTCTGTGGGGATTTATGGACAACTTGAGTGTCATCCCAATTACTAGAGTTCTGAGTAAATATTTATTCCTGTTCATTTGCATGTATTTGTTAACAGTTAATCATGTTCATATGCATATGCTCATTCAATTTTAGTCCTTGGACGTTCTTGCTAGAAAAACAGAAAGAACAAAAGGTTTCAACTTCAAAGTATATTTGTATTGATAATTTTCCTATAAGAGGAAATCGCCATAAAATTAAAGAGTACAAAGTGAAAACAAGTGTATATAGCCATGTGGAAGTGATCTCATTGGATTCCAACTCCGCCATTGCCCCTATGCATTTGAACATCTCATCCCGGAAGAAGTTGATTAGACTGATCATATACTATTTGAACTTTTGACCTTGGTAATAAAGTTGGTTGTAGTGATCCAACGGGACATAGTCGTACACTTTTAATCCCTAATTTTTTCCTCGACCTCCCTTTCAGGTTTTCAGTCCACCAGGATACCCTTTTTTGCCAAAGTCACCCTTTCAGGTTTTCAACTTACCAGGTGTACAATCTTTTGTATATATCCCTTATTTTTGCCCGAACCATTTTGGTTCACCGGGATGCCCTTATTTTTTCCTAGGTATGTCAACCTAGCGGGTCATTCTTATGCGTAGTATTTTTTGACTATGTCCATGCTCACAGGGTGCGGGAAATATTCGTCGTCCATAGGGGTTAGCATCATGGCTCCGTCCGAGAATACTTTCTTGACAACAAATTGCCCTTCATAAGTGGGAGTCCATTTTCCCCTGGGATCGCCTTGTGGTAGAATGATGCGCTTTATTACCAAGTCACCAGCCTGGTATACCCGATGCTTAATCTTTTTGTTGAATGCCTTGATCATAAGTTTTTGATACATTTGACCATGACAGATAGTAGCCAGCCTCTTTTCATAAATCAAATTTAACTGATCCAACCTACTATGAACCCATTCCTCTTCGTGTAAGTTTTCTTCTTTCATAATCCTTAGAGAAGGAATCTGAACTTCGACAGGCAGGACAACTTCCATGCTATAGACTAAATAAAATGGGGTTGCCCCAGTTGATGTAAGCGCTGAAGTACGATAGCCATGAAGAGAAAATGGTAGCATATCATGCCAGTGTTTGTAGGTTATAACCATCTTTTGAACAATCTTTATATTCTTGTTGACAACTTCCACTATGACATTCATTTTAGGTCTGTATGGAGAAGAGTTGTGATGTTTGATCTTGAAATATGTGTAGAGTTCAATAATCATGGCATTGTTGAGGTTAGTACCATTGTAAATGATGATCCTCTCAGGGATGCCATACCGACAGACAAGGTTATACTTGATGAACCGGGCCATGATATTCTTGGTAACTGAGGCAAATGAAGTTTCTTCAACCTATTTTGTAAAGTAGTCAATGGAGACGAGAATGAAGCGATGTCCATTAGATGCAATAGGCTTGATTTCTACGGTCTTATCAATGCCCCACATTGCAAATGGCCAAGGAGAAGTCATGACATTAAAAGCTATTAGAGGCACGTGGACTTTGTCAGCATAAATTTGGCACTTATGGCAAGTCCTTGAGTGGTGGTGACAATCAGTTTCCATGGTCGGCCCATAGTAACCAACTCTCAGAATCTTCTTCGCCATAGTGTTTCCAAAGGAATGAGTGCCAAAATTCCTTCATGCATATCCTCCATAATCTTCTATGCTTCCTTCCTGTCCATACAACGGAGAAGAATTGGATCATGGTTATGCTTGTATAAAACCCCATAACTTAGGAAGAACTTGGTTGAGAACCTCCGCAGGAATGTATTTTCCTTGATTGAGGCTCCCTCAGGGTATTCTTGAGCTTCAAGATATATTTTTACTTCAGGAAACCAGGGCTTCTCTTCCACTCCATCAATCTCAAAGTAGTGCGTTGGTTCGTCAAATCTTTCGACACTAATTCGGGGAGCTTCGTTGTCCCATTTGACCTTGAACATGGACGACATGCTCACAAGAGCATCTTCCTGTTGATTTTCTTCCCTCGGGATATGTTCAAAGATAATCTCTTTGAAGTAAGGGATCAGGGTTAGCACCAGTTCTTTGTAAGGGATAAGATTTGGATGTTTTGTATCCCACTCTCTTTTAACTTGACTGATTACTAAGGCTGAATCTCCGTACATGCTCGGGAATTTGATTCTTAAGTCAATAGCAGCCTTAAGACGCAAGATGCATGCTTCATACTTGACCATATTGTTGGTGCAGTTTAAGAAAAGTCTGGCAGTAAAGGGAGTATGGAAACCTTCGGGAGAAATGATCATAGCACCAATTATGTTACCTAGCGCGTTGGTCGCTCCATCCAAAACCTTATTCCATCAAGATCCTTGTTCAGGTCCTTCATCTGGTCGAGGTTCTTCACCATCCGCTATCAGCATGATATTCTCATCCGGGAATTCGAAGTTCATAGATTGGTAGTCATCAATAGCTTGATGTGCCAAATGGTCTGCCAGCACATTTCCTTTTATTGCTTTTTGTGTAGTGTACTGAATATGATATTTAGTTAAGATAATTTGCCATCGGGTTATTCTTCTAGAGAGAGCTGGCTTCTCGAAGATATACTTAATGGGATCCATCTTAGAGATCAATAGAGTGGTACGAGTCAACATGTACTGCCTTAGTCGGAGAGTAGCCCATGCCAAAGTGCATCAAGTTTTCTTGAGCAGTGAATATCTTGATTCACATTCGGAAAACTTTTTACTAAGGTAGTATATTGCATGCTCCTTTTGACCAGACGTGTCTTGCTGCCCCAACACACACCCCATTGAATTCTCTAAAACAGTTAAGTACATGATCACAGGTCTTCCTTTAACTGGTGGCATCATGATTGTAGGTTCTTGTAAGTACTTGTTGATCTTGTCAAAAGATATTTGGCAGTTGTGATTCCATCTGACTACTTAATCTTTCTTCAACAGCTTGAAGATTGGCTCACAAGTAGCAGTTAGGTGAGAGATGAATCAGGCAATTTAGTTAAGTCGTCCTAGGAAACCTCTGACCTCCTTTTCAGTACGGGGAGTCGACATTTATTGGATAGCTTTGACCTTTGCAGGATCAACTTCAATTCTTTTGCCACTAACGAAAAAACATAGGAGCTTTCCAGACCTTACCCCAAAGATGCATCTGTTGGGATTCAACCTCTGCTTGTATTTTTTCATCCTTTCAAACAACTTGTGTAGATGGTCAAGATGCTCTTCCTCAGTTTGGGATCTTTCTATCATGTCATCAACATAGACTTCTATCTCATGATGAATCATGTCATGAAATAAAGCTGCCATAGCCTGTTGATAAGTTGCACCTGCATTCTTAAGCCCAAAAGGCATGACCTTATAACAGAAGGTGCTCCACTGCGTAACAAAAGTAGTTTTGTCCATGTCTTAAGGCGCCATTTTGATTTGGTTATACCCGAAGAAGCCATCCATGAAAGAAAATACCTTGTGTTAAGAAGTGTTGTCAACCAAGACATCAATATGCGGCAGCGAGATGTCGTCTTTGGGGCTTGCCCTATTTAAATCTCTGTAGTCTACACACATACATACCTTGTCGTCTTTCTTCGGCACTGGAACAATATTTGCAACCCATTTGGGATACGATGTCACTGCCAAAAAGCCTGCATTGAACTGTTTCATTACCTCAGCCTTGATTTTCTTAGACATATCATGGTGCATGTGACAAACCTTTTATTTGATTGGAGAACAACCCTCTTTCATTGGAAGACGGTGAACCATGATATCAGTATCGAGCCCTGGAATGTCTTCATATGACCAAGCGAACACCTCAACATAGTCGTGCAACATCTGAACCAATATTCTTTTGACACTGTCTTCCAAGTTAGCGCCAATGTTGACTTATTTCTTATCTGCCTCAGTACCTAAGTTTATCACTTTGATCGGTTCTTCATGCGGTTGGATAGCCTTTTCCCCTTATATCAGAAGTCTGGAGAGTTCTCCAAGTATCCCACAATCTTCTCCGCCTTAGTCTTCGACTTGATAGATTGGATTTCCAAAGTCATAGATGGAAATAGCATAGCTGTTGTCAATGAGATCCGAAGTGGATGTGGATATGCAAATGTGTGTGTGTGCATGTAAGGTTACATGGCTATTTGAAAATGCACTAAAGTAAAAGAAAGACAAGGATCGCAAAATTTGAATACAAAATCGTCCAATGTTTTCATTAAATGTGCATATATGAAATGACAAACCCTTAAAAAATGGACCATTGTGCCCCAGGTAAGGCACATGGTTTAAAGTCATTATTTTAAAAGAAATTACAGACAAACTTCTTAAAACAAATAAAATAGGAAATAGTAATTACTCCTGGCTGAAGGAAATTGAGATGAAGTGTTTGGCCCTTCAGTTGTTGAGTATGCCTTCAATAGTGGGGAATATCCAGTCATCCAAGTCACCATTACTATCAGTGTCCTCCAGAGCATTAACTTCATTGTTGCTAATACGGAGAGGTAGTCCACCAGCACAAGCACGTCGAACCTCTTTCTGAGATTTTGAAGTGAAATCAACCCAAACTTGTCAGATTTGTATGGGATATCAGGAAGTTGTCCCCAGATAGTGCAACCTCCATCTTCTATAACAGCCCAAGCATCCTTTAGAAAGGCCATTCTTGGGGTATCCTTGACAATCTTGGGAGCAGTAGGAGTAACATTAGCAACAACAATCGTTGGAGGGATTACTTCAAATGATTGCCAAGGGTTTTCAATGAATTCTCCATCCATTTCAATGTATTTAAAAGAATTCAAATGATTGACCATAAATTCTTCCTCTCCACAGACTATGACGATCTATCCTTTCACTGGGTATTTCAACTTTTGATGCAACGTAGAGGTGACTGCATCTACCCTATGAATCCATGGGTGTCCTCGCAAGCAAGAATAGGCAGGGCGGATATCCATTACATAAAATGTTGAATTGAAGACTTGATACCCCATCTTGATTAGGAGATCAACCTCTCCATAGACCATCCTTTTTCAACCATTGAAGGCTCTTATCATAATATCTTTGGGTTTCAGCACCAGCCCATCATAGTCCAATCTATCCAGAGCTCCTTTGGGTAAAACATTGAGGGAATACCCGGTATCCACTAACACATGTGCCAAAGTAGTGTCTTTGCATTCAATAGAGATATATAGAGCTTTTTTTATGATTCTTCCCCGTCGGAGTTAAATCTGCATCAGAAAATCCGAAGCCATTATCAACAGTCAGGCTTGCAACACAATTCTCAAATTGATCAACAGTGGTCTCTCGAGGAACATGGGCGTTCTTCATAAATTTCAACAGAGCTTGGGAATGTGCGTCGGAACATAATAACAAGGACAACATGGATATCTTTGAGGGTGTCTTCCCCAGTTGCTCAACTATTTTTTAATCACTATTTTGGATGATTTCAGAATTTCTTCCATCTCTTGTCTATATGGGTCTTCAATTGTAACCTCTTTTGAGGGTGCCTCCGTCAAGGCAGGCTCAGTAACTTTCTCTTTACCTCGGGCGTTGGCAGTTGGTCCAGTAGCAGGAATTTAAACTGGTGTTGTAGTAGTTGTTGGAGGAGAGATCTCCGGAGAGAAGACCATTCTTTGTCTTAGTGACCTTACTAGTTCCAACGATGTTTGTAATTTCAGTGTCTTCATTTTCATTAATCCATGGCTCTTGCTTGACACCATGATAATAAACTTCTACCCCATAGTTCCAGGGCACAAATTTGTCAAAGGTATATGGGACTGGCCCCGGTGTATTGATAATCAAGGGAGCCACTCTTGGCTCAGCAGAAATACTTATAGGGCCTTTAGAAGGGATCCTAATATGAGTGTTGGAGATTGTGATTATGGAAACATCTTGAGGTACACTTTCAGGTAACCTTTTCATGGATGGAGTTTTCTTGAACAAAATTTCATGGCTATCAATTAGGCATTGGATACCCTTCTTCAGCCACATAAAGCCATTAATTTGGGAAGCACAATGGTAACATTTTTCAGGGCAGCCAGGAAATAAATCGGCTCTCAGCAGATTCTTCTTAATGATCAATAATGGAGTAGTCAAATCATTGATGGTGGAGACAAAGGAGACATTTTCAACAACATTAACATCTTTACCATGACTTGGCATGGGTGCGGTAATCACATTAGGGGTTTGTGGAGGGTCAAACTCAATTACTTTGTTATCAATCAAATCTTGGATCTTGTTCTTCAACGCCCAATAGTTGTGGTTGTCATGGCCAGGACTATTTGAACAGTAAGCGCATTTCACATTTGGATTATATTTGGGATAGGAAGTATTAGGGTTTGGAGGAGGATCTCGCAGCGTTACCAAATCTGCCTTTAAAAGATGTTATAAAGCTTGAGATAGTGGCATGTTGATTCTAGTGAATTTCCTCCTCGGGGCATCAGTACTTTGTTGATTGTTTGATTATTATGGTCGTTGAACTGGGGTCGGGTTTGAATTCAATATAGCTCCTATCGACTGATGACGATCATTCTTGGCACAACTCCTTTGTCCATAAACAACATTAATTTCCTTCATAATAATAAATGGTTTATTTACAGCATTAGAGGTTGAGGCCATTTAGATCTTTCCACTTTTGATTCCACTATCAACTAACTCTCCAGTCAAAATCAACTCAGTAAACCCTGAAGAAGAACTCCCGATCAGCAAATTAAATAATGGACCAGTCAAGGTGCCCATAAAAATATATGACAAAACTGTGTCAGTCAATGGGGGTTACACCCTTCCAGCCAGGTCCCTCCACTTTTGAGCATACTCTTTAAATCCTTCATTTGAACCCATAGTCATATTCTGCAACTGCACGCGAGTGAGGGAACATCATTGTATTGGTATTATTTGTAGAAGGCAACAACTAGATCCTCCCAAGTGTGGATATTAGTCCCCTCAAGTTGAAAGAACCATTCCAACTTTGTTCTAGATAAGCTTTCTTGGAATAAGTGCACCCATAACTTCCTATCAGCGGTGTGTGGTTGAATCTTACGTACATAAGACCTCAGATGCATCTTTGGACACGAGAGCCCATCATACTTGGTGAAGACAAGGACTTTGAATTTGTGGGGAATGACCACCCTAGGGACCAGACTAAGTCTCCAAAGTCCTAACAAGGCATTGTTTCAATTTTAACAACCTTAAGTCGGTCTTCTAGCTGTTTGTATTTCTAATCCGTCGGTGGGTACTGCTCTTCGGAATAGTCTTCATCCTCAGTAACTTTGTTATTTCCACCCCTAGCTCTAGTGCTTCTAGCTTCCTCCTCTTGATTGTCTTCTTCCTCAGAAGAAGCCTCTTCTATTTGAGCTAGTCGGGCAGGGCCCTTGAACCTTCTTCCCATGTTAAGGATGACAACCCTCTTCTTAGTCTTCTTTTTTGTGACGATAACCGCCATCATTTCTTGTTGTCCCTTAGATAAGTTGAGGAGTGTCTCTTGGAACTGTGCGTGTTGAGTTTGTAGATCTTTGACGGTTTTCTCTAGAGCCATCTTATACTCAAATGTACAATAAAAAGATGAGGAAACCTGTATCAAAAAACCATCTTATAATATGATGCATGCTATGCGGATGTAATATTTTCAGGGACTTTAAGGAATTTAAATTTGCTATCCAAAAAGGAAACAAACACAACAATTGTATTAATAAGTTCCAGAACTACAATTGCCCCTTGGGCATACAATGAAAAAGCAAAAAGGTCTTAAAGAGACAATAAAATAGACTCCTAAAACAAAAAGACTCAATTCTCCCACGGGTGCTTCCTCTTTGGTACAATGTACGCATCTAGGATTTGCTCCTTGTGAAGTTGCCTTGTGAGCTCCAACACTTTCTTTTCTCTTGCATAGAATCGAGCCTCAAAGGTGTCTCGTTCCCTCATGAGTTGAATCCACGATATCTGCAATTCTTTGAGGTCGACAGGCATTTTAGGATGGATAATGGTATAAGGAACATCCTTCTCGGCAATAGGCTCCATAACTATCGATAGAATAGTAGGATATGTCATCGTGAGACTTTGAGCACGAGCTCATACCCATTCGAGATAAGGCTCAAGAGGGATGGAATTCTTATGCCCTAAAGTCTTGCTATCAACTTTGGTTACCATGCCCCAAGCATGCACAAAACTTCAATGATAACCTTGAACATCGTTCTCATAGTCGAATAAAATACCTTGAATGAATGCGTCATGGGGACCATCTGTTCGAGCATAGCCAAATTGTCGTAGATCTAGAGAAGTGTTATAAGTAATACCTTCCCTAATGCCTAAGAGTGGAACATTAGGGAACTCCCCACAATGGTAAATGATAGTAATGTCTTCTTGAGATCGATAACACCAATGGATATCCAAATGAGAGAGCGACATCAACCTTTGAGGCCACCTCAAGCCTTGCTCATTCTTCAATATTGATCGAGGAAGGTGTGAAATAAACCACCTAGACAGAAACAGAATGCAACACATAAGAACCCCTCTCTTCCTCATGGTACGAGTGCGAAGACAATGTAGAATGTCTCCAAGAAAAGTAGGCACAGGGTTTTGAGAAAGAAAAACCTTGACAACATTCACATCTATGAGTTAGTCAGGGTTAGAAAAAGCACCAACCCATAAATTAGAAGAGCCAAGACATCTTCAAAAGCTTGTAAATCCAGAGCATCCAAAAACAGACGAGCCTTCTCCATCATAAATTTAGCCAAAAAGCCTTTGACCCCATTTCTTGTCTACCAATTAGCTACAATGTCAGAACTCTTCAAATGTAAGGCCTTGGAAATAACTTCAGGATTTGGAGTTTCCTCTAAACTGGTGAGTGGTATTTGATCAAGGACTGGTACCCCCAATAGTTGAGAGAATTCCTTTATCGTGGGCACTAGTTGATAGTCGGGAAAGGTGAAACAATGATGTACAGGGTCAAAGAACTGAAAGATCACCCTCATCATGTCTTCTTCAAAGCTTTAGGTAACCAGATTGATAATTCGACCATATCTTTTGGTGAACGGATAATTTTTAGAAACCCTTGATGCTAACTCTTTGAGATTAGGAGGCACCCCTATGAAATTAATTCAGATTGTGTTTCTGCGAGTGGATGCCATATCCTACAAAATATAACAAAGATAAATCCCTAGGTCCTTGAAATGGTTAGTGAAAAATGTGATGACATGATGTTATGATGTCATGAGAAAATAATCACACATAAACAAAGCACACCAGGCCTTAAGTTTAGGCTTGAATGGGGTTTATAGGTAAGTACCCTCTTGAAGTTTAGTTTGTTCAACCTATCCTAAAAAGTAAATGGGTTCTAAGGTATCTCAATATCACTAATCTTTCTTCATTGGGCATTTTTTTAGCTCAAGCATCCAAAATGCGGCCAAAATATCCCAAAAGTCTGATCTCAATGACTGTAGTATCGAGTATCAACCAACTTCATTTTGCACTTAAGCCGGCTACCTCGCTACTTTCTAATGACCAAGTTGTTCAACTAATATTCTACGGTCAGTTATTGCTTCATGACACCATACAGCCGCCTCGTATTCTCCTTGACTGGACTCAAGGGACACCGGTACCAACAAATGTGTCACACTAACATAGCCATCACTTCAACCATGTCTATATTACACCGCATATTCCCCACGGTCTATTGATACTTACCTAACATGACCCATATCCGAGTATAGGATCTTTTACAAGTAATAAACCCAAGCATAACCCACAAATGTAAAGCAAACAAGGCAAACAAATAAAGAAAGTAAAAGTGATCTAGGACTCTAAGGTAACCCCAATTTTAGTATTATCCCCAGCAGAGTCGTCAGTTCTGTAATACGGTGGGAGAACTGACTTGGTGTTTTGCGTTATATTGCAAATGTTGCGGATAACAAGAGTCGCCACCGAATTTTCTTTTATATAATAAAAGAAAGGGTGAAAAGAACAGGAAAGACATTTTGAGAAATTTTCTTGAGTTCAGGGGGTAGGTTATGAAAAGGGAAGGTGTTAGCAACCTTTCTATCCGTAGTTATTTACAGGCTCTTATTTGCTAGCTCACTTTAAGATGCTTTGTGTTTGTGTAAATTTGAAAATATTTTGAAAACGCCTAAGTTTGGAAAACTTTGCAATGATTCTCGTATCATTGAGAATGAATACAAAGTGTTGGTTTTTAAAATATTTGTTGAAAATGGAATGTTTGAAAAGATGTTTGAAATGCCAAAGTAAGGTAATTTTGTAATGATTCTAGTATCGTTGAGAATGTATATAAAATGTTTGTTTTGGAAATTGTTTTGAAAGTGTGAGGTGTAAATGGTTTTGATTGTGAGCAAGCAATTACGAGCAATCTACCTACTAAAAAATTATTTGTTCTTTTCCTCCTCTTTTAGATAGTGCCATTTTAACATTTATTGGTAGAGAGCCATATCATTGGATGTGAGGATGGGTGTGGGTCATCGTACAGTCATAGAAGGCAACTTGTAAGGTGTTTTAGCAATTGTCGTAAGAGACTAAGATCATTTACCGAAGGCAATATTTGAAGGGTTGTCAAGGGACTATGATCTTTTAATCGTGGGTCTTTTGCTAAAACATCTCATATTTACGGGACATGACTGTTTATATCCGAGGCAACAAGTGTGGGTTACCCTAGAGGTGCATGTGTACAAGTGTTTTTAATTTCATGTATTTGTCTTGAATTAGGGCTTTCTAATGCTTAATTTTATGTCTTGCCATACAAACCCTAATTACTAACAATAATAAGGAAAATGATAAATTGCGGAATTTAAATGTCTTACGCTATTACAATGCTTTGGGAATAGGGATACGAGTTTGTTAATGGGGGATGAAAGCAATAAAGCCCTAATTACTATTACAAACCATTGAATATGAATTACAATAACAATTATGTACAAAATGTAGAGATGAAGAAAAATAGAAATTGTCTTTTTAGGGTTTTATTTGATGGAAATGTTTAATATTAACCTAATTAAATTAATTAAATTATTTACAAAAATAAGTTGATTAATTATTTAATCAAAACCTAAAACCTAAGTTAATTAAAATAAAACCTAAATCTAATTTTAATTTTTTTAGAAAATAATTTTTCTTAATATTAATTAAGAAAATATTCTATAATGTAAATGAAAATAATAGAATTTAATTTAACAGAAATAAAATAAAATGCTCAAATTAAAATATTTAATGAAAATGTATATTTTTTAGTATTTTTTTTTGTTTTCATAAAATGAATAAGTAGATAAATAAAAATAAAAGTATAAAACTATATGGGCTTGGTGTTAAAAGGTAAAAAGGGGGTTAGAAATAAGCAAAAAGAAAAAGCCCAATATGTTTTTGTAATCATAAAAATAAATAAATAAAAAACACGAATGGGCCGGCACTTTAAAAAAGTAAAATGACGGTGAGAATCAGAAATTTAGATTAGGCCCAAAGCAATGATCCAGCGCCTTCTTTGATTATGTGTGACTATCTTTTAAAGGTGTATCATGGTCCTACTTTATAGAGTGTTGGATTGGCTTGTCCAATGATCAAATGGTCCAAGCATGAAGATGTATGGGGCGCGTACTACACTTGATGTATTCGATCTGGAAGGAAAATATGAAAAAAATGCAAAAGGGTACCACTGGTACTTCATCCCTAACCTCGCGCCAGCTTCCATTAACAAGATTTTTGAATTTCTGAACTCACTCATTTCTCAACAATTTGAAAAAGTATAAACGTGAAACTTGCTCCATTTTTCAATACGAATTCAACCATATAAACTTCATGAACTATAAATCAAAGATGAATGAGAATTTTACTGGTACTAAATAAAAACCTAATTTTTTCAGAAAGTTCATCTTCAAAATTCGCATCACTCACGCAACATATATGAAATCTAAGGGCATGGTTAGCTTCAAGGCTATGATGTCTACATTTTTTATTCACAAAATAACCATTAATGATGCTTGTAGAGAGAGTTCAAAGTTGAGAAAACTTACCTCAAAACTGGAAATCGTGTATAGAGTTTGAGCACTTTTGGAGGTGTGGTGATTATTTTAATAGCTTCACTGGACTCCAAGGATGCTAATACAACTCTTACTTTATGCTGAAAGTGGCTGAATCGTGCTGGAGAAGTCAATGTGCAGAGCTCTGTTTTCTAGTTTTGAAGATGGGGAATATGATGTTACAGTTGTGAAATAGAGATGGGGATGAGTTATATTTTATGTATGGAAGCTTTGAAAATGATTTAGAGGGAAAATGCACGAGCAGATTATGAGATTGAAGTTTTTTGGCCAGAAATGACAAGTTATGGAGGTTTGGATACAATTCTGAGCTTTAGTGAGTTTCAAGGTGTTTCAAGGCTTGTGAATTCGTGTGTTAGGTTGCAAATGACCTCTCTATTTATAGAGGAAAGGTTTTGAAGCTTGGAACAATCAGAATCAAGAGATCATATTTTATGGCCATGTGACTTGATTTTGAAGCAAGCTTGACAAACTTTGTTCCAATGCAGAGTACAAGGGCTTGTAGGATGGCCAGAGGCTTTAAACATGTTGCTTTTGAGCATACATGTTGAGTGTGATCAGAACAAACAAGTTAGAGGCTCAACACAAGTTGACTTTGTGATTAAAGTCACTTTTCAAGAATGGCAATGGTGCCTTTCTTCAAAAAAATGGAAAATTGCTTTGGATAATGGCTTAATCACTTGGATCATACTTTAATAAATTGTGTAAACAATTATTTATGGAGTGATTTACAAGTTAGAAGCCTGCAAAGCAAGATTATGCAACATAGGTTTGAGATTTGATCAAGTGTTCTTCACGCAAATGACTTGAAATGCAAGAATGGATGTTCAACTTCTTCTCACCGATTCTCCTAGATCAAAAATGATCTCTTTAAGTTCTTTGATATTTTGGAAAGCTTGAATCATTGTATACAACCTTCATGTTGACCACTTTAGCCAAATCATCTTGGAACTAGGTGTAAATTGGTCAAGAAGTTAGGTCAAAAATTTGCCTAAACTTGTTTAAATTTTCACCAAGTATTTTATGAAAAATGTCATGACTTCATGAGCCTATATCTTCAAATCTAAGCATTTTTTGGACATCAACCCTCTATTAGAAAATTGTATAGTTCATAAATATCTACAACTTTCATGTTGAAAGTTTTCTATGAATCATCCTACATCTTGGTGAAAAAATGTCATGAAATAATGAATTTATCAAGTATAAGAACAAAAAATTTCAAGTATTGAAAACTTTGAATTTTTGAGGACTTTCTTGATTCTTGATGATCAATTTTTATATTTTTGAATGTATTTATGAATTTTTATCTTTGAAATGTAATATTGACCAAAAAGTCAAAGTTTGACTTTTTTATATTAGTTGACTTTTCATTAGTTAATCAAATTTTAACTATCAATCCATTGATCTTGAGAAATGATTTGAGCCATGAAATCATTTCAAGATATTGGGTTTGAAGCCTTAATATCATGATCCAAATCATTAGGTCATGTACTAGGTCAAAAGTCAATGATCAGTCATTCTCAGTCAAAACCCTAATTTTGATAATTTTGCCACTTTGATGATTTGAGTGCTTTTCTTGAGGAATTGTGATCAACACTTGATCAGTTGATGGATATGACTTAAAAAATTTGATGTTGGTCAAAAAATCGTGAAGTTTGACTGTATGTTGACCATAGTTGACTTTTTACCCAATATATTTGATTTTCAATCATCTAAGCAATTGACTGAGCAATTTTGTGATGCAAGACTTGAAACTTGGTATGAGAAATCTTGGAGACTTATAATGAATCATGAAAGTCATTTAAGGCATCAAAATTCCAATTGTCCTTGAGAAAAATAAAAGCCTAATTTGGAGCCAATGCTTAGGAGGTGAGCTTGTCTGATCATACCCTTGATAACCCTTGAGCATTTGAGATCTTTGGTGAGAAATGTTTTAAGAAATGAGAGGTCAAGTTTTAGAGTACAACAGCTACCCCTATTCAATCTTCTTAAACCTGAAGAGTCAGATTGGCTCATTTTCCATTCGAGACTTGAAAGTGGAAGAGGATTGAACACTTAAGTGCCCAGAAATTTTCCCTCGCTTGTGTATAAAGTAAAGTTGTTTGTTGATTATACCGAGAATGGGCTTGAAGATACTGTTCAAAGAGGTGACCGAGAGTCATCAGAGATGGGCTTAAAGATGCCATCCAAATAAACTGTAGATAGAAATATCAGAATGAGATTACGCTCGATTGTATCTGAGGAGTATCAGAATAAATCTATGCTTGATTTAAACTGAGCCAGAAGATATTTTTGTCTGCTTTTAACTGGGATAAGTATCAGAATAAATCTTTGGTCGATTTAATTTGAGCCAGAAAAAGTATTTACTGGAAGAAGTATCAGAATAAATCTTTGGTCGATTTAAACTGCACCAATAGATGTCTGTGTTGTCTTTAATGGAAAAGAATCAGAATAAATCTTTGGTGGATTTAAATTGAACCTGCAGATGTTGCGTTTTATTTAACTGGAAAATAATCAGAATAAATATTTAGTCGATTTAAATTGAACCAAAAAAAGTGTCTACTGGAAAAGAATCAGAATAAATCTTTGGCTGATTTAAGCTGAACCAACAAATGTCTGTATTTTTCTTTAACTAGGAAAGAATCAAAATATATCTTTGGTTGATTTAAGCTGAACAAGAAAAAGTGTCTACTGGAAAAGAATCGGAAAAATCTTTGGTTGATTTAAACTGAACCAGAAGATGCATGCGTTGTCTTTAACTGGAAAAGAATTAGAATAAATCTTTAGTGGATTTAAACTGAACCAGAAAAAGTGTCTACTGGAAAAAAATCAGAATAAATCTTTGGTTGATTTAAGCTGAACCAACAGATGTCTGTATTGTCTTTAACTTTTGAAAAGAATCAGAATAAATCATTAGTCGATTTAAACTGAACCAGAAAAAGTGTCTACTGGAAAAGAATCAGAATAAATATTTGGTTTATTTAAGATGAACCAGTAGATGTTTGTATTTGTCTTTAACTGGACAAGAATCAGAATAAATCTTTGGTTGATTTAAACTGAACCAGAAAAAGTGTCTACTAGAAATGAATCAGAAAAAAAGTATTTGGTTGATTTAAACTGAACCAGCAGATGCCTTGTGTCTGTCTTTAACTGGATAAGAATAAGAATAAATCCTTGGTCGATTTAAACTGAACCAGAAAAGGTGTCTACTGGAAAAGAATCAGAATAAACATTTAGTCGATTTAAACTGAACTAGAAGATGTCTTTAGGAGGTGCTTGTCATGTAGATAGTCGCTACGTCCTGTTTCGGGAGTTGGTCTATAATTAGTTATTTACAGATAGTTGCCTTGTCTTATTTCAGGAATTAATATGGAACTACTTTGAAAGTTATTGATAATATTCTTCGGTTGAATGATCTTTCCTAAAAAGGTAAAGAGTTAGTTGTATGCAATGTCATGATGTATGAAATGCATTGTGTAATGAAGTTCTCAAAATAAATGAGATTGGGCTACATGTGTTTTGTATGCATATGTTATAATGAATGAATGTGCAATGTTGTTGAAGTGTATTTGTATTGGAAAATAAATTCCTTACTAGTGTTGGGATGAAGAATATGTATATCTTCAATCTTCTATATATTGCTTCAGTTGGGGATTCCTGATTGCTTGCTTGAAGAAACTCTGCAGGGGGTGTATTGATTTTTGCTTGGGGAATAGAGTTCAGGAACCTTGGTCATTTGTTTCTCTATTGGGGAATTTATTTCTTATATACCCTGACTGGGGATAAAAGAGATGGTTAAACATCTGACTCGTTTGGGAAAGATTATTCTTATGTACCTTGACTGGGGATAAAAAAGATGGATAATCCTCCGACTTGTTTGGGGAGGATAAAGTCAATTGTTATTTGGTCGGGTTCCAGGCTTTGCAACAACTTTCTGGGGATAATGGTAATTTTTTGGGGAGAGAATTTTGTCTGTGATTTGTACTAGTCTGAGGAATAGACTCAAGCTGGGGAATTTGTAGATTGTTGGGGAAATAAACCCTGTTGGGGAAATAAATCTTGTTGGGGAAATAAACATTGCTGAGGAAATTTATTTTTGCAAGGTTTCTTTCTCAGTTTTGGAGGACCAACTCAGCTGGGGAATAGAATTTCCATGAAGTGTACTGATTAGAACTCTGTAGGTTGGTGATATTACTGGGAAAGAGATCATACTTATTCATTTTCCAGAGCGATCTGCCAGGGTGATTTTGGGGAATGTACCCAAATTTCTGAAGACTATTACGTGGGGGATAATTTCATAGAAGTGGCTCTGACGACTTTACTGGGGATAATCTTATGAAAGGGACTCTGTGGGGATTTATGGACAACTTAAGTGTCATCACAACCCCTAGAGTACTGAGTAAATTTTAATTCTTGTTCTTTTGCATATATTTTTTAACAGTTAATCATGTTTATATTCACATGCTCGTTCAATTTTACTCATTGGATGTTCTTGCAAGCAAAACAGAAAAAACAAAAGGTTTGAACTTCAAAGTGTATTTGTATTGATAATTTGCCTATAAACAGGCGATTTTGTACAAAGAGACTGAAATCTTAGTAAGAGTAAATCACCGTAAAATGAAATAGTACAAAGTGAAAACAAGTGTATATAGCCATGTGGAAGTGATCTTATTGGATTCCAACTCTGCTATTGCCCCTATGCCTTTGAAAATCTCATCCCTTACCGTCAAAAGAAGTTGATTGAACTGAACTAGTACTATTCAAACTTTTGACTTTGGTAATAAAGTCGGTTGTAGCGATCCAACAGGACATAGTCCTAGGCTTTTAATTCCTAATTTTTTCCTGGATCGCCCTTTCAGGTTTTTAGTCCACCAGGATACCCTATTTTTCCCAAGCCACCCTTACAAGTTTTCGACTTACTGGGTGTACAATCTTTTGTATATATACCTTATTTTTTTCCCGAACCCTTTTGGTTCGCCTGGATGCCCTTATTTTTTCCCAGGCATGTCAACCTAGCGGGTCATTCTTATGCATAGTATTTTTTGACTATGTCCACGTTCACAGGGTGCGGGAAATCTTCGTCGTCCATAGTGGTTAACATCATAGCTCTGCCCGAGAATACTTTCTTGACAACAAATGGCCCTTCATAAGTGGGAGTCCATTTTCCCCTAGGATCTCCTTGTGTTAGAATGATGCACTTTATTACAAAGTCACCAGCCTGGTATACCTGGTGCTTAATCTTTTTGTTGAATGCCTTGATCATACGTTTTTGATACATCGGACCATGACAGACAACATCCAGGCTCTTTTCATCAATCAAATTTAACTGATCTAACCTAGTCTAAACCTGTTCGTCTTCGTGTAAGTTTGCTTCTTTCATAATCCTTAGAGAAGGAATATGAACTTCGACAGGCAGGACAACTTTCATGCTATAGACTAAAGAAAATGGGGTTTCCCCAGTTGATGTTCGCACCTAAGTACGATATCCATGAAGAGAAAATGTTATCATATTATGCTAGTATTTGTAGGTTACAACCATCTTTTACACAATCTTCTTTATATTCTTGTTGGCAGCTTTCGCTGCACCATTCATTTTAAGTCTGTATAGAGAAGAGTTGTGATGCTTGATCTTGAACTGCGTGCAAAGTTCAGTAATCATGGCATTGTTGAGGTTAGTACCATTGTTAGTGATGATCCTCTCAGGGATACCAGGCCGATAGACAAGGTTATGCTTGATGAACTGGGCCACAGCGTTCTTGGTAACTAAGGCAAATGAAGCTGCTTCAACCCATTTTGTAAAGTAGTCAATGGTGACGAGAATAAAGCGATGTCCATTAAATGCAGCAGGCTTGATTTCTCCGATCATATCAATGACACACATTGCAAATGGCTAATGAGCGGTCATGACATTCAAAGGTATTGGAGGCACATGGACTTTGTCAACATAAATTTGGCACTTATGGAAAGTCCTTGAGTGATGGTGACAATCAGTTTCCATGGTCGACCAATAGTAACCAGCACTTATAATCTTCTTGGCCATAGAATATCCACAGGAATAAGGGCCAAAGCTGTCTTCATGCATATCCTCCATAATCTTCTATGCTTCCTCCTTGCCCACACAATGGAGCAGAATTGAATCATGGTTGCGCTTGTATTCTTGAGCTTCAAGATATCTTTTTACTTCATGTAACCAGGGATTCTCTTCCACTCCATCAATCTCAAAGCAGTGCACTGGTTCGTCAAATCTTTTGACAGTAATTCTGGGAGCTTCGTTGTCCCATTTGACCTTGAACATGGACAACATGTCGTAAGGGACTAAGATCATTTACCGAAGGCAACATTTGAAGGGTCATGGAGGGACTATGATCTGTTAATTGTGGGTCTTTTGCTAATACATCGCATATTCGAGGGACATAACCGTTTATATCTGAGGCAACAAGTGTGGGTTACCCTAGAGGTGCATGTGTACAAGTGTTTTTAATTTCATGTATTTGTCTTGAATTAGGGTTTTGTAATGCTTAATTGTATGTCTTGCCACACAAACCCTAATTACTAGCAATAATAAGGAAAACGATAAATTGCAGAATTTAAATGTCCTACACTATTACAATGCTTTGGGAATGGGGGTACAAATTTTTGAATGGGGGGATGAAAGAAATAAATCCCTAATTACTATTGCAAACCATTAAATATGAGTTACAATAACAATTATGTACAAAATGTAGAGATGAAGAAGAAATATAAATTGTCTTTTTTAGGGTTTTATTTGATGGAAAGGTTTAATATTAACGTAATTAAATTAATTACAAAAATAAGTTGAATAAATATTTAATCAAAACCTAAAACCTAAGTTAATTAAAATAAAACCTAAACCTAATTTTAATTTGTTTAGAAAATAATTTTTGTTAATATTAATTAAGAAAATATTCTACAATGTAAAAGAAAATAACAAAACTTAATTTAACAAAAATAAAATAAAATGCTTAAATTAAAATATTTAATGAAAATATATGTTTTTTTTTATAAAATAAATAAATAGATAAATAAAAATAAAAATATATAGGTTGGGTGTTAAAAGGTAAAAAGGGGGTTAGAAATAAGCAAAAAGAAAAAGGCCAATATGTTTTTGTAATCAGAAAAATAAATAAAATAAAATAAAAACATGAATGGGCCTACGCTTTAAAAAAGTAAAATGGGGGGTAAGAATCAGAAATTCAGATTAGGCCCAAAACAATGATCCAACACCTTCTTTGATTATGTGTGACTTTCTTATGAAGGTGTATCATGGTCCTGCTTTGTAGAGTGTTGTATTGGCTTGTCCAATGATGAAATTGTCCATGCATGAGGATGTATGGGGTACGCGCTACACTTGATGTATTGGATCTACATTGAAAATATGAAAAAAAAATGCAAAAGGGTACCACTGGGGCTCGAACTCAGGTCCCTACACACTAATACCTTACGCGCGCTTCTCCTGCCACTGGGGTGGTTGTTTCATTCGTGTATAGAAAAAGTTGTAATAAATATAATAAAAACTCCTTCCTAATGGTACTTCATCTCTAACCTCGCGTCAGAGCTTTGCACATTAAGAATGGCTATTTTTAAGAATGGCAATGGTGCCTTTCTTCCAAAAATGGAAAATTGCTTTGGATAATGGCTTAATCACTTGGATCATACCTCAATCAATTTTGTAAACATTTAATTATGGAGTGATTTAAAAGTTATAAGCCTGCAAAGCAAGATTATGCAGCATAGGTTTGAGATTTGATCAAGTGTTCTTCATGAAAATGACTTTAAATGCAAGAACGAATGTTCAACTTCTTCTCTTTGATTCTCCTAGCTCAAAAATTATCTCTTCAAGTTCTTGGTCATTTTGGAAAGCTTGAAACATTGTCTACAACCTTCACTTTTACCACTTTATCTAAATCATCTTGGAACTAGGTGAAAATTTGTCAAGAAGTTAGGTAAAAAATCTGCCTAAACTTGGTAAAAATTTCAGTAAGTGTTTTATGAAAAATGTCATGACTTCATGAGCCTATATCTTCAAATCTAAGCATTTTTTGGACATCAACACTCTGATACAAAATTGTAGAGTTCATCAATATCTACAACTTTCATGTTGAAAGTTTTCCTTGAATCATCTTTCATCTTGGTGAAATAAATGTCATGAAGTAATGAATTTATCAAGTATAAAAACACTTAGAAAATTTCTAAGTATTGAAAACTATGACTTTTTGTGGAATTTTTGTGGACTTTATTGATTCTTGATGATCAAGTTTGATATTTTTGAATGTCTTTATGAATTTTGATCTTTGAAATGTAGTGTTAACCAAAAAGTCATAGTTTGACTTTTGTGTATCAGTTGACTTTTCATTAGTTGATCAAATTTCAACTAAAAATATATTGATCTCGAGAAATTAATTGAGCCATGTGTTGTACCCTAAATTTTGCCCATAACTTTTGCGGTCGCACTTTCATACCATATTTTATCATTTAGTCACAATCATTAATAAATAGTTTCATTCATCACATTTGCATCCTATCTTTAAGTTTTCTCTTGTGTTGTTAACTAACTTCTAATCAAAATACAAAAATATTTGTCTTTGTCTTTCTCTTTGCGTATTTATGTTTTGTTGGTACCGAGTCGAAGCATATGGCAAATAAGGTTTTCCGGTATTATTTCCCTAAAATCTCTATTTGCAAAGAAAAAGAATTAAAAAAATTTCATTTTTTCACTGTACAATCGATTGCTCCTAGAGTGCAATCGATTGCATGAAGTGAATTTTGCACAATTTTTGGAAAGATACAC
Organism: Vicia faba; assembly: GCA_948472305.1. Classification (NCBI taxonomy): domain Eukaryota; kingdom Viridiplantae; phylum Streptophyta; class Magnoliopsida; order Fabales; family Fabaceae; genus Vicia; species Vicia faba. The sequence goes on along the minus strand of OX451741.1, from coordinate 1,515,639,981 downwards.
TGTGCAAATCGATTTGCACTGTAGTGCAATCGATTGCACAGTGTGAAAATTTGAAAAAAAAATCAGCATTTTAAAATTGTCAAATTTTGCTCCAATTTTTCTTCATTTTTGAAAGATGTATCATTAATTCAAATTTTAGTGCCAATTTTTCATTTTTAAGATGAATTATCATTAATTCAAATTTTGACTCTAATATTTGAAAGAATTATCATTAATTCAAATTTTGGCTCCAAGAATCAATTACCAAATTACCACTAATCTCAATCCTAAAACTCTATAAATAGAGCCCTCATTTCATTCAAATGACAAGCTTTTGATAGCCAAATCCACCTTGCTAAAGAATCTCTCAATTCTCTCCATCTACCAAATTCAGTCAAAGCTCCATTTTCAAAAAGTTAGTAAGCTTTGCATTGAAGCTTACTAATCTTTGAGCTAAACCTTCATCCAAACACTTTTTCTCCATCAATTCTCTACATCCAAGCTTGGTCAATTGATTCTTGTGGTTGAATTGAAGCAAATTCTTGAAGTTGTTTTGATAATTCTCTAGATCTACCTTTGGTAAGTTGGATAATTCATCTTTCACAATGTGATCTCTTGGTGATCTTTGGGATTGATTCTTTGAGCATTATTTTTTGATTTCAATGGTGTTATTTTCTCATAATTTGATGGAATTTTCATGCTCAAGTGGATCCATGATCATAAGGTTTTTGATGGAAAGTTTGAACAAGAAATTGCCCTTTTAAAATGCTGTTTTTGCTACTGAAACTGTGTGCAATCGATTGCACAGAAGCAATTTCACGCAGATTTTTGAAAACTGTATTGTGTAAATCGATTTACACAATAGTTCAATCGATTTACACAGGGACAAAATGCATTTTTTTGCCTTGTTTTGGGGCAGCTTTGTTCCAAAATGCTTTTTCTACTCATTCCTTTTTGATTGTTGGTTTGGATTGCAATTTTAAATGTCCAATTTGTCTTTAAACTCAATGGACTTTGTCATGTAGATGAAGTTGGATAAATGTTCATCAATTCAAATCTACCTAAGAGTGAATTATTTAATTCATTTTTGGTGCTTTGGATTAATGATATGTTTAGTGCTTTAATCCATCTAGAGAAGTGGTTGAATTTAAAGATGAAAGAATTTTGAAATGGTGATCCAAATTAGCTTATCATTTCCCTCCCTCTTCATCTTATCCCTTTCTCTTTTAATTGTGCTACATGTTAAGGGATGTTGATCTCTATATCATTTATCCAAACATGAAGTACATAGATTGCTATTGACCGGCCTCAAAATAGGTGTGACTTCTACATAAGTCCACTTACGATTGCTTAACATAACGCTAAATTTTGTCCCAATTCGAATAAATGATCATTCGTGGCCCAAACTTATGATTGCAAGCCCAAGTATGTTAATTTGATCTCTTTGATCCAATAACCTTGAGATTCATTGTGTGGAGGCTTTGGTTCTACCAATCCTCTAATGGATCTACAAAACCTTTGGTCAACGCGGATCACTTAAACATCGTTGATCATTACATGTTGCCTTGTGAGAATTCCAAAATGGATGATATACTTGACAAAAAGAAAATGCAACTTGTTGTGTGGAGGCTTTGGTTCTACCAATCCTCTAATGAGTTCCAAAGGCAAGTTTCAAGATGGTCATCCAACTAACCACTAATTACTAACAATTTACTTTACTTTACGCTTTTATTTTCATGCTTTATGTACCATTTACTTTTAGCATTTTACATTTCATGCTATTTTCATCTTTGCTCACTTGAGCATTTACTTTTATGTCATTTTTATTTTGCTCACTTGAGCTTTTCTTTCTTTTTAAAGACACCTAATAATCAACATGAACCATAAAAATCATTAATGATACTTGGACTACATGGTTACTATCCTTTGCATTATGGAGTGATGGACTTCTTGGACTTAGGATTAGAGACCTTGGCCTATCTTGGAGACTTTGTGACTTTATTTGATATTTTGTCTAGAGTTCTTAAGGTTTACCTCAAGACATTGGTTTGTTTGTTTGTTTTGTGTGCAGGTTATTGAGATTACGATCTTTGTTTGTAATCTGGAATTCACCCGTATACAGCCGTTACTCTGCCCAATTTTTGCAAAGACTTAAAACACTTGAAGTTTGGTTTTCTCAAGAGGTCTAGTATCTTTGCTTGCTTGGTTTCAATCCGAAGAATGGAAATTCTATATTGACTCATAATGTCAAGTATTGGCTTCTTGTTGGTTAGATGGTTCTCTTCCTTAGCTTTTACCTTATGCTTTAGGATAGTCCCTTCATCTCTTCCCATCTTCTTTAATTTTCAAAACCTTCTCATCTTCTTTCAAAATCTTCTTTGTTTTTAACATCAAACCGCTTTCATAATAAACCTCGACCTTGTCGAGTGCCTTTTCTTTTAAACTTCTTTTCTTTAAACAAACTTCAGTACATTTAATCATACTTTGACATTTCTTTCAAAATTAACAAAAACACTTCAACTCATTCAAACCTTTTTGTGCGCTCGAGCACCTTTTACATTCAAAACCTTTTTTTTCCAAGGTGAGACATGATTCATTGATAGTCGAGCAACATTCTCCTATCCCTATGGTTATAAAGGTGTCTAGTTTTCCACTTGAGTACTAGAGGCGTTCTCAAACCCTCACTCTTGTTGATGCAGGGTCCATCTTTCTGACACCTTGTGGGCGTTAGTCGAGATTTCTCTCCTAACAATGACGACTTGTCTCCTTGTTTAAAAACAATCAACAAACAAGTCTTTTATAGAGGAACTACGTGTACCCTGATCCCCTATTGCACGAAAGGTGGATCGTAGGCACTAAAGGTTCGCAACCGCGACGGGTGCAAAAATCATAAAAATATTTATTTTCTCACCTCCACCATCCATTTTATATACAACACATTTTTATAGCCAAAATATACAGATTTTTCAAAGAGGTTCCTGCGGAGTACCGTAGATGTTTAGGGTGCTAATACCTTCTCTTTTCATAACCAACCCCCTTACCTTAAATCTTTCCCCCTCTTTTTGGGTTATTCGCTCTTTTCCCATTCCTTTGGAAACAATAAAGCGCGGTGGCGATTTTTATTTTGATTTGTATAAAGTCTAGTCAATCCAATGGCTTAGTCTTGCACATTTCTACCGCTACAAAAAAATGGCGACTTCACTGGGGAAAGATTGACCTCCTGTTGGTCCATCCCTAAGTGGGTTGATCCTATCTTTGTTTATATCTGTATATGTGCTATTGTGTTTATGTGTTATATTTTGTATATATGTTTATCTGGATTTTCTTGGGTTACAGGGTGCTTGGGGATTTCTTATAAGTCCTATACCTGGACTAGGGCAAACTTTAAGATAGGACGGGCGGTATAGTCATGTTAACTTTAAGGGAGTAATCCCAAAAAAGGAGGCATGAGATCCCACACTCAGTGGAGGCCCATTTGACTGTAGTGTCATTTACCGAGTAATTGGAAAGACGTACTGCTTTCGACCTGGGAGCCTGCTGAAGTTGAGGACCTTAGAATACCTAACCCATCTTGGCCTTTTAGGAGTAGTACGGAAGGTATGACGGAGTAATTTGGAAATAGTTGTCACGCGATACTACACTCGGACGAGTTTTTCTTGAGAATATTACTAATTACCGAGTTAATCGGGAAGTTGGTAATATCCGAAGGAAGGATGTAGACTCTGGGAACCTCTTAGAACCTTGTTCGGCAGGTGATAACTGTTAGTCCATACCTTATGGGTTGTATCTTTGACTCCAGGCTCGTGACTCTAAACCATGTGATCCTGTTACTGTACAGTGCATTGCATAACATTGCATATCATTTACATCCTCTACATCATTCTACATACATCTAGGTTGTTCAGGATCTTATTCCCGGTTGATTCTTCCTTCCAGTTAGTCATCTACCGTCAAGCTGATTCCTCAACATAACTACGGGACTAGAGATGCTGTCAGATTAAGAATGGAAAACCAAGAACAACACAACATGGAAGTCAGAATGGAAATCGACGAGTTAAAGTCAGGCATGGCCAAACTTACTGAGATGATGCAAGTCCTAATTTCCAAAGGAGAGCCACCTCTAAGGATTGTGATATTTGAAATCCCAACTGCTGTTGTTGACACTCAACCTCTCCAGCATACATCTACTGCTAGGCCAGAGTTTGGGTTACCTCAGAATTACTCTCCACCTGTTGTAATTACTTCAATGGTTGGTCAGTCTTCCCGACCAGTCTTTCAAGCTCCAATTTTCACTGAACCTCAGCCAATCGTTCATACTGCTTTTCGTTAACCTGCTGCACAAGCTGCTTTTGGGAATCCTCTCTTTGAGCACCATGCTGCTAGTCCTCGAAGTGTAAGTCAAGGAGACTTCGGTGAGTTTGAAGATTTCAAAGAACAATATCAAACTTTGGAGAAGAGACAGAGCTATGGAAGGAAATGAGTTCTTCAGTGTTGATGCTAACAATATGTGCTTGGTTTCTGATCTGGTTATGCCTGCAAATTTCAAGACTCCCGAGTTTGAGAAATATAAGGGGCACACTTGTCCAAGAAGTCATTTGGTGATGTAATTTCGAAAGATGTATGCTTACACAAAGAATGACAAGCTGCTTATCCATTGTTTCCAAGACAGTTTGAGTAGAGCTTCATTGAAATGGTATATGGGACTTGAGAAAGGTCGTATCCAATGCTTCCAAGGTCTTGTTGAAGCTTTCATAAAACAATACAAATACAACCTTGACATGGCACCTAATCATCGCCAACTGCAAAATATGTTTCAGAATGAGAAGGAATCTTTCAAGGAGTATGCTCAATGATGGAGAGAATTGGCATCTCAAGTTGGACCACCTTTGGCAGAGAAAGAGTTAATTGGTTTGTTCATGGACACTTTATCCCCTTTCTTTTGGGAGAAGATGATTGGTAGTGTGTCTTCCAGCTTCACAGACCTGGTGAATATTGGCCAGAGATTAGAAGAAGGAATCAAGAATGGTAAAGTGTCTAAAGTTGTTGAATCTTCTAATGGTGCAAAGAAATACCTTAGGAACTTTCAGAAGAAGAAAGAGGTAGAAGCCAATGATGTCTCAACTGAGAGAAGAGGACCTCGCCGTAGGCCTCAATACATTGATCAACCACAAGTAGCGGCTGTTACTCCTGTAGTTCATGCTCAACCAGTTCGGGTTCCTCAATAACAGAATATTATGCAGAATCAGAATCGGAATAGGGCTCAGTTTGATCCCATCCCTATGACATACACTGAATTATATCCTGCATTGGTGCATAAGGGCTTGATTACAACTAGGCCTCTGATTCCTCGAAATCCTCCTCCAGCCGGGTTTAGATCTGACCTTCACTGTGAATTTCATCAGGGAGATGCTGGTCATGACTTAGAGAGCTGCTATGCATTTAAAAACAGAGTGCAAGAATTGGTGAAAACCAATATGCTCACTTTCAAAGAGGCAGGTCCTAATGTTATCAACAATACTTTGCCAAAACAAAGTGGCTGAAGAATGAGTCGGGGTACCCTCAAGTCACTTCCTAAAGCTAGTGTTTCAGACAGGACAACTCATCCTTGTTACTGATTAGTCACTAGGCCATGTTTCTTTCTATTTGCATTTTTCCCTTGTTTATGTTAAAATGGTTGCTTTCAAATTCTGTTTGTACTTTCATGTTAAGTTTAATGAAATGAGCATTGCAATGTTTTGATTCAAATCATTTTCATTTACTGCTTTCAAATACATTTCTCTTGTTTACTCCCTTTATCAAGCTTTTTTTATGCAAATATCTGAGGTAGGATGACGAAAAAGAAATACCCATAATTGTTGCTGGTATGCTTTCGAATAAAACTTTGCTGAGGATATACAGGCATTGATTCAACTCCCAAACACTGGAGAAATAAGGAAGTTAATCCCTCGTTCACCCCTTTAAGCCTAGAAGTTGGAGTTTCTTTCTATAACGAAAAAACACGCAATCTTAACCCGAGGATGGGTAGTTCTCAGTTAATTTGGCTTTGCATTCAATTACAAGAGAAATCGTGCGAGACACCTTTCAACAAAGGTCACGATCAAGCTTTCCTTTGCACACAACAATAAGTGTGAAAGATGGTCTCAAACAAAAAAATGACGAAGATGGTTCCCCGTAATCATTGAGCAAGGCAGTCATTATCTTTCCAAAAAACAAAAATGAAATGAAAGGAAAAATCAAAAGAAAAATCCCGCTAAGTCAAAACCTATGAAGGAGACTTGGGCAAAAAAAAATGGGGCATCCCACTGACTGTAATTCCAAATGAAACAGTTCAGGCAAAAGTTATGAATAATAAATTCAATTAGAAGAGGTCTTCAAATCCTCAAAATTCTCCACTAGAGTTGACAAAAGTCCTCAAAACATCAAAAAAGATGTAAGAAGAAATGATTGTCATTCTCAAGATTCCTTAGCTTTTGTGCCATCGTCATTGCTGCCATCAGTGCAATTCTAAAATCTCTTGGAACCTGAATGCATAGTTTGAATTAACTGAACGTAGGACTGGAGAACATCACGAAGATTGGGTTGGGTACAAATAAACTTTGAGCCTTTATCCTTTATTTCTTAAACTGTGAACCTGACCATGTTACAACCCTTAAAAGACCTAATTGAAGCCAGGTTTCTTTTGAAAGCATACTACAACAAGGTTGCGTAAACTGACTCCTATGATCTTTTGCGAATCATTTGTTTTGGTTTCATACCTTTGTTTTCACTTTAAAAGTATAAACCACTGTGTTTTAACCAGTGATGCATTTTCTATACACCAATAACATCATTTCAAAAATGATTTTAGATTCAAAACTTTTGCATGAACTTTGCATTAAAAATACCATGTTTGAATAAACAATTTTGCTTGCAAACAAGCTTTCCTCATCAAGGAATTTCAAACAGCTGAGAAACTTGGTCAGTGACCCTATCAGGGGCAAGTATCTTCCAAGTCCGGTTGTGAATCAGTTCAAGATTTACTGCTCAATGCAAGTTTTCTCAGAATTGGCCAGCCAAGAAATCATTTTCAAGACTCATACAGGGGCATTTATTTATAACAATTATCTCAAGAACTGAAGCCATGATCAGTTTATCTTCAATAGTCAGCTAATCTAGGACAAGTTCCCAAGTAGATCTTCATGTCCTTCCTCAGAAGATCATCAGTTCAATACAGTTTACAAGTGTGACAAATTTGGGTTCAGGATATTTTCTTTCCAATTAAATTTGGCAGAGTTCTCCATGTTGAGGAATTAAACTTCCAATCTTACCTTCACAAAAGAGTCAAACTCTGTTGTCGTAAACGTCGGCATTACCTGCATAGATCATTCACATATCATGCATAACAAAATTCATACATAATGCATAACAAGAGTGTTTCATCCTTATTTTCATTTTCCAAGGTCTTATTGCAGTTGACATGTCACCTTGAGATTAAAGTCTAACTTACTTGGCACCTACCGAAGCAAACATCAGTTTGAGTTGTTTCTCTTTTTTCATCCAAAGCCAGTATTGGATATTGTTACCTTTTTCTTCATTCAAAGCCAGTATTGAATGTCAATATCTCTTTCACTCATTCAAATCCAGTATTAGATGTTGTGATCTTTTCTCTCATCTAAAGCCAGTATTAGACGTTGAGTTTTCCCCTTTATTCAAATCCAGTATTGGATGTCGTGTTTCTTTTCTGTCCAGCGTCTTTCCTGGACGACTCTGATGTAGCTTCAGATTTGGTCTCATCCCACATCTAATGTTCTTCTAGATGCTTCTGATTGCCTTTTCCAGAGAGTTGCTCGCCTTATTCAATGCCATTCTCGAATGTCACTGCTTTCCTTCTCGAGTTTTATCTCTTTTTTCCAAGTATTGATGGTTACTCTTTGTCTCCCTGACATATATCCAGAAGTATCTTGTTTTTCCCCGGCGTGTCTTTCCACGTCATTTCATCTGAACTAGCATAAGTCTCTAGTTTCAAGCCTTTCCATATTCCCACAGAGTCTGTCTCATCTCATACATCATTCAAAAAAAATGTCAAAAAGAGTCCATTCATTCATGACAAATGCTATCATCTCATTACATTAGGGACAAAATTCAGGTCTGTTTGTATTTAATTACTTTCCGCCTATCTGGATAAAAGATAATTAAATAGGGGCAGCTGTTGTACCCTAAATTTTTCCCCTAACTTTTTTGGTCGCACTTTCATACCGTATTTTATCATTCAGTCACAATCATTAATAAATAGATTCATTCATCACATTTGCATCCTATCTTTAAGTTTTCTCTTGTGTTGTTAACTAACTTCTAATCAAAATACAAAAATATTTGTCTTTGTCTTTCTCTTTGCATATTTGTGTTTTGTAGGTACCGAGTCGAAGCATATGGAAAATAAGGTTTTCCGGTATTATTTCCCTAAAATCTCTATTTGCAAAGAAAAAGAATTAAAAAAATTTCATTTTTTTCACTGTACAATCGATTGCTCCTAGAGTGCAATCGATTGCACGAAGTGAATTTTGCGCAATTTTTGGAAAGATACACTGTGCAAATCGATTTGCACTGTAGTGCAATCGATTGCACAGTGTGAAAAATTGAAAAAAAAATCAGCATTTTAAAATTGTCAAATTTTGGCTCCAATTTTTCTTCATTTTTGAAAGATGTATCATTAATTCAAATTTTAGTGCCAATTTTTCATTTTTAAGATGAATTATCATTAATTCAAATTTGGCTCTAATATTTGAAAGAATTATCATTAATTCAAATTTTGGCTCCAAGAATCAATTACCAAATTACCACTAATCTCAATCCTAAAACTCTATAAATAGAGCCCTCATTTTATTCAAATGACAAACTTTTGATAGCCAAATCCACCTTGCTAAAAAATCTCTCAATTCTCTCCATCTACCAAATTCACTCGAAGCTCCATTTTCAAAAAGTTAGTAAGCTTTGCATTGAAGCTTACTAATCTTTGAGATAAACCTTCATCCAAACACTTTTTCTCCATCAATTCTCTACATCCAAGCTTGGTCAATTGATTCTTGTGGTTGAATTGAAGCAAATTCTTGAAGTTGTTTTGATAATTCTCTAGATCTACCTTTGGTAAGTTGGATAATTCATCTTTCACAATGTGATCTCTTGGTGATATTTGGGATTGATTCTTTGAGCATTATTTTGTGATTTCAATGGTGTTATTTTCTCATAATTTGATGGAATTTTCATGCTCAAGTGGATCCATGATCATAAGGTTTTTGATGGAAAGTTTGAACAAGAAATTGCCCTTTTAAAATGCTGTTTTTGCTACAGAAACTGTGTGCAATCGATTGCACAGAAGCAATTTCACGCAGATTTTTGAAAATTGTACTGTGTAAATCGATTTACACAATAGTTCAATCGATTTACACAGGGACAAAATGCATTTTTTGCCTTGTTTTGGGGCAGCTTTGATCCAAAATGCTTTTTCTACTCATTCCTTTTTTATTGTTGTTTTGGATTGCAATTTTAAATGTCCAATTTGTCTTTAAACTCAATGGACTTTATGATGTAGATGAAGTTGGATAAATGTTCATCAATTCAAATCTACCTAAGAGTGAATTATTCAATTCATTTTTGGTGCTTTGGATTAATGATATGTTTAGTGCTTTAATCCATCTAGAGGAGTGGTTCAATTTAAAGGTGAAAGAATTTTGAAATGGTGATCCAAATTAGCTTATCATTTCCCTCCCTCTTCATCTTATCCCTTTCTCTTTTAATTGTGCTATATGTTAAGGGATGGTGATATCTATATCATTTATCCAAACATGAAGTACATAGATTTCTATTGACCGGCCTCAAAATAGGTGTGACTTCTACATAAGTCCACTTACGATTGCTTAACATAACGCTAAATTTTGTCCCGATTCAAATAAATGATCATTCGTGGCCCAAACTTATGATTGCAAGCCCAAGTATGTTAATTTGATCCCTTTGATCCAATAACCTTGAGATTCATTGTGTGGAGGCTTTGGTTCTACCAATCCTCTAATGGATCTACAACACCTTTGGTCAACGTGGATCACTTAAACATCGTTGATCATTACATGTTGCCTTGTGAGAATTCCAAAATGGATGATATACTTGACAAAAAGCAAATGCAACTTGTTGTGTGGAGGCTTTGGTTCTACCAATCCTCTAATGAGTTCCAAATGCAAGTTTCAAGATGGTTATCCAACTAACCACTAATTACTAACAATTTACTTTACTTTACGCTTTTATTTTCATGCTTTATGTACCATTTACTTTTAGCATTTTACATTTCATGCTATTTTCATCTTTGCTCACTTGAGCATTTACTTTTATGTCATTTTTATTTTGCTCACTTGAGCTTTTCTTTCTTTTTAAAGACACCTAATAATCAACATGAACCATAAAAATCATTAATGCTACTTGGACTACATGGTTACTATCCTTTGCATTATGGAGTGATGGACTTCTTGGACTTAGGATTAGAGACCTTGGCCTATCTTGGAGACTTTGTGACTTTATTTGATATTTTGTCTGGAGTTCTTGAGGTTTACCTCAAGACATTGGGTTGTTTGTTTGTTTTGTGTGCAGGTTATTGAGATTACGATCTTTGTTTGTAATCTGGAATTCACCCGTATATAGCCGTTACTCTGCCCAATTTTTGCGAAGACTTAAAACACTTGAAGTTTGGTTCTCTCAAGAGATCTAGTATCTTTGCTTGCTTGGTTTCAATCCGAAGAATGGAAATTCTATATTGACTCATAATGTCAAGTATTGGCTTCTTGTTGGTTAGATGGTTCTCTTCCTTAGCTTTTATCTTATGCTTTAGGATAGTCCCTTCATCTCTTCCCATCTTCTTTAATTTTCAAAACCTTCTCATCTTCTTTAAAAATCTTCTTTGTTTTTAACATCAAACCGCTTTCATAATAAACCTCGACCTTGTCGAGTGCCTTTTCTTCTAAAATTATTTTCTTTAAACAAACTTCAGTATATTTAATCATAATTTGACATTTCTTTCAAAATTAACAAAAACACTTCAACTCATTCAAACCTTTTTGTGCGCTCGAGCACCTTTTACATTCAAAACCTTTTTTTTCTCAAGGGGAGACATGATTCATTGATAGTCGAGCAACATTATCCTATCCCTATGGTTATAAAGGTGTCGACTTTTCCACTTGAGTACTAGAGGCATTCTCAAACCCTCACTCTTGTTGATGCAGGGTCCATCTTTCTTACTCCTTGTGGGCGTTAGTCGAGATTTCTCTCCTAACAATGACGACTTGTCTCCTTGTTTAAAAACAATCAACAAACAAGTCTTTTCTAGAGGAACTACATGTACCCTGATCCCCTATTGCACGAAAGGTGGTACGTAGGCACTAAAGGTTCACAACCGCGGCGGGTGCAAAAATCATAAAAATATTTCTTTTCTCACCTCCACCATCCATTTTATATACAACACATTTTTATAGCCAAAATATACAGATTTTTCAAAGAGGTTCCTGCGGAGTACCATAGATGTTTAGGGTGATAATACCTTCCCTTTGCATAACCAACCCCCTTACCTTGAATCTTTTCCCCTCTTTTTGGGTTATTCGCTCTTTTCCCATTCCTTTGGAAACAATAAAGCGTGGTGGCGATTTTTATTTTGATTTGTATAAAGTCTAGTCAATCCAATGGCTTAGTCTTGCACATTTCTACCGATACACCATGAAATTAGGTCAAGATATTTGGTTTGAATCCTTAATATCATGCTTCAAGTAATTAGGTCATTTACTAGGTCAAAAGTCAATGATCAGTCATTCTTAGTCAAAACCCTAATTTTGACAATTTTGCCCCTTTGATGATTTGAGTGCTTTTCTTGAGGAATTGTGATCAACACTTGATCAATTGATGGATATGACTTCAAAATTTTGATGTTGGACAAAAATCATGAAGCTTGACTGTATGTTGACCATAGTTGACTTTTTACCCAATACAACTAATTTTCAATCATCTGAGCAATTGACTGAGCAATTTTGTGATGCAAGACTTGAAACTTGGTATGAGCAATCTTGGAGACCTATAATGAACCATGAAAGTCATTTGAGACATAAATAGTCCAATTATCCTTGAGAAAACCAAAACCCTAATTTGGAGCCAATGCTTAGGAGGTGAGCTTGTTTGATCATACCCTTGAGAACCCTTGAGCATTTGAGATCTTTGGTGAGAAATGTTTTGAGAAATGAGAGGGAAAATTTTGGGGTACAACAATAGGGTTACCTACGAACTAATGGTGTGGATAGTACTATATCTAAAGGAGAAGTAAAATAATACGAAAAACTTTAGTGGGTAAGAAACTCTTAATTGCTTGCTCACAACTTTTCTCAAAACTATTTTTCACACTACATTTTAAACAAATTTTTTTAAAAATAATACTCCGTATACATTGTTGAGGACCGATACAAGAGTCATTACAAAGTTTGCCTGACATTGGAATTTTCATAATATTTTTCAAATCACACACACCAAGATGATTTTCAAAGTGAGCTAAGTGATTAAGAGCCCGTAGATAACTACAGATGAAAAGGGTGCTAACACCTTCCCTTTTCATAACTCACCCCCATAACTCAAAATCTACGAAGGTCTTTTCTGTTCTTTTCACCCTTTCCTTATTGGATAAAAGAAAAGTCGGTGGTGACTCTTGTTATCCGCAACATTTGCGATAAAACCAAAAACAAGTCAGTTCTCCCACCGTATTACAGAACTGGAAACTCTACTGGGGATCTTTAAAAAGAGGGGTTACCTTAGAGTCTTAGATCACTTTTACTTGCTTTATTTGTCTACTTTGTTTGATTTTACTTTACGGGTTTCTTGGGTTTATTTTCTTGCAAAGATCCTACACCCGGGTCTAGGGATGCCTTAGGTAAGTAGCAATAGATCATGAAAAATGTATGTTGTAGACCGATATGGTTGAAGTGATGGCTACGTTAGTGTGACACTTTGGTTTGTACCAATGTTCCTTGAGTCAGTCGAGGATAATATCGGGTTGTTGCGTGGTTTCATAAGCACTAACTGACTTTTACAACCTTAATTGACCCATCTTGGCCATTAGAAGGTAGTGAAATAGACGGCTTTGGTGCAGTCTGAAATTAGTTGATACTCGAAGCTACGCTCATTGAGATTTGACTTTCGGGATATTTTGGTGGCAAGTCAATTGTCATGCTAAAATAAAACATGCAAGAAAGATCGGTGATATGAGATTCCTAAAACCCGATTACTATTTTAGGACAAGTTGATCCAACTTAACTTCAATAGATAAAGGGTACTTACCTACAGACCTCATTCAAGCCTTTAAACCTTAGGCTCTTGTGTGATTTTTTTTTGTTTTATACTTGTTTAAACATGACATCACGACATCATATCATCATAACATGGCATTTTTACTAACCATTTCAAGGATCTTAGGGACCTCTAGTGCATGGTTATCATGAACCAGACTTCTAGCAAGGGGAAAGAAGATTTATTTTCCTCTTACCAGATGCCATCAAAGATCAAAGTACGTTCTCTTGAGTCAGAGGCTAGGACCCACTTGACATGGTGAGCTTGATTGTTATAGAAGGACATTCAAAGATGTAGACACAAAGTCATTTAGAAAAAGCTGAAGCCAGACTCAATTTATGACATTTCATTTTTATTTATCCCACGAGATCCTTGAAAACATTGCATGTGCATCTACATGTCATGCATGTCATTACATAACAGGTATTCCCAAGACTGGGTTTCTCATCTTGTTGTTGTTTATTTCAGTAAAAGATGGCTCTCGAATAAACAGTCAAAGATCTTCAGGCCCAGAATGTTGAATTCCAACAAATGTTCCTGAACTTAGCCAAAGGGCAGGAAGAACTGAAGACACTAATCACAAAAGAAAAGAAGAAAAAGACTAGGAAACCAGTCGACATCCTCAACATGGGAAGAAGGTTCAGAGGTCCTCCTAAGCAAGCTCAAGACTATGATATCCCATCAAACGAAGATGACAACCAGGGTGAAGATGGTAAGATTGTGAAGGATGAGAAAGGAAGAAACCTTGGTTTTGACCTATATTCTGATGAAGAAGAAGAAGACTATTCGGACAAACAGTACCCTCCTGCTGATGAAAAATACAAACAACTGGAAGATCGTCTAAATGCCATGGAGATCTAGAGAGTGCATGGGTTGGATTTTGAAGAGCTTGGTTTAGTCTCCGAAGTTGTCATTCCTCATAAATTCAAGGCCACAACTTTTGCAAAGTATGACAGTGTTTCTTTGCCTAAGCTTCATTTGAGGTCTTATGTCCAGAAGATTCATCCCCACGCTGCTGACAAAAAGTTATGGGTGCATTTCTTTCAAGAGAGCCTATCTGGAACACAATTGAAATGGTTCTATCAAGTAGAAGGGACCAATACTCATACCTGGGAAGACTTGTTTGCTGATTTCTACAAATAATATCAATACAATGCTGATCTTGCCCCAACCTGTGTGAAATTATAAAGTATGACTATGGGTTAAAATGAAGGATTTAAAGAGCATGCCCAGAAATGGAGAGACCTAGCAGGAAGAGTTCAACCTCCTTTGTTTGATAGGGAGTTGGTTGATATATTTATGGGAACTTTGACATGTCATTTCTTTAATCATTTGATTGGAAGCTCTTCAGCCGAGTTCACCGAGTTGATATTAACATGGGAACATGTTGAAGGAGGAATCAGAAGCGAAAAATTCAGATGGTTGCGTCTTCAAGTACTGTGAAGAAGACGTTCAATGGGAAAAAAGAAGCTAATGCTTGGTGTCATACGGTGGGAGAACTGACTTGAGGTTTTGCGTTCGTGTTAATAAATGTTTCGGTTTAGCAAGAGTCGCCACCGACTTTTTATTTTATCCAAAGGAAAGGTCAAAAAGCACAGGAAAGACCTTTGAGATGTTTTCTTGGGTTCGGGGGGTAAATTATGAAAAGGGAAGGTGCTAGCACCCTTTTCATCCATGGTTATCCATGGGCTCTTAGTTACTTTTTTAGATCACTTGCTTTTGCTTTTCAATTGTTTGAAATGGTGCTTTGTGTGTGGTTTTGAAAATGTTTTGAAAAGAGGCCATCATTGTGGAAACCTTTGTAATGATTCTTGTTTGAATGTATACAAAGGTGTATTGTCTTTTGAAAAATGTTTCAATGTTTGAAAGTTGATTTTGGGAAATGTTTTGAAATTGTGTGGTGATGTGTTTTTGAAAATAGCAAGGATGTTTGCAAGTTTTGATCAAGTAACTAGGAGCATATACCCTATCTACTCAAGAGTCTTTCCTACACATTTTTAACCCTTTTGACAGTGTTGTTTTACCATTGCATTTAGTAAATAACCTTGTGTTTGGATGTTAAACGAGACAGGCGTGGGTCATCATATAGACCATGATAGCAATTGTGCCAAGTATCTTAGCAAATTTTTGGAGGGACTAGATCATTTTGTATAGGCAATCAAGATAGCGTCATCGAGAGACTATGATCTTTTGTTTTGTTTTTGTTTTGCCAAGATACTCAACATGCATACCATGGCCATTTTAAAGGCAACAAGTGGATGAAACCCTAGGGGTGCTTGTGTGCATTGTGTTGTCAATTTACATGTTTTTATGTCTTGTATTAGGTCTAGCTATTTGTTTTGATTTTGGATATTACATACAAACCCTAATCTCTATCATGGCATATTTGAAAGCTATAAAATGCGTAAAATAAATCTACGCTATTATAACATTGATATGGGGAGGGGGGATACAATTTTGAATGGGGAGTATTTGCAAGAAAATAAAGACCTAAGATTAACTATTACATCCAAATTGAATTCTTTGTATCAAACAATAAATGAGCAAATATTTAAATGGACAATTAAATAAATATGCAATATATTATAAATATGCAAAAAGAAATGTTTTTTTGTTTATTTTTATGTATGTAAAAATAAAAATATTTAATGTATTAAAAAAAATAAGAAAATAAAAGGGTATTTTTGTTAAGGGTAAATACCCTAATTTTTTGGTTTAAGAATATGCATATATTATAATATTTGTTTATGTATAATAAAATAAAAATATATAAAAATGTCAAAAAATAAAAATATGTTAGAAAAAATATTATTTAAATATATAAATAATAAAAATAAAAATATAATATTTTTATGTGTTATTTTCAAGTTTTTTATTTAAGAAAATAAAAGTATATAGTATTTAATTATTATTTCTATGTCTAAAAAAATAATAAAAATAATAAAATAAAATGTGGAAGTTTATAAAAATATTTTTGGTATTTTTAATGTTTAAGAAAAATAAAATAAAGTCAGAAACTAAAAATGAAATTCAAAAATATAAAAATATAAAACAATGGGCCAAGGGGGTGTGAGAAGTAAGTCAGGGGTGTCAATAGTGAGAAATAGCCAGACCCAGCCCAACTACTTCATCTTCAACCTTCGTTCAAACAAAAACGCGTGTTTCCTGTACAAATGTCCAACTCCTGCATACGTGCTCTAAAGCAAAAACTCACAACACAAAAATTATAGCATTTTTCAACACGATTCCAACCATATAAAGAAATTAATCTAACTCTCAAAGACCAGAGAGAATTTCTCTGGCCCTAATTTCTAACCTAACTTTTTCAGAAAGTTCATCAATCAAATTCTCTCAGCACACTTAACTTAAATGAAATCTATGCATATGTACAACTTAAAGGCAATGAGTACTACATTTTTTATTCACAAACCTAAGCCTAATGATTCCTAAATAGAGAGATAGAAAATTGGAAAATACCTGCTTCAGTTGAAAACGTGTATGGCAATGTGGAGGTTTTCAGTGAGGCCTGAGATGTTTGTGAGATTGCCTGAACTTCCTCTGACCTTCCCCAATGCTTTTTTTGCTTTGAGCTTGCTTGAATAAGCCTGTAGAAGTCAACCTGCACAAGCTGAAATCAGAAATGGTGAAGCTTGCAAATGGAGTTACAGTCAATAGCCAATGGTTGGGATAGCTTAGGTGGGTTATATGGAATGTATTGGAATTGGTTTGTGACAACGCACGAATGGTTTGTGAGATGGAAGTGAAACTGCAGAGAGTGCCCTGTTTTGCATGAAGATGGTGTTTTTGTGTTTTGGAAGGCTTGAGGGTTGGATAGCTCGTGCTTATGGCTCAAGGCAATATGCAAAAGTTGTTTGGAAAGGTTACAACACTTGGTTTTAACAGAAATAAGAGTTGTGTGTTTTTGGCAAGTTGACTTGTGTTTTTAAGAAAGGTGTGAAGTGACCAAGCAAAGAGCCTGTACAGGCCTCCTTCCTATGCTGCACAAAGTGGTTGTCCTTTGCCTAAGTTTATGAAACTTGTTTGCTGCAAAGAGAGGGGTTCAAGGCTCAAGGGAAGCAAGTTGACATAAAGTTGCCTTTATCAAAATGGCATAGCTATCATTTTGCAAAAAATAGATTAAACCCTTGTGTAAACTTCCATTAATCAGAATAATGCCTTAAACTAATGAGTTTGCATTCAATTTTTGAGTGTGGAAGGGTTTAGAGACCTGTATTCAAGTACAAAGCAAAGTTGGACAGATTTTGCAACTTGTGTCAACATGAAAATGCCATGGATCAAAGTGAGTTTTTTCCAAATTCAAACCTTCGATTCTCCATAACAATAAATGATTTTGGAGAGCTCTTAGACATTTTGGAAAGCTTGTAACATACTCTACAATCCATATTTGAAATTAAATTTGAGATTCCAAGTGGAACTAGGTGAAAAATTGCCATGAAGATAGGTCAAAATCCTGCCTAAACTAGGGCAAAATTTCACTAAGTTAAAAGTTTCATGGACCCTTGTTCCAAAAATCATAACTTGAGATCAAAGTTTCTTTTGGGAAAACTTTGTGAATAAAAGTTGTAGATTTTGTGGAGGACTACAACTTTCATGTTAGAAGTTTTGTTTGAATACAATTACATCATGGTGAAAAAGTTGGGCAAAGTTGGGGAAAAATAAGAAAATTTCATAACTTAGAAAAATTATAAGTTATGAAAATTTTCAATCTTAAACCCTAATTTGCAAAATTAGGTTTCTTGATGAACAAGTTTTATGTTTTGACACATATTTATGAAAGATTACCCTTGGCACTTGATTTTGACCAAAAAGTCAAAGTTTGACTTTTCAGTGTAGAGTTGATTTTTGATCAGTTGACTGGAAAATTCATTTGTCAATCCAATGCAATTGAGATCTTTTGAACCTTGTGAATAGGTCAAGATGATGCTATTGAATCCTTGAATCCATTCTTGAACCCAATTTGCCATTGGCTAGGTTAAAAGTCAGAAATTTCCCTTCTGTAGTCAAAACCCTAAAAATGACCATTTTGCCCTTTTGATGATGTGATCAAATTTCTTGAGGAGTTGTGGTCCAAACTTGATCAAATGGTTCATATGAACTTATAATATTGATGTGGATCAAAATTTATGAGGTTTGACTGTAAATTGGCCACAATTGACTTTTTCCCCAATTCAGTTGATTTTTAGGTCAACTGTCCAATTGACTGGGCAAAAATTTGATTCAAGGCCTGAAACTTGGTATGATCAATCTTATAAGTCCAACATGAAGTATTAAAGTCACATGGGGCATTAGAAGTCCAAAATTCCTTGTGCAAACTCAAACCCTAATTTAGGTCATCAGTGCAAGGAGATATCTTGAGCATAGCAAACCCTAGCTTGGTCTTGAGTTCAAAGAGTCTTGTGAGGAGAAATCTTGATAAAAATGATAGGGAAAATTTTGGGGTACAATAGCTGCCCCTGTTCAATCTTCTTGAACCTGAAGAGTTAGATTGGCGAGTTTTCCTTTCGTGACTCGAAGGTAAAAGAGGATTGGACACTAGAGTTCCCATAAATTTGCGCTCGTCAGAGTATAGTTGAGGGAATGGGCTTAAAGATGCCATTTGGAAGATGTGACAGAATCTTTTCGGAGATGGGCTTAAAGATGCCATCCAAGAAAATTGATCGCATAAGAGATTCCTTTGCGAGAGCCCGTATACCTATTGTTGAGGAGGACTACGCCGGGGAATGTTGGTCTCTGTCTTGGGAGAAATAGAATTTTAGGAGCTTCGGTCGTCCTTTATTCTACTGGGGAGTCATCTCTTGGTTGAAGAGGTGAAAATGAACTGCTATTTGGTCGTGCTCCAGGCTTTAGAAGGAATTAAATTGTTATTCGGTCACCTCCGGGCTTCAAAGTAATTGGCCGAGTAAACTGTTATTTGGTCAACATCCAAGCTTCACAGTATACCTTACTGTTATTTGGTCAACATCTAGGCTTCACAGTCTTGTATTTCTATCTGGTCAACATCCAGGCTTCATGATACCTTACTTCCTATCTGGTCAATATCCAGTCTTTAGAAGGAAATCAAATGGTTATCTGGTCGCCTCCGGTTTTTCCTTTGATTTTGGGGCCTACTAATATCTGGTTGGATTCGGGCTTCAAAGTAATTGGCCGAGTAAACTGTTATTTGGTCAACATCCAAGCTTCACAGTATACCTTACTGTTATCTGGTTAACATCCAGGCTTCACAATCTTGTATTGCTATCTGGTCAACGTCCAGGCTTTACAAAAAACTTGCAGGGGATTCAACTATTTTCCGGTCGATCTTCGGACTTCAGTATAATCAAGATAAAATTTGGTCGAATCCAGGCTTCATAATTGGAACAGGAATCTGCATATTGATTTGAATAAGCAGATAGGAAATCATCCGTGTCTGGAGCATCTCTAAGCCGTTTTCTGAGCTTTGAATATCTGTTTTAGGGTTCTATTAATTTCATCCTGAAAAGGGTAGAATGTTAGCTGAAACACAAAGTTATGTTGCATGAAATGTATGATGCAATATATGTGTTTTATAAATGTTCATGATTTATGAATGTAATGTATGTGCATGTAAGCTGATTAGCTGTTTTGCTAAGGAAAATAAATCCTGGATAGCTGGAGATAATAAAATCTTTGACTTCTGTCGGGGAAAATAAATCCTTGACCACTGCTGGAGATTCAAGATCTTTGACAACCTCTGTAGGGAGAAACTATACTGCTGGGGAGATCAAGAGTTTGGGTTGTATGCTAATCTACTGGGTACTTCAAGAATTAGAATCTCCATTCTGTTTGGGGTATCAGGGGAAAACTGAATGGTTTCCGCTGGGGATTGGTAGCTCAAAGTTTCCTCTCCACTGGGGATCTTAATGACGTGCTGATTTGATCGTGTATGGAAACTTGACTCCGTTGAGGAAGAAGGTTTTAAAATAACTCTCTGGGGAATTATCTGGTTTTAAAGCGACTCTCCGGGGAAATTGGAGGAAACTGGATGGTCTCCAATGATGTTAAAAGGTTGAAGGTTTGACTCTGTTGGGGAAGAAAGTTTCATCTTCACAGAGGGTTTATAGTTCAAAGTTTTGCTCCGCTGGGGATTGGGAGTTTGAAAACTCAACTCTGATGGGGATTTTTGAAACTTAACTCCGCTAGGGATATGTATTTCAAGGCTTTAGTTCCGCCGAGGATCTGGATGATGTACTGTAGGGGATTTCTCCTGGAATAGCCTAAAGACGTTTTCCTATACTTTCAACCTATCAGTAATTATTCTTTCTCATTTCGTTTCATTTGTAAGCAGTGATTATATTCAAATGCATATGCTCATTTAATATATCATTGGACGTTTTCAAATAAAACACAAGTGTAAAAAAGAAATAAAAGGCAAACAATTTTCTGCACTTTGAAGTATCTTTGTATTAACTTTGTGTAAGTATTTTGTACAAAGGAGACAGACATCCTAGTAAGAGAATGTTGTCATAAAATTGTGAAAAATCTATACAAAGAAAGATGGCTATGTGTAACAATTCCATGGGGTTCCCATTCTGTTATAGCCTTCATAACTCTGAGTATCTTGTCCAAACGTTGCTTCGTCCACCGATGATTGGATTGATCAGAAGCTTGGAGCTTGTCCGTGAAGAGATTGTCCTTAAAGTGATCCGACGAGACATAGTCATACGCTTTAATTCCCTAACTTTTGCCTGGATCGCCCTTTCGGGTTTTCGATCCATCGGGAAACCCCTTTTTGCCCAAGTCGCCCTTTCAGGTTTTCAACTTGCCGGGTGTACAATTTTTTTTTTGTTTATCCCTAATTTTTGCCTGAACCGCCCTTTCGGTTTTTTTCGATTCACCGGGATGCCCATTTTTTCCCAAGTCGTCCTTTCGGGTTTTCAACTTGTCGGGTCGTTTATGCGTAGTATCTTTTGACTATGTCTGCGTTTGCAGGATGCGGCAGGTCGTCGCCGTCCATGGTGGTTAGAATCATAACCCCACCAGAAAAGATGTTTTTGATCACAAATGGTCCTTCATAGGTAGGAGTCCACTTGCCCTTGGGATCACTTTGCAGCAAGATGATCCGCTTGATTACAAGATCTCCGACTTGATATACCTGGCGTCTAACTTTCGTGTTGAAAGCCTTGATCATCCGTTTTTGATATGTCTGACCATGACAAACAGCAGTAAGTCGGTTCTCGTCAATCAAGTTAAGTTGATCAAGTCGGGTCTGAATCCAATCGTCTTCACTCAAACCAGCATCCTTCATAATTCTCAAGGAAGGAATCTGAACCTCCATAGGTAAAACAGCTTCCATGCCATATACCAAAGAAAAGGGGGTTGTCCCAGTTGAAGTACGCGTCGTGGTACGATATCCGTGTAGAGAAAACGGTAACATCTCATGTCAGTCCTTGTAGGTGATTGTCATCTTTTGAATGATCTTCTTGATATTTTTGTTCGCAGCTTCGACAACACCGTTCATCTTTGGCCAATAGGGAGATGAATTGTGATGTTGAATCTTGAACTGTTCGCACAGAGCGGTGATTATAGTGTTGTTCAGGTTTGTACCATTGTTCGTGATGATCCGGTCGGGGATACCATACCGGCATATGAGGTTCTGCTTGATGAAGCGGGCAACCATATTCTTTGTAACGGAGGCAAAGGAAGCTTCTTTGACCCACTTGGTAAAGTAATCAATGTCCACCAGGATGAAGCGGTGTCCATTGGATGCCGTAGGCTTGATCTCTCCAATCATGTCAATTCCTCACATTGCGAATGGCCAAGGAGCTGTTAAGACATTGAGAGGAACTGGAGGTATATGTACCTTGTCTGCATAAATTTGGCATTTGTGACAAGTATGGGAATGTTGATGACAATCAGCTTCCATGGTAGACCAATAGTAGCCTGCCCTTAGAATCTTCTTAGCCATCGTATGTCCGCTCAAGTGGGTGCCAAAAGTACCATTATGCAGTTCAGTCATGATCTGCTCAGCTTCAACCTTGTCCACACAATGAAGCAGAACACAATCATGGTTGCACTTGTATAGGATACCATTGCTCAGGAAGAACTTGGCAGAAAATCTCCTTAAGAACTTTTTTTCGTTGACTGAAGCTCCTTCAGGGCATTCTCGAGTCTTGAGATACCTTTTGACTTCGTGAAACCAGGGTCGGTCCACTACTTCTTAGGTATTAATCTCGTGACAATGTGCAGGTTCGTCCATCCGCTAAATGGTAATTTGGGGAGCCTCATTATCCCAGTTAAGTTTAAACATGGAAGACATTGTATCTAGAGCATCCGCTAGCTGATTTTCTTCTCGCGGGAAGTGCTCGAAGGTAATCTGCTCGAAATGAGGTAACAATGTTAGGACATGTTCTTTGTAAGGGATGAGATTGGGATGTTTAGTGTCCCATTCCCCTTTGATCTGGCTAATGACCAAAGTGGAGTCTCCAAACACAACCAAAGATTTGATTCTTAAGTCAATAGCAGACTTGAGACCAAAGATGCAAGCTTCATACTCGGCCATGTTGTTGGTGCAGCTGAAGCAGAGTCTAGCCGTGAAAGGTGTATGGCAACCTTCTGGAGAGATAAGTACCGCGCCGATACCGTTTCCAAGTGTATTTGAAGCACCATCAAAGTACAGAGTCCATCGGGATCCTTGTTCAGGTCCGTCATACAGTCTGTTACCTTCAATGTTGTCCAATGTCATAATGTCTTCGTCGGGGAAGTCGAACTTGATCGCGACTTTATCGTCTAAATTAATCGGGAGACTGCAAGTATACAGCCCTATCGCGTAGTTTTAAAAGATATCGAACCTAAGGGACTATAAATCGAACTAACGTAACCTGAACTACTGTGTAAAGCTATAGCTATCGAATAATTAATTTGGGGAATTTTTGGGTAATAAAACTTAATTCTAATTGAAATAATAATGATGCGAATATCGGTATGTACGTCGTTAACCCTAAAGAATCCGGCTTTCTACAGGCTTATTTTCTAAAAATGATAATAATATCTTTTTCAGCAAAAAGTATTTATTCAAAAATCTATTCTCAAACTTTCGCTCTATTGAAGTAAATTATAATTTTAAACTCTGATGTATGCTTTCGCTATCCCATTGATTTTAAAATTACTTTTTGAAAATAAATAAAGTTTAATTGGTTTTAAAACGCTGTCGCAGTCTTTAAAAACAATACCTAGCATCTACTATCTGATTCTAAACCTCAAACTGTCGCTCTGTTGGTTTCTAATCTTAGTCGGTTTATTAACCTCAAACTGTCGCTCTGTTGGTTTCTAAACCTTTTTAACAAAATAAACTAGATGACTAAATCAGAAAAAGTGTTTATTTTATGAAATATAATCAAGCCTGTTTATTTCGGATCCATTCGAATTAACTCGTTACATACCGATATTTAAATAATTTAGCCAGACATACTCAGAAAAACGGACATGGATACATTAAAGGAATTAATAATCATAAATAAATTCATGGCTAAATAAATATTCTCATGCAAATAATTAATTAAAGGATATAAATAAAGAACCTGAATTAAATAATGCTGGAAACAATCTTTGAAGCTTGAATCAATCCGTACAGAATCTTCGTTCTTCAACGGGAGTAAATTCTAAGTATTCGAAAAGGAAAAGAAAATTGGCTGGAAAAATAACTACTAGGAATCGAATTACACTGGAAACTAGTAAATTGCAAATGAAAGTAAAAATTCTGAAAACTGGAAAAAATTCTAAGCAAAAACGGTCCCAATTTTCACTTTCTAATGTCTTCTTATAGTCCTTGAACGTAACCACCTCTTCAGATATTTTTGTGTCCCACGTATCCTTGAATTTCTCTTCTTACTTGCCCACGTTGAGACGGGCGCCCCAATTGACTTTTTCTTCCTTTGACCATGCTGAGACGGGCGCCTCCCACTAAGGGGAAAGTCCGAGGCGGGCGCCTCAATTGTAGGAGGAGAGTTGAGACGTGCGTCTCACTCCTGCATGTGCTTTTAGGTTTTTCTTGCTGCGTGGGTTTGAATTCTATTGGGACCGTTTGGAGATAATAGACCCTTTTTGATCCATCATCATTGCTTTGCACACCCCTTCTCTTCATTTCTTGCACCTTTAGTCCAATAACTCTTGAATTTCTTCACTTTGCTCAATCTGTCTAATTAAAATAAAATACCTGAAACAATAGAAATACCGGCGTAATATGGAAATAAAATGAAATAATTAGATAAAAATACTAACATTACCTATGAAAATTAAATCAAATATACTATATAAAATTGCGTTATCAAACTCCCCTATACTTAAACCGTTGCTTGTCCTCAAGCAAAAGTAAAAAGGTGAAAATCACTGACGCGCAGTTAAACACAGATATAAGAACATACATCACTTCGTACCAGGTTGCTAGTTGAAAAAAAAATTTTTTTTGTTAGAGAATTTAAGTCAAACTTAAACACCAAAGTTACCGTAGGAACACTGGATAACCCCGTTTAAGCGGACCGATTTAAGTCATGTCATTATAGCTTAACCTAATACTATGTTTTATTTCACCCGTTTTCATTCTAGTGCAATCACATTAAGCCCTTTACCTTACACGCACATAGTGGAGTAACTGGTTAGTGAATTTGATCTTAGTAAGCCAGCTAGGAGTTCTGGTAATTTAATCATATGGTACTCCCTTTTTCCAATTAAAAATTGAGGGGGATCGAACCGTAATTCGCCCTACCAAGTTCAGCACCAGGAACCACTGAACCAATTTATAATGGATTATTTTGCATTTAAATTTATAGTTTCTGCAACTGTTGGATTAAATGATCTGGTAAGGATCATCTAACTTAATAAGTGCATCTTCAGATAAAAGCAATTTCTTAAGAATATTTGATCAATCACTTATATTCATCAGCTCTCCACGTAGTTTGTGTTTATGGCGGTGCCGACTGCTTAATAAACTACTCGGGGCTAATCTAAAACTAAGTTTTAAAGGTTTTGGTATAATAAGTACTTAAATCGATCCAACACATCGGGGGTTTTGAAGTGTTGAGACGATAGCAATTTTGCTAAGTTGCTCGAATTCTTGTTTATAATAGGCAACCTTAACGCTAATTGAATAATGTTTTATAAATGCGTGTTTAAAATTGTTTTATTTTATTCGTTATGGCTCAAAAACTAGGGGGAATTCGAGTAAGCACAAATTTAAATTTTTGTATAAGAGATTAAAATTTGCATAAATAAGTATTTTATTGAATTGAAATTTTGCAATACAAGAAAAGAAAAGAAATAAAAGGAAAAATACTACAAAGAGAGCAAGGGAAATGGAAATGAGCAAGGAAATGATCTGACTCCCCATACTTAAAAGGAGCAATGTCCTCAATGCGATAAAAACAAAGGAGAAGCAGATGAAAAGAGAAAGGCGATCACTCGTGGCTTTGAGAATCATGAGCTCTTGTTCTTCGTCCTCTAGTACGAGGTCTTCGTCCGACGGCAGAATTAGAATCATGAAGATGAAGTGCGTCTGCTATGCGAGCTTGTAAGGATTCGAGGTTACGATCATGGCGAAAAGCATATTGTTGATGTTCACGTCGCATCTCTTGTTGATCACGTTGTACTTCTTGTACGAGACGTAAAGTCTCAGCTTGGTTTTGTTGCATGGCATGGAACAACTGATCTTGACGAAGCAATGAGCCTGCATGGCTGCGAAATTTGCAGCGGGATTATCCGGTTGTTGGGCGGCAGGTGCATCGGGAGCATAACGCCAATTTGCACGGACTCGGACGTCGATACGATGCGGACAAGGTAACACAATATCAGGAATTTGACGATGATTTATCACCAATGTAAACCGACCATCATGTCTTGGAGAGATTATGTGGGAATCTCGGCAATAGATGACATCGAGAAGAGTGGCTGGCATCATGTATGGTAACAAAGAAAGTAGCTCGGCGGAAAGGCCCAAAGCAAATGCTAAAGATGTGATGATGCCTCCAAAAACAAAGGGATTAGTACCTGCCGCGTTCGCGCATGTGTGGATGTGACTGAGCATGAAAGGAGCGACGTTGACAGCCTGGCCATTAAGGGCACAGAAAATGATGAACAACTCATTTTGGTTGACCTTGTGATTATTGGTCCGACCAAAGATGGTGTTAGCAAGAACGCGGTGAAAGTACCTTAATGCCGGGTTATGTATTTGAGAAGCATAGAGATCGCGCCAACTTTCCGTTGTTTGACCGGTTAGATCATTCCATAAGGAGAAGCCGACTTGATCCCAAGAAAGATCGTTGTCATCGTCGAAAGGTTTGTAATGAACATGCTCGCCGCGAGTGAAAGATAAGAGTTCGGCGACTCTTTCTTGATCAAGAGAGTACTCTTGGTTGAACATGCGGAAGTTGGCGGTTCCGGTTGTGTAGGGATCGTCGACAGGTGTTGTGTAAGAGAAGGAACTAAGAAATTCAAGCACGAGTGGTTCATAAGTTGGACATGGGTTTGTGCATAGACTGGTTAAACCGGTGTTATTGAGCATTAATACGATGCTGTCGGTCATTCCTAAGGTTTCCAAACACTCCGAACTTATGTATTTTGTAGGGACGACGGAACGGGTATAGAATTTGGTATACTTTTGCAGTTGTTGGCCGTCGTCGTTGTCGCGGAAAATGATATGGGATAGGTCGGGTGGTGGTCGGTCGGGCTTAACTTGCCGTTGGTTGTTTCGTGGAGCCATAGATGGATATGGGTAGAAGAAGAAAAAAAGGTAGAAAATATGGGTGTAGGAGAGGAAATGGTAGAGATGGTTAGAAATGTTGTGAAAATAGAAAGAATGATGAATGGTATTTATAGTGGAGGGAGATTTAAGAATGATAAATTATAATAAGTGGGTGTTGGAAAATGAAGGGGAAAATTTG
Organism: Vicia faba; assembly: GCA_948472305.1. Classification (NCBI taxonomy): domain Eukaryota; kingdom Viridiplantae; phylum Streptophyta; class Magnoliopsida; order Fabales; family Fabaceae; genus Vicia; species Vicia faba. Next base: position 1,515,612,751 of record OX451741.1, on the reverse strand, counting down.
AATGGAGATTAATGGTGGGAAATGGAAGGAATATAGTTTGAATGGGAATAAAGAGTGTTGAATATGAATTAATAGGGTGAATGGGAAAACGAAACGGTCAAGACAAGTAAATGCAGGGAGACCAGCTTTTACTGCGCGAGACAAAAGCTGAGGCGCCCACCTGACATAGGAGACCACGCGTGAGGCGTGCGTCTCAAAGCTGCATGGGAAGTTGGAGGCGTGCGCCTCCTGTCAGCGCGTTAGGCTGAGGCGTGCGTCTCAGCTTGTTTGGGGAACAGGAACAGGCGCGTGAATGACAGTATGCATGAAATAATACTAATATTCCTATAACAAAATATATTTATAACATACAATATATTAAGCTGCAATATAATTATAGGAAAATAACGTGAACGGATTTTTAAAATGATGACCAGAATTGCTTACAATCTTCAGAATCATGTGTCTGGAAAGTAAATCATAAAAAAAAAACATAACGAAAATATTGTAATTTCTAACAAAATCAAACTAAGCTAAATATAACGAACTACTTAAAAACTCTAGCCACTACATGGTCCTGCCTTAGGAGCGGAGGAAGAATTAAAATAGGAGAAAACTTCTTGAAATTGCGCAGAAACAGTATCCATAAAACCAAAGAAGTCTGCTCGCAAACTAGTCAAATCTTCCCTCAAAGCCTGATGTTCCACCTGGAGAGCGTGGATGACAGGGGCAAAATCAGTGGTAGGAGCCTCATGCATAACAGTGTCAGGAGCAACAGAGTGAGCGGTAGAGTCATGTTGAGGAGGGCCCAGATCATAATAACCTGAAGGAGCAGTGGGATCTTCCTCAGAATCTTCCAAAACCTCATAATCTTGCGGAGTCTCAGGAGTGCGGGGCGGAGAAGGCTGCTGATCAAGACCAAAAAGCCAGTTGGCTTTGTTATGCACACTCGTAGCAGGGTTAGGCAAGGTAAACAGCTGCATAACTTTACCATTAATCAACAAGGTAAACTCAGTCGGGCCAAGATCACCTATTATACCAATGTTGAAACAGAACTCGATGGTCATGCAAGTAATACCCGTAAAAGCATTCAGATGCTTAAAGGATTGTCGAGGTCCAACAACATTTGCAATCATAGTGACGAGACCTCCCATCCGAATGGGTGCATGATCAGTATCAATGAGATCCACAAAGGTACGGATCAGATAAGTGATCGCATTAACCGGACGGTTTTGCGAAGCACAATACATGATAAACAACTCATCTTTAGAAACAGTAGTGACATTCTGGGGTTTTCCAAAAATGGTGTGGGCCAGAATCTTATGGAAATACCTGAAGGCCGGGTTGTGGATATTCTCTGATACAAAGTCCTCGGGCTCAGGGTTAAGGATTCCAGAAATAGATCCCCAAAAATAGTCAAGCTCTCTAAATCCAAGACACTCCTCCTGAGTTTCATGATAAACTCCTATGCCATTAGGAAAACCAAGAAGCTCACCCAATTCTTTATGGTTAAACTTGAAAGTGATGCCAAAAAGTCTGAAGATAATAAGCCCACAGCGTAAAGCGAAACCATGAGTAGGAAAGTACATCAAAGAGCTGAGGAACTCCAAAGTAAGGTTCCGATAAGTGGCATAGCAAGTCATAAAGCGTGAACTATCCCACCCAATCTGATTCAGTAGAAAAAGCACACTATCACGAATACCAAGAGCAGTCATAGCACCTTGATGAGGGTAGATAGTGGGTAACATCTCACGCTCGGATAAAACTCCATATTTGGTGCGTTGATTTCTCCCTCTGAAACTAACCGGCATATTGTCAACTCGAGACATAGCGGGAAGAGAAATAAGAAGCAAGAATATAGCCTGGCGAGAAGAAAAATAAAGAAGATCAGCATTGGCCCAAAATGCCGATAAGAAGAAAAAAACATAGAATAGAAAGAAATAAGACAAAGAGTAGAAATATAATGAATAAATAAAGAAATAGATATATATATATATATATATATATATATATATATATATATATATATATATATATATATATATATATTTTTTTTTTTTTTTTTTTTGTTTTTGTTTTCGTTAAAAATAGACTAAGGGAGAAATGAAAAATAAGAAGAAGGAAAATAAAAAATAAAAAATAAAAAAAAGGGGTGGGTTGTCTCCCACAAAGCGCTTTGTTTTATGTCGTAAGCTCGACAAATAGGACTAAAAACTAGGCTTTTAATCGAGCGTGTGGCTCGTCTAGATTTATCGTTTGAGAAGTTCCCTCGAGTTCATTTAGATGGTAATGTTTTAAACGCTGCCCGTTTACTATAAACGGTTCAATCGAAGGTCCCTTAATCTCTATCGCACCATTTGGATAAACTCGAGTTATTTCAAAAGGTCCGGACCATCTAGATCGTAATTTTCCAGGAAATAATTTTAATCGTGAGTTAAATAGCAATACCAAGTCACCTATGTTAAAATTCTTCCTAGATATATGCTTATTGTGCCATTTCTTTGTGCGTTCTTTGTAAATCCTAGCATTTTCGTACGCATCCTGTCTAAGTTCTTCCAATTCATTAATATCTAGGATACGCTTCTCTCCAGCGGCAGTGTAACTTAAGTTTAGATTCTTAATGGCCCAATAGGCCTTGTGTTCTAACTCAACTGGGAGATGGCATGACTTACCATAAATAAGCTTGAAAGGGGTGGTACCGATGGGAGTTTTATAGGCAGTTCTATAAGCCCATAAAGCCTCGTGAAGTTTAAAGGACCAGTCCTTTCTGGACGTAGCGACAGTTTTTTCAAGGATTTGTTTTATCTCACGATTTGAAACTTCAACTTGTCCGCTAGTTTGAGGATGGTAAGGTGTAGCTATGCGATGTCGAACTCCATATTTTCCTAATAATTTTTCAAAGATTTTGGAAATGAAATGAGATCCACCATCACTTATAACGAGTCTGGGTACACCGAACCTAGGAAAAATTATGTTCTTGAACAGCTTAATTACCACTCGGGTGTCATTTGTTGGAGAAGCTATAGCTTCGATCCATTTTGAGACATAATCCACAGCCACGAGTATATACTTGTTGCCAGATGAAGATGGAAAGGGTCCCATAAAGTCTATCCCCCACACATCAAAGATTTCGACTTCTAAAATGCCTTTTTGTGGCATTTCGTCACGTCTAGATATATTACCGGTGCGTTGGCACCGGTCGCATTTTAAGATGGTGGCATGTACGTCTTTCCATAAATTAGGCCAATAGAGGCCGGATTGTAAAATCTTTGCACAAGTTTTGGATGTACTCGCATGTCCGCCGTAAGGTGCAGAATGACAGTGTTTTATAATGTTTTCAATCTCTTCTTCTGGCACACATCGGCGGAAAATTCCATCGGGACCTCTCTTGAAAAGTAAAGGTTCATCCCAATAATACTGTTTAAGATCATGGAAGAATTTCTTCTTCTGTTGGTAGGTAAGTTCAGGTGGTAAAACGCCTGCAGCGAGGTAGTTTACGAAATCGGCATACCAAGGCACTGAGGAGACGGCTAAGGTGGTTTCCATGAGTTTATCTAGTTCTGTGTCTTCCAAGTGGGCAATTAGTTTATCATACTGGAATTCATCATCGATCGGCACTTGTTCATGTTTAAGATTTTCTAGTCTAGAGAGATGATCTGCTACCACGTTTTCGGTTCCTTTCTTATCTTTGATTTCTAAATCGAACTCTTGCAGTAGCAATATCCATCTCAGGAGTCTAGGTTTAGCGTCCTTTTTGGTTAGGAGATATCTAATAGCAGCATGATCAGTGTATATGATTATTTTGGATCCTACTAAGTAGGAACGAAACTTGTCTAATGCGAAGATCACTGCTAAGAATTCTTTCTCGGTTGTAGCATAATTCATCTGCGCTTCGTCCAGGGTTCTGCTTGCATAATATATGACGTGGAGTCTTTTATCCTTTCGCTGTCCTAAAACAGCTCCTACGGCATAGTCGCTTGCGTCACACATTATTTCAAAAGGTTCATTCCAATCTGGAGTTTGCATTATAGGCGCAGAAATTAATGCTTTCTTAAGTGTTTGAAATGCTTCTAAACATTTTTCGTCGAAGATAAATTCAGCGTCTTTCATTAATAGCTCAGTTAGGGGTTTAGTTATCTTAGAGAAATCTTTAATGAATCGTCGATAAAAACCGGCGTGTCCTAAAAAGCTTCGGATTTCTCTAACAGTTTTCGGAGGTTGAAGGTTTTCAATAACTTCGATTTTAGCAGAATCGACTTCAATTCCTCTTTTGGATATAATGTGTCCTAAAACAATTCCTTCTTGTACCATAAAATGGCATTTCTCCCAATTAAGTACTAGATTAACCTTCACACAACGTTCTAATACCCTTTCTAAATTTTCTAAACATTCTTCAAAGCTTTGTCCACATATGGAAAAATCGTCCATGAAGACTTCCATAATATTGTCCAGAAAATCAGCAAATATTGCCATCATACATCTTTGAAAAGTTGCAGGAGCATTGCATAAACCAAATGACATTCTTCTATAAGCAAAGGTTCCAAAAGGGCATGTGAAAGTTGTTTTCTCTTGGTCATTAGGATGAATAGGTATCTGAAAGAAACCTGAATAACCGTCCAAGAAACAAAAATGAGAGTGTCTAGCTAAACGTTCTAACATTTGATCAATAAATGGTAAAGGGAAATGATCTTTTCTGGTAGCTTTGTTAAGTTTACGATAATCGATGCACATCCTCCATCCAGATTCGACTCTTTTAGTTATGATTTCTCCTTTCTCATTTTCGACTACTGTGACACCTCCTTTCTTAGGTACAACATGCACAGGACTAACCCATTTGCTATCGGATATAGGATATATGATTCCTGCTTCTAACAACTTCATAACTTCCTTTTTCACAACCTCGCTCATAATCGGGTTTAGTCTCCTCTGGTGTTCTCTTGAAGTTTTACAATCTTCTTCTAGCATAATGCGATGCATACAGATAGAGGGACTTATTCCTTTAAGATCAGTGATATTATATCCTAAGGCTGTTGGATATTTTCTCAGAGTTTGTAAAAGTTTTTCAGTTTCGGTTTCGCCAAGTTCTGCGTTGACTATCATTGGTCGTTCAAGCTCGGAATCTAGGAATTCATATCTTAGATTTTTAGGAAGTGTTTTGAGTTCTAGGGATGGTTTCCTTAAACATTGTGTAGGATCTGGTGCTATAACTAAGCATTCACTTAGATTACTAATCAGATTTTCATCGAGATTGTCTTCATTTTCAAGCTCAGCTTCTTTTCTACATTCATCGATGATATCCATGAAGTAACAAGTATCTTCAATTGCAGGTGCTTTCAGGAATTGAGAGAGGATAAATTCGATTTTCTCTTCACCTACTTCAAAAGTAAGTTTTCCTCTTTTTACATCTATAATTGCACCGGCTGTAGCTAGGAAAGGCCTTCCAAGAATGATTGGGGTAACTTCGTCCTCCCTTATGTCCATGATAATGAAATCGGTTGGTATATAGAATTGGCCAATGCGTACAGGAACATTCTCGAGAACTCCTGCAGGATATTTAATTGACCTATCTGCTAATTGAACGAACATTTTGGTTGGTCTGAGTTCTCCCATTTCAAGTTTCTTGCATATAGATAACGGCATCACACTTATACTGGATCCAAGATCACATAAAGCTTTATCTATGACAAATTTGCCAATTACACATGGAATAGAGAAACTTCCAGGGTCTTTGAGTTTAGGAGGCATTGTGTCTTGAATAATTGCACTACATTCAGCAGTAAGCATGACAGTTTCATTATCTTCTAGCTTTTTCTTATTGGATAGAATCTCTTTAAGGAATTTAGCGTAGGATGGCATTTGAGTTATAGCTTCGGTAAAAGGAATTGTGACATTAAGTTGTTTAAGAAGATCCACGAATTTCTTGAATTGACCCACATTCTTAGTTTTAGCTAACCTTTGAGGGTATGGGATACGAGGCTTATAAGGTGGTGGGGGTACATAAATTTCATCTTTTTGCGTGGTATCTTCATTATTATCTCTCTGATTTTCTTTTTCTTCTTTATCTTTAGTTTCAGATTGTTTGTCATAGTTTTGTTGCATAGCTGGGCTATTATTTCTGGGATCTTCAGGTCCATCATACTCTGTTCCGCTTCTTAAGATAACAGCATTTGCATGTCCTTTGGGATTAGGTTGAGGCTGTCCAGGAAATGAGCCAGCAGGAGCAGCAGAAGCCGCTTGTTGTTGAGCTACCTGAGAGATTTGTGTTTCTAACATTTTATTATGCGTAGCTAAAGCATCAAGCTTGTTAGATAATTGCTTAATCTGCTCATTAATGTGTATATTCTGATTTTGAACCTCCTTATTAGTCTGGGATTGAGTATTATTGGTTTGGTTTTGAGTAGCGATGTAGTGCTCTATCATGACTTCCAAATTGGACTTCCTAGGAGCATTAGACGTGTTAGGACCATTATTAGGATGATTTGGGATAGCCTTAGGATAACCAGGTGGTGTAGCAGGAGCTTGTCCAGGTGCGTATAACGCGTTGTTACTCTTGTATGAAAAGTTAGGATGATTCTTCCAGCCAGGGTTATATGTGTTGCTGTAAGGATTACCCTGTACGTAATTCGCTTGTTCAACTGGAACTCCTGTTAAAAGTGGGCATTCTGGAGCAAGATGTGATTGAATACCACATAAGTCGCAAGTTTGAGCAATTGCAGCAACAGTAGCTGCGGGAGCGGTGGTAAGATTCTCGAGCTTTTGAGTGAGAGCTTCCACTTTAGCGTTGACTTCATCCAGACTATTCACTTCAACCATGGCACCTTTTGTTTGAGATTTCTCTACGCTAACTCTCTCCGTACCCCATTGGTAATGGTTTTGAGCCATGCTTTCGATAAGTTGTCTTGCTTCAGTATATGGTTTATTCATCAGTGCGCCACCAGTTGCGGCGTCTATAGTCAATCTCGTATTATACAAGAGACCATTGTAGAACGTGTGAATGATCAGCCATTCTTCTAAACCATGATGAGGACAGAGTCTAAGCATGTCCTTATAACGTTCCCAAGCTTTAAAGAGTGATTCATTGTCTTTTTGTCTGAAACCATTGATATTGGCTCTGAGCATGGCAGTTTTGCTTGGAGGAAAATATCTAGCCAAGAAGACTTTCTTCAACTCATCCCATGTGGTGATTGAGTTGGAAGGAAGAGATTGGAGCCATGCGCGAGCTCTGTCTCTGAGAGAAAAAGGGAATAGGCGCAATCGTATCGCCTCGGGGTTAACACCATTCGCTTTTACAGTGTCTGCATACTGCACAAACACTGACAGATGAAGATTCGGGTCGTCAGTAGGAGCTCCAGAAAACTGGTTCTGCTGAACGGCGGAAAGAAGCGAGGGTTTTAGCTCGAAATCGTTTCGAGCGATAGCAGGAGCAGCAATACTATTATGAGGCTCTGCTTGAGAAGGAACAGCGTAGTCCTTAAGAGGACGAGGAGCAGGAGCATCAGGATCAGCCATCTTCTTGAGTTCTTCAACGTCAGGAAGTTTGGTCGGAGGAAGGTTGTTGCGTTCTAAATACTCTTGAATTCGTCTCCTTAATCTAAGGTAACGCTCGATATCGTATATAGGTATATGCAAAGGCGCGCCTTGAGAGCGAGTATTTGGCATACACAGAGGGAAAAGAAATAGTTGCTATAGTCTATACTTCGTAATAAAATTACGATATCAACTTAAATAGTCCCCGGCAACGGCGCCAAAAACTTGATCGCGACTTTATCGTCTAAATTAATCGGGAGACTGCAAGTATACAGCCCTATCGCGTAGTTTTAAAAGATATCGAACCTAAGGGACTATAAATCGAACTAACGTAACCTGAACTACTGTGTAAAGCTATAGCTATCGAATAATTAATTTGGGGAATTTTTGGGTAATAAAACTTAATTCTAATTGAAATAATAATGATGCGAATATCGGTATGTACGTCATTAACCCTAAAGAATCCGGCTTTCTACAGGCTTATTTTCTAAAAATGATAATAATATCTTTTTCAGCAAAAAGTATTTATTCAAAAATCTATTCTCAAACTTTCGCTCTATTGAAGTAAATTATAATTTTAAACTTTGATGTATGCTTTCGCTATCCCATTGATTTTAAAATTACTTTTTGAAAATAAATAAAGTTTAATTGGTTTTAAAACACTGTCGCAGTCTTTAAAAACAATACCTAGCATCTACTATCTGATTCTAAACCTCAAACTGTCGCTCTGTTGGTTTCTAATCTTAGTCGGTTTATTAACCTCAAACTGTCGCTCTGTTGGTTTCTAAACCTTTTTAACAAAATAAACTAGATGACTAAATCAGAAAAAGTGTTTATTTTATGAAATATAATCAAGCCTGTTTATTTCGGATCCATTCGAATTAACTCGTTACATACCGATATTTAAATAATTTAGCCAGACATACTCAGAAAAACGGACATGGATACATTAAAGGAATTAATAATCATAAATAAATTCATGGCTAAATAAATATTCTCATGCAAATAATTAATTAAAGGATATAAATAAAGAACCTGAATTAAATAATGCTGGAAACAATCTTTGAAGCTTGAATCAATCCGTACAGAATCTTCGTTCTTCAACGGGAGTAAATTCTAAGTATTCGAAAAGGAAAAGAAAATTGGCTGGAAAAATAACTACTAGGAATCGAATTACACTGGAAACTAGTAAATTGCAAATGAAAGTAAAAATTCTGAAAACTGGAAAAAATTCTAAGCAAAAACGGTCCCAATTTTCACTTTCTAATGTCTTCTTATAGTCCTTGAACGTAACCACCTCTTCAGATATTTTTGTGTCCCACGTATCCTTGAATTTCTCTTCTTACTTGCCCACGTTGAGACGGGCGCCCCAATTGACTTTTTCTTCCTTTGACCATGCTGAGACGGGCGCCTCCCACTAAGGGGAAAGTCCGAGGCGGGCGCCTCAATTGTAGGAGGAGAGTTGAGACGTGCGTCTCACTCCTGCATGTGCTTTTAGGTTTTTCTTGCTGCGTGGGTTTGAATTCTATTGGGACCGTTTGGAGATAATAGACCCTTTTTGATCCATCATCATTGCTTTGCACACCCCTTCTCTTCATTTCTTGCACCTTTAGTCCAATAACTCTTGAATTTCTTCACTTTGCTCAATCTGTCTAATTAAAATAAAATACCTGAAACAATAGAAATACCGGCGTAATATGGAAATAAAATGAAATAATTAGATAAAAATACTAACATTACCTATGAAAATTAAATCAAATATACTATATAAAATTGCGTTATCAGAACTTCATGGATTGGTAATCTTCGACAGCTTGATGAGCTAGATGGTCAGCTAGTACACTCCCCTTTATAGCTTTTTGGGTTGTGTACTGGATATCATACTCAGTCAGGATCATTTTCCATCTAGCGATTCTTCTAGATAAAGCAGGCTTTTCGAAGATGTACTTGATTGGATCCATTTTAGAAATCAGCAGAGTGGTATGTGTCAACATATACTGCCTTAGCCGGCGAGCAGCCCATACCAAAGTGCAGCAAGTTTTCTCGAGCAGTGAGTAGCGGGTCTCACAGTCGATAAGCTTTTTGCTAAGGTAATAAATGGCATGCTCTTTTCGGCCAGACTCATTATGTTGGCCCAGTACGCACCCCATTGAATTATCCAAAACAGTCAAATACATGATTAGCGGCCTTCCTTCGACGGGTGGCATCAAGATAGGAGGTTCTAGCAAATACTTCTTGATTTTATCGAAAGCAACTTGACAATCATCATTCCATTCAACCACCTGATCTTTCTTCAACAGCTTGAAGATTGGTTCACAGGTAGATGTTAGGTGAGAAATGAACCTTGCAATGTAGTTTAGGCGTCCTAAGAAACCTCTAACCTCCTTTTCAGTGCGAGGGACAGGCATTTCTCGTATGGCTTTGACTTTGGCAGGATCAACCTCAATGCCTTTGTTGCTGACGATGAATCCTAAGAGTTTACCGGACCTGACTCCGAAAGTGCACTTGTTAGGGTTCAGTCTGAGCTTATATTCCTTTAACCTGACAAACAGCTTTTGCAGATGGTCGAGGTGTTCTTCTTCTGTTTGCGAACGGGATATCATGTCATCTACGTAGACTTTGATCTCATGATGTATCATGTCATTAAACGAAGCTACCATGGCTCGCTGATAGGTTGCCCCGACATTCTTCAGTCCGAATGGCATCACTTTATAGCAGAAGGTACCCCACTGCGTAACAAAAGTAGTCTTCTCCATGTCTTCGGGGGCCATGTTGATCTGGTTGTACCCTGAAAATCCATCCATGAAGGAAAATACCTTATGCTGAGCTGTATTGTCAACCAAGATGTCAATGTGCGGTAGTGGAAAGTCATCTTTAGGGATAACCCTGTTTAAGTCTCTATAATCCACGCACATTCTCACTTTGTCGTCCTTCTTAGGTACGGGCATAATGTTAGCAACCCATCGTGGATAGGAAGTAATAGCAAGAAACCCGACATTGAATTGCTTCATCACTTCGGCTTTGATCTTTTCGGACATATCGGGCCTCATTCGACGGACTTTCTGTTTAATTGGTGGACAGTCTTCTCTTGTAGGGAGACGGTGAACCACAATATCTGTATCGAGTCCCGACATGTCTTCATAGGACCAGGCGAAGATCTCAACATATTCATTCAACAGCTGAACTAAGCGCTCTTTGATATTTGGCTTTAGGTTGGCACCCACTTTAACCTCTTTTATGTCTTCAGCAGTACCTAAGTTGATAGTCTCTAACAGCTCTTCATGGGGCAAAATAGCCCTTTCTTCCTATTGTAGAAGTCTAGCAAACTCTCCAGGCACTTCACAGTCTTCATCACCTTCGTATTCGGCATGATTGACCAGATCTTCAGAGTCACTGAAGTCCATAGCAGAATTGTTACCCATGGAATCTGGAATGGAAGGGTACCTTCATTTTGTGAGTGTGGGTGTGTGTAAGGGATAACCACGTTTAAACAAATAAAATGTAAAAAGAAATAAAATGAGCACAAAAGTTTATATATGAAAACATCCATGATTCATTAAAAATGGCATATGAAGATGAAAAAAATCAAGCCCTTACAAATGGACCTATATGCCCCGGGTAAGGCACAAGGCAAAAAAGAGTGTACAAATCGTTTAATAATTATTACAGGCCAACAGAAATGTTCGAAAGATAAATTACTGATTTATGAAAGTAATGGGAACAAAGTCTTTTGCCTCCCAGTTTTTCAGTCCTTCTTCAATAGTCGGGAAAATCCAATCTTCAAAGTTGCTCTCATCCTCACCATCCTCCAAAGCATGAACTCCATGATGAGTGATCTTTAATGGTGGCCCTCCATCCCGGGAGCGACGCACAGCCTTTTGAGAGGAAGTGGTGAAACCCAAGCCGAACTTATCTGTCTTGAAAGGAAAATCTGGTAGCTGACCCCATACTGTGCTTCCTCCTTCCTCGATCATAGCCTTCGCATATTTAAGGGATGACATCCGGGACACAAGCTTGGTAATGATGGGCATAGAAGTCATTGTCTTGGCTGCCGCAACTTCACGAGAAACCTCTTCAAAGTGTTGGAAATGGGTTTCTATGAATTCACCATCTAACTCCACATAGCGGAAAGAATTAAAATGGCTTATCATATACTCCTCATCGCCATGAACTATTATGATTTTTCCCTGGACTGGGTATTTGAGCATTTGGTGTAGAGAAGAAGTGATTTCCGCAGCGTTGTGGATCCAGGGTCTTCCCAACAAGCAAGAATATGAAGGACGGATGTCCATCACATAAAATGTAGAGTTGAAAATTTTCGTTCCCACTTTAATTGGGATGTCCACCTCCCCGTGGACCATCCTCTTAGAACCGTAAAAGGCTCTAACAATGATATTGTTGGGCTTTAGGGTCAAACCTTCATAGTCCAATCTCTCCAATGATTTCTTTGGCAGGAAATTTAAACACGACCCGATATCAACTAGAACGTGAGCAAGAGTAGTCCCTCTGCATTCCACCGAGACATGCAGCGTGTCATTATGATTTCTCCCATTAGATGTTAGATCGGCATAGGAGAAGCCAATACCATTGTTGGCGGTTAGGCTGGCTACACACTCCTGGAATTGGTCCGCGGAGGTTTCTTGAGGCACGTGGGCCGTCTTCAGGAATTTGATCAAGGCTTTGGCATGAGCCTCGGAACAGAGCAATAGGGCCAACATAGAGATTTTTGAAGGGGTTTTCCCCAGTTGTTCTACGACATCATAGTCGCTTTTCTTAATTATTTTTAAAATCTTCTCCATTTCCTTTTGAGTGGTCTCGGGGATGACCAAAGGATGAGCCCTCGTCCTGACGGGCGCTTCCTGGATCCCTTTACCTTTATCAGCAGCAACAGCAGAGGGTACAACTACGGGAGTAACAATTTCTTCAATAACTGGACTTCGCACAGAGATGTTGACCGGCACAGGAGTAATCTTAGGAGCATTTGAAGGTCTGAAGATCGCCCTTGGAGGAGCAATCTCCAGAGAGAAAATTTTTCCACTACGGGTGATCTTACTCGTCCCAGCAATATTTCCTATGTCAGGAGTTTCTTCATCGGAATTTTCTTCCACTGATTCAATCTTCTTAACACCGTGGTATAAGATCTCTCCTCCATAATTCCACGGTATTGATTTACTGGACTTGTATGGGATAGGCCCCGGCATAGGTATCTTCAGAAGTACAAACTTTGGATTGGGTGTAATCTTAACAGGTCTTTTAGAGACCTTGGAAAGACTGGCGGAAATGGTAATTATAGCAACATCGTTGATAGGAGTTGGAGTAACAGGAGTAACAGGAGTTTTCTCAAAGAGGATTTCTTGATTATCCATTAGGCGTTGGATGCCTAACTTCAATAAAAGACAGTCGGATTGTAGGGACGAACAAAGGTAACAATCTTTTTCACAGCTTGGGAAAATCCTGGCTTTCAACAGATTCATCTTGATTATAGGTAAAGGGGTCATTAAATCATCAATAACAGCAACATACAGATCCTCTTCGATAGCATGGGCATTGTGGCCATGCTTTGGCATTAGGGAAGAGATCACATTCGGCTTTTTGGGCGCATCGAATTCCACCTCCTTGGCATCTATTAAATCCTGGATCTTGTTTTTGAGGGCCCAACAATTGTTGGTGTCGTGCCCTATGTCGTCTGAATGATAAGCACATTTAGCATTGGCATGGTAAAAAGGAGAAGTTATATTTGTATTTTGTGGTGGTTCTCTCAAGGTTGTAAGGTTTAACTTCAAGAGATGGGGGAGAACCTGGGCATGCGTCATGTTTATTTTGGTGAATTACCTAGCAGGCCTTCCCACCCTTTGTTGGTTGGTTCTGGATTGATCATTTCTAGGCTGATCAGTTGCAGTCTTTTGAATCATTACAACCCCTACCGCTGGCCGACGCTCCACTCTTCCTCGACCTCTTTGAGAGTAAACAGTTGACACCTCTTTCTTGGCTGGAAAAGGTTTTTTAACGGCAGCGGAAGCAGATGTATCTTTTTGAATTTTACCGCTCTTGATGCCAGCTTCAACTCTTTCACCAGTCAGAATTAACTCGGTGAACCCCGCAGATGAACTCCCTATCAGGTGATTAAAGAACGGACCTGACAGCGTCCCCAAAAACATATCAACAAGCTCTCTTTCAGACAATGGTGGTTGCACCCTTCCAGCCAAGTCCCTCCATTTCTGGGCATACTCCTTAAAGCCTTCATTAGAGACTATACTCATACTCTGTAGTTGAGTACGAGTAGGTGCTAAGTCTGCATTATATTGATATTTCCTGTAGAAGGCAGCAGCCAAATCCTCCCAATTGTGTACATCAGATCTCTCAAGCTGGTAGAACCAATCTAATTGCGTCCCCGAAAGACTATCTTGAAAAAAGTGGATCTTTCTGACGTAAGACCGTAGGTGAATCTTCGGACAAGACAAACCATCGTATTTAGCAAATGTAGGCACCTTGAATTTAGGGGGAATCACAATCCCAGCAACCAACCCTAGCTCTTCGAAGTCCAGCCCAGGCACTCTTTGTACCTCCATAGCCGCCAGACGCTCTTCCAGATTCTTGTACTTGTCGTCTGCGGGAGGTTACTGTTGTTCAGAATAGTCTTCATCCTCTTCTTCTTCTTCTTCTTCAGTCTCAGACTCAGATGGAACTGCAGCTCCCTTTCCTTTACCTACCCCTTCATCAGATGTTGAGGGGAAATCCAGGACCCTTCTAGCTTGGTTCTCAAATCTTCTACCCAGAGTAGCCACACCAACTCTTTTATTTTTCTTTTTCTATTTTTCCTTTTCCTTCTCTAACAATGCTTTAAGATCCTCTTGACCCTTTGCCAAGGTCATGAGGAGTTGTTGGAACTGTGAATTATGCGCTTGTAAGTCTTTGACCGTCTGCTCTATATCCATCTTGCTGAAATAAACAGCAAAGAGATAAGGAAACCTGGTGTGAAGACCTGTTTATGCATATGATGAATGATATGTATTCATGTAATGCATTCAAGGATTCAGAAATTCAAATTTGTTGTAAACAAAAATAACACACGTCATATTAATAAGATGGAATTTGTTAGTACATAAGTTCCACATGGGCAAAATAAATACAAAATTCTAATGTAAAAAGACGTTGCGCATCCTCTTCAGTGCGATGTAGGTGTTGAGAGTATGCTCTTCGTGGAATCGACGAGTAAGTTCCAAAACCTTCTTCTCACTGGCGTAGAAGCTGGCTTCAAAAGTGTTTCGTTCTTCCTTGAGCTGTATCCAACTCTTTTGCAAATCTTCAAATGATGTTGGCATGCCAGGATGTAGGAGGGTGTATGGAACCTCTCCTTCCATAACAGGCTCTTTGATCATAGGCAGAATGTAGGGGTAAGGCATCATAAGACTCTGGGCGCGGGTTCATACCCACTTGAGGTAAGGCTCAAGGGGGATGGAATTCTTGTGTCCCAGTGTCTTATTGTCCACTTTGTTGGGCATCCTCCAAGCTCGGATAAACCTTTGTCGAAGTCATTGAGCGTCATTGTCGAAGTCAAAAATCAAGTCCGGAATCAGCATGTCATGAGGGCCATCCCTTCGGGCATACCCAAACTGTCTTCGAGCTAAGCAGGGGTTATAGGTAATGCCTCCCCTAATGCCAAGTAATGGGACATTAGGGAATTCCCCACAACGATCAATGATGATGACATTTTCTCTGGACCGAGAACACCAATGAACATCAGAATGTGTGAGAGTCATCAACCGTTGTGACCACCTCAAGCCTTGTTCATTCGTCAAGACTGACTGGGGAAGGTGAGAAGTAAACCACCTTGCTAGAAGAGGAGTACAACACATGAGAACACCTATTTTCCTCATTGTTCGTGTGTAAAATGAATGTAGGGTGTCCCCAAGAAATATAGGCACATGATTCCGAGATATGAAAATCTTGACAACATTCACATCTATAAGCTGATCAGGGTTTGGGAACAAGACCAACCCATAGATGAGGAGTGCTACAATCTCCTCAAAAGCTTGCAGATCTAGAGAATTCCAGCATTCTTGTGCCTTCTCAAACAGAAACTTTGCCAAGAAACCCTTGACACCACTTCTGGTTTCCCAATGACCTTTGATATCAGATGGTTGCAAGTGTAAGGCTTGAGCAACATCTTCAGGCTTTGGCTCTCTTTCCGTACCGTTGTAGGGTAGTTGATGGAGAATAGGAATCCTCAGGAGTTGAGAAAATTCCTCCAAAGTAGGCACTAGTTGATAATCAGGAAATGTAAAGCAATGGTGTAGGGGATCAAAGAACTGGAAGAGAACTTTCACCATGTCTTCTTCAATGTTGGAGTTGACCAAGTTGAGAAGTCTACCATGTCTTTCAGTGAAGGGAGAATTCTCTGGAATCTTGAAAGCAAGCTCCTTGAGTAGGGGGAATTCTCACAAGGTTGACCTGGATTGTTTTCCTGCGAAGTGATTCCATAACCTACAAAACAGGAACAAAGATGAAGATCCAAACCCTTGAAATGGTTAGTGGATGCATATGATGCTTCATGATGTTCATGATGTATGCACAAGTATATGTACAAGCAAGTCACACAAGATCCTAGTTTCAGGCTTGCATGGGGTTTCATAGGTAAGTACTCTCTTGAAGTTAGTTGGCTCAACCTGTCCTATAAATAGTAACTGGGTTCTAAGGAGCTCAATATCACTGGATTATTTTCTGTGTTCATTATTTCAGTTTAACCACTTTACTGGCGACCGAAATATTCCAAGAAAACAACCCTCAATGAGTATAGTATCGAGTATCTACCAACTTCGGACTGCACCAAAGCCGATCATCTCACTACCCCTAATAAGGCCAAGATGGTCAAGTAAAGGTTCTAAAAGTCCATTAGTTCTTCATAACATCACTCAGTGGCCCCGTATTCTCTTTTATTGACTCAAAGGCTACCGGTACCCACAAATATGTCGCACTAATATAGCTATTGCTTCAACCATGTCGGTATACCCCGTACAGTTTCCACAATGTATTGCTTTTTACCTATGAATGTTTCCCAAATCCGGGTAGAGGATTCAAACCCAAACAATAGAACCAAATGTAAAGCAATCAAAGCAAACAAAGTAAGCATGTAAAGGTGATCTAAACCCTAAGGTAACCCCACTTTTGGAATACTCCCCAGCAGAGTCTCCAGTTCTGTGATACGGTGGGAGAACTGACTTGAGGTTTTACGTTCGTGTTCGTAAATGTTTCGGTTTAGCAAGAGTCGCCACTGACTTTTTATTTTATACAAAGGAAAGGTCAAAAAGCACAGGAAAGACCTTTGAGATGTTTTCTTGGGTTTGGGGGGTAGATTATGAAAAGGGAAGGTGCTAGCAACCTTTTCATCCATGGTTATCCATGGGCTCTTAGTTACTTGTTTAGATCACTTGCTTTTGCTTTTCAATTGTTTGAAATGGTGCTTTGTGTGTGGTTTTGAAAATGTTTTGAAAAGAGGCCATCGTTGTGGCAACCTTTGTAATGATTCTTGTTTGAATGTATACAAAGGTGTATTGTATTTTGAAAAATGTTTCAATGTTTGAAAGTTGATTTTGGGAAATGTTTTGAAATTGTGTGGTGATGTGTTTTTGAAAATAGAAAGGATGTTTGCAAGTTTTGATCAAGTAACTAGGAGCATCTACCCTATCTACTCAAGAGTCTTTCCTACACATTTTTAACCCTTTTGACAGTGTTGTTTTACCATTGCATTTGGTAAACAACCTTGTGTTTAGATGTTAAACGGGACAGGTGCAGGTCATCATATAGACCATGATAGCAATTGTGCCAAGTATCTTAGCAAATTTTTGGAGGGACTAGATCATTTTGTATAGGCAACCAAGATAGCGTCATCGAGGGACTATGATCTTTTGTTTTGTTTTTGTTTTGCCAAGATACTCAACATGCATACCATGGCCATTTTAAAGGCAACAAGTGGATGAAACCCTAGGGGTGCTTGTGTACATTGTGTTGTCAATTTACATGCTTTTATGTCTTGTATTAGGTCTAGCTATTTGTTTTGATTTTGGATATTGCATACAAACCCTAATCTCTATGGCATATTTGAAAGCTATAAAATGCGTAAAATAAATCTACGTTATTACAACATTGATATGGGGAGGGGGGATACAATTTTGAATGGGGAGTATTTGCAAGAAAATAAAGCCCTAAGATTAACTATTACATCCAAATTGAATTCTTTGTATCAAACAATAAATGAGCAAATATTTAAATGGACAATTAAATAAATATGCAATATATTATAAATATGCAAAAAGAAATGTTTTTTTGTTTATTTTTATGTATGTAAAAATAAAAATATTTAATGTATTAAAAAAAATAAGAAAATAAAAGGGTATTTTTGTTAAGGGTAAAAACCCTAATTTTTTGGTTTAGGAATATGCATATATTATAATATTTGTTCATGTATAATAAAATAAAAAAAGATACAAATGTCAAAAAATAAAAAATATGTTAGAAAAAATATTATTTAAATATATAAATAATAAAAAATATAATATTTTTATGTGTTATTTTCAAGTTTTTTATTTAAGAAAATAAAAGTATATATTATTTAATAATTATTTCTATGTCTAAAAAAATAATAAAAATAATAAAATAAAATGTAGAAATTTATAAAAATATTTTTGGTATTTTTAATGTTTAAGAAAAATAAAATAAAGTCAAAAACTAAAAATGAAATTCAAAAATATAAAAATATAAAACAATGGGCCAAGGGGGTGTGAGAAGTAAGTCAGGGGTGTCAATAGTG
Source organism: Vicia faba (assembly GCA_948472305.1). Lineage (NCBI taxonomy): Eukaryota > Viridiplantae > Streptophyta > Magnoliopsida > Fabales > Fabaceae > Vicia > Vicia faba. The sequence continues at coordinate 1,515,594,438 of OX451741.1, read as the reverse complement.
AGAAATAGCCAGGCCCAGCCCAACTACTTCATCTTCAACCTTCGTTCAAACAAAAACGCGCGTTTTCTGTACAAATGTCCAACTCCCGCATACGTGCTCTAAAGCAAAAACTCACAACATGAAAGTTAGAGCATTTTTCAACATGATTCCAACCATATAAAGAACTTAATCTAACTCTCAAAGACCAGAGAGAATTTCTCTGGCCCTAATTTCTAACCTAACTTTTTCAGAAATTTCATCAATCAAATTCTCTCAGCACACTTAACTTAAATGAAATCTATGCATATGTACAGCTTAAGGGCAATGAGTACTACATTTTTTATTCACAAACCTAAGCCTAATGATTCCTAAATAGAGAGATAGAAAGTTAGAAAATACCTTCTCCAGTTGAACACAAGTATGGCAATGTGGAGGTTTTCAGTGAGGCCTGAGATATTTGTGAGCTTGCCTGAACTTCCTCTGACCTTCCCCAATGCTTTGTTTGCTTTGAGCTTGCTTGAATAAGCCTGTAGAAGTCAACCTGCACAAGCTGAAATCAGAAATGGTGAAGCTTGCAAATGGAGTTACAGTCAATAGCCAATGGTTGGGATAACTTAGGTGGGTTATACGGAATGTATTGGAACTGGTTTGTGACAAAACGCACGAATGGTTTGTGAGATGGAAGTGAAACTACAGAGAGTGCCCTGTTTTGCAAGAAGATGGTGTTTTTGTGTTTTGGAAGGCTTGAGGGTTGGATAGCTCGTTCTTCTGGCTCAAGGCAATATGCAAAATTTGTTTGGAAAGGTTACAACACTTGGTTTTAACAGAAACAAGAGTTGTATGTTTTTGGCAAGTTGACTTGTTTTTTTAAGAAAGGTGTGAAGTGACCAAGCAAAGAGCATGTACATGCCTCCTTCCTATGCTGCACAAAGTGGTTGTCCTTTTCCTAAGTTTATGGAACTTGTTTGCTGCAAAGAGATGGGTTCAAGGCTCAAGGGAAGCAAGTTGACATAAAGTTACCTTTATCAAAATGGCATAGCTAGCTTTTTGTCAAAAATAGATTAAACCCTTGTGTAAACTTCCATTAATCAGAATAATGCCTTAAACCAATGAGTTTGCATTCAATTTTTGAGTGTGGAAGGGTTTAGAGACCTGTATTCAAGTACAGAGCAAAGTTGGATAGATTTTGCAACTTGTGTCAACATTAAAATGCCATGGATCAAAGTGAGTTTTTACCAAATTCAAACCTTCGATTCTCCCTAACCATAAATGATTTTGGAGAGTTCTTTGATATTTTGGAAAGCTTGTAACATGATCTACAATCCATCTTTCAAATGAATTTTCAGATTCCAAGTGGAACTAGGTGAAAAATTGCCATGAAGATAGGTCAAAATCCTGCCTAAACAAGGGCAAAATTTCACTAAGTTAAAAGTTTCATGGACCCTTGTTCCAAAATTAATAACTTGAGATACAATCTTCTTTTGGGAAAACTTTGTGAATAAAAGTTGTATATTAAGCGGAGTACTAAAACTTTCATGTTGGAAGTTTTGTTTGAATCCAATTGCATCATGGTGAAAAAGTTGGGCAAATTTGGGAAAAAATAAGAAAAATTCATAACTTAAAAATTCTAAGTTATGAAATTTTTCAATCTTAAACCCTAATTTGCAAAATTAGGTTTCTTGATGAACAAGTTTCATTTTTTGACACATCTTGATGAAAAATGACCCTTGGCACTTGATTTTGACCAAAAAGTCAAAGTTTGACTTTTTAGTGTACAGTTGATTTTTGATCAGTTGACTGGAAAATTCATCTGTCAATCCAATGCAATTGAGATCTTTTGAACCTTGTGAATAGGTCAAGATGATGCCATTGAATCCTTTAATCCATGCTTGAACCCAATTTGCCATTGGCTCGGTTAAAAGTCAGAAATTGCCCTTCTGCAGTCAAAACCCTAAAAATGACCATTTTGCCCTTTTGATGATCTGATCAAATTTCTTGAGGAGTTGTGGTCCAAACTTGATCAAATGGTTCATATGAGCCTATAATATTGATGTGGATCAAAATTTATGAGGTTTGACTGTAAATTGGCCACAATTGACTTTTTCCCCAATTCAATTGATTTTTAGGTCAACTGTCCAATTGACTGGGCAAAAATTTGATTCAAGGCTTGAAACTTGGTATGAGCAATCTTATAAGTCCAACATGAAGTATGAAAGTCACATGGGGCATTAGAAGTCCAAAATTCCTTGTGAAAACTCAAACCCTAATTTAAGTCATCAGTGCAAGGAGATATCTTGAGCAGAGCAAACCCTAGCTTGGTCTTGAGTTCAAAGAGTCTTGTGAGGAGAAATATTGATAAAAATGAGAGGAAAAATTTTGGGGTACAACACTTGGTATATCCAGAAGGGTCGCGCTAGAGGTGATCGCAACCAATCTATGGGGGAAGTACTAATCTCTAGTCCCGCACTAACGTAACATCAACAAGGAAATCAGCATAGGTCGGACGCACCCAGGAGACAATTTACCAAGATCAACATGTCATTGTCTCGGGCATTACAACACTTGTTTAAGGCAAAGCTGATAATGTTAAGAGATCCTCCTCAGAATCCCAACAACTCCTCTCCTCGAAACAATCCTAATGTAAGATGCGTCTATCATTCCAATAGTCCTGAACATGACATAAATAGCTGCTGGGCTTTGAAAAGTAAGATTCAAGATATGATTGACTCCAAAGAGATTGAGTTTGATCCTCCCGAGACCCCCAATGTGATTACTACACCTATGCCTAACCATGACAAAGGTATTAATGTTATCAATGATGTTTCTTATGTTTCTGTTGTAAGTGATTTGACTACTCCCCTCCTGATTATTAAGAAAAATATGTTGCAAGCCAGTTTACTTCCAGGTTACATTGAAAGGTGCTACTGATGCACAACACAACCCAATGGCTGCAAACTGCTGAAAGAAGGTATTCAATGTCTAATGGACAAGCCCATAATTCTAGTTGAGAAGACTCCTTCTATGGATAATTTGTTTCAAGACTTGGAGCTAGAGGAGGTATCTGTAATTTCCGATACTCCTGTGAGGATCACTTTCAAGGGTCCTGTGAAAATTACTTCCGAACCTAGGGTTGCTCCTCTGATAATCATCGCACCCGGACTAATCCCATATTCCTATGACAAGGCTATCCCTTGTAATTATGGAGCCGAAATCTACTACCATGGCGTCAAGCAAGAACCATTGACTATTGAAAGTGGAAATACTAAAGTTATTGATCCCAACGTTGACAATATCATTGGGACCAGTAAAGTTACCATAAGTGGAAGGGTTTTCGCTCCAAAAATCTCCCCGAAGGCTGTTGCTACTCCAGTTCGTGTTATTGCTACCGAGTTAACTACTAAGACTCGAGGCAAAGAACATATGGCTAAGTCTGCCCAGTCTGGGGCACCAAAAGAAGTTACCGCTGAAGATACCTCCCAACATGAAATGGAGGAAGTACTAAAAATCATCCAAAAAAGTGACTATAAGATTGTTCAACAGCTGGGGAAGACTCCCTCCAAGATATCCATGTTGTCTCTGTTATTATGCTTAGAAGTCCATGCTTATACTTTAGTGAAGTTCTTGAAGTATGATCATGTACCACAGGAAATCTCTATTGATAAATTTTAAAATTACGTTGCTAGCCTGATGACTGATAATGGGCTAGGATTTTCTGACGCAGATTTGACTCCCGAAGGAAGAGACCATAACAAGGCCCTGTATGTCTCTATTAAATGCATAGGTACTACCTTAGCTCATGCATTGGTTGATACGGGTTCCTCATTAAATGCTCTACCGAAGGGCTCTCTAGACAGGCTTGACAGTGAAGGGGTTATGCTAAAACCCAATGACATTATGGTCAGAACCTTTGATTGCTCAAAGAGGATGGTGCACGGAGAGGTGGATCTTCCAATCCAAGTAGGTTCGCAAGTCTTTGACTCTACCTTCTATGTGATAGACATTCTGTCGGCCTATTCTTGTTTACTTAGACACCCTTGGATTCATGGGGCGGATGCTATTACTTCTACGTTATACCAAAAGTTGAAATATCCCGTGAAAGGAAAGATTGTTACAGTTTGTGGTGAAGAAGAGTACATGGTGAGTCACTTGAACTCCTTCAAGTATGCTGAGATGGACGGCGAGTTCATCGAGACTCCCTGCCAGACTTTTGAAGCTATTCCTCAGATAACTACCATTCTTGAAGATTTTTCTGCTATTCCTAAGGTTACCAGGGTTCCACCCAGAATGGCTTCTTTGGAAAATGCTAGGGCCGTGGTAGAAGAAGGTGGTTGCACTACTTGGGGTCAGCTTCCGGACATTCCTTACAAGTCTGATAAATTTGGTTTGGGTTTAATTGTAAATGCTCAGAGGGCTGTCCGTTGTGCTCGTGCTGGAAGACCACCATTCTGCATCAACAACAATGGAGTCAACGCAGTAGAAGATGCTAATAATGACTATGACTTAGGCAGTTGGATTTTTCCTATAACCGGTAACGGGCTCAACAATTGGAAGACTGAAGACGTTATACCAGTCTCCTTTAGTCAAGAGTATATGTTATTTTACTCTTTCTTACTTTCAAGTTTTGGTTATGAAATTTTAAACAATAACTTTAAGCCTTGTGCCTTACCCGGGGCACAGCGGTCCATTTGTTAGGGTTGTCATTTTTCATTCGCATATTTTCATTTAATAAATCATTGGATGTTTGCATTCAAATTTTACGCTCTTTATCTTTCTTTTACTTTATTGCTTTCAAAATATCTATGTGTTCTTACATGCACCCATGCAACAAATTGCATATCCATATCCACCCTGGATCCCATTGATAACAATTTTTCTATTGCCACTTATGACTTCGAAAATCCGATCTACCAAGTCGAGGACAAAGGTGAGGAAGATTGTGAAGTACTTGGAGATCTTGCTAGGCTGCTAATGCAGGAAGGAAGAGGCATACAATCGCATGAAGAACCAGTTGAGGTTGTGAACTTGGGAACTGAAGAGAACAAGAAAGAAGTCAAGATAGGTGCAAACCTAGAAGACAGTGTCAAAAATAGATTAATCCAGATGTTGCGTGACTATGTTGAGATCTTTGCTTGGTTGTACAAAGACATGACAAGGCTTGATATTGATACTGTGGTTCACTGTCTACCGATGAATCAAGGTTGTTATCCAATAAAGCAAAAGGTTCATTGTATGCATCTCGAGATGTCGGAGAATATCAAGGCTGAGGTTATGAAGCAGTTCAATGCAGGTTTCTTAGCTATTACGTCCTATCCTCAGTGGGTTGCAAATGTAGTTCCGGTACCTAAGAAGGACGACAACGTGTGTATGTATGTAGACTACAGGGATCTGAACAGGGCAAGCCCCAAAGATCACTTCCCGCTTCCGCATATTGAAGTTTTAGTTGACAACACCGCTCAGCATAAAGTATTTTCCTTCATGGATGGTTTCTACGGTTATAATCAAATCAATATGGCACCTGAAAATATGGATAAGACTACCTTTGTCACACAATGGGGCAGTTTTTGTTACAAGTTTATGCCTTTTGGTTTGAAGAACACTGGTGCGACATATCAGCGTACCATGGTAGCTTTGTTGCATAACATGATCCATCACGAGATAGAAGTTTATGTTGATGACATGATAGATAGGTCTCAGGCTGAAGAAGAACATCACGACCACCTACACAAGCTGTTTTAGAGATTGAAGAAATACAAGTTGTGGTTAAATCTGAACAAATGCACCTTTGGGGTAAGATCCGGTAAACTCCTATTCTTTTTCATTAGTGTTAAAGGTATTGAAGTTGATCCTGTCAAGGTTAAACCCATTAAAGAAATGCCAGCTCCCAGTACTGAGAAGGAAGTCAGAGGTTTTTCTAGGACGATTGAACTACATTGTCAGATTTATTTCCCATATGACTTCTACTTGTGAGCCAATCTTCAAGTTACTGAAGAAAGATCAAGTAGTGACGTGGAATGATGATTGTCAGATAGCCTTCAACTAGATCAAGGAGTACCTCCAAGAACATCTGATTCGGATGCCGCCAGTTTAAGGAAGACCCCTGATCATATACCTAACAATGTTAGAGAACTCAATGGGGTGTGTAATGGGGAAACATGACGAGTTTGGTCGAAAAGAGCATGCAATATACTACCTTAGAAAAAAGTTTACCGACTGTGAAATAAGATACTCACTACTCAAGAAAAATTGTTGTGCTTTGGCATGGACTACTCGCCGACTAAGACAATACATGTTGACTTATACTACTTTGTTGATCTCTAAGATGGATCAAATAAAATACATATTCGAGAAACCAGATCTCTCCGGAAGAATAGCAAGATGGAAAATGGTCTTGACAGAATATGACATTCAGTATACTACTCATAAGGCAATCAAAGGAAGTGTACTGGCAGATCATTTGGTTAATCAAGTTATATATGACTATCAGTCTATGAATTTCGAGTTCCTTGATGAAAATATTATGCTAGTTACAGATTATGAAGAACCTGGGCCGTATGAAGGACCTAAGTTGGGATCCAGATGGACTCTGGTTTTTGATGGAGCTTCTAACGCGCTTGGTAATGGAATTGGTGTTGTAACCATCTCTCCCAAAGGTTGTCATACGCCCTTCACCGCCAGATTGTGTTTTGACTGTACCAACAACATGGCCAAATACGAAGCATGTATGATGGATATCAAAGCTGCCATTGATATGAGAATCAAATTCCTGAATGTATATGGGGACTCAGCCCTAGTGATCAGTCAGATTAAGGGAGAATGAGATACGAAGCACCGAAATCTCATTCCTTATCGAGATCATGTGTTGACATTAATTCTATACTTCGAGGAAATCACTTTTGAACATATTCCACGAGAAGAAAATAAACTGGCATACACATTAGCTACCATGTCATCATGTTCAAAGTCAGATGGGATAGTGAAGCTCATTGAATTACTATTGAGAGACTAGACGAACTGGAGCATTGTTACGAAGTTAACACTGATGGAGTAGAGGAAAAGCCTTGGTACCACGAAGTGAAAAGATACCTTGAGGATCAAGAGTACCCCAAGAGGGTGTCTATAAATCATAAGAAATTTTTATGAAGGTTCTCTGCCAAGTTCTTTCTGAGTAACAGAATTTTGTACAAGCGCAATCACGATTCAACTCTGCTTTGTTATATGGATAAAAAGGAAGTTGAGAAGATTATGGAAGATATGCACGAAGGGATATTTGGTACTCACTCCAGTGGGAACATGATGGCTAAGAAGATTCTGAGAGCAGGATATTATTAGTCGACTATGGAAACTGATTACCATCATCATTCCAGAACCTGTCACAAATGCCAGATTTATGCTGACAAAGTCCATGTGCCTTTGGTTCCTCTGAATGTCTTGACTGCTCCTTGGCCATTTGCAATGTGGGGAATTGATATGATTGGAGAGATTAAGCCAACTGCTTCCAATGGGCATCATTTCATCCTAGTCTCTATTGATTATTTCATGAAGTGGGTTGAAGAAGCTCCATTTGCCTTTGTTACTAAGAATGTTGTTGCCTGTTTCACTAAGCATAACCTTATCTGTCGGTAAGGCATCTATGAAAGGATCACCACAGATAATGGTACAAATCTTAACAATATTATGATCACGAAACTCTGCATGCAATTCAAGATTAAATACCACAACTCTTCTTCGTATCGATCAAAGAAGAATGGCGCATTGGAAGCCGCCAACAACAATATCAAGAAGATATTGTAGAAGATAACAGTGACATACAAATATTGGCATGAAATGTTACCATTTTATCTTCATGGTTATCTCACTTTAGTACATAAATAAATTAGGGCAACCCTGTTCTCTCTAGTCTACGGTATGGAGGTTGTCTTACCGGTTGAAGTCCAGATTACTTCCCTAAGGATTATGAAAGGTGCGGATTTAGATGAAGATGAATGGATTCAGACTCGATTGGACCAAATAAATTTGATTGACGAGAAAAGGCTTGCGGCTGTTTATCATGGCCAAATGTACCAGAAGCGCATGATCAAAGCCTTTAACAAGAAAGCCAGACATCAGGTATATCAAGTCGGTGATTTGGTAATAAAGTGTATTGTTCTACCACAAGGTGATCCCAGGGGCAAGTGGACTCCCACATATGAAGGGCCATTTGTGGTCAAGAAGATATTTTATGGTGGTGCTATGATACTTACTACCAGGGACGGTGAAGATTTCCCGCACCCTGTGAACGCGAACATAGTCAAAAAATGCCACGCATAAAAGAGACTTGTTAGGCTGACAGGCCTAGGAAAAATAAGGGCATCATATATATATATATATATATATATATATATATATATATATATATATATATATATATATATATATATATATATATATATATATATATATATATATATATATATATATATATATATATATATATATATATATATATATATATATATATATATATATATATATATATATATATATATATATATATATATATATATATATATATATATATATATTACACCCGACAAGTAGAAAACCTAAAAAGGCAGCTTATGCAAAAAAGGGTATCCCGGTGGATTGAAAATCCGAAAGGGAGGTCCAGGAAAAAGTTAGGGATTAAAGCGTACAAATATGTTTCGTTGGATCATCTACTTACAACAAGATTTGTTATCAACGTCAAGTTCAAATGGTATAGATCAATTCAGTCAACTTCTTCCGACAACGAGGGATGAGATGCTTGAAGACATAGGGGCAATAGTAGGGTTAAAACTCGATGGGATCGTTTCTTCATAGCCGTTTTTCTTTGTTTTTATTTGTACCTTTTCTTCATTCTTATGGCTATTTCCTCTTACTAGGGTTTCTGTATCTTTGTATAAAACTGCATGTTTATAGGAAAACTTTCAATACAAATATAATTCAAAACTCAAGTTTGTTTACTTTCTCTGCTTTGTTTGCCAAAATGTCCAATGACTAAATTGAATGAACATATGCATTTGAATATGATTACAATTAACAAATATATGCATAAAAATAGGAATAAGCATTTACTAAAGACCCTAGGAATTGGAATAAAGTTTCAGCTATTCTCAAAATCCCTGCAAAGCTATCTTTGTAAACTCATCCCCATCAAAGATTATTTCCTCAACGCAGTTTACAAGAACTTAATTCTCTATTGGAGTTTATTTCTCCAACACCGTAAAATCCCCGGTAAAATTCTCTTATCCAGCAGGGTTTATTTCCCCAACATAGTTTATTTCTCCGATTATCACACTTCCCCGCCAGGATTCTCTTCCCAGGCCAGATGTCATTCAACTTTGTCCTCCCCAGAAGAGTTGACACCCATATCTGAAACTTGGTCAGATAGCACATCATAGGATTATCCATCTCTTTTATCCCCAGTCAGGGTACATAAGAATCCAATCCTTTAAAAGAACGATGAACGACCAATTTTCCTGGAATTCTTCTATCCCCAATCAGAAGTCGAACATCCCCAGTGGAGTGTCCTCAAACAGAAAGAGGGAATCCCCAGCGAAGACGTTCTAAATAAGATTCATATTCTTCAACCCCAGCAACAGTCAAGGATTTATTTTCCCCAGCCAAAGATGTTATATGAAGCTATCGCAGTCGTCAGCAACATATTGCACCCATACGTCATTTACAAAATACCATAGTATACGCATGCGAAACACATTCTCATTTATTTTGAGAGCATCATTACGCAATGCATTACATACATCATGGAATTGCATAAAACTAACTTTGTTTCTTTCAGGTTAGTTCGCAGACAAATAATATTGTCAAAAATTTATCATCCTTCAGATATAATCAATTAACGATTCATTATGATGATCTTCTGGATACAGTCAGGCGTAAACTCATTCTGATACATACTCTAGATACAATTCAGATACAATCAAGCCATATATCCATTATGATACTCATTCCAGTACATATTCTAGATACAATTCAAATACGATCAAGACATAGATACATTCTAATGTTCATTCTGATATATCTTTAGATACAGTCAAGCGTAGACTCATTCTAATACAAACCTCAGATATAGTCGGGAAAAGACTCATTCTGATCCTCTCATAGATACATCCAAGCATAGGTTCATTCTAACACAGATCTTAGATACAGTCGGGTGAAGACTCATTATGATCCACTTATAGATACTGTTGTACCCTAAAATTTTCCCTCTCATATTATCAAGATTTCCCCTCATAAGACTTCTTGGATTCAAGACCAGATTAGGGTTTGCTCAGCTCAAGACATCTCCTTGCACTGATAACCTGAAATTAGGGTTTGAGTTTGCACAAGGATTTCTGGATCATCAATTCTTCATGTTACTTTCATACACCATCTTGGACCCCTAAGATTTCTCATACCAAGTTTCAAGCCTTGAATCACATTTTTGCCCAGTCAATTGGACAATTGACCTAAAAATCAGCTGTATTGGGGAAAAAGTCAACCATGGCCAATTTACAGTCAAACTTCATAATTTTTTATCCACAACAACATTTTAGACTCATATGAACCATTTGATCACGTTTGGATCACAACTCCTCAAGAAATTTGATTGAATCATCAAAAGGGCAAAACGGTCAAAATAAGGGTTTTGATTGAGAAAAGGCAATTTCTGATTTTTAACCTAGCCAATAGCCAATTGGGTTCAAGCATGATCTCGAGTACTCAATGGAATCATCTTGACCTAATCACATAGTTCAAAATATCTCAAATGCATAGGATTGACAGATGAATTTTACAGTCAACAGATCAAAAGTCAACTGTATAGTGAAAAAATTCAAACTTTGACTTTTTGGTCAAAATCAAGTGCCAAGGGTCATAATTCATCAAGATATGTCAAAATGTGAAACTTGTTGATCAAGAAACCTAAAATTGCAAATTAGGGTTATAATTTGAAATTTTTCATAACTTAGAATTTTTCTAAGTATGGAAAGTTTCTTATTTTTTCCCAACTTTTCCCAACTTTTTCACCATGATGCAATTGGATTCAAAGAAAACTTCCAACATGAAAGTTGTAGTCTTACATGAAATCTAAAACTTTGATTCACAAAGTTTTCCAAAAAGATGTGTGGATATAAAGTTATGATTTTGTGAATAAGGGTCCATGAACTAAAACACTTAGTGAAAATTTGCCGTAACTTAGGCAGGTTTTTGACCTAACTTCATGGACATTTTTCACCTAGTTCCAAGAGGTATCTAAAAATTCATTTCAAAGATGGATTGTAGAGCATGTTTCAAGCTTTCCAAAATGTCAAAGAACTCTCCAAGATCATTTGTGGTTAGGGAGAATCGAAGAAGAGAAAATGGAAATTTGTCACTTTTGTTCAAGCCATGTTTACAATGCTTCAAGTTGCAAATCAGTTCCTAGCATGCTTGTACCTTGAATTAAAGGTCCTAATCCCTTCTACACTCCATAATTGAATGCTAACTCAATGGATAATGGCTTTATTTTGATCTTTGGAGCATTGTACAAAAGATTAATCCATAAATGGCATAAAGTTCACAATACCATTTTGATAAAGCAAGCCTTTTCCACTTTATCAGCCTTGAGCCTTGGACTTGTTCCTTGGATGCAGGCATTTTCCATAGATAACAAGCAACTTGTACCAACTCTATGCAGCTAGCAAGCAAGCTTGTACGGGCCTTTGGCATAAGTCATGTCAACTTTCGTCAAAAGCAAGAAAATTGGCAAAAGTCAAGATAACTTGTCCATCTGATAAAGAGAAGACTTGGCTTCATTGTAAAGAACCTCACAAACTTGTTTCAAGCCTAAGACACGAATTCATAGCATCTCAAACACTCCCAAACACATAAAACACATTTTTCTTCCCAAATAGGGCAGCCTCTGCAAAATCAAAGCCATTTCAATATTGGCTCGTGCGTTTCTTGATTCAACACTTGAAACACCTTACATACATCCTACCTAAACTATCCAAGCCATTGCATTGCAACTGTGTGCCCTGTTTTAGCCATCACCATTTTCATTTTTGAAGGTTGCAGGTTGACTTCTACAAGGAGTTTCAAGCATCCTTAAGGCAAGCTGAGCATTGGAATAGCTTGAGGGAACTTCAAGGAAGCTCACACAATCTTCCGGCTTCACTCAAAGTCCCCACATTGCCATATCCAAACTCAGTTGAACAAGGTAATTTTCAAATATTTATCTCTCTATTTAGGAATCCTTAAGCTTTGATTTGTGAAGCAAAAATGTAGTCCTTAACTTGCTGAAGTTGTACATATGCATAATTGTCATTTATATTAACTGAGTAGTGAGAAATTGAAGCTTGAAGTTCATGAAAAAACTAGGTCAGAAATTAGGGCTACAAAAATTCTCCATGATCTTTGAGAGTTAGATTATGTTTTTTATATCACTAGAATCGTGAGATCATAAGCTACATTTTTTGTGTTATGAGTTTTTGATTTTATGCAAGCTAGAGCAAGATACAATTTTGTACACAGAACGTGCGCGAAGAAGCCAAGGAAAGGGATGAAGATGAAGTTCCTGGGCTTGGCGCCTTAGGCCTGTTGTTTTTCACACCCCCCATATTTCTATTTGCACCCCCCTTTGCATATTTTTTTATATTTTTCATATTTTTTCATTTCTTTTATGTTTATTGACTTTAATATTTTTTTTTGAACATTAAAAAATCCCAAAACTATTTTCTTAATTTTTTTCATTTTTATTTTATCTTATTTTTTGCATAAAATATTGATTATTCAAATAAATAGAACTTTATTTTCTTAAAAAAATAATAATTATATTTTAAAATATCATACATTTTTATTTTTTTATTATTCATACACATAAAATATTATTTCCACAAATATTTTTTTTCTTCTAATATTTGTTAATAATATTGTTATTATTTTTATTGAACAAAAAATGAATAAAATAAATAATAGAAAATATAATTTTCTTTTAAACAAAAAAATTAGGGTTTCCCCTTTCAAAAATAACAATATAATTTTTTCTTATTTTTTAGGACTTAAATAATTTATTTTTCTCATACATGAAATAAATACAAAAACATTTTTGCATCCATACTTTTTATTGCATATTTAAATAATTGTGTATTTTATTTATTTATTGTACAAATTCAATTGGGTTGTAATAGTTTTTTAGGGTTTTGTTTTGAGCAATATCACCTATTCAAAACTTGTATCCCCCTTCCCATAATATTGTTGTAATAGCTTAGCTTTACTTTTACGTAATTTATCACATTTATACTATGCTAGTAAATTAGGGTTTTGCATGGTAAGACAAAAATCAAACAAATAGAATAACCTAATTCAAGATAATCAAAAAGCATGTAAAATGGCACACATTGCACACAAGCACTCCTTAGGGTTTCACCCACTTTGTTACCTTAAAAATGGCCATGGTATGCATGCAAGGTATCTTGGCAAAACAAAACAAAACAAAAGATCATAGTCCCTCGATGATGCTATCAAAAGGTTTCCTAAAAACAAATGATCTTGGTCCCTCAAACAAGCTAAGATACTTGGCAACATTGCTATCATGGTCATACGATGACCCACGTCCGTCCCGTTTAACATCCAAAGATAGGGTTGTCTACCAAAACAATGGTAGGTCAACAACATCAAAGGAATGAAAAATGCATAAGAAAGACTTTTGAGTAGGTAGATAGTTCTAAGTTACTTGCTCTCTTCAAAATAATCCTTGCTATTTTCAAAAACAATCACACACACACTTCAAAACATTTCCAAACAATTTTCAAAAAATTTCAAAACATTGAAACATTTTTCAAAAGACAAACATCTTCGTATACATTCTTACGAATGAGAATCACTACAAAGATTGCCTAAACGAATGGCCTCTTTTCAAAATACTTTCAAAATCACACCAAACACAAAGCACCATTTCAAACAATTTCAAAAGCAAAGCAAGTGATATAAACAAGTAACTAAGAGCACATGGAAAACCATGGATGAAAAGGGTGCTAGCACCTTCCCTTTTCATAATCTACCCCCTGAACTCAAGAAAACATCTCAAAGGTGTTTCCTGTGCTTTTTTACCTTTCCTTTTGGATAAAATAAAAGTCGGTGGCGACTCTTGCTAAACCGAAACATTTGCGACGAAACGCAAAACCTCAAGTCAGTTCTTCCACCGTATCACAGAACTGGCGACTCTGCTGGGGAAGTAATTAAAAGTGGGGTTACCTTAGGGTTTAGATCACCTTTATTTGCTTGCCATTGTTTTCTTTGTTTGCTTTACACTTTGGTTCTATTGTTTGGGTTTGAATCCTCTACCCGGATTTGGGAAACATTCATAGGTAAATAGAAATACTTTGTGGAAACTGTGCGGGGTATACCGACATGGTCTAAGTAATAGCTATGTTAGTGTGACATATTTGTGGGTACCTATAGCCTTTGAGTCAATAAAATAAAATACGGGGCCGCTGAGTGATGTCATGAAGCACTAACGAACTTCTAGAACCTTTACTTGACCAACTTGGCCTTTTAGGATGTAGTGAGATGACCGGCTTTGGTGCAGTCCGAAGTTGGTAGATACTCGATACTACACTCATTGAGGGTTGGTTCCTTGGAATATTTTGGTCGCCAGTAAAGAGGCTGAATTGAAACAATGAACAAGGAAACAATCAAGTGATATTGAGCTCCTTAGAACCCGGTTACTATTTCTAGGACAGGTTGAGCCAACTAAACTTTAAGAGGGTACTTACCTATGAAACCCCATGCAAGCCTAAACTAGGAACTTGTGTGATTTTCTTGTACATATATACTTGTGCATAACATCATGAACATCTTGAGCATCATATGCATCCACTAACCATTTCAAGGATTTTGGAAATTCATCTTTGTTCCTGTTTTGCAGTTATGGAATCACTTCGCAGGAAAACTATCCAGGTCAACCTTGTAAGAATTCCTCCACAACTCAAGGAGCTAGCTTCAAGGATTCTTGAATATTCTCCGTTCACCGAGAGGCATGGTCGTCTTCTCAACTTAGTCACTTCCAACACAGAGGAAGACATGATGAAAGTTCTTTTCCAGTTCTTTGACCCTTTGCATCACTGCTTCACATTTCCTGACTACCAGCTTGTGCCCATTTTGGAGGAATTTTATCAACTCTTGAGGATTCCTATTCTCAATCAACTACCTTTCAACGGTACGGAAAGAGATCCAAAGCCAGAAGAGATTTCTCAATCCCTACACTTGCACTCATCTGATGTCACAACCCATTGGGAAACTAGAAGTGGTGTCAAAGGCTTCTTGGAAAAGTTCTTGTTTGAGAAGGCCCAAAGCTGCTGGAACTCCTTGGACTTACAAGCTTTTGAGGAGATTGTAGCTCTTCTCATCTATGGTATGGTCTTGTTCCCTAATCCTGACCAACTCATAGATGTGAGTGCTGTCAAAATCTTCATGGCTCGCAATTCGGTGCCTACATTGCTTGGAGATATATTATACTCTTTTCACACTCGAACAATGAGGAAAAGAGGTGTTCTCATGTGTTGCACTCCTCTACTGGAAAGATGGTTTATTTCTCATCTTCCCCAATCAGTCTTGAATAATGAGCAAGGTTTGAGGTGGTCACAACGATTGATGAATCTTACACATTCAGATATTCATTGGTGTTCTCGATCCAAAGAGAATGTTATTATCGTCGACCGTTGCAGGGAATTCCCTAATGTACCTCTACTTGGAATTAGGGGAGGTATCACCTACAACCCCTGCTTGGCTCTGAGATAGTTTGGTTATGCCCGAAGGGATGGCCCACATGACATGCTGATTCCATACTTGGTTTTTGACTTCGACAACGACGATCAAGGACTTCAACAAAGGTTTATCCGAGCTTGGAGGATGCCTAACAAAGTAGACAGTAAGACCTTGGGACACAAGAATTCCATCCCTCTTGAGCCTTACCTCTAGTGGGTACGAACCCGCGCCTAAAGTCTTATGATGCCTTACCCCTCCATTCTCCCAGTAATTATAGAGCCTGTTAAGGTAGGAGATGTTCCATACACCCTCCTACATCCTGACATGCCAACATCACTTGAAGATCTGCAAAGGAGTTGGATACAGCTCAAGAGAGAACACGATACTTTTGAAGCCCAATTCTACGCAAGCGAGAAGAAGTTTTGGAACTTACTCGGTTACTTCACGAAGAGCAGACTCTCAACGCCTACATTGCACCAAAGAGGATGCGCAACGTCTTTTTACCTTAGAATTTCGTATTATTTTGCCCAAGGGGCATTGATGTACTAACAATCCTATCTTATTAATATGACATGTGTTTCTTTTTGTTTAAAACAAATTTGAATTTCTGAATCCTTGAAAGCATTACATGAATACATATCATTCATCATATGCATAAACAGGTCTTCACACCAAGTTTCCTCACCTCTCTGCTGTTTATTTCAGCAAGATGGATATTGAACAAACGGTCAAAGATTTGCAAACTCAGAATTCACAATTTCAACAGCTACTCCTGAACTTGGCTAAGGGGCAGGAGGAGCTCAAGACTCTACTAGAAAAGGAAAAAGAGAAAAAGAAGAATAATCGAGCCGGTGTGGCTATCTTGGGCAGAAGGTTTAAAGGTCAAGCTAGACGGACTTTGGAATTTCCATCAACCTCTAAGGAAGGAGAGAGAAAAGGTAAAGAGACTGCAGTACCATCTGAATCTGAAGCTGAAGAAGAGGAAGATGAGGACTACTCTGAACAACAGTACCCTCCAGTAGATGACAAATACAAAAACTTGGAAGAGCGTCTAGCTGCTATGGAGATACAGAGAGTACCGAGGCTGGATTTTGAGGAGCTAGGATTGGTGTCTGGAATTGTAATCCCTCCTAAGTTTAAAGTGCCTCTATTTTCTAAGTATGATGGGTTGTCGTGTCCCAAGATGCACCTACGGTATTATGTCAGGAAAATTTAGCCACATTCTGCTGACAAAGATTTGTGGGTCCACTTTTTCCAGGACAGTTTATCGGGGACGCAGCTAGATTGGTTCTACCAGTTGGAGAGGTCTGATGTGCATAATTGGGAAGATTTGGCAGCCGCCTTCTATAAACAGTATCAATACAACGCCTACTTGGCACCAACCCGTACTCAACTCTAGCGTATGGCCATGGTGTCCAATGAGGGCTTCAAAGACTATGCCCAAAAGTGGAGGGATTTAGCCGAAAGGGTGCAACCACCTTTATCTGAAAGAGAGCTAGTGGACATGTTCTTGGGGATTTTGTCAGGTCCTTTCTTTAATCACCTGATTGGAAGCTCCTCTGCAGGTTTCACTGAGTTGATCTTAACTGGCGAGAGGATTGAAGCCTGTATTAGAAGTGGGAAAATTCAGAAAGACGCATCTACCTCTACTGCTGCAAAAAAGCCCTTCACGGGAAAGAAGGAAGTGTCTGCCGTCTATGCTCAGAGGAATCAGGGAAGAACCGAGGGACGGCCAACTATGGGGGTCGTTATGATTCAAAAGTCTGCATCAGACCAGCCGAGAAATAATCAACCGAGAAATGATCAGCCAAGGAATAACCAGTAAAGGGTGGAAAGTCCTGTAAGGAAATTCACCAAGATAAACATGACTCCCGCTCAAGTCTTACCACATCTCCTGAAGTTGAATTTGGCCATGCTAAAAGTGGCCCCTAAAAATCCTAATACTTCATCTCCACACTACCATCCGAATGCCAGGTGTGCTTGCCATTCAGAAAGTCCAAGGCACGACACTAACAACTGTTGGGCCATGAAGAACAAGATTCAAGATCTGATTGACACAAAGGAAGTTGAATTTGAAGCTCCTAAAAAGCCTAATGTTATCTCTGCTCCAATGCCTATGCATGGACACAATGCCAGTGCTATAGAAGTAGATCTGTTTGTTTCTACTGTAGATGAACTGTTAACTCCTCTCCTAACCATCAAGTTGAATTTGTTGGAAGCTAGGGTGTTCCCAGGCTGTGACCAAGATTGCCATACTTGCATGTCCTTATCATTTGACTGTCCGCTGTTGAAAAAAGGTATCCAACAATTAATCGATAACCAGGAAATTTTGTTTGAGAAAGCTCCTATTTCACCCATTCCAGAAGTTTCAATAATAACCATATACGCTAATCCTTCCAGGGTTTCTAAAAAACCCGTTTGGATTACATCCGCTCATATGACTACTCCGTTGAAAATAACAATGCCCGGGCCAGCCCCATACAAATCAGATAAAATGATACCATGGAACTATGGTGGAGAAATCTACTACCATGGTGTCAAATAGATTGAACAGACTGCCGAAGATGAGAGCTCTGAAGAAGACAATTCCGACATCAGTAACATTGCTGGAACAAGCAACATTACTTGCAGTGGAAGAATTTTCTCTCCAGAGATTGTGCCACCAAAGGCAGTCTCTGGACCCGTTCTGAAGATTACAGTTGTACCAGTAATTACACCTGCAAGTGTACCCTCCAACAATGACAATGCAAT
Organism: Vicia faba; assembly: GCA_948472305.1. Lineage (NCBI taxonomy): Eukaryota > Viridiplantae > Streptophyta > Magnoliopsida > Fabales > Fabaceae > Vicia > Vicia faba. Next base: position 1,515,575,943 of record OX451741.1, on the reverse strand, counting down.
TCCTATCCCTACTTCCGCTGCTGAGAATAAAGGAAAGAATTTTCAAGAGGAGTATGTCTTGACGAAGGCTCAGTCACTTGTTATTCCTGAGACATCCAAGGGGGAGATGGAAGAAATCCTGAGGATCATCAAGAAAAGTGATTATGATGTGGTAGAACAACTGGGGCAGACCCCCTCCAAAATATCTATGTTAGCCCTGCTGTTGTGCTCTGAGGCACATGCTAAGGCTTTGGTCAGGTTTTTGAAGACAGCGCACGTGCCGCAAGAGACTTCGATTGATCCATTCCAAGAGTGTGTAGCCAGTCTGACGGCTGACAATGACTTGGGTTTCTCCGATGCCGACTTGACCTCCAAGGGGAGAAAATACAATGATGCACTACATGTCTCAGTGGAGTGTAGGGGGACCACCCTAGCTCATGTTTTGGTTGATACCGGATCTTCTTTGAACGTCTTGCCAAAGAAAGCCTTGGGTAGGTTGGATTGTGAAGGCCTAACCCTGAAACCCAGCAACATCATTGTGAGAGCATTTGACGGCTCTAAAAGGATGGTCTATGGGGAGGTGGACATCCCGATCAAAGTGGGTACCCAGACGTTCAATTCAACATTCTACGTGATGGATATCCGTCCTTCTTACTCTTGCCTATTGGGATGTCCCTGGATTCACAACACCGGTGCTGTCACCTCGACATTGCATCAGATGCTAAAGTATCTTGTCCAAGGGAAAATGATAACTGTCCATGGTGAAGAGGAATATATGATTAGTCATCTAAATTCTTTTCGATATGTAGAATTGGATGGCAAATTCATTGAGACCCCTTTCCAACATTTTGAAGAAGTTTCTCAGGAAATAGAAGCGACCAAAGAAGTATCATCAACTCCTGTGATAACAAGACCTGTGCCTCGGATGTCTTCTCTAAAAGATGCAAGGGAAGTGGTGGAAGAAGGTGGATCCACTATTTGGGGGCAGCTTCCCGACTTTCCTTTCAAATCAGACAAGTTCGGCTTGGGATTTACCTCGACTGCTCCGAAAGTTGTTCGTTGCGCCCGTGCCGGAGGGCCACCTGTGAAGATCAGCCACCAAGGGGTTAATGCACTAGAGGACAGTGATGAAGATGGTATCCTGGAAGACTGGATTTTTCCTACTGTTGGAGGAGGACTGTGCAACTGGGAAGCAAAAGACTTTGTTCCGATTACTTTCATACCATAGTAATTTATCTTTTCCATTTCTGCTGGATTTGTAATAATTCACAAACAATTCATACTTTTTCAACCTTGTGTCTTACCCGAGGCACATAGGTCCATTTGTAAGGGTTCTTATTTCATTTTCATATGTCATTTTAATGAATCATGAACACTTTTCATATTTAAAACTTTTTGTGCTCATTGTCTTTCTTTTACATTTTGTTGTTTTAAAGATGGCTATATCCCTTACACACACCCACACTGACAAATGCAGGTACCCTTCCACTCCGGAACCCATGGGTAATGATACTGCTATAGCCTTCAGTGACTCTGAAGATCTGATCAACCAAGCCGAATACGAAGGTGAGGAAGATTGTGAGGTGCTAGGGGAATTGGCCAGATTATTACAACAAGAAGAAAGAGAAATTATGCCTCATGAGGAGCTGTTAGAGACAATCAACTTGGGTACTGAGGAAGACAGAAAGGAAATCAGAGTGGGTGACAACTTAGAGCCGAGTGTCAAAGAGCGCCTAATTCAGCTGTTACATGAATACGTTGAGATCTTCGCCTAGTCATACAAAGACATGTCGGGAGTCGATACAGATATTGTGGTTCACCGTCTACCCACAAGAGAAGATTGTCCACCAGTCAAGCAAAAAGTCCGCCGCATGAGGCCCGACATGTCAGGAAAGATCAAAGCAGAAGTCATGAAGCAGTTCAATGCGGATTTCTAGTTGTTACTTCCTATCCACAATGGGTTACTAACATTGTTCCCGTGCCTAAAAAGGACGGAAAAGTGAGAATGTGCGTGGATTATAGAGACTTAAACAGGGCTAGCCCTAAAGATGATTTTCCACTGCCGCACATTAACATCTTGGTTGACAATACAACTCAGCACAAGGTATTTTCTTTCATGGACGGATTTTCAGGTTACAACCAGATCAAAATGGCACCTGAGGACATGGAGAAAACTACTTTTGTTACATAGTGGGGTACGTTCTGCTACAAAGTGATGCCATTCGGACTGAAGAATGTTGGGGCAACCTATCAACGCGCCATGGTAGCTTTGTTTTATGATATGATACATCATGAGATAGAGGTCTATGTAGATGACATGATAGCCCGTTCACAAACCAAAGAAGAACACCTCAATCATTTGCAAAAACTGTTTGTCAGGTTAAAGGAGTACAAGCTAAGACTGAACCCGAACAAGTGCACCTTTGGAGTCTGGTCCGATAATCTCTTGGGTTTCATTGTCAGCAACAAAGGCATCGAGGTTGATCCTGCCAAAGTCAAAGTTATACAAGAAATGCCTGCTCCTCGCACTGAGAAGGAGGTCAAAGGTTTCTTGGGACGCCTAAACAACATTGCTAGGTTCATTTCTCACCTAACATCTACTTGTGAACCAATCTTCAAGCTGTTGAAGAAAGATCAGGTAGTTAGATGGAATGATGACTGTCAAGTTGCTTTCGACAAAATCAAGGAGTATTTGCTAGAGCCTCCTATCTTGATGCCACCATTCGAAGGAAGACCGCTAATCATGTATCTGACCGTCCTAGAGAATTCAATGGGATGCGTACTGGGGCAACATGACGAGTCTGGCCGAAAAGAGCATGCCATTTATTACCTTAGAAAAAAGTTTACCGACTGTGAAACCAGATATTCACTGCTCGAGAAAACTTGCTGCATTTTGGTATGGGCTGCTCGCCGGCTAAGGCAGTATATGTTTACTCATACCACTTTGTTGATATCTAAGATGGATCGGATAAAGTATATCTTCGAGTAGCCTGCTTTGTCTGGAAGGATAGCCAGATGGAAGATGATTCTTACAAAATACGATATACAGTACACGACCCAAAAAGCTATAAAGGGGAGTGTGCTAGCTGACCATCTGGCTCATCAAGCTGTCGAAGATTACCAATCTATGAAGTTCGACTTCCCTGACGAAGACATCATGACATTGGACAATATTAAAGATTTCAAACCATATGACGGACCTGAACAAGGATCCCGATGGACCCTGTACTTTTATGGGGCATCCAATGCGCTTGGTAATGGTATCCGTGCTGTTCTTATATCTCCAGAAGGTTGCCATACTTCTTTCACAGCCAGACTTTGTTTCAACTGTACGAACAACATGGCAGAGTATGAAGCTTACATCTTTGGACTCAAGGCTGCCATAGACTTGGGAATCAAATATTTAATTGTGTTTGGGGACTCACCTTTGGTCATCAGTCAAATCAAAGGAGAGTGGGACACTAAGCATCCAAACCTCATCCCTTACAAAGAACATTTTCTGACATTGCTACCACATTTCGAGCAGATTACCTTCGAGCACTTTCCGCGAGAAGAAAATTAGCTAGCAGATACTCTAGCTACAATGTCATCAATGTTTAAACTTAACTGGGATAATGAGGCTCCCCATATCACCATTGAACGGATGGAAGAACCTTCACATTGTCACGAGATTAATACCGAAGAAGTAGTGGACCAGCCTTGGTTCCATGAAGTCAAAAGGTATCTCGAGGCTCAAGAATACCCTGAAGAAGCTATAGTCAATGACAAAAAGTTCTTAAGGAGATTCTCAGCTAAGTTCTTCCTAAGTAATGGTATCCTGTACAAACGCAATCATGATTCTATTCTGCTCCGTTGTGTGGACAAGCTTGAAGCTGAAAGGATTATGGCTGAATTGCATGAGGGTACATTTGACACTCACTCTAGCGGGCATACGATGGCTAAGAAGATTCTAAGGGCGGGCTATTACTGGTCTACCATGGAAGCTGACTGCTATCAACACTCCCGTACATATCATAAATGTCAAATCTATGCAGACAAGGTACACGTGCCCCCGGTTCCTCTAAATGTCTTAACAGCTCCTTGGCAATTCGCTATGTGGGGAATCGACATGATTGGAGAGATCAAGCCTATAGCCTCCAATGGACACATCTTTATTCTAGTGGCCATTGATTATTTCACAAAGTGGGTCAAAGCAACCTATTTCGCATCTGTGACTAAGAATGTGGTTGCCCGCTTCATCAAGCAGAATCTCATTTGCCGGTACGGTATCCCCGAAAGGATCATTACTGACAACGGTACAAACCTTAACAATACTATGATTACCGCCTTGTGCGAGCAGTTTAAGATTCAACATCACAATTCATCTCCCTATCGACCAAAGATGAACGGTGTTGTCGAAGCTGTGAACAAAAATATCAAAAAGATCATACAGAAAATGACAGTCACCTACAAGGACTGGAATGAGATTCTACCATTTTCTCTCCATGGGTACCGTACCACGGCTCGTACATCAACTGGGGCAACACCCTATTCTTTAGTTTATGGCATGGAGGTTGTTTTACCTATTGAGGTTCAGATCCCCTCTTTGAGAATCATGAAGGATGCAGGTTTGAGTGAAGACGATTGGATCCAAACCCGACTTGGTCAGTTAAATTTAATTGATGAGAAGAGACCTACTGTTGTTTGCCATGGTCAGACATATCAAAAACGGATGATCAAGGCTTTCAATAAGAAAGTCAGACGCCAGACATATCAAGTTGGAGATCTTGTGATCAAGCGCATCATTTTGCCACAAAGTGATCCCAGGGGCAAATGGACTCCTACCTATGAAGGACCATTTGTAATCAAAAATATCTTTTCTGGTGGGGCAATGATCTTAACCACCTTGGACGGCGACGACCTTCCACACCCTGCGAACACAGACATAGTCAAAAGATACTACGCATAAATAATCCGCTAGTTTGACACACCTAGAAAAAACAAGGGCATCCCGGTGAATCGAAAACCCGAAAGGGAGATTCTGGCAAAAATTTGGGATAAAAATAAAAAAATTTGTACACCCGGCAAGTTGAAAACCCGAAAGGGCGACTTGGGCAAAAAAGAGTTTCCCGGTGGATCGAAAACCCGAAAGGGAGGTCCAGGCAAAAGTTAGGGAATTAAAGTGTATGACTATGTCTCGTCGGATCACCTTAAGGATAATCTCTTCACTGACAAACCTGGAGCTTCTGATCAATCCAATCATCTTCGGACGAAGTAACAAATGGACAAGATATTCAGAGTTACGAAGGCTATAGCAGAATGGGAACCCCATGGGATTTTTTACACATAGATATCTTTCTTTGTATAAATTTTTCTCATTTTTTATGACACCATCTTCTTACTAGGATGTTTGTCTCCTTTGTACAAAATACTGATTCAAAGTAAATACAAAGATATCTCTTTAAAGTGCAGAAAACTATTTGTCTTTTTCTTTTTTACACTCGTGTTTTATTTGCAAAAACGTCTAATGATTCATTAATGAACATATGCATTTGAACATAATTATTGTTTACAAATAAACAAGAATGAAAAAGAATAATTACTGACGGGTCGAAAGGTTGGGAAAACGTCTTTAGGTTATTCCATGAGCAATCTTTACAGTACCTCATTCAGATCCCCGGCGGAGCTAAAATTTCAAACCCTTAATTCCCATCAGAGTTAAAACTTCAGACTCCCAATCCCCAGCGGAGCAAAAACTTTGAATTACAGATCCCCAGTGGAGATGAAACCTTCTTCTCCAGTCGAGCCAAAATTTCCAACTATCAACCCCCAGCGGAAACCATCCAGTTTCTCCAAATTCCCCAACAAGTTGTCTTAAAGTCTGAAAATTAACCAGATAACAGCTAACTTTTGTCTTTTCCCAACCTAGGATAATTCCCCAATAGAGTGACAGACAAACCAAACTCCTGAACCTCCTACCCAGCAGGATAGATTTCTTCCCCACAGAGTTTTTATTTTTCGACAGAATGAAGATTCTCATTCTTGATTCCCCAGTGAAGTCGCCAAATTTTTCATTGCTCCCCAACAGATTGAAGATTCTCATTCTTAATTCCCCGCAAAAGTCATCAGGGTTTTCTCTATTTCCCAGCAGAACAAGGATTCCCTTTGTGTAATCCCCAGTAGGTGTCATTAAAATTCTCTGGATTCTCCAAGCAGATTCCTCAGGCAGTACATGGCATTACTCTCACAACAGAATCTTTGTCAAATACTCAAACTTCAAGACATGAAGGATCCCTGTATCCCTAGAGAAGTCAAGGATTCTTCAATCCCCACCAGTCGCCAAGGATTTCTCATCCTCAGCAATCAAGGATTTATTTTCCCCGGCAGCAGTCAAGGAGTTATTATCCCCAACCGCCAAAGATTTCTTATCCTCAACAATCAAGGATTTATTTTCCTCAGCAAAACAGCTAATCAGCTTACATGCGCATACATTACATTCATAATCATAAACATTGATAAAGAACCTTTGTTGCATCATACATTTCATGCAACATAACTTGGTGTTTCAGCTAACATTTTACCCTTTTCAAGATAAGATTAACAGTTACTTTTGACAATGTTCAAAGAGTTTAAATACAATACAGATACGCTCCAGACAAGGATGCCATTCTGATACTCATTCAGAGTTCAACTATCAAGATACAGTATAGATACACTCCAAACACGGAAGTCATTCTGTTACTCATTCAAGATTCAAGTCCAGATACACTCCAGACACGGAAGTCATTCTGCTACTTATTCATATCCCAGTCCAGATACGCTCCAGACACGGTTGCCGTTCTGTCACTTATTCTGATTTTCCCCATCTTAGATACGCTCCAGACACGGATGCCATTCTGTCGCTTATTCAGATTTCAGATTCAGATACAATACAGATGCACTCCAGACACGAAAATCATTCTGTTATTCATTCAGATTCAAGTACATATACAGCTCGGATATGCTCCAGACACGGCTGCTATTCCTTTGCTCATTCAAATTCAATCTCCAGATACAATTCTGATACGTTCCAGACACGGATACCATTCTGATACTTATTCTTCTGATTTACAACTTACAACTCAACAAACATTCTTGGATGGCATCTACAAGCCCATCTCCGACAAGATTTTGTCATCTCTCCAAATGGCATCTTTAAGCCCATTCCCTCAACTACACTTTGACAGGTGCAAATTTACAGGCACTCTAGTGTCCAATCATCTTTTACCTTCGAGTCACGAACGACAAAACTCGCCAATCTAACTCTTCAGGTTCAAGAAGAGTGAACAGGGGCAACTGTTGTACCCCAAAATTTTCCCTCTCATATTATCAAGATTTCCATTCACAAGACTTCTTGGATTCAAGACCGGATTAGGGTTTGCCCAGCTCAAGACATCTCCTTGCACTGATAACCTGAAATTAGGGTTTGAGTTTGCACAAGTATTTTTGGATCATCAATGCTTCATGTGACTTTCATACACCATCTTGGACCCCTAAGATTGCTCATACCAAGTTTCAAGCCTTGAATCACATTTTTGCCCAATCAATTGGATAGTTGACCTAAAAATCAGCTGTATTGGGGAAAAAGTCAACCATGGCCAATTTACAGTCAAACTTCATAATTTTTTATCCACAACAATATTTTAGACTCATATGAACCATTTGATCAAGTTTGGATCACAACTCCTCAAGAAATTTGATAAAATCATCAAAAGGGCAAAATGGTCAAAATTAGGGTTTTGACTGAGAAAAGGAAATTTCTGATTTTTAACCTAGCCAATAGCCAATTGGGTTCAAGCATGATCTCAAGGACTCAATGGAATCATCTTGACCTAATCACATAGTTCAAAAGATCTCAAATGCATAGGATTGACAGATGAATTTTGCAGTCAACTAATCAAAAGTCAATTGTACACTGAAAAGTCAAACTTTGACTTTTTGGTCAAAATCAAGTGCCAAGGGTCATAATTCATCAAGATGTGTCAAAATGTGAAACTTGTTGATCAAGAAACCTAAAATTGCAAATTAGGGTTATAATTTGAAATTTTTCATAACTTAGAATTTTTCTAAGTATGGAAAGTTTCTTATTTTTTCCCAACTTTTCCCAACTTTTTCACCATGATGCAATTGGATTCAAAGAAAACTTCCAACATGAAAGTTGTAGTCCTCCATGAAATCTACAAGTTTTATTCACAAAGTTTTCCCAAGAAATTCTTAGATCTCAAGTTATGATTTTGTGAATAGGTGTCCAGGAACTAAAAGACTTAGTTAAAATTTGCCCTAATTTAGGCAGGTTTTTTATCTAACTTCAAGGACATTTTTCACCTAGTTCCAAGAGGTATCTCAGAATGCATTTCAAAGATGGATTGTATAGCATGTTGCAAGCTTTCCAAAATGTCCTAGAACTCTCCAAGATCATTTGTGGTTAGGGAGAATCGAAGAAGAGAAAATGGCAATTTGTCACTTTTGTTCAAGCCATGTTTACAATGCTTCAAGTTGCAAATCAGTTCCTAGAATTCTTGTACCTTGCATTATAGGTCCTAATCCCTTCTACACTCCATAATTGAATGCTAACTCAATGGATAATGGCTTTATTTTGATCTTTGGAGCATTGTACAAAAGATTAATCCATAAATGGCATGAAGTTCACAATACCATTTTGATAAAGAAGCCTTTTCCACTTTATCAGCCTTGAGCCTTGGACTTGTTCCTTGGATGCAGGCATTTTCCACAGATAACAAGCAACTTGTACCAACTCTATGCAGCTAGCAAGCAAGCCTGTACAGGCCTTTGGCATAAGTCATGTCAACTTTCTTCAAAAGCAAGCAAATTGGCAAAAGTCAAGATAACTTGTCCATCTGATAAAGAGAAGACTTGGCTTCATTCTAAAGAACTTCACAAACTTGTTACAAGCCTAAGACACGAATTCATAGCATCTCAAACACTCCCAAACACAGAAAACACATTTTTCTGCCCAAACACGGCAGCCTCTGCAAAATTAAAGCCATTTCAATATTGGCTCGTGCGTTTCTTGATTCAACACTTGAAACACCTTACTTACACCCTACCTAAACTATCCAAGCCATTGCACTGCAACTGTGTGCCCTGTTTTAGCCATCACCATTTTCATTTTTAAAGGTTTCAGGTTGACTTCTACAAGGAGTTTCAAGCATCCTCAAGGCAAGCTGAGCATTGGAATAGCTTGAGGGAACTTCAAGGAAGCTCACACGATCTTCAGGCCTCACTCAAAGTCCCCACATTTCCATATCCAAACTCAGCTGAACAAGGTATTTTTCAAATCTCTATCTCTCTATTTAGGAATCCTTAAGCTTTGATTTGTGAAGCAAAAATGTAGTCCTTAACTTGCTGAAGCTGTACATATGCATAGTTGTCATTTATATTAACTGAGTAGTGAGAATTTGAAGCTTGAAGTTCATGAAAAAACTAGGTCAGAAATTAGGGCTACACAAATTCTCCATGATCTTTGAGAGTTAGATTATATTTTTTATATCACTGGAATCGTGAGATCATAAGCTACATTTTTTGTGTTATGAGTTTTTGATTTTATGCAAGCTAGAGCAAGATACAGTTTTGTACACAGAACATGCGCGAAGAAGCCAAGGACAGGGATGAAGATGAAGTTCCTGGGCCTGGCGCCTTGGGCCTGTTGTTTTTCACACCCCCATATTCCTATTTGCACCCCCCTTTGAATATTTTTATATTTTGCATATTTTTTCATTTCTTTTATGTTTATTGACATTAATATTTTTTCTGAACATTAAAAAATCCCAAAAATATTTTCTTAATTTTTTGCATTTTTATTTTATTTTATTTATCTTATTTTTTGCATAAAGTATTGATTATTCAAATAAATAGAACTTTATTTTCTTAAAATAAATAATAAATATATTTTAAATATCATACATTTTTATTTTTTAATTATTCATACACATAAAATATTATTTCCACACATTTTTTTCTAATATTTGTTAATAATATTGTTATTATTTTTCTTGAACAAAAAATGAATAAAATAAATAATAGAAAACATAATTTTCTTTTAAACAAAAAAATTAGGGTTTCCCCTTTCAAAAATAACAATATAATTTTTTCTTATTTTTTAGGACTTAAATAATTTATTTTTCTCATACATGAAATAAATACAAAAACATTTTTGCATCCATACATTTTATTGCATATTTAAATAATTGTGTATTTTATTTATTTATTGTACAAATTCAATTGGGTTGTAATAGTTTTTTAGGGTTTTGTTTTGAGCAATATCCCTTATTCAAAACTTGTATCCCCCTTCCCATAATATTGTTGTAATAGCTTAGCTTTACTTTTATGCAATTTATCGCATTTATATTATGCTAGTAAATTAGGGTTTTGCATGATAAGACAAAAATCAAACAAATAGAATGACCTAATTCAAGACAATAAAAAAGCATGTAAAATGGAACACATTGCACACAAGCACTCCTTAGGGTTTCACCCACTTTGTTGCCTTAAAAATGGCCATGGTAGGCATGCAAGGTATCTTGGCAAAACAAAACAAAACAAAAGATCATAGTCCCTCGATGAGGCTATCAAAAGGTTGCCTAAAAACAAATGATCTTGGTCCCTCAAACAAGCAAAGATACTTGGAAACATTGCTATCATGGTCATACGATGACCCACGCCCGTCCCATTTTACATCCAAAGATAGGGTTGTCTACCAAAACAATGGTAGGTCAACAACATCAAAGGAATGAAAAATGCATAAGAAAGACTTTTGAGTAGGTAGATAGTTCTAAGTTACTTGCTCTATTCAAAACAATCCTTGCTATTTTCAAAAACAATCACACACACACTTCAAAACATTTCCAAACAATTTTCAAAACATTTCAAAACATTGAAACATTTTTCAAAAGACAAACATCTTTGTATATATTCTTACGAACGAGAATCATTACAAAGATTGCCTAAACGAATGGCCTCTTTTCAAAATAATTTCAAAATCACACCAAACACAAAGCACCATTTCAAACAATTGCAAAAGCAAAGCAAGTGATCTAAACAAGTAACTAAGAGCCCATGGAAAACCATGGATGAAAAGGGTGCTAGCACCTTCCCTTTTCGTAATCTACCCCCCGAACTCAAGAAAACATCTCAAAGGTCTTTCCTGTGCTTTTTTACCTTTCCTTTTGGATAAAATAAAAGTCGGTGGCAACTCTTGCTAAATCGAAACATTTGCGATGAAACGCAAAATCTCAAGTCAGTTCTCCCACCGTATCACAGATACAATCAAGACAAAGACTCATTCTAGGATATTATTCAGATACAATCAAGATATAAGATTCATTCTGACACTCTCTAGCATATCTTCTAGATACATTCAGACATAGGCTCATTCTAGTATACTTCTCAGATACAGTCGGACGTAGACTCATTTTGATACTCCTATCAACAGTTACTTTTGGTGGCATCTATAAGACCATCTCCAACGACACTCTGTCACCTCTCCAAGTGGCATCTTTAAGCCCATTCAAGCAATACTATAAACCAACAGTGTTGCTTCGTGCACATGTGAGTGCAAATTTCTGGGCACTTAAGTGTTCAATTCTCTTCCACCTTTAGATTACGAATGGTGTATATGCCAATCTAACTCTTCAATTTTAAGAAGATTGAACAGGGGCAGTTGTTGTACCCCTAAAATATTCCTCTCATTTTCTTCAAGATATTTCCTCATGCTCCTAGGGTTCTCAATTGCTCAAGGCAACTCAAGGTTGGACCAGACAAACCCCCTTTTAAGCAGTTGACCTACAACTAGGGTTTCACCTTTCTCAAGGAAACTTGGACTTCTAATGCCTCAAATGAATTTAACGGTTTCCCACATGTTACTAGGAATGCTCATGTCAAATTTCAAGTCTTGCATCACAAGTTTGCTCAGTCAATTGCTCAGATAACTGAAAATCAACTTTATTAAACAAAAAGTCAACTGTTGTCAACATGCAGTCAAACTTTAGGATTTTTGGTCAACATCAAGATTTTGAAGTCATATTCATCATTTTATCAAGGGATGATCATGATTCATCAAGAAAAATCTCAATTCATCAAAAGTCAAAAGTTACCAAATTAGGGATTTCTTAAGGAGAAGTCAATTGAACTTTTACCAAGCATAACTTTCACATGCTTCGTCAGATTTTTCTCAAACAAAGCTTATTTTGAAGGAAATTCAATTCTCCACAACTTTTTCTATCTAAGCTCAAGTCCAAAAAATGCTTCATTTGAGAGATATGGGACAAAATATTATAGGTCCTTTCAAAAGTCAACAAAAAGACACTTTTTTTAAGGCAACTTACATCAAGATAAATTCTTCAAATGAAAACACGATCAACATAGAGATTGTAAGGGACATCTTGAGCTTTCCAAAAAGTCCAAGATCACCTTCATATGATAAAAATTGAGAGAGTTATGATTGGTGCAAGTTGGGTAATTTTGAGAAAATGCATGAAACCCAAATTGATCAAACTTGGATTTTTGGGCTAATGGGCTTATCTTTCAAGGTACAAACGTGTTTTAGACCTCATAATGAACCCCTGAATCTATTCATACACCCCTTTGATTTTTATTCCATTTATTTTGATTTTATTTATTTAAGTTCAAAATTAAATTAAATAAGATCAAAGTTTTCATACAAAGGTCCAAGCCCATTCTTCTTGGCCTAATTTTCCTCTATATATATTCCTCACATTCAGACAACATGACAACATGAAACCTAGCAAGAGATCACCTTCCAAAAACTTCAAATTTTATCAAAAATAGGGAAAATTGAAACCCTTCTTTTCAGCCTTCCTCAAGGCCAAACAACCATCTCATTCAACTTCAGGGACATTATAGGGTAAGTGTGGGTCGATCTTGATGATCCAAAGAGCCTGGAAATCGCATACATGCCTCACATGTTTCTATCTTTGCATGAAATTCATATTTTATTTTTATCATGTTTTGATGCATACTAACATTGCTGACATACTTCTCATGTGTAACTATGCAGGATAAACTCATTGCATGAGTCCCATAATGATCGAATCATGTATTGCCATGTTTGAACCGATTGACCCTATTTTATTTATAACTCTTTGTACAGGGAGAATTTTCCAAAACCAAGGCCACCATTGAACTCGCAAGGGTCAAATTAGGGGGGTAGGTCCCCTTTGGATCACTAACACTCTTTATTTTGCAGGAACAAAAAAAGAAGTCGTCGGAGAAGACGATGGGAGTTAGGGCTCTGGCGCCTCTCCGGTCAAGCCATTTATGTTTATTATATATTAATTTGTTTCCATTCCAATACCATATGTAACAGCTAGCCCAGTGGCAGGAGTGCACGGGTTAAGGCATTGGTACAGGAGGGCGTCGGTTCAATCCCTGCCTTTTGTTATTTTTTCCATATTTTCCAATTTTTGAAGGTTTTAGTATATTTTTTGTAGCACACAGCTTACAGACACCAGCACACGCCTGTCGCAGTGGCAAGTCATGCAGTTGGGAAGGAAAATGTCGTGGGTTCGACACCCACCCCTGACATTTGTATTATTTTTGGTTTCTAACCTTGTTTGTCATTCATTTTTCTTCCTTAATCCTATTTTTTTGGCTAACCCTAATTGTTTTTAACCTAATTTATTTTTAACTAACCTAAAAATAAACCTTTTTCTAAAAACCATAATTAATAAGATTTGTAGGTTTTTTAATTAAGCTTTTAATAATTTAATTAATTAACCTTTTTATTTTAAAATTAGTTAGATTTTTAGGTTTTATTTAATTAATTATCATCAAAAATTATTTTCTTTACAAAATCACAACAAAAAAAACATTCTTTTCTCCCTTTTCCTATTCATGTTCTTTATTTTCATTTAAATTTCATAGATCAATTGTATAGGTCGTGTGTTTCCTATGTAATAGCTTAGGTCTTTATTTACCGCTTTCTTTTTTCATTATTATGTAATTGCTACCAGGATGTAATAGTTTAGGGTTTTTATTTCTCGCACCTATATTATTATGTAACTTCCTCAAAGCCTTGTAATAGTCTTAGGTTTACATTTACGCCATTATCTTTTGCTACTATATCTTTTATGCAATTGTTAGTAATTAGAGTTGTATGGTAAGATAAAATCAATCGATAGCAAAACCCTAATTTCAAGATAAATAACTGAACTGAACACACTTGCACACTTGCACCTCTAAGGTAGCCTCTCTTTGTTTCCTTCATAATAACGATCACATCCCTCGAAAATAAGGATGCTTTTGCCAAAGACCCTCGAATAAAGATCATAGTCCCTCAATGACCCTTCGACGTTTCATTTCGAAAATGATCTAGTCCCTTACGAAACTGCTAAAGCATCCTTACAAGTTTCCTTTGATGACCGTGCGATGATTCTTCGATTGTCCCTCCACATCCAATAGATAGGGCTACCTACCAACTAATGGTATGGATAGTAATATCTCTAAAGGAGAAGTAAAATAATAAGAAAGACTTTAGTGGGTAAGAAACTCTTAATTACATGCTCATAACTTTTCTCAAAACTTTTTTTCACACTACACTTTCAATAAATATTTTCAAAAATAACACTTCATATACATTCTTGAGGACCGATACAAGAGTCATTAAAAAGTTCACCTTAAATTGGAATTTTCAAAATATTTTTCAAATCACACACACAAAGAAAACATTCAAAGTGAGCTAAGCGATTAAGAGCCTGTAGATAACTATGGATGAAAAGGGTACTAACACCTCCCTTTTTCATAACTTACCCCCCGAAATCAAAATCTATCAAGGTATTTCATGTTCTTTTCACCATTTCCTTATTGGATAAAAGAATAGTCGGTGGATACTCTTTCTATCTGAAGCATTTGCGATAAAATGCAAAAATAAGTCAGTTCTCCCACCGTATTACACCATCGAACGTTTTTTATCCCACAGGAAGGGAAAGGTAAACATTGACTAAACCTGAGAAGGGTGAAATAAAGGTCTTGCAACCGAGAGATATGGGTATTGGGGTAGATTATGCAAGGGAAAGGTATTATCACCCCTCACGTCTGTGGTACCCCACGGGATCCACTCTTGTTATTCTAATAAAAAGGTGTGTTCTAATCTAAAGCTTACGAGCTAAAGGAACAATGCAAAGAGGGAATGCATGGAAAAGAAAACACAGGGAAAATAAGTAATATTTACAAAGTTTCCCTCACCTGGTCCCCCCGACCAAATGCCTATGTATCCCTCTTAAGGAATCAGAGCATCGTAGTTCGGCTCAAAAGTTTCCGTTTGTTGTATGTTTTTTATGAACGATGTTGTTAAAGCATGTCCTTTTTGAAAAGTTTTTAAAAGAAAAAAAGGTATTAAGATAACAATATTTGCATTGGTTGATGTTTTTTACATTGAAAAAGGGTTTATAATGTTAGAGTGTTTTATGCATTTTCCAAGAAAAAGGTTTTAGTCTTAAGGATGCAAAAGGAAAATAAAACAACTAAGGTCGACTATCTAGCTTTATCCCTAATGTTATCATACAATGATGGCCCTAAGGTTGAGTTTGAAATGGAAATTTATACCTATGTTAACATGCATGGATTACGATCCTAGTGTCTAACTCGCATCGGAAGAAAAACGAGTGCATCCTAAGGGAGAACGTCGGGTGAAGGTGAAACTACCAAACAAAATAACGCCAGGTGAAGGCGAACTTAACAAACGAAAAGAATGTCGGGTGAAGACGAACCTATCTAAAAAAAAGAACAACGGGTGAAGGTTTAAAGAGAAGCATAAATACAGGAACAATCAAGCAAAGTCAAATCAAAACCATAAACAAAATCGAGTGTGAGCTAGTAACAAACAAATGAGTCCAATGGATCTCAAAGTAGAAGTAAGGAACTCTTTCTACTAGATTTGCTCGAGAACAGGCATTGAGTAACAACTCGGAGCATCAACATCGAGCGACGCGAGCTAACATCGTCGAAAAGAATGACAAAGTGTGGGGGTTGGTTACGGACCCCTGTCTTCCACATGACTAACTCGATAAAAAGAGTAAGCACAGTTCGAAGCATCAACGTACAACGCGAGCTAGGAACAACACCGACTAGAATGTATGGGGGATCAATTACGGACCCTTTGTTCCACTTATTGACTCGATAGCAAGCACAATGTAAAAGGGGAGGGAGAAATTCCTTATTTTGAGGACTTTAGCAAAAAATGCCTCCTTTTAAGGTCTTTAAACAAACAATAAGAAATTTCCCTTTTGGAGTCTTTTGCAAACAAAAACATCGTCTCGTTTTGAGGTCTTTAATAGAACAAACATTGTCTCACTTGAGGACTTTAAATAGATTTCCCACCTAAAGTAGGGACTCCCAGTCATGCATCTTTATTCCTACTTCTCATGGCATCAGAAAAGCGGTAAACAAATGCAAAATATCATAAGCAACATAAATGTACCAAATGAAGAAGAATCTGTTATGTAGCAATCAAAAGCTAAGAAACCCGACAGTTTCCAAGTGATCTAGAATCAATAAATAGATCAAATCAGAAAAAATATCCAATATCAAAATCCAATGTCATAATGCAAAAATAAATCGCAAGCAATGATTGCGTCGCATCAAGCCAATCGTCCTGCACAAAACAATGCTACACAAGCAAAGAATTATCTGAACAAATGTGTTATGCGATGAATCTGCTTCCGAAACTTGCACAATGTCACAAGAAGAGTTAGAAAATAACAAGAAAAATCAATTGCGATTAAACAATCAACATCATAACTTAAAATGACATATTATCATGCATAAAGCGAAGTCGAACAAGCAATGTAATCACAAAACCAAATCCCGGGCAACAAGTACGTCATCTCATGAATCGCACAACATATCAATTTAAAATCGTCACAACTCAATGCACATGTCCAAGAAATACCAAGGCAAGTGTAATAGTGCATAAACCAACAATTAAGATGCATTCCAAGCTCCACTTATAAAATCCAAGCAACACCTCTGTAATTTCATGAATCGGAAAAAAGTCGATCTAAAATTGTCACAACTTGGTATATATGCCATACAAATGTCATAGTAAGCATACATATGCAATAACTAACAATGAAATCTTGAATTTATGCACAATTACTATGCCCGGGAAGCAACATGCTTAAACACAACACCAACCGAAAAATTGCGTTGAAATCACCAAAACTCAACAACAATATTCAACAATTAACCAGTTAGACTCAAACAAGAATTAGATGAGAATTAAACCACAATGTACATGTCAAAAGAAAAACCGGACAACACTCCATTGTATCACAAAATTGCTCGGAAAAACACATCGAAAACGGTGAAACTCAACAATAATAGTCCACAAACGCACAATTATGCATGAATAAACATTGAACAACCTTTGAAGAGCCATTTGCAAGGCAATTTAAAGTTTCCGGGAAGAAACATATACTTGGGCCAGTATCGAACAAAAATGAGTTCAAAAACTCATAAACAGATACAGAAGCGTTTACAGATTCAAGTATTATCGTTTAGAAACTACAAGTACTTTCCAAACGATAAAATCTGCATTCAAGCAATGATTTCAAACCACAAATAATGAAATTCAAGAGTTAATGCAGTTTTTCGGATTTGAGGTTTTTTATGTCGAAAAATAAAATTCATCAATAAATTGACACGAAAATTGCATTAACTCATCAAAACACAATTGGATCTCATCAAAAATCCATAATCGATATGTGGATCTAAAATTCGGTATTAAAAAATTAACACTAACTTTACCAAACAAATTCAAGATCCATATCGATTATGTTCATCAATCAACCAATTCCACATGATTCAAATTTATCACAAATTAAAGAATTAAAAATCTCAAGCAATATTCAAGAATTCAAGTTCAATTCAACTCATGTTATAATCAATTAAATTAAAATCAACACAATTCACATAATCAATTAACAAATAAATAATTTACTCAACAAGATTCAAGAATTAAAGTGAAAAATTACCGAATCGGAGTTTGAAACGGAAGATATGAAGAGCTGTCCGGAAAACTCGCTCGTATGGAGGAGATCCGCACTAGAAACTGCGAGCAGATGAGCTAAAAGGTGAAGGGAGGATCCACGGATGAGATCGTGACGGAGGGAGAGGGTGAGCGCCGGAGGTTGTGGCGGAGGGAGAAGGTTTTCCGGAGGACAGAAGCTACACACGGAGAGGCTTGCGGAGGAGGAGAGGTTGCACGGAGAATTCTTGAGAAATATGAAGATTGATGAGTTTTGGTTGAATGTGTTATTGAGATTCTTGAAGAAATTTGAGAGAAAAGTGAGAGAAAAGTGAGAGAGTTTGGATTTTGATTTTGAGAGAGTGGAAATTATGAGAGTTGTTATTTTTGAAATTTGAAATATATAGTATTGGCTTCAAACTTGAATTTTCAACTTATTTCATGCCTAGTGCGAGATCGAACTCCAAGCTCATGACAATCAGTGCAAAATCATGACCCGTGACATGAAACAAAGATGTTGATGACGAAATTTATGATACGACGGTGAAAGAATCATCCTTATACGATTAAAATTGATAAAGTTATGTTTTCTGAACAGTGAGAAACTCAGTGTAAAAATTCATAGTGCATACTTTTACAGCTTATTATGTGAACTGCACGCGAACAAACCATAAGCTCGTGACTTTCGGTGCAGAATTCTGACGCGCTTACTGAAACAAAATCGTCAACGACGAAATGTGTGACGTCATGCCGAAAGAATCACCTCAATACGATAAAAATCGAGCAAGTTATGATTTTTCGAATGGTGAGAAATAGTGGACTTATTTCACCATTTTGAACAATTTCAGCTTATTTTCATGTGCACTTTCGGATGCGAGCCATAAACCAAAACCTTCAGAGCATAATCTGAACTCGGGCCCTGAAGCAAAGTTGAAGCTTACAAAATTTGTGATCTCACACTTCAAGAATCACCCCGATATGATAAAAATAGAGAGAGTTACGATTTTTATAATATCAAAAAAACAGTTCTATAGAAAACCACTTCGGCGTGCAATTTTCTCTGTTAATTCGCACCTTCGGAAATCTTCTATAATGAATTGGCTTTTGACCCAAACATAATAATTGAATATAAAATAAACACCTATTTTTATCCCAAAGAACCATCCCAAAACATCAAACCAGACAAAAGTTACGAATTTTTGAACATCCGAAAAACAATGGTTCAACACGTTATTTTCACTATTTTCCACTGTATAACTTCTGAATACTCGCACATTCGGAGATTTTCTTCAAAGAATTGGCTTCCGAGCCGAACAAGAAAATTGAAGGAAATAAGAAGAGAATTCAAATTCTCCAAGAGGAACTCAAAGATGATTTTCCAATAAGAAGTTACGAATTTTTAAGCATCCGAAAACCATTGAAATGGTAAATCCACTGTATGACATAATCTAAGTATTTTGCACTTTTGAAAATCTTCCTCATAATATTAGCCTTTAACATGAACAGATTAAATGGAGAAGATCTCAAGACGGTTCTAAATAATGAATAATCATCCCCAAATCATTTTCCATTCTTAAGTTATGAATTTCTGAGATTGAAACACGCAGTACCGAATTTTTGTCTGCACTGTCTCAAATCAAATGAAACGCTTGACTTTCTGCACAATTCAAAGCGTGTTTAGACACATAAGAGCTTGATATGATAATGACTTGATTTTTTATTGATTGAATGGCTTGGGACACGTGCATAGTGAATTTAAAATCTGAAAAATCCCAAATTTTCTTCACAATGCTGCTTAACGGAACATTTGTTTTTACAGTTGTTTTTTACATAGAAAAACCCTTGATTCCATGAGTGTGGACCCTATGACATGTATGTGTGCATTATAATTATGAAGTTAAGCCAAATAAATAGGGTAAATTTTGGGGTACAACAAAAGGTCAATTAGAGGTTGACACAAATGATGGATCAAAGATGAACATGAATAGTGTAATAGAAGAATTCTATAGAAGGTTTAGGTCACTAGATGTTGTAGGGAAAAGAGAATTAAAAATTAAGGTGTGTTAATTACTTTCCCCACTGTGACTTTAATATGCCCAGTGTCTCAAAAAAATAAAAACCAAATAAGGAGTTAAGAAGAAAGGGAAGAAACCATTGGGATATGATGTTAATTGGGACCCTTCATATCATGAGCATGTTGATCAATCATACTGAAGTTCTCAAAAAATCATCAAAGAGACCATGTACACAACTTTCTCAATCTCTTATGAAACAGTCTTCTAAGAAGAAACCGTCTGAGATTCAATTCATATTTCAATTTTCTAAACATTTTATGCAATGTATTAATGATATAGTTGATGTTAAAGTAGATGGAAATTGGGAGTTTAAAGTCATTGCTTGGATATGCTGAGGATGGTTGATCCATATTTTGTCGAGGTTTGTATAATGAAATAAGTGTTATATCAGATCTCTGTGAGAAGTTATTTGGAGATAGGTTATTAAAAGTAAGAGGATCTTCGATGATATCATGTCTGAATCCTCGACCACAAAATAAATGGATGACATTACCATACATGGGTTACGTGATTAAAAATTTCATATAATGGCATTCTTTTCTATGAAGGATATCCTAGTTTGACTTTATATCCTATGGTGACTTTACATTCACCTTTCGTCTCCATTTAATGCATTGTTTTTGTAAATCAAAATCATTAGGTTTAGGTAGTTATTTATTTATGTTTGTTAAATTAACTACTTATCTTTATGTAAATATTAATTTTGACATTGTTTTTTAATCACGTGAACATGAAGTGATGATTCTCTTTGATATAAATCACATTATATTGGAATAAATTTAGTTCCCCAGATTTGGATGTTGGGATTTTCTGAACGTCTACAACATTGGCAAAAACTTAGGCATGTAGTGTTAAACATTGTTAGCTTAGAATAGTTTTATGTATGTTAAATTTTGTTGGATTTTATTGACCTTGTATTATATTAGATGCTATTGATTTAATACATATGTCTCAAAATAAAACATATGTCTCAAAATAGTAATAAATAAGTCAACTAATCTAATGGTCTTCCCCGAGCTAAGTGTAATGCTTGAAATAAACTTGTAATCAGGATCACTCTCATTAGCACCTACTCAATGGATGAAATGATTAAGTGGGTTTGCAATCAATGATAACCACAGGCATAATTGTCGTTCAACATTAACATCATGTGTTATAATCGGGAGGTGGAGACGGTATATATTGTCTAAATCCAAATCAATGTAAACACATCTCAAGCAAGTAGAACAATTTTGTCACACCATCGAAGACACCCCCTATACACACACACACACACACACAGATATATATATATATATATATATATATATATATATATATATATATATATATATATATATATATATATATATATATATATATTCCCTCCATCCTTATTATAAGAAAAAGTATTCAAAAAAACTGGCCTTAAATATAAGGAAATGTCAACAAATCTATGTGCATTTAATGCTTGTATTTCAAAATTATCCATGCCTTAAATGCTTAATATTTTTAGTAGTTGACAATTTGATTGAGAGTATACTAGTAATTATGTTATCCCTCTTACATGAAATCAAGAAAATTAAACGCACTAAGTGTTTTTCTTAATAAGCGTGAAATTTATCTTTTTTGCTTATAAATCCGTAGGGGGTGTTGATTGGTTTGGATAAATCTGAATCAAACCGGAATCTGAACCAAACCATAGTGTTTGGTTTGGGTATTTTTTTCAGTTCGAGAAAGAACCGAACCAAACCAATGAAATCCAATGACAATTGGTCCAAGCATCAGATTTTAAATTTTCTACCCGCAAACCCAACCCAAACCAATCATAATTAACTATCATGAAAAATATTATCAATCATTCAAGTTCCTGAAGAAAAAAGTGAAATGTCATATGTGGACAAGTTATTCTATTTTAATTTGTTATTAGAAAATTGTTAGTGTATTGTGGTAACTGAACGTAGAGCTATGAAACACATTCAATATCATACTAACTCAAGTGATTAATGATAGATTCAAAAGCCTTGATGTTATATATTTCTCTTGTTAGATATTTTAAAATCTATTAGAGAAAAATTATTAGTCTAATTTTTACGATTAAACACTATTAATACTATATTTTTTATATTATAATGAAAATTAATTTTCATAAATAAGTTTTTTTTTCAAATATTTTTATATTTTTTATCTACCCGATCAATCCAACCCAAACCAACCCATTGTTTCTCGATTCGGTTCGGTTTGGGCTTTGTCGCAAAAATGTACAAATCCAATCCAAACCAATCCATATAATTTTAATTGGCTTGGATACCAAATTCTCTCAAAACTGAACCAAATTGGCCCGCAAACACCCCTATAAATTAGGCCAGAGTAGTATATATATATATATATATATATATATATATATATATATATATATATATATATATATATATATATATATATATATATATATATATATATATATATATATATATATATATATATATATATATATATATATATATATATATATATATATATATATATATATATATATATATATATATATATATATATATATATATATGTTGTACCCAAAAATTTTGCCTCTCACTTATCAAGAATTTGCTCACAAGATCTCCTGGGGCTCAAGACTACACTAGGGTTTGATCAGCTCAAGACACATCCTTAAACACTGATGACCGAAATTAGGGTTTTAGTTTGCACAAGGATATTTGAACTTTCAATGTCCCATTTGACTTTCATGGATCATCATGGGCCCTAAAGATTACTCATGTCAAGTTTCAAGCTTTGGATCACACTTTTGCTCAGTCAATTGAGCAGTTGACCTAGAAATCAGCTATATTGGGGAAAAAGTCAACTATGGCCAATTCACAGTCAAACTTCATAAATTTTTATCCACATCAACATTTTAAACTCATATATATCATTTGATCAAGTTTGGACCATAATTCCTCAAGAAATTTGATCAAATCTTCAAAAGGGCAAAATGGTCAAAATTAGGGTTTTGACTAGGAAAGAGAAATTTCTGATTTTTGACCTAGAAAATGATCAATTGGTTTAAGGCATGATCTCATCCAATTGCATCATTTTTACCTAATGACATGGCTCACAACATTTCTCAAGTCCAAAGGATTGACAAATGAATTTTCGGTCAACTGATCAAAAATCAACTGTATACTGAAAAGTCAAACTTTGACTTTTTGGTCAAATTCAAATTTCAAAGATCACAATTCATTAAAACATGTAAAAATATGAAACTTATTCAACAAGAAATCAAAAAGTCGAGATTTCATTTTGAAAAGTCAAAATTTCTAAACTTAGAAATTTTTCTAAGTGTTGGAAATTTCTTATTTTTTCATAACTTTTAGCAAAATTTTCACCATGATGAAAGCTGATTCAAAAGAAACTTCCAACATGAAAGTTGTATATCTCCATGAAATCTACAACTTTTCTTCACACAACTTCTGCCAAAAGTGCTTGGATCTCAAGTTATAATTTTAAGAACATGTGGTCATGAAACAAAACACTTAGTGAAATTTTGCCCTAATTTGGTCAGGATTTTGACCCAACTTCATGGCACTTTTTAATATAGTTCCAAGTGGAATTTTCAAAATAAATTCCAATATGGGTTGTAGATCACATTACAAGCTTTCCAAAATATCCAAGAACTCCTTAAGATCATTCTTGAGTAGGGAGAATCGAAGAGATGAAGTTAGGATTTTATGACTTGAATTACAAGTCATTTTGTGATGAACCAAATTAAAAATTCAAAGCATGCTGCATAAACTCTACTTTGCAGGCCTAAAACTTGTTAGGCACTCCATAATTAATGGCTTGCCCAGTTGTTAGAGGTCTCATTTCAAGCATTCAATGTAAGGCCATGCTTTATATCCATTTTGGGAAGAAAGTGTACATTGCCATTTTGATAAAGTGCTTTTTTACACAAAACTTAATCTTGAGCCTTGCAGTTGTTCTTTTCTGATCATACAAGTCCTATAACTCATAAGAAACTTGTTAGACAATTCCAATTACCCAGCCCATGCTTGTACCTCCCCTTGAAACTTGGTTTTCCACTTTTCTTCAAAATCAAGTAACCTAGCAATTAGCTTGAGACTTGTACTTATGATTGTCCAAAGCTCTCAAACTCTTTTGCTTATATATATACAAGACATTTGCCACAAAATACACGAAGGCTTAATCCCTGAAAACACCTAGAACTCAGAATCACCAAAAACACTTGAAAACTTGTCATTTCTGAGTTTTAAAGTCAATCTTCAAATTTACTCGTGTGTTTCTTGGACTTTTGTTTTCAAAAGCTTCTAAATAACATACACAAACAATCCCAGCACCTGCAGCACCACTGTAACACCTCCATCATCATCCACCATTTTCAAAAACAGAGCTTTGCACTTGGACTTCTCCCGAACTCCTCAGGCCCTTTCAGCTCAAGCTAAGCATTCCATTAGCTTCCTGGGAACTTGAGGAAGCTAACCCAATCATTGGAACTCACTGAAAGCTGCTTAAACTTGAAACCCGATACCCTCTTGCAAGGTAAGTTTTCTAACTTTGGAAATTTTCATACAAGTATCATCAATGATTTATTTGTGAATAAAACATATAGATGTCATTGCCCTAAAGCTAACCATGTTCATAGTTTCCATTAATTTTGCTTGAGCTTAGAGAATTTTAAGATTGAAGTTTCTGAGGTTTTTAGGGTTCATATTAGGGTCAATGAAATTCATGCTTGTCTTTGATCTATAGTTTTAATGTTTTACATTTCTGAAACCGTGAGGAAATTTGATACAATTTTCATGTTTACAGTTTTCATTTTTGTTGAGATTTGAACAAGTTGCAGAGCTTTTGGCTGGGCGTGAGGTTGAAGATGAAGTTGGTAGAAGCGCGTGCCTGTAACCAAAGGGACCTAGGTTCGAGCCCCAGTGGTACCCTTTTGGGTTTTTTCACATTTTTTTGCATTTTCTCACCCTTTTTTGGCAAGTGCTGGGCTTCAATCTTTGTGCCTATGTTTTTTTGTTACTTCTCACTCCCTTGCAGGATATCAACACCCCTGGCCCAGATTTTATTTTATTTTTCTTTTTTATATATTTATATTTATTTGTTTTCTTAAATATTTTCTTAATACTAAAAAATCATAAAAAATACAAAAATAGTAGATTTATATTTTAACTTAGTTTATTTATTTTTTCTCACAAAAAATATTTTATTTAACCACACTCTATTTATTTTACTAATTATTCTTGTAAATTTAATTAAAACTAGGTTATTATTTATTTTCTTTTACACCAATTAAAATATATTATTTTAATATAAAAAAGGCCAAAAATATCTTATAATACTATAAATTATTTTCAAGACAAAAATACAAAAATACATTTCTTAAACTTAATTTCCTTTTAATCAATAGACTTAGGGTTTTATTTAAAATCTTTTCTTATTAAATTAGGTTTACTTTTATTATTTTATGTAATTATTTTCTTTTAATTAATTAGGTTTAACAAATTCCCTTTTCCTAAAAAAATCAAACAAATATCCATTTTCTTTGTATTTACATTCTTGCATATTTATTTATTTTTGTACATTTATTTATTTAATTCTTGTACCAATTCAATATGGTTATAATAGACTAATTAGGTTTAAATTCTTGCAATCCCCATTTATACTTTGTACACCCCCCTTCCACAAGTATTGTAATAGCGTAGTAACTTTAAATTCCGCAATTTATCGCTTTTATATACAAATGCTAGTAATTAAGGTTTGTATGGAAAGACTAAAACCAATTCTTAGAAAACCCTAATCAAAGACAAAATCAAGCATGAAAACAATACACTTGCACACAAGCACCCCCTAGGGTAAATCCACTTGGTTGCCTTTACAAAATGGCCATATTACGCATGTGAGGTATCTTAACAAAAACAAGCAAATACAATATCATAGTCCCTCGATGACACTGTCCATGTTGCCTTTCAAATGATCTTAGTCCCTAAAAGAGAATGCTAAGATACCTTGCAACATTGCTAATCATGGTTATACGATGACCCAGGCCCGTCCCGTTTACATACAAAGATAGGGTTACTTACCAAATCAATGGTAAGATAACAATGTCAAAGGAAAATAAAATGAACAAGAAAGACTTTTTGAGTAGGTAGAATGCTCCTAATTACTTGCTCAAATTCAAAACAAACATCCTTGCTATTTTCAAAACAAACACAACACTTTCAAAAACATCTTTTAACTTGAAAACATTTTCAAAAGATCAAACACTTTGTATAAATTCTTACGAACGAGAATCATTACAAAGTTTGCCTAAACAATGGCCTCTTTACAAAATACTTTCAAAAACCACACAAAGCACAATTTCAAACAAAAGCAAGTGATCTAGCAAGTAACTAAGAGCCCATGTAAAACCTTGGATGAAAAGGGTGCTAATACCTTCCCTTTTCATAATCTACCCCCCAAACTCAAGAAATAATCTCAAATGTATTTTCTGTGCTTTTTCACCTTTCCTTTTGGATAAAACAAAAGTAGGTGGCGACTCTTGCTAACTGCAACATTTGCGAGAAAACACAAAACTCTCAAGTCAGTTCTCCCACCGTATCACAGAACTGCCGACTCTGCTGGGGATGCTTCTAAAAGTGGGCTTACCTTAGGGTTAGATCACATTTACTTGCTTTCATTGTTTGACTTATATGCTTTACATTATGGTTCTTTTTTTGGGTTTGAATCCTCTACCAAGATTTGGGATACCTTATAGGTAAGTAGCAATACATTGTGGAAAATGTGTGGGATATACCGACATGGTCTAAGCAATAGCTACGTTAGTGCGACATATTTGTGGATACCGGTAGCCCTTTAGTTAATCAAGGAGAATACGGGGCCGCTGAGTGATGTCATGAAGCATTAATGAACTTTTAGAACATTTACTTGACCAACTTGTCCTTTAGGATGTAGTGAGATGATCGGCTTTGGTGCAGTCTGAAGTTGGTAGATACTTGATACTACACTTATTAAGGTTTGGTTTCTTGGGATATTTTGGTCGCCAATAAAGAGGCTTGTGCTGAAATAATGACCAAGGAAACAAACCAGTGATATTGAGCTCCTTAGAACCCGGTTACTATTACTAGGACAGGTTTGAGCCAACTAAACTTCAAGAGGGTACTTACCTATGAGACTCTATGAAAGCCTAAACCTAAGGACTTGTTTGCTTTGTTTGTTTATATTTACTTGTACATGACATCATGAACATCATAACATCACACTCATTCACTAACCATTTCAAGGATCTTGGGGTTTATCTTTTTTCTTGTTTTGTAGGACATGGATTCTATTTGCAGAAAAACTATTCAAGTCAACCTTGTAAGGATCCCTCCACAACTTAAGGAGCTAACTTCAAGGATTCCAGAAAATTCTCCACTCACCGAGAGACATGGTCGCCTACTCAATTTGGTCACCTGCAACACTGATGAGGACATGATGAAGGTGCTCTTTCAGTTCTTTGATCCTTTACACCATTGCTTCACATTTCCCGATTATCAACTTGTGCCAACTTTTGAAGAATTCTCCCGACTCTTGAGGATTCCCATTCTCAATTAAATACCTTTCAACGGTACGAAAAGAGACCCAAAGCCAGAAGATATTTCTCAAGCTCTACACTTGCAATCATCTGATGCCACAACTCATTGGGAAACAAGGAGTGGTGTCAAAGGTTTCCTAGAAAAGTTATTGTTTGAGAAACCCCAAAACTGTTGGAACTCCTTGGATTTGAAAGCCTTTGAGGAAATTGTGGCTCTCCTCATCTATGGGATGGTTTTGTTTCCAAATCCCGACCAAGTCATAGATGTGAACACCGTCAAAATCTTCATATCCCGTAACCTGGTGCCTTGTTTACTAGGGGACATCCTATATTCTTTTCACACTCGCACTATGAGGAAAAGAAGTGTCCTTATGTGTTGCACTCCTCTCTTGGCAAGATGGTTTATTTCGCATCTTCCCCAATCTGTATTGAAGAACGAGCAAGGTTCAAGCTGGTCACAAAGGTTGATGACGCTCAAACATTCAGACATTCATTGGTGCTCCCGATCCATAGAGAATATTGCTATTGTCGACCATTATGGAGAATTACCTAATGTCCCCTTACTTGGAGTTAGGGGAGGTATCACCTACAACCCCTGCTTAGACTTAAGACAGTTTGGTTACGCCTGAAGGGATGGCCGGCGTGAGATGTTGATTCAAGGTTTGGTATTTGACTACGAGAACGACGATCAAGGTCTTCGCCAGAGATTCATCCGATCTTGGAGGATGTTGAGAAAGGTAGATAGAAAGACTTTAGGGCATAAGAATTACATCCCTCTTGAGCCTTACCTCAAATGGGTACGAACTCGTGCTTAGAGTCTTATGATGCCTTATCCCACTATTCTCCCGGTAATCATTGAGCCTGTCATGGAAGAAGATATTCCATACACTATCCTACATCCTGACATGCCCACCTCTCTTGAAGACTTACAAAGAGATTGGATACAAATCAAGGGGGAGCGAGATACTTTCGAAGCCCAATTCTACCCAAGCGAGAAGAAGGTTTTGGAACTCACCAAACGACTTCATGAGGAGAGGAACTTGAATGCCTACATCGCACCAAAGAGGATGCGTACAACCTTTATATCTTAGAGTTTTTGAATTTGTTTTTCCCAAGGGGGTATTGATGTACTCAAGCTTTAATTTATTAATATAACGTGTGTTTCCTTTTTGTCTAAAAAAAATTTAAATCTTTAAAATCCTTGAAATCATTGCATATGCATTTACCATTCATCATAACATAAGAAGGTTTCTTGCAACAAGTCTCCTCATCTTTCTACTATTTATTTCAGTAAAATGTATCTCGAACAGACGGGGAAGGACCTCCAAGCTCATAATGCACAGTTTCAACAGATGTTCTTAACTCTAGCCAAAGGACAAGAAGAGTTGAAGACCTTGTTGGCTGAAGAGAAAAAGAAGAAGACAAATAAAATAACTGGAGTTCTAAACATGGGAAGAAGATTCCAAGGGCAGACAAAAAGTACCCTAGACTTTGCAACGACATCCAGTGAGAAAGACAATCAAGATGGGAAGGGAAAAGAAACAATTGTCCAGTCAGAGTCAGAAGAGATAGAGGAAGAAGAAGATTATTCTGAAGAACAATATCCTCCAGCCGATGACAAGTATAAGCATCTAGAAGAACGGTTAAGTGCAATGGAAATCCAAAAAGTGCCTGGATTGGACTTTGAGGAGTTAGGATTAGTATCGGGGATTGTCATTCCTCCAAAATTCAAAGCACCTGTGTTCGCCAAATATGACAGAGTTTCATGCCCCAAAATGCATCTCCGGTCCTATGTAAGGAAAATCCAGCCTCATACCGCCGATAAGGATTTATGGGTGCACTTCTTCCAAGACAGTCTGTCTGGAACTCAACTTGATTGGTTTTATCAGTTAGAAAGAGCCAATGTTCATAACTGGGAAGATCTTGTTGCTGCCTTTTACAAACAATACCAATACAACGCTGATCTTGCGCCTACCCGTGCTCAACTCCAGAGTATGGCCATGGTTTCAAGTGAAGGCTTCAAGGACTATGCGCAAAAATGGAGGGACTTAGAAGGAAGAGTCCAGCCTCCCCTATCTAAAAGAGAATTAGTAGATATGTTCTTAGGCATCTTGTCCGGTCCTTTCTTCAATCACTTAATTGGGAGTTCATCAACACGTTTTACTGAGTTGATACTGACCAGAGAAAAGGTAAAAGTCGGGATAAAAAAATGGGAAGATTCAAAAAGATGCATCCTCTACTGCTGTAAGGAAACCTTTCATTGGAAAGAAAGAAGTTTTTGCTGTATATCCTCAGAGAAATCAAGATAGGGCTGAACGCCGTCCAATGGTGGGGGTCTGTCATGATTTCTAAACTCGCGCCTGCTCAGCAAAGAAGCAACCAGCCAAGAATGGAAAGACTAGTCAGACAATTCACCCAAATTAATATGACACTATCCCAAGTATTTCCAAATCTGTTAAGATCCAATCTAGTGACTTTGAAAGAAGCTCCAAAGAATCCTAACACAACCTCTCCTCACTATCATCCTAATGCCCGCTGTGCATACCATTCTTAGAGTCCCGGCCATGACACTAACAATTGTTGGGCTCTGAAGAACAAAGTACAAGACCTTCTTGAATCCAAAGAGATTGAATTTGATGCGCTAGAAATTCCCAATGTTATTACTGCCCCTATTCCCAAGCACAGTCGTGATATCAATGTCGTTGAAGAAGATATGTTTGTTACTTCAGTCGATGAACTTGTGACCCCACTCTTGACTATCAAAAAGAACTTGTCGATTGCCGGTGTATTCCCAGGCTGTGATGAAAGTTGTCATTTCTGTTTGTCCTCACCAACTAGCTGTCCTTTGTTAAAAGTAGATGTTCAATTCCTAATAGATAACAAGGAGATTTTGTTCGAAAATACTTATATTCCCACTGTTTCTTATAATGATGTTTCCATCGTGACCATTTCTGCCAATTCTTCCAGGGTCTCCACCAAAAGACCCGTTAGAATTACATCAGTTCCTAAAGTAGCTCATTTGATAATTACAATCCCTGGACCAGTCCCGTATTCGTTAGACAAAATCGTCCCATGGAATTATGGAGGTGATTTCTACTACCACGGTATCAAGCAAGATTGTTTAGCTACTAAAGATTCAAGTTCTGAGAAATTTGACTCTGATATCAGTAACATCGCAGGGACTAGTAAGATAACCCGGAGCGAAAGAGTTTTGTCTCCAGAAATTAATCCTCCAAAAGCTGTTTATGGACCCGTAATGATTCTTGTTTTTTTTGCTCCTCCAAAGGTTATTCCCAATCCTACAATCGTCCCTACTAACACTCTTGTTGACAAGACTGTTACAATCCCTGTTATCACTCCAACTAACACTCCTGCTGCCGAGTCAACTGAGACTCGAGGTAAAGGTATTCTGATTGAGCCTGTCTGGACGAAGACATAATCAGTAGCTATCCTTGAGACCTCCCGAAAAGAGATGGAGGAAATTCTAAAGATCTTAAAAAGAAGCGACTACAATGTAGTCGAGAAACTGGGGAAAACTCCATCAAAAGTTTCTATGTTGGCTTTATTACTATGTTCCGAGGCTCATGCAAAGGCCTTGGTAAAATTCCTCAAAACTGCCCATGTACCCCAAAAAACATATGTCGATCAGTTCCAAGACTGCGTAGCCAGCTTAACTGCAGATAATGGTTTAGGTTTTTCGGATGCTGATTTAACGCCAAGAGGAAGGAAGCATAATGAGGCCTTTTATGTCTCAGTTGAATGTAGGGGCGTAACCTTGTCCCATGTCTTGGTTGACACTGGTTCGTCTCTAAATGTGTTTCCTAAAAAGGCTCTTGATAGGCTTGACTGTGAAGGATTGACTTTGAAACCAAGCAACATAGTAGTGAGGGCCTTTGACGGCTCAAAAAGGATGGTGCACGGGGAAGTGGACATCCCCATAAAAGTTGGAACCCAAACATTTGATTCAACTTTTTATGTAATGGATATTCGCCCTTCATATTCCTGCTTGTTAGGCCGACCGTGGATTCACAATGTTGGTGTCGTTACTTCTACGTTGCATCAAATGCTGAAATATCCAATTAAAGGGAAAATCATCATCGTTCATGGAGAAGAAGAGTACATGGTCAGCCATCTAAATTCTTTCAGATATGTGGAATTAGATGGTGAATTTATTGAAACTCCATTCTAGCACTTTGAAGAAGTCCCGCAAGATGTGGCAGTAACCAAGGATGTGTCTCTAGTTCCCAAGATCACAAGGCCTCCACTCAAGATGTCGTCTTTGAAGGATGCCAAAGCAGTGATAGAAGAAGGTGGGTGCACTATTTGGGGACAACTCCCAGATATCCCATACAAATATGACAAATTTGTTTTGGGTTTCACTTTAGGCGCCCAGAAGGCTGGACGCCACGCTCGTGCCGGAGGACCACCCTTAAAGATCAGCAACCAAGTCAACACCATAGAGGATGATGAAGACAGCTACAACCTGGAGGATTGAATTTTCCCAACTGTCAGTGGAGGGCTCAGCAACTGGGAGGCTATAGATTTTGTCCCGATCACATTTATCCTACAGTAATTTGTCTTTACATTTTGTCGGATCTGTAATATTAAAAAAATTCAGACTCTTAAAACCTTGTGTCTTACCCGAGGCATAATGGTCCATTTGTAAGGGTTATTATCTCATTTCCATATGACATCAATGAATCATGGACGTTTTTGCATACAAACTTTGTGCACATTGTTTTTTATTTTACATTTTCATTTCTTTCAAAGATAGTTATACTCTTACACACACTCACACTCACAATGCAGGTCTACATCCATTCGGGATCCCATGGGTAACAGTTCTGCTATGACCTTCTGTGATTCGGAAAATCTAATCTACTAAGCCGAAGACGAAGGTGAGGAAGATTGTGAAGTACCAGGGGAACTCGCCAGGTTACTGCAACAAAAAGAGGGGACCATTCATCCCCACGAGGAACCAGTGGACACAATCAACCTAGGTACCAAAGAAGACAAAAGAGAGGTCAAGGTGGGTGCCAATCTGGAACCCAGTGTCAAAGAGCGTCTGATTCAGTTACTACACGATTATGTTGAGGTCTTTGCCTGTTCGTATGAAGACATGCCAGGACTTGATGCATATATCGTAGTACACCGTCTACCTACAAAAGAGGACTGCCCACCAGTAAAACAAAAGATCTGTCGTATGCGACCCGATATGTCGGAGAAGATTAAAGCTGAAGTCATGAAGTAATTAAATGCTGGATTCTTGGTTGTCACCTCCTATCCGCAATGGGTTGCCAATGTTGTTCCCGTGTCCAAAAAGGACGACAATATACGATTGTGCATGGAATACAGAGATTTGAATAGGGTAAGCCCTAAGGATGATTTCCAACTTCCCTACATTGATATTCTAGTTGACAATACGACACATCACAAAGTGTTTTCCTTCATAGATGGCTTCTCAGGCTACAACCAAATCAAAATGGCGCATAAGGACATGGAGAAAACAACCTTTGTCACACAGTGAGGCACATTCTGCTACAAGGTTATGCCATTCGGACTGAGAAAAGCTCGGGCAACCTATCAATGTGCCATGGTAGCTCTGTTTCACGACATGATACATCACAAAATAGAGGTCTATGTGGATGACATGATAGCTAGATCTCAAACAGAAGAAGAGCATCTTGATCATTTACAGAAACTGTTTGAGAGACTAAAGAAATACAAGCTGAGGTTGAACCCAAATAAATGCACGTTTGGGGTAAGGTCTGGTAAACTCCCAGGCTTTGTTGTCAGCAATAAAGGTATCAAAGTGGATCCCGCCAAGGTGAAAGCGATACAAGAGATGCCTGCTCCTCGTACTGAGAAGGAAGTCAGAGGATTCTTGGGACGTTTAAACTACATTGCCAGATTCATTTCCCACCTGACATCTACTTGTGAACCAATCTTCAAATTATTAAAGAAAGATCAAGTAGTCAAATGGAATGACGAGTGCCAAATTGCTTTTGACAAGATCAAAGAGTACCTACAAGAGCCTCCTGTTTTGATTCCACCATTCAGAGGAAGACCATTGATCATGTATCTAACCGTTTTGGAAATTCAATGGGGTGTGTGCTGGGGCAGCATGACGAGTCTGGCCGAAAAGAGCACGTTATTTATTACCTGAGCAAAAAGTTTACCAACTGTGAAACAAGATATTCACTGCTCGAGAAAACTTGTTGCGCTATGGCATGGGCTGCTCGCCGGCTAAGACAGTATATGCTGACCCATACTACCTTGTTGATATCTAAAATGGATCCAATAAAATACATCTTCAAGAAACCTGCTCTTTCTGGGAGAATAGCAAGATGGCAGATGATCCTGACAGAATATGACATACAGTATACTACCCAGAAAGCAATAAAGGGAAATGTACTAGCTGATCAGCTTGTTCACCAAGTTGTGGAAGACTACTAGTCCATGAAGTTCGAATTCCCAGATGAGGACATCATGATGGTAAACAACTGTGAAGAATTCAGACCATATGACGGACCTGAACAAGGATCCCGATGGACCCTGGTTTTTGATGGGTCATCTAACGCACTCGGCAATGGTATTGGTGTTGTACTCATATCTCCTGAAGGATGTCATACTCCTTTTACTGCAAGACTCTGCTTCAATTGTACAAATAACATGGCAGAATACGAAGCGTGCATTTTTTGTCTTAAAGCTACCATAGATTTGGGGATAAAATCCTTAAATGTATTCAGAGATTCAGCTTTGGTCATCAGTCAGATCAAAGGGGAATATGACACCAAACACCCTAACCTTATCCCTTACAAAGAACATGTGTTGACATTGCTCCTACATTTTGAGAAGATTACCTTCGAGCATTTCCCGCGAGAAGAAAATCAGCTAGCAGACGCACTAGCCACAATGTTATCCATGTCTAAACTTAAATGGGATAGCGAGGCTCCCCAGATCACCATTGAACGAATGGATGAACCAACTCACTGTCACGAGATTAATACTGAAGAAATAGTGGACCAGCCTTGGTTTCACGAAGTCAAGAGGTATCTTGAGGCTCAAGAATATCTGAGAGGAGCTTCAGTCAATGATAATAAGTTCTTAAGGAGATTCTCTTCTAAGTTTTTCCTTAGTAATGGCATTCTCTACAAACGCAACCATGGCTCTGTGTTACTTCGGTGCGTAGACAAGGTTGAAGCGGAAAAGATCATGGTTGAGTTACATGAAGGCACTTTTGGAACCCATTCCAGTGGGCATACAATGGAAAATAAGATCCTACGGGCAGGCTATTACTGGTCTACCATGGAAGCATATTATTATCAACACTCTCGAACCTGCCACAAGTGTAGGATTTATGTTGACAAGGTGCACGTACCTCTGATTCCTTTGAATGTCGTGACGGCTCCTTGGATCTTTGCTATGTGGGGCATCGATATAATTGGGGAAGTCAAACCAACAGCCTCCAATGGACACCGCTTCATCTTAGTGGCCATTGACTATTTCACAAAGTGGGTTGAGGCGACCTCTTTTGCTTCCGTTACCAAGAATGTTGTCGCCCGGTTCATTAAACAAAATCTCATATGTCGGTATGGCATCCCGGAGAGGATAATCACGGACAATGGTACGAATCTAAACAATACTATGATCACCGCCCTATGCGAGCAATTCAAGATTCAGCATCACAATTCTTCCCCTTACCGGCCAAAGATAAATGGCGCTGTCGAAGTCGCGAATAAGAACATCAAAAAGATCATACAGAAAATGACAGTCACATACAAAGACTGGCATGAGATGATACCATTCACTCTCCACGGGTATCGTACCATAACACACACCTCAATCGGGGCAACACCCTACTCTCTGGTATATGGCATGGAGGTTGTCTTGCCTATTGAGGTCCAGATCCCCTCTCTGAGAATTATGAAGGATGCAGGGCTGAATGAAGACGATTGGATCTAGACTCGACTTGATCAACTAAACTTGATTGATGAGAAAAGCCTTATTGTTGTCTGTCATGGTCAAATGTATCAAAAACGGATGATCAAGGCTTTCAACAAAAAGGTCAGACGCCAAGTATTTCAAGTCGGGGATCTGGTAATCAAACGCATCATACTACCGCAAGGTGACCCCGGGGGAAAATGGACTCCTACATACGAAGGACCATTTGTAATCAAAATAATATTCTCTGGTGGAGCAGTGATCTTGACCACCATGGATGGCGACGACCTTCCGCACCCTGCAAACACAGACATAGTCAAAAGATACTACGCATAAGAGACCCATTAGGTTGACACACCTAAGCAAAACAAGGTCATCCCGGCGAACCAAAAAGGTTCGGGAAAAAATTAGGGATAAAACAAAAAGAAATTTGTACACCCGGCAAGTTGAAAACCCAAAAGGGCGACTTGGGCAAAAACGGGTATCCCGGTAGACTGAAAACCCGAAAGGGCGGTCTAGGAAAAAGTTAGGGAATTAAAGCGTATGACTATGTCCTGTTGGATTACCTTACGGACAACCTTTGGCTTCAGCTGACAAACTCATAGGTTTTGATCAATTCAATCAACTTCGGACAAGGCAACAAATAAATAAGATGCTCAGAGACATGAAAGCTATAGCAGAATGGGAACCCCATGGGATTATTTCACATAGCTATCTTTTCTTTGTATCGAATTTTCATTTTTTTTACGACGGCATTCTCTTACTAGAATGTTTGTGTCTTTGTACAAAAATACTTACTCAAAGTCAATACAAAGATATCCCTTTGAAAGTGAAAAACTATATGTTTTTCTTTACTCTTGTGTTTTGTTTACAAAAACGTCCAATGATTTATTTTTGAACATATGCATTTGAACATAATTAATGTTTACAAATGAACAAAATAAAAAGACAATCGCTGATGGCTTTAAGGTAGGGAAATATCTCTAAGCTATTACCATAAAACCCTCGCAATGTGCAGCTTAATCCCTAGCGGAACAAAGCTTCCAGTTATCAATCCCCGGTAGAAGTCGCCAAATTTCTCAGGATTTCCCAACAGGATTTCACAGGTAATATACGACATTTCCTGCACCAACAGAGTTTATTTCTCTAAACAGAAACTCGTCAACACTTCAACTTCACAACATGAAGACTTACACTCCATATCCTCAGCAGCAATCAGGGATTTATTTTCCCCAATCCAACAGCAGTGCAGCAGATTAGCTCACATGCACATACATCGCATCCATATATCATAAACATTGATAACATGAATGCATGTATCACAATCTCATTATACCATGTATTTCATACAACATGAAATTGCATATGGGCTAACATTTTACCCTTTTCAGGATAAGGTTAATCGACAACTACCAATAATAAGGTTCAAAGTTTTTTTTGATACAGTTCAGATACGCTCCAGACACGGATGCCATTCTGATACTCGTTCAGATTCATCTTCTCAGATACAATTCAGATACGCTCCAGACACGGATGCTATTCTAATACTCATTCAGATTCAGCTTCTCAGATACAGTTCAGATACGCTCCAGACATGGATGCCATTCTGATACTCATTCAGATTCAACTTTTAGATACAATTCAGATACGCACCAGACACAGATGCCATTCTGATACTCATTCAAGAATCCACATTTCAGATACAGTTCAGATACAGTTCAGATACGCTCCAGACACGGATGTCGTTCTGATACTCATTCAGAATCAACCTTTTAGATACAGTTCAGATACGCTCCATACATGGATTCCATTCTAATGCTCGTTCAGATTCAGCTTCTCAGATACAGTTCAGATACGCTCCAGACACGAATGCCATTCTGATACTCATTCAGATTCAACTTTCAAATACAGTTCAACTTACAGCTACGGTTCAGCAATCATTTCTGGATGGAATCTACAAGCCCATCTCCAACAACTTTCTATCATCTCTCCAAATGTCATCTTTAAGCCCATTCCCTATACCATCAACCATCACATCACCGAGTGCAAATTTTTGGGCACTCTAGTGTCCAATCATCTTCCACCTTCGAGTCACGAATGGAAAAACTCACCAATCTAACTCTTATGGATTAAGAAAATTGAACAGGGGCAACTGTTGTACTCCAAAATTTTCCTTCTCAGTTATCAATAATTTTCTCACAAGATCTCCTGGGGCTCAAGACTGCACTAGGGCTTGATCAGCTCAAGACACCTCCTTAAGCACTAATGACCAAAATTAAGGTTTGAGTCTGCACAAGGATATTTGAACTTTCAATGTCCCATTTGACTTTCATGGATCATCATGGACCCTTAAGATTACTCATGTCAAGTTTCAAGCTTTGGATCACACTTTTGCTCAGTCAATTGAGCAGTTGACCTAGAAATCAGTTGTATTGGGGAAAAAGTCAATTATGGCCAATTCACAGTCAAACTTCAAAAAAATTTATCCACATCAACATTTTAAACTCATGTATAATTTTATCAAGTTTGTACCACAATTCCTCAAGAAATTTGATCAAATCTTCAAAAGGGCAAAATGGCCAAAATTAGGGTTTTGACTGGGAAAGGGAAATTTTTTATTTTTGACCTAGAAAATGATCAATTGGTTAAAGACATTATCTCAAGAGTCCAATTGCATCATTTTGACCTAATTACATGGCTTAAAACATTTCTCAAGTCCAAAGGATTGATAGATGAATTTTCAGTCAACTGATCAAAAGTCAATTGTATACTGAAAAATCAAACTTTGACTTTTTGGTCAAATTCAAATGTCAAAGATCATAACTCATCAAAACATGTAAAAATATGAAACTTATTCATCAAGAGATGAAGTTAGGGAGAATCGAAGAGATGAAGTTAGGGTTTTATCACTTGAATTACAAGTCACTTTGTGATGAACCAAATTCAAAATTCAAAGTATGTTGCATAAACTCTACTTTGTAGGCCTCAAACTTGTTAGACACTCCATAATTAATGGCTTGCCTAGCTGTGAGAGGTCTCATTTCAAGCTTTTAATGCAAGGCCATGCTTTATATCCATTTTGGAAAGAAAGTGTACATTGCCATTTTAATAAAGTGATTTTTTATACAAAACTTGTTCTTGAGCCTTGCACTTGTTCTCTTCTGATCATACAAGTCCTATAACTCATAATAAACTTGTTAGACACTTACAATCACCCAGCCCATGCTTGTACCACCTCTTGAAACCTGGTTTCCCACTTTTCTTCTAAATCAAGTAACCTAGCAATTAGCTTGAGACTTGTACTTCTGATTGTCCAAAGCTCTCAAACTCTTTTGCTTATACATATAAAAATCATTTGCCATAAAATACACGAAGGCTTAAGCCCTGAAAACACCTAGAACTCAGAATCACCAAAAACACTTCAAAACTTGTCATTTCTGAGTTTTAAAGCCAATCTTCAAATCTACTCGTGTGTTTCTTGGCGTTTT
The DNA here is from genome assembly GCA_948472305.1 of Vicia faba. Classification (NCBI taxonomy): domain Eukaryota; kingdom Viridiplantae; phylum Streptophyta; class Magnoliopsida; order Fabales; family Fabaceae; genus Vicia; species Vicia faba. The sequence goes on along the minus strand of OX451741.1, from coordinate 1,515,536,862 downwards.
GTTTTCAAAAGCTTCTAAACAACATACACAAACAATCCCAATACCTGAAGCACCACTGTAACACCTCCATCATCATCCACCATTTTCAAAAATAGAGCTTTGCACTTGGACTTCTCCAGAACTCCTCAGGCCCTTTCAGCTCAAGCTAAGCATTCCTTTAGCTTCCTGGGAACTTGAGGAAGCTAACCCAATCATTGGAACTCACTGAAAGTTGCTCAAACTTCAAACCCGATACCCTCTTGCAAGGTAAGTTTTCTAACTTTGGAACTTTTCATACAGGCATCATCAATGATTTATTTGTGAATAAAACATGTAGATATCATTGCCCTAAAGCTAACCATGTTCATATTTTCCATTAATTTTTCTTGAGCTTAGAGAATTTTAAGATTGAAGTTTCTGAGATTTTTAGGGTTCAGATTAGGGCCAATGAAATTCATGCTTGTCTTTTATCTATAGTTTTAATGTTTTACATTTCTGAAACTGTGAGGAAATTTGCTACAAGTTTCATGTTTACAGTTTTCCTTTTTGTTGAGATTTGAACAAGTTACAGAGCTTCTGGCTGGGCGTGAGGTTGAAGATGAAGTTGGCCTTAGGAATGCGTTTGCCTTATGTATTTTTTGTTTGATTTATATAAACGGATGTATAGTCACCCCAGTGGTAGAAGCGTGCGCCTGTAACCAAAAGGACCTGGGTTCGAGCCCCAGTGGTACCCTTTTGGTTTTTTTTCACATTTTTTGCATTTTCTGACCCTTTTTTGGCAGGCGTTGGGCTTCAATCTTTGGGCCTATATTTTTTTGTTACTTCTCACCCCTTGCAGGCTATCAACACCCCTGGCCCATATTTTATTTTCTTTTTCTTTTTTATATATTTATATTTATTTGTTTTCTTAAATATTTTCCTAATACTAAAAAATCATAAAAAATACAAAAATAGTAGATTTATATTTTAACTTAGTTTATTTATTTTTTCTCACAAAAATATTTTATTTAACCACACTCTATTAATTTTACTAATTATTCTTGTAAATTTAATTAAAACTAGGTTATTTTTATTTTCTTTTACAACAATTAATATATATTATTTTAATATAAAAAAGGCCAAAAATATTTTATAATACTATAAATTATTTTCAAGACAAAAATACAAAAATGCTTTTCTTAAACTTAATGTCTTTTTAATCAATAGACTTTGGGTTTTATTTAAAATCTTTTCTTATTAAATTAGGTTTACTTTTATTATTTTAATTATTTATTTTCTTTTAATTAATTAAGTTAAAACAAATTCCCTTTTCCTAAAAAAATCAAACAAATATCCATTTTCTTTGTATTTACATTCTTGCATATTTATTTATTTTTGTACATTTATTTATTTAATTCTTGTACCAATTCAATATGGTTGTAATTGACTAATTAGGTTTAAATTCTTGCAATCCCCATTTGTACTTTGTACACCCCCCTTCCACAAGTATTATAATAGCGTAGTAACTTTAAATTCCGCAATTTATCGCTTTTATATACAACTGCTAGTAATTAGGGTTTGTATGGAAAGACTAAAACCAATGCTTAGAAAACTCTAATCAAAGACAAAATCAAGCATGAAAACAATACACTTGCACACAAGTACCACCTAGGGTAAATCCACTTGGTTGCCTTTACAAAATGGCCATATTACGCATGTGAGGTATCTTAGCAAAAACAAGAAAATACAAGATCGTAGTCCCTCGATGACGCTATCCATGTTGCCTTTCAAATGATCTTAGTCCCTAAAAGAGAATGCTAAGATATCTTGCAACATTGCTAATCATGGTTATACAATGACCCAAGCCCGTCCCGTTTACATCCAAAGATAGGGTTTCTTACCAAATCAATGGTAAGATAACAATGTCAAAGGAAAAGAAAATGAACAAGAAATACTTTTTGAGTAGGTAGAATGCTCCTAATTACTTGCTCAAATTCAATACAAACATCCTTTCTATTTTCAAAACAAACACCAACACTTTCAAAAACCTCTTTTAACTTGAAAACATTTTCAAAAGATCAAACACTTTGTATACATTCTTACGAACGAGAATCATTACAAAGTTTGCCTAAACAATGGCGTCTTTACAAAATACTTTCAAAAACCACACAAAGAACAATTTCAAACAAAAGCAAGTGATCTAGCAAGTAACTTAGAGCCCATGGAAATATTCATGAATCAAACATTCTAACAACATTAATATTGTCAACAGTAAACAAATAAATACATAAATAAAAATTAAAAAATATATATCTATAGCAGAGTGGTAATTCGTCGAGCCACTTACAGGTAAATATAGTCTCATTTCATAAAAATGTGTAGAGGGTGAGCAAATAAGCTAAGCTACAAGTATATCTACCACATAATGGTAGGTTCCTAAATAGTGAAAAATATTTTTCCTCTACAAGATTAAAACTATTATCTGCAAAAACAGTGCAACCGACTAATATCAACATCTTAGTTCTAGCACCATAGTCAAATTGATCAGATCTTGATGGCGCTCAAATAAATTATGCGGTCACTCTAACCTTTAGTTTGAACCCCTACAATCACGGACCTCTCGTGAAGCCTCCGCTATGGGCAATCTCAAAAGTTCAATGGCAAGAGCAACAATACCTTCTTTGTTGATATTCGATATGGAATCGGAAAAACTACCCCTAATCGGAAGGTGGAGTAGGCAAGAAACATATTCTAGACTAATCGTCAATTACCAAAAGGGATATGAAAGAACGATGTCTCTAAATGCCATTTTTCTACAAATGTTGATAAAAATTTGACATCAATTTTATTCAAAATAGTTCTTTGAAGTGTAGACAGACAAGAATCATTCAACCAGGATTTGAAGTGCAACAAGGATAGAGTTTAAAGAGAAAATCATGGAATATCAACTTGTGGTGGCATATTTAGGGATAATTTAAGAACATTTTTGTAATTTTTCTCATATAAGCTTGAAATTTATACCTCCTTTCAAGTTGAATTGCATAGAATCATGATTGCTATTGAATATGCTAACAAAAAGAATTTGAAATTTTTTGGCTTGAAACTGAATCAATGATGGTCATTCGTGCATTTTTTCATCTGAATAATTTCACTTGACATATTTTAATCAAATGGAAGAATACTTTACACATTATATGCTCCTTTAGATTTAGGATGTTTCATAGAGAAAAATGCATGTGCAGATAGACTATGCGATGCAGGTTTTTTGTTGATTAAGACGTTTGGTAGAATTTACTTCCTATTTGTGCTTTTGAATGTTTTTTAGGAATATATTGGGTATGTTAGACTATCATTTTTTCAAATTTTTTGATGGTTTAGGTTTCATATCCTCTACTTTTTTTTTTTTTTGTTTTTTCTATTTAATAAACTGTCTTTACTAAAAAATTAACAAAAATTAAAAAAATAATAATATTAATTGTTACATATATGTGGTGAGAAATAATTTATTCTTAAAATATCTTTTTTTTAATTAAAAGTATAACTAATGGACAAAGCTATTGATATTGGAAAAAAAGGATATTCTTAGTATGAGGTGAGAAATCAATTTATTCATTAGTGGTGTTTTCTTTAATACAATTCATTGAACAAGCCCATCAATATTGAAGGGAAAAAGGTGATTTACTAATACACCCTTATGCCTTCTTAGAGACCTTTGGCGAAAACTCGAAATATCCCCAGAATTCATATATGCATATTCGAACTCACCACATTACATATTTAGAGGGGCTTATTCAGAAATGCATGTCTAAAACAATCTTTTATCAAGATCAGGGGGTTTCGCATGTGCATCTCCGAATTAACCTCATAATCTAAGTTCAGGGGGTTTTCAGAGATGCATATACGAATTATGTTAAATACATTTTGGCTCGGAAAAGAACCCCTCATTCTCTCTTTTGTCCGCACCCAAACACCCAAATTCTCTGTTTTTCATACTTCTTTGAGCAAGTTACTGAAGCATCTGAGAAAATTTCTCTAAGCCAAAGCTTTGATTGTTGATTTCAACTAATTTCAAGAACTCTTCTAAGCTTCGAATTTGAGTAACTTTCTCTGAATCCATTATTCTACTTTTCATGTGTGTAATAGGTTATTTAAAATCATTTAAATTCAGTAGGCTGAAGTATAACTTGTAAAATGTCGTTTTCTGGGTTGAAGCTCCGAAAAATAGAGTCGCGGGTGTCTTTGGATGTGCTTATCTGAAAACCCCTCTGAGTATTTTCGAATAAGAACATATGAAATTATGCCTGAGTTGTTTTTTCTTTTAATTCAAACTTGTTCCTTCCCTTTGAATAATAATTTTTTCCAGGAAAATGGTTGAAAACCCAAACAACAAATTAAGACTTGATAGGCCAAGTCAGACTGTCCCCGCTCAGCGTAAGAGAGATGATCAATCTACTAGGGGTCGAAAACAGAGTCAGGTACCGCATGAGAAAGTGGTGTGAGCATCAACTTCTTCTCTGAGGAGTCGTCTGTCTCATGCATCCTCATCTCGAGATGGCAGGAACCCGATGAGGTTGATGTCCAGGCACCCAAGGAGGTTGATGTTCAGGCATAGACTGCCCATAATGCACCAGAGTATCCAGGAGGGCCCTCTGAAACCTCCCTCTTGATCTATTATAATGATCATATTGCTCTGAATGTTTGGGACAGAGAGGTATATTTTTTATTACACTTTTCCATTTAAATTATTTACCCACAAATATGTTAACAACTAACATTGATATTAATATTTATCTTTACAAGAACGGATGGTCGGAAAAATAACAAGTGTATTATTTTCCCTCTGTAGTAATAATTAGGAGAGTTCCCCAAATATCGATCTCAAGGGTTGCGTGTAAATATGGAGTTCGAATCGTTTCTCAATTAAACAAAAACTAGTGTTTGGTTTTGATTTGTTAAAATTAAAATAATTGTGAATAAAGTAAATGGATGCAACAACTCTGATTTGAGTAACATGCTAGTGAAAGTGTGTGATTTATTCCTGTAACAACTCTGAATTCATATTGCAACACCTTATTTTACATAATCAATTACCGGTTCTTAAGGGTGATTACTCCTAAGTCTTTAGTGAGAAAACCTTTAATCATTCATCCTAAGTCCTAAGTCCAAAGAAACTTACGAATGAAATTAAGCATTATTAAATCAAGAATAATTTGGTTCCTATATGATATCCCTAGTCCTAGGTGTATCTACTATAGAATGTTCTCACAAAAGCATTACCAACGGTGGTCCAACCTATTTGGTAATCATAAATCAATCTCAATTGTTTTGAAAGATAAAGCATGAAGACCACCAAGAATATAAATTAATTATGGAAAACAACATTGTTATTGCAATTATAAAATCAAAGTCATTACAGGTGGATATCAGGGACACCCCCTAGCATTGGGGAATTTAGCTACTCATAGTGTTGTACCCCAATTTTTCCCCCTAAGATCCCTTCATCATACCATGTTGATTCCATCACAACAAGATCACATTAGGATTCTTGGTTCCCCTCCCTATATTTAGCTTTTCTCTTTGAGGAATCACCAAGCACTTTGACTTGTTTCCTGATGTGGTCATTAATATTTTTCTCTTGATTTCTTCTCTTAATTAATAAAATGAAATGTTGGTTTGTCTTGCTTGTTATCCATGTAGGTAAAGGCAATAAGATTCAGCAAGTTGCTCCATGGGTTCATGAGTTAATTTCCATGACCTATTTAATAAAGCTTGAGAAGTCCAAGCCTCGCCATTGAAGTTGTTTTGGAGGAAATGAAATGGAAATTTTATTTTGGTTCACCACATTTCAAGATTATCAAATTTGATCCAAAAAACTACAAGGGGTTGATTTAAAAAATAGTCATGTTTGGACAAGACCTTGTTCAATTTGGTCACAAGTGCATATTTCTATCAATTATCAAGATAAGGAAGTGGTTGTGGTTGCTATGAGTTATCATTATCATCCTCAACAACTTATATTTACAAAGCATTTGTGTTGGTACAATAAGTTTGTTCAAAATTGTCAAAGTTCCTCAAGGCATGTTTCTTGATCTAGGAGCTAGGGTTTTGAACTTCATAGGAGTATATCTTGCTCATCTTTTGGTATTTTTGAGTGATTCAAAAGACATCCTTATCTTCAAATGGTTATCAACAAATCAATTCAAAAGTTCCAAGGAGTTTTCATGTGGAAGAAACATGATGAAGAAGAAAGATTACAAGTCCTCCAGATGCACCCCCAATTTTCCATGTGTGACTTCAAATTATCATAACTTGGTCAATTTTTATCACCTTGAGCCCATTATTTTTCCATAATGATCTTGAGGATGTGAAATTTATGCCTTCTTTTATGAGAAAAGTGAAAATGGTTGGAAGTTTCCTTAAGGATACAAAAGAATATAGGTCATTTCATGATTTTTTGCTAACTTCAACAAATCATAACTCTCTCAATTTTTGGAGATTTTGAATGGTTCAAGTTTCAAAATTTCATACGCGAGGTCTACATCATGCCATGTGTTTTGGTCAAGAGCAAATACCAAGTGGAAAGCTATGTTTAGATGCAAGACATTATAAGTCATTTTTTAAGAAAATTTTGAAATATTTCTAAGTATGGAAAGTCAACATTGTTTCCAACTTTGACTCGTTATAACTTTCAAATCAAGCATCCATTTGTCTCCATTATTTTCACATTACAAAGATTGTAACCTCATCTTTCTAAAGCATCAAGAATCATGCCCTAAGACCCCTTGAGTTGAGAATGCCATTGGTCAGAAGTTGGCAATTTGAAACTGAATTTTTCACCAAGTCAGAAGTTTGAAATCCTTGATTTGGCTTCTAAACACTTTGTTTCTACGCGTTTATGCCTCTAAACATGTTCAATGAAGTTCCAAAAGTGATTAGCACAATAAAACGCGCGTTGTGGATGAGTTTTGATCAAATTGGAAGTCACACTTTTCTTGTTTGCAATTTACACGATTTCCCTCCAAACTTCATCATTTCACACGCTTGGACATTCCATTTGATTCCCTATAAATAGAGGGTCATTCCCCATTCATTTCCTCAAGCTTGGATAGCCAGAATCACCCTTCCAAACTTGTTCCATAACTCAAAATTCAGCAACTTTGAAATCTATTCTCAAGCCTATTTCAATCCAATTTTCTATCAATTCACCTTCCTTGATCTTCCCTGAAGCTAACCATATAATTACATTCAAGAATCGTGCCCTATATTGTTCCATAGAAGTCCAGTTTCAGAGCTCTGCAACTCAACTACAATAGGTAGATTCCTTCATCAATTCTTCAAAACTTTGATATCATTGTGATGCTCTCATTGCCCTGGTTCTAGTTGCAACACTTGCTTTTTACTGGAAACACATTTTGACCATGAAATTTCAAATCCCTTTTCAAAACTTTCCTTCCAAATTGCTTGAGCTACAGTTTATATAAATTTGTCGAGGGGGTGTGGTTGTCTTTGTCTTGAAGAGACGAAACGAATGTCATAAGTCTGAGCTTCTGATTTTACAGTTTGAGAGACCTGTAATTCACGTTGGCTGGAGGTTGAAGATGACCAACGTGTCATCTTCCACCCAATGATGGCACGCCACTTGTATTTTTTGAAATCTGATTTAATTATTGATCATATGCATTATTCACTAATGACCATGATATGCAGTGTGCAAAATCCCTTGGATTTGATTACTAACGTGTTTTGACTCTCATCCAATGATCCACATATTTTTTACTTTTATTTTCTTTTCTGATTTTTATATTTAATTATTTTAAAATTCAAAAAATCATAGAAAATCCATTTTTAGTCCAAAAATCATGAAAAAATTATGAAAAATATTTTTGATTATTCTCTTTTTTTTATTTATATTTTTTCACAATTTAATTTTGTGTTTTGGTATTTTTTATAAATTTTCAATTTATTTGATTTGTTTTAAATGTTTAAAAATACTTTTATGCATTTTTTAATTCTGAAAAAATTATGGAATGATCCAATGAAATTGTGACAAATATTGGTGACCTCACTTATTTTTTATTTCTGACTTTGGTATTTTTTATTATTTTTAGTTTATTTTACTCATTTCTTTTAATTTTAAAAATAGTTTCTGACTTTAAAAAATTACCAAAAAATTTATGAGATCATTTGAGTCCTTTTCTGACTTTTCTATGGACTTACTTTTTATTTTTTGATCAATTTGAACATAGTTGATAGTTTTCTCTTTTGTTTTTATTTTAAAACATTTTTAAACCTTTTTTTGTATGTATTAAATGTAATATTATCTTGTGACTATTTTCTGGTTGATCTTGGATTAAATTTTTGATTATGAACTTTGTTAACATCATTGGGTCCATGGTGTTGAGTTTAACTCCATAAAAATGGATGAATGATGTTAATAATAGTTTAATTGAAATTTAATTCAAATATGGTTTGTATGTTCTCTCCCACCCCTCTTCATCTCATCTCTTTTCTTATTGCACTAAGTGTTATTGGAGCATGATCTCTATATCATGTCTCAAAACAAATGGTGCATAGATTGCTATTGACCAGTCTCAAAATAGTGGTGACTTCTATATAAGTCCACTTACGATTGCTTAACATAGCGCTAAATTTTGTCCCGATTCGAATAAATGAACATTCATGGCCCAAAATTATGTTTGAAAGCCCAAGCATGTTAATTTGATCTCTTTAATCCAATAACCTTGAGATTTATTGTGTGGAGGCTTCGGTTCTACCAATCCTCTAATGGATCTACAACACCTTTGGTCAACGCGGATCACTTAAACATCGTTGATCATTAAATGGTACTCATGAGGATTCCAATGGATGATATACTTAACAAAAAGCAAATGCAACTTGTTGTGTGGAGGCTTTGGTTCTACCAATCCTCTAATGAGTTCCAAATGCAAGTTTCAAGATGATCATCCAACTAACCACTAATCACTAATAATTGACTTTATCCTTTATTTTTATTATATGCCCCTTTATTTTTATGCACTATTTACTTTTAGCATTTACATTTCATGCCATTTTCATCTTTGCTCATTTGAGTATTTACCTTCGTGTCATTTTCATTCCAAACCATTTTTGCCACTTTGGCTTTTATCTTTAAACTTTTCTCAAAAGAGATTGGACTCTTCTCAAGCCTTATAGTGATGCAAACAAATATACTTCTACAATATATAGTAAAGATAGATATTTCCACTTGGGTGTTGAGTGAGGCATTTTTTATTTTAAAATCCAAGCCATATCCTCCACTTTGAGATGATTCAAATTCTCCTTTCTCATGATTGTGGGTAGTAAGTATGTTTTCCACACGGACAATGACGATGATATCTTATCTCTTAAAATCAATCAACACAATTGTGTTTTAAAATCTTTAAAAGAGGAACTACGTGTACCCTGATCCCATATTGCACGAAAGGTGGTAAGTAAGCACTAAAGGTTCACAACCGCGGTGGGTGGAAAATTATAAAAATATTTCTTTTCTCACCTCCACCATCTTTTTTTTTACAACATTTCATAGCCAAAATATACAGATTTTACAAAGAGGTTCTTGTGGAGTACCATAGATGTTTAGGGTGCTAATACCTTCCCTTTGCATAACCAACCCCCCTTACCTTGAATCTTTCCCCCCTCTTTTTGGTTATTCGCTCTTTTCCCATTCCTTTGGAAACAATAAAGCGCGGTGGTGATTTTTATTCTGATCTGTATAAGTTTAGTCAATCTAATGGCTTAGTCTTAAACATTTCTACCGCTTCAGAAAAATGGCGACTTCACTGGGGAAAGATTGACCTCTTTCTGGTCCATCCCTAAGTGGGTTGATCCTATCTTTGTCTATATCTGTATATGTGCTATTGTTGTTTATGTGTTATATTATTTGTTGTATATATGTTTTCTTGGATTTTCCTGGTTTTCAGGGTGCTTGTGATTACTTATAAGTCATATACCCGGACTTGGGCAAACTTTAAGATAGGACGAGAGGTTTAGTCATGTTAACTTTGAGGGAGTAATCCCAAAAAAAGGAGGCATGAGATCCCCCACTCAGTGGAGGCCCCTTTGACTGTAGTGTCGTTTACCGAGTAATTGGGAAGACGTACTGCTTTCGACTTGGGAGCCTGCTGAAACTGAGAACCGTAGAATACCAAACCCATCTTGACCTTTTAGGTGTAGTGCGGAAGCTATGACGGAGTAATTCGGAAATAGTTATCACGCGATACTACGCTCGGACGAGTTTTTCTTGAGAATATTACTAATTACCGAGTTAATAGAGAACTTGGTAATATCTGAAGGAAGGATGTAGACTCTAGGAACCTTTAGAACCTTGTTCGGTAGGTGATAAATTTTAGACCAATACCTTATGGGTAGTACCTTCGACCTCATGCTCTTGACGTTGAGCCTATGAACCCTATATGTGTGATCTTGTGTGTGATTGCTGCATCATGCATCCATGCACTCATAAGCATCTTTTGAAGAGATCTTATTTCAAGGGATTTAAAAAGTTGACCATTTTTGAATATCTCAAGTACCTTTTTGACCATGGATTCTGGAAAGAGAAATACCGGGAAATACATTTTCAAAGATCCCAAGATAGATAAGTTGGTCAGTCTAATTCCCAAGATCGAGTGTTCTGTAGACTTTCAGAAGAAGTATGGATCCATCATTCCTCTAATGAAGCTGAAGATGAAGGAGGGTATTCTCTCGACCTTGGTCCAGTTCTATGATCTGATGTATCATTGCTTTACTTTTCCCGACTATCAGTTGATGCCTACACTGGAGGAGTATTCTTATCTATTGGATTTACCTGTTACTGATCGTGTTCCTTTTACTGGTTTAGAGGGTGAGCCAAAACCACATGAGATTGCTGCTTTGATTCATCTGGGGAAGTCTGAGGTGGAAGCCCATATGACTACTAAAGGAGGGATTAGAGGAATACCAACTCAGTTCTTATTGGAGAAAGCTCGTTACTTTTCCAGGATAAAGAGTACAATTGCTCTTGAGGCCATCTTTGCTCTACTTGCTTATGGGTTCTTCTTATTTCCTAATATAGACAAGTTTGTTGACATTCATGCTATCAGGATCTTCATGATTGGAAACCCAGTTCCTACCTTGTTGGGTGATACTTATTACTCTATTCATCTTCAGAATTCTTATCATGGGGGTATGATTATCTGTTGCACGCCACTGTTGTACCGGTGGTTTATCTCTCATATGCCTCAGTCTGATGCTTTTTGGGATGTCAAGAAAGAACCACGTTGGGATCCTAAGATCATGGCACTTGCTCCCTCAGATATTGATCGGTATCATCGAGCTTACCAGGATATAGAGATTATTGACAGTTGTGGTAGTTTCCCCAATGTACCTCTTCTTGGTACAAAGGGAGGAATTAACTATAACCCTGTTCTTGCACGACGACAGCTTGGTTATCCGATGAGGGATAAACCAAATAGTATTCATTTGAGTAGTTTCTTTCTGAAGGAGGAAGAAGACCATAGGGAAGCTAGGGAGCAGATTGCGAAGGCCTGGCATCACATTCATAAGAAGAGTATGAAGGATTTGGGACATAGGGGTGTTGTTTCTTTGGAGCCATATCTTCAGTGGGTCCAAACGAGAGCTATTCAGTTAAAGATGTCGTATTCCCGGGAAACACCTATGCCTGATCTATTTGGGAAGACCACTCCTCCCTTATTAGATGATCTAGAAGAGCTGCAACTTGCTTTGGTCAGGATGCAACAAGAAAAGGATGTTTGGAAGAACCAGTGCCAAACTTTAGAGATTTCCTATAGAGCAGACTTGAAGGACAAAGATGACTTGATTGAGATCCTTGAGAGTCTAGCGGTAGAGACTATGGAGAGGTAAGGGGATTTATTTTCTCCTAAGCCTCAATTAGACTCTATTTCTCACTCCCTGATTCAGGTGATTGGAAGGAGGTTGCCATCAGATATGCGGAAGAAAACCAAAGGTTGAAGGCTCAGATTGCCAGGCTCACGGGGAAGCGCCAGCGTATAGAGTGATCTCCATCATTTTTGCTTTTTAGGGTTTTAGATTTTATTTTTATCTTGTAATTGGGATCATTGAAACTTGTAATCCATTTTGGAGTTGTTATAATAAAAAAACTTAGTATTTCAAATGCGTTATTACCTTGATATTTGCAATATGTCCATAAATTTTAAATCCCTTGAAATATTAAAAATAAAATAAAATCATATGCATTGCATATCATGCATTATATTGCACATATTTCTTGCATTTGTAATGCATATCCAGGTGTCTTACCAAACTTCTTTACTTTGTCCAGCAAGCTGACTCACCACTACAACACTCGGGCTAATTTCAGAAAGAAGATGGACAACTTAGAACAAGAGAATCGCGAGCTGCGCGAGGAGGTTTCTGCTTTGAAGGCCAGAATGGCCAATCTAACTGCTCTGATGGAAGCTCTGGTGGCTGCTCAGAACCAGCCACCGAGTGTCCAACCTCAACCAACAAGGGCAACTACTGAAGCTTCGATTGTTCCCGTATCTTCTACTCCAGCTATTGTTCAAAATCACATTCCTCAAGGTTATCCTTAGGGAATGCAAGAGAATATTGCACCTGAAGGTGTCAATCTTGGTCCTCAAGATACTCTAATTATTCAGACTATTGTCACTCATGCACCTCCTGTGGTGCATGCTGCTCCTGCTGCACCTCCTTCGGTGAATATGGTTCTGTTTGTGAATGATGATGTGTGTCGTCCTCTCCCTCCACCAAGTGAAGACTTAGGTCTTTATGATATAATGGATGACTTTCAAGAGCAGCTTGACAAGATGCAAAGAGAGATGAAGGCCCTCAGGGGAAAAGAGCTATTTGGGCAGAATGTGAATGAGTTATGCTTGGTCCCGAATGTTAAGATACCTGCTAAGTTTAAGGTCCCATAGTTTGATAAGTACATGGGCAACACTTGCCCTCGTGCTCATCTGGTGATGTATGTAAGGAGAATGTCTACCCATACTGATGATCAGCGTCTGCTGATTCACTTTTTCAGGATAGTTTGATCGGTGCTTCCCTGAAGTGGTATATGAGTTTGGGAAGTGTTAACACCTATACTTTCAATGATTTTGGAGAAGCGTTCATCAAACAATATAAGTACAACATGGACATGGCTCCTGACCATGATTAACTCAGGGCCATGGTTCAGAAAAACAGGGAATCATTCAAAGAATATGCATAGAGATGGCGTGCGGTAGTCGCCCAAGTGATTCCTCCCATGGAAGAGAAGGAGATGACTAATATTTTCTTAAAAACGCTAGGTGCTTTCTACTACGAGAGGATGGTAGCAAGTGCGCTAAGTGACTTTACTGTAATGGTAGGAATGGGTATCCGCTTAGAAGAGGTTGTAAGAGAGGGTCGTTTAACGAGAAGTGAAAGCTCTGGAAGTGTGAAGAAGCCATCTTACGGGTTTACCAAGAAGAAGGAAGGGGATGCAAATGATGTTATGCAAGAGAGGAGGGTTAATGCTCCTAGAAGGAATTATCATCGTCATCAGCAAGTCGCCTCAGTTACTCCAGTTGTGGGAGCAGCTCCAACTACCGTTGCTTATCAGAGTCCGTCCCAGTAGGAGAATCAAGGGTATAATCAGAGAAGGGAGAGTTATGACACTATTCATATGAGCTATACAAAGTTACTACCGGCATTGATTCAGAAGAAGTTGGTTCAGACCCGACCACCTCCCATTGTACCGTCACTGTTGTCGTTGTATTACAAGGCAGACCAAACGTGTGCTTTTCATCAGGGAGCACCAGGGCATAATGTTGAGAATTTTTATCCTTCAAAGACTGAGGTGCAGAAATTGGTGAAGTCTGGTATTCTATCTTTCAAGGATGTGGGCCCTAATGTGAAAGACAATACTCTACCCAAGAATGGGGGAGTAAATGATGTGAATATGGTGGCCGGTTGTCCAGGCGACTTCTGGATTTTCGATATCAATCTGGTTAGAGGAGATTTGATGAAAATGCATGCAGACATTTGTGAATTTAGCTACTATACGCATGACCATTCCAGTTGTGCTATTTGCAGTATAGACATACAGGGTTACGATAAGATAAAGGCTGGTTTGCAGGAGATGATGGATGCTGGCCTCATCCACATAATCAGGCCTAGGGCAGAGTATGAAGAGAAGGTGAATATGGTTTCTGGATGTCTTGGAGAATTCAGAATTTTTGATGTAGAGTATATGAATGAGGACCTTGTGTAATTACATGCTACTTTCTGCCATATGGTTGGTCAGGTAGAACACCAGTATGGGTCTTGTCGAATTTGCTTCCAGGACTCCCGAGGATGTTCAATCATGAAGAAGGGTGTTCAGTTGTTGTTAGAAAATAGAATTATCAAAGTTACAGGTCAAAGGGATGATTACCATGAAGTTGATTTGATTGAGGTTTGCTTGACTGAAGAAGAGTCTGATGAAGAGTATGCCTCTGCAGATGAGTATTTCTCCTCAAATGAGGATTTCTTTTCCAAAAATGACTTAATAATGACTGATTGTGTTGAACAAGGGGTAAACGTTATTGTGCCTTGTTTTGGAGCAATTGACCATTTTGAAGTTGAGTATTATAGCAAGCCAGTTGTTACCCCATTGGTTATTAGTTTTCTGGGTCCTATCCCCTATAAGTCAGATAAGGCTGTGCCCTACAAATACAATGCTACAATCTTAGAGGATGGAGTGGAAGTTCCCATCCAGCCAATTCCTGATGTTGGAAATATTGCTGAAAATAGCAGGGTGACCCGCAGTGGTCGTGTGTTTGCACCAGTTGTTCAAGGAGATGTTGGAAAGAAAATTGTTGAGAACGTTGAACCCAAGAAGGCTACGGGTGATACTAGTGGGGCTACGTTAGAGAAAGAAGTGGATGATATTTTGAAGATAATCAAGATGAGCGATTACAGAATCGTAGATCAGCTACTGCAAACTCCTTCAAAAATATATATCTTGGATTTATGATGAACTCATCTGCTCACAGAGAATCATTGATGAGGGTATTGGACCAAGCTTTTATGGAGAGTGATATGCCCATAGACCAATTCAGCAGCGTAATAGGGAACATTACGTCATATAATAATTTGAGTTTCTGCAATGATGAATTACCAGAGGAAGGAAGGAATCACAACCTGGCCCTCCATATATCTATGAATTGCAAGAATGATTCACTATCCAATGTGATGATTGATAATAGATCCACTTTGAACGTTATACTGAGGAGCACTCTTATGAAGTTGAAATATCAAGGAACGCTTATGCGCCCGAGTGACATCATTGTGAAAGCGTTTGATGGATCAAGGAAATCTGTTATTGGTGAAGTGGACTTGCCTATTCATATAGGACCACATTTGTTTCAGATAACTTTCCAGGTCATGGATATTGTACCCGCTTATAGTTGTTTGCTAGGAAGGTCGTGGATTCATGAGGCAGGGGCTGTCACTTCAACTTTACACCAGAATCTGAAGTTTGTACATGAAGGGAAAGTAGTGATCATAAATGGGGAACAAGCATTATTGATATCTCATTTGTCCTCTTTCAGCATTGTGGAGGCGGATGAAGCTGCTATAGGAACTCAGTTCCAAGCCTTATCCATTGACAACATAAGAGGAAATGAGAATTCCATGGTTTCGCTTAAGGATGCGCAACAAGTTGTGCGAAAAGGGTCATAGCGAGGTATGGGGACAGATTATGGATCCACCTGTGAACAAGAGCAGAGCCGGATTTGGGTTCTCTTTGAAGAATGACAAAGGTAAGAGCATGCAGTCGAAGTCTCCTGCAGGCAAGTATCAAGACATCTTCTGAAGCGGGGGTTATCTTCATCCAATTGTTTCCAGGATTAATGCCATTGTAAAAGATGAAGCAGAGCAGGAAATGCCGAATTATGTGACGCACGGAGTTACGCTTCAGAATTGTATCACCATTGATGTTCCCTCTTGCATACATGTTTCAAAGTAATTTATTTTGTTAATCTTTTTGAAAAGCTTTCACTCTGCCCAAGGTGGAAGTATTAATGTTCTAGGGCTTATCTGTTTGTTGTGACTTTTAAAGTCAATAATAAAAGTTGTCTTTGTTTCCCAAATTGTGTCTTTATTTTCTGCTTTTTCTTGGAAAATGGTAATCATAAAAAACCCTTCAAATAAATAAATAACTGAAATTCAATCTCCATGGTCACTTGATATATGTGTCAGTTTATAAAAGCAATCATAAATCACATGTGCAGATTAATTAAAAAACTCATTGAATACAACGACCCTGCACCCTCTCCCAACTTTGAATGTCATGTGTATGGGGCCGAAGAAGAAGATTATGATGAGATTCCAGAAGAGGTCTCACGGTTGCTTGAGCACGAGGAAAATACCATTCAGCCATATAAAGAGCCATTGGAAGTGATCAATTTGGATTCAGAAGAAGATTCGAAGGAAGTCAAGATTAGAGCATTACTGCATCCTGATGTGAAGAGCAGGTTGATTGAGTTGTTGAAAGAGTATGTGGATATTTTTTCTTGGTCTTATCAAGATATGCCTGGTCTAGATACCGATATTTTAGAGCACAATTTGCCTTTGAAGGCATAGTATCCACCAATCAAATAGAAGTTGAGAAGAACTCACCCAGATATGGTAGTGAAGATCAAAGAAGAGGTTCTAAAGAATATTAATGTTGGTTTTCTTGTGACGTCAGTGTATCCTCAATGGATTGCCAATATTGTCCCAGTACTGAAAAAAGACGGAAAAGTTTGCATGTGCGTAGATTAGAGATCTAAATAAAGCTAGTCCAAAAGATGATTTTCCATTGCCACACATTGATATGTTAGTGGATAGCACGACAAAATTCAAAGTATTCTCGTTCATGGATGGATTTTCTGGGTATAATCAAATAAGAATGGCTCCGGAGGACATGGAAAAAACAACGTTTATCACACCCTGGGGAACATTCTGTTACAGAGTGATGCCCTCCGCGTTGAAGAACGCTGGTGCAACGTACCAGAGGGCTATGACAACCCTATTCCATGATCTGATGCACAAGGAAATCGAAGTATAATTGATGATATGATTGCCAAATCCCATACTAAAGAAGGGCATGTAGATGATTTGTTGAAGTTGTTTCAGCGTTTGAGGAAGTATCGTCTCCGCTTGAATCCAAATAAATGCACCTTCGGTGTTCGATCAGGGAAATTGTTGGGTTTCATTGTTAGCCAGAAAGGAATTGAAGTTGACCCTAATAAAGTCAAAGCAACTCAAGAGATGCCAGCGCCAAGAATTGAAAAGCAAGTTAAAGGGTTCCTCGGGCGTTTGAATTATATTTCCAGATTCATTTCCCACATGACTGCAACATGTGAATCGATCTTTAAGTTGTTAAAGAAAGATCAAGTTTGTGTGTGGAAGGATGACTGCCAAAGGGCATTTGAAAGTATTAAAGAATATCTGCTTGAACCTCCTATCTTTCTCCCTCCCGTCAAAGGAAGACCGTTGATTATGTATCTGACAGTGTTAGATAATTCCATGGGTTGTATTCTGGGACAACAGGATGAAACAGGGAAGAAAGAGTTCTCCATTTATTATCTCAGAAAAAGTTCACTTATTGTGAGTCGCGGTATTCCATGATGGAAAATACATGTTGTGCTTTGGCCTGGGCGGCAAAGCGTTTTCGGCAGTATATGTTGAATCACACTACTTGGTTGATCTCCAAAATGGATCCAATCAAGTACATTTTTGAAAAGCCTGCTCTTACTGGGAGAATTGCCCACAGGCAGATGTTGTTATCTGAATATGATATCGAATACCGCACTCAAAAAGCTATTAAAAGTAGTGTGTTGGCAGATTATCTTGCTCACCAACCAATGGAGGACCATCAGTCTGTAGAATATGAATTCCCCGATTAGGATGTGATGTTCCTGAAAGTGAAAGATTGCGAAGAACCATTACCCGAGGAAGGTCCTGACCCTGAATCTCGTTGGAGTATGATATTTGATGGAGCTGTAAATGCTTATGGTAAAGGAATTGGTGATGTGATTGTCATGCCACATGGATCGCACATTCCTTTCACCTCAAGGTTAACATTTGATTATACTAATAATATGGAAGAATATGAGGCTTACATCATGGGTCTCAAAGAAGCTATTGATCTCAGAATTAAAAATCTAGGTGTGTATGGTGACTCAGCTCTGGTAATAAACCAGATTAAAAGGGAATGGGATACTCGTCACCCCGACTTGATCCCTTACAGAGATTATGCTAGAAGGTTGTTAACCTTCTTTAATAAAGTTGAATTCCATCATATTCCAAGAGATGAAAATCAGATGGCGGATGCTCTGGCATCTCTAGCTTCTATGTACCAAGTGAATACTTGGAATGATATACCTAGAATTATGGTTCGGCGACTGGATAAGCCCGCTCATGTGTTTACAACAGAGGAGGTAGCAGATAAAAAACCTTGGTATCATGACATCAAGCATTTTCTTCATACTCAGGAATACCCGATTGGTGCATCGAATAAGGAGAGAAAGACATTGAGAAGATTGGCTGGCAGCTTCTTCCATAGTGAAAATGTGTTGTACAAGAGAAATTATGACATGGTCTTTCTCAGATGCATGGATAGACACGAAGCAGGCATGTTGATGCATGAGGTTCATGAAGGTTCATTTGGCACTCATGTCAATGGACATTCGATGGCTAAAAAGATGCTAAGGGCAGGTTACTATTGGCTGACAATGGAATCTGATTGTTATAAATTTTCAAAGTTTCATAAATGTCAGATTTATGCAGATAAGGTCCACGTGCCTCTGACATTTCTCAATGTGATCTCTTCCCCATGGCCTTTCTCTATGTGGGATATTGACATGATAGGGATGATAGGGATAATAGACATGATAGGTATTGACATGATTACTTCACCAAGTGGGTAGAGGTTGCTTCATATGCCAATGTTACTAAGCAGGTGGTGGTGCGTTTCTTCAAGAATAATCTTATATTTCGGTATGGTGTGCCGAGCAGAATTATCACCAACAATGGCTCGAATTTGAACAATAAAATGATGACAGAACTGTGCGAAGAATTCAAGATTGTCCATCATAATTCCTCTCGGTATAGGCCAAAGATGAATGGGGCTGTTGAAGCTGCTAATAAGAATATAAAGAAAATTATCCAGAAAATGGTCGTTACTTATAAGGATTGGCATGAAATGCTCCCTTTTGCTTTGCATGGATATTGAACGTTTGTCCGCACATCAACAGGAGCAACCCCGTTCTCCCTGATGTATGGAATGGAAGTTGTACTCCCAGTCGAGGTTGAAATTCCCTCTTTGCGTGAGATAATGGAAACCAAGTTGACAGAGGCTGAATGGGTCCAAAACTGGTTTAACTAATTAAATCTGATCAAAGAGAAGAGAATGACAGCTTTGTGTCATGGACAATTATATCAGAAAAGAATGAAGAAAGCTTTTGATAAAAAGGTTAAACCTCGTGAATTTAGAGAAGGCGACCTCGTGCTCAGGAAGATCATGTCTTTCAACACTGATTCTAGGGGCAAGTGGACTCCTAATTTTGAAGGCCCATATGTTGTCAAGAAAGCCTTCTCTGGCAGTGCATTAATTCTTGAAACTATGGATGGCGAGGAGTTCCCACGTCCCATGAATGTTGACGCAGTCAAGAAATACTTCTCCTAAAGAAATAAAAGAACAGCTCGCTAAGTTGAAAACCCGAAAGGGCGGCTTAGGCAAAAAAGAGCGTCTCGGTAGGCCAAAAACCCGAAAGGGAGGTCTAGGCAAAAGTTAGAGACATAAACAGAATAAATTTCCCGCTAAGTTGAAAACCCGCAAGGGAAGCTTAGGAAAAAGTTAGGGACTTTCTTGGCAAGTAACTGCATCATGCAAGATCTGATCATTGAGCAACAATCTTCTCGAATCCTCATCATACTTCAACAGAAGCTACTGCTCAGGATTTCAAAAATTGTTAAATATGATAGTGGTCATTGTATCTCAATGTATCTTTTCCATTATATATTACCATTTTCAAAACTTTGTAATCATCTATGGAGTCTCTCCATTCGCAGACTACCATTCTATTAATAAAGTTTGAGTTGTTACCCAATTCTTTGTGTTTCTTATTTTATCTAGCTTGCAAAGACTCCATTTATTATTGATAATAACTTTCAAAGAAAAAATATTAAATAACAAAATCTATTTTTCAAAAAGAATTTACAATTTTCTTTTACTTTAGAATTTGTGATGTGAAAAAATAATAACAACAAAAAAGGTGATCCTAGGAATGGACAAACTCCAGTTGTTTTAAGAAGTTTTTTGTTCCCATCGGGAAAGTTTACTCGGGATGATTTGTCGTATTGGGTTCGAGACTCTGGTATCCTCGGTCAAGTTTGGATTCATTTCTCCTCCTTGTCTGAGTTTTCATGATGTAAGGTTTTAATCCAAGATTTCTCCAGTGAAAGTTTTCATTCGGTCTAATGGAAGTTCTTTTTCCAGAAAAGACAGTACAATAATTAATCTCGAAGAACACGGACCTCTGTCTTCCCCAGTGAACAACATATATTGGTTTTCCCTTTGTGAATGTGGTGTTAATCTCCCCATTGAAGTGGGCCTGAATTCCCCAGTGAATGTTTTGATGATTTGGTGTCCATCTACCTCACTTGAGATTGGTTTCGCAATCCCCAGTAGAAGTGTTACTTTTGAAAACATTTGTTTCCCTGGTGAAGCCTGGAGAAGGATGTTCAATCTCTATATCTCTACTATTATGTCACTTTGTTTTGTTTACCTCCGGATTATGTTTCTCCCCAGTAAAGCTGAAGCATGCAGTAGGTCATGTTTTCTCAATTGGCGCTTACTTTTTCTTGGAATGATCATCTTGGATGTGATTTAGCCGAGTGTTGCTTGTGCCCGAGATGGTTTTGACTGGTTAATCCCAGTGTTGTGCATCTGTTTGTCAGCATACACACGATAACACTCATATATTCATACGTACATCATGCATAGCTAAAATTGGAAAATCATTGCTCATTAACATTTGTTAATATTTTTGTTGACATATCACCCTATTTTTCATAGTTATGTTGTCCTTCCTTCAATAGAGTGTTGGCCTTAAGCAGAAAGCATATATTCTTTCAATTTGCCCACTGAGTTATCCCTCGTGGAAGATTTTTGCTTTAGCCTTCCTGTACAGCTCCTTGTTTGGATGGATTTGGTTTACCCTCTTGAGTTTATTTCTCAAAGGTTGTATTTTGGTTGATTGTTTCATTCCAGTTTATTTCTGGTTTGAACCTTTGGTTTCCCAGCAATGTTATTTACTCTAGATCTCTGAAAGCTTGATGTTTTGGTTTGTGCATTTATTTTGCATAAGAAGACTTGATCTCCTCAGCAGGAATATCGTGTCATTTCTCTAGGAAGTCATATTTCATTCCCCAGGAAGCCATATTGTTCTCCCCATAAATACATTTCTTTTCACAATCCTCCACAACAGCAAGTAGACGGTCTCTTTATTTGAGCAACTTGTACTTCCCCGTAAAAGTCGACGTTACTTTTCTGATATCTTCTCTATGAGTGGATAGTTTGCAGTTTGTTGTTAAATTACTGCAGTGGATGGCAAGTCTTTCTACATCATAGAGACAGTTCATTTTGAAATCTTTGCAAGTGGAGGTCTCTTTATTTGAGACAGCTTATGTATTACCCTTTCCAGGCGGAGTGCCTTGGTTAAAGAAGAAGTTGAGACCAGTTCTAGGTGAAATACCATAATTTTTGGGAAAACTTGTTATCTTTTTGCTACCTTCAGTGAACGTTGGTAGTTCATCATTAGTGAACAGTGATGCTATGATATATTCTCTTCCTACCTTCAGTGAAAGTTGGTAGGTCATCGGCAGTGAACGTCGATGATTGTTATCTTTTTGATATCCTCCGTGAATGTTGGTAGTTCAACGTCAGTGAACGGCGGTGCTATGATATGTTTTCTCTATACCTTCATTGAAAGTTGGTAGATCACCATCACTAAAAGTTGGTGATTGTTATCTTTTTGCTACCCTTAGTGAACTTTGGTAGTTCATCGTCAGTGAACGGCGGTGCTATGATATGTTTTCTCTCTACCTTCAGTGAAAGTTGGTAGTGAAGTAGTGAAAAACACAAGATGGGGGGGTTGAATTGTAAAACTGAAATCTAATGCAATGAACAAGATATTTTTATCCTGGTTCGTTTGATCTCAAACTACTCCAGTCCACTCGTCAAGGTGATTTCGCCTCTCTCCAACGAGGTCTTAATCCACTATATTCAACTGAATATTACAGACTGCTTTAACAACTGCTAAAGCCTTCTTGATCCAAACCACAACCCGGTTTGTCAAGGAAACACTTTCTTACACAGAGATAAAAACTAAGTGTGTGAATGTTTTCTACAAAACTGTATCACAACTGTGATGTATACACAACTTAAAGCTTAGAAACTAGATTGCTAAACAATGATAGAATATCAAAATGAGTAGTGTTTAGCAAAACTGAGAGAAGGAAGATTTTGATTAGCTTTTATGCGTGTAGAGATTTGGAGAGCATTAGCCATTTCAATCTTCAAAGTCTTGTTTATATAGCACTGAGATGTTGAACGTTGGATGCAATATTCTTGATTCAATGCTAATAACAAACTTTCCTTATCGAGCAGATCTTGTCTGGAATGAGGCCGTTGGTACTAATTTGCTTTCAATGCATAGTATCGTTGCTTACTTAATGCAAGTTCTGGCTTGGCTCATTCTGACTCTGCTTAGCTGCTGATGAACTGTTGTGTTTCTTTATCAGAGTGTTGAGCGCAGTCTTGTTCATCAGGATTCAGCATGTACGTGAGTTGATCATCTGATTCTGACATTCTGATATGGCAACTTCTGATGCTGATGTCTGAAACCAAATTCTGATGCTGAATAGGTGTGATCTTGCTTATATCAATCAGAGTATCTGCAAGTCAGAACATAGTAATTTTGGGCAGCAGATAGTTCATACATGAATCTTATAAATAATATATCTTTTCACTTTGTTATCATCAAAACTTAAATATAGGGTAGTAGATTCAAACTTTGTTCTAACAATCTCCCCCTTTTTGATGATGACAAAAACCAGATATTTTTAAATGAAAATAACATGAAAAGGTATCAAAGAGATGCATCAGAGTAAGAGGTAAAAAGATAAGGAGTAAAAAGATATCAGAGTTGAGAGATACTCCCCCTGAGTTTATTACTTCCCTTTGATTACAAGTGTTCTTCAGGATCAGATCTTTTTGCCTTTCTTTGAACATCAGAGTATCAGAGTCTTTGACTATCAGAAGCTTTAGATCAGTATGTCAGAACAGAGCTTCAGAGCTTTTCTTGTCAGAGCTTTGCTTTGGATCAGAGTATCAGAGCGGATCAGAGCTTCATAGTGATCAGAGCTTCTAGTCTTCAGAGTGTCCAGGAGCTTCCTTGTACCTGTAGACTTTAAGCAAAACAAAAAAACATTTTCAAGTAATAGAGTTAGAATGTTTGAGAATTTCTGTCTAGTTAGCCGTTATTGTTTAAAATATCATTCTTGTTCTCCCCCTTTTTGTCAGCAATCAAAAAGTGTAAGTGATGTGCTAAAACAATTAAGATCAGAAAAACTTGTCATATTGAAAGGTTCAGAATCAAAACATGAAAATAGTACAAAACATATTCAAACAGTACATCAGAAAATCAAAGAAAACATGAAAAAGACATGAATGAAAAAAGACTAAGGTTGAGGAGGCAAGCGTGTGAACAGGTTCTCCAGCATGGCTTTGATCTGATCAACAGAATCATTCTGCTTATGCACCATGCTGACAACAGTGTCAATCTTGCTATCCTGCACATCCATTCTTTCTTTCATCTTCTGGTCATTTTCATCCATCCTCTGCTGCAGACGCATGTCATTCAGCTTTAGTTCTTCCAGAGTCTGCCTGTCCAAGGCAGCTTGAGAAGCATCAGAAGCAGGGAGCTTCTGAGAGCTTTCTGCAACATCTTCTGCTTGACTTTCTTCAGCTTGAATGGTCTTGTCTTCTTCTGGTTGCACCTTTGAAGCTTGCTGTTTCTCAGACCAAGGTTCACTATCCAGAGGGAGCACGTCTTCTTTCAGAAGCTGACTTCCAACTTCATTCAGAAGCTTGCTGAAATTCTGTTGTGCCTGCTCATAGTTGATATCCTGCAACTTGAGGGCTTCAGCACGTACCCAGAGTCTGAATTGTGAGCATAGCTGATCAGAAGCAGCTGGATCAATCATTCCAAGACAGACTTGCTTCAAAGAAGCAATCCATTGCTGCACACCTGTTTCAAAATTCATAATACCAGAGCCAACATCTGGTTGTTTTGGTTTAGGGATGGCTATTTTATGTTTCATATCAGCAAGACGGTCAAGACTGGTTAAGTCTATGAAAGTCCTGCTGGGGTTTTCAGAGGTTTTCTTGGCAGCTGTTTGTTTTGGAGAGGGAGTTTCAGAATCAGAAATTATGATTGGACTGGGTGGTGTTTTGGGAGTATTTGGTGGTGTAGATTCTTATGAGGATGGCAATTGTGCCAAGGTGATTGTTGTTCCACCTGGCAGCTGGATTGCCAAAGGTGATGGTTGAGGTGAATGAGGTTCAGATGGTTGAGGAGAAGGAGTTTCAGAGTGATGAAACTCGGGTTGAGGTGATGGTGGATTAATTTCTGGTTGAGGATAGGGAGACGAAATTTCTGGTTGTTCAGGGATAAGGGGTTCTTCAGGAATTGATGAGAGTGGTTGTTGTTGTTGTTCTGGTTCTTCAGCAGATTGCTGTTGTTCTGGTTGTGGAGGAGGGACAATTTGTGGTTCAGAGTTTGGTTGATCAGAAGTGTGTTGATCAATGTCAGACAGCACTTGGTCAATTGCTGATGTTGTTGAGATTGTTGGTTTGGGATGTTTGGTTCTGGGTCTTCTGAGTTTTAATGCCTTAGAAGGGTCCTCTTCTGGTACAGTTTCATCTATGGTAGGGATGGGGATTGAGATTCTATGAGAGGTTTGAGGAGGAATAGATGCTGGAATAGTAGAAGAATTTAAAACAGAAGCAGCAGATAAATTACCTCTTTTCTTGGGTGTCTGCTGGGATGATCCTTCTGATGGTGCCTTCCTCTTATTCGTCTTCTTCAGAGTCACTTCTTGCTGAGGTTGATGCAGAGCTTTGATAATCAGATTTGGATCTGTACCATCTGCCTTGCACGCATCCAAGTATCTGAGAACCACCTCTGGTTTGGATTCAATCTCAGAAAATAAAGGAAAGTCACTCAGAGGAACTCTTCTGCTGGTGATATCAACAATAGGAGTAGCTCTGGGTTCCTTCTGGATATTTTCTATCAGCTTCATTTTCTTCAAGTTCTTTGTGTTCAGAGGTTTCCCAACTGTTGGTTCAATGGTGCTTAGCTCTTGAGCTTCTATCAGATGCTCTATCAGCCTATTCTCTGTCAGAATATCTGATATCAACCTTCCAAAGGGTATCCAATCCCTCTTGGTTCTTTCTTCTTCCCTGGTTTCCTTCACACTTGTTCTGAGGTGGTTGAACAGAAAATGAGCCAGATTGATTTTTACCTTCTGATCAATAAAGTAGATCAGAAACTGCTGATCCACATTTATGTAATCAGGTGAACTGGTTGGTTTCCTATGGTTGAAGCACCCCAGAATTATCTTAGCCCAAACTCTGTAATGATCCTTTAGATCTTTGATCTTGCTGCTGGGCACCCCATGAGTGAAAATCCTTGCAGCTATCACACCCACATCAGCATATCTTTCAGCCATGTCCACACAACGGACGCCACCGCCACTGTAACTGATTAGCCTTGCAATGTGATCCTCTGTGATCACAATCTTCTTCCCCATAACAAAGGAGGTGACTAGATGTGTTGAAGCCTTGGCGTGAATCCAGAATTCCTTGACTAACATAGGGAATGTTGGTCCAACCAACCTGTCAAAATACCTTTCCCACTTATGTGCCCTAACTTCTTCAGTTAGGTCAAAACCGTTCTCCTTCAAGCTTCCAAAATCAATAATCAATTCAGAAAGCACGTCAAGATTCTTCACATGAGTGAGGAGTGTTCTGAATGGCACTTGATATTGCTCATATGATGCTTTCTTCTGAGGACCTGCAGAAGCACTGCTGGAGGTTGCCATGTTCACACTAAAAAGGTTTTGAGAAGAAACTGAGGAAAATAGGTTTTGCAAGAGATGAACACAGAAATATGCAGAAAATGCTTGAGTATTAGTGAGAAAACGTAAAGAATGAGAATGAGAGATTAATGTGTTTAAATAGATTTTCAAAATATTTTGAAAAGATAAACGTTTTTAAGAAAGAGAAAAATCATGATTGAATTTTAAAAGCATGATTACTTTTCATTAAATGCTTGCTGATTTTGGGGGATTTGAGAAAGATACTTAAAAACGGTTACCAGACATGTGTCTCAATGCACCCAATCAGCGCTTTGCCTTCTCAGAAGCGTGCATGCGTTCTGCTTCAGAGATATGCTGATGATTGGATGACACTTGTTTGATGTAGTGATCAGCACGTCTGTCTTTGAGCTTAGACTCTCAGATCTTTAGACTTGCATCTGATACAATCTGCATGTTCTATCTTTCTGAAAGAAGATTGATCAGAAGTTCACAGTGAAACAATTACATTCTGAAGGTAAATATATGGAATTAAAACATTTTCACTCTGGACAAACTTTCATGCTGAGATGTTTCAGAATGAAATTAAACCTATCTTCTGAAAGGGGTTTAGTAAAGATATCAGCCCATTGATGGTCTGTATCTATAAATTTTAAGTTCAAAATACCTTTCTGAATATAGTCCCTAATGAAGTGATGTTTTATTTCTATATGCTTAGCTCTAGAATGTAAAATGGGATTCTTACTTAAGCAAATAGCAGAAGTATTATCACAGAGTATAGGGATGTTACTCTCAAAAATCTGGAAGTCTTCAAGCTGACTTTTCATCCAGAGCATTTGTGTGCTACATCCTGCTGCTGCTATGTACTCAGCTTCTGCTGTTGATAGTGCAATTGTTGATTGCCTTTTGCTGGATCAAGAGATCAGATTTTCTCCCAGAAACTGGCAGCTTCCAGAAGTACTTTTACGTTCCACTCTGTCTCCAGCAAAATTAGTATCGCAATAGCCTACTAAGCTGTAATCACTAGATTTTCTATAAAACAAACCCAGATTAGTAGTACCTTTCAGATACTTGAAAATTCGCTTAACAGCTGTTAAGTGAGATTCTCTAGGATCTGATTGGAATCTAGCACAGATACAAACACTGAATAATATGTCAGGTCTTGAAGCAGTCAGATAGAGGAGAGAACCAATCATACCTCTGTAGACTTTCTGTTCTACATTTTTGCTTACCTCTTCTCTTTCCAGAATGCACGTGGGATGCATTGGAATCTTTGATGGCTTACATTCTGAGAGGTCAAATTTCTTCAGAAGATCTCTGATGTATTTGCTCTGATGAATGTAAGTTCCCTCTGGAGTTTGATTGATCTGAATTCCTAGAAAGAATTTCAGTTCCCCCATGAGGCTCATCTCAAATTCTGCCTGCATACACTTAGCAAATTTTCTTCCAAGAGAAGGATTAGTAGAACCAAAAATAATATCATCAACATAAATTTGACAGACTAAGATGTCATTCTTAACTGATTTACAGAATAGAGTAGTGTCCACTTTCCCTCTGGTGAATTCATTTTCTAACAGAAAGTTACTTAGCCTTTCATACCAAGCTCTGGGAGCTTGTTTCAGACCATATAGTGACTTCTTTAGTTTGAAAACATGTTCTGGATGTTTTGTATTTTCAAAACCAGGAGGTTGGTGTACATAAACTTCTTCTTCTATATAACCATTTAAGAATGCACTTTTGACATCCATCTGATACAGAGTGATGCCTCTATTAACAGCAAATGAAATTAAAAGTCTGATAGATTCTAACCTGGCGACTGGGGCAAAGGTTTCTGTATAGTCTATCCCCTCTTGCTGACTATAACCTTGAGCAACCAATCGTGCCTTGTTTCTGATGACTTCACCTTATTCATTTAGCTTGTTTCTGAACACCCATCTTGTTCCAATGACGTTGAATCCTTTTGGTCTGGGAACGAGATCCCATACGTCGTTTCTGGTGAATTGATTCAGCTCTTCTTGCATTGCCAGAATCCAGTCATTATCCAGAAGTGCTTCATCAATAGAAGAAGGTTCAATCAGAGACACAAGTCCCATGAGAGTTTCTTCAGAGTTTCTGAAGCTTGCTCTTGTTCTGATTGGATCTTCCTTTCTTCCTAAGATAGTCTCTTCTGGGTGATCCAAGCTGCTTCTGGGTAATCTCTTCTGAGGTTGATCAGCAGCTGTTGTAGGATTGCTAGCAGTGCTCCTTTTAGACGTTGAAGGAATGTCTGTGTTGAGAGCTTTTGATGACTTGTCTTCAGAACCTGTAAATTCAATTTCTATACCTGCAAAAACTTCATTCTGCTTTGACTTTTCAGAGTCAAGCTTATCATCAAAACGAACACTGATTGATTCTTCCACAATCTATGTTTCTGTATTGTATACTATGTACCCTCTTGAGCGTTCAGAGTATCCTAAGATAATACACTTCTGTGCTTTAGAGTCAAACTTGTTCAAATAATTCTTTGTATTTAATATAAAGCAAGTACATCCAAATGGATGAAAATATGAAATGTTGGGCTTTCTGTTCTTCCACAATTCATATGGAGTCTTTTCCAGAATAGGTCTTATTGAGATTCTATTCTGAATGTAGCACGCTGTGTTTATTGCCTCTGCCCAGAAAGTCTTAGCAACGTTTGTCTCATTGATCATGGTTCTGGCCATTTCTTGCAATGTTCTGTTCTTTCGTTCTACAACTCCATTTTGTTGGGGAGTTCTAGGACAAGAGAAATCATGCAGAATGCCTCTGTCATTAAAGAATGACTCAAAATCTTTGTTTTCAAATTCTCCACCATGATCACTTCTGACTTTAACGATTCTAAGATCCTTTTCATTCTGAACTTGGTTACAGAAGGTAACAAACACAGAGTGTGACTCGTCCTTATGTCTTAAGAACTTTACCCATGTCCATCTGCTATAGTCATCTACGATTACTAACCCATACTTCTTGCCACTGACTGAAGCAGTTTTAACTGGTCCAAATAAGTCAATGTGCAGAAGTTCTAATGGCTTAGAGGTAGAAACAACATTTTTGGATTTAAAAGAAGGTTTTGCAAATTTGCCTTTCTGACATGCTTCACACAGAGCATCTGAATTGAACTTCAAATTAGGAAGTCCTCTGACCAGATTGATTTTGTTAATCTGAGATATTCTTCTCATACTAACATGCCCCAATCTTCTGTGCCAGATCCACTGCTTGTTGTTAACAGACAGAAGGCATTTTACATTCTGACTTTTTAGTTCAGAAAGTTTGATTTTGTAAATGTTGTTTTTCCTCTTACCATTAAACAGGATAGTCCCATCTTTCTGACTAACAGCTTTACATGATTTTTGATTAAAGATTATATCATAACCGTTATCACTTAATTGACTTATGGATAACAGATTATGCATCAATCCATCTACTAGCAGAACATTATTAATAGAGGGAAGATTTCCATTACCTACAGTTCCAGAGCCAATTATCATTCCCCTCTGATTGCCTCCAAAGCCAACGTGGCCTCCAGGCTTAAGTTCCAGGCTTTGGAACATATGCCTTCTTCCCGTCATGTGTCGTGAGCACCCAAAGTCCAGGTACCATGACTGGTGTTTTTGACTTGCTGCTAAAGATATCTGCAACATGTATTATTTTATCCTTAGGTACCCAGATTTTCTTGGGTCCTGATTTGTTAGTTTTACCAAAACTCTGGTTGAATTTTGGTTTCACAGAGTGCTTACTGCTAGTGTATTTAATATCATGTGTGTGACCATATACAAAATTTGAATTCAGAGGAGTGTGTTTAATGGTTAAGTCTATGACATTCTTTGGTGTAGGAACCTTACCTTGGTATCCTATTCCTTTCCTGTCGTTTCTGCTAACTCCATAGATCATTGAAGCCATTTTGCTTCTATCTATGCTTTTAGCTAGGAACTTCTGGAAACTGTGATCATACTCCTTGATGATCTCATCAGCGTTGCTGGGAGTTTCAGAAATTGGTTCCTTCTGAGAGTTTTGTAAAGTGTTTTCTAATTTTGAAATCTTATTTCTCAGCTTAGAATTTTCCAATTTGAGACTCTCAGTCTTATTAGAGTCAGATTCAAGATTCCTTTTCAGGTCTCTGAATTTAGCTCTAATTTGCTGATAACGGTCCAGAATCTCATTAAGGCTTTCAGTAAGTTCAGCCTTTGTAAAGTTAACAGCAAAGTTAGGAAATACCTCTTCAGTATCTGATTCTGAGTCTGATTCAGAAGCTTCACTATCTTCTGAGATGTTAGCCATGAGAGCTATGTTTTCCCTCTCATCATCTGATTCTGAGTCAGCTTCAGACGAGTCAGAGTCATCCCATGTGGACATGAGACTTTTCTTCTTCTCTCTTCCAAACTTCCTTTTGGGCTTTTCCCTCTGAAGCTTTGGGCAGTCACTCTTATAGTGTCCTTGCTCATTGCACTCATAGTAGATGATTTCCTTGGTGTTTGGCTTTTTGCTACTGGAGGAGCCTTCAGATCTTCTGTATCCAGAGGAAGAATCTGTCCTTCTGTATCTGGAAGAAGACTCGTTCTGATCAGATCTTCTAGGATTCCTGAACTTTCTTTGTCTTTGCTTCCATAGTTGATTTACTCTTCTGGAAAGGAGAGAGAGTTCGTCTTCTTCTGATGAGGATCCATCAGATGTTTCTTCAACTGCCTGCAAAACTTTAGACTCAAATTTTTTGTTAGATTTTAATGCTAAAGGCTTACCTTGCTTCTGAGGCTCATCAGCTTCTAGCTCTATCTCATGACTTCTGAGGGAGCTGATAAGTTCCTCCAGAGTGATTTTGTTGAGATCTTTAGCTAGCTTCAGAGCTGTAACCATAGGTCTCCACTGCTTGGGTAAACTTCTGATGATTTTCTTCACATGGTCAGCAGTAGAATATCCTTTGTCCAGAACTTTGAGACCAGCTACCAGAATCTGGAATCTAGAGAACATGGTTTCAATGGATTCAGATTCTTCCATTTTGAACGCCTCATACTTCTGAATGAGCGCCAGAGCTTTTGTTTCTTTGACCTGAACGTTGCCCTCATGCGTCATTTTGAGTGAGTCAAAAATATTCTTTGTTGTGTCTCTGTTGGAGATCTTTTCATACTCAGTATAGGAGATGGCGCTGAGGAGGATGGTTCTGGCTTTGTGGTGATTCTTGAAGTCACGCTTTTGTTGATCAGACATTGTTTTTCTATCAATCTTTTGACCGCTTGCATTCACAGGGTGCGTGTATCCATCTGTCACCATATCCCACAGATCAGCATCATGTGCCAGAAAGAAGCTTTCAATTCTGTCTTTCCAGTAATCAAAGTTTTCTCCATCAAAGACTGGAGGTTTGCCGCTGAATCTGTCTCTGTCCTCATTGTTGTCATTGCTGATGTGAGAATTGTTTCCTGCCATTGTGTTTTTCTGACGCTGGATCTTGTACTGACACGGTTAAGTGTTTTAGCTCAGAACCAGGAGCTCTGATGCCAATTGAAGTAGTGAAAAACACAAGAAGGGGGGTTGAATTGTAAAACTGAAATCTAATGCAATGAA
Organism: Vicia faba; assembly: GCA_948472305.1. Lineage (NCBI taxonomy): Eukaryota > Viridiplantae > Streptophyta > Magnoliopsida > Fabales > Fabaceae > Vicia > Vicia faba. The sequence continues at coordinate 1,515,505,143 of OX451741.1, read as the reverse complement.
CAAGATATTTTTATCCTGGTTCGTTTAATCTCAAACTACTCCAGTCCACCCGTCAAGGTGATTTCGCCTCTCTCCAACGAGGTCTTAATCCACTATATTCAACTGAATATTAAAGACTGCTTTAACAACTGCTAAAGCCTTCTTGATCCAAACCACAACCCGGTTTGTCAAGGAAACACTTTCTTACACAGAGATAAAAACTAAGTGTGTGAATGTTTTCTACAAAACTGTATCACAACTGTGATGTATACAGAACTTAAAGCTTAGAAACTAGATTTCTAAACAATGATAGAATATCAGAATGAGTAGTGTTTAGCAAAACTGAGAGAAGGAAGATTTTGATTAGCTTTTATGCGTGTAGAGATTTGGAGAGCATTAGCCATTTCAATCTTCAAAGTCTTGTTTATATAGCACTGAGATGTTGAACGTTGGATGCAATATTCTTGATTCAATGCTAATAACAAACTTTCCTTATCGAGCAGATCTTGTCTGGAATGAGGCCGTTGGTATTAATTTGCTTTCAATGCACAGTACCGTTGCTTACTTAATGCAAGTTCTGGCTTGGCTCATTCTGACTCTGCTTAGCTGCTGATGAACTGTTGTGTTTCTTTATCAGAGTGTTGAGCGCAGTCTTGTTCATCAGGCTTCAGCATGTATGTGAGTTGATCATCTGATTCTGACATTCTGATATGGCAACTTCTGATGCTGATGTCTGAAACCAAATTCTGATGCTGAATAGGTGTGATCTTGCTTATATCAATCAGAGTATCTGCAAGTCAGAACATAGTAATTTTAGGCAGCAGATAGTTCATACATGAATCTTATAAATAATATATCTTTTCACTTTGTTATCATCAAAACTTAAATATAGGGTAGTAGATTCAAACTTTGTTCTAACAGGTAGATCACCATCAGTGAAAGTTGGTGCTTGTTATCTCTTTGCTACCCTCAGTGAACATTGGTAGTTCAGTGAACGGCGGTGCTATGATATGTTTTCTCTCTACCTTTAGTGAAAGTTGATAGATCACCATCAGTGAAAGTTGGTGATTATCATCTTTTTGCTACCAGTGAACATTGGTAGTTCATCGTCAGTGAACAACGATGCTATGATATATTTCTCTCTACCTTCAGTGAAAGTTGGTAGGTCATTGGCAGTGAACATCGATGATTGGTATCTTTTTGCTACCCTCAGTGAACGTTGGTAGTTCATCATCAATGAATGGTGATGCTATGATATATTTTATCTCTACCTTTAGTGAAAGTTGGTAGGTCATCAGCAGTGAACGTCGATGATTGTTATCTTTTTGCTACCCTCAGTGAACGTTGGTAGTTCATCATCAATGAACGGAGATGCTATGATATATTTTATCTCTACCTTCAGTGAAAGTTGGTAGGTCATCAGCAGTGAACATCGATGATTGTTATCTTTTTGCTACTCTCAGTGAATGTTGGTAGTTCATCGTCAGTGAACGGTGATGCTATGATATTTATTTTCCTTCTACCTTCAGTGAACGTTGGTAGCTTACCGTCAGTGAATGTCGGTGTTGTTATTTCTTTCCTCTTTACCTTCAGTGAAAGTTGGTAGGTCATCGGTAGTAAACGTCAATGATTCTTTCTCTCTGCCTTCAGTAAACGTTGGTAGCTTCGCCTTTAGTGGAAGTTGGTGTATCCTTTGACCATTTTACCATCCTCTCTGAGTCGGGTCTTTTGATCCACCAGTGATTTATTTTCCTGGTCGGGTTGCTCTCTTGTTTCTTTATTTTTTTACATCCCCAATGGTGTTTTGCGTCTCTTTGGCCTTGTTCACATGCATTCATGCTCATAAACATTGCATGGTATCTTAGGGCCAAAAATAGGGTTTCTTTTATATTTAAGTATCTTCGATCGCGTCGACACGAAGATTTTTAACCTTTGTATCTCTGGATAGAAGAAACTTAAATAAGGGCAACTATTGTACCCCATTTTTTTCCCCTAAGATCCCTTCATCATACCTTGTTGATTCCATCACAACAAGATCATATTAGGATTCTTGGTTCCCCTCCCTATATTTAGCTTTACTCCTTGAGGAATCACCAAGCACTTTGACTTGTTTCCTTTTGTGGTCATGAATATTTTTGTCTTGATTTCTTCTCTTAATTAATAAAATGGTTTGTCTTGCTTGTTATCCATGTAGGTAAAGGCAATAAGATTCAGCAAGTTGCTCCATGGGTTCATGAGTTTATTTCCATGCCCTAGTTAATAAAGCTAGAGAAGTCCAAGCCTCACCATTTAGGTTGTTTTGGATGAAATGTCATGGAAAGTTTATTTTGGTTCACCACATTTCAAGATTATCAAATTTGATCCAAAAAAGTACAAGGGGTTGATTGAAAAAATAGTCATGTTTGGACAAGACCTTGTCCCATTTGGTCACAAGTATATATTTCTCTCAATTATCAAGATATGGAAGTGGTTATGGTTTCTATAAGTTCTCATTATCATCCTTAACAACTTATATTTACAAATCATTTGTGTTGGTACAAGAAGTTTGTTCAAAATTGTCAAAGTTCCTCAAGGCATGTTTCTTGATCTAAGAGCTAGGGTTTTGAACTTCAAAGGAGTATATCTTGCTCATATTTTGGTATTTTTGAGTGATTCCAAATAAATACTTCTCTTCAAAGGGTTATCAACAAATCACTTCAAAAGTTCCAAGGGTTTTTCATGTGGAAGAAACTTAATGGAGAAGAAAGATTACAAGTCCTCCAGATGCACCCCTAATTTTCCATGTGTGAATTAAAATTATCATAACTTGGTCAATTTTTATTACCTTGAGCCCATTCTTTTCCATAATGATCTTGAGGATTTGTACTTTATGCTTTCTTTTATGAGAAAAGTGAGAAAATGGATGGAAGTTGCGTTAAGGATACAAAATATTTTAGGTCATTTCATGATTATTTTCCAACTTCAACAATTCATAACTCTCTCAATCTTTGGAGATTTTGAATGGTTAAAGTTTCAAAATGTCATTCAAGAGATCTATATCATGCCATATTTTTTGGTCAAGAGAAAATTCCAAGTGGAAAGATATGTTTGGATGCAATACATTATAAGTCATTTTTGAAGAAAAATTTGAAATATTTCTAAGTATGGAAAGTCAACATTTTTTCCAACTTTGACTTGTTATAACTTTCAGCTCAAGCATCCATTTGTCTCCATTCTTTTCACATTGCAAATCTTGTAACCTCGTCTTTCTAAATCATCAAGAATCATGCCCTAAGATCCCTTGAGCTGAGAATGCCATTGGTAAGAAGTTGGCAATTTAAAACTGAATTTTTCACCAAGTCAGAAGTTTGAAATCCTTGATTTGGCTTCTAAACACTTTGTTTCTGCGTGTTTATGCCTCTAAACATGTTTAATGAAGTTCCAGAAGTGATTAGCACAACAAAACGCGCGTTGTGGATGAGTTTTGATCAAATTGGAAGTCACGCTTTTCTTGTTTGCAACTTCACACGATTTCCCTCCAAACTTCATCATTTCACACGCTTGAACATTCCATTTGATTCCCTATAAATAGAGGGTCATTCCCCATTCATTTCCTCATGCTTGGATAGCCAAAATCATCCTGCCAAACTTATTCCATAACTCAAAATTCAGCAACTTTGAAATACATTCTCAAGCCTTTTTCAATCCAATTTTTCCATCAATTCACCTTCCTTGATCTTCCCTGAAGCTAACCATATAATTACATTCAAGAATCGTGTCCTACATTGCTCCATAGAAGTCCAGTTTCAGAGCTCTGCAACTCAACTACAATAGGTAGATTCCTTCATCAATTCTTCAAAACTTTGATATCATTGTGATGCTCTCATTACCCTGGTTCTAGTCGCAACACTTGCTTTTTACTAGAAACACGTTTTGACCATGAAATTTCAAATTCCTTTTCAAAATATTCCTTCCAAATTGCTTGAGCTACAGTTTATATAAATTTTTCGCGAGGGTGTGGTTGTCTTCGTCTTGAAGAGACGACACGAATGGCATAGGCCTAAGCTTCTGATTTTACAGTTTGAGAGAACTGCAATTCACATTGGCTGAAGGTTGAAGATGACCAACGTGTCATCTTCCAACCAATGATGGCACGCCACTTGTATTTTTTGAAATCTGATTTAATCATTGATCTTATGCATTATTCACTAAGGACCATGATATGCACAGCGTGCCAGATCCCTTGGATTTAATTACTAATGCGTTTTGACTCTCATCCAATGGTCCACATATTTTTTACTTTTATTTTCTTTTATGATTTTTATATTTAATTGTTTTAAAATTCAAAAAATCATAGAAAATCCATTTTTAGTCCAAAAATTCTGAAAAAATTATGAAAATATTTTTGATTATTCTCTTTCTGATTTTTATTTTTCAAATTTTAGTTTTGTGTTTTGGTATTTTTTTTAATAAATTTTCACTTTATTTGATTTGTTTTAAATGTTTAAAAATAGTTTTATGTATTTTTTAATTCTGAAAAAATTATGGAATGATCCAATGATATTGTGGCAAATATTGGTGACCTCACTTATTTTTTATTTCTGACTTTGGTATTTTTTATTGTTTTTAGTTTATTTTACTCATTTCTTTTAATTTTAAAAATAGTTTGTGACTTTAAAAAATTACCAAAAAATTTATAAGATCATTTGAGTCCTTTTCTGATTGTTCTATGGACTTACTTTTTATTTCTTGATCAATTCGAACATAGTTGATATTTTTCTCTTTTATTTTTATTTTTTTTTTAAATTTAAACCTTTTTTTGTATGTATTAAATGTAATATTATCTTGTGACTATTTTCTGGTTGATCTTGGGTTGAATTTTTGATTATGAACTTTGTTAACATCATTGGATCCATGTTGTTGAGTTTAACTCCATAAAAATGGATGAATGATTTTAATAATACTTTAATTAAAATTTAATTCAAATGTGGTTTGTATGTTCTCTCCCACCCCTCTTCATCTTATCCCTTTTCTTATTTCACTAAGTGTTATTGGAGTATGATATATATATATATATCATGTCTCAAAACAAATGGTGCATAGATTGCTAATGACCGACCTCAAAATAGGTGTGACTTCTATATAAGTCCACTTACGATTGCTTAACATAGCGCTAAATTTTTTCCCAATTCGAATAAATGATCATTCGTGGCCTAAACTTATGTTTGCAAGCCCAAGTATGTTAGTTTGATCTCTTTGATCCAATAACCTTGAGATTCATCGTGTGGAGGCTTTGGTTCTACCAATCCTCTAATGGATCTACAACATCTTTGGTCAACGCGGATCACTTAAACATCATTGATCATTAAATGGTACTCATGAGGATTCCAAATGGATGATATACTTGACAAAAAGCAAATGCAACTTATTTTGTGGAGGCTTTGGTTCTACCAATCCTCTAATGAGTTCCAAATGCAAGTTTCAAGATGATCATCCAACTAACCACTAATCACTAATAATTGACTTTATCCTTTATTTTTATTATATGCCCCTTTATTTCTATGCACTATTTACTTTTAGCATTTATATTTCATGCCATTTTCATCTTTGCTCATTTGAGTATTTACCTTCTTGTCATTTTTATTTTTTCTCACTTGAGCTTTACTTTTCTTTTTTAAAACACCTAATAATAAACATAAACCCTAAAAATCTTTAATGATACTTGGACTACTTGGCTACTATCCTTGGCATTATGGAGCATTGTACTTTTTAGACTTAGGATTAGAAACATTGGCCTATGATTGGAGATCTTATGACCTTATCTAATTATTTTGTCTGGAGCTCTTGAGGTTTACCTCAAGGTATTGGGTTGTTTGTTTGTTTTGTGTGCGGGTTATTGTGATTACACTCTTTGTTTGTAATCTGGAATTCACCCGTATACAGCCGTTACTCTGTCCAATTTTTGTGAAGACTTAATACACTTGAAGTTCGGCTCTCTCAAGAGGTCTAGTATCTTTGCTTGTTTGGTTCCAACCCAAAGAATGGGAATTCTATCTTGACTCATAATGTCAAGTATTGGCTTCTTTTTGGTTAGATGATTCTTCTCCTTAGCTTTCTCTCTCATCACTTAGATCCAAAGATACAAAAAAATCAGGTTTCTAATGGCACATAGGACCCTGATATGTCACAAATATCCAAAAAGGAAATAACTAGAGTCAGCATGCACATGCGTTATGGCCTGTAGCAGTTGCTATAGGTGACCGTAGCGCTTCTCTGAGTTTTCTACAAATCAAGTTTTGGCCCGGTCTCCTGCTACAGCCCGTAGCAGCTTCTACGGGTGGTCGTAGCACACCTCTTACTTTTGTGTTGAAAATTTGAAGGATCATGTTTTCCCTCTGCTAAGGCCAGTAGCAGCTCCTACGGGTGGCCATAGCAGACCTTCTGGAGCGTGTGGGAAACTTTTATGAATCCTCTCGATTTTTCCTGATGTTTGCTCCGATCCTTCTTGAATATCTATCTGAACCTGAAAACCTTAAAGAGACACAGCCAAAGAATAAAATATGGAAAAGGGGAAATAAAGCGCTTAAAAATAATGACAAAATTAACTAGAATTAACAGTAAACAAAGGTGTAAAAACCACTGATTAACGGCTGCCCATAAAATCCTTGAACCACGCACATAAAATATATGATCTATGTCATCCTAATGAGGATTGATTCAGGGAGGCCATTATTGGCTTCAGACTTTGTTGTTTCGGTTATGTTACTATTAGCCACGACATGCATGGGGAATATGTCGAGAGATGGCACCAGGAGACATCATATTTCCACTTTTGTGTTAGAGAGATGATGATCACACTTGATGGCGTCACATGCCTGCTACACCTTCCAATTAGAGGGAGATTACTTAACCACTCTCGGATCAATCGTAATAAAGTGATCACTACTACAAATAATGTTTTTCATGATGAAGCTTACACCTCGAACAATGAGAAAACCAGGGTATATTTCCTGGGAGCGCCATGTTTTATTATTTCTTTTTTAATAAAAAACATTAGATCTTGGATATTTAATAAAACCGATGGAAAGTAGCAATAAGGGAACTCGCTTTGACACCTAGTTGCTACATTTTATGTTTTTTTCAATTGTTTAATTAGTATTTCTCACTTAGCATCTTTCTAATTTCCATTTTTATTTTTTATTTGTTCCATTAGTATTTACCTCCGTTACAGTGTCCAACTGAGAGGTGATATATTTTGCATTAACAGTTTTATAATACTAATTTCAAAATCTTATTTTAATACTTTATTTGATATATTTTAACCCATTAGTTTTCTATGAAAACCAATGTGATATATATATTTTAAAAAAATTCTCATAATATGGTGCTATGAATTTTTTTCTATATTTTATATTTTTAATTAATACAATGACGTCGGTTTTTGTGTAAAACCGACATGACACTTATTTTGCATGAATTACTTTAGACTGCTTTATATTTTCTAACTTTTAATTTACCTATCAACACTCAAACGTCAGTTCGTCACTCTCATTTCGAAAAAAACCTAGGCAATTTTCAAGCAGATATTCATCATAGCAATAGGTTTGTTCTTCACTGAAGAGTTAGTTTGTATATTCATCCATGTTAGTTTTTCATTGAAACAATCTCTTGATCATTTTGTTTAGGGTTTCTTCGTCTGTTTGTCTATTGATCATTTTTTCTATGATTTTCCATTTGTTTTGACTGAAACGATATTGTTTGATTCATCTTGATAGTCATGGCCGATTTGATAAGCACCTCCCATACAACATCTACTACAAACTTTGTTAATACAAAACATAAAGGAAAAACTAGAGGTGCCACGATGTATACAAGGGTGAAAAAAGCCAACTAAAATGGTGTTTGCTACCCAGTTAGAGTTGATGCAGAAACAGGTATGGTTTCCGGTAAACATGCTGATGATTTTTTGGGTTACATTATGTTACAAGGTAGAAGTAAAATGATTATTTTGATAGATAGTTGGCACGCCGTTGATGATGAATTGAAAGATGACATATGGAGTGATATTAGGGTATTTATTGAATTTTATGATTTGTTTTACAAGTATATTTTTTGTTTAATACTAATAACATCTCTATTGTGTAAACATGGGATGTGTTCATTGTTACTCTAGATGATAAGTACATGAAAAAGAAAATGATTGTTTATTATGGTGAGCATTGGAGGGGGTTTAAGACGTAGCTCACCCATGATTATATTAAACTTGGAGAAGATAAAGAAAAGCCTCCATACGAGGTGTATTCATTTATTTATCAAGCTACTTGGGAGAAATTTGTAGAGTCTCACACCACTCCTGACTTCTTGGCAAAGAGCCAAAAAGGAAAGGAAAATTGAGCAATAAATATTTATCCACGTAGGTTGTCTCGTGGAGGATATAAAAGACTTGAAAAATTTTGATGGACGAAAAAATAAAGAATAGGGATGAAGAGCTAAGAGATTCTATAAGTCTTGATCACAGCTCATCCCCACCATCACGCCATGAGAAATAGAAGAGGGCATGCCAAAGAAAATAAGGTGAGTACACAGCAGATGCTACGCGCCAAGTGGCTCAAAGGATTCTAATTAGATACTTTTTGCAACAATGTTTATTTTATTTAAATCAATTTAGTAAGTATGAAATTCCATGTGTTGTAGGATGATCTTGTTGAACAAATCAAGGCCGGCCTCTTCACTTCACAAGGTCGTCATGACATCTTGGTAGAAGAAATTGGAACCGAGGAGCATCATGGGTGTGCCCGTGGTCTTGGTAGAGGCATTGGCTTCAAGGTATATTTTGGGTGCTCTACATCATCTAGAAAGAAAATTAGTAAGAGTTCATGGTGAAATATCGGGGAGACCAAGCTATTGACTAACTTGACTCAAAAAATTTAAGAAGTCACCACCGAACTTTATTGTTTCCAATGAAAAGGGAAAAGATCAAAACCCTATTATTAATCATGCAATGCGAGAAGCAAAAAATAAAAGCAAAGAACAGAGAAGAGATCTAAGGTACGGGGGTTAGTTTATATAAACGGAATATATTAGCATCCTATATATCTATAGTACTCTATAGGAACCTTTTGTAATATTTGTTTTTTGGTTAAAAATTGGTTTTCTTGCTAAAAGATTGTGGGGATTGTTGTACCCTAAATTTCGCCCCTAATTTTTCCAGTCGCACTTTCATATCATATTTTTTCATTTGGTGACAATCATTAATAAATAGCTTCATTATCACATTTGCATCCTATCTTTAAGTTTGCTCTTGTGTTGTTGACTAACTTCTAATCAAAATACAAAAAAATATTTGTCTTTTTGTTTGCATATTTGTGTTTTGTAGGTACTGAGTGGAAGCAAATGGCAAATAAGGTTTTCCGGTATTATTTCCCTAAAAATCTCTATTTGCAAAGAAAAAGAATTAAAAAATTTCATTTTTTTCACTGTACAATCGATTCCTCCTAGAGTGCAATCGATTGCACAAAGTTCATTTTGCATAATTTTTGAAAAAAATACACTGTGCAAATCGATTTGCACTATAGTGCAATCGATTGCACAGCGTGAAAATTTGAAAAAAAATCAGCAATTTAAAACTTGTCAAATTTTGGCTCCAATTTTCCTCTAATTTTTGAAAGAATTATCATTAATTCAAATTTTGGCTTCAAGAATCAATTACCAAATTACCACTAATCCCAATCCTAAACTCTATAAATAGAGCCCTCATCTCATTCAAATTTCAAGCTTTTGATAGTCAAAATCACTTTGCTAAAAAATCTCTCAATTCTCTCCATCCACCAAATTCACTCAAAGCTCAATTTTCAAGAAAAGTTAGTAAGCTTTGCATTGAAGCTTACTAATCTTTGAGCTAAACCTTCACCCAAACACTTTTACTTCATCAATTCTCTACATCCAAGCTTGGCAATTGATTCTTGTGGTTGAATTGAAGCAAATTCTTGAAGTTGTATTGATAATTCTCTAGTTCTACCTTTGGTAAGTTGGATTTTCCATCTTTCACAATGTGATCTATTGGTGATCTTTGGGATTGATTCATTGAGCATTGTTTTATGATTCCATTGGTGTTATTTTCTCATAATTTGATGGAATTTTCGTGCTCAATTGAATCCATGATCATAAGGTGTTTGATGGAAAGTTTGAACAAGAATTTAGCCTTTTAAAATATGGGTTTGCTGTCTGTAACAGCGTGCAATCGATTGCTGTAACAGTGCAATCAATTTCACTAAGTGAAATTTGCTCAAATTTTTGAAAAATTCACTGTGAAAATCAATTTACATAGTAGTGCAATAGATTTGCACAGAGACAAAATGCATTTTTTTCCCTTTTTTTGGGGCAGCTTTGATCCAAAATGATTTTTCTACTCACTCCTTTTGGTTGTTGGTTTGGATTGCAATTTTAAATGTCTAATTTCTCTTTAAATTCAATGGACTTTTTGATGTAGATGAAGTTGGATAAATATTCATCAATTCAAATCTACCTAAGAGTGATTTATTTAATTCATTTTTGGTGCTTTGGATTAATGGTGTGTTTAGTGCTTTAATCCATCTAGAGGAGTGGTTGAATTTAAAGATGAAAGAATTTTGAGATGGTGATCCAAATTAGCTTATCATTCCCCTCCCTCTTCATCTTATCCATTTCTTTTTAATTTTGCTACATGTTAAGGGATGATGATCTCTATATCATTTATCCAAACATGAAGTACATAGATTGCTATTGACCGGCCTCAAAATAGGTGTGACTTCTACATAAGTCCACTTACGATTGCTTAACATAGCGCTAAATTTTGTCCCGATTTGAATAAATGATCATTCGTGGCCCAAACCTATGTTTTCAAGCCCAAGTATGTTAATTTGATCTCTTTGATTCAATAACCTTGAGATCCATTGTGTAGAGGCTTTGGTTCTACCAATCCTCCAATGGATCTTCATCAATTTTGGTCAACCGGATCACTTAAACATCGTTGATCATTAAATGATACTTTTGAGGATTCGAAAATGGATGGTATACTTGACAAAAAGCAAATGCAACTTGTTGTGTGGAGGCTTTGGTTCTATCAATCCTCTAATGAGTTCCAAATGCAAGTCTCAAGATGGTCATCCAACTAACAACTAATTTCTAACAATTGACTTTACTTTATGCTTTTATTTTTATGCTTTATGTACCATTTACTTTTAGCATTTTACATTTCATGCTATTTTCATCTTTGCTCACTTGAGCATTTAATTTTATGTCATTTTTATTTTGCTCACTTGAGCTTTTCTTTTCCTTTTAAAGATACTTAATAATCAACATGAACCATAAAAAGCATTAATGATACTTGGACTATTTGGTTACTATCCTTGGCATTATGGAGTATTGGACTTCTTGGAGTTAGGAATAGAAACCTTGGCTTATGTTGGAGACCTTGTGACCTTAATTGATATTTTGTCTAGAGCTATTAAGGTTTACCTCAAGACATTGGGTTGTTTGTTTGTTTTGTGTGCAGGTTATTGTGATTACATACTTTGTTTGTAATCTGGAATTCACCTGTATACAACCGTTACTCTGCCCAATTTTTTCGAAGACTTGATACACTTGAAGTTTGGTCTTCTCAAGAAGTCTAGTATCTTTGCTTGCTTGGTTTCAATCCAAAGAATGGGAATTCTATCTTGACCCATAATGTCAAGTGTTGGCTTCTTGGTGGTTAGACGGTTCTCTTCCTTAGCTTTTACCTTATGCTTTAAGATAGTCCCTTCATCTCCTCCCATCTTCTTTAATTTTCAAAATCTTCTCATATTTTTTTCAAAACCTTCTTTGTTTTTAAACTCAAACTGCTTCATAATAAACCTCGACTTTGTCGAGTACTTTTTCTTTTAAAACTTCTTTTATTTAAACAAACTTCAATACATTTAATCATACTTTGACATATTTCAAAATAAACACTTCAACTCATTCAAACCTTTTTGTGCGCTCGAGCACCTTTACCATTTCAAAACTTTTTTCAAAGTGAGACATGATTCATTGATAGTCGAGCAACATTATCCTATCCTCATGGTTGTAAAGGTGTCGACTTTTCCACTAGAGTACTAGAGGCGTTCTCAAACCCTCACTCTTGCTGACGCAGGGTCCATCTTTCTCACACCTTGTGGGCGTTAGTCGAGATTTCTCTCCTAACAATGACGACTTGTCTCCTTGTTAAAAACAATCAACAGACAAGTCTTTTCTAGCCGAACTACAGTGCTCTGACTTTCCCATTCCACGAGGGAGTACGTAGGCACTAAGTCTTACGACCCAAGGCGAGCAACAAAAATAATTAAAAAAAACATTTCATTTTCTTTTGTTTACAAATAAACATTCATTCTTTTCCTTTAGAAAGTAAACCTTTACATAACACTCTTTTTTAAAAGAAACCAAACAAAGTGGATCCTGTGGAGTACCGTAGATGCTTAGGGTTCTAATACCTTCCCTTTGCATAACCGACCCCCGTACCTCGATCTCTGATCTTTTTGGGTTTTGTTCACTTTTTTCCCATTTCCCTTTGGAAACAATAAAGTGCGGTGGCGACTTCATTGTATTGAGTTAAGTCAATTGATGGATTAATCTCAAATTTTACCGCTACATTTCTTTACATATCATCACTGTCGCAATTGAGCACAGAAAAAGTGGCGACTTCACTGGGGACTGATTGACCTATTGCTGGTCCATCCATAAGTGGGTCAATCCTAGCTTTGTTTGTTTCTTTCCTATGAGTATTATATATTGTTTTACTTGCTGTTTATTACTTCCCATTATGTTCTCTATATATTTGTCTGGATTTTCCTGGTTTTCAGGGGCTTGGTGATTTCTTATAAGTCCTCTACCCGGACTTGGGCAAACTAAGATAGGACGGGCGGTATAGTCATGTTAACTTTGAGGGAGTAATCCCAAAAAAGGAGACATGAGATCCCCCACTCAGCGGAGGCCCATTTGACTGTAGTGTCGTTTACCGAGTAATCGGGAAGACGTACTGCTTTCGACCTGGGAGCCTACTGAAGCTGAGGACCGTATATTACCTAACCCATCTTGGCCTTTTAGGTGTAGTGCGGAAACTATGACGGAGTAATCCAGAAATAGTTGTCACGCGATACTACGCTCGGACGAGTTTTTCTTGAGAATATTACTAATTACTGAGTTAATCGGGATGTTGGTAATATCCGAAGGAAGGATGTAGACTCTGGGAACCTCTTAGAACCTTTTTTGGCAGGTGATAACCGTTAGCCCATACCATATGGGTTGTACCCTTGACTCCAGGCTCGTGACTCTGAAACGTGTAATCCTGTTACTGTGCAGTGCATTACATAAAATTTCATATCATTTGCATCCTCTACATCATTCTACATACATCCGGGTTGTTCAGGATCTTATTCCCAGTTGCTTCTTTTTTCCAGTTAGTCGTCTACCGTCAAGCTGATTCCTCAATACAACTACGGGACTAGAGTTACTGTCAGATTGAGAATGGAAAACCAAGAACAACACAACATGGAAGTCAGAATGGAAATCGACGAGTTGAAGTCAGGCATGGCCAAACTTACTGAGATGATGCAAGTCCTGATTTCCAGAGGAGAGCCACCTCAAAGGACTGTGATATCTAAAATCCCAAATGTTGTTGTTGACACTCAACCTATCCAGCATACATCTAATACATGGCCAGAGTTTGGGTTACCTCAAAATTACTCTCCGCCTGTTGTAATTACTTCAATGGTTGGCCAGTCTTCTCGACCAGTCTTTTAGGCTCCAGTTTTCACTGAACCTCAGCCAATCGTTCATACTACTTCTCATCAACCTACTGCACAAGCTGCTTTTGGGAACCCTCTCTTTGAGTACCATGCTTCCAGTCCTCGAAGTGTGAGTCAGGGAGACATTGGTGAGTTTGAAGAATTCAAAGAAAAATATCAGACTTTAGAGAAGAGACTCTGAGCTATGGAAGGTAATGATGTCTTTGGTATTGCTACTGAAAATATGTGCCTAGTTTCTGATCTGGTTATGCCTGCAAAGTTAAAGACTCCCGAGTTTGAGAAATATAAGGGGCATACTTTTCCAAGAAGCCACTTGGTGATGTACTTTCGAAAGATGTATGCTTACACTAAGAATGACAAGCTTCTTATCCATTGCTTTCAAGATAGTCTGAGTGGAGCTTCATTGAAATGGTATATGGGACTTGAGAAAGGTCGTATCCAATGCTTCCAAGATGTTGTTGATGCTTTCATAAAGCAATAAAAGTACAACCTTGATATGGCACCTAATCGTTGCCAACTGCAAAATATGTCTCAAAATGAGAAAGAATCTTTCAAGGAGTATGCTCAACGATGGAGAGAACTGGCATCTCAAGTTGAACCACCTATGGCAGAGAAAGGTCTAATTGGATTGCTCATGGATACTTTGTCCCCTTTCTTTTGGGAGAAGATGATTGGTAGCGTGTCCTCCAGCTTCACAGACCAGGTGACTATCGGCCAAAGATTAGAAGAAGGAATCAAGAATGGTAAAGTGTCTGAAGTTGATGAATCTTCTAATGGTGCAAAGAAATACCTTGGAAACTTTTAGAAGAAGAAAGAGGTAGAAGCCAATGTTATCTCGACTGAGAGAAGAGGATCTCTCAGTAGGCCTAAATACATTTATCAACCACAAGTAGTGGATGTTACTCCTGCGGTTAATGCTCAACCAGTTCGGGTTTCTCAACAACAGAATATTATGCAGAATCAGAATTGGAATAGGGATCAGTTTTCTCCCATCCCTATGACATACACTAAATTGTATCCTGCAATGGTGCAGAAGGGCTTGATTGCAACTAGGCCTTTGATTCCTTGAAATCCTCCTCCAGTCGGGTTCAGATCTGACCTTCACTGTGAATTTCATCAGGGAGCTGCCAGTCATGACTTAGAAAGCTGCTATGCATTGAAAAACATAGTGCAAGAATTGGTGAAAGCAAATATTCTCACTTTCAAAGAGGTAGGTCCTAATGTTATCAACAATACTTTTCCAAAACCAAGTGGCTGAAGACTGAGTCGGGGTACCCTCAAGTCACTTCCTAAAGCCAGTGTTTCAGACATGATAGCTCATCCTTGTCACTGATTAGTCACTAGGCCCTCTTTATTTCTGTTTGCATTTTTCCATTGTTTATGTTAAAATTGTTGCTTTCAAATAATGTTTATACTTTCATGTTAATTCTAATGAAATGAGCATTGCAATGTTTTAATTCAAATCATTTTCATTTACTGTTTTCAAATATATTTCTCTTGTTTACTCTCTTTATCAAGCTTTTGTTTATGCAAAGAGTTGAGGGAGGATGATGAAAACAAAATACCCATAATTGTTGTTGGTATGCTTTCGAATAAAACTTTGCTAAGGATATACAGGCATTGTTTCAACTCCCAAACACCGGAGAAATAAGGAAGTTAATCCCTTGTTCACCCTTTTGAGCCTAGAAGTTGGAGTTTCTTTCTATACGAAAAAACCCGCAATATTAACCTGGGTATGGGTAGTTCTCAGTTAATTTGGTTTTGCATTCAATTACAAGAGAAATTGTGCAAGACACCTTTCAGTAAAGGTCGCGATCAAGCTTTCCTTTGCACACAGCAAGAAGTGTCAAAGATGCTCTCAAACAAAAAATGACATAGATGGTTCCCCGTAATCATTGAGCAAGGCAATCATTATCTTTCAAAAAAAGAAAAACGAAATGAAAAGAAAAATCAAAGGAAAAATCCCGCTAAGTCAAAACCTCTGAAGGAGACTTGGGCAAGAAACTGGAGCATCCCGCTGACTGTAATCCCAAATGAAACAGTTCAGGAAAAAACTAGGGCATCCCGCTGATTGTAATCTCAAATGAAACAGTTCAGGAAAAAGTTGGGAATAATAAATTCAATTAGAAGAGGTCTTCAAATCCTCAAAATTCTCCACCATAGTTGACAAAAGTCCTCAAAACAGCAAAAAGATGTAAGAAGAAATGACTGCCATTCTCGAGAATCCTTTAGTTTCTGAGCCATCGTCATTGCTGCCATCAGTGCAATTCCAAAATCTCTTGGAACCTGAATGCATATTCAGAATTGAATAAACGCAGGGCTGAAGAACATCACGAATATTGGGTTGGATACAAATAAACTTTGAGCATTTATCCTTTATTTCTTAAACCGTGAACCAGACCACATTATAACCCTCAAAAGACCTAATTAAAGCCAGGTTTCTTTTGAAAGCATACTACATCAAGGTTGCGTAAACTGACTCTTATGATCTTTTGCGAATCATTTGCTTTGGTATCATACCATTGCTTTCACTTTAAAAGTATAAACCATTGTGTTTTAACTAGTGAGGCATTTTCTATACACCAATAACATCATTTCGAAAATGATTTTGGATTCAAAAATTTCGCATGAACTTTGCATTAAATTAACATGTTTGAATAAACAATTTTGCTTGCAAACAAGCTTTCCTCGTCAAGGAATTTCAAACAGCTGAGAAACTTGGTCAGTGACCCTATCAGGGGAAATTATCTTCCAGATCCAATTGTGAATCAGTTCAATATTTGTTGCTCAGTGCATGTTTTCTCAGAATTGGTTAGCCAGCAGATCATTTTCAAGACTCATACTAGGGAATTCCTTTCCAATAATCATTTCAAGAGCTGAAGCCATGATCAGTTTATTCCCAACAAGTCATTTCAGATCTGAAGCCATGATCAGCTTATTCCCAACAAACATTTCAAGAACTGAAGCCATGATTAGTTTATCTCCAACAGCCATTTCAAAGTTGAAGCCATGATCATCTCATTTCCAACAACTTTTGATTGAAGCCATGATCAGTTTATCTTCAACAGTCAGCTAATCTGGGACAAATCCCCAAGCAGCTCTCCATGTCCTTCCTTAGAAGATCATCAGTTCAATACAGCTTACAAGTGTGACAAATTTGGGTTCCAGATACTTTCTTTCCAAGCAAATTTGGCAGAGTTCTCCGTGTTGAGGAATCAAACTTCCAATCTTACCTCCACAAAAGAGTCAAACTCCATTGTCGTAAACGTCTGCATTACATGCATAGATCATTCACATATCATGCATAACAAAATTCATACATAATGCATAACAAGAGTGTTTCATCCTCATTTTCATTTTTCGAGGTCTTATTGCAGTGACATGTCACCTTGAGATCAAAGTCCAACTTACTTGGCACCTACTAAAGCAGATGTCAGTTCAACTGTCTCTCTTTCGTCCAATTCTAATCTTGGGTGAATTGTTTCTCTCTTTCGTCCAATGCTAATCTTGGATACATGGTCTCTTTTGTTTCCATCCAAAGCGAATATTGGATGTTGTTACATTTGTTTCCATCCAAAGCCAGTATTGGATGTTGTTATCTTTGTTGTCGTTCAAAGCCAATATTGGACGCAATGATTTTTTGTCCCTTCATTCAAAGCCAATATTGAATGTCAAGATATCTTTTTCCATCCAAAGCCGGTATTGGATGTTGTTACCAATGTTTTAAAGTCCATACCGGTGATCGACTCGATAAAGTTACTGGGTCACTGGGTTACTGGTCGGACCAGTGGGTCACTGGTCAGACCGCATGGCTTTTGACTCGGTTTCTATAAAAAGTATATTCATTACCTGATATTTGTAACTATAATAATATAGAAAATTATAAATTCAAATAATTTAGAATAAACAAAAGTATTAGTAACAATCAAAATAAGTGATAGAAACTTAATGTAGCAAATTATAAATTCAAAGAAGTGATAGAAACTTAACAATTCATAAGTTATAGTATTATAATAAGTCACAAAAATCCATACTCAATGATCCATAATTTTTTATGTCCATGAAATCAAATTGTCATAATCTTGATATTCATATCCATCTTCAACTTCATTGTCTTCTCCACCAACTTCATCTTCTCTGGTGTTGCTTTTTTCTTGATTCACAGTATCAACAATAGTATCTTGTGCATTACCCATATCTCCATCTTCATCCTCATCTAAATCTATTTGATCTATAACAATATTTTAAAAAATAATTAACAAAAAAATTTTAGAGATGGTAAATATGAGACATTAAATTGATTCACAACCACAAACTATATTATGCTCATATTAGAACATACCAATATCACTTGAAATTGGTTGGATGGTCATATTTGCAAGGTCATTCCGCAATGCTTCCAACTCTTCATTGGTTAAGAGAGGTGGTGAATCCTATAATACCCAACTAGAATGGTCGAAAATTGTTTCAATATTGATAGGATCATAACTCCCATTTCTTATTTTCCTAAGCACACATGAATTAAATATAAATATATGTATCTAAATATAAAAATATAATGATCAGAGAAAAATTACCATAATAATACCTATTTTGAAGTCTCAAGTTGTAACGAACAAACACTAAATCATTAAGCTTTTGGTGCTCCAATCTATTTCTTTTTTTGGAATGAATATGCTCAAATATACTCCAATTGCGTTCATAACCCGAAGCACTACAAGTTTGGCTTAAAATACGAATAGCTAACCTTTGCAAAGTTGGTGTACAAGTGCCATAAGTTTCCCACCATTGATCTGTTTATACTATGTGATTAAATAAATTTATAAACATATTGAAACATAAAATAAAATATATATCAAGAGTTAGAAGTTATAAAATTACCTGCCCTCACAATACATCGTTCATCCACGGCTGATTTCCTTTCAAAATCTAATTCACCGTCTTTGAATATTCTTATCTCATCTGTTAACTTCAATCGAAGTTTAGAATTTCCATTAGCATGCTTTTCAATGACATCTAAAAGTCCTAATGTTGTGGATGCATCTTTTTCAAATTCTACATCATTATATCTACAAGCTGGATTCAACCAATAACCGGCAGCATGAAGATTTTTGCGGAGCTGTGAATCCCAACATTTATCTAAGATTTTCAAGTAAGGATCCACTTTATTCTTATTTCTTTCAAACCTCCTCACCATCTCCTCTCTAGATTTGACTATAGATTTATATAGAATGCCCATAGAAGGTTTATCTTCACTATCAACAATACGCAACACACGCACAAGTGGTTCAGTGAGTTTAACTACATCAGCACATTTACTCCAAAATCCAGAATCTAAAACTTGATCCACAAACTGTTTTTCCTTTGCTTCTTTGGCATATGCTGAGCTTGTCCATTCTTTAGATGTTACCATGGCTCTTAGTGAGTTTTTGTGAGACAAAATACTTTGCAAAGCAATGAAATTAGTGGAAAATCGAGTTGGAGCAGGATGAATGATTTCTTTTTCACCTGTTTGCTTTCTCATTAAATACAATGCATAACAATGGTTATAAATATATTTGGTAACATTAGAAGCATGTGACACTGTCTCACTTACTTCCTCTAATTTTCCCATGTCTTGCAACATCAAGTTAATGCAGTGTGCCGCACAAGGAGACCAAAATAAAGTAGGAAGCTCATTTTCTAATAACCTTCCAGTAGCAACATAATTTGCAGCATTATCTGTCACTATGTGAACTACATTTTCAGGCCCAACAAATAAAACCACCTCTTTAAAAAGCTTATACAACATATCTGCAGTTTTTGAAGCATGAGAAGCATCAACGGATTTTAGAAAAATAGTACATTTGGGACAATAAACTAGAAAGTTTATAAGAGTTCTTCTTTTTCGATCAGTCCATCCATCGGCCATTAGAGTACAACCAGTTTTCTTTCAAATCTCACGATACTCCTCTATCAATTTGTTCACATCTTCAACCCATTTATTTAACAAATAGCCACGAAGACTATGCATAGTTGAAACTTTATACCCCGGACTCATGCTGCAAAGTGCATCAGCCATAGATTAAAAATATGCAGAATTAGCTGCATTGAATGGCACAGAATAATCAATGAACCATCTTGCAATAGCTAGATCACACTTCTCCACCAATTCCTTACTTTGTAACACACTTTTTAAAGAAGGTTGAGCTCCAGGAGTTGTTCTAGGCATAAAATAATTACCAATACGACTAGTATTCTTTCTCTTTTGAGACACAATCACCGAATTTGATCTTGATTGTTCTACATCCATTTCTACTACACCACCCTCTTGAGTAGTAAGATCAACATCAAAATTTTGTGCTTAAGTCTTTCTTCTCTTATTTGCACCTTCATCAAGATTTTGTTTCATTTGATATTGAACATCTGGAGGCACCTTTTTACATGTTTCAATTTGACATTTTATTCCAGCCAAATGGAATTTGAACCTATTAATCCCCCCTCCTATAATAATTTTATCACAGTAAATACACAAATTAACAAGTTTTCCTTTCTCTTCAATTTGTTTACAATGACCCCAAGCTATATCAGTTTTTCCCCTACTGCTTTGGAGTTTGGTTGGATTTTGAGATGTAACTTCTTCCGAAGTTATTACTTCAGCGGGTGATGCCATATCTAATATCAATCAAAATTTAAAAATACAAAACTATATTAAAAACATATTAACAAAACACAATTTTAAACAAAAATTATTGAATTTATAAAAACATTTTAAGAAACATTAAATATGTAGCATATCTAAATCCAAAATATATGAATATGTTTTTGTATATTACATATAGGCTACCAAGCATCGTTACTGTGCATCACCATATATAATAAAAAAATAGAAATTTTGCTTTCCAGCCTTTGCTATATATTTTAGATTAATAAAATCTTGAAACTTTTTTTTCTTATATAATTTAAATTAATAAAAAACAGAAAACTTTGTCTTATTATATAATTTAGATTACATAGTTTTAAACTCAATTTCTATCTCCATAATATATACAACGACTATTACAGTAATATATATCTATCCCAATTTCTATCTCCAATATAGAACAACTTCATTACCAGTCTATAATAAGTTAATTCATAAAAGTATAAAACTGCTTCATTCATACAAATTCCATCTCAATTTGTTAAACTAAAAGACCCAATTTTATAGAAAATGATCAAACTTAATCATTTATTTTCTATATCAATTAATCAACAAAAATGAAACAATAATATTCATATTGAAAAACATCAATGCAAATTAGACCAAGTAAAAAAGAAATAATCTGTTTTTGATGTTTTGATGAAATTTTTGACGACAAACAAGGAATATCAAATAACAGCAGCAAGTGGGAGTTTTTGTTGGTAGAGAAAATTGAGAATATGACTTCAATTAGAAAAAGAAAAGACAGAATAAAAAATAAAACCTTTCAAATGCCTATGTTTGGGAAACGAGGAGGCAAAGCGTTTATGTTAATTTTTTTTTTCAAAAACCCTAAAAAATAAAATAAATAGTCAAACCCGCCGGTTCAGTAAAAACCGCCAGTTCACTGGTTTAACCGGTGATTTGGCCGGTTCACACCGGTTTCATCCGGTATAAAAGTAATTCCGGTCTTATCCCTTAATCGGACCGCCTAGACCACTGGTTCTCGGTCAGACCTGTCTGACTGGCCGGGTCGGGCTGGGTTTTAAAACACTGGTTGTTACCTTCTCCTTCATTCAAAGCCAATATTGAATGTCAAGATCTCTTTTTCCATCCAAAGCCAGTATTGGATGTTGTTACCTTCTCCTTCATTCAAAGCAAGTATTGAATGTCAAGATCTCTTTTTCCATCCAAAGCCAGTATTAGATGTTGTTACCTTTTCTGCCGTCCAAAGCTAATATTGGACGCCTTGATTTTTTTCTCACCTCTTCCAAAGCCAATATTGGATGTAGTGATATTTTCTCTCTTCTAAAGCCATCATTGGACGTTGAGCTTCTCCTTCATTCAAAGCCAGTATTTAATGTCAATATCTCTTTTTCCATCCAAAGCCAGTATTGAATGTCAAGATCTCTTTTTCTATCCAAAGCCAGTATTGGATGTTGTTACTTTTTCTACCGTCCAAAGCCAGTATTGGACGCCTTGCTTTTTCCTCAACCCATCCAAAGCTAGTATTGGATATTTTGATCTTTTCTCTCGTTTAAAGCCAGTATTAGACGTTGAGCTTTCCCTTCATTCAAAGCCAATATTGGATGTCGTGTTTCTTTTCCATCCAGCGTCTTTCCTGGATGACTCTGATGTAGCTTCAGATTTGGTCTCATCCCACATCTAATGTTCTTCTAGATGCTTCTGATTGTCTTTTCCAGAGAGTTGCTTGCCTCATTCAATGCCATTCTTGGATGTCGCTGCTTGCCTTCTCGAGTTTTATCTCTTTTTTCCAAGTATGGATGGTTACTCTTTGTCGCCCTGACAGATAACCAGAAGTATTTTGTTGTTTCTATGACGTGTCTTTCCACGTCATTTCATCTGAACTACCATAAGTTTCCAGTTTCGAGTCTTTCCATATTCCCACAGAGTCAGTCTCATCTCATACATTATTCAAAAAATATATGTCAAAAAAGAGTCAATGCATTCATTTATAACATATGATATCATCTCATCGCATCAGGGACGAAATTCAGGTCTGTTTGTATTTAATTACTTTCCGCCTATCTGGAAAAAAGATAATTAAATAGGGGCAGCTAATGATATGTTTAGTGCTTTAATCCATCTAGAGGAGTGGTTGAATTTAAAGATGAAAGAATTTTGAGATGGTGATCCAAATTAGCTTATCATTCCCCTCCCTCTTCATCTTATCCCTTTCTTTTTTAATTGTGCTACATGTTAAGGGATGATGATCTCTATATCATTTATCCAAACATGAAGTACATAGATTGCTATTGACCGGCCTCAAAATAGGTGCGACTTCTACATAATTCCACTTATGATTGCTTAACATAGTGCTAAATTTTGTCCCGATTTGAATAAATGATAATTCGTGGCCCAAACCTATGTTTGAAAGCCCAAGTATGTTAATTTGATCTCTTTGATCCAATAACCTTGTGATCCATTGTGTGGAGGCTTTGGTTTTACCAATCCTCTAATGGATCTTCATCATTTTTGGTCAATGCGGATCACTTAAACATCGTTGATCATTAAATGTTACTTTTGAGGATTCCAAAATGGATTATATACTTGACAAAAAGCAAATGCAACTTGTTGTGTGGAGGCTTTGGTTCTACCAATCCTCTAATGAGTTCCAAATGCAAGTTTCAAGATGGTCATCCAACTAACCACTAATTTCTAACAAATGGCTTTACTTTATGCTTTTATTTGTATGCTTTATGTACCATTTACTTTTAGCATTTTACATTTCATGCTATTTTCATATTTGCTCACTTGAGCATTTACTTTTATGTCCTTTTTATTTTGCTCACTTGAGCTTTTCTTTTCCTTTTAAAGATACTTAATAATAAACATGAACCATAAAAAGCATTAATGATACTTGGACTATTTGGTTACTATCCTTGGCATTATG
The DNA here is from genome assembly GCA_948472305.1 of Vicia faba. Taxonomy (NCBI): domain Eukaryota; kingdom Viridiplantae; phylum Streptophyta; class Magnoliopsida; order Fabales; family Fabaceae; genus Vicia; species Vicia faba. The sequence continues at coordinate 1,515,481,808 of OX451741.1, read as the reverse complement.
GAGTATTGGACTTCTTGGACTTAGGAATAGAAACCTTGGCTTATGTTGGAGACCTTATGACCTTAATTGATATTTTGTTTGGAGCTCTTGAGGTTTACCTAAAGACATTGTGTTGTTTGTTTGTTTTGTGTGCAGGTTATTGTGATTACATACTTTGTTTGTAATCTGGAATTCTCCCGTATACAGCCGTTACTCTGCCCAATTTTTTTGAAGACTTGTACACTTGAAGTTTGGTCTTCTCAAGAGGTCTAGTATCTTTGCTTGCTTGGTTTCAATCCAAAGAATGAGGATTTTATATTGACCCATAATGTCAAATGTTGGCTTCTTGTTGGTTATACGGTTCTCTTCCTTAGCTTTTACCTTATGCTTTAGGATAGTCCTTTCATCTCCTCCCATCTTCTTTAATTTTCAAAATCTTCTAATTTTTTTTCAAAACCTTCTTTGTTTTTAAACTCAAACCACTTTCATAATAAACCTCGACTTTGTCAAGTGCTTTTTCTTTTAAGACTTCTTTTCTTTAAACAAACTTCAATACATTTAATCATACTTTGACATGTTTCAAAATTAACAAAAACACTTCAACTCATTCAAACCTTTTTGTGCGCTCGAGCACCTTTACTATTTCAAAAAAAAAATTCAATGTGAGACATGATTCATTGATAGTTGAGCAACATTCTCTTATCCCCATGGTTATAAAGGTGTCGACTTTTCCACTTGAGTACTAGAGGCGTTCTTAAACCCTCACTCTTGTTGACGCATGGGTCCATCTTTCTCACACCTTGTGGGCGTTAGTCGAGATTTCTCTCCTAACAATGACGACTTCGCTCCTTGTTTAAAAACAATCAACGGACAAGTCTTTTCTAGTCGAACTACGGTGCTCTGACTTTCCCATTGCACTAGGGAGTACGTAGGCACTAAGTCTTACGACCCAAGGCGAGCAACAAAAATAATATAAAAAAAACATTTCATTTTCTTTTGTTTATAAATAAACATTCATTCTTTTCCTTTAGAAAGTAAACCTTTACATAACACTCTTTTTTAAAAGAAACCAAACAAAGTGTATCCTGTGGAGTACCGTAGATGCTTAGGATGTTAATACCTTCCTTTTGCATAACCGACCCCCGTACCTCGATCTCTGATCTTTTTGGGTTTTTTCCACTTTTTCCCATTTCCCTTTGGAAACAATAAAGTGCGGTGGCAACTTCATTCTATTGAGATAAGTCAATTGATGGCTTAATCTCAAACCTTTACGGCTACATTTCTTTACATATCATCACTGTCGCAATTGAGCACAGAAAAAGTGGCGACAGGGATGGGGAAATAAATATATTTTTATTATACTTTTGTTTGCAAAGACAAAGTCTTTTACCTACGTATCAATGAATGATCAAAACCTCATAATTCATGGTAAAAATAACAAAATGGTTTATTGTGGTTGATTTTAAGAGAAGAGATATTTCATCATCTTAAGGAGAATACTCAACTAACTCCACCACAAGTATGAGAAGATGGATCTTGCATCATCATGAAGGAAGGGCTCTTAACTTTAATATAATATCAACAAGTTGCCACTAGCTTTCTCAGGTGGAAAGAATCACATTTACTTCAATCATTACTATGAGGATAGGAGGATTACATCTCAACTATAAATAAGATTCATATCTAATATTTTTGAGAAAGGAGTTTTAAATTGAAAAGCCAAGTGGAAAAAAGATTTGGATGAGGTTTAATCTATTTTAGTCTTTTGAAATGGTTTAATATGCTTAAGTATATTGAAGCATTTATTAAAGAAGAAAGTTTGAAAATGCAACGACATAAAGTCAAAGTTTTTTAATGAAAGTGCTGATATTTTTAAAACAAGACTAGGGTTTTAAACACAAAGGGTAAAGACCAAAAATTACAAGGGTGACACACAAAGATAAACACATAAGGGTAAACCTAAGGTAATTCATATTCACATTACTATAAAGTCAACAATACTATCATTTTCCTTGGATTTGAACATAAGTACTAATAAAATATAAACAACTACTTACTACAATAAAGAACAATCACACATATCACAAAGGGTGAGAACAAAATCATAAAGTAATATGGATTTTAAGAGAGTCATTTAAGAAAAATGATAAACAAAAGATGGACAAGTATAAATCAAAAGGGAAGGTCAACATGTTTATCAAGTAAAATTTTTGACAAAAGATAGAAGATAGAAACCTACTTTGACAAAAAAAAATCAAACATGGATAATATGGACATATAAACAAACACACAAGGTACATGGTATAACTTTCATTCATCTTATCATGTCAACAATAAACTTTAAACATCAAGAGAATTCAAACAAAGTAGGCCTCAAAGTTTAAAACCAAACAAAGTCATGGTATCAAAGTTAGGAGAATATATGAACATGTGACCGAAGGAGGCTTAAACTCATATTAAACATGTATCAAGTATTCATCATGGAAAAGTTCAATGATTAAATCAACATGGTTCATGAAATTAGGGTTTAGAATACATGTGTGAACAAAGGAGTAAACAACTTTGGATTCATGGTAAAACATCATCAATACATTCAAGACATCATATGAACATGGTAAGAATAAAAAAACCCTAAAAATATTCACATTACTATAAAGTCAACAATACTATCATTTTCCTCGGATTTGAACATAACTACTAATAAAATATAAACAACTACTTACTACAATAAAGAACAATCACACATATCACAAAGGGTGAGAACAAAATCATAAATTAATATGGATTTTAAGAGAGTCATTTAAGAAAAATGATAAACAAAAGATGGACAAGTATAAATAAAAAGGGAAGGTCAACATGTTTATCAAGTAAAATTTTTGACAAAAGATAGAAGATAGAAACCTACTTTGACAGAAAAAAAATCAAACATGGATAATATGGACATATAAACAAACACACAAGGTACATGGTATAACTTGCATTCATCTTATCATGTAAACAATAAACTTTAAACATCAAGAGAATTCAAACAAAGTCATGGTATCAAAGTTAGGAGAATATATGAACATGTGACCGAAGGAGGCTTAAACTCATATTAAACATGTATCAAGTATTCATCATGGAAAAGTTCAATGATTAAATCAACATGGTTCATGAAATTAGGGTTTAGAATACATGTGTGAACAAAGGGGTAAACAACTTTGGATTCATGGTAAAACATCATCAATACATTCAAGACATCATATGAACATGGTAAGAATAAAAAAACCCTAAAAATATTCACATTACTATAAAGTCAACAATACTATCATTTTCCTTGGATTTGAACATAAGTACTAATAAAATATAAACAACTACTTACTACAATAAAGAACAATCACACATATCACAAAGGGTGAGAACAAAATCATAAAGTAATATGGATTTTAAGAGATTCATTTAAGAACAATGATAAACAAAAGATGGACAAGTATAAATCAAAAGGGAGGGTCAACATGTTTATCAAGTAAAATTTTTGACAAAAGATAGAAGATAGAAACCTACTTTGACAAAAAAAAATCAAACATGGATAATATGGACATATAAACAAACACACAAGGTACATGGTATAACTTGCATTCATCTTATCATGTCAACAATAAACTTTAAACATCAAGAGAATTCAAACAAAGTAGGCCTCAAAGTTTAAAACCAAACAAAGTCATGGTATCAAAGTTAGGAGAATATATGAACATGTGACCGAAGGAGGCTTAAACTCATATTAAACATGTATCAAGTATTCATCATGGAAAAGTTCAATGATTAAATCAACATGGTTCATGAAATTAGGGTTTAGAATACATGTGTGAACAAAGGAGTAAACAACTTTGGATTCATGGTAAAACATCATAAATACATTCAAGACATCATATGAACATGGTAAGAATAAAAAAACTAAAAATATTTACAAGTCAACAAGACAAAGCAACAAAGTAATTTAATCAATCATGTTCATCATATTTAAACAACAATTAATCATGGTATAGACATCACAAGAAACATGTTATAAACATCAAATGAAACTAAATCAAAGCATGTTATATTCCCATAAACACAAATGATCAATTGAAAATGGGAATCAATCAAAAGAACATCACATAAGTCTTTAAAAAACATACAAAAAGGACTAGTTTTAAATTAAATGAAAATGGGTCAAATAAATATATTTTTTGGTAATTTTTTATATATTCACAAAATAGAGGGGATAAATGATAAGCATACAAAAAATCAATCAAAAAAAGTTAATTTGCATATAGAAATAATTGAGAGAAAATGGGAAAAACAACCAGAAAAAAACAAGTGATAAAAAGTTAGTTTTGTTGGCCATGAGGGTTGAACCCCTGACCTCAGGTTCACTATAAATAATACTAACCATTGGGCCATGCACTCAGTGGTGACAACAATGCATAATCAACAAATATAAAACAAACATGATTCTGAATGCACAACAAAACAAAGAAAAGAAATAAAAGCCAAAAAGGGGGTTCACTATGGATTGAACCTTCACCCTTGTGCTTGTAGAGTGTCTTTAACCAGCGCTCTCTCCACTGGGGCGTAATTCCAATTCTTTAATATAACACATTCAAATAAAAATAAGATAAACGAAGTTTCACAATCTTAAAAATTTTGCCATCTCCATCTTCTTCAACCTCGCGCAAAACCTCCATGGATGAATTTCTAACTCTCTCATTTCTTAACCAGTTCACAAAGTATAAACACCAAACTTGTTTGAAATTAAACATGGATTCCAGAAATGTAACTAACATAAATTGTTATCAACCCTAACTAATTAATTTTGCACGAAAAAAAAAACCCTAGAATTTTATTCAGTCACACGAAATTCTTCACACAAGCATGTTTCATTCTAATTGACATATGGTTTAGAATTAACACATTATAATCTACATTTTATCTTCCCAAACTAAACATTAATTATGAATGGATAATTAGTTTCAAGTTTATGTAAACTTACCTATTGGAGTAATTCCAATACTTCTTCACAGTGCTCACAAAGATGGAATGATAGACTTCCTGAATATGCTGTAATTGATGGAATACCTTGTAACTCCCTCAATCTCTCAAACCAAGTCCTAGTGCAAGGGTGTATAGCCACTAGTTTGATATGATAATTGGGGGTGTTTTAGTGATGATTCAATTCATATAGAAATGCATATTTGATGTATTGATAATGTTTATGTGGTTAGTTTGCAAAGAGAGTGCAAGAGATGAGAGTTTCAAGCTTAAGGTTTTGGAAGCTCAAAAATGGAGTTTGCTAGTTCTCTGTTTTTAGGATTGGCATTAATTTTTGTAAAACAGATATATCAACAATATGTTAAATAGGATGTGATTACTTCTCATGAAGAACAAGTTAAGCAAGAAGTCCTATTTTATGAATAACATGTCGAGTTGAAATGTTTCAACATCTGGAGCAACATGTCGGATAAGATGTCATATGCAGAGTCATATGATATCGTGCCTGAGCTGAGTTAAACTGTTGTATTATGTTATGATTTAACAGATACAGAATATTTCGGGAATATTACGGTATCCTATGTGGCACTATTTTATAGGTCCGAAATATTCAAGTTATAATCAAGAAGAATATTGAAGAATATTGGATTTCCAATTATGGAGATAAATTAGGAAATATTTACTTGAAGACCTATTTTGTAGCAGAAGATTATGCTAATTTGTAACAGCTGATATACTGTGATTTGAAGCCAAAATCCAGTTGGGAGATAGGCTATAAATAAAAGCATTGTAACCTAGAAGAAGTACCATCCGTGAATTGAAAAGATATAGTTATTAAGGTTGAGTTTGTACCACTCTCTAGGAGAGTTGGTTGTGTGTTCCACTCAAAATATGAGTTGGAATGTGTCCCTTGAGTTATAAATATTCTCACTCAGAAGCCTTTAGGTAATGAGTTGAGTATTGTTATTGCAGGAAGCTTGTAAGAAACTCTAAGTCGTGTTCTTAGTTAAGAGTCTTGGCTAGGTATTGTCATGGAAGTGTGTCTTCTAGTTTATCGTTATGGAAGTGTGTCTTCCTGTGTTTTGTCCAATAGCTGTCTGTGATTGATGAGGGATTGAGGAGGGCCTCATATCTAGGTGAGTCTTAGATATAAGTATAGCATGGGTAGTGATTAAGTGAGTAGATTGTAAACTGGTATGTTTGTTGTAGGGTCTATGAATTGATATTATCATAGTGGACTTATCCATGGCTTGGTAAGCCCCCAGAGTAGGGGAGTTACTCCGAACTAGGTTAACAATTCATGTGTGTTGTTTATGCTTTTTAGTACTATTTTGTATGTTTATACCTTGCATGTGTTGTTCAATTCAGATCAGATGTCTCAACATGTCATAGGACATCTGAAGTATGACATACCAGAATTTCAGAGTTTTATGGAATTATGAGATTGAGAGATTTTTGAGGTGTGTTTGCAAGTGTGTTCAATGTATTTTTTCAAGTGAGGAAGTTTCCTCTATTTATACAGAGAGTGGAGAGATCAAACTGATCAGGTTTGAACCTTAAGGTTTTGAAACTTGGTTGAAATGCAATTCGGAGTTTCAAGCGAATCCATGGTTACAAGGAAAAGGTATAAGCTTTCTAGGGTTGTTGACACTTTTAGAGGTGTTTCTTATGATGTTTGCTATGGAGTGTGATCAGAGGAAACAACCAAAAGTCTCAATGCATTGACTTTGTGATTAAAGTTGGCTTTATGGAAATGGAAGTACAAACTTTGTGCCAAAAATGGAAAAGATCAATGTACAAATGCTTAATCACTTGGATAATGCTTCAAAGGTATGTGTAAACTTCATATTTTATTTTGATTTAGAAGCAACATAGCCCCATAATCAGGGATTATGCAGATCCTCTTGGAATGCATAGTAACTCTGCATGTTCTTTCTTAAAATATTACTTGTAAAACCTCTTCAGCATAGCAACTTCCTCTCTTAGATTCTCTTTGCTCAAGTATGATAAATTCATGCTCTTGGAGTTTTTGGAAATATTTTATCATGCTCTATAACTTTGATGTTGAACACTTGCCTTGAATTAATTGGAATCTTGGTGAAAAATGCCTTACCAAATTGGAATTTTGGACTGAACAAACACTTGAAAATGTTTTGTAAGTGTTGAGATTTTGACAACTTTGACATCCATTTTGATCAATTCATATCTTCAAATTCATGCATTTTTTAAAAATCACTTCATGTGGAAAAGTTGTAATATGTAAAATTATCTTCAATTTGATCTTTTGGGCATGAAAAATGGTTGCTTAGATTGGAAGTTACAGGCTTGGAAAGTCATGCACTTTGAACACCAAAATTTGACACAGCAAAATTTTCAACATCTTCCACTTTTCTCTTTTTACAAGTAATTCAAATATCTTGGCTTCTCTTGATTAACTTCACTCATTGATAAGTGTCAATTTGTCATTATTTTGTATATAAGTTTTCTGGCACTTATCTATTCTTTTGTTGATATTCGTTGAATAAATCCCAACTTTGGTGTAAATGTGTATACTTTGTGTATAATTGTGATTTTGAGTCATTTATGTATCGATTAATAGTTTTTATCCCAATTTTGTAGGATTTATCGCATTGTTGAAGCATGGAACAATAAATATCGAATAAAGCTTCAAGATACATTTTTGGGAGGAAATAATGAAGTTTTGGGTCGGGCTAAGCACGATCATAGCGCGTGTTGAGTGTTCAGGAAGAGGTGAGCATGCTAAGCGTGTTCTAGGGGAGCTTAGCACGCTCTAAGGTGGTTTGGTACAATAAGTGATAGCGCGCTTGAGCAAGCTAAGCACGGCCTGCGATTTTTAGTTTGTATGTAAATAGTTCAAAAAGAGATTTTTGTTAGGTTTTATCATCTCTTCCCTACATAGATGAACTAGGATCTGATTCTTTGTAGTTTAGAGGTTTAGGCAACATCATTGGATGCTACATCTCATCTCTTGGATATGGGATGTTTCAGATTGCATTGACATTGCGAGAAGTTTATGCTTCATCTCCTTCTTCCCTGTGTGCCATTCCAATGGTGGGTGTTATATGTATATTTTACTCTTATTTTATGTACATTTATTGATCATGGGGTTGTATAAAATTTTCTTTACATATCATTATCAATGTCTTCCTTGATCTTTTTGCTTTATATTTGGATTTGGGTTGCTATAGAAATATACCTCAAAAATTCTGATTAGAGATGGACATCTATTAGTTTCTAGATCTAGAGATAGATGTAGAGCTAATAATCATTGTGGGTATCGGGGCTTAATATCTCCGTGTTTTTTGTGTCACACGCAGAATCGTTGACACGAAGGATACAGTTTTTATCTCAACTTTGCGTTAGACATAACCTCTGTTGTGGTACGTCTGAGCGATGCTCGATAATTGTGATGTGTATTGTAGGTTGTGTGCAATTGATCTGGAAGTTTAAGTATTTGACAGGTAGAATGAAATGAAATTTCAGAATGGATTATCTTAGGCTACAGACGATTGCTTTTCTGCTTTATTTACTTTCCTGCATTTTATTTCTGCAAACCCCAGAACCAAACTTAGAGAGATTGAGACTGTTGAACGATAGTTTTTCCCTCTCACTAATCCCTATATAGACAATATGATAAAACTAAATAAATACTTACTTTTTGCTATCTCTTTAACGCTTCAACAAAATGTAGTCATTGTTGGAGATTGGTGTTGATATTAATTACATCTCAATAGTTTCGCTTTCTAAGTTTTGTAAATATGTCTATATTATATATGTGTACATTTTCTCATACTTGTCTATTTTTGTACATATACTTTGTTTTGTATATGATTGTATAGATACATGTTTTGTGTTTTGTTTTTAACACTTGCTATGTTTTTGTTTCTCAAGTTGTTCAAGTGTGTGTATATATGTGTTGTCATGACTATGTTCAAGTGTTGTTGTGAATTATCTTGTTTTTGTAATGTTTGTTCAAGTGCTTATTAGGAAACTTTTTTTCGGTTACGCGTTGAAGAAAAGCATCCGGTGACGAGAGGAAGTTACTAGCTATGCACAGTAAAGGCATCGAGCTTACAACATAAAACAAGCATGTTTTATTGTTTTTCATTATAGTAGTTTATGTATTGTGGTGATTGTTGTTTAAACAAGTTGAAATTGGACCAATTTTAAAATTCTAAGCATTGTTGAGCCTGTTTTAGTGTGCTCAACTGCTCCAACCTTCACTTTTCAACTTGTTTATTCATTTTCACCCGGTCTTGTAATATGTTAATAGTAGTTGTTTTATTGTGTTATTTGTGCTTTCCAAGAGCTTGTTTTTATTAGCTTAAGTAAATTTGTATGTGTGTAAACTTTGTTTAGTTGTGTAGTTGAGATTGTGTAGGTGATAGTGGATGATTGCAAAGAGAATCAGTTGCGATTCTGATTTTTCTGTGCAAGCTAGCACACAGTTTTTTTCGGTGTAGTGCGCTAAGCACGGTCTGTGGGGCTAAGCGTGCCCTACTGCTTGTTTGTGAAATTTTTGTTTCACTTTCCCCTTTCGCCCATGATATTTCGAGTACATAATAAGTAATACTTACGAATTCTTTTGTTTGTTGTTTGGACTCTAATTTTGGTCCGGTAACTTGAAGAATTTTGAGGTGATTTTCCAAATTTGATTGTTTCAACTTGTGGATGTATGGTAACGATAGTTTTTTAAGTTGGTACATGCCATGTACTCTGTTATTGCTTTATATAGCATAACATGTTTAGGAAACATTTCATTTGTATAATTACCATGTCATTTATTCCTTTTTCATTACTTGCTTTTGATTGAATCACTTTAGTTCCTTTTTACCCCTAATTGTGAGAAAGCTTTTCATTATTCATATATGTTGGAGACCAACAATTCTTGTTTTAGCTGGACATTATTATGTTTAATATTTTATTTTGTGTTGATGATATGAACGCATGAAAAGGATCAAGGAGCTTTATTTCTTTTGAAGCACAACTACCTAAATAAATAGTTAATGCACCTTGTTAGTGTGTGAGCATTTCTTAACCCATTAGAGCTTAGTCAATATCCATGTTTTGTGTGAACTTGATGCTTGTCTATCAGTATTTAGTTCTATTTTTGTATGGATTTTGATTTTTTTATTTCTTGAACCCTCAACCTTGTGTTGTCATTTGAATTTTACCTTGCCTTAGAAAGTAGAGAGTATTCACACATTGATGTTGGTTGAATTCAAGTTAGGGAGATCAATGTTTGCTCATTTATTTATTGGTTACTATGCGGTTGTGAAAAAGAAAAGGAAAAAAATAAAGAAAGTAAGAAAGAAAGAAATAAAAGAAAAAATAAAGAAGAAAAAAAGAAAAGAAAAAGAAAGAAAAAAGAGAAAAGTTTTGAAAAAGAAAAACAAAAAGAGAATCAAATAATGTTTTGTAAATAAGTTATGTGATTGATTTGACAATTTGGGAATGTAGAAGAAGTTTGATTGAAATTTTGTGTTTGAAACTTTTATAGTTGATCACTCCCTTAGGTTTAGGCAAGTTTTTGTGTCGATCCGATTTAGATATTTCCCCTTGTTTGTTAACCAAGCCATGTTACAACTTTGAAAGCCCTTGTGATTCTTTCCTTTGTATCTTCAATATAAATTTATGGATGAATGCATAATTTAGTCTTTTGTTTGCATGATTGTTGGATGAGTGTCAAGTCCCTCACTTTTGGATGTTATTCATCTACCGTTGAATTCACTACTACGGAAAAAGGCATTTAACAACGGTTAGGAAATATATATAACCACGCGACATCAGGCATTGTTATGTAGCGCGTGTTTGTATGTGCGGTACTTATAATCACGATCCCGGGGTCGTTGTTGTATTCTAGAAAGCGTGTGCAATATCACAATGGTTCGTTAACCCAACCATTGTAATAGAACTAAACGTCTTAAGTTCGATTCTCATCATCAACATTTTGTAATTTATATTATTCTGGTCACCGTTCAATATACAATCATGGTTGGGTTTTATAACCGCTGTCAAAACTTCATCTATTTTAAATATGCAGTTTTCTACTTCTCAAATTCTTCCCATTTTTTCCTTTAACTATTATAACAATATCAGAGAACTTACAATAACCTGCATTTGTTAACCATGCATAAAGAGCATAAAAAATAGCTAACATTGTGCATCAAAAGCCAAAATTAATATTTATATCAAACACAATATGTTTAAGTCAAAAGTAATATTCACATCATCATATATAGAAAATAAGTCATTAGCACTTCTCAATAAATCAAATAGCAGGACCCTTAAGCACATTGTGGATATACGTCTAACATTTATGAAGATTGACAAAATCCTCAACAGGGAATGAGGTTACGTCGTTAAACATATACATAAGAAAGAGCTAAAAAAGTGTTTAAGATATATGTCAACTTATATATTAATATATGTAAACATATTATGACATATATACCTTGTCCCGTGAATCCACAATCCTGGAAAGGACAACGTTTAACATGTGTCTCATGACATAATACCCACACTCATATTTCCCAGGTTGTTTCCTCGTCTACAAATGAATGTAACCATACATGAATGTAACCACGCATAAATATAACCACATAGGAATATAAATGAAAGAACCGGGTAATCGGGCCACTTACTTTAGGATAGATCCATGAGGGCTTTCTTCTAACATTGTTCATCATATTCACTTGCTCCACAACACTATACGTTGAATATCAATTAAACATATTACATGCTAAACTACTTACAATATCAAAGAAAATGAATTAAACATACACTTACAAATTAATAATCTCTTTTATTTTCTTGTCGAATGGATCATGCAAGGAACACAATACATTTATCATATTTGTCTTAAATTATATTATGATCAATTGATAATGATCACTAAATAAACATGAGCATATATATTATTAGTATTTGCTAAAACAAAACTAAATATAGAATACATAAACATCAATTACAAAAATACGTACGAACAGAGAAATGGTGCAAAGTAACATTCTTTTCCTCCCTCATTTAACTATTTTTTTCAAGTAATCTTGAATGCCTTTTGGTTGATTATACGTCCATCAAATAAAAAGTGAATCCAAGATTCCATAAATACTCGATTTGTTTAACTCTATACAAACACGTTGAATGTACCTAAATGGTTAAAGAAAATGAATAAATTAACTGAGGAAATACAAAAAATGATAATGCTCTATAATGACATGTATATTCAACTATATAATTAAGTGCACCATACTTGTAATATCCCTACGTCTAGACACTTATATCCACCGAGAGAATCCCTTACATCTTCAGGATTGTAATAGAATAACTTCAAATATAGACAATGTTCTAGCGCGAGAGGTTGCACATTAGTTATCACCGTAACTTTCAAGTATAACATGGTGATTTCATTTGAGTTAGGGTCTAATAACTCGTTGCGGTTAGCTGGAGGGGGGAAGGGGCGGAAGAATTACTTACTTTTGTCGAAGCACGACGTACAACACTTCTACTTAGAGTTTGATCATGATCATGATCATCATCACCATCAACATAACGTTGATCTTCATTTGTATGTTGTTCGAGGTTTTCACTTAATCTCTACATCATAATATTCAGTTAGAACAAAAATAAGCACAATATATATCATACATTTTCGATAAAACAATAAAATCTCAAGTAAAGCACATACTGAATATAACTCTTGAAACCTTTCCATATATTTCTCCCTTTTTTCCCTTTCCTCTTCAAACATCCTCCTTTGTTCTTCTAATTGCTTCTCAACATTCTCAATCATTTGTTTTTGTGCATTAAGTTTTGAACTTTCAGTACTTTTTTTTAGACCCAAAGAATAACCTCAATCCAATACCTTCTCCAACACCACAGAAACACCCACCATACTCATTTGTTCCAATTTCTTCAACTAATATGTCATGTCGTGCTTCTGGAACAAATGCGCCTTCATGGGCCGCCTCAACCAACTTATCCTAGAAAACATGAGCAACTTACATATATTGTTACCAACGCATTTAAATAACAAATAAGATAAGCAAAACAAATCATACTTATAATTTTCTCGGCAACTACTCTTGACGCCTCAGAGGTGTACTCTTAATTTGGCCTTAATTGAGCCCTCTTCTATTTCTCATGTCTTGACGGTGGAGATGGGATGCGATCATCTCCTGTTTGTGGTTGTTTTTCAAGAATGATTATTTTCTCAAGTTTCCTGTAACCCCCATAAGACAATCTATAGGGGTACATGTTCTTCACCTTGTTTTGAATTCCTACTTGGCTTTTATCCTATTATTCACATATTGAAAAATATATATGATTAGTATCTATAACTTATTATAATAACATTATTGGTTAAATAAAACTAGTACTAACCTTGAATTCCTCAGAAGACATATCTTCACAAAAAATTTTCAAACTTTCTTCGATATAAAACTATATCTTTTCCATGGAGGATCAAGACCTCTCTTAGGCTTCCTAATATAGTGAGCTGTGAGATGTGACTTAAATCCCCTCCAACGAGTACCGGCATAAGAGATCCACTCTTTTTCAACTTTGAGTCACCAGTAAACTCAAAATTCACCTACATTTAAATCAATGTATTAGAAATTATAGGGAGTGATATCAAATATATGAAAATTATAGTATATAATACCTTAACGTCTATCCATATGCTTTCTTTGACTTTCTCATCCACTTGTTTCTAACCATCTATCAATATACTTACTTTTCCACGTCCAATAAATGCAACATAACTCTTAAAAGTAGAGTAGTGTTCCCAATCAACTACTCTGTAGTACGAATCAAACTCGATTGGAGTTTTTCACCTGATAAGTTGCAAACTGATGTGAATTGGGGCATCATTATGACACCTCTTTGTGTTCCTTGATGCAGTATCATTTGTTTGAGTTTAATTTTCATAACTCTTATTTTTTTGAGTTTCTTTGCTAGTATCTGATGAAGAACTCGACAAGTTCGACATCTATGTCCAAAAATAGCAACCACAACATAAACAACAATAACCACAACATAAACAATAACAACTACAACATATACAACAACAACCACAACAATGACAAATGAAGTTTACTGTAGATGAATGGGGAAAATATTTATGTATTCTAAATGTGATGACAAAGTAAATGATGTTGGTGTTGGTGTTGGTGTTGTCTTTCTTCCTTACAGCGACGGCGATGTTGTTATTGTCTTCCTTCTCGATAGTGACAACTTGGTTGATGTACTCTTCCTTCTCGACGTCACGATCGTGATGGTATTGTCAACCTTGACGATTATGATGAAAATGAAAAATACACAGTTAAGAGTGGATACTTAAGAGACAAGTTAGGGTGAACGGTAGTGTTTTGGTTGAAATCGTGTATTATTTTACAGTATTGAACGTTAAGGTTTAGGGTTGAAATCATGTATTGTTTCGTCTAGTTTCTTTTTTCAATGAAAAAAATGATACTGAAGAGACAAGCTAACTAGGAGTGTATAATATTATAAAGATACCACTACGGCCAAAACTAGAAACTGTTATGATATATTACTTTCATAGTGAAATTTCATAAAGAAGCGCCAGAGTTTAATTTACAACTAAAATTTTAAATTTTAAATAAAAAAGAAAACTATATCACAACGGCGGAACATACCAACCGTAGCCACAACCCTTTAAGTTTTTTATTCAAAAGTAAATAAAAAAGAAAAGGTGTGCCTTAATATTAATGGAATAATATATATGATGAGGTTGAGGTTCGAACCCATGAAAGATTGATGATTTCATCACGGTTGGCTTGTCAACCGTTGTTATATACGATTAATTTTAAATCAAAAAACAAAAATAATACGGGAGCGCCTTAGTTTAGAGATGTTACCACGGTGTAAGGAAGAATCGTGGTGACCATGGCATTCTTGTTTACGTGTTTTGTAGTAGTGATTTTTGCTAGGTGTGACTCATGGTTAAGCATTTTTTGTTTTAGAATGTTTTGCATGATTTTTGTACTTAGTATTTGTTTCATTTTTATGTTGTCATTGTAAAATAGTGGTAAGTTTTACTTTGTTTGTGCATTTTTGGTTGAACTATACATTTGTTTTCCGTTTTCAAACCTATTGATTCATGTTCTTTGGTTAGTTACTTTTGTTCTTTAAGTTGTTTGGATTTGTTTGAGGAAAAACAAGTTCAAGTTTGGGAGAGTTGATAAGTGCCAATTTGTCGTTATTCTGTATATAAGTTGTGTGGCACTTATCTATTCTTTTGTTGATATTCGTTGAATAAATCCCAACTTTGGTATAAATGTGTATACTTTTTGTATAATTGCGTTTTTGAGTCATTTGTGTATCGATTAATAGTTTTTATCCCATTTTTGTAGGATTTATCGCATTGTTCAAACATAGAACAATAAAGATCGAATAAAGCTTCAAGATGCATTTTTGAAAGGAAATAATGAAGTTCCAGGTTGGGCTAAGCGCGACCATAGTGCGCGTGTTGAGTGGCCAAGAAGAGGTGAGCATGCTAAGTGCGATCTGAGGGCGCTTAGCGCGCTTTAAGGCGGTTTGGTATAATAAGTGACAGTGCACTTAGCGCGCTTGAGCGGGCTAAGCACGATCTATTATTTTTAGTTTATGTATAAATAGTTCAAAAAAAATTTTGTTAGGTTTTATCGTCTCTTTCCTCCATGGATGATCTCTTATTAGATTCTTTATAGTTTAGAGGTTCAGGAAATATCATTGGATGCTACATCTCTTCGCTTATGTTGTACCCCAAAATTTTCCCTCCCATATTCTTCAAGAAATTGCCAAGTCAAAGCTTCAAAATCTCCCCAAGGGTTGCACAGTGTAAGAGCCTCCTAAGCAGTCAAAATTAGGGTTTGTGTTCTGATCAAGAAAATGAAGTTTCCAAAGGTCCAATCAAGTCTCACATGCCTACAAATATGGTCAAGCATCCTCATATCAAGTTTCAAGACATTCAGCTCAAAATTGCATAGTCAAAACCCTAAATTGCACTACAGTCAACTATAGGGGCAAAATGGTCATTTGACAGTCAAAAGTTCAAATTTTTGGTCAACATATCATTTTGAAGCCACAAACATCATTTGATCAATGCTTGATCATGATTCTCAAAGCTTGGCTCAAAAATCATCAAAATGCAAAAGTTTCCTTATTTGGACAGCTGAAAAGTCAACTGTACATTGACCAGGGCATAACTTTCACATGGATTATCAGAAAAATTCCATCCAAAGCTCATTTTGAAGATAAAGACATTTCCTACAACTCATCTTCATACTTTAAGTCCAAGAAATGCTCTCACAAAAAGTTATCAATTTCAACATTATAGGTCATTTTCAAAAGTCAACAACAAGGGACTTTAAGTCAAAGGCCATAACTTGATATTGGTAAATCAAAATGACATGGGACCAAACGCATTGGTTAGAGGACTCAAAGACCTTTCCAAAATGTCCAAGAACATGAGAAAAGCTTAAAAATTGAGCAAGTTATGCCTTGGGGAAGTTGGAAAATTTTTGGATATTTTGAAAAGTCAACATTGATTCAAATGACCTAAATTTGCTAATGGGCCCATTTTTCTTCCACAATTCTTCATCCATGGCATGTGCACGACCACTTGGCCCAAAGGGAAGTATTTTTTCATTTTTTATTTATTTATTTGAATTTTTATTTATAATAATTCATTTAAATCAAATTAAATATATGAAAAATGCTTAACCTAATTTTTTTCAATCTTTTTGTGCACATTATATCATCAATAATTCGTGCATATTCAAATAGGGAAAGATTTGGATTGATTGATCATGATTTGTACAAAAAGCACATGGAAAATATTTGGAAAATAATGCTTGAAAATCAAATCTCAAAAACCATTAATTCAAGGATTTGGATCAATATTCTTAACCTAATTCACTCTTGCATAAGTATGGAATAGAAACCTAATGCCAAGGACTCTTGAAGCTGCGCAGAAATCAATTGACAAACTTGAATTTTTTGGCAAGAAACTCAAAACTGAAAACCCTTTTGCAGGGCGATTCAAGGCACGATTGTTATCTCATTAGCTTCCTCAAGCATCATTGAACGGTTCCCAATCAAAAACAGTCATCCAAACCTCAAGAATCATTGTACAGAATCAAAATTTTTCTCATAAAATTGCATACTCGTATTTTAATTTTGAGGCATTTTCATGACATTTAGTTTAGGTATTCTTACTAATCGATGCATTCTGATGCTTACCATGTGAATTAATTGCGTTTTTATGCATTATGTGGAAATATACCATTGTTGTTTTTTTAGGGTTTGCAGAGTTTCGAATTAGGGGTTTTAAGATAAAGCAAAATCAGAACACCACAGTGCCATGGTTGTGATCAGCGCATTTGGACGAAGAAGAAGCCATGCTCGCGCTCAATTTATGAGTGTCACAGGGCTAATCGCTATTTTTTAATAGCTGGCCTAAGAGAACGCCATGAAAAACGTTGCCTAATGTTTTTGTATTTCAGGGATGAAGAAGAAGACGATATCGTGGCGCTAGACGATTGGCCAGTTTAAAAACTCGCGCGCAAAGTCCACTAATGCATTGGTTTTCTTTTATAATATTTATTATTCATTATATATTAACAACGCGTGGAATGGCTCAGTGGCGAGCGTAGCTATTGATAATGTTAATGACCTGGGTTCGATCCCAGGTCTTCACTCTTTCCATTTGATTTTTTTCCACTAACGATCATATGCAGGTCCAACATCAAGGCGTACCATACACCCTCCAGATCAAACCATCCACGTGCATATTGGAATCAAACCAAAGGCCTAGATCTGAGATACATGGTGAGTCCCAGTCAACGCGCCACATGTTACTCAAAAAGTCCACCAGGCTTTGCTAAATGGGCCAGATTGCTAAAGGCCATACCTCCTAATTTGGGGTCTGAACCCCCTAGGTTTGCCATAATATTTTCTATTTTTATTTTTCTATTTGCTTTTAATTATTATTGTTTTATTAATTAACTAATTATTTTCATAAATATAAAAATACACATAAAAATCAGAAAAGAGAACCAATAAATAATTTTTGTTTTAATATTTTCCATAAATAAATTATATATAATTATTTAGCTTTAAATTAGGTTGTAATTTTAATTCTTTTGATAAAAATCTAAAAAAAACATAGAATTAGGATTTTATTAGTGATTTTTCATCTTTTTATTTTTCTTTTCATGATAACCAAATATTATTTATTTTATTTATTTTTATAATTAAAATTGTATATAAAAATTAGGTTTAATTTAGGTTAAAAACTTCAATATTTTCTTTAATAAATTAAAAGCCATTAGAATTAGGGTTAGCATTTAATTTTAATTAATTCTTTTTTCATTTAAATCCTAAAATACTAAAAAATACCAAAAAACATTTTCTTTTCTTTTTAATTAATTAATTCCATGTAATTTTAATTTTTTGCCAAAAGGGTCCAACGCCCTCGTTTCGATTTAATTCTTAATTCGCATATTTCTTTTATTTCGCTTAAATATTTATGTATCTCTCCCGAAGCTTTGTAAATTATTTGTCGCACTTTTAATTTCTTTATTTTCCTGTCAAATCGGGTCCTGGTTTAATTTTGGCGATGTGGACCCGCGCCTTTTGTAATAGCTTAGAAATTTTACTTTCCGCAAACTTTTAACTGTTAAATCAAAGCATGAAAGAATGTATGGACAAAAATAAAAACAAACGCTAGAACACCAATAATATGACAAGATAAATGCAAATGAAAACGACACACGAATCGCACACACCACCCCTAGGGTACGCCTCACTGTTGCCTTGCCTCGAAAGGTGATCGTCGAGTAGAGGATGTCTTAGTAAGTCCTCATGATCCGGGAACCTGGCATGAGGGTAGCTTCTAAGGTGTCTTCCCATTGCTCTGGTGATCACCATGTCCCTACAAACTCGAATTGACCCGAACACCTCCAACGGTGGTGCTACCTACCTCTCAATGGTGGGATGGCACTACTTTAAAGGACATTTACACAGACGAATTCCTTAGGGTAGGTAGACGACTCTAGATACTTGCTCTAAATTTCAAAACAAATCAAAAATACTTTTCACACCGACACCTTTTCAAAAAGCTTTCGAAAGCAATTTTTCAAACACTCTTGAGGACCGATACAAGAGTCGAACTGGAATTTTCAAAGAAAATTTTTTAAAACCCACAATTGAAAAGCAAACAAACCATTTTTGAAAACACAAATGAGCAAGTATCTAAGAGCCCATGGATAACCATGGATAGAAAGGGTGCTAATACCTTCCCTTTCTATAATCTACCTCCCGAACCGAGAGCAATCTCTTTAAGGAATTTTTCTGTGCTTTTGTCCTTTCCATTTGGAGAAAATAAAAGACGGTGGCGACTCTTGCTTCCGCGACATTTCGCGAACCAGCGTTAAACAGTCAGTTCCAGATCCACCGATCACAGCTTAGCTATGGGTGGTCTCAGATCACATTGACACCGCGAGAAGTTTCTACTTTATCTCCTTATTCCTTGTGTACCATTCTAATGGTGGGTGTTGTGTGTATATTTTAATCTTATTATATGTACACTTGTTGATCATGGGGTTGTATAAAATCTTCTTTACAAATCACTATTGATGTCTTTCTTGATCTTTTTACTTTATGTTTGGATTTGGGTTGCTACAGAAAATACCTCACAGATTCTGATTAGGAATGGATATCTATTAGTTTCTAAATTCTAGAGATAGATTTAGAGCTAATAATCATTGTGGGTATCATATCTTAATGTCTCTGTGTGGTTGTGTCGCACGCAGAATTGCCGATGCAAAGGATACAGTTGTTATCTCAACTCTACGTTAGACATAACCTCTATTGTGGTACGTCTGAGCGATGCTCGATGATTTTGACGCGTATTATAGGTTGAGTGCAATTGATCTACAAGTTTAAGTATTTGACAAATAGAATGAAATGAAATTCCAAAATGGATTCTCTTAGGCTACAGATGATTGTTTATCTATTTTATTTACTTTCCTGCATTTTAATTCCGCAAACCCCAGAACCAAACTTAGAGAGATTGAGACTGTTGAGCGATAGTTTTTCCCTCGCACTAATCCATGTGGAAACGAAATGAAAAAACTATATAAATACTTATTTTTTGATGCCTCTTTACTACTTCAACACTCATCAACCTTATTTTAATGAAATTCAAATAGAGAAGTCCATATTTGACCAAAAATCTTAAAAGTCAAAGTTTGAGTTTGAGTAGTTGACTTTTCCTGATGAATTCAAATCTTCCAATTTCAATGGAATCTTGTGATCATGATGCAACTTTCAACAAATTGGGACACACTCAGGATTGTGAGATGATGATTTTGAGGACCTCTTGAGTGAGGTGTAAATGAGATCAACCTTAAAAACCCTAATTCTTGTCTTTTTAACTAAGGAGCCAAAACCATAATCTCCTTCAACCACTTGATGGATTCAATGATAAAACCCTAATGTGACAATGTTATGATGAAGATGATGATTACTTGATAACTATAAATTAATGAGGAGCTTGAGTCACAAAGGAATACACATGCCCCTGACCAACCAACTGTTGGACCCTCCTGACCCAACACACCTACCTTGAAGAACCAATAAACAAACAATACAAATCCTTGTACTTTTATGAGGTTATTGGTATAATAGATGGATGATATGATTTTCTTAATGATGGAAAAAAGGAGGTGGAATCTTAGGTCAAAAATTAGGGTACAACAAAGAGGTTGAAGAGATTATTGTTGTAGAGTTGGGGAAAGTCAAGAAGAAGTGGAAGGAAGAGCATGATAGGTTCTTGGAGGAGGAGAATGAGAGTTGGTTGCAAACAGTGCGGGTGAAATTCTTGGAGGAGAAGAGTGAGAGTTTATTGCATATGGTGCAGGAGAACTTCTTGGAGGATGAGAGGGAGAATTTGTTGCATACAATGCGGGAGAGTGTCCATAAGGAGCAAGAGGGGCGAGAGAGGATGAATGAGGATAAGGTGTCCAAGAAGTGTACCCGTGATGTTCTTGAGGTATAATATGTATGTTGTTGTTATTATTGTTTGTGTATTTAATATTTAGATTGAATTTATGTTGTTTTTATGATGAAAAAGTGGAGTTCATTCGGTATATTCAGCCACACAACTTCAAATCAGTTGGAAATTCGAGAGAATATAGTTGAGAAAGTTACAGGTGGTACAAGAAAGACACGTAGTTTTTCTGCCAACCAGGGCAGTTTTGAACCCTCACCACCACCAAATCAAGATATCATTCAAAGAGTAGAGATGATGATGTCGAGTATTGAAACCATAATTATGGGTATTAAATTAAGTCATGATCCATAACAGTTGTTGTTTCTTCACAAAACTTCTATTCATGAATTTTTTAAGGGAGACGAGGAACTAGACAATTCCTTATTGCAAATTTGGTGCTCATAAGCATAGTTTTATGTGAATTTCTATTTATATTCATACGTTATTGTACTTTAACATAAGGATTTGACATTGCAGGTACATCCATGAGTTCTGTATTGAAATGAAGCTTCTAAACAAGTATTGTATCTTATATGTTGCAAGGATTTCTCTTACTCGCGGTTCTCCAGAACACAAAATTAAAAATTACTTACAAGAGAAGTGTGATACGGTGGGAGAACTGACTTATGGTTTGCTCTTGTTTTTGCGCTTGTTTTTGCACTTGTTCGGTTTAGCAAGAGTCGCCACCGACTTTTTATTTTATCCTAAGGAAAGGTCAAAAAGCACAGGAAAGACCTTTGAGATGTTTTCGTGGGTTCGGGGGGTAGATTATGAAAAGGGAATGTGCTAGCACCCTTTTCATCCATGGTTATCCATGGGCTCTTAGTTACTTGCTTTAGATCACTTGCCTTTGCTTTTCAATTGTTTGAAATGGTGCTTTGTGTGTGTGGTTTTGAAAATGTTTTGAAAAAAGATGCCTTGTCTAGGCAACCTTTGTAATGATTCTTTGTTTGAATATATACAAAGGTGTGTGTCTTTTTGAAAATATAATTCAATGTTTTGAAAGTTGTTTTGTAATTGTGTTGTGGAGTGTGTTTTGAAAAATGGCAAGGATGTTTTGCAAGTTTTTGATCAAATAACTAAGAGTTGGCTACCCTATTTTACTCAAAAGATCTTTCTTATGTTTTTAACCCTTTTAATAGTGTTGTTTCACCATTGTATTTGGTGAACAACCTTGTGTTAGGATGTTTACGGGACAGGCGCGGGTCATCGTATAGACCATGATAGCAATTGTGTCAAGTATCTTTGGCAATTTTCCGAGGGACTAGATCATTTTGTATAGGCAACCAAGATAGCGTCATCGAGGGACTATGATCTTTTGTTTTATTTTTGTTTTGCCAAAGTACCCAACATGCATACCATGGCCATTTGTTTAGGCAGCCAAGTGGAGATACCCTAAGGGGTGTTTGTGTGCAAAGTGTGTTTTATTGCATGCATTTGTCTTTGATTTTTAGGTTGTCTACTTGTTGATTTTATCTTGCCATACATGCCTAATTACTAGCATTTGTAAGAAGTAAATAAAATGCAGAAAGATAAAATCCTACACTATTACAACCATATCGAAAGGCATAAAAAATATGAAGGAAAAAAAATAAGATAAAAGTAAGAAAAATGAGTGTCTTTCGACCCAGGCAGTAGCAGCCTTCAATTTGCATTCGGTTGGCCTCCTTCGATTGGAGCCAACACCAGTGAGGTTCTGTCCTTCGACTAGTTTGGAAGTCAATGTATGGCGAAGCCTTCTGGTTCTGCCTTGTTGTCTTCTTCGACTGGAGGTTGAAAGCAGTAAGGTAATGCCTTTCGATTAGGGGCTGGAAGTCAGTGAAGGCATTCTTTTCGTTTGGGCCTAGAAGTCAACATGGTTTTCCTCCTGGTTGTCTCTTTCGTTTGACCTGGAGAAAGAGGGTAGAAGCCAGAAGCTTCATTTCCTATTTCCTGTTTCTTTCATTTCAAGCATTAAATGGCAACATGGCCTGAGGCCATGCTAGTATTTGTCTTGTAAACAATTTAATAGTTAAAGCAAGTTCAGGTAAACAGAAAGCAAAAACGAAAGGGTTTAGCTCTGAAAACATATTAAGTAGGTGGAAACGAAAAGAACCAAAGTGTTATGTACATGTTTTGAAATGAAAGGGAATATTATTCACATACTATGCCATGAAACGAAAGGTTCAAGGGTAAGAGTGACTTACCTTGCTTCCAGCCTTGAATGGATGTGGGATTTGAACTTGAACTGCTACCTGGACGTTTCTGGAATTCGAAGAGTAGTCACAGGGGGTTTGCTTTTGGTTCGAAGAGTTGTCACAGAAGGTTGTCTTTGAGTTTGAACAAACTTCTATGTGTGGGGTGTTCTTCAGAATTGAAAGAGGTGAGTGTTTGGGATTCTGGGTTTTGATTTCTCAAGTGTTGATGAACTTGAGAGTTTTGTTGTGTTTGAGAAAATTTGGGAGATTCGTTCCTCTGGTCTAAAGATCCTCCTAAACATGTGTTGGAGCCTCTTATTTATAGGCAAAGTTGGCTGAAGCTTTTGGAGGGAAAACAAAAAAATTTGAACAATTTGAGTAAACTGCTCTTTGTAGCCTTTGAGGGACAGTGCTTTATTGCCATTTTGGTGCAAGGAATTGGGCGGCAGTGCAGGACTGCTGTGCAGCAGTTTTGGAGTTTTATGGCCAGTGAATCAGGCTCGAGCCTGGCAGCGCATGTGACTTGCTCGACAAATGCCTTTGGCCTCTCGTCCTTTTGTCTTGACTCCCTAGACTCACCTTTCGACCAGACTTTCAGTAAGCATCTCCTTTTTTCAATCGAAGTGACGTTCGAATGACTTCCCTAGACAATCCTTCGAATGGGACAAATTAATGCTCTTGGGATGGATCAGTAATATATGTCCTTCGAATGGGGACATCCAAACATGCCTGACAAAACTCTTCGAATTCACCACCAAGATGCTTTCTTCGCCTGAGGCAATGACATAGTGAAGAGTTTGTATGCTTGGAACAGGCCATTTCTAACAGGAAATCCTTCCCACTCAAATTTACCTACAAAGGGGCCATATGGCCAAACGAAAGAATGACAAAACACTTGTGCCCAAGGATTCACACCCCCAAGCGAAGGATGTGTTCCAGGGATGGAAGGCTCAATCGAAGCTTGCAACGTTGGAGAAGTCACTCCCCCAAACGAAAAAGGTGTGCAAGGGCAGGATGTGTGATCGAAAGAGGGCAAAAGAGAGGCTTTTTCCTCCTGGATCGAAGGACATCATCAAGAGGGTTTTTGCCTTGTAAATCTTGGCTAACACGCAGGAAAGAGGCTATATGGCCAAGTGAAATATTTGTACTTAAGAGAATACAACATTCAAACGAAGTCCAATGTCCCAATGAAACAAGAAATGAACTTGCCCAAAAGGAGTCCAGCGTCCAATCGAAGGATGCAACCAAGCCTACATAGAAGGAGCTAAAGTTCCCAATCAAAGGATATAAAACCAAAGAGAACTTGTTTTTCCTTCAATT
This sequence comes from Vicia faba, assembly GCA_948472305.1. Classification (NCBI taxonomy): domain Eukaryota; kingdom Viridiplantae; phylum Streptophyta; class Magnoliopsida; order Fabales; family Fabaceae; genus Vicia; species Vicia faba. The sequence goes on along the minus strand of OX451741.1, from coordinate 1,515,457,241 downwards.
TTGTCAAAAAGAGCATTTTCATCTGTTTTGCCTTTTTTAGCAATTTCCTCTTTAATCTTAATGCTGAAAAATCCAAATATATTTGTGTAAGCTTGAATTTTGGGAATCCTTTGTGAGAGTGGCCTTGATAATTGAGAGGGGAAATTTTGGGGTACAACAGTTGCCCCTGTTCAATTTTCTTAAACCTGAGGATATAGATTGGCTTTCGAGCCTTTCATGATCCAAAGGTGGAAGATAATTGAACACTAGAGTGCCCAAAAATTTGCACTCGTATGATGCAGTATCAGCATTGTGATGTCGGGAATGGGCTTACAGATGCCATTTGGAGATTGTTGGTAGGAGGATGGGCTTATAGATTCCATCTGCAGGAGTGTCGATCGCATAAGAGATTCCTTAGCGAGAACTTGCATACTTGTTGTTTGTAGAAGATTCCGCTGGGGAAGTCTAACTTTGTTGAGATTTAGGAACTGTCTCGTGCCCACCGGGAGTATACCGTTGAGGTTATAGAACTCGTCCACACTATGACGTAGGGAAACATCTTCATCAAGATCTAGGAACTGTCTCGTGCTCAATGGAGTATATCGTTGAGGTTATAGAACTTGTCCATACTATGACGGAGGAAAACATCAAGATCTAGGAACTGACTCGTGCTCAATGGAGTATACCGTTGAGGTTATAGTACTCGTCCACACTATGACGTAGGGAAACATCTTCATCAAGATCTAGGAACTGTCCCGTGCTCAATGGAGTATACCGTTTAGGTTATAGAACTAGTCCACACTATGACGGAGGAGAACATCAAGATCTAGGAACTGACTCGTGCTCAATGGAGTATACCGTTGAGGTTATAGTACTCGTCCACACTATGACGTAGGGAAACATCTTCATCAAGATCTAGGAACTGTCTTGTGCTCAATGGAGTATACCGTTGAGGTTATAGAACTTGTCCACACTATGACGGAGGAAAACATCAAGATCTAGGAACTGACTCGTGCTCAATGGAGTATACCGTTGAGGTTATAGTACTCGTCCATACTATGATGTAGGGAAACATCTTCATCAAGATCTAGGAACTGTCTCGTGCTCAATGGAGTATACCGTTGAGGTTATATAACCTGTCCACACTATGACGTAGGAGAACATCAAGATCTAGGAACTGACTCGTGCTCAATGGAGTATACCATTGAGGTTATAGTACTCGTCCACACTATGACGTAGGGAAACATCTTCATCAAGATCTAGGAACTGTCTCGTGCTCAATGGAGTATACCGTTGAGGTTATAGAACTTGTCCACACTATGACGGAGGAAAACATCAAGATCTAGGAACTGACTCGTGCTCAATGGAGTATACCGTTGAGGTTATAGTACTCGTCCACACTATGACATAGGGAAACATCTTCGTCAAGATCTAGGAATTGTCCCCTGCTCAATGGAGTATACTGTTGAGGTTATAGAACTTGTCTATACTATGACAGAGGAGAACATCAAGATCTAGGAATTGACTCGTGCTCAATGGAGTATACCATTGAGGTTATAGTACTCGTCCACACTATGACGTAGGGAAACATCTCCATCAAGATCTAGGACATGTCTCGTGCTCAATGGAGTATACCGTTGAGGTTATAGAACTTGTCCACACTATGACAGAGGAAAACATCAAGATCTAGGAACTGACTCGTGCTCAATGGAGTATACCGTTGAGGTTATAGTACTCGTCCACACTATGACGTAGGGAAACATCTTCATCAAGATCTAGGAACTGTCTCGTGCTCAATGGAGTATACCGTTGAGGTTATAGAACTTGTCCACACTATGACGGAGGAAAACATCAAGATCTAGGAACTGACTCGTGCTCAATGGAGTATACCGTTGAGGTTATAGTACTCGTCCACACTATGACATAGGGAAACATCAAGATCTAGGAACTGACTCCTGCTCAATGGAGTATACCGTTGAGGTTATAGTACTCGTCCACACTATGACATAGGGAAACATCTTCATCAAGATCCAGGAACTGTCTCGTGCTCAATGGAGTATACCTTGAGGTTGTAGAACTTGTCCACACTATGACGGAAGAAAACAATCAAGATCTCGGAACTGACTCGTGCTCACCGGGAGTATACCGTTGAGGTTATAGTACTCGTCCGTACTATGACGTAGAGAAATTGTCGAGATGGGGAACCTTATCTGAAATTCAACTGAGGATAATTCAACTGAGATTTAAGAACTGATCAGATCTTTGACTAAGCTGAGAACTTAACTGCATTTTTCCTGAAAGGTAAAGGTCAATCACATGCAATGCATGAGATGAATCAAGCAATGATGTTCTCAATATAAATGAGATTGTATGGTATGATGCGTACATGCATGTATCATGATGTATGGAAATATGATGTTTCAGCTGGGGAAAATAAATCTCGGAACCGCTGGAGAATAGAGTTGAGTTCTTCGTTTCCACTGGGATGATGAACGAAGATGATTGTGAGAAGAAGCCTGCAAGAGGAGAGAACTCCGTTGGGGAATAAGCTGATGAAGAGATTACTCTGCGGGGAATTACTCTGTGGGGAAGAGATACTTTGCTGAGATTTTAACGATAAACTTCGCTGGGGATTCCGTTGATAAGCTCTGTTGGGGATTTTAATGATGAACTCCGCTGGGGATAGAAAGAATTTCGCTGGGGATGATCCTTCAGCTGCAACTTGCTGAGGATAACCCAGTTAAACTCTTGTGGGGATATGTTTATTTCTGCTTGGGAAAAGAGTTTAGGAGTCTTAGTCGTCCGTTGCTCTACTGGGGAGTCAAAGTTGAACTGATATCTGATCGGGTCCAGGTTTCGCAGTAACTTGCTGGGGGTTGTAGAGTAGTCTACTGGGGAAGAGGAGTTGTGGTCCTTTGATTTGTAGTAGTCGGAGAGGCAAACTCAAGCTGGGGAATCCTGGTGTTGTTGGGGAAATAAACCTTGTCGTCAGTCCGCTAGAGAGGTGACATCTTCGTTGGGGGAAGTCCTCAAGGATTCTTGAGGTTGATTCAGCTGGGGAAAGGGGGTCAGAGATTATACTCTTGCTGGGGAATCAACCTATGAGAAGTATTTTGGGGAGATTTATCATTTCCCCTAGTAGCAAGTGTTTGTGACATTGCCAAAAAATGTTTAATTGTACGTAACCCTTCACTGAGATTTGACGTTTAATGCCCCAAGTGACGGAGATGGAGGCCTGCCCCTGGTTACTCTGCAATTCTTGAGTGATTTCTTGGAATCTTGACTGGACTGCCCCAGGTGTGCTGGATAGTGACATGTCATGTCCCCTTGTTGATAGGAGATTTGTCAATGGAAGTGTCATCCTTCTTGAATTAATTTTGTTCACTGAGAGAGCTTTTGTTCACTGGATATTCATTGTGTGAATTTCTCCGTTGTTAAACAAATAGCCATATGCAAACAATGATATTCAAGTAATGCAAAGTTTATGTTTGTCTTGAAGTTTTTTTTGAAAATGTGTTTTAGCGAGTAAAGAAATTTTGCTAAGAAAATTCAAACTCAGGATTTAGAGCAAAGCCTTACAGGAGTCAGGATACCTTTTGTAACAGTATGCTTTCGAACTAACCCATTCTTCAATTAGGACTTTTGAAGGGTTTTAACGTGGCTTGGTTCACGGTTTAAGAAACAAAGGATAAAGGCTCAAAGTTTATTTGTACCCACCCGCTCTTCGTGATGTTCTTCAATCCTAAACTCAGTTAATTATGCATTAAACTCTATTCGAATTTAGAACGACATTTTGGTGATGGTTCACACAAGTTGGATTTTGGAAGGCAGTCATCATTTTTTTGCAACATTTTTCATGTTGTTAAGGATTTGTAGCGACCTTGTTCTTTTGATTTGTTATCCCTAACTTTTGCCTGACTGTTCCTGTTTTCGAGATTACAGTCCGCGGGATGCCCCAGCTTTCTTAAGCCTCCTTTATAGGTTTTGGCTCAGTGGGCTTTTCTCTTTTGAGAGATTGACTGCCTATGAGATAAGGAACCACCACTGTCTTTTGATTCCAGAGGAATGTGTTTGATGTCGTTCGTTGTATTATGAACTGAGAGTTTTGCGACTTCAATGCGCATCTTTTGAATTAACTGAGAGACTAACCTGCCCCAGGTTTAAATTAAAGGTATCAATTTGTGTTTAAAACAGAAAACTCCTACTTCTTTGGCTCGAAGGGGTTGACTAGGGATTATCTTCCTTATAACTCCAGTGTTTAGGATTTGAAAGAAACGCATGTACATCGTCAGCAAGGTCTGTCCAAAAGCATATTGTATGTGATTATGGCATTGTTTCGTCATCCTCCCTCTAAAGGCTTGTAACTTTTAGCAAGAGTTGAATGTCATAAAGAAAGCATAATTATAGTGAAAATGAAAGGATGAATTCAAGACAAACAATATGCAATGCATTAATAAAACAAAGTTTGACATTAATAGATAATTGTTTGAATACAAAATAAATTACAACTTGAAAATTCAAATGGAACAAAAGTCTCCCAGTTCGAGCTTTGTCATTTCAAGTGGAGGACCTTCATTATGGCTATCTCAGTTTGTAGCCACTCCAACTGGTCATCTCTGTCGTCCCCAGGATTTCCCACGATCATGCCCCTGGTGAGGAGTGCCTTGACTTCTTCTTGTCCCTTGGATAGGTTCAATAACATCTCTTGAAGTTGAGAGCTTTAAGCCTGGATGCCCTTGACAGTCTGCTCTAGAGCCATCTCTACTGAAATAAACAGTAGGAGAATAAGGAAACCTGAAAAGGAAAACCTGTTATGATGCAATGCATGATATGTGGATGCATGCTTTCAAGAATCTTGCGGGGTAAACACAAGAAAATGTTAGAGATTGAACTTTGATCGACATCTTTGATTGGAGAACTTTGTATCGGTGGATGTATTTCCACGAGAATCAAGCTCACCATGTCAAATGGGTCATAGCCCCTGATTCAAGTTGTTGCACTTGATCTTTGACGGCGTTTGTTTAGAGAGGAACCCTCCTGCCCTTTGGTAGATGTCTGGTTCAACGTGACCCTGCATCAAAAGACCCTCGAGATCCTTGAAATGGTTATGGTAAAAAATGCTATGGTATGATGTTATGATGTTATGTACATGTATGCAAAAGTAAGCAAGTGTATATACAGGTGATCATATTCACAGAGAACAAAAAAACAAGCCCTTAGGTTTAGGCTTGCATGGGGTTTGTAGGTAAGTACCCTCTTGAAGTTAGTTGGCTCAACCTGTCCTAAAATAGAAACCGGGTTCTAAGGAGCTAAGTATCACTGGATTATTTTTTGTGTTCATTGTTTTGGTTTAGCCACTTAATTGGCGACCAAAATATTCCAAGAAAACAATCCTCAATGAGTGTAGTATCGAGTATCTACCAACTTCGGACTGCACCAAAGTCGGTCATCTCACTACCCCTAAAAAAGGCCAAGCTGGTCAAGTAAGGTTCTAAGAGTTCGTTAGTGCTTCATGACATCACTCAGCGGCCCCGTATTCTCTTTGATTGACTCAAAGGCTACCGGTACCCACAAATATGTCACACTAACATAGCTACTGCTTCAACCATGTCGGTATACCCCACACAGTCCCCTCACAGTTTATTGCTATTTACCTAAAAAGGTGCCCCCAAATTCGGGTGTAGGATTTACAACAAACCTAAACAAGGAACCCAAAAAGTAAAGCAATCAAAGCAAGCATGTAAAGGTGATCTAAAACCCTAAGGTAACCCCACTTTTAGAAATATCCCCAGCAGAGTCGCCAGTTCTGTGATACGGTGGGAGAACTGACTTGAGGTTTGCGCTTGTTTTCGCACTTGTTCGGTTTAGCAAGAGTCGCCACCGACTTTTTATTTTATCCTAAGGAAAGGTCAAAAAGCACAGGAAAGACCTTTGAGATGTTTTCGTGGGTTCGGGGGGTAGATTATGAAAAGTGAAGGTGCTAACACCCTTTTCATCCATGGTTATCCATGGGCTCTTAGTTACTTGCTTTAGATCACTTGCCTTTGCTTTTCAATTGTTTGAAATGGTGCTTTGTGTGTGTGGTTTTGAAAATGTTTTGAGATGCCTTGTCTAGGAAACCTTTGTAATGATTCTTTGTTTGAATATATACAAAGGTGTGTGTCTTTTTGAAAAGATAATTCAATGTTTTGAAAGTTGTTTTGGAATTGTGTTGTGGAGTGTGTTTTGAAAAATGGCAAGGATGTTTTGCAAGTTTTTGATCAAGTAACTAAGAGTTGTCTACCCTATTTTACTCAAAAGGTCTTTCTTATATTTTTAACCCTTTTAACAGTGTTGTTTAACCATTGTATTTGGTGAACAACCTTGTGTTAGGATGTTTACGGGACAGGCGCGGGTCATCGTATAGACCATGATAGCAATTGTGTCAAGTATCTTTGGCAATTTTCCGAGGGACTAGATCATTTTGTATAGGCAACCAAGATAGCGTCATCGAGGGACTATGATCTTTTGTTTTATTTTTGTTTTGCCAAAGTACCCAACATGCATACCATGGCCATTTGTTTAGGCAACCAAGTGGAGATACCCTAAGGGGTGTTTGTGTGCAAAGTGTGTTTTATTGCATGCATTTGTCTTTGATTTTTAGGTTGTCTACTTGTTGATTTTATCTTGCCATACACGCCTAATTACTAGCATTTGTACGAAGTAAATAAAATGCAGAAAGATAAAATCTACGCTATTACAACCATATCGAAAGGCATAAAAAATATGAAAGAAAAAAATAAGATAAAAGTAAGAAAAATGAGTGTCTTTCGACCCAGGCAGTAGCAGCCTTCGATTTGCATTCTGTTGGCCTCCTTCGATTGGGGCCAGCACCAGTGAGGTTTTGTCCTTCGACTGACTTGGAAGTCAATGTATGGCGAAGCCTTCTGGTTCTGCCTTGTTGTCTTCTTCGACTGGAGGTTGAAAGCAGTGAGGGAATGCCTTTCGATTAGGGGCTGGAAGTCAGTGAAGACATGCGTTTCGTTTGGGCCTAGAAGTCAACATGGTTTTCCTCCTAGTTGTCTCTTTCGTTTGACCTGGAGAAAGAGGGTAGAAGCCAGAAGCTTCGTTTCCTATTTCCTGTTTCCTGTTTCTTTCATTTCAAGCATTAAATGGCAACATGGCCTGAGGCCATGCTAGTATTTGTCTTGTAAACAGTTTAATAGTTAAAGCAAATTCAGGTAAACAGAAAGCAAAAACGAAAGGGTTTAGCTCTGAAAACATATTAAGTAGGTGGAAACGAAAAGAACCAAAGTGTTATGTACATGTTTTGAAATGAAAGGGAAGATTATTCACATACTATGCCATGAAACGAAAGGTTCAAGGGTAAGAGTGACTTACCTTGCTTCCAGCCTTGAATGGATGTGGGATTTGAACTTGAACTGCTACCTAGACGTTTCTGGAATTCGAAGTGTAGTCACAGGGGGTTTGCTTTTGGTTCGAAGAGTTGTCACAGAAGGTTGTCTTTGAGTTTGAACAAACTTCTATGTGTGGGGTGTTCTTCAGAATCGAAAGAGGTGAGTGTTTGGGATTCTGGGTTTTGATTTCTCAAGTGTTGATGAACTTGAGATTTTTGTTGTGTTTGAGAAAATTTGGGAGATTCGTTCCTCTGGTCCAAAGATCCTCCTAAACATGTGTTGGAGCCTCTTATTTATAGGCAAAGTTGGCTGAAGCTTTTGGAGGGAAAACAAAATAATTTGAACAATTTGAGTAAACTGCTCTTTGTAGCCTTTGAGGGACAGTGCTTTATTGCCATTTTGGTGCAAGGAATTGGGCGGCAGTGCAGGACTGCTGTGCAGCAGTTTTGGAGTTTTATGGCCAGTGAATCAGGCTCGAGCCTGGAAGTGCATGTGACTTGGTCGACAAATGCCTTTGGCCTCTCGTCCTTTTGTCTTGACTCCCTAGACTCACCTTTCGACCAGACTTTCAGTAAGCATCTTCTTTTTTCAATCGAAGTGACGTTCGAATGACTTCCCTAGACAATCCTTCGAATGGGCCAAATTAATGCTCTTGGGATGGATCAGTAATATATGTCCTTCGAATGGGGACATCCAAACATGCCTGACAAAACTCTTCGAATTCACCACCAAGATGCTTTCTTCGCTTGAGGCAATGACATAGTGAAGAGTTTGTATGCTTGGAACAGGCCATTTCTAACAGGAAATCCTTCCCACTCAAATTTACCTACAAAGGGGACATATGGCCAAACGAAAGAATGACAAAACACTTGTGCCCAAGGATTCACACCCCCAAGCGAAGGATGTGTTCCAGGGATGGAAGGCTCAATCGAAGCTTGCAACGTTGGAGAAGTCACTCCCCCAAACGAAAAAGGCATGCAAGGGCAGGATGTGTGATCGAAAGAGGGCAAAAGAGAGGCTTTTTCCTCCTGGATCTAAGGACATCATCAAGAGGGTTTTTGCCTTGTAAATCTTGGCTAACACGCAGGAAAGAGGCTATATGGCCAAGTGAAATATTTGTACTTAAGAGAATACAACATTCAAACGAAGTCAAATGTCCCAATGAAACAAGAAATGAACTTTCCCAAAAGGAGTCCAGCGCCCAATCGAAGGATGCAACCAAGCTTACATCGAAGGAGCCAAAGTTCCCAATCGAAGGATGTAAAACCAAAGAGAACTTGTTTTTCCTTCAATTTTGTCAAAAAGAGCATTTTCATCTATTTTGCCTTTTTTAGCAATTTCCTCTTTAATCTTAATGCTGAAAAATCCAAATATATTTGTGTAAGCTTGAATTTCGGGAATCCTTTGTGAGAGTGGCCTTGATAATTGAGAGGGGAAATTTTGGGGTACAACAAGAAGTTAATGGAGAAAGTGAGCATCAAAGATTATTATATTGCCCCATTTTACCACAAGTAAGTATATATGAATTTGTGTTTTCATTTATAAATCAATTTTATCCATATTATTAATTATTCTGAATGTTTATGCAGAGGACATTGGCAACTACTTATTATATATTCCAAGAGAAATTATATAATTGTTTTTTGCTCGGTGCACTCAATATTTCTCGATGTTGTGGCTAATGCTTTGAGTGGGTAAGTGGTATTATTTCTTATACTCAAGTTTTACTTTAGAATTGAGTAGTTTTTATTCATGTTTAATTCTAACCAACATGTGTAGAGTGATAGAGGAATTTAATGCATGCAAAAGAAATCTTTTGGGTAAAAAGCCAGTTTATGTTTACCCAAAAGTAAGTAGAGTAATTCTGCTTTTTGACATTGTATTATTTGTGTGTATTAGTGTAACATTAATAAATTAAAATTATTTGTAGTGGTAAAAACAAACCGACGACCACTCTTGTGGATATTATGTTATGAGATATATGCTCCACATTGTCTCCGAAGACATATATATATATATATATATATATATATATATATATATATATATATATATATATATATATATATATATATATATATATATATATATATATATATATATATATATATATATATCGTACATCCAGGAATATTTGTATCAAGGTCGGGGTACGAACTCGGATAAATAATGAGGTACGAGATTGGCCCTAAGAGACCGGGGACGACTACTTAGTCAGGCCTAGCCAGTATAAGCTCGGCACAACACCGTCGATTTACATGAAGCCGAACCCGAGGAAGGCAAGAGGTATAACTGTAAACCTAATGATAAGACATGCATTTCAAAGTCATTAAAGGGCGGTTACAAACTCTATAAGAATTAATGGATGGTTACGTTATTATGGTCATTAATAGTGGTCATTCAATAAGAATATTGCCTATGTTATATATAGGCCTAAATACCAGTGACACGGGGATCTCTATCTATCTCATCCAAGAGACACAATACATGATACGAAGGGGCTCCCACAAGAGGGATAAGCGAGAAACTATTCTTAGGTCAATACCGTTCACAACAATAGCGCCCAAATCCCCCGTCAAACCTATTTCCGTGGCTTCCCCTACCCACATCGGGAAGATGGTCGGATATTTGTTCTATATATATATATATATATATATATATATATATATATATATATATATATATATATATATATATATATATATATATATATATATATATATATATATATATATATATATATATATATATATATATATATATATATATACATATACACATGTACATTGTAACATTCTTATTCCTCTAAGCATGAAGACAAGTTAAATGAGACCTAAATGTCTATTAGTGTCAAGATGACATTAAAGTTTATACATCTTAAACATTGTTAAGGGAGAGACTAATAGATAATTGGAATGTGGCTAGATGGCAAGCTTGTGAATACCACATGGTTAAAAGTGCAATTTGGTCATTGAGTATGTTGCATGTAATTTAAGGCCTTGTTTGGTGACAAGACTCAACAAATCAGATTTGTTAGAATAGGAAGTAGAGAGAGAGAAGAAGAAGGATTCAAGTTCATCATCAACACCTCCATTTTCGTATTCTTGGAGAAGTCCTCGCATAACAGGTCATAACTTTTTACTCGTAACTCTATTTTAAGAAATTCTTGAAGTTATAGAATCTACAAAAATTCCCTTCATTTTGATATATGATTTCATGTTCATAAGGTTTGTATTGAAGGAGAAAAACGTGATTGATGTTTGGAAATTCATGGTGAAAAGGGATTATGGAGGAGTTACGGGATTGATAAACTTGGAATTGGAACTTTGATAAAGAGTGGAGTTCAATGGCAGTTTTATCATCCTCTAAACCTCCTTTGATGCAAGGTGAGTCTCATTAGATAGAAAACAAGGTATTGATGGGAAATTGCATGTTCGGGGATAAGGCTTAGATTGAGAAATCCTTAATGCATAATTGGATTTAATGATGTTTAGCATATAATAACTTGTTTTTCTTACTAGTATGATATGGATGCTTGGACTGAAGTGCAGAAATGAGGCTTTGGGACCTCAAGTCAGTGCTGTTACAACTCTGATTTCTACATTTCACATATCGCGCTTAGCACACGGGGTTGTGCTTAACGCGCCCTCCTATGACTTGAAATTTAATTATTTCACAGATCGCACTTAGTGCGGGAGGTTTCGCTCGACGTACCCTCTTGGACAGAACTATGTTATTGTAATCCCTTGAATGCAATCTCATACCTTAGTGAGTATCGGACGCATTCTTGATCCTTGTGATTGCTTGTAGTCGAATTGCATCATGAGTATAACCTTGTGTAATCATTATTTTCTTATGAAATGAACAAGTATGATTATGATTCGGATCACATTGTATGATAAATATCATGTATGAGCACTCAAGGATGTGTATGCTTAATACATGTGTTATGTTAGGATCATATTGTATGATAAATGCCATGATATGATCATTTTCTTGATTTCGTTTGTTCCAGTTGAATGTTCGGATGTGTTTGCCTTGGTGGCTTGTTGTGACTGTTTGATATATGCGTGAATCGAAGTAGACATAGGCTAGAAGGTGCTAAAGCGCTTATGGCATTTATTACCAATGTGATGAGGCGTTGGATCATATCTACGTTCTTGGTAAGTCACACACACCTGAGCTACCATTGCAATGTGTTCTGAGTGGGTCTGAAAAGGCGTTTCCAACAGGAGTAAATGTTGGCGTACTTGGTATGGCGAGGGCGTGATTCCATATAGGCTACATCATGTCGGGAACTCGTCTTTAGTGGTGCCACGTAGGAAATTCCACTAGGCTTTCGCCCGATGGGCTCGTGTTGTCGAGATGGCATTTTGTACTGTGTTTGATGTGTTCGCTCACACGTGTATTTTGATGATGGACGGGGATGTGATGCCACACAGTCAATGTCATTGTTGGAACTCATCATGGAGAGAATTCCATTTAGGAATAATCTGATTCATCGTGCAGTGTGCTAGTACATGTCTCTTGATACGATGCACGGGAGGAACCCATCGAGGGTGTGAAATGTATAGCCTAGATAGAAAGGTATAACTTACTTCCAGATTCCTCGTACACGGGTACGGGTTTGCATATTTATTTGTGTTTGGTTGGGTGCCTGATTTGTTGTTACCTCATTATTAGTTATGGGACTTCCAATGATGGTTTACCACTGTTGTGTATTTGTACCTAGCCGTGAGGTAAAACCCCATATTCTCGGTGGATCCATTTCGATGCATGCACCCTGTAGAACCGAGAGAACCCTTAAGATAGGGAGACTCACTGAGATTTAGTAATCTCACCCCAATCCTCTTTTTTTGGGAACAGTTTATAAGTAGAGGAATTGTTATATGGTCGGTTTTGAAGACTGTAGACGAGCAGATGGCAGGAAGCCCTTTGTAGATGTTATCTTTCCGTTGTGGATCGTTGAAGACAAGTTATTCTTATACTTTATGTTGTACCCCAAAATTGTCCCTCTCTTTTCTTAAGACATTTCTCACAAAGATCTTCGAAAACTCAAGCTTGCACAAGTATTGACTAGGTCAAGCCATCTCCTCAACACTGATACCTCAAATTAGGGTTTGAGTTTTCACAAGGAAATTGGACTTCTAATACTCCAAATGAATTTCATAGATCATTGTGGACCTTCAATATTTCTCATGTAAAGTTTCAAGTCTTGGATCACAAAATTGCTCAGTCAACTGATCAGATGACCTAAAAAAGTCAACTATGGTCAACCTACAGTCAAACGTTAATATTTTGGACCAATATCAAAATTTTGAAGTCATATGTATCAATTGATCAAGTTTGGATCACAATTCCCCAAGAAAAATGTTCAAATCATCAAAAGGGCAAAATGATCAAAATTAGGGTTTTGACTGTATTTGACTGATCAAGGGTTTTTGACCTATTACATGATATAATGGCTTGAAGAACAATCTCAAGGATTAAAATACAAAATGTTGACCTAATTTCATGGCTCAAAACATTTCTCAATATCAATTGATTGCTAGTTGAAATTCAGTCAACTGATGAAAATTCAACTAATACACCAAAAGTCAAACTTCGACTTTTTGGTCAACATTACATTCTAAAGATCAAAATTCATCAAGACATTCAAAAATATCAAAATTGATCATCAAGAATTAAGAAAATCAAAAGTCAATGTGAAAAGTCAAACTTTTCAAGACTTAGAAATTTTTCTAAGTTATTTTTATACATGATAAATTCATCACTTCATGCCAACTTATCACCAAGATGAAGGATGATCCAAAGAAAACTTTCAACATGAAATTTGCATATCTTGATTATATCTACAACTTTTCTTTACGGATCAAGTCCTAGAATTACTTGGATTTTGAGTTATAAATTCCTAAAGTCATATAACACTTAGAGAAATTTTCAACAAGTTTTGGTCAGTTTTATCTCAACTACTTGGCAAATTTTCATCAAGTTCCGATTTGATTTATCAAAAATGGTCAACATGAAAGTTGTAGACAGTGTTTCAAGCTTTCCAAAATGTCCAAGAGCATTAATTTATCATACTTGAGCTAGGAGATTAAAAGGCATGAAGTTGGGCATCCAGTCTTAAAACACAAGTCATTTTGGGATGAACACGAGATCCAATCCATATGCCATGCTGCATAATCTTGTGTTTCAGGCCTTATAACTTTCAAATCTCACCATAATTTAATTCTTACACCTACTCTTAAGCTATTACCCAAGTGTTTGAGCCATTGTCCAAAATATCTTTCCATTTATGGCATAAAGGCACCATTGTTATTCTTGAAAAGTAAGCTTTTTGGTACAAATTTGTCTTGAGCCCATACCTTGCTTACTTGTGATTATACCCCACCATTAATCATGGAAATTAACCCCTCTATATCAGCAACTTTGGTACTTCATCTTGGGACCATGGAAGACTTGGCATAACTTGAACTTTGCATTCCAACCAAACCATAATTTGTTATCTTACAAATCTGATTACTTCAACTTCTCAAACCTTTTATCTATAAATAGAGAGATCATTTGCAAGCTAAAGGGACCATATTCTTGTGTGTTGAAAAATCCTCAAAACTCTTATACTCTCAAAAAACCAGAATTGTTCACAAAACCTCCATCTTTGAGCTTTGAAGTCTAAACCCTTTGAGTCTCCAAAACCTAGCAAGTTTTCCCTAAACAAACCATCCACATACTTCATATACATTATATAGAAGTTGTTAAAACATAAGAACAACTTCTGTAACATCACTATCACCATTTTCCAAACTCAAAAACAGCCACTTGCAACTTGACTTCTCCAAGACAATACAGCAACTCTAAATCAAAACACAAATTTCAGTTTCAAGGTAAGTTTTCCTGACTTTGAACTCTTCATACAAGCATCATTAGTGGTTAATTTGTGAAGATAAAATGTAGATATCATTGCCCTGAAGCTAACCATGTGTTTACTTTTCATTTTCATTAACCATGTGTTGAGAACTGACTCATATATGCAGCAGAAAAATGTTAGAAGTAAAAAACAACAGTATTAGTCAATACATATCTCCATAAGTCGACTCATATTAGGTACAAAATAGGTTATGAGTCGATACACATCTCTATGAGTCGATTCATATTAGGTACAAAACAGGTTATGAGTCGATATAAGGCATTATACATCAATGCATACTGTTATCAAGACATGTTACAGAGAGACAAAATGAGTATGAGTCGGTACAAAACACGAATGAGTCGATGCAAAGCAGAAATGAGTCGATGCAAACTGTTGTACCCCAAAATTTTCCCTCTCTTTTCTCTGGACATTTCACAAAGGACCTCCAATGCTCAAGGATGCCCAAGGAATTGATCAGACAAAATCACCTCCGAAACACTGAGACCACAAATTAGGGTTTTGACTAAGAACGACTAATCATTGACCTTTGACCTAATGGTTTGAAGGATAATCTCAAAGACTCGAATTCAACATGTTGACCTAATTTAATGGCTCAAAACATCTCTCAAGATTATTGGATCGACATATGAAATTTGGTCAACTGATGAAAAAGTCAATTGTACACTGAAAATTCAAACTTTGACTTTTTGATCAACATTAAGTTTCAAAGATCAAAATTCATCAGGACATTCAAGAATATCAAGTTTGATCATCAAGAACTCAAGAAAGTCAAAAGTCAATGTGAAAAGTTAAACTTTTCAAGACTTAGAAATTTTTTCCAAGTGTTTTTTATACATGATAATTTCATTACTTCATGCCATTCTTTCATCAAGATGCAAGATGATTCAAAGAAAATTTTCAACATGAAAGTTGTATATATTGATGATATATATAACTTTTCTTTGCTGATCAAGTCCTAGAAGTGCTTGGATTTTGAGTTATAAATTCATGAAGTCATGGCATTTTGTATAAAAACTTAGAGAAATTTTCAGCAGGTTTGGTCAAGTTTTTATCCCAACTTCTTGGCCAATTTTCATCAAGTTAAAATTGGATTCTTCAAAAATAGAAAAAATGAAGGTTGTAGAGGATGTTATAAGCTTTCAAAATAACAAAGAACTTATTGATATCATACTTTAACTAAGATAATAAAATCCATGAAGTTAGGGTGTCATTCTTGAATTACAAGGCAGATTTTGTGATGAACAAGAACCAAATCCATAGCCATGCTGCATAATCTTCACTTTACAGACCTCAAACTTGTATATCGCTCCTTAATTGAATATTTACACAGCTGATTAAACTATGATCCAAGAGTTTGAGCCTTTGTCCAATTGATCATTCCATTTTTGGAAGAAAGTAACATATCCATTCTTGAAAAGTTCACTTTAATCACAAAGTCAATTTCTTGAGCCTCTAACTTGTTGTTTTGATCACACTCAACTCCTACAAGTCAGAACGAACATGTTTAAAGTGATCAACCACTTTAGATAGCTTGGTACAAACATTGGAAACATGTTCTTCATGCTTGCTTCAAAAATAAGCAAGATAGCCATAACATGTGATTTCAAAATCTGAGTTGTTTCAAGTCTCAAACCTTCTCTATAAATAGAGAGGCCATTTGCAAGATAAAAAAATAATTTTTGTTGTGGAGACAAACCCTCAAAATCTCATACTCTCAAAAAGCCATAACAAGCCACAAAACCTCCACTCTTGAGCTTTGAAGTCCAAATCTTTGAACCTCTCACACATTGCAAAGTTCTCTCAAAATAAACCATTCACATACTTCGTATAACTCATATAGAAGTTGTTCAAACACAAGAACAACTTTTGTAACATCACTATTACCATTTCCTAAGCTCAAAAATAGCCAACACAACAGTTCAAACTCAAGATACAAATTTCAGCTTCAAGGTAAGTTTTCTCGACTTTGAACTTTTCATTTCAAACATCATAACTAACTCATTGTTGAAGATAGATGTAATAACCATTGCCTTTTGAAGCTAACCATTTTCTTGCTTTTCATTCTTGTCAATATTGTGTTGAGAACTGACCTATATATACAATAGAACAATGTTCAAGGCAAAAAACTACAGCATAAGTCGATACATACTCACATGAGTCGACACATTTTAGTTACAGAACCAGGCATGAGTCAACACAAGACATTATGAGTCGACACATACTGCTATCCAGACCCAAAAACAGAAAGACCAAAGGTGTATGAGTCGACACAAAATAAGAATGTGTCGACACAAATAAGAAATGAGTCGACACATACCCTTATGTATTGACTCATACTGAGCTGATTTTGGTTTTACAGAAGCAAGAAAGGTTATGTGTCGATGCAAAGATGCATGTGTCGACACATAAAGGTTAAAAATATTTTTCCTTTCTTTTTACAATGTTTTTATATTTTCTATATATTTTCCTTCATTGCTATTCAATATGGTTGTAATAATTAGGACCTTTTATTGCTTTCCACTCCCCATTCATAAACTTATATCCCCATCCCCTAAATGATGTAATAGCGTAAGACTTTAAATTTCCGCAATTTATTGCTTTTAATATTATTGCTAATAATTAGGTTGTGTATAGCAAGACTTAAAATCAACAACTAGATAACCCTAATTCAAGACAAAAAATCCATTAAATAAACACTTGCACGCTTGCACCTCTAGGGTTAACTCCACTTGTTGCCTTGAGAAAATGGTCATGTTATGCTTGTGAGACACCTTAGCAAAAGCAATCAAAATACAAGATCATAGTCCCTCGATGATGTTTCGAATGTTGCCTTCAAAGTGATCTTAGACCCTTAAGAAAACTGCTAAGGTATCTCACAACATTGCATTTTATGACTATACGATGACCCACACCCGTCCCTTCACATCCAATGATAGGGCTTCTTATCAATAAATGGTAAGGCAGCAATATCTAAAGGAGGAGGAAAGGAACTAAGACTTTTTGAGTAGGTAGAACGTTCATAGTTGCTTGCTCACATCAATCTTTAAAACATCTTTCAAAAATACACCAACACTTTCAAAAATGAAATATTTTCAAAAAGTTAACACTTTGTATACATTATTATAGAGACAAGAATCATTACAAAGTTCTCCTAAATGAAGGAACTTTTCAAAAAAAATACTTTCAAAACAAATCACCAACACATTTAAAACAAAGAAATTTCAAAAGTGAGGTAGCAACTAAGAGCTCGTAGATAACTACGGATGAAAGGGGTGCTAACACCTCCCCTTTTCATAACCTACCCCCTGAACTCAAGAAAATTCTCAAAAGGTCTTTCCTGTTCTTTTCACCCTTTTCTTTATTGGATAAAAGAAAAGTCGGCGGTGACTCTTGCTATCCGCAACAATTGCGATAAAATGCAAAACAACCAAGTCAGTTCTCCCACCGTATTACATAAACCATTATGTGTTGACTCGTACTGAGTTAGTTTTTATTTCTAGGAGCAAGAAATGATATATATTGATGCATAAGTGCATGCGTCAATGCATAAAAGTTTTCATATCAATGCATAAGTGCATGCGTCAATGCATAAAAGTTTTCGTATCAATGCATAAGCGCATGTGTCAATACATAAAAAAGTTTTTTTTTAAAAAAAATTTCCTTTTTTTACATTATCTTTATATTTATTTATATTTTTATTGTTATTCATTATTAAATATGGTTTTAATAGTATAATTAGAACTTTATTGCTTTCATACCCCATTCATAAACTTGTATCCCCATCTCCAAAATGATGTAATAGCGTAGAACTTTAAATTCCCGCAATTTATCGCTTTCAATATTATTGCTAGTAATTAGGGTTTGTATAGAAAGATAAAATCAATCCTAGAGAACCCTAATCTCAAGATAGAAATGCATGAAAACAAACACTTTGCACACTTGCACCTCTAGGGTAACCCACACTTGTTACCTTCAAATAAAACAATCATGTCCCTCGAACGTGGGATACTTTAGCAAAGACCCTCAAATACAAGATCGTAGTCCCTATATGACCATTCGATGTTTCCGTTGGTAAATGATCTTAGACCCTTACAAAAATTTCTAAGTGAAGAAGTGAAAAACACAAGAAGGGGGGTTGAATTGTAAAACTGAAAATCAATGCAATGAACATGATATTTTTATCATGGTTCGTTTGATCTCAAACTACTCCAGTCCACCCGTCAAGGTGATTTCGCCTCTCTCCAACGAGGTCTTAATCCACTATATTCAACTGAATATTACAATCTGCTTTAACAACTGCTAAAGCCTTCTTGATGCAAACCACAAACCGGTTTGTCAAGGAATCACTTTCTTATAAAGAATTGAAATCTAGGTGTGTGAATGTTTTCTACAAAACTGTTTATCACAATTGTGATACTACACAACTTAAGCTTATTGAAACTAGATTGCTAAAAATATTTGAGTAAGGAATTTTGGAGCTTTTAGCAAACTGAGAGAAGGAAGATGATGATTAGCTTTTAGGCGTGTGAATTGATGTAGAGCATTAGCCAATTCAATCTTCATTTACTTGTTTATATAGCATTGAAATTAGTGAACGTTGGAGCAATAATTCTGATTCAATGCCAATAACAATCTTTCCTTATTAAGCAGATCTTGTCTGGAATGATGCCGTTGGTAATAACTCGCCTTGAATGCACAGTGTCGTTGCTACTAAAGCATGTTCTGGCTTTGGCTCATTCTGACGCTGCTTAAGTGCTGATGAACTGTTGTTGTCTTTATCAGAGTTCAGAGTGTTGAGCGCAGTTCTGTTCATCAAGCTTCAGCATAAGCGTGAGTTGTTCTTCTGATTCTGATATCTGATATAGCATCTTCTGATGCTGATGTTGATATCTAATTTTCTGATGCTGATGAGGTTGTTCTCCTGCTGATACCTATCAGAGTTTCTGTAAAACAGAAAGTAATTTTTAGGTAGCAAATAGTTCTACACATGAATCACATAATTAATATATCATTTCATTTTGTTATCATCAAAACTTAAACTTAGGGTAGTAGATTCAAACTTTGTTCTAACAATCTCCCCCTTTTTGATGATGACACAAACTAGATATTTTTTAATTTGAAAATAGCGTGAAAAAGTATCAGAGATAACTAAATGATAAGTTGCATCAGAATTAAATAAGGAGTTATCAAAGATAAGGGATAAAGAGATATCAGAGATAGGATCGGAGATACTCCCCCTGAATTTATTACTTCCCTTTTTAATTCCAAGAGTTCTTCAGGATCAGATTTTTATTGACTTTCTTTGAACATCAGAATATCAGAGCTTTGACTATCAGAACTTCAGATCAGAATATCAGAGCTTTATCAGAGCTTTGCTTTGGATCAGAGTATCAGGGCTTTGGGCTTCAGTGTATCAGAGAGCATTCTTGTACCTGTAGACTTATGCAAACACAGAAAACATTCAAGTATATCAGAGTTAGAATGTTTGAGACTTTTGTCTCAGTAATCCGTTATTGAAAAATATCATTCTTGTTCTCCCCCTTTTTGTCAGCAATCAAAAAGTGTAAGTGATGTGCTAAAGCGATTAGAGCAGAAAAACTTATTATATTAAAATATTCAGAGCCAGACAAAACAGTACAAAAGATATGCAAAGAAAACATTGAAAATATTATGAATGAAAAACTAAGGTTGGGGTGGAAGGCGTGTGAACAGAGTCTCCAGCATTGCTTTAATCTGATCAGCAGTCTCATTCTGCTTGTGCACCATGCTGACTACTGTATCTATCTTGTTGTCCTGCACATCCATCCTTTCCTTCATCTTCTGATCATTTTCATCCATTCTTTGTTGCAGACGAATATCATTCAGCTTCAGCTCTTCCAGAGTCTGCATGTCCAAGGCAGCTTGAGAAACATCAGAAGCAGGAAGCTTCTGAGAGCTTTCTGTAACATCTTCAGCTTGACTGACTTCAGCTTGAATTGTCTGATCTTCTTCTGGCTGCACTTTTATAGCTGGGCGCTTCTCAGACCATGGCTCACTATCCAGAAGGAGCACGTCTTCCTGTGGCAGCTGACTTTCAACTTCCTTCAGCAGCTTGCTGAAGTTCTGTTGTGCCTGCTCATAGTTGATATCCTGCAACTTGAGGGCTTCAGCACGTACCCATATTCTGAAACGTGACAAGAGCTGGTCTGAGGCAGCAGGATCAATCATTCAAAGACAGACTTGCTTCAGAGAAGCAATCTATTGCTGCAAACCTGTTTCAAAATTCACAATGCCAGAGCCAACATCTGGCTGTTTTGGTTTTGGAATGGCTATTCTATGTTTGAGATCAGCAAGACGGTCAAGGATTGTTAAATCGATGAAGGTCCTGCTGGGGTCTTCTGTAGTTTGTTTGGGAGATGTTTGTTTGGGAGATGGAGTGGGAGAGTCAGAAATAATAATTAGACTGTGTGGGGTTTTTGGAGTATTTGGAGGGGTAGTTTCTGGCGAGGATGGCAGCTGGGCCATGGTTACAGTTGTTCCACATGGCAGCTGAATTGCCAGAGGTTGTGGCTCAGAGGATTGAGGAGAATGAGGTTCAGGAGATGGAGGTGATGGTGTTTCAGAATGATGAAACTCAGGTTGAGGAGGTGATGGAGGAGGTGATGAAGGATGAATTTCTGGTTGAGGAGAGGGAGAAGGAACTGCTGGTTGTGGAGAAGGAGGAGGAATTTCTGGTTGTTCAGGAATTTGTGGTTCTTCTGGTATGGGTGAGAGAGGTTGTTCTGGTTGAGAAGAGTGGGCAATTTCTGGTTCAGTGTTTGGATTATTTGAGAGGTGATCAGAAACACGTTGATCAATGTCAGACAGAACTTTGTCAAGTTCTGATGTTGTTGAAGTTGTTGGTTTGGGATGTTTGGTGCGGGGTCTTCTGAGAGTCAGTGACTCAGAAGGGTCATCTTCTGGTTCGGTTTCATCTATTGTTGGTATGGGGATTGGAATTTCATGTGAAGCTGGAGTTGGGATTGATGTTGGAATAATAGAAGAATTTAAAACAGAAGCAGCGGATAAATTACCTCTTTTCTTGGGTGTCTGCTGGGATGATCCTTCTGAAGTAGCCTTCCTTTTCTTCGTCTTCTTCAGTGTAACTTCTGGTTGAGGTTGGTGCAGATCTCTGATATTCAGCTTGGGATCTGTACCATCAGCCTTGCACGCGTCCAAGTATCTGAGAACCACCACTGGTTTAGATTCTATCTCAAAAAATAATGGAAAGTCGTCCAGAGGGACTCTTCTGCTGGTGATGTCAGCAAGAGGAGTAGCGCTGGGCTCCTTTCTGATATTCTCTATCAGTTTCATTTTCTTCAGATTCTTCGCGTTCAGAGGCTTGCCAATAGTTGGTTCAATAGTACTTAACTCCTGAGCTTCTATGAGGTGCTCTATCAGCCTATTCTCAGTCAGAATATCTGATATTAACCTCCCAAAGGGTATCCAATCCCTCTTTGTTCTTTCTTCTTCCCTGGTCTCTTTAACGCTAGTCCTGAGGTGGTTAAACAGAAGATGAGCCAAGTTGATTTTTACCTTCTGATTAATAAAGTAGATCAGAAACTGCTGATCTATATTTATATAATCAGGGGAACTTGTTAGCTTCCTGTGATTAAAGCACCCCAGAATGATCTTCGCCCAAACTCTGTGGTGATCCTTTAGGTCTCTGATTTTGCTGCTGGGCACCCCAAGGGTGAAAATATGTTCTGCTATGACACCAACGTCAGAGCATCTTTCAGCCATATCAATACAGCGGACGCCACCGCCACTGTAACCATTCAATTTTGCTATGTGATCCTCAGTGATCACAATCTTCTTTCCCATTATGTAGGAGGTGACTTGATGCGTTGATGAGGACGCATGAATCCAGAACTCCTTGACCAAAGCTGGGAATGTTGGTCCAACCAACCTGTCAAAATATCTCTCCCATTTCTGTGCCCTAACTTCTTCTGTCAAGTCAAATCCATTTTCTTTCAGACCGTTGAAGTCAACAATTAGTTCAGACAGCACTTCCAGATTCTTCACTGGTGTAAGGAGTGTTCTGAAAGGAACTTGGTACTGTTCAGAGGAATCTTTCTTCTGAGAACCTGCAGAAGCATTGCTGGAGGTTTCCATGTTCACACTTAGGGTTTTCTGAGAAAACTGAGAAAATGGGTTTAAGTTTGAAAGAGATGAACACAGAGAAAATGTAGAAAATATTTGAGAGATTATGAGAAACGGTAAAGGATTAATGTGAGAAGTTAACGTGCTTAAATAGACTTCAAAATACTTTTTGAAAGTGTAAACGGTTTCAAGAAAGAGAAATAAAATCATGATTACGTTTTTAAAACATGATTACTTTCATTTAATGCTTGCTGATTTTAGGGGATTTGAGAAAGATACTTGAAACGGTTACCAGACATGTGTCTCAATGCACCCAATCAGCGTTTTGCCTTCTCAGAAGCGTGCACGCGTTCTGCTTCAGAGATTTGCTGATGATTGGATGACGCTTGTTTGATTTAGTGAGCAGCACGTCTATCCTTGAGCTGAAACGCTCAGATCTTTCAGACTAGCATCTGATACAATCTGCATGTTCTATCTTTCTGAAAAGAGATTGATCAGAAGTTCACAGTAAAACAAATACATTCTGAAAGATAATATATGGAATTAAAACATTTTCACTCTGGGCAGATTTTCATGCTGAGATGTTTCAGAATGAAATTGAACCTGTCTTCAGAAAGGGGTTTAGTGAAGATATCAGCCCATTGATGGTCTGTATCTATAAATTTTAAGTTCAAAATTCCTTTCTGAATGTAGTCCCTAATGAAATGATGTTTTATTTCTATATGCTTAGCTCTAGAATGTAAAATGGGATTCTTACTTAAGCAAATAGCAGAAGTATTGTCACAGAGTATAGGGATGTTACTCTCAAAAATTTGGAAGTCTTCAAGCTGACTTTTCATCCAGAGCATTTGTGTGCTACATCCTGCTGCTGCTATGTACTCAGCTTCTGCTGTTGATAGCGCAATTGTGGATTGCCTTTTGCTGGACCAAGAGATCAAATTTTCTCCCAGAAACTGGCAGCTTCCAGAAGTACTTTTACGCTCTACTCTGTCTCCAGCAAAGTCAGCATCGCAGTAGCCTACTAAGCTGTAATCACTAGATTTTCTATAAAATAAACCCAGATTAGTAGTACCTTTCAGATACTTGAAAATTCGCTTAACAACTGTTAAGTGAGATTCTCTAGGATCTGATTGGAATCTAGCACAAATACATACGCTGAATAAGATATCAGGTCTTGAAGCTGTCAGATAAAGGAGAGAACCAACCATACCTCTGTAGACCTTCTGTTCTACCTTTTTGCTTACCTCTTCTCTTTCCAGAATGCACGTGGGATGCATTGGAATCTTTGATGGCTTACATTCTGAGAGGTCAAATTTCTTCAGAAGATCTCTGATATATTTGCTTTGATGAATGTAAGTTTCCTCTGGAGTTTGATTGATCTGAATTCCTATAAAGAATTTCAGTTCCCCCATGAGACTCATCTCAAATTCTGCCTGCATACACTTAGCAAATTTTCTTCCAAGAGAAGGATTAGTAGATCCAAAAATAATATCATCAACATAAATTTGACAGACTAAGATGTCATTCTTAACTGACTTACAGAATAAGGTAGTGTCCACCTTCCCTCTGGTGAATTCATTTTCTAACAGAAAGTTACTTAGTCTTTCATACCAAGCTTTGGGAGCTTGTTTCAGACCATATAGTGACTTCTTTAGTTTGAAAACATGTTCTGGATGTTTTGTATTTTCAAAGCCAGGGGGTTGGTGCACATAAACCTCTTCTTCTATATACCCATTTAAGAATGCACTCTTGACATCCACTTGATACAGAGTGATGCCTCTATTAACAGCAAATGAAATTAAAAGTCTGATAGATTCTAACCTGGCGACTGGAGCAAAGGTTTCTGTATAGTCTATTCCCTCTTGCTGACTATAACCTTGTGCTACCAGTCGTGCTTTGTTTCTGATGACTTCACCTTGTTCATTTAGCTTGTTTCTGAACACCCATCTTGTTCCAATGACGTTGAATCCTTTTGGTCCGGGAACAAGATCCCATACGTCATTTCTGGTGAATTGATTCAGCTCTTCTTGCATTGCTAGAATCCAGTCGTTGTCCAGAAGTGCTTCATCAATAGAAGAAGGTTCAATCAGAGACACAAGTCCCATGAGGGTTTCTTCAGATTTTCTGAAGCTTGCTCTTGTTCTGATTGGATCTTCCTTTCTTCCTAAGATAGTTTCTTCTGGGTGATCCAAGCTGCTTCTGGGTAATCTCTTCTGAGGTTGATCAGCAGCTGTTGTAGGATTGCTAGCAGTGCTCCTTTCAGACGTTGAAGGAGTGTCTGTGTTGAGAGCTTCTGATGACTTGTCTTCAGAACCTGTAAATTCAATTTCCATACCTGCAAAAACTTCATTCTGCTTTGACTTTTCAGAGTCAAGCTTATCATCAAAATGAACACTGATTGATTCTTCCACAATCTGTGTTTCTGTATTGTATACTCTGTACCCTCTTGAGCGTTCAGAGTATCCTAACATAATACACTTCTGTGCTTTAGAGTCAAACTTGTTCAAATAATTCTTTGTATTTAACATAAAACAGGTACATCCAAATGGATGAAAATATGAAATGTTGGGCTTTCTGTTCTTCCACAATTCATATGGAGTCTTTTCCAGAATAGGTCTTATTGAGATTCTATTCTGAATGTAGCACGCTGTGTTTATTGCTTCTGCCCAGAAGATCTTAGCAACGTTTGTCTCATTGATCATGGTTCTGGCCATTTCTTGCAATGTTCTGTTCTTTCGTTCTACAACTCCATTTTGTTGGGGAGTTCTAGGACAAGAGAAATCATGCATAATGCCTCTGTCATTAAAGAATGACTCAAAATCTTTGTTTTCAAACTCTCCACCATGATCACTTCTGACTTTAACGATTCTAAGATCCTTTTCATTTTGAACTTGGTTACAGAAGGTAACAAACACAGAGTGTGACTCGTCCTTGTGTCTTAAGAACTTTACCCATGTCCATCTGCTATAGTCATCTACGATTACTAACCCATACTTCTTGCCACTGACTGAAGCAGTTTTAACTGGTCCAAATAAGTTAATGTGCAGAAGTTCTAATGGCTTAGAGGTAGAAACAACATTTTTAGATTTAAAAGAAGGTTTTGCAAACTTGCCTTTCTGACATGCTTCACACAGAGCATCTGAATTGAACTTCAAATTAGGAAGTCCTCTGACCAGATTGAGTTTATTAATCTGAGATATTCTTCTCATACTAACATGCCCCAATCTTCTGTGCCAGATCCACTGCTCATTGTTAACAGACAGAAGACACTTTACATTCTGACTTTTCAGTTCAGAAAGTTTGATTTTGTAAATGTTGTTTTTCCTCTTTCCATTAAACAGGATAGTCCCATCTTTCTGACTAACAGCTTTACATGATTTTTGATTAAAGATTATATCATAACCGTTATCACTTAATTGACTTATGGATAATAGATTATGCATTAATCCATCTACTAGCAGAACATTATTAATAGAGGGAATATTTCCATTACCTACAGTTCTAGAGCCAATTATCTTTCCCCTCTGATTGCCTCCAAAGCCAACGTGGCCTCCAGGCTTAAGTTCCAGGCTTTGGAACATATGCCTTCTTCTCGTCATGTGTCGCGAGCAGCCAGAATCCAGGTACCATGACTGGTGTTTCTGATTTGCTTCTAAAGATATCTGCAACATGTATTATTTTATCCTTAGGTACCCAGATTTTCTTGGGTCCTGATTTGTTAGATTTACCAAAACTCTGGTTGAATTTTGGTTTCACAGAGTACTTACTGCTAGTGTATTTAATATCATGTGTGTGACCATACACAAAATGTGAATTCAGAGGAGTGTGTTTAATGGTTAAATCCATGACATTCTTTGGTGTAGGAACCTTACCTTGGTATCCTATTCCCTTCCTGCCGTTTCTGCTAACTCCGTAGATCATTGAAGCCATTTTGCTTCTATCTATGCTTTTAGCAAGGAACTTCTGGAAACTGTGATCATACTCCTTGATGATCTCATCAGCGTTGCTGGGAGTTTCAGAAATTGGTTCCTTCTGAGAGTTTTGTAAAGTATTTTCTAATTTTGAAATTTTATTTCTCAGCTCAGAATTCTCCAATTTAAGACTCTCAGTCTTATCAGAGTCAGATTCAAGATTCCTTTTCAGGTTTCTGAATTTAACTCTAATCTGCTGATACCTTTCCAGAATTTCATTAAGGCTTTCAGCAAGTTCAGCCTTGGTAAAATTAACTGCAAAGTCAGGAAATACCTCTTCAGTATCTGATTCTGAGTCTGATTCAGAAGCTTCACTATCTTCTGAAATGTTGGCCATGAGAGCTATGTTTGCTCTCTCATCATTTGATTCTGAGTCAGCTTCAGACGAGTCAGAGTCATCCCATGTAGCCATGAGACTTTTCTTCTTTTCTCTTCCAAACTTCTTTTTAGGCTTTTCCCTCTGAAGCTTTGGGCAGTCACTCTTGTAGTGTCCTTGCTCATTGCACTCATAGCAGATGATGTCCTTGGTGTTTGGCTTTCTGCTTCCTGAAGAGCCTTCAGATCTTCTGTATCTAGAGGAAGAATCTGTCCTTCTGTATCTGGAAGAAGACTCGTTCTGATCAGATCTTCTGGGATTCCTGAACTTCCTTTGCATCTGCTTCCACAGTTGATTCACTCTTCTGGAGAGGAGAGAAAGTTTGTCTTCTTCTGATGAGGATCCATCAGATGTTTCTTCAACTGCCTGCAAAACTTTAGACTCAGATTTTTTGTTAGATTTTAATGCTAAAGGCTTACCTTGCTTCTGAGGTTCATCAGCTTCTAGCTCTATCTCATGACTTCTGAGGGAGCTGATAAGTTCCTCCAGAGAAATTTTGTTGAGATCTTTTGCTAGCTTCAGAGCTGTAACCATTGGCCTCCACTGCTTTGGTAAGCTTCTGATGATTTTCTTGACGTGATCAGCAGTAGAGTAACCTTTGTCCAGAACCTTGAGACCAGCTACCAGAATCTGGAATCTTGAGAACATTGTTTCAATGGATTCACTTTCTTCCATTTTGAATGCCTCATACTTCTGAATGAGCGCAAGAGCTTTAGTTTCTTTGACCTGAACGTTGCCCTCATGCGTCATTCTGAGTGAGTCAAACATGTTCTTTGCTGTGTCTCTATTGGATATCTTTTCATATTCAGCATAAGAGATGGCGCTGAGAAGGATGGTTCTGGCCTTGTGGTGATTTTTGAAGTCACGCTTTTGTTGGTCAGACATTGCTTTCCTATCAATCTTCTGACCGCTTGCATTCACAGGGTACGTGTATCCATCTGTCACCATGTCCCACAGATCAGTATCATGTGCCAGAAAGAAGCTTTCAATTCTGTCTTTCCAGTAATCAAAATTTTCTCCATCAAAGACTGGAGGTTTGCCGCTGAATCTGTCTCTGTCTTCATTGTTGTCATTGCTGGTGTGTGAATAAGTTCCTGCCATTGTGTTTTTCTAACGTTGGATCTTGTACTGACACGGTTAAGTGTTTTAGCTCAGAACCAGGCGCTCTGATGCCAATTGAAGAAGTGAAAAACACAAGAAGGGGGGTTGAATTGTAAAACTGAAAATCAATGCAATGAACACGATATTTTTATCCTGGTTCTTTTGATCTCAAACTACTCCAGTCCACCCGTCAAGGTGATTTCGCCTCTCTCCAACGAGGTCTTAATCCACTATATTCAACTGAATATTACAATCTGCTTTAACAACTGCTAAAGCCTTCTTGATGCAAACCACAAACCGGTTTGCCAAGGAATCACTTTCTTATAAAGAATTGAAATCTAGGTGTGTGAATTTTTTCTACAAAACTGTTTATCACAACTGTGATACTACACAACTTAAGCTTATTGAAACTAGATTGCTAAAAATATTTGAGTAAGGAATTTTGGAGCTTTTAGCAAACTGAGAGAAGGAAGATGATGATTAGCTTTTAGGCGTGTGAATTGATGTAGAGCATTAGCCAATTCAATCTTCATTGACTTGTTTATATAGCATTGAAATTAGTGAACGTTGGAGCAATAATTCTGATTCAATGTCAATAACAATCTTTCCTTATTAAGCAGATCTTGTCTGGAATGATGCCGTTGGTAATAACTCGTCTTGAATGCACAGTGTCGTTGCTACTAAAGCATGTTCTGGCTTTGGCTCATTCTGACGCTGCTTAAGTGCTGATGAACTGTTGTTGTCTTTATCAGAGTTCAGAGTGTTGAGCGCAGTTCTGTTCATCAAGCTTCAGCATAAGCGTGAGTTGTTCTTATGATTCTGATATCTGATATAGCATCTTCTGATGCTGATGTTGATATCTAATTTTCTGATGCTGATGAGGTTGTTCTCCTGCTGATACCTATCAGAGTTTCTGTAAAACAGAAAGTAATTTTTAGGTAGCAAATAGTTCTACACATGAATCACATAATTAATATATCATTTCATTTTTTTATCATCAAAACTTAAACTTAGGGTAGTAGATTCAAACTTTGTTCTAACACTAAGGTATCTTATAATGTTTCCTTCTATGACTATACGACGACTCACACCCGTCCCTTCACATCCAATGATAGGGCTTCTTACCAATCAATGGTAAGATAGAAATATCTAAAGGAGGAGGAAATGAACAAAGACTTTTTGAGTAGGTAGAACGTTCGTAGTTGCTTGCTCACAACCATTTTCAAAAAACATCTTTCATACACACCAACACTTTCAAATGAAATATTTTCAAAATTCAACACTTTTTATGCATTCTTATAGAGACGAGAATCATTACAAAGTTCGCCTAAACGAAGGAACTTTTAAAAAATACTTTCAAAACCAATCACAAACACATTTCAAACAAACCATTTTCAAAGTGATCAAGCAACTAAGAGCCCGTAGATAATTACGGATGAAAAGGGTGCTAACACCTTCCCTTTTCATAACCTACCCCCTGAACTCAAGAAAATTCTTAAAAGGTCTTTTCTGTTCTTTTCACCCTTTACTTTATTGGATAAAATAAAAGTCGGTGGCGACTCTTGCTATCCGCAACAATTGCGATAAAATGTAAAACACTCAAGTCAATTCTCCTACCGTATTACACTTTCTAATATTGGAGTTATATTGTATACAGTTTTAATTTCATATCTTTTCCAGCTTTATATGTTTCTTTGTACCATTTTTAACATCACTGCATATTATTCTAGACATATAAGTACGGGGTGTTACGGATGGTATCAAACCAGTTCAATTCGTGTCACTGCCGTGAAACATCACTAGCGATTCTCTTCTCCCTCATATGTGTGTGTTGCTAGCTTGATTTCTATTACTGTAGTATTCAATCATTGAGCCTGGCCATCTCACTGACTGTATATGCAATGGATAGGATCACGATGGAGCCACCACGAGCATGCGTAAGATCCGAAGTGACTCGAGCTCAAGTGGTAGAAACCTGTTGAGTTGGGATAATATTGGGATTTTCAAGCATAAATGGAGCGTTTGACGTGGAAATATGGACAAACTAACAATTGTTAAGGTTTTAGACTATCGGAGTTTCCAAGATTCGATTAGACGAAGTGTAAATTTCCTTAAGACTATGTAGCAGTGAAGGAGATCCATAAAGTTCCTAAGAAGGGAATATTGTAAAGGAATTATGTGATGGAGCTAAGCTTGAAGCCATTGGAATTCACTGCTGAATCCTGGTGTCAGTGGCTGATATGACTTGAGAACCTGTTGGATGGAAGAACTTTTGGGAGTTTAGATGGATAGACCAAACCCTTCTGGTTACTATGGTGTGAGAAGTACTTGGATGGAAGAAGTGCTAGAAGTTGACTCCTTTCACTATACCTTAAGTTGTGGATAGTTACCTAGTAACAGAGTAATAGAATGTGCAGGCTTGGTGATCTACAATCGGGAAAGCATTGGATACCAATTAGAGAAGGAACTATTGTATCTCTGTTCTTACCAATATGTGCTTAAGTTCTAGAACTACGCTAGATGGAAGCTAGATTGAGTAAGAGCGCGAAAGGTAGTAGCCTAAGTTTCTTGCTAGCTATGATCTGTCTAACCCCGAGTGAGGCCATAGAACTACGCTTGGCGTTGGGTAATTAGATGAATGTAAGATACTGTCTATCCGGATTAGCATCGAGGTGACCGCGGTCGTATTGGTTGTTTAGAACCCTAGTTTTCCTATATGAGGGGATTATCTTAGAATCTCTTATGCATGCACTTTGTGATTAAGTACGCGTATGGCATAACAAATCAAGTTGAACTTCTACCCAATCTTATCTAACTGGTTGCCTCCCGAGTAGGTAAACCATGAACGTGTGGCACTCTTAGGTTTTAGCATCCTAAGGAGTGTCGCTGGATGATTTTGAGGAGTGATGACCTCAGTGGTGAGTTGTTCATACATCCAATGGTTGTGACTATAGGATACGTGTGTAGATCATTATATGTTATTGGGGTAGGTTACTTGAGATCATGGCCTCAGAGTTGGACCACTATGTTAGTACTACCAGATAGGTATAATGCCACAGTATCGCTATCATGCACAAGACCTGACAGATGTGGGACAATGTATATCTAGAACCCAAGGTAGGTTTCTGATTTGGTATTCGTGAGGTGCTAACTCGAACTCTCATAAGGTATGTATGATAAGAATCCATATGTCACGCTTAATAGTGTAGAACTACCAGGCACGCGATATTGGGATGGATCAAGTTCTGATACTACGCTTATGAGGACCCTGAGTGGTTGTGTGGGTGGTATCAGATGATACCATATAGATGTTTCTGGTTTCATGAACTTGTAAGTGGTATGTGTACATTTATTCCATAGGTGGAACTGATGTGTAGTTATCATATCTTGGAAAGTACGTAGTGTGGCTATTCTTTAACATTGGTGATCAGTGTTAGAATAAATGAAGTATATCTTGGAATATCTCGATGTAAGATGTATCTAGAGGAGTATGTATAGATACTCAAAGGTGAATTGATGTCATTCTCGGTGAGGAAGAGGCACATTGGTTTTGGATTTCCGTGGAATTTTAAAGGGAGATGTCCAAGGCACGAAGTATGATTCCTTGATTGTAACTGCACTCTAGACATTAGAAATGTTGCATTAGGGAATGTAACCGAGGAAGTCAGTTTAGTGACAGTCTCAGAAACAACGAGGCATGGTAGTGAGACGCTCATAGAAACTTCTAAGGGGGGATTGAAATTTTCATCAGAATGAGAAGGATCCTGAGGCTCTGCAGGTATGAGACTGAATGGTTAAAGGAAAGTGTATGAGGATTCATATTGGTTTGTAGGATTAGTCAGTGGTCCCAAAGGCATTCTGGGGCATTACAAACTTCATTAGACAACTACATGGACGAAGTGTAATTGTGAAAGGATTATTGCATCAGTTAAGTCACATGAGTTAACAAAGGTGTAGTCACACTAAGAGTATGAAGTTATGTGTTTAAGAAGGAACTATGGAAAAATTGGCAGTGTTATTATAGAGGTTGTATGATGTGGAAGTCGGTAGGCTAAGGCAAACTCCTATTCAGTGAGTATTCGGCCTTAGATGTTATGGAACCGAAGTATGTGACCGATTTGTATTTAGTGGACCTAACCAAGACTGATGGAATCATTGGTGACCTGATTATGGAAATTACTTAACTTTGAGAAGCAGTCCTTGTTGAGTGTGTTTAAGGTTTTAGCATGTATCGTGATTGGAAGGATTCTGAGAAGGAACTATTGTTATTAACGGATTGAACAAAGTATAGTAGAGTAATGGAACCAAGTGGATTATGGACAAATTATGTTTTAGTAGGTTTCAAGAAGTGTATGACAGGTTGATATCAGAGTAGTGTAAATAATGGAAAAAGAACTAGATAAGCCTGTAGTAGGTGTGAACAGAATGCGTGCAAGAGTTGTTTTGAATAGAGACATCTTCCTAAGAGAAACTTGTCGAAACTATGTTTCGTCTAAGGTCTCTCAAGGATCCTCCACGATCTAGATAGATTTTGTTGATTGACGGTCTTAGAGGAGACTTAGTGGTTGGTATGTGCTAAGATGGTCATGAGTCAATGGTTGAGCTTGTGATTATTGAGAATTAGGCACGTAAATATTTTGCTTGAAGTAGACTCTTTGTAATAGTGTCTTGTGCACTCATGAGCGTGTATGAAGACTTGGACAATGGTTGCAGGTTGACTGTTAGAACTCGCCCTTCGTCAGTAAAACCTTGTGTGAAGTTGTTATATATCAAGATGGTAGTTATGGGATAACCGTGAGGGTTTACTATTCATTAATAGGATGTTGTATTCAGTTGTCAGATGTAAGGGCTATGAGTTACAAAATTGTACACTCTTGTGATTCTCGGTGGAAGTGTTACAACCAATAATTGAAGGAGGGACCGAAGTAAGAAGTTTTGTTGTATGAAGAAGGTGGACTTGGAGTAATTCAATCTGAACATCTGGGAATTTAAAAACAAGAGCGAGGAATTAGAAAAGGTCGGTATGACATTGTTTGGACTCATGTGGAAGAAAATATGAAATGTCATCATCAGAGAGATGCTACAGCAAAATTGTATGGATTTGAGGTAACAGAAGAAGCCAAGAGAAAAGAAGTGGAAAAAAAATAAGTGGCAAGTGTTGAGGAAGGATGAGCTTGGCGAACATTGAGGATGAGGAATGTTCGACTAGAATGGATTGCATGGAATTCCGAAGTTATAAAGACTCGATGTGAATGAGTAAAGGTTAGAAACCTCGGGAGGATCAATTTCCAAGTATGTCAAGATTGAGTATTAGAAGAGATGTGTTATGAGATGACTAAGGCTTCCAGTCAGGAATGTTAAGGACACATGTGTAGCAGAGAGTTGTATTTTCTTGGATGAGGAAACTTTAATACAAAGTCGCAAGGTTTAACCGAAGGAGGAATGTAAGGAACATTTCATCCCCTCGTTGGGAGAAGGTGCGGAGAGTGCATTCTCATAGAGATTGGAAAGAATTTGAGGGTGAATTCAATTTAAGGGGGGGATGTAACATTCATATTCATATAAGCATGAAGACAAGTTAAGTGAGACCTAGATGTCTATTAGTGTCAAGATGTCATTAAAATTTATACATCTTAAACATTGTTAAGGGAGAGACTAATAGATAGTTAGAATGTGACTAGATGACAAGCTTGTGAATACCACTTGGTTAAAAGGGAAATTTGGTCATTAAGTATGTTGCATGTAATTTAAGACCTTGTTTGATGACAAGACTCAACAAATCAAGTTTGTTAGAATAGGAAGTAGAGAGAGAGTAGGAGAAGGACTCAAGTTCATCATCATCACTTCCATTTTCGTATTCTTGGAGCAGCCCTCGCATAACAGGTCATAACTTTTTACTCGTAACTCCATTTTAGGAAATTATTGAAGTTCTGGAATCTACATGAAATTCTCTTCATTTTGATATATGACTTCATCCTCATAAATTTTATATTGAAAGAGAAAAACTTGAATGAAGTTTGGAAATTCATGCTGAAAAGGAATTATAGAGGAGTTACGAGATTGATAAACTTGGAACTGGAACTTTGATCAAGAGTGGAGTTCAATGGCAGTTTTATCATCATCTAAACCTCCTTTGATGCAAGGTGAGTTTCATTAGATAGAAAATGGAGTATTTATGGGAAATTCCATGTTTGGGAATAAGGGTTAGATTGAGAAATCCTTAATGCATGTTTGGATCTAATGATGTTTAGCATATAATAACTTGTTTTTATTACTGGTATGATATGGATACTTGGATTGAAGTGCAGAAATGAGGCATCGGGGGCTTAAGGAAGAGCTGTTACAACTATGGTTTTTCTGCATTTCAGAGATCACGCTTAGCGCGCCCTCTTAGGACTTAAAATTTAATTATTTTGTAGATCTCGCTTAGCGCGTGAGGCTACACTCAGCGTGCCCTCTTGGACAGAACTATGTTATTGTAATCCCTTGAGTGCAGTCATGTATCTTAGTGAGTACTAGACGCCTCCTTGATCCTTGTGATTTCTTGTAGTCGAATTGTATCATGAGTATAACCTTGTGTAATCATTATTTGCTTATGACATGAACATATACGATTATGATTCGGAACACAATGTATGATAAATATCATGCATGAGCACTCATGGATGTGTATGCTTAATACATGTGTTATGTTGGGATCATATTGTATGATAAATTCCACGATATGATCATTTGCTTGATTTTGTTCATTCCGGTTGAATATTCTGATGTGTATGCCTTAGGGGTTTGATGTGACGATTTGATATATGCGTGAATCGAAGTAGACCTAGGCTAGAAGGTGGTAAAGTGCTTATGACATTTATTACCAACGCGATGAGGTGTTGGATCCTATTGACGTTCTTGGTAAGTTATACACATGTGGGCTACCATTGTAATGTGTCTCAACTAGGTCTGAAAAGGCGTTTCCAATGGGCGTAAATGTCGACGTGCTTGGTAAGGTAAGGGTGTGATGCCATATAGGCTACATCATGTCGTGAACTTATCTCTAGAGGTGTCATGTAGGCAATGCCACTAGGATTTCTCCTGGTGGACTCGTGTTGTCGGGATGGCATTTTGTACTGTGTTTGATGTGTTCGCTTACATGTGCATTTTGATGATAGACGGGGTTGTGATGCCACGTAGGCATTGCCACTGCTGTAACTCGTCATGAACCAAATTCCATTTAGGAATGATCTGATTCATCGTGCACTGTGCTAGTACAAGTCTCCTGATGCGATTTACGGGAGGAACCCATCGAGGGTGTGAAATGTGTTGCCTAGATAGAAAGGTAGAACTTACTTCTGGATTCCTCGTACACGGGTACGGGTGTGTATATTTGTTTGTGTTTGGATGTGTGCCTGATTTATTGTTACCTCATTGTTAGTTATGGGACTTCCAATGATGGTGTACCGTTGTTGTGTATTTGTACCTAGTCGTGAGGTAAAACCCCAGATTCTCGATGGATCCGTTTTAATGTATGCACTTTGTAGAACCGCGCGAACCCTTAAGATAGGGAGACTCAATGAGATTTAATAATCTTACTTCATTCCTCTTTTTTTGGAACAAGTTATAAGTAGAGGAATTGCTAGATGGTCGGTTTTAAAGACTGCATACGAACAGATGACAGGAAGTCCTTTGTAGATATTATCTTTCCGTTGTGCATCGTTGAAGACAAGCTATTTCGTATACGTTTTGATATTGGAGTTATACTGTATACGATTTTAATTTCTTGTCTTTTCCAGCTTTGTATGTTTCTTTGTACCATTTTTAATATCACTGCATATTATTTTAGACATATATATATATATATATATATATATATATATATATATATATATACACACACACATATATAATATGAAAGTGTATAATATATAATATGAGAGTCGTATAGTATTTAAATATTTAAGTCAAAGTGTAATAGTGTATAATAAATATAGTAAGTAGATATAGTAATCCGT
Organism: Vicia faba; assembly: GCA_948472305.1. Classification (NCBI taxonomy): domain Eukaryota; kingdom Viridiplantae; phylum Streptophyta; class Magnoliopsida; order Fabales; family Fabaceae; genus Vicia; species Vicia faba. Next base: position 1,515,421,362 of record OX451741.1, on the reverse strand, counting down.
AACAATAATGATAAATGGTACTATAGGTGTAATAGGTGTAATAATAAATGTGTTAATAATATAGAAAGGATGTTTAAGCCCTTGATAAAGTAGATGAGTTATCTTTTATGATAATAATTATGGTGTAAAATATAGATATTTGTTGAAGAGTTAAGTCTTTTTGAAATTTCAAGAAAGAAGGATATGTAGTCCTATTACTATTTTTAATATGTAAATTAATAGATTCTAATATGTTTCCTAAATCTGAAATAATTCTTTTATATTCTTTTAAATTTGTTCTTTCTTTTGGTATGTTCATATTTTCAGAGTTATTTGCAAGGAAGTATTTATTTAAATGAAGAATATTTTTAATTTATTTCATAACCATCATCATCGAAATTTATATTATTGTCTGAATGCGTTTGTGTATTTCCAAAGTTTCTACAATTATAATACATCTATGGTCATTTTTTTAGTGATTTCTCATTCTATAATGAACCTGAGAATGATTTCCATAAAAATGTCTTTCAAAACTATCTAAGTAATAAGAATTAGAGGTAAAAGTGTTTAATTCATGAATTAGACACCTTAATTCATGTTCTTCCATATCTTTTTCTAATGTTGTCTATAAATCTTCCAAAATTATTTTTTTTCTTGAAAATGAGAAAATTTTAATTTTTTCAATATAATCTTGATTAAATCCTGATAAGAAAAGCTTTGGAGAAAATAAGTTATCTTTATATCAAAATTTTGGATAAAAATTAATTCTGATAATTTTTTGTCTGAGGTTCTTAATAATCAATTCCAAAATAATTTGAAAAATACCTCTGAGTTGTAAAATTTGAATTTTCTTTGTTTCATTCCATATTAAAATTATTCAAAAATATGTTTTGTGAAAATATTTGATTTTAAATCTTATTCCCCCTTCCTATTACTAGTTTCTTCGAGTATTATGATTTCTTAGTTGCTTTATCTTACTAATTTTAACTTATTTTTATGATTATTGAATAGTCCATGTTTATGCTAGAACATCACCGTTTCACCTCTCACTTACTACCACAGATTTATTCCAGAGACTTCTCTGTGTTTATGACCTAATATCTAAGAATCTCCTCCAAGTGGTACTATTTTCTCCTCTTGGTACTTACTTCTCTAACGAATTCTTTTTTAGATTAATGATTACATTCAGTTCAAGCAGGATTTACATCTTTTGATTGTGGGTTAAATATAAATTAAAAATAATCATAAAAATAAACATAGATTATTAAGATTAAGCTACTAAAAAATGATACCTCTTAGAAGCAATAAGGAAGTCAGAATAACGAATTTAATGTGAAAGTGGAAATTTATAGTAAGGTGTATTGAAAAGAATGTTTATTGAATGCGTATTTTGATTGCGTGTGTTTACAAAAATGGTGAGAACTTCATTTTGTAGGTGAAGTGGGGTCTCTAGAAACAATACATTATTGTCTTTACATTACGAAAAGATAAAGCACTATTTGCTAACCTTATCTAAAGCACTATTTGCAAACAAAGAACTTTACCTGACTTTACCTAACAATAATGTACATGATAAAATCTTGAAAGAGACAGGCCCCCTTTCATAGCCTTGTGAGTTAGGATTACCCTTACATATCTTAGAAGGGTCAAGTAACTATTTCCTTAATGCTTGTCTTTTTCAGCCTTTTTTCTTGTCAACAATAATTTCTTTAATTTTACGTCATTAGTGAAGAATCTTTTTTGCAATTTACACAATTAATAGATTATCTCGTGAAGATTTTGATGACCCTGATTTTTTCCCCAAGACGTTCTTCTTCTATTGTATCCCTCTACCAATTTTGGCCTCGAATGTTTGACTTCAAAATGGAAAAAGAAATTTTTTGTAATAACTGAGTTACAATAAATTTTTTGTATTTGGACTAGCCAAAGTCTTTAGAAATTATTTTGGCATTGGAAATTTCTACTTGTTATGGGAGATCTTCTAAGTGTAAGGTCTTTGGACCCGAATTTCACACTTGAAATTCTTCAAATTCAATATCCATATTCTTGAAATATAACCAAATTAAATGATAACTTTGACAATTATTGTGCAAATTTGAATGTAATGATGTTATTTCCAGTTTTTTCATTTTGTGGAAATTCTGGAATTATGGTTTCTAATGTATCATCTAAGAATACTGGTAAATATGGAGTGAAGTCATATAATGGTGAGACATTAATTATACTTACCAGTCCATGTTTAAGTAAATTGGTTAATGTTAATATCTAAATTTGAAGGGTTTAAAAGTTGCTAAAGTGATCCTTGCCTTCCTAATGGAAGAATCTAATCGACAATATCATTCACCCTGTTGACTTTCAAGGAAGTCTTCAAACATGTTTTGACATGGTTTATAGTTATTATGAACAAAATCTCATTCAATGGAGATTCCATTGTGGATAATTTGGTTGTTACAAATTTGGGCCAAGACTTCTTGTAACAAAATAAATGTTTTTATTCATATTTCTTCTACAGAAGTCTTGGTAGGTGTCTGAATTGATGGCTTTCCCAGATTTACCAAACTTGTGATGATTTTTGGGTTTTTTGGAGAATTTAATATATCACTGAAAGTTTTTTGTTCTTTCTGTGGAGTTTGTGGTCTTAAGGAAACTTCTTTTCCTTTTCCTTTAGGATCAATGTTTTGAATTTCATGTAAAAAATCTTGGTCACCAAAGGCTTCCAAGTGTTTTAAATGATTTTGGTATTTAAGAACTCGTGGTGATATGATAATATCATTTCCACAACTCTTAATTACCATATCTATGGCTACTTATATATCATAGAATTCTTTATACAAGGGTTGACCATACCTTGGAAATAATTTAATTTCATCAATTAATTGAGTCATTTCTTCTCAATCTAAATAAGTTGTGGCTTTTGGACCAGTGAATAATGTGTAGCCAATAAATGGTTTTTTGCTCAAATGTCTTCCACTAGAAAAATAAGTTGCTAATGTATTTATTACTGCTACTTTCTTAATGTTACCTTGAGTGGTGGTGGATAAGTTCTTAAGGTTGTCTAAAAGACATGTTTCTTGTTCTTTGAGCTGATTTCTTAAAGGTGTTTTGAATTGTTCCCTTTAATTATAATAAATTTGTTATTTAATTATCCTTTTCCTTTATATTGGTATCAGAGCCTGAGATCTGTGCCATAAATGGAATCCAATATAAATTACCTAAAAACTTGTTTAGATAAACAAGAAAAGAAATTAGAAATTTTAAAACAATTATTAAGAGAAAATTTAAGTTGTAATAAACAAATTTTAATGACCTTAAAGGAGCAGATAAAAAATAAAACTCCAATTAATGGGTCAGAAGAGTTAAAAGTATCTGTAGATTCTTTAACTGAAAAAAATTCTCACAAATAAGTATTGAAAGAAAAACCCAAAAATCATCACAAGTTTGATAAATTTGGGAAAGCCATCAATTCAGACACCTCCCAAGACTTATGTAGAAGAAATGGGAATAAAAACATTTGTTTTGTTACAAGAAGTCTTGACCCAAATTTGTAACAACCAACTTATCCACAATGGAATCTCCACTGACTGGAATTTTGTTCACAATAACTATAAACCATGTCAAAATATGTTTGAAGACTGACCTGAAAATCAAGAGGGTGAGTGGTATTGTCAATTAGATTCTGGCATTAAGAAGGCACGGATCTCTTTACCAACTTTTCAACCCTTAAAATTTATAGATTACCCTTTAACATTAACCAATTTGATTAAACATGGACTCGTAAGTATAATTAATGTTCCACCATTATATAACTTCACTCCATATATACCAGCATTCATAGCTGATACATTAGAAACCATAATTCCAGAATTTCCACAAAATGAAAAATTGGAAATAACATCATTATATCCAGATTTTCACAATAATTGTCCAAGTTATCATTTAATTTGGTTATATCTCAAGAATATGGATATTTAATTTGAAGAATTCCAAGTGCAAAATTCGGGTCCAAAGACCTTACACTTAGAAGATATCCCACAACAAGTAGAAATTGCCAGAGCCAAAATAATTTCTAAAGACTTTTGTTGGTCCAAATACAAAATGGATGAAAAAAAATCTCCTAAATCTGAAATAATTCTTCTCTATTATTTTAAATTTGTTCTTTCTTTGGGTAAGTCCATATTGTGAGAGTTATTCGGAAGGAAGTATTTGTTTGTAACACCCCGTACATATACGTCTAGAAAAATATGCAGTGATGCTAAAAAGTGGTACAACAAAATATACATATAGCTGGAATAGACAAGAAATTAAAACTATATACAATACAACTCCAAATTAGGACGTATACAATAAGCTTTTCTTCAACATTGCACAGCAGAAAGATAACATCTACAAAGGTTTTCCTGCCATCTTCCCGTCTGCAGTCTTCAAACCGACCATCTAGCAATTATATCACTTATAACCTGTTCCTAAAAAATAATGAGAAGATTGGGGTGAGATTACTAAATCTCAGTGAGTTCTCATATCTTATGGGTTCACTCGATACTACAGGGTACATGCAACAAAACAGATTCTCCGTAAATCTGGGTTTCCTCACGGATGGGTATAAATACACATCAAGATAACACCACCATTGGAAGTCCCATAATGACTAATGGGGCAACAAGAAAACACGATCGGATCAAGGAAATAAATAATATGAAGACCCGTATCCATGTACGAGGAATCTAGAAGTACGTTACTTGCCTACTTAGGCCACCTATCACACCCTCGGTGAGTCCTAGTGCCTATTTGTTAATAGACTTGCACATGAACACCGCATGATCAATTCAGATCATTCTTACATAGAATTCCATTAATGATGAGTTCTCCATTATGACATTGCCTAAGTGACGTGACAACCTCATCATACCAAGCACGCTGATGAGTATCAGAGAAGGCACATTCCATAAAGGGCCTCGCCTGCGTTCATCACAATGGTATTCATCTGTAATACGAAGGTGAGTCACCAAGTGCAATACGCCTTCTTGAACACACTAGCCCACCGGGAAAAAGCCTAATGGTATTGCCTACGTGGCACCATTAGAGGTGAGTCCAATGTGATATTTTCTACATGGCATCACGTCACCCACCATACCAAACACGCCCATGAGTATCCAAGTGGGAACATGGCTTGCATTCATCGCAATGGTAGCTCAGGTGTGTATGATATACCGAGGCCCTGATGTTTAAGACTTGGTGAAGAAGTCTCTCTCTTGGTCGGCACAAGCACAATACAACAGTACTTCTCCATCGTAAGCGGTTTACCACCTAAAAGTAGGTCTAATCCAATTCAGTCATATTTACAAATCATCACAATCACATTGTGTCATACGACGATACATGTGAACATTCAACCGAAACGACGGGCATCAACAATTTTTCATACAATATCATTTATCACATAATGCATTTGTATTAAGCATACATTATTGACATTTTAACAATCAAATGAACAAACATAACATCGTGTTTTTTTTCCAACATTATCCCATGTAATGCATCTCAATGATCACATGTATCAATCATACCCATCCATTACCTAATCATTAATAGGAGCATGACATATATTTTTAAGCATATTGAATTCTACATATAATCATGTATAATGAAAATCCAATCGTAGTCGTACATATTCATATCATAAACGAATAATGATTACACAAGGGTTATATTAGTTACACATTACATTTCCAAACCGTCACTGAGACCAAGGAGGCGTCTAGTACACGCTGCGCTACGGGACTGCACTCAAGGGGTTCAATTAACACAATTATGTCCAGGAAGGCACGCTGAGCGGAGCCTCCCGTGCTAAGCGCACTCAGCAAAATATTTAATTTTTCAAGCCCCAGGAGGGCACGTTAAGCGATATCATCGCGCTAAGCGAGGTCTGCAAATTTCCCAAATTCAACTCTCAGGAGGGCGCGCTAAGCGCGGTCTACGATTTGCAAAAAAATCAAAATGATATCAGTTCTGCTTTGGGTTTAAAAACCCCTATTTTTACCATCCAATTCAAATACCCAAAACATACAAACACCAATTTCAGGTTAAGAACATGTTATTCATCACTAAAATCAACATGCATTCACAAATTTTCAACCAAACCCTTAACCCCAATTTCATGTCATAATCCCAAATTCTACCCCGAGTAATATCTAATGGAACCCACCTGGTACAAATGGATATTAGAGTGATGAACTTCCTGCCATTAAACTCTTATCTTGACCAAAATCCCACCTCCAAGATCATCAATCCCATAACTCCTCTTTAACACATCTCCAGCATGAATCATTGAACTTCAAACGCGTTTTTCTCCTTCAATACAGAACTTATGCACACAAAATTATATATCAAAATAAAGGGAATTTCATAATATTTCCAAAAAGTCTGGAATCAGCTCAAACAGAGTTACAAGTAAAACATTATTACCTGTTATGTGAGGGCTTCTCCGAAGTTGCAAAAATGTGATACGAACATGACAAACTTGAGTTCTTTCTCTTCTTTCTCTTGTTTCTACTAAATTTTGAATTATTAATGAACCAAACAACCCTTATATGTTATACTTTCTCCTCAAAACCCAAAATATCCTCCAACTAAGTAGTATTTACAAGTTTGCCACTTAGTTCAATTCTAACCAATCCCTTTTTAATAATTCTAGTATATAAATATACATGCCTAACGATATGGGATATTACATTCTCTCCCCCTTAAATAGAATTCTCCCTCGAATTCCACGAGAACACACTCTTCACATCTTGTTCCAATGAGGGGTTGAATGTTCACGACATTCCTCCTTTGGTAAACCTTGCGACTTCGTCGGAATTTCGCTTCATCCAAGAAAATACAATACTTTGATACGCTTATGTCTAAACATTCTTGGGTGAAATCATAAACCATACACAACACATCTCTTCTGATACTTTGTCTTGGCATACTTTGAAATTGGTCCTTCCGAGGTTTCCAACCTTTACTCATTCACACCGAGTCTTCATAACTTTGGAATTCCTAGAAATCCATTTGTTTGGACATTCCTCATTCTCCATGTTTTCCAAGTTCATCCTTGCTCAGCATATGCCATATATTTTCTACTTCTTTTGCCTTGACTCCTTACATTACCTTAATCTATACATTTCTATCGCAACATCTCTTTCTAATGACAATATTTCAGATGCGCTTCCACCTGAGTCCAACAATGTCATACAACTGTTTGTCGAATTCCTAGGTGCTGACTTCAAATTCCCAAATGTTCAGATTGGCTTGCTCCAAGTCCATCTCCTTCGTACAACAAAACTCCTTTCAGTCTTAGACAAAATAACTTCCACCGCAGTCTATAAGGGTGTACTAGTCCATAACTACAATCTTGATATCCAACACTTCAAGAGCTCTAACGGCTAACCTGCAACCAATGTCCAAGTCTACATACACGCTTATAATTGCATAAGACATATCCACAAAGAGCTTATGCAAAAAGGAATCCTCTACTAGCTTATATAATTCCAATGGTCACAATACTCTGCTGAATCCCCGATACTCACCAGCTCGATAGTTGGCCCATGAATATCTGATTACACACCAACCGCAAAGTCTTCTTTATGATTGTCCATCAACAACATCTCTCTAGATTTTGGTGTATCCTTGAGAGATGGAGATGAACAAAACATTTCCTTTAAGAGTTTCTCTTAAGAATGTATCCTTACTCAAACAGGATCACACTATAGTTTACCCACACCTACTATAAGCTTATCTGGTTCTTCTCTTATCTGTTGCGCTACTATGATCTCGATCTGATCACACACTTCTTGAAATCCTCTAAATTATGTTGCATCCATAATCCACTTGGTTCCATTTCTCTACTACACTTGTTCAATCCATTAATCACAATAGTTTATTCTTGGAATTCATCCAATCACGATACGCGCTAGGGTCTTGAACACACTCGACAAGGACTATTTCTCGAGGTTGAGTATTTTCCAAAATTAGTTCACCAATGATTCCATAAATCTTGGTTGGTTCCACTAAACATAACTCGGTCACATACTTCGGTTCCATAACATCTAAGGCCGAATACTCACTAAATAGGAGTTTACCTTACCCTACCGACTTCCACATCATACTACTGCTATGATAACACTACCAACTTTTCCATAGTTCCTTCTTAACCATACAACTTTATACTCTTCGTGTGATAACATCTCTATTAACTCATATGACTTAATCGATGCAATAATCCTTTCACAGGTTCACTTTGTCCACGTAGTCGTCTAATGTCGTTGCAACGCCCCAGTTTGCCTTCGGCATCACTGACTAACCCTACAACCCAATATAAGTCCTTACACGTTTTCCTTCAACCATGCAGTCTCATACATGCACAGCCTCAGGACCCTTCTCATACTTGATACAAATTAGTTTCCCACTTAAAGTTGCTACGGTTGTCTCATTTCCCTACCTCGTTGTTTCTAAAATTATTACTTAAATGACTACCTCGAATGCATTCCCAAATGCAACATTTCTAATGTCTAGAGTGTGACCATACTTCAATGAATTATACTTTGTGCTTCGAATATCCCCCCTTTGAAATTTCTCGACACTCTAAATCTAATGTTCTCCTACTTATCGAGACTGACATTCCTTCTCTCCAGAGAGTCTACAGATACTCCCCTAAATACATTTCATATCGGCTAACCCAAGATAAACTTCTTGTTCCAACACTGATCACCAATGTTGAAGAATTTCCATACAACATGACGGCTAAGGTATAAAAATCTCATATCATCTCCACCTCTGGAATTCATGCACACTCCTTACTTACCACTCCATGAAACCAGAGACATCTACAAGGTATTATCTGATATCACCTACACAACCACAACCACTCAGGGTCCTCATAAGCGTAGTACCAGAACTTGATTCATCTCACTATCGCCTGATAGTTCCCTACTATCTAGCACGACATATGGATCCTCGTTACACCTAACTCGTGAGAATTCGAGTCCGCGTCTCACGATTACCAAATAGGAAACTTACCTTAAGTTTCGAATCAACATTGTCCCACATCTGTCAGGTCTCGTGCGTGGTAGCGATATTATGGCATTATACATGTCTGGTAGTACTAACATGGTGGTCTAACTCCGAGGCCATGATCTCCAGTAACCTACCTTGTAGCGTATAATGATCTCCACCAGTTTCCTACAATCACAGCCATCAGATGTATGAACAACTCTCCACTGAGGTCATCTCTCCTTAAAACTTCCAGCCACACCCTTAGGATGCTAAAACCTAATAGTGTCACACATTTAGGGTTTACTTACTCGAAAGCAACAAGCTAGATAAGACTGGATAAGAATTCAGTTCGAACTGTTATGCCATGCGCGTACTTACCCGTACAATGCATACATAAGAGGTTCAAAGGATAATTTTACATATAGGAATATTAGGGTTCCAAACAGTCAACACAATTGCGATCATCCCGTGGATGCTCCGGATAGACACTAGTTTCCATTCATCTAATTACCCAACACCAAGTGTAGTTCTATGGCACCACTCAGGGTTAGACGAATCATAACTAGCAGGAAGCTTAGGCCATTGTATTTCACGCTTTCACTAACTTTAGCTTCCGCCTAGCGTAATTCTAGCTCAATCGCATATTAGAAAGAACGAAGATACAATAGTCCCTCCTCTAATCAGGTATCCTATATCTGCCCAATTAGAGATTACCACTTCTACCCCTTCTATCAATCCTTTACTGGGTAATCCACACATAGCTTATGGCATACCAAAACGAGTCGTAGTGTAGCACCTTGTCCATTTAAGTACTTTCCATACCAGGGTAATCAAAAGGATTTGACTTCTTCGTTAAAACTTCCAAAAGTCTTTCATCCAACAAGTTCTCAAGTCATATATGACTAGCCCCAGGATTGAGAAGTGAATTTCCAGTAGTTTCAAACTCCGCTCAATCTCAGAATTTCCTTATTATAATCCTACTCAAGGGCCTCGTGAATTTCCTCCACTGCTACTGGGATCTAGAGAAAGTTCCATCGAATCTTGGAAGCTCTAGTAGTCTCAAACCTTACCACGACGGTTAGGCTGCCAACTAATCTGCATCAACATTCCATCTATACTCAACAATCTCAACACTCTCCCAACTCAATAGGTCTCTACCACTTCAAATCAATTTGCTTTGGATCTTAAGCATCCTCGTGGTGGCTCCACCATGATTCTATTCATCACATATGAAGTCAGTGAGATGGTCAGGCTCAACGACTGAATACTACGATAATAGAAATCAAGCTAGCAACACGCACATATGAAGGAGAAAATAATTGCTAGTGATGTTTCACGGTAGGGACAAGAATCGACCAACTCTGATACAAACTGTAACACCCCGTACATATACATCTAGAAAAATATGCATTAATGCTAAAAAAATATGGTACAACGAAACATACATATAGCTGGAAAAGACAAGAAATTAAAATTGTATACAATATAACTCCAAATTCAGACGTATAAAATAAGCTTGTCTTCAACATTGCACAGTGGAAAGATAACATCTACAAAGGTCTTCCTGCCATATTCCCATATGCAGTCTTCAAACCGACCATCTAGCAATTCTACCACTTATAACCTGTTCCTGAAAAATAATGAGAGGATTGGGATGAGATTACTAAATCTCAGTGAGTTTCCCTATCTTATGGGTTCACTTGGTACTACAGGGTACATGCAACAAAATGGATTCTCCACGAATCTGGATTTCCTCATGGATAGGTACAAATACACATCAGGGTATCACCACCATTAGAAGTCCCATAACGACTAATGGGGAAAAATAAAACACAATCAGGCCAAGGCCATTAACAATATGCAGACCTGTAACCATGTACGAGGAATCCATAAGTAGGTTACTTACCTACTTAGGCCACCTATCACACCATCGGTGAGTCATAGTGTATATTTGTCAAGAGACTCGCACAAACACACCACATGATGAATTCGGATCATTCTTACATAGAATTCAATTCGTGATGAGTTCTATGTTATGACATTGCCTAAGTGGCATCACAACATCATCATACCAAGCACGCCGATGAGTATCCAAGCATGCACATGCCATAAAGGCCCTCTCTTGCGTTCATCGCAATGTTATTCATCTATAATACGCAGGTGAGTCACCAAGTGTAATACGCCTTCTTAAACACACTAGCTCACCGGGCGAAAGCCTAATGGTATTGGCTAAGTGGATCTATTAGAGGTGAGTCTGAAGTGATATTGCCTACATGGCATCATGTTACCCATCATACCAAATATGCCGATGAGTATCCAATTGGGCACAAACTATAAAGTCCCTCGCCTGTGTTCATCACAATGGTAGCTCAGGTGTGTATAACATGTCGAGGCCCCGATGTTTACCACTTGGCAAAGACGCCTTTCTCTTGGCCGACACAAGCACATCGCAACAGTATTTCTCCATCGTAAGTGATTTACCACCTAAAAGTAGGTCTAATTAGATTCAAGTATATTTAAAAACTATCACAATCACATCGTGTCATACGATAATACATCTGAACATTCAACCAAAACAATGGGAATCAACAATTGTTCATACAATTTCATTTATCACATAATTCATTTTATCATATACATGTATCAAGCATACATAATTGACGTTTGAACAATCAAATGAACAAACACAACATCGTGCATTTTTTCAACATTATCCCATATAATGCATTCCCAATGATCACATGTATCAATCATACCTATCCATTAATAGGAGCATGACATAGCTTTTCAAGCATATTGAATTCTACATATAATCATGTATAATCATAATCCAGTCTTAGTCGTACATATTCATGTCATAAACGAATAATGATTATACAAGGGTTATATTCATTACACATTAAGTTTCCAAACCATCACTGAGACCGAGGAGGCCTCTAGTATGTGCTACGATACGGGACTGTATTGAAGGAGTTCAATTAACACAATTTTGTCCAGGAGGGCGCGCAAAGCGGAGTCTCCCGCGCTAAGCGTGCTCTGTAAAATATTTAATTTTTCAAGCCCTAGGAGGACATGCTAAGCGGGATCCTCGCGTTAAGCGCGGTCTGTGAATTTCCAAATTTAACTCTCAGGAGGGTGCGCTAAGTGCGACCCCACACGCTAAGCGCGATCTGTGATTTACAAAAAAAAAACATAATGATATCAGTTCTATTTTGGATTCCAAAACCCTCATTTTTACTATCCAATTCAAATACCCAAAGCATACAAACACCAATTTCAGGTTAAGAACATGTTACTTATCACTAAAATCAATATGGATTCACAAATTTTCAACCTAACCCTTAACCCCAATTTCATGTCATAATCCCAAATTCTAACCCAAGTCACATCTAATGGAACTCACCTTATACAAATGGATATTAGAGTGATGAACATGTTACTATTGAACTCTTATCTTGACAAAAATCCCACCTCCAAGTTCATCAATCTCGTAACTCCTCTTTAACACATTTCTAGCATGAGTCATTAAACTTCAAACACGTTTTTATACTTCAATAATGAATGTATCGATACGAAATCATATATCCAAATGAAGGTAATTTTGTAAGCTTTCTGAAAAGTCTGGAATCAGCTCAATCGGAGTTACGAGTAAAAAGTTATTATCTGTTATGTGAGGGTTGCTCCAAAATTGCGAAAATGTTATACGAACTTGACAAACTTGAGTTCTTTCTCTTCTTTCTCTTGTTTATACTAAATTTTGAATTAGTAATAACCCAAACAACCCTTATATGTTATACTTTCTCCTCAAAACCCAAAATGTCCTCCAACTAAGTAGTATTTATAAGTTTGCCACTTAGTTCAATTCTAACCAATCCCTTTTTAATAATTCTAGTATATAAATATACACGCCTAACGATATGGGATATTAAATTACTTTAATAAAGTTTATTTTTAATTTGTTTCATAACCATCATCATCAAAATTTATATCATTGTTTGAATTTGTTTGTGTATTTTCAAAGTTTCTAAAATTTATAATACATCTATGGTCAATTTTTTGAAGATTTCTCATTCTATAATGAATCTGAGAATGATTTCTATAAAAAATGTACTTCAAAACTATCTAAGTAATAAGAATTAGAGGTAAAAGTGTTTAATTCATGAATTAGACACCTTAATTCATGTTCTTCCATGTCTTTTTCTAACGTTGTCCGTAAATCTTCCAAAATTATTTTTTCTTGAAAACGAGAAAATTTTAAATTTTTAATATAATCTTGATTAAACCTAGATAAATAAATCTTTGGCGTAAATAAGTAATATTTGTACCAAAATTTTGGATAAAAATTAATTCTGATGATTTTTTGTCTGAATTAAGTTCTTAATAATCAATTCCAAAATAATTTGAAAAATACATGTGAGTTGTAAAATTTGAATTTTATTTGTTTAGTTCCATATTAAAATTATTCAAAAATATGTTTTGTGAAAAGATTTGATTTTGAGTCGTATTCCTCCTTCCTATTGCTAGTTTCTCCGAGTATTATGATTTCTTAGTTTCTTAATCTTAATAATTTTAGCTTATTTTTATGATTATTGAATAGTCCATGTTTAAGCTAGAATCTCACTTTTTCATCCCTCACTTACTACCACAGAGTTCTTCCAGATACTTCTATGTGTTTATGACCTAAGATCTAAGATTTCCTCCTAGCGGTACTATTTTCCCCTCTTGGTACTTACTTCTCTAACGAACTCTTTCTTAGATTAATCATCTCATTCAGTTCAAGCAGGATATACGTCTTTTGATTGTGGGTTAAACATAGATTAACAATAATCATAAACATAAACATTGATTATTAAGATTAAGCTACTAAAAAATTACTCCTCTTAGAAGCAATAAGAAAGTCGGAATAAGGAATTTATTGTGAAAGTGGAAATTTATAATAAGGTATATTGAAAAGCATTTTTATTGATTGCATATTTTGATTCTGTGTGTTTACAAAAATGATGAGAACTTCCTTTTATAGGTGAAGGGGAAGTCTCTATAAACAATACATTATTGTCTTTATATTACGAAAAGATAAAACACTATTTGTTAACCTTATCTAAAGCACTATTTACAAACAAAAAACTTTACTTAACTTTTCCTAACAATAATGTACTTATAAAAAGTTGAAAGGGACAGACCCCCTTTCATAGCCTTGTGAGTCAGGATTACCCTTACATATCTGAGAAGGGTCAAGTAAATATTCCCTTAATGCTTGTCTTTTTTAGCCTTTTTCTTGCGGCAATAATTTCTTTAATTTTACGTCATTAGTGACGTATCTTTTTTGCAATTTACACAATTAATGGATTATCTTGTGAAGATTTTAATGATCCTGATTTTTTTCCCCAAGATCTGAGTTACAATAAATTTTCTCGGTTTTGTCTTCTCTTAGGAGACTTTTTTTCATCCACTTTGTATTCGGACCAACCAAAGTCTTTAGAAATTATTTTGGCTCTGGCAATTTCTACTTGTTGTGGGAGATCTTCAAAGTGTAAGGTCTTTGGACCCGAATTTTGCACTTGGAATTCTTCAAATTCAATATCCATATTCTTGAAATATAACCAAATTAAATTATAACTTGGACAATTATTTTGAAAATCTGGATATAATGATGTTATTTCCAGTTTTGCATTTTGTGGATATTCTGGAATTATGGTTTCTAATGTATCAGCTAAGAATGCTGGTAAATATGGAGTGAAGTCATATAATGATGGAACATTAATTATACTTACCATTCCATGTTTATGCAAATTGGTTAATCTTAAATGGTAATCTCTAAGTTTAAAGGGTTTAAAAGTTGGTAAATAGATCATTTCCTTCCTAATGGCAGAATCTAATTGACAATAACAGTCACTCTCTTGATTTTTCACGGCAGTCTTCAAACATGTTTTAACATGGTTTATAGTTATTGTGAATAAAATATCATTCAGTGGAGATTCCCTTATGGATAATTTGGTTGTTACAAATTTGGGCCAAGGCTTCTTGTAACAAAACAAATGTTTTTATTCCCATTTCTTCTACAGAAGTCTTGGGAGGTGTCTGAATTGATGGCTTTCCCAGATTTACCAAACTTGTGAAGATTTTTGGGTTTTTTGGAGAATTTAATGTTTCACTGAAAAAAATTTGTTCTTTCTGTGGAGTTTGTGGTCTTACGGAAACTTCTTTTCCTTTGCCTTTAGAAGCAATGTTTTGAATTTCATGTAAAAAATCTTGGTCACCAAAGGTTTCCAAGTGTTTTAAATAATTTTGGTATTTAAGAACTCATGGTGATATGATAATATCATTTCCACAACTCTTAATTACCATGTTTATGACTTCTTGTATATCATAGAATCCTTTATACAAGGGTTGACCATACCTTAGAAATAATTTAATTTCTTCAATTATTTGGGCCATTTCTTCCCAATCTAAATAAACTCCGATTTTTAGACCAGTGAATAATGTGTAGCAAATAAATGGTTTTTTACTCAAATGTCTTGCAGTAGAAAAATAAGATGCTAATGCCTTTATTATTGTTGCTTTCTTACTGTTACCTTGAGGGGTGGTGGATAAGTTCCAAATATTGTCTAAAAGACATGTTTCTTCTTCTTTGAGATGATTTCTCATAGGTGTTTTGAATTGTTCCTTTTTGGGAAATGTCTTTAATTTGATTATATCAAAGTGAATGACTTTTCCTGTCATTTGTAATGTTTGAATTTCTTGTATTTTTCTGAAAAATTCATGCACAATTGTTAATTATGTAGCAATTTTGTAGATAATAAATCTGGTATTTTATCATCCTTTCCTTTAATATGTTCCCATTTTATTTTAATCCTCTATTTAAGATAAATTCTCTAAATTTAAGTCATCTATTAGAGGTTAGTTTTCTTTCATTTTTTGTATCTGCAAATTTTACAATTGCTTCACAATCAGTTCTAATAGTAATTTGTTTTTTAGATAAGATAAATAAAGAAAAAAATTTCAACACATAAATAATAGCTAAAATTCCATAATCAAGGGATGTTAAATATCCTTTTTCTTTGAAGGTTCTTGAAGTATATCTATAAATTTTTTCTAATGGCTTCAAATAAAAATCATTGGGTTTTTTATTAAGATTCCTCCACATCCTAATTCACACCCAACGGTTTCTTTAATTAAATAATTTGATTCTAATGATAAAGCCAATGGTTCTAATGCTTTAATTTTTTCTTTCAACTGTTAAACTATTTTGATATCTTGATCATTGAATTTTCTAACTCCTTTTTATTGTGCCTTATTATATAAGAGAAAAGTTAATCTAGACAAATTTTTGAAATATGGCCCAACATGATTTACTAATCCTAGAAAAGACTGTAATTATTTTAAGTTTTTCCACTAATTTGGAAATACTAAAAATTTTCTAGAAATATGAGGTTGTAATTTAATAGTTCCATTTCCTATTTCCACCCCTAAAAAAGAGATATAATTTTTTCTAGTTTCAATTTTCTTCTTTGAAATTATTAGACCATGTTTTTCGAATAAGGAAAAAAATTATATATAAATGTTCTCGATGTTCTTTTTCAGATTTAGAAAAAACAAGAACATCATCAATGTAAACACAAGTAAAATTGTAACATTCTTTAAAAATGTTATCCATCATTCTTTGGAAGATTTACGGAGCATTTTTAAGTCCAAATGACATTACTAGCCATTCAAAATATCCCAATGGACAAGAAAAAGTTGTTCACTCAATGCTATCTTTATGCATTTTTACTTGCCAAAAGCACGATTTTAAATCAAATTAGAAAATCAATTTTTACCTTGTACTTTGTTAATTAAAGTGTCTTTGTTAGGTATATAGTATTCGTCTTCAAATGTATTTTTATTTAATCTTCTATGATCAAAACCGATTCTGGATTTTCCCCTTTTTTTTCCGCTTCTTTTTGAACAATAAAAGCAGGGGTTATGTGTCTAGAATTTGATATTTGAATAATTCCTAATTTCAAAAATTGGTTAATGTGCGATTTAAATTCTTCTTATTCCCGATTTCCATACTTGAAATTAGGTGATTTAATAGTAATGTTTGGGTTGATAATTTCTAACTTACATAGAGTTTTATTTCTTTCCCAAAATTTTATAGGATTTTCTTTTATTATTTCAATTTTTTTTAATTTTTTAATTATCTGTTCTAGGTCATAATTTTGTAGGTTTTTTATGAAATTTGTAGTGTATATTAAGTGTAACTCACTTTCTATACCATTGTCTAGGTATAAACCTAAATCTTATTGTTCTATATTATTGCAAGAACATTTATCCTTGTTTCCCTTGCAATTGCAAGTTTCAAGTATTTTTATTTATGATTTAAAGTTTGAAATAATCTTTCATGAATTTCTTCCAATTTTCATGAATTTCATGACCTAATGGTCCTAGTAATTTGGTAAATAATATTTCTCCAAATTCTCTAGAAAAATAGTTTCCTGAAGTGCTTGATAAGGCATAAAAGTCTTGTAAAAATTCTATTATATGGTTCCAATCATATGATTGAATTTGTTCTAAATCTCTCATAGCTTCAGCCTGTAACACATCGTACATATACGTCTAGAATAATATGCAGTGATATTAAATGTGGTACAAAGAAACATACAAATAGTTGGAAAAGACAAGATATTAAAGTTGTATACAATACAACTCTAAAACTAGACGTATGCAATAAGTTCGTCTTCAACATTGCACAACAGAAAGATAACATCTACAAAGGTCTTCTTGCCATCTGCTCGCCCGCAGTCTTAAAAACTGACCATCTAGAAGTTGTATGACTTATAAACTATTCCTAAAATATAATGAGAGGATTGGGGTGAGATTACTAAATCTCAGTGAGTCTCTCTATCTTAAGGGTTCACTCGGTTCTACAGGGTTCATACAATAAAACGGATTCATCGTGGATCCAGGGTTTTCCTCACACCGGGTGTAAATACACAACAAAAGTACACCACAATTGGAAGTCCTATAACTATCTAATGAGGCAACAAGAAAACACAATCGGCTCAAGGCCACAAACAAATATGCAGACTTGTACCCGTGTACAAGGAATTAAGAAGTAAGTTCTACCTTTCTATTCAGGCTATGCATTTCACAACCTCAATGGGTTATCTCTTGTGTCTAAGTATCAAATTACTTGCACATGTGCACCGCTAGATGAATTAGATCATTTCTACATGGAATTCCATCTGTGATGAGTTTACCTGTTGTGACATTGCCTAAGTGGCGTCACAAACCCATTATACCAAGAACGCCAATATGTTAATGGCTAGTGAGGAAACACCCTGTAAGACCCCCATATGTACATTGCAATGGTATTCATCATTAATACGTAAGTGTGTTAACTAATAGTGCAAATACGCCATAATAACTACACAAACCCACCGGGCGAAAGCCTAATGGTATTGTCTACGTGGTACCATTAAAGGAGAGTTTCCTGACGTGATGTAACCTATATGGTATCACACCCTCATCATATCAAGCACGCCCATATTTTAATTACTAGTAGGGAAATTCCCTATAAGACCCTCACATGCATATTGGAATGGTAGCTCAGGTGTGTTTGACTTACCGATAACGTTGTTTGGATCACACACCTCATCGCGTCGGTAATAACTGTCATAAGTGCTTTACCACCTAATAGTCTAGTTTTAATTCGAGTGAAGCATATAACAAATAATCACAATCACAACAAGCCACCAAGGCAAAAACACATCCAAACCTTCAACCGGAACAAACAGGAACAGGTAATGATCACATAAATGCATTTTCAACATAATTCACTTCTAAAAACTTTGCATTTAACAATCATTCACATTCATGATTTGTATATAAGTGATCATATCGTAATATCATAGAATTATCCATATAATGTGATTTAGACGTATTCATACATATTCATGTCATAATCAGGTATATGATCATGTAAAGCTTACACACATTACACCATACGATTCCCAACAATCATTGGGACCAAGGAGGCGTCCGGTACACACTATGATACAGGACTGCACTCAAGCATGTTTTGTAAATTAATTAAATTTCAAGTTCCATAAAGGCACGCTAAACGCGGTACCTCACGTTAAGTGCGGTCTACAAATTCACCAAATTCAAGTCTCAAGAGGGTGCGCTAAGTGAGACCCCACGCGCTAAGCGTGGTCTGCCATTTGCAGAAAACTCATAACTACATCAATTTTGTTTTTGGGACTCAAAACCCCATTGCCACCCTCCATTCCAAGTACCCACAGTACACAACACGAAATTCAGGTTATAAAGAAGGTGTTCATCAATGAAATCAAACATGCATAAGCAATTATCTCACCTAAACCCTTAATCCCAAATCATATAATTTTTCCCTAAACCTCAAGTTTCTATCTAAGAAATTCACCTTGCATCTAAGGAGGTTAAGATGTCATCCATGTTGTAGTTGAGTTCCCAACTTGATTAAAAATCCCTTTCTATCATCATCAAATTTGTATCCCTCTTACACCATTTCTAGCAAGAAATTATCAACTTCAAACTTGTTTTTCTCTTTCAATACGTAACTTATAAACATGAAATCATATAACAAAATGAAGGGAATTTTGTGTAGATTCCAAAATTTTAAGAATTTCTTAAAATGGAGTTATGAGTAAAAAGTTATGACATGTTATGTGGAAGTTGCACCATAGCTACGAAAATGGAGTTTGGAATTGAGAGATAAGACTTCTTATATTTCTCTCTCAAATTTTCTTCACAAAATTCTGATTGTTATGTCTCTCTATCCAAACAAGGTCTTATGATGGCATGCAACAGGTTTATTGACCAATATACCCCTTAACTAAGTGATAATTACTACTATGCAATGTAGTTTTATTCCAATAATTCCTTTTTTATTCTAACTAGTCCACTTACTTTCTCTTAACAATTCCTCATATATATATATATATATATATATATATATATATATATATATATATATATATATATATATATATATATATATATATATATATATATATATATATATATATATATATATATATATATATATATATATATATATATATATATATATATATATATATATATATATATATATATATATATATATATATATATATATATATATATCCTCAAAAGTGTAAGAATAGGGATGTTATATTCTCCTCCCCTTAAATACAATTCGCCCTCGAATTTCGTCCAATCACCATGATCACAAGTTTCTCACACCTTCTTCCAACAAGGGGATGAATGTTCCTTACACTTCTCCTTCGAATAAACTATGCGACTTAGTCTGAAAACTACTTCATTCAAGAAAACACAACTCTCCGCTACGCCTGAGTCATAAAATTATTGATTGGGAATCTTAGTCCTCACTCAACACATCTCTCCCAATGTTCTATCCTAACATACCTGAGAAATGATCCTTCCGGGTCTCTGAACCTACTTCTTCGAACTGAGTCTTCATAGCTTCAGAATTTCTGGCAATCCATTCTGGTCGGACATTCATCATCCTCAATATTCTCCAAGCTTATCCTTGCTCAACACATGCCATGATTTTCCACTTCTTCTCCTTGGCCCCTTGTAATGCTTCTAATCCGTACATTCCTGTTTTAGTGTCTCTTTCTAACGATAATCATTCAGATTCGCTTCCACACGAGTCCAAACAATGTCATACAAATGCTTGTCTAATTTCTTGGTATTGATTCTAAACTCCCATATGTTCAGATTGGCTTGCTCCAAGTCTACTTTCTTCGTACAACAAACTTCTTACTTCGGTCTTTCCTTCAATTATTGGTTGTAACACTGACACCGAGAATCGCAAGAGTGTACAATTTTCTAAATCACAACCCTTATGCCTGACAACTGCATATAACTTCTTGTTAGCAAAGAGTAAATCCTCACAGTTATCCCACAACTACCATCTTGATATATAACAACTTCACACAAGGTTCTACTAACGAAAGGTGAATTCTAACAGTCAATATGCAACCATCGTCCAAGTTTGCATACACGCTCATAATTTCACAAGGAATATCCATAATGAGCCTATGCCAATTGGAATCCTTTACTTGTCTTCATAAATCAAATGGTCACAATACTCTGTCGAATCCCCGATACTCACAAGCTCGACAGATGACCTATGAATATCTAGTTACGCACCAACCACAAAGTCTTCTCTATGACTGTCTATCAACAACATCTCTCTAGATTTTGGTGGATCTTTGAGAGACTGAGAAGAACAAAATATTTCTTCAACGAGTTTCTCCTAGGAAGATATCTCCACTCGAACACCATTGTTTAAGTAGTCCGCCCACTACAGGCTTATCTGGTTCTTCTCTTATCTGTTGCGTTACTCTGATCTTGACCCGGTCACACACTTCTTGAAACCTATTGAGTCACACTTTTCCATAATCCACTTAGCTCCATAGCTTTACTACATTTGCTCAATCCCTTAATAACAAAAGTTCTCTCCCAGGATTTGTCCCATCACGATATACGCTAGAGTCTTAGAGACACTCAACAAGGACTACTTCTCAAAGTTGAGTAATTTCCATAATCAGGTCACTAGAGATTCTATCATTCTTGTTAGGTCCATTGAACATAACTTGGTCGCATGCTTCGGTTTCAGAATGTCTAAGGCTGAATATCCACTAAATAGGAGTTCGTCTTACCCTACCGACTTCCACATCGTACAGCCGCTACGACTACACTGCCAACTTTTCCATAATTCCTTCTTAGCCATAAAACTTCATACTCTCAATGTGATAATACTTCGATTAAGTTATGTGACTCAACCAATGTAACAATACCTTCACAGTTACACTTCGTCCATGTAGTCGTGTAATGCTATTAGTAATGCCCCAAACTGCCTTCGGGGTTACCAACTGACCCTACAAACCGACACATGTCCTTTCAGCATGCTTATCCTCACTCACACGCTTCCCAAGAAACTTCCCAGAATATCATCCATCCCACTACTACTCCAAGTCAAGCACGCTTAACCATGGAGTTCTTATGGAACAGGCTATCAAAAAGAAGATGCAGCTTGTTGGTATAGGTAGTACCTACCAATCCTTATACGTCCTCCTTCAACCATGTAGTCCCATACCTGCACAGCCTCAGGATCCCTCTCAATCTGATGCAAAATTCAATTTACCATTAGAAGTTGCTATGAGAGTCTCACTACCATGCCTCATTGTTCCGAAACTACCATTAAACTGACTTCCTCGGTTGCTTTCCCCAATACAGCATTTCTAATGTATAGAGTGCAGCTACAATGCAAGGAATCATACTTCGTGCCTCGAACATCTCCCTTTGGAATTTCTCATCACTCCAAAGCCAATATGTCTCTACTTACCGAGATTGACATTGCTTCATTTTTGAGAATCTACAGATACTCCTCTAGACACATCTCATATCGAGCTATCCCAAGATATACTTCATCTATTCTAACACTGGTCACCAATGTTAAATAATAGCCACACAACATGTTGGCCTAGATATGATAACCACACATCAGCTTCACCTTTGGCATACATGCACACTTACCCACTTAACACTCCACGAAACAAGAAACATCTACAAGATATCATCTGATATTGCCCATGCGGCCATAACCACTCAGGGTCCTCATAAGCGTAATATCGAAACTTGATCCATCTCACCATCGCATGCTTAGATAAATCTCCAATATCTAGCACGACATATGGGTCCTTATCATGCCTACCTTATGAGAATTTGAGTCCGCGTCTCACGAATACCAACTCAGAAACCTACCTTGAGTTCCAGATCAATATTGTCCCACATCTGTCAGGTTTCGTGCATGATAGTTATACTGTAGCGTTATACATATCTGGTAGTACTATCATGGTGGTCCAACTCCAAGGCCATGATCTCAAGAAATCTACCTTGTAGCGTATAACAATCTCTACTCGTATCCTATAGCCACAAATGTCAGATGTCTGAACAGCTCTCCACTGAGGCCATCTCCCCTCAAAACCTTTCAGCCACACCCCTTAGGATGCCAAAACCTAAGAGTGCCACACGTTCATGGTTTACTTACTCGGAAAGCAACAAGCTAGATAAGACTAGATAGGAATTCAGCTCGAATTATTATGTTGTGCGAGTACTCACTTGCACAGTGTGTGCATAAGAGATTCTAAGGGTAATTACGCCATAAAGGAATACCATGGTTCCAAACAACTAACACAAATGCGATCATCTCGCTGATGCTCCGGATAGACACTAGATTCTAGTCATCTAATTACCCAACGCCAAGCATAGTTCTATGGCCTCACTCGGGGTTAGACGAATCATAACTAGCAAGAAACATAGGCTACGGTATTTCCTGCTTCCACTCGCTTTGGCTGCCGCCTAGAATAGTTCTAGGACTTAATCACAGATTGGAAAGAATAGAGATAGATTATTCCCTTCACTAATCGGGTGTCTAAGATCTGCCCAATTAGAGATCACCACTCCTACCCTTCTATCAATCCTTTACTGGGTAATCCACACACAACTTACGACAACCAAAATGAGTCGGAGTGTAGCACCTCATCCATCCAAGTACTGCTCACACCAGGGTAACCAGAAAGATCTGACTTCTTCATTTAAACTCCCAAAAGTCTCTTATTCAACAGGTTCTCAAGTCATATCTTCCACTGGCATCAGGATTGAGCAGTGAATTTCTAATAGTTTCAAACTCTATTCCATCTCATAATTCCCTTATTATAATCCTACTCAAGTGCCTCGTGAATTTCCTCCACTGCTAATGGGAACCAGAGAAACTTCTACTTCACCTAATCGAAGTCTTGGAAACTCTGGTTGTCTTAAACCTTACCACGATTGTTGGACTGTCCACTATCCCATGACAAATGCTCCACTTATGACTGACAATTCCAACATTCTCCCAACTCAATAGTTATCTACCACTTCATCTCAAGTCGCTTCGGATCTTACATGTCCTCGTGGTGGCTCCACTGTGATCCTATCCATCACATATGCAGTCAGTGAGATGATCGGGCTCAACGACTGAATACTATAGTAGTAGAAATCAGGCTAGCAACACACATATTTGAGGAAAAAGAGAATTTCTAGTGATGTTTCATGTCAGGGACAAGAATTGACCCGCTTTAATACCAACTACAATACCTCGTACATATACGTCTAAAATAATATGCAGTGATGTTAAATATGGTAAAAAAACATACAAATAGCTGGAAAAGACAAGAAATTAAAATTGTATACAATTTAACTCCAAATCTGGATGTATACAATAAGCTTGTCTTCAACATTGCACAGCAGAAAGATAACATCTACAAAGGTCTTCCTTCCATTTTCTCGCCCGCAGTCTTCAAAACTGACCATATAGCAATTCTACGACTTATAACCTGTTCCTAAAAAATAATGAGAGGATTAGGGTGAGATTACTAAATCTCGGTGAGTCTCCCTATTTTAAGGGTTCACTCGGTTCTACAGGATGCATACAACAAAACAGATCTATCGTGGATCTAGGGTTTTCCTCATGTCGGGTGCAAATACACAACAAAGGTACATCACCATTGGAAGTCCCATAACTATCCAATGAGGCAACAAAAAAACACAACTGGCTCAAGGCCACAAATAAATATACCGACTCGTACCCGCGTACGAGGAATCCAAAAGTAAGTTCTACCTTTCTATTTAAACTACACATTTCACACCCTCAATGGGTTATCTCTTGTGTCTAAGTGTCAAAAGACTTGCACATGCACACTGCTAGATGAATCAGATCATTTCTACATGGAGTTTCATCCGTGATGAGTTTACCTGTTGTGATATTGCCTAAGTGGCGTCATAACCCCATCATACAAAGAACGCCAATGTGTTAACGGATAGTGGAGAAACGCCCTGTAATATCCCCACATGCATATTGAAATGGTATTCATCATTAATACGCGAGTGTGTTAACTGCTAGTGCAAATACGCCATAATGACTACACAAGCCCACCAGGCGAAAACCTAATGGTATTTCCTACTTGGCGCCATTAGAGGGGAGTTTTCTGACGTGATGTAGCCTACATGGCATCACACCCTCGCCATACCAAGCACTTCAATATTTTAACTGCTAGTGGGGAAACTCCCTATAAGACTTCCACAAGCACATTACAATGGTAGCTCATGTGTGAATGACTTATCGATAACGCCGATAGGATAACATACCTCATCGCATTGGTAATAATTGTCATAAGCGCTTTACCACCTAATAGTCTATGTCTACTTCGATTCAAGCATATAATAAATAATCACAAGCACAACAATACACCAAGGAAAAACACATCCGAACATTCAACTGGAACAAACGGGAACAAGTAATGATCACATAAATGCATTTTCAACATAATGCACTTCTCAACATTTTACATTTAACAATCATTCACATTCATGATTTCCATATAAATGATCATAGGATAAGATCATAGCATTATCCATATAATGTGATTTAGACGTATTCATGCTTGTTCATGTCATAATCGGGTATATGATCACGTAAAGCTTATAGACATTACACCATACGTTTCCTAAAAATCACTTGGACCAAGGAGGCATGTGGTACACACTATGATACGTGACTGCACTCAAGGGATTAAATTAATGCAATTCAGTCCAGGAGGGCGCATTGAGCGGAACCTCCCGCGCTAAGTGCACTCTGTAAAATAATTAAATTTCAAGTGCCAGGAGGGAACGCTAAGTGTGACCCCTTGCGCTAAGCGCGGTCTGTGAATTCACCAAATTCAAATCTCAAGAGAGTGCGCTAAGCGCAGTTTATGATTTGCAGAAAACTCAAAACTACATCAATTCTGTTTTGGGGTCCCAAAACCCCATTTCCATCCTCCATTCAAAGTACCCACGGTACACAACACAAAATTCAGGTTATAAACAAGGTATTCATCAATGAAATCAAACATGCATAAGCAATTATCTCACCTAAATCTTTAATCCTAAATCATACAATTTTCCCCTAAACCCCAAGTTTCTATCTAAGAGACTCACCTCGCATCTAAGGAGGTTAAGATGTCATCCATTCTGCAATTGAGTTCCCAACTTGATCAAAAATCCCCTTCTATCATCATCAAATCCATAGCCCTCTTACACCATTTCCAGCAAGAAATCATCAACTCCAAACTCATTTTTCTCCTTTAATACATAACTTATGAACACGAAATCATATATCAAAATGAAGGGAATTTTGTGTAGATTCCAGAACTTCAAGAATTTCTTAAAACAGAGTTATGAGTAAAATATTATTACGTGTTATGTGGAGGCTGCACCATAGCTACGAAAATGGAGTTTGGAATTGAGAGATAAGACTTCTTCTATTTCTCTCTCTACTTTTCTTCACAAAATTCTGATTGTTATGTCTCTCTATCCAAACAAGGTCTTATGATGGCATGCAACAAGGTTTATCGACCAATACACCCCTCAACTAAGTGATAATTACCACTATGCCATGTAGTTTCATTCCAATAATTCTTTTTGGATTCTAACTAGTCCACTTACTTTCTCTTAACAATTCCTCATATATATATATATGTAAAACTACATGGGCATCTTTACCTGTAATAATTCTGTGTATTAAATATGTAAAATTATGAATATTATTTCCTTGAGTTACTAATTCTGCTAATTGTTCTGGAAAATTAGCTTTAAATGCTTCCCAAGCAGCACTAGCTATATCTCCTAGATAATTTTCAGCAATTTTAATCATTTCTTCACCTGTTGTAATATTATAATGTTTGCTTTCATAATCTCTGATTATAAAAGAAGTCCATTGTTCAATGTATGTATCTAAAAGTTATGGATGAATATTAGTAATGTTTAACATAAATTGTTCATATCCATGTAAATTAATTTCATTAGGGTCTCTTTTTCCTAATGACCTTAGGTTATGATTGTTGTTAGTATATATAGCCACATGCAATCTTGAAGGGTGTCCTATAGAGTAACCCATTTGAGTTGGTCTACTATTTGGAAATATGGATGTAGCAGAGTTGCTAGATTTTTCATTTATTAAATTCTTTTGAGTAGTTTATCTCAGAATTTTCTTCTTCTACATTCTCAGTTTCTTCGAATAAATTTTTTAGACTTTGCACGTCTTCCAAATATTTTTCCATAAGGAATTTTTTGTTAGTATTCAGATTTTGTAATTATATTTCTGTATTGTATTTTTCCATTAAAAGTTCATCATTCTTAATCATTTTTAATTCTTCTAGTGTTAAGACTTTTTCAGCCATTTTCACTAGTTTGCTTATGGGTTTCCTCATAATTTTTGAATCTTAAGGCTAAAGAATCTTTGGTAGTATAAGTCACAATCTTTGTAGGTGTTAATGTTTCAGCTTCATTCGAATATTGTTTTTAACTTTCCATTCCTCTCCAACTAAAAGAGAAAGGTGAATTGGTTCTAGACCTAAAAGGTTAATTCCTCTTGATTTGATTGTTTTAACCATATCATAAATTTTCAGTTTAAATTTTGGTGAGACTTGTGTTGACAATTTTCTGAGAAAAATAATATCTATCACAATATTTGATCCTTTAAAATTTTTAAATCATTTACTCTAAACTTGAATTTTTATGTATTTTGAATCTTTAATTCTTATGGTAAAGTTTGGACATAAATAATAGATTCTACAGTTATTATTCATGTCTACTTCAATTACTCCCATAATTTGTCTATTTAGTTATAGATACCTAGTATCTAATATGGCTATTAGTACTTTGGCACCATTTTGTTTTATTACTAGACCTCTTACACCAGTTGTGATTAATTCAAAATGTACATAATTCATTTGTTTTTTATTTAATTGATTTATATTGTCATTTGTTAATATTCCAAATTCTTCAATATGACCATATGGTAATTCTAGCATTTCTGACCTTTGTGTTCTAATTAAGCTTGAATTATTTTCAAGGAATTCAGACTTACATAGTTGGGTTGGTCTTAAGAAATTAATGTGGTTATTTGTCATAATTTTTAAGTCTTTATTAGTATCCACAATTTGTTCTAATTGATAAGAATTTTTATCTTCTTTTCTATTTAAAAGTTTATTTAAGTAGGAAGTATTTTGAGTTTGGTTTAAAGTAGATAGTTCTAGATGAACTAGCCTCCTCATCCATTAATGTTCTAGGTCGGCCAATAAAAGGATTCATAATTTCAAATGTTTTTTTAACTTCTTATGTATTATAAATTAAGAAGTTTTTGGTTCTAGTACTCTTTGTTTTTCTTTCAATACTTATTTGTGAGAACTTTCAAGTTAAAGAATCTATAGATAC
Source organism: Vicia faba (assembly GCA_948472305.1). Taxonomy (NCBI): domain Eukaryota; kingdom Viridiplantae; phylum Streptophyta; class Magnoliopsida; order Fabales; family Fabaceae; genus Vicia; species Vicia faba. The sequence continues at coordinate 1,515,393,021 of OX451741.1, read as the reverse complement.
TTTTAACTCTTCCGATACATTAATTGGAGTTTTATTTTTTACCAACTCCTTTAAGGTCATTAAAATTTGTTTATTACAACTTAAATTTTCTCTTAATAAATATATAATATGAAAGTGTAGAATATGAGAGTATAATGTATAATATGAGAGTATATAATAAGAGAGTATAATATATAATATGAGAGTATATAATATGATAGTGGTATAGCATTTAAATAGATAAGTGTAATAAAAGTCTATAATAAATTAGGTAAGTAGATAAGTCATATGCGTAATAGTATTTGTAGTGTAATATTTAAATAGATAAGTCAAATTGTCATAGTGTATAATAAATGTAGTAAGTAGATATAGTAATACGTAACAATAATAATAAATGATATAGGTAAAGTAGATGTAATAATAAATGTGTTAATAATATAGAAAAGATTTTTAAGCCCTTGATAATGTAGATAAGTCATCTTTTATGATAATAATCATGGTGTAAAATGTAGAGATTTGTTAAAGAGTTAAGTCTTTTTGAAATTTCAAGAAAGAAGGTTATGTAGTCCTATTACTATTTTTAATATGTAAATTAACGGATTCTAATTCTTTTTCTAAATCTGAAATAATTCTTCTATAATCTTTTAAATTTGTTCTTTCTTTGGGTAAGTCCATATTATCATAGATATCCGCAAGAAAATATTTATTTTAATGAAGAATATTTTTAATTTGTTTCATAACCATCATCATCGAAATTTATATTATTTCTAAATTTGTTTGTGTATTCCCAAAGTTTCTAAAATTTATAATACATTTATGGTCAAATTTTTGGTGATTTCTCATTCTATAATAAACCTGAGAATGATTTTCATAAAAATGTCCTTCAAAACTATCTAAGTAATAAGAATTAGAGGTCAAAGTGTTTAATTCATGGATTAGACACCTTAATTCATGTTCTTCCATATCTTTTTCTAATGTTGCCCGTAAATCTACTAAAATTATTTTTCTTGAAAATGAGAAAATTTTAAGTTTTTCAATATAATCTTGATTAAACCCGGATAAGGAAATCTGTAGAGTAAATAAGTTATCTTTGTATCAAAATTTTGGATAAAAATTAATTCTGATAATTTTTTTATGAATTATGTTCTGAATAATCAATTCCAAAATAATTTGAAAAATATGTCTGAGTTGTAAAATTTGGATTTTCTTTGTTTGGTTCCATATTATAATTATTCATTCCTCTTTCCTATTACTAGTTTCTTCGAGTATTATGATTTCTTAGTTGCTTTATCTTTATTATTTTAGCTTATTTTTATGATTATTGAATAGTCCATGTTTAAGCTAGAACCTCACCTTTTCATCCCTCACTTACTACCACAGAGTTCTTCCAGACTCTTCTCTGCGTTTATGACCTAAGATCTAAGAATCTCCTCCTAGCGGTACTATTTTTTCCTCTTGGTACTTACTTCCCTAACTAATGCATTCTTAGATTAATGATCACATTTAGTTAAGCAGGACCTACATCTTTTGATTGTGGGTTAAACATAGATTAACAATAATCATAAACATAAACATCGATTATTAAGATTAAGCTATTACAAAATTATACCTGCTGTTAGAAGCAATAAGAAAGTCGGAAGAAGGAATTTAATGTGAAAGTAGAAATTTATAGTAAGGTGTATTGAAAAGCATTTCTATTGATTGCATATTTTGATTGCGTGTGTTTACAAAAATGATGAGAACTTCCTTTTGTAGGTGAAGGGGAAGTCTCTAGAAACAATACATTATTGTATTTACATTACAAAAAGATAAAGCACTATTTGTTAACCTTATCTAAAGCACTATTTGCAAACAAATAACTTTACCTAACTTTACCTAACAATAATATACATGATAAAAAATTGAAAGGGACAAGCCCATTTCATAGCCTTGTGAGTCAGGATTACCCTTACATAACTTAGAAGGGTCAAGTAACTATTCCCTTAATGCTTGTCTTTTTCAGTCTTTTTCTTGTCAACAATAATTTCTTTCATTTTACGTCATTAATGGCGTATCTTTTTTGCAATTTACAGAATTAATGGATTATCTTATGAAGATTCTGATGATCCCGATCTTTTTCCCCAAGACGTGCTTCTTTTCCTGTATGCCTCTACCAATTTTGGCCTTGAAAGTTTGACTTCAAAGGGGAAAAAGTAATTTTTTGTAATATCTGAGTTTTAATAATTTTTCCCTGTTTTGTCTTCTCTTATGAGATTTTTTTCATCCATACCAGCCAAAGTCTTTAAAAATTATTGTATCTCTAGCAATTTCTACTTATTGTGGGAGATCTTCTAAGTCTAAGGTCTTTGGACCTGAATTTTGCACTTGGAATTTTTCAAATTTAATATCCAAATTCTTGAAATATAACCAAATTAAATGATAATTTGGACAATTATTCTGAAAATCTGGATATAATGATGTTATTTCCAGTTTTGCATTTTGTGGAAATTCTAGAATTATGGTTTCTAATATATCAACTAAGAATGTTGGTAAATATAGAGTGAAGTCATATAATGATGTAAAATTAATTATACTTATCAGTCCATGTTTAAGAAAATTGGTTAATATTAAAGGGTAATATCTAAATTTGAAGGGTTTGAAGTTGGTAAAGAGATCCTTACCTTCTTAATGGCAGAATCTAATTGACAATAACATTCACCCTCTTAATTTCCAGGGCAGTCTTCAAACATGTTTTAATGTGGTTTATAGTTATTGTGAATAAAATTCCATTCAATAGAGATTCCATTGTGGATAATTTGGTTGTTACAAATTTTGGCCAAGGCTTCTTGTAACAAGACAAATGTTTGTATTTATATTTCTTCTACAGAAGTCTTGGAAGGTGTCTGAATTGATGGCTTTCCCAGATTTACCAAACTTGTGATGACTTTTGGGTTTTTTTTGTAGAATTTAATGTTTCACTGAAAGTATTTTGTTCTTTATGTGGAGTTTGTGATTTTAAGGAAACTTCTTTCCTTTGCCTTTAGGAGAAATATTTTGAATTTCATGTAAAAAAATCTTGGTCACCAAAGGTTTCCAAGTGTTTTAAATAATTTTGATATTTAAGAACTCGTGGTCATATGATAATATCATTTCCATAACTCTTAATTACCATATATATGGCTTCTTGTATATCATAGAATCCTTTATACAAGGGTTGACCATACCTTGGAAATAATTTAATTTCTTCACTTAATTGGATCATTTCTTCCCAATCTAAATAAACTCCGGCTTTTGGACCAGTGGATAATATGTAGTAAATAAATAGTTTTTTTTGCTCATATGTCTTTTAGTAGCAAACTAAGATGCTAATGCATTTATTTATGCTACTTTCTTACTGTTACCATGAGAGGTGGTAGATAAGTTTCAAATGTTGTCTAAAAGACATTTTTCTTCTTCTTTGAGCTGATTTCTCATAGGTGTTTTGAATTGTTCCTTTTCGGGAAATATCTTTAATTTGGTTATATCAAAGTCAATGACTTTGCCTGCCATTTGTAATGTCTCAATTTCCTGTATTTTTTTGAATAATTCAGGCATAATGTTAATTATGTAGCAATTTTCTGTATAATAAATCTGGTATTTTATTATCCTTTCCTTTAATATGTTCTCATTTATTTTAAATCCTATATTTAAGAAAAATTCTCTAAATTTAAGTCATCTATTAGAGGTTAATTTTCTTTCATTTTTTGTATCTGCAAAGTTTACAATTGCTTCACAATCAGTTCTAGTAGTAATCTGTTTTTTAGATAAGATAAATAAAGCAAATTTTTCCAACACATAAATAATAGCTAAAATTTCATAATCAAGGGATGTTAAATATCTTTTTTCTTTGAAGGTTCTTGAAGTATATCTTTAAATTTTTTCTAATGGCTTCGAAGAAAATTCATTGGGTTTTTTTTATTAAGATTCCTCCCCATCCTAATTCACACCCATCAGTTTCTATAATTAAATAATCTAGTTATAATGGTAAAGTCAATAATTCTAACGCTTTAATTTGTTCTTTCAATTGTTGAACTATTTTGATATCTTGATCATTGAATTTTCTAACTCCTTTATGTTGTGCCTTATTATATAAGGGAGAAGTTAATTTAGACAAATTTTTGAAATATGGCCTAACATAATTTACTAATCCTAGAAAAGATTGTAAATGTTTTAAGTCTTCCAGTTCATCTGGAAATTCTAAATTTTTTCTAGAAATATGCAGTTGTAATTTAATTGTTCCATTTCCTATTTTCGCCCCTAAAAAAGAGATATAATTTTTTTCAATTTCAATTTTCTTTTTTGAAATTATTAGACCATGTTTTTCGAATAAGAAAAAAATTATGTATATATGTTCTAGATGTTCTTTTTCAGATTTAGAAAAAACAATAACATCATCAATGTAAACACAAGTAAAATTGTAGCATTCTTTAAAAATGTCATCCATCATTCTTTGGAAGATTTGTGGAGCATTTTTAAGTCCAAATGGCATTACTAGCCATTCAAAATATCCCAATGAACAAGAAAAAATTGTCAAGTCAATGCTATCTTTATGCATTTTTACTTGCCAAAAGGCTGATTTTAAATCAAATTTAGAAAATCAATTTTTACCTTGTATTTTGTTAATTAAAGTGTCTTTGTCAGGTATACAGTATCGGTCTTCAAATATATTGTCATTTAATCTTCTATAATCAAAAACCATTTTGGATTGTCCCCTTTTCTTTTCCGCTTCTTTTTGAATGATAAAGCAGGGATTCTGTGTCTAGAATTTAATTTTTGAATAATTCCTAATTTCAACAATTGGTTAATGTGCATTTTAAAATTCTTCTTGTTCCCGATTGCCATACTTGAAATTAGGTGATTTAATAGTAATGTTTGGGTTGATAATTTCTAACTTACATAGAGTTTTATTTCTTTCCCAAAATTTTATAGGATTTTCTCCTATTATTTCAATTTTTTTCTAATTTTTTAATTATCTGTTTTAGGTCATAATTTTGTAGATTTTTTGTGAAATTTGCAGTGTCTATTAAGTGTAACTCACTTTCTATACTGTTGTCTAGGTCTAAATCTAAATCTTATTATTATATATTATTGTAAGGACATTTATCCTTGCTTCCCTTGCAATTGCAGGTTTTAGGTTTTTTTATTTGTGGTTTAAAGTTCAAAATAATAGGTATTAATGAATAATTTTTACTTATTGTCACATAATCCTTGTTAATATTAATTTGTCCATAATTATGGAGAATAAAGTCTAATCTCATAATAATAGGAATAGAAAGATTCATGTCTCTAACCCAAATTTTTGGCCATTGATAATAATCTGACCAATAATTACAATTTGTCTGAAATTTTGCTTGGATATTTTTAAATTGTGAAAATTGTCAATAATCTAGTTCCATCAAACTATGTAGAATATGATGGTTTTACTTTTACAATTTTATTTTTTAAGTCCTCTGGGATTATTTTTTCATCTATAGTAGATGAAGTTGCTCCAATATCTACTAAAATTGGTAAAGTATTTTTATAACCATGAATATTAATTTTTGCTGGTATTATAATTTGTATTAATTTATCTTTATTGTAGATTAGTGGTACATGAATTTCACAAGGTTTTTCTGTATTATTTATAATGTTAACTTCTTCCTGAGTAATTTTAGTTATTTTAAAATTAGTTTCATAGACTCGTAATTTTCCTTTTTCAATCATTTCTGTTAGTTTTTTAATTTTTCTTCTAAACATTCAAGTCTTGCTTCTAATTTGTCAACTTTATTTTCTAAGTTTTTAAACTTGGTTTCTACCTTATTTTCTAAATAATTTTTATCTTTTTGAGGATTTGAATTTTGAGATCTCTTGAATTTTATTTTCTATGCTAAAATGTTTTTTAATGCAATTTGAATATATTTGTTTTAAATAAATTTGACATTTTCATCTTTTATCAAAAGAAGAAAACCAATTACATTTGAAGCATCTAATGTTGTCACTTCCAGCTTTGTAGTTCCAATTATGGTTACAATCTAAAGGTTTATTTTTTGGCTCCATTTATTTTATTTAAAAGTGAATTTTTTTCAATTTTTCTAACATAATATAATAATTATTATTTTCATCTTCGAGAGGAATTTCAATTTCTACATTTTCTATTCCTTCTATAGAGAAAATACTCCAAATTTCAGAGTTGTCTAAAATATCTGAAGTTATTTCTAAAATATCTTCTTTTATAGTAGATATAAGATTTGATTCTCTTGTAAATAAATTTTGTCTGTTTGGACAAACAGAAGATAAATGTCCCAGTTTATTACAAGCAAAAAAAGTAATTTTATTTCTATAAGTCTTGTTAGGGTTATATTTTCTGACATGTTTTTCTTTGTTTAAATACGGTTTTCTGGTATTAGATTATCTTAATTAATTTTTCTTTACATAATTTTTTCTTAAATCTAGGCTGCTTCCTCTGATTTTTATCATCAGGATGCTTGCCATGTTGTTGAGGAGTATAAATTTGTTTACAGAACCCTACATTCTTTTGTTTTAATTCTTTTTCAATTTGAATATAAGTACATTTCTTTTTTAATTTAGAAATAATGTATTTTATTCTTATTCCAATGTTATCAAAATCATTATTAACTTTTAATTTCTTCCAATTTTCATGAATTTCATGACCTAATGGTCCTGGTAATTTGGTAAATAATTTTTGTCCTAATTCTGTAGAAAAATAGTTACCTGAAGTGCTCTAAGGCATAAAAGTCTTGTAAAAATTCTATTATATGGTTCCAATCATATAATTGAATTTGTTCTAAATCTCTCATGGCTTCAGCCTGTCTCATAGTTAATCCAATATTGACATATTTTCCTGTAATAATTTTGTGTATTAAATATGTAAAATTATGAATATTATTTTCTTGAGTTACTAATTCTGCTAATTTTTCTAGAAAATTAGCTTTAAATGCTTCAGAAGCAGCTCTAGCTATATCTCCTAGTTAATTTTCAATAATTTTAATCATTTCTTTACCTGTTGTAATATTATAATGTTTGCTTTCATAATTTCTGATTACCAAAGAAGTCAATTGCCCAATGTATGTATCTAAAAGTTGTGGATGGATAGTAATGTTTAACATAACTTGTTCATATCCATACAAATTAATTTCATTAGAGTTTCTTTTTCCTAATGTCATTAGGTTATGATTGTTGTTAGTGTAGATAGCCACAAGTAATCTTGAAGGGTGTCCTATAGAGTAACCTATTTGAGTTGGTCTACTATTTGGAAATCTGGATGTAGCAGATTTGCTAGATTCTTTATTTACTAAATTCTTTTCTGAGTAGTTTATCTCAAAAATTTATTCTTCTACATTCTCAGTTTCTTCGAATAAATTTTTTAGACTTTGCACGTCTTTCAAATATTTTTCCATAAGGAATTTTTTGTTAGTATTCATATTTGCTAATTCTATTTCTGTATTGTATTTTTCCATTAAAAGTTCATCATTCTTAACTCTTTTTTTATTCTTCTAGTGTTAAGACTTTTTCAGTCATCTTCACTAATTTGCTTATGGGTTTCCTAATAATTTTTAAATCTTAAGGCTAAAGAATCTTTGGTAGTATAAGTCACAACCTCTGTAGGTGTTAATATTTCAGCATTATTCTGAATATTGTTTTTAATTTTCCATTCATCTCCAGCTAAAAGAGAAGGGGAAATTGGTTCTGGACCTAAAAAGTCAATTCCTCTTGATGTGATTGTTTTAACCATATCATCAATTTTCAGTTTAAATTTTGGTAAGATTTGTGTTGATAATTCTTAGAGAAAAATAATATCTATCACAATATTTGATCCTTTAAAAGTTTTAAATCCTTTACTCTGAACTTGAATTTTTATGTATTTTAAATCTTTAATTCCTATGGTAAAGTTTGGACATAAATAATGGATTCCACCGTTATTATTCATGTCTACTTCAAATTACTCCCATAATTTGTCTATTTAGTTCTAAATACCTAGTATCTAAGATGACTATTAGTACTTTGGCACCATTTTGTTTCATTACTAGACCCCTTACACCAGTTGTGATTAATCCTAAATGTACATAATTCATTTGTTTTTTATGTAATTGATTTATATTGTTATTTGTTAATAATCCAAATTCTTCAATATGATCATCTGACAATTCTAGCATTTCTGACATGTGTTTTCTAATTAAGCTTGAATTATTTCCATGGTATCCAGACTTATATAGTTGGGTTGGTCTTAAGAGATTAATGTGGTCATTTGTCATAATTTCTAAGTCTTTATTAATGTCCACAATTTGTTCTAATTGATAAGAATTTTTATCTTCTTTTCTATTTAAAAGTTTATTTACGTAGAAGTATTTTGAGTTTGATTTAAAGTGGTAATTCTAGATGAACTAGCCTCCTCATCCATTAATGTTCTAGGTCGGCCAATAAAAAGATTTATAATTTCCAATGTTTTTAACTTCTTATGTATCATAAGTTAAGAAGTTTTTGGTTCTAGTACTCTTTATTTTTCTTTCAATACTTATTTGTGAGAATTTTTCAATTAAAGAATCTATAGATACTTTTAACTCTTCTGACCTATTAATTGGAGTTTTATTTTTTACCTGCTCCTTTAAGATCATTAAAAAAAATTGATTACAACTTTAATTTTCTCTTAATAAATATATAATATGAAAGTGTATAATATGAGAGTATAATATATAATATGAGGGTATATAATATGAGAGTGGTATAATATTTAAATAGATAAGTGTAATAAAAGTCTATAATAAATGAGGTAAGTAGATAAGTCATAAGTGTAATAGTGTTTGTAGTGTAATATTTAAATAGATAAGTCAAAGTGTAATAGTGTATAATAAATATAGTAAGTAGATATAGTAATACGTAACAATAATGATAAATGATATAGGTAAAGTAGATGTAATAATAAATGTGTTAATAATATAGAAAAGATTTTTAAGCCCTTGATAATGTAGATAAGTCATCTTTTATGATAATAATCATGGTGTAAAATGTAGAGATTTGTTAAAGAGTTAAGTCTTTTTGAAATTTCAAGAAAGAAGGTTATGTAGTCCTATTACTATTTTTAATATGTAAATTAACGGATTCTAATTCTTTTTCTAAATCTGAAATAATTCTTCTATAATCTTTTAAATTTGTTCTTTCTTTAGGTAAGTCCATATTATCATAGATATCCGCAAGAAAATATTTATTTTAATGAAGAATATTTTTAATTTGTTTCATAACCATCATCGTCGAAATTTATATTATTTCTAAATTTGTTTGTGTAGAAAGAATTTTTAAATTTATATTATTAACGTAGATGTAATAATAAACGTGTTAATAATATAGAAAGAATTTTTAAGCCTTTCATAAAGTAGATAAGTCATCTTTTGTGATAATAATTATGGTGTAAAATATAAAGATTTGTGGAAGAGTTAAGTCTTCTAAATTAACGGACTCTAATTCTTTTTCTAAATCTGAAATAATTCTTCTATATTCTTTTAAATTTGTTCTTTCTTTGGGTAAACCCATATTGTCAGAGTTATTCGCAAGGAAGTATTTATTTTAATGAAAAATATTTTTAATTTGTTTCATAACCATCATATCATTATTTGAATTTATTTGTGCATTTCCAAAGTTTCTAAAATTTATAATACATCTATTGTCAAATTTTTGGTGATTTCTCATTCTATAATGAACCTGAGAATGATTTTCATAAAAATATCCTTCAAAACTATCTAAGTAATAAGAATTAGAGGTAAAAGTGTTTAATTCATGAATTAGACATCTTAAATCATGTTCTTCCATATCTTTTTCTAATGTTGCATATAAATCTTCCAAAAAAATTTTTTTTTTGAAAATGAGAAAATTTAAATTTTTTTAATATAATCTTGATTAAATCCGGATAAGAAAATCTTTGGAGTAAATAAGTTATCTTTGTATCAAAATTTTGGATAAAAATTAATTCTGATAATTTTTTGTCTGAATTAGGTTCTGAATAATCAATTCCAAAATAATTTGAAAAATACCTCTGAGTTGTAAATTTTGAATTTTCTTTGTTTGATTCCATATTAAAATTATTCAAAAATATGTTTTGTGAAAAGATTTGATTTTAAATCTTGTTTCTCCTTCCTATTGCTAGTTGATTTTAAACCTAGTGCTCTTCTAGGTGTTTCTGATGTATTTTCCAGAGAGTTTCTCCCTTAGTATAAAGCAGGTTATTGGATGTCGTGGTCTTGTCCGTCAAATTTCATTCCTAGATGACTCTGATGTATCTTCAAATATTTTTTAATGTATTTTCTAGAGAGTTTCTCGCCTCATTCAATGTCATTCTTGGATGTCACTGCTTGTCTTTTCAAGGTTTATCTTCTTCTTCACAAGTATTTCTGATTACTCCTTATCACCCTGACGGATATCTAGAATTTCTTGTATTCCCCAGCGTGTATTTGCACGTCATTTTCTTTCAATCTACCATAAATCTTTTGTTCCAAGTTTCTCCAAATAGTATTTTTATCCTTTGCATTCATATCACATCATCTACAAAAAAAAATATATGTCCAAAAAAAGAGTCCATGCATTCACTCATAACATATGTTATCATATCATCGCATCAGAGACAGTCTGTTTATATTTAATTACTTTCCGCTTATCTGACTAAAAGATAATTAAATAAAGGCAGTTGTTGCACCCTAAATTTCGCCCCAAAAGTTTTTAGTCGCATTATCATATCATATTATGTTATTTGGTCACAATCTTCAATAAAAATCTTCATTCATCACATTTTGCATCATTAGTCGTATTTACGTTGACCAAAAGTTAATTTAAATCGGCGTTTGCATCGTTTTATAGTTGAAAAATACTCGTTATCTCACTTCATGCATTTTTATCTCTTTATCCGCTTCATGCATTGTGTCAAGCTGTTTATATGTCGATAATATTGATATTTTAGTTTTCCAGACATATTGTTAAAAGCGATTCATTGTGGAGAAAATTAGTGGGAAAATATTTCGAGTTTTCATCTCTTACAAACAATTTTATGAATCTACGCTTCGTGTAGATCATGTCGATTTGCTCGCTTTATTTTTTCGATATAGTTTGAAGTTTCGTTCTTAATCATCAGCGTTTTGTAGCCGGGTATTTTTTATTTTCATTTTATTTCGATTTTGACAATTTGATCTATTTTTTATTAATCTTTGTGATCTGAAATTTATTTTAATGTGTTTGTTTCTTTTATTCACTTAGTTTAGTGTTTTTTTTATCGCTTTTGACAATTTTAAATGTCTCTTTTTAATTCTGAAAAATTAAAACAAAAATATTTTTAGATGAGAGTTAATTTTTATTCTACTAAATTTTTAAGTCAATTTTGACAAAAGGGTCATTTTCGACATTTAAATAATTTACTAAACCTAAAGTTTTGGTTACAAATAGAATAGAGGTAGTGTTATGTTACAGGGATGGATTTAAGGGAAAAAAACCAGAAAACAAATGGGATTCCCCTCTTCAATTTCGTTGAGAGAGAACTCAAAAACTCCTTCCATCCCCCCTCATAATCCCTCGTTTCCAATCCAATACCCATCCGCAAAACACCATTCATCTCCATTTTTCTTCTTCTATTTCCGAAACAACATCATTTCCATCAACTCTGTTCCGCTCCTTCGTGAACAATCGCTTTCGCTCCGCGTTCTGCTACCGAACCGGCTTCCGCTCAGCTCAACCAAATCCCTTCTCTACTTATGAGAATGCCTATTTTGATTGTGTTGGGACGTGACGAAATCATCGTATCAATTTGTTTGTGCTAAATTGTATTGAAGTTTTGATGTGGAACTTTTGTTAGCATTACCCGTTTTTGGTGATAGAAGTTATCGTGTTGGCATTTTGTTTTGGTATTGAAACCGGATATTGAAGTTCTTGTTGATATTGTTATGTTTTGTTCCTGATAAATTCGCAAGGTCTTTAATTTTGAATTTGTGTTGACAGTGCTTCTTGGTTTTTTAATGTTGATTAAGTTTATTTGTTATGTCATGTTTGATTGATCAATTCGAAAGAGAGTTGGATGATATTTTGTTGTGCAATGTAATTTGAAATGTGAAAGAATGATTTGTTTGTGGCGTCACTATGTTTTATTGTTCGTGTTTGATCGTTTGAGATAGATTTAATTGAACGTTAATAGGATGGTGTAGTGGCTGCCCGGATTCGGTTTGATTGAGTAAAGCAGGTTTAGAACTTGAGTTTCCGTGTTTTGGAATGAGTAGTAACATGAGTTATTGATTCCGGTTTTCATTTATGGTTTAAGATCTTGATAACCATTGGATTTGTTTGGCTTTTAATGTGTTTAGAACCATGCTTTGAATGCAGACTTTTTCGGGTTCAAGTGAGTAACAATGCGAGTTTTTTATTCTTGTTGAAAGGTCGTGATTGTTTTTGAGTTTATTTGACGTTGAACATGTTTGGAACGATGAATACAATGCTGTTTTTTGTCATCTACGTTGAATAATAACTTTTTTTTCTTGGTTCTTGATTGGGAAATATTCATTTGTTCATGCAATTCCATTCAAGTTTCATTTGGTTTACAATTTCTCTTGTGATTACTAATTTGTCTAATTTTTCTGAAAGCTTTCAAGATAACTCATATCTTCGTTTCATCTTGACACCACTTTGTTGCTTTTAGTTAATTAACTAAAATTATATTTAATTATTAAATTTTGTTATTAAAAATTAATTAGTTTCGGATAATTAATTTTTTTAAACTTAATTAATTAACTTCATCAACTTTTAAGTTAATTAATTAAGCATCCATTTCATATTTCATTTGTTTCATTTAGCTCTGATACAGGTTTCTCATCCACTCAGACTTGATTCTTTATTTCACATGAGATGTTCGGATTATTTCTATGCTATCCTCGTTTTGTCTGTTTGTTGGGAACTTCATCTGATACATGGATTTTTATCCGATGCTTTGAGCTTTATCCGATGTTTTAAGTTTTATCTGACGCCTTATTTTTCTCTAATAGTGTCTGCTTGTGATTTATTTTCACATGATACCTGGTATATTCTTGACTTATTTATTTGCTTGTGGCTATAATCCAAAGGGTGAGAATTCTTATTGACTTTATTATGTCAAGTGTCGACTTCCGTTTGGTCAGACCTTTCTTACTTATCTTTTACCTTCTTGTACATAGGATAATCTCTTCATCTCCTCTCATTCTTCAATTTTCAAAACCTTCTTTTTTTTCTAACTTTAACCGCTTTAAGCGACTTTTTTCAAACTATCTCTTTTTCTTAATAAAAACTCAAAAACACTTAATAAAAGGTGGTATGTACAAATACACCATGAGCCTTAAGCATGTGTGGAGTACTTTGGATATGGGGTGTCTGACTCGACCATTCAAAAATCTCTTATGCCATAGACTTTAGTATTGTACTTGTCTCGAATCGCTCAGCCAGAGCTATAGATACCAGATGTTAGGAATTACACCAAATCTATGGAGAATTCCAAATCAATCTTGATGAACAAGATTCAATCAACTCGATTGAAATCTCTTGTTTCTTCATTCTTCACTTGAGTGAATCAACCAACCTTGGTTGCAAGATGATTATTGTTGCACAATGGAAGAATAAAGAAAGAAAAGATGAATTGGGGAAGAAAGGGAAGTTAGGGTTTGAACAAATAAGAAATAATTCTGCAGAATTTCTCTTTGCCCACGAACTGTGGAAAACTTTATTCTTTTGCAACTACAAACTCAATGTGTGTTACAATAATATGGTTACTCCATATATTTATAGTTTTATGTTAGCTTGTTCCTAATGCCAAAGCCCAAAAACAAAAAAGGCCAAAATACATAATTCAGTTAACATTACTAAAATAAGTCTAAGTCAAAATCATGTCGAACAACCTGCTTCGACATTTCCACACACACATACCAGGCTAATTTCGACACACTCTTGTATCTATCGAGCAAACATGCTTCGACACAAGGAATTACAATCTCAACGAATATTATTAAGATAAACATATTGTCTAATTTTCACGTTCAAATGTTTGAATTTAGGATACTACAAAGATACAGTAATTGGTATGGTTGAGTTCGTAACAACAAGGACAAATATGCAAAGAACTCTAAGTTTAAATTTATGTAGTAACATTCGATTTGCTAAAAAATGTAGGACTGAACAGGATAAATTTTTCGTATCCTGTTTGATGTTGAAATTGATCAGGGAATTGGACAAAACATGTATCATGAGATTGTACAAAAACATGAATTTTTGTCTTCACTAAACCATGAGACAACTTTTTATCCCAAACAAAAATTATCAAAAACTATTAAAATATCATCTTTTATATATCCCTCGTTTCCAATCCAATACCCATCCGTAGAACACCATTCATCTCCATTTTCTTCTTCTATTTTTGAAACAACACCATTTTCCATGAACTCTTTCCGCTCCTTCGTGAACAACCGCTTTCGCTCCGTGTTCTGCTACCAAACCGGCTTCCGCTCAGCTCAACCAAATCCCTTCTCTACTGATGAGAATGCCTATTTTGATTGTGTCGGGACGTGACGAAATTATTGTATCAATTTGTTTGTGCTAAATCATATTGAAGTTTTGATGTCGAACTTTTGCTACCATTACCCGTTTTTGGTGATAGAAGTTATGGTGTTGGCATTTCGTTTTGGTATTTGAAACCGGATATTGAAGTTCTTGTTGATGTTATGTTTTGTTCCTGATAAATCCACAAGGTCTTTGATTTTGAACTTTTGTTGACAGTGCTTTTTGGTTTTTTAATGTTGATTGAGTTTATTGTTATATCATGTTTGATTGATCAATTCAAAAGAGAGTTGGATGATATTTTGTTGTGCAATGTGATTTGAAATGCGAAAGAATAACTTGTTTTTGGTGTCACTATGTTTTATTGTTTGTGTTTGATCGTTTGAGATGGATTTCACTGAACGTTAATAGGTTGGTGTAGTGGCTGCCCGGATTCGGTTTGGTTAAGTAAAGCGTGTTTAGAACTTGATTTTCCATGTTTTGGAATGAGTAGTAACATGAGTTATTGATTCCGTTTTTTTGTTTATGGTTTAAGATCATGCTTTGAATGCAGATTTTTTCAGGTTCAAGTGAGTAACAATGTGAATTTTTTATTCTTGTTGAAAGGTCGTGATTGCTTTTGAGTTTATTTGACGTTGAACATGTTTGGAACAATGAATACAATACTGATTTTTGCCATCTACATTGAATAATAATTTGTTTTCTTAGTTCTTGATTGGGAAATATTCATTTGTTCATGCAATTCGATTCAAGTTTCATTTGGTTTACAATTTCTCTTGTGATTACTAACTTGTCTATTGTTTGTGAAGACTTTCAAGATAACTCATATGTTAACTTCATCTTGACACCACTTTATTGCTTTTAGTTAATTAACTAACAATCAATTTAGTTATTAAATTTCGTTATTAAAAATTAATTAATTTCAAATAATTAATTTTTTTAAACTTAATTAATTAACTTAATCAACTTTTAACTTAATCTTTGTTTTGTCTGTTTGTTGGGAACTTCATCTGATACATGGATTCTTATTCGATGTTTTGAACTTTATCTGATGTTTTGAGTTTTATCTGACGGCTTAGTTTTCTCTAATATTGTATTCTTGTGATTTATTTTCACATGATATCTGGTATACTCTTGGCTTATTTATTTGCTTGTGGCTATAATCCAAAGGATGAGAATTCTTATTGACTTTATTATATCAAGTGTCGACTTCCATTTGGTCAGACCTTTCTTACTTATCTTTTACCTTCTTGTACATAGGATAGTCTCTTCATCTCCTCTCATTCTTTAATTTTCAAAACCTTCTTTATTTTCTAACTTTAACCGCTTTCATAATAAATTTTGACTTTGTCAAGCGACTTTTTTCAAACTATCTCTTTTTCTTAATAAAAACTCAAAAAAAACTTAATAAAGGTGGTATGTACAAATACGCCATGAGCCATAAGCATGTGTGGAGTACTTTGGATATGGGGTGTCTGACTCAACCATTCAAAAATCTCTCATGCCATAGACTTTAGTATTGTACTTATCTCAAATACTTTTAAGAAGACTAAAAAACATTTAATCTCATTCAAACTTTTTTGTGCCCTCGTGCACCTTTTCCATTTAAAACTTTTTTCTAAGATTAGACATGATTTATTTATAGTCGAGATATCATTCTCCTATCCTCATGCTTGTAAGGATGTCGACTTTTCCACTTGAGTACTATAGCCGTTCTCAAACCCTCACTCATGTTGATGCATTGTCCCTCTTTTGTATACCTTGTGGGCAATTAGTTGAGATTTCTCTCTAAAAAGTGACGATATTTTCTCTTCATTTAAAATCAATCAACAAACCCAATTTTATTCTTTTTTAGCCGAACTACGGCGCTCTGACTTTCCCATTGCACGATGGAGTATGTAGGCACTAGGTCTCACGATCAAAGGCGAGCGCAATAATTAAAAAACATTTTCTTTTGTTTGTAAATACTCTTTCATTCATTTTTCTTTAGCAAGTAAGCTTTTAGATAACACACCTTTTGATTAAAATAAACAAAGTGGATCTTGCAGAGTACCGTATATATTTAGGTAGGGGTGGAAAACGGGCATGTGTTGGCATTTGTTGGCTGAAGATTTTGATAATGTTATTTAGAAGCCAAATGAGTTAAACGTTTTTGATCGAAATGGAGTTAAATGTCATATTTCGAAGTAGCAGAAGCAGTGTTTCGAATAAGTGTGTCAAAGCTTGGAGCTTCGAACGGCAATTATGGGAACATATCTAAAGGAGTTTCGAAACAACAGCGAGGCTGTGTCTGGGAAGAGCGTTCGAAACAGAGAAACACCAAAGCATTTAAAATTCAAATGGAAGTGGGACTTTCAAAGTTTGAAAGTTATGTGTTGGAGCATTTGGGGACACGTGGAAAGATGAAAGAAGCATTGTCTTGCATGTTCGAAACGTGGCATAATCCTATAGCAAGACCGTTATGGTCGAATTAGTATAAATAGAAGTCTTAGTATTAGGATTTTGTGTGTCATATCTATTATACAAAATACTCAATAACATTCAAACTACCACATGGCAAGGGAAACGAATGCAAGAGAAATGTATGTATGATAGCACCATGTATTTCTGATTTAATGAAAACCTTTTACCATTTCTAGTACTTTCCTTTATTCCTTTTGTCAAACAACATTTACAAGTTTTCTTATTTATAGTCTTTTCACTTCGAAATCTCTTCTTCAAAGTTTTACATTTTAATGTTTTCTTTATATTTCGAGCACTTTATATTTCAGAAAACTGTCATATTTTCCATACCTTTACCTTCAAATCTTATCCTTCGAACGCATATGTTTACTTAAAATCATTTACAGATTTCTTGCATTAAACGCTTTCTTCACACTTCAAACTTTTACGCTCCAGAAATCCTTTATATTAACTGTTTTTTAAGTCGAAGCCATTCACTTCATTTTTATGCAGTTTTATATGTCTTTACAATTAGCATTACAATTAGCATTTATTCGTGTAACTTAGTTTTCACACACATTTTGATTACATCTTTAGACTCTTAGAGAGAGAGAGATCGAAACAAGCCAAACACATATACAATATCAACCATGAATATCTGTTCGATTGTGAGAGTAACCTTAATATCCAAGGAGTCCTAGGATCAATCTAGTCGATCCTGTGAGTTACCAGAGGAATTGAATAACAGTAAGAAAGATTATTCGATAGTTTGGAAGACTAGCGGTTGTTTACCAGAAATCACTAGAAACAAATTGGCACACCCGGTGGGACCAATAATTGGGTATCAGAATTAAGGATTGTTGAGACATAACCATTACAAAAACGTTGGAACCTAAGAAGTTTGCTGTTTTATGAACCTGAGAAGCGGTAAGATAACCAACAGCAACCAACCTTTATCCAGAAGAAAACGTTTGGACAAAATGTCTAATTCAGACAATCAACAAGGGGACCAAAGTGGCCCACATGCAACAGGCACTAACGCGTCCACTTCGATCGGAACATCTAATGTAATCCCTTCGAATGCACAGTCTGTTGCATCTTCGACCAGTAACATAGCCACCAATGGAGTAAGTGGCATATCAACTAATAGTTCGATCTTAGGAAATACTGGAACTATTGGCTACCCTGGGGGATTCGTTCCACCATCAGGGACACAATCCCATTTCGCCACCCCATTAACTAGACCACCCGGTTTCGATGGGAATAGAACCAGAAATTCCTCTTATGGAATGCCAACATCTTTTATGGCAGGTTTACACAATTCCACATCGAATTCATCTCCACAACTAGGGTCTGGGTCTGGGGCGAATCAGTTTATGACAAATAACCAAGGGTCGGTGGGTTATAGCACAATGCCTATCCTAACCACAGACAACCAGTTGGCTTTTAGGAAATTGATGGATGACAGTAACCATAATATGATAGGGGTGTTAGCGCAAACCATGCAGGAGATATTTGCCCCAATAGTGCAGAATGTGACTGTGACGAACAGGGAAAACGCTGACAATATGAGTCGAATAGCAGATTTCTTTGCTCCTCCAGAAAGGCGTAGGCAGAATCAGGCGGGATTTCGAACAAACACGCCTGTTATAGAACAAATTGCTAACGACCCAATTTATAGACCACCTAGAGAAGAAGTTAACTTAGGGGCCAGGGCACCAAGGTTAGAAGCCCCAATAATCCCGGGTCCACAAAGGGAAATTATGGAACCAGGGGCAAGGGTCGAAAGGCCAGAAGCCCCAGAATTTCGAGAAGAACAACCTAGGGGAGTTGTTTTGGTTGGTCGAAATCAAGATGCCGATGCCGTCGTTCATAGAATTCGAAACGATAACATCTTGGCAGAAAACAACCTAACCACCATGATAGAGAGGGTCATGGCCCAGAATGGCCTCAACACAGGAATGAGGAGGCCAAATTACGCTTCTCCTATATTGGATTGCATAATGCATACTGATTTACCAAGGGGATATAAAGTCCATAAATTTACAAAGTTCGCTGGGGATACCAATGAGTCAACAGTCGAACACATAGCGAGATATCTAACCGAAGCGGGAGATATAGCCAATAATGAAGATCTCAGGATCAAATACTTCCCAAGTTCCTTGACAAAAAACGCCTTCACATGGTTTAACACTTTGCCTCCTGGGTCTATTGACACTTGGGCTCTCTTAGAGAGATTATTCCATGAACAATTCTACATGGGACAGTCGAAAATAAGTTTGAAGGAACTGGCCAGTGTTAAGAGAAAGTTCACCGAACCCATAGATGATTATTTGAATAGATTTAGGCTTTTGAAATCCAGATGTTACACAGTAGTGCCTGAACATGAGTTAGTCGAAATGGCCGCTGGCGGCTTGGATTATTCTATTCGAAAGAAACTAGACACTCAGTATTTGAGGGACATGGCTCAGTTAGCCGATAGGGTTCGACAGGTCGAAAGACTAAAGGCCGAAAAAGCCAGAGTCTTTAAGAATAGTAAGAAAGAAAGGATTTCCTATGTTGGGACTGAGGAAGCAGAAGAATACCCTGAGTTCGAATTCGAAGAGGTTGAAATTGACCTCGCTGAATTAAAACAGGCCCCGCCTTATTCCTGCAAAATGTTAGTTCCCACAAAAGGGAAAGATATTGTTGAAAATGAAAAAAGTGACAAATTTCCAAAGAAGGTTTATACCTTCGACGTCACTAAATGTGACGAGATTTTTGACTTACTTGTCAAAGATGGCCAACTAATTGTGCCATCAAATGTCAAAATACCTCCTTTGGATCAGAGAAAGAAGAGGGGATTTTGCAAATATCATAGTTTCCTAGGCCACAAAACCTCACAATGTTTTCTTTTCAGGGATCTGATTCAAAACGCGATCAAAGATGGCAGACTAAAGTTTGCTGATAAGGCGAAGATGAAAGTGGACGAAGATCCCTTGGACGTCGCAGACACCAACTACTCCGAGCCTGCATGCATTGGAGAGGTCAACATGGTGGAAACTGATCAAAGCGACGCCCTAACAGGAGAGAAGGGTACTGGAGTTGAAAACTGGGTGATGGTCGAAGTCAGCGAGGAGGTCACTGAAGACATCCAGAATACGCCAGAGACTTCGATTGCTGCACCTGTAGCTGTTGCAGGAGAAACCCAGGCTACTGAAGGCCAGGGAAATCAAAACGAAGGATTAACACAAGTCACTGAAGGCTTGAGGCTGGAATTGGAGAAAGTCCAAATCACGCAGCCAATTCCCCCTCAGAGGGAAATATGGGACACTCTAGGGGAACCCAGTGGAAAATTTGACTATTTGGTCAAATATTCTGCCCCAGAGAGTTTGAAGGTTCAGATTGAGGATATAAAACCCACAGGATGGGGAGATGATGAAGCTAAAGAGGGAGATGTAGAAATAAATATGGTGGATATGGAAAGGCCTCGCTCTGAGATGGAGGAAGTGGAAAAATACTTAGAAAAAGAAAAGTATAGAATGGGGGATAATCACACTGGAGATGCTAGTCTCAAAGATTATCTCATGACATGCCACAAAGGAGATTCAGGCATGATATTATGCCCTAGGTGCAGCATCCTCTGCAATCAAAGAATTGCTGCGAATTTCGAAAGGGTACAGAGGGCTCGAACTGGCAACAATTGGCGCCAGGATAACCAGCTTTTTAGGTGTTATCCCAAGGCTGGGGAAAGTTTGCTGGAGTTTGTGTTTCGCTGCTACAAATGGGCAACCAAGTGCTTGATTTGCCCAAGGTGTTCTGCTGTGTATGACCAAAGCATGGCCAGGGCCTTCGAAACGATTCCCTTCGCCCCTTGCTGGAACCATCAAGAAACTGCCCAGATGGGCCCACGTTTCGACAGCAGACACAAACAGCGAAGGCCTGATAGCCCTCATCCCAAGGCTGCTCGAAGAGTGACTTTCAAACTCCCTGCTGAAGTGCCAACCGATAGATGGTTACAAGTCAGAAATGACAAAGGCAAAGATAGATGGAGAAATGTTGAACGAAATACACGCCATGCTGTGACATACAGGAGGCAATTCAACACACAAAAAAGGGAGGAAGTGAGATTAGAGAATTACAAAGGAAGGAACCCCATGTTAAGATCCTAGTGGCGCAGACAGCAAAGGATTCGAAAGGCTGAGAGAGAAGCTGTGGCAAACAAAGGGGATACTTCAACGAAAAACCAAGGTGAATCTAGCACCAACAAACCAAAAAATCAAACTGAAGACAAACCTCCAGTCAATAGGAGGCTCTTCTCTGAAGAACAACGCGATGAACCAAAGGAATACACTCCAGGCCCGGAAGAGGACGAAGATATGATAACAGATAACTTCGAATCGGAGGGGGAGTCTTCATTCAACTTGAACTGTAACGTGGTGTCTGTGCTTCCCTGCGAATTTGGGCAGGAAACCGAAATCAACGAATATGAGGAGGAAGACACCACAGATTTGATGAAACATAGGCCCGTGTGCTACTATGTGATGGATAATGGGGCTGTTGAGGAACAAAATGCGTTCTTCGAACGTCCAGAACCTGCAATGAAGAACCATCTCAAGCCACTTTTCATTCGGGCGAAAGTTGGTGTCCATGGTGTGAACAAAGTTCTAGTGGATGGGGGTGCTGCAGTCAACTTGATACCCCATTTCATGCTAAAAAGGTTAGAGATCCGCGAAGGAGATATCAAGCCCCATAATATGGTTCTGTCCAATTATGAGGGAAAAGTGGGCAAAACACTGGGGGTGGTCCAGTTGGAATTGACAATAGGCTCAAGCTGTAGGCCCACCATGTTTATGGTGATCGAAGCCAAGGCCAACTATAACCTGCTGCTGGGAAGAGAGTGGATCCATGGCGTGGGGGCAGTTCCTTTGTCAATGCATCAGCAACTAGTTCTGTGGAGAGATGATGGAATCGTGGAAAACATCGAAGCAGGCCAGAGTTACTTTATGTCAACTGTCAATTTAGTTGACAAAAGGGATTATGATAAAAATCTGGCAAAGATTGCTCCATGTGTTCCAAATGATGAGATTAATGAAACTAGAAACACCCACTACTACATGACCCTTCGTCATGATGGCCTTTACTGGGACAGAACAATAATCAGTGAAGAAGAGGAAGTCGAAAGCACTATACAAAAACGGCCAGCAGGCTGGGACTTCGATAACCTTAGCCATGACTGAGCCTACCTTTTTCGAAAGGATTTCGGCCTATATGGTTGAGAATGAATCAAAAGCGGCCTTAGAGGTTGAAATAAATAAATCAACTATAAAGACGAACGAAGTCAGTGGGGAGGGTTCGAAATGATCACCCTTCAAAGAGTTTGAGATGGATCAAAGGTTGGATGCCATCTATGATAAAGAACCCTTAGGCTTCGAAAGGGACCCCATAAACTCAGGTGCCAAAATGTTGGCACAGGATCCACTCAAAGAAGTCAACTTAGGGGATGAAAAAACGAAAAGAGTAACCTACATAAGTGCTAAACTTAGCCCAGGCCTCAAGAAGAAAGTGATTGAAGTCCTTAAGGAAAACAAAGATTGCTTCGCATGGGATTATGACGAGATGCCTGGTTTAAAGAGGGAGTTGGTCGAACACAGACTGCCAATCAAAGATGGCAAGAGGCCCATCAAACAAACTCCCAGAAGATTCGCACCAGCGGTTCTCACAAAAATTAAAGCTGAAATCGAAAGGTTGCTGCGTTGCAAATTCATCAGAACAACAAGGTACGTCGAATGGTTAGCAAACATAGTACCCGTTATTAAGAAAAATGGTTCTTTAAGAATTTGCATAGATTTTAGGGATTTAAACACTGCAACCCCTAAAGATGAATATTCCATGCCCGTGGCAGAAATGCTAGTAGATTCTGCTGCAGGGTTCGAATACTTGAGTATGTTAGATGGATACTCTGGGTATAACCAGATTTTCATTGCTGAAGAAGATGTTGCAAAGACAGCATTTCGTTGCCCAGGAGCCTTAGGCACCTACGAATGGGTGGTGATGCCTTTTGGTTTAAAGAATGCTGGGGCAACTTATCAAAGGGCAATGAATTCAATTTTTCATGATTTCATTGAAACCTTCATGCAGGTGTATATTGACGATATAGTCATCAAATCTATATCTGTAGAAACACATTTGCATCATTTAAGCCAATCATTCGAGCGAATGAGAAAACATGGCTTAAAGATAAATCCCCTTAAATGTGCATTTTTTGTGCAGGCTGGAGATTTTCTTGGTTTTGTGGTTCACAAGAAAGGAATCGAAATCAACCAGAACAAAACCAAAGCCATAATGGAGACGAAAGCACCCGCGTCAAAAAGGGAGTTGCAATCTCTGCTAGGGAAAATTAACTTCCTCAGAAGATTCATCTCGAACCTGAGTGGAAGAACCCAAGCGTTCTCTCCGTTACTTCGTCTAAAGCAAGGTCAAGCCTTCGAATGGAACGAAGCTCACCAGGAGGCGTTTGACAGAATAAAAGAATATCTTTCTCAGCCTCCTATTTTGTCTCCACCATCATGGGGGAAGCCCATGAGATTGTACATATCTGCCTCTGAAGTTAGTATAGGTAGTATGCTAGCACAAGAGGATAGCAATGGCGTCGAAAGAGCCATATACTATTTAAGTAGAGTGCTAAATGATGTAGAGACCAGATATAGCAATTTAGAAAAGCTATGTCTCTGTTTGTATTTCTCTTGTATGAAACTCAAGTATTATATAAAACCTGTTGATGTTTATGTTTCATCTCATTTCGATGTCATTAAACATATGCTTTCAAAACCAATAATGCATAGAAGAGTTGGCAAGTGGGCTTTAGCCTTAACAGAATATTCGTTGACTTTCATGCCTTTAAAAGCTATGAAAGGTTAAGTGATTTCTGACTTCATTGTGGACCATTCGTTGGTTGAGCAGACGATCATGAGTTACGTCGAAATGCAACCATGGAAATTGTACTTTGATGGTTCAACCCACAGGAATGGAAGTGGTGTTGGAGTCCTTCTAATTTCTCCTGAAGGAATTCCAACAAAATTCAAGTATAAATTAGATGGTCCTCGTTGTTCGAACAACGAAGCTGAGTATGAAGCGCTCATTGTTGGACTTGAAGCTTTGTTGGAATTGGGGGCAACCAGAGTCGAAATTAAAGGAGACTCTGAATTAGTGGTCAAACAAATCACAAAGGAATACAAGTGCATAAAGGAAAATTTAATGGTATACTTCGTCATAGTCAATAGGCTATTGAAGAAATTTGAATATATGGATATTCAACACATACCAAGAATAGAGAACCAAGAAGCAAATGACTTAGCGCAGTTTGCTTCAGGTTATAAAGTGTCTACCAAGAACCTTAAGGATTTGGTCGAATTAAGGGGAAGAGTTATGGCTACTAGATTCACACCATCGGATCTGGAAAGTATGAGATTGGGATATGCTGAGAAACAGGGATTCGAAATATTAGCCATAAATACTTTGTCAGATGCAGATTGGCGAAGTCCATTGAAGAGTTATTTAGCAGACCCAACTTCAAAGGTGGATAGAAAAACAAAATATAGAGCATTGTCATATCTCCTCATGGGGAACGAATTGTTTAAAAAGACCCAAGAGGGTGTTTTATTGAAATGCCTAGGAGAAAGTGAGGCATACTTAGCATTGTCTGAAGTCCACAATGGGGCATGTGGGGCACACCAAGCAGGCCATAAAATGAAATGGTTGCTATTTCGATACGGTTTGTATTGGCCTAGCATGCTCAAAGATTGCATAGACTTTGCTAAAGGATGTGAAGAATGTCTGAAACATGCAGGAATTCAACATGCCCCTGCAAGTGAGTTGCATTCGATCATCAAACCATGGCCATTTAGAGGATGGGCATTGGATTTGATAGGAGAAATAAATCCTGCTTCGTCCAAAGGACAGAAATATATCTTGGTGGGAATAGATTATTTTACCAAATGGATCGAAGCTATACCTCTGGTAGTTGCAGATCAAGAGGCAATTATTGAATTTATACAAAAGCACATTATCTATAGGTTCGGATTGCCAGAGAGCATAACTACAGACCAAGGCTCTGTATTTACTGGTAGAAAGATGCAAGGATTTGCCCAAGAAATGGGGTTTAGATTGCTAACATCAACACCATATTATGCTCAAGCAAACGGACAAGTCGAAGCAGCAAATAAAGTAATAATAGGATTAATCAAGAAGCATATTGGCAAGAAACCAAGAAACTGGCACAAAACTCTGGACCAAGTATTATGGGCTTGTAGAACATCTCCTAAGGAAGCTACTAACACTACGCCTTTCCAACTCACATTTGGTCATGATGCAGTGTTACCAGTAGAAATTCATCTGCAATCAGTTCGAATTCAGAGACAAAACGAAATCCCAACTGCATTATATTGGGAAATGATGATGAATGAATTAGTTGAGTTGGACGAAATTAGATTACATGCATTGGAAATTTTGATGAGGCAAAAAGAAAGAGTGGCCAGAACATACAATAAAAGGGTGAAGAAAAAAGTATTCATTATTAATGACTTGGTTTGGAGAGTCATATTGCCTATGGATAAGAAGAATAAAGCATTAGGTAAATGGTCACCTCATTGGGAAGGACCTTTTCGAATATTAAAAGTATTCTCAAACAATGCATACGAAATCGAAGAACTCTTGGATGATAAACGTGTCCTAAAGGTTAATGGGAAATATTTAAAGAAATATAAGCCAAGCCTGCGGGAGATTCGAATAGTAACAACGTAAACAATATATTATAAAAAGCCAAGATGGCAAGATAAAATGCCAAAATGGCGTTGTTCGAATATTACATGTAAGAAACCAAAATTATAGTCAAATAAACATCAAAATCTAGAAATAAGCATTATTTTTCAATCGATTAAAGGTGCTTCGAAATGTTTCAAGTTTCTGCTGAGCGAACCGCCTGGCTCCTTCCAAGGTTGCCACTTCTCCTTTAAGTTGTTCTGCAGTCTCCATTTCCGCAAGCCCCTGGTTGAGAAGCTCTTCGAATTGGTTACCAGCAGGATTGGTTTCGAAGGCTAGTTGTTGTTCTTTAGCCTCCTTAACTTTCTGTTGAAGTTCCAGAATCTGTCTTTCCCAAAGAAGGATGGACTCAGCTCGAGCCTCATAATCAGTTTTCGCCTGCTTCAGATGCATAGCTTGATCCTCAGCTTCTTGAGAGAGTTTCGAAGCTTGTTCATAAGCGGCATCCATGGCAATGCGTTTCTCTTGAACCTTCTTGGCAGCAGATTCGTCTTGGAGAAGGTAGCCAGTTACGTTGTCCAGCAAATTCTGAAGATCGAACAAGAGAGTACTAACTGGCAAGGAGCAGGTGGACAGATTGACCTTTGTAAGCAGCTCCTTCATAGTATAGCAAGCAGTACTATCTTGCTTAAGCACTTCGAATATATCCACATTGAGAATGGTTTTCCTAATTTTGTTAAGAAGAACAATTCTTTCATCTGTGGGAAGAGGATAGCTGGTCGAACTTGTGCCAGCCCTAGCGAGTGGGACGTCCCTCTAAGCCAACTTTGCCTTCATGTACCCAATAGGGTCATTTCGTCTCAGAAGTGCCAGTTCCTCGTCAGTCATTCGAGACAGAGAGGATTGAGGGAGTTCCACGCGTAGGGGAACCACGTTTGTTTCAACCTCTAGGGGTTCGTTGGTTGCATTACCATCCCCTTCATTCGCTTCGTGCTCTTGGTCTTCTTCATCCTCGTCCAAGTCTACCACTTCGATACCATCCCTTTCGCTGCTATTTGCGTTGGACTCCGTCCCAGCAGTCGAGCCGTCATTGGCATTTTCCTCGTCATTGGCATTTTCCTCCTCAGATTCTTCGTCTGCAGATTCTTCGGCTCTTTGCCCAGAATCAGCTTTCTCTTCTTCAGTTTGAGTGTCCTTTGGGTCCTCTTGAAGAGTTTCAAGAGGGGACTTTTGAAGAGAAGCCCTTTGCAAATCCTCTGCAGACGTTTGAAGTATTGTTTCGTTTACCTCTTTCAGAGGAATGGAGGTACCTTGATCATCCTGCTGTTCAGAAGTTCCAGCCAGAACCGCCATATTGGAGGAACCTTTATTTTGGACCAAGTTGCTGGAATCTCCTTGAGGAGAGGAGTTGAGCGGAGCAGCAGCTCTGGATGGTGAGGTCGAAATGGTGGAAGTTGGATTCAAGATGTTCTGCAAGGAACAACATAATGTTAAAGAAAAACATTCACCAAGGCAATAAGAAGTTAGTATTAGAAACAATTTTTAGAGGTTCAATTTACCTGTGGACCCTCAGAGGAGAGGTTACTAGCTATGTGTTCCAACGTTGGGTTGGAGGTCGAAGGTGGATTTTTGGATTTGGGTGAGGGAGCAGCATCCCTGGAATCGAGTCCAGAGACACTAGTCGGAACAGTGCTTTTAGAAGTATCTTTCTTTGGCTTCTTCTTCGAAGCAGTATTTAAGTTTCCTCCAGCCTTGGGGTCTTCCCCAATGGTGCTTGATTTCCGCTTCTTGGGAGTAGTAGGAGGAAGCTTGTTGGTCTGAAAGAATTTTAACGAAAAGTTAGATGTAAACCATAAAGCTTGAGTGAATTCGAAACATCAAGGCTAAGTGATTACCGTTGGAATTGGAACACTGGTTGTTGTTGGTATTATTGTTGTTGTTGTGGTTGCAGCAGTAGTAGTTGTTTCGGGTGGAGTCACCTTGTCAGTAGTTTCGATGGAGGCTTGAGAGGCACTCCCTTCCTTCGACTTCGAGGCAGCTGTCTTTATCCTGATAGCTGAAAATCGAAACAATTTAAGCAAAGGTTAAAGATATGGAAAATAAAAGACATTTGGGATTTTCCCAAGCATTCGCACCTGTGCCTTGATCAGATTTAATTGACATGGCAGAAAGGTCGTATCGAAGGTGTCCTGGGAAATCATGAAGCCAGTATCGAGCCCATGTCACAGTCTCAGATGGCTTTGGTTTCCTTTGAAGATATTTGAACATCTCTTTGCAAGTAAACCACCATGGATATGGGGGAAACCAAGCCAGAGCCAGTTCTGAGGTAGGTAATCTGGGAAATTTAGGTGGATGCATTTCGAATGCCAACCTATACCTATCCTCAGGTGACAGCCCTGAAGGAAGTTTTAACTTAGAAACTTTTTGTTTAAATTTTTCCTTCAAGGTCTCAGCTGCTTGATGCACAGTGGAGTCCAAGCGCGTGGGGTCGTAAGTAGTTTCAAAATAATTTTGGAAAGCTTTAATCTCTTTGGCATGAGTAAACATACCTTTCTTTGCTGGTACCTGCACATCGAAGGCATCAATTAGTTTATGTCGAATTGTAAGTGTATCGAACATATAAGTTTGATAAAACTTAATCCACCACTCCAGAAATCCTTTAGCCGCGAGATGGGTAGGTTCGAAGGTTATCAGCTCAAATTGGGCAAAGCCTTGATATTGTTCTTGCTGTATTTTGGCTTCCCTTGCCTTGAAAGTTCGTCCAGAAGTGATGGCGCTCTCAGTTTGGAACAAAGGTTCAGGAATCAGTTGGCATAAGCCAAACTGCCTCGAAACGAAGTTTGGTTGGTAGGCAAAGAGAAAAATTTGGTTCTTGGCTGGGGTTATCCTTGAAGAAATGAGTCTAGGCAGCAAGAAAGCTCTCCATACATCCTGAATCTCCTTACTCTTGATAGCTTCTGAGAGAGACATGGTGAACCAAGAAGGTCCATGAGCCCTCGAAGCAAAAGGCGCCATGCTCTCTTCGAACTTGTGCCTTTTGGAGAATATCATGATGTACTTCGAGAATTGAACTTTGAAGTCATCTTTGTCATCATTAGGAGTTAATCTTCGAAGCCTAGTGCCTTCGACTATCCTATCACTTATCTCAGAATCTTGCTCATCAATGGTGTTGGCGGTTGATAAGGAGGGTTCGAACATGGCATTTAGCCATAGTTGGAGTAACCAAAAGGGGCCAGCCAATAGAATGTTTTTGGAGGTGTGGGATTTGAGGCTCGAAACAGCTGACCTCAGGCTTTCATAGAGGTCAACTAAGAGTAGTTCACTTAGGCACACTTTTCGATTTTCATGTAAATCCCTAGCCAGAGGAATGAACCTACTAGCTACCTGTAGGGATCTACTACAAAAAACGTATCTTGACAGCCACAGGGTTAAGAAAGCAATGTGCTCTATGTCAGACACATTGTCCCCCTCAGCATGGTAATGACTGATAAATTTGGAAAAACTGGCTAGCTTGACTTCGAAGTCAATTATGCTTGAGTGCTCTTCGGTGTCAGGTATATAAGTTTCTCCCACTGGCGACAGCCCAGTAATGGCCGCTATGTCGAAGAAGGTTGGGGTGATCATTCCACCTGGGAGATGGAAAGTATTGTAGGTGCTGTCCAAGAAATAGAGGGACGCGAATAGCAGAGGGTGGCTGTAGGTAAAACCAGGTTTCGATAACTTAATCAGATTATAGATGCCTAATTCTTCCCATTGCTGGGATTTCTTAGCCTCTACTTTCGTGAACCAATTTTGATAAGCAATGTCAGAAGTAGGGCAAGATCGAAATGGCTTAAAATTGCTTTTTACATAATCCAAAACAAAGGGGTCCTTAGGAGGAACAGTTGGGGTTTCTATGGTATTTGAACTAGGAGATTCTACTGCCCTAGGGGCGTCCATTTTGTTAAATAAGGGTTTGAAGCTATAACAAACTGGGAAAATCGTCCTGGTGTCCTTTAATATTTCAAAAACCGT
Source organism: Vicia faba (assembly GCA_948472305.1). Classification (NCBI taxonomy): domain Eukaryota; kingdom Viridiplantae; phylum Streptophyta; class Magnoliopsida; order Fabales; family Fabaceae; genus Vicia; species Vicia faba. The sequence goes on along the minus strand of OX451741.1, from coordinate 1,515,363,288 downwards.
AAGAGGGCCATTTAAAGCTAACCTCTTACCAGCAACGTGGGTAGGAATGAGTACCTGTGACGCATACAGCATTTCTTTTTCTTTGGAAATCATCTGAGGGGCAAGAGCAGATTGGCCTTGGATGGTGATGATTTTACTTTCCATGGTAGCTCCTGTAGTTTTTCCTTTCTTCTTGGAGACTTTCTTGAGTTGGGATGAAGTAGAAGAAGACATTTTGAAAGATGTTGAAAGCTTAGATTGTTTTATGAGAGAAGGAGGGTAAAAGATTCAGAGTGCGAAAGATTTAGAGTGTGAAAAGAAAAGGAGAAGATTAAGTTGATGTTTTATAATGGGGAAGTTTAAGAATCCACCGAATAGAGGTGTGATACGTGGAGATCATGGGTTAGTGTGATGAAGAGGTGGCGTGAATTTAACATAGGTAATAGGCGTGATTTAAAAGATAATCATTATTTATAACTGCACCACGCTGTGAAGTGGCTCCGGGCAGTTAAGGAATCCAAAAGGTGCTATGATTGATGTGACTGGAGTCAAATGCATTAAATGTTACGATGATTCGAAAGTCCTATCAAAATCTTGTGTAGGTGTTTAAAATAGGTATTTCTCAGAGGAATCGAAATACATATTTTAAAGGGGCAATTTTTTGGCTGAAGATTTTGATAATGTTATTTAGAAGCCAAATGAGTTAAACGTTTTTGATCGAAATGGAGTTAAACGTCATATTTCGAAGTAGCAGAAGCAGTGTTTCGAATAAGTGTGTCAAAGCTTGGAGCTTCGAACGGCAATTATGGGAACATATCTAAAGGAGTTTCGAAACAACAGCGAGGCTGTGTCTGGGAAGAGCGTTCGAAACGGAGAAACACCAAAGCATTTAAAATTCAAATGGAAGCGGGACTTTCAAAGTTTGAAAGTTATGTATTGGAGCATTTGGGGACACGTGGAAAGATGAAAGAAGCATTGTCTTGCATGTTCGAAACGTGGCATAATCCTATAGCAAGACCGTTATGGTCGAATTAGTATAAATAGAAGTCTTAGTATTAGGATTTCGTGTGTCATATCTATTATACAAAATACTCAATAACATTCAAACTACCACATGGCAAGGGAAACGAATGCAAGAGAAATGTATGTATGATAGCACCATGTATTTCTGATTTAATGAAAACCTTTTACCATTTCTAGTACTTTCCTTTATTCCTTTTGTCAAACAACATTTACAAGTTTTCTTATTTATAGTCTTTTCACTTCGAAATCTCTTCTTCAAAGTTTTACATTTTAATGTTTTCTTTATATTTCGAGCACTTTATATTTCAGAAAACTGTCATATTTTCCATACCTTTACCTTCAAATCTTATCCTTCGAACGCATATGTTTACTTAAAATCATTTACAGATTTCTTGCATTAAACGCTTTCTTCACACTTCAAACTTTTACGCTCCAGAAATCCTTTATATTAACTGTTTTTTAAGTCGAAGCCATTCACTTCATTTTTATGCAGTTTTATATGTCTTTACAATTAGCATTACAATTAGCATTTATTCGTGTAACTTAGTTTTCACACACATTTTGATTACATCTTTAGACTCTTAGAAAGAGAGAGATCGAAACAAGCCAAACACATATACAATATCAACCATGAATATCTGTTCGATTGTGAGAGTAACCTTAATATCCAAGGAGTCCTAGGATCAATCTAGTCGATCCTGTGAGTTACCAGAGGAATTGAATAACAGTAAGAAAGATTATTTGATAGTTTGGAAGACTAGCGGTTGTTTACCAGAAATCACTGGAAACAGCATGCCCGCCCCGTTTAGGCCCGTCCTGTAAAAGCCCGCAAAAAAACAGGACGGGGCGGGACGAGCATAGTTGAGGATGAGGGCCTAAAATCTAGGCACGCCCTACAAAAAAGTGAGTGCAGGACGGGGAAAGCCCGCAGGCACTGCATCTTTTAGGCCTAAAAATGCAAATTTTAAGGTTAATAATCATGCCCGCAAAAACCCGCGAAGAAAACAGAGTGGGGCGGGGCGGTCACATTAGAGAGTGAGGGCCTAAATTCTTGACCCACCCCGCACTAAAGTGCGGATAAAACAGGCATGCCCAACAGGCCGGGCCCGTTTTGCCACCCCTATGTTTAGGGTGCTAATATCTTCCCTTTGCATAACCGACCCCCATACGTTGATCTCTATTTCATTTCGGGTTTTACTTGCTCTTTTCCTATTTCCTTTGGAAATAATAAAGTGCGGTGGCGACTTTTCACTGTGAGTTAAGTCAATTGATAGCTTAGTTTCAAATCTTTACAGCTACATTTTCGCATACAGTACGACATCGATTTTTGGTAATCCTGAAACCATATTTCTTCTTTTCAAACTTACGATGTCTTTGAAGTTGAGAAGGCCAAGTCGATAGTTTCATATCCACTCATCCCTGGTAGCTGCAATTGCAAGGCACGTTTGCTCTATCACATTAAGTTCAATCTTGAAGGTTCTATTCTGAGACATAAGAGCCTTCAAGATCAATCTTCCAATTGAGTCGGCAACTCTCATCATCTTGTCCTCAATCGAAACCTTGTATTTCTTTTCTAATAACTTCCCTATACTTAGAAACTTGTTTTCATGCTTGGTATGTATAACACATTTTAAATTACTGAAATTTTTCCATCCTTCCTCATAATCAGAACATCACCAATACCTTCAGCTGCTTGAGTATTGTCATTTGTAAATTTTACCATGTTCTTCTTCGAGGATTTTATGCTGACAAACCAATCTTTCCTTCCAAACATGTGTGATGAGCATCCTGAATCCAAGTACCACTAGTCCTTGAATCTCTCTTCATATCTTGTTGTGACCATAAGCAATTAAGCATCATATTTTCTTTTTCTTCTTCTTCTTCTTCTTCTTCTTCTTCTTCTTCTTCTTCTTCTTCTTCTTTTTCTTCTTCTTCATATTTTGAAAACTTTGCATCATTGTCTTGATTAATCTATTTTTCAGGACAATTACTAGAGTAGTGACCATATTTCTGACAATTGAAATATTGAATGTGACTTTTCTTAGGCTTTCGACCACCACCTTTTCCTCTACCTGCAACACCGCCTCTTTGGTTGCTTTGGTATAAGGGTCTTCTCTAGTTCTACGCATTTCCATCCTGCCAGTTCCTTTGACCAGTCGAATTGTTGTAGCCTCCTCTACCTTTATTATCGAACCACTTTCCTTTATCTTTCTTTTCTCTTGTTGATTGAGCCTGCATAGCCACATCACTATTTGACTTGCCTGCAACTCTTTCAGCCATTCTTTGTTCATGAGATTCAGGCGTCTCTTGAAGCTCTTCCATTGTGAACGTCGTTAAATCTTCTGACTCTTATATGGCTACCACTATGTGGTCTAACTTTGGAGCCAAAGACCTCAAGATCTTTACGACAATTGATCTCGACGTCAGTGCTTCTCCACATACTTTGATTTGATTCACCAGTTTCGTAATCCTACTGAAGAAATCAATTATGCTTTCACTTTCTTCCATCTGAAGCAAATGATATGTTCTCTTATGAGTTTGTAATCTCACCTCTTTCACCTTTTGAGCGTCTCCAAATGATTTATCTAGAATTTTCCATGATTCTTTCGCTGATTATACATCACTCAGCTTCTCAAAATTGTCTGAATCAACACATTGATGAATTATAAAGAGAGTTTTATAATATTTCTTTTTTCAATTCTTTCTGTGCAGCATTTTCTTCATACATCACTTCTTCTGCAAGCGGTGATACACATTCCTTCACAAGATTCCAAAGATCTTAGTAACACAAAACCATATTCACCTGCTTGCACCAACTCTCATAGTTATGACTCCCGGAATCATAAGACTCTCTGAAAAATACCCGTTTGGATGATTCACTATCATCGCTATTGCTTGTCTCGAATCGCTCAGCCAGAGCTCTAGATACCAGATGTTGGGAATTACACTAAATCTATGGAAAATTCCAAATCAATCTTGATGAACAAGATTCAATCAACTCGATCGAAATTCCTTGTTTCTTCACTCTTCACTTGAGTGAATCAACTAACCATGGTTACAAGATGATTATTGTTGCACAGTGGAAGAATAAAGAAAGAAAAGATGAATTGGGGAAGAAAGGGAAGTTAGGGTTTGAACAAATAAGAAATAATTTTGCAGAGTTTCTCTTTGCCCACAAACTGTGGAAAACTTTATTCTTTTGCAACTGCAAACTCAATGTGTGTTACAATAATATGGTTACTCCATCTATTTATAGTTTTAGGTTAGCTTGCTCCTTAAGTCAAAGCCCAAAAACACAAAAGGCCGAAATACATAATTCAGTTAACATTACTAAAATAAGTCTAAGTCAAAATCATGTCGAACAACCTGCTTCGACATTTTGATACACACATACTAGGCTAATTTCGACACACCCTTGTATCTATCGAGCAAACATGTTTCGACACAAGGAATTACAATCTCAACGAATATTATTAAGATAAACATATTGTCCCATTTTCACGTTCAAATGTTTGAATTTAGGATACTACAAAGATACAGTAATTGGTATGGTTGAGTTCGTAACAACAAGGACAAATATACAAGTTTAAATTTATGTAGTAATGTTTGATTTGTTAAAAAATGTAAGACTGGACCGGATAAATTTTTTTGTATCCTGTTTGATGTTGAAATTGATCAGGGAATTGGACAAAACATGTACCACGAGATTGTCCAAAAACATGAATTTTTGTCTTCACTAAACCATGAGACAACTTTTTATCTCAAACACAAATTATCAAAAACTATCAAAATATCATCTTTTATATATATCAATAAAGAATATTATATAAAAAAAATTATATTATTGTGTTCAATATATAAATTTATCGAACAAAATAAATTAAAAAAATTGTCTAGTACATCAATTATCAAATATATTATAATTCAAAAAAAATATCTTGTACTATTTTGTATTGTCATGTACTTATCATTTTGCAAATCAAATACACAAGTGTGAAATAAATCTATATAAAGTACTACATTAAAAATAAACTGTTTGCAAAATTAACATGCATGAGTGTAGTTGTAATAATATTCAATCAAACCAACAACAGTCCATGAAATTTCAATCACAAAAAGAAAATACAGTTATTTTTATGTTTCAGTATAATTTTGTTAAAAATAGAAAATCAAACTTGATGTCATCCAGCACCACTGCTACAGATCCCGGTGATCGAAACCGGAAATCTACCACAAATACTTCCCGCGGTGGACGATCTTTCGTCAACAACAGACGGTGGAAGAATTCTCCCGTCAGCAAACAACGCCCTCCCGCTGTTTCTCTGTTCCGGTGAATCCACCACCAATCCTTCCAACTCCGCAGCCGCACCATAAAAAGCAGCATCGCCGAAACGCCTTTCAACTTCCAGAAACTCACCCAGCGAAGCCGACCTTGAATCTCCGTCACTGCAAAATCGCCACCACTTCCTCCGGCGCTTGGCAACCACGAAATCCGCCGCGTTCCTCTTTGACTTGACGGCCCTCCGAGAGGTTTCCACGGCGGTGGGAGTGGCGGAAGGTGAGTCTGCGTTGTGAGGTGGAGCTCTGAAGGTGATAGTTGGGAAGGTGACCCCCATGAGAGTGCCTAGTGAGGTACTTCTGTCATGGAAGAATGATCCAGTAGACTATCATAGAATTGATCCAAAAAATAATTAAAATAATATTAATGGTTGAAAAGGAGAGAAATAAAATAAAATAAAGAAGAATCGATAATAGGTAGTTACCTGAGTGTCAAGATCAGAGGAAGAAATGGATGAGTTGGTGGGAGAAGACTGTGGTGCCACTAATTCACCACCTGGACCTAACATCTTTACGGTTCATGCACGCTACTCATCACACTTTCAGACCAAGAAATGAATGATGCAAAAAATAAAAAGGAAATAAAAGATTCTCAAGTACTTCTTCCCCCACTTGGTTCATGTAAATATCCTATTCTTATGTTAGGAAGGGCTCGGGTAAATATAACAATAAAACAAAATAAAGCAAAATAAAATATTACTTACTACTCTCCGTCTCATTTCTATTTTTTTTATGTCCCAAAATAAAATATCTCTTAAAAATACTTTCCATTAATATATCTATTAATTATTAATTTTCACACTTTTCAACTATTCTATTAATTATTATAAATAAGAATATTTTAATAAGTGACATTAATTTTATTGTTAAAATCTCTTAAGAACTATGTAGAATTCAAATGAAATATTTATTATGAGAATACTATTTACTTTACATGTATTATAAACCTGTCAATTGTTTGCGTCAAACGTGTCTTAAAAGCAACTGCATAAATAAATCATGAAAGTAGCAAGTAGAGCAAATGGGCTTTAAGAACGATTGTCTTCAAAGTGGACAGCCACTATACCCAACAAGTGGTCACAACAAAAGTAGAGACTTAGATAGGGACATCACAATATGTTAATTAAGAACTTAGTTCAAGAAACCTTCTTGCCATTGGATGCTTAGCTTGAGAGAGTTGATTAGGCTTAAGAACTTCAACAATTTCACCATCAACAACCAAACACACTACATCAGCCATCCTTTGAATTTGTTTGATGCTATGAGAAACCATGATTAGTGTCATGCCTTTATTCTTGTTCAACTTCATCAAAGCATCTTCTATGTTTTCCGTCGATATTGGATCTAATGCACTGGTAGGTTCATCCAAAAGCAAAACCTTCAAAATTAACAACACAATATTTTCATAATTAAGATTATATATAAATAGCAAGCGACAGATTTCTAAAAGGTTAACGGTGCAGTTTGTTGTCAGTTAGTCTATTATTTCTATACAATCTTGATTATATATATTTTGATCATGTTTCTCGAATTCATAAACAAACATTAGTATTTGGATTCATCACCTCAGGTGAGTTAGCTAGAGTTCTTGCAAGTGCAACTCTTTGAGCCTGACCTACAGAGAGGTCAGCACCAGATTTATCCATGAAAGAAGCATCCAGATCCGCCATTGTCAGCAACTTCCCCACCTCATCGTCTGTTAGCTTTACTCCCCTCAGTTGTGGACCATATCTAACGTTGTCCGCAACTGTCCCTGTACTGGTACAACATTAAAATAACCAAATTTGTTGCAGTTATATAATTACAGAAACAAAAGATTGAACTGAGATCACTGACCTTCAAAGAGAGCAGGGAGCTGAAAGAGCATGGCAACCTTACGGCGGAGGGAAAGAACATCAAGGTGGCAGATATCTTGCCCATCGAGGAAGACGGAGGAGGAAGGTGGCTCCCAGAGGCGATTCAAAGCCCTTAAGAGCGTTGACTTGCCGCTACCACTAGGGCCTATGATCCCAACAACCACACCCTTTGGAACGTCAACGGTGATGCCTTTGAGTATGTGAATTTTTCCATCATCTGAATCTTTTGTCAGATTTTTTATCTGGAATTTGGGTTTTGTGAAGTCTACATGTTGTTGCTGATGTTCTTCCACATCCAACAAGTGTTCTGTTAAAACGTAAACACAATAAATCAGGAATTAGATGCGGTGAAAGAAATGAAGATATTTGTGATTGAATTGTTTCTTTACCTAAGACAGAAGACATGATTGGGCGTGAACGAGAGAATGAATGGTGACTGTTGTTGAGTAAGATATATGAATATGAATTTTTTTTTTATGATAAGAAAATCAGAAACAACCTGACCTGGTTATCACTATTTCTTCTGCAAGATGACTCCTCCCTGCAATATTCCTTTTCTATTTTTTTACACAAATTTCATTTTTCAATAAAATAGATGCACCTTTATGACAAAGTCATTACCACTTAGTGTTATAAGTACCAATACTCCATTCAATATTCTATTAGGGTTAGTTGTGCTCTAATTTTAAATGGAATTTTCGATAATGAAAGGTAAGATTGATTTTCTTAAATTAATCGTTGCAAGATTGAACATCAAGATTTAAAAGAAAAATTACTAAAATTTAGACTTTTAAGTTTGCTTTAAAAAAATTCATTAGGCAAAAGAAAATAGTTTTTCTTAGAACAAATAAATATTTTCAAAGCCCTCTTTTATTAGAATTTGAAGATTTTATTCTCATTATGAAGTAGTTGAAATAAAATTATAAATTTAGCAATTTCAATCAATTCAAAAGAAAACATACATAAGAGATATTCAAGTTGGTTATGAATGATTAATTGTGATTCTATTAGAAAACTTAACTACTTATTTCTATTATTTTGGTTAGTTAGCTAAATTATTGGGCTTTAGGCATATAGTTTGTTATAACTCAAGTACCTATATAAGTCATTTGGCCATTCACCCTTGTACTTAATATTCATATGATTCATTAATTCAATTGGGCTCAATGGGCCTTTCACACAATATTCATTTGTAATATAGTATCAATGACAAAACCTTAAGCCTCTTTCCTTTTTTCATTTCATCTTCCCCATCTTGCATCTAGGGTTCTTCAAAATCCTTTAGACATTTTTATCATGGCTATTGATAGTGATTTCGAATCAAATGATCAAACCAACAAAGAAACCACCACCACCAATCTTAACGATCAATCCATCATCATCGTTGCACCCAAAGATCCAACCCTGAACCCACGAAGCCCCTTTTATCTTCATTCGGGCGAAAACCCCAGTTCCAACCTTATTGTGCCATCGCTTGACGACAACAACTACCACAACTGGAGAAAATCTATGTGACATGCCCTCGCATCAAAGAATAAACTGGCTTTCATCAATGGAACACTCGTCAAACCAGATTTCTCTGATCCAAATTTTAAGCTAAGGGATCGAGCAAACATCATGGTTCTTTCTTAGATCAACAAAACCTTCTCTCCTCACATTACTTAGAGCATAATCTGCTTTGATTCGACTTTCGAACTCTGGGACGATCTTCGAGAAAGATTTACCAAAGGTAATCATTTTCACTTATTTGGCCTCTTACGCGAACTTTATTCCATCAAACAAGGGGATAGATCCCTTTCACAATACTTCACTGATCTCAGGATCCTCATGGATGAACTTGAAGATCTTCGTTCCATTCCTTCTTTTTCTTTCCTTACCCCTTGCACTTGGGATCTTGCCAAAGTCGTTCACAACTACAAACACATGGAATTTATTTCTTGTTTCCTCAAGGGTTTGAACGACAACTATCACAAAATTTGCATGCAGATCTTACTTCTTGATCTGATTCCAAGCATAAGTCGCATTTATTCTCTTATTGTTCAGCAAGAAGTGTCTTTGCCTCCACCTTTGACCACCATTTCCACCATCCTATTTTTTGACAACCCCAACCCTATTGGGCGAGGGAGATGGATGTGCCATTCCAAAACCCTCATGCTATGCACCAATTGTAACAAAATGGACCACACAGTGGACACCTGTTTCTTCAAATATGGTTTCCCCGGAGATATCGCACACGAAATCCCAAATCTTTATGAGATTAAAAAACAACAATAAATTCGGACACGCTATGAGTCAAATATCCAAGGAAGACTACCAAAACTTGCTCATGTTTCTTCAACAATAAACTATATCTTTGCTCATGTTTCGCACACAAAGATATGAATACTTCATCTAAATCTCCTCATATAATCTCAGGTATCGTCAACATAGGTAATAATTTACGGTAGTTTTCTATGTGAGTTTTTTATCCAGGGGCATCAAATCATGTATCGCCCCACATTAATTTCTTCTCTGATATTAAAAATATTCATCCAATCAATATCCATCTTCCCAATGGGAATACCATTATTTCCAATTTTCCTGACACCATTATTCTTGACCCTCACTCGCATTTACACAATGTTCTCTACATCCCCAAATTTCATTTTAGCCTGATATCTATTTCCAAACTGAGTCATAATTTACAATACAAAATTGATTTTTCTCATAATGCATGTCATATCTAGGACGTGTCTACAAATAGGACGATTGGACATGTGGTTTAACATAACAACTTTTACACTCTACACAAATTCACAATCACTCTCTTTATAATTATAGTCATTCTAATATTTGTAATTCTGGAACTTTGACTAATATAAATCCTCATATGAACTTAGATATATGGCACCATAGATTGGGTCATCTATCTTATGAGGTTTTAAAACAAATGTCTCGTGTTATTTCCTTTTATCAAATATCATTGTTGTACCCCAATTTTTTCCCTTAAGATCCCTTCATCATACCATATTGATTCAATCACAACAAGATCACATTAGGGCTTTTGGTTCTCCTCCTTATCTTTAGCTTTGCTCTTTGAGGAATCACCAAACACCTTGACTTGTTTTTCTTTTGTGATCATGCCTGTTTTTTTTACTTTCCTTTTAATTACTAAAATGCAATGTTGGTTTGTCTTACTTGTTAATAATGTAGGTAAAGGCAATGTGGCTTAGCAAGTTGATCCATGGGTTCATGAGTTTATTTCCACTCCCTAGTCAATAAAGCTTGAGAAATTCAAACCTCACCATTGAAGTTGTTTTGGAAGAAATGGAATGGCAAGGTTTATTTTGGTTCACCACATTTCAAAGTTATCAAGATTGATTCAAAAGTACAAGGGGTTGATTAAAGAAGTTGTCATGGTGGGACAAGGCCTTGTTCCCATTGGTCACAAGTGCATATTTCTCTCAATTCTCAAGATATGGAAGTGGTTTTGGTTGCTATGAGTTCTCATTATCATCCTCAACAACTTCTATCTACAAAGCAAAAGTGTTGGTACAAGAAGGTTGTTTAAAATTGTCAAAGTTCCTCAAAGCATTTTCTTGATCTAAGAGCTAGGGTTTTAAACTTCAAAGAAGTATATCTTGCTCATCTTTTATATTTTTGAGTGATTCCAAAAACATCCTTTGTTAGAACATAGTTTGATTCTACAACCCTTTATTAGAGTTTTGATGATAACAAATACAAAGAATAAATAAATACAAAGAATATATATAGAACAAATATGCTCCTTAAAAATATGTTTTGTATATGCAGAAGTTCTGATGGGATCAACATCAGAAGATCAGCAATATGTGCTACACGCTGGAGCTATCAGATTATACGCTGAAGATTGATGACTAGAATCTCCGCTTAATCAAGTAAACTCTGACTCTGAACAAGAACATATCAAACCAAGTCATCAATATTCTGCAGCGTCATCAGCAGTAAGGAAAGAAGACTCTGAAGCGTTACTAAACATTCAAGACAGAATTAATGCCAACGACTTTCTTCAGACAAGATCTTCTCCAAAAGGAAAGTGTGTTATTAACATTAAACTTGCTTTATGGACAACGTCTTTGCCTTGCCTATATAAACAAGTCTTCTTGCAAAGAAGCACGCACGTACGCACATAACAATTTGCTAAGAATTCCAAAACCACGCATATTAAAGCTCAAGCAAATTCAATCCTTTTTCTAAGCTTAATCTGTGTAATTTATCACAGTTGTGATAAACTGTTTTTGTTAGAAAAAAATAACACATTTTGTTCAATTATATTGTAAAAGAAGTTCCTTGAGATTAACCGGATTGTGGTTGTACTCAAGAAGACTTTAACAATTGTTAAAGTAGCTGTTGTAATCTTTTGAGATTAGTGGATTAAGACCTTGTTGGAGAGAGGCGAAATCACCTTGATGGATGGACTGGAGTAGTTTGAGATCAAACGAACCAGGATAAAAATATTGTGTCATTAAGCTGTTTTAGATCCAAGTTTTTCAATTCAACCCCCCCCCCCCCCCCCCTTCTTGTGTTTTTCACATCTTCAATTGGCATCAGAGTGCATGGTTCTGAGCTTAAACACTTAACCGTGTCAGTACAAGATCCAGCGTCAGAAAAACACTATGGTGGGACCAAGCCATAACATCAGCAATGACAACAATGAAGACAGGGACAGATTTAGTGGCAAACCTCCAGTCTTTGATGGAGAGAACTTTGACTACTAGAAAGACATAATTGAGAGTTTCTTTCTGGCCCATGATACTGATCTGTGGGACATGGTACCTGATGGATACACGCATCCAGTGGATGGAAGTGGTCAGAATATAGACAGGAAAATGATGTCTGATCAGCAAAAGCGTGAATTCAGAAACCACCACAAGGCCAAAACAATTCTCCTCAGCGCTATCTCATATTCAGAATATGAGAAAATATCAAACAGAGAAACTGCCAAGAATATGTTTGATTCTCTGAGAATGACGCATGAAGGAAACATTCAGGTCAAAGAAACCAAAGCCCTTGCGCTTATTCAGAAGTATGAGGCATTCAAGATGGAAGATAGTGAATCAATAGAAACTATGTTTTCAAGATTTCAAATCCTTGTTGTTGGTTTGAAAGTTCTTGACAAAGGGTATTCTACTGCTGATTACGTTAAGAAGATCATCAGAAGCTTGCCAAAACAGTGGAGGCCAATGGTCACATCACTTAAACTAGCCAAAGATCTCAACAAAATCTCTCTGGAGGAACTTGTCAGCTCCCTCAGAAGTCACGAGATAGAGCTAGAAGAAGACGAACCTCAAAAGCAAGGTAAGCCATTAGCTTTAAAATCTAACAGAAAATCTGACTCCAAAGTTTTGCAGGCTGTAGAAGAAACCTATGATGGATCCTCATCAGAAGAAGATGAAATGTCTCTCCTCTCCAGAAGGGTGAACCAAATGTGGAAGCAGAGGAAAAGGAAGTTCAGGAATCCCAGAATATCAGAAAATCAGAATGAATCTTCCTCCAGATACAGAAGGTCAGAATCCTCCTCTAGACACAGAAGATCTGAAGGTTCTTCAGGATACAGAAAGCCAAACAACAAAGACATCATCTACTATGAATGTAACGAGCAAGGGAACTACAAAAGTGACTGCTCAAAGCTTCAGAAGGAGAAGCCCAAGAAGAAGTTTATCAAGGAAAAGAAGAAAAGCCTCATGGCTACATGGGATGATTCTGACACATCTGAAACTGACTCGGAATCAGATGATGAAAGAGAAAACATAGCTCTCATGGCAAACGTATGAGAAGACAGTGAAACTTCTGGTTCAGACTCAGAATCAGACACTGAAGAGGTATTCCCTGACTTTTCTATAAACTTTACTAAGGCTGAACTTGCTGAAAGCCTTAATGAAATTCTGGAAAGATATCAGCAGATCAGAGTCAAATTCAGAAACTTGAAAAGGAATCTTGCTTCTGACTCTGATAAGACTGAGAGTCTCAGATTGGAGAATTCTGAGTTAAAAGAAAAAATTTCAAAATTAGAAAACCAGCTGCAAAACTCTCAGAAGGAAACAATCCCTGAAACTCCCAGCAATACTGATGAGATCATCAAAGAGTATGATCACAGCTTTCAGAAGTTTCTAGCTAAAAACATAGACAGAAGCAAAATGGCTTCAATGATCTATGGAGTTAGCAGAAATGGCAGAAAAGGGATAGGATATCAAGGTAAGGTACCTACACCAAAAAATGTCATGGACTTAGTTATAAAACGCACTCCACTTGATTCACACTTTATATATAGGCACACACATGACATAAAATACACGAGTAGTGATTATTCTGTCAAACCAAAATTCAATCAGAATTTTGGTAAAACTAACAAATCAGGACCCAAGAAAATATGGGTACCTAAGGATAAAATCATACATGTGGCAGATATCTTTAGCAGCAAAGCAAAGACACCAATCATGGTACATGGACTCTGGCTGCTCACGACACATGACGGGGAGAAGGCATATGTTCCAAAGCCTGGAACTTAAGCCTGGAGGCCACGTGGGCTTTGGAGGCAATTAGAGGGGAAATATCATTGGCTCTGGAACAGTAGGTAATGGAAATCTTCCCTCTATAAGTAATGTTTTATTAGTTGATGGATTAATGCATAACCTGTTATCCATAAGTCAATTAAGTGATAACGGTTATGATATAATCTTCAATCAAAATTCATGCAAAGCTGTTAGTCAGAAAGATGGGACTATCCTATTTAATGGAAAGAGGAAAAACAACATTTATAAAATCAAACTTTCTGAACTAAAAAGTCAGAATGTAAAATGTCTACTGTCTGTTAACAACGAGCAATGGATCTGGCACAGAAGATTGGGACATGTTAGTATGAGAAGAATATCTCAGATTAACAAACTCAATCTGGTCAGAGGACTTCCTAACTTGAAGTTCAATTCAGATGCTCTGTGTGAAGCATGTCAGAAAGGCAAGTTTGCAAAACCTACTTTCAAATCCAAAAATGCTGTTTCCACCTCTAAGCCATTAGAACTTTTGCACATTGACTTATTTGGACCAGTAAAGACTGCTTCAGTCAGTGGCAAGAAGTATGGGTTAGTAATCGGAGATGACTATAGCAGATGGACATGGGTAAAGTTCTTAAGACACAAGGACGAGTCACACTCTGTGTTTGTTACCTTTTGCAACCAAGTTCAGAATGAAAAGGATCTTAGAATCATCAAAGTCATAAGTGATCATGGTGGAGAATTTGAAAATAAAGATTTTGAATTATTCTTTAATGAAAAAGGCATTCTGCATGATTTCTCTTGTCCTAGAACTCCCCAGCAAAATGGAGTTGTAGAACGAAAGAACAGAACATTGCAAGAAATGGCCAGAACCATGATCAACGAGACTAACGTTGCTAAGATCTTCTGGGCAGAGGCAATAAACACAGCGTGTTAGATTTAGAATAGAATCTCCATAAGACCTATTCTGGAAAAGACTCCATATGAATTGTGGAAGAACAGAAAGCCCAACATTTCTTATTTTCACCTATTTGGACGTACATGTTTTATTTTGAATACAAAAAATTATTTGAACAAGTTTAACTCTAAAGCACAAAAGTGTATCATGTTAGGATACTCTGAACGCTCAAGAGGGTACAGAGTATACAATACAAAAACACAGATTGTTGAAGAGTCAATCAGTGTTAGGTTTGATGATAAGCTTGACTCTCAAAAGTCAAAGCAGAATGAATTCCTTGCAGGTATGGAAGTTGAACTCACAGATACTGAAGACAACTCATCAGAGGCTCTCAACAGAGTCACTCCCTTAACATCAAAAAGACTCACTACAAGAAATCCAACACCTTCTGTTGATCAAATCCAGAAAAGACCATCCAGAAGCAGCATTGATCACCCAGAAGATACAATTTTGGGAAGGAAGGAAGATCCAATCAGAACAAGATCTACTTTCAGAAACTCTGAAGAATCCCTCATGGGACTGGTTTCTCTGATTAAACCAACAACAATTGATGAAGCACTCCTGGACAATGATTGGATTCTGGCAATGCAAGAGGAGCTATATCAATTCACCAGAAATGACGTATGGGATTTGGTTCCCAAACCAAAAGGATTCAACATCATTGGTACAAAATGGGTGTTCAGAAACAAACTGAACGAGCAAGGTGAAGTCATCAGAAAAAAGCACGACTGGTAGAACAAGGTTATAGTCAGCAAGAGGGGATAGACTATACAGAAACCTTTGCTCCAGTCACCAGGTTAAAATCTATCAGACTTTTAATATCATTTGTTGTTAATAAAAGCATCACTCTGTATCAGATGGATGTTAAAAGTGCATTCTTAAATGGCTATATAGAAGAAGAGGTATATGTGCACCAACCCCCTGGTTTTAAAAGTTCCAAAAATCCAGAATATGTTTTCAAACTAAAGAAGTCACTCTATGGTCTGAAACAAGCTCCCAGAGCTTGGTATGAAAGACTAAGTAACTTCTTGTTAGAAAAGGAATTCACCAGAGGGAAAGTGGACACAACCTTATTCTGTAAGACAGTTAAGAATGACATTTTAGTATGTCAAATTTATGTTGATGGAATCATATTTGGATCCACTAAACCCTCTATGGGAAGAGAATATGCTAAATGTATGCAGACAGAGTTTGAGATGAGCCTAATGGGGGAACTAAAATTATTTTTGGGCATTCAGATAAATCAAACTCCAGAAGGAACTTACATTCATCAGAGCAAATATGTCAGAGAACTTCTTAAGAAATTTAATCTCTCAGAATGTAAGCCTCAAGGATTCCAATGCATCCCACGTGCATTCTGGAAAAAGAAGAGGTAAGTAAAAAGGTAGAACATAAGGTCTACAGAGGTATGAATTGTTCTCTTCTATATCTGACGACTTCAAGGCTTGACATTCTATTCAGTGTTTGCATTTGTGCTAGATTCCAATCAAATCCTAGAGAATCTCACTTAACAGCTGTTAAGTGAATTTTCAAGTATCTGAAAGGTACTGCTAATCTGGGTTTGTTTTATAGAAAATCAAGTGATTACTGCTTAGTAGGATACTGTGATGCTGACTTTGCTGGAGACAGAGTAGAGCGTAAAAGAACTTCTGGAAGCTGCCAGTTTCTGGGAGAAAATCTGATCTCATGGTCCAGCAAAAGACAATCCAAAATAGCTCTATCAACAGCAGAAGCTGAATACATAGCAGCAGCTGGATGTAGTACACAAATGCTCCGGATGAAAAGTAAACTTGAGGACTTCAATATATTTGAGAGTAACATCCCTATCCTCTGTGACAATACTTCTGCTATTTGTCTCAGTAAAAATCCTATTTTGCATTCTAGGGCTAAGCATATAGAAATAAAACATCATTTTATTAGGGACTATATTCAGAAAGGGATTATTAATTTAAAATTCATTGACACAGACCATCAATGGGATGATGTCTTTACAAAACCTCTTTCTGAAGATAGGTTTAACTTCATTCTGAAACATCTCAGCATGAAGCTTTGCCCAGAATAAACTATTTTATTTACATATCTTAACCTTCAGAATTTTGGTTATTTTTTTTCTGTGAACTACTGATCAATCTGCCTTCATAATTTTAGAAGTACAGATTGTATCTAAATCTATCCATGAAGATCTGAGCGTTTCATTTCAAGGATAGAAGTGTGCTGTTCACGCAAGCAAACAGTTGTCATCCATTCATCAGCTACCTTCTGAGGCTGAACACGCGTTCACTTTTCTGAAAGGTCAAAAGTGCCGATTGGGTGCATTGAGACACATGTCATGGGTAACCGTTCCAATATCTTTCTGAATCCCCTAAAATCAGCTGTCATTAATGCTTATAATCATTACAAATTATTTCTCTCTCTTGCAGTTTATGTTTTCAAAAATCTATTTAAACGCAAGTTTCACTCTTTACACTCTTTCACTTTTACTCTCTCAATACAGTCTAATTGTTTTCAGTTTGTACTTTCAAAAACCCTTTCATCTTTCTCAAAATTTCTTGTGTAAACATGGCTTCTTCAAGCGTCCCAAACACCAGTGCTCAGGGAACTGAATCTATGGAACAATATGAAGAACCGTTCAGAACTCTTCTCACGCCCATTGACAACCTGGAAGCTCTTTCAGAACTGATTGTGGATTTTGAAAGTCTTCAAGAAAATGGATTCAATCTCTTTGAAGAGGTAAATGCTCAAGGGTGGAACAAGTATTTTGACCGTCTTCTAGGTCCAACGTTTCCAATTCTTGTGAAAGAATTTTGGATTCATGCTTCATCCTCAAACCATCAAGTTACTTCGTACGTCATGGGGAAGAAGATAGTCATTACTAAAGACCTAATTGCAAGACTGATAGGTTACAATGGTGGTGGTGTAAGGTGTATAGACATGGCTGAAAGATGTGATGATGTTGCTTCAATTGCAAGGGAAATTTTCACTTTGGGTCTTCCATCCAGCAAGATAAGGGATCTGAAGGATCATCACAGAATCTGGGCTAAGATAATTCTGGGATGCATCAACCACAGGAAGCCAACCAGCTCTCCTGATTACATAAACATTGATCAGCAATTTTTGATCTACTTTATCTCCAAGAAGACCAAGGTAAATCTCGCTCACTTGCTATTTAATCATCTGAGGACCAGTGTTAAGGAGACAAGAGAAGATGAGCATAC
This sequence comes from Vicia faba, assembly GCA_948472305.1. NCBI lineage: Eukaryota > Viridiplantae > Streptophyta > Magnoliopsida > Fabales > Fabaceae > Vicia > Vicia faba. Next base: position 1,515,345,410 of record OX451741.1, on the reverse strand, counting down.
CAAAAGGGACTGGATACCCCTTGGAAGACTCATATCAGATATTCTGACAGAGAATAGGCTGATAGAGCATCTGACTGAAGCACAGGAAATTAGCTCTCTAGAAGCAACTGCTGGGAAGACACTGAATGCAAAGAATCTGAAAAAGATGAAAATTATTGAGAACATCAAGAAGGAACCCAACGTTACTTCTTTTGCAACCATCACTTCCAGAAGAATTCCTCTGGATGATTTTCTTATGTTCTCTGAGATTGATTCCAAGCCTGAGATAATCGTCATATATTTGGATGCGTGCAAGGCAGATGGCACTGCACCAGGGTTAAATATCCAAGACTTACAACAGGTGGCTCCAGAAGTTATTTTGAAGAAGAACAAGAAAAGGAAGGCAGCAGCAGAAGGATCATCCCAGCAGACTCCAAAAGTTGCTAAAAAGATAGGTAATCCTTCTTCTGTTACTGTTTTAGAATCAATATCTATATCAACATCTGAACCTTTACCTACCCAATCAGAAATTCTAACCCCACAAACTTTTGATGATTTCGACATAGGGTTTGATCCCTCAGAAACTCTAAGTCTTAGAGAAACTCACTCCCTTCCTATCAATCCAAATGCTGAATCAACTCAACCAGAACTTGCAAAAGTTCTGTCAGACATTGACTTGTTTGACCAAGATATTTCTGCTCCCACACCAGAAAATCTAAATCCTCTAATCCCAGATAATCCAAACTCCGAAACTACAACAGAAGCTACACAACCAGATATTCCACTACCAGATATTCCTCTCTCTCCACAACCAGAAATACCACTACCTCACTCTCCACAACCAGATATTCCTAATTCACCATCTCCACAACCTGAACAATCACAACCAGAAGTTCAAACTTCTGAGAACCAACCATCTGAGACCTGTGAACCAGAACCTCACAATGTTCAATCCAACCATTCTGAAGAACCTACTTTAGATTCAGATACAATCCCTATTCCAGGAATCACTGAACCTCTGGAAATCCGTTTTCCCCTCACCATCCTAGACATTCCACAAATTCCTTCTTCTCTGGAATCAACACTACCAAACTCCCCAACAAGTCCCATAATGATACCAGACTCTCCCACTCCCTCACCAAAGATCAATCCAACTGATAACGTAAGACTTGTCATTGATCCAACTGTTTTTGAACGTTTAACTACTATATCTCATAAAACCAAAACTGCCATTCCAAAACCAACACCATCTGAAACCACACCAGATGTTGGTACTAGTTTGTTGATGTTTGAAACAGAAATGCAGAAATAGATAACCTCCTTGAAGAAAGCTAGCCTAAAGATGACTAATCCTGCTGCCTCTGATTATCTTTGGACAAGTTTCAGAAAATGGATAAGTTCTAAAATACATAAGCTGCAAGAACAGAGTTATGAACAAGTTCAACAGAATTTCAGTGATCTTCTAAAGGTTTTTGAAGACCAAGTTCTGAGCCAACTGCTCAAGGAATAGGTTCTCCCTCTGGATAATGCTCCCTGGTCAGAACATCGTCCCTCAGACAAAGTTCAACCAGAATCAGAAGGTCTCACTCTGACTGCTGCTTCAGATGAGATGATCTCAACAGAGAAATTGGTTCAATTTAATCAAGTTGCAGAATGCTTTGATAAGCATCCAGTTACTGAAGAATCTCCAGCTCCTTCCTATGAAAGGCAAACTCTGGAAGAACTGAAGAGAGCAAATATTGTCATTCAGGAGAGGTTGGACAAGCAGGATGATACAAACAAAGAAATCAAGAGCATTTTGAGCAAACAAGAGGAAACCAACACCCATATCAAGGGCTTGCTGGAAGCTTTGTTCACACGCCTTCCTCCTCCCTCTTAGATTCTCTTTTGTTTTAAAATCTGTTTATCTGTAACCTTTTGTTTTACACTACTTCTGTTATGAACTTCTTATCATTGCTTCTTATGTTTAATATAAATCCTTTTTAGCTCTAATTATATAGTCTTTTTGATAACTGAAAAAAAGGGGGAGAAAGAATAAGATATTTTCAATAACCGATTACTGAGACAGAAGTGTTAAACATTCTGAACTACTTAACTTCTTTATTCTGAAAAGCTTGAACAGGTACAAAACTCTGATGAAAGACGCAGTTAAACTCTGATGCTCAAAGACTCAAAGAACTTAAGAGAAGTAATCAACTCAGGGAGAGTTTTTCTTCTTAATTCTATACTTTTTATTCTTTATTTTTTAAATTGAAAAATTTGGTTTTTGTCATCATCAAAAAGGGGGAGATTGTTAGAACATAGTTTGATTCTACAACCCTTGATTAGAGTTTTGATGATAACAAATACAAAGAATAAATAAATACAAATAATATATATAGAACAAATATGCTCCTTAAAAATATGTTTTGTATATGCAGAAGGTCTGATGGGATCAGCATCAGAAGATCAGCAATATGTGCTACACGCTGGAGCTATCAGATTATACGCTGAAGATTGATGACCAGAATCTGCGCTTAATCAAGTAAACTCTGACTCTGAACAAGAACATATCAAACCAAGTCATCAACATTCTACAGCGTCATCAGCAGTAAGGAAAGAAGACTCTGAAGCGTTACTAAACATTCAAGATAGAATTAATGGCAACGACTTTCTTCAGACAAGATCTTCTCCAAAAGGAAAGTGTGTTATTAACATTAAACTTGCTTTATGGACAACGTCTTTGCCTTGCCTATATAAATAAGTCTGCTTGCAAAGAAGCACGCACGTACGCACACAACAATTTGCTAAGAATTCCAAAACCACGCATATTCAAGCTCAAGCAAATTCAATCCTTTTTCTAAGCTTAATTTGTGTAATTTATCAGAGTTGTGATAGACTGTTTTTGTTAGAAAACAACAACACATTTTGTTCAATTATATTGTAAAAGAAGTTCCTTGAGATTAACCAGATTGTAGTTGTACTCAAGAAGACTTTAACAGTTGTTAAAGTAGCTGTTGTAATCTTTTGAGATTAGTAGATTAAGACCTCGTTGGAGAGAGGCGAAATCACCTTGACGGGTGGACTGGAGTAGTTTGAGATCAAACGAACCAGGATAAAAATATTGTGTCATTAAGCTGTTTTAGATCCATGTTTTTCAATTCAACCCCCCCCCCCCCCCCCACTTCTTGTGTTTTTCACATCTTCATCCTTCTCTTCTAAGGGTTATTAACAAATCACTACAAAAGTTTCAAGGAGTTTTCATGTGGAAGAAACTTGATGATGAAGAAAGATTACAAGTCCTCCAGATAAATCCCCCCAACTTCCCATGTGTGACTTCAAATGATCATAACTTGGTCAATTTTTATCACCTTGAGCCCACTCTTTTTCCAAAATGATCTTGAGGGTGTGAACTTTATTCCTTATTTTATGTGCAGAGTGAGAAAATGGATGGAGGATGCCTTAAGGATACAAAATATTATAGGTCATTTCATGATATTTTGCCAACTTCAACAATTCATGACTCTCTCAATTTTAGGAGATTTTGAATGGTTTAAGTTTTAAAAAGTAATTCAAGAAGTCTATTTCATGTCATTTTTTTGGTCAAGAGAAAATTCCAAGAGGAAGGCCATGTTTGGATGCAAAACATTATAGGTTACTTTTGAAGAAAAACTTGAAATATTTCTAAGTATGGAAAGTCAACCTCTTTTTCCCAACTTTGACTCATTGCAACTTTCAGCTCAAACATCCATTTGATTCCATTCTTTTCCCATTGCAAAGATTGTAATCTCATCTTTCTAAAGCATCAATAACCATGCCTTAAGACCCCTTGAGATGAGAATGCCATTGTTTCAAAAGTGGTAACTTGGAATTGAAGTTTCATCGCAAGTCAGAATTTGAATTTCATGTTAAAACTTCTAACCCTCAAATTAGCACGTGTTTTGGGTCTAAACATGATTAGCTAACTTTACCAAGTGGATTAGTGCATTAAAACACGCGTTTTGGATGAGTTTTGACAAAAGAGAAGTCACACTTTCTTCATGATGCAGACCCACACGAATTCCCTCCAAATTGCATCATTCACCCTTCCTTTTGATCCAATTTGCTTCTCCTATAAATACATGAGCTATCCCATTTGTTTTCTCAAGCTTGAACAGCCAAAATCACCCTGCCAAACTCGCTCTATAACTCACTTTTCTGCAACTTCGAAATCATTATTCAAGCCCTTTTCAATCCATTTTTTATATCAATTCACCTTTCTTGATCTTCCCTGAAGCTAACATAAGAAGAATTGAGCCTTGAAACCTTCTGAATTGAACTGACCAAGTCCATTTACAGAGTTCTGCAACAGAACTTCAATAGGTAGATTCTCCATCAATTCTTCCAAACTTTGATATCGTTGTGAATCTCTCATTGCCCTGGTTCTAGTCGCAACACTTTCTTTTAACTGGAAACACATTTTGGCCATGAATTTTCAAATTCCTTTTCAAAACTTTCCTTCCAAATTGCTTGAGCTACAATTTATATAAATTTTTTGCGAAGATGTGGTTGTCTTCGTCTTGATGAGACGAAGCGAATGGTACCGGTCTCGTGCTCTAATTTTACAGTTTGAGCAAGCTCAATTTGAGACTGGCTGGAGGTTGAAAATGACCAACGTGTCATCCTTCAACCAATGAAACATCACCATTTGGAATTTTTGAATATTTGATTTAATTAATGATCATGTGTGTTATTCACTAATGACCATGATATGCACAGCGCATCTGATCCATTGAATCAACTTACTAATGCGTTTTGACTCTCATCCATTGGTCCACATTTTTTTGAATTTATTTTATTTTCTGATTTTTATATTTAAATTGTTTTAAACTTCAAAAAATCATAGAAAATTCATTTTAAGTCCAAAAAATCTGAATAAATTATGAAAAATATTTTTGATTTTTCTCTTTCTGATTTTTAATTTTTTACAATTTTATTTTGTGTTTTGATATTTTTTTATAAATTTTCACTTTATTTGAATTGTTTTAAATGTTTAAAAATATTTTTATGCATTTTTAAATTATAAAAAAAATATGGAATGATCCAATGATATTGTGACAAATATTAGTGACCTTATTTTTTTTATTTCTGAATTTTTTATTTTTTTATCATTTTTGGTTTATTTTACTCATTTCTTTTAATTTTAAAAATAGTTTCTGACTTAAAAAAATTACCAAAAATTTTATAAAAAGATTTGAGTTCATTTCTGATTTTTCTATGGTCTAACTTAATCTTTCTTGATTAATTTGAAAATAGTTGATATTTTTCTCTCTTATTTCAATTTTAAAACATTTTAAAACCCTTTTTAATGCATATATTAAATGTAATATTATTTTTCATTATTTTCTGGATGATCTTGGGTTGAATTTTTTATCATGAACTTTATTAACATCATTGGATCCATGGTGTTGAGTCTAACTCCATAAAAATGGATGAATGATTTTAATAATAGTTTGATTAAATTTTAATTCAAAAATGGATTGTATATTCTTTCTCACCCCTCTTCATCTTATCCCTTTCTTATTGCATTAAGTGTTATTGGAGCATGATCTCTATATCATGTCTCAAAACAAATGGTGCATAGATTGCTACTGACTGGCCTCAAATAGGTGCGACTTCTTTATAAGTCCATTTACGATTGCTTAATATAGCGCTAAATTTTGTCCCGATTCGAGAAAATGATCATTCATGGCCCAAACTTATGATTGCAAACCCAAGATGTTAATTTGAACCCTTTGATCCAATAACCTTGAGATTCATTGTGTAGCTGCTTTGGTTATACCAATCTTCTATTGGATCTTCATTAATTTTATTCAACGCGGATCACTTAAACATCATTGATCATTATATGTTACATTGAGGATTCTTAAATGGATGATAGACTTGACATAAAGCAAGTGCAATTCATTGTGTAGAGGCTTTGGTTCTACCAATCCCCTAATGAGTTCCAAATGCAAGTTTCAAGATGGTCATCCAACTAACCACTAATTACTAATAATTGACTTTATTTTGTGTTTTTATTTTATGCTCTTTTATTTTATGCACCATTTACTTTAGCATTTACATTTCATGCTATTTTTCATCTTTGCTCACTTGAGCATTTACTTTCTTGTCATTTTTATTTTGCTCACTTGAGCTTTTCTTTTTTTAAGACACCTAATAATCAACATGAACCATAAAAAACTTTAATGATACTTGGACTATTTGGTTACTATCCTTGGCATTATGGAGTATTGGACTTCTTGGACTTAGGATTAGAAACCTTGGCCTATATTGGAGACCTTGTGACCTTAGTTGATATTTTGTCTGGAGTTCTTAAGGTTTATCTCAAGACATTGGGTTGTTTGTTTGTTTTGTGTGCAGATTATTGTGATTACATACTTTGTTTGTAATATGGAATTCACCCATATACAGCCGTTACTCAGCCCAATTTTTGCGAAGACTTAATACACTTGATGTTTGATTCCCTCAAGAGGTCTAGTATTCTTGCTTGCTTGGTTTCAATCTAAAGAATGAGAATTTTATCTTGACTCTTAATATCAAGTATTGGCTTCTTGTTGGTTAGATGGTTCTTCTCCCTAGCTTTTACCTCATGCTTTATGATAGTCTCTTCTTCTCCTCCTATCTTCTTTAATTTCAAAAATCTTCTCTCTCCTTTTGAAAACTCTTCTTGTTTTTAAACTTGAACCACTTTCATAATAAACTTGGACCTAGGTCCATGCATTTTCAAAACCTTTTCATAAATAAACTTCAATCAACTTAAATAATACCTTGATATTTTTTGTAAGAAGACTAAAAGTAAATAAATCTCATTTCAAACCATTATGCCACTTTGGATTTTTTTCTTTTTTTTTTTACTTTAAAAACTTTTCTCAAAAGATTGGACTCTTGTCAATCCTTGTAGTGATGCAAACAACTATACTTTTATAATATATAGCGAAGTGAGATATTTTCCACTTCGGTGTTGAGTGAGGCATTGTTGATTTTAAAATCCAAGCCATATCCTCCACTATGAGATGATGCAAATTCTTCTTTCTCATGATTGTGGGTAGTAAGTATATTTTCCACACGGACAATGATGATGATGTCTTATCTCATAAAATTAACCAACACAGTTGTCTTTTAAATTTTTTTAAAGGTGAACTACGTGTACCCTGATCCCCTATTGCATAAGAGGTGGTACGTAGGAACTAAAGATTCGCAACCACGACGGATGCAAAAAATAAAAAAAAATACTTCTTTTCTCACCTCCACCATCTATTTTTTATACAACATTTTATAGCCAAAATATACAGATTTTTCAAAGAGGTTCCTGTGGAGTGCCATAGATGTTCAGAGTGCTAATACCTTCCATTTTCATAACCAACCCCCTTAACTTTAATCTTTCCCCCTCTTTTTGGGTTATTCTCTCTTTTCCCATTCCTTTGGAAATAATAAAGCGCGGTGGCGATTTTTATTTTGATCCGCATAAGTCTAGTCAATCCAATGGCTTAGTCTTAAACATTTCTACCGCTACAAAAAAAATGGCGACTTCACTGGGGGAATATTGACCTCTTGCTGGTCTATCCCTAAGTGGGTTAAACCTATCTTTGTTTATATCTATATATGTGCTATTGTTTGTTATAATGTTGTATATCTGTTTGTCTGGATTTTCTTGGTTTTCAGGGTGCTTGGTGATTACTTATAAGTCCTATACCCGGACTTGGGAAAACTTTAAGATAGGACGGGAGGTATAGTCATGCTAACTTTGAGGGAGTAATCCCAAAAAAAGGAGGCATGAGATCCCCCACTCAATGGAGGCCCTTTTGACTGTAGTGTCGTTTACCGAGTAATTGGGAAGACGTACTGCTTTCAACCTGGGAGCCTGCTGAAGCTGAGGACCGTAGAATACCTAACCCATCTTGGCCTTTTAGGTGTAGTGCGGAAGCTATGACAGAGTAATCCGGAAATAGTTGTCACGCGATACTACGCTCAGACGAGTTTTTCTTGAGAATATTACTAATTACTGAGTTAATCGGGAAGTTGGTAATATCCGAAGGAAGTATGTAGACTCTGGGAACCTCTAGAACCTTGTTCAGAAGGTGATAACTTTTAGACCAATACCTTATGGGTAGTACCTTTGACCTCATGCTCGTGACGTTGAACCTATGAACCCTATGTTTGTGATCTTGTGTGTGATTGTTGCATCATGCATGCATGCACTCATAAGCATCTTTTGAAGAAATTTTATTTCAAGGGACTTGAAAGTTGACCATTTGTGAATATCTTAGGTACCTTTTGATCATGGATTCTGAAAAAAAAAAGAAGAACGGAAAATACAGTTTCAAAGATCCCAAGATAGATGAGTTGATCAGTCTAATTCCCGAGATTGAGTATTCTGCAGATTTTCGGAAGAAGTATGGATCCACTCATTCCTCTCACGAAGCTTAGGATGAAGGAGGGTATTCTCTCGACCTTGGTCCAGTTCTATGATCCGATGTATCATTGCTTTACTTTCACTGATTATCAATTGATGCCTACACTAGAGGAGTATTCTTATCTGTTGGATTTACCTATTACTGACCGTGTTCCTTTTACTGGTTTGGAGGGTGAGCCAAAACCACACGAGATTTCTGCTTTGATCCATCTGGGGAAGTATGAGGTAGAAGCCCATATGTCTACTAAAGGAGGGATTATAGGATTAACAGCTCAGTTCTTATTGGAGAAAGTTTGTTACTTCGTCAGGATGAAGAGTACAATCGCTTTTGAGGCCATCTTTGCTCTACTTGCTTACGGGTTGTTTTTTTTTCCTAATGTGGATAAGTTTGTTGACATTAATGCTATCAGGATCTTCATGATTGGAAACCCAGTTCCTACATTGTTATGTGATGCTTATTACTCTATTCAACTTCAGAATTCTTATCACGTGGGGATGATTATCTATTGCACGCCTCTGTTGTACCAGTGGTTTATTTCTCATATGCCTCAGTCTGATGCTTTTTGGGATGTCAGGAAGGAACCCCGTTGGGCTCCTAAGATCATGGCACTTACTCACTCAGATATTGGTTGGTATCATCGAGCTTACCATGATGTAGAGATTGCCGACAGTTGTGGTAGTTTCCCTAATGTACCTCTTCTTGGTAAAAAGGGAGGAATTAACTACAACCCTGTTCTTGCACGACGACAGCATAAGGAAGCTAGGGAGAAAATTGCAAAGGTATGGCGTCACATTCATAGGAAGAGTAGGAAAGACTTGGGACCTATGGGGGCTGTTTCTTTGGAGCCTTATCTTCAGTGGATCCAAACAAGAGCTATTCAGTTGAAGATGCTGTATTCCCGGGAAGTACCTATGCCTGACTTGTTTGTGAAGACCACTCCTCCCTTATTTGATGATGTGGAAGAGCTACAACTTGCTTTAGTCAGGATGCAGCAGGAAAATGATGCTTGGAAGAATAAGTGCCAAACTCTAGAGATTTCCTATAGAGCAGACTTAAAGGAGAAAGATGACTTGATTGAGATTCTTGAGAGTCGAGCTGTAGAGACCATGGAGAGGCAAGGGGATTTATTTTCCTCTAAGCCTCAGTCAGATGCTAGTTGCTCGCTTCATGATTCAGGTGATTGGAAGGAGGTTGCCACCAGATATGCGGAAGAAAACCAGAGGTTGAAGGCTCAGATTGCCAGGCTTACAGGGAAGTGCCAGCGTATAGTGTGATCTCCATCAGCTTTACTTCTTCGGGTTTTAGACTTTATTTTCATCTTGTACTTGGGATTATTGACACTTGTAAATCATTTTGAAGTTATTATAATAAAATTTTTCAGTATTTCAAATGTGTTATTACTTTGATATTTGCAATGTGTCTATAAATCTTTAAGTCCCTTGAAATATTAATAAAATAAATCATGTGCATTGCATATCATGCATCATATTACACATATTTCTTGCATTTATTATGCATATCCAGGTGTCTTCCCAAGCTTCTTTACTTCGTCCAACAAGTTATCTCACCAGTATAACACTCGTGCTAAGAGAAGATGGAAAACATTAAGAGAGAGATCTTTGAACTCCGCAAAGAGGTAACTACTTTGAAGGTTGGCATGGAGTATATAACTTCTTTCGTTAAAACTTTGGTTGCTGCCCAAGTCAATCCTTCTAGGAAGGAAGAAGAGATGACAAAGGTCTTCACAGAAACTCTGAAATCATTCTTTCATGAGAAGGTGATAGTCAATGCGCCCAGTAATTTCCATGAAAAAGTAAATGTGAGAGTGCCTCTAGAAGAGGATGTCCGAAAGGGATGTTCATCTAAAGATGGTGGCTCAGGTAGTGGTGTGAAGAAGTTTGATAATAACATTTCCAAGAAGAGAACTAGAGGAAGAAACAATTATCATCAAAATCAGCGTATTTCTCCTGTCATCCCTGTGTTCAACTTACCTCTTGTTGCTCCAGTTTGTCAACAAAGTTAGCAAGTTCCTGATCAGAGAAAAAATCAGTTTGATCCAATCCCAACGACCTATGCAGAGTTGTTTCCCTTTCTCATGCAGAGAAATTTGGTTCAGACCCGACTTCCACCAAAGATTCCTGAGAAGATGTTGTGGTACTACAAAGCTGATTTGATTTGTGCCTTTCATCAGGAAGCCCCTGGGCATAGTATCGAAAATTTTTATCCATTGAAAATCAAAGTCCAAAAATTGGTCAGAAGCGGTATCTTGTCATTTAAGGATATTGGTATTGAAGTTCAAGTCAAATCTCTGCCGAAGAATAAATGTGATTGAAGAATGCCCTGGAGTTTAAGGATGATTAGCCTTCTCAATTTATTATCATTTTTACTTCTTTCTCATTTGTAATTTTTCTTGTTTACCATTGCACTGTTTACATGTAAGAACTTGTTTGCATTTGAATGTTTAATCTTAATACATTGAGTATGTTTCTCTTGAAGAAATTCATTCGTTTCACTCATATTTGTTTTCAATTTTAAATTGCTTTATGATACCAACTTGTTACCCATTCTCTTGCCTAGGCAAAGATTGGGAGGAGGATGATGATATTAAAACACAAATTTTCTGGTTGTATGCTTTTGGATAAAAGCCTGTTGACGATGTACATGCATTGTTTCAAATCCTCAAACACCGGAGATATAAGGGAGTGAAACCTTTGTTAACCCCTTTGAGCCTTAAAGTAGGAGTTTCTTTTTCTATTCAGAAAAAACCCTCATTTTTAACCCGGGGCAAGGTAGTGTTCAGTTAATCTGATTGAGTATTCAAATCCCATCAAGAGTACGCATCTAAGGATACAATAATGGTTATCCTTCAAGAGGTTGAGGGAATTCAAAACCGCAATGTTTAATATCCACATATCAGTAGTGTGCATCAAAAGAAGACGTTATCCCAATGAGTATATCTCACATATCAGGAGATCAACAGATGATGATATAATAATGGTTATCCTTCATCTACTCAGAAATAAGGTAGTCACAATTCTTCCAACTAGTCACAAATGACCCGAAGTCATGCGACATGTTCAAAAAGAAAAAGAAAAAGATAATATGAATAAAAAATGATGATGAAAAAGAAAGAGACAAAAAGCCCCTCTAAGTCAGAACTTGAAAAAACAAGTCGCTTAGGCCAAAGTCAGGGCATCCCGTTGCACTTCAGAGTCAAATTCAAAAGGAATTTGTTCAGAAAGCAAGGAAGAAATGGAAAGCCTGAAATGCGATAAAGGATTACAGTGCGAAATCCTCAGCAAAGAACAGAGTCGCGTGACAAGAAACCCAAAAGAAGCAGGAATGAGTGACTTGCATGTCCAAAGAAAACCTTGTTTGATTCCTCAACCATCTCGAAATTTCTTTTGAGAGATGAATATCCGTGTCAGGTTAACTGAACTTAGGACTGAAGAACATCACGAAGGGGGTGGGCACCAAATAATTTTGAGCCTTAAAATCCATTTTTTCTAAAACCGTGAACCAGACCACGTTACAACCCTCAAAAGTCCTAATTGAAACATGGTTTATTTCAAAAGCATACTCCAATGAGATAGTGTTTCCTGACTCCCATTAATTTTGCTAAATTATTATGATTGGTATCATATGCTTTTGTTATCTTTCATACAAAAAATCCATGTCGCATCCTGGCTAGTGATTCATTCATAAGATTTTGCGACATCTTTTCAAATAAAATCTCCAAGACTTACATAGTTGTTGCATTAGAATTTTCATTCTTAGAATAACCATTTTCTGCTTGTAGAACAACTGCTTGATATCATGAAAGTTTACATTTGAGTATTAGTAAAAGACATGTTGCCGAGAAGAGTTGTCGAGCAAAGAGGATGCAACATTCAGCCAATCTAGGGCAGTTACATCGAGATTAGAAAAATCTCTAGAAGCCATTTGATCAGAAAGGTTATCTTAAAAGTATGCAACCAAAGGAAAGTTATGAAAGTTACCTTGATCAGCACGGTAAGATTGGGACACCAGATTGGTTTCCAAGGGCATATCTAGAGTTTGTCAAGATAACTACTATGTCTACCCCAAGCCGAGAACCTTCCTCAAGCAAGATTGTTTCTTGTGATCTGTTTTATAGATGTGTGTCTGGTTTTCCTCTAACAGTTGTTGATCAATTAAAGGGTTTCCTACAGGTTGTGTTATGATGTTGGGTTTATAATCCCATTTTTTCAGTCTTGTTGTAGACTTCTCCCGTTGAGTGTGATTCTTTACCCAGCCAGGTGGTGATCAAACAGAGTTAAAAAGAGCTATGAAGCCTTTGCTCATTTGATGGAGTTCTTTCTCCCTTTTGTGTATTTAGAATTGATATGAAATCTCTTGTAGAGTATTTCATCCTCCAGTTACAACATTATTGTTGTTATGTGCTCCCTAAGTAGCTAGACAAGGGCAATATCTTTTATAAGAAGTGTTGAGACAATTGTCAACTTTTCGGGTTTTCTCTCACCAAGTGTCGATCTTGATTTAAAATCCCCGTAATTTTGACCTTTTACTATAATGTTAACTTCTTGATTCCCCAGGAAGGCTCTCTCAGGTTATTTTTGCTGGTATATGTATAATTTTCTTATGTTTCTCAGATAGTTAGAGATGATACCAATTGGTGTAAGGTGCAGTATTGGGTTTGTGATCCCATTTTCCCCAGTCAAGTCTTGGTTCATTTTTTATTTTGGGTTTGTATGGTCTGAGGCCTCTATCCCAGATTCCCCAGCGAAGTCTTCCCTCATATGACGAAAGGTATTTTTCCCTTGGTGTGCTGAGATGGAACTATTTGCAAAATGTCGCTTTTTCTGCAGTATTGACATTATTGTTGGTATTTATTTCTCAAGCAACTAGACCAGGGCAATTTATTTTCTAAGAAGTGTTGAGACAGTTGTCAACCCTTTGGGTTTTCACCCGCCAAGTGCTGGGTTTGATACCCCTATGAATTTGACCTTTTTCTATAATGTTGACTTCTTGATTCCCCAGGAAGGCTATCCCAGGGAATCTTTTGTTGGAATAAGTTTTCATGATATGGAGACTCAATCCTTGATTCCCCAGTGAAGGCCTCGCTTATTTTTTGATATAAGTCTTTTCTCCCCGTGCATGCTGAGTTGAACTCATTTGCGAAGCATCTCCTTTCGGCAATACTTGCATTTTGTTTGATTGCTCGATAATCAGGCAAGGGTAATGTTTTTCTAAGAAGTATTGAGATAGTTGTCAACCCTTTGGGTTTTCACCCGCCAAGTGCTGGGTTTGATTTAAAATCCCCATGAGTTTGACCTTTTTCTATAATGTTGACTTCTTGATTCCCCATGAAGGCTATCCCAGGGCATCTTTTGTTAGAATAAGTTTGCATGATATGAAGACTCAATCCAAGATTCCCCAGTGAAGGCTTCACTATTTGATATAAGTCTTTTCTCCCTGTGCATGCTGAGATTTGACTCATTTATGAAGCAGCTCCCTTTCGGCAGTACTTGCATTTTGTTTGATTGACCGATAATCAAGCAAGGGAAATGTTTTATTTAAGAAGTGTTGAGGCATTTGTCAGTTTTTTGGGTTTTCACCCGCCAAGTGCTAGGTTTGAATTAAAATCCCTATAAGATTGATTTCTTACTGTAATGTTTGACTTCTTAACTCCCCAAGTTGTTATCCCCGTGAGGTTTCATACTTTTTCCCCAGAGAAGTTGGTGAAATACTTACTCTCAATATTGAAGAACGTATTTTGGTTTCTCCTCTTTGATATGGTGTTGGCCTCCCCAATGAAGTTAGCACGAGGTCCTCAGTTGATATCTCAATATAAGGCACTATCTCCCTTAGTGAAGTCTGTATGATATTTCCCCAATGAATTCAGTTAGAAATCCTCAGTTGATGTTTTGCCGATATGGTTTCCATCTGCCTTATTTGAAATCAGTATTGCAATCCCCAGTAGAAGTGCGGACCATGAAAAAATTTGTTTCCCCATTGAAGTCTGAGTGCTATTCCCCGGTGAAGCCTGGAGAAGGATGTTATATCCTTGTATTTGTACTGTTTTGTCGCTATGATTTGTTTACTTCCGAATTATGTTCCTTCCCAGTGAAGTTAAGCCGCAAAATAGGATTCTATTTCCTCGTTTGGTGCTTATTTTCTTATGGAATGTTCATCTTGGATGTGATTTAGTCGAGTGTTGATTATGCCTGAGTTGGTTTTGCCTGGTTATTCCCAGTGTTATATGTCTATTTTGTCAGCATATACATGATAACACTCATACATTCATAAATACATCAAATCATTGCTCATTCACATTCGTTATTATTTTGTTGACATATTACCCTCTTTTCAGAGTTGTGTTGTCCTCTCTCTAATGGAGTGTCCGCCTTAAGCAGAAAGTGTATATTCTTTCAATTTCCCCACTGAGTTATCCCTCCTGGAAGATTTTTGCTTTAGCCTTCCTGTACAGCTCTTTGTCTGGATAGATTGGGTTTCGCTCTTGAGTTTATTTCTCAAAGGATGTATTTTGGTTGACTGATCCATTCCGGTTTATTTCTGGTTTGAATCTTTGGATCCCAACAATATTATTACTTATGATCTCTGCAAACTTTGAGCCTTGGTTTGAGAATGTGCATTTATTTTGCACGAGAAGACTTTATCTCCTCCCCAGGAAGTTGTATTTCATTCACCAGGAAGTCACGATTCTTTCCCCAGAAAGTCATTTTTACAATCCTTCCTATAACAACAAGTGGTAGTCCCTTTATTTGAGACAACTTATATATTACCCTTTCCAGGCGGAATGCCTTGGTTAAAGAAGAAGTTGATACCCGTTCTAGGTGAAATGCCCAAATTTTGGAGAAACTTGTTATCTTTTTGCTACCTTTAGTGAATGTTGGTAGTTCATTGTCAGTGAACATCGATGCTATGATATTTCTTTTCTCTCTACCTTCAGTGAAAGTTGGTAGTTCACCATCAGTGAACGTTGGTGATTATTATCTTTTTGCTACCTTCAATGAATGTTGGTAGTTCACCGTCAGTGAACATCAGTGCTATGATATTTCTTTTATGTCTACCTTCAGTGAAAGTTGGTATTTCACCATCAGTGAACATTGGTGATTGTTATCTTTTTGCTACCTTCAGTGAATGTTGGTAGTTCACTGTCAGTGAAAGTCGGTGCTATGATATTTCTTTTCTCTCTACCTTCAGTGAAAGTTGGTAGTTCACCATCAGTGAATGTTAGTGATTGTTATCTTTTTGATACCTTTAGTGAATGTTGGTAGTTCACCGTCAATGTACGTCGGTGCTATGATATTTATTTTCTCTCTACCAGTGAAAGTTGGTAGTTCACCATCAGTGAACGTTGGTGATTGTTATCTTTTTGCTACCTTCAGTGAATGTTGGTAGTTCACCGTCAGTGAATGTCGGTGCCATGATATTTATTTTATCTTTACCTTAAGTGAAAGTTGGTAGTTCACCATCAGTGAACATTGGCGATTGTTATCTTTTTGCTACCTTCAGTGAATGTTGGTAGTTCACCGTCAGTGAATGTCGGTGCTATGATATTTCTTTTCTCTCTACCTTCAGTGAAAGTTGGTAGTTCACCATCAGTGAACGTTGGTGATTGTTATCTTTTTGCTACCTTCAGTAAATGTTGGTAGTTCACCGCCAGTGAATGTCGGTGCTATGATATTTCTTTTCTCTCTACCTTCAGTGAAAGTTGGTAGTTTAACATCAGTGAACGTTGGTGATTGTTATCTTTTTGCTACCTTCAGTGAACATTGGTAGTTCACCGTCAGTGAACGACAGTGCTATGATATTTATTTTCTCTCTATCTTCAGTGAAAGTTGGTAGTTCACCATCAGTGAATGTTGGTGATTGTTATCTTTTTGCTACCTTCAGTGGACGTTGGTAGTTCACCATCAGTGAACGTCGGTGCTACGATATTTCTTTTTTCTCTACCTTCAGTGAAAGTTGGTAGTTCACCATCAATGAACGTTGGTGATTGTTATATTTTTGCTACCTTCAGTGAATGTTGGTAGTTCACCGTCAGTGAACTTCGGTGCTATAATATTTCTTTTCTATCTACCTTCAGTGAAAGTTGGTAGTTCACCATCAATGAACATTGGTGATTGTTATCTATTTGCTATCTTCATTGAATGTTGGTAGTGCACCGTCAGTGAATGTTGGTGCTATGATATTTATTTTCTCTATACCTTCAGTGAAAGTTGGTAGTTCACCATCAGTGAATGTTGGTGATTGTTATCTTTTTGCTACCTTCATTGAACGTCGGTGCTATGATATTTCTTTTCTCTCTACCTTCAGTGAAAGTTGGTAGTTCACCATCAGTGAATGTTGGTGATTGTTATCTTTTTGCTACCTTCAGTGAAAGTTGGTAGTTCATCGCAGTGAACGTCTATGTTTTTCTCTCTACCTTCAATGAACGTTGGTAGCTCACCGTTAGTGAATGTCGGTGTTGTTATTCTTTTCTCTTTCTACCTTCTGTGAACGTTGGTAGTTTCGCCTTCAGTAAAAGTTGGTGTATCATTTTGATCTTTTACCTCCGACTATTGAGTTTGGTAGTTCACAGTTGGTTTTCAATCACTTTTATCCTGTACTATCTCCTCTTTAGCTGAGTTGATTCTACCTTATCTCTTCTTTGGGTGTTTCAACAATAGAGTCGGGTCTTTTTGATTCACTAGTGATTTATTTTCCTGGTCAGGTTTCTCTTTTGATCCTTATTTCCTTTTCTATATCCCTAGTGGTGTTTTGCGTCCCTTTGAAGTTGTTCATATGCATTCATACTCATAAGCATTGCATGTTATCTTAGGGCCAAAAATAAGGTTTTTTATATTTAGGTATCTTTGATCATGTCGACACAAATATTTTTATCCTTCGTATCTCCGGATAGAAGAAACTTAAATAATGGCAGCTGTTGTACCCCAATTTTTTCCTCTAAGATCCCTTCATCATACCACATTGATTCAATCACAACAAGATCACATTAGGGCTTTTGGTTCTCCTCCCTATCTTTAGCTTTGCTCTTTGTGGAATCACCAAGAACCTTGACTTGTTTTTCTTTTGTGATCATGCATGTTTTGTTTTGACTTTCCTTTTAATTATTAAAATGCAATGTTGGTTTGTCTTACTTGTTAATAATGTCGGTAAAGGCAATGTGGCTTAGAAAGTTGATCCATGGGTTCATGAGTTTATTTCCATGCCCTAGTCAATAAAGCTTGAAAAATTAAAACCTCACTATTGAAGTTGTTTGGGAAGAAATGGCATGGCAAGGTTTATTTTGGTTCACCATATTTCAAAGTTATCAAGATTGATTTAAAAGTACAAGGGGTTGATTGAAGAAGTTGTCATGGTGGGACAAGGCCTTGTTCCCATTGGTCACAAGTGCATATTTCTCTAGATTCTCAAGATATGGAAGTGGTTTTGGTTTCTATGAGTTCTCATTATCATCCTCAACAACTTCTATCTACAAAGCAAAAGTGTCAGTACAAGAAGGTTATTTAAAATTGTCAAAGTTCCTCAAAGCAATTTCTTGATCTAGGAGCTAGGGTTTTAAACTTTAAAGAAGTATATCTTGCTCATCTTTTGGTATTTTTGAGTTATTCAAAAAACATCCTTCTATTCAAATGGTTATTAACAAATCACTTCAAAAGTTTCAAGGAGTTTTCATTTGGAAGAAACTTGATGATGAAGAAAGATTACAAGTCCTCCAGATAAACCCCCCAACTTCCCATTTGTGACTTCAAATAATCATAACTTGGTCAATTTTTATCACCTTGAGCCCACTCGTTTTCCATAATGATCTATAGGGTGTAAAATTTATTCCTTCTTTTATGTGCAAAGTGAGAAAATGGATGGAGGATGCCTTAAGGATACAAAATATTATAGGTCATTTCATGATATTTTTCCAACTTCAACAATTCACAACTCTCTCAATTTTTGGAGATTTTGAATGGTTTAAGTTTCAAAATGTAATTCAGGAAGTCTATTTCATGACATCTTTTTTGGTCAAGAGAAAATTCCAAGAGGAAGGCCATGTTTGGATGCAAAACGTTATAGGTTACTTTTGAAGAAAAACTTGAAATATTTCTAAGTATGGAAAGTCAACCTCTTTTTCCCAACTTTGACTCATTGCAACTTTCACCTCAAACATCCATTTGATTCCATTCTTTTCCCATTGCAAATCTTGTAATCTAATCTTTCTAAAGCATCAAGAACCATGCCTTAAGACCCCTTGAGCTGAGAATGCCATTGTTTCAAAAGTGGTAACTTGGAATTAAAGTTTCATCGTAAGTCAGAATTTGAATTTCATGTTACAACTTCTAACCCTTAAATTAGCACACGTTTTGGGTCTAAACATGATTAGACAACTTTCCCAAGTGGATTAGCGTATTAAAACACGCGTTTTGGATAAGTTTTTACAAAAGAGAAGTCACACTTTCTTCATGATGCAGACCCACACGAATTCCCTCCAAATTGCATCATTCACCCTTCCTTTTGATCCCATTTTCTTCTCCTATAAATACATGAGCTATCCCATTCGTTTCTCAAGCTTGAACATCCAAAATCACCCTGCCAAACTCACTCCATAACTCACTTTTCTGCAACTTCGAAATCATTGTTCAAGCCTTTTTCAATCCATTTTTTTATCAATTCACCTTTCTTGATCTTCCCTGAAGCTAACAGAAGAAGAATTGAGCCTTGAAACCTTTTGAATTGAACTTACCAAGTCCATTTACAGAGCTCTGCAACAGAACTTCAATAGGTAGATTCTCCATCAATTCTTTCAAACTTTGATATCATTGTGAAGCTCTCATTGCCCTGGTTCTAGTCGCAACACTTTCTTTTAACTGGAAACACGTTTTGGCCATGAAATTTCAAATTCCTTTTCAAAACTTTCCTTCCAAATTGCTTGAGCTACAATTTATATAAATTTTTCGCGAAGGTGTGGTTGTCTTCGTCTTGATGAGACGAAGCGAATTATACCAGTCTTATGCTCTAATTTTACAGTTTGAGTAAGCTCAATTTGAGACTGGATGGAGGTTGAAGATGACCAACGTGTCATCCTTCAACCAGTGAAACATCGCGATTTGGAATTTTTGAATATCTGGTTTAATTAATGATCATGTGTGTTATTTATTAATGACCATGATATGCACAGCGCGTCTGATCCGTTGGATAAACTTACTAACGCGTTTTGACTCTCATCCACCGGTCCACATTTTTTTGACTTTATTTTATTTTCTGATTTTTATATTTAAATTGTTTTAAACTTCAAAAAATCAAAAAAATTATTTTAAGTCCAAAAAATCTGAAATAATTATGAAAAATATTTTTAATTTTTCTCTTTCTGATTTTTATTTTTTTACAATTTTATTTTGTGTTTTGATATTTTTTTTTATAAATTTTCACTTTATTTGAATTGTTTTAAATATTTAAAAATACTTTTATGCATTTTTAAATTCTAAAAAAAATGGAATGATTCAATGATATTGTAATAAATATTGGTCACCTCATTTATTTTTTATTTCTGACTTTGTTATTTTTTATCATTTTTGGTTATTTTACTCATTTCTTTTAATTTTAAAAATAGTTTCTGACTTTAAAAAATTACAAAAAAATTTATAAAAAGATTTGAGTTCATTTCTGATTTTTCTATGGTCTTACTTAATCTTTCTTGATTAATTTGAACATAGTTGATATTTTTCTATCTTATTTCTATTTTAAAACATTTTAAAACCCCTTTTAATGCATATATTAAATGTAATATTATTTTGAATTATTTTCTGGCTGATCTTGGATTGAGTTTTTGATCATGAACTTTATTAACATCATTAGATCCATGGTGTTGAGTCTAACTCCATAAAAATGAATGAATGATTTTAATAATAGTTTGATTAAATTTTAATTAAAAATAGTTTGTATATTCTTTCTCAACCCTCTTCATCTTATCCCTTTCTTATTGCACTAAGTGTTATTGGAGCATGATCTCTATATCACGTCTCAAAACAAATGGTGCATATATTGCTATTGGCCGACCTCAAAATAGGTGTGACTCCTGTATAAGTCCATTTACGATTGCTTAACATGACGCTAAATTTTGTCCCAATTCGAGAAAATGATCATCCGTGGCCAAACTTATGATTGCAAGCCCAAGATATTAATTTGAACCCTTTGATCCAATAACCTTGAGATTCATTGTGTAGTTGCTTTGGTTCTACCAATCTTCTGATGGATCTTCATTACTTTTGGTCAACGCGGATCACTTAAGCATCATTGATCATTATATGTTACATTGAGGATTCTTAAATAGATGATATACATGACATAAAGCAAATGCAATTCATTGTGTAGAGGCTTTGGTTCTACCAATCCCCTAATGAGTTTCAAATGCAAGTTTCAAGATGGTCATCCAACTAACCACTAGTTACTAATAATTGACTTTATTTTGTGTTTTTATTTTATGCTCTTTTATTTTATGCACCATTTACTTTAGCATTTACATTTCATGCTATTTTTCATCTTTGCTCACTTGATTATTTACTTTCTTGTCATTTTTATTTTGCTCACTTGAGCTTTTTTATTAAGACACCTAATAATCAACATGAACCATAAAAAACTTTAATGATACTTGAACTATTTGGTTACTATCCTTGGCATTACGGAGTATTGGACTTCTTGGACTTAGGATTAGAAACCTTGGCCTATGTTGGAGACTTTGTGACCTTAATTGATATTTTGTCTGGAGTTCTTGAGGTTTACCTCAAGACATTGGGTTGTTTGTTTGTTTTGTGTGCAGGTTATTGTGATTACATACTTTGTTTGCAATTTGGAATTCTCCCATATACAGCCGTTACTCTGCCCAATATTTGTGAAGACTTAATACACTTGAAGTTTGATTCCCTCAAGAGGTCTAGTATCTTTGCTTGCTTGGTTTCAATCCAAAGAATGGGAATTCTATCTTGACTCATAATGTTAAGTATTGGCTTCTTGTTGGTTATATGGTTCTTCTCCCTAGCTTTTATCTCATGCTTTAGGATAATCTCTTCTTCTCCTCCTATCTTCTTTAATTTCAAAAATCTTCTCTCTCCTTTTGAAAAATCTTCTTGCTTTTAAACTTGAACCACTTTCATAATAAACTTAGACCTAGGTCCATGCATTTTCAAAACCTTTTCATAAATAAACTTCAATCAATTTAAATAATACCTTGACATTTTTTGTGAGAAGACTAAAAGTCAATCAATCACATTTCAAACCATTTTGTCACTTTGGCTTTTTTTCTTCTCTTTTTTTTACTTTAAAAACTTTTCTCAAAAGATTGTACTCTTGTCAATCCTTGTAGTGATGCAAACAACTATACTTCTACAATATGTAGCGAAGTGAGATATTTTCCACTTGGGTGTTGAGTGAGGCATTGTTGATTTTAAAATCCAAGCCATATCCTTCATTTTGAGATGATGCAAATTCTCCTTTCTCATGATTGTGGATAGTAAGTATGTTTTCCATACGGACAATGACGATAATGTCTTATCTCATAAAATTAACCAACACACTTGTGTTTTAAATTTTTTTAAAGGTGAACTACGTGTACCATGATCCCCTATTGCACGAGAGGTGGTACGTAGGCACTAAAGGTTCGCAACCGCAGCGGATGCAAAAAATCATAAAAAATACTTCTTTTCTCACCTCCACCATCTATTTTTTATACAACATTTTATAGCCAAAATATACATATTGTTCAAAGAGGTTCCTACGGAGTACCGTAGATGTTTAGGGTGCCAATACCTTCCCTTTGCATAACCAACCCCCTTACCTTGAATCTTTCCCCCTCTTTTTGGATTATTCTCTCTTTTCCCATTCCTTTGGAAACAATAAAGCGCGACGACGCTTTTTATTTTGATCTATATAAGTCTAGTCAATCCAATGGCTTAGTCTTAAACATTTCTACCGCTACAATCATAAAAATTCTTTTTGTCATGTTCACCATCTTGCTAAGAAATTCAATTACATCTCATTGTTTTGATTTAATATGTGTGGACATACATGGACCTATTGCTTTGAATTCTTTAGATGGTTTTCAATAATTTCTTTCCATTGTTGATGAATTCACACGTTATACATGGACTTTTTTAATGCATCACTAATCTAAAGCTAGAACACATATTTGAAACTTCATTACATATTTTCACACTCAATTTTCATGCAAAACTAAAACCATATGTAGTAATAATGGAACATAATTCATCATGCCATCTTATTATGCATCCCTGGGTATTCTTCACCAAAGAAGTTATACTGAAACACCACAATAAAACTCCATTATTGAAAGAAAGCACTAATACTTATTAAATGTTACTAGATCTCTTATTTTTTCAGCTAAGTTGCCTAAATGTTTTTGGTCATTTGCTTTATGTCATTCCACTTAATTAATAAATAGGTTATGCATCCCTACCATTCAAAATAACACCACTTATTACCTTATTTTCAAGGAAACTCACTCCTTTAGGCACCTTAAGAATTTTGGCTGACTCACATATGCCACCACATTAAATAGACATAGAGACAAACTTGAACCTATAGTTATTAAATGTTTATTCCTAGGTTACCCTAGTGTCACCAAAGTATACCTTCTTTTTTACATTCATACAAGATCAACCTTCGTCTATAAAAAATGTTTCTTTTACGAAAACCACTTCCCTTAAACCCCTCTTACCACAACAACAACTTTCCTTGACCAACATTTAGACATTAAAACATATAACACGGCTTTCCTATTTTACTTTCCCACATATACAGTCCTTGTAACTTCCCAACCTCCCATACATATACCTTCAACTCAAAACAATAATAGTCAACCAGCTTCACCTGTACTCAATAATAACCAACTAGTTTCATACATACACACATTGGGCAACTTGATTCTCCTATACACAACACTAGTGAACCACCAGTTCAACCCCTTAGAAAGTTCACAAGAACTAAAAACACTCTTGCTTACCTAGATGACTTTGTCTGCAATACATATCACTCTCCCATTCTATATGACATTTCTAAATATATTTCCTATCACAATACTTATCTTGAGTTTTATTATTTTATATCTACTATTAAAATTTACTACATCTTGTGATCCCACCACTTACAAACAAGCCATCAATTACCCTCATTGGAAAAAATCCATGAACACTGAAATCCAAGCTCTCATTCATAATAAGACTTGGATCTTCACCACCCTCCCACCGGGTAAAAAGTCTATTGGATGTAAATGGGAATATAAATCAAAATTCTATGCTAATGGCACCATTGAGAGACATAAAGCAAGGTTAGTGGCAAAAGGGTTCACACAAGTACAAGGTATTGATTTCTTTGACACATTTTCCCATGTTTCCAAACTCACAACTGTAAGATTTATTTTTGAGTTATCTTTTTCCTTAAATATTTATCTTCACTAACTTGATGTTCATAATGCTTTTCTTCACGGTGACTTGGAAGTCAGATAAACAACCAATTATTCTTATAGCTCTACAGAGCCAGAGTATTGCACCATGGCATCCATAATATATTAAATTCAATGGCTCACCAACATCCTACAAGAATTGCACATTCCTTATATTGAATTATCCCTTATATATTGTGATAATGCTTTTGCACATCATATTTCCAAAAACTCCTTATTTCATGAGCGCACCAAGCATATAGACTTTGACTGCTACCTTGTTAGAGAAAAGCTTTAACTCGGGTTGTTTCATCTACTACTTATTTCTTTATCTCAACAAGTAGCTCATATTTTTACCAAGCCCCTTGAATTAAAGTCTTTCAACTACAATCTTTCTAAGCTTGTCATTAACTATAACACCCTAAAACCCAAGCTCACTTTATAACATAATCAGAGTATATTTTTCACCGAAGGGCGTTACACATTCTCAACATAAACAACTTTCATCAATTAACATATCACAAGGTAATTTAAAACATTTAATAACATCTCTTCATGGTCTCAAAAATAGAAATTGATTTAATTGAAATAAAACATTATTTCAATAACAACTCAATAATAAGCAGAATAAAATAAACAACAATCTCATCCCAATGTTAAAGATCAGAGAAACTGAAAACTAAAATAACGAAAATGATAAATAAACAAAGAAAAGCCTCAATGCCATTTCCAACTCATAGAAGTTATTGATCCCCTTGAGAATATGTACCCCAGTGTATAGAACACCACACAAACAAAACAGAAGAGAGGTGAGAATACGCTCAAATATATTAGTGGTGAAAAACGTAGCAAGGGTAGCATATTTAACACAATCATCAATCACAAACATTATTCACAACAATGAAACAATCACAATGCGTATATGTATGCAATGCGAACAACATCTCAACTAAATGCACGTGGTATCATTTTGTGGACATAAGAGTTATGTTACTGACATTCATCCACTCATTGTGGTTCCTCTTCAAACCTGATTCCTCTTCAAACCCAAACTCATCTACGATCCCCACTTCTGAATCAGTGAATCATCACTTCTTAACACAACACATAATGCATGACATACAAATTCAACAACACTACTAGTTCCACTTAGAACCATACACAACAACACATAAGGCAATCACAATAGTCCTCACTCTGAACTACACATCTCAACATCAACAACTTATAAATATAACTCATCATGTAGTTATACACACATTTCAACAAAATATACTCGCACATGAATAAAGCATTCACATAACAGTTAAAGCATGTCAATTATCTTCACCATCTCACTAAACACGATAAAAAAACAACTAACAATTGCTGGAATCAAATAAATCCCGGCAATTTGCGTCAAAATAACATCTCAGCTCTGCCATTGCTCGCTAAGCGAGCCCTTCCTTCGCTAAGCGAGGATGCTTAGACCTGCAAAAATGAGAAATGAGATTCCACCATTGGAGCCCAATCAAAGCTCTGAGTTTGCCCCCAATCACCTAAATCAAATAGAAAATGTTACATATATATCATACTATGTTTATAACATCAATTAACCACTGATTCATCATCTAAATCGTCAACTTATCTCAAATATGACAATATGTTCTTCACACCAAAAACCTTCAACATGAATAATAATCCAATAAATTTGAGCATACAGAAACACGCAAAATCAGTAATAAAATAATGCATGAATTTCACATTAAGAACATCAATCAGAACTGATTTATCGTTAATTTTTATTTAAGAATGCATAAACATAAATAATGGTAATAGATGAACAACCTATAGAAGGGTGGGGATCAATATTAGAGTAATCCGCCCCACCTTAATTTACCAACAAAGAGTCCAAGCTTTGGATCTGACTTAACTTTCTTCTCTAACCCTTATTCTTGCTCTTTCTCTCAAAAGCTTTATGTTCTAATTCTTAATTCACATACTTACTCAAATAAGCTCCACTAATACCTTTTTAATAATAAACCTAATTTTAGAATTTTATAATTACACCTTTTCCCCAACTCCTTTCTAATTATCACCATTTTCTCTTATTTTTCTATAAATTCCAATTTCCACTCAATCTGTGACAAATCTATATTTTCTATTATTTTACTTAATTAAAATTCTAAATAATTCTCACCACTCCCATAAATCCCACAAAAATACCCAAGCTCACCAATAATTAAATAAAACTAATTTTAACTCAAGTAAATTAAAATTAACGAGAAATAGGGTGTTACAACTCTCCACCATTTAAAGAAATTTTGTCCTTGAAAATTACATGAACCAAACAACTCTGAATAAGACTTTATCATTCGACTCTCCAACTCTCATGCCATGCTTCCTTCGGTAGGTACTCCCTACACTATCTTCACCAAGACGATCTCTTTACCTCTCAAGTGTTTCACTTCTTGATCATTAATTTGCAATGGTGATGCCTCCATAGTCTAATTCTCTCTCACTGGCACATCATCCATTTGAATCACATGAGATGGATCAGGAACATACTTCTGAAGTTGAGACACTTGAAACACACTATGGATATTTGAAATAGATTATGGTAAGGCAACTTTGTAGGCCACTTATCCCACTCTCTTCATGATTTAATAAGGACCAATGAAATGAGGCGTGAGATTTCAAGATTTTAACACATAACCAACAACAATCACCAGAGTGACTCTCAAGAACACATGACCTCCATATTGGAATTCAAGTGCTTCCTCCGCTTATCATGATAGTTATTTTGCATTCTCTACGATTCCTTCATCTTCTCCTGAATTATCATAATCTTCTTAGTATTCTGATGAACGATCTCAAGTCCAAGCCATGCACTTTCACCAGAATCATACCAACACAAAGGTGTCATACACCTTCTACCATACAAATACTTAAATGGTACCACTCCAATACTAGAACGGAAAATGTTGTTATAAGTAAACTCAATCAGCGGCAAGTAATTGTCTCAACTACCTTCCTGTTCCAAAACACAAGCTTTCAATAAATCTTCCAAAGACTGGGTAGTCCTTTTAGTCTACTCGTCCCTCTACAGATGATAATAAGAACTCAACATAGAATTATTTCCCATGGCTTCTTATAAAATTCCCTAGAACCTCGACATGAACCTCATATCTCTATCTAAAACAATACTCGAAGGAATACTATGCAAACTGATAATCTTCTTAATAAAAATTTTTGCTAGCTTATGCAAAGGATGGCTGGTCTTTATCAAAATAAAATGAGCTGACCTAGTCAATATGCACACAAAAACCCAAACTAGATAATTTCCTTTTGAAGTCTTAGGAAAACTCATTACAAAATACATTGAAAAGCTATCCCACTTCCACTCAAGAATACTCAATGGTTGCGTCAATCCAGATGGCTTCTAATGCTCAATCTTTGACTTCTGACAAGTCAAACAAGAATATACAAACTCTACAATATCCTTCTTCATACGCGACCATTAAAACATCTTCTTAAGATCTTGATACATTTTAGTAGCCCCGAGATGAATATTCAAACTACTCATGCGATCTTCCTCAAGAATTCTCTTCTTAAACTCTAGCAAATCCGGCACACAGATCCTATCTCAGAATTTCATAATCCCATTCTCATCAACCTTGGAATCTTATTTTTTACCTTGATTGAATAACACCAATACTTCAATAAATACCAAATCTAATTTCTGACTGTGATACGGTGGCAGAACCGACTGTTTTTACTGGTTTGCATTTTGCGTTTTTTTGTTTGCAAAATGTCGCGGTAAGCAAGAGTTGCCATCGACTTTTATTTCATCCAATCATGGAAAAGGAAAAAGAACAAAAAAAATCTTTTTTTCGAGATATTCTGAGTACGGGGGGGGGGGGGGGGGGGGGGTAGATTATAGAAAGGGAAGGTGTTAGCACCCTTTCTATCCATGGTTTTCCATGGGCTCTTAGGTACTTGCTCATCTTTTTAAAATTGCTTGTTTATGCGCTTGCTTTGAAAATGTTTTGCTTTGTGATAACCCTTGTATCAGTCCTCAAGGATGTGACGAAGTTGTTTTGAAAATTTATTTTGGAAGGTGTTTGTGTGAAAAGTTTTTATTGAGCAAGTACTTAAGATTCTACCTACTCGAAAAAGATTGTTTGTTCTATTTCTTTTAGACAGCGCTATCCTACTATTAAGGAGTAGGTAGCACCATTGTTGGAGTTGTAAGGGAAATTCGAAAGGGACAAATACAATCACTAAAGCAATAGTTAGAAAACCTTAGTAGTAACCCTAGAGTCATAAGATCTTTTCGAGGCAACGTTTCCGAGGCAACATTTTCGAGGCAACATTCGAATGGGACGTTTAATCTTTTGGACAGGAGGGCGACCACTAAAATTTCCTATGCTTAATGACTGTTTACCAAAGGCAACCATAGTAAGGCAAACCCTAGGAGTGAACATGTGCATGTGAACGTTTTTCAGTTATTTAATATTTGCACATTAGGTGATGTACCGTTTTAAATTTCAAGCATTCTTTTCATACGATCCTATTAGCCATGCATCTAGACAGTTTAAAGATTGCGAGAATTTAAAGTGCGAAAAATAAACCTAGCTATTACAAGACTTCGGGGAGGGGGATTAATTACATAACAAAAATCACGGATTTAAACAGTAAATAAAAACCCTAGTTTTAACTATTACAAACCAGTGAGCAGTTACAAAATAATGGCAAAATAATTAACAAGCGCGCGGCGAATTAAATACGAGGACGGTTGAAAAAATAACCTAAAACTCTAATTGAGAGAAAAAGAATTTTTTGTGGATTTTTACTTGAGAAAACATTTAAATTACAAATCAGTTAAACCTAATTTCTAATTGTTTTTTAAATTATGAAATAAATTAAATTAACCTAATTTTCTAATTAAATAATATCAAGAAAAACAAAGTATTTTGTACAAAAAGATTTTGTATGTTTTTTGGTTTTTTATTTGAGAAAATAAAAAAAATAAATTGTAAAATTAAAACCTAAATTCTATTTGATTTTAAATGAAACAAAAATTAAATTTACCTAACTTACTAATTAAATTAAATAACTTATTATTATTAAAAACAAATGCTTTTTTTTTTATGTTTTTGTGATTTGTTGATTTTATGATTTTTTTTAAAAAAGGGTAATTAATTTGGTGAAAAATAATGAAACAAAACAATTAAAATAAAAGAAATAAATTGAGAAAAAAAAGAATATGTGCCTGTGTTGTTAGAAATTCTGGGGGGGTGAGAAACTGAATTTCCAAGCACATTAAGCTGAGCCCAGTCAACCATGCTAGATCCTGTGCAAGCGTTGACTTGAGGTGCACCAAGGACATTCAGACAGGAAGCGTTAGATCTGGCTAGCAGTGTATCCAGTGGCTGGGCATTGAGGTTGCATGGAAGGCGTGTGAGGGAGTGGAGTACTGGATCTTGTTGCAAGAAAAGAAAATAAATAAAACGCTGGGACCTGGGATCCAAACCAAGTCCTCACGCCTTGTACCAATGCTACGCTGCCAGCTGAGCTGTTGTTGTTAGTTGTTATTATAGTAACAAGAATATATAATATATAAAACAAATGCAATGACCCTGGAACAAAAACCGCGTGCACTGAATTCAAAAGGACCAATGGGGTGATGACAAATCACCTTCTTCTACCTCTAGCCCGTCGTTTTAGATAATCAACCTATACCTACTGACGTTGTCCGTTGCTAAAAACCTGTGTCATTCAAATATTCAGTACAAGCATGATAAATCCATTGCGATGGTACCAATCAACTTGTCTTGGCCTCACGAGCATCATGGTACTTGATTCATGGCCCAATTTTTCCTGTACACAAAGACCCTAAAATTCATGTGGAAACCCTAACCATGGCAGATGCCTGTAAGGGTCCCAAAAATAAAATTAAACTACGTGGTCAGCTTGCAAACATGGTGATGATCACAAATATAACAATTAAAGGTGCTAATGATGCGTAAATTATAATAATCGAATTTGAGAAAGTTTGCAAACCGTGATGTGTCTAGGCAATGATTCTTGACGCTTTGAAGGATGCAAATGATGTTGTTGGCTTCTGGAGATGGCCATGAAGTGATTAGGGTCCTTCAATCGCCTGGAATTGTCCTCTAGGGCAGAAATCGAATGCCCACTTTTTTTCCAAATTCTGAGTTTTCGTTCTTGCTCCCTACAACTGCAAAACCTTGTATTTTGATCTACAATTGTTGTGTACATATAGTAGACTGAATTAGGGTTGTAAAATTGCATCACATCTTTGAGAATTATGAAAATGTGATTTGATTTGATTCATGTATAATATCTTTCTAAAACAAGCTTCAATCCAATCTTTTCCAACCCTAATGAGTCTTGCACAAATTGATCATCATGCTAGCTGTACATAGACTCCAAATGTACATAAAAATCCCAAGATTTGATTTGTTTTCATTATTTTACCATTTAATTTGATTTATTTTGATTTAAATGAATAAAAAATAAAAATAAATGATAAAAGCAATGAAATAATAGGTGGAAAAAATTGGGTCCTATTAGAAACATGTTTCAAGCAAGAAAACATGGGCCCCTTTGGAAAAAAATGCAAATTTGATCAATGTTGACTTTTGACAATTTTCTAAAAATTACCAACTTTGACAATGCACAACTCTCTCAATTTTGACCCTAGGAGGGTGTTCTTAGACTTTTTGGAAAGCTTAGGATGTCCCGTAACCAACCCTTTTGATTTCATTCCAATTGGATCTTCCATGTTCATGTAAGAAGCTTTGACCCAAAAGGTGTTTTTGTTGACTTTTCAAAAGGACCTATAATGTAGAAATTCATATATTTTGATTAGTGCATATTTTGAACTTGAGGGCTGAAGATGAATTGTAGGGAATTGCATCCTCTTCGAAATGAACCTTGGATGGAAAATTTCTGATAAAGTATGAAGAAGTTATGCTTGGTCAAAGTTGGGTTGACTTTTCCTACAAAACCCTAATTTAGCAACCTTTGGGTTTTGATGAATTTGGAGAATTCATTGAGGAATCATGATCAACCCTTGATCAAATGATGGAAGTCACTTCAAAATGTTGATGTTGACCAAAAATCTTGAGGTTTGACTGTATGTTGGCCATAGTTGACTTTTGACCTAATATAGTCGATTCTCAAGCATTTGAGCAGTTGACTGAGCAAACTTCTTATGCAAGACCTGAAACTTGGCATGTATGATCTTGGGAACATATTAAGACCTTGGGAAGCATTTTAGTCCTTTGTGGTTCACACATCTTGATGAAAATGGAAACTCTAATTTGAGGTACACTGCCTTATGATAGAGTTTGTCTGGCCAACTCTTGGACTTCCTTGAGCAACTTGGGGACCTCAATTGAAATTTATTGAGTAAAATGGGAGGGAAAATTTTGGGGTACAACAGCGGCCCCTGTTCAATCTTCTTAAACCTGAGGATGTAGATTGGCTGCTCTGCCTTTCGTGATCTGAAAATGGAAGATGATTGAAAACTAGAGTGCCTAAAAATTTGCACTCGCGTGACGTGGCACTTGATTTGTGATATCGGGAATGGGCTTACAGATTCCATTTGGAGGTCGATAATGGAAGATTTCCAGAGATGGGCTTAAAGATGCCATCCTGGATGCGACAGAGAGTTGCCGGAGATGGGCTTAAAGATGCCATCTAGAGAATGTTGATTTCCTGAGATATTCCTTTGACGAGAGTCCCTGCTCTTGTCGTTGAGGAGGAATCTACTGAGGAATGTTGGTATCTGACTTGGGAGGAATAGAATTTTAGGAGCTTCAGTTGTCCGTTACTCCACTGGGGAAATGACTCCGACTTGAGGAAGCGGAAGTGACCTGCACATCTGGTCAGGGTATATGCTGTACCGTGACTTACTGGGGAAATGAAAAATTAATCATGTTTGATTAGGTCTAGGTCTTGCAGTGCTGTGGATTGCCGTCTAGAGATAAGAGAGAAGGAACCTGGATAGTAAGGTTATGAGAAGGAACCTAGATAGTAGGGTTGCTTCGAAATGGAAGCCTGGATAGTAGGACTGTGAGAAGGAACCTGGATAGTAGGGTTACTTTGCTATGAGAGCCTGGATAGTAGGCTGTGAGAAGGAACCTGGGTAGTAGGGTTACTTCGATATGAAAGCCTGGATAGTAGGGATGTGAGAAGGAACCTGGATAGTAGGGTTACTTCGATATGAAAGCCTGGATAGTAGGGTTGTGAGAAGGAACCTGGATAGTAGGGTTACTTCGATATGAAAGCTTGGATAGCAGGACTGTGAGAAGGAACCTGGGTAGTAGGGTTACTTCGATATGAAAGCCTGGATAGTAGGGCTGTGAGAAGGAACCTGGGTAGTAGGGTTACTTTGATATGAAAGCCTAGATAGTAGGGCTGTGAGAAGGAACCTGGATAGTAGGGTTACTTCGAAGCGAAAGCCTGGGTAGTAGGGTTGTTTTGATATGAAAGCCTGGATAGTAGGGCTGTGAGAAGGAACCTGGATAGTAGGGTTACTTCGAAGTGATAATGTAGATTAGTTGACCTGTTTGATTTCGGGAACCGAGTTCCCATTAGTCGTTTGTGGATATGATCTGTATAACTGCTGAATTTGTTGAAGCTGATCCTCTTTTCCTGAAAAGATATTAGGGTTAGTTATATGCGATGCATGAAATGCAGGGTGAGATGATGTTCTCAAAATAAATGAGATTATGTCGTATATGATATATATGCGTATGTTTATGAAATACTATCGGGGTATGCTCGCGTCTGGGAAAATAAATCCCTGATTATTGCTAGAGAGTTGTAAATATTCTGTCGGGAATAGATGCTGGGGAATAACTCTGCGGGGACCAGACTTTGGGGGAAGAGATACTCTGTTGGTAGACCTGCCGATCTGGAGAAATAAATTTAGCTGGGGATGAAATTCCATTTCTGGAGCTGATGAGCCCTGTTGGAGATTGAGCTTCTATGTCTGTAGAAATGAACTCCGCTTGGGGGATGGAGTTTACTGACTAGCCCGCGATTATGAACCTCGGCTGGGGGTGATTACGTCCTGCTTCGAGAAAGCTGACATTAATGCCTTTGGATACTTTTACTCTGTGGGGAGTGTATGTACCAATAATCATGTTCCAAAGCTGGCTCTGTCCCGATACCTGCTGGGCAGAGGAACCGTCGGGTTTGGTACTTCTTATTTTTTCCATGTTTATGGAATTACGAGTAGTTGTCTTTTGTTTCTTATATAAATCTTTATGAGCATCAATCATTTTCAAATGCATATATCAACAATACATCATTGGACATTCTTGCAAAACAAAACAGAAAAAGAAAACAAATTGAAGTTTTTTGTGAAAATG
This sequence comes from Vicia faba, assembly GCA_948472305.1. Classification (NCBI taxonomy): domain Eukaryota; kingdom Viridiplantae; phylum Streptophyta; class Magnoliopsida; order Fabales; family Fabaceae; genus Vicia; species Vicia faba. The sequence continues at coordinate 1,515,312,156 of OX451741.1, read as the reverse complement.
ACTTGTATTGATTTTGAAATTGGCCTGTAATAGGCGTTTTGTACAAAGAGGTTGACGTCCTAGTAAGAGAACGCCGCTGAAAGATAGAAATTATACAATTTGTGTAAAAGAAAGAAAACAGCTATGTGAAACAATCCCATTGGGTTCCAACTCTACTATTTCCTTTATATCTTCAAGCGTCTCATCACTTTGCTATTTGGCCGAAGGTTGATCAGATTGATTGGCGCCGTTTGTGCTTGATAGTCGACACCGAAGTCTGGTCGCAAAATGATCAAATGAGACATAGTGACACGCTTCGATCCCTAGCTTTTGCCTGGATTTCCCTTTCGGGTTTTCAATCCACCGGGATACCCTTTTTTTCCCAAGCACCCCTTTCGGGTTTTTGACTTGCCGGGTATACAGATTTTTTTCATTTTCATCCCTTACTTTTGCCCGAACCCTTTTGGTTCACCGGGAAGCCCTTATTTTTGCCTAGGCCAGTCGACCTAGCGGGTCTTTGATTATGCGTGGTATCTTTTCACTATGTCTGCATTGATAGGTGAGGAAGGTCGTCACCATAAATGGTGGTTAGAATCATAGCTCCTCCTGAGAAAATGTTCTTAACCACAAATGGTCCTTCGTACGTGGGGGTGCATTTGCCCCTGGGATCTACTTGCGGTAGTATGATGCATTTGACACCAGATCCCCGACTTGATATTCTCTACGCCTGACTTTCTTGTTAAAAGCCTTGATCATTCTCCTTTGATACGTCTGACCATGGCAGATAGCAGTAAGTCTCTTTTCATTGATTAGATTCAGTTGATCAAGTAGGGTTTGGATCCAGTCGTCTTCGTTCAAACATGCATCCTTCATAATCCTAAGAGAGGGTATCTAGACTTCTATGGGTAGGACTGCCTCCATGCCATATACCAGAGAGTAGGGGGTTTCCCCTGTCGACATTCATGCTGAGGTACAGTACCCATGAAGAGAAAATGGTAACATCTCATGCCAATCTTTGTATGTCACTGTCATCTTCTGTACAATCTTCTTGATGTTCTTGTTAGCTGCTTTAACAACACCATTCATCTTCGACCGGTAAGGAGAAGAGTTATGATATTGTATCTTAAACTGTTTGTAGAGCTCGGTGATCATTGTGTTGTTGAGATTTGTACCATTGTCAGTAATAATCCTCTCTGGTACACCATATTGACATATCAGATTGTGTCGGATAAACCGTGCCACAACGTTCTTGGTCACAGTTGAAAAAGAGGCTGCCTCAACCCACTTTGTAAAGTAATTAATGGCTACTAAGATGAAACGATGCCCGTTAGACGCAGTTGGTCTGATCTCTCTGATCACGTCGATGCCCCACATCGCAAAGGGCCAAGGAGCTGTCAGGACGTTCAAAGGAACTAGAGGCACATGCACCTTATCAGCGTAGACTTGGCACTTATGACAAGTTTGAGAGTGCTGATAACAATCGGATTCCATAGTGGACCAGTAATATCCTACCCGTAGGATCTTCTTAGCCATGGTATGTCCAATAGAATGGGTTCTGAAGGTGCCTCCATATAGATCTGTCATGATCCTCTCTGCTTCGCTCTTGTCTACACACCGTAGTAGTGTGGAGTCATGGTTGCATTTATAGAGGATTCCATTACTGAGGAAGAACTTTGCAGCGAACCTTCTCAAAAAATTCTTATCATTGACAGTTGCCCCTTCGGGATATTCCTGAGCCTCGAGATACCTTTTGACTCCGTGAAACCAGGGTTTGTCTGCCACTTCTTCGGTGTCGATCTCACAGCAGTGTGCTGGTTCATTCAACCTCTCAATGGTAATCTGGGGAGCTTCATTGTCCTACCTAACCTTGAACATAGAAGACATGGTAGCTAGCGCGTCCACTAACTAGTTCTCCTCTCGTGGGAAATGTTCAAAGGTTACCTCCTCAAAATGTGGGAGCAATGTCAGTACATACTCTCTGTAAGGGATGAGATTCGGGTGCTTCGTATCCCACCCGCCTTTGATCTGACTTATCACCAGAGAGGAATCCCCGAATACACTTAAGAACTTAATCCTCAGGTTAATAGCAGCTCGAAGACCCATGATACATGCTTCATACTCTGCCATGTTGTTGGTGCAATTGAAACATAATCGGGCGGTGAATGGAGTATGACAACCCTCAGGAGATACGATTACAGCACTAATGCCGTTACCTAGTGCGTTTGAAGATCCATCAAAATACATAGACCATCGGGATCCCTCCTGAGGTCCTTCATCTGGTCCAGGTTCCTCGTAGTCAGTCACTAACATGATATTCTCATCTGGGAACTCAAAATTCATGGACTGGTAATCATCCATAGCTTGATGAGCCAAATGATCAACCAATACACTTCCCTCAATTGCCTTTTGGGTTGTATATTGTATGTCGTATTCGGTTAAGATCATTTGCCACCTTGCTATCCTTCCGGAGAGAGCGGGCTTCTCGAAAATATACTTGATTGGATCCATATTTGATATCAATAAAGTAGTGTGAGTCAGCATATACTATCTCAGTCGGAGAGCAACCCATGCCAAAGCACAACAAGTTTTCTCGAGCAATGAGTATCGTGTCTCACAGTTGGTAAACTTTTTGATAAGGTAGTATATGGCGTGCTCTTTTCGACCAGACTCTTCATGCTGCCCCAGCATATACCCCATTGAATTGTCTAGCACTGTCAAGTATAATATCAAAGGTCTTCCTTCAACTGGAGGCATCAGAATTGGTGGTTCTTGAAGGTATTCTTTAATTCTGTCAAAAGCGGTCTGGAATCTATCATTCCACTTTACCACTTGATCTTTCTTCAGAAGCTTGAAGATTGGCTCACAAGTAGCAGTCAAATGTGAAATGAACCTGGCGATGTAATTCAAGCGTCCCAAGAAACCTCTAACTTCCTTCTCTGTACGGGGAACTGGCATCTCTTGTATGGCCTTTACCTTCGCAGGGTCTACTTGAATACCTTTGTCACTGATGACAAAACCTAGAAGCTTACCAGATCTTACTCCAAAGGTACACTTGTTCGGATTCAACCTTAGCTTGTATGTCTTCAACCTATCGAACAACTTTTAGAGATGATCAAGGTACTCCTCCTCAGCCTGAGACCTGGCTATCATGTCATCAACATACACTTCGATATCATGGTGAATCATATCGTGAAACAAAGCGACCATGGCGCGCTGATAGGTTGCCCCGACATTCTTCAACCCAAAAGGCATCACCTTGTAACAGAAGGTGCCCCACTGTGTGACGAAGGTTGTCTTCTCCCTGTCTTCAGGAGCCATCTTGATCTGGTCGTAGCCAGAGAAACCATCCATGAAGGAGAATATTTTGTGCTACGCGGTGTTATCAACCAGAACATCAATGTGAGGAAGTGGGAAGTCATCCTTCGGGCTTGCCCTGTTCAGATCCCTGTAATCAACACACATCCGTACCTTACCGTCCTTCTTAGGTACCGGAACAACATTGGCAACCCACTGTGGATAGGAAGTGACAGCTAAGAATCCTGCATCGAGCTATTTCATGACCTCTGCCTTGATCTTCTCTGACATTTCAGGGCGTATACGACAGACCTTCTGTTTAACCGGAGGACAGTCTTCTTTAGTCGGAAGGCGATGTACCACAATATCAGTGTCTAAACCAGGCATGTCTTCGTAGGACCAGGCGAAGATCTCAACATAGTCGTGCAACATCTGTATCAACCTCTGTTTAACTCTAAGATCCAGATTTGCACCTATTTTAACCTCTTTTCTATCTTCCTTAGTACCCAAGTTCACTGTCTCAACCGGCTCTTCATGAGGCTGTATGGCCCTTTCTTCCTGCTGTAGTAGTCGAGCAAGTTCTCCAGGCACCCCACAATCATCCTCACCTTCGTCCTCGGCTTGGTTGATTGGATTTTTAAAGTCATAACTGGCAATAGCAGAGCTGTTATCAATGGGATCCAGAGTGGATATGGATCTGCATAGTGATACTTGAGTGTGTGTAAGAGAATAGCTGTTTTGATAAAGTGAAAAACAGAAAAGAAAAACAAGGAGCGCAAAATTTGTATGCAAGAAACGTCCAATGATTTCTTAATGATTATGAAATGACAAATAATAGCCCTCACAAGAAAAGCCAAGGTTCCTCGGGCAAGGCACCAAGCCATAAAGTTTCAAATTGTTTATTACAAATCTTAAAACAAATAAGTCAATTACTGCGGAATAAAAGAAACAGGTATGAAGTCCCTAGCCGTCTAGTTACTCGGTCCACCATTGGTAGTTGGGTAGATCCAGCTGTCAATGTCTGAATCCTCTTCACTATCTTCAATGGCATTAACCCCACGATTGCTGATATGTGTAGGGGAGGTCCTCCAGCCCGAGCGCGTCGAACAACCCTTTGAGCCCCTGTAGTAAATACCAAACCAAATTTGTCAGTTTTATGAGTGAAATCAGGGAGCTGACCCCAATTGGCACACCCACCTTCTTCAACCATAGGCCTGGCATCCTTTAGAGAAGCCATCTTCAAAGGAGGTTTGTTGCTAGTGGTTTCAGTCGATGCCAAGATCTGAGGGACCTCTTCAAAATTCTGACAAGGAGTTTCTATGAATTCCCCGTCCATATCTATGTAGCGGAAGGAGTTGAGGTGACTCACCATATATTCTTCTTCACCCCGCACTGTGACAATCTTTCCTTTCACTGGATGCTTCAGCATTTGGTGGAGCATGGAGGTGACTTCCCCAGCCTCGTGGATCCAAGGACGACCCAACAAACAAGAATATGATGGCCTGATATCCATCACATAGAAGGTGGACCCAAAAGTCTGAGAACCTACTTTGATAGGGATGTCCACCTCCCCGTGCACCGTTCTCTTCGATCCGTCAAAAGCCCTTACCACAATGTTAATAGGCTTTAGAGTTAAACCCTCGCAATCCAACCGGTCCAACGCCTTCTTCGGCAGAACATTCAGTGAAGACCCAGTATCTACTAGCACGTGGGACATAGTGGTTCCCCTGCACTCAATCGAGACATGTAGAGCATCATTATGCTTTCTTCCTTTTGGTGTCAGATCGGCATCTGAAAAACCCAGCCCATTATCAGCAGTCAGGCTGGCCACACAATCTTTGAACTGATCCGCTGAAGTTTCCTGCAGCACATGTGCAGTTTTGAGAAATGCAATCAAAGCCTTTGCATGGGCTTCAGAACACAATAGCAAAGAAGACATGGATATCTTCGATGGGGTCTGCCCAACTGCTCGACCACGTTGTAGTCGCTCTTCTTAATGATTTTCAATATTTCCTCCATTTCTTGCTTAGAGGCTTCCACAACAATTTTCTTAGGTGCCTCCGTCTGGGTAGACTCACCTAGAATTTCCTTTCCGCGGGTCTTAGATGAATCGCCGACAGGGGTAATAACCGGAGTAAGAACATGAACATTAGCAGATGTACTAGCAGGAACAACAAATGGAATAATAATAGGCTTGTTGACAATCTTAGGGGAAATCTCGGGAGAGAAAACCCTTCCACTTCGGGTAACTTTGCTGGTTCCAACAATGTTACCAATATCAGGATCAACCTTCTCATCTTTTAAGTCTTGTTTGATGCCATGATAGTATATATCGGCACCATAATGCCACGGGACAACTTTGTCTGAGACATATGGGACATGACCAGGAACAATGATTATCAGTGGAGCAATTCTTGGAGCAGATGTAATCCTAACACGTCTTCTCGAGGAAACCTTGGAAGGATTGGCAGAAATGGTTATAATAGCGACCTTTTCAGATGGAACAACGGGAACCAAGGTTTTCTCAAATAGAACTTCTTTGCTATCTATCAAGCGTTGGACACCTAACTTTAGCAAACGGAAACCAGAAGATAGAAACGAACACATGTGGCAACCTTCACCATAGCCCGGAAATAAACCGGCCAACAACAAATTCTTCTTGACAATCATGAGAGGAGTAGATACTTCATCGACAAAGTTAACAAACAAATCAGTATCAATAGCATTAACTCCACGGTCGTGCTTAGACATGGGAGCAATTATGACATTCAACTTCTCCGGAGCATCAAAATATATCTCCTTGGCTTCAATCAAGTCTTGTATTTTATTTCTCAGAGCCCAACAGTCATTTGTATCGTAGCCAGAACTCTCAGAATGATAGGCACACCGGGCATTCAGATTATATCGGGGAGATGTAGTATTTGGATTCTTGGGAGCCTCTCTCAAGGTTGCCAAGTTAGATCTCAGCAGATGAGGTAGAACTTCACCCAATGTCATGTTGATGCAGGTAAACTGTCATTGTGGTCTTTCCGCCCTTTGTTGATTGTTGCATTGTGGAGCAACTGCAGGTCTAGGTATCATCACGACACTTACTATCTAACGTTATTCAACCCTGTTTTGACCCCTCGGGCTGTAGATGGCACTGGCTTCCTTCTTACCAATAAAAGGCTTCTTTACTAAACTTGAAGAGGCATCCTTTTGTATTTTTCCGCTTCGAATTCCAGCTTCTACTCTTTCCCCAATTAGGATCAGCTCAATGAAACCAGCCGATGAGCTGTCGATCAAATGATTGAAAAATGGACCAGATAATGTCCCTAGAAACATATCAACCAACTCGCTATCAGACAATGTGGGTTGAACTCTCCCAGCCAAGTCTCTCCATTTTTGTGCATAATCTTTAAAACCTTCACCTGCACCCATGGATATACTCTGGAGTTGAGTACGAGTGGGAGCAAGGTCGACATTATACTGATACTTCTTGTAGAAAGCAACAACTAAATCTTCCCAGTTTCGGATATTTGCTCCCTCTAGCTGGTAGAACCATTCAAGTTGAGTCCCTGGAAGACTATCTTGAAAGAAGTGAACCCACATATTTCTATCAGCTGTGTGGGGCTGGATCTTCCTGACATAAGAACGAAGATGGAGTTTTGGGCAGGACACCCCATCATACTTAGCAAACACTGGAGCTTTGAACTTCTGCGGGATGACTACTCCCCACACCAATCCCAGTTCTTCGAAATCTAGTCCAGGTATCCTCTGAACTTCCATGGCACTCAGACGGTCTTCTAACTGTTTGTATCTATCCTCAGCAGGAGGATATTGCTCTTCATTGTAATCAGTATCATTGTCAGAAACTACAGGACTAGGGTCCTTCTCTTCTTCTTGATTCTCCCATTCCTTGGATGAAGAGGTCAGATCAGTTTGTCACTTCAACCGCTCTTTGAGCCTTCTGCCTATATTTAGAATACCGATAACCTTCTTCTTTTTCTTCTTCTCTTTCAGAATGGGAGCTTTCATATCCTCTTGCCCTTTTGCCAAACTGATGAACATTTGTTGGAACTTGGCGTTCTGTTCCTGAAGATCCTTGATGTTTTGTTCGGAAGACATTTCTGTTGAAATAAAGAGCGAAGAAGATGAGAAACCTGTAATGGTACCTGTTTATGTAATGTTATGGATGATATGCGTATGCAATGATTTCAAGGATTCTTAAAGGCTCAGATTTGGTTAACCAAAAGAAACACACGTTATTTGCATTAATAAGTTCAAATTTTTTACAAAGAATGCCTTTTAGGCTTACAAATAAACAAAACTGAAAGCAAAAAGAAACTAGGTCTCCCAGGAGCGCATCCTCTTTGGTGCGATGTAGGCATTTATGTTTCTTTCTTCATGAAGTAGCCAAGTGAGCTCCAGGACCTTCTTCTCGCTGGCATAGAACTGAGCTTCAAACGTGTCCCGCTCTTCTTTGAGTTGAACCCAAGACTTCTGTAATTCTTCATGATCAATTGGCATGTCGGGATGATGACCAAGCGAAGTAGTTTCTCCTTTAGCAACTGGTTCCACAATTATTGGTAGGATAGCAGGGTAGGACATCATCAGACTTTGAGCGCGATCTCGTACCCATCAGAGATAAGGCTCAAGAGGAATGGAATTCTTGTGCCATAGCGTCTTGCTATAAATTTTATGTACCATGCCCTAAGCTTTTATGAACCTTCTACGATAGCCTTGAACGTCGTTCTCATAATTGAAGGTGATTCCTTGGATAATCATATCATGAGGACCATCTCTTGTCACATAACCAAATTGACGCAGTGCCAAGCAAGGATTGTAAGTGATTCCTCCCCTAATTCCTAAGAGGGGGAAATTAGGGAATTTACCACAACGATCAATGATGGTAACATCTTCCGAGAATCATGAACACCAATGAATGTCTGAATGCTTAAGGGACATCTGCATGCGAGACCATTTCAAACCCTGCTTATTCTTCAAAACATACCTGGGTAGGTGCGAAATAAACCACCTAGCCAATAGAGTAGTGCAACACAGGAGGGTTCCCCTTCTCTTTAGAGTGCGAGCATGCAAAGAGTGCAGAATATCCCCGAGTAATGTAGGTACTGGATTATGAGACAGGAAAACCTTGATAGTGCTCACATCTACGAGTTGATCAGCATTAGGAAAAAGTACCGTCCCATAAACGAGAAGTGCCAGCACCTCTTCGAAAGCTTGTAAATCTAAGGTATCCCAAAAATGATAGGACTTCTCAAATAGAAACTTAACCAGAATTCCTTGGACACTCCCTCTAGTCTCCCAAATTTCCACTACGTCAGACCGTTGTAGAGACAGAGCTCTAGCAATTTCTTCAGGCTTTGGATGTTCTTCCGTACCATTGAAAGGCAACTGGTCAAGAATAGGTACCCCTAATAACTGATAAAACTCCTCCATATTAGGTACTAGCTGGTAATCCAGGAAGGTGAAACAATGGTGCACCGGGTCGAAGAACTGAAACAACACTTTTAACAACTCTTCATCAGGTTTTGCAGTGACCAAATTGAGCAACTGACCATGATTTCTAGTGAAATTATAACCTTCAAGAACCCTTTATGCCAGATCCTTCACTTGGAGAGACACTTTCACAAGGTTGATCTGTATAGTGTTCCTACGGGCAGATGCCATGCCTTACAAAACAGAGCAAAAATGAGCCCTAGGGAATCCTTGAAATGGTTAGTCATGATATGCCATGTTTATGATGTCATAATTAGGTTATAAAATCACAGGTATATCAAATAACAAACAAGTCACATCAAGTCCTTAGGTTTAAGGCTTGCATGAGTTTTAAGGTCATACCCTCTTGAAGTTGGATTGGTTCAACCTGTCCTATAAATAGTAACTGGGTTCTAAAAGGGATCTCAATATCACTGATCTTTCTCCCAACTTCGTTCAATAGGAGATTGACTCGCAACCAAACAAAGTTCAAGAGTCAGACCTCAATGAGTGTAGCATCAAGTATCTGTCGACCTTGGGAATACACCAAAGTCGGCCATCTCGCTATGTCCTACTGGCCAAGTTGTGCAATTAAAGGTTCTAAGGTCAATTGATGCTTCACGACACCACGCGGCGGCCCTGTACTCTCCCTGATTGACTCAAGGGTTACCGGTACCATCCTAAGTTCCACATCAATGTAGCTACTGCTTCAACCGTGCCGGTATACCCCAGCATAGTTCCCTCACAATTTATTGCTACTTACCTAAAAGGTGTTCCCCAGATCCGGGTGTAGGATCAAATAACCCAAACAGTTCCCATAAATATAAAGCAAGCAAGACAATCAAGAGAAAGAAATTAAATATGACCTAGATCCTAAGGTATACTCCACTTTATATTTATTCCCTAGTAGAGTCACCAGTTCTATGATACGATGGCAGAACCGACTATTTTTACTGGTTTACATTTTGCGTTTTTTTGTTCGCAAAATGTCGCGGTAAGCAAGAGTCGTCACCGACTTTTATTTCATCCAATCATGGAAAAGGAAAAAGAACAAAAATTTTTTTTTCGAGATATTCTGAGTACGGGGGGTAGATTATAGAAAGGGAAGGTGTTAGCACCCTTTCTATCCATGGTTTTCCATGGGATCTTAGGTACTTGCTCATCTTTTTAAAATTGCTTGTGTGTGCGATTGCTTTGAAAATGTTTTACTTCGTGATAACCCTTGTATCAGTCCTCAAGGATGTGACGAAGTTGTTTTGAAAATATGTTTTGAAAGGTGTTTTTGTGAAAAGTTTTTATTAAGCAAGTACTTAAGATTCTACCTACTCGAAAAAAGATTGTTTGTTCTATTTCCTTTACACAGCGCTATCCTACTATTAAGGAGTAGGTAGCACCGTCGTTGGATTTGTAAGGGACATTCGAAAGGGACAAATACAATCACTAAAGCAATAGTTAGAAAAGCTTATTAGTAACCCTAGAGTCATAAGATCTTTTCGAGGCAATGTTTCCGAGGTAACATTTCCGAGGCAACATTTCCGAGGCAACATTCAAATGGGACGTTTGATCTTTTAGATAAGAGGGCGACCATTAAAATTTCCTATGCTTAATGACTGTTTACCGAAGACAACTGTATTGAGGAAAACCCTAGGAGTGAACATGTGCATGTGAACTTTTTTCAGTTATTTAATCTTTGCACATTAGGTGATCTACCGTTTTAAATTTCAAGCATTCTTTTCATACAATCCTATTACCCATGCATCTAGACAGTTTAAAGATTGCGAGAATTTAAAGTGCGAAAAATAAACCTAGCTATTACAAGGCTTCGGGGAGGGGGATTAATTACATAACCAAGATCAGGGATTTAAACATTAAATAAAAACCCTAGTTTTAACTATTACAAACCAGTGAGCAGGTATAAAATAATGGCAAAATAATTAACAAGCGCGCGGCGAATTAAATACGAGGACGGTTGAAAAAATAACCTAAAACTCTAATTGAGAGAAAAAGATTTTTTTGTGGATTTTTAATTGAGAAAAAATTTAAATTACAAATCAGTTAAACCTAATTTCTAATTGTTTTTTAAATTATGAAAGAAATTAAATTAAACTAATTTTCTAATTAAATAATATCAAGAAAAATAAAATATTTTGTACAAAAAGATTTTGAATGTTTTTTGGCTTTTTATTTGAGAAAATAAAAAAAATAAATTGTAAAATTAAAACCTAAATTCTATTTGATTTTAAATGAAACAAAAATTAAATTTACCTAACTTACTAATTAAATTAAATAACTTATTATTATTAAATTTTTTTTTTTATCTTTTTGTGATTTTTTGATTTTATGATTTTTAAAAAAAGGGTAATTAATTTGGTGAAAAATAATGAAACAAAACAATTAAAATAAAAGAAATAACTTGAGAAAAAAAAAGAATATGGGCCTGTGTCGTTAGCAATTCTGGGGGGTGAGAAACTGAATTTCCAAGCTCATTAAGCTGAGCCCAGTCAACCATGCTGGATCTTGTGCAAGCGTTGACTTGAGGTGCACCGAGGACATTTAGGCAGTAAGCGTTAGATCTAGCTAGCAGTGCATCCAGTGGCTGGGTGTTGAGGTTGCATGGAAGGCGTGTGAGGGAGTGAAGTACTAGATCTTGTTGCAAGAAAAGAAAATAAATAGAACGTTGGGACCTGGGATCAAACCCAGGTCATCACACTTTGTACCAATGCTACGCTTCCAGCTGAGCTGTTGTTGTTAGTTGTTATTATAGTAACAAGAATATATAATATATAAAACAAATGCAATAACTATGGAACAAAAACCGCGCGCACTGAATTCAAACGGACCAATGGGGTGATGACAAATCACCTTCTTCTACCTCCATCCCGTCGTTTTAGATAATGAACCTATACCTACAGACGTTGTCTGTTACTAAAAACCCGTGTCATTCAAATATTCAGTACAAGCATGATAAATCCATTGTGATGGTACCAATCAACTTATCTTGGCCTCACGAGCATCATGGTACTTGATTCATGGCCCAATTTTTCCTGTACACAAAGACCCTAAAGTTCATGTGGAAACCCTAACCATGGCAGATGCGTGTAAGGGTCCCAAAAATACAATTAAACTATGTGGTCAGCTTGCAAACATGATGATGATCATAAATATAACAATTAAAGGTGCTAATGATGCGTAAATTGTAATAATTGAACTTGAGAAAGTTTGCAAACCGTGATGTGTCTAGGCGATGATTCTTGACGCTTTGAAGGCTGAAAATGATGTTGTTGGCTTCTTGAGATGGCCAGGAAGTGATTAGGGTCCTTCAATCGCTTGGAATCGTCCTCTAGGGCAGAAATCGAATGCCCACTTTTATCCAAATTCTGAGTTTTTGTTCTTGCTCCCTACGACTGCAAAACCTTGTATTTTGATCTGTAATTGTTGTGTACATATAATATACTGAATTAGGGTTGTAAAATTGCATCATATCTTTGAGAATTATGAAAATGTGATTTGATTTGATTCATGTATGATATCTTTCTAAAACAAGCTTCAATCCAATCTTTTCCAACCCTAATGAGTCTTGCACGAATTGATCATCATGATAGTTGTACATAGACTCCAAATGTGTACAAAAATCCCAAGATTTGATTTGTTTTCATTATTTTACCATTTATTTTGATTTATTTTGATTTAAATGATTAAAAAATCAAAATAAATGATAAAAGCAATGAAATAATAGGTGTAAAAGCTCAGGGGTCATGGGTCCTATTAGAAACATGTTTCAAGCAAGAAAACATGGGCCCCTTTGGAAAAAATGCAAATTTGATCAATGTTGACTTCTAACAATTTTCCAAAAATTGCCAACTTTGACAATGCACAACTCTCTCAATTTTGACCCTAGGAGGGTGTTCCTGGACTTTTTAGAAATATTAGGATGTCCCCTAACCAACCCTTTTGGTTTCATCTCAATTGTATCTTCCATGTTCATGTAAGAAGCTTTGACCCAAAAGGTGTTTTTGTTGACTTTTCAAAAGGACCTATAATGTAGAAATTCATATCTTTTGATGAGTGCATATTTTGAACTTGAGGGCTGAAGATGAATTGTAGGGAATTTCATCCTCTTCAAAATGAGCATGGATGGTAAATTTATGATAAAGTATGAAGAAGTTATGCTTGGTCAAAGTTGGGTTGACTTTTCCTACAAGTTAGCAACCTTTGGGTTTTGATGAATTTGGAACATTCCTTGAGGAATCATGATCAACCCTTGATCAAATGATGGAAATCACTTCAAAATGTTGATGTTAACCAAAAATCTTAAGGTTTGACTGTATGTGGGTCACAGTTAACTTTTGACCTAATATAGTCGATTCTCAAGCATTTGAGCAGTTGACTGAGCAAACTTCTTATGCAAGGCCTGAAAACTTGGAATGGATGATCTTTGGAACATATTAAGACCTTGGGAAGCATTTGAGTCTTTTGTGGTTCACACATATTTATGAAAAGGGAAACCCTAATTTGAGGTACACTGCCTTAAGAGAGAGTTTGTCTGGCCAACTATTGGACTTCCTTGAGCAACTTGGGGACCTCATTTGACATTTGTTGAGTAAAATGGAAGGGAAAATTTTGGGGTACAACACTGACCTTCCCTAATTTCTTCAAGAATGTCGTTAGTCAACCTCAACATACCCAACTTCACATTTTGCAGCGTTATCTCACACACCAAGCTAAGATCTCTGAACTGCTCAATCAAATCCAATTCTAGAACCATAAGCACTAAGATATGTGGGGACTTATTACTCAAAGCATCTACCACCATACTTTCTTTACCCGGATGGTAACTCATTGCAAAATAATAGTCTTCAAAAACTTAATCCACCTTCTCTGCCTCATATTCAACTCCTTATAATCAAAGAAATAACTCAAGCTCTTATAACATTGAAAACCTCAAACCATACAGGTAGTGCCTCCAAACTTTAAGTATAAACACTACAACTGCCAACTCTAAATCATGGGTAGGATAATTCCTCTCATGAATCTCCAGCTTCCTTAAAGAGTAAGCTACAACCTAACCATTCTGCATAAGTACCCCACCTAATCTCGTCTTTGACACATCGCAATACATAACAAAAGATTCTTTCACATATGGCAAAATCAAAATTGGCGCCCGACATCAACTTCCTCTTCAATTCTTGGAAACTTTCTTTGCACTAAACGCTACATAAAAAAGCTTGACCCTTTCAAGTCAACTGAGTCAAAGGAAACTCTAACTTCGAAAAGCCTTATATAAATCTTTTTTAGTAACCGACTAAGCCCAAAAAACTTATGATCTCTATATTGACTTAGGAGTCTCCCAGTGTAATACTGCATCTACTTAGACATACCAACCACTATACCACTACTAGAGATCACATGTCCAAGGAAAATCACTTCCTTCAACCAGAACTCAAACTTTGACATCTTGTCATACAATTTATTTTCCTTCAAAGTCTGTAACACCACTCTAGGATGATCTGTGTGATCATCATTAAACTTCGAATACACCAAAATATCATCGATGAATACCACGACGAACTGATCCAGGTAATGATGGAAGATTTTGTTCATATACTCCAAAAACACACCTGGGGAATTAGACACATCAAACGACATCACTGAGTACTCATAGTATCGTATCAAGTTCTAAACCTAGTCTTCAGAATATCTGATGAAAACCTGATCTTAAGTCAATCTTATTGAACACACAAGCACCAACCAACTGATCTATAAGATCACTGATCCTAGGAATATTATACTTGTTCTTGATTGTAACCTTATTTAGTTACCGATAATCAACACACAACCTCATTCTACCATCATTCTTCTTAACCAATAACACTGGCGCTCCCCACAGCAAAATGTTAGGTATGCCAAACTTCTTCTCTAATAGTTCTTCTAACTGTTTCTTTAGCTCGTCCAACTCCAACCCAAACATTCAATATGGTGCCATCAACACTAGTACCATTTACTAAATCTATGGAAAACTTAACTTCTTGCTATGGCGAAAAGTCATAAATATATCCAGGAAAAACATCAGGGAACTCACACACCAGATGCATATCTCTTGCCCTAACATCTACTTCCACTCTCAAGGAAGCAAACATCACGAGCATTTGACCGTTCTCACTTACAGACATCTCAACCTGATTAATGCACATGAATCATGAATTTGTACTCTCTATAGGTTCGGGAAACAACATAATCTTGTCAAAAGAATTGATATAAATTTGGATGAACTCTAACCAGTTCATCCCCAAAATCACATCGAGTTTACTCAAAGGCAAAAAGATCAAGTCAACTCCAAAGTCTCTACCATAAATTATCAAAGGGCAATTCAAACACACAAACATAGTAGCCACTGGACCATTAGTTGGGGTATTAATAACCATAATACCAATCATAGAAGACATTTATAAATTCAACTTCTTAGCACAATCAATATATATATATATAAACAAATGCGTCGCACCTGTATCTATAATAGCAATTAGAGAAACACCACTAATGATACATGTACCTTGAATCAAATTATCTAACTTTGAGACATCCTTATCACTTAAAGCAAAGACATTCTCACTTGATTGAGCTTTCTTTGGCGTCTAGAACTGGGTACTAATGTGTTATGGTACTCCACATTTGTAGCAAGTTAGAACAATACTCTTACACTAAAAAATACGGTGTCCTGGATTCCCGCACTAGAAACACTTCTGTTATTTCTATGAAATTATGATTGACATATATTTTGGTAAAACCAACTTGGCAGCAACATGTTGAACAATATGTTCCAACTTGCAGTTTTCAACATGTCGTGTAGGATGTCCTAACTAGGAGATACTACATCGTGTCTGCATCAGCTGGAAGTTATGGTTCAGTTGATTTGTTAGCTACTGAATATTCAAGGAATATTTAGTTAGCTTATGTGGCGCCCAAGATTGATAAATGAGAATATTTTATGTTGGTTTTCAAAAATATGCTTAGTTTCTAAATATGGAGACATTTTAGGAAACTAATGGTTGAAGACCTATTTTCTTAGAGAAGAATTTGCAGACTTTGTGCAGCCCCACTGCTATGTTTTTGAAGCCCAATCCAGTCCAGAATAATATTATAAATAGACTGGTGTATACCTAGTGTTAAGTAGGAGTTACATGTGTATTTTTGTTAGGGTTTTTAGAATCCTTATTGTTGGGTTGTAAGTTCTGTGTCAGATGTTCATAAGCTTTTAAGCATTGAACATTTGTGTGTCATATGTTCATAAGATGTTAAGCATTGAGTATTTGTGTGTCAATTCTCATAAGCTTTTAAGAATTGAGTTTTGTGTGTCTTAGAAGAGTGACTTCCTATTTTGTTCTCTACTTTTGTTTAGAGTGGATCCAATTGCTAAGTGTAATTGAAGAGGCATTTGAGGAGGGCCTTATACCTAGGTCTGTCTTAGGTCAAAGTTAAGCAAAAGGTATGCGTAGGATGTAAATTGGGATGTTTGTTGTGAGGTCTACAAATTGATACTATCTAGTTAATTTCATCTCTGCCTTGGTAGCCCTCAGAGTAGGTGTTGTTGTCACTGAACTGGGTAAACATATTATGTTATTTACCTTCAACACTATTTATTTTGTCTATACATCTTGTTGTTGCGTGTGAAGTTGGATCCAGTGTCTCGATATCTGTTGTACTCTAAAATTTGCCCTCTCATGTTTCCCAAGGTTTTTTCTCTTATATGGGTGGTTACAAACACTTGCCAAAAGAAAATGAAAATTTTGAATGTTAGCAAAGTATCTTTCGATTGGTAGTTTAACAATGTCCTTTGAATGGTATCTAAACAGTGTCTTTCGATTAGCATAACAGTAAGCTTCGACTGGGCTCCTAAAACCCTTCGACCAAGCATTAGCCCATCAGCTTCGATTGTGCGTTGGTTCCCATTCTAACAAGCCTTGGTCCAAGCTTCACAAGAAAGAATCCCCTACAAGTTTTCTTCGATTCACCAGCAGTGAACTCTTGCATACAAGCTTCGATTAGACGCTGAATCTCCTTCGATCAAGCTTAATTCACAAAGCTTCCTCATGCTTGCCTTGGTTTCATAAGGCAAAGACCCATCAACTTTCCTTTGATCTACAAGGAAAAAGGCCCCTTTCTCTGGTCTTAGATTCACAAGACAAAGGGATGCTTCTGACATGCCTTCGATTCACAAGGCAAATGCCCCCTCTTCAGCTTGCCTTCAGCACACAAGGCCAAGACTCCTTCAGATTTGCCTTCAAGCTACCAGGAAAAAGCTTCCTTCGACCCACAAGGGATTGGCTGCCTTTGTGCCAGCTTCTACTGGGAAATGGTCCCCTTTGAAACAGTTTTCCACACTTCGACACGCATGTTAGTCCCTTCGAAGGCGCATTCATGAGATCCCTTCGAAGAAGCATTCATTGGTCCATTCGAAGGACACATGGTTACTGAATACAAGTTTGTCTTATGATGGGTCTTGGTGATAATGAGAAAACATATCATATAATTACCATGCTTTTTACCGATTTTATATTTCATTAAGTCGTCTAACCCCCGATTATTCCGAGATTATTTGTCTTTTTACAGGTATAACATTTGTCGACTCAAACCGATGGAAAAGGACAACATGAAGAAGGCTAGACAATAAACAAAGAGAAAAAGAATAAAAAAAAATACAAAGTTTAGATTTTTGGAACAGTGACGGTCGTCACATCCTTGTGACGGGCGTAACACCCCCCAACATGAAGAAACGCTCGTCACACACCACTGACGAGCGTAATGCACTACTTCAGCGCGTTACGACCGTCACCCACCTGTGACGACCGTCACGCACGTGAAGGTGGACGTTATACATGGATTGAGACGTGGGCATTAAGGGCAGACTCGTTCTCCCTTTTTCTGCTGAGTCTCCTATTTTCCTGCCACCACTATTAGTGCTCCTATATTTTCTCCATTGAAGACTTGATCAAGAATTCTGAACTGCTGATTTTCCTATGCTATATATATATGTACCAGTGCATAGTTCAAGGGTCGAAGAATTTTCCTTAGAATAAATATTATTTTCTTTTGCAGTTATTTTCCATTTTCCTTGTTTTGGAATATTGTTTTCACGTTCCTGTAATTTTCATTCAAAGTCTTAGTTTTTAGTTTTAAGTGTTAATTCTTCTTTCAAGAATTAACACGAATTATTTACTGCAAATCAAGCTCGAAGATTGGATTATTGTAATACTTCAAGATTACCATAGCAACTTTGATTCCAGGTTTTATATTGCAATTATTATTCATTCAGTTTTTATATTATACCAATTATTGCTATGAATTATATTTTGAACTGTATTGCTGTTAAGTTAATTATGTCTGGCTAAATTATTAATACCGGTATGTGACCGTAAGAACTGAAAGAATTCAGTGATACCTTGGCCAAAAATATTTATAAAACAATTTCTGGTTTCCAATTTCCAAGATTAATTTAACTATCCTTGTCACGAGAGTGAGAGGTTAATTAACACGATTTTACCACGAGAGTGGGAAATTAATTAAGGCAAGAACCTGCATGCGAGAGCTGGGGTTCAACCCAGATAGTGGTAACGAAGCATTGATTTTTAAATACACGAGAGTGTTTTAATAAATTAATTAAACTCAAATTGTTTTCAAAAAGTGTTATTAAATTTAAAGTGCATCCACTAGGTTTAGTAGCATGACTTATTTCATAAACACGAGAGTGTATCTCTCAGGTTTTTAAACAATTAGCTTTACCGAAATACTTTATAGGCCAAGCGATTCACCGAATTCCCTAAGTCCGATTATCACATACCGGTATAATTAGTACTATTATTTTTAATTAAACTGTTTCCCTCAAAAATCGAATATTCATCACTTAGTTAGACAAACTGTAGCATTAGATCATATGCGATTGATCCTCAGTATCTATGGGTTCGATAATCTTTTAAAACTAGAACGACTGAACTGTATACTTGCAGTTAGTATCCCGACAGACTTATAAAGTCTCGATCAAGTTTTTGGCGCCGTTGCCGGGGACTGGTAGTCAATTAATTACGATTCTTCTGTTGCGCGTTTAGACTAGGCAACAGACACCCCTTTGTCGATTTGTATGCCAAGGACTCGCCCATAAGGCGAACCACTTGACAAATCGACGGACGAACCTGAACGCATTCTTTCCGTAAGACGTGCAGTCAGGGATTACTGTTTAAATCACGCTATTCCTTTACCTAAACCCGAAATCAAGATTGATTCTGAAACAAATTCTAATTCTTCCTCTAAAACCGAAACCAATCCAGAATTAGACATGGCCGAAGAACAAAGGACCCGCCCACTGAAGGAGTACGCAGCTCCATCACAACAAGAACCCCATAACAGCATTGCTGCTCCAGCAATAAACCGAAACGATTTCGAGTTGAAACCGTCATTGATATCAGCTATCCAACAACGCCAATTCTCTGGAGATCCTTCTGAGGATCCGAATGAACATCTTACAAAATTCGTTCAATTTGCCGACACAGTTATAGCGAACGGTGTTAGTAAAGATGCGATAAGATTACGTCTTTTCCCTTTCTCACTAAGAGATAGAGCTTGGGCTTGGTTGCAATACTTGCCATCAAATTCCGTCACTACGTGGGAAGGACTGAAGATTGTATACTTGGCACGATACTTTCCCCCAAGCAAGACCGCTGCACTAAGAGCCCAAATCAACGGATTTAGGCAGAAGGATACTGAATCGCTATTCGATGCATGGGAGCGCTACAAAGATATGATGCGAATGTGCCCACATCACGGATTAGAAAAATGGCTGATAATCCACACATTTTATAATGGACTCTTGTACAACACAAGACTATCTATAGATGCCGCCGCAAGTGGTACACTAATGGACAAGCCCTATGACGAAGCTAACCAACTCATTGAAAACATGGCTCAAAACCACTATCAGTGGGGAGGAGAAAGAACATCTGTGGAGAAAACTCAAGCCAAAAGCGGGATGTACGAGGTTAGTAGCCTAGATAAAGTTAATGCTAAGGTAGATGCTCTTACCCAAAAGATAGAAAGCTTGACCTTGCTTCCTGCAGCTACCGTGGCTGTAGTTACCCCAAGCTGCGAAGTTTGTGGAGTTCCTGGTCATGTTGGAATCGAATGTCAAATCTTAGCAGGAATATCAGCTGATCAGGTAAATTACGCTCAAGGAAATCCTTATGCCAATACCTATAATCCTGGTTGGAAGAACCATCCTAACTTCTCGTACAAGAGCAATAACGCTTTATATGCACCTGGCCAAGCACCTGCTGTACCTCCAGGGTATCAAAAACCCGCTGTTAGTGTTCCTAACATTCCTAAGAAATCTAACCTTGAAATCCTAATGGAAAATTTTATCGCTAATCAAGCCCAACAAAACAAAGAATTCCTCAATCAAAACGTTCACACCGGTGAACAGTTAAAGCTATTAGCAAATAAGGTAGATGCCCTAGCAACTCACAACAAAATGTTAGAAACCCAAATCTCCCAAGTAGCACAACACCAAGCTAGTTCTGCCACACCTGCTGGTACATTTCCTGGACAGCCACAGCCCAATCCTAAACGACATGCAAATGCTATTACATTACGAAGTGGGACTGCCCTTGATGGACCGGTAGATCCTAGACTCCAAAACCCGACCATGTATCAAAAGCCCGAAAAAGAAATGGAGAAGTCGAAAGATCAATCTGAAAATGTAGAGGAAGACGCGCATGAGAACAAAGAGGCTTCAGAAAAACCTTATGTGCCTCCACCACCATATAAACCACCAATTCCATACCCCCAAAGACTTGCAAAATCCAAGAACGAGGGACAATTCAAGAAATTTGTAAAACTTCTGAAACAACTAAATGTCACTATTCCGTTTACAGAAGCTATAACCCAAATGCCGTCATATGCTAAATTCCTAAAAGAAATATTGGCTAATAAGAAAAAAATCGTTGAAAATGAAACCGTCATGCTAACTGCCGAATGTAGCGCCATAATTCAAAATAACATGCCTCCTAAGCTAAAAGATCCTGGTAGTTTCTCCATACCATGTGTAATTGGAAAATCTGTCATAGACAAAGCTCTATGCGATTTAGGAGCCAGTGTCAGTCTAATGCCCTTATCTATTTGCGAGAAGCTCAAATTAGGCGACATGAGACCTACCAAGATGTCCCTACAACTAGCCGACAGATCAGTCAAATTTCATGTTGGTATGCTAGAGAACATTCCTGTCCGAATAGGACAATTTTACATACCGACCGACTTCATAATAATGGACATCAAGGAAGATTCAAACATTCCCATCATACTAGGAAGACCATTTTTAGCTACTGCAGGAGCCATCATAGACGTTAAGAAAGGAAAACTTACCTTCGAGGTAGGAGAAGAAAAAGTAGAATTCATTCTTTCCCAATTCTTTAAAGCCCCTGTTATAGATGACTCATGTTGTCTCCTAGATATCATTGATGAATGTGTCAAAGAACTTGAATGCCAAGAGGACACCTATTCTGAGATGCTGAAAATTGAGACACCAACTATCCTCAAGAACGAAGACTGGAAACAAGAACACTTAGATGCCAACCTAAGCGAATGTTTAGCCTTAACGCCCGATCCTGACCCAACTAATAAGAAACCTGGTATAGAACTTAAAACATTACCTGAAGATCTTAGGTATGAATTCTTAGATAAAGAACTCGAACGACCAGTTATAATCAATGCCAAATTAGGAGAGATCGAAACCGAAAAACTTCTTAGTGTGTTAAGGAAATATCCAGCCGCATTAGGCTATAATATATCAGATCTAAAAGGAATAAGCCCTTCTCTCTGTATGCACTGAATTATGCTGGAGGATGACTGCAAGACTTCTAGATAACATCAAAGATGAATAAATCATATCCTAAGTGAAGTCGTTAAGAAGGAAGTGCAGAAATTACTAGAAGCAGGCATCATATACCCAATATCAGATAGCAACTGGGTCAGTCCAGTTCACGTGGTGCCTAAGAAAGGAGGCGTTACGGTTATAACGAACACAAAAGGCGAATCGGTAGCACAACATACTCAAACAAGATGGAGAATGTGTATCGATTATAGAAAATTAAACAAAGCTACGCGCAAAGACCATTTCCCATTACCATTCATTGATCAAATGCTCGAGCGTTTAGCCAAACATTCCCATTTCTGCTACCTTGATGGATACTCAGGATTCTTTCAAATTCCCATTCATCCTGATGATCAAGAGAAAACTACGTTCACATGTCCCTATGGTACCTTTGCATACCGGAGAATGCCATTTGGACTATGTAATGCACCTGCAACTTTCCAACGATGCATGATGGCGATTTTCGCAGATTTTTTTAGACGGAATCATGGAAGTATTCATGGACGATTTCTCTGTCTGTGGAGAGAGTTTCGACGGATGTTTATCAAATCTTGAATTAGTATTGAAACACTGTGTCAGTGTCAACCTAGTGCTCAACTGGGAAAAATGTCACTTCATGGTGAGACAAGGAATTGTGTTGGGTCACATTGTATCAAACAGAGGGATTGAAGTCGACAAAGCAAAGATCGAAATTATCAAAAACCTTCAACCACCCAAAACAGTTAGAGAAATACAAAGTTTTCTAGGACACGCGGGTTTTTACCGACGTTTTATAAAAGATTTCTCTAAAATCACCAAGCCACTAACCGAATTATTAATGAAAGAGGCTGAGTTTATTTTCGACGATAAATGCTTGAACGCATTCGAGACACTTAAAGAGGCCTTAATCTCAACACCTATTATGCAACCTCCTGATTGGAATTTACCATTTGAAATAATGTGTGATGCGAGCGATTATGCTATAGGTGCAGTCCTAGGACATCACAAAGAAAAAAAGCTTCACGCTATCTACTACGAAAGCAGAACGCTCGATCCCACACAGATGAATTACGCCACTACGGAGAAGGAACTCTTAGCTGTGGTATTCGCGTTGGATAAATTTCGTTCCTACTTAGTAGGCGCTAAAATCATTATTTATACGGATCATGCTGCGATCCGATACTTACTAAGCAAGAAGGACGCCAAACCGCGACTGCTCAGATGGATCTTACTCCTACAAGAGTTTGACTTAGAAATAAAAGACAAGAGAGGAACTGAAAACGTGGTAGCAGACCATTTATCGAGATTAGATGGAATCCAAACCGAGAGTGTTCCCATAAACGAAGATTTCCCTTATGAACGCCTTGTTGCCAAGCTAGAGATAAACCCTACCGACAGTTTAGATCAACATAATGAACCTTTAACAACTGCGGTAGTAAAAGCCATTTGTACTAACACCACCCTGCCATGGTACGCTGACTTCGTCAACTATTTAGCTGCCGGTGTTTTACCACCCGATTTAACGTACCAACAGCGGAAGAAATTTTTCCATGATCTTAAACACTACTTTTGGGATGAACCATTACTCTTTAAAAGAGGCGCCGATGGTATCTACCGTCGCTGCGTTCCCAATGATGAAATAGATGACGTCATTTCCCATTGCCATTCTGCCCCTTATGGTGGACACGCTAGTACGTCAAAAACTTGTGCAAAAATACTTCAAGCTGGCTTCTTTTGGCCTACCTTATAGAAAGACGTCCACGTAGCAATTATGAACTGCGATAGATGTCAACGCACAGGAAATATATCTAGACGCGATGAAATGCCGCAAAAAGGAATCCTCGAAGTAGAAGTTTTCGATGTATGGGGAATTGATTTCATGGGACCTTTCCCCGCATCTTTTGGAAATAAATATATTTTGGTAGTCGTCGACTACGTATCAAAATGGATTGAAGCCATTGCCGCACCCACAAACGATACACGTATGGTACTAAAACTATTCAAGAATATTATCTTCCCACGATTCGGTGTACCAAGACTAGTGATCAGCGATGGTGGCTCCCATTTTATCTCTAGAATCTTCGAAAAGTTACTTTCCAAATATGGCGTTAAACATCGCATAGCCACACCATACCATCCTCAAACGAGCGGACAAGTGGAAGTGTCAAATAGAGAGATAAAACAAATCCTTGAGAAAATAGTAACTTCATCCAGAAAGGACTGGTCCTCCAAGCTAAACGATGCTCTTTGGGCATATCGGACAGCTTTTAAAACCCCTATCCGAACAACGCCGTTCAAGTTAGTTTATGGAAAATCTTGTCATTTGCTAGTAGAATTAGAGCATAAAGCTTATTGGGCCATAAAAACCCTTAACTTAAATTATAAGAGTGCTGGCGAGAAACGAGCGTTAGATATCCATGAACTAGAAGAATTGCATTTAGACGCTTATGAAAATGCTAAAATCTATAAAGAACGAACAAAAAAATGGCACGATAAACGTATCTCGTGGAAAGACTTTAAGGAAGGAGACATCGTACTCCTATTCAACTCTAGACTGAAACTTTTCCCGAGAAAATTACGTTCCAGATGGTCCGGACCGTTCGAAATCAACAAAGTTTTCCCAAGTGGTGCGATAGAAATTAAAGGCAGTTCTATCGAACCATTCATAGTTAATGGCCAGCGCCTAAAGCACTACTTTAACATCGGAAATATCGACTATTCGGCTTATCTTCAGTTAAGTGAGCCGCCTACCCCAAATACCTAACTGAATAGGTGTTAACTGTCGAGCCGTCGACATAAAATAAAGGCGCTTCGTGGGAGGCAACCCATGTTTTACTTTAATTATTTTTTCTGCTTTAACATGCTTTTATTTTTCTTTTCTTTTTCTTAATCTTTAAAACATTTTCATGATTGCATCTCTTACTCCCTTCTATTTTTCTTCTGTTTTTATTTTTCCCTTTCATATTTCTTTTTCTTTTTAATTTAACTTTGGCAATTTCCTAACCCGAAAATACTTAATTTCTTTTTTTTCAAACATTTATCAAATATTTTCAGGGGGGTAATTCTTTTGCTTTCATATTTAGCGCTATGGATTGTGTAAACTTCATGAATGTCAAATTGCGAAGCAGACACCAAAGAAGACGATTTGCGGACCTGGGTGAACGGGATATGTGCCCTACTATCTACGCAGATGATCATGCTATGACCGCCCTTGGCATTCGTGAGAGTGTCATGTACTTGCTGCATCAGATTGGCTGGGACACTGCTCCTATCCGAAGACGATTCTGTACCTACAAGAGGCTGACCCTTGAGTTCCTAAGCACCCTAAGCTTCATTCCAAATCATGGGATGGGATTCAACCGTGGGTTGATCACATTCAGGATGTTTAACATGGACTACACTTATAACCTCCGGGAGTTTAGCAGCTGCTTGGGTTCCCTTTTGGACCCGATGTTATCAGTATGACACAGGAGAACCTCCTGCCTGAATCTGATCTTGATTATTTCTGGGGAAGCATCGCTGGTAATAACCATCCTGAGCCGTCTGATCTTTACTATGAATGCATCCATAACCCGGCTATCAGGTATTTCCACAAGATCGTCGCCCACACCATCTTTGGCAAACAGCAAAATGTCACATCTGTATCCCGCGATGAGCTATTTATTATGTATTGTGCATCCCAGAGCCGTCCGGTGAACGGTGCAGCTTATATGCTCGCTAATATGGAGCGTATCATCCAGACTCCAAATGCACCGATCTTGTTGGGTGGGTTAGTTACCATGCTATCTAATGCAATTGGACTCCGCCGGCCTATGCCCGGATCTGCCCCGCTTTATGGAATAAAGCCGATGGACATTGCATTATGTTTCAACACTAGCATGATCGGAAACCTTGGACCAGATCAATTTGACCTGCTAGTTAATCATCAGATCGTCCACCAGTTTAAGCTTCTGGTCCCTATCACCAGTGTGCACAACCGAGATAACTGGCTGTTTGACCTTCACCATCCTGCTTCACCGCCCTCCTCACCATCTATGGTTGACATTTATGAGGTTCCAAACACTACTAATGCTGATGAAGATCCTGTTACACCGCCAAGATACCATGAGTTCCCTGATCCTTGGGAACAGCAGGCTACTTCCGCTGAGACCGCGACCCAGGCTCCTGAGATTACTCCACCTCCACCTACTGTTACCCTGCACTCCTTACATGAGGCAATTACTGACATACGGGGCGAGCTGACATCTCTCCGGGTGGACTTCATAACCTTCATGGACTTGGTGACTGATCAATTGGACTACATCCATCAGCATATGTTTCCGCCTCCCCGTGGCTAGAGTTTCCATTGTTATTCATTTTCTTCTCTCTCGCATTTGTACATACAGTGGGGACACTGTTTAGTTTTAGTGTGGGAGGGATTTTGGTTATTATTTCAGCATTATTATTTTTTATTCCTAGTTACTTTGAAACAATTTGTCATGAATTTATTCAATTAAAGTTTATTTTAATTTTCATTTCTTTTCATTTCCAGTTACTGTTTTATTTACGGTCTATGTTTATACGCAATATTTCTATTTCGTTATGTACTGGTAACAAATATTACAAACTTTAAATTATTAGATCACCTCTATATTTAAAACTCTTATTAATTAAAATATTTCAAAAATTGAAAAAAAAATACTTCAAACCTTATTCCCAAGAAATTAATAAAATATAAAAATATAAACACCCCAACGGTCCTGTAACGGTCGTCTCATTAATGACGCTGAACGCGTTACGACCGTCACACCCTTGTGACGAGCGTAACACACCTTTTTGCCTCATGACAACCATCACACCCTCATGACGACCGTCACGCAAACAGTGTATCAGAACGGCTATTACAGAGAACCGTTCCAGCTTTCAAGCATCCCCTTCATAAACCCACTTTCTCCATTGTTACCACATCACACGAAAAACTACCCACTCACTCCATTTTTCTTCTAACTTCTAAACTTCCAACACCAAATTATCGTCCACACCGCATCCCAATTTCATATTCCAAAATCCTAATCTTCCTACACCATGGCAAACAATCCACAAGCCCCCGCCCTCACTTTCCGAATCGGTGAACAAGGAGAAAATCAACGAGCAAAGTTTCAGAAATTTCAACGTCGAGGTCTCCAACCCACAAGGTACGTTGACATCGACTGCCTAAGGAGTTTGGGACTACTCGACAGTGTCCGCCGATTATTGCAAAGTGTGGATTTGTGGAACCTGTACCGCGAACCAAGACCGATCTACGAAACTCTTACTCTTGAGTTCTTGAGTTCATTTGTTTACCTCACTCCGCCAGGTGTCACAAACCAACTGTCATGCCTGGAAAAATTCCGGATGTTTGGCGTTGAGCACGAGTTACCTCAATCCGACATCGCGAGACTTATAGGCTTTTGTTCGGACGAAGGTGCTCATCTCCAGGTGCCGGATAATTTTGGTGAGGAGGCTTTCAACTTATGGCACAGTTTGACGAATATCCGTGCCGGATCCTACGACCACCTGAATGCCACCCACATTCACAATCCGGCCATCCGCTACTTCTATCGCATCCTTAGCAACATAATCTTCGCCTGCGACAGCAACCATAAGCTCAACTCCAAGGAGCTCTTCTTTTTACATTGCGCGTTCACTGGGAAAAAGATCAATGCCGCCCCGTTCCTACTTGCTCACATCCACTCTATTTGTGCTAGAGGTGGAAAACCATTTTATTTCGGAGGGCTGGTTACTTCACTTGCCATTGGTCTGAACTACGGTGCTGCTCTCGCAACCTTGCCTTCTATGGCACCGGCTTTGCTAACTATGGATCACTGCAAAGTTGCACACCTCATCTACGAGCGGGAAGACGGAAGATTCCACCCTGTAATCAGGAACACTGTCTATCAGAATATCATTTTGTCGAACAGGGACCGAATCGATCCAAGTAACCGAGCAAACTGGTTGTTCGATCCTGAAATTCCCGCAGAGCGTGCACCTGCCCATGAAGACCAACCTGCAGCCGCTGCAGACGAAATACAAGAAGAGTTGGATAGTGCTCCTCCAGTCCACGACATCCCAGGATCCTCATCTGTACCTCCTCCTATTAATCTTGAAGACATCCTCCGCGCCCTCCACATGTAAAACCAAATGAATGCAGCATTTGAGAGGAGGCAAGCCGAGCAATTTGAGTCTATGTGCGCCAAAAACGCTCATATCTTGACTGGGCAGCGCAACATGAATGAGAGGTTAGATGAGGCCCTGTCAGAGCTTAACGCCTTGAGGATGGACGTGAGCACCCTTGGCTTCCAAGACACCGACACTGAAGCCACCCCTACCAGACGCTCTCGCACCAGGAGTAGAGGACGTGGTCACCAGTAGTCTTTCTTTAATTCATATGTAATTTATTATTTTTTTGTTTCATTTATTTTCCGTTTGTTTTTGTAATTGTACTTCCTCGCATATATACCGCAACATTGAGGACAATGTCGGATTTTGTGTGGGAGAGGTACCTTTCAATCTTTAAAAACTAGTAAATTTTTACGATATGTCTCGATTCAAATTCTTCGCTTTATTTTGCCATACCGAAAATTTTTTATTTTCGCATTAGCCCGACATACCTATTTTAATGAAATCCCGGTTGAGGAAGCCGAAAACGACATAACAAGATCGATACGGTTCTGACACCGTAGAATTCCTACTTACGCGATCCGTTTCAATAAACATTATACCGATATCTGGAGTTTCATGTTCTAGAAGTAACCCCTAGTAGTTTATACTAGCAGTCAGCACCGTCTTGACATAAACCACGTGGAGAATCGATGAATATAAGTGTTTGATGCCTGATTCTAAAAATATCCTTCCTATCTCGCTGCTAAAAGAAAAGAAAATTTGTGTACCAAAATATACGGGCACATATAAGAGCTGAGCAAATAATGAAGGAATCCAGTGTTGGTTGGTTCAGAGGTATCTGGTTCTGAACTCGGTAGGGCGTGCTACGGCCCGATCCCCCACAACCTCCAATTTGGATAACATATGTAGGGTTGCCACATTCATGTACCAGACCCCGTGCTAAAAGGATCAAAGTCACTAACCGGTTACTCCACTACATGCGTGCTAAGACAAAGGGCTTAATGTGATTGCGCCAGAACGAAACCGGGAGAAATAGATACGAGGAACTCCGGGCAGAATTATAACGGAACTGTTGGATATCTCGTTTGAAATGGAAGTCTACGGCTAAGCTTATTACTTGTGTCATTAGCGTATCTTTAGTGTTTTACTCAAGTATCGGCCGAACCAACGAGGACTTCCCGAAACTAGTTTAAAAATCCAAGGTATGTCATGCTTATGCGCTTGACAATTGCCCGACCTTTCGAATGACTATTTGCTTGAGGACAAGCAAATGTTTAAGTATGGGGGAATTTGATAACGAGAAAACATATCATATAATTACCATGCTTTTTACCGATTTTATATTTCATTAAGTCGTCTAACCCCCGATTAGTCCGAGATTATTTGTCTTTTT
This sequence comes from Vicia faba, assembly GCA_948472305.1. Classification (NCBI taxonomy): domain Eukaryota; kingdom Viridiplantae; phylum Streptophyta; class Magnoliopsida; order Fabales; family Fabaceae; genus Vicia; species Vicia faba. The sequence goes on along the minus strand of OX451741.1, from coordinate 1,515,282,979 downwards.
ACAGGTATAACATTTGTCGACTCAAACCGATGGAAAAGGACAACATGAAGAAGGCTAGACAATAAACAAAGAGAAAAAAATAAAAAAATACAAAGTTTAGATTTTTAAAACAGTGACGGTCGTCACATCCTTGTGACGGGCGTAACACCCCCCAACATGAAGAAACGCTCGTCACACACCACTGACGAGCGTGTGATCGGTGGAAATAGAACTGACTGTTTAAAGCTGGATCGCGTATGTCGCGGTAAGCAAGAGTCGCCACCGTCTTTTATGTTCTCCAACAAGGAAAGGACAAAAGCACAACAAAATTCCTTTTCGATATGTTTCTCGGTTCGGGAGGTAGATTATAGAAAGGGAAGGTGTTAGCACCCTTTTTATCCGTGGTTATCCACGGGCTCTTAGGTACTTGCTCTTACGTTTTCAAAATGATGTTTGCTTTTCAAATGTGAGTGGGTTTGAGAAAAAAGTTTCATTTTTGAAAGATTTCTGAGTGACTCTTGTATCTGTCCTCAAGAGTGTTTGAAAAATTTGTTTTGAAAGCTTTTGAAAGTGTCAGTGTGAAAAGGTGGTTTTGTTTGTTTTTGAAGAGAGAAAGTACCCATGAGTCATCTACCTACCCTAAGGAATTAGGCTGTGTAAAAATCCTTAAGGTAGTGCCATCCCACCATTGAGAGGTAGGTAGCACCACCGTTAGAGGTGTTCGGGTCAATTCGACTTTAGGGACAGTGTGGTCACCGAAGCAATAGTAGGACACCTTAGAAATAACCCTAATGTCCTAGATCCTTTTTAATCCGAGGCAACCGTTTCGAGGCAACTGGATCTTAGACATAAGGGCGACCGCTAAAACACCCTATGCATGATGACCACTTTCGAGGCAACGAGTGAGGCGTACCCTAGAAGTGACAGGTGCATTGTGTGTTGTTTTCAGTTCATATTTATCTTGGATCAGGCAATTGTGAGCTATGAGTTGTTTTGAATTATCATACATTCTTTCATGCAATTTAGCAGTTAGGAGTGCGGAAAATGAAATACGGAAAGATAAAAGCTACGCTATTACAAGGCGCGGGTCTATACATCGCCAAAAAACAAAGACCCGTTTTTGATAAAGATGCGGAAAGTAAAAAAGCAATAAACCTAATTACTATTACATCCTTGGAAGCAGTTACATAATATTCAAAATAACGTGCGAAAGAAATAAACTGGAACGTCCGAGGGTTTTGGACCCTTTTGAGAAATTAAGAGTTTTTTGTCCTTTGCTTGAAATTAAATTAAAATTAAACCTAATTATTTAATTAATTATTTACAAGAAAGATATTTTTTTTGTGTTTTTGTATTTAATGAAATAAAGAAAATAGAAATCAAGAGAAAACCCTAATTCTAAGTTTATTTTACTTATTAAGAAAATGTTAAAGTTAATTTAATTTAAGCTAATCAATTAATTTACATTTATATGTACAAAATAATAATTAATAAATAGTAATAATAATGATTAAAAAAAAGTCAAAACCTAATTCTATGCAATTTTTATTTATTAAGAAAAAGGATTAAAATTAAAACCTAAATTAAACTAAATTAGTTATTAGTATTTATTTATAAAAATAGGTTAATGGTGAAATTAATAAATAATTAAAACATATTTACAATTTGATTTTCTTATTTTTATTATGGAAAAATTAATTTGTGGCGAATTAATAATAATTATTATAACAATTAAAAGAATTTAAAAAAGAAAAGAAAAGAAAATAAATATGCAAACCAAGGGGGTATGTTGGCCCAAAGTGGAGGTTTGTGTGAGAGAATTCTGGCCCATTAGAAGACCAAGCCTCGTTGACTTTCAGGAATCATGTGCATGTTGTTTGACTGGGGAGTATCATGTTCCTCATCTCTTGGCCACTAGATGGAAGTTGAGAGACACTTGGCTAGCTGAGGTGTGAGGCTTAGGGTGGACCACTGGATGATTGCTGCACAAGATTGTGTTAGAAAAAATATTATGAATTATATGGGGGGACCTGGGAATCGAACCCAGGTCCCAGTACTTGCAAGCCACGTTTCCAACTAACTGAGCCATGATGCACGTTTGTAATATGGATGGACAATAAATATTATATAAAAAAAACAAACATTATGATAATCAAACAAAATAACGCGCGCCAGATTTGAATCCTCCAATCATGAGATGCCACGCCGTTCGTCTTCTTCTTTCTTCTGAAAAATATAAAACAAGATAGCGGGGGTTTTAAACCCCCACAAAGCAAAAGTGCCAAGAATAGCGAATAGCCCTATGGATTATATAAATTGAGCGCGAGGGTTTCAATGATTTCGTCTTGGCCTGACGAATTTGTCCATACAGGTTTTGAGGTCTAATTTTACCTTAATAAGAAAGCCCTAATTTAAAAGCTTGGAAACCCTAAAACGTGTTAATGGCAAATCATGATTCAGAGCGTTATAATGCAATTAGATTATTCCATTAGCTTCAGAATATTCCTAACAACACAAACCAATCAAGAAAAAGGGTTAAAAACGCATGAATGATGATATGTAATTCTGGAAAATAATGCAAACCGTAGGGCTTGTTCTTGCGCGTTCTTTGAGCTTTAGGACTCGTTCTTGATTGCAATGCGTTCAGGAAACTCCCAGCAAGGTGTTGGAAATACGAAAAGGGTTTGAATTTGCTTGGAGTATTGATTTCAGTTTTCCAATATTTCTTGATTTTTTGCAAATTGGTTATGGTTTTCTATGGCAGCTTTTCGTCCCTAGCTTTAGGGTTTGCTTCAGCCCATATATGTGAATGGAATTAGGTTAAAAATAAGCCCAAAAGTCCATGGCATTATGACTTGAATGTGTGATTGCCAATCATATCTTTTTTCAATCTTTTCTTTCATGAAACCTTGCCAATCATGGATATTTTGATGCCTTTGAGATGCACACAAGTTGCCAGCTTGCCCTAGCCTTATTTGTCTCACAAAAAGATCTAAAAAAGCATATCTTTGAATTTTCCTACAATTAAAACCAATTAAATGAATTAATATTAATATAAATTCAATTAATTAATTAAAAATAAGAAAATAAATCAACTTAAGTTCACTGGGTCATGCATAGGCCTTGGGTAATGATTCAAGAAAGAATTTGAGGCCCATTAGCAAAAATGAAATGTTTTAGGCAAAGTTGACTTTTGAAAGTTCCCAAAAATTTCCCAACTTCTCCAATGCATATCTTGCTCAATTTTGAAGCTATGAACATGTTCTTGGACATTTTGGAAAGGTATTGAAGTCCTATAACCAATTCCTTTGGTCCCATGTCATTTTGATTTACCAATCTCAAGTTATGGTCTTTGACTTAAAGTGCCTTTTTGTTGACTTTTGAAAATGACCTATAATGTTGAAATTGATAACTTTTTGTGAGAGCATTTCTTGGACTTGGAATGTGAAGATGAGTTGTAGGAAATGTCATCCCCTTAAAAATGAGCTTTGGATGGGATTTTTCTGGTGAACCATGAAAACGTTATGCCCTAGTTAAATTACAGTTGACTTTTCAGCTGTCCAAAAATAGAAACTTTTGACATCTTGAGACTTTTTGAGCCATCCTTGTGAAATCATGATCAAGACTTGATCAAATGATGATTGTGGCTTCAAAATAAGATCTTGACCAAAAATTTTGACTTTTGACTGTCAAATGACCATTTTGCCCCTGCAGTTGACTGTGAAGCAATTAGGGCTTTTGACTGTGCAACATGATGCTGTGAGTCTTGAAACTTGACATATGGATGCTTGACAATGTGTATGAGTATATGGGACTTGATTGGACCCTTGAAAACCTCAATTTCTTTGCAAGAACCAAAACCCTAATTTTGACTATGTTAGGAGGCAATTGGACTGTGCAATCCTTGAGAGATTTTGAACCATTTGGAGATTGACCTTGACAAATCTTGAAGAATATGGGAGGGAAAATTTTGGGGTACAACAGTTGCCCCTGTTCAATCTTCTTAGACCTGAGGATGTAGATTGGCTGGCGTGCCTTTCGTGATCCGAAGGTGGAAGATGATTGAACACCAAAGTGCCCAGAAATTTGCACTCGCATAGTAGAGTATCAGCAGTGTGATGGAGGGAATGGGCTTACAAATGCCATTTGGAAAGATGATGGATAGGAGGATGGGCTTATAGATGCCATCTAGAGCTGTAACAGAATCTTGTCGGGAATGGGCTTATAGATGCCATTTGGAGACTGTTGGTATATGGATGGGCTTATAGATGCCATCTAGGTGTCGATCGCGTAAGAGATTCCTTAGCGAGAACTTGCGTACCTGAGAAAGAAAAATAATTACCTGGCCTGTTACAGGGGTTGATCTTCAAACTCTTTATGTAGATATGCCCTGGCTAGATACAGGTATCGAATCTCTAAACTCTTCATGTAGATATGCCCTGGCTAGATACAGGTATCGAGTCTACAATCAATTATTCACAGATGTGCCCTGACTGGATACAAGAATCAAATCTGGAATTAGTCATCAACAGATATGCCCTGACTGGATACAGGAATCGAATCTTCAAACTCTTCAGACGTGCCCTGGCTGGATACAGGAATCGATTCTGGAATTAGTCGTCAACAGATATACCCTGGCTGGATACAGGAATCGAATCTTCAAACTCTTCAGACGTTCCCTGGATGGATACAGGAATCGAGTCCAGAATTAGTCGTCAACAGATATGCCCTGGCTGGATATAGGAATCGAACCTTCAAACTCTTCAGACGTGCCCTGACTGGATACAGGAATCGAGTCCGGAATTAGTCGTCAACAGATATGCCCTGGCTGGATACAGGAATCGAATCTTCAAACTCTTCAGACATGCCCTGGCTGGATACAGGAATCGAGTCCAGAATTAGTCGTCAACAGATATGCCCTGGCTGGATACAGGAATCGAATCTTCAAACTCTTCAGACGTGCCCTGGCTGGATACAGGAATCGAGTCCGGAATTAGTCGTCAACAGATATGCCCTGGCTGGATACAGGAATCGAATCTTCAAACTCTTCAGACGTGCCCTGGCTGGATACAGGAATCGAGTCCGGAATTAGTCGTCAACAGATATGCCCTGGCTGGATACAGGAATCGAATCTTCAAACTCTTCAGACGTGCCCTGGCTGGATACAGGAATCGAGTCCGGAATTAGTCGTCAACAGATATGCCCTGGCTGGATACATGAATCGAATCTTCAAACTCTTCAGACGTGCCCTGGCTGGATACAGGAATCGAGTCCGGAATTAGTCGTCAACAGATATGCCCTGGCTGGATACAGGAATCGAACCTTCAAACTCTTCAGATGTGCCCTGGCTGGATACAGGAATCGAGTCCGGAATTAGTCGTCAATAGATATGCCCTGGCTGGATACATGAATCGAATCTTCAAACTCTTCAGACGTGCCCTGGCTGGATACAGGAATCGAGTCCGGAATTAGTCGTCAACAGATATGCCCTAGCTGGATACAGGAATCGAATCTTCAAACTCTTCAGACGTGCCCTGGCTGGATACAGGAATCGAATCTTCAAACTCTTCAGACGTGCCCTGGCTGGATACAGGAATCGGGTCTGGAATTAGTCATCAACAGATATGCCCTGGCTGGATATAGGAATCGAATCTTCAAACTCTTCAGACGTGCCCTGGCTGGATACAGGAATCGAGTCTGGAATTAGTCGTCAACAGATATGCCCTGGCTGGATACAGGAATCGAATCTTCAAACTCTTCAGACGTGCCCTGGCTGGATACAGGAATCGAGTCCGGAAATAGTCGTCAACAGATATGCCCTGGCTGGATAAAGGAATCGAATCTTCAAACTCTTCAGACGTGCCCTGGCTGGATACAGGAATCGAATCTGGAATTCTTTATGCAGATATGCCCTGGCTAGATACAGGTGTCGAATCCACAAGTAATCGCTCATAGACATGCCCTGGCTAGATACAGGTATCGAATCTGGAATTACGACAGTTGATAGTAATCATCTTTGTATTGACCTTTGTCCTGAAAAGACAAAACGTTAGTTGTATGCAATGTCATGATGTATGAAATGCGTGATGTTCTCAAAATAAATGAGATTGTATGTTCATGATGCGTATGCATGTCATAATGTATGAAAATGTGATGTTTATGAATGTATTTTCGTCTAGGAAAATAAATCCTTGACGAATGCCGGGAGCTTGTTAAATCCTGGGATGATGTTGAAGAGTAGAGTTCTTTGCTTCCGCTGGGGATGATGGTTGCAAGAATAAACTGGTAGGAGAAGCTGACTCTGTTGAGGGATAAACTTTGTTGAAGAGATACTCTACGGGGAATTACTCTGTGGGGAGAGATACTTTGCTGAGGTTTGATGATAACTCTGTTGGGGATACCATTGATGAGTTATGTTGGGGACTTAATGAACTCCGCTGGGGGATAGGAAAAACTTCGCCGAGGACGATCTTCCCGTGGAAATTGGCTGAGGATAACCCAGTTATATCCTGGTGGGGAAATAATCTTTGAATAAAAGCCGGGGAGAGCGTTCATACTCTGCAGGGGATAAGCTTCCAGAATCTACTGAGGATAAGCTTCCTACTGGGGAAATAGATTCTACTTTCCTGGGGAAACTTTTGAACTGTACTGGGGAATTGGCTCTACTGGATGTCTGTATTCCACCGGGGAACAATCTTATATAAAGACTGCCGGGGATGCTTTCTTAGGAACATCTGTATACTCCGCTGGGGAATATTGAGATCTTCTGGGGATACCCAACTTCCTTAAGGTTGGCAGTAGACCAACTCTGCTTGGGGAGAGAGCGTTGCTGACTCGCTGGAGATACTGTGCCTTTTTGGAGCTGACGGGAGACCAAATCTGCTTGGGGAGAGTATGGCTGAGCCTTGTCTTACTCTGCGGGGAGTGGAGGTAACTTGGTCATGTCCTTCAGCTGAACTTGCCTTGGTACCTGGGTGGACAAAGCAACTAGATTGTTTAGACCACTCATTATTTCCCTTGTTTCTGATGTCACCTGTAATTAGTCCTTTGTTTCGCATGTAAATATTTATGAGTTAACAATTAGTGTCAAATGCATATATAAAAAATGAACATTGGATGTTCTTTGCAAAACAAAACAGAAAAAGGAAAAATAATTGGCAATTTATCTGAAAAGTGAATTTGTATTGATTTTTGGAATTTGCCTGTAAATAGGCGTTTATGTACAAGAGGCTGACGTCCTAGTAAGAGAACGCCGCCGAACAAACAGAGTTTATACAATTTTGTGAAAAGGAAAACAAAAACAGCTATGAGAAAGGAATAAGCCCACTGGGTTCCAACTCTGCTATCGCCTTTATATCTTCGAGCGTCTCATCACTTGGCTGCTTAGTTGAAGATGAAGCTGACTGATTGATACCGTCAGAACCTGATGCTTGATACCGGATTCTGGAAGCAAGGTGATTCAATGAGACATAGTATTACGCTTATCCCTAACTTTTGCCTGGACCGCCCTTTCGGGTTTTCAGTCCACCGGGATACCCATTTTTGCCCAAGCCGCCTTTTCAGGTTTTCGACTTGCCGGGTGTACAGATTTTTTTTCGTTTTTCATCCCTTATTTTTGCCCGAACCCTTTTGGTTCGCCGGGAAGCCCTTATTTTTTCCTAGGTGTGTCAACCTAGCGGGTCTTTTATTCATGCGTAGTATCTTTTTATTATGTCTGCATTGGCAGGGTGAGGAAGGTCGTCACCATCCATGGTGGTTAGAATAATGGCTCCTCCTGAGAAGACATGTTTAACCACAAATGGCCCTTCGTACGTAGGGGTCCATTTGCCCCGGGGATCACTTTGAGGAAGAATGATGCGCTTGATTACCAGGTCTCCGACTTGATATTCTTGTGGTCTGACTTTCTTGTTAAATGCCCTGATCATCCGTTTTTGGTACGTTTGACCATGACAAATAGCAGTGAGTATCTTTTCGTCAATTAGGTTTAATTGATCAAGTCGAGTCTGGATCCAATCATCTTCGCTCAGACCTGCATCCTTCATTATCCGGAGAGAGGGTATCTGGACTTCAATCGGCAAGACTGCCTCCATGCCGTAGACCAAGGAAAAGGGAGTTGCCCCGGTTGACGTTCTTGCTGAGGTACGATACCCATAAAGAGCAAACGATAACATCTCGTGCCAATCTTTATAGGTCACTGTCATCTTCTGCACAATCTTCTTAATATTCTTATTTGCCACTTCGACAGCCCCATTCATCTTCGGCCGGTAGGGAAAAGAGTTGTGGTGCTGTATCTTGAATTGCTCGCAGAGCTCAGTGATCATCTTGTTATTAAGATTGGTACCATTGTCCGTAATGATCCTTTCCGGGACACCGTATCGACAGATCAGGTTGTGTCGAATGAACAGTGCCACGACGTTCTTGGTTACGGTAGCATAGGAAGCTGCTTCAACCCACTTTGTAAAGTAATCGATCGCCACCAGGATGAAGCGATGCCCGTTGGATGCCGTAGGTGTGATCTCGCCGATCATATCAATGCCCCACATTGCAAAAGGCCAAGGTGCTGTCAAAACGTTCAGAGGCACTGGAGGAACGTGCACCTTATCAGCATAGACCTTGCACTTGTGACATGTCCGAGAATGTTGGTAACAGTCGGCTTCCATTGTGGACCAGAAATATCCTGCCCGAAGGATTTTCTTCGTCATGGTGTGTCCACTGGAATGAATTCCGAAGGTACCTTCATGAAGCTCTGTCATGATTCTTTCTGCTTCAGTCTTATCCACACAACGCAGTAAGGTTGAATCATGGTTTCGCTTGTATAGAATGCCGTTGCTGAGGAAGAACTTTGCAGCGAACCTTCTCAGGAATTTCTTGTCATTGACAGATGCACCCTCGGGGTATTCTTGAGCTTCAAGATACCTCTTCACCTCATGATACCAAGGTTTTTCAGTTACCATCTCAGTCTCAAGATCACAGCAATATGCAGGTTCATCCAGCTTCCAAATAATGATCCAGGGAGCTTCGTTATCCCATTTGACTTTGAACATAGAAGACATCATAGCCAGCGCATCCGCCAACTGATTCTCCTCTCTTGGGAAGTGTTCAAAAGTTATTTCTGTGAAGTGAGGGATCAACGTCAACACACACTCCTTGTAAGGAATAAGGTTTGGGTGTTTCGTATCCCACTCGCCTTTGATCTGATTGATCACGAGAGCAGAATCTCCGAAGACACTCAGAAACTTGATCCTTAAGTCAATTGCAGCTTGAAGACCCATGATACACGCCTCATACTCCGCCATGTTATTGGTGCAGTTGAAACATAGCCGAGCAATAAGTGGAGTATGAGTGCCCTTTGGGGATATGATCACAGCGCTGATACCGTTACCCAAAGCGTTGGAGGCTCCGTCAAAGTGCATAGACCATCAGGATCCTTCCTCAGGTCCTTCATCCGGTCCAGGTACTTCACAATCAGTCACTACCATGATGTTCTCGTCAGGAAATTCAAAGTTCATAGATTGGTAGTCATCCACTGCCTGGTGTGCCAAATGGTCTGCCAATACACTTCCCTTGATTGCTTTCTAAGTCGTATACTGGATGTCATATTCCGTCAAGATCATCTGCCATCTTGCTATTCTTCTGGACAAGGCGGGTTTTTCGAATATGTACTTGATTGGATCCATTTTTGAAATCAACAGAGTAGTGTGAGTCAGCATATACTGTCTCAGTCAGCGAGCAGCCCATACCAAAGCGCAGCAAGTTTTCTCGAGCAGTGAGTATCGGGTCTCACAGTCGGTAAACTTTTTGCTAAGGTAATAAATGGCATGCTCTTTTCGGCCAGACTCGTCATGCTGCCTCAGCACACACCCCATTGAGCTGTCAAGTACTGTCAAGTATAGTATTAGAGGTCTCCCTTCAACCGGTGGCATAAGAATGGGTGGTTCTTGGAGATACTCTTTGATTCTGTCGAAAGCGGCCTGACATTCATCATTCTAACGTACTACTTGATCTTTCTTCAGTAACTTGAAGATTGGTTCACAGGTAGCAGTTAGGTGCGAGATGAATCGGGCAATGTAATTCAGACGTCCTAGAAAGCCTCTGACTTCTTTCTCTGTCTTGGGAACTGGCATCTCTTGTATGGCTTTCACCTTGGCAGGGTCCACTTGAATACCTTTGTCGCTCACGATGAAGCCTAGCAACTTCCCAGATCTTACCCCGAAGGTGCATTTGTTTGGATTCAATCTTAGCTTGTACAACTTCAGACGGTCAAACAGATTTTGTAGATGGTCAAGGTGTTCCTCCTCAGTTTGGGACCTTGCAATCATATCATCGACGTATACTTCTATCTCATGATGGATCATGTCATGAAATAGAGCCACCATGGCACGTTGGTAGGTTGCCCCAGCATTTTTCAACCCAAAAGGCATGACCTTGTAGCAGAAGGTGCCCCAATGAGTAACAAAGGTAGTCTTTTCCATATCTTCGGGAGCCATCTTGATCTGATTATAACCTGAAAAACCATCCATGAAGGATAACACCTTGTACTGAGCAGTATTGTCAACTAGAACGTCGATGTGAGACAGAGGGAAATCATCCTTGGGGCTCGCCCTGTTCAAATCCCTGTAATCAACACACATTCGGACCTTGCCATCCTTCTTCGGCACCGGAACCACGTTGGCAACCCACTGAGGGTAAGAAGTTACTGCTAGAAACCCGGCATTAAATTGCTTCATCACTTCAGCCTTGATTTTCTCGGACATCTCTGGACGCATACGACGGACCTTCTGTTTTACCGGAGGACAGTCTTCCTTGGTAGGCAGGTGATGAACCACAATGTCGGTATCCAACCCAGGCATGTCTTCGTAAGACCAGGCAAATATTTCCACATAATCATGCAACATCTGAATCAACCGTTGTTTCACGCTGAGCTCCAGATTGGCACCAATCTTAACTTCCTTTCTATCTGTCTCAGTACCCAGATTTACTGTTTCCACTGGCTCTTCATGTGGCCGAATGGCCCTCTCTTCCTGGAGTAACAGTCTTGCAAGCTCACCAGGCACTTCGCAATCATCTTCACCTTCGTCTTCGGCTAAGTTGATCGGATTTTCGAAGTCATAATTGGCAGTAGCAGAGTCGTTACCAGTGAGATCCAGAGTGGATTGAAACCTGTATAGGTGAGTGTGTGTAAATATAGCTGTTTTGCAATATATAAAGAAAGAAAGAAAGGGAGCACAAGATTTGAAATGCGAAAAACGTCCAATGTTTTATTCATGATATATGGAAATGACAAGTAATAAGCCCTCACAAATGAAGCCAACGGTGCCCCGGGTAAGACACCGGGCCATAAAGTTTCACATTATTGTTCGTTATAAATTTAAAAAACAAAGGAGTTCATTACTGAGTAACAAAAGTAACAGGTATGTAGTCTTTTGCAGTCCAGTTGTTCAGTCCACTGTCGGCCGTTGGGTAGATCCAGCTGTTGAATTCAGATTCTTCCACTTCGTCACCATCCCTGATAGCATTCACCCCATGATTGGGCATGGGAGCTGTCACCACATTAGGCTTCTCGGGCGCCTCGAACTGAACCTCTTTAGCATCAATAAGGTCCTGAACCTTATTCCTTAGGGCCCAACAATCATCAGTAGAATGCCCCGGGCTATCAGAGTGATAAGCACAACGGGCGTTGGGGTTTTACTTTGGAGAGGTTGTGTTTACCACCTTCGGAGCTTCTCTGACAGTTACCAAGTTGGTTGATAGCAGTTGCGGCAAGATCTGAGACAAGGTCATACTAAGCCGAGTGTATTCTCTTCTGGGTCTCTTACCCCTTGGTTGGTTAGGTTGCCGAGGAGCAGCAGCAGGCTTTGAAATCACCACCGCGTTGACAGCTTGGCTGCGTTCTGGTTTATTTTGTCTCCTGGGACCATACACAACACTGGCTTCCTTCTTAAAAGGCTTCTTTTCAGAACTTGAGGATGCACCTTTCTGTATCTTCCCTGATTTCATACCAGCTTCTATCCTTTCCCCAATCAAAATGAGGTCTGTAAACCCTGCAGAAGAATTTCCAATCAGGTGGTTGAAGAACGGCCCAGACAGGGTCCCCAAGAACATGTCAACGAGTTTGCAGTCAGTTAACGGTGGCTGCACCCTGCCAGCCAGGTCTCTCCACTTTTGCGCGTACTCTTTAAAACCTTCTCCCGATCCTAGCGACATACCCTGGAGTTGGGTACGTGTAGGAGCGAGGTCGGCATTGTACTGATACTGCTTATAAAAAGCAGTAGCCAAGTCCTCCCAGTTTCGAATATTGGCTCCATCCAGCTGATAGAACCACTCGAGTTGAGCCCCTGAAAGGCTCTCCTGGAAGAAATGGATCCATAAGTTCTTGTCCATAGTATACGGTTGGATCTTCCGCACATAAGATCTGAGATGTAGCTTAGGGCAGGAAGCCCCATCATACTTCGCAAAAGATGGTGCCTTGAACTTATGTGGGATTACCACCCCAGAAGATAAACCCAGATCTCCAAAATCCAACCCAGGAACCTGTTGAATTTCCATGGCACTCAGACGATCCTCTAATTGCTTGTACCTGTCTTCAGCGGGAGGGTACTGCTCTTCATTGAAATCAGTCTCGTTGTCAGAGACCACAGGACTAGGAACCCTTCCCCCTTGGGGACTGCCTTTGCCTACGGAGGAAGCAACTTGATCAGCCTCATTTTGCAGTGTATTGCCAAACCTCTGGCCAGTGTTGAATAGTATAGTTCTCTTCTTCTTCTTCTTTACCAGCATAGCCTTCAATTCCTCTTGACCTTGGGCTAAACTCATGATCAACCCTTGGAACTGGGCGTTCTGAGCCTGGAGGGCCTTGATGGATTGCTCAGTAGATGATTCAGGATTCATGATGGCTACTGAAATAAACAGCGAAGAACATTAAGCAACCTGAAAAGAAGAGTACCTGTGATGCACATGATGAATGGAATGCGTATGATTTATGTTTTCAAAGACAATCGGGATTCAACTTTGTAAATAAAAAGGAAGCGCACTTTATTAGATTCAACTTTGAAATTTAAATTGTTCAACAGATTGCCCTTAGGCGTTACATAAATAACAATACTGAAAAGGAAATGAAAAACTGTAAAAGAACATCCAAAGCTTATCAGTGATCCCAAGGTCTCTTTTGCTCAGCACGGATGTAGTCATTCAAAGCTCGCTCATTCTCCAATTGCTTTTTCAGCTTCTGGATTTTCAATTCCTGCTCGTTGAACTTTTCCCGATAAGAATCCCGTTCTTCTTGTAGTTGCGCCCAAGACCTCTTTAGTGTATCAACATCAGTAGGTATCTGAGGAGGGAGAACAATTGGAGGAATCCCGTCTCTATCAGGATATTCAAGAATGATGGGTCTGACAGCTTCGTATGGCATACCTAACTTCTGAGCCCGGATGCGGACCCATCTGTAGTAGGATTCCATAGGTAGAGAAGTCTTCGGTCCCAACTCATATGGGTCAACTTTGTGAATTCTGTCCCAAGCCTTGATGAATCTACGACGCAGCTCGTCGCTATCTACCCGAAACTCAAAACTGATGTGAGGCACCAACATCTCATGAGGCCCTGCTCTTCTGGCTCTTCCAAACTGACGGAGAGTCCAAATGATGTCATTATCAGTGAGAGACATTAACCTATGAGCCCAGCCTCTTCCTTCTTTGTTCTTCAGCACGAATTTAGGGAGGTGCGAAATAAACCACCTCACTAACAAAGGAGTACAACACCACAGAGTTCCTCGTCTTCGGGCAGTACGAGCATAGAGTTGTTGCAGGATATCACCAAAGAGAGTGGGCACAGGGTTCCGAGATATGAAGATCATTATGGCATTGACACTAACAAATTTATCAGGATTTGGAAATAGAACCAGACCATAGATTAAGAGAGCCAGAGTGTCTTCATACGCCCTGAAGTCTAAGTCATTCCAGAAACTGTTAGCTTTACCGATCAGAAACTTGGCCAAGAAACCCTTAACTCTGCTTCTAGTCACCCAGTTGTCCATTACCTCCTTGGTGGTCAAAGGGAGGGCTGCAACAATCTCCTCAAGCCTAAGAGTCTTTTCCCAACCAGTGAAGGGAGTCTGATCCAAGATAGGGATACCAAGCAAATCAGAGAATTCTTCCAGGGTAGGGACCAGCTGGAAGTCTTGAAAGGTGAAGCAATTACACAAGGGATCATAAAACTGGGTCAAGACACTCATCAATTGTTGGTCCCACTTTGTAGTGACTAAACCGAGAAGAGAACCATGCCTCTGGATGAAAGAAGTGGTGTTTGTAATTCTTCTAACCAATTCTTCAAGCAACTCAGGTGGGTGAACAAAATTAAACCGGATAGTGTTCCTTCGCACAAGCATCATGATGTCCTACAAAACAGAGCAAAGGTGAAACCCTCTTGTCTTTGAAATAGGTCAGTCTTTATGCAGGATGCATGCAATGGCATGATGGCATGATGTTATGATAAAGCACACCATAAGTATTCACAAAGGCAAACATTATAAGGCACACAAGTCACACAAGACAACCCTTAGAGTTTAGGCCAGCATGAAGTTCAGGTACTACCCTCTTTCAGTTTGTTGGTTAAGACCTGTCCTATCAGAAGTAACTGGGTTCTAGAGGATCCCAATATCACTGACTACCCTCAATCGGTCATAACTCCAGCGTCGCAATCTTTTCTTGCAGCCAGAACCATCGCGAGAGTTTAGCCTCAATGGGTGTAGCATACTGCTACTGTTCTATGGCCAAGTTGGGTCAAATTAGGGTTCTAAGGTCGGTTGGTGCTTAATGACTCCTCAGAAGACCCATATTCTCCTCGTTGCAACACAAGGGATATCGGTACAGAACAAGGTGCCACACCAACGTAGCCACTGCTTCACACGTGTCGGTCTACGCCGGACAGGTCCCTCACAGCTTATGCTACCTAAAAGGGTATTCCCCAGATCCGGGTTAGGATCTATGAAACTCCAAGACAATGCCCACAATAATAAAGCAAACAAACATTCAATTGAAAACATAAGTATGATCTATCCTAAGGTACACCTCACTTTAAAATATCCCCAGCAGAGTCGCCAGTTCTGTGATCGGTGGAAATAGAACTGACTGTTTAAAGCTGGATCGCGTATGTCGCGGTAAGCAAGAGTCGCCACCGTCTTTTATGTTCTCCAACAAGGAAAGGACAAAGGCACAGCAAAATTCCTTTTCGAGATGTTTCTCGGTTCGGGAGGTAGATTATAGAAAGGGAAGGTGTTAGCACCCTTTCTATCCGTGGTTATCCACGGGATCTTAGGTACTTGCTCTTACGTTTTCAAAATGATGTTTGCTTTTCAAATGTGAGTGGGTTTGAGAAAAAAGTTTCATTTTTGAAAGATTTCTGAGTGACTCTTGTATCTGTCCTCAAGAGTGTTTGAAAAATTTGTTTTAAAAGCTTTTAAAAGTGTCAGTGTGAAAAGGTGGTTTTGTTTGTTTTTGAAGAGAGCAAGTACCCATGAGTCATCTACCTACCCTAAGGAATTAGGCTGTGTAAAAGTCCTTAAGGTAGTGCCATCCCACCATTGAGAGGTAGGTAGCACCACCGTTGGAGGTGTTCGGGTCAATTCGATTTTAGGGACAGTGTGGTCACCGAAGCAATAGTAGGACACCTTAGAAGTAACCCTAATGTCCTAGATCCTTTTTAATCCGAGGAAACCGTTTCGAGGCAACTGGATCTTAGACATAAGGGCGACCGCTAAAACACCCTATACTTGACGACCACTTTCAAGGCAACGAGTGAGGCGTACCCTAGAAGTGACAGGTGCATTGTGTGTTATTTTCAGTTCATATTTATCTTGGATCAGGCAATTGTGAGCTACGAGTTGTTTTTAATTATCATACATTCTTTCATGCAATTTAGAAGTTAGGAGTGCAGAAAATGAAATACGGAAAGATAAAAGCTACGCTATTACAAGGCGCGGGTCTATACATCGCCAAAAAACAAAGACCCGTTTTTGATAAAGATGCGGAAAGTAAAAAAGCAATAAACCTAATTACTATTACATCCTTGGAAGCAGTTACATAATATTCAAAATAACGTGCGAAAGAAATAAACTGGAACGTCCGAGGGTTTTGGACCCTTTTGAGAAATTAAGAGTTTTTTGTCCTTTGCTTGAAATTAAATTAAAATTAAACCTAATTATTTAATTAATTATTTACAAGAAAGATATTTTTTTTGTGTTTTTGTATTTAATGAAATAAAGAAAATAGAAATCAAGAGAAAACCCTAATTCTAAGTTTATTTTACTTATTAAGAAAATGTTAAAGTTAATCTAATTTAAGCTAATCAATTAATTTACATTTATATGTACAAAAATAATAATTAATAAATAGTAATAATGATGATTAAAAAAAAAGTCAAAACCTAATTCTATGCAATTTTTATTTATTAAGAAAAAGGATTAAAATTAAAACCTAAATTAAACTAAATTAGTTATTAGTATTTATTTATAAAAATAGGTTAATGGTGAAATTAATAAATAATTAAAACATATTTACAATTTGATTTTCTGATTTTTATTATGGAAAAATTAATTTGTGGTGAATTAATAATAATTATTATAACAATTAAAAGAATTTAAAAAAGAAAAGAAAATAAAATAAATATGCAAACCAAGGGGGTATGTTGGCCCAAAGTGGAGGTTTGTGTGAGAGAATTCTGGCCCATTAGAAGACCAAGCCTCGTTGACTTTCAGGAATCATGTGCATGCTGTTTGACTGGGGAGTATCATGTTCCTCATCTCTTGGCCACTGGATGGAAGTTGAGAGACACCTGGCTAGCTGAGGCGTGAGGCTTAGGGTGGATCACTGGATGATTGCTGCACAAGATTGTGTTAGAAAAAATATTATGAATTATATGGGGGGACCTGGGAATCGAACCCAGGTCCCAGTACTTGCAAGCCACGTTTCCAACCAACTGAGCCATGATGCGCGTTTGTAATATGGATGGACAATAAATATTATATAAAAAAAACAAACATTATGATAATCAAACAAAATAACACGCGCCAGATTTGAATCCTCCAATCATGAGATGCCACGCCCTTCGTCTTCTTCTTTCTTCTGCAAAATATAAAACAAGATAGCGGGGGTTTTAATCCCCCACAAAGCAAAAGTGCCAAGAATAGCGAATAGCCCTATGGATGATATAAATTGAGCGCGAGGGTTTCAATGATTTCGTCTTGGCCTGACGAATTTGTCCATACAGGTTTTGAGGTCTAATTTTACCTTAATAAGAAAGCCCTAATTTAAAAGCTTGGAAACCCTAAAACGTGTTAATGGCAAATCATGATTCAGAGCGTTATAATGCAATTAGATCATTCCATTAGCTTCAGAATGTTCCTAACAACACAAACCAATCAAGAAAAATGGTTAAAAACGCATGAATGATGATATGTAATTCTGGAAAATAATGCAAACCGTAGGGCTTGTTCTTGCGTGTTCTTTGAGCTTTAGGACTCGTTCTTGATTGCAATGCGTTCAGGAAACTCCCAGCAAGGTGTTGGAAATACGAAAAGGGTTTGAATTTGCTTGGAGTATTGATTTCAGTTTTCCAATATTTCTTGAATTTTTGCAAATTGGTTATGGTTTTCTATGGCAGCTTTTCGTCCCTAGCTTTAGGGTTTGCTTCAGCCCATATATGTGAATGGAATTAGGTTAAAAATTAGACCAAAAGTCCATGGCATTATGACTTGAATGTGTGATTGCCAATCATATCTTTTTTCAATCTTTTCTTTCATTAAACCTTGTCAATCATGGATATTTTGATGCCTTTGAGATGCACACGGGTTGCCAGCTTTCCCTAGCCTTATTTGTCTCACAAAAAGATCTAAAAAGGCATATCTTTGAATTTTCCTACAATTAAAACCAATTAAATGAATTAATATTAATATAAATTCAATTAATTAATTAAAAATAATAAAATAAATCAACTTAAGTTCACTGGGTCGTGCATAGGCCTTGGGTAATGATTCAAGAAATAATTTGAGGCCCATTAGCAAAAATGAAATGTTTTAGGCAAAGTTGACTTTTGAAAGTTCCCAAATATTTCCCAACTTCTCCAATGCATATCTTGCTCAATTCTGAAGCTATGAACATGTTCTTGGACATTTTGGAAAGGTATTGAAGTCCTCTAACCAATGCCTTTGGTCCCATGTCATTTTGATTTACCAATCTCAAGTTATGGTCTTTGACTTAAAGTGCCTTTTTGTTGACTTTTGAAAATGACCTATAATGTTGAAATTGATAACTTTTTGTGAGAGCATTTCTTGGACTTGGAATGTGAAGATGAGTTGTAGGAAATGTCATCCCCTTCAAAATGAGATTTGGATGGGATTTTTATGGTGAACCATGAAAAAGTTATGCCCTGGTCAAATTACAGTTGACTTTTCAACTATCTAAAAATAGAAACTTTTGACATCTTGAGACTTTTTGAGCCATCCTTGTGAAATCATGATCAAGACTTGATCAAATGATGATTGTGGCTTCAAAATAAGATGTTGACCAAAAAT
Organism: Vicia faba; assembly: GCA_948472305.1. NCBI lineage: Eukaryota > Viridiplantae > Streptophyta > Magnoliopsida > Fabales > Fabaceae > Vicia > Vicia faba. Next base: position 1,515,264,438 of record OX451741.1, on the reverse strand, counting down.
TTTGACTTTTGACTGTCAAATGACCATTTTGCCCCTGCAGTTGACTGTGAAGCAATTAGGGCTTTTGACTGTGCAACTTGATGCTGTGAGTCTTGAAACTTGACATATGGATGCTTGACAATGTGTATGAGTATATGGGACTTGATTGGACCCTTGAAAACCTCAATTTCTTTGCAAGAACCAAAACCCTAATTTTGACTGTGTTAGGAGGCAATTGGATTGTGCAATCCTTGAGAGATTTTGAACCATTTGGAGATTGACCTTGACAAATCTTGAAGAATATGGGAGGGCAAATTTTGGGGTACAACAGAGCGTAATGCACTACTTCAGCGCGTTACGACCGTCACCCACCTGTGACGACCGTCACGCGCGTGAAGGTGGACGTTATACATGGATTGAGACGTGGGCATTAAGGGCAGACTCGTTCTCCGTTTTTCTGCTGAGTCTCCTATTTTCCTGCCACCACTATTAGTGCTCCTATATTTTCTCCATTGAAGACTTGATCAAGAATTCTGAATTGCTGATTTTCCTATGCTATATATATGTGTACCAGTGCATAGTTCAAGGGTCGAAGAATTTTCCTCAGAACAAATATTATTTTCTTTTGCAGTTATTTTCCATTTTCCTTGTTTTGGAATATTGTTTTCACGTTCCTGTAATTTTCATTCAAAGTCTTAGTTTTTAGTTTTAAGTGTTAATTCTTCTTTCAAGAATTAACACGAATTATTTACTACAAATCAAGCTCGAAGATTGGATTATTGTAATACTTCAAGATTACCATAACAACTTTGATTCCAGGTTTTATATTGCAATTATTATTCATTCAGTTTTTATATTATGCCAATTATTGCTATGAATTATATTTTGAACTGTATTGCTGTTAAGTTAATTATGTCTGGCTAAATTATTAATACCGGTATGTGACCGTAAGAACTGAAAGAATTCAGTGATACCTTGGCCAAAAATATTTATAAAACAATTTATGGTTTCCAATTTCCAAGATTAATTTAACTATCCTTGTCACGAGAGTGAGAGGTTAATTAACACGATTTTGCCACGAGAGTGGGAAATTAATTAAGGCAAGAACCTGCATGCGAGAGCTGGGGTTCAACCCAGATAGTGGTAACGAAGCATTGATTTTTAAATACACGAGAGTGTTTTAACAAATTAATTAAACTCAAATTGTTTTCAAAAAGTGTTATTAAATTTAAAGTGCGTTCACTAGGTTTAGTAGCATGACTTATTTCATAAACACGAGAGTGTATGTCTCAGGTTTTTAAATAATTAGCTTTTACCGAAATACTTTATAGGCCAAGCGATTCACCGAATTCCCTAAGTCCGATTATCACATACCGGTATAATTAGTACTATTATTTTTTATTAAACTGTTTCCCCCAAAAATCGAATATTCATCGCTTAGTCAGACAAACTGTAGCATTAGATCGTATGCGATTGATCCTCAGTCTCTGTGGGTTCGATAATCTTTTAAACCTAGAACGACTGAACTGTATACTTGCAGTTAGTATCCCGACAGACTTATAAATTCTCGATCACTTGGTCCTACATGTAGCTAGGCCCAGGCCTCTTGTGCAATGGCATTCGAAGGTGGTGATAAAGTAGGTTTCGATTGGCCAGAATGAATTTTTTGTTTGGGTTATTTGAATCAAGCAGCTAAGGCAAGTAGATAGGCTCAATCGAAGAAGATATAAGGATATATTTATGGTCCGTTTGAAGGAGAAAACTCCCGGCCAATCAAAGAGCAAGGATAAGGTGTACTTCAAAGGCATGTTAACAAAGTGTCCTTTGATTGACATATCAGAGCAAGATGTATTTAGATAATCAAGCAATCAATGCAGAAGCTGACTGATCAAAGAAGCTCTAATAAAGAAGTTTCTGAACACTTTGAATTAAAACTCTAGGCTAATTGAAGAGCAACGCTGAAGGGCATTCGAAGGAGCCAAAGTGTCCATGTTCATGCAAACTACGAAAATGTCAAGAATGTAACATAAATGGATGATTTTCAAATTCTTGAAGGCCATGTTAAAGACTTGATTCTTACCATATTTATCAAGCTTCGACCAAAGGTATCCCAGGCTTTCGATTCCCATCAGGTTGGAGGCCCAAAACAACTCAGAGCAAGCTGGCAGAAACGCATGATTGGACCAAATATGGCAAGTTTTCATGAAAAAATCAAATCAAATCTCCCCCTCATGATGACCAAAGATTTGGTACACAAATGTTGACCTAAATCTTTTCCTATATAAACCCAACAATTCCAGACGCAAAAAATGGCTCACACACGCAGATACACTGCCTAGAGAGCTATAGAAAATTGCCAAAAATCTAGCAAAGTAGTGAAATTCGAACAACCAATTCCAGCCACATTCAATCCGTTCCAGGCGTCCCATCACCACCTTGAGGATCCCAAGAGTTCCTACCAGCCCTCCTTGACGTTAAAAGCATCTCAAAACAAGCAGGTTTGGTTGCTCCGGTAGGGTAAAATTCTCACGCTCTAATCTCTCAGTTCATACAATTTAAATAAATTCGATGCATAGATCTATACTCATGCTATTATTTAGATTTGTTTTGACATAACACATTCCAGGTTGAGGAAGGAATCCAGAAACATCATTGTTAGAGTAGCCTGCGATGTTTTGGTTGTATCTCCATGTACAAACCCCTTCAGTACAAACCAGTGCTATGGTTTTAACACCTCAGTATTTTATGATATTTTCAAATATAGTGTTTTCTTGTTGTTTGTCTTAATGATTGAACAAATGGCCCAGTGGTGAAGGATTTGTGTTTAAGCTAGGAAAATCTGGGTTTCGACACCAGGTCTAGATCGAAAATCACCTCCTATCCTGGATCGAAGGAGACAACTCCTATTTTGGATCGAAGGAGACAAATCCTATTCTGGATCGAAAGAGACATCTCATACCCTGGATCGAAGGAGGCAGCTCATACCCTGGATCGAAGTGGACAGCTCCCACCCGAGATCGAAGGATCTTTGTTCATTGTCTTATTTTCTATTTTTGTTTATTTCTTTTGTTTCTTATTTTTTTATTAACGTTAAAACAAAATCACCAAAAATCAGGTCTAGTTTGTTATTAATTAAAATTATTAACTAATTAATTTTATTACTTTAACATTTTTCTTAAAATAAAAATGATAGACTTAGATTTATTTCATTCAAACCTTTCTTAACAAAAAATACAAAAATGTTAGAATTAGGTTTAATTTTTTTTATATTTATTTTATTAATTAAATTTAGATTTAAGTTAATTTTAAGGATTTTCTTAATAAGCACAAAAACAACCAAAAAATATTTTTATGTTTTACTTAGCAATTTCTTAGGGTCTTTAGACGTTCGTCTCTATTTCGCGCGCATGATCTTGTTCTCGCATTTTTTCATAATAATGTATCTGCTGACAGTATGTAATAGATTAAACTAGGTCTTTATCACTTTTCTTTATTTTCTTTCCCCCATTTGGATATGTAAATACCCCCTCCCCAAAGCACTGTGTAATACGGTGGAAGAACGGACTAGGGTGTTTTGCGTTTAATCGCAATTGTTGTGGATAGAAAGAGTCATCACCGACTTTTCTTTTATCCAATAAGGAAAGGGTGAAAATAACAGGAAAGACCTTTGCGATCAATTTCTTGAGTTCGAGGGGTAGGTTATGAAAAGGGAAGGTATTAGCACCCTTTTCATCTGTAGTTATCTACGGGTTCTTAGTTGCTTGCTAGATCACTTACTTTTGTTTGAAAATGTGCTTGTGGTGTGGGTTTTGAAAGTATTTTGAAAACGTCTTTGTAATGGTTCTCGTTTCTATAAGAACGCGTACAAAGTGTTGGTTTTGAAAATAGTTCAAAAAGGTGTTTGTGGAATGTGTTTTTTGAAAGTGATTTTGAAAAGTGCCTTTGTAATGATTCTCGTTTCTATAAGAATGCGTACAAAGAGCTTTATCTTTTGAAAATGTTTCAATTTGAAAGTGTTGGTGTAAAAATGTTTTTGTTGTGAGCAAGCGAGAAACTAGGAGCATCCTACCTACTCAAAATGGTCTAATGTTCTTTTCCTCCTCCTTTAGATGTTGCTATCTTACCATTGATTTGGTAAGAAGCCCCATCATTGGATGTGAAGGGACGGGCGTGGGACGCTTGTATAGTCATATAAGGCAACCTATGAGACATTTTAGCAATGTTGTTTAGGGACTAGATCGTTTACCGAAGGCAACACTGAGGGTCATCGAGGGACTATGATCTTTTATCAAGGGTCTTTTCTAAAATGCCCATATTCGAGGGATATGACTATTTTTCCGAGGCGATAAGTGAGATTACCCTATAGGTGCATGTGTGTGAATAATGTGTTTGATTTGCATGCATTTAGTCTTTGATTAGGGCGATCTACTTGTTGGTTTTATCTTGCCATACATCCTAATTACTAACATTTGTACAAAAGCAATAAAAAATGCCGAAAATAAATCCTAAACTATGACAACCATATTGAATAGAAAGAAATGTAAAAGACAAAACAAAATAAAAGGAAGAAAAATGAGCTTTTCGATCTAGGCAGAAACACCCTTCGATTGTGCCCTTCCTAGCTTCCTTCGATTTGGGCATGGAGTCAGCAAGGTCATTCTTTTCGATTTCATCCTTTTCCTGCTTCTTTCGATTGGGGTCTGGAGTCAACGTGGGGTATACTCTTTGCCTGAAGCTTCTTGCTTCCTTCTTCGACTGGGGTCTAGAATCAGCATGAGGTGCACTCTTCACCTCAAGCTCCTTGCTGCCTTCTTCGATTACAGGAATGTTGGACCCTCAGGTTGAGATTCAAAAGGCTTGAATATTTAGCCAAATGAAGGATATAGAGAACCTGTTTTAAACTTTTAAACATGCAACATTCAAGTGTAACTTTCGAAAGCTACAGGCCAGGGGTTAGCACAAGATTATTGAGTCTCAAAATCCAAAGTCTAACTAGCCAGGGTTGAAACTTTCAACATATAAGCAGTCCGGATCAAAGGTTAAAGCATGGTCAAACTCCCTATATGAGATATCTACATTTATTTTTTATTGGTATGTACACATGATATTTAAATTAAAGAGTTCCAAGTTTAGAGAGAACTTACCTCTTGAAGTGCTTAAATCGAAATAAATGCAAGTGACTTCCTTGGTGGTGAATGGAAGTTCGTTGGAGTCTCCCTGAGGCTAGTCCAATTACTACCTTGTTTGAGTAGTCACTGAATCGAAGGAGGGTATATGAGTGGATCGAAGGTTACTCTATAACATGTAAGGGAGTGAATCAAAATATTATTATATTGCAGTTGGGGAATGGGTCGAAGGTTAGTTATTGGTAGCTTGAGGAGTGAATCAAAGGGTTCACTTAGTGTGTGTAGGGGTCTGAGTTTTTTTAGAAGTGTTTGGAATATTTGAAAAAAACGTTGGATAGTGTTTGAGAGTTTTTTGAGAGATTTATAACTTTTTTCACAACAAGAGTTTTCTTGCAACTATCTAGGGCCCCCAAGATGTGTGGTGGAGGCTCATATTTATAGGTGATTTGGCTGATGTTTTAGGAGGGAAAACAAAAGAAATTTGAACAAAAAGGGTATGTTGTTCTTGTAGCTTTCAAGGGGCAGTATTCGTATGCCAAAATGGTGCAAGAATAAGGGCGGTGTTGCAGGAATGCTGTGCAGCAGTTTTGGAGTGTTATGGCCAGTGTATCAGGCCTGAACTTGGCAACACATGGGACTCTTGCCAGCAAGTATCTTTGAATATCTAAACCTTTTGTTTTGACCCTCTAGCCCTATCTTTCGACCAGACTCCTCAATAACATTTCTTTTCAAATCAAAGTGTCTTTCGAATGGCTCATATGTGTATCCTTTGAAGGGGCCTAAATAGGTGTCTTTTGAATAGGAATTTTGTGTGTTCCTTCGAATGGACCAAATGCATGCCCCTGGAATGGATCACCAAAATATGTCATTCGATTGGGACATCCAGGTATGTCTGGTAAGTCCTTCGAATGTGCCACCATGGTACGTCTTTCGAACGAGACAATAGCTATGTGTCATAGTGTGTTAAAGCAAGCTATTTCCAAGGGAGATACTGCCCGGTCGAAACTAACATGAATGTAGCCAATGCTTTGTGAGCGCCATTGCCTTGTGAATGCCATCCATGGGGGAGCTTTTTGCCTTGTGCATTCTGGCCTAAATGGAGTCCTGGTTTTTATGAGTCGAAGGGATCATGCAAAGGGAAACTGACCTCTGAATCGAAGGAAAGTTTTAGGAGGCTATTGCTTTATGACTCCAAGCAAACATGCAAGGATCCTTTGCTCAATCCGAAAGCTTGCATGAAGAACCACTGCCCACTCAAAAATTGTCTATAAGGGGTCATATGGATAAATGAAAGATGTAACCCAAACTTGCATTCGAAGGAAACCACAAACCATACGAAGAAAGCAACCAAAGCTTGTATCGAAGGGGACCACATGCCCAAATGAAGAAAGGCATGCAGGAAGCAACAATGCCTAAACGAAAGAGGCATGCATCAAGAGAGGGCCACATGCCCAAACTAAAGAGAGCATGCAAGGGGTAAAGGGCACAATTGAAGGAACCTAGAAAAGAGGCCTTTGCCTCCTGAATCGAAGGAGGCTATAGGAGGCTCTTTGCCTTGTGCCTACTGGCCCGGTGGAAGCCTCTTGCATGCAAGAAGGAAGTTGTGGCTCAATCGAAGGCTGCATGTATCTAGCCATCGCTTTGTGAATCAAAGGCAAGCATGGAGGGAATTATTTGTCCAATCAATGCAGGCATTAAACGTCTAATCGAAGCAGGTACACAGACCACCATTGCATTGTGAACCATGTGAAGCTTACATGCAGGAGGTCATTTCCTTGTGGATCGAAGGAGGCATAAAGGATGGATCGAAGGAGGCATGAAAGAGACCATATCCTAATCGAAGCAAGGGGAACCGAAGAAAACTTGTTTTTTCCCCAATTTTGTCAAAAATATTATTTTTTTATCTGTTTTCCCCTTTTTTAACAGTTTCCTTTTTAACTTGATGTTGGAAAACCCAATTGTACTTGTGCAAGTTTGAATTTTGAGAATCCTTGTGAGAAATGCATTGAGAAATGAGAGTGAAAATTTTGGGGTACAACAACTGCCCCTGCTTAATCTTCTTAAACCTGAAGAGTTAGATTGGCGAGTCTTCCATTCGTGACTTGAAGGTGGAAGATGATTGAACACTAGAGTGCCCTGAAATTGGCACTTGATGATGTGGTGGTTGATTGTGTAGGGAATGGGCTTAAAGATACCATTTGGAGAAATGATGGATAGCTGTCGGAGATGGGCTTACATATGACATCTAAAGGTGATTATTGACAGAAATTAGACTAAGTCTAAGCTTGACTTCAACTGGAAAAGAATCAGAATAAATCTTTGGTTGATTAAAGCTGAAACAGAAAAAGTGTCTACCAGAACGGAATCAGGACAAACCATTAATCGATTTAAACTGAACCAACATAGGTCTTGAATATTCTTTAACTGAAAAGAATCAGGATAAATATTTGGAGCGATTTATCTGAACCAGAGAAAATGTCTACCAGAAAGGAATCAGGATAAACCATTGATCGATTTAAACTGAACCAGCAGAGGCCTTGAATATTCTTTAACTGAAAAGAATCAAGATAATTCTTTGGATTGATTTATCTGAACTAGATAAAGTGTCTACCGGACAGGAGTCAGGATAAACCATTGATCAATCTAAAGTGAACCAACAGAGGTCTTGAATATTATTTAACTGGAAAGAATGAGGATAAATCTTTGGAGCGATTTATCTGAACCAGAGAAAATGTCTACTGGAAAGGAATCAGGATAAACCGTTGATCGATCTAAACTAAACCAGCAGAGGTCTTTAATATTCTTTAACTGGAAAGAATCAGGATAAATCTTTGGAGCGATTTATCTGAACCAGAGAAAGTGTCTACCGGAAAGGAATTAGGATAAACCATTGATGGATCTAAACAGAACCAGCAGAGGTCTTGAATATTCTTTAACTGGAAAGAATTAGGATAAATATTTGGAGCAATTTATCTGAACCAGAGAAAGTTTCTATTGGAAAGGAATCAGGATAAGCCATTGATCGATCTAAACTAAAACAGCAGAGGTCTTGAATATTCTTTAATTGGAAAGAATCGAGATAAATCTTTGGAGCGATTTATCTGAACCATAGAAAGTGTCTACCAAAAAGGAATCAGGATACACCATTGATCAATTTAAGCTGAACCAACAGAGGTTTGAGGGAAATATTAGTCATGTAGATAGTCACCTCATCCTGTTTCGATAATTGATCTACGATTGATTTGTTCACAGATAGTTGTCCTGTCTTGTCGAAAAATTGTTGATGATAATTTTCTGTTGATTGGTCTTTACTGAAAAGGAAAAGAGTTAGTTGTATGCAATGTCATGATGTATGAAATGCATGGCGTAATGATGTTTCTCAAAATAAATGAGATTGTGATATATGCATTTGTGTTGTCGATGCTATGATGTATGAATGCAATATATGAACATATTAGTTGTTCTGCTGCAGTGTTGTTGGACTGGGGAAAATAAATCCCTGATTGCTGCTGGGAATGAGGAGTGTAAGTCTTCATATTTTGTTGAAGTTGAAGTGTTGATATATGGGTTTCCATTATTATAGAAATAAACTCTGTTGGGGAAGGGAAACACCGTGCATTGTTTGTGGACTTTGTGAAATCCTGCTGGGGAATCCTGAGAAGCTGGACGACTTTCACTAGGGAATATTTGGAGCGGTAATTGGAAATTTTGCCCCTTCAGGGATATGAGGTCACCTGATACCATTAGGCTGCATACTGGAGATACGACAATGATCCTGTAGGAGGATGTCTATGCCTCTGCTCCTGTTGGAGAAAGTACCTGCGGGGATTTTATGGAATGGCCTATAGATGTTATCATGTTTCTTAAAGCCATTAGTAATTTTATTTCTGTTTTCTGTTCCTTTTTTATGCGTATATTTGTAAACAGTAATTACGTTCAAATGCATATGTTTAAAAATAATCACTGGACGTTTTTGCAAACAAAACAGGAAAGTAAAAGAAAAGCAGATAGTTTTGCACTTTTAAAGGAATAACTTTGTATTAACTTGAATAAGCATTTTGTACAAAAAGACAAACATCCTAGTAAGAGAATGTCGTCGTAAGAATTAAAACTAATACAAAGAAAGACATCTATGTGAAATAATCCCATGGGGTTCCCATTCTGCTATAGCCTTCATGTCTTTGAGCGTCTCTTCCACTTGCTGCTTTGTCCGAAGCTGATTGGATTGATTAGTACCGTTTGAATTTGACAATTGATACTGAAGGTTGGATGTAAGGTGATCCAATGGGACATAATCATATGCTTTAAATCCATAACTTTTGCCTGGACCACCATTTCGGGTTTTCAGTCCACCGGGATACCCTTTTTGGCCCAAACCTCCTTTTTAGGTTTTCGGCTTGCCGGGTGTACAAATATATATTTTTGTGTGTACATCCCTAATATTTGCCTAGGCCAGTCAACCTAGTAGGTCTTTTTCATGCATAGTATCTTTTAACTATGTCCGCGTTTACAGGGAGCGAAAGGTCGTCGCCGTCCATAGTGGTTAAGATCATGGCCCCACCAGAAAATATGTTTTTGATCATAAATGGTCCTTCGTATGTTGGAGTCCATTTGCCCATGGGATCACCTTGTGGCAGTATGATACATTTGATTACCAGGTCACCAACTTGATATACCTGACGTCTGACCTTCTTGTTAAAAGCATTAATCATACGTTTTTGGTACATCTGACCATGGCAGAAAGCCGTAAGCCTCTTCTCATCAATCATGTTCAATTGGTCAAGTCGAGTTTGAATCCATTCATCTTCATTCAACCCTACATCCTTCTTGATTCTCAAAGAAGGTATCTGGACTTCAACTGGTAGGACAACTTCCATACCATATACCAAAGAGAAAGGAGTTTCCCCTGTTGATGTGTGCGCCGTGGTACGGTAACCGTGGAGAGCAAATGGTAACATCTCATGCCAGTCTTTATAGGTCATTGTCATCTTCTGTATGATCGTTTTGATGTTTTTATTAGCGACTTCTACAATGCCATTCATCTTCGGCCGATAAGGAGAAGAGTTATGATGCTGGATTTTGAATTGCACACATAGTCCGGTGATCATGGTATTGTTGAGATTGGTACCATTATCTATACTGATTCTTTCTGGAATATGATACCGACAAATAAGATTATATCTGATGAATTGGGCCACAACGTTCTTGGTAACAGAAGCAAATGAAGCTGCCTCGACCCACTTCGTGAAGTAATCAATGGAAACCAAGATGAAGTGGTGTCCATTAGAAGCTGCAGGTCTGATCTCTCCAATCATGTCAATGCCCCACATTGCGAATGGCCAATGAGCAGTCAGGACGTTTAGAGGAACCGGAGGCACATGTATTTTGTCAGCATAGATCTGACACTTGTGACAAGTCCGTGAATGCTGATAATAGTCCGCTTCCATGGTGGATTAGTAGTATCCTGCCTGTAGGATCTTTTTAGCCATTGTGTGCCCACTAGAATGGGTGCCAAAGGTACCTTCGTGTAAATCAACCAAGATCTTTTCTGCCTCACTCTTGTCTATGCACCGAAGCAAAGTAGAGTTGTGGTTGCCCTTATAGAGGATTCCGTTACTGAGAAAGAATTTAGTAGAGAACCTTCTTAGGAACTTCTTATCATTGACTGAAGCTTCCTCAGGATATTCTTGGGCCTCGAGATATCTTTTAATTTCATGGAACCAAGGTTTGTCCACTACTTCTTCAGTATCAATCTCATGACTGTATGATGGTTTGTCCATCCTCTCAATAGTGATATGAGGAGCCTCATTATCCCACCTGATTTTGAACATGGATGACATAGTAGCTAGCGCGTCTGCTAGTTGATTTTCCTCTCGTGGAAAATGCTCAAAGGTAATTTCCTCAAAATGTGGGATCAGTGTCAACACATGTTCTTTGTAAGGGATGAGATCAGGATGCTTCGTTTCCCATTCTCCTCTGATCTGACTGATTACTAAGGCTGAGTTTCCAAATACACTTAAATATTTGATCCCCAAATCTATGGCAGTTTTGAGACCCATAATGCACGCTTCATATTCAGCCATATTATTGGTACAGTTGAAACACACCCTGGGCGTGAAGGGAGTATGAAAACGTTCAGGAGATATGATCATAGTGCCGATGCCATTGTCGAGTGCATTGGAAGCTCCGTCAAAAACCATGGTCCATCAGGATCCTTGTTCAGGTCCGTCATATGGTCCGAGTTCTTCACAATTATTTACCAACATGATGTCTTTGTCCAGGAATTCGAAATTCATGGATTGATAGTCATCCACAGCCTGATGAGTCAAATGATCAGCTAACACACTTCCTTTCATTGCTTTTTGGGTAGTGTATTGAATATCGTATTCGGCCAGGACCATCTGCCATCTTGCTATTCTTCCAGAGAGGGAAGGCTTCTCGAATATGTATTTAATAGGACCCATCGGATATCAATAAGGTAGTGTGAGTCAGCATATACTGTCTTAGCCGACGAGCAGCCCATTCCAGAACGCATCAAGTTTTCTTGAGGTGAATACCTGGTTTCACAGTCGGTAAACTTTTTGCTCAAGTAGTATATTACATGCTCTTTTCGGCCAGACTCGTCATGCTGCCCCAACACACACCCCATTGAAATTTCCAAAACTATTAGGTACATGATCATAAGTCTTCCCTCAATTGGCGGCATCAAAATGGGAGGCTCTTGAAGGTACTCCTTGATCCTGTCAAAGGAATCCTAGAAGTCGTCATTCCATTCCACTACTTGATCTTTCTTCAGTAATTTGAAGATTGGTTCACAAGTAGTGGTTAGATGGGAAATGAATCTGGCGATGTAGTTTATCCGTCCTAAGAATCCCCTAACTTCCTTCTCAGTGCGAGGAGCGTGCATTTCTTGTATTGATTTTACCTTTTCAGGGTCTACTTAAATACCTTTGCCGCTGACAACAAATCCTAAGAGTTTACCGAATCTTACTCTGAAATTGCATTTATTTGGATTCAACCTTAGTTTGTATTTCTTCAGTCTTTCAAATAGCTTCTGCAGGTGGTCAAGGTGTTCCTATCCAGTTTGATATCTACTATCATATCATCCACGTAGACCTCTATCTCGTGATGGATCATATCATGAAACAAAGCTACCATGTCACACTGATAGGTTGCCCCGATGTTCTTCAGCCCAAATGGCATAACTTTGTAACAGAACATGCCCCACTGTGTGACGAAGGTTGTTTTGTCCATGTCCTCAGGTGCCATTTTGATCTGATTGTATCTGGAGAAACCATCCATGAAGGAGAATACTTTATGTTGTGCGGTGTTGTCAACCAGAATATCAATACGGGGAAGCGGGAAGTCATCCTTGGGGCTTGCCCTATTCAGGTCTCTATAATCCATACACATACATACCTTACCGTCCTTCTTAGGCACCAAAACAATATTGGTGACCCATTATGGATAGGAGGTGACAACGAAGAATACGGCGTTGAACTGATTCATGACTTTAGTCTTGATTTTTTCTGACATTTCTGGCCGCATATGACGAACCTTCTATTTCACTAGAGGGAAGTCTTATTTTGTCGGAAGACGATGGACCATGATATCAGTGTCGAGTCCTGGCATGTCTTTGTATGACCAGGAAAAGACTTCAACATAGTCATCTAGTATCTGCGTTAAATGTTTCTTGACACTATGCTCCAGGTTGTCACCTATCTTGACTTCTTTCTTGTCCTCTTCAGTACCTAAGTTAACTATTTCAACAAGATCTTCGTGGGGATGTATGGTCCTTTCTTCCTGTTGTAATAATCTGGAAAGTTCCCCTGGTAGATCGGATTTTCATTTTCATAATAGGCATTATCAGAACCGTTACCAATGGGATCCCGAGTGGATGTGGATCTGCATTTTGATATGTGGGTGTGTGTATGAGCATAGTTATCTTTGATAAAATGAAAGGTATAAAAGAAAACAAAGAGCATAAAATTTGCAGGCAAAAACGTCCCATGATTTATTAATGACATATGAAGATTGTTGTACCCCAAAATTTTCCCTCTCATTTCACTCAAGACATGCCTCTAGAGGTCCTCAATTTCTCAAGGATGATCAAGAATTGATCAGACAAATTCTCCTCCTAAGGCAATAAACCTCTAACTAAGGTTTCAATTTTAAGCAAGATGCATGAGTCCCAAGGATCCAAAATGTTCTCCATTGTCCTAATATGTCCTCAAGATCATCCATGCCAAATTTCATGCCTTGCACAACAAGTTTGCTCAGTCAACTGCTCAAATGCTTGGAAATCAACTGTACTAGGTCAAAAGTCAACTGTGGCCCAAATACAGTCAAACTTCAAGATTTTTTGTCAACATCAACATTTTGAAGTAATATCCATCATTTGATCAAGGGTTGATCATGATTCCTCAAGAAATTCTACTAACTCATCAAAAGTAAAAAAATGGCAAATTAGGGTTTCTATAGGAAAAGTCAACCCAACTTTGACCAAACATAACTTTCTCATACTTTATCAGAAATTTTTCCACCAAGGCTAATTTTGAAGAGAATCCAATTCCCTACAACTTCTATTCATCCCTCAAGTTCAAGAAATGCCTATCAAAATATACAAGCTCAGACGTTATAGGTCCTTTCAAAAAGTCAACAAAAACACCTTTTGGGTCAAAGCTCCTTACATGAACATGTAAGATCCAATTGAGATGAAACCAAAAGTGTTGTTTAGAGTACATCCTAAGATATCTAAAAAGTCTAAGAACACCCTCTTAGGATTAAAAATGAGAGAGATATGCATTGCTAAAGTTGACCAATTTTTGGAAATGTGCATGAAGCCAATATTGACCTAACTTGAATTTTTTCCAAATGGACCCATGTTTTCATGCTTGAAACTTGTTCTTAACATGACCCACGACCTATGAGCTCACTCATACGTTATTTCATTATTTTTATTATTTATTTTGATTTTTATTCATTAAAAGTCAAAATTAAATAAATAAATAATAGAAAATATGCAAGATATGATTTGAGAATCTTTTTCTCATCAAATGAAGAGTAAAACATGCTGGAAAATCAAAGGAAATGCGTGGGAATCATTTAAGCAAGTTTTGGCCAAAATTAGAAACATATAATTCCAAATGCAAATCAAATCTTTTCTACACAAATCTTCAAGATTCAATCCACTTTTGTTACCCTAATACATCCAGATATATAAACATAACATTGCCATAAAAAAAGAACAAGGATTGGCCGCACGAAACTGACATTCAAAAACTCCAAATTTTCAAGAAATAGTGTCAATCGGAGCACCATCATGCTCATGAGATCAAACCCAGTTGATCCATGGTGATAAACTGAATTTATATTGCTTGTTGAAGGATTTGGAAAATTGCAGGTGATTTAGTGACGGACACTGTCTGTAGGTAAAAGTCCATAGGCTAACACGACGGAGTGCTGGGCAAGATGACTGTGTGGCACAGCCTGGTTGGCTAATTTGAAATTGTGGGTTTTTTGTTTTAAAAGCTGACCATTGTTCAAATATATTATTTTGTGTTTAGTTTATATAACGAGTGACAGATTGGCGTGGTGGTGGAAGGAAAGCTTGGCAAAGGGAGAGACCTGGGTTTGATTCCTAGGTCTTGAACGTTATTTTTTCTAATGAATTTTCTCCAGATCTAGTGTAGCTAGGTAACTTATACGCATCATGGGCCAACCTCATCATCACCATCATATCTCAACTGTCCTGGATCCAGCACCTCTAGCATGCAGGCACGCCATGGACCTCCTTAACACAACAACACCAGATATCACGCAGGCAGTGGGCTGGCATAAGATCTGGGCTTAGGAAATTCCAGCCTACAACCCCTCAGTTTGGGTTTTCACCCCCGTAATACGTTGGCAGAACCGACTGTTATACTGGTTTGCATTTTTTGTTTGCAAATGTTGCGGTAAGCAAGAGTCACCACCGACTTTTATTTCATCCAATAAAGGAAAAGGAAAAAGAACAGAAAAAACCTTTTTTCGAGATGTTTCTGAGTACGGGGGGCAGATTATAGAAAGGGAAGGTGTTAGCACCCTTTCTATCCGTGGTTTTCCACGGGCTCTTAGGTACTTGCTCATTTTTTTTAAAATTGCTTGTGTGTGCTTGTTTTGAAAAGTGTTGTTTACTTCGTGATAACCCTTGTATCGGTCTTTAAGGGTGTGACGAAGTTGTTTTGAAAACTGTTTTTGAAAAGTGTTTGTGTGAAGAGTTTTTGTTTTGAGCAAGTACTTAAGAGTTTTCTACCTACTCGAAAAAAAGTCTGTTCGTTTTCGTTTCCTTTAGACAGCACTATCCTACTATTAAGGAGTGGGTAGCTCCGTCGTTGGAATTTTAAGGGACATTTGAAGGGACGAAATGGTCTCTGAAGGCAACAAGTAAGGATACCTTAGCATTTCGAAGGGACTATCTTCATAAGATCCATTCGTAGGCAACTCGAGGGACAAGTAGGGACTATGATCTTTATGACGACTTTGAATCGCGGATCATTGCTAAGGTATCCCTACGTTCGAGGGACACAACCATTATTTCCGAGGCAACCAAGTGAGGCAAACCCTAGGAGTGAGCAGGTGCAGGTGTGCTTTTTTCAGTTTAATTATCTTTGCGCAATTAGGGTTATCTACCTTTTTAATCGTTGGTTTATCTTTTGCATATAATCCTAATGTCCATATATCTAGCAGTTTAATAGTTGTGGAATTTTAAAAATGCGAGAAATTAAAGTCCTAACTATTACAAGGCTTTTGGATATTTACATAAAAGGTACAAGAAATAAAAAGCATAATTTTAAACCTAGCCTATTACAGCCCATAATCAGTTACATTATATAAAAAAGGCGAGAAATAAAATAATGCGCGCGAGCCGAGATAATACGTCTAAGAAGAAAAACCTAAAAAAGTATTCTAAGTAAACAATAAAATCTTTTTGGTCTTTTATTAGGAAAAATAAATAATCTAAAATCTAAATTTAATTTAAGAAAATAAATTTTGAAGTAAAGTTACCCTAATTCTAAATTCTTTTTATATTTTTATTAAGAAAACAATTCAAATTAAAATGGACCTAAGTCTAATTGGTTTTAAATTAATAACATGAAATTAAAATAATTAATTAAACTAATTTTATAAAACCTAAGTCTATTTATTTATTTTTTGATTTTTTATGATTATTAAAAAAAGTGATTTTGAAAATAATAAACAAAGTAAAAAAAAGAAAGAAAATAAACAAACAAAACAATTGGACTGGTTATCAAAACAAAATGGGGGGGGGGGGGGAGGGGTGAGAAAATTAAAAACAAGTTTAGTCCCAAATTAGGCTGAGCGCAGGCCTTGTTGGGATCCTGTAGACACAGCCTCTAACTGTCCATGGTAGTCCATGCGCTTCGATGCGTTGGATTTGTTCTCAATGTCATCCATTGGTTGGATTTTGAAGGCGCACGATAAGTGTTTGGAATGCGACGCACTAAATATGCAAGCATATATTCAGAAAAAATCAAAATGCACGACCTGGGTATCGAACCCAGGTCCTTCCCCTGCACACAGCCTGCTTTACCACTCATCCACTTACTCATTCATTTACTATAATGAATCTAATATATTATATTGACAAATAAATATTTATCCAGAAAAAAAAACGCGCCATAATGTGAATGAGCCAACCAGAGGTTGACACGCCTCTTCTTCAACCTCCCTCCGTCGTTTTAGGCTATGATACCTATAGTGACAATTCATGTCTGTCACTACAAGTCCTGCATCTGAAACAAACATAATACACATAATAAATTCACTTTAAGGCCATAGTTGGATTGCTCTCAACCTCCTGAAAAAGACAGGACCCCTTATTTGAACAAATTTTGCCTTATATAGAAAACCCTAAATTGGAGGTTCAAACCCTAACTATGGCAAATAATTATACCTACACTCAAACTTGAATTCAACCGTCCCAAAAGTTTGCAAACATAAGAGACATTAAAGATACATGATGAAAATGCATTTATATAATAAGAATTAGAGCTATCGGGATCAAGTAAAATATGCAAACCGTGATGTGGTTGAAGCACGTTTCAGT
The DNA here is from genome assembly GCA_948472305.1 of Vicia faba. Lineage (NCBI taxonomy): Eukaryota > Viridiplantae > Streptophyta > Magnoliopsida > Fabales > Fabaceae > Vicia > Vicia faba. The sequence goes on along the minus strand of OX451741.1, from coordinate 1,515,247,224 downwards.
CTGCCTTAGGACCTGGTAATGGTTGGGAATGATCCAAAAAGCTTCCAGGAATGCGTTTGAGCCTTTGTTTGGGGCTGAAACTAGCTGGAACTGGGAATTTGAATCTAACAATTGTATGATTTTTTTGCAAAGTGACAGAAGTTCTTCAGGATATATGCGTGCGTAAATGGCTTGCAGGGATGCTGTATATGTAGTATGGAGTGAGGAGACATCATTAAAGGGAAAGAATCATGGCCATAACTCAATGTTTCCCAACAAAAATCAAACACATTCAAGGCCTTCCAATTTTATCAAAACATGCCTTATATTGATTGAATGTACCTGGTCATTGTAGCACGAAATTATGGGCCTGAAGTTGAGCCAAAACACAAGCCCAATTGTCATGATCCACCATTTATTATTTTATAAAATTTATTTTGTATTTTTGGGAATAAAATCAAAATAAATATGAATAAAATAGTTTAAAAAAACAAGGCAAAGTGGGAATGAAATTAGGGGTCCTCTATAAGCTTAGGAAGATGTTTGAACTTTAAAAAGTTAGGCCATTGACCCAAAAATTTAAATTAGCTCAATGCACCATTCTTGAAATTTCCAAAATTCTCCCAACTTGGGAAAGCCATAACTTGCTCAATTTTCATCTCATGGTGATGATCCTGGACTTTTTAGAAGGCTTAGGATGTCCCCTAAGAAAAATCTTTGGTTTCATCTCCATTGAATCTTCCATGTTCATGTAAGAATCTTTGACCCAAAAGGTGTTTTTGTTGACTTTTTGAAATAACCTATAATGTCTTAATTCATATCTTTTCATGGGTGAATTTCTTGATCTTGAGGGATGAATATGAGTTGTAGAGAATTGGAATCTCTTCAAAATGAGCCTTGGATGGGAAATTTCTGATAAAGTATGAGAAAGTTATGCTTGGTCAAAGTTTGGTTGACTTTTCCTAAGAAACCCTAATTTAGCAATTTTTGAGTTTTGATGAATTAGGAGCATTCCTCGGGGAATCATGGTCAACCCTTGATAAAATGATGGATATCACTTCAAAATGTTGATGTTGACCAAAAATCTTGAAGTTTGACTGTATGTGGGCCACAATTGACATTTGACTTAATACAATTGATTTTCAAGCATCTGAGCAGTTGAGTGGGTAAACCTCTTGTGTAAGGCATTAAACTTGACATGGATGGTATTGAGAACATATTAGGACTATGGATAGCATATGAGGCCTTTAGAGCTCACCCATCTTGATGAAAATGGAAACCCTAGTCGATGGTTCATTGCTTTAGGAGAGAGTTTGTCTGGTCAACTCTTGGGCATCCTTGAGCAAATTGAGGATCTCAATGAACATATGTTGAGTAAAATGGGAGGGAAAATTTTGGGGTACAACAACTGCCCCTGTTCAATCTTCTAAAACCTGAGGATGTAGATTGGCTGGTCTGCCTTTTATGATCTGAAGGTAGAAGATGATTGAACACTAAAGTGCCCATAAATTTGCACTCGCATGAAGTAACACTGATTGGTGATATTGGGAATGGGCTTACAGATTCCATTTGGAAGTCGACAAAGAATCATCGGAGATGGGCTTAAATATGCCATCCAGAAAAGATATCAGTTGCATAAGAGATTCCTTTGTGAGAATTCCTGTACTTGCCATTGAGAGGGACTTTACCGGGGAATGTCGGTTTACGTCCTGGGAGATAGAGTATAGGAGCTTGGGTTGTCCACTACTCTAACTGGGGAATTAACTCTTGATTGAGGAGGTGGGGAGTAAGCTTCATATCTGGTTAGGGTCCAGGCTGCACCGCGACTTACTGGGGAAATGTGAGATCGACTGTATCTGGTCGGGTCCAGGTCTTACAGTGTTGTAAATGATTGTCTGGTGATAAGGGAGAAGGAACCTAGATAGTAGGGTTGCTTCGAAATGAAAGCCTGGATAGTAGGGCTTATGAGAAGGAACCTGGGTCGTAGGGTTACTTCAAGATGAAAGCATAAATAGTAGGGCTATGAGAAGGAACCTGGGTTGTAGGGTTACTTCGAGATGGAAGCCTGGATAGTAGGGCTATGAGAAGGAACCTGGGTCGTAGGCTTACTTCGAAATGAAAGCTTGGATAGTAGGGCTTATGAGAAGGAACCTGGATCATAGGGTTACTTCGAAATGAAAGCCTGGATAGTAGGGCTTATGAGAAGGAACCTGGATAGTAGGGTTACTTTGGGATGAAAGCCTAGACAGTAGGGCTTATGAGTAGGAACCTGGATAGTAGGGTTACTTCGGGATGAAATCCTGGATAGTAGGGCTTATGAGAAGGAACCTGGGTCGTAGGGTTACTTCGAGATGAAAGCCTGGATAGTAGGGCTTATGAGAAGGAACCTGGATAGTAGGGTTACTTCGGGATGAAAGCCTGGATAGTAGGGCTTATGAGAAGGAACCTGGGTCGTAGGGTTTCTTCAAGATGACAGCCTGTATAGTAGGGCTATGAGAAGGAAGCTGGGTCGTAGGGTTACTTCGGGATGAAGATTAGTTGACCCGTTTGATCTTTGAGAACTGATTTTCCATTAGTTGTCTGCAGATAAGACATGTATAACTTGTGGAATTGTTGGTGATAATTGTCTTTCCTGAAAAGATAACAGGATTAACTATATGCGATGCATGGAATGTTATTGTGAGATGATGTTCTCAAAATAAATGAGATTATGTTTGTTATGTGATATGTATGTGTATGCCATGATGTATGAGCATGTGATGCTATTAAGACATGTCCGAGTCTAGGAAAGTAAATCCCCGACTGCTGCTGGAGAGTAAAGCATTCCTGACTGTTATAGAGAATTGTGGTTCTTCTACTTCCGTTGGGGATGATGAACGAAAATGATTATTCTGGAGAATTACTCGTTGTTTGTGAATATTCCTCCAGGGAGAGACTCTGTTTGGGAATAGCGCTGCGGGGAATAATTCTGTTGGAAGGTGAATTTCCGTAGCTGAAGTAATAAGCTATGTTGGGGATTGAGCTTCTGTATTCATAGAAATAAACTCTGCTTGGGAGATAAAATTTATGATGATCCGATCGCGATTATGAAATTCGGCTAGGGGATATAGATGTCAGGTTTCTGAAAGACCCTGGCTGGGGAGATTACTTTCTGTTTTGGGAAAGCTTATATCAATGCTTTGATTACCTTTACTCTATGGGGAGTGTAGATGTTACAAGGTCGTATGTACTGATGACTGTACTCCAAAGCTATCTCTTCCCTGGTACCTACTGGACAGAGTAACTGTCGGGTTTGACATTTCTTATTTTTGCCCCTATTTCTTAAGTTACGAGCAATTGTCTTTTTGTTTCTTATGTAAATATTTATGAGAGGCAATCATATTCAAATGCATATGTCAAGAATAAATCATTGGACGTTCTTGAAAAACAAAACAGAAAAGTAAAAAAACTCATAGTTTTGTAAAAATTATTTGTATTGATTTTCGAAGTTGGCCTATAATAAGCATTTTTGTACAAGGAGGTTGACGCTCTAGAAAGAGAACGCCGCCCTAAAAAATAGAAGCTATACAATATTGTGTAAAAAGAAAACAGTTATGTACAACAATCCCATTGGGTTCCAATTCTGCTATTGCCACTATGTCTTTGAGTGTCTCATCATTTTGCTACTTGTCCGAAGCTAATTAGATTGATCGGTGTCGTTCGAGCTTGATAATTGATACTGAGGTCTGATCGTAAGGTGATCCAATGGGATATAGTGATACGATTTACATCCCTAATTTTTGCCTGGACTTTCCTTTTGGGTTTTCAGTCCACCGGGATACCCTTTGCTGCCCAAGCCGCCTTTTTAGGTTTTCGACTTGCCGGGTGTACAAATATTTATTTTTCATCCCTTATTTTTACCCGAACCCTTTTGGTTCACCGGGAAGCCATTATTTTTGCCTAGGCCAGTCAACCTAGCGGGTCTTTAATCATGCGTAGTATCTTTTCACTATGTCCGCATTGACAGGGTGAGGAAGGTTATCACCGTCCATGGTGGTTAGAATCATAGCTCCACCCGAGAAGATGTTTTTAATCACAAATGGCCCTTCATATGTGGGAGTCCATTTTCCCCTGGGATCACCTTGCGGCAGTATGATACGCTTGATTACCAAATCTCTGACTTGATACTCTTGACGCTTGACTTTTTTGTTGAAAGCCTTGATCATTCATTTTTATGCGTGTGACCATGACAGACAGCTGTAAGTATCTTCTCGTCGATCAGATTTAGTTGATCAAGTCAGGTCTGGATCCAATCATCTTCATTCAAACCCGCATCTTTCATAATACTTAAAGAAGGAATCTGGACCTCCGTGGGTAGAACTGCCTCCATGCCGTATACCAGAGAGTAGGGTGTTGCCCCTGTCGACATCCGTGCTGAGGTACGGTATCCATGAAGAGCGAATGGTAATATCTCATGCCAGTCTTGGTATGTCATCTCTATCTTTTGTATGATCTTTTTAATGTTTTTGTTAGCCTCTTCAACAACGCCATTCATCTTCGGCCTGTAGGGAGAAGAGTTATGATGTTGTATCTTGAATTGCTTACAGAGCTCGGTGATCATCGTGTTGTTGAGATTCGTACCATTGTTAGTGATAATTATCTCTAGCACACCATACCGACAGATCAGGTTATGCCTGATAAACAACGCCACAACATTCTTGGCAATGGTAGCAAATGAGGCAGCCTCAACCCATTTCGTGAAGTAATCAATGGCTACCAGGATGAAGCGATGCCCATTAAAAGCGATAGGCCTGATTTCTCTGATCTTGTAAATGCCCCACATTGCAAAGGGCCACGGAGCTGTCAAGACATTCAAAGGAACCGGAGGCACATGCACCTTATCAGCATAAATTTGGCACTTATGACAAGTTCGGGAGTGCTGATAACAATCTGCTTCCATAGTGGACCAGTAGTATCCTGCCTGTAGGATCTTCTTAGCCATGGTATGTACATTGGAATGGGTTCCGAAGGTACCTTCATGTAGATCTGTCATAATCCTCTCTGCTTCGCTCTTGTCTACACACCGCAATAAGGTAGAGTCATGGTTGCGCTTGTAGAGGATTCCATTACTAAGGAAGAATTTCAAAGAGAACCTTCTCAGAAACTTCTTATCATTGACAGATGCCCCTTCGGGATACTCTTGAGTCTCAAGGTACTTCTTCACTTCATGAAACCAGGGTTTGTCTGCTACCTCTTTGATATCAATCTCACAGCAGTGCGCTGGCTCATCCAACCTTTCAATGGTGATTCAAGGAGCTTTGTTGTCCCACCTGACTTTGAACATAGAATACATGGTAGCTAGCGCGTCCGCTAACTGATTCTCCTCTCGTGGGAAATGTTCAAAGGTTACCTCCTCAAAGTGTGGGAGAAATGTCAGTATGTGCTCTTTGTATGGGATGAGATTCAGATGCTTTGTATCCCATTTGCCTTTGATCTGACTTATCACCAAGGCAGAATCCCCGAAGACATTTAAGAACTTGATCCTAAGGTCGATAGCGGCTTTGAGACCCATAATGTAGGCTTCATACTCTACCATGTTGTTAGTGCAGTTGAAACACACATCGACAAGTGAAAGGAGTATGACAACCCTCAAGAGATATGATTACAGCGCCAATGCCATTACCGAGTGTGTTCGAAGTTCCGTCAAAAACCATAGTCCATCGGGATCTTTCTTCAGGTCCTTCACCCGGTCCAGGTTCTTCATAGTCAGTCACCTGCATAATGTTCTCGTCCGGGAACTAAAAATTCATGGACTTGTAGTCATCCACGGCCTGATGAGCCAAATGATCAGCCAATATACTTCCCTTGATTGCTTTCTGGGTGGTATATTATATATCGTATTCAGTTAAGATCATCTGCCATCTCGCTATTATTCCGGAGAGAGCGGGCTTCTAGAAGATGTACTTGATTGGATCCATCTTAGATATCAACAAAGTAGTGTGGGTCAACATGTACTGTCTTAGTCAGCGAACAACCCACCCCAAAGCGCAACAAGTTTTCTTGAGCAATGAGTAGCTTGTCTCACAGTCGGTAAACTTTTTGCTAAGGTAGTATATTGCGTGCTCTTTTCGACCAGACTCGTCACGCTTCCCCAACACATACCCCATTGAATTATTTAGCACTGTTAAGTATAATATCAAAGGTCTTCCTTCGACCAGAGGCATCAGAATTGGCGGTTCTTGGAGATATTCCCTGGTCCTTTCAAAAGCAGTCTGACATTCGTCAATCCACTTTACCACTCGATCTTTCTTCAGAAGCTTGAAGATGGGCTCACAAGTAGCAGTCAGATGTGAAATGAACCTGGCGATATAATTCAAGCGTCCCAAGAAACCTCTAACTTCTTTCTCTGTACAGGGAGCAGACATCTCTTATATGGCCTTTACCTTTGTGGGGTCTACCTGAATACCTTTGTCATTGACGATGAAACCCAGAAGCTTACCAGACCTTACCCTGAAAGTGAACTTGTTCGGATTCAACCTTAGCTTGTATGTCTTCAACCTGTCGAACGACTTTTGCAGATGATCAAGGTGTTCTTCTTCGGTTTGAGACATGGCTATCATGTCATCAACATAAACCTCGATCTCATGGTGAATCATATCATGGAACAAAGCGACCATGGCTCGCTGATAGGTTGCCTCAGCATTCTTCAACCCAAAAGGCATCACCTTGTAACAGAAGGTGCCCCACTGTGTGACGAAGGTTGTCTTCTCCATGTCTTCAGGAGCCATATTGATCTGGTTGTAGATAGAGAAACCATCCATGAAGGAGAAGATTTTTTCTTGTGCAGTGTTGTCAACCAGAACATCAATGTGGGGAAGCGGGAAGTCATCCTTCGGGATTTCCCTGTTCAGGTCTCTGTAATCCACACACATCCCTACCTTGCCGTCCTTCTCAGGTACCAGAACGATGTTAGCAAACCACTGCGGATAGGAGGTGACAACTAAGAACCCTGCATCAAACTGTTTCATAACCTCTGCCTTGCTCTTTTCGGACATTTTAGGGCACATACGGTGAACCTTCTCTTTAACCGGAGGACAATATTCTTTAGTCTCCAGGCGATGTACCACAATATCAGTGTCTAAACCAGGCATGTCTTCATATAACTAGTCGAAGATCTCAACATAGTCGTGCAACATCTGTACCAACCGCTGTTTGATCTTAGTCTCCAGATTTGCACCGATCTTGACTTCTTTTCTGACCACCTCCGTGCCCAAGTTTATCGTCTCAACTGGCTCTTCATGAGGCTATATAGCCCTCTCTTCCTGATGTAATAGTCTAGAAAGTTCTTCGGGCACCTCACAATCGTCCTCACCTTCGTCCTAGGCTTGGTTGATCGGATTTTCGAAGTCATAACTGGCAATAGCAGAACTGTTATCAATGGGATCCAGAGTGGATATGGATCTGCAGTTGGATATGTGAGTGTGTGTAAGAGCATAGCTGTATTGATAAAGTAAAAGCAGAAAAGAAAAAACAGAGAGCCGAAAATTTGTATGCAAAGAACGTCCAATGTTTTATTGATGATATATGAAATGACATAACATCCCTCACAGATAGAACCATTGTGCCTCGGGCAAGACACAAGGCCATAAAGTTTAAATTGTTTATTACAAACTCAGAAAACAAGTAAGACAATTACTGCGGAATAAAAGAAACTGGTATAAAATCTCTAGCCGTCCAATTACTCAGTCCACCGTTGGTAGTCGGGTATATCCAGCTGCCAATGTCAGAGTCTTCCTCACTGTCTTCAATAACATTAACCCCACGATTGCTGATGCATAGGGGAGGCCCTTGAGCTCGAGCGTGTCAAACAACCCTTTAAGCTCCTGAAGTAAAGCCCAAACCAAACTTGTTAGTTTTGTGGGTAAAAACAGGGAGCTGTCCCCAGTTGGTACACCCACCTTCTTCAACCACTGCTCTGGCGTCTTTGAGAGAAGCCATCTTCAGAGGAGGTTTGGTTCCAGTGGTAGTCTCGGTTGACGCCAAAACCTGGAGAACCTCTTCAATGTTTTAACAAGGAGTATTTATGAATTCCCCGTTGTTGTACCCCAAAATTTTCCTTCCCATATTTCTCAAAACATCGCAAGAAGAATCTCCAAGTTGCTCAAGTTTGCTCAAGAGTTGGACAGACACGCTATCCCCTAAGGCAGTCTTCCCCAAATTAGGGTTTTGTGTTGCATCAAGATATTTGAGTCCAAATGACCTCAAGTTCTCCCTAATGTCCTAATATGTTCTCAAGATCATCCATGTCAAATTTCAAGCCTTGCAGAGGATGTTTGCTCAGTCAATTGCTCAAAAGGCCCAAAAATCGACTGTGCTAGGGCAAAAGTCAACTGTGACCTATAAACACTCAAACTTCAAGATTTTTTGTCAAACTTCTCATTTTGAAGGATATTTCATCATTTGATCAAGGGTTGATCATGATTCATCAAGGATTGCTCAAAATTCATCAAGACTCAAAAGTTGCTAAATTAGGGTTTTGTAGGAAAAGTCAACTCAACTTTGACCAAGCATAACTTTCTCATACTTTATGAGAAATGACCCATCCAAAGCTCATTTTTAAGAGGATTCAATTTCCTACAATACATCTTCATACCCCAAGATCAAAAAATGCACTCACAAGAAGTTATAAATTTGGACATTATAGGTCATTTTTGAAAGTCAACAAAAACACCTTTTTTTCCAAAGCTTATAACTTGAGCATGGAATATCAAAATGATATGAGAAAAAAAGGGTTGGGTAGAGGATATCTCAAGCTTTATAAAAAGTCAAAGAACACTTCCAAAGGTTCAAAATTGAAGAAGTTATGCATTTTTGAAGTTGGACTTTTATGCAAAATTGCCAAAAGTCAACTATCCCCAAAACTTCAAATTTTGTCAAATGGACCCATTTGTTTTCCACTTGATTTGAGCTTTCATAGTTGCCCACGTGTCCTAGTTTCATCCATGAGCCCATATTTTATTTTTATTATTTAATTTGATTTTTAATTGAATTTATTCATTTTAAATCAAATAAAATCATATAAAATCCAAAACTTTGATAACATAAGATTTTTTGGCTGTTTCAGTCTTTGATTACCATCATTATCATCATCAAACTCTAATCAAACCAAATAATGTGCAAAAAGATTTAAATTGGACAAATTTGGAAGGTTTTAAAGAAGAGATCAAATCAAATTCATTTGCATTGATATGAAGGGATTCAGTCCATGATTCTTACCCTAATATACTACATAATACATAAGCAAGCCAGAGGATACAAAACAAGGGTTGGCAATTGCCGAGAGAGGAAGAACAAGATTAGAAAAATTCAAAAAAAAGCTTGAAATCGAAATCATAACTAGAGGTGTTTTCAAGGGCTGAGACATATCTCAATCGTTTCCTGGGCGTTCACACAAGTTATCTGGATTAAAAGCAAGCGTTCTCAGACCTTCACAAGCGCTGTAAGTGTCACAAAACATACCCATATTCTTGAATTCGGTTTGATCTATTCTTAATCTATAACAAAAACTAACTGCATATTTGTAATCCTCACAACATTTCCAAGCTATTTGCATCATTTAATTTCGTTTATATAACCTGTACTGCAATTCGCCATAGCTAGGTTTTCTTGGATATTTTTGGGGGTTTTCTTTTCAGGAACAATTGATCATCAAGAAGGGTATGGTTAGGACCGGGAGGTTGAGACGAGCATGACCATGCCCTTGAAATGTATTTTTGTGGCTCGTAGCAAATTTTGGAGGTGGTATGGCTTATAGCTACAGACTTCTGTCTGTTGGTATAGGTTTGAGATCTTTTAGCCACAAACGAGAGGTTGGGGACGATGCGTGGCGTCCCATCATTTGGCCATTCAAAACAAGCACACGTTTTTATTAAGTTTCTGGAAATAGCTTTGTTTTTATATAATATATATCATTTATATCAATATAACAATTGAAACAGCGTGTCCCAGTGGTCAGCAAGTCCAATTCCAAGGCGTTAGTGGCTGGAGGTCAGGGGTTCGATCCCTGCCTCCAGCGCTTTGTATTTTCTCTTTGTTTTTCAGATAATCATGTGTTTGCTCAAGCGTGCAGCCTACTGTGTGCCATCACCTATCTAATTGCCAGATGGCCAAAGGCCAAATCTGAAGGTCCAAAGCTGAAGGTCCACCATAGGCCAAGTCCAAGCGTGCATATTGAATCCCAAAAGGTCAAAAAGGCCAGCGTTTATTCAATCAAATTCTAACTTTTATTTTTCTTAATAAACACTAATTAATTAATTTAGGTTTTTAATTCTAGAATAACTTTAATCTATTTTGTAAATAATTAAAATTAATTAGATTTAATTAGGTACTAACCATTAATTTAATTAATTTCATTTTCTTTCTTAAAATAACAAAATCAAAAAAATATGCAATAATTAATTTTTCATTTAATTAATTTATTAATTTAATTTAGTAATCAATTTAGGTTTAATTTCTTTCTTAAAATAAAAACAACAAAAATATCTTCTTCTTTAACCAAAAGGGTCAAAACCCTAAACTTGCGCTCGATTTAATTTCCCGCACGCGATTTACTTTCTTTTATCCAATAATGTACCTGCTTCCGGATTGTAATAGTAAATAGGACTTTTATTTATTTTTTATCGCTTTATTTATTTTCAAAGGGTTTGTCTTTGGCGATGTAAATACCCGACGCCTTGTAATTTAAATTCCGCAAATTATAACTGTTAGATGTTTGATAATAGGACTTGCATGACAAGACTGAATGCAAATCTTAAAATCAAATTAGATCACCCTTCACATGTACGAAGATAAAAATAAACTAAAAACGACACACTCGCACATGCGCACTCTTAGGGTATACCCCACTTGGTTGTCTTCGTACGCGGTCATTGAGTATAGGTAGTTTTAGAGGTCACCCTATTGTCTAAAGATCATAGTCGCCTCGAAATGGTTGCCTCAGATATTGTTGCCTCAAACAAATTATCTAAGACATTAGGGTTACCACTAAGGTATCCTAACATTGCTTTAGTGACCGCATGTCCCTCATTCGAATTGACCCTCAAACTCCAACGACGGTGCTACCCACTCACTAATAGTGGGATAGCATTGTCTAAAGGAAATTAGCATAGAACGATTCCTTTTTCGAGTAGGTAGATTGGCTCTTAGATGCTTGCTCTTTCAAAAAATAAAACTCCTCACACTTACACTTTTCGAACAAAGTTTTCAAAAAACACTTCATTACACTCTTGAGGACAGAAGCAAGAGTTAAATCGAAGTTCCAAAACAAAAACTTTTTCAAACCCACAAGCACAAAGAAAACAATTTTGAAAAAAATTGAGCAAGTACCTAAGAGCCCGTGGATAACCACGGATAGAAAGGGTGCTAATACCTTCCCTTTCTATAATCTAACCCCCGAACCCGAGAAATATGTCGAAAAAGGAATTTTTCTGTGCTTTTTTCCTTTCCTTGTTGGATAAAATAAAAGTCGGTGGAGACTCTTGCTTACCGCGACATTTTGTGAAAACCAAACGCAAAACGCAAACCAGCGATCCAAAAAAGACAGTCAGTTCTTCCCACCGCATCACAGAACTGGCGACTCTGCTGGGGATGCTTAATAAGTGGGGTGTACCTTAGGAATAGTTCATAATGTTTTCAATTGCTTAACTTGTATGCTTTATCTTTGTGGGTTTGAATCGGAGTTACTATAGATCCTAATCCAGATCTGGGGGATACCCTTTAGGTAAGTAGCAATAAACTGTGAGGGAACTGTACGGCGTAGACCGATACGGTTGAAGCAGTAGCTACATTGGTGTGGCACTTTAGTATGTACCGATATCCCTTGTGGTGCAACGAGGAGAATATGGGTATGCTAAAGGGTCATTAAGCACCAACTGACCTTAGAACCTATAATTGACCAACATGGCCATAGAACAGTAGCAGTATGCTACACTCATTGAGACCAAACTCTTGCGATGATTCCGGCTGCAAGAAAAGGTTGCTAAACTGGAATTATGACCGATCGAGGGTGGTCAGTGATATTGAGATCCTCTAGAACCCGATTACTATTTATAGGACAGGTCTGAACCAACTGAACTGAAAGAGGGTAGTACCTAAGCTCCTTTCCAGCCTGAAATCTAAGGGCTATCTGTGACTTGTGTGCCCTTACCATGTTTGCTATTTGTGGATACCTGTGGTGTGTTTTCTATCATGACATCATGACATTGCATGCATTTTGCATTGGACTAACCTATTTCAAACACAGGAGGGATTCATCTTTGTACTGTTTTGTAGGTCATGGCACCCATGCGTAGAAACACCATTCGGATCAACTTTGTCCAGATTCCCACTCAGCTTAAGGAATTAGTTGCAAAGATGTCAGATACTTCCTCATTTATCAGAAGACATGGTCACCTCTTGGGTTTGGTCACTTCTAAATTGGACGAGCAGATGATGAGTTTCTTAGTCCAGTTCTTTGATCCACTGTATCATTGCTTTACTTTTCCAGACTACCAGTTGGTCCCTACCTTGGAAGAGTTCTCTGATCTGCTTGGTATCTCTATTCTGGAGCCGACCCCGTTCACAGGTTGGGAGAAGATCCTTAGGACGGAAGAAATTGCTTCAGCCCTCCATCTGACAACGACTGAGGTAATGTCTAATTGGGAGATTATAAGTGGGACAAAGGGTTTCTTGACTAAATTCTTGGTTGGTAAAGCTAATCAGTTCTGGGACAGTCTAGACTTCCAGGCATTTGAAGATATTCTGGCTCTTCTCATATATGGTTTGGTGTTGTTTCCTAACTCAGATTCTTTCATCGACATAAATGCAGTGAAGATTTTTATATCTGGTAATCCTGTGCCCACTCTCTTGGGTGACATTCTTCACTCTCTTTATGCCCGTACTTCTCGGAAGCAGGAAACCCTTATGTGATGTGCGCCATTGTTGGAGAGGTGGTTTATTTCTCACCTCCCCAAATCAGTTTTGAAGAACAAGGAAGGCATGGGATGGGCCTATAGGATTATGTCTCTCTCTCATAATGACATCATCTGGACTATCAAGGGCATGGAAGATGTGGCTATTATTGATCGATGTGGGGAATACCCCAATGTTCCACTGATAGGAACGAATGGAGGGATCACTTATAATCCGTGTTTGGCCTTACGTCAGTTTGGGCGAGCCAGGAGGGAAGGACCTCATGAGTTGCTGATGCTGAGCATTGTCTTTGACTTCCAAGGGGATACTGACGAGCAACACCGCAGATTCATAAGAGCTTGGGATAGAGTACACAGGTCTGATCCGCACGAGCTAGGTGCAAAGACTTCTCTTACGATGGAGCCATATCTCCGATGGGTTCGAATCCGTGCCCAAAAGCTGGGATTGTCGTATGAAGCCGTCTTGCCTATAAATGTTGAGGTTGCTGACGAATAAGGGGTTCCTCGTACCATTCTCCATCCATACATGCCTACTGACATTAGGGCATTAAAGAGATCATGGATGCAGCTGAGGGAAGAGCGGGATACTTACAGAGAAAAGTATCACGAGCAAGAGCTGAAGATCCAGAAGTTGACAAGGCAGCTGGAGAACGAGCGGATCCTCAATGACTATGTCCGCACCGACAAGAAACGACCATGGGAGCACTGATTGTCTTTTTGTTTATTTCTAGTTTTGATTTACTTTTTAGTTTTTTCTTTCTTGTAACGCCTTAAAGGCATCTGTTGAACAATTGAATTTCAAAGTCTATCTAATGAAAGTGTGTTTCATTGTGGTTTACGAATTTGAATCTCTCGACGTCTTTGAAATCATATCATACGCATATCATTCCCATGCATCTCATAACAGGTACCGTTACAGGTTTTCTCATCTTCTTCGCTTTTTATTTCAGCATCATGTCTTCTGAAACATCAACTGAACAAGCAATCAAGGCTCTGCAAGCCCAAAACGCCCAGTTCCAAGAATTGTTCATGAGTTTGGCTAAGGGTCAGCAAGATCTGAAGATCGTTATCTTGAAAGAGAAGAAGAAGAAGAAGAAGACGGTCCTGTTTAATATGGGTCGCAGATTCGGAAACGACTTGCGAGAAGAGGCTGATTTGACCCACTCATCTGGAGGGGGAGATAATCAGGAAGAAAGGAGGGCTCCTAGCCCTGTGGTTTCAGACAACGAGACTAACTTCGACGAAGACCAGTATCCTCCGACTGAGGATATATATAAGCAACTGGAAGACCGGTTGAGCGCAATGGAAGTTCAGAAAGTGCCTGGTCTGGACTTTGGTGATTTGGGTCTGTCATCTGGGGTGGTAATTCCCCACAAGTTTAAAGCACCAATCTTTGCTAAATACGACGGGGTTTCTTGCCCAAAACTGCACCTCCGTTCGTATGTTAGGAAGATTCAGCCATACACCGCTGACAAGAATCTCTGGATCCACTTCTTTTAAGACAGTCTCTCAGGGACTCAGCTTGAATGGTTTTACCAGCTAGAAGGAGCTAGTATCCGTAATTGGGAGGACTTGGCTGCTGCTTTCTACAAGAAGTACCGATACAATGCCGACCTTTCTCCCACGCATACCCAACTCCAGGGTATGTCTATGGGTGCGGGCAAAGGTTTCAAAGATTACACATAGAAGTGGAGGGACCTTGCTGGAAGGGTGCAACCTCCCTTGGCTGACTGGGAACTAGTGGATATGTTTCTAGGGACCTTGTGTGGTCCATATTTTAACCATCTGATTGGAAGTTCTTTGTCCGGGTTTATAGAGCTGATTATCACCGGGGAAAGGATTGAGGCTAGTATCAAATCCGGTAAAATACAGAAGGGTGCTTCATCAGGCACCGAGAAGAAGCCTTTTAAGAAGGAGTCCAGTGCTGTTTACAATTCAAAAAGTCAGAATAGACCTGAACGCCGCCAAGCTATTAATGCGGTTGTTATATCAAGACCTGCTGTTGCTCCTCAGTGCAACAATCAGCCAAGGGCCGAGAGACCTCGAAGACAATTCACTCAGCTCAACATGACTTTATCCCAAATTTTTCCACAATTATTAAAAACCAACTTGGTGATTCCGAAGAAGGCCCGGAAGAGTCCAAATATAACATCACCGATGTAGGATCCGAATGCCCGCTGTGCTTTTCATTCTGATAGCCCGGGACATGATACAAATAATTGCTGGGTTTTGAAGAATAAGGTACAGGACCTGATTGATGCTAAGGAAATTCAGTTTGAAGCGCCGGAGAAGCCAAATGTCATAACGACACCTATGCCCAAACATGATGCGAGAGTGAATGCTATTGGGGATGACGATGTTGAAGAGTCTGAGTTTGACAATTGGATCTACCCGACTGCCGATGATGGATTAAGCAATTGGATGGCAAAGGACTTCTTCCAAATTTCTTTTATTACGCAGTAATGAGACTTTTGTTTTGAATTTGTAACAGACAATGTTTTAAACTTTACGGCCAGATGTCTTACCCGGGGCACCGTGGCTTCATTTGTGAGGGCTTTATGTGTGTCATCTACATATATCATTAATAAAAGCATTGGAGGTTTCTTGCATTTCAAATTTTGCGCTCCTTGTTTTTCTTTTATTATATATCAAAAACAGCTATTTTACACACACTCACATATACAGGTCTACATCCATTCTGGATGTCACTGGTAACGACTCTGCTACTGCCGGTTATGACTTCAAAAGTCCGATCAACTTAGCAGAAGACGAAGGTGAAGATGATTGCGAAGTGCCTGGTGAACTTGCTAGACTACTACTTCAGGAAGAGAGGGCCATACAGCCGCATGAAGAGCCGGTGGAATCAGTAAATCTGGGTACAGAGATAGACAAGAAAGAGGTCAAGATCGGTGCAAATCTGGAGCTTAGTGTGAAGCAACGGTTGATTCAGATGCTGCATGACTATGTTGAGATCTTTTCCTGGTCTTATAAAGATAAGTCTGGGTTGGATACTGATATTGTGGTTCACCGCCTGCCTACCAAGGAAGACTGTCCTCCAGTAAAACAGAAAGTTCGCCGAATGCGCCCAGATATGTCTGAGAAAATCAAAGCTGAAGTGATGAAACAGTTTGACGCCGGTTTTCTAGCAGTCACCTCTTACCCACAGTGGGTTGCCAATGTGGTTCCAGTGCCGAAGAAGGATGGTAAGGTCCGAATGTGTGTTGATTATAGGGATCTGAACAGGGCGAGCCCCAAGGAGGATTTCCCTCTACCTCATATCGACGTTCTGGTTGACAACACCGCACAACATAAGGTCTTCCCATTTATGGATGGTTTCTCTGGTTATAATCAGATTAAAATGGCTCCCAAAGACATGGAGAAGACAACCTTTGTTACTCAATGGGGTACCTTTTGCTACAAGGTCATGCTTTTTGGATTGAAGAATGCTAGGGGAACGTATCAGCGCGCCATGGTCGCCTTGTTCCATGACATGAACCATCATGAGATTGAGGTATACATTGATGACATGATTGCAATATCTCAGACTGAAGAAGAGCATCTCGACCACCTTCAGAAGCTATTTGACAGGTTGAAGTTGTACAAGATGAGGTTAAACCCAAACAAGTGAACCTTCGGGGTGAGATCTGGTAAGCTGCTGGGTTTCGTCGTAAGTGATAAAGGTATTCAAGTGGATCCTGCATAGGTGAAGGCTATACAGGAAATGCCAGCTCCCCGAACAGAAAAATAAGTCAGAGTCTTTCTGGGATGTCTGAACTACATTGCCCGATTCATCTCGCACATGACTGCTACTTGTGAGCCAATCTTCAAGTTACTGAAGAAAGATCAAGTGGTAAGATGGAATAATGAATGTCAGGCCGCTTTCAAAAGGATCAAGATAATATCTCTAAGAGCCACCCATTCTGATGCCTCCAGTTGAAGGGAAACCTTTGATCTTATACTTGACAGTACTCGACAACTCAATGGGGTGCGTGCTGGGGCAGCATGGCGAGTCTGGCCGAAAATAGTATGCTATTTATTACCTTAGCAAAAAGTTTACCGACTGTGAGACCCGATACTCACTGCTCGAGAAAACTTGCTACGCTTTGGCATGGGCTACTCGTCGGCTGAGACAGTATATGCTGACTCACACTACTCTATTGATATCAAAGATGGATCCAATCAAGTATATCTTCGAGAAGCCTGCCTTGTCCGGAAGAATAGAAAGATGGAAGATGATCTTAACTGAGTATGACATTCAATACACGACCCAAAAGGCAATCAAGGGAAGTGTGTTGGCAGACCACCTGGCACATCAGGCAGTGGATGATTACCAGTCTATGAACTTTGAATTTCCGGATGAGAATATCATGATAGTAACTGACTGTGAAAAACCTGGACCGGATGAAGGACCTGAGGAAGGATCCTGATGGTCTATGTACTTTGATGGAGCTTCGAACGCTTTGGGTAATGGCATTGGCGCCGTGATCATATCTCCTAAAGGCTCTCATACTCCGTTTAACACCCGACTATGTTTCAACTGCACCAACAATATGGCGGAGTATAAAGCGTGCATCATGGGTCTTCGAGCAGCAATTGACCTAAGGATTAAGTTCTTGAGTGTGTTTGGAGATTCCGCTCTCGTGATCAGTCAGATCAAAGGTGAGTGGGGTACGAAACACCCGAATCTTATTCCTTACAAGGAGTATGTGTTGACATTGCTGCCACATTTCAAGGAAGTAACCTTTGAACACTTCCCTAGAGAGGAGAATCAGTTGGCGGACGCGCTAGCTATGATGTCTTCTATGTTAAAAATCAATTGGGACAACGAGTCTCCTCGGTTTATCATTGAAAGGTTGGAAGAACCTACACATTGTTGTGACATTGAGACTAAAGAGGTAACAGAAAAGCCCTGGTTTCATGAGGTGAAGAGGTATCTGGAAGCTCAGGACTACCCCGAGGGTGCATCTGTTAATGACAAGAAGTTTCTGAGGAGGTTCGCGGTGAAGTTCTTCATCAGCAATGGTATCCTTTACAAGCGTAACCATGATTCAACCTTACTACGATGTGTGGATAAGAACGAGGCAGAAAGGATCATGGCAGATTTACATGAAGGTACCTTTGGGACTCATTCCAGTGGACATACCATGGCGAAGAAGATCCTACGGACAAGATACTATTGGTCCACCATGGAAGCCGACTGTTATCAGCATTCTCGGACCTGTCACAAGTTCCAAGTCTATGCTGATAAGGTGGACATACCTCCAGTACCTCTGAACATCTTGACGGCACCTTGGCCTTTTGCAATGTGGGGAATTGATATGATCGACGAGATCAGACCTACAACATCCAATGGGCATCGTTTCATCCTGGTAGCAATTGATTACTTTACAAAGTGGGTTGAAGCAGCTTCCTTTGCTACCGTAACCAAGAACGTCATGGCACGGTTCATTCGGCACAATCTGATCTGTCGAAATGGTGTACCAGAGAGGATCATTATGGACAATGGTACAAATCACAACAATAAGATGATCACCGAACTCTGCAAGCAGTTCAAGATACAGCATCACAACTCTTCTCCTTATCGGTCGAAGATGAATGGGGCTGTTGAAGCGGCTAATAAGAACATCAAGAAGATTGTGCAGAAGATGACAATGACATATAAAGATTGGCACGAGATGCTACCATTTTCTCTTCATGGGTACCGTACTTCAGCGCAAACGTCAATAGGGGCAACACCATATTCCTTGGTTTATGGCATGGAGGCCGTCTTGCCCATCAAAGTTCAGATACCCTCTCTTCGGATTATGAATGATGCAGGTTTGAGCGAAGATGACTGGATCCAGATCCGACTTGATCAACTGAACCTAATTGACGAAAAAAGACTTACTGCTATGTGTCATGGTCAAACGTATCAAAAGTGGATGATCAAGGCATTTAACAAGAAAGTTAGACGACAAGAGTATCAAGTTGGGGATCTAGTGATCAAGCACATCATACTACCACAAGGTGATCCCAGGGGAAAATGGACCCCTACTTACGAAGGGCCATTTGTGGTTAAGAACATTTTCTCAGGAGGAGCTATGATTCTAACCACCATGGATGGTGACAACCTTCCTCACCCCGTCAATGTAGACATAGTGTAAAAATACTACGCATGATCAAAGACCCACTAGGTCGATTGGCCTAGGCAAAAATAAGGGCTTCCCGGCGAACCAAAAGGGTTCGGGAAAAAATAAGTGATGAAAACGAAAAAAACTGTACACCCGGCAAGTCGAAAACCTGAAAAGGCGGCTTGGGAAAAAAAGGGTATCCCAGTGGACTGAAAACCCGAAAGGGAGGTCTAGGCAAAAATTAGGGATCAAAGCGTAACACTATGTCTCATTGGATCACCTTGCAACCAGACTTAGATATCGACTATCAAGCTCAGACGACACTAATCAATCTGATCTACCTTCAACCAAGTAGCAAAGTGATGAGATGCTCGAGGACATAAAGGCAATAACAGAGTTGGAACCCAGTGGGATTATTCACATAGCTGTTTTGTTTAGTTTTTCAAAAATTGTGTAAATTCCATTATTCAGCGGCTTTCTCTTACTAGGACGTCAGCCTCTTGTACAAAAACACCTATTTATAGGCCAAACTTCGAAATCAATACAATCCATTTTCAGAGAATTTCAAACTGGTTTTCCTTTATCTGTTTTGTTTTGCAAAGAACGTCCAATGTTCATTTTTGATATATGCATTTGACATTAATTGTTGCTCATGAATATTTACATGCAAAACAAAAGGCGGTTACTTGTAATATCAGAAACAGGGGCAAATAAGAATTGCCCAAGTTTTACAGTTGCTCTATCCACCAGGTACAAAGGTAGATTCAGCTGAAGAATATGGCTAAGGTACTTTCACTCCCCGCAGAGTAAGAAAGGACAGTAATGATAGCTCTTCCCAACTGAGACTCGCAACTATGAATCAGTAATATTCTCCCCAAGCAGAGTTTATCTACCATCAACACTGAAAGGCCTTAAATATTCCCCAACGGAGTATAAGAATATTCCCCGCAGAATACAAAATATCCCCAGTGGAGTTTGAAAATTTTCCCAGTGCAGTCTGAAGAAGCTTCCCCAGTGGAGTTTAGAGAATCATCCTCAGTAGACTTTGGAAGATTGTCCCCAGTAGAGCTCAAAGGATTATCCCCATTAGAGTCTAAAAGGTTATCCCCAATAAAGTCGCAATTGAAAGATCATCCCCCAGCGGAGTCCTTTCCCTTCATAAACAAGAAAGTCAATCCCCAACAGGATTCAGTATCACCAGCAACGGTAATTCATCCCCAGCGGAATTTATCGGCGGAATCCTCAGCAAAGCATATCTTCCCCACAGAGTAATCTCCTCATCAGTTTATTCCCCAACAGAGTTATCCTCTCCTGCAGGTCTATTCTCGCAATCATCTTCGTTCGTCATCCCCAGTGGAAACGGAGAATCCAACTCTATTCTCCAGCAGCTATCCAGGATTTATTTTCCCCAGCTAAAAACATTACATTTCCATACATCATGACACATGCATATATGCATCATACAACACGGTCTCATTTATTTTGAGAACATCATTGCTTGATATATACCATGCATTGCATACGACTGACCTTTACCTTTCAGGAAGGATGCAATTAAGTTCTCAGCTATGTCGAACTACATACCGGTTCTTAAATCTCAACTGAATTAGTCTCGGTTGAATTATAGATAAGGTTCTAAATCTCGACAAAGTTCCTCCGTCGAAGTGTGGACGAGTTCTTAAATCTCAACAGAATTATCCTCCGTTGAAGTACAGACAGTCCTAGATCTCGATGAAGATGTTTCCCTCAGTCGAAGTACTGACCGGTTCTTAAATCTCAATTGAATTAGTCTCGGTTGAATTACAGATAAGGTTCTAAATCTCGACAAAGTTCCTCCGTCGAAGTGTGGACAAGTTCTTAAATCTCAACAAAATTATCCTCATTTGAAGTACAGACAGTCCTAGATCTCGATGAAGATATTTCCCTCAGTCGAAGTACTGACCGGTTCTTAAATCTCAACTGAATTAGTCTCAGTTGAATTACAGATAAGGTTCTAAATCTCGACAAAGTTCCTCCGTTGAAGTGTGGACAAGTTCTTAAATCTCAACAGAATTATCCTCCGTTGAAGTACAGACAATTCCTAGATCTCGATGAAGATGTTTCCCTCAGTTGAAGTACTGACCGGTTCTTAAATCTCAACTGAATTATTCTCGGTTGAATTACAGATAAGGTTCTAAATCTCGACAATTTTCCTCCGTCAAAGTGTGGATGAGTTCTTAAATCTCAACAGAATTATCCTCCGTTGAAGTACAAACAGTTCCTAGATCTCAATGAAGATGTTTCCCTCAGTCGAAGTACTGACCGGTTCTTAAATCTCAACTGAATTATTCTCAGTTGAATTACATATAAGGTTCTAAATATCGGCAATTCTCCTCAGTCGAAGTACTGACCGGTTCTTAAATCTCAACTGAATTATTGTCGGTTGAATTACAGATAAGGTTCTAAATATCGATAATTCTCCTCCGTCGAAGTACTGACAGTTCTTAAATCTCAACAGAATTATCCTCCGTTGAATTACAGACAGGTCCTAAATCTCGATGAAGATGTTTCCCTCAGTCGAAGTACTGACTGGTTCTTAAATCTCAACTGAATTATCCTCGATTGAATTACATATAAGGTTCTAAATCTCGGCAATCCTCCTCAGTCGAAGTACTGACCGGTTCTTAAATCTCAACTGAATTATCCTCGGTTGAATTACAGATAAGGTTCTAAATCTCGACAGATTTCCCCCAATTGAATTACGGACAAGTTCTTAAAACTCAGCAGAGATGTTCTCTCAGTTGAAGTACATGCAAGTTCCTAAATCTCAACAAAGATCAGACTTCCCCAAGCGGAATCTTCCACAACAACAGGTATACAAGCTCTCGCTAAGGAATATCTTATGCGATCGAAACCCCTTCAGATGTCATCTTTAAGCCCATCCTCCCGCCAGAAATCTCCAAATGGAATCTGTAAGCCCATTCCCGGCATCACAAGGCTGATACCACTTCATGCGAGTGCAAATTTCTAGGCACTCTAGTGTTCAATCATCTTCCACCTTCGGATCACGAAAGGCACGAAAGACAATCTACATCCTCAGGTTTAAGAATATTGAACAGGGGAAGCTGTTGTACCCCAAAATTTGCCCTCCCATATTTCTGAAAACATTGCAAGAAGAATCTCCAAGTTGCTCAAGTTTGCTCAAGAGTTGGACATACAAGCTATCTCCTAAGGCAGTCTTCCCCAAATTAGGGTTTTGTGTTGCATCAATATATTTGAGTCCAAATGACCTCAAGTTCTCCCCAATGTCCTAATATTTTCTCAAGATCAGCCATGTCAAATTTCAAGCCTTGCAGAGGAAGTTTGCTCAGTCAATTGCTCAAAATGCTCAAAAATCGACTGTGCTAGGGCAAAAGTCAACTGTGACCTATAAACAGTCAAACTTCAAGATTTTTTGTCAACATTCTAATTTTTAAGGATATTTCATCATTTTATCAAGGGTTGATCATGATTCATCAATTATTGCTCAAAATTCATCAAGACTCAAAAGTTGCTAAATTAGGGTTTTGTAAGAAAAGTCAACTCAACTTTGACCAAGCATAACTTTCTCATACTTTATGAGAAATGACCCATCCAAAGCTCATTTTTAAGAGGATGCAATTTCCTACAATCCATATTCATACCCCAAGATCAAAACATGTACTCACAAGAAGTTATAAATTTGGACATTATAGGTCATTTTTGAAAGTCAACAAAAACACCTTTTTTTCCAAAGCTTATAACTTGAGGATGGAATATCAAAATGAGATGAGACCAAAATGGTTGGTTAGAGTACATATCAAGATTTCCAAAAAGTCCAAGAACACTTCAAAAAGTTCAAAATTTAAGAAGTTATGCATTGTTGAAGTTGGACTTTTTTGCAAAATTTGCAAAAGTCAACTATCCCCAAAACTTCAAATTTTGTCAAATGGGCCCATTTGTTTCCACTTGATTTGAGCTTGAATAGTTTCCCACGTGTCATAGCTTCACCCATGAGCCCATATTTTATTTTTATTATTTAATTTGATTTTTAATTGAATTTATTCATTTTAAATCAAATAAAATCATATAAAATCCAAAACTTTGATAACATAAGATTTTTTGGCTGTTTCAGGCTTTGATTACCATCATTATCATCATCAAACTCGAATCAAACCAAATCATGTGCAAAAAGATTGAAATTATACAAATTTGGAAGGTTTTAAAGAAGAGATCAAATCAAATTCATTTGCATTGATATGAAGGGATTCAGTCCATGATTCTTACCCTAATACACTACACAATACATAAGCAAGCCAGAGGATACGAAACAAGGGTTGGAAATTGCAGAGAGAGGCAGAACAAGATTTGAAAAATTCACCAAAAAGCTTGAAATCAAAATCATAACTAGAGGTGTTTTCAAGGGCTGAGACATATCTCAATCGTTTCCTGGGCGTCACACAAGCTATTTGGATTAAAAGCAAGCGTTCTCAGACCTTCACAAGCGCTGTAAGTATCACGAAACATACCCCTGTTCTTGAATTTGGTTTGATCTATTCTTGCATCTATAACAAAAACTAACTGCATATTTGTAATCCTCACAACATTCTAAGCTATTTGCATCATTTAATTTCGTTTATATAACCTGTACTGCAATTCTCCATAGCTAGGTTTTCTTGGATATTTTTGGGGGTTTTCTTTTCAGGAACAATTGACCATCAAGAAGGGTATGGTTAGGACCGGGAGGTTGAGACGAGCATGACCATGCCCTTGAAATGCCTTTTTGTGGCTTGTAGCAAATTTTGGAGGTGGACTGGCTTATAGCTACTGACTTCTTTCCGTTGGTATAGGTTTGAGATCTTTTAGCCACAGACGAGAGGTTGGGGACGATGCGTGGCGTCCCATCATTGGTCCATTCAAAACAAGCGTGCGTTTTTATTAAGTTTCTGGCAATAGCTTTGTTTTTATATAATATATATCATTTATATCAATATAACAATTGAAATAGCGTGTCCCAGTGGTCAGCAAGTCCAATTCCAAGGCGTTAGTGGCTGGAGGTCATGGGTTCTATCCCTGCCTCCAGCACTTTGTATTTTCTCTTTGTTTTTCAGATAATCATGTGTTTGCTCAAGCGTGCAGCCTTCTCTGTGCCATCACCTGTCTATTGCCAAATGGCCAAAGGCCAAATCTGAAGGTCCAAAGCTGAAGGTCCACCATAGGCCAAGTCCAAGCGTGCACATTGAATCCCAAAAGGTCAAAGAAGGCCAGCGTTTTTGGGCTTCAAGATTGCTTCTCATACTCCCAAATTCAGGCCCAAACCCCTCTCTCTTCTATTTATTTACTTTGTTTTATTAATTGTTTTTATTAATTTTATTTAACTTCTAACCAATCACAAATTTCTTTTTTTTTCATAAATAAAATCACCAAAAAATATTTTTATTCAATCAAATTCTAACTTTTATTTTGCTTAATAAACACTAATTAATTAATTTAGGTTTTTAATTCTAGAATAACTTTAATCTATTTTGTAAATAATTAAAATTAATTAGATTTAATTAGGTACTAACCATTAATTTAATTAATTTCATTTTCTTTCTTAAAATAACAAAATCAAAAAAATATGCAATAATTAAATTTTCATTTAATTAATTTATTAATTTAATTTAGTAATCAATTTAGGTTTAATTTCTTTCTTAAAATAAAAACAACAAAAAGATCTTCTTCTTTAACCAAAAGGGTCAAAACCCTAAACTTGCGCTCGATTTAATTTCCCGCACGCGATTTACTTTCTTTTATCCAATAATGTACCTGCTTCCGCATTGTAATAGTAAATAGGACTTTTATTTATTTTTTTATCGCTTTATTTATTTTCAAAGGGTTTGTCTTTGGCGATGTAAATACCCGACGCCTTGTAATTTAAATTCCGCATTTTAATTCCGCAAATTATAACTGTTAGATGTTTGATAATAGGACTTGCATGAAAAGACTGAATGCTAATATTAAAATCAAATTAGATCACCCTTCACATGTACGAAGATAAAAATAAACTGAAAACGACACACTCGCACATGCGCACTCTTAGGGTATACCCCACTTGGTTGCCTTCGTACGCGGTCATTGAGTATAGGTAGTTTTAGAGGTCACCCTCTTGTCTAAAGATCATAGTCGCCTCGAAATGGTTGCCTCGGATATTGTTGCCTCAAACAAATGATCTAAGACATTAGGGTTACCACTAAGGTATCCTAACATTGCTTTAGTGACCGCATGTCCCTTATTCGAAGTGACCCTCAAACTCCAACGATGGTGCTACCCACTCACTAATAGTGGGATAGCATTGTCTAAAGGAAATTAGCATAGAACGATTCCTTTTTCGAGTAGGTAGATTGGCTCTTAGATGCTTGCTCTTTCAAAAAACAAAACTCCTCACACTTACACTTTTCGAACAAAGTTTTCAAAAAACACTTCATTACACTCTTGAGGACAGAAGCAAGATTTAAATCGAAGTTCTAAAATAAAAACTTTTTCAAACCCACAAGCACAAAGAAATTTTTTTTGAAAACAATTGAGCAAGTACCTAAGAGCCCGTGGATAACCACTGATAGAAAGGGTGCTAATACCTTCCCATTCTATAATCTACCCCCCGAACCCGAGAAATATCTCGAAAAAGGAATTTTTCTGTGCTTTTTTCCTTTCCTTGTTGGATAAAATAAAAGTCGGTGGCGACTCTTGCTTACCGCGACATTTTGCAAAAAACCAGCGCAAAACGCAAACCAGCGTTCCAAAAAAAACGGTCAGTTCTTCCCACTGTATCACACCCGTACATCTCCACATACCTGAAGGAGTAGAGGTTGCTCAGCATATACTCCTCCTCTCCATGAACCGTGACTATCTTCCCCTTCATCGAATACTTCAACATATTGTATAGTGTAGAAGTAACAACCCTAACTTCATGGATCCAAGGACGACCCAACAAACAAGAGTACGATGGCCTGATGTCCATCACGTAGAAGGTGCACCCAAAGGTCTGAGAGCCTACTTTGACAGGGATTCCCACCTCCCCATGCACCATTCTCTTCGACGCGTCAAAAGCCCTTACCACAATGTTACTAGGCTTTAAGGTCAAGCCTTCACAATCCATCCGGTTGAGAGCCTTCTTAGGCAGAACATTCAGGGAAGACCTAGTATCCACCAACACATGAGCCATAGTGGTGCCCCTGCATTCGATCAAGACATGCAGAGAATCATTATGCTTCCTCCCTTTTGGTGTCAAGTCGACATCTGAAAAACCCAGCCTATTGTCAGCAGTCAAGCTGGCCACACAGTCTTTGAATTGATCGGCTGAAGTTTCTTGTGGAACATGCGCAGTCTTTAGGAATACAATCAAAGCCTTCGCATGCGCCTCAGAACACAACAATAGAGACACCATTGATATCTTTGAGGGGGTATACCCCAGCTTCTCTACCACATTGTAGTCGCTCTTTTTAATTATTTTCGATATCTCCTCTATCTCTTGCTTAGAGGATTCCACAACAACTTTTCTAGGTGCCTCGGTCCGGGCAGGCTCACCTATAGCTTCTTTTCCTCGAGTCCTAGATAACTCGATGGAAGGAGTAACAATTGGAGTAAGAACAGGAGTAGTAGTTGAAGTACCGGTAGGAATAATAGGTGAAATAACAACAGGCTTATT
The DNA here is from genome assembly GCA_948472305.1 of Vicia faba. Classification (NCBI taxonomy): domain Eukaryota; kingdom Viridiplantae; phylum Streptophyta; class Magnoliopsida; order Fabales; family Fabaceae; genus Vicia; species Vicia faba. The sequence goes on along the minus strand of OX451741.1, from coordinate 1,515,220,504 downwards.
GACAGTCTTCGGGGAAATCTCGGGAGAGAAAACCCTTCCACTTCTGGTGATCTTACTGGTCTCGACAATGTTACTGACATCGGGATCAGCCTCTTCATTCTTCAGATCTTGTTTAACGCCATGATAGTAAACATTAGCGCCATAATGCCAAGGGATAACTTTGTCCGAGGCGTATGGGACAGGACCATGAAAAGTGATTATTAATGGAGTGACTCTCGGAGCGGGTGTAATCCTAACAGGTCTTCTTGAGGAGACCTTGGAAGGATTGCCGGAAATGGTTATAATAGAAACATCTTCAAACGGAACAGTTGGAATCAAAGTTTTCTCAAACAAAATTTCTCTACTTCCCATCAGGCATTGGACACCTATTTTCAGCAAATAGCAACCAGTAGGCAGAGACGAACACATGTGGCAACCTTCACCACAACCCGGAAATAAACCGGCCAGACATAGACTTTTGCATTCTTAAAATAACTTTGTTTGCATATGAATTTTTGTCTGAACAGCAGGGAAATTCGCACGATGAATATCTTGTGAACAGAAGTACCTCCAATCGAGAGGCACAGTAGGAGCGTTGCCCATTATCTGGGGCATGACAAAGTATTTCCAACAGGGGCAACTCCCCACATTCTGAGAAATATGGACATAGTCGAAAGAATACTACGCAAAATCAAAGACCCGCTAGGTTGACACACCTAGGCAAAAATAAGGGATTCCCGGCGAACCAAAAGGGTTCGGGCAAAAATAAGGGATGAAATGAAAAAATCTGTACACCCGGCAAGTCGAAAACCTGAAAAGGCGGCTTGGGCAAAAATGGGTATCCCGGTGGACTGAAAACCCGAAAAGGCGGTCCAGGCAAAAGTTAGGGATCAAAGCGTACGAGTATGTCCCAGCATCTCGGCACCTGCCTACCAGAAGACTCGTCAAGTACTCCCACAAGTGCCTCCTCCCACTGAAACTGGGGCAATAAGGAGTTGTCTAAAAGATCCGGTTGCTCTGTCCATCATAGGTTCGGCTAAAGAATGCGACCCAGATATTTTCACTCCCCGCAGAACACGAACGCGTCGTCCGGCTTTATTCAAAGAGTTATTTCCTTAATAAGATATAACTGGGTTATCCTCAGCCAATAGCTACGGAAAAGACCGTCCTCAGTAAAGTCTTATCATCCCCAGCGGAAGCAAAAGCTTATTCTCCAACATCAGCCCAGGAGTGACTTCCCGGCACCCGTCAAGGATTTATTTTCCTAGACGAAAGCATACATTCATAAACATCACATTTTCGTACATCATGACACATGCATGTACGCATCATGTCATACAATTGCATTTATGCCGTTGCTTGATTCATATCACGTACTGCATATAACTGACCTTTACCTTTCAGGAAGGATACAGTTGAATGATCAGCTATGTCAAAATAGACAAAACACCGTCAGAAAAGACAAATCCCGTCATAAGAGACAAATCCGGTCAAAGGATACAAATCCAGTTTAAATCAATGCCTAAAGATTCCTCTGATACAACTCGTCGTGATAGACACTCGTCGTGATAGACACTCGTCGTGATAGACACTCGTCGTGATAGACACTCGTCGTGATAGACACTCGTCGTGATAGACACTCGTCGTGATAGACACTCGTCGTGATAGACACTCGTCGTGATAGACACTCGTCGTGATAGACACTCGTCGTGATAGACACTCGTCGTGATAGACACTCGTCGTGATAGACACTCGTCGTGATAGACACTCGTCGTGATAGACACTCGTCGTGATAGACACTCGTCGTGATAGACACTCGTCGTGATAGACACTCGTCGTGATAGACACTCGTCGTGATAGACACTCGTCGTGATAGACACTCGTCGTGATAGACACTCGTCGTGATAGACACTCGTCGTGATAGACACTCGTCGTGATAGACACTCGTCGTGATAGACACTCGTCGTGATAGACACTCGTCGTGATAGACACTCGTCGTGATAGACACTCGTCGTGATAGACACTCGTCGTGATAGACACTCGTCGTGATAGACACTCGTCGTGATAGACACTCGTCGTGATAGACACTCGTCGTGATAGACACTCGTCGTGATAGACACTCGTCGTGATAGACACTCGTCGTGATAGACACTCGTCGTGATAGACACTTGTCGTTATAGACATTCGTCATAGACACTAGTCGCTATAGACACCCATCGTTAAAGACCACTCGTCCTTGGAAACAACCTGTCAGTAGAGACAACTTCATCACCGTTTGAAGATTCAGACCCAGCTCCTGTAACCAGTCAAGACATATCTATACCAAGCATCTGAAAACCAGCTCCTGCGACGTGTCAGGTACTCATTTTCTTTTGCAGGTATGCAGGTTCTCGCTAAGGAATCTCTTACGCGATCAACATCCAGATGGCATCTATAAGCCCATCATCCTACCCATCAATCTCTAAATGGCATCTATAAGCCCATTCCCCCACCACACTGCTACCATGTGAGCGCAAATTTCTGGGCACTCTAGTGTCCAATCATCTTCTACCCTCGGATTACAAAAGGCACGTCAGCCAATCTCCATCCTCAGGTCTAAGAAGATTGAACAGGGGCAACTGTTGTACCCCAAAATTTGCCCTCCCATATTCTCCAATAAACTGCCAAGCCAAGCTACAAAATTCCCCAAGAGTTGCACAATGCAAAGGCCTCCATACAGTCAAAACTAGGGTTTGTGTGTTGATCAAGAAAAGGAAGTGTTCAAAGGTCCAATCAAGTCTCATATGCTTACAAAGATGGTCAAGCATCCTCATATCAAGTTTCAAGGCATTCAGCTCAAGATTGCACAGTCAAAACCCTAAATTGCACTACAGTCAACTGTAGGGGCAAAATGGTCATTTGGCAGTCAAAAGTTCAAATTTTTGGTCAATATATCATTTTGAAGCCACAAACATCATTTGATCAATGCTTGATCATGATTCTCAAAATTTGGCTCAGAAATCATCAAGGATGCAAAAGTTGCTATATTTGGACAGTTGAAAAAGTCAACTGAAGTTGACCAGGGCATAACTTTCACATGGATTATCAGAAAAATTCCATCCAAAGCTCATTTTGAAGAGAAAGACATTTCCTACAATTCATCTTCATGTTCCAAGTCCAAGAAATGCTCTCACAAAAAGTTATCAATTTCAACATTACAGGTCATTTTCAAAAGTCAACAAAAAGGGACTTTAAGTCAAAGGCCATAACTTGAGATTGGTAAATCAAAATGACATGGGACCAAAGACATTGGTTAAAGGACTCAAAGACCTTTCCAAAATGTCCAAGAACATGTGAAAAGCTTAAAAATTGAGCAAGTTGTGCCTTGTAGAAGTTGGGAAATTTTTGTGAAATGGCAAAAGTCAACTATCCTTGAAAATCCAATTTTGACAAAAGGGTCCCATTTTTTCCACTTGGTCCATCCTTGTCATGCCACACACGTGGCCCATGATTAGTTTCAAGACCAAATATTGATTTTTTTATTTTATTTAATTTTTGATGATTTAATTCATTTTAATTCTTTGAAAATTCAAATAAAATTTAAAAACCAATGGAATAGTATCATATGAACTTGGACAATTTCTATGTATCATGAACTAACTCAAGAAATCAGCTAGGGTTCATTTGCACACTAGGTCTAGGTTTTGGCTAAAAAGGAGGAAAAATGGTTAATGGAAGAAACCCTAAGACTAATTCTTTCCTAAGCATGAATTAAGGCCAAAAAGCTAGCCAATTCCATTCCATGAGATGCATTGAGTCAAACCCTAACCATAGTGCAGCAAAAGGCTCGCTCAAAAGTGGATTGGCAATTTGAAATTTTGGCCATATAATGCAAAACTGAAATCACTACTAGGGGACTTTTCAAGCCTTGATTCATATACCAATAGCTTCCTGAGACAATTCTGAACACATTCCAATTCATAACATCAATCAAAACTCCTTGAACTGGTATCCACAACTCAAACTGTACAGCAAAATATTTGAAATCGCATTCTCCATTTTAAGCATCTTCATTGCATTTCAATAGGATATTCTTGTTCCATGTGAAGTTTCCAAACTATTCATGGTGTTTAATTTCATTTTTGCTAATCATACGCTAATCCACCATTTTCGAATCCTAGGGTTACAGCTTTCTTAAAATTAGGGTTTTTTCGTAGAGGAAAAATTAAGGTTCCTGAAGACCATGGTTGAACTCAGCATTTAGAGACGAAGAAGAAGATATGCTCGCGACAAATTTATGAGCTACAGGGACCTAATCGCTATTTTCTGCTAGCCCCCCTAACACTACGTTTCAAAACCGTTGCCTTATTTGTTTGTGTTTCAGGAAATTGGAAGGGATGATGGCGTGGCACAAGCAGATTGGAGGAATTTGAATTGCGCGCGTTTTGATGACTATGCATTGGTTTTGTTATTTATTGTTTATTAACTATTATATATTAATTGAAACATGAGTGGCTCAGTGGTAACGCGTTAGGCACATGATATCAAAGACCTGGGTTCAAGTCCCAGGTCTTGCAAAATTCAATATTATTTTTCATTTCCAGTTTCCATGCAACGCTGACATTAAAGCTCACCATGCACACTCCTCATCTATTGCACACGTGTCCTAGGAGGCTTATCAAAGGGTCCAGAACAAAGGCACATGGTGGACGCCAGTCAACATGCCACACCTGAGTGGAAAAGTCAACAAATTGCCAGCAAATGGGCCAGGCTTTTCAAATCCACACCCCTCTGGTTTGCTTTATCATTTTTATTTTTATTCTTTCTTTAATTTTTTCCTTTTATTTCTTTTTGCTATTTATTTAATTCATTATTTTTTTAACAAAATACACAAACATTCAAAAATCAGAAAAAGACCAAAAATGATAATTTTTATATTATAATTATTTTCATAAAAAATACATGTAAATATTTAGTTTTAATTAGGTTTTCAATTTTAATTCCTTTTAATAAAAATCAAAACAAAAACATAGAATTAGGTTAATGACTTTTTCCTTTTAACTTTCCTTGTTTTTTGCCATAGTATTAGTGTTTTTTCATAATTAAACTAGGGTTGCATTTTAGGTTAGATTTTAATTCTTTTAATAACTAAAATCCAAAAAAATAGAGTTTAGGTTTAATAACTTTTTATTTTCTTTTTTTTAATAATAATATTATTTATTTATTTAATGCACCTAAATTAATTTAGAATTAAATTAGGTTAAAAGTCAATATTTTCATAATAAACTTAAAAGACATTAGAACTAGGATTTTAATTTTAATTAACTTTTTCTTTTTTTTCTTTTAAATCTAAAAAACACAAAAATACCATTTTTCATTTAATTTTAACTTTAGATAACTTAATTATTTTAATTCTGTTAAAGGGTTCAACGCCCTCGCATTTGATTATTTTCTTTTTTTCGCGCGTTTCATTTATTTCTTTTGTAAATAATTATGTATATGTACCAAAGCCGTGTAATAGCTATTAGACATTTCTTTTCTGCAATTTATTTTAAAATGGGTCTGGATTAATTTGGCGTTGTAGACCCTCGCCTTTGTAATAGCGTAGGACTTTTATCTTTTCCGCACTTTAAATTCCCGCACTTTTAATTGTTAACAAAAAGCATGAAAGAATGTATGGACTTAAAATAAAATCAAGCGTAGAACACCAATGAACATGACAAGACAAACATCAATGAAAACGACACACAATTCGCACACACCACCCCTAGGGTACGCCTCACTGTTGCCTTTCGAAAGGTGGTCGTCGAGTATAGGACGTTTTAGTAAGTCCTTATGTCCATGACATGATCCAGTTGCCTCGAAACGGTTGCCTCGGAAAATAAAGGATCAATGGCATAAGGGTAGCTTCTAAGGTGTCCTACTGTTGCTCTGGTGACCACCACGTCCCTAAAACTCGAATTGACCCGAACACCTCCAACGGTGGTGCTACCTACCTCTCAATGGTGGGATGGCACCACTTTAAAGGACATTTACACAGACGAATTCCTTAGGGTAGGTAGGTTCTCAAGGATACTTGCTCTAATCTCAAACAAATCAAAATACTTTTCACACCAACACACTTTCAAAAACTTTCAAAACAAACTTTTCAAACACTCTGACGTACGAGTCGAACTGAAACTTTTCAAAGAATATTTTTGAAACCCACATTGAAAAGCAAACAAACAATTTTGAAAACACATTGAGCAAGTACCTAAGAGCCCATGGATAACCATGGATAGAAAGGGTGCTAACACCTTCCCTTTCTATAACCTACCTCCCGAACCGAGAGCAATCTCTTTTAAGGAATTTTTCTGTGCTTTTGTCCTTTCCAATTGGAGAAAATAAAAGACGGTGGCGACTCTTGCTTCCGCGACATTTCGCGAACCAGCTTTAAAACAGTCAGTTCCAGATCCACCGATCACAGAACTGGCGACTCTGCTGGGGAATTAAACTTAAAGTGAGGTATACCTTAGGGCTAGGTCATAACTATGTTTTCAATTGTCTTCTTTGCTTGCTTTATTATTGTGGGTTGCTTGGGAGTTCTATAGATCCTAACCCGGATCTGGGGGATACCTTCTTAGAAAGTAGCAACAAGGCTGTGAGGGAACTGTGCGGGGTATACCGACATGGTTGAAACAGTCTGCTACGTTGATGTGGCACTTTGGTGTGTACCGGTAACCCTTGAGTCAGTCAAGGAGAGTACGGGGCCTCCATGTGGTGTCATGAAGCATCAACAGACCTTAGGAACCTTAATTGAACCATCTTGGCCTCTTTAGGGTAGTGAGATAACTGACTTTGGTGCAGTCCGAGGTTGGTTGATACTCGATACTACACTCAATTGAGGGTTGCTTTCCTGGAATATTTCGGTCGCCAGTTCAGTGGCTAAATCGAAACGATGAACAATGAAAGCAATCCCGTGATATTGGGAACCTTAGAACCCGGTTATTTTGATTAGGACAGGTTGAACCCACCAACTTCAAGAGGGTACTACCCAGACCCCATGCTGGCCTAAACCTAAGGGCTCTCTCTTGTGTGACTTGTGTGCCTTAGTACTTGACTATCTGCATGCTTGTGATCTAACACTTGTTTCTTGCAGGTTTGTTTCAGTCCTTAATTAGGACTCATAATAGGGTTACTGACATCACCCCATGCATACCATGACATCATACCATTGCATACATCCTAACCCATTTCAAGGATCTCAAGGGCTTGTGATGCAGGTCAGGACGAATCAACTGTCCCAGCAAGGGGCAAAGAGGATTTATTTTCCTCTAGACCAGGTTGTCAGGGGCTATGACCCACTTGATATGGTGAGCTTTTTGACCCTTGGAGAAGGACTCTCAACAATATGAAGTACCTTCAATCAAGCCACCAGTTTCCAATGCTAACTATTTTCTTGTTTACCCCACGAGATTCTTGAAATCATTGCATGCATGTCATACATCTCGTTGCATTACAGGTATCCCCTTGACAGGTTGCTTACTGTTCTTCGCTGTTTATTTCAGCACTATGAACCCTGAATCATCAACCGAGGCATCTATCAAGGCTCTTCAGGCGCAGAACGCCCAATTTCAGGCGCAGAACGCCCAATTTCAGGAGCTGATTAAGGGCTTGGCTCAGGGTCAACAAGAGTTGAAGACCATGCTGCTGAAGAAGACTAAGAAGAAGAGGAGGACTGTGCTATTTAACACTGGGCGCAGACTCGGGAACACTTTGGTTGAAGCTGAAAGGACTCCTCCATCTGTGACGGAAGGTAGTCACCAAGAAAGGGAGGTCCCTACTCCCGTGGGCTCTGACACTGAAACAGACTTCAACGACGAACAGTACCCTCCTGCTGAAGACCGGTACAAACAGCTGGAAGACAGATTAAAGGCTATGGAGGTTCAGCAAGTGCCTGGACTGGATTTCGGAGACTTGGGGTTATCTACTGGGGTGGTGATTCCACACAAGTTCAAGGCACCTGCCTTTGTGAAGTATGACGGGGCTTCCTGTCCCAAGATGCACCTCCGTTCTTATGTAAGGAAGATCCAGCCTTACACAGCAGACAAGAACCTTTGGATCCATTTCTTCCAGGAGAGTCTTTCAGGGACTCACCTCGATTGGTTCTATCAGCTGGATGGAATCAGCATTCGTAACTGGGAGGATCTGGCCACTGCTTTTTACAAGCAGTATCAATATAATGCCGACCTTGCCCCCACACGTACCCAACTTCAGGGTATGTCGTTAGGTGCAAGTGAAGGTTTTAAAGAGTACGCTCAGATGTGGAGAGACCTAGCTGGCAGAGTGCAGCCACCGTTGACTGATCGGGAGTTGGTAGACACGTTCTTGGGGACCCTGTCTGGTCCATTCTTCAACCACTTGATTGGGAATTCTGCTGCTGGGTTTACAGATCTAATCTTGACCGGAGAAAGAATCGAAGCGGGCATCAAGTCAGGGAAAATACATAATGGTGACTCCTCGAACACTGAAAAGAAACCATCCAGGAGGGAATCTAGTGCTGTCAACGCATTAGCTATCGCAAAACCGGCCGGTGCTCCTCAGCGTCACCATCAACAAAGGGAAGAGAGACCTAAGAGGCAATTTACTCCCCTCGGCATGACCTTGTCACAAATATTGCCACAGTTGCTGGAAACCAAGTTGGTAACCCTCATGGACCCTCCAAAGAATCCTAACAGGACACCCTCGAGGTACAATCCCAATGCTCGCTGCGCCTATCATTCCGACAGCCCGGGGCATGCTACAGATGACTGTTGGACTTTGAGAAACAGGGTTCAAGATCTGATTGACGCAAAGGAAGTCCAGCTCGACTCTCCAGAGGCTCCCAATATGATCACTGCTCCCTTGCCAAGACATGGCTAGGATTAGTTTTTGTTCATTCAAATATTCAAGTTGTAATTTTCTTTCAATTGTTCAAACATTTTATTTCATGTCAAACTTGGTTATTTCATTAATGCGTTACACATGTCTGTTTTGAAGTAATTATTTCATATTCACTATGTGCAAATTATTTTCATATTTTTTTTCTGATGATCAACGTTCGACTAATAATTCTAAGCCTCTTGAGGGAGGATGACGAAAACGATACCACGATCTCTACAATATGCTTTTGAACAGACCCCGCTGACGCTGTACAGGCGTTGTTTCAAACCCTAAACAGTGGAGTTATAAGGAAGATAATCCCTAGTCAACCCATCAGAGCCAAAGAAGTAGGAGTTTTGTTTTCGAAAATCAAAACCCTTAATCATAACCTGGGGCAGGGTAGTTCTCTCAGTTGATCCAAGTACATAACGAATGGCACCAAAAAGGTCCTTACAAAACAAAAGATAGTGATGATTCCAAACAATCATACAGATAGGCAGTCATTATATCTAAAAAAATAAAGACCCGTTAAGTCAAAACCTATGAAGGAGACTTACAAAACTGGGGCATCCCGCTGACTGTAATCACAAAAGAAACAGTTCAGGCAAAAAATAGGGATCACAAAATCAAAAAAAGGAGGTCACACAAACCCTCGACAAAAATGATGACTGCCTATTCAGAATAAATCATCAACATCCGAACCATCACCGGAAAGTCAGAACGAAGACTCAAACAAGGTCTAACGCATGATCAACTGAGTTTAGGTTTGAAGAACGTCACGAAGAGTGGGTGGGTACAAATAATTTGAGCCTTTATTCTTTGTTTCTCAAACCATGAACCAGGCCACGTTATAACCCTCAAAAGTCCCAGCTGAAGCAGGGGTTAGTTCGAAAGCATACTGTCACGAAAGGTATCCTGACTCCTGAAGGACTACGGTAAATACGGAGTTGACATCATGTTTTTACAAACATTTACTTGTTTTATGAAAAAATGCATTTTCAAAATATTCAAGACAGACATAGACTTTTGCATTCTTAAAATAACTTTGTTTGCATATGAATTTTTGTCTGAACAGCAGGGAAATTCGCACGATGAATATCTTGTGAACAGAAGTACCTCCAATCGAGAGGCACAGTAGGAGCATTGCCCATTATCTGGGGCATGACAAAGTATTTCCAACAGGGGCAACTCCCCACATTCTGAGAAATATGGACATAGTCGAAAGAATACTACGCAAAATCAAAGACCCGCTAGGTTGACACACCTAGGCAAAAATAAGGGATTCCCGGCGAACCAAAAGGGTTCGGGCAAAAATAAGGGATGAAATGAAAAAATCTGTACACCCGGCAAGTCGAAAACCTGAAAAGGCGGCTTGGGCAAAAATGGGTATCCCGGTGGACTGAAAACCCGAAAAGGCGGTCCAGGCAAAAGTTAGGGATCAAAGCGTACGAGTATGTCCCAGCATCTCGGCACCTGCCTACCAGAAGACTCGTCAAGTACTCCCACAAGTGCCTCCTCCCACTGAAACTGGGGCAATAAGGAGTTGTCTAAAAGATCCGGTTGCTCTGTCCATCATAGGTTCGGCTAAAGAATGCGACCCAGATATTTTCACTCCCCGCAGAACACGAACGCGTCGTCCGGCTTTATTCAAAGAGTTATTTCCTTAATAAGATATAACTGGGTTATCCTCAGCCAATAGCTACGGAAAAGACCGTCCTCAGTAAAGTCTTATCATCCCCAGCGGAAGCAAAAGCTTATTCTCCAACATCAGCCCAGGAGTGACTTCCCGGCACCCGTCAAGGATTTATTTTCCTAGACGAAAGCATACATTCATAAACATCACATTTTCGTACATCATGACACATGCATGTACGCATCATGTCATACAATTGCATTTATGCCGTTGCTTGATTCATATCACGTACTGCATATAACTGACCTTTACCTTTCAGGAAGGATACAGTTGAATGATCAGCTATGTCAAAATAGACAAAACACCGTCAGAAAAGACAAATCCCGTCATAAGAGACAAATCCGGTCAAAGGATACAAATCCAGTTTAAATCAATGCCTAAAGATTCCTCTGATACAACTCGTCGTGATAGACACTCGTCGTGATAGACACTCGTCGTGATAGACACTCGTCGTGATAGACACTCGTCGTGATAGACACTCGTCGTGATAGACACTCGTCGTGATAGACACTCGTCGTGATAGACACTCGTCGTGATAGACACTCGTCGTGATAGACACTCGTCGTGATAGACACTCGTCGTGATAGACACTCGTCGTGATAGACACTCGTCGTGATAGACACTCGTCGTGATAGACACTCGTCGTGATAGACACTCGTCGTGATAGACACTCGTCGTGATAGACACTCGTCGTGATAGACACTCGTCGTGATAGACACTCGTCGTGATAGACACTCGTCGTGATAGACACTCGTCGTGATAGACACTCGTCGTGATAGACACTCGTCGTGATAGACACTCGTCGTGATAGACACTCGTCGTGATAGACACTCGTCGTGATAGACACTCGTCGTGATAGACACTCGTCGTGATAGACACTCGTCGTGATAGACACTCGTCGTGATAGACACTCGTCGTGATAGACACTCGTCGTGATAGACACTCGTCGTGATAGACACTCGTCGTGATAGACACTCGTCGTGATAGACACTCGTCGTGATAGACACTCGTCGTGATAGACACTTGTCGTTATAGACATTCGTCATAGACACTAGTCGCTATAGACACCCATCGTTAAAGACCACTCGTCCTTGGAAACAACCTGTCAGTAGAGACAACTTCATCACCGTTTGAAGATTCAGACCCAGCTCCTGTAACCAGTCAAGACATATCTATACCAAGCATCTGAAAACCAGCTCCTGCGACGTGTCAGGTACTCATTTTCTTTTGCAGGTATGCAGGTTCTCGCTAAGGAATCTCTTACGCGATCAACATCCAGATGGCATCTATAAGCCCATCATCCTACCCATCAATCTCTAAATGGCATCTATAAGCCCATTCCCCCACCACACTGCTACCATGTGAGCGCAAATTTCTGGGCACTCTAGTGTCCAATCATCTTCTACCCTCGGATTACAAAAGGCACGTCAGCCAATCTCCATCCTCAGGTCTAAGAAGATTGAACAGGGGCAACTGTTGTACCCCAAAATTTGCCCTCCCATATTCTCCAATAAACTGCCAAGCCAAGCTACAAAATTCCCCAAGAGTTGCACAATGCAAAGGCCTCCATACAGTCAAAACTAGGGTTTGTGTGTTGATCAAGAAAAGGAAGTGTTCAAAGGTCCAATCAAGTCTCATATGCTTACAAAGATGGTCAAGCATCCTCATATCAAGTTTCAAGGCATTCAGCTCAAGATTGCACAGTCAAAACCCTAAATTGCACTACAGTCAACTGTAGGGGCAAAATGGTCATTTGGCAGTCAAAAGTTCAAATTTTTGGTCAATATATCATTTTGAAGCCACAAACATCATTTGATCAATGCTTGATCATGATTCTCAAAATTTGGCTCAGAAATCATCAAGGATGCAAAAGTTGCTATATTTGGACAGTTGAAAAAGTCAACTGAAGTTGACCAGGGCATAACTTTCACATGGATTATCAGAAAAATTCCATCCAAAGCTCATTTTGAAGAGAAAGACATTTCCTACAATTCATCTTCATGTTCCAAGTCCAAGAAATGCTCTCACAAAAAGTTATCAATTTCAACATTACAGGTCATTTTCAAAAGTCAACAAAAAGGGACTTTAAGTCAAAGGCCATAACTTGAGATTGGTAAATCAAAATGACATGGGACCAAAGACATTGGTTAAAGGACTCAAAGACCTTTCCAAAATGTCCAAGAACATGTGAAAAGCTTAAAAATTGAGCAAGTTGTGCCTTGTAGAAGTTGGGAAATTTTTGTGAAATGGCAAAAGTCAACTATCCTTGAAAATCCAATTTTGACAAAAGGGTCCCATTTTTTCCACTTGGTCCATCCTTGTCATGCCACACACGTGGCCCATGATTAGTTTCAAGACCAAATATTGATTTTTTTATTTTATTTAATTTTTGATGATTTAATTCATTTTAATTCTTTGAAAATTCAAATAAAATTTAAAAACCAATGGAATAGTATCATATGAACTTGGACAATTTCTATGTATCATGAACTAACTCAAGAAATCAGCTAGGGTTCATTTGCACACTAGGTCTAGGTTTTGGCTAAAAAGGAGGAAAAATGGTTAATGGAAGAAACCCTAAGACTAATTCTTTCCTAAGCATGAATTAAGGCCAAAAAGCTAGCCAATTCCATTCCATGAGATGCATTGAGTCAAACCCTAACCATAGTGCAGCAAAAGGCTCGCTCAAAAGTGGATTGGCAATTTGAAATTTTGGCCATATAATGCAAAACTGAAATCACTACTAGGGGACTTTTCAAGCCTTGATTCATATACCAATAGCTTCCTGAGACAATTCTGAACACATTCCAATTCATAACATCAATCAAAACTCCTTGAACTGGTATCCACAACTCAAACTGTACAGCAAAATATTTGAAATCGCATTCTCCATTTTAAGCATCTTCATTGCATTTCAATAGGATATTCTTGTTCCATGTGAAGTTTCCAAACTATTCATGGTGTTTAATTTCATTTTTGCTAATCATACGCTAATCCACCATTTTCGAATCCTAGGGTTACAGCTTTCTTAAAATTAGGGTTTTTTCGTAGAGGAAAAATTAAGGTTCCTGAAGACCATGGTTGAACTCAGCATTTAGAGACGAAGAAGAAGATATGCTCGCGACAAATTTATGAGCTACAGGGACCTAATCGCTATTTTCTGCTAGCCCCCCTAACACTACGTTTCAAAACCGTTGCCTTATTTGTTTGTGTTTCAGGAAATTGGAAGGGATGATGGCGTGGCACAAGCAGATTGGAGGAATTTGAATTGCGCGCGTTTTGATGACTATGCATTGGTTTTGTTATTTATTGTTTATTAACTATTATATATTAATTGAAACATGAGTGGCTCAGTGGTAACGCGTTAGGCACATGATATCAAAGACCTGGGTTCAAGTCCCAGGTCTTGCAAAATTCAATATTATTTTTCATTTCCAGTTTCCATGCAACGCTGACATTAAAGCTCACCATGCACACTCCTCATCTATTGCACACGTGTCCTAGGAGGCTTATCAAAGGGTCCAGAACAAAGGCACATGGTGGACGCCAGTCAACATGCCACACCTGAGTGGAAAAGTCAACAAATTGCCAGCAAATGGGCCAGGCTTTTCAAATCCACACCCCTCTGGTTTGCTTTATCATTTTTATTTTTATTCTTTCTTTAATTTTTTCCTTTTATTTCTTTTTGCTATTTATTTAATTCATTATTTTTTTAACAAAATACACAAACATTCAAAAATCAGAAAAAGACCAAAAATGATAATTTTTATATTATAATTATTTTCATAAAAAATACATGTAAATATTTAGTTTTAATTAGGTTTTCAATTTTAATTCCTTTTAATAAAAATCAAAACAAAAACATAGAATTAGGTTAATGACTTTTTCCTTTTAACTTTCCTTGTTTTTTGCCATAGTATTAGTGTTTTTTCATAATTAAACTAGGGTTGCATTTTAGGTTAGATTTTAATTCTTTTAATAACTAAAATCCAAAAAAATAGAGTTTAGGTTTAATAACTTTTTATTTTCTTTTTTTTAATAATAATATTATTTATTTATTTAATGCACCTAAATTAATTTAGAATTAAATTAGGTTAAAAGTCAATATTTTCATAATAAACTTAAAAGACATTAGAACTAGGATTTTAATTTTAATTAACTTTTTCTTTTTTTTCTTTTAAATCTAAAAAACACAAAAATACCATTTTTCATTTAATTTTAACTTTAGATAACTTAATTATTTTAATTCTGTTAAAGGGTTCAACGCCCTCGCATTTGATTATTTTCTTTTTTTCGCGCGTTTCATTTATTTCTTTTGTAAATAATTATGTATATGTACCAAAGCCGTGTAATAGCTATTAGACATTTCTTTTCTGCAATTTATTTTAAAATGGGTCTGGATTAATTTGGCGTTGTAGACCCTCGCCTTTGTAATAGCGTAGGACTTTTATCTTTTCCGCACTTTAAATTCCCGCACTTTTAATTGTTAACAAAAAGCATGAAAGAATGTATGGACTTAAAATAAAATCAAGCGTAGAACACCAATGAACATGACAAGACAAACATCAATGAAAACGACACACAATTCGCACACACCACCCCTAGGGTACGCCTCACTGTTGCCTTTCGAAAGGTGGTCGTCGAGTATAGGACGTTTTAGTAAGTCCTTATGTCCATGACATGATCCAGTTGCCTCGAA
Organism: Vicia faba; assembly: GCA_948472305.1. NCBI lineage: Eukaryota > Viridiplantae > Streptophyta > Magnoliopsida > Fabales > Fabaceae > Vicia > Vicia faba. The sequence continues at coordinate 1,515,205,253 of OX451741.1, read as the reverse complement.
ACGGTTGCCTCGGAAAATAAAGGATCAATGGCATAAGGGTAGCTTCTAAGGTGTCCTACTGTTGCTCTGGTGACCACCACGTCCCTAAAACTCGAATTGACCCGAACACCTCCAACGGTGGTGCTACCTACCTCTCAATGGTGGGATGGCACCACTTTAAAGGACATTTACACAGACGAATTCCTTAGGGTAGGTAGGTTCTCAAGGATACTTGCTCTAATCTCAAACAAATCAAAATACTTTTCACACCAACACACTTTCAAAAACTTTCAAAACAAACTTTTCAAACACTCTGACGTACGAGTCGAACTGAAACTTTTCAAAGAATATTTTTGAAACCCACATTGAAAAGCAAACAAACAATTTTGAAAACACATTGAGCAAGTACCTAAGAGCCCATGGATAACCATGGATAGAAAGGGTGCTAACACCTTCCCTTTCTATAACCTACCTCCCGAACCGAGAGCAATCTCTTTTAAGGAATTTTTCTGTGCTTTTGTCCTTTCCAATTGGAGAAAATAAAAGACGGTGGCGACTCTTGCTTCCGCGACATTTCGCGAACCAGCTTTAAAACAGTCAGTTCCAGATCCACCGATCACACGTGGTATTAGGATTCTCGGGAGCCTCTTTCAAGGTTATCAAGTTGGATCTCAGAAGATGGGGTAGAACCTCTATCAATGTCATGTTAATCTAGGTAAACTTCCTTTGTGGTCTTTCTACCCTTTGTTAATTATTGCGTTGTGGAGCAGCCGCAGGCATATGTATCATTACAGCATTTACCGTTGGACAATGTTCAACTCTTCTCTGACCTCTTGGGCTATAGATAGCATTGGCTTTCTTCTTACCAGTGAAGGGCTTCTTTACTGAACTCGACGAGGTGTATTTCTGTATTTTGCCACTCCAGATCCCGACTTCTACCCTTTCTATAGTTAATATCAGCTCAGTGAAACCAGCTAACGAGCTTCCAATCAAATGATTAAAGAATGGACCAGACAACGTCCCAAGAAACATGTCAACCAACTCCCTGTCAGATAAAGGGGGTTGGACTCTCCCAGCCAAGTCTCTCCACTTCTGCGCATAGTCCTTAAAGCCTTCACATGCATCCATGGACATACTCTGGAGTTGAGTACAAGTAGGGGAAAGGTCGGTGTTGTATTGATATTGCTTATAAAAAGCAGCAGCCATATCTTCCCAGTTTTGGACATTGGTTCCCTACAGTTGGTAGAACCATTCAAGCTGAGTCCCTGACAGAATGTCTTGAAAGAAGTGAACCCACAAGTTTCTATCAGCGGTGTGGGGCTGGATCTTCCTTACATAGGAACAGAGATGAAGCTTTGGGCTAGACACCCCATCATACTTCGCGAAAACCGGAGCCTTAACCTTCTGCGAGATGACCACTCCCGACACCAATTCCAGATATCCAAAGTCCAACCCAGGTATTCTCTGGACTTCCATAGCGCTCAACCGATCTTCCAACTGCTTGTACCTATCCTCAGTGGGAGGATATTGCTCATCATTGTAGTCTGTATCATTTTTAGAAACTTCAGGACTGGGGTCCTCCTCCCTTGTCTCCCTCTCTTGATTCTCCCCTTCTTTGGACGAGGAGGTCAGATCGACTGGTTGCTTTAGCGTCCCTTTGAATCTTCTACCCATATTAAGGATACCAGCGGGCCTCTTCTTCTTCTTCTTCTTCTTCTTATTTTCTTTCAGGATGAGGGCCTTCAGATCCTCCTTCCCTTTTGCTAGAGTTATGAACATCTGTTGAAATTGGGCATTTTGTGCCTGAAGATCTTTGATGCTTTGTTCAGAAGACATTTTTGCTGAAATAAACAACGAAGAAGATGAGAAACCTGTAATGGTACCTGTTTATGCAATGCCATGGATGTGATGCGTATGCAATGATTTCAATGACTTTAGGAAATTTAAATTTGCGAGCCCAAATGAAACAAAGATTTTATTAGTAGAATTCAAAATACAATTACCTTTTAGGCGTTACAATTGAAAATTCTAAAAACCAAAAGAAATCAAGTTTCCCATGGATGAATCCTCTTCATGCCGAGATAGACATTAAGGCTTCTTTCCTCAGGAAGCTGCTTTGTGAGCTCTAAAACCTTCTTCTCCTGGGCATAGAACTGGTCCCTATAAGTATCACGTTCCTTCTTCAATTGAATCCAGGACCTCTGTAGTTCTTCAAAATCAGTGGGGCATATCAGGATGAAGAATCTTATAGTGAATATCCCCTTCAGTAATGGGCTCCAAAATAACTGGTAAGACGGATATGTAGGGAATTATGAGTTTTTGAGCGCGAGCTCGTACCCATTGGAGATAAGCTTCCATAGGAATGGAATTCTTCGGCCCCAAAGTCTTGGCGTCAAATCTGTTTACCATGCCCCAAGCTCGTATGAACCTCTGGCGATACCCTTGAACATTATCCTCATAGTTAAACATAATGCCCTGGATAAGTATCTCATGAGGACCATCCCTTCGAGTGTAACCAAATTTTCGCAGAGCCAAACAAGGATTGCAAGTTATGCCTCCCCTAATGCGAAGTAGTGGGACATTAGGGAACTCCCCGCAGCGGTCAATAATAGAAATATCTCCCATAACTCGGGAATACCAGAGAATATCTGCGTGAGAAAGTGTCATTATCCTTTGCGACCAACCCAAACCTTCTTTGTTCTTCAACACTGACTTAGGGAGGTGAGAAATAAACTACCTCGATAGTAATGGCATACAACACATAAGAAGCCCTCTTCTCTTCATGGTACGAGTATGGAGAGCGTGCTAGGTATCTCCGAGCAAGGTAGGCACGGGGTTCCGAGAGAGGAAGATCTTGATAGCATTCACATCTATGAGTAATTCTAGATTAGGGAACAATACTAACCCATAGATTAGAAGGGCTAAGACCTCTTCGAAATCCTGAAAGTCCAAATCTTCCCAAAACAGCTGGGCCTTGTCTATTAGGAACTTGGCTAGAAAACCATTGACTCCGCTTCTTGTTTCCCAATTGGATACCACATCGGTCCGTTTCAGATGCAAATCTGAGGCAATGACTTCTGGCTTAGGAACCTCTTCCAAATCTGTGAAAGGCACCTGGTCCAGAATAGGTAGATTTAATAAGTGGGAGAACTCTTCCATGTGAGGAACCAACTGATAGTTGGGAAAGGTGAAGCAGTGGTGCTTGGAATCAAAGAACTAAAAGAGTACACCCATCATCTTTTCATCAAAGCTCGAAGTAACTAGGTTGATAAGTCGACCATGTCTCTTAATGAACGAACAAGTTTCAGGAACCCTTGATACTAGTTCCTTGAGTTGGGGTGGTATTCTCACAAAGCTGATTCAGATAGTGTTTCTACGAGCATAAGCCATGATCTGCAAAATAGAACAAAGATAAATTCCCTAGGTCCTTGAAATGGTTAGTGTAATGAGAATCAATACTATGTTATGATGCATGATGTTATGTTCAAACAGAGTAAATCACACAGAAGCAAAGCACACAATAGACCTTAGGTTCCAAGGCTTGCATGAGGTTAAAGGTAAGTACCCTCTTGAAGTTTAGTTGGTTTCAAACCTGTCTTAGAAAAGTAACTGGTTTCTAAGGATTCTCAATATCACTGATCATCCTTTATCAGGCATTGTTTCAGCTCAGGCAATCTTTTCTTGCCCCGAAATATCCCGAAAGTATGATTTCAATGAGTGTAGCATCGAGTATCAACCAATCCTCAGCTTTATACCGAGGCCGGCTATATCACTACTTTCTAATGGCAAAGTTTGTTCAACTAAGGTTCTAAAGTTCGTTAGTGCTTTACGACACCACGCAGCAGCCCCGTATTCCCCTCGTTTCCACACGAAGGATACCGGTACCAACCAAAGTGTCACACCAACACAACCATCGCTTAAACCATATCGGTCTACACCGTACAGTCTCCATGATCTATTGTTGTTTACCTAATAAGTTCTCCCAGATTCGGGTGTAGGATCTATAGTAACAACCCAAACAAGCCCTCAAAAGTAAAGCAGACAAAACAAATAATGAAAGCAATTTTTAGAAATGAACTAGATCCTAAGGTATACCCCACTTTATAACTTTCCCCATCAGAGTCTCCAGTTCTATGATACGGTGGCAGAACCGACTGTTATACTGGTTTGTGTTTGTTCACAAATGTTGCGGTAAGCAAGAGTCGCCACCGACTTTTATTTCATTCAACAAAGGAAAAATAAAAAGAACAGAAAAAACCTTTTTTCGATATGTTTCTGAGTACGGGGGGTAGATTATAGAAAGGGAAGGTGTTAGCACCCTTTCTATCTGTGGTTTTCCACGAGCTCTTAGGTACTTGCTCATTTTTTTTAAATTGCTTGTGCGTGCTTGTTTTGAAAAGTTTTGTTTACTTCGTGATAACCCTTGCATCGGTTTTCAAGGGTGTGACAAAGTTGTTTTAAAAACTATTTTTGAAAAGTGTTTGTGTGAAGAGTTTTTGTTTTAAGCAAGTACTTAAGAGTTTTCTACCTACTCGAAAAAAAGTCTGTTCGTTTTAATTTCCTTTAGACAGCGCTATCCTACTATTAAGGAGTAGGTAGCCCCGTCGTTGGAATTTTAAGGGACGTTTGAAGGGACGAAATGGTCTCTGAAGGAAACAAGTAAGGATAACATAGCATTTCGAAGGGACTATTATCATAAGATCAATTCGTAGGAAACTCGAGGGACAAGTAGGGAGTATGATCTTTATGACGACTTTGTATCACGGGTCATTGCCAAGGTATCCCTACGTTCGAGGGACACAACCATTATTTCTGAGGCAACCAAGTGAGGCAAACCCTAGGAGTGAGCAGGTGCAGGTGTGCTTTTTCAGTTTACTTATCTTTGCACAATTAGGGTTATCTACGTTTTTAATCATTGGTTTATCTTTCACATACAATCCTAATGTCCATACATCTAGCAGTTTAATAGTTGCAGAATTTTAAAAATGCGAGAAATTAAAGTCCTAACTATTACAAGGCTTTGGGATATTTACATAAAAGGTACAAGAAATAAAAAGCAGATATTTAAACCTAGCCTATTACATCCCATAATCAGTTACATTATATAAAAAAGGCGAGAAATAAAATAATGCGCGCGAGCCGAGATAATACGTCTAAGAAGAAAAACCTAAAAATAGTAATCTAAGTAAAAAATAAAATCTTTTTTGTCTTTTATTAATTTATTAGGAAAAAGAAATAATCTAAAATCTAAATTTAATTTAAGAAAATAAATTTTGAAGTAAAGTTACCCTAATTCCAAATTCTTTTTATATTTTTATTAAGAAAACAATTCAAATTAAAATAGACCTAAGTCTAATTGGTTTTAAATTAATAAAATGAAATTAAAATAATTAATTAATTAAACTAATTTTATAAAACCTAAGTCTATTTATTTATTTTTTGATTTTTTATGATTATTAAAAAAAGTGATTTTGAAAATAATAAACAAAGTAAAAAAAGAAAAGAAAATAAACAAACAAAACAATTGGCCTAGTTATCAAAACAAAATGGGGGGGGGGTGAGAAAATTAAATACAAGTTTAGTCCCAAATGAGGCTGAGCACAGACCTTGTTGGGATCCTGTGGAGACAGCCTCTGACTGTCCATGGTAGTCCATGCACTTGTATGCGTTGGATTTGTTCTCAATATCATCCATTGGTTAGATTTTGAAGGCGCACGGTAAGTGTTTGGAAGGCGACACACTGAATCTGCAATGATATATTCAGAAAAAATAAAAATGCACGACCTGGGTATCGAGCCCAGGTCCTTCCCCTAGACACACGCCTGCTTTAGCACTCAGCCACTTACTCATTCGTTTACTATAATGAATCTAATATATTACATTCACAAACAAATTTTTATCCAGAAAAAAAAACGCCATAATTTGAATGAGCCAACCAGAGGTTGACACGCCTCTTCTTCAACCTCCCTCCGTCGTTTTAGGCTATGATACCTATAGTGACAATTCATGTCCGTCACTACAAGTCCTGCATCTGAAACAAACATAATACACAGAATAAATTCACTTTGAGGCCATAACTGGATTGCTCTCAACCTCCTGAAAAGGACAACACCCCTTATTTGAACTAATTTTGCCTTATACAGAAAACCCCAAATTGGAGGTTCAAACCCTAGTTATGGAAAATCGTTATACCTGCACTCAAACTTCAATTCAACCGTCCCAAAAGTTTGCAAACATAAGAGACATTAAAGATACATGATGAAAATGCATTTATATCATAAGAATTAGAGCAATCGGGATCAAGTAAAATATGAAAACTGTGATGTGGTTGAAGCACGTTTCAGCCTGCCTTAGGACCTGGTAATGGTTGGGAATGATCCAGGAAGCTTCTAGGAATGCGTTTGAGCCTTTGTTTGGGGCTGAAACTAGCTGGAACTGGGAATTTGAATTTAACAATTGTATGATTTTTTTGCAAAGTGATAGAGGTTCTTCAGGCTATATGCATGCGTAAATGTCTTGCAGGGGTGCTATATATAGTGTGGAGTGAGGAGACATCATTAAAGGGAAAGAATCATGGCCATAACTCAATGTTTCCCAACAAAAATCAAACACATTCAAGGCCTTCCAATTTTATGAAAACATGCCTTATCTTGCTTGAACGTATCTGCTCATTGTAGCACGAAATTATGGGCCTGAAGCTGAGCCAAAACACAAGCCTAATTGTCATGATCCACCATTTATTATTTTATAAAATTTATTTTGTATTTTTGGGAATAAAATCAAAATAAATATGAATAAAATAGTTTAAAAAAACAAGGCAAGGTGGGAATGAAATTAGGGTTCCTCTATAAGCTTAGGAAGATGTTTGAACTTTAAAAAGTTAGGCCATTGACCCAAAAATTTAAATTTGCTCAATGCACCATTCTTGAAATTTCCAAAATTCTCCCAACTTGGGAAAGCCATAACTTTCTCAATTTTTATCTCATGGTGATGATCTTGGACTTTTTATAAGGATTAGGATGTCTCATAAGCAACCTCTTTGGTTTCATCTCCATTGAATCTTCCATGTTCATGTAAGAAGCTTTGACCCAAAAGGTGTTTTTGTTGACTTTTTGAAATGACCTATAATGTCTGAATTCATATCTTTTCATGGGTGCATTTCTTTAACTTGACGGATGAAGATGAGTTGTAGTGAATTGGGTTATCTTTAATATGAGCCTTGGATGGGAAATTTATGATAAAGTATGAGAAAGTTATGCTTGGTTAAAGTTTGGTTGACTTTTTCTAAGAAACCCTAATTTAGCAATTTTTGAGTTTTGATGAATTAGGAGAATTCCTTGGGGAATCATGGTCAACCCTTGATCAAATGATGGATATCACTTCAAAATGTTGATGTTGACCAAAAATCTTGAAGTTTGACTGTATGTGGGCCACATTTGACTTTTGACCTAATACAATTGATTTTCAAGCATCTGAGCAGTTGACTGGGTAAACCTCTTGTGTAAGGCATGAAACTTGACATGGATGGTCTTGAGAACATATTTATGTATCTACACCAAATCCCTGTAATAGCGTAGGAACTTTTATTTCTCGCTTTTTATTCCTTCTATGGTTGTATATAAATTGCTAATAAATTAGGCGTGCATGACAAGATTAAATCAAATAATCATTAGGTCACTAATTTCAAGACAAATATAACTGAATTGAACACATCTCTCACGCTTGCACCCCTAGGGTATACCTCACTTGGTTGAATCGGAAAACAATGGTCATGTCCCTCGAACGTAGGGATATTTTAGCAATGACCCTTAGTTTAAAAGTCATCATAAAGATCATAGTCCCTTAATGTCCCTCGAGTTGCCTACGCGAAATGATTTTGTCCCTCAACGTTGCCTATATGATGACAATCCCTTTGAAATGCTAAGGTATCCTTACATGTTGCCTTCAATGACCATAACATCCCTTTTGATAGTCCCTCAACATCCGACAATAGGGCTACCTATTCACTAATAGTAGGATAGAATTATCTAAAGGAAAGGAGGAAAAGAACATCTTTTTTCGAGTAGGTAGAAAGTTCTTAAGTACTTGATCAGAACCAATTTCTTTTCACACTTACACACTTTCAAAAATATTTTCAAAACGCTTTATCACACTCTTGAGGACTGACATAAGAGTTATCATAAAGCAAACAAAATCTTTTAAAACACACAAACGAAAACAGTTTTCAAAATGAGCAAGTACCTAAGAGCCTGTGGAAAACCACGGATGGAAAGGTGCTAACACCTTCCCTTTCCATAATCTACCCCCCTTACTCATAAAATCTCGAAAAAGGTATTTTTCTATTTTCTCACCCTTTCCTTTGTTGGATAAAAGAAAAGTCGGTGGTGATTCTTGCTTACCGCGACATTTGTGAACAAAAAATGCAAACCCGTATTAACAGTCGGTTCTGCCACCGTATCACAAAGATGAAGTAACAACCCTCACACATGGACCATTGTGCCTCGGGTAAGACAAAAGGTTTTAAAGTCTAAATTGTTTAAATATTACAAGTCCGAAAAATTTAAAAGACAATTACTCTTGAATAAAAGTAATAGGAACAAAATCTCTGGCCTCCCAATTGTTGAGTCCACCGCCGACGGTTGGAAAAATCCACTCGTCTATGTCACAGTTGCTATCACTGTCTTCCAATGCATTGACTCAATGATTACTGATGCGTAATGGTGGTCCCCCAACACGAGTATGTCGAACAGCTCTTTGGGCCTCTGAACTAAAACCCAACCCAAGCTTGTTAGATTTGTAGGGAATATCCGGAAGTTGGCCCCAAATGGTACATCCACCTTCCTCAACTACTTCTCTAGCATCCTTCAGTGAAGCCATTTTCAAGTGAGGTCTGGTAATCTTCGGAGCCTTGGTAGCAATCTTGTTCGCAGCAACCGTCTGTGGAACCTCCTCAAAATTCTGACAAGGGGTCTCAATGAACTCGCCGTCCATTTCAACATACCTGAAAGAGTTTAGGTGGCTAACCATGTATTCCTCCTCCCCGTGGACTGTGATAATCTTTCCCCTGACTGGGTACTTCAACATCTGATGTAGGGTAGAAGTGACAACACCAGCCCCATGTATCCAAGGTCGACCCAATAAACATGAATAAGATGGGCGGATATCCATCACATAGAAGGTTGAATCAAAAGTCTGAGTTCCAATTTTGATAGGGATGTCCACCTCCCCGTGCACCGTTTTTTAGAAACATCGAAGGCCCTCACCACATTGTTGCTGGGCTTCAATGTGAGTCCTTCACAATCTAACCGGTCAAGAGCATTCTTGGGTAAGACATTCAGAGATGAACCTATATCCACCAGAACGTGGGCTAATGTAGTGCCCCTGCACTCGATGGAGACATGCAGGACATCATTGTGTTTCCTTCCCTTGGGGGTTAAATCAACGTCAGAAAAACCCAGTCCATTATTAGCAGTTAGACTGGCCACACAATTCTCGAATTGATCAACAAAGGTCTCTTAGGGCACGTGGGCGGTCTTCAAAATTTTTACTGAAGCCTTAGCGTGGGCCTCATAGCACAAAAGTAAGACCAACATTGATATTTTTGAGGGGGTCTATCCCAACTGTTCCACGATGTTGTAATCATTTTTCTTGATTATTTTTAATATCTCTTCCATTTCTCTTTTAGAAGCCTCAGGGGTGACTTCTGGATGCGCCTTTGTTTGGACAGGCTCAACCAATACCTGTTTGCCCCATGTCTAGGCCGACTCGGTAGCAGGGATAACAGTAGGGCTAGCAGCGGGAATAACCTTGGGAATACTGACAGGAGCAGCAACGGGAATGATCACAAGAGTAACAATGGTCTTTGGAGAGATTTCGGGGGATACAACTCTTTCTCTTCTCGTTATCTTACTGGTCCTAACGATATTGTCGATGTCAGGATCAGTACCTTCAGCAACTTTGTATTTGATAGCCAACAGGTCTTGCTTGATGCCATGGTAATAGACGTCAACCCCATAATTCCAGGGAACAACTTTATCCGAGGAATATGGTATTGGCCCCTGCATGGTGATGATTAGAGGAGAAAACTTTAGAACATATGTAATCCTGACGTGTCTTTTGGTGGAGACACTGGGAGGATTATCGAAAATGGTGATTATTGAAACATCTTCACATGAATTTCTTGCCAGAGGAACTTTCTCGAACAAGATTTATTTGTTAACCATCAGGAATTGGACGCCCATCTTCAGTAATAAACAACCATCTGGTAGAGACATACATAAATGACAACTTTCATCATATCCCGGAAATAAACCAGCTAGAAATAGATTCTGTTTAACAGTCAAAAGGGGAGTAGTTAATTCATTCACGGAGGAAACAAAATGGTCATCATCAACAACATTGACACCTTGGCCATGTTTGGGCATTGGAGCCATTATTATGTTAGGTGTTTCTAGGGGGTTAAACTCAATCTCTTTCGCCTCGATAAGGTCTTACACCTTATTTTTCAGGGCCCAACAATCGTTTATATCATGCCTTGGACTTTCAGAATGATAGGCACATCGAGCATTCAGGTTGTAGCGGGGAGAAGCAGTATGGGGGTTCTTGGGAGCTTACTTTAGAGTCACCAGATTGGACTTCAACAAATGTGGCAAAACCTGGGACAAGGTCATGTTGATTCGGGTGAATCATCTTGTGGGCGCCTTCGGCCTGCGTTGATGGTTTCGTTGTTGATTTGATACATGATTGGAGATCATAACAGCCCATACCGTCGGACGATGTTCAGTTTTGTTTTGATTCCTATGGCCATAAACAACATTGACCTCCTTATTTCCAGTGAAGGGTTTCTTCATCGTGCTTAAGGATGCATCCCTCTGAATCTTTCCACTCTTAATACCGACTTCTACCCGCTCACCAGTCATGATTAGCTCAATAAATCCAGCTAAAGAACTTCCGATCAGATGGTTGAAGAATGGACCAGACAACGTGCCTAAGAACATATCAACCAACTCTCTATCAGATAAAGGGGGTGGACTCTTCCTGCGAAATCCCTCCATTTCTGGGCATAATTTTTAGAACCCTCACCAGCACCCATAGACATACCTTATAGTTGTGTTCGAGTTGGAGCTAGGTCAGCATTATACTGGTATTGCTCGTAAAAAGCAGCAGCCATATCCCCCCAATTGCGAATATTGGTTCCTTCCAACTGATAGAACCAATCCAGCTATGTCCCTGCCAAACTTCATTGGAAGAAATGTACCCATAGGTTCCTATCAGCAGTATGGGGTTGAATCTTCCCGACGTATGACCTCAAATGCAGCTTAGGACAAGAGACACCGCCATATTTAGAAAATGTGGGGACCTTGAATTTCTGCGGGATGACCACCCCTGAGACCAGTCCTAGCTCTTCAAAATCCAGCCCGGGTACCCTCTGGATCACCATAGAATCGAGGCGATCCTCTAGTTGTTTGCATTTATCATCAGCATGAGGATACTGTTCTTCAGAGTAGTCAGCTTCATCTTCCTCATACTCTGGATTGTCATTTCCTTCTTGATTATCTCCTTCACCCGACGAGGTTGTGAAATCTAGAGTTTGCTTGGCTGGTCCTCTGAACCTTCTTCCCAAATTCAAAATGCTGACTGGTTTCTTCGCCTTCTTCTTCTTATCTTTGATCATAAGAGCCTTCATGTCCTCTTTTCCTTTAGCCAGAGCCAAGAACATCTGTTGGAACTGAGCATTCTGCGCTTGAAGATCCTTTACTGTCTGTTCAATATCCATCTCAGTGAAATAAATAGTAGAATTATAAGGAGACATGTTGTGTAAAACCTGTTGGTGTTATGATGAAAGAAAATGCGTATGCAAATGATTTCAAGGAAACTAAGAGATTTGAATTTGTTTAGACAACAGGAAACACACATTGCATTAATAAATCCAAGTTTGATTACATCATGCCTCTTGGGCTTACAATGAAAGAAATAAACACAAAATAAACTCCTAAGACAAAAAGGTCGAGCGCATCCTCTTTGGCGCAATGTAGGCGTTCAAACTTCACTCTTCATGAAGCTGCTTTGTGAGTTCCAAAAATTTCTTCTCACTCGCGTGGAACTGGGCTTTGAAGGTGTCTCACTCTTTCTTTAGTTGAATCCAATCCTTTTGCAAGTTTTCAAGAGAGGTAGGCATGTTGGGATAAATGACAGTATATTGAATATCTTCTTCAACAATAGGCTCCATGATGATAGGTAGAATGGAGAGGTAAGGCATTACGAGACTCTGAGCACGAGTTCTCACCCACCTAAGGTAAGGCTCAATGGGAATAGAATTTTTGTGTCCCAATGTCTTACTGAAACCGCGCGGCCGGAACCTGTCATATGGATGTTAATGAAACATCAATGAAGTCACCAACGAACGCCTTTTATCCCGCCGAAAGGGAAAGGTAAACATCGAGAAAACCTGAAAAGGGAGAAATCACGGTCTTTCGACCGAGAGATCAGGTAAAGGAGTCTGTTACGCGAGGGGAAGGTGTTAGCACCCCACACGCCCGTAGTACTCTACGGTATCCACTCTTGTTGTCTAATCTAATGGGTGTGGTCAAATCCTATGTCTATGGCTTACAATTGAAAAGGGAATGCATGCGAAAGAAAAAAGAAAATAATGTAGGGAAAATAAAAAATTATGCTCGGTTGGGCCCTACCCCAATGCCTACGTATCCCTTTTAAGGAATCAGAGTAGCCGTAGGTTGGCTTATGTGTTTTGGTTGGTTTGTATTTTTTAATTAAGACAGCAAAAACAATCAAGATGGCGAAACATCGAATAAAACAACAAACAAATGAGATGGTAAAATATCAACTAAATGATGAAAAAGTAACATGTCAAAGATGGCGAGACATCAAATGGTAAAATAACACACCTAATAATGACATTGAGAGTCAAAGTTGGATAATCAAACATGTGCGATGGCGAAACATCGACTTCAAACAAATGTGCGATGGCGAAACATCGGCTAAGAGGTAACAAAGATATCATGGCAAAGATGACGAAACATCAATAAAACAGATGACAAAATAATCACACCTGACAATGATATTGAGAATCAAAGTAGGATAATCAAACATGTGCGATGGCGAAACATCGGCTTCAAACAAATGTACGATGGTGAAACATCGGCTAAGAGGTAACAAAGATATCATGGCAAAGATGACGAAACATCAATAAAACAGATGACAAAACAATCACACCTGACAATGATATTGAGAATCAAAGTAGGATAATCAAACATGTGTGATGGCGAAACATCAGCTTCAAACAAATGTACGATGGCGAAACATCGGCTAAGAGGTAACAAAGATATCATGGCAAAGATGACGAAACATCAATAAAACAGATGGCAAAACAATCACACCTGACAATGATATTGAGAATCAAAGTAGGAGAATCAAACATGTGCGATGGTGAAACATCGGCTTCAAACAAATGTACGATGGTGAAACATCAATTAACCAGGTTTAAAAGCATAGCCAAGAGGCACACAGACAAACTAAGATTGGTTTGTATCTTTTACTCTGAAGAAAGGTTTAAGTTCATTAGAAATGTTTCTATGATTTGCCAAGAAAACAATTTTTGTTTTAAGATGCAGAATGCGTAGAAAGGAAAAAATCAACTAAGGGAAACTAGCCTAGTACTATCCCTAGTGTTATCATATAGTGGTTGACCCTAAGGTTGAGGATAAAGGAAAAACCTACCCTAATTTACATGTTAAAGGAAGCTTAACAAAACTATCCTATAGGGAACATGCAATGAGAGCGAAGTCGTGATCTCAATTTCTAAATTGAGTGACTCATCGATCAACAATTAAAGAAGAAAATAAATAAACATCCTATAGGGAACATGCAATGAGCGCGAAGTCGTGATCTCAATTTCTAAATTGAGTGACTCATCGATCAACAATTAAATAAGAAAAGCAATAAACATCCTATAGGGAACATGTAATGAGAGTGAAGTCGTGATCTCAATTTCTAAATTGAGTGACTCATCGATCAAAATCAACACAACACATGCATCAGACAAAAACCAGAGGGCCTCCTGACATATATCAGCAACAAAGGTCCCATCATGCAATCAAAAAACTATGCAGAATGAAGATGGAAGAAAAGAAATAATGCAATACTAAATAGATAGCTATTCGTAGTAATTGGGAAAGAATAAAAGAAACCTAGAGAACTTCGAGCAAGCTGGCATCAGTAGACAAACCAAGTCAGAAATTACACCATCAGTATGTAAGTAATTTAACCGATATGAACATATCCCAGGGGCAATGTATAGCATTCACAATCATATGTATGTATGTATATCATGCATAAACCATCAAACATTCCAAGCACAAGAATGGTGCTAATATAATAAATTGTGTTCCACAAATAAAGTGAAACACAATAGCCTTAAGCCAAAAGTGGAAACTTTCTCAAAGTACCTCGCACATTCAACAGATGAGTCAGTATTCCATAAGGTGAATGATGACTCACATAAGGGATGGATGCAATATGATGAAGTGGGCACAACATTATAATAATTATCAAATATTAGACATGATAGACAAGAGGAAACATGCACATGTACAATTAGGTCAAAAGAAATAGAGTAATGTTGCTCCTTTCTATCACCATATTGAGTTGACAATTGAATATCAGTCAAGGATCATGGGAGCTTGAAAAGAATACAATCAAAGACCATGGAGGTCAGGGGCAAACACATTTCAATCATGTACAATTAATTCAACCATGACTCACATGCACAATAGAAGATGAATCCCACACGATGCATTAGAAGGTTCAAACATTCAAACATGAGGCATTAAATGAAATGGCTTGAGCTATCATGGATAATCAGAATCAATATGATCATTAAGTGCTCAATTATAGGCCTCACTCAAGTTCATTGGCCATCAAACAAATTGTAACAAGATGCAACATTAATTGGGTACCTTCACTTCAAAAATACATCAAAAAAAAAAGAAACAAGAATCCATAATTCAAACCAAAAATCTCTTAGCATCCTTGAAGTGTTTAGAAGTCAGAAATCCAATCTTATGTTCATGAATGATTGAGGAGGAGATCAAATGAGGCCCAAAGTTCAAGACTAGTTGGCAAAACTACCAAACTAGACAAGTTTTCAAAATAATTTGTGGAAAAATGTCAAACCAAGTTAAATAATTCAAGATAAATGGTTTTCAGATCCTCAATACATTCATGAACACTAATCAAGACTTGAATTCTATTGAAAATCCAGGGCATAGTGGTTTTGAAAATGAAACTTGCACCATAAGCACCAAAACCCTAATTCTTTGACTTTTAATCTTAAATATTGATTAGGTAAGATCAAAATTCAAACAATTTAGGTCAAGATCATACAAATCACCAAGAAACCCTAAATGTCAGAAAACATATTTTTTCACATTTTTTTTGAATTAAGGAAAAGTCAAAAATGAAATTAAATTCAAACAATTAGACAATTAAACAAATAATCACATCTCAAAATAAAATTTTAATCAAAATTCATAAAAATTTACAACCAAAATTATATTCAAATATTAGAATTATAAACACACATCCCTGATTTTTTGTGGAATTTTTTAATTAAGGGAAATATTAAAATAAAAATTAAACAAACAATTAACAATTAAACTATTATTTAAAGGCAAAAATGCAAAACCTAGCCAAAAATCACCAAAAGGTCAAAAATGAAATTATATTTAGACTCCATGATTAAAAACAAGCTTACATGATTTTTTTATGAATTTTTTGGATTAAAGGAAGTATTAAAAATAAAATCATGAAACAAATATTTCAAATAAACTTTTCAAATTAAACTTCTAATCAAAAATGGAAAAAATGCTAAACCAAAATCAGAATCAAATTCTACATTATTTTGTGAGACCAAAACATTTTTTGTGGAATTTTTTAGATCAAATACATATTAAAATAAAAATAATCTTTAAACAAACAATTATTTAAACTTATGAAATTTTGAACCAATCAAACAATTTTTTAAAAATTCCAAACAAAATATGACAAATACTAGAAATTATTATTGGCCTATGGTAATTTTTTCACGATTTTTGAAAATGTTTTGATTAGAAAATAAAATCAAACAAAATACCAAATAAAACAAATAATTCAAATAAGACAAATTCAAATGGACCAATCATATAGTGCCACCACATCATCTTCAACCTTTGGAGAAACTTAAAAACGCGCGTAAAATTCAGTCATAGGGCTCATGTTCAGATCAACATAACATACACAATTTTACACCATTCTTTATGAAATCAAGGGCAAATTAAAGCTAGCATAACAAAGAATCCATAGTAACTCGAATCAAGCAACATCATCAAGTGTAGATCCAGTACGAAACTCATGAAAACTCAAAAAAATAATCTGCACACAGAGTTTCAGAAACTCCAAAACATGATTCAAGCTCAAATCAAACACAAAGTATACCTCAGACCTATTTGTCTGGCCAACTAATACATAATGAATATGGAATAATTCATCAAATCATGCTAAACAAAGCAAATCGAAGTTAAAAAATCTCACCTCAATGTGAAACTGGAAACCTTGATTCCATAATTCTAGAAGCCAACAAACTCCATGATCTTGATCTACACACATCAAGGAAGATGAATCCACGGGAAATTTGATGAATGTGCGAAGAAGATGAGAGAATCGAAGAAAACTTCAGCAAAAGCAAAAAAAGTTCAGATCTAGATTTATGATGAATGGAGCGTGTTTTTCATGAAATGAGGCTTGCAATACATTATATAGTGTGAGTAGAGAAGGTTAGAAGAGGAAATTGGTCCTCAAAACTGTTCAAGGGCAAGTTTGGAAGATTTGGCCAAAAAATGAGTGCACATGGGCCTCAGCCATTTGCTCGTGCGTTTCTTCATTTTCTTTGCATTTTATGAGCCAAATAAACTCAAATATATCCTCAAAGTGCCAGGTCATGATCATTTGAAATGAGAGAGTATGGATGAATTTGCCAAATTGAGCAAGTTTGTCATTTTTGTACCCAAGCAAACACCATGGTCCAGGGAGCACGAAATAGCTGGCATTATGGGTCTTATCAAGTCACAAATAGGTCATGGGCTGGATTAGAAACAAAGAGAATGGCTGAAACTTGAGTTCTCATGAATTGGCCATTTTGCATATTTGTCAAATTTCAATAAAATGCCTCAAAATTACAAAGCTCATAACTTGCTCATACTTTTGAATTTTGACACAAATGAGCATAATTTGGAAAGGTATTGAAAATATCTACAATCCATTAGTTTTGAGTTTTTGCAATTGAGTTCATTAAATTTCTCAAAATTGAGCTTGAAATTCACTAATTTTGGAAAATGACCTATAATTTTGTGTCTTCAAAAGACCATAATTATTGATTCCTTGCCAATTTGGACATGAGACAAAAAGGAGATGAAAGATCATCCTCTTAGATTTCCAAGCATACTTCATTTTCATTTTCTTGATCAAAGGTGAATAAAATATGAATTTTTGAAATTAAGTCCTTATTTTCCAAAATTAGAAACTTTTAGGGTTTCTTCAAGAACAAGTTTCAACCCAATCCTCAATCTCTTTGATCCAATGACCAAAATGGACTTGAAATATGAAAAGTTCATCCTTGAATTGATGGTTGGCCAAAAGTTCACTTGGTCAACCTTGAATTTGACTGATTTTGACCAAAATGACCATTTTTCCCCTTTTAATCAATTGATCCACTTCCCTTCAAAATTGATGATCAAAACTTCCAACATATGATCTTCCAAATATATAGAGGCCGTGTAAAAAGTTTCACTTCAAAATTATCAGGAAATCCTGATAAAAACCCAAACCCTAATTTTGATTAACACCTTAGGAGACTGATGAATCATCTTCAAAACTTCAAATCCTCTGGGCATCATGACCAATTCCTTGTGCAAAGATTTTTCAAATGCCAATGAGATGTTGTGGCTTCCAAATCAAGACTTGTACATTGATCAATAGCCTTAATCAAGCAAAACCCTAATTTGACTGGTGAATCAAAGGAATGATTCCCTTTTATAATCAAACACAAACTCCAATCCTATGGGGATCCAAAGAGATGAATAAAACATCTTGAGATATGCAATAACTTTTGAGCTTGAAAGATTCAAAGGTTTAGATGATAAGATTCTACTTGAGCAACTTGTCAATGCAATCAACCTTCAAAGCTTGAGGAAAACTCGATAACCAAAGTACTTTTATCCTATCACAATGTATGAATGCAATGCGATATGATGTTCATGATGAAACATAAGCCTAAATCAAGAGGGTAAATTTTGGGGTGCAACACTTACTATCCACTTTGTTTACCATCCTCCAAGCTCATTTTTGGCTCCTAAATTCTACACCCACATTCTATTATTATATAGATCATTAATTGAGTCAGAAGAGTTTCCGACACAAGAAGGCTTCGACAAGCTGATCACGTCGAAGGCTCATCAAAGAATGACAAGATACTTAGAGAAATTCCTTTAAGTGGGAATCTTGTTGTCTTCGACGTCGAATGAGCAACCTCTCGACCAAAGTTCCTGTTGCCCAAGATCGAACGATTTGAATTTTGAAATGTTGGACAAAAGACGGTTCCCAGCAGTTACCAAGCGCAACGTGTCGTGCACGTAGGCGTTGAAGGTCGTGAGCGTGCCATGTGGTGTCATCACGAAGCGGTGTGACTGCCAAGCAGTTACTTAGTTTTTTTTAGTATAAATACTAAGTGCTGACGAAGTTATGAAGTGGGTGTTCATCATTGTATACAAGTCACTCATTTAGATTCAAGTACCCAGCGTGAGAGAAAGAATCATTGAGAATGTATGTGTGAAACACCATTTATCTTAATCAAAGTCTTTTATATTCAAGTAATTTATCACTTTCACTTATTTACTTCAGTCAAAGTCATTTATCTAACAACTTTAATGCTTTTGTTTACTTTATCAAGCTTTTCTCCATGCAATTTATTTAAAGTGTCTCTACTTTACTTGCATTAATCACCATTAGGATTAATCAAAACTCTTTATTTCAAAGCATTTAAACTCCAAGAATCAACCATGTCTTAGGATCAATCTGATCGATCCTGCGAGTCACCAAATAAGTAACCTTTTGGAGGATCAGCGGTTGTTTACCATTTTTCACGGTAAACAAATTGGCACACCTGGTGGGACATTGTGTTGATTTTTTCACGTTTAATCATCTTATATAAACTATCCTTCTTTTTCGAGAGTATTGCATGTTATTAAGAAGTGGTAAAATATACACCAACGAAACCAATACTAGGAGAAGAGTTAGTGAAATGGAAAATCCGCCAAACAATGGAGAAATCCCACAAACAAACGTGGGAGCAACGGTTATCCCAACCGTAAGTGAAGTGGTAACCGCTGGTTCGACGCTAGCAGTAACGATCACGCAAACGGGGCCATTACCTCCATTTACAGGCCCCAGAATACCCTTGGGAACTCCCCCACCTAGGGGAAACTAAGGAACAAGACCATATGTTCCCCCAGGTTTTTCGACAGTTGGGTTAAATCGAGAACCACCCTATGGCATGCCAACCTTTGAATTGGCTAGCCTGACGAACATTATGTCCACCTTTTCAGATCCTTTAGTGAGTGCCTCTTCGCCACTCCAAGGCTCTAGAGTTGGTATGGCGAACATGGGTAGGAACCAAATCTTAGAAGGAACGTCCCACGTAATGCCTGGCCTTACGAATGCCTCGACAGCAGTCTTGAGGCAGCAAATGGACGAAAGCAACCACGACATGGTTCAAATGTTGGCACAAACCTTAGGTACAGTGCTAAATCCTCTAATACAGAATACCACCCAGTCAAATCAGCAAATGACAGCGCAAATGGCACGCCTGGCTAATTTTTTTGGGGTACCCCAACAAATTCGACAGCCCCAAAGGGCACAGGTAAGGGGAAACCAAGGCATTCTAGAGGAGGAAACCACTATTAACCAAGTCCAGCAGCCTGTCAAAGAGAACCTTAGGGTACAACTGGAACAACCCGGGGTCGAAGAGCCGAGATTCGTAGCCCCAGAAATAAGGATGGTTAATAGAAACCAAAACGCTGACGAAGTAGTTCAGCAGATCCAATACCAGAATGTTGGTTTGGAGAATAACTTGACAGTCATGATTGAAAGAATCATGATGCAAAACGGGATGAATACGGGCTTCCGTAGGCCCAACTTCACATCCCCGCTGTTGGAATATGTGTTACAGACGGACTTGCCTCCTAGATGCAAAGTCCCTAAGTTCACTAAGTTTTCAGGGGACACGACAGAATCCACTGTCGAACATGTGGCAAGATATTTAATCGAAGCGGGAGAAATCTCAAACAATGAGAACCTAAGGATTAAGTATTTCCCAAGTTCGCTAACAAAGAATGCGTTTACCTGGTTCACAACTCTCCCTCCCAATTCGATCCACCATTGGACTCAGTTGGAGAGATTGTTCCATGAGCAATTCTACATGGGACAAACCAAGATAAGCCTGAAAGAGTTAGCCAGTGTAAAGAGGAGATTCACTGAGCCTATAGATGAATACTTAAATAGGTTTAGATTGCTCAAGGCAAGATGCTTTACGCAAGTACCAGAGCACGAGTTAGTCAAAATAGCCGCAGGAGGTCTAGATTACTCCATTAGGAAGAAATTAGACACTCAGTATCTGAGGGACATGGCCCAATTGGCCGATAGGGTTCGACAGGTGGAACGCCTTAAAGCTGAAAAAGCCAAGGCGACGAAAACTCATAAAAGAGAAAAGATAGCATATGTCGAAATGGATGAAGAAGATCCAGAAACATTCGACGAACTTATAGCCGTCGAAGAAAGTGAGGTCGATTTGAGTTAAAACAAGGGCCACCATACTCTTGCAAATTATTAGTCCCCTCAAGTGGAAAAAACCCCACTGGGTCTGAAAAGGCCAATGATAGGTTCCCTAAGAAGACTTACAATTTAGATATTACGAAATGTGATGAAATTTTTGATTTACTTGTAAAAGATGGCCAAATGATAATACCCCCAGGGGTAAAAGTGCCTTCTCTTGATCAAAGAAAGAAAAGAGGCTATTGTAAATATCATAACTTTCTGGGCCATAAAACATCTCAACGTTTTCTTTTCAGGGATCTCGTGCAAAATGCTATCAAAGAAGGGAGGTTGAAGTTCGCTGATAAGGCCCCCATGAATGTGGATTCGAACCCTTTACAGGCGGAGGCCCATTATGCTGAAACTTCAGAGGTTAATGTGATCGAAGCTTCCAGGAGTCAGGTGAAAAGGCCAAGGATAACTATGGTTGAAGTCACCAAAGATCACATCAATATGCCAATATTTGGCAGTTTTTCTGGGAACCTTTCTAGAAAAACAATCGAGGCAGTCCAAAAGGCCGCTGAGGGCCCAAAACTGGAAAAAGGTGGAGTTTCAAAATCTGGAACTAAGCCCACTTCCTACTTGGCTGCGGTGCAAGGCCAGACAAAAGATCTGGAGGCTCAAATGAAGCAAATGACTCTTGCTACTAAAGACAACATGAATGTCAACATGGTCGAAATTTCTGAATCAAAAGTCTCAGAGGAAACCATCAGGCAAGAGCAAGCAAATAGGACAACGTTCCCCCTTGAGAACGAAAATCTGGCAGAATTCTTGCAACGATGCCAGAAGAAGAAATCAGAAGTAATGTTGTGTCCTCAATGCAGCTCTATTTTTGACAAGAAAGCTGCTGAACATATCAAAGGTATGAGAGCAGCAAACAAGAAATGGAGCAGGAATGCCCAAAAAAGTGTTGGCTCTGATGTTCGACATGATCCTAGAAGAACCTATCAAAAGGGTTCAAGTCAGGAAAAGAGGCCACTAACTTTCAGGCCTCCAACCAATGTGCCAGTCGATACATGGCTAAAAACATCAGGTCGAAAGAGACCCAACGAAGAAAGGTGGCACCCCTTTGAAGTGCCAAGAGGCTCATCTTTGATACTCAAGAAAGAACCTCATGCAGGTGACACCAAAGGTGCTCAAGTATCGAGTAATTACAAGGGAAAGAACCCAATGTCTCGATCCCAGTGGAGAAGATACCAAAGGCGGCGCAAGGCTGAGAGAGAGGCTGTCAAAGAACCAAAGCCAGAGTCGAGTTCAAATGTCCCCCAGCGAAAGCAAAGAAAGCCTTTGGATAGGGAACCAGTAACCAACAGATTGGTATGGCCTGACCAAAACGAAGCTGGTGACAGAGACGGCTCTAAGTCCGATGACACATTAGACATCATGGTAAATATAGTTTCGGTCTTGCCAAGAGAATTCAACTGCCAAGTGGAAGTCGAATCAAACGATTGGGAATTCGAACAAGAGATGGCCAAGCATAGGCCAGTATGCTACTTTGTCATGGGTAATGGCTGCACTGAGGAGCAAAATGGTTTCTTCGAACCACCAACTGAGGCAATGAAGAGTCACCTCAAGCCTTTATTCATAAGGGCAAAGCTCGAAGAGGCCACTGTAAACAAGATCTTGGTGGACTGTGGGGCGACTATCAACATAATCCCCCACTTCATGCTAAGAAAAATAGGCAAGAATGATGAAGACATTAAGCCTCATAATATGGTCCTATCGAACTACGAAGGTGGAATAGGGACCACCATGGGTGTGATTCAAATAGACCTCAAAGTGGGATCCATCCTTCGACCAACCATGTTCATGGTCATATCGGCGAAACCAAATTACAACCTATTATTAGGCCGAGAATGGATACATGGTGTCGGAGCAGTACCATCGTCGATGCACCAAAGGTTGATATTATGGCGTCCTGATGGGATTGTTGAGAATGTAGAAGCAGATCAGAGCTACTACTTAGGCGAAGTTAATCACCTAGGGAGAGATGACTTCGACAAAAATTTGGCTCACATTGGGCCATGTCCAGCACCTGACTTCGACATGGCGCCAGCGCCAAATGCTTTTTGTTCCTTGTACCTGCATCTTGATCATGGGTTTAAATGGGATAAAGAAAACTTGTACCACATTGATTTCAGTGGGCTGACTGACATCCAACCAACTGGTTGGGGAAGCGAATTCAGTGATAATGACTGAGTCACAAGTGTTACAACAAATTTCGGCTTACGTAGCCGAAACAAGAATGATAGCGGCTCTTGAAGCCGAAGTAAAATATGTGGCCAACAAGGCCAATGACCAGGAGCTACCAGATATAGGTCCTGGAAAAGATTTCGACCCAGAACCTCCCGATATCGTGACGGAGGGAATGCAGGAACAGAGGCTCGACGCCATCTATGACGATGAGCCTTTGGGTTTCGAAAAGGACCCCCTGGCGAACAACATCAGAATGTTAGCACATGATCCTTTAGAATAAATCGATTTAGGCGAAGGGTTAGATAGAAGACCCACTTACATCAGCGCCAGAATAAACCCAGAGCTCAGGGTTGAAGTGATCCAATTACTGAAGGAGTTCAAGGACTGCTTTGCATGGGATTACGACGAAATGCCTGGACTCGACAGAGGATTGGTAGAACTTCAGTTGCCAATCAAACCTGGAAAAAAGTCTGTCAAATAGACTCCAAGACGCTTCGCTCCATAAATATTATCGAAGATCAAAACGGAAGTCGAAAGACTGCTGAAGTGAAAATTCATACGAACTACGAGGTATGTAGAATGGATTGCAAACATTGTGCCAGTCATTAAGAAAAATGGTACGTTGAGAGTGTGCATAGATTTCAGAGATCTGAATGCTGCAACACCCAAAGATGAATATCCTATGCCTGTGGCGGAAATGCTTGTCGACTCAGCCGCTGGCCACGAGTACCTGAGCATGCTCGACGGTTACCCAGGATACAATCAAATTTTCATTGCTGAAGAAGATGTGTCGAAAACAGCTTTTCGATGCCCTGGGGCCTTAGGCACTTACAAATGGGTGGTAATGCCTTTTGGCCTAAAAAACGCTGCGGCAACATATCAGCGAGCAATGAACTCTATCTTCCATGATTTTATTAACACTTTCATGCAAGTATATATTGACGATATTGTTGTAAAATCTGTTTCCAGGAAGAACCATATAGACCACCTTCGACAATCATTTGAAAGAATGAGAAAGCATGGTCTGAAAATGAACCCTTTGAAGTGTGCATTTTGTGTGAAAGTTGGAGATTTCTTGGGCTTCGTCGTCCACAAGAAAGGAATCGAAATCAACCACAACAAAACGAAGGCAATCTTGGAAGCGAAAGCGCCAACGAACAAGAAGGAACTGCAATCTCTGTTGGGCAAGATAAACTTCTTGAGGAGATTTATATCTAACCTAAGTGGCAAAGCGCAAGCCTTCTCACCCTTACTTCGATTGAATAAGGAAAGATTCGAGTGGGGGCAAGAGCAGCAAGACGCCTTCGACAAGATCAAAGGGTACCTCACCAAGCCACCTATTTTGGTGCCTCCTTGTAGCAATAGGAGTATGAGATTGTACATAGCTGCATCCGACAAAACTTTGGGAAGCATGTTAGCCCAAGAAGATGAAAATGGAGTCGAAAGACCCATTTACTACCTTAGCAGGGTTTTGAATGATGCAGAAACTAGATATAGCGAAGTTGAAAAATTATGTCTATGTATTTATTTCTCTTGTACAAAACTCAAACAATATATAAAACCGGTTGATGTATATGTTTCGTCCCATTTTGATGTTTTCAAATAAATGTTGTCGAAACCCATCTTGCACAGTTGAATTGGCAAATGGGCGTTAGCATTAACTGAGTATTCATTGACTTTTATGCCTCTTAAGGCAGTGAAAGGACAAGTGGTTTCATACTTTATAGTCGACCACTCAATTCAGGTTGAAAATATAAATTACTTGGAGATAGAACCTTGGAAATTTTACTTCGATGGTTCCGGCCATAGAGATGGAACGGGAGTAGGGGTCTTAATTATTTCTCCAGAAAAAATTCCAACAACATTCAAGTATAAGATAGAAGGTACTTGTTCGAACAATGAGGCTGAATACGAAGCTCTAATTATTGGCCTTAAAATACTGTTGGAATTGGGGGCAACTCGAGTCGAAATAATGGGAGACTCAGAGTTAGTCATTAAGCAAGTCATAAAAGAGTACAAATGTATAAGGGAAAATCTCATTATGTACTTTGTGATAGAAAATCGTTTATTGAAAAAATTCGAAGTGGTTAATATTCGACACATACCTAGATTGGAAAACCAAGTAGCCAATGATTTGGCTCAAATTACATCTAGGTATAAGATTTCAAAAACGAGATTACAAAGAGCAATCGAAGTCCGACAAAAAATAACAGCAACTAGCTTGTCTCCAACCGATTTAGAATCAACAAGACTAGGGTATGCCGATTAAAGGAATTTCGAAATTACGTTCATAGACAATTTATCGGAGCAAGACTGGAGGAAACCCATTGTGGATTACCTGCAAAATCCATCAGCTTCGACAAAACGGAAAATAAAATATAGGGCGTTAAGTTACGTGCTCATGGGGAATGAGTTGTTCAAAAAGACGCCTGAAGGGGTATTATTAAAATGCTTAAGCGAAGTCGAAGCATACATAGCCCTTTCGACTATGCATGCTGGAGCATATGGAGCTCACCAAATAGGTCATAAGATGAAATGGTTGTTGTTTCGACAAGGACTATATTGGCCTACTATCTTGAAAGATTGTGTCGAGTTCGCGAAGGGTTGCCAGGAATGCCAAGTCCACACTGGTATCCAACATGTACCAGCAAGCGAGCTTCATTCAATAGTGAAACCTTGGCCTTTTAGAGGATGGGCGTTGGATCTTATTGGAGAGATTCGACCAACATCATCGAAGAGCCAGAAATATATACTGGTAGACATTGATTATTTCACTAAATGGATCGAAGCTATCCCTTTGGTCAACGTAGACCAAGAAAATGTCATTGAATTTATTCAAAAGAACATTATCTACAGATTTGGAATCCCTGAGACTATAACAACTGATCAAGGGTCAGTGTTCACTGGTCGGAAGATGCAGGAATTCGCTCAAGAAACAGGCTTCAGACTCCTAACATCAACACCTTATTACGCGCAGGCAAACGGTCAAGTCGAAGCGGAGAATAAAATAGTGATTGGCCTGATCAAAAATCATGTGGGAAAGAAGCCAAAAAATTGGCACAAAACGTTAGACCAGATCTTGTGGGCCTGTCGAACGTCCCCAAAGGAAGCCACAGGTACAACACCATATCGGCTAACTTATGGTCATGACGCAGTACTGCCAGCAGAAATTTGTCTTCAATCAACAAGGGTTCAAAGACATCAAGATATTCCCTCTGAGGTTTATTGGGATATGATGTTAGATGAATTTCTAGATTTAGACGAAGAAAGACTACGAGCTCTCGACCTACTGAGAATTCAGAAGAAAAGAGTGGAAGACTCTTACAACAAGAAAGTAAAACCTAAGGCATTCACGCCTGGAGAACTAGTTTGGAAGGTAATTCTTCCTATGGATCGAAAAGATCGAAGCATGGGAAAATGGTCACCCAAGTGGGAAGGACCCTTCAAAATCATTCAAACTTTTTCTGGTGGAGCTTATGAGGTCGAAGAGTTAAGCGAAGATAAAAGGCTCTTGAGAGTAAACGACAAATATTTGAAAAAATATAAACCTATGCTCCAAGAGATCAAGATAAATAGCAATTAATGACTAAGTTAACCATAAGGCCAAAATGGAAAATAACATTGATCAACCAAAATGGCTACATTGTATTACAAAAATTACAGTACATGGTCATTGAAGTACAAATCAAATTAAAAGGGGACAGAGGCTTTGAGAAAAAGATATTTGGCTCGCTGTAACTCCAGTCGTTTGTTACACAAGGCATTCTCCTGAGAGATTTTGGCAATCTGGTCATCTAGAGCCTGGGCCTTTTCAGCGAACTCTAGGCCTCGAGCAACTTTATCTTGGCTCTCTGCGTCTGAAACGGTCGAAAGAAGTTCCTCCTTGCGCTTAGTATTAGCGTTTAACCTGGATTCCAGCTCCTCGATCTGCGCCCGTATAGAGGAGTTATCCTGATCTATGGCTTCGATTTCCTGTTGCTTGGACGTCTTCTATTTCGATAATTCTGCAATTCGAGAAGTCGATTCAGCTACTTCAGTCCAAGTAGAAGAACTCTTTCCATGCAACGTTTCGAGTTGGCTGTTGAACCCCCTTCGAAGATTGTAGTCCGCAGAGACTTGGTCAATAATGGAGTATAACTCCAAGATGAAGCTGGAAATCTATGGAGACACAGCCATCAAATCGACCGCACCCAAGACAGCCCTCAAACAAGACTGGGCAGTAGGATCCCCTTCCAAAGCCTTCATTAGATCCCTCTTAAAGAATTGAGCCTTAACTTTCTTTAAGACATCATCGAGAGGAGAAGTCGAAGTAGACTTCCCTGATGCAGTAGAAGCATCATGACTAGGGTCAGATGAATTTTCCCTGCTCTCGACGATGGCGTTTAGATAGCCAATTGGATCATTTTGCTTCAAGAGGGCCAAGTCCTCTTTAGACCTGGGCTTTGTCGAAGTAACCTTTTCTGTGGCAATGGTGGCTTGGGGCTGAGCATTTTCAGCAACATCGATGTCAACATGACCCACTTCAAAATGTTGCTCTTCTGTCTCATTGACCACTTGAGCTTCCTCATGGTGATGCTTCTCAGGTACATCCTCTGTTTCAGCAAGGAACTCATCATCCACCAGTTCTTCTTCGCGTTGTCTGCTATGGTCAGCAGAGTCCTGCGGCTCCGAAGTTTGATTCACTTCGTTAGCAGAACTGAAGAAAGAAGAAGGATTGTAGGTGGGTTCTCCTGTGCTGTTTACAAAGGTATCAGAACCTTTGACAGGATGCCCAGCAGGCGCTGAAGTTCCAGCCGTTTCCTAAAAATAGAAAAGGAAAAATATTCTGATTAGAGAGATGTACAATCGAAGGTGATCATCGACACTTAAGTTAAAAGTGGTCGGAGGCATTACATGTACGGGAACCTTAGCCCCAGGGATGGAGTTATCGCTCTCAACAGGATTACGAAGCAAGACATTGAGCTCCTCCTCTGTGGGCTCTTTGATGACCACAAGGGGCTCTTTGGAGAAGGAAGCGATTGGATAATGCCAAATTGTCGAGAGACAAGATTCGGCTGGTAGGCAATCAGGCTCAGCTGATTCTTTGAACTCTTGAAACGCAACGACATTATCATTGGAGTGAGAAACGCTTCCCACATTGTTGTATGTTCTTCAAAGTGAGGATCTTCTGATGATTTAGGATGGGGCCTGGTAAACCATCCTGGACCACACTTTCGACCGGCGAAAGGGGCCATGGTCGAGGTAAATTCCTTCCTCCCTGCAAACATCTGAACGAAGTTTGCGAAGGTCTTTTGTAGTTCCATCCCATCCTCAGTAGGAGTCAATAAGGCAAGCCTGGTGCCTTTGACGCGCCTTCTAGCTATCTCAGGAGCCTGTTCATTTATTTGAGGCTTCTGGGGAAGAAAAGACTCGAAAGTGGCATTCAACCAGAGTTGAAGTAGCCAGAAGGGACCAGCAAGCAACATGCTGGCTCTGTTTTCGATTACTTTCAATTGAGCCGCTCCACTGCTTATCGACTCATACAAATTCGCCAATATCAATTCGGCCAAACAAATTTTTTGGCCATGATGAATTTGAGTAGCAAGGGTGACCATTTTCTTCGTCACCTGCAGAGATTTCGTGCAGAACAAGAAGCGCGACAACCATAGGGATAGAAACGCGATGTGCTCCACATCATTCACCACAACCGTCGATTTGTCATGGTAATGGTTGGTGTACATGGTGTAGGTGGGTTTGGTAGAAAAAAACCCAATATGGTCTTCAGACATCTCTTCTGGGTCGAAGTAGTCCCCAGTTGGTCGAAGACCAGTAATGGCGGCCACATCGAAAAGGGTGGGTGTAACCATTCCACAAGGCAAGTGGAAGGTATAATGAGTGTAGTCCCAAAACAGCAATGAAGCTACCAGCATGTCAGGACAGTAGTTAAGGCCAGTTTTGGACAACATGACCAGGTCATAGATGCCCATACTTTTCCATATCGAAGGCTGGCACCTCTCCATCTTAAGGAGCCAAGCGGCATATTCTGGTGTAAGACTAAGGCTAGAGCGAAAAGCCCTAACCCCCTGTTAAAAAACCGAAGATCTATCTTCTCCTTTGCAGGATCTTCAGTATCATCTTTTGCTTTCTTTGAGCACCCAACAGGTTTGAGTGCTGCATGCACAGGGAAGAAACCCTCATTTTTTGTGGGGTCATTGATGCTTGTTGAAAGAGGGCCTGACATGGCAAAAACCTGGTTAGAATATCCAACAGGAATCAACAGTTGAGAGCCATAAGTTTCACGTTCAGCCTCACCCATGGGTTCAGGAACCCTTCGCATTCCCATGGAATTGACTATCAGAGCGGTTGAGAAGATTTTTGGTCGAGCAGTTTTTGAGGGAATGCTAGTTCTTGGGGTATTGGGAACACGAGTACGTGAAGTCATTTTTTGGTTTGAGATGAGAGTAGATGAAGATGAATATTACTGGGATTGGAAAGGAAGAAGCAAAGGTTTGTTTGCAGGCAGAAAATTTCGTTCGATGGAAGGTTTGGGTGCAAGAAGGCGTAAAGAGTCTAACTAAGGCACTTAGTGCTATTTATAGTGATTGAAGAATCACAGGGCTCGAGGTCATTTAATGCCACATACAAGAGTGGGGCACGTGGCACGCAGTGGGCGCTGTAACGGTTCTGAAAAACGGAAACATTACAGCGTGCTTCCTCGATTTCGGGAAATAGTCATGATGATAGCATATGAAAGGCAAACGTGCGTGCAAAATGCCTTACTGAAGTGACGTCTTGGGAAAAGGTGAAATGATGACTTTTTGAGTTTGTCAGTTGGTTGCTAGATGAAAAGCACACAAACTGATTTGTGGCTGAGAGTGATGGACAGATGTCGAATGGAATATCAAAGAATTCCTTTTTCTTTTGAGCGTCGAAATAAGACATTCTTGGGGGGAAATTTGTTGGCTCCTAAATTCGACACCCACATTCTTATATTATATAGATCATTAATTGAGTCAGAAGAGTTTCCAACACAAGAAGGCTTCGACCAGCTGATCACGTCGAAGTCTCATCAAAGAATGACAAGATACTTAGAGAAATTCCTTTAAGTGGGAATCTTGTTGTCTTCAACGTCGAAGGAGAAACCTCTCGACCAAGGTTCCTGATGCCCAAGATCGAACGGTTTGAATTTTGAACTGTTGGACAAAAGACGGTTCCCAGCAGTTACCAAGTGCAACGTGTCGTGCACGTAGGCGTGAAGGTCGTGAGCGTGCCATGTGGTGTCATCACGAAGTGGTGTGACTGCCCAACAGTTACTTAGGTTTTTTTAGTATAAATACTAAGTGTTAACGAAGTTATGAAGTGGGTGTTCATCATTGTATACAAGTCACTCATTTAGATTCAAGTACCCAACGTGAGAGAAAGAATCATTGAGAATGTATGTGTGAAACACCATTTATCTTAATCAAAGTCTTTTATATTCAAGCAATTTATCACTTTCACTTATTTACTTCAGTCGAAGTCATTTATCTAACAACTTTAATGCTTTTGTTTACTTTATCAAGCTTTTCTCCATGCAATTTATTTAAAGTGTCTCTACTTTACTTGCATTAATCACCATTAGGATTAATCAAAACTCTTTATTTCAAAGCATTTAAACTCCAAGAATCAACCATGTCTTAGGATCAATCTGATCGATCATGCGAGTCACCAAATAAGTAACCTTTTGGAGGATCAGCGCTTGTTTACCATTTTTCACGGTAAACACTCGTATAAACCTTTGACGGTAGCCTTGGTTGTCACTCTCGTAGTCGAACACCACACCTTGGATGAGCGCGTCATGAGGGCCATCTCTTCATGCATACCCAAACTGTCGCAAAGCTAAGCAAGGGTTGTAAGTTATACCTCCCCTAATGCAAAGCATAGGGACATTAAGGAATTCCCCATAACGGTCGATGATAGTAATATCCTCCAAGGATCGAGAACACTAGTGAATATCCAAACGTCTGAGTGACATCAACCTATTGGACCATCTCAAACCTTGTTCGTTCTTCAGAACAGATTGAGGTAGGTAAGAAAAAAACCACCTACCAACAGAGGAGTGCAACACATGAGGGTTCCTCTTCTCTTCATGGTGCGAGAGTGGAGAGAATGCAAGATATCTCCCAACAAAGTAGGCACCGGATTGTGAGATATAAAAATTTTGACTGCATTCACATCTATAAGTTGGTCAGGATTAGGGAATAGTACCATCCCATAGATGAGAAGAGCCAAGATTTATTCAAAGGATTGTAAATCCAGAGGATTCCAACAGTCTTGAGCCTTTTCTATCAGGAACTTGGCTAGGAACCCTTTGACACCACTTCTTGTTTCCCAGTTGACCGTGACGTCAGATTGTTGTAAGTGTAAAGCTCGAGAAATCTATTCAGGGCTCGGGTCTCTTTCAATACCGTTGAGAGGTAACTGATTGAGAATAGGAATTCCCAAGAGTTGATAGAATTTTTCCATAGTAGGCACAAGTTGGTAATTGGGGAAGGTAAAGCAATGGTGCAAAGGGTCGAAGAATTAGAAGATCACTTTCATCATGTCTTCATCAAAGCTTGAGGTAACTAGGTTGAGAAGTCGTCCATGTCTTTTGGTGAACAGAAAATTCTCAGGGACCCTTGATGCTAACTCTTTGAGCTGAAAAGGTACTCGTACGAGATTGACTTGGATTGTATTCCTGCGAGTGGGAGTCATGTCCTACAAAACAGAACAAAGATGAATCTCAAAATCCTTGAAATGGTTAGTCTAAATTTCTATGATATGATTCCATGATGTTATGTACAAGCATATGCACAAGCAAATCAAACAAGTCCTTAGGTTTAGGCTTGCATGAGGTTCATAGATAAGTACCCTCTTGAAGTTTAGTTGGTTCAACCTGTCCTAGAAAGTAAACGAGTTTTAGGGAATCTCAATACCACTGATCTTTCTTCATCGGGAATTTTTTAAGCACAGGCCACTTTATTGGCGACCCAAATATCCCGAAAGTGCAATCTCAATGAGCCTAGTGTCGAGTATCAACCAACTTCGGACTGCACCAAAGCCGGCTACCTCACTACTTCCTAATGGCCAAGTTGTTCAAGTAAGGTTCTAAAGTCAGTTAGTGCTTCATGACACCATACATCGGCCCCGTATTATCCTTGACTACTCAAGGGCTACCGGTACCAACAAATGTGTCACACTAACGTAGCTATTGCTTTGACCATGTCAGTATACCCTACACAGTTTCCACAACTTATTTGTACTTACCTAAAAGGTGCCCCAGATCCCGGTAGAAGATCAAAACAAGCCCAAACAAGAAACCATAATGTAAAGCAAGCAAGTCAAACAATGAAAAGCCAGTAAAGGTGATCTAGCCCTAAAGTAACCCCACTTTTAAGTTTTTCCCTAAAAGAGTCGGCCAGTTCTGTAATACGGTGAGAGAACTGACTAGGGTGTTTTGCATTTGATTGCAATTGTTGCAGATAGCAAGAGTCGTCACCGACTTTTCTTTTATCCAATAAGGAAAGGGTGAAAATAACAGGAAAGACCTTTGAGATTATTTTTTTGAGTTCAGAGGGAAGGTTATGAAAAGGGAAGGTATTAGCACCCTCTTCATCCGTAGTTATCTACGGGCTCTTAGTTGCTTGCTAGATCACTTGCTTTTGTTTGAAAATGTGCTTGTGGTGTGGGTTTTGAAAGCATTTTGAAACTGTCTTTGTAATGGTTCTCGTTTCCATAAGAACGTGTACAAAGTGTTGGTTTTTAAAATAGTTCAAAAAGGTGTTTGTGGAATGTGTTTTTTGAAAGTTATTTTGAAAAGTGTCTTTGTAATGATTCTCTTTTCTACAAGAATGCGTACAAAGAGCTTTGTCTTTTGAAAATGTTTCAATTTGAAAGTGTTTGTGTAAAAATGTTTTTGTTGTGAGCAAGCGAGCAACTAGGAGTATCCTACCTACTCAAAAAGGTCTAATGTTCTTTTCCTCGTCCATTAGATGTTGCTATCTTACCATTGATTTGGTAAGAAGCCCCACCATTGGATGTGAAGGGACGGGCGTGGGACATTTGTATATTCATAGAAGGCAACCTATAGGACGTTTTAGCAATGTCGTTTAGGGACTAGATCATTTACTGAAGGCAACATTGAGGGTCGTCGAGGGACTATGATCTTTTACCAAGGGTCTTTGCTAAAACACCCATATTCGAGGGACATAACTATTCTTCCGAGGCAATAAGTGAGATTACCCTAGAGGTACATGTGTGTGAATAATGTGTTTGATTTGCATGCATTTAGTCTTTGATTAGGGTGATCTACTTGTTGGTTTTATCTTGCTATACATCTTAATTACTAACATTTGTATAAAAGCAATAAAAAATGCAGAAAATAAATCCTAAACTATTACAACCATATTGAATAGCAAGAAAATGTAAAAGACAAAACAAAAATAAAAGGAAGAAAAATGAGCTTTTCGATCTAGGAAGAAACACCCTTCGATTCTGCCCTTCTTGGCTTCCTTCGATTTGGGCCTGGAGTCAGCAAGGTCATTCTTTTCGATTTCATCCTTTTCCTGCTTCTTTTGATTGGGGCCTGGAGTCAACTTGGGGTACACTCTTCGCCTCAAGCTTCTTGCGTCCTTCTTTGATTGGGGCCTGGAATCAGCATGAGGTGCACTCTTTACCTCGAGCTCCTTGTCTCCTTCTTGAATTGCAGGAATACTGGGCCCTCAGGTTGAGATACAAAGGCTTGACTATTTAGCCAAACAAAGGATACAGATAACTTGTTTTAAACTTTTAAACATGCAACATTCAAGTGTAACTTTCGAAAGCTACAAGCCAGGGGTTAGCACAAGATTATTGAGTCTCAAAATCCAAAGTCTAACTAGTCAGGGTTGAAACTTTCAACATATAGGAAGTTAGGATCGAAGGTTAAAGCATGGTCAAACTCCCTAGATGAGATATCTACATTTATTTTTTATTGGTATGTACACATGATATTTAAATGAAAGAGTTCCAAGTTTAGAGAGAACTTACCTCTTGAAGCGCTTAAATCGAAAGAAATGCAAGTAACTTCATTGGTGGTGAATGGAAGTTCGTTGGAGTCTCTCTGAGGCTAGTCCAGTTACTACCTTGTTTGAGTAGTCACTGAATTGAAGGAGGGTATATGAGTGGATCGAAGGTTACTCTATAACAGGTAAGGGAGTGAATCAAAAGATTATTATATTGCAGTTGGGGAATGGGTCGAAGGCTAGTTATCTGGTAGCTTGAGGAGTGAATCGAATGGTTCACTTAGTGTGCGAAGGGGTCTGAGTTTTTTTAGAAGTTTTTGGAATATTTAAAAAAAAAACATTGGATAGTGTTTGAGTGTTTTTTGAGAGATTTATCACTTTTTTCACAATCGAAGGGTTCACTATGTGATGGAGGCTCATATTTATAGGTGATTTGGCTTATGTTTTAGGAGGGAAAACAAAAGAAATTTGAAAAAAAAGGGCATGCTGTTCTTTTAGCTTTTGAGGGGCAGTATTCGCATGCCAAATTGGTGCAAGAATAAGGGCAGTGTTGTAGGACTACTGTGCAACATTTTTGGAGTGTTATGGCCAGTGTATCCGGCCTGAACTAGGAGGCTATTGCTTTATGACTCTAAGAAAACATGCAAGGAGCCTTTGCTCAAACGAAAGCTTGCATGAAGAACCACTGTGCACTCAAAACTTGCCTGCAAGGGGTCATATGGCCAAACGAAAGATGTAACCCAAACTTGCATTCGAAGGAAACCACAAACTCATACGAAGAAAGCAACCAACGCTTGTATTGAAGGGGACCACATGCCCAAAAGAAGAAAGGCATGCAGGAAGTAATAATGCGTAAACGAAAGAGGCATACATCAAGGGAGGGCCACATGCCCAAACGAAATAGAGAATGCAGGGGGTAAAGGGAACAATCAAAGGAACCCAGAAAAGAGGCCTTTGCCTCCTGAATCAAAGGAGGCTACAGAAGGCTCTTTTCCTTGTTCCTATTGGCCTGGTGGGAGCCTATTGTGTACAAGAAGGAAGCTGTGACTCAATCGAAGGCTGCATGCAGCTAGCCATCGCTTTGTGAATCAAAGGCAAGCATGGAGGGAATTATTTGTCCAATCAATGTAGGCATTAAACGTCCAATCGAAGCAGGAATGCAGGCCACCATTGTATTGTGAACCATGTGAAGCTTACATGCAGGAAGTCATTGCCTTGTGGATTGAAGGAGGCATAAAGGATGGATCGAAGGAGGCATGAAAGAGACCATAGCCTAATCGAAGCAAGGGGAATCGAAGAAAACTTATTTTTTCCCCAATTTTGTCAAATAGATTTTTTTTATCTCTTTCCCCCTTTTTTAACAATTTCCTTTTTAACTTGATGTTGGAAAACCCAATTTTACATGTGCAAGTTTGAATTTTTAGAATCCTTGTGAGAAATGCCTTGAGAAATGAGAGGGAAAATTTTGGGGTACAACACACTGTAATAGCGTAGATTTAAATTCCCACACTTTAAATTTCTGCAAAATATTAACTGCTAGTAATTAGGATTGCATGAAAAGACTGAAAAATTAAAACGTTAGCAAACCTAAATGTGCTAGATAAATAGCTGAACTAAACACAATTGCACATGCGCACCTTTAGGGTACCCCACCTCGGTTGCCTTCGGAAAAATAGTCATGTCCCTCGAAATATAACACCCATAATTTAATTAATTATTTATTTAATTAAATTATTATTTTTAGATTATTTGTGAAGTTGCGAAATATTGAGAATTATTGGTATAAGTTGTTAAGATTATTATTAATTAATTAATTAATTAATTGATAATAATTATAATGTGGAATTAAAGGGATTATATGAAATAATGTTGGACTTATGCTATTGGTTAGAAGTAGTAATATGGGGGTGTAGGTTAGGCCCAAGAGGACTGATATATAAGGAGAAGCTAACACAAGGATTTGTTTTAGTTGGAGAATAAGGATATCTGTACGCTGACCGGTAGAGATGCGCGGAAGAGGAGCAAGTTGCCTGGTGTCGAGCAGAGTGAATCAAGGATTACGGTTAGAGTTTTGGTTGAGCGACCTTCAATCCAGGTAAGGGTGGGGTTCTGACCTTATAATGGGACTTATGATGCGTATTACATTGGAATTGGCCGTTTGTAAACATGATGTGCGTTGATGTTTTTGAAATGCCTTAGAAGTTGCCGTTTTATTCATGTTGTGGTCATTGGGAAGAATATTGTATGACTGGTTAATGGAGATGTTATAGGGAGTTTCCCGATTGTGTGTTGTAGATGTATGGTGCATCTGTGTGACTGCCTGGTCTAATCGATGAGTAGCTTAGTGTAGATTGTTTCCTGTTGTTGTGGTCGTTATGAGGGTATGATCGTTACGATGTTATGAATTATTGTTATAGTCGATCTTGTATAATGAACGAATCTGTCGATAGGAATCTAGTTGCCTGTTACTGTGTTATTCCGAGCGGTTGGCCGAAAGTTTTGAATTATAGTGGTGTGATCGTTAAGACGTGTATCGTACCTGTGTTGTTGGCCAGATTAGAGGCCGGGAGGATACTGAAGTGGTAGGTATCGAGTGACGTTTTAGGCTACAAGGTGTGTCGGGGAAGGATGCATTGGATTTTCTGAGCAGAATTAGGTTGCAGGACATGTCGAGGAGCATAGGTCGGTCATTGCCCTGTTTTCTCAGTGTGTGTCAAGGAGTATATATTAATTGTTATGCTGTCCTAGATGTCATGCATGTCGAGGGGCACGTAGTTCCCTATCCCTTTTTCCCGTACATGCTTTGTTTTGGTCGTTAACCATGTTATGTGAATTATGTTAAGTTGTTGTTTGATTATGTTAAGTACTATAACGTTGTTTGATGTGATAGGCTTATGGTCAATGTTAATTTATGTTAAGTTGTTGTGATGTTGTGATTGCTGTTGTGAATTCTTGTTGACAATGCGAAGTTGCACGGATGTTGTAAATGATGATGAATTACCTCTATTTACTGGTAATATTGGTGATGTGAGCTTATGCCTTACGATGGATGATGATTGCTGTGAGTATGTGATAGTGCATTCATTGAGTCACATACATTTGCATACTCTATGATGGCCTGGTTTGGCAAACTGCGAAGAAGGCTTATGCCTTGTTGATGCCTCTATTAATTGGAAATTATTAAGATAGGAGTTTTACTCCATTTTTAAGATGGGAGTTCTGCTCCAATGGTACCACATGCATTCGCATAGTATCGAGTCGCATTCCAAGTAGTATGATTGCACTGTTGTGTTGATGAATTAGTTGTTGTTTCTTGTTGATAGCCTGTTGTGATGATTGTTGTTTATAAGTTGTGAAGTTGTGATTTTTGCATGAACTGATTCTAGTGTAATACTTATCATACGTTCTATTATAATGTTCGATATCTCACCCCTTCTGTTTGAATGTTACCCTTATGTTGGTAACGTGCAGGTAATCCAGAGTGAAGGCGGTTGACCTTCAGTAGTTCGAGTCGGTGTCATTGCTCTGATATGTAACACTCAAGGGGGATGAAAGCTTATTGCTTTTAGTTATTGTTATTTCAATTGTTGAACTTTAAGTTGATTTTGTTAAGTACTTGTTATTAAGAAGTTGCTTCCATGTTGGATAAAGATGTTATTATGATTCCGCTGCGTAGTTGTTCAAGTTGTTGATTTAAAGGATTAATTTATTTTGCTACTAGTTCATCCGAAGTTTTAAAGTGTTATGTATCCATGTTCAATGCGATGGTTTTTAAGTTGAATTTGTGGCATCCCGATTCAGTTGCATAATTTTTATAACTCTGATTTATATTATATTGTCAGGTAGAATTGGGGTGTTACAAAGTTGGTATCAGAGCAGAGTTGGTCCGTCTGACCAAGTTGTCGAGTCGTAGGTTGTTTAATAATCGAGTATTGTTAATTTGAGTTCTAACCATTGTTTATGTTGTAGAGATAAGTTGAGATGGTTGGAAGGAATGATGTTGCACTTGCTACTACTTTAGAAGCAATGGCGCATGCTATGGAGAATCATCCAAACACTGACGGGAATGCTGGATCTCGTGTTTGGCAACTTTCCAGAGACAGAATCTGCCTACCTTCAAGGGAAAGTATGATCCTGAAGGAACATTGGATTGGTTGAAAGAGATTGAGATAATATTCCGTGTGATGGACTGCACTCCAGCGCAAAAGGTTTGGTATGGTACTCATATGCTAGCAGTCGAAGCTGATGACTGGTGGCTAGAGACGTGTCAGAAGTTGGAAGCTGTAGGTGAAAATGTCACTTGGGCTGTGTTCCATAGGTAATTTCTGAGGAAGTATTTTCCTGAAGACCTTCGTGGTAAGAAGGAGATTGAGTTCCTTGAGCTGAAGCAAGGGAATATGTCGGTTGTAGAGTATGCTGCAAAGTATGCTGAGTTGGCTAAGTTTTATCTGCACTATGGTGAGGCAAATGCTGAGTTTTCAAAGTGCATCAAGTTTGAGAATGGGTTGCGCCTAGAGATAAAGAAGGCAGTTGGATACCAGAAGATCCGTGTCTTTTCCGATCTTATTGATAGTTGCAGTATTTATAAAGAGGATAATAATGCTCATTACAAGATTATCAGTGAGAAGAGGGGTAAGCACCAACAAAATCGTGGTAAGCCTTATGATGCTCCATCTAGTAAAGGTAAACAGAAAGCTGCTCAGGGTCAGAAGACTAGTAGGGGAGATGCTCCTGCTGGTGTGGTTTGTTTCAAATATGTAAAACCTGGGCATAAGAGTAATGTGTGTACTGCTGAGGTAAAGAGGTGTTTCCATTGTGGTAAGACTGTATATGTTGTATCTGAGTTCAAGCATAAGGAGGTGATTTGTTTCAATTATGGTGAAGAAGGGCACATTCGTAGTCAGTGTCAGAAACCAAAGAGGGAGCATACAAGTGCTAAAGTGTTCGCTTTAGTTGAGGATCAGGCGGTTAGTGAGGATAGACTTATAAGAGGTACATGTTTCATTAATTGTACTCCTTTAATTACTATTATTGATACCTATGCTACTCATTGCTTTGTTGCTGCTGATTGTGTTGAAAGATTGGGTCTTATGTTGTCTTCTATGAATGGAGAGATGGTCGTCGACACTCCAGCCAAGGGGTCAGTGACTACTTATTTTGTGTGTTTAAAGTGTCCTTTGTTGATTTTCAATAGGGACTTTGCTGTTGATTTGGTTTGTTTTCCTTTAAGAGGGTTGGATGTAATTCTGGGTATGAGCTGGTTAGAGCATAACTATGTTCATATTAACTGCTATAGCAAGTCTGTAAGGTTTTCTACTCCTCAAGAAGAGGAAGATAGTTTGTTGTCTGCTAGACAATTGCGAAAACTGATGCTA
The DNA here is from genome assembly GCA_948472305.1 of Vicia faba. NCBI lineage: Eukaryota > Viridiplantae > Streptophyta > Magnoliopsida > Fabales > Fabaceae > Vicia > Vicia faba. Next base: position 1,515,165,781 of record OX451741.1, on the reverse strand, counting down.
GAAGAAGCATAGATGTTCTTATTGATGGCATTGCTATTTGTCGAGACTCAAGCTATAATTGAGGAATTGCAGGTGGTGCATGAATTCCCTGAAGTTTTCCCTGATGAAATTCCTGATGTACCGCCAGAGAGGGAAGTTGAATTTGCTATTGATCTTGTACCTGGTACCAGACATGTGTTATGGCACCATACAGGATGTCTGCATCTGAATTGTCAGAGTTAAAGAAGCAATTGGAATATTTACTTGAAAAGAAGTTTGTAAGACCAAGTGTATCTGTGATACGGTGGGAGAACTGACTTGAGGTTTTGCGTTTGTGTTCGCACTTGTTCAGTTTAGCAAGAGTCGCCACCGACTTTTTATTTTATCCAAAGGAAAGGTCAAAAAGTACAGGAAAGACCATTGAGACGTTTTCTTGGGTTCGAGGGGTAGATTATGAAAAGGGAAGGTGCTAGCACCCTTTTCATCCATGGTTTTCCATGGGCTCTTAGTTACTTGTTTAGATCACTTGCTTTTGCTTTTCAATTGTTTGAAATGGTACTTTGTGTGTGGTTTTTGAAAATGCTTTTGAAAAAGAGGCCTTGTCTAGGAAACCTTTGTAATGATTCTTGTTTGAATATATACAAAGGTGTTTGTCTTTAGAAAATATATTTCAATGTTTGAAAGTTTGATTTGGGAAATGTTTTGAAATTGTGTTGTGAGGCGTATTTGAAAATAGCAAGGATGTTTTGCAAGTTTTGATCAAGTAACTAAGAGTTGTCTACCCTATTTTACTCAAAGATCTTTCCTACACATTTTTAATCCTTTTGACATTGTTATTTTACCATTCTATTTGGTAAACAACCTTGTTATTTGGATGTTGAACGGGACGGGCGCGGGTCAAATTTACAATCATTAAAAGCAACTTGTGGGACGCTCTAGCAATTTTCTAAGGGACGAGATCATTTTATCGAAGGCAACATCGAGGGTCATCGAGGGGCTACGACCTTTTTTTATCGAAGGGTCATTTGCTAGAGTGTCGCATATTCGAGGGACATGATTTCATTTCCGAAGTAACAAGCGAGGTTACCCTAGAGGTGTACGTGTGAGAAGTGTGTTGATTTCAAGTTATTTATTCTCGGATTAGGTCATCTAGCGATTGATTTTTGAATCTTGCCATACACGCCTAATTACTACACAGTATATTGAAAGCAATAAATTGCGGGAATTAAAAGTCTAAGCTATTACAAAAGTATCCGGGAATGGGGGTACAATTATTACAAATGGGGATGAATCTCATAAGAATAGCAAAGTCCAAATATTACAACCAAATTGAATTGTCGCAATTCAATATAAAGCTATAACAAATTACGAAATAAAGAAATCAATAAATTATGAAATGCATGTATTTACTTGAAAATAAATAAATAAAATCTATTCTAAAAAAGAAAGATTAAATATTTTATTATTATCATTCTTTGTATTTTATTAATTTTAAAAAAAGGAAGATCTTAAAGAAAGAAAATTTAATTAAACAACAACTTTATTATTATTTTTTGGTATTTTCATTATGTATAATAATAAAAAGAAAATGATTTAAATAAAACTAATTAAAAAAAAATCCAATTTATTTTACAAAAAATGAAGTTTTAGAAATAATTGTTAGTATATTATTTTAAAACAAAGAAATAAAATAAATTAAGTTGAACCAAAAATAATTAAAAAAACAAGTAAAAATGGGCCTTTAGGATTTGTGGAGGTTAGGCCCAAACAAAATAAAAAAAAGTAATAATGTCAGCAAGGAGGGGGGTGCGAGCCAGTCATTATGTATGGGCTTTGTGAGGTTTGAAACGGGATGGCCCAATTCCAATAACTCAGTTTTAGGGGTTGTTTTGATTATGGTTTGTGAACATTTTCACAGCGGCGCCGTTTGTCTTCGTTCTCTCTTCATCTCACTTAACGCTCAATCGCTCTGATCTTCCCCTCCCCTCAAGTCGTCAGAGCGCTATCCCTCTCACATACCCCTCTCACACTCTAAGTGCAAATGATTTTTACTTCTTTGAAAGGTATTGTTCTATTTTTTTGAAGTTTGAACGTTCTTTTGCTATTGTTAATCTATTATTCACGTTTTGGCTTGTTAATCTATTGTATCATGTGTTTAAGATGCAGTAAAGGGATTTGAAGAGAAGTATACCTTCGGAACCTTTATGGAAGAAAGGAGAGGAATGAGGTTGGAACGATGGCGTTCACTTGGTGGCTGGACACGAGGAGAAGAGATGATGACGGTAAGGCTTCTGAAACTTGTGATTGTTGTTGGTTGATGATGAAGATCACTTATGAAACTTTGATTTTGTTGGTAGTTGATGATGATTATTTCTGAAGCTTCGATATTTCTTTTCCTCTCTCTTGAACTTGAATGATGATGCTTGTTGCTTTCTGAAACTCTGTTTGTATAATGATTGATGATGATGCTTGTTGCTGTGTCTGAAATTCTGTTTGTATAATGATTGATAATGATGCTTGTTGTTGTGTCTGAAATTTTGTTGGTATGTAAGTTGATGAGGAAGGTTTGTTCTGAAACTTTGTTGTTGGTGGTATTTGCTGAAGGTTTTTGATTGATGATAATCTCTGAAACTTTGTTTTGTAAGCTTGGATTTGTATGCTAGCTTTGGTTTCACAGTTGAAGGTTTTTGATTGATTGTGCAGTTTGGTAGGCTTGCTATGTTTGTGCAAGTTTTTGGAATTTGAAAGCTTTGGACAGTTTGAGAAAATGTTGCAGGTTTTGTGGTTTGTTTTGCAGCTTGTAATCTGCAGGTTTTTGTGGTTTGTAGTGAATGTTTGAAACTGATATGCAGGTTGGGAGTTTTGGTTCTGCTAACAGGTTTAGAGATTGGTTTGATAACCAACTTTTGTGGTTTTAACTGTGAAACCGTTCTATGTTTTTTTGAAAGTGTTTATGTGGCTCTGTTTGAAAATTGTTATGCTTTTTTGGGGGCTTGGCTAGTTTGATAACAGGTTTGGGATTTGAAATTGTTGTGCTGGTTTGGACTGTTTATTTAGTTGTGCAGTTTGGTTCTGCAGGTTGGGATGTTAACAGGTTTTTGGATGTTTTTGTTATCTGGTTTACAGTTTGGCAAACTTGCTTTTTTTTGGGAACTGCAGGTTTGATCTGTTATGTAGGTTTTCGGCTGTTGGTCTGGTTGTGCAGTTGTGGCTTGTTGGCTTTTTGTAAGCTATAGGGTCTGAACTGTTATGCAGGTTGTGCTGTGCATTTGAACTGATAACAGGTTTTTGGGAGCTTGGCTAGTTTTTTGTGTTTGAAACTGTTAGGCAGTGTTTTGGAGATTGTTGCAGTTTTTTGACAAAATGCTCTCTCACTTTTTCTTCCCCCTTGATAGTGTTATATCTAGTTGCTTTTGTAACCTGTGACAGATTTTCCAAACTGTACAATCCCAACAAAAATGTGATATCTTTTCTCTCTTTCTCTCTCAATGATAAAGCAGTTTGCTTTTTTACTTTTTTCTGAAAAGTTTGCCCATTTTCTGGAAAATGATGATAGGCTATGACAAGCCTTTTGCTTGTTATTTGGTTTACCCCCTGCTTTGTACTTTTGGCCTGCTGCATTGCTTGTGCTGCCTGTCTTAGTTACTTGCATCCAGTTTGGCCTTGTGACATTTGCTGCTATGCTGCCTACCTTAGTTGCTTGCTATGCTGCATTGTACTTTGTTTGCATTTGGTTTGGTTTGCTTGACAGTTTGGCCTTGTGACATTTGCTGCTATGCTGCCTGCCTTAGTTACTTGCTTGTTTGAAACTATGTTTTCAGTTTGGCGCCTTGTGCTTTGCCTTTGAATAATTTTTCTTTTGCATTCTTCAACTTGCATTTTTATTTTTCTCTTTGTGAACTAAGAAGAGCAATCTTCTTGTGATTTGCAAAGAGAAAAATAAAACGTGATGAAAAATAACACTCTGATTCCAAACGGCAAACTTTAATGATGAAAAATTTTCTTTCTTTTTTTGTTTGAAAATTCTTTTCATATTCAATTAACTGTACTAATCCCTTTTTCTTTGTCTTTCTTTCAAGTGAGCGTAAATTGGACGGTGACAAAGAAGAGGAAGCCAGAGACTTTGTGGCGAGCACGAGAGCAATAGAAGCTTAGGCTTAGACTTTTTTCTTTGTAACTTAGGGATAAATATTCAAACAAATGTACCAATTTATTTTTCAAATACAATAAGTTGCACAACTTAAAGCATTTAAATAATAAACTGTATTGTAACATTTCTTAAAATAAATGAAAAAGTCTTTGTGGATAATCTGATATTCAATAAAACTCTTCTACTGTCAATAACTTGCAATTCTTTCTTTGCATCTTCACTTAATCCTTTAAGATTCTCATATCAAAATAATTGAAATTGCATTCCAATAATTCCTATATAGATAACTTAAACTTTAAGTAATCCAATAACTCTGTAGTATCGTAACCTTACAACAACATTCCAATCAAAATACGCATTGTGTATTCCAATAAACAAGCAAACATTTCATTCCATTAACAAGCAAACGTCTTAACAGACGCACAATATCTTGTTAACCTGGATCAGACAAGAACTGAATATTCCAAATGACAGTCTCAGCTCCCATTTCTTGTCCCAGATAAACAGGCCTTGAGAACAACCAGTAATCTTTCAGTAAGCTTAAAAAAGCGTGAAAACAAGTGACAGTTAATTGAATTTCTGAGAATTCAGCTTCTTCTGAGAAACGCGAGAGAAACCCTAATTCTTGATTTACTGCCATAGGATAAAACCTGTCCGATCGATTCTTGAGCCAATCTTGAGTTTTTGAGAAAAAAACCCTAGGGTTGTGATTTCTTGTGAAAAATGGGAGGGCAAATTTTGGGGTACAACAGTATCGCCGTGGGGAGCTCCAATGTTGTTAGTAAAGAAGAAAGATGGAAGTATGAGGCTTTCTGTTGATTATAGGTAGTTGAATAAAGTGATGATTAAGAACAAGTATCCGCTTCCAAGAATAGATGACTTGATGGATCAATTGGTGGATGCTCGTGTGTTCAGTAAGATTGATTTGAGGTCGGGTTACCATCAGATTAAAGTGAAGGATGAGGATATCCAGAAGACGGCTTTCAGAATGCTATATGGACACTATGAGTATTTAGTGATGCCTTTCGGGGTTACTAATGCGCAGGGAGTATTCATGGAGTATATGAATCGTATCTTTCATACTTATTTGGATCGATTTGTGGTGGTGTTCATTGATGACATTTTGATTTACTCTAAGTCAAAAGAAGAGCATGCAGAACACTTAAGAGTAGTATTGCAAGTTTTGAAAGAGAAGAAGTTGTATACAAAGTTGTCTAAGTGTGAATTCTGGTTAAAGGAGCTTAGTTTTCTTGGTCATGTGATCTCAGGTAGTGGCATTACTGTAGATCCATCGAAGGTTAATGCTGTGTTGCAATGGGAAACTCTGAAGTCAGCTACTGAGATTAGAAGCTTTTTGGGATTATTTGGTTATTATAGAAGGTTTATAGAAGGTTTCTCTAAGTTGGCACTTCTGTTAACTAAGTTGACATGTAAAGGTAGAGCTTTTGTGTGGGATGTCCAGTGCGAAGAGACTTTTGTAGAGTTGAAGAAGAGATTGACGTCGAGTCCAATTTTGACGTTGCCTAATCCAGGAGAACCTTTTGTGGTATATTGTGATGCTTCTAAGATGGTTTTATGAGGTGTTCTTATGCAAAATGATAAGGTAGTTACTTATGCGTCAAGGAAGTTGCAGACTCATGAGAAGAACTATCGCACGCATGATTTAGAGCTTGTTGCAGTCGTTTTTGTGTTGAAAATTTGGAGGCATTATCTTTATGGTTCTAGATTTAAAGTGTTTAGTGACCATAAAAGCTTAAAGTATTTATTTGATCAGAAGGAACTGAATATGAGACAACGAAGATGGTTGGAGTTGTTAAAGGATTATGATTTCGGTTTGAATTATCATCCAGGAAAAGCGAATGTCGTAGTTGATGCATTAAGTCGAAAGACTTTGCATATGTCAGCAATGATGGTTAAAGAGTTGGAATTGATCGAACAGTTCAGAGATATGAGCTTAGTTTGCAAAGTGACACCGCAGAGTGTTATGTTGGGTATGTTGAAGATTAATAATTAATTTCTAGACATTATCAGAGAAGCTCAGAAGTTGGATGTGAAACTGGTAGATTCGGTGCTTGGGATCGATCAGTCTGAGAATAGTGATTTTAAGTTAGATGCACAAGGTGTGTTGAGATTTCATAATCGGATATGTGTTCCTGATGATGTAGAGATTAAGAAAGTGATCCTTGAAGAGAGTCATAGAAGTAAGTTGAGTATTCATCTGGGAGTGTTGTACCCCAATTTTTGACCTAAGATACCATTTTTATTTTTGAATTTTTAAAGACAAGTCAAGGTCACGAAATACAGTCGGTTTTAATCTCTCACCTTCAAGCATTGACTATGCGAAGGTTGTTAAGTGTTTTGAACATTTTTAACCTATGTATCACTAATTTCTAATCCATACAAAGGTGTATGTTCATGTTTCCTTTTGCTTCATGTGCAGAGACAAGTCTGAATCAAGAGCATCAGGTGTCGCGCCTCAATTAAAGTTTTGAGTCTCCCAAGCCCGAAGTACGGTTGATTATGGATTCTCGAAGACTGATTCATCAAGGCACAATTGTTGCACCCTAAATTTCTCCCCTAATTTTTTCAGTCGCACATTCATACCATATTTTGTCATTTGGTCACAATCATTAGTAAATATCTTCATTCATCACATTTTGCATCATTAGTCGTATTTAAGTTGACCAGAAAAAGTCAGTTTAAATCAAATTTTGCATCGTCTTTCAGTTGTAAAATACCCGACATTTCATTTCATTCATTTTTATCTGTTTACTATTTTCTTGCACTGCTCCAAGTTGTTTATATGTCGATAATAAAATATTTCGGTTTTATAGACAGACTGTTAAAAGCGATTCGACACTATGTGGGAAAGTAGCGAGAAAATATTTCAAGTTTTCACCTTTTATCGATCATTTTATGAATCTGCGCTTCGCGTAGATTATGACGGTATGCTCGCTTTATTTTTTCGGTACAGTTCGAAGTCTCGTTTTTAACCTTAAACGTCTGTTTAGTCTGATATTTTTATTATTATTTTATTTTTGATTTTTTGACTTCTTGAATATTTTTTTCTTTAATCTTCGTGACATGTAGTTTATTTTAATGTGTTCATTTTATTTTTTTCGGATAATTTTTCTCCCGTTTTTTTCATTTTTCAGTCATTTTAAGTCTTTATTTTTTATTAAGAAAAAAATTCAAACAAATTATTTTAGTTTGAGTTAATTTGAACACTTTCAGGTTTTGTTTTATTTTTACCATTCAGGGGCTTTTTGGTCACAAAAATATATTTGTTACACTACACTTTATTCCTATTGGTTGTTAACAGAAGTTATGGATCGATACTGAATTTGCCAAACAGAATTGAATAATGGACGGATATGATTGCAAGCTGAAATCATTTTTTCCTCTTCATCTGACTATTTAAATAGTCTTCATTTTCTTTGTGAAGGACAACAAAAAAATACACCAACAGTAACATTCAAACCCATACCATATCCTCTTCTAACTCCCATTCCTCTCAAGCAAACACCACTACGCCATTGTAACCCACCGTATCCACCCTATTCCTCTTCAAATCCGTCAAACAGCAACCCCCCTTTCGTCTGACCCTCCATCATCATCCATCACCATTCCATCTTTCCTTTAACCCTCTATTCCTTAACCCCCTTCTGCTCATCATCTCCATTTAAACCTTCCCCTGCTAGCTACAAACCAATCTTCTATCAACTTCACCGATCTAATCGCCCCTCATCTTCTCCGCTAGCAACTCGCCTCAACCACCATCACCGTAACCCAACCTTTAATCATCCATCTACTGCAACCTATCCTTCAGTCATCCAGCAACCGCAACCCAACCTTCAGCAATCTCCTCCGCAAATCTAATCTGTTTCCGCCCATGTTTCCACAAATCATCCTTCGAGGGCATCGCATGCATACAATACCCCTACCACCCAAGCTCTCTCTGTTCTCGCTGTTCTCCAACCACCGATCTTCATCCTCTATTCATCAGCTTCTTTCGCTGATTCAAGTTTAATCACCCTCTGCTGATACTCGTGTCTGTCCAGCCTCAACCGTGAACATCCATCATCGACGCACTCGGAGGAACTCCATTCTCACGCTCAGACCCAGTCACAAACCAATGATAGCTACTTCAACAATTTTCAGTTCGTTTTGTCCGCCAGTACTCACTCGCATATCACCATCAATCTGTGACTGCTCCATACACATATCGCCATCCTTGAATTGGTAAGCTTTTGCATCATTCATTGCTTTTATTTTTTTGTTTTCTGGTAGTGTTAAATGTGATCCCATGCTAAATTTGAATGTTGAAATTATGATTATTATTTCACTTCATTTGTGATTAAATTTGAATGTTGAGGTCTGATTGAAGTTTCAATGTCGGTATCATCATTTCTTGGGTTTAGTTTATAGATATATTATGTTGTTAAATCAATATGGTTATTTGATTTTGGGGTTCTGAGTGTTTGAGTTTTAACAATATTAATCATGTTGGTGTCTTGGCTATGTTGATTTTGTATCGAAATTCAGTGTCACTATTTGGTTAAGTTCTGGACTGTGTGTTTAGGTGTTGATTGATGAATTGTTTGGTTTAAATGTGTATAATTATTTCGATGATATTATCATTTGTCTCCAAATTTGGTTAAGTCTACTTTGAATTCAATTTCTCATGTTGCAATGTGAACTTTTGATTCTTATTTTCCGCTGTGGTTTGAAATAGCGTTTTCTCTTGAGTTTATTTGATGGAATACATGTATCCAATGCTGATTTTTGTGTTTACATGGAATAATGTCATGAATTCTTGATTTTTGTTTGTGTAAATATTCATGTGCATTCATACAATTTCATTTCATTTCTTTATTTTGTGATTTCTAGCCAAGTTTTTAATTGTTGCGATTTCATTCATTTTAATTTTTATACCGCTTATGCTACTAACGAGTTTGCTTACTGTGAAGGTTTTCGAAAATCGTTTCAAGTATCCATTCTCACATCGCGCATCAATAATTCTTACACTTCTCCCTTTTACCTTTTATTTTATTTTACTATTCTGATTTAATATTTGGTACTGTAAATATACTTGTACATAATATTTTGACTGTATATTTTACTTGTAAATAAATTCAGGTTTTGAAAATATTATTTTCATCGCATTGTGATTTTATTTTTAATTCCAACTAACTTCTAAAAATTGTACGGACGCACATAAGTTTTCCCGTGCTGTTAGTTTTGTCTGTATATTTCATGTGATGCAGGGAATCTTATACCGCGAGCTTTATTCAATATCTTGAGCCTTATCTGATACCGTGAGCTTTATCGATCGTCCTTTGCGCTTTATCTAATGCTTGGAGTATTATCTCACATTAGGTTTTTTTGATGCTGTCGGCTTGTGATTTATTTTCACCTAAGGTTTGATATACTCTTAGCTTATTTATCCGTCTGTGGCTTTAAATCCAAGGGAAAGAATTAATTTGTTGACTTCATGTCATCGAGTATCTAATACGATTATGTGAAATCCCTTCATACTTTTTTTTTTAGTTTTGTTAATCTTAAGACAAATCTCCTACAAATCAATTTTTAAACTCACACCCCTTTTAAGTCAAAACTTCGACATTAGGTTGTTGTCTCTTCAAAATCTCATCCGCACCCATCTTCAGCCAAACAAACTATTTTAATCAAACAAACAATTTTAACCAAAAACAGATATTTCAAAAAGTTCCTGCGGAGTACCGCAGATGCATTGGGTGTTAATACCTTCCCATTATATAACCAACCCCCGAACTCTCGATCTCTTTTAAAAACGCATTGTATTTTCATTACTTTTAAATATTAATTTACATTGCATACTTTAGGGTTTTATTTCGCTCTTTTCCCTTTTCCCTTGGAAATAATAAAGCGCGGTGGCGACTCTTGCTTTTTGTGAGTCAAGTTAATTAATAGCTTGATCTCCAATTTTCACCGCTACAGGGAGCTACAAAGATGTATCAGGATTTGAAGAATTTGTTCTGGTGTCCTGGGATGAAGAGTCATATGGCTCAGTTTGTGTATGCATGTTTTACTTGTCATAAGTCAAAAGTTGAACATCAGAAGCCTGCAGGGTTAATGCAACCGTTAGAAGTTCTGGAATGGAAATGGGATAGCATTTCAATGGACTTTGTGACAGGGTTACCTAATACTTTAAGAGGACATGATTCAATTTGGGTGATTGTTGATAGGCTTACAAAGTTGGCTCATTTTATTCCTATTAACATCAGCTTTCCAGTGACGAAGTTGGCTGAGATTTACACTAGTGTAATTGTGAAGCTGCATGGTGTTCCTTTGTGCATTATGTCGGATATATATCCGAGGTTTACTTCTGATTTTTGGAAGAGCTTGCAAGAAGCGTTGGGTTCTAATTTGAGGTTGAGTTCGGCGTATCATCCTCAGATGGATGGTAAGACAGAAAGGACTATTCAATCGTTGGATGATTTTTTGAGAGCATGTGTTCTTGAGCAGGGGGGTTAGTGGGATACTTATCTTTCGTTAATAGAGTTCACTTATAATCATAGTTACCATTCTAGTATTGGGATGGCACCTTTCGAAGTGTTATATGGTCGAAGATGTAGAATTCCTTTATGTTGGCATGAATCTGGAGAAAGTGTAGTACTTGGACCTGAACTTGTTCGTGAGACTAATGAGAAGGTGAAGATGATTCGGGAAAAGATGAAAGCTTCCCAAAGTAGACAGAAGAGTTATCATGACAAGCGAAGGAAAGACTTAAAATTTCAAGCTGGTGACCATGTGTTTTTAGTTACACCTGTAACTGGTATTGGGCAAACATTGAAGTATAAGAAGCTCACTTCTCGTTTTATTGATCCATATCAAATTTCAGAGAGAGTTGGGAATGTTGCTTATAGAGTGGCTTTACCGCCTAATCTTTTGAATTTGCATGATGTGTTTCATGTGTCGTAACTCCGGAAGTATATTCCCGATCCATCTCATGTGATTCATATGGATGATGTGCAAGTACGAGATAACCTTACTGTGGAGACGATGCCCATACAGATCGCGGATCATGAAATGAAGACTCTGAGAGGCAAAGAGATTGCTTTGGTGAAAGTATTCTGGTTAGGAGCTACTGAAGAAAGCATGCCTCGGGAGTTGGAAAGCAAGATTCGGGACTCCTATCCTGAGTTGTTTGATTAAGGTAAATTTTCGAGGACGAAAATATTCTAAGCGGGGGAGAGTTGTAACGCCAGTAATTTAATTAATTATTTATTTAATTAAATTATTATTTTTGGATTATTTGTGAAGTTGGGAAATGTTGAGAATTATTGGTATACATTGTTAAGATTATTATTAATTAATTGATTAATTAATTGATAATAATTATAAAGTGGAACTAAAGGGATTATATGAAATAATGTTGGACTTATGCTATTGGTTAGAAGTAGTAGAGTGGATGTGTAGCTTAGGCCCAAGAGGACTGATATATAAGGAGAAGCTAACACAAGGATTTGTTTTAGTTGGAGAATAAGGATTTCTGTACGCTGACGGGTAGAGTTGTGCTGACGAGGAGCAAGCTGCCCAGTGTCGAGTAGAGCGAATCAAGGATTACGTCTAGAGTTTTGGTTGAGCGACCTTCAATCCAGGTAAGGGTGGGGTTCTTACCTTATAATGGGACTTATGATGCGTATTACGTGGGAATTGGCCGTTTGTAAACATGATGTGTGTTGATGTTTCTGAATTGCTATCAAAGTTGCCCGTTTTATTCATGTTGTGATCGCTAGGAAGAATAATGTATGACTGGTTAATGGAGATGTAATAGGGAGTTTTCCGATTGTGTGTTGTATATGTATGGTGTATCTGTGTGACTTCCCGATCTAATCGATGAGTAGGTTAGTGTAGATTGTTTCCTGTTGTTGTGGTAGTTAGTTTGTTGTGGTCGTTATGAGGGTATGGTTGTTATGATATTAGGAATTATTGTTATAGTCGATCTTGTATAATGAACGAATCTGTCGATAGGAATATAGTTGCCCGTTAAAGTGTTATTCCGAGCGGTTGGCCGAAAGTTATGAATTATAGTGGTGTGATCGTTAAGATGTGTATCGTACCTGTGTTGTTGGCTGGATTAGAGGTCAGGGAGGATACTGAAGTGGTAGGTACCGAGCGGGGTTTTAGGCTGCAAGGTGTGTCGGGGAAGGATGCGTTGGATTTTCCGAGCAGAATTAGGTTGCAAGACATGTCGAGGATCATAGGCCGGTCGTTTCCCCGTTTTTTCAGTGTGTGTCGAGGAGTATATATTAGCTGTTATGTTGTCCTAGATGTCGTGCATGTCGAGGGACACATAGTTCCCTATCCCTTTTGCCCGTACATGTTGTGTTTTGGTCGTTTACCATGATGTGTGAATTATGTTAAGTTGTTGTTTGATTATGTTAAAGAGTGAAATGTTGTTTGATGTGATAGGATTATGGCCAATGTTGATTTATGTTGAGTTGTTGTGATGTTGTGATTGCTGTTGTGAATTCTTGTTGACAATGAGAAGTTGCAGGGATGTTGTAAATAATGATCAATTACCACTATTTACTGGTAATATTGGTGATGTGGGCTTATGCCTTACAATGGATGATGATTACTTTGAGTATGTGATAGTGCATTCATTGAGTCACATACATTTGCATACTATATGATGGCTTGGATTGGAAAACTGCAAAAAAAGGCTTATGCCTTGTTGATGCCTATATTAATTGGCAATTATTAAAATGGGAGTTCTGCTCTGTTTTTAAGATGGGAGTTCTGCTCCAATGGTACCACATGCATTTTCATAGTATTGAGTCACATTCCAAGTAGTATGATTGAGCTGTTGTGTTGATGAATTAGTTGTTGTGTTTTGTTGATAGCGTGTTGTGATGATTGTTGTTTATAAGTTGTGAAGTGGTGATTTTTGCAAGAACTGATTCTAGTGTAATACTTATCATACATTCTATTATAATGTTCGACATCTCACCCCTTCTATTTGAATGTTACCCTTATGTTGGTAACGTGCAGGTAATCCAGAGAGAAGGCGGTTGACCTTCAGTAGTTCGAGTCGGTGTCATTGCTCTGATATGTAACACTTGAGGTGGATGGATGCTTGTTGCTTTTAGTTATTTTTATTTCAATTGTTGAACTTTAAGTTGATTGTTGTTAAGTTCATGTTATTCAGAAGTTGCTTCCATGTTAGATAAAGATGTTATTATGATCCCGCTGTGTAGTTGTTCAAGTTGTTGATTTAAAGGATTAATTTATTTTGCTACTAGTTCATCCGAAGTTTTAAAGTGTTATGTATCCATGTTGAATGTGATGGTTATTAAGTTGAACTTGTGGCATCCCGATTTAGTTGCATAATTTTTATAAATCTGATTTACATTATATTGTCGGGCAGAATTAGGGTGTTACACAAAACGGGAACTCTTTAGCAAAGACCCATAAATCAAAAAGATCACAGTCCCTCGATTACCCTACAGTTGCCTTTCGGTAAATGATCTAGTCCCTAAACATAAATTGCTAAAGCGTCTCTACATGTTGCCTTTATGATTGTACGTCCCTTCGAATGTCCCTCAAAACATCCAACGATAGGGCTGCCTACTCACTAATAGTAGGATAACTGTCTAAAGGATATGAGGAAAAGCACAAACCTTTTCGAGTACAAGTAGATAACTGTTAGATGTTATGCTCAAAACAAACTGTTTGCACTTACACTTTTCAAAAACAACATTCAGAAACATTTGCTTTGTCAACACTCTTGAGGACTGATAAAGAATTATTACAAAGTGAATCGCCACACTAAGGCATTTTCAAATACTTTTCAAAAACACAAAGCACAAGTTATTTCAAAAATGAGCTAAGCATCTAAGACCCCGTAGAAAACTACGGACGGAAAGGGTGCTAATACCTTCTCTTTCCATAATCTACCCCCCTTTACTCAGAAAATTCTCGAAAAGGTATTTTTCTGTTCTTTTCACCATTTCCTTAATTTGGATAAAAGAAAAATCGGTGGCGACTTTTGCTTACTGCAACATTTGCAAACACAAACGCAAAACCAGTACTAACAGTCGGTTCTGCCACCATATCATAGAACAGGCGACTCTGCTGGGGATATTTAATATAAAAGTGGATTTACCTTAGAGTTAGATCATTTTAAATTTGCTTTACATTATGTGTTTTGTATACTTTACTTTTGAGGGCTTGTTTGGGTTGTTACTAAAAGATCCTACACCCAGATCTGGGGCACCTTTATAGGTAAGTAGCAATAAATCATGGAAGTTATACGGCGTAGACCGATATGGATGAAGTGATGGCTACGTTAGCATGATACTCTGGCTTGTACTAATGTTCCTTGAGTCAGTCAAGGATAACATTAGGCTTCCTTATAATGTCATTAAGCGCTAACTGACCTTTAGAACCTTTAATTGACTCATCCTAAGCCATTAGAAAGTAGTGAGATGGCCGGCTTTGGTTCCGACCAAAGATTGGTTGGTACTCGATGCTACACTCATTGAGATTGGACTTTTGGAATATTATGGCCGCAATACTTTGGTGCTTGAGCTAGAACAATGCCTAAAAGGAAGGTCAGTGATATGAGACTCCTTAGAACCCGATTACTATTAATAGGATAGGTTGAGCCAACTAAACTTCAAGAGGGTACTTACCTACAAACCCCATGCAAGCCTGAACCTAAGGTTGCTTGTGTGACTTGTCTGCTTTCATTGTCTAACAACTTGAACTCATTGCAGGACATTGTTTGTGTTCCTTGCAGGATCTTGCTTGTATCTATTGCCCAATAAATCTGGATTTCTAGCAAGACGTATTTGTCTTCATCACCTTACATTTTTGCTTGACACATAGCATACACATCATAGCATCATACCATACCATTTCCTTAACCATTTCAAGGATCTCAAGGGCCTGTGATGCAGGTTATGATAAAGCAGACGTCTAGCAAGGGGCAAGGGGATTTATTTTCCTCTAGCCAATGCCGTCAAAAGGACCATAACACGATAACTTGAGTCAGGGGATATGGCCCACTTGACATGGTGAGCTCATTTCTCAAGGAAGGACGATAAAAAATACTAAGTTATTCCGTCAAAGCTGCAGTCAAAATTCAACTCCTAACATCTTCTTGTGTTTACCCCGTGAGACCCTTGAAAATATAGAATAAGCATACCATACATGACATTGCATAGCAGGTATTTCAAGATAGGTTTCTTATTTTTTTCGCTGTTTATTTCAGCAAAAGAAATGGCTCTTGAACAGACAGTAAAAGACCTTAAAGCTCAAAACGCTCAATTTCAGCAGATGTTCCTGCCTCTAGCCCAGGGGCAAGAAGATCTAAGAAATCTGATCATCAAAGAGAGGAAGAAGAAGCCAAAGAAACCAGTTGGTGTAGTGAATTTAGGAAAAAGTATCAGAGGACCGGTAAAACAAGCGCTAGATCTCACAACTCCATTAAATAAGGGGAATAATCATGAAGAAGATAACAAACCAAAGACTGATGAAGAAAAAGCTAATTACTCTGAGGAACAATATTCTCCTGCTGATGATAATTACAAATAGCTGGAGGATCGCCTCAATGCTATGGAGATCCAGCAGATACTTGGCTTGGACTTTGAAGAGTTAGGGTTAATTTCTGGGGTGGTCATCCCAACAAAATTCAAGGTTCCCACATTCGCTTAATATGACGGCGTCTCTTGTCCTAAACTTCACTTGAGATCATACATCAGAAAGATTCAGCCTCACACTGCTGACTGGAAGTTACTGTTCCATTTCTTCCAAGAAAGTTTGGCTGACACTCAACTGGAATGGTTCTATCAGCTAGAAGGAACCGAAATTCATACTTCGGAAGACTTGGCTGCTGCTTTCTACAAGCAGTACCAATATAATGCCGACCTGGCACTAACTCGAGTGCAATTGCAGAATATGTCCATGGGCTCAAGAAAAGGGTTCAAGGAATATGCATAGAAATGGAGGGACCTAGCTGGCAGGGTGCAACCTCCTCTGACTGATCGGGAAATGGTAGACATGTTCATGGGCACTCTAACAGACCCGTTCTTTAATTTACTGATTGGGAGTTCTTCATCCGGTTTTACGGAGATGGTTCTAATTGGGGAAAGGATTGAAAGTGGTATTAAGAGTGGGAAGATTCTGATGGCTGCATCTTCTATTGCTGAGAAGAACCCATTTGGTGGCAAAAAAGAAATTAATGTTGTTTATGGCCAAAAGAGCCATAGTAAAAATAACCACCATCAGTCTGTGGGAGCGGTGTTAATGTCTAATCCTACACATATTCAACATCAATGGGGCAACAGGCGTAGGATAAAGTATCGAGAGAGGATGTACACTAATATTAATATGCCTTTATCTCAAGCGTTACAACAATTGCTAAAAGTGGAGCTGATTACACTAAAGGATCCTCCTTAAAAACCTGATACCTCTTCTCCTAAGTACAATCCTAATGTAAAATGTGCTTACTATTTTGATAGTCCTGGGCACGACACTGACAACTGTTGGACTTTGAAGAACAAGATTCAGGATTTGATCGACAGCAAGGAGATCTAATTTGACTCTGATAAGACCCCAATGTGATCACTGCTCCCATGCCAAATCATGGTCAAAATTGAGAGCGTTTATTTCATTTGAATTATCAGTTGCAATTTCATTGTTTCTTAAAACATTTATCTTTATGTCAAACTTTGGTTATTCATATTAATACATTGCATATGTTTTTCTTGAATTATTTCATCCATATTCATTATATTCAAACTGTATTTTTACTTCTTTTTTGTGATATTCAACTCTCGATCAAAAGCTCTAAGCCTTTAGAGGGAGGATGACGAAAATGATACTACAATCTCTATAGTATGCTTTTGAACAGACCCCGCTGACAATGTACATGCGTTGTTTCAAATCCTAAACAGTGGAGTTATAAGGAAGATAATCCCTAGTCAACCCCTTTGAGGCTAATAAGTAGGAGTTTTTATTTTCACATAAATTAAAACCCTTAATCATAACCTGGGATAGGGTAGTTTTCTCGGTTAATTCAGATATGCATTCAGTTGTAAGCTCTACCTTCATACATGACAAATAGCGTAGAAGATTCCCTCTAAAAGATGATGATGGTTCCACATAATCGTCAAGACAGGAAGTCATTATCTCTCAAAATAAAATCCCGTTAAGTCAAAAACCTATGAAGGAGACTTAAGAAAAATTGGGGCATCCCGCTGACTGTAATCGCAAAGGAAACAATTCAGGCAAAAGATAGGGATACCTAAATAAAAAAAGAGGTCCTACAAATCCTCAACAAAAAAGAAAAGGTTACCAAAATGACTGCCTTCTCAAACAAACGTTCAATTTCTGAACCATCACCAAGTATCTGAGCAAAGATTCCAGACTCAGTTGGATCTAAAGGCACAATTAGATGAGCATAGGATTGAAGAATATCACGAAGAACGGGTTGGGTAGAAATAAAATTTGAGCCTTTATCTTTGGTTTCTTAAACCGTGAACCAGGCCACGTTATAACCCTTAAAAGTCCTAGCTGAAGCATGGGTTAGTTCTGAAGCATACTGTTACAAAAGGTATCCTGAGTCCTGTAGGGTTCGCTATAAATCCTAATCTGATATCACACTCTTATAAAATTTGTTTGTTTTACTAAAATATGAATTTTCAAACTTCAAGACAGAAATAAGCTTTGCATTCTTAAAATACCATTGTTTGCATATGACTATTTGTTCAACAACTGAGAAATTCACACGATGGATATTCGATGAATAGAAATCCTCTCAGTGGACAGAATCACCTCAGATGGAAAGACATTTCAGTGATAGGCCTTTCATAATAGCATGGTGTCCAGCTGATCTGGGGCAGTCTAGTCAAGGTTCAAGGAATCTCTCAAAAATGCCGAATAGCCAGGGAGAAATACCCATTTGAATCACTTGGGGAATTGAATATGAATTCCAGCAGCGAATCATATACAATCAAACAAACACCTTCTGGAAGTGTGACAACACTTACTACTATGGACAATGACAATTCTCAGTACCTAGTGACCATGGACATAGTCGGAAAATACTACACATGAACAAAGACCCGCTAGGTTGACTGGTTTAGGCAAAAATAAGGGCATCCCGGCGAACCAAAAGGGTTCGGGAAAAAAATTAGGGATATACATATGAAAAACATTGTACACCTCGCAAGTCGAAAACCTGAAAAGGCGTCTTGGGAAAAAAAGGGTATCCCGATGAACTGAAAATCTGAAAGGACAATATAGGAAAAAGTTAGGGACTAAAGCGTATGACTACATCCCGTCATCTCGTCACTTGTCTATCAATAAAAGGTTTATTACCTAGATCTGCATTCACCAAGGACTCCAAGAGTTGGGATAACAGTAGAACCATCTACAAAATCTCCGCAGATACTTTCTCCAGCAGTTACAGAGGCAGGGGCATCCTCCTAAAGAAGTCACCGCCATATCCTCAGCTTACGGCCTAATGAGGTTAGGTGTTCTTATACCCCCAGCCGAGCAAGAATCTCCAACTACTGCTCTGCCATCTAGAAAATTCCCCAGTGAAGTCGTCAAACTTTATGGTTTCCCCAATAGGATTCCATAAAGATCCCCAACCGGATTATGGAGTTTCCTTCCCCAACAGAGTTTATTTCCCTAACAACGAAAATCCGTCTCTCAACATCTCAACTTTAACAAAGTTTGAAGACCTACATTTCTTCATCCCCGACAACAATTAAGGATTTATTTTCCCTAGTTCAACAATACCGCAATAGAACGATTGACACATTCATACATTGCATTCATACATCATTTTACAAATATCATAGCATACGTAGTACGAATGCATATATCACAATCTCGTTTTTTTGAGAACATCATTTGCACTTCATGCATCATGACATTGCACGCAGCTAAACCTTTATATTTTCAGGAAAATTCTATACACAGATGAATTTTCATATGACCAGACAAATTTCTAGTACTCTGTTGAGGTAGAAATTGTCCAAGATTCCTTCATCATCTATTGAGGTAGCAATCGTTAAAGATTCCTTCATTATCTATTGAGGTAGAAATCATCAAAGATTCATTCATTATCTGTTAAGGTAGCAATCGTTAAAGATTCCTTTATTATCTATTGAGGTGGTAATTGTTAAAGATTCCTTCATTATCTATTGAGGTAGTAATCGTACGAGATTCATTCATTATCTATTGAGGTAGCAATCCTCCGAGATTCCTTCATTATCTATTGAGGTAGCAATCGTCAAAATTTACTTCATTATCTGTTGAGGTAACAATCATCAAAGATTCCTTCATTATCTGTTGAGGTAGCAATTGTTAAAGATTCCTTCATTATCTTTTGAGGAAGAAATCATCAAATATTCCTTCATTATCTATTGAGGTAGAAATCGTCTGAGATTCCTTGATTATCTATTGAGGTAGCAATCATCAAAGATTCCTTCATTATCTATTAAGGTAGTAATCTTCCAAGATTCCTTCATCATCTATTGAGGTGGCAATCATTAAAGATTCCTTTATTATTTGTTGAAGTAGAAATCGTCAAAGATTCCTTCATTATCTATTGAGGTAGAAATTGTCCGAGATTCCTTCATTATCTGTTGAGGTAGAAATCGTTAAAGATTTCTTCATTATCTGTTGAGGTAGAAATTGTCAAAGATTCCTTCATTATCCATTGAGGTAGAAATCGTCAAAGATTCCTTCATTATCCGTTGAGGTATCAATCGTCAAAGATTCCATCATTATCTATTGAAGTAGCAATCGTCAAAGATCCCTTTGTAATCTGTTGAGGTACCAATCGTCAAAGATTACTCCGTATAACCCTCTAGAGGTAGTCCAACATGGACTCCTCCTGAAACAGCCTTACACAGGATCTTTTTAATACATTTTCAGATAACGGTTAATTCCATTATCCCCAGCAAGTTATTGTGAAGCCTGGATTTCACCCAAAAAACAAGAAACTTTCATCTCTCTAGAGATAATTCTTTAGCAGAGCCTTGGAAAACTGAAGTTCCTAGACTCTATTCACCACAGAGTTTCCTCAAGCGGGAGAACAACTGAAACCCATATTCCTCAGCGGAGTCCTTCTTAGACAACAGGAACAAGAATCCCCATAAGAGGGACCATTTATGAAATCATCATCAACTTTGGATGGAATCTTTAAGCCCATCTCCGACGAATCTCTGTCATCTTCTCCAAATGGCATCTTTAAGCCCATTCCCACCATCATCAACCATCATGTTTAATGGCCCATATGAATCACTTGGGGCATTGAACAAGAATTCCAGCAGCGAATCATATGCGATCAAACAAACACCTTCTGGCAGTGTGATAACACTTACTACTATGGACAGTGACAATTCTCCGTACCCGGTGAACATAGACATAGTCAAAAAATAATACGCATGAACAAAGACCCGCTAGGTTGATTGGTCTAGGGAAAAATAAGGGCATCTCGGTGAACCAAAAGGGTTCGGAAAAAAATTAGGGATATACATATGAAAATAACTGTACACCTGGCAAGTCGAAAACCTGAAAAGGCGGCTTGGGCAAAAAAGGGTATCCCGATGGACTGAAAATATGAAAGGACAGTCCAGGAAAAAGTTAGGGACTAAAGCGTACGACTACGTCCCTTCATCTCGTCACTTGTCTATCAGTAGAAGGTTTATTACCCTGATCTACATTCACCAAGGACTCCAAGAATTGGGATAACAGTAGAACCATCTACAAAATCTCCGCAGATACTTTCTCCAGCAGGTACAGAGGCAGGGGCATCCTCCTAAAAAAGTCACCGCCATATCCTTAGCTTACGGCCTAATGAGGTCAGGTGTTCTTATACCCCTAACGGAGAAGGAATCTCCAACTACTGCTCTGACATCTAAAAAATTCCCCAGTGAGGTCGTCAAACTTTCTGGTTTCCCCAACAGGATTCCATAAAGATCCCCAACCGGATTATGGAGTTTCCTTCCCCAACAGAGTTTATTTCCCTAACAACGGAAATCTGTCTCTCAGCATCTCAACTTTAACAAAGTTTGAAGACCTACATTTCTTCATCCCCAACAACAATTAAGGATTTATTTTCCCTAGTTCAGCAATACTGAAATAGAACGATTGACACGTTCATACATTGTATTCATACATCATTTTACAAACATCATAGCATACGCAGTACAAATGCATATATCACAATCTCAATTTATTGAGAACATCATTTTCACTTCATGCATCATGACATTGCATGCAGCTAAACCTTTATCTTTTCAGGAAGATTCTATACACAAACGAATTTTCATATGACCAGACAAATTTCTAGTACTTTGTTGAGGTAGCAATCGTCCAAGATTCCTTCATCATTTATTGAGGTAGCAATCGTTAAAGATTCCTTCATTATCTGTTGAGGTATCAATCATCAAAGATTCATTCATTATCTGTTAAGGTAGAAATCGTTAAAGATTCCTTTTATTATCTATTGAGGTAGCAATCATTAAAGATTCCTTCATTATCTGTTGAGGTAGTAATCGTCCGAGATTCCTTCATTATCTATCTAGGTAGCAATCGTCAAAGATTCCTTCATTATCTGTTGAGGTAGAAATTGTCAAAGATTCCTTCATTATCTGTTGAGGTAGCAAACATTAAAGATTCCTTCATTATGTTTTGAGGTAGCAATCGTCAAAGATTCCTTCATTATCTATTGAGGTAGCAATCATCCGAGATTCCTTCATTATCTATTGAGGTAGCAATCGTCCGAGATTCCTTCATTATCTATTGAGGTAGCAATCGTCCGAGATTCCTTCATTATCTATTGAGGTAGCAATCGTCAAAGATTCCTTCATTATCTGTCAAGGTAGCAATCATCCAATATTCCTTCATCATCTATTGACGTATCAATCATTAAAGATTCCTTCATTATCTGTTGAAGTAGAAATCGTCAAAGATTCCTTTATTATCTATTAAGTTAGGAATTGTCCGAGATTCCTTCATTATCTGTCGAGGTAGCAATCATTAAAGATTTCTTCATTATCTATTGAGGTAGCAATCGTCAAAGATTCCTTCATTATCCATTGAGGTAGAAATCATCAAAGATTCCTTCATTATCCGTTGAGGTATCAATCATCAAAGATTCCATAATTATCTATTGAGGTAGAAATCGTCAAAGATTCCTTCGTTATATTTTGAGG
Source organism: Vicia faba (assembly GCA_948472305.1). Lineage (NCBI taxonomy): Eukaryota > Viridiplantae > Streptophyta > Magnoliopsida > Fabales > Fabaceae > Vicia > Vicia faba. The sequence continues at coordinate 1,515,143,425 of OX451741.1, read as the reverse complement.
TAGAAATCGTCAAAGATTACTCCGTATAACCCTCCAGAGGTAGTCCAACATGGGCTCATCTTGAAACAACCCTACACAACCTCTTTTTAATACATTTTCAGATAACGATTAATTCCATTATCCCCAGCAAGTTATTGTGAAGCCTGGATTTCAACCAGAAAACAAGAAACTTTCATCTCTCCAGTGATAATTCTTTAGCAGAGCCTTGGACAACTGAAGTTCCTAGACTCTATTTACCATAGAGTTTCCTCAAGCGGAAGAACAACCGAAACCCACATTCCTCAGCGGAGTCCTCCTCAGACAGCAGGAACAGGAATCCACACAAGAAGGACCATTTATGAAATCATCATCAACTTTGGATGGCATCTTTAAGCCCATCTCCGACGAATCTCTGTCATCTTCTCCAAATGGAATCTGTAAGCCCATTCCCTCCATCATCAACCATCATGTTCAATGCCCTATCTGTATCACTTGGGGCATTAAACATGAATTCCAGCAGCGAATCATATGCGATCAAACAAACACCTTCTGGCAGTGTGACAACACTTACTACTATGGACAGTGACAATTCTTTGTACCCAGTGAACATGGACATATTTGAAAAATACCATGCATAAATAAAGACTCACTAGGTTGACTGGTCTAGGAAAAGATAAGGGCATCTCGACGATCCAAAAGGGTTCGGGAAAAAATTAGGGATATACATATGAAAAAAACTATACACCTGGAAAGTCGAAAACCTGGAAAGGCGGCGTAGGCAAAAAAGGGTATCCCGATGGACTGAAAATAGGAAAGGACAGTCCAGGAAAAAGTTAGGGACTAAAGTGTACGACTACGTCCCGTCATCTCGTTACTTGTCTATTAATAGAAGGTTTATTGCCCTGATCTGCATTCACCAAGGAATCCAAGAGTTGGGATAACAGTAGAGCCATCTATAAAATCTCCGCAGATAATTTCTCTAGTAGGTACAGAGGCAGGGGTATCCTCCTAAAAAAGTCACCGCCATATCTTCAGCTTACGGCCTAATGAGGTCAGGTGCTCTTATACCCCTAACGGAGCAAGAATCTCTAACTACTGCTCTGACATCTAAAAAATTCCCCAGTGAAGTCGTCAAACTTTCTGGTTTCCCCAACAGGATTCCATAAAGATCCCCAACCGGATTATGGAGTTTCCTTCCCCAACAGAGTTTATTTCCCTAACAACGGAAATCCGTCTCTCAACATCTCAACTTTAAAAAAGTTTGAAGACCTACATTTCTTCATCCCCAACAACAATTAAGGATTTATTTTCCCTAGTTCAATAATACCGCAATAGAACGACTGACACATTCATACATTGCATTCATACATCATTTTACAAACATCATAGCATACACAGTACAAATGCATATATCACAATCTCAATTTATTGAGAACATCATTTTCACTTCATGCATCATGACATTGCATGCAGCTAAACCTTTATCTTTTCAGGAAGATTCTATACACAGACGAATTTTCATATGACCAGACAAATTTCTAGTACTCTGTTGAAGTAGCAATCGTCCAAGATTCCATCATCATTTATTGAGGTAGCAATTGTTAAAGATTCCTTCATTATCTGTTGAGGTAACAATCATCAAAGGTTCCTTCATTATCTTTTAAGGTAGCAATCGTTAAAGATTCCTTCATTATCTATTGAGGTAGCAATCGTTAAAGATTCCTTCATTATCTGTTGAGGTAGTAATCGTCCGAGATTCCTTCATTATCTATCTAGGTACCAATCGTCAAAGATTCCTTCATTATCTGTTGAGGTAGAAATCATCAAAGATTCCTTAATTATCTGTTGAGGTAGCAAACGTTAAAGATTCCTTCATTATGTTTTGAGGTAGCAATCGTCAAAGATTCCTTCATTATCTATTGAGGTAGCAATCGTCCGAGATTCCTTCATTATCTATTGAGGTAGCAATCGTCTGAGATTCCTTCATTATCTATTGAGGTAGCAATCGTCCGAGATTCCTTCATTATCTATTGAGGTAGAAATCGTCAAAGATTCCTTCATTATCTTTCAAGGTAGCAATCGTCCAAGATTCCTTCATCATCTATTGAAGTAGAAATCGTCAAAGATTCCTTTATTATATATTAAGGTATTGTCCGAGATTCCTTCATTATCTGTTGAGGTAGCAATCATTAAAGATTTCTTCATTACCTATTGAGGTAGCAATCGTCAAAGATTCCTTCATTATCCATTGAGGTAGAAATCATCAAAGATTCCTTCATTATCCGTTGAGGTATCAATCATCAAAGATTCCATAATTATCTATTGAGGTAGAAATCGTCAAAGATTCCTTTGTTATCTGTTGAGGTAGAAATCGTCAAAGATTACTCCGTATAACCCTCCAGAGGTAGTCCAACATGGACTCATCTTGAAACAACTCTACACAGCCTCTTTTTAATACATTTTCAGATAACGATTAAGTCCATTATCCCCAGCAAGTTATTGTGAAGCCTGGATTTCAACCAGAAAACAAGAAACTTTCATCTCTCCAGAGATAATTCTTTAACAGAGCCTTGGACAGTCGAGGAAAAAGTTAGGGACTAAAGCGTACGACTACGTCCCGTCATCTCGTTACTTGTCTATCAGTAGAAGGTTTATTTCCATGATCTGCATTCACCAAGGAATCCAAGAGTTGGGATAACAATAGAATCATCTATAAAATCTCTGCAGATACTTTCTCCAGCAGGTACAGAGGCAGGGGTATCCTCCTAAAAAAGTCACCGCCATATCCTCAGCTTACGGCCTAATGAGGTCAGTTGTTCTTATACCCCCAACGGAGCAAGAATCTCCAACTACTGCTCTGACATCTAGAAAATTCCCCAATGAAGTCGTCAAACTTTTAGGTTTCCCCAACAGGATTCCATAAAGATCCCCAACCAGATTATGGAGTTTCCTTCACCAACAGAGTTTATTTCCTTAACAATGGAAATCCGTCTCTCAGCATCTCAACTTTAACAAAGTTTGAAGACCTACATTTCTTCATCCCGAACAACAATTCGGGATTTATATTCCCTAGTTCAACAATACCACAATAGAACGACTGACACATTCATACATTGCATTCATACATCATTTAACAAACATCACAGCATACGCAGTATGAATGTGTATATCACAATCTTGTTTTTTTTAGAACATCATTTGCACTTCATGCATCATGACATTGCATGCAGCTAAACCTTTATCTTTTCAGGAAAATTCTATACACAGACAAATTTTCATATGACCAGACAAATTTCAAGTACTCTGTTGAGGTAGCAATCATCCAAGATTCCTTCATCATCTATTGAGGTAGAAATCATTAAAGATTCCTTCATTATCTGTTGAGGTAGCAATCGTCAAAGATTCCTTCATTATCTGTTAAGGTAGAAATCGTTAAAGATTCCTTCATTATCTATTGAGGTAGAAATCGTTAAAGATTCCTTCATTATCTGTTGAGGTAGTAATCGTCAAAGATTCGTTCATTATCTATTGAGGTAGCAATTGTCCGAGATTCCTTCATTATCTATTGAGGTAGCAATCGTCAAATATTCCTTCATTATATGTCGAGGTAGCAATCGTCAAAGGTTCCTTCATTATTTGTTAAGGTAGCAATCATTAAAGATTCCTTCATTATCTTTTGAGGTAGCAATCGTCAAAGATTCCTTTATTATCTATTGAGGTAGCAATCGTCCGAGATTCCTTCATTATCTATTGAGGTAGAAATCGTCAAAGATTCCTTCATTATCTGTCAAGGTAGCAATCATCCAAGATTCCTTCATCATTTATTGAGGTAGAAATCATTAAAGATTCCTTCATTATCTGTTGAAGCAGAAATCGTCAAAGATTCCTTCATTATCTATTGAGGTAGCAATTGTTTGAGATTCCTTCTTTATCTATTGAGGTAACAATCGTTAAAGATTTCTTCATTATCTGTTGAGGTAGAAATTTATGGGCACTCTAGTGTTCAATCCTCTTCCCCCTTCAGATCACGAAAGGCAGACAAGTCAGTCTAAATCCCCAAGTTTAAGAAGATTGAACAGGGGCAGTTGTTGTACCCCAAAATTTTCCCTCTCATGTTTCCCATGGTTTTTTCTCTTATATGGATGGTTACAAACACTTTCCTAAAGAATATGAAATTTTTAAATGTTAGCAAAGTGTCTTTCGATTGGCAGTTCAACAATGTCCTTAGATTGGTATCTAAACAGTGTCCTTCGGTTGGCATAACAACAAGCTTCGACTTGGCTCCTAAAACCCTTCGACCAATCATTGGCCCATCAGCTTCAATTGTGCGTTGGTTCCCCTTTTAACAAGCCTTGTTCCAAGCTTTACAAGCAAGAATCCCCTACAAGTTTGCTTTGATTCACCAGAAGTGAACTCCTGAATACAAGCTTCGATTGGGCGCTGAATCTCCTTCGATCAAGCTTAATTCACAAAGCTTCCTCATGCTTGCCTTGGTTTCACAAGGCAAAGACCCATCAGCTTGCCTTTGATTTACAAGGAAAAAGGCCCATTTCACTGGTCTTCGATTCACAAGACAAAGAGCTGCTTCAGACATGCCTTTGATTCACAAGACAAAGGCCCCCTCTTCAGCCTGGCTTCAGCACACAAGGACAACACTCCTTCAGATTTTCCTTCAATCCACCAGGAAAAAAGCTTCCATAGACCCACAAGGCATTTGCTACCTTTGTGCCAGCTTCGACTAGGCAATGGTCCCCTTTGAAACAGTTTTGCACACTTCGACGCGCATGTTAGTCCCTTCGAAGGCGCATTCATGAGATCCCTTCGAAGAAGCATTCATAAGTCCATTCAAAGGACACATGGTTACTGAATACAAGCTTGTCGTATGATGGGTCTTGGTCCTACATATGGCAGGGCCCAGGCCTCTTGTGCAATGGCATTCGAAAGTGGTGACAAAGGAGGTTTCGATTGGCCAGGATGAAGTTTTCGTTTGGGTTATTTGAATCAAGCAGCTAAGGCAAGTAGATAGGCTCAATCGAAGAAGACATAAGGATATATCTGTGGTCCGTTTGAAGGAGACAACTCTCGGCCAATCGAAGAGCAATGATAAGGAGTACTTCGAAGGCATGTTAAAAAAGTGTCCTTCGATTGGCATATCAGAGCAAGATGTCTTTAGATAATCAAGAAATCATTGCAGAATATGACTGATCGAATAAGATCTAATAAAGAAGTTTTTGAACACTTCGAATCAAAACTCTAGGCTAATCGAAGAGCAACACTGAAGGGAATTCGAAGGAGCCAAAGTATCAAGGTTCATGCAAACTACAAAAATGGAAAGAATGTAACATAAATGGATGATTTTCAAATTCTTGAAGGCCATGTTAACGACTTGATTCTTGCCATGTTTATCAAGCTTCGACTAAAGGTATCCCAGGCTTTCGATTTCCATCAGGTTGGAGGCCCAAAACAGCTCAGAGCCAGCTGGCAAAAACGCATGATTGGACCAAATATGGAAAGTTTTCATGAAAAAATCAAATCAAATCTCTCCCTCATGATGACCAAAGATTTGGTAAACAAATATTGACTAAATCTTTGCCTATATAAACCCAACAATTCCAGACACAAAAAAATGGCTCACACACCCATATACACTGCCTAGAAAGCTACAGAAAATTGCCACAAATCTAGCGAAGTAGTGAAATTCGAACAACCAATTCCAGCCATATTCAGTCCGTTCCAGGCATCCCATCATCACCTTGAGGATCCCAGGAGTGCCTAACAACCCTCCTTGACATTTAAAGCATCTTAAAACAATCAGGTTTTGTTGCTCCGGTAGGGTAAAATTCTCACGCTCTAATCTTTCAGTTCATGCAATTTAAATAAATTCGATGCACAAATCCATACTCATGTTGTTGTTTAGATTTGTTTTGACATAACACATGCTAGGTTATGGAAGGAATCCAGAAACATCATTGTTAGGTTAGCCTGCGATGTTTTGGTTGTATCTCCCTGTACAACCCCCTTTAGTCCAAACCAGTGCTATGGTTTTAACACCTCAGTATTTTATGATATTTTCAAATATATTGTTTTCTTGTTGTTTGTCTTAATGATTGAACAGATGGCCCAGTGGTGAAGGATTTGTGTTAAAGCTAGGAAAACATGGGTTTCGACACCAGGTCTAGGTCGAAAATCACCTCCTATCATGGATCGAAGGAGACAACTCCTATTTTGGATCGAAGGAGACAACTCCTATTCTGGATCGAAAGAGACAGCTCATACCCTGGATCGAAGGAGGCAGCTCATACACTAGATCGAACTGGACAACTCCCACCTGGAATAGAAGGATCTCTATTCATTGTCTTATTTTTGGTTTTTGTTTATTTCTTTTGTTTCTTGTTTTTTATTAAAGTTAAAACAAAATCACCAAAAAATAGGTCTAGTTTGTTTTTAATTAAAATTATTAACTAATTAATTTAATTACTTTAACATTTTTCTTAAAATAAAAATGATAGACTTAGATTTATTTCATTCAAACCTTTCTTAACAAAAAAAACAAAAATATTAGAATTAGGTTTAATTTCATTTGGTATTTATTTTTTTAATTAAATTTAGATTTAAGTTAATTTTAAGGATTTTCTTAATAAGCACAAAAACAACCAAAAAATATTTTTATGTTTTACTTGCAATTTCTTAGGGTCTTTAGACGTTCGTCTCTATTTCGCATACATTATCTTATTCTCGCATTTTTTCATAAAAATGTATCTGCTGACAATATGTAATAGATTAAACTAGGTCTTTATCGCTTTTCTTTATTTTCTTTCCCCCATTTGGAAATGTAAATACCCCCTCCCCAAAGCACTGTAATAGCGTATATTTAAATTCCCGCACTTTAAATTTCTGCAAAATATTAACTCCTAGTAATTAGGATTGCATGACAAGACTGAAAAATTAAAATGTTAGCAAACCTAAATGTGCAAGATAAATAGATGAACTAAACACAATTGCACATGTGCACCTCTAGGGTACCCCACTTCGGTTGCCTTCGGAAAAACCTTCATGTCCCTCGAAACGGGAACGCTTTAGCAAAGACCCGTAAATCAAAAAGATCATAGTCCCTCGATGACCCTACAATTGCCTTTCGGTAAATGATCTAGTCCCTAAACAAAAATTTCTAAAGCGTCTTCTACATGTTGCCTTTATGACTGTACGTCCCTTCAAATGTCCCTCAAAACATCCAACGATGGGGCTTTCTACTCACTAATAGTAGGATAGCACTGTCTAAAGGATAGGAGGAAAAGAACAAACCTTTTCGAGTACAAGTGGATAGTTGTTAGATGCTATACTAAAAAAAAACTGTTTGCACTTACACTTTTCAAAAACAACTTTCAGAAATATTTGCTTTGACAACACTCTTGAAGTTTGATACAAGAGTTATCACAAAGAGAATCACCACACTAAGTCATTTTCAAATACTTTTCAAAAACACAAAGCACAAGGTATTTAAAAAATGAGCTAAGCATCTAAGAGCCCGTAGAAAACTACGGATGGAAAGGGTGCTAATACCTTCCCTTTCCATAATCTACCCCCTTACTCAGAAAATTCTCGAAAAGGTCTTTTTCTGTTCTTTTCACCCTTTCCTTAATTTGGATAAAAGAAAAGTCGGTGGCGACTCTTGCTTACTGCAACATTTGCAAACACAAACGCAAAACCAGTATTAACAGTCAGTTCTGCCACCGTATAATAATATCTCTTAGGACATCTGGGATCTAATAGCCAGAATTTCAATTGGTATCAGAGAAGGAAACCTTCTATGACTTTGGGTGAGATTCAGGGAAGTTGCTTTCTGGTGCAACAGACAAGGATGTTAAAAATATGGTTAAAATACCTATTTTGGGTGGTACCAACTATGACAGTTGGAAACCTCGTATGAAAACCTTCTTAAAATCCTTGAGTGACCAGGCTTGGAGAAATATTATCAAAGGATGGGATCCTTAAAAGGTGTTGGATGAAGAAGGGAAGGCCATTGATGTGTTGAAGCCTGAAGAAGAGTGGGATGATAATTATGAATTATCAACTCAAGGAAACTCCAAAGCATTGAATGCTATATTCAATGGAGTGGATAAGAATGTTTTTAAGCTGATAAAGAATTGCAAGCATGCTAAAGTGGCTTGGGAAACCTTAAATAAGGTTCATGAAGGAAATTCTAAGGTAAAGATGGCAAAACTTCAACTTTTGTCTTCAAAATTTGAAAATTTGAAGATGAATGAGGATGAAAGTATTCAAGACTGTCATATGATTATTTTCGATATTGCAAATGAATTAGAAGACTTGGGAGAGAAGATATCAGAAGATAAATTAATCAGGAAGATGCTCATATCTCTTCCAAGGAAGTTTGACATGAAAGTTATTGCCATCGAAGGATCTCATGATATAAGCACTATGACTGTGGATAAACTGGTAGGCTCCCTTAAGACCTTTGAATCTACTATCAATGAAAGGTCTGAAAAGAAGTAGAGTATAGCCTTTGCTTCTAGTACTGAAGACTCAGAGGACTATGGTGAGTTGAAATTATAAGGAGTATCTGAATATCTTGTGTTACTTGGAAGACAATTTAACAAATTGCTGAGGAAGTCCAAGTAAAATGCCAAGAACATGTCCTTAGACATCAACACAAATCAGGACAATGGAGGAAGGTCCAGGATTGAAGAACAGCCAAATCAGGGAAAAGGAGTTAGGTTCTATGAATCCGAGGGATTTGGACACATGAAATCTGAGTGTTCCACATTTCTCAAGAAGCAGAAGAGAGGTGTGTATGTGTCATGGTAAGAGGAAGACTCTGAAAGTGACCGTGAAGAAGAATTAGTAAAATAAGTGAATGCCTTGACTAGAGTTTATGATTCTGATGTAGAATCAGATGATAAAGAGTTTACTTTTGAGGAACTTGCTGCTTTATACAGGGAGTTGTGTATCAAAAGTGAAGAAATCTATCAACAAGGAGAAGAGAAAAATATGATGATTTCTCAGTTATAGTATGAGAAAGTAAAACACTTATCCATTATCTCTGATCTTAAGGAGGAAGTGGTATTGCTCAATTCAAAACTGGACAATATGACTAAAACCATAAGAATGTTAAATAATGGTTTTGATGCTCTGGATTAGATTATTGAATCTAGAAGAAATTTTGGGGATGTTAGAGGTCTTGGTTATGACAATCAAGGTATAAAGAACAAAGAAGTAAGTATGTAGTGAAGTTTGTACCTCCAAAGAAGGAACAAGAATAAAAGATGTCTAAGCACATGTCCCAACATCAACATAGACATCAAGCAAAGCATAAGGGAGGCAGAAATCAATGATGGAGATGTTTTTATTGTGGTGGATTTGGTCCTAAAAAATCCTACTGCTACAAATTACATGGTTATCCCAAATCTAACTGATAACCTGGTAGAAGAAAGCCCATAGACAAGAAAAATAAAAGATGTATTCCTAAAAGGAGTACATTTGAAGAATCGACTCATACATCTCTTAAAGCATCAACTGGAGAAGCTTGGTATTTTGACAGTGGTTGTTCAAGACACATGACAAGTGTCAAGAAGTTTTTAGTGGGAACCAAACCATCCTCCACTAAAACTCTGACTTATGGAGACAGATTTAAAGGTAGAGTAATAGGTTTTGGGAAACTGGACTATACAGAGAAAACTATGTGACCAAGGCCTTAGAGTTAACTTTACTAATTTTGAATGCTTGATAAAGAATGAGAAGGATGAAGTTATCATGAAGGGTAGCGGATCAAAAGATAATTGCTATTTGTGGAGTCCTGAAGAAACAAAATGCTCTGAAAAGTGTATGAGGGGCAAGGAAGATATTGAAAAGAGTATGAAGTTGAAACAGGTGTTGTTTGCCTACAAAGTTACACAAGATGTCAAGACGTTGTATTGTGACAACTTGAGAGTAACAAAAGGTGGTGAACGTACAACTCAACAAGGTTGGACTAATATCACAAATAGTAAGTCACATGGTGTGAAGGATCAATCCAAAAGGATAGACTTAATTTTTGGATGTGCAAGCATTAAGAAATTAAAAGTGCTTGAGCATGGGGAATTACAATAATTACTGCTATTTATGTGGGCCAATAAGATTTTCAAATTTTATAACTCCAACGTCTACCTAAGCCCGTCCCACTAAGGATTAACCATTTAGGTGCACTATTTATATCAAATCAATTGTTTGTTCAAAAATATTGCATCTATTCAAAAGAAATTTTTTGTGTGTTTGTTCTCCCTTGGCTCAACTACTACACTGGCTCTACAAAAATCAACAATGTCTCAACATCATTCATCTGATTTGGTGCATGCCTCGTCTGAAGACCATGGATCATCTTAATCAATTTCCTGGGTTGACATTGCAAGGCAAATGATTAATCTGTCTGACCTAGTCTTGGATATTGTTCCACTATCCATTGTTCCAGCCTTTACTCAGGAGGAAGCGAGGAAATTAGTTTCAAAAGATGTCAGGCCTTCTGGTAAGTCATCTTCTTCTAATACTGGTAAAAATAGGGTCAATGTTAACCTAGAGAGAGAATATGAAGAGAAAAGTCTTATTGGACCTTTTGTTGTTGATGAAAGTTTGCCTAAAGATGATGATGTCAACCTTGATAAGAGTTGGAGGAGGTTTGTGACCAAAATTTTTAAAGAGGCAGGTGTATATGTCCTCTTAGATGATGCAATATCTTTGGCAAACAAGACCAGTACTGTTGAGACACTCAGGGCAAGAATTGAGAAATTTACCCCTGAGCAAGTTGTTCATGAGAAACAGAGTAAGAAAAGGGTTGATGTTTTGGTAGTAGATATGGTTAATGTTTATAACTTAACATTTTATGAGGAACCCATCATCAATAATTTGGTTCCTGGAATAGCCAAGAGACATAAGAGTAGAAAAGGAAAGGCAATAATGGTTGATTGTTCTCCTTCTGAGAAGGATCTAAGAAAAGCCCGTGAAATCAGTAGCAATCCTTCAAAGATGTTCAGAAGGAAAAATCATATCGGTCCTCTAAAGCCACACAATAAGGTTATTGTCTCCACTAAGAAGAGAAAGGATGCCTCTTCTAGTGATTTCGAGTATGATGTTGAAGAAGATGTCCAGGACATCATTCCCTTTAAGAGATCTACTCTTAAGAAGACGGGTTCTACTGCTCATAAGAATGCTTCAATAAGCAAAGTATCTATTCAATTCGAAGAACATATTGAAAAACTTAAGTATGTTGCTCAGAGAAGGGTAGCTCCAAAAATAGAATTATGAAAAGAATTTAAGAAATGTCCTAAGATTGTGAAGCTCATAAAGGTTATTTGCCTGATGAGAATAGTCACATAAATTGGCCCTTTCTATGAGAGATTGGTCAAGGAATTTGTTGCTAGTATTCCTGATGAATGCAATGATGAAGGAAGTAACGATTATGGAAAGGTTCTTTTTAGAGGTAAGGTTTTGGTGTTTCCCCTATGATAATCAACAAATATTTGTGTAGAGCAAAAGATGCTCAAGCCGAACTAGAGGAGACAAATGATCAAGTCTGTAGAGAAATTACAGGTGGACAAGTGCAACATTGGGCTGAGAATGGAAAATTGTCATCCGGTAGACTCACTGTGAAGTATTCCATTTTTCAAAGGATTGCTACTGCTAATTGGGTACCCACTCAGCACACTTCAACTATTTCCACTAGGCTTGGGAAGTTCAATTTTGTTGTTGGTACTGAAAGGATCTTCGATTATGGAAGATACATATTTGATCTAGTCATGAAGCATGTTGCATCTACTACTGTGAATATTCCCATTTGTTTTCCTTCCCCCATATGTGGAATAGTGTTGAATCATCATCCTAGAATATTGTTAGCTAATGACAGAGTAAAGAAAAGAGCGTCCCCTCTACCACTGCATCACAAATTGTTTGGTGTAACACATGACCCAGACATTGTTGTAACATATTTGGAGGCAACGATTCCTAACACTTCAAGAGGAGAAATAATCTCTTTATTAAAGGAAGCTGTAGGGAGTTGGATGACTCTATCAGGACTAAAACACCGCTAGAAAGGCTAAGCTTGAAAAGTTGATTAAAGCCTTAATGGAGGAACCAGAAAAGGAAGCTTAGGATTCTGATGGTAAAGGAAACAACATGTCTCACAATTATGTGTCTAATGTGAACTCATCTGATGGTGATGCAACTGCGAGTAATGAAGCTGATGGAGATAGGGATGACTCTGGTTCTGATGAGGATGGTGATATTGGTGCTTTTGTTGCATAAAGGTAATAACTTTTTTTTTGTTTTTATGTTTATGTTGGTTATGATTTTGTAAGGGTTAAATGCCCAGGATATTTTTAGTTTTTTCACCCTGCTACTTGAACTTTAGGTGCTTAAATTTTTTTTTGTTGCTAATATTGTCTATTATCATTTGTCATATTATGGCTAAAAAGGTGGAGTAGTATGATATTGAGGGTGCTGGAGCTGGCACTAGCTTGTGCTACTGCTAAGGGGGAGAATTCTATGATTCTCTATTTTTTATAGCAGGTTTTGGGGGAGAGTACATGTTAAAGAGATGTCAGACATAATGTCCTGACATCATGGTGTTGAGAACTTAGGTTTTATATTTGGTGTTGCATATGTGTTATTAGATTAACTAACTACTAACTGTGTCTCTGATTTGTGTGTTGTTAACCTTGATTATGTTTATTCTACTGTTGTACCTCTGATGCATGTGTTTGATTTATATTTCAAGCATACCTTATGTTGGTTTCTTGAGCAAGGGTTATTTGGGTGTTTTAGCCAAAATGTGCCAAATGGGGAGATTGTTATTTCTTTGAAATTATGATTGGCATACATTTTGGTAAAACCAACTTGGCAACAACATGTTGAACAAGACGTTCCAACTTGCAGTTTCAACATGTCGAGTAAGATGTCCCAACCAAGAGATAGCACATCGCGTCTCCAGCAACTGACAGTTATGGTTCAGTTGATTTGTTAGCTACTGAATATTCAGGGAATATTTAGTTAGCTTATGTGGCGCCCAAGATTGACAAATCAGAATATTTTATGTTCGTTTTAGAAGATATGCTTAGTTTCTAAATATGGAGACATTTTAGAAAACTAATGATTAAGGCCTATTTTATTGGAGAAGAATTTGCAAACTTTATGCAGCCTCACTACTGCGTTTTTGAAGACCAATCCAGTCCAAAATAATGTTATAAATAGACTGGTGTATACCTAGTATCAGGTAGGACTTACGTGTGTGTGTTTTTGTTAGGGTTTTTAGAATCCTTATTGTTGGGTTGTAAGTTCTATGTCTGATGTTCTTAAGCTTTTAAGCATTGAACATTTGTGTGTCAGATGCTCATAAGCTGTTAAGTATTGAGTATTTGTGTGTCAATTCACATAAGCTTTTAAGCATTGAGTTTTGTGTGTCTTGGAAGAGTGACTTTCGGTTTTGTTCTCTACTTGTGATTAGAGTTTCTCCAATTTCTAAGTGTAATTGAAGAGGGATTTGAGGAGGGTCTCATACCTAGGTGTGTCTTAGGTAGAAGTTAAGCAAAGGGTAGTGATTAAGTGCGTAGGCTGTAAACTGGGATGTTTGTTGTAAGGTCTACAAATTGATACTATCTAGTTAATTTCATCCCTGCCTTGGTAGCCCCCAGAGTAGGTGTTGTTGTCACCGAACTGGGTAAACATATCTTGTGTTATTTACCTTCAGTACTGTTTATGTTATCTATACATCTTGCTATTGCGTGTGAAGTCGAATCGGGTGTCTCGACATATCTTATGACATCCTGGATTTGATAGCAAGTATTTAAACTTCTAACTAAAACTCTTGCAGTCATTAGCATGATGTCCCATCTCTCCACAATTAAAACATCTGACAGTAGCGGGAGTTCCTCCCCGACTTGTCTCTTTCCCACCTGCAGACTTTTGTTGGAACTTCTACTTCCCCTTATCAGCTAGATCCCAATAATATTTAGCTCGGTTTTAATTCCCACTCTTCTTCTCACTAACAATCTTGTAGTAGGCATATTTGGCCCGATTATCCTCATTGTGGATCCTGCATTTGTTAACCAGCACTGAGAACTAACGAATCTTCTGATAACCAATGAACCGCTTGATCTCAGGATGTAAGCTGCTCTCAAAATTCACACACTTCGACCCTTCGGCTTCCACACCATTATAGTGGGGACAAAATCTCACCAACTCCTTGAACTTATATGCATAGTCATTGTTCTTGCGTAAAAATAATAAACGAGTAGCTTCCTTGTAGGAACCAGGAGAGCCTCAATGGGTTGATTTTTGTAGTATTTGTGGGGATTTAGGTGCTACACTAATGTTGTGTATTAACCCAATATGGATGTCTTGCTTATCCCTCTTGCTGGATCCCATTTATATAGTCTTCCTTTTACGCCATTAAGAGCCTCATTCAAGAGGTAACTCTTTGGCTTCCTAACTACATAATTATCGTCTTCACCATGAATGAGTGTCTTCAATACTGTGTAACCCTAGGTTTAATGTACGCGAAACCATTATAGTCATTAATGGGTTGGGTTACTAATCAGTTATGAGCATATAGACTCCGGTTACATGCCATATCTGAGTTAGTAGCATAGATGGGTTGCTGCCCGGATACAATGACGGTCGTTCTACACCCTTAGTCGAGTTACACCTCTTCATTGGTACTCTTCATCTTTATGGGCCAGACACCCACTTTGTTCCCTTCCCAAACGAATTTATGACACGGTCAAGGCTAATAGTTCTGGGATATACATAAGCCCCATGAATACAAATTCTTCGACAAGAATGAAGTGTTCGGTTACAGAAAGCATGAGATGTATTAGGGTCTGGATCGAGTTATAACCCGACCTCATCTTTGCACATGTTTCATATACTGAAAAGTCACGTATCTTCTCTCTCTCATTGTGTAATGATGACTTTTTATTGGGACTTTGTTTATTGGGTGATGTTTCCTTCCCAAATGCAATGTTCATTGAGCCTATATTAAAACCCTATTTCAATCTTTCCTTTTTCATCTCATCATTTTAGCAATGTTACTTCTTCCAGAGAAGCTTACACATTACCCAAGTGTTCATCATTTCCAGGTATTTTCCTTTTCTTTCTTCGCCTGATTTTTTCTTTTTTCTTTGTGTCACAACTGGCAAAAAATACGAGTTGCCGCCATTAATTTTTGTGTTAAGGACGGGGGAATAACAGATAACCCTAATTGTATGGAGATTATAAGTTCACGAGTTAGTTAGACGAAGGGAAGGTGTTAGGCACCCTTCATCTCCCTTGTTCTCAAGGGGCTCCACTTTTAGGTCATATGGTAAATCAGAGATTTATATTTAAAAGTTGTTGTTTTCATATGTTTAAGAAAAAACATTTAATTTTTTAATAGCGGGACTCGCATTGGTTTTAACCGCGTGCCTATGTATCCTCTTGCGAAGAATTAGAGTCCAATTTCATAGTTTGTATGTTTGGTTGGTGATTTTTATAGGATTGCATATAATTTATTTCGAATTATCCTTGAGCCTGGTATGGGTTTGAAAATAGCATAGTCGTAGACACAGTTCAAAGTTATGTTTGAAGGCAATGCTATTTAATCTGGTTTTTGAAAATGTTCTTGAGGTTTTTTGTTAAGTTAGTAGAAAATAATGTTTTGTTGTCGGTTAGCTGTTTTGAAATTGATTTGAGTTTTAAGAAGAGTTGATCTTCCTTATAATTAAATCACGTTGAGCGAAGTAATGAACCTTGGTTGATAAGGAGTTAAGCCTTGTTAGAATTAAATCGCGGAGGGCGAGGAAATTCGTTTGATATGTTGGTGATTTTCAAATGTTTTTTATTTGAATAATTAATTGATAGACGTTAAGCCGACCTATTAATTAATCGAGGATGCGAAATCCTTTCATTTGTAAAAGTGTTAAACTAATTTAATTTGAAAAAAAGTTTCATTGAATTTATCTACAAGGTTAGGTATTTACAAGTTAATGTTTAAATTTAATCGGCCCCTAAAACAATTACCCTAATCACTTAATTTAAACAAAACAAAATTTCTAATTAAATTGCCTAATTGTCTAAGCCAAAAATTAATAAAATTTAGAAAAAAATGTGATAAATAGAAGATGGGTGAGTGTAGAGATCTAGTGCTTAAGGCCCAATTCAACACAAATTAAAATTACTTACTTAATCCTCATTAAGTAATATAAACCTATACAAATAGAAAAACTAAATAAAGAGGTATGTATATTACTCAAAATGGGACGTTCCACCACCACTTCCTGATGCAAAGGAGAAGGCAATTTGAATGTTGTAATATGGTGGGAGAAGTGACTTGGTTTGTTTTGCGTTTTATCGCAATTTTTGCGGTTAACAAGAGTCTCCACCGACTTTTCTTTTATCCAATAAGGAAAGGTGAAAAGAAAAAGAAATACCTTTGAGATTATTTGAGTTCGGGGTAGGTTATGAAAAGGAAAGGTGTTAGCACCCTTTTCATCCGTAGTTATCTACAGGATCTTAGCTGCTTGCTCACTTTTGATTTGCTTTGTGTGTGTTTTCTTGAAAATACTTTGAAATTGCCTATGTAAGGCAATTTTGTAATGACTCTCATATCAGTTGCGAATGTGTACAAAATGTTTTGTTTTGAAAGATATTTCAGAAAAGTGTTTGGTGAAAATATGTTTTCTTTTGTGTGAGCAAGCGATTAACAGTATTCTACCCTTACTCAAAAGTCTTTCGCGTTATTTTCCTCTTCCTTTAGATAGTACTACCCTACCATTAGTTAGTAGGTAGCCCTATCGTTAGATGTTTGAGGGACAGACGTAGGGTCATCGTTATGGTCATTGAAGGCAACATGTAGGGATACCTTTGGCAATTATTTGTAAGGGACTGTCATCATATATATTTGTAGGCAACATCGAGGGATAAGATCATATACCATAGGCAACTTCGAGGGACTTATGATCTTTATGATGATTTGTAACTGAGGGACTTTGCTAATGGTATCCCTATATTCGAGGGACATGACCATTTTTCCGAGGCAACGAGAGAGGTTACCTTAGAGGTGTAGTATGCAAGTAATTCAATTCAGTTCATTTATCTTGCAGTTAGGATTAGCTATTGATTTCTTTTATGTCTTAC
The DNA here is from genome assembly GCA_948472305.1 of Vicia faba. Classification (NCBI taxonomy): domain Eukaryota; kingdom Viridiplantae; phylum Streptophyta; class Magnoliopsida; order Fabales; family Fabaceae; genus Vicia; species Vicia faba. The sequence goes on along the minus strand of OX451741.1, from coordinate 1,515,126,292 downwards.
CATGCAATCCTATTAATCTAAGCAGTTATAATAACAGTAAAATGGTAAAGCAGAAATAAACGTCCTATGCTATTATAGAGCTTCGGGAAGGAGGATACAAACCATATAAAACATGTGGGGAAAACAGTAAATAAACCCTAGTTTAAAACTATTACAAACCATGAGCACATACAAAATTGGAAAAATAATAATACAAAACATAATAAACGCGTGGATATTGAAACGGGAAGAAGTTTAAAACCCTAAAAAATCTAATTGATTAATAAAATGTTTTTGGTATTTATTGAGAAAAAGATTTGAAGTTTTAAACCTAATTCTAATTGATTTTTTTATTAATGAAATAAGGTCAAAAATAATTAAATTAAGTTACTTACCAAAAATTAAATTAAATTAAGAAAAACCCTAAGTCTATTATTTTTTGTGATTTTTTTGTAATTTTATGATTAAAATAAAAATTGGTTTTAAAGCATAAAACAATTAAATAAATAATTGAATAAAATAAAAAAGAACAAAGAAAAGATTGAGATGGGCTTGATGTTGTGAAGTAATTTGTGGGTGTGGGTTTGAGAATTGTCCAGGCCCATAACACACAAGCCTAATGCCTTGCATGTGATCCAGTCCAACTGGCTTCTGAGGGTCCATCATGAGTGCCCAGATCTGGAGCACTGGATCTGCTACTGTATAGATCTAATGGTGATAATGTGATGACACATGTCGTGCGTGCATGAATTAAATACACAAGATCTGTAGAGAATATGTTAGAAAAATAAAATTCCATTGCACCTGGGTCGAACCTAGGACCTGCAAGGGATATGCCTTTAGAACGTGCGCGCTACCACTAGACCATGCTGCTTTTCTAATATCGATATGAGACAAATAAAACAAAAAGAAAAACCAACACTATGGCTGGAGAAGCACAGGAGCCCTAGCTCCATTCGTCTTCTCCGTCGACCTGTAATTTGCAAAAACACACAAATGGGATTTTTAAAGCTCTAAAAAGCCATGCCCCCTAAATCGAATCCCCTGATTCCAAATGCACCCTTAATTTTGGCTAAAGATTATTGGATCATGCATTTAGAATAAAAATATACTGAATCGGAGATAAAATGTCCTAGGGCGATATTGCATGCATGGGGCTATCCTACCGGTTCAGACCTGTTCAGGCAATACTCAGAATCATGTTAGAAACATCAATCACGCCCAAAACTAAACAAATTAACAGAAACAGATTTTCAAAAAAATGCAAAAATTTCATGTTATGATATGTAACTTTCATGCATTTTGGATCATGGTAACTAATCCAAGCTTAGACTATGTTCTTGCTGAGAGTGAATCAAGAGGCCTCTTGCAATGGGAAGGCTTGAAATCAGGGTTTGAGAACTCTAGGGTTCTTGATGAAATTTGAGATTTTTTGATAATTTTGTAGGCTAGGGTTTCCTGAGAAAATTGATTATTTTTGACAACTTTGTGAGGCTAGGATTTCGTCCCCTTGTTGTGTCTGAATTATGGAGAATATATAGTGAGCAATTAGGTAAAAATAATGGACTTGGACCATTATGCAAAAGATTTGATTTAATTTTTATTATTTTTCATTATTAATGAATTAAATAAAAAATAATTAAAATATAGATGTTGACTAAAAATCTTGAAGTTTGACTGTATGTTGATCATAATTGACTTTTGACCTAATACAGTTGATTTACAGCATCCGACCAATTGACTGAGAAAACTTGTGATGAAAAGCATGAAACTTGGTATGAGCATTCTTGAGGACATGTAAGAAAACATGGAAACCACTTGAGGCCTTTGAAACCCAAACTTATTTAGGAAAAGTGAAACCCTAGTTGGAAATTCATTGCTTATGAGGAGAATTTGTGTGATCAATTCTTAGTCAACCTTGTGCATTTGAGAACCCTAGGAGTATGTTTTGAATAAAATGAGAGGGAAATTTTTGAGGTAAAACAAATGTCAATTAAACGTGGCGAGGAGCTGGTCGAACGGATCTGTGGAGTTTGACGGCGGAGCGAGTTGCTGCAGTTGTTCACGGAGGTGCTCGTCCGAGATGGCTTCGCATCATCGGTATGTAACAGAGGGAATCACATACAGTTCTGGTGCAGCTTCTGGTGTTCAGTGGGAGACGGACGATGTCTCTGCATGTTGGTGACGCGATCTGAGCGTGGTAGATGCTGACGGCGAGAGTGGCCAGATTCGAAGCATAATTCTTTCTTCCTCGTCCGTCTTCATTACCCTATCTCTATGTTATTGTTATACTCACTTGCGGGTTACTGTTGTTATCAACAAGCTGCTTATGACATGCTTGATGAAAATTCTCATAGAAGTTTGACTTTAGTGTTAGTGGTGGTTTAAGAATGAAGGTTTGAGTAAGGATGATATGCAGTTTATGTACAAAGATTTTGGTTTTTAATAGTGGGCTTGAATGGAATTGTGGTTTATGTCGTGATTATTGTAAATTCTATTTATGATGAACTGTGTTGTTGTCATGTAGAGGATGTAAGGTTTCGTTTAAGGAAGTTGTATGGTGGTTTAACATTGAGAAGCAAGGCCCATTTTGGTAAAGTTTCTACACGTGAAAAATAGGATTTGTGCTGTACAAAAGAACAAAAGTTTTCAAAAATGGGGTTTCCTAAGTGGTAAAAAATATGTATGGTAAGGTTATGAAGGTATGTACAAGGGTGAGAGGTTTGGTTTCTTTACAATGAGCGTTTATTCAACAATAGACTCTTAAAAAAAGTTTTTTTTGTGTGAGAAAATCTTTATAAGAACGACAATGTGGAAGTTTGTACCGTGTATGTTCTTTGAGTTAGTGAAAAAGTGTGATAGAAAAAGGGTTAGTATTGTTCATGTGTGAAATTGTGAATTAGTTGATGACAAATTAGGGTGAAGAGAATCTTATTTATAGAAATAGAAATTAGGTTAAAAACACCAAAAAAGAAACTACCCAACATAAAAATCTTAAATTTTATAGATTCTATCTTGGTCAGCAAGCTGACCAATTAAAAGAGAATTATGACACAAATTAACATCAATTTATCAATAAGAAACAGTTATAATAAAAAAGGAAATATTTTTTATATCTATTATGATTTTTGCACTCTTTATTTTGATAAAAAGTGCATAAAATCAAATAAATAAATATTTTTTAAAAATACCTTAAAATAAAAAACAAAAATCGAAATTAAAATAATAAAAAATACAATTTTGTGATTTTAAAATAGAATAAAGTTAGTAACAAATGAAAGGAAAAATGTTAAAAATATAGCAAGTGAGATTTGAACCCGTGATCTTATACTTGAAAGCCTTACCTCTTTACCAATTGTAATGACTCATTTATTTGTGATAAGAAGCCACTTGAAAGTATACGAAAGGTGGGAAAATACTTTCTATTTTAAGAAATATAAATAATTTAAAGTAAATTATTATATATTTTTACACATGAAAATAAATTGAAAATAAAATATAAAATCCAAAATATTATTGTAAATAAACCAATGAAATTTATAAAAAACTAGTGTGGAAAATATTTTGACTGTTAGAAATACTGCAGACAAATTTAGGGTATGACACTTTGTCTTTACTTTTAGTGAATGGTTAATGATCTTACCGGTTGATTAGAACCTGCAAGGTGATCGGATAATGATCTTCATATGGGCTGGAAAGTCTAGGAGGAAAATAGGGAGTTGTACCTGAAAGGCACTCCGACGATCAAGTAAGTGTGGGAGCAAAAAGAGATACAGGTAAAGTATTAGGGTTTTAGTGATGAATAGTTAATAATCGATACCTGGCCCTCACATGAGTGAGGGTTTATATAGTGCCTTTGGTGCTTGGCCATTGGTCCCTAATTTTGGGCCTAGATATGTGGGTCCATAAAAATAGGTAACTTCCAGGACTTGGTTAAACTGGGCAGGTTTGCTCGCAACTAGCCGTTAGTTCTGAGGAGGAGGTAGGTTACGGGAAGCGATCTGGTCAGTTCTTGGTTGTATGGTCGACTTGAGGTCGGGCAGACTGAGAGGCGCTCATCGATTGTCATAGCTCAATGCTGGTCCAGGAGGGCAAAGGATTGATGGTGCCCGATGGAGGACGGGGGAGACTTTAATACTCTAGTCGTTGGTCCAGTCCAAAATAGTAGCCCCCCAAGTCGTTGCTTTTGGGCAAAGGAGTGATGACTTTAACACCTGCTCGTGGAATGGGGTGCTTATTATAGGGAGTGTGAGCGTCGCTTGTTGTGCCTTTCTCGCAGGGAGTTGATTAGTTGGTCATTTGAGATTTGAAATTAAAGAGGTAGTGTGTTTTGGGTAGTGTGCTGATGGAGTGGCGCAATGATGGCCTAGTGGCTAGGGTGAAATGATGACGATCCTATGGTTTTCTAGGCATGTGTCTCTCACGCGCAGGCGAATTTAGATATAAATATGAGAGGAGTAGAGCATTCTGCATTTTTCATTCTTCTGTCGCATTGCTTGTTATTGCTCGTCTGTCGACTGCCGCTGTTTCTTGAAGATTAACTGTTCGCCGCCGTTCCTTTCAACTTCTTTCCTTCTTTAATTGTAAAGGTTCTAGATTTCCGTTGTTATTTAGCTGTTGTAGCCTAGATTTTCACGATTTTCTTCTTAGAAATGCATGCAGTTAGGCTTAGGGTCATGTCTGTTAGGGGGTACTTGGGGATTGTTGGTGGTAGACGGTGGTTCTGTAGTTTAGAATTGTCGAAGTCTCAGTGGATCCTCCCCAGATTTTTTCTCGACGTGTCGTAGATGGTCCTTGTGGATTTAGGTCATTTTGCTGACTGGAGTTCGCCTAGTTGGGGAAAGTGGTTGTTCGTTTAGATGCCTTAGTGAGGGTTCTGATCGAGGACATGGTCTTCGTTTATCAGCGCCCTTTCACTTGATTAGTGGTGGAAGGGTGGTTTTGACATTAATGTCGATCTCACCTATATCCCCTGATTTTTAGGTACTATGGTCGATAATGTTATAGGCGGCATATTTGAGGAACCTGTTGGGTCTTCTCAAAGTTTTATGGACGAGACTCGTAGCATGTCGAGCATCTTGGAGATATTCGGGGATGAGCCAGATTAGTCCGATTAACAAGTAGAGGGAGAGGATATGGAGATGGTCCCCGCTGATCAGGGTGGCCTATTTGCACCTAACAATGATGTAGACCCGAGGACATGGGTCATGGAGGATCCTTGGGATCATGGGTTCTATTTTATCGAGCACCTGGATGATGTTTTTACCGATGTATCTTCGTACTTGATTGGTGACGACGACACATAAGACTGGTCGGTGTGGGTCCCTAGAGAGAGAGGTTGAATTTGCTCGCAATACAACAAACGGCGGATCCCAATGTATGATATAGTGTTTCGGGAGATGGGCCTCTGTTTTCCTTTTTCAGATTTCCATGTGGCAATTTTCAGGCATCTCCGACTGGCTCCCTCTCAGCTGCACGCGAACGGGACCATTTTCATGCGGGCGTTTGAGATCGTGTGTGATTACTTGAGGATAGGGGCCACTATCCCTTTGTGCTTATACTTATTTCCTCTTCAGAGGAGAATGTTCGAAGACAAGTGGCGATGGGTCACTTTGAAGCAACAATGGGAAGTTGTTCAAAGCTTCTTTGGTGTCTGTCCAATCTTTCAAGGACAAATACGTGCTCGTTCAGCCTGTCTCAGATAGGGCTATGCTGAATGTCTCCGACTTACCCCGACATATGACGAGGAGGGGGCTCCCATTATAAATGAGCAAGTGGAGCATCAGAACAAGTTAGTCTTCAAATTCCCCTTCCAGTGGACCAGGAAGCACTTTGACAGTAAGTTGGACATGTATGTGTGGAAGGAGGGGAAACTCGGTGACAAGGACTAGAGGAGCTTCGATCTTTTGACCTCCTTCATCACGAGAATCCCTCGTGTTCAGCGTGCAGGCCGAGGAGGAAAGTCGATTAGGGACAAAGACGGGAAGATCATGTATGAGCCTGGCTTGATAGGTGTTAAGGAGATCCTCGAGAACGAGGACCCCGTTAAATACTTGGGTATTTGCTTTATGTTTTGAATAATTATATATGGTCGACAATTTTAAGTCCTCGTTTGCTAACTCTAATTTGTTGTTTGTTCTACAGATGCCATGAATCTCGCCCAGGAACGCATATCCAAGAACCTTGCAGCGAAAGAAAAGAGGGCGTTGAAAGAAGTTCATGGCGGTACAGGGACTGCTCCAACATCAGGGTCGAGCAACTCACCCTCGAGTCCGGCTGCCGACGCTCTCTCTCCCGCTCCTGTATCCTCGAAGGCGAAGAGACGACACGTCGAGGGGAGTATTAATCTAACCAAAGAAAAAGGGAAAGGGAACTATAATCTTCCCCCTGCTGGTTGAAGAAAGCTTTCTTCGAGGGTGCCGCTCTACAACTCCAACAGGCTGAGTATGTTCACCTTGAGGGGCTGGAACATCCAGAGAAAAGGGTGATTATGGCACAAGATGCTGGTGGCCTGATAAGGATACTAGAGATGGCAGCCGCCTACACCGAGAGGAGCCCTTCTCAGGAAGTTGAGCTGAAGAAGCTACATGCCAAACTGGCCGCGGTTAAGAAGGGGCAGAGTGACAAGGAGAAAGCTAGGAAGCTGGCCAAGGAAGATATGGGAAGCTATCCGAGGAGCAGGAGGTTTGGCTGCTTGAGAAGAAGGTTATGGAGGAGAGGGTGGAGAACTTGGATGTCGAGGTTGCACTCGCTGAAGACAAGCCAGAGGATACGAAGGACTTGAAGACCTAAGCTAAGCTGGTTGCTTGTTTTCAACTGGAGATGGATGATGCTCAGGCCTCCTCCGAGGGGAGCTTCAAGAATATGCTGAAGCTGCTCCGCATTTTGAATCCTGGGGTCAAGTTTAATACTCCCGAGATGGGGTCAATTACTATGTGGCCTCCAGAAAGATCCTGGTTCCTGACTATCTTAAGGAGTTCATTGTCCAGCCCATGGGGGGACCCTCTCAACTGTCGCCCGTTATCGAGAAAGAGACTGAAGAATGATGATTGATAGTTTTTTATCCTGCTCTGACCTACGTGGCTTAATGTTGTAATCCTGTTTTTATAGGCTTTTGCCTATTTATGCAAGTTTTGAACAAGTGTGGCCATTGTGGTCACAAAATTATTCTTTTGGAGGAGGGGCTAAAGGCCTCCCTTGTTGTAATATTTGTACAATAGCGACCCTGACAGTCGTATCTTTTAATTTTCCGGCCATGGTGGTCGTGTGTTCCAATTACTTGACTTTTTTTTGCATGTTTATTATTATACTTGTCTACTTGAGACATATTTTATTTTTCTAAGAGTTTATAGTGGGGATTTGCTCATTTGATTTGATTGTTCGCCAATATGGGGAAACTGGAAAAATGGCCAGGGAGAATACCAGGCATGGGCCGGAACTCGGGTCTCATTTCGAGGATTTGAGCTTGGCGGCGTGAACTTCTCGTCGTGAGTCGGGTGTTCTATCATCGTGGTACAAGGACAATGGAGCTCAGTCGAGTCATCCATGTCAAGCTGAGGACACACTCGTTAAAAGAGTGGAGTCTTGCCCCTTCAAAATATTTAGGATGTTATGCTTGTACCTAAGCATGCACGCATGGTCGGGCCTGGATGAGTCAGTCTTGTTGACGAAGCTCGTCGACTGCTTAGTGTTTTAACTGTAATACTGTTTTAGATTTTCAGTACTCCATGGTCAAGCAAGCTGTTCCCCTTGTATATTTTCTAAGTAGTACGCTCTGATCCCTATTTTTGTGTAGATGAAATAAGGGCCTTCCCAGATTGCTGCGAGCTTTCCTTCGCAAGATTCTTTGCGATTTCTCTTTAAGACAAGGCTGTTGATCTCGAACTCTCGTCGCACGACCTTAGTGTCGTTGCGCATGGCTATTTTTTGTTTGAGAGAGGCCTCTCATAAGGTTTCTCCTATTTGGATCTCTTCTACCAGGTCTAGTTCTTCCTGTAGGGCGACATTGTTCATCTCCTCGTCTAGGGGAGCTTCGATTTTCCTAGAGGGTTCTTCAATCTCTATAAGAATGATGGTCTCAGTTCTGTAAGTTAGTCGGAAAGGAGTCTCCTCGGTTGATGAGTGTGAAGTTTTTCGGTACCCCCAGAGTATGCCGTGTAGCTCCTCGACCCATCTTTTCTTGGTTTCGTCTAACCTTTGTTTGAGACCCTTGAGTATCACCCTTTTCGCCGACTTGGCATGGTCGTTCATCTGGGGATGTTCGACAAAGACAAAGTGTTGGGTGGTGCCCAACTTGGCGACGAATTCCAAAAAGGTCTGATATGTGAATTGGGTCCCGTTGTCGGTGACTATTGCTTGTAAGATGTCAAATCAAGCAAGGATGTTTCTTTTGTAGAAGCGAAGGACATTTTGGACGGTAATTTTGGCCAATGCTTCTGCCTCTATCCATTTGGTGAAGTAGTCAACGACTAATATCAAATATTTGTTTTGATTTGTACCTACCACAAACAGACCAAGGAGGTCTAACCCCTACCAGGCGAAGGGCCAGGGAGAAGATAGGGACCTGAGCTCGTTTGGGGGAGCCAGGTGCCTGTCCCCGTGCCACTGGAATTTGTTGCATTTCTTTACGTGCTCTTTTGCATCGTGTTGCATGGTGGGCTAGTAATACCCCGCTCATAGAGCTTATCTAGTGAGGGATCTTCCGCCCAGATGCTGGCCGTTTATCCCTTCATGGATCTCGAAAAGGATGCGATCCACTTCACTTTGGTCGACGCATTTGAGGAGGGGGATTGAAAACCCTCTCGTGTAAATCTTACCTTCGACTAAGAAATAAGAACATGTTATTCGCTTGACCACCGCCGCTTCCTTCGAGTCTATGGGAAGCTCTCCTCTTGTTAGGTATTTGTGTACATGAGTCATCCAGCATTAGTCTTATCATATGGCGAATAATCCCAAAGTTAAGGGGGGTCTATGGGTGCTCGGTCGAGGAATAGTTTCATGTATCATTGACTTGTTCCCCCCTTTCCTCTTTGTACTTGCTAGTTTGGACAAGATGTCTGCCCGGACGTTATGTTCGCGGGGAACAGTTGTACGTCCATAAATTTTAATTTCTTTTTTCTCTCTTTGACCAGGGCCCAATACTCAGTAAGTTGATCATTTTTCACCTGATATTCTCCCCGGACCTAGGATGCAATAAGCTGAGATTCGATAAAGATTTTCACCTCCTCGGCTCTCAGGTCTTCGACTAGGCGTAAACATGCTAAGAATGCCTCGTATTCAGCCTGGTTGTTTGAGGTCGGGAAGGATAAGGCAAGGGAGACTTCGATTAGGGTTCCTTCTTCATTTCCAATATAATGCCTGCGCCGCTTCCTGTTGAGCTGGAGGCACCGTCGACGAAAATTGTCCGTCAGCGCGCCCTGTCCTGGGATGCGGGCAAGGTCATTTTGACCACAAAGTCGGCCAGTGCTTGAGCTTTCAGGGCTTTCCCGCCTTCGTACTGGATGTCAAACTCGGAGAGTTCTAATGAACATTTCAACATTCTGCATGCCATGTCAGGCCTAACGAGCAACTGCTTTATTGGTTGATCTGTTCGTACGATTATGGTATGCGCCAAGAAATAGTTCCTGAGTCTCCTCACCGCATTAATAAGGACTAGGGCCACCATTTTGATTTGCTGATATCTTACTTCAAGGCCCTGCAACGCCTTACTCGTAAAGTAGATAGGCCTCTGCTCTACTGGGGTTTCTCTTATTAGTGTTGTGCTTATTGCCTCGGGGGTGACGGCCAGATAGAGATAAAGGATTTCATTCTTCTCTGGTCGAGAAAGGACGGGCAGTTGTGATATGCTTGCTTGAAGTGGGTGAGAGCTTACTCCTATTCCGCCAACCATTCGAAGGCAGCATCCTTGCGGAGGAGTTTGAAGAGGGGGAGCGCGTGCTAGGAGGATTTCGCCATAAATAAAGAGAGAGAAGTGAGCATACCGTTCAGGATTTGAATGGACTTTTTGAAGTGGGTGTTGGAAACTCAAAAAATGCTCGGCATTTTTCGAGGTTTGCTTCAATCCCTCGTTTTGTGAGGTAGACTCCGAGGAATATGTCTGCCCGTATGCCAAAGGTGCACTTTTCTAGGTTAAATCGCATCTGACACTTTTTGGCCTGGTCGAAAACTTTCTTCAAGTGGAAGGCATGTTTGATTTCTTCCGCTGATTTGATGATCATGTCGTCCATGCAGACTTTGAGCATGTCTCCTATTTTGTTGCAGAATACATTATTCATCATGCGCTAATATGTAGCGCCCGTGTTTTTCAGGCCGAAGGGCATTACATTGTAGTATTAGTTGCCTGACTCGGTCATGAAAGCGGTATATATTTTGTTTGCTTTTGCCATTGGAATCTGGTAGTATTTAGAATATACGTCCGTAAAAGATAATAATTTCAAATTGGCCAAGTTGATGACCAGTTTGTCAATATTGGGGAGGGGATAAGCATCTTTCGAGAAATCCCGATTGAGACCGGTATAATCAATGCACATGCGCCATTTTCAATTAGATTTCTTTACAAGAACTACATTCGAGAGCCAAGTTGTGTATCAGGCTTCAGAAATAATGTATGCCTCTAGAAGGTCTTTTACAGCTAGTTCGTCGGCCTCCATTTTTTTGGGGGGCTGCTTTCTTCTGTGTTGGGAAACCGCCTTAAGGGAAGGGTCTATTGTCAGGTGATGGCATGCAATCTCTGGGTCTAATCTGGGAATCTTAGATGCACTCCAGGTGAATAGATCATCATTCTCCCTTAAGCAAGATTTAAGTTTCCTCTTCGCCAAGTCGGGGAGGTTAGCTCCGATCTTTACTCCACTGGTGGGATTATTCCCGAGGGGATGATCTTGAAGTCTCCATCTGGAATGGGTCGTACGAGATCTAAGAGTTCCTCTCTACTTTCAGCTAGGGATGAACCCTCTCCTTTGACCATGGGCTCTTTCCATTTCTTCCTCTACTATGCGCGATCCTCCTTTGAGAAGCGGTCGCCGAGGTCGATGGTGTCGACCCTTGGCAGTGGCTTGGCCGCCTCGGAGCTGGAGGGCAGGGCAGCCCCAATGGTCGTTCAGGGTTGAGCGTTGATGTAACTCAGGCCCCTGGTCGAGGCCTCAAAACATCTTCTTACCGCCTGGACGTCCCCGTGGAGGGTGGCGACCAAACCCTCTGCAGTGTAGTATTTCATTTTGAGGTGTACGATGCAGGGAACTACAATCAGTTCGGCCAGAGTGGGCCTCCTGAAGATACATTGATAGAGATCTACCAAAAACTGAGTCTTGATGCCTCTGGCGGTCACCCCTCTCCTGAAGGTGACGATCAGATCGACATACCCTCAGGGTTTGGTATTGGCCCTGTTTAATCCCTGGAGGTCTGAGCCCACGTATGGGGTCAGGTTGCTTTCATTCAACTGTAGGGTAGCGAACAGCTGGGTGTACATGATATCTATCGAGCTCCCTTGATTGACCATTATCCATCGAACATCAAAGTTTTCCATGGGAGCCTGCATGAGCTGTGGGATAGTCGAGTTGAGGGCTCCGCTTCCTCCCTATAGAAAGCGAGGGGATGAGAGCCTCCTCAAAACTTATCCAGTGTGGCATCCATGTCAGAGTTGGTTTAATAATTTGCTCGAACCTTCTTTTTATAGATCCCACTGTATGCTTGTTTAATCCCCCGGCGGAGATAACCATCACCGTGGGGAATGACTCCTAGGGACTGTGAGAGGAGAAGTACAATGGGACGTTCTCCATGTCTGGGAAGTAGAAATATTCTAGTCATGAGATACTCATGGCGACCGATATTATTCTGATGTCGGGGGACTCCTTCCCCTCTTCGACGCTCTTGGTTTCTAGAGCCTCCTCGCGGGCACCCTATTTCTTCTTGTACTCTCAGATTAGTATCTTGATCACATCCTTGAGATGGGTGCAATCCTCAGTGTTGTGACCATGGCTTTTGTGGAACCTACAATACTTGATCTTGTCGATTTCAGGCTTGGAGGGTGTCTGGCAAGGAAAGCGTACCCCAGCCTGTTTAAATTCAGAGTTGGCGCATTCTGACAGAATACATTTTATTGAAGTGGTCATAGGGGTGTAGTCGTGGAATCGACCAACATGCCCTTTGTAATCTTTGGAGTCTCGGGATTTGTCTTCTCGCTTTCTCTCTCCCGCTCGACAAGATATCGAGGGATCGTCACTTCTCGAGGGTTTGGCACTCTTTCGGTGCCTTGAATCCGTGGCATTATTGGCCGCTTCTTTCTCCTCGTACTGAATCTACGCTTGAGCCTTGAGGGGGAGGGAGTCGAGCATGGCTGAAGTTTCGATGCCCACAGCCTTCGTGAAGTCGCTGCGGGGACCGAGCCCTCGTTCAAGAAGGTACTTCTTCATTGCATCGGTCGTTAAGACCTGTACGACATCATTGTTGAAGCTCTCGATTTAAGCACGTAGAGATTCGTCTCTGCCCTGGATAATCGCTTCAAGTGAGGCCTATGATTTTGGATGCGGACGGGAGGCAATGCCTCGAAAATATCTTTCCTAGTTGTTTCCAAGAAGAGATAGATCAGGGGGAAAGCTTTTGTACAAAGCCATGGCACCTTTTCTCAGAGTGGTCGAGAATAACCTGCATTTGATTACGCCCTTCACGCCTCGGTAATCAAGTAGGGCATTGGTGTCTTATATGTGGTCGTCTGGGTCGATCATACCATCGTAGGATCCCAATGTGGGCAGTTTCTCGTGCCTCCATAATTTCTCTTGATTACGGGCCGTGGGGCTCATCGTCATCGATCTCTTCTGGCAATGATGACGGGGAGTGATGGTTTCTTCCTCGTCAGGCATCGTCATCTCGTCGAGGAGAGGGGCTTCGCCCTTGTCTCCTAGGTTTGGGTGATAGTGACCTATTGCAGTTGTCTTTGCAGGTGCTCTTCGTCTTCTTGGAAAGTGGGTAGTCTGTATCCTTCTTAGGAGATGCTCGATCAGGCTTCTTGCCGAAAGAAATGTCGAGCCTTTCTTTTCTTGGAGGACGCCCGTCTCGGGGAGGTGATATGCTGGTGGAGTTATGTTGTAGGTGTCTCCGAGGGGGAGACCAGGACTGTTTCCGCTCCATAGCTCCCATCCTTTTTCTCTATTGGAGGATTAGGTATTTGGTTCAGTTAAGGGCAGCGATCAGTGCGACTATGGCTGGGTCGACGTTCTATGGAACGGGGACCAGTTGCAGAATCTCCGGCTGGTCTTCAATAAGGTTCTTAGGAAATTGTTTTGCCAAGATAGATTGTTGTCGCAATCAGTGTCGATGGAATCCGGGGATGCAGTATATCCGTCACTGGTGCCGAAGTTATCCTTGAGGTGAGGATGTTCTTGGCTTCCATTGGTCTTGCGTTCCTGGGAGAGCACTGTATTTCTAGATAGGCGGTGATCACCATGATCGGTCATGATTGATGAATGAAGAGGATCTTTGGTCTTCAGATTTTGGAAATAGAAATTGGGGAAGAGGTTTCCCACAGCTGGTGCCATTGATCTTACCGGTTGATCAGAACCTGCAAGGTGGCCGGATGATGATCTTCAGACGGGCTGGAAAGTTGAAGAGGAAAAAGGGGGGTTGTATCTACAAGGCACTCCGACGATCAAGTAAGTGTGGGAGAAAAAAGAGATACAAGAAAAGTATTAGGGTCTTAGTGATGAATAGTCAATAATTGATACTTGGCCCTCACATGAGTGAGGGTTTATATAGTTCCCTTGGCGCTTGGCCATTGGTCCCTATTTTAGGCCTAGATATGCGGATCTGCAAAAATAGGTAACTATCAGGACTTGGTCAAACCGGGTAGGTGTGCCCGCAACTACCCGTTAGTTCCAAGGAGGAGGTAGGTTACGGGCAACAGTCTGGTGAGTTCTTGGTTGTCCGTCCGACTTGAGGTCGGGCACACTGAGAGGCGCTCTTCAATTGTTGTAGGTCAGTGCTGGTCCATGAGGGAAAACGATCGATGGTGCTCGACGGAGGGCAGGGTAGAATTTAACACTTTATCTGTTGGGCCCACTCTAGTCGTTGGTCCCACTCTAGCCGTTGGGCCAGTCCAGAAAGGTTACCATAAGATAATGTGATGATGAGGGAGATATTGTGAAACCTACAAATGCTGAGGAGAGAAAGGAGTTGTGGAATCAATGCATATGAGAGGTTAAGGGTACCCTAGGTTAGGAGGAGTTTGATCTAATCACAAGAGAAGTTTATGGTTGTGTCATCACCTCTTTGAGTTATTCTGACTCTGATTCTTCCTCCTTAGGTTTTATAGAAATTTTGTTGGAAATATCTGCCCATTCAACTTCGAAGTTATGGGATACAAGAACAGCTCGCTTGACGAAGAAGATATATCCAAACTTCGGTCTCTGATAAATGTTTCATCGACCAGGAATGAAGATGATATCATCCTAGAATCTTGTGCCTCTAGAGAACGGGTATATATACTTCTTCCAAAGGGTTATGATGAGGATTTCTTCTATTTCTATGTCGGGGTTTTAGAGGATTTCAAGGTCTGTATACCCTTTTCTGATTTTGAGGTGGACATATTGAAGACCATGAATGTCGCTCCTTCTCAGCTTCTCCCCAACCAATAGTTGTAGTTTTATAATGGGTCTGTTCTTTTTCTTTTTTGAGGTAAAAGAGGCTGAGAAGTTTTCCTGGATCCAAATTAGTGGTCTTCCCCACAAGAGTTTTCTCCAAGTATACACCTTAAACTATAAGGGTTTTAAAGATCGGTTCTTGAAGGTTAAGTCTGGGATGAGATGCCCCCCGGTGTTGTACACTTTGGATGGACATTTGCACTTTCCTCACTACTGGACTCGGTATCCTTCACCCATCTCCAGTTTTAATTATGAGAAGCTAAGCGTATTGGAGATCCAAGATCTAACCGTACTTGATTCTTTTCGAATGATGAAGGTTAAAGATTTGTTGCCCTTAATTGACAAATAGATCCTAGGATTTCTTGTTAATATTTTTTTCTTCTAATTACTAGTTATGAAAAAAATTTAGGATGCTACGCTGTCTTTTTTTGCCCTTATTTGCAAATGAAATGACGCATCTTTCTGTAGCCGAGTAGAAGAAATTGAATTTGGAGGCCAGAGCTGCCCGGAAGGGGGCTGGTGGATCTTCTATGGGCAACTCTGGTCTTGCCGGGTTAGAAACTCGGTCCTTGAAGAGAGAAAGATGGTAGGTTCCAAGGTCGCTTCGAGTATGGCCGAGCCACAAACTTATGCTCCACCATTCAAGAGGAGGTTCAACAAGGTTCTTCAAAGAAGCTTAAGACTCTTATGAGTGATGATGTCTGTCGAGAAGATTTGGAGATAACTTCTTTGATAAGAGAGCCCGTAGACGGTCAGGCTTTTGGGGAATTCAAATTTTAGTCGAACAGTTTCGATGGACTTCGCTTCTTCTATGATCATCTCAATGCGACTGAGGACGTCAAAAAGTTCAAGACCATAGGCTGACAGAAGATGAAGCAGAACCTCAACCCTTATCTTATGAGATGCGTGATTCTGACTCGTGGCCCTTTTGAGTCTGACGATGATTATATGAAAACTTAATTAAATCTCAGAGATGAAATAACCCATTTGAAGGAATCCCAAAATACTCATTCCGAGAAGTTGTCTAGTTTGGAAAAGATTATGGCCAAGGAGAAGGAGCGGAGGGAGACTTTGGATTCAAAGAGCAAGGCTTCTCTTTCCCAACTCACTGAAAGATTGAAGGTGGAGAAGGCTACGAACAATGAGTTAAAGGATACCAACAATGAGTTGAAAGAGGCTCTTAGGAAGTCTCAATTGGATCTTCTCTCTGCCAGTGATGAAGCTTTTGATCGGGCTAAAGATCAGATACAACATCTTCATCCTGGCTTAGATTTATAAGATATGTATTCTTTCAAGGTGGTACAGGATGGCCGCCTTATGGATCTTGAGGAGGTGGGGAAGAATCCCTCCTCCAAGCCGAATTTTGAAGATTCTCTTGGTGAGAACAATGGTGGTGAGAATGCTAACTAGATTTAGTTGGTTTTATTTCTCTTGTTCTATTTTGGTTAGTCATTCGTTTGGGATGCATTTATGTAATTTTGTGAGGGTGCATGGTTTTGTCCCCTATTTTTTGTTATGTCCCTAAATTTATGTCTTACAGCTTTGTAATGAACATTTATTCGTATTTTGTGGCTTTATGTTAGTTTCCTTTTTGTTTTATATATTGCAACATCGTTTTAAAATAATTTTGTGCATGTACGTAAGCCTCTCAGGCACGAAGTTCTCAGAGCTTATAGTGTTCGATCATGGAATACCAGGCATTATTTAAAGCCTTTTAAATAGAGCCCCACGCGGCTTTGAAGTTGGCATGTTCGTAGACTATATGCATGATGCGCCTTCATGGTCACAAAGTTTTTAGTAGTTTGTGCATAGGCATATCTGTTTTCGATTTAAGAGCCCCAAATTTGCTTGGGGTTGAGCTCTTTCCATTTTATTCATAAATTAGGGTTTAATGAACTCCAGGTGAACCAAAATATGCTCGAATGCTTGTTATAGTTTTCCTTAATGAGACCCAAGCCCCTAGATTTTTATGGTTGGTGTTGTACCCCAAAATTTGCCCTCCTTTTTCTAAAAACATTTTCACACAAGGATTTTCAAAAGGGCAAGTTTGCACAAGTACAAATGGATTTTTGGCTTTCAGGCATCAAATGCAGTAGAGAAAGTTTGCCTTGATCCATCAGCTTCGATTAGGCATCTAAAATCCTTCGAGAAAGCTTTGTTTCATAAGCTTCAATTGTGCATTTGGCCTCCTTCGATGCAAGCTTGGTTCACAAGCTTCGATTGAGCATTTAGCCTCCTTCGATGCAAGCTTGGTTCACAAGCTTTGATTGAGCACTCAGACTCCTTTGATCAAGTTTAATACACAAAGATTCGATTAAGCGTTGGCTGCTTCAGGCTTACTTTTGATTCACTAGGCAAATACTTCCTTCATGCCTAGTTCGATTCATTGGGCAACGGCCTCCTTTGTGTCTTCTTTGATCCACAAAGTAATGGCATCCCTCATGCTAACATCCATAAGGCATTGGCTTCCTTTGTGCTAGCTTCGACTGGGCAAATGGCTCCCTTTGAAACTGTTTGCTTCGATTCACAAGCAGTAGCCTCCTGCAAGTTTATTTTGATTCATAAAGCAGTGGCCTCCTGCATGCAAGCTTCGTTTGAGCATTGGCTTCTTACGTGTCTGCTTTGATCCACAAGGCAAGTGTCTCCTCCGTGCTTGCTTTCGACGCACAAGGAAAAGGCTTCCTCTTCATGCTTGCCTTCGATTCACAAGGCAAGAACTTCTTTCATGTGTGCTTCGACTAACAAAATAGTGGCTTCCCTCATGCTAGCTTTGACTCCACCTCTAAACCCTTCAACATACAGTTTTCTACACTTTGACACATGATATAGTCCATTCGAAGAAACATTCCAAAGGTCCATTCGAAGAAGCATTCCAAAGGTCCATTCAAATAAACATACAAGGGATGCCTTCAAAGGACATACATTTGGTCCATTCGAAGGACACACAAATGGTGCCTTCTAAGGACATACAATTGGTCCATTCGAAGAACACACATGTGGTCCATTCGAAGGATACACAATTGTTAGAAACAAGTTTGTTTTGCCTTTTGATGAGTCTGGTTCCAACTGCTTGCTGGCCAAAGTCCTACATGCTACCAAGCCCAGGTCTCCTGCACAATTACATTCATGACAAAAGATGCTTCGACTGGCCAAAATGAAGTTTTCGATTGGGCTAGTTGGGTATTTTCAAAGCCAATCAAAGAACAAAGAAAATAAGGGCTCAATCGAAGAAGCCATAATAATGAAGCCCAAATACATTGAAAGGAGAAATTCAGAGTCAATCAAAGAACAAGGCATCGAGGCATTCGAAGGAGTCAGGGAGTGAAACATGTCCAGGTTCATCCCAAAACCCAAAAGGGTAGGAAATCATCAAAGATGGAAATCCTTTAATTTGTCTAATTTTTATTTCAAAGCCATGTTTAATGACTGGTCCTTAATGCCATGCTTCTTTCCCCATTTCCTTGTCCCCTCACACCCCTATAAGTACAGAACTAGAGTGCAAGCAAAAGGAAGGATTGATTTCCCACAGAGACATTCCGCCCACACAACACGTTACCTATACAAGAATCATACCAAATTCTCTAAACCTTCACAAAGTTTCCAAATTCGAAAAGTTCTTGCAAACTCCCTCTGTCCAAACGAATATCAGATTCATTCTCCAGAGACTTCCAGGGAGCCATCCCACGCCCAGGATTGCAGATCGAAGCACCTCCATTTGGTAAAAAAAGAATTTCCAATCTCAAACTCATTCAATCTCTAATTTAAATCCATTTTCGATTGCATATTTGTGTTGTTACTGTTTTTTCTTTTTTTGGTGAATAATTTAATGTGTTACATGAAAGTTGCAATGTCTAAATGCCAGGAGACTATTGTTAGGACCTTCGAATCTGATTACCTTCGAAACTCATGATGTAGGCCATTTCAGGCCAAAACAAACCCATATTCGAACTCAGGGAGTTCGAATTAGAGGAGATTCGAATTGATAGGAAGGGCCTGGGTTCGATACCCAGGCCTTGCAATTTTATTTTTCTAACATAATATTTGAAGATTCAATGCTTCCAGGCTACGCACACATACCATACACCATCAAATCTATGCCATCAGATGCACATCTGGTCCATATCCAACACCCTGAGTGCACAACCTCGCCATGGACTCTCTTGAGTATATTCCCATTGAATCCACTGGCAGCCTAGGCCTCTCCTCAGACTTGGGCCCAGCGAATTTCAAGTCTCACACCCCATTTTCTTTCACTATCTTGGCCCATTTAAATTTTGTTTTGTTTTTATTAATTTATTTCTTTTTATTTGTTTTGTTTTATTTACTCAGCAAAATAATTATAAAAAAATCACAAAAAATTAGGTCTAGTCTTTTATAATTAAAATTAATTTTCTCAACTAATTAACTAATTACTTTAAAATTTTTCTTAAAATTAAAACTAAATAGACTTAGGATTTTAATTAAATCATTTTCTTACATAAAACAAAAACAAACAAAAAGATTTCCTTTCACTTAGCTTTTAGACGTCTTTCCCATTTCACGCGCGTTTGATATTTCTACTTTATTTTCATATTAATCTACTTGCTTATGGGATGTAATATAATTAAAACTAGGACTTTACATTTACTGTTTTTATTTCCCCCATTTTTGGACTTCTAATAATCCCCCTCCCCGAAGCCTTGTAATAGTTTAGGATTTACACTTCCGCACTTTAAATTCTCGCACACTATTAACTGTCTAGATGCATGAATAATAGGATTATATGGCAAGAACATAAAATCAAACGCTAGCAAACCTAACACAAGACAAAAATAACTGAAAAGAAACACACTTGCACATGCGAACCTCTAGGGTACTCCCACTTTGGTTGCCTTCGGAAAAACAGTCACAATTCTCGAAACGTGGGAGATTTTAGTGGCTACCTGTAGCGATAAAAAATGTAGCGGGGTAAATCGGAGATCGAATTATTGATTAACTCGTCTCACAAAAGCAAGAGTTGCCACCGCTCTTTATTGTTTCCAAAGGAAAAGGGAAAAGAGCGAAATAAAACCCTAAATATGCAATGTAAATAATAATAAAAATACAAAGCGTTTTCGAAAAGATCTTATGGTTCGGGGGTTGGTTATACAATGGGAAGGTATTAGCACCCAATGCATCTATAGTACTCTATAGGAACCTTTTGAAATATCTGTTTATTTAAAATTTGATTGCTTGATAAAAATAAATCGTTTTGGCCGAAAAGGGATACGGATAGGTTTTTGAAGGTACGACGACCTAACGTCGAAGTTTTTGCTTAAAGGGTATAAGTTTTGAAAAGGTTGAAATTTTGAAGGCAAATTATCCTAAGTTTTAATGAAAAATGCAAATATTCGCGCGATTAGATTTGAGGACATGAAGTCAACAAATTTATCGTTTTTCCTTTGGATTTAAACGTAAACGTAATAAACAAATAAATATGAAATAAATAAACGGAAAAATTATGCGGATCATGATTAAGTACAATAATTAAATGATAGACTAAATGATATAATGCATTTTGGATTTAATATTAGTAAAAAGAAAGTGTTTTAATTGTTTCTCAATTTTTACGTATTTTTTATATGGATGAATGCAAAGAGAATTAATTAAAGGGAATAAAATGTTTTTTAAGCTTTTATGTTTCTATTTTTATGTTTTTGATATTAATATAAAAGGTTATTATTTTAGAATTATTAAAATACTAAATTAATTAAAACTTAAAAAGGTTATTAACCTAACTCTAATTAAAAAGGAATTATCAAAAATTATCAAACTAACTCCTAAAAGTTGAACTAATAAAATTAATTATTGAAAAGATTAATTAAACTATGCCTATTTAATTGAATTGCTAATTATTACAAAACTAAAATCCTAAAAGGAAAGAAAAAAAATGATAGAACGGGGGGGTGCACAGGCAACACGCTGGGCTTAAAGCAGGACAAGGCCCATTTGTTCACAATTGTTCTTAGGGGGTTAAACACGTTTAATGCTGGGACATTAGCTTAGGGTTTGGTTACGGCGCTGTTCTTCTTCTTCATGCTTTCGTCTTCATCTTCTCCGCGTTGCTCGCTTCTGACTTGCCTCCGTCCATGGCCACCGACACCTTGATCTCCCTCTTCCCTCCAATAAGACGTTTGGGCAACAGATTCACGGTACGATTTCCTCTTTTGTTCGTTAAGGTTCATTAATGCATGCGTTGATTTTGTTCATTTTTTTTAATCCTGACTTCTTGTTTGTTAATGGTGATATGGAGGTTCTGGAAAAAAAAAGGGATGAAATGATACCTTTGGAGCTGGAGGAGGGAGTTTGAGTGTGCTTAGGAGGCCGGACGGTAAGGGGGTTGCGTCGTGAGCTTGCTTCGGTGGCCGGTATTTCGTATTTAGCTTCCTTCTTCTCTCTGACTTTGGTACTGCTATTGTTGAAAAAAGACTTTTTTGACTAGCTTTCTCTTCTTCTCACTGCGATCCTGTTGCCTCTTTGCGTTTGTGATTTTTCGTTGCCTGAAATTATGTTGCCTATGATGTTGTGTTACCTTTCTCTTCTTCTCAACTATGCTTCTGTGTATTTGTTACTGTGGTCTGATGACAGCCGATGATGACAAGTTCTGAGGCTTTGGGGATTTGGTGGTTAGTTTTGGTTTTGAAATGGTGATATTGGCTTTGGTGGCTCAATCAGGTTTTCTGAGGTTTAGACCATATTATTTGATGCGTGGTTTTGGTTTAAATGATTTTTTGGAATGGTATACTGGTTTTCGGTTTATGACAGGTTAACGGTTTAGCAGTATGTAGGTTTTGACATTTTGGTTTTAGGCCATATTGTTTGATATGGTTACAAGCTTTGTGGTTTAGGCAATGTTTTGAAGGATGGTAACAGGTTTGGCTTATGACAGTAGGTTCCCTATTGGTTTTTGTGTTTGGCCATAAGGTTTTTGATATGGTTATGGCAGGTTATCTGGTTTAATGCAGTAGCAGGTTGATGGTTTTGGAAGTTTGATTTTTGGTTCTATGCCGGTTTGGGTGATTGAGATTTTTAAAGCTTGAGGCTTTGAAATGGTTTATGCAGTTTGTTTTGAACAATTGTTTTTGCTTTGGTAGTCTTTGGTATATGTTGTGAACTCTGTTTTTTGAAAGGGTTTTTTTTGCTCTTATATCAATTGCTTGGCATTTTTGTGTTTTATGGCTCAGGTTTACGTTAGCTGGAGATTTGAATATTTTTACAAACTTCTTGGCCTTCTGCATCACACTGTTACAGCAGTTTTGTTTGTATTCTACTCTTGTGTTTCTCCTTTTACTGTGATATTGCAGTAGCTTTGTCTTATAATTCTTTCTGCCTAAACCAAAACCTGCAAAACCAATTTCTTTTCTCTCTTCTCTCTCATGGGTACATTTGATATATAAAAATGATATAATGTACTACTGTTCTGAAAATGCAAAGGGCTGGAATATGATGAATGAGGAAGTATATGTTGCTTGCACATTATTTTGAAACTGCATAATTCTTTTGTCTTGCATGGGAGCCTATGTTGTTTGGCTTCTTCTTAAGTTGCATAGGTTTACATTGCATTGCTTGTGGGAAATGGCATATGCTGAATTTGTATGCTGTGTATAATTTGAAATGTACATTGTGACAAAGAAATTATGCATATTTAGTTTTTTGAAAAAAAAATAAATGAATTTGTGCATATTTCAAAATTGTGCATTCATTTATGAAATAAAATTCCTCCCTTTTTTGTGAACCCGGAGAAATCCCGTGATTTGCAAAAAAGGGCAAACTGATTCCAGCCGTTTGCCTTTAATGATGAACATTAAATTTATTTTCTGCTTTTAAATATTTATTCAAATCTGACTTTTCTTTTAATTGTTTTTGCAGGTAAAATTAAATGAGCAGACGAAAAGGCATTGGATTGAAGATGAAGATTTAGAATTTAGGAAAATAGTTTTTTTATTTTACTTTGAGAATTTATGTAATTGCCATTATAAATATTTTGTAATAACACAATATTTAAATGATAATTGTAATAAATAGAATAAAGTGAATAAAATTCTATTATTTCCCAATTAATTCCTTTTTCTTTCCAATTATTTATTTATTGTTTATAATTCTTTAAATTATAATAACCGAAAATCAAATCCAATCATTTAAATTCAGAATGATAAACAAATAAATAAACATCATTGGCCAATTAATAATTTCAATTATTTAATTCATTATTCATAACATTCTAAATTATAATAATTAAAAAAATAGAATTTTAATTATTTAACCTAGAATGATAAAGAATTAAATAATCATTGTTGACCAATTAATAAACCCATTCTCAAAATGTTTATTTCATTATTCATAAGTCTTTAAATTATATAACAATTGAAAATAGATTTCAATTATTTAAATTTAAGATAATAAATAATTAATAAACGTCATTTAAGTCTTGATCAGTTGATAAATTTAGCGTTCAACAAATAAATAGCTCTCGACTCGAAGCAGTTATGAATTTTTACACTGCTTTAAAATTTTGATAAAAATAGGTCAAAACCCTTGCAATGCGAATGATGCAGATGGGAGATGGTATCTTAGGTCAAAATTTGGGGTACAACAGCTGCCCCTATTTAAGTTTCTTCTATCCGGAGATATGAAGATTAAAATCTTCGTTTCGACGAGATTGAAGGTACTTAAATACATAATTACGCAAATTTTGTCCTAAGATGCCATCATCATGCAGTGATATGAATGTAGTGCTTGAATTCTCAGAGAAAGATATTGTACGAAACAAGACAATGCTGGAGGAATCGAACACCAACAAAACACAGAGACGTGAATTATTCGCTATTGGGGAAACGAGCTATCGACTACAAACGACAGACTCCTGACAGCGAATAAAATTGAGGGGATACGACCTCTGACCCTAACAAAGAAGGCGTCTTGCATAGGCCGTAAAAAGATTATTGACCCAAAACAGTGAGTTCACAACCCAAGGTCGAAGATAGACAAAAAGTATCAAATTTGCTGATGACGGGTTACCAACTTCTGAAGGTAAAATTCATAACAAACTTTCTCCGCGAGATTTTCGGAGAGATACCAATTAAAGCTGAAGTAATAAGATTGTAGATACGCAGGTTGTTCAAATAGAGAAGCTGCCACCTGCTGTTGTCCAAAGAAAATACCGATAACATACAAGCTGCTCAAATAAAGAGACTACCACTTGCTGTCGTCCAAAGAAAACACCGATAGCGTATAAGCTGCTCAAATAAAGAGACTACCACTTGCTGTCGTCCAAAGAAAACACCGATAGCGTACAAGCCGCTCAAATAAAGAGACCGCCGCTTGCCGTTTTCCGAAGAAAATACCGATAACGTACAAGCCGCTCAAATAAAGAGACCGCCGCTTGCCGTTTTCCGAAGAATAATAACGTACTGGGAGCTCATGAAGGGCTGCTGCCTGTCGCTTTCAAAAAGCAAATGACACGTTAGTAGCTCGTGAAGAGCTGCTGCTCGGCGCTTTCAAGAAGTAAATGACGCACTAGTAGCTCGTGAAGAGCTTCTGCTCGGCGCTTTCAAGAAGTAAATGACGCACTAGTAGCTCGTGAAGAGCTGCTGCTCGGCGCTTTCAAGAAGTAACGTACAAGTTGCTCATGAAGAGCTGCCGCTTGTCGTTTTCCAACGGTGTCTATAACATACAAGTTGCTCATGAAGAGCTGCCGCTTGTCGTTTTCCAAAGAATAACTCAGAAGGAAATTGCGATGATATTGGCAGAGAATAAAATCTTCATCAAAGAGAACTCTGAATCAATCCTTCTCGAGGAGATCACATACTCAAATGTGCAAAATAAATGCACCAACCATCTAGGTCGCAATTTCACTGGGAAAGACAATGAGATAGCTTATGCAAGAGGCGACCACTTTTCAATAACCAGAGGGAACAACGGTCAAACGAGACTCTACTCAATGAGATTCGATTGGGGATTCATCCAATCCAAAAAAATGGACAAGGTAAGCTGAATCAAAAATCATCCACGGGGATTAGCTCAATTGGGGAATTTAGAAAGGAAGCATATTTTCTGCCTAAGCTAACCTTCTACTTGGAAGGACAAAAATGTATGTTGTTCGAATAAAAAAAGTACGACCCAAAATCAACGGCCAACGTGGTATGCATGCTGATATGAGTGTAAATGAATAAATGAATGTTATGCTGACAAAACAGACAGATGGAATATCTTGAAGATAATATGCTATCACAGCAAAATAGATACTCGGCCAATCCTGAGAAGACGGATTATACCCGGAACTGGAAACACAGAGCAATGTCGGAGCGTAACGCTACAAGGCTCAAGTCTTTTGAGGAGAAAAGTATTCAAATCCAAACTTACAATACTAATAAACCATTGGCACGAGACGAAGTGTACCGCACTTCAGGATCTCCAAACAAAGGTATCCAAAACAACACTTAATTGGAGCAACTGAGGAGTCACCAACTTAGCACCACTATAGCCAAGCGTGCACACAGCCAACACTTCATGACGATCCGAAAGAAAACAGGTTCATCACGCAAGTATAAATTACTGCACTATTCTGCATTTCATGGCTTGACCATCTTCGGAACGACTGTTAATATTCCTTTCGTTGTTCACGACACATTTTAGAAATGAGAATATTTTAAATACTTTGTTTCAAATATTGCCGTAAAAATTAAAATTTTGCCCACAAAAGGTAATGCTCAAATTTCGTTAATAAGATGGTAGTTCGCTAACACGCGACTCCAACGGTTTACAAAAATGTGGGAAATAGTACATGAAATAAAAGGTTACACAAAACAATGATCACCATTCTCCCTAACAACTTCGAATTCCAAAATGTGCTCAAATGCCAAGACTGGTCTGACCAAAAACCTGCCTAAGCGAAATACTTCTTGACTGCATCGGTGTTCAATGGACGCGGGAGTTCTTCACCGTCCATATTGGTGAGAATCAAAGCACCTCCAGAGAAAACTTTCTTAACAACATACGGTCCTTCATAATTCGGAGCCCACTTGCCCCTAGAATCAGGTTGGAAAGATAATATCTTCTTGAGCACAAGGTCACCTTCTCTGAACTCGCATGGTCGAACCTTCTCATCAAAAGCCTTTTTCATTCTCTGCTGATACAATTGACCGTGACACAAAGCTGTCAATCTCTTCTCTTCGATTAAATTCAACTGATCATATCTACTTTGACACCATTCGGCCTCAGAAAGTTTGGCTTCCATCAACACTCTCAGAGACGGAATCTCAACCTCCACGGGGAGTACAGCTTCCATACCATAAACTAGGTAAAATGGGGTCACGCCCGTTGAAGTTCGAACTGAAGTACGGTATCCATGCAGAGCAAACGGAAGCATTTCATGCCAATCTTTATAAGTCACCACCATCTTCTGGACAATCTTCTTGATATTCTTGTTAGCAGCTTCAACAACCCCATTCATCTTCGGTCTGTAAGGAGAAGAATTATGATGTTCGATCTTGAACTCTTCACAAAGCTCTCTCATCATCTTGTTATTCAAATTCGAACCATTATCAGTGATGATCTTGCTCGGGATACCGTATCGACAAATGATCTGATTCTTGATAAATCTGACTACCACCTGTCTGGTTACATTAGCATAAGATGCTGCTTCCACCCACTTAGTGAAATAATCAATCACTACCAAGATGAAACGATGGCCATTTGAAGCTTTGGGTTCAATCATTCCAATCATATCAATGCCCCACATAGAGAAAGGCCAAGGTGAAGATATAACATTGAGGAGGTTCGGCGGCACGTGCATCCTGTCCGCATAAATCTGGCATTTATGACACTTCTTCACATATTTGCAGCAGTCGGATTCCATGGTCATCCAATAGTAACCAGCTCTCAACATCTTTCTAGCCATTGCATGTCCATTAGCATGAGTGCCAAAGGACCCTTCATGTACTTCTTGCATCAGCATGTCTGCTTCACGTCTGTCTACACATCTGAGCAAGACCATGTCATAATTCCTCTTATACAAAACTTCTTCATTGAGAAAGAAACTGCTTGCTAATCTTCTCAACGTCTTCCTATCTTTATTGGATGCCCCAGGCGGGTACTCTTGAGTTTGAAGAACACGTTTAATATCATAGAACCATGGTTTGTCGTTGGTAACCTCTTCTACTGAGAACACATGAGCAGGTCTGTCGAGGCGCATAACTCGGATTGTAGGCACGTCGTTCCAATCATTCACTTGAAACATTGAAGACAAAGTAGCTAAAGCATCAGCCATTTGATTCTCATCTCTAGGGATGTGATGTAATTCCACCTTGTTGAAGAAAGTTAACAATCTTCTAGCATAGTCTCTGTAAGGGATCAAACCAAGATGACGAGTCTCCCATTCTCCTTTGATTTGATTAATCACCAATGTCGAATCTCCGTAAATATCCAGAATCTTAATCCTTAGATCCACTGCTTCTTCGAGACCCATAATACATGCCTCATACTCCGCCATGTTGTTCGTGCAGTAAAACTTCAATCTCGCCGTGAACGGGATATGAGTACCTCGGGGAGTGACGATGATTGCCCCAATTCCATTTCCATAGGAATTCACAGCTCCGTCAAATATCAAACCCCAACGGGATTCAGGATCAGGTCCTTCTTCAGGTAACGGCTCTTCACAGTCTTTAGCTTTCAAGTACATAACATCTTCATCTGGGAAGTCAAACTTGATGGATTGATAATCGTCAATTGGTTGGTGAGCCAAATGATCGGCTAAAATACTTCCTTTGATCGCTTTCTGAGTGTGGTACTCAATGTCATATTCGGATAACAACATCTGCCAACGGGCTATCATTCCAGATAAGGCGGGCTTCTCAAAGATATACTTGATCGGGTCCATTTTGGAGATCAACCAAGTAGTGTGATTAATCATATACTGGCGCAGACGGCGAGCAGCCCAAGCTAAAGCACAACAGGTCTTCTCAAGCAATGAGTACCGAGATTCACAGTCTGTGAATTTCTTACTCAGATAATATACAACATGTTCCTTTCTTCCAGTCTCATCTTGTTGACCAAGCACACATCCCATGGAGTCTTCCAATATAGTCAGGTACATAATCAAAGGTCTTCCTTCCACTGGAGGAATCAAAATGGGAGGTTCAAGCAAATATTCTTTGATACTATCAAAAGCTCTCTGACAATCTTCTGTCCACACACATCCTTGGTTCTTTCGGAGAAGCTTGAAAATCGGCCCACAGGTAGCAGTCATATGAGATATAAACCTAGAAATGTAGTTCAGTCTCCCAAGGAATCCTCTTACTTGTTTTTCCGTCTTGGGTGCGGGCATTTCCCGAATAGCTTTGACTTTATCAGGGTCTACTTCAATACCTTTCTGACTGACAATGAAACCCAGAAGTCTTCCAGATCGAACGCCAAAAGTGCACTTGTTGGGATTCAGACGGAGTTTGTACTTCCTCAAACGCTGGAACAACTTCAACAAATGTTCCAAGTGATCTTCCTTAGTCTGTGATTTGGCAATCATGTCATCTACATACACTTCGATCTCTTTATGCATCATGTCATGGAACAAAGCAGTCATGGCCCTTTGGTATGTTGCGCCAGCATTCCTCAAACCAAACGGCATAACCCGATAACAGAAAGTTCCCCAAGGTGTAATGAAAGCGGTCTTCTCCATATCTTCCGATGCCATCTTGATTTGATTGTAACCAGAGAAACCGTCCATGAAAGAGAAGACTTTGAACTTGGCGGTACTGTCGACCAATACGTCAATATGAGGTAATGGGAAGTCATCCTTCGGACTAGCTCTATTCAGATCTCTGTAGTCTACACACATCCGAACTTTACCATCTTTCTTTGCAACAGGCACTATATTGGCTAACCATTGAGGATAGACCGATGTAACAAGGAAACCTGCATTGATCTGCTTCTGAACCTCCTCTTTGATCTTGTCAGCCATGTCGGGACGAGTCCTTCTCAACTTTTGCTTGATCGGCAGACACTCAGGTCTCAACGGTAAACGATGCTCCACAATGTCATTGTCCAAACCTGGCATATCTTGGTAGGACCAAGCAAACACGTCAACATACTCTTTGAGAAGCTCCAACATTTTCTCCTTAACCTCCGGGATAAGCAATGCTCCGACTTTGACTTCCTTTCTATCTTCTTCATCACCCAAGTTGACCAACTCTACAGGTTCTTCAAATGGTTGAATGACCTTCTCATCATGCTCAAGCAAACGGGAAATCTCAACAGGAATCTCTTCATCATCCTCTTCTTCGGCTCTGAACACAGGGAATTCAAAGTTGGGAGAGGGCATAGGATCATTGTTTTCGATGGTTAAGTCATGGATTAATCTGCACATATGATTATGCTTTATTTTAGAAATCGATTTGTGCAAATAAAACAAAAGGTTATTAATTACTTTTCATTACTATTTCCCCGAAAAAGTGAAAAATAAAACAGTAGTGGACAAAATAACATTTTTATTCATTAAAGGGAAATACTTGAAACAAAGAGCCCAGACATCTCTCTTTTGCCTTGGGCAGAGCAAAAGGAATTATTTTTCATAGCCCGACACAAAATACGTTTCGCCTTGGGCAGAGCGAATTTTTCAAAGGAAAATAAATAAAACATTACTCGGAAATGTGCATAACCACAGGAACATCAACAACTATCCAGTTTTGGCAAGCCAATCCAGGCGTCACAAAAACGGGAAAATCCTCCTCGGAATCATCATCTATGATAGCATCAACCTCAGGATGTACAAACCCTGCACTTCGGAAGACCTCTTGAATCGGACGAACAACCACCTCTTTCTTGACCCTTGCAGATACTGGATGAAAACCCAGACCTTCCCCAGACTTGTTCTTGGGTAACGTCAACACCTGGCCCCATCCTTCGGCCGAACCACTTTCCACCACTCGCCGCGCATCCTCAAAAGAAGAGATGGATGCCCCTTGCTTCTTCACTGTATTCTTAGCAACAGATAGACCCTGGAACTGGGTCCCCACATCCTCGTCAGCATCAATAAAAGAAAATGATGATAAATGGCTTACCACCATAGCCTGCTCTCCCCCAATCATCACTAGCTTCCCATGCCTTACAAACTTTAGTCTCTGATGAAGCGTCGAGGTGACTGCCCCGACATCATGGATCCAGGGACGACCCAATAAACAGCTGTAGGCAGCACGGATATCCATCACTTGGAAAGTGATTTGAAAAGTATGGGGACCAATCACGATAGGAAGATCCACTTCACCAATAACTGTCTTCCTGGAGCCATCAAATGCTTTGACAATTACTCCACTAGGCCTCATAGGAGCACCTGGATATGAAAGCCGAGATAACGTAGTCTTGGGCATCACATTCAACGATGAGCCTGTATCCACCAACACACTTGATAAGGTATCGTTTCCACAACTTACTGAGATGTGCAAAGCCATATCATGCTTTCTCCCCTCCTCTGGGAGCTCTTCATCACTGAAACCAAGATTGTTACACGAAGTTATATTTCCCACAATCCCATCAAACTGATCAACCGTCACATCATGGTCCACGAACTCCTGGTCCAAGACCTTCATCAAGGCTTCTCTATGCGCACCAGAGTCTCTCAATAAGGCAAGCAAGGAAATCTTGGAAGGTGTTTGCAAAAGTTGGTCCACAATCTTATATTCACTTCTCTTGATAAGTTTCAAAATCTCATCATCCTCGGGGTGAGGGATAGGTTCACTAGGTCGGCCTATCTCAACCCTTGGTTCAACATTTCGTACCGGAATCTCCTTCGGCATGGGCCTCCCAACTTGAACTTCCGGTCTCTTCGAAGGTACTTCTGCAAAAACACGCCCACTTCTCATAACTCTACTCATGTCAGCAATGTTAACAAAAGACGGTCTCGTTGGTATGGGGACTTCCACCCCATTCTCAATCATTGTGGCATTATACTTGTACGGCACAGCTTGGTCTGAATTGTAAGGCACAGGGCCAGGTGGGCAAATAATCAAAGGATCAACAGGCGCAGTCTGACTGTTGTAAGCAATCTCTACTGATTCTGGCAAATTGAATTGTGGTATGATAACATTCACTTCATCCTCCGGATTTCGGTCATAGGTAATAGTGATAACTCTCTGATCTAGCAACTTCTGAATATCCTCCTTCACGATATGACAATCATCCTCTCTTGAACAAAACTCACAAACATCATAATCATGCTGGTGCCTAACAAAGGCAAGTCTTCTCAAACTCTGATGTAACCTGATCAACGACTCTCTTATATGTTCGACTTGAAAAACTCGAAACTTCCCCGGACAACCTTCCACCATATTCACTGAAGCTTCCCCATGTCGAGGCAAAGGATTATCTCTAACATTTGGATTAACATCCTTAAAAGACAAGATACCATTCTTAATTAATCTCTGTACGTCCGCCTTCAGAGCAAAGCAATTCTCAAGGTTGTGCCCCGGCGACCCTTGATGATATTCACAAAACTGATCCGCCTTGTACCACGGAGAAGCACTGTTCGGTGCGACAGGAGGAGGCTTTGTTGTGATGAGATTCTTTCTGATAAGAGCAGGGAACAATTCAGTATAAATCATAGGAATGGCATCGAACTGCGGTTTTCTGGGTGAACGGTTCTGATTGTTGAACGGATAAGCCTGTTGTCGAGGCTGCTGTTGAAAAGGCCGTTGTTGAGTTGGTGGAGTTTGATGAGCTGGGGTCATCAAAGTCGGGCGGACAGCCGGAGTGACTTCCGCAACATGAGAGTAACCTCTCCTAGGCCTACCTGGAAACAAAGCGCTAACATCCTGCTCTTTTCTTTTCGGGAAAACACTTCCAAACTTCTTCGCACTGCTAGACGGACTCCCTTCTTTAACCAAACGCCCTTCACGAATCCCTTCCTCTAATCGCATGCCCATGCTTACCATTTCGGTGAAGTCACTGGGTGCGCTGGCTATCATTCTTTCATAGTAAAAGGATCCTAAAGTCTTCAAAAATATCTTAGTCATCTCTTTCTCCTCAAGGGGTGGATAGATTTGAGCAGCGATTTCACGCCACCTCTGGGCGTACTCCTTAAAAGATTCCCGGTCTCTCTGTGACATCGCCCGGAGTTGATCCCGGTCCGACGCCATGTCAACGTTGTACTTGTACTGATGGACAAAGGCTTCACTAAGATCGTTAAAGTTACAGATCCGAATACTGTCTAAACCCATATACCACTTTAGAGCAGCACCCGTCAAACTATCTTGAAAATAATGAATCAACAAGTCATGATCATCGGAATACATAGACATCTTCCTTACGTACATTGTCAAATGACTTCTAGGACACGAATCACCCTTATATCTCTCAAAGTCTGGCACTTTGAATTTTGCTGGAATCTTGACGTTCGGAACTAAACAAAGGTCATGCGTATTCTTCCCAAACAAATCCTTCCCTTTCAATGCTCTAAGCTCCTTCTGCATTTCCTGGAATTGATCTTGAAATTCTTCCATTCTATCAAAGAGACCCAAACTTTCAGCAGGCTCGGCAGGATAAATAGGTTCATTCAAGTATGGCACGGAGTGGATCACAGGAGCAACGGTCGTCATAATCGGTTGCGGAAAAGGTGTTACAGACGGAATTACTGGCGGCATGGCAGTTGTCTCTGGTTGAGGAAGAGACAAAGCAGGTTGAAATAAAGGTTGTACGGCAGGCTGATACCCCTCTGGCACAAAGTTGTAAGGCATTCCCCACGGAAAACCTTTCGGCATCTGATGTTGAAGCGGAGAGTTGATTTGAGTCACGGAGGCAGGAACTGTGACAATCTCGGAAACCACTGGAGTTGAAGTCTGAATCTCGGCAGCCGTAGTCGATGGCTGATTCTGAACAGCCACCAAACTTTCTACTAACGCAGTTAACTTTTCCATCTCGACACGAAGTGTAGCAACTTCCCCACGAAGCTCATGATTTTCCTGTTCCAAATCTTCCATTTTCCTTTGACGATTGGCCCGAGTGTCGTATCGGTGAGACAGCTTGACAACCTTTTGAGTGGAAAAAGAACAAGGATGAGACTCTAGAAAACATGTGAAGTGGAATGTGGAATGATACATGATGGTGATGCAAATGATGACTCATTTTAAAAGTTTTTCAAGGAACTTTGATAATTTTGCATACATCAATGGTAAAGGAATTTGGAACAACAAAAACTCAATCCGTTAATCGAAAGCGATAAATTACAACTTACAATTTGGAATATAAAACTAGTAAATTACAAATTTGGGATAACAAATCCAATAATAAACTACAACTTCGAAACGTGGAATCCATAATGAAGTGATAAGTTACAATTTACAACATGAAATCTAAAATAAAGCAATAAATTACAACTTCGGAGCATGAAGCCCATAATAAAACAATAAATTACAACTTCGGAGCATGAAGCCCTTTACATGGTTTTACAAAATGACATCAATAAAACAAACTAAAGCTAAAGGTCACTCGGAATCCTCAGATGAAGGACCAAACACCAGCTGTAACCGGAGCTTCTTGATCTTTTCTTTGTAAAAGTCTTCCATCACTTTCTTCTCAGCTATCAGTCGATCGATGATTTCTTCCTGCGGATTAGGAACGAGAGCCACGCTTACCGAACCTTCCCTTTTTCTCTTCCTTTCACCCGCATACTTCTTCAGCAAGGCATCCTTCTGACGAAGCTTCTCATCATGGTCAATGAACCGACCGTCTTGAATAAGCAGCAACTCCTCCTTCTCTTTTAACTGTCGAGTCAGGACTCGATTCTCATACTCAGACATATGGTACTTTTCCTTCCAAGCATCCCTCTCATACTTCATCCTAGCCAGATTTCCTTGATATTCTCCTACATCCGCGATAGGGATAACAACAGATGATGGTGCAATGGCAGGGAATAAAGGTTTCTCAAGTTTATATGGCATCTTGAGAGCACAAGCCCTAACACGGACCCACTGTCGGTAAGGCTCCAAAGAAACGGCACCTCTATGTCCCAGCATATCTCTCCCTTTCCTATGGATATGGCGCCAAGCTCCTTCAATCTCCCTCTTAGCAGCCTGATGATCTTGTCCTTCCTGAAGAAAGAAACCACTCACATGGATGTTGTTTGGTTTATCTCTCATCGGGTACCCGAACTGACGGCGCGCTAGAACAGGGTTGTAGTTGATTCCACCCCTCGTACCGAGAAGAGGTACGTTAGGAAAAGCACCACAGCTATCAATGATCTCCACATCGTGGTAAACTCGATTATACCATTCAATGTCGAAATGAGTGAGAGCCATAATCTTTGGCGCCCAACGCGGTTCCTTCTCGAGATCCCAGAAAGCATCAGACCCAGGTAGATGCGACACGTACCACTGATACAGCAATGGTACACAACAAATAATCATCCCTCCTTGATAAGAGTTTCGAAGGTGGATGGAGTAATATGTATCCCCTAGCAGCGTAGGGACCGGATTTCCAATCAGGAAAATTCTGATGGCGTTGATATCCACAAACTTATCAATGTTAGGGAATAAGAAAAGACCATATGCGAGTAAGGCAAATACGTCTTCGAAGGCAACAGTATCCTTTGTCTCAGCAAAGTGGCGAGCTTTCTTCAACAAAAACTGCGCCGGCAAACCCCGGATTCCCCCTTTCGTAGTCATGTTCTCCTCTACCTCTGACTTCCTTAAGTGGGTGATAGCTGCTATCTCATGAGATTTGGGCTCTTCTTCTAATCCAGAGAAGGGAACATGGTCGGCAATCGGCAAACCAAGAATATAAGAGTACTCCTCTAGAGTGGGCATCAACTGGTAATCCGGAAAGGTGAAACATCGGTACAAGGGATCATAGAACTGAACCAACGTGTTGAGGATGCCTTTCTTCATATTACGCTTCATGAGCGGTACGATGGACCCATATTTCTTCTGAAAATCCGTCGGACTCTCGATCTTCGGAATCAAACTCTTCAGTTCTTCAATCTCAGGCTCCTTGAAACTAAAGCTTCGAGTATTTCTCCTTCCAAGTTCCATAATAACCTAAGATGTCTGCAAAAATCATTCTGAAGTTCCTCGAAAAATAAGTCCTTTTTTTTTTTACAAAGATGTTGATGAATGCATGAATGAATGATGATGCAACAGTCACACACAAACTTGCAAACATGGTGTTCAAAGGTTCAACGTTCAGCATGGAGTCGAGGGTAAAGCCCACCCAAATGTATGTACTAACGGTTCAATCACACCTGTAAGACATGGTTCTAAGAGTTCCCAGAGTCTACATTCCTCCTTCGGATATTACCAACGTCTTGATTACTCAATAATTAGCAATATTCTCAAGAGAAACTCGTCCAAGCGTAGCATCGCGTAACAACTACTTCCGAATTACTCCGTTATAGTCTCCGCGCTACACCTAAAAAGGCCAAGATGGGTTAGGGTTCTACGGTCCTCAACTTCTCGGGCTCCTAGGTCAAAAATAATAATGTCTTCCCGATTACTCGGTAAACAAATATTAAGTTCAAGAGGGCCTTCCATTGAGTGGGGGATCTCATGCCTCCTTCTTCGGGATTACTCCCTCAAAGTTAACATGACTATATCGCCCGTCCTATTCCTTAAGTGTTACTTAATCCGGGTATAGGATTCGTCCTTTGCAAGAAACCCAAACAACCCCAATTTTAAACACATAATCAAACCAAACAAATAATAATAAACAGATAAGACAAATTAGGCTTAACCCACTTAGGGATGGACCAGCAAGAGGTCAATCTTTCCCCAGCAGAGTCGCCAATTCTGTAGCGATAAAAAATGTAACGGGGTAAATCGGAGATCAAATTATTGATTAATTCGTCTCACAAAAGCAAGAGTCGCCACCGTGCTTTATTGTTTCCAAAGGAAAAGGGAAAAGAGCGAAATAAAACCCTAAATATGCAATGTAAATAATAATAAAAATACAAAGCATTTTCGAAAAGATCTTATGGTTCGGGGGTTGGTTATACAATGGGAAGGTATTAGCACCCAATGCATCTATAGTACTCTATAGGAACCTTTTGAAATATCTGTTTATTTAAAATTTGATTGCTTGATAAAAATAAATCGTTTTGGCCGAAAAGGGATACGGATAGGTTTTTGAAGGTACGACGACCTAACGTCGAAGTTTTTGCTTAAAGGGTATAAGTTTTGAAAAGGTTGAAATTTTGAAGGCAAATTATCCTAAGTTTTAATGAAAAATGCAAATATTCGCGCGATTAGATTTGAGGACATGAAGTCAACAAATTTATCGTTTTTCCTTTGGATTTAAACGTAAACGTAATAAACAAATAAATATGAAATAAATAAACTGAAAAATTATGCGGATCATGATTAAGTACAATAATTAAATGATATACTAAATGATATAATGCATTTTGGATTTAATATTAGTAAAAACAAAGTGTTTTAATTGTTTCTCCATTTTTACGTATTTTTTATATGGATGAATGCAAAGAGAATTAATTAAAGGGAATAAAATGTTTTTTAAGCTTTTATGTTTCTATTTTTATGTTTTTGATATTAATATAAAAGGTTATTATTTTAGAATTATTAAAATACTAAATTAATTAAAACTTAAAAAGGTTATTAACCTAACTCTAATTAAAAAGGAATTATAAAAAATTATCAAACTAACTCCTAAAAGTTGAACTAATAAAATTAATTATTGAAAAGATTAATTAAACTATGCCTATTTAATTGAATTGCTAATTATTACAAAACTAAAATCCTAAAAGGAAAGAAAAAAAATGATAGAACGGGGGGGTGCACAGGCAACACGCTGGGCTTAAAGCAGGACAAGGCCCATTTGTTCACAATTGTTCTTAGGGGGTTAAACACGTTTAATGTTGGGACATTAGCTTAGGGTTTGGTTACGGCGCCGTTCTTCTTCTTCATGCTTTCTTCTTCATCTTCTTCGCGTTGCTCGCTTCTGACTTGCCTCCGTCCATGGCCACCGACACCTTGATCTCCCTCTTCCCTCCAATAAGACGTTTGGGCAACAGATTCACGGTACGATTTCCTCTTTTGTTCGTTAAGGTTCATTAATGCATGCGTTGATTTTGTTCATTTTTTTTAATCCTGACTTCTTGTTTGTTAATGGTGATATGGAGGTTCTGGAAAAAAAGGGATGAAATGATACCTTTGGAGCTGGAGGAGGGAGTTTGAGTGTGCTTAGGAGGCCGGACGGCAAGGGGGTTGCGTCGTGAGCTTGCTTCGGTGGCCGGTATTTCGTATTTAGCTTCCTTCTTCTCTCTGACTTTGGTACTGCTATTGTTGAAAAAAGACTTTTTTGACTAGCTTTCTCTTCTTCTCACTGTGATCCTGTTGCCTCTTTGCGTTTGTGATTTTTCGTTGCCTGAAATTATGTTGCCTATGATGTTGTGTTACCTTTCTCTTCTTCTCAACTATGCTTCTGTGTATTTGTTATTGTGGTCTAATGACAGCCGATGATGACAAGTTCTGGGGCTTTGGGGATTTGGTGGTTAGTTTTGGTTTTGAAATGGTGATATTGGCTTTGGTGGCTCAATCAGGTTTTCTGAGGTTTAGACCATATTATTTGATGCGTGGTTTTGGTTTAAATGATTTTTTGGAATGGTATACTGGTTTTCGGTTTATGACAGGTTAACGGTTTAGCAGTATGCAGGTTTTGACATTTTGGTTTTAGGCCATATTGTTTGATATGGTTACAAGCTTTGTGGTTTAGGCAATGTTTTGAAGGATGGTAACAGGTTTGGCTTATGACAGTAGGTTCCCTATTGGTTTTTGTGTTTGGCCATAAGGTTTTTGATATGGTTATGGTAGGTTATCTGGTTTAATGCAGTAGCAGGTTGATGGTTTTGGAAGTTTGATTTTTGGTTCTATGCCGGTTTGGGTGATTGAGATTTTTAAAGCTTGAGGCTTTGAAATGGTTTATGCAGTTTGTTTTGAACAATTGCTTTTGCTTTGGTAGTCTTTGGTATATGTTGTGAACTCTGTTTTTTGAAAGGGTTTTTTTTGCTCTTATATCAATTGCTTGGCATTTTTGTGTTTTATGGCTCAGGTTTACGTTAGCTAGAGATTTGAATATTTTTACAAACTTCTTGGCCTTCTGCATCACACTGTTAGAGCAGTTTTGTTTGTATTCTACTCTTGTGTTTCTCCTTTTACTGTGATATTGCAGTAGCTTTGTCTTATAATTCTTTCTGCCTAAACCAAAACTTGCAAAACCAATTTCTTTTCTCTCTTCTCTCTCATGGGTACATTTGATATATAAAAATGATATAATGTACTACTGTTTTGAAAATGCAAAGGGCTGGAATATGATGAATGAGGAAGTATATGTTGCTTGCACATTGTTTTGAAACTGCATAATTATTTTGTCTTGCATGGGAGCCTATGTTGTTTGGCTTCTTCTTAAGTTGCATAGGTTTACATTGCATTGCTTGTGGGAAATGGCATATGCTGAATTTGTATGTTGTGTATAATTTGAAATGTACATTGTGACAAAGAAATTATGCATATTTAGTTTTTTTGAAAAAAAAAGAAATGAATTTGTGCATATTTCAAAATTGTGCATTCATTTATGAAATAAAATTCCTCCCTTTTTTGTGAACCGGGAGAAATCCCGTGATTTGCAAAAAAGGGCAAACTGATTCCAGCCGTTTGCCTTTAATGATGAACATTAAATTTATTTTCTGCTTTTAAATATTTATTCAAATCTGACTTTTCTTTTAATTGTTTTTGCAGGTAAAATTAAATGAGCAGACGAAAAGGCATTGGATTGAAGATGAAGATTTAGAATTTAGGAAAATAGTTTTTTTATTTTACTTTGAGCATTTATGTAATTGCCATTATAAATATTTTGTAATAACACAATATTTAAATGATAATTGTAATAAATAGAATAAAGTGAATAAAATTCTATTATTTCCCAATTAATTCCTTTTTCTTTCCAATTATTTATTTATTGTTTATAATTATTTAAATTATAATAACCGAAAATCAAATCCAATCATTTAAATTCAGAATGATAAACAAATAAATAAACATCATTGGCCAATTAACAATTTCAATTATTTAATTCATTATTCATAACATTCTAAATTATAATAATTAAAAAAATAGAATTTTAATTATTTAATCTAGAATGATAAAGAATTAAATAATCATTGTTGACCAATTAATAAACCCATTCTCAAAATGTTTATTTCATTATTCATAAGTCTTTAAATTATATAACAATTGAAAATAGATTTCAATTATTTAAATTTAAGATAATAAATAATTAATAAACGTCATTTAAGTCTTGATCAGTTGATAAATTTAGCGTTCAACAAATAAATAGCTCTCGACTCGAAGCAGTTATGAATTTTTACACTGCTTTAAAATTTTGATAAAAATAGGTCAAAACCCTTGCAATGCGAATGATGCAGATGGGAGATGGTATCTTAGGTCAAAATTTGGGGTACAACACTACCCTCCGATTTTAAAAAGATCATAAGTCCCTCGATGACCCTCTCGATGTTACCTCGGTAAAAATGATCTTAAAACCCTAGGGTAGTGACTAAGATTTCTTGCCAAGTTACCTTCATAACTACAAACGTCCTGTCTAATGTCCCTTAAACAACCAAACGACTAGGGCTACCTACTCACTAATAGTAGGATAGCACTGTCTAAAGGAAAGGAGGAAAAGAACGAATCTCTCGAGTAAAGTAGACAGTTCCTAGATGTTATGCTCAAAAACAAACTTTTTACACTTACACAAAACAATTTTCAAAAAACCTTTTCAAAATGCTTTATCAACCCTCTTGAGGACTGATACAAGAGTTATCATAAAGCAAATCTCCCTCTAAGGCATTTCAAAATACTTTTCAAAAACACACAAAGCACAAGGTATTTCAAAATGAGCTAAGCATATAAGAGCCCGTAGCTAACTACAGATTGAAAGGGTGCTAACACCTTCCCTTTCCATAATCTACCTCCTTTACTCAGAAATAATCTCGAAAGGTCTTATTCTGTTCTTTTCACCCTTTCCTTTGTTGGATAAAACAAAAGTCGATGGCGACTCTTGCTTACCGCAACATTTGTGAATACAAATGCAAAACCAATATAAACAGTCGGTTCTGCCACCGCATTACAGAACTGGCGACTTTGCTAGGGAAAGTCTTATAAAATGGGGTTACCTTAGAGTTTAGTTCATTTTAAATTGCTTTACATTGTGTGTTTTGTATGCTTTACTTTTGAGGGCTTGTTTGGGTTGTTACTAAAAGATCCTACACCCGGATTTGGGGAACATTATTAGATAAGTAGAAATAAATCGTGGGGATTGTGTGGGGTATACCGACATGGTTGAAGCGATAGCTACGTTAGTGTGACACATTTTTTGGTACCGATAGCCCTTGAGTTTAGTCAAGGAGAATATGGGGCCGCTGTGTGGTGTCATGAAGAACTAACTGACCTTAGAACCTTTAATTGAACAACTTGGCCATTAGGAAGTAGTGAGATAGCCGGATTTGGTGTAGTACGAAGTTGGTTGATACTCGATACTACGCTCATTGAGATCGGACTTTTGGGATATTTCGGTCGCTAATAAGAGGCTTGTGCTGAAACAATGCCTGATGAAGAAAGACCAATGATATTGAGATTCCTTAGAACCTAGTTACTTCTTTTAGTACAGGTTGAACCAACTAAACTTCAAGAGGGTACTTACCTATAAACTCCATGCAAGCTTGAACCTATGGCTACTTGTGTGACTTGTCTTCTTTCATTGCAGAGCTTTGTTGGTACTCCTTGCGGGACTTGTTTGTAGTCATTATCCAATAACTTGGATTTCCTGCAAGACATACTTGTATTCGTCCCCTTACACTTTTGTTTGGTGCATAGCATACACATCATAACATCATTCTATAGCATTTCCTTAACCATTTCAAGGATCTCAAGGGTCTGTGATGCAAGTTATGATGAACCATACGTCTAGCAAGGGGCAATGGGATTTATTTTCCTCTAGCCAACACCGTCAAAGCGATAACTTGAGTCAGAGGCTATGACCCACTCGACATGGTGAGCTTGATTCTCGTAGAAGGGCATTCAACGATATGAAGTTCTTCAATCGAAGTTGCAGTCAAATTCAGTTTCTAACATTTTCTTGTGTTTACCCCACAAGATCCTTGAAAATGTTGCATGCATGTCATTACATAACATGTCTTCCAGTACAGGTTTCTCATTTTCCTGCTGTTTATTTCAGCAAGGAAAATGGCTCTCAAATAGAACGACAGAGACATCCAAACATAAGATGCTCAAATCAAGGAAATGTTCCTAAACCTATCCAAGGGGAACTAAGAATTGAAAGCACTCCTCACTGGGAACTCGAACAAGAAACATCCTGACAATAACAAGGATGATTAGTTAGAACAACTGCAGGTTGAGGTGGGAAAGATGAGAATCCAGATGAGTAGTCAGATGGCCCTTATCCAAAGTTTAGCTCGGGAACAAGAAGAGTTGAGGATTCTCATCAGCAAGCTTCTTCAGGATATATATGACGGTCTAGGGAAAACTGCTAGAGCTTAGGGCCTAATCAATGATCAATCTCTCTTGGAAGATAGGGAATTAGGTGACATATTCATACCGGGGCATGTTAAAAATAAGCTCAGGAGCGGTAACATTCAAGGGACTGCATCTTCAAGTACTCAGAAGAGACCATACAATGGGAAGAAAGAGTCCAATGTCGTGTATAACCAGAAGGGCCGCAATAAGAGTAATCTCAACCAATCTGTGGGGGTAGTGCGCACTTCTATTCCAGCACCGACGCAGAAACAACGGCAAGGCAATCAGCATAACCAGGACACACCCAAAATACAATTCACTAAAATTAACATGTCCTCGACTTAGGTATTGCAACACATGTTGAAGATGGAGTTGATTACGTTAAGGGATCCTCCTCGAAATCCCAATGTCTCCACTCCTAGCTATCGCCCTGATGCAATATGCGCATACCATTCCAATAGTCCTAGACACGGTATGAATGACTGTTGGGCATTTGCAAAGAGACTTTTTTTCATTAGAATTTTCAAGTTTTAATTTTCTTTTGATTGTTCGAACATTTATTTATGTACAAACTTTGTTATTTCATCAATGCATTGCATATGTTTGTCTTGAATTATTTCATTTGTTGTCACTATGCTAAAACTGCGCTTTTACTTCCTTTTTGTGACATTCAACTCTTGATAAAAAGCTATAAACCTTTTAGAGGGAGGATGACAAAAGATAACATAATCTCTACAGTATGCTTTTGAACAGACCTAGCTGACGATGTACATTCGTTGTTTTAAATCCTAAACAGTGGATTTATAAGGAAGATAATCCCTAGTCAACCCCTTTGAGCCTAAGAAGTAGGAGTTTTCTTTTACACGCAAATTGAAACCCTTAATTTAAACCTGGGGCAGGGTAGTTTCTCAGTTAATTTAATGGTGCATTCAATCGCAAACTTTCCCTCCGTACATGACGAGTAGTGTTGGAGGTATCCTTCCAAAACAAAAGATGGTGATGGTTCTGTCTAATCATTTAAAATAGGCAGTCGTTATTTTTCAAAAGAAAAGCCCGCTAAGTCGAAACCTATGAAGGAGACTTAATAAAAAA
Source organism: Vicia faba (assembly GCA_948472305.1). NCBI lineage: Eukaryota > Viridiplantae > Streptophyta > Magnoliopsida > Fabales > Fabaceae > Vicia > Vicia faba. Next base: position 1,515,084,048 of record OX451741.1, on the reverse strand, counting down.
AAACCAGGGCATCCCGCTGACTATAATCACAAACGAAACAGTTCAGGCAGAAGAAACAGGGATAATAAAATTTTTAAAAAAAAGAGGTCGCTACGAATCCTCAACAAAAAATATTTAAAAAAATGATGTCTGCCTCCTCAAAATAAAATTTCAGTATCTGAACCATCACCGGAATATCAGGGCCAAGATTCCATAACTCAATTGGGATCTAAACACATAATTAGATGAGTATAGGACTAAAGAACATCACGAAGAACGGATTGGGCACAAATAAAATTTCGAGCCTTTATCCTTTGTTTCTTAAACCGTGAACCAGGCCACATTACAACCCCTAAAAGTCGTAGATGAAGCATGGGTTAGTTCGAAAGCATATTGTTACAAAAAGGTATCCTGACTCATGTAAGGCTTGCTATAAATCTTGAGTTGATATCACATTCTTGCAAATTTTGTTTTACTAAAAAATGCATTTTCAAAAACTTCAAGACAGACATAAGCTTTGTTTTTTTAATACTAGTGTTTGCATATAACTAATTGTTCAACAACAGATAAATTCGCACGACGAAAATTCAATGAACGAAAATCCTCTCAATGAACAAAATCACCTCAAATGGAAAGACATTTCTAGTAACAGGCTTTTCATAATCAAGGGGCATGACATGGTGCCCAACTGATCTGGGGGCAGTCGAGTCAAGATTCAAGGAATCTCTCAAAAGTGCCGAATAGCCAGGGGCAGACCTCTGTCTGAATCAATTGGGTCATTAAACATGAGTTCCAGCAAAGGATCACGCACAATCAAGAAAACATCTTTCTGGCAGTGCTACAACACTTACTACTACTACGAACAGTGATAATTCTCCCCACCCTGTGAACGCGGACATAGTCGGAAAATACTACACATGAAAAAAGACCCGCTAGGTTGACTGGCCTAGGCAAAAGTAAGGGCATCCCGATGAACCACAGGAGTTCGAGAAAAAATTAGGGACATATAAATAAAATTGTACACCCGGCAAGTCGAAAACCTGAAAATGCGACTTGGGCAAAAAAGGGTATCCCGATGGACTAAAAATATGAAAGGACAGTCCAGGAAAAAGTTAGGGATTAAAGCGTACGATTATGTCTCATCATCTCGTCACTTGTCTATCATTAGAAGGCTTATCACCCTGATCAGCAATTTACTCAAGACTTTGAGAGTGGGGATAACATTCAAACTATCCACAAAATCCCCACAGAGTAACCACCCATAGGGGACTATCTTCGCAGAGTTCGTCATCAGCAAGGATACATTCCCTAGTAGGTATGGAGACACAATCGTCCTCCTACAAAGTCATTGCTACATTTTAAGCATACATCCTAATGATGTCAGGTATTTCAATACCCCCTACAGAGCAAGGATCTCCAATCATCTCCACAGCGTCTGAAAGAATTCCTCAGCATGGTTCATAAATTTCTTGGGTTCCCCAACATGGTTCCACAAAAATCCCAAACTTACGGAGTTTAAATCAGTACAGTTCACAAAGATTCCTTTTCCCAACAGAACATCATAAAATCCCCAAGCGATTTGCAGAGTTTCTTTTCCCCAATAGAGTTTATTTCTCTAGCAACGGAAATCCATCTCCCAACATTTCAACTTCAACAAAATTTGAAGACTTACATTCTTTATCCCTAACAACACTTAGGGATTTATTTTCCCTAGTTCAACAACAATGCAATAAAACAAATGATACATTCACGTATTGCATTCATACATCATTTTACAATACATCATAGCATATGCATAATTGAAACGTATATAAAAATCTCATTTATTTTGAGAGCATCATTTGCACTTCATGACTCATGATATTGCATGCAGCTAATTCTTTACCTTTTCAGGAAAGATCAACAGATGAGTGTCATCACCAATTTTCAACAGTTCTAGATTAATACCTGAACCAAGACAGGACAATAATCTATGAACGATTGATTGTAGATTAATACCTAAAACCAGACATGACAACTATCGACATGAGAAGATTGAAGATTAATACCCGAAACCAGACGTGAAAACTATCTTTCTTTCGCTTAGGTTAGAGATTAATACCTGAAACTAGACAGGACAACTATCTCAATGACCAACAAAAACCAGTTCCAGATTAATACCTGAAACAAGACATGACAACTATCTGTGAACGACTTATTATAGATTAATACCTGAAACCAGACAAGACAACTATCTACATGAGAAGATTGAAGATTAATAGCCGAAACCAAATGGGAAAACTATCTTTCTTTTCCTTAGGTTAGAGATTAATACCTGAAACCAGACAGGACAACTATCTCAACGACCAATAAAAACCAGTTCCAGATTAATAACTGAAACAAGACAGGACAACTATCTGTGAACGAATGGTTGTAGATTAATACCTGAAACCATACAGGACAACTATCTACATGAGAAGATTGAATATTAATACCTGAAACCAGACGGGAAAACTATATTTCTTTCGCTTAGGTCAGAGATTAATACCTGAAACTAGACAGGACAACTATCTCAATGACCAACAAAAACCAGTTCCAGACTAATACCTGAAACAAGACAGGACAACTATTTGTGAACGAGTGATTGTAGATTAATACCTGAAACCAGACAGGATAACTATCTACATGAGCAAATTGAAGATTAATACCCGAAACCAGACAGGAAAACTATCTTTCTTTCGCTTAGGTCATAGATTAATACCTGAAACCATACAAGACAACTATCTCAATGACCAACAAAAACCAGATCCAGATTAATACCTAAAATAAGATAGGACAACTATCTGTGAACGACTGATTGTAGATTAATACCTAAAACCAAACAGGACAATTATCTACATGAGCAGATTGAAGATTAATACCCGAAACCAGACGGGAAAACTATCTTTCTTTCGCTTAGGTCAGAGATTAATACCTGAAACCAGACAGGACAACTATCTCAATGACCAACAAAAACAAGTTCCAGATTAATAATTGAAACTAGATAGGACAAATATTTGTGGACGAATGATTAATACCTGAAACCAAACAGGAAAACTATCTACACGAGCAGATTGAAGATTAATAACCAAAACAAGACAGGAAAACTATCTTCCTTCTCTTAGGTCGGAGATTAATTCCCGAAACCAGACAGGGCCGCCATCTCAACGACAAACAAAAGAAAGTTCTGGATTAATACCTAAAACAAGACAGGACAACTATCTGTGAACAACTGATTATAGATCAATTCCCGAAACAAGGCGGGGTGACTATCTACACGACCAGGTGAAGCAATCTTACATAGATTCCTTCTCAATCTCCAGATGCAGCTTTACACGGGCTCATCCTGAAGCAATCTTACACGGGTTTCTTCTCACAATCTCCAGGTGAATTTAAACACAGACTCATCCTGAAACAGCCCTACACAGGCTTTTTCTAATACATTTCCAAATAACAGTTAATTTCATTCTCCCCAGCAAGTTACTGTGAAGCCTGGAGTTTATCCATAAAATAACAAACTTTCATTTCTCCAGTCCAGAGATAACTCCTCAGTAAAGCCATGGACAACTAAAGCTCCTAGACTCATTTTCCCACAGAGTTTTCCTCAAGCAGGAGAATAACAGAAGTCAATTTTCTACAGCAGAGTCCTCCCCAGACAACAGGAACAGGAATCCCCATAAAGAGACCTCTTATGAAGTCAGCATCTACTTTGGATGGAATCTTTAAGCCCATCTTCGACAACTCTCAATTATTTTCTCCAAATGGAATCTTTAAGCCCATTCCCTACACAATCAACCATCACATCATGCTAGTGCAAATTTCTGGGCACTCTAGTGTTCAATCATCTTCCACCTTTAGATCATGAATGATAAACAAGTCAATCTAACTCTTCAGGTTTAAGAAGATTGAACAGGGGCAGCTGTTGTACCCCAAAAATTTCCCTCCTTTTTCTCAAGACATTTTTTCACAAGGATTTTCAAAAGGGCAAGTTTGCAAAAGTACAATTGGATTTTTGGCTTTTAGGCATCAAATCGCAGAAGAGTAAGTTTTCCTTGATCCATAAGCTTTGATTGGGCATCTAAAATCCGTCGAGCAAGCTTTGTTTCACAAGCTTTGATTAGGTATTTGGCCTCCTTTGATGCAAGCTTGGTTCACAAGCTTTGATTGAGCATTTAGCCTCCTTCGATGAGAGCTTAGTTCACAAGATTCAATTGAGCACTCGGCCTTCTTCTATCAAGTTTAATTCACAAAGCTTCGAATGAGCGTTGACTGCTTCAGGCTTGATTTCAATTCAGTAGGTAAATACTTCCTGCGTGCCTGGTTCGATTCATTGGGCAATGGCCTCCTTTGTGACTGCTTTGATCCATAAATCAATGGCTTCCCTCATGCTAAACATCCACAAGGAATTGGTATCCTTTGTGCTAGCTTCGACTGGGAAAATGGCTCCCTTTGAAACAATTTGCTTCGATTCACAAGCAGTAGCCTCCTGTAGGTTTGTTTTGATTCATAAAGCAGTGGCCTCTTGCATTCAAGCTTCGTTTGAGCATTGGCTTCTTACGTGTCTACTTTGATCCACAAGACAAGTGCCTCCTCTGTGCTTGCTTTTGACGCACAAGGAAAAGGCTTCCTCTTCATGCTTGCCTTTGATTCATAAGGCAAGAAATTCTTTCATGTGTGCTTCGACTCACAAAATAGTGGCTTCCCTCATGCTAGCTTTGACTCTAACTCTAAACCCTTCAACACACAGTTTTCTACACTTTGACACATAGTATGGTCCATTCGAAGAAGCATTCCAAAGGGCCATTCGAAGAAGCATTCCAAAGGTCCATTCGAAGAAAAATACAAGTTTGTGCCTTCGAAGGACATACATTTGGTCCATTCGAAGGACACACAAATGGTGCCTTCGAAGGACATACAATTGGTCCATTCGAAGAACACACATGTGGTTCATTCAAAGGATACACAATTGTTAGAAACAAGTTTGTTTTGCCTTTTGATGAGTCTGGTTAAAAATGATTGCTGGCAAAAGTCCTACATGCTGCCAAGCCCAAGCCTCATGCACAATTACATTCATGACAAAAGAAGCTTCGACTGGCCAGAATGAAGTTTTCGATTGGGCTAGTTGGATATTTTCAGAGCCAAACAAAGAACAAGGAAAATAGGGGTTCAATCGAAGAAAACACTATAATGAAGCCTAGAGCCATCGAAAGGAGCAATTCAGAGACAATCGAAGAACAAGGCATGGAGGCATTCAAAGGAGTTATGGAGTGAAACATGTCCAGGTTCATCCCAAAACCCAAAAGAGTAGGAAATCATCAAAGATGGCAATCCCTTAATTTTTCTGATTTTGTTTTCAAAACCATGTTTAATGGCTGGTCCTTTGCCATGCTTATTTCCTCATTTACTTGTCCCTCACACCGCTATAAGTATAGAACTAGAGTGTAAGCAAAAGGATGGATTGATTTCCCACAGAGACATTTTGCCCACACACGCACGTTGCCTATACAAGAATCACACCAAATTCTCCAAACCTTCACAAAGTTGCCAAATTCGAAAAGTTCTTGAAAACTCCCTCAGTCCAAATGAATATCAGATTCGTTCTTCTGAGACTTCCAGGCAGCCATCCCACGCCTAGGATTGCATATCGAAGCACCTCTGATTGGTAAAAAAAAGAATTTCCAATCTCAAACTCATTCAATCTCTGATTTAAACCCATTTTAGATTGCATATTAGTGTTATTACTTTTTTTTTGTGAATAATTTTACGTGATACATGTAAGTTGCAATGTCCGAATGCCAAAAGACTATTGTTAGGGCCTTCGAATCTGATTATCCTCAAAACTCATGATGTAGGCCATTTCAGGCCAAAACAAACCCAGATTCGAACTCAGGGAGTTTGAATTAGAGGGGATTTGAATTGAGAGGAAGGGCTTGGGTTCGATACCCAGGCCTTGCAATTTTATTTTTCTAACATAATATTTGCAGATTCAATGCTTCCAGGCTACGCACGCATACCATACACCATCAAATCTATGCCATCAGATGCACATCTGGTCCACATCCAACGCCCTGAGCGCACAGCCTCACCATGGACTCTCTTGAGGATCTTCCCATTGAATCCATTGGTAGCCTGGGCCTCTCCTCAGACTTGGGCCCAGCGAATTTCAAGTCTCACCCCCCAGTTTTTATCACTATCCTGGCCCATTTAAATTTTGTTTTGTTTTTATTAATTTATTTCTTTTTATTTGTTTTGTTTTATTTACTCAGCAAAATAATTATAAAAAAACCACAAACAATTAGGTCTAGTCTTTTATAATTAAAAATAATTTTGTTAACTAATTAATTAATTACTTTAACATTTTTCTTAAAATTAAAACTAAATAGACTTAGGATTTTAATTAAATCATTTTCTTACATAAAACAAAAACAAACAAAAAGATTTCTTTTCACTTAGGTTTTAGACATCTTTACCATTTCACGCGCGTTTGATATTTCTTCTTTATTTTCATATTAATGTACTTGCTTATGGGATGTAATAGAATTAAAACTAGGACTTTACATTTACTGCTTTTATTTACCCCATTTTTGGACTTCTAATAATCCCCCTCCCCGAAGCCTTGTAATAGTTTAGGATTTACACTTCTGCACTTTAAATTCCCGCACACTATTAACTGTCTAGATGTATGAATAATAGGATTGTATGGAAAGAACATAAAATCAAACGCTAGCAAACCTATCACAAGACAAAAATAACTAAAAACAAACACACTTGCACATGCACACCTCTAGGATACTCCCACTTTGTTTGCCTTCGGAAAAATAGTCACAATTCTCGAAATGTGAGAGATTTTAGTGGCTACCCTCCGATTTTAAAAAGATCATAACTCCCTCGATGACCATCTCGATGTTTCCTTGGTAAAAGTGATCTTAAAACCCTAGGGTAGTTACTAAGATTTCTTGCCAAGTTGCCTTCGTGACTATAAACTTCAAGTCGAATGTACCTCAAACATCCAAACGACTAGGGCTACCTACTCACTAATAGTAGGATAGCACTGTCTAAAGGAAAGGAGGAAAAGAACGAATCTTTTGAGTAAAGTAGATAGTTTCTAGATGCTATGCTCAAAAACAAAATTTTTACACTTACACAAAACAATTTTCAAATAACATTTTCAAAATGCTTTATCAACACTCTTGAGGACTGATACAAGAGTTATCATAAAGCAAATCTCCGCACTAAGGCATTTCAAAATACTTTACCAAAACACACAAAGCACAAGGTATTTCAAAATGAGCTAAGAATCTAAGAGCCTGTAGATAACTATGAATGGAAATGGTGCTAACACATTACCTTTCCATAATATACCCCCTTACACAGAAATAATCTCGAAAGGTCTTTTTATGTTCTTTTCATCCTTTGCTTTGTGGGATAAAAGAAAAGTCGGGGGTGACTCTTTCTTACTGCAATATTTGTAAATACAAACACAAAACCAATATAAATAGTCGGTTTTGCCACTGTATTACATTTGGGTTAAGTGGTTTTGTGTTTATTTATACGACCCCTTCATTTATTATGCTCGGGAACCACAAAGGTTTTATTCGTTTAATTCAGAATTATTTCATCGTGGAGACGAGTATACCTGACTAACTATTCAAGAGGCTTTGAGTGTTCTTGGATTAAATTAAGTTATTACTCTCATAAAAAGGATCAAACTGTCTCAGCCAGTTTCTTTACTCAGTTAGATTCGAGAAGTGTGACTTTGGTCGGGTGAAGTAATTGATTTGTATGTGAGGAGTGTTGATGCCCGGGTACTCAACTCTTTTCATGAGGAGTGTTAAGTTCTGGGTACCCAACTCTTTTTATGAGGAGTGTTAATTTTTGGATACTCAACTCTTTTTATGAGGAGTGTTTTACTGCAACCCGGTTTGAGGAAGGGAGTGTTTTACTATGACCCTTTAAATTGGGGAGTGTTTTGCTGCAACCCTTTTGAGGCGGGAGCGTTTTACTAAGACGCTTTAAATAGGGGAGTGTTTTGATGCAACCTGGTTTGAGGATAGGAGTGTTTTACTATGACCCTTTAAGTAGGAGATTATTTTGTTGTAACCCTTTTGAGGCGGGAAGCATTTTACTACGACCCTTTAAATAGAGGAGCATTTTGCTGCAACATGGTTTGAGGAGGAGAGCGTTTTACTATAACCCTTTAAATATGGGAGTGTTTTGCTGCAACCCTTTTGATGCGGGGATCGCTTTACTACGACCCTTTAAATAGGGAAGTGTTTTGTTACAACCCGATTTGAGGAGGGGAGTATTTTACTATGACCCTTTAATTTGGGGAGTGTTTTTCTGCAACCCTTTTGAGGATGGGAGCGTTTTACTATGACCCTTTAAATACGGGAGTGTTTTTTTGCAACCCTTTTGAGGAGGGAAGCGTTTTACTACGATCCATTAAATAGGGGAGTGTTTTGCTACAGCCCAGTTTGAGGAGGGGGAGCATTTTACTAAGACCCTTTAAATAGGGAGTGTTTTGCTGCAAGAAGGTTTGATGATTCCTACTGAAGACGATCATGTCAAAGGCTTTTAGGACCCCGACGAATTGCTGTAGAGAGAAGTTACAAAAAGTTTTCCAATCTTGGGTGCCTCGTTAAAAACGTTTTCCCTTGCAAGGGAAAAGAGTGTGTCCCACACATTTTATTCATGAATACATTACATAATATTAGCTTAAATAAAACCAAAGATTGGATACATTCTTGGTCCTAGGCACCTCTACCCCTTCTAATGTTTCGAGTTTATAGGCTCTGTTATTCAGCTTCTGAAGAACCCAGAACGAGCCTTCCCAGTTAAGATCCATCTTTCCTTTGTTCTTCGGGCCAATGATTATTTTTAAAACTAAATACCCTCTATGGAACCCTCTTTGTCTGACCTTCAGGTTGAACCTTTTAGCTAGCCTGTGTTTGGATGTGAACTCTCTAATCTGGGCTAGCTCTCTGACTTTATCTATCAGGTCGACGAAACTGTTCAGGTCACCCTGGTTGATGTCTTCATAAAAGTGTGCTCTTCTCTAGGTGGGAGTGTTGATCTCCACCAGTATCATAACATCAGCCCCATACACCATTCAGAAATGAGTCTCTCGGGTGGTGGAGTGTGGCATGGTGTAATATGACCAGAGGATTTCAGGCAAGTACTTGGACCATAAACCTTTGGCTTCATCTAGTTTTTTCTTTATCTATATCAGGATGATATTGTTGGTGGCTTTAACTTTCCCATCTTCTTGATGGTGTTCAGCTGATGTACTGATTCTTAATACCCAGGTCCTTGAAAATTCAACCATGGAGGCGCTTGTAAATTGGGTCTCGTTCTCGAATATTATGACTCGGGGTAAACCAAACCTGCATATAATGTTTTTCCAGTAAAAACAATGTACCTTCTCAATTGTGATCTGAGTCCCGGCCTCTACAACACCCCGATTTAATTAGGATTATTTTAATTAATGATTTTATAATGTGATGAAATATCTTTGTTAGGGACTAAATACCTTAGAATTATGAGGGTTGAGGTTATAGGGGTGTATGACTAAATGTGTAGAAATATGGAGGTGTGTAGTATAATATGTATTTTTATTGTTATATTATAATATTAGAATTATTATTATTTTATAATAATAATTCATTTATTTATTAATTGGGATAATTAATTTAATATTAAGATATACTATAGGGAGAAGAAGAGAAAGAGAAAAGTACGTAGAAACAGAGAAAGAAATTGTAGAAGTGAGGAACAAAATAGAAAGGAAGAACCTAGGGCTAAAGGGAAGACTCCATTGGAGAAGGGAAGATAACTCAAGATCCTAAGGTAAGTGAGGGGTTTTGACTCTCTAATAGGTGGTATAATTGTGGATAGATGAAGGTCTGAAGGTTAAGTTTTGGTGTAAATTGTTTGATTTAATCCGTTGAAATTGACTATAATCGATGAATTGATGCTTTGAATTGTGTGGTAATTAATGTATGTTGATAGTAATGATAATTGGATGTTTGATTGTGCATTATTTTATGAAGTTTGTGTTTTTGGAATTGAGACAATAGGGTTTTCCTACTGCACTTTACAAAATCAGTAAGACTGTTTTTCACAGGGTGCAATCGATTACAGCAGAAGAGCAATCGATTGCACTGCTTAAAATTGGGATTTTTGCTTCTGTTTTAGTAAGCAACCGATTGCAGCAGAAGAGCAATCGATTGCACTGCTTAAAAATTGGGATTTTGCTTCTATTTCAGTAAGCAATTGAATGCAGCAGAAGAAAAATCGATTGCACTGCTTAAAAACTTGGTGTTTGGCCTCTGGAACAGGGTGCAATCGATTGCTCTGTTAGTGCAATCGATTGCTCACTGTTTGACAACATTTTTGAAAACTTGAAAACTCTAAAACTTTTGACTCGGGTGTCCATTTGACGCGCCGTTTGGACTGTTGGAAAGCTAAAAATATTTTCTAAAATGTGAAACAAATTTTTATGGGAGTAGAATAATATTTTATTGGAGGATCTTATGATGTATGTGTATTTTGTATGTGTTATAATGCGAAATGTTGCGATTGAACGCATAGACACTGTATAAATGATGTACGAAGGAATTGTAGGTTGCATTGTGGTATGACAATTTTGTTGTTGGCCTAGAATGGCATAGTTCTTGGGGACTCATGTCCTATGTTCAGCATAGTTGTATTGTTGCATGTTGCATACATGCATCGTTGAGGGCTTATGCCATGTTGTTGGCCTGGATTGGAAAAAATGTTGAAGGCTTATGCCTTGGCCCGTATTGGTAAAATGTTGAGAGCTTATGCCCTAGCCTTATATGGAAATTTTGGAGAGGGCTTATGCCCTGATGGTACCACATGCATCTTGATTCAGTGTCATTCACATTGCATCTGTTGAATTGTTGATATATGATGAAGTTAATTTATATGTATGATTCATGTTGTATGATGGGTGATGATAATTAAGTATGTATCTGTTTAATCATTATGAACTATAATTGATGATTGTTGAACCTGGAATTTTGTGTGATATATTTGTTGTATACTCATGATTATATAACGTATTATATTATTGTGATATCTCACCCCTTCTGTTTAAATGTTACCTCTATGTGGGTAACATGTAGGTAATCTTCAATAGACGAGGTTATCAATCATTTATTTTCGAGTCAGTGTTGTACTCTGATATGTAACACTAGGCGATGAACGCTTGTTTGTTTATTTTGGTTGTTGTTTTATTTTGAAGAATTGTGGGAGTATTATTGACTCTCTTTATTTGATTTAAAACGGTATTTTATGATTAATTAAAGATGTTGAAAATAATTATGATTTTGTTCTGTGTATTAATAAAGTTGAAGTTTGAAGACTATGTTGAAATATTGTCGGTTCATCCGAAATAGTTGTGTTATGTATCTATTTACTAAATGTTTGAGCAATTTTTGAGATGATGAAATGTGACATCCTATTTTGATGTTGATTGGAAAATTTTAAATTACTCTGATTTTATTAAATATATGATGGGGAAAATAGGGTGTTAAAATTGGTATCAGAACAGGTCGGTTCGTCCGGCCAAGTTATTAAATCGTTAGTGTAGTGCGACGGTGGAATAATGTTGATATCGTTTTATCTAACCAATGTTTGATGTTGTTTGTGAAGAAGAACGATGGCTGGGAGAGGCAATGGTGCTCTTTCTAATGCGTTACAAGCTTTGGCTCAAGTAATGCAGAATCAGCCTAATGTTGGTTAGAACTATTGGACTCGTGCTTTGGAAACTTTCCAGAGGAACCATCCACTTATGTTCAAGGGGAAGCATGATCTTGAAGGAGCACATGAGTGGCTCAAGGATACTGAAAGGATCTTTTATGTCATGGACTTTTCTAATGCATGAAAGGTGCATTTTAGTACGCATATGGTGGAAGGAGAGGACGATGACTGGTGGGTTGCTACTCGCTAGAGACTAGAAGGCACATGTGAGGCCATTACTTGGGTTGTGTTTCATAGGGAATTCCTGGTGAAGTATTACCCATAGGATGTCCGTGGGAAGAAGGAAATCGAATATCTAGAAGTGAAACAAGGAGATTTGTCAGTAACTGAGTATGCTTCCAAATTTATGGAGTTGGAGAACTTTTATCCTCATTACACTGAGGAGACAGTTGAATTTTCTAAGTGTGTAAAGTTTCAGAATGGCCTGTGTTTTGAGATCAAGAAGGAAATTGGATATAAGAGGATATGTAAGTTCCCTGATTTGGTGAATAGCTGCAGAATTTATGAAGAGGGCAGTAAGGCTCACTACAAGATTGTCACTGAGAAGAGGGGCAAGCAACAACAGTATCGTGGGAAGCCTTACAATGCTTCGATAGACAAGGGTAAGCAAAGGATAGATGATGGTAAGAGGACTAGTGGGATAGGTTCCCCTACTGGTATCGTATGTTACAAAAGTGGAAGACTTGATCATCGAAGTAATGCATGTACTGGGAAGGTGAAAAGGTGTTTTCGTTGTGGTAAGATTGGACATGAAGTAGCTAAATGTCCATACAAAGCGGTAATATGTTTCAATTATGGCGAGGAATGATATATTAGCACCCAATGTCAGAAACCGAAGCAAGCTTAGACCGGTGGAAAGGTGTTTTCTTTAGCTGGGACTCAGGCATCTGGTGGAGATCGCTTGATTAGAGGTATATGTCTCATTAATAGTATTCCTTTAATTATTATTATTGATAATGGTTCTACTGATTGTTTTATTGTTGCTGATTATGCTAAAAAGTTGGGCCTTTCTTTATCTTCTATGAATGGAGAAATGGTTATCGATACTCCAGCTAAGGGATTGATGACTACTTCTCAAGTATGCTTGAAGTGTCCTTTGTCCATCTATGACAGAGAGTTCCTTGTTGGTCTAATTTGTTTACCGTTGAGTAGCCTGGATGTATTTTGGGTATGAACTAGTTGGAATATAACTATGTTCATATTAACTGTTATGACAAGTCGGTGTGGTTTTCTACTCCTGAAGAGGAAGAGGCAGCCGGTTTCTTATCTGCTAGACAGTTGAAGGGGTTATTGAAGGATGAAGCTCAATTGTTTTTTTTGACGACATCTTTACCTATTGAGAATCAGACTGCAATTGATGAGTTGTAGGTTGTGTGCGACTTTCCCAAAGTTTTTCCTGATGATATTCAAGACGTACCACTAGAAAGAGAAGTAGAACTTTCGATTGAGCTTTTACCTGGTACCAAACCTATCTCTATGGCACCATACAGGATGTAAGTGTCTGAACTATCAGAATTGAAGAAGAAATTAGAAGAGTTACTTGAAAAGAAGTTTGTGAGACCAAGTGTATCACCTTGGGATGCTCCGGTGTTGTTTGTGAAGAAGAAAGATGGGCATATGAGATTGTATGTTGATTACCGATAGTTGAATAAAGTGACGATCAAAAACCAGTATCCACTTCCAAGAATAGACGACTTAATGAATCAATTAGTGGGAGCACGGGTGTTTAGCAAGATTGAATTGAGGTCGGTTCATCACCAAATTCGAGTAAAGGATGAAGATATTCAGAAGACGGCTTTTAGAACTTGGTATGGACATTATGAATATTCAGTGATGCCTTTCGGTGTTACTAATGCACCGAGAGTGTTTATGGAATATATGAACTGTATTTTTAACACTTATTTGGATCGGTTTGTCATAGTGTTCATCGACGATATCTTGATTTATTCCAAATTCGAAGAAGAGCATGCTAAACATTTGTATATTATACTGCAAGTGTTTAAAGAAAAGAAGTTATATGCAAAGTTATCAAAATGTGAGTTCTGGTTAGCAGAAGTCAATTTTCTTGGTCATGTTATTTCAGGTGATGGTATTACTGTAGACCCGTATAAAGTAGATGCAGTGTTGTAGTGGAAAGCTCTAAGATCAGTCACAGAAATTAGAAGCTTTTTGGGTCTGGCTGGTTATTACATGAGGTTTATCGAAGGATTTTCTAAGTTAAAACTTCCCCTAACTTAGTTGACATGTAAAGGCAGAACATTTGTGTGGGGTATTCAGTGTGAAGAGAGTTTTGTTAAGTTAAAGAAGAGGTTGACAACGACTCTGATCCTGATATTGCCTAATCCTAGAGAACCATTTGTTGTAAATTGTGATGCTTCTAAATTGGGTTTAGGTGGTGTGATTATACAGAATGATAAAGTGGTTGCTTATGCGTCGAGGCAATTGAGGATTCATGAAAGAAACTATCCTACTCATGATCTAGAATTAGCTGCAGTGGTGTTTATGCTAAAAATTTGGAGGCATCATCTCTATGGCTCCCGATTTGAAGTGCTTAGTGGTCATAAGAGCTTAAAGTAATTATTTGATCAGAAATAGTTGAATATGAGACAAAGGAGATGGTTGGAATTATTGAAGGACTATAACTTTATCTTGAATTATCATCCCGATAAAGCCAATGTTGTAGCTGACGCATTGAGTTGGAAAACTTTGCATATGTCTGCTATGATGGTTAGAAAATTGGAGTTAATCGAACAATTTAGAGACATGAGTCTAGTCTGTGAAATGACACTGCATAGTGTAATGTTGGGAATGTTGAAGATTAATAATGACTTCTTGGATAATATTAAAGAGGCTCAGAAGTTAGATGTGAAATTAGTAGATTTGATGGTCGAGATTCATAAATCTGAGGACGGTGACTTTAAAGTAGATACCCAAGGTGTGTTGAGATTCCAAAATAGAATGTGTATTCCTAATGATGTTGAGATGAGAAATATGATTCTGGAATAAGGACATAGAAGTAGTTTGAGTATTCATCTGGGAGCTACCAAGATGTGTCATAACTTAAAAAGTTATTTTGGTGGTCCGGGTTAAAACGAGATGTAACACACTTTGTGTATGCATGGTTGACTTGTCAGAAGTCAAAAGTTGAACATCAGAGACCTGCTGGACTATTAGAACCTTTAGAAGTTTCAGAGTGGAAATGGGATAGTATATCTATGAACTTTGTAAGGTGGTTGTAAAGTACTCCAAGATGGCACAATGCAATTTGGGTGGTTGTTGATAGATTAACCAAATCAGCCCACTTCATTCTGATCGGCATTAATTTCCCTGTACCGAGGTTGGCAGAGATTTATCTTTGGGTAATTGTAAAACTACACGGAGTTCCTTCTAATGTTGTATCGGATAGAGATCCAATATTTACTTTTGGTTTTTGGAAAAGTTTGCAGGACACATTGGGTATCAAAGCTGAAATTGAGTTCTGATTATCATCCGCAGACAGATGGTCAAACATAAAAAACTATTCACTCGCTAGAAGATTTGTTCAGAGCTTGCGTTATTGAGCAAGGAGGTACATGGGATAGTTATCTTCCTTTGATTGAGTTCACTTATAAAAATAGATTCCATTCTAGTATTGGTATGGCACCTTTCAAGGCATTGTATAGCCGAAGGTGCAGAACACCTCTGTGTTGGCATGAATCGGGTGAAAGCATTGTACTAGGACCCAAAATCGTGCGACAGACTATGAAGAAGGTGGAGATGATCCAAGAGAAGATGAGAGCCTCACATAATAGGCGGAAGAGTTACCATGTTAAGAGGAGGAAGGACCTTGAGTTTCAAGAGGGAGACCATGTGTTCTTGAGGGTATCTCCTGTAACTAGTATATGTCATGCGTTGAAGTCAAGGAAATTGACTCCTCAGTTTATTGGTCCGTATCAAATTTCAGAGAATGTGGGTAATGTTGCATATAGAGTCACATTTCCATCTAATTTATCAAACCTTTACGATGTGTTCCATGTGTCGCAACTCTGAAAGTATATTTCTGATCTGTCGCACGTAATTACAATGGATGATGTACATGTGCAGGATGATCTTACTGTTGAAACTGTACCTGTGAGGGTCGAGAATCGAGAGGTAATGAAGCTGAGAGGTAAAGAGATATCTCTTGTGAAAGTGGTTTGGGGCAGAGATTCTAGAGAGAATGCGACGTGGGAATTAGAAGGCAAGATGCGAGAAGCTTACCCAGAGTTGTTCGCTTGAGGTAATTTTCAAGGACGAAAACCTATTAAGTGGGGGAGATTTGTAACACTCCGGTTTAATTAAGATTATTTTAATTAACTATTTGATGATGTGATGTGATGTCTTTGTTGGGGACTAGATGCCTTAGAATTATAAGGGTTGAGGTTCTAGGGGTGTATGACTAAATATGTAGAAACATGGGGGTGTGTAGTATAATATGGATTTTTATTATTATATTATAATATTAGAATTATTATTACTTTATAATAATCATTAATTAATTCATTAATTGGGATAATTACTTTAATATTGGGATATATTAAAGGGGGGAGAAGAGAAAGAGAGAAGTACGTAAAAATAGAGAAAAAATTGTAGAAGTGGGGAATAGAAGAGAAAGGAAGAACTAGGGCTAAAGAGAAGACTCCATTGGATAAGGGAAGAGAACTCGAGATCCTAAGGTAAGGGTGGGGTTATGACTCTCTAATATGTGGTATAATTGTGGGTAGATGAAGGTTTGAAGGTTAGGTTTTGGTGTGGGTTGTTTGATTTTTAATCCGCTAAAATTGACTATAAACGATGAATTGATGCTTTGAATTGTGTGGTAATCGATATATGCTAATAGTAATGATAATTGGATGTTTGACTGTACATTATTTCATGAAGTTTTTGTTTTTAGAATTGAGAAAATTCGGTTTTCGTACTGCACTTTACAGAATTCATAAAACTGTTTTTCACAGGGTGTCATCGATTGCAGCAGAAGAACAATCGATTCCACTGCTTAAAAATTGGGATTTTTGCTTCTGTTTTAGTAAGCGATCAATTGATGCAGAAGAGCAATCAATTGAACTGCTTAAAAACGTGATTTTTGGCCTCTATAACACGGTGCAATCGATTGCTCTGTTAGTGCAATCGATTGCTCACTATTTGACAGCATTTTTGAAAACTTGAAAACTCTATAACTTTTGAATCATGTGTTTGTTTGACGTGCCGTTTGGACCGTTGGAAAGCTAAAATATTTTCTATAATGTGTAACAAATTTTTATGACAGTAGACTAATATTTTATGGTAGGATATTATGATGTGTGTGTATGTTGTATGTGTTGTAATGCGAAATGTTGTGATTGAACGCATAGACGTTGTATAAATGGTGTACGAAGGAATTACATATTGCATTGTGGTATGTCGATGTTGTTGTTGGTATATAATGGAATAGTGTTTGGGACTCATGTCCTATGTTCTGCATAGTTGTATTGTTGCATGTTGCATACATGCATCGTTGAGGGCTTATGCCCTATTGTTCGCCTGGATTGGAAAAATGTTGAAAGCTTATGCTTTACCCTGTATTGGAAAAATGTTGAGGGCTTATTCCCTGGCCTTATATGGCAATTTTAGAGAGGGCTTATGCCCTGATGGTATCACATACATCTTGCATCAGTGTCATTCACACTGCATCTATTGAATTATTGATGTACAATAAAGTTGAGTTATATGTATGATTCATGTTGTATGATGGGTGATAATAACTAAGTATGCATCTATTTAATCATTATGAACTATAATTGATGATTGTTGAACCTGGAATTCTGTGTGATATATCTGTTGTATGCTCATGATTATATAACTTATTATATTGTTATGATATATCACCCATTCTGTTTGAATGTGACCTCTATGTGGGTAACGTGCAGGTGATCCACAATAGACGAGGTTACGAATCATTTATTTTCGAGTCGGCGTTGTGATCTGATACGTAACGCCGGGGGGATGAACGCTTGCTTGTTTATTTTAGTTGTTGTTTTATTTATAAGAATTGTGGGAGTATTATAGACTCTCTTTATTTGATTTAAAACGTTGTTTTGTGATGAATTGAAGATGTTAAAAATAATTATGATTTTGTTCTGTGTATTAATAAAGTTGAAGTTTGAAGACTATGTTGAAATGTTGTCGGTTCATCCAAAATAGTTGTGTTATGTATCTATTTACTAAATTTTTGAGAAATTTTTTAGATGATGAAATGTCACATCCTATTTTGATGTTGACTGGAAAATTTTAAATTACTCTGATTTTATTAAATATATAATGGGGAAAATAGGGTGTTACAGCCTCAGCTTCTACCCATTTCTTGAAGTAATCCACCGCTACGATGAAAAACTTGAGTTGTCCTGGTGTAGTGGGGAATAGACCTAAGATGTTTGTCCCTCATTGGTAAAAAGGCCAAGGGGAGAAGACTAAGTGTAGCATCTCAGAAGGAGAGTGTATGAATGGAGCAAATACCAGGCACTTGTCACATTTGTTGACGTACTCGGTGCAGTCTTGCAACATGCGGGGCCAATAGTACCTAACTCTAAGAAAATATTCCAGATAAATATCTTCCTTCAATGTGACTCCCATACGCTCCTTCATGGACCTATTTCATTACCAAAGTGGTTTCACTTTCTGGCACACATCTCAACATAGGTATCTTTAATATGGTGGGAGAACTGACTTTACTGGTTTTGCTTTTTATCATAATTGTTGTGGTTAGCAAGAGTCGTCATCGACTTTTCTTTTATCCAACAAAGGAAAGAGTGAAAAGAACAGGAAAGACCTTTCGATAATTTTTCTGAGTAAGGGGGGGGGGGGGGGAGGGGGTAGGTTATGGAAAGGGAATGTGTTAGCACCCTTTCCATCCATAGTTATCTACGGGCTCTTAGTTGCTAGCTCACTTTTGAAAATGATTTTTTGTGTAAGTGTATTTTGAAAATATTTTTGAAAAGATGCCTTAGTGAGGTGAAGTTTTGTAATGTTTCTCATTTTGACGAGAACGTATACAAAGTGTTTTTGTCTTTGGAAATATTTAGAAAAGAGTTTGTGTATATGTGCAAAAATTGTTTTGTTTGTTCTTATGAGCAAGCAACTATAAGCGGTCTACCTACTCGAAAGATCTTTGTTATTTTCCTCTTTTCCTTTAGACAGTGCTATCCTACTATTAGTTAGTTGGTAGCCCCGTCGTTGGATGTTTTGAGGGACGAGTGCGGGTCATCATACAGTCACAAAAGCAATTCGTAAGATACTTTAGCAACTTACCCTAAGGTACCAATATCATTTTACTGAGGCGGCTTTGAAGTGTCATCGAGGGACTATGATCTTATAACCAAAGGGTCTTTTCTAAAACTCTCACGTTCGAGATACGTGATTGTTTGTTTTTACAAAGTCAACAAGTGGAGGTACCTTAGAGTTGTGCGTGTGCGAGTGTGTTGTGTTTCAGTTATTTGTGTTGGATGTTAGGACTTCTAGCGTTTGTTTTTAAGTATTTCCATACAAGCCTATTAGCATACATCTAGCACTTAAATATGTACAAGTGAGGAAAATAAAGTGCGTGTGTTGTACCCCAAAATGTGCCCTCCTATATTTCTCAATACATTTCAAGTGAGGTCCTCAAATTGCTCAAGGAAGTCCAAGAGTTGACCAGACAATCTCTCTCCTAAGGCAGTCTACCTCAAAATTAGGGTTTCATGTTGCATCAAGATGTTTGAGTCCAAAGGGTCTCAAATGCTCACCATTTCCCTAATATGTTCTCAAGATTATCCATGTCAAGTTTCAAGCCTTTCAGAGAAAGTTTGCTCAGTCAATTGCTCAAAGGCCTGAAAATCGACTGTGCTACGGCAAAAGTCAATTGTGGCCCACATACAGTCAAACTTCAAGATTTTTTGTCAACATTTTCATTTTGAAGTATTATTCACAATTGTATCAAGGTTTTATCATGATTCATCAAGGATTTCTCACAATACATCAAAACCCAAGAGTTGTTAAATTAGGGTTTTGTAGGAAAAGTCAACTCAACTTTGACCAAGCATAACTTTCTCATACTTTATGAGAAATTACCCATCCAAATCTAATTTTGAAGAGGATGCAATTCCCTAGAACTCAACTTCAGCTCCCAAGTTCAAAATATGCACTCACAAGAAGTTATGAATTTTGACATTATAGGTCACTTTGAAAAGTCAACAAAAACACCTTTTTTGTCAAAGCTTCATACATGAACATGGAAGTCTCAATGGAGATGAGACCAAAAGGGTTTCTTAGAGGACATATAAAGATTTCTAAAAAATCCAATAACACCTCCAAAGAGTCAAAATTGAAGAAGTTATGCATTGGTGAAGTTGACCGTTTTTGCAAAATTGCCAAAAGTCAAAAGTGCCTCAAATTGCAATTTTTGTCAAATAGGCCTAACTTTTTGCACTTGTTCTGAGTTGGTAGCATGGTCCACGAGCCCTAGATCTTCCCATTTGTATTTATATTATTTTTTATATTTATTTTGATTTTTATTGCAATTAAATAAATTTAAATCAAAACAAATAATGAAAATATCCAAATCATTCAAACTTCAAGATCTTATGCACATTCCAGGTCCCATATACAGCTAGCAAGTGAATCAATTCTTGCAAGGCATAGTTGGGCACAAAAATATTGATTTTGGCCTATTTTGGAAGGAATTTTATGGAAATCAAATCAAGATCACAAATCATAATTGGCAAAGATTGAGATCATATTTGTAAACCTGATTCATCCCTTGGTATATAGTGAACAATTGCAGCCAGAAACAACAAGCTTTGGAGGCGTGAAGAGGAAGAACCAAACTTGAAAAAATTCAAAGAAAGTGATAATCTGATTTTGCACTTCCAGGAATTTTCAGGGTCCATAAGCTATCCCATTCGCATCCTGGACATACAAGGAAGCTATACCAATCAAGAACAAGCATTTTCCAGCACTAGAACTCACTATAAGTGACCCACGACCATGGCTCTTTCTTGAAATCGAATCACATGATTTTGGAACTTATAACATGAATTACCTACATATTCTTGTTCCTTGAAGCATTTGCAAGCTACTCATAACAATTAATTGCATTTTTTATGACTCTATGGAGATTTGCCATTATTAGGGTTTTGTGTCTCATTTTAGGATCTTTTTGTACATGTGAAATTGGTCCACAAAAAGGACACCATGATGCTCAGTAGGCCAAGGCGAGTCGATCCACAGCATTAGAATCCATTTATCATGCCTGTACTTGATTTTAAGATATGCAGGGTTTATAGTGATGGGCGTTTGTCCGTAGGTAAAAGTCTCTGACTTTTACCAACGGAGAGAGGTTGGGGACGAAGGCGTGGCACCATCTTATTTGTCCATTTGAATTCTGGCGCATTTTTTATATTTTTTCCCCACTAACTCCCTTTATTATATATTATCCATTATTATTATTCCATGTACAATAAACACGCCCAGCTCAGTTGGTAATGATGCAATTGGAAAAGGCCCTAGGACCTGGGTTCGAATCCCAGGTCCCCCATGTTCTTCAATAATATTTTTCCTTGCGTAATCATGTGCTTGTACAGGCCAAGACCCTACCATGTGCCATCAACTTGCAGCCACTAGATCTGAAGCAAGTTTAATCCAAAGGTCATCATGTGGTGGTCCATCATGCATCTCAGTCAAAGTGAAACATGGAATCTTGGAAAGTCAACATGGACCAAGTTTGCTTGGGCCCAGAATTGCTATTCACCCCCCTCCACTTTGCTGATTACAAGCCCTTTTTATTTTTCTTTTCTTTTATATTTCATTAATTAATTCATTAATTATTTTTACTCACACAAAATTAATTCTTTTTTATCATAAAAATAATTTTTCATCCAATTAGATTTAGGTTATTTTTTTATCAAAAATTAATTTAAATTAGTTTATTTAATTTTAGGGTAACTTTAATTCTTTTGTAAATAAATTAAAAACAATTAGAAAATTAGGGTTTTAGTTTAATTTAAATTCTATTTTCTTTTTCTTAAAAATAACAAAAATACAAAAATAGGTCATGTAAATTATTTTCTTTAATTTAATTTAATTACTAATTAGATTTGTATTTAGTTCAAGCCCTTATTCTTTTTTTCTAAAAAATAATCAAAAACAACAAAAATAATTTTTATTTCGATTAGGTTAGACGGGGTCGAAACCCTAGTTCTCTCTCGTTCTCGATTCATCGCGTTTATTTATTTTTACCATATTGATGTAATTGCTCACAAGTTGTAATAGATTAATTAGGATTTTTCTCCTTTTCATTTGTCGTTTTGACGGGTTTTTTGGCTATGTAATTACTACCTGAAGCCTTGTAATAGCGTAGCTTATTTTCCGCATTTTAATTTTCCGCAAATATTAACTGTTAGATGTATGATAATAGGGTTGCATAACAAGAATGTATGTAAATTTTAAAATAGTTAGCAAACCCTAAATGTGCAAAGATAATAAACTTGAAATTGAATCACTCGCACATGCAAACTCCAAGGGTATACTCCCCCTTCGGTTGCCTTCGGTAAACGATCATTGAGTATAGGATATTTTAGCGGTCGCTCTTTTGTCTAAAAGATCAAATGTCCCGTTCGGAAAGGTTGCCTCGGAATTGTTGCCTCGAATACGATCTTAAGACATTAGGGTTATTACTAAGACGTCCTAACATTGCTTTAGTGATCGTACGTCCTTTTCTAATTGACCCTTAAAACTCCAACGATGGTGCCACCTACTCATTAATAGTAGGATAACGTTGTTTAAAGGAAACAAACATAGAACAATTCCCTTTTTCGAGTAGGTAGATTAGTTCTTAGGTACTTGCTCAAAACAATATTTCCACACTTGCACTCTTTTCAAATAAAGTTTTTAAAACACTTCGTAACACTCTTGAAGACAGAAGCAAGGGTTAAATCGAAGTAAAACAAAAAACGTTTCAAATCACACAAACACGGAAGCAATTTTTAAAATGATGAGCAAGTACCTAAGAGTCCATGGAAAACCATGGATAGAAAGGGTGATAATACCTTCCCTTTCTATAATCTACCTCCCGTACTCAGAATATCTCAAAAAAGGAATTTTTCTGTGCTTTTTTCCTTTCCAAATTGGATAAAATAAAAGTCGGTGGCGACTCTTGCTTACCGCGACATTTTGCAAAAACAAACGCAAAACGCAAACCAGCATTTTCCTAAAACAGTCTGGTTCCGCCACCGTATCACAGCGTGAAATAAACTACACTATTACATTACTTTGGGATGGGGGGAATACAAACCAAAATGGGGAAGAAAAATGTAAAAGTTCCTAGTTTAAAGTATTACATCCCATTAACAGTTACATATATTTGTGAAAATAATAATGCAAAAGAAATAAACGAGCGCGCAGAGAAGAAAAAGGAAGGTGTATAAATCCTAAAAATCTAAGTGTTAAAGGAAATGTTTTTGTGTTTTTGTTTAGGAAAAATAATAATTAAATTAATGGAAACCTAATTCTAATTAGTTAATTAATTAAAAAAAGATGATTAAATAATTAATTAAAATTAATTTAATTAATAAAATCCTAAATCTAATATTTTGTGATTTTCTGATATTAAATTTTTATGATTTTTTTGTTATATAAAAAAAGAATTAATTGAAATAAAGAAAACGTAAATTAAAACAAAAACAAAATAAATAAATAAAAATGTAATGGGCTTCGTTGCAACAACTAATTAGGGAGTATGAAATAGTAAACAATTCCCAGGCCCATTATCAATAGGCCCAGGCGCCTGGAAATCTTGTGGAGACAGTTCAATGGGGTGCACCGTGGGGGAATCACCAGTAACCTCAGATCTGGATTAATTGAGATCAAGTGGTTGTAAGATGAGGTACATCCTGCGCGCGTTGAACCTGTATTGTATTGGATCTGAAAGAAAAACATGAAAAAGAAATATGGCAGAGTCAAAAAGCTCCTTGCCCTAACCATGGCATTTTTAGATTCAAGCCACCTGTCTCACATTTAACACGTTAGATTTACTCAAAACATCAATAGCAATATGAATGCATGCATAAAACTGATTTAAATCACATATTCAAAGAGTTTGAAAATCTAGATTTTGCCAAAACCGTAGGATGGTTATGAGGAGGATCTGGGACATGTGAGGCTTGAACCTGGGCTCTATAGGGCTCCTGGGAAACTCAGGGGTGATGTTTGACCACTGGTTTGGACTGATATTGGCTGGAAAGTGAGATACGATTTTCATTAACTTTTTGATTTATTAGAGAATTTTGAGAAGGCTGTGTTCAAGAATTCCACGCCCCTTTGTGATCTTAAGCTTGTGTATTTATAGAGAGGGAAGAGAGGAGTGAACATGTATGGCAAAGAACAAAGCATTCATGGCCTTTGAGACAAGAATAAAACACATTAAGAAGTTGCCATTTTTGAGTGATTCTTGCTCTTTTTGAATGTGCAACAAACATGGACCATTTGTGTGTATCTTTCACGAATTAATGGGCTTCAAAATTAATCAAATCCAGTCCATATGAATAGCCCGTGATTTTTGTGATTTTATTTAATTTATTTTGCATTTATTTGAATAAAAACAAAATAAATATAAATAAAATAATAAGAAAATACAAGACAAGGTAAGAGTTATTTTAGGAGTCTTTTTCAAGGTCATGGACATATTTTAAGTCCAAAAACTAAGGTCACAAGTTCGAAATTTCAAGTTTGTACATTTAGCATTTCATGCATTTCTTATAAACTGCCCAACTTGTGAAACTCATAACTCTCTCAATTTTCATCTTTTTAAAGTGATCTTAGACTGTTTGAAAAGCTCAAGATGTCCTCTACACTTTCTATTTTTATCATATTTACATTTTGAGATATTATCTTGATGTAAGTTGCATTCACAAAAAGTGTCCTTTGCTGACATTTTATAAAATGACCTATAATGTATTAGCTCATACCTTTCAAATGAAGCACTTTTTGGAATTGAGCATAAAAGAAAAGTTGTAGAGAATTGAATTTTATTCAAAATGGGCTTTGGTTGGAGAAAAGTTGATGAATAATGTGAAAGTTATACCTGGTCAAAGTTCAGTTGACTTCTCCTAAGGAAACCCTATCTGAGGGATTTCCTTGAGGAATCATGATCAAGCCTTGGTCAAATGATGAATGCCACTCCAAAATTTCGATGTTTACCAAAAGTCTTGAAGTTTTATTGTATGTTGACTACAGTGACTTTTTGACCCATAAAGTTTATTTTCAAACATTTGAGTCATTGACTGAGCAAACTTGTGCTGTAGGGATTGAAAATTGATATGAACCTTGTTGAGGACCTATGAAGAACCATGGAAATCAATTGAGACCTTTTCAAAGCAAACTTCCTTGAGAAACTTCAAACCCTAGTTGTAGGCTTTTGGTTTAGGAGGTGCATCGTACTAGCCATTCCTTAAGATGTCTTGAGTATTTGAAGAGCCTTGAAATAATGCTTTGAAGAAAATAGGAGGGAAAATTTTGGGGTACAAAAGCTTCCCCTGTTCAATCTTCTTAAACCTAAAGAGTTAGATTGGCATGTCTGCCTTTTGCGACTTGAAGGTATAAGAGGATTGAACACTTAAGTGTCCGGAAATTTGCACTCACATGTGCAAGAGGTAACGCTATTGGTTGATTGTAAAGGGAATGGGCTTATAGATGCCATTTGGAGAGGTGAAGGAGAGTCTTCGGAGATGGGTTATAGATGCCATCCAAAGTAATTGTTGACTTCAATTGGAAGAAGAATCAGAACAAATATTTGGGTGGCTTAAACTAAACTAGAGAAAGAGTCTACCGGAAAATGAATCAGGATAAATTATTGGTTGATTTATACTGAACCAGCAGAGGTCTTGAATCATCTTTAACTAGAGACGGATCAGAAAAATCTTAGGGTCGATTTAACTGAACTAGAGAAAGGTGTCCACCGAAAACTAATCAGGATAAATCATTGGTCGATTTATACTGAACCAACAATGGTCTTGAATTGTCTTTAACTGGATAAGAATCAGAAAAATCTTAGGGTCGATTTAACTAAACTAGAGAAAGGCGTCTACCAGAAACGAATCATGATAAATCATTGGTCGATTTATAATGAACCAACAGAGGTCTTGAATTGTCTTTACCTGGATAAAAATCAGAAAAATATTTAGGGTCTATTTAACTAAACCAGAGAAAGGCATCTACTGGAAACAAATCAGGATAAATCATTGGTAGATTTATACTTAACCAGCAGAGGTCTTGAATTATCTTTAACTGGATAAGAATCAGAAAAATCTTAGGGTCGATTTAATTGAACCAGAGAAAGTATCTACCGGAAACGAATCAGGATAAATCATTGGTTGATTTAAACTGAACCAATAGATTTATTTTGAGGATGACCTTTTGAGGAAAATGCTGAAATAGACCTTCGTCAGATGTAGCCTTCAAGAAGACTGTCAGGTCATATAAGTAGTTAATGATGTTTTATTTGTTTGTGAACTTTTACCTGAAAAGATAAAGAGTTAATTGTATGCAATGTCATGATGTATGCATTACGTAATGATGTTCTTAAAATAAATGAGACTGTGATATATGTGTTTAGTACGCATATGCTATGACAATTGGTAAATAATGTATGAATGTGACATGTTATTGAAGTGCATTTGAACACTCGGGCAGCATTTTTGTCTGGGAAAATAAATCCCTAACTGTCGATGGGGATGAAGAGTATGTGTATCTTCGATCTTCTAGGGATTGTTTCCACTGGGGACTCCGGCTTGCTGTTTGAAGAAACTCCGCTAGAGAACATTGATTTCTGCTTTTTGAGGACACTCTGCTGGAGAGTGTTAATTCCTGCTTGAGGGACAAGAGTTCAAGTCATTGGTTGTTAATTGCTCTACTGGGGAGTTTATATCCTGACCGGGGATAGAAGAGATGGATAATCTTCTGGCTCTTCTGAGGAAGATAAAGTTGATGGACGTCTGATCCAATTTTAGATTCAGTGGAAACTCTTCGGGGATAATGGCAACTTCACTAGGGAGAGGAATTGGCCAGTAATTTGTGGTAGAAGCATACTCAAGTTGGGGAGTGTCAGAATAAATCTATGCCTTGAATGTGAGATACGGTGGCAGAACCGACTATTTAATACTGGTTTTGCATTTGTGTTTGCAAATGTTGCGGTAAGCAAGAGTCGCCACCGAATTTTCTTTTATCCAACAAAGGAAAGGGTGAAAAGAACATAAAAAGACCTTTTTCGAGAATTTTCTGAGTAAGGGGGTAGATTATGAAAAGGGAAGGTGTTAGCACCCTTTCCATCCGTATTTATCTACGGGCTCTTAGTTTCTTTCTAGTTCACTTGCTTTATTTGAAAATATGCTTGTGATGTGGGTTTGAAAATATTTTGAAAACGTCTTTGTAATGATTCTCATCTCTATAAGAATGCATACAAAGTGTTGGTTTTGAAAATAGTTTAAAGAAGTGTTTATGGAAGATGTTTTTGAAAGTGATTTTGAAAAGTGCCTTTGTAATGATTCTCGTCTCTATAAGAATGCGTACAAAGAGCTTTGACTTTTGAAATGTTTCAATTTGAAAGTGTTGGTGTGAGAAATGTTTTTGTTTTGTTATGAGCAAGCAAGCAACTACGAGCGTCCTACCTACTCAAAAGGTCTAACGTTATTTTCCTCATCCTTTAGATGTTGCTATCTTACCCTTGATTTGGTAAGAAGCCTCATCGTTGGATGTATGAGGGAAATTCCAAGGGACATACAGTCATAAAGGAAACAATGTAGAGATGCTTTAGCAGTTTCTGTTTAGGAACTAGATCATTTACCGAAAGGCAACTGTAGGGTCATCGAGGGACTATGATCTTTTGATTTACGGGTGTTTGTTAAAGCGTCCCCGTTTCGAGGGACATGACTGTTTTATTTCTGAAGGCAACCAAAGTGGGGTACCCAAGGGGTCTATATGTGCAAGTGTGTTATGTTCAGTTATTTTTTGTCTTTTTGTTAGGTTTGCTAGCGTTTTGTTATTAGTCTTGTCATGCAATCCTAGTTACTAGCATTTAATATATACACAGGAATTTAAATGCGGAAATTAAATCTACGCTATTACATGGCTTTGTGACAGGTACATTAGAGAAATGCGGAAATTAAAGTCCTAATTACTATTACAGACCATGAGCAAGTACATTAATAATAAAAATGCAAAATAAATAAATGCGTGTGAAATTGAAAATAACGTCTAAAAACATCCTAAGGAATAAAAATCTTTTTGTTTATTTTTTATTTTTATGCAAAGAAATATAATTGGCAAAATAAAATTAGACCTACATTCTAATTTATTTTAATTCTTTTTGAAAAGAGGATGTTAAAATCAATTAATTAATTATTTCAGAAATTTATTTAAATAAAAAAAATTAATCCTAATTTCTTTGTGATTTTTTATTTGATTTTTGATTTAAAAGAAGTGAGTAAAAATAAAAATAAGAATAAATGCAATAAAAAGAATCCTTCGATCAAAGAAATGATGGTCTTCGATCCATGAAGGATGGTGGTGTTCGATCCATGTGAAGGATAGCCTTCGATCATGTGAAGACAAGCCTTCGATCCATGTGAAGGATAGCCTTCAATCATGTGAAGAAAGGCCTTCGATCCAGCAAAGAATGTTGCTGGAGGCGTCTGATGATTTGCCTGTGGAGGAAAGCACTGAAACCTACAAGAAAAAGTGTCAACAAAACAAAAGGGTGACCTGGGTGTCGAAACCCAGGTCCTTCGATCTTGTGCGCGTTGGCCTTATTTATGCTGGATCTGCAACAAGTGTTAGAAACAAAAGGAAACAAATACAGGCCTGGGTACCACACCCAGGCCCTTTAATCATGAATGAAAATCGAACGACTATGACATGCAAAGAAAAAAATTGGAATTTGATTCCTTACTTTTTCCTTACCAACAATGGTGTATGGATCTGTGGTGTTGGAGATGCCTAGTGCTTGGGCACGTTCTCTGCAAACTTCAAGGAGTGAGTGGAGTATCGTTGAAGATTCCTTCGATTTGGATTACTCAGGAGATTTTTGACAATTTTGGTGGCTTATGAAGCAGCGTGTCTGTATAGTGTGTATGGTTCCCCTGGGCTTGTGTCTCCTCTTTGTGCGTATGTATGTGTTCTCCTTATATAGAGGGGGTGGAGGGGACAAGAAAACAAAGATTTAAACAACCATAAACAAGTGTTTTCAAAGCCATGAATGATGTTTTATAACTTTTCCAAAGTCATGGAAACTTGTCCCTTTTTTAATTTGAATGAACCTGGACATGCTTACCTCTTTTGAATACCTTCAGTTCATGCCCTTCGATTGGCCTCAAGTTGCCTCCTTCGACTAGGTCTTTTGAATGGACCTTTTGTGTACCCTTCGGATGGGCCTTTGGTTGCCTCCTTCGAATGGGCTTTTTGAGTGTCTTTCATATGTATGCTTTGTGCCCTCTTCGAATGGGCCACTAAGGTGTGTCCTTCGACTGGGCTATCATGTGTGTTGAAGTGTGTACAATTGTTTCAAAGAGGGTCATTTCCCAATCGAAGCTGGCACAAAGGCAGTCTATGCCTTGTGGATCGAAGGAAACATTTTTTCCTGGTGGATCAAAAGAAGCTTTTTGCCTGGTGGATCGAAGGCAAATTTAAAGGAGTCTTGGTCTAGTGTGCTAAAGGCAAGCTGAAGAGGGGGCCTTTGCCTTGTGAATTGAATGCATGTTGATGGGTCTTTGCCTTGTGAAACCAAGGAAAGCATGAAGAGGTATACATGTACTTGTGACAAGCTGAGGGGCCTTTTGCCTTGTAAATCAAAGGCATGCCGATGGGTTTTTGCCTTGTGAAACCAAGGCAAGCATGAAGAGGCGTACGTGCACTGGTGAAAAGCTGAGGGGCCTTTTGCCTAGTGGGAGCTTTGTGAACTGGGCTTGATCGAAGGATAATCAGAGCCTAATCGAAGAAGGAATTAATCTTGCATGCCGGTAGCCATTGCATTGTGAATCAAGCCAGCATGTAAAGCCAATGGTGCAATTGAAAGATGTATACAGGAGGCTATTGCCTTGTGTTTGCTGGCATGAAGGAAGTTCTTTCCTTGTGAATCAAAGGCAAGCCTGAAGCAACCCATGCACAGTCGAAAGCCTTGTGATTTAAACTTGATCGAAGGGGGAATAGAACCCAATCAAAGCTTGTGAATCAGGCTTGCGTCAAAGGAAGTTCAGCATCCAATCGAAACTTGCTCAGATGCCAATGGAAGCACCCTGTTCCGACGCCAATCGAAGGATATTATTGAATTGCCATTCGCAAGACACTTTTATTAAAAAAAAATTATTTTCTTTAGGCAAGTGCTTGTAACCGCCCATATAAGAGAAAAATCCTTGGGGAACATGAGAGGGCAAATTTTTGGGTACAACAGCTGCCCATGTTCAATCTTCTTAAACCTGAGGATTTAGATTGGCTTGTCTGCCTTTCGTAATCTAAAGGTGGAAGATGATTGAACATTAGAGCTCCCAGAAATTTGCACTCGCATGAAATGACATTGTTAGTTGATGATGACGGAAATGGGCTTACAAATGCCATTGAGAGAAGATGACAGAGAGTTATCGGAGATGGGCTTAAAGATTCCATCCAAAATAGATACTGATTTCACACATGGTCCCTTTGGGGGTTCCTATTCCTGCTGTTTGAGTAGGACTCCACTGGGGAATATTGATTTCTATTTTTCTCTTGCTTTAGGAAAACTCTGTGGGGAGTAGAGTCCAGGAATTTCAGTTATCCCAGGCTCTATTGAGGAAGCTATATCTTGACTGGAGAGATGAAAGTTTGTTGCTTTCTGGTCGAAATCCAGGCTTCACAGTAATCTGCTGGGGAGAATGAAATTAACTGCTATCTGGAGATGTATCCAAAGAGAATCTGTGTAGGGCTATTTTAGGATGATTTCATGTTGGACTGCCTCCGGAGGGTTATATGAAGGAATCTTTGACGATTGCTACCTCAATAGATAATGAAGGAATCTTGGACGATTTCAACCTCAAAAGATAATGTAGGAATCTTTGATGATTGCTACCTTAATAGATAATGAAGGAATCTTTAACGATTTCTACCTCAATAGACAATGAAGGAATCTTTGATGATTGCTACCTCAATAGATAATGAAGGAATCTTTGACGATTGCTACCTCAACAGATAATGAAGGAATCTTTGACGATTGCTACCTCAACCGATAATGAAGGAATCTTTGACAATTGCTACCTCAATAAATAATGAAGGAATCTTGGAAGATTTCTACCTCAAAAGATAATAAAGGAATCTTTGACGATTTCTACCTCAACAGATAATGAAGGAATCTTTGACGATTTCTACCTCAATAGATAATGAAGGAATCTTTGACGGTTTCTACCTCAATGAATAATAAAGGAATCTTTAACGATTTCTACCTCAATGGATAATGATAAATTCGTTTGTGTATGGACTTTACCTGAAAAGATAAAGATTTAGTTGCATGCAATGTCATGATGCATGAAGTGCAAATGATGTTCTTAAAATGAATGAGATTTGAAATATATGCATTTGTACTGCCTATGCTATGACATCTATAAAATGATGTATGAATGCAATTCATGAACATGTCATTCATTCCATTGTTGTATTGTTGAACTAGGGAAAATGAATCCATTATTGTTGCTGAAGAGTACCGGGAAGCTGAATCCCAGACTACTGTTGGTGAGTGAAGAAAGTGATTCTTCAATTTCATCTGGGGATAATGAATGGGGATAGTTTTGTTGGCGATTCCCTTTCTCTTTCGAGGATCTTCGACTTCTGATTGAGAATGATTTTGCCGAGAGGAAGAGTTCTATCGAAAGATTTCACCAATTTGGAGAAATAAAATCCGCTGGGGGATGAACTTTCGTAGCAAGAGAAATAAACTCTACTGGGGATTAGGCTTTATAAAATACTTGAGATTTATAAAACTCTGTTGCGGAAAGTGAACCCCATAAACTGCTTGGGGATTTTGTTGAAATCCTGTAGGGGAATCTTGAAAAGCTTGGCGAATTCACTGGGGCATTTTGGAGCAGTAATTGGAGGTTTTCGCTCTGCTGGGGATGTGAGAACAACTGGCATCAATAGGTTATATGCTAAGAGTGTGGCAGTAACCTTGTAGTAGGATGCCTCTGCCCCTGTACCTGTTGGAGAAAATATCTGCCGAGATTTTGTGGATGGTTTGACTGTTATCCCAACTCTTGGAGCCCTTGGTGAATACAGATCAGGGTAATAAACCTTCTACTGATAGACAAGTGACGAGATGACGGGAGGTATTCGTACGCTTTAATCCCTAACTTTTGCCTGGATCACTCTTTCGAGTTCTCAGTCCACTAGGATACCTTTTTTTGCCCAAGCCTCCTTTTCAGGTTTTCGAATTGCCGGGTGTATAATTTTATTTATATATCACTAATTTTTTCCTGAACCATTTTGGGTTCGCCGGGATGCCCTTTTTTTTCCTAGGCCTGTCAAGTTAGCGGTTTTTTTTTCATGCGTTGTATTTTCCGATTATGTTCGTGTTCATCGGGTGCAGAGGATTGCCACTGCCTATAGTAGCAAGTGTTGTCACATTGCCAGAAGTTGTTTATGTGATTGCATGTGCCCTTTTATATGTGGGAGCCTATTTTCCTCTGGGTTAGTCTGGTGCACCTGATGTTTGATCAAGTTTCTGATAGTCTTGAATTTCCTAGGTATCTTTTCTAAGAACTGTCATGGAAGGATTCGAAGACATGATACTGAAATAATCTAATACTACTGGCACAGACAAGCAATTTGATGGTACCAAAGGTTCAAATTTCACGGTGATTTTTTTCCTAAATCCCCGATCAATGTAACAGGCCCTGATTGATTCAAATGGAGATCTGCCCCTGGCTATTCAACACTTTTGAGAGATTCTTTGCATATTGGCATGACTTCCCCAGAATAACTAGACACCATGTCCTTCCCCTTGATTATGAAAGGCTTGTTATTGGGAATGTTTTTGTGTCTGAGGTGATTTTGTCCATTGAGAGGATCTTTGTTCACTGAATATTCGTCGTGTGAATTTCTCTGTTGTTTGAACAATTAGCCATATGCAAACAATGTCATTTAAAAAATGCAAAGCTTGTGTCCGTTTTGAAGTTTGAAAATTCATTTTTAGTAAAACAAACAAATTTTGTAAGAGTGTGATATCAACTCAGGATTTGTAGCAAGTCCTACAAGAGTCAGGATACCTTTTGCAACAATATGCTTTTGAACTAACCCATACTTCAGCTAGGACTTTTAAGGGTTGTAATGTTTCCTGGTTCACGGTTTTAAGAAACAAAGGATAAAGGATCAAAATTTATTTGTAACCAACCCGTTCTTCGTGATGTTCTTCAGTCCTATGCTCATTTAATCATGCGTTTAGATCCCAATTTAGTCTGGAATCTTTGCTCTGATACTCAGTGATGGTTCGGAAATTGAACGTTTGTTTGATAAGACAGTCATTTTTGTAACCTTTTTTTTGTTGAGGATTTGTAGGACCTATTTTTTAATTTTGTTATCCCTACTTTTTCCTGAACTATTTCCTTTGCGATTACAGTCAGCGGGATGCCCCAGTTTTTCTCTTAAGTCTCCTTCATAGGTTTTGACTTAACATGCTTTTCTTTTGTGGGACAATGATTTCCTGCCTTGACAATTATGTGGACCCATCACCATCTTTTGGAGAGCATCTTCTACACTATTTGTCGTGTATGAAGGATGAGCTTGCGACTGAATGAACCTATGAATTAACTGAGAAAAATACACTTCCCCAGGTTATGACTAAGGGTTTTAATTTGTGTGAAAAGAAAAACTTCTACCTTTTAGGCTCAAAGGGGTTGACTAGGGATTATCTTCCTTATAACTCCACTGTCTAGGATTTGAAACAATGTATGTACCTCGTCAGTGGAGTCTGTTCAAAAGCATATTGTATGAGATTGTGGTATATTCTTCGTCATCCTCCCTTTAAAGGCTTAGAGCTTTTGATCGAGAGTTGAATATCACAAAAAAGGGAAGAAAAAGTATAGTTTGGATATAATGAATACCGATGAAATAATTCAAGACAAAACATATGCAACGCATTAATATGAATAACCAACGTTTGATATAAAGATAAATGTTTTAAGAAACAACGAAATTAGAACTGATAATTAAGATGAAATAAACGCTCTCAATTTTGACCATGATTCAGCATGGGAGCAGTGATCACATTGGGGTCTTAGGAGAGTCAAATTCGATCTCCTTGTTGTCGATCAAATCCTGAATCTTATTCTTCAAAGTCCAACAGTTGTCGGTGTTGTGCCCAGGACTATCAGAATGGTAAGCACATTTTACATTCGGATTATACTTAGGAGAAGAGGTATCAGGTTTTTGAGGAGGATCCTTTAGTGTAATTAGCTCCGCTTTTAGTAATTGTTGTAATGCTTGAAACAAAGGCATATTAATATCAGTGTACTGCCTCTCTTGATACTTTATCCTCCACCTATTTCCCCGTTGATGTTGAACAGGTGTAGGATTATAAGTTAACACTGCTCCCATGGACTGATGGTTGTCATTTGTATTATGGCGCCTTTGACCATAGACAACATTTTTTTTACCACCAAATGGCTTCCTCTCAGCATTAGAGGATGCATCCATTGGAATATTCCCACTCTTGACACCGTTTTCAATCCTTTGCCCAGTCAGAACCATCTCTATAAAACTGGATGAAGAACTCCCAATCAGCAGATTAAAGAATGGGCATGTCAGAGTGCCCATGAACATGTCTACCATTTCCCGATCATTCAGAGGAGGTTGTACTCTGCCAGCTAGATCCCTCCATTTCTACACATATTCCTTGAAACCTTCTCTTGAGCCCAAGGACATATTCTGCAATTGCACTCGAGTTGGTGCTAGGTCAGCATTGTATTGGTACTTCTTGTAGAAAGCAGCAGCCAAGTCTTCCCAATTATGCATGCTAGTTCCTTCTAGCTGATAGAACTACTCCAGTTGAGTGCCAGCCAAACGTTCTTAGAAGAAATGGACCCATAGCTTCCAGTCAGCAGCGTGAGGATGGATCTTTCTGACATATGACCTCAAGTGAAGCTTGGGACAGGAAACACCGTCATATTTTGCAAAGATAGGGACCTTGAACTTAGGTGGGATGACCACCCCTGTAACCAACCCTAATTCTTCAAAATCCAGGTCGGGTACCCTCTGAATTTCCATTGTATTGAGGCAATCTTCCAACTGCTTGTATTTTTTATCAGCGGGAGGATACTGCTCCTCAATATAATCGACTTCATCTTCCTCAGACGCTGGATTGTTATCTCCTTCCTCGGATTTCTCGTCACCCTCCTCTTGATTATCCTACTCCTTTGATGGGGTTGCGAAATATAAAGCTCGGTTAGCTGGTCTTCTTCTTCCCACACTCAAAACACGAACTGGTTTCTTTGCCTTTTGTTGTACCCCAAAATTTTCCCTCTGATTTTTACTCAAAGCATGCTCAAGGTTGACCAAGAATTGACCAGAATTCTCCTCCTAAGGCAATGAACCTCTAATTAGGGTTTCAATTTTCATCAAGATGTTTGAACTCCAAAGGTATCAAATGTTTTCAATGGTCCTAATATTCCTTCAAGTTTGTCCATGATAATTTTCATGCCTTTCACAACAAGTTTGCTTAGACAATTGCTCAAATGCTTGAGAATCAACTGTACTAGGTCAAAAGTCAATTGGGGCCCAAGTACAGTCAAACTTCATGATTTTTGGTCAACATCAACATTTTTAAGTGATATTCATCATTTGATCAAAGGTTGATCATGATTTCTCAAAAAATACTCCTAATTCATCAAAAGTCAAAAATTGCTAAATTAGGGTTTCTATAGGAAAAGTTAACTGAACTTTGACCAGGCATAACTTTCATATACTTCGTCCATTTTCCCCAAACCAAAGCTCATATTGAAGAGAATCTCATCCCCTACAAGTTCTCTTCAGCCCTAAGTCCAAGAAATACACCATTTGAAAGATAAAAGTTCATACATTACAGGTCATTTTTAGAAAGTCAACAAAAGGCACTTTTTGTCAAGACCATTTACATAAGGATAAAGTCTTCAAATGCAAAACTAATCATAAGAGGGATTGAATTAGACATCTTGGGATTTCCAAAAAGCCAAATATCATCATCATAAGATAAAAATTGAGCAAGTTATGGCTTGCCCAAGTTGGGGGAAATTTGGGAATTTTCAAGAATGATGCATTGAGCAAATTTGAAGTTTTAAGGCAAGGGTAAAATTTATTGGATTTCAAACATCTTCCTAAGATTATAGAGGACCTCTAAAACCATTTTTGCATAGTCTTGATCTTATTTGAATTTTATATTAATTTTATTTAATTAAAAATCAAATAAATTAAAATTATTGCAAATTATATGGGCCATTATTGTTTGGGCTTGGTTTGATGCATGGAGAGGCCTCATATTTCGTGTGCAACAAGGCCAGCATTGTCTAGGTGCATTCAAATTTGAAAATGGACAAGATTCCTTGATTTTGGCCATGGTTACAAATCATCATTCATGGCCTTGAAAAACCATGTTTAAGGTTGTTTAAACTTTGTTTTCTTGTCTCCTCCCATCTCATCTATAAATACCAAGCCATTTGCAAGCTTCAGGCGCGCCTAGACAGCCCCAAAAAGTTACACGAAAATGCAAAAAAAGCAAAGTTGGTGAAATTCAAAAGCGCGGTTCCAGCTTTCCTAAATCCAAACAAAGGATCCCAATACACTCCTGGAGGTTCCCTGAAGCTATTCCAACCAATTCTAGGGCTTGTAGCTTCGTGAAACACCCTCCCCAAGTCACGGTTTGTACTTAATTTTTCCAAATCTGTTTTCTTTCATTCATTCATTGTTAATTTAATTTGCTTGCATATTTTGATTCGTGGTGATGCATAAAACGTTTTTGGATGTATTATTTTGAGTTTGAGTGCAGGTATGAGGACCCACCATTGTTAGGGTTCCGAGCTCCCAATTTGGGGAACCCTAGCTAGAGGCAAAATTGGATGAAATTAAGGGCACCATCATGCTCAGGAGGGTGATGCCAATCGATCCATGGCCTCACATTTGATTTATGTTGCATATTTTGGGTTTTTGAGTTGCAGGGGGTATAGCTACAAACGAAAACTGTCACTATAGGTATTAACTTCTAAAACGATAGAGGGAGGAAGGGGATGATGCGTGGCGGCCTTCCATTATCCAGTTCAAATTCTCGCACGTTTTTCTAATTTATTTTAATATAGCTAACCAATTTTCTTATATTATGTTTTTGTGTTGTTTTATGTAACAAATGTGTTAGCAGCACAATTGGTAGAGCAATGCGCATGTAAGGGAGAGGACCTGTGTTCGAGTCCCAGGTCCAGCATTTTCCTATATTTTTCACAATATCTCATGCAGAATCTAATAGTCCTCAAGGCCTATTGACCATCATACACCATCAGATCTGGCCATCAGATCACAATCAATCTGGATCCAAGAGCCTTGATTGGAGATCCACCATACGCCCTCAAATTTTTCGCCTCACCTGATCCAACGATTGGCATGGGCTTGGCTTTCATTTGGGCCTAACCCTTTTCCAAATTGCACCACCATTCTACTTCAGCCATCAAGCCTAATTTCTAATTCTTTTTTCTTTATTTAATTCTTTTATTTATTAATAATATTTAATTATAATCATAAAAACAAATCAAGAAATAAATAAATAGATTTAGTTTTTTTTTCTAAAAATATTTTAATTAATTAGTTAATTATTTTTATTTTATTTTATTAACTTTAAAATCAATTAGACTTAGGTTATTTCATTCAAATATTTTCTTAAATATAAAATGCAAAAAATGTTAGGTTTTTGTTTAGAATTTAATTTTGATCAATAACTCTCTTTTGCTTTAATTAAATTTATGTTTAATTTAATTTAGTATTTTCCTAAATAAACAAAAACAACCAAAAAGATTTTTTACTTAGCATTTTCTTAGGTTTCTTTTAGACATAACATTCGTTTCGCGCGTATTTTTTTGTTCTTGCATTTTTCACAATAATATAACTGTATACTGGTATGTAATAGATTAAATAAGACTTTTTATTGCTTTCTATATTTTACCTTTCCCCAGTTTTATACATTGTAAATACCCCCCCCCCCCCCTCCCGAAGTCATGTAATAGTCTAGGTTTTTACCTTCTGTATTCTATATTCTGCAATATATATTACTGCTAGTAATTAGGCATGTATGGCAAGACTGAAATTAAAATGTTAGCAAACCCTAAATGCACAAGATAAATAACATGAATCAAACACAGTTGCACATGTGAACCTCTAAGGTATCCCACTTTGGTTGCCTTCAGAAAATAGTCATGTCCCTCGAAACGGGGACGCTTTAGCAAAGACCCGTAAATCAAAAAGATCATAGTTCCTCGATGACCCTACAGTTTCCTTCCCGGTAAATGATCTAGTCCCTAAACAAAATTGCTAAAGTGTCTCCACAAGTTGCCTTTGTGACTGTAATGTCCCTTCGAATGTCCCTTATACATCCAATGATAGGGCTACCTACTCACTAATAGTAGGATAGCACTGTCTAAAGGATAGGAAGAAAAGAACTACCCTTTTTGAGTATAAAAGTAGATAGATGTTAGAAGTTTTCTCAAAAACATTTTGCACTTACACAAATACTACTTTTCAATAACAATTTTTAAAACATTTGCTTTGTTAACACTCTTGAGGACTGATACAAGAGTTAAACGCAAAGCAAATCGTTGCACTAAGGCATTTTCCAAACATTTTCAAACACATGAAACACAAAAGTATTTCAAAATGAGCAAACCTATAAGATCCCGTAGATAAATACGGATGGAAAGGGTGCTAACACATTCCCTTTCCATAATCTACCCCCCTTACTCAAAATCTCGAAAAGGTCTTTTTCTGTTCTTTTCACCCTTCCTTAATTTGGATAAAAGAAAAGTTAGTGGTGACTCTTGCTTACCGCAACATTTGCAAACACAAACGCAAAACCAGTATATAACAGTTAGTTCTTCCACCGTATCACAGAACTGGCGACTCTGTTGGGGAATTATAAAAAGTGGGGTTACCTTAGAGCTTAGTTCAATTTAAAAATTTCTTTCATTGTGTGTTTTTATGCTTTACTTTTGAGGGTTTGTTTGGGTTGTTACTATAGATCCTACACTCGGATCCGGGGAACCTTATTAGGTAAGTAGCAATAAATCATGGAAGACGTACGACGTAGAGCGATATGGATAAAGTGATAGCTACATTAGCGTGATACTTTGGTTTGTACTAATGTTCCTTGAGTCAGTCAAGGATAACATTAGGCTTCCTTAGTGTCATTAAGCGCTAACTATCCTTTAGAACCTTTAATTGACTCATCCTAGGCCATTAGAAAGTAGTGAGATGGTCGGCTTTGGTTAAGACCGAAGATTGGTTGATACTCGATACTACACTCATTGAGACTAGACTTTTGGGATATTTTGGCTGCAATACTTTGGTGCTTGAGCTAGAATAATGCCTAAAAGAAAGGTCAGTGATATGAGACTTCTTAGAACCTGGTTACTATTTATAAGACAGGTTGAGCCAACTGAAACTTCAAGAGGGTACTTACCTTTAAAACTCATGCAAGCCTTTAAACCTAAGGTCTCTGTGACTTGTTTGTGTTTGATATACTTGTGATTTCAAAGCACAATCATAACATCATAAACATCATGACATGTCATGTACACTAACCATTTCAAGGTCCTGTAGATTTATCTCTTATATGTTTTATAGGTCATGGATTCAGTTTGCAGAAACACCATCCGAATCAATTTTGTAGAGATCCCTCCCAAACTCAAAGAGTTGGTTTCAAAGGTTCCTTAGAGTTCCTCATTCAACAAAAGATATAGCTACTTGCTCGGTTTGGTTGCTACCAGCTTTGACGAAGGTATGATGAGTGTCTTATTCCAATTCTTCTACCTTAAGCACCACTAATTCACATTTCCATACTATCAGTTGGTGCCTACATTGGAAGAATTCTCCAAAATACTCAATTTTCCTATATTGGAGCAGATACCCTTTACCGGCTTAGAACAAGATCCAACTGCTGAAGATGTTACCATAGCTTTGCATTTGAAACCATCTGACGTTGAGTCTAATTGGGAAAGAAGGAGTGAAGTTAAGGGCCTCCTCGCAAGTTTCCTGATGAAGAAAGCCCAGGTATTCCTAGACGCTATGAGTTACCATACCTTTGAATATGTGTTAGCACTTTTAATCTACGGGTTAGTTATGTTCCCTAATTCAGACCAGTTTATAGATGTCAATGCCATCAACATTTTCCTTGCTCACAATCCAGTGCTTACATTGCTTGATGATATTCTGCACTCACTCCATACACGTACCATGAAGAAGCCAGGGACTCTTATGTGTTGTATACCTCTACATTATAGGTGGTTTATTTAGCACCTTCCTTGGTCAGTAATGAAGAATGAATTAGGCTTAAGATGGAACCAGAGATTAATGTCTCTTTCTCACTCTGACATCTATTGGTGCCCTCGTTCCCAAGAAGACATCTCTTCCATTGATCGCTACGGAGAATTCCCCAATGTGCCACTCCTTGAAATTAAAGGGGGAATCACCTATAACCCCTCTTTAGCTTTACGTTAGTTCGGCTACATCCAGAGGGATGGTCCTCATGATATGCTCATTCAAGAAATTATGTTCGACTATTTAAATGATCTGCAAGGTTATCATCATAAGTCCATCCACGCTTGGGGAATGGTTAAGAAGATTGATAGCAGGACTCTAGGGCACAAGAACTACATCCTTTTGGAGCCATACCTCAAATGGGTGCGAACTCGTGCTCAAAATCTTATGATGTC
The DNA here is from genome assembly GCA_948472305.1 of Vicia faba. Lineage (NCBI taxonomy): Eukaryota > Viridiplantae > Streptophyta > Magnoliopsida > Fabales > Fabaceae > Vicia > Vicia faba. Next base: position 1,515,043,294 of record OX451741.1, on the reverse strand, counting down.
ATACGATGCTATCCTACCAGTGATTTCAGAGCCTATTATTCAAGGGCTTGAGTCTCGCATCATTCTTCATTCTTATATGCCAACAAACTTCGAAGAATTGCAAAAATCTTGGATAAAGCTCAAAGAAGAACGAGATACCTTTGTGTCCCAATTCTATGCCAGTGAGAAGAAGATGTCAGAACTGACAAAGCGGCTTCACGAAGAGCAGAATCTCAACGCCTATCTTAGCACCAAAAGGAAGTGTCCTTGGGAGATTTAGAAGTTTTAGAAGTTTCTTATTTGTTATTCCTTTGTAAACTTTGATTTCATTTGAGATTACTAATAAAAAGTCTCTGTTTCTATTTTGGTTAAAAGAGTTTAAATCCTATAAAGCCCTTGAAAACATTGCATACATATATCATACATATTATTGCATGAACATGTTTCAGGACAGGTTTCTTATCTTCTTTGTTGTTTAATTCAGCAATGGCTGTTGAGCAAACAGTTAAGGAGCTTCAGGTACAGAATGCCCAATTCCAAGAAATCTTCCTGAATCTGGCTAAGGTACAAGAAGACTTGAAAGCTTTGATTCTCAAGGACAAGAAGAAGAAAAAGAGACTAGTGGGTGTTTTAAATTTAGGAAAAAGGTTCAAAGGACCAGTGAAGCAAGTTTCAGAGCTTGCAACTCCGTCAAGAGAGAGAGAGACAATTAGGATGGAGAGCCAAGAGAAGAAGACCACAGTACAAGGGAGTATGAGGAATATGAACCTGACTATTCTGAGGAGTAGTATCCTCCTGCTGATGACAAATACAAACAGTTGGAGAATCGGCTCATTGCCATGGAGAGCCAAAGGGTTCCTGGGTTGGATTTTGAAGAGCTAGGATTGGTCTCAGGGGTGGTCATCCCGCGGAAGTTCAGGGTCCCTACATTTTTTAAGTACGATGGTGTCTCCTTCCCTAAGCTGTATTTAAGGTCGTATGTCAGGAAAATTCAACCCTACATTACTGATAGGGATTTGTGGGTACACTTCATCCAAGAATGTTTGGCAGGGACTCAGCTGGAATGGTTCTATAAACTAGAAAGAACCAATGTGCGTAATTGGGAAGATCTGGTTGTTGCTTCTACAAGCAGTACCATTATAATGCTGACCTCGCCTCGACTCGTACATAGTTGCAAAGAATGTTTATGGGTTCCGGCGAGGGTTTTAAGGACTATGCCCAAAAATGGAGAGACCTTGCGGTAAGAGTCCAGCCTTCGTTATCCGATAGGGCGCTGGTGGACATGTTCTTGGGCACATTATTCGGGCCATTATTTAACCACCTGATTGGAAGTTCTTCTGCTGGGTTTACTGAATTGATCTTGACTGGCGAACGGGTAGAAGTCGGCATTAAAAATGGTAAAATACTGAGAGATGCATCCTCCAGTGCTGCAAAGAAACCATTCACAGGGAAGAAGGAGGTCAGCGTTGCTTACAGCCAAAGAAATCTTAATAAAATTGAGCACCGTTCGACGGTAGGGGCTGTAATGATTTCCAATTCTGCATCAAACTGGAAACAGAATAATCAGTCCAGAACAGATAAGCCAAGGAGACAATTTACCCGGATCAACATGACCCTATCTCAGGTTTTACCACACCTGCTGAAATCCAATTTGGTTACGCTAAAAGAAGTTCCCAAAAACCCCAACACTACATCTCCTTACTACAATGCAAATGTTCGATGTGCTTACCATTTTAAAAGTCCAGGTCATGATACAAACGACAGTTGGGCTTTGAATAATAAGGTGCAGGATTTGATTGAAGCAAAGGAGATTGAATTCGATGCTCCTGAAACCCCTAATGTTATTACTGCCCCTATGCCCAAGCACGGTCGTGGTGTCAATGCTATTGATGATGACATGTTTGTTGCTTCGGTGGATGAACTAGCTACTCCGCTCCTGACTATTAAGAAGAATCTCTTGCAGGCCGATTTATTTCTAGGTTGTGGAGAAGGTTGCCACTTGTGTTTGTCCTTACCTAATAGTTTCCATTTGTTGAAGGAAGTTGTTCAGTGCCTGATGGATAATAAAGAAATCCTGTTTGAAAAGACTCCAGTTACAAGTGTTCCATGTGAAGATGTTTCTATCATTACCATTTCCGCCAATCCTCCCAAGGTCTCCTACAAAATACCTGTCAGGATTACATCTGTTCCGAAAGTTTCTCCATTGATAATTACTTTCTTTGGACCTATACCATATTCCTCGGATAAAGTTGTTCTCTAGAACTATGGGGCTAATGTCTATTACCATGGCGTCAAGCAAGATTTACTGGTTGTTAAGGATAAAGATGTTGAAGACTCTGATCCTAACATTAGTAATATCGCTGGGACCAGTAAGATAACAAGAAGCGAAAGAGTTCTCTCTCCCGAGATCTCTCCTCCTAAAATTGTTTCTACTCATGTGATCATCCATGTTGTTGCTCGTATTAATACTTTCATTACTACTCCTGTGATTGTTCCTACTGCTATTCCTATCAATATTCCCATTATTACTCCTGTTGTTACCCATGCTACCGAGTCGGCCGAGACTCATGGCAAAGAGATATTGGTTGAGCCTGTCCAGACAAAGGTGCACCCAGAATCCTCTAAGCAAGAGATGGAGGAAATCTTAAAGATAATGAAGAAGAGTGACTACAACGTGGTTGAACAACTGGGGCACACCCCTTCCAAGATCTCAATGATAGCCCTATTACTATGCTATGAAGCCCATGCCAAGGCTTTAGTGAAATTCCTCAAGACTATTCACGTGCCTCAAGAAACCTCTGCTGATCAATTTGAAGACTGTATGGCCAGTTTGACTATTGACAATGGGCTAGGTTTCTCTGATGCTGATCTGACTCCCAGAGGAAGGAAACATAATGATGCCCTGCACGTCTCTATAGAGTACATGGGAACTACTTTGGCCCATGTTCTAGTGGATACAGGTTCATCACTGAATGTTCTTCCCAAGAAGTCCCTTGACAGGAGATTGCGAAGGATTGACCTTGAAGCCTAGTAACATCATGGTCAGACATCCCTATCAAAGTGGGCACTCAGACTTTTAATTCCACTTTCTATGTGATGGACATCCGCCCATCTTACTCCTGTTTATTGGGTCGACCCTGGATCCATGGAGTTGGTGCTGTAACTTCCACCATACATCAGATGCTGAAATACCCATTCAATGGGAAAATTATCACGGTGCATGGGAAGGAGGAGTACATGGTGAGCCACCTGAACACTTTTAGGTACGTTGAAATGGACGGCAAGTTCATTGAGACCCCCTGTCAGAACTTTGAGGAGGTTCCACAGACCATTGCTGCAACCAAAACCTCTGCCAGTGTTCTAAAGACTACTAGGAATCCACTGAAGATAGCCTCTCTGAAAACAGCCAGAGCAGTTGTTAAAGAAGGTGGGTGTATAATTTGGGGCCAAATCCCGAATATTCCTTACAAATCTACCAAATTTTGTTTGGGTTTTACATCAGGAGCTCAAAGGGTTATTCGTCGTGCTCGTGCCGGAGGGCTACCCCTACGCATCAGCAATCATGGAGTTAATGCTTTAGAAGATAGTGACAATGACTGTGACATGGACCAGTGGATCTTTCCAACTGTCAGTGGAGGACTCACCAACTGGAAGGCTAAAGACTTTGTGCCGATTACTTTTATTCAGGAGTAATTGTCCTTTTTTGTTTTTGGATATGTAATAAATGAATAATACAAATTCTAAAATCTTGTGTCTTACCCGAGGCAAAATGGCTATTTTGTGAGGGTTATCATGTTTCATTATCATATGTCATTAATAAAGCATTAGACGTTTTTACATACAAATTTTGTGCTCTCTACCTTTCTTTTCTGCTTTTTACTTTATTAAAACAACTATGCTCTTACACACACTCACATATCAAAATGCAGATCCATATCCACTCTGGATCCCATTGATAACCGTTCTGATATTGCTCATTATGACTTTGAAAATTCGATCAACCAAGCCGAGGACGAAGGTGAGGAAGATTGTGAGGTACCAGGAAAGCTTACCAGACTATTACAAAAGGAAGAAAGGTCAATACATCCTCACGAGGAACCAGTTGAGACAGTGAACTTGGGTACCGAAGAGGACAAAATAGAAGTCAAGGTAGGTGCTAACTTGGAGCCAGTGTCAAACAATGGTTAATACAAATGCTACATGACTATGTCGAGGTTTTTGCCTGGTCATACGAAGACATGTCGGGACTTGACACCAATATTGTGGTTGATTGCCTGCCTACAAAAGAGGATTACCCTCCAATGAAACAGAAAGTTCATTGTATGCGACTGGCTATGTCAGAAAAGATCAAGGCTGAAGTCATTAATCCACAATGGGTCGCTAATTTTGTTCCAGTACCTAAGAAGGATGGTAAGTTACATATGTGTGTGGATTAAAGAGACCTGAACAGGGCAAGCCCCAAGGATGGCTTTCCGCTTCCCCACATTGATGTTCTGGTTGACAACACTGCACAACCTAAAGTATTCTCCTTCATGGATGGTTTCTCTATATACAATCAGATCAAAATGGCACCTGAAGATAAGGAGAAGACGACCTTTAACCTCCATCCAGACCACCTGTATCTCATTCATTTCTCAACAAAAATGAAAAACGCAAACATGAAAGGTATTCCATTTTTCCATATGAATCCAACCATATAAATATCATAAACTATAAATCAAAGATGAATGAGAATTTTTGGAAGTACCAAATTCTGACCTAATTATTTTCAGAGGTTTAGATTCAAAATTCTAACTACTCAGGCAACAATAATGAAATCTAAGGACATGGTAAGCTTCAGGACAATGATATCTATATTTCTTATTCACAAATAAACCATTAATGATGCTTGTATGAAGAGTTCAAAAGTCAAAAAACTCACCTTGCAAGAGGGTATCGTGTTTTGAGTTATAGCAGCTTTTTATGAGTTCTAGTGATTGGGTTAGCTTCCTCAAGTTCCCAGGAAGTTAATGTGATGCTTGGCTTGAGCTGAAAGTGGCTGAGGAGTTCTGGAGAAGTCAAGGTGCAAGGTGTTGTTTTTGAAAATGGTGATGGAGGTGTTGGAATTGTTTGTATATGTTATTTGGAAGCTTTTGAAAGTAAAAGGCCAAGAAACGCACGAGCAAATTTAGAGATTGGATTCAAAACTCAGAAATGGCAAGTTTTGAGATATTTTTGGTGGTTTTGTGCTTTAGGGGGTTTCAGGGCTTGAGAATGTGTTTCTTTTCTTGCAAATGACTTGTGTATCTATAAGCAAAAGGTTGGACATGTTATGCAAAAAGGATTTCTGAGTTATACGGTTATGGCTAGGTTGCTTGATTTTGAAGAAAAGTGAGAAATGTAGTTTCAATGTAGAAAGTACAAGCATCTAGAGTGGTTAATAACTTTAAACATACTTATCTGACTTTGTATAGGAAGCTTGTGCAAAAGGAACAAGTGCAAAGCTCAATACAAGTTGACTTTGCATAAAGCAAGCTTTATGTAAATGGCAATGGTGCCTTTGTGCCATTAATGGAAAATTGTCTTGGATAAAGCTTGAATCAACTGGATAATATCTCAAAAGCAAGTGTAATATTTTGATTAGGGAGAGATATTGAGGTATAGAGGCCTTCAAAGCAAGATTGTGCAGCATAGGTTTAAGATTTGAATTTTGTTCATCACAAAATGACCTATAATTTCAGTTTGAAACCCTAACTTCCTCTCTTCGATTCTCCTTGATCAAGAAAGATCTCAAGGAGTTATTTGACATTTTAGAAAGCTTAAAATGTGATCTACAACCCCTCTTTTAATCACTTTTGGAAATTCCCCTTGAAACTATATGAAAAATTTCCATGAAGTTAGGTCAAAATCCTGCCTAAACTAAGGCAAAATTTTCACTAAGTGTATAGTTTCATGACCATGACTTCATGGATTAATAACTTGAGATCCAAGAATTTATAGGAGAAGTTATGTAAAGAAATGTTTTAGATATCATTGATATCTACAACTTTCATGTTGAAAGTTTCTTTTGAATCATCTTGCATCATGGTGAAAAATTGGCTCAAAGTTGTGAAAAAACATGAAGTTTTCAACACTTAGAAAATTTTCTAAGTTTGGAAATTTTGAATTTTCAAAATGAAATCTTGACTTTTTGATTTCTTGATGAGCAAGTTTCCTATTTTGACATGTTTTGATGAATTGTGATCTTTGACACTTGATTTTGACCAAAAAGTCAAAGTTTGACTTTTTAGTGTACAGTTGACTTTTGATCAGTTAACTGAAAATCAACTATCAATCAATTGATCTTGAACAATGTTTTGAGTCATGCCATTTTGTAAAAATGATTCAATTGAATTCTTGATATCATGCTTCAAACCAATTAACCATTTGCTAGGCCAAAAATCAAAAATTGCCCTTTCCTAGTCAAAACCCTAATTTTGACCATTTTGCCCTTTTGATGATCTGATCAAATTTCTTGAGGAATTATGGTCCAAATTTGATCAAATGATACATATGAGTTTATAATGTTGATATGGGTAAAAAATTATGAAGTTTGACTATAATTGGCCATAGTTGACTTTTTCCCTAATACAGCTGATTGTCAACTGCTCAATTGGCTGAGCAAAAATATGATCCAAGACTTGAAACTTGACATGAGAAATCTTGGGGGTCCATAATGATCCATGAAATTCATTTGAGGCATTAAAAGTTCAATTATCCTTGTGTAATCTCAAACCCTAATTTCAGTCATCAGTGCTTAAGGAGGAGTCTTGAGTTGATCAACACTTGTGCAGTCTTGAACCAAGAGAGATATTGTTATAAAATATTTGATAAATGAGAGGTAAAATTTTAGGGTAAAACAACTGCCCCTGTTAAATCTTCTTAAACCTGAAGAGTTAGATTGGCGGATTTGCCATTCGTGACTTGAAGGTGGAAGATGATTTGACACTAGAGTGCCCAGACATTTGCACTCAAAGATGAATTGTGAATGGGCTTATAGATGCCATTTGGAGGAATGATGGAGATTTTCCAGAGATGGGCTTTTAGATTCCATCCAAGGATGATTGTTGTCAAAAAATGGACTAATCCCGAACTTGAGTTCAACTGGAAAAGAATCAGAATAAATTTTTGGAAGCGATTTATCTGAACCAGGGGAAGTCTTTTATGTTGTTTGACTGGGAAGAATTAGAATAAATCTTTGGGCAATTTATCTGAACCAGAAGTGTTCCTTTGGGAAGTATCAGGATAAACCATTGAGGTGTTTAAAATGAACCAAAAGAGATCTTGAATATTCTTTAACTGGAAAGAATCATAATAAATATTTTGAGTGATTTATCTGAACCAGAGAAAGTGTCTGCGGGAAAGAATCAGAATAAATCGTTGAGAGATTTATCTGAACTCGAAGTGTTCCTTTGGAAAGTATCAGGACAAACCATTGAGGGGTTTAAACTTAACCAAAAGAGATCTTGGATGTTCTTTAACTAGAAAGAATCAGAATAAATCTTTTGAGTGATTTATCCGAACTAGAGAAAGTGTCTGCGAGAAAGAATCAGAATAAATCGTTGAGAGATTTATCTGAACCCGAAGTGTTCCTTTGGAAAGTATCAGGATAAATCGTTGAGGGGTTTAAACTGAACCAAAAGAGATCTTGAATATTCTTTAACTGGAAAGAATAAAAGTAAATCTTTGTGTGATTTATCTGAACCAGAGAAAGTGTCTGCGGGAAAGAATCAGAATAAATCGTTGAGGAATTTATCTGAACCGGCAGGGATGTGAAAGAAATATCTGTTATGTAGATGGTTGACCAGCCCATTTTTGGGATTTGATCTGTATTTGACTTGTTGAAAATTTGATGATAATTTTCTGTTGATGGATATTTCCTGAAAAGATGAAAGGTTAGTTGCATGCAATGTCATGATATATGAAATGCATGGTGCAATGATGTTCTCAAAATAAATGAAATTGTGTCGTATGCATTTTTGCTGTCAATGTTATGATGTATGGATGTAATGTACGGACACATTAATTATCATGCCGCAGTATTGCTGGAGTCGGGGAAAATAAATCCCTGAGTACTGCTGGGAATAATGAGTGCAGGTCTTCATGTTTTGAAGTTGAAGTGTTGACGAACTTCCATTTGTTAGAGAAATAAACTCTGTTGTGTAAGGGGAAACACCGTGTACTGCTTGTAGACTTCGTGAAATCCTGTTGAGGAATCCTGAGAAGCTGGGCGACTTTTACTGGGGAATCTTAGGAGCAGTGACTGGAAGTTTTATTCTGTTTGGGATGTGAGAGAGCTTGATATCATTAAGCTGTAAACTGGAGATACGTTAGTGATCCTGTAGTGGGATTTCCTGTTTTCCGCTCTTGTTGGAAAAGTACCTGTGGGGGATTTTATGGAATATTCTAAAGATATTATCCTATTTCTTAAAGCCATTAGTGATTGTATTTCTTATTTTTTGCTCATTTGTAAACAGTAGTTACGTTCAAATGCATATATTCAAAAATAAATCATTGGACATTTTTGTAAACAAAACACAGAAATAAAGAAAGACATGTAGTTTTGCACTTTCAAAGGGGTATCTTTGTATTAACTTGGATAAGTATTTTGTACAATGAGACGAACATTCTAGTAAGAGAATGTCATCGTAGAAAAATGAAAATTTGAAACGAAGAAAAGATAGTTATGTAAAATAATCCTATGGGGTTCCCATTCTGCTATAGCCTTTGTGTCTCTGAGCGTCTTGTCCACTTGCTGCCTTGTCCGAAGTTGATTGGATTGATTAGACCCTTTTGAGCTTTCCATTCGATGCTAAAGGTTGTATGTAAGGTGATCCAACGGGACATAGTCATACGCTTTTACATCCAAAAAATTTACTTTGACCGCCCTTTCGGGTTTTCAGTCCATCGGGATACCCTTTTTTGCCCAAGCCTCCTTTTCAGGTTTTCAGCTTGCCGAGTGTACAGATTTTTTTGTATTTTATCCCTAATTTTTTCCCGAACCTTTGTGGTTCGCCGGGATGCCCTTGTTTTTCCTAGGCATGTCAACCTTGCGGGTCTCTCATGCGTAGTATTTTTTGACTATGTCCGTGTTCACAGGGTGTGGAAGGTCGTCGCCATCCATAATGGTTAAGATCATTGCCCACCAGAGAATATGCTTTTGATCACAAACGGTCCTTCGTATGTAGGAGTCCATTTGCCCCTGGGATCACCTTGTGGTAATATGATACACTTGATTACCAAGTCACCAACCTGATATACCTGACATCTGACCTTTTTGTTAAAAGCGTTGATCATACATTTTTGGTGCATTTGGCTATGACAGACAGCCGTAAGCCTCTTCTCATCAATTAGGTTCAACTGTTCAAGTCGAGTTTGGATCCAATTGTCTTCATTCAGCCCTGCATCCTCTATGATTCTTAGAGAAGGTATTTGTACTTCGATTGGTAGAACAAATTCCGTGCCGTATACCAAGGAGAAGGAAATTGTCCCTGTTGATGTGTGCGTCATGGTATGGTAATCGTGGAGAGCGAATGGTAACATCTCATGCCAGTCCTTGTAGGTTACTGTCATTTTTTGTATGATCTTTTTTATGTTCTTATTTGTGGATTCGACGGCACTATTCATCTTTGGCCGGTAAGGGGAAAAATTATGACGCTGGATCTTGAATTGTGCGCACAGTGCGGTGATCATAGTATTGTTGAGATTTGTACCATTCTCTGTGATGATTCTCTTTGGGATACCGTACTGACAAATGAGATTTTGTTTGATGAATCGGGCGACAACATTCTTGGTAACAGAAGCGAAAGAAGCTGCCTCAACCGACTTTGTGAAGTAGTCAATGGCCACCAAGATGAAGCGGTGCCCATTAGAAGTTGTAGGTTTGAATTCTCCAATCATATCGATGCCCCACATCGTGAATAGCCATGGAGCAGTCAGGATGTTTAAAGGAACTGGAGGCACATGCACTTTGTCAGCATAGATCTGACATTTGTGGAAGGTTCGTGAATGCTGGTAGCAATCTGATTCCATGGTAGAGCAATAATACCCTGCCCGGAGGATCTTTTTTGCTATCGTATTCCCACTGGAATGGGTGCCAAAAGTGCCCTCATGTAGATCATCCATGATCTTTTCTGCCTCATCCTTGTCTATGCAATGAAGCAAAATAGAGTCGTGGTTGCGCTTGTAAAGGATGCCATTACTGAGGAAGAACTTAGCAGAGAATCTCCTCAAGAACTTCTTATCATTGACTGAAGCTCCTTCCAGATACTCTTGGGCCTCGAGATACCTCTTAAATTCATGGAACCAAGGCTGGTCCACTACTTCTTCAGTATCGATCTCGTGACAGTAAGTTGGTTCGTCCATTCGCTCAATGGTGATCTGGGGAGCCTCGTTACCCCACTTGTGTTTAAACAAGGATGACATGGTGGCTAGCGCGTCCGCTAGTTGATTTTATTCTCGTGGGAAATGCTCGAAGGTAATCTCCTCAAAATGTGGGATTGATGTCAACACATGATCTTTGTAGGGGATGAGGTTAGGGTGCTTAGTGTCCCATTCTCGTTTGATCTGACTGATGACCAAGGCTGAATCTCCAAATACACTTAAAGACTTGATTCCCAAACCTATGGCAGCCTTAAGACCAAAAATACACTCTTCGTATTCTGCCATGTTATTTGTACAGTTGAAGCAAAGTCTTGTAGTGAAGGGAGTATGACATCCTTCCGTGGATATGATTACAACACCTATTCCATTTCCGAGTGTGTTGGACGCCCCATCAAACACCAAGGTCCATCAGGATCGTTGTTCAAGTCTGTCATATGGTCTGAGCTCTTCACAGTTGTTCACCATCATGATGTCTTCATCTAGGAATTCGAATTTCATGGACAGATAGTCATCCATAGCTTGATGAGCAAGGTGATCGGCTAACACACTCCCCTTTATTTCTTTTTGGGTAGTGTACTGAATGTCGTATTCTGTCAGGATCATCTGCCATCTTGCTATTCTCCTAGAGGCAGGCTTCTCGAATATGTATTTTATTGGATCCATCTTGGATATCCATATACTGTCTTAGCCAGCGAGCAGCCCATGCCAGAGCGCAGCAAGTTTTCTCGAGCAGTGAATATCTTGTTTCACAGTTGGTAAACTTTTTCTCAGGTAATAAATAGCATGCTCTTTTCGGCCAGACTCGTCATGCTGCCCCAACACAAACCCCATTGAATTTTCCAAGACATTTAGATACATGATTAGAGGTATTCCCTCGACTGGTGGCAGCAAAACAAGAGGCTCTTGAAGGTACTCTTTGATCTTGTCGAAGGTCGTCTGGCACTCATCATTCCATTTGAGTACTTGATCTTTCTTCAGTAATTTGAATATTGGTTCACAAGTAGCGGTTAAGTGAGAAATGAATCTGGAAATGTAGTTAAGTCTTCCTAAGAATCCTCTGACTTCCTTCTCGGTGCGAGGACCAGGCATTTCTTGTATTGATTTTACCTTGGCAGGGTCCAGCTCGATACCTTTACCGCTGACGATGAAGCCTAGGAGTTTACCGGACCTTACCCCAAATGTGAATTTATTTGGATTCAACCTTAGCTTGTATTTCTTCAGTCTTTCAAACAGTTTCTACAAATGGTCAAGATGTTCCTCTTCAGTTTGAGATATGGCTATCATGTCATCCACATAGACCTCTATTTCGTGATGGATCATGTCGTGAAATAGAGCTACCATGGCGCGTTGATAAGTTGCCCCAACATTTTTTAACCCGAATGGTATAACCTTGTAACAGAAAGTGCCCCACTGTGTGACGAGGGTCGTTTTCTCCATGTCCTTAGGTGCCATTTTGATCTGGTTGTAGCCTGAGAAACCATCCATGAAGGAAAATACTTTATGTTGTGCGGTGTTGTCAACCAAAATATCAATATGGGGCAGCGGGAAGTCATCCTTGGGGCTTGCCCTATTCAAGTCTCGATAGTCCACACACATACGTACCTTATCGTGCTTTTTAGGCACTGGAACAACATTGGCGACCCATTATGGATAAGAGGTAACGGCTAAGAATCCGATGTTGAATTGTTTCATGACTTCGGCCTTGATCTTCTCTTACATGTCTGGCCGCATGCAACGGACTTTCTATTTTACCAGAGGGAAGTCTTCCTTTGTCGGTAGATGATGGACCACGATATCAGCATCAAGTCCTGGCATATCTTCGTATGACCAAGAAAATACCTCAACATAGTAATGTAGTAACTGAGTTAAACTCTTCTTGAAAATGGGTTCCAGATTGGCTCCTGCCTTGACTTCTTTCTTGTCCTCTTCAGTACCTAAGTTAATTGTGTCCATTGGTTCTTCGTGGGGCTGTATGGTCCTTTCTTCCTGTTGTAGTAACCTGGATAGTTCCCCTGGAACTTCACAATCTTCCTCACCTTCGTCTTCGTCTTGGTATATTAGATTTTCAGAGTCACAATAGGCCATAGCAGAATCTTTACCCATTGGATCCTGAGTGGATGTAGATCTGCATTTTAATATGTGAGTGTGTGTAAGAGCATAGATATCTTTGAAAGAAATAGAAATGTAGAAAGAGACAGACAAAGAGCACAAAGTTTGCATGCAAAAACGTCCATGATTAATTGATGACATATGAAAATGAAGTAACAACCCTTACAAATGGACCGTTGTGCCTCGAGTAAGACACAAGGTTTTAAAAGTCTGAATTGTTTAATTATTACAAGTCCGATAAAAATTTAAAGACAATTATTGTTGGATAAAAGTAATTGGGACAAAATCTTTAGCTTTCCAGTTGGTGAGTCCTCCGTTGATAGTTGGGAAAATCCATTCTTCCAGGTCACAGATGTCATCACTATCCTCCACTGTGTTGACTCCATGGTTGTTGATCCTCAAAGGTGGTCCCCCGACACGAGCATGACGAACAACTTTCTGGGCTCCTGAAGTGAAACCCAAACCAAATTTGTCAAATTTGTAAGGGATATCCGGGAGTTGGCCCCAAATAGTACACCCACCTTCTTCGACCACTGCCTTGGCATCTTTTAGAGAAGACATCTTTAACGGAGGTCTTGAAATCTTCAGGACTTGGGAAACAATCTTGGTTGCTGCCACTATTTGCGGAACTTCCTCGAAATGATGAAATGGAGTTTTGATGAATTCACCATCCATTTCCACGTATTTGAAGGAGTTCAAGTGACTGACCATATATTCCTCCTCTCCATGTACAGTAATGATTTTTCCTTTGGTTGGGTATTTCAGTATCTGATGTAATCTAGAGGAGACGGCACCAGCGTCATCAATCCAAGGTCGACCCAATAAGCAGGAATAGGAAGGGAGAATGTCCATTACATAGAAAGTTGAATCAAAGGTTTGAGTTCCCACTTTTATGGGGATGTCCACCTCCCCGTGCACCATTCTTTTTGAACCTTCGAAGACCCTTACATCTATGTTGTTGGGTTTTAAAATCAAACCTTCACAGTCGAGTCTATCCAAAGCTTTCTTAAGCAGAAAATTCAAGGATGAACCAGTATTAACTAGGACATGTGCCAAAGCCGTGCCCCTGCATTCAACAGAGACATGCAACGCCTTGTTATGTTTCCTCCCTCTAGGTGTCACGTCAGCATCAGAAAAGCCTAAGCCGTTGTCAGCTGTTAAACTGGCCACACAGTCTTGGAATTGATCAGCAGAGGTTTCCTGTGGCACATGGGCAGTTTTAAGAAATTTCACCAAGGCCTTCGCATGAGCCTCAGAACACAACAACTAAGCTAGCATAGAAATATTTGATGGCATCTTCCCTAGCTGTTCGACCACATTCTAGTCGCTTCTCTTTATAATTTTCAGAATTTCTTCCATCTCCTTCTTGGAGGCCTCAGGGATAGATACTGATTGCTCCTTCATTCGGACAGGCTCAACCATAATGCCTTTGCCCTGAGTCTCGGTCAACTTGGTGATAGGGGTGTCAGTAAGGGTATCCACAGGAACTGTATTAGTATCAACAGGAACAGGAACAGTGATGATCACAGGACCGGTAACAGTTTTTGAAGGAGCAATCTCAGGGGAGAATAATCTTCCACTTCGGGTTATTTTTATGGTTCCCGCATTGTTTCCGATGTCAGAGTCATCCTTCTTAAAAATTGAGTCTTCATCAGCCAGCCAATCCTGCTTGACGCCGTGATAGTAGACGTTGCCCCCATAATTCCAAGGGACAGTTTTATCTGATGAGTACAGGATCGGCCCTGTCATAGTAATTATCAGCGGAGCCACTTTAAGAACAAATGTAATCCTAATGGGTCTTTTGGTGGAGACCCTGGAATGATTGGCGGAAATTGTTACTATTGAAACATCCTTGTAAGAAATGGTTGGAACGGGAGTCTTTTCAAATAAAATCTCTTTGTCATCCATTAGGCGCTGGACACCTGCTTTCAATAAATAACAACTAGTTGGTAGGGATAAACAGAGGTGGCAGCTTTCGTCACATCCCGAAAATAAACCAGCCTTCAACAGGTTCCTCTTGACAATCAGGAGAGGAGTAACAAGTTCATCAATAGTAGTAACAAACATATCATCTTCAACAGCGTTAACATCACAGCTATGCTTGGGCATAGGAGCGGTGATAACATTTGGGATCTTAGGAGCATCAAATTCAATTTCTTTTTCTTCGAGAAGGTCTTGTACCTTATTTTTCAAAGCCCATCAGTTGTTGGTATCATGTCCTGGACTTTCTGAATGGTAAGCACAACGAGCATTAGGGTGGTAATAAGGAGAGGATGTGTTGGGTTTCTTCGGGGCTCCTTCAAAGTTACCAGATTAGATCTCAACAAATGTGGCAGTACTTGAGACCGTGTCATATTTATCCAGGTAAATTTTCTTATTGGTCTTTCTGTTCTAGGCTGGTTGCTCCTTTGTTGAGTAGGTGCAGGCTTAGGGATCATGACGGCCCCTACCGTTGGACGGCGTTCAATTATGTCTTAATTACTTTGAGGGTACACAACACCAACTTCTTTCTTACCAATAAATGGTTTTCTCACGGCATTGGAGGATGCGTCTTTTTGGATCTTTCCACTCTTAATCCCAACTTCCACTCATTCTCCAGTCAAGATTAATTCAGTGAAGCCTGCTGAGGAGCTTCCAATTAGATGATTAAAGAAAGGACCGGACAGGGTACTCTGAAAAAGGTCTACTAGCTCTCTGTCAGATAAGGGAGGTTGGACTCTTCCTGCTAAGTCCCTCAATTTTTGAGTGTAGTCTTTGAAACCATCGCTTGAAACCATAGCCATACTTTGGAGTTGAGTACGGGTGGGAGCAAGGTCTGCTCTGTACTGATATTGTTTATAAATAGCAGCGGCAAGGTATTCCCAATTAGAGATATTGGCCCTTTCCAGTTGATAGAACCAATCTAACTGAGTCCCCGATAGACTGTCTTGAAAGAAGTGGACCCACAAATATCTGTCAGCAGTGTGAGGTTGTATCTTCCTCACATAGGATCGGAGATGCATTTTGGGACACGAAACCCCATCGTACTTAAAAAACACTGGTGCCTTGAACTTTGGTGGAATAACAATCTCAGACACCAAACCTAACTCCTCAAAGTCCAACCCGGGCACTTTCTGAATCTCCATTGCACTTAGACGCTCTTCAAGATGTTTGTATTTGTCGTCATCCGGAGGATACTGCTCTTCAGAGTAATCTTCTTCTTCTTCTTCCTCTTCAGATTCTGGCTGGGTAGTCCCTTCCTTACCTTTCCCTTCTTTATTATCCTTTTCACCATATGATGTTGCAAAGTCTAGGGTCCGTCTGGCTGGCCCTGGGAACCTTCTTCCTAGATTCAGAACACCGGTTGCTTTCTTTGCTTTATTCTTCTTTTCTTCGATCAGCAATATTTTCAAATCCTCTTGTCCTTTGGATAGAGTCAAGAACATTTATTTAAACTGAGCATTTTGCGCCTGGAGGTCTTTCATTGTCTGCTCAAGATCCATCTTACTGAAATAAACAATAGAAAGATAAGGAGACCTGTGGTAAGAAACCTGCTTATGTTATGATGAATGAATATGCATATGCAATGATTTCAAGGAATTTAGAGATTTAAATTTACTTTAGACAAAAAAGAACACACGTCATATTAATAAATCACAGTTTGAGTACATCATGCCTCTTTGGGCTTACAATGAAAGAAATAAAAATACAAAAATCTAAGACAAAAAAGTTGAGCACATCCCCTTTGGTGCGATGTAGGCGTTCAGACTCCGCTCCTCATGAAGCTGCTTCGTGAGTTCCTGGACCTTCTTCTCGTTGGCGTAGAATTGGGCCTCAAAAGTGTCTCGCTCCCCTTTAAGCTGTATCCAATCCCTTTGCAAGTCTTCGAGAGAGGTGGGCATGTTGGGATGAAAGATAATGTATGGGACATCTCCTTCAACAGCAGGCTCTATGATAACTGGGAGAATAGAGGGATAAGGCATCATAAGACTTTGAGCACGAGCTCGTACCCATTTGAGATAAGGCTCAAGAGGGATGGAATTCTTGTGCCCTAGTGTCTTTCTATCAACTCTATGTACCATGCCTTAAGCTCGCATGAACCTTTTGTGGTAACCCTAAGCATCATTCTCGTAGTCGAAGACGATTCCTTGAATAAGTGCATCATGAGGACCATCCCTTCTCGCATATCCAAATTGTTGTAGTGCCAAACAAGGATTGTAAGTCATTCCTCCCCTAACGCCTAAAAGAGGGACATTAGGGAATTCTCCGCATCGATCAATGATGATAACATTCTCCGAGAATCGGGGACACCAATGAATGCTTGAATGTGTAAGAGTAATCAGCCTTTGAGACCATCTCAAACCCTGCTCATTCTTCAAGACGGAACGGGGTAGGTGCGAAATAAACCACCTAGCCAAAAGAGGCGTGCAACACAGAAGGGTTCCTCTCTTGTTTATAGTGCGAGTATGCAACAAATGTAGGATATCTCCAAGCAGAGTAGGTACGGGATTACGTGGCATGAAAATCTTAACCGCGTTCACGTCTATGAGCTGGTATGGATTAGGAAACAATACCAAACCATAGATGATAAGGGCTAACACCTCTTCAAAAGCTTGTAAGTCCAAGGTATCCCATAAATGATGAGCTTTCTCGAACAAGAACTTAGACAAAAAACCTTTGACACCTCTCCTGGTTTCCCAATTTGCTACTACGTCAGACCGTTGTAAGGACAGATCTTTGGAAATATCTTCAGGTTTAGGGTATCTTTCCATGCCATTGAAAGGTACCTCATTAAGGATAGGCACCCCCAACAGCAGAGAAATTTCCTCCATAGTAGGCACTAACTGGTAATCCGGAAAAGTGAAGCAGTGATGTAGAGGATCAAAGAACTGAAAGAGTACTTTTAACATTTCTTCATCAGGGTTTAAAGCGACCAAGCTGAGAAGCCTACCATGTCTTTCTGTGAATGGAGAGCTTTCAGGAACCCTTGATGCCAAATTGTTAAGCTGAGGAGGTACTTTTACCAGACTGACTTGGATAGTGAATCTACGGGCGAGAGCCATATCCTACAAAACAAGACAAAAATAAACCCTAAGAATCCTTGAAATGGTTAGTATGATATGCTATGTTATGATGTCATGATTATGCTCACATATAGCAGATATAGCAAGCACAAGCAAATCACACAAAGACCTTAGGTTTAAGGCTTGCATGGATTTTAAGGTGAGACCCTCTTGAAGTTGGGTTGGCTCAACCTGTCCTAAATATAGTAATCAGGTTCTAAGGGATCTCAATATCACCGGTCCTTCCCCCCAAATATCGTTCCGATAGACAATTGAGTTGCCACCAAACAAAATTCAAGGGTCAAACCTCAATGAGTGTAGCATCGAGTATCAACCGACTTTAGGTTTACACCAAAGACGGCTATCTCACTACGTCCTAAAAGCCAAGTTGGTCAATTAAGGTGCTAAGGTCAGTTGACACTTTATGACACCACGCAGCGGCCCTGTATTCTCCTTAATTACTCAAGGGCTACCGGTACACACCAAAGTATCGCATCAACGTAGCTACTGTTTCAATCGTGTCAGTATACCCCCACACAGTTCCCTCACATTTTATTGCTACTTACCTAAGAAAGGTGCCCCAAATTTGTGTGTAGGATTAAAGCAAACCCGAACAAGGAACCATAATGTAAAGCATGCAAGTCAAACAAGGAAAGTGAGTAAATGCGATCCAGGCCTAAGGTAACCCCACTTTTAAAATATTCCCCAACAGAGATGCCAATTCTGTAACACGGTGGGAGAATTGACTTGGTTGTTTTGCGTTTGATCAAAAATGTTGCGGTTAGCAAGAGTCGCCACTGACTTTTCTTTTATCCAAAAGGAAAGGCTAAAAAGAACAGGAAAGACCTTTGAGATGTTTTCTTGAGTTCGGGGGGTAGATTATGAAAAGGGAAGGTATTAGCACCCTTTTCATCCATGGTTTTCCATAGGCTCTAAGTTACTTGCTAGATCACTTGCTTTTGTTTGAAAATGTGCTTTGTGTGGTTTTTGAAAGTCTTGTGAAAAGGTGCCATTGTTTAGGCAAACTTTGTAATGATTCTCGTTCGTAAGAATGTATACAAAGTGTTTGATCTTTTGAAAATATTTTCAAGTTTGTAAGATGTTTTGAAAGTGTTGGTGTTTGTTTTGAAAATAGCAAGGATGTTTTTGTTTTAAAATTGAGCAATTAACTAGGAACATTCTACCTACTCAAAAGTCTTTCATGTTTATTTCTTCTTTCTTTTAACATTGTTATCTTACCATTGATTTGGTAAGTAACTCAGTCTTTGGATATAAAAGGGATGGGCAGGGGTCATCGTATAGCCATGATTAGCAATGTTGTAAGATATCTTAGCATTTTCTTTATGGACTAAGATCATTTTGAAAGGCAACATGGATAGCGTCATCGAGGGACTATGATCTTGTATTTTTTTATTGTTTTTTATAAGATACCTCACATGCATAATATGGCCATTTTTGTAAGGCAACAAAGTGGATTTACCCTAAGGGTGTATGTGTGCAAATTTATTGGTTTAAATGCTTGATTTGTCTTGATTAGGGTTTGCTACTTGTTGGTTTTAATCTTTCCATACAAAACCCTAATTACTAGCATTGGTATATAAAGCAATAAATTACGGAAATTAAAATTATTACGCTATTACATCATTTAGGGGAGGGGGTGTACAAATTACAAATGTGAAATTGCAAGAAATTAAATTATTACAACCATATTGAATTTGAATAAATGTACAAAATTGAATAAGTAAAAATGCAAGAATGTAAATGTAAAAAGAAATGTGATTTTTGTTTGGTTTTCATGAAAAAAAAAGGTTTTTTGAACTAGTTAACTAATATAAAATAATTAACTAAAAAAGAAAATTAAGATTAAGTTAAATAAAAGAAAATAATTTATTAAAGAAAAACAAGTTTTTAGGGTTTTTGTGAATTTAATTAAACTAGTAAATAAAATAAAAGTCCTAAGTTCTAAATTTATTTTAATTTACAAGAAAATAATATAATAATAATTAAGATTTATTATCTAAGTATTTAAAAAAGAAATTTATTAAAGAAAAATGTTTTTGTTTTTTTAGTTTTATGAAGAAAAAATAAACTAAATAAATAGAAATAATAAAATATAAATATTTTTTGGATTTTTTATTAATGAAAATAATAATAATAATAATAATAATAATAATAAATAAAATATAAAATGAAAAAATAAAAATAAATAAAAAAAAAGAAAGAAAATAAAATAACAAAGAAAAATAAATGGGCCAGGGGTGTAAACAACAAGGCAGGGGGTCAGAAAATAGAAAAAAAGTAAGGCCCAATCATTTGGAGGCCCAGGCGTTGCAAGAATAAAAAAAATGTAAATAAAATGTGAAAAAAAGCAAAAGGCAACGCGCTGGGTGTTGAACCCATGACCTCTTGGTAACCAGCGTGCTGCCTTACCACTGGGGTGGCTATACATCCGTTAATATAACTAAAATGATAAATATATAATACAAAACAAGTTCTGAGTACACTTCATCTTCAACCTCCAACCAGACCACCTGTATCTCATTCATTTCTCAACAAAAATGAAAAATGCAAACATGAAAGGTATTCCATTTTTCCATACGAATCCAACCATATAAATATCATAAACTATAAATCAAAGATGAATGAAAATTTTTGAAAGTACCAAATTCTAACCTAATTATTTTTCAGAGGTTCAGATTCAAAATTCTAACTACTCAGGCAACAATAATGAAATCTAAGGACATGGTTAGCTTCAGGACAGTGATATCTACATTTCTTATTCACAAATAAACCATTAATGATGCTTGTATGGAGAGTTCAAAAGTCAGAAAACTCACCTTGCAAGAGGGTATCGTGTTTTGAGTTTGAGCAGCTTTTGATGAGTTCCAGTGATTGGGTTAGCTTCCTCAAGTTCCCAGGAAGCTAATGTGTTGCTTGGCTTAAGCTGAAAGTGGCTGAGGAGTTCTGGAGAAGTCAAGGTGCAAGGTGATGTTTTTGAAAATGGTGAATGGTGATGGAGGTGTTACAGTCGTGTTGCGGGTGTTGGAATTGTTTGTATATGTTATTTGGAAGCTTTTGAAAGTAAAAGCTAAGAAACGCACGAGCAAATTTAGCGATTGGATTAAAAACTCTGAAATGGCAAGTTTTGAGATTTTTTTGGTGGTTCTGTGCTTTAGGGGGTGTCAGGACTTGAGCATGCGTGTATTTTCTTGCAAATGACTTGTGTATCTATAAGCAAAAGGTTGGACATGTTTTTCACAAAGGATTTTTGAGTTATAGGGTTATGGCTAGGTTGCTTGATTTTGAAGAAAAGTGAGAAATGTAGTTTCAAGGTAGAAAGTACAAGCATGTAGAGTGGTTACCAAATTTTCCCTCTCATATATCAAGGTTTTTCTCACAAGACTTCTTGGACTCAAGTCAAGATTAGGGTTTGTCAGCTCAAGACACCTCCTCTTGCACTAATAGCCTGAAATTAGGGTTTGAGTTTGCACAAGGATTTTTGGACTATAAATGCTTCATGTGACTTTCATACATCATATTGGACCTCTAAGATTGCTCATACCAAGTTTCAAGCCTTAAATCACTTTTTTGACCAGTCAATTGGACAGTTGACCTAAAAATCAACTATATTGGGGGAAAAGTCACCATGGCCAATTTATAGACAAAATTCATAATTTTTGACCCACATCAACATTATAGACTCATATGAACCATTTGATCAAGTTTGGACCACAACTCCTCAAGAAATTTGATCAAATCATCAAAAGGGCAAAATGGTCAAAATTAGGGTTTTGACTGAGGAAGGGCAATTTCTGATTTTTAACCTAGCCAATGGCCAATTGAGTTCAAGCATGGTTTCAAGGATTAAATGGCATCATCTTTACCTAATCACAAGGTTCAAAAGATCTCAAGTACATTGGATTGACAGATGAATTTTCCAGTCAACTGATCAAAAGTCAATTGTACACTGAAAAGTCAAACTTTGACTTTTTGGTCAAAATCAAGTGCCAAGGGTCATAATTCATCAAGATATGTCAAAATGTGAAACTTGATGACCAAGAAACCTAAAATTTCAAATTAGGGTTTTAATTTGAAAATTTTCATAACTTAGAATTTTTCTAAGTATAGAAAATTTCTTATTTTTTTCCCAACTTTTCAACCATGATGCAATTGGATTTAAAGAAAACTTCCAAAATGAAAGTTTTATTCCTCCATGAAATATACAACTTTTCTTCACAAAGTTTTCCCAAAAGATGCTTGGATCTCAAGTTATGATTTTGTGAATAGGGGTCCATAAACTAAATAACTTAGGCAGGTTTTTGACCTAACTTCATGGCAACTTTTCACCTAGTTCCAAGAGGTATCTCAAGTTGCATTTCAAATATGGATTGTAGAGCATGTTTCAAGCTTTCCAAAACATCCAAGAACTCTCCAAGATCATTTGTGGTTAGGGAGAATCGAAGAAGAGAAATTGGCATTTTGTCACTTTTGTTCAAGCCATTTTCACAATGCATCAAGTTACAAATCTGATCAAGCATGCTTGTACCTTGCATTACAGGTCCTAAACTCCTTCTACACTCCATAATTAAATGCTAACTCAATGGATAATGGCTTTATTTTGACCTTTGGAGCATTGTACAAGAGTTTATTCCATTAATGGCATAAAGGGCACATTGCCATTTTGATAAAGCAAGCTTTTTGCAACTTTACTATCCTTGAGCCTTGGACCTGTTTCTTTGTCACAAGCAATGTCCACATATATCAAGCAACTTGTACAAGCATTTTGCAGCTAACAAGAAAGCAGTACAAGCATGTTGGCATAAGTCTTGTCACTTTTCTTCAAATGCAAGAAAGTTGGCCAAAGAGGTCAGAACTTGTACAACAAGGGAAGAGTGGACTTTGTATCACTCTATACATATTCACAAAGTCATTGCAAGCCAGGACACGAATTGATAGCAACCAAAACACTCTCAAGCATAAAAAACACATTTTTCTGCCAAATACATTACAATTCTGCAAAACTCTTGCCAACTTCATTTTGGCTCATGCGTTTTTCCTTTTAACCTTTGAAACACTTCATCCACATCATATCCAAACCATCCAAGCCTTTGCACTGCAATTGTGTGCCCTATTTCAGCCATCACCATTTTCAAGTTTGAAGGTTATAGCTTGACTTTTACAGGGAGTTTCAGCCATCCACAAAGCCAGCTAAGCATTGGAAAAGCTTGAGGGAACTTCAAGGAAGCTCACACGATCCTCAGGCCTCACTCAAAGTCCCCACATTGCCATATCCAAATCCAGCAGAAGGATGTATTTTTCAAAACTCTATCTCTCTATTTAAGCATCCTCAAGCCACGATTTGTGAAGCAAAAATGTAGTCTCTAGAATGGTGAAGCTGTACATATGCATAGTTGTCATTTATATTAACTGAGCTAAGAGAATTTGAATGTTGAACATGCTGAAAAATTTAGGTCAAAAATTAGGGCCATTAAAATTCTCCCTGATCTTTGAGAGTTAGGTCATGAATTTTATATCATTGGAATCGTGAGATTACAAGCTACATTTTTTATGTTATGGGTTTTCATTTTTATGCAAGCTGCAACAAGTTACAGGTTTAAGGCAAAACGCGCGCAAGATGTTTGGCTGGAGGATAAGGACGACTTGGCCTGGGCTTGGGCGCGCTTGGGCCTTCTGTTTTGTTTTTCCACCCCCCCCCCCCTGACTACTATTTGCACCTCTTTTGCATATTTTTTATATTTTTTATATTTTCTCATATTTTTTATGTTTATTGACTTTAATATTTTTTTTCTGAACATTAAAAAATCACAAAAATATTTTCTTAATTTTTTGCAATTTTATTTTATTTTTATTATTTTTTCCACATATAAAAATAGTTTTATAAAAATAAATAGAACTTTATTTCCTTAAATAAATAGTAAATACATTTAAAAATACCATGCATTTTTATTTTTATTATTCATACACATAAAATATTATTTTCATACATATTTTATTTTTTGAATATTTTTTAATAATATTATTTATTATTTCTTGTACATAAATGGATAAAATAAATAATATTAGAAAACATAATTTTCTTTTAAATTGAAAACTAGGGTTTCACCCTTTCAAAAATAACAATATTATTTTTTCTTATTTTTAGGACTTAAATAATTTATTTTTCTCATACATAAAATAAATACAAAACATTTTGCATCAATACATTTTATTTGCATTTTTAATATTTGTATATTTATTTAATTTGTACATATTCAATTGGGTTGTAATAGTTTTTAGGGTTTTATTTTGTGCAAATATCCCCCATTCAAAAACTTGTATCCCCCCTCCCATAATAATTGTTGTAATAGCTTAGTTTTATTTTACGCAATTTATTGCATTATATACATGTTTAGTAAAATTAGGGTTTGTATGATAAGACAAAAATCAAACAAATAGAATGACCTAATTCAAGACAAACAAATACATGTAAAATGACAACACATTGCACACAAGCACCCTTAGGGTTTCACCCACTTTGTTGCCTAAAAATGGCCATGGTATGCATGCAAAGTATCTTGGCAAAAAAAAAAAAAAGATCATAGTCCCTCGATGACGCTAGACAAGGTTACCTAAAAACAAGTGATCTTGGTCCCTCAGAAAAAATGCCAAGATACCTAGCAACATTGCTATCATGGTTATACGATGACCCGCGCCCGTCCCGTTTAACATCCAAAGATAGGGTTGCCTACCAAATCAATGGTAGGTCAACAACATCAAAGGAATGAAAATGTACAAGAAAGACAATTGAGTAGGTAGATAGTTCTAAGTTACTTGCTCCAATTCAAAACAAATCCTTGCTATTTTCAAAACAAGCATACACACACATTTCAAAACAACTTTCAAAAACATTGAAAACATTTTCAAAAAGACAAACACCTTTGTATACATTCTTACAAACTAGAATCATTACAAAGGTTGCCTAAACAAAGACCTCTTTTCAAATACTTTTCAAAACCACACTAAAAGCACCATTTCAAACAATTTCAAAAGCAAAGCAAGTGATCTAAGCAAGTAACTAAGAGCCCATGGAAAACCATGGATGAAAAGGGTGCTAGCACCTTCCCTTTTCATAATCTATCACCCGAACTCAAGAAAATATCTCAAAGGTCTTTCCTGTGCTTTTTACCTTTCCTTTTGGATAAAATAAAAGTCGGTGGCGACTCTTGCTAACCGCGACATTTTGCAAACACAAACGCAAACCTCAAGTCAGTTCTCCCACCGTATCACAGAACTGGCGACTCTGCTGGCGAAAATAGTATAAAAGTGGGGTTACCTTAGGGTTTAGATCACCTTTACTTGCTTACCTTGTTTGCCTTGATTGCTTTACACTTTGGTTTTATTGTTTGGGCTTGAATCCTCCACCCGGATTTGGGGAAACATTTATAGGTAAATAGCAATACATTGTGGAAACTGTACGGGGTATATCGATACGATCTAAGCAATAGCTATAATAGTGCGACATATTTGTGGGTACCGGTAGCCTTTGAGTTAATCAAAGAGAATATGGGGCCGCTGAGTGAAGCCATGAAGCACTAATGGACTCTTAGAACCTTTACTTGACCATATTGGCCTTTTAGGATGTAGTGAGATGACCGGCTTTGGTGCAGTCCAAAGTTGGTAGATACTCGATACTACACTCATTGAGGGTTGTTTTCTTGGAATATTTCGGTCGCCAGTAAAGAGGCTTAAACTGAAACAATGAACACAGAAAACAATCCAGTGATATTGAGCTCCTTAGAACCCGGTTACTATTTCTAGGACAGGTTGAGCCAACTAAACTTCAAGAGGGTACTTACCTATGAAACCCCATGCAAGCCTAAACTAGGAACTTGTGTGATTTGTTTGTACATTTGCATCCACTAACCATTTCAAGGGTTTTGTAAATTCATCTTTGTTCTTGTTTTGTAGGATATGGATTCACTTCGCAGGAAAACTATCTAGGTCAACCTTGTGAGAATTCCACCACAACTCAAGGAGCTTGCTTCCAGGATTCCTGAGTATTCTCCATTCACTGAGAGGCATGGTCGTCTACTCAACTTGGTCAACTCCAACACAGAAGAAGACATGGTGAAAGTTTTCTTCCAGTTCTTTGACCCCCTGCATCACTGCTTCACATTTCCTGACTACCAGCTGGTGCCTACTTTGGAGGAATTTTCTCAACTCTTGAGGATTCCTATTCTCCATCAACTACCTTTCAACGGTACGAAAAGAGATCCAAAACCAGAAGATGTTGCCCAAGCCCTGCACTTGCAACCATCAGATGTCACAGGTCATTGGGAAACTAGAAGTGGTGTCAAAGGCTTCTTGGCAAAGTTCCTGGTTGAGAAGACCCAAGACTGTTGGAATTCTCTGGACCTGCAAGCTTTTGAGGAGATTGTAGCTCTTCTCATCTATGGGATGGTCTTGTTCCCAAACCCTGACCAGCTTATAGATGTGAATGCTGTCAAGATTTTCATGTCTCGCAATCCGGTGCCTACATTACTTGGGGATATCTTACACTCTTTTCACACTCGAACAATGAGGAAAAGAGGTGTTCTCATGTGCTGCACTCCTCTTCTGGCGAGATGGTTTATTTCTCATCTTCCCCAATCAGTCTTGAAGAACGAACAAGGCTTGAGGTGGTCACAACGGTTGATGACACTTAAGCATTTTGATATTCATTGGTGTTCTCGGTCCAGAGAGATTGTTATCATTACCGACCGTTGTGGGGAATTCCCTAATGTCCCTCTACTTGGAATTAGGGGAGGCATCACCTACAACCCCTGCTTAGCTCTGAGACAGTTTGGTTATGCCCGATGGGATGTCCCACATGACATGCTGGTTCAAGGTTTGGTCTTCGACTACGACAACGACGATCAAGCTCTCTTCCAGAGATTCATCCGAGCATGGAGGATGCCAAACAAGGTAGATATCCACACTTTGGGACACAAGAATTCCATCCCTCTTGAGCCTTACCTCAAATGGGCACGAATTCGTGCCCAAAATCTTATGATGCCTTACCCCTCCATTCTCCCAGTGATTATAGAGCCTGTTCAGGAAGGAGAGCTTCCATACACCGTCCTACATCCTGACATGTCGACATCACTCAAAGATCTACAAAGGAGTTGGATACAGCTCAAGGGAGAGCGTGATACTTTTGAAACCCAATTCTACAACAGCGAGAAGAAGGTTTTAGAACTCACCAGGCTACTTCAGGAGGAGCGAACTCTTAATGCCTACATTGCGCCAAAGAGGATGCGCAACACTTTTTTATCTTAGAGCATTGTATTATTTTGCCCAGGCGGCATTGATGTACTAACCTCTATTTTATTAATATAACGTGTGTTTCCTTTTTGTTTAAACAAATTTGATTTTCTTAAAGTCCTTGAATGCATTGCATATACATAAACATCATTCATCATAACATAATAACTCTTTTCAACAAGTTCCTTATCTCTCTACT
The DNA here is from genome assembly GCA_948472305.1 of Vicia faba. Lineage (NCBI taxonomy): Eukaryota > Viridiplantae > Streptophyta > Magnoliopsida > Fabales > Fabaceae > Vicia > Vicia faba. The sequence continues at coordinate 1,515,016,261 of OX451741.1, read as the reverse complement.
GTTTATTTCAGTACGATGGATCTAGAGCAGACGGTCAAAGATCTACAGAATCAAAATATGCAGTTTCAGCAGCTACTTACTACTCTGGCCAAGGGGCAGGAAAAGCTGAAGACACTGCTTGCAAAAGACAAAAAGAAAGGAAAGAAGAAGCCAACAGGGTTGGTAATCATGGGTAGAAGATTTTCGGGCCAAGCCAAAGGACTTTGGATTTCCCGACAACTTCTGATGAAGGGGAAGGAAAAGGGAAGGAGCCAGTTGTTCCATCTGAGTTTGAGGGAGAAGAAGAAGAAGAAGAAGAGGAGGATTATTCTGAGGAGCAGTATCCTTCTGCAGATGACAAATACCGACACCTGGAAGAACGTCTGGCTGCTATGGAAGTTCAGAGAGTGCATGGGCTGGATTTTGAAGAATTGGGGCTGGTAACAGGAATTGTGATTCCATCCAAGTTTAAAGTACCGCTATTTGCTAAATACGACGGGGTGTCATGTCCCAAGATGCACCTCAGATCTTACGTAAGGAAAATATAGCCGCATTCAGCAGACAAAGACTTGTGGGTCCATTTCTTTCAGGACAGTTTATCTGGTACCTAGCTTGATTGGTTCTATCAACTGGAGAGGGATGATGTACATAATTAGGAGGACCTTGTTGCCGCCTTCTATAAACAGTATCAATACAATGCAGACTTGGCACCGACTCGTACTTAACTTCAGAGTATGGGTATGGTTTCGAATGAAGGCTTCAAAGAGTATGCCCAGAAGTGGAGAGACTTAGCCGGACGAGTACAACCACCTCTATCTGAGAGGGAGATAGTGGACATGTTCTTGGGTACCCTGTCAGGTCCTTTCTTCAATCACCTGATTGGAAGTTCGTCTGCTGGATTCACTGAATTGATTCTAACCGGAGAAAGAGTGGAGGCCAGTATAAAAAGCGGGAAAATTCAAAAAGATGTGTCTGCTTCTGATGCCATCAGAAAACTTTTCATGACAAAGAAGGAAGTATCTGTTGTATACTCTCAGAGGGGTCAAGGAAGAGTTGAGCGCCGGCCAGCGGTGGGGGTTGTTATGATTCAGAAGTCTGCATCTGATCAGCCCAGAACCAACCAACCAAGAACCAATCAGGCAAGGGTGAAAAGGCCAGTTCGGCAATTCACCCGGATAAACATGACTCCTGCCCAAGTACTACCACATCTCTTGAAGTTAAATCTTGCAAGTCTGAAAGAGGCCCCTATGAATCCGAATACTGCTTCTCCTCACTACCATCCGAACGCCAGGTGCGCTTACCATTCAGAGAGCCCAGGGCACGACACTGACAATTGTTGGGCCCTGAATAAAAAAATTCAGGATCTGATAGATGCTAAAGAAGTGGAATTCGACGCATCTGAAAAACCCAATGTAATCTCTGCTCCAATGCCAAGGCATGGCCACAATGCCCATGCTATTGAGGAGGATCTGTTTCTTGCCTCAATAGATGATTTGATAACTCCGCTCCCGATAATCAAGTTGAATTTGTTGAAGGCTGGGGTTTTCCCAGGTTGTGAAGAAGATTGTCACTTTTGTTCATCCTCATTAACCAACTGTCCATTGTTGAAGATAGGCATCCAACGCCTAATTGATAACCAAGAAATTTTGTTCTAGAAGACTCCTATTACACCAACTCCTGTTAATGATGTTTCAATAATAACCATATCCGCCAATCCTTCCAAGGTCCCTAAAAGACCTGTTAGGATTACATCCGCTCCGAAGACTGCACCTTTGAAGATAACCATGCCCGGGCCAGTCCTGTACAAGTCTGACAAATCAGTACCATGGAACTATGGTGGAGAAATCTACTACCATGGTATTAAATAAATTGAATTAACTGAAGAGAGCTCTGATGAAGAGAATTATGACATTGGAAACATTGCCGGAACGAGCAAAATTACCCGCAGTGGTAGAATTTTCTCTCCAGAGATTTCCCCTCCAAAGGCAATCTTTGGACCCTCAGCTGCTCCTAAGGTTACTCCTGCAAACATATCCGCAAATCCTCCAATCATTGAAGAAGTTACAACCCCTGTGGTTATTCCCTCTGCTGTTGTTGACGTTCGAGGGAAAGGGATCCAAGAAGAGCCTATCAGGACGAAGGCTCAGCCGTTGATCATCCCTGAGACCTCTCAAAAAGAAATGGAAGAAATCCTTAAAATAATCAAGAAAAGTGATTATGATGTGGTGGAACAGTTGGGGAAAACCCCCTCAAAGATCTCCATGTTGGCTCTGTTGCTTTGTTCAGAAGCTCATGCTAAAGCTTTGATAAGATTTTTGAAGACAACCCATATGCCACAGGAAACCTCCGTTGATCAGTTCCAGGAATGTCTGGCTAGCTTAACAGTTGACAATGGTTTAGGATTCTCCAATACAAACTTAACATCAAAAGGGAGAAAACATAATGATGCTTTGCATGTCTCGGTGGAATGCAGAGGGACAACCCTAGCACACGTACTGGTAGACACTAGTTCGTCCTTGAACGTCTTGCCAAAGAAAGCCTTGGATAGACTAGATTGTGAAGGCTTAACCCTGAAGCCCAGCAACATAATTGTGCGAGCCTTTGATGGTTCCAAAAGGATGGTCCACGGGGAGGTGGACATCCCGATTAAGGTGGGAACTGAAACCTTCAACTCCACGTTCTATGTGATGGACATCCGTCCTTCCTATTCTTACCTGTTGGGAAGACCCTGGATTCACAATGCTGGAGCTGTCACTTCCACTCTGCATCAAATGCTCAAGTACCTTGTCCAGGGGAAAATCATAATTGTTCATGGTGAAGAGGAATACATGATCAGTCATCTAAATTCTTTCCGCTATTAGAATTGGATGGAGAATTCATCGAAACCCCTTTCAGCATTTTGAAGAGGTAGCTCAGGAGATAGCAGCAACCAAGAAAGTGTCCTCAGTACCCATGATTACCAGACCTCCTTCTCGGATGTCATCTCTCAAGGATGCAAAGGCCGTGGTTGAAGAGGGAGGAAGCACAATCTAGGGGCAGCTTCCAGACTTTCCCTACAAATCAGATAAGTTCGGCTTGGGATTTACTTCGTCTGCTCAAAAGGTTGTGCGTCGCGCCCGTGTTGGAGGGCCACCTGTGAAGATCAACCACCAAGGAGTCAATGCACTGGAGGATAGTGAAGAGGAGGGCAGCCTGGAAGATTGGATATTTCCAACTGTTGACAGAGGACTGTGCAACTGGGAAGCAAAAGACCTTGTTCCGATTACTTTCATACCGTATTAATTTATCTTTCAAACATTTATGTTGGCTTGTAATAATTCTCAAACAATTCATACACTTTTAGCCTTGTGTCTTACCCGAGGCACAAAGGTCCATTTGTAAGGGTTTTTATTTTTCATCTTCATATGCCATTTAATGAATCATGGACGTTTTCACATATAAACTTTTGTGTTCATTGTCTTTCTTTTTACATTTTATTTGTTTAAAGGTGGCTATACCCTTACACACACCGACACTCACAAATGCAGGTACCCTTCCATTCCGGATTCCATGGGTAACAATTCTGCTATGGCCTTCAGTGACTCTGAAGATCTGATCTACCATGTCGAATACGAAGGTGAGGAAGATTGTGAAGTGCCAGGAGAATTGGCTAGACTGCTACAACAAGAAGAAAGGGTTATCCTGCCTCATGAAGAGTTGTTAGATACAATCAACTTGGGTACTGAGGAGGATAAAAAGGAAATTAAAGTGGGTGCTAACCTAGAGCCGAGTGTCAAGGAACGCCTGATTCAGCTGTTACATGATAATGTTGAGATCTTTGCCTAGTCATACGAAGACATGTCGGGACTCGATATAGACATTGTGGTACACCGTCTACCCATAAGAGAAGACTGTCCACCAGTGAAGCAGAAGGTCCGCCGCATGAGACCTGACATGTCAGAGAAGATCAAAGCAGAAGTTATGAAGCAGTTCAACACTGGATTTCTGGTTGTTACTTCCTATCCTGAATGGGTTTCTAACATTGTGCCTGTGCCAAAAAAGGACGATAAAGTGCGGATGTGCGTGGATTACAGAGACTTAAACAGGGCCACCCCTAAAGATGATTTTCCACTTCCACACATCGACATCCTGGTCGACAACACAGCTCAGCACAAAGTATTTTCTTTCATGGACGGATTCTCAGGTTACAACCAGATCAAAATGGCACCTGAAGACATGGAGAAAACTACTTTTGTTATATAGTGGGATATGTTCTGCTACAAAGTGATGCCATTCAGACTGAAGAATGTCGGGGCAACCTATCAACGCGCCATGGTAGCTTTATTTCATGACATGATACATCATGAGATATAGGTCTACGTAGATGACATGATAGCCCGATCACAAACTGAGGAAGAACACATTAATCACTTGCAGAAGCTGTTTGTCAGACTCAAAGAGTACAGGCTAAGGTTAAACCCTAACAAGTGCATATTCGGAGTCCGGTCCGGTAAACTCTTGGGTTTCATTGTCAGCAATAAAGGCATCGAGGTTGATCCTGCCAAAGTCAAAGCTATACAAGAAATGCCTGCTCCTCGTACTGAGAAGGAAGTCAGAGGTTTCTTGGGACGCCTAAACTACATTGCTAGGTTCATTTCTCACTTAACATCTACCTGTGAGCCAATTTTCAAACTGTTGAAGAAAGATCAGGTAGTAAGATGGAATGACAAATGCCATATTGCTTTCGATAGAATCAAGGAGTATTTGCTGGAACCTCCTGTCTTGATGCCTCCCGTCGAAGGAATACCGCTAATCATGTATCTGACCGTCTTAGAAAACTCAATGGGGTGCGTACTGGGACAGCATGATGAGTCTGGCCGAAAAGAGCATGCCATTTATTACCTTAGCAAAAAGTATACCGACTGTGAAACCAGATATTCACTGCTCGAGAAAACTCGTTGTGCTTTGGTATGGGCTGCCCGCCGACTGAGGCAGTATATGTTGACTCATACCACTTTGCTGATATCTAAGATGGATCCAATCAAATACATCTTTGAGAAGCCTGCTTTGTCTGGAAGGATAGCTAGATGGAAAATGATCCTAACAGAGTATGACATACAGTACACGACCCAAAAAGCTATAAAGGGCAGTGTGCTAGCTGATCATCTTGCTCATCAAGCTGTTGAAGATTATCAATCCATGAAGTTTGAATTCTCGGACGAGGACATCATGACTTTGGACAACTGTGAAGGAATCAGACCATATGACGGACCTGAACAAGGATCTCGATGGACCCTGTTCTTTGATGGTGCCTCCAATTCACTTGGTAATGGTATCGGCGCTGTGCTCATCTCTCCAGAAGGATGCCATACTCCTTTTACCGCCAAACTTTGCTTCTACTGCACGAATAACATGGTGGAGTACGAAGCCTGCATCTTTGGTCTCAAGGCTGCTATAGACCTGGGAATCAAATCTTTGGTTGTGTTTGGAGACTCATCTTTGGTCATCAGTCAGATCAAAGGAGAGTGGGACACTAAACATCCCAATCTTATCCCTTACAAAGAACATGTTTTGACATTGTTACCACATTTCGAGCAGATTACCTTCAAGCATTTCCCGTGAGAAGAAAATTAGCTAGCAGATGCTCTAGCTACAATGTCATCTATGTTTAAACTTAATTGGGATAGTGAGGCTCCCCAGATTACCATTGAACGAATGGATGAACCAACACACTATCACGAGATTAATACCGAAGAAGTAGTGGACCGACCTTGGTTTCATGAAGTCAAAAGGTATCTCGAGGCTCAAGAATATCTGGAAGGAGCTTCAGTCAATGATAAAAAGTTCTTGAGGAGATTCTCTGTTAAGTTCTTCCTGAGTAATGGTATCTTGTACAAGTGCAATCATGATTGTATCCTGCTCCGTTGTGTGGACAAGATTGAAGATGAAAAGATCATGGCTGAATTACACGATGGTACCTTTTGAACTCACTCTAGCGGGCATACGATGGCGAAGAAAATTTACGGGTAGGCTACTACTGGTCTACCATGGAAGCTGACTGCTACCAACATTCCAGGACTTGTCACAAATGTCAAATCTATGCCGACAAGGTACACGTGCCTCCAGTTCCTCTCAATGTCTTAACAGCTCCTTGGCCCTTCGCTATGTGTGGAATCGATATGATTGGGGAAATCAAGCCTACAGCCTCCAATGGACACCGCTTCATTCTAGTGGCCATTGATTATTTCACTAAGTGGGTCGAAGCAGCTTCCTTCGCATCCGTTACAAAGAATGTTGTTGCCTGCTTCATCAAGCAGAATCTCATTTGCCGGTACGGTATCCCCGAAAGGATCATCACTGACAACGGTATAAACCTTAACAATACTATGATCATCGCCTTGTGCGAGCAGTTCAAGATTCAACATCACAATTCATCCCCCTATCAGCCAAAGATGAATGGTGCAGTTGAAGCTGCGAACAAAAACATTAAGAAGATCATACATAAAATGACAGTCACCTACAAGGACTAGCACGAGATGCTACAGTTTGCTCTCCACGGGTACCGTACCACGGCTCGCACGTCAACTGGGGCAACACCTTATTATTTAGTTTATGGCATGGAAGCTGTCTTGCCTATCGAGGTTCAGATCCCCTCACTAAGAATCATGAAGGATGCAGGTTTAAGTGAAGACGATTGGATCCAGACCCGACTTGATCAATTGAACCTAATTGACGAGAAGAGACTTACTGTTGTTTTCCATGGTCAGATGTATCAGAAACGGATGATCAAGGCATTCAACAAGAAAGTAAGACGCCAGGTATATCAAGTTGGAGATCTAGTGATCAAGCACATCACCTTGCCGCAAAGTGATCCCAGGGGCAAATGGACTCCTACCTACGAAGGACCATTTGTAATCAAGAACATCTTTTCTGGTGGGGCAATGATCTTAACCACCATGGACGGTGACGACCTGCCACACCCTGTGAACGCAGACATAGTCAAAAGATACTACGCATAAGAGACCCGCTAGGTTGACACACCTAGGCAAAACAAGGGCATCCCGGCGAACCAAAAGGTTCAGGCAAAATTTAGGGATAAAGACAAAAAAAATATGTACACCCGGCAAGTTGAAAACCCGAAAGGGCTACTTGGGCAAAAAAGGGTTTCTCGGTGGATTGAAAACCCGAAAGGGAGGTCCAGGCAAAAGTTAGGGATTTAAATCGTATGACTATGTCTCGTCGGATCACTTTAAGGAAAATCTCTTCACAGACAAGCTCCGGGCTTCTGATCAATTCAATCATCTTCGGACGAAGCAGCAAATGGACAAGATATTCAGAGTTACGAAGACTATAGCAGAATGGGACCCCCATGGGATTTTACACATAGCCATCTTTTCTTTGTATAAATTTTCTCATTTTTATGACAATATCCTCTTACTAGGATGTCTATCTCCCTTGTACAAAATACTTACTCAAAGTTAATACAAAGATACCTCTTTAAAGTGAAGAAAACTATTTGTCTTTTATTTTACACTTGTGTTTTATTTGCGAAAACGTCCAATGATTTATTAATGAGCATATGCATTTGAATATAATCATTGTTTACAAATAAACGAAATGGGAAAGAATAATTACTGACAGGTTGAAAGGGTAAGAAAACGTCTTTAGGATATTCTAGGGGCAATCCTTACAATACATCATCAAGATCCCCAGCAGAGCTGAAACATCAACCTGTAATCCCCAGTGGAAACCCTCCTGTTTCCTCAAATTCCCCAGCGAATTGTCTTAAAACCGGATAATTCCCCAGCAAGTTGCTTTGAAGCCTAAAAACTAACCAGACAACAACTTCGGATAATTCCCAAGTAGAATGGTATACAACCCAAACTCCTGAACTCCCCAGCAGGATAGCTTACTCCCCACAGAGTTTTCACTGCTCCCCAACAGGATAAACTTTTTCCCCGTAGAGTTTTATCAATTCCCCAAAGAATGAAGATTCTCATTCTTAATCCCCAACCTAAGTCATCAAAGTTCTCGGGAGTCCCCAAGTAGGTGTCCCAAGCAGCACTTGGCATTATTCTTACAACAGAATTTTTGTCAGTACTCCGACTTCAAGACATAAAGGATCCCTATATCCCCAGAGAAGTTACCAAGGATTTTCTATCCTCAGCAGACAAGGATTTATTTTCCCCGACAGCAGTCAAGGAATTATTTTCCTCAGCAATACAGCAAATCAGCTTACATGCGCATACATTACATTCATATATCATAAACATTGATAAACACATATATTGCATCATACATTTCATGCAACATGACTTTGTGTTTCAGCTAACATTTTACCCTTTTCAAGATAAGATTAACAGCTATCTTTAACAAACTTTCAAAGATTTCAGATACAGTACATATACACTTCAAACACGGAAGTCATTCTATTACTCATTCAGAATTCGAAGTCAAGATACAATACAGATACACTCCAGACACAGAAGTCATTATGTTACTCATTCATACCTCAACTTCATGATACAGTCCAGATATGCTCCAGACATGGTTGCCATTCTGTCACTTATTCAGAATTCAAAGTCAAGACACAGTTCAGATATGCTCCAGACACGGTTTCCATTCTGTCACTCATTCTGATTTTCCCCGGTTCAGACACGCTCCAGACACGGTTTCCATTCTGTCACTTATTCATATTTCAACTTCAAGATACAATACAGATACGCTCCAGACACAGTTTCCACTCTATCACTTATTCTAATTTTCCCCAGCTCAAATACGCTCCAGACACGGAAGCCATTATGTCACTTATTCAATTTCAAATTCAGATTCCATTTCAGATACGCTCCAGACACGGTAGCCATTCTTTCATTTATTCAGAACAAATTTCAGATACAGCTCAGATACGTTCTAGATACGGACACCATTCTGATGTACATTCTTTTGACTTACAACAAACACTCTTGGATGGCATCTACAAGCCCATCTCCAGCAAGATTCTATCACCTCTCCAAATGGCATCTTTAAGCTCATTCCCTCAACTACTTCATTAAGTGCAAATTTATGGGCACTCTAGTGTCCAATCATCTTTTACCTTCGAGTAACGAACGGCAGAACTCGCCAATCTAACTCTTCAGGTTCAAGAAGATTGAACAGGGGCAACTGTTGTACCCCAAAATTTTCCCTATCATATATCAAGGTTTTTCTCATAAGACTTCTAGGACTCAAGTCAAGATTAGGGTTTGTCAGCTCAAGACACCTCCTCTTGCACTGATAGCCTGAAATTAGGGTTTGAGTTTTCACAAGGATTTTTGGACTATCAATGCTTCATGTGACTTTCATACATCATGTTGGACCTCTAAGTTTGATCATACCAAGTGTTGTACCCCAAAATTTTCCCTCCCTTTTCATCAACATTTTCTTATCACAAGACTCTTGGAACTCAAGATCAAGTTAGGGTTTGCTCTGCTCAAGACCCCTCCTTGCACTGTTGACCCAAATTAGGGTTTGAGTTTGCACAGGGATGTTTTGACCTAAAGTTCCCAAAATGACTTTCATGCTTCATGTTGGACTCACAAGTTTATCCATACCAAGTTTCAAGCCTTGATTCCAATCTTTGCACAGTCAATTGGACAGTTGACTCAGAAATCAGCTGTATTGGGGAAAAAGTCAACTCTGGCCAATTTATAGTCAAACCTCATAATTTTTTATCCATATCAACATTATAAGCTCATATGAACCATTTGATCAAGTTTGCATCACAATTCCACAAGAAATTTGATCAGATCACCAAAAGGGCAAAATGGTCATTTTTAGGGTTTTGATTGCACAAAGGCAATTTTTGACTGTTTGACCTAACCAATGGAAAACCAAGCTCACATATGGACTCAATGACTCAATGGCATTGTCTTGACCCATTCAACAAGTTCAAAAGATCTCAAATGCATAGGATTGACAGATGAATTTTCCAGTCAACTGATTAAAATTTGACTGTATACTGAAAAGTCAAACTTTGACTTTTTGGTCAAAATCAAGTGCCAAGGTTCATTTTTCATCAAGACATGTCAAATTATGAAACTTGTTAACCAAGAAACCCAAAATTGCAAATTAGGGTTTAAAATGAAGAAATTTCATAACTTAGAAATTTTCTAAGTTATGAAATTTTCTTATTTTTTTCCTAACTTTGTCCCACTTTTTCACCAAGATGCAAATGGATTCAAACAAAACTTGAAACATGAAAGTTATAGTCCATTGAAAAATCTACAACTTTGATTCATAAAGTTTTCTCAAAGGAAGTTTGTATCTCAAGTTAGGATTTTTGGAACAAGGGTGCAAAACACTTTTAACTTAGAAGAAATTTGACCTATTCTAGGCAGGATTTTTGTCCAACTTCTTGGCCATTTTTCACATGGTTCCACTTGGAGTTTAAATTTTAATTACAAAGATTTATTATATTACACATGCCAAGCTTTCCAAATTGTCCAAGAACTTCTCAAACACCCTTGTGGTTAGAGAGAATCGAATTTGCAAAGTTGGCCAAAACTCACTTTTGTTCATGGCCAAAGCATGTTCATAACAATTGCATTTTTCAAATCAGCAGGGTTTGTGATAGCTTGCAGGCCTCTAAACCTCTTCACACTCAATAATTTAATGCCTAACCATTGTGTTAAGGCATTATTTCACCCATTTGGACATTACACATCAAACTAACCCTTAATTGGTAAAAGTGATTTTGCCATTTTTGCAAAAATAGCTTTATGTCAAACCACTATGCATTGAGCCTTGGACAAAGATCTAAGATTGCAAATCAAATCCAGGGATTAGAGGGGGCCTAGAGGTTTGTTTGCAGCATACAAGATGGCCTGTACAGGCCTTTGACACAGTACATACTTTCTTACTTACACTTGAAGCAACTTTCCAAAAACACTCCAACTTCCATTTCCTTGCAACACAGCCAAACACAAACCTTGTGAACATTTTCCATACATCAAGCCAAGCCTAAAAAACGATTCAACCATTCCTCATACCTCCCAAAACACAAAAACACTGTTTTGCTGCAAAAACAGGGCATCCCTGCAGTTTGACTTGCCTAGCATTATCCACTCGTGCGTTTTTGCCCAAACAAGTTCCAACACATTCCTTTCCATCCACCTAAACTATTCCAAGCCCTAAACACAAGATGTAACACCCCTAATCTCACTTGCCATTTTCAGTTTTCAGTTTTGCAGGTGGACTTCTATAGCATAATACAGAGTGATTCAAAGCAAGCTAGGTGTTGGAAAAGCTTCCTTGGACCTCAAGCAAGCTATACAGAAACTCAAACTCCATTGAAGTTGGCCACATTGCTCTGCACGATTCAAGCTGAGACAGGTAATCCCTGGACTTCTATCTCTCAATCTAGGAAGAGTTAGGCTTAGGTTTGTGAATGAAACACGTTCTACTCATAGCCCTGAAGCCATACATGTGATCACTTTTCATTTATGTTAAGCATGCTATGAGAATTTTAGCCATGAACATGATGAAAAAATTAGGTTAAAATTTAGGGCCAGAGAAATTCTCTCTGGCCTTTGAGTGTTAATCCAAGTTTTTTACATGTTTGAACTCGTGATTTGATGCTCTACAATGTTTATGTTATGAGTTTTGCAAAATAATCAAAGAATCAGGAGTTTGTGTTGGACAAGGAGAGGCGCGCGTTTTCTGTTTGAACAAGGAGCTGGAGGTTGAAGATGATGGCTTGGGTTGGGCCTGAGCCATCCTTACTTTTTGCACCCCCCTTTTCCATTTGCACCCCCCTGACCCATTTGATTAAATATTTGTCATTTTTGACTTTTTATTTTTTATTCTGATTTCATATTTTTTGCTTAAACATAAAAAACACCAAAAATATTTTTCCACATTTTTTTCATATTTATTTGATATTTGTTCCATTTTAATAGCTTATGTATGTAAATAATATAAATACTTTTTTACTAAAACCCTAAAAAATAGCATAAAAAATATGTTTATTTTTTAGTTGTTATTTTTATTTATATCTTGAAAATATTTTCTTAAATATACATTTTTTATATATACATAAATAATTAATTTTATCTTTTATATTTGATAGGTTTAGTAAATATATATATAAATACTTGTATATTATATTTATTAGAATACTTAGGATAAAAATATAGAAATAATACATTTTTATTTTTATTAATATATGACACTAAAAATACTCTTTTGTACAATATACTTTTTATTTTTTAATATATATTGTACATAATTAATAAATATTACTATTTATTTAAAAACTAGGGTTTTTCCCTAAATGACAAAAATATTCAAATTTGACCCTTTTTATTTTTGTTTATATTTCACATTGAAAAATACTTTTACATACATGAAAAATCCCTTTTTTAGCATAATGCATTTTTATTTGATATTTATTTATTTGTACCTATTTAAATATTAGATATTTGTCTTGTATATTCAATATGGATGTAATAGCTTAGAATTTAATTTCTTGTCAAATATCCCCAAATTCAAACTTGTACCCCCATCCCCATAATCATTGTTGTAATAGCTTAGCATTTAAATTTCCGCATTTAAAAGCTTTCAATTATGCCATGTTTAGACTTAGGGTTTGTATGCAAATCAAATCAACAAATAGCTTGACCTAATCCAAGATAAATATGCATGAAAAAACAAACACAATGCACACTTGCACCCCTAGGGTTACTCCACTTGTTGCCTTCAAAAATGGGCCATGTTTGCATGTCAAGTACTTTGGCAAAACAAAGCAAAAACGAACAAAATGATCATAGTCCCTCGATGACGCTATCTTGTTGCCTAAACAAAATGATCATAGTCCCTCAAGAAAATTGCCAAAATACTTGACACTATTGCATTCATGGTCTATACGATGACCCGCGCCCGTCCTGTTTACATCCTAACACAAGGTTGTTCACCAAATACAATGGTGAAACAACATTGTTAAAAGGGTTAAAACATGAGAAAGATCTTTGAGAAATTTAGGGTAGATAGCTCTTGGTTACTTGATCAATCTTGCAAAACAATCCTTGCCACTTTTCAAAAACACACCTCATAACACAACTTCAAAAACATTGAAACATCTTTTCAAAAAGACAAACACCTTTGTAAAACATTCGAGTAAAGAATTGTTACAATGGTTGCCTAGACAAGGCATCTTCTTCAAAACATTTTCAAAACCACACACACAAAGCACCATTTCAAACAATTGAAAAGCAAAGGCAAGTGATCTAAGCAAGTAACTAAGAGCCCATGGATAACCATGGATATAAAGGGTGCTAATACCTTCCCTTTCTATAATCTACTCCCTGAACCCAAGAAAACATCTCAAAGGTTTTTCCTGTGCTTTTTAACCTTTCCTTAGGATAAAATAAAAAGTCGGTGGAGACTCTTACTAAACCGAACATTTGCGAACACAAACGCAAAACCTCAAGTCAGTTCTCCCACCGTATCAAAGAACTGGCGACTCTGCTGGGGATTATACTTTAAAAGTGGAGTAACCTTAGGGCCTAGATCACCCTTTTGCATGATTAATTGTTTGTTTTGATTGCTTTACATTTTGGTTCTCTTGTTTGGGCTTGAAATCCTACACCCGAATTTGGGGAAACATTCATAGATAACAATACGTTGTGGAAACTGTGCGGGGTATACCGACACGGTTGAAGCAATAGCTATATTAGTGCGACATATTTGTGAGTACCGGTAACCCTTGAGTTCAATCAAGGACAGTACGGGGCCGCTGAGTGATGTCATTAAGCACTAATGACCTAGAACCTTACTTGATCATCTTAGCCTTTTATTAGGGGTAGTGAGATGACCGGCTTTGGTGTAGTCCGAAGTTGGTAGATACTCGATACTACACTCATTGAGGGTTGTTTTCTTGGAATATTTTGGTCGCTAGTTAAGTGGCTAAACCAAAACAATGAACATGGAAAACAATCCGATGATATTGAGCTCCTTAGTACCCGGTTACTATTTATAGGACAGGTTTTTAAGCCAACTACACTCAAGAGGGTACTTACCTATGAAACCCCATGCAAGCCTTAAACTAGGGTTTTGTGTGATTTGCTTGTACATGTGTTTGTGCATACATCATGAACATCATAAAGCATCATATGCATCCACTAACCATTTCAAGGGTTTGGATATTCATCTTTGTTCTTGTTTTGTAGGTCATGGAAATTCTTCGCAGGAAAACTATTCAAGTCAACCTTGTGAGAATCCCTCCTCAACTTAAGGAGTTTACATCCAGAATTCCAGAAAGCTCTCTCTTCAGTGAAAGACATGGTAGACTGCTCAACCTAGTCAACACCAACATTGAAGAAGACATGGTGAAAGTGTTGTTCCAATTCTTTGACCCCCTTCACCACTTCTTCACATTCCCCGACTACCAATTGGTGCCTAATTTGGAGGAATTTTCTCAACTCCTGAGAATTCCTATTCTTAATCAACTACCCTACAACGGTACGGAAAAAGAACCAAAGCCTGAAGATGTTGCTCAAGCACTACACTTGCAACCATCTGACATCAAGGGGCATTGGGAAACTAGAAGTGGTTCCAAAGGCTTCTTGGCAAAGTTCTTGTTTGAGAAGGCACAAGAGTGTTGGAATTCCTTGGATCTACAAGCCTTTGAAGAGATTGTGGCACTCCTCATTTATGGGTTGGTCTTGTTCCCAAACCCTGACCAACTTATAGATGTGAACGCTGTCATGATTTTCATGTCCAAGAATCCCATACCTACATTGCTTGGGGACATCCTCTACTCATTTTACACACGAACAATGAGGAAGAGAGGTGTTCTCATGTGCTGTACTCCTCTCCTTGCAAGGTGGTTTATTTCTCACCTTCCACAATCAATTTTGAAGAACGAGCAGGGTTCAAGGTGGTCACAACGATTGATGACCCTCACACATTCTGATGTACATTGGTGTTCTCGGTCCAGAGAAAATGTCATCATCGTCGATCGTTGTGGTGAGTTCCCTAATGTTCCATTACTTGGCATTAGGGGAGGCATTACCTCCAACCCCTGTCTAGCTTTAAGGCAATTTGGATACGCTCGGAGGGATGGCCCTCATGACATGCTGATTCCTGACCTAGTTTTTGACTTCGACAACGATGCGCAAGGACTTCGCCAAAGATTCATCAGAGCTTGGAGGATGCCTAACAAGGTAGATAGCAAGACACTGGGGCACAAAAACTCCATCCCTCTTGAGCCTTACCTCAAGTGGGTACGAACCCGCGCCCAGAGTCTTATGATGCCTTACCCTCACATTCTCCCTTTGATCAAAGAGCCTGTTAAGGAAGGAGAGGTCCCATACACCATCCTACATCCTGACATGCCAACATCATGGGAGGAAATGCAGAAGAGTTGGATCCAACTCAAGGAAGAGAGGGATACTTTTGAAGCCAGCTTCTACGCCAGTGAGAAGAAGGTTTTGGAGCTTACCCGCCGACTTCACGAGGAGGAGACCCTCAACACTTACATCGCACCAAAGAGGATGCGCAACATCTTTTTACCTTAAGAAGTTTTTATAATATTTGGCCCATGGATCATTTATGTACTGACAAAGTTTATTCTTATTAATATGACGTGTGTTCTTTTTGTCTGCAACAACTTTGAATTTCTAAATCCTTGAATGCATTACATATCATTCATCATATGCATAAACAGGTCTTCACACCAGGTTTCCTTATCTTTCTGCTGTTTACTTCAGTAAGATGGATATTGAGCAGACGGTCAAAGATCTGCAGGGACAAAACTCACAGTTTCAACAGCTCCTTATGACCTTGGCAAAGGGTCAGGAGGATCTTAAAGCACTGTTAGGGAATAAATATCAAGAAAAAGGAAAAAATAATAAGAAAAGAGTTGGGGTAGCTACACTGGGAAGAAGATTTGAGAATGAAGTTAGGAGAGTTCTTGAATTCCCCTCCACATCTGATGAGGGGACCGGTAAAGGAAAAGGAGATGCATTACCTTCTGAGTCTGAGGCTGAAGAGGAAGAGGTTGAGGAAGATGAAGATTATTCAGAGCAGCAATACCCGCCAACGAATGACAAATACAAAAATCTGGAGGATAGACTGGCAGCCATGGAGTTGCAACGAGTTCACGGGCTAGATTTTGAAGAATTGGGACTGATTGCTGGGATTGTTATCCCTCCCAAATTCAAGGTACCAACTTTCGCAAAATATGATGGTCTGTCTTGCCCAAAGATGCACCTGAGGTCATATGTCAGTAGAATTCAACCTCATTCATCCGATAGAAATCTCTGGGTACACTTCTTCCAGGACAGCTTGTCCGGTACTCAGCTAGATTAGTTTTACCAGCTTGAGAGGTCGGAAGTGCATAATTGGGAAGACTTGGCAGCTGCCTTTTATCGCCAGTATCAATACAACGCCGACTTGGTGCCAACCCGTACTCAGCTACAAAGTATGGGGATGGTCTCAAATGAGGGATTCAAAGAATATGCCCATAAATGGCGCGACTTGGCCGGAAGAGTGCAGCCACCGCTTTCAGATAGGGAGCTAGTTGATATGTTCTTGGGGACCCTATCTGGCCCTTTCTTCAACCATTTGATCGGGAGCTCTTCTGCAGGGTTCACTGAACTGATTCTGACTGGCGAACGGGTGGAAGCTGGTATTAAGAGCGGAAAAATTCAAAGGGATGCCTTTGCCTCCACAGCTGTTAAAAAACCTTTCCCAGCTAAGAAGGAAGCAACTGTTATATACTCTCAGAAAGGATCGGGAAGAACTGAGCGCCGGCCGACTGTAGGGTCCGTGATGATTCAAAATTCGTCAAGTGATCAGCCTCGTAACAATCAGTCTAGACCTAATCAGCAACGGGTAGAACGGCCACAACTGCAGTTCACCCGCATCAACATGACGCCTGCACAAGTTATTCCCCATTTGTTGAAGTTGAATCTGACTGGTTTAAAGGAGGCACCGAAAAACCCTAACACCACATCTCCATACTATCATGCCAATGCTAAATGTGCCTATCATTCTGACAGCGTCGGGCATGAAACCAACAATTGTTGGGCGTTAAAAAATAAAATTCAAGATTTGATAGATGCTAAAGAATTTGAGTTCGACGCCCCTGAGAAGCTGCATGTAATCTCTGCTCCAATGCCAAAACATGGCCACAATGTCCATGTTGTTGAAGAAGATCTGTTTGTTTCTACTGTTGATGATCTGATAACTCTACTACTGACAATCAAGTTGAATCTGTTGAAGGCTGGGATTTTCCCAGGTTGTAAAGAAGATTGCTACCTTTGTTCCTCCCTACCAATCGACTGTCCATTGCTGAGGATAGGCATCCAACGCCTAATGGACAACCAACAAATTCTTTTCGAAAAGACTCCTGTCACTCCAACTCCTATCAATGAAGTTTCAATAATAACCATTTCCGCCAATCTTTCCAAGGTCCCCAAAAGGCCTGTTAAGATTACATCCGCTCCGAAGATTGTGCCCTTGAAGTTAACCATGCCTGGGCCCGTCCCATACAAATCTGACAAATCAATACCGTGGAACTATGGTGGAGAAATCTACTACCACGGTGTTAAACAAATTGAGATAACTGAGGAAAGTTCTGATGAAGAGACTTGCGACATTGGAAACATTTCCGAAACAAGCAAAATTACCCGAAGTGGAAGAATTTTCTATCCAGAGATTGCCCCTCCAAAGGCAATCTTTGGACCCTCAGCTGCTCCCAAGGTTACCCCCGCACCGGTAAAACTATCTGCAAGAACTCCAATGATTGAAGAAATTATAACTCATGTGGTTTCCCCTTTTGTTGCTGCTAATGATAAAGGGAAAGGGATCCAAGAAGAGCTCGTCAGGACGAGGGCTCAGCCATTGGTCATCCCTGAGACCTCTAAAAAAGAAATGGAGGAGATTCTGAAAATAATCAAGAAGAGTGATTATGATGTGGTGGAGCAACTGGGGCAAACCCCCTCGAAGATCTCCATGTTGGCCCTGCTGCTTTGTTCGGAGGCTCATGCCAAAGCTTTAATAAGGTTTTTGAAGACAGCCCATGTGCCCCAAGAAACCTCAGCCGATCAATTCCAGGATTGTGTAGCCAGCCTTACCGCCGACAACGGCCTGGGTTTCTCTAACGCTGACCTGACTCCTAAGGGAAGAAAGCACAATGACGCATTGCATGTGTCAGTTGAATGCCGAGGAACCACTCTCGCCCATGTCTTGGTCGATACTGGTTCTTCCCTAAACGTGCTGCCTAAGAAAGCTCTGGACCGATTGGATTGTGAAGGCTTGGAGCTGAAACCAAGTAATATCATTTTCAGGGCCTTTGACGGGTCTAAAAGAATGGTGCATGGGGAGGTCGACATTCCCATCAAGGTAGGCATTGAAGTGTTCCACTCAACCTTCTATGTGATGGACATTCGCCCATCATACTCTTGCTTGCTAGGAAGACCGTGGATTCATAATGCTGGGGCGATTACTTCCTCTCTACATCAGATGCTGAAATACCCTGTTAAGGGTAAAATCATAATTGTACACGGTGAGGAGGAGTACATGATCAGTCATCTCAATTCCTTTCAATATGTGGAAGTGGATGGCGAATTCATCGAAACACCCTTTCAACACTTTGAGGAAGTCTCTCCCGAGGTGGCGGTAGCAAAGGCAGTAGCTGAGGTACCCAAGCAGGTGGCTAGGATGGCATCTCTGAAAGACGCAAAGGCTGCAATGAAGGAGGGAAAGAGCTCAATATGGGGACAGTTGCCTGACTTTCTTCACAAGACGGACAAGTTTGGGTTGGGATTTACCACTGCGGGGGCAAAAGGCTATGCGTCGCTCCAAAATTGAAAAGACACCCATCAAGATTTCTCCTCATGGAATTAATGCTTTAGAAGACAAAGACGAAGAGGGTACTGTTGAAGATTGGATCTTCCCAACCATGGAAGGGGGACTGCACAACTGGGAGGCGAAAGACTTTGTTCCCATTACTTTCATCAATCAGTAATTTATCTTTCGAACATTTCCTGTTGGTCTGTAATAATTACTCTAGAACAATCTGCACACTATTTTTGACCTCATGCCTTGCCCGGGGCATGTAGGTCCATTTGTAAGGGCTTGATTCTCTTCATAATCATATGCCATGTTTAATGAATCATTGGACGTTATTCATTTATAAACTAATGTGTTCATTTTCTTTCCTTTTACATTTTTGTTTGTTTAAAGATGGCTATCCCTTACACACACCCACACTCACAAATGCAGGTACCCATCCACTCCGGATTTCATGGGTGACTATTCTGTTTTATCCTTCAAAAACTCTGAAGATTTGGTCAATCAGGCTGAGTGCGAAGACGACGAAGATTGTGAAGTACCAGGAGAGTTAGCCAGACTTCTACAACAAGAAGAGAGGGCCATCTTGCCTCATGAAGATTTGTTGGAAACTGTCAACTTAGGAACAGAGGAAGACAGGAAAGAAGTACAAGTGGGTGCCAATCTGGAACCAAGTGTCAAGGAGCGCTTAATACAGCTGTTAAATGAATACGTTGAAATCTTCGCCTGGTCTTATGAAGACATGCCAGGGTTAGACACAGACATCGTGGTTCACCGCCCCCCTACAAGAGAGGACTGTCCACCAATCAAGCAAAAAGTCCATCGAATGAGGCCCGACATGTCTGAGAAGATTAAAGCTGAAGTAATAAAGCAATTCAACGCTGGTTTTCTGGCTGTTACATCCTATCCGCAATGGGTTGCTAACATTGTGCCTGTTCCCAAAAAAGACGGCAAGGTCAGAATGTGTGTGGACTATCGGGATTTGAACAGGGCTAGCCCTAAAGATGATTTTCCGCTACCACATATCGACATTTTAATTGACAACACAGCTCAACACAAGGTATTTTCCTTCATGGACGGATTCTCGGGCTACAACCAGATTAAAATGGCCCCCGAGGACATGGAGAAAACAACCTTTGTTACACAATGGGTTACCTTCTGCTACAAGGTGATGTCGTTCGGACTGAAGAACGCAGGGGCAACTTATCAACGCGACATGGTAGATTTGTTTCATGATATGATACATCATGAGATTGAAGTTTACGTAGACGACATGATAGCTTGATCACAAACGGAAGAAGAACACCTTGAACATTTACAGAAGCTGTTTGCCAGGTTGAAGGAGTACAAACTCAGGCTGAATCCAAGTAAGTGCACTTTTGGAGTTAGGTCTGGTAAACTTCTGGGATTTATTGTCAGCAATAAAGGCATTAAGGTCGATCCAGCGAAAGTGAAAGCTATACAAGAAATGCCTGCCCCCCGTACTGAAAAGGAGGTTAGAGGATTCTTGGGACGCTTGAACTATATCGCCAGGTTCATCTCTCACCTGACGTCTACCTGTGAGCCAATTTTCAAATTATTAAAGAAAGATTAGGTAGTCGAATGGAACGATGATTGTCAAATTGCTTTTGATAAGATCAAGGAGTATTTGCTAGAACCTCCTATTCTGATGCCACCCGTCGAAGGAAGGCTGCTGATCATGTATCTGACTGTTTTGGATAACTCAATGGGGTGCATACTGGGCCAACATGACGAGTCTGGTCGAAAAGACCATGCCATTTATTACCTTAGCAAAAAGTTTACCGATTGTGAGACTCGCTACTCACTGCTCGAGAAAACTTGCTGCGCTTTGGTATGGGCTGCTCGCCGACTAAGGCAGTATATGTTGGCTCATACCACTTTGCTGATTTCCAAAATGGACCCAATCAAGTATATCTTCGAGAAGCCTGCTTTATCTGGAAGAATCGCTAGCAGGCAAATGATCCTGACTGAGTATGACATCCAGTATACTACCCAAAAAGCTATAAAATGGAGTGTACTAGCTGACCATCTAGCTCATCAAGCTATCGAAGATTATCAATCCATGAGATTCGACTTCCCGGACGAGGACATCAAGACATTGGACAACATTGAAGGTAACGGACCGTATGACGGACCTAAAAATGGATCCCGATGGACCCTGTACTTTGATGGTGCTTCAAATGCACTCAGAAACGGTATCGGTGCAGTACTCATTTCCCTAGAAGGTTGCCATACACCTTTCACGGCCCGACTTTGTTTCAGCTGTACCAACAACATGGCCGAATATGAAGCTTGCATCTTTAGTCTCAAGGCTGCTATAGACTTGGGGATCAAATCTTTGATCATATTTGGGGACTCGGCTTTGGTTATCAGTCAAATCAAAGGAGAGTGGGACACCAAGCATCCTAATCTTGTCCCATACAAAGAACATGTCCTGACGTTGTTGCCTCATTTCGAGCAAATCACATTCGAGCATTTCCCGCGAGAAGAGAATCAGCTAGCAGATGCTCTGGCTACAATGTCTTCCATGTTTAAACTCAACTGGGATAACGAGGCTCCCCAAATCACCATCGAGAGAATGGATGAACCTGCGCATTGTCATGAGATTAGCACCGAAGAAGTAGTGGAACAACCCTGGTTTCATGAAATCAAAAGGTATCTCCAGACTAGAGAATATCCTGAAGAAGCTTCCGTCAATGACAAAAAGTTCTTAAGGAGATTTGCGGCAAAGTTCTTCCTAAGCAATGGCATCCTTTATAAGCGCAGCCATGATTGTGTTTTACTCCGATGTGTAGACAAAGCTGAAGCAGAATTAATCATGACTGAGATACACAGTGGCATATTTGGCACCCACTTGAGCGGACATACGATGGCTAAGAAGATCCTAAGAGCAGGTTATTACTGGTCTACCATGGAAGCTGATTGCCATCAACATTCCCGTACTTGCCACAAATGTCAAGTCTACGCCGACAAGATTCATATTCCTCTTGTTCCTCTCAACGTTCTGACAGCTCCTTAGCCATTCGCAATGTGGGGCATTAACATGATTGGAGAGATCAAGCCCACAGCGTCCAATGGACATCGCTTCATCCTGGTCGCTATTGACTATTTTACCAAGTGGGTCGAAGCAACTTCCTTTGCCTCTGTTACAAAAAATATGGTTGCTCGCTTCATCAAGCAGAACCTCATATGTCGGTATGGTGTCCCCAACAGGATCATCACAGACAACAGTACAAATCTGAACAATACTATGATCACCGCTCTATGCGGACAGTTCAAGATTTATCATCACAATTCATCTCCCTATAGGCCGAAGATGAACGGTGTTGTTGAAGCTGCGAACAAAAACATCAAGAAGATCATTTAGAAAATGACAGTCACCTACAAGGACTGGCATGAGATGTTACTGTTTGCTTTGTATGGATACCGTACCACGGCACGTACTTCAACAGGGGCAACCCCATTTTCTTTGGTATATGGCATGGAAGTTGTCCTACCTATGGAAGTTCAAATTCCTTCTTTAAGGATTATGAAAGACTCTGGTTTGAGTGAAGACGATTGGATTCAGACCCGACTTGATCAACTCAATTTGATCGATGAGAAGCGACTCACTGCTGTTTGACATGGTCAGACGTACCAAAAACGGATGATCAAGGCTTCCAACAAGAAAGTCAGACGTCAAGTATATCAAGTCGGAGATCTTGTAATCAAGCGGATCATCTTGCCGCAAAGTGATCCCAGGGGCAAATGGACTCCTACTTACGAAGGACCGTTTGACATCAAGAGCATATTTTCCAGTGGTACAATGATTCTGACCACCATGGACGACGACTATTTGCCACACCCTGCGAACGCAGACATAGTCAAAAGATACTACGCATGAAACAACCCGACAAGTCGAAAACCCGAAAGGGCGACTTGGGCAAAAATGGGCATCCCGGTGAACCGAAAACCCGAAAGGGCAGTTCAGGCAAAAATTAGGGATAAAACAAAAAAAATCTGTACACCCGGCAAGTTGAAAACCCGAAAGGGCGGCTTGGGCAAAAAAGGGTTTCCTGGTGGATCGAAAACCCGAAAGGGCAATTCAGGCAAAAGTTAGGGAATTAAAGCGTATGACTATGTCTCGTCGGATCACTTTAAAGAACAATTTATTCATCAACAAGCTCCGAGCTTCTGATCAATCCAATCATCGGCGGATGAAGCAATGAATGGACAAGATATTCAGAGTTGTGAAGGCTATAACAGAATGGAATCCCATGGAATTGTTACACATAGCCATCTTTCTTTTGTATAAAATTTTCAATTTTTTACGACAACATCCTCTTACTAGGATGCATGTCTCCTTTGTACAAAGATACTCATAAAAAGTTAATACAAACACTTTTCCAAATACAGAAATTTGCTTTGTCTTCCTTTCGCTTTTTACATCTATGTTTTATTTGAGAAACGTCCAATGTTTTGCTAAATAGGCATATGCATTTGAACATAATCATTTTCTTACAAATCAAGAAAGATGATTGCTGATAGGTTGAAGGTACAGATAGATATCTTGATGCCCTTTCAGAAGAAATCCCCAGCGGAATTAAACTCCAAATTCCTCAAAAAGTTAAAATCCATAACTTAATTCCCCAAACAGAGTTAAACTTCAGGATCCTCAGCAGAACAAAATCTTTCTCAAATCTGATTTCCCCATCCAATAGAGCCTTCCAGAACTTAATTCCCCTCAGAGATAAGTTTCAGAATCCCCAGTGGAGCCAAAACTATCAATCCCCAACGGAGCTAAAACCTCCAACTGTCAATCCCCAGCGGAACTGGATTAGTAAACATTCTCCCCACAGAGATACTTCCCATCAGATTGAAGATTCTCAGTCTCACTTTTCTAGCATAAGTCTCTCGGGTTTCAAATTCCCCAGTAGAGATCTTCAGAATTCTCATTCCCCACAGGTCACCAAGGATTTTCAATCCCCAACAGTGGTCCTAAGATCCCTCAACAATTGAAGATCTTGCTCCCCAAGCAATCAGCAGTCAGCAAGGATTTCTCACCCCCACGATCAAAGGATTTTCAATCCCCAGCTTCGGTTATGGGTTTATTTCCCCAACATTTGTCAAGGATTTATTCTCCAAAGCAAAATTACATTTCAAGTTGAAAGGTCGTTCAAAATTTCCTTCATCACCTGCTGGAAGTTACGATAATCGTCAAAAAGTCCTTCATCACCTGCTGGAATTCAAGGTCGTTCAAAATTTCCTTCATCACCTGCTAGAAGTTACGATCATCATCAAAAATTCCTTCATCACCTGCTGGAATTCAAGGTCGTTCAAAATTTCCTTCATCACCTGCTGGAAGTTACGATAATCATCAAAAATTCCTTCATCACCTGCTGGAATTCAAGGTCGTTCAAAATTTCCTTCATCACCTGCTGGAAGTTA
The DNA here is from genome assembly GCA_948472305.1 of Vicia faba. Taxonomy (NCBI): domain Eukaryota; kingdom Viridiplantae; phylum Streptophyta; class Magnoliopsida; order Fabales; family Fabaceae; genus Vicia; species Vicia faba. The sequence goes on along the minus strand of OX451741.1, from coordinate 1,514,992,021 downwards.
CGATCATCATCAAAAATTCCTTCATCACCTGCTGGAATTCAAGGTCGTTCATAATTTCCTTCATCACCTGCTGGAAGTTACGATCATCATCAAAAATTCCTTCATCACCTGCTGGAATTCAAGGTCCTTCAAAATTTCCTTCATCACCTGCTGGAAGTTACAACCACCGACAGAATAACGGACAATTGAAGCTCCTAAAAATGTGTTTCTCTCAAGAATGAAGACTCTCATCCTTGAAACCTCAGAAGATTGGTATACTCCCAATTTCTGACCCTTAACAGAATGAAGACTCTCATCCTTAAAACATCAGAAGATTGGTATACTCCTAATTTCTGACCCTTAACAGAATGAAGACTCTCATCCTTAAAACCCCAAGAGATTGACATACACCCAATCTTATGACCCAAGACCTGAAGGAAGATTCTCATTCTGGCTTCCCCAGTAGATTGGCATACACCCAACCCCTTGATATTCCCAACAGAATGAAGACTCTCATTCTCAAAGTGGCGTATAACCCGAGTTCCTGATATTCCTGACAGAATGAAAATTCTCATTCTTAAAGTGGCATACAACCTAAACCTGAACTTCTTCCAGACAGGAATAAGCTTTTTCCAGAATCCTGAGTTTTACTCTTCAACAGGATAGCTACTTTTCAACAGTATGGCTATTCCCCACAGAATTCTTATTCCCCAAGCAGAATGAAGACTCTCATTCTCAGTTCCTCACAGAGTATTCAGATATTCTCCAGTGAAGATCTCCTCAAGGCAGGAATCCCCAGTAGATTGGCATACAACCCAAACTCCTGATTCCCCAACAGCGGTCCTAGGACTTCTCATTTTCAACGATCAAAGGATTTTCGATCCCCTGCAGCAGTCAAGGATTTACTTTCCCCGGCAGCAGTCAAAGATTTCATTATCCAGGATTCATCTATCCTCAGCAAGACAGCTACTCAGCTTACATGTGCATTCATTACATTCATATATCATAAACATTGATATAACATATATATTGCATCATACATTTCATGCAACATAATTTTGTGTTTCAGCTAATATTTTACCCTTTTCAGGATAAGATTAATAAGCTTCGACTTCTGAAAACAGTTTACGGACGCTTCCCAACATGGATGCTGATCTATTGCTTATTCAACTTCAATACTTCTGAAAACAGCTTATGGATTCTCCAAACGTGGATGTCAATCTATTGCTTATTCAGACCCCCAGTTCAAAGATGTTCCAAAACATGGACACCTTTCTGATACTCATTTCTTTCACCTATAACATACATTCCAGATGGCATCTTTAAGCCCATCCCCTGACAAGATTCTGTCACATCTGCAGATGGCATCTTTAAGCCCATTCCCTCAACTACGCTTGGACGAGTGCAAATTTTTTAGGCACTCTAGTGTCCAATCTCCTTTTACCCTCGAGTCGCGAAAGGCAAACCTGCCAATCTAACTCTTCAGGTTCAAAAAGATTGAACAGGGGCAACTGTTGTACCCCAAAATTTGCCCTCCCTTTTCACCAACATTTTCTCATCACAAGACTCTTGGAACACAAGATCAAGTTATGGTTTGCTCTGCTCAAGACCCCTCCTTGCACTGTTGACCCAAATTAGGGTTTGAGTTTGCACAGGGATGTTTTGACCTAAAGTGCCCAAAATTACTTTTATGCTTCATGTTGGACTCACAAGTTTATCCATACCAATTTTCAAGCCTTGATTCCAATCTTTGCCCAGTCAATTGGACAGTTGACCTAGAAATCAACTGTATTGGGGAAAAAGTCAACTATGGCCAATTTACAGTCAAACCTCATAATTTTTTATCCATATCAACATTATAAGCTCATATTAACCATTTGATCAAGTTTGGATCACAATTCCACAAGAAATTTGATCAGATCACCAAAAGGGCAAAATGGTCATTTTTAGGGTTTTGATTGCACAAAGGCAATTTTTGACTGTTTGACCTAACCAATGGCAAACCAAGCTCACATATGGACTCAAGGACTCAATGGCATTGTCTTTACCCATTCAACAAGTTCAAAATATCTCAAATGCATAGGATTGACAGATGAATTTTCCAATCAACTGATCAAAATTTGACTGTATACTGAAAAGTCAAACTTTGACTTTTTGGTCAAAATCAAGTGCCAAGATTCATTTTTCATCAAGACATGTAAAATTATGAAACTTGTTCATCAAGAAACCCAAAATTGCAAATTAGGGTTTAAAATGAAGAAATTTCATAACTTAGAAATTTTCTAAGTTATGAAATTTTCTTATTTTTTCCTAACTTTGTCCCACTTTTTCACCAAGATGCAAATGTATTCAAACAAAACTTGAAACATTAAAGTTGTAGTCCATTGTAAAATATACAACTTTGAATCATAAAGTTTTCTCAAAGGAAGCTTGTATCTCAAGTTAGGATTTTTGGAACAAGGGTGCAAAACACTTTTAACTTAGAAGAGATTTGACCTATTCTAGGCAGGATTTTTGTCCAACTTCTTGGCCATTTTTCACATGGTTCCACTTGGAGTTTCAATTTGCATTACAAAGATGGATTATATTACACATTCCAAGCTTTCCAAATTGTCAAAGAACTTCTCAAACACCCTTGTGGTTAGAGAGAATCGAATTTGCAAAGTTGGCCAAAACTCACTTTTGTTCATGGCCAAAGCATGTTCATAACAATTGCATTTTTCAAATCAGCAGGGTTTGTGATAGCTTGCAGGCCTCCAAACCTATTCACACTCAATAATTTAATGCCTAACCATTGTGTAAAGGCATTATTTCACCCATTTAGACATTACATATCAAACTAACCCTTAATTGGTAAAAGTGATTTTGCCATTTTTGCAAAAATAGCTTTATGTCAAACCACTATGCATTGAGCCTTGGACAAAGATATGAGATTGAAAATCAAATCCAGGGATTAGAGGGGGCCTAGAGGTTTGTTTGCAGCATACAAGATGGTCTGTACAGGCCTTTGACACATTACACACTTTCTTACTTACACTTGAAGCAACTTTGCAAAAACACTCCAACTTCCATTTCCTGTCAACACAGCCAAACACAAACCTTGTGAACATTTTCCATACATCAAGCCAAGCCTAAAACACGATTCAACCATTCCTCATACCTCCCAAAACACAAAAACATCGTTTTACTGCAAAAACAGGGCATCCCTGCAGTTTGACTTGCCTAGCATTATCCACTCGTGCGTTTTTGCCCAAACAAGTTCCAACACATTCCTTTCCATCCACCTAAACTATTCCAAGCCCTAAACACAAGCTGTAACACCCCTAATCTCACTTGACATTTTCAGTTTCCAGTTTTGCAGGTGGACTTCTATAGCACAATATAGAGTGATTTAAAGCAAGCTAGGTGTTGGAAAAGCTTCCTTGGACCTCAGGCAAGCTATATAGAAACTCAAACTCCATTGAAGTTGGCCATATTGCTCTGCATGATTCAAGCTGAGACAGGTAATCGTTGGACTTCTATCTCTCAATCTAGGAAGAGTTAGGCTTAGGTTTGTGAATGAAACATGTCCTACTCATAACCCTGAAGCCATACATGTGATCACTTTTCATTTATGTTAAGCATGCTGTGAGAATTTTAGCCATGAACATGATGAAAAAATTAGGTTAAAATTTAGGGCCAGAGAAATTCTCTTTGGCCTTTGAGTGTTAATCCAAGTTTTTTACATGTTTGAATTCGTGATTTGATGCTCTACAATGTTTATGTTATGAGTTTTGCAAAATAATCAAAGAATCAGGAGTTTGTGTTGGACAAGGAGAGGCGCGCGTTTTCTGTTTGAACAAGGAGCTGGAGGTTGAAGATGATGGCTTGGGCTGGGCCTGAGCCATCCTTACTTTTTGCACCCCCTTTTTTCCATTTGCACCCCCCTGACCCATTTGATTAAATATTTGTCATTTTTGACTTTTTATTTTTTATTCTGATTTCATATTTTTTGCTTAAACATAAAAAACACCAAAAATATTTTTCCACATTTTTTTCATATTTATTTGATATTTGTTCCATTTTAATAGCTTATGTATGTAAATAATATAAATACTTTTTTACTAAAACCCTAAAAAATAGTATAAAAAATATGTTTATTTTTTAGTTGTTATTTTTATTTATATCTTGAAAATATTTTCTTAAATATACATTTTTTATATATACATAAATAATTAATTGTATCTTTTATATTTGATAGGTTTAGTAAATATATATATATAAATACTTGTATATTATATTTATTAGAATACTTAGGATAAAAATATAGAAATAATACATTTTTATTTTTATTAATATATGACACTAAAAATACTTTTTTGTACAATATACTTTTTATTTTTTAATATATATTGTACATAATTAATAAATATTACTATTTATTTAAAAACTAGGGTTTTGCCCTAAATGACAAAAATATTCAAATTTGACCCTTTTTATTTTTGTTTATATTTCACATTAAAAAATACTTTTACATACATGAAAAATCCCTTTTTTAGCATAATGCATTTTTATTTGATATTTATTTATTTTTACCTATTTAAATATTAGATATTTGTCTTGTATATTCAATATGGATGTAATAGCTTAGAATTTAATTTCTTGTCAAATATCCCCAAATTCAAACCTGTACCCCCATCCCCATAATCATTGTTGTAATAGCTTAGCATTTAAATTTCCGCATTTAAAAGCTTTCAATTATGCCATGTTTAGACTTAGGGTTTGTATGCAAATCAAATCAACAAATAGCTTGACTTAATCCAAGATAAATATGCATGAAAAAACAAACACAATGCACACTTGCACCCCTAGGGTTACTCCACTTGTTGCCTTCAAAAATGGGCCATGTTTGCATGTCAAGTACTTTGGCAAAACAAAGCAAAAACGAACAAAATGATCATAGTCCCTCGATGATGCTATCTTGTTTCCTAAACAAAATGATCATAGTCCCTCAAGAAAATTGCCAAAATACTTGACACTATTGCATTCATGGTCTATACGATGACCCGCGCCCATCCCGTTTACATCCTAACACAAGGTTGTTCACCAAATACAATGGTGAAACAACACTGTTAAAAGGGTTAAAACATGAGAAAGATCTTTGAGAAATTTAGGGTAGATAGCTCTTGGTTACTTGATCAATCTTGCAAAACAATCCTTGCCACTTTTCAAAAACACACCTCACAACACAACTTCAAAAACAACTTTCAAAAACACTGAAACATCTTTTCAAAAAGACAAACACCTTTGTAAAACATTCGAGTAAAGAATTGTTACAATGGTTGCCTAGACAAGGCATCCTTTTCAAAACATTTTCAAAACCACACACACAAATCACCATTTCAAACAATTGAAAAGCAAAGGCAAGTGATCTAAGCAAGTAACTAAGAGCCCATGGATAACCATGTATATAAAGGGTGCTAATACCTTCCCTTTCTATAATCTACTCCCCGAACCCAAGAAAACATCTCAAAGGTTTTTCCTGTGCTTTTTAACCTTTCCTTAGGATAAAATAAAAAGTCGGTGGCGACTCTTGCTAAACCGAACATTTGCAAACACAAACGCAAAACCTCAAGTCAGTTCTCCCACCGTATCACACCAAGTTTCAAGCCTTGAATCACTTTTTTGACCAGTCAATTGGACAGTTGACCTAAAAATCAATTGTATTGGGGAAAAAGTCACCATGGCAAATTTACAGTCAAACATCATAATTTTTTACCCACATCAACATTATAGACTCATATGAACCATTTGATCAAGTTTGGACCACAACTCCTCAATAAATTTGATGAGATCATCAAAAGGGCAAAATGGTCAAAATTAGGGTTTTGATTGAGGAAGGGCAATTTTTTATTTTTAACCTAGCCAATGGCCAATTGAGTTCAAGCATGGTTTTAAGGATTCAATGGAATCACCTTGACCTAATCACAAGGTTCAAAATATCTCAAGTACATTGGATTGACAGATGAATTTTCCAGTTAACTGATCAAAAGTCAACTATACACTAAAAAGTCAAACTTGACTTTTTGGTCAAAATCAAGTGCCAAGGGTCATAGTTCATCAAGATATGTCAAAATGTGAAACTTGTTGACCAAGAAATCTAAAATTGCAAATTAGGGTTTTAATTTGAAATTTTTCATAACTTAGAATTTTTCTAAGTATAGAAAATTTCTTATTTTTTTCCCAACTTTTCCGAACTTTTCCACCATGATGCAATTGGATTCAAAGAAAACTTCCAAAATGAAAGTTGTAGTCCTCCATGAAATCTACAACTTTTCTTCACAAAGTTTTCCCAAAATATACTTGGATCTCAGGTTATGATTTTGTGAATAGGGGTCCATAAACTAAATAACTTAGTGAAATTTTACCCTATTTTAGGTAGGTTTTTGACCCAACTTCATGGCAACTTTTCACCTAGTTCCAAGAGGTATCTCAAGTTTCATTTCAAAGATCTATTGTAGAGCATTTTTCAAGCTTTCCAAAATGTCAAAGAACTCTCCAAGATCATTTGTTGTTAGGGAGAATCGAAGAAGAGAAATTGGCATTTTGTCACTTTTGTTCAAGCCATTTTCACAATGCATCAAGTTGCAAATCTGATCAAGCATGCTTGTACCTTGCATTACAGGTCCTAAACTCCTTTTACACTCCATAATTAAATGCTAACTCAATGTATAATGGCTTTATTTTGACCTTTGGAGCATTGTACAAGAGTTTATTCCATTAATGGCATAAAGGGCACATTACCATTTTGATAAAGCAAGCTTTTTGCAACTTTACTATCCTTGAGCCTTGGACCTGTTTCTTTGTCACAAGCAATGTCCACATATATCAAGCAACTTGTACAAGCCTTTTGCAGCTCACAAGCAAGCAGTAAAAGCATGTTGGCATAAGTCTTGTCACTTTTCTTCAAATGCAAGAAAGTTGGCCAAAGAGGTCAGAACTTGTACAACAAGGGAAGAGTGGACTTTGTATCACTCTATACATATTCACAAAGTCATTGCAAGCCAGGACACGAATTGATAGCAACCAAAACACTCTCAAGAACAAAAAACATATTTTTCTGCCAAATACATTACAGTTCTGCAAAACTCTTGCCAACTTCATTTTGGCTCGTGCGTTTTTCCTTTCAACCTTTGAAACACTTCATCCACATCATATTCAAACCATCCAAGCCTTTGCACTGCAACTGTGTGCCCTGTTTCAGCCATCACCATTTTCAAGTTTGAAGGTTACAGCTTGACTTCTACAAAGAGTTTCAGCCATCCACAAAGTCAGCTAAGCATTGGAAAAGCTTGAGGGAACTTCAAGGAAGCTCACACGATCCTCAGGCCTCACTCAAAGTCCCCACATTGCCATATCCAAATCCAGCTGAAAGAGGTATTTTTCAAAACTCTATCTCTCTATTTAAGCATCCTCAAGCCACGATTTGTGAAGCAAAAATGTAGTCTCTAGCATGGTGAAGCTATACATATGCATAGTTGTCATTTATATTAACTGAGCTAAGAGAATTTGAATGTTGAACATGCTGAAAAATTTAGGTCAGAAATTAGGGCCATTAAAATTCTCCCTGATCTTTGAGAGTTAGGTCATGAATTTTATATCAATAGAATCGTGAGATTACAAGCTACATTTTTTATGTTATGGGTTTTCATTTGTATGCAAGCTACAGCAAGTTACAATTTTAAGGCAAAATGCGCGCAAGATGTTTGGCTGGAGGACAGGGACGACCTGGCCTAGGCTTGGGCGCGCTTGGGCCTTCTGTTTTGTTTTCCACACCCCCCTGACTACTATTTGCACCCCCTTTGCATATTTTTTATATTTTGCATATTTTCTCATATTTTTTATGTTTATTGACTTTAATATTTTTTTTCTGAACATTAAAAAATCACAAAAATATTTTCTTAATTTTTTGCAATTTTATTTTATTTTTATTATTTTTTCCACATATAAAAATAGTTTTATACAAATAAATAGAACTTTATTTCCTTAAATAAATAGTAAATACATTTAAAAATACCATGCGTTTTTATTTTTATTATTCATACACATAAAATATTATTTTCATACATATTTTATTTTTTTAATATTTTTTAATAATATTATTTATTATTTCTTGTACATAAATGGATAAAATAAATAATATTAGAAAACATATTTTTCTTTTAAATCAAAAACTAGGGTTTCACCCTTTCATAATAACAATATTATTTTTTATTATTTTTAGGACTTAAATAATTTATTTTTCTCATACATAAAATAAATACAAAACATTTTGCATCAATACATTTTATTTGCATTTTTAATATTTGTATATTTATTTAATTTGTTCATATTCAATTGGGTTGTAATAGTTTTTAGGGTTTTATTTTGTGCAAATATCCCCCATTCAAAAACTTGTATCCCCCCTCACATAATAATTGTTGTAATAGCTTAGTTTCATTTTACGCAATTTATCGCATTATATACATGTTTAGTAAATTTAGGGTTTGTATGATAAGACAAAAATCAAACAAATAGAATGACCTAATTCAAGACAAACAAATGCATGTAAAATGACAACACATTGCACACAAGCACCCTTAGGGTTTCACCCACTTTGTTGCCTAAAAATGGCCATGGTATGCATGCAAAGTATCTTGGCAAAACAAAACAAAACAAAAGATCATAGTCCCTCGATGATGCTAGACAAGGTTGCCTAAAAACAAATGATCTTGGTCCCTCATAAAAAATGCCAAGATACCTAGAAACATTGCTATCATAGTTATACGATGACCCGCGCCCGTCCCGTTTAACATCCAAAGATAGGGTTGCCTACCAAATCAATGGTAGGCCAACAACATCAAAGGAATGAAAATGTACAAGAAAGACAATTGAGTAGGTAGATAGTTCTAAGTTACTTGCTCCAATTCAAAACAAATCCTTGTTATTTTCAAAACAAGCACACACACACATTTCAAAACAACTTTCAAAAACATTGAAAACATTTTCAAAAAGACAAACACCTTTGTATACATTCTTATGAACTAGAATCATTACAAAGGTTGCCTAAACAAAGGCCTCTTTTCAAATACTTTTCAAAACCACACCAAAAGCACCATTTTAAACAATTTCAAAAGTAAAGCAAGTGATCTAAGAAAGTAACTAAGAGCCCATGGAAAACCATGGATGAAAAGGGTGCTAGCACCTTGCCTTTTCATAATCTACCCCCCGAACTCAAGAAAACATCTCAAAGGTCTTTCCTGTGCTTTTTACCTTTCCTTTTGGATAAAATAAAAGTCGGTGGCGACTCTTGCTAACCGCGACATTTTGCAAACACAAACGCAAACCTCAAGTCAGTTCTCCGACCGTATCACAGATACATATGAGTTTATAATTTTGATATGGATCAAAAATTATGAAGTTTGACTCTAAATTGGCCACAATTGACTTTTTCCCCAATATAGCTTATTTTTATGTCAACTGCTCAATTGGCTGAGCAAAAATGTGATCCAAGACTTGAAACTTGACATGAGCAATCTTGGTGGTCCATAATGATCCATGAGAGTCATATGAGGCATTAAAAGTTCAATTATCCTTATGTAATCTCAAACCCTAATTTCAGTCATCAGTGCTTAAGGAGGTGTTTTTAGCTGATCAACACTTGTGCAGTCTTGAACCAAGAGAGATCTTGTGAGAAAATATTTGATAAATGAGAGGGAAAATTTTGGGGTAAAACAATGGACTATGGCTTTTGACGGGGCTTCCAACGCTCTTGGAAATGGCATCGGCGTCTTGATCATATCTCTTGAAGGTTGTCATACTCCTTTCACGGCTAGGCTATGTTTCAACTTTACCAACAATATGGTTGAGTATTAAGCATGTATCATAAGTCTCAAAGCTGCAATCGATTTAAGGATCAGGTTCTTAAGTGCATTCGGAGACTCGGCTTTGGTAATCATCCAGATCAAAGGAGAATGGGACATGAAGCACCCTAATCTCATCCCATACAAAGAGCATGTGTTGACACTAATCCCATACTTTGAAGAAATTACTTTTGAGCATTTTCCACGAGAATAAAATCAACTAGCGGACACGTTAGCTACGATGTCATCCATATTCGAGGTCAGGTAGGATAATGAAGCTCCTCAGATCACCATTGAAAGGATGGATGAGCCATCATACTGTCACGAGATTGGTACTGAAGAAATAGTGGACAAACCTTGGTTCCATGAAGTCAAAAGATATCTCGAAGTCAAAGAGTATCCTAAGGGAGCTTCAGTCAACAATAAGAAGATCCTAGGAAGGTTCTCTGCTAAGTTCTTTCTCAGTAATGGGATCCTCTACAAGCGCAACCACAACTCTACCTTGCTTCAGTGTGTAGACAAGAGTGAGGCAGAAAAGATTATGGCTGATTTGCATGAAGGTAGCTTTGGCACTCATTCCAGTGGACATACGATGGCTAAAAAGATCCTACGGGCAGGATATTACCGGTCCACTACGGAAGTAGACTGTTATCAGCATTCACGGACTTGTCACAAGTGCCAGATCTATGCTCATAAGGTGTATGTACCTATGATTCCTCTGAATGTCTTGACCGCTCCTTGGACATTTGCAATGTGGGGCATCGACACGATTGGAGAGATTATACCTACAACTTCTAATGGGCACCGCTTCGTCCTAGTTGCCATTGATTACTTTATGAAGTGGGTCGAAGCAGCTTCATTTGCTTCTGTTACCAAGAACATTGTGGCCCGGTTCATCAAACACAACCTTATTTGTCGATACAGTATTCCAGAAAGAATCATTACGGATAATGGTACCAATCTCAACAACACTATGATCGCCGAGCTTTACACGCAATTCAAGATTCAGCATCACAACTCTTCTCCCTACCGGCCGAAGATGAATGGCGTTGTTGAAGCTGCTAATAAAAATATCAAGAGAAACATACAGAAGATGACAATTACATATAAAGATTGGAATGAGATGTTACCATTTTCTCTTCATGGTTACTTCACCACAATGTGCATATCAACAGGGGCAACTTCGTTCTCTTTGGTATACGATATGGAAGCTGTCCTACCCATTGAGGCCCAAATCCCTTCCTTGAGAATCATGAAGGATGCAGGTTTGAAGGAAGACGAATGGATCCAGACTCGACTTGACCAGATAAACTTGATTGATGAGAAGAGGCTCGCAGTTGTTTTCCATGGTCAAATGTACCAAAAACGTATGATCAAAGCTTTCAACAAGAAGGTCAGACGTCAGGTATATCAGGATGGTGACTTGGTAATCAAGCACATCATACTGCTGCAAGGTGATCCCAGGGAAAAATGGACTCCCACATACGAAGGGCCATTTGTAATCAAGAACATATTCTCTGGTGGAGCCATGATCCTAACCACTATGGACGGTGACGACCTTCCACGCCCGGTATACGCTGATATAATTAAAAGATACTACGCATAAACAAAGACTCGCTAGGTCGACTAGCCTAGGAAAAAATTAGGGCATCTCGGTGAACTAAAAGGGTTCGGGCAAAAATCAGGGATATACATGAAAAAAATATGTACACCCGGCAAGTCGAAAACCTAAAAAGGAGGCTTGGGCAAAAAAGGGTATCCCGGTGGACTGAAAACCCGAAAGGGCGGTCCAGACAAAAGTTAGGGATTTAAAGCGTATAAATATGTCCCGTTGGATCACCTTACAGCCAGTCTTCAGTATCAACTATCAAGCTCAAAGTGGTACTAATCAATCAAATCAGCTTCAGACAAGCAGCGAAAGGGATGAGACGCTCAAGACATCAAGACAATAGCAGAATGGGAACTCAATGGGATTATTTCACATAGCTGACTTTCTTTGTATATTATTTTTGTATAATTTCCATTCCTACGACGACATTCTCTTACTGGGATGTCTGTCTCCTTGTACAAAAACGCTTATTTCAAATTAATTCAAAACTACTTCTTTGAAAGTTGCAAATTTCTATTTTTATTTTTCTGTTTTGTGTGCGAAAACGTCCAGTGATTATTTTTGAACATATGCATTTGAATATGATTACTGCTCACAAATACACACATAAAAACAGAAAGACAATTGCTAATAACTTTAAGAAATGGGACAATATCTAAGGGCCTTCCACAAGGTCCCCGCAGATGTCTTCCCCGGTAGATACATTCTCCTGCAGGTACAGAGGCAGGGGCATTCTACTACAAGGTCACTTCCATATTCTCAGCAGGTAACCTATTGATGTCAGTTGTTCTCGCATCCCCGGTAGAAGTAAAAATCTCCAATTACTGCTCCAAAATCCCTAGTGAAGTCGTCAAGCTTCTCAAGATTCCCCTACAGGAATTCCATAAAATCCCCAAGTAGTTTATGGAGTTCACCTTCCGCAACAAAGTTTTCTAAAACTCAAGTAGTTTATAAAACCTTATCCCCAATAGAGTTTATTTCTCTAGCTACGGAAGTTCATCCCCCAATGGAGTTTATAAAGAAGTGAAAAACACAAGAAGGGGGGTTGAATTGTAAAAACTTGAAATCAATTGTAGTCAACACAGTATTTTTATCCTGGTTCGTTTGATCTCAAACTACTCCAGTCCACCCGTCAAGGTGATTTCGCCTCTCTCCAACGAGGTCTTAATCCACTATATTCAACTGAATATTACAACTGCTTTAACAACTGCTAAAGCCTTCTTGAGCCAAACCACAAACCGGTTTCTCAAGGAAATACTTTCTTACAAAGAATTGAAATCTAGGTGTGTGAATGTTTTCTACAAAAACTGTTTATCACAACTGTGATACTACACAATTTAAGCTTATGAGACCTAGAGTGCTAAAATAATTGAGTAAAGAATTGAGAGCTTTTAGCAAACTGAGAGTGAGGAAGATGATGAATAGCTTTAGGCGTGTAGAGTGTTGTAGAGCATTAGCCAATTCAATCTTCATTGACTTGTTTATATAGCATTGGAAATAAGGTACGTTGGAGTAGTAATTCTGTTTCAATGCCAATAACATTCTTTCCTTATTAAGCAGATCTTGTCTGGAATGGTGCCGTTGGTAATAAATCATCTTGAATGCACAGTACCGTTGCCACCTAAACGTGTTCTGGCTTTGGCTCATTCTGATGTTGCTTAGGTGCTGATGAACTGTTGTTTTCTAGATCAGAGTTCAGATGGTTAAGCGCAGATCTGTTCATCAACCTTCAGCATAAGCACAAGTTGATCTTTTGATTCTGGCATCTGATATAACATCTTCTGATGCTGATGTTGATATCTCATCTTCTGATGTTGATGATGATGTTCTCTTGCTGATACCCATCAGAGTTTCTGTAAAACATAATGTAATTTTTTAGGCAGCATATATGTCTTTACATGAATCATACAATTAATATATCTTAGCATTTTGTTATCATCAAAACTTAAACTTAGGGTAGTAGATTCAAACTTTGTTCTAACAATCTCCCCCTTTTTGATGATGACAAAAACTAGATATTTTTTAAATTGAAAATTAACGTGAAAAGTATCAGAGATAACCAAATGGTAAATTGTATCAGAATTAAATAGGAAGTTATCAAAGATAAGGGATAAAGAGATATCAGAGTTTAGATTGGAGATACTCCCCCTGAATTTATTACTTCCCTTTTTAATTCCAAGAGTTCTTCATGATCAGATCTTTATTGACTTTCTTTGAACATCAGAATATCAGAGCTTCAGATCAGAGTATCAGAGCTTCAGTGTATTAGAGATGATTAACTTCTTGTACCTGTAGACTTATGCAAAAACAGAAAACATTCAAGTATATCAGAGTGTTAGAATGTTTGAGACTTTTTGTCTCAGTAATCCGTTATTGAAAAATATCATTCTTGTTCTCCCCCTTTTTGTCAGCAATCAAAAAGTGCAAGTAATATAAGCTAAAACAATCAGAGCAGAAAACTTGTTATATTAAATTCAGAGCCATACAAACAGTACAGATGATATGCAAAGAAAACAATGAAAATATCATGAATTAAAATCTAAGGTTGGGGTGGAAGGCGTGTGAACAGAGTCTCTAGCATTGTCTTAATCTGATCAGCAGTTTCATTCTGCTTGTGCACCATGCTGACTACTGTATCAATCTTGTTGTCTTGCACATCCATCCTTTCCTTCATCTTCTGATCATTCTCATCCATTCTTTGCTGCAGATGAATATCATTTTGCTTCAGCTCTTCCAGAGTCTGCCTGTCCAAGGCATCTTGAGAAACATCAAAAGCAGGATGCTTCTGAGAGCTTTTTGCAACATCTTCAGCTTGACTAACATCTCCTGCTTGAATTGTCTGATCTTCTGCTTGCTGAACTTTTGAAGCTGGACGCTTCTCAGACCATGGCTCACTATCCAGAAAGAGCACTTCGTCCTGTGGTAGCTGACTTTCAACTTCCTTCAGCAGCTTGCTGAAGTTCTGTTGTGCCTGTTCATAATTGATGTCTTGCAGCTTGAGGGTTTCAGCGCGTACCCACTTTCTGAATTGAGTCCAGAGATGGTATGAAGCGGCAGGGTCAATCATTCCAGGACAAACCTGCTTTAGAGAAGCAATCCAGTTCTGCAAGCCTATTTCTAAATTCAAAATGCCAGCACCAACATCTAATAGTTTGGGTTTGGGGATGGCTATTTTTTGTTTAAGGTCAGCAAGACGGTTAAAGCTTGTTAAATCAATAAAGGTCCTGCTGTGGTCTTCAGTATTTTGTTTGGGAGATGGAGTGGGAGAATCAGAAATGATTATTGGATTATGTGGAGTATTTGGAGGGGTAGTTTCTGGAGAGGATGGCAGTTGGGCCATGTTTACAGTTGTACCACATGGCAGCTGAATTGCCAAGGGTTGTGGCTCAGAGGATTGAGGAGAATGAGGTTCAGGAGTTTGATGTTCAGGTGATGGAGTTTCAGAGTGATGAAACTCAGGTTATGGAGGTGATGGTTGAGGAATTTCTGGTTGTTCTGGTATGGGTGAAAGAGTATGTTCTGGTTGAGGAGAGTGGGCAATTTCTGGTTGAGTGTTTGGATTTTCTGAGAGGGGAGCGGAAGCACGTTGATCAATTTCAGACAGAACTTTGTCAAGTTCTGATTCTGTTGATGTTGTGGGTTTTGGATTTTGGGATTTGGTGCGGGATCTCCTGAGAGTCAGTGACTCAGAAGGGTCAGCCTCTGGTTCGGTTTCATCAATGGTTGGTATGGGGATTGGAAGTTCAAATGAAGCTGGGGTTGGGATTGATGTTGGAATAGCAGAAGAATTTAAAACATTAGCAGCAGATATATTACCTCTCTTCTTAGGGGTCTGCTGGGATGGTCCTTCTGAAGTGGCCTTTCTTTTCTTCGTCTTCTTCACAGTAACTTCTGGATTTTGCTGGTGCAGATCTTTGATGTTCAGAGTGGGATTTGTGCCATCAGCCTTGCAAGCGTCCAAGTATCTGAGAACAATGATTGGTTTAGAGTCAATCTCAGAAAATATTGGAAAATCGTCCAGAGGGACTCTTCTGCTGGTGATGTCAGCCAGAGGAGTGACGCTGGGCTCCTTTCTGATATTCTCTATTAGGTTCATTTTCTTCAGATTCTTGGCGTTCAGAGGCTTGCCAACAGTAGGTTCAATAAAACTTAATTCCTGAGCTTCTGTAAGGTGTTCTATCAGCCTATTCTTAGTCAGAATATCTGATATTAACCTGCCAAAGGGTATCCAGTCCCTTTTTGTCCTTTCTTCTTCCCTTGTCTCCTTGACGCTGGTCCTGAGGTGATTAAACAGAAGATGAGCCAAGTTAATTTTTACCTTCTGATTAATAAAATAGATCAGAAACTGCTGATCTATGTTTATATAATCAGGGGAGCTTGTGGGCTTCCTGTGATTGAAGCACCCCAGAATAATCTTCGCCCATATTTTGTGTTGATCCTTTAAGTCTTTGATTTTGCTGCTGGGAACCCCATGGGTGAATATTTCTCTTGCAATGACACCAGCGTCAGAGCATCTTTCTGCCATGTCGATACAGCGGATACCACCACCACTGTATCCAATCAATCTTGCAATGTGATCCTCAATGATCACAATCTTCTTTCCCATTATGTAGGAAGTAACTTGATGTGTTGATGAAGACGCATGAATCCAGAATTCCTTGACCAATACTGGAAACGTTGGACCCACCAACCTATCAAAATATCTCTCCCATCCTTGTGCCCTAACTTCTTCTGTCAAATCGAATCCATTTTCTTTCACATTGGAGAAATCAACAATCAGTTCAGACAGCACTTCCAAATTCTTCACTGGTGTAAGGAGTGTTCTGAAGGGAACTTGGTATTGTTCAGATGAAGCCTCCTTCTGAGAACCTGCAGAAACATTGCTAGAGGTTGCCATGTTCACACTTAGGGTTTTCTGAGAAACAGTTTTGAGAAAAAGGGTTTCTTTTGAGAAGGATGATTACACAAGTAAAAATGCATAAAATCTTTGGATGATTGTAAGAAACGGTAAAAGTTTAATGAATGATGTTAATGTGCTTAAATAGATTTCAAAATGATTTTTTGAAAACGTAAACGGTTTTAAGAAAGAGAATTATTTCATGATTACATTTAAAACATGATTACGTGCATTTAATGCTTGCTGATTTTGGGGGATTTGAGAAAGATACTTGAAACGGTTACCAGACATGTGTCTCAATGCACCCAATCAGCATTTTGCCTTCTCAGAAGCGTGCACGTGTGTTCTGCTTCAGAGATTTGCTGATGATTGGATGACACTTGTTTGATTTAGTGAGCAGCACGTATATCCTTGAGCTGAGACGCTCAGAGCTTTAAGAATAGAATCTGATACAATCTGCATGTCTATCTTTCTGAAAGGAGATTGATCAGAAGTTCACAGTAAAATGGAAAACACATTATGAGGGTTAATATATAAAATTAAAACATTTTCACTCTGGGCAGAGTTTCATGCTGAGATGTTTCAGAATGAAATTGAACCTATCTTCAGAAAGAGGTTTAGTGAAGATATCAGCCCATTGATGGTCTGTATCAATAAATTTTAAGTTCAAAATTCCTTTCTGAATATAGTCCCTAATGAAGTGATGTTTTATTTCTATATGTTTAGCCCTAGAATGCAAAATAGGATTTTTACTTAAGCAAATGGCAGAAGTATTGTCACAGAGTATAGGGATGTTACTCTCAAAAATCTGGAAGTCTTCAAGATGACTTTTCATCCAGAGCATTTGTGTGCTACATCCTGCTGCTGCTATGTACTCAGCTTCTGCTGTTGATAGCGCAATTGTGGATTGCCTTTTGCTGGACCAAGAGATCAGATTTTCTCCCAGAAACTGGCAGCTTCCAGAAGTACTTTTACGCTCTACTCTGTCTCCAGCAAAGTCAGCATCGCAGTAGCCTACTAAGCTGTAATCACTAGATTTTCTATAAAATAGACCCAGATTAGTAGTACCTTTCAGATACTTGAAAATTCGCTTAACAGCTGTTAAGTGAGATTCTCTAGGATCTGATTGGAATCTAGCACAAATACATATGCTGAATAAGATATCAGGCCTTAAAGCTGTCAGATAAAGGAGAGAACCAATCATACCTCTGTAGACCTTCTGTTCTACCTTTTTGCTTACCTCTTCTCTTTCCAGAATGCACGTGGGATGCATTGGAATCTTTGATGGCTTACATTCTGAGAGGTCAAATTTCTTCAGAAGTTCTCTGACATATTTGCTCTGATGAATGTAAGTTCCCTCTGGGTTTTGATTGATCTGAATTCCCAGAAAGAATTTCAGTTCTCCCATGAGGCTCATCTCAAATTCTGCCTGCATACACTTAGCAAATTTTCTTCCAAGAGAAGGATTAGTAGATCCAAAAATAATATCATCAACATAAATTTGACAGACTAAGATGTCATTCTTAACTGATTTACAGAATAAGGTAGTGTCCACCTTCCCTCTGGTGAATTCATTTTCTAACAGAAAGTTACTTAGTCTTTCATACCAAGCTCTGGGAGCTTGTTTCAGACCATATAGTGACTTCTTTAGTTTTAAAACATATTCTGGGTTTTTTGTACTTTCAAAACCAGGGGGTTGGTGCACATAAACCTTTTCTTCTATATAACCATTTAAGAATGCACTATTGACATCCATCTGATACAGAGTGATGCCTTTATTAACAGCAAATGAAATTAAAAGTCTGATAGATTCTAACCTGGTGACGGGGGCAAAGGTTTCTTTATAGTCTATCCCCTCTTGCTGACTATAACCTTGTGCTACCAGTCGTGCCTTGTTTCTGATAACTTCACCTTGTTCGTTCAGCTTGTTTCTGAACACCCATCTTGTTCCAATGACGTTGAATCCTTTTGGTCTGGGAACAAGATCCCATACGTCATTTCTGGTGAATTGATTCAGCTCTTCTTGCATTGCTAGAATCCAGTCGTTGTCCAGAAGTGCTTCATCAACAGAAGAAGGTTCAATCAGAGACACAAGTCCCATGAGGGATTCTTTAGAGTTTCTGAAGCTGGCTCTTGTTCTGATTGGATCTTCCTTTCTTCCTAAGATAGTTTCTTCTGGGTGATCCAAGCTGCTTTTGGGTAGTCTCTTCCGAGGTTGATCAGTTGTTGTAGGATTGATAGCAGTGCTCCTTTCAGATGTTGAATGAGTGTTGTTGTTTAGAGCTTCTGATGACCTTTCTTCAGAACCTGTAAATTCAACTTCCATACCTGCAAAAACTTCATTCTGCTTTGACTTTTCAGAGTCAAGCTTATCATCAAAATGAACACTGATTGATTCTTCCACAATCTGTGTTTCTGTATTGTATACTCTGTACCCTCTTGAGCGTTCAGAGTATCCTAACATGATACACTTTTGTGCTTTAAAGTCAAACTTGTTCAAATAATTTTTTATATTTAACATAAAACAAGTACATCCAAATGGATGAAAATATGAAATGTTGGGCTTTCTGTTCTTCCACAATTCATATGGAGTCTTTTCCAGAATAGGTCTTATTGAGATTCTATTCTGAATGTAGCACGCTGTGTTTATTGCCTCTGCCCAGAAGATCTTAGCAACGTTTGTCTCATTGATCATGGTTCTGGCCATTTCTTGCAATGTTCTGTTCTTTCGTTCTACAACTCCATTTTGTTGGGGAGTTCTAGGACAAGAGAAATCATGCAGAATGCCTCTGTTATTAAAGAATGACTCAAAATCTTTGTTTTCAAACTCTCCACCATGATCACTTCTGACTTTAACGATTCTAAGATCATTTTCATTCTGAACTTGGTTACAGAAGGTAACAAACACAGAGTGTGACTCGTCCTTGTGTCTTAAGAACTTTACCCATGTCCATCTGCTATAGTCATCTACGATTACTAACCCATACTTCTTGCCACTGACTGACGCAGTTTTAACTGGTCCAAATAAGTCAATGTGCAAAAGTTCTAATGGCTTAGAGGTAGAAACAACATTTTTAGATTTGAAAGAAGGTTTTGCAAACTTGCCTTTCTGACATGCTTCACAAAGAGCATCTGGATTGAACTTCAAATTAGGAAGTCCTCTGACCATATTGAGTTTGTTAATCTGAGTAATTCTTCTCATACTAACATGCCCCAATCTTCTGTGCCAGATCCACTGCTCGTTGTTAACAGACAGAAGACACTTTACATTCTGACTTTTCAGTTCAGAAAGTTTGATTTTATAGATGTTGTTTTTCCTCTTTCCATTAAATAGGATAGTCCCATCTTTCTGACTAACGACTTTACATGATTTTTGATTAAAGATTATATCATAACCGTTATCACTTAATTGACTTATGGATAACAGATTATGCATTAATCCATCTACTAGCAGAACATTATTTATAGAGGGAAGATTTCCATTACCTACAGTTCCATAGCCAATGATCTTTCCCCTCTGATTGCCTCCAAAGCCAACGTGACATCCAGGCTTAAGTTCCAGGCTTTGGAACATATGCCTTCTTCCCGTCATGTGTCGCGAGCAGCCAGAGTCCAGGTACCATGACTGGTGTTTCTGATTTGCTGCTAAAGATATCTGCAACATGTATTATTTTATCCTTAGGTACCCAGATTTTCTTGGGTCCTGATTTGTTAGATTTACCAAAACTCTGGTTGAATTTTGGTTTCACAGAATACTTACTGCTAGTGTATTTAATATCATGTGTGTGACCATACACAAAATGTGAGTTCATAGGAGTGTGTTTAATGGTTAAATCCATGGCATTCTTTGGCGTAGGAACCTTACCTTGGTATCCTATTCCCTTTCTGCCGTTTCTGCTAACTCCATAGATCATTGAAGCCATTTTGCTTCTATCTATGCTTTTAGCAAGGAACTTCTGGAAACTATGATCATACTCCTTGATGATCTCATCAGCGCTGCTGGGAGTTTCAGAAATTGGTTCCTTCTGAGAGTTTTGTAAAACATTTTCTAATTTTGAAATTTTATTTCTCAGCTCAGAATTTTCCAATTTAAGACTCTCAGTCTTATCAGAGTCAGATTTAAGATTCCTTTTCAGGTTTCTGAATTTAACTCTAATCTGCTGGTACCTTTCCAAAATTTCGTTAAGGCTTTCAGCAAGTTCAGCCTTAGTAAAATTAATTGCAAAGTCAGGAAATACCTCTTCAGTATCTGATTCTGAGTCTGATTCAGAAGCTTCATTGTCTTCTGAAATGTTGGCCATGAGAGCTATGTTTGCTCTCTCATCATCTGATTCTGAGTCAGCTTCAGACGAGTCAGAGTCATCCCATGTAGCCATGAGACTTTTCTTCTTTTCTCTTCCAAACTTCTTTTTGGGCTTTTCCCTCTGAAGCTTTGGGCAGTCACTCTTGTAGTGTCCTTGCTCATTGCACTTATAGCAGATGATGTCCTTGGTGTTTGGCTTTCTGCTTCCTGCGGAGCCTTCAGATCTTCTGTATCCAGAGGAAGAATTTGTCCTTCTGTATCTGGAAGAAGACTCATTCTGATCAGATCTTCTGGGATTCCTGAACTTCCTTTGCCTCTGCTTCCATAGTTGGTTCACTCTTCTGGAGAGGAGGGAAAGTTCGTCTTCTTCTGATAAGGATCCATCAGATGTTTCTTCAACTACCTGCAAAACTTTAGACTCAGATTTTTTGTTAGATTTTAATGCTAAAGGCTTACCTTGCTTCTGAGGTTCATCAGCTTCCAGCTCTATCTCATGACTTCTGAGGGAGCTAATAAGTTCCTCCAGAGAAATTTTGTTGAGATCTTTAGCTAGCTTCAGCGCTGTAACCATTGGCCTCCACTGCTTTGGCAAGCTTCTGATGATCTTCTTGACATGATCAGCAGTAGAGTATCCTTTGTCCAGAACCTTGAAACCAGCCACCAGAATTTGGAATCTTGAGAACATTGTTTCAATGGATTCACTTTCTTCCATTTTGAATGCCTCATACTTCTGAATGAGCGCAAGAGCTTTAGTTTCTTTGACCTGAACGTTGCCTTCATGCGTCATTCTGAGTGAGTCAAACATGTTCTTTGTTGTGTCTCTGTTAGAGATCTTTTCATATTAAGCGTAAGAGATGGCGCTGAGAAGGATGGTTCTGGCCTTGTGGTGATTTTTGAAGTCACGCTTTTGTTGGTCAGACATTGCTTTCCTGTCAATCTTCTGACCGCTTGCATTCACTGGGTGCGTGTATCCATCTGTCACCATGTCCCACAGATCAGCATCAAGTGCCAGAAAGAAGCTTTCAATTCTGTCTTTCCAGTAATCAAAATTTTCTCCATCAAATATTGGAGGTTTGCCGCTGAATCTGTCTCTGTCTTCATTGTTGTCATTGTTGGTGTGTTGATATGTTCCTGCCATTGTGTTTTTCTGACGCTGGATCTTGTACTGACACGGTTAAGTGTTTTAGCTCAGAACCAGACGCCCTGATGCCAATTGAAGAAGTGAAAAACACAAGAAGGGGGGTTGAATTGTAAAAACTTGAAATCAATTGCAGTCAACACAGTATTTTTATCCTGGTTCGTTTGATCTCAAATTACTCCAGTCCACCCATCAAGGTGATTTCGCCTCTCTCCAACGAGGTCTTAATCCACTATATTCAACTGAATATTACAACTGCTTTAACAACTGCTAAAGCCTTCTTGAGTCAAACCACAAACCGGTTTCTCAAGGAAATACTTTCTTACAAAGAATTGAAATCTAGGTGTGTGAATGTTTTCTACAAAAACTGTTTATCACAACTGTGATACTACACAATTTAAGCTTATGAGACCTAGAGTGCTAAAATAATTGAGTAAAGAATTGAGAGCTTTTAGAAAACTGAGAGTGAGGAAGATGATGAATAGCTTTAGGCGTGTAGAGTGTTGTAGAGCATTAGCCAATTCAATCTTCATTGACTTGTTTATATAGCATTGGAAATAAGGTACGTTGGAGTAGTAATTCCGTTTCAATGCTAATAACATTCTTTCCTTATTAAGCAGATCTTGTCTGGAATGATGCCGTTGGTAATAAATCATCTTGAATGCACAGTACCGTTGCCACTTAAACGTGTTCTGGCTTTGGCTCATTCTGACGCTGCTTAGGTGCTGATGAACTGTTGTTTTCTAGATCAGAGTTCAGATGGTTAACCGCAGATCTGTTCATCAAGCTTCAGCATAAGCACAAGTTGATCTTCTGATTCTGGCATCTGATATAACATCTTCTGATGCTGATGTTGATATCTCATCTTCTGATGCTGATGATGATGTTCTCTTACTGATACCCATCAGAGTTTCTGTAAAACAGAATGTAATTTTTTAGGCAGCATATATGTCTTTACATGAATCATACAATTAATATATCTTAGCATTTTGTTATCATCAAAACTTAAACTTAGGGTAGTAGATTCAAACTTTGTTCTAACAGTTTATTTCTCCAAATATGTGAAACATTCCAACAGATCTCTTCCTCTCGACAAAATCATTCTCAAACAAAAGTCGAAGATCCTCGACATAGAAAGGAAATCTCCAACAAAACTATCTCCATTCATTATCCCCATAGGAAATTGAAGAATCACTTTCTTCACTCACCAACAGTAATCCAGGATTCAGCTTCCCGATACCCTTTAGCAGCTGTCAGGGATTTATTCTCCCACACAAAGATACTGCACAACAGTATTACATGTTCATACATCATGGCATCTTCATACAAATACATATATCATAATCTCATTCATTTTGGGATCATCATGCACTTCATGCATCATGACATCGCATGAAACTGATTTTACCTTTTCAAGTTAAATTAATAGACAAACAAACACTATCAACTTTTACAACAGGTCAAAGATTAATGCCCGAAAACATACGGGGAAACAATTTGTACGACCAAGTGGTATGAACTCCCGAAACAAGACGGGTTTACCAACAAATACAGCAGGCCACAGATTAATGCCCGAAACCAAAAAGGGAAACTATTTATATGACCAGCAAAACAAGTTCCAGATTAATGCCTGAAACCAGCCAGGAAAATTATCTGTGGACGACCGACTGTGGATTAATACCTGTAACAAGCCAGGAGAACTATCCACATGAAGAGATTGAAGATTAATACCTGTAACAAGCCATGAAAACTATCTTTCTTTCTTAAGTCAGAGATTAATACTTGAAACTAGACAGGACAATTATCTCAACTACCAAACAAAAACATAGTTCTAGATTAATACATGTAACAAGCCAGGACAACTATCTATGGACGACCGACAAATTTTCAAAATCCAGATTAATACTTGAAAATAGACAGGATAACTATTTGTGAACAAGCTGATTATAGATTAACACCAGAAACCAGACAGGAAATATAAATACATGACCAGACGAAGAAATCTTACATGGGTTCCTTCTCGACATCTAGATGCAGTCTAACACGGACTCGTCCTGAAACGGCCCTATACAGGCCCTTTCTATTACATTTCCAGATAATGGTTAATTCCATTATCCTCAGCAAATTACTGGAAGCCTAGATTCCAACCAGAATACGGCAAACTTTCATCTATCCAGACCATAGATAACTCTACAATAGAGTCTTGGACAACTGAAGCTCCTAGACTCTAATCCCCATAGAGTTTTCCTTAAGCAGGAGAACATCAGAAACTCACATTCCCCAGTGGAATCCTCCTCAGACAGTAGGAACAGGGACCCCCAAAGGGACTATGAGTGAAATAAACATCTGCTTAGGATAGCATCCTTAAGCCCATCTTCGACGACTCTCAGTCATCTTTTCCAAATGGCATCTGTAATCCCATTCCCGACATCATCAACCAACATTATTACTTCATGCGAGTGCAAATTTCTAGGCACTTTAGTGTTCAATCATCTTCCACCTTCAGATCACGAAAGGAAGACAAGCCAATCTAAATCCTCGGGTTTAAGAAGATTGAACATGGGCAGCTATTTTACCCCCAAAATTTTCCCTCCCATTTTTACTCAAAGCATGCTAAAGGTTGAACAAGAATTGACCAGACTTCTCCTCCTAAGGCAATGAACCTCTAATTAGGGTTTCAATTTTCATCAAGATGTTTGAACTCCAAAGGTCTCAAATGTTTTCCATGGTCCTGATATGCCTTCAAGTTTTTCCACGCCAAGTTTCATGCCTTGCACAACAAGTTTGGTTAGACAATTGCTCAAATGCTTGAGAATCAACTGTACTAGGTCAAAAATCAATTGTGGCCCAAGTACAGTCAAACTTCTTTATTTTTGGTCAACAACAACATTTTGAAATGATATCCACCATTTGATCAAAGGTTGATCATGATTCCTCAAGAAATACTCCTAATTCATCAAAAGTAAAAAATTGTTAAATTAAGGTCTCTATAGGAAAAGTCAACTGAACTTTGACCAGGCATAACATTCACATACTTCATCCATTTTTACCCAAATAAATATTGTATTGAATAGAATCTCATCCCCTACAACTTCTCTTCAGCCCTCAAGTCCAAGAAATACACCATTTGAAAGATATAAGTTCATACATTACAGGTCATTTTTAGAAAGTCAACAAAAGGCACTTTTTGTCAAGACCATTTACGGATTTTTTTTTACAATAACCAAGTATTAAAATAATATTTCGCAAATAACCGCGTTTCGGAAAAAATTACGCAAATAACCATGTTTCGGATGACTCCCCAAAGGAGGAGCCATCTCACTTGGCGCCTCCACCTATATATTTGCCCTAGGCGCCATCTCACTTGGCGCCTCCCTTCACTTTAAGCCAAGTGAGATGGCACATGCTCCTTAGAAGTGAGAGGATGCGGCATCTCACTTGGCTCCTAGGGCAAAACTAGGGCAAAATGTTGTTTTATAAATAATTCATCCGTTTCTCTGAAATTTCGCAAACTTTCTCGCACTGTATTTTTATTTTTTACTCTGTTATTTGCGTCATGACGTTGCCCATGATTTTTAGCAGATATGGTTACGTTATCTTCCCCGCCACGAAACCTGCGATGAAAATGAAATTCTGGCACATTCACTCCATGGAGCGTCTGAAGCGGGAGTTGATGCGAAGGCTAGATAGAGACATTGCGTAGGGGGAAAAATTCTAAGGATCCAGCGAAAACGAACAACAACCTCACATGCGACAGGAAGACCTAATGTATGTTTGGAGGAAGTCAAAACAGACAGCGATGTAATGTTGATGATGCATGGGTCAGATGAAATTGTGTTAACAGTTGTAATTTCGTAGACAGAATATCCTTAATTTTTCTTGTACGCGCATTATTTATTGTAGCAAAATCTGTTAACGGAAAACCCTAATGTTTACAACATAATTAAGGAAAGATTTTATGTATTACAATTTTTATGTGGTCGAGGCAGACGCCCGATTCAGACAATTTTTGCGATTGTGTCCGACATGACAGCATAAACCACACTTTCTTTCCAACTTGTCAAGATCGTCCATTTCTGTTGTGATGCGCTTACTTTTGGGACGACCCTTCTTGTTCCTTCGCATTTGGTCATTGTGCAACACTATTTCGCCGTCGTATGCAGGCCAATAATCTGGTTTTGCTACCAAAGGAAAGTTGTTGTTGTAAACGTTGAGCAATGTTTCAGATTTGTAAATGTTTGACAGAAGTTGTAGCGCGTCTTGATGGGTATGAGCACAAGCGGCAATGACATGAGAGCAAGGCATACGAAATGCTTGAAACCTGCCACAATCGCACCAACGAGAAGGTAGAATGACCCTATATTCTTGTCTTGGCAGGCCTTCATTGTGGTCGATTGTCTCTTTCACAATGAAGTTGTGGTTGTGTCAGTCAAACCGTATAACCATATGAGTGTTGGCTTCAGCACTTTCTACCTTAATGTATTTCATGCAGCTTTCACTCCATAGTTGTCCAGATTGCAACACCGCATTCCATATTTCACCTATTTTGGCAAATAACGCAGCCATCCTAAAATACATAGATTTTACCAAAGCAGTGATCGGGAGGTTTCGTATGCCTTTGAATACCCCATTCATTGATTCAATAAGATTCGTTGTCATGTTCCCCCATCTTTGGCCATTGTCGTATGACCTAGTCCATTTTCCACCAGAATATTGTCGATCCACCTACCGGCTTCCGGATTTGACAAACGGATCTCGTTGCGGTAATATTTGAATGTGGGTTGTGTCAATGCATATCCCGCATTCATAACCGCTTTCCTTAATGTTTTGTCCTTGATCTTCCTCGAGAAATTCTGGAAGATATGCCTAATGCAATAGACATGCGTAGAAGGAGGGTCATGCCAACCGTTTGCAGGATTATTGTAGGCACTTTCAATGGACGCATGTCTGTCCGAGATCAAACAGAGATCTGGTTGAGGAGCCACGTGTGTCCGCAGATTTTTCAGAAAAAAGCTCCAAGCACCACCGGTCTCCCCCTCGACAAGGGAAAAGGCAATGGGGAAAATGTTGTTGTTGCCATCTTGTGCAACTGCCATCAGTAGCGTGCCTTTGTACTTCCCATATAACCAAGTCCCATCAATTTGTATAATTGGTTTGCATGATGCAAATCCTGTGATGCATGGTTGAAATGCCCAAAACACTCGACTGAATATTCTGTTGTCGTTTAGTAGACTACCATCTTGGGCGTATGCTGGCACTGTTTCCAGAACGTAAATAGTACCTAGAGAATACGTCTTGAGTGCATTCAGGTAGCGAGGAAGTTCTTGGTATGACTCCTCCCAGTTTCCGTACACCTTTTCAATCGCCTTAGTCTTTTCTAACCACTCCTTACGGTAAGACGGAGTGTAGTTAAAAACCGTGGTGATGTGGGAGATGATTGTTTTCACCTTCAAAGATGGGTCGTTGCTGACCAGGGGTAGGATTTCTTGACAGATGAGATCGTAGTTAAGTTTTCGGTGGTCCTGTGATTGAGTAGAACTTACACAAGTGTGGGTAGTCATGGAACCTATGACCCAACAGTCACCTCTTAATCTGTATGATGCAGTCAGCTTGAACATACAGTCAGGGTGGACACACTTGATCTTGTACCTTTCCAGGTTGACACGGTCCACCTTAAAATCAACCGAGTTGAGCATGTGGAATTTGTTTATGGCTTTGATGCATTCCTCTCTGTTACGAAACTTGTCCTTCTCTTTTAAATTTTCATCCGACTGCATATACGGATTGAAAAATAAGTCAGCAGAAGGTTCATATCCGCCCATGTTGAAGTTTGTCATGTGTGGAGGTGGTGTGTAGATTTCGTTTGCAGGAATACTAGGTATGCCATCATCGTCGGAATCATCATTCACCATTTCATCAAACTCTAACTCGTCATCTTCTTCTTCTTCTTCATCAACTGCATCTACCTCAGCTTGTTCATTCTCCAAAGGATCAACCACTTGTGTCACCTGAGGCTCTCGCAGCATAACGTACAACTCAATAGAGTCGTACCCGGAATACACATGGCTGGAAAACATATTCTGTAGATCCTCGTCATCTTGAACTTCAACCTTATCAAAAATTACTTGGTTGTTTCCAAAAAAAACTAGATTCTGATAAAATATCTGGGTCACCGGGCCTCGTCCAAGTTTGGCCTCCAATCATTTTTTGAAGTACAAGAAATTGGATTTCCCGTTTAAGATAAATCGGATGTTGTCTGTATCTCTAAACAAAAACCCAGCGATGGGACAAATGTATGTCTCACCGTTGAAATGTGCTTTGACGACAAATTGTGGTGCAAAGGCCATTGTGTAGGATTGTTTGAAGGTTTGAAGGTTTGAAGGTTGGAATGTTTGAATTTTATGAGTTATTCGAAGGTTGGAATGTTTGAAGTTTATTGATTGTATGAAGGTTTGAATGTTGTAAGGTTTGAAGGTTGGAATGTTTGAATTTTATGAGTTATTCGAAGGTTGGAATGTTTGAAGTTTATTGATTGTATGAAGGTTTGAATGTTGTAAGGTTTGAAGGTTGGAATGTTTGAACTTTATGAGTTATTCGAAGGTTTGTATGTTTGATTGTTTGAAGGTTTGAAGGTTTAATAGTAAGAACGTTTGAAGGTTGGAAGATTTGAGAGATTAAGTGAATCAATGTTATGATAAACGTAAGACTAAAAATTTCAATTAAGTAAGGATGTAACCCCTAAGGCTGCCAGTAGTGTTACATGCATGGCATCCCAAAGGCTGTCACGTAGCCTGAGCCTAGCCTGCAACCAAGGACACCTCTTATTCGCCAATTGGGATGGCGACACCATTCATTTTTGTACTCTTTCGCCAAGTCCAATGGCGCCTCCCTTATTGTCCAATCGTGATACATGCATGCAGATATGTAACCCCCTAGGCTGCCACCTAGTCTGCGTCTACTCTGCACCTATATTGTATCTTGTAAGTCTCCTCCCATCACCTCCAATAGGGTTACATGCATTCAGGCATGGAATCCCAAAGGCTGTCACGTAGCCTGAGCCTAGCCTGCAACCAAGGACACCTCTTATTCGCCAATTGGGATGGCGACACCATTCATTTTTGTACTCTTTCGCCAAGTCCAATGGCGCCTCCCTTACTGTCCAATCGTGATACATGCATGCAGATATGTAACCCCCTAGGCTGCCACCTAGCCTGCGTCTACTCTGCACCTATATTGTATCTTGTAAGTCTCCTTCCATCACCTCCAATAGGGTTACATGTATTCAGGCATGGAATCCCAAAGGCTGTCACGTAGCCTGAGCCTAGCCTGCAACCAAGGACACCTCTTATTCGCCAATTGGGATGGCGACACCATTCATTTTTGTACTCTTTCGCCAAGTCCAATGGCGCCTCCCTTACTGTCCAATCATGATACATGCATGCAGATATGTAACCCCCTAGGCTGCCACCTAGCCTGCGCCTACTCTGCACCTATATTGTATCTTGTAAGTCTCCTCCCATCACCTCCAATAGGGTTACATGCATTCAGGCATGGCATCCCAAAGGCTGTCACGTAGCCTGAGCCTAGCCTGCAACCAAGGACACCTCTTATTCGCCAATTGGGATGGTGACACCATTCATTTTTGTACTCTTTCGCCAAGTCCAATGGCGCCTCCCTTTATGTCCAATTGTGATACATGCATGCAGATATGTAACCCCCTAGGCTGCCACCTAGCCTGCGTCTACTCTGCACATATATTGTATCTTGTAAGCCTCCTCCCATCACCTCCAATAGGGTTACATGCATTCAGGCATGGAATCCCAAAGGTTGTCACGTAGCCTGAGCCTAGCCTGCAACCAAGGACACCTCTTATTCGCCAATTGGGATGGCGACACCATTCATTTTTGTAATCTTTCGCCAAGTCCAATGACGCCTCCCTTACTGTCCAATCGTGTTACATCCTTAGGCTTCCACCTAGCCTGCAAGAGTGACACCTTTCATTTTTGTACATGCATGCAGATATGTAACCCCCTAGGCTGCCACCTTGCCTGCAAGAGTGACACTTCGCATGCATGCAAGCACCAGCAACCACTCTATGAAATTTTTTTGCCTATAAATACATACCATATCATACATCTCTCACACCCACACAAGTCTCACTCTCTGCTACGAAATCTTTCATAATCTCTTACACTTTCTAAGTCTTTCATACTCTCTTACACTTTCTAAGTCTTTCATAATCTCAAGCATTTTAAATAATGGCTCTTCTAACAATGGGCGATTCTCACAGAGGCACAAGGGAAAACATTGCTGCATTTGTAAGTTTCTATTTTGGTTATACATTTTTCATACTTCAGATAATGCTTTGTTCATCTTACTTAATCTTATACCGTTTACGTTATGAACTCAGGACACCAAAAGATTCAGAATCCGTTCTCACAACTACCTGGCTCCCGACCCATTTATCGTACCATATCTGGAATACGCAGCTTTTGGACATGTCATAAAGATCTCCAACTGCACAATTGATTTGAAGTTCATTCTTGCAATGTTGGAAAGGTGGAGACCAGACACCCATACATTTCACCTACCAATAGGTGAATGTACCATCACGCTAGAGGATGTGTACATGCTACTAGGTCTCCCTGTCGACGGTAAGGCCGTGAACGGGTCAGTTCAACAACCCAACTCTCAGTGTGAAGAACTGTTGGGCAGGGATATGGTTGAAGGTGGTGGTGTGAGAGGTAAGGGAATACTACTCACTGACCTTAAAAGTCATTACGCAAGTTTGGAATTAGACGAAAATTCCTCCGAGCAAGACAGGGTAGTAAAAGCCAGAACTTATCTTATGATACTATTTGGTACCTTTTTATTTTCCGAAAGTACGAGAAATAGTGTAAATTTTATGTATTTACATTTACTAAGAAATTTTGAAAAAACAAAAAAATATAGTTGGGGTTCTGCAGTTTTAGCCCACCTATACAGTTCCTTGTGTAAAAATGCAGTCAAGGAAAAATGTACATTTTATGGGTGCGCTTTTTTACTACAAGCCTGGGGTTTGTGGAGGATGGAGTCCTTAAACCCCGTCAACAACAACACTTTCATTTTCCCGTACGTAACAAAGTAAGTCATCAAGTTATATCATTTATTACTATTCATCTCTTCACCAAATATATGCTAAGAATAAAATGTTTTTCATTTCCTTTAGGTATTGCGTGAGGGGTATGGGAATGTCGGAAGATTACGAACAACCCGACCCAGCCTACCATCAACCATAATATCACCAAACCACCCAACATCCTCAATACCAAACACCCCAAGATCCATTTCCTTTCTACCCACTGTACTCAGACGATCAATGCTACAGACCCACCATGGAACCCCACCCACCGCCAACACGACCAAACTTTGAGGGCATGGGTAACCGACTGTACCAAAGCGGATCTTCTAGATATGGAGATCTGACTGATTTTATGGATCCGAACCGCATTGACTTCGTTGGGCCATCGACCCTGCCGCAGCAGGAAACGCGACGACACCCAGCACGGGAAAGGCGAGGACGGGGATGCGGAACCGGGGGTCATTACCGGTTTCTGGGGGATCACTGATTTATCTGTTTTTTTTTTCCTGTTTTTTTTATCTTTTTTTTTTATCTTTTTTTTTATTTAATACAGTTGAATGTAATTATTTTTTTTAAATAAAAAGTCCATTTTGTTGATCCTGTATCCAATATGCAACGCACCGAACAAAAAAATCAAATTTTGCCCTAAAAATACACATAGCCGCCATCTCACTTGGCTTAGGGCATGCCCTAAGCACATAGGAGCCAAGTGAGATGGCGCCTCCCCTTAAAAAATGAGAGTAGGCTCCAAGTGAGATGGCTACTCCTTTGGGGAGTCATCTGAAACATGGTTATTTGCGTATTTTTTTTCCGAAACGCGGTTATTTAAGAATTTTTTTTTTAATACTTGGTTATTCAAAAAAAAATCACCATTTACATTAGGATAAAGTCTTCAAATGCAAAACTGATCACAAGAGGTGTGATCGGTGGATCTGGAACTGACTGTTTTAAAGCTGGTTCGCGAAATGTCGCGGAAGCAAGAGTCGCCACCGTCTTTTATTTTCTCCCAAATGGAAAGGACAAAAGCACAGAAAAATTCCTTAAAAGAGATTGCTCTCGGTTAGGGAGGTAGGTTATAGAAAGGGAAGGTGTTAGCACCCTTTCTATCCATGGTTATCCATGGGCTCTTAGATACTTGCTCATTGTGTTTTCAAAAGTGTTTGTTTGCTTTTCAACTGTGGGTTTAAAAAGTTTCTTTGAAGAATTTCAGTTCGACTCATACGTCAGAGTGTTTGAAAAAATTGCTTTGAAAGCTTTTGAAAATGTGTTGGTGTGAAAAGTATTTTTGTTTGAAATTAGAGCAAGTATCCTTGAGAACCTACCTACCCTAAGGAATTCGTCTGTGTAAATGTCCTTTAAAGTAGTGCCATCCCACCATTGAGAGGTAGGTAGCACCACCGTCGGAGGTGTTCGGGTCAATTCGAGTTTGTAGGGACATGGTGATCACCGGAGCAATGGGAAGACACCTTAGAAGCTACCCTCATGCCAGGTTCCCGGATCATGAGGACTTACTAAGACATCCTCTACTCGACGATCACCTTTCGAAAGGCAAGGCAACAGTGAGGCGTACCCTAGGGGTGGTGTGTGCGATTCGTGTATCGTTTTCATTGATATTTGTCTTTTGTCATGTTTGTTGTGATCTACGCTTGATTTTAATTAAGTCATTCATTCTTGCATGCTTTTAACAGTTAATATTTGCGGGAAAATAAATCTACAACTATTACAAATGGCGCGGGTCCACATCGCCAAAATTAAACCGGACCCGATTTGACGGAAAATAAATGAAGAAAAATAAAAAGTGCGAAAAGTAAAAATTGTTACAAGGCTTTGGGACATGTACATAATTATTTAAACGATATAGAATAAATGTGCAAATTAAATAAATTATGGACATGGGCGTTGGACCCTTTTACAACAAATTAAAGTTAATAAGGAATTAAAAATTAAAATTAAAAAGAATGTTTTTTTTTGGTATTTTGTGTTTTTAAGATTTAAAAGAAAAAAATAATTAATTAAAATTAAAATGAAGCGTCAAACCCTAATTCTAATGTTTTTTAGGTTTATTGTGAAAAAGATTGAATTTTTAACCTAATTTAAATCTAAGTTTTTTATATGCATTTAATTATAAAAATAAAATAAATAAATAATAATATTGTGATTAAAAAAAGGAAAATTTAAAAGGAATAGAAATTATTAATTAACCTAATTCTATATTTTTTGGATTTTTATTAAAAGGAATTAAAGTTAAAAACCTAATCAAACTAAATAATTTACATATTAACTTATTTTAAAAAAAAAATAATTAAAATAAAATAATTATTAACTTTTTATCTTTTTCTGAATTTATGATGTTTTTTGTATTTTGTTAAAAAATGATTAATTAAATAAACAGTAATTAAAATAAAAATAACAATTAAAACAAGAATAAAAAATAAATAAGAAAAACTAAATAGTAAAGGCAAACCAGGGGGGGTAGCCCCAATATGGAGGTATTGATGGTAAAGCCTGGCCCAATTCTGAAGCCTCCTTTGACCTTTTTTGCATAGCGTGTGGGTGTGTTGACTTGAGAGTAGCGTGTTCCTCCATCCTCAGCCTTGTGATTGTGGACGTTGGGCACGTGTATGGCTTGATGGTGAGGGAATATGGTGTTTTTCACTATGAGCGCTGCATGGAATGAGGCATAGAAAAATAACATGAGAAATATGTGAGACCTGGGGTTTGAACCCAGGTCATGAGAGTCACAAGCGTGTATACCTGCCAGCTGAGCCACTTAATCAATCTGATATATAATATACAAACAAATATTAAAAAGAGAAAATAACGCATTAGTGGAATTTTGGCGCGAGCTTTTGAATCAACCAATCCTCGCTTGACACGGTATCATCGTCCCCATTCCCTGAAACATAAAGAACGAAGGCCACGGTTTTCCAAGTGTGGTGTTAGGCTGCCTTTAGAAAAATAGCGATTAGCGCTATAGTGTGTATAAATTGATCGCGACGATTGGTTCATGTCCGTCTCAACACACTGAATTCAATGGCCATGGTCTGAAGCTTTGATTTTTCTTATTTGCAAAAGCCCTAAATCAAGCTCTGAAAAACCCTAGAATATGAACATGGTAATATCGCATATATGGCATAAAAACGAAATTAATCATATCAGTTAGCTTGGAAATTTGACAAGGAACATGAATGTATAATCAAAATGCAATGGGGATGTCTAAAATTGAAAACACGATCAACACTTTCTTGCTGTACAGGGAGGGTTCTATGTACCAATTCTTCGCGTATTGATGGATGTTAGGGATTGCAATGTGATCAGGAGGGCTTGAGGAAACTATTAGAAAAAGAATCAAGCTTTGAATCGCCCTCTAGTAGTGATTTCAGAATTTAATTTTCAAGTCAAAATTCCAAGTTTTTTATGAGCCTTTGAGCGCAGCCTTTTGTCTGTTGTGGTTAGGGTTTGACTTAACACTTATGAGGGAAGAGAATTAGCTTGTTAGCTGGCCTTGATTCATGCCCATGAGAGAACTAGTCCTAGGGTTTTCACCATTAACCAATTTTTCCCTTTTTTAAGCAAACCAAGTCTTAGTGTGCAATTTAACCCTAGCATGAGTTTGTGAGCTGGCCCATGATATATGGAAGCTATCCAAATTCAAATGACACTATTCCATTGGTTTTTGAATTTTATTTGAATTTTTAAAGATTTAAAATGAATTAAATTACCAAAAATTAAATAAAATAGAAAAATCAATGTTTGATCTTGAAATTAATCATGGGACACGTGTGTGGCATGACAAGGCTGAGTCAAGTGGAAGAAAGTGGGCCCTTTTGTCAAAAATTGAAGTTTCAAGGATAGTTGACTTTTGCCATTTCACAAAAATTTCCCAACTTCTCCAATGCATAACTTGCTCAATTTTTAAGCTTTTCTCATGTTCTTGGACATTTTGGAAAGGTCTTTGAGTCCTTTAACCAATGCCTTTGGTCCCATGTCATTTTGATTTTCCAATCTCAAGTTATGGCCTTTGACTTAAAGTCCCTTTTTGTTGACTTTTGAAAATGACCTATAATGTTGAAATTGATAACTTTTTGTGAGAGCATTTCTTGGACTTGAAGTATGAAGATGAGTTGTAGGAAATGTCTTTCTCTTCAAAATGAGCTTTGGATGGCATTTTTCTGATAATCCATGTGAAAGTTATGCCCTGGTCAATTTCAGTTGACTTTTTCAACTGTCCAAATATAGCAACTTTTGCATCTTTGATGATTTCTGAACCAAATTTTGAGAATCATGATCAAGCATTGATCAAATGATGTTTGTGGCTTCAAAATGATATGTTGACCAAAAATTTGAACTTTTGACTGTCAAATGACCATTTTGCCCCTACAGTTGACTGTAGTGCAATTTAGGGTTTTGACTGTGCAATCTTGAGCTGAATGCCTTGAAACTTGATATGGGGATGCTTGACCATGTTTGTAAGCATATGAGACTTGATTGAGCCTTTGAACACTTCCTTTTCTTGATCAGACTCAAAACCCTAATTTTGACTGTATGGGAGACTGTTGCACTGCACAACCCTTGGGGAATTTTGTAGCTTGGCTTGGCAATTTCTTGAGGAATATGGGAGGGCAAATTTTGGGGTATAACAGTTGCCCCTGTTCAATCTTCTTAGACCTAAGGATGCAGATTGGCGGACGTGCCTTTCGTAATCCGAGGGTAGAAGATGATTGGACACTAGAGTGCCCAGAAATTTGCGCTCACATGGTAGCAGTGTGGTGGGAATGGGCTTATAGATGCCATTTAGAGATTGATGGGTAGGATGATGGGCTTATAGATGCCATCTGGATGTTGATCGCGTAAGAGATTCCTTAGCGAGAACCTGCATACCTGCAAAAGAAAATGAGTACCTGACACGTCGCAGGAGCTGGTTTTCAGATGTTTGGTATAGATATGTCCTGACTGGTTACAGGAGCTGAGTCTGGAGCTTCAAACGGTGATGAATGAACCATAGATGGTTACTGCCTTAGCATGAATGGTAAGAGAACCTTGAGTGACTTTAACTTCAACAACGCTCGTAGAGAAAATCTTGATGGGAATTACCGTCTTCGCAGCATCGGGAAGAGGACCAAAGGAAATTATAGCCTGAAAGCTGGACCTAAAATGGAAGTCTCATGCACCGTCGGAGAGAAAACCAATAGGAAGATAAAATCTGAAGGAAAGACCTAAAATGGAAATCTCATGCACCGTCGGAGAGAGAACCAAAATGGAATTATAATCTTAAAGAAAGCCTAAAATGGAAATCTCATGCACTGTCGGAGAGAGAACCAATAGGAAAATAAAATCTGAAAGAAAGACCTAAAATGGAAATCTCATGCACCGTCGGAGAGAGAACCAATAGGAAGATAAAATCTGAAAGAAAGACCTAAAATGGAAATCTCATGCACCGTCGGAGAGAGAACCAATAGGAAGATAAAATCTGAAGGAAAGACCTAAAATGGAAATCTCATGCACCGTCGGAGAGAGAAACAAAATGGAATTATAATCTTAAAGAAAACCTAAAATGGAAATCTCATGCACCGTCGGAGAGAGAACCAATAGGAAAATAAAATCTGAAAGAAAGACCTAAAATGGAAATCTCATGCACTGTCGGAGAGAGAACCAATAGGAAGATAAAATCTGAAAGAAAGACCTAAAATGGAAATCTCATGCACCGTCGGAGAGAGAACCAATAGAAAGATAAAATCTGAAAGAAAGACCTAAAATGGAAATCTCATGCACCGTCGGAGAGAGAACCAATAGGAAGATAAAATCTGAAGGAAAGACCTAAAATGGAAATCTCATGCACCGTCGGAGAGAGAACCAAAATGGAATTATAATCTTAAAGAAAACCTAAAATGGAAATCTCATGCACCGTCGGAGAGAGAACCAATAGGAAGATAAAATCTGAAGGAAAGACCTAAAATGGAAATCTCATGCACCGTCGGAGAGAGAACCAAAATGGAATTATAATCTTAAAGAAAACCTAAAATGGAAATCTCATGCACCGTCGGAGAGAGAACCAATAGGAAAATAAAATCTGAAAGAAAGACCTAAAATGGAAATCTCATGCACCGTCGGAGAGAGAACCAAAATGGAATTATAATCTTAAAGAAAACCTAAAATGGAAATCTCATGCACCGTCGGAGAGAGAACCAATAGGAAAATAAAATCTGAAAGAAAGACCTAAAATGGAAATCTCATGCACCGTCGGAGAGAGAACCAAAATGGAATTATAATCTTAAAGAAAACCTAAAATGGAAATCTCATGCACCGTCGGAGAGAGAACCAATAGGAATTTATAACCTGATAACTTCTATTGAGTTTTTATCGGAAAAATCTGTTGGGAGTCGATTTAGCTGGACTAGAGAAGGCCTTGAAATATGTTTGAGAATTTCAACTGCATCTTTCCTGAAAGGTAAAGGTTAGTCATATGCAATGGATCAAGCAATGATGTTCTCAATATAAATGAGACTTGTATGATATGATGTGTCTATGCATGTTATAATGATATATGTGATGTTTTATGTATGTTTTCGTCTAGGAAAGTAAATCCTTGACGGATGCCGGGAAGTCGTATCCTGGGCTGATGTTGAAGAATAAGCTTTTGCTTCCGCTGGGGATGATAATTGCAAGAATACCGGTAGGAGAAGATGACTCCGTTGCGGAATAAACTTGGCAAATGGAGGATTCTGCGGGGAGAAAAGATACTCTAGCGACTATGCTGGGAAGCAATACTCTGTGGGGAGAGAAATGCTTTGCTGAGTGTTGATAATAGTTTGCTGGGGATAGGAAGACTTTGTCGACGACACTCTTTCCGTGGCTTTTGGCTGAGGATAACCCAGTTATATCCTGTTAAGGAAATAACTCTTTAAATCAAGTCGGACGACGCGTTCGTGCTCTGCGAAGGATAAGCTTCCAGAATTTACTGGGGATAAGCTTACTGCTTGGGGAGATATGAATTCCAACTTTCCTGGGGAAACTAATTGGACTCTTCTGGGGAGTTTTGAACTGCGGGGAAAGTGATTCCTTTGAATGTTTGTATGCCGCCGGGGAACAATCTTTAGACCAAGGCTGCCGGGGAATGTTGAGATCTGCGAGAGGATACTCAACTTCCTTGAGATTTGATGATTCTGCTTGGAGAAAAGTGCACTTTTGTTGGCTCACTCTCTGGGGAATTAAGGTGTACTGGTCATGTTCTTTAGCTGAACCTACCTTGATACCTTGGAAGATAGGACAATTAGACTGCTCAGACAACTCTTTATTGCCCCTGTTTCTAGTGTCACCTGCAATTAATTCTTTGTTTCGTATGCAAATATTTATGAGCTAGCAAATTATTGTCAATGCATATATCACAAATTGAACCTTGGACGTTCTTCGCAGAACAAAACAGAAAAAGAAAAACAGTTGGCACGTTTAACTGAAAAGTATATTTGTATTGATTTTGAATAGCCTGTGAATAGGCGTTTTGTGTACAAGAGGCTGACATCCTAGTAAGAGAAACGTCGCCGAGCAAAAGAGTTTATACAAGTTTTGTACAAAAGAAAATAAAACAGCTGTGTGAAAGATGAATGATCCACTGGGTTCCAACTCTGCTATTGCCTTTATAACTCCGAGCGTCTCATCGCTTGATGACCTTGGTTGAAGGTGAAGCTGACTGATCGATGCCGTCTGAACTTGATGTAGATACCGGATTCTGGATGCAAAGTGATCCAATGAGACATAGTATTACGCTTTTATCCCTAATTTTTGCCTGGACCGCCCTTTCGGGTTTTCGGTCCACCGGGATACCCATTTTTGCCCAAGCCGCCTTTTCAGGTTTTCGACTTGCCAGGTGTACAGATTTTTCCATTTTCATCCCTTCATTTTGCCCGAACCCTTTTGGTTCGACGGGAAGCCCTGATTTTTGCCTAGGCATGTCAGCCTAGCGGGTCTTTTTTTTTTCATGCGTAATATTTTTTTACTATGTCTGCATTGGCGGGGTGAGGAAGGTCGTCACCATCCATATTGGTTAATATCATTGCTCCTCTTGAGAACACATGCTTAACCACAAATGGCCCTTCGTACGTAGGGGTCCATTTGCCCCTTGGATCACTCTGAGGAAGAATGATTCGCTTGATTACCAGATCCCCAACTTGATATTCCTGTGGTCTGACCTTTTTGTTAAATGCCCTGATCATTCGTTTTTGGTACGCCTGACCATGACAAATAGCAGCAAGTCTCTTTTCATCAATGAGGTTGAGTTGATCAAATCGTGTTTGGATCCAATCATCTTCGTTCAGATTTGCA
Organism: Vicia faba; assembly: GCA_948472305.1. Taxonomy (NCBI): domain Eukaryota; kingdom Viridiplantae; phylum Streptophyta; class Magnoliopsida; order Fabales; family Fabaceae; genus Vicia; species Vicia faba. The sequence continues at coordinate 1,514,952,774 of OX451741.1, read as the reverse complement.
TCCTTCATTATCCGGAGAGAGGGTATTTGCACTTCGATTGGCAAGACTGCCTCCATACCATAAACCAGAGAGAAAGGAGTTGCCCCTGTTGACATCCTGGCTGAGGTACGGTACCCATGTAGAGCGAACGGTAACATCTCGTGCCAGTCTTTATAAGTCACTGTCATTTTCTGCACGATTTTCTTGATATTTTTATTTGCTGCTTCTACAGCCCCATTCATCTTCGGTCTGTAAGGAGAAGAATTGTGGTGCTGTATTTTGAACTGTTCGCAGAGCTCAGCGATCATCTTATTGTTCAGATTGGTACCGTTATCTGTAATAATTCGCTCAGGGACACCGTACCGACAGATCAGGTTGTGCCGAATGAACCGTGCCACAACAGTCTTGGTTACCGTAGCATAGGATGCTGCCTCAACCCACTTCGTAAAATAATCAATCGCCACTAGGATGAAGCGATGTCCATTGGATGCCGTAGGTTTTATCTCGCCGATCATGTCTATGCCCCACATTGCAAATGGCCAAGGTGCAGTCAGAACATTCAGGGGAACCGGAGGAACATGCACTTTATCTGCATAAATCTGGCATTTGTGGCATGTCCTGGAATGTTGGTAACAGTCAGCTTCCATTGTAGACCAGTAATATCCTGCCCGTAGGATTCTCTTAGCCATAGTATGTCCACTGGAGTGCGTACCAAAGGTCCCTTCATGCAGCTCTTCCATGATTCTTTCTGCTTCAGTCTTATCCACACAACGCAGTAAGGTTGAATCATGGTTTTGCTTGTACAAGATGTCGTTGCTTAGGAAGAACTTGGTTGCAAACCTCCTCAGGAATTTCCTATCATTGACAGAAGCACCTTCAGGGTATTCCTGAGCTTCCAGATATCTCTTCACTTCGTGGTACCAAGGCTTCTCAGTTACCAATTCAGTTTCGAGATCACAACAGTATGCCGGTTCGTCCAGTTTCCAGATGATGATCCGGGGAGCTTCATTATCCCATTTAACCTTGAACATTGAAGACATTGTAGCTAACGCGTCCGCCAACTGATTCTCTTCTCTTGGAAAGTGCTCAAATGTTATCTCTGTGAAGTGGGGGATCAGGGCCAACACACATTCTCTGTAAGGAATCAAGTTTGGGTGTTTCGTATCCCACTCTCCTTTGATCTGATTGATCACAAGAGCGGAATCTCCGAAGACACTCAGAAATTTGATCCTCAGGTCGATCGCAGCTTGAAGACCCATGATACACGCTTCATACTCCGCCATGTTGTTGGTACAGTTGAAACACAGCCGGGCGGTGAGTGGAGTATGAGTACCTTGTGGAGATATGATGATGGCGCCAATACCATTTCCCAAAGCGTTGGATGCTCCGTCAAAATGCATAGACCATCGGGATCCTGGTTCAGGTCCTTCATCCGGTCCAGGCATTTCACAGTCAGTTACTATCATAATGCTTTCATCTGGAAACTCGAAGTTCATTGATTGGTAGTCATCCACAGCTTGATGTGCTAAGTGGTCTGCCAATACACTTCCTTTGATGGCTTTTTGGGTCGTGTACTGAATGTCGTATTCCGTCAAGATCATCTGCCATCTTGCAATTCTCCCAGACAGAGCAGGCTTTTCGAATATGTACTTTATAGGATCCATTTTTGAGATCAACAAGGTAGTGTGAGTCAGCATATACTGTCTCAGCCGGCGAGCAGCCCATACCAAAGCGCAGCAAGTTTTCTCAAGCAGTGAGTATCGGGTCTCACAGTCGGTAAACTTTTTGCTAAGGTAATAAATGGCATGCTCTTTTCGGCCAGACTCGTCATGCTGCCCCAGCACACACCCCATTGCATTATCAAGCACTGTCAGGTAAAGTATTAAAGGTCTCCCTTCAACTGGTGGCATAAGGATGGGTGGTTCTTGGAGATATTCTTTGATTCTGTCAAAAGCAGCCTGACATTCATCATTCCAACGTACTACCTGATCTTTCTTCAGCAGCTTGAAGATTGGTTCACAGGTAGCAGTTAAGTGTGAGATGAACCGAGCAATGTAATTCAGACGTCCTAGAAAGCCTCTGACTTCCTTCTCTGTCTTAGGAACTGGAATCTCTTGAATGGCTTTGACCTTAGCAGGGTCCACTTGAATTCCCTTGTCACTTACCACGAAGCCTAGCAACTTTCCCGATCTTACCCCGAAGGTGCACTTATTCGGATTCAACCTCAGCTTGTACAGTTTCAAACGGTCAAACAGTTTCTGTAGATGATCAAGGTGTTCTTCCTCAGTCTGGGACCTAGCGATCATGTCGTCAACATACACTTCTATCTCATGATGGATCATGTCATGAAATAAAGCAACCATGGCACGTTGGTAGGTTGCCCCAGCATTCTTTAGTCCAAAAGGCATGACTTTGTAGCAGAAGGTGCCCCACTGAGTAACAAATGTAGTCTTTTCCATGTCTTCCGGAGCCATCTTGATCTGATTGTAGCCTGAAAAACCATCCATGAAAGAGAACACTTTATGCTGAGCTGTATTATCAACAAGGACATCAATGTGGGGTAGAGGGAAGTCATCCTTGGGGCTGGCCCTGTTCAGATCCCTGTAATCGACACACATCCTGACCTTGCCGTCCTTCTTAGGTACCGGCACCACATTAGCAACCCACTGAGGGTAAGAAGTCACTGCAAGAAACCCGGCATCAAACTGCTTCATAACCTTGGCTTTAATCTTCTCAGACATCTCTGGACGCATACGGCGGACCTTTTGCTTAACCGGAGGGCAATCTTCTTTAGTTGGTAAGTGATGGACCACAATGTCGGTATCTAATCCGGGCATATCTTCGTAGGACCAGGCAAAGATTTCTTTATAGTCATGCAGCATCTGAGTCAACCGTTGCTTCACGCTGAGTTCTAGGTTGGCACCAATCTTCACCTCTTTCTTGTCTTCCTCAGTACCCAAGTTTATTATTTCCACTGGCTCTTCATGGGGTTGAATTGCCCTCTCTTCCTGTTGTAACAGTCTTGCAAGTTCACCAGGCACTTCGCAATCATCTTCACCTTCGTCTTCGGCTAAGTTGATCGGATTTTCGAAGTCATAACCGGCAGTAGCAGAGTCGTTACCAGTGAGATCCAGAGTGGATTGAAACCTGTATGAGTGAGTGTGTGTGTAAATACAGCTGTTTTGCAATATGTAAAGAAAGGAAAGAAAAGGAGCGCAAAATTTGAAATGTGAAAAACGTCCAATGCTTTTATTTATGATATATGATAGTGACAAACAAAAGCCCTCATAAGAAAAACCACGGTGCCCCGGGTAAGACACCGGGCCATATAATTTCAAATTATTGTTTATTACATCAAAACAAAAAAGTTCATTACTGGGGAACAAAAGTTATGGGTGTAAAGTCTTTAGCAGTCCAATTGGTCAGTCCACCGTCGGTCGTCGGGTAGATCCAGCTGTCGAACTCTGACTCTTCCACTTCGTCTTCCTCTCCAATAGCATTCACTTCTGAGTGGGTGATGAGCACAGGAGGTCTTCCAATTCTCGCCTTGCGCACTGCTTTCTGAGCTTCTGTGGTGAAACCCAGCCCAAACTTGTTAGTCTTAGGAGTAAGATCAGGGAGCTTGCCCCAGTTTGCACATTCACCTCTTTCGATCACAGCCCGGGCGTCCTTTAAGGAGGCCATCTTCAAAGGAGAAACCTCTTCATCTGCTTCTGCTGCTGCCAAGGTTTGTGGCACTTCCTCAAAATGTTGAAAGGGGGTTTCAATGAATTCCCCATCCATTTCCACGTATCTGAAGGAGTTGAGGTGGCTGACCATGTACTCCTCTTCCCCTTGCACTGTTACGATCTTCCCCCTGACCGGGTACTTGAGCTTCTGATGTAATGTGGAGGTCACAGCTCCAGCCTTGTGGATCCACGGGCGTCCCAGCAAACAAGAATAGGACGGATGGATGTCCATCACATAGAATTTTGAATCAAATACCTGTGATCCAACCCTGATTGGGATGTCCACCTCACCATGTACCATTCTTTTGGACCCGTCAAAGGCCCGGACAACAATGTGAGTTGGTTTGAGCTCTAGACCCTCACAATCCAGCCTATCCAGAGCCTTCTTGGGCAGCACGTTTAATGAAGAACCTGTGTCAACCAGCACATGAGCAAGAGTAGTGCCCCTGCATTCAATGGAGACATGCAGGGCATCATTATGGTTCTTCCCCTTTGCTGTCAGATCGGCATCAGAGAAACCCAGGACATTATCAGCGGTTAGGTTGGCCACACAGTCGGTGAACTGGTCAGCAGACGTCTCTTGGGGTACGTGGGCTGTTTTTAAGAAAGCAATCAGAGCCTTGGCGTGGGCCTCTGAACACAGCAACAGTGACAACATGGAGATTTTAGAGGGGGTGTGCCCCAGCTGTTCTACAACGTTGAAATCACTTTTCTTTATTATCTTGAGGATTTCTTCCATTTCTTGCCTGGAAGCCTCAACAATGGTCTTCGGTGCCTCCGTCCTGGCAGGCATATCAGCAGCAATCCCCTTGCCCCGAGCATTGGATGACTCGGCAGCAGGAGAAACAATCGGATCAGCAGCAGGAACAGGTATACTTGCAGGGGTTATGAGAAGTGGTCTTCGGGCAGCAGGCGGTGCAATGTCAGGCGAGAAGAGCCTGCCACTGCGGGTAACTTTGGCTGGGCCAGTGATGTCACAAATGCTGGCGCCAGCGTTGAGCTCTTGTTTAATCCCATTTACATATATGTCTGCCCCATAGTGCCAAGGGACAGCTTTATCCGATACATAGGGCAGGGGCCCTGGAATGGTGATAATAACAGGTGCAACGGTCATGATTTGAACGGGCTTCTTTGGGAGAACCGGGATCGGATTATTGAAGATAGTTACTACAGAAACTTCTTCCACTGGAACCAACCGAACAGCAGACTTCTTGAATAGAATCTCCTTGCTATCCATTAAGCTTTGGATGCCTAATTTTAGCAAGGGACAACCAGATGGGGACACAGCGCAGAACAGGCAACTCTCACTACAACCCGGAAATAAACCGGCCTGCAGTAGGTTCTTCTTGACAATCTTTAGAGGAGTGGCTAGATCATCCACAGAAACGGCATAAACGTCTTCATCAATAGCATTCACCCCATGTTGAGGCATAGGGGCAGTAACTACATTCGGCTTCGCAGGCGCTTCGAACTGTACCTCCTTGGCGTCAATAAGGTCCTGCAGCTTGCTTCTTAGTGCCCAACAGTCATCAGTAGAGTGCCCTGGGCTATCTGAATGGTAAGCACAACGAGCATTCGGGTTGTACTTGGGGGATGTTGTGTTCGGGAACTTTGGAGCTTCCCTGACAGTCACCAAATTGGAGGACAGCAACTGTGGTAAGATCTGCGACAGAGTCATGCTTAACCGGGTAAACTCTCTCCGGGGTCTTTCAGCCTTTTGAGGATTAGTTGGCCGAGGAGCGGCAGCAGGTTCGGCAATCATTACCGCACTGACAGATTGGTGGCGTTCAGGTCGCTCTGGTCTCCGGGCGCTATATACGGCACTAGCCTCCTTTTTGAAGGGTTTCTTTTCAGCACTGGAGGAGGCAACCTTCTGTATCTTCCCCGATTTTATACCGGCCTCGATCCTTTCACCAGTCAGGATCAGATCAGTAAACCCAGCAGAGGAATTACCAATGAGATGATTGAAAAATGGACCAGATAGAGTCCCCAAGAACATGTCTACCAATTCCCGATCAGTCAACGGTGGCTGCACCCTGCCAGCCAGGTCTCTCCACTTCTGAGCGTACTCCTTAAAACCTTCGCTTGCACCTAACGACATACCCTGGAGTTGGGTACGTGTGGGGGCAAGGTCGGCATTATATTGATACTGCTTATAGAAAGCAGTAGCCAACTCCTCCCAGTTACAAACCTTGGTCCCATCCAGCTGATAGAACCATTCGAGATGAGTCCCTGAAAGACTCTCCTGGAAGAAGTGGATCCATAAATTCTTATCCGCAGAGTACGGCTGAATTTTCCGAACATAGGACCTTAAATGCAGCTTGGGACAAGACGCCCCATCATATTTGGAGAAGGATGGTGCTTTGAACTTATGCGGGATGATCACACCAGTCGACAAACCCAGATCTCCGAAATCCAGCCCAGGTACCTGTTGAACCTCCATAGCCTTTAATCTGTCTTCCAGCTGCTTGTAACGGTCTTCAGCAGGAGGGTACTGTTCGTCGTTGAAGTCTGTTTCAGTATCAGAGCCCACAGGAGTAGGGACCTCCCTTTCTTGGTGACTACCTTCCCCTACAGATGGGGTAGCCCTTTCAGCTTCAACCAAGGTGTTCCCGAGCCTGCGCCCAGTGTTAAATAGCACAGTCCTCCTCTTCTTCTTAGTCTTCTTCAGAAGCATGGTCTTCAACTCTTGTTGACCCTGAGCCAAGCCTTTGATCAGCTCCTGAAATTGGGCATTCTGTGCCTGAAATTGGGCGTTCTGCGCCTGAAGAGCCTTGATAGATGCCTCGGTTGATGATTCAGGGTTCATAATGCTGAAATAAACAGCGAAGAACAGTAAACAACCTGAAAAGAAGAGTACCTATGATGCACATGATGAATGATATGTGTTTATGCAATGCATTCAAGAGTTCGAAAATTCAAATTTGTTGTAGACCAAAAGGAACACACGTTATTATTAAGAAAATCATTGTTTAATACATCAAAGCCTCATGGGCAAAAGTACAAAAAGATCAAATCAATCCCAAAATATGTTGCGCATCCTCTTTGGAGCTATGTAAGTGTTGAGGTTCCTTTCCTTATGCAACAGGCGGGTGAGCTCCAAGACCTTCTTTTCACTGGCATGCAAACTAGTCTCAAGAGAGTTCCGCTCTTCCTTAAGCTGGATCCAGCTCTTCTGCATCTCTTCCCAGGATGTGGGCATATCAGGGTGCTGAATAACGTGAGACACCTCTCCTTCCAAGGCAGGCTCTTTGATTACTGGAAGCATGTGAGGATAAGGCATTACTAACTTCTGAGAGCGGGCTCGTACCCACTTGAGGTAAGGCTCCAAAGGGATGGAGTTCCTGTGCCCCAGTGTCTTGCTGTCTATCCTACTAGGCATCCTCCAAGCTCTGATAAATCTCTGGCGAAGTCCTTGAGTATCGTTGTCGAAGTCAAAAACTATGTCAGGAATCAACATGTCATGAGGACCATCCCTCCGAGCATAACCAAATTGTCTCCAAGCCAGGCATGGGCTATAAGTAATACCCCCTCTGATTCCAAGTAAAGGAACATTAGGATACTCCCCGCAACGATCAATGATAGTGACATCTTCTCTGGACCTAGGGCACCAATGTATATCTGCATGTGTAAGAGTCATCAACCGTTGTGACCATCTCAAACCCCGCTCGTTCTTCAGGACTGATTGTGGAAGGTGCGAAATAAACCACTTTCCCAGGAGAGGAGTGCAACACATAAGGACACCTCTTTTTCTCATGGTTCGAGTGTAACATGAGTGAAGGAGGTCCCCCAGCAACGTAGGTATAGGATTCCTGGACATAAAGATCTGGACAGCACTGATATCAATGAGCTGATCTGGGTTAGGGAACAACACCAAACCATAAACAAGGAGGGCCACAACCTCTTCAAAAGCTTGCAAGTCAAGGGAGTTCCAACATTCATAGGCCTTTTCAAACAGAAACCTGGCTAAGAACCCTTTAATACCACTTCTGACTTCCCAATGTCCCTTGAGGTCAGATGACTGTAGGTGCAAGGCTTTAGCAATCTCTTCAAGCTTAGGTTCCTTTTCCGTACCGTTCAAGGGTAGCTGATCAAGGATAGGGATCTTCAGGAGCCGGGAGAACTCCTCCAATGTAGGTACCAACTGATAATCCAAGAAGGTAAAACAGTGATGCAGAGGGTCAAAGAACTGGAACAAAACCTTTATCATATCTTCCTCAATGTTGGTGTTGACCAAGCTGATGAGGCTTCCATGCCTTTCACTGAATGAAGAGTTCTCGGGAATCCTGGATATAAGTTCCTTAAGCTGAGGAGGGATCCTTACAAGATTGATTTGAATTGTCTTTCTACGAGCAGTTTCCATGTTCTACAAAACAAGAACAAGGATGAAAATTCGAACCCCTGAAATGGTTAGTCAATGCATATGATGCTGGATGATGTCATGATGTTATGATTAAACACACCACAGATATTTACAAAGACAAACATATAAGGCACACAAGGCACACAAGACAGGCCCTTAAGGTTTAAGGCCAGCATGGGGTCTGGGTAGTACCCTCTTGAAGTTGGTGGGTTCAACCTGTCCTAATCAAAGTAACCGGGTTCTAAGGTTCCCAATATCACGGGATTGCTTTCATTGTTCATCGTTTCGATTTAGCCACTGAACTGGCGACCGAAATATTCCAGGAAAGCAACCCTCAATTGAGTGTAGTATCGAGTATCAACCAACCTCGGACTGTACCAAAGTCAGTTATCTCACTACCCTAAAGAGGCCAAGATGGTTCAATTAAGGTTCCTAAGGTCTGTTGATGCTTCATGACACCACATGGAGGCCCCGTACTCTCCTTGACTGAACTCAAGGGTTACCGGTACACACCAAAGTGCCACATCAACGTAGCAGACTGTTTCAACCATGTCGGTATACCCCGCACAGTTCCCTCACAGCCTTGTTGCTACTTTCTAAAAAAGGTATCCCCCAGATCCGGGTTAGGATCTATAGAACTCCCAAGCAACCCACAATAATAAAGCAAGCAAAGAAGACAATTGAAAACATAGTTATGAGCTAGTCCTAAGGTACACCTCACTTTAAGTTTGAGTCCCCAGCAGAGTCGCCAGTTCTGTGATCGGTGGATCTGGAACTGACTGTTTTAAAGCTGGTTCGCGAAATGTCGCGGAAGCAAGAGTCGCCATCGTCTTTTATTTTCTCCCAAATGGAAAGGACAAAAGCACAGAAAAATTCCTTAAAAGAGATTGCTCTCGGTTCGGGAGGTAGGTTATAGAAAGGGAAGGTGTTAGCACCCTTTCTATCCATGGTTATCCATGGGCTCTTAGATACTTGCTCATTGTGTTTTCAAAAGTGTTTGTTTGCTTTTCAACTGTGGGTTTAAAAAGTTTCTTTGAAGAATTTCAGTTCGACTCATACGTCAGAGTGTTTGAAAAAATTGCTTTGAAAGCTTTTGAAAATGTGTTGGTGTGAAAAGTATTTTTGTTTGAAATTAGAGAAAGTATCCTTGAGAACCTACCTACCCTAAGGAATTCGTCTGTGTAAATGTCCTTTAAAGTAGTGCCATCCCACCATTGAGAGGTAGGTAGCACCACCGTCGGAGGTGTTCGGGTCAATTCGAGTTTGTAGGGACATGGTGATCACCGGAGCAATGGGAAGACACCTTAGAAGCTACCCTCATGCCAGGTTTCCGGATCATGAGGACTTACTAAGACATCCTCTACTCGACGATCACCTTTCGAAAGGCAAGGCAACAGTGAGGCGTACCCTAGGGGTGGTGTGTGCGATTCGTGTATCGTTTTCATTGATATTTGTCTTTTGTCATGTTTGTTGTGATCTACGCTTGATTTTAATTAAGTCATTCATTCTTGCATGCTTTTAACAGTTAATATTTGCGGGAAAATAAATCTACAACTATTACAAATGGCGCGGGTCCACATCGCCAAAATTAAACCGGACCCGATTTGACGGAAAATAAATGAAGAAAAATAAAAAGTGCGAAAAGTAAAAATTGTTACAAGGCTTTGGGACATGTACATAATTATTTAAACGATATAGAATAAATGTGCAAATTAAATAAATTATGGACATGGGCGTTGGACCCTTTTACAACAAATTAAAGTTAATAAGGAATTAAAAATTAAAATTAAAAAGAATGTTTTTTTTTGGTATTTTGTGTTTTTAAGATTTAAAAGAAAAAAATAATTAATTAAAATTAAAATGAAGCGTCAAACCCTAATTCTAATGTTTTTTAGGTTTATTGTGAAAAAGATTGAATTTTTAACCTAATTTAAATCTAAGTTTTTTATATGCATTTAATTATAAAAATAAAATAAATAAATAATAATATTGTGATTAAAAAAAGGAAAATTTAAAAGGAATAGAAATTATTAATTAACCTAATTCTATATTTTTTGGATTTTTATTAAAAGGAATTAAAGTTAAAAACCTAATCAAACTAAATAATTTACATATTAACTTATTTAAAAAAAAAAATAATTAAAATAAAATAATTATTAACTTTTTATCTTTTTCTGAATTTATGATGTTTTTTGTATTTTGTTAAAAAATGATTAATTAAATAAACAGTAATTAAAATAAAAATAACAATTAAAACAAGAATAAAAAATAAATAAGAAAAACTAAATAGTAAAGGCAAACCAGGGGGGTAGCCCCAATATGGAGGTATTGATGGTAAAGCCTGGCCCAATTCTGAAGCCTCCTTTGACCTTTTTTGCATAGCGTGTGGGTGTGTTGACTTGAGAGTAGCGTGTTCCTCCATCCTCAGCCTTGTGATTGTGGACGTTGGGCACGTGTATGGCTTGATGGTGAGGGAATATGGTGTTTTTCACTATGAGCGCTGCATGGAATGAGGCATAGAAAAATAACATGAGAAATATGTGAGACCTGGGGTTTGAACCCAGGTCATGAGAGTCACAAGCGTGTATACCTGCCAGCTGAGCCACTTAATCAATCTGATATATAATATACAAATAAATATTAAAAAGAGAAAATAACGCATTAGTGGAATTTTGGCGCGAGCTTTTGAATCAACCAATCCTCGCTTGACACGGTATCATCGTCCCCATTCCCTGAAACATAAAGAACGAAGGCCACGGTTTTCCAAGTGTGGTGTTAGGCTGCCTTTGGAAAAATAGCGATTAGCGCTATAGTGTGTATAAATTGATCGCGACGATTGGTTCATGTCCGTCTCAACACACTGAATTCAATGGCCATGGTCTGAAGCTTTGATTTTTCTTATTTGCAAAAGCCCTAAATCAAGCTCTGAAAAACCCTAGAATATGAACATGGTAATATCGCATATATGGCATAAAAACGAAATTAATCATATCAGTTAGCTTGGAAATTTGACAAGGAACATGAATGTATAATCAAAATGCAATGGGGATGTCTAAAATTGAAAACACGATCAACACTTTCTTGCTGTACAGGGAGGGTTCTATGTACCAATTCTTCGCGTATTGATGGATGTTAGGGATTGCAATGTGATCAGGAGGGCTTGAGGAAACTATTAGAAAAAGAATCAAGCTTTGAATCACCCTCTAGTAGTGATTTCAGAATTTAATTTTCAAGTCAAAATTCCAAGTTTTTTATGAGCCTTTGAGCGCAGCCTTTTGTCTGTTGTGGTTAGGGTTTGACTTAGCACTTATGAGGGAAGAGAATTAGCTTGTTAGCTGGCCTTGATTCATGCCCATGAGAGAACTAGTCCTAGGGTTTTCACCATTAACCAATTTTTCCCTTTTTTAAGCAAACCAAGTCTTAGTGTGCAATTTAACCCTAGCATGAGTTTGTGAGCTGGCCCATGATATATGGAAGCTATCCAAATTCAAATGACACTATTCCATTGGTTTTTGAATTTTATTTGAATTTTTAAAGATTTAAAATGAATTAAATTACCAAAAATTAAATAAAATAGAAAAATCAATGTTTGATCTTGAAATTAATCATGGGACACGTGTGTGGCATGACAAGGCTGAGTCAAGTGGAAGAAAGTGGGCCCTTTTGTCAAAAATTGAAGTTTCAAGGATAGTTGACTTTTGCCATTTCACAAAAATTTCCCAACTTCTCCAATGCATAACTTGCTCAATTTTTAATCTTTTCTCATGTTCTTGGACATTTTGGAAAGGTCTTTGAGTCCTTTAACCAATGCCTTTGGTCCCATGTCATTTTGATTTTCCAATCTCAAGTTATGGCCTTTGACTTAAAGTCCCTTTTTGTTGACTTTTGAAAATGACCTATAATGTTGAAATTGATAACTTTTTGTGAGAGCATTTCTTGGACTTGAAGTATGAAGATGAGTTGTAGGAAATGTCTTTCTCTTCAAAATGAGCTTTGGATGGCATTTTTCTGATAATCCATGTGAAAGTTATGCCCTGGTCAATTTCAGTTGACTTTTTCAACTGTCCAAATATAGCAACTTTTGCATCTTTGATGATTTCTGAACCAAATTTTGAGAATCATGATCAAGCATTGATCAAATGATGTTTGTGGCTTCAAAATGATATGTTGACCAAAAATTTGAACTTTTGACTGTCAAATGACCATTTTGCCCCTACAGTTGACTGTAGTGCAATTTAGGGTTTTGACTGTGCAATCTTGAGCTGAATGCCTTGAAACTTGATATGGGGATGCTTGACCATGTTTGTAAGCATATGAGACTTGATTGAGCCTTTGAACACTTCCTTTTCTTGATCAGACTCAAAACCCTAATTTTGACTGTATGGGAGACTGTTGCACTGCACAACCCTTGGGGAATTTTGTAGCTTGGCTTGGCAATTTCTTGAGGAATATGGGAGGGCAAATTTTGGGGTATAACAAGAGGGATTGAAGTAGACATCTTGGGCTTTCAAAAAAGTTAAATATCATCATCATGAGATACAAATTGAGCAAGTTATGGCTTGCCCAAGTTGGGAAACTTTGGGAATTTTCAAGAATGATGCATTGAGCAAATTTGAAGTTTTAAAGCAAGGGTTTAATTTATTGGATTTCAAACATCTTCCTAAGATTATAGAGGACCCCAAAAACCATTTTTTCATAGTCTTGATCTTATTTGAATTTTATATTAATTTTATTTAATTAAAAATAAAATAAATCAAAATTATTGCAAATTATATGGGCCATTATTGTTTGGGCTTGGTTTGATGCATGGAGAGGCCCCATATTTCGTGTGCAACAAGGCCAACATTGTTTGGGTGCATTCAAATTTGAAAATGGACAAGATTCCTTGATTTTGGCCAAGGTTATAAATCATCATTCATGGCCTTGAAAAACCATGTTTAAGGCTGTTTAAACTTTGTTTTCTTGTCTCCTCCCATCTCATCTATAAATACCAAGCCATTTGCAAGCCTCAGGCACGCCTAGATAGCCCCAAAAAGTTACACGAAATTGCAAAAAAAGAAAAGTTGATGAAATTCAAAAGCACGGTTCTAGCTTTCCTCAATCCAAACAAAGGATCCCAATGCACTCTTGGAGGTTCCCTGAAGTTATTCCAACCATTTCTAGGGCTTGTAGCTTCGTGAAACACCCTCCCCAAGTCACGGTTTGTACTTAATTTTTCCAAATCCGTTTTCTTCCATTCATTCATTGTTAATTCAATTTGCTTGCATATCTTGATTCATGGTGATGCATAGAACGTTTTTGGATGTATTATTTTGAGTTTGAGTGCATGTATGAGGAACCACCATTGTTAGGGTTCTGAGCTCCCAATTTGGGGAACCCTAACTAGAGGCAAAATTGGATGAAATTAAGGGCACCGTCGTGCTCAGGAGGGTGAGGCCAATCGATCCATGGCCTCACATTTGATTTATGTTGCGTATTCTGGGTTTTTGAGTTGTAGGGGGTATAGCTACAAGCGCAAACTGTCACTATAGGTCTTAACATCTAAAACGACGAGGGAGGAAGGGGATGATACTTGGCAGCCTTGCATTAGCCAGTTCAAATTCTCGGGCGTTTTTTATTTATTTTAATATAGCTGACCAATTTTCTTATATTATGTTTTTGTGTTGTTTTATGCAACGAATGAGTTGGCAGCACAGTTGGTAAAGCAGCGCGCATGTGAGGGAGAGGACTTGGGTTCGAGTCTCGGGTCCAACATTTTCCTATATTTTTCACAATATCTCATGCAGAATCCAATACTCCTCAGGGCCTATTGACCATCATGCACCATCAGATCTGGCCATCAGATCACAATCAATCTGGATCCAAGATCCTTGATTGGAGATCCACCATACGCCCTCAAAATTTTCGCCACACCTGATCCAACGATTGGTCTGGTCTTGGCTTTCATTTGGGCCTAACCTCTTTCCAAATTGCACCCTCATTCTACTTCAGCCATCAAGCCCAATTTCTAATTCTTTTTGCTTTATTAAATTATTTTATTTCTTAATCATTTTTAATTATAATCATAAAAACAAATAAACAAATAAATAAATAGATTTATTTTTTTTTCTAAAAATATTTTAATTAATTAGTTAATTATTTTAATTTTATTTTATTAACTTTAAAATCAATTAGACTTAGGTTATTTCATTCAAATATTTTATTAAATAAATAATGCAAAAAAATGTTAGGTTTTTGTTTAGAATTTAATTTTGATCAATAACTTTATTTTGTTTTAATCAAATTTAGGTTTAATTTAATTTAGTATTTTCCTAAATAAACAAAAACAACCAAAAAGATTTTTTTACTTAGCCTTTTCTTAGGTTTCTTTTAAACATAACATTCGTTTCGCGCGCATTTTTTTTGTTCTTGCATTTTTCACAATAGTGTAACTGTATACTGGTATGTAATAGATTAAATATGAACTTTTATCGATTTCTTTATTTTACCTTTCCCGAGTTTTATATATTGTAAATACCCCCCCCCCCCCCCTTGAAGCCATGTAATAGTCTAGGTTTTTACCTTCTGCATTTTATATTCTGCAACATATATTACTGCCAGTAATTAGGCATGTATGGAAAGACTGAAATTAAAATGTTAGAAAACCCTAAATCCGCAAGATAAATAATATGAATCAAACACAATTGCACATGTGCACCTCTAGGGTATCCCACTTCGGTTGCCTTTGGAAAACAGTCATGTCCCTCGAAACGGGGACGCTTTAGCAAAGACCCATAAATCAAAAAGATCATAGTCCCTCGATGACCTTAAAGTTACCTTCTCGGTAAATGATCTAGTCCCTAAACAAAATTGCTAAAGCATCTCCACATGTTGCCTTCGTGACTATTACGTCCCTTCAAATGTCCCTTATACATCCAACGATAGGGCTACATACTCACTAATAGTAGGATAGCACTGTCTAAAGGATAGGAGGAAAAGAACTACCCTTTTCGAGTATAAAAGTAGATAGCTGTTAGAAGTTTGCTCAAAAACATTTTGCACTTACACAAATACTACTTTTCAAAAACAATTTTCAAAACATTTTCTTTGCTAACACTCTTGAAGACTGATACAAGAGTTAAACGCAAAGCAAATCACTGCACTAAGGCATTTTCCAAACATTTTCAAACACACGAAGCACAAAAGTATATCAAAATAAGCAAACCTCTAAGAGCCCGTAGATAACTAAGGATAGAAAAGGTGCTAACACCTTCCCTTTCTATAATCTACCCCCCTTACTCAGAAAATTCCAAAAAGGTCTTTTTCTGTTCTTTTCACCCTTTTCTTAATTTGGATAAAAGAAAAGTCGGTGGTGACTCTTGCTTACCGCAATATTTGCAAACACAAACGCAAAACCAGTATATAACTGTCGGTTCTGCAACCGTATCAAACCTTTTTCTTCTGGTCTTTGAGAACAAGAGCCTTCAGATCTTATTGTCCCTTATCTAGATTCAAGAACATTTCTTGGAATTGAGAATTTTGTGCCTGAAACTCCTTAACTGTTTGTTCAAGAGCCGTTTCTTTTTTCTGAAATGAACAGCGAAAAGATAAGAAACCTATTTTTTGATACTTGTTTGTGCAATGACATGTATGAAATGCGTATGCAATATTTTCAAGGATCTCACGGGGTAAATACAAGAAGATATTTGAATTTTGACTGCAGCTTGGATTAAGGAACTTTCATATTGCTGAAGGTCCTTCTACAAGAATCAAGCTCACCATGTCGAGTGGGTCATCGCCACTGACTCAAGTTATCGTGTTCTGATCTTTTGACGGTATTAGCTAGAGGAAAATAAATCCCCTTGCCCCTTGCTAGATATCTAGTTCATCATAACCTGCACCACGGGCCCTTGAGATCCTTGGAATGGTTAAGGAAATGCTATGGTATGATGTTATGATGTGTATGCTATGCATCAAGCAAAATGTACGGTGATGAAGACAAGTATGTCTTGCAGGAAAACTAGTTTATTGGATAATGTATACAAACAAGGTCCTACAAAAAGCCCTGCAATGAGTTCAATTTGTTAGATAATGAAGGCAAATAAGTCACACAAGCAGCCTTAGGTTCAGGCTTGCATGAGGTTTGTAGGTAAGTACCCTCTTGAAGTTTAGTTGGTTCAATCTGTCTTGGAAAAGTAAGCGGGTTCTAAGGAGTCTCAATATCACTAATCTTTCTTTATCGAGCGTTATTTCAGGTTAGCAATCTTTTCTTGAGGCCGAAACATCTCGAAAGTCTGATCTCAATGAGTGTAGCATCGAGTATCAACCAGTCCCCAGCTTTACAATGAGGCCAGCTATCTCAATACTTTCTAATGGCCAAATTTGTTCAACTAAGGTTCTAAGGTCCGTTAGTGCTTCACGACACCATGCGACGACCTCGTATTCTCCTCGATTCAACATAAGAGATACCCGTACCAACCAAAGTGTCACACCAACACAACTATCGCTTTAACCATATCGGTCTACACCGTACAGTCTCCATGATCTATTTTTGTTTACCTAAAAAGATGCCCCCAGATACGGGTGTAGGATTTATAGTAACAACCCAAACAACCCTCACAGGATAAAGCATACAAAGCACAAAAAATCAATTAAATAATTAACTAACTCTAAGGTAAACCCCACTTTTATTTGTCCCCAATAGAGTCGCCAGTTCTGTGATACGGTGGCAGAACTGACTGTTTAATACTGGTTTTATGTTTGCAAATGTTGTGGTAAGCAAGAGTCGCCACCAACTTTTCTTTTATCCAACAAAGGAAAGGGTGAAACGAACAGAAAAATACTTTTTTCGAGAATTTTCTGAGTAAAGGGGTAGATTATGGAAAGGGAAGGTGTTAGCACCATTTCCACCGTAGTTATCTACAGACTCTTAGTTTCTTGCTAGTTCACTTGCTTTATTTTAAAATATGCTCATGGTGTGGGTTTGAAAATATTTTAAAAACGTCTTTGTAATGATTCTCGTCTCTATAAGAAAGTGTTGGTGTGAAAAATGTTTTTGTTTTGTTATGAGCAAGCAAGCAACTAAGAGCATCCTACCTACTCAAGGTCTAACGTTCTTTTCCTCCTCCTTTAGATGTTGCTATCTTACCATTGATTTGGTAAGAATCCCTATCGTTAGATGAATGAGGGACATTCCAAGGGACATACAGTCATAAAGGCAACAATGTAGAGACGCTTTAGCAGTTTCTGTTTAGGGACTAGATCATTTACCAAAAGGCAACTGTAGGGTCATCGAGGGACTATGATCTTTTTATTTACGGGTCTTTGCTAAAGCGTCCACGTTTCGAGGGACATAACTGTTTTATTTCTGAAGGCAACCAAAGTTGGGTACCCTAGAGATGTATATGTGCAAGTGTGTTATGTTCAGTTATTTTTTGTCTTTTTGTTAGGTTTGATAGTGTTTTGTTATTAGTCATGTCATGCAATCCTAGTTGCTAGCAGTTAATATATATATATATATATATATATATATATATATATATATATATATATATATATATATATATATATATATATATATATATAGGAATTTAAATGCAGAAATTAAATCTACGCTATTACATGGCTTTGTGAGAGGTATATTAGAGAAATGCGGAAAGTAAAGTCCTAGTTACTATTACAGACCATGAGCAAGTACATTAATAATAAAAATGCGAAATTATAAAAACGCGCGTGAAATTAAAAATAACGTCTAAAACATCCTAAGAAATAAAAATCTTTTGTTTATTTTTTATTTTTATGCTAAGAAAATAAACTGAGAAAATAAAATTAGACCTACATTCTAATTTATTTTAATTCTTTTTGAAAAGAGGATTTTGAAATCAATTAATTAATTATTTCAGAAATTTATTTAATTAAAAAAAATTAATCCTAAGTTCTTTGTGATTTTTTTATTTGATTTTTTATTTAAAAGAAGTGAGTAAAAATTTTAAAAAAAATGCAATAAAAAGAATCCTTCGATCAAAGAAATGATGGTCTTCGATCCATGAAGGATGGTGGTCTTCAATCCATGTGAAGGATAGCCTTCGATCATGTGAATAAAGGCCTTCGATCCATGTGAAGGATAATGTTGTACCCCAAAATTTGCCCTCCCATACTTTCCCAAGATTTTTCTCTCACATGGTGGTTACAAACACCTGGTTAAAGAAAGAGGAAATGTTTGAATATTAGCAAAGTGCCTTTTGATTGGCAGTTCAACAATGTCCTTCGATTGGCAGTTAAGTAGTGCCCTTCGATTGGCATAACAACAAGTTTCGACTGAGCCCTTAGAAACCTTCGATACAAGCTTTACTCACTAGTCTTTGATTGAACATTTAACACCCTTCGATCAAGCCTTGGTTCGTAAGTCTTCAATTGAGCTTTGTTTTCCTTTGAAATGGCTTCCTTCGATTTAGAAAGAAGGGGAGTTCCTTTTGACTTCCTTCATTTAAAGCACCTTTGGCTTCTTTCGTTTGGAACTATCTCTGGGCCTCCTTCGTTTTAAGCACCTTTGGTTTCTTTCACACAGGCCCCTATTGGGACAAATGGCCTACATGCCTGTCTGCATAAGGCAGGAACTTTCTTCACGCCTATAAGGCAAACACCTGCTACATTCATGCCTATATAAGGCAGGAACTTCCCTTATGCTAAGTTTTGACAGCCCAATTTCTACACTATGGCATTCCAAAAGTCCATTCGAAGTACACATATTGCTGGCCATTCGAAGGGGCTGAATTAGAGCCATTCGAAGGAGCATGCAGAAGGCCAATTGGAAGGCTACACATGAGGCCCATTCGAAAAGAGACAACATGAGGCCCAACCTAAAAAAGGCAACATGAGGTCCATTCAAAAAAAGGCAATTTAAGGCCTAATCGAAGGATGAAAACTGAAGGCATTCGAAGGAGCCAAAATGTCCACATACATTCAAAATTCAAAAAACAGGACAAGATCCCATGTTTTTGGCCAATGTTACAAATTCACATTCATGGATTTCAAACACATAATCAAGGATGTTTAAACCTTTGCCTTCTTGTCCCCTCTACCCCCTTTATATAAAGAGATCACGAGTGTTGCATCACAGGCGGACAGATTGCCTAGAAAAGGAGAATACTCACACCACCATAGAAAGGATCAAAATTCTAACTAGTTTTATTTGAAGGCACCCTCAATCCAGACGAAGGCTATATTTGTGTTCCCGAGATTCCCAGGAATCTATTCCAAGCCAAGCCCAGATTCATAAATCGAAGCATCTCCATTTGGTAAGGATTTACCCAAATCGAAACTGCATTCCTAAGCCTTCTAAATACATATTATTGGTATATATGTGTTGCTAATACCATTTGTGTTTATATGAACATATCATACGCAAGATAACATGCAGGAATAAAATCACGCCATCGAAAGGCATGACATGATCTGCCTTTCGAAACTCATGGCATAGCCCGTTTCAAGTCAAAATAAGCTTATGCCTGAGGATAAAAGATTCGAATTAGAGAGAAGCACCTGTGTTCGATACCCAGGTCCTGCATCTTTATTGTTTTTCCAGCATTTGCCTTACATGTTCAATTCGAAGAACAACTCCCTCCTTGAATCGAAAAAGGCAACATCTCTCCTGGATTAAAAATCCCATCCCCTTCACAGAATCGAAAGGCAACTTCCTTCATGAATCAAAAGGGCATGACTCTCTCTGGATCGAAGCTTCTCTTTTCTCCTTGGGTCGAAGGATGTCCTTTTTATATTTTATTTTTGTTCTTTTTGTTATTTCTTTATTGATCCTTTTATTTAAATTGACTTTAAATCAAAATCACAAAAAAAAAATTAGGCTAGTGTCTTTTCTAATTAAATTAATTTGTAAATAAATAAATAAATAAATTATTTTAACCTCTTTCTTGAAATTAAAGTTAAATAGACATAGGTTATATTTTCTTAAAATAAAAACAAAACAAAAATATTTTTCACCTTAAGATTTTTCAGACATCTTTTCTACTTTGCGCATTTACCTATTTTCATATTTTTCCATATTATTGTACCTGCCTACTGGATGTAATAGATTAAAACTAGGATATTTACTGTTTTATCCCACTCATTCTTGTACAGTGTAAATCCCCTCCCCAAAGCATTGTAATAGCATAGATTTAAATTCCTGCATTTTAATATTCTGTAATATATATTAACTTCTAGTAATTAGGCGTGTATGATAAGACTAATAATCAAACGCTAGCAAACTTAACAAAAAGATAAATAACTGAATTGAACACAATTTCACACAAGCACCTCTAGGGTATCCCACTTTGGTTGCCTTTAAGAAATAAAACATTCATAAGACAGGAACGCTTTAGCAAAGACCCATAAATCAAAAAAGATCATAGTCCCTCAATGACCCTACAATTGCCTTTAGGTAAATGATCTAGTCCCTAAAATAAAATTGCCAAAGTGTCTCCACAAGTTGCCTTTGTGACTGTAGAATGTCCCTTCGATTGTCCCTCAAACATCCGATGACAAAACTACCTACTCGCTAATAGTAGGATAGCATTGCCTAAAGGAAAATAGGAAAAGAACGAACCTTTTCGAGTAATAAAGTAGATACTTGTTAGAAGTTTGCTCAAACATTTTGCACTTGCACAAAAACTGCTTTTCAAAAACAATTTCAAAACACTTTGTATACTTTATCCACTATCCCGAGAAACATTACAAAGTTCGCCGTACTAAGGCATTTTTCAAAACATTTTCAAACACAAAGCACAAAGGTATTTTAAAAATGAGCAAACCTCTAAGAGCCCGTGGAAAACCACGGATGGAAAGGGTGCTAACACCTTACCTTTCCATAATCTACCCCCCTTACTCAGAAAACTCTCGAAAGGGTTTTTTATGTTCTTTTCACCCTTTCCTTTGTTGGATAAAAGAAAAGACAGTGGCGACTCTTGCTTACCGCACATTTGCGAATACAAAACATAAAACCAGTATATAACAGTCGGTTATGCCACCGTATCACAGATAACATTCGATCATGTGAAGACAGGCCTTCGATCCAGCAAAGAATGTTATTGGACACGTCTGATGATTTGCCTGTGGAGGAAAGCACTGAAACCTGCAAGAAAAAGTTTCAACAAAACAAAAGCATGACCTGGGTGTCAAAACCCAGGTCCTTTGATCATGTGCGCGTTGGCCTTATTTATGCTAGATCTGCAACAAGTGTTAGTAACAAAAGGAAACAAATACAGGCCAAGGTACCACACCCAGACCCTTTGATCATGAATGAAAATCGAACGAATATGACATGCAAAGAAAAAAATGGAATTTGATTCCTTACTTTTTCCTTACCAACAGTGGTGTATGGATCTGTGGTGTTGGAGATTCCTAGTGCTTGGGCATGTTCTCTGAAAACTTCAAGGAGTGAGTGGAGTGTTGTTGAAGATTCCTTCGATTTGGATTTCTTAGGAGATTTTTGACAATTTTGGTGGCTTATGAGGCAGCGTGTCCGTATAGTGTGCATGGTTCCCCTGGGCTTGTGTCTCCTCCTTGTGCATATGTATGTGGTCTCCTTATATAGAGGGGATGGAGGGGACAAGAAAACAAATATTTAAACAACCATAAACAAGTGTTTTCAAATCCATGAATGATGTTTTGTAACTTTGCCAAAGTCATGGAAACTTGTCCATTTTTGAATTTGAATGAACCTGGACATGCTTCCCTCTTTCGAATACCTTCAGTCCCTTCCCTTCGATTGGCCTCAAGTTGCCTCCTTCGACTGGGTCTTTTGAATGGACCTTTTGTGTGCCCTTCAAATGGGCCTTTGGTTGCCTCCTTCAAATGGACTTTTTCAGTGTCTTTCATATGTATGCTTTGTGCCCTCTTCGAATTGGCCACTAAGGTGTGTCCTTCTACTGGGCTATCATGCGTGTTGAAGTGTGTACAATTGTTTCAAATGGGGCCATTGCCCAGTCGAAGCTGGCACAAAGGCAGCCTATGCCTTGTAGGTCGAAGGAAACTTTTTTTCCCGGTGGATCAAAAGAAGCTTTTTTCCTGGTGGATCAAAGGCGAATTTGAAGGAGTCTTGGCCTTGTATGCTGAAGAGGGGGCCTTTGCCTTGTGAATAGATAGCATATTGATGGGTCTTTGCCTTATGAAAACAAGGCAAGCATGAAGAGGCATACGTGCACTGGTGACAAGCTGAGGGGCCTTTTGCCTTGTGAATCGAAGGCATGCTGATGGGTCTTTGCCTTGTGAAACCAACGCAAGAAGGAAGAGGCATACATGCACTGGTGACAAGTTGAGGGGCCTTTTTCCCAGTGGGAGCTTTGTGATTTGGGCTCAATCGAAGGATACTCAGCGCCTAATCGAAGCAGGAATTAATCTTGCATGATGGTAGCCATTGCATTGTGAACTAAGCCAGCATGTAAAGCCAATGGTGCAATCGAAAGATGTATGCATAAGGCCATTGACTTGTGCTTGCTGGCATGAAGGAAGTTCTTGCCTTGTGAGTCAAAGTCAAGCCTGAAGCAACCCATGCACAGTCGAAATCCTTGTGATTTGAACTTGATCGAAGGGGGCCTAGCACCCAATCGAAGCTTATGAATCATGCTTGCATCAAAGGAAGTTTAGCGTCCAATCGAAACTTGCTCAGATGCCAATAAAAGCACCCTGTTCAGATTCCAATCGAAGTACATTTCTAAATTTCCAATTAAAAGACACTTTCATTAAAAAAATTATTTTCTTTAGGCAAGTGCTTGTAACCACCCTTATAAGAGAAAAATCCTTGGGGAAAATGAGAGGGAAAATTCTGGGGTACAACAGACTGTATCTGAAGATGTATTGAATGAGTCTCATAATGATATCCATATCTAGATTGTATCTAAACTGTATTTGGAATGAGTGTCAGAATGAATCTATATCTAGATTTCATCTGAACCATATCTGGAATGAGTGTCAGAATAAATCTATATCTAGATTGTATCTGAACCGTATCTAGAATGAGTGTCAGAATGAATCAATATCTAGATTGTATTTGAACCGTATCTAGAATGAGTGTCAGAATGAATCTATATCTAGATTGTATTATAATTGTATCTGGAATGAGTGTCAGAATGAATCTATATCTAGATTGTATATGAATTGTATCTAAAATATGATCTGTGTGATCGGTGGAAATAGAACTGACTGTTTTAAAGCTGGATCGCGTATGTCGTGGTAAGCAAGAGTCGCCACCGTCTTTTATGTTCTCCAACATGGAAAGGACAAAAGCACAGCAAAATTCCTTCTTTGAGAATGTTTCTCGGTTCGGGAGGTAGATTTATAGAAAGGGAAGGTGTTATCACCCTTTCTATCTATGGTTATCCACGGGCTCTTAGGTACTTGCTCTTATGTTTTCAAAAGATTGTTTGCTTTTCAAGTGTGTGTGGATTTTGAAAAAGTTTCATTTGAAAAATTTCTAAGTAACTCTTGTATCTGTCCTCAAGAGTGTATGAAAAATTTGTTTGAAAACTTTTAGAAAGTGTGAGTGCGAAAAGTTATTTTGTTTGTTTGAAAGAGCAAGTACCCACGAGAATCTACCTACTCTAAGGAATTAGGCTGTGTAAGAGTCCTTTAGATAGTGCTATTCCACCATTGAGAGGTAGGTAGCACCGTCGTTGGAGTTATTCGGGTCAATTCGATTATTAGGGACAGTGTGGTCACCGAAGCAATAGTAGGACACCTTAGAAGTAACCCTAATGTCCTAGATCCTTTTTATCCGAGGCAACCGTTTCGAGGCAACTGGATCTTTAGACAGGAGGGCGACCTCTAAAACACCCTATACTTGACGACCACCTCGAGGCAACAAAGTGAGGTGTACCCTAGGAGTCGCATGTGCACGTGTGTCAGGTTTCAGTTTATGTTTATCTTTGAACATGCATCATTGTGAGCTACGGGTTGATTTTATTTGTCATACAAATCTTGTCATGCATAATTAACAGTTTAATAATTTGCGGGAAGTAAATTGCGGGAAATTAAATCTAAGCTATTACAAGGCGTCGGGTATTTACAGCTATTACAAGGCGTCGGGTATTTACATCGCCAAAAACAAACCCTTTAATTTAAATTGCGGAAAGTAAAATAAAGCGGTAAATAATTAAAGTCCTAATTAAAAGCTATTACATTCCGGGAAACAGATACAATAATATGATAAAATGGATCGCGTGCGAGAAATTAAATCGGATGCGAGTTTTTTGGGTTTTGACCCTTTTTTTGAAAGGAAGTGATTTTTTGGTTATTTTTGGATTAAAAGAAATTAAATTAAGTTAACAATTAAATTAATAAACTAATTAATTAATTAAAATATTTTTGGATTTTTGAGTTTTTAAAGAAATAAAATAAATTGAATTAATGCTAATAAAAACCTAATATTCTAAATTGATTTTAAATATTGCAAAAAATATTAAAAGTTAAATCTAATTAAAGCTAAATTGATTAAATTAATTTATTTACAAAAATAAAAGTGATGAAGTTAATTTTAATAAATAAAATATTTTTTTGTGTTTTTGATTTTATTAGGAAAAATGTTAATTGGTTAGTGATTAATAAAAAGAATAACGATTAATTAATTAAAGGAACATAATACAAATAGAGAGAAAGCTTAGGAGTATACGAGCCTGATTGGAGGGGTGAAACAGCTATTGGCGTCATGTGTAAATTGTTTTGTTTTGGCCATTTATGTTTTGGCTTTTGGTCATTTGTGTTCTGGCTTTTGGCCATTTGTGTTCTGGCCTCAACGTTCCTTAACCTTCTCAGGATGTCTGTCTCGCCATGTATTGGTGTCATGTGTAAACTGTTCTGTTTTGGCCATTTGGCTTTTGGCCATTTGTGTTATGGCCTCAACGTTTCTTAATGAACCTGCATGGGATCCTGTCTAAAATCTGCAGTGTTGAATCTCATGAACACATTAAATAAAATCATAAAATGCAAATAAAGCCAATATATGAAGAAATTTAATGTTTAGGCACAATATGGCATGTATGAATGATTATACCCTTTTGATCATGGAGATCAAATCAATCGTACCCTTACTGGAAAAGTAGTGACATGAATGCTTTTATGCCCTTTTGATCATAGAGATCAAGTCAGCCTTACCCTTACTGAAGAAGTAGTGAGGTGTTGGTTTGTAACTGAGATGGCTTGTTTGTAGTGAGATGTTGGTTTGTAACTAGGATGACTTGTTTGTAGTGAGAGAGGGATTTGTAATAAGGATTTCAAGGTTTTAGGGTTCTTGAAAGAATTTGATGTTCTGACAGTGTTGTGGCAAGGTTTTTTCTCCCCTTTTGTTTGTGTGAAAAGAATGCGATTATATAATGGAAATTAGGGTAAAGAAAATGGGCTTTGAATGTGCAATTGGGCCTCCAATGTTCACTTGAGTTCGTCACTTTCCAGGCTAAATCGCAGGGACTTAAGTGTAATTTTTGAAGTTGAAATGTGAAAACAAAATGTAGCCGACATCGATAACTAACTCCTGTCCGAAAATCGGCTCAATCGGATAAACGGTGAATTAGTTATGAATTTTTGAAGTTTCAGCTCAGACAAACTTATTTTGGGCTCCAGTGTCGACTCTGAGACGTTCTTCAATAAAAAACTGGTATTGATCGGAGCATAATCCGGTCTCGACTTTTGAAGCAAAGTTGTAAATCTATGAGTCAGTGACCTTGTGTAAAAATATGAGTCCAATCCGATAAAAATTGACCGAGTTATGAATTTTCGAAGTTTCGGCCCAGATGAAATAATATTCAGCATTCTAGATTTTCAGCGTGTCACGCACTCTGAGCAAAAAACGAAGGCCTTTTGAATACCGTTTGAACTCAATACCTTCTGTGAAAATGTAGCCAACTCAATTTGTAAAATTTTGGCGCCAGAACCAGCTCGATACGATGAAAATCGACCAAGTTATGATTTTCTGAACATGACGCAAATAAACTTCTGTCACAAATTTTCTGTATGAAAATACTTGATAAATCCATATTTTTGAAGACTTTCTGATTGAAATTGGCTTCCAGCCGTGATAGATGAAAACTTAGATAATATCAAGACGGAATTTTGGCCACCGGAACGGGTTCAAAACGAGTCACGATCTTCAAGTTATGAATTTTTTAGCGTGTAAAAACTGCACTTTCAGCACACTTTTTCACCATATTTCTTCAAGAAAACTTACACATTCGGATACCTTCTTTAAAGAATTATCTCTTGAGCCGAACCTGAATTTGAGAATACGTTATCAGAGATATCTTGGGGAAAGAACACCTGAATATGACGCGTCGGGTTGGACTTGTGAATTTTTCTTGAGATGTTTTGAGAAATATGGGAGGGCAAATTTTGGGGTACAACAATCTGGAATGAGTGTCATAATGAATCTATATCTAGATTGTATTCAAACTGTATCTAGAAGATGATAAACTGTCTGGGGAAATAATGCTTGTTGATGTAGAAATATTCTTGCTGAGGAAATACCCTTGTTAAGGAAATGAACTCTCTTGGAGAGCAGAAGTCTGAAGGGGGTTTTACAACCTTGGAGGAACAAGCTCAACTAGGGAAGAGAGCTTCCAAGAACTTTACTGATTGGAACTCCGTATGTTGGTTACATTATCGGGAAGAATATTATATTCCTTGATCTGCTAGAGCGATCTGCCAGGGAAATTGCGGGGAATGTATGACTCTGTGAAGATTACTTTGTAGGTATAATCTCATGGAAGTGGCTCTGTGGGGATCCGTGGAGACTTGAACATACCTCAACTTCTAGAGCCCTTGGTGAATGTTGATCAGGGTGATAAACCTTCTACTGATAGACAAGTGACGAGATGATGGGACATAGTCGTACACTTTAATCCCTAACCTTTACCTCGACTATCCTTTCAGATTTTCAATCCACTGGGTTACCCTTTTTTGCCCAAGCCGCCTTTTCATGTTTTTGACTTGACGGGTGTACAGTTTTATTTATATATCCCTAACTTTTTTCCGAACTCTTTTGGTTCGTCGGGATGTCCTTACTTTTTCCTAGGCCAGTCAACCTAGCGAGTCTTTTTTTTCATGCGTAGTATTTTCCGACTATGTCCGCATTCACAGGGTGTGGATAATTATCATTATCCATAGTAGTAAGTGTTTTAGCACTGCCAGAAAATGTTTGCTTGATCATACGTGATCCTTTGTTGGAATTCATGTCCAATTCCCCAAGTGATTCAGATGGAGGTCTGCCCCTGGCTATTCAGCACTTTTGAGAGATTCTTTGAATCTTGACTCGATTTCCCTAGATCAGTTAGACACCATGTCATTCCCCTTGATTATGAAATGCCAGTTACTGGAAATGTCTTTCCATCTGAGGTGATTTTGTTTATTGAGAGGATTTTCGTTCATTGAATATCCGTCGTGTGAATTCCTCTGTTGTCGAACAATTAGTCATATGCAAACAATGGTGTTAGAAATGCAAAGCTCATGTCTGACTTGAAGTTCTGAAAATTCATTTTTAGTAAAACAAAATTTGCAAGAATGTGATATCAACTCTGGATTTATAGCAAACCATACCAGAGTCAGGATACCTTTTTTGTAATAGTATGCTTTCGAACTAACCCATGTTTCAGTTAGGACTTTTAAGGGTTGTAACGTGGCCTGGTTCACGGTTTAAGAAACAAAGGATAAAGACTCAAAATATATTTTTACTCAACATGTTCGTTGTGATGTTCTTCAGTCTTATACTCAGTTAATTGTGTGTTTAGATCCCAATTAAGTCTAGAATCTTTACCCCTGATATTCTGGTGATGGTTCGGATATTGAAAGTTTATTTTGAGGAGGAAATCATTTTTTGTAATATTTTTTGTTTTGTTGAGGATTTGTGGCGACCTCTTTTTTTTATTTTATTATCCCTACCTTTTGCTTGAATTGTTTCTTTTATGATTACAGTCAGCGGGATGCCCCAGTTTTTTTCTTAAGTCTCCTTCATAGGTTTTGAATTAGCGGGATTTTCTTTTGAGAGATAATGACTGCCTATTTTAGTGGTTACGGGGAACCATCACAGTCTTTTGATTTAGAAGAGCATCTTCAACACTATTCATCATGTATGAAGGTAGAGCTCGCGACTGAATGCGCACTTGAATTAACTGAGAAGCTACCCTTCCCCAGTTTATGATTACATGTTTCAATTCATGTGAAAAAGAAAACTCCTACTTCTTAGGGTCAAAGGGGTTGACTAGGGATTAACTTCCTTATAACTCCATTGTTTAGGATTTGAAAGAATGCATGTACATCGTCAGCAAGGTCTATTCAAAAGCATATTGTATGAGATTATGGTATTGTTTTTTGTCATCCTCCCTCTAAAGGCTTATAACTTTTAATTGAGAGTTGAATATCACAAAAA
Source organism: Vicia faba (assembly GCA_948472305.1). Lineage (NCBI taxonomy): Eukaryota > Viridiplantae > Streptophyta > Magnoliopsida > Fabales > Fabaceae > Vicia > Vicia faba. Next base: position 1,514,924,321 of record OX451741.1, on the reverse strand, counting down.
GGAAGTAAAAGCATAATTTAAGTATAGTGAAAAAAATGGATTAATTCAAGACAATCACATGCAATGCATTAATAAAACAACAAAGTTTTGGCATTAAATAAGTGTTTACAACTGAAATTCAAATGAACAAAAAACCTCTCTGTCTAAACTTGTCATTTCAGATGGTGTGCCTTTGAGGGATGGCAGAAGAATTCGGTGTGACCATCTTGTGTGAACTCCAGCACTCCTTCGTCGATCAAGTCTTGAATCTTATTTTACGATGCCTAACATCTATTATTATCATGCCCTGGACTATTAGAATGATAAGCGCATCTCGCATTAGGATTGTATCGAGGAGAGGCGGTGTTCGGATTCTGAGGAGGATCCTTCAACATAATCAATTCCCTCATCAACGTGTGTTGCAATACTTGAGCCGAGGACATGTTGATTTTGGTGAATTTACTTTTGGGCGCATCCTGCTTACGATGATTTCCTTGTTGTTGTTGTTGTTGCACTAGTGCTGGATTAGAGATCTGCACTGCCCCCACAGATTGGTTGAAATCGGTCTTATTACGATCCTTCTAGTCGTACACAATACTGGACTCCTTCTTTCCATTGTATGGCCTCTTCTGAGTACTTGAAGATGCAGTCCCCTGAATTTCACCGCTCCTGAGTTTATTTTTAACATGTTACCGCATGAACATGTCACCCAATTCCCTATCTGCCAGGAGAGGTTGATCATTGATTAGGCCCTAAATTCTAGCAGTTTTCTCCAGATGTTCGTATCTGTCTTGATGAAGTTTGCTGATGAGAATCCTAAACTCTTCTTGTCCATGAGCTAAATTTTGGATAAGAGCCATCTGACTACTCGTCTGGATTCTCATCCTTTATATCTTAGCTTGCAGTTGTTCCAACTAGTCGTCCTTGTTATCATCAGGATTTTTCTTGGTCAAGTTCCCAGCGAGGAGTGCCTTTAATTCCTCTTGTCCCTTGGATAGGTTCAAGAACATTTCCTTGAATTGAGCATCTTGAGTTTGGATATCTCTGCCATTCTATTCGAAAGCCATTGTCTTTGCTGAAATAAACAGCGAGAAAATGAGAAACCTGTCTTGAGAATATTGGTTATGTAATGACATGCATGCAACGTTTTCAAGGATCTAGAGGGGTAAACACAAGAAGATGTTTGAATTGAATTTGACTGCAGTTTTGACTAAAGAACTTCGTATCATTGAATGTCCTTCTACGAGAATCAAGCTCACCATGTCGAGTGGGTCATATCCTCTGACTCAAGACATCGTACTTTAATGGCATTGGCTAGAGGAAAATAAATCCCCTTTCCCCTTGCTAAACGTCTGGTTCATCATGCTTTTGGAGGCCTTTGGTTAGAGGAAAATAAATCCTCCTGCCCCTTGCTAGGCGTCTATTTCATGATAACCTGCATCACATGCCATTGAGATCCTTGAAATGGTTAACGACATGTTATGGTATGATGTGTATGCTATGCACCAAGAAAAAGTGTAAGGTAACGAAGACAAGTAAGTCTTGCAGGAATTCACGTCGTTAGATAATGAATACAAACAAGCCCTGCAAGGTGTTCAAGTTTTTAGATAGTGAATGCAAACAAGTCATACAAGTAGCCTTAGGTTCAGGCTTGCGTGGAGTTTGTAGGTAAGTACCCTCTTGAAGTTTTAGTTGGTTCAACATGTCCTACAAGAAGTAACTGGGTTCTAAGGAATCTCAATATCACTGATCTTTCTTCATCAGTCATTTTTTCCAGCTCAAGCAATCTTTTCTCGCGGCCAAAATATCTGGAAAGTCCAATCTCAATGACTGTAGTATCGAGTATCAACCAGTCTTTAGTTTTTCACCAAAGCCGGCTATCTCACTACTTTCTAATGGCCAAGTTTGTTCAACTAAGGTTCTATAGTCAGTTAGTGCTTCATGACACCACACAGGGGCCTCGTATTCTCCTTGATTCAACACAAAGGATATCGGTACCAACAAACATGTCACACTAACGTAGCCATCGTTTTAACAATATCGTTATACGTCGTACTTTCCATGATCTATTTCTACTTACCTAAAATGCCTCGGATCCGGGTATAGGATCTTTAAGAATAACCTAAACATAAACTCGAAATGTAAAACATACAAATCAAACAAGGAAAGCAATTTTAAATGTGATATAGCTATAAGGTAACCCCACTTTTAGTTTTAGTATCTCCAGCAGCGTCACCAGTTCTGTAATACAGTAGGAGAACTGACTTTACTGGTTTTTCTTTTTATCGCAATTTTTGCGGTTAGTAAGAGTCGCCACCGACTTTTCTTTTATCCAACAAAGGAAAGGGTGAAAAGAAAAGGAAAGACCTTTCGAGAATTTTCTGAGTAAGGGGGGGTAGGTTATGGAAAGGGAATGTGTTAACACCCTTTCCATTTGTAGTTATCTATGGGCTCTTAGTTGCTAGCTCACTTTTAAAATGGATTTTTGTGTAACTGTATTTTTAAAATATTTTTGAAAAGATGCCTTAGTGCAGCGAACTTTTGTAATGTTTCTCGTTCCGACGAGAACGTATGCAAAGTGTTTTTGTCTTTGAAAATATTTAGAAAAGAGTGTATATGTGTGCAAAAATTATTTTGTTTGTTCTTATGAGCAAGCAACTATAAGCGGTCTACCTACTCGAAAGATCTTTGTTCTTTTCCTCTTTTCCTCTAGACAGTTCTATCCTACTATTAGTTAGTAGGTAGCCCTATCGTTGGATGTTTTGAGGGACGGACGCGAGTCATCATACAGTCACGAAAGCAACTCGTAAGATACTTTAGCAATTACCCTAAGGTACCAAGATCTTTTTACCTAGGCGGTATCGAAGGGTCATTGAGGGACTATAATCTTATAACCAAGGGGTCTTTGCTAAAATTTCTCACGTTTGAGAGACGTGACTGTTTGTTTTCCCGAAGGCAACAAGTGGAGGTACCTTGGAGGTGCGCGTGTGCGAGTGTGTTGTGTTTCAGTTATTTTTCTTGGATGTTAGGTTTTCTAGCGTTGGTTTTTAAGTCTTTCTATACAAGCCTATTAGCATATATCTAGCAGTTAAATATGTATAAGTGCAGAAAATAAAGTGCGGGAAATAAACTATGTTATTACATTGCTTCGGGATGGGGGGAATACAAACCAAAATGGGGAAGAAAATGTAAAAGGTCCTAGTTTAAACTATTACATCCCATTCACAGTTACATATATTTGTGAAAATAATAATGCGAAAGAAATAAACGAGCGCGCGGAGAAGAAAAAAGATGTAAAAATCCTAAAAATCTAAGGTGTAAACGGAAATATTTTTGTTTTTTTTTGTTTAGGAAAAATAATAATTAAATTAATGGAAACCTAATTATAATTAGTTAATTAATTAAAAAAAGGTGATTAAATAATTAATCAAAATTAGTTTAATTAATAAAAGCCTAAATCTAATATTTTTGTGATTTTGTGATTTTTAATTTTTATGATTTTTTTTGTTATATAAAAAAAATTAATTTAAATAAAGAAAATGAAAACTAAAAAAAATGAAATAATAAAAAAAAAGAAGTAATGGGCTTCGTTGCTACAAGTAATTAGGGAGTATGAAATAGTAAACAATTCCCATGCCCATTAACAATAGGCCCAGGCGCCTGGAAATCTTGTGGAGACAGTTCAATAGGGTGCACTATGGGGGAATCACCAGCAACCTCAGATCTGGATTGATTGAGATCAAGTGGTTGTGAGATGAGGTACATCATGCACGCGTTGAACCTGCATTGTATTGGATCTGAAAGAAAAACATGAAAAATAAATATGCCAGAGTCAAAAAGCTCCTTGCCCTAACCATGGCATTTTTAGATTCAGGCCACCTGTCTCACATGTAACACGTTAGATTTACTCAAAACATCAATAGCAATATGAATGCATGCATAAAACTGATTTAAATCACATATTCAGAGAGTTTGAAAATCTATATTTTACCAAAACCGTAGGACGATTATGAGAAGGATCTTGGACGTGTGAGGCTTGAACCTGTGCTCTGGAGGGCTCTTGGGAAACTCAAGGGTGATGTTTGATCACTGGTTTAGACTGATATGGGCTGGAAAGTGAGATACAATTTTCATCAACTTTTTGATTTTTTAGAGAATTTTGAGAAGGCTTTTGTGTGCAAGAATTATGTTCCCCTTTATGATCTTAAACTTGTGTATTTATAGAGAAGGAAGAGAGGAGTGGACATGTATGGCAAGGAACAAAGCATTCATGGCCTTTGAGACAAGAATAAAACACATTAAGAAGTTGCCATTTTTGAGTTATTCTTGCCCTTTTTGAATGTGCAATGAACCTGGACCACTTGTGTGTGTCTTGCACGAATTAATGGGCTTCAAAATTGATCAATTCCAGCCCATATGCATAGCCCGTGATTTTTGTGATTTGATTTAATTTATTTTTCATTCATTTGAATAAAAACAAAATAAATATAAATAAAACAATAAGAAAATATCAGACAAGGTAAGAATGAGTTTAGGAGTCTTCTTCAAGGTCATGGACATGTTTGAAGTCCAAAAAGTTAGGTCACAAGTCTGAAATTTCAAGTTTGCACATTTAGCATTTCATGCATTTCTTAAAAATTTCCCAACTTGTGCAACTCATAACTTACTCAATTTTCATCTTTTGAAGGTGATCTTTGACTTTTTGAAAATCTCAAGATGTCCTTTACACTTTCTCTTTTGATCATATTCAAATTTTGAGATATTATTTTGATGTAAGTTTCCTTGACAAAAAGTGTCTTTTCCTGACATTTTATAAAATGACCTATAATGTATTAGCTCATATCTTTCAAATGAAACACTTTTTGGACTTGAGCATAACAGAAAAGTTGTAGAGAATTGAATTTTATTCAAAATGGGCTTTAGTTGGGGAAAAGTTGATCAAGCATGTGAAAGTTATGCCTGGTCAAAGTTCACTTGACTTCTCATAAGGAAACCCTAATTTGGAAATTCTTGACTTTTGATGATCTGAGGGATTTCCTTGAGGAATAATGATCAACCCTTGATAAAATGATGAATTTAACTTCAAAATGTTGATGTTGACCAAAAATCTTGAAGTTTGACAGTATGTTGACTAAAGTTGATTTTTTGACCCATATAGTTTATTTTCAAACATTTGAGTCATTGACTGAACAAACTTTTGATGTAGGGCTTGAAACTTGATATGAATATTGTTGAGGACCTATGAAGAACCATGGAAACCACACAAGACCTTTGCAAACCAAACTTCCTTGAGAAACTTCAAACTCTTGTTGTAGGCTTTTGGTTTAAGAGGTGCATCTTGACTATCCATTCCTTGAGATGTCTTGAGTATTTGAAGAGCCTTGAAAGAATACTTTGAATAAAATGGGAGGGAAATTTTGGGGTACAACAATATCGATCTTCCCATCTTGGTAGGATGGACTGACCTGCTCTAATACCAACTATGTAACACCCTAAAACCCCAAATGTGTTTTATAACATAACCAGAGTATATTTTTCACCAATGGGTTTCACATATTCTCAGCATAAACATCTTTCATCAATTAACATATTGCAACAGAATTTAAAACATTTAATAACATTTATTCATGGTCTCAAAAATAGAAATTACTTTCATTGAAATAAAACATTAGTTCAATAATAACTCAAAAATAAGCACAGTAAAATAAACATGGAGCTCTTCCCCAGTGTGACAGATTGGGGCAACCGAAAGCTATAACAACGGAAACGATAAATAAATGAAGAAAAACCTTAATTCCATCGTCTAAATCATAATAACTATTGCTCCTCCTGAGTAACTGTACCATAGCACACATAACACTACACAAACAAAATATAAGAGGGTGAAAATATGCCCAAATATATTAGCGGTACAAAACATAACAAGTATAACATATTCAACATAATTATCAATCACAAACATTATTCACAACAATGAAACAATCATAATGTGTATGTGTATGCAATGTGAACAACGTATGGACTCAATTCATGTGGTTCCATTTTATAGACATCAGAGTTATGTTACTGACTTTAATCCACTCACTGTGATTTCTCTTTAAACTTGGTTCCTCTTCGAATCCAAACTCGTCACTGATCCCTACTTCTAAACCAGTGACTCATCACTTTTCAACACATCACATGATGCATGACATATAGATGCAACTACACTAATAGTTCCACTTCGAACGATACACAACAGTGCATAAGGCAATCAAATTAGTCCTCACTCCGAACTACACATCTCAATATCAATAATGTATAATTATAACTCATCATGTAATTATACACACATTTCAATAACATATATTCGCACATCAAATAGAGCATTCACATAACACTTAAAGCATGTGAACTATATTCACCATCTCACTAAACACGACAAAATAATAACTAACAGTCCCTGGAATCGAAGATAACCCAACAATTTGCGCCAAAACAAAATCTCGGCTCTGCCATCGTTCGCTAAGAGAGCCCTTATTTGCTAAGCGAAGGCTTCCTCCTTGCTAAGCAAGAATGCTCAGACCTGCAAAAACAAGAAACACGATTCCACCATTGAAGCGCCATCAAAGTTCTGATTTTGACCACCAATCACCCAAATCGAATAAAAATACACACACACACACAGATATATATATATATATATATATATATATATATATATATATATATATATAGGTGTGTGTGTGTGTGTGTGTGTTTGTGTGTGTGTGTTTATAACATTAATTAACCACTGATTCATCATTTAAATCATCAATTTATCTCAAATATGACAATATGTTCTTCACACCAAAAAACCTTCAACATGAGTAACAATCCAATCAATTTAAACATACATAGGCATGCTAAAATCAATAGTAAAACAATGCACTAATTTCACATTAACAACATCAATCACAACAGATTTATCATCAATTTTTCTTGAAGAACACATAAACATCAACAATGGTAAAAGATTTAAAAAAAAACTATAGGAGGGTGAGGATCAATCTCTACCCTTGATGCATTTTACACCAATATTAGAGTAATCCCCCCTTACCTTAATCTTCCAGCAAAGGGTCTAAGAACTACTACGGAAAACGCATATAATCACCTGGTCCAGACATTGTTGTGTAGAGTGTTGTTGTAAATGCTTAACTTACAATCACGATTATGGGACCATTATAGTATACTGGAAAGAATTCTTCATATCACAACAGTTATTTAACTCAACTGTTGCAATAGACCTAAAGGTCCCAGGTTCGATTCTCATCATCAACATTTTGTAATTTATATTATTCTGGTCAACGTTCAATATACAACCATGATTAATGGTTATAACCGCTGTCAAAAGTTCTGCTATTTTAAAAAATGGATTTCTCTGCTTTTTAAATCTTTCCCATATTATAACTTGTATCTATTTTAACCATGTCAGAGAATTAAAAGCAACCTGTATTTCAGTTAACAGTGCATAAAGATCATAAAAAGTAGTCTACATTTTTTATCAAAAGCCAAAAGTAATATTTACACAAATACAAAATATGTTTAAGCCAAATGTAATATTTACATCAAACACATAATATTTTTAAGCACATATATCTATACATCAAACAATGGGACCCTTAAGCACATTGTGGATATACACCTAACATTTATTAAGATCTACAAAGTCCTCAACAGGGAATGGAGTTTCGTCGTTAAACATCTACATAAAAAAGAGCAAAAAAGTGAATATCATGCATGATAATAATTGAATAGTCAACTTATATATATATATATATATATATATATATATATGTATATATGTAAAAATTTGATGACATATATACCTTATCCCATGAATCAACAATGTCGGCAAGGACAATGTTTAACATGTATTTCATGACATAATACTCACACTCGTAACCCCCTTGTTGTTTCCTCGTCTACAACTTTAAGCAATAATTACATGAATATAACCACAGATGAATTTAAATGAAATAAAAAGGTAATCGGTCTACTTACCTTGGGCAAGAGCAACGAGGGCTTTCTTATAACATTGTTTATGATGTTCACTTGCTGCACAACATTATACATTGAAAATGAATTAAACATATTATGCGATAAACTAATTACAATGTGAAAGAAAATATTAATTTAAAGTCCAAAGTATAAACATACACTTACCAATTAATAATATCTTTCAATTCCTTTTTGAGTTTATAATGTAAGGAACATGTAATACGGTGGGAGAACTGACTTCTGGTTTTACGTTTTATCACAAATGTTGCGGATAGCAAGGGTCACCACTTTTATCCAATAAGGAAAGGGTGAAAATAACAGGAAAGACCTTTTGAGAATTTTTTGAGTGAGGGGGTTAGGTTATGAAAAGGGAAGGTGTTAGCACTCTTTTCATTCGTAGTTATCTACAGGCTCTTAATCGCTACCTCACTTTTTGAAAATTCTGTGTGTGTATGTTTGAAAATACTTTAAAAAATACCTAAGTGCGGAAAATTTGTAATGATTCTTGTATTAGTTAAGAATGCGTACAAAGTGTTTGTTTTTGAAAATATTTCAAAAGAAGTGTTTGTGTGAAAAAATATATTTGTTTTGAAAAGTGTGAGCAAGCGATTAACAGTATTCTACCCTTACTCAAAGATCTTTCATTTTATTTTCCTCCTCCTTTAGATAGTATTGTCCTACCATTAGTTAGTAGGAAACCCTATCGTTGGATGTGTGAGGGACAAGCGCGGTCATCGTTATGGTCACATAAGACAACATATAGGGATACCTTAGCAATTCAAAGGGATTGTCATCATATATTCGTAGGAAACATCGGGGGACAATATCATTTCTTGTAGGCAACTCGAGGGACATCGCGGGACTATGATCTTTATGATGATTTTAACTGAGGGTCTTTGCTAAGGGTATCCCTATGTTCGAGGGACATGACCATGTTTTCTGAGGTAACAAGTGGGGTTACCCTGGAGGTGTATGTGTGGAAAGTGATTCAATTCAGTCATTTATCTTGATTAGGGTTTTCTATGTTTCGTTTTAGATCTTACCATACAATCCTATTAAACTAGACAGTTATAAGAAAAGCAGTAAATTGTGGAAAGTAAAGGTGCGGAAAATAAATCTAAACTATTACAGGGCTTTGGGAAAGGGGGTACAAACCACAAAATCAGGGATAAAGCAAACCCTAATTAAAAATATTACATACCGTAGCAGTTACATAATCGGAATAACTAATGCGTAAGTAATAAAAATACACGAAGATAAAAGAAAAGGAAAGAAATTGTTCTATATGTTTTTGCTTGATGAAAATTTGATGATTAGCCTAAAATATAATTGATTTTAGTTGATTAAAGAAATTAGGTTATTAAATTAAACAAACCCTAAAATCTAGGTTGATTTTAATTTAATTCAGAGAACCTAAAAAAAATTAAATTAGGGTTTATTAATAAAAACCTAAAACTAAATTAGGGTTAATTAAATAAAACCTAAAATTGATTAAAAACCTAAAATTAAGCTAAAACCTAAAATTAAATTTGAAACCTAAAAATAAAATTAGGGTTTGTTTAAAAAAAGGGTTTTGAAAAAAGGTTTGTAAAAAATAAAGAAAAGGAGGAGGAAAGAGTAAGAATGATAGAGAATTGGAACAAATTAAACCAAATGAGTAGGGGTGGGTGTTGAACCCACACCCCCAGGTCCTTCACGCGGCAAACATATCAACAGGCCAAGTGCGCGCTTGTGTTGGGAAAGGGAAACCAGCGCGTTTTGTATGAAACCCTGCAAACTAGGAAATATTAGAAAACAAAGTGGCAAAAGGCTGGATCGAACCCAGACCCTTTGACACTAATTCCTTATCGCGCGTGTTTCTACTGTTGAGGCGGCCATACATCCATTAACATAACTGAATAAATTAATATATAAAATAATCCTGAATGCATTGACTGGAGAGGCGTCAGAGCCCTAGCTCCGGTCATCTTCTATGGCGACCTGTTTCTTCCAATACCTGCAAAATTAAAATGTTAATGATCTAGAAACGTCTTATCCCCCTAAAGAAGGGATGTGAATCCAATGGGAGTATTTTTGAAGGCTAAATGCAAGGGATTAAGAGCTATGATGAAAACATGTGAAATCGGTGCTAGCATGGTGATTCACAATTTAGAATGCATGGGACCTCCATGATTGTTCTAACCTGCACTTTCAAACCTCATAAACACATTAGAGACGTTAGTAAATGTTAAAGCAAACAAAATATCAAGATATAAATATCATGCATATTATGGAACCGGCGATGCCATGTAATTCTATCCACACATTTTAGACCATAAAATTTGGTCTAAACTTACTCTATATGCTTGTTGGAAGAGAATGGAATGGAGGTTTTGTAGTGAAAGGGGTTGTAAAAAGGATTTTGAAATTCTAGGGTTTTTTGAAAAAAAAGTTTGATATTTTTGGAAAATTTGTGAGGCAAGGGTTTCGTGTCCCTCTTGTATGAGATTGAATGAGATTATATAGTGGCAAATTAGGTCAAGGATAAGTGGACTTGGACCTTGTGTAAGAAGATATGCTTTTATTTTATTTATTTTGTATTATTAATGAGTAAATAAAAAATAATTAAAATAATTAAAATAAAAAAGGTCAAAGGGTGTAAGAAAAAGGTTTGAGGTGTATGAAGAGTATAATACACGTTTGGACTCTTAAACCATGGCCCAATAGCCCAAAATATCAAGCTTGCTCAATTTGAACTTCATGCATTTGCTCAAAATTTCCCAAGTTGCAATGTCCATAACTCACTCAATTTTCTCGTTTTGAAGGTGATCTGGAACTTTTTGGAAAGCTCAAGATGTTATCTACAATTTATATATTTATAGTTTTTACATTTGGAGAATTTATCTTGTTGTAAATTGATTTGACAAAAGATGTCTTTTTGTTGACTTTTGAAATGGCCTATAATGTATTGGCTCATATCTCTCAAATGAAGCACTTTTTGGACTTGAGTATAAAGATACAAATATGTAGGGAATTGAATTTCCTTTAAAATGCGCTTTGTTTGGGGAAAAGTTGAGGAAGCATGTGAAAGTTATGCTTGGTCAAAGTTTAGTTGACTTATCCTAAGGAAACCCTAATTTGGCAACTTTTGTCTTTTGATGATTTTAGGGCTTTTCTTGAGGAATCGTGATCAAATCTTTACCAAATGATGAATACCACTTCAAAATGTTAATGTTGACTAAAAGTCTTGAAGTTTGACTTTATGTTTACCATAATTGACTTTTTACCCAATTTAATTGATTTTCAGTCATCTGAGCAATTGATTGAGCAAACTTGTGATGCAAGGCTTGAAACTTGACATGTGCATTCTTAGGGACATATGAAGAACCATGAAAACCACTTGAGACCTTGGAAATACAATCTTCCTTGATAAATATAAAATCCTAGTCATGGACCCATTGCTTAGGAGGAGAATTTGTCTGATCAATTCTTGAGCCACCTTAAGCATTTGAGACCTTAGGAGAATGTCTTGAAGAAAAATAGGAGGACAAGTTTTGGGGTACAACAGAACACAATGTAGTTATCATATTTATCCTAAAGGATATGATGATCAATTTCCAATGACCACTAAATAAAAACGAGCATATATATAATTAATATTTGCTAAAGCAAAACTAAATATATAATAGATAAACATCAATTACAAAATTACTTACTCATTGAGAAATAGTTCTAAGTAACATTCTTTTTCTCCCTCATTTAACCGTCTTTTCATGTACTTTTCAATGGCCTTTTTATCATTAAATGCCCATCGAATCCAAAATGGATCTAAGATTCCATATATACTCTATTTATTTAACTCTATACAAACACGATGATGTACCTAAATGGTTAAAGAAAATTAAAAAATTAAGAGAGGAAATACAAAAAATGATAATGTTCTATAATGACATGCATATTCAATTATATACTTACGTGCATCAAACTTGTAATATCCCTATGTCCAACCACTTATATCCAATGAGAAAATCTCTTACATCCTCAAGATTATAATAGAAGAACTGTAACGATGGACAATGTTCTAGCTCAATAGATTGTGATTCATTCATCTCCACAACGGACAAGTACATTATGGTGAACTCATTCGTGGTTGGATGCATTAACTCATTTGGGTTTTGTGGAGGTGGAAGGGGCTGAACAATTACTTCCTTTGGTGCTAGCACGGCGTACAACACTTCTACTTGGAAACTAATCATCATCACGATCAACATTATGTTGATCTTCATTATTTGTATGTTGTTCAATGTTTCCACTTATTCTCTACATCATAATATTCAATTAGAACATAAAAAAATAAGCACAATATATATCATACAATTTCGATAAAACACTAGCATCTCAAATAAAGCACATAACATATATAACTCTTCTAACTTTTCCATATCTTTCTTCCGTCTTTCTTTCTCCTCTTCTAACATCCTCCTTTATTCTTCTAAATGCTTCTCAACCTTCTCAATATTTTCTCTTTGTGCTTGAAATTCCACACTTTTGGTGCTTTTTCTTGAAAAACCAAAGTTTAACCTTATGCTGACACCTTCTCTAACACCACGGACACGCCCATCATGCTCATCTGTTTCGATAGCTTCTACTAGTATATCATGTCGTGGTTCTAGAGCAAATGTGCCTTCACGGGCCGCCTCAACCAACTTATCCTACATAAAATGAGCAACTTACACATATTATTCCAAAAGCATTCAAATAAAAAATAGCATAATCAAAACTAATCATACTTGCAATTTTCTCAACAACTACTCTTGACACATATGAGGTGTACTCTCCAATTGGTCTTAGTCGAGCCCTCTTCCACTTCTCATGTCTTGACGATGGATATGGGATGCGATCATCTCCCGTTTCTTGTTTTTTTTCAAGCATGATTGTTTTCTCAAGTTTCCTGTAACCCCCACGAGACAATCTATGGGGGAACATGTTTTTTGCCTTGTTTTGTTGTCCTATTTCGCTTTTAGCCTTTTATTCACATAGTGAAAAATATATATGATTAGTATCTATAACTCATTAGCATAAATTTATCGGATAAATATGACTACTACTAACCTTGAATTCCTCATAACGACGGTCCTTTGCAAACTTTTTCCATTGCTTCTTCGATGTATAACTATATCTTATCCATGGACGAGAAAAATTGGGCTTAAGCTTCCTAATGTAATCTTGCGTGAGCCGTGACTTAAAGCCCTTCCAACAAGTACCGGCATAAGTGATCCACTTCTTTTTCAACTTTGACTCATTGGTAAACTCAAATTTTGACTACATTTTAATTAATAAGTAAGTATTAGAAGCTACCTAAAAAGTGAAATCGAATAGATGAAAATTAAAATTATTACTATAATGTCTGTCCATATGTTATCTTTGATAGCACTTGGCACTTGTTTCCAATCATCTATCAATATACTGACTTTTCTACATGCAAGTAATGCAATATAACTCTTAAAAGTAGAGTGATGTTCATAATCAACTACTCCGTAGAACGAATCAAACACGATCAGATTTTTGTCACCTGAGTTGTGGAATTTGTGAATTTGGGCATCATTATGACACCTCTTTGTGATCTTTTCGTTTGAGTTGATGGGAGATTAAGACAAAATAACATAACAATACACATCGAATATAATATTTCCCAAACTTGTAAGAACTTTGAGGATCAACAACAAATATAAGACGACAATCGAGCAATAAAGGTACAAAAGAACACTGCTATTTTTAATGTGAAAAACCCCTCAATATGAGAGTAAAAACCATGAGTCGTCCGAACGAAAGAAAATATCTCCACTATAATCAATTGAGGTTACAAGAGAGTCTTAAATTTATTCATAAAATATTGATAACAACTGCAAATCACAAAGCAAACTAACTTACAAATAAAAATAAAAAAAGCTGAAAATTTTCCCAAATCTACAACTTCAGTGCGAAGCCGTTATCTCTCAACTCAGACCTTTATTTGAAGATCCCAATGGTTAAATGTTAGATATAAATGTTGCAAACCTACCCTTAAAATTTGAGGTTTATCCGATGGCTAAAGAATCAAGAATCGTTAATTTAGTAAGACTGGTGCAGAAAAAACGGGAATGAGTTTCTCTCCTCTTTTTCTCTTTTTGAATCCTTATTTTCTCTCTATCTCTCTTAACCCTAAATTGACATTCTCCACTTAAATAAGTGAGACAAATGGGCTATTCATATTTTGGGCTTTTCTCCATATAGTAATGGAATCCAAGCCCAACAAATCTTCCCCTCACAACTATGTGGAGAAATCGCCAAACCGGCGATATCACAACAAGCTTCAAACTTCCCTCTTGGTAATGCTTTAGTCATCATATCAGGACCATTATCATCTACATGAACCTTATCTAACTCCAACAACTTATCATCCAAAACATTACGTATCCAATGATATCTCACATCAATATGTTTTGACCTATTATCAAAAGTCAGATTCTTACTAAGATGAATAACGCTTTGACTATCAACAAATAACACATATTTGTCTTGGAAAAAATCAAGCTCCTGCAAATTCTTCTTAAACTAAAGTAACTCTTTTCATGCTTTGGTAATGGCAAGAAACTCATCTTCTGTAGTAGACAATGCTACACACTTTTACAACCTGGACTGCCAAGCCATAACTCCCCTTACAAATTTAATGATGTAGCCTGAAGTGGACTTTCTGGAATCAATGTCTCTAGCCATATAAGAGTCAGAGTATCCTACTAGATTAGGATTATCTTCTCCAAAGCAAAGCCTCATAAAATTAGTACCGCTAAGACATCTTAAAATCCATTTTACAACATTCCAATGCTCTCTACCTGGATTTAACAAAAAATCTACTGATTGTACAAACAACATGTGTTATATCTGGTCTTGTACATACCATTACATACATCAAACTACCCACATCAGAAGAATAAGGAACATATTTCATATCAAACACTTCACCTTCACTTGAAGGACTTTGAATAAAACTCAATTTGAAATGAGTAGGAAGAGGAGTGCTTACCGCCTAAGAGTTTTCCATTTTGAATCTTTGCAACACTTTTTCGATATAATTTTCTTGAGACATCCAAAGTTTCTTCTCTATTCTGTCACGCATGATTCTAATGCCAAGAATCTGTTTAGCTTCTCCCATGTCTTTCATGGAAAATGACTCTCCCAACTACTTCTTTAACCTGTTAACATTAGAAATATTTTTCTCTATAATAAGCATATCATCAACATATAATAACATGATAATGAAGTCATCATTAGAACTTTTTTAACAAAGACACAATGATTTGAAGTAGTCTTCTAGTATCCTTGATCAAATATAACAGACTCAAACTTCTTGTACCATTTCCTTGGAGCTTGCTTCAACCCATATAGACTCTTTCTCAATCTACAAACATGATCTTCTTTTCCTTTAACTTGAAAACCATCGGGTTATTTCATGTAGATCCCTTCCTCCAAATCACCATGAAGGAGAGTTGTTTTCACATCCATTTGCTCAAAACAGTTCTGATTGATGACATCTTAACAATAGGTGAGAAAATCTCATTAAGATCAACACCCTTTCTTTGAAGGAAACCTTTCACCACTAATCTGGCTTTATATCTTGGAGACTTAGAATTTCTCTCATGTTTAACTCTATAAATCTACCTGTTTTCCAAATCCCTTTTGCCTTTAGGAAACTTCACTAAATCATAAGTATGATTATCATGCAATTATTTCATCTCGCCTTGCATTGCATCCAACCACTTTTGATTTTCATTACTTTCTATGGCCTCTTAAAAACACTCAATTTCACTCTCATCAGTCAAGGTCACATACTCATCAGAATTATACCTTATAGAAGGTTGTCTCTACCTGATAGACCTCTTAAGTTGAGCTTAATATGATTCTGGAGCTTCACCGAGATTCTCATCTTGTGACATATCATTCTCATCTTCATCATCATTAGTTAGAACGTTCACCCCATCTCCAAGTTATTGATCATAAACATAATCATGTGGTTCATCATTCTAATCATCACCACTAATACCATCTAGATTATGATTAGATAACCGAACTGGATAAATATTAGACAAACTGATATCTTTCTTGGGAGTAATCTTCTCTACCTTATCAATGTCTTCAATAGTTTGGTCTTTCATGAATACTACATCGCGACTTCAGATAAGCTTCTTCCCTACAGGATCATACAACATGTAACCAAACTCATCTTGCCCATAGCGATAAAGATACATTGTTTTGACTTTGCATCCAACTTGGATCTTCTATCCTTTAGAATATGCACAAAATCCTGACAACCAAAGACTCTCAAATGATCATAGTTGACATTCTTTCCAAACCAAATTTTGTCTGGAACTTCACTGTTCAAAGCAACAATATGAGTAAGATTAAGAACATGCATCACCGTGTAAAGTGCCTCACCTCAATAATGATTTGGAAACTTAGCTTCAGATAGCATACACCTCACTCTCTCAACTAGTGTTCAATTCATCCTCTATGCTAAACCATTCAATTAAGGGGTTTTAGGAGGAGTCTTTTCATGCGCAATACCATGTTGTTTGCAATAGGCATCAAATGGTCCACAATACTCACCACCATTATCAAAATGAACACATTTCAAATTCTCGCATGTCTGCCTCTCTACCAAAGCATGAAATTCTTTGAACTTCTCCAACACTTGGTCTTTTGTCTTCAAGGTATAAACACATAGTTTTCTGGAACAATCATCAATAAAGGTAACAAAATAAAGTGCACCATTAAAATATTTTAGCTTTAATAGACCACAAACATCAGAATGTACCAATTAGAGCAACTTTGACTTCCTTGAGGGGGCGTCTCTTGAAAGATACTCTAGTCTGTTTACCAGCCATGCAATGAGAACACTTCTCCAAATACACATTCTTTAAACCAAGAAGAACATTGTTTTTGGCTAAAACATTCAGCCCTTTTTCACTAATATGACTAAGCCTTCGGTGTCACAAAGATGCTTCCGTGTCGATAGCATTCACATTGTCCCTAGCTACCAAAGCTTTTGTCCAATACAATTTAGAAAGCTTTTCCCCTCTAGCCACAACCTAGTTACCTTTATTGAGTTTCCAGTTTCCAGAACCAAAGTGATTGTCATAACCATAATCATTAAGCATATGCACAGAGATTAAATTAAAGCGGATATCTGGAGCATGTTTGACACCTCTAAGCAATAATTTCATTCACATGTTGGTTTTCAAGAAAACATCACCAACACCAATTACCTTAGATACACCGTCATTACCTATCTTTAACACTCCAAAGTCACCAGAAGTATAAGATGTGAAGAAAACCTTCCTTGGTGTAACATGTAATGTAGCACCACTGTCAACTATCCACATGCTCTCGTATGATACGAGATTAACAGACTCATGATCATGTAGAATTACAAGATCATTACAAGTAGTAGTAGTAACACGATCATCATCATGATTTTCATGATCTCTTTGTTTATACTTACCTTTCTTTCCTTTGTTATCCCTTTTCCACTGATAACAATACTTCTGTATGTGTCTGTTTTGTGACAATAATGACACTCCAGATTCTTGTATCGTGGCTTGGACTTGCTTCTGCTATTCTCTCTACCACCATTTGGTTCCCTTTTATGACTTCTTCCCCAGTGAAAAGTACCTTATATTGAGATGAAGAACCATGTGTATTCCTTCTCATCTCCTCATTAAGAAAACCATCCTTAGCCGTTTCTAAAGAAACAACACCTTTAGGAGCAGAACTTGTAATAGAAACCCGAAACGTCTCCCAAGACTCTGGTAAAGATAGCAATAGAAAAATAGTCCCAACAGTTCATCATCAAATTTAATACCCATTCCCGACATCTGACAAGAAGCCCTTGAAATTCACTCAAGTGATTTGAAATAGAAGTTCCCTCTTTATACTTCAAATTTATGAAGCTATTCAACAAGAACAATTTATCATTCCCTGATTTTGAGGCATACAAAGACTCTATCTTCTCCCATAAAGTTTTTACATGTGTATCATTAGCAATATAATTATAAACATTATCTTCTACATAGTATCGAATAAAACCACATACTTATTGATGTTCAAACTCCCATTCTTCATCAGACATAGAATCCGGATTTACAGAACTAAAAACCGGTAAATGCAATTTCTTCACAAATAGTAAGTCTTTCATCTTGACCTTTCATAAATGGTAATTAGAACCATTCAACAATATCATCTTCATCTTTGTATTTGACTCCATCATTCGAACAAGTAAATTAGACCTTAACCAAGAGCTCTGATACAATTCTGATGGGAAATTTAGATAAAATAACAGAACAATATGTAATGGATATAATATTTTCCAAACTTGTAGGAACCTTGAGGATCAACAACAAATATAAGACGATAATCGAATAATAAAGGCACAAAAGAACACCGATATTTTTAACGTGGAAAACCCCTCAATATGAGAGTAAAATCATGAGTCGTCCATACTAAAGAAAATAGCTCCACTATAATCAATTAAGGTTACAAGAGAGTCTTAAAGTGACTCACAAAATAATGATGCGACTGCAAATCACAAAGCAAACTAACTTAAAAATAAGAATAAAAAAAAACTGAAACTTTCCCCAAATCTGCAGCTTTAGTGCGAAGCCGATATCTCTTAACTCAGACATTTTTTTGAAGATCCCAACGGTCAAAAGTTAGATATAGGTGTTGTAAACTTACCCTCCAAAGTTGAGCCCTATCTGATGTCTAACGAATCGGGGATCATCGATTTAGTGAGACTAGTACAGAAAAAATAGAAATGAAATTCTCTCATCTTTTCTCTCTTTTTGAATCCTTATTTTCTCTCTATCTCTCTTAATCCTAAATTTACATTCTCTACTTAAATAAGTGAGACAAATGTGTTATTCATATTTTGGGCCTTTTTCCACATAGGAAGATAACCCAAGCCCAACATGAGTATCATTTGTACAAGTATCATTTATACAAGAATCATTTGTATGATCAGTTTCTTTGCTAGTAGATGGAGAATTCGACAATATCGGCATCTATGTTCATAAACAACAACAACAATAACATCAAGAACATAAACAACAACCACAACATAAACCACAACAACAAGCTCTTTCATCATCAGCAACAACAACAATATTCACAATAATGGCAAATGAAGTTTACTGTATGTACCGTAAATGTGATAACTAAGTAAAGGAGAATATTGTGTTGGTGTTGGTGTTGTCTTCCTTCCCGATGATGACGATGGTGTTGATATTATCTTCCTTCCCGACGATGATGACGGTGTTCGTGTTGTCAACCTTCTTGACAATGACGGTCGTGTTCGTGTTGTCAACCTTCTTGACAATGACGGCCGTGTTCGTGTTGTCAACCTCCTCGACAAAAATGACCAGTAAAGAGTGAGAATATCAAAGTATTAAACAAAAAATGAACGATAAAAAGTATTGAACGATAGTGTTAGGGTTGAAATCATGTATCGTTTCACAGTATTAAAGGTTATGGTTGTTTCGTCTTGTTTCTTTTTTCAGTGGAAATATGAAAATTAAAGAGACAAGATAGCTAGAAGTGTATAATATTTAAAACGATACCACCATGGTCCAAACTCTAAACTGTAATGATATATTATTTGCATAATAAAATTTCATAAAGAAGCATCATTGTATAGCCATTTAAAAATTTTAAATAAAAAAACAAAATATATCACATTGGTTGAACTAACAAACCGTTGTGCTATTCCTTTTATTTTTATTTAAAAAATAAAATAAAAGGTGCGCCTTAACGTTATTATATCACCACGGTAAGTTAAATAATTGTTTTTATATCATAACAATTATTTAATTAAAAAAATATCCGCGCCTGAATTTAGAGATGTCACCACGGTGTTTGGAAGAACCGTGGTGACTTTGTCGTTGTTGTATGTACGTTTTATAGTAGTGAAATTTTGGCTATGACTTTTCTTCCTTCTCTAACCCTTGTTCTTGCTCTTTCTCACAAAAGCTCTCTATTCTAATTCTCAATTCACGTACGGACACAAATAAGCTTCGTTAATTCCTTTTTAATAATAAACCTAATTTCTGAATTTAGTAATTATACCTTTTCCCCGACTCGTTTCTATTATCACCATTTTCTCTTATTTTTCTATAAATTCCAATTTCCACTCAATCTCTCACAAATCTATATTTTATATTATTTTACTTAATTAAAATTCTAAATAATTCTCACTATCCTCATAAATCCCCACAAAAATTCCCAAACATACCAATAATCAAATAAAACCGATTTTAACTCAAGTAAATTAAAATTAACGAGAAAGAAGGGGTTACATTCACACCATCTACCCTCAAACTTTTTGGGGTATTAGAAACTTAACTATCTATTCCTATTATTTTGGTCAGTTAGCTAGTTTTTCTGGCTTTAGAAACTTATTTTATTACAACACAAGTGCCTATATAAGTCACTTGGCCCTTCACCCTTGTACTATCTATTTCCTCTATTTCGATAGTAGATAAGCCTTATAATAAGAAGATACAAAGAAAAGAGTAATTGCTTATTTCATGATTAATGCATTAGTAATACAAATTTATATATGAATATTTCTCAACAATATTTATAATAAGAAATAATAAAATTCTAACAAACTTATTCTTAAATTTGAGTTACTCCTTATGTCATCTCATCAAATGAATTTCCTATATTTATGGACCTCAAAATCACAACATTACCTCCCTTTTAAATTCAATCTTGTTCTTGCGATTAAAATTATCAAAAGAGAACACCCTAAACCCCACCGTTTTAAATATAAAGAATATTTTTTAATATAAGTACCAAACATTCTCATCTAAATAGGCTAATGAGAAAAAGGATACCACAAAGCATCTTTTGATAATAAAATCTTTTTGAAATGTCCAAATTGTAAAGCTCTCATGTTCAAATATGATGTATACAAATTCCAATACTATAGAATGCTCAAATGACCCAACCATTCAATAACTATCACATAATAGCATGAACTCTTTATCTCACATTATGATCAACAAATGAGATAAGTATCACACATTCTCGTCTTCTTAAATTTATTCATTGCACCGTTAAATTTATTTATCTTTTTATATATGTGAGTGTGTAATCTTTTTGGATAGGTTTTATAATGAAAAATGAACTCTCTAACATGACGATGATTTTGTCTAATTATAGAAAATTTGTAGTCTAACTTCTTCATTGCATGATCACATTATAATTTGGAGGCTCACAAATATAAAAACAATGAAAGATGTATGTTACTCCTCCTTTTTAAATAAATTGGTTTTTTTTTTTTGCATGTTGTTCGTATTTTCTATCACTTTATATTTAAAACTGCATCAATTATAAGTTTCTTATCACAATACTCATAATGTTTCTCATTAAGTTTATCAACTAAGAATTCCAAAAAGGTTCAACTTGAGTAATAGATTGATCATTGAATCTTTTTGTTAAAAGTGATACACTTTACAATCAATAAATTGGCACGTCTAGTGGAGAATTAGTTTGAGATAGTTTGTGTCAAATTTTTTGTAAAAATAATTCCATTTTTCTTACCATGGTTCTCCCTTGTAAAAGAAGAAACGTCAACCAAATTAATTATCAAAGTATTTACAACTCTTAGATAATATGTAATAGGACTTTTGTTATAGTTGGACTAAGGGTAATTTAGTTTATTTATGTTTTAAATTATATATTTGTCATAATCGGCAAAAAATAAGAGTCGTCGTCACTATTTTTTGTCCTAAGAACGGCAAATAACGGATAATTTTAAGTTTTTCAGAAATTTAAAGTTCGCGAGTTGGTTAGATAAAGAGAAGGTGTTAGGCACTATTTATCTCCCTTGTTCTCAAGGGGCTCCCTTTCTAGGTTTCGAGGTATATCAGAAATTTCTATTTAATGCATTGTTTCCATGTGTTTGAGAAAAGATTTAATTTTTTAGTCATGAGACTTGCCTTGGTTTTAACCGCGTGCTTACGTATCTCCTTGCAAAGAAATCAAAGTCCATTTCGTAGTTCGTTATGTGTTTGCTGAGTGTTTTTTATTGGATTACGTAAAATTACTTTCGAATTATTTCGAATTATCCTTTAACCTTGTCTGAGTTTGAAAAGTGAGTAAGCGTAAACGTAGTTTGCAGTTAATTTTGAAAGTAATCATATTTAATCCTTTGAAAATATCTAAATTTTTATTAAGTTAATAGAAAATAAATTAGAAGTTGGTTAGCTATTTTAAATGCATGATGTGATTTTGAAAATGTTTGAATGCTATTGAAATTAGCAGAGAATGTTTAATGAATTAAATAAAAAGATTAATAATTTTAATAAAATAGTTAATAATTATTAAAGTTGTTATAATATTTATTATCAAAAATAAATTATATTTTTATAATAATAAAAAATGTTATTTTAATGCAAAAAAAGAAAAATGATATGGAAAGAAAAAATAATCAAAGTAAATAAATAAAAAAATAAATAAATAAATAAAATTATTAATAAAATTTCAGGGGGGTGTATTTCAACTTAGGCGTAGTAAACAAGGGTGTGTGAATATCATTAGATAAGCTCAAAATTTTATTTGGAGCCCAATAGCGAAGGGGGTGTGAATTACTTACGCACAACAATTTTAGGAGGTTTATATAGCAGAGGCCTGACCCATAGTCACGTTTGGGAGTCCAGTACACATAGGGGTGCTAACTATAGTTGGAGGAGTAATTTGGGAAGCGTAGATATTATTGGGCTTGACCCATGTATTGTTTGAGCGCGTCTGACCATTGTAAGGTGAGCTTAACGTGTTATGGTGTGTAAGCGTAGATCAGGTACGTCCAATTCTAATCAGAGGGTCACTAGAAGTCAATTTTGGTATGCTGATTAGAAGTATGCTGAACGAAGGGTGGAGATTAAGTGTTGACTAGGGAGTACAGTGAGCTTGCACGCAAAGAGTGGACGGAGAGAGTATTTTTTCCTTTTCCCTTCACAAGCCCCATTTTCCCTTCACAAGCCCCACTTTCCTTTTTCTTTCCCTCTCTCTACTTGTTCCCTTCTCTCTACACAAACTTAGAGAGAGAAGTTCTAGCTTCTCTCTAAGATTTCCATCACCGGAAATCGTCACTGCCCTGGTGACCACCTTGAACCACCACCAATATCCAATTTTGCAGTTGAAGATCAACCAGAAACTTTAAACCAAACCCATATCTTCATCCAAACCTAAGAACCCTAGGAACCCTACTTAGAACTCTAACCCTCTACCATGGGCGTTCGTTGAGGTCGCCGTCTCAGATGTAAGTTCGCCTAGAACTTCATTTGATTCTGGAAATCACAAGAACTGTAACCCCAAACCTTGGAACCCTAACAATATTTTGACCTAACCTTAAGAATCCTACCCCAGAAACTTGAAGATTGATGAACCCTAACCCTTACGTATAAGAACCCTAACCCTAAATCAAAACCATAACCCCAAATTTTCCAGAAATTATCAAAATTACAACAATTAAAGCAAAAATCCTAAGCTAAGTGATTTAGGCTTACCGTCCGAGCAGTGATACTTATAATTTTTCCTTTGAATTCCTATCTGATCTCCTCTAATCCCCTTCTTTGTTTGTTTGCAGGTAACGAGGGTTGAGGGTTTCGGATCTATGAGACCAAAGCTTCAATTCTCTAGCTCTTATTCTCCTTAATTCTTCTCCAACTCTCTGGTCCCCTCTTAGGTTTAGAACTTAGGTATTTATAAGGTTTAAGTCTTAGATGAATTAGGAAATTAGATTAAGTGATTTTCTGTTATAGTTTTGATTGAGAAGTAGATTGATATTGATTTATAAATTAGTTTTAAATTGATTAGATTTGTTTAGAAATTAGAAATTAGGGGTTGTTTTGTGATGTACTTGGATTGTTTTGTATACAAATTCGTATTCAATAAAAAAACAATCCTTCAATCAAATATTTGATTTGATCCTGCAAAATATGATTTATGGGCTTTTTTATTCTAACTTAGGGATGAAGAACACCCACATGGGCACAACCATGTAATTAGGGTTTTCCAAACCCTTGTTGACTTAGTCAACAAAACAAAAAAATTTAAATAATAAAAATAAAATGAATAATTCAAATAATAAAATTAAAACAAATAATATGTAATAATAATAATGTATAATAATAATTGATAAAAAAACAAACACAATTAGACACCAACGTTGACTTCGGTCAACAACCCATTTAGTTAGTTTAAAATAATGAACCTCATTTGATAAAATGGGAAGTAAACCCCCTCCCCAAAATTGATCTCTATTTATATTTAAACAACTAAAAAAAGAATAATTAATTGTTAGTATAAAATATAAAAATTAGTATAAAAATAAATCAATAGGTCTAGCAAAAATGAGATTGACTGTTTACACCAATGCGGACAACTTTGGAGTATGACAACTGCCCCTATTTAATTACTCTTCTATGTGCGAGAATACGAAGTTCTCGCACATTCGGATCAGAGATTATTAAATAATGGAAGACCCTAAATTTTAACCAAAAACTTTTGAAAAATAAACTGTACAATAAACCAAAAGGTAAAAATGGCAAGGATGACGCAGTTAACTCATCAATGCCCAGAGCATGGATTCGCTTATCTATTTGTGCCAAGGGAATAAATCAATAGATATGAAAAGGGACGCTATCACAGATTCCTCATTCTTAACACACCTTCGGGGGTAAGTAATGCGTGTGCCAACTCCATTTATTCTAAGGGACTAAACCAATGGAGTTGAAAAAGATCTGAGGATAAACTTACTAAAGTTTCGGGACTAACATAGTAACACATATTTGCAATATTTATCACAACCTAGGGAATAAATGACGCGGTATCAATCTTATTTATGCCAAGGGACTAAACCAATAAGATAGAAAATTTGGAAAATAACCTATCATTGTTCAGGAGCTTATAGTTATATCTGATTTGCATATCTACCACTATCTAGGGGGTAGAAAATGTTGGTATTAACTCTATTTATGCCAATGGAATAAACCAATAGAGATGAAGAAGGGTTTGTAAACAAACTGGCTAAAGCTTCGGGACTAACATAGCGAGTTGTAATGCAGACTTGCATAGTTATCACAACCTAGGGGATAAACAATGCGGGTTCGATGTTTGACATTTGAAATTTGAAATTTTGAAATTGAATAACTAGGTCTTGGATATGATTGGTAGATATGTCTCCTAGTGTAATTCTTGGTTCGCACCACCTCTAAATGTTGTGTTTGTTCTCAACCGAGGTGTTTGTAATAGTGAAAAAATGCTAAGATTTTGAATTTTTTATTCGCGCAGCTAACTTAGCTGGTAATAGGCCTTAAGATGTCCCGTAGTATTCCTGGCCTATGAAGTTTGAAATGCAATGTATAATTTATATGTGTGATGCCCAATGGAAATTTTGTTGATATGATGCCCCGTGATAATTTTATTGATATGTATTTCATATGTAAATGCACCAAGTACTCGTGAATGCTTTGATAGTTTTATCCTTTTAGGCCATTGGATTCTTGGAGTCACTGACTTTCCAACATTGTCTGTTGCGGTATCTCCAAGTTGATTTGTATTTTGATATATTGATGTGCAGTATTAGTTTAATATTTGTATCGTAGGCGTAGGCACATGCGTGGATTTCTTTTGACATTTTTCTAACCAAAGTTTTTTTTGATGTTTTGTCAATGCTTTTTATTTATTGTCAAATTCCTAAAATAATTTTGACGCAGTGTTTACAAGAAGTAATCATAGTATTTTGCAAACAAGTCCGAAAAAGGAAAAACACAATTGGAAAATATTTGAAAAATTATTGTTTCATTAATGAAAATGATTTTGTATAGGCTTTAATATAAGATGCAATTCCTAAAAAAGAGGAAATTACAGAAAGTTTAAACAGAAAACAGAAAATGACAATGAAAGATGATAGTCGATACTGTTATTTCTCCAATGTCTTTTGATAACTCCAACCCCCTTTTCTTCTGAGAAAGATAATTGGATTAGTTCCTCTCCTTCGTAGTCGTAGATGTAATGAATTCTCAAACCGTTACCTATTTGTTCATTTTTTGAATAGAATCCCTAACTTTTACTGGGATCGCCCTTTCGGGTTTTCAATCCATCGGGGTGATGGTTTTTTTTTATATGTCCCTAATTTTTTCCTGGATCTCCCTTTAGGATTTTCAATCCATAGGGATGCCCCTCTTTCCTAAGTCTCTCGTTCGGGGTTTTGACTTAGAGGACCTTTTATACATAATATCTTTTGACTCCATCGAAATTTAGGGGATGTGGTAGTTCTTCTCCATCCATTGTCATGAGGATAAGAGCTCCACCTAAGAATGTTGTTTTAACCACATATGGACCTTCATAGTTAGGTGTCCATTTACCACGTGAATCTATATGACGTATCAGGATCTTCTTGAGAACCAGATCTCCTTCTTGGAACACTCGAGGACAGACTTTTTTTATCGAATTATTTCTTTGTTCGCTTTTGGTACAACTGACCATAACATAAAGCTGTTAAGCGTTTTTCTTCAATGAGGTTTAGCTGATCAAGTCGTGTTTGAACCCATTTTGATTCTTCAAGCTTAGTTTCCATTAAGGACTCGTAGTGATGGAATCTCTACTTCAACATGGAGTACAACCTTCATGCCGTAAACAAGAGAGAAAGGAGTTACACTTGTCGAAGTACATACTGATGTACGATATCCATGTAGCACAAATGGAGGAATTTCGTGTCAATCTTTATATGTCTTAACCATCTTCTAGATGATCTTGTTGATGTTTTTATCGGCGGTTTTAACGGTCCCGTTCATCTTTGGTTGGTAAGGTGATGAATTATGATGCTCGATCTTGAAATCATCACATAACTCCTTTATCATTTTGTTATTCAAGTTGGACCCATTGTCTATAATAATCTTGCTAGGAACCCCATATATGCATATCATATTTTGCTTGATGAATCGGGTAACCATTGATTCGTCATGTTTTCATAAGAAGCGACTTCTACCCACTTGGTGAAGTAATCAATGGTAACCAATATGAAGTTGTGTCCATTGGAAGCCTTTTGATCGATCATTCATATCATATCAATTCCCCATATTGAAAATGGCCATGGTGAACTTAGGATATTCAGTGGTGTTGGTGGCACGTGTACCTTGTCGACGTAGATTTGGCACTTGTGGCATGTCTTCATATAATGGTAACGGTCAGCTTCCATCGTCAACCAATAATACCCTGCTCTTAATATTTTTCTGGCCATGGCATGTCGATTTGTATGAGTCTGTAGGTTCATTCATGGATCTCTTTCATGAGCGTGTCTGCTTTGTGTCTCTCCATGCACCTGGGTAGAACCATATCATAGAAGAACTTCGCATCTAGATTTTGCAGAGTTCGCTTGTCTATTATTGAGGCATTTTCTAGATATTCTTGCTTCTCTATACACCTCTTGGTGTCGTAGAACCAAGGTTTGTTATCTAGCCCTTCTTTAACTGTGAAACAGTGTGCAGGTTCTTCAAAATGTTTGATCCTGATGTGTGGTTCATGATTAGGCCAAGTTACTTTGAACATGGATGACAAAGTTACCAAGGCGTCCTCCATCTGATTTTCGTCTCAAGGAATGTGAGTGAAGGTAATTTCCGTAAATTTGGTAGCTGGATCCAAAACATAATCCTGATATGGAATTAATTTGGGATTTTGGGTGTCTCATTCACCGTTGACTTGGTATATGACTAACGTCGAGTCTCCATACACTCTGAGGTATTTAACCCTTAGGTCAATAGCAGCTTCTAGACCCAATATATAAGCTTCATATTTAACAATATTGTTGATGCGATAAAAGCATAACCTTACAATATAAGGTTTATGAAAATTCTTCGGAGATGTCATTACTGCCCCAATTCTATGCCCTGGTACATTTGAAGCACCGTCAAACATGAGTGTCCATTTTGCCCCGGTTCATGTCCTTCGTCGGGTCGTAGTATTTCATAGTCACCTATAAACATGATGTCTTCGTCTGGAAAGTCAAACTTCATTGGTTGATATTCCGCCAATGGTTGATGAGTTAGATGATCAACTAGTATACTCCCTTTGACGGCCTTCTGTGTGACATATTAGATGTCGTATTCAAATAGCAACATCTGCCATCAAGCAATTCTTCCCGTGAGAGCCGCCTTCTCAAACACATACTTCAAAGGATTCATTCTTGCTATTAACCATGTGGTGTGAGTTAACATATATTGTCTTAGTCGTTTAGCAGCCCACACAAGAGCACAACAATTCTTCTCGAGGAATGAGTATTGGGTTTCACAGTCAGTAAATTTCTTTCTTAGGTAGTAGATTACATGCTCTTTTCTACTTGTTTTATCATGTTGACCCAATACACATCCCATAGATCCTTCAAGCATTGTTAAGTACATAATAAGTGGTCTTCCGGGAACGGGTGGCATCACAATTAGTGGTTCTTGTAGATATTGCTTTATTATTTCAAAGGCTTTCTGACAATCTTCATTCCACTCAGTTGTACCCCAAAATTTTTCCTCCCATTTTTCTTCAAGGCATTCTCATGAGGTCCTCATTTTCTCAAGATGGCTCAAGAATTAATAAGATAAATTCTCCTCCTAAGCAATGGGCCCACAACTAGGGTTTGACATTTTTCAAGGAAGATTTGGTTTCAAGGGTCTCAAGTGATTTCCATGGTTCTTCATATTCCTTCGAGATGCTCATTTCAAGTTTCAAATCTTGCATCACAAGTTTGCTCAATCAATAGCTCAGATGATTGAAAATCAATTGTATTGGATAAAAAGTCAATTGTGGTAAACATACAGTTAAAGTTCAAGATTTTTTGTCAACATCAATATTTTGAAGTGATATTCATCATTTGATCAAGGGTTGATCATGATTCCTCAAGGAAATCTCTCAAATCATCAAAAGTCCAAAGTTGTCAAATTAGGGTTTCCTTAGGAGAACTCAACTGAACTTTGACCAAGCATAACTTTCACATGCTTAATCAACTTTTCTCCAACCAACTCCAATTTTGAAGGAAATTCAATTCTCTACAACTCGGTATCTCTATGCTCAAATCCAAAAAATACTTCATTTAAGAGATATGAGCCAACACATTACAGGTCGTTTTAAAAGTCAACAAAAAGAAACTTTTTGTCAATGCAACTTACATCAAGATAAAGTTTCAAAATGCAAAAATGATCAAATAAGAAATTGAATAAGACATCTTGATATTTCCAAAAAGCCTAAGATCACCTTCAAAAGATGAAAGTTGAGAGAGTTATGACCATTGCAAGTTAGGAAATTTTGGTAGAATGCATGAATTCCAAATTAAGCAAACTTGTGATTTTGAGCTATTGGGCCTAACTTTTGATGTTTAAACATGTTCACAATGTGTTAGAGGACCTCTAAATCTATTCATATCTTTTTTATGATTTTTATTTCTTTTATTTGAATTTTTATTTATTTAAATGCAAATTAAATCAAATAAAATATGAAGCAAGGATACAAGGCACATGGGCTTCTAATTTCAGTCACATGGAGGCCCAAGAATCATTTGACAACCATGCAAATCTGTGTGAAGCTCAAACATGGCAAGAAATCTCTCAAAATGGAAGTTTGAAAACATGTTTGGTCTTGTTTGATTATGGCCATCATTGCATGATTCTATGCCATTTTGGTTTATCTCTTTTTTTCTCTTATAAAAGCACAACAAGATCATACCAACAGGACCACAGATCCTCGCCTCACAAAATAACAAAATTTTCCAAACTTTTTTTCAAACCCTCGAGTTTCAAAACTTGTGTTACAAGCCCTCTCATTCCAAAACTTCGATCTCATTCACTTCCTGGAACATTGAAGGGTAAGTTTGGATCAGTTACCAGGATCCTAAGCGCTTAAAACATGCATACAAACCCTGACCAGTTTTGGGATTTTTTGTCATTCATGTATTTTTGATTTCATGCATTTTTTAAAATTAATAACCATCCAAATCAGTTTACATGAATGTTCAGGACAGGTTGCAACCATTACATAAAATTTTTGACGTTCGGATCTTGATTTTCCATACTTGAACCGAGTTAGGGTTTTTTCTTCGAAAATCATGATACAGGAGTACGTTTAGGGAATAGCCGGTACCGGTGAGTACCCTGGATAGGCCAGTGGTTCTGCATTGGATTGAAATGTGTAAAGTTCTATTGTGAGCTCTACCTTGTGGAGGTAACTCACTGTCATTAAAACCCAAGCGTGATCCTGATGTTGGATTTACCACAACTCCATCAAATTGGTTTACTGTGATTTCCTTTGTAACATGAGCAGAACTTAGAATCTTCATCAGAGAATCTCGGTGTGATTCTGAATTGATCAGTAATAAGAGTATTGAAATATTTGTCGGGGTTGGGTGTAGTTGATCCACCACCCTATAGTCACTTTTATTGATTATTTTCAAGAACTCTTCAGCCTCTTGGTCGCTAAACATTTTACTCAAAAGTTCTTGCCCCTTACTAGTTTCAACCACAACTTTTCCTTTATCCTTATCCACAATATTATCCTTCTTTTGTTGTTCCGGAGCGTATATGCGACCACTGTGGGTCATTCCCCCTATTCCTGCTATATTAGTAATTGCAGGCCCCTAATTTTTTGACAGTTCACATTCTTGTTTTAAACCATTGACATAGGCGGTAGTTTTGTAACTCCATGACACAACTTTATCAATTTCATAGGGAATTAGAGATGGTCCCTTGATTACCATCACACTCTTTGGAGGCACTGGTATCTTCAGAGTTTGACCTTAGCATGGTATCATCATTGGTATTTTTGTCGTGCTCAGCCCTCCATAAGGAATTACAAGAGTTTTCTTGACAAAACTCGGCCCTTGACAAGGAATCACTAATGGACTCCTTATATTCCCATTACTCGCAACTACATATTCTTCTTCAGGATATCGTCTGAATTGGACTATCCCCTGATCCACCAATTTTTGCAAACTCCTATCGAAAGTGTTATTATGTTCCAAAAGGAAGCCATGTTCCAACAGATGTTCCTTTAAGATATCTATCATAGCTTTTACTCGTTTAACCTTTCCATAATCAGCGACTATCTCAATTGCATTCACAGTCGGACCACCATGCTAAGGCATGGGGTTTATCTTGATATTAGGTTTATCAAAAGTGATATCCTGTGAGTCCAATAGGTCTTAGACCTTGTGTCTGAAGGTCCAACATTTCTCTATAGTATGCTCGGGAGAATTATCATGATATTCACACCTTGCATTTGCATCATACTTTGGTGAGAGTGACCCGATCGGAGGAGCTAGTGGCTTTAGCTCTACCAGGGATGCCTTGAGTAAGTGTTATAGTAGTTGACTGTGTGGCATGGGGAGAGGATCAAATCTTCTCAGAGGCCTTTCAAACCTGTTTGGTTGTTATTCTCGTGGGCTCACCAATGGTTGTTGTGTCTTCTGATGAGTTGCAATAACATTCGTTTCTCCTTCCTTATTATTAGAGAAGTTAGGAACATGCTTCTTCAAGTTGTAAGGAGTACTAGATGCCCCTTGTATCTTTCCACTCTTCAAACCAGCTTCAATTTGTTCACCAATCATCACTAAGTTGGAGAAACCTGAGGAGACACTGCCTACCATCTTTTCATAATATAACCCTTGCAGAGTACTCATGAACATGTATATAAATTCTTTTTCGAGGAGTGGTGGTAGTACACGAGCTGCCATTTCTCTCCACCGTTGATCATACTCTTTGAAAGACTCATACTCCTTTTGAGACAATTTTTGAAGCTGCATGCAGTTAGGAGCCATATCCAAATTGTATTTGTACTGCCTTAAGAAGGCGTTGGAGAGATCAGCCCACGATCAAATATGTGCTCGTTCCAACTGCATATACCAATCTAGAGATACCCCACTCAAGCTGTCTTGGAAAAAGTGGATCATTAGCTTCTGATCTTGATCATAGTGTTTTACCCTAAAATTTTCCCTCTCTTTTCTCAAGGCCACTTCTCACAAAGATCTTCAAAAGCTCAAACTTGCACAAGGATTGACTAGGTCAAGACATCTCCTCAACATTGATGCCTCAAATTAAGGTTTAAATTTACACAAGGACAATTGGACTTTTAATGCCTCATATTACTTTCATGGATCATCTTGGACCCTCAAGATTGCTCATGCCAAGTTTCAAGTCTTGCAGTTCAAGTTTGCTCAGTCAATTTATCAAATGACCTAAAATCAGTTGTATTGGGTAAAGAGTCAACTAAGGTCAATTTACAGTTAAACTTAAATAATTTTGAACCATATTAACATTTTAAACTCGTATGTATTAATTGATCAAGTTTGGATCAGAATTCCCCAAGGAAATTGCTCAATTCATCAAAAGGGCAAAATGGTCAAAATTAGGATTTTGACTGAGAAGGTTTGATTTTTGACTTTTGACCTAATTCATGACTTATTGGTTTGAAAAATGATATCAAGGATTCAAATTCATCATTTTCACCTAATGGCATGGTTCAAATCATTTCTCAATATCAATTGATTCATAGTTGAAATTTGATCAACTGATGAAAAAGTCAATTGTACACTGAAAAGTCAAACTTTGACTTTTGGATCAAAATTAAGTTTCAAAGATCACATTTCATCAAAAAATTCAAAAATATGAAGCTTGATCATCAAGGAATCAAGAAAGTCAAAAGTCAATTTGAAAAGTCAAAGTTTTCAACACTTAGAAATTTTTCTAAGTGTTTTAAACCTTATTATTTCCTAATTTCATGCTAACTTTTCACTATGATGCAAGATGATTCAAAGGAAACTTCCAACATGAAAGTTTTATATCTTGATGAAGTCTAAAACTTTTATTTTATGATAAAGTCCTATAAGTGCTTGTATTTCAAGTTATAAATTCATGAATTCATGCCCATGAACTAAAACACTTAGTGAAATTTTGACCTAGTTTGGTAAGATTTTTGACCTAACTTCTTGGCCAAGTTTCACATAGTTCAAATTTAATTTTGCAAAAATTATTAAAAGAGGAGTTGTAGAGGATGTTACAAGCTTTCAAAAATATCCAAGAAATAATTGAGATCATGTTTGAGCTAAGAGAATCAAAGAGAAGAAGTTGGCATTTCAAACTTTAATTACAAGGCAGAATTGTGAAGAACATTGATCAAATCCATAAGCCATGATGCATTATATTGCTTTGCAGGCCTCAAACTTATGTTTCACTACTTAATTAATAGTTTACATAATTGATAGAGTTATGATCCAAGCCTTAGAGCCATTGTCCAATAGATTCATCCATTTTTGCAACAAAGTTCACACTTCCATTTTGGAAAAGTGACTTTAATCATAAAGTCAACTTGTATTGAGCTTTACACTTGTTCCTTCTGCACAAGCTTCCTCTGTAAAGTCATATAAGTATGTTTAAAGTTTATAACTACTCTAGATATCCATGTACCTTGCATTGAAACTATGATTGTCAACTTTGCTTCAAAAACAAGTCACATGGCCATAACATGTGATCTTTGTTTTCTGATCGATTCAAACCTCCAAACCTTTTGCCTATAAATATACAAGTAATTTGCAATCTAACACACAAATTTACAAGCCCTCAAACACTCCCAAACTCCCTCAAGCCAGAAATTACCCAAAATTTCCATTTTTGTGTCATTTCTGACTTTGCACACCCATCTTCAAATCTACTCGTGCGTTTCTTGGCCAAATCATTCACATAGCTTCCTTACTTCATATAGAAGTTATCCCAATCCCTGTTACAATTCTGTAACACCTCCATCACCATCTTCCATTTTCAAAAATAGAGGTTTGCACTTGGACTTCTCTAGAATAATTCAAGCACTCTCAGCTCAAGGTAACCATTGCAATAGCTTCATGGAGGTTCAAGGAAGCTAACCCAATCATCAAAACACCTCGAAAGTTGCTCAAACTCAAAACACGAAGTTCAGTTTTGAGGTAAGTTTTCTGATTTTCAAACTCTTCATATAGGCATTATTAGGCTTTCATTTTCAAAGATAAAATGTAGACATCATTTCCCTAAAGCTAACCATGTCCTTAGAATTCATTTATATTGCTTGAGTAGTGAGAATTTTAAGTCTGAATATCTTGAAAAACATTAGGTTAGATTTTGGTACCATTCAAAATTCGTGCTCATCTTTGATTTATAGTTTTAGTCATTTACATTTTTAGAATCGTGATGAAAAATGGAGCAACTTTTATGTTTACAGTTTTAATTTTTGTTGAGAACTGAGAAAGTTACAGAATTCAAAAATGGAGGAAGAAGTCCTGGCGCGAGGAAGAAGTCCTGGCGCGAGGAAGAAGTCCTGGCGCGAGGAAGAAGATGACACATGCCATGGACTTGTTTTAAAATATAATTCAATGGTTTGGTATTAAAAATCGGATGTATATCCACCCCAGTGGTAGAGAGTGCGCGCGTTTATGCTAAGTGCCTGGGTTCGAGCCCCAGCGCAGCCTTTTTGTTTTATTTCTCTAACATTTTTTCTTTTTTGTTTGAAACAACACTTTGGGCTTTGCATCATTGGGCTTTGTTTTCTTTACTACCTTAACACCTCTGTCTACTAACAACTATGCAGCCCAACCATTTTATTTAATTTATTTTGTTTCTGATTACAAAAACAAGCTTTTGGACCCAAAACAAAACCCTTTTTACTCCTAAACCATCCAAATCATTTTCACACCCCTGACTCAATTTCATTTCTATTTTATTTTATTTTCTTTATTTATATATATTATTTATTATTATTATCATTATTATTTTCATAAAAATTAAAAAATCCCAAAATCAAAAATATTTTTATTTATTAACATATTTAGTATATTTTTATTTAAACTAAAAAGACCAAAAAAAAATTTTCTAACAAATTTTTTTTTCCTTTCTAAAATTTAAGTAATATTTAGACTTAATTTTATTTTATTTTCTTTTAACTAAAATTAGTTTAGATCTTAAGACTTTTTTTAATTAATTATTTTTGTATACTAGTTTAATTAAATTAAAACCATTTTCTACAAAACCCTAAAAAATACTTTCTTGATTAATTTTATTTCTTTTCTATTTTAGGCTTAGGTTTATTTCCTTAAAATTATTTTAGACTAGTTAATTGTTTCCTTTTAGTCAAATAGGTCAAAAACTTTTCTTAACAAAAATATAAACAAAAAAAAATCAATTTTCTTTTCCATTTACATTCTTGTACATTTATTCATTCTTGTACATTATTATTCATTCAATATGATTGTAATAGTAAATTGGGATTTTAATTACTTGTCATCTCCCCATTTGTAAATTTGTAATCCTCATCCCCAAATGATGTAATAGCGTAGGATATTTATATTTCACAATTTATCGCTTTCAAATATAAATGCTAGTATATAGGGTTTATATGGAAAGATTAAAAACAACAAGTAGAAAACCCTAATTCAAGACAGAAATTCATGAAAATGAACACCTTTGCACACTTGCACCTCTAGGGTAAACCTCACTTGTTTCTTTGATAAAAATAGTCATGTCACTTGAACGTGGGATACTTTAGCCAAAACAATCACAAAAAAATATCATAGTCCCTCGACGACCCTTCAATGTTGCCTTCATAAAGGATCTTAGACCCTTACAAAAATGGATAAGGTATCCTACAATTTTGCCTTCTATGACTATACGATGACCCACGCCCGTCCCTTCACATCCAATGGTAGAGTTTCTTATCAACCAATGGCAAGATAGCAATATCTAAAGGAAGAGGAAATGAACAAAGACTTTTTGAGTAGGTAGAACGCTCATAGTTTCTTGCTCACAACCATTTTCAAAACATCTTTCAAAATACACCAACACTTTCAAACATGAAATATTTTCAAAAGTCAACACTTTGTATACATACTTATGGAGACGAGAATCATTATAAACTTCTCCTAAACAATGGCAATTTTCAAAAATACTTTCAAAAACAATCACAAACACATTTCAAACAACTCATTTTCAAGGTGATCAAGAAACTAAGAGCCCATAGATAACTATGGATGAAATGGGTGCTAACACCTTCCCATTTCATAACCTATCCCTCGAGCTCAAGAAAATATCTTAAAAAGGTCTTTCCTTTTCTTTTCACCCTTTCCTTTATTGGATAAAAGAAAAGTCGGTGGCGACTCTTGCTATCCGCAACAATTACGATAAAGCACAAAACACACAAGTTAATTTTCCCACCGTATTACAGAACTGACGACTCTGTTGGGGAATTAACTTAAAAGTGGGGTTACCTTAGAGCTAGATCACCTTTAATTGATTTCTTTGTTTGATTTGTTTTCTTTACATTTATGGGTCATTGTTTGGGTTTGTATTGATCCTCTACCCGGATATGGGAACACCATTAGGTAAATAGCAAAAATTATGGAGATTGTATGGCGTAGACTGATATGGTTGAGACAATAGCTATGTTAGTGTGATACATTTGTGGGTACCGGTATCCCTTATGGTGAATTAAGGAGAATACGGGGCCGCTGTGTGGTGTCATGAAGCACTAACGAACCTTAGAACCTTTAATTGAACAACTTGGCCATTAGGAAATAGTGAGATAACTGGCTTTGGTGCAGTCCGAAGTTGGTTGATACTCGATGTTACACTCATTGATATTGGACTTTCGAGACATTTCGGTCACCAATAAAGAGGCTTGCACTGAAACAATACTCGATAAAGAGAGATCAATGATATTGAGATCCCCTAGAACCCGATTACTTTCTAGGACGGGTTGAACCAACTAAACTTCAAGAGGGTACTTACCTATGAACCCATGCAAGCCTAAACCTAAGGACTTATGTGCTTTATGTGTATATGTTTACTTGTACATAACATCATAACATTTCATTTTTCACTAACCATTTCAAGGACTTTGGGATTTATCTTTGTGCTATTTTGTAGGACATGGCTTCCATGCGAAGAAACACTATCCGAATCAACCTTGTGAAAGTACCTCCTCAACTTAAGGAATTAGAATCAAGGGTCCCCAATGATTCTCCATTCACCAAGAAGTATGGTCGTCTCATCAACTTGGTTACAACAAACTTTGAAGAGGATATGGTACATGTGCTCTTCCAATTCTTTGATCCTAAGCACCATTGCTTTACATTTCCTGATTACCAATTAGTGCCTACTATAAAGGAGTTTTCTCAACTCTTGGGAGTTCCTATTCTTGATCAATTACCCTTCACCAGTATTGAGAGAGATCCAAGACCTGAGGAGATTGCTCGTGCTTTACATTTGCAACGGTCCGATGTTATGGCAAATTGGGAAACAAGAAGTGGTGTTAAGGGGTTTCTAGCCAAGTTTTTGTTTGAGAAGGCTCAATAATTTTTGGATGCTTTGGACTTTCAAGCTTTTTAAGAAGTGTTGACACTTCTTATCTATGGGATGGTACTATTTCCTAACCCAGACCAACTCATAGATGGGAATGCAGTCAAGGTTTTTCTATCTCGTAACCCGGTGCCTACCTTACTTGGAGACATTTTGCATTCTCTTCACGCTCGCACCATGAAGAGAAGGGGAATTCTTATGTGTTGCACTCCTTTATTGGATAGGTGGTTTATTTTGCACCTACCTCGATCTGTTTTGATGAATGAGAAAGGCATGAGATGGTCTAATAGGTTTATGTCACTCACGTATTTAGATATTCATTGGTGTTCTCAATATTTGGGGGACATTACCGTTATTGACCGTTGTGGGGAATTTCCTAATGTCCCTCTCCATGGCATGAGGGGAGGAATCACTTATAATCCTTGTTTGGATTTGTGACAGTTTGGGTATGCTCAGAGGGAAGACCCTTATGACACACTTGTCCAAGGAATTGTGTTTGACTACGAGAGCGATGTCCAAGGTTATCATCAAAGATTTGTACGAGCTTGGGGATTGGTGAACAAAGTTAATAGCAAGACATTGGGGCATAAGAACTCCATTCCTTTGGAACCTTATCTCAAGTGGGTGCGAGCTTGCGATCAAAACCTCATGATGCCATATGAAGTTATCCTACCAATCATCATGGAGCCAATTCCCAAAGGAGATGTTCCCTACACTATTTTTCATCCTGACATGCCTACTACTCTCGAGGAGTTGCAAAGATCGTGGATTCAACTTAAAGGGGAGCAAGACACCTTTGAAACCCAACTCTACGTAAGCGAGAAAGAGATTTTGGAGCTCACGAGACAACTTCATGATGAGCGAAGTTTGAACGCTTACATTATACCGAAGAGGATGCGCTCATGGGAAGCTTGAACCCTTTTTGTTTTAGGAGTTTATTTTGTATTTATTCCATTGTAATCTCAAAAGGCATTTATTGTAAACCATTTGAACTTATTAAATACAATTAATGGTTGTTCCTTCTTTGTTTAAACAAATTTAAATCCTAAAAGTCCTTGAAAACATTTGCATTCACATTACATGCATCATAACATAAGCAGGATTTACGATACAAGCTTCCTCATCTTTCTACTGTTTATTTTAGTAAGATGGATCTCGAGCAGACTGTGAAAGACTTGCAGACACAAAACTCTCAGTTTCAAGAAACTCTGCTCAACTTAGCAAAAGGGTAGAAAGAGCTGATGTCACTTCTGGTTGAAAAGAAGAAGACCAAGTATAAGGCTTTGATCAACATGGGAAAGAGATTCAAAGGCCCAGTTTGACAAGTTCGAGTGGTAGAAGGCTCCTCCGTGGAAGATGAGAATCGGGATGAAGACGCAAGAAGCACCCGTGTTGGGGGTGATAACAATCCAATCTCTGAGGATGAGGACTATTTTGACAAATAATATCCACCAGTTGAAGATAATTATAAACAACTGGTGGACAAATTGAAGGCTATGGAAGTTCAAGTTGTGCCTGGCCTAGATTTTGGTGATTTGGGTCTGGTACCTGGGGTTATTATTCCACAAAAATTCAAAATTCCATTATTTGACAAGTATGATGGCGTGTCATGACCAAAACTTCATTTAAGATCTTATGTTCTCAAAATACATCCCCATGCCACTGACAAGAAATTATGGGTGCATTTCTTTCAAGAGAATTTGTTTGGGACTCAATTAGAATGGTTTTACCAGTTGGAGGGTTCCAACATTCATACCTGGGAAGATCTGGGCACTGCTTTCTACCGTAAAATATCAGTACAATGCTAATTTGGCACCGACTAGAGTTCAGCTACAAGGAATGACAATGGGTTCCAATGAAGGTTTTAAAGAATATGCGCAGAAATGGAGAGACCTTGCTGGTAGAGTACAACCACCATTGACCGATAGGGAGCTAGTGGATATGTTCATGGGAACATTAACTGGACCATTTTTCAACTTGTTAATTGGGAGCTCATCATCCGGTTTCACTGAGTTAATCGTGACTATTGAAACAGTCGAGAGCGGTATCAAAAGTGGAAAAATTCCTATGGCCTTTACCTCTACATCCAATACTGGGAAGAAACCTTTTACCGGTAAAAAGGAAACTAATGCCATATATGGGTCGAGAAGTCATGTCAAGAAAGACCACTGTCAATTTGTTAATGATGTTTTGATCTCCAATCCGCCCTCTACTCAAAGACAACAACAAGCCAACCACCAAAGACCTGAAGTTCCAAGAAGAAAATTCACAAGGATGAACATGTCACTGTCCCAAGCATTGAAACGCCTGTTGAAGGCCGAATTGGTAACATTGTGTGATCCACCATCAAATCCCAATGTTTCATCTTAGAAGTATAACCCAAATGCCAAATATGCTTACAACTCCAATAGCCTCGGGCATGATACTGATCAATGTTGGGCTCTGAAATGCAAGATTCAATACCTCATTGACAACAAGACCATTGAGTTTGATCCACCTACAACTGCAAATGTAATAACTGCACCAATTCCAAATCATGGAAAAGGTGTCAATGCAATTAAAGACACTGCTTTTGTTTCCTCCATTGAAGATTTGACTACTCCACTGACCACTGTTAAAGAAAATCTGTTAAGAGTTGGGGTTTTCCCTGGTTGTTTAAAAGATTGTAATTGTTGTGATCTACAAAAGAATGGATGTGAATAGATGAAAAAGGGTGTCCAACACCTGATAAATAGTCATGAGATCCTGTTTGAAAGAACTCCAGTCATAAAAAGTTTGACTGGAAAAGCTGAAGACATATCCGTCATTAACCATTTCCAACAAACATATTAGGATCTCTTCAAAAGGTCATATTAGGATTTCCAATGAACCAACAATCGCTCCATTAATAATTACCGCTCATGGACCAGTTCCTTATTTTTCTGATAAGGAAGTCCCTTGGAATTATGGTGTTGATGTATGCTACCATGGAATTAAGAAAGACTCCTAGATTTATGAAGACAAGACTGATAATGTTACCAATACTGCTGGTTCTAGAAAGGTGACAAGAACAAGGAGAATCTTCTCTCCAAACACTTCACCTCCAACTATTACCATTAAACCTGTTTGCATTACCATTGATAAACCTAGAACTGATGCTATGGGCAAAGAAAAGATGATTGAGCCTACCAGGATGGAGGTACCTTCCAAAGGAATTATTGCTGAGGAACCCTCCACCCAAGAAATGGAGGAGATTTTGAAGATTATAAAGACGAGTGATTTCAAGATAGTAGAGCACCTTGGGCAAACCCCCTCCAAGATCTCTATGATGTATTTATTACTTTGTTATGATGCTCATGCCCAAGCCATGGTAAATTTTTTTAAGAAAGCACATGTGCCTCAAGACACAACAACTGATCAATTTGAAAATTGTGTGGCTAGTTTGACTGCCGATAACAGACTGGGATTCTTTGATGCTGACGTGACTCCAGTTGGAAGAAATCATAACAAATCTTTCCATGTCTCCATTGAATGCAAATGAACTACTCTGGCCCATGTATTGGTGGATACTGGGTCCTCTCTAAATATCCTACCCAAAGGTGCCTTAGATTGGCTGGATTGCGATGGTTTGGTGTTGAAACCAAGTGACATAGTTGTAAGGGCTTTTGATGGATCCAAAAGGATGGTTATGATACGGTGGAAAAATCGACTGTTAATACTGGTTTTATGTTTGTGTTTGCAAATGTTGCGTTAAACAAGAGTATTCGCCGACTTTTCTTTTATCCAAATTAAGGAAAGGGTGAAAAGAACAGAAAAATACATTTTCGAGAATTTTCTAAGTAAGGGGGTAGATTATGGAAAGGGAAGGTGTTAGAACCCTTTCCATCTGTAGTTATCTACGGGCTCTTAGATGCTAGCTCATGTTTTGAAAATTGCTTGTGCTTTGTGTTTTGAAAAAGTAGTTTTAAAATGCCTTAGTGCGGTGATTCACTTTGTGATAACTCTTGTATAAGTCCTCAAGAGTGTTGACAAAGCGAATGTTTTTGAAAGTGTTTTAAAATGTTTATGTGTAAGTGTGAAAATTTGTTTTAAGCGAGCATCTAGCACCTATCTACTTGTACTCGAAAAGGTAGTTCTTTTCCTTCTATCCTTTAGAAAGTGATATCCTACTATTAGTGAGTAGGTAGCCATATCGTTGGATGTCTGAGGGACATCGAAGGGATGATACGGTCGCGAAGGCAACTTGGCAAGGAATTTTAGTAACTTTCCTAAAGTTCCAAGATCACTTTTAACCGAGGCAACATCGAGAGGGTCATCAACGGACTTGTGATCTTTCAAACTAGAGGACATCCACTAAAACTTCTCACGTTTCGAGAATTGTGACCGTTTTCCGAAGGAAACCAAAGTGGGGTACCCTAGAGGTGTATATGTTCATGGTGTGTTATGTTCAGTTATTTATCTTGCGCATTTAGGTTTGCTAATGTTTTTTGTTTTCCGTCTTTCCATGCAATCCTAGTAGCTAGCAGTTAATATGTACAGAAGAATGTAAAGTACGAAAACAACATGTATAAATGCTAGTAATTAGGGTTTGTATGGAAAGAGTAAAAACAATAAGTAGAAAACCCTGATTCAAGACAAAAATTCATGAAAACAAACACCTTTTCACACTTGCACGTCTAGGGTTAACCTCAATTGTTACTTTGAGAAAAATATTCATGTCACTTGAACGTGGGATACTTTAGCCAAAACAATCAAAAACAAATATCATAGTCTCTCGACGACCCTTCATTGTTGCCTTCTTAAATGATCTTAGACCCTTACAAAAATGGATAAGGTATCCTACAATGTTGCCTTTTATGACTATACGATGACCCACGGCTGTCCCTTTACATCCAATGGTAGAACTTCTTATCAACCAATGGTAAGATAGCAATATCTAAAGGAGGAGGAAATGAACAAATACTTTTTGAGTAGGTAGAACGCTCATAGTTACTTGCTCACAACCATTTTCAAAACATCTTTCAAAATACACCAACACTTTCAAACATGAAATATTTTCAAAAGTCAACACTTTGTATACATTCTTATAGAGACAAAAATCATTACAAAGTTCTCCTAAATAATGGAAATTTTCAAAAATACTTTAAAAAACAATCACAAACACATTTCAAACAAAGCATTTTCAAAGTGATCAAGCAACTAAGAGCCCGTAGATAACTACAAATGAAATTGGTTATAACACCTTTCCATTTCATAACCTACCCCTCAAACTCAAGAAAATATCTCAAAATTTTTTTCTTGTTCTTTTCACCCTTTCCTTTATTGGATAAAAGAAAAGTCGGTGGCGACTCTTGCTATTTGCAACAATTACGATAAAACACAAAACACCCAAGTCAGTTTTCCCACCGTATTATAGAACTGGCGACTCTGTTGGGGAATTAAATTAAAAGTTGGGTTACCTTAGAGCTAGATCACATTTAATTGCTTTATTTGTTTGATTTGTTTGCTTTACATTTATGTGTCCTTGTTTGGGTTTGTATTGATCCTCTACCCGGATCAGGGAACACCATTAGGTAAATAGCAAAAATTATGGAGATTGTACGATGTTGACCGATATGGTTGAGACAGTAGCTATGTTAGTGTGACACATTTGTAGGTACCGGTATCCCTTATGGTGAATTAAGGAGAATATGGGGCCGCTGTGTGGTGTCATGAAGCACTAACGAACCTTGGAACCTTTAATTGAACAACTTGGCCATTAGGAACTAGTGAGATAACTGGATTTGGTGCAGTCCGAAGTTGGTTGATACTCGATGCTACACTCATTGAGATTGGACCTTCAAGATATTTCAGTCGCCAATAAAGAGGCTTACGCTGAAATAATGCTCGACAAAGAAAGATCAATGATATTGAGATCCCCTAGAACCCGATTACTTTCTAGGACATGTTGAACCAACTAAACTTCAAGAGGGTACTTACCTATGAACCCATGCAAGCCTAAACCTAAGGACATGTGTGCTTTGTGTGTATATGTTTACTTGTACATAACATCATAACATCATACCATTTCATTTTTCACTAACCATTTCAAGGACTTTGGGATTTATCTTTGTACTGTTTTGTAGGACATGGCATCCATGCGAAGAAATAATATCCGAATCAACCTTGTGAAAGTGCCTCCTCTACTTAAGGAATTAGCATCAAGGGTACCCAATGATTCTCCATTCACCAAGAAGTATGGTTGTCTCATCAACTTGGTTACAACAAACTTTGAAGAGGATATGGTACATGTGCTCTTCCAATTCTTTGATCCTAAGCACCATTGCTTTAAATTTTTTGATTACCAATTAGTGCCTACTATGGAGGAGTTTTCTTAACTCTCGAGAGTTCCTATTCTTGATCACTTACCCTTCACCAGTATTGATAGAGATCCAAGACTTGAGGAGATTTCTCCTGCTTTACATTTGCAACGGTCCGACATTGTGGCAAATTGGGAAACAAGAAGTGGTGTTAAGGGGTCTCTAGCCAAGTTTTTGTTTGAGAAGGATCAACAATTTTTGGATGCTTTGGAAT
Source organism: Vicia faba (assembly GCA_948472305.1). NCBI lineage: Eukaryota > Viridiplantae > Streptophyta > Magnoliopsida > Fabales > Fabaceae > Vicia > Vicia faba. Next base: position 1,514,880,342 of record OX451741.1, on the reverse strand, counting down.
TACAAGCTTTTGAAGAAATGTTGGAACTTCTCATATATGGGATGGTACTATTTCCTAACCCAGACCAACTCATAGATGGGAATGCAGTCAAGGTTTTTCTATCTCGTAACCCGGTGGCTACCTTACTTGGAGACATTTAGCATTCTCTTCACGCTCGCACCATGAAGAGAATGGGAATTCTTATGTGTTGCACTCCTTTATTGGCTAGGTGGTTTATTTTGCACCTATCTCGATCTGTTTTGAAGAATGAGTAAGGTATGAGATGGTCTAATAGGTTGATGTCACTCATGTATTTAGATATTCATTGGTGTTCTCAATCTTTGGAGGACATTACCACTATTGATCATTGTGGGGAATTCCCTAATGTCCCTCTCTATGGCATTAGGGGAGGAATCACTTATAATCCTTGTTTGGCTTTGTGACAGTTTGGGTATGCTCAGAGGGAAGGCCCTCATGACACACTTTTCCAAGGAATTGTGTTTGACTACGAGAGCGATGTCCAAGGTTATCGTCAAAGATTTGTATGAGCTTGGGGAATGGTGAACAAAGTTGATAGCAAGACATTGGGGCATAAGAACTCGATTCCTCTGGAGCCTTATCTCAAGTGGGTGTGATCTCCCGCTCAAAACCTCATGATGCCATATGAAGTTGTCCTACCTATCATCATGGAGCCAATTTCTGAAGGAGATGTTCGCTAAACTATTTTTTATCCTGACATGCCTACTACTCTCGAGGAGTTGAAAAGATCGTGGATTCAACTCAAAGGGGAGTGAGACACCTTTGAAACCCAATTCTACGCAAGCGAGAAGAAGGTTTTGGAGCTCACGAGACAACTTCATGAAGAGTGAAGTTTGAACACTTACATTATACCGAAGAGGATGCGCTCATGGGAAGCTTGAATCCTTTTTATTTTAGGAGTTTATTTTGTATTTCTTCCATTGTAAGCTCAAGAGGCATTTATTGTAAACCGTTTGAACTTATTAAATACAATTAATGGTTATTCCTTCTTTGTTTAAACAAATTTAAATCCTAAAAGTCCTTGAAAACATTTGCATTCACATTACATGCATCATAACATAAGCAGGCTTTACGATACAGGTTTCCTCATATTTCTACTGTTTATTTCAGTAAGATGGATCTCGAGCCGACTGTGAAAGACTTGCAGACACAAAACTCTCAGTTTCAAGAAACTTTGCTCAACTTAGCAAAAGGGTAGCAAGAGCTGATGTCACTTCTGGTTTCAAAGAAGACGACCAAGAAGAAGGCTTTGATCAACATGGGAAAGAGATTCAAAGGCCTGGATCAACAAGTTAAAGTGGTAGAAGACTCCTCCGTGGAAGATGTGAATCGGGATGAAGACGCAAGAAGCACCTGTGCTAGGCGTGATAACAATCCAATCTCTTAGGATGAGGACTATTTTGGAGAACAATATCCACCAGCTGAAGATAATTATAAACAACTGGTGGAAAAATTGAAGGCTATGGAAGTTCAAGTTGTGCCTGGCCTAGATTTTGGTGATTTGGGTCTGGTACCTGGGGTTGTTATTCCCCACAAATTCAAAATTCCAATCTTTGCCAAGTATGATGGTGTGTCATGCCCAAAACTTCATTTAAGATCTTATGCTCGCAAAATACAGCCCCATACCACTGACAAGAAATTATGGGTGCATTTATTTCAAGAGAGTTTGTTTGGGACTCAATTAGAATGGTTTTACCAGTTGGAGGGTTCCAACATTCATACCTGGGAAGAAATGGGCACGGCTTTCTACCGTCAATATCACTACAATGCTGATTTGGCACCGACTAGAGTTCAGCTACAAGGAGTGACAATGGGTTCCAATGAAGGTTTTAAAGAATATGCGCAGAAATGGAGAGACCTTGCTGGTAGAGTACAACCACCATTGACTGATAGGGAGTTGGTGGATATGTTCATGGGAACATTAACTGGACCATTTTTCAACTTGTTAATTGGGAGCTCATCATCTGGTTTCACTGAGTTAATCCTGACTGGTGAAACGGTCGAGAGCGTTATCAAAAGTGGAAAAATTCCCATGGCCTCTTCCTCTACATCCAATACCGTGAAGAAACCTTTTACCGGTAAAAAGGAAACCAATGTCATATATGGGTCGAGATGTCATGTCAAGAAATACCACCGTTAATCTGTTAATGATGTTTTGATCTCCAATCCGCCCTCTACTCAAAGACAACAACAAGCCAACCACCAAAGACCTCAAGTTCCAAGAAGACAATTCACAAGGATTTACATGTCACTATCCCAAGTATTAAAACACCTGTTAAAGACCAACTTGTTAACATTGTGTGATCCACCATCAAATCCCAATGTTTCATCTCCGAAGTATAACCCAAATGCCAAATGTGCTTACCACTCCAATAGCCCTGGGTATGATACTGATCAATGTTGGGCTCTGAAATGCAAGATTCAAGACCTCATTAACAACAAGACCATTGAGTTTGATCCACCTATAAATACAAATGTAATAACTGCGCCAATACCAAATCATGGCAAAGGTGTCAATGCAATTAAAGACACTGTGTTTATTTCGTCCGTTGAATATTTTACTACTCCATTGATCACTGTTAAAGAAAATATGTTGAGAGTTGGGGTTTTCCGTGGCTATTTAAAAGATTGTATTTGTTGTGATCTACAAAATAATGGATGCGAATGGCTGAAAAAAGGGTGTCCAACACCTGATAAATAGTCATGAGATCCTGTTTGAAAGAACTCCGGTCATAAAAAGTTTGACTGGAAAAGCTGAAGACATATCCGTCATAACCATTTCCAACAAACATATTAGGATCTCTTCAAAAGGTCCTATTAGGATTTCCAATGAACCAACAATCGCTCCATTAATAATTACCGCTCCTGGACCAGTTCCTTATTTTTCTGATAAGGATGTCCCTTGGAATTATGGTGCTGAAGTATACTACCATGGAATTAAGCAAGACTCATGGATTGGTGAAGACAAGACTGATAATGTTACCAATATTGTTGGTTCTAGCAAGGTGACAAGAACAAGGAGAATCTTTTCTCCTAACACTTCACCTCCAACTATTACCACTACACCTATTCGCATTACCATTAACAAACCTAACATTGATGCTATGGGAAAAGAAAAGATGATTGAGCCTGCCAGGATGGAGGCACCTGCCAAAGACATTATTGCTGAGGAACCCCCCACCGAAGCAATGGAGGAGATTTTGAAGATTATAAAGAAGAGTGATTTCAAGATAGTAGAGCACCTAGGGCAAACCCCCTCCAAGATCTCTATGATGTCTTTATTACTTTGTTATGATGCTCATGCCCAAGCCTTGATCATATTTTTTAAGAAAGCACATGTGCCTCAAGACACAACAACCGATCAATTTGAAAATTGTTTGGCTAGTTTGACTGCCGATAACGGACTGGGATTCTTTGATACTGACTTGACTCCAGTTGGAAGAAATCATAACAAAGCTTTGCATGTCTCCATTGAATGCAAATGAACTACTCTGGCCCATGTATTGGTAGATATTAGGTCCTCTCTAAATGTCCTACCCAAAGGTGCCTTATATTGGTGGATTGCGATGGTTTGGTGTTGAAACCAAGTGACATAGTTGTAAGGGATTTTAATGGATCCAAAAAATGGTTGTGATACAGTGGCAAAACCGACTGTTAATACTGGTTTTGTGGTTGTGTTTGTAAATGTTGCGGTAAGCAAGAGTCGCCACCGACTTTTCTTTTATCCAAATTAAGGAAAGGGTGAAAAGAACTGAAAAATACCTTTTCGAGAATTTTATGAGTAAGGGGGTAGATTATGGAAATGGAAGGTGTTAGAACCCTTTCCATCCGTAGTTATCTACGAGCTCTTATATGCTAGCTCATGTTTTGAAAATTGCTTGTGCTTTGTGTTTTGAAAAAGTAGTTTGAAAATGCCTTAGTGCGGCGATTCAGTTTGTGATAACTCTTGTATCAGTCCTCAAGAGTGTTGACAAATCAAATGTTTTTGAAAGTGTATTGAAATGTTTATGTGTAAGTGTGAAAGTTTGTTTTGAGCAAGCATCTAACAACAATCTACTTGTACTCGAAAAGGTAGTTCTTTTCCTTCTATCCTTTAGACAGTGCTATCCTATTATTAGTGAGTAGGTAGCCCTATCGTTGGATATATTAGGGACATCGAAGGGACGATACGGTCAGGAAGGCAACTTGGTAAGGAATTTTAGTAACTGTCCTAAACCTCTAAGATCACTTTTAACCGACGCAATATGGAGAGGGTCATCGAGGGACTTGTGATCTTTCAAACTAGAGGACAGCCACTAAAACTTCTCACGTTTCGAGAATTGTGACCATTTTCCGAAGGTAACCGAAGTGGGGTACCCTAGAGGTGTATATGTGCATGGTGTGTTATGTTCAGTTATTTATCTCGTGCATCTAGGTTTGCTATTTTTTTTTGTTTTAACTTTTGCCATGCAATCCTAGTAACTAGCAGTTAATATGTACAAAAGAATGTAAAGTACGAAAATAAACCCTACGCTATTACATGGCTTTGGGCAGGGGATATTTACAATGTACAAAACTTGTGAGTGCAGAAATTAAAAGCAGAAAATAAAGCCTAATTACTATTACATCCTATAAGCAGTTACATTATTATAAAAAATGCGAGAATAAAATAAATGCACCCGAAATAGAGACGAATGTCTAAAACCCTAAGAAATTGCCAAGTAAACAAGAAAAATCTTTTTTTGGTTTTTGTTTATTTTTAAGAAAATAATTAAATTAAATTAACTCTAAAATTAATTAAGAAAATAAATATTAAATAGGATTAAACATAATTCTAATATTTTTGTGTTTTTTTATTAAGAAAATATTTGGGTTAAATAAACCTATGTCTACTTGATTTTAAATTGATAAAATCAAAATCAAAATAATTAGTTAAATTAAATTACAAAATTAAAAATTAATTTTAGAAAAAATCCTAAGTCTAATTATTATTATCTTTTTTTGATTTTATGATTTAATAAAAAAAAAGATTTTAAAAGTAAAATATAAAACAAATAAAAAAAGCTAAAGAGAAGAATAGAAAAAAAAACATAAAATTGGGCCTGAAATCAAAAGTAAATGGGGGGTGCTGAAATTGAACTTCGTTGGGCCCAATAGAGAGCCAAAACTTGCTTTTGGATCCAGTGAGGATGATTCTTGATGGCACACGGTGATCTGCGCGTTAAAGCCCTTGGATTTAGATCCAGCAGGATCTAGTGGTTATGATATGGCGGCGTATGATGAACCTGCATAGCCCATGCGTATTGGATCTGTATTGAATAATTGTTAGAAAATAAAATGCTAGATCTGGGACTCGAACCCAGGTCCTCTCCCTTCACATAAACGCACCTGCCAACTGAGCTACTATTTCATTCGTTACATCAAATACAACAATAAAATAATATACAATGAAATGCCAATATTGGAGAAAGAAAGAAAATACGCACTGTTTGAATGGTCTAATGGGAAGCTACCACGCTTCATCTTCTTCCTTGCTCCATCGTCTTAGGTATTGAGACCTATAGTGACAGATTTTTTCTATCACTATAGCACCTGCAGTCAACAAAATCTACAATACGCAAGATAAATTGAATGTGAGGCCATGGATCAATTAGCCTCGACCTCCTGAGTATGATGGTACTCTTAATTGGGTCTAATTTTGGCTGACTCGAAAAACCCCAATTCAGAGGTCCAAACCCTAACCATGGCCAAGCATCATACCTGCATCAAAACTTAAATCCAATTATACAGAAAAATTGTAAACATTCATCTGAACAAATATGCATGGTTGAAACGAGCTTATATCACATGAATCAAATAAATGAATTTGAAAAAGAGATGCAAACCGTGAGAGCTGGTTAGGACGTCTCGTGATGCTTCAGGGCTCGAGGGTGATGGTGAAACCTTCAGTGATGTCCAGGGATGGTTGCCGAAGGATCAAAAGCCTCTGAATTGCCCTGGAATTTGAAAATGGAGTTTGACTTTTTCTTGAAAATCTCATGTTTGGAATATGGTCTCTAGGCTGTTTTCTCGTGTCCATTTGACTTGCAAGTGTGCTGTATAAATAGAGGAGATGGAGGGGACAAGAAAGCAAGGAATGAAACAGACATAAACATGTTCTTCAAGGCCATGAATGAGAATTTCAATTTTGGTAAAATACATGGAATTCTTGTCTCTTTTCAAATTTGGATGAACTTGGACATTGTTTGCATGAATTCTTGGGCCCAAGGCTGGCCAAAACACTAGCCCAAATCCTCAAAGCCCATTTCCAATTATTTTATACATTTTATTTTATATTTATTTGAATAAAATAAAATAAATATGTACAAAACAGGTAGAAAATGTAAGTAATGGTAAGATGCTTGAATTCCAAGAAATTAAGCCATTGACCTAAAACTTTAAGTTTGCTCAATGCCTAATTCTTGAAATTTTCTAAATTTTCCCAGCTTGGGCAAGCCATAGCTTTCTAAATTTTGATCTCATGGTGATGATCTTGGACTTTTTGGAAAGCACAACATGTATACTTCAATCCCTCTTTTGATCAATTTTGTATTCGAAGACTTTATCTTGATGTAAATGGTATTGACAAAATATGCCTTTTGTTAACTTTCTGAAAATGACCTGTAATGTATGAACTTGTATCTTTTAAATGGTGCATTTCTTTGACTTGAGGGAAAAGAGAAGTTGTAGGGAATTTGATCCTATTCAAAATGAGCTTTTGTTAGAGAAAAATGGATGAAGTATGTGACAGTTATGCCTGGTCAAAGTTTAGTTGACTTTTCCTATAGAAACCCTAATTTAGCAATTTTTGACTTTTGATAGATTAGGAGCATTTCTTGAGGAATCATGATCAAACCTTGTTCAAATGATGGACATCACTTCAAAATGTCGATGTTGACCAAAAATCTTGAAGTTTGACTGTACATGGGCCACAATTGACTTTTGACCAAGCACAATTGATTTTCAAGTATTTGTGCAATTGAATGAGCAAACTTGTAGTGGGAGGCATGAAATTTGTCATGGACAATATTGAAGGCATAATAGGACCATGGAAAACATTTGGTACCTTTGGAGCTCACACATCTTGATGAAAAGTGAAACCCTAGCTAGAGGAGAATTTGTCTAGTCAATTCTTGGTCAACCTTGAGCAATTGAGGATCTCTAGGAGCATGATTTGAGTAAAAATGGGAGGGAAAATTTTGGGGTACAATAGCTTCCCCTGTTTAATCGTCTTAGACCTGAGGATTTAGATTGGCTTGTCTGTCTTTCGTGATCTGAAGGTGAAAGATGATTGAACACTAGAGTGCCCAGAAATTTGCACTCACATGAAGTAATACTTATTGGTTGATGATGTCGAGAATGGGCTTACAAATGCCATTTGGATAAGATGAGTGAGAGTCGCCAGAGATGGGCTTAAAGATGCCATCCAAAGTAGATGCTGATTTCACACATGGTCCCTTTAGGGGTTCCTGTTCCTGCTGTTTAAGGAGGAGTCCGCTGGGGAATATGGGTTTCTGTTGTTCTCTTGCTTGAGGAAAACTCTGTGGGGAATAGAGTCTAGGAACTTCAGTTGTCCAAGGCTTTGCTGATGAGTTATCTCTGTACTGGATAAATGAAATTTTATTGGTTTCCTGTTGAAGTCCAGGCTTCACAGTAACTTGCTGGAGATAATGGAGTTAACCATTACATGAAGATAGCTTCCCTGTCTGGTCATGTAGATAGTTTTCCTGTCTAGTTTCAGGTGTTAACCTACAAATCAACTGTTCACAGATAGTTCTCATGGCTTGTTACAGGTATTAATATGGAACTTGAAAATTGTTGGTCTTTGAGATAGTTGTCCTGGCTTGTTACAGGTATTAATTTCTAACCTGAGAAAGAAATATAGTTTTCATGGCTTGTTACAGGTATTAATCTTTAATATCTTTATGTAGATAGTTCCCTGGCTGATTATAGGTGTTAATCCACAGTTGGTCATCAACAGATAGTTCTCCTGGATGGTTTCAGGTATTAATCTAGAACTTGGTTTTTATCGGTCGTCGAGATAGTTGTCTTGGCTTGTTACAGGTATTAATCTCTGATATCCTCATGTAGATAGTTCTCTTGGCTAGTTTCAGGTGTTAATCCACAGTTGGTCGTCCACAGATAGTTCTCTTGGCTGGTTTCAGGTATTAATCTGGAACATGATTTGTTGGTCATACAAATAGTTGCTCCGTCCGGTTTCGGGCGTTAATCCTTGGCCTGCTGTATTTGTTGGTAAACCTGTCTTGCTTTGGGAGTTCATATCACTTGGTTGTGTAGATAGTTTTCCCGTCTGGTTTCGGGCATTAATCTTTGACCTGTTGTATAAGTTGATAGTGTTTGTCTTTCTGATAATTTAACCTGAAAGGTAAAGTTAGTTTCATGCGATGTCATGATGTATGAATTGCATGATGCTCTCAAAATAAATGAGATTGAAATATATGCATTTGTGTTGCATATGCTATGAAGTTTGTAAAAATGATGTATGAATGCAATGTATGAACATATTAGTCGTTACATTGTTGTGTTGTTGAATTAGGGAAAATAAATCTCTGACTGTAGGTCTTCAGATTTGTTGAAATGCTGGGAGATGAACTTCCATTGTTAGAGAAATAAACTCTGTTGGGGAAGGGAAACTCCGTGCACTTCCTGGGGATTTTGTTGAAATCTTGTTGGGGAATCCTAAGAAGCTTGGCGACTTCGCTGTGGGATGTTGGAGTATTAATTTGAAGATTCTTGCTTTACCAGGGATATGAGAACATCTGATACCATTAGGCTGCATATTGAGAATATGGAAGTGACCTTGTAGTAGAATGTCCCTGCCTCTGTACTTGTTGGATAAGGTATCTTTCGGGGAAAACATCTGCGGGGATTTTGTGGATGGCCCTTAGATATTCTCTTGTCTCTTAAAGTCATTAGCAATTGCCTTTCTGTTTTTATGCGTGTATTTGTAAGTAGTAATCTCATTCAAATGCATATGTTCAAAATAATCACTGGACGTTTTTGCACAGAAAACAGAAAAATAAAAACGGAAGTTTGCACTTTCAAAGGAATGGTTTTGTATTATTTTGAATAAGTGTTTTTGCACAAGGAAGCAGGCATCCTAGTAAGAGAACATTTTCATAAGAATGGAAATTATACAAAAATAGTATACAAAGAAAGATAGCTATGTGAAATAATCCCATTGGGTTCCCATTCTGCTATTGCCTTTATGTCTTTGAGCGTCTCATCCCTTTTGCTGCTTGTCCGAAGCTCATTAGATTGATTAGTAGAGCTTGAGCTTGATAGTTGATACTGAAGATTCGCTGTAAGGTGATCCAACGAGACATAATTATACGCTTTAAGTCCCTAACTTTTTCCTGGACCCCCCTTTCGGGTTTTCAGTCCACCGGGATACCCTTTTTTGCCCAAGCCGCCTTTTCAGGTTTTAGACTTGCTGAGTGTACAGGTTTTTTATGTATATCCCTAATTTTTGGCCGAACCCTTTTGGTTCATCGGGATGCCCTAACTTTTTCCTAGGCTAGTCGACCTAGCGGGTCTTTGTTTATGCGTAATATCTTTTGACTATGTCCGTGTTTATAGGGTGCGAAAGGTCGTCACCGTCCATAGTGGTTAGGATCATGGCTCCACCATAAAATATGTTCTTAATCACAAATGGCCCTTCGTATGTGGGAGTCTATTTGCCCCTGAGATCACCTTGCAGCAGTATAATGCGCTTGATTACTAGATCATCGGCCCGATATACCTGACGTCTGACCTTCTTGTTAAAAGCTTTGATCATACGTTTTTGGTACATCTGACCATGGCAGACAGTCGCGAGCCTCTTTTCGTCAATCAAGTTTAATTGATCAAGTCGAGTATGGACCCATTCATCTTCACTCAACCCTGCATCCTTCATGATCCTCAAGGAAGGGATCTAGACTTCAATGGGCAGGACAACCTCCATACTGTATAACAAAGAGAAAGGAGTTGCCCCTGTTGATGTGCACATTATGGTGCGGTAACCATGAAGAGAAAATGGTAACATATCATGCCAGTCTTTCTATGTCACCGTCATCTTCTGTATGATTCTCTTGATATTCTTCTTAGCAGCTTCAACAACGCTATTCATCTTCGGCCGATAAGGAGAAGAGTTATGATGCTGAATTTTGAATTGCGTGCAAAGCTCGGTGATCATTGTGTTATTGAGATTGGTACCATTATCTGTAATGATTCTTTCTGGAATACTGTACCGACATATAATGTTGTGTCTGATAAATCGATCCACAACGTTCTTAGTAACAAAAGCAAATGAAGTTGCCTCGACCCACTTCGTGAAGTAATGAATGGCAACTAGGATAAAGTGGCGCCCATTGGAAGTCGTCAGTATAATATCTCTAATCATGTCGATGCCCCACATTGTGAATGGCCAAGGAGCAGTCAAGATGTTTAAAGGAACTGGAGGCACATGTACCTTATCAACATAGACTTGGAACTTGTGACAAGTCCGTGAATGTTGATAACAGTCTGCTTCCATAGTGGACCAGTAGTATCCTGCTTGTAGGATCTTTTTAGCCATTGAATGTCCACTAGAATGAGTTCTAAATTTACCTTCATGCAAATCAACCATAATCTTTTCTGCTTCACTCTTGTCTACACACTAAAGCAAGGTAGAGTCATGATTGCGCTTGTAAAGGATCCCGTTACTGAGGAAGAACTTGGAAGAGAACCTTCTTAAGAACTTCTTATCATTGACTGAAGCTCTCTCAGGATATTCTTGGAGTTCGAGATATCTTTTGACTTCATGGAACCAAGGCTTGCCCACTACTTCTTCAATATCAATCTCGTGACAGTATGTTGGCTCGTCCATCCTCTTAATGGTGATCTGAGAAGCCTCATTATCCCACCTGACCTTGAACATGGATTACATCATAGCTAGCGCGTCCGCTAGTTGATTTTCCTCTTGTGGAAAATGCTCAAAGGTAATTTCTTCAAAGTACGGGATTAGTGTCAACACATGTTCTTTGTACGGGATGAGATTAGGATGCTTCATGTCCCATTCTCCTTTGATCTGGATGATTACCAAAGCCGAGTCTCCAAACACACTTAAGAACTTGATCCTTAAATCGATTGCGGATTTGAGACCCATGATACATGCTTCATACTCAACCATATTGTTGGTATAGTTGAAACATAGCCTAGTAATGAAAGGAGTATGACAACCTTCAGGATATATGATCACAACGCCGATGCCATTGCCAAGAGAGTTTGAAGCTCCGTCAAAAAACACAGTCCATCGGGATCCTTTTTCAGGTCCTTCATCCGGCCCAGGTTCTTCACAATTAGATACTAACATGATGTTCTTGTCCGTGAACTCAAAATTCATGGATTGGTAGTCATCCACAACTTAATGAGCCAAATGATTAGCTAATACACTTCCCTTAATTGCTTTCTGGGTTGTGTACTGAATGTCGTATTTGGTCAGGATCATTTGCCATCTTGCTATTCTTCCGGAGAGAGCGGGTTTCTCAAAGATGTAGTTGATATGATCCATTTTAGATATCAACAAGGTAGTGTGAGTCAACATATACTGTCTTAGTCGGGGAGCGGCATATGCCAAAGTGCAACAAGTTTTCTTAAGCAGTGAGTATCTTGTTTCAAAATCGGTAAACTTTTTGCTAAGATAGTATATCGCATGCTCTTTTCGACCAGACTCGTCATGCTGCCCCAACACACACCCCATTGAGTTCTCTAATACTGTTAAGTACATGATCAAAGGTCTTCCTTCAACTGGTGGCATCAAAATTGGAGGCTCTTGAAGATATTCCTTGATTTTGTCAAAGGCGGTCTGGAAATCATCATTCCACTTTACTGCTTGATCTTTCTTCATTAAATTGAAGATTGGCTTTCAAGTAGCGGTTAGATGGGAAATGAATCTGGAAATGTAGTTCAGACGTCCCAAAAACCCCCTAACTTCCTTCTCAGTGCGAGGAGTCGGCATTTCTTGTATAACTTTGATCTTTGCAGGGTCTACCTCAATACCTTTTCCACTGACAACGAAGCCTAAGAGCTTACCGGATCTTACTCCGAAGGTACACTTATTCGGATTCAGCCTCAGTTTGTATTTCTTCAGCCTGTCAAATAGCTTATGTAGGTGATCAAGGTGTTCCTCTTTAGTCGGAGACCTGGCTATCATATCATCCATGTAGACCTTTATCTCGTGATGGATCATATCATGAAACAAAGCTACCACGACACATTGATAGGTTTCCCTGGCGTTCTTTAGTTCATATGGCATGAATTTGTAGCAGAGAGTGCCCCACTATGTGATAAAGGTCGTTTTCTCGATGTCCTCAGGTGCCATCTTGATTTGATTGTATCTGGAGAAACCATCCATGAAGGAGAATACTTTATGTTCTGCCATGATGTCAACTAGAACATCAATATGGGGAAGCGGAAAGTCATCCTTGGGGCTTGCCCTGTCCAGGTCTCTGTAATCCACACACATACGTACCTTAACATCCTTCTTAGGTATTGGAACAACATTAGCGACCCATTGTGGATAGGACACGGCAACTAAGAAACCGACATTGAACTGTTTCATGACTTCATCCTTGATCTTTTCTGACATCTCTGGCCGCATACGATGAACCTTCTGTTTCATGGGAGGGTAGTCTTCTTTTGTAGGTAGGCGATGAACCACAATATCGGTGTCAAGTCCCGGCATGTCTTTGTATGACCAGGAAAAAACCTCAACATAGTCATGTAACATCTGAATTAACTGTTCCTTGACACTATGCTCCAGATCGGCATCTATCTTGACTTCTTTTTTGTCCTCTTCAGTACCCAAGTTCACTGTCTCAACTGGCTCCTCATGAGGCTGTATTTCCCTTTCTTTCTGTTGTAACAGTCTGGCAAGCTCTCCTGGTACCTCACAATCTTCCTCACCTTCGTCCTCGGCTTGGTAGATTATATTTTCAAAGTCACAATGAGCAATAGTAGAACCGTTATCAATGGGATCCAGAGTGGATGTGGATCTGCAGTTTGATATGTGAGTGCGTGTAAGAGCATAGCTGTATATTTTTGATAAAGTAAAGAGGTAGAAAAGAAAAATAAAGAGCGTAAAATTTATATGTGAAACGTCCAATGTTTTATTGATGACATATGAAAATGAAGTAATGACCCTCACAAATAGACCATTGTGCCTCAGGTAAGACACAAGGCTTTAATGTTTCAATTGTTCAAATATTACATTTTCTCAAAACAAAAAGACAAATTACTCTTGAATAAAAGTAATGGGCACAAAATCTTTAGCCTCCAAATTGTTGAGTCCACTGCTGATGGTTGGTAATATCCAGTTGTCCAGGTCATAATCACTATCGGTGTCTTCCAGGGCATTGACTCCATGGTTGCTGATCCGTAAAGGTGGTCCCCCGGTGCGAACACGACAAACAACTCTCTGGGCTCCTGAAGTAAAACCCAAACCAAATTTATCAGATTTGTAGGGAATATGTGGAGGTTGGCCCCAAATTGTACACCCACCTTCTTCAACTACAGCTTTGGCATCCTTGAGAGAAGCCATTTTCAGCGGAGGCCTGGTAATCTTTGGAACACTGTAAGTGGTCTTGTTTGCAGCAACATTATGTGGAACCTCCTCATAGTTTTGACAGGGGGTCTCGATGAACTCGCCGTCCATTTAAATGTACCTGAAAGAGTTCATGTGGCTCACCATGTACTCCTCCTCCCCATGAACTGTGATAATCTTCCCATTGACTGGGTACTTCAGCATCTGATGTAGGGTGGAAGTCACAGCACCAGCCCCATGGATCCAAGGTCGACCCAATAAACAGGAGTAAGACGGGCGGATGTCCATCACATAGAAAGTGGAATTAAAAGTTTGAGTACCCACTTTGATAGGGATGTCCACCTCCCCGTGCACCATTCTTTTAGAACCATTGAAGGCCCTCGCCATAATGTTACTAGGCTTTAGTGTGAGTCCTTCGCAATTTAACATGTCCAGAGCATTCTTGGGCAAGACGTTCAGTAACGAACCTGTATCCACCAGAACATGGGCTAATGTAGTGCCCATGCACTCGATGGAGACATGTAGGGCATCATTTTGTCTCCTTTCCTTAGAAGTTAGGTCTGCATCAGAGAATCCCAAGTCATTGTCAGCTGTCAAACTAGCCACACAATTCTCGAATTGATCAACGGAGGTCTCCTGAGGCACATGGGCAGACTTCATAAATTTTACCAAAGCCTTAACATGGGATTCAGAGTACAGCAGAAGGGCCAGCATTGAGATTTTTGAAGGGGTCTGCCCCAATTGCTCTACAACATTGTAATCACTTTTCTTGATTATTTTCAATATCTCTTCCATCTCCTTTTTAAAAGCCTCGGGAATGGATTCTGGATGTGCCTTCCTGCAAACAGGCTCAACCGATACCTCTTTGCCCCGAGTCTCGACCGACCCAGTAGCAGGGATAACAATAGGACTAATAGTAAGAGTAGTCGTGGGAATATTGATAAGAGCAGCAACAAGAATAGTTACCGTAGTAGTAATGGGAGTATTAACAGGAGCAGCAGCAGGGATGACCACAGAAGTAACAACAATTTTTGGAGAGATCTCAGGAGAGAAAACTCTTCCGCTTCTTGTTATCTTACTGGTCCTGAAGATATTGGCGACGTCGGGCTCAGTACTTTCAGCAACTTTTTCTTTAATATCCAACAAGTCTTGCTTGACGCCATGGTCATAGACGTCAGCCCCATAACTCCAGGGAACAACTCTATCCAAGGAATATGGTATAGGTCCAGGAAAAGTAATTATCAACGAAGCAACTTTTGGAACAGATGTAATCCTGATAGGTCTTTTGGAGGAGACCTTGGGAGGATTGGCGGAAATGGTAATGATAGAAACATCTTCACACGGAGCACTTGTAACTGGAGTTTTCTCAAACATAATTTCTTTATCATCCATCAGGCGCTGAACACCTTCCTTCAACAAATGGAAACCATTAGGTAGAGACAAACATACATGGCAATTTTCACCATAACCCGTAAATAAACCCTCTTGCAAGAGATTCTTTTTAACAATCAGGAGTGGAGTAGCTAGTTCATCAACCGACGCAAAAAACATGTCATCATCAATAGCATTAACACCACGACCGTGCTTGGGCATATGGGAAGTTATAACATTAGGAGTCTCAAGAGCGTCAAATTCAATCTCCTTTGCCTCAATAAAATCCTACACCTTGTTCTTCAAAGCCCAATAGTCGTTTGTATCATGGCCTGGACTTTCATAATGGTAGGCACACCGAGCATTTGAATTGTAGCGAGAAGATATAGTGTTGGGATTTTTGGGAGCCTCTCCCAGGGTAACCAAATTGGATTTCAGGAAATGTGGCAAAACTTGAGACAAGGTCATATTAATCCGGGTAAACTGTCTTCTGGGCTTATCTATTCTGGACTGATTATTCTGTTGCTGGTTTGATGCAGGATTGGAAATCATAACAGCCCCTACCGTCGGATGACGCTCAGTTTTGTTAAGATTTCTTTGGCCATAAGCATCACTGACCTCCTTCTTCCCTGTGAATGGTTTCTTTGCAGTACTGGAGGATGCATCTCTCTGTATCTTACCACTTTTAATACCAACTTCCACTCTTTCTTCTGTCAAGATCAGCTCAGTAAACCCAGCTGAAGAGCTACCAATCAGATGGTTGAAAAATAGACCAGATAAAGTACTCAAGAACATGTCTACCAGCTCCCAGTCAGACAGAGGAGGTTTGACTCTTCCTACAAGGTCTCTCCATTTTTGGGCATAATCTTTAAAGCCCTCACTAGAACCCACAGACATGCTCTGAAGTTGTGTATGGGTTGGAGCAAGGTCAGCATTATATTGGTACTGCTTGTAGAAAGCAGCAGCCAGGTGTTCCCTTTTACAGATGTTGGTTCCCTCCAGCTGATAAAACCACTCTAATTGAGTCCCTAGTAGGCTGTCTTGAAATAAATGCACCCACAAATTCTTGTCAGCAGTGTGCGGTTGGATCTTTCTGACATAAGATCTGAGATGCAGCTTAGGACAAGAGACCCCATTGCTGAAATAAACAACGAAGAAGATAAGAAGCCCGCCCTGAAACCTGTTTATGAAATGATATGTATGATATATGTATGCAATGTTTTCAAGGATTTCTAAGACTTAAATTTTCTTAGCCAAAGGGAAAACAAACATTAATTTTATTAAGAAGTTTAAGCGGTTACAATGATGCCTCTTGGGCTTACAAAGGAAGTAACAAAGCAAAATTAACTCTCAAAGCAAAAAGGGACTCAATCTTCCCACTTGCGCATCCTCTTTGGTGCAATGTAGGCATTTATACTCTTCTCTTCATGAAGTAGCCTGGTGAGCTCTAAAACTTTCTTCTCGCTGGTGTAGAATTAGGTTTCAAAGGTATTCCGTTCCTCTTTGAGTTGAATCCAGGATTTTTATAACTTCTCGAAATTAGTCGGCATGTCAGGATGAAGAACAATCTAAGGAGTGTCTCCCTCAACAACTGGCTCCATGATGATGGGTAGAATGGCCTTATAAGGCATCCTGATACTTTGAGCACGGGCTCGTACCCACTTAAGATAAGGATCCAAAGGAATGGAGTTCTTATGCCCTAGTGTTTTTCTATCACCCTTGTTCACCATGCCCCAAGCTCTTATGAACCTCTGACGATAACCCTGAACATCATTCTCATAGTCGAATGCGATTCCTTGGACAAGTGTATCATGAGGACCATCCCTCCTAGCATAACTAAACGGTTGTAATTCCAAACAAGGATTATAAGTGATTCCCCCCTAATGCCTAGGAAAGGGACATTAGGGAATTCCCCACATCGGTCAATGATGGTAACATTCTACAAGGATTTAGGACACCAATGAATGTTCGAATGTGTGAGGCACATCAACCTAGTAGACCATCTCAAGCCCTGCTCATTCTTTAACACGGATCGAGGTAAGTGCGAAATAAACCACCTAGCCAACAGAGGATTGCAACACAGCAGGGTCCCTCTTCTCTTTACAGTGCGGGTATACAGAGAGTGTAGGATGTCTCCAAGTAAAGTAGGCACCAGATTATAAGACAAAAAAACCTTGACCGCATTCACATCTATGAGTTGGTCCGGATTAGGAAATAGTACCCTCCCATAGATGAGAAGGGCCAACACTTCTTTAAAAGCTTGTAAGTCCAGGGTATCCCAAAAATGATGAGATTTCTCAAATAGAAACTTAGCTAGAAACCCTTTGACGCCTCTTCTTGTTTCCCAATTTTCCACTACATTGGACCTTTGTAAAGACAAAGTATGACCAATCTCTTCAGGTTTTGGGTCTCTTTCCATACCATTGAAGGGTAACTGATCAAGAATGGGCACCAAGTGGTAATTAGGAAAGGTGAAGCAGTGATGTAAAAGATCGAAGAACTGAAAGAGCATCTTAACATTTCTTCATTAGGGCTTGAGGTGACCAAATTGAGAATTCGACCATGTCTTTTAGTGAACGGAGAGCTCTCAGGAACCGTTGATGCTAATTCCTTGAGTTGAGGAAGTACCCTTATGAGGTTGACTTGGATAGTATTCCTGCGAGTGGATGCCATGTCCTACAAAATAACACAAAGATAAATCCTAAAAATACTTGAAATGGTTAGTATGATATGCCCTGTTATGATGTTATGATATCATGATTATGCTAAGAAAACACAAATATAACAAGCACAATCAAATCACACAAAGACCTTAGGTTTAATGCTTGCATGGGTTTTCAAGTAAGTACCCTCTTGAAGTTTAGTTGGTTCAACCTGTCCTAGAAAGTAATCGGGTTCTAAGGGATCTCAATATCACTGATCTTTCCCACAAGTTTCATTCCGATCAACAACTGACTTGCCACCAAACAAAACTCGAGAGTCAAATCTCAATGAGTGTAGTATCGAGTATCAACCGACTTCGGGATACACCAAAGACAGCTATCTCACTACTTCCTAATGGACAATTTGTTCAATTAAAGGTTCTAAGGTCAGTTGATGCTTCATGACACCATGCAGCGGCCCCGTATCCTCCTTGACTACTCAAGAACTACCGGTACCAACCAAAGTGTCACATCAACATAGCTATCGCTTTAACCGTGTTGGTATACCCTGCACAGTTTCCATGATCTATTGCTACTTACCTAAAAGATGCCCCCAGATCCGGGTGTAGGATCTATAGTAACAACCCAAGCAACCCTCCAAAGATAAAGCATACAAAGCAAGCAAATACAACAGTTTTAAAATGAACTAACTCTTAAGGTAACCCCACTTTTTAAATTATCTCCACCAGAGTCGCCAGTTCTGTGATACGGTGGTAGAACCGACTGTTAATACTAGTTTTGAATTTGTGTTAGAAAATGTTACGGTAATCAAGAATCACCATTGACTTTTCTTTTATCTAAATTAAGAAAAGGGTGAAAAGAACAGAAAAAGGCCTTTTCGAGAATTTTTTTAGTAAGGGGGGGTAGATTATGGAAAAGGAAGGTGTTAGCATCCTTTCCATCCGTAATTATCTACGGGCTCTTAGATGTTAGCTCATGTTTTGAAAATTGCTTGTGCTTTGTGTTTTAAAAAAGTAGTTTGAAAATGCCTTAGTGCGGCGATTCACTTTGTGATAACTCTTGTATCAGTCCTCAAGAGTGTTGACAAAGCCAATGTTTTTGAAAGTGTTTTGAAATGTTTATGTGTAAGTGTGAAAACTTATTTTGAGAAAGCATATAACAACTATCTATGTAAAATCAAGCTTCTCAAATTAGCTTTTGTTTTGATGAAGACAAACCATGGCTAACAAAGAAGGCAAATATTTTGATCAAGCATCTAAGCATCTAAGGATAATATCTTCACTCAAAGCTCTCAACAACTTTAAAGGTATAATAATATTATATACTTTGATCTTAAGATATATATGCTTAAAAATGAAAAAGAAATATTTAAGAATCATTACTCAATCTTTTCAAAGATAAAATTTCACTTTTCTTCTGCATGCAATCGATTTACATCTTAGTGCAATCGATTGCACTCTTCAAAATTCAAAATCTTTTGCTTCTGTTTCTTTGTGCAATCAATTTACATTCCTATGCAATCGATTTCATACTTAAAATTTTCAAAACGTTTGCTACTGACTTTGCATGCAATCGATTACATTGTTAGTGCAATCGATTGCACTCAGTTAATTTTTGCTACTGACTTTGCATGCAATCAATTACATTGTTAATGCAATCGATTGCACTCTTAAAGATTTTGAAAAAATAGTTGTTAAAAACCTTGTGCAATCGATTTACATCAAGGTGCAATCGATTGCACACTGCACGAATTTGAAAAATAACAGCTTTGTTCATGCCTTTTGATCATGCCTTTTCATTACATCTTTTCACTCAAACTTGGCATTTGTTCATGATACATTTCCAGATCTTCATGATGTTTCAAAAGGGTGTTATGAACATATAAATATTCAATTTCAAATCCAGATCTAACACCTTCTTTCAAAATATTTTCTGAACTTTCAAAATACAAACTCAAGCATTCTTCATTTTCATGCATAAGTTTTCTGCACATTTTCATACTTTAAACAAAAAACTTTGAGCAAATATATCTTGAGTATTTGTACAATATTATTATTGAAAGAAAAGGATTATACATTGTCAAATCACTCTTAGTGATCAATATTACTCTACTCACTCAAACACACAAATTGATATTTACTTACTTATTTTCCAGGATTGTTGGAATTAAGTTTAAGTGTTTTTGTTGAAATCTTGTCTTTCCAAGTTGTTGGATACAAGTGTAGTTACATTGAGAGGATTGTTCTCATAGGTAACTTAGTGAAAATCCAAGAGGATTGTTATTGGTCCAAGAGGATTGTTCTTGGTTTGGTTGGTAGTTCGTGTTTAAGTTTGCACCAATAAGGAAATCTCTTTCATGTTGAAAGGGGACATGAGTACTCTCAAACTGTCAGGGGAACCAGGATATATCGTCCGTGTCTCTTTATTTTTATTCATTTTTAAGCTTTCCTAAACTCACTTATAACCAGAAAAATAAGAACCATCATCACTAAAAACCATAATTTTTAAAAGTACCTAATTCACCCCCCTCTTAGGCGCACTTCGTACTTATAATTGGTATCAGAGCAGGTTATAGGTAACCTGCTCCTAAAGATCCAGAATGGCTTCCGCAAATCATAATCCCGTTTTCAGAGATGGTGGTAGTAACAACAAGCCTCCTCTATTATGTGGTGAATATTTTGACTTATGGAAAATTCACATGAAGGCGCATCTAGAAGCACAAGGAGAAGAAATTTGGGATGCCGTCGAAAATGGTCCATTTATCCTGATAACGGTAATCAATAGTGTCGGCTCATCAAAGCCTAAAACTACATGGGACGATGATGATAAGAAGAAATTTCTCTATGACAAAAAGGCAATAAACCTTCTTCAAGGTGCACTTAGCATGGACGAATTCTTCCGTGTCTCGGCATGCAAAACAGCAAAGGAAATATG
Source organism: Vicia faba (assembly GCA_948472305.1). Classification (NCBI taxonomy): domain Eukaryota; kingdom Viridiplantae; phylum Streptophyta; class Magnoliopsida; order Fabales; family Fabaceae; genus Vicia; species Vicia faba. The sequence continues at coordinate 1,514,859,756 of OX451741.1, read as the reverse complement.
GGATACCTTGGTACAAACTCATGAAGGAACGGTTGAAGTAAAAAGATCAAGACTAAATACCCTAAGTCAAGAATACGAACTATTTCGAATGCATCCCGGAGAAACCATTCTTGACTTACAAAAGAGATTTGTGCACTTGACAAATCATCTAAGTTCTCTTGGTAAAACTTTGACGAATGATGAATTGAATCTGAAAGTACTTAGGTCCTTAACTAGGGAATGGAAACCAAAGGTAACGACAATTTCATAAAAGAAAAGTCTCTCCAACATGACAACCGCAACATTATTTGGAAAACTTCAAGAATACGAAATGGAACACGGAATACTCGAAAAGCATGAAAATCAAGAGAAGAAATCCAAGAATATTGCTTTGAAGATAGACTCCAAGGAAGTTGAAAAGGAAAACAATCCAGAAGAAGATGAAAACTTCATGCTTCTTTTTAAAAGGCTTGGTAAGTTCTTCTGTAGAAATGACAAACCTTTTTCTCATTCAAAAGGAAAGAAACATTTTCAGAAAAAGGAAGGCTCCACATCAACACAAGAAATCACATGTTATGAATGTGGTAAGCAAGGTCATGTCAAGCCGGATTGTTCGAAACTCTCCAAGAAAGGTGGATTCAAAAGCAAGAAGGGATTCAAGAAAAAAAAGGCTTATGTCGCATGGGAGGACAATGAAATAAGTCCCTCATCTGATTCCGATAGTGATGAAGTGCAAATCTAGCATTGATGGCTTCACACCATTCCGATGATAAAGACAATGAGGTTAGTAATGAATTTTTCTCTTTTTGATAGTGATGCACAAGGTGCTATAGATGAACTATTGAATGAATGCAAAATTCTGTATAAAACCATTTCATCACAAAAGAAACAAATTTCATCCTTAGAAGAAAAATATGTTTCAATGGAAAAAGATTTCAAAGAAGAGAAACAAAAATCAAGTGATGAACAAAAACAGAATTTTGTATGCAAAAATTGTGATTCACTCTCTTTCCAAATTGTCCAATTAAAAAGAGTCATGGAAAGATATGAAAAAGGGAAAATTGGATTGGAAGGTGTTCTTAGCCAACAAAGATACTCCAATGATAAAAGTGGGCTTGGATATTCAAAGTTTTCAAAACCATGTTCTAACAAAACTATCTTTGTTAAGGCAAGTGATCAATCTTCCAAAGAGAAAGTGAACAAACCTAAAATAGTTTGTCACTATCCGAAAAAGAAAACATTTTCTAAGAAGAAATCCTATCCTTCTAGATATAGAAGTAAATTTGAACCTACTTGTTTTTATTATGGTATTAAAGGCCATACACCTAATGCTTGCTATGTTAGAAACTTCAGTGTGGCAAGTGGGCATTATGTATGGGTAAAGAAAGGCACTAATCATGAAGGATCCAAAGCAACTTGGGTACCTAACAAAACCTAATTTGTTTTGCAGGTATGCTTGAAGACCATATGCAATCTTTGGTATCTTGATAGTGGTTGTTCAAAGCATATGACAGGAGATATAAACCAATTTTCACATCTAGCGCTAAAGGCCAAGGGTTTTATCACTTATGGAGACAATAATAAGGGAAGAATCCTAGGCAAAGGCAAAGTTGGTGCTCCACCTTTCACATCCATTGAAGATGTTCTTTATGTTGAAGGACTAAAGCACAATCTTCTAAGTATTAGCCAACTTTGTAACAAAGGCTTCAAAATCAAGTTCACCAAGGATGAATGTTTGATAGAAGACGAAGTCACTCATGAGGTTATACTTAAAGGTAAAAGAATCAATAATATATTTATGATTTCCCTTGATGATCCATCTTTGAAGGTTAAATGTCTCATGGCGAACAACGATGATTCATGGCTTTGGCATAAAAGAATTTCTCATATTCATATGGAACACTTGAATAAATTAATCAAGCATGATCTTGTCATTTGATTGCCTAAGAGAAATTTCGTCAAAGATAGACTATGCGATGCTTGTCAAAAAGGGAAACAAACTAGATCAACTTTCAAATCTAAGAATATGGTGTCCACTACAAGGCCACTACAATCGTTACATATGGATCTATTTGGTCCATAGAGAACAAGGAGTTTCAGAGGTAATGTATATGCTTTGGTTATTGTTGACGATTTCTCTAGATATACTTGGACATTCTTTTTAGTGCAGAAAAGTGATGCATTCAAGAAGTATGCTAAACAAATTCAGAATGAGAAGTCTCTAACAATTTCCTCAATAAGAAGTGACCATGGCGGAGAATTCCAAAATGCTCTATTTGAAGAATTCTGTGGAGAACATGGAATATCTCACAACTTCTCGGCACCAAGGACTCCACAACAAAATGGAGTGGTTGAAAGAAAGAATAAGTCTCTTGTGGAACTTTCTAGAACAATGCTTAGCGACTCAAACCTTCCAAAATACTTTTGGGCGGATGCGGTGAGCACGACATGTTTTGTTAGCAATAGAGTTAACATTAGACCAATCTTAAAGAAAACTCCATATGAAATTTTCAAAGGGAGAAAACCAAACATTGCTTTCTTTCATATCTTCGGGTGCAAATGCTTTGTCCTAAACAATGACAAAGATAATTTGGGTAAGTTTGATGAGAAATCCGATGAAGGTATATTTCTTGGTTACTCACTCTCTAGTAAAGCATACAGAATATACAACAAAAGAACTTTGACTATTGAAGAATCTATGCATGTTTCTTTTGATGAATCTAACCCCTCCAAGGAGGATAATATTGTTTGTGATAATGATGATGAAATTTTAGAAGGTCCTCAAGAAATTTCTTCCAAGGATCAACCCATTCAACTAGAAGAATCACCTCAATAAGAATCAAATCTCAATGATCTACCAAAAGAATGGAGAACTCATAGAGATAATCCTATTGATAAAGTAATTGGTGATATAAGTCAAGGTGTATCTACAAGATTAAATCTCAAGGATGCTTGCCTAAATATGGCATTTGTCTCTCAAGTTGAACCTTCCAAAGTTGATGAAGCTTTAGGAGATGACCAATGGATCATAGCTATGCAAGAAGAATTGAATCAATTTGAAAGGGATCAAGCTTGGGAACTCGTTCCTAGGCCAAGCAACAAACACATTATTGGAACAAGATGGGTGTTCAAAAACAAACTTGACGAGAATGGAATAATTGTTCGCAGCAAAGCAAGATTGGTAGCACAAGGCTATAATCAAGAAGAAGGAATAGACTTTGAAGAAACTTTCGCTCCAGTTGCAAGGTTAGAAGCTATTCGTCTCTTACTTGCCTATGCTTGTTCATTAAATTTTCAGCTTTTCCAAATGGACGTCAAAAGCGCAAGAAGTCAGATTTGTCAAAGACTTTCAAAGGAAAATTGTATCCAACCCCAAGTATGGTATACTCTCCTCCTTCCCTCAAGATTTTTTTTCATTTCAGAATGATCTAGCTGCTTATTGTATGGAACCCTTGATTTCTTCGTACGATCCATACTACCCGGATTTAGTAAGAATGTTTTTCAGTAATCTAACACCCTACAAAGAAAAGATAGTCACATATGTGTTGGGAACTCGTATCTCTCTAACTCCTCAGGTTGTTGGTGATATCTTTCACATTCCTTTCACTGGAAGCTCCCTATATGATCCTGAAAACGAGATATGGGATGGCTATCAGAAAAAGGGATTCTTTTACAGCATTGGGTGGTTAAGTGAAGCTGAATTTCACGCCAAACAGATATGTGGTCTTGGTGGAGTAATTCCATCCAGAGATTCCTGGAGTGCAGGTAACCTCCATATAGATGATCGCTTATATCATTATTTTTTGGTCTATATACTGTTTCCAAGAGCTGGAAACCATTGCATGGTTACCGATTTCGAGATGCAGCTTATTTATGCAAGGAAGAAAGGAGTAAATGTAAACTGGGCAAGAATGATGATGATGCATATGCTGAGAGTGGATGAAAAGTCTAAATTCCTTCCATATGCTTATTTTGTCACTTTGATTATGGATGAATTTGGTGTGGATTTTCGTGGTTTTGAAAAGGTGGATATGGATCCTAACTTAATTTGGTGTTGATTCAAGGATGGGCGTACATTTTAATCCGGAGACAAAGACCATCACCTACATTGGTGAAGATGTTATTGGAAATGAAGATAATGACCAAGAAGTTAAAGGCGGTGAAGTTGTGCCTCCTCCTCATACTGCTCCCTATGGTCCAAGCAATCAAGAACTCATGGACTACATGTCTCAACAGTTTGCTTCTATGAACACGAACATCAACAATCAATGCAGTGCAATCAATGACTCCACTACAACCCAGATAAATGATTTTCGCTCGGATGTGAACCAACAATTCTCATACCTTTATTCTCACCTTCATAACCCACCATACGACCTAAATAACCCAGCCGCACCTCATCTTCATTACACAGAACCTCCACTTCAACAACAATTCCCGAACCAAGGCTCATGGTCTTACAACCATCTAGACATTCATCACCCTTAATATTCTGGATGATTTTTTTCTGTTATGTTATTGTCTTACTCTTTTAATGTTTCGTTTGTTCAATATCCTGTGTAACTCTTAAACAATGTGTGTTAATGTTTTAATTTTATAATTTTTGTCAATATATTTCTCTATTATTATTTGCTTTAGGCATCTTTCCCTTCTTTTTGATAATGTCAAAGAAGGAGAAAGATGTATGGTACTTTATGCTTGCATTTCCCGTGTCTTAATTTTCAAGGTACTCTCCAATCAAGATGAAGAATTGCAAAGGATTCCAACCCTCTCCTACACAGGGGGAGTTTTTCATCTTAGGGGTAGAAGCTCTTCTGGAAAGTACATTGCATAAAGAAAGATTGTTTGTCATCATCAAAAAGGGGGAGAATGTAAAATCAAGCTTCTCAAATTAGCTTTTGTTTTGATGAAGACAAACCATGGCTAACAAAGAAGGCAAAGATTTTGATCAAGCATCTAAGCATCTAAGGATAATATCTTCACTCAAAGCTCTCAACAACTTTAAAGGTATAATAATATTATCTACTTTGATCTTAAGATATATATGCTCAAAAATGAAAAAGAAATATTTAAGAATCATTACTCAAGCTTTTCAAAGATAAAATTTCACTTTTCTTCTGCATGCAATCGATTTACATCTTAGTGCAATCGATTGCACTCTTCAAAATTCCAAATCTTTTGCTTCTGTTTCTTTGTGCAATCAATTTACATTCCTATGCAATCGATTTCATACTTAAAATTTTCAAAACGTTTGCTACTGACTTTGCATGCAATCGATTACATTGTTAGTGCAATCGATTGCACTCAGTTAATTTTTGCTACTGACTTTGCATGCAATCGATTACATTGTTAATGCAATCGATTGCACTCTTAAAGATTTTGAAAAAATAGCTGTTAAAAACCTTGTGCAATCGATTTACATCATGGTGCAATCGATTGCACACTGCACGAATTTGAAAAATAACAGCTTTGTTCATGCCTTTTGATCATGCCTTTTCATTACATCTTTTCACTCAAACTTGGCATTTGTTCATGATACATTTCCAGATCTTCATGATGTTTCAAAAGGGTGTTAGGAACATAGAAATATTCAATTTCAAATCTAGATCTAACACCTTCTTTCAAAATATTTTCTGAACTTTCAAAATACAAACTCAAGCATTCTTCATTTTCATGCATAAGTTTTCTGCACATTTTCATACTTTAAACAGAAAACTTTGAGCAAATATATCTTTAGTCTTTGTAAAATATTATTATTGAAAGAAGAAGATTATACATTGTCAAATCAGTCTTAGTGATCAATATTACTCTACTCACTCAAACTCACAAATTGATATTTACTTACTTATTTTCCAGGATTGTTGGAATTAAGTTTAAGTGTTTTTGTTGAAATCTTGTCTTTCCAAGTTGTTGGATACAAGTTTAGTTACATTGAGAGGATTGTTCTCATAGGTAACTTAGTGAAAATCCAAGAGGATTGTTCTTGGTCCAAGAGGATTGTTCTTGGTTTGGTTTTGTAGTTCTTGTTTAAGTTTGCCACAATAAGGAAATCTCTTTCATGTTGAAAGGGGACTGGAGTACTCTCGGACTGTGAGGGGAACCAGGATATATCACCCGTGTCTCTTTATTTTTCTTCATTTTTAAGCTTTCATAAACTCACTTATAACCAGAAAAATAAGAACCATCATCACTAAAAACCAGAATTTTTAAAAGTACCTAATTCACCCCCCCCCCCTCTTAGGCGCACTTCGTACTTACAATTTACTTGTACTCGAAAAGGCACTAGTGCAAAAATGACTTTTTACATTGGTGAAACTGACTTTTTACATCGGTTCTGGGTCCAACGTAAAGTCAGGCGATATAGTAAATTAGGGACTTTTTACATCGGTTCTGGGTCCGATGTAAAAAGTTCCTTTTTTACATCGGTTGTGATCTAAGACTGATGTAAAAAACAATTATAACATTATATTTTAAAAATTGACGCAACATTTACATCAGTGCAACGTGTGGACCGATGTAAAAAGTCCATTTTTTACATCGATTGTCATCTAAGCCCGATGTAATATATACAGTTTTGAAAGTTTTTACACCGGTTGAGAGTAATAACTGATGTAAAATGTAAGCAATTTTTTTAGAATAAATTATTTATTTTCTGGATGTTTCCCTGTAAAAAAAATTGGTACCCATTTTTTCATATTTTTCCAATATCACACAGACTATATTTAGGTCGCTATATATATGTCATATCTTTCGAACATCACATAGACCACATCTAGGTCGATATTTTCATATTTTTCACAACAAACTTACAAAATGAACAATTGTATTGCAAACTTGTATTGTATGACAACAAACAAACTCACAACAAACTTACAAATATATATCCTTCACAAAACATACAAAAATATTCAACTATTTATAAGTCTTTTTCCAAACTTGAATTACCAATATAAAATCCACAAGTAGATGAGTTATAGCTTCGGTAGACAACACCAAAATCACATTTCCTGACAATAAATAATAACAATTAACATTAGCAAAAAATATCAAGAAACTCAATACATGTGCAAAAACCACATGTAATGTGCAAAAACTCAATAATAACAATTATGTGCAAAAACCACAACTTAGACAATTCTATAAAACTCACCAGATAAACTTAATTTTTATATAACTCAAAGAAATATTTTGCCCAACGGAGTCGCAAATCATACAAATCATCTTGTGTTAATTCTGTTGGGTCATCAAATACCTATAATACATAAATATAACAATATAGAGTTATTCTTTAAAAATTCATATTAAGTCGAAAAATAAAAAGTAAATAACAAAGTAAAGTTATTTTTATTACCTGCATCCAATTCTCGGTTATATTGGCAGAGACAATATCCAACATATTTTTCATCACATAGTATCCACAATCATTAGAGTTATGTTGTTGCCTTGTCTACAATTGAATGACATAATTAGTGAATATTTATCATAAATTTAACTATAGAATTACAATTTACATCACACTTACATTGGGATGAAGCCATGTAGCCTTTTTTCTATTTCCATTTTCCATTTGATGAATCCCAAAAGAACTAATACAGAAAAATAAACATCATATAACTAAATTTACTCTCCAATGAAAAATCACATAACTATTAATTGCCAATGAAAGTTACATGAAAGATAAACTTACTTTGTAATAATTTTCTTTGTGTTCTGGTCAATTTCCCGATGAAGGGGACAAAATACGACAACTAAATTATCTCTTGGACACATGACTGTTAATTGCCAATGTCTCCTGTACGTGTGTGTGGAAATAGAAAAGTCATATAAAATATATATGTTATCAAAATTAAATCATATAAAACACAATTTCATAAAAATTCTTACCCATGAATTAATGGTAGTAAGTGGCACACTCTGTTTTCATCACGTAACTTTTCTAGTACGTAATTTTTAACACCCTCTTGAGATTTCACTCTATTATCATTATAAATACACCTAGCAGGGTCCATAAATCCATATAATTCTGAAATGGAATTCTCAAGACATACACGATGAATATACCTGAATAATTTTAAAATAATCATTAGAATTAAAGTGATGAGAGATATAACATATTAATAGAGATTGACTTTAATAAAACAATAAAATGTACTTACGTGCACCAAATTTTCCGAATAGACACGTCAAGCCAATGACCTAAACCACCAATAACTCTCTAAAACACTTAGCTGAAATATAAAAATTAGAGACACTCGCACAATGACTTAATTGTATTTCCAAATAGTTATCATCCATTTTCAAAACCATGAGTAACAATCTCTGAACATCATCAACTTCCACGTCTTTTATGCTTCCTTTTGTGCTTCCTTTTGCAGCTGAACAACTTCCTTTTCCGCTTCCATCGATAATTTCCATTTTTTAATGCATTTAATATTATCTGTGCTTTGTGATAAAACCATAGACTTAAGTGTCTCTATTAATGATTGTTGAAACATCTTACGCTATTCAACCAACTTTTCTTCAAGTTCAGCTCTAAGTTTTGTTTCCAATGTTGCAAGTTGTTCATTTACGTCAATATGTTGATGTGACCTTCCAAAGTAAGTGCTTTGTTTATGGCATTTTCTAACACCATGAACACGACCTCCATGCTCAGATGTTCCAATGGCTAATGTTAAGATATCATTACGTCCATCCAGAACAATTGCACCTTTTTCAGCTTCTTAAACTAGAGAATCCTACAAAAGGAAAAAACCACAATTAATCAATCACAAATATAATGATACTTGAAGTATTTTTCATTGTTTACTTACAATTTTTTCAGCAACCTCTTGTGTAGATTTTGATGTGTATTCTGCTCCTTTATTTTGTCGTGCTCTCTTCCATAACTCATGGCGTGATGCTGGAGATGGACTACCATTATCATCTAATGTGGAATTATCTCGCAATAATGACTTTTCTTTCATAATTTTCTCCTCAAGCAAGCAATACCCTTCACGAGACAATACATGTGGGTATACATTCTTAGCCACATTATCCTTACCCTTTTGACTTTTTTCCTATTATAAACTCAAAAAGTAATTAATCACTAAATATAATAAAAATGTTATGCACACAAAAACATATAACTCCTACTAACCTTAAATTCAGGGGTATCTCGAATCTTGAGAAACTCTTTCCATGCGTCTTCCGTAATAAAGTTATACTTGACATATGGAGGAGAATCATTTTATATGGGATGATTAATATATCTGTCTGTGAGTTGTGTCTTAAAACCTCTCCATCGCTCTCCCGCATATTTAATCCATTCTTTCTTCAACCTATCCTTCTTTGGATCTTTACATTCTGGAATAGTAAAATGAGCCTACAAATATAGTATAGGTCATATGTTGTTAATTAGTATATGATTATAAAATATAATAAAGTGTTGTATTTAAAATACCTTAATATCAGTCCAAATAGCATCTTTTACGCCTTCATCTACTTCTTTCCAATAATTTTTCACAATACTACAGTACTTCCGAGCAAGACATGCTATATAACTCTTAAAATGTGTAGCATTTTTACCAACACCAATACATTCATAGGTTCTTGCATTAAACTCGACCTTTATCTTTTCACCTGTTTGATGAACTTTGTCAATTTGTGTCATGAAAGTGGGACCTCTAACTCTTCTTTTATTGGGGTTACTAGATGAAGAAAGGTTGTCGTTTGAATCACCCATGTATTTGTTTACACAAAATAAGAATAATTAGAAATAATATTAAGCACAAAATAAAAACAATTAGAAATAAAATTAAGCACAAAATAAAAACAATTAAAAAATAAAGTAATGTGGAATTAACTTATAAAAAAAATCTTACTAGTCCTCCCATATCCCTTCTTCATGGTCTATGCGAATAGCATGCACATCATCCCCTTCATTTTCTTCAATGAATATAGTCACATTTGTTGAGAAAGGATGAGTTTCGGAAATATCAAGATTCTCATCATGATTTTCGTCACTATCATGGATCTTTCCTTGTAAAACCACTGACCACTTTTTATTATAAGGATTTGTAACATAAAGTACTTGTTTGCTTGAGATGCCATGATGAAAGGTTCGTTTGCATAAGCTAACTTGGTAAGATCAACCAGTGTAACTCCAAATTCATCGATTCTTACACCACTGTTGATATCAATCCATTTTCATTTGAATACAGGAACTTTAAACACAACATAATTAACTTCCGAAATGTCTTCAATCACCCCAAAGTACGGTGTAGATGCCATAATCGGGTTTTTATCTTTAGCACTAGAGAAGTGCATGGACTCGGCCACAATCATTACCCCACTATTTTGCGTGGTACTACAGTCATCCTTTGACTTTGTATAAAAAGAGGTTTTATTAATATCATATCCACTCCAAGTTATTATGTTACATTTAGGCCCATAAGACAACCAATTAATTGTATTAGAAACACTATCTTCATTATCAATTCTTTCTTTAAACCACTCAGAGAAACTCTTATTATGCTCTTTTAACAACCCTCTTTCATTCATCTTGGGGTACTTTTTCTTTATGATGCTTTTGTGAGCAGATAAGTAAGGTTGAACTTCATCTATGTTATTCAATATATACAAATGCGCTTGAACAACCACATCAATACTTAAGCTCTTGACTTTTAAACCTTGTGTACCCACACCTTTATATCTTCCATCATGACGAGACTTGGGAACCCCTACAGCATCCACTCCTAAAAAATAGTTAGAACAAAACTCAATTGCTTCTTCTGCAATGTACCTCTCAATAATCGATGCTTCTGGACGGTGTGTGTTTTTTGTATACCCTTTTATAATCTTCATGTATCGCTCTATTGGATACATCCACCGTAAAAAAATTGGACCACATAATCTAATCTCCCTTACTAGATGAACAATCAAGTGAACCATAATGTCAAAAAATGAAGGAGGAAAATACATCTCTAATTGGCACAAGATAACTGCAGCCTCATTTTCTAAATCATCTAACTTTAGCGGATCAATGGCTTTACAATAAATTGCATTGAAAAATAAGCACAACCTAGTTATAGTCTTCCTAACGTTGTTAGGCAATATCCCACGAATAGCCAATGGTAGTAGTTGTTGCATTAAGACATGACAGTCGTGAGATTTTAAGCCAACTAATTTAAGATCTTTAACTGATACAAGCCTCTTGACATTTGATGAGTAACCATGCGGCACTTTGATACTTTGTAAACACTCACAAAAACTTGTTTTCTCTTTTTTAGACAAAGTGTAGCAGGTAGGAGGCAAATAGGTCTTGTTACCTATATATTGTGGAGTTAACTCTTCTCGTATACCCATCAAACCCAAATCTAGACGAGCATTAATACCATCTTTTGTCTTGCCTTGAATGTTGAGAAGTGTTCCGATTACACTATTGCATACATTTTTCTACACGTGCATCACATCAATACAATGTCTTACATCAAGACTAGACCAATATAGAAGATCGAAGAAAATCGATCTCTTTTCCATACATTTTTCACAGTAGATCATTTTTGGTACTTTCCAAAGACAACATCAAGTCCCTTTTGTCGCTGATAAACTTCCTCTCCAGACAAGGGCTTTGGAGCAACACCATGCTCTTGTTCCCCATTGAAAGCTTTCCGCAATCTACGATATGGATGATAACGTATTAGAAATTTTCGATGCCCAAGATAAACGGTCTTCTTTCCTTTTTCAAGCTGATGGTAACATATGTCTTTTTCACATATAGGACACTCCTTATGCCCTTTAACTTTATACCCTGACAAATTACCATATGCTGGAAAATCGTTGATGGTGCAAAACAACATGGCACACATATTGAACTATTCTCCAAAATACGCATAAAAAACATCCACCCCTTCCTCCCACAACACTCTTAAATCATCAATCAGTGGACTTAGATAAACGTCTATGTCATTTCCTTGTTGTTTTGGGCCCGATATCATCATCGATAACATAATATATTTACGCTTCATGCACATCCTAGGAGATAGGTTGTAAATCATCAGAAGAACATGCCAAGAAATATGGTTAGTACTCAGATTACCAAACAGATTCATTCCATCAGTAGCAAGTCTAAGTCTAAGGTTTCTCGACTCTTTGCCAAAATTTTGAAACAAATAATCTATTTTCTTCCATTGCAAAGAATCAGCTACATGACAAATTTGTCCATCATATTTTCTTTCTTCTACATGCCATCTAAGATTCGTTGCGTCATCTGCATTGGTGAATAATCTCTTGAACCTTGAAATTATTGGTAGGTACCATACCACTTTCGTAGGAGGACCCTTTTTGACAACCTCATCATCAATTGATTCACCATCTTTCTTTTTGTAGCGTGACGCCTTGCACTTCGGAAAAAGATTATAGTTTACATACTCTTTTCTGTATAATATGCAATCATTAGGGCATGCATGTATCTTTTCATACTCCAAACCCATCAGACACAATATTTTCTTCGGCTCATAGTAACGACTTGGCATTACATTACCTTCTGGAAGCATTTTGGTCAACAATCCAAGCAACTCGGTAAAACTTTTGTCATTCCACCCATTCTTTGCCTTCAGATTAAATAATTTTAACACGGCTGACAGACGTGTAAATTTTTTGCATCCCGGGTACAATGTTTTATCCTTGTCACTGCATAGAGTATCATACGCATGTGCCCTCTTAAACGAATCTTGTCCAATATCATGCATCATGTCTTCTAGATGATCATCCATTTCTACACTAACATCATCTCTTTGAGACACATTTGACTTTGCTACTACTTCACCGTGCCATATCCATTCTGTATAACTTTGACAAATCCCTACACAAATTAGATGATCCATGATTTCTTTCTTACTAAGTTTTGGTTCTTTATTTGCACATCGAACACATGGACAGAGAAAAAGCGTAGGAAGACTTTTTTCATCATTACTTTCAGTAAAATGTAGAAATTCCATCACTCCATGTTCGTACTCGTCACTTAATTGATTATCTCTCATCCAACTACGATCCATAACTATGTTCACACGGAGGAAGGTCTGACGAAGGGTGTGCCCGCGACTGCGCTACTTCACGGAGATTCCGAGATTGCAAGTTGCGCTGCTTCGCGGAGAAAGAAAAATAGAATCAAATTTCAATGGCAAGGTGATAACTCTATTAAGTTTGATAGGTTAAAGATAAACTGTGTGTTTCTGGGAGGACCATTAACGTTTCTTTCGGAGGTTTCTAAGGAGACAATTTCTCTAATGAAAAAGAATGACATATACATAACATGTACTATATTCTTAACTTTATACAAAATATATACTATTTAACTAATTAGACTTAATTAACCTTTCTAATAATAATAAACTATTTAGTAATTAAAAATAGATATGAACAAAGTAATGGATTCATAGTATAATCTTCTAATTATTTTTCTATGTACTTCTAATTTTTTATAATGTATCTCAGTAGCAAGTAAAGAAACAAAAATATCTTAAAAACTTTTTTGTATATATAACTCTTAAAAATCCATAGATATACAATGAAGTTGAACAAAATAGAAAATTTCGTACCGGCATTGTAGTTGGACGGCGGAGGAGGTTTCGAAGACGGCGGTAGTGTGATGGCTGGAGAAACGCCCCCGTCTTCGTGCAGGCGGAAAATGTGACGGTTGGAGATTTGGCAGCCTGTGACGGTAGGGCGATGCGTATCTGTGAGGAGACAGTGGACGGCGGACGGTGTTCGTAGGCGGAGTTGTTCGTAGGCGGAGACGAACGGACCGTGTAGGCGGAGACGGGTGGATACGAGCGGAGACGGACGGACTGTAGCAACGAGGGTTGTAAGGAGAGAACAATAACGAAATAAATAACAGTGTGGGTTTATTTCTCAAATATATATAATAGTTTTTACATCGGTGGACATTATAAACTGATGTAAGGGTTACGTCACGCTCATCTTTTTTACATCGGTGCATGTCAATGACCGATGTAATTGTTACATTATGAGGTTTTTTACATCGGTTTATCGCAAGGACCGATGTAAGGGTTCTCGGGTTTTTTACATTGGTGGATTTTAAGAACCGACGTAAGGGTTAGCGTGTTTTTATATTACCAATCTGCCACCCTCTTTTTTACATCGGTGGATTGTAGGAACCGATGTAATAGCTAGCGTGTTTTTTATTTACAATTCGGCCACCTAGTTTGTTATTTACAAAACTGCCAACGTGTTTTTTTTACGAAACCTTTTACATCGGTGGATTAATTGGCCCGATGTAATAGCTAGCGAAAAAGATTTTTTTTCATATTGTTTATATCATTGCAAATAAATACCTGATGTAAAATGTTTTTAATTTTATTTTTTACATCGTATATTTTTATACCTGATGTAAAAACCTTTTCTCAAATGTCATTTTTTTAGTAGTGAGGTAGTTTTTTTTCCTTCTATCCTTTAGATAGTGCTATCCTACTATTAGTGAGTAGGTAGCCCTATCGTAGGATGTATGAGGGATATCAAAGGGACGATACGGTCACGAAGGCAATTTGGCAAAGAATTTTAGTGACTGTCCTAAAGTTCTAAGATCACTTTTAACCGAGGAAACATCGAGAGGTCATCGAGAGACTTGTGATCTTTCAAACTAGAGGACAACCACTAAAACTTCTCACGTTTCGAGAATTGTGACCGTTTTATGAAGGAAACCAAAGTGGGGTACCCTAGAGGTGTATATGTGCATGGTGTGTTATGTTCAGTTATTTATCTTGCGCATTTAGGTTTGCTAACATTTTTTGTTTTCAGTCTTGCCATGCAATCCTAGTAACTAGCAGTTAATATGTACAGAAGAATGTAAAGTACGAAAATAAACCCTACGCTATTACATGGCTTTAGGGAGGGGATATTTGTGATGTATAAAACTTGGGAGTGCAGAAATTAAAAGCAGAAATAAAGCCTAATTACTATTACATCCTATAAGCAGTTACATTATTATAAAAAACGTGAGAATAAAATAAATACGCGCGAAATAGAGATGAACGTCTAAAACCCTAAGAAATTGCCAAGTAAACAAGAAAAATCTTTTTTTTTTGTTTTTGTTTATTTTAAGAAAATAATTAAATTAAATTAACTCTAAATTTAATTAAGGAAATAAATATTAAATAGGATTAAACCTAATTCTAATATTTTTGTGTTTTTTTTTAAGAAAATATTTGGGTTAAATAAACCTAGGTCTAGTTGATTTTAAATTCATAAAATCAAAATCAAAATAATTAGTTAAATTAAATTATAAAATTAAAAATTAATTTTAGAAAAAATCCTAAGTCTAATTATTATTATCTTTTTTATTTATTTCATGATTTGATAAAAAAAGATTTTAAAAATAAAATATAAAACAAATAAAAAAAGCTAAAAAGAAGAATAGAAAAAAAAACATAAAATTGGGCCTGAAATCAAAAGTAAATGGGGGGTGCTGAAATTGAACTTCGTTGGGCCCAATAGAGAGCCCACACCTGCTTTTGGATCCAACGAGGATGATTCTTGATGGAACATGGTGATTTGTGCGTTAAAGCCCTTGGATTTAGATCCATCAGGATCTAGTGGTTATGATCTGGCGGCGTATGATGAACCTGCATAGCCCGTGCATATTGGATCTGTATTGAAAAATTGTTAAAAAAACAAAATGCTGGACCTGAGACTCGAACCCAGGTCCTCTCCCTTCACACAAACGCGCCTTGACAGCTGATCTACTATGCCATTCGTTACATCAAATACAACAATAGAATAATATACAATGAAATGTCAATATTGGAGAAATAAAAAAAAGCGCGCGTTGTTTGAATGGTCCAATGGGAAGCTGTCATGTTTCATCTTCTTCCTTGCTCCGTCATCTTAGGTATTGAAACCGATAGTGACAATTTTTGTCTATCACTATAGAACCCGCAGTCAATAAAATATACAATACACAACATAAATTCAATGTGAGGTCTGGATGAATTAGCCTCGACTTCCTGAGCATGATGGTACTCTTAGTTGGGTCTAATTTTGGCTGATTCGAAAAATCCCAATTCAGAGGTCCAAACCCTAACCATGACCAAGCATCATACCTGCATCAAAACTTAAATCCAACTATAAAGAAAACTCGTAAACATTCATTTGAACAAATATGCATGGTTGAAACGAGCTTATATGACATGAATCAAATAAATGAATTTGAAAAAGAGATGTAAACCGTGAGAGCAGGTTAGGACGTCTCATGATGGTTCAGGGCTTGAGGGTGATCGTGAAACCTTCAGTGATGTCCAGGGATGGTTAATGTAGTCTCAAAAGCCGCTTAATTACCCTGGAATTTGAAAATGGAGTTTGACTTTTTCTTGAAAATCTCAAGTTTGGAATGTGGTCTCTAGGCTGTTTTCTCGTATCCATTTGACTTGCAAGTGTGCTGTATAAATAGAGGGGATGGAGGGGACAAGAAAGCAAGGATTGAAATGGCCATAAACATGTTCTTTAAGGCCATGAATGAGAATTTCAATTTTGGTAAAAGACATGGAATTCTTGTCTCTTTTCAAATTTGGATGAACTTGGACATTGTTTGCACGAATTCTTGGGCCCAAGGCTGACCAAAACACTAGCCCAAATGCTCAAAGCCCATTTCCAATTATTTTATACATTTTATTTTATATTTATTTGAATAAAATAAAATAAATATGTACAAAATAGGTAGAAAATGTAAGGAATGGTAAGAATGATTTTATAGGTCCTCTATAAGCTTAGGAAGATGCTTGAAGTCCAAGAAATTAAGCCATTGACCTAAAACTTCAAGTTTGCTCAATGCCTAATTCTTGAAATTTCCCAAATTTTCCCAACTTGGGCAAGCCATAACTTACTCAAGTTTTATCTCATGATGATGATCTTTGAATTTTTAAAAATCCCAAGATGTCCACTTCAACCCCTCTTTTTATCAATTTTGAAATTGAATAATTTATCTTGATGTAAATGGTCTTGACAAAAAGTGCCTTTTATTGACTTTCTAAAAATGACCTGTAATGTATGAGCTTGTATCTTTCGAATGGTGCATTTCTTGGACTTGAGGGCTTAGGAGAAGTTGTAGGGAATTGGATCCTCTTTAAAATGAGCTTTGGTTGGAGAATAATTGATGAATTATGTGAAAGTTATGTCTGGTCAAAGTTTAGTTGACTTTTCCTATAGAAACCCTAATTTAGCAATTTTTTACTTTTGATAGATTATGAGCATTTCTTGAGGAATCATGATCAACCCTTGATCAAATGATTGACATTAATTCAAAATGTTGATGTTGACCAAAAATCTTGAAATTTTACTGTACATGGGCCACAATTGACTTTTGACCCAACACAATTGATTTTCAAGTATTTGGGCAATTGAATGAGCAAACTTGTAGTGGGAGGCATGAAAGTTGTCATGGACAATCTTAAAGGCATAATAGGACCATGGAAAACATTTGGGACCTTTGGAGCTCACACATCTTGATGAAAAGTGAAACCCTAGCTAGAGGTTCATTGCTTAGGAGGAGAATTTGTCTGGTCAATTCTTGGTCAAACTTGAGCAATTGAGGATCTCTAGAAGCATGCTTTGAGTAAAAATGGGAGGGCAAATTTTGGGGTACAACAATGGTACATGGATAAGTAGACCTCCCCATTAAAGTTGGTTCACAAGTTTTTAATTATACTTTCTATGTGATGAATATCTGTCCCGCTTACTCTTGTTTGCTTGGGCGCCCATGGATACATGGGGAAGGAGCAGTGACTTCCACCCTACACTAGAAATTAAAATATTCGGACCAAGGAAAATTAATTACTGTCTGTGGTGAAGAGGAATTTATGGTGAGCCTCCTCGATTCATTCAAGTATGTGGAAATGGATGGTGAGTTTATAGAGACTCCTTATCAAGCCTTCGAAGTAGTTCCTCCTATGGTTGCTGCCACCAGAATATCTCCTGATGTTCCAAAAGCTGACGAAGTTGTGCCAAAGATGGTCTCTCTTAAAGATGCTCGTGCTTTTGTTGAAGAAGGAGGATGTACCATTTGATGGAAACTTCCTGACACCCCGTTCAAATCAGATAAATGTGGTTTGGGCTTCACTGCCAAAGCTCAAAAGGAGGTCATACATGCTCGTATAGGAAAGCCACCTCTTTGCATCGGTAATCATGAAGTGAATGCTATTGAAGACTCTGAGGATGACTGTGACTTTGACGAGTGGATCTACCCAACTGTCGAAGAAGAGCTTAACAACTGGTGTACCAAGGACTTCATTCCCATCTCCTTCAACAAGGAGTAATTACGATTTACTGTTTTTGTCAATTAAAGAACTTTTTGTCTGTAATTTAATTCCAAACAATGAATTTAAGCCATGTTCCTTTCTCTAGGCACCTTGGTCCATTTGTTAAGGGTTTTGTTCATGTTCATTTGCCATATGATCATTTAATGAAAAACATTAGACTCTTTGCATTCAAATTTTACGCTCATTGTCTTTTCCTTATTGCATTTTTTAAATAGCCATGTATCTTACATGCACACTCACACACACACACTTGCAGATCCTCATCCACTCTGGATCTCATTGCTAATGACTTTGCTATTGTCAATTATGACTTTGAACATCCAATCAACCAAGCCAAAGACGAAGGCGAGGAAGATTGTGAAATACCAGGGGAACTAGCCAGGCTTCTGATACAAGAGGAGAAAGCCATTCAACCTCATGAAGAGCCAGCTGAAGTGATCAACCTAGGTACTGAGCCAAACAAGAAAGAGGTCAAGATCAGTGCCAACTTGGAAGACAGTATCAAAGGTAGATTAGTCCAGATGCTGCATGATTATATTGAAGTGTTTGCTTTGTCTTATGAAGATATGTTAGGGCTGGATACTGACATTGTAGTTCATCGTCTACCAACAAAGGAAGATTATCCTCTAGTCAAGCAAAAGGTGCGTCGTATACGGCCAGACATGTATGAAAAGATAAAATCTGAGGTAACGAAGCAATTCAATGGAGGTTTTCTTGCAGTAATGCATTATCCAAAATGGGTGGCAAATATGGTCCCCGTACCAAAGAAAGATGGAAAGGTCTGTATGTGTGTAGACTATAGGGATTTGAATAGGGAAAGCCCCTAGGATTATTTCCCTCTACCTCATATTGAAGTCTTGGTCAAAAATACACCTCAATACAAAGTGTTTTCCTTTATGGATGGTTTCTCTGGCTACAATCAATTCAAGATGGCTCCCGAGGATATGGATAATACCACCTTTGTTACACAATGGGGAACCTTTTGCTACCAGGTCATGTCGTTCGGCTTAAATAATGCATGGGAAAACTATCAACGAGCTATGGTAGCCTTATTTCATGATATGATCCATCATGAAATAGAAGTCTATGTGGATGATATAATTGCAAGGTCGCAAACTGAAGAAGAGCACCTTGATCACTTACACAAGTTGTTTGAGAGATTGAAGAAGTAAGATCTGGAAAACTTTTAGGTTTCACCGTCAGTGGTAAATTAATTGAGGTTGATCCTGCAAAAGTCAAATCAATCCAAGAAATGTCAGCTCCCCATTCTGAGAAGGAGGTCAAAGGTTTTCTAGGTCGACTCAACTATATTTCCTGATTCATTTCTCACCAGACTGCTACTTGTGAGCCATTCTTCAAGATGTTAAAGAAAGATCAAGTAGTCAGATGGAACGATGACCGCCAAGCTGCTTTCGAAAAAATCAAGGAATATTTACAAGAGCCTCTCATCCTAATGCCTCCAGTTGAAGGAAGACCTCTGATTATGTACTTAACTGTATTAGAGAATTCAATGGGATGTGCACTGGGCTAACATGATAAGTCTGACCAAAAAGAGCATGCAATATACAACCTAAGCTAAAGGTTTACCGACTGTGAAACAAGATATTCATTGCTCGAGAAAACTTGTTGCGCTATGGCATGGGCTGCTTTCCCGCTAAGACAGTATATGTTGACTCACACCACTTTGTTGATTTCTAAAATGGGCCCTATCAAGTACATCTTCGAGAAGCCAGCTCTTTCCAAATGAATAGTAAGATGGAAAATAATCTTAACTGAATATGACTTCTAGTATACTAAACAAAAAGCTATCAAATGGAGTGTACTGGCAGATCATTTAGCGCATCAAGCTGTGGATGATTACCAATCCATGAACTTTAAATTCCTGGACGAGAATATCATGCTGATAACATACTGTGAAGAGCATGGGCCGTATGACGGACCTGAACAAGGATCTCGATGGACTATGATCTTTGATGGGGCTTCCAATGCATTGGGTAACGAAATTGGTGATGTGATCATTTCTCCTGAAGGTTTCCATACACCTTTTACTTCCAGACTTTGCTTCGACTGTACAAACAACATGGCTGAGTATGAAGCATGTATCTTGGATCTAAGGGTTGCTATTGACTTAAGGATCAAACACTTGAATGTATTCATAGATTCCGCTCTGGTGATCAGTCAAGTCAAAGGAGAGTGGGATACCAAGCATTCTAATCTGATTCCTTACAAAGAGCTTCTGCTGATTGTGATTTCATACTTTAAGGAGATCACTTTTGAACACTTCCCTAGAGAAGAAAATCAGTTGGCAGATGCCTTGGCAACAATGCCTTCCATGTTCAAGGTCAATTGGGACAACGAGGCACCTAGAATTACAATTAAAAGATTTGACGAACCTGTACACTATTGCAAACTTGGAATTGACAAAAAGAGGCCTTGGTACCATGAGGTGAAGAGATATCTTGATGTACAAGAGTATCCTGAAGGAGCTTCCATCAATGATAAGAAATTCCTGCGAAGATTTTCAACCAAATTCTTCCTAAGCAATGGAGTCCTATACAAGCGCAACCATGATTCCACTCTGCTCCGTTGTGTGGACAAGAAGGAGGTAGAGGAGATCATGGAAGACATGCATGACAGTATCTTTGGGACTCATTCCAGTGGTCACACTATGGCCAAGAAAATTCTGAGGGTTGGTTACTATTGGTCAACAATGGAAATTGATTGTCACCATCACTCAAGGACTTTCCATAAGTACCAAATCTATGCCGATAAAGTTCATGTGCCTCAGATTCCTCTGAATGTCATGATTGCTCTGTGGACATTTACAATGTGGGGCATTGATATGATTGGAGAAATCAAGCCCACTGCTTCTAATGGACATTGTTTTATCCTCGTTGTCATCGACTATTTCACCAAATGGGTCAAAGTTGCTTCCTTTGCCTCAGTCACAAAGGATGTTGTAGCCATGTTTATCAAGCATAACCTCATCTACTATTATGGTATCCCCGAAAGGATCATCACTGACAACAGAACCAATCTCAAAAATGCTATGATTACGCAACGCTGTACGCAATTCAAGATCAAACATCACAATTCCTTTCCATATAGATCTAAGATGAATGGTGCAGTGGAAGCTACCAACAAAAACATAAAGAAGATTATGCAAAAGATGGTGGTAACCTATAAAGACTGGCATGAGATGCTACCATTTTCTCTCCATGGCTACCGTACTTCAGCTCGAACATCAACTGGGGCAACTCCTTTCTCTCTGGTTTATGGCATGGAAGTTGTCCTTCCTGTTGAAGTTCAGATTCCTTCTATAAGGATTATGAAAGAAGCGGACATAGGTGAAGACAAATGGGTGCATACTAGGTTGGATCAGTTAAACTTGATTAATGAGAAGAGACAGATTTTTTTTATTAATAACCATGTATTAAAATAATATTTCGCAAATAACCGGGTTTCGGAAAAAATTACGCAAATAACCATGTTTCAGATGACTCCCCAAAGGAGGAGCCATCTCACTTGGCACCTCCACCTAGGGTTTTTCCTTAGGCGCCATCTCACTTGGCGCCTCCCTTGGATTTTAGCCAAGTCATATGGCGCACGCTCCTTAAAAGTGAGAGGAGGCGCCATCTCACTTGGCTCCTAGGGCAAAACTAGGGCAAAATGCTGTTTTATAAATAATTCGTCAGTTTCTCCGAAATTTCTCACACTTTCTTGCACTGTATTTTTATTTTGTACTCCTTTATTTGCGTCATGACGTCGCCTATGATTTTTAGCAGAGATGGTTACGTTATATTCTCCGCCACGAAACTTGCGATGAAAATGAAATTCTGGCACATTCACTCCATGGAGCGTCTGAAGCGGGAGTTGATGCGGTGGCTAGATGGAGACATTGCGGAGGGGGAAAAAATTCGAAGGATCCAGCGAAAACGAACAACAACCTCACATGCGACAGGAAGACCTAATGTGTGGTTGGAGGAAGTCAAAACAGACAGTGATGTAATGCTGATGATGCATGGGTCAGATGGAATTGTGTTAACAGTTGTAATTTCCTAGATTGAATATCGTTAATAATTATTGTACGCGTTTTATTAATTGTAGCAAAATCTGTTAACGGAAAACCCAAATGTTCACAACACAATTATGAAAAGATTTTATGTATTACAATATTTATGTGGTCGAGCCAGACGCCCGATTCGGACAGTTTTTGCGATTGTGTCCGACCTGACGGCATAAACCACACTTTCTTTCCAACCTGTCAAGATTGTCCATTTCTGTTGTGATGCGCCTACTTTTGGGACGACCCTTCTTGTTCCTTCGCATTTGGTCATTGTGCCAAACTATATCACCGTTGTATTCAGGCCAATAATCTGGTTTTGCCACCAAAGGAAAGTTGTTGTTGTAAACAGTGAGCAACATTTCAGATTTTTAAACGTTTGACAGCAGTTGAAGCACGTCTTGATGGGTATGAGCACACGCGACAATGACATGAGAGTAAGGCATACGAAATGCTTGAAACCTGCCATAATCGCACCATTGAGAAGGTAAAATGACCCTGTATTCTTGTCTTGGCAGGCCTTCATTGTGGTCGATTGTCTCTTTCACAATGAACTTGTGGCTGTGTCGGTCAAACCGTATAACCATGTGAGTGTTGGCTTTAGCACTTTCAGCCTTAATGTATTTCATGCAGCTTTCACTCCATAGTTGTCCAGATTGCAACACCGTATTCCACATTTCACCTCTTTTGGCAAATAACGCAGCCATCCTAAAATACGTAGATTTTACCAAGGCAGTGATTAGGAGGTTTCGTATGCCCTTGAATACCCCATTCATTGATTCAATAAGATTTGTTGTCATATGCCCCCATATTTGGCCATTGTCGTATGACCTAGTCCATTTTTCCACCGGAATATTGTCGATCCACCTACCGGCTTCCGGATTAGAAAAACAGATCTCGTTGCGGTAATATTTGAATGTGGGTTGTGTCAATGCGTATCCCGCATTCATAACCGCTTTCCTCAATGTTTTGTCCTTGACCTCCCTCGAGAAATTATGGACGATATTCCTAACGCAATAGACATGCGTAGAAGGAGGGTCATGCCAACCATTTGCTGGATTATTGTAGGCACTTTCAATGGAGGCATGTCTGTCCGAGATCAAACAGAGATCTGGTTGAGGAGCCACGTGTGTCCGAAGATTTTTCAGGAAAAAGCTCCAAGCACCACCGGTCTCCCCCTCGACAAGGACAAACGCAACGGGGAAAATGTTGTTGTTGCCATCTTGTGCAACTGCCATCAATAGCGTGCCTTTGTACTTCCCATACAACCAAGTCCCATCAATTTGTAAAATTGGTTTGCATGATGCAAACCCTGTGATGCATGGTTGAAATGCCCAAAACACGCGACTGAATATTCTGTTGCCATGCAGTAGACTACCATCTTGGGCGTACGCTGACAATGTTTCCAGAACGTAAACACTACCTGGAGAATACGTCTTGAGTGCATTCAGGTAGCGGGGAAGTTCTCGGTATGACTCCTCCCAGTTTCCGTACACCCTTTCAATCGCCTTAGTCTTTGCTAACCACGCCTTACAGTAAGACGGAGTGTAGTTAAAAACCGTGGTGATGTGGGAGATGATTGTTTTCACCTTCAAAGATGGGTCGTTGCTGACCAGGGGTAGGATTTCTTGACAGACTAGATCATAGTTGAGTTTTCAGTGGTCCTGTGATTGAGTGGAACTTACACAAGTGTGGGTAGTCATGAAACCTATGACCCAGCAGTCACCCCTTAATCTGTATGTTGCGGTCAGCTTGAACATACAGTCAGGGTGGACACACTTGATCTTGTACCTTTCCGGGTTGACACGATCCACCTTAAAATCAACCGAGTTGAGCATGTGAAATTTTTTAATGGCCCTGATGCATTCCTCTCTGTTACGAAACTTGTCCTTCTCTTTTAAATTTTCATCTGACTGCATATACGGTTTGAAAAATAAGTCAGTAGAAGGTTCATCTCCGCCCATGTTGAAGTTTGTCATGTGCGGAGGTGGTGTGTAGATTTTGTCTGTAGGAATAGTAGGGATGCCATCATCGTTAGAATCATTGTTCACCATTTCATCAAACTCTAACTCGTTATCTTCTTCTTCATCATCAACTTCATCTACCTCATCTTGTTCATTCTCCAAAGGATCAACCTCCTGTGTCACCTGAGGCTCTTGAAGCAAAACGTACAACTCAATAGAGTCGTATCCAGAATAGACATGGCTGGAAATCATATTCTGGAGATCCTCGTCATCTTGAATTCAACCTTATAAAAAATTACTTGGTTGTTTCCAAAGAAAAATGGATTCTGATAAAATATCTGGGACACCGGGCCTCGTTCAAGTTTGGCCTCCAATCTTTTTTTGAAGTACGAGAAATTGGCTTTCCCGTTTAAGAGAAATCGAATGTTGTCTGTGTCTCTAAACAAAAACCCAGCTGTGGGGCAAATGTATGTCTCACTGTTGAAATGTGCTTTGACGACAAATTGTGGTGAAGAGGCCATTGCGTAGAATTGTTTTAAGGTTTGAAGGTTGGAATGTTTGAGGTTTATTGATTGTATAAAGGTATGAATGCTGTAATGTTTTAAGGTTGGAATGTATGAATTTGATGACTGATTCGAAGGTTGGAATGTTTGATTGTTTGCAGGTTTGAAAGTTTGGTTGTAAGAACGTTTGAAGGTTGGAAGATTTGACAGATTATGTGAATCAATGTTATGATAAACGTAAGGCTAAAAATTTCAATTAAGTAAGGATGCAACCCCCCAAGGCTGCTAATAATATTACATGCAATAATGAAACCCCATAGGCTGCCACCTAGCCTGGCCCTATTCTGCACATATACATGTATTTTGTAAGACTCCTCCCATCAACTCCAATGGGCTTACATGCAATAATGAAAGGAATCCCCCAAGGCTGTCACGTAGCCTGAGCCTAGGCTGTAACAACGGACACCTCTTATTCGCCAATTGGGGTGGAGACACCATTCATTTTTGTACTCTTTCGCCAAGTCCAATGGCGCCTCCCTTACTGTCCAATCGTGATACATGCATGGGCTTATGTAACCCCATAGGCTGCCACCTAGCCTCACCCTATTCTGCACATATACATTTATTTTGTAAGACTCCTCCCATCAACTCTAATGGGCTTACATGCAATAATGAAAGGAATCCCCCAAGGCTGTCACGTAGCCTGAGCCTAGGCTGTAACAAAGGACACCTCTTATTCGCCAATTGGGGTGGCGACACCATTCATTTTTGTACTCTTTCGCCAAGTCCAATGGCGCCTCCCTTACTGTCCAATCGTGATACATGCATGGGCTTATGTAACCCCATAGGCTACCACCTAGCCTGACCCTATTCTGCACATATACATTTATTTTTTAAGACTCCTCCCATCAACTCCAATGGGCTTACATGCAATTATTAAAAAGGAATCCCCCAAGGATGTCACGTAGCCTGGGCATAAGCTATAACAAAGGACACCTCTTATTCGCCAATTGGGGTGGCGACACCATTCATTTTTGTACTCTTTCGCCAAGTCCAATGGCGCCTCCCTTACTGTCCAATCGTGATACATGCATGGGCTGCCACCTAGCCTGCAAGAGTGACAACTTTCATTTTTTGTACATGCATGCATGCATATGTGTAACCCCCTAAGCATGCAAATGTGACACTTCGCAGGCATGCAAGCACAAGCAACCACTATATCAAACTTATTTGCCTATAAATACATACCATATCATACATCTCTCACAACCACACAAGTCTCACTCTCTGCTACGAAATATTTCATAAGTCTATCATACTCTCTATCGCTTCATAAGTCTTTCATACTCTCAAGCATTTTAAACAATGGCTCTTCTAACAATGGGCGATACTCACAGAGGCACAAGGGAAAACATTGCTGCATTTGTAAGTTTCTTCTTTGGTTATACAATTTTCATACTTCAAATAACGCGTTGTTCATCTTAATTAATCTTACACCTGTTAAATTATGAACTCAGGACACAAAAAGATTCAGAATCCGTTCGCACAACTACCTGGCTCCCAACCCATTTATCGTCCCATATCTGGAATACACAGGTTTTGGACATGTCATAAAGATCTCCAACTGCACCATTGACTCGAAGTTCATTCTTGCAATGTTGGAAAGGTGGAGACAGGAGACCCATACATTTCACCTACCAATAGGTGAATGTACCATCACGCTAGAGGATGTGTACATGCTACTAGGTCTCCCTGTCGACGGTAAGGCCGTGAACGGGTCAGTTCAACAACCCAACTCTCAGTGTAAAGAACTGTTGGGTAGGGATATGGTAGAAGGTGGTGGTGCAAGAGGGCAGGGAATACTACTCACTGAGCTGAAACGTCATTATGCAAGTTTGGAATTAAATGAAAATTCCTCAGAGAATGACAGGGTAGTAAAAGCCAGAACGTATATTATGATACTTTTTGGTACATTTTTATTTCCCGAAAGTACGGGAAATAGTGTAAATTTTATGTACTTACATTTACTAACAAATTTTGAAAAAACAAGAAAATATAGTTGGGGTTCTGCAGTATTAGCCCACCTATACAGTTCCTTGTGCAAAAACGCAGTCAAGGAAAAATGTACATTTTATGGGTGGACTTTTTTACTACAAGCCTGGGATTGGTGGAGGATGGAGTCCTTAAACCCCGTCAACAACAACACTTTCGGTTTCCCGTACGCAACAAAGTAAGTCATCAAGTTATAGCATTTATAACTATTCTGCTCTTCCCAAAATATATGCTAAGAATAAAATGTTTCTCATTTCCCTTAGGTACTGCGTGAGGGGTATGGATTACGGCAAGAATCCAAGATTCAATGTCGCACTCTACCGCAATCTGTTGGATCACTTAGGCCCGGATGACGTACGTCGTAGCTTTTAACTTTTGTTCATTTAAATTATTTATACATTACTTTTGCGCTAACCTGATTTAAATTTTATCGTAGTTCGTTTGGAGACCATATTTGGGTTTGGGCCATGATCCAAACCCGAAGGATGCAGCAACTTGGACTGCGAAGACTGCAATCATTCGGTTCAACATTGTGGAAATGCACCACAGCGACCGTGTGAAGATGCAGTTCGGAATGCATCAGGAGATACCAAGTGATCCAACTTGTTTGTCCCCATGGCATCTTAAAAGGGTCAACGCCCAGTGGGGTCTTACCAACTGGAAAGACTTCACTCCGGAATGGTGTAATATGTGGCAGAGGCGTCACCGCTACGTCTTGAAATTCCCGATTTTCCTTACTTAAGGTAATATGTGACACACGGATCAATATTTGTCGTGGTACAGGTCGGTTAGTAACCCATAAATGCACGTGTCTCATCCAAGGTACTTGGTTGACCCACGCACATAATGGGAACAACCCTCGATTCCCCATCAACAAACCCAAAACCTATCAACCTCCCACCAACCCCCAAGAAGAAACAGACCCACAAACACCCAACCACATTCCCCACCACAACACAACTACAATCAAATGCCGCACAACCAACCACAATCACCACCAAACTACCAATACCCCGATATGCCTCAAACCCAACCACAATACCAACCCCAATACCAGCACACCCGCATACCCCACATACAATTTCAGTCTTCCACATATCCCAATATGGCGCCCTCAACATCCAGCCTTAGCCCTGATATGGGAATGTCGGAAGATTACGAACAAGCCGACCCAACCTACCATCACCCACAATATCACCAAACCACCCAACATCCTCAATACCAAACACCCCAAGATCCATTTCCTTTCTACCCACCATACTCAAACGACCAATGCTACAGACAAACCATGGAACCCCACCCACCGCCAACACGACCAAACTTTGAGGGTATGGGTAACCGACTGTACCAGAGCGGATCTTCTACATATGGAGATCTGACTGATTTTATGGATTCGGACCGCATTGACTTCGCTGGGCCATCGACCTTGCTGCAGCAGGAAACGCGACGACACCCAGCACGAGAAAGGCGAGGACGGGGATGCGGAACCGGGGGTCATTACCGGGTTCCGGGGGATCACTGATGTATCTTCTTTTTTTTCCAGTATTTTTGTATCCATTTTTTTTAATCTGTTTTTTTTACTGTTATTTTAATGTAATACAATTGGATGTAATTATTATTTTTTTTAATAAAAAGTCCATTTTGTTAATCTCTGTCCAACACGCAATGCACCGAAAATAAAAATAATTATTTTTTGGCCCTAAAAATACACCTAGGCACCATCTCACTTGGCTTAGGGCATGCCCTAAGCACATAGGCGCCAAGTGAGATGGCGCCTCCCTTAAAAATATAGGTGCATGCGCCATTTCAGATGGCTCCTCCTTTGGGGAGTCATCTGAAACATGGTTATTTGCGTATTTTTTTCCGAAACGCGGTTATTTGTGAAATATTATTTTAATACTTGGTTATTAATAAAAAAAATTCGAGAAGAGACTGGCTGCTGTTTATCATGGTCAAATGTACCAGAAGCGTGTGATCAGGGCTTTCAACAAAAAGATCAAGTTTCGAGTATATCGGACTGGCAACTTGGTAATAAAGCGCATCATCCTTCCACAAGGAGATCCCAGAGGCAAATGGAATCCCACTTAGGAAGGGCCATTTGTTGTTAAGAAAGTATTCTCCGGAGGTGCCGTGATGCTAACTACTATGGATGACGAAGATTTTCCGCATCTTATGAATGCGGACATAGTAAAAAATACTACTGTAGCGGTATAAATGTTTAAGACTAAGCCATTGCATTGACTATACTTATACAGATCAAAAAATAAAAATCTCTACCGCGCTTTATTGTTTCCAAAGGAATTCGAAAAGAGCGAGTAACCCAAAAAGAGGGGGAAAAATTCAAGTTAAGGGGGTTGGTTATGCAAAGGGAAGGTATTAGCACCCTAAACATCTATCATACTCCGCGGGAACCTCTTTGTAAAATCTGTATATTTTGGCTATAAAATGTTGTATAAAAATGGATGGTGGAGGTGAGAAAAGAAATATATTTCTATGGTTTTTGCACCCGCCACGGTTGCGAACCTTTAGTGCCTAAGTACCACCTTTTCATGCAATAGGGGATCAGGGTACACATAGTTCCTCTTTTAAAGATTTTTAAAACACAAATGTGTTGGTTAATTTTATGAGATAAGATATCATCGTCATTGTCCGTGTGGAAAACATACTTACTACCCAAAATCATGAAAAAGGAGAATTTGCATCATCTCAAAGTGGAGGATATGGCTTGGATCTTAAAATCAACAATGCCTCACTCAACACCGAAGTGGAAAATATCTCACTTCACTATATATTGTAGAAGTATAGTTGTTTGCATCACTACAAGGATTGACAAGAGTCCAATCTTTTGAGAAAAGTTTTAAAGTAAAAAGCCGAAGTGGCAAAATGGTTTGTAATGAGATTGATTGACTTTTAGTATTCTCACAAAAAAAATGTCAAGGTATTATTAAATTGATTAGAGTTTATTTATGAAAATGTTTTGAAAATGCATGAACCTAAGTCCAAGTTTATTATGAAAGTGGTTCAATGTTTAAAAAAAGAAGAATTTTCAAAAGGAGGGAGACAATTTTTGAAATTAAAGAAGATGGGAGGAGAAGAAGGGACTATCCTAAAGCATAAGGTAAAAGCTAGGGATAAGAACCATCTAACCAACAATAAGCCAATACTTGACATTTATGAGTCAAGATAGAATTCCCATTCTTTGGATTGAAACCAAGTAAGCAAAGATTATAGACCTCTTAAGAGAACTAAACTTCAAGTGTATTAAGTCTTCACAAAAATTGGGCAGAGTAACGGCTGTATACGGGTGAATTCCAGATTACAACTAAATAATGTAATTACAATAACCTGTACACAAACAAACAAAACAACCCAATGTCTTGAGGTAAACCTTAAGAACTCCAGACAAAATATCAATTAAGATCACAAGGTCTCCAATATAGGCCAAGGTTTCTAATCCTAAGTCCAAGAAGTCCAATACTCCATAACGCCAAGGATAGTAACCAAATAGTCCAAGTATTTTAAAGGTTTTTATGGTTCATGTTGATTATTAGGTGTCTTAGGAGAGAAAAGAAATGGTTCAAGTGAGCAAAATAAAAATGACACGAAATATAATGCTTAAAGTAAATGGTACATAAAGCATAAAAAATAAAAGGGCATAAAGTAAAAACAATTTAATAATTAGTGGTTAGTCAGATGACCATCTTGAAACTTGCATTTGGAACTCATTAGAGGATTGGTAGAACCAAAGCCTCCACACAACAAGTTGCATTTTCTTTTTGTCAAGTATATCATGCATTTGGAATCCTCAAAAGTACCATTTAATGATCAACGATGTTTAAGTAATCTGCATTGACCAAAAGTGTTGTAGATCCATTAGAGGATTGGTAGAACCAAAGACTCCACACAATGAATCTCAAGATTATTGGATACAAGGGATAAAATTAACATACTTGGGCTTGCAAACATAGGCTTGGGCCACGAATGATCATTTATTCGAGTCGAGAGAAAATTTAGCGCTATGTTAAGCAATCGTAAGTGGACTTATATAGAAATCGCACCTATTTTGAGGCCGGTCAATAGCAATTTATGCACCATTTGTTTTGAGACATGATATAGAGATCATGCTCCAATAACACTTAGTGCAATAAGAAATGGACAAGATGAAGAGGGGTGGGGAAGAATATACAAACCATATTTGAATTAAATTGAAATCAAACTATTATTAAAATCATTCTGCCATTTTTATGGAGTTAGACTCAACACCATGGATCCATTAATGTTAATAAAGTTTATGATCAAAATTCAACCCAACCTCAGCCAGAAAATAATTACAAAATAATATTGCATCTAATATATACATTAAAAAAAGGTTTTAAAATTTTTTAAAATGGAAATAAGAAAGAAAAATATCAACTATATTCAAATTAATCAAAAAAAATTAAGTAAGACCATAGAAAAATCATAAAAGGACTCAAATATTTTTATAAAATTTTTGGCAATTTGTAAAAGTCAGAAACTATTTTAAAACTAATTAAAATTGTTCAAACAAATAGAAAATAGATCAAAAATAGTAAGCATCAATATAAAATCCGATAAAATTTTCAAAAAGTCAGGAATATGCAAAATGATATTTATGAAATTTTTTAGAATTAAGAAATGTCAGAAAGTATTTTTTAGGTAATTAAAACAAAGCAAACAATGCAAAAAATATAAAAAATATCAATTGTCAAAATTAAAATATGAAAAAATATTCATGAGATCAGAAATAATTCAAAGTATTTTTGTGAATTTTTTCATAATTTTTGGATAAAAAATAAAAGAGTTATGAATTTTTGAAAATTAAATCAATTAAAATATAAAATCAGAAAATAAAATAAAACCAAAAAGATATGGGCCATCAGATCATAGTTAAAACGTGTTAGTAAACTAATCCAATGGACCAGATGTGCTGTGCTTGATATGGACCTTAGTAAGATGCGCATGGAATCAGAAAAAAAGCAACCAATGAATTTAAAACGTTTGGCACACTATTATTGGCTGAGACGAGACATGTTATCGTCTTCAACCTCCAGCCACCCTACAATAGAGATTTTGTGAGATCTTTCAAACGGAAAAATTAGGATCCCAGACCAGTATCATTGGATTCGTCTCTTCAAGATGATCCTAACACCACCATCGCGCCAAATTTATATAAAGTATACAAAGAGATATGAATCAAAAACTCAGAAAATAGCGAGCACCTTCAATTTGAGATTTCTCTCTCAATTCTCAATGGATTTAAAAATTGTAAGAAGCACTAGAATCAGGAGAAGGAGTAGAATAGGTTAGTGCTTTATTTGGATCCAAATGGTGGAGAATTCTACCATTTCGAAGTTCAAGAAAGAAGCTCTGAAATTGGACTTCTGTAGCTTGGATTATAGCTCGTTTTGCTTGGTTTAAGTGCTGGAGAGTTTGTATGATACTTAAGGAAGATGAATGCGCAAATAATTTTGGAAGAAAAGGCTGGAATCTCAGAAACTGATTTAAAAAATTTGAAGTTCGTGTGAGGTTTTGACAGAGTGTTTTTGGCTCTCAAAGCTTGAGGAAATGAATGGGGGATGACCCTTTATTTATAGGGAATCAAATGGAATATTCAAGCGTGTGAAATGATGATGTTTGGAGGGAAATCGTGTGAACCTGATGCACGAGCAAAGTGTGATATGATTTGCATCAAAACTCATCCAATCCTTGCATTTTAAGGCTCTAATCCACTTTGGCAACTTGGTTAAACATGTTTAGATCACAAACGCGTGCTAATTTGATGTTTAGAGGCCAAAACATGATTTTCAAATTCTGACTTATGAAGAAACTTCAGTTCCAAGTTACCAAGTTCAATCCAATGGCATTCTCAGCTCAATGGGTCTTAAGGCATGATTCTTGATGATTTAGAAAGATGAGGTTACAAGCTTTGCAAAGGAAAAAGAATGGAATCAAATGGATGCTTGAGCTGAAAGTTGCATTGAGTCAAAGTTGGGGAAAAAGGTTGACTTTCCATACTTAGAAATATTTCAAATTTTTCTTCAAAAGTGACCTATAATGTTTTGCATCCAAACATGTCCTTCCACTTGGAATTTGCTCTTGACCAAAATAGATGGCATGAAATAGACCTGTTGAATGACATTTTGAAACTTGAACCATTCAAAATCTCCAAAAATTGAGAGAGTTATGAATTGTTGAAGTTGGCAAAAAATCATGAAATGACCTATAATCTTTTGTATCCTTAGGGAATCTTCCATCCATTTTCTCACTTTGCACATAAAAGAAGGCATAAAGTTCACATCCTCAAGATCATTATGGGAAAAGAGTGGGATCAAGGTGATAAATATTGACCAAGTTATGATCATTTGAAGTCACATATGAGAAATTGGGGGTTCATCTGGAGGACTTGTAATCTTTCTTCATCATCAAGTTTCTTCCACATGAAAACTCCTTGAAACTTTTGAAGTGATTTGTTAATAACCATTTGAAGAGAATGATGTCTTTGGAATCACTCAAAAATACTAAAAGATGAGCAAGATATGTTTCTTTGAAGTTGAAAACCCTCGTTCCTAGGAACTTTGGCAATTTTGAACAAACTTCTTGTACCAACACAATTGCTTTGTAAATAGAAGTTGTTGAGGATGAAAATGAGAACTCATAGCCACCAAAACCACTTCCATATATTGAGAATTGAGAGAAATATGCACTTGTGATCCATGAGAACAAGACCTTGTCCAACCATGACAACTTCTTCAATCAATCCCTTGCAAGAATATATCCCTTGCCCAAGTCGTCGTAATGCCCTTATGATCCATGAGAACCCAGCAAGTCGAAAACCCGAAAGGGCGACTTGGGCAAAAAAGGGTATCCTGGTGGGCTGAAAACCTGAAAGGGCGGTCCAGGCAAAAGTTAAGGATTAAAGCATATGACTATGTCCCATGGAATTTCTACAACCAGCTTTATTATCAAGGTCCAAGTTCAATGGTCCAAGATCAATCCAATCAACTTCTTTCAACTACAAGGGATCATGTTCGAAGACATAGGAGCAATAGCGGAGTCGGAACACAATGAGATCACTTCCACATGGCTATTATTTTTGTTTTCACTTTGCATTCCTTTCATTCTTTCGACAATTTCCTCTTACTAGGATCTTTGTCTCCTTGTAGAAAAACGTCTATTTATGGGAAAAACATCACAAATATACTTTGAAGTGCAAACTTTTTGTTTTCTCTGTTTTGAGTGTAAAAGCGTCCAATGTCTAAAATTAAATGAACATATGCATATGAACATAATTAAACTATTAACAAATGTATATATAAAAACATTAATTGAGATATCCCCACAAAGTTAATGTTGTACCCCAAAATTTACCCTGTCATTTCTCAAGGCATTTCTCACAAGGGGCTCCCAAAAATTTAAGCTCACACAAATACATTTGGATTTTTCAGTATCAAGATTATAGAGGAAATTTCTAAAAAAGACAAAACAGATGTGTTTTACCTCAAAATTTTCCCTCCCATTTTCACACAAGACATACTCCTAGAGATCCTCAATTGCTCAAGGTTGACCAAGAATTGATCAGATAAATTCTCCTCCTAAGCATTGGCCTTCCAACTAGGGTTTCATTTTACACCAAGATGTGTTAGCTCCAAAGGTATCAAATTTATTTCATGATCCTAATATGTCTTAAAGATTATCCATGACAAATTCCATACCTTGCACTACAAGTTTGCTCAGTCAACTGCTCAAATGCCTGAAAATCAACTATACTTGCTCAAAAGTCAACTGTGACCCACTTGCAGTCAAAATTCAAGGTTTTTGGCCAACATCAAAATTTTGAAGTGATATCCATCATTTGATCAAGGGTTGATCATGATTCCTCAAGAAATGCTCCTAATTCATCAAAAGTCAAGAATTGCTAATTAGGGTTTCTATAGGAAAAGTCAACCAAACTTTGACCATGCATAACTTTTACACACTTCATCCATTTTCCCCAACCAAATTTCATTTTGAATAGAATCCAATTCCCTACAACTTATCTTCATCCCTAAAGTTCAATAAATGCATCAATTGAAAGATACAAGCTCAGACATTATGGGTCCTTTCAAAAAGTCAACAAAAACACCTTTTGGGTCAAAGCTTCTTACATGAACATGGAAGATCCAATTGATATGAAACCAAAAGGGTTGTTTAGAGAACATCCTAAGCTCTCTAAAAAGTCAAAGAACACCATCATAGGGTTAAAATTGAGAGAGATATGCATTGCTAAAGTTGGGCAATTTTTGAGAAAGTGCATGAAGTGCAAATTGAGAAATATTGAACTTGTGGACTAATGGTCCTAGGTTTTAAGGTTTGAACGTGTTTACAACATGATTAAGAACCCCTAAACTGGTCCATGAATTATTTTAATTTTTATTTCATTTATTTTTGATTTTATTCATTTAAACTCAAATTAAATCAAATAAAATGCAAGATTAATGCTTAAGGCATGTAAGGCTTAAGATTTGAATTTCTTGGGGGTCCAAGTAGCTCATAGCAAGCTGTCAAAATCGTGACAACCAAGCAAATATCATTAAGACAATATTTTCACAAGTTTGGAAATTTTTTCAAATGAATTTTGTAAACAAATCGTGCAATTGATGCCATGAGATTTCTTCCAATATTTTTTACCTAAATTCCTCCTCTATATAAACACAACACCCTCATACATTAGAGGGAACGAAATTGGCTTCCCAAGAGCACTCTCTAAAAACCTCAAATTTTGTCAAAACTCGGGCAAAGTCAAAACCAAAAATCCAGCCACTTTCAGTCCAAACCATCAATTACAAATCATTCTTGAGGTATCTAAGAGTAAGAATAGGTCGAAAGTCATGGCCATTGATGCTTGAAACAAGCATAGTCATCTTCTCCGATTTACTTTTCTTTCAAACATTCATATAATTAATTTCATGCATTGCTAATGTTTATTAACTTCCTAAATGAGTTCCTGTTGTTACGTAAAACAGATTTGAATCACAAACAATAGCTTGGCTTGGTGGATGAGGTGTTTGATTGTGACCCAAGGGGCATGGGTTCAACACCCACCCCATGCATTTTTCACTTTTTTGACTATTTTCTTTTCTAACCCTTTTCATTTATTTATTTTTCATTTAATTTGTTTTTTATCATTAATTTAATTAACATATAAAATCACAAAAAAAACATTAAATATTAGTTTTATGCTTTTAATTAATTAAAATAATTTTTTACATAAAAGTTTTTTTGATTTAATCAATATTGATTTTATTTCATAATTAACTTGTAAATTAATCAGAGTTAGGTTTTTAATTATTAATTCACACTTTTATTATTTTCCAAACAAAAAATACCAAAAATATATTTTAACACTTAGAAGCTTAGGTTTTAATTATTTTTGTAACATTTTTCTTATTTTTATTTCTATTCATTTTCTATTTATATTTATTAGACAATTTGTATAGGTCGCATAATAATTGTAGTAGTCGTAGTTTAAATTCTCGTCATTTCATTATTTATCTAACTACACCAAAGCCCTATAATAGCATAGGAACTTTATTTCCCGCCTTTATATTTCTTGTAAACTTGTATATATTTAACTGCTAGTAATTAGGCATGTATGACAAGATCTAAAAAGAAACAGTAGAAAACCCAATTTCAAGATAAATATAACTGAATTGAACACGCTTCTCACACTTGCACCTCTAGAATAACCTCTCTCGTTGCCTCGGAAAAAAATGGTCATGTCCCTCGAACGTAGGGATACCATTAGCAAAGACCCTTGGTATAAATCATCATAAAAGATCATAGTCCCTCGATCTCCCTCAAAGTTCCCTATAGTATATGATGTTGTCCTTCGATGTTGCCTACGAATATATGATGACGTCCCTTCAAATTGCTAAAGGTATCCATACATGTTGCCTTCAATGACCATAACGACGACCCTACGCCTGTCCCTCAAATATCCAACGATAGGACTACCTACTCACTAATAGTAGGATAGCATTGTCTAAAGGAAAAGAGGAAAAGAATAAACCTTTTCGAGTAGGTAGATAGCTGTTAAGTACTTGCTCAAATCTAATTCACTTTCACACCACACTTTCAAAACACTTTTCAAAAACGCTTTATCACACTCTTGAGGACTAATACAAGAGTTATCATAAAGCAAACAAAACCTTTTCAAAACACATAAACACGAAAGCAGTTTTCAAAATGAGCAAGTACCTAAGAGCCTGTGGAAAACCATAGATGGAAAGGGTGCTAACACCTTCCTTTTCCATAATCTACCCCCTCACTCAGAAAATCTTGAAAAAGGTCTTTTTCTGTTCTTTTCACCCTTTCCTTTGTTGGATAAAAGAAAAGTCGGTGGTGACTCTTGCTTACCGCAACATTTACGAACATAAATGCAAAACCAGTATAAACAGTAGGTTCTGCCACCGTATCACAGAACTTGCGACTCTGCTGGGGATATAAAAAGTGGGGTTACCTTATAGTTAGTTCATTATTAAATTGCTTTGTGTGCTTTGATTGCTTTACTTTTGAGGGCTTTGTTTGGGTTACTATAGATCTTACACCCGGATATGGGGAACCTTTTAGGTAAGTAGCAATAGATCGTGGAGACTGTGCGGGGTATACCGACACAGTTGAAGCGATAGCTACGTTGATGTGACACTTGGTTGGTACCGGTAGCCCTTGAGTAATCAAGGAGAATACGGGGCCGCTATGTGGTATCATAAAGCATCAACTGATCTTAGAACCTTTAATTGACCAACTTGTCCATTAAGAAGTAGTGAGATAGTTGTCTTTGGTGTAGTCCTATGTCAGTTGATACTAGATACTACACTCATTGAGATTTGACTCCCGAATTTTGTTTGGTGGCAAGTCAGTTGTCGATCGGAACGAAACTTGTGGGAAAGATTGGTGATATTGAGATCCCTTAGAACCCAGTTACTATTACTAAGACATGTTGAGCCAACTAAATTTCAAGAGGGTACTTACCTACAGACCCTAGGCAAGCCTAAACCTAAGGCTGCTTGTGTGATTTGTTTGCTTTCAACTTGAGCTACTTGCAGGGTTTTTATCTAACAACATGATCTCCTTGCAGGATTTGTTTACAATCATTATCTAGTAACCTAGACTTCTTAGACTCACTTGTTTTCATCACCTTACACTTTTGCTTAACGCGTAGCATACACATCATAACATCATGCCACAACATTTCCTTAACCATTTCAAGGATCTCAAGGTTTTGTGATGCAGGTTATGATAAATCACACGTCTAGCAAGGGGCAAGGGGATTTGTTTCCCTCTATCCAATTCCGTCAAAAGACCAAAACACGACAACTTGAGTCAGGGACTATGACCCACTCAATATGGTGAGCTTGACTCTCGTAGAAGGACACTCAATGATACGAAGTTCTTCAATCAAAGCTGCAAATTTCAACTTCTGACATTTTCTTATTTACCCCACGAGATCCTTGAAAACATTGCATGCATGCCATTTCATAACAGGTCTTCCAGTACAGGTTTCTCATCTTTTTGCTATTTATTTCATCAAAAGAAACGACCCTTGAACAAACAGTAAAAGACCTTCAAGCTCAAAACACTCAGTTCCTACAAATGTTAATGGCTTTGTCCCAGGGGCGGGAAGAACTGAAAGCTCTCGTCATTAAAGAGAAGAAGAAGAAGGCAAAGAAACTGGCTAACATCCTGAATATGGGAAGAAGACTCATATGACTGATTAAAGGAGCTCTAGATCTTTCAACTCCATCAAATAAGGGGTATAATCATGAAGAAGATAACAACCCGGGGACTGATGAAGACGAAGCTGATTATTCTGAGGAGCAATATCCTCCTACTGATAATACATAAAAACGGCTGGAGGATCGGCTCAATGCCATGGAGATCCAAATTTCAAGGTCCCTATATTTGCAAAATATGACGGTGTTTCCTGTCCCAAGCTTAACTTGAGGTCATATGTCAGAAATATCCAGCCTCATACTGCTGACCGGAAGCTATGGGTCCATTTCTTCCAAGAAAGCTTGGCTGGAACTCAACTGGATTGGTTCAATCAGCTAGAAGGAACTGAAATCCATACCTGGGAAGACTTGGCTGCGACTTTCTACAAGCGGTACCACTACAACACTGACATGGCACCAACTCGAGTGCAACTACAGAATATGTTCATGAGCTGAAGAGAAGGCTTCAAGGAATATGCCCAGAAATGAAGGGATCTAGCTGGTAGGGTACAACCTCCTCTTAATGATCGAGAAATGGTAGACATGTTCATGGGCGCTCTAACAGGCCCGTTCTTTAATCTTCTAATTAGGAGTTCCTCATCCAGGTTCACAGAGATGGTTCTGACTGGAGAAAGGATCGAAAGTGGTATCAAGAGTGGGAAGATCCCGATAGCTGCATCTTCTAATGCTGAGAAGAAGCCATTTGCTGGTAAGAAGGAAGCCAATGCTGTGTATGGCCAGAACGGTCGTAATAAGGTAGACTACCACCAATCTGTAGGGGTAATGCTGGTCTCTAATTCGACACGCATGCAATGACCATAATAACGGGATAATCTGCAATGACAAGACGAGCCTAAGAGACAGTTTACCCAGACCAACATGCCACTGTCACAAGAATTGCAACACATGTTAAAGATGAATCTGATTACGGTGATAGGCTCTCATCCAAACCCTAAGACTTCTTCTCCTAACTACAATCCTGATGCTAGGTGTGCCTGTCATTCTGGCAGTCCTGGGCACGATACTAACGATTGTTGGGCACTGAAATACAAGATTCAAAATATGATTGACGCCAAGGAGATTGAGTTCGACCCTCCTGAGACTCCCAATGTGATCACTGCTCCCATGCCAAATCATGGCCAGTATTGAGAGCATTTTTGTTCATTTGAATTCTCAAGTTATATTTTCTTTGTTTGTTCAAACAATTATTGTCATGTCAAACTTTGTTATTTCATTAATGCATTTCACATGTTTGTCTTGAATTAATTTGTTTTCATTATGCTTAAACTGCTTTCTTACTTCCTTTTTGTGATATTCAACTCTTGATTAAAAGCTCTAAGCCTTTAGAGGGAGGATGACAAAAACGATACCATAATCACTACAGTATGCTTTTGAACAGACCCCGCTGACGATGTACAGGCGTTGTTTCAAATCCTAAATAGTGGAGTTATAAGGAAGATAATCCCTAGTCAACCCCTTTGAGCCTAAGAAGTAGGAGTTTTCTTTTCACACAAATTAAAACCCTTAATCATAACCTGGGGCAGGGTAGTTTTCTCAGTTAATTCAGATGTGCATTCAGTCACAAGCTTTCCCTTCATACACAGAAAATAGTGTAGAAAATTCTCTCCAAAAGATGGTGATGGTTCCACATAATCATTAAGAACAAATAATAATTATCTCTCAAAATAAAATCCCATTAAGTCAAAACCTATGAAGAAGACTTAAGAAAAAAACGGGGGCATCTCGCTGGTTATAATCACAAAAGAAACAGTTCAGGAAAAAGACAAGGATAGTAAAATCAAAAAAGAAAGAACTCCTACAAATCCTCAAAAAAAAGAAAAGGTCACAAAAATGACTGCCTTCTCAAACAAACGTTCAATTTCTGAACCATCACCGGAATATTGGGTCCAACATTCTAGAACTAAACTGGGATTCGAAATGCATAATTAACTGAGCATAGGACTGAAGAATATCATGAAGAGAGGGTTGGGTACAAATAAAAATTGAGCCTTTATCCTTTGTTTCTTGAACTGTAAACCAGGCCACGTTATAACCCTTAAAAGTCCTAGCTGGAGCATGGGTTAGTTTGAGAGCATACTATTACAAAGGTATCCTGACCCCTGTAAGGTTTACTATAAATCATGAGTTGACATCACATTCTTGCAAATTTTGTTTTACTACAAAAAAAAATGTATTTTCAAAAAATTTCAAGACAGACATAAACTTTGCATCCTTTAAATGACAATGTTTACATATGGTTAATTGTTCAAATGGCAGAGAAATTCACACAATCAATATTCAGTGAACAAAGACCCTATTAATGGACAGAATCACCTCAGACGGAAAAAACATTCCCAATAACAAGCCTCTCATAATAAAGGGGCATGACATGGTGTCTAATTAATCTGGGGCAATCAAGCCAATATGCAAATAATCTCTCCAAAAATGCTTAATAGCCAGGGGAAGATCTCCATCTAAATCACTTGGGGGCGGTTACATTAATCGGGGATTCCAACAGAAAATCAATGTGAAATTTGAATCTTTGGTACCACCAAATTTCTTGTCTGTGCCAGTAGTATCAGATGGTGTTAGTATCATGTCTTTGAATCCTTCCATGTCAGTTCTTAGAAAAGATACCTAGGAAATTCAAGACTATCAGAAACTTGATCAAACATCAGGTGCACCAGATTCATCCTAAAGCAGCCCCACACAAGCTCCCATGTATGAAAGGGCACATACGATCACATAAACATTTTCTGGAATTTCTGTAACACTTGTTATCATAGACGGTGACAACTCTCCACATCCTATGAGCGTGGACATGGTCAGAAAATACTACGCATGAAAACGACCCGCTAGGTTGACAGGCCTAGGCAAAATTAAGGGCATCCTGGCGAAACAAAAGAGTTCGGGAAAAAATTAAAGTTATATACAAAAAAATGTACACCCGACAAGTCGAAAACCTGAAAAGGTGGCTTGAGCAAAAAAGGGTATCCCAGTGGACTGAAAACCCTAAAGGGTGGTCCAGGTAAAAGTTAGGGATTAAAAACGTATGACTATGTCTCGTCATCTTGTCATTTGTTTATCAGTAGAAGACTTATCATCCTGATCAACACTTACCAAGCACCCTAGGAGTTGGGATGACACTCAAACCATCCACAAAGTCTCCATAGGTACTTTCTTCAACAGGTACAGAGGAAGGGGCATCTTACTAAAAAGTCATTGTCATATCCTCAGCTTACAACCTAGTGACGTCGTGTGTTCTTGTATCCCCGACAGAACATGAATTCCCAACTACTGCTCTGACATTAGGTTTCCCCAGTAAAGTCGTCAAACTTCTCAAGATTCCCCAATAGGATTTCACAAAATCCTCAGGCGGAGCACA
Organism: Vicia faba; assembly: GCA_948472305.1. Taxonomy (NCBI): domain Eukaryota; kingdom Viridiplantae; phylum Streptophyta; class Magnoliopsida; order Fabales; family Fabaceae; genus Vicia; species Vicia faba. The sequence continues at coordinate 1,514,817,731 of OX451741.1, read as the reverse complement.
AAGCTTTCCTTCCCCAACAGAGTTTATTTCTCTAACAACGGAAGAGCATCTCCCAGCAGTTCAGCTTTAACAAAATCTAAAGACCTACATTCTTCATCGCCAGCTGCAATCAGGGATTTATTTTCCCTAATTCAACAACGCTGCAATAGAAAAACTGATACATTCACATATTGCATTCATACATCATTCTACCAACGTCATAGCATCTGCAGTATAAATGCATACATCCCAATCTCATTTATTTTGAGAATACCATTACACAATGCATTTCATACATCATGACATTGCATATAGCTAACGCTTTACCTTTTCAGGAAATATTAATAAACAAATATTTATCGTCAACAATTTTCAACAGGTCCAGGATTAGTTCCTGAAACAAAACAGAGTAATTATTTGTGCAACCAAATACAGCTCTACACGGGCTCATCATGAAGCAATCTTACATGGGTTTCTTCTGACTTCCAAATAAAGCTTTACACGGGCTCAACATGAAGAAATCTTACACGGGTTTCTTTTGATTTCCAAATACATCTTTACACGGGCTCATCATGAAGCAATCTTACACGGGTTTCTTCTGACTTCCAAATATAGTTCTATACGGGCTCATCGTGAAGCAATCTTACACGGGTTTCTTCTAACTTCCAAATACAGCTTTACATGGGCTCAACATGAAGCAATCTTACACGGGTTCTTCTGACTTCCAAATACATCTTTACACGAGCTCATCATGATGTAATCTTACACGGGTTTCTTCTGACTTCCAAATACAGCTTTATACGGGCTCTTCATGAAGCAATCTTACACGGGTTTCTTCTAACTTCCAAATACAGCTTTATACGGGCTCTTCATGAAGAAATCTTACATGGGTTCCTTATCACTCCTTCTGAAGTTTTACATGGACTCATCCTGAAGCAACCCTACCCAGGTTCCTTCTCATAATCTCCAGATGTAGTTTTACACTGACTCATTCTGAGGCAACCCTACCCATGTTCCTTCTCTTGAATTTCCAGATGCAGTTTTACACGAACTCGTTCGGAGGAAACCCTACCCAGGTTCCTTCTCTTGAATTTCCAGATGTAGTTTTACACAGACTCATCCTGAGGCAACCCTACCCAGGTTCCTTCTCTTGAATTTCTAGATGCAGTTTTACACAGACTCATCCTGAAGCAACCCTACCCAGGTTCCTTCTCACAATATCCAGATGCAGTTTTACACAGACTGATCCTGAGGAAAACCTACCCAAGATCCTTCTCTTGAATTTCCAGACGCAGTTTTACAGACTCATCCTGAGGAAACCCTACCCAGGTTCCTTCTTATAATTTCCAAATGCAGTTTTACATGGACTCGTCCTTAGACAACCCTACCCAGGTTCCTTCTTACAATTTCCAGATGCAGTTTTACCCGGACTCATCTTGAAGATTCCCTACCCAGGCTCCTTCTCATATATCACCTAAAATAGCCCTACACAGGTTTCTTCTAATACATTTCCAGATAGCAGTTAATTTCATTCTCCCCAGCAAATTACTGCGAAGTCTGGATTTCAACCAGAAAATAGCAAACTTTCATCTCTCCAATCTAGAGATAACCCCTCAGTAGAGCCATGGACAACTGAAGTTCCTAGAATCTATTCCCCATAGAGTTTTCCTCAAATAGGAAAACAACAGAAATCAACATCCCCCAGTGGACTCCTCCTCAGACAACAGGAACAGGAATCCCCACAAAGAGACCTTTTATGAAGTCAGCATCTACTTTGGATGGCATCTTTAAGCCCATCTCCGACGACTCTCCGTCATATTCTCTGAATGGCTTCTTTAAGCCCATCTCCAACAACTTTCAGTCATCTTCTCCAAATGGCATCTGTAAGCCCATTCTCGCATCATCAACCATCAATACTACTTCATGCGAGTGCAAATTTCTGGGCACTCTAGTGTTCAATCAACTTCTACCTTCAGATCATGAAAGGCGGACAAGCCAATCTAAATCCTCAGGTTTAAGAAGATTGAAAAGGGGCAGCTGTTGTACCCCAAAATTTGCCCTCCTATTTTCACACAAGACATACTCCTAGAGGTCCTGAATTGCTCAAGGTTGACCAAGAATTGATCAGACAAATTCTCCTCCTAAGCATTAGCCTTCCAACTAGGGTTTAATATTTCACCAAGATGTGTGAGCTCCAAAGGTCTCAAACTTCTTCCATGGTCCTAATATGTCTTCAAGATTATCCATGAAAAATTCCATACCTTGCACCACAAGTTTGCTCTGTCAACTGCTCAAATGCCTGAAAATCAACTGTACTTCCTCAAAAGTCAATTGTGACCCACTTGGAGTCAAAATTCAAGGTTTTTGGTCAGCATCAACATTTTTAAGTGATATCCATCATTTTATCAAGGGTTGATCATGATTCCTCAAGAAATGCTCTTTATTCATCAAAACTCAAGAATTGCTAATTAGGGTTTCATAAGGAAAAGTCAACCAAACTTTGACCATGCATAAATTTCACATACTTAATCCATTTTCCCATAACCAAAGCTTATTTTGAAGAGAATCCAATTCCCTACAACTTCTCTCCATCCCTAAAGTTCAATAAATGCATCAATTGAAAGATACAAGCTTAGACATTATGGGTCCTTTCAAAAAGTCAACAAAAACACCTTTTGGGTCAAAGCTTCTTATATGAACATGGAAAATCAAATTGAGATGAAACAAAAAGGGTTGTTTAGAGGACATCCTAAGCTCTCTAAAAAGTCCAAGAACACCCTCATAGGGTTAAAATTGAGAGATATATGCATTGCTAAAGTTGGACAATTTTTGAGAAAGTGCATGAAGTGCAAATTGAGAAATATTGAACTTGTGGACTAATGGGCCTAGGTTTTAAGGTTTGAACGTGTTTATAACATGATTAAGAACCCCTAAACCGGTACATGCATTATTTTAATTTTATTTCATTTATTTTTTATTTTATTTATTTAAACTCAAATTAAATCAAATAAAATGCAAGATTAATGCACAAGGCATGTAAGACTTAAGATTTGAATTTCTTGGGGTCCAAGTAGCTCATAGCAAGCTGTCAAAATCGTGACAACCAAGCAAATATCATTAAGAAAAGATTTTCACAAGTTTGGAAAGTTTTTCAAATGAATTTTGGAAACAAATCGTGTAATTGATGCCATGAGATGTTTTCCATTATTTTTGACCTAAATTCCTCCACTATATAAACACAACACCCTCATACACTAGAGGGAACGAAATTCGCTTCCCAAGAAAACTCTCTAAAAACCTCAAATTTTGTCAAAACTCGGGTGTTGTACCCCAAAATTTTCCCTCGCATTTTACTCAACATATGTTCATTGAAATCCTCAACTTGCCCAAGGATGCCCAAGGATTAATCAGGCAAATGCTATCCTAAGATAATGAACCTCAAACTAAGGTTTCCATTTTCATCAAGATGGGTCAACTCAAAATGTCTCAAACCTTTTCCATGGGCCTAATATGTTCTCAAGATCATCCATGCCAAGTTTCATGCCTTGCACAAGAAGTTTGCTCAGTCAACTGCTCAAATGCTTGAAAATCAATTGTGTTAGGTCAAAAGTCAACAGTGACTCACATACAGCCAAACTTCAATATTTTTGGTCAACATCAAAATTTTGAAGTAATATCCATCATTTTATCAAGGGTTGATCATGATTCCTCAAGGAATGCTCCTAATTCATCAAAACACAAAAGTTACTAAATTAGGGTTTCTTAGGAAAAGTCAACCAAACTTTGACCAAGCATAACTTTCTCATACTTTATCAGAAATTTCTCATCCAAGGCTCATTTTGAAGATAATCCAATTCCCTACAACTCATCTTCATCCCTCAAGTTCAAGAAATGCACTCATGAAAAGATATAAATTCATACATTATGGGTCCTTTTCAAAAGTTAACAAAAACACCTTTTGGGCCAAAGCTTCTTACATGAACATGGAGGATCCAATTTAAATGAAACCAAAATGGTTGTTTAGGGGACATATTAAGCTTTCTAAAACGTCCAAGAACACCCTCTTAGGGTCAAAATGGAAGGAGATATGCATTGTCAAAGTTGGCCATTTTTGGAAAATTGTCGAAAGTCAACAATACCCAAAATTGCATTTTTTTTGTCAAATGGGCCTAACTTTTTATGCTTGCATCTTACTTCTAACATGGTCCACGACCCAAACACTCTCTCATACATTATTGGCTATATTTATTTAATTTTTTTTTATTTTAATTATTTAAAAATCAAAATAAATCAAATAAATGATATAAATTAGTAAAGATTTGTTTTTTATCTAATTTTGAATAAAATCACAATCCATTTGTGCTGTCAAACAAAATCAAATCGTGCAAAGGGTTGATTGGGATGAGAGTGGCATGATTTGGTTTGATTTCGAAAGAAATAATGAAAAGAGGAAATCAAATCAAGTCTTGATAATTTGCAAAGATATGAATGCTTTTTGTTGACCTAATCAAGTATACTACATATATAGAATAATTCCCAAGCACAAAGACAAGGATTGCACGCGTAAAAGAGCCAAGAGAACTTGCCACTTTTTGCCAAAAAATCTCAATTTGAATTCCACATTAGAGCCATGTTCAAAGATATTTAAGACTTTCAATACATTCCTGGATGCTTACTGAAGCTTTTCTAACCATTTGCACGCATTAAGACGCTCAAAATCAGCCTCCACATCTCTCACGATTTGCCATATATCTTGAATTCGATTTTGATTATTTGCACATGGTTAACATTTTTTAAGCATACCTTCATGTTTGTATTTTCATTTGGAACTTATTGGTATGATCAATTATAAATTTTGATGCATATATGGACAATTGCCATTACTAGGGTTTATGCTTGCATTTTAGGGCTTCATTATACAGGTAAAATTAGGGCCAAATATAGGCATCATCATGCTCATGAGATCAAGCCTGGTTGATTGGTATACTTGGATTTCATTTATCTTATTTGTTTGATATTTTTTGAGATGAACATGTTTTTAGTTACATGCATTGAACCGTAGGTAAAAGCCTTTACCTAATACGACGGTGCTGAGGAAGAAGAAGACTATCTGGCAACGTTCCATTAGGCCATTTGAATGTTGGCGCGTTTTTGTTCTGGGCATAATGTGTTTTTTATTATATTATATTTTGTTTACTTATGTTAACAAAAGGCCAAATGGCTCAGTGGCGTGCAGGAAGGTTGATAAGGCATTGTATATGAGAGGTCAGGGGTTCGACCCCTACTTCCAACATCTTCTATTTTTCTTCCAGCTTCCTTGCAGGTTCCATGCACCTCACCTTCAGAGGACCATCATACGTCCTCAGATCTCACCCTTGGGATCTATCTACAGCCAGATCCAACGCTCCTAGAAAGCAGCGCATGGTGAACGCTCAGTAGCTAGCTACGCTGAACCACACGCTAGACAACTGGGCTATCATCTTGGGCCTTTGCAAATTCGGGTAGTACACCCCCAGATTACTCAACAACATCAGGCCCACTTTAATTCTTTTTAATTTCTTTTATTTGTTTTAATTATTTTACAAAATCATTGTTTTTTAATTAAATCATAAAATCATAAAATCACAAAAAAACATCAGGATTAGTTTTTTTATAAAATATTTAATTGCATTAATTAATTAGGTTAATTAGGTTAACTTAAAGACTTTTTTCCATAATTAAAATTAAATAGAAGTTAGGTAAATTTGAAAGGTTAATTATTTTTTTCTCATAAAAATCCAAAAAAAAATATGTCTTTTCTTTATTCACCAATTAGTTATTTCTGAATTTAATTCCCCGTTTAATTTACTCTCACGCGTATTTATTTCATTATTTTTACCATTAATGTAATTTCTCCGAGTTTGTAATAGTTAATTTGGTTTACTATTCCGCATTTACTATTATCTCCGGTTTTTTGATTATGTAATCCCCCTCCCCAAAGCCTTGTAATAGCTAGGGTTTTAATTTCTCGCACTTTACTTTCCGCAATTATAAACTGCCTAGATGTATGGATAATAGGATTGAATGGCAAGATAACAATTTAAAACGGTAGATAACCCTAAATGCGCAAGATAAATGAAACTGAAATCAAACACTTGCACGTGCTCACTCCTAGGGTTTGCCCCACTTCGGTTCCCTCGGAAATAATGGTCGTGTCCCTCAAACGTAGGGATATATTAGCAATGACCCGCAGTCCAAAGTCGTCATAAATATCATAGTCCCTCATTGTCCCTCGAGTTGCCTACGAGAAATGATCTTATGACGATAGTTCCTTCGAAATGCTAAGGTATCCTTACTTGTTGCCTTCAGTGACCATTTCATTCCTTCGAATATCCTTTAAAATTCCAACGACGGAGCTACCTACTCCTTAATAGTAGGATAGCATTGTCTAAAGGAAAACGAACGAACTTTTTCGAGTAGGTAGAAAACTCTTAAGTACTTGCTCAAAACAAAAACTCTTTCACACAAACACTTTTCAAAACAGTTTTTAAAACAACTTCGTCACACTCTTGAGGACAGATATAAGAGTTATCATGAAGTAAACAAAAATTTTCAAAACAAACACACACAAGATATTTTAAAAATGAGCAAGTACCAAAGAGCCCATGGAAAACCATGGATAGAAAGGGTGATAACACCTTCCCTTTCTATAATCTACCCCCTCGTACTCAGAAACTCTCGAAAAAAGGTTTTTTCTATTCTTTTTCCTTTCCTTTGTTAGATGAAATAAAAGTCGGTTGCGACTCTTGCTTACTGCGACATTTGCGAATACAAATACAAAACCAGTATTAAACTGTCGGTTCTGCCACCGTATCACAGAACTGGCGACTCTACCGGGGACTAAATAAGTGGGTATACCTTAGGATCTAGGTCATTTCTAAAAAATTCTTTCTTGTTTTTTTTTGCCTGCTTTATATTCAAGGTTTTTGTTAGCGTTATGTGGATCTTACACCCGGATCTGGGGACACCTTTTAGGTAAGTAGAAATAAACTATGAGGGAACTGTGAGGGGTATACCGATACAGTGGAAGCAGTAGCTACATTAATGTGGCACTTTGGTTGGTACTGGTAACCCTTGAGTCAATCAGGGAGAGTATGGGGCCGTCACATGGTGTCATAAACCATCAACTGACCTTAGAACCTTTAATCGCACAACTTGTCCAATAGGACATAGCGAGATGGCCGGCTTTGGTGTATTCCAAAGGTTGACAGATACTCGATGCTACACTCATTAAGGTTTGACTCTTGAGTATTGTTTGGTTGCGAGTCAATCGCTTATTTAATACAGCTTAGGGGAAAGATCGGTGATATTGAGATCCCTTAGAACCCGATTACTATTTATAGGATAGGTTAAACCAGTCCAACTTCAAGAGGGTATGACCTTAAAACTCATGGAAGCCTTAAACCTAAGGACTTGGTGTGACTTGTTTGTTGCTTGCTATACATGTGATTTTTTAGCATAATCATGACATCATAAGCACGACATATCATACCAACCATTTCAAGTATTTTTCTAGGGCTCACTTTGCTTTGTTTTGTAGGACATGGCATCCGCCCATAGGAACACTATCCAAATTAACCTTGTGAAAGTGCCTCTCCAACTAAAGGACTTGGCATTAAGGATTCCTGAAAGCTCTCCCTTTACTGAGAAACATGGTCGGTTTCTGAACTTGGTCACTTCAAAACCTGATGAAGAATTGTTAAAAGTGTTATTTCAGTTCTACGATCCCTTGCACCATTGCTTCACCTTCCCGAATTACCAGCTAGTGCCTACTATAGAGGAATTTTCTCAGTCGTTGGGGGTACCTATTCTTGATCAGTTACCTTATAAAGGTACAGAAAAACATCCAAAGCCTGAAGAGATTGCTCGAGCTATGTCCTTACAACGGTCCGATGTAGTGACAAATTAGGAAACTAGGGGAAGTTTCCAAGGAATCCCGATTAAATTTTTCTTTGAGAAGGCTTACTATTTTTGGGATACCCTGGATTTACAAGCTTTCGAAGAGGTATTGGCACTACTCATCTACGGGATGGTACTTTTCCCTAATGCGGACTAACTCGTAGGTGTGAATACTATTAAGGTGTTTCTGTCTCATAATCTGGTGCCTACATTACTTGGGGATGTTCTACACTCTTTGTATGCTCGCACTCTAAAAAGAAGGGGGGCCCTCCTGTGTTGCACTCCTCTATTGGCTAGGTGGTTTATTTCTCACCTACCCAGGTATATTTTAAAGAATTAGCAGGGTATGAAATGGTCTCATAGGCTGATGTCCCTTGCATATTCAGACATTCATTGGTGTTCACGGTCCTCAGAAGATGTTATCATCATCGATCATTATGGTGAATTCCCTAATGTACCTCTCTTAGGCATTAGGGGAGGAATCACTTATAACCCTTGTTTGGCACTGCAGCAGTTTGGTTATGCGAGAAGTGATGGTCCTCATGATACACTTATCTAAGGAATCGCCTTCAATTATGAGAATTATGCTCAGGGTTACCGCAAAAGGTTCATGAGAGCTTGAGGCATGGTACATAAAATTGATAGCAAGACACTGGGGCACAAGAATTCCATCCCTCTTGAGCCATATCTCCAATGGGTACGAGCCTGCGCCCAAAGTCTTATGATGCCTGACCCTGCTGTCCTACCAATAATTATGGAACCAGTTGCTAGAGGAGACACTCCTTATCTTATTCATCATCCTGACATGCCAACTGATCATGAGGAGTTACAGAAATCCTGGGTTCAACTTAAAGAGGAGCGGGATACGTTCGAAGCTCAATTCTATGCCAGCAAGAAGAAGGTCCTGGAGCTCACTAGGCTACTTCATGAAGAAAGGAACATAAACTCCTACATTGCACCAAAGAGGATGCACTCTTGGGAGACCTAGTTTTCTTTTTGTTTTAAGTTTTGTTTGTTTGATTGTAAGCCTAAAGGGCATCCTTTGTAACAGTCCAAACTTATTAATATAATTAACGTGTGTTTCTTTTTAGTTAAACAAATTTGAGCCTTTACAAGTCCTTGAAATCATTGCATACGCATACTGTTGTACCCCAAAATTTTCCCTCCCATATTCTTCAAGATTTGGCAAGATCAATCTCCAGATGATTCAAAATCCCTCAAGGGTTGCACAGTCTAATTGCCTCCTAACACAGTCAAAATTAGGGTTTTGGTTCTTGCACAGAAGTTGAGATTTCCAAGGGTCCAATCAAGTCCCATATGCATATATACATTGTCAAGCATCCATATGTCATGTTTCAAGACTCACAGCATCAAGTTGCACAGTCAAAAACCCTAAATGCTTCACAGTCAACTGCAGGGGCAAAATGGTCATTTGACAGTCAAAAGTAAAAAAAATTGGTCAACATCTTATTTTGAAGCCACAATCATCATTTGATCAATTCTTGATCATGATTCCTCAAGGCATGGCTCAAAAAGTCTCAAGATGCAAAAGTTTCTATTTTGGGACAGCTGAAAAGTCAACTGTAACTTGACTAAGGCATAACTTCTTCATGGTTTATCAGAAAAATCCCATCCAATGCTCATTTTGAAGGGGGTGACATTTCCTACAACTCATCTTCACACTCCAAGTCCAAGAAATGCTCTCACAAAAAGTTATCAATTTCAACATTATAGGTCATTTTCAAAAGTCAACAAAAAGGCACTTTAAGTCAAAGACCATAACTTGATATTGGTAAATCAAAATGACATGGGACCAAAGGCATTGGTCAGAGGACTTCAAGACCTTTCCAAAATGTCCAAGAACATGTTCATAGCTTCAAAATTGAGCAAGATATGCATTGGAGAAGTTGGGAAATTTTTGGGAACTTTCAAAAGTCAACTTTGCCTAAAAAGTTTCGAATTTGCTAATGGGCCTCAAATTCTTCCTTGAATCATTACCCAAGGCCTATGCACGACCCATTGAGCTCAAAATAATTTATTTTCTTATTTTTAATTAATTAATTGAATTTATATTTATATTAATTCATTTAATTAGTTTTAATTATGGGAAAATTAAAAGATATGCTTTTTTAGATCTTTTTGTGCAGCAAATATGACTAGGGCAAGCTGGAAATTCGTTTCTCAATCGACAAGGCAAAAAAATCCATGATTGGCAAGGTTTCATGAAAGAAAAGATTGGAAAAGATATGATTAGGCAATCAAATATTCAAGTCATTAATTCATGGACTTTTGGGCTGAATTCTAACCTAATTTTGATCACATATATATGCATAAGCTAACCCTAAACCAAGAGACACGTGAAAGCTGCTGAAACTGCATAATCACTTTGCAAAATTTTCATAAAAAACTTGAAACTGATTTCATACTTGCAGTGCCTTTCCACGCCTAAAAAGGATTCCCATACGTTGCCTAAGTCTCTAGGAAGCGTTTGCAATCAAGAATCAATCCTAACACGCGAAGAATCAAAGAACATAGGCCACACGGTTTGCCTTATTTTTCAAACTTGCATAACATGATTCATGTGCTTTTAATCTGTTTTCTTGTTTAATTTACACTAATAGTGACCTTCTGAAGTGATTGGTACAGTTCAATTGAATTAACGTTTCCTGAATCAAGATTCACCATGGACGAAACCTAGGGTTTCTGAAGCTTCAAATTAGGGCTTTAGACATCAGGAAAAATTGGATCATGCCATGACCATGGTTGAATTCGTCAAGGCCAGACGAATTCAACCAACCTATCGCGCCCTTTTTATGTTGATTCCTCTTCTATTCGCTATTTTTCACAGTTTCGGTTTGTGGGGGTTTAAAACCCCCGCTACTTGTTTCATGTTACATGTACAAAGGAAGAAGGAGATAGCGTGGCATGATGTCATTGGGGCATTCAAATCTTAGCGCGTTTTTTTTTTTGTTTCAGCATAATTGGCATGTTCCATATATTATATTTGTTGTATATATATTTAACAAATGCGCTTGGTAGCTCAGTTGGCTGGGGACGTGGCTGGCAGGTATAGGGACCTGGGTTCGATTCCCAGGTCCCCCCACATAATTCATAATTTTTGTGTTAACATGTTCTAGTGCAGCATTCGTTCCATGTCCCACCATGCATCCTCACGCCTGAGCTTGCCACGCCCTCATGATGATCAATACAGTGGTTACAGAATGAAGAGCATGATGCACTCTAGTCAACCAACATGCACACGATCAGGAAAGTCAGCTGGGCCTTGTCTTAATGGGCCAAAATTCCTCAAACAAACCTCCACATGGGCCAGACACCCCCCTTTGTTTGTATAATTTTATTTTCTTTTCTTTTCTAATTCTTTTAATGGTTTTAATTATTTTTCTTAATTCACCATAAAATAGTTTTGTCCATAATAAAAACAGAAAATCAAAATATAAAATATATTTAATTATTTATTAATTTCCTCACTAACATATTTTTGTAAATAAATATTAACAATTAACTTTAGTTTAATTTCAGTTTATATTTTAATCTATTTTCTTAATAAATAAAAATATATAGAATTAGGGTTTTTTGACACTTTTATCTTTTTCTTGATTAATTAATTATTTTCATCATTATCTATTATTGTTATTAATTACTATTATTTTTGTAAATAACATGTAAATTAATTAATTAGTAAATTAGGTCAACTTTGACGTTTTATTAATAATTAAAATAATTTAGAATTAGGGTTTCCTTTTAATTTTAATTTTCTTTAATTTTATAAATACAAAAAACATAAAAAACACTTTCCTTTCTTTGATTAAATAATTAATTAGGCTTTAATTTAATTTAATTTCTCAAAAGGGCCCAACACCCTCGGACGTCCTGATTTTAATTCTTTTCGCGCATTGTTTCTCTTATGGATTATTATGTAACTGCTTTCCGGATGTAATAGTAATTAGGTTTTTTTTACTTTCTGCACTTTTATCAAAAACGAGTCTTTGTAATTTGGCGATGTATAGACCCGCGCCTTGTAATAGCGTAGCTTTTATCTTTCCGTCTTTTAATTTTCCGCACTCCTAACTGCTAACTCGCATGAAAGAATGTATGTCAATTAAAAGCAACGCGTAGCTCACAAGGCCCTGATCAAAGATAAATATAAACTGAAAACAACACACAATACACACACCACTTCTAGGGTACGCCTCACCCGTTGCCTTCGAAACGTGGTCGTCAAGTATAGGACGTTTTAGCGGTCGCTCTTATGTCTAAGATCCAGTCGCCTCAAAACTGTTGCCTCGGATTAAAAAGGATCTAGGACATTAGGGTTACTTCTAAGGTGTCCCACTGTTGCTTCGGTGACCACACTGTCCCTACAAACGAATTGACCCGAACACCTCCAACGGTGGTGCTACCTACCTCTCAATGGTGGGATGGCACTACCTTAAGGACAAAAACACAGCCTAATTCCTTAGGGTAGGTAGATGACTCATGGATACTTGCTCTCTTAAAAAACAAATCAAAACACTTTTCACACCTTACATTTTCAAAAAGCTTTCAAAACGAATTTTTCAAACACTCTTGAGGACAGATACAAGAGTTATTCAGAAATCTTTCAAAGAAACTTTTTCAAAACCCACTCACATTTGAAAAGCAAACATTTTGAAAACATAAGAGCAAGTATCTAAGAGCCCATGGATAACCATGGATAGAAAGGGTGCTAACACCTTCCCTTTCTATAAATCTACCTCCCGAACCGAGAACTATTCTCATAAGGAATTTTGCTGTGCTTTTGTCCTATCCATGTTGGAGAAAAATAAAAGACGGTGATGACTCTTGCTTCCGCGACATTTCGTGAACCAGCGTTAAACAGTCAGTTCTATTTCCACCGATCACAGAACTGGCGACTCTGCTGGGGATACTTAAAGTGAGGTGTACCTTAGGATAGCTAATACTTATGTTTTCAATAGCCTGATTTGTGTGCTTTAATATTGTGGGCCTGTTTTGGGAGTTTTATAGATCCTAACCCGGATCTGGGGGATACCTTCTTAGAAAGTAGCAACAAGATTGTGAGGGAACTGTGTGGGGTATACCGACATGGTTGAAGCAGTCTGCTACGTTGATGTGGCACTTTGGTGAGTATCGGTAACCCTTGAGTCAAGTCAAGGAGAGTACGGGGCCGCCGCGTGGTGTCGTGAAGCATCAACTGACCTTAGGAACCTTAATTGAACCATCCTGGTCTCTTTAGGGTAGTGAGATGACTGACTTTGGTGCAGTCTGAAGTTGGTTGATACTCGATACTACACTCATTGAGGGTTGTTTCCTTGGAATATTTTGATCGCCAGTTCAGTGGCTAAATCAAAACGATGAACACAGAAAACAATCCAATGATATTGAGATCCTTAGAACCCGGTTACTTCTAATAGGACAGGTTTTGAGCCCACCAACCTCAAGAGGGTAATACCTAGACCCCATGCCGGCCTGAACTCTAAGGGTTGTCTTGTGTGACTTGTGTGCCTTACCATGTTTGCTTTTTGTGGATACTTGTGGTGTATTTTTTATCATAACATCAAAACATCATACAGCATCATATGCATCCACTAACCATTTCAGGGGTTCGAATCTTCATCTTTGTTCTTGTTTTGTAGGACATGGAAACTATCCGCAGAAAGACAATTCAGATCAACCTCGTAAGGGTCCCTCCTCAGCCTAAGGAACTTACATCCAGGATTCCCGAGAGCTCTTCTTTCAGTGAGAAACATGGAAGACTCATCAGTTTGGTTAACACCAACATTGAGGAAGATATGATAAAGGTCCTCTTCCAGTTCTTTGACCCACTGCACCACTGTTTTACTTTCCTGGATTATCAACTGGTGCCTACATTGGAAGAGTTCTCCCAGCTTCTGAAGATCCCTATCCTTAGTCAACTACCCTACAACGGTACGGAAAGGGAACCAAAACTTGAAGAAGTTGCTAAAGCATTACGCCTACAACCATCTGACATTAAGGGACATTGGGAAGTTAGAAGTGGTATCAAAGGATTCTTGGCAAAGTTCCTGTTTGAGAAGGCCCAAGAATGTTGGAATTCCCGTGACCTACAAGCCTTTGAAGAAGTGGTGGCTCTCCTTGTCTATGAGTTGGTGTTGTTCCCGAATCCCGATCAGCTTATAGATATCAATGCTGTCAAGATCTTCAAGTCCAGGAATCCTATACCTACGTTGCTTGGGGACATCCTTCACTCATGTTACACTCGAACCATGAGAAAAAGAGGTGTTCTTATGTGCTGCACTCCTCTCCTGGGAAGGTGGTTTATTTCGCACCTTCCACAATCAGTTTTGAAGAATGAGCGGGGTTTGAGATGGTCACAATGATTGATGACTCTTACGCATGCTGATATACATTGGTGTTCTCGGTCCAGAGAAGACATCACTATCATTGATCGTTGCGGGGAGTTTCCTAATGTTCCTTTACTTGGAATCAGAGGAGGTATTACTTACAACCCGTGTCTGGCTTTGAGACAGTTCGGATATGCTCGGAGGGATGGCCCTCATGACATGTTACTTCCTGACATAGTTTTTGACTTCGACAACGATGCACAAGGACTTCGCCAGATATTTATCAGAGCTTGGAGGATGCCCAACAGGGTAGATAGCAAGACACTGGGGCACAAGAACTCCATCCCGTTGGAGCCTTATCTCAAGTGGGTACGGGCCCGCTCCCAGAAGTTAGTGATGCCATATCCTCATGTTCTCCCTGTGATCAAAGAGCCAGTTTTGGAAGGAGAGGTGCCCTACACCATCCAACATCCTGACATGCCTACATCCTGGGAAGAAATGCAGAAGAGCTGGATCCAGCTTAAGGAAGAACGGAATTCTCTTGAAGCCAGTCTACATGCTAGTGAGAAGAAGGTCTTGGAGCTCACCCGCCTACTACACGAGGAAAAGACTCTCAACACTTACATTGCTCCAAAGAGGATGCGCAGTGTCTTTTGGGACTAGTTTACTTTGTAATTTTTGCCCATGAGGCTTTGATGTACTGAACAATTGTTTCTTAATAATAACGTGTGTTCCTTTTTGTCTACAACAAATTTGAACTTTCGAACCCTTGAATGCATTGCATAAACAACATATCATGCATCATGTGCATAGCAGGTACACTTTTTTACAGGTGGTTTAATCTTCTTTGCTGTTTATTTCAGCTCGTCTCATCATGAATCCTGAATCGTCTACCGAGCAATCCATCAAGGCCCTCCAGGCCCAAAACGCCCAGTTCCAAGAGTTAATCATGAGTTTAGCCCAAGGTCAAGAGGAGTTGAAGGCTCTTCTAGTCAAGAAGAAGAAGAAGAGAACTGTACTATTCAACACTGGCCGGAGGTTTGGTAACACACTGCAAAATGAGGTTGATCAAGCTGGTTCTTCTATGGGGAAAGGCAGTCCCCAGGGGGGAAGGGTTCCTAGTCCTGTGGTCTCTGACAACGAGACTGATTTCAATGAAGAGCAGTACCCTCCAGCTGAAGACAAGTACAAGCAGTTAGAGGATCGTCTGAATGCCATGGAAATTCAACAAGTGCCTGGGTTGGATTTTGGAGACCTGGGTCTATCTTCTGGTGTGGTGATCCCACACAAGTTCAAAGCACCATCTTTCGCAAAGTATGAAGAGGCGTCCTGCCCTAAGCTACATCTCAGATCTTATGTGCCGAAGATCCAGCCGTATACTATGGACAAGAACTTATGGATCCATTTCTTCCAGGAGAGTCTTTCAGGGACTCATCTCGAATGGTTCTATTAGCTGGATGGAACCAAGGTTCGTAACTGGGAGGACTTGGCTACTGCTTTTTACAAGCAGTATCAGTATAATGCCGACCTCGCTCCTACACGTACCCAACTCCAGGGTATGTCGCTAGGATCGGGAGAAGGTTTTA
The DNA here is from genome assembly GCA_948472305.1 of Vicia faba. NCBI lineage: Eukaryota > Viridiplantae > Streptophyta > Magnoliopsida > Fabales > Fabaceae > Vicia > Vicia faba. Next base: position 1,514,801,887 of record OX451741.1, on the reverse strand, counting down.
AAGAGTTTGCGCAGAAGTGGAGAGACCTGGCTGGCAGGGTGCAGCCACCATTGACTGATCGTGAACTAGTAGACATGTTCTTGGGGACCCTATCCGGGCCGTTCTTCAACCATCTCATTGGTAATTCTTCTGTGGGGTTTACAGACCTCATTCTGACTGGTGAGAGGATAGAGGTTGGTATGAAATCAGGGAAGATACAGAAAGGTGCGTCCTCAAGTGCTGAGAAAAAGCCTTTCAAGAAGGAAGCCAGTGCTGTGTATGGGCCTAGAAGGCAAAATAAACCGGAACGCCGCCAAGCTGTCAATGCGGTGGTAATTGCAAAGCCTGCTGCCGCTCCTCGGCAACTTAACCAACCAAGGGGTGAGAGACCCAGAAGAGAATATACTCGACTTAGTATGACCTTATCTCAGATCTTGCCGCAACTGCTGTCGACCAACTTGGTAACCGTCAGAGAAGCTCCGAAGGTGGTAAACACAACCTCTCCGAAGTACAATCCCAACGCCCGCTGTGCTTATCACTCTGATAGCCCGGGGCATTCTACTGATGATTGCTGGGCCCTGAGGAATAAGGTTCAGGACCTTATCGATGCCAAGGAAATACAGTTCGAGGCGCCAGAAAGGCCAAATGTTGTGACCGCTCCCATGCCCCAGCATGGAGCAAATACTATTGAGGAAGACCTGTATGCAGTTTCTATGGATGATGTTTCTACCCCTTTATTGACTGTCAAGAGGAACCTGTTGCTAGCCGGTTTATTTTCGGGTTGTAGCAAGGGTTGCCTTCTGTGTGCTGTTTCCCCTGCTGGTTGTCCGTTGCTGAAGTCAGGCGTCCAAAACCTGATGGATAGCAAAGAAATCTTGTTCAAGAAGACTGTTGTTCCTATTGTTCCTACTGAAGAAGTATCCGTTGTCACCATTTTCAACAATTCTACCAAGGCTCCCTCGAGGAAGCCAGTCAAAATCATGTCTGTTGCACCCATCATTATTACTGTTCTGGGGCCCCTCCCCTATAAATCTGACAAGGCTGTCCCATGGCACTATGGGGAAGATGTGTATGTGCTTGGAGTGAAGCAGGAATTCAACACTAATACCGGTATCAGTAACATCACCGGTCCCGCTAAAGTTACTCGCATTGGCAGGCTCTTCTCGCCTGACATTGCGCCACCAGTTATCCGAAGACCTCTTATCATCACGCCTACAAATACACCTGTTCAAGTTTCTACCCCTGCTGGCGAGTCATCTGACACTCGGGGCAAAGGGATTGCTGATATGCCTGCCCAGATGGAGGCACCAAAGACTGTTAATGTGGAAGCCTCCCAGCAAGAGATGGACGAAATTCTCAAGATCATCAAGAAAAGTGACTTCAACGTCGTTGAGCAGCTGGGGCATACCCCCTCCAAGATCTCTATGCTATCATTGTTGTTGTGCTCAAAGGCCCACGCCAAGGCCCTGATTTCCTTCCTAAAGACGGCCCACGTGCCACAAGAGACGTCTGCCGATCAATTTACTGATTGCGTGGCTAACCTGACCGCTGGCAATGGGTTGGGTTTCTCTGATGCTGATCTGACCGCCAAGGGGAGGAACCATAACGATGCCCTGCATGTCTCCATCGAATGCAGGGGCACTACTCTTGCACACGTGTTGGTAGACACTGGTTCTTCACTAAACGTATTGCCCAAAAAGGCCTTAGACAGGTTGGATTACGAGGGTCTGGAGTTGAAGCCTAGTAACATCATCGTCCGAGCCTTTGACGGGTCGAAGAGGATGGTACATGGTGAAGTAGATATTCCAGTCCGGGTTGGTTCCCAAGTCTTTGATTCAACGTTCTATGTGATGGACATTCGTCCATCCTATTCTTGTTTGCTGGGTCGTCCTTGGATCCACAAGGCTGGGGCTGTGACCTCCACTCTACACCAGAAGCTTAAATACCCTGTCAGAGGGAAGATTGTTACAGTGCAGGGGGAGGAAGAATACATGGTTAGTCATCTGAACTCGTTTCGGTATATAGAGATGGACGGGGAGTTCATTGAAACCCCCTTTCAACATTTTGAAGAGGTGCCTCCAACATTGGCGTCAGCAGAGACAGTAATTGAAGAAGACTCTCCTTTGAAGATGGCCTCCTTGAAGGACGCCCGGGCTGTGATTGAAAAAGGTGAATGTGCAAACTGGGGCAGGCTTCCTGATTTTACTCCTAAGACTGACAAGTTTGGACTGGGTTTCACTGCAGAGGCTCAGAGGGTTGTACGCAAAGCAATGATCGGAAGACCTCCCGTGTTCATCACCAACCCGGGAGTGAATGCTATTGAAGGCGATGTGGAGGAATCAGAGTTTGATAGCTGGATCTACCCGACGACCGACGATGGACTGAACAATTGGACTGCAAAAGACTACATACCTGTTACTTTTGTTACTCAGTAATGAATTCCTTTGTTTTTTAATTTGTAACGAACAATAAATTAAAACTTTTTGGCCCGGTGTCTTACCCGGGGCACCGTTGGCTTCATTTGTGAGGGCTTATTACCTGTCATTTCCATATATCATGAATAAAGACATTGGACGTTTTTCGCATTTCAAATCTTGTGCTCCCTTTCTTTCTCTCTTTATATATTGCAAAACAGCTATATTTACACACACTCACCTATACAGGTTTCAATCCACTCTGGATCTCACTGGTAACGACTCTGCTACTGCCAGTTATGACTTCGAAAATCCGATCAACTTAGCCGAAGACGAAGGTGAAGATGATTGCGAAGTGCCTGGTGAACTTGCAAGACTGTTACTCCAGGAAGAGAGGGCCATTCAGCCACATGAAGAGCCAGTGGAAACGGTAAATCTGGGTACTGAGACAGATAGAAAAGAAGTCAAGATTGGTGCCAACCTAGAGCTCAGCGTAAAACAACGGTTGATTCAGATGTTGCATGATTATGTGGAAATCTTTGCCTGGTCTTACGAAGACATGCCTGGGTTGGATACCGACTTTGTGGTCCATCACCTGCCTACCAAGGAAGAATGCCCTCCGGTTAAACAAAAGGTCCGCCGTATGTGTCCAGAGATGTCCGAGAAGATCAAAGCTGAGGTTATGAAGCAATTCGATGTCGGGTTTCTAGTAGTGACTTCTTACCCTCAGTGGGTTGCCAACGTGGTTCCGGTACCGAAGAAAGATGGTAAGGTCCGAATGTGTGTTGATTATAGGGATTTGAACAGGGCAAGCCCCAAAGATGATTTCCCCCTGCCTCACATTGACGTTCTGGTTGATAATACTGCTCAGCACAAGGTGTTCTCCTTCATGGACGGCTTTTCAGGTTATAATCAAATCAAGATGGCTCCCGAAGACATGGAGAAGACTACCTTTGTTACTCAGTGGGGCACCTTCTGTTACAAGGTCATGCCTTTTGGACTGAAAAATGGTGGGGCAACCTACCAACGTGCCATGGTTGCTTTATTTCATGACATGATCCACCATGAGATAGAAGTATATGTCGATGATATGATTGTAAGGTCCCAAACTGAGGAGGAACACCTTGACCATCTACAGAAGCTGTTTGACCGTCTGAAGTTGTACAAGCTGAGGTTGAACCCAAACAAGTGCACATTTGGGGTAAGATCTGGAAAGTTGCTAGGCTTCGTCGTGAGCAACAAAGGTATCCAAGTGGACCCTGCCAAGGTTAAAGCCATACAAGAGATTACAGTTCCCAAGACAGAGAAAGAAGTCAGAGGCTTTCTAGGACGTCTGAATTATATTGCCCGATTCATCTTGCACCTAACGGCTACCTGTGAACCAATCTTCAAGCTGCTGAAGAAAGATCAAGTAGTACATTGGAACGATGAATGTCAGGCCGCTTTCGACAGAATCAAAGAGTATCTCCAAGAACCACCCATTCTTATGCCACTGGTTGAAGGGAGACCTCTGATACTATACTTGACAGTACTTGACAACTCAATGGGGTGTGTGCTGGGGCAGCATGACGAGTCTGGTCGAAAAGAGCATGCCATTTATTACCTTAGCAAAAAGTTTACCGACTGTGAGACCCGATACTCACTGCTCGAGAAAACTTGCTGCGCTTTGGTATGGGCTGCTCGCCGGCTGAGACAGTATATGTTGACTCACACTACTCTGTTAATTTCAAAAATGGATCCAATAAAGTATATATTCGAAAAGCCTGCTCTGTCTGGAAGAATAGCAAGGTGGCAGATGATCTTGACGGAATACGACATCCAGTACACGACTCAGAAAGCAATCAAAGGAAGTGTATTGGCAGACCACTTGGCACACCAGGCATTAGACGACTACCAGTCAATGAACTTTGAATTTCCTGACGAGAGCATCATGGTAGTGACTGATTGTGAAGTACCTGGACTGGATGAAGGATCTGAGGAAGGATCCCGATGGTCTATGCACTTTGACGGAGCCTCCAACGCTTTGGGTAACAGTATCGGTGCTGTAATCATATCCCCAAAAGGCACTCATACTCCACTTACTGCCCGGCTATGTTTCAACTGCACCAACAACATGGCGGAGTATGAGGCATGCATCATGGGTGTTCAAGCTGCAATTGACTTAAGGATCAAGTTTCTGAGCGTCTACGGAGATTTCGCTCTCGTGATCAATCATATCAAAGGCGAGTGGGATACGAAACACCCAAACCTTATTCCTTACAAAGAGTGTGTGTTGACGTTGATCCCCCATTTCACGGAGATAACTTTTGAACACTTCCCAAGAGAGGAGAATCAGTTGGCGGACGCGCTAGCTACGATGTCTTCTATGTTCAAAGTCAAATGGGATAACGAGGCTCCCCAGATCATTATCTGGAAACTGGACGAACCTGCATATTGCTGTGATCTTGAGGCTGAGATGGTAACTGAAAAACCCTGGTATCATGAGGTGAAGAGGTATCTGGAAGCTCAAGAATACCCCGACGGTGCATCTGTCAATGACAAGAAGTTTCTGAGAAGGTTCGCAGCAAAGTTCTTCCTCAGCAACGACATTCTCTACAAGCGAAACCATGATTCAACTTTACTACGTTGTGTGGATAAGACTGAAGCAGAAAAGATCATGGCAGAACTGCATGAAGGTACCTTCGGAACGCATTCCAGTGGACATACCATGGCAAAGAAAATCCTTCGGGCAGGATATTTCTGGTCCACGATGGAAGCCGACTGTTACCAACATTCTTGGACATGTCATAAATGTCAGTTTATGCAGATAAGGTGCACGTTCCTCCAGTCCCTCTGAATGTCTTGACAACACCTTGGCCTTTTGCAATGTGGGGCATTGATATGATCGGCGAGATTAAACCTACGACATCCAACGGGCATCGCTTCATCCTGGTAGCCATTGATTACTTTACAAAGTGGGTTGAAGCAGCTTCTTATGCCACTGTAACCAAGAATGTCGTGGCACGGTTCATTCGGCACAATTTGATCTGTCGATACAACATCCCGGAAAGGATCATTACGGACAATGGCACCAATCTTAATAACAAGATGATCACTGAGCTCTGCGAGAAGTTCAAGATACAACACCACTACTCTTCTCCTTACCGACCGAAGATGAATGGGGTTGTCGAAGCAGCAAATAAGAATATCAAAAAGATTGTGCAGAAAATGACAGTGACGTACAAAGATTGGCATGAGATGTTACCGTTTGCTCTTCATGGGTACCGTACCTCAGCAAGGACGTCAACCGGGGAAACTCCTTTTTCCTTGGTCTATGGCATGGAGGCAGTCTTGCCGATTGAAGTCCAGATACCCTCTCCCCGGATAATGAAGGATGCAGGCTTGGTGAACATGACTGGATCCAGACTCGACTTGATCAATTAAACCTAATTGACGAAAAGAGACTCACTGCTATCTGTCATGGTCAAACGTATCAAAAACGGATGATCAGGGCATTTAACAAGAAAGTCAGACCACAAGAGTATCAAGTTAGGGACCTGGTAATCAAACGCATCATTCTTCCTCAAAGTGATCCCAGGGGAAAATGGACCCCTACGTACGAAGGGCCATTTATGGTTAAACATATCTTCTCAGGAGGAGCCATGATTCTAACCACCATGGATGGTGACGACCTTCCTCACCCCGCCAATGCAGACATAGTAAAAAGATACTACGCATGATAAAAGACCCGCTAGGTTGACATACCTAGGCAAAAATTAGGGCTTCCCGGCGAACCAAAAGGGTTCGGGCAAAAATAAGGGATGAAATGAAAAAATTTGTACACCCGGAAAGTCGAAAACCTGAAAAGGTGGCTTGGGCAAAAATGGGTATCCCGGTGGACTGAAAACCCGAAAGGGCGGTCCAAGAAAAAGTTAGGGATTAAAGCGTAATACTATGTCTCATTGGATCACCCTGCATCCAGAATTCGGTATCAACTATCAGGTTTGCACGGCATCAAGCAATCAACTTCATCTTCAACTAAGCAGCCAAGTGATGAGACGCTCGAAGATATAAAGGCGATAGCAGAGTTGGAACCCAGTGGGATTACTCTTTTCACACAGCTGTTTTGTTGTCTTTGTACAAATTGTATAAACTCTGTGGGTCGGCGGCGTTCTCTTACTAGGACGTCAGCCTCTTGTATATAAACGCCTATTTACAGGCAAATTCAAAAATCAATACAAATTCACTTTTCAGACCAATTGCCAATTGTTTTTTCCTTTTTCTGTTTTGTTTTGCAAAGAACGTTCAATGTTCATTTTTGATATATGCATTTGACACTAATTGCTGACTCATAAATATTTGCATACGAAACAAAGGATTAATTACAAGTGACATCAGAAACAGGGGCAATATTGAATTGTCTAAGCGATCTAGTTGCTCTGTCCACCAAGGTACTAAGGTAAGTTCGGCTGAAGAACGACCAAGATACCTTCACTCCCCGTAGAGTAAAAACAAGAATCAGCAATACTCTCCCCGAGCAGAGTTGGTCTCCCGTCAGCCCCGACAAGGCACAATATCCCTAGCATGTCAGCAACACTCTCCCCAAGCAGAGTTAGTCTACTGTCAGCCTTAAGGAAATTGAATATCCTCATAAGATCTCAATATCCCCCCAACGGAGTATACAAACATTCCTAACAAGCATCCTCGGCAGTCTTAATATAAGATTGTTCCCCGGCGGAATACCGAACATCCAGTGGAGCCACTTTCCCAGTGCAATCTCAAAAGATCTCCCCAGGAGAGTTCAATCAACCTCCCCAACAGATTCAGGAAGCTTATCCCTAGTAGATTCTGGAAGCTTATCACCTGCAGAGTATGAACGCGCCTCCCCGGTTTTATTCAAAGGTTATTTCCCCACCAGGATATAACTGGGTTATCCTTAGCTAATTACCACGGAAAGATCGTCCTCGGCGAAGTTCTTCCTATCCCCCAGCGACTGGGTTATCCTCAGCTAATTACCACAGAAAGATCGTCCTCGGCGAAGTTCTTCCTATCCCCCAGCGGAGTTCATCAAATCTTCCAACAAAGCTCAACAATGGTATCCTCAGCGGAGTTATCATCAACCTCAGCAAAGTACCTCTTTTTCCCCACAGAGTTCACTCCCCACAGAATAATCTCTCCAACAAGTTTATTCCTCAACAGAGTCATCTTCTCCTATAGGTTTATTCTTGCAACTATCACCCCCAGCGGAAACAAGGAACGCTACTCTTCAACATCAGCCCAGGAGTTAACTTCCCGGCACCCGTCAAGGATTTACTTTCCTAGACGAAAATACAGTCATAAACATCGCATCTTCATACATTATAGCATGCATATACACATCATGAACATACAAATCTCAGTCATCTCATGACATTACACATTTCATACATCATGACATCGCATACAACTAACGTTTTGTCTTTTCAGGATAAAGGTCAATACAAAGATGATTACTATCAACTGTCGCAATTCCAGATTCGATACCTGTATCTAGCCAGGGCACATCTGTGAGCGATTGTTTTCCAGACTCGATTCCTGTATCCAGCCAGGGCACGTCTGAAGAGTTTGAAGATCTGATTCCTGTATCCAGCCAGGGTGTATCTGTTGACGACTATTTCCATAATCGATTCCTGTATCCAGCCAGGGCACGTCTGAAGAGTTTGAAGATCTGATTCCTGTATCCATCCAGGGTGTATCTGTTGACGACTATTTCCGAACTCGATTCTTGTATCCAGCCAGGGCACATCTGAAGAGTTTGAAGATCCGATTCCTGTATCCAGCCAGGGTGTATCTGTTGACGACTATTTCCGGACTTGATTCCTGTATCCAGCCAGGAACGTCTGAAGAGTTTGAAGATATGATTCCTGTATCCAGCCAGGGCACGTCTGAAGAGTTTGAAGATCTGATTCCTGTATCCAGCCAGGGTGTATCTGTTGACGACTAATTCCAGATTCGATTCCTGTATCTTGCCAGGGTACATCTGTGAGTAACTGATTGTAGACTCGATTCCTGTATCTAGCCAGGGCACATCTGCATGAAGAATTTAGAGATTCGATACCTGTATCCAGCCAGGGCATATCTACATAAAGAGTTTGAAGATCAACCCCTGTAACAGGCCAGATAATTATTTTTCTTTCTCAGGTACGCAAGTTCTCGCTAAGGAATCTCTTACGCGATCGACACCTAGATGGCATCTATAAGCCCATCCTCCTATCCATCATCTTTCCAAATGGCATCTATAAGCCCATTCCCTACATCACACTGCTAGCACTCTACTATGTGAGTGCAAATTTCTGGGCACTCTAGTGTTCAATCATCTTTTACCCTCGGATTATGAAAGGCACGCCAGCCAATCTACATCCTCAGGTTTAATAAGATTGAACATGGGCAACTGTTGTACCCCAAAATTTTCCCTCCCATATTCTTCAAGATTTGGCAAGATCAATCTCCAGATGATTCAAAATCCCTCAAGGGTTGCACAATCTAATTGCCTCCTAACACAGTCAAAATTAGGGTTTTGGTTCTTGCAAAGAAGTTGAGATTTCCAAGGGTCCAATCAAGTCCCATATGCCTATATACATTGTCAAGCAACCGTATGTCAAGTTTCAAGACTCACAGCATCAAGATGCACAGTCAAAAACCCTAAATGCTTCACAGTCAACTGCAGGGGAAAAATGGTCATTTGACAATCAAAAGTCAAAAATTTTGGTCAACATCTTATTTTGAAGCCACAATCATCATTTGATCAATTCTTGATCATGATTCCTCAAGGCATGGCTCAAAAAGTCTCAAGATGCAATAGTTTCTATTTTGGGACAACTGAAAAGTCAACTGTAACTTGACCAAGGCATAACTTCTTCATGGTTTATCAGAAAAATCCCATCCAATGCTCATTTTGAAGGGGGTGGCATTTCCTACAACTCATCTTCACGCTCCAAGTCCAAGAAATGCTCTCACAAAAAGTTATCAATTTCAACATTATAGGTCATTTTCAAAAGTCAACAAAAAGGCACTTTAAGTCAAAGACCATAACTTGAGATTGGTAAATCAAAATGACATGGGACCAAAGTAATTGGTTAGAGGACTTCAAGACCTTTCCAAAATGTCCAAGAACATGTTCATAGCTTCAAAATTGGGCAAGATATGCATTGGAGAAGTTGGGAAATTTTTGGGAACTTTCAAAAGTCAACTTTGCCTAAAAAGTTTCAAATTTGCTAATGGGCCTCAAATTCTTCCTTGAATCATTACCCAAGGCCTATGCACGACCCATTGAGCTCAAAATAATTTATTTTCTTATTTTTAATTAATTAATTTAATTTATATTTATATTAATTCATTTAATTAGTTTTAATTATGGGAAAATTAAAAGATATGCTTTTTCAGATCTTTTTGTGCAGCAAATATGACTAGGGCAAGCTGGCAATTCGTTTCTCAATCAACAAGGAAAAAAATCCAAGATTGGCAAGGTTTCATGAAAGAAAAGATTGGAAAAGATATGATTAGGCAATCAAATATTCAAGTCATTAATTCATGGACTTTTGGGCTGAATTCTAACCTAATTCTGATTACATACATATGCATAAGCTAACCCTAAACCAAGAGACACGTGAAAGCTGCTGAAACTGCATAATCACTTTGCAAAATTTTCATAAAAAACTTGAAACTGATTTCATACTTGCAGTGCCTTTCCACGCCTAAAAAGGATTCCAATACGTTGCCTAAGTCTCCAGGAAGCGTTTGCAATCAAGAATCAATCCTAACACGCGAAGAATCAAAGAACATAGGCCACACGGTTTGCCTTATTTTTCAAACTTGCATAACATGATTCATGTGCTTTTAATCTGTTTTCTTGTTTGATTTACACTAATAGTGACCTTCTGAAACGATTGGTACAGTTCAATTGAATTAACGTTGCCTGAATCAAGATTCACCATGGACGAAACCTAGGGTTTCTGAAGCTTCAAATTAGGGCTTTAAACATCAAGAAAAATTGGATCATGCCATGACCATGGTTGAATTCGTCAAGGCCAGACGAATTCAACCAACCTATCGCGCCCTTTTTATGTTGATTCCTCTTCTATTCGCTATTTTTCACAGTTTCGGTTTATGGGGGTTTAAAACCCCCGCTACTTGTTTCATGTTGCAGGTACAAACGAAGAAGGAGATAGCGTGGCATGATGTGATTGGGGCATTCAAATCTTAGCGCGTTTTTTTTTGTTTCAGCATAATTGGCTTGTTCAATATATTATATTTGTTGTATATATATTTAACAAATGCGCTTGGTAACTCAGTTGGCTGGGGACGTGGCTGGAAGGTATAGGGACCTGGGTTCGATTCCCAGGTCCCCCCACATAATTCATAATTTTTGTGTTAACATGTTCTAGTGCAGCATTCGTTCCATGTCCCACCATGCATCCTCACGCCTGAGCTTGCCACGCCCTCATGATGATCAATCCAGTGGTTACAGAATGAAGAGCATGATGCACTCTAGTCAACCAACGTGCACATGATCAGGAAAGTCAGCTAGGCCTTGTCTTAATGGGCCAAAATTCCTCAAACAAACCTCCACATGGGCCAGACACCCCCATTTGTTTGTATAATTTTACTTTCTTTTCTTTTCTAATTCTTTTAATGGTTTTAATTATTTTTCTTAATTCACCATAAAATAGTTTTTTCCATAATAAAAACAGAAAATCAAAATATAAAATATATTTAATTATTTATTAATTTCCTCACTAACATATTTTTGTAAATAAATATTAACAATTAACTTTAGTTTAAATTAGGTTTATATTTTAATCTATTTTCTTAATAAATAAAAATATATAGAATTAGGGTTTTTTGACACTTTTATCTTTTTCTTGATTAATTAATTATTTTCATCATTATCTATAATTGTTATTAATTACTATTATTTTTGTAAATAACATGTAAATTAATTAATTAGTAAATTAGGTCAACTTTGACGTTTTATTAATAATTAAAATAATTTAGAATTAGGGTTTCCTTTTAATTTTAATTTTCTTTATTTTCATAAATACAAAAAACATAAAAAACACTTTCCTTTCTTTGATTAAATAATTAATTAGGCTTTAATTTAATTTAATTTCTCAAAAGGGCCCAACACCCTCGGACGTCCTGATTTTAATTCTTTCCGCGCATTGTTTCTCTTATGGATTATTATGTAACTGCTTTCCGGATGTAATAGTAATTAGGTTTTTTTTACTTTCCGCACTTTTATCAAAAACGGGTCTTTGTAATTTGGCGATGTATAGACCCGCGCCTTGTAATAGCGTAGCTTTTATCTTTTCGTCTTTTAATTTTCCGCACTCCTAACTGCTAACTCACATGAAAGAATGTATGTTAATTAAAAGCAACGCATAGCTCACAAGGCCCTGATCAAAGATAAATATAAACTGAAAACAACACACAATACACACACCACTTCTAGGGTACGCCTCACCCGTTGCCTTCGAAACGTGGTCGTCAAGTATAGGACGTTTTAGCGGTCGCTCTTATGTCTAAGATCCAGTCGCCTCAAAACGGTTGCCTCGGATTAAAAAGGATCTAGGACATTAGGGTTACTTCTAAGGTGTCCTACTGTTGCTTCGGTGACCACACTGTCCCTACAAACGAATTGACCCGAACACCTCCAACGGTGGTGCTACCTACCTCTCAATGGTGGGATGGCACTACCTTAAGGACAAAAACACAGCCTAATTCCTTAGGGTAGGTAGATGACTCATGGATACTTGCTCTCTTCAAAAACAAATCAAAACACTTTTCACACCTTACAGTTTCAAAAAGCTTTCAAAACGAATTTTTCAAACACTCTTGAGGACAGATACAAGAGTTATTCAGAAATCTTTCAAAGAAACTTTTTCAAAACCCACTCACATTTGAAAAGCAAACATTTTGAAAATATAAGAGCAAGTATCTAAGAGCCCATGGATAACCATGGATAGAAAGGGTGCTAACACCTTCCCTTTCTATAAATCTACCTCCCGAACCGAGAACTATTCTCATAAGGAATTTCGTTGTGCTTTTGTCCTATCCATGTTGGAGAAAATAAAAGACGATGGCGACTCTTGCTTCCGCGACATTTCGCAAACCAGCGTTAAACAGTCAGTTCTATTTCCACCGATCACACATACCATCCATGACATTGCATAAACATGTACTATCATAGGTTTCTCATCTTCTTTGATGTGTATCTTACGCAAAAATGTCTTATGAACAAAGCATCAAAGATATTCAGGCACAAAACCCCCAATTTCAACAGATGTTCATAACTTTGGCAAAAGGGTAGGAAGATCTGAAGGCCCTAATCCTGAAGGAAAAGAAGAAGAAGAAGAAGAAGAAGAAGGTCTCTGGTGTTCTGAATCTGGGTAGAAGTTTCAGGGGGCCGTTAAAGCAACCAGCCGATCTGACCTCCTCGTCCAAAGAAGGGGAGAATTAAGAGAGGGAGACAAGGGAGAAGGAACCTAGCCCTGAAGTTTATGACAATGATTCAGACTACAATGATGAGCAGTATCCTACCACTGAGAATAGATACAAGAAGTTAGAGGATCGGTTGAGCACTATGGAGATCCAGAGAATACCAAGGCTGGATTTTGAAGAGCTAGGTTTGGTATCTAGGGTGGTCATCCCACAGAAGTTTAAGGCTCCAGTTTTCGCAAAGTATGATGGGGTTTCTTGTCCCAAGCTTTATCTCTGTTCCTATGTGAGGAAGATTCAGCCTCACACTGCTGATAGGAATTTGTGGGTCCATTTCTTTCAGCACAGTCTGTCTGGGACTCAGCTTGAATGGTTCTATCAACTGGATGGAATCAATGTCCATAACTGGGAGGGTTTGGCTGCTGCTTTTTACTAGAAGTATCAATATAACACTGGCCTTGCCCCTACTCGTACTCAACTCCAGAGTATGTCCATGGATGCAGGTGAAGGCTTTAAGGACTATGCGCAGAAGTGGAGAGATTTGGCTGGGAGAGTCCAACCCCCTTTGTCTGATAGGGAGTTGGTTGACATGTTTCTTGGGATGATATCGGGTCCATTATTCAATTATTTGATTGGTAGCTCATCAGCTGGCTCCACCGAGCTATTATTAACAGGAGAGGAGGGCGTAGAAGATGGGATCCGGAGCGGCAAAGTACAGAAAGACACCTCTTCAAGCTCAGTAAAGAAGCCCTTCGCAGGTAAGAAGGAAGTCAGTGCTATCTATAGCCCAAGAGGTCAGAGCAGAGCTGAACACCGTCCAACGGTAAGTGTTGTGATGATACTTAGGCCTGCGGCTACCCTACAACTCAATAATTAGCAAAGGTTAGAAAGACCGCAAAGGCAGTTTACTCGGATTAACATGACATTGACTGAGGTTCTACCCCATCTGCTAAGATCCAACTTTGCAACCTTGAAAGAGGCTCCCAGGAATCCTAATACCACATCTCATCGGTACAATCCAAATGCTCGGTGTGCCTACTATTCTGAGAGTCCTGACCATGATACAAATGAATCCAGGGCTCTGAGAAATAAAGTACAAGATCTAATTGAAGCCAAGGAGATTTAGTTTGATGCTCCAGAGAAGCCCAATGTCATAATTGCTCCCATGCCCAAGCACAACCGTGGAGTTAATGCCATTGATACTGACCTGTTCGTTACCTATGTTGATGAAGTTTCTACTCCTCTTATGACTGTTAAGGAGAATTTGTTGTTGGCCATTATATTTCCGGGTTGTGGTGAAGGTTTCCACATGTGTTCATCTCTGCCCACTAGTTGCTATTTGCGGAAAGCAGGTGTTCAACGTCTGATGGACAACGGAGAAATTTTGTTCGAAAAGACTTTGATTTTGACTGTTCTGCTTGAAGATGTTTCCATTATAACCATTTCTACGAATCCTTCCAAGGTCTCCTCTAAAATACATGTTAGGATTATACCTTCTCCAAGAATCTCCCCGCTGATAATCACTTTTCCTAGTCTTGTACCGTACTCCTCGGACAAAGTTGTCCCGTGGAATTATGGCGTTAATGTTTACTATCATGGTGTTAAATAAGATTTGAAGGATGAAGAGGATGACCCCGATGTCAGTAACATTGTGGGGGCCAGCAAGATCACCAGAAGTGGAAGGGTTTTCTCTCCCGAGATCTCCCCGAAGACTGTCAATAAGCCTGTTGTTATTCCATATTTTGTTCCTACTTGTACTTCTATCACTACTCCCATTCTTACTCCAATTATTACTCCTGTCGTTGAGTCATCTGGGACTCGGAGCAAAGAAGCTATAGGCGAGCCTTCCCGGACGGAGGCACCTAGAAAAGTTGTTGTGGAATCCTCTAAGTAAGAGATAGAGGAAATTTTAAAAATAATCAAGAAGAGCGATTACAATATGGTCGAGCAATTGGGGCAGACCCCCTCGAAGATATCAATGTTGTCTCTTTTGTTATGTTCTGAGGCTCATGCAAAGGTTTGATTGCATTCCTCAAGACTGTGCATGTGTCGCAAGAAACCTCAACCGATCAATTTAAAGACTGCGTGGCCAGCTTGACTGCTGACAATGGGTTGGGTTTTTCAGATGCTGACTTAACACCGAAAGGGAGGAAGCATAATGATGCTCTGCATGTCTCGATCGAATGCAGGGGCACCACTATGGCTCATGTGTTGGTGGATATTGGGTCTTCACTGAATATTCTTCCTAAAAAGGCTCTTGATCGGCTGGATTATGAAGGCTTGACCTTAAAGCCTAGTCACATTGTGGTGAGGGCTTTTGACGGGTCAAAGAGAATAGTGCATGGGGAGGTAGACATCCCTGTCAAAGTGGGCTCTTAGACCTTTGATTCCACCTTCTACGTGATGGACATCAGGCCATCATACTAGTGTTTGTTGGGTCGTCCTTGGATCCATGAAGCTGGGGCCTTTACTTCTACACTGCACCAAATGTTGAAATATCCGGTGAAGGGGAAGATTGTCACTGTGCATGGCGAAGAGGAGTATATGGTGAGCCACGTGAACTCCTTCAAGTATGTAGAGATGGACGGGGAATTCATAGAGAATCCTTGTCAAAAATTTGAAGAGGTTCCCCGGATTTTGGCGTCAATTGAGACTAATACCAACACCAAATCTCCTCTGAAGATGGTTTCTCTCAAGGACGCCAGAGCAGTAGTTGAAGAATGTGGGTGTACCAATTGGGGACATCTTCCTGAGTTTATTCACAAAATTGACAAATTTGGTCTGGGCTTTACTTCAGGAGCTCAAAGGGTTGTTCGACGGGCTCGGGCTGGAGGACCTCCCCTACGCATCAGAAATTGTGGGGTCAATGCTGTTGAATACAGTGAGGAAGACTTTGATATTGACAGCTGGATCTACCCGACTACCAATGGTGGACCGAGTAATTGGATGGCCAGAGATTTTATACCAGTTTCTTTTATTCCGCAATAATTGTCTTACTTGTTTTCCAAGTTTGTAATAAAAAATTTAAACTTCATGACCTTGTGTCTTACCCGAGGAACAATGGTTCTATTTGTGAGGGTTATTATATGTCATTTCATATATCATCAATAAAACATTGGACGTTCCTTTCATACAAATTTTGCGCTCTCTGTTTTTCTTTTCTTCTTTTACTTTATCAATACAGTTATGCTCTTAAACACACTCACGTATCAAACTGTAGATCCATATCCACCCTGGATCCCATTGATAACAGTTCTGCTATTGCCAGTCATGACTTTGAAAATCCGATCAACCAAGCCGAGGACGAAGGTGAGGACGATTGTGAGGTGCCTGGAGAACTTTATAGACTATTACAGCAAGAAGAGAGGGCTATACAGCCCCATGAAGAGCCAGTTGAGATGATAAACTTCGGCACGGAGGTGGACAGAAAAGAAGTCAAGATCGGCACAAATCTGGAGACTAGGAGCAAACAGCGGTTGATACAGATGTTGCACGACTATGTTGAGATCTTTTCCTGGTTATAGGAAGACATGCCTGGTTTCGACACTGATATTATGGTACATCGTCTGCAGACTAAAGAAGATTGTCCTCCGGTTAAACAGAAGGTCTGTCATATGCGCCCTGAAATGTCAGAGAAGATCAAGGTAGAGGTCATGAAGCAGTTCGATGCATGGTTCTTAGCTGTCACCTCCTATCAGCAGTGGGTTGCTAATGTCTTTCCGGTGCCAAAGAAGGACAATAAGGTACAGATGTGTGTGGACTACAGAGACCTGAAAAGGGCAAGCCCCAAGGATGACTTCCCGATTCCCCACATTGACGTTCTAGTTGACAACACCGCGCATCACAAAATCTTCTCCTTCATGGTTGGTTTCTCTGGCTACAACCATATCAAGATGGCTCCTGAAGACATGGAGAAGACAACCTTCGTCACACAGTGGGGAACCTTCTGTTACAAGGTGATTCCTTTTGGGTTGAAGAATGTTGGGGCAACTTATCAGCGAGCCATGGTCGCCTTGTTCCACAATATGATTCACCATGAGATCAAGGTTTATGTTGATGACATGATAGCCAGGTCTCAAGCCGAAGAGGAACACCTTTATCATCTACAAAAGTTATTCGACAGGTTGAAGACATACAAGCTGAAGTTGAATTCGAACAAGTGCACCTTCGGGGTAAGGTCTGGTAAGCTTCTGGGTTTCATTGTTAGTGACAAAGGTATTCAGGTAGACCCCGCAAAGGTAAAGGCCATACAAGAGATGTCGGCTCCCCATACTGAGAAGGAAGTTAGAGGTTTCTTGGGATGCTTAAATTATATCGTCAGGTTCATTTCACATATGACTACTACTTGTGAGCCCATCTTCAAGCTTCTGAAGAAAGATCAAGTGGTAAAGTGGAATGACGATAGCCAGACTTCTTTCGAAAGGATCAAAGAATATCTTCAAGAACCACCAATTCGGATGCCTTCGGTTGAAGGAAGAACTTTGATATTGTACTTAACAGTTCTAGACAATTCATTGGGGTTTGTGCTGGGGCAGCATGATGAGTCTGGTCGAAAAGAGAACGCAATATACTACCTTAGAAAAAAGTTTACCGACTGTGAGAAAAGATACTCACTGCTCGAGAAAAATTGCTACGCTTTGGCATAGGATGCTCGCCGACTGAGAGAGTATATGTTGACCCACACTACTTTGTTGATATCTAAGATGGATCCAATCAAATACATCTTCGAGAAGCCCGCACTCTCCTGAAGAATAGCAAGATGGAAGATGATCCTAACTGAATACGATATACAATATACAACCCAGAAAGCAATCAAGGGAAGTGTATTGGCTGATCATTTGGCTCATCAGGCCGTGGATGACTACCAGTCTATGAATTTTGAGTTCTCGGACGAGAATATTATGCTGGTGACTGATTATGAAGAACCTGGACCGGATGAAGGACATGAGGATGGACCCCGATGGACTATGGTTTTTGACGGAGCCTCGAACGCACTCGGTAATGGAATTGGCGCCATAATTATATCTCTTGAGGGTTGTCATACTCCTTTCACTGCCCGACTATGTTTCAAATGCACTAATAACATGGTGGAGTATAAAGCCTACATCATGGGTCTCAAAGCCGCTATCGATCTCAGGATCAAGTTCTTAAATGTCTTCATGGATTCAGCCTTAGTGATAAGTCAGATCAAAGGCGTATGGGATATGAAACATCTGAATCTCATCCCGTACAAAGAGCATGTACTAACGTTGCTCCCACACTTTGAGGAGGTAACCTTTGAACATTTACCACGAGAGGAGAATCAGTTAGCGGACGCGCTAGCCACCATGTCTTCTATTTTCAAAGTCAGGTGGGACAACGAAGCTCCCTGAATCACTATTGAGAGTTTGGATGAACCAACACATTACTGTGAGATTGATGCTGAAGAGGTAGCAGACAAACCCTGGTTTCACGATGTAAAAAGGTACCTCGAGACTCAAGAGTACCCCGAGGGGGCATCTGTCAATGATAAGAAGTTTTTGAGAAGGTCCGCTGTGAAATTCTTCCTCAGTAATGGAATCCTCTACAAGCGCAACCATGACTCTACCTTACTGCGGTGTGTAGACAAGAGAGAAGCAAAGAGGATTATGACTAATCTACATGAAGGTATCTTCGGAACCCATTCAAGTGGACATACCAGAGCTAAGAAAATCCTACAGGCAGGATACTACTGGTCCACTATGGAAGCAGATTGTTATCAGCACTCCCGGACCTGTCATAAGTTCCAAATCTATGCTGATAAGGTGCATGTGCCTCCAGTTCCTTTAAATGTCTTGACGGCTACCTGTCCTTTTGCAATGTGGGGCATTGACATGATCGTAGAAATCAGGCCTACCACTTTTAATGGGAATCGTTTCATCCTGGTGGCCATTGATTCCTTCACAAAGTGGGTTAAGGCGGCCTCTTTTTCTACTGTGACCAAGAACGTCGTGGCGCGGTTCATCAGGCATAACCTGATTTGTCGGTATGGTGTGACAGAGAGAATTATCACTGACAATGGTACGAATCTCAATAATACGATGGTCACCGAGCTTTGTAAGCAATTCAAGATACAACATAATAACTCTTCTCCCTACCGGCCAAAGATGAATGGGGTTGTTGAAGCGGCTAACAAGAACATCAAGAAGATTATACAGAAGATGACGATGACATACAAAGACTGGCATGAGATGTTACCATTCGATCTTCATGGGTACCGTACCTCAGCACGAACGCCGACAGGGGAAACACCCTACTCTCTGGTATATGGCATGGAGGCAGTCCTGCCCATTGAGGGCCAGATTCCTTCTCTAAGTATTATGAAGGATGCGGGTTTGAACGAAGATGACTGGATCCAGACTCGACTTGATCAACTAAATTTGATCAACGAGAAGAGACTTGTTGTTGTCTGTCATGGTCAAATGTATCAAAAATCGATGATCAAGGCTTTTAACAAAAAAGTCTGACGCCAAGAATATTAAGTAGGGGATCTAGTGATCAAACACATCATACTGCGGTAAGGTGATCCCAGGGGCAAATGGACTTCCACCTACGAAGGGCCATTTGTGATTAAAAAAATTTTCTCGGGTGGAGCCATGATTCTAACAACTATGGACGGTGATGACCTTCCTCACCCTGTCAATGCGAACATAGTGAAAAGATACTACACATGATAAAAGACCCGCTAGGTTGACTGGCCTAGGCAAAAATAAGGGCTTCCCGGCGAACCAAAAGGGTTCGGGAAAAAATAAGGGATGAAAATGAAAAAATGTGTACACCCGACAAGTCGAAAACTCGAAAAGGCGGCTTGGGCAAAAAAGGTATCCCGATGGACTGAAAACCCGAAAGGGAAGTCCAGGAAAAAGTTAGGGATGTAAAGTGTATCACTATGTCCCATTGGATCATCTTGCGACCAGACCTCAGTATCAACTGTCAAGTTCGAACGACACCAATCAATCTAATCAGCTTCGGACAAGCAGCAAAGTGATGAGACGCTCGAAGACAGAGCGGCAACAGCAGAATTGAAACCCAATGGGATCGTTGTACATAGTTGTTTTCTTTTTACACAACATTGTATAATTTCCATTTTTCGGCGACATTCTCTTACTAGAACGTCATCTCCCTTATACAAAAACGCGTGTTATAGGCCAACTTCGAAAATCAATACAAATCATTTTTACAAAACTATTTGTTTTTCTTTTTCTGTTTTGTTTTGCAAGAACGTCCAATGATTTATTTTTGACATATGCATTTGAATATGATTGTTGTTCATAAATATTTACATAAGAAAAAAAATATAATTGCTCGTAACTTAAGAAACAGGGGGAAAAACAAAAAATGTCCAAACCCGACAGTTACTCTGTCCAGTAGGTACCAGTGCAAAGACAGCTTTGAAACACAGTCATCAGTGCGTAAGACCTTGTGACATCTGTACTCCCCAAGGAGTAAAGAGGTGATCAAAGAATTAATCTCAGCTTCCCCAAAGCAGGAGGTACTTTCCCCAGTCGGTTCCCTTAAGAGAACTGACAGTTTTATTCCCCCAGCCTAATTTCATAATCGCAAGTTGGTCATAAAATTTATCTCCCAAGCAGAGTTTACTTCCCTGAATGTAGAAACTCAATCCATGGCAGAGTTTACCCCTCCAGTTATAGAAGTTCACTTTCTAACAAAATTATTCCCCCGCAGAGTTATTCTCAAACAAAGTCTCTCCCTGGCAGAATATTCACAAACAACAAGGAGTGAATCTCCAGCATAGTCATTTCTGTTCTCCATCGCCAGCGAAAGTAGAAGAACCGCAATCTTCTACAATAATCAGGAATGCTATACTCTCCAGCAGTAGTTGGGGATTTATTTTCCCAGACTCGGTCATGTCATAATAGCATTTCATGTTCATGAATCATGACATGCGCATACATATAACCTACAACATAGTCTCATTTATTTTGAGAACATCATCTCACAAAGCATTTCATGCATCGCATACAAATAACCCTGTTATATTTTCAGGAAAAACAATTATCACCAACAATTCCAGCAGTTATACAAGTCATATCTGCAGACAATTAATGAAAAACCAATTCCCGAAATCAAATGGATCAACTAATCTACATGGTCAAATGAAGCATCCTTACGACCCAGGTTCCTTCTCATAGCCCTACTATCCAGGCTTCCACCTTGAAGTAACCCTGCTATCCAGATTCCTTCCGATAACCCCTACTATCCATGCTTCCATCTCGAAGTAACCCTACGATCCAGGTTCCTTCCCATAAGCCCTACTATCCAAGCTTTTATTCTGAAGTAACCTTACTATCCAGGTTTCTTCCCATAGCCCTACTATCCAGGCTCCCACCTTGAAGTAACCCTACTCTCTAGGTTCCTTCCCATAAGCCCTACTATCCAGGCTTTCATCTCGAAGTAACCCTACTATCCAGGTTCCTTCTCATAGCCCTACTCTCTAGAATTTCATCTCGAAGTAACCCTACGACCCAGGTTCCTTCTCATAGCCCTACTATCTAGGCTTTCATCTCAAAGTAACCCTACGACCCAAGTTCCTTCTCATGATCCCTACTATCTAGGCTTTCATCTCTAAGTAACCCTACGACCCAGGTTCCTTCTCATAGCCCAACTATCCAGGCTTTCATCTCGAAGTAACCCTACAACCCAGGTTCCTTCTCATAGCCCTACTATCTAGGCTTTCATCTCGAAGTAACCCTACGACCCAGGTTCCTTCTTATAAGCCCTACTATCCAGGCTTTCATCTTGAAGTAACCCTACGATCCAGTTTCCTTCTCATAGCCCTACTATCCAGGATTTCATTTCAAAGTAACCCTACTATTCAGGTTCCTTCTCATATCCCTACTATCCATGATTTCATCTCGAAGTAACCCTACAACCCAGGTTCCTTCTCATAACCCTACTATCCAGGTTCCTTCTCTCTTATCTCCAGACAACAGTTTACAACACTGTAAGACCTGGACCCGACCATATACGGTCGATCTCACATTTCCCCAGTAAGTCGCGGTGCAGCCTGGACCCTAACCAGATATGCATCTTACTCCCCACCTCCTCAATCAGGAGTTAATTCCCCAGTAGAGTAGTGGAAATCCGAAGCTCCTATACTTTATCTCCCAGGGCGTAAACCGACATTCCCCGATAAATCCGCTCTCAACGGCAGGTACAAGAATTCTCGCAAAGAAATATCTTATGCAATCAATACCTTCTCTGGATGGCATCTTTAAGCCCATCTCCGACAATTTTCTGTCGACTTCCAAATGGCATCTGTAAGCCCATTCCCGATATCACCAATCAGTATTACTTATTGTGAGTGCAAATTTATGGGCACTTTAGTGTTCAATAATATTCTACCTTCAGATCACGAAAGGCAGACCAAAAAATCTACATCCTCAGGTTAAGAAGATTGAACAGGGGCAGCTGTTGTACCCCAAAATTTGCCCTCCCATTTTACTTAACATATGTTCATTTAAATCCTCAACTTGCCCAAGGATGCCCAAGGATTGATCAGGCAAATGCTCTCATAAGACAATGAACCTCAAACTAGGGTGTCCATTTTCATCAATATGGGTGAACTCCAAAGGTCTCAAACCTTTTCCATGGTCCTAATATGTTCTCAAGATCATCCATTCCAAGTTTCATGCCTTGCAGAAGAAGTTTGCTCAATCAACTGCTCAAATGTTTGAAAATCAACTATGTTAGGTCAAAAGTCAACTGTGACTCACATACAGCCAAACTTCAAGATTTTTTGTTAACATAAACATTTCGAAGTAATATCCATCATTTTATCAAGGGGTTGATCATTATTCCTCATGTAATGCTCCTAATTCATCAAAACTGAAAAGTTACTAAATTAGGATTTCTCAAGAAAAGTCAACCAAACTTTGACCAAGCATAACTTTCTCATACTTCATTATAAATTTCTCATCCAAGGATCGTTTTGAAGATAATCTAATACCTTACAACTCATCATCATCCCTCAAGTTCAAGAAATGCACTCGTGAAAAGCTATAACTTCATACATTATGGGTCCTTTTCAAAAGTCAACAAAAACACCTTTTGGGTCAAAGCTTCTTACATGAACATGGAGGATCCAATTAAGATGAAACCAAAAGGGTTGTTTAGGGGACATCCTAAGCTTTCTAAAAATTCTAATAACACCCTCTTAGGGTCAAAATTGAAGGAGATATGCATTGTCAAAGTTGGCTATTTTTGGAAAATTGTCAAAAGTCAACAATACCCAAAATTGTATTTTTTGTTAAATGGGCCTAACTCTTTATGCTTGCATCTTACTTCTAACATGGTCCACGACCCAAACACTCTCTCATATATTATTGGCTATATTTATTTAATTTTTTTTATTTTAATCATTTAAAAATCAAAATAAATTAAATAAATGATATAAATTAGTAAAGATTTGTTTTTGATCTAATTTTGAATAAAATCACAATCTATTTATGCTGTCAAACAAAATCAAATCGTGCAAAGGGTTGATTGGGATGAGAATGGAATGATTTGGTTTGATTTCGAAAGAAATAATGCAAAGAGGAAATCAAATCAAGTCTTGATAATTTGCAAAGATATGAATGCTTTTTGTTGACCTAATCCAGTCTACTACATATATAGAACAATTCCCAAGCACAAAAACAAGGATTGCACGAGTAAAACAGCCAAGAGAACTTTCCACTTTTTGCCAAAAAATATCAAGTCGAATTCCACATTAGAGCCATATTCAAAGATATTTAATACTTTCAATACATTCCTGGACGCTTACAGAAGCTTTTCCAACCATTTGCATGCATTAAGACGCTCAGAATCAGCCTCCATATCTCTCACGATTTTCCATATATCTTGAATTCGATTTTGATTATTTGCGAATGGTTAACATTTTTTAAGCATACCTTCATGTTTGTATTGTCATTTGGAAATTATTGGTATGATCAATTATAAATTTTGATGCATATATGGACAATTTCCGTTACTAGGGTTTATGCTTGCATTTTAGGGATTTATTATACAGGTAAAATTAGGGCCATATATAGGCATCATCGTGCTCAAGAAATCAATCCTGGTTGATTGGTATACTTGGATTTCATTTATCTTGTTTGTTTGAGATTTTTTAAGATGAACAGGTTTTACTTACAGACATTTAACCGTAGGTAAAAGCCTTTACCTAATACGACGGTGCTGAGGAAGAAGAAGACTGTGTGGCAACGTCCCATTGGGCCATTTGAATGTTGGCACTTTTTTTTTTGTGCATAATGTGCTTTTTATTATATTATATTTTGTTTACTTATGTTAACAAAAGGCCAAATGGCCCAGTGGCGTGTAGGAAGGTTGATAAGGCGTTGTATATGAGAGGTCATGGGTTCGACCCCTGCCTCCAACATCTTCTATTTTTCTTCTAATTTCCTTGCAGGTTCCATGCACATCACCTTCAGAGGACTATCATGCATCCTCATATCTCACCCTTGGGATCTATCTCAAGCCAGATCCAACGCTCCAAGAAAGCAGCACATGGTGAATGCTGATAACGCGAAATCATATCATATATTTACCATAAAATTTATCCGTTTTATGTCGTATTTACCCGATTAACTCTCGAATATTCCAAGTTTTGTATGGTTTTATGCAGGTACAACATATCTCAGCTTAAACTAAGAAGAAACGTGAAATGTGCGAGATTGCGGCCAAGACCAAAGAGAAAAGATAAATCTGTCAAAAAAATCCATTTTTGCTGCTATTACGGTCATCACACCCCTGCCACGACCGTAAGACGCTTCAGAAGAGTGTGACGACCTTCACACCCCTGCCACGAACGTAACGTGCTATTTCATGCAAACTGCGCGTAACGCAGCAACCACGCCCGTAACAAGCTTATAAGTGGTAAATTCTGTATGTGGTCAAAGCAATAGAACGTGGTAAAGCAAAATGAAGTGGTCAAGCAAAGCATACATACGTGCCTAATTTCTCTCCAACTTCCAAGGCCACTTTCTCCTCATTTTTCTCAGTAAGACCAAGAATCTAGGAACTCAAATATAATTCCAACCGTACTTTTACTCTCTATATATAGCTTAGACTTAGAAAGAAAAAGGAGGAGAGTTTAGTTCACAAAAACCTTGCGGAAGCACTGCCGACTTTTAATCTCGATTTTATTTCCGAACTTCGTCCATTTAAATTCTTATTCCGATGTTCCAATCTTGCCGGCTTGTGGAAGAAGGATCTCAGATTTTATTGCTTTTCAGGTTTTTATTGTATTTGATATAATTGCAATTTTATTTATGTTATATTTCTATTCTTTATTTATGACGCATGCGCTATTGTTTTCTGAATTTATTTCCTGTTTTTTAATTCCGAACATTATGAGTAGCTAAATACCCGTAGTCGGGGTGTGATGAAATAACCGAATAAATTAATGTATTTCTAAGCTAAAACCTTAAGCAACTTAATTTCTGGCCGTGACTTTTTATAATTAAAAATTAAGCTTTTTATTACGAGAGTAAAGAAAGTGAAATAGGGAGAAATCAAGACCACGAGAGTGTGAGGTTTTAACCGGATAGCTAAAGTTAGGCATTCGATTTAAATACAGCGAGAGCGCTTTAAAACGAATTAGACTTATTTAGTTTTCAAAAAGATGCTTTCTAAACACTTATGGACTAGCGAGAGCAGACATTTGGCTTTAGGAGTATGATTCGAGGTAAGACCACGAGAGTGTGAATCGAGGGTTTTTAAACTGATAAGTACTACAGAACAATTAAGTTAAATATTTTTATATGCTCAGGTACAACTTAATTCGCATAGGTTCAAATCATTACGCTCCGACCACTTTAATATTAATTCCCTTAATTGAATTTAGTTTCCCTTTAGTTTTAACCTTCTAAAAAAACCAAACGTGACAATTTCCTCCTTAGCTAAACTAACCTGTTTTATAACACTAGAGTGATTACGAAGTCCTTGTGGGTTCGACATCCTTTTATTACTACCGCGATAGACTGTGCACTTGCAGTTAAGATACCGTTACACACTAGTGTAATCTGAAAACAACGCTGTCTAGACTAAGGCAACTTTTTATATTTCCCTCTGTTGTATGCCAAACACTCGTTCTCAAAACGAGCCTTTGCATTTACAAATTAACGATATCGAGCGTTACTTAAGATTAAGACGCCGAATTCAAGAATACCGATCTCTCAACAATCTTCCTCCGACTAAAATTCCTGATATCTCGTTACCAGAATTTATCGAAGAATCGACAATGGCTGACGTACCAAATCCGCCTCACGCTCTTAAGGACTACGCAGTTCCTTTGCAAGCGGAACCTCACAACAGCATTGTCGCCCCTGCTATCGCTCGAAACGATTTCGAGCTAAAACCTTCGCTTCTATCCACCGTTCAGCAGAACCAATTTTCTGGATCCCCTACTGACGACCCTAACCTATATCTGTCAGTGTTTGTGCAGTACGCAGACACTGTAAAAGCGAATGGTGTAAACCCCGAGGCGATACGATTGTGCCTATTTCCTTTTTCTTTAAGAGACAGAGCCCGAGCCTGGCTCTAATCTCTCCCTTCAAATTCAATCACCATATGGGATGAATTGAAAAAAGTCTTCTTGGCTAGATATTTCCCACCAAGCAAAACTGCTATGCTTAGAGCTAACATCAACGGTTTTAGACAAAAAGATAACGAATCACTTTTCGAAGCATGGGAACGTTACAAGGATATGATTAGACTTTGTCCTCATCATGGTTTAGAAGAATGGCTAATCATTCATACGTTTTATAACGGTCTCTTGTATAACACAAGAATGACTATAGACGCCGCTGCTGGTGGCGCACTGATGGATAAACCATATGCCGAAGCAAATCAACTTATCGAAAGTATAGCCCAAAACCACTATCAATGGGGAAGCGAAAGAGCTAATGTGGAGAAATCCCAAACCAAAGGTGGAATGTCTGAAGTGAATATCCTGGACCAAGTCAATGCTAAAGTGGAAGCTCTTACCCAAAAGCTAGAAAACCTTACCACTACTCATGCAGCTACCGTGGCTGCAGTTGTCCAAACTTGCGATCTATGTGGTCTTCAATCACATCTTGCTCCAGAATGCCCACTTCTAACAGGAGTTCCAGCTGAACAAGCAAACTATGTACAAGGGAACCCTTATAGCAATACCTATAACCCTGGCTGGAAAAATCATCCGAATTTTTCATACAAAAGTAACAACACGTTATACGCGCCTGGACAAGCTTCTGCCACACCACCCGGTTATCCAAAAGCTACCCCAAATCACCCTGGTAATGGACCTATTGCTCCTAGGAAATCTAACCTAGAAATCATGATAGAGCACTTCATTGCTTCCCAAGCTCAGACTAATAAAGACGTTATGAATCAAAATTTACATACTAATGAACAGATAAAACAATTAACTAGCAAGGTTGATGCTTTAGCCACCCATAACAAGATGCTTGAGACGCAAATTTCACAGGTAGCTCAACAACAAGCACCTACTGCAGCACCGGCTGGAATTTTTCCTGGTCAACCACAGCCCAACCCAAAAGGACATGCTAATGCTGTGATACTGAGAAGTGGAAAAGAACTCGACGGACCTGTTGACTCAAGACTAGAAAATCCAGCCATGTACCAAAAACAGAGCGATCCGACTGAAAAAGCCAATGAACCCAGAGAAAAAGAAAAGGAAAGCGAAACGCAAGAGGCAGTGGAGCAAGAGAAGCCTTATGTACCTCCACCACCTTATAAACCACCAATCCCGTATCCTAAGAGACTTACAAATTCCAAAACGATGGGCCAATTCAAGAAATTCGTTGAACTTCTGAAACAACTCAATATAACAATACCTTTTACAGAAGCCATCACTCAGATGCCCTCGTATGCTAAATTTCTCAAGGAAATCCTATCCAACAAGAAAAAGATAGAAGATAACGAAACAGTTACACTCACTGCCGAGTGTAGCGCGATCATTCAAAACAATATGCCTCCTAAGCTAAAAGACCTAGGTAGTTTCTCTATACCTTGTAATATTGGAAAATTTGTCAAAGACAAAGCTCTATGTGACTTAGGAGCAAGCATTAGTGTCATGCCCTTATCTATCTGCAAAAAGATAGAGATGGAAGAACTCAGACCCACGAAAATGTCCGTCCAATTAGCCGACCAATCGGTTAAATACCCTGTAGGTATACTGGAAAACGTTCCAGTTAGAATAGGTCAATTCTATATCCCGACCGATTTCATCATCATGGACATAACCGAGGACTCAGTTACCCCTATCATACTAGGAAGACCCTTCCTAGCCACCGCCGGAGCTATAATTGATGTAAAGAAGGGCAGACTAACGTTCGAAGTTGGGGAAGAAAAAGTGGAATTCATCCTTACTCAATTCTTACAAGCACCAGCCATGAACGACACATGTCATCTTATAGATGTCATAGACGAGTGCGTAAGGGAATTGGAAGCGGAACAGACAAAATATTCTGAGATAATGGAAATCCAAACCTCTCCAACATTCGAAAACGACGACAGTCTAAACGAAAGCTTAGCACTCACGCCCGATCATATGCCATGCACGAAGAACCCCAGTGTAGAATTGAAAATTTTACCTAAGAATCTAAGATACGAATTCCTTGATACTGAACACACGCGACCAGTAATAGTAAACTCCAACTTAGGAAAGCTCGAAACTGAAAAACTTTTGGGCGTCCTAAGAAGGTATCCAACCGCACTAGGGTATAACATATCTGATTTGAAAGGAATATGTCCTTCAATTTGCATGCACCGTATTTTGCTAGAAGAGGATTGTAAAACCTCTAGAGAACCTCAAAGAAGGATTAACCCGATTCTTAGCACTGTAGTCAGAGATGAAATTACAAAGCTTATGGAAGATGGAATCATATACCCGATCTCTGATAGTAAGTGGGTGAGCCCAGTACACGTGGTGCCCAAGAAAGGAGGTATCACCGTTGTTAAGAACACGAAAGGCGAACCAATAACTCAAAGAGTAGTCAATGGACATAGAGTGTGTATAGATTATAGAAAACTAAACAAAGCCACTCGTAAAGACCATTTTCCTCTACCCTTCATAGATCAAATGCTAGAACTGTTAGCCAAACATTCCTATTTCTGCTATCTAGACGGTTACTCCGGATTCTTTCAAATTCCCATTCACCCTGACGATCAAGAAAAGACTACCTTTACGTGTCCGTATGGAACGTTCGCATATAGACGAATGCCCTTCGGATTGTGTAATGCCCCAGCTACCTTCCAACGATGTATGATGTCAATCTTTGCAGATTTTATAGACAACATCATGGAAGTATTCATGGATGATTTCTCAGTGTGTGGGGGAAGTTTCGAAGGATGTCTATCAAACCTGGAAAAAGTCTTAGAAAGGTGCGTAAAAGTAAACCTCGTGCTCAATTGGGAAAAATTCCATTTCATGGTTCGAGAAGGAATCGTGCTAGGACATGTCATATCCAATAAAGGGATTGAAGTTGACAATGCCAAAATAGAAGTCATAAAAGAACTTCGACTACCTAAGACCGTTAGAGAAATACGAAGCTTTTTAGGACACGCCGGTTTTTACCGGCGATTCATTAAAGATTTCTCAAAAATTACTAAACCACTTACCGGTCTGTTAATGAAAGACGCTGAGTTCATATTCGACGATAATTGTCATAAAGCGTTTGAAACTCTAAAATCAGCCCTTATCACCGCACCAATCATGCAACCGCCCGATTGGAATTTACCCTTCGAAATCATGTGCGGCGCGAGTGATTACGCCGTAGGCACAGTTCTTGGTCAGAGGAAAGACAAGAAACTACACGCCATTTACTACGCTAGCAGAACGCTAGACCAAGCCCAAATGAACTACGCCACGACTGAGAAAGAGCTATTAGCAGTCGTCTTCGCGCTTGACAAATTTCGTTCCTATCTAGTAGGAGAGAAAATCATCATCTACACGGACCACGCTGCTATAAGATATCTATTAAATAAGAAAGATGCAAAACCAAGGCTCCTCAGATGGATCCTTCTTTTGCAAGAATTTGACTTAGAAATTAAGGATAAAAAGGGGACCGAAAACGTCGTAGCGGATCACTTGTCAAGATTGGAAGATATAAAACCCGAACAAGTGCCGATTAACGATGATTTTCCATATGAACATCTGATAACCCAACTAAGGAACGACCTGGCTCAGTTAAACCTAAACGAACCAAAACCCAAGGAAGTCGTAGAAGCCATTTATGCAACCATGGGACTGCCATGGTATGCCGATATAGTTAACTATCTAGCTGCAAATGCGCTCCCACCAGACCTTACCTACCAACAGAAAAATAAATTCTTCCATGATCTCAAACACTACTATTGGGACGAGCCCTTACTATTTAAAAGAGGACCAGACGGAATTTTCCGTCGATGCATACCCGAGGAAGAGATAGAAGATGTCATTTTCCACTGTCATTCATCTCATTACGGGGGACACGCAAGCATTTCCAAAACTTGTGCAAAGATCTTACAAGCTGGCCTATTCTGGCCTAATCTGTGGAAAGACGTCCACATCGCTGTTAGAAATTGCGATCGGTGTCAACGCACCGGCAATATTTCAAGACGCGATGAAATGCCTCAAAGGGGAATACTAGAGGTAGAAATCTTCGACGTATGGGGAATCGATTTCATGGGACCCTTCCCATCTTCTTTTGGAAACAAATATATACTCGTCGCGGTTGATTATGTCTCAAAATGGATCGAGGCCATAGCCTCTCCTACAAATGACACCCGAGTGGTAATCAAACTCTTTAGAAACATAATCTTTCCAAGATTCGGTGTACCGAGACTCGTCATTAGTGAAGGTGGCTCCCATTTCATCTCAAAGATATTCGACAAATTACTATTTAAGTATGGAGTGAAACATCGTATAGCAACACCATACCACCCACAAATCAGTGGACAAGTCGAAGTATCGTACAGAGAAATCAAGCAGATCTTAGAAAAAACTGTAGCCACAACCAGGAAGGATTGGTCATCAAAGCTCAACGAAGCTTTATGGGCCTATAGGACGGCCTACAAGACCCCTATAGGAACTACACCCTTCAAGCTCGTATACGGAAAATCCTGTCACCTCCCAGTAGAATTAGAACACAAAGTGTATTGGGCAATTAAAACGCTCAACATGAACTACACTGCTGCGGGAGAAAAACGAGTCCTGGATTTAAATGAACTAGAAGAGTTAAGATTAGATGCTTATGAGAATGCTAAAATATACAAAGAAAGAACTAAAAAGTGGCATGATAAGCGTTTATCTAGGAAAGAATTTAGTGTGGGAGATGTCGTACTATTATTTAACACAAGACTTAGGCTTTTCCCTGGTAAATTAAATTCTAGATGGTCAGGTCCGTATGAAATTACAAAAGTGTTTCCTAGCGGAGCGATAGAAATTAAGGGTAGAAATATTGACCCGTTTACAGTAAACGGGCAGCGGTTAAAAATATACAACAACATTGA
Source organism: Vicia faba (assembly GCA_948472305.1). Lineage (NCBI taxonomy): Eukaryota > Viridiplantae > Streptophyta > Magnoliopsida > Fabales > Fabaceae > Vicia > Vicia faba. Next base: position 1,514,770,502 of record OX451741.1, on the reverse strand, counting down.
AAATAGAGACTATATGAATAGTCTAAGACTTTTAAAATTACCCGATATTTCACCCGAATAATCTGCTGCTAGGCACTATGTCAGGCTTTTGACATTAAAAACAGCGCTTAGTGGGAGGCAACCCACCTATTTGTTAATTGTTATTTATTATACTTTTCATTTCTGCATTTATTTCTATTTAAGTTTCATTTTCATTTCCTTTCTTCTGTTATACTTTTTATAAAAACTTCTACTAAATTCAAAAATAATTTTACTTGCCACAGGATTTCTGAAAAGTTTTTGTTTCTTTTGCACCTTCTCTTTTGACTAGTTTCCCTAACAATAACCATGGAACCAAAGCCACATAATTTCTTAGAAACCACCTTTAGGGGTATAAACCAGAAGAGAAAATTCGAGGAATTATCTAAAAGAAACATTGGCATAACACTTTACCATGATGAACCCACTATGAATGCCCTAGGTATATCGGATAGTGTTATGTACTTGTTTAACCAGTTGGGGTGGGAAAAAGCCCTTATTAAGACTAGGTTTGCCACCTACCGTGAGCTCACCTTTGAATTTCTAAGCTCCCTAGTCCATTTACCAGAACACGGGAAAGGAACCCGTAAAGGATTCATAAGTTTCCGTCTCTTCGGCATTAATTTTGTTTACAATCATAAGGAATTAGCTGACCTGTTAGGATTCCCTAGCGGCCCTTTTGCCTTTTCCACTACCCAGGTTGAGCTGATGGATATTGAGCTAGACTACTTTTGGGGAACTTTGACTGGTAACTATCACCCTGATCCGGATAACATGGATAATGATGAAATTCATAACCCTGCTATCCGCTATTTCCATAAGATGCTAGCCCATACTGTATTTGGGAAAGAGGAGAACCAGACTGCAGTGTCTAAGGACGAGATATTTTTATTATATTGTATGCACCAAGGCCACCCCGTTAATGCCGTACCATTCCTGATGCAAACCTTTTGCCGCATTATCGATAACCCTGATGAACCAATCATCATAGGTGGCCTGGTCACAATGATTGCACATGCCCTCGGCCTAAGACACCAGCTGAATAGGTGCCCGCATTTTGGTACGATTCGTCCCATGAATCTTTCTTTTTGCTTTAACCGCCGTATGATAGCAAACCATGCTTACCCACCTTATGATTATCTGATAAGAGATGAAGTTGTAAACTTATTCACCCTTCCAAACCATGACAAAGTGAGTGTCCATAACCGTGATAACTGGCTTTATGAGCTAAACCCACCCGACTACCCTCCTACACCTGAGACACCGCAAGATTATCAAATTTTTGATGATATTATGTCCGACATGGGTGACCCCGAGACTCCTCCCGGTTATTACGAAAATGTCAACATGGCAGAAGCCCATGCAGCACCTGAAACAACAAAGACGGATAACACTGATAACCTTAACAAAATTGCCACCACACTTAATACCTACCAGACTAACATAAATGGATTAAAAGATGAAATAAAAAGCATGCGTCTGGAAATAATGGGATTAACCGACATAACCGTGGAGCAATTTTATTACATTCATAATTCACTCGAAGAAATTAAAGCAAAGCTTGGATGAAGTCACGAAAGGCAGCTACAGTTTTATATTTCATTTCGTTTTGTTTCTAGGAAGTTTCCCATTTTTGCACACTTTCAGTTTAGTTTCAATTTAGAACAAATTTATCTTTATGTAATTTTTTAGTTTCTGTTGTTGAACATGCAGTTTTACGAAATCATCGTTTCAGTTGTTTAGTACTGGTTTGCTAGATTCCTCTGCACGAATTATACTGCTTTACATAAATTGCGGGCTTTTACTCTCATTATTGATGGTGTGATGTTTTGGAACATATATGCTTGCATTTTCTTGGTATACCATTGAATTTATATTGCTATTAAAATGCCTCTGTGTAGATATAGAATGTTGCAGACTTAATACAACACAGTCTGTTAAGAAATTGCACATTTTGCAGCTGTTACGACCGTCACAAACCCTCTTACGTTCGCCACACGCCTTTCAGCGTGTTACGATCGTCATCCATGTGTTACGACCGTAACACGGGTTACATCAGTGACCCTTGTAGCAGACAGTAGCGCTTCTTCTGCAACCTCCCCTCTTTCTCCACTATTTCAAAACCTTCCTACTCCCTCCATAAATCCCCACTCACACCACTTAACTCACCTTCATTTCTCCATTAATTTTCAATCTTCCCAATATTTTCCCTCCTCATTATATACATCTCACAACCGACCCCTCACAAACTCCATCCCACAACCCAAACCCACTATCTCTAACGCTTTAGCATTCTAAAATGGCAAACATCAACCAACAAATCCCAGGAATTTACTTACGCGATGGCGAAGCAGGTGAAACCCAGCGCACGAGGTTCCTGAAGTTCCAACGCTGAGGCCTCCATCCAACGAGGTTCGTCGACATTGACTGCCTCAGAGACCTCGGATTACTTGACAATGTCCAACATCTCCTACAGAATATCAACCTTTGGACCCTCTGTAGCCAGCCCCAACCAACATACGAGAATCTCACCCTCGAGTTCCTCAGTTCATTCTGCTACATCACTCCAAATGGTCCCACAAATCAACTCACCGGTGCGGTGCGGTTTCGCATTTTCGGAACCGAATACGACTTATCTCAAAATGCATTCGGTAGATTGCTAGACTTCTGTACTGATGAAGGCTCTCACCTCCATGTGCCGGACACCTTCCATGAGGAATCCTTTAACCTTTGGCATAGCCTGACCAACAATCGGGCTAACTCCTACGATCACCTCAATGCTACCCAAATCCATAACCTCGCCATTCGCTACTTCCATCGCATCTTATCCAACACCATTTTTGCAAGGGATAGTAACCACAAGCTTAACTCCAAAGAGTTGTTCTTCATGCAATGTGCGTTTACCAATCAGAAAATCAATGTCGCACCATTCCTCTTGGCCCATATTCATTCTATTTGCACTCGAGGCGGCAAACCCTTCTATTTCGGAGGGCTTGTCACTTCTATAGCATTGGCCCTGAATCATGGCGACACCCTTGCCCATCTTCCCTCCAGAGCACCGATCCTGCTTACTCTAGACCATTGCAAATCTGTTCATCTCATTCACCAATGGAACGACGGCCGGTTCAATCCAGTGATCCGTAACATTGTTTATTCTAACATTGTTTTGCCTTGCAGGGACCGTATCGATCCGAATAAATGAGCCAATTGGCTATTTGATGCCCCTGACAGCCATGCTCCCGTGCACGACGCCCAGCCAGATGCTCCTACTAACGAGATCCAGGAGGAATTGGACCGTCAAACACCTGCTCCCGACATTTCTAAGTCTTCTTCTGCACCACCTCCTTTTACTATGGAGGACATCCTCAGAGCCCTCCATCAGCAAAATCAGATGGTTGTAGCTCTTGAAAGGAAGCATCGGGAGCAGTATGACACTCTACATGCACAAAACGTCCAAATCCTGAGCGACCAGCGCAACGTCAACGAGAAGCTGGACGAGGTTTTCTCTGAGCTTAACGCCTTACGCATGGACGTCACCGCTCTTGGCTCGCATGATACCGACCTCGAGGCCACACCTACCCGACGCTCCCGCACACATAGCAGAGGCAGAGGCCACCAATAGTTTTCTTTTGTTTTTGTATTTCATTTATTTCCCTTTTCCGTCAGTTTTTCTATTTGTATTCCTTCCTAACTTATATCATTCCATTAAGTCAATGTCTGATATAGTGTGGGAGAGACGTTATATTTCCTTCATGTTGTAGTAAAGTTATGGTAACTCTATGATATTTTCAAGTTTTTCAAGTTTTCCCCGTATTTTAAGCCATACCAAAAAAATTTCTCTGCTCGCACAGCTCGACATACCTACCTTAAAGCGGAAACCTAGTTAGGTAGACGAGAACGAGTAAACAAAATCAATACGACTATGACACCGTGAACATCCTACTTATGCAACCCGTCCAAACGAGACGTTATATGTACACCTCGATTTTTAAGTTCTGAAGTAACCCCTAGTAGTTTATACTAGCAGTCAGCACCGTCTGGACACAAACCACGTGGGGAGCCGATGAATATAAGTGTTTGATGCATAATCAATGAAACACCCTTCTCATCTCGATGCTAAGCAAAGAAAATCTTGTGCCAAATGACAAAGATCGCATATGAGACATAAGTATAAGAGAAGAAGTCCATTGTTGGTTGGTTCAGAGGTATCTAGTTCTGAACTTGGTAGGGCGTGCTACGGCTCGATCCCCCGCAACCTCTGATTTGTAAAAATATAGGGTAACCACATCCGTGTACCAGACCCCGCGACAAAGATAGGATCAAAGTCACTAACCGGCTACTCCACTACGTGCGTGCAAAGACAAAGGGCTTAATGTGATTGCGCCAGAACGAAACCGGGCGAAAAAGCACGAGAGGATCGAGGTCTAAATATGACGAAACGATTAAGCGGTTTGTTAAGGTGGAAATACACGACTCAATTGTGTCATTGGCATATCACTGACGTTTCACTCAAGTACCGGCCGACTGACGATTGGTTTCCTGTGTTTTATCTTGAAAACAAAAGGTATGTCGTGCACCTGCGCCTAGCGAACACTTGTCCGAAATTTTTTATGACTATTTGCTTGAGGACAAGCAAAGGTTTAAGTATGGGAGGATTTGATAACGCGAAATCATATCATATATTTACCATAAAATTTATCTGTTTTATGTCGTATTTACCCGATTAACTCTCGAATATTCCGAGTTTTGTATGGTTTTATGCAGGTACAACATATCTCAGCTTAAACTAAGAAGAAACGTGAAATGTGCGAGATTGCGGCCAAGACCAAAGAGAAAAGATAAATCTGTCAAAAAAATCCATTTGTGCTGCTATTACGGTCGTCACACCCCTGCCACGACCATAAGACGCTTCAGAAGAGTGTGACGACCGTCACACCCCTGCCACGAACGTAACGCGCTATTTCATGCAAACTGCGCGTAACGCAGCAGCCACGCCCGTAACAAGCTTATAAGTGGTAAATTCTGTACGTGGTCAAAGCAACAGAACGTGGTAAAGCAAAATGAAGTGGTCAAGCAAAGCATACATACGTGCCTAATTTCTCTCTAACTTCCAAGGCCACTTTCTCCTCATTTTTCTCAGTAAGACCAAGAATCTAGGAACTCAAATATAATTCCAACCGTACTTTTACTCTCTATATATAGCTTAGACTTAGAAAGAAAAAGGAGGAGAGTTTAGTTCACAAAAACCTTGCGGAAGCTCTGCCGACTTTTAATCTCGATTTTATTTCCAAACTTCGTCCATTTAAATTCTTATTCCGACGTTCCAATCTTGCCGGCTTGTGGAAGAAGGATCTCGGATTTTATTGCTTTTCAGGTTTTTATTGTATTTGATATAATTGCAATTTTATTTATGTTATATTTATATTCTTTATTTATGATGCATGCGCTATTATTTTCTGAATTTATTTCCTGTTTTTTAATTCCGAACATTATAAGTAGCTAAATACCCGTAGTCTGGGTGTGATGAAATAACCGAATAAATTAATGTATTTCTAAGCTAAAACCTTAATCAACTTAATTTTTGGCCATAACTTTTTATAATTAAAAATTAAGCTTTTTATTACGAGAGTAAAGAAAGTGAAATAGGGAGAAATCAAGACCAGGAGAGTGTGAGGTTTTAACCGGATAGCTAAAGTTAGGCATTCGATTTAAATACAGCGAGAGCGCTTTAAAACGAATTAGACTTATTTAGTTTTCAAAAAGATGCTTTCTAAACACTTATGGACTAGCGAGAGCAGACATTTGGCTTTAGGAGTATGATCCGAGGTAAGACCACGAGAGTGTGAATCGTGGGTTTTTAAACTGATAAGTACTACAGAACAATTAAGTTAAATATTTTTATATGCTCACGTACAACTTAATTCGCATAGGTTCAAATCATTACGCTCCGACCACTTTAATATTAATTCCCTTAATTGAATTTAGTTTCCCTTTAGTTTTAACCTTCTAAAAAAACCAAACGTGACAATTTCCGCCTTAGCTAAACTAACCTGTTTTATAACACTAGAGTGATTACGAAGTCCCTGTGGGTTCGACATCCTTTTATTACTACCGCGATAGACTGTGCACTTTCAGTTAAGATACCGTTAGACATATTAGGTCGATCGCTGACACATCAAATGCTCAGAAGCTAGCTATGCTGAACCACACGCTGGACAACTGGGCCATCATCTTGGGCATTTGCAAATTCTGGTAGTACACCCCCAGATTACTCAACAACATCATGCCCACTTTAATTCTTTTTTAATTTCTTTTATTTGTTTTAATTATTTTACAAAATCATTGTTTTTTTAATTAAATCAGAAAATCAAAAAATCACAAAAACATATGGATTAGTTTTTTTATAAAATATTTAATTGCATTAATTAATTAGGTTAATTAGGTTAACTTAAATACTTTTTTCCATAATTAAAATTAAATAGAAGTTAGGTAAATTTGCAAGGTTAATTATTTTTTTCTCATAAAATAATTATAATTACTTTCCGCAATTATAAACTGTCTAGATGTATGGATAATAGGATTGAATGGCAAGATAATAATTTAAAACGGTAGATAACCCTAAATGCATAAGATAAATGAAATTGAAATCAAACACTTGCACATTCTCACTCCTAGGGTTTGCCCCACTTCGGTTGCCTCGGAAATAATGGTCGTGTCTCTTGAACATAGGGATATCTTAGCAATGACCCGCAGTCCAAAGTCGTCATAAAGATCATAGTCCCTCATTGTCCCTCGAGTTGCCTACGAGAAATGATCTTATGACGATAGTCCCTTCGAAATGCTAAGGTATCCTTACTTGTTGCCTTCAATGACAATTTTGTCCCTTCGAATATCCCTTAAAATTCCAATGATGGGGCTACCTACTCCCTAATAGTAGGATAGCATTGTCTAAAGGAAAACGAATAGACTTTTTCGAGTAGGTAGTAAACTCTTAAGTACTTGCTCAAAACAAAAACTCTTTCACACAAAAACTTTTCAAAACAGTTTTAAAAACAACTTTGTTGTACCCCAAAATTTGCCCTCCCATTTTACTCAATACATACTCCTAGAGATCCTCAATTTGCTCTAGTTTGCCCAATAGTTGACCAGACAAACTCTCTCCTAAGGCAGTATGTCTCAAATTAGGGTTTCCATTTTCATCAAGATAGGTGGAATCCAAAGACCTCATATGCTCTCCATGGTCTTAATATGTTCTCAAGACCCTACATGTCAAGTTTCATGCCTTGCACAAGAAGTTTGCTCAGTCAACTGCTCAGATGCTTGAGAATCGACTATATTAGGTCAAAAGTCAACTGTGACCCACATATAGTCAAACTTCAATATTTTTGGTAAACATTAATATTTTGAAGTGACTTTCATCATTTGATTAAGGGTTGATCATGATTCCTCAAGGAATTCCCTAAATTCTTAAAAACCCAAAAGTTACTAAATTAGGGTTTCTTAGGAAAAGTCAAACAAACTTTGACCAAGCATAACTTCCACATGCTTCATCAGAAAGTTTCTATCCAAAGCTCATTTTGAAGAGGATTTAATCCCCTACAACCCATATTCATCCCACAAGTTCAAAATATGCACCCATAAAAAGATATGAATTTCTACATTATGGGTCCTTTTGAAAAGTCAACAAAAACACCTTTTGGTTAAAAGCTTCTTACATGAACATGAAAGACTCAATTGATATGAGACAAAAAAGTTTGCTTATGGGACATCCTAAGCTTTCTAAAAAGTCCAAGAACACCTCTATAGGGTTAAAATTGGAGGAGATATGCCTTGTCAAAGTTGACCTTGTTTGGAAAATTGCCAAAAGTCAAATGTGCCCAAAATGCATTTTTTTTCAAATGGGCCAAACTTTTTATGCTTGCTCCTCACTTATAATATGGTACACGACCCAAATATTCACCCACACATTATTTTCTTAATTTTTCAATTTATTTTGATTTTTTATTAATTAAAAATTGAATTAAATCAAATAATTGGTGAATAATAGCAAAGATATGATTATATTTCATTTTTGGACAGGTTGGCAATCAAAATATGCTGAGATATCAAGACCAAAACGAATCAAGCATAATTGGTACAAGAAAGGGATGATTTGGCTCAAAATAGCTAGTTTACATATAACATGGAAATCAAATCAAATCTCCCATAATTGCAAAGATTCAAGCCAGTTTTATAACCCTAATTCATTCTTAGATATATATTGGACAGGTACAAGGCATGAGACAAGGTTTTGCAGTTGTAGAAGAGACTCAAAAAAGTTGACAAAAAGTGTGACTCGGTTTTCACTCCACATGGCCTTTCAGAGCAATTCAAGGCTAGCAATCATATCCTGGAGCATCCCTGGAGCCAACTGGATCATTTTCAAGTCTTATCACGCCCAGAAACACACGCAATCAATCCCACGGTTTGCCCTATTTTTTGAAAACGATTACATCAATTCCTGCATTGTTAGCATATTTAATTAACATATTTGTGATCCTTATCATGTTTTCAAGTTGACTGAATAGTTTAATTGCATTTTTGAAGCCTGCATCTGTACTTGCCATTGTTAGGGTTTCCACATGTGTTTTGGGGTTTTTGAATACAGGAACAATTAGCCTAAATAAAGGACACCATGATGATCAGAGGGCCAAATTCGGTTAATCCATGGTCTTTAATTTTATTTATCTTGCGTTGTGTTGATTTTTGAAACTCAGAGACTTGTAGTTACAGACACTGTCCGTAGGTATAAGTCATCTGCCTAACACGACGGTTCCCTGGAGAAGACGATGGCGTGGCAATCATCCATTCGCCCATTTGAAAATTCGCGCGCGTGGGATTCAATTATTTGTTTTCTTTATATTATATTTTGTTTTCACTATGCTAACAACAAGTCATAATTGCGCAGCTAGAAAGGGCATTCAGTGGTAAGCATAAGGACATGGGTTCGATCCCAAGTCCCACCAACGCTTATTTTCTTATTTTCTGTTCACAGATCGTGTGCAATTCTCATCCAAAGGCCTACCGTGCGCTTCCAGTAGCCAACCAGTGGATCTATCATTCAGCCAGATGTACGCTCCAACAGTGAGGGGCCATGATTCACCCCCAGGTTAACGCCACATGGAACCAGGCCCTGACTGGGCTTGGAGGGCTATTGGGCTTGGGGAATTCATAATCATACCCCCAGATTACTCATTATACAGGCCCAGTTTGTTATTCTTTCTATTATTATTTTTTAATTTAATTGTTTTTTAATTAATTAACATAAAAATTATTTTTTAAATTAAAAAAATCACAAAATACAGAATTAAATATTATTTATTCAAATTTATATTTTTGAAAATAAATTAGGTTAATTAGTTTTATTTGATTAGTTATTTTAATTAAAATTAATTAGAAATTAGGTTTTAAATTTGTAATTAAATTGTTTTTTTCTCAAATAAAACCACAAAAATACATTAAAAAATTTTTTTTGCAAAATATTTTATTTTCTTGAATTATTTAATTTAGTTTAAATTAGTTTGATTTTAAATTCTTTTAATAATTAAAAATAATTAGAATTAGGGTTTTAGTTGTACATAACCTAATTGAGTCTTTTCTCAAAAATAATTTAAATATTTTTCAATTAGATTTTTAGGGTTCTCAATTTTTCTCGCATTTAATTTGCCGCGTGCATTTTAGTTTGTTTTATTATTATTGTAACTGTTTCGAGGATGTAATAGTAACTAGGGTTTTAAACTTCGACACTTTTATTTTCGGTCGAGATAATTATGTAATTGTCAAAGCCTTGTAATAGTTAGGTTTATTTTTTTCGCACTTTAAATTCCTGCAAATATTTAACTGTTAGATGCACACTAATAGGATTGTATGGCAAGAGTATCTTGAAATTAAAATGGTAGATCACCTAATGTGCAAAGACTAAATAACTGAAAAAATTCACGTGCACATGTTCACTCCTAGGGTTTACCTCACTTCGGTTTCCTTCGGTAAACAGTCATTAAGCATAGGAGATTTCAGTGGTTTCCCTCCAGTCTAAAAGATCAAAATGTCCCATTCGAATGTTGCCTCGGGAATGTTGCCCTGGAAATGTTGCCTCAGAAGTGTTGCCTCGAAAATGTTGCCTCGGAAAGATCTTAAGACTCTAGGGTTACTACTAAAGTTTTCTAACTGTTGCTTTAGTGATTGTACTTGTCCCTTCGAACGTCCCTTAAAACTCCAACGACGGTGCTACATATTCCTTAATAATGGGATATCGCTGTCTAAAGGAAACGAGAACGAATAACCTTTTTTCGAGTAGGTAGAATCTTAAGTACTTGCTCAACAAAACTTTTCACACAAACACCTTTTAAAACAAAATTTCAAAACAAACTTCGTCACACCCTTGAGGACTGATACAAGGGTTATCACGAAGTAAAACATTTTCAAAACAAGCACACACAAGTAATTTGAAAAATGAGCAAGTATCTAAGAGCCCATGGAAAACCATGGATAGAAAGGGTGCTAACACCTTCCCTTTCTATAATCTACCCCCGTACTCATAATATCTTGCAAAAAGGTTTTTTCTGTTCTTTTTCCTTATCCATGATTGGATGAAATAAAAGTTGGTGGCGACTCTTGCTTACCGCGACATTTTGCGAACAAAAAACACAAAACACAAACCAGTATAACAGTCGGTTCTGCCACTACATCACAAACTTTGTCACACTCTTGAGGACAGATACAAGAGTTATCACGAAGTAAACAAAACTTTTCAAAACAAACACACACAAGAAATTTTAAAAATGACAAAGTACCTAAGAGCCGATGGAAAATCATGGATAGAAAGGGTGCTAACACCTTCCCTTTCTATAATCTACCCCCCCCCCCCCCCCCCCCCCCCCGTACTCAGAAACTCTCGAAAAAAGGTTTTTTATGTTCTTTTTCCTTTCCTTTATTGGATGAAATAAAAGTCAGTGGCGACTCTTGCTTACCGTGATATTTGCGAATACAAATGCAAAACCAGTATTAAACTGTCGGTTCTGCCACCGTATCACATCGGCCAAAGTCAAAACCAAAGATCCAGTCACTTTCAGTCTAAGACATCAATTACAAATCATTCCTGAGGTATCTAAGGGTAAGAATAGGTCGAAAGTCATGGCCATTGATGCTTGAAACAAGCATACTCATCTTCTCCGATTTGCTTTTCTTTCAAACATTCATATAATTAATTTCAGGCATTGTTAATGTTTATTAACTGCCCAAATGAGTTCCTGTTTTTATGTAGAACAGATTTGAATCATAAACAATAGCTTGGCTTGGTGGATGAGGCGCTTGACTGTGACCAAAGGGGCATGGGTTCAACACCCACCCCATGCATTTTTCACTTTTTTGACTATTTTCTTTTCTAACCCTTTTCATTTATTTATTTTTCAATTAATTTGTGTTCTATCATTAATTTAATTAGCATATAAAATCACAAAAAATCATTAAATATTAGTTTTAGGCTTTTAATTAATTAAATTAATTTTTGACATAAAAGTTGTTTTGATTTAATCAATATTGATTTTATTTCATAATTAACTTGTAAATTAATCAGAGTTAGGTTTTTAATTATTAATTCACACTTCTATTATTTTCCAAAGAAAAAATACCAAAAAAATATTTTCTAACACTTAGAATCTTAGGTTTTAATTATTTTCTTAACATTTTTCTCATTTTTATTTCTATTCATTTGCTATTTATATTTATTAGACAAATTGTATAGGTCGCATAGTAGTTGTAATAGTCGTAGTTTAAATTCTCACAGTTTCATTATTTATGTAACTACACCAAAGCCCTGTAATAGCGTAGGAACTTTATTTCTCGCCTTTATATTTATTGTAAACTTGTATATATTTAACTGCTAGTAATTAGGCATGTATGGCAAGATCTAAAAAGAAACCATAGAAAACCCTAATTTCAAGATAAATATAACTGAATTGAACAGACTTCTCACACTAGCACCTCTAGGGTAACCTCTCTCGTTGCCTCAAAAAACAATGGCCATGTCCCTCGAACGTCGGGATACCATTGGCAAAGACCCTCGATATAAATCATCATAAAAGATCATAGTCTCTCGATGTCCCTTTAAGTTGACTACGGTATATGATCTTGTCCTTCAATGTTGCCTACGAATATATGATGACGTCCCTTCAAATTGTTAAAGGTATCCCTACATGTTGCCTTCAATGACCATAACGACGACCCTGCGCATGTCCCTCAAACATCCAACGATAGGGCTACCTACTCACTAATAGTAGGATAGCATTGTCTAAAGGAAAATAGGAAAAGAACAAACCTTTTCGAGTAGGTAGATAGTTGTTAAGTACTTGCTCAAATATAATTTATTTTCACACCACACTTTCAAAACTCTTTTCAAAAACGCTTTATCACACTCTTGAGGACTGATACAAGAGTTATCATAAAGAAAACAAAACCTTTTCAAAACACACAAACACGAAAGCAGTTTTCAAAATGAGCAAGTACCTAAGAGCCCGTGGAAACCCACAGATGGAAAGGGTGCTAACACCTTCCCTTTCAATAATCTACCCCCTTACTCAAAATCTCGAAAAAGGTCTTGTACTATTCTTTTCAACCTTTCCTTTGTTGGATAAAAGAAAAGTCGGTGGCGGCTCTTGCTTACCACAATATTTGCGAATACCAAATACAAAACCAGTATAAACAGTCGGTTCTGCCACTGTATCACAAGATGAAAATACTCTTTTTGACAAAATTAAAGGAAAAACAAGTTCACTTTGATTTTACATCCTTTGATTGGGCACTTTGGCTCCTTCGATGTAGGCTTTGGTTGCATCTTTCATCTGGGCGCTGGACTCCTTTTGGGCAAGTTCATTTCATGCTTCGATTGGGGAATTGGACTCATTTGGGAAAGTTCATTTCCTGCTTCATTTGGGCACTAGACTTTGTTTGAACATTTGTGCAAATCTTTCGTTTGGCCACATAGCATCTTTCTTGCGTGTTAGCCAATATTTACAAGGCATAATTCCTTACCTTGTTAACATGCACAAGGCCAAAGTCACCCTTTGAAGGAACTTGTTACAAGCTTCGATAGGGAAACACTTTTCATCAACTAGATTCAATTCACAAGGCAAAAAGCCTCATGATGATGTGTTTCGATTTAGGAGGCCAAAACCTCTCTTCTGCTCTCTTTCGATTACACACCTTGCCTCTTGCAGGCCTCTTTCGTTTGGGGAATATGGCCTTCCTAGTGTTGCAAGTTTCGATTGTGCCTTTCATGCTCTACATGCATTCTCCGTTTGGGGCGCGTGAATCCTTCAGCACAAGCTTTTGATCATACCTTTTGTTTGGGCATGTGGCTCCCTTTTTACAAGATTTCTTTTGAGCATGTTTGCATAAGGTTACAAAGCAGGGACCTCCTGCATACCCCCTTTCGTTTGGCCATATGGACCCTTTGCAGGAAAGTTTAAGTGGGCAGTATCTCCCTTTGAAATGGCTTGCTTCAACATACAAATTCTACACTATGCCATTGTCTCACGCGAAAGAAGTACCATGGTGGCACATTTGAAGGACTTTCCAGACATGTCTAAATGTCTCAATCAAATGACATGTTTTGCTGACTCACCCCAGGAACATTTATTTGGACCATTCAAAGGAACCCATGAAGGGCCTGGTCGAAATACACTTATTTAGGCCCCTTCAAAGGATACCCACATGATCCATTTGAAGGACACTTCGATTTGAAAAAAGAAACGATTGCTGGAGATTTTGATCAAAAGACAGGGCTAAGGGGTCAAGACAAAAGGTTGAGATGCCAAAGGTACTTGTTGACCAAGTCTGATGCGCTGCCAGGTTCAGGCCTGATACACTGTCCATAAAACTCCAAAACTGCTGCACAACAGTCCTGCAACACTGCCTTATTCCTTACACCAAAATGGCATACAAACACTGCCCCTCGAAAGCTACAAACACAGCATGCCTTTTTTGTTTAAATATTTTGTTTTCCCTCCTAAAACATCATCCTAGGGCATCTATAAATATGAGCCTCCAGCACACATGTTAAGGGTCGTAAGATTTGCAAGAGAACTCTTGTGAAAATTCCCCAAAAACTCTCAAACATCCATACGCTTTTCTTTTAAAAATTCTCAACACTCATAAAAAAACTCAACTCTCTTTGTACACAAAGTGAATCCTTCGATTCACCCCCCAAGTGACCATCTAACTAGCCTTAGACCCACTTCTCTAACTACAATACAGTAACCCTTTGATTCACTTTGTTGCTTGTTATAAAAAGAAACTTCGATCTACTGACACACCCTCCTTCGATTCAGTGACTGCTTGAGTAAAGTAGTGACTGGATTAATCTCAAGAAGGCCCCAGCAAACTTCTATTTGCCACCAAGGAAGACACTTGCATTTTCCTTCGGTTTAAGAACTCCAAGAGGTAAGTTCCCTTTAAACTTGAATCTATTTTATTTAAATATCATGTGCACATGTCAATAAAGAGAAATGAAGATATTTCATATAGGGAGCTGGACCATGTTTTAACCTTCGATTATGACTGCTCATATGCTAAAAATCTCAACACTGACTAGTTAGGCCTTGGACTTTGAGACCTAATAATTTTGTGCTACCCCCTGGCCTGTAGTTACACTTGAATGTTGCATTTTCCAAATGTTTAAGCCTTTCAAATCTCAACCTGAGGGTCTAGCATGCTTACAGTCGAAGGAGTCAGCAAGGTGCATGTGGCAAAGAATGCATTTCACACTGACTCCATGCCTCAAACGAAGGAAGTAGCCAGTAGGATGCATCTCACACTGCCTCCATCCCTCAAATGAAGGAAGTAACAAGAAAGGTGGTCTTTCTAACGTCCATCTCCCAATCGAAGGACAGAGCCTTGCTGACTTCCAGCTCCCAATCGAAGGATAGAACCTTGCTGACTCCAGGCCCAAATCAAAAGAGGTCAAAAAGTGCAGAATCGAAGTATGCTTCTGCCTGAATCGAAAAAGCTTATTTTTATTCTTTTTATTTTTATTTTGTCTTTATATTTTCTCGCTATTTCGATATGGTTGTAATAGTGTGGGATTTAGTTTTTGCATTTTTTATTGCTTTTATATAAATGTTAGTAATTAAGATGTATGACAAGATAAAAACAACAAGTAGATAACCTAAAATTCAAAAGACAAAATTCATGCAATCAAACACACTATTCAAACACATGCACCTCTAGGGTAATCTCACTTGTTGCCTCGGAAAAGTAGTCATGTCCCTTGAATAAGGGCATTTTAGCAAAGACCCTCGATAAAAGATCGTAGTCCCTCGATGACCCTCAATGTTGCCTTCGGTAAACGATCTAGTACCTAAACGAAATTGCTAAAATATCCCATATGTTTCCTTCTATGACTATACAAACGTCCCACGCCCGTCCCTTCACATCCAATGATGGGGCTTCTTACCAAATCAATGGTAAGATAGTAACGTCAAAAGGAGGAGGAAAAGAACATTAGATCTTTTAAGTATGTAGGTTGCTCCTAGTTGCTCGCTTGCTCACAACAAAAACATTTTATACACCCACACTTTCATTTTGAAACATTTTCAAAAGACAAAGCTCTTTGTACGCGTTCTTATATAGATGAGAACCATTACAAAGACACCTTTCAAAATCACTTTCAAAAACTCATTCCAGAAACACTTCTTTGAACTATTTTCAAAAACAATACTTTGTACACATTCTTATAGAAACGAGAACCATTACAAAGACGTTTTCAAAATACTTTTAAAACACACACCACAAGCATATTTTCAAACAAAATCAAGTGATCTAGAAAGAAACTAAGAGCACGTAGATATCTATGGATGAAAAGGGTGTTAATTCCTTCCCTTTTCATAACCTACCCCCTGAACTCAAGAAAACATCTTTAAAGGTCTTTCCTGTTCTTTTCACCCTTTCCTTATTGGATAAAATAAAAGTCGATGGCGACTCTTACTATCCGCAACAATTGGGATAAAACACAAAACACCCCAATTCAGTTCTCTTACCGCGTTACAGAACTGGTGACTCTACCGGGGAAGAATCTTAAAAGTGGGGTTACCTTAGGGCTAGATTGTTAGAACAAGATTAGTTCTGATCATATCTCAGATTTTTGATGATAACAATAAATTATATTTTATATATTTGATACTCTGATAAACGTATTTAACTGTTTCAGATAATGTTCTGACAGAAGCATCTTGATGAGTTGAGCTGAAAATAAATGAAGAAGTTATTTGATGAAAGAACTATTTGTTTTAGCGCAAGTGTTAATGCTGATGCTGTCTCTGATAATGTTCTGACAGAAGCATTTTGATATCCTGAGCTAGAAATAAATGAAGAAGTTCTTTGATGAAAGAACCATTTGTTTTAACTCAAGTGCTCATGCTGATGCTGACTCTGGTAAGATAATTATTTTATTACATCTTCTAACGCTTAGCATGTTTCTGTGTAAGCTATGTTTCAGAAGTTCTTTGAAAGCAAGTGTTGTTAAAAAGATATTTGAAAGCAAGTGCTGTTCAGAAGATATTTGAAAGCAAGTGTTGTTCAGAAGATATTTGAAAGCAAGCACTGATCAGAAGTACTTAGCAAGCAAAGCATTGTTTAGAAGATATGCAAGCATGTTCTAAATACAAGATGTGAAGCCAAGTTCTGAAAGAATGCAAAAGCTAACTTGTCTTGTCAAGCTTCGGGAGACATGTTCTTACATAGTGTCGTTTGCTCATTTAATGCAAAGACGACTACATGCACTCAAGTGTCTACGCTAGTGCATTGGAAAATGGAATAGTGCAAGGAAACACGCAAACATTTAATGCTCTCCATTTGAAGGAAACAACAATCATGTTTCTTCATGCTATATATAGAAGAACATTAATTGCAAGCCAACTAACGCTCAAATGCTAAACTGCTCAACCAAAATACTGAAAGATTGAATAACTGAAGTTTTGAATAAAACTTATCAAATTTAAGAGAAGCAAGAACTACGCAAAACATTTTGGGCTCACAAACAAATTTCATACACTTTGTGCTATAATATTCTTAGTGAAAAACCACAGTTGTGATATAGCTTTCTTAGAAGCAAACTTTGTTTCAGTATCTGTAAAGATTTATATCTTGTAATTGTTCCTTGAGAGACCAAGGTTGGTCAAAATTCTCAAGTAGACTAGGACTAGTTTAAGTCTTAGTGGTGTGAGTCACTTGTAAGGTTACTTGTGCATTGTTAGTCACAACAGTTGTTGTGTGATTGTAATCAGTTGATTATAGTGGATTAAGTCCTTGTTGAGAAAGGCGAAATCACCTTGGCGGGTGGACTGGAGTAGTTTGAGTTCAAACGAACCAGGATGAAAATAACCTTGTCTTTCCATTATTGTTGTGCCTTTAAGAAAAAGAAAAAGAGAAATTTATTCAACCCCCCCCCCCCCACCCCCGCCGCTCTAAGTGTTTTCTCCACCTTCAATTGGTATCAGAGCTTGACTCTGAGTTCAACACTTAACCGTGTCAGGAAAAGATCCAGAAGAAAACACAATGGCAAATGAAAAAAACAACAATAGTTACAAAAAACCTCTTATATTTGATGGAGAAGATTTTGATTATTGGAAAGATAGACTAGAAAGTTTCTTTCTAGGTCATGATAGTGATTTATGGGATATAGTCTTGGATGGTTACAAACATCCTACTGACTCAGAAGGAAATATGATTGATAGGAAAAATATGGACAGACAACAAAAAGCTGATTTCAAAAATCATCATAGAGCTAGAAATATTTTTCTGAATGTTATCTCTAAAATGGAATATGAAAAAATCACTAATAGAGATACAGCACATGATATGTTTGAGTCACTCAAAATGACTCATGAAGGAAACGCTCAAGTGAAGGAGTCTAAAGCTCTGGTTGTCGTCCAGAAGTATGAAGCCTTCAGAGTAGAAGAAACTGAATCTATAGAAACAATGTTCTCAAGGTTTCAAACTCTAATTGCTGGTATGAGAGTTTTGAACAAGGGATACACTAAAGCAGATCACGTTAAAAAGATCATCAGAAGCTTACCTAGAAGATGGGCACCTATTGTCACTGCTTTCAAAATATCAAAAGATCTGAACAACATGTCACTTAAAGAACTCATCAGCGCTCTCAAAATTCATGAGATAGAACTTGATGAGCACGAGCCTCAGAAGAAAGGTAAGTCTCTTGCCCTTAAATCAATTAAGAAATATGATACTAACGTTTTTCAGGCTGGATAGGAAAACTCTGAAGAATCTGCGTCAGAAGAAGACGAATATCCTTACTCTCCAGAAGGATCAATCATCTGTGGAAGCACAGACAGAAGAAGTTCAGGAACTTCAAGAAGTCAGAAGATAAACCAGAATCTTCTGGACACAAAAAGTCAAACAGAAGAGAATTAATCTGTTTTGAATGCAAAAAACCTGGACACTACAAAAGTGATTATCTAAACTTCAAAGAGAAAAACCAAAGAAAAGATTTGGTAAAAAGAAAGGGATGATGGCAACTTGGGACGATTCAGAATCCTCTGAAGATGAATCTGATTCTGAAGATGAGAACGCCAACCTAGCTCTGATGGCTACCACAACAGATGACTCAAATTGTAAGTCAGAACCAAGAGAGGTATTTTCTGAATTTTCTAGAGATGAACTTGCTGAAAGTATATCAGAACTTGTGGAAAACTATTGTAAGCTCAAAATCAAATACAAGAAACTCAAGAAGAGTCTTGCATCTGATCATGAGAAACATGAAACAGAAAAATATGAACTCAAAGAAAACAATTTTAAACTTAAAGAAGAAATTCAAAATGTTCAAAACATTTCTAGTTCGGATTCTTTGTCAAGTTCTAAAGATATTCTGAAAGAATATGACTATAGCTTTAAAACTTTTCTTGCTAAGAGCATAGATAGAAGCAAAATGGCTTCAATGATCTATGGAGTTAGTTGGAAAAATAGAAGAGGAATTGGATATGAGCCACCCAAAGGGAAGGAAACATATATTCCAAAACATGTTGCTAAGATGACTTTCTCTTATAAACCTCTGAACAAACAGTTCAAGTTTGGACACACACATGATATAAAATATACATCACATTCTGGAAACTCTTATGCTAACCAAAAGTTCAAACAGAACTTGAAATACTCTAACCCAAGAGGACCCAAAAAGATATGGGTACCTAAGGATAAAATAATATTTGTTGCAGATGTCCTTAACAGCTCAATTGAGACACCAGTCATGGTACCTAGACTCTGGGTGCTCACAACACATGATGGGAAAAAAGTCTATGTTCCAAAACCTGGAATTTAAAGCTGGAGGAGACGTAATGTTTGGAGGTAATCAGAAAGGGAAGAATATTGGTTCTAGAACCATTGGAAACAGTAACCTTCCTTCTATCTCTAATGTTTTTTTAGCAGAAGGATTAGCGCATAACCTGCTGTCCATAAGTCAATTAAGTGACAATGGTTATGACATTAGCTTCAATCAAAATTCATGTAGAGCTGTTAGTCAAAAAGGTGGATCAATCCTCTTTTCTGGCAAGAGAAAGAACAACATATACATAATTGATTTATCAAATCTTAAATCTCAGAATGTCAAATGCCTTTTATCTGTTAACGATGAGCAATGGGTATGGCACAGAAGATTGGGACATGTCAGCTTAAGAAAAATATCTCAACTAAATAAATTAAATTTAGTCAGAGGACTTCCCAATCTGAAGTACAACTCAGAAGCTCTGTGTGAAGCATGTCAAAAAGGAAAATTTTCAAAACCTTCCTTTAAATCCAAAAATGTTGTTTCTTCCTCTAGGCCATTAGAACTACTTAATTTTGATCTGTTTGGGACAGTTAAAACTGCATCCATCATAGGCAAGAAGTATGGATTGGTCATTGTTGATGACTTCAGCAGATGGACATGGGTCATGTTTTTAAAACACAAGGATGAGTCACATTCTGTGTTTGTTAACTTCTGTAACCAAGTGCAAAACGAAAAAGATTTTAAAATTATAAAAGTTAGAAGTGATCATGGTGGTGAATTTGAAAACCATTATTTTGAAAAATATTTTAAAGAAAATGGTATTGTTCATAATTTCTCTTGTCCTAGAACTCCCCAGCAAAATGAAGTTGTAGAACGAAAGAATAGAACATCACAAGAAATGGCCAGAACCATGATCAATGAAACTAATATAGCAAACCACTTTTGGGCAGAAGCTGTGAACACAACATGTTATATTCAGAATAGAATCTCTATAATACCTATTCTTGAAAAGACTCCCTATGAATTGTGGAATAACATAAAACCCAACATTTCTTATTTCCATCCTTTTGGATGTACTTGTTTTATTCTGAACACTAAAGGAATTCTGAACAAGTTTGATTCTAAAGAAAAAAAGTGTTTTCTGCTTGGATACTCTGAACGCTCAAAAGGCTATAGAGTATACAACACAAAAACTATGATTGTTGAAGAATCAATCAAAGTCAGGTTTGATGATAAGCTTGGCCAGCAACAGCCAAAGCAAATTGATATTTCTGTAGGTACAGAAGATCATCCCTCAAACTTTGAAACTTCAGAAGCAAAGAAAGACTCAGAAGTAATGAGAGACTCAGAAGCAAAGGAAGACTCAAAAGATCATCGTCTTGACAATGCTCTGGACAATCTCAGAATCTCTGAACAAACCACTCAGAAAAGGTTTCCTAGAATCTCTTCAGCTCATAAAGAAGACATGATCATTGGGAGAAAAGAAGATCCCATCAGAACAAGATCCTCTCTCAGAATCAATGAAGAATCATTGTTTGGATTGGTATCTCTGATTAAGCCAACTTCTATTGATGAAGCTCTGGATGACAATGATTGGATCTTAGCAATGCCAGAGGAACTCAATCAATTTTCCAGAAATGATGTATGGGATCTAGTTCCAAGACCCAAAGGATTCAACATTATAGGAACCAAATGGGTTTTCAGAAACAAACTGAACGAGCAAGGAGAGGTGATTAGAAACCAAGCACGATTGGTTACACAGGGTTATAGTCAACAAGAAGGAATTGATTATAATGAGACCTTTGCACCAGTCGCCAGGTTAGAGTCTATTAGACTATTAATTTCTTTTGTTGTTCAAAATAACATTTCATTACATCAAATGGATGTTAAAAGTTCATTTTTAAATGGCTATATAGAAGAGGAAGTTTATGTCTATCAACCTCCTGACTTTAATGATTCAAAACATCCAGAACATGTTTTTAAATTAAAAAAGTCTTTGTACGGTTTAAAACAAGCTCCCAGAGCTTGGTATGATCGTGTGAGTAATTTTCTTTTAGAAAAAGATTTCACCAGAGGGAAAGTGGACACAACTCTATTCAGAAATACATTTAAAAATAATATCTTAATTTGTTAAATTTATGTTGATGATATTATTTTTGGAACCTCTGATATCTCCCTTGGAAAAGAATTTGCTGAGACCATGCAGGCAGAATTTTAGATGAGCATGATAGGAGAATTGAAGTTCTTTCTAGGAATTCAAATCACCCAAACTCTAGAAGGTACTTATATACATCAAACGAAGTATGTCAAAGAACTTCTGAAGAAATTTCAGATGTCAAAAAGCAAAGATGCTAAGACACCAATGCATCCAACCTGCATTCTTGGAAAACATGAGGTAAGTATGAAGGTAGATCAGAAGCTCTACAGAGGTATGATTGGATCCCTTCTCTATCTGACTGCATCTAGACCTGATATATTATTCAGCATTTGTTTATGTGCTAGATTCCAATCAGATCCTAAAGAATCTCACTTAACTATTCTTAAGAGAATTCTGAGGTATCTGAAAGGTACTACTAATCTGGGTCTGTGTTACAGAAGATCAAAAGATTACAGACTAGCAGGTTATTGTGATGCTGACTTTGTTGGAGATAGAATTGAAAGAAGGAGCACCTTTGGAAGCTTCCAGTTTCTGGGTGAAAATCTTATCTCGTGGTACAGCAAGAAGCAAGCAACAATTTCACTTTAAACAACAGAAGCTGAGTATATATCTGTTGCTGGATGTAGTTCTCAGATGATTTGGATGAAAAGTCAGCTAGAAGATTTTAGTCTTTATGAAAGTAATATTCCTATCTTCTGTGACAATACTTCTGCTATTTGTCTTTCTAAAAATCCAATTTTATATTCTAAAGCTAAACACATTGAAATTAAATATCATTTTATAAGGGACTATATTCAGAAGGGAATTTTAAATCTAAACTTTGTAAAAACAGACCATCAATGGGCTGATATTTTTACCAGACCTCTTTCAGAAGATAGATTTAAATTCATTTTGAAAAATATTTGTATGGAATTATGTCTTGAATAAAACTGTATTTATCTTATGTTCTTAACTTCAGAATATTTTGTTATGAATGCTCTGATTAAAAACTCTTCAGAAGTTAGAAGAGAAGTTACATCAGAAGCTATATGTGATGTTCTGAAATGTTCTAACGTTTCAATTCAAGTATAGATCAGAAGTTCATTAGATCAAACAGCTGTCTCATGCAACCTTCAGGAGATGAACACTTGGTGTGTTTCTGAAAGGTCACACGTGCTAAGCTATTGACGCTGTTCTAGGTAACTGTTCTCATTTAATTAAAATCTCACGCCTTCCCCTCACTTTTCATTTTCATTAAATGCTAAGTCATATTTTAAATACTCTTTTTTACAAAACCTATTTCTGAAAAGTCTTCATATAAATACTTTTGTAAAAACCATTCTCACTTGTTGTTTTGTTGAAACTCTGAATCTTTTATTATATAATTTTTACGCTCTTCAACTATTTTTATATACTTTTTGATTATGCCAAAAAGGGGGAGAAAATGAGTATTTTGATCTAATCTCTGATTAACAGTTATGGGACTAAGTGAAACATTCTAACAAAATAAAAGATTTCTTTCTATGCTTTTAAGAACTTTGCAGGTATGATTTAAACTCTGGAAGTTTATTTCAAATGAACATTATCCTCAAAAGAACCTGATGAAGAAATCTCAGAAGAAAAATTCCAATGCTCTGATGAAAAGTCTCAGGAAGTTTTTCTTATAGAAATATTTATTTCAGGGGGAGATTCCTATCTCTTATTCAATTTATTTCTATATTTGAATATATTTTTGTCATCATCAAAAAGGGGGAGATTGTTAGAACAAGATTAGTTTTGATCATATCTCAAAGTTTTGATGATAACAATAAATTATATTTTATATATTTGATACTGTGATAAACATATTTAGCTGTTTCAGATAATGTTCTGACAGAAGCATCTTGATGAGTTGAGTTGAAAATAAATGAAGAAGTTCTTTGATGAAAGAACTATTTGTTTTAGCGCAAGTGCTGATGCTGATGTTGTCTCTGATAATGTTCTGACAGAAGCATCTTGATGTGCTAAGCTGAAAATAAATGAAGAAGTTCTTTGATGAAAGAACCATTTGTTTTAACTCAAGTGCTGATGCTGATGCTGACTCTGGTATGATAATTATTTTATTACATCTTCTAATGCTTAGCAAGTTTCAGTGTAAGCTATGTTTCAGAAGTTCTTTGAAAGCAAGTGTTGTTCAGAAGATATTTGAAAGCAAGTGTTGTTAAGAAGATATTTGAAAGCAAGTGTTGTTCAGAAGATATTTGAAAGAAAGTGTTGTTCATAAGATATTTGAAAGCAAACGCTGATTAGAAGTACTTAGCAAGCAAAGCATTGTTTAGAAGATATGCAAGCATGTTTTGAATACAAGATGTGAAGCCAAGTTCTAAAAGAATGCAAAAGCTAACTTGTCTTGTCAAGCTTCAGGAGACATGTTCTTACATAGTGTCATTTGCTCATTTAATGCAAAGGCGGCTACATGCACTCAAGTGTCTACGCTAGTGCATTGGAAAATGGAATAGTGCAAGGAAACATGCAAACATTTAATGCTCTCCATTTGAAGGAAGCAATTGTCATGTTTCTTCATGATATATATAGAAGAACATTAATTGCAAGCCAACTAACGCTCAAACGCTAAAATGCTCAACCAAAATACTGAAATATTGAATAACTGAAGTACTAAATATAACTTATCAAAATCAAGAGAAGAAAGAACTACGCAAAACATTCTAGGCTCACAAACAAATTTCATACACTTTGTGCTATAATATTCTTAGTGAAAAATCACAGTTGTGATATAGCTTTCTTAGAAGAAAACTTTGTTTCACTATCTGTAAATATTTATATCTTGTAATTGTTCCTTGAGAGACCAAGGTTGGTCAAAATTCTCAAGTAGACTAGGAATAGTTTAAGTCTTATGGTGTGAGTCACTTGTAAGGTTACTTGTGCATTGTTAGTCACAACAGTTATTGTGTGATTGTAATCAGTTGATTATAGTGGATTAATTCCTTGTTAAGAAAGGCGAAATCACCTTGGCGGGTGGACTGGAGTAGTTTTAGTTTAAACGAACCAGGATAAAAATAATCTTGTCTTTCCATTATTGTTGTGGCTTTAAGAAGAAGAAAAAGAGAAACTTATTCAACCCCCCCCCCACCCCTCTATGTGTTTTCTCCACCTTCAATTGGTATCAGAGCTTGACTCTGAGTTCAACACTTAACCGTGTCAGGAAAAGATCCAGAAGAAAACACAATGGAAAATGAACAAAACAACAATAGTTACAACAAACCTCCTGTATTTGATGGAGAAGATTTTGATTATTGGAAAGATAAACTAGAAAGTTTATTTCTAGGTCATGATAGTGATTTATGGGATATAGTCTTGGATGGTTACAAACATCCTACTGACTCAGAAGGAAACAAAAAGTCAAACAGAAGAGAATTAATCTGTTTTGAATGCAAAGAACCTGGACACTACAAAAGTGATTGT
This sequence comes from Vicia faba, assembly GCA_948472305.1. Lineage (NCBI taxonomy): Eukaryota > Viridiplantae > Streptophyta > Magnoliopsida > Fabales > Fabaceae > Vicia > Vicia faba. The sequence continues at coordinate 1,514,745,570 of OX451741.1, read as the reverse complement.
CCAAACTTCAAAGAGAAAAACCAAAGAAAAGATTTGGTAAAAAGAAAGGGATGATGGCAACTTGGGACGATTCAGAATCCTCTGAAGATGAATCTGATTCTGAAGATGAATCTGATTCTGAAGATGAATCTGATTCTGAAGATGAGAACGCCAACCTAGCTCTGATGGCTACCAAAACAGATGACTCAGATTGTGAGTCAGAACCAAGAGAGGCATTTTTTGAATTTTCTAGAGATGAACTTGCTGAAAGTATATCAGAACTTCTGGAAAACTATTGTAAGCTCAAAATCAAATACAAGAAACTCAAGAAGAGTCTTGCATCTGATCTTGAGAAACATGAAACAGAAAAATCTGAACTCAAAGAAAACAATTTCAAACTTAAAGAAGAAATTCAAAATGTTCAAAAAATTTCTAGTTCAGATTCTGTGTCAAGATCTAAAGATATTCTGAAAGAATATGACTATAGCTTTCAAACTTTTCTTACTAAGAGCATAGATAGAAGCAAAATGGATTCAATGATCTATGGAGTTAGTGGAAAAAACAGAAGACGAATTGGATATGAACCTCCCAAAGGGAAGGAAACATATATTCCAAAACATGTTGCTAAGATGACTTTCTCTTATAAACCTCTGAACAAACAGTTCATGTTTGGACACACACATGATATAAAATATACATCACATTCTGGAAACTCTTATGCTAACCAAAAGTTCAAATAGAACTTGAAATACTCTAACCCAAGAGGACCTAAAAAGAAATGGGTACCTAAGGATAAAATAATATTTGTTGCAGATGTCCTTAACAGCTCAATTGAGACACCAGTCATGGTACCTGGACTCTGGTGCTAACGACACATGACGGGAAAAAAGTCTATGTTCCAAAACCTGGAATTTAAAGCTGGAGGAGACGTAAAGTTTAGAGGTAATCAGAAAGGGAAGATTATTGGTTCTGGAACCATTGGAAACGGTAACCTTCCTTCTATCTCTAGTGCTGTTAGTCAAAAAGGTGGATCAATCCTTTTTTTCTGGAAAGAGAAAGAACAACATATACAAAATTGATTTATTAGATCTTAAATCTCAGAATGTCAAATGCCTTTTGTCTGTTAGCGATGAGCAATGGGTATGGCAGAAAAGATTGGCACATGTTAGTTTAAGAAAAATCTCTCAACTAAATAAATTAAATTTAGTCAGAGGACTTCCCAATCTGAAGTACAACTCAGAAGCTCTGTGCGAAGCATGTCAAAAAGGAAAATTTTCAAAACCTTCCTTTAAATCCAAAAATGTTGTTTCTTCCTCTAGGACATTAGAACTACTTCATTTTGATCTGTTTCGGCCAATTAAAACTGCATCCATCATAGGAAAGAAGTATGGATTGTTCATTGTTGATGACTTCAGCAGATGGACATGGGTCTAGTTTTTAAAACACAAGGATGAGTCACATTCTGTGTTCGTTGACTTCTGTAACCAAGTGCAAAACGAAAAAGGTTTTAGAATTATAAAAGTCAGAAGTGATCACGGTGGTGAATTTGAAAACCATTATTTTGAAAAATATTTTAAAGAAAATGGTATTGTTCATAATTTATCTTGTGCTAGAACTCCTCAGTAAAATGGAGTTGTAGAACGAAAGAATAGAACATTACAAGAAATGGCCAGAACCATGATCAATGAAACCAATATAGCAAAACACTTTTGGAATGAAGCTATGAACACAACATGTTACATTCAGAATAGAATCTCTATAAGACTTATTCTTGAAAAGACTCCATATGAATTGTGGAAAAACAGAAAACCCAACATTTCTTATTTCCATCCTTTTGGATGTACTTGTTTTATTCTGAACACTAAAGAAAATCTGAACAGGTTTGATTCTAAAGCACAAAAGTGTTTTCTGATTGGATACTCTGAACGCTCAAAAGGCTATAGAGTATACAACACAGAAACTCTGATTGTTGAAGAATCAATCAAATTCAGGTTTGATGATAAGCTTGGCTAGCAACCGCCAAAGCAAATTGATAATTCTGTAGGTACAGAATATTATCCCTCAAACTCTGAAACTTCAGAAGCAAAGAAAGACTCGGAAGAAAAGAGAGACTCAGAAGCAAAGGAAGACTCAAAATATCACCGTCTTGACAATGCTCTGGACAATCTCAGAATCTCTAAACAAACAACTCAAAAAAGGTTTCCTAGAATCTCTTCAGCTCATAAAGAAGACGTGATCATTGGGAGAAAAGAAGATCCCATCAGAACAAGATCATCTCTCAGAATCAGTGAAGAATCATTATTGGGATTGGTATCTCTGATTGAGCCAACTTCTATTGATGAAGCTTTGGAAGACAATGATTGGATCTTAGCAATGCAAGAGGAACTCAATCAATTTTCCAGAAATGATGTATGGGATCTAGTTCCAAGACCCAAAGGTTTCAACATTATAGGAACCAAATGGGTTTTCAGAAACAAACTGAACGAGCAATGAGAGGTGATCAGAAACAAAGCACGACTGGTTGTACAGGGTTATAGTCAACAAGAAGGAATTGATTATAATGAGACCTTTGCACCAGTCACCAGGTTAGAGTCTATTAGATTATTAATTTATTTTGTTGTTCAAAATAACATTTCATTATATCAAATGGATGTTAAAAGTGCATTTTTAAATGGTTATATAGAAGAAGAAGTTTATGTCCATCAACCTCCTGGCTTTAATGATTCATTGGCTACGTTAGTGTGACACATTTGTTGGTACCGGTATCCCTTGTGTTGAATCGAGGAGAATACGGGGCCGTTGAGCGGCGTCATGAATCACTACCTGACTTTAGAACCTTAATTGAACAACTTGGCCATTAGGAAGTAGTGAGATAGCCGACTTTGGTGTAAAGCCAAAAATTGGTTGATACTCGATACTACACTCATTGAGATCAGACTTTTGGGATATCTCGGCCACAAGAAAAGATTGATTGTGCTGAGATAATGCCTAAAAGAAAGGTCAGTGATATTGAGATCCCCTAGAACCTGGTTACTTTCTAGGACAGGTTGAGCCAACTAAACTTCAAGAGGGTACTTACCTACAAACTCCATGCAAGCCTAAACCTAAGGACTTGTCTGCTTTGTGTGTACATAACAACTTGCTTGCTTTGCATACTTGTACATAACATCATAAACATCATAACATCATAAGAATTCTCACTAACCATTTCAAGGATTTAGGAATTTATCTTTGCTTTGTTTTGTAGGCGATGAATTACATCCGAAGGAATACCATCTGAATCAGCTTCGTGAAACACACCCTCAACTCCAAGAATTAGCCTCAAGGGTGCCTGGATATTCTCCTTTCACCAAGAAATATGGTCGACTTATCAGTTTGCCTACCTCCAATTTCCAAGAAGAAATTATGTGTGTGCTCTTCCAATTCTTTAATCCCATGCATCATTGCTTCACCTTTCCTGACTATCAGTTGGTGCCTACACTAGAAGAATTCTCTCAACTATTAGGAGTGCCCATGCTTAATCAAATACCGTTCACTAGTTTAGAATAGATTCCAAAACCTGAATTTATTGTCGAAGCCCTTCATCAGAAGAGAGCCGACATTATAGCAAATTGGGAGACAAGAAATGGAGTTAAGGGTTTCCTAGCCAAGTTTCTGTTGGAGAAGGCTCGTTCATTCTGGGAAGATATGGATTTTCAAGCCTTTGAAGATATATTAGCCTTTCTAATCTATGGTTTGGTTCTATTTCCCAATTCGGACCAATTCATAGACGTGAATTCCATCAAAGTCTTCCTCTCTCGTAATCCTATACCTACTTTGCTTGGAGACATTTTACATTTTTTCCATACTCGCACCATGAAGAAAAGAGGTACTGTCTTGTGTTGAATTACCCAACTCGCCAAGTGGTTTACTTTGCACCTACCTCGATCAATACTGAAGAACGAGCAAGGATTGACATGGTCTCAAAGGATGATGTTCCTCACACACTCTGACATTTATTGGTGTTCTCGATCCTTGGAAGATACTTTTATCATTGACTATTGTGGGGAATTCCCTAATGTCCCTTTGCTTGATATTAGGGGAGGTATTACTTAAAAACCTTGCTTAGCTTTACGAAAGTTTGGGTATGCTTGAAGAGATGGTCCTCTTGATGTGCTCATCCAAGGTGTGGTGTTCGACTACGAGAGTGACGATCAAGGCTATCATCAGAGGTTTATACAAGCTTGGAGGATGGTAAAAAAGGTGGATAATAAGACATTGGGACACAAAAACTCTATTCCACTTGAGCCTTATCTTAGGTGGGTGTGAGCTCGTGCTCAGAATATCATAATGCCTTAACCCTCCATCCTCCCTGTTATCATGGAGCATGTTGCTGAAGGAGATGTCTTGTATACTGTCCTTTATCCCAACATGCCTACCTCTCTTGAAGACTTGCAAAAGGATTAGATTCAGCTAAAGGAAGATAGAGACACCTTTGAAGCCCAACTCTACGCCAGTGAGAAGAAAGTTATGGAACTCACCAAGCAGCTTCATGAAGAGTGGAGTTTGAACGCCTAGATCGCACCGAAGAGGATACGTTCAACCTTTTTGTATTAGGAGTTTTTGTATTTTATTTCTTTCATTGTAAGCCCAAAGAGGCGTGATGTACTCGGACTTGGATTTATTAATACAACGTGTGTTTCATTTTTGTCTAAACAAATTTAAATCTCTAATTTCCTTGAAATCATTTGCATATACATTTTCATTCATCATAACACAAACAGGTTTCTTACAACAGGTCTCCTTATCTTTCTACTGTTTATTTTAGTGAGATGGATATTGAATAGACAGTAAAAGATCTTCAAGCGCAGAACGCTCAATTCCAACAGATGTTCTTGTCTCTAGATAAAGGACAAGAGGACCTAAAGGCTCTTATGATCAAAGACAAGAAGAAGAAGGCGAAGAAACCAATCAGCGTCTTAAATCTAGGAAGAAGGTTCAAAGAACCATCCAGGCGAACTCTAGATTTTGCAACCTTGTCGGGTGAAGGATATAATCAAGAAGGGAAGAACAAGGAAGGAAATGACCACCCAGAGTCTGAAGAAGAAGAAGAAGAAGAAGTTGACTACTCTGAGGAAAAGTATCCTCCTACTGATGATAAATATAAATAGCTAGAGGATCGTCTAAATGATATGGAGATTCAGAGGGTACCCGTGCTGGATTTTGAAGAGCTAGAGCTTGTCTCAGGGGTGGTCATCTGGCAGAAATTCAAGGTCTCAACATTCGCTAAATATGACGGTGTCTCTTGTCCAAAGTTGCATTTAAGATCATACGTCAGAAAGATTCAACCACATACTGCTAATAGGAACCTATGGGTACATTTCTTCCAAGAAAGCTTGTCAGGGACGCAGTTGGATTGGTTCTATAAGTTGAAAGGAACCAATATTTGCAATTGGGAAGATTTGGTTGATGCTTTTTACAAGCAATATCAGTATAATGACGACCTAGCTCCAAATCGAACACAACTACAAGGTATGTCTATGAGTGCTGGTGAAGGTTTCTAAATTTATGCCCAAAAATAGAAGGATCTTGCGGGAAGAGTCCAACCCCCTTTATCTGACAGAGAATTGGTGGATATGTTCTTAGGCACGTTGTCTGGTCCATTCTGCAACCATCTGATCGGAAGCTCTTCGGCTGGATTTACTGAACTAATCGTGACTGGTGAGCGGGTAGAAGCCGGTATTAAGAGCGGCAAAATTCAAAGGGATGTATCCTCGAGCACGATGAAGAAACCTTTTACCTGAAAGAAAGAGGTCAGTGTTGCATATGACCATAGAAATCAAAGAAAAATTGAACGTCACTCGACGGTAGAGGCTGTTATGATTTCCAATCCTGTACCAAATCAACAGCGAAACTATCAACACAGGCCAGAGGCGCCCATGAGACGATTCACCCGGATCAACATGACCTTGTCCCAAGTTTTGCCGCATCTACTGAAGTCCAATCTGGTGACTCTAAAGGAAGCTCCCAAGAACCCCAATACTGCTTCTCCCTGCTACAACCCGAATGCTCGATGTGCATATCATTCTAAAAGTCCAGGGCATGATACAAACGATTGTTGGGCCTTGAAGAATAAGGAACAAGACCTTATCAAGGAGAAAGAGATTGAGTTTGACCCCCCATAAACACCTAATATAATAACAACACCAATGCCCAAACATGGTAAAGGTGTCAACAATGTTGATGATGGTTGTTTTGTTTCCTTCGTGGATGATTTAACTAATCCACTGTTGACTGTTAACTGGAATCTATTACAAGCCGGTCTATTTTCGGGATGAGATAAAAGTTGTCGCTTATGTATGTATGTACCAAATGGTTATTTGTTATTGAAGATGGGCATCTAGCGTCTGATGGTTAACAAATAAATATTGTTCGAGAAAGTTCCTCTTACCAGAAGTTCTTGTGAAGATGTTTCAATAATCACCATTTCCGACAATCCTCCCAGGGTCTCCACTAAAAGACCCATCAAGATTACATTTGTTCCAAAGTCTGCTCCCCTAATCATCACCATGTCGGGGCCAATACCATACTCTTCGGATAAAGCTATTCCCTGGAACTATGGGGATGACGTCTATTACCATGGCATCAAGTAAGATCTATTGGCTATCAAAGACAAAGATGTTAAAGGAACTGATCCTGACATCGACAATATCATTGGGACCAGTAAGATAACAAGAAGTGGAAGGGTTTTCTCCCCCGAGATCTATCCAAAGACCATTGCTACTCCTGTAATCATTCCCGCTGCCGCTCATACTAGCATTCCCAATGATACTCCCGTTGATAGTCCTACTATTATCCCTGCTACCGAGACAAGGGGAAAAGAGGTATTGTTTGAGCCTGTCCAGAAGAAGGCACATGCAGAGGTCATTCTTGAAGCTTCTAGCAAGGAGATGGAAGAGATACTAAAGATAATCAAGAAAAGTGATTACAATGTCGTAGAGCAGTTGGGGCAGACCCCCTCAAAAATATCAATGTTGGCTTTTCTTTTATGCTCTGAGGCCCATGCCAAGGCCTTAGTAAAACTTCTGAAGACCGCCCACGTGCCCCAAGAGACCTCCATTGATCAATTTGAGAATTATGTGGCCAGTCTAACTGTTGATAATGGAATGAGTTTTTCTGATGCAGATTTAACTCCCAAAGTAAGGAAACACAATGATGCCTTGCATGTCTCTATTGAGTTCAGGGGAACTACGTTAGCCCATGTTCTGATGGATACAGGTTCGTCGCTGAATGTCGTACCCAAGAATTATCTTGACCTGTTAGATTATGAAGGACTCACATTAAAGCCCAGCAACATTGTGGTGAGGGCCTTTGATGGTTCTAAAAGAATAGTGCACGGAGAAGTAGACACCCCTATCAAAGTTGGAACCTAGACTTTTGATTCAACCTTCTATGTGATGGATATCCGCCCATCCTATTCCTGTCTATTGGGTAGACCCTGGATCCATAGCGCTGGTGGCGTCACTTCTACCCTACATCAGATGTTGAAGTACCCACAGACGGTTGCTGCAACCAAGACTGCTACCAAGACTCCGAAGGTTACCAGACCTCCATTAAAAATGGCCTCTTTGAAAGATGCTAGAGCAGTAGTTGAGGAAGGTGGATGTACCATCTGGGGTTAACTTCCGGATATTCCCTACAAATCTAACAAATTTGGTTTAGGTTTTACTTCGGAGGCCCAAAGAGTTGTTCAACATTCTCGCACTAGGGGACCACCTTTACACATCAACAATCAGCTAGTCAATGCATTGGAAGACAATGATAGCAGTTGTGACATGGATGAGTGGATTTTTCCAACCATCAGCGGAGGACTCAACAATTGGGAGGTCAAAAATTTTATTCCTATTACTTTTATTCAAGAGTAATTGTCTTTTAATTTTTCCGGACTTGTAATATTTAAACAATTTAGACTTTAAAACCTTGTGTCTTACCTGAGGCACAATGGTCCATCTGTGAGGGTTGTTACTTCATCTTCATATGTCATTAATAAATAATGGGAGGTTTTTACATATAAATTTTCCGCTCTTTATTTTTCTTTTTTTTCTACCTTCTATTTTATCGAAGATAGTTATGCTCTTATACACACTCACATATCAAAATGCAGATCCACATCCACTCAGGATCCCATGGGTAACGATTCTGCTATGGCCTATCATGACTTTGAAAATATGATCTACCAAGCCGAAGACGAAGGTGAGGAAGATTGTGAGGTACCAGGGGAACTTGCCAGGTTATTACAACAGGAAGAAAGGACCATATAGCCCCACGAAGAGCCAGTTGAAATAATTAACTTAGGTACTGAAGAGGACAAGAAAGAAGTCAAGGTGCGTGCCAACCTGGAGCATAGTGTCAAGAAATGCTTAACTCAGTTATTACATGAAAAATGTTGAGGTCTTTGCCTGGTCATACGAAGACATGCCAGGACTCGACACTAATATCATGGTCCATCCTCTGCCGATAAAAGAAGGTTGTCCTCCGGTGAAACAGAAGGTTCTTCGTATGCAGCCAGAAATGTCAAAAAAGATTAAGACTGAAGTTATGAAATAGTTCAATGTCAGATTCTAAGCTATCACCTCTTATTCATAATGGATCTCTAATGTTGTTCCAGTGCCTAAGAAGGACGATAAGGTACGTATGTGTGTGGATTACAGAGACCTGAATAGGGCAAGCCCCAAGAATGACTTCCCGCTTTCCCATATCGATATTCTGGTTGACAACACCGCACAGCATAAAGTATTCTCCTTCATGGATGGTTTCTCCGGATACAATCAGATCAAAATGGCACCTGAGGACATGGAGAAAATGAATTTCCTCACACAATAGGGCACTTCCTGTTACAAAGTTATGCCATTTGGGCTGAAGAACACCGGGGAAACCTATCAGTGTTTGTTGTACCCCAAAATTTGCCCTCTCACTTTTTCAAGAATCTCCTCACAAGATTTCTACTGGGCCAAAACTGCACGAGGTTTGATCAGCTCAAGTCGCCATGGATCATATTGGATTTTCAAGCATTAGGTCAAGGAGGAAGCTATTGAAAGAGCAAAGCAGATAAATTTGACTGCTTTTGACAAAATCAAAGAAAATAAGTTTGCTTTGACTGGTGCCTAACTTAAATAGAAGTTGCTCCTCCATTTTAGCTTCGATTGAGTTTGGTTTCCCTTTAGAACATTCTCCTTCGAGTCAAAGAGGAAGAGTCGCTGGTAGCCTCCCTCGACTCAAAGAGGAAGGGCCTCTTGTATCCTTTTTTGAATCCGAGAGGAAGAGTCTCGGGTAGCCTCCTTCGACTCAAAGAGGAAGGGACTCTTTTATCCTTTTTCGAATCCAAGAGGAAGAGTCTCTTGTAGCCTTTTTTTACTCAAATAGAGAAAATCCCCCTGTTGACGTCTTTCGACTCAAAACTTGGTGGACTCCTACTGCAGCTTCCCTTCGACACATGCATAGCCCCTATACCATGACATGTCTGGATGTTCCAATCGAAGGTTATACCTTGGTGGCCTATCTAAAGAATTGCAAGATGCATATGTGGTCCATTCAAAGGACATTTTGAAAGAAACATTATTATCTGAAAAGAAGTCTAGTCGAAAGCTAGAGCCAGTTGATCAAAACGAAAGAGGGGAGTATTCAAGGAGTCTTGTTGAATAAATCCCATGTACTGCCAGGGTTAAGCCTGAGGCACTGTCTATAAAACTCTAAAACTGCTGCACGACAGTCCTGCATTGCTTCCCTATTCCTTGCACCAAAATGGCAATAAAAGACTATCCCTCGAAAGCCACAAATGCAGTATACCCCTTTTGTTTGAACTTTTTTGTTTACCCTCCCAAAGCATCAACTCAAGCTACCTATAAAAAGGAGGTGTCAACACACGTACAAAGGTCCTGAAGATCGGTTGCAAGAAAATACTTATGAAATCTCTCAAAATTTTCAAACACTTCTCAACATTTTTATTACACACTAAGAGGAAACCTCCAATTCATTCTCCAAGAGACCGTCAAATCACCATTCGACCCACTCACCCAACTATCATACAATAGGATTTTGGGTTTGTCCCATCACTTGTGATAAAATATCTTCTGACCCACTCATACCACCCCTTTCAATCCAGTCGCCACTTTCACCAAGTAGCAACTGGACTAGCCTCAGGGGACTCCCAATGAACCTCATTTTCCATCAGAGAAAGCCAGTACCTCTCCCTTCGATTTAAGAACCTCAAGAGGTCAGTTTTCTTTCAAGCTTAAGTCCATTCTATTTTAATATCATGTACATATGCCAATACAAAAAAAATATAGACATTTCCAAACTATTGTTTTAGCCTTCGATTCTGACTGCCTGAAGGATAAACGTAGACATTTCTAGATTATGTTTTTGATTTTAACTGCTTGTGTGTAAAAAAAAAACAGCCTTAGTCTAGTTATCGATTGGATTTTGAAACCCATAAATTTTCATGCTAACCCCTGGATAGTAGTTATATTTTGATATTGTTTTTTTTAGACTGTAAGACAGGTTGGTTCTACTCTTCGATTGGCTTTTGCATAAGCCCTTCGAATCATACTCTGAAGACCCAATATGGATACAAAGGCTCAGCAAGGAGCTTATGGAAAAGTATGGATGTTGTCGCATTTGGGCCTCAAGCGAAAGGAAGAACTATGTTGATTTCTAGGCAGAATCGAAAAGTGTGACCATCTTGATTCCAGCTCTCAGTCGAAGGAGTCAGCAATCCAAATCAAATGAAGTCAAGAAACGCATATTTGAAGGGTGTGCATTCCATGCTGACTCCTAAAGCCTGTCAAAAGAAATAGCAAGAAGGGTGAGTCGAAGGTTACCGGCTAACACTCCTGCAGTCAAAGGAAACAAAAAAGGGCAGATTCGAAAGGGGCCATGAAGATTTGAGTCGAAGGGTGCTACTGCCTGGGTCGAAGAGCTCATTTTCCTTTTCTTTCTTTTTTCTTTTGCCTTTATATTTTCTTGCCTTTCAATTCGGTTGTAATAGTGTAGGATATTTATTTTCTGCATTTTTATTGCTTTATAGAAATGTTAGTAACTAGGATGTGTGGTAGGATAAAACCAACAAATAGGCCACCCTAATCAAAGACTAAATGCATGCAAATCAAACACATTATTCACACATTCACCTCTAGGGTAATCTCACTTGTTTCCTATCAAAAAATAGGCATGTCCCTCAAACATGGGTGTTTTAGCAAAAGACCCTCGATAAAAGATCGTAGTCCCTCGATGACCCTCGATGTTGCCTTCGGCAAACGATCTAGTCCCTAAAACGAAATTGCTAAAACGTCCCATATGTTGCCTTCTATGACTATACAAATGTCCCAACGTCCGTCCCTTTACATCCAATGATGGGGCTTCTTACTAAATCAATGGTAAGATAGCAACATCTAAAGGAGGAGGAAAAGAACATCTAAGACCTTTCGAGTAGGTAGATTCACTCCCCAGTTACTCGCTTGCTCACGACAAAAACATTTTTACACCAACATTTTCATCTCAAAACATTTTCAAAAGACAAGGCATTTTGTATACGTTCTTATAGAGACGAGAACCATTGCAAAACATCTTTTCAAAACCACTTTCAAAAAACACATTTCCACAAACACATTTTTGAACTATTTTTCGAAACAACACTTCGTACGCGTTCTTATAGAAACGAGAACCATTACAAAAAAATTTCAAAATACTTTCAAAAAACACACCACAAGCACAATTTCAAACAAAAGCAAGTGATCTAGCGAGTAACTAAGAGCCCATGGAAAACCATGGATGAAAAGGGTGCTAATACCTTCCCTTTTCATAATCTACCCCCAGAACTCAAAAACATCTCAAAGGTCTTTCTTGTGCTTTTTTCACCTTTCCTTTTGGATAAAAGAAAAGTCGGTGGTGACTCTTGCTAAACCGCAACATTTGCAAACACAAACGCAAAACATCAAGTCAGTTCTCCCACCGTATCACATAACTGGCGACTCTGCTGGGGATTTTTTAAAAAGTGGGGTTACCTTAGGGCTAGATCACATTTATTTGCTTACGTTGTTTGACTTGTTTGCTTTACATTATGGTTCTTTGTTTGGGTTTGATCCTCCTCCCGAATTTGGGGAAACATTATAGGTAAATAGAAATACATTGTGGAAACTGTACGGGGTATATCGACATGGTCTAAGCAATAGCTATGTTAGTGTGGCATATTTGTGGGTATCGGTAGCCTTTGAGTAGTCAAGGAGAATATGGGGCCGCTGAGTGATGTCGCGAAGCACTAACGGACTTTTAGAACCTTTACTTGACCAACTTGGCCTTTAGGACGTAGTGAGATGACCGACTTTGGTGCAGTCTGAAGTTGGTAGATACTCGATACTACACTCATTGAGGGTTGGTTTATTGGGATATTTCGGTCGACATTAAAGAGGCTTGAGCTGAAACAATGACCAAGGAAACAATCCAGTGATATTGAGCTCCTTAGAACCCGGTTACTATTATTAGGACAGGTTGAGCCAACTAAACTTCAAGAGGGTACTTACCTATAAAACCCCGTGCAAAGCCTAAATTAAGAACTTGTTTGCTTTGCTTGTACATGCATACTTGTACATAACATCATGGACATCATGAGCATCATATGCATCCACTAACCATTTCAAGGATTTTGGAGATTCATCTTTGTTCTTGTTTTGTAGGATAAGGATTCACTTCGCAGGAAAACTATCCAAGTCAACCTTGTAAGAATTCCTCCACAACTCAAGGAGCTAGCTTCAAGGATCCCTGAGAACTCTCTGTTCACCGAGAGATATGGTCGTCTACTAAACTTGGTCATCTCCAACACATATGAGGATATGATGAAGGTGCTCTTCCAGTTCTTTGATCCTCTGCACCATTGCTTCACGTTTCCCGACTATCAGCTTGTTCCAACTTTGGAAGAATTCTCTTAACTCTTGAGGATTCCTATTCTCAATCAACTACCTTTCAATGGTACGGAAAGAGACCCAAAGCCAGAAGAGATTGCTCAAGCTCTGCACTTGTACTCATCTGATGTCACAACTCATTGGGAAACTAGGAGTGGTGTCAAAGGCTTCTTAGCAAAATTTCTGTTTGAGAAAGCCCAAAGCTGTTGGAATTCCTTAGATCTGCAAGCTTTTGAGGAAATTGTGGCTCTCCTCGTCTATGGGATGGTCTTGTTCCCTAATCCTGACCAACTCATAGATGTGAGTGTCGTCAAAATTTTCATGTCACGCAATCCGGTGCCTACATTTCTCGGAGATATCTTACACTCTTTTCACACTCGTACAATGAGGAAAAGAGGTGTTCTTATGTGTTGCACTCCTCTCCTGGAAAGATGGTTTATTTCTCATCTTCCCCAATCAGTCTTAAAGAATGAGCAAGGATTAAGGTGGTCACAAAGGTTAATGACGCTCAAACATTCAGATATCATTGGTGCTCTCGATCCAAAGAGAATGTTATCATTGTTGACCATTGTGGGGAATTCCCTAATGTCCCTCTACTTGGCATTAGGGGAGGCATCACCTACAACCCATGCTTGGCTCTAAGTCAGTTTGGTTATGCCCGAAGGGATGGCCCACATGAGATGCTAATTCAAGGCTTGGTATTTGACTACGACAACGACAATCAAGGTCTTCACCAGAGATTCGTCCGAGCTTGGAGGATGCTAAACAAGGTGGATAACAAGACTTTGGTACACAAGAATTCCATCCATCTTGAGCCTTACCTCAAGTGGGTACGAACCCGTGCTCAAAGTCTTATGATGCCTTATCCTTCCGTTCACCCGGTGATTATTGAGCCTGTTAAGGAGGGAGAAGTTCCATACACTATCCTACATCCTGCCATGCCCACATCTCTTGAAGACCTACAAAGGGATTGGATACAACTCAAAGGAGAGCGAGATACTTTCGAAGCCCAATTCTACGCAAGCGAGAAGAAGGTTTTGGAACTCACTAGGCTACTTCCTGAGGAGCAGACTCTAAATGCCTACATTGCACCAAAGAAGATGCGCACTACCTTTTTATCTTAGAGTGTTGTATTATTTTTCCCAAGGGGCATTGATGTACTCAAACTCTATCTTATTAATATAACATGTGTTCTTTTTGTTTAAAATGAATTTGAATTTTTTTTAAATCCTTGAAAGCATTGCATGTATACATATCATTCATCATAACATAAACAAGTCTTTTGCAACAAGTTTCCTCATCTCTCTACTGTTTATTTCAGTAAGATGGATCTCGAACAAACAGTCAAAGATCTTCAAGCTCAAAACATGCCGTTTCAACAGTTACTCACAACTCTGGCCAAAGGACAAGAGGAGCTGAAGACTTTGTTGGCAAAGGAGAAAAAGAAGAAAGAGAAGAAACCAACTGGTGTTGTAATCAGGGGGAGAAGGTTTCAAGGGAAAACTAGAAGAACCTTGAATTTTGCAGCAACATCTGATGAAGGGAAATGAAAAGAAACAGCAGTTCCGTCAGAATCTGAAGAGGAGGAATAAGAGGAAGACTACTCTGAGGAACAGTATCCTCCAGCTGATGATAAGTACAGACATCTTGAAGAGCGTTTGAACGCTATGGAAATACAAAGGGTACCAGGTCTAGACTTTGAAAAATTGGGGCTAGTATCGGGAATTGTGATCCCACCAAAGTTCAAAGTGCCGTTGTTTTCAAAATATGATGGGGTGTCATGTCCTAAAATGCACCTCTGATCATACGTGAGAAAGATTCAGCCGCACTCTGCCGATAAAGACTTGTGGGTCCATTTCTTCCAAGATAGTTTATCCGGAACACAACTCGATTGGTTTTACCAATTAGAAAGGGCCGATGTCCACAACTGGGAAGATCTTGCCGCAGCTTTCTATAAACAATACCAGTATAATGCAGATTTGGTGCCTACCCGTACTCAACTTTAGAGTATGGCTATGGCTTCAAATGAGGGTTTCAAAGATTGCGTGCAGAAATGGAGAGATCTAGCTGGAAGAGTGAAACCCCCTCTGTCTGAAAGGGAGTTGGTGGATATGTTCTTGGGCACTCTATCGGGCCCTTTCTTCAACCATTTGATTGGAAGCTCATCTGCTGGATTTACAGAGTTAATATTAACCGGAGAGAGGGTGGAAGCTGGTACAAAAAGTGGAAAGATTCAGAAAGATTCGTCTGCCTCTACAGCTGTGAAAAAACCCTTCACTAGCAAGAAGGAGGTATCTGCTATTTATCCACAAAGGAACCAAGGGAGATCTGAACGCCGACCAATGGTAAGGGCCGTTATGATACCAAATCTTACATCTGAACAACCAAGGAGTAATCAACCGAGGGTGGAAAGGCCAGTTCGAAAATTCACCAGAATTAATATGACTCTAGCCCAGGTTTTACCACATCTTCTAAGATCTAATTTGGAAACTTTGAAGGAAGCTCCAAAGAATCCCAACACTGCGTCCCCTCATTATCACCCGAATGCCAGATGCGCATATCATTCTGAAAGTCTGGGTCACGATACTAACAATTGTTGGGCTTTGAAAAACAAAATTCAAGACCTTATAGATGCAAAAGAGATTGAATTTGAGGCGCCCGAGAAACCAAACATCATTTCCGCTCCTATGCCTAGACATGGTCACAACGCCAATGCTATCGAAGAAGATTTTTTTTTTACCGCAGTGGATGAACTCTTGACTCCGCTCCCAATCATTAAGATAAACCTGTTGAAAGCTGGTATATTCCCAGGTTGTAATGAAGACTGCCATCTTTGCTTATCCTCACCAATTGTTTGCCCTCTGTTGAAGACCAGCATTCAACACTTGATAGACAACCAAGAGATTCTGTTCGAAAATGCTCCTATTTCACTTGTTCCTATTGAAGACGTTTCAATCATAACCATCTCCGCCAATCCTTCAAGGGTCCCCAAAAGACCCGTTAGGATTACATCGGTTCCAAAGACTACTCCTCTTATAATCACAATGCCCGGGCCAGTCCCGTATGAATCAGACAAAACAGTACCGTAGAATTATGGTGGAGACATCTACAACCATGGTATCAAACAAGATGGGCTGGCCGCCGAAGAAGTAAGCTCCGAAGAAGAAGATTCTGACATTAGCAATATTGTCGGAACCAGTAAGATTACCCGTAGCGGTAGAATCTTCTCTCCAGAAATTGCCCCTCCAAAGGCAGTTTTTGGACCCATGGTTGTTCCAAAGGTTACCTCCACACCAATAATCATATCTGCAAGTGCTTCTACTAGTAGAGATGACATAACCCCTACTGTTATCCCTACCGACACTCCTACAGCTGAAATTCGTGGAAAAAGTATTCAAGAAGAGCCTGTCCGGACGAAGGCTCCACCACTGACTATCCCCGAAACCTCCAAGAAGGAAATGGAGGAGATCCTGAGAATAATAAAGAAGAGCGACTACAACGTAGTTGAACAGTTGGGGCAAACTCCCTCTAAGAACTCCATGCTAGCATTGTTACTATGATGTGAGGCACATGTGAAGGCCCTGGTGAGATTTCTAAAGACAGCCCATGTGCCTCAAGAGACGTCTGCTGACCAATTTCAAGATTCTGTGGCCAGTTTGACGGTGGATAACAGTCTAGGCTTCTCGAACGTTGATCTGACACCAAAGGGAAGAAAGCACAACGAGGCATTACATGTCTCTGTGGAATGTAGAGGAACGACTCTGGCCCATGTCTTGGTGGACACTGGCTCATCTTTGAATGTTTTACCGAAGAAAGATCTCGACAAACTAGATTTTGAAGGATTAACGTTGAAACCCAGTAACATAGTCGTAAGGGCATTTGATGGTTCAAAGAGGATGGTCCACGGGGAGGTGGACATCCCCATAAAGGTTGGGACTCAGATTTTCAACTCGAATTTCTATATAATAGACATCCGCCCCTCTTACTCTTGTCTGCTAGGACGGGCGTGGATACATAATGCCGGTGTTCTCACTTCTACACTACAACAGATGCTGAAATACCCGGTCCATGGAAAGATTATCACTGTCCACGGAGAGGAAGAGTATATGATTAGCCACCTCATTTCCTTCCGGTATGTATAATTGGACGGTGAGTTCATTGAAACTCCTTTTTAACATTTCGAAGAAGTCTCTCAAGAGGTAGCGGTAACCAAGACGGTATCCCAGATCCCCAAGATCACAAGACCTCCGCTTCGGATGTTATCTCTGAAGGACGCCAAGGCAGTAGTAGAGGAGGGTGGATGCACTATCTGGGGGAAACTTCCGGACATTCCGTATAAATTTGACAAGTTTGGTTTAGGGTTTAATTCAAGTGCTCAGAAGGCTGTGCGTCGTTCCCGTGCTGGAGGGTCACCTTTGAAGATTAGCAACCGAGAGATCAATGCAGTGGAAGATGGTGAAGAGGATTGCAGCCTGGAAGATTGGATATTTCCTACTGTCAATGGAGGACTTCGCAATTGGGAAGCCAGAGACTTTGTTCCAATAACTTTCATCTCTCAGTAATTTATCTTTTACATTTCTGTTGGACTTGTAATATTCACAAATAATTCGCACATTTAAAATCTTGTGTCTTACCTGAGGCACAATGGTCCATTTGTAAGGGTCTTTATTTCATATTCATATGACATTCAATGAATCATGGACGTTTTTCACATGCAAACTTTTGTGCTCATTGTCTTTCTTTTACATTTTATTGTTTAAAGATGGCTATACCCTTACACACACCCACACTCACAAATGCAGGTACCCCTCCATTCCGGATCCCATGGGTAACGATACTGCTATTGCCTTTAGTGACTCTAAAGATCTAATCTACCAAGCCGAATACGAAGGCGGGGAAGATTGTGAAGTACCAGGGGAACTGGCCAGACTATTACAACAAGAGGAAAGAGCCATTCAGCCTCACGAGGAACCTATGGATACAATCAATCTGGGTAGTGAGGAGGATAAAAGAGAGGTCAAGGTGGGTGCCAATCTGGAGCCCATTATCAAGGAGTGTCTGATTTGGCTGTTGCATGATTATGTTGAGATCTTTGCCTGGTCATATAAAGACATTCCGGGACTCGATACAGACATCATGGTACATTGTTTCCCTACAAGAGAGGACTGTCCACCAGTAACACAAAAAGTCCGCCGCATGAGACCTGATATGTCAGAGAAGATCAAAGCGGAAGTCATGAAACAATTCAATGCTGGATTTTTGGCTGTCAGTTCCTATCCCCAATGGGTTGCCAATATTTTTCCCGTGCCTAAAAAGGACGGCAAAGTATGAATGTGCATGGACTCTAGAGATTTGAATAGGGCCATCCCTAAAGATGATTTTCCACTTCCCCACATCGATATCCTGGTTGATAATACGGCCCAACACAAAGTGTTTTCCTTCATGGACGGATTCTCGGGTTATAACCAAATCAAAATGGCACCTGAGGACATGGAGAAAACTACATTTGTCACACAATGGGGCACATTCTGCTACAAAGTGATGTCGGACTGAAGAATGCCGGGGCCACCTATCAGCGCGCCATGGTAGCTTTGTTTCATGATATGATACACCATGAAATACAGGTCTACGTAGACGATATGATAGCCCGATCACAAACTGAAGAAGAGCACCTTGATCACTTGCAAAAGTTGTTTGTAAGATTGAAGGAGTACAAGTTAAGGTTGAATCCAAACAAGTGCACATTCGAAGTACGGTCCGGTAAACTTTTAGGTTTTGTCGTCAGCAACAAAGGCATCGAGGTTGATCCTGCTAAGGTTAAAGCAATACAAGAAATGCCTGCTCCTCGTACTGAGAAGGAAGTCAGGGGATTCTTGGGGCCCCTGAACTATATTGTCAGATTCATTTCTCACTTAACAGCTACTTGTGAGCCAATCTTCAAACTATTGAAGAAAGATCAAGTAGTCAGATGGAACGAAGAATGCCGGGTTGCTTTTGACAAAATCAAAGAGTACTTACAAGAGCCTCATGTTTTGATGCCACCAGTCGAGGGAAGACCACTGATCATGTATCTAACCATTTTAGAAAACTCAATGGGGTGTGTATTGGGGCAGCATGACGAGTCTGGCCGAAAAGAGCACGCTATTTACTACCTGAGCAAAAAGTTTACCGACTGTGAAACCAGATATTCACTGCTCAAGAAAACTTGTTGCGCTCTGGCATGGGCTACTCGCCGGCTAAGACAGTATATGTTGACTTATACTACGTTGTTGATATCTAAGATGGATCCGATAAAATACATCTTCGAAAAGCCTGCTCTGTCTGGGAGGATAGCTAGATGGCAGATGATCCTAACGGAATACGAAATATAGTATACTACCCAAAAAGATATAAAGGGAAGTGTATTGGCTGATCATCTTGCTCACCAAGATGTGGAAGACTATCAGTCTATGAAGTTTGATTTCCCGGGTGAAGACATCATGACATTAGACAACTGTGAAGAAATCAGGCTATATGACAGACCTGAACAAGGATCCTGATGGACCCTGTTCTTTGATGGGGCATCTAATGCACTCGGTAATGGTATCGACACCGTACTCATATGTCCATAAGGGTGTCATACTCCCTTTGCTTCCAGACTTTGCTTCAACTGTACGAACAACATGGCGGAGTATGAAGCATGCATCTTCGGTCTCAGAGCTGCCATTGACTTGGGGATCAAGTCCTTAGACGTGTTTGGAGATTCAGCTTTGGTCATCAATCAGATCAAAGGAGAGTGGGACACTAAGCACCCAAACCTTATCCCTTACAAAGAACATGTTTTGACATTGCTACCACATTTTGAGCAGATTACCTTCGAGCATTTCCCGCGAGAAGAAAATAAGCTAGCAGATGCCCTAGCCACAATGTCCTCTATGTTTAAACTTAATTGGGATAACGAGGCTCCCCAGATCACCATCAAACGAATGGATGAACCAGCACATTGTCACAAGATTAATACTGAGGAGGTAGTGGACCAGCCTTGGTTTCATGAAGTCAAGAGGTATCTCGAGGCTCAAGAATATCTAGAAGGAGCTGCAATCAATGATAAGAAGTTCTTAAGAAGATTCTATGCTAAGTTCTTCCTGAGTAACGACATCATGTACAAGCACAATCATGACTCCATTCTGCTTCGGTGTGTGGATAAGATTGAAGCAGAAAAGATTATGGCTGAATTACACGAAGGTACTTTTGGCACTCACTCCATTGGGCATACGATGGCAAAGAAAATCCTAAGGGGAGGCTATTATTGGTCTACCATGGAAACAGATTGCTATCAACACTCTCGGATCTGTCATAAGTTTCAAATTTATGCTGACAAGGTGCACGTACCTCTGTTTCCTCTGAATGTCTTGACAGCTCCTTGGCCCTTTGCTATGTGGGGAATTGATATGATTAGAGAGATCAAGCCTACAGCTTCCAATGGACACCGCTTCATCCTAGTGGCCATTGACTATTTTACCAAGTGGGTCAAAGCAGCTTCCTTCGCTTCCATTACTAAGAATGTTGTTGCCCGCTTCATCAAGCAAAATCTCATTTGCCGGTACGGTATCCCAGAAAGGATCATCACTGACAATGGTACAAATCTTAACAACACTATGATCACCGCCTTGTGCTTGCAATTCAAAATTCAACATCATAATTCTTCTCCCTACCAGCCAAAGATGAATGGTGTTGTTGAAGCCGCAAATAAAAACATTAAAAAGATCATACAAAAAATGACGGTCACCTACAAGGACTGGCATGAGATGCTACCATTTGCTCTTCACGGATATCGCACCACGGCTCGCACATCAACTGGGGCAACACCCTATTCTTTGGTTTATGGCATGGAGGTTGTCTTGCATATTAAGGTTCAGATCCCCTCTTTGAGAATTATGAAGGATGCAGGTTTGAATAAGGACAATTGGATCCAGACTCGACTTGATCAACTAAACTTAATTGATGAAAAGAGACTTACTACTATTTTCCATGGTCAGATGTATCAAAAATGGATGATCAAGGCTTTCAACAAGAAAGTCAGACGCCAAGTATATCAAGTTGGAGATCTAGTGATCAAGTGCATCATCTTGCCACAAAGTCATCCCAGGGGCAAATGGACTCCTACCTATGAAGGGCCATTTGTAATCAAGAACATATTCTCCGGGGGGGGGGGGGGGGGGGGGGGGGGGGGCGATGATCTTAACCACCATGGATGGCGACGACCTGCCACACCCTGCGAATGCGGATATAGTCAAAAGATACTACGCATAAGAGACCCGCTAGGTTGACACACCTAGGCAAAAAAAAAGGGCATCCCGGCAAACCAAAAGGGTTCGGGCAAAAATTAGGGATAAAATATAAAAGATCTGTACACCTAGAAAGTTGAAAACCCGAAAGGGAGACTTGGGCAAAAAAGGGTTTCCCGGTGGACTGAAAACCCGAAAGGGAGGTCAAGGCAAAAGTTAGGGAATTAAAGCGTATGACTATGTCCCGTCGGATCACCTACGGACAACCTTTGACCTCCACTAACAAACTCAGAGTTTCAGATCAATTCAATCATCTTCGGACAAAGCAACAAATGGACAAGATATTCGAAGATATAAAGGCTATAGCAGAATGGGAATCCCGTGGGATTATTACACATAGTTGTCTTTCTTTGTATAAATTTGTCTTGTTTTATGACACTGTTCTCTTACTAGAATGTTTGTCTCCTTTGTACAGAATACTTATTCAAAGTCAATATGAAGATATCTCTTTGAAAGTACATAAAAATATTTATCTTTTTCTTTACGATTGTGTTTTGTTTGCAAAAGCGTACAATGATTCATTGATGAACATATGCATTTGAACATAATTACTGTTTACAAATAAACAAAATGAGAAAGACAATTACTGATAGGTAGAAAGAATAGGAAAATGTCTCTAGGCTATTATCCAATAAATCCCCACAATACGTCATTTTGAATCCCCAGCGGAACTAAACTTCAAATTATTAATACCCAGTAGAAATCGTCAAATATCTCAAGATCTCCCAAACAGTACATGGTGTTGCCCTCACGGCAGAATCTACTTCTCTCAATAAGAGTTCGTCAGTATTTCAATTTCAAGACATGAAAACTCAACATAGCCTCAGCAGCATTCAAGGGTTTATTTTCCTCAAACAAACAACAATACAGCAAATTAGCTCACATGCACATACATTGCATCCATAAACATTGATAAAGCAAATACATTGCATCATACATTTCATGCAACATAATTTTGTATTTCAGCTAACATTTTACCCTTTTCAGGATAAGATTAGTAGCTACCATTAACAATATGCAATCATGATACAGTGCAGATACGGATGCCATTCTGATACTCATTCAGATTCAACTTTTGATACAGTTCAGATACGCTCCACATACGGATGCCATCCTGATACTCATTCAGATTCAACTCATGATACAATGTAGATACTCTTCAGATACGAATTCCATTCTGATACTCATTCAGATTCAACTTTTGATACAGTGCAGATACGCTCCAAATACGGATGCCATTCTGATACTCATTCAGATTCAACTTTTGATACAGTTCAGATATGCTCCAGATACAGATGCCATCCTGATAATCATTCAGATTCAACTCATGATACAATGTAGATACGCTTCAGATACGGATGCCATTCTGATACTCATTCAGATTCAACTTTTGATACAGTGCAGATACGCTCCAGATACGGATGCCATTCTGATACTCATTCAGATTCAACTTTTGGATACAGTTCATATACGCTCCAGATATGGATGCCATTCTGATACTCATTCAGATTCAACTCATGATACAGTGCAGATACAATCCATATACGGATGCCATTCTAATACTCATTCAGATTCAACTTTTGATATAGTTCAGATATGCTCCAGATGCGGATGCCATTCTGATACTCATTCATATTCAACTTTTGATACAATTCAGATACACTCTAGATACGGATGCCATCCTGATACTCATTCAGATTCAACTTTTGATACAATTCAGATACGCTCCAGATACGGATGCCATTCTGATACTCATTCAGATTCAACTCTCAGATACAGTTCAGATACATTCCAAACATGGATGCAATTCTGATACTCATTCAGATTCAACTCTCAGATACAGTTCAGATATGCTCCAGACACGGACGCCATTCTGATACTCATTCCTTCAACTTACAAATTACAACACGAACAAGCATTCTGGATGGCATCTATAAGCCCATCTCCAACAAGATTCTATCACCTCTCCAAATGGAATCTTTAAGCCCATTCCTCCTATCATCGCATCGCCGAGTGAAAATTTCTGGGCACTCTAGTGTTCAATTATCTTCCACCTTCGAGTCACGAATGGCAGAACTCGCCAATCTAACTCTTCAGGTTTAAGAAGATTGAACAGGGGCAGCTGTTGTACCCCAAAATTTGCCTTCTCACTTTTTCAAGATTCTCCTCACAAGATTTCTACTGGGCCAAAATTGCACGAGGTTTGATCAGCTCAAGTCGCCATGGATCATATTGGATTTTCAAGCATTAGGTCAAGGGGGAAGCTATTGAAAGAGCAAAGCAGATAAATTTGATTGATTTTGACAAAATCAAAGAAAACAAGTTTGCTTCGACTGGTGCCTAACTTCAACAGAAGTTGCTCCTCCATTTTAGCTTCGACTGAGTTTGGTTTCCCTTTAGAACATTCTCCTTCGACTCAAAGAGCAAGAGTCTCTGGTAGCCTCCTTCGACTTAAAGGGGAAGGGCCTCTTGTATCCTTTTTCGACTCCAAGAGGAAGAGTCTCTGGTAGCCTCCTTCGACTCAAATAGGAAGGGCCTCTTGTATCATTTTTCGACTCCAAGAGGAAGAGTCTCTTCTAGCCTTTTTTGACTCAAAGAGAGAAAAGCCCCCTGTTGACGTCTTTCGACTCAGAACTTGGTGGACTCCTACTGCAACTTCTCTTCGACACATGCATAGCCCCTATACCATGACATGTCTGTATGTTCCAATCGAAGGTTATACCTTGGTGGCCCATCTGAAGAATTGCAAGATGCATATGTGGTCCATTCGAAGGACATTTTGAAAGAAACATTATTATCTGAAAAGAAGTCTAGTCGAAAGCTAGAGCCAGTTGATCAAAACGAAAGAAGGGAGTATTCAAGGAGTCTTGTTGACTAAATCCCATGCCCTTCCAAGGTTAAGCCTGAGGCACTATCCATAAAACTCCAAAACTGCTGCACGACAGTCCTGCATTGCTGCCCTATTCCTTGCACCAAAATGGCAATAAAAGACTATCCCTCGAAAGCCACAAATGCAGTATACCCATTTTGTTTGAACTTTTTTGTTTTCCCTCCCAAAGCATCAACTCAAGCTACCTATAAAAAGGAGGCTTCAGCACACTTACAAAGGGCCTGAAGATCGGTTGCAAGAAAATACTTGTGAAATCTCTCAAAATTTTCAAACACTTCTCAACATTTTTATTACACACTAAGAGGAAACCTCCTATTCATTCTCCAAGAGACCGTCAAATCACCAATCGACCCACTCACCCAACTATCATACAATAGGCTTTTGGTTTTGTCCCATCACTTGTGATAAAATATCTTCCGACCCACTTATACCACCCCTTTCAACCCAGTCGGCACTTTCACCAAGTAGCAACTGGACTAGCCTAAAGGGACTACCAACGAACTCTCATTTTCCATCAGAGAAAGCAAGTACCTCTCCCTTCGATTTAAGAACCTCAAGAGGTAAGTTTTCGTTCAAGCTTAAGTCCATTCTATTTTAATATCATGTACATATGCCAATACAAAAAAAAATATAGACATTTCCAAACTATTATTTTAGCCTTCGATTCTGACTGCCTGAAGGATAAAAGTAGACATTTCTAGATTATGTTTTCGATTCTGATTGCACGTGTGTCAAAAAAAAGAATCAGCCTTAGTCTAGTTATCGATTGGACTTTGAAACCCATAAATTTTCATGCTAACCCTTGGATCGTAGTTGTATTTGGATATTGTTTTTTTTTAGTGTAAGACAGGTTGGTTGTACTCTTCGATTGGCTTTTGCATAAGCCCTTCGAATCATACTCTGAAGACCCAATATGCATACAAAGGGCCAGCAAGGAGCTTGTGGCAAAGTATGAATGTTGTCGCTTCTGGGCCTCAAGGGAAAGGCAGAACTACATTGATTTCTAGGCAGAATCAAAAAGTGTGACCATCTTGATTCCAGCTCTTAGTCGAAGGAGTCAGCAATGCAAATCAAAGGAAGTCAAGAAACGCAAATTCGAAGGGTGTGCATTCCATGCTGACTCCTAAAGCCTGTCAAAAGAAATAGCAAGAAAGGTGAGTCGAAGGTTACCGGCTAACACTCTTGCAGTCGAAGGAAACAAAAAAAGGGCAGATTCGAAAGGGGCCATGAAGATTTGAGTTGAAGGGTGCTACTGCCTGGGTCGAAGAGCTCATTTTCATTTTCTTTTATTTTTTTGTTTTTTCCTTTATATTTTCTTGCCTTTCAATATGGTTGTAATAGTG
The DNA here is from genome assembly GCA_948472305.1 of Vicia faba. Lineage (NCBI taxonomy): Eukaryota > Viridiplantae > Streptophyta > Magnoliopsida > Fabales > Fabaceae > Vicia > Vicia faba. Next base: position 1,514,720,096 of record OX451741.1, on the reverse strand, counting down.
TAGGATATTTATTTCCTGTATTTTTATTGCTTTATACAAATGCTAGTAACTAGGATGTGTGGTAAGATAAAACCAACAAATAGGCCACCCTAATCAAAGACTAAATGCATGCAAATCAAACACATTATTCACACATGCACCTCTAGGGTAATCTCACTTGTTGCCTATCGGAAAATAGTCATGTCCCTCGAACATGGGAGTTTTAGAAAAAGACCCTCGATAAAAGATCGTAGTCCCTCGATGACCCTCGATGTTGCCTTCGATAAACGATCTAGTCCCTAAAACGACATTGCTAAAACATCCCATATGTTGCCTTCTATGACTATACAAACGTCCCAATGCCCGTCCCTTCACATCCAATGATGGGGCTTCTTACCGAACCAATGGTAAGATAGCAACATCTAAAGGAGGAGGAAAAGAACATCTAAGACCTTTCGAGTAGGTAGATTCACTCCCCAGTTACTCGCTTGCTCACAACAAAAACATTTTTACACCAACACTTTCATCTCAAAACATTTTCAAAAGACAAGGCATTTTGTATACGTTCTTATAGAGACGAGAACCATTGCAAAACATCTTTTTAAAACCACTTTCAAAAAACATATTTCCACAAACACATTTTTGAACAATTTTTCGAAACAACATTTCGTACGCGTTCTTATAGAAACGAGAACCATTACAAAGAAAATTTCAAAATACTTTCAAAAAACACACCACAAGCACAATTTCAAACAAAAGCAAGTGATCTAGCGAGTAACTAAGAGCCCATGGAAAACCATGGATGAAAAGGGTGCTAATACCTTCCCTTTTCATAATCTACCCCCCGAACTCAAAAACATCTCAAAGGTCTTTCCTGTGCTTTTTTCACCTTTCCTTTTGGATAAAAGAAAAGTCGGTGGAGACTCTTGCTAAACCGCAACATTTGCGAACATAAACGCAAAACATCAAGTCAGTTCTCCCACCGTATCACAGTGTTCCATGGTAGCTTTGTTTCACGATATGATCCATCACGAAATAGAGGTCTACGTGGATGACATGATATCTAGATCTCAAACTAAAGAGGAACACCTTGACCATCTGCAGAAACTGTTTGAAAGACTGAAGAAATACAAACTAAGGCTAAACCTGAATAAATGAACTTTTGGAGTGAGGTCTGGTAAGCTATTAGGTTTCGTGGTCAGAGGTAAAGGTATTGAAGTGGACCCTGCAAAGGTAAAAGCAATACAAGAAATTCCTGCTCCTCGCACTGAGAAGGAAGTTAGGGGATTCTTAGGACGGCTAAACTACATCTCCAGATTTATTTTCCATCTGACCACTACTTGTGAACCATTCTTCAAATTACTGAAGAAAGATCAAGTGGTGGAATGGAATGACGACTGCCAAGCTTCTTTTGATAGGATCAAAGAGTACCTTTCAAGAGCCTCCCATTTTGATGCCTCCAGTTGAGGGAAGACCTCTGATCATGTATCTAACAGTCTTGGAAAATTCAATGGGGTATGTGCTAGGGAAGCATGACGAGTCTGGCCGAAAAGAGCATGCAATATACTACCTGAGCAAAAAGTTTACCGACTGTGAAACCAGATATTCAATGCTCGAGAAAACTTGTTGTGCTCTGGCATGGGCTGCTCGCCGACTAAGATAGTATATGCTGACTCACACTACCTTATTAATATCCCAGATGGATCCAATTAAATACATATTCGAGAAGTCTGCCCTCTCTGGAAGAATATTAAGATGGCAGATGGTCCTGATTGAATATGACATTCAGTACCCTACCCAAAAAGAAATAAAGGGAAGTGTACTAGCTGATCACCTGGATCATTAGGCTGTGGATGACTATCAATCCATGAATTTCGAATTCTCGGACGAAGATATCACGTTGGTAAACAATTGTGAAGAACTCAGACCATAAGATGTACCTGAACAAGGATCCTGATGGACCATGGTTTTTGATGGAGCTTCCAATGCACTCAGCAACGGCATCGGTGATGTAATCATATCCCCTGAAGGCTGCCGTACACCCTTCACTGCTAGGCTGTGTTTCAATTGTACCAATAATATGGCAGAATATGAAGCGTGTATTATGGGTATCAAAGCTTCCATAGATTTGGGAATCAAGTCCTTAAGTGTATTTGGAGACTCAGCCTTAGTCATTAGTCAGATTAAAGGGGAATGGGACACGAAGCATCCTAATCTCATCCCTTACAAAGAACTTGTGTTGACACTGATCCCATATTTTGAGGAAATTACCTTTGAGAATTTTCCACGAGAGGAAAATCAACTATCGGACGCGCTAGCCACTATGTCATCCATGTTCAAAATCAGGTGGGATAATGAAGCTCCTCATATCACCATTGAGAGGATGGACGAACCATCTTACTGTCACGAGATTAATACTGAAGAAGTAGTGGAAAAGCCTTGGTTCCATGAAATTAAGAGATATCTTGAGGCGCAGGAATATCCAGAGGGAGCTTCAGTCAATGATAAGAAGTTCCTAAGAAGGTTTTCTGCTAAATTCTTCCTCAGTAACGAAAACCTCTATAAGCGCAACCACGACTCTACTTTGCTTCGGTGCATAGACAATACTGAGGCAGATAAGATCATGGCTGATTTACACGAAGGTACCTTTGGCACCCATTCTAGTGGGTACACGATGGCTAAAAAGATCCTACGGGCAGGATATTACTGGTCCACCATGGAAGCAAATTGTCATCAGCATTCACGAACTTGTCACAAGTGTCAGATCTATGCTGACAAAGTACATGTGCCTCCGGTTTCTCTAAACGTTCTGACCGCTCCTTGGCCATTCGCAATGTGGGGCATTGACATGATTGGAGAGATCAAACCTACAACTTCTAATGGACACTGCTTCATCTTGGTTTCCATTGATTACTTCACGAAGTGGGTCGAGGCAGCCTCATTCACTTCTGTTACCAAGAACGTTGTGGCCTGATTCATCAAACAGAATCTTATCTGTCAATATAGTATTCTGGAGAGAATCATTACATATAATGGTACCAATATCAACAATACTATGATCACTGCACTATGCGTGCAATTCAAGATCCAGCATTATAATTCTTCTCCTTATCGGCCGAATATGAATGGAATTGTAGAAGCCGCTAATAAAAACATCAAGAAGATCATACAAAAGATGAAAGTGGCCTATAAGGACTGGCATGAGATGTTACCATTTTCTCTCCACAGTTATCGTACCATGGTGCGTACATCAACAGGGGCAACTCCCTTCTCTTTGGTATATGACATGGAAGTTGTCCTACCAATTGAAGTCCAAATACCTTCTTTGAGAATCATGAGAGATGTAGGTTTAAGTCAAGATGAATGGACTCAAACTCGATTTCACCAGTTGAACTTGATTGATGAGAAGAGGCTTACGGCTGTCTGCCATGTCCAGATGTACCAAAAACGTATGATTAAAGCTTTTAACGAGAAGGTCAGACTTCAGGTATATCAGGTAGGTGACTTGGTAATCAAGCATATCATACTGCCACAAGGTGATCCCAGGGGAAAATGGACTCCTACATATGAAGTACCATTTTTTATTAAAAACATATTTTCTGGTGGGGCAATGATCTTAACCACTATGGACGGCGACGACCTTCGGCATCCTGTAAATGCGGACATAGTTAAAAGATACTACGCATGAAAAAGACCCGCTAGGTTGACTGGCCTAGGAAAAAATTAGGGATAAATAAAAAAAATTTGTACACCCGCAAGCTGAAAACCTGAAAAGGCGGCTTGGGCAAAAAAGGGTATCCCGGTGGACTGGAAACCTGAAAGGGAGGTCCAGGAAAAAGTTAGGGATTTAAAGCATATGACTATGTCACGTTGGATCACCTTACAAACAACCTTCAGTATCAACTGACAAACTCAAACAGTACTAATCAATCTAATCAACTTCGGACAAAGCAGCAAATGGATGAGATGCTCAGAGACATAAAGGCTATAGCAGAATGGGAACCCTATGGGATTATTTCATATAGTTGTCTTTCTTTTGTATTAGTTTTAATTCTTATGACGACATTCTCTTACTAGAATGTTTGTTTCTTTGTACAAAAAATACTTACTTAAGTTAATACAAAGTTATTCCTTTAAAAGTGAAAAACTATATGTTTTTCTTTTACTTTTCTGTTTGTTTGCAAAAACATCCAGTGATTATTTTTGAACATATGCATTTGAACGTAATTACTATTTACAAATGTGCGCACAAAAGAGGAATAGAAAACAGAAAGACAATTACTAATGGCTTTAAGAAACAAGATAATATCTATAGGCCATTCCATAAAATCCCCGCAAGTACTTTCTCTAACGGGGCATAAGCAAGGACATCCTGCTACAGGATCATTTCCATATCGCCAGTATGTAGCCTAATGGTATCTGTTGCTCTCATATCCCCTGCAGAGCAAAACTTCCAATTACCACTACAAGGATTCCCCAGTGAAAGTTGCCCAGCTTCTCAGGATTCCCTAATAGGATTTCACAAAGTCTGCAAGAAATGCATGGCTTTTCCTTTCCCCAACAGAGTTTATTCCTCTAATAATGGAGACCTATCTATCAATAATTCAATTTCAACAAAATATGAAGGCTTACACTCCATATTCCCAGTGGCAGTCAGGGATTTATTTTCCCCAATCTAAACAACACTGCAGCATAACAGCTAATATGTGCATACATTACATTCATACATCATAACATCGACAATACAAATGAATATATCAATCTCATTAATTTTTTAGAAACATCATCACGCCATGCATTCCATACATCATGACATTGCATACAATTAACTCTTTACCTTTTCAGGAAATATCAATCAACAAAAAATTATCATTAACAAATTTTCGACAAGACAAGACAACTATCTGTGAACAAATCAATTGTAGATCAATTCCTGAAACAGGACAGGGTGACTATCTACATGACGAATACTTCCTTCAGACCTCTACTGGTTCAGTTTAGATTGACCATTGGTTTATACTGATTCTTCTCTGGTAGACGCTTTCTCTGGTTCAGATAAATCACTCCAAAGATTTATCCTAATTCTTCCTAGTTAAAGATAATTCAAGACCTCTGCTGGTTCAGTTTAAATTGATCAATGGTTTATCCTGATTCTTCTCCGATAGACACTTTCTTTGGTTCAGATAAATCTCTCCAAGATTTATTCTGATTCTTTCCAGTTAAAAAATATTCAAGACCTCTACTGGTTCAGTTTAGATCGACCATTAGTTTATCCCGTTTCTTCTCTGATAGACGCTTTCTCTGGTTCAGATAAATCTCCCCAAATATTTAGCCTGATTCTTCCCAGTTAAAGATGATTCAAGACCTCTATTGGTTCAGTTTAAATCGACCAATGGTTTATCCTGATTCTTCTTTGGTAGACACTTTCTCTGGTTCAGATAAATCGCTCCAAGATTTATTCTGATTCAGTTACAAAATATTCAAGACCTCTGCTGGTTCAGTTTAAATCTATCAACGGTTTATCCTTATTCTTTCCCGTAGACATTTTCTCTGGTTCAGATAAATCGCTCCAAGATTTATTTTGATTCTTTCCAGTTAAAAATATTCAAGACCTCTTCTGGTTCAGTTTAAATCTCTCAGCAGTTTATCCTAATTCTTTCCCGTAAACATTTTCTCTGGTTCAGATAAATCGCTCCAAGATTTATTCTGATTCTTTCCAGTTAAAGAATATTAAAGACCTCTGTTGGTTCATTTTAAATCTCTCAACGGTTTATCCTGATTCTTTCCCGTAGACATTTTCTCTGGTTTAAATAAATCGCTCAAATATTTATTCTGATTCTTTTCCAGACTTCTACTGGTTTAGTTTAAATTGATCAATGGTTTATCCTGATTCATTTTCGGTAGAGGCTTTCTCTAGTTCAGATAAATTGCTTCGAAAATTTATTCTGATTCTTTTCAAGACCTCTGTTGGTTCAGTTTAAATTGATCAATGGTTTATCCTGATTCTTTCCCAGTAGACACTTTCCCTGGTTCAGACAAATCGCTCCAAAGATTTATCCTGATTCTTTCTAGTTAAAGATTATTCAAGACTTTTGCTGGTTCAGTTTAAATTGACCCAAGGTTTATTCTGATTCTTTTCCAGTTGAAGTCAAGCTTAGACTTAGTCTAATTTCTGTCAATAATCACCTTTGGATGGCATCTATAAGCCCATCTCCGACAACTCTCCATCATTTCTTCAAATGAGATCTTTAAGCCCATTCCTTACACCTCAACCACAATATCATCAAGTGCAAATTTCTGGGCACTCTAGTGTTCAATCATCTTCCACCTTCAAGTCACAAATGGCATATTCGCCAATCTAACTCTTCAGGTTTAAGAAGATTAAACAGGGGCAGCTGTGGTACCCCAAAATTTTCCCTCTCATTTCTCAAGGCATTTCCCACAAGGGGCTCCCAAAAATTCAAGCTCACACAAATACATTTGGATTTTTCAGCATCAAGATTAAAGAGGAAATTGCTAAAAAAGACAAAACAAATGAAAATACTCTTTTTGACAAAATTAAAGGTAAAACAAGTTCACTTCGATTGGGCACTTTGGCTCTGTCAATGTAGGCTTTGGTTGCATCTTTCGTTTGGGAGTTGGACTCCTTTTGGGAAAGTTCATTTCATGCTTCGATTAGGGCATTGGACTCATTTGGGTAAGTTCATTTTCTGCTTCGTTTGGGCACTAGACTTCATTTGAACATTTGTGCAAATCTTTCATTTGTCCACATAGCATCTTTCCCGCGTGTTAGCCAGGATTTACAAGGAAGAATTCCTTACCGTGTTAACATGCACAAGGCTAAAGTCACCATTTGAAACAACTTGTTACAAGCTTCGATAGGGCAACACTTCTCATCAACTAGCTTCAATTTACAAGGGAAAAAGCCTCCTGATGATGTCCTTCGACTCAGGAGGCCAAAGCCTTTCTTCTTCTCTCTTTCAATTACACATCTTACCTCCTGCAGACCTCCTTCATTTGAGGTATATGGCCTTCCCTGTGTTGCAAGTTTCGATTGTGCCTTTCATCCTCTGCATGCATTCTTTGTTTGGGGCACATGAATCCTTCAGCACAAGTTTTTGATCATACCTTTCGTTTGAGCATGTGGCTCCCTTTTTACAAGCTTTCATTTGAGCATGTTTGCATAAGGTCACAAGGAAGAGACCTCCTGCATACCCCCTTTTGTTTGGCCATATGGCCCCTTTACATGCAAGTTTGAGTTGGAACTAGCTCCCTTGAAAATGGCTTGCTTCAACACACAAATTCTACACTATGTCATTGTCTCATGCGAAAGAAGTACCATGGTGGCACATTCGAAGGACTTGCCAGACATTTCTGAATGTCCCAATCGAATGACATGTTTTACTGACCCACCCCAGGAGCATGTATTTAGACCATTCAAAGGAATCCATGAAGGGCTTGGTCGAAAGACACTTATTTGGGCCCCTTCAAAGAATACCCATATGAGCCATTCGAAGGAAACTTCGATTTGAAAAAATAAATGATTATTGGAGAGTCTGGTCAAATGACAGGGATAAGGGGTCAAGACAAAAGGTTGATATGCCAAAGGTACTTGTTGACCAAGTCCAATGCACTGCCAGGTTCAGGCCTGATACACTGGCCATAAAACTTCAAAACTGCTGCACAGCAGTCCTGCAACACTGCCTTATTCCTTGCACCAAAATGGCATACAAACACTGCCCCTCGAAAGCTACAAAGACATCATGCCGTTTTTGTTTAAATCTTTTATTTTCCCTCCTAAAACATCAGCCCAGGCCATCTATAAATATGAGCCTCCACCACACATGTTAAGGGCCGGAAGATTTGCAAGAGAACTCTTGTGAAAATTCCCCCAAAACTCTCAAACATCCATACGCTTTTCTTTTAAAAATTCTCAACACTTATAAAAAACTCAATTCTCTTTGTACATAAAGTGATCCTTCAATTCACCCCCCAAGTGACCATCTAACTAGCCTTCGACCCACTTCTCCAACTACAATACAGTAAATCTTTGATTTATTTTGTTGCTTTTTATAAAAAGAACCTTCGATCCACTCACACACTCTCCTTTGATTCAGTGAATGCTTGAGTAAAGTAGTGACTAGATTAATCTCAAGAAGGCCCAAGTAAACTTCCATTCGCCACCATGGAAGACACTTCCATTTTCCTTCGATTTAAGAACTCCAAGAGGTAAGTTCCCTTTAAACTTGAATCTATTTTATTTAAATATCATGTGCACATGCCAATAAAGAGAAATGTAGATATTTCATATAGGGAGTTGGACCATGTTTTAAACTTCGATTCTGACTTCTCATATGCTGAAAATCTCAACTCTGACTAGTTAGGCCTTGGACTTTGAGACCTAATAATTTTGTGCTAACCCCTGGCCTATAGTTACACTTGAATGTTTCATTTTAAGAATTTAAGACAGGTTCACTATACCCTTCGATTTGCCAAATGATCAAGCCTTTCAAATCTTAACCTGAGGGTCTAACATGCTTACAATCGAAGGAGTCGGCAAGGGGCCTGTGGCAAAGAATGCATTTCACACTGAATCCATGCCTCAAATGAAGGAAGTAGCCAGTAGGATGCATCTCACACTGCCTTCAGCCCTCAAATGAAGGAAGTAGCCAGAAAGGTGGTCTTGCTGACTTCCAGCTCCCAATCGAAGGACAGAGCCTTGCTGACTTCCAACTCCCAATCGAAGTACAGAACCTTGCTGACTCTAGGCCCAAATCGAAAGAGGTCAAAAAGTGCAAAATCGAAGGATGCTTCTTCCTGAATCGAAAGAGCTCATTTTTCTTCTTTTTATTTTTATTTTGTCTTTATATTTCCTGGCTATTTCAATATGGTTGTAATAGTGTAGGATTTATATTTTGCATTTTTTATTGCTTTTATATAAATGTTAGTAATTAGGATGTATGGCAAGATAAAAACAACAAGTAGATAACCTAAATCTCAAAAGAAAAAATGCATGCAATCAAACACACTATTCACACACATGTACCTCTAGGGTAATCTCACTTGTTGCCTCGGAAAAATGGTCATGTCCCTCGAATATGGGCATTTTATCAAAGACCCTCGATAAATGATCGTAGTCCCTCGATGACCCTCAATGTTTCCTTTGGTAAACGATCTAGTCCCTAAACTATATTGATAAAATGTTCCATAGGTTGCCTTCTATGACTATACAAACGTCCCACTCCCGTCCCTTCACATCCAATGATGGGGCTTCTTATCAAATCAATGGTAAGATAACAACGTTAAAAGGAGGAGGAAAAGAACATTAGAAGTTTTGAGTAGGTAGTTTGCTCCTAGTTGCTCGCTTGCTCATAACAAAAACATTTTATACACCCACACTTTCGTTTTGAAACATTTTCAAAAGACTAAGCTCTTTGTACGCGTTCTTATAGAGATGAGAACCATTACAAAGACACCTTTCAGAATCAGTTTCAAAAACTCATTCCAAAAACACTTCTTTGAACTATTTTCAAAAATAACACTTTATACGCGTTCTTATAGAAACGAGAACCAATACAAAGAAGTTTTCAAAATACTTTCAAAACCCACACCACAAGCACATTTTCAAACAAAAGCAAGTGATCTAGAAAGCAACTACGAGCCCGTAGATAACTACGGATGAAAAGGGTGCTAATACCTTTCCTTTTCATAACCTACCCCCCGAACCTAATAAAACACCTCTAAAGGTCTTATTTGTTCTTTTCACCCTTTCCTTATTAGATAAAAGAAAAGTCGGTGGCGACTCTTGATATCTGCAACAATTGCGATCAAACGTGAAACACCCCAAGTCAGTTCTCCCACCGCGTTACAGTTACCTCAATAAATCTATCCCCACTGAGTTAAATTCACACATCCAAAGTTCCAATCTCTTAAGAAACCCTTTCCCAGTTGAGTTGGTCTTAAAAAAAAGGGGAAGGCTGTGGAGTTCTTCACTTCCCCAGTAGGTCGTCAAATATTCTCTTCAACAAGGGTTTATTTCCCCCAACAAGCTACAAATTCCCCAATACAAGCCTTTTCCTCAAACCATTACAAATCAATGGAAAAATTCCCTTAATCCCCGGCAGAGTCATTGCAATCCCCAACAGAGTCGTTACTATCATCTAAGTTGTTGTGAAGCCTGAATACGACCAGATAACAATTTAACCTCGTCTATGTTTCTGCGAATCATGGAATTCAACCAGATAAAAATTTAAATTCAATTTTCTGTGAAGCCTAGAATCCTACCAGATAACAGTTAACTTCATCATCCTCAATAAGTTGTTGCAAAGCCTGGAATCCGGCCAGATAACAATTAACTTCAGTAAGTTACTGCGAAGCCTGAAAATCGACCAGATAACAGTTTAACTTCATCTAAGTTCCTACGAAGCCTGGGATTCAACCAGATAACAGTTAACTTCAATTGCTGCAAAGCCTGGGATCCGACCAGATAACAGTTAAATTTTATTATCCCCTGCAAGTTGCTGCGAAGCCTGAATTTTGACCAGATAACAGTTAACTATTCACCAGTCAAGTATAACTCCCCAGTAGAGTAATGGATAACCAAAGTTTCTAAACTCTACTCCCAAGAAGAAATCAACATTCCCCAGAGAAGTTCTCCTCAAACAACAAAGCAGGAATCCCCAGCGGAAGCACTCTAAATAAAGTTTGCAGATACAAATGCTCTTTGTGATCGGTGGGAATGAGAATTGACTGTTTTGGAATGCTGGTTCGCGTTTGCGTTTGTTTTCGCAAAATGTCGCGGTAAGCAAGAGTCACCACCGTCTTTTATTTTATCCAACAAGGAAAGGACAAAAGCACAGAAAAATTCCTTTTCGAGATGTTTCTCGGGTTCGGGAGGTAGATTATAGAAAGGGAAGGTGTTAGCACCCTTTCTATCCGTGGTTATCCACGGGATCTTAGGTACTTGCTCATTATGTTTTCAAAAGTTTTCTTTTCTTTGTGTTTGTGGGTTTGAAAAGAGTTTTGTTTTTGAAGAGAGTGTAAGTGCGAAAAGTTTTGTTTTTGTTTTTAAAAGGAGCAAGTACTTAAGAACATCTACCTACTCAAAAAGGAATTAATATGTACAAGTGTCCTTTAGACAATGCTATCCCACTATTGAGGAGTAGGAAGCATCGTCGTTGGAGTTTTTGGTTCAATTCGATTTAAGGGACGTGTGGCCACTAAAGCAATGTTAGGACGCCTTAGCGGTAACCCTAATGTCTTAGATCATTTTTCCGAGGCAACCGTTTCGAGGCAACTTATGATCTTTGGACAAAAGGACGACCTCTAAAACTTCCTATACTCAATGACCACGTTCGAGGCAACCAAGTGAGGCGTACCCTAAGAGTGGCATGTGTGAGTGTGTCAATTTTCAGTTTATATTATCTTTGTACATGTTATGGTGAGCTACGGTTGATTTTAAATTAAAGGTTAATCTTGTCATGCACAGCCTATTATTCAAACATCTAGCAGTTAATGGTTGCGGAAAATAAATTGCGGAAAATAAAACTAAGCTATTACAAGGCCTCGGGTATTTACATCGCCAAAGACAAACCCTTGAAAATTAAATGCGATAAATAAAATCCTAAAAAATTATTACATCCTCGAAGCAGTTACAAAATATAGATCAAAGATAATTCGCGCGCGAGAAAATTAAATCGAAGCGTCCTAGGGTTTTGACCCTTTTTTCATTAAATAAATCATATTTTTGGTCTTTTTTGAATTAAGAATTAAGTCTAAATTAATAATGGAATTAATGAATTAAAAAAAGAAAATGTTTTTGAGTTTTACTTTAATTAAGGAAATAAAATAAGAATGGTAAAAATATTTAAAAAAAACTAATTCTAAATCAATTTTAATTTATTGCAAAATATATTATCATTAAACCTATTTAAACTAAATAAATTAATTAATGGTTTATTTACAAAAATAAAATAGTGAAATTAATAATTATTATTTTTTTGTTATTTTCTGATTTTTAGGAAAAAAAGTTAGTTTGTTAATTAATTAGTTAAAGATAATAAAACAAATTAAGTAAAAGAAATATAGAAAAGAAAAAGAATAAACCAAAGGGGTTTGGGCTCAGAAGGAAGGTTGATTCAGCAATTTTGAGGTCCATCAACGTTTCAGCCTTGTTTGACCTTTCAGATTGCCTATGCGCTTGTTGACCAGAGTGTGTGGTAGGCGTGCAATCTGGATCCTTGAACCTGCCTAGTGGGCCACTTGGCATTTGATGAGATGGGAAGTATGATGATCCACACTTTGGGGCGCTGCACCTGAGTACCTGAAAAGAAAAACCAAATAATTGTTTAGGGGATCTAGGATTCAAAGGAGCTTGGGTTTCCCTTCGATCCAAGGGGCTGATCGAAGGTGCCTGTTGTACCCTAAATTTTGCCCCTGACTTTTTCAGTCGCATTTTCATACCATATTTTATCATTCAGTCACAATCATTAATAAATACCTTCATTCATCACATTTGCATCTCATCTTTAAGTTTGCTCTTGTGTTGTTGACTAACTTCTAATCAAAATACAAAAAATATTTGTCTTTGTCTTTGCATATTTGTGTTTTGTAGGTACCGAGTCGAAGCATATGGCAAATAAGGTTTTCCAGTATTATTTCCCTAAAATCTCTATTTGCAAAGAAAAAGAATTAAAATTTTCATTTTTTTCACTGTACAATCGATTGCTCCTAGAGTGCAATCGATTGCACAAAGTGAATTTTGCATATTTTTTTGGAAAAATACATTGTGCAAATCGATTTGCAATATAGTGCAATCGATTTGCATAGAGCGAAATTTGAAAAAAATCAGCATTTTAAACTTGTCAAAATTTTTGGCTCCAATTTTCCTTCACTTTTGAAAGATGTATAATTAATTCAAATTTTAGTGCCAATTTTTCATTTTTTAAGAAGAATTATCATTAATTCAAATTTTGGCTCTAATATTTGAAAGAATTATCATTAATTCAAATTTTGGCTCCAAGAATCAATTACCAAATTACCACTAATCCCAATCCTAAACTCTATAAATAGAGCCCTCGTCTCATTCAAATTTCAAGCTTTTGATAGCCAAATCCACCTTGCTAAAAAATCTCTCAAATCTCTCCATCTACCAAATTCACTCAAAGCTCCATTTTCAAAAAGTTAGTAAGCTTTGCATTGAAGCTTACTAATCTTTGAGCTAAACCTTCATCTAAACACTTTTTCTCCATCAATTCTCTACATCCAAGCTTGGTCAATTGATTCTTGTGGTTGAATTGAAGCAAATTCTTGAAGTTGTTTTGATAATTCTCTAGATCTACCTTTGGTAAGTTTGGATAATTCATCTTTCACAATGTGATCTCTTGGTGATCTTTGGGATTGATTCATTGAGCATTCTTTTGTGATTCCAATGGTGTTATTTTCTCATAATTTGATGGAATTTTCGTGCTCAATTGGATCCATGATCATAAGGTGTTTGATGGAAAGTTTGAACAAGAAATTGGCCTTTTGAAATGCTGTTTTTGGCTGTTGTTCTGTGTGCAATCGATTTGCACTATGTGTAAATCGATTTACACAGCATGATTTTGCACAAATTTTTTAAAATAATACTGTGTAAATCGATTTACATAGTAGTGTAAATTGATTTACACCGGAACAAAATGTATTTTTTGCCTTGTTTTGGGGCAGCTTTGATCCAAAATGCTTTTTCTACTCACTCCTTGTGATTGTTGGTTTGGATTACAATTTTAAATGTCCAATTTGTCTTTAAACTCAATGGAATTTGTGATGTAGATGAAGTTAGATAAATGTTCATCAATTCAAATCTACCTAAGAGTGGATTATTTAATTCATTTTTGGTGCTTTGGATTAATGATATGTTTAGTGCTTTAATCCATCTAGAGGATTGGTTGAATTTAAAGATGAAAGAATTTTGAAATGGTGATCCAAATTAGCTTATCATTTCCCTCCCTCTTCATCTTATCCCTTTCTTATTTTTTTAATTATGCTACATGTTAAGGGATGGTGATCTCTATATCATTTATCCAAACATGAAGTACATAGATTGCTATTGACCGGCCTCAAAATAGGTGCGACTTCTACATAAGTCCACTTACAATTGCTTAACATAGCGCTAAATTTTGTCCTGATTCGAATAAATGATCATTTGTGGCCCAAACTTATGATTGCAAGCCCAAGTATGTTAATTTGATCTCTTTGATCCAATAACCTTGAGATTCATCGTGTAGAGGCTTTGGTTCTACCAATCCTCTGATGGATCTACAACACCTTTGGTCAACGCGGATCACTTAAACATCATTGATCATTACATGTCGCCTTATGAGAATTCCAAAATGGATGATATACTTGACAAAAAGTAAATGCAACTTGTTGTGTAGAGGCTTTGGTTCTACCAATCCTCTGATGAGTTCCAAATGCAAGTTTCAAGATGTTCATCCAACTAACCACTAATTACTAACCACTAATTACTAACAATTAACTTTACTTTATGCCTTTTATTTTTTATGCTTTATGTACCATTTACATTTCATGCTATTTTCATCTTTACTCACTTGAGCATTTATTCTTATGCTATTTTCATCTTTGCTCACTTGAGCATTTACTTTTATGTCATTTTTATTTTGCTCACTTGAGCTTTTCTTTTCCCTTTAAAAACACCTAATAATCAACATGAACCATAAAAATCATTAATGATACTTGGACTACATGGTTACTATCCTTTGCATTATGGAGTGATGGACTTCTTGGACTTAGGATTAGAGACCTTGGCCTATCTTGGAGACTTTGTGACCTTAATTCATTATTTTGTCTGGAGTTCTTGAGGTTTACCTCAAGACATTGGGTTGTTTGTTTGTTTTGTGTGCAGGTAATTGTGATTACGATCTTTGTTTGTAATCTGGAAATCACCCGTATACAGCCGTTACTCTGCCCAATTTTTGCGAAGACTTAATACACTTGAAGTTTGATTCTCTCAAGAGGTCTAGTACCTTTACTTGCTTGGTCTCAATCCAAAGAATGAGAATTCTACATTGGCTTATAATGTCAAGTATCGGCTTCATGTTGGTTAGACAGTTCTCTTCCTTAGCTTTTACCTTATGCTTTAGGATAGTCCCTTCATCTCCTCCCATCTTCTTTAATTTTCAAAACCTTCTCATCTTCTTTCAAAATCTTCTTTATTTTTAACATCAAACCGCTTTCATAATAAACCTCGACCTTGTCGAGTGCCTTTTATTTTAAAACTTCTTTTCTTTAAACAAACTTCAATTCACTTAATCATACTTTGACATCTTTCAAAATTAACAAAACACTTCAACTCATTCAAACTCTTTTGTGCGCTCGAGCACCTTTTCCATTCAAAACTTTTTTTCAAGGTGAGACATGATTCATTGATAGTCGAGCAACATTCTCCTATCCCTATGGTTATAAAGGTGTTGACTTTTCCACTTGAGTACTAGAGGCGTTCTCAAACCCTTACTCTTGTTGACGCATGGTCCATCTTTCTTACACCTTGTGGGCGTTAGTCGAGATTTCTCTCCTAACAATGACGACTTGTCTCCTTGTTTAAAAACAATAAACAAACAAGTCTTTTCTAGATGAACTACGTGTACCCTGATCCCCTATTGCACGGAAGGTGGTACGTAGGCACTAAAGGTTCGCAACCGCGGCGGGTGCAAAAATCATAAAAATATTTCTTTTCTCACCTCCACCATCCATTTTATATACAACACATTTTTTATAGCCAAAATATACAGATTTTTTCAAAGAGGTTCCTGCGGAGTACCGTAGATGTTTAGGGTGCTAATACCTTCCCTTTGCATAACCAACCCCCTTACCTTGAATATTTCCCTCTCTTTTAGGTTATTCTCTCTTTTCCCATTCCTTTGGAAACAATAAAGCGCGGTAGCGATTTTTATTTTGATTTGTATAAAGTCTAGTCAATCCAATGGCTTAGTCTTGCACATTTCTACCGCTACAGAAAAAAATGGCGACTTCACTGGGGAAAGATTGACCTCTTGCTGGTCCATCCCTAAGTGGGTTGAGCCTATCTTTGTTTATATCTGTATATGTGCTATTGTGTTTATGTGTTATATTTTGTATATATGTTTGTCTGGATTCTCTTGGTTTACAGGGTGCTTGGGGATTTCTTATAAGTCTTCTACCCGGACTTGGGAAAACTTTAAGATAGGACGGGCGGTATAGTCATGTTAACTTTGAGGGAGTATTCCAAAAAAAGGAGGCATGAGATCCCCCACTCAGTGGAGGCCCCTTTGACTGTAGTATCGTTTACCGAGTAATCGGGAAGACGTACTACTTTCGACCTGGGAGCCTGCGAAGCTGAGGACCGTAGATTACCTAACCCCTCTTGGCCTTTTAGGTGTAGTGCGGAAGCTATGACGGAGTAATCCGGAAGTAGTTGTCACGCGATACTACGCTCGGACGAGTCTTTCTTGAGAATATTACTAATTACCGAGTAAATTGGGAAGTTGGTAATATCCGAAGGAAGGATGTAGACTCTGGGAACCTCTTAGAACCTTGTTCGGCAGGTGATAACCATTAGTCCATACCTTATGGGTTGTACCTTTGACTCCAGGCTCGTGACTCTGAACCGTGTGATCTTGTTACTGAGCAGTGCATTGCATAACATTGCATATCATTTGCATCCTCTGCATCATTCTGCATACATCCAGGTTGATCAGGATCTTATTCCCAGTTGCTTCTTCCTTCCAGTTAGTCGCCTATCGTCAAGCTGATTCCTCAACACAACTACGGGACTAGAGCTGCTGTCAGATTGAGAATGGAAAACCAAGAACAACACAACATGGAAGTCAGAATGGAAATCGAAGAGTTGAAGTCAGGCATGACCAAACTTACTGAGATGATGCAAGTCCTAATTTCCAAAGGAGAGCCACCTCAAAGGACTGTGATATCTGAAATCCCAACTGCTGCTGTTGACACTCAACCTATCCAGCATACATCTACTGCATGGCCAGAGTTCGGGTTACCTCAGAATTACTCTCCGCCTATTGTAACTACTTCAATGGTTGGCCAGTCTTCCCGACCAGTTTTTCAAGCTCCAGTTTTCACTGAACCTCAGCCATTTGTTCATACTGCTTCTCGTCAACCTACCGCACAAGCTGCTTTTGGGAACCCTCTCTTTGAGTACCATGCTGCCAGTCCTCTAAGTGTGAGTCAAGGAGACTTTGGTGAGTTTGAAGATTTCAAAGAACAGTATCAAACTTTGGAGAAGAGACTCAGAGCTATGGAAGGAAATGAGTTCTTCAGTGTTGATGCTAACAACATGTGCCTAGTTTCTGATCTGGTCATGCCTGCAAATTTCAAGACTCCTGAGTTTGAGAAATATAAGGGGCACACTTGTCTAAGAAGTCATTTGGTGATGTACTTTCGAAAGATGTCTGCTTACACAAAGAATGACAAGCTGCTTATCCATTGTTTCCAAGACAGTCTGAGTGGAGCTTCATTGAAATGGTATATGGGACTTGAGAAAGGTCGTATCCAATGCTTCCAAGATCTTGTTGATGCTTTCATAAAGCAATACAAATACAACCTCGACATGACACCTGATCGTCGCCAACTACAAAATATGTCTCAGAATGAGAAAGAATCTTTCAAGGAGTATGCTCAACGATGGAGAGAAATGGCATCTCAAGTTGAACCACCTCTGGTAGAGAAAGAGTTAACTGGTTTGTTCATGGATACTTTGTCCCCCTTCTATTGGGAGAAGATGATTGGTAGTGTGTCGTCCAGCTTCACAAACCTGGTGACTATTGGCCAAAGATTAGAAGAAGGAATCAAGAATGGAAAAGTGTCTAAAGCTGCTGAATCTTCTAATGGTGCAAAGAAATACCTTGGGAACTTTCAGAAGAAGAAAGAGGTAGAAGCCAATGTTGTCTCGACTGAGAGAAGAGGACCTCGCCGTAGGCCTCAATACGTTGATCAACCACAAGTAGCGGTTGTTACTCCTGCGGTCAATGCTCAACCAGTTCATGTTCCTCAACAACAGAATCAGAATCAGAATCAGAATCAGAATAGGGCTCAGTTTGATCCCATCCCTATGACATACACTGAATTGTATCCTGCATTGGTGCAGAAGGGCTTGATTACGACTAGGCCTCTGATTCCTCGAAATCCTCCTCCAGCCGGATTCAGATCTGACCTTCATTGTGAATTTCATCAAGGAGCTGCCGGTCATGATTTAGAAAGTTGTTATGCTTTGAAAAACAAAGTGCAAGAATTGGTGAAAGCAAATATTCTCACTTTCAAGGAGGCAGGTCCTAATGTTATCAACAACCCTTTGCCAAAACAAAGTGGCTGAAGACTGAGTCGGGATACCCTCAAGTCACTTCCTAAAGCTAGTGTTTCAGACAGGACAACTCATCCTTGTTACTGATTAGTCACTAGGCCATGTTTCTTTCTGTTTGCATTTGTCCCTTGTTTATGTTAAAATTGTTGCTTTCAAATTTTGTTTGTGCTTTCATGTTAATTCTAATGAAATGAGCATTGCAATATTTTGATTCAAATCATTTTCATTTACTGCTTTCAAATACATTTCTCTTGTTTACTCCCTTTATCAAGCTTTTGTTTATGCAAAGATCTGAGGGAGGATGATGAAAACGAAATACCCATAATTGTTGCTGGTATGCTTTCGAATAAAACTTTGCTGAGGATATACAGGCATTGTTTCAACTCCCAAACACTGGAGAAATAAGGAAGTTAATCCCTCGTTCACCCCTTTGAGCCTAGAAGTTAGAGTTTCTTTCTATACAGAAAAACCCACAATCTTAACCCGGGGATGGGTAGTTCTCAGTTAATCTGGTTGTGCATTCAATTACAAGAGAAATCATGCAAGACACCTTTCAACAAAGGTCACGATCAAGCTTTCCTTTGCACACAACAAGAAGTGTCAAAGATGCTCTCAAACAAAAATGACGAAGATGGTTCCCAGTAATCATTGAGCAAGGCAGTCATTATCTTTCCAAAAAAAATGAAATGAAAAGAAAAATCAAAATAAAAGTCTCGCTAAGTCAAAACCTATGAAGGAGACTTAGGCAAAAAATGGGGCATCCCGCTGACTGTAATCTCAAATGAAACAGTTCAGGCAAAAACTGGGGCATCCCGCTGACTGTAATCACAAATGAAACAGTTCAGGCAAATGTTGGGAATAATAAATACAATCAGAAGAGGTCTTCAAATCCTCAAAATTCTCCACCAGAATTGACAAAAGTCCTCAAAACAACAAAAATATGTAAGAAGAAATGACTGTCATTCTCAAGAATCCTTTAGTTTCTGAGCCATCGTCATTGCTGCCATCAGTGCATTTCCAAAATCTCTTGGAACCTGAGTGCATATTCTGAATTAACTGAACGTAGGACTGGAGAACATCACGAAGATTGGGTTGGGTACAAATAAACTTTGAGCATTTATCCTTTATTTCTTAAACCGTGAACCAGACCACATTACAACCCTCAAAAGACCTAATTGAAGCCAGGTTTCTTTTGAAAGCATACTACAGCAAGGTTGCGTAAACTGACTCCTATGATCTTTTGCGAATTGTTGTACCCCAAAATTTGCCCTCCCATATTTCTCAAAATATTTCAAGAAAAATTCACAAGTCCAACCCGGCGCGTCATATTCAGGTGTTCTTTCCCCAAGATATCTCTGATAACGTATTCTCAAATTCAGGTTCGGCTCAAGAGATAATTCTTTAAAGAAGGTATCCAAATGTGTGAGTTTTCTCGAAGAAATATGGTGAAAAAGTATGCTGAAAGTGCAGTTCTTACGCGCTAAAAAATTCATAACTTGAAGACCGTGACACGTTTTGAACCCATTCCGGTGGCCAAAATTCCTTCTTGACATTATCTACGTTTTCATCTCTCACAGATGGAAGCCAATTTCGATCTTAAGGTCTTCAAAAATGTGGATTTATCAAGTATTTTCATACAGAAAATTTGTGACAGAAGTTTATTTGCGTCATGTTCAGAAAATCATAACTTGGTCGATTTTCATCGTATCGAGCTGGTTCCGGCGCCAAAATTTCAAAAATTGAGTTGGCTACATTTTCAAAGAAGGTATTCAGTTCAAACGGTATTCAAAAGGCCTTCGTTTTTTGCTCAGAGTGCGTGACACGCTGAAAATCCTGAATGCTGAATATTATTTCATCTGGGCCGAAACTTCGATAATTCATAACTCGGTCAATTTTTATCGGATTGGGCTCATATTTTTACACAAGGTCACTGACTCAGAGATCTACAACTTTTCTTCAAAAGTCGAGACCAAATTATGCACCGATCAACACCAGTTTTTTATTGAAGAACGTGTCAGAGTCGACACTGGAGCCCAAAATAAGTTTGTCTGAGCTGAAACTTCAAAAATTCATAACTAATTCACTGTTTATCCGATTGAGCCGATTTTCAGACAGGAATTATTTCTCGATATAGGCTACATTTTGTTTTCACATTTCAACTTCAAAAATTGCACTTAAGTCCCTACGATTTAGCCTGGAAAGTGACGAACTCAAGTGAACATTGGAGGCCCAATTGCATATTCAAAGCCCATTTTCTTTACCCTAATTTCCATTATATAATCGCATTCTTTTCACACGAACAGAGCATGAAAAAAAAAAACCTTGCCACAACGCTATCAGAATATCAAATTCTTTCAAGAACCCTAAAACCTTGAAATCCTTATTACAAATCCCTCTCTCACTACAAACAAGTCATCTCAGTTACAAACCAACATCTCACTACTTCTTCAGTAAGGGTAAGGCTGGCTTGATCTCCATGATCAAAAGGGCATAAAAGCATTCATGTCACTACTTTTCCAGTAAGGGTAAGATTGATTTGATCTCCATGATCAAAAGGGTATAATCATTCATACATGTCATATTGGCCTAAACATTAAATTTCTTCATATATTAGCTTTATTTGTATTTTAGGATATATAGTAATTTATTTAATGTGTTCATGAGATTCAACACTGCAGATTTAGACAGGATCTCATGCAGGTTCATTAAGAAACGTTGAGGTCAAAACACAAATGGTCAAAAGCCAAAAGCCAAATGGCCAAAACAGAACAGCTTACACATGACACCAATACATGGCGAGACAGATATCCTGAGAAGGTTAAGGAACGTGGAGGCCAGAACACAAATGGCCAAAAGCCAAAACACAAATGGCCAAAAGCCAAATGGCCAAAACAAAACAGTTTACGCATGACGCCAACAGTTGTTTCACCCCTCCAATCAGGCTCGTATACTCCTAAACTCTCTCTCTCTATTTGTATTATGTTCCTTTAATTAATTAATCGTTATTATTTTTATTAATCACTAACCAATTAACATTTTTTCCTAATAAAATCAAAAACACAAAAAAATATTTTATTTATTAAAATTAACTTCATCACTTTTATTTTTGTAAATAAATTAATTTGATCAATTTAACTTTAATTAGATTTAACTTTTAATATTTTTTGCAATATTTAAAATCAATTTAGAATATTAGGTTTTTATTAGCATTAATTCAATTTATTTTATTTCTTTTAAAAACTCAAAAGTCCAAAAATATTTTCATTATTTAATTTAATTTAATTGTTCATTTAATTTAATTCCATTTAATTCAAAAATAAACAAAAATCCTTTCTTTAATAAAAAAAGGGTCAAAACTCAAAAAATTCGCATCCGATTTAATTTCCCGCGCACGATCTATTTTATCATATTATTGTATATGTTTCCCGGAATGTAATAACTTTAATTAGGACTTGATTTATTTATTGCTTTATTTTACTTTCCGCTATTTAAATTAAAGGGTTTGTTTTTGGCGATGTAAATACCCGACGCCTTGTAATAGTTTAGTTTTATTTTCCGCAACTATTAAACTGCTAGATGTATGTTAACTAGGCTATGCATGACACACTACAAGAAAATTGGCAGATTGCGACAGGTATTTTTGTAGATTACGACGGTTAAAACCGTCGCAATTTGCTTTCCACGACGGTTGCTTTACCGTCACAGAAGTGTGTGTCCCCAACCTATTTCGCGACGGTTACAAAAACTGTCGTTCAAGTTTACGACGGGTTGATACCGTCGTGACTATCTTTTGAGTTTCTTATAATTATTGATGGCGACGGTTCGATACTGTCGTGAATATCTTTTGAAATTGATTAAATTGTTTATGGCGACGGTTCGATACCGTCATGACTTTTGTTGATTATTTTTAATTGTTGATTACGACGGTTCGGTACTGTCGCCATGACTTTTGTTTATGTCTTGATTTTTTTTTTTTTTCTATTATATATATTTTTTATTTAAATTATTATCTATGTAAAGGTATTTTCTTAGCACAGGCAAGATCAGTTACTGCTCTAAAGAAGGCATCCTCCCTTGGGCCAAAAGAACCAGCCTTGAATGTAACGTCGTTCGAAACAACCAATATTGTCCTTCCAGATGGGAATTCAGGAGTACACATTTCCATCAACCAGGCTACCATGCCAACATCATTAAGTCCAGGAGGACACTCTGCAAGAACAAGAGAAGTACCCCAGCTACCTTCTTTCTCTGAAAATTTAAGCTCAGTTACTTTTAAGAGATCCTTATCTTTGGCTCTTTGAACTCCTGTATGTTGAATTGACCATGACTGTTCCAAGGATGTTTGAAACGCCTGCAAGAAGCATTTCTCATCAGATAACCTAATTTGACTTACAAAGGGGAAATTATCACTAAATTCATTCAAAATAACTTACAAGGGGAAAATCATAGCAGTATGTGGTGCTACTCTTTCTTGCTGCGAGATGTTTTCGGTCAATAACTCCCAAAGGTTGATAGTTTTCGTTCACTGGTACACCATGCAGTGGACCCTTTACTGTGACTGAACTGTAAACCACTTTATGAGTGGTGGCATCCTCCATTTCTCGATATATCTGAATTTTAAAAATCATGAATCTGAGAGGGAAGAGCATGCAGGAAGTTTTCCTTTAAATTTTTAAGAAACTAAAAAACTTACATGTACAGTGGATGTATGACCAGTAACATTGTTTACAATGACCCTCCAAGCACCATTTGCCTGTCCACATGCTGTAATCCAGAGCTTCACTTCCCATACAAAAACTCCTAATCTATGCATTCTTACACCAACAGAGGAATGGATTTCCTGTGCCAGTTCTTCCAAGATTGTCTCTACTGTTGTTTCTTCTTGACCGGCATCTATGTTGATTTTTCTGGTATTAACATCCAAAATTGTAAGAACGAGATGAAATCTTTTTTACGTTACGCTAATAGAATATAAGTATTATTAAAAATATGTATATGTACGGAGAAGTTTGCAGTAATAATTACTTGGAATAGTGGACAAGATCATCTACTTGTTGCTCACGTAGGACGTAGAGGTACATATGAGCATGTTCAGATTTGATGGTGGTATTATGTGAGTTAAGTTCCAACTCCTCCATTGCACCCATTAAGGACCTAAAAATGCTCCTTGAAGTAAAGGACATGTCCAATTGGGTACGAGACGTTTCTGCATCTACCCTTTGATAAGCAGAGTATCCTTCATTTGTGGTTGGCTGTCTGAGAAGTGTTCGAAGAAACATTCTTTGAATTGGTTGTGGCTTGGTATCCACAACAGTGTAGAGGTGCCATTGACGATCACGGGATGGTGTATAGCGTATATTCTCATAGCCTTTAAGTTTGTCCTGTAATCAGACAAATATTAAATGAGTTAAAGATCAAGCATATGAGTGAAATATGTTTCTTTTGCACCTTCTATAATAAAACAGGAACTTGAAGCGTGAAATAACTGACCAATTCAAGATAAATGGATAGCGGAGGTTCCAGATGCCGCAACAAGGGTTCCTCTTCATAATATAGCTTTTCTGCTGACCAGTGGAAGGAATGCCTCATTGGAGCACGCCCTTCATCCCTCTGTATGATACAGCTAATATCTCCAACACCGGCAGCATGTATTATGGACCCTACTTCCTGCTCTCTGAGTATTTTGGCCAACTTATTGATTCTTTCTTGAGCCTGATCTTCATCACCACTGCAAAAGACCAAAAAGTTAAGCTACACTACAATACAACCATTGATGCTTTGACAAATCAAAGAAAAAACAAAAAAACAAAAATTAGGTTCGAAAAAATGTATTTAATTTCCGAAACTGCACCTGTCTTGAAGTAAACTCATTTGGTTGTTGATGCCCACTAGTCCAATATGCATCATATTACCGTGCTTATTTGAGTCGACAGAACCACTTTTAAGTGCATCGTGAAAGTTATTGGTTGCTTCCCTTAATGCAGCACTGATAATTGCTGGCAAAAATTGAAGAGATTTAATTACAACCATCACTCCCCATTTCTAAGAACTCCCACGTAGCAATAAGGCCAGATCTGTGCCACTGCATCCTGATGCTGCCTTTGACAAGATACGGCTGGTAAAGCCTACGTATATAAGTTTCCACAACCCTCCTTTGAAGGGTGTTAACACTGTGATCAAATAAGCCCACAAGAGCATCTTCAACTGCCAAAGGAGCGCTCACAAGGTCCTCCATTCGGTCATTAATGGCACCCTTCCTCTTCGGAGTATCAATATTTTCACCATCCTCAGTAAACATTTCTAGTTCAGAAAGACTTCGTGCAATGCTGGATCGAAGTTCACTCAGTTTAGTTTGTTCAAGAAGTTGACTAGCCTTAAGAGCCAACTGCGTCAAGATGATCACAAATCAGGATTCGAGTCAAAATGATCTAAAGAAATTAAAAATATCATACACAAAATAAATACTAAAAGAGGCACTGTAACACTTTAAAATATCACATGATGCAGGTCAAAGAAACCTCTATATAGCATTACCAACCTCAGAATAAATAATATGATTGAGTTGGGAGAATCGGATCAATTGATCCCTATAGGCAGCAGGATTAGGGTAAACCAGTTTATCCATTAGTCGCAGTATCAGCTTATTTTTGCTCTTGACACCCTGAAACCCATGAAATGCAGTTAATATAATTGCAATACCGTGTTAACAAGACATCCAGGAGGAAAATCACTCAAGCTGAGTATGTTATAAAAGTGTATACCTGATGAGAGAGCACAATATCTACAATCTTCAACAAATCTTTCTTGTATTGAAGACGGAGTCGTTCAATTACATCAGCCTAGATGGCAGGGGAAAGGGGAATTGTTATGAATATTCGGGGAAACTGAATAATTAGAAATACATTGTACGTCTTTTATGTAAAAATTCCTTCTTAGCTTAAAAGTAGTTGAATGATAAACAAATAGTTCAATGAAATGAACATAAAAATGAAGAAAAATAAAAGAGTTGATGGGTTTTTTGTTATGAGCACAGAGACATACAACGAATAGTTGATTCCAGTGTGTTGTAAAAGCTAAATAAGAAAAACAACTAATCATGCATTTTTTGAACATCATCTAGAAAAGCTAATTTGGTTGGTAGAAGTCAAAAGGTCATAACAGATTAAGTTGCACACATAAAATTAGTACAAGCAATCAAATAATCACACTAACCTGTATATTATCACTAAATAGTTCTTCGACTGAGAGATACTCTTCGAAAAGAGATTGTACAATTTTATGGGCATGGCTCTCTCTTCCACCCTCATAAGACTTTACAAGACTCATCAGAGGTTCAACTAGTCTTTCTAAGGCTCCTTTTTCATTATCAGCACAGGAGAAAAGATGATCCTGCAGTATAAAACACCCACCATGAATTTATTTGTATTAAAACGGAAAATATCAGAATGAGCAATTCAGGAACATCAACTCACTTCAAGAATTCCCTTCAATAATTTGGCAGGGAAATCAATATTTTGGGAGCTTGAATTAATCTCGAATTCCTTATATTTAGCTTCCAACTACAAACCAGAATAGTTGAAGGGTAGGTCAGATCACGTCAGAAAACATTAAATCAGAGTGAAAACGGGCAAGGTGTCCCTTTACCTCAATTCTTAGATCTTTAGGAAGACGGGTTGCCAGAACTGCAAAGCATTCTTGCCATTGAAGGAAAGGTAATTCAGGGCTGTCAAGGCAATTGAGCAAACTTTGCACAACCTGACACAGATGTCTAGCTTGTTAATAAGAAAGCCAAATACAAGTTTCGAATAATAATAAAATCCAAAAATAATGTCAGAATAATTTCGTAAAATAATTAAGGGGAGGAATTTACTCACTTCATCAATATTGTGCTCGTAGCCAGCAAGAATCATCTGTGCAGCATTTAAGCTTGCCGCACATTTCTGATGAACTTTACCTGAAATTGCTGTAGGAGGGCCCAGGATTGGGAAGCTCCCAGTGAAGGGTTCTGCCTTTCTTACAGCAGAAGGATCATCTAGATCAAGCCTTGCTATAAGTTCACCAGCCTGTATGGCTTGACCTTCAGCCATTCTGAAATGAATAATCCCAGAAGCAGGGGAGAGAAGAGGCATACACATCTTCATGACCTCAACTTCAGCATATGGTGTGTCTGCATCAATGTGACTGTCGTCTGCAACCAAATATCCAAAACCTGACATCCAGAGATTTCAAAATAAGATTACAAAACTTATTCCTTGAGCAGATAAAAAAGTGGGTTGATTTAAAGTAGCAGAAACAAGTTCAACAATAATTAAGTTCAACTACCTCAATCTTCTGTGCTTTCACAATAAGAATATCCATATTTTCCTGCAAAAACTCAGTTTAGACTTTGGATTAGAAAAGAAGAATAAAAGTTACAAATTGTTTTAGACATAGAACTTAAGTTTCACATAACAAACCCTAAAATAAGTCGAAATAAATACAATACCGATTGTGCAGAGGGAAAGAATACAACAAATGTTGAAGATGTTGTATGTTGTAGGGTTTTAAATCGTTATTCCCTTCTGTCTATTTTCTTTGTGTTATTACTCGATACCCTTTCCCCTTGTGATTATGAACGCTATAACTTGTATTGCTCATTGAATCGTGAATAAATTGGGGTTTTAGGGTTTATTGTTGGTGATTGGGTTTAATGTCGATATGAATGCTTGTTGTGATGTTTGAATCACAAAGAGCTCAACCCTAAGATTCATGTGAATCTCCAACGGTGAAATCAATGTTAAAGAATGAGAGAGATATGTGAAGATGAGAACAAAGAAAAAGTGTTATAGAAAACTTACCGGTTGGAAGATGAGAGATGTTCGAAGAATAGTGATGCAGGAGGACATTAGAATGTGGTTCAATTTTCATGAGTTGAAAAAACAAAGCAGAACCTGAAGATTGTTGGTTTTGACGTAGGACCAAACACGCATGAAACAGGTTAATCGAGAAGTCTGAGATTGACCGACGAAGTCTCTGAGAGTGGGAGGAAGGTTAACGAGATCGATCAAGTTTGCGAGCTTTTTAGGGTTATCAGTAACGGCTTTCTTCATTCGCTGAGGAAGCATTCTTCACTTCAATACACGATTTGTAATGGCTGCGAGATGGATTTATCAAAATTCTAACTTCAGAGGAAATGTGCAACTCAATTTGTGTTTAGTTAGGATTAGGTATAAATTTAACAATAACATTGTGTTTCAACTATATATGTAAATATTATGTCAAGCTCTATGTATATACTTTAGCTCATGATAAATGATTATTTAGGTATAAACTTAAAATCATTTTTCAACATCAATTAAATCCACATATCATGTTATAAAAGTCATGTCTTTCGAGGCATAACCATAAGTTACCCTTGGTCTAGTCCTATCAGACCGTCTCGACATCTCATAGATCCTCCACAAGCATAATACAAATATAACAAGCATTGAGAAAAAGATGAAAGATTAAATTTATTTGATTGATTAAATTGAACATAACACCATTGTCGTATCAAATTCATAGAATATATAATAATGCATAAACTTAACCTTAACAAGAGAGAACTTAAATATACATAACAATTATAATTAGATAAAATATATAAGTTAGCAAGAGATTTTTAAAGGTTTTGGGTGCGACGGTTGTTTTACCGTCGTGAAATGAATTTTAGGACGGATAATTTTACCGTCGTGAAAGGTTTAAGGGTGCGACGGGTGCTTTACCGTCGTGATATGCCTTTTAGGACGGTTAATTTTACCGTCGTGACTAGTTGTTGGTGAAAAATCAATGTTAAAAGTGTTAAATGGGGGCCGACGGTTGTTTTACCGTCGTAATAATAATATTATGATGGTTAAATATACCGTCGCAAAATAAATATTAGGGACGGTTGGTGTCAACTGTCGTAAACATTGTCTCTATATGTCAATTACGACAGTTATCACATAACTGTCGCAATTTTTGTGTCGTTAAAAACTAATTTTCTTGTAGTGACAAGACTTGTCTTAATTTAAAATCAATCCGTAGCTCACAAATGCATGTTCAAAGATAAACATTAACTGAAACAACACACATGCACATGCCACTCCTAGGGTACGCCTCACTGGTTGCCTCGAACGTGGTCGTCAAGCATAGGGTGTTTTAGAGGTCGCCCTCCTGTCTAAGATCCAGTTGCCTCGAAACGGTTGCCTCGTATAAAAAGGATCTAGGACATTAGGGTTACTTCTAAGGTGTCCTACTATTGCTTCGGTGACCACACTGTCCCTATAATCGAATTGACCCGAACACCTCCAACGGTGGTGCTACCTACCTCTCAATGGTGGGATGGCGCTACCTTAGGGACTTTTACACAGCCTAATTCCTTAGGGTAGGTAGATCTCATGGGTACTTGCTCTCTCAAAAACAAAACAAAAAACAATCTTTTCACACTGACACTTTCAAAAAGTTTTCAAACAAATTTTTCATACACTCTTGAGGACAGATACAAGAGTTACTTAGAAATTTTTCAAACGAAACTTTTTCAAAACCCACACACACTTGAAAAGCAAACCATTTTTGAAAACATAAGAGAAAGTACCTAAGAGCCCGTGGATAACAACGGATAGAAAGGGTGCTAACACCTTCCCTTTCTATAAATCTACCTCCCGAACCTAGAAACATTCTCAAAGAAGGAATTTTGCTGTGCTTTTGTCCTTTCCATGTTGGAGAACATAAAAGACGGTGGCGACTCTTGCTTACCGCGACATTTCGCGAACCAGCTAAAAAACAGTCAGTTCTATTTCCACCGATCACACGAATCATTTGTTTTGGTTTCATACCTTTGCTTTCACTTTAAAAGTATAAACCACTGTGTTTTAACCAGTGATGCATTTTCTATACACCAATAACATCATTTCAAAAATGATTTTGGATTCAAAACTTTTTCATGAACTTTGCATTAAAAATACCATGTTTGAATAAACAATTTTGCTTGCAAACAAGCTTTCCTCATCAAGGAATTTCAAGCAGTTGAGAAACTTGGTCAGTGATCCTATCAGGGGCAAGTATCTTCCAGATCCTGTTGTGAATCAGTTCAAGATTTACTGCTCAATGCAAGTTTTCTCAGAATTGGCCAGCCAGGAAATCATTTTCAAGACTCATACAGGGGCATTTATTTACAACAACTATCATTTCAGAGCTGAAGCCGTGATCAGCCTATTTCCAGCAACTTTCGACTGAAGCCATAATCAGTTTATCTTCAACAGTCAGCTAATCTGGGACGAGTCCCCAAGTAGCTCTTCATGTCCTTCCTCAGAAGATCATCAGTTCAACACAGTTTTCAAGTGTGACAAATTTGGGTTCAAGACACTTTCTTTTCAAGAAAATTTAGCAGAGTTCTCGGTGTTGAGGAATTAAACTTCCAATCTTACCTTCACAAAAGAGTCAAACTCCATTATCGTAAACGTCCGCATTACCTGCATAGATCATTCACATATCATGCATAACAAAAATTCACACATAATACATAACAAGAGTGCTTCATTATCATTTGAATTTTCCAAGGTCTTATTACAGTTGACATGTCACCTTGAGATCAAAGTCCAACTTACTTGTCACCTACCAAAGCAAAACATCAGTTTGAGTTGTTTCTCTTTTTTCATTCAAAGCCAGTATTGGATGTTGTGATCTTTTCTCTCTTCTAAAGCCAATATTAGACGTTGAGTTTTCTCTTCATTCAAAGCCAGTATTGAATGTCAAGATCCCTTTCACTCATTCAAAGCCAGTATTGGATGATGTGACCTTTTCTCTGATCTAAAGCCAGTATTAGACGTTGAGTTTTTCTCTTCATTTAAAGCCAGTATTGAATGTCAAGAACCCTTTCACTCATTCAAAACCAGTATTGGATGTTGTGATCTTTTCTCTCGTCTAAAGCCAGTATTAGACGTTGAGTTTTCCCTTCATTCAAAGCCAGTATTGAATGTCAAGATCTCTTTTTCCATCCAAAGCCAGTATTCGATGTTGTTACCTTTTTCTTCATTCAAAGCCAGTATTGAATGTCAAGATCTCTTTTTCCATCCAAAGCCAGTATTGGATGTTGTTACCTTCTTCTTCATTCAAAGCTAGTATTGAATGTCAAGATCTCTTTCACTCATTCAAAGCCAGTATTGAATGTTGTGATCTTTTCTCTCGTCTAAAGCCAGTATTAGACATTGAGATTTTCTTCATTCAAAGCCAGTATTGAATGTCAAGAACCCTTTCACTCATTCAAAGCCAGTATTAGATGTTGTGATCTTTTCTCTCATCTAAAGCCAGTATTAGACGTTGAGCTTTTCTTCATTCAAAGCCAGTATTGAATGTCAAGATCTCTTTCACTCATTCAAAGCCAGTATTGGATGTTGTGATCTTTTCTCTCGTCTAAAGCCAGTATTAGACGTTGAGCTTTTCTTCATTCAAAGCCAGTATTGAATGTCAAAATTCCTTTCACTCATTCAAAGCCAGTATTGGATGTTATGATCTTTTCTCTCGTCTAAAGCCAGTATTAGACATTGATCTTTTCTTCATTCAAAGCCAGTATTGAATGTCAAGAACCCTTTCACTCATTCAAAGCCAGTATTGGATGTTGTGATCTTTTCTCTCGTCTAAAGCCAGTATTATACGTTGAGCTTTTCTTCATTCAAAGCCAGTATTGAATGTCAAGATCTCTTTCACTCATTCAAAGCCAGTATTGGATGTTGTGATCTTTTCTCTCATCTAAATCCAGTATTAGACGTTGAGCTTTTCTTTCATTCAAAGCCAGTATTGAATGTCAAGATCCCTTTCACTCATTCAAAGCCAGTATTGGATGTTGTGATCTTTTCTCTCGTCTAAAGCCAGTATTAGACATTGAGTTTTCCCTTCATTCAAAGCCAGTATTGGATGTCGTGTTTCTTTTCCGTCCAGCGTCTTTCTTGGACGACTCTGATGTAGCTTCAGATTTGGTCTCATCCTACATCTAATGTTCTTCTAGATGCTTATGATTGCCTTTTCCAGAGAGTTTCTCGCCTCATTCAATGCCATTCTTGGATGTCGCTGCTTGCCTTCTCGAGTTTTATCTTTTTTCCAAGTATTACTGGTTACTCCTTGTCACCCTGACAGATATCCAGAAGTATCTTGTTGTTCCCCGGCGTGTCTTTCCACGTCATTTCATCTGAACTACCACAAATTTCCAGTTTCGAGTCTTTCCACATTTCCACAGAGTCTGTCTCATCTCATACATCATTCAAAAAATATATATGTAAAAAAAAAAAGAGTCCATGCATTCATTCATGACATATGCTATCATCTCATCGCATCAGGGACAAAATTCAGGTCTGTTTGTATTTAATTACTTTCAGCCTATCTGGCTAAAAGATAATTAAATAGGGGCAGCTATTGTACCCTAAATTTTGCCCCTGACTTTTTCAGTCGCATTTTCATACCATATTTTATCATTCAGTCACAATCATTAATAAATACCTTCATTCATCACATTTGCATCCCATCTTTAAGTTTGCTCTTGTGTTGTTGACTAACTTCTAATCAAAATACAAAAAATATTTGTCTTTGTCTTTGCATATTTGTGTTTTGTAGGTACCGAGTCGAAGCATATGGCAAATAAGGTTTTCCAGTATGATTTCCCTAAAATCTCTTTGCAAAGAAAAAGAATTAAAAATTTCATTTTTTTTCACTGTACAATCGATTGCTCCTAGAGTGCAATCGATTGCACAAAGTGAATTTTGCATATTTTTTTTGGAAAAATACACTGTGCAAATCGATTTGCAATATAGTGCAATCGATTTGCATAGAGCGAAATTTGAAAAAAATCTGCATTTTAAACTTGTCAAAATTTTTGGCTCCAATTTTCCTTCACTTTTGAAAGATGTATAATTAATTCAAATTTTAGTGCCAATTTTTCATTTTTTAAGAAGAATTATCATTAATTCAAATTTTGGCTCTAATATTTGAAAAAATTATCATTAATTCAAATTTTGGTTCCAAGAATCAATTACCAAATTACCACTAATCCCAATCCTAAACTCTATAAATAGAGCCCTCATCTCATTCAAATTTCAAGCTTTTGATAGCCAAATCCACCTTGCTAAAAAATCTCTCAAATCTCTCCATCTACCAAATTCACTCAAAGCTCCATTTTTAAAAAGTTAGTAAGCTTTGCATTGAAGCTTACTAATCTTTGAGCTAAACCTTCATCCAAACACTTTTTCTCCATCAATTCTCTACATCCAAGCTTGGTCAATTGATTCTTGTGGTTGAATTGAAGCAAATTCTTGAAGTTGTTTTGATAATTCTCTAGATCTACCTTTGGTAAGTTTGGATAATTCATCTTTCACAATGTGATCTCTTGGTGATCTTTGGGATTGATTCATTGAGCATTCTTTTGTGATTCCAATGGTGTTATTTTCTCATAATTTGATGGAATTTTCGTGCTCAATTGGATCCATGATCATAAGGTGTTTGATGGAAAGTTTGAACAAGAAATTGGCCTTTTGAAATGCTGTTTTTGGCTGCTGTTCTGTGTGCAATCGATTTGCACTATGTGTAAATCGATTTACACAGCACGATTTTGCACAAATTTTTGAAAATAATACTGTGTAAATCGATTTACATAGTAGTGTAAATCGATTTACACCAGAACAGAATGTATTTTTTGCCTTGTTTTGGGGCAGCTTTGATCCAAAATGCTTTTTCTACTCACTCCTTGTGATTGTTGGTTTGGATTACAATTTTAAATGTCCAATTTGTCTTTAAACTCAATGGAATTTGTGATGTAGATGAAGTTAGATAAATGTTCATCAATTCAAATCTACCTAAGAGTGGATTATTTAATTCATTTTTGGTGCTTTGGATTAATGATATGTTTAGTGCTTTAATCCATCTAGAGGATTGGTTGAATTTAAAGATGAAAGAATTTTGAAATGGTGATCCAAATTAGCTTATCATTTCCCTCCCTCTTCATCTTA
The DNA here is from genome assembly GCA_948472305.1 of Vicia faba. Lineage (NCBI taxonomy): Eukaryota > Viridiplantae > Streptophyta > Magnoliopsida > Fabales > Fabaceae > Vicia > Vicia faba. The sequence goes on along the minus strand of OX451741.1, from coordinate 1,514,686,763 downwards.
TCCCTTTCTTCTTTTTTTAATTGTGCTACATGTTAAGGGATGGTGATCTCTATATCATTTATCCAAACATGAAGCACATAGATTGCTATTGACCGGCCTCAAAATAGGTGCGACTTCAACATAAGTCCACTTACGATTGCTTAAAATAGCGCTAAATTTTATCCCGATTCGAATAAATGATCATTCGTGGCCAAAACTTATGATTGCAAGCCCAAGTATGTTAATTTTATCTCTTTGATCCAATAACCTTGAGATTCATCGTGTAGAGGCTTTGGTTCTACCCATCCTCTGATGGATCTACAACACCTTTGGTCAACGCGGATCACTTAAACATCATTGATCATTACATGTCGCCTTATGAGAATTCCAAAATGGATGATATACTTGACAAAAAGTAAATGCAACTTGTTGTGTAGAGGCTTTGGTTCTACCAATCCTCTGATGAGTTCCAAATGCAAGTTTCAAGATGTTCATCCAACTAACCACTAATTACTAACCACTAATTACTAACAATTAACTTTACTTTATGCCTTTTATTTTTTATGCTTTATGTACCATTTACATTTCATGCTATTTTCATCTTTGCTCACTTGAGCATTTATTCTTATGCTATTTTCATCTTTGCTCACTTGAGCATTTACTTTTATGTCATTTTTATTTTGCTCACTTGAGATTTTCTTTTCCTTTTAAAAACACCTAATAATCAACATGAACCATAAAAATCATTAATGATACTTGGACTACATGGTTACTATCCTTTGCATTATGGAGTGATGGACTTCTTGGACTTAGGATTAGAGACCTTGGCCTATCTTGGAGACTTTGTGACCTTAATTCATTATTTTGTCTGGAGTTCTTGAGGTTTACCTCAAGACATTGGGTTGTTTGTTTGTTTTGTGTGCAGGTAATTGTGATTACGATCTTTGTTTGTAATCTGAAAATCACCCGTATACAGCCGTTACTCTGCCCAATTTTTGCGAAGACTTAATACACTTGAAGTTTGATTCTCTCAAGAGGTCTAGTACCTTTACTTGCTTGGTCTCAATCCAAAGAATGAGAATTCTACATTGGCTTATAATGTCAAGTATCGGCTTTATGTTGGTTAGACAGTTCTCTTCCTTAGCTTTTACCTTATGCTTTAGGATAGTCCCTTCATCTCCTCCCATCTTCTTTAATTTTCAAAACCTTCTCATCTTCTTTCAAAATCTTCTTTATTTTTAACATCAAACCGCTTTCATAATAAACCTCGACCATGTCGAGTGCCTTTTCTTTTAAAACTTCTTTTCTTTAAACAAACTTCAATTCACTTAATCATACTTTGACATCTTTCAAAATTAACAAAACACTTCAACTCATTCAAACTCTTTTGTGCGCTCGAGCACCTTTTCCATTCAAAACTTTTTTTCAAGGTGAGACATGATTCATTGATAGTCGAGCAACATTCTCCTATCTATATGGTTATAAAGGTGTTGACTTTTCCACTTGAGTACTAGAGGCGTTCTCAAACCCTTACTCTTGTTGACGCATGGTCCATCTTTCTTACACCTTGTGGGCGTTAGTCGAGATTTCTCTCCTAACAATGACGACTTGTCTCCTTGTTTAAAAACAATAAACAAACAAGTCTTTTCTAGATGAACTACGTGTACCTTGATCCCCTATTGCACGAAAGGTGGTACGTAGGCACTAAAGGTTCGCAACCGCGGCGGGTGCAAAAATCATAAAAATATTTCTTTTCTCACCTCCACCATCCATTTTATATACAACACATTTTTTATAGCCAAAATATACATATTTTTTCAAAGAGGTTCCTGCGGAGTACCGTAGATGTTTAGGGTGCTAATACCTTCCCTTTGCATAACCAACCCCCTTACCTTGAATATTTCCCCCTCTTTTGGGTTATTCTCTCTTTTCCCATTCCTTTGGAAACAATAAAGCGAGGTAGCGATTTTTATTTTGATTTGTATAAAGTCTAGTCAATCCAATGGCTTAGTCTTGCACATTTCTACCGCTACAGAAAAAAATGGCGACTTCACTGGGGAAAGATTGACCTCTTGCTGGTCCATCCCTAAGTGGGTTGAGCCTATCTTTGTTTATATCTGTATATGTGCTATTGTGTTTATGTGTTATATTTTGTATATATGTTTGTCTGGATTCTCTTGGTTTACAGGGTGCTTGGGGATTTCTTATAAGTCTTCTACCCGGACTTGGGAAAACTTTAAGATAGGACGGGCGGTATAGTCATGTTAACTTTGAGGGAGTATTCCAAAAAAAGGAGGCATGAGATCCCCCACTCAGTGGAGGCCCCTTTGACTGTAGTATCGTTTACCGAGTAATCGGGAAGACATACTGCTTTCGACCTGGGAGCCTGCGAAGCTGAGGACCGTAGATTACCTAACCCCTCTTGGCCTTTTAGGTGTAGTGCGGAAGCTATGACGGAGTAATCCGGAAGTAGTTGTCACGCGATACTACGCTCGGACGAGTCTTTCTTGAGAATATTACTAATTACCGAGTAAATTAGGAAGTTGGTAATATCCGAAGGAAGGATGTAGACTCTGGGAACCTCTTAGAACCTTGTTCGGCAGGTGATAACCATTAGTCCATACCTTATGGGTTGTACCTTTGACTCCAGGCTCGTGACTCTGAACTGTGTGATCTTGTTACTGAGCAGTGCATTGCATAACATTGCATATCATTTGCATCCTCTGCATCATTCTGCATACATCCAGGTTGATCAGGATCTTATTCCCAGTTGCTTCTTCCTTCCAGTTAGTCGTCTATCGTCAAGCTGATTCCTCAACACAACTACGGGACTAGAGTTGTTGTCAGATTGAGAATGGAAAACCAAGAACAACACAACATGGAAGTCAGAATGGAAATCGAAGAGTTGAAGTCAGGCATGACCAAACTTACTGAGATGATGCAAGTCCTAATTTCCAAAGGAGAGCCACCTCAAAGGACTGTGATATCTGAAATCCCAACTACTGCTGTTGACACTCAACCTATCCAGCATACATCTACTGCATGGCCAGAGTTCGGGTTACCTCAGAATTACTCTCCGCCTATTGTAACTACTTCAATGGTTGGCCAGTCTTCCCGACCAGTTTTTCAAGCTCCAGTTTTCACTGAACCTCAGCCATTTGTTCATACTGCTTCTCGTCAACCTACCGCACAAGCTGCTTTTGGGAACCCTCTCTTTGAGTACCATGCTGCCAGTCCTCTAAGTGTGAGTCAAGGAGACTTTGGTGAGTTTGAAGATTTCAAAGAACAGTATCAAACTTTGGAGAAGAGACTCAGAGCTATGGAAGGAAATGAGTTCTTCAGTGTTGATGCTAACAACATGTGCCTAGTTTCTGATCTGGTCATGCCTGCAAATTTCAAGACTCCTGAGTTTGAGAAATATAAGGGGCACACTTGTCTAAGAAGTCATTTGGTGATGTACTTTCGAAAGATGTCTGCTTACACAAAGAATGACAAGCTGCTTATCCATTGTTTCCAAGACAGTCTGAGTGGAGCTTCATTGAAATGGTATATGGGACTTGAGAAAGGTCGTATCCAATGCTTCCAAGATATTGTTGATGCTTTCATAAAGCAATACAAATACAACCTCGACATGACACCTGATCGTCGCCAACTACAAAATATGTCTCAGAATGAGAAAGAATCTTTCAAGGAGTATGCTCAACGATGGAGAGAAATGGCATCTCAAGTTGAACCACCTCTGGCAGAGAAAGAGTTAACTGGTTTGTTCATGGATACTTTGTCCCCCTTCTATTGGGAGAAGATGATTGGTAGTGTGTCGTCCAGCTTCACAAACCTGGTGACTATTGGCCAAAGATTAGAAGAAGGAATCAAGAATGGAAAAGTGTCTAAAGCTGCTGAATCTTCTAATGGTGCAAAGAAATACCTTGGGAACTTTCAGAAGAAGAAAGAGGTAGAAGCCAATGTTGTCTCGACTGAGAGAAGAGGACCTCGCCGTAGGCCTCAATACGTTGATCAACCACAAGTAGCGGTTGTTACTCCTGCGGTCAATGCTCAACCAGTTCATGTTCCTCAACAACAGAATCAGAATCAGAATCAGAATCGGAATAGGGCTCAGTTTGATCCCATCCCTATGACATACACTGAATTGTATCCTGTATTGGTGCAGAAGGGCTTGATTACGACTAGGCCTCTGATTCCTCGAAATCCTCCTCCAGCCGGGTTCAGATCAGACCTTCATTGTGAATTTCATCAAGGAGCTGCCGGTCATGATTTAGAAAGTTGTTATGCTTTGAAAAACAAAGTGCAAGAATTGGTGAAAGCAAATATTCTCACTTTCAATGAGGCAGGTCCTAATGTTATCAACAATCCCTTGCCAAAACAAAGTGGCTGAAGACTGAGTCGGGATACCCTCAAGTCACTTCCTAAAGCTAGTGTTTCAGACAGGACAACTCATCCTTGTTACTGATTAGTCACTAGGCCATGTTTCTTTCTGTTTGCATTTGTCCCTTGTTTATGTTAAAATTGTTGCTTTCAAATTCTGTTTGTGCTTTCATGTTAATTCTAATGAAATGAGCATTGCAATATTTTGATTCAAATCATTTTCATTTACTGCTTTCAAATACATTTCTCTTGTTTACTCCCTTTATCAAGCTTTTGTTTATGCAAAGATCTGAGGGAGGATGATGAAAACGAAATACCCATAATTGTTGCTGGTATGCTTTCGAATAAAACTTTGCTGAGGATATACAGGCATTGTTTCAACTCCCAAACACTGGAGAAATAAGGAAGTTAATCCCTCGTTCACCCCTTTGAGCCTAGAAGTTGGAGTTTCTTTCTATACAGAAAAACCCATAATCTTAACCCGTGGATGGGTAGTTCTCAGTTAATCTGGTTGTGCATTCAATTACAAGAGAAATCATGCAAGACACCTTTCAACAAAGGTCGCGATCAAGCTTTCCTTTGCACACAACAAGAAGTGTCAAAGATGCTCTCAAACAAAAATGACGAAGATGGTTCCCAGTAATCATTGAGCAAGGCAGTCATTATCTTTCCAAAAAAATTGAAATGAAAAGAAAAATCAAAATAAAAGTCTCGCTAAGTCAAAACCTATGAAGGAGACTTAGGCAAAAAATGGGGCATCCCGCTGACTGTAATCTCAAATGAAACAGTTCAGGCAAAAACTGGGGCATCCCGCTAACTGTAATCACAAATGAAACAGTTCAGGCAAAAGTTGGGAATAATAAATACAATCAGAAGAGGTCTTCAAATCCTCAAAATTCTCCACCAGAATTGACAAAAGTCCTCAAAACAACAAAAATATGTAAGAAGAAATGATTGTCATTCTCAAGAATCCTTTAGTTTCTGAGCCATCGTCATTGCTGCCATCAGTGCAATTCCAAAATCTCTTGGAACCTGAGTGCATATTCTGAATTAACTGAACGTAGGACTGGAGAACATCACGAAGATTGGGTTGGGTACAAATAAACTTTGAGCCTTTATCCTTTATTTCTTAAACCGTGAACCAGACCACATTACAACCCTCAAAAGACCTAATTGAAGCCAGGTTTCTTTTGAAAGCATACTACAGCAAGGTTGCGTAAACTGACTCCTATGATCTTTTGTGAATTGTTGTACCCCAAAATTTGCCCTCCCATATTTCTCAAAATATTTCAAGAAAAATTCACAAGTCCAACCCGGCGCGTCATATTCAGGTGTTCTTTCCCCAAGATATCTCTGATAACGTATTCTCAAATTCATATTCGGCTCAAGAGATAATTCTTTAAAGAAGGTATCCAAATGTGTGAGTTTTCTCGAAGAAATATGGTGAAAAAGTATGCTGAAAGTGCAGTTCTTACGCGCTAAAAAATTCATAACTTGAAGACCGTGACTCGTTTTGAACCCATTCCGGTGGCCAAAATTCCTTCTTGACATTATCTACGTTTTCATCTCTCACAGATGGAAGCCAATTTCGATCTTAAGGTCTTCAAAAATGTGGATTTATCAAGTATTTTCATACAGAAAATTTGTGACAGAAGTTTATTTGCGTCATGTTCAGAAAATCATAACTTGGTCGATTTTCATCGTATCGAGCTGGTTCCGGCGCCAAAATTTTAAAAATTGAGTTGGCTACATTTTCACAGAAGGTATTCAGTTCAAACGGTATTCAAAAGGCCTTCGTTTTTTGCTCAGAGTGCGTGACACGCTGAAAATCCTGAATGCTGAATATTATTTCATCTGGGCCGAAACTTCGAAAATTCATAACTCGGTCAATTTTTATCGGATTGGGCTCATATTTTTACACAAGGTCACTGACTCAGAGATCTACAACTTTTCTTCAAAAGTCGAGACCAAATTATGCACCGATCAACACCAGTTTTTTATTGAAGAACGTGTCAGAGTCGACACTGGAGCCCAAAATAAGTTTGTCTGAGCTGAAACTTCAAAAATTCATAACTAATTCACTGTTTATCCGATTGAGCCAATTTTCAGACAGGAGTTATTTCTCGATATAGGCTACATTTTGTTTTCACATTTCAACTTCAAAAATTGCACTTAAGTCCCTACGATTTAGCCTGGAAAGTGACGAACTGAAGTGAACATTGGAGGCCCAATTGCACATTCAAAGCCCATTTTCTTTACCCTAATTTCCATTATATAATCGCATTCTTTTCACACAAACAGAGCATGAAAAAAAAAACCTTGCCACAACGCTATCAGAATATCAAATTCTTTCAAGAACCCTAAAACCTTGAAATCCTTATTACAAATCCCTCTCTCACTACAAACAAGCCATCTCAGTTACAAACCAACATCTCACTACTTCTTCAGTAAGGGTAAGGTTGGCTTGATCTCCATGATCAAAAGGGCATAAAAGCATTCATGTCACTACTTTTCCAGTAAGGGTAAGATTGATTTGATCTCCATGATCAAAAGGGTATAATCATTCATACATGTCATATTGGCCTAAACATTAAATTTCTTCATATATTAGCTTTATTTGTATTTTAGGATATATAGTAATTTATTTAATGTGTTCATGAGATTCAACACTGCAGATTTAGACAGGATCTCATACAGGTTCATTAAGAAACGTTGAGGCCAAAACACAAATGGTCAAAATCCAAAAGCCAAATGGCCAAAACAGAACAGCTTACACATGACACCAATACATGGCGAGACAAATATCCTGAGAAGGTTAAGGAACGTGGAGGCCAGAACACAAATGGCCAAAAGCCAAAACACAAATGGCCAAAAGCCAAATGGCCAAAACAAAACAGTTTACACATGACGCCAACAGCTGTTTCACCCCTCCAATCAGGCCCGTATACTCCTAAACTCTCTCTCTCTCTATTTGTATTATGTTTCTTTAATTAATTAATCGTTATTATTTTTATTAATCACTAACCAATTAACATTTTTTCCTAATAAAATCAAAAACACAAAAAAATATTTTATTTATTAAAATTAACTTCATCACTTTTATTTTTGTAAATAAATTAATTTGATCAATTTAACTTTAATTAGATTTAACTTTTAATATTTTTTGCAATATTTAAAATCAATTTAGAATATTAGGTTTTTATTAGCATTAATTCAATTTATTTTATTTCTTTTAAAAACTCAAAAGTCCAAAAATATTTTCATTATTTAATTTAATTTAATTATTCATTTAATTTAATTCCATTTAATTCAAAAATAAACAAAAATCCTTTCTTTAATAAAAAAAGGGTCAAAACTCAAAAAATTCGCATCCGATTTAATTTCCCGTGCACGATCTATTTTATCATATTATTGTATATGTTTCCCGGAATGTAATAACTTTAATTAGGACTTGATTTATTTATTGCTTTATTTTACTTTCCGCTATTTAAATTAAAGGGTTTGTTTTTGGCGATGTAAATACCCGACGCCTTGTAATAGTTTAGTTTTATTTTCCACAACTATTAAATTGCTAGATGTATGTTAACTAGGCTATGCATGACAAGACTTGTCTTAATTTAAAATCAATCCGTAGCTCACAAATGCATGTTCAAAGATAAACATTAACTGAAACAACACACATGCACATGCCACTCCTAGGGTACGCCTCACTGGTTGCCTCGAATGTGGTCGTCAAGTATAGGGTGTTTTAGAGGTCGCCCTCCTGTCTAAGATCCAGTTGCCTCGAAACGGTTGCCTCGGATAAAAAGGATCTAGGACATTAGGGTTACTTCTAAGGTGTCCTACTATTGCTTCGGTGACCACATTGTCCCTATAATCGAATTGACCCGAACACCTCCAACGGTGGTGCTACCTACCTCTCAATGGTGGGATGGCGCTACCTTAGGGACTTTTACACAGCCTAATTCCTTAGGGTAGGTAGATCTCATGGGTACTTGCTCTCTTAAAAACAAAACAAAAAACAATCTTTTCACAGTGACACTTTCAAAAAGTTTTCAAACAAATTTTTCATACACTCTTGAGGACAGATACAAGAGTTACTTAGAAATTTTTCAAACGAAACTTTTTCAAAACCCACACACACTTGAAAAGCAAACCATTTTTGAAAACATAAGAGCAAGTACCTAAGAGCCCGTGGATAACAACGGATAGAAAGGGTGCTAACACCTTCCCTTTCTATAAATCTACCTCCCGAACCGAGAAACATTCTCAAAGAAGGAATTTTGCTGTGCTTTTGTCCTTTCCATGTTGGAGAACATAAAAGACGGTGGCGACTCTTGCTTACCGCGACATTTCGCGAACCAGCTAAAAAACAGTCAGTTCTATTTCCACTGATCACACGAATCATTTGTTTTGGTTTCATACCTTTGCTTTCACTTTAAAAGTGTAAACCACTGTGTTTTAACCAGTGATGCATTTTCTATACACCAATAACATCATTTCAAAAATGATTTTGGATTCAAAACTTTTTCATGAACTTTGCATTAAAAATACCATGTTTGAATAAACAATTTTGCTTGCAAACAAGCTTTCCTCATCAAGGAATTTCAAGCAGTTGAGAAACTTGGTCAGTGATCCTATCAGGGGCAAGTATCTTCCAGATCCTATTGTGAATCAGTTCAAGATTTACTGCTCAATGCAAGTTTTCTCAGAATTGGCCAGCCAGGAAATCATTTTCAAGACTCATACAAGGGAATTTATTTACAACAACTATCATTTCAGAGCTGAAGCCGTGATCAGCCTATTTCCAGCAACTTTCGACTGAAGCCATAATCAGTTTACCTTCAACAGTCAGCTAATCTGGGACGAGTCCCCAAGTAGCTCTTCATGTCCTTCCTCAGAAGATCATCAGTTCAACACAGTTTTCAAGTGTGACAAATTTGGGTTCAAGACACTTTCTTTACAAGCAAATTTGGCAGAGTTCTCAGTGTTGAGGAATTAAACTTCCAATCTTACCTTCACAAAAGAGTCAAACTCCATTGTCGTAAACGTCCGCATTACCTGCATAGATCATTCACATATCATGCATAACAAAAATTCACACATAATACATAACAAGAGTGATTCATTCTCATTTGCATTTTCCAAGGTCTTATTACAGTTGACATGTCACCTTGAGATCAAAGTCCAACTTACTTGTCACCTACCAAAGCAAAACATCAGTTTGAGTTGTTTCTCTTTTTTCATTCAAAGCCAATATTGGATGTTGTGATCTTTTCTCTCGTCTAAAGCCAGTATTAAACGTTGAGTTTTCTCTTCATTCAAAGCCAGTATTGAATGTCAAGATCCCTTTCACTCATTCAAATCCAGTATTGGATGATGTGACCTTTTCTCTGATCTAAAGCCAGTATTAGACGTTGAGTTTTTCTCTTCATTCAAAGCCAGTATTGAATGTCAAGAACCCTTTCACTCATTCAAAACCAGTATTGGATGTTGTGATCTTTTCTCTCGTCTAAAGCCAGTATTAGACGTTGAGTTTTCCCTTCATTCAAAGCCAGTATTGAATGTCAAGATCTCTTTTTCCATCCAAAGCCAGTATTCGATGTTGTTACCTTTTTCTTCATTCAAAGCCAGTATTGAATGTCAAGATCTCTTTTTCCATCCAAAGCCAGTATTGGATGTTGTTACCTTCTTCTTCATTCAAAGCTAGTATTGAATGTCAAGATCTCTTTCACTCATTCAAAGCCAGTATTGAATGTTGTGATCTTTTCTCTCGTCTAAAGCCAGTATTAGACATTGAGATTTTCTTCATTCAAAGCCAGTATTGAATGTCAAGAACCCTTTCACTCATTCAAAGTCAGCATTAGATGTTGTGATCTTTTCTCTCATCTAAAGCCAGTATTAGACGTTGAGATTTTCTTCATTCAAAGCCAGTATTGAATGTCAAGATCTCTTTCACTCATTCAAAGCCAGTATTGGATGTTGTGATCTTTTCTCTCGTCTAAAGCCAGTATTTGACGTTGAGCTTTTCTTCATTCAAAGCCAGTATTGAATGTCAAGATTCCTTTCACTCATTCAAAGCCAGTATTGGATGTTATGATCTTTTCTCTCGTCTAAAGCCAGTATTAGACATTGAGCTTTTCTTCATTCAAAGCCAGTATTGAATGTCAAGAATCCTTTCACTCATTCAAAGCCAGTATTGGATGTTGTGATCTTTTCTCTCATCTAAAGCCAGTATTAGACGTTGAGCTTTTCTTCATTCAAAGCCAGTATTGAATGTCAAGATCTCTTTCACTCATTCAAAGCCAGTATTGGATGTTGTGATCTTTTCTCTCATCTAAAGCCAGTATTAGACGTTGAGCTTTTCTTTCATTCAAAGCCAGTATTGAATGTCAAGATCCCTTTCACTCATTCAAAGCCAGTATTGGATGTTGTGATCTTTTCTCTCGTCTAAAGCCAGTATTAGACATTGAGTTTTCCCTTCATTCAAAGCCAGTATTGGATGTCGTGTTTCTTTTCCGTCCAGCGTCTTTCTTGGACGACTCTGATGTAGCTTCAGATTTGGTCTCATCCTACATCTAATGTTCTTCTAGATGCTTCTGATTGCCTTTTCCAGAGAGTTTCTCGCCTCATTCAATGCCATTCTTGGATGTCGCTGCTTGCCTTCTCGAGTTTTATCTTTTTTCCAAGTATTACTGGTTACTCCTTGTCACCCTGACAGATATCCAGAAGTATCTTGTTGTTCCCCGGCGTGTCTTTCCACGTCATTTCATCTGAACTACCACAAATTTCCGGTTTCGAGTCTTTCCACATTTCCACAGAGTCTGTCTCATCTCATACATCATTCAAAAAATATATATGTAAAAAAAAAAAAGAGTCCATGCATTCATTCATGACATATGATATCATCTCATCGCATCAGGGACAAAATTCAGGTCTGTTTGTATTTAATTACTTTCAGCCTATCTGGCTAAAAGATAATTAAATAGGGGCAGCTATTGTACCCTAAATTTTGCCCCTGACTTTTTCAGTCGCATTTTCATACCATATTTTATCATTCAGTCACAATCATTAATAAATACCTTCATTCATCACATTTGCATCCCATCTTTAAGTTTGCTCTTGTGTTGTTGACTAACTTCTAATCAAAATACAAAAAATATTTGTCTTTGTCTTTGCATATTTGTGTTTTGTAGGTACCGAGTCGAAGCATATGGCAAATAAGGTTTTCCAGTATTATTTCCCTAAAATCTCTATTTGCAAAGAAAAAGAATTAAAAATTTCATTTTTTTTCACTGTACAATCGATTGCTCCTAGAGTGCAATCGATTGCACAAAGTGAATTTTGCATATTTTTTTGGAAAAATACATTGTGCAAATCGATTTGCAATATAGTGCAATCGATTTGCATAGAGCGAAATTTGAAAAAAAATCAGCATTTTAAACTTGTCAAAATTTTTGGCTCCAATTTTCCTTCACTTTTGAAAGATGTATAATTAATTCAAATTTTAGTGCCAATTTTTCATTTTTTAAGAAGAATTATCATTAATTCAAATTTTGGCTCTAATATTTGAAAAAATTATCATTAATTCAAATTTTGGCTCCAAGAATCAATTACCAAATTACCACTAATCCCAATCCTAAACTCTATAAATAGAGCCCTCATCTCATTCAAATTTCAAGCTTTTGATAGCCAAATCCACCTTGCTAAAAAATCTCTCAAATCTCTCCATCTACCAAATTCACTCAAAGCTCCATTTTCAAAAAGTTAGTAAGCTTTGCATTGAAGCTTACTAATCTTTGAGCTAAACCTTCATCCAAACACTTTTTCTCCATCAATTCTCTACATCCAAGCTTGGTCAATTGATTCTTGTGGTTGAATTGAAGCAAATTCTTGAAGTTGTTTTGATAATTCTCTAGATCTACCTTTGGTAAGTTTGGATAATTCATCTTTCACAATGTGATCTCTTGGTGATCTTTGGGATTGATTCATTGAGCATTCTTTTGTGATTCCAATGGTGTTATTTTCTCATAATTTGATGGAATTTTCGTGCTCAATTGGATCCATGATCATAAGGTGTTTGATGGAAAGTTTGAACAAGAAATTGGCCTTTTGAAATGCTGTTTTTGGCTGCTGTTCTGTGTGCAATCGATTTGCACTATGTGTAAATCGATTTACACAGCACGATTTTGCACAAATTTTTGAAAATAATACTGTGTAAATCGATTTACATAGTAGTGTAAATCGATTTACACCAGAACAGAATGTATTTTTTGCCTTGTTTTGGGGCAGCTTTGATCCAAAATGCTTTTTCTACTCACTCCTTGTGATTGTTGGTTTGGATTACAATTTTAAATGTCCAATTTGTCTTTAAACTCAATGGAATTTGTGATGTAGATGAAGTTAGATAAATGTTCATCAATTCAAATCTACCTAAGAGTGGATTATTTAATTCATTTTTGGTGCTTTGGATTAATGATATGTTTAGTGCTTTAATCCATCTAGAGGATTGGTTGAATTTAAAGATGAAAGAATTTTGAAATGGTGATCCAAATTAGCTTATCATTTCCCTCCCTCTTAATCTTATCCCTTTCTTCTTTTTTTAATTGTGCTACATGTTAAGGGATGGTGATCTCTATATCATTTATCCAAACATGAAGCACATAGATTACTATTGACCGGCCTCAAAATAGGTGCGACTTCTACATAAGTCCACTTACGATTGCTTAACATAGCGCTAAATTTTGTCTCGATTCGAATAAATGATCATTCGTGGCCCAAACTTATGATTGCAAGCCCAAGTATGTTAATTTGATCTTTTTGATCCAATAACCATGAGATTCATCGTGTAGAGGCTTTGGTTCTACCAATCCTCTGATGGATCTACAACACCTTTGGTCAACGCGGATCACTTAAACATTGTTGATCATTACATGTCGCCTTATGAGAATTCCAAAATGGATGATATACTTGACAAAAAGCAAATGCAACTTGTTGTGTAGAGGCTTTGGTTCTACCAATCCTCTGATGAGTTCCAAATGCAAGTTTCAAGATGGTCATCCAACTAACCACTAATTACTAACCACTAATTACTAACAATTAACTTTACTTTATGCCTTTTATTTTTTATGCTTTATGTACCATTTACATTTCATGCTATTTTCATCTTTGCTCACTTGAGCATTTATTCTTATGCTATTTTCATATTTGCTCACTTGAGCATTTACTTTTATGTCATTTTTATTTTGCTCACTTGAGCTTTTCTTTTCCTTTTAAAAACACCTAATAATCAACATGAACCATAAAAATCATTAATGATACTTGGACTACATGGTTACTATCCTTTGCATTATGGAGTGATGGACTTCTTGGACTTAGGATTAGAGACCTTGGCCTATCTTGGAGACTTTGTGACCTTAATTCATTATTTTGTCTGGAGTTCTTGAGGTTTACCTCAAGACATTGGGTTGTTTGTTTGTTTTGTGTGCAGGTAATTGTGATTACGATCTTTGTTTGTAATCTGGAAATCACCCGTATACAGCCGTTACTCTGCCCAATTTTTGCGAAGACTTAATACACTTGAAGTTTGATTCTCTCAAGAGGTCTAGTACCTTTGCTTGCTTGGTCTCAATCCAAAGAATGAGAATTCTACATTGGCTTATAATGTCAAGTATCGGCTTCATGTTGGTTAGACGGTTCTCTTCCTTAGCTTTTACCTTATGCTTTAGAATAGTCCCTTCATCTCCTCCCATCTTCTTTAATTTTCAAAACCTTCTCATCTTCTTTCAAAATCTTCTTTATTTTTAACATCCAACCGCTTTCATAATAAACCTCGACCTTGTCGAGTTCCTTTTATTTTAAAACTTCTTTTCTTTAAACAAACTTCAGTTCACTTAATCATACTTTGACATCTTTCAAAATTAACAAAACACTTCAACTCATTCAAACTCTTTTGTGCGCTCGAGCACCTTTTCCATTCAAAACTTTTTTTCAAGGTGAGACATGATTCATTGATAGTCGAGCAACATTCTCCTATCCCTATGGTTATAAAGGTGTTGACTTTTCCACTTGAGTACTAGAGGTGTTCTCAAACCCTCACTCTTGTTGACGCATGGTCTATCTTTCTTACACCTTGTGGGCGTTAGTCGAGATTTCTCTCCTAACAATGAACTACGTGTACCCTGATCCCCTATTACGCGAAAGGTGGTACGTAGGCACTAAAGGTTCGCAACCGCGGCGGGTGCAAAAATCATAAAAATATTTCTTTTCTCACCTCCACCATCCATTTTATATACAACACATTTTTTATAGCCAAAATATACAGCTTTTTTCAAAGAGGTTCCTGTGGAGTACCGTAGATGTTTAGGGTGCTAATACCTTCCCTTTGCATAACCAACCCCCTTACCTTGAATCTTTCCCCCTCTTTTGGGTTATTCGTTATTTTCCCATTCCTTTGGAAACAATAAAGCGCGGTAGCGATTTTAATTTTGATTTGTATAAAGTCTAGTCAATCCAATGGCTTAGTCTTGCACATTTCTACCGCTACAGTGCCCACGAGACTGCACGTACGGGGCGTTAGATCTGGATATGACATCCTCCGATCTAGAATTCTGCCAGGAAGTTTGTTAGAAATTGAAAATACAAGGCCTGTGATATTGGATCCTAGTCCCTTCGATTGAGAGAATTCCCTTTCACCCCTGAGCTGCTTGCTCATTCAAAAGGCACGACTCCTGCTTTTGGCCCTGCAAATTAGTCAATTCAGAACTAAACAACATAGAGAAACGTCTCATTTGAAATCAATTCCTGAACCCAGATTTGGGTTGGTTTTGATTTGTCACAGCCAAGATCATGGATTTCAAATGTAACCTGCTTTGAAAGAAACTTTATCCATGGGGGGTTCAAACGTATGAACATTGCAGCTTATACACGCTTTGTTAAATCGCTCACAAGTAATAACAAAAAACTATGAATATGCAATTATGAGTAATTTTAAGATTAAGTGAGATTGAACATTATACCACTGGAGGCGCCTGGATTTGGACGAAAGGTGCCTGCAATGGAGTCTAGACTTTCATGGGGCAGGCTGGTGCTTTTGCGAGGCAAGGTATGTGTGGCTGTCTTCGTGGGTTTTTCCGTTTCTGCAGAGTTTTGTGTGTCTTTCCCGTCTCCTTTTTTGTTTGTGAGCATGAGGTTTATATAGACAAAGGAATTTAGGTCAACATTTGTGTATCAAATCTTGGTCCATTATGATGAAGAGATTTGATTTGATTTCTTCATAAAGACTTGCTATATTTGATTCAATCATGTGCCAATATATTTTCATGCGTTACTGCCAGCCTATCATGAGTTGTTTGGGCCTCCAATATGATGGAAATCAAAAGCTGACCTGCCCCTTCAGATCCACTTCCCTTCGAATTTGCTTTCTTTGATAGCTTCAAAGTCCCAAATCGAATTACTCCAGCTTCAATTGCATAGCCCCTTCGATTGAGCCTCCCTCTGCTTCGATTGCTTGATTCGAAAAGGATCACCTGGGTCGAATCAACTCTTGTAGGGTTGGGAGCAAACAAGGCAAGAATCTGGCCTTTAATTCAAATAATTGAGTCCACAATCAGCATTTAATTATTTCTATATTTGCAAGGGACACATGCCATTGTGAACTTTGGGTGAACCTGGACAGGTTAGGATATGTGTTTTTGCTTAGTCATGCCAGCCTACTTCATTCCTTCGAATTTGCCTTCTTTGCCAGCTTCAAAGTCCAATTCGAATCTATTTAGAACATTCCCTTTTAGACAACTTCGACCAGCCCTTGGCCTTGTGATGAGTCTAAGTTCTGATTCGAAGTGTTCAGAGCTTCCTTCATCAGAGCATCTTAGATTAAGAGAAACTCTGCACTGAAATTCCATTCGAAGGTCATTTCATTCTGATGTTCTTATTAAGGGAAACTCTGAAGTTCCAGTCGAAGGACACTCTGAAGTTCCAGTCCAAGGACCTTTTGAAATGCCAATCGAAGGACCTTTGTCCAGATACCAATCGAAGGTTACTAATTAAAATTCTAATCGAAAGGCTTTGTTAATCGGCCAATCGAAAGGTGCTTTGTACATGCCAATCGAAGGGCGCTGGGAAGATGTCAATCGAAAAGCATTTGGGAGATGCCAATCGAAAGGAATTTTGTAGATGCCAATCGAAGGAAACTTAAAAACATTACTCACAACTTTTCCTTTTCTTTAGGCAAAGGTTTATGGCCAACCATGTAGGGGAAAATCATGGGAAACATGAGACGGCAAATTTTGGGGTACAACAGTTGCCCCTGTTCAATTTTCTTAAACCTGAGGATATAGATTGGCTTGCGTGCCTTTCGTGATCCAAAGGTGGAATATGATTGAACACTAGAGTGCCCAGAAATTTGCCCTCGCATGGTGTAGTATCAGCATTGTGATGTCGGGAATGGGCTTAAAGATTCTATCCTGGAGATAGGAGATTTGTCGGAGATGGGCTTAAAGATGCCATCTTGGATGTGGCGGATAATTGTCTAAGATGGGCTTAAAGATGCCATCCTGGATGTGGCGGAGAATTGTCTGAGATGGGCTTAAAGATGCCATCCTGGATGCGGCGGAGAATTGTCTGAGATGGGCTTAAAGATGCCATCTAGAGAATGTGGATTTCTTGAGATATTCCTTTGACGAGAGTCCCTGCTCCTGTCATTGAGGAGGAATTTATTGAGGAATATTGGTATCTATCTTGAGAGAAATAGATTTTTAGGAGCTTCAGTTGTCCGTTACTCTACTGGGGAATTAACTCCGAAGGTGAACTGCATATCTGGTCCGTGTATAGGCTGCATCGCGACCTACTAGGGAAAGGTGAAATCGATCGTGTTTGATCAGGTCAAGGTCTTACAGTATTGTGGAATACTGTCTGGAGATAAGAGAAAAGAGACCTGGATGGTAAGGTTATGAGAAGGAACCTGGGTAAGGTTGCTTCGTGAGGAGTTTGGATAAAACTACGTCTGAACCGAGAAGGAACCTGGGTAAGGTTGCTTTGTGAGGAGTTTGGGTAAAACTGCATCTGAACCGAGAAGGAACCTGGGTAAGGTTTCTTTGTGAAGAGTTTGGGCAGAACCGCATCGGGACTGAGGAGGAACCTAGGTAAGGTTGCTTCAGAATGAGTCTAGGTGAAACTACATCGGGAAAGAGAAGGAACCTAGGTAAGGTTGCTCCATGATGGGTTTAGGTGAAACTACATCTGAACTGAGAAGGAACCTAGGTAAGGTTGCTCCATGATGGGTTTAGGTAAAACTACATCTGAATTGGGAAGAAACCTAGGTAAGGCTGCTTCATGAGGAGTTTAGGTAAAACTGCATCTGAACCGGGAAGAAACCTGGGTAAGGTTGCTTTGTGAGGAGTTTGGGTAAAACTACATCTGAACCGAGAAGGAACTTGGGTAAGGTTGCTTTGTGAAGAGTTTGGGTAGAACTGCATCGGGACTGAGGAGGAACCTAGGTAAGGTTGCTTCAGGATGAGTCTAGGTGAAACTACATCGGGAAAGAGAAGGAACCTAGGTAAGGTTGCTCCATGATGGGTTTAGGTGAAACTACATCTGAACTGAGAAGGAACCTAGGTAAGGTTGCTCCATGATGGGTTTAGGTAAAACTACATCTGAACTGGGAAGAAACCTAGGTAAGGCTGTTTCATTAGGAGTTTAGGTAAAACTGCATCTGAACCGGGAAGAAACCTAGGTAAGGTTGCTTTGCGAGGAGTTTGGGTAAAACTACGT
Source organism: Vicia faba (assembly GCA_948472305.1). Taxonomy (NCBI): domain Eukaryota; kingdom Viridiplantae; phylum Streptophyta; class Magnoliopsida; order Fabales; family Fabaceae; genus Vicia; species Vicia faba. Next base: position 1,514,668,631 of record OX451741.1, on the reverse strand, counting down.
CGGGAAATTGTAAGGAGGAACCTGGGTAAGGTTGCTTCAGGATGAGTCTGGGTAAAACTACATCGGGAAATTGTAAGGAGGAACCTGGGTAGGGTTACTTCGGGATAAGTTTGTGTAAAACTTCAGGAGGAACCTGGGTAAGGTTACTTTGTGATAAGTCAGTGTAAAACTTCAGGAGGAACCTGGGTAAGGTTACTTTGTGATAAGTCCGTGTAAAACTTCAGGAGGAACCTGGGTAAGGTTACTTCGGGCTAAGTTCGTGTGAAACTTCTGGAGGAACCTGGGTAAGGTTACTTCGTGATAAGTTCGTGTGAAACTTCAGAATGAACCGGGGTAAGGTTACTGTGAGATAAGTTTGTGTAAAACTTCTGGAGGAACTTGGGTAAGGTTACTTTGGGCTAAGTTCGTGTGAAACTTCTGGAGGAACTTGGGTAAGGTTACTTCGTGATAAGTTCGTGTGAAACTTCATAATGAACCGGGGTAAGGTTACTGTGAGATAAGTTTGTGTAAAAACTTCAGGAGGAACCTGGGTAAGATTACTTTGTGATAAGTTCGTGTGAAACTTCTGGAGGAACCTGGGTAAGGTTACTTCGGGCTAAGTTCGTGTAAAACTTCTGGAGGAACCTGGGTAAGGTTACTTTGTGATAAGTTCGTGTAAAACTTCATTCAGAAATATATGAGAAAGGACCCGTGTAGGATTTTTCAGGATAAACATGTGTGAAGCTGTATTTAGGAGAAACCCGTGTAAGATTTCTTCGTGACGAACCCGTGTAAAGCTGCATTTGATCGTGCAGATAATTACTCTGTTTAGTTTCCGGAGTTAATCTTGAACTTGCTGGAAGTTGTTGATGATAACCATCTTTCCTGAAAAGGTACATGATTAATCGTATATGATGCATGACATGCATTGTAGGATGATGTTCTCAAAATAAATGAGATTATGTTGTATGCAATATGTATGCACACGTCACGATATATCAACATGAAATGCTATTGTGGTACGTCTGAGTTTGGGAAAGTAAATCCCTGACTATTGTTGGAGAATAAAGAGTTTCACTCGCTGGAGATAACGACCGAAGATAATTGGGAGAATAATCCTGCAGGAGAGAATAACTCCGCTGGGGAATGGACTGACGAGGAAATGACTCTGTGGGGAGTATATACTCTGCTAGAAGATCTGCTGATTTGGAGAAATAAAACTCAGTTGGGGATGAATTACTGTTGCTGGTGACAGTGAACCCTGTTGGGGATTGAATTTTTGTCTATGAAAGAAATGAACTCCGCTGGGGATGATTTTCCAATGGCGACTTCACTGGGGATAATCTTTTAGATTCTAATGGGGATAATCTTCCAGACTCCACTGGGGATAATCTTCCAGACTCCACTGGGGATAATCTTCCAGTGCTGGTGATAGATAAACTCTGTTTGGGGAGAATCTTGTCGACCCATTCGTGGTTGCGAGCCTCAGCTGGGGAGAATTAACACCAATGTCCTTTTCTTACTCTGCGGGGAGTGTAGATGTTACTGGGACGCGGGATGAGGATATGACAATGACTTTGCATTGAGACTTTTCTGCCCCTGTATCTGCGGGAGAAGGTGCCTGCGGAGGCCTTGTGGATCGAGTATTATTCCAACCTATGAGGTGCTTGGTAATTGCCGATTGAAATGACAAGTCTTCTAAGTGACAAGATGACGGGACATAGTCGTACGCTTTAATTCCTAACTTTTCCCTGGACTGTCTTTTCAGATTTTCAGTCCACCGGGATACCCTTTTTTGCCCAAGCCGCCTTTTCAGGTTTTCGACTTGCCGAGTGTACAAATCTTTTTGTTTTTATCCCTAATTTTTCCCGAACCTTTTTGGTTCGCCGGGATGCCCTTTTTTTCCTAGGCCAGTCAACCTAGCGGGTCTTTGATTATGCGTAGTACTTTTTTACTATGTCCATACTCTCAGGACGTAGAGAGGCGTCACTGTCGGTAGTGTTGTGTTGCCATACTACCAGAAGATCTTCGTTTGATCGTGCAAGATTCATTGCGGGAATCCATGTCCAATGCCCTAATTGATTCATATGGAGATCTGCCCCTAGCTATTTGGCATCTTTGAGAGATTCTCTGAATCTTGACTTGACTGCCCCAGATGATAGACAATGCTCATGCCGTGCCCCTTGGTTGGAAGTGTTTTTTCCACTTGAGGTGACCCTTTTTACTGAGAAGGTTTTTGTTCACTAGATATTCGTCGTACGAATTTCTCTGCTGTTGAACAAATAGTCATATACAAACAACATTATTTTAAGAATGCAAAGCTTATGCCTGTTTTGAATTTTTTGAAAATGCATTTTTCCAGTAAAACAGGCGATTTTTTTGTAAAATGTGATGTCAACTCAGGATTTACAGCAAGCCCTACAGGAGTCAGGATACCTTTGTAACAGTATGCTTTCGAACTAACCCATGCTTCAGCTAGGACTTTTAAGGGTTATAACGTGGCCTGGTTCACGGTTTAAGAAACAAAGGATAAAGGCTCAAAATTTATTTGTACCCACCCGCTCTTCGTGATGTTCTTCGATCCTAAACTCAGCTAATCGTGCATTTAGATTCCGTTTGAGTCTTTGCCCTGATATTCCGGTGATGGTTCGGATACTAACAGTTTATTTTGAACAGGCAGTCATTTTTATAAGAGTTTGTAGGACCTCTTTCTTTTTTATTTCATTATCCCTGTCTTTTTGCCTAAACTGTTTCTTTTGTGATTACAGTCAGCGGGATGCCCCAGTTTTTTTGTAAGTCTCCTTCATAGGTTTTGACTTAGTGGGCTTTTATTTCGAAAGATAACGACTGTTTGTCCTTACGATTATACGGAACCATCACCGTCTTTTGTTTCGGAAGGATTTCTTTGATGCCATTCATTGTGCACCTGGATTAAACTGAGAAAACTACCCTGCCCCAGGTTATAATTAAGGGTTTTAATTCATGAAAAGAAAAACTCCAACTTCTTTGGCTCAAAGGGGTTGACTAGGGATTATCTTCCTTATAACTCCATTGTTTAAGATTTGAAACAATGCCTGTACCTCATCAGCGGGGTCTATCCAAAAGCATACTGTAGAGATTTTGGTATCATTTACGTCATCCTCCCTCTAAAGGCTTAGAGTTTTTTTTTTAATCAAGAGTTGAACATCACAAAGAGGAAATATGAAGCAATTTAAGCATAGTGAAAACAATTCATTCAAAACAGACACGTGCAATGCATTAATAAAATAAAAAAAAGTTTGACATGACAATAATTGTTTGAATAAGCAAAAAAAAATACAATTTCAGAATTCAAATGAACAAAAGTGCTTTCAATCCTAGCCATGTTTTGGCAAGGGAGCAGTGATCAAATTGGGAGTCTCGGGAGGGTCGAATTCGATCTCCTTAGCGTCAATCATATTCTGAATCTTGTATTTCAGTGTCCAACAATCGTTAGTATCGTGCTCCGAGCTACCGGAATGATAAGAACACCTTGCATCTGGGTTGTAGTTAGGAGAAGAAGTCTTAGGGTTCGGATGAGGGTTTATCACCGTAATCAGATTCATCTTCAACATGTGTTGCAATGCTTGTGACAATGGCATGTTGATTTGGGTGAACTGCCTTTGAAGTCTTTCCCCCTTTGGCTGATTATTTCGTTGTTGTAATCGTTGTGTGCGTGCCGAATTAGAGATCAACACTGCCCCCACGGATTGGTGGTAGTCTGCCTGGCTACGCCTCTTCTGGCCGTGCACAGCATTGGCTTCCCTCTTGCCACCAAATGACTTCTTCTCTGTACTCGAAGAGGTATCTTTCTGGATCTTACCACTCAGGATCCCAGCTTCTACTCTTTCTCCAGTCAGAATCAGTTCGGTAAAACCCACTAACGAGTTGCCGATCAAATGATTGAAATAGGGACCAGACAAAACCCCAAGAAACATATCTACTAACTCCCTATCAGACAGAGATGGTTGGACTCTTCCGGCAAGATCTCTCCACTTCTGAGAGTAGTCCTTAAAGCCTTCGCCTGTACCCATAGACATACCCTGAAGCTGAGTACGCGTGGGAGTAAGGTCGGCATTATACTAGTATTGCTTGTAAAAAGCAGCAGCAAGGTCCTCCCAGTTGCAGATGTTAGCTCCTTCCAGTTGACAGAACCATTCAAGTTGAGTCCCTGATAGACTATCTTGAAAGAAATGAACCCAGAGATTTCTATCAGCAGTATAGGGTTGAATCTTCCTCACATATGACCGGAGGTGCAGCTTTGGACAGAAAGCTCCATCGTACTTGGCAAAGGCAGGTGCCTTGAATTTATGGGGAATCACCACCCCAGAGGATAGGCCTAGATCTCCTAAGTCCAGACCGGGCACCTTCTGTATTTCCATAGTGCTCAAACGTTCTTCCAGTTGTTTATACTTATCCTCAGCAGGAGGATATTGTTCTTCATCATAGTCCGTCTCATTGTTGGAGACTTCAGGGCTAGGAGCCCTCCTTTCTTGTGGACTGTCTTTCCCTCCAGATGAGGTGGTTAGGTCAACTTCATTCTGCAGCCCGTTTCCAAACCTGCGTTCAGTGTTGAACAGGATGGTCCTTTTTTTCTTCTTCTTTTTCTCTTTTAGAATCAAGGTCTTCAGGTCCTGCTGACCCTTAGCCAGATTCATGAACAGCTCTTGAAATTGGGCATTCTGGGCCTGGAGGGCCTTGATAGCTTGCTCAGTTGAAGGTTTAGTAGACATGATGATTGCTGAAATAAACAGCGAATAAGATGAGAAACCTGTAATGGTACCTGTAATGCAATGATATGTATGATATATGTATGCAATGTTTTCAAGGATCTCGCGGGGTAAACAAGAAACTGTTAGGATTTGATTGAATAAACTTTGTGTCGTTAAGAGTCCTTCTTCAAGAGTCAAGCTCACCATATCGAGTGGGTCATAGCCCCTGACTCAAGTTATCATGTTTTGATCTCTAGACAGAATTGGCTAGAGGAAAATAAATCCCCTTGCCCCTTGCTAGACATTTGATTTACCATAACCTGCATCACAGACCCTTGCGATCCTTGAAATGGTTAAGGAAATGTTAAAGCATGATGTTATGATGTGTATGCTATGAATTTAAGCAAAAGTGTGAGGTGATGTAAGTAAACCCTGCAATAAATCCAAATTATCGGATAAGGACTGTAGACAAAACCTGCAAGGAACTCATGTTGTCAGATAACAAGAATGTGCAAGTAGTTCAAGTTTGAAGGCACACAAGTCACACATATAGCCTTAAGTTTAGGCTGGCATAGAGTTTAGGCATTACTCTCTTTCAGTTTAGTTGGTTTAAACCTGTCCTAAAAATAGTCATCGGGTTCTAGAGGATCTCAATATCACTGACTACCCTCAATCGGTCATAATTCCAGTTTAGCAACCTTTTCTTGCAGCCAGAATCATCGCGAGAGTTTAGTCTCAATGAGTGTAGCATACTGCTACTGTTCTATGGCCAAGTTGGTCAATTTAAGGTTCTAAGGTCAGTTGGTGCTTAATGACTCCTTAGAACACCCATATTCTCCTCGTTCCAACACAAGGGATATCGGTACAGACTAAGGTGCCACACCAATGTAGCTACTGCTTCATCTGTATCGGTCTACGCCATACATATCCCTCACAGTTTATTGCTACTTACCTAAAGGGTATCCCCAGATCTGGGTTAGGATCTATAAAACTCCGATACAAGCCCACGAAATTAAAGCATACAAAGCATACAATTGAAAACAAGAGTGATCTAATCCTAAGGTACACCTCACTTATAAGTATCCCCAGCAGAGTCGCCAGTTCTGTGATCGGTGGGAATGAGAACTGACTGTTTTGGAATGCTGGTTCGCGTTTGTGTTTGTTTTCGCAAAATGTCGCGGTAAGCAAGAGTCGCCACCGTCTTTTATTTTATTCAACAAGGAAAGGACAAAAGCACAGAAAAATTCCTTTTCGAGATGTTTCTCTGGTTCGGGAGGTAGATTATAGAAAGGGAAGGTGTTAGCACACTTTCTATCCGTGGTTATCCACGGGCTCTTAGGTACTTTCTCATTATGTTTTCAAAAGTTTGCTTTTCTTTGTGTTTGTGGGTTTGAAAAGAGTTTTGTTTTTGAAGAGAGTGTAAGTGCGAAAAGTTTTGTTTTTGTTTTTAAAAGGAGCAAGTACTTAAGAACATCTACCTACTCAAAAAGGAATTAATCTGTACAAGTGTCCTTTAGACAATGCTATCCCACTATTGAGGAGTAGGAAGCATCGTCGTTGGAGTTTTAGGGTCAATTCGATTTAAGGGACGTGTGGCCACTAAAGCAATGTTAGGACGCCTTAGCGGTAACCCTAATGTCTTAGATCATTTTTCCGAGGCAACCGTTTCGAGGCAACTTATGATCTTTGGACAAATGGACGACCTTTAAAACTTCCTATACTCAATGACCACGTTCGAGGAAGCCAAGTGAGGCGTACCCTAAGAGTGGCATGTGCGAGTGTGTCAATTTTCAGTTTATATTATCTTTGTACATGTTATGGTGAGCTACGGTTGATTTTAAATTAAAGGTTAATCTTGTCATGCACAACCTATTATTCAAACATCTAGCAGTTAATGGTTGCGGAAAATAAATTGCGGAAAATAAAACTAAGTTATTACAAGGCGTCGGGTATTTACATCGCCAAAGACAAACCCTTGAAAATTAAATGCGAAAAAAGTAAATAAAAGCGATAAATAAAATCCTAAAAAATTATTACATCCTCGAAGCAGTTACAAAATATAGATCAAAGATAATTTGCACGCGAGAAAATTAAATCGAAGCGTCCTAGGGTTTTGACCCTTTTTTCATTAAATAAAGCATATTTTTGGTCTTTTTTGAATTAAGAATTAAGTCTAAATTAATAATGGAATTAATTAATTAAAAAAAGAAATTTTTTTTGAGTTTTACTTTAATTAAGGAAATAAAATAAGAATGGTAAAAATATAAAAAAAAACCTAATTCTAAATCAATTTTAATTTATTGCAAAATATATTATCATTAAACCTATTTAAAATAAATTAATTAATTAATGGTTTATTTACAAAAATAAAATAGTGAAATTAATAAGTATTATTTTTTTTATTATTTTCTGATTTTTATGAAAAAAAGTTAGTTTGTTAATTAATTAGTTAAAGATAATAAAACAAATTAAGTAAAAGAAATATAGAAAAGAAAAAGAATAAACCAAAGGGGTTTGGGCTCAGAAGGGAGGTTGATTCAGCAATTTTGAGGTCCATTAACGTTTCAACCTTGTTTGACCTTTCAGATTGCCTATGTGCTTGTTGACCAGAGTGTGTGGTAGGCGTGCAATCTAGATCCTTGAACCTGCCTAGTGGGCCACTTGGCATTTGATGAGATGGGAAGTATGATGATCCACACTGTGGGGCGCTACACCTGAGTACCTGAAAAGAAAAACCAAATAATTGTTTGGGGGATCTGGGACTCGAAGGAGCTTGGGTTGCCCTTCGATCCAAGGGGCTGATCAAAGGTGCCCACGAGACTGCACGTACGGGGCGTTCGATCTGGATATGACATCCTCCGATCTAGAATTCTGCCAGGAAGTTTGTTAGAAATTGAAAATACAAGGCCTGTGATATTGGATCCTAGTCCCTTCGATTGAGAGAATTCCCTTTCACCCCTGAGCTGCTTGCTCATTCAAAAGGCATGACTCCTTCTTTTGGCCCTGCAAATTAGTCAATTCAGAACTAAACAACATAGAGAAACGTCTCATTCGAAATCAATTCCTAAACCTAGATCTGGGTTGGTTTCGATTTGTCACAGCCAAGATCATGGATTTCAAATATAACCTGCTTTGAAAGAAACTTTATCCAAGGGGGGTTCAAACGTATGAACACTGCAGCTTATACACGCTTTGTTAAATCGCTCATAAGTAATAACAAAAAACTATGAATATGCAATTATGAGTAATTTTAAGATTAAGTGAGATTGAACATTATACCACTTGAGGCGCCTGGATTTGGACGGAAGGTGCCTGCAATGGAGTCTAGACTTTCATGGGGCAGGCTGGTGCTTTTGTGAGGCAAGGTATGTGTGGCCGTCTTTGTGGGTTTTTTCGTTTCTACAGAGTTTTGTGTGTCTTTCTCGTCTCCTTTTTCGTTTGTGAGGATGAGGTTTATATAGACAAAGGAATTTAGGTCAACATTTGTGTATCAAATCTTGGTCCATTATGATGAAGAGATTTGATTTGATTTCTTCATAAAGACTTGCTATATTTGATTCAATCACGTGCCAATCTATTTTCATGCGTTACTGCCAGCCTGTCATGAGTTGTTTGGGCCTCCAATATGATGGAAATCAAAAGCTAACTTGCCCCTTCAGATCCACTTCCCTTCGAATTTTCTCTCTTTGATAGCTTCAAAGTCTCAAATCGAATTACTCCAGCTTCAATTACATAGCCCCTTCGATTGAGCCTCCCTCTGCTTCGATTGCTTGATTCGAAAATGATCACCCTGGTCGAATCAGCTCTTGTAGGGTTGGGAGCAAACAAGGCAAGAATTTGGCCTTTAATTCAAATAATTGAGTCCGCAATCAGAATTTAATTATTTCTATATTTGCAAGAGACACATGCCATTGTGAACTTTGGGTGAACCTGGACAGGTTAGGATATGTGTTTTTGCTTAGTCATGCCAGCCTACTTCATTCCTTCGAATCTGCCTTCTTTGCCAGCTTCAAAGTCCAATTCGAATCTATTTAGAACATTCCCTTTTAGACAACTTCGACCAGCCCTTGGCCTTGTGATGAGTCTAAGTTCTGATTCGAAGTGTTCAGAGCTTCCTTCATCAGAGCATCTTAGATTAAGAGAAACTCTGCACTGAAATGCCATTCGAAGGTCATTTCATTCTGATGTTCTTATTAAGGGAAACTCTGAAGTTCCAGTCGAAGGACACTCTGAAGTTCCAGCCCAAGGACCTTTTGAAATGCCAATCGAAGGACCTTTGTCCAGATACCAATCGAAGGGTACTAATTAAAATTCCAATCGAAAGGCTTTGTTAACCGGCCAATCGAAAGGTGCTTTGTCCATGCCAATCAAAGGGCGCTGGGTAGATGTCAATCGAAAAGCATTTGGGAGATGCCAATCGAAAGGAATTTTGTAGATGCCAATCAAAGGAAACTTAAAAACATTACTCACAACTTTTCCTTTTCTTTAGGCAAAGGTTTGTGGCCAACCATGTAGGGGAAAATCATGGGAAACATGAGAGGGCAAATTTTGGGGTACAACACTCTTCATCCCAAACAGTAATCCGGGATTTAGCCTCCCAAAGCTCCCCAGCATTTGTCAAGGATTTATTTTTTCCAGACAGAGATACACTTCAACAAATATTTGGCATTCATACATCATATTACATACATGACAAATACATATAGCACAATCTCATTTATTTTGAGAACATCATTACGCAATGCATACATATGCACGCAACTAACCTCTTTCTTTCAGGAAAAATCAATCAACAAAAACAAAGTCCTCTTCTGGTTGGATTTACTTTTACCAGTTAATGATAGGCGATCAACAGTCCTCTTCTGGATAGATTCACTTCTTCCAGTTAATGATAGGCAATCAACAGTCCTCTTCTGGATAGATTTACTTCTGCCAGTTAATGGTAGGCGATCAACAGTCCTTTTCTGGATAGATTCACTTCTTCCAGTTAATGATAGGCAATCAACAATCCTCTTCTGGATAGATTTACTTCTTCCAGTTAATGATAGGTGATCAACAGTCTTCTTTCTAGATAGATTTACTCCATCCAGTTAATGATAGGCAAACGAAGACCTCTTCTGGATATATTCACTTCTTCTAGTTAATGATAGGCAATCAACAGACTTCTTCTGGATAGATTCACTTCCTCTAGTTAATAATAGGAAAACCAACAGGCCTCTTTCGGTTAGAATTGTTTCCCCAGTGAAGTCACCAATCACAAGACCTCTTCTAGATCAGATTTATTTCTCCCAGTTAAAGACAGGTAAGAGACATCTACAGTTTCAGTATAAATCGACCAAAGATTTATCATGTTTTGTCTTTAATGTTATTTCTCCATAACTTTGCCCAAACCTTTCGATGTTCTGTCTCCCACCAATGTTTGTAAGTATCTCCATGAAGTCATGGTAGTTCTTGGTTTCTTGATTTTCTCCACCGATAGGGTTACCACTATAGCCACTTCCAGGACTTGGAATGATTTTTCCGCACAATCTTCTTCCACATTGATGTATATGTAGGACTCCAAGTGACTTACGAAGATATCTTCTTCCCCGTCGATCACAACCAATTTTTCTTCGACAAGGAACTTCAATTTTTGATGCAGGGTTGAGGTGGTAGCCCCTTCTGCATGGATCCAAAGTCGCCTGAGCAGGAAAGTATATGCCAATTCTATATCTATTACCTGAAAGGTAATATAGAAAATATGCGGGCAGATCTTTATTGGAAAATCCACTTCTCCAAATATTGTGCTTTGTGATCCATCGAAGGCTTTAACCACCATAGAACTTGGTCGTATAACTATGCCATCCATTGTGAGCTTCATCAGGCTAGTCTTCGGTAGTGCGTTTATGGAAGAGCTGGTATCGGTGAGTACCCTGGATAGGCTAGTGGTTATGCATTTGATTGAAATGTGTAAAGCTCTATTGTGAGCTCTACCTTATGGAGGTAAATCACTATCATTAAAACCCAAGCGTGATCCTGATGTTAGATTTACCACAACTCCATCAAATTGGTTTACTGTGATTTCCTTTGTAACATGAGCAGAACTTAGAATCTTCATCAGAGAATCTCGGTGTGCTTCTGATTTGATCAGTAATAAGAGTATTGAAATCTTTGTCGGGGTTTTGTGTAGTTGATCCACCACCCTATAGTCACTTTTATTGATTATTTTCAAGAACTCTTCCGCCTCTTGGTCTCTAAAATTTTTACTCGGAAGTTCTTTCCCCTTACTAGTTTCAGCCACAACATTTCCTTTATCCTTAGCCACAATATTATACTTCTTTTGTTATTCCTGAGCGTATATGCGACCATTGTGGGTCATGCCCCCTATTCCTGCTATATTAGTAATTGCACGCCCCTGATTTCTTGATAGTTCACATTCTTGTTTCAAACCATTGACATAGACGGTAGTATCGTAACTCCACGGCACAACTTTATCACTTTCATAGGGAATGAGAGATGGTCCCTTCATTACCATCGTACTCTTTGGAGGTACTGGTATCTTCAGAGTTTGACCTTGGCATGGTATCATCATTGGTATTTTTTTTGTGCTCGGCCCTCCACAAGTAATTACAAGAGTTTTCTTGACAAAGCTCGGCCCTTGACAAGGAATCACTAATGGACTCACTGTATTCCCATTACTCGCAGCTACATATTCTTCTTCAGGATATCGTCCGAATTGGACTATCCCCTGATCCACCAATTTTTTCAAAGTCCTATCGAAAGCGTTATTATGTTCTAAAAGGAAGCCATGTTCCAACCGATGTTCCACTACTACGAAAATGGGCTTTCACAGCGCTTTTTTTTGCCCTTTAAAAGCGCTTAAAAGCGCTGCCGTAGCCAGCGCTGCCGTAGGCTACGAAAGCGCTTTTTTCTGGCCAAAAGCGCTGTCGTAGGTGGACCTATCCCAGCGCTTTTTCCTTAAAAAGCGCTTTGATAGGGGGGTCTTTCCTAGCGCTTTTTGAAAAGCGCTTTGATAGGTGTGCTATTTAAATTTTTTTTTTTAATTTATCAGGCCTTTTACAGCGCTTTTTATGGAAAAAGCGCTTTGATAGGGGGGTCTTTCCCAGCGCTTTTTCCATAAAAAGCGCTTTGATAGGGGTTCTATTTAATTTTTGTTTTTTTATTTATCATGGCTTTTACAGCGCTTTTTATGGAAAAAGCGCTTTGATAGGGGGGTCTTTCACAGCGCTTTTTCCATAAAAAGCGCTTTGATAGGGGGTTTCTATTTAATTTTTTTTTTTATTTATGCTTCCTACGAAAGCGCTTTTTAGCCAAAAGCGCTTTCGTAGCTCATACAAATTTTTTAAAGTGAAACCTATAATTTGAGGTTCCCTGTGCGGCCTGTAATTTTTTTTTGGTCCAATAATTTAACCTGTAATTCAATCCTTATCTATACATATATTTTAAGAAATCGGTATTATATTAACAGAAACCGGTATACCATATAATATTCAATCCTTATCTATATATATGTAACTAAATCATATATAACTAAATTTGTAACCATATATACATTTGTAACCATAACTAAATCACATACAAAGTATCGTGTTAATTTGTAACCATATATATATACATATGTAACTAAATCATATATAATTACATCGAAAATAATGCTCCATCGACACGGTCGTCATCCTGCAAAGTATGAATATGAACAACACGGTAAATTAAACAAACAATATTAAAGGCTCCAACACAATCAAACTAACACGTACAATAATATTTTATTCATACCCATCAGAATAATCTGTTTTCAACATAAAATTGACATATTTCCTCTTTGACTTCTTCCACTTGAACTTTCGTGTACGACATAGTATAGAGGTCATCAAAGTACTACATAAGAAATTATTACTTCAGTATATGCATGATGTTATTAAATGTAGAAATCATACAAAATTATTCTAAGTTATAAATCCATACCGTGCTTGGAATCTCTACTTGATTTTTATGAAGGATTTCTTTCATAAACCTCAAGCAAAAGTATCAGTAATCTACATCGTTATTCTGTAACGGACACTGCATAGAAAAACAGAATATATTTTATAGTTGTCGTGTAATTTTATCAAGTAACATAACTATTATTATAAGCAACTAATTTTGTACCTGCACTTTGATCCAAGTAATATTTGATGATTTACTCCGGAGTACCTGTGCGTCCCTTTGACTACGAAATATTTGTATTGATCTAAGAAAATAAAAACATATATTTAGATCAATCTCACAGAAATAATTAAATATATAAATATACACGAATAGTTAGAACGATCTCACTTACTGATCAACAGTTTCCTTCATAGCGGGATAGTTAGTCCATTCCCCGTCTACCGAATTCAGAAAGTACACAACTTCTTTAATCGGATCGATAGCCAACAACAACCAGTGTTTTCTAAAAATTTAAGCAACAGTTTAGAAGAAAAGTTTCTACGCAAAATAAACAAAGATATATTAGAATAAATGAAAAACTCACCCCACTGGAACAGTGTTATACGGCAAAATAAACAAGCTATCTGGGTTGCCGACGTAGGTCGTGTATCGATTCACTAAGTACTCCCTAACTGAACCCGGTTCCCTGACAATTGTCGCTCCGCTGACAATATGGGCAGACAAGAAATGGAAGCGTCTTGCCAATACAGTCTCGCGCATTTTTTTATCGTACAACAACCTTAAATAAAAACATATAAACATTAGACTATTTTCATTGAAATGTGTAAATAAATTGTTCAACTAATTAAATGATATATTTTTGGGAATACCGGATGTATGCGTGAACATTGCCGATGCCTAATTCACCATGAGTCATAATCTCAGTCATTTCGTCCATTCCTATCGTTTCTTGGCAGTCAAGACCAAAGATATCTGCATCCATAAGGATTGTACGAATACCACCTGACTTCAAATCTGAGGTTTCCAAAAGTACTCCAAGTGTATTCCGATATCGAGGTACAAAAACGCCTCTTCCCCCGCCTCTTCCCCCCTTATGCATTGACTTTTTCGGGGGTGGTCTGCTACGAACAGGCTGGGTCACTTGTTGTGACACTTTCGCAGATACCTAACAATCATATAACTTAGGTAAATTATAAAATCGTTCAGTTTTAAATTCATATCATATAATAAACAATTTAAGTGTACCTCTGGAATTGATGCCATAGACTCGCCGCCTTGCTGCAAAATCTCCTTACCCTTATTAGCGGGTTTTGTAGGAGGCTAATATTAAAAAATAATTAACTTAACGGTTCAGAATTGACATTTGAAATCTAAATGATTCATATTAACGGTTTTAAACATACCTCATCATCAATGAAAATGAGGTCCAAGGGCCATGCAACAAACGACCCTACTGCGTCTCGCACCGATCTTATATCCAAGGCCACGTCAGGTACCGGTACCAACGAATCGGGATCAATAGGATAATCTACTGATACTCTCAGGTGTCCAGCCGGGATCGGTGTATTATGAATTAAATCTCCCAAAGTGTTGTACACTTTTCCCTTGCCAACAAGGTGATAATCTGATGCCATTACGTATAATTGGCAAGATGAAATGCCCTAAACCAATATGCATACATATTACTTTTAATTCAATAATAGAAAGAGGTGGAATAAAAATGAGAAACTTGAACAATAGAGATTTATCAATATATTTATAATTACCTCAGGAAATTTATTCTGACGATTGATACTAGCGTTGTCACTAGTTTCTTTCGCCATTGCCGCATTGCCCTTTTCCCTCATTAATACCTCTTTATCTCTTTCCAATGCATTGACTTTTGCTTGTAATTCCATAAGTACATTCATCACTTCTGCATTGGTAGGATTTCTTTTCCGATGATGCTGGTAGAAAGAGGTTGGAGTCACACCGTGACCTTTACCCCTAACCCGACCGGAATACTCAGGAACATTCAGTGCTTTACTAAGTACGCTCCTCGTATCCTGGTCGTCACCGGTGGACTCCGTTTGTGACAATGTCTCCTGAAAATAATGGAGATAAAAAAATCAATTAAATAGTCATAAAAATTTGATTTAATTAAAGACACAATGTTATACTTACGCATTCATCATAAATTCTTAGAACACTTGGATCAACAGCTTGATTCTTGCCCACACGGGCTTCCTTCCACAGCAAATGTGCTGGAAGTGAGGTTTCATCACTTTTCGTCTCCTCTAACTATGCATAGAAACAAACGGTTAGATCGTCAAATACAACACATTTAGACAATTAATAAGAACATATCATTTCTATTTATTACTTACAATTTTTTCCTCTAAGCGCGCATATCCCAAACGCCCTTTTTTGTATGGATACGCGGGCTTTGATGCTCTCTCACTATTTTTGGCACTCTTTTGCCGGAATTCGTCATCTCTTTGTCTAATAAACTCAGTCCAATCTTCTTGTTTAATGAAAAGATTATACTTTTCTGGCCTTCCGGCCGGGAACTCTTCCAGCCACTTTCCTTTGTCATCCTTAAGATAGGTGTTCGTCAACAGATTTTTCCACCCTCTAAATCTTTTCCCGGCCAACCCAAGTACGAAGCCTTTACGCTCATCTGGAACGTTAAAAGACCGCTGCGTATAAACCATATAAACATATAAGTAATTTAAAAACCATATAAACCATATAAACATATAAGTAGTTTAAAAACCATATACACCATATAAACTTATAAACTTATAAACATATAACCATATAAACCATATAACATACATACCTTAACATCTTCCCAAAACATTTCTTTTCCTTGCTTCAATGCTTCACATTGTTTCGCATTCCATCTAGATATGGAGATTGGCACATGCATACGAACAAGTGTACCAACGTAGCTTGTGAATTTTGAAGCATTAACCCCAACTACTTGATTTGAATGATTCCAATCTACATTATATTTCACTCCCTTATCTCTAGCACGAATGATTTCGCGCATTATGGTGATGCCTCGTGCAACATCATTTGCTGAAGTATCATCCGCTGCATGATTTGTTTCTTGTGAGTTTTCATGATCTTGTTGGTTTCCTGGTGGGTTTTCTTGTTGGTTTCCTTGCGGGTTTTCTTCATTGCTAGCCATTAGACCTGTAACAAAAGTCAAACAAGCACATTAGTACACTACATGAAAATGGATAGTCGAAAAAGATATGAATAGCACTAAAGGAACTCAAAATTGAATAAAATGCTAAAAAACCAAACTTGCAAGAAATAAACCTCACCATCAGCTCCGGAAACATTGTTCTACTAAATAAACACTAGTCACATTCGCAAAAATTCAAAACGGTTCAAAAGATATGCCAAAAATTCAAAACATTATTCACATATTACTTACAATATTAGGCTATAATTATAATAATACCTTTTTCACTAACGTCTCTTTCTTTTCTTGGTAGCAATATATTTTACGCTTCTGTTAACAACTCGGATGGTTGGATTGATCCAAATACCCTCATTATGATCATCTCTAGTACAAGGTTCATTCTCATTTTGATCGTTTCTTGTACAAGATTCAATGCCAACGCCAATATCACCTTGATCTCCAATGTTTTCATCAATTACTTTGTTAGACAAAAGCACTATAGACCATTTCGTACTTGTCGGATCATTGACATAGAACACTTGTTTAGCCTGAGAGGCTAGAATAAAAGGTTCATCTTTGTACCCCACCCTATTGAGATCCACTTGCAAAAATCCTGACTTATCCATTCGTACGCCATTATTATTTTCAACCCACTTGCAATCAAATACAGGAATCTGAAACTTCCCGTAATCAAACAACAAAATGCGCTCGATAACCCCAAAATATGACAGATTTGCAAATTTCGGGTTTAAGTCATTCGCACTTGATATGTGCATCGCTTCAGCTACCAAGGTAACACCACTATTCTGCATAGTACTTTTATCATCCTGTTCTTTGGTATAAAATGTGTATCCATTAATTGCGTATGCGCTATAAGAAAACACAATCATACTTGGACCATATGCTAAACATCTCAACCTTTTTGTTACTGAAGCAGGATCCGAACGATACTTTGAATAAATTTGTTCCTTAAACCACGGTATGAAACTTCGATTGTGCTCTCGTACTATCCAATTCTCATTTCTATTCAGATTTAAACCTCGAAGAACACCCTTGTGCATTTCAGCATACGGCTCAACCTCAATCTCATTGTGCAGAACATACAAATGCACCTGATCCCGTTCGACCATTGACATTGTCACAACTTTATTTCCAATTAGTCTTTTTCCTTCTTTTTTCTCGACAATATGAGATTTGGGGAGTCCAATTGATTGAACATTTGACAGATATTCAGTGCAAAACTCAACCGCTTCTTCAACAATGTATCGTTCCGCAATACAACCCTCCGGTCGACTTCGGTTTTTCACGTACCCTTTTAAAATTTTCATATAACGTTCAGCAGGGTACATCCATCTCATATAAGCTGGTCCGCACAACTGTGTCTCTTTGACAAGATGAACGACTAGATGAACCATTATGTCAAAAAACGAGGGAGGAAAATACATTTCAAGCTCACATAAAGTAACAACCACCTCTTTTTGCAATGTTGGTAAGATCGCAGGATCGATCACCTTGCTGCAAATTGACTTGAAGAAAAAACACAACTTAGTTATTGCGCTCCTTACTTTTTCTGGCAGAATAGAACGTATACCTATTAGTAGAAAATGTTCCATTATAACATGGCAATCATGAGTCTTTAAACTCTTTAACTTTAGGTCTTTCATTGACACAAGTCTTCTAATATCTGATGAGTAGCCTTCTGGAACTTTAACTTCACTGAGGAACTTACACAATATTTTCTTCTCCTTTCTAGATAGAGTGTAAACAGCAGGTGGTAGATATGTGCGTCTTCCTTTCGTCACGAGTGCCAATTCAGTTCTAATTCCCATGTTTAACATGTCCTTCCTTATGTTAATGCCATCCTTAGACTTTCCTTGTATATTGAGTAACGTACCAATAACACTATCAAATACATTTTTTTCAATATGCATAACATCGAGGAAATGTCTTACGTACAACGACTTCCAATATGGAAGTTCAAAAAAAATCGACCTCTTCTTCCACCCACTCGTGACAAGTCTATGTGCAAAAGGCTTGCCAAACTCAGTACTCACATCTTTCACCTTTTCAAAAATCTGATCACCTGTCAACATATGTGGAGCTCTACCGTGTTCTGCCTCTCCATTGAATGCCTTTCTCCACCCACGATAGTGATGATTAGAATTTAAGAATCTACGATGACCGAGAAAAACATTCTTCTGACAAAAGTTCAATCGCATCATATCGGTTTCATCTTCACAAACAGGACACGCTTTTTGACCCTTAATGCTGTACCCTGATAGATTTCCGTATGCCGGAAAATCATTAATTGTTCCAAACAACATCGCCCTCAAGTTGAAACTTTCTTTCCTATACCCATCGTAAACCTCCACACCGGTCTCCCACAAAAACTTCAAATCTTCGACTAAGGGTGCCAAGTACACGTCTATGTCATTCCCTGGTTGTTTGGGCCCAGAAATTAACATAGATAGCATCATGTACTTACGCTTCATACATAGCCACGGAGGTAGGTTATATATCATAAGAATCACAGGCCAGGTGCTATGCGAGATACTTTGAATACCATGCGGGTTCATTCCATCAGTAGACAACGACAAGCGAAGATTTCTTGCTTCTTTTCCAAATTCAGGATAATCAATATCAACTTTCGTCCACTGTGGTGAGTCTGCCGGATGTCGCAACTTCCCATCAATAATTCTTTCATCTGCATGCCAAGTCAAGTGTCTTGAATCGGTCTCACTACGATACATGCGCCTAAATCTCGGAATTATAGGAAAATACCATAACACCTTTTCCGGAGACAACTTTTCCTTATATCGAGGGGCACCGCATTTAGGATACTCATTTAACACTGCGTACTCGTTTCGAAATAAAACGCAATCTTTTGGACATGCATGTATCTTTTCATAGCTCATGCCAATAGAGGACAACATCTTTTTGGCCTCATACGTTCGATTGGGAAGAACATTATCCTCTGGTAGCATTTCTTTCACGAGGGCTAATAACTGTGTGAAACTTTTATCCGACCATCCGTTGTCCGCCTTTAAGTTGTACAACTTTAACACCGCAGACAATCTTGTGAATTTTGTACAACCATCATACAACGGTTTCTCTGCATCGCTTACCAACCTCTCGAACATTTTGGGACAATCCTCAAGATCTTCTTCAAGCGCTTCTGCAATCTCTTCGACTCGATCATAATCGTATGCGTCTGCGAAATCCTCATTTGAAGCATACGTCGTATTATAACTCGATTCAACATTCCCGCTACTTTTCTCACCATGCAAATTCCAACATGCATAACTTCTATCAATTCCATGCATCAGTAAATGCGATTCCAACTGAACCGCGTCAACCCGTCTCCCATAACAGCATCTCAAGCAAGGACATATCATTCCATTGGGTTCTCTGGCGTGCGCAACGCCAAACTTAACGAATTCTGATACCCCATCCTCATACTCTTTCGACAATCGATTGGCAGTCATCCATTTTTTATCCATGGTTTGACTATAGCAACTAATTAGTCACGCAACTATAGCAAAATAATAATTAATTACCTGTAAAGAAATTCAACATATCAGGTAATCAAATTCATAGTTATTCTTGCCTCACCAAAATGTAACAACATACATCAGGTTTCTTTCACCATTTGAATGTCTTAATTTCAAGTAGGTTATATGTTGGTATCATATCAAAAGGTAAGGTATGTATATGAATTATATTTCAAATAACTTCCTATTAGACAAACTATTTGATCTTTTCTCCCTCACTAGGCCTTATTACAATACATCAAATTATACTAATTGGGTAATTGTTTAGTAAAAACCCTTAGCAAATATATATACACTACTCATTCGTTTCACAAGTAATATAAGCCTTTTACATCCTAAAACATAACAACTCAATATCTATTTCTCATCCAATCCTTTAACATAAACAAAATAATGGGTTTCCACATTATTATTAGAAGAACGTCATTTTTCATAACCCAAGGATCTACCAAGGAATTTGAAGTCCCTAAAGGCTATCTCGCAAAGCAAAGCAACATGTTAAATGCATTTCTCTCATATTATTCATAAACTCTGAAAAATACACAAATAAATCCAATAGAATGGATATACTCAAACACAACCCAACACCCTTAACAATCTGCCACAACACTAAAAACAGTAGGCTCACACTAGCACCAAAACATAAGAATGAGTAAAAATAACTTGCTTCGAATACAGTCAAAGCCCTAACGTAGCTCATAAAACCCATCATCAGAACCAGTAAATAATCAACTAATAAAATGTTAACAATCATTTGACCAAAACTAACTAACTTTCCTGATAGCATTGAGATGAAGTCCAATTAAAATATACATCCAATGCTATCATGTATGTTACAAATCTAACCTTGATTGTTGTTTTACATCCAATTTGCATCCATTTTAATATTTTGCAGCAATTTTACTTGTTATATGCTCTTCAAACTATACAATAATGTACATTATGTTTGGTCTCATTTGACACAACCATTATATAGAAATACATTGGTAATGTCATCTTACATTGTCAAACTATTTGTCCTAGTGCAAGGGAAGTGTGGACATCTCGGAATATGCTAATGATGTCAACAAGAACAATAACATTAGAAGTTAAGCCATTATTCAAACTACAAGACTATGCTAACGGTGTCAACAAGAACAATGACATTAGAAGCTAAGCTATTATTCAAACTACAAGGTCATATGTAAAACTACATTAGTCTACACTATAGTCATGTCGATGATACAAAAGTGCGTGAAATAACCTTAGACCAACATTCACTTATAACAAAAAATTCTAAGATAACTCACACGTAGGTATTCTTCCTCCAAGTAGGCGGTATTGGTCCAGTGAGAAGGTTTCCAGTAAGAAATCTACCACAAAAGAAAATAAAGATATCAATATAAAAAGGTTAATATTTATTGAGCTAGACTGAGCATTGAGGGAGATAAGCTAGTTATATTGAATCGATTTAGTTAACTGTCTTGAGGGACCGTTCTATACAGAAAAGTGTTTTAATCAAGGTTGTCAAGATCTCAATCTATATCTTAAAATCTTATTATTTTGCAATCTTACTCACCCCAACGATCCTGATCTTAAATAGAATTTTGTTGTAGCCAAATTGTAAAAAACAAATAGTAAAACTGTTGAAAACAAATACAATGAACTTGATCCTATGAATTAAAACTGAAGGTTGTAGCCAAACTGTAGAAAACAAATACCCCAATGTAAGAAACTGATCCTATGAGATAAACTAAGATATTCTAACATTAATAGTAGAGTAATGTAAGATTCTTTTCGTATATATATTCTCACACATTCGAGGGCAAGTGAGTATGCTTACAAATCAGTAATACTAGTAAGGTTCTAACTTCTAAATTGATTGTTTCAAGACAATACCATGTGGATCTCTCATGTCATGGACAGCATTCTTTAACAATAATGTATTTCTGTTTGAAGAAACTGTTGAATGAAGAGTATAAAAATACACAAGTTTCCTTGACATCCATCACAAATGACTTACTTAGTGAAGCATCAAAAGATAGTGATACCTTAAATCTTGAGAGCTTTAGCTTGTTTGTTGTTGAAAACAATTGAAATGGGTTTCCATTTACCTGCAGCTATAAATAAGACGGGCATCATTTAGCAATAGCCAAACATCATCAAAAGTGACAAATGGGTTTTCTGGAACACAGAATTCAATTGATAGCTATGATGTGGTGAATTTGCATTTGATTTAGACAGAAACACAGAATTCAATTGAAAGCTATGATTTAGACAGAAGAAAGTATAATAACCAAATCAGAAAAAGAATTTACAAAACCCTAAACGCAAAATCATAGACAGAAGAAAGTATAATAACCAAATCAGAAAAAGAATTTACAAAACCATAAACGCAAAATCAAAGAGAATACGAACAAAAGCCTAACCCTAGTAATGTCTGAACGGAAGAGAAGAAGAGCTATTGTACTGTGCGTTTGAAGAAGAGAAAAGAATGAATAATGTTATTTTGATGTTTTAATTTATTCATAAGCTATAACAGCGCTTTTGAAAGCGCTTTCATAGGGGGGCTTTTACCAGCGCTTTTTAGGGTAAAAGCGCTTTCATAGGTCCAGCTATGCCAGCGCTTTTGAAAGCGCTTTCAAAGGCCAATCTTCCACAGCGCTTTTTAAAAAGCGCCTTCATAACCCTATTATTTCATTTTTATTAATATTTTTATTTTACCTACCACAGCGCTTTTTAAAAAGCGCTTTCGTATCCCCCACCTATGCCAGCGCTTTTAAAAAAGCGCCTTCGTAGGTTTCCCTTTTTTTTAATTTTGTTTTTTGTGAAGGCTATGGCAGCGCTTTTTCAATAAGCGCTTTAGTAGAGGCGCTGCAAAAAGCAGTTTTTGGCGTAGTGTTCCTTCAAGATATCTATCAGAGCTTTTACTCATTTAACCTTTCCATAATCAGCGACTATCTCAATTGCATTAACATCCGGACCATCATGCTAAGGCATGGGGTTTGTCTTGATATTAGGTTTATCAAAAGTGATATCCTGGGAGTCTAATAGGTCTTAGACCTTGTGTCTGAAGGTCCAACATTTCTCTATAGTATGCTCGGGAGAATTAGCATGATATTCACACCTTGCATTTGCATCATACTTTGGTGAGAGTGACCTGATCGGAGGAGCTAGTGGATTTAACTCTACCAGGGATGTCTTGAGTAAGTGTTGTAGTAGTTAATTGTGTGGCATGGGGAGAGGATCAAATCTTCTTGGAGGCCTTTCAAACCTGTTTGGTTGTTGTTCTCGTGGAATCACCAATGGTTGTTGTGTCTTCTGATGAGCTGCAACAACATTCGTTTCTCCTTCCTTATTTTTCGAGAAGTTAGGAACATGCTTCTTCAAGTTGTAAAGAGTACTAGATGCCCCTTGTATATTTCCACTCTTCAAACCAGCTTCAATTTGTTCACTAATTATTACTAAGTTAGAGAAACCTGAGGAGACACTGCCTACCATCTTTTCATAATATAACCCTTGCAGAGTACTCATGAACATGTCTACCAATTCTATTTCGAGGAGTGGTGGTTGTACACGGGCTACCATTTCTCTCCACTGTTGAGCATACTCTTTGAAATACTCATCTTTATTTTGAGACAATATTTGAATCTGCATGCGGTTAGGAGCCATATCCAAATTATATTTGTACTGCCTTAAGAAGGCGTTAGAGAGATCGGCCCATGATTGGATATGTGCTCGTTCCAATTGCATGTACCAATCTAGAAATGCCTCACTCAAGTTGTCTTGGAAAAAGTGGATCATTAGCTTCTCATCTTGAGCATAGTGTTGTACCCCAAAATCTGCTTCTCTTTTCTCAAGGCCACTTCTCATAAAGATCTTCAAAAGCTCAAACTTGCACAAGGATTGACTAGGTCAAGACATCTCCTCAACACTAATGCCTCAAATTAGGGTTTGAATTTACACAAAGACAATTGGACTTTTAATGCCTCATATGAATTTCATGGATCATTTTGGACCCTCAATATTGATCATGCCAAGTTTCAAGTCTTGCAATTCAAGTTTGCTTAGTCAATTGATCAGATGACCTAAAATCAGTTGTATTGGGTAAAAAGTCAACTATGGTCAATTTACAGTTAAACTTCAAGATTTCTGACCCATATCAACATTTTGAACTCATATGTATCAATTGATCAAGTTTGGATCACAATTCCCCAAGGAAATTGTTCAATTCATTGAAAGGGAAAAATGGCCAAAATTAGGTTTTGACTGAGAAGGTTTGATTTTTGACTTTTGACCTAATTCATTACTTATTGGTTTGAAATATTATCAAGGATTCAAATGCATCATTTTGACCTAATGGCATGCTTCAAATCATTTCTCAAGATCAATTGATTGATAGTTGAAATTTGATCAACTGATGAAAAAGTCAACTGTATACTGAAAAGTCAAACTTTGACTTTTTAATCAAAATCAAGTTTCAAAGATCACACTTCATCAAGACATTCAAAAATATGAAGCTTGATCATCAATAAATAAAGAAAGTCAAAAGTCAATTTGAAAAGTCATAGTTTTCAACACTTAGAAATTTTTCTAAGTGTTTTAAACCTTATCATTTCCTAATTTCATGCCAACTTTTCACTATGATGCAAGATGATTCAAAGAAAACTTCCAACATGAAAGTTGTAGATCTTGATGAAATCTACAACTTTGCTTTTATGATCAAGTCTTATAAGTGCTTGTATTTTAAGTTATAAATTCATGAATTCATGCCCATGAACTAAAACACTTAGTGAAATTTTGACCTAGTTTGGTCAGGATTTTGACCTAACTTCTTGGCCAAGTTTCACATAGTTCCAATTTTATTTTGCAAAAATGATTAAAAGAGGAGTTGTATAGGATGTTACAAGATTTTCAAAATGTCCAAGAAATCATTGAGGTCATGTTTGAGTTAAGAGAATCAAAGACAAGAAGTTGGCATTTCAAACTTGAATTACAAGGCAGAATTGTGAAGAACATTGATCAAATCCATAAGCCATGCTGCATAATCTTACTTTGCAGGCCCCAAACTCGTGTTTCACTCCTTAATTGATAGTTTACACAATTGATAGAGCTATAATCCAAGCATTAGATCCTTTGTCCAATAGATTCATCCATTTTTGCAACAAAGTTCACACTTCCATTTTGGAAAAGTGACTTTAATCACAAACTCAACTTGTATTGAGCTTTACATTTGTTCCTTCTGCATAAGCTTCCTCTACAAAGTCAGATAAGCATGTTTAAAGTTTGTAACCACTCTATATAGCCATGTACCTTACATTGAAACTATGTTTGTCAACTTTGCTTTAAAAACAAGTCACATAGCCATGACATGTGATCTTTGTTTTTTGATCAATTCAAACCTCCAAACATTTTGCCTATAAATATACAAGTCATTTTCAATCTAACACACGAATTCACAAGCCCTCAAACACTCCAAAACTCCCTCAAGCCGGAAATTGCCCAAAATTTCCATTTTTGTGTAATTTCTGACTTTGCACACCCATCTTCAAATACACTCGTGCGTTTCTTGGCCAAATCATTCACAAAACTTCCTTACATCATATAGAAGCTATCCCAATACATGTTATAGTTCTGTAACACCTCCATCACCATCTTCTATTTTCAAAAATAGAGGTTTGCACTTGGACTTCTCTAGAACAATTCAAGCACTCTCAGCTCAAGGTAACCATTGCAATAGCTTCCTGGAGGTTCAAGGAAGTTAACCCAATAATCAAAACACCTTGAAAGCTGCTCAAAATCAAAACATGAAGTTCAGTTTTGAGGTAAGTTTTATAATTTTCAAACTCTTCATATAGGTATTGTTACGCTTCCATATTCAAAGATAAAATGTAGACATCATTGCCCTAAAGCTAACCATGTCTTTAGAATTCATTTATATTGCTTGAGTAGTGAGAATTTTAAGTCTGAATATCCTGAAAAAATTATGTTAGATTTTGGTACCATTCAAAATTTGTGCTCATCTTTTATTTATAGTTTTAGTTATTTACATTTTTGGAATCGTGATGAAAAATAGAGCAACTTTCATGTTTACAGTTTTAATTTTTGTTGAAAAATGAGAAAGTTACAGGATTCAAAAATGGAGGAAGAAGCCCTGGCGCAAGGAAGAAGATGACACAGGCCATGGACTTGTTTTAAAATATAATGCAATGGTTTGGTATTAAACACCATATGTATAGTCATCCCAGTGGTAGAGAGCACGCGCGTTTATGCTAAGGGCCTGGGTTCGAGCCCCACCGCTGCCCTTTTGTTTTATTTCTCTAACATTTTTTCTTTTTTGTTTGAAACAGCGCTTTGGACTTTCCATCATTGGGCTTTGTTTTTTTTACTCCCTTAACACCCATGTCTACAACAACAATGCAGTCGAACCCTTTTATTTTATTTATTTTGTTTCTGATTACAAAAACAAACTTTTGGGCCCAAAACAAAACCATTTTTACTCCTAAACCATCCAAACAATTTACACACCCCTGACTCAATTTCATTTCTATTTTATTTTATTTTATCTATTTATATCTATTATTTATTATTATTATCATTATTATTTTCGTAAAAAATCAAAAATCCCAAAATCAAAAATATTTTTATTTATTTATTTACATATTTAGTTTTTTTTATTTAAACTAAAAAGACCAAAAAAAAATTTCTAACAAAATTTTATTTCCTTTCTAAAATTTAAATAATATTTAGACTTAAGTTTATTTTATTTTCTTTTAACTAAAATTAGTTTAGATCTTAAGACTTTTTTGATTAATTAATTTTGTATACTAGTTTAATTAAATTAAAACCATTTTCTACAAAACCCTAAAAATGATTTCTTGATTAATTTTATTTCTTTCCGATTTTAGGCTTAGGTTTATTTCCTTAAAATTAATTTAGACTAGTTAATTGTTTCCTTTTAGTCAAATAGGTCAAAAACTTTTCTTAACAAAAACACAAACAAAAAAGTTAATTTTCTTTTCCATTTACATTTTTGTACATTTACTCATTCTTGTACATTATTATTCATTCAATATGGTTGTAATAGTAAATTAGGGTTTTAATTACTTGTCATCTCCCCATTTTTAAATTTGTAATCCCTATCCCCAAATGATGTAATAGCGTATGATATTTACATTCTGCAATTTATCACTTTCAAATATAAATGCTAGTAATTAGGGTTCGTATGGCAAGACTAAAAACAACAAGTAGAAAACCCTAATTCAAGAAAAAAATGCATGAAAACAAACACCTTTGCACACTTTCACCTCTAGGGTTAGTCTCACTTGTTGCTTTGAGAAAAATAGTCATGTCCCTCGAACGTGGGATGCTTTAGCCAAAACAATCAAAAACAAATATCATAGTCCCTCGATGACCCTTCAATGTTGCCTTCATAAATGATCTTATACCCTTACAAAATGGCTAAGGTATCTTACAATGTTGCCTTCTATGACTATATGATGACCCACGCATGTCCCTTCACATCCAATGGTAGAGCTTCTTATCAACCAATGGTAAGATAGAAATATCTAAAGGAGGAGGAAATGAACAAAGACTTTTTGAGTAGGTAGAGCGCTCAAAGTTGCTTGCTCACAACCATTTTCAAAACATCTTTCAAAATACACCAACACTTTCAAACATGAAATATTTTCAAAAGTCAACACTTCGTATGCATTCTTATAGAGACGAGAGTCACTATAATGTTCGCCTAAACGATGGTACTTTTCAAAAATACTTTCAAAAACAATCACAAACAGATTTCAAACAAAGCATTTTAAAAGTGATCAAGCAACTAAGAGCCCGTAGATAACTACAGATGAAATGGGTGCTAACACCTTCCCATTTCATAACCTACCCCCCGAACTCAAGAAAATATCTCAAACGGCCTTCCTGTTATTTTCACCCTTTCCTTTATTGGATAAAATAAAAGTTGGTGGAGACTCTTTCTATCCGCAACAATTGCGATAAAATGCAAAACACCCAAGTCAGTTCTCCCACCGTATTACACATAGGCATGTATTTTCCTACAGAACATGTGTAAATGGTTCCTTGTGCATGTGAGTCCCTTATATTTTCCAAAGTTAGGTACTTTGAATTTGGGAGGAATTACTACATCTGGAACTAGACCCATTTCTAAAGCATCAACATCAAAATCATCATAACCTTCTACAGCCTTCAGTCTTTCATCAATGGCTTTGAATTGATTGACCGCCTTAGGATATTCAACATCATTGGTGTGGAATGTTTTTTGTTAGGGCAGTTGAGTGATACCTTCCAAATCATGGCCTTCATATTGTAAATCCAAATAGTTATCCACTTTAGGAGGATTCTTGACTGGAATCTGCAAAGTATGGGATGTCCCTACCTTCGGAGGAGGTGGAACAAAACCTTCAGTGTGAGTCTGGTTAGTCTCTTGTTGAGCAACGGTTGACTTCAAGGGACCGGGTTCTGGTTCATGTCTTGGTTGGTGACTGCTCGATGCACAAATGGTTTGGGCTACTTCTTCAAAGGCTACCTTGGGAATCTCGTCTTTCCTTGCTATGATGTTCTTCAGGGTAAGTAGGACTTGACTCATGTCTCCTTTCATGGAATCGATACTTCCTTTCACTTGCTCCAAGTCTTCTTGAATACCACTTTATTTTGCTCAATTTGTTCCATTACTTTCTTTTGATGAGCTTTTGTTTGATACGGAAGTCGGGAATTCAGTTTGTATTGTCCGATGAGTTAACTAGAGATGGTGTATAAAAATAATTTTTGTGTATGAAAATGAGGATGTAATGCTTGTGGTTGGATGAATGTGTATGAATATACTAAGAATTAATTTTAGTCTTACCCACTTGATATTGTTTTTTATTTTTATATATATTTTTATATATATTTATTTTTCCAGGTACTTATTTTTTATTGGTGAGCACCTCAAGAACACATAGATAAAACTGAAACAAAATAATTTTATTGAAATATTGAAACCATAATCCTTGAAACGGAAATACAAATTGAACTAAAGCAAATACTGAAGGAAAATAATGAATCAAAAACCAAATGCTAAATACTGAAAGAAAATGACACAAATGGGAAACTAAATCTCCTAAGCACGCTTGCGGATTTCTACCCTAAAACCATCAACCATCTTCCTACAAAGCTTGAGTAAGTCTTCAACGTCCTTCGGAAGAGGGACCATCGTGGCTTCTTCATCTCTTAAGCTTCTAGGAATGTCACCAATGAGATTGTTTGCTAGGAATGCAAGCTTTGCATGCTTTCCTTTGTACCTCAGATGCTCCTTTTAAAGTGTCAGGATTATGATCTTATTATCTTCTCCTGCTTGAGAAATTTTTTATATTGTTCTTCCCAATACACCTTTTCAACCATCATCTCCTTATAGAGCTCCCTTTGTATAAGGAAATATTTTTGAAGGCCTTCTAACTCTTGACATACTTGTTCATACTCCTCCACCTTTAGAGAGAGAAGTCTTTCTGCTCTCATACTCATAAGGAGTTCCCCTACCTCTGACTCTTGGCTTTCTTAGAGACGTGTAACAAGGTTTTAGATCTGCTCCCCTTGATCTTGAGCACCTTCCTCCAATCCTTGGATTTGGATTTTCAAAACCTCTTCCATATCACTCTTGTCTTCCAGTTCTTGATCATACCATCTATTTAGTCTTCCAATTTTCCTAGTTGCATCATCTAAGCGTTGGTTGTGGGAATCAAAATTAAAGGTAGCATTTATCAACCCTTCAGTTGAACATTTTCGTTTAAGCCTCTCCTTATCAGCTATTTCATGATCTTTTTGAATTTGTTGATCTTTCAGCTCAAGCTCATGTTGCAACTGATACTTTTCATAGGAAAGGTCATAAAGGTCATGCTCTAATCCCTCCTTTTCTCTTTGGGCTTGCTCAAGGGTATTTATTATCTCTTCCCACTTCTTCTATTGATATTAGCAGAGGATCTGGAATGTCTGGTTTGTATGAAGGATCAGCGTCAAACAATAGCTTGTTGATTCTAACTCTATCCAAAACCCATTGAGTATATGGCTCTCTTGCCATAGAATTTTTCCTACCAAATCTAGCCCCTTTCTTGTTAACTTTTCCTCAAGCTTATATGATTTTCTTGAGTAGTTCAGGATTGCTTCTACCCATATCATGAAGGACTAATTGTTGAAGTTGCTCGTCGAAAGGCTTATCTTCTAAAGGGTACCCAAGTTGACGTAAAGCCAAAGTGGGGTTATAATTAATGCATCCTCTTGTCCCAATCAACAGAACATTTGGAAACTCTCAACAACTATAAATAGTTTCCTCTATGTTTAACTTTCTAGCATACCACAAGACAAAATCAGCACTAAGAGCCCTTAATTTTTGAGCTTGTTTGTTCTTTGTCAGATCCTTGACCATATAGCTTTCTTTGTAGAGATGGGTAATGAGCCAAAAGTACAATATCATAATACAACAAAGTAACACACCTTTCCCTTTTCATAGCGTGTATGAAGGGAGTAATACACATCAACAAGCAAAGTAGGAGTAGGATCAAAATATAAAACCTTTACGGACCAAAACACATTGATGGCCGCCGAATCTATATAGTCTACAGTATTTGAAAACAAAACCAATCCAAAAATAAGCAAAGATAAACAATCTCCATAAGCCTCTCATTCTTTCTTATTTGCAAAAGAAAGAGCCTTGGATTCTAAGTATTGTCTTTTGATACCTTGCACTTCTCAATCTTTCTTATATTTGAGAAGTAGGTCAGTGAAGGGTATCCCTAACTCCTTAGCCAAATTTTGGACTTTGATGGTATTCCCAATTCCTATGTAAGCTTCATCCTTGATTTTGGAGAATCCCAAAATCCTATCAAATTCTTCTAAAGTAGGCGCCAACTGAAAGTTTTGAAAAGTAAAACACCTTAGCGGAGGGTCATAGAATTGAGCTAGGATAGTAATGGATTCTGTTGTACCCCAAAATTTGCCCTCTCTCTTTTTCACAAGAAATCACAGCTTCAGGCTTTTCCTGATTGTTCAGATTGGCTTAAGAATCGGTCAAACATACTTTTCTCATCAGTCATACAAAATTAGGGTTTTTCATTGATTTTGAATCAGTCAGACAAAATTAGGGTTTCTTTTGATTTGTTTGAGTTTGGATCAGGGTTTGATCAAGCAGACGCTTCTTTAACCTTAAATCAAGAATTAGGGTCTGCGCGCGCATTCTCAGAAGAATTTGAATCCACAATGTCTTAATTGGCTGTCACACTGCTTTGACGCCTGATTTCAGTTTGTTTCTCAAAACCTGAACCTCTGGATTAGAAGCTGAGGCTTCTGGTTGGAAATTTGCAGTGTTTGGTTTAATCAGTAGAAGGAAAGGCATATGGATGTTTGTTTGATTAATTGTGCAATGCTTATGTTTAATTGGAACGTCGGGTTTATTATTGGTTAATGCGAAGTTGCAAGACTACAATGTTTATTAATTATTTATTTTTATCTAAGTTAGAATAATTGGGATTTACTTCCAGTTATTTTAATTCAAGAAAACTTAAATAGTTAAATAGGCAGTGAAATAAAAGAGATATCTGACAAAAAAACTTTTATTTATTTTTAATTATTGGTACAAGTGTTATTTAAATACAAGTAATTTTTACAGTATTTACAATAATACTATTACAATGATTAAAAATAAATTGAAACTATATCCTAAATCTCTGGAAATCTTCATCTTCTACTAATTACATCCTTTGCTCAATTGATTTTTATCTGCAAAGACAAAAAAAGAAAGAAACCAGTACAGATAAATTAAAGGCACTTTCAGACAGTTAATCATAAAAACTCATCATTAAAGATTTTGGCCGGAATCAATTTATTCGTCCTCTCTGCAAATCGCAAGAAGATGTTTCTTCTTGGTTCACAAAGAGGAAAGCAATGTTTTACAAGCATATGAATTATTTTGCAAAATGCACAAAGCTAAATTACAAAGTGCAGATCCAAATGCCAACTAAACTGTCAAAACTGTCCAAAGAAGCAAACCAAATTGTCAAAGAGGCAAACTAAGTCACAAATACAAAGCTGTCAACAAAACAATGTCAACTAAGCAAAACTGTCAAAAGCGGTCAACAAGCACACAAAAGCAAGGCAGGAAATCTGGAGGTATGCAGAGGAAAGACAAATGCAAGCAAGCTTGTGAAGAATACATTTTTATCCATCATTTTCCAGGCCAAAATCTTTTCAGAAAAAAGTGAGATATTCTAAGCAAAGATATGCTTTCTGTGGAGAGAGAAAAAGAGAGAAAAGTAGCAGGCTTACAGTTTTCCAGGCAGGCTTGAAGATAAATATAACAAAATCAGAACACTGTCAGAGGGGGGCAGAATACATACAGAAGAAGATATCACAAAAAACTGTAAACCTCAAGCCTTGCAACCTGTTAAAACATTGAAGCCTGTTTCAAGCTTGGATCCTAAGAAAACAACAAGCAGCCTGCCTGTTACATAACACAAACGAGAAGCCTAACAAACACACCAGGAAAAAAAAGCCAAGCAAAAAACACAAGCATGTTTCCAAGCATCCTGCATCAAAATCCTCTCAAAAGCCAAACAAGCTTACAAACTGTTCAAACCTTAAACACCAAAACCTGCATAAATCTCAAACAAACAGCCTTCAAGCCCAAAGCATCCTGCATAGCCTAAGGGCCAAGCCTCACTAAGACAAACAAGTTACAAACATTCAACCTGTCTGAAGCTTCATTCAAACAAATTCCAACAAGCCTGCCTATACAATAAACTTGCCTCAAAGCCAAACACAAACCTGTGTTCAGCCTGCTACCCTTCCTTCAAACACCAAACTCAAAAAACACGGTAAACCTATTTCAAACCTCCAAGCTTGCCTACTTCAAAAACAAATTCCAAATATATAAACAAAAATATCCAACAAAGCCCTCAGAGCAACCTCATCAAAGGGCCAACAACAACATAAACATTCTCAAAACTAGGTGCATCTCAGAATCAAAGCCAAAAGAGAGAGGAGAAGCAAATCTCAAAATTACCAACATCAAGTTATCAGAACAACAAAAGGCAAGCATCTCAGAAATTCAACAATAACATCATCATACTCAGAATCAAAATCATCATAGCATTGGAAATAAAGCAGGCAATCAGAAGAGGAGGAGAAGCTATACAAACATTTTCAGATTGTACTATCATCATTAAACAAAAGAAAGATACAAAGTACCAGGAAGACCACAAAGCCAGCACAGCATCACATACTCCCTCCGCCTCCGGCCGCCTAAGACGCCTCCCGTCCTCCTCCGTCTCCTCTCCAAAGGTAGTAATTCCTTCTCCCTTTTTATACACTTCACATAACAAATAACAAAATATCAGAATATGAAAATCAATAACATGCAAAACTGAGAACCCTAAAAAACGCGTTAAAACCGAAACTGTCACCTTTTCTCATCACAGCTTTGCTCAACCATGGAGAGAGGGAAGATGGATGGTGGCGTCTGGTAGCA
Organism: Vicia faba; assembly: GCA_948472305.1. NCBI lineage: Eukaryota > Viridiplantae > Streptophyta > Magnoliopsida > Fabales > Fabaceae > Vicia > Vicia faba. The sequence goes on along the minus strand of OX451741.1, from coordinate 1,514,635,766 downwards.
GAAGCGAAGGGATTCGTTCAGAAAGCTTGGCTCAAGAAAGGATGAAGAGGCATTGAGGAAGATGAGAAGCGGCGCCGTTCGTTCTAAGACACAAACCCTAAGTTCTGAACAAACAAAAGTGAACCCTAAAACAATTGTAACAAGCATTGGGCCCGTCCCTCATAACAAATGCCTAAGCCCAATCATAAAACTGGCACATTACCCCTCCTTCAGCGTGTGCATACCCCCCTTTGTGGATCCATCTTTATTTTACACTTTGGGCCATAGATACCCCTAAGCCCATTAGATTCTCTTAACTCTTTTTTTATATTTTTGAAAACCAATACCTTTTTATTATTATCACTTAATTCTTTTTTTTATAACTTAATTCTTTCTCTTTTTATTGTTAATTAATATACTAATTTTTCATGTAAAATTTTATTAATACCTTTTAGAACAATTAAAAATACATAAAAATAGAGTTTTTAGTTAAATAAATTTCTTATATATATATATATATAGAAATTTAACAAAAAAAACCAAAAAATATATAAATATTAGGTTATTAGGTTTAAATAATTTTCTTGTGTTTAAAACCTTTTTGTTTAATAAATCTTTTTACATAAGCTTTTTAAAAAAACATTAACTAAATACATAAACATTAGTTTTCTTTAACTTAAACATTTTTCTTTTCTTTTCTTTAAAACTTTTGTTTGTATAATTAACAAAAACATAAAAATAAATAAATAATTAATAAATACACTAGGTTAATATTTGCATCATTTGTAAATAATCATGTGCATCTTACATACTTTTATTTCTCTTTGATTCTCATACATTGTTATATTTTACATTAAGAATGTGATTCGATTTGGTTGTAAATATTATTTGGACACTACTATTCCGACAAGTCTCATCCCCCATTTGTAAATATTTGTATCCCCATCCCCATAATCATGTTGTAATAATTTAGGGCTTTAAATTTCCGCATTTAAAAGCTTTCAAATTATGCCATGATAGACCTAGGGTTTGTATGCGAAGATTCAAAATCAACCGCTAGATAACCTAATACAAAGACAAATGCATGAAAATTAATACACAATTCACACTTGCACCCCTAGGGTTCCTCCCACTTGTTGCCTTCAAAAATGGGCCATGTTTGCATGTTGGGTTCTTTGGCAAAACAAGAACAAACGAAATGATCATAGTCCCTCGATGACGCTTTCGAAGTTGCCTAAACAAAATGATCATGGTCCCTCAAGCAAATTGCCAAAATACTTGACACTATTGCATTTATGGTCTAAATGATGACCCGTTCCCGTCCCGTTAACATCCTAATGCAAGGTTGTTCACCAAATACAATGGTGAAACAACACTATTAAAAGGGTTAAAACATGAGAAAAGATCTTTGAGTAAATTTAGGGGTAGACAACTCTTAGTTACTTGATCAAACTTGCAAAACACACTTGCCTACTTTCAAAACACACTCCACAACACAACTTTCAAAACAACTTTCAAAAAATATTGAAACATCTTTTCAAAAAGACAAACACCTTTGTAAAACATTCGAGTAAAGAATTGTTACAACGGTTGCCTAAGACAAGGCATCTTTTTCAAAACATTTTCAAAACCACGCACACAAAGCACCATTTCAAACAATTGAAAATCAAGGCAAGTGATCTAAAACATGTAACTAAGAGCCCATGGATAACCATGGATGAAAAGGGTGCTAGCACCTTCCCTTTTCATAATCTACCCCCCGAACCCATAAAAACATCTCAAAGGTTTTTCCTGTGCTTTTTAACCTTTCCTTTAGGATAAAATAAAAAGTCGGTGGCGACTCTTGCTAAACCGAACAAGTGCGAATACAAACGCAAAACCTCAAGTCAGTTCTCCCACCGTATCACAGAACTGGCGACTCTGCTGGAGAATTAATCTAAAAGTGGGGTTACCTTAGGGTTTTAGATCACCCTTTTACATGATTAATTATTTGCTTTGATTGCTTTACCTTTGTGGTTCTCTTGTTTGGGCTTGAAATCCTACACCCGGATTTGGGAAACATTCATAGATAGCAATACGTTGTGGAAACTGTGCGGGGCATACCGACACGGTTGAAGCAATAGCTATATTAGTGCGACATATTTGTGAGTACCGGTAACCCTTGAGTTTAATCAAGGAGAGTACGGGGCCGTTGAGTGATGTCACTAAGCACTAATGACCTAGAACCTTACTTGACCATCTTGGCCTTTTATTAGGGGTAGTGAGATGACCGGCTTTGGTGCAGTCCGAAGTTGGTAGATACTCGATACTACACTCATTGAGGGTTGTTTTCTTGGAATATTTTGGTCGCTAGTTAAGTGGCTAAACCAAAACAATGAACATGGAAAACAATCAAATGATAATGAGCTCCTTAGAACCCGGTTACTATTTATAGGACAGGTTTTTAAAGCCAACTACACTCAAGAGGGTACTTACCTATGAAACCTCATGCAAGCCTGAAACTAGGGTTTTGTGTGAATTGCTTGTACATGTGTTTGTGCACACATCATGAACATCATAAAGCATCATATGCATCCACTAACCATTTCAAGGGTTTGGATCTTCATCTTTGTTCTTGTTTTGTAGGTCATGGAAATTCTTCGCAGGAAAACCATCCAAGTCAACCTTGTGAGAATCCCTCCTCAACTCAAGGAGCTTACATCCAAAATTCCAGAAAGCTCTCTCTTCAGTGAAAGACATGGTAGACTTCTCAACCTAGTCAACACCACCATTGAAGAAGACATGGTGAAAGTGTTGTTCCAATTCTTTGACCCCCTTCACCACTGTTTCACATTCCCCGACTACCAATTGGTGCCTACTTTGGTGGAATTTTCTCAACTCCTGAGAATTCCTATTCTTAATCAACTACCCTACAACGGTACGAAAAAAGAACCAAAGCCTGAAGATGTTGCTCAAGCACTACACTTGCAACCATCTGACATCAAGGGGCATTGGGAAACTAGAAGTGGTGTCAAAGGCTTCTTGGCAAAATTCTTGTTTGAGAAGGCACAAGAGTGTTGGAATTCATTGGATCTACAAGCCTTTGAAGAAATTATGGCACTTCTCATTTATGGGTTGGTCTTGTTCCCAAATCCTGACCAACTTATAGATGTCAATGCTGTCAAGATTTTCCTATCCAGGAATCCCATACCTACATTGCTTGGGGACATCCTCCACTCATTTTACACACGAACAATGAGGAAGAGAGGTGTTCTCATGTGTTGTACTCCTCTCCTTGCAAGGTGGTTTATTTCTCACCTTCCACAATCTGTTTTGAAGAATGATCAAGGCTTAAGGTGGTCATAATGATTGATGACCCTCACACATTCTGATGTACATTGGTGTTCTCAGTCCAGAGAAAATGTCATCATCATCGATCGTTGTGGTGAGTTCCATAATGTTCCATTACTTGGAATTAGGGGAGGTATTACCTACAACCCTTGTCTAGCTTTGAGACAATTTGGATATGCACGGAGGGACGGTCCTTATGACATGCTGATTCCTGACCTAGTTTTTGACTTCGACAGCGATGCGCAAGGACTTCGCCAAAGATTCATCAGATCTTGGAGGATGCCTAACAAGGTAGATAGCAAGACATTGGGGCATAAGAACTCCATCCCTCTTGAGCCTTACCTCAAGTGGGTGCGAACCCGAGCCCAGAGTCTTATGATGTCGTACCCTCACATTCTCCCTTTGATCAAAGAGCCTGTTAAGGAAGGAGAGGTTCCATACACCATCCTACATCCTGACATGCCAACATCATGGGAGGAGATGCAAAAGAGTTGGATCCAACTCAAGGAAGAAAGGGATACTTTTGAAGCCAGCTTCTATGCCAGTGAGAAGAAGGTTTTGGAGCTCACCCGCCGACTTCACGAGGAGGAGACCCTCAACACTTACATCACACCAAAGAGGATGCGCAACGTATTTTTACCTTAAGAAGTTTTTGTAATATTTGGCCCATGGGGCATTTATGTACTGACAAATTTCTTCTTATTAATATGACGTGTGTTCTTTTTGTTTGCAACAACTTTGAATTTCTAAATCCTTGAATGCATTGCATGAATAAACATATCATTCATCATATGCATAAGCAGGTCTTCACACTAGGTTTCCTTATCTTTCTGCTGTTTATTTCAGTAAGATGGATCTTGAACAGACGGTCAAAGATCTACACGCACAAAACTCGCAGTTTCAACAGCTCCTTATGACCTTGGCAAAGGGTCAGGAGGATCTTAAAGCACTGTTAGGGAACAAAGAGCAAGAAAAAGGAAAGAATAAGAAGAAAAGAGTTGGGGTAGCTACACTGGGAAGAAGATTTGAGAATGAAGCAAGGAGAGTTCTTGAATTCCCCTCCACATCTGATGAGGGGACCGGTAAAGGAAAAGGGGTTGCATTACCTTCTGAATCTGAGGCTGAAGAGGAAGAGGTTGAGGAAGATGAAGACTACTCAGAGCAGCAATACCCGCCAGCGGACGACAAATACAAAAACCTGGAGGATAGACTGGCAGCCATGGAGCTGCAAAGGGTTCCCGGGCTAGATTTTGAAGAATTGGGATTGATTGCTGGGATTGTGATCCCTCCAAAGTTTAAGGTGCCAATTTTTGCAAAATATGACGGAATGTCTTGCCCAAAGATGCACCTAAGGTCATATGTCAGAAGAATTCAACCTCATACATCCGACAGAAATCTTTGGGTACACTTCTTTCAGGACAGTTTGTCCGGTACACAGCTAGACTGGTTTTACCAGCTTGAGAGGTTAGAAGTGCATAACTGGGAAGAGTTGGCAGCTTCCTTTTATCGCCAGTATCAATATAACACCGACTTGGCGCCAATCCGTACTCAGCTACAAAGTATGGGAATGGCCTCAAATGAGGGGTTCAAAGAATACGCCCAGAAATGGCGCGACTTGGCCGGTAGGGTGCAACCACCGCTTTCAGATAGGGAACTAGTTGATATGTTCTTGGGGACCCTATCTTGCCCTTTCTTCAACCATTTGATCGGGAGCTCTTCCGCAGGGTTTACTGAATTGATTCTGACTGGCAAGCGGGTGGAAGATGGTATTAAGAGTGGGAAGATTCAAAGGGATGCCTCCGCATCTACAACTGTTAAAAAGCCATTTCCAGCCAAGAAGGAGGCAGCTGTTGTGTACTCTCAAAAGGGATTGGGGAGAACTGAGCGTCGGCCGAGTGTAGGGGCCGTGATGATTCAAAATTCGTCAAATGATCAACCTCGTACTAATCAGTCTAGGCCTAACCAGCAACGGGTAGAATGGCCCTAATGGCAGTTCACCCGCATCAATATGACGCCTGCACAAGTTCTTCCCCATTTGTTGAAGTTGAATCTGACTGGTTTAAAGGAGGCACCGAAAAACCCTAACACCACATCTCCATACTATCATGCCAATGCCAAATGCGCCTATCATTCTGACAGCGCCGAACATGACACCAACAATTGTTGGGCGCTAAAGAATAAAATTCAAGACTTGATAGACGCAAAAGAGGTTGAGTTCGACACCCCCGAGAAGCCGAACGTAATATCCGCTCTGATGCCAAAGCATGGCCATCATGTTCATGTTGTTGAAGAAGATCTGTATGTTTCTGCTGTTGATGATCTGGTAACTCCATTACTGACAATCAAGTTAAATCTGTTGAAGGCTGGGATTTTCCCAGGTTATAAAGAAGATTGCTACTTTTGTTCCTCCCTACCAACTGACTGTCCATTGCTGAAGATAGGCATCCAAGGCCTAATGGACAACCAACAAATTCTTTTCGAAAAGATTCCTGCTACTCCAACTCCTATCAAGGAAGTTTCAATAATCACCATTTCCGCAAATCTTTCCAAGGTCCCCAAAAGGCCTGTTAAGATTACATCAGTTCCGAAGATTGCACCTCTGAAAATAACCATGCCTGGGCCTGTCCCCTACAAATCTGACAAATCGATATCGTGGAGTTATGGTGGAGAAATCTTACCACGGTGTTAAACAAATTGAGATAACTGAAGAGAGCTCTGACGAAGAAACTGCCGACATTGGAAACATTTCCAGTACAAGCAAGATTACCCGAAGTGGGAGAATTTTCTCTCCAGAGATTGCCCCTCCAAAGGCAATCTTTGGACCCTCAGCTGCTGCCAAAGTTACCCCTGCACCGATAAAACTTTCTGCGAGAACTCCGTTGATTGAAGAAGCTGTTATTCCTGTGGTTGTCCCTCCTACTATTGCTGATAAGGGGAAAGGGATCCAAGATGAGCTTGTCAGGACAAGGGCTCAGCCATTGGTCATCCCCGAAACCTCTAAGAAAGAAATGGAGGAGACTCTGAAAATAATTAAGAAGAGTGATTATGATGTGGTAGAGCAACTGGGGCAAACCCCCTCGAAGATCTCCATGTTAGCATTACTGCTTTGTTCAGAGGCGCATGCCAAAGCATTGATAAGATTTCTGAAGACAGCCCATATGCCCCAAGAAACCTCAGCCGATCAATTCCAAGATTGTGTAGCCAGCCTCACCGTCGACAACGGCCTGGGTTTCTCTGATGCTGACCTGACTCCGAAAGGAAGAAAGCACAATGACGCACTGCATGTGTCAGTTGAATGCCGAGGAACCACTCTCGCCCATGTCTTGGTCGACACTGGTTCTTCCCTGAATGTGCTACCTAAGAAAGCTCTGAACCGATTGGATTGTGAAGGCTTGGAGCTGAAACCAAGTAATATCATTGTAAGGGCCTTTGATGGGTCTAAAAGAATAGTGCATGGCGAGGTCGACATTCCCATCAAGGTAGGCACTGAAGTGTTCCACTCAACATTCTATGTGATGGACATCCGTCCATCATACTCTTGCTTGCTGGGAAGACCATGGATACACAATGCTGGGGCAGTGACTTCTTCCCTACATCAGATGCTGAAATACCCTGTTAAGGGAAAAATCATAACTATACACGGTGAGGAGGAGTACATGATCAGTCATCTGAATTCCTTTCGATATGTGGAAGTGGATGGCGAATTAATTGAAACAACCTTTCAACACTTTGAGGAAGTGTCTCCCGATGTGGCAGTAGCAAAGGCAGTAGCTGAGGTACCCAAGCAGGTGGCCAGGATGGCATCTCTGAAAGACGCAAAGGCTGCAATAAAGGAAGGAAAAAGCACAGTGTGGGGCCAGTTTCCTGACTTTCCTCACAAAACAGACAAGTTTGGGTTGGGATTCACCGCTGCAGGGCAAAAGGCTATGCGTCGCTCAAAAATTGAAAAGACACCCATCAAGATTTCTCCCCATGGAATCAATGCTTTGGAAGACGAAGATGAAGAGGGTAACATTGAAGATTGGATCTTCCCAACCATCGAAGGGGGACTACGCAACTGGGAGGCAAAAGACTTCGTTCCCATTACTTTCATTAATCAGTAATTTATCTTTCGAACATTTCATGTTGGCCTGTAATAATTACTAAAACAATCTGCACACTACTTTTTCACCTCATGCCTTGCCCGGGGCATGTAGGTCCATTTGTAAGGGTTTTGATTCTCTTCATAATCATATGCCATGTTTAATGATTCATTGGACGTTTTTCATTTACAAACTGTTGTGTTCATTTTCGTTCCTTTTGCATTTTTGTTTGTTTAAGGATGGCTATCCCTTACACACACCCACACTCACAAATGCAGGTACCCATCCACTCCGGATTCCATGGGTGACTATTCTGTTATATCCTTCAATAACTCTGAAGATTTGGTCAATCAGGCTAAGTACGAAGATGACAAAGATTGTGAAGTATCGGGAGAGTTAGCCAGACTTCTACAACAAGAAGAGAGGGCCATCTTACCTCATAAAGAGTTGTTGGAAACTGTCAACTTAGGAACAGAAGAAGACAGGAAAGAAGTACAAGTGGGTGCTAATCTGGAACCAAGTGTCAAGGAGCGCTTAATACAGCTGTTGAATGAATACATTGAAATATTCGCCTGGTCATATGAAGACATGCCAGGGTTAGACACAGACATCCTGGTTCACCGTCTCCCTACAAGAGAAGATTGTCCACCGATCAAGCAAAAAGTCCGCCGAATGAGGCCCGACATGTCTGAGAAGATTAAAGCTGAAGTAATGAAGCAATTCAACGTTGGATTTCTGGCTGTTACATCCTATCCACAATGGGTTGCTAACATTGTGCCCGTTCCCAAAAAAGACGGCAAGGTCAGAATGTGTGTGGACTACCGGGATTTGAACAGGGCTAGCCCTAAAGATGATTTTCCGCTACCGCATATCGACATTTTGATTGACAATACGGCTCAGCACAAAATATTTTCTTTCATGGATGGATTCTCGGGCTACAACCAGATCAAAATAGCCCCCGAGGACATGGAGAAAACAACCTTTGTTACCCAATGGGGTACTTTCTGCTACAAGGTGATGTCGTTCGGACTGAAGAACGCAGGGGCAACCTATCAACGCGCCATGGTAGCTTTGTTTCATGATATGATACATCATGAGATTGAAGTTTACGTATACGACATGATAGCTCGATCATAAACAGAGGAGGAACACCTTGAACATTTGCAGAAGCTGTTTTCCAGGTTGAAGGAGTACAAACTCAGGCTAAATCCAAGTAAATGCACTTTTGGAGTTAGGTCTGGTAAACTTCTGGGATTTATTGTCAGCAACAAAGGCATTGAGGTCGACCCGAAAAAAGTGAAAGCCATACAGGAAATGCCTGCTCCCCGTACTGAAAAGGAGGTTAGAGGATTCTTGGGACGCTTGAACTATATCGCCAGGTTCATCTCTCACCTGACGTCTACCTGTGAGCCAATCTTCAAACTATTAAAGAAAGATCAGGTAGTCGAATGGAACGATGACTGTCAAACTGCTTTTGATAAAATCAAGGAGTATTTGCTAGAACCTCTTATTCTGATGCCACCCGTCGAAGGAAGACCGTTGATCATGTATCTGACTGTTTTGGACAACTCAATGGGGTGCGTATTGGGCCAACATGACGAGTCTAGTCGAAAAGAGCATGCCATTTATTACCTTAGCAAAAAGTTTACCGACTGTGAGACTCGCTACTCACTGCTCGAGAAAACTTGTTGCGCTTTGGTATGGGCTGCTCGCCGACTAAGGCAGTATATGTTGACTCATACAACTTTGCTGATCTCCAAAATGGACCCGATCAAATATATCTTCGAGAAGCCTGCTTTATCTGGAAGAATTGCTAGATGGAAAATGATCTTGACTGAGTATGACATCCAGTATACCACCCAAAAAGCTATAAAAGGGAGTGTACTAGCTGACCATCTAGCTCATCAAGTTATCGAGGATTATCAATCCATGAGATTCGACTTCCCGGACGAGGACATCATGACATTGGACAACATTGAAGGTAACGGACCGTATGACGGACCTGAAAAAGGATCCCGATGGACCCTGTACTTTGATGGTGCTTCAAATGCACTTGGAAACGGTATCGGTGCGGTACTCATTTCTACAGAAGGTTGCCATACACCTTTCACGGCCCGACTTTGTTTCAGCTGTACCAACAACATGGCCGAATATGAAGCTTGCATCTTTGGTCTCAAGGCTGCTATAGACCTGGGGATTAAATCTTTGGTTGTATTTGGGGACTCGGCTTTGGTTATCAGTCAAGTCAAAGGAGATTGGGATACCAAGCATCCTAATATTATCCCATACAAAGAACATGTCCTAACATTGTTGCCTCATTTCGAGCAAATCACCTTCGAGCACTTCCCGCGAGAAGAAAATCAGCTAGCAGATGCTCTAGATACAATGTCCTCCATGTTTAAACTCAACTGGGATAACGAGGCTCCCCAAATCACCATCGAGCGAATGGATGAACCTGCGCATTGTCATGAGATTAATACCGAAGAAGTAGTGGAACAACCTTGGTTTCACGAAATCAAAAGGTATCTCCAGACTAGAGAATACCCTGAAGGAGCTTCCGTCAATGACAAGAAGTTCTTAAGGAGATTTGCTGCCAAGTTCTTCCTGAGCAACGGCATCCTCTATAAACGCAGCCATGATTGTGTTTTACTCCATTGTGTGGACAAAGCTGAAGCAGAGTTAATCATGACTGAGATACACAGCGGCACATTTGGCACCCACTTGAGCGGACATACGATGGCTAAAAAGATTCTAAGGGCAGGCTATTACTGGTCTACCATGGAAGCTGATTGCCATCAACATTCCCGTACTTGCCACAAATGTCAGGTCTACGCCGACAAGGTGCATATTCCTCCTGTTCCTCTCAACGTTCTGACAGCTCCTTGGCCATTCGCAATGTGGGGCATTGACATGATTGGAGAGATCAAGCCCACGACATCCAATGGACATCGCTTCATCCTGGTCGCCATTGACTATTTCACCAAGTGGGTCGAAGCAGCTTCCTTCGCCTCTGTTACAAAAAATGTGGTTGCCCGCTTCATCAAGTAGAACCTCATATGCCGGTATGGTGTCCCCGACAGGATCATCACAGACAACGGTACAAATCTGAACAATACTATGATCACCGCTCTATGCGAAAAGTTCAAGATTTATCATCACAATTCATCTCCCTATCGGCCGAAGATGAACGGTGTTGTTGAAGCTGTGAACAAAAACATCAAGAAGATCATTCAGAAAATGACAGTCACCTACAAGGACTGGCATGAGATGTTACCGTTTGCTCTGCATGGATACCGTACCACGGCACGTACCTCAACAGGGGCAACCCCATTTTCTTTGGTATATGGCATGGAAGCTGTCCTACCCATGAAAGTTCAGATTCCTTCTTTAAGGATTATGAAGGACGCTGGTTTGAGTGAAGACGATTGGATCCAGACCCGGCTTGATCAACTCAATTTGATCGACGAGAAGCGACTCACTGCTGTTTGCCATGGTCAGACGTACCAAAAGCGAATGATCAAGGCTTTCAACAAGAAGGTCAGACGTCAAGTATATCAAGTCGGAGATTTTGTAATCAAGCGGATTATCTTGCCGCAAAGTGATCTCAAGGGAAAATGGACTCCTACTTACGAAGGACCATTTGTGATCAAGAGCATATTTTCTGGTGGTGCAATGATTCTGACCACCATGGATGGCGACGAATTGCCACACCCTACAAACGCAAACATAGTCAAAAGATACTACGCATAAAATCACCCGACAAGTTGAAAACCCGAAAGGGCGATTTGGGAAAAAATAGGCATCCCGGTGAACCGAAAACCCGAGAGGGCGGTTCAGGCAAAAATTAGGGATAAAACAAAAAATTTGTACACCCGGCAAGTCGAAAACCCGAAAGGGCGACTTGGGCAAAAAAGGGTTTCTCAGTGGATCGAAAACCCGAAAGGGCGATTCAGGCAAAAGTTAGGGAATTAAAGCGTATGACTATGTCTCGTCAGATCACTTTAAGGAGAAATCTCTTCATCAACAAACTCCGAGCTTCTGATCAATCCAATCATCGACGGACGAAGCAGCGAATGGACAGATATTCAGGGTTGTGAAGGCTATAACAGAATGGAATCCCATAGAATTGTTACACATAGCCATCTTTCTTTTGTATAAACTTTTTCAATTTTTTACGACAACATCCTCTTACTAGGATGTCTGTCTCCGTTGTACAAAGATACTCATAAAAAGTTAATACGAACACTTTTCCAAATACAAAAATTTGCTTTGTCTCCCTTTTGCTTTTTACACTTATGTTTTATTTGAGAAACGTCCAATGATTTGTTAAATAGGCATATGCATTTGAACATAATCATTTTCTTACAAATAAGATGATTGCTGATAGGTTGAAGGTACAGATAGATATCTTGAGGCCCTCTCAGAAGAGATCCCCAGCGGATTTAAACTCCAAATTCCCCGACAAGGTTAATATCCAGAACTTAATTCCCCAAACAGAGTTAAACTTCTGGATCCTCAGCAGAACAAAAGCTTCTTCAAAGCTGATTTCCCCAGCCAGAGAGCCTTCCAGAACTTAATTCCCCTCAGATTTAAGTTTCAGTTTCCCCAGTGGAGCCCTAAAAATCTGAAAATCCTGTCACCAGTGAAGTCAAAGCTGTTAATCCCCAGCGGAGCTAAAACTTCCGACTATCAATCCCCAACGGAACCAGATCAGTGAACATTCTCCCCATAGAGATATTTTCCACCAGATTGAAGATTCTCAGTCTCACTCCTCCAGCATGAGTCTCCCAGGTTCTGAACTCCCCAGTAGAGATCATCAGAATTCTCATTCCCCACAAATCACCAAGGATTTTCAATCCCCCGCAGTGGCCCTGAAATCCCTCAACTATTGAAGATCTTGCTCCCCAAGCAATCGGCAGTCAACAAGGATGTCCAAGGATTTCCAATCCCCAACATTTGTCGAGGATTTTATCCTCCAAAACAAATTACATTTCAAGTTTCAAATTCCTTCATCACCTGCTGGAAGTTACAACCATCAACAGAATAACAGACAATTGAAGCTCCTAAAAATCTGTTCCTCTCAAGAATGAAGATTCTCATCCTTAAAACCTCAGAAGATTGGTATACTCCCAGTTTTTGACCCTTAACAGAATGAAGATTCTCATCCTTAAAACCTCATAAGATTGGTATACTCCCAATTTTTGACCCTTAACAGAATGAAGACTCTCATCCTTAAAACCTCAGAAGATTGGTATACTCCCAATTTCTGACCCTTAACAGAATGAAGACTCTCATCCTTGAAACCCCAGTAAATTGGCATACACCCAAGCTCATGATATTCCCAACAGAATGAAGATTCTCATTCTCAAAGTGGCAGATAACCTGAGCTCGTGATATTCCCAACAGAATGAAGATTCTCATTCTCAAAGTGGCAGATAACCTGAGTTCCTGATACTTCCCAACAGAATGAAGATTCTCATTCTCGAAGTAGCATATAACCCAAGCTCCTGATTCCCCCAACAGAGGTCTCAGGACTTCTCATGTTCAACGATCAAAAGATTATTGCAACCCCCTGCAGCAGTCAAGGATTCACTTTCCATAACAGCAGTCAAGAATCTATTATCTCCGGCTATCTAGGATTCATCTATCCTCGGCAAGACAGCTCATCAGCTTACATGCGCAGTCATTACATTCATATCATAAACATTGATATAACATGTATTGCATCATACATTTCATGCAACATAACTTTATGTTTCAGCTAATATTTTACCCTTTTCAGGATAAGATTATTAAGCTTTAACTTCAACGACATACAGTTCGACAAACGTTCCAGGTGGCATCTTTAAGCCCATCCCCGACAAGATTCTGTCTCCCCTCCAGATGGCATCTTTAAGTCCATCTCCAAATTGCATCTCTAAGCCCATTCCCGCATCCATGTTCTGACGAGTGCAAATTTACGGGCACTCTAGTGTCCAATCTCCTTTTACCTTCGAGACGCAAACGGAAAACTTGCCAATCTAACTCTTCAGGTTCAAGAAGATTGAACAAGGGCAACTGTTGTACCCCAAAATTTTCCCTCTCTCTTTTTCACAAGAAATCACAGCTTCAGGATTTTCCTGATTGTTCAGATTGGCTTAAGAATCGGTCAAACAGACTTTTCTCATCAGTCAGACAAAATTAGGGTTTTTCATTGATTTTGAATCAGCCAGACAAAATTAGGGTTTCTTTTGATTTGTTTGAGTTTGGCTCAGGGTTTGATCAAGCAGACGCTTCTTTAACCTTAAATCAAGAATTAGGGTTTGCGCGCGCATTCTTAGAAGAATTTGAATCCACAATGTCTTAATTGGCTGTCACGCTGCTTTGATGCCTGATTTCAGTTTGTTTCTCAAAACCTGAATCTCTGGATTAGAAGCTGAGGCTTCTGGTTGGAAATTTGCAGTGTTTGGTTTAATCAGTAGAAGGAAAGACATATGGACGTTTGTTTGATTAACTGTGCAATGCTTATGTTTAATTGGAACGCCGGGTTTATTATTGGTTAATGCGAAGTTGCAAGACTACAATGTTTATTAATTATTTATTTTTATCTAAGTTAGAATAATTGGGATTTACTTCCAGTTATTTTAATTCAAGAAAACTTAAATAGTTAAATAGGCAGTGAAATAAAAGAGATATCTGACAAAAAGACTTTTAATTATTTTTAATTATTGGTACAAGTGTTATTTAAATACAAGTAATTTTTACAGTATTTACAATAATACTATTACAATGATTAAAAATAAATTGAAACTATATCCTAAATCTCTGGAAATCTTCATCTTCTACTAATTACATCCTTTGCTCAATTGGTTTTTATCTGCAAAGACAAAAAAAGAAAGAAACCAGTACAGATAAATTAAAGGCATTTTCAGACAGTTAATCATAAAACTCATCATTAAAGATTTTGGCTGGAATCAGTTTATTCGTCCTCTCTACAAATCGCAAGAAGATGTTTCTTCTTGGTTCACAAAGAGGAAAGCAATGTTTTACAAGCGTATGAATTATTTTGCAAAATTCACAAAGCTAAATTACAAAGTGCAGATCCAAATGCCAACTAAACTGTCAAAACTGTCCAAAGAAGCAAACCAAATTGTCAAAGAGGCAAAATAAGTCACAAATACAAAGCTGTCAACAAAACAATGTCAACTAAGCAAAACTGTCAAAAGCGGTCAACAAGCACACAAAAGCAAGGCAGAAAATCTGGAGGTATGCAGAGGAAAGACAAATGCAAGCAAGCTTGTGAAGAATACATTTTTATCCATCATTTTCCAGGCCAAAATCTTTTCAGAAAAAAGAGAGATATTCTAAGCAAAGATATGCTTTCTGTGGAGAGATAAAAAGAGAGAAAAGTAGCATGCTTACAGTTTTCCAGGCAGGCTTAAAGATAAATATAACAAAATCAGAACACTGTCAGAGGGGGGCAGAATACATACAGAAGAAGATATCACAAAAAACGGTAAACCTCAAGCCTTGCAACCTGTTAAAACATTGAAGCATGTTCCAAGCTTGGATCCTAAGAAAACAACAAGCAGCCTGCCTGTTACATAACACAAACGAGAATCCTAACAAACACACCAGAAGAAAAAAAATCCAAGCAAAAAACACAAGCCTGTTTCCAAGCATCCTGCATCAAAAGCCAAACAAGCTTACAAACTGTTCAAACCTTAAACACCAAAACCTGCATAAATCTCAAACAAACAACCTTCAAGCCCAAAGCATCCTGCATAGCCTAAGGGCCAAGCCTCACTAAGACAAACAAGTTACAAACATTCAACCTGTCTCAAGCTTCATTCTAACAAATTCCAACAAGCCTGCCTATACAATAAACTTGCCTCAAAGCCAAACACAAACCTGTGTTCAGCCTGCTACCCTGCCTTCAAACACCAAACTCAAAAAACACAGTAAACCTGTTTCAAACCTCCAAGCTTGCCTACTTCAAAAACAAATTCCAAATATCTAAACAAAAATATCCAACAAAGCCCTCAGAGCAACCTCATCATAGGGCCAACAACAACATAAACATTCTCAGAACTAGGTGCATCTCAGAATCAAAGCCAAAAGAGAGAGGAGAAGCAAATCTCAAAATTACCAACATCAAGTTATCAGAACAACAAAAGGCAAGCATCTCAGAAATTCAACAATAACATCATCATACTCAGAATCAAAATCATCATAGCATTGGAAATAAAGCAGGCAATCAGAAGAGGAGAAGAAGCTATACAAACGTTTTCAGATTGTACTATCATCATTAAACAAAAGAAAGATACAAAGTACCAGGAAGGCCACAAAGCCAGCACAGCATCACATACTCCCTCCGCCTCCGCCCGCCTAAGACGCCTCCCGTCCTCCTCCGTCTCCTCTCCAAAGGTAGTAATTCCTTCTCCCTTTTTATACAATTCACATAACAAATAACAAAATATCTGAATATGAAAATCAATAACATGCAAAATTGAGAACCCTAAAAAACGCGTTAAAACCGAAACTGTCACCTTTTCTCATCACTGCTTTGCTCAACCATGGAGAGAGGGAAGATGGATGGTGGCGTATGGTAGCAGAAGCGAAGGGATTCGTTCAGAAAGCTTGGCTCAAGAAAGGATGAAGAGGCGTTGAGGAAGATGAGAAGCGGCGTCGTTCGTTCTAAGACACAAACCCTAAGTTTTGAACAAACAAAAGCGAACCCTAAAACAATTGTAACAAGCGTTGGGCCCGTCCCTCATAACAAATGCCTAAGCCCAATCATAAAACTGGCACCTTACCCCTCCTTCAGCGTGTGCATACCCCCCTTTGTGGATCCATCTTTATTTTACACTTTGGGCCATAGATACCCCTAAGCCCATTAGATTCTCTTAACTCTTTTTTTATATTTTTGAAAACCAATACCTTTTTATTATTATCACTTAATTATTTTTTTATAACTTAATTCTTTCTCTTTTTATTGTTAATTAATATACTACTTTTTCATGTAAAATTTTATTAATACCTTTTAGAACAATTAAAAATACATAAAAATAGAGTTTTGAGTTAAATAAATTTCTTATATATATAACTTTAACAAAAAAAACCAAAAAATATATAAATATTAGGTTATTAGGTTTAAATAATTTTCTTGTGTTTAAAACCTTTTTGTTTAATAAATCTTTTTACATAAGCTTTTTAAAAAAACATTAACTAAATACATAAACATTAGTTTTCTTTAACTTAAACATTTGTCTTTTCTTTTCTTTAAAACTTTTGTTTGTATAATTAACAAAAACATAAAAATAAATAAATAATTAATAAATACACTAGGTTAATATTTGCATCATTTATAAATAATCATGTGCATCTTACATACTTTTATTTCTCTTTGATTCTCATACATTGTTATATTTTACATTAAGAATGTGATTCGATTTGGTTGTAAATATTATTTGGACACTACTATTCCGACAAGTCTCATCCCCCATTTGTAAATATTTGTATCCCCATCCCCATAATCCTGTTGTAATAATTTAGGGCTTTAAATTTCCGCATTTAAAAGCTTTCAAATTATGCCATGATAGACCTAGGGTTTGTATGTGAAGATTCAAAATCAACCACTAGATAACCTAATACAAAGACAAATGCATGAAAATCAATACACAATTCACACTTGCACCCCTAGGGTTCCTCCCGCTTGTTGCCTTCAAAAATGGGCCATGTTTGCATGTTGGGTTCTTTGGCAAAACAAGAACAAACGAAATGATCATAGTCCCTCGATGACGCTTTCGAAGTTGCCTAAACAAAATTATCATGGTCCCTCAAGAAAATTGCCAAAATACTTGACACTATTGCATTCATGGTCTAAACGATGACCCGTGCCCGTCCCGTTAACATCCTAACACAAGGTTGTTCATCAAATACAATGGTGAAACAACACTGTTAAAAGGGTTAGAACATGAGAAAAGATCTTTGAGTAAATTTAGGGGTAGACAACTCTTAGTTACTTGATCAAACTTGCAAAACACACTTGCCTACTTTCAAAACACACTCCACAACACAACTTTCAAAACAACTTTCAAAAAACATTGAAACATCTTTTTAAAAAGACAAACACCTTTGTAAAACATTCGAGTAAAGAATTGTTACAACGGTTGCCTAAGACAAGGCATCTTTTTCAAAACATTTTCAAAACCACGCACACAAAGCACCATTTCAAACAATTGAAAATCAAGGCAAGTGATCTAAAACAAGTAACTAAGAGCCCATGGATAACCATGGATGAAAAGGGTGCTAGCACCTTCCCTTTTCATAATCTACCCCCCGAACCCACGAAAACATCTCAAAGGTTTTTCCTGTGCTTTTTAACCTTTCCTTTATGATAAAATAAAAAGTCGGTGGCAACTCTTGCTAAACCAAACAAGTGCGAATACAAACGCAAAACCTCAAGTCAGTTCTCCCACCGTATCACAGATTCCATTTGTATAGTCATTTTGATCTGATCCATAATATTTCCACAACGACGAACAAAACCCTTCACAGCTTTTTCAAGCAGTTTCCCTCTAATCAACTTCATTTTCTTGATATCTGGCATTGCAGCACTGATGTGGATTGTAACACCCATATTTTAGTAATTAATTATATATTTATATTAATTAATTAATTATTTGATGTTGTGAATAATTTATTTTTATTTAAATTAATTGATGTGCGCTACGTGACGAGTTATTCGGATTAAAATGGAGAACCGTAGAATTATAGTTAGTTTTGGGGTCGGTTACTAAATAATTATTTTATTAGTGATAATTATATTGAAATCATAAAAATAAGGTAATTGATCCTAATAGTGAGAATAGGAAGAGTAAAAGTGAGGGTATGTGTTAGTAAGCCCATTAGTTACTAGAATAAGGGTTTTATATAAAAAGAGAACAGTGAAGTTAGTACGGGAGAAAGAAGAAAAGAGGCTAAAGTGGAAAAAAGGAGAAAAGGGAGAAAGAGGAGAAGAACACCAAGGAGATAAATCAAATAGTCATTAAGAAATCAAGATAAGGGTGGGTTTTCACATGGTTATTGGGATTGTATGATAATGTAGATGGATAGAAACATATTTAGATTGAAATCCCTAATTTGTATGGTTTTGAAATTGTTAGGTTTTGATGATAATCCTTGATATGTGATGATAAATAGTGTTTGGAATTTATATATTGGTGAAATTGAGAGATAAATTGAGAAGTCAATCTTCTGTTGATAGAATGGATGAATTGGGTAGATAACAATTTAATATTTGGTATACTGTATCGCCTAGGTTTATAAACAAGTGGATTAGTGATATAAAATATAGTAATACTCTCACAAAGAACATCATGTTACAGGCATAACATTTTTATCAATTCTTACTCAACATATATATTGTAGCGTTCACGTTATTGTAGCAGTGTTGTGACAATTGGTATAATGTAAATTGTAATGGTACATTATGACTTAGTTTGAGAAGTTTACCCATATATAGTATATCCTTAATAATAATAATAATAATAATAATAATAATAATAATAATAATAATAATAATAATAATAATAATAATAATAATAATAATAATAATAATAATAATAATAATAATAATAATAATAATAATTTTAGTATTATTAGTATAAAAAGTTTTTAGAGTCTTGAATTAGAGATAAATATTTGAACTATTTAATTCATTTAAGTTATTTTTAATTCTGTTAGAGTTGTCAATGGAGTTGTTAGAGTTTTCAATAGAGTTGTAAATAGAGTTGTTAGCGTTCACAATAAAGTTGTCAGAGTTGTTTTGAGTTATTAAGAGTCATACTTTTATTTGATTTGTGTAATTCTTACATGTTTAGAGTTGTCAGTGTATGATGACGGTGTTTTCTTTTTCATTGAAACTTTAACAATTTGTATCTTTTGAACTGTAACTTTGTTTGAGTCCCCGTTCAAAGTGTTAGAAATCTAGCGCGGTATTTTTTTCAATAAAAATAGTTTTGTTGGCAGTAAGTGATTTAATAATTGTGTGGTTGTGTAAAATAACATGTATGTGTGTATATGTATGTTGAGAATTGATGTTGGATGTGAATAACATTGTTTGGTATTGTTTGCTACATATTATAATGATGTGTTGAGATGATTAATGTTATGAGAATGCATTGTTTGTGATTGATGATATGAAATATGTATGTTGTGCAATTTGGTGAAGATAATTCAAATGTGTTGAATTATGCAAAATATGCTTGTATGATTAAGATATGGAGATGGTCTTAATTTCATATTGTTTTTTAGATTGCACATGCATCATTTGTGTCAAGAGGTAATGTTTGGTAATTCTGTTGGAATTATTGACTTGTTCCAAACCTAACGCTGAAGGGTTTGAAAGCTTAATGCTGACGTGCTTTTGGTGGTTATTTGTCTTGGAGATGTGGACTCGGTAGGACCGGTAAGGATATCAGTTGGTATCACATGCATATTGCATTGAGTTGCATTTGAGTCACATGTATCGATGTGAAATGTATATTTGGTGTACTTTACGTGATATTGATGTGAATGTTACATAAGTGGTAATTGTGATTGATTATCTTTGAATCTTGAATTGTCGAGCAATATTGTATATGTAAAATTGTAAATTATTGGCATATACTTGGTGATAAC
The DNA here is from genome assembly GCA_948472305.1 of Vicia faba. Lineage (NCBI taxonomy): Eukaryota > Viridiplantae > Streptophyta > Magnoliopsida > Fabales > Fabaceae > Vicia > Vicia faba. The sequence continues at coordinate 1,514,615,712 of OX451741.1, read as the reverse complement.
GCGATATTATATCGTATATTTAGCTCGACTTGCATGTTTTAATACGGTGGGAGAATTGACTTGGGTGTTTTGCGTTTTATTGCAAATGTTATGGATAGCAAGAGTCACCACTGACTTTTCTTTTATCTAATAAAGGAAAGGGTGAAAAGAACAAAAAAGACCTTTTAAGAATTTTCTTGAGTTCGGGGGTATGTTATGAAAAGGTATGGTACTAGCACCTTTTTCATCTGTAGTTATCTACGGGATCTTAATTGCTAGCTCACTTTGAAAATGATTTGTATTTATGTATGTTGAAAGATGTTTTGAAGATGTTTTGAAAGTGGTGATTTTGTAATGATTCTCGTATCGTTGAGAATGTATACAAAATGTTTGTTTGGAAATATTTTGAAAACGCCTTAGTATGGAAAACTTTGTAATGATTCTTATATCCTTGAGAACGCATACAAAGTGTTTGTTTTGAAAATATTTGTTTGAAAAAAGAGTGTTTGAAAATATGTTTGTTTTTGAAAGTGTGAGGTGTGAAAATGGTTTTAGTTTGTGAGCAAGTAATACGAGCAATCTACCTACTCAAAAAGTATTTATTATTTTCCTCCTCCTTTAGATAGTGCTACTTTACTATTGGTTGGTAGGTAGCCATATCATTGGATGTGAGAGACAGGCGTGGGTCATCGTACAGTCATAGAAGGCAACTTGTAGGATGTTTTAGCAATTGTTGTAAGGGAATAAGATCGTTTACCTAAGGCAACATCGAAGGGTCATCGAGGGACTACGATCTTATAATCGAGGGTCTTTGCTAAAATATCCCATATTCGAGGGACATGACTGTTTTTATCTGAGGCAACAAGTGTGGGTTACCCTAGAGGTGCATGTGGGAAAAGTGTGTTTGATCCAATTTATTTGTCTTGGATTAGGGTTTTCTAATGTTTGCTTTTAAATCTTACCATACAAACCCTAATTACTAACAATAATAAGGAAAACGATAAATTGCGGAATTTAAATGTCCTACGCTATTATAATGCTTTGGGAATGGGGGATACAAATTTACAAATGAAGATGGAAAGCAATAAAAACCTAATTATCTATTACAGACCATGTACATAAATGATAGTACGAAATGATAGAATGCGTACAAATGTAAAGTAGGGAAAAAGAGGGAGGAAATTGTTTTTGGTGTTTTTGATAGGAAAAGGTTTGATAATTAATCTAAAACTAATTAGTTTTAGTCAGAAAAGGAGTTGATTAATTAATTTAAAAAACTAAAAAATCTATCTTAATTTAATTTAAAAGGGAATTTAAACAAAACCTATGTCTAATTATTTTTAATTGTAAAAGAGGAAACTAATTGCTTTTGAAAATATTTTTTGGGGTTTTATTTAGAAAATAGTGTAAAATGAAAATAAAACTTAATTCTAAATACTTTTACAAGTTAAATAAAAGATTTAATTAATTTTTATTTATGAAAATTAAATTAATTGGTTAAAATCTAAACCTATTTTGATTTTTTAGAAGAAATATTTTTTTGTATTTTTATTAAAGGAAATAAATAAATAAATGTAAAACAAAATAAAATATTGGGCCTGTAATGTTATGAAAGCAATTCAGAGAGTATGAAAAAGAAATAAAAGTCCAGGCCCAACAACCATTTTTTGTTTGAAATCAGAAAATAAAAAATAGAGTACTGGGCCTGTGCTGGAATGAGTAATCAGGGGGTGATGATGAGAAAATAAATAAGTTGGCCCAAGGCCAGAAGGCCCATGCGCGCTAGAAACAACAAAAAAAAGACAAAATAACATGAAAAACAATATAAAAGGGTACCGCTGGGGCTCGAGCCCAGGTCTCTATAGACAAATGACTTAGCGCACGCATGTTCTGCCACTGGGGTGGCTGTTTCATCTGGTCATTATACAAATTGCACTAAATTTATCATAAACTCATTCCTGATTTCACTTCATCTCTTGCCTCGCACCAGAACAACAGCACCGTTGTTTTTTGAAATTCTGAACTTGCTCATTTCTCAACCATTCTTAAAAGTGTAAACATGAAAGTTATTTGATTTTTCACCACGAATTCAGCCATGTAAATAACTTAAGTTATAAATCAAAGATGAGCATGAATTTCTGTTGGTACCAAATTAAAACCTAATTTTTCTGAAAGTTCAACTTCAAAATTCTCCACATATAGTTAACATAAATGAAAACTAAAGGCATGGTCGGCTTCAGGCAATGATGTCTACATTTTTCATTTACAAAGTAACCATTAATGATGCTTGTATAAGAAGTTCAAAGTTGAGAAAACTTACCTCAAAACTGGAAATCATGTTTGAAGTTTGAGCAATCCTGGAGGTGTTGTAATGATCCGGATAGCTTCACTAACTCCTAGGAAGCTATTGCAAAGCTTACTTTGTGCTGAAAGTGCCTGAATCTTTCTGGAGAAGTCAAGTCGCAGGTGGCTGTTTTTGGAAATGGAGGATGGTGAAAATGGTGTTACAATGATGGAACAGGTTCTTGGATAGGTTCAAAATAAGGTATGGAAGCTTTGTGATGGATTTAGAGTGAAAACGCACAAGTGGATTGTGAGTTTGAAGTGCAAGGTCAGAAATCACAAGTAATGGAGTTTTTTATGCGAGTTCTAATTTGAGGGAGTTTGAAGGGATTATAGGGCTTGTAAACTCGTCTCTTAGCTTGAAAATAACTTCTCTATTTATAGAGAAAATGTTTGGAAGGCTCAAGTAATCAGAAATCAAAGATCCCATGTTATGGTTTTGAAACTTGATTTTGAAGCAAGCTTGAAATACATTGTTCCAATGCATAGTACAAAGGCTTGCGGGATGGTTGACAGGTTGTAGATGGTTGATTCTTAGCTTTGATATTGTGCATGTTCAGAATGAACAATTGCAAGGCTCAAGGAGAGTGGACTTTATGATTAAAGTCACTTTTTCAAAATGAAAGTGTGAACTTTGTTCCATTAATGGAATGATCACTTGGACAATGGCTCAAGCACTTGGATCATAGCTCAATAAGTTGTGTAAACATCTGATTATGGATAGATTTTCAAGTTAGAAACCTGCAAAGTAAGATTTCGCAGCATGGGTTTGAGATTTAATCAAGTGTTCTTCCTAAAAATGCCTTGTAATTCAAGTTTATCATGCCAACTTCTTCTCTTCGATTCTCCTAGCTCAAAAATGATCTCTTCAAGTTCTTGGACATTTTGGAAAGCTTGAAACATTTTCTACAACCTTCGTGTTGACCACATTGGCTATATCAAATTGGAACTAGGTGAATATTTGCCAAGAAGTTGGGACAAAAATCTGACCAAAAATAGTTGAAATTTCTCTAAGTGTTTTGTTAAAAATGTCATGCATTCATGGGCCTATATCTCCTAAGCATTTTTTGGACATCAACCCTCTAATACAAAGTTTTAGAATTCTTCATGCTCTACAACTTTCATGTTGAAAGTTTTGTTGAATCATCTTGCATCTTGGTGAAAATTGGTCATGAAGTAGTGAATTTATCAACGTCAAAAACACTTAGAATTTTTCTAAGTATTGGAAATCTTGAATTTTCTTGACTTTCTTGATTCTTGATGGTCAAGTTTGATATTTTTTAATGTCTTGAAGAATCTTGATCTTTGAAATTCAATGTTGACCAAAAAGTCAAAGTTTAACTTTTTGTGTGCCAATTGACTTTTCATATGTTGATCCAAATTTCAACTATCAATACCTTGATCTTGAGAAATTATTTGAGACATGATATTAGGTCAATATATTGTGTTTGATTCCTTAAAATCATGCTTCAAGTCATTGGGTCTTGTACTAGGTCAAAAGTCAATGATCAGTCATTCTCAATCAAAAGCCTAATTTGGTCAATTTTGCCCCTTTGATGATTTGAATGCTTTTCTTGAGGAATTATGATCATCCCTTGATAAAATAATGAATATGAATTAAAAATGTTGATGTTGGACAAAAATATTGAAGTTTGACTGTATATTGATCACAGTTGACTTTTTACCCAATACAGTTGATTTTCACTCATCTAAGCAATTGACTGAGCAATTTTGAGATGCAAGACTTGAAACTTGGCATGAGCATTCTTGGAGACCTATAATGAACCATGAAAGTCATTTGAGGTATTAGAAGTTCAAATTTCCTTGTGGAAACTAAAACCCTAATTTGTGGTCTCAGTGCTTATGAGGTGAGCTTGTCTGATCAACTCTTTGAGAATCCTTGAGCATTTGAGATTTTTTGTGAGAAATATCTTGAATAAAATGGGAGGGTAAATTTTGGGATACAACAAATTCATTTTAGTACCATTTTCGTTTATTTATGTTTTGTTATGTCGGTATTTATATTCTATTTTAGGTACATCCTAACACAGAGCTCACATGCGAAAAAAGAACGAGAAATGGCAAAAAAATAGAGAAAATTGGAAGAATAGAAGAAAAAAGCAAAAAAAGTAAAAATTCACAATCTGTGGGCCTCGCCACAGCTCCCACACACAATGTGGCCCCCGCCACGACTTCTTTTTGCCATGTCCTCATTTTTCTATAATGTGGTCCCCACCACACTTTCTTATTTTTTTTCTATAATGTGGCCCTTGCGAAATATTGTGGCTCTTGCCACATAATGTGGCCCTTGCCACGTTCCTGCACACCAGTTTCCTAACTTTTCTCCAGGAGAGCCCAGTCCTCTGGTTTTTTCTCCATGAAACCATTTTTCCCGATTTTCCTCCACGCACGTCATGAACACTGAGGTCACGAACATAGGAATATAAAAGCAGGGCAGTTCTACATGAAGAGGTTCAGTCATTTTCCAATCAGAGAATTGTTCTTCGAATTTTAAGCAGAGAATTTACATGTAAAATTGATAGCTCTTCCGATGTGGAAGAGCTATCACAACTCTAGTTTTATATTATTATTTTCAATTCTGCAAATTTGTATTGGATTATTCATCAAGCGTGTCGACATTATTTCGAATGTTTTCAAGTTTATGTATGCAAAGATTATTTTTCAGTTTAATAAGAGTTAATTTTGTTTCAGGTTCAGTTTTATTTGCAGTTTTAGTTTTAATTCTCGTTTTAATTTTATTCCAACGTTGTTATGTTTTCTGAAATAATGTTTTGTTTGTTGTTTATTAATCGTACTAGCGTGTTAATGTGTAAAACCATGTTCAGCTAAGTAATTAGATATCGATATGTAACAGTAGTCATCTGGAAGGGATTCGACGATAATTGGCTTTATCTGTTATAAGTAATTTTTCTTGTTTTAGTTTCCAATTTAAAAATAAAAATAGTTTTTCTACGAAAGTACAAAGCCAGTAAAAGTTAGGATCAATAGAGTGACAATTTGAGATTTTAATCGGATAGTGGAAATTAGGCATTAATCCTAAACACAGCGACATCTCTTTAGGATTAATTAGAAATTATTGATTTTCAAAAACTACTTTTAATTCGAATGAGTGAGCGACAACAAAGCATTTTGTCTTAAGAATATAGTTAAAGTCAATAGCACGACAGTGTGAGATAAAGTCTTTTAAATCAATGTTTTTCATAGAAAATTATTTTAACACGTCAACATTTTATCGAATCCCCAAAGTATGATGAATTACATACTGGTGTCCCGTCATTGAATATTTTTATTAAAATTTCAGCTATCATTTAAATTTATTTCCCGTTTTCCCTTAAACTCAAGAAAAATCATTAGCCTTAGTTTTAGTTCTTAGTCTCCCTAAAATCCAATTATTCATTAGCCTTAGCTTTACAAAGCAAAGATAGATTATGGTAGGTTGACATTGGTCTTTGTGGGTTCGACAATCTTTTATATTAATTCGATATTTACATGCACTTGCGGACGCATCAAGTTTTTGGCGCCGTTGCCGGGGACCAACATTCAATATTGTTATTTTCTTTGTTGCACCGTATAGACTAAGGAACTCTTACCTTAATTACTATGTATCACCCAAATGTTTTCTACAACTCCCACTCTCAATATTTCGAGGAATCACAAGAATCCCATAAATCTGACCTCAAAATACTAATGGAGGATTTCAATGCGCCACTAACTCACTCTCACCCAAATTACCTCTAAAACTACCAATCCCAACTTTTGAGGAGTCGTAAAAATCCCATAAATCCGATCTCGAAACATTACTGGAGGATTACAATGCAACACTACTTATCCTCAACCAAATTTCCTCTACAATCACCATGCCCAATATTTTGAGGAGTCGCAAGAATCCCAAAATTCCACTCTCGACACATTAATGGAGGATCTCACTGCGACACTAACTCGCTCTAGGCTAGAATCTATGATGATGGAGCGCTTTGTGGAGACACAAAATGAGACGTCACTCACTTTGAGGAACCGCAAGAATCCCATAATTTCAACCTCGAAACATCAATGGAGGATTTCGATGTGACGCTAACTCACTTTAGGCTCGAATCTATGATAGAGCACTTTGTAGAGACACAAATTGTCCAAAATTAAGAGTTAAGAAAAAAAATCTCCATAATAACGAAACCCTCAGGCAGTTGTACAATGCGGTTGAGTCCCTCGCGACTCACAACATGGCATTGGAGACTCAAATCTCATTGCTTGCACAAAATCCTCCTCTAGGACCCTTCCCTTAGGAGCATGTGGATGTTGTAATAACCAGTAGTGAAAAACAAATCGGAAATCCTAAGGAGAGTGATAATGAGGTTGAAGAGAGTAATAATGAGGTTGAGAAGAGTTCTGGTGAGAAAAGAGTAGAGATTGAGAAAAATACACCGACGTCATCCAAAAGGGAGGTTGTCGAAGAGATAGAGAAGGAAACATCTATTGTTGTTCCTCCCTCTATACCCCACCTACTAATTTGCTATAAAAGTTTGTGGATATTAAGGTTGACTCCAAATCCAAAACGTATGTAAAGGTATTAGAAAATATCCACACCAACGCGCCCTTGTTTGAAGTCTTTCATAAAAAGAGAAAGTTAGAGGACCATGCAACTAGGGAAATCAATAGTTTTAAGGGGGGGAAGATTAACCTTTGAGGTGGTGGATGAAATAACTAAGCCCAAACTTGAAAAGCTGATAGTCAAGATAGATCTAGAACCACCACCATAAGTTCAAAAGAATGAACCACCCCACATAAGAAAGAAATGAAAAGGTGAGGGATATGTGAGATGGCTTGATAAGTGGCCATGGAAACAAAAGACGATTAAAAATTAGATCAAGGAGTCATTCTCGAGAGAATCACCATAAGCATTGACACTCTTGACTCGTCGAGCTACCAACGTTAAAAGAAGCACTGCGTGGAAGGCAACCCACGAGTTTTAAATTTAATGTTTTTGCTTTTGTTTGAGTTTGAAGATAATAAAGATATCGATCGCTTGGCACCTATCAGTTGCATGTAGGTAACTATCGAGGCGAGCATTGATCATGTTCTTATTCATTTTCTCACTTTTTACTGAAACATTGAGGACAATGTTTGGTTTAAGTGTGGGGGAGGAACTTTACTACTTTCCATTTATCACTTCTTATTTTGATTTATTGTTTTCTAGTTTTTTGCATTTTTTAGGATTTTATTTGTTTTTCAGTATTTTGTCGAATCATTGCATGTGATGTCGAGTCGGTATGCCTGTTTTCGGTTGTTATTGAATTTCCTCAAACGGGTGAAAGTGTAGATTTTATTTGTTTTTCAGTTTTTATTTAACAAGTTAAAAAGTGAAGATTTGAAATTTAAAAACTAATCAGAGTTCAACTTGTTAAAACACAAGTCACCATACTATATAAACTAACACAAATAAAAACAATACAACATGCTTGTTTTACGTTGTAAGCTCGACGCCTTTATTGTGCAAGCTAGTAACCTCCTCTCGTCATGCCATGGTATTGTCACACCGTGTAAACCTAAAGAAAGTTTCCTAACAATCACACAACAAACGTTATGAAAACGAGACAATTCACAACAATACGTGAAAACACATATATGCACAAATATCATATACAAGTTATATATAATTTCTATACAACATATACATTAATTAAAAAACTCAAAAACAAATGAATTATCACAATGCAAAAACAATAGAACCAATCCCCGGCAACGACGCCATTTTGTTGCAGCGGTAAAGTGGCAAGAAAAAAGTAAGTTATTAATTTACCGAGTGATATTTATGTTATATCGTATCATGTTCACAGAGATTGGTTATTGACTCATCGTTCGATAAATCTCTCGTTAATGAGTTTGGGAATAAATGGGTTGAAAATAAAAGTATCAACAGAAAATAAATGTAAACAAAAGAAAAAACTAAGGAAGAACTTAGTAAGCCTGCATATAATCTACTCGTCACAGACTTAAATCTACCGACCAGTTACATTCAACCTAACAATACTCATCAATGTCACTACGTATCACTCACAACCTAAGTCAATTCTAACCCAAATTGAGAGACTGGCTGTATCACCAAGGAAATGATCTCTCTACCTCCTCAACAACACAGAAGACAACTATGTAATCACACTGACGATCTCTCAGCATAACACAACCACACAAAGGCATTATGCTCTGATACCAAGTAGATGTCAGCTCTAAATCTATCTCTAGAATTCATAAACTAACAGATAAGCATCCTAGATAATAATCTAAGCAGTATATGTCTATAACAACCCAAACCTTAAATACAGATCAAAAATCCAGGATAATAATCGACAAAGATTTGTAAAGCAAATTAAATATAACGCCATTGGCGACAAATATACATGAGTTCAAAGTAAAATCATATACAAAACCAACCAAAGAGAAATACACAAAGAGGAAGAGAAATGAACCAAAAAAATGAAGATTTGATGGATTGGGACCAAAAATACCCAAAACATAACCTAAAAAATATGTTTTTACCTCTTTTAACGTATTTCTGTCATTCCAGTTTCACCGGGAGAAACTAGATTCGCCAGGCGAAATATACCAGAAGCAACAGCAGAAAATTCTACAATGTTTCAGCCACAACTTGAGAATCGTAACTCTGATTTGTGCCTATTTTGAAGCGTTGGAAAGCTTATTCAATGCTATTTCTAACAATGATAAAATATAAACCAAAATGATGATTTCTTATTCTTTTATTTTGAGCCTTATTCTATGACGAGTTGATCAAAATCACACATTTGAAGCAGTGTCTTCGACACTTTATTGTTCATGCACCCAATACGCATCAATACCTATAAAATGAATGGAAAACTATCAAACGATACACTTTATACACGAAAATGCATTATACACAAACTAAACATATTTATACACAAAGTTGGGTTATTCAACTGTTATTAACAACCAAGAGTCGATAAGTACAACAAAAAGTATATACACAATAACTACAATTATGCACTTATCATGTCATCCAAAAGGGAGGTTGGCAAAGAGATAGAGATAAAAATGTATATTGTTGTCCTCCCCCCTATACATTACAAATTCATTTCCTATAAAGGTTTGTGGACATTAATGTTGACTCCAAATCCAAAACATATGTAGAGGAATTAGAAAATATCCACACTAATGCGCCCTCGTTTGAAGTCTTGCATAAAAAGAGAAAGTTAGAGGACCATGCAACTAGGGAAATCAACAGTTTTAAGAGGGGAAGGTTAACCTTTGAGGGGGTGGATGAAATAACTAAGCCAAACTTGAAAAGCTGATACTCAAGATAGATCTAGAACCACCACCATAAGTTCAAAAGAATGAACCACACCATATAAGAAAGAAATGAAAAGGTGAGGGATATGTGAGATGGCTTAATAAGTGGCCATGGAAACCAAAGACGATTAAAAATTTGATCGAGGAGTCATTCTCGAGAGAATCACCATAAGTGCTGACACTCTTGAGTCGTTGAGCTACCAACGTTAAAAGAAGCGTTGCATGGAAGGCAACCCACGAGTTTTTAATTTAATGTTTATTCTTTTGTTTGAGTTTGCAGAAAATAAAGATATCGATCGCTTGGCACCTATCAGTTGCATGTGGGAAACTATCAAGGCGAGAATTGATCAGCTTCTTATTCCTTTCCCATTTTTTACTGAAACATTGAGGACAATGTTTGGTTTAAGTGTGGGGGAGGAACTCTGCCGCTTTCTATTTATCGCTTCTTATTTTGATTTATTATTTTCTAGTTTATTGCATGTTTTTAGGATTTTATTTGTTTTTCAGTATTTGGTCGAGTCATTGCATGTGATGTCGAGTCTGTATGCCTATTTTTCAATTATTATTAAATTTCCTCAAAATTTTAAAATTTTAATCTGCAACAAAAAATTTCTTGGATACGTGGCACACATACTCTGAAAGTATATAGGTTGTCACACTTTAGGCTGAGTTAGAGAGACTTGGGAAAGTTTCAATAAAATCGATACCGTTATGACACCCAAAACCCCCTCATTATGTGATATTGATTTGGATATCCATTATGCTGAAACTTTAGGCTCAAGTTTTCAAAGTAGCTATTAAGTAGTTTATATTAGCAGTCAGCACCATCTTAAACACAAACTACGTAGGGAGTGGATGAATATAAGTAAATGTTCCCATTTTTAAACAAATAAATGATTTAATTGAATAATAACCTTCTAAGTTAGGTGATCCTCACCCGGTCATTTTGCCTAAAGGTTGTGTCATACCACAAATTTACCCGTCCTTTTATTTCTACAGTCAAAAATATTTTAAACATTTTTTTTATAATATTATTTGATTTTTATAGATGTTCATTCTCAAGTCCAATCCAAAATATTTTAAACTTTGCTTTTATAATATTATTTGATTTTTATGGATGTTGATTCTCAAGTCCAGTCAAAAATCTTTTAAACATGATTTTTATAATGTTATTTGATTTTTATAAATATTCGCTTACAAACATATTTAAAAATATAATGATTTATTTAAGATCATTTGTATTTTTGAAGAAATAAATATTTGCACATCTTTCGTATACTTTCAAATTGAATTTATTTATAAATCAATAACATAGCACAATTGGTGAAGAATATGCTACACTTTATCTTTTATATTTTTTTTATTCAATACCATATGTCACAAGATGATAGGTGGAAAGAAATTATGGGAAAATTAAAAGATATCTCTAAGATGCATTTGTACCACCCATGGTAGGTTTTTCTTGTGTTTTTTTTTTTTACTATTAGTATCAATTTAGATTAGTTTTAAATGTCATTTGGGCCTTGAGCCCTAAACTTCTACCACTTTACTAACTTGCATCTCTATTCTACAATGCACCTTTTTTTAAATTTAGTTTTATCTAATTAATTTAGTTAATTAATTAATTAATTATTACGATTAACTAATTTTACTTCTTTAGAAATACAAAAAATATCTTCTATTAGATTATTTATTTTTTAGGATAATTAGGTTAATTAATTTTATAAATACTATTAATTATACTAATTAATTAGTTTGTATATAATCAAACCTTTCTAAATTAAATTAATTTAATATTTTATAAAGATATTACTAAATTTCTCCCTATCTTTTGGGTCTAAATTTAATATCTGAATTCAGGCTCATGCTATCAACAACTTCCTATTTTACACACCCTTTCAACTCAATTAATCCATTTTTTTAGTACAGTTATTAGTTTATTTACTTTGACTAAATTTAATAGTTAGTTTATTTTTGTTTTAATTAAAAGTCTAAGATATAAAAATGATAGGTATAATTTTATTTTTTTGGTAAGTTAGATTAATTAGATTAATTTACTTGTATCAAACTTTTCGCTATAGAAAAATAACTAATTTAATATTTTATATCAAAATATCAAAATTCACGCAATTCCAAACATTCCATCTGCGAGAAACACGTGGCCAATATCTGGCCACGTGGTGAGGAAGACTATATCAGACTTTCTCTGAATCCTTCATGACGAGCAACATGTGGCCAATATATGGCCACGTGATGAGGAGACTATATCAGACTCCCCTCGCTCTACATTTTAAAATAACTAACCAACATCAAAACATTTTTCAACTAACATAATCAAAATCCAAGATCATTTTTTCAAAAATAGATTAAATAGCATCATCTTCGAATCAAACTATGAACTGCGTCTGCAATCACTCAACTTACAACCTAGACAAGGTTCAAAGCAAATTCTAAAGAAATTCTACGCCATCTTATAAAAAACACCAACCAAACACACCGTGAACTACGAAATGGGACTCTGATTCCTCATAAGAGGATACGTAGGCATACGATTAAAATCGTGGCGAGTCCCGCTAACTAAAATTCAAACCCTTTTTCTTAATAAGTAATTAAAACCCTATTTCATAAAACATCGTGCTTCTAAACCTAGTATCCTTGTGAACAAGGTAGATGAGGGGGTGCCTAGCACCTTCCCCTCGTCTAGAACTGAGTCCAAATCTAGAATCTCTGACTTTTAGGATTATTCCTTTATACTCCATTCCTTTAGGATAAAAATTAAAGGTGGTGACTCTTTATTTAAAACCGGTTGTAAGAGCTGGCGACTCTGATGGGGATTCAACCCTAGGTTTAGAAGCCTTGTCATTCAATTTTAGGGTTTTTAAGGGTTTCTTATTTTATGGGTTTTTTATATTTATTTAATTATTGTTTATTTATTTTATTTATTTATTTTCTTGCTTTTCCTTATTATTTATTATAATTATATGTCAGTGGCGGGATTTTAAATTTTGTAAAATATTTTTAAATAAACCTTAGAAAGAAGGTTCGTCTATTAGTCAAGGGGATACATCATCCCTATGAGTTAATGTGACAACTTCGCCTAGAGTCGGTGGAATTCCGCAAAAGAAATATGTCTCAAGAGACATCCTCTTGGAAAGTAGGACTTTGGAATGACACCTATGGTTCTCTGTATAACCCTAAACTAAAATCTCATGACGAGACCTTTCACGACCTAGAGACGAAAGTTTCGGTCTACAAAGAGACTCCGCTTAAGGGAGGCCCTTGTGCCTTTACCTTTAGTGTTATTCATGATACCCTTTAGAAAACCACCTTATGGGGAGGGTAGAATATCCATAAAACCAAGCTAAAAACCTACCTTCTAAGGATACCTTTCACAAATCTCACTACAATCTTTAAACCCGCAAGGGTTATCTTTTCACCTTCTACTAGCTCGTAGGGCTTCTGTCTATGTTTTTATCCTTATCCTATAAGGACTCCTCATCATCTTTCATATACCATAATCCTTAGGGAATCCATGTATGTCTCAATCTCTGAGATAATGTAGGACATCATCAAATCTATGTCTTTTATCATCTTCGTCCGTAAGGAGTCCCTGCCTGTCTCAATTTCTGAGTAAGAGTAGGATATCATCATTAAACCTGTATAGGGTACCCCTACGTCTATCATCATACTACGTCTATGTCTCATTTAACATCTATAAAACTTTTCTGCATACTTAAAAGCGAAAAATGTTTTTTCATACCCATGCATTTCCGTACATTCATACATTTTCATTTCATGCATTTTTAACCTTCGCCCTTATCCAACTATCATCCATTTGCTAGTTGATTTCTTGATACTCGCCATCAAACTTAAGAAAGTCTGAAACTGTGGAAGAAGGAGATTATATACTAGAGACTCAATGGAGCTTGGTCCTACAAGTCTTATTGGAGAGATAAGACAACCCTTCACCATGACAACTACAGGCCTACACGGCGCCTCAAATGTCATTATGATTCCTCTACATCAAGAGCAACTGTCATATCAACGAAATAAGTATGCCCAAGAAAATTCAAGGGCCATCCCCATGATCTGACAAGTCCAAGAACTAAGAAGAATCCCTCAAAGTCAGCGGATCAACAAGGAGGCTTATCTCTAGATCATTAGGCCTTTATCATTTTAAGTTGTAATTTCTTTCTTGCTAAATTTCATTTGTTATAAATTTGTTCCTTTTGATTTGTAATTCTAATAAAATAAGCATGCATGTTTTTGAAATCGATTCATTCTACAAATAATCAATGACTTTCCATTTTCACTTTTCTTGTCCATTTTCAAATTAACAAACTCCGAGGGAGAATGATGAAAATACAAAAATAATCAAATTTTGCTGACGTATGATTTTTAATAGTAAGGCTTAGCTAACGATATAAGGCATTGTTTCAATTCCTAAACAATTGAGATATAAGGAGTTAATCCATAGTTAACCCCTCGAGCCAGAAGTCGGGGTTCTTTCTATTCTCTAAAAAACCCTTAATATTAACCAGGGACAGGGTAGATTTCAATTAATTCGATGGTGCATTCAAAACCCAGGAGAATCGAAACTATCTAAGTAAAGGTTCAAGCATATCTCTTTCCTCTATACATAATTGAGAGAACAATCTAAGCAAATATCCAAGCACATTATCCTCCTGGCGTTCATCATCCAAGATTGAGGAATCAATGAAGACAAAATCCACAACGTCTTCTTCCTCAGTACATCAATCAAGATCAAAGAAACAATGAAGATGAAGTTTACAACAATCAGTATGGCAGTCGCAAATTTTCAAAACCAAAAGCAAAAAAAAAAGAAATTCAAAAAAGTGAAAGCCCTCTAAGTCAAAGCAAATCAAAACTTGACTTAGGAAAAAGGTAGGGCATCCCGATGGATAAAAAAAAGGTTCAAAAATTGGTTCATGTAAAATAAGGGATTGAAAATAATAAATTGGAGAAGAATCTTGTGACTGCTACCTCAAGAATCATCAAGGCTTTTCATCAACGCTTAGATCTTATCAACACTTGGATCTTATCAACGCTTGGATTTTATCAATGCTCTTCATCGACGCTTAGATATTATCAATGCTTCTCATCATCTGCGTAACTATGAAATTTCTCTTAGGAAAAAATGCATCTATTGGATTAATCGAATTTAGGATTGGAGAACATCAAGGAGAATGGGGTGGGTTAAATATATTTTGAGCCTTATATATTTTGTTTCTTAAACCACGAACCATGGCCATGTTACAACCTTTATAAGTCCTAATTGAAGCTAGGTTCACTATGAAAGCATATTCAGCAAGGTTTGTGTCAAACTGACTCCTATGTTTGTTAAAATCATTTTTGACTACTTCGCTTCTTCGAATATTCATCTTCTAATCTTCCATTTTTTTTCAATAATCAAACTTCGATTTCAAAACTTGCATGTGCATCAAACGGAATTAATTTTTCAAAATGTACAATTTTATCTACGAATCAATACTTAGCATCAAGGAGATCTCAAAAATTGGTTTGATCAAAGGCAACATTTCCAAGAAGCTTCTAACTAGGGGAAAAACATCTAAGTGGACTCCTATAAATAGGGGAAAAGACTAATGATCATAGGGGTATATCACATGAAGATACTATTGACAAGGGGAAATCATTCTTGAGATTCAATCAACTTGGATCAAATTTCAAAGCACTATTCACTCAGGGTCAAGCCCTCCGTGTACTTTCACAACCTCCAGTGGGTCTTTCTCCTACATCAGCAATCTTCGAGTTCGAAACGAGTATCAGTGAATCATGCAAGCACAACACTCTACCATAATGTGACAAGTAACCTTGTTGCATAAGCAAACATCTCCGCTTTAATCATCTACGACCCATCACAGGGGCACCATTCATAAAAAAGAGAGCATTCAAATCATAATCATAAAGCATAAGGCTGCATAAATCATGCATTAAGGCTCTATGATCCAAAACCAAGCCATATTTATCATCTCATTCACCTGACGAAGTCCGACAGCATGGATCGAGCATATCTCAAAAATCCCAAATACGCATTCGCATTTCAAAATACAATATTAATTTACACATATCCAAGTCATTCATTTCATTCATCAACCAATCATCACATTTGATGCATCAACCAATCATCACATTTCATACATCAATCATTCATTCATCAATCAATCATCATATTACATCAATCAATCATTACATTTCATGCATCGACCAAATTTGCGCGCATAGCATAAAACCTCATTTTTATGTGAAGGCAACCATCATTAGCAATCAAGCTATCAATTCTACATTGAATCTTGGCAGTAGATTCCCCTAGTTGATCATGGAAGTTGATTATCCCGAAGACCTCGGCATATCGTAGTTTCCAGTTGAATCTCAGTAGTAGATTCCCCTGGTTGATCATGGAAGTTGATTATCTGGAAGACCTCGGTAGCAGGTAACTCAAATTAAATCTCAGTAGTAGTTTCTCCTGGTTGATCATGGCATTTGATTATCCGGAAGACCTTGGAAGCAGGTAATTCAAATTGAATCTCGGCAGTAGATTCTCCTGGTTGATCATGGCAGTTGATTATCTGGAAGACCTCGGCAGAAGGTAACTCAAATTGAATCTCGGCAGTAGATTCTCCTGGTTGATCATGGTAGTTGATTATCCGAATGACCTCGGTAGAAGGTAATTCACAATTAAATCTCGGCAGTAGATTCTCCTGGTTGATCACGACAGTTGATTATCCGGGAGACCTCGATAGAAGGTAGTTCACAATTGAATATCGGCAGCATATTTCCCTGGTTGATCACGGTAGTTGATTATCCAGAAGGCCTCAGCAGAAGGTAGTCCTCAATTGAATCTCATAAGTAGATTCCTTGGAAATCTTGGTAGTAGATTTTCCATTAAGAGCCTCACATTATGCATACACATCATGAATGGCATTTTTCAAATTTCAAATTTTCTTGGGGTTCATCTTTAGCAGGCTTATTTGTGCGAATTATATAGTTTAAACTATAAAGAAATTTGGGGTTCATTTTCTTCATGTTGATAATTATGGTTGAGAAGACACGACCAATATCATCATGAGTTTGGGGTTTATTTTCTTCATGTTGATAATGGTTGAGACGATACAACTAATATCATCATGAGTTTAGGGTTCATTTTCTTCATGTTGATAATGGTTGAGACGACGCGACCAATATCGTCATGAATTTAGGATTTATTTTCTTCATGTTGGTAATGGTTGAGACGACACGACCAAAATAATCATGAGTTTGGGGTTCATTTTCTTCATGTTGATAATGGTTGAGACGACACAACCAATATCATCATGAATTTGGGGTTTATTTTCTTCATATTGATAATGGTTGAGATGACATGACCAATTTCATCATGAATTTGGGGTTTATTTTATTCATGTTGATAATGGTTGAGATGACACGACCAATATCATCATGAGTTTGGGGTTCATTTTCTTCATGTTGATAATGGTTGAGACGACACGACCAATATCATCATGAATTTAGGGTTTATTTTCTTCATGTTGATAATGGTTGAGACAACACAACCAATATCATCATGAATTTGGGATTCATTTTCTTCATTTTCATAATGGTTGAGACGACACGACCAATATCATCATGAATTTGGGGTTTATTTTCTTCATCTTGATAATGGTTGAGACGACACGACCAATATCATCATGAGTTTGGGGTTCATTTTCTTCATGTTGATAATGGTTGAGATGACACGACATCATCATGAATTTAGGGTTTATTTTTTTCATGTTGATAATGGTTGAGACGACACGACCAACATCATCATGAGTTTGGGGTATATTTTTCTTCATATTGATGGCTATGGTTGAGACGACATAACCAACATCATCATGAGTTCGAGGTATTTTTCTTCATGTTGATGGTTATGGTTGAGACGACACAACTAACCTCATCAATGAATTTTGGGTTCTATCGCTTCAAATATAGTATATTTTGTTTGGTTATCGAATCTTGGTTGAAACGGCACACAACCAACATCATCATTCCAAGTTCCAAATATCTGGTTTCATGTTTTTTTCAATTATTTATCCCATAGGTTGTGATAGATATGCGAATCTTCAAGGTTATATTATTCATCCCCTAGGTTGTGATGGATAACGTAAGCCCATCCCTGTTGTCTTTTATCCCATAGGTTATGATAAATACATAGGTTCATCCTCGTACTATTTACTCCCTAGGTTGTAGTAAACATGACGAAATCTGCGATATAACTCATTGCGTCAGTCTCCATGCAACGATGTGTTATCTAATTTTTTCAAATATTTATCCCCTAGGTTGCGATAGATACACAAATTTTCAGGGTTATACTATTCATCCCCTAGGTTGTGATGAATAACCTAAGCCCGTCCTATTGTCGTTTATCCCCTAGGTCGTGATAAATACACAGGTTCATCCTCGTATTGTTTACTCCCTAGGTTGTAGTGAACATGATGAAATATGCGATATAATTCATAGCGTCAGTCTCCATACAACAATGTGTGAAATCTATGATATAACTCATCGCGTCAGGTTGCATACAACGATGTTGCTATCCACCTTTTTTCAATTATCTATCCCCTAGGTTGCGATAGATATGTGAATAAATCTGCGTAATCCATTGCATCAGCCTCCTTGCAGCAATGTGTTATCAGACTTTGTTTTATTCAACCCCTAGGCCACGATGAATAGACAAAATCAAATCAAACCCAAACTTACTATATTAGTCTCCAAGCATTAGTAAGTCAACCTTTCCAAGACTCATGTTTTTGTAAATATGCAAAAGAATCTACGATCTCTTCTCAAAGTATTGGCGAGTTATCTGCGTCGTCATATCTCGGTCAAACTTGCCCTTCATTCATATCTCCTTACTTAAACTCAGGTAGGATGATACATCATCACCTTTGCCTATTTCTTTGAGCTCTGGGGTATATTATATCAGTATATCCTTGCTTAAAAAAATCTTTGGTCAAATTTTGGGGTCTTCCATTATTTAATAACCCTCTGATTCGAGCGTGCGAGACCTGTACATTCTCGCACCATTCAACCGAAGAGTGATTAAATAGGGGCAGCTGTCATACCCCGAATTTATCCGCCCTTTTATTTCTACAGCCAAAAATATTTTAAACATTATTTTTATAATATTATTTGATTTTTATAGATGTTCATTCTCAAGTCCAGTCAAAAATATTTTAAACTTTGTTTTTATAATATTATTTGATTTCTATAGATGTTCATTCTCAAGTCTAGTCAAAAATATTTTAAACATAGTTTTTATAATATTATTTGATTTTTATAAATATTCGCTTACAAACCTATTTAAAAATATAATGATTTATTTCAGATTATTTGTATTTTTGAATAAATAAATATTTATACACCTTTCGTATACTTTCAAATTGAGTTTATTTACAAATCCGTAACATAGCACAATTGGTGAAGAATGAAGTTTGCAAACGTAAGATCTCGAGTTTGAATCTCTTGTGTCACACTTTCAATATTTTTTTTTTCTATTTTTTTGTCATTAATTTTTTTTCCTTTTTAAATAGGTATTTCTTATTGGCCATTTGATGTCAATTTGTGTCCCACCTTATTTTGTATTGGTCAAGTTTGTTTTATTTTCAATTTGGATAATTTTTTTATCTATAAATAGGACATGTGTTTCAAACTTCTAGATCATCCACAATCTCTCACAATTCCACACACTTTCTTCTCAAAGTTTCTTTTCAAAACTTTTGGTGTTATTTTATTATTTTGGTCAATGATTAAATATGAGGCCACCATTTTCAATTCTCTTTTTTAATTGATTTATTATTATAAACCCCATGATGTTTATCTATTGGTAATTTATTTTTCTAAATTACATTTTTTTTATGTTTGGGGGCCAATTCTATTCACAGCTTAACACTTTCACGACACATGTTTTCACACTCGTACACTTTCATTCATAATATTCACAAGTTACAATACTAACTTTCATACAAGCTTTTCAAAACACTACACACAATAACGATTTTAACCACACAAAATCAAATTACACAGTACATCATATTTTCTAAGAGAAATCTTGCTATCTTCTTATATCAAAAAACCATGTACATGTTTTAACCCGTGAAACTCATTCATAGCGTTTTTTTTTTCTTCTTCAAATATAACATGTCAAAAAAAAATGCTACCTTCAAATGTACTAATCCACATCCAAATTTTAACAAAAAATCATAGATATCATTTTCCTCTCTTTTTGATAATGGGCTAATATGCTACACTTTATCTTTTATATTTTTTTTATTCAATACCATATGTCACAAGATGATAGGTGGAAGGAAATTTTGGGGAAAATTAAAAGATGTCTCTAAGATGCATTAGTACCACCCTTGGTAGGTTTTTCTTGTGTTTTTTTTTTTGGCTATTAGTATCAATTTAGATTAGTTGTAGATGTCATTTGGGCCTTGGGCCCTAAACTTCTACCACTTTACTAACCTGCATCTCTATTCTACAATGCACCTTTTCCGTTTTATTTAGTTTTATCTAATTAATTTAGTTAATTAATTAATTAATCATTACGATTAACTAATTTTACTTCTTTAGAAATACAAAAAATATCTTTTATTAGATTTTTTTTTTTGGATAATTAAGTTAATTAATTTATAAATGCTTTTAATTCTACTAATTAATTAGTTTGTACATAATCAAACATTTCTAAATTAAATTAATTTAATATTTTACAAAGATATTACTAAATCTCACCCTATCTTTTGATCCTGAATTCAATATCTGAATTCAATCACATACTATCAACAACTTCCTATTGTACACACCCTTTCAGCTCAATTAATTCAACTTTTTTAGTATAATTATTAGTTTATTTACTTTGACTAAATTTAATAGTTAGTTTATTTTATTTTAATTAAAAGTCTAAGATATAAAAAAGATAGGTATAATTTTATTTTTTGATAAGTTAGATTAATTAGATTAATTTACTTGTATCAAATTTTTCGCTATAGAAAAATAACTAATTTAATATTTTATATCAAAATATTAAAACCCACGCAATTTCAAATATTTCATCCGCGAGCAACACGTGGCCAATATCTGGCCACGTGATGAGGAAGACTATATCAAACTTCCTCCGCATCCTTCATGACGAGCAACACGTGGCCAATATCTAGCCACGTGATGAGGAGACTATATCAGACTCCCCACGCTCTACATTTTAAAATAGCTAACCAACATCAAAACATTTTTCAACTAAGATAATCAAAATCCAAGATCATTTTTTCAAAAAAAGATTAAATAGCATCGTCTTCGAATTAAACTATGAACTGTGTCTACAATCACTCAACTTACAACCTAGACAAGGTTCAAAGTAAATTCGAAAGCAATTCTATGCAATATTATAAAAAACACCAACTAAACACCGCGAACTACGAAATGGGACTCTGATTCCTCATAAGAGGATACGTAGGCATACGATTAAAATCGTGGCGAGTCCCGCTAACTAAAATTCAAACCATTTTTCTTAATAAGTAATTATAACCCTATTTCTTAAAATATCGCGCTTCTAAACCTAGTATCCTTATGAACAAGGTAGATGAGGGGTTCCTAACACCTTCCCCTCGTCTAGAACCAAGTCCAAATCTAGAATCTCTGACTTTTAGGGTTATTCCTTTATACTCCCTTCCTTTAGGATAAAAACTAAGGGTGGTGACTCTTTAATTAAACCAGTTGAAACAGGTTATTACACTTATAAAGATTTAATAATAAGAACATATTGTTGGTTGGTTCAGAGGTCACTGGTACTGGACGTGTTAGGGCGGCATACTGTCTGATCCCCCGCAACCACCGTTGGGGAAAATGGGGTTGCACCGCTTAAATACCAGAACCCCGTGCTAAAGAAAATAAAAGGATCATAGTCGCTAACTGATTTCCCTACTATGTGCATGTATGAATTACAGGCTTAATGTGATTTCACTTGAATGAAAAGAGTGAAAGAAAAATGAGAGATATAGGTTGAGTTATAATGGCATGATTCAAATTAGTTTTCATAAAGAGGGAGTCTTTGAATGTTGTGTCGTTATGGTGTCCTTGGCATTAAACATTTAGTACCTATCAATCTAACATTAGCCTAATAGCCACATATGATTAGGAGTCGTGTCGTGCCCTTGTTTCAAATCACACTTAATCATTTATTTTACCGTGTTGGTTGATTGCTTGAGGACAAGCAATGGTTCAAGTGTGGGGGAATTTTATAACGCGAAATTATATCATATATTTGGCTCGACTTACATGCATTTTAATATCGTTTTCTTTTATTTATGTTTTGTTATGTCGGTATTTCAATTATATTTCAGGTCTATCCTAACACAGAGCTCACATGCGAAAAAAGGATGAGAAATGGTGAAAAACGGAGAAAATTGGAAGAATAGAAGAAAAGAGCAGTAAAGTACAAATTCATAACCTGTGGCCCTCGCCACAGCTCCGACACACACTATGGCCCCACCACAACTTCTTTTTGCCATGTCCTCATTTTTTTTATAATGTGGCCCTAGCCACATGTTGTGACTCCTGCCACAATTTCTTATTTTTTCTATAATGTGGCCCTTGCCACGTTCCTGCACACTAGTTTCCTAATTTTTCTCCACGAGAGCCCAGTTCTCCGATTTTTCTCCATGAAGCCATTTTTCTGATTTTCCTCCACACACGTCATGGACACTGAGATAATGAATAAAGGAATATAAAAGCAGGGCAGTTCTATATGAAGAGGTTCAGTCATTTTCTAATCAGAGTATTGTTCTTAGAATTTTAAGCAGAGAATTTACATGTAAGAGTGATAGCTCTTCCAATATGGAAGAGCTATCACAACTCTAGTTTTAGATTATTATTTTCAACTCTACAAATCTGTATTGGATTATTCATCAACCATGCCGACATTATTTCGACTGTTTTCAAGTTTATATACGTAGGTATATTTTCCAGTTTAATCAGAGTTAATTTTGTTTCAGGTTCAATTTTATTTGCAGTTTTAGTTCTCATTTTAATTTTATTCTATTATACCCCAAAAAATTTCCTCTCTTTTCTCAAGGCATTTCTCACAAGGATTCTCAAGAATTCAAGCTTGCACAAGTATAATTGGATTTTCAAGCATCAATTTAAAGAGGAAACTGTTAAAAAGAGGCAAAACAGATAAAAATGATTTTTTTTAAGGAACAACAAGTTTGCTTCAATTTCCCTTGCTTCAACTGGACAAATGGCTACCTGCATGCCTGCTTCGATTGGACATTTGATGCCTGCATGTTTGTTCGATTGGACAAGTTTTGATTGGACAAATGGTTGTCTGCATGCCTGTTTCGATTGGACATTTGATACCTGAATGCCTATTTCGATTGGACAAGCTTCGATTGGACAAATAACTCCCTTAATGCTTGCTTCAAATTCACCTTTATGTCTGTTTCGAACCTACATGATGCACAAGGCAAGGGCTTCCTGCATGCCTGCCTGCACAAGGAAATGGCTTCCCTTCATGCTAGCGCCCAAAGAAAGTGGCCTCCTGCATGCAAGCTTCGATTGAAGCAATGACCCCTTACATGTTTGCTTTGATTCACAAAGCAATGGCCCCTTACAGTGTTTGTTTCGATTTAGGAAGCAAAGGTTTCTTTCCTGCTTGTTTCAAATCACAAGGAAGGAACTTCCATCATGCATTGGCTATTTTCATGCTAGCTTTAATTCCACCCTTGAAAACCTTCAACACACAATTTCTACACCATGACACACAATTATTGTTCCATTCAAAGGACATACTTTGGTGGCCTATTCGAAGGACCTGCAAGATATACTTGGATATCCCATTTGAAGGACATATTCGGTGGCCCATTCGAAGGACCTGCAAGACATACCTGGATGTCCCATTCGAAGGACATATTTGGTATCCCATTTGAAGGACATATAAGACATACTTGGATGTCCCATTCGAAGGACGTATTTTGATGACCCATTCAAGGGGCAGACGTTTGGCCCATTCGAAGGATGCATAAAAAGGGCCCATTCGAAAGGCATATACAGTTTGGAAATGAGTATTGTTGTCTAAAGAGAGGATCTGGTCAAAGATTGGACTTATGAAGTCAAAACGAAAGGCTGGAAATATTCAAAGATTCTTGTGCTGCAAGTCCAAGCCTACTACACTAACCATAATGCTACAAAACTGCTGCACAACAGTCCTGCTACGCTGCTCCCATACTTGCACCAAATTGGCATACAAACACCGCATCTCAAAACCTACAAAAACATCATACTCAATTTGTTCAAATTGTTTTGTTTTCCCTCCTAAACCTCAGCCAACTTCATCTATAAATAAGAGACTCCAAAACACATCTAGTGGGCTGGACAACACATCCAGAGGTTTTTGATAGCTGGAAACTTTTATTGTGTGAAAATCATCAAACACTTAATACATTCTCAAACCCAGAATCAAAATACCATACCTTTGTTTCTGTGCCTTTCGAATCCAACACTAGAAACACAACACCTGTTTCTTTTCCCTTTCGAATCCAGGAGTAACCCCATGCTTTGTTCTTTCTTTTGAATCTAAAAGAAGGAATGCTACACATGTTCTTCTCCTTCGAATCCAAAAACAACAAACACAACCCCACTCTTCTTGACCTTCGAATCCAGTCAAAGAAACACCACACTTGTTTCTTTCCTTCGAATCCGGGAGCATCCAGTCCAATCACTCAAGGTCCAGAAGCACCAACTTCAGAAGCAAGGTAAGTCCCCTGATCTTAACCCTTTCATTTCAAGCATGTACATGACATTTGTTTACTTTTTGTTTCTACCCTTTTAGTTTGATTTTCTTGTCCAAATGTATGGTAGAACTAACCGATATAGACCCCAAACAAAAGAAGAAGTTTCATGTGAAACGAAGCCTCAGGCTTCGCCCCTTACTGTTTCACAGTCCCAAACGAAAGACAAAGAGAGCGTGAACAGAGGATACGCACCCATGCTGCTTTGTAGGCCCATATTGCTTCATAGTCCAAACGAAAGAGCAAGAAGGGAGAACCGAAGGGTGTTCATATTGACTTCTAGGCCCCAATTGAAAGAAGCAGCAAGAAGGTTGAATCAAAGGTTACTTGCTCACACTAATATTCCTGCAATCGAAGGAAGCAAAAAAGCAGAATTGAAGAGTGCATCTCATCCTAACTTCCAGACCGAAATTAAAAGAGGCCAAGAAGAGTAGAATCGAAGGGTGCATTTTGCCTGGATCGAAAAACTTATGTTCACTTCTTTTATTTTGTTTTATCTTTATATTTTCTTGCTATTCAATATGGTTGTAATAGTGTAGGGTATTTATTTTCTGCATTTTTATTGCTTTATACAAATGTTAGTAATTAGGATGTATGGAAAGATAAAACCAATAAGTAGACCACCCTAATCAAAGACTAAATGCTTGCAATCAAACACACTTTGCACACATGCACCTCTAGGGTAATCCCACTTATTTCCTCGGAAAATAGTCATGTCTTTCGAATATGGGCGTTTTAGCAAAGACCCTCAATAAAAGATCATAGTCCCTCGATGACCCTCGATGTTGCCTTCGGTAAACGATCTAGTCCCTATACGAAATTGCTAAAACGTCTCATAGGTTGCCTTCTATGACTATACAAACGGCCCACGCCTGTCCCTTCACATCCAACGATGAGGCTTCTTACCAAATCAATGGTAAGATAGAAACATATAAAGGAGAAGGAAAAGAATATTAGACCTTTTGAATAGGTAGGACGCTCATATTTGCTTGCTTGCCCACAACTAAAAAATAATTTTCACACCAACACTTTCAATTGAAACATTTTCAAAAGACAAAGCTCTTTATATACATTCTTATAGAGGCGAGAATCATTACAAAGGCACTTTTTAAAATCACTTTCAAAAAAACATCTTCCACAAACATCTCTTTGAACTATTTTTCAAAACCAACACTTTGTACGCATTGTTATAGAGACGAGAATCATTACAAAGACGTTTTTTTCAAAGTATTTTCAAACCCACGCCACAAAGTACATTTTCAAACAAAGCAAGTGATCTAGCAAGCAACTAAGAGCCCGTAGATAACTACGGATGAAAAGGGTGCTAACACCTTCCCTTTTCATAACCTATCCCCCGAACTCAAGAAAATATCTCAAAGGTAATTCTTATTATTTTCACCCTTTCCTTATTGGATAAAATAAAAGTCGGTGGCGACTCTTGCTATCCACAATAATTGCGATCAAACGCAAAACACCAAGTCAGTTCTCTCACCGTATTATTTATTCCAATATTGTTATGTTTTCTGAAATAATTTTATGTTTGTTATTTATTAATCTTACTAGCATTTTAATATGTAGAACCATGTCTGGATAAGTAATTAGATACCGGTATGTAACAGTAGTCGTCCAGACGGGATTCGACGATATTTGGCTTTATCTGTTATAAGTAATTTTTCTGGTTTTGGTTTGAATTTAAAAATAAAAGCAGTTTTTCTACGAAAGTAAAAAGCCAGTAAAAGTTAGGATCAATAGAGCGATAATTTGAGATTTTAACCGAATAATGGAAATTAGGCATTAATCCTAAACACAGCTACATCGCTTTAGGATTAATTAGAAATTATTGATTTTCAAAAACTACTTTTAATTCTAATGAGTGAGCGACAGCAAAGCATTTTGGCTTAAGAGTATAGTCAGAGTCAATAGCATGAGAGTGTAAGATAAAGTCTTTTAAATTAATGTTTTCCATAGAAAATTATTTTAACACGCCAACATTTTAGCGAATTTCTGAAGTATGATGAGTTACATACCGGCGTCCCGTCATTGAATATTCTTATTAAAGTTTCAGCTATCATTTAAATTTATTTCCCATTTTCCCTTAAACCCAAGAAAAATAATTAGCCTTAGTTTTAGTTCTTAGTCTCCCTAAAATCCAATTATTCATTAGCCTTAGATTTACAAAGCGACGATAGATTACGGTAGGCTGACATTGGTCTTTATGGGTTCAGCAATATTTTATATTACTTTGATATTTTCGTGCACTTGCAGACGCATCACTTGGGAATAGTATGATGAATTGGGTGATGTTATGTTTTATAGAGCATATGAAGTGTGAGAATGTGATCCATATGCATGTATGCTAAACATTATATATTATTATATGATTCTTGATAATTATTTGAATTCTCACCCTTCTGTTGGAATAATGTTTTATACGACATCGCTCAGGTACTAAAGATTAGAGTTGTTTTGGCAAGAGTGAAGCTGAGGAAGCTATCTTTATTTTATTTCACATTTTGGGTTTTGAGTCGTGCTCTAGTCATGTAACACTGGGGGAACTTTTGATTCATGTTTCGAGAGATACAATTGTATACTATATTTATTTTATTAATTGGATTTGAATTTTATGGTGAAGTGGATTTTTATGCCTCAGTTGATTTAATGAATGAAGTTTATTTGAGACTTGAATATTATGAGATTCCTAATGAAAGTGATTCTACTGTGACATGCTTATGAGAAGTAATATGAAAAGTATGAACTTAATTTAGTGTTATTTGAGCATGACAGATGAATATGTGATTTTGGAATATGTGTGACACTCTTATGTGATATGCATGATAATTTACTCTGATTATTTCCATAATATTTCGTGGGGTTTAGATGGGCGTTACACATATGGTTGGTTTCTTCTCAATATTCATTTTGAGATGCTCACCAAAAACCTTTCTTTGTTTTTTCTTTGCAAGGAAATTTTATGGATAAGACACAAAAAATGTAAAAAAATGAATATTTTTAAATGCAATATGTATGTATGTATGTATGTATGTATGTATGTATGTATGTATGTATGTATGTATGTATGTATGTATGTATGTATGTATGTATGTATATATGTATGTATGTATGTATGTATGTATGTATGTATAATGTATGCATGCATGTATGCATGTATGTATATATGTATGTATGTATGTATGTATGTATATATGTATGTATGTATGTATGTATGTATGTATGTATGTATGTATGTATGTATGTATGTATGTATGTATGTATGTATGTATGTATGTATAATGTATGCATGCATGTATGCATGTATGTATATATGTATGTATGTATGTATGTATGTATGTATATATGTATGTATGTATGTATGTATGTATGTATGTATGTATGTATGTATGTATGTATGTATGTATGTATGTATGTATGTATGTATGTATGTATAATGTATGCATGTATGTATGTATGTATGTATGTATGTATGTATGTATGTATGTATGTATGTATGTATGTATGTATGTATGTATGTATGTATGTATGTATGTATGTATGTATGTATGTATGTATGTATGTATGTATGTATGTATGTATGTATGTATGTATGTATGTATGTATGTATGTATGTATGTATGTATGTATGTATGTATGTATGTATGTATGTATGTATGTATGTATGTATGTATGTATGTATGTATGTATGTATGTATGTATGTATGTATGTATGTATGTATGTATGTATGTATGTATGTATGTATGTATGTATGTATGTATGTATGTATGTATGTATGTATGTATGTATGTATGTATGTATGTATGTATGTATGTATGTATGTATGTATGTATGTATGTATGTATGTATGTATGTATGTATGTATGTATGTATGTATGTATGTATGTATGTATGTATGTATGTATGTATGTATGTATGTATGTATGTATGCATGCATGCATGCATGCATGCATGCATGTATGCATGCATGCATGCATGCATGTATGTATGTATGTATGTATGTATGTATGTATGTATGTATGTATGTATGTATGTATGTATGTATGTATGTATGTATGTATGGTGATGCAATTTGGTGATGGGATTGTAAGAGTATCCTTAGCGGGTAGGTTCATAGGTTCATTCTACAGATATTTTACCCTCCTCATAAGTGTGATTTCCTTAAGGGTCTCATGGATAACACTAGAGGGAAAAGGCATAAGGGCCTCCCTTAAACGAAGCCTCTTTGTAGGCCGAGACTTTAGTCTCTTAGGTCATACAATGTCTCACCATGAGATTTTATTTTTTGTTATACAAAGAGTCATTGATCAAATTCAAAGTCTTACAAGAGAGACTAGCCCTCCAAATATATTTCTAGGAATTCGACCAACTCTAGGTGAAGTTGTCGTAAAAACTCATATACTAAACCCCCTTGGCCAATTTACAATCCTTCTTCTAAGGTTTGATATATTATTTAACAATGAAATTCCACCAACATTATGAATAATATGATAATAACAATAAATAAACAAATAAATAAATAAATTATTAAATAGACATGGAAACAAATAACATGCTATAAATATAAACCCAAAAACCCTAGACCTAAGGACAGGAAAGAACGGATAACCCTAAGTTTTTCAGAGATTCAAAGGTCGCGAGTTAGTTAGATAAAAGGAAGGTGTTAGGCACCCTTTTATTTCCCTTGTTCTCAAGGGGCTCCCTTTCTAGGTTTTGGCGTATATCGGGAATTTCTATTTAATGCGTTGTTTCCATGTGTTTGAGAAAAGATTTAATTTTTTAGTTATGGGACTCGCCTTGGTTATAACCACGTGCCTACGTATCGCCTTGCGAATAAATCAAAGTCCATTTTGTAGTTCGTTATGTGTTTGGTTAGTTTTTTTTATAAGATTGCGTAGAATTGCTTTCGAATTATTCTTGAACCTTGCCTGGATTTGAAAAGTGAGTAAGCGTAGATGTAGTTCGCAATTAATTTTGAAAGTAATCCTATTTAATCATTTTTTTGAAAATATCTTAGTTTTTATTAAGTTAGTAGAAAATAAATTTGAAGTTGGTTAGCTATTTTAAATGCATGATGTGATTTTGAAAATGTTTGAATGATATTGAAGTTAGCAAAGAATGTTTAATGAATTAAATAAAAAGGTTAATAATTTTAATAAAATAGTTAATAATTATTAAAGTTGTTGTAATATTTATTATCAAAAATAAATTATATATTTATAATAATAAAAAAATGTTATTTTAATGCAAAAAAGGAAAAATGATATGGAAAGAAAAAATAATCAAAATAAATAAATAAAAAATAAATAAATAAATAAATAAATAAAATAAAATAAATAAAATAAATAAATAAATAAAATAAAATAAAATAAATTAATAATAAAATGTCAGAGGGTGTATTTCAATTTAGGCATAGAAAACAGGGGTGTGTGAATATCATAGGATAAGCCCAGAATTTCATTTGGAGCCTTATAGCGAAGGGAATGTGAATTACTTTTGCACAATAATTTTAGGAGGTTTATATAGCAGAGGTTTGGCCCATAGTCAAGTTTGGGAGTCCAGTACACAGGGGGTGCTAATTATAGTTGGAGGAGTAATTTCAGAGGCGTAGACATTATTGGGCTTGGCCCAGGTATTTTTTGAGCCCGTTTGGCCATTGTAAGGTGAGCTTAACATGCTATGGTGTGATAGCGTAGATCAATGACGTCCAATTCTAATCAGAGAGCCACCAGAAGTCAATTCTGGGATGCTGATTAGAAGTATGTTGAATGAAGGGTGGAGATTAAGTGTTGACTAGGGAGTATGGTGAGCTTGCATGCAGAGTGGATGAAGAGAGTATTTATTCCTTTTCCCTTCACAAGTCTCATTTTCCTTTTTCCTTACCTCTCTCTACTCATTCCATTCTCTCTACACAAACTTAGAGAGAGAAGCTCTGGCTTCTCTCTAGGATTTTCCTCACCAGAAATCGTTGCGGCCATGGTGAACACCCTGAACCACCACCAATATCCAGTTTTCCGATTGAAGATCAACCGGAAACTTCAAACCAAACCTAAGAACCCTAGGAACCTTACTTAGAACCCTAACCCTCCACCGTGGGCGGCTGTTGAGGCTATCGTCTCAGATGTAAGTTTGCTTGGAACTTCATCTAATTTTGGAAATCACAAGAACCCTAACCCCAAACCTTGGAACCCTAACAATGTTTTGACCTAACCCTAAGAACCCTAGCTCAGAAACTTGAAGGTTGATGAACCCTAACCCTTATGTATAAGAACCATTGCCCTAAATCAAAACCTTAACCCCAAATTTTCCAGAAATTAATAAAATCACAACGGTCAAAGCAAAAATCCTAAGCTAAGTGATTTAGGCTTATCGTCCATGCAGTGATACTTTCAAAAAAAATTCTCTGAATTCTTCTCCGATCTCCTCGAATCCCCTTCTTTGTTTGTTTGCAGGTAACGAGGGTTGATGGTTTCGCAATTGTGATACCAAAGCTCCAATTCTCTAGCTCTTCTTCTGCTTAATTCTTCTCCAACTCTTTGGTCCCCTCTTAGGTTTAGAACTTAGGTATTTATAAGGTTTAGGTCTTAGATGAATTAGGAAATTAGATTAAGTGATTTATTGTTATAGTTTTGATTGATAAGTAGATTGATATTGATTTGTAAATTAGTTATAGATTGATTAGATTTGTTTAGAAATTAGAAATTCGGGTTTGTTCTGTGATGTACTTGGACTATTTTGTGAACATATTCGTATTCAATAAAAAACAACCCTTCAATCAAATATTTGATTTGATCCTGCAAAATCTGATTTTCTGGGCTTTTTGCATCTAACTTAGGGATGAAGAACACCCACATGGGCGCAGCCATGTAATTAGGGTTTTCCAAACCCTTGTTGACTTAGTTAACAAAACAAAAAATTTAAATGATAAAATTAAACAAATAATATGTAATAATAATAACGTATAATAATAATAATTGATAAAAAAAGCAAACACAATTAGACACCAATGTTGACTTCGTTTACCAACCCAATAACCATAAGATTAAAATAATTTACCCTAATTAAATATGCTATGGGCCTAAGACTCTAATGGACCATTTACTTAATTTAAAATAATGAACCCCATTTGATAAAATGTGAAGTAAACCCCTCCCCAAAATTGATCTTTATTATATTTAAACAACTAAAAAATAATAATTAATTGTTAGTATAAACTATAAAAATTGGTATAAAAATTAATCCATAGTTCTAGCGAAAATGAAATTGACCGTTTTACACCAATGCGAACAAACTTGGGGTATGACAATATTCTCTCTGTAGCCCTTATTTTCATTAGTTGTGTTATTAATATTATTTAAACCCTAGTCTTTTTTCTATCTTTCTACTTTGTTATCTCTATTGTTAATATGATATATAAAGCTTGTTTCGATCCTCCTGGAACTACTGATTACTTTTGTTATTAAGTTCCTTAAAGTTTGGGAATGTGTTTGCTTTGATTTTTTAATGATTGGTTCTATTTAAGAAAAAAATATTTATGCTAAATCATTAAATAGTTCTCGACATGTCGTCTCTCACTCTGTGTTCTTGAAGATCGAGATTGAATCATACGTGGTTTTGGTTTATTCTTTCATTGTTGGTTATTTTATTGGTCATGTATACCATTGATAACACGAAAACATATCGTACATTTTGACTTGATTCACATGTGTTTTGATGTAGATTATGTAGGTTTTGGTTGTGTTGTGCTAGTATGGCGTGTTTATTTCATATATCTGTCAAGTGGAGGACCCTACGTATTCCAACGACGAAAAACGATGAAAACAGGAAGAAAATACATGTTTTCTGCTATCATGAAAAATGCACTACTGTCATGACGGTCGTCAATTCCCAGGGAAAGTTAACTTGTCAGCAAAAGGT